>CM060919.1:787339659-793079659 GCA_030737875.1 Allium sativum | reverse complement strand
GACTAGATTTTAAATTCAATAAGACAAATATATTATGAGTCATCAATTATATTTAATGTGTAATATAAAATTATTAAATTATCTATAATATAATTGCATTTTACATCAACAAATACTTAGCACACGCATAAAGTATGATAGTTTTTGTGCTTGGAGTGTTGAAGGGTTTGTATATGGCATGAGATATGCAAAAACATAGAATTAAATTTCAATTAGATATAATATACTAGATTAGTTATTAAAAAATGAAAAAAAATAAAGAAAAAAAAGGGGACCAAATAGCGTGCGCTATATCGCATAGCGCAAGCCCTGCGCTATTCGCTATTGACTACACTGAATACGACATGATGAAGCGCGAAGCGCATGCCGTAAAACTCATGTCTAATATACATCCAATGATAGTTTTCTAAGTATATAAGCTATGCTTATGTTATGGTGTTACAAGATTTCTCTATTTTCATGCACTGGGGATAATGGGTTCAAACCATTCATTAAAACTTGAAAAGTAAAACAGATGCTGCTTCTCGATTTCAATCTCAACCTGAAAAGTAAAACAGACTTGCTCAAAAATAGATCAAGCAAATTATGTTATATAGGATCATTCATACTTCATTCAACCGCCCTAAGGCCTCTAAACATCCATAATACCTATTATGATTTTTATCTACAAAAGTTTTTTATTTTATTTTATAACATGAGTGATACTTTATTCAAGGAGTGCACTTTCTTTTATGTTTCGAGTAGGGGTCGGCGCGGTTCGGTCTGGTGCGGTTTAGAGCCCGAATCGCATCCGCACCGCATCAAACAGACGATCAAAAATACGAACCGTTATACTAACCGTTCAGACGGTTCGATTTCGATTCAGTTTTATTGTAATACTGTGCAGTTTTGGCTCAGTCAGGTTAACCTGTATTAAATATGAAATAAGAGAATTACTTCCATCAACAATCAATTTATAATTGTGTGACGTTGTCACTTAAAGGTAAAAACATACGGTATAATCCTGAATTGAAAGATTAGTTTTTAAGTGTATGAATACTTCGAGTTTACGTTTAATAAAAAGTAAAATTATTTTAGTACATTAATCAAGCATCAACGTTAATTAATACATAAACATTAAGTAAGATAACTCAAATCAGATTATAACTAACATTATCCAAAAAAACTGATATAGAAACTATTATACTGAAACCATGGTTTGAAATTTCGTTCGAAACCGCGAGATCTCGGACATCTCGTCTCGGTTTCGATCGATGGTGGTACGAGATCAGGAGAAAATCTCGTTTCGGTTGAACAATAGAAAAATAAAAGGAAGCGGAAAGATTGGAGGAATTAACATACCTGAATCAAACAAAAAACCCTAATCCGACTTCAATAGAAACCGTCGAGTTCGATTTTGTGCTCGATCTGAGAAAATTTGAGCAGAGTGTAATTCGAGCGGCTTCCGTTTTATGTTCGAGTCGAATAGTTCAAAGCGGCGAAGGTATTTTTGTCCCTTTTCCCGCTTCGTGTTTTCGTTCTTTATTTTTTGTTCCTGTTCTCTATTTTTATTGCGTGAATATTAGGGTTGAACATGGGTCTGGGCTTAAGTTTGCATGGGCTTTGGGTCTTTGGGTCTGTTTTATAGTTCTGTTTTCAGAAAATAAAAGATTAGAACAATAGGCTTTTGTCATATAAAGAAGCCGCACTTTGATGACATATCATACTTACATATGTATATCTAAAAAATGATGAAACTTTTGTAGGCTATATTTTTACATGGATCTGCAATATTTATCATTAGCTTTTTCATAAAAAATATGAAAGTTTGATTTTTTTTACCGAAACCGAAACCACCGAAACCGTCCGAAACTAGTAAATTTTCAAATGACCGAAACCGAAACCGAGTTTTCGAACCTTGACTGAAACTATAAAATTTTCAATTGTGATAATGATTATTATTAATATAACAACAATATATGCTGAAAATAGAATATACATCACTAAAAAAAATTAGATAGAAATTAGTTAGATTTTTATCAAGATTATTAGCGCAGGTAATAGGTTCGGTTCGATTTAATACCGTTGGATCAACAATTCAAACCGCAACCGAACAGTATCATTGCGGGTCGGTTTGAGATATTTGCTTTAGAGAGGGGATTCGGTTAGGTTTTCCGCACCGTTTTTACGGTTCGGTTTGAACAATTTCTGTATTGTGGTGCGGTTTGTGTCCACCCCTAGTTTCGAGCCAGAATTTTTCGGATCTCTCTCTAAAACACCACACTTCTAAACATTTGAACCAAAAGTCTTTGACTTTTACCTTTAAAAAATTATCATTTACCATGCCTTATATTTACTTTATATAGTGCATAACAGGCGCGCGAGTGCTCGCACGCACGCGCACATCCTTATATATATATATATAGAGAGAGAGAGAGAGAAAGAGAGAGAGAGAGATATCGCCTGTGTAACCTCATGTGTTCAGATTGCCAATTAAACTAGTATTTTACGTGCACGTGTGCACACACAGTATGTATACATATTTTACTCGTGTAGCCTCATGTGCTCATCCACGGTTGAAGCAATATTTTTCGCGCGTGCGCACACACGCTGATTTTGTTGAAAAACATTATTCACTTATAAGATGCAGCAAGATATGCCCTTGAAAGCACATCTTAACTTCTTTAATGACTTGATAATGAAGATGAAAACTTTTGGTTTCAATGTGGATGAGGAGCAAAAGACAATCGTTGTAATGTGCTCTCTTCCAGAGCAATACACGATATTCACTACCAGCTTGATATATGGTAGAAGCGCATCGACATTAGAAGATGTGAAGACGAGACTCCTGAGTTAGGAGATCAGAGATCAAATGAAGCTTATGAGTGAAAGTAGAGATGTTGCAGTAGTCAGAGGTTGTTCGTAGAGAGATGGGGAAATGAGAAGCAGAATTTCAAATAGCGTTATAAGACAAGAAAGTCTGTAAGTGGTTGGAGAGACAAGTGTAGACACAACATATTACATCACTGTAAGAAGTGTGACCACTGGAATAAAGATTGTCCAAATCTATAGAAGAGGACTTAAGCAGATGGTTCTTCATCTATTGCGATGAAAAAGGATGTTTATGATGTCGTCTTAATTGCATATGTTTCCGCTCTATTAGACCACTGGGTGCTAAATTAAGGGGCGACTTTCCGCATGAAACCTACTAAGGATTATTTTTGTTCTTATGAAGGTAAGGAGAGAAGTGCTATGTTGATTGGGAACGATGATGCTTACAAGTCATTAAGAGAAGGATTTATGTGTATTTGCAAGCATGATAGTGTGGTGTGCACTGTGCGCTATCATTGGAGTCCGCTATGTTCCAGATTTAAGGAAATCTCGTCTGTTTCTGGGTCAGCTAACATCTTTGGGTTGCAAAATTGTGACAGGATCGTATAACTTGAAGGTGACACATGGCACTCTTGTACTGATGGAAGGAGTAATGATCTGGTATCTTTATCTGCTAAACGGATCAATAGTTCTTTGAGAATTATGTGTTGGAGTAGATAGTTAACAAGCTTTGGATGTCATCAGATTTTGGCATCCCATATTGGGTCATGTTTTAAAGAGCTTGTTTTTTTTAAAATTGATTAATACATCACCATATAGGTCTAAGGGGAGTATCGAACTCCCGACCTCTTACTCGGTAAGTACAAACCTTTCCACTATGCTACACTCTTTTGGCATGTTTTGAAGAGCTCGGAGTTGCTTCATAGAAGTAAGATGATCAAGCATGAAAACCACACCCGTTTAGGTTTCTGCCAAAAGTGTATTGAAAAGCAGACGTAAGTTTCTTTTGATGTCTGCAGATACAAGTCCAAATTAGTACTAGAGTGCGTCCATACAGATATTTGGGGATTAATAGCTTCAGCTTAAATTGGAAGAGCTAAGTATTTTATCTTTTTTATCGGTGTCTACTCCCGAAAGGTCCGGATGTTCAGGATGAAAGCTAAGTCGGAGTCGTTTGAGAAATTTAAAACTTAAAAAGCATTGGTAGAGAATGAAGTCAGAAAGAAGTTGAAAGTGCTAAAATCCGGCACAGATGGTGAGTTTGTTTCGAAGAAGTTTATAAATTTCTATAAGCAACATGAAATTCAGAGACATTTCACTACACTCGAAGATCCACAATAAAATGGAGTCGCTGAAAGGATGAATATGACTCTACTGGAGAAAGCTCGTTATTTTGATATTAACGACGGGTTTATCTAGAAGCTTTTAAGTTGAAGCTTATCAACTGCAGCGTATATTATTAATTGAATTCCATGCTCAGACATTATATGAATAATTAAAGGAAACGTCGAAATGTACATCTACATATATTGGTTATTTTCGTATGTTTGGTAGCCCTGTGTATGTTCACCATATCGAAAATGGCAAATTGGAGAGCTAGGCTTATAAACTCACCATTTTGAGCTATACATAAGGCATCAAAAGCCAAAGGATATCATATTTGGAACCATGTTGATATGAAGATAGTGCACTCTAGACATGCCGCATTTGATAAGTCCGCTATATTCAAGCCGAAGGAGAACCCGATCAATTCAATAGATTGAGAAGTTGAAAAGGCCCAAGGAAATGGAAGATATTCCCAATATCAACCTAGTAGTATAGTCAGAGTTGCAAACGAAGACATAGTAACTGCACTGGTTGACACATCATATGGAGATCCACAAAATTCCTAACAATGATGGTGATGGTCGTAAAGTTGAAGATGATTTAGCTCAGGGTAGAGTTGATAAAAGCTTAGGTACTAGCTTTAGAGTTAAAAAGCCACCAAATACGTATGGAAACTAGAATTATGCAAATCTTAGCATTGATGATCAAATTGACTACGCATTGGACATAGTGCAAGATGAGTTCTTCGATCATCAAGAAGCCATGAGTTCGAGTGCCAACTTGAGATAGATGTATGTCATGACAGAGATGGAGTTGTTGAAGAAAAATTAAACTTGGGAATTGGTACCAACCCCTCAAGTAGGCCAAGCCAAAAGAACCAAGTGGATATATAAGGTGAAGGACAATTTAAGATACAATGTCAAACCTGTGGCAAAGTTCGAGCATTACTCAAACTTCACTTGTTTGTTGAAGTGCTAGGTGTCACTTGCTAGCACAGAAGGAGAGTGAGTTGGTAGATGAAGATGTTTGATTTTGGAGATTAATAGGTTCTACATAGAGAATGTACTTTCAATACTTCATTGACGGACGGTGACCTTACCGGAGTCCGTTAACTAAGTGCAATTAGTAATGGTCATATCAAAGCTCATTGGGGAAGCATCCGTGGTGTCTTGTCTGAGAATTGGTTGAGATAAGATTGCAGGAAAATATAGTAAATCAAGGTGGGGATTGTTAGATTTGGAAGATACTGTATATCTCGATGTTATTTATTTTCAGACGCAGAAGACTTGAAAAATATTGTAGATCTCAATATTATTACATTTCCAGTTGCAGCAGATTTGAAAGATATTTGCTCATGCATAGTGTTAAAGAGGGTAATGTATCACTTACATGAGAAGAATTACTGTTTTAGGACATTGATGCAATCAATTCATTCTCTAATTAGTTGATTAAGTATAAAATATTGTTAGGTGCATGTAAATTAAAAGTAACTTGAAAATCAAATGGATAAACGTTTCCCGTATGAATTAGAGAATTAATGAGACATTGATTTTTGAGCACAAATTGGTTATCTCAACCCAAAGTAATAATCTCTGTATAAAAGCAGAGATTAGCATCAGTAGAGTCATCATCTCCCAGTTGGATTTTCTTATTATTCTTCTTAACTTCCATTATCAAGTTTGTTTTTTTTTAAGAAAAAAAAAATTGAAGAAGAAGCCTAGAAATGATAAAAACTCCTCACCCTAAAGTGGATGTGCACTATTCCATGATAGTGGAACCACTATAAATCCGTTTGTGAACTCTCTATTTACTTTTTTATGTGATTTGTTGTTTTATTCTCTTGTTTCTGTTGCATAGTTGAACCACTATAAATCCATTTGTTAACTCTCTATTTGCTTTTCTTCTGTGATTTGTTGTTTTATTCTCTTGTTTTTGTTTACTTTATCGCACAACAACACGATCTTATTGCTTTCGCAATTATTTGGGTTTATTTTCACTTCATTGCGTAAAATTTACCCCAACAGTTTAGAATTAGAGATTTGAAGGGTGTTGTTGAAACCTAAGAGTGGAGAGTGACTGATAGGATGGCAGGATCTGCATATGGAGGTGAGGGTAAACAATATGCACCCTACAATAATGATTCATATGCGGTATCTGGTTTTCAGTTGGTTATAGAAAAAACGGAACGGAGTAATGATTTTGAGAAGCGACATGGAAGATGAAGACGGTGTTGAGAAGAAATTGTGTTCATCAGGTTAATTTCACTTACCTGAGTGAATACCCTAATAAGATCCAGAATTTGCTTAATCTTTACTAATCAAAAAAATAAAATAAAATAGTGCCAATTATTGTATAAGAAACTAAAACTAAAAATAATATGATTCTATCATACTCCCCGACACTTGTTAAAAAAATTACTCTCTCCAACACAGGCATAAATTAAAACAAATCTTCCCAGAAAATGTACTAAGCAAAATTTTAAATTTACCTTTATACTTTGCAAATTCTTCTCCATCATAGAATACTTTGAAAGTAGGGTACGAATGAATGTCAACTTTGGAGCATATTGGCTTATCCACACTACAATCAACTTGTCCGATCTCTATTTCATCTTCCCTTTCTACTGCTTTTCCTAAGTCCTCCCAAAGTGTTCCCAAGTTCTTGCTGTAAATTACAGAACATATTTAGCAGCCAAGGCATCATTAAACTGATTAAATTGCCCAAAAAAAAGTAAGAACAAGAGAAACACAAACTTTAGATCACTAATTTTATATGAAGATGTGTACCTTTGCTGAATCTTTGTATCTGTAATCGAAGTTATCATGTTCTACATTTGGTATATTGTTTCACCATGTACAGTTTATGAATGCATACATTTACTTCGAAATGCATTTGAAAATTAACACGCAGCCATATCGCTTGTCTAATTCCATATTCAAGTTGAATTGGTCTTATGCGCATGCTTCCTGACCGCCTATTAATTTATCTGGCAGTAAATAACCTTACCCAAAAGAGGGTGACAACCGACTAAGGTATTCGCATTAATTGCTTTGGCTTTCGTGCAATCAATGCAAGATATAATTTGATTGATTTTCTTGTCTGATTGTTTGTGTACTACTGAAAAGCTTTTATAAAAGGACAAATTTAGAATAGACATCTAAAAATGGCTTATTTGACAAATGGGCTTCGTTACAAACTTATTATGAAAATAGAACTATTTTTGTTTTGAAACATTTATACTTGCGCATTTAATGTACGTTAACAAATATACATGCGTGTGCGTTTACAGAATGTGCGTTCTGTAAGTGCACGTGCACGTATATTTGTATCTGCACATTTACAAAATGCACAAGCATAAGGTGCTTGAATCAATAACAAGCCTATTTCATAATAAGTTTATAATCAAGCCTAAATGTCAAATAAACTTTTTCCAAAGGTTTACTTCACATTTTTGTCCTTCACAAAAAATTAAAAATAACAAAAAAGAAAAAGAAAAACCAATAACACAAAGAAATACGGAGAAAGATAGAGTGATTAGTAGTTACCAATGTTTGCACCAAGGGACACAAAATTGAACGAACCATACTGTGTCCAGTTCCTTCACCTACACATGGACAATCAAACAAACCTCAAAATTTTGATATTGTTTTCTTGCAGACACAACAATATTACATTTTAGCACTGAATACAGAATAAGATGGATAAATTATGTGTCAACAAGGTAGAAACTAGTATCTGTTACATGGTTACATGGTTACATAGGACGTGGTTCGATACGAAACGTGGTACGAAAACGAATACGTGGAAGGCTGTCTTGAATGTTTCCGGTACGAAGGAACGCATGGATACGAGAGAACGCAAGGGTACGAAACATGTTTTTTCTTCTACTTTGGAAAAACTAATCTATTTATTTTTTATGTTAATTACCAAATTTAGTGAAGATCTTGCAAATTTTCAGCTGCCCTTTCAATCTATATACAAATTGATATATTATGTAGCTATCCTTCCAATATATATTACAACCATATACGGTTATACAACACAAATCGAAGAGTCGTTTATTCTTTTCAAAAACCTGTGCGTCATCATCTTCTTTTCACGACCGCTAACGTTTCCGGTCGCGTTTCGTTTCTGAATCGGGGACGAACGAACCGGTTCGCGGAACGTGGTCACGTCCCACGTTCCTTGTTTCTATGATCTGTTATACAGATAAGTGCACTTTTGTAGCCACATCTTCTGAAAGCCGGTACACAAATTAAATTTATATAAAACCCAAAGAGATCTGCTAGATTACAGACGATTCAAGCTGAATATTTCATTCAACATCTTTTAGAACAAAGCAGAAAGCCTGGTATGCTGGAGTTCAACAATTAGCGGAACAGTAATATGTGACAGACTGATATGGGCATTTCTTTTGTATTCATAAATAACATAGTATTTGCAATTTTGTACGGATAATTATGATTTTCACAAGTTTTTTTATGAAGCTTTCGACAGGTTTCTAAAGGTATGGACTAGTCTTGAAGAAAAACGAACAAATATGCCATAAAAAAAAATTTTATTGAATCGTACATTCTCACACTTGTGTAGGTAAAAACAAGTATCTTTCGAAATTGAATAATTGTAAGAGAAGGAAACTAGAGAAAAAGTTAATACTGGTATATTCTGCATATTGTAACTCTACCATAAAAGAAATAAAGATGCACTATTACTTAATGCTATTTTGTTTGATGAAAATAAGAATGCACCAGCACTTGACCAGGACATAAATTATGAGCTAAATTCAGTGATGTTAAGAAAATGATGGTTGAAAAACTCCTATGATTTCATTTGTTCTTGTAACAATGACTTCATAAAACACTCCACCATAAACTAACACTGTAACACATCAAAAAAAGGAAAAATAAAAATAAAAAATTTAGTGCAATGTCCTAAAATTGTACAATGTAGGGCTGTCAATGGATACCCGAAAATCCAAAATCCGTTCGTACCCGTATCCGTATCCGAAAAGCGAATAAATATCTAATATCTGGAAAAAAACAGATGCGGATACGAAGATATAGAGCTGTCAATGGGTCGTGTCGGATCAGGTTCAGGTCGGATCAAGTCGGACTCGGATTGATTTATAAACGGGTCGGGCTAACCTATTTATTAAACGGATCATGCCAACCTATTTATTAAATGGGTCATTTTTTCCTAACTCTAACCCTAGCCGTTTATAAACGGGTTGACCCGACTCAACCCATATAACCCGTTTAACTAAATGGGTCATGTCGGGTTTACCCGCTTGATCCATTTGCAAATATTTCCCACTAATATAAACAGCAAAAGAACCAAATCACTAACAAGCAGCACTAATATATAATCACCAGCAGACAGCAAGTTATAAAATCACCAACATGCAACACATACATAAAGCATGAAATCACCATATCCAGAAATCATTCTTCATACATAAGAATATATGAGCATACTGCATACATAAAAGACTAAGAGTACAGTGGCGGAGCCAGGGTTCGAGAGTAGTGGGGGCTAAGAATACACAAATATAATACTAAAGTAATAGCTTATAACCCAGAGAAGAAGTCAACAAGCAAGATGAGCCAATTAACGAGATCCACCTCTGGTACAACAGTTTTGATAAAGGAAGAATTATAAAGGAAGAGGTCAGCAAAGCAAAGCTTGATATAACAACTAGTAAAAAAATAAATTAGAGAAAGTCTAGTAGGGTCCAGTGACCCCACTAGCCCCTCCCTAGATCCGCCAGTGTAAGAGTATAAAGAGATACAGTTGTAATAAATAAAATATAACTAACATCATACCAATGTAGTCGATAGCAAATAGCGCAAAACTATCCAAGAGATTTTAATTGAGACTAGTTATAAGATTATGAGCATGATGTGCGACTTGATACTCGATTTTGAAATATTTCTACGCTTCCAGAGTTAACTGTATAGTTAACTAAATCAGAAAAAGCCGAAAGATATCTCTCGTTTATTAACTGAGTTGTCTTGTATTAACTCTTTTTGTATCAACTGCGACCATAAAGCAAGCATTTTTAGTTATGAAATTAATCAAAACATCATTTCATAATATGATGGATGCTGATTTGCTTGGAAATCATATGATTATATATATTGAAAGAGAAATTGCTATAAAAACAATTATCTTGAAGCGATTGTAGATGAATTTGATTTTCCTAAGGTTTGTAGAGCATGTCTTAAACAGATTATTTAGCACTCGAAGTTTTTTGTATGGAAACTGTTGAAAAATTAAACTTGACTTTGAGCTATTAGTTTGGGCTATTGGTTTGGGCTACAAATAAAGAAGAAGAGCTAAAGAGAAATCTAGAGCATGAGAAATATCTAGATATATATTGATGTGGAAGAGAGATCTAAAATTATCTACTCTTATGTTGTAATAAAATAAATAGAATCTAGAGTTTTCTTCTCTAGGGACATGTATGGAAAAATCTAAGATGTTTTATATGAAAGTTCTAGAGAGGAATTGTATACCGTAGAATCAAATACATCTCAACCATACAATTGAGATGCAAACTACTATAAATAGAAGTGGAGTACTTCATTTGTAAGCAAGCAAAAAAAAATTGTAAGCAAAAAGTTTGTAACAAAGTTTCACTTCCTCTTTCAAAATCAATCTCTCATTTCATACTTGCTATTCAATTCACTTTCTACTTGTTAAATTTTTTTTCTTCTAACATTGGTATCGAAGCTAGGTCGTTGGTTAAAAATATGGCAAGCGGCATGACTCCATTTCAAGTTCCATTGCTAAAGGAGTACTATGATAATTGGAGTATTCGCATGGAGGCGTTGCTTGGATCACAAGATGTGTGGGATATCGTTGAAAATGAGTATGTTGAACCCGCCGACATCACCACTTTATCCCAAAATCAAAGGGATAATTTGATGGATTCAAGAAAGAAGGACCGAAAGACTCTTACTCTCATTCATCAAGGTTTGGATGAATCAATGTTTGAGAAGGTGGCAAGTGCAAAAAGTAGTAAGGAAGCATGGGAGATTTTGAAAAATGCATTCAAAGGCATTGATAAAGTGAAGAAGATAAGACCGTAGACTATGCGAGGTGAGTTTGAAGCTTTACATATGAAATCAACCGAATCGATTGATGATTATTTTTCACGAGTTTTATCTTTAGTAAATCAAATGCAAAGATATGGTGAAAAATTGGAAGACTCTAGAGTGGTTGAGAAAATTCTACGATCTTTAGATTCAAAATTCGATTATACAGTTGTAGCTATTGAAGAATCTAAAGATCTAGAATCCATGACTATTGATCAACTCATGGGAGCGCTTCAAGCTCATTAAGAAAAATTAAAGAAAAGGGTTAAGGAAGAGCCACTAGAGCAAGCTCTTCAAACCAAACTCACCTTGAGCGGGAATGAAAGAATTATAAGAGGTCATAACCAAAGAGAAAGAGGTCGAGCCCAAAGCTATGGAAGAGGTGGTTACAAATCTTTCGATAAAGAGGAGAGAAGCCAAAACACATGCTACAAGAGGTCGAGGAAGAGGAAACATGAAACAAAATGGAAGGCCAAGGTATGATAAATCACAAATTAAATGTTATAATTGTGAGAGATTTGGGCATTTTGCTTCTGAATGTAGAACTACTTCTAATAACGTTCTAGAGAGATCTAACTTTGCTAAAGAAGAGGAAGAATATGCTACACTACTCTTGGTACATAAAGGAGATGAAAGTAGTGATACTAACACATGGTATTTGGATACGGGGGCAAGCAATCATATGTGTGGAAGAAGGACTATGTTCACGGAACTTGATGAATCGGTAAGTGGAAACATTCATTTTGGTGATGAGTCCAAAATTCCCGTTAAGGGAAAAGGAAAAATATCAATTTTCTTGAAAAATGGAAAACATGACTTTATCTCTAATGTATATTATGTACCTAATATGAAAAGTAACATTCTAAGCATGGGGCAACTTTTAGAAAAAGGATATGATATTCATATGAAAAATCACAGTCTTTCCATGAAAGATGCTAAAGGAAATTTGGTTGCTAAAGTAGAGATGTCGAAAAATAAAATATTTCCACTCCATATTTCAAACGGTATTGCGAAATGTTTAAAATCATGCTATAAAGATTCATCATGGCTTTGGCACTTAAGATTTGGACATCTTAATTTTGGGGGTTTGAAGTTGTTAAAGAATAAAAACATGGTAAAAGCTTACCACGAATTGATAATATGAATCAACTATGTGAATGGTGCTTATTTGGAAAACAATGAAGGAAAAGTTTTCCAAAAGAGTCCAACACAAGGGCTAGAGAACCATTAGAGTGATTCACACTGATATTTGTGGTCCAATAAAACCGTGTTCACTTGGTAAAAGTAATTACTTTGCTTTATTTATTGATGATTATAGTAGAAAAATTTGGGCCTATTTCCCTAAACAAAAGTCTGATGTATTTGATGCTTTTAAGAAATTCAAAGCTTTTGTAGAAAATGAAAGTGGTTATAAGATAAAAGCCATGAGGTCCGACAGAGGTGGGGAATTTACCTCCAAAAAATTTGAGAAATTTTATGAAGAAAATGGAATTCATCGTCCCTTAACCGTCCCGTATACTCCACAACAAAATGAGGTTGTGGAAAGGAAGAATAAATCTCTTCTCAACATGGCACGAAGCATGTTAAAAAGCAAAAATGTTCCTAAAGAGTTTTGGGCCGAAGTCATCGAATGCGCGGTATATTTTAGCAAATCGCTCTCCAACTCGGAGTGTGGAACAAAACCCCCGAAAAAGCATGGAGTGTTAGAAAACCATGTGCATCTCACTTGAAAGTTTTTGGAAGCATTGCATATGCCCATGTGTGGGACCAAAGATTAGATGATAAAAGTGAAAAATACATCTTCATTGGTTATGACCCGCGGGCAAAAGGTAAAAGTTATATAATCCAATAAATGGAAAAGTTGTTAGTCAAGATGTGGAGTTTGATGAAGAAAATACTTGGAATTGGAGCACACAAGAAGATTATAATTTCCTTCCCTTTTACAAAGAAGAAATCAATGATGTGCAAGAAGAGCCAACTAGTCCAACACCGTCATCTTCATCATGCACTCAAGAAGAATCTCCACAAGAAGAAAGGTCAAGTGAAATGGTCCCACATATGAGATCATTACAAGAACTATATGAGGTAACACCACTTTCTGATGATATTACTTTATTTTGTCTTTTTGCAAATTGTGAGCCAATAAATTTTGAATAAGCAAAAGAAGGAGAGTGCTATGGATGAAAAAATCAAAGCCACTGTGAAGAATGATACATGGGAGCTAGCTAATTTACCAAAAGGACACAAAGCTATTGGAGTAAAATGGGTGTACAAAGTAAAGAAGAACACTAAAAGAGAAGTTGAAAGATACAAAGCTAGATTGGTGGCCAAGGGATACAAGCAAAGATCAGGTATTGATTATGAAGAGTTATTTGCTCTCGTTGCCCGCTTAGAAACTATAAGATTACTAATCTCTTTAGCGGCCCAAAACAAATGAAAAATATATCAAATGGATGTGAAATTGGCTTTCTTAAACGGTAAATTAGAAGAAGTTTATGTAGAGCAACCACCTGGCTATAAAATTAAAGGACATGAAGGTAAAGTTTTAAAATTGAAAAAAGCACTTTATGGTTTGAAACAAGCCCCTAGAGCATGAAATACTAGAATTGATAAATATTTTCTAGAAAATAACTTTATAAAATGCCCCCATGAACATGCTCTTTACGTAAAAACAAATCAAAGTAGAGATATCTTGATCGTATGTTTGTACGTGGATGATTTGATTTTTACTGGCAATAATCCAAAAGCATTTGGGGATTTTAAGAAGGAGATGAGTTTAGAATTTGAGATGATGGATATCGGACTCATGTCATATTATCTTGGCATCCAAGTAACTCAAAGTGAACATGGCATATTTCACAAGAAGCATATGCAAAGGAAATATTGAAAAAATTTAAGATGGCTGGAAGTAAGCCAGTAAGTACCCCGATAGAATGTGGAACAAAGCTCTCGAAACACACCAAAGAAGAAGTGGATCCTACATTATTCAAGAGTCTGGTTGGTAGCTTGAGATATCTCACATGCACAAGGCCCGATATACTTTATGGTGTTGGACTCATTAGCCGCTATATGTAAGCTCCTACAACATCACACTTGAAGACTGCAAAAAAGATTCTTCGATACATCAGAGGTACCACTGATTTTGGTTTATTATATTCAAGTTCTAACGAATTCAAGTTGATTGCTTAGTGATAGTGATTGGGCTGTAGATGATCGTAAAAACACAACTGGATTTGTCTTCTTTATAGGAGATACGCCTTCACCTGGAGTTCAAAGAAGCAACCGATCATGATGTTTTCCAGTTATGAAGCTGAGTATGTTGCTGCTTCAACTTGTGTTCGTCATGCTATTTGACTTCGAGATTTGTTGAAGGAGTTGCACATGCCACAATATAATGCAACAGAGATTTACATGGATAACAAGTCAGCTACCGCTCTAGCCAAAAATCCTGTCTTCCATGAACGGAGTTCACACATCGATACACGTTATTCGAGAGCGCCTTGCCACAAAGGAAGTACAAGCAAAGTATATCAACTCAAAGGAACAAGTAGCAGATATTTTTACAAAGGCGTTGAAGTATGAAGACTTTCAAAGACTACGAGAGACGCTTGGAGTGACAAAGTCAAGTTTACGGGGAATGTTGAAAAATTAAACTTGACTTTGCGCTATTGGTTTGAGCTACAAATAAAGAAGAAGAGCTAAAGAAAAATCTAGAGCATGAGAAATATCTATATATAAATATATATATATATATATATATATATTGATGTGGAAGAGAGATCTAGAATTATCTACTCTCACGTTGTAATAAAATAAATAGAATCTAGAGTTTTCTTCTCTAGAGACATGCATGAAAAAATCTAAGATATTTTGTATGAAAGTTCTAGAGAGGAATTGTATACCGTAGAATCAAACACATCTCAACCATACAACTGAGATGTAAACTACTATAAATAGGAGTGGAGTACTTCATTTGTAAGCAAGCAAAAAACTTTTGTAAGCAAAGTTTAAGTTTATAACAAAGTTTCACTTCCCCTTTCAAAATCAATCTCTCATTTCATACTTGCTATTCAATTCACTTTCTACTTGTTAATTTTTTTGCTAACATCAAAATTTTTTACTTGCATACAAATGAAGTACTCCACTCTTATTTATAGTAGTTTACATCTCAATTGTAAGGTTGAGATGTATTTGATCATACGGTATCTCTCTAGAACTTTCATACAAAATATCTTAGATTTTTCCATACATGTCCCTAGAGAAGAAAACTCTAGATTCTATTTATTTTATTACAACATAAGAGTAGATAATTCTAGATCTCTCTTCCACATCAATATATATCTAGATATTTCTCATGCTCTAGATTTCTCTTTAGCTCTTCTTCTTTATTTGTAGCTCAAACCAATAGCCCAAAGTCAAGTTTAATTTTTCAACATCCCCCCTAAACTTGACTTTGTCACTCCAAGCGTTTCTCGTAGTCTTTGAAAATCTTCATACTTCAATGCCTTTGTAAAAATATCTGCTACTTGTTCCTTTGAGTTGATATATTTTGTTTGTACTTCCTTTGTGACAATCCGCTCTCGAATAAAGTGATAACGTGTATCGATGTGTGAACTTCGTTCATGGATGACATGATTCTTGGTTAGAGCGATAGCCGACTTATTATCCACGTAAATCTCTGTTTCATTATATTGTGGCATGTCCAACTCCTTCAACAAATCTCGAAGTCAAATAGCATGACGAACACAAGTTAAAGCAGCAACATACTCAGCTTCACAACTGGAAAGCATCACGATCGGTTGCTTCTTTGAACTCCAGGTGAAGGTTGTATCTCCCATAAAGAAGACAAATCCAGTTGTGCTTTTACGATCATCAACATCTCCAGCCCAATCACTATCATTGTAACCAATCAACTTGAATTTGTTAGAACTTGAATATAATAAACCAAAATCAGTGGTACCGTTGATGTATCGAAGAATCCTTTTTGCGGTCTTCAAGTGTGTTGTAGGAGCTTCCATATAGCGGTTAATGAGTCCAACACCATAAAGTATATCGGGCCTTGTGCATGTGAGATATCTCAAGCTATCAATCAGACTCTTGAATAATGTAGGATCCACTTCTTCTTCTTTGATGTGTTTCGAGAGTTTTATTTCATATTCTTACGTGGTACTTACTGACTTACTTCCATCCATCTTAAATTTCTTCAATATTTCCTTTGCATATGGTTCTTGTGAAATAAATATGCCGTTTTCACTTTGAGTTACTTGAATGCCAAGATAAAATGACATAAGTCCGATATCCGTCATCTCAAATTCTAAACTCATCTCCTTCTTAAAATCCTCAAATGCTTTTAGATTATTACGAGTAAAAATCAAATCATCCACGTACAAACATACGATCAAGATATCTCCACTTTGATTTGTTTTTACGTAAAGAACATGTTCATAAGGGCATTTTATAAAGTTATTTTCTAGAAAATATTTATTAGTTCTAGTATTCCATGCTCTAGGGGCTTGTTTCAAACCATAAAGTGTTTTTTTCAATTTTAAAACTTTACCTTCAAGTCCTTTAATTTTATAGCGAGGTGGTTGATCCACATAAACTTCTTCTAATTTACCATTTAAGAAAGCTGATTTCACA
The DNA here is from genome assembly GCA_030737875.1 of Allium sativum. Taxonomy (NCBI): domain Eukaryota; kingdom Viridiplantae; phylum Streptophyta; class Magnoliopsida; order Asparagales; family Amaryllidaceae; genus Allium; species Allium sativum. The sequence continues at coordinate 793,062,785 of CM060919.1, read as the reverse complement.
TCCATTTAATATATTTTCCATTTGTTTTGGGCCACTAAAGAGATTAGCAATCTTATAGTTTCTAAGTGGGCAACGGGAGCAAATATCTCTTCATATTCTATACCTGGTATTTGCTTGTATTCCTTGGCTATCAATCTAGCTTTGTATCTTTCAACTTCTCCTTTAGCTTTCTTCTTTAATTTGTACACCCATTTTACTCCAATAGTTTTGTGCCCTTTTGGTAAATTAGCTAGCTTCCATGTATCGTTCTTCACAATGGCTTTGATTTTTTTCATCCATAGCACTTCTTCATCTTTTGTCTTCTTTTGCTTCTTCGAAATCTATTGGCTCACAATTTGCAAAAAGAAAATAAAGTAATATCATCAGAGAGTGGTGTTACCTCATATAGTTCTTGTAATGATCTCATACGTGAGACCCTTTCACTTGAGCTTTCTTCTTGTGGAGATTCTTCTTGAGTGCATGATGGAGATGACGGTGTTGGACTAGTTGGCTCTTCTTACACATCATTGATTTCTTCTTCTTCGTAAAGGGAAGGAAATTATAATCATCTTCTTGTGTGCTCCAATTCCAAGTATTTTCTTCATCAAACTTCACATCTCGACTAACAACAACTTTTCCATTTATTGGATCATATAGCACTTCTCCATCTTCTTGTGTGCTCCAAAATAATTATCTTGAAGCGATTGTAGATGAATTTGATTTTCCTTAAGTTTGTATAGCATGTCTTAAACAGATTAATTAGCACTCGAAGTTTTTTGTATGGAAACTTGCTGAGATCGTCTAAACTAATGCAAATTTGTTATCCTTTTTATTTTTGTGCATGTACAATAACTGCCTATTCCGATGCAACTTCATTAATTTAAGTGTTTCCATAAAATATCTAAATAATTTTCTAGTTTTGCCCACCACAAACTAAAATCGTAGTTTCGTTGCTGCCCTTATTCATCTGTTAGTGACCAAATTTATTGCTAGGACAAACTTCTTCTACTTCATATGGAACTATACTTCTTTGAGTGTTACTAAAAGCACCCAAATTTTTGCTTGTTAATACCATGAGTGGCATTTGGAAGTGTAAAACCGAGTGTTTTTAGTTCCACGTGGTAGTGTAATGTTAAAAGTATCCGGTTTTACACTTCATATTAGGAGGAAATAAATTGGGAGGGAGCTCTTAGCAATATACTACTTTTTGGTCCATCCCATATAGTCAAATTAATCCCAAAACTGTAACAACTCTCAACAATATTGATCTTAAAATTTGATTAGATAACGTTTATACCCATAAAATAATCTTCACATTAGCAGTTACTCATAAACTAGAACAAATTATTCACATGAATTCGAATCACAAAAAATTTCATATGAAAAAATATGTTGATTTGTTAGCCCCAAACATGGATTATAAAGTATGATCAAAACAAAAGGATAAACAACAAAAAATTAGATGAATCGATGCAAGCCCTAGATACCTTGTCGGTGAATGTGTCGGACGTGAGGGTCACGACATCCGCTTCGGTCTGGGAAAACAAGAAGGCCACCTGAATTATTAAGAGCAGTAGCATAGAAGTGCTGCCGCGACGGCAGACTGCCAGATCCATGCTGCTTCTGTTTCTATTTAGTTAGCAGTATCAGAAATCGCTCCCAGCCGGGATTACAAGTCCAAACAAACTGATTTTGTTTAGCGATTTCTATCGGACGTTGCTATAAAGCCGAAATTGAGTACATGCGGGGTGTGTGTGAGTGTGTGAGTTTGGAAGGGAGGGGGGGGGGTGTTTGGAGGGGAATCCAAAGGCTGAGTTTGGAGGGTTTTTTTATTCCATGGTTAAGATGGGCTTATTCCTAGATTGATTCTCGGACTGTTTAGGACTACTATTTTTTATCAGTCTTCTTTTCCTATTGCTTAACCAGTTTACCTGCAATGTTGCTACATCTAATGGTTGTAGCTAAGCATGGGATTAATCCACAATTTTATTATTAGGGCTTTAAAAAAAGAATATTCTATCAATTTTAAAAACGTTGTAATTTTTGGTGATTAAGATAAATTAAAGTGGGGCAATTTGATCACTTAGTTTATGGTCTTTCTAACAATCTTTTTTTGTTATAATAGTGTTTGCGCACTTATTATATAAACCTCTAATCTCTTGCCAGTTATTAATATAATATTTTGTGCTCTTCATCCTCGGCTGTTCCAGCAAAACCTTTTTTGAAAGATTGAATTAACTTCCTTGGTGTACAACTTTAATACATATTAAATCTATTTTTATTCAAGATTACGTGTTCATTTGCATGGTTCAATACTCATGGTGATAAACTGACTTGTTATGTGTATCTGGAATAGAAAATTTTGATCAGAAAATGGGTCAAACACCCTGAATTGACCGTATTTAAGATACAATGAATGCTGGATTGGATCAGATGAAAATAGAAAAAGCAAGAGAAGAAAAGTTCATAGTGGTTCGATCATTTCTACATCTACTCTAAGTAGTTTTTATTGCTTATTTCGCATTAGATCCAAAAGAAATACAATTGCAAACTTGAGATTCTATTAGATATTTGTAATGGCATAACTTCCTCTTAGATACGAAAAGAAAAACAGATCAAGATCATGTGTCCATTACAAATACCCCACTATGTATAATTGAAGTAGATTGTTATTGTGTTTCTGAAGGGTTAGACTACAATAGAATTCATCAAACATTATAGTCCAAAAGGATATAATAAGACCAAATCAACAACCAAAATTTGATGGATCAAGTTTGATATCGTACATTTTATGTTGATCCTCCCTTGATAATTTTAAGATTGTTCATTTGTGTATTCATCGATAATGGTGATCAAATGGGAAGAATATATGGATTGATGTTATTCATATACTTAGCCAGATTTCTCTATTTATTAACTTTAATTTGTACCTCCTTTATTCATTGAGAAATTGGAAAAGATATGAAATATGATGGATCAATGTCGATCGACTCATGTATGTATCGATGTTGATCCACAGATTTGGCTTATTTATGTGGCTTCTCTTCGCACTCAATTATCTTTAAGTCTAGCATATGTTCATCCGTTATTTTATATCTAATACCATCGAAATGTCGCTTTCAAAAATTATTAAGTAACACTTGTAGGATCTAAATAAACCCTAGAGGGGGGCGAATGGGTTTATTGCAATTAAATGAATTTAAATTAAAAATAAAATAACACAGAATATTAGAATAACTTGCAGTAAGAAAATCAAACACAGAAGATACCAGCTTTCGCAAAACTCTGCCTACTGCTGCATTTAAGGTTTCTACTAGAAGTTATAAACAATCTCTTCACTTACAGGCCCTTGTAAACTCGCAACTCTTGCTCCCGATTGTTTAAACTCTACGCTCAAGACCTTAAGACAACTCGTACTCCTAAGCTGTGATTTTTCTAAATACAGAACCTAGTAGTTATTGACTCCTTAAAAAAACTTGAATTTTAAAACAAATAAAAACATAAAAATAAAACCCTAGATTTAAAATAAGGACTTAGCCCCTTTTAGACTTTGGTCGGTCACCCTCTTTTATTATTCCCGTTGCTTTCTTTCTATTTCTATGGTGGCGGCGGCTTCCTCCTAGGGTTATTTTGAGATCGATCTTCCTCCCAAGTCAAATTGCAATTGATAAATTTGGATCTGAAATTCTTCTGTAACTCGAATGCCTTGATGCTCCTGATCTTCAATCGATTTGCCTTGAGATAGTGATCGCAATCCTCTGTAAGTTTTTCTAATTTGAAATTGACTGCGCTTGAATTTTTTGTCCAATGAATTCGATGTGATGATTGCCAATGATGATGGTGTGATTTATAAGATTAAAAATCCGTAAATATCTCTAATTTCTTGAATGATAACTTGGTCTAATTTGTACTCGTTTCCTCTTTTGCTTGTTGCCGTGATTTTTGAGATGAACCTAGTCTAAAAAAATTGCGTGAGGGTTCTGGACTTTGATTGTGTCTTCCTTAAAATATATTGCATGAATTTTGGGTTTATAGAATCCTTGACCTTTTTTCTCCTTGCATGAATAAATTGCTCGATTTAAATTGTCTTGAATGATTTGTTGTGAATGCTGAATCATCACTTGAAAAAAATTGGAAACCAATTAGCAGATTTCTTGCTACAAATAACTCTTGCGGTTTCTTGAGCATTCTGGAAGTGAATTGTGATTTTGAAAAAAATTGAATTTGTTGCCCTGATTAAATTTGGCATTGAACCATGATTTATAAATGCCATGAGTCATTCTGGAAATTGTTTATGATTTGTTGCCCAAAACACTTGTTGATTTTCTAGAACCAATTAGTTTCTACCTTGATTGCTCACATTTGTGGAATGCACTTAAAATGATTTCCAATTTGTTCTTTGTCCATATATGAAATTATATCTGGAACTCAATTTCTGATTTTAGAAAGCCTTTTGCCAAAGAACTGTTTGTTCCTTGATTTCATTTGTACTGCTGGAAACAAAACAAAACTTGCTAAAAGATTGATCATTGAATTTCTGGAAGAGAAGTTGGATTGTATGCTAAAACAGGAAGCCAATTCCTTGAGCTTGCCATTTATTTTTCCTTAAATTAAATTACTGGACACCCATGAATAATCTTTACATTTTTGGAAAAATATTGATGACTGTTGCCATCCATTTGATGATACTCGATTATGCTTGTGAACTGGATTTTCATTTTTTTTTTTTTTTTTGCTCATTCATTCAAACTTGCTGTTCCAGTACACGCTATATGCATGCTGTACCATATTGTTTTGTGCATACACACTTCCATACTCCATTTCTCTCCAGCACTTGAGCTATTTGCGTTTTTACTAATCTGCAAACCAATTGCATATCATGTATAAACTGATTTGAAAACAAATCTGCTATGACACTTCATGTCATTGTTGTTGTGTTCATGCACATGTCACTGAATTTAATCACCATGCTGTGAATATCCAGTTGCTTGTTCACTTGTGATTGTACATGAATTTGCCATCCTGACTTATGCGGTGCACCTTGATAATGTGCATTTACCAAATCATCACTTGTATTTTTTCATGTATTTGCTGCTTGTATTGTATATGCACCATCATGCTTTCTTGAATCTGACGTGTACTTCCCTGCTTGGCTGCTTTGATCCTTCACTTGAAATATGTTGCCATTGAACAATTACATGTTATGTATCCATCTTCGTGCACATATGTGCACAGTCAAATTTATTTGCTGCCATGTCTACATGTTGATTAAGCTGCCTATTTAATTGCTTCACTCATTTGTTCCATATGTATTTGATCACTTTGAGATGAGTCATTCATGTTGCATGTATGCTGCTGTCTGTGCTCGACTATATTGATTATTATTGCACTGAGTCGAGAGGGTCCACGCGGCTACTCCTCAGTTGCTCGCTATTGTATTTTGATTGGCGAGGCGGTGCACACGTGTATATTTATACACGTGTGTACATGCAGCCATCAGACAATTTTTCCTGTCCCTGCTTATCAGACCAAGTCTAGAAAAATGATGAGAAACATACCGAAATTCTGAGGCAAATAAAATTTAAATAAATTTAAATTTGTATGCACTTCAGTTTTATTTCTATTGCAGTGTACTATGATTTTTTTTTTATTTGTGACAGGTATGAAGAGATGACTGGACTGAATTGGAGGATGATGTGAGGACAGAAGGCAAAGAACTTAAAATTGTGTCGGTAAATATGTCAAATTGTCTGTATAACAGTGAAATTGTATATGAAATGTAACTGTGTATCTGTTGTGTATGTATAACCTAGTGACAATGTATTTACTGAGTGATGAGTGATGTAGTGAGGAGCTGTGTATTTATATGGATTGTACTGATGTTTGTAATAAACAAATTTGATTGAGATAAAATATTATTTTATTGTTGTAAAACAAACTTATCTATTTTATTCAATTTATTTATAAGTACAAATTCATATGAAGTGTTTAAATAGTGGGGATATAAATAGTTGTACTGTTTGAATGTTTGAAATATAAAATTCAATTTAAATAAAATACTATATGAATATATGAATGTCTGTACAGTTGTATTCTATTTAAATATAAATATTATATTCCTGTCTGTGATGTATATATAGAACAGTACAGTAACAAACACATTTAAAATAATATATATTTGGTTGTTATCATCAAACAAAAATCATATAATTGTGTATACAACACCGTTATATACAACAATCTCCCCATTTTGATGATGCCAAACAAATATTAAGATTTTGAATCCAATAAATGTGTTTGACAGTGAAGAACTGAACTCCCTCTATTTGAAAGCTCCCCTACAACAGAAAACTCCCCCTTATAACTTAGCTCTCCTTATATTGATGTATAGATTTTAGAATTTAGAGATTTATTAATCATAACACAAATTTCAAAAAAATATTCTTTAAGTGTTTACTCATCCATCAAAATCTTGACCATTCTCCCCCTTTTGTTATTATTAAAAGAATAACAGAAATTGAAACAGTGATGAATGCAAACTAGAAATATAAATTCAAATCAAGGGGGAAAATATATCGTAAATCTCATTTAGTCAAACAAAAATCATAATATTCTTCAAATTAGAAGCAAATTTCACTTATTAGAATGATGGATTTACGATTGATTTTATAAAAATGAGGAGAGTTCAAAAAAATTGAATATTTGAATTTTAAAAGATTTAAATAGGCTCAAAAAGTGTTAAGCACTTGCTAACCACGCATAGCCCAAAGGTCTTTTAAATGGGGTTAGTAGTAACTTAACTTTATCCTCTCAATGAGTTCTATCCATGCACAGCCCAAAAGTCTTTTAAGTGAGAATAGAAGCACATAGAGATTAAGGTAATTCACCCACGCATAACTGCGAGGACTTTTAAATGGGAATGAATACCAAGGATAAATTATTATTATTACTATTATATATATATATATATTTCAAGATTTTCTTTTATTCTCAAAAAATAAACTCCCTACATTACATAAAATCATGATGAATGTCAGAAGGATGGTAGAAATAGAAAATGATCGTGAAATATGCACCAATTTTAAAGATATTATAAAATTTGTTCAATCGTCATAAGAATTTAATAATATTTCCTATTGTTATGAAAAAATATTATAGTCACTACTCATCCCAATTTCAAAATCTAACATAATTTTGACGAGTTCCAAAATAGTTCAAATGGTCAATTACTTAACTTTTGAATAACCATTTAAGAATATATTTTTAAAAAAAATGGATAATGATCAATCAATTTCTATGATTCCCAAATCTAAGCGTAATCATGAAAACCTATATTCGGGAAGAAGTTTTGTAAAAATATCAGTGAGTTGACAATCAGTTGAAATAAACTCAATACAAATATCTTCTCGTGAAATGTGATATCTAATAAAATGGTGTCTCAGATCTATGTGTTTAGTGCGTGAATGGTGAACAGGATTATTAGACAAATATATAGCACTTTTACCGTCACATTTTAGTGGTACTTTTTTATAAATTAGACCAAAATCTGAAAGAGTTTGCATCATCCATTGTATTTGTGCACAACAACTTCCTAAAGCAATGTATTTAGCCTCAGTTGTGGATAAAACAACACAATTTTGCTTTCGACTTGACCATGAAACTAACGAGTGTCCTAGCATAAAACAAGTTCCACTAGTGCTTTTTCTATCCATAAAGGATCCAGCATAATCAGCACCAGAATATCCAATTAATTTAAAATTATTGCATGCAGGATACCGTAAACCAAATTTGTGTGTGTCCAAAAGATATCTTAATATTCTTTTTGTGGCTTTTATTTGAGATTCTTTTGGATTAGACTGAAAACGTGCACATAAACAAATAGCAAACATAATATCAGGCCTAGATGCGGTGAGATAAAGAAGTGAACCAATTATTCCACGATATTTTTTCTAATCAACTGCAACTCCTTTCTCGTCTTTGTCAAGTTTGGTTGAGGGACTCATCGGTGTTCTGAGTGGTTTTGCGTTTTCTAGACCAAATCTTTTCAGCAATTCAGTGGTGTATTTTGTTTGTGATATGAAAATCCCCTTAGTGCTTTGTTTAAATTAAAATCCAAGGAAGTACTTTAATTCACCTACTAAGCTCATTTCGAATTTATCCTACATGACTTTTTCAAATTTCTCACAAAGACGATCATTAGTAGCACCATATACAATATCATCAACATAAATTTGGACTATCAAGAAATCGTTACCTTCATGTAATAGAAACAATGCCGTGTCAGCACTGCCCTTTTTAAAACCATTTTCCAAAAGATATGCACTTAAACAATCGTACCAAGCTCTAGGAACTAATTCATGATTATACATGATTTTTCAAGTTTATATAATGCTTTTTCAAGTTTATATACATGATTTGGAAATTCATGATTTTCAAAACCAGGGGGTTGTTCCACAAAAACTTCTTCTTTTAATTCTCCATTTAAAAACACACTTTTTATGTCCATTTGTTTTAGTTTGAAACCTTTATAGCATGTAAAACTGAGCAAAATTCTAATGGCTTCTAACATAGCTACTGGTGCAAATGTCTCATCAAAATCAATGCCTTCAATTTGATTATATCCTTTTGCGACCAACCTAGCTTTGTTTCTAATTACATTTCCAGATTCATCGAGTTTATTTTTGAACACCCATTTAGTTCCTACTATTGGATAGTCATTTGGTTTAGGAACTAATTTCCAAACTTTATTCGTTTCAAATTGATTAAGTTCTTCTTGCATCGCTAAAATCTAACTTCATCACTAAGTGCAATTTGAAAAATTTTAGGCTCGGTTTCAGAGATAAAACAACTGTGAATACAAAAGGCACATATATCTTTATTAAATGATGAACGAGTTCATATACCTGCCGTTGGATTTCCTATTACCAATTCTGGAGGATAATTAGCCTTGAATTTCAAGTTCTCGACTTCAAATGTTGGTTTTGTTGGATCATCATTGCAAATCTGGCCTTTATTATTTTCTTTTTCACCCTCAAATGCAGTTCCCTCATCGTTTTTGTCTCCATCCATTGTATCCAAGTCTGACTCATCAAATTTCACGTTTATGGTTTCAACAATAGTTTTTGATCGTTTGTTGAAAATTCGATAAGCCTTGCTTCTTGAAGAGTAACCTATGAAAATTCCCTTATCGGCCTTTGATTCAAACTTACCAAGATGATCACCTGTATTAAGAAGATAACAAGGGCATCCAAAAATTCTAAAATATGAAATGTCAGGCTTTTTGTCAAACCACAATTCATAGGACGTTTTGTTAAGTATTGGTCTAATCATTACTCTGTTCATTACATGGCAGGATGTATTAACTGCCTCTGCCCAAAAAGTCAAAGGCAATTTATATTCATAACATAGATCTAGCCAATTCTTGTAATGTACGATTTTTCCTCTCGACTACCCCATTTTGTTGGGGTGTTCGAGGGGCAGAAAATTTGTGTTTAAATCCATTTTCTTCACAAAAGTTTTCAAAATCTAAATTTTCAAATTCACCACCTTGATCATTTCTTAAAATTTTAATTAAAACACCTTTTTCATTTTGAACCAGTTTTGCATACTTTGAAAAATAATCAAAAGTTTCGGACTTTTTGGCTAGAAAATAAACCCATATAAATCTAGAATAATCATCAACGAACACATAACAATAACGTTTTCCATTCAAGCTAGCAATTTCATTTGGTCCAAACAAATCCATATGAATTAATTCAAGTACCTATTAGTACAAACAACATTTTTGGGGCGAAATGATGATCGACTGAATTTTCCCATAGTACATGATTTGCACACTTTATTACTTTTATATTTTTGATGTGGTAATCCCCTTACCAATTCCTTTGTTTCAAGTTTTTCTAAGAGACTCATACTAGCGTGACCCAATCTCCTATGCCATAAGAAAATTTCTTCATCTATAGCTACTAAACAACATGAGAGAGTTAGATCATCAAATGAAAGCGTATAAACATTTCCTTTTATTTTTCCTGTGAACACAATATTGCTAGTGGATTTTTCAATAATTTTGCAAGATTCACTATTAAATATCACACTCATTCCTTTGTCACATAGTTGGCTTATGGAAATGAGATTGTGATGCAAATTTTCAACATATAAAACATCAGTTAAGGAGAAAGTACTATTACCTACTTTACCTTTACCGATAATTTTACATTTACTGTTATCGCCCATTATCACACTTCCACCTTTATGTTTTTCAAGGCTAAAGAACTTTGATTTATCTCCTGTCATATGTTTAGAACAACCTGAATCCAAGTACCATTCTTGTTGCTCCTTAGCCCGCCAACATACCTACACACGAGAAAAAGAGAATGACCTAGAGAAACTCGTAGGTCTAATAATATTAGTAACTAAAAAAATTTGATTTTGAACAAAAGATCCTTTTGGAACCCAAATTTGTTTATTCTTATCAAGTCCAAGTCTATAACAGTTACTTGTCGACCCTTTTGGAACCCAAATTTGTATGATTTTTTTTGTTTTTGTTCCTACTTTCACACTTTTCATAGCTATGTCCAATTTTTCCACATTTTACGCATTTAGGAAAAACACTTCCTCCTTTAGCATTATCATTTGTATTAATGTGTGTTTTCCCAAATCCTAATCCTTTTCTATTATTAGCATATAACTGACTTCCAGACAGCATCCTAAAGGACTTTTCTCCTCTTGAAAACTTACTCAATGTTATTTCAATATTTTTTACTTTGGTTTTAAGTGTTGCATTTTCATTCACAAGTGTGGTGCATCTGTTAATGAAGTTCTTTCTTTTTGTGTTATCACTTTCCTTTAAAGCCAAGTGTTCTTGTTTCAATTTTTCAAAATTTTCTTTAAATTTCGTTTGCTCTTGTTTTAAAAGCTTGCAGTTTTCACAATCAAGGTTTTGAATATTTATAACTTTTTCAAGCTCAGTTTCTAGCCTATTGTTTTCGTGAACTAATATTAACCTATCAGATTTTAATTTCTTAACTTTTAGTTCAAGAGAATCAACAGTTTTGGTAAGATCATGTCACATTAAAAATTAAATCTTTGTAAGTGTAGTTTGGTACCTCACTGGAGTCTTCTTCGCTACTTTCTGAATCTGACTGTGCCATAAGACACAAATTGGCTTCTTCTTTATCACTGTCAGAGTCTTCTTCTTCTCCTTCTTCATCGTCCCATGTAGCTGCAAAAACTTTCTTTTTCTTCTTCTTCTTTCTTTCTTTCTGAAGTAGTGGACAATTTGGTTTTATATGGCTTGGTTTATTGCAGTTGTAGCATATGACTTCATCGTCTGAGTTGTCTGAATTCTTGGATTTGTTGGATCTTGAATTCTTCTTTCATGACTTGTATTTCTTATTAGACCATCTTTTAAGAACCATGGCAACTTCTTCAATAGGATTCTCGTATTCATCATTACTTTCTACAATGTTGTTCAGAGCAATTGTCTTTTTCTTTGATTCTGAATCATCGCGTCCTTCTTTTGCTTTTAACTCCATTTCATAAGCGATCAAGTTTCCAATCAACTCTTATATTTTCAACTTACTTAGGTCTTTCGATTCTTGAATAACTGTTACTTTGGCTTCAAAGTTCATTGGTAGCACTCTCAGTATTTTGCGTATTAATTCCACTTCAGTGTAGACTTTACCAAGAGCCCTTGCATTATAAACCAGTGTGGAGAATCGACCATACATCTCTTTTATATCTTCATCTTTATGCTTCATGAAATTTTCATATTCGTTGCAGAGTAGTGCAAGACGAGATTCCTTGACTTGAGATGTCCCTTCATGTGTAACTTCCAAAGTAAGCCAAATTTCCTACGCAGTTGAACAAGGAGATATACGGTTAAACTCAGTTTTATCAAGAGCACAAATTAAAGCGTTCATTGCTTTGGCATCAGTTGAAAATAATTTTTTATCATTAGCATCCCACTTATCTTTTGGTTTAGGAATTTCAATATCATTAATAATCGTAACGGGAGGTTTGTAGCCTGTTTCACCAATATCCCATACATCATAATCAACTGAACTCAAATAAATTTTCATCCTAGCTTTCCAATAGGCATAATCAGTTCCATTAAATATTGGTGGCCTAGCTATGGACCGACCTTCAGAAAAAGCATTGTTAGACAAATTCGTGTCTCTAGAGTTAAAAATACCCGCTCTGATACCACTTGTAGGATCTAAATTAACCTTAGAGGGGGGAGAATAGGGTTTATTGCAATTAAATGAATTTAAATTAAAAATAAAATAACACAGAATATTAGAATAACTTGCAGTAAGAAAATCACACACAGAAGATACCCAGCTTCGGCAAAACTCTGCCTACTGCTGCATTTAAGGTTTCTACTAGATGTTATAAACAACCTCTTCGCTTACAGACCCTTGTAAACTCGCAACTCTTGCTCCTGATTGTTTAAACTCTATGCTCAAGACCTTAACACAACTCGTACTCCTAAGCTGTGATTTTTCTAACTACAGAACCTAGTAGTTATTGGCTCCTTAAAAAAACTTGAATTTAAAAAAAAAACTAGATTTAAAATAAGGACTTAGCCCCTTTTAGACTTTGGTCGGTCGCCCTCTTTTATTATTCCCGTTGCTTTCTTTCTATTTCTATGGTGGCGGCGGCTTCCTCCTAGGGTTATTCTGAGATCGATCTTCCTCCCAAGTCAAATTGCAATTGATAAATTTGGATCTGAAATTCTTCTGTAACTCGAATGCCTTTATGTTCCTGATCTTCAATCGATTTTCCTTGAGATAGTGATCGCAATCCTGTGTAAGTTTATCGGATTTGAAATTGACTATGCTTGAATTTTTTGCTCAATGAATTCGATGTGACGATTGCTAGAGATGATGGTGTGATTTATAGGATTAAAAATCCGTAAATATCTTTGATTTCTTGAATGATGACTTGGTCTAATTTGTACTCGTTTTCTCTTTTGCTTGTTGCCGTGATTTTCGAGATGAACCTAGTCTAAAAAAAATTGCGTCAAGGGTTCTGGACTTTTATTATGTCTTCCTTAAAATATATTGCGTGAATTTTGGGTTTATAGAATCCTTGACCTTTTTTCTCCTTGCATGAATAAATTGCTCGATTTAAATTGTCTTGAATGATTTGTTGTGAATGCTGAATCATCACATGAAAAAACTGGAAACCAATTAGCAGATTTCTTGCTACAAATAACTCTTGCAATTTCTTGAGCATTTCTGGAAGTGAATTGTGGTTTTGAAAAAGATTGAATTTGTTGCCCTGATTAAATTTGGCATTGAACCATGATTTATAAATGTCGTGAGTCATTCTGGAAATTGTTTATGATTTGTTGCCCACAACATTTGTTGATTTTCTAGAGCCAATTAATTTCTGCCTTGATTGCTCACATTTTTGGAATGCACTTAAAAGGATTTCCATTTTGTTCTTTGTCCATATATGAAATAATAATTGGAACTCAATTTCTGATTTTAGAAAGCCTTTTGCCAAAGAATTGTTTGTTCCCTGATTTGATTTATACTGCTGGAAACAAAATAAAACTTGCTAAAAGATTGATCACTGAATTTCTGGAAGAGAAGTTGGATTGTATGCTAAATCAGGAAGCCAATTCCTTGAGCTTGCCATTTATTTTTCCTTAAATTAAATTACTGGACACCCATGAATGATCTTTACATTTTTGGAAAAATATTGATGACTGTTGCCATCCATTTGATGATACTCGATTATGCTTATGAACTGGATTTTCATTTTTTTTCTCATTCATAAATACTTGTTGTGTCCAGTACACACTGTGTGCATGTAGTACCATATTGTTTTGTGCATACGCACTTCCATACTCCATTTCTCTCTGGCACTTGAGCTATTTGCATTTTTACTAATCTGCAAACCAGTTGCACATCAATGTATAAACTGATTTGAAAACAAATCTGCTATGACACTTCATGTCATTGTTGTTGTGTTCATGCACATGTCACTTAATTTAATCACCATGCTGTGAATATCCAGTTGCTTGTTCACTTGTGATTGTACATGAATTTGCCATCCTGACTTATGCGGTGCACCTTGATAATGTGCATTTACCAAATCATCACTTGTATTTTTCCATGTATTTGCTGCTTGTATTGTATATGCACCATCATGCTTTCTTGAATCTGATGTGTACTTCCCTGCTTGGCTGCTTTGATCCTTCACTTGAAATATGCTGCCATTGAACAATTACATGTTGTGTACCCATCCTCATGCACATATGTGCACAGTCAAATTTATTTGTTGCCATGTTTATATGTTGATTAAGCTGCCTATCTAATTGCTTCACTCATTTGTGCCATCTGTGTTTGATCACTTTGAGATGAGCCATTCATGTTGCATGTATGTTGCTGTCTGTGCTCGACTATATTGATTGTTGTTGCACTGAGTCGAGATGGTCCACGCGGCTACTCCTCAGTTACTCGCTACTGTATTTTGATTGGCGAGGCTGTGCACACGTGTATATTTATACACGTGTGTACATGCAGCCATCAGACAATTTTTCCTGTCTCTGCTTATCAGACCAAGTCTAGAAAAATGATGAGAAACATACCGAAATTCTGAGGCAAATAAAATTTAAATAAATTTAAATGTGTATGCACTTCAGTATTGTTTCTATTGCAGTGTACTGTGGTTTTTTTTATTTGTGACAGGTATGAGGAGATGACTAGACTGAATTGAAAGATGCTGTGAGGACAGAAGGCAAAGAACTTAAGACTGTGTCAGTAAATATGTCAAATTGTCTGTATAGCAGTGAAATTGTATATGAAATGTGACTGTGTATCTGTTGTGTATGTATAACCTAGTGACAATGAATTTACTGAGTGATGAGTGATGTATTGAGGATCTGTGTATTTATATGAATTGTACCGATGTTTGTAATAATCAAATTTGATTGAGATAAAATATTATTTTATTGTTGTCAAACAAAATTGTCTATTTTATTTAGTTTATTTATAAGTACAAATTCATATGAAGTGTTTAAATAGTGGGGATATAAATAGTTGTACTGTTTGAATGTTTGAAATATAAAATTCAATTTAAATAAAATACATATGAATATATGAATGTCTGTACAGTCATATTCTATTTAAATATAAATATTATATTCCTGTCTGTGATGTATATATAGAACAATATAGTAAAAAACACATTTAAAATAACATATATTTGGTTGTTATCATCAAACAAAAATCATATAATTGCGTATACAACACCGTTATATACAACAACCTTTACCTCCGTATAAGATGCTTTTGTGGGTACAAAGAGTGTCTCGATCGAGGACAAGCAACCAAATCAAGATCTGTATAGACATTTCTATTGTCCAAGCCATATCTTTAGCACATTATATTTTCGTATCATTATGTTTTCACATAGTCATTGGGAAACTTTTATTTGACAGATATAAATATTGCAAATTCTACAATATATAAACCTAGCTCATTTTCATCATCTTTGAGAATAAATTTGGTCCAAGATCGCGTTCATTCCCCATATTCAGTTTTTCTAAATTTTTATTATTTTTGTTTCTTATGTTTTTTAAAATAATTTATGAATTGATACCGACTTATATATGAATCAGTATTGATCCACTATCTCAAAATTATATCAATGCATTTAAGAAAGTAAAAGTTACATCCTAATATTAGGATTAAATGTAAAATGAAGAGAAAAAAAGAAAATTAAAGTAAATAACACAAAGATGTGGAATGGGTCGGCCAACCTTACCTATATCCGCTATAAAGATGGCTTATTATGTTTTTTCCTACAGCTACAATGAATTATAAGAGAATATAAGAAATATACCACTTAAGAGTAAAAAGTTGCTAATGCTAAAAGCTTAGGATTTTTAAGTTACTACAAAAGGAAGTAGGAAATCAACTCCATTGAAGTATCAAGGAAAGGAGTATTTATTTTAACATCCTACAATTGTAATTGATCGAATATTGAAATAATTAATTAATTTAATATTTAACTGTTAGTTGGTAGACCACCCATTATACTCAATTTTTTAAGATGGACAAATAAGGTTTCAACTCACATGTGGTTAAGACTGCCTTTTCAATGCGAGAAAAACGAGTGTAGTCTTAATGTTTGGAGTCCATGAATTTTTATAGCAAACAGTGATTTTTGGAGAAAGGTATGAATCTGGGCATGACCCATAAGTTAAGTTATAAGTGGTAGCTTTTTCTTATTTCCATTACATTTTTTTATTCATGTTCCATTTCCTTTTCTCTTTCCTAATCCTCCTACAATCATTCCTTAATCCCCTTTCCTTAATTAGCAAATCCAAGCCCAAAAAAGATCCTAAATTCGTGAAATTAACCATAACTCATTCCTTTTCATTCTCTACAAAATTCGCAAAAGAATTAGCTTGAATTGGTGTTCTATGGAGAACATGAAGTTAAAGAAAACACTGAGATGAGTTTTTAGATGATTTAAGCTTAGTTTGAAGAAGAGGAGATCAGTATGATGATTTTCTTACTTAATTTATATGTTATACTTCATGTACTTCTTGATTTAGGATTGTAAATGAAATGGACTGAATTATAGAATGTCATTAATGTAATTATGCTTAAGTTTATGCCTTAAACGTGTTTGGAGTAGCAACCTAACATGAAATAAACTCAATTTTGAACTTAGAAAAAAGACCAAAAGATACTTAGACCAAATTCAAATTTGACTGTGGTTGGTAAAATAAATAATACAGAGTTATCTATCTATTATTTTAGAACCCACAGCGGAATAAACAAAATACAATAGCAATAACAATACTCATTTATTTCAAATCAATTGTCGAAACATAATATAATATCATTTACAACCATTATATCATCATTTTGTTTAAAGTACAGTTTTATGGGTACAACAAGAATGACTATTTAGTTAACATTCTATGAAATCTCTTCGAGCTACTTAATACTTCTTAATGAAAGGTGAACTATTAAATAGTTGCTTTATACCTTGCCATTGACTAGATCCTTTTTAAGAAACCGCTTATCATTCATTCTTAAGAGCTAATCGTCGACCATTTAATATTTCATTTAAGAAAAAGGGAAGACCCTTAAACAATAATTAAATACCTTCAAAACCCTGAGGCAAGTCCTTTGTATTATGATTCCCCACGGAGACGTCTCATATAAGTCCAACTATTTGTAAAAACTAATATCCAAATTAGCAGGCAAGAGTTACCCTACATAATTTGGACTATACCTGCTTCATCCATAGTTAATTATTATAGGAGATGTTCTTTTAAGCTAGCTATAATTGGAATAATCCATTTATATTATTACACATCCACGATGTCCATTAATTAGGCTATGCAAGTATTCCACTTATTTTTCCTTAACAATCGATAACTTTTATATAAGGGATTTAATGACAGTTGTTACTTGGTTAAAAATGCAATTATATATTATAATTATATGTTATTATGCTAATTAATATAAATAATACGCACTTATTATTTTTCATGTGTGTAGAAATTATGCCTTAACTAACGTTATATGTTATTTATTTATTTTAACCATACATATACAAGTCCTTTCAAATAAAAGTTTTTGTTTTACACATAATTTCTAAATGAAATCCTTCAATTAGACATGAAGGAAATGAGTAAGAAATGAAATAGAAGGTAAAATACATAAGCTGCAAAATTCTCTGAACTATTTTATTTTAACACAAAGACATAAAGTTCTAGCATAAGAGTTGACTTTCCACTTTGAGAGAATTTTGAGGATTTTTATTGCGATGTTTTCTTGGTCTAAAACTCTCGACGCTGCAAAAAAAATCATTTTACAATGTTAAATTTACAATGGTTTAAACAAAGACTTGCAAAAATATTGGATATCTAAAACCTCATGTTAATTTTATTTTATTTTGTAAAAAGCTTTCCTTGGCAATTTTTTTTGGATAAAAGTTGTAACAAAGATAATTTCAACAATGTTTTCTACATAGTTGTTAAAAACTGTAGCCAACAATTTATTTTTTTGTTTGTATTTTTCATAACATTAGTTTTATTCTTTAATTTTAAAATTTAGTTTTTAAACTAATTTAATTTCATCGTAAAATATACAAATTTGAAATTAGCATTTAGCTGATTACATTTCTTTTATTTCTACTACATTCTAAGCCAAAAAATTTAGCAATATCCAAATTAAATATGTAGTTTTTTCACACAAACATCTTTTATGCTAATATTCAGTTTCATAAAATTAAAACAAAAACTCATTTTCCCTTTTAAGATGGTTATGATGGCAAAAGCATACCTCCTAGTTCTTGTCTTTCTGTATCACATCTCCACAGAAGACCCCACGTACCAAAGAATTATGCACATCATTTTCGTATTATTATAAGTTTTGTCCCAAGGAGTAACATACAAGAGCAAAGCCCTAGGTACGGCCGGTTCATCGGCTCTAATTTCTTATTACAGTTACTAGATTCGGTTAAATCATTAAATTTTATGAGTTTTATGCATCGATTCAATTATTGAAAATCAGTGATTCATACTTAGGTTGCAATTTGCATTATACCTTTTTAGGTATTTATAGCTACTTTCTTAAACCAACTACCATAGTACTAGTTTTAAGCATTTTGAATTTTTTTGTTGCCTTTGTCTCTTTTGAGCCTAAGTTTTAGCTTTTACTATTGTTAAATTAGTTGTTTTTGTTTTTCAATCTATATTTTGTGATTTGCATTCATTTTCCTATTGTTTTCATTCGGTTGTTCACCGGTATGCTACTTGATAATGAATAATATGACTACAAATAAACAAGAAAAATCATGTTGTGGCATGTGTAGGATGAAGTTCCAAGACATAATAGGCATGCATGATTTTTTATTTTGTTAAAATCATAAAATAAGCTGATTTTGAATCAAAAAGTTACGCTGTTTATGTTTTGTCTTTAGGTTTTGCAGACCAATAAATCTTTTGTAAAAGGAAAGAAAAAAACTCGAGTTGCTTACCATTAATGTAAGTTAAACTTCAAATATCATTCTTTTGTTGATCCATAACCTATTAGTTTTAGTGTTAATATAGAGTGCCCAATTTGATTTTAGTTCTTTTATAGGTGATGGCACCGACAAATGTAAGCATTCTTTTTTTTTGGTAAATTTTTTTGATAGAAATGTTTAAAGAAATATGGCCAAGTTAGGAAAGCTCAATACCAGGATATATAAATGAGTTTGACCTAGCTCATAGTGTCTTATCCCGTGAATTCTCCAACTTCATGCGATGATCGATCTATGCTACTACCTAATACTCAAGAGATTATGCAAGAAGTTGACAGTAATTTGATGATATATTCTATATATAGGCTAAATTAAAAAAGTAATCAATTCAAGCTGAAACAACTGAAGACTGGATCAAGAAATTCGACTGAAGAGTAGAAAGAGAGTATAAGATATGAAACCCAAAAATCATCTATGTAGATGGGTCAAACCCAACTTATATATTGTGATGGGTTATATTCGACCCGTGATTACTCAGCTTGAGTCATTTTCATGACTTGGGTTAATATACTCTATTGGGTTCTCTTATGAATACATATCTGAGTCATTCTCATGGACTTTCGTGTTGATGTTCCTTCGACTCAAATTTGTTGGTTTCTTCTATGAATACATGCCTACCTACAACTATAGAAAGAACCTTGCATGGTTGCATCTTCTTCCAAATTTTCCAAGAAACTGAACATCATTGCTCCATCGTATCTTCTTCACTTTTTATCTCATCTAAAATTACTCTAGATCATTTTAATTTAGATCTAGGATAAGTTAGCTACGATCCAAAAAGATTCAACTAGCAAACTTATAATAAAAACCGACCGAAGTCGACATAGAGTGGAGAAAATTTAACCACTATAGAATTATGTGTCTTCTTTACTATTTTCTCCTTTTTTTCTTTTTATATGGAATTGGTGCTTTCATATCTTGATTTGGGTGATATTCCATTTTTTTTTATCAATAATAACCCACCATCAAATGGTAGTGTCCTCTATGCGAGGGTCAAATGGGTTGTCATATGGATTTGGGCTCGTTTCTATGTCTTATGTATCCAACATGTAAATCATTTGCTCTATGATATCCTCAACTGAGACGTATGTCTATGCTTGAGTCATAGTGTTGATAATGCTTTAAATCTGATAGATAAGTCTATTGGAATTAAGCAGGTAAGACTTGTTGTTTGAGATGTTCTTATGTGCTAGTATGATACAACTTGGTTATCCCATATTAAGATGGGTTCTTTAGGTCTTAAGAGAGCTATCAAGGAGATAAATTTGTAGCCATCCCTGTCTTTTTTATAACGGGTGATCCTAACATAACAATTGGCACTACTAGGCTTGAGGGTACTCTCGGATGACACACTTCCAGTTGATGCGACTTTGCCTCTGATGATGGTCCCACATGACCTTTAGTGCTAGGCTCGAGGGTACTATAAGGGTGGAACACTATTGGTATCTGTACCTTAAGCATTATCAAGCTTGTAGTTACTCTCAAGTGACATGTTGTTAGTTACCATGACATGATCAAACAAGATGTTGCTAAAGGGATGAGTTATTGATAGTAATTCTTTAGAATTGTGGGTGGTCATGACTTGTTCTAAAGCATTGGTCGACTTAATGGTTCTTTCAAGTGATTCACTTCTAAGTAGTGTAAGTTCATACTAAATCACGAGAGCACCCTTCTTCGCTTGTTTACAAGAGGTCCTATAATGCTTGTTTGTGTTCTTTTACTTCCCAAGATCTCGTCGATCCCGACTTGAGCTAGGAACTTCAAACGAGCCATTTTTAGGGAACAATAACGTCTACTTCAGCAAAAGTTGGTCGTCCTTAAGAGGATTATAAGCAGACAAGCAATCAACTACTACAATATTTACATGAACATTTGCAGTAAGAGGCACTCGGACAGATATTATCATAAGCAATATGATACTCTTTATAGCTTCAACCATACCCAATTACTTAAATAGGTAAGGCAAAGGGTGAGGCTTTCTGGCAAGTAGCTTAAGAGCCTCAAAAACTCGTTTGAACATGATGTTAGTTGAGTTATACTCATCCATAAAGGCTCGATGCACAAGTAAATTGTCCATTACCAAAGTGATGACTAGGATTACGATTGGGGTAAAATATGGCTTCACTATCCTTGGTAGTGAAAATGATAGGATGCTCTAGTTCCAACCTAGGTGTCTTGATGTAACACCCCGAAATTTTAACGACGCTAAAAATAATGAATTAAAGAATAATTAGTGTGAAATACACTGTTAACAATGAATTAAGAAAAACTTAATTAAATATTCAGAATTAAGTAAAACGGACCATGCGGTTGCGTCCATCTCGGAATTCTGGTCAAGGTAGACACCTGGTTTGCGTAAATTGGACACCTTATGAAGAAGTTATTAAGGTTTGAAGTTTGTATGCATATAAGGAAGATATATATACATATAAATTCAAAAATATACAAAAATCATCAAAACCAGAAATCCGGCGTGCAAATTAAGGAAGGATCGGCCGTTTGAGGTTGACCCAGGCTCATGGGGGTCGACACCCGTGAAGGGGGGTCGACCCACCCGGGGATCTGGAAGCTTCTCTGATGTGGACGATTCTGATGGCTTATGGCCCAATATGAAGCTCTTGGTTGCTCCGCTACTCCTATATAAAGGACCCTAGACCTAGGTTTTATTTATCTAAAAATAATGCTAACAGCAAAGCTCTGCTGCAACGAAAATTAAAATGGTCTTTCTTCTTCTAAATCAATTCAAAGAAGATTATACATATTCGAAGATTGCTACAAAAATTCAGCGTTGGATACAATAACTTATTCAACATGTTCTTCGCAGTAATTTAGATCCATTTCCTTAGATCTATTCACTGTGAGTTCATTTTATTTTTAGATCTGAATATTTAAATAGTAATCTTGATATGTATATGAAAACTGGATCTTGAATCGGTGCCTAATCAGTTCTATTATGACATAATTATCAGATCTGCTTTTATATATTCGTATCGCCACCATGTTAAATCTTGTCATAATATGCCTATTCAGTTTATGCCTATTTCTATCAATTTATTATTGATTCGTTATTATGCCTATTCTTGATTCTCTTCTCTCCCTCTTTTTCCCTTTTTATTTTTATATAGCCTGGCTACCTTCGAGCCTAGGACTAACACTGAAAAATGCAAATATGCAAAATTGGGAACAATTGGGAAATACATAATTTGGGGCATAATTGGTATTGGAAAATATGGATCTAAATTTAGGCATAAAATTTGGAAATATACGAATATGAATTTGGGGGCATATATTGTGTTGGATAATATGAATATGAATTCAGGCATACATTGGAAAATTTAATTTGAGCATAAATTGAGACATGTGCAAGTACTAATTTGGGACATAAATTGGGACATATATGAATATGAATTTTAGGCACACATTGGAAAATATGCGAATATAAATTTGGGTATAAATTGTACTGAAATGGGAGAATATGGACAGGGGACATAAATTGGAAAATATGTAGATTTGGGTTCGTGCATAACATATATATGCCTTGACTTATAACTTAGGAAAAAGAGCATATGGTTCATAATTAAAAGGTGAATTGAAAAGGGGTGTAAAGTCTAAGATTTGAATAGTGAATTGGGCATTAATTAAATATGGGGAAAATGGGAAATAATCAGCTATAATGACATAAGTAGATTTGGATAAAAATGGAATGTCTAGTAATTACAATGAGGAATTGTAATTGCACTTATGACACGAGGTTAGGTTGCATTAGTGGTGGAAGTCTGCCAGGACCCGACCGGCATATCCAGCAGCCACTAATGTTGAACCTAATGTGAGAGGTCTAAGTGTGCAAATAAGAATCGGGCTAAGACATGAGGTTAGACCCAACTATGGAATAAGACTGCTCGGACCCGACCGGCATATCCAGCATCCACACGTTGTAGGCCTAATGTGGGAGATCTAAACCATTATAACCATAATTGGACATGGTAATGAATTGGACTACTTAACCTAATTTAATCCATAAGGATTGTATGATTATGAACTTAAGTTAGGGTTAAGTAAAATTGGATGGGTAGTGGGTGGGTTAAGCAAAATAGGGAAGTGGGTAATATTTACATATAGGCCCACGAACTTAACCCAATAGGGTTATGTAATTAAAGATACCTAGTCGTATATATAACCGGTGGAAAATGTAACAAAGTTATGTAATTAAAGACACCCTTGCAGGGTAAGCATAACTTGTAGAAATGATAGAATTAGATATGCATAATAATCTGCTAAGTAAACAACGATAAGTTGTAGTGACGGTGTAAATTGAATTTATGATTAAATGAGAAAGAATGAGGAAAACTTGTAAAATAAACAAGTTATATTTAATCATAAATAATGAGTGACATGTTAAAAAGGGATACATGTAAAATGAGACGTACTTAATTACACATTAAGTAAAAACATGTTATTGTAATGATGTAACCCAACAAGAATATAAAATAGATTGTGGATTACAGACCTTGGGCCACAATCTAGAGAATAGCATGTTGTAAGCTAATTAATAAACTTAAATGAATTAAGTTGTATGACTGAAATTAATAAGCAAGAGAAACTTGGTAATTTGAATAAGAATTCAATATGAATTGGAATAACCAAGTTAACTGGAAACCTGATGAGGTGAGACAAGCGCATAAAAGAATGTTTAGACATAAGGTCTAACAACAAGCTAAAGTGAGGCGCTTAGACCAGTCCATATACTTGAGGGTGAATAACCCAACGGGGTAGATCATCGAGGTGTTATAAGGCATGAGGGGAGCGCACATTCATCTGATTGTTTTGACGGCTCCAAAGGACTAGAAAGGGAGGCACGCGGCTTCCTGAGGTACGTAAGGTGCTCCTAGTAGTCCTCTGTGCGGCGACAGATATCTTAGGCTGTGCTCGCAGAGGTTGGGTCTGCACGTAACTACTAGGTGGGTGGGCCTTGACTGCAGATGTAGCTATGCAGTCAGAATGCTATGACGAGGTGACACCAGGGTGGTTCAGTGGTTGTCGCACAAGGAGGTAGAGGGTCACGACCAACAAGGATAGTAGATCATCGGATACCCGTCATCGGCAGCCAGCAGGATGCGAAAAGACTAGAGCTAAACCCAAGATGCCATTTCACCTTTCACTATTGAGGTACGGGGTCGAGGGTAGACGCCACATGGATGTTTAGATTAGTTGTATTTGGGGCGGTAGCTTAGCTCTTTTAGTCTTTACTAGTTGAGGCAGGGGCTGAGGTGGGGCCATAACCACCATGGAAAACAGATCCTAGGAATATCTGTATTTGGAAGCTCTTAAAGGCGGGCCTGTACAGGTATGGAAAAACTCCCAGCCGAGTTCCGTGTTTCTTGTTTAGCCCTGCCACGGAACTCGATGCACATTAGAGGACGTGCGATTGAGGCATCGAGCAACAATTATAGTACATACGTGGGACAGTCTAGATACATGCATATCTGCTCTAGGTGGTGTATCGTAGACTAGAGAGCATTATTCCGATAAGGAATCTAATTCGATCGATGGTGGAAGTCTGTACGCTTACGTAGCATAGTAATGACAGATATATATGGAACGTAACATCATTATATAGAGATCCGCACGTCACTCCGGCGTAGGATGAGGGACTGCGTTCACTACGGTGGAGACCGTGCGAGTGGGTTACCATGGGGTGTATCTCAATATTGAGAGATAGCTACATATGTTGTATTAGGTGGATCCATGGGAAAGTAAATGGGTACGATGCATGTATAAGTCTTGAGTGCTATTAACCCAAGTAACCTAATAATCAAGAAAATGTAATGGAACGGTATTAGTAGGGATCATTCTATTTCTTATATAATAGTATCAGCGCGGTGCAGATAAATGTATTTAAGAAGCGCAATATATCATGTTGATCTTATCTTGCTCAGTTCGCACTTGTTATTGTTACTGTTATCTTGTTCTTCCAGTTTTATATACCTGCCATGATACTTTTATATATTTAAAACTAACTGGACTCGCCAGAATTTATGTCTGACCCATTTTGTTTCCTCTTCTCTCTCTTCCGTTTCCCCCCAGGTTCTCAGGGTGGAAGTGCTTACAGTTGATTTGGATTCTTTCAGCTTAGCTTGGATTTTGGATACAGATGTACTCCTTTGACTTGTTGTCAACTCTCTTATGGCTTTGCAAGGGAAATATGGTTTTATGCTTTTGTACTCTAATATTTTCGGCCAGGTAGATTATTTATGTAATTGGTTACTTCAAACTTTTGATGTAAACTCAGTATTTGGGGCTAAGATGTTTTGATTTAAATAAAGTTTTTAATTCCACTGCTATTTTACATGTCTGTCTTGTGATATTATGTTCTTATTTACCTATAACGCTTTACGGAACTTAATGCATTCCCTTAGTGAGTGACATTAACGGATGTGGGGTGCCACATTTGGTATCAGAGCATATGGTTATAAGATCGCATAAAATATTTTGAAAATGGTTTTGAAAAAGGTCTCAAAAACAAAGTATTTTAGAATAAAAAGTCTGCTTTGAAAAGCATATATCCCAAAGCCATAAATATCTTCTCGATTCTCCGCTTGATTCCTTTTCCTTTTTGTTTAGGGAACCGTTTCTTCCCGGAAGGGTATCCCTATTTCGGCATGGTTCCGTAGGCATGTTAAAACTACGGTACATGTCGAAGGGCAAAGAAGTGCCCAACCTCCATCTCTAGCCGTACTGGTTTCACCTGCGTTTAATTTTCTCTCAAGCCTCGTAAGAATTTCCGTTCGATGGAGGAAACTTTCAAGAGACTTGTTAGCAAGTTGCACAAGGATGATAAAAAGGAGAATAAGGGAATTAGGGCTAAGGAGCACAGCCCAAAGATGAAAGAAAATGGTGGCTTAAGAAGAAAAAAGGAAATACTATAACTTCGGAATGGTGGGTCATCTGGAAAAGGATTACAAAAAGAGAAAAGGCATTTGTTACCACTTTGGTAAGGCAGGACACCTCATTAAGGGGCGCCCGAAGAGACAAAGACAAGGCTAGAGGGCAGGAACTTCTAAAGGGCAAGCTAATGTTCTCATAGCTGGTGGACAGGTTAGGGGTAGGAAGGTTTCCATCGAAGGATTGATTTCTATTTCTGATCATCTTGTTAGGATTCTTTTTCTAGCGCTTCGCATTCTTTTATATCTAGCCCTTTAGTTGAGACTCTGCACCTAGATACTAGTATGGTTTTGGATCCCATTATTGCCTCAAACCCCATTGGAGGTACGGCTCATTTATCGAGGATTTGTCAGGGTTTGAAAATCTCTGTGTTAGATGTCAAGTTTGATTGCGATGCATATGTCCTTGATATCATAAAATACGATTTGATTCTTAAATGGATGGGTTAACCATATATGGAGCATTCTAGATTGTGAAAGGAGAGTCGTTAGACTTCTGACTTTCCATAGAAAGACTCTCGAGATTCCTTATGACCCCAAAAGGGTCAGTCATGCTTAGTCTCCAAGAACCTCTTGATATATCTATCGATGATTTGCGATTTGTACCAATAATTGTGAGTGTCCTGATGTTTTGATTAGGTTCGGGGTTTACTCCCGAGACACGAGATTGGTTTCCGCATACACTTGGTAGACAATGCAAAGCCAGTTGCATTGCATGTGCGACATATGACTCGTAAAAAGAAAAGAGGGAACTTTGTAAGCAAGTAGGGGAGCTACTTGAGAAGAGTGTTGATAGGTGAATTATATCGGAATCAGAAACCTATTGAAGACAGTCCTTGAGGAAGCCCATCATTCTAAGATGAGTATTCATTGAAGAGGTGATAAAGTGTATAGAGTTTGAGGTAGTGGAGCCAAACTTGCGAGAGGAAGTGAAAGTAGAGAAGGAAGCAATGATTGGACGAGTTCCGACTTGCATACTTGGATTAGAGGTTAAGAAATTGTGCAACAAAGAAGTGAAGCTAGTAAGAGTGCAATGGGTAAAGGGCCGCGAGAACGCTACTTGGGAGGCCGAAGACAAGATTCGCGCTTTATATCCTTTCCTTTTCGAGAATATGTCCTTAACTTATTTTTCCAAGCTTCGAATAAATACTTGTATCTATCATTTGAATATCTCCTATCGATCGAGTCTTTAGGTAGAAAACTAATGAATGTAAACATGTGTTTGAGACATGTTATGTTTGATGGATGCAAGTGTTTGCTAGTGGTCGCTCGTGGATGCATATACACACACTATAGGCACTAGATCGGCTCAATCACTTACATATTGCATATTGATTGTGTACATTTTAAATTTTTATGGATGAAAATGGTCGTATCGTTACAATGATGTTGCATTTGGATGGATGATTGTGCATACATATGGAACTTACATGTATTAGGATAATTTCCATACATTTTGTGTTATATGGCACAAACATACATTGCATTAAGGAGGTCAACTGAATCAGTGGACCGTCTGATCTTCTGCATTATTTTACGGACATATACACACACTATTGCATATGTTCATAAAAGCATTAGAAATTCCTTAAGGACAATGGATGCCTGTGATTGCTAGATGGATGTATGATTGTTGTATGTTAGGATATACGTTCTTCTTAACTTAGAGATTTCAGGGACGAAATCCTTTGAGTAGGGGAGAATGTAACACCCCGAAATTTTAGCGACGCTAAAGATAATGAATTAAAGAATAATTAGTGTGAAATACACTGTTAACAATGAATTAAGGAAAACTTAATTAAATATTCAGAATTAAGTAAAATGGACCGCGCTGTTGCGTCCGTCTCGGAATTCTGGTCAAGATAGACACCTGGTTTCCGTAAATCGGACACCGTATGAAGAAGTTATTAAGGATTGAAGTTTGTATGCATATAAGGAAGATATACATACATATAAATTCAAAAATATTCAAAAATCAGCAAAACCAGAAATCCGGCGCGCAAATCACAGAAGGGCCGACCGTTCGAGGTTGACCCGAGACCCGGCTGGGTCGACCCATGGGTCGACCCAGGCTCATCGGGGCCGACCCTGGGATCGACCTAGGGGTCGACACCCATGAAGTGGGGTCGACCCACCTGAAGGGGGGTCGACTCACCCGAGGATCTTGAAGCTTCTCTGACGTGGATGATTCTGATGGCTTTTGGTCCAATCTGATGGTCTTGATTGCTCCGCTACTCCTATATAAAGGACCCTAGACCTAGGTTTTATTTATCTAAAAATAATGCTGATGACGAAGCTCTGCTGCAACGAAAATTAATATAGCCGTTCTTCTTCTAAATCGATTCAAAGAAGATTATACATATTCGAAGATTGCTACAACAAATTCAGCGATGGCTACAACAACTTATTCAACATGTTTTTCGCAGTAATTTGGATCCATTTCCTTAGAACTATTCACTATGAGTTCATGTTATTTTTAGATTTGAATATTTAAATAGTAATATTGATATGTATATAAAAACTGGATCTTGAATCGGTGCCTAATCAGTTCTATTATGACATAATTATCAGATCTTCCTTTATATGTTCATATCGCCAGCATGTTAAATCTTGTCATAATATGTCTATTCAGTTTATGCCTATTTCTATCAGTTTATTATTGATTCGTTATTATGCCTATTCTTGATTCTCTTCTCTCCCTCTTTTCCCTTTTTATCTTTATATAGCAAGACTACCTACGAGCCTAGGCCTAACGCTGAAAGATACGAACATGCGAAATTGGGAACGATCGGGAAAGACATAATTTGGGGCATAATTAGTATTGGAAAATATGGATCTAAATTTGGGCATAAAATTTGGAAATATACGAATATGAATTTGGGGGCATATATTGTGTTGGATAATATGAATATGAATTTAGGCATACGTCGAAAAATATAATTTGAGCATAAATTGGGACATGTGTAAGTACTGATTTTGGACATAAATTGGGATGTATGTGAATATGAATTTTAGGCATACATTGGAAAATATGCGAATATGGATTTGGGTATAACTTGTATTGAAATGGGACAATATGGACTAGGGACATAAATTGGAAAAATATGTAGATTTGGGTTTGTGCATAACATATATATGCCTTGACTTATAACTTGGGAAAAATAGCATATGGTGCATAATTAAAAGGTGAATTGAAAAGGGGTGTAAAAGTTTATGATTTGAATAGTGAGTTAGGCATTAATTAAATATGGGGATAAAGAGAAATAATCACCTATAATGACATAGGTAGATTTGGATAAAAATGGAATGTCTAGTAATTACAATAAGGAATTGTAACTGCACTTATGACACGAGGTTAGGTTGCATTAGTGGTGGAAATCTGCTCGGAACCGGCCGGCATATCCAGCAGGCACCAATGTTGAACCTAATGTGAGAGGTCTAAGTGTGCAAATACAAATCGGGCTAATACACGAGGTTAGACCCAACTGTGGAATAATACTGCCCGGACCCGACCAGCATATCCAGCATCCACACTTTGTAGGCCTAATGTGGGAGGTCTAGCCCATCATAGCCATAACTGGACATGGTAATTGGACTACATAACCTAATTTAATCCATAAGGATTGTATGATTATGAACTTAAGTTAGGATTAAGTAAAATTGGATAGGTAGTGGGTGGGTTAAGCAAAATAGGTGGTGGGTAATATTTACAAATAGGCCCATGAACTTAACCTAATAATGTTATATAATTAAAGACACCTAGTGGCATACATAACTGATGGAAAATATAATAAAGTTACGTAATTAAAGACACCCTTGTAGGGTAAGCATAACTTGTAGAAATGATAGAATTAGATATGCATAATACTCTGCTAAGTAAACAACGATAAGTTGTAGTGACGGTGTAAATTGAATTTATGATTAAATGAGATAGAATGAGGAAAACTTGTAAAATAAATAAGTTATATTTGATTATAAATAATGACTGACATGTTAAAAAGGGAAACATGTAAAATGAGGCGTACTTAATTACACATTAAGTAAAAACATGTTATTGTAATGATGTAACCTAGCAAGAATGTAAAATAGATTGTGGATTACAAACCTTGGGCCACAATCTAGAGAATAACATGTTGTAAGCTTATTAATAAACTTAAATGAATTAAGTTGTGTGACTGAAATTAATAAGCAAGAGAAACTTGGTAATTTGAATAAGAATTCGATTTGAATTGGAATAATCAAGTTAACTGGAAACCTGATGAGGTGAGACAAGCGCATAAAAGAATGTTTAGACATAGGGTCTAACAACATGCTAAAGTAAGGCGCTTAGACCAGTCCGTACGGTTGAGGGTGAATAACCCAACGGGGTATATCATCGAGGCGTTATAAGGCACGAGGGGAGCGTACATTCATCTGATTGTTTTGACGGCTCCAAAGGTCTGGAAGGGGAGGCACGCGACTTCCTGAGGTACGTAAGGTGCTCCTAATAGTCCTCTGTGCGGTGACAGATGTTTTAGGCTGTGCTCGCAGAGATTGGGTCTGCGCGTAACTACTAGGTGGGTGGGCCTTGACTGCAGATGTAGCTATGCAGTCAGAATGTTGTGACGAGGTGACACCAGGGTGGTTCGGTGTTTGCCTCACGAGGAGGTACAGGGTCATGACTAACAAGGATAATAGATCGTCGGATATCCATCATCGGTACCTAGCGAGATGCGAAAAGACTGGAGCTAAACCCAAGATACCATTTCACCTTTCACTATCGACGTACGGGGTCGAGGATAGATGCCACATGGATGTTTAGATTGATTGTATTAGGGTCGATCGCTTAGCTATTGCAGTCTTTACTAGTTGAGGGAGGGGCTGATGTGCGGCCATAGCCACCATGGAAAACAAACCCTAGGAATATCTGTATTTGGAGGCTCTTAAAGGCGGGCCTGTACAGGTATGGAAAAGCTCCCGGCCGAGTTCCGTGTTTCATGTTTAGCCCTGCCACAGAACTCGATGCACATTAGAGGATGTGCGATTGAGGCATCGAGCTACAATTACAGTACATACGTGGGATAGTCTAGATACAAGCATATTTGCTCTGGGTGGTGTATCGTAGACTAGAGGGCATTATTCCGATAAGGAAACTGATTCGATCGATGGTGCATGGCAGTCCGTACACTTACGTAGCATAGTAATGACAGATGTATGCGGAACGTAACATCATTATATAGAGATTCGTACATCACTCCGGCGTAGGATGAGGGCCTGTGTTCACTATGGTGGAGACCGTGTGAGTGGATTACCATGGGGTGTATCTCAATATTGAGAGATAGCTACATATGTTGTATTAGGTGGATCCATGGGAAAGTAAATGGGTACGATGCACGTATAAGTCTTGAGTGCTATTAACCCAAGTAACCTAATAATCAAGAAAATGTAATGGAACAGTATTAGTAGGGATCATTCTATTTCTGATATACTAGTATCTGCACGGTGCAGAGAAATGTATTTAAGAAGCGCAATATATCTTGTTCATCTTATCTAGCTCAGTTCACACTTGTTATTGTTACTATTATCTTGTTCATCCAGTTTTATATACCTGCCATGATATTTTATTTATTTATATTTAAAAGTATCTGGACTCGCCAGACTTTATGTCTGGCCCTTTTTGTTTCCTCTTCTCTCTCTTCCATCCCCTCCAAGGTTCTCAGGGTGGAAGTGCTTAGAGTTGATTTTTATTCTTTTAGCTTAGCTTGGATTTTGGATATAGATGTACTGCTTTGACTTCTTGTCAACTCTCTTATGGCTTTGCTAGGGAAATATGGTTTTATGCTTTTGTACTCTGATATTTTTGGCAAGACAGATTATTTATGTAATTGGTTACTTCAAACTTATGATGTAAACTCAGTATTTGGGACCAAGATGTTTTGATTTAAATAAAGTTTTTAATTTCACTGCTATTTTTCATGTCTGTCTTGTGATATTATGTTCTTTTTCACCTATAACGCTTCACGGAACTTAATGCATTCCGTTAGTGAGTGACATTAACGGACATGGGGTGTCACACTTGGATGATCGGGCTCTAGAGAATATACCTATCAAAATCCACTTTCCTCCAATACCAAAATTATTCTCCATGGATTCTCCATGTCAAGTGTGGGGCCCTACATATGGCCAAAATGTCATTTTTTGCTGCAATGTTATTGCTATGCTGTTGGAATGGACCATTCGGTTGTTATTGTTGGTTATCTATTCTGCTTGATCTCGAACTAAATCGATAAGCATTTATTACTAGATAAGTCTTTCAATTGTTTCTTTAAGCACATAGCACTCACTAACGGAGCGAATATCGATTTGATGAATCTGGCAGTATTTGTTATAACAATAAGGTTTTTACCTTCTGTCACCTCTAATGGCGTTTGAACTCTAAAATACACATATTTAACTCCTCATAGAATAAACATAGTCAGTTACAAAAAACAATAAGCAAATGGTAAAAGTAAATGTGGAATTTTTGCGAACATTGTAATTTAACTATAAAACATGCACCATTGCATCCATAGAATTTTTTGAAGCAACCTCTATATACAAATCTTTGCGATCAGAGTTCAAAATGGTAAGTTATCGACATTTTAAGTTTATAGATTAAAATTAATTTAAATTGCAAATAAGGAAATGAATATAAAGAGTTAACAAATAACCCTGAAACATCGAATGATAGCCAGATAGGTCAGTCGATTGCTTATATCAATGGGTCGACCAATTGGTTAGGGTTGATTTTATTTAAACCTTACCCTAACACGTCGAATTTAATAAATCATAATCTAACATGTTGAACTGATTATGGAATTTTTATATATAGGCCTAACCTCTCATATTTCTTCACATAATTTCTGAACAAAGCAGGTTAGCTCTACCATCTTCCTATCCCTACTCTCTAATAATTACGGAAGTATGTGTTGGAGAAGAATGGAAAATTAAAGGGTAAGGAAATGAGGAAGTTCTGCACTAAAAGGTAAATTCAATAATTTTAAATTTTAAACCCCTTAACCCAAATCTACAGTTCTTATAAGTGTATATCTATCTACCTTACTATACCATATTTTTATTGGAAAGGAAACAGAGTCAAGTAAGAAAAACAAGACTGGATTTCGGAACTATAAGGTGAGCAGGGATATATGTAATTTAAATCATACCATATTTATTTCATTGATTTTTTTCCCATTATAGCTATGTGAGGACCTGCGATTAAAAGCTTAAATTA
Organism: Allium sativum; assembly: GCA_030737875.1. Classification (NCBI taxonomy): domain Eukaryota; kingdom Viridiplantae; phylum Streptophyta; class Magnoliopsida; order Asparagales; family Amaryllidaceae; genus Allium; species Allium sativum. The sequence continues at coordinate 793,029,551 of CM060919.1, read as the reverse complement.
ATAAATCTAACTTGAATCATTGCCTACATATTTAGAAATTGTTTAATATTGATGTAATTATATATACAGATTCTAGACTTGGATGTATGGAATGTTGGCCCCTAAAATTTTTTGAGATGCATTTTAAACAAGATTTAAGAAACTATTCTTAGATTTTTAACATTTAAATTGTAAATGAATGAACATGGAAATCATAAATAATAGATGATAATACCCGGCCTTTGAGCTTTACCACTCTCGGCTATCCAAGCGAGTGAAACTTGACAATTATCGAAGTGGATGACCTAGAGTAGTGTTCTGAAGGCCCGTACATCAAGCATAATGAAACCATAGGACAGCTATAACAAACCAGAATTTTATCAGTCCAATTTATGAATATTTTATTTACTTAAATATTTGATTTCTTCTTTTAATCATTTAATATTCCATTTCAAATGATCAGTAAATGTAAAGAAATTACTTTATTCGTTTAAATAATGATTTTAATGGTTTTGTTGGTTTATGTCCTTTTTAAATTTATAATATATTAAAATAGAGAGAAACTTAGTTTATTTTATTACAAATATAGATGTGTTTTATTAAAGAGTTTAATTTTTGTTGATATACTTATATGCTGTATATATAATTTGATTTAATAATATAATAAGAAATTAAGATTTATAAAATAATATTTCATAAATTAAAATGTATATAAATGTGTATATTAAGATTTTGAAATGTATATTTGAATATATATATATATAGTAATGTCTTTTTCAATTGTAACGACCCTCTTTTTGCCCAATTCAAATCGACTTAAACCAGTCAACAAGACATATCGCTTAGGATTGAGACTAACAAGAACTGAACAAAACAACTTTTTCATTAACGTCATTTCAATGTTACATCAGTGTACAACATATATCAGCGTACATAAATCAAAATAATACACAACAGAAATATAATTACATTCAGTGGAAGACTATAAAATGCTTTGGGCGCGGCTCTAGCTTCGATCCAGAATTCAGCTCAAAGAAGACTCTAAGATATATCTACAAAACCAAAACTACTAGCTACTCGTATGGAAAATATGGTAAGCCAGAGTTTAGGTGAGAAACAATAAACCCCAGGTCAGTTATGGGACTGGTGTGAGAACCAAAACAGTCATTATACTTTATTTTTAAGTTGGTTAAATCACGAGACCTGTTTGCGAACAAATTAAACAATTGTAAACAACTGTAAAATCCGTTCGGATTTCCTAAACAACAAGGATTGTTGTAGAGGGTGTCGAACTCTGGGACCAAAAATATTTTAATTAATAAATCCAATCAGGATTTTGATTGATTGAAAACACAGAAAATAACAGCAATTAAAATAAAAAGAGAGATTTATATAATACAAGAAAGCAATTAGGGGATAATGACATAGATTGGATTCACACTCATAAATAACCAACAAATGAATATAGATCTAACTCATGTTCTGTCACACACGTGAATCAACGATAATTAGGTTCTTAGAAATAAATATGTAAATAACGACAAGCATAACATATGCAAGAGCTGAGCTCTTAAACAACCATAGACTATCAGGACAGATTCACTAATTAATTTCTAAAACCCTAAAATTAGATCTAAATCTAATAATTGTTAGATCGAACACGAATATATCCTGTGAAGGAGCATAGCTCTTAAACGACACAGAATATGAAGGTTCAGATCTAACCCTTAATTCAAATCCAGATCTACATGTATACAGTCCTCATCTTTTGGCTATGTGATTCATATTGAATCAAATCTATTAACATCATCACAACCTAATCAAAGGGGATTAGCTAGACATAGCTAAAGAAGAAGAGAAAAAGAAACTAAATAACATGAACATAAATAAAACTAAAACTAAATAGAACAGAGGAAGAATGATTTTATTCCAAGAAGAGAATTACAAATAAAACCCAATGTGTCTTATAATGAATGAGATACAATGTATTTATAGCTGATATGACAAAGACTACTTGGCAAATTCCACAATGTGGGACAAAATCCCTTTTCCAAAATAGCATATAAATCAAATAGCTCAATGTGAACGCGTGCAGCACATGAATGAGAAGCCTTGCAAATTACATGATATGGGACAAATAACTTAGCCCAATTAGCAACTCGACCAATGTGAATGCATGCAGATGTCATGGAAAATAGGTTGCGGGCTTCAACTCCAATTGCCTTGAGAATGAATAACAACTCCAAGTGATCATTATGGAAAAGCATTGAATCTTGTCTTTAAAATATGCAGCAGAAGGCGATTGAATAGCAACTTTTCTTCAAGTCTTCAAGCTTTAATCCAGCTCTAAAATTCAACACTCTTCTCGCACAAATTCTTCAAGCTTTTCAACAATTAAGTGCGTTAATCCATTCATAAAAAATAATCTGTAAACACAAATATAAATGCTCAGTATCAATTATTTAAAAGATAAAATAAAATAAATATGCGGATAAAATATACACATTTACGTGTATATCAAGACCACGCCGCATAACATGGAACAGGTTTTCTCCACATGAATACCAATCATAAAAACTTGCAACGATTTTTGAAAAATGAAGCTATTATAAGACTCATGTCCCATCACACAAAGCAACGCAAACCGGAGGAAAGAGTTTTACTTTATAATAGTCAAACATGCTTGATACGCAAAATTTCTCTTTTATTATCACTAGTATAGTGTGGAAATCCATTTTGAAAATAAATGTATCAATCTTAGACGGCATAATACATCATCCTATTATGTCGCCACATAGGTTTACAACTAAAAACGCAATGCTCGTGTTGGAAGTCGAATTCCATCATAATGGCTCCTGATAGGAAAAATCTGTCATGGAAATGTATATCTCCATAGTTAAGTCCAGGCGTTGGAAAGCACCATAATACACATTCTCACTACATGGAGGGAATCAAGTATCACCCCTCGCGGCTTTAAGCCTATCTCGGAAAACTGCTATACTTTATTCCTTTAGGCGTGTAGCGACCACAACCCAGATCATCTCAGTTAACCGAATCCATTACAACCGTATTAAGGTTTTTCAATCTCAACTTGAAAGTTATACTGATCTAACCACCATTTCACCATTATACCAGTGAGTGAGACTTGTTGAAGTCTCGTTACAAAAGCTATGCTTTAATACACCACGCTTTTATCATCATCCACAAAGCTCTGCTTTTCAAGAATAAACTTTGATTTATCTACCATCAGCACTCAGCATGCCACATTGTAAATTCACACATATGATCAATGTCTATTAATAATATAACATTTGAGCTCATATGTCTCAAAGAACGGTGTTAAGCTAAGAGAATAAATTCTCTGCCACCACAGATATATCATCAATAGCAACTAATCGGTTATGTTATGAAATACAATGTTAGACATGCATCCATTTACAAGTCCGTTCTGGGTCTAAACAAAACCGAAGGCACCTTATTCATCGTCCTGTAAAGGAGAGAGTCCCTTGCATATCCAGTTGATCTCCAAGTACATCCAGACGACTGCCACTTATAACCTCGTCTTGGGTTGTATACCCCAATCGAGACATGAGCAATAATCTAAACGATGTTTTAGATCTTCGATATTCAACCACCTCTTCAAGTATCTTCAATGCTCGTCGTATTAGTTATTCAGAATGTGTTGGAACCTGATCTTTCAGAAATAGCAATCGCATCTTTAAAATCAAGTGATATATAAACATATCATAAGTCTAATTCCATTTCGGAATATTCATTTCACCCAAATAATTCTTTATATTGGGAATTACTCCCATAAATCTTATCAAAGATTTACATTCCTTAAACTTCTTGTTTAAATATTTCCTTAGAAATAATTTCAAAAAATTATATAACCTCTTATTACAAATTTAACTCAAATTAAGGTTTATAAGCCTTACAGGGATTTTTAAGCGTTACAAAAAGGTAATCTATCATATCGTTATCCCGATTCCCATCTTATTCATCCCACGGAGCAAAACTAATGGTACTACATATTTAATACCTTTTATATTTTGGTAAGTTTAATTACCTGCTTTCATTTTAAATCTTTGTTGAAAGATTTATTTAAACTCTAACATAGTTTTAATCTCTATTCCATTTAATCAAATATTTATTAGAAGGTTTATTAAAACTCTAACGTAGTTTTAATCTCCAAAAATCATTATTCAATGATTACTTAATCTTTGAAATAAATCGTGTCTTTCCAAATAACTATTCAATGATTTCTTAACTTTGGAAGCCAATCCTATCTTTAACCGGGTTAAGAATGTATGTTATTCAAGACATCATTCATGACAAACCCAAAATCTCATTTGATATCAAATATAAGGCTCCAAATAGAAATTATATCGACTTATATTCAACATCAAATTTTGAAATCAACAGATACCATATAAGGAATAACGATATTTATATCTTCCAAATTCCTTAAACATTATCTGTATAACTACGGAATCCAATGTTGAAATATACGAAGATTATTTCCATTCAAATCCAAATAAACTTAAGTCTGAAAGTTTTTTGTTTATCTTCCAACTAAACTTCAAAATATTGATTTACTATGTTAAGTAAATCAGGTCAAAAATCTAAAAATTCAAATCATAGTTTAGACTTCACAATTCTTACTCAAATCATTTAAAAATCATTAATTATGATTTATTATTAGTTTTCCATATTTTTAATAATTTTTATAAGGCCCTTTCAGTTGGTTTCCAATTCTGGTCACCAAACTGCATTTATAATGACCTTTTCAAAAATAGATTTGAACTTATCTTAAATTCTAACCGTTGGATTTTTAAACTTCCTATTCTATTTGAAAACTTTCTTCATTTTGAACCCAAAGATTTTCATTTCGGGAGAATTCGATGGTCGGATCTCTAGGTACGTCAATTTGAAGTTAATGGTCGAAATTCGCGAACAGTTGTTTCGCGACACGCCTATTCAATCCATTTTATTATTTATAATAAATTTCATCAATTCAGTCCAAACGTATTTTATAAAACGTTTATAAGCTCGTTTTAAAATGATTTCAACCTCGAATTCAATTTTAAATCAAAATTGAATATTCCATATTATTGTAATATTAAAATAATATTATTTTCAAAAATATAGTATTGTGAAATTCAAATTTTTCTGACAATCGTTATAAAAATAAATAAAAACAATGGAAAAATCTATTTGAGATACAAATGTCGTTTATATACCTGGCTCGAATTCACATTTTGAATTTACTATGCAATATTTAATTTTAATTAAAACAAAACATTTGTAATCCAAATTTCCTTCAAATCCATTTCAATCTTTTCAATATCTATTTGAAATTATATCAACTTCATTTTTAAATTGTTTTGGATTTAAAAATCCAATTTCTATTTTTCTGTCAAATTTCACTCAAATGAATATAAAATTCATTTAAAATTCAAACATAGTGAAACTTAGTCAATTCCCAAATTTTATAGTGGTTTGTTTCAAGGACACATTTTAGAAAAAATTAGATTTAAGGACAAACGACTTTTGCTATGTAAATCAAGGACTACTTTCATGTTTTAATTGGAAAAGGTCCAAATATTTTAAACTAAGGATATGTGTTGGCATTTCACAATTAATAAAAATTAATTCAAAAATATTTTTCTGTGCTTATAAATTAAAAATTAATTATGAAATGTTTTTCTGGTAAATATTGAAGAAAAAACAATATAAGAAAATTCAGGACGGAAGCTAAATGCATATACCTTCGTTATTTACGGTATGGCTTTTTATCGTGTAAATGAGATTAGCTTTAAAATGACTTAATTCTGTATTTGGATGATACAATATAAAGCTGTTTATCCATTAAAATTCATGCACCAGTTAAAGGGTCGAACATATGTCGAAAGCTATAGGTCGAGCACAAGCATGCTTTAAGCATAAAGCCACTCGAACATCTCAAATGGATCAAGCAGGTAATGGTCGAATATCAAGGGCAGTTATTCTTTGCATGGCTCGATCGAACATGGTGTCTCAAAAAGGCTTGGTCGAACATGGCATCCTATGGGTCGGTCGAGCAGGCATCCTGTAGGTCGGTCAAGCAGGCATCCTATGGGTCAGTCGAGCAGGCGTCCTGTGTATCGGTCGCACAAGCATCCTATGGGTCGGTCGAACATTGGTTCGGCTAAACAACTGGATACAACTGTCGACAGCTGGCAGTAGCATTTCCGCAATTTCTCGTATGTTGATCCATAGCCTGCATATACATATTTCAGCTCACCACTTTACTCCAACTTCTCCAATAAATAGGTCATGGCCTCCATGCTTTGAGGGACCGATTTCCACCACCTCGAAGGGCTGCCAAATTGCTTTCTCTCCTGTTCTGAGCTATCATAGGAACTTCCTTCTATTCAAAGGTGAAGATCAAGCATTGAATCCATCACGAAATCCCCCAAAAGTGTTAAAGCATCCTAGAGACTGAAGATCCTCTACCATCTCCCTTGCACTTAGCAAATTCCATCTAATTCTTCACTGATTGGTGTAGATTAGAGTGAAGCCTATGTGTAAAAGTGATGATGAATGTATTTTTGGGTGATCCTAAGCTTGTAACTCTTGAATTACTAATGGAAATCCTTGCCAAAGTGGATGTAGATCTTTCCTAGATCGAAGCACTTTAAAAACTTTGTGTCTTTTACTTTCTATTGTGATTGCCGTTTCTTGCTTATTGGTGAAGTGCCTTTGTGGGATCTTTGGTGTTTAAGAAAATTTCGGTTTAAACATTCAGCTCCCACCGTGGGGCCATGTTGGCACTTCCTTGTCTCACTCTACCAAAGTTAAGAGACTCGCATTGAAGTTCTAAGACCTATCCAACATAATGGCGAAATCTAAGAAGACCATAAGCAAAAATGTTGGAGATGCCGATAATATTGCTGACGAAGAAACACCGCTTACCAACCGCTTTGAAGTCGGTGAAAACTCAGAAAGTGGAATCGGTGTGACCAAAAACGAGTTGAATGCCGCTATTACCAACATGAACCAACAAATGAATGCTTCTACTAAAGCCGTGATGGAGAAACTTGATGCCATCCTTGGTGCTTAACCATATCCAGTCCCTAAGAAGGTACATGTTGATCTCGAAGAAAATAACAAATCATTCGCTTTCGATCATAGCCGCAACGACAACATGGAAGACGATTTTGACTGGTTGAGTGACAAGGACGAAGCTAATGACAAAGAGTTGAAATCAAAAGCTAAGAATCATTCCGAGGTGGACGTTCAAAAGGCTACCAACCTTTCCACGGGGGCACCTCCTCGTTGAGAAGGTAAAGTACATAAGATTTCTAATCAGGACCGTTTGCCTAGACGAATGTTGGTAAGGAGCTCAGCTTCGCGGAGCACAATAACACTGAAGAATACATCTCAGATATGATAGAACAAATCATGAAGAGAAATCAAACTAGAAAAAACGATGAAAGAGAATGGGACTTCTCTCCTGATAGGACTCCATTCACTGAAAGAATCCTTGAAGCAGAATGTCTGAAGAAGTTCAATCCTCCAACCTTACCTCCATACAACGGCCTTGTTGATCCTAACTACTTCCTATTCAAATACGAGTGGCATATGAGTGCGGCTAAGGCGATTTATTAGATGAGATGCACATATTTTCCTCTCTACTTAGAAGGTGTTGTAACATCATGGTTCACGAAGTTGCCACCCAAATCTATTGACCGGTTCTCTAACCTAACCAAAAAGTTCAAGGAGCAGTTCCGCTTGTATGCTACCAAGGCCAAGGATGTTATAATGCTATCGGCAATGAAACAGAAGCCAAGGGAAATTGTTACTCACTTCAATGTTGCCTTGTCCGAAGTGAGGAATCCAGAGCCATGCATAATTCTCATGGCCTTACTTGATGTTATAGGCAAAGCAAGCGAATTCGGGAAATGGATAAAGATGAAGGAACCAAATACGCTTGACAATTTCTATAAGAAAGAAGGGGAGTACATGTGGATGGACGATAATCCTGTGCCTCTTCAGATCATTGGTGGTAACCAACTCCTTGAAGCTCCTAAAAGTATTCAATCCAATCAAAAGAACACTCAGGGGCAGAAGCGCACAAATGACAGAAACGACAATAAGTCTAATAAGAAGTTCCATCTTCTTGATTCATTGGAGCTAACTCCTTTGAATGGCACTCCTGAGAACATCTACCTTGCCACAAAGGACGCGGAATATTACCCGGAGCCTCAGCCAATAAGAATGGATGACCATATGACCAGATCCGGAAAGTTCTGCAGGTTCCACAATCATCCAGGCCACAATACCAATGAATGTAGGCATCTGTAATCATTGATTGAATAGACGATTAGGAAGAACCGTCTACAACAATATGTGAGGAATTCCCAAGATAAAAATCCTTCTGCAACTCCCAAGGGGTAAGGGGCATCAAATGACCAATCCGGTCCAAGCAACGTAGCTTCGGCTCAAACTAATTCAAGGCTGATAATCAACTAATGACCGTTAATGACGATCTAATATCTGCGGCTCAGAATAAGTGATCGTTATCACCTTTACTTTACTTCTTGCGTTACTTTTCTCTTTTCCATCTTCTACTTTCTTGTAAAAAGCCTGTAATGATTTACATGCATTGAACCGAACAATGGCTTTATGAACGAAATCATATCCTTCCTATATAAATATCTGACTTGCAACATATACATGAAAATTTACTAAAGACGATTTTCTCATTGTAGGTTGTTCCATAGGTGTTTGTTTCCTCAGGTTCCGACCAGGTGAGGCATTCCTAGTAACACCAATTCAAGAGTCAAAGTGCCATAATCATCGATATGCATAACGAAAGGATAAAAAGCACCATATTGAAGAGTGAATAAGGAAAGTCCCAATGAGTCAAACGACAGAGAGAGAAACGAACAACCACGAATCTGACCCACCAAAGGTTCGCTGGAATTCATTGCGCAAAACGAAGCACTAGAGTTTACTATAAGTGAAACGAAGTATGGGAGTTCGCGGCGCAAAGCAATGCAATCCACCAAAGGTTCATTGGATTTCGTTGCGTGAAACGAAGAACTGGAGTTCACTATAAGTGAAACGAAGCATGGGAGTTCGTGGAGCGAAGTGATGCAACCCAGCAAAGGTTCGCGGTAATTCGTTGCGCGAAACGGAGCGTTGGAGTTCACTATAAGTGAAACAAAGACTGGGAGTTCGTGGCGCGAAGCGATGCAACCCACCAAAGGTTAGTTGGAATTCGTTGCGCGAAACGAAGCATGAGAGTTCGTGGCGTGAACCATTGCAACCCACCAAAGGTTCATTGGATTTCGTTGCGCGAAACGAAGCGCTGGAGTTCACTATAAGTGAAACGAAGCATGGGAGTTCGTAGAGCGAAGTGATGCAACCCAGCAAAGGTTCGCGGTAATTCGTTGCACGAAACGGAGCGCTGGAGTTCACTATAAGTGAAACGAAGCGTGGGAGTTCGTGGCGCGAAGCGATGCAACCCACCAAAGGTTCGCTGGAATTCATTGCACGAAACGAAGCGCTAGAGTTCACTATAAGTGAAACGAAGTGTGGGAGTTCGTGGCGTGAAGCGATGCAACCCACCAAAGGCTCGCTGGAATTCGTTACGCGAAACGAAGCGCTCGAGCTCACTATAAGTGAAGCAAATCATGGGAGTTTGTGGCGCAAAGCGATGCAACCCACCAAAGGTTCGCTGGAATTTGTTGCACGAAATGAAGCGCTGGAGCTCACTATAAGTGAAGCGAAGCGTGGGAGGTCATGGCATGAAGCGATGCAACCCACCAATAGTTTGCAGGAATTCGTTGCGCGAAACGAAGCGTTGGAGTTTACTATAAGTGAAGCAAAGCATGGGAATTGGTGGCGCGAAGCGATGCAACCCACCAAAGGTTCATTGGAATTTGTTGCGCGAAACTACGCGTTGGAGTTCACTATAAGTGAAACGAAGCGTGGGAGTTCATGGCGCGAAGCGATGCAACCAACCAAAGGTTTGCTGGAATTCGTTGCGCGAAATGACACGCTAGAGTTCACTATAAGTGGAACGAAGCGTGGGATTTCGTGGCGCAAAGCGATGTAACCCACCAATGGTATGCTGGAATTTTTTGCACGAAACAAAGCGCTGGAGTTCACTATAAGTGGAATAAAGCGTGGGAGTTCGTGGCGTGAAGCAATGCAACCCACCAAAGGTTCATTGGAATTTGTTGCGCGAAAGAAGCGCTAGAGTTCACTATAAGTGAAACAAAGTGAGGGAGTTCGTGGCGTGAAGAGATGCAACCCACCAAAGGTTCGATGGAGTTCGTTGCGCAAAATGAAGCGCTGGAGTTCACTACAAGTGAAATGAAGCGTGAGAGTTCGTGGCGCGAAGCAATGCAACCTCATCTAAACATCGTTGGTGTTCGCACTGTGAAACGATACGACAACCAAAAATCCTTTCCATAGAAAAAGAAGCTTCTCTGTAGAAGAAATCAACAATGATCAATGAAGTTTATAGTGTTGATTTAATTAACAAAAGAGAATAAATGCTTGGTTAAAATGACCTCCCCGAAACATGGGGCATCCAATGGAATCTTTGACGTCTAGGGCTGTAAATCAAACAGAATTGTCCGTTGTCCGTCCGAGTCCGACCCGAATTTTTGTTCGACCGTTATATTGTCCGAATAAGTAACGGTCTAAAATCAAACAACATATGTTGTCCGCCCGAAAATTTTGAGTCGAGCCCGTACGTGAGCTGTCCGGTCCGAGTTTGTCCGTGAACTTGTCTTTTGATGATAACGTTACATACATGATACATTAAGAATATTATATTACGTTATTACTCTTTCCTTATATGCTCAACTTTCCAGGCAACGTATCAGCAAAAGATCCTAACCTAATTATTTCGCTGCTTCTTCCCTAGGTGAAATGCTTCATCTTCTCCCAAATCCCAATTTGCTTTCATTTCCAAATACCGATTCAAACCTCTCTCAAATTCCAAACACACATCATAATTATAGATGGCTCTCAAATACTAAGTTGCTAACGACAAATCAACCAGAGGAAATCAAGAAATCAACCCAATTTCAAAGCTTTTCACTTGATTCGTCCCTGTTCCATGTCTTCTACGTCACAGGCTTTGGGTAAGATTTGCTCAGTTTTTCGGATTTTAAAGTAAAAAAATAATATTGGATCTATTTTGTTTGTAAAATTTGTTAGTAATTTGCAGTTTTCTTTAGGCACAAAGCTAAATCAGTTTATAATCTTCAATACCCGTTTCTAAATCGTGGTTTTGCACAAATTTGATTTCTGGTTATATTAAAGTTTACAAACCGATTCAGCTTTGAAATTGAATTTCAAGTAAGAAATAATTGTTTCTAAATAAATCAACATTAGTAATTTGTATAATTTTATATGTTCCATAATATTTCCAAAGCCACGAATTTTCCAGGCCAACAAAAACCGAGCAACCTCGCCATGGCCTTTGAAGGTTTTTCCGGCACCTTATCTGCTACTTTCGACTTATTTGTAAAATAAAAATAAACCAGACTTGATGTTTTTATTTTATTTGATCTAGGAATATCTGAATTTTCACTTAAACAAGTGATGGAATTGGAATCACCCAAAACACCTGAAAATATTTTTGTTTGCCAATTCTGCAGTGGAATATAATTTTGAAAGAACATATGATTTAAACTGTGTGTTTGCAATTCATTATCTAAATTTTAATTTTTTTAAGTAAAGTTGTTAAACTCTTTATTGTGGTGATTTTGTTGGAAAAAAAATATGAAGCTTTCTTTTGTCCCCAATTCGACGTTAGACAAAAGATAAGCAGATAATCGACTTCCAATTATCTTTGTTGAGCTCCTAAACAAGATAGAACATTTAAACTGGAAATCAAATTAGTTGAGAAAACAAATATAATTTTCTGCTCATCTCAAAATAAATTGAATTGGAGTTGTATCATGATTGGACCAAAACATTGAATGCATCCTGGAAATGAATCATGAATAAACAGCCTGAGAAGCTGCTGGTGTTTATTTCAAATTGCTTGTCTAATTAACCTTTGTACTATTTTTAGGTGATACTGATGTGAGTAAAAAGCAAACCGAGGAAGAAGTGATAATCAATGATAACAATCAAGTTGTGAAAGATGTAGATGAAGAGCAAACAGATCCTAAAGCTAAGGGCGCTGCTACAGAGATTGAAGAGAAAACACGTAAAAGGAAATCTGAAGTTTGGCTTGAGTTTGAAAGAAACACAGAGAAATCTAAAGATGGCACAATTAGAAGGTATGGTATGTGTATCCATTGTAAGCAAAAGATAACTATTACGAAAGATGGATGTACAACTACATTTAAAAGACATTTAAGTAGATGTCGTGTTCGCATTGCTAGACAAAAGCAACAACAAATATTAGGGAAGGAAATTTTAAAAGAAAGAACATCCGTCGACAGTGATTTGATTGGGAAATTAGCTCTTTATAAGTATGACAAGGAAAAAATTAGAGAAATAATGGCCACAATGATTATAGTGCATGAATATCCTTTTAGAATGGTTGAACATGAGTTTTTTATCATATATTCTCAAATGTTGAACCCAGAATTTGAGCAAATTTCACGGTTAACCATTAAAAGTGAATGCATGAAAGTATATGAAAAGGAGAAGAAAAAGTTGAAAGGAACACTAAAGAGTGTGGGAAGAGTTAGTTTAACAACTGATCTATGGACATCAAATCAAACAATAGGATATATGTGCCTTACTTGTCATTTTTTGGACTCAAATTGGAAACTACAAAAGCGTATTCTAAACTTTGGTAGCCTTGCACCGCCACACACCGGTATCGCTATTGCTGATGCTATTTTTGCATACCTTGTAGATTGGGGGATAGAAAATAAAATATCTTCAATTACACTTGATAATGCGTCTTCTAATGATTTAGCTGTGAGAACATTGAAAGAAAACTTTTCATTAAAGGGTAGACTTTATTTCAATGGAAAGATCTTCCACGTTAGATGTTGTGCACATATTTTGAACCTAATGGTGCAAGATGGATTGAGTGAAATAAAAGGCGTGCTACAAAATATCCAAGAAAGTGTGAAGTATTTTAAAATGTCTCCCCAACGACTTAGCAAGTTTGTAGATATAGTTAAACAATTACAACTTCCGATCTTTAAACGTTTAGTCCTTGATGTTTCTACTCGTTGGAATTCAACATATGAAATGCTAGTGTGTGCGATTCAATTTAAGAAAGTGTTCTCTATGTACCAAGAGAGAGATCCGTCTTATACTTTTCTTCCTTCTACAATTGATTGGCACAAAGCCGAATCAGTTTGTAAAATTCTAGAAGTCTTTAATGAAGCTTCTCATGCTTTTTCTGGTTCTTCTTATCCAACTGCTAATTTATTTCTTCCGGAACTTTGGAAGATTAAACAAACATTGAATGATAAGACGGTGGAGTTTGAAAATTGTTTTTATATGAGCGAAATGGTGAACAAAATGAAGAAAAAGTTTGACAAATACTGGGGTGAATGCAACCTTTTACTGTCAATTGCTGTTTTCCTTGACCCTAGGTACAAAATGAAATTACTTGAGTTTTGTTTTCCGAAGATTTATCCTACTGTTGAATCAAATCAAAATCTGAAATTCGTAGCTTCTTCTTTGCAAGATTTATACTCTGAGTATGTTTTGAATACACCATTGGATATTAGTTCTAGCAGAAAAAGGGACAATAACTATGATTCTGGTAGTAAATTAATGACAAAGAGTAGATCCGAATTTGAAATATGGGCTGAAGAGTCAGAGATTATAGAACCATCTGAATCGGAGTTGGATGTATATTTGAAGGAACCTCGTTACAAATATAATGGGTTAGATGAAAAATTCAATATATTGGACTGGTGGAAATTCAATTCTTCGAAATATAAAGTATTATCAAGCATGGCACGCGATATACTTTCTATTCCAATAAGTAGTGTTGCATCTGAATCTGCATTTAGTGCTGGTGGTAGAGTTCTTGATCAGTTTCGAAGTTCTTTGAAGTCTGAGACGGTTGAAGCTTTGATATGTAGTGGTGATTGGCTGCGATCCAATTTTTCATTGAAAGAGGTAAATATATCTTCATCTTTTGTTAATATAATATTTAAATTTTTTGTGTTTGGCAAGTCATAATCATTTAACTGCCACAATATATGACAATTTGGTAACATGCTCTCTGCTGCTTTTTATGTATGATAAGGTGCAACATGAAGAAGAAGAAGCCCAGTACATCGAACTTGAGTAAATGGAATTGAAAACATGCTCAGTCACAGGTAACCAAATTCTGTACCCCTCTCAAATTATTGTATGAAAATTTCAATAACTTTTCTTCTTTGAATGACACAAAAGAAAGATGCCGAATTTTTAGTCGTTATGTCATGGATGGGTTGTTATTTCATGTTTGAGATATCATATTTCAGCGAACTCAATACACTTTAATTATGCCATCAATTTTGATTTCATAGATGTGCTATTTTTGCATTTCATACCTCAAATATCATTGAGTTTAAACTCATTAACTATACTATTTTTTGCTTTATCATACTAAGTTCAGTCTATATTTCATCTAATTTCAAACGTTAGTGAAGATTTGGACATCACAATGCAGTAGTTATACTTTCCCTTATTTTCAGTAAATTTAAATGACCTAGTAATATATGGTCGATTAGACGAAGGCATACACAAGTGCTAAGGAAGAATGGACATGATCAATGTGACAGGTTTAGTTAGAAAATTAGAAAGTAATGCGCCAGCATCTTCTTTTGAAACCAGAATAATATTCCTCATTAGAGATTTGCAGGTCTTTTAAAGGCATCGATTTAAACTATTAGAAAATTAGAACAATTTAGTTTACAGTTTTGATCAGTTTAGATATAGTTTACAGGTCTTTTAAACTATTAGAGATTTGCAGGTCTAAACTATAGTTTACATATAGTTTACACAGAGATTTTTCATTGAAAGAGGTAAATGTTAGAACAGTAGTGCGCTGTCTAAACTGTAGTTTACATATAGTTTACATGACAAGAATCTTATATGTTAGCACTGTAGTTTACATATAGTTTAGACAGTGCACTGCTGTTTTCCGTCGTTCATAATCCAATGTTAGTTTTATGATGAGTCAAGCACTAGATTATTAATAATATTACTTAAAGTGATCACATTTGCTTTGATAACACTATGCATAAACAGCGCATATTGATGATATGTATGTTGATCTTTACTCGACTTGTTGTTGCTTCATCGAGATTCGTTTCTCAGCTTACTACATTATTAATTATCCAATTTTATATAAGTCTGTCCAATTATGCAAAACTGAAATTGGTTGAGAGCTTCTTAAATTGATTTCAATCATCTTTTCTGTCCTATATCCAATTTTGCTTTATCATCATTGCATCCACATTTTCTGATATATGATTTTATTGTTTTGTATTAGTTCATTTTCTACATGATTATATGCCTGTTTATGCATCTTTGTACACGTGCACTTACAAAGATATATTTACATGGGTGACTTTATATTAAAACATCTCGTCTCATTTTTTATTTGTTTTATTTTTTCTGAAGGCTAGGTTTGCTATTTTTGCTGCTGTTGGGAAGCTAAAGGCTAAGCTTCCTATTTTTGCTGCTGTTGGGAAGCTGAGTTTGATGTTTTTTCTATTGGGAAGATGAATCTACTATCATTTTGTGCTGGCTAATGTTTTTTGATCTTTTGTGGACATTGAAAAGTTGTCTTAGTTAGTCTTAGTTATATTAAAATCTTGTTGCTGTCTTGGATATTTTGGAAGCTATATTCTGTATGCGGTATGCCATATTCAAGTTCTAATTTTATGATATCACGGTTGCAGTTTATTATGCTTGTCTTTATGCGGTATGTTATATTCTAATACTAGTTTTATCAGCTGAGTTTACACGTGCATGATGCTTATATATATGTACAAGGCTACCTAGTTATTCACGTGTACTTACTAGTTTTGCCCGAGTCCGTCCGAGCCCGACCAAGTCCGACCAAGTCCGACCGAGTCCGACGGACTTAACACGGTCACTGTAAATTTTCCGAAGACCGGGCTCGAACAGAATGCCAATAGCCCGTACGTGTTCGAGTCGGACATTTGTCCGTCCGATTTACAGTTCGGTCCGAGTTCGCACTTTTTAGTGTCCAGTCCGACCGGTCCGTTTTACAGTCCTATTGACGTCAGAGCTGATTGGCAAAGCAGACAAACATTGACCTTTTAAACCAAAAAACCCCCTAAGGGACACCCAGTCGATTATTAGTGCCATTTATGCATGACCTGACTACGATAGACCCTGGGATACAAAAGACCTCTTCGGGAGTGTATGTTCAAATCCGGCCTCCGAAGGGCCTGAAGTTTCTGACATGAAAAGAAAACATGTGTGGAATGCAGAATAAGAAAGTACGACAAAGAAAAAAATGAAAGTTTAAAGTACAACAAGCAGAACGCATTTCCATCACAAGTTCAACACCGAGGTTCCAGACATAAAGTAGCATAAAAGTAAGCGAGGGCCAGCACCCGCATATACAACCGGTCTAAAACATAAGTGCATAGAAGGAAATAAGAAAGGTGAAACAGAAAGGTTATGTCTTCTTTTTCTTCTTTCCATTACTAGATCGATTCCCAACATAAGCAAGTAAGGAAGGGAGAGTACCAGCCGGTTCCATCTTATACTCAAGACTTGCTAATTCTGCAATAATCTTATCCCAAGATTTGAGATCCTGGATAAGCACAGTTTTGTCCTTCTATAAAGTAGAGATGCATTCGATGTTCTCCTAGTTAGCCTTTGAAGATCACAAGCGAAGGTATTCCAGGCACCCAGTTTGCGCGCAGTACAGATTCTGATAAGGTCAAAATGCCTCTCCATACAATCCTTAGCACCATCAAGTTGTGCCAGTGAGTGATTTTTTATAACGTCCAGATCGTCAGGGACTGATCGTTTTTCAGATGGGTATATATCCAGGTCAAATTGGTCAAAGTGCAACCCCTGTAGACACCAACCCTCGAATCATTCAGAAAGTTCAGAGCTGCACGGTCCAAGAGTATAACAAGGCCTGTCTATGATTATTTGAAAGTCGGCCAGAGTTGGAGCAACAAAGGAAGTAGCCAAGGAGGGTTGGTCGGAAGTGGTCTGAGTATCAGGCGCAGGGAGCTTGTCCGATCTATGGCATTTCCGAGAGCTGTCCTTGCTCAAGACCTCCTTAATTCGTGTATGACTGGTAGACTTTCTACACAAATAATAGTGTTTGAAAATAAACAATAGACGCGGTTTGTGTTTAAGGTTCATGATCAAAGAGAATCATTGGATCAAAGAGTATCAAGCTATCCCAACCAGTTGGTACCAGATTATATCAAGACAACTGTTATTAAACTAGTTTAAACCAACCATTCTCAAGCCTAAGTAAGACAAAGCACGACCAACATTAGGGTCGAACATATTGGAACTCATAAGGGTCGAACAAGTTAGAGTGTAATGGGCTCAAGCATGGTTAAGAAATTCAAGTCAGGCAAGCGAGAAGTTTGCGGAACTATATTCTAAATGATCAAATGTGCAAGGCAAAAAAATGGGGTTAAGATTACTAGTGTAAACAGTAAATTTCAATGCATGTTGCAAGCACCAGACATAAGAGAACATGATCAAACACATGCAGTTCAAACATGCACGATCCCAAACAGGGACGAGCATGCTCGACCCAGTAAGGATCGAACATGTCCAAACCCAGATAGGGTCGAACATGTTCGAGCCTCAGCTGAGTTGAACATGTTTTGACCCTCATCTGGGTCAAACATGTCGATCCCGTATGAGTCAAACATGTCAGAACCCATGCAGGGTCAGGCATGCTCGAACCTCAGTTGGGATCAAACATGTTTGAATCTCAGCTGGGTCGAACGTGCCTGACCTCTGTCTGGTCAAACGCATTCGAATTTAGTGGACATGGAGTTGTGTTGTGGGCAACACGATCAGACTTGATAATGAGCATAAATATTAGACACAAGACTTTGAGATGCAAGCACATGAGTAGATCAGCAAATTGAATAAAGTTTCATGTTACAAGCATTTGTTCAAACATCTTGTGTGCATCAAGTACAAATGAGAAATTTGAGGGGCCCTGTTTAATTCAAAATCGTCAAGTACTTACAAAAACAACCCTGGACCAATCAAGTTCAGTCTGTAAAAACCCGGAAAATGTGAACCAGTTTAAAAATTTTAAATTAGGTTATTACCAAGAAATTTGAGTAATTGAAATAGCACATTTCAATAAAATATAGAATTGGGTATAATATAGCAGTTGGAAATTTTGAATACAAACTTTGTCTGACTGTACCGGGTGGAAAATATAACGGATTTTGACGAAACTGAAAATATTTAAATCTGTTTATCAATACCTTTCTAACGAATCTGAAAAATCGAAGTTTCATAGCGGGAATCAAAAGTTATGGCCAAATGAATTTTCAGAAAGGTCGCTATATAGTATATATAGCCCTTGAAAATTGAGATTTTGCATACGACCTCGGAATTCGACGAAACCACTTTTGTTGGGTCCGGGATGTCAAATTATTGCTAAGTTTCAAATTTCATAATTTTTGAAGCTAGTATGTGAGCGGGGAAAGAGAAAATGTGATTGGTCAAATTCTGTTAAAAAGGGTCGACCTAAAAATGGCCGTTTTTCAAACGAGCTCAGAATTCGACGAAACTGGTTTTGTTAGGACCGTATCGTCAAAACAAAGCTAGATTTATTTTTCTGAAATTTTTCGATTCAGTTTGTGGCCCTGGCAAATTGAAATGTACGTTTAAATTAAATATCGAATGTTTTATATTTTAATTTGAAAAATAACTGACTGTAACAGTCGAATTGGCCAGCGAAACATATCCCATTGTGTTCGGAATAGGGGTATTTGGCTAGGGGCGATAGTCGTTGGGTTAGATTTCGAGTTCGTCTGTGAAAGGGGGTATTTTTGGAAATAAATAAATTAAAAATTAAAATAAAAAGGGAGCGGCCAATCAGAATTCGTCTTCTTCATCGATCTCCCTGTCGCGACACGGAAAAAGCTCCGAAAATTCTCTCTTCAATTTCTCCACAACCACACAACGAAATCAAGAAAACTCAGATCCATTTTGAAGAGCGTTCAGAGATCTTCAAATCCATAGCAATTTCAAGAATTATCGTTGAGTGTTGAGGGAGATATCGCGCCAGGAAGGTCCGAACTTTGCGCCGCCGCCGTTGGTGCTGGAGACCACCGAGCTGATCATCTCGGGTAGCTTCGGGAAGCTCTTTCCTTCCTCTTCGACGCAGCGCTGGCCGTTCGTCCTATCGCTTCGTGGTTTTGCCGAAAAGTTTAACCCTAGTTTTCGAAATCGAAAAAGGTATACGGCTGAAACCATTTTCAACTGATTTTTACACTATAAAGCATTGCAAACTTGTAAAAATCGTATCTTTTTGCTATGTTAACGAAATTCGATGAAACAGGAGACACCGTGACCGCAAGGAGGCTCTCTACATTCTAGAAGAAGCCGCGGATTTTTTTGACCTTCCTACGATTTTTAGCACTGCAATAACCAATGTGAGGAATCTAAACTAATTGTGTGAATGGAATCGCGTTGTATAAATTATATAAGCGAAGTGTAAATTATATACGCATTGTATACCTCATGTACATGTGTTGTATAAGTTATATTAGCGATGTATAAATTATACAAGCGTTGTTTGAAACATATATGCTTTGAATTGTGATGAAATGCAAGTGAATTATTATATTATATATATATATATATACTCCCCTCGTCCACAGACCATGGACGATATTTATTGCTTGTGATTGACGTGATATTATATGGTATGACGGATGGTTGGAAATAATTGTTTGTGGTTGATTTTGTGGTTGAAAAATACCTTTGTGGTTGAAAAATACCCTCTTGTGGTTGAAACAAAATAGAATAGGATTGTGGAATTGAAAATAAAACATGCCGCCTGCGTGCGAACTAGATGCATGATCCCCATTGTCAAAAACCGCGAGGTTTTAAGGTAGAGCGAGGAGCCGTACTAGGGACGGTCCCGATTTTAACTACCCTGCCATTATGCTGCCGAAATTTTCTGAAATATTTATGTGTTAGAATAATTTTCATTCGTTGAAATAAATTACATATGCTATATAGAATATTCATGTGTTGAGTTGCAATTCATTCGTTGAGTTGAAATTCATGTGTTGAATATTATTTGAATTTAAACAAATGGCTTTAGCGATAAAAATCACACACATATATATATATATATACAAACGATATAGAATATTCATGTGTTGAGTTGCAATTCATTCGTTGAGTTGAAATTCATGTGTTGAATATTATTTGAATTTAAACGAATAGCTTTAGCGGTAAAAATCACATTTTTATATATATACAAACGATATAGAATATTCATGTGTTGAGTTGCAATTCATTCGTTGAGTTGAAATTCATGTGTTGAATATTATTTGAATTTAAACGAATAGCTTTAGCGGTAAAAATCACATTTATATATATATACAAACGATATAGAATATTCATGTGTTGAGTTGCAATTCATTCGTTGAGTTGAAATTCATGTGTTGAATATTATTTGAATTTAAACGAATAGCTTTAGCGGTAAAAATCACATTTTTATATATATACAAACGATATAGAATATTCATGTGTTGAGTTGCAATTCATTCGTTGAGTTGAAATTCATGTGTTGAATATAATTTGAATTTAAACAAATGGCTTTAGCGATAAAAATCACATTTTTATATATATACAAACTATATAGAATATTCATGTGTTGAATTGCAATTCATTCGTTGAGTTGAAGTTCATGTGTTGAATGTTATCATCTTTTAAAAATAAAATGAATCGACAATGAAAACTATATTTTTATAGTGAATATGAAGTGTTAAAAATACACACGTGTCGAATAAATATTTTTGATGATAAAAATATTTCTTTTATCATGTATACGCTTAGTTAAAAATACACACGTGTCGAATAAATATTTTTGATGATAAAAATATTTCTTTTATTATGTATACGCTTAGTTAAAAATACACACGTGTCGAATAAATATTTTTGATGATAAAAATATTTCTTTTATCATGTATACGCTTAGTTAAAAATACACATGTGTTGAAATAAATAATAGTTTGCTAGAAATATTATTATTAGCTTTGTTCTGCATATATATACATGTGTTGAACAAGAAAAATGGATTAGCTGTAGAGTAAAGAAATTATTTGCGTGCCCGACAAATAGGTAAACCTTGATGAGTTGGCTGCGCAATTTTATTTGTATATCAACTCCTGTGAATGCCATTGGATGCGGAGTGCTGGTTATTCTGTGTGAAATAATAAATAACGCCATAGGATAGTAACAATTAATTTTGAACTACACTACATGGCATACTTCTTGATGATAGGCATACTTCATCATATTCCACATAAGCAACTGGAGCTTGTGTGACGAGGTGGAAGATTTACCATACAAGCAAGAGGCTTGTATGACGATGACTATGTACTACAGGTTGAACTGATGACTGATATGGACTATATAAATTATAACGATAAATTGCCAGATTAATAAAAACCCCACACGGGTCTGGAGTTGACAATAATCACGTCTCTCTAGTTATTAGATACGGCACATGGACTATTTATTTCCACACGGAAACGGGGTGACGGGAATTTATTCTCTGGAGTGATTATCAGTACATGCTCCCCCGTAAACACCAAAATATATCACTATAAATATGTGAATGCTTTTTAGGATTTATTGGGTACCTAATACGGCCCAATAAATTTCCAAACCCTTCCCCGTACAAAGGAGGTTATGGCGAAATTTTTCGAAATATTAAGGCGTTAGTGAAATATTTGAAGTGAAAACGAAGTTGAAAATATAGAATGAACTATAGTTGAAATCATAGAATGAACTATATATATATATATAAATACAAATATAATTAAAAGGAATAGAGGCCGTGTAGTTCGCGTTTCGGAATCGTAATTTGAAACGATTAGTACGAGAAATCCGACCATCGGATTTTCCCGAAACCGCAACCGCTGGGTTCGCCTTGGAAATATCTTTCCAACGGCACCAACCTTGTAAAAATCCAACGGTTGGATTGTCCGGAATGTTTAATTCAAATCTGAACAAAAACAGCGCCAGAATCGTTTATATTTATATATAAATATAAATATAATTAAATTTAATCGAATAACGACGCTGCAGTTCGAATTTTGAAACCGTAACTTCAAACGACTAGTGTGGAAGATCCGACCGTCGGATTCTCACGAAACTGGAATCGTTGGGTTCGCTTTGGGAATATCTTCCCACTGATATAGACTTTGTAGAAATCCAACGATTAGATTTTCCGATATGTGTAAAACAAATTAGGGGAAAAACAGCGCCAGTACCACGACACGACCTGAAACGTCGTTTAATTAAATATGGCCATTTTTAAATAAATAAAAATGGCGAAAAATCGTTATAAAATATTATAAGCAATATTGATTGAGAATAAACCAAATAGGCTTGAATTGTTTGATATTTGATGGTTGTATGTGTATGACATGAAAATAACACTAAAGAACTGAAAGATGGATGTCGAATAATATAACCATAAAAAGAATCGATTTAAATTCTAATGACGTGAATTATTTGAAAAGACCGAGCTAACCCTCATTTCAAATAATTTAACGAGCGATTCGAATTAGAAAATGCAAAGACGATTCAAGACCGACGATCTTCGTATCAGTTGGATGGGCGCTACTGAGGTTCCTGACTGGAGTAGCTACCGGAAGGGGACGGAAGTAGTAGCCGTCTGAACGTATGTGTTGATTGTACGAATTTGCGAGGAATTGACGCCTCCGGTTTCGTTCAGACCCAGGACGGACTTGTAAATGGACTGTGTGTCTGACATTGGATTTTGTTCTATAATGATTGATCTCTGTTAAATATATATATGTTTGGCGGCGGAGAATTTATTCTTTTGCTTAACGCCCTTCTCTGAGACGTACGAGCTCAGAGGTTATATATCGATGGAAATCAATCGTATGGAGTGGACTGCCTATGTGGCATGCCAAGATGCTTTGATCAAGGCTTCTGTTGCAAAGCAAAGTCTTGTGGAAGATGATCAAAGCAAGGTCTTCGTGGCCTGGCTTTGTGTATTTCGTAGATTCGCGAGCCTCACACCCCGGTATGAGTTAAAAACGGGATACGGACTGCAGGGAGAGCACGACGTTTCTTTCTAGCTATGGTGGTGTCAGTGACTTACCAGCCCTGACATATATATCTACTTTTCACCTTTGTGGTTGTTGGAATGCGAGGCGCCTCGATTATAGGTCTGTAAGGACCGGGAAACGTGTGTTCAGGCATAATTAATCCTCTAACGTAAGTGAGGACCGGCCCTGAAGCATCCAGGGGTTACCCAGAGTGCGTAGTCCTGAGGAATTTGCTAGAGTGTCTCGAATCGGAGAGGAGTTTGCCCCTTGCCTCGACTCATGACGGAAATCCAATTTCCAATACGAGATAACGGATTCGATTGTAACTTATATATGGCGACATAGTGGCATGGGACGCTCATGTCGCCTATGATTGATATTTATGATGCTATTCGATTTTGAAACATATATGCACTAGTAATAATATCAAATGATTTCGCTTTATACGTATCAAGCATATTTGGCTATTATAAGGTAAAACTCTATCCTCCGGCTTGCGTTGCATTGTATGATGGGACCTGAGTCTTATAATGGCTTCATTCTTTCTAAAAGCATTGCGTCGTTTTAAAAGAATTTACTTTGTTTTAAATGCACTAGCAATCACTGGAGTAAACCCGTTCCGCGAAAGTGGCGTGGTCCTATGATTTGCTATTACTGTTGTTTAACTATTAAATAGATTCCTCATACCAGTCCCCATGACTGACTCGTTGTTCGTTTCACTTTGCAAACGCGGGTGCCCTTATTTTCACACGGGCAGCCTAGTACACAGGTGACAGGTTGTTTTTGGCTTTGCACTGCTGCATAGAGTGCATTTTTGGCTCATGGCGAGGCTGACTTCACAGAGACGACTTTGACTTTTCCGCCATTACTATACTTATGTTATGATTCCGCCACGGGCGATGCAGACTGATTTACTTTCCGTATTTCTTATTGTATGTATATGTTCCGCCATCGGCGATGTAGACTGATACCCTTATTATGTCTCACTGCATGTATGTATTCCGCCTCTGGCGATGATGACTGATCACTTTCCTTTTTTACTAAGTTATATCTCACGCTATGCTATCCTGATATTATTACATGTTGTGATTCCGCTGTCATATCCATGTAAATTTATTCTAATTATTGTTTCTGCTATTATCTGTACTCTGCTATGATGATTAATGTGTTATATTCCAATGATTATCCTTAATACCGCCCCTCGGATTTTGGGATCGTCACAGTTGACCATTATAATCATTATAACCACTAACATCCAGTTCGAATCCAAGCCGTACGCACAAGACATTTCAATGCAATCCCTTAACCATTTCATAAACCAAAAGCATTACAAATAAAACGAAAATCACCTTTGTTTGGCCAAGAACTTCAAATCAGGGAAAACCACTTCAGTTGGTTCGAAGATGATCGAGTCTTGCTGTAAAAGTCGAGTATGGGTGATGAATTGATGATGATTGCTGAGGTTGTTGAAGTCCTGTTGTAACTGTCGAGTATTGCTATAAATTTCACGGTGTGTGAGGCTTGTTGAAGTCTCGTTACACAAAGCTATGTTTTAATAAGCCATGCTTGGATCATCATCCTCGAAGTTATGCTTTTCCAACAAGAAGCTTTGACTTATCTACCAGCAGCAGTCAGCATGCTACATTGTCAATTTACACATATGATCAATGTCTATTAATAATATAACCTTTGAGCTCATAGGTCTCAATGAAGGGTGTTAAGCTAAGAGGATAAATTCTCCGACACCACTGATATATCAACAATAGCAACTAGTCGGTTATGTTATGAAATACAATGCCAGACATACATCCATTTTCAAGTCCGTTCTATGACTAAACGAAACCAAAGGCACCTTATTTCTCGTCCAATAAAGCAGAAAGCCCTTGCATATCTGGTCGATCTCTAAGTACGTCAGGACGACAACCACTTATAATGTTTCGTTGGGTTGTACACCCCCCAATCGAGACATCAAGAATAATCCAAATGAGGTTAAGATCTCTGATCTTCAACCATCATCTTTAAGTATCTTCAATACTCGTCGTATTATTTATTCATAATGGGTTCGAACCTAGTCTTTTCGAAATAACCATCGCATCTTCACAACCAAGTGATATATAAACATATCGTAGGTCTAGTTCCATTTCAGAATATTCATTTCACCAAAATCATTCTTTACATTAGGAATTAAACTAATATGTCTTATCAAAGATTTATATTCCTTAAACTTCTTGATTAAATCTTTCCTTAGAAATCATTTCAAAAGATTATATAATCTCCTTTCACAAACTTAAATCAAATTAAGGTTTACAAACCTTATTGGGATTATCGAGCCTTACAAAAAGGTAATCTCTCATATCTTTATCCGGATTCCCATCCTATTCATCCCATGTACCAAAACTAATGGTACTCCATATCTAATACCCTTCGTATTTTGGTAAGTTTAATTACCTTCTTTCATTTCAAGTCTTTGTTGAAAGATTTATTTAAACTCAAACATTGTTTTAATCTCTATTTCATTTAGTCAAATATTTATTGAAATATTTATTAAAAATCTAACATAGTTTTAATCTCCAAAAATCATTATTCAATGATTACTTAATCTTTGAAATAAATTCTGCCTTTCCAAATAACCATTCAATGATTTCTTAACTTTGGAAGCTAATCCTGTCTTTAATTGGGTTAATAATAGATGTTATTTAAGACATCATTCACAAAAAACACAAAATCCTATTTGATATTAAATATAAAGCTCCAAATAGAAATCATGTCGACTTATATTCAACACCAAATTCGGAAATCAATGATATCGTATAGGGAATAACGTTATATATATATATATATCTTCCAAATGACTTAAATAGTATCCATATAACTATGAAATCCAATGTTGAAATATCTAAAAATATTGCCATTCAAATTCAAATAAACTTAAGTTTTAAAGCTTTTAGTTTATCTTCCAACTAAACTTCAAAATATTGATTTACTATGTTAAGTAAATCTGGTCAAAAGTCTAAAAATTCAAATCATAGTTCGAGACTTCACAATTCTTTCTCAAATAGTTTAAAATTTGTTAATAATGATTTATCATGATTTTTCCATATTTTTTATGGCCCTTTCAGTAGGTCTCCAATTCCGGTCACCGAACTGTATTCATAGCGACCTTTTCAAAAATAGATCTGAACTTATCTTAAAATCCAACCGTTGGATTTTTAATCTTTCTATTCTATTTGAAAATTCCCTCCATTTTGAACCCAACGTTTTTCGTTTTGGGAGAATCCAATGGTCGGATCTCCCGATACTTCAGTTTGAAGTTAATGGTTGAAATTCACGAGCGGTCGGTGCGCCACGCGCCCTATTCAAACCATTTTATTATTTATAATAAATTTCATCGATTCGGTCCAAACGTATTTTACAAAACATTTATAAGCTCGTTTTAAAATGATTTCGACCTCCAAATCAATTTTAAATCAAAACTGAATATTCCATATTATTATAATATTAAAATAATAATATTTTCCAAAATATAATATTTTCAAATTCAAAATTTTCTAACAATCGTTATAAAAATAAATTAGAACAATGGAAAAATCTATTCAAGTAAAAATCATCGTTTATATACCTGACTCGAATTCACATTTTGAATTTACTATGCAAAATCTAATTTGAATTAAAGCAAACCATTTTTAATCCAAATTTCCTTCAAATCCATTTCAATATTTTCAATAGTTATTTCAAATTGTATCAACTTCATTTTTAAATTGTTTTGGATTTAAAAATTCAATTTCTATTTTTCCATCAAATTTCACTTAAATGAATATAAAATTCATTTAAAATTCAAGTAGAGTGAAACTTAGTCAATTCCCCAATTTTATATTCGTGATGTAAATTTTTGTGTCAATAATATAAACACATCCATATCAACTACCATATATCAAGCAATAGTTATAATATAAGCGTTTCCGTCGTCAACGCTTATATTCACAGTTTAATAATATTAATAATATTAACTGTAAATATCATCCATCAACCACGAAGCAAACATTGAAATCAGAGGCAATCAACACATATTCATCTATGATAATAATATCTTAACAAAACGGTTGAGGGAGTTCTCACATTGATCGGTTTGTAATCGCTATGAAACGATTGTTTTTAATTAAATTAAACAAGGCGTTTATTTTAAGTAAAATTTCCACCTGGCTCCAAAATCCTCCAAATTAGTTTCACCTGTAAAGCTCTTGTCCATACGACCCCACAGCAACTTGTTTCGTTGCATTCTGTTTTTGTTTGAACTAGATATGAGGGTTTTAAACTTTAATTACATTAATTACTTAAGATAATTAATTATATAATTAATCTAACTTAAACCTTCCCCTTCTTAAATCCTCCAACCACGAAACCAAACCCATAACCCACGCTTTGCACCAATTATTCCACCATGCACGCCTCCACGCACCACCGGTCCCCGATCACAATATGCCAAGTCGAAGCCCCTTGCTTGCTCCTCTACTGCCTGGAACCATGGCAAACTCGAACCCCTACCCCCTTCTAAAAACTCATGCAAACGCCAGGACTTTGAGCCTCAATTAAGAATGATTTACAGCACCAAACCCCATCAAATCCGTTTGGATTTAAAGATCACATCATGACTTTTAATTCATTAGTTGGGAGTTTCGAACAATTCGTAGTGGATTCGAGATTTTAGCACATGAATTTGGATGTTTTTCTAGCCATTAAATTTTAGGGCCGACGGCTAGGGTTTTGGGGTTTTAAGGAGCATTTATACCGTATTTTTATTAATATTTTAATTCCAATGTTACTTTGTGACGAAGTTCCGTACCCCAAACTCCAAACGAACCCCAACGAATGTGTCCCCAACCAAATACCCCTATTTCGAACATAATGAAATAGGCTTCGGAAGCTTTTTTTTGGAGGAAGACGGGTGTGTAGCGTGGAGCTACACACCCGATTACGAGTAGATATACTAGATAATAAAATAAGCTGGTTGACAGGCCCAACCAATGGCAATAAAGTCTAGACCCAGCAGGTCAATAGCAAAGTACAACCAGAGAGCAAAATATGTACATCAAAAGGGAGTAAACACGTCATAGATAATAACATAGTCATAATAAAACATAAGTAGAATAAGCCAGCCTTTACTGATTCAGCGAGGGGGGAGCGTGCTGCTTTCTTGCGATCCAGGAGAATCTGGCCTAGGAAGGGCAAGCCTGAAGCGAGCATGTCTCGCTAATCCTGTCCATAAGTCGAAGAGATACAGGATATGATAACAGGTACCCAAAAGAAGTTTCGGTGGTCTGCCAAAGATGATCGCATTACGTTCTAACCAAATACTCCATGAGAAGAAAGTCACAAGAGAATCCAGAAGAGGGTCAGGGGGTTATGCTGCCAATAATCGAAAAAGGAATTAATGGAGGGGATGAAGCCGAGGATGAAGGAGCTGATTGCAGCCCACACTGCGTAGGAGAAATCACATTCAAAGAAAAGGTGAGAAATTGATTCATTTTTAAGGTTATAGAGAACACAAATGGGGTCGATGTTGTTGTTAAAGCGATGGAGTCCGATTCTTGTGTTGATGCGATTGTGCATAAGGAGCCATTGAAAGAAAATTAATCGAGGAGGAAGGTTGCATTTCCAAATGCGGGAGAAAGGGAAGCTTCTGCCAGGATGAATTAGAAACTGATAACAAGATGCAATTGTGAAAGAGTTGGATGGGCCTAAAGCATAAAAAAATGAGTATGGCTCAGATGAGAAGTGAGCTGAGTTGAGTATGTGACCAATAGAATTAAGTTCAAAAAAGGATTCAAGGCCCATCCAAGAAGGAGGGAAAAGGCCCACTGGACCAAGCTCATGGGCCGATGCCACAGTAAGCAGGCTAAGATGGTTAACTGATGCAAGGTTTGGAAAACGGGTGGAGAAGAGGATTTGCTCATACCAAAAATCCATCCAAAAAAGGCAGGATTCACCATTACCAATTTTAACATGAAAAAGATTTTTGACTCTCGCTAGTGTGGATAAAATTCCTTTCCAAAAGGGTGAGGGTCTAGCATTAGGTCTGAAATGGAGGATGAGGAAGGGATTAGAATTATATAGACAAGTTAAGATCCAATCTTTCCAGATGAATCGACCAGGCGAGAGGGTTCGCCACAACCATTTGGCTAACAGTGCTAAGTTGAAAGTCGAGAGGTTTAATATTCCAAGACCACCATGATTAGTTGGGAGACAAACAGTTTGCCAATTGATGAGTTTTTTCAGGTTACTTCCATTCCAAAGAAAGGTACTACAGATTGAATCAACTTTTTTAATAACCCAGACTGGGAGTTTGTGGAATGACATCCAGTAAGTAGGAATTGCAGAGAGGACATGTTTCACAAGTATAAGGCGGCCAGCAGAAGAAAGTGAGTTTGCTTTCCAACTTGAAAGTCTATTTTCAATCTTAGAAATGAGAGGTTGCCAGTCATGATTAAGGAGTTTGGTGGGACGGAGAGGGATACCCAAATAGTTGATTGGGAAAGATTCTAGCTTACAATTAAGGCAATCAGCAATGGTTGGACCTATTCGAGAACAATTACCAAGCATAATAATAGAGCTTTTGCTAAAGTTAATAGAGAGACCTGAGATCATTTCAAAAGTGTAAAGAAGAATTTTGAGGCAGTGAATATTATTGGGAGATGGGGTGGTGAAAAGAATTGTATCATCTGCAAATTGAAGATTTGATGTGCAAATCTCAGAATTAGGGAGTGGAATGCCTGAGAAAATGTTATGAGAGAGGGAACGTTTCACCATTTGATTGAATACATCAGCAATTAGGACAAAAATAAGTGGTGAAAGGGGGTCTCCTTGCCTTAAGCCTCTTTTGGATTTAATTTTGCCACCGTACTCTCCATTAACAAAGACTGTGGATAGGCTAGTGTGTAGAATTGCTTTAATCCGAGAACACCATTTTATTGGAAAACCCCTATGAGACATAAGAGATAGGATAAAATCCCAACTGACAGAATCGAAAGCCTTTGAGAAATTCAGTTTAAGCAGGACCCCAGGGGTATTAGAAAAGTGGCAAAATGAGATAACTTCTTGTGTAGCAGGCACACAGTCGAGAATGTTTCTTCCTTTGATGAATGCAGATTGTTCAATATCAACTACAGAGTCTATATGTTTTTGTAATCTGGAAGATAGGATTTTGGTGATTATTTTAAAGGTTGTGTTGAGAAGACTGATAGGTCTGAAAGAAGAGACAATGTTAGCTCCTTGAAATTTTGGAATGAGGATAACGTTGGCGTAATTCAATTTAGCGATTGATGAAGGATCAGAGTAGAATTCCGAGCACATGTCAATGATGTCAAATTTTAGAGTGGGCCAAAAATGTTTAAAGAAGGCTAGACCAAAACCATCAGGCCCAGGGGTCTTATCATCCGCCATATCCTTAACAGCATTCCAGATTTCCTCTTCAGTAAAAGGATGATCAATGCTAATGAGTTTAGGGTTTGGGTATAAATAATGCTAGTCAATATGGGGAGAAGGGGGAGGGGATGAACCAAGGAGGTTTCTGAAGAAGATGGTGAATTCATGACAAATGTCCTTCGAGTCATTGAAGGTGGTGTTGTTATGAACAATTTCAGAGATGAAAGAGGAACGATGATGGCAATTAGCAACTCTGTGAAAGTAAGCAGTGTTTTTGTCACCTTCTTTAATCCATTTAGATTTAGACCTCTGTTTCCAACCAATCTCTTCCTGTTTAATTAGCCTTTCCAATTCTGATTCGTATTCTTTCAAATTATGGCGTTCAGACAGGGTTAAAGGTCTATTTTCTTCAATGATATTTAGATTTAGGATGGCATCTTGTGTGGATGAAATACGACTTTTCAAAGAATTCCAGACATTCTTAGCCCATGGGAGAATCAGTTTACGAAGAGAACGAAGCTTGCAAACTATTTTGGACATTGCAGAATGACGGGATTGTAATTGTTCCCAGCTGAGTTTAATGAAGTTGTCAAAAGATGGTTCAAGTTGCTAGAGACGCTCAAATCTGAAAGGGCATTTGAAGGGAGTATTTGAGTTAGTATCAAGAAGGATAGGGCAGTGGTCAGAGATGGTGGTGGCAAGGCCATTAACCAATGATAAAGGGAAAAGATCATCCCAGTTGAGGTTAAAGAAAAAACGATCTAGCTTGGACAGTGAAGGGATTTCTCTTCTACTTGACCACGTATATCGACGGTTGTTAATTAGTGGTTCGATAAGCGAACAAGATTGGATAAATGCATTGAATTAGGGGGAATCAGAGGATAAGTTGCCAGAATTACGATCCTCTAATGAGCGAGTAGTGTTAAAGTCTCCCCCAATTAACCAAGGGTCATTTATATTTTGAGACAAGTTGTGGCAATATTGCCAAATTTCAGCTCTTCCTTGAATATCATTTGGGGCATAAATATTAGTGAAGTGGAAAATGGAGTTAGAAGAAATATGTCGAAGGGTTACATGAAGAACAGAAGGGTGTGAAAGGGAATGTTCAAAAGCCCACAAATGATCATTCCACGCTGTAATTAAACCACCACGAGTGTCTACAGCGTCCACGTGTGACCAACCAGATAGATAGGGGCCACAAAGATTACGAATTAGAGGGATGGGTGGGTTAGCAATTTTGGTCTCTTGAAGAAATAAAATATCAACGTGATGTGGGGAAAAGATGAGATTGACAACATGATTTTTTGTGGGGTCCCCAACCCCTCTAATATTCCATGTGACTACTTTCATTTAGAAAGGTTAGAACGCTGTTGTTCTAGGGTTTGCATGGCAGAATAATGTTTATCATGCAAACACACCCCCATGCATTTAGCCAATTTTTTATTTAGAACTTTATTAGCAGAAGAAAAAACAACTGGTACAAAATAACTACCCGAAGATCCTGGAGGCAGAGAGTGAGTCCTGTTAATCCTTGCACTCCTTCTGATTGCTGACGAAGAGATGCGTGGTGATGAGGATCCTTGTTCATCCTGGTGCATTTGTTCATGATGTTCTTGCTGAGCTGGCAGTTGCAGATGAAGAGGAACGGAGAGGTCGAGGTCAGCCAAAGGGTCCCATCTAGGCACAGACATATCCACTCTAGGCTGCTCAACCATGGCTAAGTCATGCTGTTGTTCATCATGCATCATAGGGACTTCTCTCAGGGCTTCATCAGACATTACATCATATCTGTCTTCCTCCATGAGATCCTTTTGTTGAGATAAAGGTTGAAAAATGTATTCGTCATATTCATAATCCACCCCCAACACAAGAGTTTCAGGGCGTTGAGGAGGGTGCGAGTTTGTCCAGCGTTCCACTTTGAGCTTAACTGCATGGTTATTTATGCGTGTAATAAAAGTACAAGGAGTCAAAATACCTTCATAAAACTGCATTTTCACGTATAAGTAATGATGGTCCACCCAAGACCAATCACAAGTGTCTGTGTGGATGAAACGCCCAATTGGTTTCAAATCTTCCCTAATAGAGTCCGAGAGATGCCTGTAGAACTCCGGAAAGCCGCTTATCTTTGCCCATGATTCCTCTTTAAATGGGGGTTCAACAATTTCTTCCAAGGTTCTCGCTTGTTCAAGAAGAAGGACTCCACCATCATCATTAGTTAGTATCTTAAGTTGAAGAGCATAATTTTTGATGGCCGAGTTAGGGAAATATATGAGGAAAGAGTTATCAGAGGTATGCCAAGTTGGCCACTCATATTCTTGACCGAAGGTTGATTTAAGTATATTTGAAAGCATCTCAATCGACCAAAGGCCGTTGATGGTGGTTGCTGAGAGGTAAAGGTAGGCGTCTGCCATTTCAATAAGAAGTGGAAATTCTTTCTTATGTTTGGGAGGGGAGTGATTAGTGGGAGAGGAGTGAATAACATTTAGAGTGGGAGAGGTGTTATTTTTGAGGTGAGAGATAATCTTTTCAGAATTAAAATTACGATTTGAAATGCGACTAGACTGGTGGGACCCCTTGTTCTGAGTAAGCGGGTTTTTTGGCTCACGACTATTCGTTGTCTGTGCAGCATTGGGACGTAGCCAACCAACGTTGATGGTTCGAGAGAGCTTTTTTTTATTGGGACATTGCAAGCTTGCATGTCCAAAGAAGGAGCAATTATAGCAAATCACTGCATTCCTACATGATCTTGCCACGTGGCCACGATCAACACATTTGAGACAACGACTCTCTGCCTTCAAAAAATTCAAAGTTTTCCTGGTTGAATTGAATTTCGGTATGATGCGTCATTTCTTGGTCGAGGGGGTAGGGAGGATAGGAGGAAGTTTGGATCTAGCAGCCGCCACCTGAGCGTAGGTAGGCGATGGATGTTTCGCTGATGAGGTTAAGTTTGACTGAGTTTGAAGGCTCGGTGAAGAAGAGGGGAAATGGTGGATGGGTAAGGAGTCAGTGTCAAGCTGGGAGGACGAACCACTGGAAAAGATGAACTGAAAAGAAGACGGGGGTTGAGGATGAACTGAGAAAGTGGGGGAAGGGTTGGGCAAAGTATAGTGAGAGGAGGACGCCATTTCTAATAGTGAATTTTGAATAGGCTTCGGAAGCTAATTCAATCATTTAATATGTCTTTCTCAAAATTAAAATATAAGTCGAAATAACGTTAAATATTGATTTTTAATGTGCGTTTTAACTTGCTACGACCACATGCTAACTTTGAAAATTATGAAATTTGAAATACCGCCATATTTTAAAGTTACGGATTTGATAAAATTTGTTTCATTGAAAACGAAAGTCGTTTGAATTAAAGCATAAATAAAACCAATAAAAATATAAATAAATTCAAAAATAGCTCAATTTAATAATAATAAATTGTATATATCCAAATAAAATATTACATAGTTCCTAAATATACTTATTTCGTTTTATGACTCAATATTTCAATTTTCTAGTCTAATTGACATTCAATTTATAATAAAATCCTTTTATTTTATTTAATAAATCATTATAATTTATAAACGATTCCATAACGACTTATTGAAAATTTGATTTGGACATAACTTACAATTTATAACACGAAATCTTGATTTTTCACTTTCGTTAGAAAATAAAGATTCAATTGATCCTAACATTTCTTGTTTTAACGAATTCTGACTTATATTGAATTATGTACATTCATTTAAAGTTCAAAACTAAATTTTTAGAATAACCGCGACGTTTTGACTTCGTTTTATAATTAATATAAACTTATACGTTCAAACTTCCTTTTAAATAAATTCTAAGTCGTTAATCCTCAAAATAAATCGTTTTAAATATTTAATTTCCATTAAATATTTCTTAATAAATTTTGAGTCATTACAGGAATGATTCAATGTTTATTATTATAATAAGTTAAAATATATTCAAATTTATATTATTATAATCTAAGTACCATGATTTGATGTTAGCAAATAAATATATAAATCTAATTTAAATAGTTATGTAAATTTATACAACAAGCGCATAAAATAAAACCATTTCCAAGCTAAGAATTAAATACTTTTGTACTATACTGGGCTTTGGTAGGATGTTTAAAATGATGACAATGACAAATAACCGTTATGTTTAATTTATTTAATTATATTTTTATAATATATACGTATGTTTCCCTTTCATTAAAATTCTTCATTTTCTCCTTTCATTGACTCTCCTCTCTCCAAATTTATTTTATGGAAACTTTATACAAAAAAATAAAATGAAATAAAAAAAGGCAGTAAGAGGAACTCAATTTTTTTTGTCAAAGCCAACTAGTTTTTATAGTGGCCTGTAACACTTTGTATTATAACAAATAATAAATACATTACTACAGGAGGCAGACAGATTGCCTTGCTACTAATGTTGATTTTTAAGGTGGACCATCCACCACAGACGGTTTTAGAGTGGACCAACCACTACAACTATCCTAGCTTACAAAAAAGGAGCTAGACCCTTTGTATAGACTGCTAATTACAAAATACAATGCACAGTTACAAAACATAACATGTACTATTGTACAACACAACATAAAGCATAGTAACTAACATTATGCATATTACGTAGTTCACTATACCTAGTAAGTGTATAGAAACACCAAGTATCAAAAGACATGACAAGTCATGGTCAGGGGCACTATAGCTGCACTACCCAATGTAACAAGATGGATAAGACATCACACAGCTTTCCTCTTCACTTTGGCAACACGGTAGGCACCAACGACCACTACTCCAAAGCAAAAGCAAATGACATAGAACAATGTAACATTTTGAGGTAGAAGGCAACCAACAATTAATATAGGACCATCAGAAAGCACCCATAACCATCCAAACAAGTTGAACGGACAAATAAACTACCAAGCAAAGAAGATAACCAGCTCCACGCAAACTCCAAGAGGAACGCTACCAGCAAGCCAGGAAGTAGCACTACTTGGAGTTCGTCACACGACTCTAAACACCCAGAAAACACAACCACTCCACAACAAAACAACCTATAACCCTAAACACACTAAACAACCATCAACTGAAACGCATTCAAGACGACACCCAAAGTACATAGACAAGAGAACACCACAAGATGCATTAACACAGTCCAACCTCAGCAAATCCAGTGAAACCAAGCATTCCCATCGTTGTCTCACTAAGCTAGAGAAAAAGACATAGCTTCCCCACAACTGACTTGGTTGAATAATGAAATCAAGAGCATGGATAAACCAGACAAGGAGGAAGGAAGAGTCGCAAAGAAAATCGAGGATCACGACGAACTGGAAACATTATGTACTCTACGAAAGCGTCAAGACTTCCATAACACAACAAGTCGATGCACTATCAAAATACTTACAAAACCCCTCAAATGCAACCCAACACAAAAAAGCACCAACGTACCCCAAACCCACCTGACAAAAGCTAGAGAACGAAGGACAAAAACTCACCAAGTAATGACTTAGTACAAACTCGCTTGGAAACCTTGTGTTATAGATGTTAGCTAAAGGTCAAAGGAGTATAAGAGGCAGGGAAATCATGAAACAAATCAGTGCATGCAATGTCGAGGAGATAGAAAGAACATGAGAGGGATACCATGCTAGGGCAAAGAAGTGGTGACTGGAGATTGCATAGGCTCAAGGAGGGGAGAAGGGGTAGAGGAACGGAAAGAAGAGGGGACTTGGAGAAGATAGAAGTTCAGATTTGTCAAAGGAGGAGATATGAAAATAAGGCTCGGAGGCAGCACCCACGCATATGAAAACTAGGTAGAGTGGGAAAAGGAGAGGAGAAAGGGTGAATCAAATTTTCTTCTTGCAATAAAATTCAAAAACCAGAATCAAAATATATACTTGTTTAAAAATCCTCAAACAAGTTGCATTTAGTTTTTTTTGATGTTTTCTTCTATTTGGGTTAGTATGAAAGTGTGTGAGTGGGTTTTGAAGTGGTGTGGGGTTACTGTCTAAGTCATGGAAGAACCACTATGCAGCTAGGGTTTGGGTTTTAAGAGGGAGGAAGCATCAATCGAAGAAATGGAGGATGGAAGTGTGTCAAGGAGGGGAAAACACAATTTTGCGTTGATTTTTGGTCGGGTTCGGTAAGAATTCATGTAGCATGAATCTAGGGGTGGGAGGAAGCTTCAAATGGTCGGAATTCGATTGGGGATATGGAAGAGGATCGTTTGGATGCCGGCGAGTTGAGAAGGAAATGGTCGATGCATGTGTGATCTTGACGATGCTTCTGGGTAATTGGGGACGTGTGCTAGTGCACACATGCACCATTGTTTGGGTGTGGGATACTCGAATTGAAGAAGAAAATGAAAGAGAAGGGAGAAGAATTAGCAGTTGAATCTGGATGTTTGTGTATGGTTTAGTGGACCATTGTGGCGGTTAATGTAGCGTAGTGGACCAGCAAAGTTGCATTAGTTTTGGGCTTGCCTATTTATTTTTATGAGCATTCTCAAAATTATTAGTTTAAATATACACATATATATGTTAGGGCGTGAATCATGATATTTTGCTCGCATGGTATCCGTTTCACACACAGTTTTTGCATTGGGTTCGTAACGTCGAACACAATATTTGTTATGTAGTGTGTGGATAGAATTGACTAAGGTAGAATTTATAGCATTTTAAAATGGATCGGTTTTTAATGGTGTTATATTAAATAATAACGTAGTTTAAATTTGTACACTTAACTTTGTGTTATTTATTTGACCAAATAAAATGTTATCGAGAAAATTTAAACAGTATAGATCAGTACAGACATCAAATTAGCAAAATAAAACTCTATTCTATGTTTGTTAAGTGTTAGTTTAAAATGTGAAATTGATTGCTATATATGTCGATTGATACAGACTGAATAATTATTTAACTATGAGTTGTTGATTGTTGTATGCTAAACCCTTTGTAACTTGGCAATATTGTATGTGACATTAACATATGAAACCAATCGGATGTGGAAGTTTATGGTAATTTATTTAAGTACTGTTGTGATCATTAAGCATTAAATTTGAAAATGTTTTTTAATTCTTTAAATTCCTAAACGGAATTGAACAATAACTAAATATTCCATGCAAGAACATTTAAAAATTTCTTATCAAAGATTTAAGAATTAATTAAGTACTTCTAATTGATAGTTTAAACAGATTTGATTATTAAGAGTAATTTTATTAATCAAATTTCGATGTTATTTATTATTCATTAATGATGGTTTAAAAGAATTGTTTATTAATGATATTTCAATTTACTAATTACTTAGTAATGACGTTAGACATAATTTATACTTAAGTTCTAATTAAGAAGTTAATTATAATTAATGTCGAATTATTACTTATTTAAGGGATAATTATTATTAAATTATTTGATTAAGGTTTAAAACTAATTATATATTAAAAAATTATTTTCATTATTTATTTAATTATTAATGAAGGTTTTAAAATAATTAATTAGTTATTAAATTAAGATTATTTAGATCTTTAAGTTATTTGTTTAAACATTAACTATTTTAATTTTTTAAAAGGTTAGATAAATATTTAACTATTTATTTTAAGGCTTATTAAATGTTTTGAATATTACTTAATTAATAATTGCTTCAAATTATTATTATCTTATTCTAACAGCGATTAAGTTGGTTTCATTTTTATAAATGAATATTTGTAGTTAATTAATTTATTAATTGATTAATGATATTTTAAAGTTAATTGATTATTTAAATAAGGGACATAAACTAATTAATTGTTTTAATAACAAGGATTAGATTGTTTAATTACTTTAGATGTGGTTAAAAAAACCAAATTAAGATTGGTAGTTTGTTCTAGTTAATTTGATTTATTAATTAGCAAGGTTTAAGTTAATTCAATAAACTTAAGATAAGCTTTAAATTTAAGATTTGATTTTGAAATGGATTTGAAGCTAATGAGCTGACTGTAATAAATGTTTACTTAATAAAAGAAATTAAGTTAAATATATTATAAATTGAGAAATGAACTTAAAAGATATATGAATTTTCCAAACTAGCTTTTAGAATGAAGTTCGCATGGAATTTGGCCACCTTAAGTTGAACATTTAGAGCGTGAGATAGTGAACTTCTATTTTTCCAAAGATGAAGGTCATGTTAAGTCAAGGACTGAGAACTGAATAAAATACCTTAACTTAAACGACTTCATTGATATCCGAGGAACAATATTAACTTGAGATCGAGAGTTGATATAGAATTTAAATCAATATTTTCCATAAATCATGGTGCGCCCAATCATGTCTGCCTCCTCTTTTTTCTCCCCTAGTCTTACTTTCGCCCCTCTCTCAGCCTCCACCTTTCAATTTGACATGTCTCATCTCCCGTTGCCGGACCCTCATGACCCCTCTACCTTTCCCCATGTCCGATGCCCTCCAATAACAACTGATTGAGAGTCCAATTGACAAAGCCAAGAAATGGTCTTCGCTTTTCTTTGCAAAGCCGAAGAATGCTGGTAGCTTTGCTCCGCCGTCGTCGTTAATGCTAGAGTTTAAAGGTAACGTGATGGTACCATTGGAGGACATCCTCCTTGCTACAAAGGAAATGTGGCAAGATTTCCTAGTGGGCTTCTTCCTCGATGAGTTGTTTCGCTTCTACGCAATAGCAAATCACTTGCAGCGCCTATGGAAACCACAAGGTGAATTTAAGGTAAAGTCAAACGGTAATGTTTTTTTCATTTTGTTGTCTAACAGTGAGGAGAGGAATAGAATAGCGAAGGCAGATCCAGTAGTTATTCAAAACAAGTTGTTTATAGTTAAGCCTTGGGTTATTAATATTGGTAGTGACGCCAGTTTGATAAAGAATGTCCTGGTCTGGATCAAACTCAGGAAAATCCCTTTGTACGCCTGGACGAAGGTCGGTATATGTTGGTTAGCAGTACGCGTGTTGGGAAGTTTTTGTGTATGGATAACTCGACAAAAAATTTGGAGAGGCTTGAGTATGCTAAATGCATGGTAGAAGTTACACCTGAAGCTCCTCTATTTCGTGAGTTTGAAGTTGCCTTACCTGATGGTGATGAACAAACCATCTTTATTCAATACCTTTGGCAACCAGAAGTATGTGTTTTGTGTAAATGCTTGAAAAAACAATGCAAGGGAAAGAAAGTAGTTGAAAACTCAGGGTGTGGGTAATAAAAAAGCTAGTAGTAGCAAAGAAGATTTGACCTCTGATGCTAATCGGCTGAGCCAGATGAAGAAAGTAGTAACAAAGAGTAAAGATCTTGCTGGAAAGACAGAGGGGAAGAGAGGTTTTCACGTGAGAAGAAATGAAGACTGGAGGAGGGTAACTAGTAAGAAGAAAGGCATGTTTGTAGACCCAAACAAGTTGAATAGACAAGGCATTGCTGAATTTGGCCGAAGAGAGGAGGTATCCGCTAAGAACAGGTACAACATACTTGATAACATTGAAGAGGGCACTAAAGATATGAATGGAGTGGAAAATATAGAAAAAGTTACTAGTTTAGACCGGGGGGGGGGGGGAATAGCTGATGTTGATGCTTTGCTGGTTTCAACATTTGGGAACATTGAAGTAAGAATTAGGAATGACTCAAATGCGAAGGAAATGGATAATGTTGAAAAGGTAGCAAACAATGATGCTTTTCTACCATCTACGGCTTGGAATGTAGAATTAGGGAATAAGAAAGGTTCTAATGCCCAGAATGAAGCTAATGTAGGAATAGAAGCTAATGTTGATGTAACAAAAAGTGCTAATGTCATTGAGGAAGAAACTAATGATGCTACTGTTATGAGTGCTGAGGTACAGAGCGTAATTACTGAGATAATTATACATGGCAATGCAAATGAAAATAGCAAAGATGGAGGAACTACTATGGTTGCTGAAGCGATGAATTATTTGGAAACAAATGTACCCTTGGTAAGCAATAGTGTGAATGCAAATAGCA
Organism: Allium sativum; assembly: GCA_030737875.1. Lineage (NCBI taxonomy): Eukaryota > Viridiplantae > Streptophyta > Magnoliopsida > Asparagales > Amaryllidaceae > Allium > Allium sativum. The sequence continues at coordinate 792,988,914 of CM060919.1, read as the reverse complement.
AGATACTATCAACTCAGCAAATGAATACCAGTTCTAACCAGTGCGACAACGACCCTGTTAAGATGGCTCAGAGAGAGAAATTAATTGAAACGTCATAAAGCTAATAGAGAGGAACCTTCAAGCTGAGCTTTCAAGGCGAGAGATAAATTCTAAAGAGTACCATGAGACAGAGAGTAAAGTGAACGATTTTAATATTTTCTAGTCTAGCATGATCATAGAACAACTGGATAAAGTTAGGCTTGAAAATGTGTCTGCTATGCTTCGACAAATTATTGCAAGTGGCTAGAAGAAAATTCAAACATCTCCGATTGTTATTGTCAAGAACATAGTGAACCTGTATTCTCACATAGCAGCTCCGCCTGGATACAAGGAGACACCTTCAGATATTATTACTGACCGGTTGGCTTCAAGCTCCAATGAAAAAGCAGGGCCTAAAACCCCTGTTACTCAGAGCATGAAGAAGGAAATGCTCAGAAATTTACAGGAGAACGGCTAGCTGTCTATCTTTAAATGGTGAAGACAAAGTGAAGGGTCAGATGTCAAATCTAAATTTAAAAGTAAAGTTATGTAGAATTGCTATTAGTGTATTGAAATGTTGTCTCTGTCTTCCCTGCCAGGAAGCATATAGCTGATATACTTGTTCTATGTCACCTGAACTCTCATGTACCTTTTTCTTTTTTAATAAACAATCTTACGGAACACTATATAAATCGGTCAGCCTTGCAATTTTTTTTCCATAAATGATTCGTACTTACGATACAAACTCTTTAGAGTTAAATGAAGTGATTTGAGTTCAGGTAACCCACTAACAATAAATTTGGAATGAGAAACCATCTTGATTGGTATTTAAATACATACTTATATCAGGGGTTAAGTATGTGAGTGTTTGGGATAAGAGATGATAAATTTTAATAATGAGAAATTAATTAAAAAAACTTAGTGATCACTGTGGGAAATAAATCTTTGATTATGTTGTGTGTGTTATTTGATAATTAAAAACCGAATATCAAATCTGCACTAAAATCCGACTTTGGAAATATCTTAGAGAAACGCTTGAGTTATATCATACAATCGTCTCTTTTAATGATTCACTTAACGTAATAACCTCGTTTAGTTCTCTTAGGACAAAGGATAATAAAATATGTCCACTATCGATTAGGAGGTGAACTCCATAATTATCCTTGTTTATTTATTTTCTAATGAACCGGGTTGAGTTTACTAGAAACTACGTATAGTCATTTTGAAGAGAATAGGCCGATCAAGCAATGAATGTGAAAACATTACAGATGATGAAATTAAGGATAGCTCGAAGATTAGAGTTGAAGGCGAAGACCTTCAGGATATAAATGATTGCTAGTTGATCATCGCTGGCAAGCTAACAAGATATATTGTATTGGTGGTCCCAACGTTCTGAAATCTTCGTATTGCAAGGATTACTTGTTACTAGTCCAAGGGATTATTCTTGGTAGGATGTGGTAAAAGAGTACCTTAGGTGTGTCCTATTCCTGGACAACTTGTATGTAAGGATGTCTGACATTGCATTTCTTAGATCACGTACATTGATTTTTACAAACATACATCTGTTTGGTGGCGGAGAAGACAACTTCTTTTATCTTAACACCCTTCTCTGAGACGTATGAGCTTAAAGATTGTATTTTTATGGACGATAATTAGTGATTGATGTAATGGGGATGTGGCATCCGAAGATGGGTATGTGCCATGTGTGATAGGTAAAAACGTAGCCTCTAGCCTCATCGATCGGTAATGACTTAAATATGCATATGCTTTAGGGCTAAGTGGGTAGCACCCAAATAGAGTATTGTCACCACCCAATCCAAATCAAATGACCCTTTGATTATGTATGGTTTTAGTTTGCTAATCATTACCAAGGGGGATGAACTATTCAGTACAATCCAGAGAGGGGTTGGTTGGTCTTAATTCGCAGGGAGTCCATGCGAGGCTCTCCAATACATTTCCCTAAAGGTGCACTAATCGGAAGGTTATCCCTTAACTTGTCATTGTATTGAATCCAAACTCCAATATGAACCTTGTATAGTTTTAGTTATATACTTATTACGCTAAAATTTAATTAATTTAACAATTTCGGTGGGACTGATAGGTATTTGTATCTAGACACTATTATAATATTATGAGATTTTCTACAAAATGTTTTGGTTATCGCAAGGTAAAATTCCATTCGTGTTTATGTGCGGTGTAGTCTTACTAAAAAGCTTTTATTTCAAAAGGTTTCATAAGCTAATACGAAATAAAGTTTAGTATTATTTGAGTTTTCTCATGCTGTTTTCTAGCCTGACCTAGGTGTTATTTCATGATAATGCTCAGGTCAGACCGAACATATTTGACAGATTAGTTAGATGCTCGGAGCTTAGGTTAAAAGTTAGAGTTAAAGACGTACTTACATATATTTTTTATTTCCGCTGTGTTGGTGTCATTGATGTTACCAGAATTACTTCGAATAGGTTTTATTTCTATCCAGGTTAGGATTATTAGTTTTTTACTGTGATGTTGTATATGTATATTAAATAAAAGTTCTTTCAGTTTGTAAAGACTTATTATATATTATATGTTATACGCTGTGATTGTGAGATTTTGTTCTATCTTATTCTTATTTAACCTCTAATGATTTTTTTTTCGACACTTGGATGTTTTTCATGGTAATTCCATGGATATATTAGTGTCGACCATGAGGGTCAAAAAGTCGGATCGTTACATTTTGATACCAGAGCTAAAGGTTGAGCGAAAACCTTGACTCTATGGGGTATACTCAGTGAGAGGTAAGATAACGTACTTGTTAGTGTTATAAAATGTTTTGTATTACGTTTGTTTATCTGTTAAGTGGTTTATAAATCCTAGTCGAGAAGTGGGATGCTGCAATATCAATAGGAGTTTCTAAGTACTTGAACAAGGCAAATCGACGCAGTATTGTTCTAAAGATTTGGTAGGTGAAATAATTTTACCAAAATCATATTATATATAAATGATATTTTCTAAATAATTATATAGATTTAGGAAATGTTTGTTTGGTAGGGATGATAATATTCAATTATTATCATTATTTGATTAATTTCCTTGCTCTGTCAATTTATAAGAAAATTTCCTCTTGATTTGCATGGGTTGGGTAGATAATAGATTTTGATAGACACTAAAGTGAATACCTTGTTAATTCAGTTCCATGATTTGACTATAAGGCGTTCGACATCAATGTTGGGATAGAATTTAAATTTATTAAGAATAATTTAAAAATGTATTTAAACTGAGAATTTAAGAATTTAAATCCCAGTGATTTGAAAAATTATTTTTCAAAGGTTTTGAGAAAATAATATAACTATTATTTAATGATTTAAATATTCCAAAAAGGACTTTTTTTGTGGAATGAAATGCACTGAAAACTTTGTTACTACCAACAGAAAACTTTGTTACAGTTTTGGAAAATGAATGTTAATTTGATATACTAAGTTAAATTATATGAAGTATAATTTAAAATTATGTTGGAATAAATCCCGATTGTTTGAGTTCTTAATTTTTTAATCCAGAATTATATGGACTCATATAAGCCAATGCAATATGACATATTAGTCTTGCATCTCGAGTGGTAAATTGATTGGAAGTTTACTGGTTGGAATGAAATGGAAATTTTGCCGATTCTCGGACAATCAAGATTTCCAAGTTAAATTTTGAAATAGAACTAAGTGTTGTAAGTTAAGAATAATTAAGTTTAAATAACTTGATTTGATTTGCAGAGATTGAAAATAGAAATTGGTATAGTAATAACCAATAGAGATACATATGTAAGTTGTACTCAAATAATTTGTTCGTGGTTCTATTTTTGATTTAAGATTCGAGTATATGGATTTGAGGTGTTTTACACTGGTTCAAATAATGATAATCACTTGACTGTTAACAAAGAACACTTGGTTAGAGTTCTTGTTATGAATTGAAATTCTCTATCATAGTATCTAGCCATGCAAGGAGAATTGTGGTTTCTAATTAAGTAGCCTGATCAGAGTCTGCTCTAGAGACGTCAGGTGAACGATACTGTTTCGGAAGGTAAGTTATGTATTTGAATATTGATCGAATCAACTATTGTGTACAGATGACCTGTGTTCATCATATGGGCTTATTGAACTGATTAGTAAATTTGGTTGTTAATTTGAGTTTTATTTTCTAGGATGGGATGGGGATGAAATTTCGAGGACAAGGTTCTTTTTAGGATGAAAGAATGTAACAACCCAAAATTTTATCAATTTAATTTTGTGAATATTTAATTTATTTAAATATTCAATTTGTGCATTTAATCATTTAAAATTTCATTTAAAATGATTGGTTAAGGATAGAGAATTTATTTTATTCATTAGAATAATGATTTTAATGGTTTATACCCATAAATTTATAATTTATTAAAATAGAAGGAAACTTAATTTTATTCTATTATAAATATAGGTATGGGTTTTAACACTTTTATTTTTGTAATTATACTTATATGTTGTATATGTTGTTTGATATAATAATATAATAAAATTTCGGGATTTATAAAGTAATATTTCATAAATTAAAATGTATATAAATGTGTATATTAAGATTTTGAAATGTATATTTGTGTATATGTACATAAAAATTAGATAGAGTATAAATGATTATATTTTATATTACGAAAGAATGATATATACCAAGTTAAAATATATTCAAGTTTATATTATTATAATTTAAGTATCATGATGTGATGTTAGAAAATAAAAAAACTAATTTAAGTAATTATTAAAAATATTACATTAAGTACATAACGTATATTATATCATTTTCAAGATAAGCATTAGACGCTTTTGTACTAGATTGGACGTTGGTAGAATGTTTGAAATAATAATAAGGGCAAATAAGTATTTTGTTTTATTTATTTAATTATATTTTTTATAATATATACATTTTCTATTTAGATTTATGTTTCCACTTTATCAATTTTTTTATTTTCTTCCTGGATCTTTCTCTTCTCTTTCAAAATTTATTTCATGGAAACTTCATTAAAAAAAAGAAACAAAAAAGAAAATTAAAAAAGACAATAAGAGGAAATCTAATTTTCTTCTTCCAATAAACTTCAAACCACATGTATACTCGTTTAAAAGTCCTAAAACAAGTTGCATTTAGTTTATGTGGATGTTTCCTTCGATCATGGTTAGTTTGAAGGTGTGCTAGTAGGTTTTGAAGTGATGTGGGGTTATTGTCTAAGTCATGGACGAACCACTGTATAACTTATGTTTGGATTTTAAATAGGAAGAGGCACCGATCGAAGAAATGGTGGATGGCAGTGTGTCGAGGAGGGGAAGAAGAAACTTGCATTGATTTTTGGAGGGGTTCGACGAGAATTCATATATCATAAATTTCGGGGTAGAAGGAAGCTTTATGTGGTCAGAATTTATCGGGGGTTTCGCAGAGGATCGTGCAGGCGTCGGTGAATCGAGGAGGAAATGGTTGATGCATGGGTGATCTCAGTGATGGTTCTCGGTGATCGGGGATGTATGTTAGTGCATGCTTGCACCATTGTTTGGGTGTGGGATATTCGAATTGAAGAAGAAATGAAAGAGGAGAGAGAAGAAGTAGCAGGCCGAGTCTGAATGTTTGCATACAATTTGGTAGAACAGCGTGGCGGGTACTGTAGCATGGTGGATCAAGCTGAGTTGCATTAGTTTTTGGGCTTGTCTATTTATTTTTGTGAGCATTCTCGAAGTTGTTGGTTTAAATATACACATATATACGTTTGGACTTGAATCATTATATTTTGCTTAGATGGCATCTGTTTCACCCATAGGTATTTGCATTTGGTTCGTAACATCGAACGCATTGTTTGTTATGTAGTGTGTAAATAGAATTGACTAAGGTAGAATTTATGTCATTTTAAAACGGATAGGCTTTTAATGCCAATATATTAAATAATAACGTTGTTTAAATTTATACATTTAAACTTGTGTTATATATCTGACTAAATAAAATAATGTAACAAAAATTAAATAGTAAAGATCAATAAGGGCGTCAAGTGAGCAAAATAAATAAAAAAACCATTCTGTACTTACTGAAAATTAGTATGAATTGTGAAATTAATTGCTATTATATTGACTGATATGGACTGAATAGTTATTTAACTATTGATTGTTGATTGTTGTATGCCAAAACCTTTGTATTTTAACAAAATTGTATGTAACATTAACATATGAAACCAATTAGATATGGAAACTTATTATAACTTATTTAAGTATTGTTGTGATTATTAAGCCCCAAATTTGAAACTTTTTTAAATTCCTAAATGGAGTTGATTAAATAGCTAAATATTCCATATATAAATGTTTAAAAAGTTCTTATCGAAGATTTAAGAATTAATTAAGTATTTCTGAAGGATGGTTTAAACTATTTTGAAAACTTATTTCTTTTTGGCATACAAGTTAAACAATCATTTAAACATTAGGTCAGGCCACGTCATATGTTTAAGAGGGTATTAGAAGCTATGTCGTTAATGCCCCACGTGTCATATCCCCCTTATATCATATAGCGGATTTATACCACTACGCTATTTCCAAATAGCCTTTGAAATAGTATTTCCGCTTTAAGCCCCGGTATATTCCAATATATCCCATTATTTCAGCTATATTCCGCTATTTTTGCTATATCCTTTATAAAAGAGATGAATTTAAAAATGACATTTATACATTATAAAATTAGTTTTTTAATACGATTTTTCAACATATACTTTTCATATTAGATAATACTATGATATTCTATTAAATTAAACCATGCTAAATAAAAGTTTACATATATTTGCATATGCCTTTATTTAGAATTAAGAACGTATTAATTATAATTAAGTTGAATGTTAATTTTCCATTTATCTATGATTTATATATTTGTAAAAGCATTACGTACGAGTTTTATATGCTATTTTAGATTCATTCGCTATATCCTGCTATTTCCTTGCTTTATCCCTGCTACAACTTTTTGAACCTCCGCCGCATTGAATCCCTGGAGCGCTTTAACTACACATATTAGAAGTTATGCTACATAATATAAAGTGTTGGAGAATGGAGTTTTGATGACAACAACCTTATTTCAATATTAATTGATAATAAAATATATACTAACACCTTTGTCTAGAATATATATATATATATATATATATGTATATACATACATACATATGCAGGATTTATATACATAAATTATATACTGAAGACTGTACAGTTTTAAAGATGTTAGAGATTCAGAATTCAGAGATATTTTAAGACTCATGAGTATTCAAGATTTCAAGAGTTCAAGACTAATATAGTTATAGAGTCTCGATTATGTAAGACTTTGAATAGCGCTCCAGGTTCAAATTCAAATTCTGTTTTTCAAATCCTGTTTTTCAAATTCTGCTTTCAAATTCTGTCTACATTTTCTATTCTCTCTATTCTACTTTTTATTATTTATTCCTTTCTTATTTTACTTTTATTTTCAAACTCAAGTTTTATATATATTTACACTTTTAATACATTTTATATTGTCTTAATTCTACAATTTTATAAATATGTTTATAAAGTTTATATTTATGTTTTCAAATGATTTCCTACTTTATAATATTCATTTATAACACTATATTTTAATTCAAGAATTTCCAAAATTATATTTAAATCAAAACAACTGAAAAATGCTCAAAAATCAATTTTATACTAAGGGTATGCCGACATACAATTAACCCCATGTCGACATATAACTGTCATTTTTTCAAATTTGGAAGGAAGTGTCTTTTCACTATTTGTGACGGTTCTGAAGCATTGCAACCTTTCACACACTATAAAAAGGGGTATATTTTGAATTTTTAATCACTTCTTCTCCACTTTCACTCTCTTTCATTACACCATTATTATTATTTTCATTTTTTATGATTTCTACACCTATACTTCGCCAAATTCAATTATGTTTTCACTAATCTTCTTCTCTCTACACTCTCTATTCATTAATCTCTGAATCAAATGCTATTGAAGAGTTTAGGCCTGTTTGTAATTGTTTAGGTTAAGTAAAGTAATCAGTGGTATCCCTTGTAGCCGTGAAATCAAGGACGGGTAATCAGTGGTATCCCTTGTAGTCATGAAATCAAGGACGGGTAATCGGTGGTATCCCTTGTAGCCGTGAAATCAAGAAGGTTGGAAATGGTGGTATCCCTTGTAGCCGTGAAATCAAGGAGGTTGTAATTGGATATTGATATAGCAATAAAACTCTGCACAACCCAGCGTTGGGCGGGACTAGACGTAGGAGCAATCCGAACCAGCATAAAATCTGGTGTGTTCTTTCCTTTTTTGCATTTTATTTCTCTTTACTTTTTTGTTTGTGTTTGAATCCATGTCTGTTATTGTGTTTGTGGTGTTTGATCCATATAGTAGTTCACATAAGTTTTAGATTTTCTTTAAATTCTCAAAAACACTATTCACCCCTCCTCTAGTGTTTGTTTTGCCTTTACGATCCATTCCGCAATCCCTAACATAAAGTTGTCATTTATTTTCAAAAGAAAGAAGGATCTAAAGTTAATAACTTTACTTAGTTAATATCACTTTAACTTTATATTTCAAACATAACACATATATAAACAATATATGACTAAGAGATAATGAGGTAACTTACTTAGATCCATGCTTAACCAAAGCCATAAGAACAAAAGTTCACCTCCTTTCATTACCACAAGCCTAAAGATCCAATCTTTAGCACTTCCAAACTAAGTCAAAGCCTCTTGATATACACGTAAATGTGTATATTTTATCCGCTGATTTATCTTGTTTTCTCTTTAAAATAATTGTTATTGTGTATTTATAGCTGTGTTTTCAGATTATTGATAAAAAGCATGGTTTAAAGCATTTGATGGATAAAGGATGAAGAATCTGCTGAAAAAGAGTGAAGTTTGAAAAGTTAGCTTGATGTGAGGAATTGCTAAAGCTTGAAGAACGATTGCAAATACAGTTCAGTTAGATAGATTTTGACTCACTGAGGACTCATGTTTATTCACGTAACTCATTTGCAGGTCCTCTCACTCTGCAGCATGACCACTACATATGTACATTGGTTTATTTGTTATTGAGCAAAGACTTTAGTCCCACATCTTGTAATTGCCCACTTAGTCTTGGTCATGGAAGCTATAAATACACCTGTATCTCTTTCATTTGTTGTTACACTGGAAACACTGGGTTTTATTCTGTAAACTCTTCTCTTGGAATAAAACTATTCTTCTCATTTTCTTTTTAGTTTTTGATTTTTTTATGTTTTTTCTTTTCTTTTTCCCTTCTTCTCATTTAGCTATGTCTAGCTAATCCCCTTTAATTAGGGGGTGATGATGCTTATAGACTAGATTCAATACGAATCTGTGAACACCCATAACTTCCCCGTAAAGGAAAGCGGCGGATAGTTCGAGAACAAGCCACAACAGAACGCAGACAAAAGAACATTTCATTGTATATTACAACAATGCATCAGATTACAAGAATATACAGAGTATAAATGAATATTACACAGAAATATCAGAGATTTAAATTACATTTAAATACATAGCAGCGGAAAATAATACAATACACAACTAGAAGTAGATATACGGATACAAAGCTTTCCGGATATCGTTCCAGCTGTAAACCAGGATCCTGTGAATATAAATCTGCAAAACCAAAACTACTAGCTGCCCGTGTCAAAATATGGGCACCCAGAGTTTAGGTTAAAACAATAAACTCCAGGTCAGTCATGTGACTGGTGTGAGAACTAAAATAGTTAATCTTTATTTTTAATGTTAGGTAAATCAAGGGACCACGCCGTATAACACGGAACGGGTTTCCTCCCAAGAATACCAGTGCATAAAACAAACAGCGTAATGCTAAATAAAGAAAAATGAAGCTGTTATAAGACCCAGGTCCTATCACACAATGCAACGCAAGCCGGGGGATAGGGTTTTCCCTTATAACAGCCAAAGAATGCTTCGTACGTTTAAAACAAATCATTTGATACTATTATAAGTGCATAGTGTATAAAACAACTTCAAATCAGAAGTATCAATCATAGGCGGCATGGGTACCATATATCATGTCGCCATATATAGGTTTACAAATAAAACCGCAAATGTCACGTATTTGGAAATCGGATTTCCATCTATGAACCGAGGCAAAAGATAGTCCTCAACCGATTCGTGACTCTCTAGCCCGAGCCACATGATCAGAACGCATCAACCCTTTAGATCGTCAGGGCCGGTCCACCGATGTTGATTATTATGCCTGAACACTACGTTTCCCCGCCCTTTGGGGCGTAAATGAGCCAACTAAATGACACCATCGGTTCGAGAACGACCGATCAATCCGAGGCGCCTCGCAACAGCAACAACCACATAAGTCAAACTCGTCAGGGCGTGTAAAACCACTGACGCCACTTCTAACTAGAAAGAAACGCAAGTCCTCCCTGAGGTCCGTCTCCCGTTTTTGGTTCATACCGGGTGTGAAACTCGCGAAGTAAACGTTACACAAAGCTACGCCACAAAGGCCGTGCTTCGATCATCACCACAAGACTTTGCTTTTCAACAGAAGCCTCGATCAATTGCCACTTAGGCATGCCACACAGGCAATTCACTCCATGCGTTTGATATCCATCAATATATAACCCCTGAGCTCGTACGTCTCAGAGAAGGGCGTTAAGCAAGAGAATAAATTCTCCGCCGCCAAACAGATATATATTTAATAGAGATCAATCACACGGACTAAAATCCAATGTCAGACACACAGTCCATTTACAAGTCCGTTCTGGGGCTGAACGAAACCGGAGGCACTTTCCTCGCATATCCATCCATCTCCAAGTACGTCTGGACGACCACCAACTATTTCCATCCTCTCGGGTGTACAGCCCAATCAGGATCGTCGGTAATTATCCAAACGATGTGAAGACTTCCGGTCTTCTACCACCGTCTTCATCTTCGACATATCGTCGTATCAGTTATTCAGAATGGGATAAACCCGGTCCTTCCGAATAACTCGCGTATATTTTAAATAAGTGTTACACAAACACAACATACGCCTCATTCCAATTCATTAGTCACTAACCGTAAATTAATCAAGAGAATAATTCCCCAAATATTAACCCCGAAGGCCGAAACCAACATCAGATCAATATTCAGAAAACCATTCTGCTTGGCTAACCGACAGTTAGTTTCTAAATTTCACATTCATAGGGAAAGGTTCCCATTAATTTTATCCAAGATAAATTCCTTGAATTTATTCTTTAATCTATTTTTGAATATCAATTCAAACTAGTCGGGATTAGCGAACCTTACCGAAGTAATCATTTGTTTTAATTTCCCAATCCCAACCTATTCATCCCATGAAGTAAAACTGGTAATACTTCATATCTAACACCACGGTGTTATCGGTAAATTCAATTACCATTTCACGTTCAAATCTAATTAAAGATTTAACTATCGCCTGGAGCAAAACTGGTGATACTCCATTCTCGATCTTTTCAATCTAATTAAAGATTCATTAAAACTCCACTTAGTTTTAATCTTTGACTGGGTTAAAGAATCAGTGTCATTTAAAACACGATTCACGATAAACCCAAAATCACATTCATTAATTATCGGGTTAAAGAACGAGTGTTATTTAAAACACTGTCCACGATAAACCCAAAAATCAATATCAATTCCATTCCAATTAAATATTATTTAACTGGTACACTTCATTAAATCTAAATAAAATGATTTAATCTTTTCTCAACTGGGTTCAAGAACAGTGTTAGTGAAGACACCATTCACGACAAACCCAAATCACATTTGATATTCAATACAAGGCTCTGAATAGAAAATATATCGGCTTATATTCAATATCAAATTCTACGATTAACAAATGTCGTATTGGAAATAACGATATATATATCTTTCAAATTCCCATAACAAAATCTGTATCATCACGAAATCCAATATCGAAATAATCCAAAGGCAATTTCGATTCAAATCCATTCCAATACAATCATTGGAAATTCTGGTTATTTTTAAAACCCTTTTTCAAATTCAATTTATTTATTTAAAAATAAATAGAATTATAGTTCTAGTTCAAAACTAGTTCATTTCGATAAAAATCTATTTTTATCTTTTCAAATATGGAGTTTTTCATCCCAATCCTTTCTAAATCATTTCTTATGATTTTACACAAATTATTACTATTTTTAATAATTTTAACAAGGCCCGTACAGTCGATTTCCATCAATGGCCATCGAACTGCACTTACAACGACCTTTTTCAAATTTGATTTGGACGTAACTCCAAATCCAACCGTTAGATTTTGAATTTCTAATATTCGTTAGAAAGCTCTTTTCGATACGAACCCAACGGTTCCGGTTTTAGGAGAATCCGACGGTCGGATCTCCCGTAATGTCCGTTTGAAATAAATGGTCGAAATTCACGAACTGCCGCGGCGCGACGCGTTCTATTCAGGCCATTATATTATATATATAATATATATAATATATATTTCGTCGATTTCTATTTAAAACGAATTATATAAATAGTTTTAGATTCGTTTCAAAAGCAATTTCAACTTCCATTTCAATTCAAATCAAAATTGAATTCTTCTTTATAAATTCATTTTAAAATTCATTTCTATTCAATTCAAATTTCAATTCAATTTGAATTCATTTCAATTTGCTTTCAATTCAATTTGAATTCGTTTTATATTCAATTCATTTCGAAATCGTTTTCAATTCATTTCATTTCGAAATCGTTTTCAATTCATTTCATTTCGAAATCGTTTTCAATTCATTTCATTTCGAAATCGTTTTCAATTCAATTCATTTTGAAATCGTTTTCAATTCAATTCATTTCGAAATCGTTATATATTCAATTCATTTCGAAATCGTTTTCAATTCAATTCATTTCGAAATCGTTATATATTCAATTCATTTCGAAATCGTTATATATTCAATTCATTTCGAAATCTAATAAAATCGATATAAATATCGTTCACGTCGAAATGGCGTCAATCTAATCAACACGGCTTCATATATTCCTTTATTTTCAAATATTCTATTTCAAATATTTCTTTTTCAAAATAGTTGTTATTATCAAAATATTTCGTTCAACACATGACCAATCTCAATGGATGAGTACTGTCAACACATGAACCTGTATTTTATATTGATAAAGATGTAAATTTTATTACTAAAATATTTCGTTCAACACATGACCAATCTCAATGGATGAGTACTGTCAACACATGAACCTTTATTTTATATTGATAAAGATGTAAATTTTATTACTAAAATATTTCGTTCAACACATGACCAATCTCAATGGATGAGTACTGTCAACACATGAACCTTTATTTTATAATATTCTTTATTTTTCAAATTGGAATGAGGCCCAATCAATTACCATATAATGTTAATTATATGGATTTTCGTACATCACATGTATATAATAGCATTGAAAAATAATCAACCATCAACCAAAGTGCACTACACTGAATAAGCATCAAATATAGATATCTAACGCTTATAACAGCCTGTCAATCAATCGATCGACATATTTTATCAATCAGGATGAGTGAACTTCATATTTCATCCCAACACCCGTGTGGGGTTTCAAACAATCAAACACAGATTTTATTTGTGCAGTTGGGCGATGTGTAAAATTTATCGTCCCAATCAATATCAGTCAAATCAGTGTATATAAACAAATCGGCCGATTTGTTTATAAATATTTATTTATTCACTTTCACGTTAAAAATTATATTTTTAACGATAAAACATTTTATTCAACCTATGAATATTCTATTCGGTTCATTTATTCAATAAAATGATATTTTTATTTTTCTAACTTATTTTAGAAAATTTCGGCGGCATAACGGCACGATACTAGAAACGGGACGAGGCCTAGCCTTATCCCCGGTCTAGTGAAGGCCCACGCCATTCACACATCAATCAAAATCACCAAACAACCAAATTCAAATCAAATCATATAACTAATCTATGCAACCAAACAAACAAGTCCATGGTCTGTGGACGATTGTGTCGGGTGCTACTAAGCACCGTCTGCATCCTAGTATATATATATATATAATTAGAAAAGAAATTAAAAGGTGAGAAATTCTCACAGATCGCTATCCAATCATCTTGACTCTTCTTTGATAGAAATCTTCATCGTTATCGCATCCTTTTTCATCTTCGTTGCCCGTAGCCACTACATATATAAAAATCACACATTTTTATATTTTGATGTCTTTAAAAAAAAAACATTTTTATTTCAAATCAAAGTATTTTATATTTCTACTTTCTCAAAATAAGTTCTACCTCTATTTTCAAAATAGTTCTACTTTTATTTTCAAAATAGTTCTACTTTTATTTTTAAAAATCCATTCCACTTATACTCTATACAATCATATCTTTGTACTTTTAAAATTCATATCCTTATCTTTTAAACAATATTTATTTTTATTTTCAAAACCATTTCTATTTTACTTTATAAATAAAGCTGATTTTATATTTTTATCAAACTAAAAATCATTTCCTTATCCAAATAAAAATCCCAACTTTGATATGGTAAAAATCTCAACTTTGAGCGAATAAAAAATATAAACTTCAACAATTTAAAAATATAAACTTTCTAATATCAAAAATCATATTTTTATATTTACAACAACACTAACAACACATTTTATTTTAAACACAATGCACATTCCAGATTTAAAAAGCAATGCTATATTTTTCTATTTTACAAAAGAACGTATATTTGAAAACTGAAAATTTTAACACTATTTTTATATTATAACAAACTGAATTTTATACTATGTTATTTAAATTAAATTAGCTAAACTAAAATAAACAATAAATAAATAGAAATGAAAAGGTATCAGCTCACTGTATGATTTGTATGAACACTCCAGAATACCGATGCTGGAAACCCAACTGTTCGTCGCTAGGGCTCGACCTCGCACCAGAACGGCGGCGCCAGAAGTCGATCGGAATAGCTCACGTGGAGCGCCTTGGAGAGAGCTCCCCACCAACACCTCTTCTGGCCAACTCGATCGGGCCCACGCCTCTAGAATTCACGATGAACGACGACGGCTTGAGCTTCAAAATTGGCGCCGTCGTTGATCAATCATTAATCATAGCCGATCCCTTTGTAGATCTCACAACCCACTCTGATTTTGCCCTTGCAATTTTCGTGGATTATGTTGTGGATTGGAAGAAAACGGTGGAGAAAGGATCGAACGTGCTGTTCGTTCGTTTGAGAGAGGGAGGCAGAAGAAAATCCGCGTTGACCATCAGTTGCCCCTTTTGACCAATTAGAATTTAGGTTTACATGATTAAATATATATAAAAATTAATATTTAAACCCATAAATACTTATTTATCGCCATGAACTCCAAATCAGATCCAACGACTATCGTCCCTGGCGTAATACCCCCATTCCGAACACAATGGGATATGCATCGTAGGTTGATTCGACCATTTCGATTAGTTTTCGTCAAATTTACATTTAAATCATTATACTGAATTTTTAAACGTACATTTCAAATTACCGGGGTCACATACTAACTCTAAAAATTCTCGAAAAATATTTTCTAGCTTCGTATTGACGATACGGTCCTACAAAACTAGTTTCGTCGAATTCTGAGACCGTTTGAAAAATGGCCATTTTCCAGTCGATTTAAAATCAACTGAAACTGGTCAAACGAGTTTTCCTTTGCCACGCTCACATATTGATTCGAAAAATTATGAAATTTGAAACTTAGCAACAACTTCACATTCCGGACCCAACAAAAGTGGTTTCGTCGAAATCCGAGGTCGTTCGCAAAATGTCCATTTTTAAGGGCCTGAATTCCATAGCGACTATTCAGAATTTTCAACTGGACATATCTTTTGATTCCCGCTATGAAACTTCGATTATTCGGATTCGTTGGAAAGATATTATCAATTAGATCCTAATGTTTCTGGTTTCACTAAATTCCGGATTGTTTTGCACACGGTACGTTCAATTGAAGTTTGAAATCGAATTATCGAACTACCACGCCATTTTCCATTCTATTTATAATTATATATAAATATTTATATTCTAACGACGGCGTATATAATATATACGTCGAATTATATTAAAAATAAATTTTCTCGTCGATATTATTTAAAATAATCCAATTTAAATATTCAAAATTCGCTAAAATTGCCAAAATAAAAATTTTAAACTGGCCCAGATTTTCGGGTTGTTACAATCTCCCCCACTTAAAACTTTTCGTCCCCGAAAAGGAACAAAGTCGAAAGTGGTTTGATTAATCAACTCTACGTTCGGTCTGGCTTCCATTCTCCAACTTTTCAGTTTCTGAGAATTTTCAAATTTTCAAAAATTTGGCTAACACCCTAAATTTTCGAAAAAATTTCGCCATAACCTCCCCTGCACCGGGAGCATCGGGGAATTTCAAATAGCTTCCCCGGTCCTTCAGATCTCAAAAAGAAAAAGAAAAAGCCAAGCGGCTAGCCAATAGGCTCATAAAATCATCATCACCCAAACAAAACAGTAAATTATGTAGTAAACATGTACCTATTTGTCGGGCAAACAAATTTTATTCTCTGCTCTAGCCTCCTTGCTATGACCTGTTCAATATAAGTATATGTATATGCAAGCAAATGCGACCAATTTTCAATACAATTCAATATTTGGTTCCATTAGGCTAAATGGCTAAAAATTAGCAAACAAATAAACAAACAACACAAACATCAATCAATTAGTAAATTAGAGTTTCAAATTCATAATTTTGATACATATACAAAAATCATGTTTTTGATGCCAATTCACAACAATGTGTTCTAACTATATTAGTTTTGGTTCTCACACCAGTCTAATGGAAATATATAGAAAATCACACCTTCGAAACTCGAACATAAATGTTGATGATGCGATCGCTATCATCAATATCATCTTCGGGCGACTAGAGTGCGATGCTATATCTATCCAATATATTAAAACTTTGAATATACGTTTGCAAGGCGTATATGCAAATTCTTTATATACTGAATTGTCCAAATAAATACAAATAAATAATCAAATACAAATAATTGATTTAAATTTTCAAAACAAAATTGGTTTTCATTTGAAAAATATACTCTTCACACTCGTTCTAGGATACTACTGATCCTATCTCTAACGAGTCATTCTAATTGGATATTACTAATCCAATATCTGATGAATTCTTTCGTAAGGTTCTAATGTGCCTTGTTCTCTGCTTTGTAAACCAAATCTCTGATACCAACTGTGAACACCCGTAACTTCCCCGTAAAGGAAAGCGGCGGATAGTTCGAGAACAAGCCACAACAGAACGCAGACAAAAGAACATTTCATTGTATATTACAACAATGCATCAGATTACAAGAATATACAGAGTATAAATGAATATTACACAGAAATATCAGAGATTTAAATTACATTTAAATACATAGCAGCGGAAAATAATACAATACACAACTAGAAGTAGATATACGGATACAAAGCTTTCCGGATATCGTTCCAGCTGTAAACCAGGATCCTGTGAATATAAATCTGCAAAACCAAAACTACTAGCTGCCCGTGTCAAAATATGGGCACCCAGAGTTTAGGTTAAAACAATAAACTCCAGGTCAGTCATGTGACTGGTGTGAGAACTAAAATAGTTAATCTTTATTTTTAATGTTAGGTAAATCAAGGGACCACGCCGTATAACACGGAACGGGTTTCCTCCCAAGAATACCAGTGCATAAAACAAACAGCGCAATGCTAAATAAAGAAAAATGAAGCTGTTATAAGACCCAGGTCCTATCACACAATGCAACGCAAGCCGGGGGATAGGGTTTTCCCTTATAACAGCCAAAGAATGCTTCGTACGTTTAAAACAAATCATTTGATACTATTATAAGTGCATAGTGTATAAAACAACTTCAAATCATTAGTATCAATCATAGGCGGCATGGGTACCATATATCATGTCGCCATATATAGGTTTACAAATAAAACCGCAAATGTCACGTATTTGGAAATCGGATTTCCATCTATGAACCGAGGCAAAAGATAGTCCTCAACCGATTCGTGACTCTCTAGCCCGAGCCACAGGATCAGAACGCATCAACCCTTTAGATCGTCAGGGCCGGTCCACCGATGTGGATTATTATGCCTGAACACTACGTTTCCCCGCCCTTTGGGGCGTAAATGAGCCAACTAAATGACTCCATCGGTTCGAGAACGACCGATCAATCCGAGGCGCCTCGCAACAGCAACAACCACATAAGTCAAACTCGTCAGGGCGTGTAAAACCACTGACGCCACTTCTAACTAGAAAGAAACGCAAGTCCTCCCTGAGGTCCGTCTCCCGTTTTTGGTTCATACCGGGTGTGAAACTCGCGAAGTAAACGTTACACAAAGCTACGCCACAAAGGCCGTGCTTCGATCATCACCACAAGACTTTGCTTTTCAACAGAAGCCTCGATCAATTGCCACTTAGGCATGCCACACAGGCAATTCACTCCATGCGTTTGATATCCATCAATATATAACCCCTGAGCTCGTACGTCTCAGAGAAGGGCGTTAAGCAAGAGAATAAATTCTCCGCCGCCAAACAGATATATATTTAATAGAGATCAATCACACGGACTAAAATCCAATGTCAGATACACAGTCCATTTACAAGTCCGTTCTGGGGCTGAACGAAACCGGAGGCACTTTCCTCGCATATCCATCCATCTCCAAGTACGTCTGGACGACCACTAACTATTTCCATCCTCTCGGGTGTACAGCCCAATCAAGATCGTCGGTAATTATCCAAACGATGTGAAGACTTCCGGTCTTCTACCACCGTCTTCATCTTCGACATATCGTCGTATCAGTTATTCAGAATGGGATAAACCCGGTCCTTCCGAATAACTCGCGTATATTTTAAATAAGTGTTACACAAACACAACATACGCCTCATTCCAATTCATTAGTCACTAACCGTAAATTAATCAAGAGAATAATTCCCCAAATATTAACCCCGAAGGCCGAAACCAACATCAGATCAATATTCAGAAAACCATTCTGCTTGGCTAACCGACAGTTAGTTTCTAAATTTCACATTCATAGGGAAAGGTTCCCATTAATTTTATCCAAGATAAATTCCTTGAATTTATTCTTTAATCTATTTTTGAATATCAATTCAAACTAGTCGGGATTAGCGAACCTTACCGAAGTAATCATTTGTTTTAATTTCCCAATCCCAACCTATTCATCCCATGAAGTAAAACTGGTAATACTTCATATCTAACACCACGGTGTTATCGGTAAATTCAATTACCATTTCATGTTCAAATCTAATTAAAGATTTAACTATCGCCTGGAGCAAAACTGGTGATACTCCATTCTCGATCTTTTCAATCTAATTAAAGATTCATTAAAACTCCACTTAGTTTTAATCTTTGACTGGGTTAAAGAATCAGTGTCATTTAAAACACGATTCACGATAAACCCAAAATCACATTCATTAATTATCGGGTTAAAGAACGAGTGTTATTTAAAACACTGTCCACGATAAACCCAAAAATCAATATCAATTCCATTCCAATTAAATATTATTTAACTGGTACACTTCATTAAATCTAAATAAAATGATTTAATCTTTTCTCAACTGGGTTCAAGAACAGTGTTAGTGAAGACACCATTCACGACAAACCCAAATCACATTTGATATTCAATACAAGGCTCTGAATAGAAAATATATCGGCTTATATTCAATATCAAATTCTACGATTAACAAATGTCGTATTGGAAATAACGATATATATATATCTTTCAAATTCCCATAACAAAATCTGTATCATCACGAAATCCAATATCGAAATAATCCAAAGGCAATTTCGATTCAAATCCATTCCAATACAATCATTGGAAATTCTGGTTATTTTTAAAACCCTTTTTCAAATTCAATTTATTTATTTAAAAATAAATAGAATTATAGTTCTAGTTCAAAACTAGTTCATTTCGATAAAAATCTATTTTTATCTTTTCAAATATGGAGTTTTTCATCCCAATCCTTTCTAAATCATTTCTTATGATTTTACACAAATTATTACTATTTTTAATAATTTTAACAAGGCCCGTACAGTCGATTTCCATCAATGGCCATCGAACTGCACTTACAGCGACCTTTTTCAAATTTGATTTGGACGTAACTCCAAATCCAACCGTTAGATTTTGAATTTCTAATATTCGTTAGTAAGCTCTTTTCGATACGAACCCAACGGTTCCGGTTTTAGGAGAATCCGACGGTCGGATCTCCCGTAATGTCCGTTTGAAATAAATGGTCGAAATTCACGAACTGCCGCGGCGCGGCGCGTTCTATTCAGGCCATTATATTATATATATAATATATATAATATATATTTCGTCGATTTCTATTTAAAACGAATTATATAAATAGTTTTAGATTCGTTTCAAAAGCAATTTCAACTTCCATTTCAATTCAAATCAAAATTGAATTCTTCTTTATAAATTCGTTTTAAAATTCATTTCTATTCAATTCAAATTTCAATTCAATTTGAATTCATTTCAATTTGCTTTCAATTCAATTTGAATTCGTTTTATATTCAATTCATTTCGAAATCGTTTTCAATTCATTTCATTTCGAAATCGTTTTCAATTCATTTCATTTCGAAATCGTTTTCAATTCAATTCATTTCGAAATCGTTTTCAATTCAATTCATTTCGAAATCGTTATATATTCAATTCATTTCGAAATCGTTTTCAATTCAATTCATTTCGAAATCGTTATATATTCAATTCATTTCGAAATCGTTATATTTTCAATTCATTTCGAAATCTAATAAAATCGATATAAATATCGTTCACGTCGAAATGGCGTCAATCTAATCAACACGGCTTCATATATTCCTTTATTTTCAAATATTCTATTTCAAATATTTCTTTTTCAAAATAGTTGTTATTATCAAAATATTTCGTTCAACACATGACCAATCTCAATGGATGAGTACTGTCAACACATGAACCTGTATTTTATATTGATAAAGATGTAAATTTTATTACTAAAATATTTCGTTCAACACGTGACCAATCTCAATGGATGAGTACTGTCAACACATGAACCTTTATTTTATATTGATAAAGATGTAAATTTTATTACTAAAATATTTCGTTCAACACATGACCAATCTCAATGGATGAGTACTGTCAACACATGAACCTTTATTTTATAATATTCTTTATTTTTCAAATTGGAATGAGGCCCAATCAATTACCATATAATGTTAATTATATGGATTTTCGTACATCACATGTATATAATAGCATTGAAAAATAATCAACCATCAACCAAAGTGCACTACACTGAATACGCATCAAATATAGATATCTAACGCTTATAACAGCCTGTCAATCAATCGATCGACATATTTTATCAATCAGGATGAGTGAACTTCATATTTCATCCCAACACCCGTGTGGGGTTTCAAACAATCAAACACAGATTTTATTTGTGCAGTTGGGCGATGTGTAAAATTTATCGTCCCAATCAATATCAGTCAAATCAGTGTATATAAACAAATCGGCCGATTTGTTTATAAATATTTATTTATTCACTTTCACGTTAAAAATTATATTTTTAACGATAAAACATTTTATTCAACCTATGAATATTCTATTCGGTTCATTTATTCAATAAAATGATATTTTTATTTTTCTAACTTATTTTAGAAAATTTCGGCGGCATAACGGCACGATACTAGAAACGGGACGAGGCCTAGCCTTATCCCCGGTCTAGTGAAGGCCCACGCCATTCACACATCAATCAAAATCACCAAACAACCAAATTCAAATCAAATCATATAACTAATCTATGCAACCAAACAAACAAGTCCATGGTCTGTGGACGATTGTGTCGGGTGCTACTAAGCACCGTCTGCATCCTAGTATATATATATATATAATTAGAAAAGAAATTAAAAGGTGAGAAATTCTCACAGATCGCTATCCAATCATCTTGACTCTTCTTTGATAGAAATCTTCATCGTTATCGCATCCTTTTTCATCTTCGTTGCCCGTAGCCACTACATATATAAAAATCACACATTTTTATATTTTGATGTCTTTAAAAAAAAACACATTTTTATTTCAAATCAAAGTATTTTATATTTCTACTTTCTCAAAATCAGTTCTACCTCTATTTTCAAAATAGTTCTACTTTTATTTTCAAAATAGTTCTACTTTTATTTTTAAAAATCCATTCCACTTATACTCTATACAATCATATCTTTGTACTTTTAAAATTCATATCCTTATCTTTTAAACAATATTTATTTTTATTTTCAAAACCATTTCTATTTTACTTTATAAATAAAGCTGATTTTATATTTTTATCAAACTAAAAATCATTTCCTTATCCAAATAAAAATCCCAACTTTGATATGGTAAAAATCTCAACTTTGAGCGAATAAAAAAATATAAACTTCAACAATTTAAAAATATAAACTTTCTAATATCAAAAATCATATTTTTATATTTACAACAACACTAACAACACATTTTATTTTAAACACAATGCACATTCCAGATTTAAAAAGCAATGCTATATTTTTCTATTTTACAAAAGAACGTATATTTGAAAACTGAAAATTTTAACACTATTTTTATATTATAAACAAACTGAATTTTATACTATGTTATTTAAATTAAATTAGCTAAACTAAAATAAACAATAAATAAATAGAAATGAAAAGGTATCAGCTCACTGTATGATTTGTATGAACACTCCAGAATACCGACGCTGGAAACCCAACTGTTCGTCGCTAGGGCTCGACCTCGCACCAGAACGGCGGCGCCAGAAGTCGATCGGAATAGCTCACGTGGAGCGCCTTGGAGAGAGCTCCCCACCAACACCTCTTCTGGCCAACTCGATCGGGCCCACGCCTCCAGAATTCACGATGAACGACGACGGCTTGAGCTTCAAAATTGGCGCCGTCGTTGATCAATCATTGATCATAGCCGATCCCTTTGTAGATCTCACAACCCACTCTGATTTTGCCCTTGCAATTTTCGTGGATTATGTTGTGGATTGGAAGAAAACGGTGGAGAAAGGATTGAACGTGCTGTTCGTTCGTTTGAGAGAGGGAGGCAGAAGAAAATCCGCGTTGACCATCAGTTGCCCCTTTTGACCAATTAGAATTTAGGTTTACATGATTAAATATATATATAAATTAATATTTAAACCCATAAATACTTATTTATCGCCATGAACTCCAAATCAGATCCAACGACTATCGTCCCTGGCGTAATACCCCCATTCCGAACACAATGGGATATGCATCGTAGGTTGATTCGACCATTTCGATTAGTTTTCGTCAAATTTACATTTAAATCATTATACTGAATTTTTAAACGTACATTTCAAATTATCGGGGTCACATACTAACTCTAAAAATTCTCGAAAAATATTTTCTAGCTTCGTATTGACGATACGGTCCTAACAAAACTAGTTTCGTCGAATTCTGAGACCGTTTGAAAAATGGCCATTTTCCAGTCGATTTAAAATCAACTGAAACTGGTCAAACGAGTTTTCCTTTGCCACGCTCACATATTGATTCGAAAAATTATGAAATTTGAAACTTAGCAACAACTTCACATTCCGGACCCAACAAAAGTGGTTTCGTCGAAATCCGAGGTCGTTTGCAAAATGTCCATTTTTAAGGGCCTGAATTCCATAGCGACTATTCAGAATTTTCAACTGGACATATCTTTTGATTCCCGCTATGAAACTTCGATTATTCGGATTCATTGGAAAGATATTATCAATTAGATCCTAATGTTTCTGGTTTCACTAAATTCCGGATTGTTTTGCACCCGGTACGTTCAATTGAAGTTTGAAATCGAATTATCGAACTACCGCGCCATTTTCCATTCTATTTATAATTATATATAAATATTTATATTCTAACGACGGCGTATATAATATATACGTCGAATTATATTAAAAATAAATTTTCTCGTCGATATTATTTAAAATAATCCATTTTAAATATTCAAAATTCGCTAAAATTGCCAAAATAAAAATTTTAAACTGGCCCAGATTTTCGGGTTGTTACAGAATCACATAGCCGAAAAGATTAGGATTTTAGGGTTTCAAAAATAAAGTAGTGAATCTATCCTGATAGCCTATGGTTGTTTAAGAGCTTAGCTCCTGCATAGGCTACGCTTGTAGTTATTCACATATTTATTTCTAAAATCCTAATTATTATTGATTCATATTTGTGACAAAAACATGAGTTAGATCTATATTAATCTGTTTTGGCTATTGATGATTATTAATCTAGCTTATGTCATTACTCCCTAATTACTTTCATCTAATTTTAAAAAAAAACTTTCTCTCTTTATTTATTTTCTGTTGTTTTCAAAAATCAAACTTTTAAAATAATATGATTGGATTTATAGTTTAAATAATTTTGGTCCTAGAGCTCGACACCCTTTACAACAACCCTTGTTGTTTAGAAAAGTAGAACGAATTAAATAACTATTTACAATTATTCAATTTATTTGCAAACAAATTTTGGCATCGTTGTTGGGGACTAAAATAATTTTTATTAGTAAATCCTTCGGGTTATTTTTGTATTTTCTTATTTTTCCTTTTGTTTTCTTTCATATATAAAAGAAAATTATTGCTTAGTTGATTGGGTATTCATATTGGTACTACAATCTCTAAATCAAGAGAAAAAAATAATTCTTGCCACTTTTTCCTTTTAATTTCTTGCCAATTTTCCGATTTCTTTCCTGTTTTCTATACATCCCTTTCTTCTTTTTACAAATTTAGAAAAAAAAAATAAAAAATTGCTAATTTTCTCCAATCTCTTTCAATTTTTCAATTTTTACAAATTTACAATTAAAAAAACTTGCATTTTTTTGATTTATTTCTTTCCAATTACAATTTTCTTTCCCTTTCTACCAAACCTACACTTTCAACCATCTTTCTAAAATTTCTTGCTATATATTACTTCTGCCGTCACAAATCTCTCAACCAACACCATTGATAACCAGAAATCCGATCACCTTCAAACCACATCACACCACACACAAACCAAAATCAATACAATCTGATAAACCACCTTCTTCCTTCACGTTCCAGTTCGATCACCACAAAAATCCCAATCGCATCGGTTCATCGCACAAACCATCCTCACCCATAAACCAGCGATAACCCTATTCGAGTAGCCATCAATTTGAAGACCTTAGAACCCTATTCGATCAAAATCCCCAATGGCATGAAACACCAAATCTCGAATTCGAAGGGGCTTGATTTTACAATCCTATCGGATTTTTGTTGCTAGAAATAACAATCGAACCAGAGATCTGAAAATCGAAGAGGATATATTTCCTTTTTTTATCCTTTTTTGTCTTCATATGTTTAGAAATAAAAAGATCGAGATTTGGTATGAGTTGTATATTTAGGATGTCATATTCACCCTTATTTGATTGCATGACTTGAGTGCACCGCGGTTTGAGTGAGTGCTTGGCTTGAGATTGAGCCTAGTTTTTGTTTATGTTTTTGTTGAGCCCGGTTTTTGTTTTTGTTAAGCTTAGTTTTTCCTAGTTTTTTTAGTTTAGTGTTTACAGTTTAGTTTCTATTACAGTTCAGAATTTCTTTTCGTTTGCTTTATTTGTGTACTTTTCAAAAATAAAATTAAAAAGAGAGATATTCAATCATTCAATCCAAGGTCGAAGGAAAAAGTTCAAGCAACAACTCAAAAATTTCAAAGGTCAAGCAATTTGCAATTAGAAGAATTTGAATTGTTTGAGCGGTTGCACACCAAGTGGGGTGTGAACGCGCTAGTGCTGCTCAGTTGCATTGGACGTACTGCTAATTTAAGTGAGTGTTTTCTAAACTCTATGGGGCGCTCTAAAAGCTAATAATAAGTTTGCTACACAAAGCTCATTTTGAAATAAATTATTTTTTGAAATCAAATCTAGGATTCTCCAAAGCTCATAGGACAAAATATTCGTTAAATTGACAATTAGGATTGATACTCTCTTAGGTGTCTAAGGAACAGTAGAGTCTAGAACTCAAACAGGTTCTTAAACCTTCAGTCGTGTTTCTACGGTGATTCGCGGCACACTGATAACCCCTATCCGAACCTGGCCTGACTTGTATCCATATAATCCGAAGTTGTTAATTTTAACATATTTTTTTAAGAGCTTCTTTAGAGCCAAAAGTTTTGCAACTGATTTTTCGATGAAAAACTCTCTTCTTCTAGTTCGTGCGCGCTTGCCCTATGTACAACCAAAATTGCAATTCTTTTCAAAATTTAAAAGATTTTGGTTACAATTCAAATCAGGATGAATTTCAAGCTGAAAACTTTTCGAATAATTTAAACGATCAAAAAAAATTTCAACATGGTTTTCAACGAAAATTTTGAAAACCAAAATGATTTCGATAATATGAGTGGATGTAGAATTTTGGTCATCGAATATGAAAAACATGTTGCGAACAAGCTAAATTTTTGGCGATGTTGGTTATGGAAAATAAATAATAGACGACTTCTAAGAGATGAGATGGATGAATTTTTAAGGTCAACTAGTGAGGAACACTTAGGAACGACGAATTTAAAAAACAATATTTTGAAGTCTAATTTGTTTACCAATTTTATTGAAGAAAGCCTAAGTGAAATTGACCAATTTATGCATGAAATTTTGATTTGTTGCGAGGAAATGAAGGAATGAGCGAGAATTTTAGATGAAAAAGAAAACCAAGATTCTGAATATAAAGATATCTAAAACATGCATATCATTCAACGATTGGCTAGATACATATTGAACTTTGGCAAAATCTAGAAAAGTTATTACTTGAGGAAATTGACGATGTTGACGAATTTGAAGATTTCATGAAACTTGGCTAGACTTACATTGAAAAACTAGCTCAAATAATAACAGATAGCAAACTAAGTTGCACTGAAATTCGTGGGATAGTTTATCAAATTTCTCTTCTTCAGACTGAAGTTACGAACTTGTACAACAACTATAAATCCCAATCTAGTAACAAACAAGTTATTGTCGATGCTTCTTTTAAAACAAATAATCAGCCATCAACTTCGTCACAAAATTACATAACGATTATTGATGATTTTGATGATATGACGATTGATGAAAATGAAAATTTTGAAAAATCTCTTGTGCAAAACACTGATTTATGTGAAATTGAAATTCTAACTCAAACTAATGCTTCTACTGAAAATTCAATTTTTACTGAAATCAAAAATTTTCAACTAACAACTTTTTAAATTGATGAAAATCTTAATGAAGTTGTTGAAATCTCTATAATTGATTTGAATTTAAATTCTCTTGAAAACGAAGATGTCAATCTTCAGTTGGATCTTCCTCTCTCAGATTCTGAAAATAACGAAAATTTAGCAAATTAAGATTGTCAACTTAAAAGAAATGATGAAGTTGGTAACAACTGTTTAAGTGAGGACGACTTTGATGAGCAAAAACTTCTTAAACTGATTGACACTAATGTTTTTGGGTCTGAAGTTGTAACACCCCGTGTATTCTATAACAGTGAAATTCACAAATTAAAGTATAATTAATTTCAAATCAAAGAATTAAGGGAAACGGGATACGCCATTGTGTTCGTCTCGGAAAAATACGCGAAATAGAGTCCGAGTTTTCGAAAAACGGAGTCCGTATGAAGAAGATATGGCCTCCGGAAGTTTCAGAATTCAGTTTAAAATTCAAACAAAAGAAAACAGCTCAGAAAAACAAGTTTAAAATTCAAAATCGGGCCCAATTGGCCAGGGCGGGAAAATTCCCGCCTAAGGCACCCAGGTCGACTGGGCTGTCGACCTGGGCTAGCCATGTCGACAGGGCTGTCGACCTGGCCCCAGAGCCAGGTCGAACCCAGCCCACCCTGGCTGGCCTAGTCTATGTTTGGTCGATTTTCAGAGGCCTGCTTTGTCACTAGGGCTAGGTGGCAGCTCCGGATTGGCCTCCCCTTCAAATGAACGGCTATTGTTGAATCAAGCTCCATCGACGGTCTAAAACAACTCTCAAACATTATAAAAAGGACCTAAGACCTAGCCTAAATCATACTATTTCATTTTAGCCTCAGGCCGCCGCCATTAAACCTAAAGCTCTAAATTAAAAATACAAAGAATAAGATTATAGAAGATGGAGGATGATTCTTGAAGGCTACAACTAGAAGCTACAACAACTACGACGCTTTAGACAACGAATTTGGGACTAATTGATTTGGGATTTTTATTTGGGTTATTTGCTTCATATTGTAAGTTCTATGTTACTTTTTAGGCAAAAACGCTAAAACAATATGGACATGCCGTGAATTGAAACCGGATTTAAGAACTATTGTTAATCCATTGTTTATATTGTTTATCTCTGAATTATAATTTGGGATATTGCTATGGCAACGTTGCAAGTTAAACTTGCCATGATTTTGATGTTGTTATGAATCACTTGGGCTTAATTGTTTGGCAAGTTGGACTAATACATGTCCATGGAATCGCTATGTTTATTGAAATATTTATGTTGATTAAACCATGCCTATGATGCTAATTAGACCATGGCTATGAATATTGATGGAATTATGCCTGTGGTGTTATTATACCCATCATGATTAATGAAAAATAGGGTATTGCTAGGTTATGATGAAAAGTTGGGATTATTATGTTTATAATGATTAGATATGTTAAAATGCTAAATTGGAATCATTATGTCTATCATGTTAATTATGTTAAAAACGCCAAATTTGGAATCATTATGTCTATCATGTTAATTATGTTAAAAACGCTAAATTAGGATCATTATGTCTATCTTGTTAATTGAGAATCATTATGTTAAAAACGCTAAATAGGAATCATTATGTCTATCATGTTAATCATGTTAAAAATGCTAAGTTGGAACCATTATGTTTATAATATTAGATGAGAATCATTATGATAAATTGGAATCATTATGTCTATGAGAATTATTATGTTAAAATGCTAAATGGGAATCCACTATGCCTATTAGGATTACTATGCCTTTAATGTTTCATGTTTATAATAAAATTATGCCGCGATGATTATTATGCCTATGATGTAAAGTTGAAATCATCATGCTAAATTAAGTTGAAATCATTACTATGCCAAGTTATCATCATACTAGTATTGCAACCATGTGATATGTTATAGCCTGGTTATTATGCAAGTAATGTTGGAATTGTCACCTATGCCTATCACATGTTTGGTGTTATTCCCCTTTATCTCTTGAATTGTTTATGCTTATAAACGAAGTACGTTTATATACGTTGGGGTTACGATTGGGTAGAATAGGCAAAACTTGAATTAATTATAGGAATAAACTGTGAAATTTGACGTAAGTAGAACATGAAATATGGCAC
Organism: Allium sativum; assembly: GCA_030737875.1. Classification (NCBI taxonomy): domain Eukaryota; kingdom Viridiplantae; phylum Streptophyta; class Magnoliopsida; order Asparagales; family Amaryllidaceae; genus Allium; species Allium sativum. The sequence continues at coordinate 792,959,482 of CM060919.1, read as the reverse complement.
GAAAACTTGACTTGAACTTGCCATAAGCTTGACTTTAAACATGCCTTAGTTGGGCACGAAATTGACATATGAACATGCTATGGAAATAGTGCAAAATCTGATAAGAACAGGGGCATGACTTTAGAAAACAAGAAGGTGGCCAACTCGAGGTTGGGTTGAGTTTGTAGTGTAAATCTGCCCGGAACCGCCCGGCAAATCCAGTTGCTACAAACAATAGGATCCAATGTGGGTAGTTGGTCACATCGCGCTTGAAACCCGAGGTTGGGTTGAGTTCGTAGCGTAAACCTGCCCGGAACCGCCCGGCAAATCCAGTGGCTACGAACAATAAGATCCAATGTGAGTGGTTCGGTGCATTAACGAATCAATTAATGCCAATTAGGGTTAAGTCATGAACATGAAAAGACAACTTAACCAACTTGAACATGATTTGTAGGGCTAAGTCATGAACTTGAAAACGACAACACTTAGCCAACTTGACATGACACGTAGGCGGGTTAAGTCGCAAACTGAAATGACATACTTAACCATCTTGACATGACTAGACTAGAAAAGGATTAAGTCATGAATTACATGACTTAATCTGTTTAGGCGGGTTAGGTCACGAATTACATGACCTAATCTATCAGGCGAAACCTTAGACACGACCCCTTTCAGCAGTAACCCTCTAGAAGTATCAAGGTACCCTGGGGCTAGGCCGGGTGGGGCACGATTACTGGGCTGATTGTAAGAGGTGAACGATGGCAGTGGGGTATGCCAGTGTAGGTTCGGTGGACTACGATCGTGCACGTATTCCGGGGCAGACACTGGGTATCCGTAGATTTATCTGTGCATCTTGAATCGTGTCAGGGGTTGACACCCTAGGGCTGATACACCCGAAGGTGGACCCAGCACAGGTGACTACATTCGTGATTAGCCGTATGACACGGACACTTGACGAGCTAGAACTTGTAGGGAGCCGATCGACTAGATAATCGCTCCGTAGGACCCCGTACTTGGGTCAGACCCCGTTTCAGGGTCATTTCATGATATTGGGCCGTGGGATTTATTTCGTGATTAACTTGTGACACGGGCTTAGTATACTAGTGAAGTCGATGCAACGGATCTCGAACACTTGATGCTTTACTTGACGTGTCTTGACTTATCCTGATCACCTTAGTCTATCTTGTTCACCTTGACACTATTCTTAAGTCTAGTTCCAGTTCATACATGACAGGTTGTTTTAACCGTTTTTACACTGAAAGTCACTAGAACTTACTCAGTCTTTATGACTGACCCTTTTCCTTTCGCCTCTTTTTCTTTCGTTTCCCCCCCAGGTTCTCAGGGAGGAATAACTAGCTCTTAGCTTGGATATCACTTGCTTTGGCTCAGCATGTACGGTTCGCTATGGCTGCTTCTTTTTACTGCACTTGGGGAATAAGCTGTTTTACTGTTTTTTTAATTATTGCTTCTTTGGCTATTATTACAAGACAGTTGTAATGAAGTTACTTGAAATGTTTGTAAAAGACATGGTTTATTTTGGAATGAAATGAAGTTCTGTTTTACTCAGAAATTCTTCCGCTGTTTACTTAATTATTTATTTATGTTCTGTCTTGTGATAATTCTGTGATGTTATCTCGATAATACCTCTCCAAAACTAGGGCATTCCCTTTTGTGAGTGACCCTAGCGGAGGTGGGGTGTTACACTTGGTATCAGAGCCAGGTTACCAAGACTGGGCAAAAGTTTTGAAAACCTTTTAAATTTTTCAAAACCATTTACAAAGAAGCATTTTCCAAGAAAAAGTTTTTAAAGGCTATTCCCCAAAAGCCATAGACACTATCTCTTATCCTTCGTTTTGAATCTATCCTTCTTGTTTCAGCATCATGTCCGAAGAACTTAACTTGCCAGAGGGTGTACCAATACCTGGTTGGTTTAGACGATTCTTAGAAGCAAGGGCCACCCAGCCAGGTCCTACCGTTCCCCCTCCCCCAGCTGTAGGAAATCATCCAGCTGCAGCAGCACCTCTTCCTCCACCTCCTCCACGGGGAAACACTTTTGCTAAGATATGTAAAGATTTTAAGGCTATGGGAGGAAAGGACTTTCATGGAACCGAGTCCTTCGTGGCAGCTAGGAATTGGTTAAAGGAAACCGAGGACTTATTCGTCATCTTTGAGGTAGAAGATAGGCAGAAGGTACAACTGGCAGTGTGGCTACTAAAAGGTGAGGCTTCCTACTGGTGGGAAGTCACTAATGCAGAAAGACCAGTGGAAACATGGGAGGACTTTAGGGCAAGATTTGAGGCTAAATTTCTCTCAGAAGCCGAAAGGAGTTTGCAGTTGGAGAAATTTTTATTTCTTAAGCAAGGAAATATGACAGTCAAAGAGTACGTTAATCAGTTCGACGAGCTGGCTAGGTTCGGACTAGACCTAGTCAACACCCCGCACAAAAAGGCTCTCCGCTTTGTCAAAGGGTTGAATGAGCCATTACACAGTTTGGCCATGACCCATATACCCATGGGAGCTACGTACGAAAGGTTGGTGCAGATGGCATTGCTGAACGAGGAAGATAAGGGAAAGAAGGAGGCAGAAAACTCTCAAGGGAAGAAAGAGGTCAAGCCTACCGATTCTAAGGATAAGAAGGTAGACTCCGAGAAGGGAGGCAAGAACAACAACTCACGCGTTAAAAGGAAATGCAATTACTGTGGTACGGAAGGGCACATAGCCAAGGATTGTAGAAAGAGGAAGAGAAAGCACGGTGAATGTTTTCATTGTGGGAAGACTGGACACATCAGCAAAGACTGCCCTGAGAAGCAGACCGGACCTTCTGGCGGTACATCGTTAACCTATTCTAGATGCTTTGTTTTATCCTATTTCTCTCCTCGATCCTATCTTGAGAACCATAGGGAGAATCTTTTTGGATGTAAACATGTAATTGAAACATGTTATGATTGCGAAATGGTTGCAAGTGGTTGCTCGTGGATGCATGAATACACATTAGGCACTAGATCGGCTCAGGCACATTTTCATATTGCATATGCATGAGTGTTTATTTTGGAAACTTGGTTGTGCTATCATTTGGTTGTTGCATATGATTGAATGTTTGAGCACTCATGTAGAAATTGTAAATTATAGTAGGAAAAATTTGCATACATATTGGATTCATTTCACTAAACATATTTTGCATTTAGAAGATCAATCAGGCCTGATCATTAGCATTAGCTAAGGAACATATACACACACTTCGCATATGATCATAAAGCATTAGAAGTCTTTTAAGGACAATGGATACTCGTGTTTGATGGATGAGTAGATGGATGATTGGATGTTAGGATTTACATTCCTCCTAACTTGAAGATTTCGGGGACGAAATCCTTTTAAGTGGGGGAGAATGTAACACCCCGTGTATTCTATAACAGTGAAATTCACAAATTAAAGTATAATTAATTTCAAATCAAAGAATTAAGGGAAACGGGATACGCCATTGTGTTCGTCTCGGAAAAATACGCGAAATAGAGTCCGAGTTTTCGAAAAACGGAGTCCGCATGAAGAAGATATGGCCTCCGGAAGTTTCAGAATTCAGTTTAAAATTCAAACAAAAGAAAACAGCTCAGAAAAACAAGTTTAAAATTCAAAATCGGGCCCAATTGGCCAGGGCGGGAAAATTCCCGCCTAAGGCACCCAGGTCGACTGGGCTGTCGACCTGGCCCCAGAGCCAGGTCGAACCCAGCCCACCCTGGCTGGCCTAGTCTATGTTTGGTCGATTTTCAGAGGCCTGCTTTGTCACTAGGGCTAGGTGGCAGCTCCGGATTGGCCTCCCCTTCAAATGAACGGCTATTGTTGAATCAAGCTCCATCGACGGTCTAAAACAACTCTCAAACATTATAAAAAGGACCTAAGACCTAGCCTAAATCATACTATTTCATTTTAGCCTCAGGCCGCCGCCATTAAACCTAAAGCTCTAAATTAAAAATACAAAGAATAAGATTATAGAAGATGGAGGATGATTCTTGAAGGCTACAACTAGAAGCTACAACAACTATGACGCTTTAGACAACGAATTTGGGACTAATTGATTTGGGATTTTTATTTGGGTTATTTGCTTCATATTGTAAGTTCTATGTTACTTTTTAGGCAAAAACGCTAAAACAATATGGACATGCCGTGAATTGAAACCGGATTTAAGAACTATTGTTAATCCATTGTTTATATTGTTTATCTCTGAATTATAATTTGGGATATTGCTATGGCAACGTTGCAAGTTAAACTTGCCATGATTTTGATGTTGTTATGAATCACTTGGGCTTAATTGTTTGGCAAGTTGGACTAATACATGTCCATGGAATCGCTATGTTTATTGAAATATTTATGTTGATTAAACCATGCCTATGATGCTAATTAGACCATGGCTATGAATATTGATGGAATTATGCCTGTGGTGTTATTATACCCATCATGATTAATGAAAAATAGGGTATTGCTAGGTTATGATGAAAAGTTGGGATTATTATGTTTATAATGATTAGATATGTTAAAATGCTAAATTGGAATCATTATGTCTATCATGTTAATTATGTTAAAAACGCCAAATTTGGAATCATTATGTCTATCATGTTAATTATGTTAAAAACGCTAAATTAGGATCATTATGTCTATCTTGTTAATTGAGAATCATTATGTTAAAAACGCTAAATAGGAATCATTATGTCTATCATGTTAATCATGTTAAAAATGCTAAGTTGGAACCATTATGTTTATAATATTAGATGAGAATCATTATGATAAATTGGAATCATTATGTCTATGAGAATTATTATGTTAAAATGCTAAATGGGAATCCACTATGCCTATTAGGATTACTATGCCTTTAATGTTTCATGTTTATAATAAAATTATGCCGCGATGATTATTATGCCTATGATGTAAAGTTGAAATCATCATGCTAAATTAAGTTGAAATCATTACTATGCCAAGTTATCATCATACTAGTATTGCAACCATGTGATATGTTATAGCCTGGTTATTATGCAAGTAATGTTGGAATTGTCACCTATGCCTATCACATGTTTGGTGTTATTCCCCTTTATCTCTTGAATTGTTTATGCTTATAAACGAAGTACGTTTATATACGTTGGGGTTACGATTGGGTAGAATAGGCAAAACTTGAATTAATTATAGGAATAAACTGTGAAATTTGGCGTAAGTAGAACATGAAATATGGCACGAAAACTTGACTTGAACTTGCCATAAGCTTGACTTTAAACATGCCTTAGTTGGGCACGAAATTGACATATGAACATGCTATGGAAATAGCGCAAAATCTGATAAGAACATGGGCATGACTTTAGAAAACAAGAAGGTGGCCAACTCGAGGTTGGGTTGAGTTTGTAGTGTAAATCTGCCCGGAACCGCCCGGCAAATCCAGTTGCTACAAACAATAGGATCCAATGTGGGTAGTTGGTCACATCGCGCTTGAAACCCGAGGTTGGGTTGAGTTCGTAGCGTAAACCTGCCCGGAACCGCCCGGCAAATCCAGTGGCTACGAACAATAAGATCCAATGTGAGTGGTTCGGTGCATTAACGAATCAATTAATGCCAATTAGGGTTAAGTCATGAACATGAAAAGACAACTTAACCAACTTGAACACGATTTGTAGGGCTAAGTCATGAACTTGAAAACGACAACACTTAGCCAACTTGACATGACACGTAGGCGGGTTAAGTCGCAAACTGAAATGACATACTTAACCATCTTGACATGACTAGACTAGAAAAGGATTAAGTCACGAATTACATGACTTAATCTGTTTAGGCGGGTTAGGTCACGAATTACATGACCTAATCTATCAGGCGAAACCCTAGACACGACCCCTTTCAGCAGTAACCCTCTAGAAGTATCAAGGTACCCTGGGGCTAGGCCGGGTGGGGCACGATTACTGGTCTGATTGTAAGAGGTGAACGACGGCAGTGGGGTATGCCAGTGTAGGTTCGGTGGACTACGATCGTGCACGTATTCCGGGGCAGACACTGGGTATCCGTAGATTTATCTGTGCATCTTGAATCGTGTCAGGGGTTGACACCCTAGGGCTGATACACCCGAAGGTGGACCCAGCACAGGTGACTACATTCGTGATTAGCCGTATGACACGGACACTTGACGAGCTAGAACTTGTAGGGAGCCGATCGACTAGATAATCGCTCCGTAGGACCCCGTACTTGGGTCAGACCCCGTTTCAGGGTCATTTCATGATATTGGGCCGTGGGATTTATTTCGTGATTAACTTGTGACACGGGCTTAGTATACTAGTGAAGTCGATGCAACGGATCTCGAACATGTGATGCTTTACTTGACTTGTCTTGACTTATCCTGATCACCTTAGTTTATCTTGTTCACCTTGACACTATTCTTAAGTCTAGTTCCAGTTCATACATGACAGGTTGTTTTAACCGTTTTTACACTGAAAGTCACTAGAACTTACTCAGTCTTTATGAATGACCCTTTTCCTTTCGCCTCTTTTTCTTTCGTTCCCCCCCAGGTTCTCAGGGAGGAATAACTAGCTCTTAGCTTGGATATCACTTGCTTTGGCTCAGCATGTACGGTTCGCTATGGCTGCTTCTTTTTACTGCACTTGGGGAATAAGCTATTTTACTGTTTTTTTAATTATTGCTTCTTTGGCTATTATTACAAGACAGTTGTAATGAAGTTACTTGAAATGTTTGTAAAAGACATGGTTTATTTTGGAATGAAATGAAGTTCTGTTTTACTCAGAAATTCTTCCGCTGTTTACTTAATTATTTATTTATGTTCTGTCTTGTGATAATTCTGTGATGTTATCTCGATAATACCTCTCCAAAACTAGGGCATTCCCTTTTGTGAGTGACCCTAGCGGAGGTGGGGTGTTACAGAAGTTGAAAACGAAACATTTGAAAACTTTGAAATTCTTGAGGTTGAAAACAATGAAACTGCTAAATGTGATCTTAAACACAATGACGATTTTTCTAAAATTGTTTAAACTATTTGCAACTTGATCGTTTCAACTGAACCTCACTGTGATTACTTGTTTTTCAATGATAAATATCTACAGTATATGAACTCTTTTTGGAATAATAGGGTTTTTGAGAAAACACAATTTCGAAATTTACTGAAAATTCATTTGTTTGGTTTTAACTTTTGGGTTTCAAATGAACCTTTAGTCAACAAAGTTTCAAATATCGAAGCAAAACTGAACAATATTTCTCAAAACAAGTATGGGGAGAGAATGATGCACATGTCTCTCAATTTATACGTCATTTGAACAAATAAAACTTTATATTCGAAATTTTTACTGAACCCCGGCTCAATGACCTCTCTTTAATTGCTACAGAAATTCAATTCGATTTTAGGATCAGTTGTAAGCTCAAAATTTTAAAATTAGCAACTCAAAATTTTGAAAAAACAAAATTTGTTTTTCCAAATTTGAAACGTAATATAAAATTCTTTATGATTTGGTTTTCTGTGCTTAAGCTGTGTCTCATAATCTTAATGAGGCTGATCCATTGGTCCATTACGGATCGATTCATCTATTCGATGACTACGAATTTTCTGCACGTGTATCCAATAAGCCGCGCTTACCCTCTTATTTTCTTTCCCTTTCACTAAGATATGTCTGATTAACGACTGTGAGGACACAGTCATTCTCAAGTGTGAGGGGAGGGGGAATTTACATTATATCAGCAATCAAATTTTATGAACTAGGTCATTCGTTGAACAAGGACTAACTTAAAATTCATAAATAACACCTTGGTTCTTTATTGATAAGTTGAATTATTGGGTGATGAGAATGAACATTAGTTATTCACTGAGTAGACGTCACTCATGTTCTGGAGTAAGCGTGTCAACCCTTGTTATAAATGTTAGAATGTTCAAGTCAAAAAAAATCATAAGAAAATCAAATAAGAATGATTTTGCACCTACATTTGTTGGATTTTTCGAGTTTTTTTTCATGCATAATATTTTTTTTCACTCAAAATTTTAAACTCGTAAGTTCTAAATTCGAGTTGGCCCACTTAAGAAGAAATGACATATTGTAGCATTCTTCTTCGATACCCCCACATTATTCAAGCCCAAGTTTTAGTCGATTTACATCCATGTTTCGACAAGTTTTTCTTATATTGGTATACTTAAGAACCTTTATACTAATTTATTTTCAAAGGTTAAAAAACGTCACGTTTTATATCAATATTACACTACCCGCTCCGTACTTGTTTTAAAGTAGGATAACCATATACCACATTGTTAACCAGCTTTTTGGTCCGGTTCCCAGGAGAGCATCAGACACGCACAACTCAACGTACCTCGTGAAGCTGAGGTCGAAAGGGGATGCTTAGGAGTGCAGGAAATAAGATCAAGAAGGGACTACACTGCTTGTAAACTAACGACATCCAGAAGACATCTACAAACCATGGCCTCGGACCCCGAAGGAGCCACGAGCCTCAATCACCCAGTCCCGGGATCCTCGTGCCCCTTTGAACGACTTCACGCCAGGCATGACGCCGCACCCAGCCGGGTGCGAAATCTCGCACCCACGCCTGGGTTCGAAATTTCAAACCCATAGCGGGTGCAAAATGTTGCACCCATGGCTGGGTTCGAGATTGCGAACCCAGCGGGAGCGAGACTTCTCACCCATGTCTGGGTTCAAAATTTCGAACCCATGTCTGGGTTCGAATTTCGAACCCAACGGGTGCGAAATCTCGCACCCATGGCTGGGTTCGAGATTCTGAACCCAACGGGAGAAAGATTTCTCGCCCATGCCCCGGGTTTGAAATTTCGAACCCGTTCCCGGGTTCAAAATTCTGAGGCGCGAAAGTGGTGGGTTCGAAATTCTGCTAGTGGTCCCCTATTTCTACCTACTCCTACCTAATCCTACCTATCCCCAATCCTATAAATAGCCCCCGACCTCACACTTCAAAAGGGTTGGATTTTCTTCACTTGAGACCTTCCTAGAGCTTTATGAGCCTCATTAATGGCATCTCCTATTTGAGGAAGAAGGAGAATTAAATATTCTTTTTCCTAAATACCTAGCATATGGCAGTTATAAAAGTGAATGTAATGAGCATGGCTCTACCTTGTAATTCTTAAGTGATTAATAAAAGTTCAACATCCTTCCAAAGTGGACGTAGGCCTAATCCGCGGCCGAACCACTATAAATTCTCGTTTCATTTACCGCTTTCCCTTACTTAGTCTTGCGACCAAATTAACTATTCCTAGTAATAGGAATCTTTGGTGTTTACGACATTTTTTGCCATCAACATTTGGTGCTTTCACTGAGAATCCGAATTCAAGATTTGCGTCTTTCTTCCACATTATCATCTCGACCTCGACGAGCTTAAGGTTCCTTGCTCAGCCTGCTATCGAGTCCACTTACGATGGTAAAGAAGTCAAAGAACGCAATGATTGGCTCTTCAGCCGCAGCCGAGGCCGGTACCTCCCAACAACCTCAACCGGTAGATGTGCCAGCCACTAATGAAACCGTCCCTCCTATTGAGGAACCCGAAGCGCCCGTTACCCAAGCTCAAATTCACGTGCTTAATGAAAGATACGAGAACACCGCAGTCGAGCTCAACCAAGCATTAAGGGACAACATCGGCCTTATGCGGCAACTTCAAGAAAGTCAACGCGTCGTCGCCCGACTTCAATTAACTCGGGACAATGCTCGACCCCGACCAACTGCATCGGAAACTTCCTCTCCGAGTCAAGGGGCCCACACCAAAATAGGAGGTTCACCCTCATCAACAATGTCGCAGCTCATACCAATGCCCTCGATAACGGTAATAGTCATGCCAACGGGAATGGGAATGGCAACGGCGACCAAACTACAGTCACATACAACAAGGGGGTGCAGTACCGAGACCGCTCTCGCTTGATTATCAATGACGGACCCGATCCTACAAACCATCCTCTTCCTCGACACAACCCAATGGTCGCTAATCAGGGTGAAGGGTCCGCTATTCCAATGGCCCGCGCTCCTGTAAAATAGGATCCGTATCACCCCGCTCCACCTCAACGTCCGCACATAGACCCAATCATAGATGTCGAGGACATGGAGGAAGATGATCTGTACATCCATCATAGAAGACGACCTCGCAATAGGACTCCGGAACCGCGTCAAAACCCATGGATCCCGATGGAGGATCCACACCTGACCAATCTTCCCGACATGATACGAAGGGTAGGCGTAACCTCTTCACAAGAAGAGTAAATGAAGCCGAGTGGCTAAGGCACTTTAGCATGCCACAAATGCCACTCTATGATGGTACCACAGATCCTTGTGCCTTCTTGAATCGATATGAATGATAAATGGACTCAAGTCGAGGTAATGACCCAACCAAGTGCAAATGCATCCCGGTCTACCTATCCACTACCGCTTTACTTTGGTTCTCTCGCCTCCCCCTTGATTCCATTAACAACTTCGGACAATTAGCAACAGAGCTAGTCAAGCAATTCAGGGTGCATATCCCAACTCCGAAGAAGCCCTCACTTTGTCCAACCTATACCAGGGCCCTGCTAAATCACTCAAAAGCTACCTTTCCTGGTTTAACATAGCTCTCGCCGAGGTCGAGGATCTAGATCCTCGCACCGTACTCTTTCAGCTAGCGAAGGGTGTCCTCCCTACTTCAAAGTTTGAGGCCTGGATCGATCGAAAGCAGCCAAAGAGCCTCGACGCCTTCTATGAGAAGGAAGATCGATACTTGTGCCAAGAAGAAGCAAGGCGGAATCGGCTTTCCGCCACAAGTCATCCCAATGATCCCCAAGCGGATACTGCCAACAACCACTTCAGAAGTAGGCGAGGCAGGGAGTCCTTCGACCAAAACAAGGGGCAGGTCCCCAAAAGCAAAAAACCAAACAAAGGCAGGCCGAATGGACAAAACAACGGGCAAGCCACAGCGGAATTGAGAAAGCCCGGCCCTCGCCAAGCTTTTGAGACCTACACCCCATTGAACGAAGACATAGAGACAATCTACTTGGACACGTGTAACACCTTGCCATACAAGAAGCCGCGCGTCCGAGAATCAACTGACCATGAGAAGAAAGCGGAAGGTACTGTCGATACCACGACGTGTACGGGCATGACACCAACGAATGCCGCCAACTTAGGGATGCAATAGAGAAATTTATTCGTAAGAAACAACTCGAGCAATATGTCCAAGAGCCCTTTCCCCCCGAAGCGAACTCGCAGCCTCTAGCGCCAGCTCCACAAGCAGCCGCCAAGGGGGCTCTAGGACTGTCTAACCCAAGGCAAGGAATCATGATCAACACCATATGTGGCGGACCTTACCCCACACATAACAGCTTTCGAAAAATGAAGGAATATGTGAGTTCCATAAAGTATGCTACTTACGAAGCCTACTCCGCCCTCCCTGAGTCCGTCCCATCCAAGCTACAAAAAACCATGTGGGACGACATCGTCTTCTGAGAAAGAGAATCGACAGAGGTGGAAATCCCAACCACTGATCCATTAGTCATCACTGCCCAGATCGGTGCCGCTTCCGTTCAGAAGGGTTTAATCGACTCAGGGAGCTCGGTCAACATCATCTTTAAGGCCACCTACAACTAGATGAAATTGGAAACAAATGACTTGAATCCATGTCACGCCGCAATTCACGGCTTCAATGGGGCCTGTAGTTCCCCTATAGGGATGATCGACCTACCTGTAGAACAGGGTGAGAGGGACCGAAGCTAAGTCCGAGTTCTCACTTTCATGGTCATAGACATCGACTCCCCGTACAACGCTTTCCTAGGGTGCCCCTTTCTCACCGAATTCCGAGTTTACATAGCGCCATGGTCCCTCCTAATGAAATTCCCGATGGAAAATAGGTTCGGAACCGTTAAGGGCGACCAAGTAAGCGCTAGGGAATGTTACGCAATAGAATGGAAGAACACTTGCAATAAGGACAAGGGGAAAACCGTGCCCCCGCCTTCTTGCATGAAAAACGTCTCAACATAGCAATCAGCGGCGTCTGGGCCTTGGCTTAGGCGCCACTCTCGTCTTTCCGATGACCTCGACCCACAGAAAGACATGGAGCCCGAGTATGAGAGGGCTACTCTGGTCGAATCCACAGTGGACATTCCTGTCAACCTCGACGACTCAACAAAGGTGTTGAAGGTAGGGTCACAACTCCACCCAACAATTAAAGAAGATCTCATATGCTTCTTGAAAGCCAATTTGGATGTGTTTGCATGGACTAGCTCTGACGTGAAGAGCATCAACCCCGCAATTGCTTTCCATTCCCTTTGCTTAGATCCCAGAATGCCTCCAGTCAAACAGAAGCGCCGCCTCTTGGGGCCCGAGAGGTCCAAAGCGCTCGAAGAAGAGGTAGACTGTTTGCTCAAAAATAACCTCATCCATGGAGATGACTATCCCGAATGGGTTTCCATTCCAGTTTTGGTTAAAAAGGCCAACAATAAATGGTGAACATGCATTGACTTCTCTGATCTAAACAAGGCATGTCCCAAGGACAGCTTTCCGCTCCCGAAGATCGATCGATTAGTTGACGCAACCGCCGGATACCAGCTACTATCCTTCATGGACACCTACTCAGGCTACAACCAAATCCCAATGAGCCTCCAGGACCAAGATCATACTTATTTCATAATCGACCTCGGGCTCTACTGCTACCGTGTTATGCCCTTCGGCCTAAAAAATGTCGGTGCCACGTATCAATGAATGGTTAACCGACTCTTTGAAAATCAGATTGAAAAGTCCATGGACGATATGCTGGTAAAATATAAAGTATCAAGCAATCACGTCCACGACCTCTCCGAAATGTTCGATGTCCTCTGCAAGTAAGACATGAAACTCAACCCCCTGAAATACTCCTTCGGGGTCGCTTCGGGAAAATTCTTGGGTTTCATTGTCAATTCTCGGGGCATCAAAGCCAATCCAGAAAAAATCCAAGCTATTCGGGACATCCGAGTCCCCAAGAACATCAGGGATGTCTAAAGTCTGAACGAGAAGGTCGTCGCTTTAAGTCGGTTCATCTCTAAGACCACTGACAAGTGCATCCCCTTCTTCGATTTACTCCGAAAAGGGAAACGCAACTTCGAGTGGACCCCCGAATGCGTCTCCGCATTCAAGGAACTTTTGGATCACTTAGAACTACCACCTATCCTTTCTAAGCCTATAGACCATGAGGACTTGTATATTTACATGGTTGTTTCTGCAGGCAATCAGTCGACACTAATATGCCTTGTAGATCGAACTCAACGGCCCGTCTACTATATCAGCAAGCGATTGACAGGGACTAAGAAGAATTATCTGAAGCTAGAAAAGCTGGCATTCTGCTTATTGATTTCCTCTAGAAAGCTCCGACCGTACTTCCAGTCGCGTCCCATAAAAGTTTTCACTGACCAACCATTGCATCCGGTCCTACAGCGACCTGAGGCGTCAGGGCGATTACTAAAGTGGAGCATAGAGTTAAGCCAGTTCGAGATAACCTTCATTCCCCGACGAGCCATCCTCGGCCAAGCTCTCGTAGATTTCATCGTGGAGTTCACAGCCCCCGAGGAGGATCCCACTGAGAACGCTGGAAACCCCGACGCCTAGTGGAAATTGTTCATAGACGGCTCTTCTAACAGAAAGTGCTCCGGGGCCGGACTCGTGCTCATCACCCCTGAAGAACGCCCGATGTATTTCGCGTTGAGGCTAAATTTCCCCGCTACTAACAACGACGTGGAGTACGAGCCCTTAATCGCCGGGCTTAGAATCACGATCGAACTCAAGCTGGAAACTGTCCACATCTTCTCTGATTCACAGCTTATCGTCCGACAAGTGCTGGGAGAGTATCAAGCGAAAGAGGGACGGCTTGCCCAGTACCTGGCCCGGGTTCAAAGGCTACTCGTCTACCTCGAGCATTTCACCATCACCCATATCCCATGCGAGCAAAATGAAAAAGCGGATTCCCTTGCCAGAATGGCGAGCTCTGAAGATCCACAGCTTAACGGTTTCTCCCCGGTTGAAGTCCTCAACTCTCCAAGCATCAAGCAAGGCAAGACGAGACGATCATGAGCACCGAACCCGAGCCCGAGTCCTGGATGACGCCGATCAGAAATTACCTGCAGCACGAGATCCTACCAAAGCACTACAAGGAAAGGCACACACTCACTCGCCAGTCAGCCCGTTACCTTATTATGGACGGGGTACTCTACCGTAGATGCTTTTCAGTTCCCCTGCTCCGCTACATAGCTCACGGCGACGCCCTCTAAGTGCTAAGCAGTGTGCATGAAGGCGAATGTGGCGATCACACTGGGGGGCAGACCCTGGCCAGAAAGATTCTCAGACATGGTTATTACTGGCCCACGCTTGATCAAGACCGCGGACTACGCTCGCAAGTGCGATAAGTGTCAGCGCTTCTCCAAGATTCCAAGATCCCCACACACTGAATTATCTCAAATGGTCAGCCCATGGCCGTTCTCCATGTGGGGAATCGACATCATCGAAACTCTTCCAATGGCCAGAGGAGGGGCACGATATGCTATCGTCGCAGTGGACTATTTCACCAAGTGGTCAGAAGCTGAAGCTCTCGCCACCATTACCACGAAGAAGATGATCAACTTTGTTGTCCGCGGCATCATTACCTGCTATGGAGTGCCTCAAGCTATCATCTCCGACAATGACACTCAATTCGAGAGCATCGAGTTTAAAGCCTTCTGCTAGCGCCACAGCATCGATAAAAAATTCTCAGTGGTGGCTCATCCCCAAGCCAATGGGCAAGTCGAGGCGGCTAACAAGGTCATCAAGTCCATCATAAAGAAGCGTCTGGAAAAGGCCGGGGGCATGTGGGCAGACGAACTTCCTCTAGCACTATGGGCTTACCTCACCACCCACAAGACAACAACTGGTCATACTCATTTCGCCCTTGCATACGGATCTGAAGCCATCATTCCCATTAAGCTCAAGCTTCAGTCCAATCGATTCACGTACTTTGATCCGAAGACAAACCAAGATTTACTTCTGGGATCACTCGACTTGCCGGAAGAAAGAAGGAATGAGGCCGATATCAGAGCCTCCGCCCAACGACAGCGAGTAGCCCGATACTTCAATTCCAGGGTCCGTCACAAGGACGACAATATCGGTGACCTCGTTTTAAAGCAGGTTTTTCCCCTGCCAACAGGCCTCGCGCCTCGCTGGGAAGGCCCTTATTCCGTACATCGAAAGCTCAGCGATGGAACTTCTAGACTTGCCACTGTCGATAGTGCTGAACTCCCAAGGGCATGGAACAACGAACATCTTCGCCGCTACTTTCATAACTCAGTCTACAGTTGTTTATGCTTTTCAAACAATGTTCTATTTTTTTCAAAAATTCAAGGCATTGTAAAGGCTGTTACTACCAAAGTTATTAGTAGAAATGATATTCAGTTTCCTATCTCCTTGTTGTTTACTTCTCACGTAATGCGTCTTGTTAGTTCCAACAACTAGCTCGATTCACACCTACGACCGCCGCATCGACACCTTGAGCACGGGAGCCGACACGGCCGTTTCAATTTCTAGGCAACATCGAGTCTGAGACACTTGGATATGCCCGGCACCCCGAGCACGGGAGCCGGCAATGCTACTCGAATCGCTAGCCCGCGGCGCGACCAAGTCTAAACAACCTCTAACTCGAACCTCGTCCCAGTGCCGAGGCCGAGGATAAATCGTTCCGCGTCCTAGTCCAGACGGCTTGGTGCCACTCAACGACCGATTAAGATCGATGCAAATCTCTCCTCACCGGTTGCGGGTGCCGGTTGAATCTTGGCGCAGCACCAAGACCGACCTTAAATCGTTTCTTCCCCTAAGCTCTCAAGGCTTGGGGGCAGCCCGTGGCCACGATCAGACCTTAGAGCTGATGATCAGGGCTGAAAACTATGCCGGCGAATAAACGACGTCTGTCGGCTCACCTCAACCCGATGAACAATGGGAGAGCCACCCACCTGGTGGACCGCACAACGCGATGCCCTACGCCTTCGCTATACTTGGGTTTAACCCTGGGCCACCCAAAAAAGCAAGCGCACAACCTGGTTTCGCAAACTACAGGTTCCCTGAGCTGAGGAGAACTTACTGAAAGCAGCGCTCTACCTCACCTCTCTAGAATAATTCACCCAGAGACGGCCCCAAATCGCTTTTGTGACAAGTGTAACGATAAGTAAGTTTATGCAAGTACGGGACGTTGGAAAACATAAAAAGAACATCCGAACACTTGACATAAACAACGATCTTTACTAATTCATATTTCCTTTTCACACACACACACACTAAACAAACTACATGTCTAACACTTTTACTTTCTAATGATAGGGTGTACATGAGAACCACACTATGTCTTAAAAAACCAAAAGCGTGGGCCGTACTCGCGTAAACTATCGGCCTACACTACCAAAATAACGGTAACTCCTACTTAGGCTACTAACACTAACCATGTTTCCTTTTCTTGTGCTTGTGCTTGTCCTTTTTTACAGATTCCACGCTTGACGGTTCATCCTTGGCTCCGGGCTCTTCTTACCAGACTTGCTCTTTCCATCTCGGCCCCTCCGAGAAGTGGTCGATGGATGCGCCTCTCGCCCGTCCCGTCACCACTAGAAACCTCGGTAATATCAACAAGGGTGGCCTGCGACGTAGGCTTGGGGGCACCCCAGCAGCGAGGCCGACCACAGCGTCACTCGTCTCCGGGACCACCTTGATCTCCTGCTCAGGTTTCTCCTTAGCTTCTCTGGCGGCCCTCCGAGCAGCGAGCTTTTGGGATTTATGAGGCGTGACGTCGCCAGCTTTGGTTTTCTCAAGGGACTCAGTAGTCTTGTTCTGTGTTTCCTCATCCTCCCTCTTCTTCCGGGCCTCATCGTTAGCCCTCTTCTTCTCAGCCTCCTCATCGGCTCTCTTCTTCGCGACAGTGTTAGCAGCCCTCGCCTCGGCATCCTGTCGAGTCTTCGTTAGGATATCCTTCTTGGCATCCTCATCGTGCTCTCGCTTCTCCTCTACCTCTTCGCACTTGGCCGCCATCTTGGGCTATTGACTCGCTACCAGGGCCGCTATCGAAGCCACATCAGCTTCTACCGGGCCTCTGGCAGGGGCACTCTCCCCATCGACACCTCTCCTTCTTCGTTAAGAATGTCGACCATGCTAGAACTTAATCTTATATCAGAAAAGGTGTCAAGTTGGTTGCCGCCCTCTCCAGCCTATGTCCCTATGGGGCCCGACCCAGTTTGCAGTCACTTAGGGGATCACAGGGGCGGGGTCCACTGCCGTCGTAGACTCGGGAGGAACTGCATAGCAAAGACACAACCTTTTTAGTCCATAAATTCTGTAATCACTTCATCCTCAAGGATGCAGGGTAAAAGGAGTTTACCTATGGTCAAGGGTGGTGCAGGAATAATAGGAAGGGTGCTTGTGACGTAGGTAAGGTGAATCTGATATCACCAAGTGCCGGAAAGTCAGGGTTATACTCAGTAGCAGTTCGGGTCGAATCCCCAGGACCGCCCACCATGATAGATCCGGGGTCCAGGGGCTGATGAGAACTCCCCTCTGCATATGTTTCCGTCACAATCGTGCTTCCGGTCACCGAAAACTTCCCTTTCTCTTCGGCAAGGCTCGCTAACCTTTCATTCTCAGCATCCTCCTGCGACAGCCTCCTTCCCTCCTCTAACCTCTCACGTTCGTCGTTGTTTAGAAGGACATTCGCAAGTTGGCGCTCGTCTAGAGTGCTTACGTCCACTTGACGCAAGAAGGCCTCGTAAGGGATTAACCTCTCCCAGGTTCTGGCTAGCTCGCGGGGGTAGTCTTCGACCCATGAAATCCCTCGGAATCTCAAAGCTTTCACGTACATATCGTGGATACTCTCCTCGAAGGAGGACCCAACACAGAACTCTGCATCATCTAGCTGTCCCCTCAGTTGCTTTATCTCCCTTTCATGTTCGCCTTTTATACCCTCAGCCGTACTCAATACGTCCCTATTGCTAGCCTCAGCGTCCTCCTTCGCTTTCCTCATTGCCTCGAGCTGCCCCTTTAACTCAGCAACCTCGGCATTCTCGGTCCGCAACCTCTAGTTTTCCTCCCTCAAAGCGGTATAGTCATTCTGGAGCTGAGTAACCTTCCCAATTTTCTTTTCCATGTCAGCGCATACTTTGGACCACTCATCCTTATCATTCTTAAGGGCTGTGTTTTCAAGGGTCAAGCGACTTACTATATCGCTAAAAGTTTCACGCTCATGCACAACCCTTGTCTTTAAAGTCGAGTAGGCTCGCTTTAGCTCCGCTGCAGTAGCATAGTCCAAAGTCAAAACTAGGAAACACACGGGATAGTGGTAAATTAACCACGACACAGCAGAGAAACCCACCTATCTCAGCTTCCAAGTGGGTAACCGAGATCTTTTCACCATCAATAGTCAGTTGACGGTCGATCAGCTCCAGGCTTTTCCTCTTGATCATCTCAGAGAAATGGAGGGAATACTTGTTAAGTTCGTTGGCCTGGTGATACGCAGCCTATACATGCATCCATATATCTCTGGATTCCCTACTGGGAGCAGGATGGAGATCAGGGAAAGATGGCAGCTCGTCAAAATGATATTGAGGGAAGTACAGCTTCAAAAATATCCTCCTCTCCTCTATAGAAAACACTTGAATTTGGGACTCCGTCAGATTTTGCATTCCCATCACAACTTCCATGCCCAGCCTTAGTTGACCATACAGCTGCTCCCTCCCCTTAGTAGGTTGAACGAGAGCCGGAGGAGTGACCGACGGGGGAGTTGTCGAAGGCAAAGATTGAGACCCACCTATGTTGAGCTGAGTATCTCCTACGGATACACGAATAGGAGGAGGAGGAGGTGTCAGAGATCACCTAGATCTATCCCGGTCTCGATGACCGCTGCCTTGTTCTAACAGAGTTGGAGTGCCGTACAAGCTGGCGGATCTTTGCAATCTCTCGAAAGAAGAACTCTGGGGAGGCTGGCGATCCCCGCGCCCATAACTTCGTTCTCCACGTCCTCCTGCCATGACAACTGCCAATGGAACAAGCCGAAGTTAGTCAAGTAATTCACGCAGGTAAACATCTATGCTATGCAATGTTATGGATGTATGCCCTAAGTGTTCTCTCAACAGACCAGATTGTGGTTCGATCGAGGGAGTTAACCCCTCAGCAGCACAGGAAAGTTCTTCCAGGCTCGTCATATTCGGCCATGGAGTCACTACTAAAGAAAGTCCCTTTAAGCCATCAAACTGGCCAGCGGGATCAAGTGAGGCAGTGGCCCCTGAGTGAGTCGCAGGAGATTGCGGTCTACACAACACTCCTTCCCCCTCCCCTGTCGAAGGTGGGACGGGAGTGCTCGGCAACCCCTCATCTCCAGCAACCTCCTCTTGACCATGTACCTCGCCTCCGCGCACATCTCGTTGAGACAGAGCAGTCCTTTGCAATTCTCCTCCCGTTGGGGCCATTTTCCTCTTCCGCCCAATAGGGGTGGAGCCTGCCGCAACTCCCTCCTTTGGCACACTAATAGCAACCGTAGGCCTGATCACAGCCCGGTTGTCCGATAGCAACCCAGCACAGTGGAGGCGATCCTGACTAGTCACGGTACTGGTATCGCGGAGATTCTCTGGTATCGCCTGCAAAACATTAAGGCGTTGCCGATATTCATCCCCGTGGGCGCCTTTGGATTTCCTGTCATATTCAATTTAAAACCATGAATAAAGGAAGGAATCCTAAAATTACAGCAAGGAACGGAGTTAGAGAAACACTTACTTCTCTTAATCCACCTTCTGGCAAATCCAGGAGGGCAGCTAACGAAGAACCACTCACGCTTAAACATAGACAGCCTAGGCCACGTCCCGACAAAGAATTTTGTAGCAGCTGCCGCTTCCAGAGACCACTGAAAGGGAGAGGCTGCACTCGTTTTCCTTAAGTGGAAGAGGTATCGAATATCTTCCCCAGTGGGCTCCCTATTAAAAAACTCGCGGAACAGAATGTAAGTACCCAGGAGAGAAGCGTAAGCATTAGGGTGTAGCTGTGATGGCGCGAGACGGAAGTAGAACAACATATCCCGAATGAGGTCGTTAGCCGGGGCACGCACCCAGCAAGGCAAGCTTGTCGGTTCCAGGCAGCGAGACCCTCGGGCGGTACATGGGCTCTATCATCTCTCCCGAGGGCATGGGCATCATCAACCGGTATGTTAAATCGTGCCGCCATTTTCCTAACCGCTGTAGCATCCATACGCGACTGCACTGAGCCAGTAGGATTCTCCAAAATAAACGCATCAGGCAACATGTCTGGAACCACCAGAGGTGCGGGAGCGTCCTCGCCTATGATATCTACATTCTCGGCCTCTTCAGTCACGACCGAAGAATATTGCCACTCAAGTTGCTCCCCGTGCTCAGATGTTTCGGGCGAGCTGGTCGAATGAGAAGGACTCGATCCTTCGGTGGTCTCAAGCTTGCTACCAGACGAGCTACCTTCAGGGGTAGGGTCGGATGTGTGTAAGCCAGGCTGGGAAGCCTCGGATTTCATAGTCTTTTTGGTCCATGATCTAGTCTGCATCTTTACCTATACTTTAAAGCATCAGTATTAGAACGGGAAGTATAGTGACCTGTACCCCTCGTGTTGGTGACAAATAATATGTACGAGAAATGCTATGCAAAAATAAGCAACATAAAGAAAGTCCAGAACAATTCAAAGCAGTCCAAGTCCCAGTCCGATTGTATGCTCTATCCTATGTGAAAAATCCTAAAACCTCGCTCGTGCGGTTAACAACTTAGGCGTCAACACTAAGTATGCAAATCCAGAGACTAGTATTCAGAAGTCAAAATCCATCGGTGTGACAAATTGGAAACTCGGCACGTAAAAGGCCATGTCCCGAACCATGCCGGGCTCAAAATTTAAAGCTCCAGGTTCGAAATTTCGAACCTAGAAGGGTTTAAAATTTCGAACCTAGAAGGGTTCGAAATTCTAAACCAAACTGGGTTCGAAAATTCGAGCCCCTTCGGGTTCGAAAATTCGAATCCAGACAGGGGACTCGGGAATTCGAACCCACGGGGTTCGAAAATCCGAACCCGGTAGGGTTTGATGCTTCAAAGCCCCGAGTTCGAAAATTCGAACCCGTGTGGGTTCGAGACTTCGAACTTGGTAGGTTCGAAAATTCAAACCCACGAGGGGGTTCGAGGCGTCGAGCCTGGCTGGGTTCGAAAGATCGAACCCACGAGGTCTCGAGGTCTCCGTCGTGGCCCTTCGACCTCCTCCCCTTCTCACCTCCTCGAATCAAGGCCTCACCTAGTTCGGTTCGAAATTTTCGTGTTTGAAGTTATCGGGTTCGAAGCTTTCAGCAATGGTGGCCAGAGAAAGAACAATTAGAAGGAGAAAAGTGAAGGGGTTGCCTACTTATAAAGAAAAAACATGTCTATTCGCATTCCAGTACGGGTTCGAAATTTCAAACCTTATGGGTTTGAATTTCCGAACCCCTAGGCTCAAAATTTCGAACCTCATGAGCTAGAAATTTCGAACCTCCAGGGGATCGAATTTCCGAACCTCTGGGTTCGAAATTTCGATCCCCCGGGGCTCGAAATACCAAAAATCCTGGGGTTCCGACCTAGACAAAAAAATGATGGTGACGATGGTCATACCCCCAGGATCGGAATCACTGTGACACATTCTCTCGGGTACGTGCTACGCGCATGTGCATGCCAACTCCCGTGCATCCACGGGGGCTACGCACTACGGACACTTAACAATTTGAGCATGGCACATCCTCCGAACGACGGCTCATCTATGCCGCCAGGGAGAACGAACCCCACGGCTAGCACTTATGTGTATTTTGAATTACAGGAAAAATTAACAGCTTCGCCACTACCTCAGCCTACACAAAGCACATCATGTCAAAGACAAGACGTACTTTGGAGGCAAATGTTAACCGTCTTTTTGGTCTGGTTCCCAGGAGAGCATCAAACACGCTCAACTCAACGTACTTCGTGAAGCTGAAGCCGAAAGGGAACGCTCAGGAGTGCAGGAAACAGGATCAAGAAGGCACTACACCGCTTGTAAGCTCACGGCATCCAGAAGACATCTGCAAACCAAGGCCTCGGACCCCGAAGGAGCCACGAGCCTCAATCACCCTGTCCCGGGATCCTCGCGCCCCTTGGAAGGACTTCACGCCAGGCATGACGCGGAATCCACACCCAGCCGGGTGCGAAATCTCGCACCCATGCCTGGGTTCGAAATTCCGGACCCAGTGAGTGTGAAATTTCAAACCCAGGGGGTTCGAAATCTCGCACACATGGCTGGGTTCGAGAATCTGAACCCAGCGGGAGCGAGATTTTTCACCCATGCCTGGGTTCGAAATTTCGAACCCTGCGGGTGCGAAATCTCGCACCCATGGCTGGGTTCGAGATTCCGAACCCAGCGGGAGCGAGATTTCTCGCCCGTGCCTGGGTTTGAAGTTTTGAACCCAGCGGGTTCGAAATTTCGAAACCAGCCTGCTTGAAATTTCGAACCCATGCCCGGGATCGAAATTCTGCTAGTGGTCCTCTATTTATAACTACTCCTACCTAATCTTACCTACCCCCACTCCTATAAATAGCTCATGGACTCACACTTCAAAAGGATTGGATTTTCTTCACTTGAGACCTTCCTAGAGCTTCATGAGCCTAATTAATGGCATCTCCTATTTGAGGAAGAAGGGGAATTAAATATTCGTTTTCTCAAATACCTAGCATATGGCAATTATAAAAGTGAATGTAATGAGCATGACTCTACCTTGTAATTCTTAAGTGATTAATAAAAGTTCAACATCCTTCCAAAGTGGACGTAGGCCAAATCCGCGGCCGAACCGCTATAAATTCTTGTAACATTTACCGCTTTCTCTTACTTAGACTTGTGACCAAATTAACTATTCCTAGTAATAGGAATCTTTGGTGTTTATGATATTTTTTGCCGACAACACACATCTTATTTTATATGGTTATCTATCTTACGAAACTTTGCTTATCTTTCCTTTTGGCTTTTTATATAACATCAATCTAGACTTGTGTGTTGAATTAGGGTTATAGAAGTGGAGTAACTAGGGCACAAAACTTTCCTTTCATGAAGTGTTGGTTATGATTCACTTAGTGGAGGAGGAATCAAATGAAATAATACAGTATCATTCCATTCCATCCCCACTCATCATTCATCATGCATTTATAAAAAAATTGCAATAAAGAGAAAATCTCTAAGAATAAAATAGTCGTTCATCATTCTTGACTATAAAGCATTCATTTCCATTCCATCCACATCCATCATACTGTACTTAGAAGTGAGGATTGTAGTAGAGGAGATGAAAGGAAACAAAACGTCTATATATGCCTTAGTATTATTTTATCTTTTGTAGCTCGAACTTCAACTAATACACTTGCCCTCTTATCTATTATATTTTTAGAACTTACAAAATTTTCCTTCATCTATGCATAACTCACATTCAATACATTACAATTACACTGGTGCAAAATTATTCAAAAAAAAAGTGAATAAAAAATGATTGGGTGTACATTGTCGATGTGTAGAACTTTGGTTGACACCACACTCTTAACCTTCAAGGCAATTGCACTGCTATCAAGGAATTACGATTCAGCTTGATTTTTTTTAATTCATTTTTGCATCAATAATGAGATGGTGTTAGGACTAAATCATCATTATTGAAATTAAGTAAATTACTTGTAATTTGAAGGACCTTAAATATATTATTTGAGTAATCCACGTTTGTAAGACGCTTTGGATTTTGTGGATAGTATTCGCTGAAAACCCACACGAGACAACACTCGTCCTACTAGGGACACCTAGGGGTTTAACGGCTTGTTGCATGCGCTAAATGCAATCGTGTTTTCTACGAAAGTGTGACATATCTTAGTTTAGTTTATTCGAGGACGAATAAAAAGATAAGTCTAGGGGTATATGATATACACGTAAATGTGTATATTTTATCCGCTTATTTATCTTGTTTTCTCTTTAAAATAATTGATACTACGTATTTGTAGTTGTGTTTTCAGATTGTTGATAAAAAACATGGTTCAAAGCATTTGATGGATAAAGCATGAAGAATTTGCTGAAAAGAGTGAAGTTTGAAAAGTTAGCTTGATGTGAGGAATTGCTAAAGCTTGAAGAACGGTTGCAAATAGAGTTCAGTTAGATAAATTTTGATCACTGAAGACTCATGTTTATTCACATAACTCATTTGCAAGTCCTCTCACTCTACAACATGACCACTGCATATGTACATTGGTTTATTTGTTATTTGGGCAAAGACTTTAGTCCCACATCTTGCAATTGTCCACTTAGTCTTGGTTATGGCAGCTATAAATACACCTGTATCTCTTTCATTTGTTTTTACACTGGAAACACTAGGTGTTATTCTGTAAACTCTTCTCTTAGAATAAAACAATTCTTCTCATTTTCTTCTTAGTTTTTATTTATTTATGTTTTTTCTTTTCTTTTTCCGTTTCTCTCATTTAGTTATGTCTAGCTAATCTCCTTTAATTAAAGGAGATTAGCTAGACATAGCTAAAATAGAAGAAGGGAAAAATAAAAGAAAAAAACATAAATAAAATAAAGTGAAAACTAAAAAGAAACGAGAAGAATGGTTTTATTCCAAGAGAAGAGTTTACAAAATAAAACCCAGTGTTTCCAATGTAAAAACAAATGAAAGAGATACAGGTGTATTTATAGCTGCCATGACCAAGACTAAGTGAGCAATTACAAGATGTGGGACTAAAGTCTTTGCCCAAATAACAAATAAACCAATGTACATATGCAGCGGTCATGCTGTAGAGTTAGAGGACTTGCAAATGAGTTATGTGAATAAACACAAGTCTTCAGTGAGCCAAATCCATCTAGCTGGACTCTATTTGCAACCATTCTTCAAGCTTTAGCAATTCCTCACATCAAGATAACTTTTCAAACTTCGCTCTTTTTCAGCAAATTCTTCATGTTTTATCCATCAAATGCTTTAAACCATGCTTTCTATCAACAATCTGAAAACACAACTATAAATACACAGTATCAATTATTTTAAAGAGAAAATAAGATAAATAAGCGGATAAAATATACACATTTACGCGTATATCACCTCTCCTTTTCCTCCACCATTACTCACGACTCCTTGGAACCTCTTCTTTCTCTCACCTTCTCCCCTTCTTACTTGTTAATCATGCCTTCCATGATGTCTTAGGCCCAAAGCCAAAGTTTAAAAAGATTAAAGAAGATTTGATTAAGGTACGAGATAGTTGAGGGTATTTAAGTGGATTAGTGCTTAAGCACTCCTCTAATTACTACCCTCATACTTCGCTCTAGAAGAAGCCATTAAAATAGCTTAGGAAGAAGATAATTTTTTTTTTTTAAATATTCCTTAAGGTATGCCTCTCTTTATATGACTTAGGAATGTGATGAGTAAAGACCAAAATCCACTTAAAACCTTTATCTTAAAAATAATGTATTTCCATTTTTGCTCTCTTTCCTTATTTGCTCATTTCCTAAATATCTGTGATTACATCATGCATGGCATCATCAAAATATTTAGTTAACCATAAAAATGAAAATTTATTTGCTAATTACTTCCCTAATGACTAATCAGACATTCATTAAAATTTTCAACAACTGTTATTGAGAAAATAGTTTGATAAAATGTTTTTGGGTCACATTTTCGATATTTTTCCAAAAAACATATTTTTGTAAACATTTTTCTAAGCGAGTCTAGTACCACTAATTATTAATTAATTGATGTTTAATAAGGTTATAAAATCATATTCATAACATTTAACAATATTCCAAATAGTTACCATATGTGAAGATTAAGTGTTCGAATTTTTGAGTCTTTACATATGAACTCATATTTTATTCTTCTTGATTTTATAATTACAAAATACGTTAGAATCTGTTAACCCCGACAGATTGTTATAATAGGGTAAAAGGCCATGGAAAGCCAGATGCATATAGCTTTATATTTATTACAGAAAAAAAAATCAAATGTTACCCAAATAAGTTTTAAAATCTGTTAGTTATATATTTTGGGTACCATAATACAACGTTGTTTTTTAAGTTATAAGATTATTTTCAGTTAGCTTATTGAACCATTATTGCTATTTTATTATGCTAACATTATTCAATTAAAATGTTTTGAAATAACTTTTCCTATTGCAATTCAAACATCATTCTTTGATTTTTTTTTTATATAATTACTTTATCGAAGATGAATAATTAAATAAAATTGAGATTTACATAATTTAATGGGGTCTTCTTCCTTGATCCAATTATTAAAGTTCGATGTGCTTAGATATTTATTTCTCTTATAATAAGTCCTTAAAACTAAATACCCCTATTATATTAAGTATTATTATGTTTCTGCGCAATTGATAAATGCACAAGAGTAAATGCTAGAATCGGTTTTATAAGGGATTTGTAATTGGAATTGTTTTTTAAGGTCTATGTGAAAATGTTATCTTTAATTTTTTTTGTTTATTTTACTTTTTCCAATGCAAATGCAGAAGAAACATAAAATTGATATATCAAAAAAATGTATGACGTTGTAAAGCATGATGTCAAGTTAATAGATGTTGTATTATACACTGTCAAACTTATATATCCGTAATTATCTAGTTATTTAATTATATGTCATTTACAAAATGGCACATGTTACTGCATTATTTAATCTAGTTATTCACGCACAACTTAGTTTCACGTTAAATTAAAAATCCAACAAAAATAATCGTAGATATGCCATCATAAGCAAACATAACAAAACGCACCGAACCATTTGTTTGTACCATTTAAATCCTTGAATTTACCATGTACAGTTCAATTTTTTGTTCTCAAATGACATCATATGAAAAGAAAAATACACTAACAGCCCCTTTCACAGCAAATTCTTGTCTGCCACGATAAAATTCCAAAAATTTGAACTTCTTTCAACCAAAACATGCACTAGAAATCAATAAACACAGAAAAATAAAATGGAATACAAATATACATATCAAGTTCAGACTTCAATTTCAGAAGTCGGTGTACTTTCCGAATCAACCCGTCTAATCTCCTCCATCATCCTCACAACCTCCGTCATACTCGGCCTCTTGTTCGGATCCCTAGAAGAACAAGCCAACCCCAGTTGCAACATATGCACCATATCCTCCTCGATATTCTCACCCTTCATTAACTCAACGTCAAACACCTCAGCAGTCCATTCCTCTCTGACGACCGAGTGCACCCACCTCGGCAAATCGGACACGTCGTCGTACCCATGTCCTTGAACCGGAGATTTACCCGTTAAAGCTTCCAGTATCACAACGCCGAAGCTGTAAACATCGGTTTTGGTGGTGAGTTTGGATGTCTCGACGAACTCAGGTGCACGGTATCCAGGCAGGGATCGAGACGTTGAGGATGGTAGGTTGTTCATCAGTGGAGCTAGCGCGTAATCGGAGATAATGGGGGTGAGGTTATCGGTCATGAGGATGTTCGATGATTTTATGTTTCCATGTGTGAATTTTGGGTTTTGTTCGGAGTGGATGTGAAGTATGGCTTTTGCGGTCGATAACAGTATTTTTAGACGTGCTTCCCAGTTTAATGGAGTCCTTGCGTCGGTTCCACGGTTTCCTAGAAAGAAAGAAAAAAGCTTAGTGCATATAAAAAAAAAAAAAAAATAGTTACATATAATATTTTCGGTTATATAATATATTTTCTACATCATACTAATTTTAGTATTAGCAATAAATATAATCATGTACTGTGTATGCCCCAGACCATAATCTAGGTATATTCATATGTAGTGCAGCTAGTAATGATCAAACTCTCAATCTTATCAGTGGAAACCAACTACTTCAACCAGTTGCACTACCTATGTATGTCAGATTTTGTTAATCTTTCCGAAGCCAAGAACAGGTTAAAAGTGCACATGCACAAGCTTACGCCATCATAGTGCAAAATATATCTAATTACTGGAAACTCGATATGCCAGATAGTTGTTAAATGCAATTGATCTAGTTGTTTCGGGTCTATACTAGACAATTAAAAGAAAAAATTTCGCAGCCACTCTTCTGATGTTTAAAAATACACTCTTACTCTCTTCAAAAAACAATTTCACAAAACATCCTATGATTACTCCTAGTGAAAATTTGTGTTTTCTGGAAAAGTTTGCAGAAAATATAGTGCAAATCTGTTTGCAAATTTGCTAAAAAAGGAACACATTTGCATTTTCTTTTGGCCCGGGGGAGTTTTTGGTAAAAACTAGTTTTTGAAGCAAGCAAAAACGAAATAAGTTTGGAAATAAGGATGTCTCACTAATCTCTACAAAGTAAAATCCCTATGTTGCGAGTTCAGCGACTATGTTATTGTATCCTTTAAACTTGAGAATGGAGAGATAGAAAAAAATATACCATGCAACAACGAAGAGAAGCTTCCATGAGTAGCATATTCATATACAATAAGCTTTTCATCCTTCGAGTAATAATAAGCTCTTATAGAGACCAGGTTCTGATGTTGCCCAACTCTATTAATGCTTTCCATTTGCTGTTCAAATTCTTTCTTACCTGCCATAACTTCCTTCAATCTTTTCACCACAACCGTTACTCCATCCTCGAGAGCTGCTTTATAAGTTGTTCCATAGCTTCCTTTTCCAAGAACTTCGGCCGAAGCCCTTAACAGATCTTCCAGATCAAAATTGTACGAACACCCCTCGAAAAATACCAGTTTATTCTTCTCTGCCATTTGAACTCCACTGCTATAATCCCCGTTTGATGACTCAACATTTTTGTTGCTGAAAGTTTTCGTCGTTGAACCCATAACCCCTCCCTTGCTTTTCTTTCTTATTATGCACAGTACAAGGACAACAGCCACTAATAAGAACAAAGCAACTCCACCAGCAATTATCACTATAATAACCCTAGTTTTTAACTTCTTTGTCGAACTAACTTCATTATTACGAGGAAACGAAGGTTGCGAAGAAGAATTAGGTGATAACGGTGAAGGATGAGCACCAGAACACTGAAGTAGAGGAGGGCCACACAGTTGAATATTTCCAACAAATGAATCATTTGAAAATCTTTGAAGGGAAAGGGGTATTGTACCGTTTAATTTGTTGTAACTAAAGTTCAAATGGTTTAGCTTTTGAAGTTTCAAATCAGGAATTGGTCCAAACAAAGAATTGTTTTCAAGGAAAAGTGTACTAAGTAGAGATAATTTTTTTACTGACAACGGAATTTCTCCTGAAAAATTATTGCGTGAGAGATCGATTACATTGAGGTTTTTAGAGAGTGAAGATGGTATCGGACCATTAAAAGCATTTTGTTGAAGATTAAGGTAGTGCAAAGATGGAAGAGATGGAATATCAATAGGGAGACTGCCATTGAGATTATTAGACCGGAGACTTAAGATTTGAAGATGTTTGAGTTTGCTAAGAGTGTTGGGAGGAAGTTGACCCGAAAGCCCGATACCCGGTAGCCTAATAGCGTAAACATGAGTTTGGTTATGAATTTTTGAACATCTGATTCCAACCCATGATGAACAAACTGAAGTATTAGGATTCCAGTTAAGTTTCAGACCATGGTGCACTGAACTTGCAAAGGCAAGCAAAGCTTGCTTTTCAGAATTCAAATCAGAAACTATAAAGGAGGGGAAATATAATAGGACTAGAAAAATTAAAGGTGCAAGAGAATTCCATTTGAGATTCAAGTGATCCATCAGCATCAATAGTTAAAGCTCTTTCCTTGGTAGTTCTTCATGTTTTGCTGTAGTAAACAAAATGATATGATAGCTAGTATATGGTTATGGAAAGATAAATAAGCAAGATGAAACATTTCTCTTTGATTTAAAGCTGTGGTTGCATTACGTTGTCAGTCTGAAATTAAACAAAGGTTGAACAGTCTATAAAGCTCAGAGAAAGCTACTTGCTTTACCAATGATCAGAAAGGAAATTAAATGATTAGGCAACATTTTATCATGATTAGTTTCATTACCCAGAACACTAGGACGTAAGAGCCATTTGTATAGTACAACTACGGCAATAATAAACAGATCTGGGGTCCATCAGAGAAAATTTTCATTGTATAGTTTTACTATTCACTCAGTGTTGTCATTT
This sequence comes from Allium sativum, assembly GCA_030737875.1. NCBI lineage: Eukaryota > Viridiplantae > Streptophyta > Magnoliopsida > Asparagales > Amaryllidaceae > Allium > Allium sativum. The sequence goes on along the minus strand of CM060919.1, from coordinate 792,929,428 downwards.
GGTTTTTTAGTAAAAGATAAAATAAAGCAGAGCAAATATCCCCAGTGAAAAAGCATGGAAACACAACCCTAAATTCATGACTAGCAAACAAAAGAAGCATCCAGTTAAAAGTTATTCATTGATCAACACCTAAGAAATTGCATGAAGAAAGCAAATAAAGCAAGAAAAGAATCAAAAGCTATCATATCTTTCTGCAAAGAGAGAAAAAGCTCACAGTTTACCTGCATTTTAGACCTTATCTAACTCCTTACAGTAATAAAGCAGAGATTTAATACAATAAACACTCCACTAAACCAAATCAAAAAAGGCCCAATATAAAGCAAAAGCAAGCATAGAATCATGTTCTTTCAGCAAAGTTAAAGCGAAGTGGGTGAGCTAACATACACTATGATGATTTGTATTAAATCCACTAGTTACTACAATACTTGGAATTTACAAGAAACTCAGGTTCATTTCAAGCCTATCTCACCAAATTTTTATAAGAAGCAAATCGCTTTCTATATGTTATCATTCTATGAGCTCATAGCTAGACGACATTTATAAAATGCATTTTCTAGGCTGCTACTGTCATTATATTGGGGTCAACTCATTCATGGACAGTGTATTTTTTTCTAATATTAAGAAATTAGTCACAAATAAGGCGATTGTTACGTCTCAGACAATTTGTCGTGCTCCATCCTAATCAAGAGTAGAATATACCAAGAGTCACTGTCGAAAGGATGTGTGAATTATATCAATAAAGTCAAAAAACAATAATACTGTCTAAACTAGCAAGTCAACATACTACAGACGGAAAATTTTGATCTAATGGTGCTAATTTGTGTTCCCTTAATTGTACTATGGCCAATTTACGTTATTCACTGTTCAATATGAATTATACACTTAATTTCATCCTTCTCAGATTTAGACTCCATTGTTTTACTTCACTGCAATCAAGACTAAAGCAAACCTTAGGAAAACGATTACCAGTGGAAAAATAACGTGACTGAGATTCAAAATTCAAACCTCAGTGCTTCTCATATCGTCAAGCCTGTGGCTTATATATTTAGCGTTCAACTAGTTTTACATACATATGAATAAAATAGAGAGTTTCCAGGGTAAACCTCATGTTAATTAGACCATTAGCTACACTTAACCTCACAACATTCATTTTTTATGCAATTTGCATACCGATTTACTTTTCTTACCCACTCTTCAATATGCTCATTCCAAAATCAAAACCATCTTTAAATTAACGGTACATCCGGATTATCAGGATTATTAAAATGATATTAGTACGGTAAATTGTAAACTAATCGAAACGATATTTGTATGGTATACCAAAACAGTGACTAAACAATTATAAATCTCTTTCACAAGTTTATAAATCAAATTTCCAGTATTTTGGAATATGATATTAGTAATGTTTTCAATAATAACTGTTGCGTAACGAATGTACAACAACAAATTATGTTAATAATGACAACAGCAAGGTGTTATGTTAAACAATAATGATAAATACCGTTTTATTATTGTGTAGAAACGATACACCTTCTAACAGAAAAGATAACAATATATGTAAATAAATTTACAAGGAAAGAATCTAACCGGGGTATAGAAAGAAATTTCGCCTGAGACTTATCGTGACAAATTCGTTAAAGACTTTATTCAGAGTCTCCCAAGGACTTGATCTACTCGAGATTGCGATGTGCACAATTTTTTGTGTGATTTGTGGAACTATTTTTATTTTGCAGAAATGAAGAGATAATTCGAAAATGTATGAGTGAGGAAAGTGATCAAGTTTCCTTCTCTACTTATAGTCTGATTCGCAGCGGTTGTTTCCATCAGAAAATGTCGTATCTCTTCAATTCGCATTTGCAACGCTTATTCAGTTATTTCTACTGAAAAAATGGTTGTGTCTTTTTAACAATTTCAACGCTTAGTTTCGACTGTGTCTCTTCAGCAATTGCAACAATGATTCACAACGGTCATTTCTATTGCGAATACACAATATTGTCAAAAATCTTAAAATCCTACGATTTAAGTCCCGTTTTAAATCGAATCTCACCCTTTACGATTCAATTCATATTTCGATTCAAACCAAGCTAATACCACACTTTAGAAATATCATTCAATTCAACTTAATATATTTAATATACTTATTTAGGTCTACAATTCCAATTTTAATCATTTAAAAACAAATTAAAATTAGAACATGAGCGAAAATGATGTTTTTGATTTAGATGTAGAAGTTTAAACATCAAATTTAATTTCAAAGCGTGTGCAAACTATAGAATATATGTTTTTTGAATCCATGATTCACGATTTAAATCATGTTTCGATTCATAGTTTGAGTTTTACGATTTACGATTTGAAGCTTATTCTGATAACCTTGCGAATAAATGTATTTTTTCACCTGCGACGTTTAATTTGCAACGACCATTCCCATTGGCAAACGTCGCGTTCAATCATTTCGTAACGGCTATTTCCATTTGTAAATAGTCGCGTCTGTTCATATATTTGCAACAGACAACGGTTGTTTCTAATTGAAAACCATTCGCTTTTGTGTAGCAAAAATTAACATGGTCCATTCTTTTCAGACTTACATCCAACCCGGCCCGGTTTGGTGTAGAACGGACAACAACGCGCGCGTGTATGATAATCCATAGCCATATAGGTCCTTCCCCTCGCATAAATTTATCTGGCCCCTAAGGGCCAATATAAAGATTAATGATATACTCCCTCCGGTTCATAATGTAAGAAGTTTGTTTTGTTTCAAAATATATGATGTTTAAGCTTGTTATTCCAGTTTTATCCCTCACACATGATAAATGATAGAAACCCAAAAGCTATTTTATGAGTATTTTTTATGCATGAAAAGGTAAAGCGGTTGATGAGAATAGGAATAGTAGTTGGCAGACTTGAAAAGAGAAATTAATGTGCATGACAAAACTAATTTAAGTATAGTGTAAAATGTCATTGATTTTTTTCATAATTCTTGTGCAAACCTCTAAAACTTTTTACATTACGAATCGGAGGGAGTACTATTTAAGCATGAATACATATTTATTTTTGACGATGTGGGACTTATATCTCATTCACCATTTTAAGATTTCTAACACATTTAAGTAATCATAGATTCAAAATATCCATTTTATTCATCAAAAGTATGTCCATATTTCAAGGCCTGCAAATGCTTTTTAAAAAATGATTTTGATGCACAACTAAAATTAAAAGTCAAATTTACCTCTTGTTAAATTTTTTTAGTTTGCTTAGAAAACAATAAAATTGCAATCATGAATCTACGTAAGCATATCAAATATATCAATAAGGATTGAATAGTTTTCTTAATTGCAGTTCTAGTTGGGTTTGAATCAAAACATTTGAATTGCAAATTGATTTGAAACGAGGTCTAAATTATAAGATTATGGTATTTTTTGTTAAGTGTGGCCCGTATTGAAATGAAGTGGACACGTGGATTGAATAAAGTAAAAGTCCTATATTGCCAGATATTTGGAATAACCGTGTCACATATATGGCATTTATGACACATAACAATATGGATTCTTTTGTGTTACAATATGTATGATGGGAGGCAATATTGGGATGTTCAATTGAAACCTCGGCATATAAGACTTCGATCGTTGATGACGTCTAGATACGATGAAGCACATAGTAATAGCATTATGCAGGGAATGCTGAAACGTAACATGATACCGAAGCTCTTGATTTGAAAGGACCAGTATAATGCTCTACATTCGATGGAACAAGCATAATGCAGCATGATCAAAATTTGACCCCAAATAGGCTTGAGCATTGGATGCTCGTCAAGGTGGAGATATGATAGTAAACAGTCTGAGTCTGACACCATTGTTTAAGAGAACTCAGAATAGCAACCTGATTAAGATTTCTTTTGTTACAAGATGTTTTGCAAATACCAGATTATATGACCGACGGGATGCAATGTTGAAATGTTCAACTGGGATGTCGGCATAGAAAACTTTGACCGTTGATACCGTCAAAAACAAGCTTATATTATGTTGTTCCTCTAAGATACCTCAAAATATACTTTATTGTTTCTCAATGCGACTTCCCCGAAGTAGCCATATAGCGAATAATCAAACCAACTGTTTGTGCAATATCTGGTCTCGTACTATTGGAAACGTTTTGTATATGTATTGAATTTATTTAAAAAAAATATACAGTTACTAAGATTTATTATTGAAATTGAGCCAATGAAAGTTATAACTGTAATATCTACGGGGGATTTTAGCCTCAAGGACAAAATGAACAAAAAATTATTTCATAAAGACAAGAGAGTAAAATTTTATCCATAAGGACGAATTTTAGTGTAAAGGAAGGAATTCAGGGGCCCACTGTAATTCCTCCCTTTACACTAAAATTTGTCTTTATGGACAAAATTTTAGCCTCTTGTTCTTATGGAACAATTTTTTGTTCATTTTGTCCTTCAGGGTATTTTCCATATATATATATATAATTATTGTGATTGAGCAGTTACATTAGCACAACGATCATATATTTATGTGACCTTTTATCGAGTGTTACAAAAACAAATGGAATTAAAATATTACTAAGAATGATAATAAATTAAAACTTATTAACATTCATCACTTTTGAAACGCATACAATTTATACGTTATAAATTGCAGTTTTTCTGACCGTTTCTTTTATTTATTATGATATTAATTGTGATCCAATTTTCCTCCCATTAACATAGCGAACGTTACACTTTTGCATTCTGTCTATATAGTGAATGGAATAGATAAAACAATACATAGAACAATTTTTTTATCTTACTCTCCCTTCAAAAACCTCTTTATCCTCATTGAAAAATTTTCATTACAAAAAAAAAGTACTGTTTTTTTAATTTGAGTGCAAATCAGGCTCAATTCGCTTATGCAAGCGAATTGATATTGAAGGAGAGATTGTTTTATCCTAAAGGCGGCGGCGAAAGGTACGAACTGCTTTGCACCATTGAGCATATCGTCGAAACGTCTTCAAGCGAGTGATTTTGTACGTGACTTAGCCATTGTTTTTTCAACACGTACAAACCATGACATACATCCAGAGTCGTCCTGAGGGCAAGCCCACCAAGCCCATTGGCTAGGGCAACCCACGAGGCTTAGGGCAGAAAAAAAAGGAATCAAATTAAGATTTGATATATATGTTCACGTTCTTTCAATCGTTGGTCCAAACCTCTTGTCTACATTACTGAATTTCACAACTACTACCACCTAACTGTTGCTGCAATTGGATTAAATCGGACCATCTTGTCTACCTATCACTGCAACCGACTTTGGCTACCTATTGATGCTCCATCTATCTACCAACACGAATTGAAATAATTTTTTTAATTGTTGATGAATGCGTTCTATTTAGATTTATTTATTATGTCTCAGACAATTTGATGATGATGTCTTAAATGTTCAATTATTTGTTAATTTAGTGATGAAAGAATTATGTGTCTTGCTATTCACACTCCACTTCCCTCTTTCGGCCACCACACCGTTCGGTTGTTCACTGCCGAACGGCCTACTTCCCAAAAAAATACATTGTCCGGAGTCCGTTTACAGCCGACGAACGTGAAGGGAGTTCGTCCGTTTATGCCGAACGAAAATATGTGGTGACCGAAAGAGGAAAGTGGGGTGTGAATAGCAGGACACAAGAATTATTTTGGCTCATCAATATTTTGATGTCTATCTCTAATAATTTAGGTTCATTCAGTTGTCTGTTAATTTGATGATGAACGAATTAAGCAAATTCAGATTACTTTTGGTTTTTATAAACTCCGTCTCAATTAAAAAAAAGTCAAATACTCTGAACCTGCAAACATTTTGAATTTGCTTGGATTATAGAAAATAATAATTTCATGCCTTTGATTAATTGTAGAGCAATTGTGGGTGAATATACGATAAATGCTTTTTATTGGATTGCTTTAGAATAAATGAAATTGACGTTGAACGGAGAATTGTTTCAAATAAACTTAAATTGGTTGTTTAATTCAAATCATTTGATAAATCTAATTTATTAGTTGATTGGTTGATTGTATTATTTATTAATTTGTATATTAATCAGTTTAGTTGATAATATAGTTATCAGTTAAATAGGTTAAATAGTAGATAATATAACAAAAGAAGAAGACGATAAGAAACGGGTAAGAAATAGGAAGTAAAACCCCAGAGCTTACAACAGAAAGGTAAAACAAAGTCAAGATGCAATATCTACATTATTAGGTGGCTAAAATTATAAACTATTCAATGAAAAAACGCAACTATATATTGGTTCATGTCAAATTAAAGAAACAAGATATTGATGAAAATGTCGAAAAAGTCTTTAAGGACTGTGTAGATGATGAAGTGCATACTAATGAACCTATTTCTTCCAATGAATTTGTTGATGAAGAAACAAGCAACAATGATCATGTTGATGTAGAATTGAGCAAAGACATTGGCGTAGATGAAGTGGAGAGAAGAAAGGAAGTGTGCTTGATCTGAACAAAGACGATAATGATCATGATCCAGGGTTATGAGGCTTATGAGTGATACGAAAAGAATAATAATTGTTCAAAGAGAATCAATCAAAATTGTAAACAAAAACGACAAGTTTTCAAGTGTAATAAAGTTCAAGAAAAGTAGAGTTTCTCATCTAAGCATTATATTAGTCGTTTTTCAAAAGGCGAAGAACATGAAAAGAAGTCGCTAATATATTCAAATGCACTGAACAGAGTATTTTGCTTTTTTTCAAGTTATTTAAAAATAAATGCATGACAATCTTCCACATAAACTTAGGTAGCATGAAACTAATTTGGAACATTATGAAAATGTTGTGAAATTGGTTGATTTGCAAAAGAGGATAAAACAAAGGCATCATTGATAAAAAATGGAAGCTCAAATTGAAAAGGAGAAAATCCGTTGAAAGATGATATTGATTTGAATTATTGAAGTTGTGAAAAATATTTTGGAGGAATAGCCTGCTTATTGAGTTTTTTTGCTAAATTTGATCAGATTATGCAGATTTTCGATGTGTAGTAGATAAAGAAAGTCAACATCACTATCTTAGTTATAAGATTCAAAATGAGATAATACTTCTATTACCTAAAGAGATCAAAGCAAATATAATAACCAAGATCTTTAAAAAAAAAAAAAAAACAGTTATTTTTTATTGCACATCGGGATTAAGCCATGAAGAATAAATGTCGATCATTAAAAGATGTGTGGATATTAAAGATATTAATAAGGTGAAGGTGGAAGAGTTTTTCTTCTGAATTATAGTGGTTAATGATACATCGAGGCTTCGCCTTTTCAAACTTAAAAATGTCTTGCATGAAATTAAACTTAACTTTGATGATGTAAGAGGTCGAGAATATGGCAATGGATCTAATATGAAAGGTAAACAACAAGATGTACAAAAAAAACATTTCATGATGTAAACCCTCGAACATTTTACATGTCATGTGGTTGTCATCGTTTAAACCTTGCATTATGTGATATGATTAAATCTTGTGTTAAAGCAAGGACTTCTTTTGCATTCGTATAAAAAATTATACATAGTTTCAGGATCTACTCATCGATGGAATATTCTTAAAAGACATGTGAAATATTTAGCGCCAAAAACATTATCAGTTACCCGAGGGGAAAGTCAAGTTGAAAATGCAAAAGCTATTAGATTTCAACCATCAATGTTAAGAGTTGCTTTAGTTGAAAGTTGAAACTGCTAATAGTTCTAAAGAGGATACGGTGATGGCTGAAGCTAAAGGCCTACGTGCTAATGTTTTATAAAATTTTGAGTTCTTAATAAGTCATTGCATTTGGTACAAGTTATTAAATAAAGTGAGTCAAGTAAGCCAAACACTTCAACATGAAAATATGAATTTTGACGATGCAATTACAAGATCAAAAGAATTTATTGAATTTTTACAAAGTTTAGAGAGCTTGGATTTGAAGGAACGTTGAAGGAGGCTAATGAACTTATTATGGATGTCGGTATTGAATCAAAAATTGAAAAGAAAAGAATCTTTCGTAAAATAAAACATTTTGATGAGGATATTGCAACTAATAAAAAAAAATCATCAAAAGAGATTTATGGTTTAATCATTTTCAGATTAAACACTGCATGGTGGCTCAATTACCGTGTTGAAGTTTGATGATAAAATGTCCGAAGCTTGAGCCGTGAAGTCGGTATACATTATACGAAATGATTGGAGTGCGTGGATTCAATGCATCATATTTCAGCGACGATCCTATGTAGCTTGGGTCCAAAACGCAGCACGACAAACGAATATTGTATATGTTAAGAATTTTCAACAGAAGATGTTTAATTTGTTAGAAAATGACAAGAGAAAAAAAATCTCTATCGCTGTCGTACTTTGAACTCCTCGTATTTTAAATCAAATTATAAACCGCAACCAACCACACAAACAGTTAATGAAAGTTGAAGATTGTTGACTTGTGCTTGACTAACATGACGCAAATCAACTCAAACCAAAAATAAAAAATTCAGTGTAGCTCAAACCATAAATTCAGTATACTGTAATAAAAGCATCCATTAACTTTTTTTTTTTTGATTCATTCTTTATGTTGAATGATGGTTTTCCCTTGAACATTTGGTGAATAGAAAATAGGGGTTGCAAACGAAGAACACGATTTGAAGCAACTTTCTTTCAATTTTCAGCAGAATCAGAATTCATTGCAAATGCAAAATCAAGACAAACTAAAAATCAGAAACCGCTAACTAAACCATATTCAAAAGCTAAAGCAAAGCTTTTCAAAACCATATCTTCGTCGGAGAGCCCAAAAAAGGAAGGTATATATGCCAGATAAATTGAAAATACAAAATGCAAGCAGAATAATGGGCAAAATTAAGATAAACGCAGCTTTAAGCAGCAAGAATAGCAAAGTGGACAAAAGAATTACCGAGTTTTGGCAGCATTGACGAAGCTCAAATCTCGAGAGCGAGTAGCTATAGAGCTGAGTGGGAGAGAAACTGGGGCTGGAATTAAGAAGCTTGTGCTTGAAGCAAAGAACCTCGCTTTTCAATTAATTACGAGATTGGCATTACCGTTTTCCATTTGGAAATTTTGACTGCAGCAAGCAAGAATGAAATGAATATCTAGTTCACATGAATGATGGGCGGATTGGTCATTTTGCCCACCGACGCTTCTCCTGTGAGCAAAATGCTTTGCATAATTTGGTACCATTTACCATTAATGCATCGATAACTGCTTGTGTGGTCAAATAGTATTAACTGAATTCAATCACTGGTAACGTGGTCCAATAATGAGTGGCATCTCTTTATTATTATTATAACTTAGATTCAGTTTTCTTTTCTTCAACTAGAGTCTTCAATCCAATCCTATACAAAGCCCCATTAGAAATCAAGATACACCTAAAATCATGTACATGTTTAACATCAATAGTAGTACGAATAACATTGTCAAACATCTTGATATTCACCAATGCCGACCATAAGATAAGAAGCTTCATTTCCTACCAAGCCCTCTCATCATGCATCTCGCAACAAGTAAAGCAACAGTTCATATCAGGTGTCATACGATATGATTAATCAATAAATTATAAATTGCTCTTCCTAAGAGCTAAAAGTGGTAAACACATCGATGTTAACCTCTATATCGAATTTCTCAATAGTAGACAATGAAACTTGCTCTTAATTTTTTCTTCTTCCTTCGAGCTTGGAACATTAAGCTATAAAGTGCATTAGCTTCTTGTAATAATGGCGAGTCAATCCCTTTGTCCCCATGTATTGAGATCTTGAATTACTTCGATCCTTGTTAACTAGCCTTTTGGTCTGGCTCCCAAAAGTACACCAAGTCCGCTTGGCTCAACATATTGTGTGGCACTGAAGCCCGAAGTTTCGCCAAAACTCTAGGGAGTCAAGTCCGAGAGAAGTCGCGCGAGCAAAAGCATCATACCACTCTAAAACGTAGATTTCGAATCCCTGAGTTTGGGGAATTCGAACCCCTCGTTATGCATGTTTCGAACCCTTGTTCGGGAGATTTCGACTCCCTCAATACCAAGCACTTCGAACCCCTTATGAGATTCGACTCCCTCGTTTCCACCAAAGTTCGGATCCCCCCAGTTCGAACCCCTGAAACCTCAGCTCCCTCCACTTCGTATCAGAAACTTCGGATCCCTCATCACCAAAAACTCGTACCCTTCGGCCATAGGAATTTCATGTCCCTTCGCTTCTGAATATCTCGCCTCCCTCGCATTTTCGAGTCCCATCTTGCATGACACCTCTTAGCGTACCCCTAGGATACGAGTTCGTTTCTCTTAAGGGACACGAAGAACTTGTATCCCTAGGGGAGACGAAATTCGTATCCCGTAAGAGGGATACGATTTTTTGTGTGCATGTCAAGGGGGGTTCAAAATTCAGGCAGGGGATTCCAAGGGATACGAAATTCTGTTGTGTGGTCCTCAAATCTTACATACTCCCACCTAACCCTTCAACTATAAATATCCTTAAGCTTGACATTCAAAAGGGTTGGATTTTATCTGATTTGACACCTCTTCAAACTCCTAAAACTCATTAATCGCAACCTTGCTTTTAAGGAAGAAGAAGCACAAGTTACTTTTTTCCAAAACTTAGCATATGAAAAATATAATTCTGAAATACATGAATGGACTTGTAAACGAATGCCTAGATGACGTTTAATGCTTATAACTCAATTGTGAGAATAAAAGATCAACGAAATCCTTCAAAATGGACGTAGACTTCCATCTCGACTTCGATGCACTACTCGGGTTTCTTACTAACCTACACCTCGAGTCCGCTTACGATGGTTAAGCGAGCAAAAAACCTGATGATCGGAACTTCAAAAGCAGCCGATGCTGCTACTTCTCAACAACTTCAGTCGGGGGGAAACCCGACCGAAGCAGACATCCTCCTTCCTACGGACCCCGATGCTTCTGCAACTCAATCGTAGATTTGTGCGCTTAATACAAGGTTAGGGAACAGATCTCTCAAGCTTAACGATGCATTGAAAACCAACATCGACCTTATGCATCTACTTCAGGAAAGTCAACGCCTCGTTGCTCAACTCCAGCTTTCTCAGAACAACGCTCGATCACGAAACAACTCCTCGGAAAGCGCCTCTTCCGAAACTCGGGGCTTAAGCCAAAGAAGAAGGCTCACCCTCAACACTACTGTTGTTGCCTGCACTAGTGCACATACCAATGGAAACAGCAACAACAACGAGAACGGTAATGGGACCACCATAACCATCAACGAGGGAATGCGTCAACGCGTCCGATTCTGGTTGGTTATCAATGATGAACCAAGTTCGAGTAACCGAGCCCCTCCTCGACATTATCCAACTGTCGTTGCTTTAAACTTGGGGCCTACGTGTCCAACAACTCAACAGGCCCAAGTTCCACCTAATCAGAATCTGCATCAACCCGCTTAACTTCGTCAACCATACCAGAATCAGGTCAACAATAATGATGACATGGATGAGGGCGAGCCCGATGTCCATTCTAGATGACGTCCATGGCCCGTAACCCCCGGGGTGGACAACAACCGCTGGATCCAGGCAGAGAATATTCATCCGGCACCCGACGCGGTCCGAATGATTATAAGGAATATGCGAGGGAACATCAACGACATGGGGGAAGCCCATTTGAGACGTAACCCCTTCACTAGGGTCGTGCAAGAAGCCAAGTGGCCTCGACGCTTCAACATGCCACAGCTAGGGCTCTATGTAGGAACGACGGACCCCTGCGCTTTTCTGAACCGCTATGAATAGCACATGGACTCTAGTAGGACCACTGATGTAGTTAAATGCAAATGCTTCAGTCTTCTTGGAAGGCACGACCTTGTTCTAGTTAACCCGTCTCCCGCTCCAATCTATCAGTAACTTTGACCAACTGGCAACCGAAATGGTCAGACTGTTCAGAATGCATGTTCCTACGCCAAGGAATACTCTTACTCTCTCCAGCCTCTACCAGGACCCTACTGAGACCCTCAGAAGCTACCTAAAGCATTTCAACACCGCCCTTGTTGAGGTTGACGATCTGGAACATCGCACAGTCCTCTTCCATCTAGCCAAAGGCATCCTCACTAACTCCGAATTTGGAGCATAGATAGAAAAAAGGCAGCCGAAGACTCTAGAGGCCTTCTACGAGAAAGCCGGACATTTTTTATGCCAAGAGGAAGCTCGACGGAACAGGGCTACCCAAGGAAGTCACCCTAACAACCCACACACGGGAACTGTCGAAGACAATGTCAAAGGAAAACAAGTCGGAGAATCTTCCGACAAGGGTAAAGGGGCGGCCCCGTACAAGCCCAAGCCAAATAACAGGAAAACTGGTAGTCATAACAATCAAGTTCCTGGAGATCCTAAGAAGCACGACCACTACCAGAATTGCAGGAACTACACTCCACTCAACCGAGTTATATATACAATTTACTTGGGGACTTGTAACACTCATCATTACAAGAAGCCCAATACCAAGGAATCCACCGACCATGAGAAAAACTCCAGCAAATATTGCAGATTCCATGACATGTTCGGGCACAACACCAACGACTGTCACCACCTCAAGGACGCAATCGAGAAACTCATCTGCGAGGAATGTTTGGAATAGTATGTCCAAATCCTGCTACTCCCGAAGCATCCACGGGCCCTTCAATGCCTGCTTTTCATCTGCCTAATGCGGCCTCAGGGCCGTCCAATCAAAGACCACAGGGAATCAATATCAACACTATCTACGGTGGACCTCACCCCTCTCATGACAGCTTTCAAAAGATGGAGGAGTATGCTAACTCCATTAACCATGACGAATCTGTCCCTGCTAAGCTCCAAAAAAAGTGCAAGACAATATCGTCTTCCGCGAGAGGGAGTCTACGGAAATTGTAACAACCCACAAATTCTGAACCAATTTAAAAAAAATTATTTTAGAAATTTTAATGGATTTTAAATAGTTAAAATGATTTATTTTAATAATAACGACTAAAAATTTATTTTAGTTGAAGTTTGAATGAATATATTTATTTTAATTATAAAAGGAGTTAGATATAGCGCGGTAGTTTGAAAATTTGAATTTGAACTTTGACTGACTGTACATGATGCATAATAAATCAGATTTTACTGAAACCAAAAATATGTAAATCTATTTAAAATTGTCTTTCCAACGAATCCGAAAAATCGAAATTTCATAACGGGAATCAAAAGTTATGCCCAGTTTAATTTTCAAAATAGTCGCTATAGAATTTTTATATATATTTTAATATTAAAAATAACCATTTTTCAGACGACCTCCGTTTTTTACGAAACCACTTTTATTGGAACCGGAATGTCAAATTATTGCTATGTTCCAATTTTCAGAATTTTTAGAATTAATATGTGAGCGTGGCATAAGAAAACGTGTTTTGTCAGTTTTAGTCAATTTCGATCGACCAGAAAATGACCATTTTTCAAACGGTCTCGGAATTCAACGAAATTAGTCTTTTTAGGACCGTATCGTCAAAACATAGCTAGAAATATTTTTTCTGTAATTTTTAGAGTAAGTATGCGGCCTCGGTAAATTTAAATCTACGTTCAAATTAAATATAAATTGATTTATATTTTAATTTAAAGAAAAACATATCGTAACAGCCGAATTGGGTTACGAAACATGTTCCATTATGTCCGGAATGGGGGTATTTAGCTAGGGGCTACACTCGTTGTGTTTGATTTGGAGTTCGTATTGATAAACATGAATTTTTGAAAATAAATGAATTAAATAAATTAGAAATACGGTATAAATACGGTCCCAATACATTCCATTACACGAACCCTAAACCTAAAACAACCAGCCGCCGTTCTCTAAACCAGTGGCCGCGACGCTCCTATCTTCTCCTCCCTTTTTTTTTCAAAACTACTCAACGAATTCGAATGCTTCCAGAGACTAAAAGGAAGAGCTCCTCACGTTCTACACAATCAACGATCACGATCTTCTCTGGCTTAACAGGGTGCTCTAGATTTGGGTGGAAACCCGCACTGTTCGGGGTTGGATTGCGAGGCACATGGGCCATCGCACGGGATGGGGTTCGTGGTGGAGGTGCGCGACATGGAGGGCTTGACGGCGGCCAGGCGCGCGGGTTGGCGTGCGATTTGGTGAAAAGGTGTGGAGCCTGTGTTGATTTTGTTCGACTGTTAAAGGAAGAAGGAAGAAAGGGTTAACCAATGTAATTAGTTTAATTAAATTGTTAATTATTTTAATTATGTTATCAAATGTAAATAATATCATAACTTTATCATATGACTTCAGAATTCAATGAAACTGAATCCATTGGAATTGCAGAAACAAGATCTACACGATGGAAGAAGCCAGATCTGAAAAGGAGCACCTTGAAAATTCAGACAAAAAGCAGTGTGAGATTTCTATTTTTAATTAATTAAAATTTTATTATTTTTCGCTGATTTGAATCCATGTAGATACGTTAATATAATCAGATCTATTGTGATGTTGGAAATGTTGATTGTATTGTGATGTGAAATTGGTTGATGTTTGGTGATTGATTGTGGTTGGAATGAAATTGGTTGATATTGTAGCATTAGATTTGAAATCATATATATATATATATATATAAACATAGTTATGAAAAATGTTTATACATTGAAGATTTACCTTTTTAATGTTAATGAACATTAAAAATGATCATCGATGAATAAAATGACTTATTTTGAGATTTACCTTTTTAATGTTAATGAACATTAAAAATGATCATCTACGAATAAAAAAATAATAATAAATTACATTTTTATTTAATGTAATCAAAGAATAGAAAAGATTTCACTTTTCTATATTGTAACAAATGAATGAAAATGAAAGATTACAATTTATATGTGATTAAAGAGAAAAATAAAAGATTAAAAAGTAACATTTTGTTGTCACTCCATAGAATAAAAAGTCAAACTTTTATTTGCATTCTTTGATGCAAATGAAACTTGAATCAAAAAGTTGTTCTTTTATTTGCATTCTTTGATTCAAATAAAACTTGAAATAAAAAGAACCGGTTTTAAATATTTAATTTTTATTGTCATTTTAAGGGACAATAAAAAGAATAGATTTTAGTGTTATATTTTTATTGTCCTTTTATATGCATTAAAAAGAATTAGATATTAAAATGGAATAGGTGAACAATAAAAGTATACATCTTTGTTTCGTATGTAGGAATCATTAAAATTTCCCATTGTTGAAATGTTACACTTCCATTTACATGTTGTCCGACTTGTTTATGTGATTGGAACGATAATTTTTCACACATCGCCCAAGTGCACAAATAATATATTATTGTTTGTTGGCTGAAAACCCCACACGGGTATTGGGATGATATTGGGCACACTAGTCCCAATATTTAATAAATTGTCAATCGATGGATTGACAATCTGTGTTGAGCATTACTTATTTATCTTTATGCTCACACAGTTATAATTCCCACTTTGGATGTAAATGTATTGTTTGATGATTTTTTATTATCGTTAAATATATGCAATGTATAAAATCCATATAACTGAATTTGTATGGTAATTGATTGAGTCGCATTCCGATTCAGAATATCTTTTGATCTAAAGGTTATTTTAAAACAAGAATATCTTTATATAAAGAATATTTTAAAATAAAGAATCTTTTAAAATAAAGAATATTTTAAAATAATAAATATTTTAAAATATGAAGCCGAGTTAAGTAGAAACGCCATTTTAAACCCGAACGGGTTTATTGACCGATTTTATTTATTTGATAATAAATATCGAAAAGAAGTGATTTCAAAATCTAATATTTTGAAATATTATTTTAGTATGATAAAGATATAAAATATTCAATTTTGCTTTAAAATTGAAAAGGAGTTAAAAATCATTTTAAATGAATTTATAATTATTTTATAAAATACGATTTAAATAGAAATCGACGATGTATATATTATATATTTATTTAATGGTCTGAATAGAATGCGTCGCGTAGCGACCGTTCGCAAATTTCGACCATTAACTTCAAATTGGCGTAACGGAAGATCCGACCGTCGGATTCTTCTAAAACCGGAACCGTTGGGTTTGTATTGAAAAGAGCTTTCAAATGAATATAAGAGTTTTGAAATCTAACGGTTGGATTTGGAATTATGTCCAAATCAATTTCAGAAAAGGTCGCTAAGGATGCAGTTCGGTGGCCGTTATTGGAAACTGACTGTACGAGCGATAATAAAATTATTTAAAATATGAAAAAATTATGTAAAATCATAATAAACGATTTGGAAAGAGTTTGGATGAAATATTCCATATTTGAAAAGAAAAATATATTTTTATCGAATTGAACTAGTTATTAGCTAGAATAAATCTTCAAAATAAGGTTTAATGAAGTTTTCCAATTAATTGATATTTAATTGGAATTAAATAAGATAAATTGGATTTTTGGGGTTTATCGTGAACAATGTTTTTAAATGACATTTGTTCTTTAACCCAGTTAAAGATAAGATTTGTCTCTTAAATCCGAATAATCATTAAGTAATGATTTTGGATATCAAAACCAAATTAGGGTTTTAATGAATCTTTAATAGGGGGATTAAAGAATAAATTAAAGAATTTATCTCTGATAAAATTAATGGGAACCTTTTCCTAATAATGAGAATATCTTATTAAAAGAATATTCTGAATTGGAATGTAGTGTATGATGTGTTTTATAGCACTTAATATTTATTATAAAATATGCGAGTTATTAAGAAAGACCGAGTTTAACCCATTCTGAATAATTACTACGACGATTAAAAGTCGAAGATGAAGACGGTGGTTGAAGACCGGCGATCTTCACATCAAATGGATGAGGACTACTGATGCCTTTGATTGGAGTTGCTGCCTTGAGAGGGTTCCAGTGGTAGTTGTCCGGAGGTATTGTTGATCGTTCGGATATGCGAGATATAAAGTGCCTCCGGTTTCGTTCAGACCCAGAACGAACTTGTAAATGGATCATATGTCTGATGTTGTATTCCTTTATACCATATTCGTTGATCGCTACTAAATATATATATCTGTTGGTGGCGGAGAATTTATTCTCTTGCATAACACCCTTCTCTGAGACGTACGAGTTTAGATGTTATATATTGGGAGAAATCAATGGCATGGACTGACATGTGGCATGCCTAGATGCAAATGATCAAGGCTTATTGTTGAAAAGCAGAGCCTTGTGGTTGATGATCAAAGCACAGCTTTAAATAGCATAGATTTGTGTATAGCGATGCTTCGCGAGCCTCACACCCCGGTATGAACTAGAAACGGGAGTAAGGACTGCAGGGAGGACATATGTTTCTTTCTAGCTAGGAGTGGTGTCATGGTTTTTACAAGGCCTGACATTTTTACTTATGTGGATGATGGAATGAGGCGCCTCTGTTATTTGAGTCCCTAGTGGCTCTATTTACGCCCCATAGGGCGGGGAAACGTATTGTTCAGGCATTACCAATCCACTAACATATTTGTGGACCGGCCCTGCAAGATCCAAGGGATGATGCGTTCTATTCCTGAGACATGGGCTAGATTGTCTTGAATTCGTTAAGGACTATCTTTTGCCTTGGTTCATGATGAGAACCCAACTTCCAATACGACCCATGCGGTTTTGATTGTATAACTAGTACGGCGACATAGTATATGGTAGTTATGCCGTCTATGATTGATATTATGATTGAAATGTTTTTGAAACATATACACACTATAATAATATCAAATCCGTTTTGTCGTATCAAGCATTTTTGACCATTATAAGGTAAAACTCTATCCTCCGGTTTGTGTTGCATTGTGTGATGAGACTTGAGCCTTATAATGGTTTCATTTTTCTAAAAAAGCATTGCGTCGTTTGACGATTTACTTTACTTATGCACTGGTAATCCAATGGAGTAAACCCGTTCCGCGTTAGCGACGTGGTCCTGTGATTAGCTTTATTATTATTAGATAGTTTAAGTAAGATTTCTCATACTAGTCCTATGATTGACCTGTAGTTTGTTTCACTTGCAAACTCGGGTGCCCTCTTTTACCACACGGGCAGTCGAGTAGCTTCTTTTGCAGATATTCATTTCTTAAGCAGGATCCTGGATCGAAGCTTAAAGCTGTGTCCAGAGCATTGGTAGCCTTCCGCTGTATTAGTTTATTTATTCCGCTGCATTGTAAAAAAATTATTGTAATTTAATCGTCCGCTGTATTATTATATTCGCTGTACTCTGATATTTTATACTCTGATGTAACATTATTACGATGTTTATAAAAGTCTGCTATTATTTGATCTAATGTGTTGTATGCCCAAAGTTAACATATGCGGGTTTTGAACGATTTTGATCGATCTAGCAATCGATTAAGGTCGGGAAAAATGCATGTCATTACAGCTGGTATCAGGGCGAGGTTTGCTCAAATCTTTGGTGTGTGACTCGTTAGAACTGAACAAAAGACTCATCAGAGATTGGATTAGTAATTTCCAACAAAAATACTCATTAGAGATAGGATCAGTGGTATCCTAGAATGAGAAAACTCGTTAGAAATGGGGTTAGAAATGCCCTAGGACGAGTTGAAAGTAACAAGTTTATAATTAACGTATTTGTGATTATATATAAAATCCGATCTTGGAAAATATGATTTTTGAATATATAAAAGTTATATTCGAAAGCTAATCAACTAATTGATTGATGATTGTGTTATGTGATAATTAATTCAACTAATAAATTTTTTTTAACCAATAAAAGAATAAAAATTTAATTGGTTAATTTAACAACTTTTAGCTCCGTTTTAAGTGAGGGAGATTGTAACCTGCAAATTCTGAACCAATTTTAAAAAAATTATTTTAGAAATTTTAATGGAATTTAAATAGTTAAAATGATTTATTTTAATAATAACGACTAAAAATTTATTTTAATTGAAGTTTGAATGAATATATTTATTTTAATTATAAAAGGAGTTAGATATAGCGCGGTAGTTTGAAAATTTGAATTTGAACTTTGACTGACTGTACAAGATGCATAATAAATCGGATTTTAGTGAAACCAAAAATATGTAAATCTATTTAAAAATATCTTTCCAATGAATCCGAAAAATCGAAATTTCATAGCCGGAATCAAAAGTTATGCCCAGTTTAATTTTCAGAATAGTCACTGTAGAATTTATATATATTTTTTAATATTAAAAATAGCCATTTTTCAGACGACCTCCTTTTCGATGAAACCACTTTTGTTGGAACCGGAATGTCAAATTTTTGCTATGTTCCAATTTTCAGAATTTTTAGAATTAATATGTGAGTGGCATAAGGAAATGTGTTTTGTCAGTTTTAGTCAATTTCGATCGAACAGAAAATGACCATTTTTCAAACAGTCTCGGAATTCGATGAAATTGGTCTTGTTAGGACCGTATCATCAAAACATAGCTAGAAATATTTTTTCTATAATTTTTAGAGTAAGTATGTGGCCCCGGTAAATTAAAATGTACGTTCAAATTAAATATAAATTGATTTATATTTTAATTTAAAGAAAAACATATCATAAAAGCCGAATTGGGTTACGAAACATGTTCCATTATGTCCGAAATGGGAGTTTTTAGCTGGGAGAGACACTCGTTGGGTTTGATTTGGAGTTCGTTTTGATAAACATGAATTTTTGAAAATAAATGAATTAAATAAATTAGAAATACAGTATAAATACGGTCCCAATACGTTCCATTACACGAACCCAAAACCTAAAACAACCATCCGCCGTTCTCTAAACCAATGGCTGCGACGCTCTTATCTTTTCCTCCCCTTTTCTTCAAAACTACTCAACGAATTCGAGTGCTTCCAAAGACTAAAAGGAAGAGCTCCTCACGTTCTACACAATCAACGGTCACGATCTTCTCTGGCTCAACGGGGTGCTCTGGATTTGGGTGGAAACCCTTGCTGTTCGGGGTTGGATTGCAAGGCGCAGGGGCCATCACACGGGACGAGGTTCGAGGTGGAGGTGCGCGACATGGAGGGCTTGACGGCGGTGGAAGCTGATCGGCGACCTGGCGCTCGGTTTGGCGTGCGATTTGGTGAAAAGTTGTGGAGCGTGTGTTGATTTTGTTCGACTGTAAAAGGAAGAAGGAAGAAAGGGTTAACCAATGTAATTAGTTTAATTAAATTGTTAATTATTTTAATTATGTTATCAAATGTAAATAATATCATAACTTTATCATACGACTTCAGAATTTGATGAAACTGAATCCATTGGAATCGTAGAAACAAGATCTACATGATGAAACAAGCCAGATCTAAAAAGGAGCAACTTGAAAATTCAGACAAAAAGCAATGTGAGATTTCTATTTTTAATTAATTAAAATTTTATTATTTTTCGCTGATTTGAATCCATGTAGATACGTTAATATAATCAGATCTGTTGTGATGTTGGAAATGTTGATTGCATTGTGATGTGAAATTGGTTGGTGTTTGGTGATTGATTGTGGTTGGAACGAAATTGGTTGATATTGTAGCATTAGATATGAAATCATATATATATATATATAATTATATATTTATATAAACATAGTTATGAAAAATGTTTATACATTGAAGATTTACCTTTTTAATGTTAATGAACATTAAAAATGATCATCGATGAATAAAATGACTTATTTTGAGATTTACCTTTTTAATATTAATGAACATTAAAATTGATCATCGACGAATAGAAAAATAATAAAAAATTACATTTTTATTTAATGTAATCAAAGAATAGAAAATATTTCACTTTTCTATATTGTAACAAATGAATGAAAATGAAAGATTACATTTTATATGTGATTAAAGAGAAAAATAAAAGATTAAAAAGTAACATTTTGTTGTCACTCCATAGAATAAAAAGTCAAACTTTTATTTGCATTCTTTGATGCAAATAAAACTTGAATCAAAAAGTTGTTCTTTTATTTGCATTCTTTGATTCAAATAAAACTTGAAATAAAAGAGTTGTTCTTTATTTGCATTCTTTGATGCAAAATGTACATTGAATTGTTTATTAATAAAAACATTAATTTTTATTTATCAAATTAACATTGAGTTGTTTACAAATAAAAGCATTCATTTTTGTTTGTCAAATTTAACACTGAGTTTGTAAACAAATAAAAGTAGTCATTTTTATTTGTTAGTGAAAGATAGACATTTGTATGCTTACATTTTATTTATCATGATTAAGATAGAAATTTGTATGCAAATAAAGTTACATTTTTATTCGTCAGATTTAAAAAGAAACATATTTTGGGTCATTCTCCTTTTAGATAAAAAGGAACATATTTTGTTGTCATTTTCTTTTTAGATTAAAAGTTACATTTTTGTTAAAGAAAATGTACATTAGATTATAAGTTATTTTGTTATTTACATTTTAGATGTAAATAAAAATATTTGATTAAAAGTGACATTTTTATTTGCAATTTAGTTGTAAATAAAGGAATAAAATAAAAAGTTACATTTTTATTTAGATGTGAATAAAAGAGTAGATTAAAAGGGTTAAATTTTTTATTTACATTCTAGATGTAAATAAAATAATAGATTAAAGAATTACATTTCTATTTACATTTTAGTTAAAATAAAAGAATAGAATTGAAAGTTACATTTTTGTTGTCATTTTAAAGACAATAAAAGAGTGTCTTTTTATAGAATTGAAAGTTACATTTTTGTTGTCATTTTAAAGACAATAAAAGAGTGGCATTAAATTTCACATTTTATGGTCATTTTATATGAAAAAAAAGAACTGGTTTTAAATATTTCATTTTTATTGTCATTTTAGGGGCAATAAAAAGAATAGATTTTAGTGTTATATTTTTATTGTCCTTTTATATGCATTAAAAAGAATTAGGTATTAAAATGAAATAGGTAAACAATAAAAGTATACATCTTTGTTTTGTATGTAGGAATCATTAAAATTTCTCATTGTTGAAATGTTACACTTCCATTTACAAGTTGTCCGACTTGTTTATGTGATTGGGACGATAATTTTTCACACATCGCCCAAGTGCCCAAATAATATATTATTGTTTGTTGGATGAAAACCCCACACGGGTACTGGAATGATATTCGACACACTAGTCCCAATATTTAATAAATTGTCAATCGATGGATTGACAATCTGTGTTGAGCATTACTTATTTATCTTTATGCTCACACAGTTATAATTCTCACTTTGGATGTAAATGTATTATTTGATGATTGTTTATTATTGTTAAATATATGCAATGTATATAATCCATATAACTGTTTGTATGGTAATTGTTTGAGTCGCATTCCGATTCAGAATATCTTTTGATCTAAAGGTTATTTTAAAATAAGAATATCTTTATATAAAGAATATTTTAAAATAAAGAATATTCTAAAATAATAAATATTTTAAAATATGAAGTCGAGTTAAGTTGAAATGCCATTTTAAACCCAAACGGGTTTTTTGACCGATTTTATTTATTTGATAATAAATATCGAAAAGAAGTGATTTCAAAATCTAATATTTTGAAATATTATTTTAATATGATAAAGATATAAAATATTCAATTTTGCTTAAAAATTGAAAAGGAGTTAAAAATCATTTTAAATGAATTTATAATTATTTTATAAAATACGATTTAAATAGAAATCGACGATATATATATTATATATTTATTTAATGGCCTGAATAGAACGCGCCGCGCAGCGACCGTTCGTGAATTTCGACCATTTACTTCAAATTGGCGTAACGGAAGATCCGACCGTCGGATTCTTCTAAAACCAAAACTGTTGGGTTCGTATCGAAAAGAGCTTTCCAATGAATATAAGAGTTTTGAAATCTAATGTTTGGATTTGGAATTATGTCCAAAACAATTTCAGAAAAAAGTCGCTAAGGATGCAGTTCGGTGGCCATTATTGGAAACCGACTGTACGAGCGATAATAAAATTATATAAAATATGGAAAAATTATGTAAAATCATAATAAATGATTTGAAAAGAGTTTGGATGAAATATTCCATATTTGAAAAGAAAAATATATTTTTATCGAACTGAACTAGTTATTAACTAGAATAAATCTTCAAAATAAGATTTAATGAACTTTTCCAATTAATTGATATTTAATTGGAATTAAATAAGATAAATTAGATTTTTGGGGTTTATCATAAACAATGTTTTTAAATGACATTTGTTCTTTAACCCACTTTAAGATAAGATTTATCTCTTAAATCTGAATAATCATTAAGCAATGATTTTGGATATTAAAACCAAATTGGGGTTTTAATGAATCTTTAATAGGGGGACTAAAGAATAAATTAAAGAATTTATCTTTGATAAAATTAATGGGAACCTTTTCCTAATAATTAGAATATATTATTAAAAGAATATTCTGAATTGGAATGTAGCGTATGATGTGTTTTATAGCACTTGATTTTTATTATAAAATACGCGAGTTATTCGGAAAGACCGGGTTTAACCCATTCTGAATAATTACTACGACGATTAAAAGTCGTAGATGACGACGGCGGTTGAAGACCGGCGATCTTCACATCGAATGGATGAGGACTACTGATGCCTTTGACTGGAGTTGCTGCCTTGAGAGGGTTCCAGTGGTATTTGTCCGGACGTATTGTTGATCGTTCGGATATGCGAGATATAAAGTGCTTCCGGTTTCGTTCAGACCCAGAACGAACTTGTAAATGGATTGTATGTCTGACGTTGTATTCCTTTATGCTGTATTCGTTAATCGCTGCTAAATATATATCTGTTGGTGGCCGAGAATTTATTCTCTTACATAACACCCTTCTCTGAGACGTATAAGCTTAGAGGTTATATATTGGCAGAAATCAATGATATGGTACGGATTGACAATATGGCATGCCAAGATGCAAATGATCAAGGCTTATTGTTGAAAAGCAGAGCCTTGTGGTTGATGAACAAAGCACAACTTTAAATAGCATAGCTTTGTGTATAGCGATGCTTCGCGAGCCTCACACCCCGGTATGAACCAGAAACGGGAGTAAGGACTATAAGGAGGACATACGTTTCTTTCTAGCTAGGAGTGGTGTCATGGTTTTTACAAGGCCTGGAATTTTTATTTATGTGGATGATGGAATGAGGCGCCTCTGTTATTTGAGTCCCTAGTGGCTCTATTTACGCCCCATAGGGCGGGGAACGTATTGTTCAGGCATTACCAATCCACTAACATATTTGTGGACCGGCCCTGCAAGATCCAAGGGACGATGCGTTCTGTTCCTGAGACATGGGCTAGATTGTCTCGAATTCGGTAAGGACTATCTTTTTCCTTGGTTCATGATGGAAATCCAACTTCCAATACGACCCATGCAGTTTTGATTGTATAACTAGTACGGCGACATAGTATATGGTAGCTATGCTGGCTATGATTGATATTATGATTGAAATGTTTTTGAAACATATACACACTATAATAATATCAAATCTGTTTTGTCGTATCAAGCATTTTTTACCATTATAAGGTAAAACTCTATCCTCCGGTTTGCGTTGCATTGTGTGATGGGACTTGAGTCTTATAATGTTTTATTTTTTCTAAAAAGCATCGCGTTGTTTGACGATTTACTTTACTTTTGCACTGGTAATCAAATGGAGTAAACCTGTTCCGCATTAGTGGCGTGGTCCTGTGATTAGCCTTATTATTATTAGATAGTTTAAGTAAGATTTCTCATACCAGTCCCATGACTGACCTGTAGTTTGTTTCACTTGCAAACTCGGGTGCCCTCTTTTTCCACATGGGCAGTCGAGTAGCTTCTTTTGCAGATATTCATTTCTTAATCAAGATTCTGGATCGAAGCTTAAAGCTGTGTCCAGAGCATTAGTAGCCTTCCGCTGTATTAGTTTATTTATTCCGCTGCATTGTATAAAAATTATTGTAATTTAATCTTCCGTTGTATTATTATATTCGCTGTACTCTGATATTTTGTACTCTGATGTAACATTATTTTTATGTTTATAAAAGTCTGCTGTTATTTGTTCTAATGTGTTGTATGCCCAAAGCTAACGTATGCGGGTTTTGAACGATTTTGATCGATCTAGCGATCGATTAAGGTCAGGCAAAATACATATCGTTACAGAAATTGACATCCCAACCATAGACCCTCTCGTTATCTCTGCACGGATGTGCCCAACTTTCGTCCGAATGATTCTCACTGACTCGGGAAGCTCGGTCAACATAATCTTCATGGTAGCCTACGACCAAATAAGACTAGAGGCCAGAGACCCGAAGACCTGCCACGCTACAATCCACTGTTTCAACGGCTCTTCCAACCAACCCACGGGCATGGTCGATCTTTCTGTAGAAATCGGAGAAGAGGATCAGACTCGAGTCTGAATCCTCACCTTTATGGTCATCGATGTCATCTCTCCGTACATTCTCTTCTTTGGACGTCCTTTACTTGCTAAATTCTAAGTCTGCATGTCCGTGTGGTCCTTTCTGATGAAATTCCCAATAGAGAATAGGATCAACACAGTCAAAGGAGACCAAGCAACTGCGAGAGCCTGCTACCTCACTGAATGGAAGAATGCCCACAATAAGGTGAAAGGGAAGGCAGTGCCTCCACCTTTCTGCGCCAAGACCATCTCCACATAGCAAGAAAAGATGTCTAAGTCTAGGCTCAGGCGCCACTGTCGTCTTGTTGACGATCTCAATCCGAGGGAGTACAAAGAGCCCGATTTCGAGAGGGCTTCCTCGATAGAACCAACGGTGTATGTTCTGATCAGCTCCGATGACCCGACAAAGGTCTTTAAAGTTGGATCATAACTCCACCTTGCAATAAAGGAAGAGATTGTGGACTTCCTAAGCGACAACCTTGACGCACTTTCTTGGACCCACTCCGACATGTGAGGCATCGATCTAGGAATTGTTGTTACATGCTCAGCATCGACCCAAAGCATCTTCCAGTCAAACAAAAGCATCGAATATGGGGAGCCGAAAGATCGGTTGCACTCAAAAAGGAGCTGGATAGGCTACTCGACAATGGCTTCATCCGCGATGCGCTCTACCCTGAATGCGTCTCCAACCCGATCTTGGTTAAGAAAGAAAACGGGAAGTGACAAATATGCGTCGACTACTCAGATTTGAACAAAGCATGCCCGAAGAACAGCTTCCCACTTCCAAAGATTAATCATCTCATTGATTCAACTATCGTCTACCAGCTCCTCTCCTTCATGGATGCGTACTTAGGCTATAATCAAATTCCAATGTACTTTCCAGACCAAGATCATACTTCTATCATAACCGACCCTAGGATCTACTGCTATGTCGTCATGCCCTTTGGTCTCAAGAATGTCAGAACCACCTATCAACGACTAGTCAATCGCATGTTCAAGGACCAGATCGGGAGATCCATGGACGTCTACGTGGACGATATGCTCATGAAAACGAGGGTATCGAACAACCACGTTAATGACCTTGCCGAGATGTTCCGTGTCCTCAGTCAATAAGGCATGAAGCTCAATTCCTTGAAATGCTTTTTTGGTATTGCGTCGGGAAAATTCCTTGGTTTCATTGTCAATTCGCGAGGAATCGAAGTCAATCCAAATAAGATCAAGGCTATCTGGGATATCTAAGCTCCTTGTAGCATCAAAGATGTTCAAAGTTTTAATGGGAAGGTCGACGACCTAAGTCGATTCATCTATAAAGCTACTGACAAATGCATTCCCTTTTTCGACAAATGCATTCTAGGATTTTCTGAATCACTTAGAACGACCACCTATCTTGTCCAGACCCATGGATCATGAAGACTTATATGTCTATTTGGTTGTTTCTATGCAGGCAATTAGCTCGGTGCTCGTGCGCATCAAAGATTGTATCCAAGGACCCATTTATAACCTCAGCAAAAGGTTGACAGGAGCAGAAGAGAATTATCAGAAACTTGAAAATCTTGCCTTCTGTCGGTGATCACTTCCTAGAAGCTACAGTCGTATTTTTGGTCCCATCCAATCAAATTCTACTCTAACCAGCCGCTACAATACGTCCTGCAACGACCTGAGGCATTTGGATGACTTTTGAAGTGGAACATAGAACTAAGCCTGTCTGAGATTACTTTCATTCCCATCCAAGCCATCCTCGGACAAGCCCTCGCATATTTCATAACGGGGTTCACAATCTCGGAAGATCCTCCTTCGGAAAACATCGAAACTCTAGACATTCAATGGAAGCTGTTCGTGGATGGATCAGCTAACAGTCAGTGTTCTGTCGCCGAAGTCGTACTCATTACTCGTGGGGAACGTTTGATCTGTTATGCTCTGAAGCTCGACTTCCCTGCCACCAATAACGATGCGGATTACGAAGGTTTGATTGTTGGACTTAGACTTGCAATCGAACTTAGCATCAAGGCTAACCAGAATTACTCTGACTCACAACTCATCGTATGCCAGGTGTAGGAAGAATGTCAAGACAAGGGGGCACAGCTCGCTACCTACCTTGCTCGGGTCCGCTAACTGCTCACCAACTTCGACGGTTCGACCACTACATCATTACACACATCCCACGAGAACAAAACAAAAAAAGCTGATTCATTAGCCAAACTGGTAAGCTCCGGGGATGCGCAACTCATGGAACTAGCCCCAGTCGAATCAATAACCATTTATCTAGATGACTACAAATACACTTGAATCAATAACTAGATGACTACAAATAAATAAAATACACTTGAATCAATAACCTTATTGAGAAAGAGAAAGAATATCTAGATGACTAAAAATATTGTTGGAGAGGAAAAGCGATGAAGAACGACAACAAACCTATGACTCACATGGTTCCTTATTGTTATCCTGATCTAACCAAGAAGGCTGCATATATAGGAGAATAGAAGACTTAGGCAAATATTCAAATTTCTCCTTCAAAATATATCCAGAATATAACCATTCACTTCTTTCCTTATATGAAAAAAATCAATTAATAAAATTAATCAATTAATGAATCAATCAATTAATCAAATCAATCAAATCAATTAATTGATTAAATTCTCTCCATAAAATATTTGAATCAAAAAATTCAACAAACATATCTTCCATCGGCTCCTTATACGTTGTCAAATTCCGAGAAAACAATATTCTGCAAATGATTGAATGATTTCAAAGGACCCAACGGTTACTGCTCAAATTTAAAAACTATATTTCGTTGGAGAATGGTAAAATTATTGGCCTAAAATACATGATTATCATGTTTTAGTGTAACACTTATTACCTGAAGCAGTAAGATAATTAGTATCAAAGAAAATAAGAAAAGCAATAATTCGCTTATGTTCATTTTGCAACAAATTATGTCAACGTGTTCTTGACAGAGAAAAATTGCAACAAATCAACATTAAGATTATAGAAATTCTATGTCAGTTTGAAAAGTATTTTCCACCTTCATTTTTTGACATGATGGTGCATTAGTCAATTCATTTTGGTAGAGAAACACTAATCTGTGGACCAGTTCAATTTCGATGGATGTATCTTTTTGAAAAATATATGAAAACAGTTAAAGGTATGTAAGAAATTATTCACGACCCAGGGGATGTTTTGCTGAATATTATCCTATAGAGGAATGCATACATTTTTTGTGAGCTCTTGGAAAAATAAGGGCATGTTGAGGAGATAGATGCTCAAAATGAAGATTGTGAAAGCAATGTAATACTTGAGGGACATCCAATTTCAACGTCTAAGACAATTACATTATCCTCAAATGTGAAAGAAAGTCCTCATTTAGCCGTATTAATGAATATGGTCATGGTGAAACCCATTTTTAGAGTAAGTATATGTTATATCATGTTTATTTATTTTTATGTGTTTCTACTAATAAATATAACTTAACATTCCTTGTATTATACTAGTTTGCATTTTTAGGAATTACAAAATTCAAGCAAGCACATGGAGAGAAATTGAGCCTTGCTTTGGGAAACACATACAAATTTTAGTACTGATTGGATTAAAAAAAGTTTAAATGAATTTTTTGAATATACTCTCATTTTTTTAATAATATTATTCTAAAATAACCATTGTAAATCAAACTATTTGTAGATACTATTAACTCTAATGATCACAATTATGAAATGCTGAAGTTGAATGCTTATGGTTCAAAGAATGATGCTTTGTCTTACAAATGATATATCATCAATGGTCAACGGTTCCACATAAATTTTGTAGTGAGATAAACTTAAAATAGCGGAGTGACTTATGATGCAACTACTATGTGTACAACAAGTGTAACAGATATTTTTCAAGTAGCAGATGTAATCACTTATTATGGAATATTTACCGATATAATTTTATTAGATTATCACGCATTTTATGCTCATTTTTAAATGTCATTGGGCACATGTAGGAAATGGAGTAAAAGTTGATGAAGTAGTCTCACTCTTGTCAATTTACCTCAAAATCAAGAACCATTTTCAAAAGATCCATACGTCCTTGCATCTCAAGCGAAACAAGTATTTTATTCAAAAGAAAATGATTCTTCAAGTTGGTACGTTGTAATGAAAGCGCCACCAAGAGGTCTTCATGATTTAGAGACAAATGGTTATGAAGACGAAGCTATCGATATTCCAAAAGATTGCAACATAACCGATATGGATGTTGAAGATGTTAGTTATGTTAAGGAGGACTGCGAAGGCGTACTCGAATAGCTCAAAATTGCTAAATTTTTGTTGCTCTATGGAGAGTCAATAAACAATGTTACGTGCATTAATTAAAAGTGGTATGGGTAACTTGATAATCATTTTGAGTATCTGAGTTTATGTGCAATAATAATTTTGAGTGGAGAAGTGCAAACTTGCAAGTAGGTTATGCTTGCAAGTTCAAGACTTATGGACATGACATTCCAATCATATTTTCCTTCTTTTCTGTAACTAGTGATCACAAGAAGAGGTATTGAGTTATTTATCTCATAAAATTTGTTATTTCATATATGCAGGTATCGAGTTATTGATTATTATATAGATTTTCATATTTGAAGACACTCACAATACAAATCATGAAGGTATGAAGTTTTTCACATTAATTTCTACTTATTAAACAACTGATGTGTGTGTGTGTGTGTTTGAACACATATAGATAACCGATTTATTATTCACTTGCACTATAAATATTAAAGTATAGTAAATACTTCATACTATTTCATAATGTTTACAAGTAGTTGTTGTTGACCAAAAACTATTATACATATAAGCATACGAATAAAAATGTAGTTATGGCTTCAAAAGCTACTTTAAATCCATAACTTGTTAGGGGGAAGTTACTATTTTTGCACCAAAGATACATATCCACCTATTGATAAATGTTTACTCATCATAAATAAACCAATGAACTATGAATTATATACTAAAAAACTCAAACAACAGAAAACTTCAAACCTTAAACTTTTAACATATCAACCTACGAGATAGAAGGCATGATACCAACGTATGTGTGAATATCAAGACAAATATTGAATTGCAAACGCGCACCAATTCATAAGTAGCCTACCAGAAAGATATGAGACATACCGATAGAATTTGAAGTTTTGAACTACAATATTAACTAAATTAACGTAAGATAATCAGGCATTTGTTGGTTCAATTAATAGCTAATGTAAAATGGATCAAAATATTTGTTTATAAGAATTTAGAATAATAAAATATTCAAATTATAGGTTGGTGATCTTTGTTTCATTTGTGCAGGAAAGCACTTCAATTCCACTTGCATGTCTCGGTTTTAGCATGTGCACTTCGAATTATTGGAAAATGTTTTTCAAATGTTTCTTGAAAGAGCACTGAACTATAGTGTTTCAGATGAATAGAAAAAACATCAAATGTTCACTACCTTTTTCTATAAGTACATAAATGTAATTATCTATATTTGAATATTTGTAACAACAACCTCCTAAAGAGAAATGAGTCGTTCAAACCTGTACCATATTTTATCATTCATGCTTATAGGCTTTAGATTCTGGGCCTTGGGCCGATGCATTTTCTTTATTTTGTTATATAAATACACTAGGTATCGTTACAGGAAAATGAAACTATTTCTCTATATAGTTTGTTTTGCTTAAATAAACCGTGCTACCAAAAGCACCCTGAAATGTGCTTCCTAACACCATGCTTAATTTAATCACTCTTAATTAAATAAATGTACATCCTAACACCAATTTTATTCCTCCACTCTATCCCTAATCACCGGACGTATTCCATCTCCAGCCATTAGTTCAAATATAAACCCTATTTCTTTTTATCATCTTATCTCGATCGATCAAATATAAACGTCGAGCTGATTTGCTTCCTAACATGATCCGCCATCTACTTCTTCCCCAATTGATTCCTCTTAAATCCTAATTCTCAATTTTATTGTAATTTGAGGAAAATTTATTTTAGTAATCATTACTGTTGGATTTCTTAGTAATGAAGGGAGAGAACTTATACACGAACGAAGAACTCGCTAATAGCCAATGCTCTAACGAGAGTGGCATTGAGTTCGAAGTGTCGAATGAAGAAATAGCGGGAATAATCTAGGATTGGGTGCGTATTTTTTAATTCGTGGTGGCCAGAGGCATATACGTACAGAAAGGATGGTGTTATTTAGTGATGGTGTTAGGAAGCACCTTTCAGGGTGTTTTTTGCACCACACTAAAAAAAGTACATTCAATATCTTCTTTACCATTTTATGGTATCAGAGCGTCGACTGCCCAACGGAAATTCAGATTCCTGTTGTAGATATCAATCATCCTTATCTTCTTTGCTGAAGAACCACATCATATCACAGTGATCATCAGAGATAAGATAGATCACCATTGTACCTTTCATTGATTCAAGAAAGTGGGTTTGCAATATTACTCCACTGAAAGCTTTCATCACCGGAGCATTACCCTTCTTCTGATCAAAGTGTCTCTGTTCTTATCAGTTCTTGTGATCTCAGCCACGCCTAGAAGGATCCAACAACCATCATCTCCCTCTTTCTGTTGTTTCTTCTCTCACCAAATCTTCCTGTTACTGATTATTTCTTCTTGCTACAGATTTCTTGATTCACTCTCTTGTATCACCCTCATTTCTTTTTATCTCAAACGGCTGGAGATGATGACAGTGTCACTTCAGCCAATTCAAGAAACAATGCAAATGATGGCACCACGTCAGCTACCGCTCTTATTAAGCCAAAGAGTCAAATCATAACTATTCCACTAGATGAAGATAACTACATCTTGTGGAAGTACCAATTTGAGACCGCGCCCAAAAGATATGGCCTCATCGAATACATCAAAGGAACGCTGCTTATACCGCCAGTTGTGATTGAAGACAGTCCAGGCAACACTGTCACCACATTCAAAATACTTAAGGCAAGATAGTTTATTAGCTTCTTGGCTTCTCTCCTTGACTAGTGCCAATTTTTGTCGCAAATAGTGGGCTGCAACACCTCTCATGAAATCTAGACAGGGATTGAACAGATCTTTAATGCCCAATCCTTTGAAAGAATCATGCACTACAAGGCTGAACTGCATAATTCAAGAAAAGAAGACATGAGTATGAGAGACTATCTCACAAAAATTATAAACTTATGTGACAAATTAAACTTGGTTGGATATAAAGTTTGTGATAGTGAAAATGCTCTGAGTATAACCACTGGCCTCGATCAAGATTACGAGTCTTTGGTTACTTACATCGCCACACAACCAATTCTGCCTAACATTCAGTTTGTTCATTCTTCACTATTAACCCATGAAGCTAGGGTCGAGCAAAGAAAAGATATGCAAGGCGAGTATTATGCGAATTTTGTTGTCACATCTAGAAACAAAACTCAGCAGAAAAATACATACAATCAACAAAGACCAGAAAGTCAAAATCAAAGAGGTGTCATATCCCAAAGAGGTCGTGGTAGAGGCAGAAATAATAACTATAATCGTGTGAAATGTCAAATTTATGAAAAACCAGGACATATGGCCAACTGGTGTTATTTTAGGTTCAACGCAGAGTACAATGTGGGACATCAAACCCAATCACAGCAAAGGAGACCGAGTGCTAATGTGGTTCAGATGAGTCAATCAAATAAGTGCAACACTGAATCAAGCAGAGGACAAAGCATTATTAGTGATGATTCAATTAAAAGTGATGACATCAATATAGATGACTGGTACCCAGACTCGGAGGCAACGAATCATATCACCGGCATTCTCCAGAACCTAAATCTTGGCAGCAAGAATTATACAGGTAAGCATAAATTACATATGGGAAACGGTGAAGCTACAAGTATCTCACATGTTGGTAGTGGATACATAAAAGGTAAAAGAGAACTCTACTTAAATAATTTACTTAGAGTTCCAACTATAAAGAAAAATCTAATCAGTGTGTCTCAATTTGCCAACGACAACAACGTATACTTCAAGTTTCACCCCAAACTTTGTCTTGTAAAAAACTGATTAAACAAAACCACATTGTTGTAGGGTAATTTGCACAATGGATTGTACAAGTTCAGCTACATTAAGTCCAATAATGCTGCTAATAAAGAAATTTGGTGTAATAGTGCATGTACTGACAGTTTTAAAAGTAATAACAGAATTCATACTGGCAGTAGGACTTATATTGACATGCACAATGTTTGTAATAAAAAGGATATCACCATTTATAATTGCAATATCTTCGAGAATTATGTTAATGATGTTTCTGCAATGTTTAGTTCAATTGAAATTAATGACAATAATAGCAACAGTTATGATGATAGTACCAGTACTCGTGTTAATTTAAATAACAATTTCTTTGATTCTTGGCACTGTAGACTAGGACACCCCAGTGTTAAAATTGTTACACAAGTATTGCAGCAGAGCAATTTTAATTGTAAAAACTTACCTGCATCACACACTTGCACGCACTGCTTGCTCTGTAAGAGCCATAAATTGCCTTTTGGCAATTCAGAAACCAAATATAGCAAGCTACTGGAGCTTGTTGCTACTGACTTATGGGGCCCAGCACCATTGAACTCAACTGAAAACCAAAGGTATTATTTGTCCTCTGTAGATGCATTTAGCAGGTATACCTGGATTTACTTTCTCAAAGCCAAGTCAGATACATATAATGTTGTTATACAATTTATCACTTTTATTGAAAAGCAGAATTTTACATAGAACTACATGCCCACACACATCCGAATAAAATGGCCTCGTAGAAAGAAAGCATAGACACATAGTTGATATTGGGCTAACACTTCTATCACAGGCATTTATGCCACTGAAATACTGGCAGGAGGCATTTTATACAATTGTTTATTTGATAAATAAACTGCCTATTAATGTTTTGAATTACAAAAGTCTACATGAAATGCTATATAACCTCAAGCCTGATTATAGAAGTTTAATTTTTTTTGGATGTTAGACCATATAATCAACATAAACTCAGCCTAAGTTCCAGCCCATGCACATTTTTAGGATATGCCAATAGCCAAAAAGGGTACAAGTGCTTGGACAAAAAGGTAGAGTTTTATATCCAAACATGTTGTTTTTAATGAACATATCTTTCCTTTTGCAGGAAAAGATAACAAAAACAAGGTTGTGAATACAAAACACAGTGTAGAAATTGCCACCATACCTGTTCTATCTGAGTGGACTGGTGAAGTTGGAGTGAAGGCATGTCAAATTCAGTCTGACAATAGACAACCGACCATCTCAACAACTAAGTCAGACTACAGTTCAACTGATTCCAATATGTCTCTAAATCAGCATGATGAAAATCAATACAGTGAAAACAATGACAGAAGCATTCAGAGTGAATCAACCAACACTTCGCATTCCAATGATCAAGTAGAGTCCCAATTCCAGGATAAAGAAAATACAGGACATCACATGATCGCAAGAGCGAAAAGTGGGATCTTTGGACCTAAAATTTACACTGCATCTATTAGCGGATGCAGTTAAAGACAACAAATGGAAAGAAGCTATGGATATCGAAATGAATGCTCTAATTAAAAATAGGACTTTGACTATGGTGAAGGCACCCAAGCACAAAAACATTGTGGGATGCAGATGGACATATAAAATCAAGAGAAAAGCAGATGGAAGTGCTGATAAATATAAGACCAGACTCGTAGCGAAGGGTTATTCACAGCAATTTGGTTTTGATTTCAACGAGGCTTTTTCACCAGTTGTCAAACCCACAACCATTAGAATTATACTTACCATATCTATGTACAAGCAGTGGAACATAAGACAGCTTGACGTTAACAATGCTTTCATTAATGGAGATCTACAGGAAGGGGTCTATATGCAGCAACCTAAAGGGTATCACTCAGGTAGGGCTGAAGATGTTTGCAAACTACAAAAAGCGATTTATGGATTAAAGCAGGCTTCCAGGACTTGGTATGAAAAACTCAAGGTTACACTCACCAAACTTGGGTTCAATGCAACAAAATCCAACACTTCTTTATACATCAAAGACAATGCTTGTACCACTACTTACATATTAGTGTACGTAGACGATAGACTAATCACTGGGAGCAATACTGAAGAAATTAACAAAGTTGTCCATCATCTAGATCAAGCTTTTTCTATTAAGGATCTCGTGATGTTAAACGATTTTCTAGGTATTAACATAAAGAGAATTCCTTAAAATCAATTGTTTTTATCTCAAAAGCACTACATTGAAGATATTCTGGCGAGAGCACATACGGACAAGGCTAAAGCACTTCCTACTCCTATGACAAGTGGTATCAGATTATCTAGGTACAATGGTGAACCAATTGAAAATGTTAAACAATATAGGAGTATCGTGGGTGCTCTACAATACGTTACCATCACTAGACCAGGTATATGTTTTAGTGTAAACAGGGTGTGTCAATTTATGCAAAGCCCTCTCTGTGAACATTGGAAAGCAGTAAAACGAATACTTCGATATTTAAATGGCACAATAGAATATGGATTAACAATCAGATCCAGCAATAATTTATACTTAAATGCTTACAATGACGCTGATTGGGCTAATGATCCTGATGATCGGAGGTCCATCGTAGGATACTGTGTGTTTTTAGGCTGTAATCCCATATCATGGTGCACCAAAAAGCAGACTATTGTCTCATGCTCCAATGCTGAAGCAGAATATTGTTCAATTGCCAGCACGACAGTGAAGATTATTTGGATTGAAAGCTTACTTCATGAACTAGGGTTTCCTCTGCAGCGCAAGCCAATTGTCTGGTGTGACAATCGAAGCACTATATCCCTCCCTATGAACCCAGTTCAGCACTCGCGAACCAAACATATCGAGATCGACCTCCATTTTGTTCGTGAAAGGACTAGCACTGGTAAGATGATGATTAACCATGTACCATCATTCTACTAGCGTGCGGATATCCTCGTGAAAGCATTATCAGGCCAAAATTTCATAAGATTAAGAAGAGATTTGAAGATTGAGAAAGAGGCCGATGTAAGAGAAGGAAGCAGAAAACCCTAGCCTAATTTGAGGCAGGGTAAAGAGAAATGAGTCGTTCAGACCTATACCGTATTTTATCATTTATGCTTACAGGCTTTACATTCTAGTCCTTGGGCCGATACAGTTTCTTTATTTTGTTATATAAATACACTAGGTATCATTACAGGAAAATGTAATTAGTTCTCTGTACAATTTATTTTGCTTAAATAAAGTACATTCAATATCTACTTTACCGTTTTACCTACTACTTTAAATGCATCTACACCTAAGCTAGATATAAAATGAATCATAATTTACTGTCTCCTATACGTAAAATCTTTTTAACTGGATAACACCTTTCTTTGGTTTGGACAAGACGTTGCACAGTTATGACTGCCTTTATTATTAATGTGAGGTGACTTCAATTGAACTTTGAACACAATGACCTTTATTTTTAACAATGACGATGGGGTTGTTAACACGCAATGGATATTGGGTGATGTGGGACTTAATGTTCTCCTCATTAAAACAATCTACCTCAACAATCCCCCACTAGATAGTTTCATTGATGTTGTTCAGTTTTATCTTAACTAGAAATTACGCATCATATGTGGTAATTAAACCACGTATTAGTGTAAGTATCTCAGGACTTTAAAGAAGAGATGGGTCGTCTTAACTTAAACCAAGTCTCCGTTGGATTATAAAGTCAGAAATACTACACATGTAATATAATGACCCATATTTTTGACCATTCAAATCGATAATAATCCACACATGTCGACCCAAAAAACACATTATTGGGGAAAAGAAGAAAAAGGAAGAAAGACCAATCACAGAATCTCATAGCGGAAGGACAACATATAATAAACAAATAGCAGTTTAAAAGCGGTTGAATGTGTACATTGGTTATAACATTCAGTGATTATCAGAGTTATATATATACATACAGATGTACATAAAAAGCAGCGGAAATAAATGCAGTGGAAATACTTATACTTGACATATATATACCAAATCCTAATCTTCATCCTCTAAGCTATTGCAATCTTCGCTAACTGCAACTTGTGCTGACCCGAGCGTACTGCATAAAGAGAAAACACAACAAACACTCGGATCAGCACTAAATCATTCTCATATTAGTCAAATTTAAAATACGAAATAGCATCAGTGTCATGAGTGCAGTAACTTAAGAGATGTTACAGGATTTTCCATCTCTCAAGGATCCGTTAAACTAATACATACATAGTATAATACGATATTATGATAGTGTTTATCCAGTAAAGTATAAATACTAAAAATAGCGTAAGCAGGAATACATTTTTACCCTTACACTGTTTATAATACCGTAGTCTATACAATACTGTAAACCCAGCGTAACCGATGGCATCAAAGGGCACTCCATAGGTACAATACAAATCAAAATCGTATGGGGCTCGATAGGATAAATATGACAAGGCACTCGAGGCAATGCCCAGGGTAGGATTCTACCAATTGCACTCCCAGACCGGTGGTAACACATAGCAGCCACTACCGCCTACCTCGGATCACACTTCCATATCAAAATGGCCCTAAATCATCATCATAGTCATAGAAATATTATGGGAGAAATGTGTCTGATCAAAGGTGCTACCTCAATTAGTCACGGTATAGCTCCTGTTTTAGTCATTTCAATTCTGATCCGAAGGCCAGGGCTATTTCTTCATCGTTCATCTTCTTCGACCCAACAATTGCCTCCAAGTCATCACATTCATTCTGGATACGTCATAACGTTCACAATTGTTAAAAAGGTATCGACACTGGCAGAGAGTATGCCACTTGTCGACTCCGGCCTCTTTAACAACCAACATTTACATATTTTTTCACATCGGTCATGTGACGATCCCAAAACCCCGTACTACGGTGTTAAGGATAATCATTGGAATATAACACATTAATCATCATTAGCAGAGTACAGATAATAGCATAAACCAGAAATAGAATAATTTACACACATATGACAGCGGAATCATATAAATATCACCATATCAGAGAGCACAGTGCAGGATACTACTTAGTGCATAATAATACATAATCAGTCTACATCGCCTATGGCGGAATCATAATACATATATAGTAATGGCGGAAAAAAAATCGTAGTCATCAACATGTAGTCAAGCCTCGCCATGAGCCAAAAGCGCACCTCTACTGCGGTGCCAAGCCAAAATATGTCAACTACCTATAACTAGGCTGCCCGTGTGAAAATAAGGGCACCCGAGTTTGCAAGGTGAAACAAACTACGAGTCAGTCATGGGACTGGTATGAGAAATCTACTTAACTTATTAAACAACAATAATAAGGCAAATCAAAGGACCATGCCACTTTCGCGGAACGGGTTTACTCCAATGAGTGCTAGTGCATGAAAATAAAGTAAATTATTAAATCATCGCAATGCTTTTTATAAAAATGAAGCCATTATAAGACTCAGGTCCCATCACACAATGCAACGCAAGCCGGAGGATAGAGTTTTACCTTATAATGGCCAAAAATGCTTCATACGAATAAAACACAAGTCTTTGATATTATTACTAGTGCATATATGTTTCAAAACCGATTTCAATCAAAAATATCAATCATAGACGGCATAAATGACCCATACCACTATGTCGCCATACTAGTAATACAATCACATCCGCAATTTTGTATTGGAAATTGCATTCCATCATGAGTCGAGGCAAGGGGCAAGCTCCTCTCCGTTCGAGACACTCTAGCAAATGTCCCAGGACCGCACACAACAATCCTTGGATCTTCAGGGCCGGTCCTCTCTTACTTTTAAGGATTGGCAATTCCTGAACACACGTTTCCCAGTCCTTACAGACCTATAATCGAGGCGCCTTGCATTCCAACAACCACACAGTGAAAAGTATATATAAATGTCAGGGCTGGTAAGTCACTGACACCACCATAGCTAGAAAGAAACGTCGTGTTCTCTCTGCAGTCACTATCCCGTTTTTGACTCATACCGAGGTGTGAGGCTCGCGAATCCACGCTATACACAAAGCTACGCCACACAGGCTATGCTTTGATCATCAACCACAAGACTTTGCTTTACAACAGAAGCCTTGATCATATGCCACTTAGGCGTGCCACTCAGGCAATCCACTCCATGCGACTGATTTCTATCGATATATAACCTCTGAGCTCGTACGTCTCAGAGAAGGGCGTTAAGCAAGAGAATGAATTCTCCGCCGCCAAACAGATATATATTTAATAGAGATCAATCATCACTGAACAAAATCCAATGTCAGACACACAGTCCATTTACAAGTTCGTTCTAGGTTTGAACGATGCCAGAGGCACCATATTCCTCGCATATCCGCACAATCAACAATACGTCCGGACGGCTACCACTTCAGCTCCTTCAAGGTAGCTACTCCAATCATGAGCATCAGTAGCTCCTATCCATCCAATGTGAAGATCGTCGGTCTTGAACCATCTTCAACTCTTCGACTTCTCACCATCGATCGATTATTTGAAATGAGAATGAACTCGGCCTTTTCAAATAATCCACTTATATTTAGATTTTCAAATCAATTCTTCACATGGTTAAATTACTCAACATTCACATTTCAGTTCCTTAGTATAATTTTCATGTTAAATACATTCAAC
Organism: Allium sativum; assembly: GCA_030737875.1. Taxonomy (NCBI): domain Eukaryota; kingdom Viridiplantae; phylum Streptophyta; class Magnoliopsida; order Asparagales; family Amaryllidaceae; genus Allium; species Allium sativum. The sequence goes on along the minus strand of CM060919.1, from coordinate 792,889,467 downwards.
CATCACATATCAAGCAAACCAAGCAAAATCGGTTTATTTCCATTCTATATCGTCTATAATATTTTATAACGATATATCACCATTTTTATTTATTTAAAAACGACCATATTTAATTAAACGACGTTTCAGGTCGTGCCGAGGCACTGGCGCTGTTTTTCTCTAAATTTGTTTTACACATATCTGAAAATCTAACCATTGGATCTTCACAAATTTTATATCATTAGAAAGGTCTTTTCAAAACGAATCCAAGATTTCAGTTTTGGGAAGATCCGACAGTCGGATCTCCCGCACTAGTCGTTTGAAATCACGATTTCAAAATACAAACTGCAGCGTCGTTATTCGACTTAATTTAATTATATTTATATATAAATATAATCGATTCTGGTGCTGTTTTTCTTCAGATTTGAATTAAACATTCCAGACAATCCAACCATCGGTTCTTTACAAAGTTGGTGTCGTTGGAAAGATATTTCCATGGCGAACCAACGGCTGCGGTTTCGGGAAAATCCGATGGTCGGATCTCCCGCACTAATCGTTTGAAATCACGGTTTCAAAATACGAACTGCACGGCCACGATTCGTTTTAATTTTATTTATATTCACATATATATATATATATATATAGTTCATTCGACGATTTCAATATCGTTTTCACTTCAAATATTTCACTAACGCCTTTAAATTTTGGAAAATTTCGCCATAACCTCCTTTATACGGGAAGGGCTGGGAAAATTCCCAAATAGCCACTCGAGCGTCTCATCTCAAAAAGAAAAAGAAAAAGCCAATAGGCTCATAAAATCATCATCCAATCAAAACAGTAAACATGTACCTATTTGTCGAGCACACAATTTTATTCCTCTTCTCTAGCCTCTTTGCCATAACCTGTTCAATAAATATGCATGTACATATGTGCAATTGTTATCACTTATCATTTTCCATTCCACTTCTTCTTTGATTCGATTTGGTTTAAAGTCACCATTCATTCTAATATTGCATACATAAGCAAAAATCATATAATTAGCTAATTAATGAATATTTCAACTCATGCATATTTATTCGAACAAGTGGTTATTTTCGACACTTCACATTTCATTTAAAAATGATACTTTTAGCGAACTAAAATATATTTCAACACATGACTATTTCATTTAGTTCCTATACATGTTAAAAATAATATTCAGAGCAAACAACTATTTATTTCAGCACTCGTATATTTTTAGCAAATCACATACGTGATAAAAATGATATTTTTATCATCTAAAATATTTATTCAACACATGAATGTTTTTTACACTTCATATTTTTAATAAAATGTAATTTTTATTGTTCGATCTTTTTATTCAACACATGAACCTTTTCAACACACGCACTTCTCAGCACCTGAGCATTTTCCACACATGGATATTTTATATAGTTTGTTCATATAAGGAAGATGTAATTTTTATTGTTGAAACAATTTATTTATAACACGAATATTTCACATACTTCATATATATTATAAAAATGTGATTTTTATTGTTTAAACACTTTATTCATTCAACACATGAATTTAATTTTCAACACATGACTTCTTAACACATGAGCATCTTCCACACATGGACATAGTTTCAACACATGACTTCTCAACACATGAAAATAATTTCAACATATGAAAATAATTCTAACACATGAATATTATTCAAAATTTCGGCAGCATAACGGCAGGGTAGTTAAAACCGGCATCGTCTTGAGTACGACTCCTCGCTCTACCTTAAAACCTCACGGTTTTTGACAATGGGGATTTCATACATCTAATTTGCACGCAGGCGAGTATGATTTTTCTTTTCCACAATTTATTTCAATCTCAAATGGGTATTTTTCAACCACAACCAAACAATATCAACCACAAACAATTCTACCAACCTTTCGCATTATTCACTAAATTTTCACACCAATTCACAATCAATAAATATCATCCATGGTTTGTGGACGAGGGGAGTATATATATATATATATTATTTCCATTCAAACACACATATCATTTATGTAATGCATGTATAATTCATACTTCGCTCATATAGCTTACACAACGCATGTACATGAGGTATACGACATGTGTATAAATTATATATCGCTTATATAATTTATATATGACATTTTCATTAACATTTCAGTTTAGAAATCTCACATTGGTTTTCGAGGTGCAAAAAATCGTTGCTAGCTCAGAAAAATCCGCGGTCTCTTATAGATTGTAGAGAGCGTCCTTACGGTCACGATGTTTTCTGTTTCATCGAATTTCGTTAAAACACCATAAAGATACGATTTTTCAAAGTTTGCAACGGTTTTAAAGTGTTAAAACTGTTTTAAATTAACAAAGCCGCACCTTTCAGGTTGGGGTTCAAAACTAGGTTTAGCAATTTCTTGAAATATGTTGCTCGTTACCAAAATCAGATGGCGCCACGTTGTAGTGCTTGGGGAGGCACGCAAAATGAGGTATGGAGGGTCCCACTCGGTGCGGTGGTCGAGGCACGGCAGGCTCCGAGGCGGCGCGACTTCCTGGTGGCAGATCTCGAGAACCGTGTGACGATATGGGAAGTTTCTGGTATGGATTTGAAGAGTGGAGGACGCTCTTCAAAAAGTTCAACTGGGGGTGGTGCTAAAGAAGAACGTGGCGATCGGAAAATGGTCGGGAAAGGGGGAAGTTGCGTCGCCGTTGAAATCGAGGGGAGGCGGGGTTTTCTAAAGTTTTTTTAATGAATGGAGAAATCCTATTGGTCGATGCTTTTATTAAATTTTAAAATAGTGTTTCTCCACACGGACACCAATTCAAACCCAATGACTGTCGCCCCTAGCTAAATACCCCCATTCCGAACACAATGGGATATGTTTCGTAGGCCAATTCGACCATTACAGTCAATTATTATTCAAATTAAAATATAAAACATTCAAATTCTGTTTTGAACGTACATTTCAATTTGCCAGGGCGACAAACTAATTCGAAAAATTCCAGAAAATTAAATCTAGCTATGTTTTGACTCTACGGTCCCAACAAAACTAGTTTCGTCCAATTCGGAGACCGTTTGAAAAATGGCCATTTTCTGGTCGATCCAATTTAACATAAATTAACCAAACACGTTTTCTTTTGCCACGCTCACATACTAGCTTCAAAAATTATGAAATTTGAAACCTAGCAATAATTTGACATCCCAGACCCAACAAAAGTGGTTTCGTCGAATTCCGAGGTCGTTTGCAAAATGTCTATTTCCAAGGGCTATATATTCTATATAGCGACCTTTCTGAAAATTCATTTGGCCATAACTTTTGATTCCCAGTATGAAACTTCGATTTTTCAGATTCATTAGAAAGATATTCAAAAAAAGATTTAAATATTTTTGGTTTCACTAAAATCCGTTATATTTTGCACCCGGTACAGTCAGTCAAAGTTTGAATTCAAATTTTCAAACTGCCATACTATTCCCAATTCATTATTTTATTGAAATATTCTATTTCAATTGTTTAAATTTTCTTAAAATATCCAATTTAAAAATTTTAAATTGGCTCGTATTTTCCGGGTTGTTACAGGTCGGTTCTTTTTACATTTCACAATGGTTCGCTTTATATCCAAAATATCATGTTTGCTTCGAACCCAAATTTATATTCAAAAATAATATAATTTTCGTATCAACATATCGTAATCATAAACCCGATTATATTCCAAATTAGAATATATTTTATATCCATATATTATTATCATATAACATTTCAGAATCGATTCATATTCGAGTAGAATATATTTCATATCAACATCATAATCATTTCAAAAATCGATTTGCGGTCGGAAATACCAAACCCGATTTTATTCTAAACTGGAATATATTCCGCATCCCTATCTTATAATCATATAATATTTCGAAAATCGATTCATATTCAAATAGCTTTATTCCAACTCCATTGACCCAACGGTTTAAATCCAAACACTTTCCATTCGAAAGAAAATTTATGATCATTTAATACTTATGAAAAATAGATGCTTATAAATAAAAATCTTTATATAGACATATATGTATCGAAATAATGGTTAAAACAAAATAAGATAATTTAGATCATTATGAATACATATATAATAAAAGTTTACTAATTGGTTTAAATAATAAAATATAAGAGAAATTAAGTTATAATATATAGCCTATAGGTAAAAGTTAAATAATAAACTTTAAGGAGAGAATAAATTATTTGAAATCAAACATTGTAAATATATATATATATATATATAATAAAATTCTTTAATCAAAATTGTTCCTTTCTTCCGGATTTCAAAATACTTGAATCTAAATTCAAGTCTCAATGGAGTTCATTAAATCACATATCTCATTTTCCCACATCATTCAAACAAACCGTTCGATTTAAAGGATTCAAATCTGTATTCAAACTGAGTTAAAACAACTCAGAATACCCTCGATTTCCCTTATTCTAGAATTAAAATTCAATAAGAATTTATTACATTCAAATCCACACCCATAATTTGAACAATGCCCAATCATACTCAAATCTCAATTTACGAATCTCCAAATTTGTTTTGGAATAATTTCCTGAACCATTTCAATAAACATTCAAAGTTCAGATCTTTAAGTAAAATAGATTTATCGAGTGTTAGCACAATTTTTTTAATTAAATTCCGACCAGATAACCTTTTCAATATTTAAAATCATTCAACCAACCGATGTCTGTATATAATTATCTATCCAATGGCCAAGTGATTTTAAATTTAATTTCTCGACATTTCAGGGATGGATCTATCATTTCAATCCAAATTAGGGTCACAGAGATTTATCATTTCACTCTGTGTTTTTAGTTTATTTTAATCGGTAAGTCCTGGGTTTATTCGATGCCCGTAACATCAAGTGAAAAATTGGGATTCATCGTCAATGATGAGCACACAACAGCCATATACTGAAATAAGTAACATTTCAAGCAATACTCATTCAGAAATCACCCAAAGCATCCACCACAACCATTCATCCAATTAATCAGGATTAATCTGTTCTATAGGTTTGCAAGGATCAGAAATCCCAACTAGTAATTTAATTTAATTAAATAACTAATTATTGGCCTAAATTTTCAGATTTAACATACTTGCATGTCAGTTTCTAAGCAACACATCATCAATCAAACACAACCATCTGACCAACTCATTTCACAATTTAATTCGATAAATATGGGAATAATTCAGTATTTCGTAAGTGATAAAATCACTCACCTTTGGGTCTTAATTGGATTGGACGTCCAAAAGAAGCCCAAAATTTGACAGTCTCCAAACGCCACCAAACCAGTGCCAGAACGTCCGCAATTCCGCCATGATCCCAACGCACCCAACTGTGTTCAAATCCGAGTCAATACATAAAAGTTATCAGTGTTTTACCATTTGAATTTAAAATATATGTTTAAAATTATTAAAACTTATTTCTCACCATCCATAGGCCGACATGTCAGCACCAGAAAGTTTCTCCTGCTCCATCGTTCACACACTACAGGACCGACGTGAAAAACCCATCATGGCCGCGACTTTTGACCATCAAATTCTCCCACATCAGACCGTTTTAGGACTTGAGACAACCACCAAATGAAAGATCCTTGAAATTCGCACCAGCCTCGAACCTCGCCTTCGACTCCGGCGGTTTCTACCTCGCTGGCGGGACTGATGAAAGCAACAGGTTTTAAACCCTAAAACACGAAATTCCATCACCTCACTGACTTATAGACCATGTCGTCACCACCGTTGAGCTCGTATGCACCCCCTCTACGATACCCACATTCCAGAATCTCTGATTGTTGCCGAAATCAAAAATCCCTAAATCACTCGTAGGGTTTTCAAAAAACAGAGCCTTTGACCGTGATTTCTGACCAAACTACTCACTGCATGTTGAAATCAAAGGCACCCGTAGCTTCATATCGTCGAGCTCTTCGTTTTGATATATAATATGCTAGGGTTTGTGGAGATTTGGTTTTGAAGTTGTAATTTTTATTTTAGCTTGGGTTTTGAAAAACTATTTCAGCCATTGAAGAAATTTTGATGGAGGAAACTAACGTATAGAGACAACGGGCTGATGAAGGAGTAAAAAGATTTTATTTATATAAATACAGAAGGTCCAAATATGATATCCAAACAATTATCATGTTACAAGGTTTCTTTCACATTTCCTCCCGTATGATCAAACGGTATGTCGGATTGTAACGCAAATTGAAATCCTATCATAATTCATTGTTCTGGTTCCGATGAGACTGGTTTCATCGTATTCCGAGACAGTTGCCAAAACAGTTAAATTCCACAGTTAATTATTTAATAAAATATTCAATTATTCGCGTAAATGTTTTAATTCAATTTCAATATTTATAAAAATTCCATTTAAATCCAATTTCAACTTAAATAATTTTTTATAAATAAATTTCACACATTTTAAATCTAAATGTGATTATTTGAATCTTTGATTTGAATTTCAGATTTTATTTCCCAACTTAAAATTTTTCATTTACCAAATTAAATTCGAATTTCCATTACATACTAAACTACTCAAATTTATTAAATAAAAAAATATAAATTTTCAAATTGCAACAATTCTAAGTATAAACTAAATTTAAAATCTATTTATACTCCATTCAAATAATCATCATCATTATAATCAACAAAATTTGATTTTTATCCAATATTATTCTATTTTATTTATTTAAATTGAAAATTAAATATACAGAAAATATGGGATGTTACATTCTCCCCCACCTAAAATCTTTTCATCCTCGAAAAGAGAACAAAATAAGATATTAAACGAATCATACTTTAAAATTCGTACTTATAAAATAGCATTTATAAGATAAGTTATATATAGTTGTATAAATCTCATAAATTTTTTCTAACTCCCGAAATCACGGAAAATTTCGGCAGCATCTCCTTTGTACGGAGAGGTCCGGAAAATCACAACATATATATAAAATTCAAATATACATCTCATCATTCGATGAGGCATCCCAAAAATGGGGAAAACACCATATATATGTAACTACAAAACTATATAACTCAAATACGTACCTTTTTAGTATTTATTTGCATTTTTATTTACCTTAGCATTTAACGCAAGCGAGCTCCAAAGCGTAACGCGACTTCCCTACACCTGCTACATATATATACATGAGAATCGAACATATATACATTACATAGCAAAGGTATACAACTTACACATCATATATTGACATTTCAACTATAAAACCAAAATGTTAACACAGACCAGTGAACAAATTGAGGGTTATCACCTCTTAGATGATGGAATTTTAACAAAAGACACTAGGCAAAAGTTGTAGTATTTGTTTAGGCTTTCCGAATTGTCTGGATTCGTCGAATTCGGATAATTCGTTCAAAAGTTATGACTGTTTAAGTGAAGGCGAACACCTCCGCCTGTACACTGAAAAATGCAGATCTGAGTTGTTCAACCCAGTTTTACCCCTTTAAACAACAAAATTTTACCCAACACATTAAAGAAAAGTTTTAGTTCAGATCCTGGGCCTTCCGAATTGTACCCGCACATCGAAATCTGACGCTCCGTTAGGAAGTTATGATCAAAACAATATAGATATATGCTTCAGATTTTTATTTTCTGCGCGTTGAACTAGAACTAACGCTTGGATTTCAACCTAACAAACATGAAAATTAGACCAGGCCCCATTAACCAAAGTTTTAGTTCAGTTTCCGAGGTTTCCAAAAAGTCCGGAATTGCCGCATTCCGATCAGCCCATCAAAATTTATGGTCATTTTAGTTTCAACTTATAGAATAGTTCAGATTTTTGCATATACATTGATTTATTTATATTTGGAGTTTCGACCTTTCGGATCTTAAAACTTAAGCAACACATAATGTAACAACCCGTGTTTTTATAACGTGTAATAACCATAAATCAAGGCAGAATTAATTTTTAAAATAAGAATCAAGGGAAACGGGTTACGCCATTGCGTTCGTGTCGAAATTCTGCTTGGAAACGAGTCCGAGTTTTCGAAAATCGGAGTCCGTATGACCAAGTTATGACCATTCGAAGTTTTCAGAAGTTTTCAAGTTCAAAACAGACTCAATTCGAATTCAAAAATTCGAATTTCAAACCTCTAAATGGACTGGGCGGGAAATTTCCCGCCCAGGACCAGGTCGACCTGGGGGTCGACTATGTAGTCGACCTACCTAGGACCATGTCGACCATAGTGTCAACCTGGGGGTCGACCTGGTGCCCGAGCCCATTTCTGAAGCTGGATTCACTTTGATGTATTTGGACTCGTTTCTGTCCACATTCGTTGACCTGACCCTATAAATACAGCCCCTAACACTAGTCTCTCTACACAAAATTCTTTCTGACCTTATGCTGCTCTGATTCTGATAAAATAGTTTGAGAGAGGGACTGCTTCTTCTACGTTGAGACTGCGTTACGGAAATTGCTGATTTAGGGATTTCTATTAGGACTTGACTAAGCAGATTCAACATCGACTCTCTTTTTCTAATTCTCGAACCACGATCAGTAAGCCCCAGTTATTTTCAGATTTAAACTATAAATGTATTATGAATATGATGTAAATTGAAATTGGACCTATGTATGATGACTGTTTACATTCATTCTCGTTCATCTTAGATCTTGACTCTTGAATATTACTATGACATTGACTTGGGGCCTATTCATGTTGTAAATCAAAATAAAAACCCCTCATATTATCATGTTGAACCTGCTATTAGTCACAAGTTTATATTATCACCTTATGATAGTCGTATCATGACTATACTATCACCTTATGACAGTCGTATCATGACTATACTATCACCTTATGACAGTCGTATCATGACTATACTATCACCTTATGACAGTCGTTACCATGACTATACTATCACCTTGTGACAACTGTTATTTTGACTAGTACCTTATCTTGCTAGATTTGGAATCTTTACGTTTGAGGCCAATATTTCATATGCCAGTAATGTTTTAATCTTTTATTTCAAGTCATATCATGCTATGCTAGTAATCACTTTTGCCACATTATACCCGTTCCATTTTATGTTATTCCCTATTAGATTTATTTGTATCGATTCGAACTTACGTGTGATGGGAATACGATTTGGGTAGACTAGGTAAAACATAAATTAGCTTTAAACTTGAACATGAACGTTATTATGACTTGAACCTGAATATGGACATGCACTTGACACGATTTGACATGAAACATGACCTGAAAACTTGACATGAATCTAGACATGAAAACTTGAACGTGGGCATGACAATTAGATAAACTTGAAAATGGCCAACTCGAGGTTGTGTTGAGTTTGCAGTGTAAATCTGTCCGGAACCGCCCGGCAAATCCAGTGGCTGCAAACAATAGGATCCAATGTGGGTAGTTGGTCATATTGCACGTAAAAACCCGAGGTTAGGCTATGTTGTGGTATAAATCTGCCCGAAACCGTCCGGCAAATCCAGTAACCACAACAGTTAGTCTAATGTGAGAGGTTGGCGTGCACTAATGAATTAATGCCACATGATAGGGTTAAGTCATGAACCACTTGAATATACTTAACCAACTTGACACGATGATTTGATAGGGTTAAGTCATGAACTGCTTGAACACACTTAACCAACTTGATACACGATCTGGATAGGGTTAAGTCACGAATTTGAATGACAACACTTAATCCATTAGAAACCCTAGTTACGCGGTCCTTTTCAGCAGTAACCCACTTAGATGTATCACGATACCCTGGGACTAGGCAGGGCGGGGCACGATTACTAGGCTGATTGTAAGCGACCAGAACGACGGCTGAGTAGGTGCGCCATTGTAGGTTTAGGCGGGCTATGGTCGTGCACATAGTCCGGAGTTGAAAAAGCAGGCATTGGGCACCCGTAGATTTACACTGTGCGTGCTTGATTCGTGTCGGTGGTTGGCACCATAGGACTTGATACACCCTATGGTGGACCTAGCACAGGTAACTACATTTCTAGATAGGGCCGTATGACACAGACACATGACGAGCTAGAACTTGTAGGGAGTCGATCGACTAGTAGATCGTACCGTAGGACCCCGTAATGGGTCACTTCATGATACTGGGCCAAGCGATCATTTCATGGTTAATACTTGACATGGGTTAGAATACTAGTACAGTTGGTGCAGCGAACCTTGAATATGCGATGCCAGACTTGACTTATCTTGTTATATTAATTATCCTACCAGTTCTGTTATTACCCTTTGTTTAATTCCAGTTTTCACATATCATGTTACCTTTACTAGTTTTCATACTGAAAGTCACTAGGGATTACCAGTCTTTATGACTGACCCTTTTTCTTTCGCCCCTTTTTCTTTCGTTTCCCCCCACCCAGGTTCTCAGGGAGGAAACACTAGCTCTTAACTTGGATTTAGCTTGCTTTCTGACAGCTCATGTACGGTTTAGTCTTGGGCTATGCTATGGCTGCTTTTGCTATTTATGGGGAATAATTTACTTTTGTTTTAAGTTTATGCTTCTTTATTATGAACTTGATGTAAAGGAATAATTTGTATCTTGGATATATGAGCTTTTGACTCTTTTCTGGAAAATAATAAAAAGTTGGTTTTTAATTTCTACCGCTGCTTTATTTATGTTCTGCCTTGTGATATCTTTGTGCATGTTTACCTAGATAATACTCCACCAAAACTAGGGCATTCCCTTTGTGAGTGACCCTAGCGGAGGTGGGGTGTTACATTTGGTATCAGAGCAGAAGGTTACTAGGCTGGGCAAAAGTTTTAAAAACCTTCCGAAACTGTTTTCAAAACCATTTATAAAGAAGCATTTTTCAAGAAAAGTTTTATGTTTAAAAAGGTTATTCCCCAAGAAGCCATTAGCACTTTCCTTTGTTTCCTCGTTTGAATCCTTTCTTTTCGTTTTTCAGCATGGCCGATCTTAACCTTCCTGAGGGAATACCCGTGCCTGGATGGTTCCGAAGGTACTTAGAAGCCAGGGCCAACGACGCGGGCACAGCAGACATCCCTCCTCCTCCTACCCTAGTGGCCGCGGTTCCTCCTCCTCTTGGTACCTCCTTTGCCAAAATATGCAAAGACTTTAAAGCAATGGGAGGCAAGAACTTCGTTGGAACTGAAACCTTCGTTGAGGCACGAAACTGGCTAAAGGAGATAGAAGACTTGTTCATTATCTTTGATATGGAGGACCATAGGAAAGTTCAGTTGGCAGCATGGTTGTTGAAAGAGGAAGCTGCATTTTGGTGGGAAGTCACCAACGCTACCAGGCCAGTTGAGACTTGGGCAGACTTTTGAGAGAGGTTTGGGCTTTAATTCCTATCGTCAGCAGAGGAGAACCTTCAGATGGAGAGATTCCTATCACTCAAGCAAGGGGATATGTCTGTTAGGGAGTACGTGAATAAGTTTAATCGGCTTGCTCGGTTCGGTTTGTATTTGGTCAACACAGCCCAGAAAAAGGCTGTACGCTTTGCTCGAGGATTGAACGAGCCACTACACAGCTTGGCCCTAACTTATATACCCATGGGGGTGACCTTTGAAAGCTTGGTGGATATGGCTCTACTTCATGAGGAAGACAAGAATAGCTAGAAGGAGGTTAAGCCTAACGAGACTCAGAATAAGAAAGTTGATTTCAAGAAGGGGAACAACAAGAATAATAAGAATAACAAGAGCAACAACAAATCACGTGAGATGAGGAAGTGCAACTTCTGTTGTATTACTGGACATCTAGCTAAAGACTGTAGAAAGAAGAAGAGGAAGTTGGGGGAATGCTTTCATTGTGGAGATACTGGACACATCAGCAAGGATTGCCCCAAGAAGCAAGGGCAGGGGCAAGGGCAGACCCAGCGAGCAGGACCTTCTGAAGGGCAGTTGCATGCTCTCAACACCACTCCATCTCCTGACCGAGGTAGTAATATTTCCGTAGAAAGCCTTGTTTACATTTCTGACTTTCCTGTTCAAACCTTATTTGACTCTGGCGCATCACATACTGTTATTTCTTCTGATATTGTAGAAAATCTGCACCTAAGTACTAGTCTGGTTGAGGATCCCGTTATAGTTTCAAATCCAATTGGGGGCTCCGCCCATTTATCTATGATGTGTGTGGATTTGAGGATCTCTATCTTAAGCGTAGAATTCACGTGTAATGCTTATGTTCTCGGATTCATGGGATACGGTTTGATCCTAGGTATGGATTGGCTGTCCGATTATGGAGCCATTCTTGATTGTGAACGAAGGGTAGTGAGGCTCATGACTCGCCTTGGTAATACCCTTGAAATTTCTTGTAACCCTAAGGGTCCGGTCATGTTATGTTATCTTGAATCCCTTGACTCGTCCGACGATAATTTGCAATCTGTAAGAGTGGTCCGAGAATACCCAGATGTCTTTAATGAAGTGAGGGGATTACCTCCTAAACGAGAGATAGAGTTCCGAATTTATCTTGTTGATAATGCCAAGCCAGTTTCATTGCCCGTTAGGCACATGGCCCCGCGAGAAAGAAGAGAGCTCAGTAAACAAATCAACGAGTTGCTTGAGAAAAATTTCATAAGACGAAGCATTTCTGAATGGGGTGCTCTGCTGGTATTCCCTACTAAGGCGGATGGATCGCTTCGTCTGTGCGTAGATTATCGTGAGTTAAACAAGCTGACGAAGAAGAATAGGCACCCGCTACCAAGAATCGACGATTTGTTTGACCAGCTTGTGGGAGCATCTGTTTTCTCTCAACTCGATCTAGCCACAAGATTCCATCAGCTCAGAGTGGCTGAGGATAGCATTGACAAAACTGCGTTTAGGACTCCAGACGGATTCTTCGAATGGCTCGTCATGCCATTTGGACTAACAAATGCACCCGCGTACTTTGTAGATTTGATGAGTAGGGTGTTTCGGGAGTTCCTTAACAAGTTTGTGGTAGTTTTCGTGGATGATATTTTGATCTTCTCAAAAGATGAAGAAGAGCATGCTAGGCATCTCAAGGAAGTCATGGAAACGCTTAGAGCACACCAGTTAAAGGCTAAGTTCTCCAAATGCCATTTTTGGAGGATTCCTTGGGCATGTAGTTTCTAAGCAAGGCATAGCCGTGGACCCCGCAAAGGTAGTTGCGGTACAGAACTGGAAAATTCCTAAGAATGCAACGGAGGTGAGGAGCTTTCTCGGTTTGGCGGGCTACTACAGGAAGTTCATTAAGGACTTCGCTAAGATTTCAGCCCCTCTTACTAAATTAACAAAGAAGAACCTACCTTTTGCATGGGACATAGAATGTGAATTGCTTTTCAGAGACTTAAGAGAGCCCTCACCACAGCTCCAGTTTTGGCATTACCCGATGGAGGTAAGATGTTTACCGTGTACACAGATGCGTGCGACACGGGATTAGGCGCTGTCCTAATGCAGGAAGGAAGAGTAATATGCTACAGGGGCAGACAACTTAAAGTTCATGAGAAAAACTATCCCACGCATGACTTGGAATTGGCCGCGATTGTTTTTGCACTTAAAGCTTGGCGCCATTATCTTCTAGGGGAGAGGTTCGAGCTGTATACCGACTACAAATCGTTTAAGTGCCTCTTCTCACAGAAAGACTTGAATCTGAGACAACAGCGGTGGATGGAGTTCTTGGCATCATATGACTTCGATATAGCTTATACCCCTGGCAAGGGTAATGTGGTGGCAGACGCGCTAAGTAGAAAAAGGTTGACTTTGAGCCCCTTGTTTGTTGAAATGAAAAGCCTTGAGTTTATAGCAACCTTTGATTTTACACCTGCTGTTGAGTCATTGACTGCTACGTTAGCATCTCTTGAGCTAAGACCTACACTTCTAGATCAAGTAGGGACTTCATAGAAGGAAGACCCACAGATAGTCGAAATCATGGACAAGCTGATTAGGGGTGAAACGTCAAGTCACCTCAGTAGGTATGCCATAGATGACAAGGGATGGCTAAGGCGCGATGGGAGACTATGTGTACCACAAGTGGGAGACTTAGTAAGGAGAGTTCTCGAAGAGGCGCATCACTCGAAGATGACTATACATCCCGGAGGGGATAAGATGTATAGGGATATGAAATGCATTTTCTTTTGGGTTGGAATAAAAAAGGACATGGCAGAGTTCTTTTCGAAGTGCATGGTGTGCCAACAAGTAAAGGCCGAGTCGAAGAAGCCTGGTGGGCTATTACATCCTTTGGAGGTTCCGCAATGGAAATGGGAGAGTATCTCAATGGATTTCGTGGATGGACTGCCTAGGTCATGGAAGGGAAATACTAGCATATGGGTCATAGTTGATAGACTCACGAAAGGTGCTCACTTCATTCCGGTGAAGAGCAAGAGGACCGCATCAGGGCTAGCATCTATTTACCTTCGAGAGATAGTACGGTTGCATGGAGTCCCTTCTAATATAGTTAGTGATCATGACCTAATTTTCACTAGCCAGTTTTGGAATAGTCTGCAAGAAGCAATGGGAACACGACTGAACTTGATCACGGCCTATCACCCACAGACGGATGGACAAACCGAAAGGGTTAATAGGGTACTAGAAGATCTCCCGAGGCTATGCATTCTTGACTATGGTGGTACTTGGGAAGACCATCTTCCTCCCGTGGAGTTTGCATATAACAATAGTTACCAAGCTAGCATCGGAATGGCACCGTTCGAAGCCCTGTATGGAAGACAGTGCAAATCACCAACTTGTTGGTGGGAGACGACAGACAGGCTTATACTTGGCCCTGATATGATAAGGGACACTTCTGAGAAGATTGAGTTGATACGAAGACGGATGAAAACGGCCCAAGATAGACAGAAATCTTATGCGGACCAGAGAAGGACAGACCTAGAGTTCGAAGTCGGAGATATGGTCTTTGTAAAAGTTTCTCCATTACGTAATGTAGTTCGTTTTGGAGCAGTTGGAAAGCTAGCACCAAGATTTGTAGGACCGTTCCCCATCACTGAGAGGATTGGACGGATGGCCTATAAGGTAGACTTACCCGAGAAGCTGGCTGGGGTGCACAACGTCTTTCACGTCTCGCATCTCCGAAAGTGTTTGCATGAGTAAGCTGAAGTGGTTGAGCCAAGCATCCTTGAAGACGTAGAAGTGAAAAAAGAAGCGACATTAAGGCGAGTTCCGATTTGTTTCTTAGGAACGGAGATTAAGAAACTAAGGAACCGAGAAGTCAAGCAAGTGAAAGTGCAGTGGAGTGAAACCCAAGAAGACGCAACTTGGGAAACCGAAGAGAAGATACACGCGCTTTACCCATTTCTTTTTGAGGGTACATTCTCGATCTCTTTTTCCTTGAAAACCTTTTCGTATCATGCTTTTAATATCTATGTTTGTCTTGTTATCTTCTCGATCTTATCTTGAGAACCTTAGGTAGAACCATATGGATGTAAACATGTTATGGTTGATGTTTGCAAATGGTTGCAAGTGGTCGCAAGTGGTTGCTATTGGATGCATGACACACATTAGGCACTAGATCGGCTTAGGCACATTTTCATGTTGCATATGCATGAGTGCCTATACTTGTTCATGGATGGAACTTGTTATGCTATCACTTGGATGTTGCATATGGATGAATGGTTGTGCACTTATGTAGAGATTATGAACTATGCTAGGAATTTGCATACATGTTGGATTCATGACACTATCATATTTTGCATTAAGGAGGTTTACTGAATCAGTAACCGCCTGATCTTTTGCATTAGATAAGTACATATACACACACTTACTGCATATGTTCATACAGCACTAGAAATCTCTTAAGGACAATGGTTGCCTGTGGATGATGCTTTGAGTAGATGGATGATTGGATAGTAGGACACATCCTCCCTAACTTAGAGATTTCGGGGATGAAATCCTTTAAGGGGGGGAGAATGTAACAACCCGTGTTTTTATAACGTGTAATAACCATAAATTAAGGCAGAATTAATTTTTAAAATAAGAATCAAGGGAAACGGGTTACGCCATTGCGTTCGTCTTGAAATTCTGCTTGGAAACGAGTCCAAGTTTTCGAAAATCGGAGTCCATATGACCAAGTTATGACCATTCGAAGTTTTCAGAAGTTTTCAAGTTCAAAACAGACTCAATTCGAATTCAAAAATTCGAATTTCAAACCTCCAAATGGACTGGGCGGGAAATTTCCCGCCCAGGACCAGGTCGACCTGGGGGTCGACTATGTAGTCGACCTACCCAGGACCAGGTCGACCATAGTGTCGACCTGGGGGTCGACCTGGTGCCCGAGCCCATTTCTGAAGCTGGATTCACTTTGATGTATTTAGCCTCGTTTCTGTCCACATTCGTTGACTTGACCCTATAAATACAGCCCCTAACACCAGTCTCTCTACACAAAATTCTTTCTGACCTTATGCTGCTCTGATTCTAATTAAAAAGTTTGAGAGAGGGACTGTTTCTTCTACGTTGAGACTGCGTTAAGGAAATTGCTGATTTGGGGATTTCTATTAGGACTTGACTAAGCATATTCAACATCGTCTCTCTTTTTCTAATTCTCGAACCACGATCTGTAAGCCCCAGTTATTTTCAGATTTAAACTGTAAATGTATTATGAATATGATGTAAATTGAAATTGGACCTATGTATGACGACAGTTTACATTCATTCTCGTTCATCTTGGATCTTGACTCTTGAATATTACTATGACATTGACTTGGGGCCTATTCATGTTGTAAATCAAAAGAAAACCCCCTCATATTATCATGTTGAACCTGCTATTAGTCACAAGTTTATATTATCACCTTATGATAGTCGTATCATGACTATACTATCACCTTATGACAGTCGTATCATGACTATACTATCACCTTATGACAGTCGTATCATGACTATACTATCACCTTATGACAGTCGTTACCATGACTATACTATCACCTTGTGACAACTGTTATTTTGACTAGTACCTTATCTTGCTAGATTTGGAATCTTTACGTTTGAGGCCAATATTTCATATGCCAGTAATGTTTTAATCTTTTATTTCAAGTCATATCATGCTATGCTAGTAATCACTTTTGCCACATTATACCCATTCCTTTTTAGGTTATTCCCTATTAGATTTATTTGTATCGATTCGAACTTACGTGTGATGGGAATACGATTTGGGTAGACTAGGTAAAACATAAATTAGCTTTAAACTTGAACATGAACGTTATTATGACTTGAACCTGAATATGGACATGAACTTGACACGATTTGACATGAAACATGACCTGAAAACTTGACATGAATCTAGACATGAAAACTTGAACGTGGGCATGACAATTAGATAAACTTGAAAATGGCCAACTCGAGATTGAGTTGAGTTTGCAGTGTAGATCTGCCCGGAACCGCCCGACAAATCCAGTGGCTGCAAACAATAGGATCCAATGTGGGTAGTTGGTCATATTGCACGTAAAAACCCGAGGTTAGACTATGTTGTGGTGTAAATCTGCCCGGAACCGCCTGACAAATCCAGTAACCACAACAGTTAGTCTAATGTGAGAGGTTGGCGTGCACTAATGAATTAATTCCACATGATAGGGTTAAGTCATGAACCACTTGAATATATTTAACCAACTTGACACGATGATTTGATAGGGTTAAGTCATGAACTGCTTGAACACACTTAACCAACTTGATACACGATCTGGATAGGGTTAAGTCACGAATTTGAATGACAACACCTAACCCATTAGAAATCCTAGTTACGCGGTCCTTTTCAACAGTAACCCACTTAGATGTATTACGATACCCTGGGACTAGGCAGGGTGGGGCACGATTACTGGGCTGATTGTAAGCGACCAGAACGACGACTGAGTAGGTGCACCATTGTAGGTTCAGGCGGGCTATGGTCATGCACATAGTCCGGAGTTGAAAAAGCAGGCATTGGGCACCCGTAGATTTACACTGTGCGTGCTTGATTCATGTCGGTGGTTGGCACCGTAGGACTTGATACACCCTATGGTGGACCTAGCACAGGTAACTACATTTCTGGATAGGGCCGTATGACACAGACACATGACGAGCTAGGACTTGTAGGGAGCCGATCGACTAGTAGATCGTACCGTAGGACCCCGTAATGGGTCACTTCATGATACTGGGCCAAGGGATCATTTCATGGTTAATACTTGACATGGGTTAGAATACTAGTACAGTTGGTGCAGCGAACCTTGAATATGCGATGCCAGACTTGACTTATCTTGTTATATTAATTATCCTACCAGTTCTGTTATTACCCATATGCTTAATTCCAGTTTTCACATATCATGTTACCTTTACTAGTTTTCATACTGAAAGTCACTAGGGCTTACCAGTCTTTATGACTGACCCTTTTTCTTTCGCCCCTTTTTCTTTCGTTTCCTCCTCAGGTTCTCAGGGAGGAAACACTAGCTGTTAGCTTGGATTTAGCTTGCTTTTTGACAGCTCATGTACGGTTTGGTCTTGGGCTATGCTATGGCTGCTTCTGCTATTTATGGGGAATAATTTACTTTTGTTTTAAGTTTATGCTTCTTTATTATGAACTTGATGTAAATGAATAATTTGTATCTTGGATATATGAGCTTTTTGACTCTTTTCTGGAAAATAATAAAAAGTTGGTTTTTAATTTCTACCGCTGCTTTATTTATGTTCTGCCTTGTGATATCTCTGTGCATGTTTACCTAGATAATACTCCACCAAAACTAGTGCATTCCCTTTGTGAGTGACCCTAGCGGAGGTGGGGTATTACACATAACCATCTAAAAGTGTTATCACTCCAATATGCTCATATTATGATTCATACTTTTATTGCTTAAATATGTCTATGCTCATTTCACTTTTATTAAATGAATTTCCATTCCATTTACTTATATTTCATTATCATCTATCTTATTTAGATTTATTTCCAATTAACCCACTTCGTCCATTCTCGTTCGTCCATTCAATCCTTTACATTCACTACATTATCCGAGAAATGGATTCATATTCAATTACTTACTCTATTCCAATAAATTTTCTATTTGTTTCTCATTTCATTCTAAGCATTAATTCTCGAAATAAACTTGAATTCATTGAACATTTCCAACAAACTTAATTATATTTAATCTTTAATTCATTATCATGAATCAATTTGCCAAAATTTATCACTCATTTTTTTCTAAGTATTAAATTCTCAATCAACCTTTATATGGTCTTCTAAGTTAACTCTTATCGAGTCAATTCACTTGGCTCAACTAAACTTTAGCTTCATTTCATATTTCAAAAGCTTGTTCATTTTTCATTTTTTTATAAATGTTAAATCATTATCCATTTGAACCTTTTACATTCATTTAAATTTAGTTCTAAATCGACCGATTTAAATTTCTCGAGTTTACTTCCATTTATTCTATTTTATTCGATTTATTTTATTCCCCTAAGTTAATTTACCTTTTATTAAATCTATCCAACTCAGATTAAATTTATTTTATATCACATCTTGATATCTCAAATTCCAAATTTAGGATTTGTTTAACGATTATTTTAATCCGAATAAACCAAATTTTATACTTGCATCTCATTTCTTTTGTTTAGCACTTCCATTCATACCTTTTACCCCTTTTCTTATTTCCATTTTCAATTTTAATTTAAGTTTATTCCCTTAACTCAATTCATTAATTAGACTTCCAAGTCCCAAATTGAATCATGGCTGGTTCATAACTCAAATTTTTATACTTAGTTTTCATCCCATTATTATGCGATTTCCTAAGTTAAGCTTTATTTAACTCGATTCGTCCACTCACTTAAATTATACGCCATTAGACAATATGATTTACATTCCATATTGTTCATACTTAGATTCATATTCGATATATTATCCAAATGAGATTTAACCCATTTAGAGTTTTATGCCTTCATTCCATATGTATTCTAATTCACCATTTAATTCCTTCAATTCATTTTAGTCGACTTTAGTTGAATTTTATTTCTCGTTTAATTTTCAACTTTATCTAACACTTATATCAACCAAATCTGGAATGTATTTAACTTTATTATCATCCATATTTAATAGTTTATTAGACGATGCTTCTTAATACTTAAGTTCATTTCATGATTTCAAAGTCCCAAAATTCTAATGAATCGAGTTAATTTAGTCCTTAAGTCAAAGTCATTAGTTAAGTTGAACTTAAATTGCTTGATGCCGGGTTTATAACCAAGTTTAAAATAATATATCTACTTATACTATTTATAGAAAATCATGCCATATAAAACTTAAATCCAAATCCCAAATTACTAAAGAACATATAAATTTAAATTCTGAGTTTAATTTAAATTCAACCTTTAAATAATATATACTAATACCTTTATATAAAATTTATACCATATGGAATTTAAACCCAAAATCCTTTGTCAACAAGTTATAGAAATCATCGAGTGTTCTCCCCGACTCAGACTCTTCAAAATAAACATCGATAATGTGTGCACTCATCACCGAAGCCATTTTAAGGTCCAAGAAGGGATTACACCTACTTCGTTAAAATCTTTAAAACCATTTCCTTTTAGAACATACATATAACACTATATATATTTTTCCAAAAATTTTGGTAAATTTATTTTCAAAAGCACTAGAATCGAGTCTTCAAGTTCAAATTTATTCTAATCACCAGTAGTTTTGCACACAATTATACTTAGAGGATTTCATTGCATTTCCAAATATTTTATAAAACCATTTAATTTTCCTTATTAGATTAATCAACCATAGTAGGTAATAACTTAATATTACCACCTACTAATAACGAATGCATATAAACTTAAAACCAATAATATCTATTTGATATATTTTAAAATATAATCAAAAACCATATTATGTCGATCATTCTGTTCGATTGTTTATAAATTCCTATCAATTCTATGGTGTCCCATATTGTAACACCCCACCTCCGCTAGGGTCACTCACAAAGGGAATGCACTAGTTTTGGAGAGGTATTATCGAGATAACATCACAGAATTATCACAAGACAGAACATAAATAAATAATTAAGTAAACAGCGGAAGAATTTATGAGCAAAACAGAACTTCATTTCATTCCAAAATAAACCATGTCTTTTACAAACATTTCAAATAACTTCATTACAACTGTCTTGTAATAATAGCCAAAGAAGCAATAACTTAAAAACAGAAAAACAGCTTATTCCCCAAGTGCAGTAAAATGAAGCAGCCATAGCAAACCGTACATGCTGAGCCAAAGCGAGTGATATCCAAGCTAAGAGCTAGTGTTTCCTCCCTGAGAACCTGGGGGGGAACGAAAGAAAAAGAGGCGAAAGGAAAAGGGTCAGTCATAAAGACTGAGTAAGTCCTAGTAACTTTCAGTGTAAAAACGGTCAAAAACAACCTGTCATGTATGAACTGGAACTAAACTTAAGAATGGTGTCAAGGTGAACAAGATAGACTAAGGTGATCAGGATAAGTCAAGACAAGTCAAGTAAAGCATCACATGTTCGGGATTCGTTGCATCGACTGCACTAGTATACTAAGCCCATATCACAAGTTAATCATGAAATAAATCCCACGGCCCAATATCATGAAATGACCCTGAAACGGGGTCTGACCCAAGTACGGGGTCCTACGGAGCGATTATCTAGTCGATCGGCTCCCTACAAGTTCTAGCTCGTCAAGTGTCCGTGTCATATGGCTAATCACGAATGTAGTCACCTGTGCTGGGTCCACCTTCGGGTGTATCAGCCCTAGGGTGTCAACCCCTGACACGATTCAAGATGCACAGATAAATCTACGGATACCCAGTGCCTGCCCCGGAATACGTGCACGATCGTAGTCCACCGAACCTACACTGGCATACCCCACTGCCGTCGTTCACCTCTTACAATCAACCCAGTAATCGTGCCCCACCCGGCCTAGCCCCAGGGTACCTTGATACATCTAGAGGGTTACTGCTGAAAAGGGTCGTGTCTAGGGTTTCGCCTAACAGATTAGGTCATGTAATTCGTGACCTAACCCGCCTAACCGATTAAGTCATGTAATTCGTGACTTAATCTTTTTCCAGTCTAGTCATGTCAAGATGGTTAAGTATGTCATTTAAATTCGTGACTTAACCTGCTTACGTCAAGTTGGCTAAGTGTTGTCGTTTCAAGTCCATGACTTAGCCCTACAAATCGTGTTCAAGTTGGTTAAGTTGTCTTTTCATGTTCATGACTTAACCCTAGTTGGCATTAATTGATTCGTTAATGCACCGAACCACTCACATTGGATCTTATTGTTCGTAGCCACTGGATTTGCCGGGCGGTTCCGGGCAGGTTTACGCTACGAACTCAACCCAACCTCGGGTTTCAAGCGCGATGTGACCAACTACCCACATTGGATCCTATTGTTTATAGCAACTGGATTTGCCGGGCGGTTCCGGGCAGATTTACACTACAACTCAACCCAACCTCGAGTTGGCCACTTTCTTATTTTCTAAAGTCATGCCCATGTTCTTATCAGATTCGTGCTATTTTCATAGCATGTTCATATAAATTTTATGTCCAACTAAGGCATGTTTCAAGTCAAGTTATGGCATGTTCAAGTCAAGTTTTCGTGCCAAATATGACAACTGCGGGTCTCGAACCCCCGACCTCCCGGAAAGCAACACCACGCACTAACCACTGTGCTAAAAGGTCTTTGTGTTAGCTTTTCGAGAGGGGTGTTACAGACTACCCCCCTTAAAGATCCCAACGTCCTCGTTGGCTCATATCACTCACCACCCAGGCGTTGTGCATGTAACCCGCATCAGTACTACATCGACTGACATCCGCAGTATTACACACACAATTCCGACTGGGTATAGGCTCTGATACCAAATATGTAACGATGGTCGGAACAAAGTCCGCTTCCTTGCATGCATATGAGCTGACACACAACTCCATATAATAAAAGAAATCCCTCTTTTTTTTGACTCATATTTCATTTACATTAAAAATGCAAATCCTTGTGTTAACACAATTTCATTCTTCCTTATATATAACACCCCACCTCCGCTAGGGTCACTCACAAAGGGAATGCACTAGTTTTGGAGGGGTATTATCGAGATAACATCACAGAATTATCACAAGACAGAACATAAATAAATAATTAAGTAAACAGCGGAAGAATTTTCGAGCAAAACAGAACTTCATTTTATTCCAAAATAAACCATGTCTCTACATATCATTTCAAATGACAACTTCATTACAACTGTCTTGTAATAATAGCCAAAGAAGCAATAACTTAAAAACAGAAAAACAGCTTATTCCCCAAGTGCGGAAAAAAGAAGCAGCCATAGCAAACCGTACAAGCTGAGCCAAAGCGAGTGATATCCAAGCTAAGAGCTAGTGTTTCCTCCATGAGAACTTGGGGGGGAACGAAAGGAAAAGAGGCGAAAGGAAAAAGGTCAGTCATAAAGACTGAGTAAGTCCTAGTAACTTTCAGTGTAAAAACGGTCAAAAACAACCTGTCATGTATGAACTGGAACTAAACTTAAGAATGGTGTCAAGGTGAACAAGATAGACTAAGGTGATCATGATAAGTCAAGACAAGTCAAGTAAAGCATCACATGTTCGGGATTCGTTGCATCGACTGCACTAGTATACTAAGCCCATATCACAAGTTAATCATGAAATAAATCCCACGGCCCAATATCATGAAATGACCCTGAAACGGGGTCTGACCCAAGTACGGGGTCCTACGGAGCGATTATCTAGTCGATCGGCTCCCTACAAGTTCTAGCTCGTCAAGTGTCTGTGTCATATGGCTAATCACGAATGTAGTAACCTGTGCTGGGTCCACCTTCGGGTGTATCAGCCCTAGGGTGTCAACCCCTGACACGATTCAAGATGCACAGATAAATCTACGGATACCCAGTGCCTGCCCCGGAATACGTGCACGACCGTAGTCCACCGAACCTACACTGGCATACCCCACTGCCGTCGTTCACCTCTTACAATCAGCCCAGTAATCGTGCCCCACCCGGCCTAGCCCCAGGGTACCTTGATACATCTAGAGGGTTACTGCTGAAAAGGGTCGTGTTTAGGGTTTCGCCTAACAGATTAGGTCATGTAATTCGTGACCTAACCCGCCTAACCGATTAAGTCATGTAATTCGTGACTTAATCCTTTTCCTATCTAGTCATGTCAAGATGGTTAAGTATGTCATTTAAATTCGTGACTCAACCCGCCTACGTGTCATGTCAAGTTGGCTAAGTGTTGTCGTGTCAAGTTCATGACTTAGCCCTACAAATCATGTTCAAGCTGGTTAAGTTGTCTTTTCATGTTCATGACTTAACCCTAATTGGCATTAATTGATTCGTTAATGCACCGAACCACTCACATTGGATCTTATTGTTCGTAGCCACTGGATTTGCCGGGCGGTTCCGGGCAGGTTTACGCTACGAACTCAACCCAACCTCGGGCTCCAAGCGCGATGTGACCAACTACTCACATTGGATCCTATTGTTTGTAGCAACTGGATTTGCCGGGCGGTTCCGGGCAGATTTACACTACAAACTCAACCCAACCTCGAGTTGGCCACTTTCTTGTTTTCTAAAGTCATGCCCATGTTCTTATCAGATTCGTGCTATTTTCATTACATGTTCACATGTCAATTTCGTGCCCAACTAAGGCATGTTTCAAGTCAAGTCATAGAATATTCAAGTCAAGTTTTTCGTGCCATATTTCATGTTCTACTTATGCCAAATTTCACGGTTTATGATTATAATCAATTCAAGTTTTGCCTATTCTACCCAATCGTATCCCCAACATTAAATAAACGTAGTTCGTTCGCAAGCATAAACAATTCAAGAGATAAAGGGGAATAACACCAAACATGTGATAGGCATATGTGACAATTCCAACATCACCTGCATAATAAACAGGCTATAACATATCACATGGTTTCAATACTAACATGATGATAACTTGGCATAATAATGGTTCCAACTTGGTTTAACATGATGATTTCAACTTTACATCATAGGCATAGTAATCCATGCGGGCATAATAATCATTTTATTACAAACATAAAACATTAAAGGCATGGTAATTCTAATAGGCATAGTGGATTCCAATTTAGCATTTTTAACATAATGATTCTCATCTAGCATTATAAACATAATGATTCCAACTTTTCATCATAACCTAGCAATTCCCAAATTGTCATTAACATGATAGGTATATTAACATCACAGGCATAGTTTCATTAACATCATAGACATGGTTTAATTAGCATCATAGGCATGGTTTAATCAACATAAAGATTTCAATAAACATAGTGATTCCATGGACATGTATTAGTCCAACTTGCCATACAATTAAGCCCAAGTGATTCATAACCACATCAAAATCATGATAAGTTTAACTTGCAACATTGACATAGCAGTATTTCCAAATTATGATTCAAAGTTAAACAATATAAACATGGATTAATAATAGTTCCTAAATCCGGTTTCAATTCATAGCATGTCCATGTTATTTTAGCGTTTTTGCCTAAAAAGTGACATAGAACTTACAATATAAAGCAAGCAATCCAAATCAAAACTTTAAATCAAATAGCCCCAAATTCGTTTGTCTAAAGCGTCGTAGTTGTTGTAGCTTCTAGTTGTAGCCTTCAAGAATCATCCTTCTTCTTCTTTAATTTTGTTCTTTGTACTTTTAATTTAGAGTTCTAGGTTTAATGGCGGCTGCATGAGTGCTAAAATGAAATAGTATGATTTAGGCTAGGTCTTAGGGTCTTTTTATAGTTGTAGGAAATTGATTTCAGCCTTTAGATTAACCCTAGAATAGGTCTGAGCCATCCAAAATGTCACAAGCCCCCAAAACAAGACCCGTGAGCCAAAACAGGTGCAGCAGAAAAATTGGTCCGACCGGGGGGGTCGACCCCTGGGTCGACATCGGTGTCGACCCATTGGGGGGGGGTCGACACTGGTGTCGACCCCTGTGTCGACCCTGCCTGGGCGGGATTTTTCCCGCCTACCCTGAATTCTGAAAATTTGAATCTATTTTTGAATTTGAATTCTTCGTGAAACTTTGCGAGGTCATATCTTGATCATACGGACTCCGATTTACGAAATTTCGGACTCTATTTCGCGTATTTTTCCGAGACGAACGAAATGGCGCAACCCGTTTTCCCTGATTCTGATTTTAACATTTAATTCTGCCTTGATTCTTGTCTTAACATGTTGTTAAAATTCGGGTTGTTACATTCTCCCCTCCTTAAAGGATTTCGTCCCTGAAATCTCCAATAGGGAGGATGCGCCCTACCATCCAATCATCCATCTACTCAAAACATCACCCACAAGCAACAATGGTCCTTAAAAGACTTCTAATGTTTTATGAACACATGCAAAGAGTGTGTGTATATGTTCCTTAGCTAATGCTAATGATCAGGCCTGATTGATCTTCTAAATGCAAAATATGTTTAGTGAAATGAACCCAATATGTATGCAAAATTTTCCTATTATAATTCATGAGTGCACAAAGATTCAATCATATGCAACAACCAAATGATAGTACAACCACGTTTCCAAAATAAACACTCATGCATATGCAAGTGTGAAACTGTGACTGAGCCGATCTAGTGCCTAATGTGTATTCATGCATCCACGAGCAACCACTTGCGAGCACTTGCAACCATTTCGCAATCATAACATGTTTCAATTACATGTTTACATCCAAAAAGATTCTACCTATGGTTCTCAAGATCGGATCGAGGAGATAACAAGATAAAACAAAGTATCTAGAAAAAGAAGTTAACGATGTACCCCCAGAAGGTCCGGTCTGCTTTTTAGGGCAGTCCTTGCTGATGTGCCCAGTCTCCCCACAATGAAAACATTCACCTTGCTTTCTCTTCCTCTTTCTACAATCCTTGGCTATGTGCCCTTCCGTACCACAGAAATTACATTTCCTTTTATCACGTGAGTTGTCGTTCTTGCCTCCTTTCTCGGGGTCTACCTTCTTATTCTGAGAATCGTTGGGCTTGACCTCTTTCTTGCCCTTCTTTTCTTCCTCATTCAGTAGGGCCATATCCACTAAGCTTTCAAAGGTCGCCCCCATGGGCACATGAGACATGGCAACACCATGTAGTGGCTCGTTCAAGCCTCGTGGAAAACGTAGCGCCTTTTTCTGAGGAGTGTTGACCAACTCCAATCCGAAGCGAGCAAGCTGATTGAAACGATTCACGTATTCTTTAACTGTCATATTTCCTTGTTTAAGGGCCAGAAACCGTTCCATTTGGAGACTCTCCTCTACCGATGACAAGAACTTAATCCCCAAATCTCCCTCTAAAGTCTGCCCAAGTCTCAATGGGCCTAGTAGCGTTGGTGACTTCCCACCAATAAGAAGCTTCCTCTTTCATGAGCCATGCCGCCAACTGTACTTTCCTATTGTCCTCTACCTCAAAGATAACAAACAAGTCTTCGGTTTCCTTCAACCTAGTAATCCATAACATGTTCATATAAATTTTATGTCCAACTAAGGCATGTTTCAAGTCAAGTTATGGCATGTTCAAGTCAAGTTTTCATGCCATATTTCATGTTCTACTTATGCCAAATTTCACGGTTTATGATTATAATCAATTCAAGTTTTGCCTATTCTACCCAATTGTATCCCCAACGTATATAAACGTAGTTCGTTCGCAAGCATAAACAATTCAAGAGATAAAGGGGAATAACACCAAATATGTGATAGGCATATGTGACAATTCCAACATCACTTGCATAATAAACAGGCTATAACATATCACATGGTTTCAATACTAACATGATGATAACTTGGCATAATAATGGTTCCAACTTGGTTTAACATGATGATTTCAACTTTACATCATAGGCATAGTAATCCATGCGGGCATAATAATCATTTTATTACAAACATGAAACATTAAAGGCATGGTAATTCTAATAGGCATAGTGGATTCCAATTTAGCATTTTTAACATAATGATTCTCATCTAGCATTATAAACATAATGATTCCAACTTTTCATCATAACCTAGAAATTCCCAATTTGTCATTAACATGATAGGTATATTAACATCACATGCATAGTTTCATTAACATCATAGACATGGTTTAATTAGCATCATAGGCATGGTTTAATCAACATAAAGATTTCAATAAACATAGTGATTCCATGGACATGTATTAGTCCAACTTGCCATACAATTAAGCCCAAGTGATTCATAACCACATCAAAATCATGATAAGTTTTACTTGCAACATTGACATAGCAGTATTTCCAAATTATGATTCAAAGTTAAACAATATAAACATGGATTAATAATAGTTCCTAAATCCGGTTTCAATTCATAGCATGTCCATGTTATTTTAGCGTTTTTGCCTAAAAAGTGACATAGAACTTACAATATGAAGCAAGCAATCCAAATCAAAACTTTAAATCAAATAGCCCCAAATCCGTTGTCTAAAGCGTTGTAGTTGTTGTAGCTTCTAGTTGTAGCCTTCAAGAATCATCCTTCGTCTTCTTTAATTTTGTTCTTTGTATTTTTAATTTAGAGTTCTAGGTTTAATGGCGGCTGCATGAGTGCTAAAATGAAATAGTATGATTTGGGCTAGGTCTTAGGGTCTTTTTATAGTTGTAGGAAATTGATTTCAGCCTTTAGATTAACCCTAGAATGGGTCTGAGCCATCCAAAATCGTCACAAGCCCCCAAAACAAGACCCAGGAGCCAAAACAGGTGCACCAGGTCGGGGTTCTACGGGGGGGGGGGGGGTCTACCCAAGGGTCGACACCCATGTCGACCCCCTGGAGGGGGGGTCGACCCAGGGGTCGACACCCTGTGTGTCTGGCGGGAATTTTCCCGCCTTCTCTTTCTGGGCTGAATTTCTAATCTGTTTTCGGATTTGAATTTTCGTGAAACTTTGCGAGGCCATATCTCAATCATTCGGACTCCGATTTACGAAATTTCGGACTCTATTTCGCGTATTTTTCCGAGACGAACACAATGGCACAACCCGTTTTCCCTGATTCATATTTTATCATTTAATTCTGCCATGTTTTAAGTTATAACGTGTTATTTAAAATACGGGTTGTTACATTCTCCCCTCCTTAAAGGATTTCGTCCCCGAAATCTTCAAGTTAAGAAGAACGTATCCTACCATCCATCATCCATCTACTCAAAGCATCATCCACAGGCAGCCATTGTCCTTAAAAGATTTCTAATGCTGTATGAACATATGCAGAAAGTGTGTGTATATGTTCCTTATCTAATGCTAATGATCAGGCCTGATTGATCTTCTCAAATGTAAAATATGTTTAGTGAAATGAATCCAATATGTATGCAATTTTTTTTCCTATTATAATTCATAATTTCTACATGAGTGCTCAAACATTCAATCATATGCAACAACCAAATGATAGCACAACCAAGTTTCCGAAATAAACACTCATGCATATGCAACATGAAAATGTGTCTGAGCCGATCTAGTGCCTAATGTGTATTCATGCATCCACGAGCAACCACTTGCGACCACTTGCAACCATTTCGCAATCATAACATGTTTCAATTAAATGTTTACATCCAAAAAGATTCTACCTATGGTTCTCAAGATAGGATCGAGGAGAGAAACAAGATAAAACAAAGCATCTAGAAAAAGAAGTTAACGATGTACCCCCAGAAGGTCCGGTCTGCTTTTTAGGGCAGTCCTTGCTGATGTGCCCAGTCTCCCCACAATGAAAACATTCACCTTGCTTTCTCTTCCTCTTTCTACAATCCTTGGCTATGTGCCCTTCCGTACCACAGAAATTGCATTTCCTTTTATCACGTGAGTTGTCGTTCTTGCCTCCTTTCTCGGGGTCTACCTTCTTATTCTGAGAATCGTTGGGCTTGACCTCTTTCTTGCCCTTCTTATCTTCCTCATACAGTAGGGCCATATCCACCAAGCTTTCAAAGGTCGCCCCCATGGGCACATGAGTCATGGCCAAACCATGTAGTGGCTCGTTCAAGCCTCGTGCAAAACGTAGCGCCTTTTTCTGAGGAGTGTTGACTAACTCTAATCCGAAGCGAGCAAGCTGATTGAAACGGTTCACATATTCTTTAACTGTCATATTTCCTTGTTTAAGGGCTAGAAACCGTTCCATTTGGAGACTCTCCTCTGCCGATGACAAGAACTTAAGCCCAAATCTCCCTCTAAAGTCCGCCCAAGTCTCAATGGGTCTAGTAGCGTTGGTGACTTCCCACCAATAAGAAGCTTCCTCTTTCATGAGCCACGCCGCCAACTGTACTTTCCTATTGTCCTCTACCTCAAAGATAACAAACAAGTCTTCGGTTTCCTTCAACCAATTCCGTGCCTCAACAAAAGTCTCAGTTCCTAGGAAATCCTTTCCGCCCATGGCCTTAAAGTCCTTGCATATCATTGAAAAAGCGGTTTCTCGCGGAGGTTGAGGAGGAGGATTGGCCGGGCCTGCCACATTAGCCCGAGCCTCGAGGAAACGACGGAACCAAGTGGGTATATTGACCCCCTCGGGAAGATTAAGGTCGTCGGCCATGATAAGCTGAAAACGAAAAAGGAAAAGATTCAAACGAGGAACAAAGATAGTGCTAATGGTTTTGGGAAATATGCCTTTTAATCAAAAAAAAAATTTCTTGAAAATTTGCTTCTTTTAAATGGTTTTGAAAAAAAAATTCAAAAGGTTTTCAAAACTTTTGCCCAGTCTTGGTAACCTTCTGCTCTGATACCAAGTGTAACACCCCACCTCCGTTAGGGTCACTCACAAAGGGAATGCACTAGTTTTGGAGAGGTATTATCGAGATAACATCACAGAATTATCACAAGACAGAACATAAATAAATAATTAAGTAAACAGCGGAAGAATTTATGAGCAAAACAGAACTTCATTTCATTCCAAAATAAACCATGTCTTTTACAAACATTTCAAATAACTTCATTACAACTGTCTTGTAATAATAGCCAAAGAAGCAATAACTTAAAAACAGAAAAACAGCTTATTCCCCAAGTGCAGTAAAATGAAGCAGCCATAGCAAACCGTACATGCTGAGCCAAAGCGAGTGATATCCAAGCTAAGAGCTAGTGTTTCCTCCCTGAAAACCTGGGGGGGGGGGGGACGAAAGAAAAAGAGGCGAAAGGAAAAGGGTCAGTCATAAAGACTGAGTAAGTCCTAGTAACTTTCAGTGTAAAAACGGTCAAAAACAACCTGTCATGTATGAACTGGAACTAAACTTAAGAATGGTGTCAAGGTGAACAAGATAGACTAAGGTGATCAGGATAAGTCAAGACAAGTCAAGTAAAGCATCACATGTTCGGGATTCGTTGCATCGACTGCACTAGTATACTAAGCCCATATCACAAGTTAATCATGAAATAAATCCCATGGCCCAATATCATGAAATGACCCTGAAACGGGGTCTGACCCAAGTACGGGGTCCTACGGAGCGATTATCTAGTCGATCGGCTCCCTACAAGTTCTAGCTCGTCAAGTGTCCGTGTCATATGGCTAATCACGAATGTAGTCACCTGTGCTGGGTCCACCTTCGGGTGTATCATCCCTAGGGTGTCAACCCCTGACACGATTCAAGATGCACAGATATATCTACGGATACCCAGTGCCTGCCCCGGAATACGTGCACGACCGTAGTCCACCGAACCTACACTGGCATACCCCACTACCGTCGTTCACCTCTTACAATCAGCCCAGTAATCGTGCCCCACCCGGCCTAGCCCCAGGGTACCTTGATACATCAAGAGGGTTACTGCTGAAAAGGGTCGTGTCTAGGGTTTCGCCTAACAGATTAGGTCATGTAATTCGTGACCTAACCCGCCTAACTGATTAAGTCATGTAATTCGTGACTTAATCTTTTTCCAGTCTAGTCATGTCAAGATGGTTAAGTATGTCATTTAAATTCGTGACTTAACCTGCTTACGTCAAGTTGGCTAAGTGTTGTCGTTTCAAGTCCATGACTTAGCCCTACAAATCGTGTTCAAGTTGGTTAAGTTGTCTTTTCATGTTCATGACTTAACCCTAGTTGGCATTAATTGATTCGTTAATGCACCGAACCACTCACATTGGATCTTATTGTTCGTAGCCACTGGATTTGCCGGGCGGTTCCGGGCAGGTTTACGCTACGAACTCAACCCAACCTCGGGTTTCAAGCGCGATGTGACCAACTACCCACATTGGATCCTATTGTTTGTAGCAACTGGATTTGCCGGGCGGTTCCGGGCAGATTTACACTACAACTCAACCCAACCTCGAGTTGGGCACTTTCTTGTTTTCTAAAGTCATGCCCATGTTCTTATCAGATTCGTGCTATTTTCATAGCATGTTCATATAAATTTTATGTCCAACTAAGGCATGTTTCAAGTCAAGTTATGGCATGTTCAAGTCAAGTTTTCGTGCCATATTTCATGTTCTACTTATGCCAAATTTCACGGTTTATGATTATAATCAATTCAAGTTTTGCCTATTCTACCCAATCGTATCCCCAACGTATATAAACGTAGTTTGTTCGCAAGCATAAACAATTCAAGAGATAAAGGGGAATAACATCAAACATGTGATAGGAATATGTGACAATTCCAACATCACTTGCATAATAAACAGGCTATAACATATCACATTGTTTCAATACTAACATGATGATAACTTGGCATAATAATGGTTCCAACTTGGTTTAACATGATGATTTCAACTTTACATCATAGGCATAGTAATCCATGCGGGCATAATAATCATTTTATTACAAACATGAAACATTAAAGGCATGGTAATTCTAATAGGCATAGTGGATTCCAATTTAGCATTTTTAACATAATGATTCTCATCTAGCATTATAAACATAATGATTCCAACTTTTCATCATAACCTAGCAATTCCCAATTTGTCATTAACATGATAGGTATATTAACATCACAGGCATAGTTTCATTAACATCATAGACATGGTTTAATTAGCATCATAGGCATGGTTTAATCAACATAAAGATTTCAATAAACATAGTGATTCCATGGACATGTATTAGTCCAACTTGCCATACAATTAAGCCCAAGTGATTCATAACCACATCAAAATCATGATAAGTTTTACTTGCAACATTGACATAGCAGTATTTCCAAATTATGATTCAAAGTTAAACAATATAAACATGGATTAATAATAGTTCCTAAATCCGGTTTCAATTCATAGCATGTCCATGTTATTTTAGCGTTTTTGCCTAAAAAGTGACATAGAACTTACAATATGAAGCAAGCAATCCAAATCAAAACTTTAAATCAAATAGCCCCAAATCCGTTGTCTAAAGCGTCGTAGTTGTTGTAGCTTCTAGTTGTAGCCTTCAAGAATCATCCTTCGTCTTCTTCAATTTTGTTCTTTGTATTTTTAATTTAGAGTTCTAGGTTTAATGGCGGCTGCATGAGTGCTAAAATGAAATAGTATGATTTAGGCTAGGTCTTAGGGTCTTTTTATAGTTGTAGGAAATTGATTTCAGCCTTTAGATTAACCCTAGAATGGGTCTGAGCCATCCAAAATCATCACAACCCCCCAAAACAAGACCCAGGAGCCAAAACAGGTGCACCAGGTCGGGGTTCTACGGGGGGGGGGGGGGGTCGACCCAGGGGTCGACACCCATGTCGACCCCCTAGAGAGGGGTCGACCCAGAGGTCGACACCCATGTCGACCCCTGGAGGGGGGGTCGACCCAGGGGTCGACACCCTGTGTGTCTGGCGGGAATTTTCCCGCCTTCTCTTTCTGGGCTGAATTTCTAATCTGTTTTCGGATTTGAATTTTCGTGAAACTTTGCGAGGCCATATCTCGATCATACGGACTCCGATTTACGAAATTTCGGACTCTATTTCGCGTATTTTTCCGAGACGAACACAATGGCACAAACCGTTTTCCCTGATTCAGATTTTATCATTTAATTCTGCCATGTTTTAAGTTATAACGTGTTGTTTAAAATACGGGTTGTTACACATATATTGACCAGAACCCATAAATATTCAACAGAACAAATCAACATAATATAAAACCAATTTATATCAAAAATACAAGTACGCCCTCTCATATCACTCAAACTCATTCTAGGGCACTACTAACCCTATCTCTAATGAGTTAATTCTCAAACAGAGCCAAGGTTACCGCTAACCTAGCTCTGATACCAAATTATAACGACCTATATTTTTGTCCATTCAAATCGACAATAATCCACACATGTCGACCCAAACAAACCACAAATACGGGTAGTTATTGGGGCAAAGAAGAAAAAGGAATAAAGAAGAGAAAGACCAATCATAGAATCTCACAGCAGAAGGACAACATGTAATAAACAAATAGCAGTTTAAAAGCGGCTGAATGTATACATTGGTTATAACATTCACTGATTATCAGAGTTATATATATACATACAGATGTACATAATAAGCAGCGGAAATAAATGCAGCAGAAGTACTTATACTTGACATATATATACCAAATCCTCGTCTTCATCCTCCAAGCTACTGCAATCTTCGCCAACTGCAACTTCTGCTGACCCGAGCGTATTGCATAAAAAGAAAACACAACAAACACTCGGATCAGCACTAAATCATTCTCATATTAGTCAAATTTAAAATACGAAATAGCATCACTGTCATGGGTGCTATAACTTAAGAGATGTTATGGGATTTTCCATCTCTCAAGGATCCGTTAAACTAATACATACATAGTATAATATGATATTATGATAGTGTCTATCCAGTAAAGTATAAATACTAAAAATAGCGTAAGCAGGATTACATTTTTACCCTTACACCGTTTGTAATACCGTAGTCTATACAATACCATAAACCCATTGTAACCGATGGCATCAGAGGGCACTCCATAGGTACGATACAAATCAAAATCGTATGGGGCTCGATAGGATAAATATGACAAGGCACTCAAGGCAATGCCCAGGGTAGGATTCTACCAATTGCACTCCCGGACCGGTAGTAACGCATAGCAGCCACTATCGCCCACCTCGGATCACACTCCCATATCAAAAGGGCCCTTAATCATCACCATAGTCATAGAAATAGTATTGGAGAAGTGTGTCCGATCAAAGGTGCTACCTCAATTAGTCACGGTATAACTCCTGTTTTAGTCATTTCAATTCTGACCTGAAGGTCAAGGCTATTTCGTCATCGTTCATCTTCTTCGACCCAACAATTGCCTCCAAGTCATCACATTCATTCTAGATACGTCGCAACGTTCACAGTTGTTAAAGTGGTATCGACACTGATAGAGAGTATGCCACTTGTCGACTCCGGCCTCTTTAACAACCAACGTTTACATTTTTTTTCACATCGGTTGGTTCTTTTTACATTTCACAAAGGTTCGCTTTATATCCAAAATATCATGTTTGCCTCGATCCCAAATTTATATTCAAAAAGAATATAATTTTCCTATAAACATATCGTAATCATACCAAACCCGATTATATTCCAAATTAGAATATATTTCATATCCATATATTATTATCATATAACATTTCAGAATCGATTCATATTCGAGTAGAATATATTTCATATCAACATCATAATCATTTCAAAAATTGATTTGTGATCGGAAATACTAAACCCGATTTTATTCTAAACTAGAATATATTCCATATCCCTATATTATAATCAAATAATATTTCGAAAATCGATTCATATTCAAATACCTTTATTCCAACTCCGTTGACCCAACGGTTTAAATCCAAACACTTTCCATTCGGAAGAAAATTTATGATCATTTAATATTTATGAAAAATAGATGCTTATAAATAAAAATCTTTATATAGACATATATGTATAGAAATAATGGTTAATACAAAACAAGATAATTTAGATCATTCTAAATATATATATAATAATAGTTTACTAATTGGTTTAAATAATAAAATATAAGAAAATTTAAGTTATAATATATAGCCTGTAGGTAAAAGTTAAATAATAAACTTTAAGGAGAGAATAACTTATTTGAAATCAAACATTGTAAATATATATAATAAAATTCATTAATCAAAATTGTTCCTTTCTTCCGAATTTCAGAATACTTGAATCTAAATTCAATTCTTAGTGTAGTTTATTAAATCCCATATCACATTTTCCCACATCATTCAAACATACTGTTCGATTTAAAGGATTCAAATCTATATTCAAACTGAGTTAAAACAACTCAGAATACCCTCGATTTCCCTTTTTCCAGAATTAGAATTCAATAAGAATTTATTACATTCAAATCCACACCCTTAATTTGAACAATTTCCATTCATACTCAAATCTAAATTTACAAATCTCCAAATTTGTTTTGGAATAATTTCCTTAACCATTTCAATAAACATTCAAAGTTCAGATCTTTAAGGAAAATAGATTTATCGAATATCGGCACAAAGTTTTTAATGAAATTCCGACCAGATAACCTTTTCAATATTTAAAACCATTTAACCAACCGATGTCTGTATATAATTATCTATCTAATGGCCAAGTTATTTTAAAATTAATTTCTCGACATTTCAGGGATGGATCAATCATTTCAATCCAAATTAGGGTCAAAGAGATTTATCATTTCACTCTGTGTTCTTAGTTTATTTAAATCGATAAATCCCAGGTTTATTCGATGCCCGTAACATCAAGGGAAAAATTGGGATTCATCGTCAATGATGAGCACACAACAGCCATATACTGAAATAAATAACATTTCAAGCAATACTCATTCAGAAATCACCCAAAGCATCTATCACAACCATTCATCCAATTAATCAGTATTAATATGTTCTATAGGTTTGCAAGGATCAGAAATCCCAACTAGTAATTTAATTAGATTAAATAACTAAGTATTGGCCTAAATTTTAAGATTAACATACTTGCATGTCAGTTTCTAAGCAACACATCATTAATCAAACACAACCTTCCAACCAACTCATTTTACAATTTAATTCGATAAATATGGGAATAATTCAGTATTTCGTAAGTGAGACAATCACTCATCTTTGGGTGTTAATTGGATTGGACGTCCAAAAGAAGCCCAAAATTTAACAGTTTCCAAATGCCGCCTAACCAGCGCTAGAACGTCCGCAATTCCGCCACGATCCCAACGCACCCAACCGCATTCAAATCCGAGTCAACAGGTAAAAGTTATCAGTTTTTTACCATTTGAATTTAAAATATATGTTTAAAATTAATAAAACATATTTCTCACCATTCATAGGCCGACATGTCAGCACCAGAAAGTTTCTCCCGCTCCATCGTTTACACACTACAGGACCGACGTGAAAAACCCATCATGGTCGCGAGTTTTGAATATCAAATTCTCCCACCTCAGACCGTTTTAGGACGAGAAAACCATCAAACGTAAGATCCTTGAAATCCGCACCAGCCTCCACCCTCGCCTTCGACCCTGGCGGTCTCTACCTTGCCGGCGGGACTGATGAACGCAATGGGTTTTAAACCCTAAAACACGAAATTCCATCACCTCACCGACTTCTAGACCATGCTGTCACCACCGTTGAGCTCGTATGCACCCGCTCTACAATACCCACATTCTAGAATCTTCGATTGTTGCCAAAATCAGAAAGCCCTAAATCACTCCTAGGGTTTTCGAAAAACAGAGCCTTTGACCGCGATTTCTGGCCAAACTACTCACTGCATGTCGAAATCAAAGGCACACGTAGCTTCGTAT
This sequence comes from Allium sativum, assembly GCA_030737875.1. Classification (NCBI taxonomy): domain Eukaryota; kingdom Viridiplantae; phylum Streptophyta; class Magnoliopsida; order Asparagales; family Amaryllidaceae; genus Allium; species Allium sativum. The sequence continues at coordinate 792,851,880 of CM060919.1, read as the reverse complement.
CGCCAAGCTCTTCGTTTTGATATACAATATGCTAGGGTTTATGGAGATTTGGTTTTGAAGTTGTAGTTTTTATTTTAGCTAGGGTTTTGAAATACTATTTCAGCCATTGAAGAAATTTTCATGGAGGAAACTAACGTATAGAGACAATGGGTCGATGAAGGAGTAAAAGGATTTTATTTATACAAATACAGAAGGTCCAAATATGATATCTAAACAATTATCATGTTACAAGGTTTCTTTCACATTTCCTCCCGTACGATCAAACGGTAAGTCGAATTGTAACGCAAATTGAAATCCTATCATAATTCACCGTTCCGGTTCCGATAGACTGGTTTCGTCGTATTCCGAGACAGTTGCCAAAATAGTTAAATTCCACAGTTAATTATTTAATAAAATATTCAATTATTCGTGTAATTGTTATAATTCAATTTAAATATTTATAAAAATTCCATTTAAATCTAATTTCAACTTAAATAAATTTTTATAAATAAATTTCACACATTTTATATCTAAATTTGATTATTTGAATCTTTGATTTGAATTTCAGTTATTATTTTCCAACTAAGAATTCTCCATTTACCAAATTAAATTTGAATTTCCATTATAAACTAAACAACTCAAATTTATTAAATAAATAAAAAATATTTCAAATTGCAACAATTCTAAGTGTAAACTAAATTTAAAATCTATTTATACTCCATTCAAATAATCATCATCATTATAATAAAAAAAATTTGATTTTTATCCAATATTGTTCTATTTTATTTATTTAAATTGAAAATTAAATATACAAAAAATATGGGATGTTACACGTAATTTCAGTTTACCAATAAATTTCCCTACCTATGAGCACCGTTATGGCCATGTGCTCCATCCCAGCTTAATGAACTTTTACAAGAGAAAACCCTATAAACTCTTGTTTAGAAGCGGCACCACTTCCAAGTTCATAAAGGTAAAGTTACTTTTCCTTTTCAATGTCTCTGTTACCAGACTAGCTAAAACTTTATTAAGAGTTATTCAACTCAGCTTCTTCATACCTGTAACAATTTACACTAATTTGACTTAGTGTCTTCCCAATCATATGATAGTTTGTTATTACCCATTAAACCTTAAAGTTATGCTAATTAATATTAAGGTTGGGTTTCCACTATCATTGACTAATACAAGGTTTAAGTCCCATTCCGACCTACATGGATCTTACCATTTTCCTAGTCAAAGCTTTTGTGAATGGGTCTGCTAAATTATCGCTAGATCTTATGTAGACAATAGTAATTATTCCATCATTTATTATATGTCCAACATACTCATGTTTAAGACTTATATGTCTTGATTTTCCATTGTATATGTTACTATATGCTCGTGACATAGTAGCCTGACTATCGCAATGTAATGATATGCCTGACATTGGTTTTGGCCATAACTTAATATCCAGTAACATATTTCATAGACATTCTGCCTCTTTTCCTGTGGCAGCAAGTGCTATGAATTCTGATTCCATTGTGGAGTGCGAGAAGCAAGTTTGTTTCTTTGATGCCCAAGAAATAGCACCTCCACCTAATGTGAAAATCCAACCCGAAGTAGATTTATTATCACCGGCGCTAGTTATCCAACTTGCATCAGTATACACTTCTAATACACTTGGGAATCCATTGTAAACAAGTCCTAGATTATTGGTTCTTTTTAGGTAACCAAGTAATCTTCCAATTGCTTTTCAATGATCTATACCCGGATTGCTAGTATATCGTGCAAGTTTGCATATTGCATATGCTATGTCAGGTCTTGTACAATGCACTGCATACATTATACTTCCAATAGTGCTTGCATATTCGAGTTGAGCAGTACATCTTCCTTCATTTTTATTGAGATTGATACTCAGGTCTATTGGGGTATTGGCATCTTTAATTTTTAGATGTTCAAACTTTTGGAGCACTTTTTGAATATAATGTGATTGATTTAGTGCATAACCCCCACTAACTTTACTAACTTTTATACCCAAAATTGTATCAACTTCATTCAAATCTTTCATTTTTAACTTTGAAGTTAAATAATTCTTGGTGTCTTGTACTCCTTTCATGTTAGTACCGAATATTAATAAATCATCTACATATAAACAAATGATTACTCCATATTCTTTTGTAAACTTGGAGTAGATACATTTGTCTGCACTATTATATGTAAAGCCATTTTGAAGTATAATTGAGTCAAATTTCTCATGCCACTTTTTTGGTGCTTGTTTTAATCCATTTAATGATTTTGTTATTTTGCAAGCTTTTCTTTCATTCCCTGGAAGGATAAAACCTTCAGGTTGTTCCATGTAAACTTCTTCATTAAGTTCACTATTAAGGAAGGCTGTTTTGACATCCATTTGGTGGATATGCAATTGATAGATTGATGCTAATGCTATTAGTACTCGAATTGATGTAATTCGTGCAACCAGAGCATATGTATCAAAGAAATCAATTCCTTCCTTTTGCCTAAAGCCCTTGGCTACTAATCTAGCCTTGAAAGTTTGCACGCTACCATCGTTATTATGTTTTCTTCGAAATACCCATTTGGAACTAATAGGTTTTGACCCTTGAGGCAAATCTACCAATACCCAAGTATTGTTTGATAAAATTGAATCCATTTCATAATTAATTGCCTCCTTCCAAAAAGCAGAATCTCTGGAAGTTGTAGCTTCTTTGTATGTTTTTGGATCATCTTCTATATTCAGTACAATAGGAATTTTATTAGTAACTTCATCTCGAGTTCCTTCTACAAGGAATGCTATAGCTTGAGATGATATAAAATCTAGACCAAAAGATTTCTCTTTTCTTATTTTTTGTGTCCTTCTTATTTCTGTCTGTTCATTTGTTACTTTTCTTTTATTACTAGCAGAAGATGCAGTAACATCCATTGGTGTTTGAATGATGTCGGGGTTTAATGACTGATTTGTATTTGAATCATCTTTGAATTTATTTTCAATAAACTCAACATCCCTTGATTCAACAATCGTGTTTGAGGATAAATCTAGTAGTCTATATGCTTTAGAGTTTTCAGCATATCTTACAAACAAACTTTTCAATGCTCTTAGACCTAGTTTAGTCCGTTTTGGATCAGTCAGCCTATAAAAGGAAATACACCCCCACAACTTTAGATACCGTAGATCAGGTTTTCGACTATTCCATAGTTCGTAAGGAGAAACTTTAGTTTTCCTTGAAGTGATTCTATTGTGCAAATGACATGCAAACAATAATGTTTCCCCCCATAAGTTAATTGGTAATTTAGCATTTAAGAACATAAAATTTACCATATCAACCAGAGTTCTATTTTTCCTTTCGGCCAAACCATTTTGCTGTGGTGTGTATGGCGCGGTGTGCTGATGAATAATCCTATGTTCTTCACAGAAGTAAGAAAATTCAGTGGAGAATTATTCTCCTCCTCTATCACTACGTAAAACCTTTATTTTCCTACCTTTTTGATTTTCAACTTCTGTTTTATATCGTTTGAACATGTCAAAAGCTTCGTCTTTATTTCTAAGCAAATACACACATGTGTCTTTAGAAAAATCATCAATAAAGGTAATGAAATACCTTTTTCCACCTCTGGTTAAAACTCCATTTATTTCACATATATCAGAGTGAATTGAATCCAAGAGTTCTAAATTTCTTTCAACTATTGGGAATGGTTTCTTTGCAATCTTGGCTTGTTTACATATTTCGCATTTATCATATTTATTATCAGTAACAGAAATAAGTCCATGTTTTGCCATATATTTCAAAGATCTATAATTTAAATGTCCTAAACGTGCATGCCATAATTGCAACAACCCGGAAAATCAAAACCAATTTAAAATTTTATTTTAAGGAAATTTTGTTAGAAAATACGCCAAAATTTAAAATTTTCATTATTAAATTTAATTATTAAAGTAATATATATATATATAAGGGTTAACAATAAAAATTTACATTTTTATTGTTTATAAAAAATAATGAAAAATGACCATGGTTTGAATAGAAAAGTTTAACAATAAAAATTTATATTTTTATTGCATGTGAGCAATAATGATTAAAGTATGTCACATTTAAAATTTACATTTTTTATATAAGAATGGTTCAATAAAGAAATTACGTTTTAATGTAGAATGATGCATATAAAAAGATTCTAGCTTGAAATGTGTTAACATTAAAAATGACTTAGGAACTTTAATGACATTTATTAATCTATTGATTGAAAATATTGTGTAGGTTATAAATGAAATAAATTCTGACAATATATATATATATATATATATATATATATATATATGTACATATGTGTGTGTATATATATACATCTTTGGTTGTCCTCTTAAATATTCCCCCTGTCAATTCAAAATGTAACTTTTAGGAATTCAAAACGTAGATTACATGTTTAAAACCTTCATTAATTAGTCAATTTTAAAATGTGAAAAGTTGCAAACATTCGTTTCTAACAATAATATTTAATATTGTAGTGTTAGTTTTAATTTCTAATAAATAGCATTAATCTAGCATTCATTCTTTCCATTTCATCCTCTCTCTCTTTCATTGTTATCTACTTTTGAAATTTGAAAAAAAAAGATAAATGTGTCATTATAACGTGTAATCAAAGGGGATTCAAGGAAACATTTATAAAACACAATCTAAACATAAAACATATTTATTCGTAATGCATATGCATGATTTCTGGAATAAAAACAAAACTTTGTCCCACTGTCGAATTTGTAATTCCCTTGTTGGTTACATGCTGAAAATGGTTGATATACATACTCGCCAAATAACAGACTTGCTGAATTTCTTTGCATAATAAAACATTCTTGAGTATATAAGTTGTTACATAATACCTTTATATTAAATCAAATATACATACTATTTAATAGGAAAGATGTAAATGATAAATTTGGTCGATTCAAAAATATTCCAAATATATTAAGGAATAAGATATTAATTTATCCCTGCTATGATTAGACATGGAAAGAAAGTGAAAAGCGTAAACAAGTAATTTAATAAGATATATTAATTAATAAAAGAAAAAAATCAATCAAATATGGACATGGGTGGAAATGAATATAGGCGGAAATAATTCCATTATTCTTAATTGGTGTTGAAGTCGAATCAAGTAAATCTAGAAAGATTCCAATTTATTCTCTAAAAATTGTCATTCACTACCCTTTATTCTGAAATTTGGAAAATTAATAATATAATATAATATATTTCCTCATAAAACAAACCCTAATTCATTCTATACACTAGCCGCCACTACCAACCTCAATGGCTGAAACCGTTCCAAATTGATTCCCCGATAATTTCCAATCCATTTCAAATTAATTCAAATTTCCAAAACCAAATCGAAAGATTCTTCATGGCTTCCGATCGGATTCCGGCGTTGTGAGGTGATGGCTGCGGCGGTTTGAAGATGTCGAAGTTTGGGTTTGGTTATCATAGAAGGGAAGATGATGAATAACAGCAAAGGGTAGTCAACATTTTCTTAAGAAAAGGTTAAGAGAAATATTTAAATTAATTATATAATTAATTCGTAAATATAATTAAAATTGCAAATGACCATAACTCTTTCAAATTGAATCAGAAATGGACTGTTTTCGATGCGTTGGATTCATAGCGATGAGATCTACAACATGGAACAACTTGGACAGAAAACGGATCAATCAGAATTTAGGATAAAATTAAACGATGGTTTAATTTTATTCAAACCATCATTATTAACCGATCAAGGTAAGAAATTCTATTTCTTTTTTTATATATAATTATAATTATTTAATCATGATACGTATCTAGAACTGATGCCGTTAAATCATACGCTATAATATTCTGTGAAATTTTCATACGTGATTTGATCAATGATTGTTGTGTAATGTAGATCTTCAAAAAAAAATTAACATTTATGTTAATTAGAAAAAGTTAAATAGAATAATCATGTTATTTTTATTCAATATGTTGATTCAAATTTAACATTTACGTTAATTAGAAAAGGTTAAATAGAATAATCATGTTATGTTTATTCGATGTGTTGATTCAAAATTAATATTTATGTTAATTAGAAAAAGTTAAATAGAATAATCATGTTATGTTTATTCGATGTGTTGATTCAAAATTAACATTTATATTAATTAGAAAATTTTAAATAGAAATCATGTTATGTTTATTCGATGTGTTGATTCAAAATTAACATTTATGTTAATTAGAAAAGGTTAAATAGAATAATCATGTTATGTTTATTCAATGTGTTGATTCAAAATTAACATTTATGTTAATTAGAAAAAGTTAAATAGAATAATCATGTTATGTTTATTCGGTATGTTGATTGAAAATTAACATTTATGTTAATTAGAAAAAGTTAAATGGAATAATCATGTTATGTTTATTCGATGTGCTGATTCAAAATTAACATTTATGTTAATTAGAAAAAGTTAAATAGAATTATCATGTTATGTTCACTAGATTTGTTAATTCAAAAATTAACAACTATGTTAATTAGAAAAATAGTGAAATAAGTTATCATGTTATGTTCACTAGATTTGTTGATGCAAAAAATTTCAAATATGATTATTAGACAGAAATATACATTTTTGTTCATTATAAAGGATTAGACAAAGATATACATTTTTGTTCAATATAAGGATTAGGCAAAAATATACATCTTTGTTCATTATAGAGGATTAGACAAAAACATACATTTTGTTCATAAAAAAGGGATTTAACAGAAAATATACATTTTTTGTTCATCAAAAAGAATATATACATTTTTGTTCATTACAAAAAAGGGGATTAAACAAAAATATACATTTTTGTTCGTTAAATATAATGAATACATTTTTGATCATTAAAAAGGATTAAACAAAAAAAAACATTGTTGTTAATTAAAAAGGGTGAAAACAAAAATATACATTTTTGTCGACTAAAATGAGTGAAACAAAAATTAACATTTTTGTTTATAAGATTTGAGTGAAACAAAAAGTAGCATTTATGTTAAATAGGATTGGAGTAAACAAAAATTACATTTTTGTTAGACAAGATTTGAGTTAAAATGAAAATACCATTCTAATGTAATTACATATATTAGAATTTATATGCAAAATGAAAATAACATTTTAATGTAATTGCTTATATTAGAATTTAAATGCAAAATGAAAATACCATTTTAATGTAATTGCATATATTAGAATTTATATGCAAAATTAAAATACCATTTTAATATAATTGCATATATTAGAATTTATATGAATTTATATTAAAAATGAAAATACCATTTTAATGCAACTGCATATATTAGAATTTATATGCAAAATGAAAATAGCATTTTAATTGCATATATTAGAATTTATATGCAAAATGAAAATACCATTTTAATGCAATTGCAAATATTAGAATTTATATGCAAAATGAAAATACAATTTTAATGCAATTGCATATATTAGAATTTGTATGCAAAATGAAAATACCATTTTAATGCAATTGCATATATTAGAATTTGTATGCAAAATGAAAATACCATTTTAATGCAATTGCATATATTAGAATTTGTATGCAAAATGAAAATACCATTTTAATGCAATTGCATATATTAGAATTTGTATGCAAAATGAAAATACCATTTTAATGCAATTGCATATATTAGAATTTAATATGCCAAATGAAAATACCATTTTAATGCAATTGCATATATTAGAATTTATATGCAAAATGAAAACCATTTTAATGCAATTGCATATATTATAATTTATATGCAAAATGAAAATACCATTTTAATGCAATTGCATATATTAGAATTTATATGCAAAATGAAAATACCATTTTAATGTAATTGCATATATTAGAATTTATATGCAAAATGAAAATCTCATTTTAATGCAATTGCATATATTAGAATTTATATGCAAAATGAAAATGCCATTTTAATGCAATTGCATATATTAGAATTTATATGCAAAATGAAAATACCATTTTAATGCAATTGCATATATCAGAATTTATGTGCAAAATGAAAATATCATTTTATTGTGAATGCATATGTTAGAATTTATGTGCAAGGTGAAAATATCACTTTATTGTAAATACATACATTAGAATTTATATACAAAGTTAAATTATCATTTTATGGACAATGCATATATTAGAATTTATATGCAAAGTTAAAATATCATTTTATTGATAATACATACATCAGAATTTGTATAAATTATTTTATTTGTCAAAACATGCACGGAAACTATATACAAATAAAAGATTCCTTTTTATTTGTTAAAGTTAAGAATAGAAAATACAAATAAAAGTTTACCTTTTATTTGTCATTAACAAATGTCATGCAAATAAAGGCATGTTATTTGACATTACAAAATATGTTGAAATGGTTAGGGAAATTAAAACATTCTTTTATTTGACGTGTTAGATACGTCAGTGACATCATAGAATGGTTTATATTTATATATAATTATGTATATAAACATAAATTAAAATTAATCAAATCGCGCGCAATAGTTCGCGTTTCGGAATCATAAATTTAAACGATTATACCGAAAAATCTAACCGTCGGATTTTCCCAAAACTGGAACCGTTAGGACCGCTTTGGGAAGATCTTTCTAACGATATAAATCTTGTTAAAATCCAATGGTTAGATTTTGAGATATGTGAAAATCAAATTTCGATAAAGACAGCGCTAGGGCTGCCTATTGATCCGAAACGTTGTTAAATTAAATTGAGCTATTTTTATATAAATAAAAATAGCGATAAACCATTAGAAAATAATATTAACGATATAAAATAGTTTTAAATTATATATATGCGATAATTATTTGAAAAGTCCAAGGTCAATCTTATTTGAAATTATTATATGACGATTTAAATCGAAGATATTGAAGACGGTGATTGAAAACCAGCGATCTTCACATCGAATGGACGACTACTGATGCCCGACATTGGGTAGCTCCCAGTAAAGGGTTAAAGTGGTAGTTTGTCCGGACGTACTTGTTGATTGTTCGGATAAGCGAGCACCTCTCTTTTGTATTGGACATACGGGACGAGGAATAAGGTGTCTCCGGTTTCGTTCAGACCGAGAACGGACTTGTAATGGATGTGTGTCTAACATTGGATTTCATTCCATGTAAATTAAATTGATTTCTATTTAATATATATCTGAGGTGGCGGAGAATTTATTTTCTTGCTTAACACCCTTCTCTGAGACGTACGAGCTCAGAGGCTATATATTGGTAGTTATCGATCGCATGGCGTGGATTGTCAATGTGGCATGCCAAGATGCAAATGATCAAGGCTTTTGTTGAAAAGCAAAGCCTTGTGGTTGACGATCAATGCATAGCCTATTTCGGCATAGCTTTGTGTACAGCGTTACCTCGCGAGCCTCACACCCCGGTAAGATAAGAAACGGGACAAAGGACCAAAGGAGTGCATGTGTTTCTTTCTAGCTTGGAGTGGTGTCAGCGTTTACAAGCCCTGACATTTTTACTTATGTAGATGATGGATTATGAGGTACCTTAGATTTATTGGTCGATAGTGACCGTTTTATAGGCTCAATAGGACCGGGAAACGTGTGTTCAGGCATAACTAATCCACTAAAGTATTTGTGGACCGACCTTGGAGGATCTAAGGGCTCGCCAACGTCCAAGTCCTGAGACATTGCTAGAGTGTCTCGAATCGGTAAGGAGATCGTCCCTAGCCTTGACTCATGATGGAAACCCAATTTCCAATACGATATTACGGTTTTGATTGTAAACCTGTATATGGCGATATAGTACGATGGGGTACTATGCCGTCTAGGATTGATACATTTACTTTGAAGGATTTTAAACTAATTAGACACTGATAATCATATTAAAATATTATTTTCTACGTATCAAGCATGTTTGGTCATTATAAGGTAAAATTCTATCCTCCGGTTTGCGTTGCATTGTGTGATGGGACTTGAGTCTTATAATGATTTCATTTTTCTAAAAAGCATTGCGTTGTTTTGAATAAAAATTTATATAATTTATGCACTGGACATCCAATGGAGTAATCCCGTTCCGCGTTAGCGGCGTGGTTCTGTGATTTGCCATATTGTTAGAAAATTTAGGAAAGATTTCTCATACCAGTCCCATGACTAACCCGTAGTTTGTTTCACTTGCAAACTCGGGGGCCCATATTTTCCACAAGGGCAGTCGAGTAGCTTATTTTGCTGATATATTGAGCAGGATTCTAGATCGAAGCTTAAAGCTATGTCCAGAGCATTGATATACTTCCTCTATATCAGGTTATTGGTTCTGTTGCAATGTACTAAATTCATTGTAAATTATCTTCCGCTGTTGTATTATTATATCGATGTACTCCGGTATTCCATACTCTGATGTAACATTACTATAATGATTATAAAAGTCTTTTGTTATTTGTTCTGATGTGTTGTTTTCCCAGAGTTAGCGTATTCGGGTTTTGAACGGTCTTGGTCGATTTTGCGATCGATTTGGTCTGGACGAAATCCAAATCGTTATAGTTGGTATCAGAGCTCTGGTTAGCTCAAATCTTTGGGGTACAACTCATTAGAACTGTACAAAAGACTCATCAGAGATAGGATTAGAAATATCCTATAAAAGAATACTCATTAAAGATAGGACCAGCAGTATCCTAGAATGATAAAACTCGTTAGAGATGGGGTTAGAAATGCCCTAGAATGAGTTAAGAGTGACAAGTTTATAATTAAAGGATTTGTGATTATATATATAATCCGATTTTAGAAAACATGATTTTTGAATATATAAAAGTTATATATATTTGAAAAGCTAACCAACTAATTGATTGATGATTGTGTTGTGTGATTGTTAGTTCAACTAATAAAATTATTGAAACCCGTAAAAGAATGAAAATTTAATTGGTTAGTTAAACAACTTTTAGCTTCGTTCCTTTTCGAGGACGAAAAGTTTTTAAGTGGAGGAGATTGTAACAACCCGGAAAATCAGAACCAATTTAAAATTTTATTTTAAGGAAATTTTGTTAGAAAATGCGTTAGAATTTAAAATTTCATTATTAAATTTAATTATTAAAGTAAATATATATATATAAGAGTTAACAATAAAAATTTACATTTTTATTGTTTATAAAAAATGACAGAGAATGACCATGGTTTGAATAGAAAAGTTTAATAATAAAAATTTACATTTTTATTGCTTGTGAGCAATGATGATTAAAATATGTCACATTAAAAATTTACATTTTTTATATAAGAATGGTTACATAAAGAAATTACATTTTAATGTAGAATGATGCATTTAAAAAGATTCTAGCTTGAAACGTGTTAACATTAAAAATGCCTTAGGAACTTTAATGACATTTGTTAATCTATTGGTTGAAAATAATGTGTAGGTTATAAATGATAAATTCTGAGAATATATATATATATGTATATATATGTATACATCTTTGGTTGTCCTCTTAAATATTTCCCCTGTCAATTCAAAATGTAACTTTTAGGAATTCAAAACGTAGATTACATGTTCAAAACCTTCATTAATTAGTCAATTTTAAAATGTGAAAAGTTGCAAACATTCATTTCTAACAATAATATTTAATACTGTAGTGTTAGTTCTAATTTCTAACAAATAGCATTAATCTAGGATTCATTCTTTCCATTTGATCCTCTCTCTCTTTCGTTGTTATCTACTTTTGAAATTTGAAAAAAAAATGTGTCATTATAACGTGTAATCAAAGGGGATTCAAGGAAACATTTATAAAACACAATCTAAACATAAAACATATTTATTCGTAACGCATATGCATGATTTCTGGAATAAAAACAAAATTTTGTCCCACTGTCGAATTTGTAATTCCCTTGTTGGTTACATGCTGAAAATGGTTAATATACATACTGTGACGATCCCAAAACCCCATGACACGGTGTTAAGGATAATCATTGGAATATAACACATTAATCATCATTAGCAGATCACAGATAATAGCATAAACAGAAAATAGAATAATTTACACACATATGACAGCGGAATCATATAGATATCATCACATCAGAGAAGCACAGTACAGGATACAACTTAGTGCATAATGATACATAATCAGTCACCATCGCCAGAGGCGGAATCATACATAAAGAGTACACAAAAGGAATATCAGTCTACATTGCCAGAGGCGGAATCATAATATAGATACAATAATGGCGGAGAAAATCCAAGTCAGCACGGTGTAGTCAAGCCTCGCCATGAGCCAAAAGGTGCGTCAGAAACCTGTAACTAGGCTGCCCGTGTGAAAATGAGGGCACCCGAGTTTGCAAGGTGAAACAAACTACGAGTCAGTCATGGGACTGGTATGAGAAATCTACTCAATTCATTAACAACAATAATAAGGCAAATCAAAGGACCACGCCACTTTCGCGGAACGGGTTTACTCCAATGAGTGCTAGTGCATGAAATAAAGTAAATGATTAAATCAACGCAATGCTTTTTATAAAATGAAGCCATTATAAGACTCAGGTCCCATCACACAATGCAACGCACGCCGGAGGATAGAGTTTTTACCTTATAATGGCCAAAGATGCCTCATACGAATAAAACAAAGTGTTTGATATTATTACTAGTGCATATATGTTTCAAAAGCGATTTCAATCATAAATATCAATCATAGGCGGCATAAATGACCCATACCACTATGTCGCCATACTAGTAATACAATCACGTCCGCATATTTCGTATTGGAAATTGGATTCCTTCATGAGTCGAGGCAAGGGGCAAGCTCCTCTCCGATTCGAGACACTCTAGCAAATGCCTCGGGACCGCACACAGCAATCCCCTGGATCCTCCAAGGCCGGTCCTCTCTTACTTTTGAGGATTAGTTATTCCTGAACACACGTTTCCCGGTCCTTACAGACCTATAATCGAGGCGCCTCGCATTCCAACAACCACACAGGTGAAAAGTAGATATAAATGTCAGGGCTGGGAGGTCACTGACACCACCATAGCTAGAAAGAAACGTCATGCACTCCTTGGGTCCTTCTCCCGTTTTTGACTCATACCGGGGTGTGAGGCTCGCGAATTCACGTTATACACAAAGCTACGTCACACAGACCATGCTGTGACGATCCCAAAATCTGAGGGGCGGTATTAAGGATAATCATTAGGAAATAACACATTAATCATCATAGCAGAGTACAGATATTAGCAGAAACAATAAATAAAATAATTTTACATGGATATGACAACGGAATCACAACATGTAGGAATATCAGAATAGCATAACGTGGTATATACTTAGTAAAAAGAAAGGGGAGTGATCAGTCATCATCGCCAGAGGCGGAATACATACATGCAGTGACATAATAAGAGTATCAATCTACATCGCCGAAGGCGGAATACATATACATATAGTGAGAAATACGGAAAGTAAATCAGTCTGCATCGCCAGTGGCGGAATCATAATATGAACACAGTAATGGAGGAAAATATCTAAGTCATCTCTATGAAGTCAGCCTCGCCATGAGCCAAAAGTGCATGCTGTGCAGCAGTGCAGAACCAAAAACCACCTGTCACCTGTGTACTAGGCTGCCCGTGTGAAAATAAGGGCACCCGCGTTTGCAAAGTGAAACAAACAACGAGTCAGTCATGGGGACTGGTATGAGGAATCTATTTAACAGTTAAACAACAGTAATAGCCAATCATAGGACCACGCCACTTTCGCGGAACGGGTTTACTCCAGTGATTGCTAGTGCATTTAAAACAAGGTAAATTCTTTTAAAACAACGCAATGCTTTTAGAAAGAATGAAGCTATTATAAGACTCAGGTCCCATCACACAATGCAACGCAAGTCGGAGGATAAAGGTTTACCTTATAATAGCCAAATATGCTTGATACGTATAAATCAAAATCATTTGATATTATTACTAGTGCATATATGTTTCAAAAACGAATAGCATCATAAATATCAATCATAGACGGCATAGCTACCATATACTATGTCACCATACTAGTACTACAATCAAGTCCGTTATTTCGTATTGGAAATTGGATTTCCGTCATGAGTCGAGGCAAGGGGCAAGCTCCTCTCCGCTTCGAGACACTCTAGCAAATGCCTCAGGACTACACACTCTGGGTAACCCCTGGATCCTCCAAGGCCGGTCCTCACTTACGTTAGAGGATTAATTATGCCTGAACACACGTTTCCCGGTCCTTACAGACCTATAATCGAGGCGCCTCGCATTCCAACAACCACAAAGGTGAAAAGTAGATATATATGTCAGGGCTGGTAGGTCACTGACACCACCATAGCTAGAAAGAAACGTCATGTTCTCCTTGGGTCCTTATCCCGTTTTTAACTCATACCGGGGTGTGAGGTTCGCGAATTTACGGAATACACAAAGCTAGGCCACGCAGACCTTGCTTTGATCATCATCCACAAGACTTTGCTTTGCAACAGAAGCCTTGATCATAGCATCTTGGCATGCCACATAGGCAGTCCACTCCATACGATTGATTTCCATCGATATATAACCTCTAAGCTCGTACGTCTCAGAGAAGGGCGTTAAGCAAAAGAATAAATTCTCCGCCGCCAAACAGATATATATTTAACAGAGATCAATCAGTATAGAACAAAATCCAATGTCAGACACACAGTCCATTTACAAGTCCGTCCTGGGTCTGAACGAAACCGGAGGCGTCAAATTCCTCGTATATCCGTCCAATCAACATATACGTTCAGACGGCTACTACTTTCGTCCCTTTCCGGTAGCTACTCCGGTTAGGAACCTCAGTAGCGCCCATCCAACCGATACGAAGATCGTCGGTCTTGAATCGTCTTTGCATTTTCCAATTCGAATCGCTCGATGAATTATTTGAAATGAGGGTTAGCTCGGCCTTTTCAAATAATTCACGTCATTAGAATTTAAATCGATTCTTTATATGGTTATATTGTTCGACATCCATCTTTCAGTTATTTAATGTTATTTTCATGTCATACACATACAACCATCAAATATCAAACAATTCAAGCCCACTTGGTTTATTTGTAACCTATGTTGCTTATAATATTTTATAACGATTTTTCGCCATTTTTATTTATTTAAAAATGGCCATATTTAATTAAACGATGTTTCAGGTCGTTTCGTGTCACTGGCGCTGTTTTTCCCTTAATTTGTTTTACACATATCGGAAAATCTAACCGTTGGATCTTCACAAATTTTACATCATTAGGAAGGTCTTTTCAAACCGAATCCAACGATTCCAGTTCTGGGAAAATCCGACGGTCGAATCTTCCACACTAACCATTTGAAGTTACGATTTCAATTTACGAACTGCAGCGTCGTTATTCGATTAAATTTAATTATATTTATATATATATAAATATAATCGTTTCTGGCGCTGTTTTTCCTTAATTTTGAATTAAACATTCCAGACAATCCAACCGTCGGATCTTCACAAAGTTGGTGCCGTTGGAAAGATAACTCCAAGGCGAACCCAACGGTTGAGGTTTCGGGAAAATCCAATGGTCGGATCTTCCGCACTAGTCATTTGAAATCACGGTTTCAAAATATGAACTGCACGGCCACGTTTCATTTTAATTTTATTTATATTTATATATTTATATAAATATAGTTCATTCAATGATTTCCATATCGTTTTCACTTCAAATATTTTTCTAACACCCTAAAATTTTGGAAAATTTCGCCATAACCTCCCCTGCACCGGGAGCATCGGGAAATCGCAAATAGCGTTCCCGGTCCTTCTGATCTCAAAAAGAAAAAGAAAAAGCCAAGCGGCTAGCCAATCAGGCTCATAAAATCATCACCCAAACAAAACAGTAAATGTGTACCTATTTGTCGGACACAAAATTTTATTCCTCTTCTCTAGCCCCTTTGCTATAACCTGTTCAATGAATATGCATGTACATATATATACAGTTCTTATCAATTATCATTTTCTATTCAACTTCATATTTGATTTCTGTTTGGTTAAAAAAAACACCATTCATTCTAATGTTACATAAATAGGTGCAAATCATTTCATTGGCTAATTAATGAATATTTCAACTCGCATATGTTTATTTTGAACAAGTGGCTATTTTTAACACTTCACATTTCAACGATTTATGCATACAATAAAAATGTGATTTTTATTGTAAAACAATTCATTTCAAAACACTATTCTTCTATATAGTTTAAGTTGGTGATAAAATAGGATTTTTATCATAAAACAATTTATTTCAAAATATGAATACCATTCAACACATGAATTTCTAAACAACGAATGAATATCAATTCAACACATGAATGTTTTCTATAGTTTCTATATATAGATAAAAATGTGATTTTTATTATCGAACAATTTATTTCAAAATATGAATACCATTCAACACATGAATTTCTAATCAACGAATGAATATCAATTCAACACATGAATGTTTTCTATAGTTTCTATATATAGATAAAAATGTGATTTTTATTATTGAACAATTTATTTCAAAATATGAATACCATTCAACACATGAATTTCTAAACAACGAATGAATATCAATTCAACACATGAATGTTTTCTATAGTTTCTATATATAGATAAAAATGTGATTTTTATTATCGAACAATTTATTTCAAAATATGAATACCATTCAACACATGAATTTCTAATCAACGAATGAATATCAATTCAACACATGAATGTTTTCTATAGTTTCTATATATAGATAAAAATGTGATTTTTATTATCGAACAATTTATTTCAAAATATGAATACCATTCAACACATGAATTTCTAAACAACGAATGAATATCAATTCAACACATGAATGTTTTCTATAGTTTCTATATATAGATAAAAATGTGATTTTTATTATCGAACAATTTATTTCAAAATATGAATACCATTCAACACATGAATTTCTAAACAACGAATGAATATCAATTCAACACATGAATGTTTTCTATAGTTTCTATATATAGATAAAAATGTGATTTTTATTATCGAACAATTTATTTCAAAATATGAATACCATTCAACACATGAATTTCTAATCAACGAATGAATATCAATTCAACACATGAATGTTTTCTATAGTTTCTATATATAGATAAAAATGTGATTTTTATTATCGAACAATTTATTTCAAAATATGAATACCATTCAACACATGAATTTCTAAACAACGAATGAATATCAATTCAACACATGAATGTTTTCTATAGTTTCTATATATAGATAAAAATGTATTTTTATTATCGAACAATTTATTTCAAAATATGAATACCATTCAACACATGAATTTCTAAACAACGAATGAATATCAATTCAACACATGAATGTTTTCTATAGTTTCTATATATAGATAAAAATGTGATTTTTATTATCGAACAATTTATTTCAAAATATGAATACCATTCAACACATGAATTTCTAAACAACGAATGAATATCAATTCAACACATGAATGTTTTCTATAGTTTCTACATATATAGATAAAAATGTGATTTTTATTATCGAACAATTTATTTCAAAATATGAATACCATTCAACACATGAATTTCTAAACAACGAATGAATATCAATTCAACACATGAATGTTTTCTATACAATGAATAAATATAGTTTAAGCATATGAAAATAATTCAAACACACGAATATTATTCAAAATTTCGGCAGCATAACGGCAGGGTAGTTAAACCGGCACCGTCCCTAGTACGGCTCCTCGCTCTACCTTAAAACCTCGCGGTTTTTGACAATGGGGATCATGCATCTAATTCGCACGCAGGCGGCATGTTTATATTTATTTCATTTCCACAAACTAATCCTATGTGGTTTCAACCAAATATTTTCCAATCACAAACGGGTTTTTCAACCACAATCAATCCCAAACAATCATTTGCTATCAATCAATTTTCACAACAATTTCAACCAATAAATATCGTCCATGGTTTGTGGACGAGGGGCGTATATATATATATATATAGATAGATAGATATTTATATATAGCAATTCACTTTCATTTTCAACTCATATATATACTATTTATATAAAAAGAAATTGAAGAGTGAGAAATCCTCACCAATAGCTATCCAATAACACGACTCTTCCTTAATAGAAATCTTTGTCTATTTCGTCTTCTTGTCGCTTTCGTTGCCTGTATTCTCTACATAGGTAAAAATCGAATTTTTACTATGTTATTCAATATATAAAGATTGCATTTTGACTTCGCTATTAAATATATAAAGATTATATTTTTATTATTCCCATGATGTAAAAATTATATTTTTATTGCTTTAAAAATATAAGAATTATATCTTACTCCTTCTACCTAATAAAAATCCCGTCTTTTATCTTTTTTAAAAATATGATCTTTATTTTTGCAAGTTCAAATCTTTTTCTATTAAAAAATTAAACCTTTTTTTTCCTATTTCAAAGTTTAAACCCTTTTTAAACCTTAAAATAAAATCAGTTTTTATATCTTTAAAAATCAGTTTTTAAATTCTTAAAAAATCAGTTTTTATATTCTTTTTCAAATCAGTTTTTAAATCTAAAAAAATCAGTTTTCATTTCTAAAAAAACAGTTTTTAAAACCTTAAAAAAAATCAGTTTTTAAAAAAATCCTAAAAATCAGTTTTTAATTTACTGCAAAACAAAAATAAAATAACTAAAAGCTCACCGTAGATTTCGAAGTGGAGGGAAGAAGAGGGCGTCGGCGGCTCGTTGGTGGCGTTCGGAGGTGTCGCGGCGGCTTCGACTGGGGGGGGGGGCTGCTTCGATTCGACGTCGCGAGGGTTCGTCGGCGTCTTCGAGACGAAGCGGCGGCTTCGAGGTAAGGCGGTGGCGATGTTTGGAGGGAGGAAGCGGCGGCGATTTGATTTAGGTTAGGTTTTTTTTTTTTTTTAATTTCGTTTCTGGTAAATGAATCGGGGGGGGGGGGGCAATGAAGAAGAAAAAGGGGGAAACGAAAATTAAAATAATATATATTTTTTTATTAATTAATTATTTAATTTTGGTAAAAAGGGTTGACTTTTACATACGTCCTCGAAACGAGGCCTACCGCCTGTCGTCCATAGCGTTTTACCCCCATTCCGAACACAATGGGATATGTATCGTAAGCTGATTTGATCGTTACAATCAGTTTCCGTTGAATTTACATTTAAATCCTTATATTGAATTTTAAACGTACTTTTCAAATTACCGGGGTCACATACTAACTAGAAAAATTCCAGAAAAATATTTTCTAGTTTCGTATTGACGATACGGTCCTAACAAAACTAGTTTCGTCGAATTCTGAGACCGTTTGCAAAATGGCCAATTTCCAGTTGATTAAATTCAACAGAAACTGGTCAAACGCGTTTTCTTTTGCCACGCTCACATATTGATTCGAAAAATTATGAAATTTGAAACCTAGCAATAGTTTGACATCCCGGACCCAACAAAAGTGGTTTCGTCGAATTCCGAGGCCGTTTGCAAAATATCAATTTTCCAGGGTTATATATTCTATATACCGACTCTTCTGAAAATTCATTCGGCCATAACTTTTGATTCCCGTTATGAAACTTCGATTTTTCAGATTCGTTAGAAAGGTATTGACTAACAGATTTAAATATTTTTGGTCTCACTAAAATCCGTTATATTTTCCATCCTGTACAGTCAGACTTAGTTTGTATTCAAAATTTCAAACGGCCATATTATACACAATTCTATATTTTATGAAAATAGGCTATTTTAATCACTCAATTTCTTGTTAATAACCTAATTTAAAAATTTTAAACTGGTTCACATTTTCCGGGTTATTACAATCTCCCCCACTTAAAACTTTTCGTCCTCGAAAAGGAAACAACAGTTAAGCAGGAAATAAAATGTAAATGCAAAGTATGGTATAGGTACCTTGCACCGGAGTTAGTCAGAGATATCCACTCTGCATTTGGGATAGGCTTGTTTAATGCTTTCCTCAGTTTCCCAAGTACAGTCTCTAGGATCACTACTCCACTGCACTTTGACTAAATGGATCTTTTTCCTCCTTAGCTCTCTGGTTTCTTTGCCAACTATCTTTAATGGATCTCTTTTGAGGGCTAATTCTGGAGTTATGTCAATATCCTGTTGTGCTGCTTCTTCCACAACAAGATCTGGATCATGGACATGTTTTCTGAGTTGAGATATGTGGAACACATTATGTACACCAGGCAACCAATCAGGTAATGATACCCTATATGCAAGAGTTCCAATCCGTTCAAGTATAGGAAAGGGACCAATAAATCTCGGTGCCAACTTCCCAGTCTTGCCAAATCTGATTACCCCACGCATTGGAGAAACTCTTAAATAAACATAATCGCCAACGGCAAACGATATATCCCTTCTTCTCGCATCAGCATAACTTTTCTGTCGGCTCTGTGCGGTTTTTAATCGCTTCTTAATGGAATCGACTTTATCCGATGCTTCTTGAATCATATCGGGCCCTAACACAAGTCTGTTGCCAGGTTCTACCCAACATGCGGGAGATCTGCACGGTCTACCGTATAGTGCTTCAAATGGGGACATTCCCAAACTTGCTTGATAGCTATTGTTGTAAGAGAATTCTGCTAAATGTAAATGATCTTCCCATGAGCCTCCAAAATCAATAACGCAAGCCCGCAGCAAATCTTCTAAAATTCTATTCACCCGTTCAGTTTGGCCGTCTGTCTGAGGATGATAAGCAGTGCTTAGATTTAATTTGGTTCCCAATTCTTCTTGGAATGCTTCCCAGAATTTGCTAGTGAACAGGGGATCTCTATCGCTGACTATATTGAGCGGTATTCCATGAAGTTTAACAATTTCTTTGAAGTAAATCTGTGCCAAACTTTGAGCCGTTCTGTTGGATCGGACAGGTATGAAATGGGCAGTCTTCGTGAAGCGATCTACGATTACCCATATACTGTCGTTTCCTTTTCTAGTCCGAGGCAGGCCATCGATGAAATCCATCGAGATTTGTTCCCACTTCCAACCTGGAATTTCTAATGGTTGTAATAATCCAGCCAATTTCTGCTGATCACTCTTGACTAGTTGGCAAGTGGAGCATCTGCTAACATATAATGAGATATCTCTCTTCATTGACCTCCACCAGAATGTGCGTTTGATATCGTTATACATTTTGCTCACACCGGGATGGATACTTAATTTGGATTTGTGGCATTCATCAAGTATTTCTCTCCTGAGCTCGGGAAGGTTTGGGATGCAGATTCTACCTTTTAATCTTAGAACTCCCTAGTCATCGAGTCTAAAACTTGTGGATTCACCTCCTTTGACTCTTTGACTGATTCTTTGAATAAATTCATCGTCTTTCTGAAGAGTCGAGATCCTGTCTATTAATGAAGACGTGATGACAAAACTGGCGATGATTTCATTCTTTCTGCTGAGCGCATCTGCTACAACATTGGCTTTCCCTGGGGTGTATATAATTTCAAAATCGTATGCCGCAAGGAATTCTAACCAACGTTGTTGTCTCAAGTTTAGATCTTTCTGAGTGAACAGATATTTCAAGGATTGATGATCGGTGTATAGTTCGAATTTCTCGCCCAGTAAATAATGCCTCCAGATTCTTAAAGCGAACACGATAGCTAATAACTCAAGATCATGAGTAGCATAGTTTCTTTCATGCGGTTTTAGTTGACGACTGGCATATGCGATCACTTGGCCTTTTTGCATTAACACTGCTCCTAGCCCTCTAATAGAAGCATCTGTCCATACTGTCAAGTCTTGGTTACCTTCTATTATTGTCAATACCGGAGCGGTTGTCAATTTCAGTTTCAGCTCCTGGAAAGCTTCTTCACATTCGGGAGTCCATTTGAATTTCTCATGCTTCTTTGTAAGCTTTGTCAAAACTCCTGATATCTTTGAAAAATCCTGATCGAATTTCCGATAGTAACTAGCTAATCCAAGGAAACTTCGAACTTCTGTGGGTGTAGTAGGTTGTTTCCAGTTCTGAATCGCTGTAATTTTGCTTGGGTCTACAGCAATTCCTTCCTTTGACACGACGTGGCCAAGGAATTTAACTTCATTCTGCCAGAAGACACACTTAGAAAATTTAGCTT
Source organism: Allium sativum (assembly GCA_030737875.1). NCBI lineage: Eukaryota > Viridiplantae > Streptophyta > Magnoliopsida > Asparagales > Amaryllidaceae > Allium > Allium sativum. Next base: position 792,829,856 of record CM060919.1, on the reverse strand, counting down.
TCAAGACATTTCTTCTCAGAATTTTCAACACTTGTTCTAAATGTTTTGCATGTTCTTCTTCCGACTTAGAGTAGATTAGAATGTCATCGATGAAGACTAGAACAAATTTATTCAACACACCACGGAACACTCTGTTCATAAGATCAACGAAGTATGCTGGAGCGTTGCACAAACTGAACGGCATTACTAACCATTCGTAGAATAAATCGGGACCCCTGAAGGCTGTCAAAGGAACACAGTCTTCGGCTATACGCAATTGGTGGAAACCTGTAGCTAGGTCCATTCTGGAGAATACGGTTGCTCCATTTAATTGATCTAACAGATCGTCTATTCGGGGCAAAGGATATTTGTTCTTCAGTGTTTGTTTATTGAGATCCCGGTAATCAACGCAAAGTCTTAGAGTACCGTCTGATTTCGGGACAAATACTACTGCGGCTCCCCATGCTGAAAAGCTTGGTCTGATCAGACCTTTCCAAAGTAATTCTCGGGTTTGGCTACTTAGCTCTTCTTTTTCTTTCGGGGCCATTCTTCTTATTGGATGGACTACCGGTCGGGCATTCGGAATTAGATCAATTCTAAATTCAATTTCTCTTTGCGGCGGTAAGTTTTCTACTTCTTCAAACACATCCGCATAGTTTTTCACGACCGGTATCTTTTCTATCGAAGGGGGAGTAATTTCTAAAGAAGACCAAAATTCTGTTCTATTGATTTCCGAGCCATGACATGGTATACTTATAAGTCCAAGCTTCGTTTCTACTTTAACGATCCTCTCGGCACATCTAACTTCGGCCTTATATTTGGTTAACCATTCTAAACCGAGAATAACATCAAATTCCAATAGATTCATGATTATTAAGTTGATAGGAAACTTGTAGAAGGAATAGGAGACAGGCACTCTACAGTATGAACTGAGACTAACAGAACCTCCTATCGGATTTTGAACTTTAATTGGTTCCTTTAGAATTCTTTGATTCAATTTTAACTTGTGAACAATTTTACCAGAAATGAAGCTACGTGATGCACCAGTATCAAAAAGTACAGAAACAGGAATATTTTTAATGGTAAGAGTACCTCCCAAGACATCGGGTTTACCTGATCCATCGGTGATAGCTGGCGGGGTATTCCCGTCATAGACATGGGCCACTTGTGCGTTCTTCTTCAAAGGACAATTCCTGCTGTAGTGCCCCTTCTTGTGGCAGTTGTAGCATTCAGCTGAGTCACTGGCCCTTGGCTTCTTTGGGGCCTTGCATACATTAGAGAAATGACCGGGCTTCCCGCAATTGTAGCAGTTTCCTTTCGGGATCTTTGCAGGTTTTTGAGTAGCGGCCGCGGTAATGCTAGATTCGGGTTGGTCAGTTGAAGTCTTGCGCTTATTCCCTGCTTGGCTCTTAGCGCGGTCTTGGCTAGCATGTCTCTCATCCATGTCCTCATAGTTGCAAGCCATCTCTACGAGTTCTGTAAAAGAGAGTTTGATGTTGCTAATAGCTCTATCATGGTATTTGCGCTTCAGCCCAAAAATGAATCTCTTATTCTTCGCTTTGTCGGTCAAAACCAACTCTGGAGCATAGCGCGATAGCTGAGTGAACTTATTCAGATAGTCTTGAATAGAGAGGTCTCCCTGTTGGAGATTAGCAAATTGCTCCCGCATCCTCTCAAGAGCTTGTTCCGGCACAAACTTCTCATTGAATAAAGTCTTGAACTGCTCCCAAGTCCAGATAGTACCAGTTGCATCTCCAGAAGTAATGGCATCCCACCACAGCTCTGCCTCTTCCTGAAGAAGCCAAATGCCAAGTCGGGCTTTATTGTTAGTTCCCATGCCCATACCTTCGAAGATTTTCTCATAGGTTTTCAGCCAAGCGATAGCTTCGGTCACTGTGCCAGTGCCAGTAAAAGGTTTCCCTCCAAGATTTCGGTATCTCTTTGCTACTTTATCTAACTCAAAGTCTTCTGGTGCTGGTGGCTGAATAATAGGGATTTCCACAGCTACGGGGATATTCCCCCGTCCTCCTGCTGCAACTCCTCGGCCTCCACGGCCTCCTCTAGCTGCTGCTGCTCGTGTAGCCATCTAAGAGTACTGTATAAGCAAGAAAAGAGTCAAGCTCACAGATTTGATAATTTTCATAAATGATAAAGCAAGGAAATACAATGGAAGATAATGATGATGTACTGATCAAATTGTTTTGCTAATCTGCTTAGCTCATTCTAGGATATTGCTAATCCTATCTCTAATGAGCTACTCGCATTAGAACACTACTGATTCTATTCTGATGAGGTGTTTAATGTGTTAGATCCCGGAACTAAGGTTAACCAAAGCTCTGATACCAACTGTGACGATCCCAAAATCCGAGGGGCGGTATTAAGGATAATCATTAGGAAATAACACATTAATCATCATAGCAGAGTACAGATATTAGCAGAAACAATAAATAAAATAATTTTACATGGATATGACAGCGGAATCACAACATGTAGGAATATCAGAATAGCATAACGTGGGATATACTTAGTAAAAAGAAAGGGGAGTGATCAGTCATCATTGCCAGAGGCGGAATACATACATGCAGTGACATAATAAGAGTATCAGTCTACATCGCCGAAGGCGGAATACATATACATATAGTGAGAAATACGGAAAGTAAATCAGTCTGCATCGCTAGTGGCAGAATCATAATATAAACACAGTAATGGCGGAAAATATCTAAGTCATCTCTATGAAGTCAGCCTCGCCATGAGCCAAAAGTGCATGCTGTGCAGCAGTGCAGAACCAAAAACCACCTGTCACCTGTGTACTAGGCTGCCCGTGTGAAAATAAGGGCACTCGCGTTTGCAAAGTGAAACAAACAACGAGTCAGTCATGGGGACTGGTATGAGGAATCTATTTAACAGTTAAACAACAGTAATAGCCAATCATAGGACCACGCCACTTTCGCGGAACGGGTTTACTCCAGTGATTGCTAGTGCATTTAAAATAAGGTAAATTCTTTTAAAACAACGCAATGCTTTTAGAAAGAATGAAGCTATTATAAGACTCAGGTCCCATCACACAATGCAACGCAAGCCGGAGGATAGAGGTTTACCTTATAATAGCCAAATATGCTTGATACGTATAAATCAAAATCATTTGATATTATTACTAGTGCATATATGTTTCAAAAACGAATAGCATCATAAATATCAATCATAGACGGCATAGCTACCAAATACTATGTCACCATACTAGTACTACAATCAAGTCCGTTATTTCGTATTGGAAATTGGATTTCCGTCATGAGTCGAGGCAAGGGGCAAGCTCCTCTCCGCTTCGAGACACTCTAGCAAATGCCTCAGGACTACACACTCTGGGTAACCCCTGGATCCTCCAAGGCCGGTCCTCACTTACGTTAGAGGATTAATTATGCCTGAACACACGTTTCCCGGTCCTTACAGACCTATAATCGAGGCGCCTCGCATTCCAACAACCACAAAGGTGAAAAGTAGATATATATGTCAGGGCTGGTAGGTCACTGACACCACCATAGCTAGAAAGAAACGTCATGTTCTCCTTGGGTCCTTATCCCGTTTTTAACTCATACCGGGGTGTGAGGTTCGCGAATTTACGGAATACACAAAGCTAGGCCACGCAGACCTTGCTTTGATCATCATCCACAAGACTTTGCTTTGCAACAGAAGCCTTGATCACAACATCTTGGCATGCCACATAGGCAGTCCACTCCATACGATTGATTTCCATCGATATATAACCTCTAAGCTCGTACGTCTCAGAGAAGGGCGTTAAGCAAAAGAATAAATTCTCCGCCGCCAAACAGATATATATTTAACAGAGATCAATCAGTATAGAACAAAATCCAATGTCAGACACACAGTCCATTTACAAGTCCGTCCTGGGTCTGAACGAAACCGGAGGCGTCAAATTCCTCGTATATCCGTCCAATCAACATATACGTTCAGACGGCTACTACTTCCGTCCCTTTCCGGTAGCTACTCCGGTTAGGAACCTCAGTAGCGCCCATCCAACCGATACGAAGATCGTCGGTCTTGAATCGTCTTTGCATTTTCCAATTCGAATCGCTCGATGAATTATTTGAAATGAGGGTTAGCTCGGCCTTTTCAAATAATTCACGTCATTAGAATTTAAATCGATTCTTTATATGGTTATATTGTTCGACATCCATCTTTCAGTTATTTAATGTTATTTTCATGTCATACACATACAACCATCAAATATCAAACAATTCAAGCCCACTTGGTTTATTTGTAACCTATGTTGCTTATAATATTTTATAACGATTTTTCGCCATTTTTATTTATTTAAAAATGGCCATATTTAATTAAACGACGTTTCGTGTCACTGGCGCTGTTTTTCCCTTAATTTGTTTTACACATATCGGAAAATCTAACCGTTGGATCTTCACAAATTTTACATCATTAGGAAGGTCTTTTCAAAACGAATCCAACGATTCCAGTTCTGGGAAAATCCGACGGTCGGATCTTCCACACTAACCATTTGAAGTTACGATTTCAATTTACGAACTGCAGCGTCGTTATTCGATTAAATTTAATTATATTTATATATATATATAAATATAATCGTTTCTGGCGCTGTTTTTCCTTAATTTTGAATTAAACATTCCAGACAATCCAACCGTCGGATCTTCACAAAGTTGGTGCCTTTGGAAAGATATCTCCAAGGCGAACCCAACGGTTGAGGTTTCGGGAAAATCCAATGGTCGGATCTTCCGCACTAGTCATTTGAAATCACGGTTTCAAAATATGAACTGCACGGCCACGTTTCGTTTTAATTTTATTTATATTTATATATTTATATAAATATAGTTCATTCAATGATTTCCATATCGTTTTCACTTCAAATATTTTTCTAACACCCTAAAATTTTGGAAAATTTCGCCATAACCTCCCCTGCACCGGGAGCATCGGGAAATCGCAAATAGCGTTCCCGGTCCTTCTGATCTCAAAAAGAAAAAGAAAAAGCCAAGCGGCTAGCCAATCAGGCTCATAAAATCATCACCCAAACAAAACAGTAAATGTGTACCTATTTGTCGGGCACAAAATTTTATTCCTCTTCTCTAGCCCCTTTGCTATAACCTGTTCAATGAATATGCATGTACATATATATACAGTTCTTATCAATTATCATTTTCTATTCAACTTCATATTTGATTTCTGTTTGGTTAAAAAAAACACCATTCATTCTAATGTTACATAAATAGGTGCAAATCATTTCATTGGCTAATTAATGAATATTTCAACTCGCATATGTTTATTTTGAACAAGTGGCTATTTTTAACACTTCACATTTCAACGATTTATGCATACAATAAAAATGTGATTTTTATTGTAAAACAATTCATTTCAAAACACTATTTTTCTATATAGTTTAAGTTGGTGATAAAATAGGATTTTTATCATAAAACAATTTATTTCAAAATATGAATACCATTCAACACATGAATTTCTAAACAACGAATGAATATCAATTCAACACATGAATGTTTTCTATAGTTTCTATATATAGATAAAAATGTGATTTTTATTATCGAACAATTTATTTCAAAATATGAATACCATTCAACACATGAATTTCTAATCAACGAATGAATATCAATTCAACACATGAATGTTTTCTATAGTTTCTATATATAGATAAAAATGTGATTTTTATTATCGAACAATTTATTTCAAAATATGAATACCATTCAACACATGAATTTCTAAACAACGAATGAATATCAATTCAACACATGAATGTTTTCTATAGTTTCTATATATAGATAAAAATGTGATTTTTATTATCGAACAATTTATTTCAAAATATGAATACCATTCAACACATGAATTTCTAATCAACGAATGAATATCAATTCAACACATGAATGTTTTCTATAGTTTCTATATATAGATAAAAATGTGATTTTTATTATCGAACAATTTATTTCAAAATATGAATACCATTCAACACATGAATTTCTAAACAACGAATGAATATCAATTCAACACATGAATGTTTTCTATAGTTTCTATATATAGATAAAAATGTGATTTTTATTATCGAACAATTTATTTCAAAATATGAATACCATTCAACACATAAATTTCTAAACAACGAATGAATATCAATTCAACACATGAATGTTTTCTATAGTTTCTATATATAGATAAAAATGTGATTTTTATTATCGAACAATTTATTTCAAAATATGAATACCATTCAACACATGAATTTCTAATCAACGAATGAATATCAATTCAACACATGAATGTTTTCTATAGTTTCTATATATAGATAAAAATGTGATTTTTATTATCGAACAATTTATTTCAAAATATGAATACCATTCAACACATGAATTTCTAAACAACGAATGAATATCAATTCAACACATGAATGTTTTCTATAGTTTCTATATATAGATAAAAATGTGATTTTTATTATCGAATAATTTATTTCAAAATATGAATACCATTCAACACATGAATTTCTAAACAACGAATGAATATCAATTCAACACTTGAATGTTTTCTATAGTTTCTATATATAGATAAAAATGTGATTTTTATTATCGAACAATTTATTTCAAAATATGAATACCATTCAACACATGAATTTCTAAACAACGAATGAATATCAATTCAACATATGAATGTTTTCTATAGTTTCTATATATAGATAAAAATGTGATTTTTATTATCGAACAATTTATTTCAAAATATGAATACCATTCAACACATGAATTTCTAAACAACGAATGAATATCAATTCAACACATGAATGTTTTCTATACAATGAATAAATATAGTTTAAGCATATGAAAATAATTCAAACACACGAATATTATTCAAAATTTCGGCAGCATAACGGCAGGGTAGTTAAACCGGCACCGTCCCTAGTACGGCTCCTCGCTCTACCTTAAAACCTCGCGGTTTTTGACAATGGGGATCATGCATCTAATTCGCACGCAGGCGGCATGTTTATATTTATTTCATTTCCACAAACTAATCCTATGTGGTTTCAACCAAATATTTTCCAATCACAAACGGGTTTTTCAACCACAATCAATCCCAAACAATCATTCGCTATCAATCAATTTTCACAACAATTTCAACCAATAAATATCGTCCATGGTTTGTGGACGAGGGGCGTATATATATATATATAGATATTTATATATAGCAATTCACTTTCATTTTCAACTCATATATATAATATTTATATAAAAAGAAATTGAAGAGTGAGAAATCCTCACCAATAGCTATCCAATAACACGACTCTTCCTTAATAGAAATCTTTGTCTATTTCGTCTTCTTGTCGCTTTCGTTGCCTGTATTCTCTACATAGGTAAAAATCGAATTTTTACTATGTTATTCAATATATAAAGATTGCATTTTGACTTCGCTAACTAATATATAAAGATTATATTTTTATTATTCCCATGATGTAAAAATTATATTTTTATTGCTTTAAAAATATAAGAATTATATCTTACTCCTTCTACCTAATAAAAATCCCGTCTTTTATCTTTTTTAAAAATATGATCTTTATTTTTGCAAGTTCAAATCTTTTTCTATTAAAAGATTAAACCTTTTTTTTCCTATTTCAAAGTTTAAACCCTTTTTAAACCTTAAAATAAAATCAGTTTTTATATCTTTAAAAATCAGTTTTTAAATTCTTAAAAAATCAGTTTTTATATTCTTTTTCAAATCAGTTTTTAAATCTAAAAAAATCAGTTTTCATTTCTAAAAAAACAGTTTTTAAAACCTTAAAAAAATCAGTTTTTAAAAAAATCCTAAAAATCAGTTTTTAATTTACTGCAAAACAAAAATAAAAACAAAAATAAAATAACTAAAAGCTCACCGTAGATTTCGAAGTGGAGGGAAGAAGAGGGCGTCGGCGGCTCGTTGGTGGCGTTCGGAGGTGTCGCGGCGGCTTCGAGGCTTCGACTGGGGGGGCTGCTTCGATTCGACGTCGCGAGGGTTCGTCGGCGTCTTCGAGACGAGGCGGCGGCTTCGAGGTAAGGCGGTGGCGATGTCTGGAGGGAGGAAGCGGCGGCGATTTGATTTAGGTTAGGTTTTTTTTTTTTATATATTTTATTTCGTTTCTGGTAAATGAATCGGGGGGGGGGGCAATGAAGAAGAAAAAGGGGGAAACGAAAATTAAAATAATATATATTTTTTATTAATTAATTATTTAATTTTGGTAAAAAGGGTTGACTTTTACATACGTCCTCGAAACGAGGCCTACCGCCTGTCGTCCATAGCGTTTTACCCCCATTCCGAACACAATGGGATATGTATCGTAAGCTGATTTGATCGTTACAATCAGTTTCCGTTGAATTTACATTTAAATCCTTATATTGAATTTTAAACGTACTTTTCAAATTACCGGGGTCACATACTAACTAGAAAAATTCCAGAAAAATATTTTCTAGTTTCGTATTGACGATACGGTCCTAACAAAACTAGTTTCGTCGAATTCTGAGACCGTTTGCAAAATGGCCAATTTCCAGTCGATTAAATTCAACAGAAACTGGTCAAACGCGTTTTCTTTTGCCACGCTCACATATTGATTCGAAAAATTATGAAATTTGAAACCTAGCAATAGTTTGACATCCCGGACCCAACAAAAGTGGTTTCGTCGAATTCCGAGGCCGTTTGCAAAATATCAATTTTCCAGGGTTATATATTCTATATACCGACTCTTCTGAAAATTCATTCGGCCATAACTTTTGATTCCCGTTATGAAACTTCGATTTTTCAGATTCGTTAGAAAGGTATTGACTAACAGATTTAAATATTTTTGGTCTCACTAAAATCCGTTATATTTTCCATCCTGTACAGTCAGACTTAGTTTGTATTCAAAATTTCAAACGGCCATATTATACACAATTCTATATTTTATGAAAATAGGCTATTTTAATCACTCAATTTCTTGTTAATAACCTAATTTAAAAAATTTAAACTGGTTCACATTTTCCGAGTTATTACAATGCTTTGATCATCAACCACAAGACTTTGCTTTGCAACAGAAGCCTTGATCACATGCCACTTAGGCGTGCCACACAGGCAATCCACTCCATGCGACTGATTTCTGTCAATACATAACCTCTGAGCTCGTACGTCTCAGAGAAGGGCGTTAAGCAAGAGAATAAATTCTCCGCCGCCAAACAAATATATATTTAACAGAGATCGATCAACACAGAACAAAATCCAATGTCAGACACACAGTCCATTTACAAGTCCGTTCTGGGTCTGAACGAAACCGGAGGCACCAATTCCTCGCATATCCGTACAATCAACAATATGTTTGGACGGCTACTACTTCAATTCCTTCATGGTAGCTACTCCAATCACGAGCATCAGTAGCGCCCATCCATCCAATGTGGAGATCGTCGGTCTTCAGTCGTCTTCGACTCTTCGACTTCTCAACGTCGATCGATTATTTGAAATGAGATAAACTCGGCCTTTTCAAATAACCCACGTATATTTAGATTTTCAAACCAATTAATCACAGGGTTGAACTATTCAACATTCACACTTCAGTTATTTAGTTACAATTTTCATGTCAAATACATTCAACCATCACGTATCAAGCAAACACAACAAAATTGGTTTATTTTCACTCTATATCGTCTATAGTACTTTATAACGATATATCGCCATTTTTATTTAATTTAAAACGGCCATATTTAATTAAACGATGTTTCAGGTCGTGTCGATGCACTGGCGCTGCTTTTCACTTATTTTGTTTTACACATATCTGAAAATCTAACCGTTGGATCTTCACAAATTTTACATCATTAGGAAGGTCTTTTCAAAACGAATCCAACGGTTCCAGTTTTGGGAAAATCCGACGGTCGGATCTTCCACACTAACCATTCGAAGTTACGATTTCAATTTATGAACTGCAGCGTCGTTATTCGATTTAATTTAGTTATATATATATATATATATATATAAATAAATATAATCGTTTCTGGTGCTGTTTTTCATTAATTTTGAATTAAACATTCCAGACAATCCAACCGTCGGATCTTCACAAAGTTGGTGCCGTTGGGAAGATATTTCCAAGGCGAACTCAACGGTTGAGGTTTCGGGAAAATCCAATGGTCGGATCTTCCACACTAGTCGTTTGAAATCACGGTTTCAAAATATGAACTGCACGGCCATGTTTCGCTTTAATTCTATTTATATTTATATATTTATATAAATATAGCTCATTCAAAAATTCCTATATCGTTTTCACTTCAATTATTTCACTAACGCCTTTAAATTTTTGAAAATTTCGCCATAACCTCCTTTGTACGGGAGGGTCTGGGAAAATTCCCAAATAGCCACACGGGCGTCTCATATCAAAAAGAAAAAGAAAAAGCCAAGCGGCTAGCCAACAGGCTCATAAAATCATCACCCAAACAAAGCGGTAAATGTGTACCTATTTGTCGGGCACAAAATTCTATTTCTCTTCTCTAGCCCCTTTTTGCTTTAACCTGTTCAATAGATATGCATGTACATATATATATAATTCCTAACATTTATCATTTTCCATTCAATTTCATATTTGACTTGCTTTGGTCTAAAAACACCATTCATTCTAATATCGCATGCATAGGCTAAAATCATATCATTAGCTAGTTAATGTATATTTCAACTCATGCACGTTTATTTGAACAAGTGGATATTTTTAACACTTCATATTTCAAAAGATGATAATTTTGGCGAACTAAAATAGATTTCGACACATGACTATTTTATTTAGTTCCTATGCATGTTAAAAATAATACTTCTATAACAAATATTTATTTCAACGTCCGCATCTCTTTAGCATGTCACACATATGATAAAAATGATATTTTTATCATTTAAAATATTTATCCAACCAATGTATGGTTTCAACGCTTCATAGTTTCAATAAAAATGTAATTTTTATCGTTCAATCTTTTTATTCAACACATGAACTTTTCCACTACACACACTTCTCAACAAATGAGCATTTCCACACATGGACATTTTATTTATGTTGTTCTTATTAGAAAGATGAAATTTTGATTGTTGAAACTATTTGTATAAGGCGAATATTTTTCATACTTCATATATATATATAAAAATGTGATTTTTATTGTTTAAGCACTTCATTCATTCACAAATGAATTTAATTTTCATACAACACTTTTCAACACATGAATATTTCCACACATGGACATAGTTTCATATATGACTTTAATTTCTATGCATGAAAATAATTTCAACATATGAAAATAATTCTAACACACAAAGATTATTCAAAATTTCGGCAGCATAACGGCAGGGTAGTTAAAACCGGCACCGTCCCTAGTACGGCTCCTCGCTCTACCTTAAAACCTCGCGGTTTTTGACAATGGGGATTCATGCATCTAATTCGCACGCATGCGGCATGTTTATTTTTATTTCCACAAATATTTCCAATTCATTTCAACCACCAATGTGTATTTTTCAACCACAACCAAACAATATCAACCACAAACAATTATTCAACCATTCGTATTTTTCACCCAATATTTCACACCAATTCATCACAATAAATATCGTCCATGGTTTGTGGACGAGGGGAGTATATATATATAATATAATATATATTTTCAATATTTCACTTTCATTTCAACACATATATCAATTATTCTATGCATGTAAAAATTCATACTTCGCTTATATAGCTTACACTACGCATGTACATGAGTACAACACGTATGTAATTTATATTTCGCTTATATAAATTATACACGACATTTTCTATTCAATTTCACGTTAATTTAGATTTCTCACCTTGGTTTTCTGAGCGCTAAAAATCGATACGATGTCAGAAAAATCCGCAGCTTCTTCTATTGGGTAGAGAGCTTCCTTGCGGTCTCGATGTTTCCTGTTTCATCGAATTTCGTCAACACACCAAAAAGATATGATTTTTCAAAGTGTACAGATCAAAGAAAAACGCACTTTCAGAAAGTTTCAAAACTAGGTCAGCGATTTTTGATCAAACCGTGTAGCGGTTGGATGATCGGCCAGTGCAGGGTTGTAGGCGGAGGAGAGGCGCACGTGCGGGCCCCACGGCGTTGAACTCGACGGCCTCTGGGCGGCGGAATCGACCTCCGAACGGTCGGACTTTGGAGGAGCGGATCCGGCGAAATACTCGACGATGCTGGGCGAGGTTGGTATGGATTTGAAGCTCGTCTCGAGCTCTACGAAAAACTCCCAAGGGCCCTGGTGTTTTGATGAGCGGATGTGGAGATTTGGAGGAGAGAAGGAGGAAAAGGAAGCCGCCGTTCGATCTGGGGGGGTCGGGGGTTTTCCGCGTTTTTTTTATTTTTAAAATTTATGAAAGAAAAAATATGATTGGCCGAGACTATATTAAAATTTTTAAATAGTGTTTTCTTAAACGAACTCCTTTTTAAACCCAACGACTGTCGCCCCTAGCTAAATACCCCCATTCCGGACACAATGGGATATGTTTCGTAGGCCAATTCGACTGTTACAGTCAGTTATTTTTCAAATTAAAGTATAAAACATTTAATTTTTAACTCTGAACGCACATTTCAATTTGCCAGGGCCACAAACTGATTCGAAAAATTCCAGAAAAATAAATCTAGCTATGTTTTGACGCTACGGTCCCAACAAAACTAGTTTCGTCGAATTCTGAGGTCGTTTGAAAAATGGCCATTTTCTGGTCGATCCAATTTAACAGAAATCGACCAAACACATTTTCTTTTGCTACGCTCACATACTAGCTTCAAAAATTATGAAATTTGAAACCTAGCAATAGTTTGACATCCCGGACCCAACAAAAGTGGTTTCGTCGAATTCCGAGGTCGTTTGCAAAATATCAATTTTCCAGGGCTATATTCTATATACCGACCCTTCTGAAATTCATTCGGCCATAACTTTTGATTCCCGTTATGAAACTTCGATTTTTCAGATTCGTTAGAAAGGCATTGACTAACAGATTTAAATATTTTTGGTTTCACTAAAATCCGTTATATTTTCCACCCTGCACAGTCAGTCAAAGTATGAATTCAAATTTTCAAACTGACTCACTATTTCTAATTTACTATTATATTGAAATATTCTATTTCAATGGTTCAAATTCCTTTGAAATAATCAATTTAAAAATTTTAAATTGGCTCGTATTTTCCGGGTTATTACACATACTCGCCAAATAATAGACTTGCTGAATTTTTTTGCATAATAAAACATTCCTGAGTATATAAGTTGTTACATAATAGCTTTATATTAAAGCAAATATACACACTATTTAATAGGAAAGATGTAAATGATAAATCTGGACGATTCAAAAATATTCCAAATATATGATGGAATAATATATTAATTTATCCTTGCTGTGATTAGACATAGAAAGCAAGTGAAAAGCGTAAACAAGTAATTTAATAAGATATATTAATTAATAAAAGAAAAAATCAATCAAATATGGACATGGGTGGAAATGAATATAGGCGGAAATAAACACCATTATTCTTAATTGGTGTTGAAGTCATATCAAGTAAATCTAGAAAGATTCCAATTTATTTTCTCAAAATTCTCATTCACTACCCTTCATTCTGAAATTTGGAAAATTAATAATATAATATTATATATTCTCTCATAAAACAAACCCTAATTCATCCTATACACTAGCCGCCACTATCAACTTCAATGGCTGAAACCGTTCCAAATTGATTCCCCGATAATTTCCAATCCATCTCAAATTAATTCAAATTTCCAGAACCAAATTGTAGAGATTCTTCATGGCTTCCGATCGGATTTCAGCGTTGTGAGGTGATGGCTGCGGCGGTTTAAAGAAGTCGAAGTTCGGGTTTGGTTATCACAGAAGGGAAAACAATGAATAACAGTAAAAGGCGGTCAACGTTTTCTTAAGAAAAGGTTAAGAGAAATATTTAAATTAATTATATAATTAATTCATAAATATAATTAAAATTACAAACAGCCATAACTCATTCAAATTGAATCAGAAATGGACAGTTTTCGATGCGTTAGATTCTTAGCAATGATATCTACAACATGGAACAACTTGGACAGAAAAGGGATCAATCAGAATTTTTGATAAAATTAAACGACGGTTAATTTTATTAAAACCATCGTTATAAACCGATCAAGTTGAGAAATTCTATTTCTTTTCCTTTTTTTATATAATTAAAATTATTTAATCATGATATGTATCTAGAACTGATGTCGTTAAATCATACGCTATAATATTCTGTGAAATTTTCGTACGTGATTTGATCAATGATTGTTGTGTTATGTAGATCTTCAAAAAAAATTAACATTTACGTTAATTAGAAAAAGTTAAATAGAACAATCATGTTATGTTTATTCAATGTGTTGATTCAAAATTAACATTTAATTTAATTAGAAAAAGTTAAATAGAATAATCATGTTATGTTTATTCGACGTGTTGATTCAAAATTAACATTTAGGTTAATTAGAAAAAGTTAAATAGAATAATCATGTTATGTTTATTCGATGTGTTGATTCAAAATTAATATTTATGTTAATTAGAAAATGTTAAATAGAATAATCATTTTATGTTTATTCGATGTGTTGATTCAAAATTAACATTTATGTTAATTAGAAAAAATTAAATAGAATAATCATGTAATGTTTATTCAATGTGTTGATTCAAAATTAACATTTATGTTAATTAGAAAAGTAAAACAGAATAATCATGTTATGTTTATTCGATGTGTTGATTCAGAATTAACATTTAGGTTAATTAGAAAAAGTTAAATAAAATAATCATGTTATGTTTATTCGATGTGTTGATTCAAAATTAACATTTATGTTAATTAGAAAAAGTTAAATAAAATAATCATGTTATGTTTATTCGATATGTTGATTCAAAATTAACATTTATTTTAATTAGAAAAAGTTAGATAGAATTATCATGTTATGTTCACTTGATTTGTTAATTCAAAAATTAACAACTATGTTAATTAGAAAAATAGTGAAATGAGTTATCATGTTATGTTCACTAGATTTGTTAATGCAAAAAGTAACAAATATGATTATTAGACAGAAATATACATTTTTGTTTATTATAAAGGATTAGACAAAGATATACATCTTTGTTCATTATAAAGGATTAGACAGAAATATACATCTTTGTTCATTATAAAGTATTAGACAAAAATATATATTTTGTTCATAAAAATGGGATTTAACAGAAAATATACATTTTTTGTTCATTAAAAAGAATATATACATTTTTGTTCATTAAGAAAAAGGGGATTAAACAAAAATATACATTTTTGTTCATTAAAAAGAATGAATACATTTTTGTTCATTAAAAAGGATTAAACAAAAATAAACATTGTTGTTAATTAAAAAGTGTGAAAACAAAAATATACATTTTTGTCAACTAAAATGAGTGAAACAAAAATTAACAATTTTGTTTATAAGATTTGAGCAAAACAAAAAGTAGCATTTATGTTTAATAAGATTAGAGTAAACAAAAATTACGTTTTTGTTAGACAAGATTTTAGTTAAAATGAAAATACCATTCTAATGTAATTGCATGTATTAGAATTTATATGCAAAATGAAAATACCATTTTAATGTAATTGCATACATTAGAATTTATATGCAAAATGAAAATACCATTTTAATGTAATTGCATATATTAGAATTTATATGCAAAATGAAAATATCATTTTAATGTAATTGCTTATATTAGAATTTATATGCAAAATGAAAATACCATTTTAATATAATTGCATATATTAGAATTTATATGAAAAATGAAAATACCATTTTAATGCAATTGTATATATTAGAATTTATATGCAAAATGAAAATACCATTTTAATATAATTACATATATTAGAATTTATATGCAAAATGAAAATACCATTTTAATGCAATTGCATATATTAGAATTTATATAAAAATGAAAATACCATTTTAATGCAATTGCATATATTAAAATTTTATGCAAAATGAAAATACCATTTTAATGCAATTGCATATATTAGAATTTAGATGCCAAATGAAAATACCATTTTAATATAATTGCATATATTAGAATTTGTATGCAAAATGAAAATACCATTTTAATGTAATTGCATATATTAGAATTTGTATGCAAAATGAAAATACGATTTTAGTGTAATTGCATATATTAGAATTTGTATGCAAAATGACCATTTTAATGTAATTGCATATATTAGAATTTATGTGCAAAATAAAAATACCATTTTGATGTAATTGCATATATTAGAATTTATATGCAAAATGAAAATAACATTTTAATGCAATTGCATATATTAGAATTTATATGCAAAATGAAAATACCATTTTAATGCAATTGCATATATTAGAATTTATATGCAAAATGAAAATACCATTTTAATGTACTTGCATATATTAGAATTTATATGCAAAACGAAAATACCATTTTAATGTAGTTGCATATATTAGAATTTATATGCAAAACAAAAATACCATTTTAATGTAATTGCATATATTAGAATTTATATGCAAAATGAAAATACCATTCTAATGTAATTACATATATTAGAATTTATATGCAAAACGAAAATACCATTCTAATGTAATTGCATATATTAAAATTTGTAATTGCATATATTAGAATTTATATGCAAAATGAAAATACCATTTTAATGTAATTGCATATATTAGAATTTATATGCAAAATGAATATACCATTTTAATGCAATTGCATATATTAGAATTTATATGCAAAATGAAAATACTATTTTAATGCAATTGCATACATTAGAATTTATATGCAAAATGAAAATACCATTTTATTGTGAATGCATATATTAGAATTTATATGCAAAACGAAAATATCATTTTATTGTGAATGCATATATTAGAATTTATATGCGAAGTTAAAATATCATTTTATGGAAAATGCATATATTAGAATTTATATGCAAAGTTAAAATATCATTTTATTGACAATACATACATCTAAATTTGTATGAATTATTTTATTTGTCAAAACATGCACTGAAACTATATACAAATAAAAGATTCCTTTTTATTTGTTAAAGTTAAGAATAGAAATACAAATAAAAGTTTATCTTTTATTTGTCATTAACAAATGTCATGCAAATAAAGACATGTTATTTGACATTACAAAATATGTTGAAATGGTTAAGGAAATTAAAACATTCTTTTCTTTGAAGTGTTAGATTCATCAGTGACATCGTCGAATGGTTTATATTTATATATAATTATATATATAAATACAAATTAAAATTAATCGAATCGCGCACGATAGTTCGCGTTTCGGAATCGTAACTTTAAACGATTATACCGAAAGATCTGACCGTTGGATTTTCCTAAAACCGGAACCGTTAGGACCGCTTTGGGAAGATCTTTCTAACGGTATAAATCTTGTTAAAATCCAATGGTTAGATTTTGAGATATGTGAAAATCAAATTTCGATAAACAGCGCCAGGGCCGCCTATAGACCCGAAGCGTCGTTAAATTAAATTGAGTTATTTTTATATAAATAAAAATAGCGATAAATCGTTATAAAATAATATTAACGATATAAAATAGTTTTAAATTATATATATACGAGAATTATTTGAAAAGACCAAGTTTAATCTCATTTCAAATAATTATACGATGGTTTAAATCAAAGATATTGAAGACGGTAATTGAAGACCGGCGATCTTCACATCGAATGGAGGACTACTGATGCCCAACATTGGGTAGCTCCCAGTAAAGGATTAAAGTGGTAATTTGTCTGAACAGTGATTGTCCGGATAAGCGAGCACCTCTCTTTCATATTGGACATACGGGACGAGGAATAAGTTGTCCCCTGTTTCGTTCAGACCCAGTCGGACTTGTAAATGGATGTGTGTCTGACATTGGATTTCATTCCATGTAAATTATATTGATTTCTATTTAATATAAGGTGCGGAGAATTTATTTTCTTGCTTAACACCCTTCTCTGAGACGTACGAGCTCAGAGGTTATATATTGGTAGTTATCGATCGCATGGCGTGGAATGTCAATGTGGCATGCCAAGATGCAAATGATCAAGGCTTTTGTTGTAAAGCAGAGCCTTGTGGTTGATGATCAAAGCATATCCTATTTCGACATAGCTTTGTGTATAGCGTTACCTCGCGAGCCTCACACCCCGATAAGAGTCAAAAACGAGACAAGGGACCCAAGGAGTGCATGTGTTTCTTTCTAGCTAGGAGGGGTGTCCGCGTTTACAAGCCCTGACATTTTTACTTATGTGGATGATGGATTATGAGGTACCTCGGATTTATTGGTCGACAGTGACCATTTTATAGGTTCGATAGGACCGGGAAACGTGTGTTCAGGCATAACTAATCCACTAAAGTATTTGTGGACCGGCATTGGAGGATCCAAGGGCTCGCTAGCGTCCGAGTCCTAAGACATTGCTAGAGTGTCTCGAATCGGTAAGGAGATCGTCCCTAGCCTTGAGTCATGATGGAAACCCAATTTCCAATACGACATTACGGTTTGGATTGTAAACCTATATATGGCGACATAGTAGGATGCAGTACTATGCCGTCTAGGATTGATACATTTACTTTGAAGGATTTTAAACTGATTAGACACTAATAATCATATTAAAATATTATTTTCTACGTATCAAGCATGTTTGATCATTATAAGGTAAAATTCTATCCTCCGGTTTGCGTTGCATTATGTGATGGGAATTGAGTCTTATAATGATTTCATTTTTCTAAAAAGCATTGCGTTGTTTTGAATAAATATTTACATAATTTATGCACTGGCCATCCAATGGAGTAAACCTGTTCCGCGTTAGCGGCGTGGTCCTATGATTTTCCATATTGTTAGATAATTTAGGAAAGATTTCTCATACCAGTCCCATGACTGACCCGTAGTTTGTTTAACTTGCAAACTCGGGTGCCCATATTTTCTACATGGGCAGTCGAGTAGCTTATTTTGCAGATATATTGAGCAGAATTCTGGATCGATGCTTAAAGTTGTGTCCAGAGCATTGATAGACTTCCACTGTATCAGATTATTGGTCCCGCTGCAATGTACTAAATTCATTGTAAATTATCTTCCGCTGTTGTATTATTATATCGATGTACTCTGATATTCTGTACTCTGATGTAACATTATTATAATGATTATAAAAGTCTTTTGTTACTTGTTCTAATGTGTTGTATTCCCAGAGTTAGCGTATTCGGGTTTTGAACGGTCTTGGTCGATTTTGCGATCGATTTGGTCCGGGCGAAATCCAAATTGTTACATATAATGGTAAAGAATCAACTATATAAGCAGAACATTCATTTATTTCATTAATACTGAGTTTGAACATCACATTACACACATATCCTTTACCCACAAACATGCCGTTTTTCGACAGAATTAAACTATCAGCCTCCATGATAGATTTGACACCACTCTTGGATAGGATTGATGCAGAAACCAAATTATTTTTTATATCAGGAACACGGAGTACATTAGTGAGATTAATCTTCTTGTTGGAAGTAAAATGGAATTCCACATTTCCTTTCTCGAGAACCTTTGCACCATTTCCATTTCCCATAAGCACTTGCTGTTGATCAACCAATTCTGTCTAGGTTTTGAACAGCCCTTTGTTGTTGCAAACATGAACTATTGCACCAGAGTCAAACCACCAATCCGAAGATTTGTTTCAGCAACTTCCATGTATAGGTCAGTTATCATGCCGATCTGCAAATCCGAAACCATAGCAATGATTTCTTGGACTTCATCGTTCTCAACCATATTTGCATTTTTAGACTGGCCTTTTTGCTTTGGAGGTGCCCTGCACTCTCGTTTGAAGTGCCCGAGTTTGCCGCAGTTATAACAAGCCTTGTTTTTCTTATCCTTTGGATTAGATTTGGCATCTGTCTTAGTTTTCTTATTTGGCTTAAAGTTCTGGTTCTGAGCATTCTTTCTCTTCTTTCCAAAATTGACATTGTTCACGTTTGTTATTGGAAAAACACCATCACCGATTCTATTTTCCTCTTCAATCCGTATGTGTTTTCCAATCCGTTCCAACATGAGTTCTTCAGTCATGTGTAGGAGCTTTTTACGATAATTATTCCAACTGGGTGGAAATTTAGCAATAATAGTCCCTACTTGAATAGATTCTGGAATTTATACTTTTAAATCTGCAAGTTTTCCAACCAGAACTTGTAAGTCATGCATTTGGTCCATAACAGAGACATCATCTTTCATTTGAAATTCAAAATACTATAAGGAAATAAACTTATCTGTTCCAATTTTCTCTGTTTTGTACTATGCTTCTCGCGTGCAATAACCTGGAAATCTGAGCCAATTTAGTAATTTTATGTTGGCAATTTTAGTGAATTTTGAATATTTAAAATGAATTATTTTAAATAATAACGACGAGAGATTTATTCTGAGTAGAATTAGAATGTATATATTTATTTGAATCAACGTTAGAATATAAATATTTATTTTAAATTATAAAAGGAATTGAAAATGGCGCGGTAGTTTGAAATTTCGATTTCAAAGTTCAAATAAATGCACGAGATTCAAAATAAGTCGGATTTTAGCGAAACCAAAAATATTTGAATCTAATTGAGAATATCTTTCCAACGAATCCGAAAAATTGAAATTTCATAGCGGGAATAAAAAGTTATGTCCAGTTGAAAATTCAGAATAGTCGCTATGGAATTCTGGCCCTTAAAAATAGCCATTTGGCAAAGGACCTTCGTTTTTGACGAAACCACTTTTGTTGGATCCGGGATGTCAAATTATTGCTAGATTCCAAAATTCATAATTTTTGGGATCAGTATGTGAGCATGGCACAAGAAAACGTGTTTTAACAGTTTCAGTCAATTTCGATCGACCAGAAAATGTCCATTTGTCAAACGGTCTCAGAATTTGATGAAATTTGTTTTGTTAGGACCGTATCGTCAATACGAAGCTAGAAATATTTTTTTGGGAATTTTTAGAAACTGTATGTGGCCCCGGTAGATTGAAATGTGCATTTAAATTGAATATATAAAGATTTAAATGAAAACTGATCGTAACAGCTGAATTGGGTTACGAAACATATCCCATTGTGTTCAGAGTGGGGGTAATTTGCTAGGGGCGACCATTGGTGGGTTTCGTTTAGAGGTCGAAAATAAAAGTTACTTTTCGGGAGAATAAATTAATAATTAAATAATTATATATATATAATAAAACCCACAGCCCTTTACCCTTTCCCCGTTGAAAAAGGGATCTAGAAAAAAAAACCAAAAGGAATCGATCCCGCCAGAACCCATCGCCCTCCTCTACGACCGACGCCGCCGCGGCCTGGCCCACCTCTGGCCATCGCAGATCCCGTCGTGCCCCCCCTGCTCCAGCGACGCCCCCTTCTCTTTCTCCCCTCCTTCCTTCTCCAATCTGATGCCACGAGCCCCAGTTGAACCCAGACCGCCACGCCACCGAACCCCACCCACCACCTCGACGTCGACCCCCCTCTGACCAACCGCAGCCCACCTCCGACCAACACTCCGACCAAAGAGCCCTCCGACCAGTAAAAATCCAGTTTTTATTAAAAAAAAATCCACATCCTTTTAACGCCCGCGAGCTCCTCCGCCCTCCTGACGAGCGCGCTCCCCCAAAGCCCTGAGTTCTGATGATGGTTCGACAGTTCTGGAGTCACGATGAAGACGATTACAAATGGTAAGGTTTTTCAATTTCAAGTTTTATTTAATATACCATTGTTTAAGATTTCAGATATTTATAGAGGATAAAAATCTAATTTTTATATATACGATGTTAGGGTAAAAATCTAATTTTTATTTATATGATGTTAGGGTAAAAATCTAATTTTTATTTATATGATGTTAGGGTAAAAATCTAATTTTTATTTATATGATGTTAGGGTAAAAATCTAATTTTTATATAGAAAACAATGAAGTAAAAATCTATTTTTTTTATGTAGAAAAAAAGGTTGTAAAAATTCTAAGCTTTATAAAGAAAACAAAGTAATAAAAATATGATTTTTGTAAGATAGAGAATATAAAAATATGATTTTTATATATATAGCGAAATAAAAATATAATTTTTATTATATGTATAGTGAAATAAAAATGTGATTTTTATCCATATAAGCATTGGAAAAAAATGAGATTTTTATTTATGAACAACGTGGAATGTGAGAGTTGGGATTTCAGACAAATCTAAACCATTCAGAATAGAATGGAGTGGATCCCAAAGGTGAGAACTCCTCACTTTTATTTATTTTCTAGTTGAAATATATACTAGGATGCAGACGGTGCTTAGCAGCACCCGACACCCGTCGTCCACAGACCATGGACAACTTGTTTGTTTGATTGCTGTGCTGTGAAATTTGATTGTGTGATGTGGAATGAAATAAAATATTTTATAGTGGAAAATATTTTATAGTTAAAAATATGATTTTTAACGTGTATATAAAATAAATAGTAATAAACAAATCGGACGATTTGTTTATATACACTGATTTGACTGATATTGATTGGGACGATAAATTTTACACATCGCCCAACTACACAAATAAAATCTGTGTTTGTTAATTTGAAACCCCACATGGGTATTGGGATGATATTCGACGTACACTATTTGTAACGACCCGCATTCTACATATCATTGGATCGTAGAATATTTATTTCTTTCACATACGAAGTCGTATGGTCATGTAACTTTGGGAGACGACTATTGGGGTCATTTCCCATGTTCATGATTTTTGTCGATTTTTAAATGACCATTTTACCCCTAGTTGGCACTGTTTTGGCCATAACTATTGATTGGAAAGGAATTTTGACCTGAAACCACTTCCATTGGCTCCGGATGATGGTTTACAATTCCGAAGAGTGGTCACATTAGCCAAACGGACTCACCGTTTGGGAGATATGGCTGAAACAAGTTCCAGATAGTGAAAAACATATTAATTGGGCATAACCGAGTGATTAACAACTAGGCCCAATGGGGGATTTCGGGATTAGGGTAAGAAGGAGGCTGAAATCAGTTAGAGAACGATCTTATCCTCATTTCCCAACCGCCACTTTCATTCTTGAACCCTAACAATGGTCGCCAATGTCTAGAAACATCCCCAAATCACTTTCTAATCAAGTTTTGGCTTAATCTACATCAAATTAAGGAGAGAAAACACGAAAGCAAGGTTGAAGCTGCTGTTAGACGTTAGAATTCACCCAAATCAGCGAGGTTTCAGTTCTGAGAATTTCATTTGTGGCCAAGGTGAGTGATTAGCATCGTTTTGACACTAATTACAGTTAATTAAGGGTAATTAGTGAAGATTAGCGAATTTATACACTGATAAATTCTGGAAAAATATCTATAAATTCAAAAATAATATTTTATGCCTCTGGTAGAAATTTGGTTTAATTTGGTTAAGTTCTGTTAGCCCTATGATTAGTTTTACTTAAACATGCTTAAGGGAAAATAAGGGGTTTTTGGTATATTTGATCCATTTTGACATGTAAATTCATTGTTTTGGTGTTTGTGGTTAGTATGCTATGTTGCTATGACTGTTTGACATGATTTGTGATTGATTAGTATAGTTAGATTTGTCGAAAACGTCGTCGAATGGCGTAAACAAGTTGCTGGAAAAAGTTGCAGAAAGTTGTGCAGGGTTTCGGATCGGATCGGATATGGGCTCGGATCGGATTGGAGACCTGGGCAAGGAACCCAACCCAAACTGGAGTCTGGCACAAAAGAGGCTTGGCAAAAAGGAAGGCCATGTTGGTTAAGCTGGGGATCGGATCGACTTAGGGACGAAGGGCTCGGATCGGAACTTGACACTTGGGAGAACTGGCAAGAAGGAAGGCCACACTAATTGAACTGGGATCGGATCGGATAAAGAAGGAGGGATCGGATCGGAGCACGTGAAGAACGAGGGAGCGGATCGGAGCGGAAGCACGAACTAGAAGGGAAATGGCACCCGACCCGACCCGGAGGAGGACACCCGACCCGACCCGGAGGAGGACACCCGACCCGAACCGATACAATGTTGGAAACCCGAACCGAACCGCTAAAGGGGAGGGCAACACTCCGACCCGACTCAGAATGGACACCCGACCCGAACCGATGGCTAGGAGGGAAACCCGACCCGACCCGACCCAGTATTGACCAATAACCCGAGATGCAAAGGTAGTCCAATATGGGAAGTTAGAGCTCAGGATCCAGTTGGGAACCGATGAGTTCACTTCATGATTGGGCTTTGCTGCGGGACGTGTGCCAAGGGGCAGTCGATGTTTATGACTTTGGATCACTATGTATGGGAAGTACGTGAACGGATTCAGGGTTGCAATGGCCTAGGTATGACTAAAGGACTATAAACAAATGAAGTGGGGTCATTTGTAAAGATTTGGTCATGACTCCATGTGGTAAGCTTGGTAGTAGCAGTAGTTGTACAAGTTGAACTCCGTCACAACTTCGATGGGTCTAGTGATTGACAGTGGTGGACATCGTATGCTTTACGCACTAAGTGAGAGATGTGAGGATGGTTGCTATGGTTGATTTGTTTTCCATCATTACGACATACACACCCCACCCCCGTATTCTTTACACTATCTATTATGGCACCTTGGAGTATTGTACGGTATGTGGTACTAACTCTTTGGTTGCAGGTCCAGGTTCAGGTATGGTTTAGTATACCTGTTATTATTCTGTTTAGATGTTTATCGCTCATACCAGGTTTTATGTCTGACCCAGAGTTTTATGTCTCCTCTTATTACTCTGGGTGCTCACACGAGCAGACTAGAGACAGGTTAGCTGGTGATGCACGGGTAGATGATCCGGAGACGAGCAGGAGGCTTCCACGTATGATATATATAGTATTCTCCCTGTGTTGTTGAAGATCACTGCTTGGGCATTAGTAGTGTATCTTCTACTTTCAGTTTTCTTTTGTTTTAGAGACAGTAAATTTGGAAAGTTGTAATAACCTGTATGTGGATTTCCGCTGCTCTGATGTTGATGTTGGTTTTAATTATCAGCTTATACACTCTCTCACCTATTTTATGTTAAGTATGTTATTTTTATATTTTATTCCATGCGCTGTGAGACATTCTAAAGGTTCCTCGTTAGTTAATTCCCTTCTTTCTTTTCTTCTGACGACCGTTCCGTGCTAGTCGGGCATGTGTACAGCGCACTTTCAGAGGAAATGCCGGCTGGTGCGGGGCGGGCCGTCACACTTGGTATCAGAGCTCTAGGTTGCGTAGTTAACCTAGGCAAGTTATCAGGGAGAGATAATATACGTATACGAGAGAGCGTATTTGTGATTACTTTGGTTTTTAAAAGCTATATATGTATATACTATTAGTAGTATAAGAATGAAGTCGTACTGCACTAGCACCACTATGGGGTCGTTAATCGTTTCCTTTTTCAGATTGACGATGAGCCGATATACTAGAGGTGCTGGTAGGGGAGCCAATAATGGGAATGCTGCTGACATGAGGACGATGTTTACTGACCTCATGAGAGAGATGCTTAGAGATGTGCAGAGGGCAGCTCCCAATGGTGGAAATGGTGGTGGTCCAATAGTGCAGGCGCCGAGAGTCGACTTCGCCAAGCTGAATAAGGATTATACTAGCCTTGGTGGGAAGCAGTTCCACGGAACGGAGTCGGCTACGGATGTTCAGGATTGGTTGGACAGTTGTGAACGTATCTTCGAGGATTTGGGCATCGAGGATGCGATGAAGAGAAAGCTAGCGTCCCGTCAGCTGCAAGGGCGGGCAATGAATTGGTGGAATGCTATTAAGGCAGCTACACCTGAAGATCAGATTACTTGGGAGCAGTTTAAGGTTCGCTTTAGCGAGAAGTTCGTTCCAGCTGCTCAGAAGTCAGTGCTGTTTAAAAAATTCTTGGAGCTCAAGCAGAATGGCAGAGCTGTCTCGGAGTATATTACTGAATTCGACACTTTGTCGAAGTATGGGTTATCTCTTATTGATACTGCCGAGAAGAAGAATGAGAAATTCATAACTGGTTTGGATCAGTACTTGGGGGAAAGGCTTATTAACCACATCGATGAGACGTTTGAATCGGTTGTGGGGAAAGCATTGAGGTCAGAAAGTCTCTACCCTAAGCCGAAGACTGAGGTTGCATCTGCAGAAGAGCCAAAACCACAAGCAAGTGGTGGAGGCAAGGGTGGTTCCCAGACTAAGAGAAAGCAGAGTCAGACTAAGGATGGCCAGAAGAAAAAGAATAAGCAAGATGTGGAGTGCTTCAGCTGTGGTAAGAAGGGCCATTATGCTAGTAATTGTCGGGCCAAGCCAGCGGGTAGGAAGTGCTTCAATTGTGGCCAAATGGGACATCACAAGGACAAGTGTCTGCAACCCCCCAAAGAAAAGCAAATGGTGAAAGCATATGCCCTTAATGCTATTCCTTCTTCGTCGAATGCCCCAACCGCGGCGGAGAAGGGAAAGAATGTCATCATTCAAGGTATGCTTTCTGTTTATGATGTTCCTGTTAGAGTTTTGTTTGATATCGGGGCTTCCAGTTCTTTCATATCTAGTGACCTAGTAGATAGGTTGGGATTGGAGCCTGAGATTGTCGATAGACCTTTAGTAGTGACGAACCCGATTGGTGGTTCGACTAGCCTTTGCATGATTTGTCGTAATGTGGTCTTATCGAGTCATGGATGCATGTTTGTTTGTGATTGCTTTGTTTTGGGCTTTACTGGGTTTGGCATTATTTTGGGAGTAGATTGGCTCCAAAGATACGGGGTGGTGGTAGACTGTGAGGGCTTTTTGGTGACAGCTAGAGCGGATGATAGGCGGAGGATAGTGTTTGGTGGTCTACCCAGTGAGGGGGTATTGGCTAGTTTTCTAAACTCCCTCGACATTCCGCATAGTGAGTTGTCAGGTTTGCCCATGGTTGGCCAGTATCCGGATGTTTTCGAAGAAGTGACCGGGCTTCCACCACATCGAGAGATTGAGTTCCGTATTGATTTGGTGAAAGATGCCAGACCTATAGTGATGCCACTTCGTCGTATGGCGCCAAGGGAGCAGCGAGAGCTCGAGGTGCAAGTCAGCGATCTTTTGAAGAAGGAATTTATCAGAAGGAGTGTTTCTGAATGGGGAGCACCAGTTGTGTTTGCTACCAAGACGGATGGTTCCCTTCGTTTGTGTGTAGACTACCGCGAGTTGAATAAAGTGACGAGGAAGAACATGTATCCTCTACTGCGGATAGATGATTTGTTCGATCAGTTGAGTGGCGCGAGAGTATTTTCTCAGTTGGATCTTGCGACAGGTTTTCATCAGCTTAGAGTGGAAGCTGAGAGTATAGCTAAAACGGCGTTTCGGACGCCGTCTGGATTTTATGAGTGGTTGGTCATGCCATTCGGGCTGACCAATGCCCCAACATATTTTATGGATCTTATGAATAGGGTATTCAGAGATCAGTTGAATAAGTTTGTCCTTGTGTTCGTTGATGATATTTTGGTCTACTCGAGGACAGAGGAAGAACACAAGGAACATTTAAGAATAGTGATGGAGGTGTTGAGAAAACACCAATTGAAAGCAAAGTTTTCTAAGTGTCACTTCTGGAGGAGGGAAGTAAGGTTCTTGGGCCATGTTGTTTCAGAGAATGGTATTGCCGTGGACCCGGCGAAGGTGGCTACAGTACAGGATTGTCCTACGCCCAAGAATGCAACAGATGTAAGAAGTTTCTTGGGGTTAGCTGGATATTATCTTAAGTTTATCCAAGGTTTCTCCAAGATAGCAACACCATTGACCCAGTTGACCAAGAAGAATCTAGCTTTTGTCTGGGACGAAAGGTGCGAGAATGCATTCAAGAGTCTAAAGGACAAGTTGACATGCGCACCAATGTTAGTCATTCCTAAGGGGAATGAAGAGATGACGGTATACACGGATGCTTGTGGTACCGGACTGGGTGCTATATTGATGCAAGGCTGTAGGGTAGTAGCCTATGCAAGTCGGCAATTGAAACCGCATGAGAGAAGATACCCTACCCATGATTTAGAATTGGCAGCGATCATGTTCGCGTTAAAGATTATCTCTTGGGAGAAAGATTTGAGCTGTTTACAGATCATAAGTCGTTGAAGTATCTCTTCTCCCAGAAGGATTTAAATCTCCGGCAACAAAGGTGGTTAGAATTCTTGGCTTCCTATGATTTTGACATCGCATATACACCGGGAAAGGGCAATGCAGTGGATGATGCATTGAGTAGGAGACATGTCAGCTTAGGGGCTATGTTTCTAGAATGGAAGCAACTGGAGTACATCGCTGGGTATGATTTCAGACCAAAGTGCGAATTAGATCCAGAAATGTTAGCAAGTTTGACGATCAGACCCACTTTGATTGAGCGGATCGGCTCTAGTCAGAGGGA
The DNA here is from genome assembly GCA_030737875.1 of Allium sativum. Taxonomy (NCBI): domain Eukaryota; kingdom Viridiplantae; phylum Streptophyta; class Magnoliopsida; order Asparagales; family Amaryllidaceae; genus Allium; species Allium sativum. The sequence goes on along the minus strand of CM060919.1, from coordinate 792,801,485 downwards.
CGATCCTAACTTATTGGAAATCATCTCCAAGTTAAAGATGGGTATCGATGAGGAGATGAACAAGTATGGGCTTGATCGAGAAGGATGACTTAGAAAGAATGGAAAGCTTGTTGTACCCAATGTCAATGGATTGAGGGATGAAGTGCTTAGAGAGTGTCATCACTCAAAACTGACTATACACCCCGGTGGTAACAAGATGTATCGAGATATGAAGCAGACCTACTACTGGGAAGGGATGAAAAGAGACATTGGGTGGTTTATATCTAAATGCATGAATTGCCAGCTAGTTAAAGCCGAGCAAAAGAAGCCTAGTGGGTTATTTCAACCATTAGAAATTCCTGAATGGAAATGGGAGCAAGTCTCGATGGATTTCATCGATGGTTTACCAAGGACTAGGCCGGGATATGTTAGCATTTGGGTAATTGTGGATCGATTGACTAAAAGTGCAAAATCCATACGTCAAATCGACCAGAACGGCAGCTAAGTTAGCAGAATTGTGTATGATATGGGTAGTGAGATTTCATGGAGTACCTAAAAGCATTGTGAGTGACCGAGACCCGTTGTTCACTAGTGGGTTTTGGAAGAGCTTACAAGAGGCTCTAGGGTCAGAGTTACATCTCAGTACCGCATATCATCCTTAGACCGACGGTCAGACGGAGAGGGTGAATCGTATTTTGGAAGATCTCTTGAGGGCATGTATATTGGATTTTGGTGGATCATGGGATGACCATTTGCATCTAGTAGAGTTTGCATATAATAATAGCTACCAATCCAGTATCGGTATGGCTCCATATGAAGCTTTGTACGGAAGACCGCGCAACTCACCATCATGTTGGATAGAGACTGGCGAGAAGTTTATGCTTGGACCGGATGTGGTGAGGGAAACTTCAGACAAGATCAAGATCATTCAACAACGAATGAAGGCTGCTCAAGATAGGCAGAAGAGTTATGCTGATAAGAGGAGAAGAGACTTAAAATTCTCCGTTGGTGACTTGGTGTTTGTCAGGATTTTCCCGTTGAAGAGCGTAATACGATTTGGCAGGAGGGGCAAGTTGGCACCAAGATTTGTTGGCCCATTCCCTGTTCTTGGACTAGTAGGGAATTTGGCATATAGAGTTGGCTTACCAGAGAAGATGGCGGGAGTTCACAATGTATTTCATGTTTCCCAACTAAGGAAGTTCGTCCACGACTCAGATATGACTATTTCACCTGATCAGTTAGAGGACTTCGAAGTAGAACCCGAGGCGGTTGGGAACCGCAAGCCGACCCGTATTGTCGGGCACGACATGAAGCAACTTCGAAAGAAGGCGGTGAAGCTAGTCAAGGTTCAGTAGGGCGAGGAAGAGAATGATTGCACTTGGGAGACAGAGGAGAACATTAGGAAGACATATCCAGAACTCTTTGCCTGGTAAGATTTTAACTTCGATTTAGTTTTCCGCATGCTAGGGTAGGCTTGTTTGCTTGTTTTGCATATTTGATTGTTGTATGTGGCTGTTAGGCATGCGGGATCCTTTGTATGTTTAGGGTTAAGGAATTTCAGGGGCGAAATTTCTTAAGGGGGGGAGAGTGTAACGACCCGCATTCTACGTATCATAGGATCGTAGAATATTTATTTCTTTCACATACGAAGTCGTATGGTCATGTAACTTTGGGAGACGACTATTGGGGTCATTTCCCATGTTCATGATTTTTATCGATTTTTAAATGACCATTTTACCCCGAGTTGGCACTGTTTTGGCCATAACTTTTGACTGGAAAGGAATTTTGACCTGAAACCACTTCCATTGGCTCCGGATGATGGTTTACAATTCTGTAGAGTGGTCACATTAGCCAAACGGACTCACCGTTTGGGGGATATGGCTGAAACAAGTTCCAGACGGTGAAAAACAGCTTAATTGGGCTTAACCGGGTGATTAACAGCTAGGCCCAATGGGGGATTTCGGGATTAGGGTAAGAAGGAGGCTGAAATCAGTTAGAGAACGATCTTATCCTCATTTCCCAGCCGCCACTTTCATTCTTGAACCCTAACAATGGCCGCCAATGTCTAGAAACATCCCCAAATCACTTTCTAATCAAGTTTTGGCTTAATCTACATCAAATTAAGGAGAGAAAACACGAAAGCAAGGTTGGAGTTGCTGTTAGACGTTAGAATTCACCCAAATCAGCGAGGTTTCAGTTCTGAGAATTTCATTTGTGGCCAAGGTGAGTGATTAGCATCGTTTTGACACTAATTACAGCTAATTAAGGGTAATTAGTGAAGATTAGCGAATTTATACACTGATAAATTCTGGAAAAATATCTATAAATTCGAAAATAATATTTTATGCCTCTAGTAGAAATTTGGTTTAATTTGGTTAAGTTCTGTTAGCCCTATGATTAGTTTTACTTAAACATGCTTAAGGGAAAATAAGGGGTTTTGGGTATTTTTGATCCATTTTGACATGTAAATTCATTGTTTTTGTGTTTGCGGTTAGTTTGCTATGTTGCTATGACTGTTTGGCATGATTTGTGATTGATTAGTATAGTTAGATTTGTCGAAAACGTCGTCGAATGGCGTAAACAAGTTGCTGGAAAAAGTTGTAGAAGTTGTGCAGGGTTTCGGATTGGATCGGATATGGGCTCGGATCGGATTGGAGACCTGGGCAAGGAACCCGACCCGAACTAGAGTCTGGCACAAAAGAGGCTTGGCAAAAAGGAAGGCCATGTTGGTTAAGCTGGGGATCGGATCGACTTAGGGACGAAGGGCTCGGATTGGAACTTGACACTTGGGAGAACTGGCAAGAAGGAAGGCCACGCTAATTGAACTGGGATCGGATCGGATGAAGAAGGAGGGATCGGAGCACGTGAAGAACGAGGGAGCGGATCGGAGCGGAAGCACGAACTAGAAGGGAAATGGCACCCGACCCGACCCGGAGGAGGACACCCGACCCGAACTGATACAATGCTGGAAACCCGAACCGAACCGCTACAAGGGAGGACAACACACCGACCCGACTCAGAATGGACACCCGAGCCGAACCGATGGCTAGGAGGGAAACCTGACCCGACCCAGTATTGACCAATAACCCGAGATGCAAAGGTAGTCCAATATGGGAAGTTAGAGCTCAGGATCCAGTTGGGAACCGATGAGTTCACTTCATGATTGGGCTTTGCTGCGGGACATGTGCCAAGGGGCAGTCGATGTTTATGACTTTGGATCACTATGTATGGGAAGTACATGAACGGATTCAGGGTTGCAATGGCCTAGGTACGACTAAAGGGCTATAAACCAATGAAGTGGGGTCATTTGTAAAGATTTGGTCATGACTCCATGTGGTAAGCTTGGTAGTAGCAGTAGTTGTACAAGTTGAACTCCGTCACTACTTCGATGGGTCTAGTGATTGACAGTGGTGGACATCGTATGCTTTACGCACTGAGTGAGAGTTGTGAGGATGGTTGCTATGGTTGATTTGTTTGCCATCATTACGACATACACACCCCACCCCCGTATTCTTTACACTATCTATTATGGCACCTTGGAGTATTGTACGGTATGTGGTACTAACTCTTTGGTTGCAGGTCCAGGTTCAGGTATGGTTTAGTATACCTGTTATTATTCTGTTTAGATGCTTATCGCTCATACCAGGCTTTATGTCTGACCCAGAGTTTTATGTCTCCTCTTATAACTCTGGGTGCTCACACGAGCAGACTAGAGACAGGTTAGCTGGTGATGCACGGGTAGATGATCCGGAGACGAGCAGGAGGCTTCCACGTATGATATATATAGTATTCTCCCTGTGTTGTTGAAGATCACTGCTTGGGCATTAGTAGTGTATCTTCTACTTTCAGTTTTCTTTTGTTTTAGAGACAGTAAATTTGGAAAGTTGTAATAAGCTGTATGTGGATTTCCGCTGCTCTGATGTTGATGTTGGTTTTAATTATCAGCTTATACACTCTCTCACCTGTTTTATGTCAAGTATGTTATTATTATATTTTATTCCATGCGCTGTGAGACATTCTACAGGTTCCTCGTTAGTTAATTCCCTTCTTTCTTTTCTTCTGACGACCGTTCCGTGCTAGTCAGGCATGTGTACAACGCACTTTCGGAGGAAATGTCGGCTGGTGCGGGGCGGGCCGTCACACTATTGTTTAGTTGTATGTCAATCGATAGGTTGACAGACTGTGTAAGCGTTAATTATTTATATTTAATGCTTATGCAGTTGTGTTGTGCACTCTGGATGATGGTTGATGATTTATCGTTGTTGTTATATACATGTGTTGTAGGGATACCATATAATAAACGTTATATGGTAATTGATTGGGCCTCATTACAATTTGGAAAATAAGAAATATAAATTCATGTGTTGAATAGAAATATAAATATTCATGTGTTGAATAGAAATATATATTCATGTGTTGAATAGAAAAATAAATATTCATGTGTTGAATAGAAAATATAAACTCATGTGTTGAATAAAATAAAAATTCATGTGTTGAATAGAATAAAAAAAATTCATGTGTTGAGTAGAATATAAATTCATGTGTTAAATAATAAATATTCAAGTGTTGAATATAATAAATATTCATGTGTTGAATAGAATAAACATTCATGTGTTGAATAAAAGCCATGTTGATTAGATTGATGCCATTTTGACGTGAACGATATTTATATCGATTATATTCGTTTTTATAATGATTATGGAAAAGGAAGCGATTTCAAACTATAACGTTTTGAAAATATTATCATTTATATATATATATATATATATCGATAATATGGAATGTTCAATTTTGATTCGAAATTGAATATGAAGTTGAAATCGTTTTGAAAACGAATTTAAAACGATTTATAAAATACGTTTTAAAAGGGGATCGATGAAATATATAATATATATATATATATATATTATATATATAATGGCCTGAATAGAACGCGGCGCGCCGCGGCAGTTCGCGAATTTCGACCATTGACTTCGAATGGACGTTACGGGAGATCCGACCGTCAGATTCTCCTATCATATCGAAAAGAGATTTCTAATGAATATTAGAAATCAGAAATATAACGGTTGGATTGGGAATTATGTCCAAATCAAATTTGGAAAAGGTCGCTGTAAGTGCAGTTCGATGGCCGTTGATGGAAATCAACTGTACGGGCCTTGATAAAATTATTAAAAATAGTAATAATTTGTGTAAAATCATAAGAAATGATTTGTGAAGAACTGGTATGAAAAACTCCATATTTGAAAAGATAAAAATAGATTTTTATCGAAATGAACTAGTTTTGAACTAGAATTATAATCCATTTATTTTTTATGAAATAAATAAAGTGGATTTGAAAATAACCAGAATTTCCAATATATAAAGTGGAAATGGATTAGAATCGAAATTGTCTTTGGAATATTTCGATATTGGATTTCGTGATTATACAGATATTGTTATGGAAAATTGAGAGATATATTTATATCGTTATTTTCAATACGATATTTGTTGGTTGTAGAATTTGATATTGAATATAAACCGATATATTTTCTATTCAGAGCCTTGTATTTAATATCAAATGGGATTTGGGTTTGTCGTAAATAGTGTCTTCATTAACACTGTTCTTAAACCCAGTTGAGAAAAAGATTAAATCCTTTTATTTTAGATTTTATGAAGTGTACCAATTAAATAGTATTTAATTAGAATTGAATTTGAATTGATTTTTGGGTTTATCATGAACGGTGTTTTAAATAACACTTGTTTTTTAACCCGATAATTAATGGAATGTGATTTTGGGTTTATCGTGAACCGTATTTTAGATGACATTGGTTCTTTAACCCAGTTAAAGACAAGACATTGATTTTTGGGAAGATTAAAACTAAGTGGAGTTTTAATGAATCTTTAATTAGATTGAAACGATCGAGAATGGATTGTCACCAGTTTTGCTCCAAGCGATAGTTAAATCTTTAATTAGATTTGAACGTGACATGGTAATTGAATTTACCGATAACACCGTGGTGTTAGATATGAAGTATGACCAGTTTTACTTCATGGGATGAATAGGTTGGGATTGGGAAATAAAATAAATGATTACTTCGGTGTGGTACGCTAATCCCGACTAGTTTGAATTGATATTCAAAGAAGATTAAAGAATAAATTTAAAGAATTTATCTTTGATAAAATTAATGGGAACCTTTCCCAAAGTATAAGAATATTTGAATAAAAGAATATTATAAATTGGAATGAGGCGTATGTTGTGTTTCTGTAACACTTGTTGATTATATACGTGAGTTATTCAGAAAGACCGGATTTATCCCATTCTAAATAACTGATTCGACATGGTGTCGAGGATGAAGACGGTGGTCGAAGACCAGAGGTCTTCACATCGTTTGGGTGGTTGCTGATGATCTTGATTCGGCTGTACACCCAAGAGGAGGGAATCAGTTGGTGATCGTCCAGACGTACTTGGAGATCGATGGATATGCGAGGTACAAGGTGCCTCCGGTTTCGTTCAGACCCAGAACGAACTTGTAAATGGACTGTGTGCGTGACATTGGATTTTATTCTGTGTGATTGATTTCTATTAAATATATATCTGTTTGGCGGCGAAGAATTTATTCTCTTGCTTAACGCCCTTCTCTGACACGTACGAGCTCAGGGGTTATATATTGATGGATATCAATCGCATGGAGTGAATTGCATGTGTGGCATGCCTAAGTGGCAAATGATCAAGGCTTTCATTGAAAAGCAGAGTCTTGTGGTTGATGATCAAAGCACGGCCTGTGTGGCATAGCTTTGTGTAGCGTTGATTTGTGAGCCTCACACCCCGGTTGTGAACCAGAAACGGGAGAGGACCTCAGGGAGGACATGCGTTTTTTTCTAGCTAGGGTGGTGTCAGTGACCTACCAGCCCTGACATTTATATTATTTTCACCTGTGTAGTTGTTGCTGTTGCGAGGCGCCTCGGATATATCGGTGACTATGTGGAGTCGATGGAGCCATTGGGCTCATTTATGCCCCAAAGGGCGGGGAAACGCAGTGTTCAAGCATTTTAATCCACATCGGTGGACCGACCCCGTCGCTCCAAGGGCCCACCTGAGTCTGGGTCCTGAGGCTCGGGCTATATAGTCTCGAATCGGTAGAGGACGATCCCTGGCCTCAGTTCATAGATGGAAATCCAATTTCCAAATACCTGACTTTGCGGTTTTGATTGTAGAGCCTAGTATGGAGACATAGTGGTATGGGGCACTTATGCCGTCTATGATTAATACTTATGATTGAAATTGTTTTCTTCACTTATAGTATAGCGTATCAAGCATTCTTAGGCTATTATAAGATAAAAACCCTATCCTCCGGCTTGCGTTGCATTGTGTGATGGGACCTGGGTCTTATAATAGCTTCATTTTTCTTTATTTAGCATTGCGCTATTGTTTTATGCACTGGTATTCTTGGGAGGAAACCCATTCCGTGTTATACGGCGTGGTCCCTTGATTTACCTAACTTTAAAATAAAGATTAATAACTGTTTTAGTTCTCACACCAGTCCCATGACTGACCTGGACTTTATTGTTTTAACCTAAACTCTGGGTGCCCTTATTTTGACACGGGCAGCTCGTAGTTTTAGTTTTGCAGATTTATATTCACAGGATCCTGGTTTACAGCTGGAACGATACTCGGAAAGCTCTGTATCCGTGTATTACTTTCAGTTGTGTATTGTATTATTTTCCGCTGCTATGTAATGTATTGTAATCTCTGATATTTTTCTGTTGTGTAATATTTATTCATACTCTGTATATTCTTGTATTCTAATGTAATTGTTGTAATAAACAATGAAATTTTCTTCTGTTTGCGTTCTGGTTGGTCGTGTTCTCAAAACAATCAGGGGTTTCGAACGGTCTTGGTCGGTTTAGCGACTGATTTGGATCGAGCGAAATTTCCAGTTGTCACATTTTGGTATCAGAGCTTTATTTTACAAAGCTCGAGAACAAGAAACGTTAGAACCAAACGAAAGAATTCATCAGAGATTGGATTAGTAATATCCAATGAGAATGACTCGTCAGAGATGGGGCCAGTAGTATCCTAGAACGAGTGTGAAGAGTATATTTTTAAAATGAAAACAATTTTGTTTAGAAAATTTAATTCAGTTATTCATATTTGAATATTTATTTATATTGATTTGGACTATCCAGTATATAAAGATTTTGCGTATACGTCTGATCCGCGTGTATTTGAAGTTTTAATATACTGGATAGATATAGAATCACATTTTAGACACCCGGGGATGATTCTGATGATATGGCCACATCATCAGTATTTATGTTCGAGTTTTGAAAGTGTGATATCTATATATTTCCATTAGACTGGTGTGAGAACCAAAGCTAGATAGGGCTTTTGTTGTGATTTGGCATCAAAAACATGATTTTCTGTATATGTACCAAAATTATGAATTTGAAACGTTAATCAACTAATTGATTGATGGTTGTGTTGTCTGATTATTGTTTGATTAATTAAATGTTGAACTTTTAGCCAAATTGAACCCAAAAGTGAATTGTACTGAAAATTTGTCGCATTTGCATACATATACATGTACTTACATTGAACAGGTCATAGCAAGGAGGCTAGAGAAGAGGAATAAAATTGTTTGCCTGACAAATAGGTACATGTTTATGGTATTCCTTGGGTTTTTGATGATTTTATGAATCGATTGGCTAGCCGCTTGGCTGTTTCTTTTTCTTTTTGGATTGGTGAGGGTCATGGGAGGCTATTTAAAATATCCCGAAGCTCCCGGTGCAGGGGAGGTTATGGCGAAATTTTTCGAAAATTTAGGGTGTTAGCCAAATTTTTGAAAAATTTGAAAAGTTCTGATAAACTGAAAAGTTGAAGAACTTAAGCCGTTATGAAAATAATGAAAGTTGAGTTGATTTGTTAAACAACTTTCAGCTTCGTTCCTTTTCGGGGACGAAAAGTTTTAAGTGGGGAAGATTGTAATAACCGGGAAATCTGAGCCAATTTAAAATTTTTATTTTGGCAATTTTAGTGAATTTTGAATATTTAAAATGAATTAGTTTAAATAATAACGACGAGAGATTTATTCTGAACAGAATTAGAACGTATATATTTAATTGAATCAGCGTTAGAATATAAATATTTATTTTAAATTATAAAAGGAATTGAAAATGGCGCGGTTGTTTGAAATTTCGATTTCAAAGTTCAAATGAATGAACAGGATTCAAAATAAGCCGGATTTTAGCGAAACCAAAAATATTTGAAACTAATTGAGAATATCTTTCCAACGAATCCGAAAAATTGAAATTTCATAGCGGGAATAAAAAGTTATGTCCAGTTGAAAATTCAGAATAGTCGCTATGGAATTCTGGCCCTTCAAAATAGCCATTTTGCAAATGACCTTCGTTTTCAACGAAACCACTTTTGTTGGATCCGGGATGTCAAATTATTGCTAGATTCCAAAATTCGTAATTTTTGGGATCAGTATGTGAGTGTGCACAAGAAAACGTGTTTTAACAGTTTCAGTCAATTTCGATCGACCAGAAAATGACCATTTGTCAAACGATCTCAGAATTTGATGAAATTTGTTTTTTAGGACCGTATCGTCAATATGAAGCTCGAAATATTTTTTTGGGAATTTTTAGAAACTGTATGTGGCCCCGGTAGATTGAAATGTGCGTTTAAATTGAATATATAAAGTTTTAAATTTAGATTTAAACAAAAACTGATCGTAACAGTTGAATTGGGTTATGAAACATATCCCATTGTGTTCAGAATGGGGGTAATTAGCTAGGGCGACAGTCGGTGGGTTTCGTTTAGAGGTCGAAAATAAAAGTTACTTTTCGAGAGCATAAATTAATAATTAAATAATTATATATATAATAAAACCCTCAGCCCTTTACCCTTTCCCCATTGAGAAAGGGATATAGAAAAAAACAAAAGGAATCGCTCCCGTCAGACCCCATCGCCCTCCTCTACGACTGACGCCACCGCGGCCTGGCCCACCTCCGGCCATCGCAGATCCCGTCGTGCCCCCCCTCCCGCTCCAGCGACGCCCCCTTCTCTTTCTCCCCTCCTTCCTTCTCCAATCTGATGCCACAAGCTCCAGTTGAACCCTGACCACCACGCACCGCCTTAGGCCGCCAAACCCACCCACCACCTCGACGTCGACCCCCCTCTAACCAACCGCAACCCACCTCCGACCAACACTCCGACCAACGAGCCCTCCGACCAATAAAAATCCAGTTTTTATTAAAAAAATCCACATCCTTTTAACGCCCGCGAGCTCCTCCGCCCTCCTGACGAGCGCGCTCCCCAAAGCCCTGAGTTCTGATGATGGTTCGTCAGTTCTGGAGTCACGATGAAGACGATTACAAATGGTAAGGGTTTTCAATTTCAAGTTTTATTTAATATACCATTGTTTAAGATTTCAGATATTTATAGAGGATAAAAATCTAATTTTTATATATATGATGTTAGGGTAAAAATCTAATTTTTATTTATATGATGTTAGGGTAAAAATCTAATTTTTATTTATATGATGTTAGGGTAAAAATCTAATTTTTATATAGAAAACAATGAAGTAAAAATATACATTTTTTATGCAGAAAACAAGGTAATAGAAATTCTAAGCTTTATAAAGAAAACAAAGTAATAAAAATATGATTTTTATAAGATAGAGAATATAAAAATATGATTTTTATATATATAGAGAAATAAAAATCTGATTTTTATTATATGTATAATGATATAAAAATGTGATTTTTATCCATATAAGTGTTGGAATAAAAATGTGATTTTTATTTATGAACAGCGTGGAATGTGAGAGTTGGGATTTCAGATAAATCTAAACCGTTCAGAATAGAATGGAGGAGTGGATCCCAAAGGTGAGAACTCCTCACTTTTATTTATTTTCTAGTTGAAGTATATACTAGGATGCAGACGGTGCTTAGCAGCACCCGACACCCGTCATCTACAGACCATGGATGACTTGTTTGTTTGATTGCTGTGCTGTGAAATTTGATTGTGTGATGTGGAATGAAATAAAATATTTTATAGTGGAAAATATTTTATAGTTAAAAATATGATTTTTAACATGTATATAAAATAAATAGTAATAAACAAATCGGACGATTTGTTTATATACACTGATTTGACTGATATTGATTGGGACGATAAATTTTACACATCGCCCAACTACACAAATGAAATATGTGTTTGTTGATTTGAAACCCCACACGGGTATTGGGATGATATTCGACGTACACTAACCCCGATTGTTTAGTTGTATGTCAATCGATGGGTTGACAGACTGTGTAAGCGTTAATTATTTATATTTAACGCTTATGCAGTTGTGTGGTGCACTCTAGATGATGGTTGATGATTTATCGTTGCTGTTATATGCATGTGTTATAGGGAATCCATATAATAAACGTTATATGGTAATTGATTGGGCCTCATTCCAATTTGGAAAATAAGAAATATAAATTCATGTGTTGAGTAGATATATAAATTCATGTGTTGAATAGAAATAAATATTCATGTGTTGAATAGAAATATATATTCATGTGTTGAATAGAAAAATAAATATTCATGTGTTGAATAGAAAATATAAATTCATGTGTTGAATAGAATAAAAATTCATGTGTTGATAGAATAAAAAAATTCATGTGTTGAGTAGAATATAAATTCATGTGTTGAATAATAAATATTCATGTGTTGAATAGAATTAATATTCTTGTGTTGAATAGAATTAATATTCTTGTGTTGAATGGAATAAACATTCATGTGTTGAATAAAAGCCGTGTTGATTAGATTGACGCCATTTTGATGTGAACGATATTTATATTGATTATATTCATTTTTATAATGATTATAGAAAAGGAAGTGATTTCAAAATATAACGTTTTGAAAATATTATCATTTATATATATATCGATGATATGGAATATTCAATTTTGATTCGAAAATGAATATGAAGTTGAAATCGTTTCGAAAATGAATTTAAACCGATTTATAAAATACGTTTTAAAAGGGGATCGACGAAATATATATAATATATATATTATATATATTATATATATAATGGCTTGAATAGAACGCGCCGCGCCGCGGCAGTTTGCGAATTTCGACCATTGACTTCGGATGGACGTTACGGGAGATCCGACCATCGGATTCTCCTAAAACCGAAACCGTTGGGTTCGTATCGAAAAGAGCTTTCTACCGAATATTAGAAATTAGAAATCTAATGACTGGATTTGGAATAATGTCCAAATAAAATTTGGAAAAGGTCGCTGTAAGTGCAGTTTGATGGCCGTTGATGGAAATCAACTATACGGGCCTTGATAAAATTATTAAAAATAGTAATACTTTGTGTAAAATCATAAGAAATGATTTATGAAGAATTGGGATGAAAAAACCCATATTTGAAAAGATAAAAATCATTTTTTATCGAAATGAACTAGTTTTGAACTAGAATTATAATCCTTTTTTTTTTTGAAATAAAGTGGATTTGAAATGGTTCTGAAAATAACCAGAATTTCCAATATATAAAGTGGAAATAGATTTGAATCGAAATTGTCTTTGGAATATTTCGATGTTGGATTTCGTGATTATACAGATATTGTTATGGAAATTTGAAAGATATATTTATATCGTTATTTTCAATACATTATTTTTTGGTTGTTGAATTTGATATTGAATATAAACCAATATATTTTCTATTCAGAGCCTTGTATTTAATATCAAATGGGATTTGGGTTTGTCGTGAATGGTGTCTTCATTAACATTGTTCTTAAACCCAGTTGAGAAAAAGATTAAATCTTTTTATTTTAGATTTAATGAAGTGTACCAATTAAATAGTATTTATTTGGAATTGAATTTGAATTGATTTTTGGGTTTATCGTGAACGGTGTTTTAAATAACACTTGTTCTTTAACCCGATAATTAATGGAATGTGATTTTGGGTTTATCATGAACCGTGTTTTAGATGACATTGGTTCTTAACCCAGTTAAAGACAGGATATTGATTTTTGGGAAGATTAAAACTAAGTGGAGTTTTAATAAATCTTTAATTAGATTGAAATGATCGAGAATGGAGTATCATCAGTTTTGCTCCAAGCGATAGTTAAATCTTTAATTAGATTTGAACGTAAAATGGTAATTGAATTTACCGATAACACTGTGGTGTTAGATATAAAGTATGACCAGTTTTACTTCATGGGATGAATAGGTTGGGATTGGAAAATAAAATAAATGATTACTTCAATGTGGTTCGCTAATCCCGACTAGTTTGAATTGATATTCAAAGAAGATTAAAGAATAAATTTAAAGAATTTATCTTTGATAAAATTAATGGGAACCTTTCCCAAAGTATAAGAATATCTGAATAAAAGAATATTCTGAATTGGAATGAGGCGTATGTTATGTTTGTGTAACACTTGTTGATTATATACGCGAGTTATTCAAAAAGACCAGGTTTATCCCATTCTGAATAACTGATTCAACGTGGGTCGAGGATGAAGACGGTGGTCGAAGACCGGAGGTCTTCACATCGTTTGGGTGGTTGCTGATGATCTTGATTGGGCTGTACACCCAAGAGGAGGGAATCAATTGGTGATTGTCCAGACGTACTTGGAGATCGATGGATATGCGAGGTACAAGGTGCCTCCGGTTTCGTTCAGACCCAGAACGAACTTGTAAATGGGCTGTGTGTCTGACATTGGGTTTTATTCTGTGTGATTGATTTCTATTAAATATATATCTGTTTGGCGGCGGAGAATTTATTCTCTTGCTTAACGCCCTTCTCTGAGACGTACGAGCTCAGGGGTTATATATTGATGGATATCAATCGCATCGAGTGAATTGCATGTGTGGCATGCCTAAGTGGCAAATGATCAAGGCTTTTGTTGAAAAGCAGAGTCTTGTGGTTGATGATCAAAGCACGGCCTGTGTGGCATAGCTTTTTGTAACGTTGATTCGCGAGCCTTACACCCCGGTTGTGAACCAGAAACGGGAGAGGACCTCAGGGAGGACATGCGTTTCTTTCTAGCTAGGATGGTGTCAGTGACATACCAGCCCTGACATTTATATTATTTTCACCTGTGTGGTTGTTGCTGTTGCGAGGTGCCTCGGATATATCAGTGACTATGTGGAGCCATTGGGCTCATTTACGCCCTAAAGGGCGGGGAAACGCAGTGTTCAGGCATTTTAATCCACATCGGTGGACCGACCCTGTCGCTCCAAGGGCCTACCTGAGTCTGGGTCCTAAGGCTCGGGCTAGAGAGTCTCGAATCGGTAGAGGACGATCCCTGGCCCCGGTTCATAGATGGAAATCCAATTTCCAAATACATGAGTTTGCGTTTTTGATTGTAAAGCCTAGTATGGCGACATAGTGGTATGGGGCACTTATGTCGTCTATGATTAATACTTATGGTTGTAATTGTTTTCTTCACTTATAGTAATAATAAAAGATGAAATTTAGCATATCAAGCATTCTTTGGCTATTATAAGGTAAAAACCCTATCCTCCGGCTTGTGTTGCATTGTGTGATGGGACCTGGGTCTTATAATAGCTTCATTTTTCTCTATTTAGCATTGCGCTGTTGTTTTATGCACTGGTTTTCTTGGGAGGAAACACGTTCCGTGTTATACAGCATGGTCCCTTGATTTACCTAACTTTAAAATAAAGATTAATAACTGTTTTAGTTCTCACACCAGTCCCATGACTGACCTGGAGTTTATTGTTTTAACCTGAACTCTGGGTGCCCTTATTTTGACACCGGCAGCTAGTAGTTTGGGTTTTGCAGATTTATATTCACAGGATCCTGGTTTACAGCTGGAACGATACTCGGAAAGCTCTGTATCCATGTATTACATTCAGTTGTGTATTGTATTATTTTCCGCTGCTATGTAATGTATTGTAATCTCTGATATTTTTCTGTTGTGTAATATTGATTTATACTCTATATATTCTTGTATTCTGATGTAATTGTTGTAATAAACAATGAAATGTTCTTCTGTTTGCGTTCTGGTTGGTCGTGTTCTCAAAACAATCAGGGGTTTCGAACGGTCTTGGTCGGTTTAACGACTGATTCGGATCGAGCGAAATTTCCAATTGTCACATAGCACATCCCAGATTTCTTTAGGTGACTTCAGCGGAGTGTAGAGGCCGTACAACCGATCTGATAGTGTATTAAGGATGTGGCCTCGGCACAGCAGTTCATCTTCCTCGCGTTTCATCCTCTTTTTCTTCAGTTCTTCTGTATCTTCCTCTGTTGGAGGAGGAATCGGTGGAAGATTTTCTTCCAGCACGTATGAGACTTTAAGAGTAGTAAGGAGGAATTTCATCTTGTCCTGCCAGCAAGTGAAATTGGTTCCGTCCATTCTTTCTTGGCGGAAAAAGTCTTGATTCATCAATTTGAAAGCGGAATCTACACTGTTATCCATAGCGGATATTGCTTTAAGTTTGTTGTTAAACAGTGAAAAATCGGGCTTTGACGGTTTTAAGGTGCGGGCTCGCTTTCGTTAAAGCAATATCTGCCCCCACTTGTTTGAGTTTGCCGACGGGTTGAACGACAGACTACTTCCCATGATACAACAAAACCTAAACCCGGAGGCGTGGCAATGCCTGTGAGTTTAATGGGATTTATTACTTGCAGTAGATAAAACAGAAACTGTATTTACAGGAGGAAAGAGAAAAAGGGCAGAAGTTAATTCTGGATTGGGTGAAAAGGAGATGTATTTATAAAAGGCAAAGAGTCATCACCGTTCTGGAACAGGTGCATTCAAACAGACGCGTCCGTATGTTCAAATTCAAAAAATGTGATTGTTTGCGTTCAGGCCACATCGCTTCCGTACGGTCACGCACACGCAAGACATCACTTCCGTACAGTCATGCACACGCCCACATGCCCCAAGTGCCCAATCTTTGACCCATAATAAATATTTTATAGGCCCAAGCCCATGTGCATACCTATCCAAGCCACTACTCAAGCCTTAGTCATTTTAATTTACAATATCATACAGAAGGCTTTGTTATATACCTTGGAATAGTCCAAAAGACTTGGTGATGTGGGACTTAATGTTCTCCTCATTAAAACAATCTACCTCAACACGATGTAATGAATTTTTATATATATTGCATTGTTATACAACTACTAGTTCAGATGTTTGACTGTTTTTTTAAAGCTCGTCGATGCATTTTATTATCTAACTAATATAAGACTGCAAGATTTTGAACACTTATATCTTATCTTCAAACCTCTAAATTCCATGTCAAGAAATTCATTTAATATTGCTTGTGCTCCGTAGTAGATGTAACGACCCGGATTTCAGAGACCTTGGATATCCGATATATCTCACATATCGAGCGTCCAAGAGTCGACAAAATCCAGATAATTATGAAAGGAAAGAAATAGATAGAAGATAGAACTAAGAAAAGACATCAGAATCTCACAGCGGAACTTGGGACAATATATTATAACCCAAAATATTACATATTATAAGTCAAGTACATTAGAGTACTTCATACATACGGATACATGTCATCACAATTTCATACTTAACACTTGTGATACTAACTTGCAGATAATTCTACATATGATAGATAAGCCAACACTTCAGATCCTGCCATCCAGCTACTCCAAGTTACCTTAAAACCTGGATCACTTGTCTACTCATAATAAATATTATGAGTACCCAAGAGTTTAAGGAAAACACAGAAAATAAACTCCGGGTCAGTCATGGACTGGTATGAGTAAACGATTTATAAACAAGTTTTAATAAATCACAATGATTCATAAGACCACGCCGTGAATACGGAACGGGTTTTCACCTTATGAGATCAAGACAGTTTGCATATTTAAAACAGATATTATGAAAATGTCTAGGTGTCACAAATAATTACAATCTAGTAGAATGCTTTCATCTCACATTCTACTTATAGTATACAAACAAAAACCGTTAAGTGCTTATGGATATTGGTTTCCAACTATGACAAGGTATGGAATCACCTTCCGGAGGTGTATCTCTAGATACGAATACACGGGTTCAACAAGAACATCTTGTTAACCCGGCCACACATGACCGACCACTCATTTCGCTTGAGTGTATCGAATGTATATCACCAACGGTGGTAGCAAGCCAACCGTTTCCCGAAACGGGTCAGAATCGACAATAGATTTTTAAGAAGTAAATGAAACTCTAGATCAGATGATGATACATCCTAATGGGAGCTACCCACATAGCCATGCTGCCTGCCCGATTTTTGTCATTTCTGGTTGTGAAGCTTAAAGCTAAACGTACCCTGACACATGCTTTTTATTTGCTTTGAACGTCACATCGTCAAACCCGCTAATCCACTAATTGACTTCTTCAAAAATATATTACAAGTATAAAGTAAGAGAAACGAATTTCTCTACCACTTATAACTACGTTTGAAAAGATCAACGTACGTGATTAGTTAGGAGTACTCCGTCAGACGTTCGTCCATACAAGTTGTCCTGGGACTGGACAAACCGAAGGTACTATTCCGTACAACCATCTTAGCCAATGTTATCTAAGATTTATACAATAGCCCTTGCATTTCTCTCCGTCTTCAATATATTCAGCATACTTGACTCGCAACGCTTATGCCAATACGGAGTGGTTCTTAGGATAATAATCCAACCGGTCTCTCCATATTAACAACGTTAAAATGGTCAAAACTTTGATAGTCGATGACTTAACTATCAAATGAAAATACGTGTGCACACAACAAATCTTATTTCCAATTGGAACTTCTATTTGATCAATCATCATATATGTATATATATATTGATATTTCTGTGTTTACGTATCACTATCCCTTCACATCAATCAGTCGCTGACTGTAATCGTTAAGAGAACAACTTCCTAAGTATAAACCCCGAAGGCCGAAACCAACATCAGATAAATCCTCAGAAAATCATTCAGCTTATTAATTCTAGTCAGTTTCTAATTTCAGTAACTTCATTTGAAATTCTTATTTTCAAGGATTCATGTTCCTTTAATATTTTTATTTCGAAAAATATTAACTTAACCTCTTTATTTCATATCATGTTATACCGTGTGCGGAGCACGGCTTTAATCCTTTCTAGTGAAAAATCTTCTTTTAATTTACTTCATTTTATATTCGTGTGCGGAGCACGGGCTAAACTTTACTAATCAACTTCACTTAATTTATCTTCACTTAATTAACTTGTCTTCATCAACTTTACTTGATTAACTTAACTTGATTAACTTAAATTGATTAACTTAAATTGATTAACTTCACTTGATTAACTTCACTGATTAACTATGTTTAATCATTTTTAACTCGAATGTCTAACATCCGATCATCTTTAATCGAATAACTAATATTCAATTAAATTATAATCTAATTAATTAGCTTAATCAACTTTAACTCGACTCATTACTTCTATTCAACTTTACCTTGATTAACTACATCTAATCCATTCTAACTTGATTAACTATTTCTGTTCAATCTCGAATATCTGATATTCGATCATCATTAATTAACAACGTATGTTCAACTTAATCTGATTAACTACTTCTAATCAACTTAACTGATTAACTACATCCGTTCAACTTAACTTGATTAACTACGTTTAATCAACTAAACTCGATTCATCACTGATCAGCTTATCATTTATTTAATTATTTAATTAAATAAATAAATAAATTATTTAACTTTTATTTTTGGACAGTCGTCTTTTCTGATCAGTTGAAATTACGTGATCTGCTTGACGGATCACTGGTTTCTGCTGTGATCTGGCATTTACCAGATCCTGTGATCTGGCTGTGTCAGATCACTCGGATTCACGTGATTGCCAAGGCAAATCACTTGTTTAACTCTATTCGACTAAAATATTCACTCCGCTTGATCTACTTATCAAAAACCCCTACTGTCTGCATATATATCCATCTTATAACAGCGAGCAACCTTCCCATACCCTGACTAACGTTTTCATGAGAGTTTGTTTCACATTTTTGGGTTGCATATGTTGACAGTAGCTTGCGGTTTGGTTTGTTCTTCAAACCATACATCCCACACAGTAAAGACTAGGGTCTAACATTTCTTATACATACTGATACAATCTAGTGTGTCATCGTAACCTAAGTTACTAATCTATATAAGCATTTATATGCGATGATCATAGTGGTTCATGTGTACATAGTCAAACATACTTGCGGAAAAACACAGCAATATGTATGCAAACAGTCAAGCAATTCATCATGGAACATAACAGCAAACATGCATGAGTGAACTAGCATCAAACCGTAATTAAAACATGAACAAACAGTGGGTTTTCCATACATGTACACAGGGGTTTTTCCGCAGCAAACAATGAAGGACAGCAGTGTTTTTCTACATATTATACTTAGCAACAAACATCATACAGTTTATAGCAACTTCTAGCATGATCAAAAAAGTTTAATAGTGAGAGTTTACTCACTTAAACATTGCTGAGATGTAGCATTGTTTCTAGCATCTCATCCTTCTTTAATTCACGGGTTTGACAGCATCAATGCGTCCAGTCTCTTCTCTTTGGCTTGCGGCTTGTACATCAGCGAAATGGTTCCACTTCCTTCTCCAAGCTTGCGGCATGACAGCAGTTTCATGCTTCAATTTCTCAACATGCTTGCGGTTTACAGGTGGATAAATGGTTTCATTTCTCCTCTTATATGCTTGCGGTTTACCACAGGATAACGCGCCTAGTTTTTCTTCTTTTTGTTGCGGTTTTACAGTAGCACAAAAATGAAGAAGGAGCTTCATATATATAGGCTATCTTTATATTGTATTATATTAGTTTTCCTATTAACTAAATTAACTAAATCTTATCCTTCCTAAATCAAATACTTGCGCAGGGTTTGCACAGCAAATCATATCTTATATGAAAGCAACCCTTAGTTTGTTTTGCATGCATAAGGTGTGTTGGATGAATGAAGGCCAACCACTTGTATTTGCTTATATTAACTAATTTCATAATCTTCCTTAATCAAAAGATTTTCGCAAGGACCATGTACAGCAAAGAATATGGGATGAAAGCAACTTGTAGTTTTGTTTTTCATGTATGAGCCTAGGTGGATGAATGAGAGCCATTCAATGGTTTAAACTATGGCAAACATCCCTATCATCATGTCCTTGTCTTCTAGAATATGAATTAACAATGTTTTAAATTCTAGCTTGCTTCATCACTTTATTAGCCTGCGCAACATCTTTGAATATCTCCATTCACATTATGCATTAATTCATTTAATACTCATGTGTCACTATCATCTAGTATCCACTAGTTTTATCATGAAGCATCTATGCTAATGGGCTTGGTTCTAAAGTGAATGGTTGCTTGTATATGGGTTGTTCTCTCTTGCGCCATACTGTGGGCTGCTAAGGCTTTCTAACTTGACATGATGCTATGGTATTTAATAGGCTACAAGCTCATGTGTTTGTGTGTTTTAATGTACATCAGTTTTACTTAGTTTCTAGGCACAAGAATGGTTGAAGTTTAGGCTTGAATGTTACATGTGTACATGGCTATTTACACAAGCATGTTGTAGGAGTTTGGCCATACGATTTCTCTAAATAATGCTGCTAAGTCATGCTAACTTATTGGTGCATTAACACGTGTATGTAATGGGCTAAAAGTCACAGCAGAACTTTTCCTTTGATTGGTCTCGGATGGTCTAGAACTATGGTCTTCAAGTTGTACGAATTATAGTGTTTACACTAGCTTATGTACTCGATCTAGTTCATGTTATTCTCGATAATTTCTCTGCTAAGACATCTCTAAAACAGGTTGTACTAGGGTCCTACAGTAGTCTAGTTATAATCTGATTAATTTCTCTTTAAGTTGTTGTTGGAATTATTTCTCCAATCGATCGATTTCTTAAATTAAATGATTTGCGACGCTTTAGTTATAGTTCCTTTAGTAACGCTTTTCTATAGCGCTTCCCTAACGCTGCTATAGAGTTCTATTACTACTACTATTGTTGTTTACTACAGAATTTAGTTACACTAAAAGTTGTCAAGTTTTAGCGACGCTCACTGATGTTATAAATAAACTTATCACAAATTTTCGGGTCATTCAAATGAATATCCACATTAATAACTAAATTATCAATGTATTGCAAAATTTTAAGTTCTGACGTATTTTAGTTGTCGTCAGAAAATCCCGGGTTGTTACAATCTACCCACCTTAAAAAGATTTCGTCCTCGAAATCGTAAGTACTAGTAAGTCTAAGTTAAAATAAAAGTTATCAACTCATCCATAAATAATCAACATATATCAATCAATTGTTATTTATCACAGTTATTTCCCTAACTTCAAATATCAGTTACTACAGTTTGAAAACACCTCCACCACTGCATCACTATCTCAATATCCATCAGTTCCTGACCGTACATTGGTAAGCGAATAACTCTCTAAATATCAATCCCGAAGATCAAAATCAACATCAGATTGATACCTAGAAAATCATCCAACTAAATCAATTTCCAGTTAGGTTCCAATTTCTTTACATCTCAATTCCTCATCATCCATATTACTCAAAATCTCTTCAATTATATTTGGGAAAATAAATCCCAAATCTTTATTAACTCCCTCCATTTGAATTGACTCATCCAAATATATTCATCTGCACTGAATTCTCTTTTCACTTGAATCTATATTCAACAATCTCCAGTTCACTTCACTTAACTCCGTTAAGTTTTATACCAATTAATTTCTAAATTAGTTATCTTCGTTTTCAAGACTCCTTAAATCTGATTTTATTTCAATAACCAGTAAGTTCACTTTTCTTAAGTTTAACTTAAGTCCAGACTTAATTTGGTGAAAATCCAAATTTTAATTCAATTTAAAATCCTAACTTATTTCCTATATCAATATGATTAGATGTTATTCTAATTCAATTCAACCCTTCTTAAATTGATTCTAAGGCTAACCCTAATTACCTTAACTTAAGTTGATTTCTCCTAAATATATATATTCTATATATATAATAGCATCCAACTTTTAAAATACGCTCTCTCAACACTAACCCAAAGCCTAGGTATACGATAGCTAAGCTCTGATACCAACTGTAACGACCCGGATTTCAGAGACCTTGGATATCCGATATATCTCACATATCGAGCGTCCAAGAGTCGACAAAATCCAGATAATTATGAAAGGAAAGAAATAGATAGAAGATAGAACTAAGAAAAGACATCAGAATCTCACAGCGGAACTTGGGACAATATATTATAACCCAAAATATTACATATTATAAGTCAAGTACATTAGAGTACTTCATACATACGGATACATGTCATCACAATTTCATACTTAACACTTGTGATACTAACTTGCAGATAATTCTACATATGATAGATAAGCCAACACTTCAGATCCTGCCATCCAGCTACTCCAAGTTACCTTAAAACCTGGATCACTTGTCTACTCATAATAAATATTATGAGTACCCAAGAGTTTAAGGAAAACACAGAAAATAAACTCCGGGTCAGTCATGGACTGGTATGAGTAAACGATTTATAAACAAGTTTTAATAAATCACAATGATTCATAAGACCACGCCGTGAATACGGAACGGGTTTTCACCTTATGAGATCAAGACAGTTTGCATATTTAAAACAGATATTATGAAAATGTCTAGGTGTCACAAATAATTACAATCTAGTAGAATGCTTTCATCTCACATTCTACTTATAGTATACAAACAAAAACCGTTAAGTGCTTATGGATATTGGTTTCCAACTATGACAAGGTATGGAATCACCTTCCGGAGGTGTATCTCTAGATACGAATACACGGGTTCAACAAGAACATCTTGTTAACCCGGCCACACATGACCGACCACTCATTTCGCTTGAGTGTATCGAATGTATATCACCAACGGTGGTAGCAAGCCAACCGTTTCCCGAAACGGGTCAGAATCGACAATAGATTTTTAAGAAGTAAATGAAACTCTAGATCAGATGATGATACATCCTAATGGGAGCTACCCACATAGCCATGCTGCCTGCCCGATTTTTGTCATTTCTGGTTGTGAAGCTTAAAGCTAAACGTACCCTGACACATGCTTTTTATTTGCTTTGAACGTCACATCGTCAAACCCGCTAATCCACTAATTGACTTCTTCAAAAATATATTACAAGTATAAAGTAAGAGAAACGAATTTCTCTACCACTTATAACTACGTTTGAAAAGATCAACGTACGTGATTAGTTAGGAGTACTCCGTCAGACGTTCGTCCATACAAGTTGTCCTGGGACTGGACAAACCGAAGGTACTATTCCGTACAACCATCTTAGCCAATGTTATCTAAGATTTATACAATAGCCCTTGCATTTCTCTCCGTCTTCAATATATTCAGCATACTTGACTCGCAACGCTTATGCCAATACGGAGTGGTTCTTAGGATAATAATCCAACCGGTCTCTCCATATTAACAACGTTAAAATGGTCAAAACTTTGATAGTCGATGACTTAACTATCAAATGAAAATACGTGTGCACACAACAAATCTTATTTCCAATTGGAACTTCTATTTGATCAATCATCATATATGTATATATATATTGATATTTCTGTGTTTACGTATCACTATCCCTTCACATCAATCAGTCGCTGACTGTAATCGTTAAGAGAACAACTTCCTAAGTATAAACCCCGAAGGCCGAAACCAACATCAGATAAATCCTCAGAAAATCATTCAGCTTATTAATTCTAGTCAGTTTCTAATTTCAGTAACTTCATTTGAAATTCTTATTTTCAAGGATTCATGTTCCTTTAATATTTTTATTTCGAAAAATATTAACTTAACCTCTTTATTTCATATCATGTTATACCGTGTGCGGAGCACGGCTTTAATCCTTTCTAGTGAAAAATCTTCTTTTAATTTACTTCATTTTATATTCGTGTGCGGAGCACGGGCTAAACTTTACTAATCAACTTCACTTAATTTATCTTCACTTAATTAACTTGTCTTCATCAACTTTACTTGATTAACTTAACTTGATTAACTTAAATTGATTAACTTAAATTGATTAACTTCACTTGATTAACTTCACTGATTAACTATGTTTAATCATTTTTAACTCGAATGTCTAACATCCGATCATCTTTAATCGAATAACTAATATTCAATTAAATTATAATCTAATTAATTAGCTTAATCAACTTTAACTCGACTCATCACTTCTATTCAACTTTACCTTGATTAACTACATCTAATCCATTCTAACTTGATTAACTATTTCTGTTCAATCTCGAATATCTGATATTCGATCATCATTAATTAACAACGTATGTTCAACTTAATCTGATTAACTACTTCTAATCAACTTAACTGATTAACTACATCCGTTCAACTTAACTTGATTAACTACGTTTAATCAACTAAACTCGATTCATCACTGATCAGCTTATCGTTTATTTAATTATTTAATTAAATAAATAAATAAATTATTTAACTTTTATTTTTGGACAGTCGTCTTTTCTGATCAGTTGAAATTACGTGATCTGCTTGACGGATCACTGGTTTCTGCTGTGATCTGGCATTTACCAGATCCTGTGATCTGGCTGTGTCAGATCACTCGGATTCACGTGATTGCCAAGGCAAATCACTTGTTTAACTCTATTCGACTAAAATATTCACTCCGCTTGATCTACTTATCAAAAACCCCTACTGTCTGCATATATATCCATCTTATAACAGCGAGCAACCTTCCCATACCCTGACTAACGTTTTCATGAGAGTTTGTTTCACGTTTTTGGGTTGCATATGTTGACAGTAGCTTGCGGTTTGGTTTGTTCTTCAAACCATACATCCCACACAGTAAAGACTAGGGTCTAACATTTCTTATACATACTGATACAATCTAGTGTGTCATCGTAACCTAAGTTACTAATCTATATAAGCATTTATATGCGATGATCATAGTGGTTCATGTGTACATAGTCAAACATACTTGCGGAAAAACACAGCAATATGTATGCAAACAGTCAAGCAATTCATCATGGAACATAACAGCAAACATGCATGAGTGAACTAGCATCAAACCGTAATTAAAACATGAACAAACAGTGGGTTTTCCATACATGTACACAGGGGTTTTTCCGCAGCAAACAATGAAGGACAGCAGTGTTTTTCTACATATTATACTTAGCAACAAACATCATACAGTTTATAGCAACTTCTAGCATGATCAAAAAAGTTTAATAGTGAGAGTTTACTCACTTAAACATTGCTGAGATGTAGCATTGTTTCTAGCATCTCATCCTTCTTTAATTCACGGGTTTGACAGCATCAATGCGTCCAGTCTCTTCTCTTTGGCTTGCGGCTTGTACATCAGCGAAATGGTTCCACTTCCTTCTCCAAGCTTGCGGCATGACAGCAGTTTCATGCTTCAATTTCTCAACATGCTTGCGGTTTACAGGTGGATAAATGGTTTCATTTCTCCTCTTAGATGCTTGCGGTTTACCACAGGATAACGCGCCTAGTTTTTCTTCTTTTTGTTGCGGTTTTACAGTAGCACAAAAATGAAGAAGGAGCTTCATATATATAGGCTATCTTTATATTGTATTATATTAGTTTTCCTATTAACTAAATTAACTAAATCTTATCCTTCCTAAATCAAATACTTGCGCAGGGTTTGCACAGCAAATCATATCTTATATGAAAGCAACCCTTAGTTTGTTTTGCATGCATAAGGTGTGTTGGATGAATGAAGGCCAACCACTTGTATTTGCTTATATTAACTAATTTCATAATCTTCCTTAATCAAAAGATTTTCGCAAGGACCATGTACAGCAAAGAATATGGGATGAAAGCAACTTGTAGTTTTGTTTTTCATGTATGAGCCTAGGTGGATGAATGAGAGCCATTCAATGGTTTAAACTATGGCAAACATCCCTATCATCATGTCCTTGTCTTCTAGAATATGAATTAACAATGTTTTAAATTCTAGCTTGCTTCATCACTTTATTAGCCTGCGCAACATCTTTGAATATCTCCATTCACATTATGCATTAATTCATTTAATACTCATGTGTCACTATCATCTAGTATCCACTAGTTTTATCATGAAGCATCTATGCTAATGGGCTTGGTTCTAAAGTGAATGGTTGCTTGTATATGGGTTGTTCTCTCTTGCGCCATATTGTGGGCTGCTAAGGCTTTCTAACTTGACATGATGCTATGGTATTTAATAGGCTACAAGCTCATGTGTTTGTGTGTTTTAATGTACATCAGTTTTACTTAGTTTCTAGGCACAAGAATGGTTGAAGTTTAGGCTTGAATGTTACATGTGTACATGGCTATTTACACAAGCATGTTGTAGGAGTTTGGCCATACGATTTCTCTAAATAATGCTGCTAAGTCATGCTAACTTATTGGTGCATTAACACGTGTATGTAATGGGCTAAAAGTCACAGCAGAACTTTTCCTTTGATTGGTCTCGGATGGTCTAGAACTATGGTCTTCAAGTTGTACGAATTATAGTGTTTACACTAGCTTATGTACTCGATCTAGTTCATGTTATTCTCGATAATTTCTCTGCTAAGACATCTCTAAAACAGGTTGTACTAGGGTCCTACAGTAGTCTAGTTATCATCTGATTAATTTCTCTTTAAGTTGTTGTTGGAATTATTTCTCCAATCGATCGATTTCTTAAATTAAATGATTTGCGACGCTTTAGTTATAGTTCCTTTAGTAACGCTTTTCTATAGCGCTTCCCTAACGCTGCTATAGAGTTCTATTACTACTACTATTGTTGTTTACTACAGAATTTAGTTACACTAAAAGTTGTCAAGTTTTAGCGACGCTCACTGATGTTATAAATAAACTTATCACAAATTTTCGGGTCATTCAAATGAATATCCACATTAATAACTAAATTATCAATGTATTGCAAAATTTTAAGTTCTGACGTATTTTAGTTGTCGTCCGAAAATCCCGGGTTGTTACAGTAGATTATTTAGGTGTGGAGCTATTGGGGTTCGTAATTTCTCATGCTTCTGCTTGTATTTCATATCAGCCTCTCTTTTTAACTTTCCCTTTATTCCTATTTCTTCAATACTTTATGCAATTTCCTCAATAAACTGTCGTTTATCATCATAAACGTCACTGATAATTGATTAAGTACCATATTCAGGTTACATTTCAGTTACATTTTCAAGTTGCACTTGTTGTACTGTATAAGAACATTAAGTGTGACTAACACTCACTTGTTTCTTTCCATTATGTCCAGTTGAAAAATTGTGAACTGATCAGTAATCAAAATTCGAAAGCCTGATCAGTTCACTCATACTTTTCATTTCAAGACATCTAATATGTAATTTGACAATATGTTAATCAAATGTTTATCTAATTTTGTTGTTTTTTTCAATATCACAGCGAAAGGATAATGATATGCATAGAAGCTTAGTACGTAGTCGCCCAGAATTAAAGGACGAGAAATCCCAAAAGTATAAGCCAAAAGTCACATATAACAAGAAAAACAGTTGATGCTTGCAGTGTACTCAAGGAACAAGAATTCTGACATGAGACAATACAAATGTTGTGTGCAGAAAATGAAATGACTTGTGAAGAAACCGAAATGCATGAGGAAAGTGAAATGCTCCGTGAAGAAATTGAAATATGTGAAGAAAATGAAATACGTGAAGAAGTTGAAATAGCTTCTGAAGAAAATGTTGATGTCAAGGAGGAAATCAATATACCAAATTAAGTTAAAGCTCTAAATATGGATGTAAAAAGTAGTCTAGAGGTTCAACAAGAGAAAAAATATGCATGTTATGTATTGAGAAGTGAAATGAAGTTGAAGTTAATGAGGTAGCCATATCCATAGGAGAGGGCTCAGTACATCTATCTTCTTATCTCAGGCCTCTTGTATGAGAGCATGTTCTAGTTACACTTGCCGATTGGAGGCTTCTAAGTGTTGAATTTAAAGTTTTATTATGGGAATCAATTAAGATATGAATTGAAAGCTGTTTTGCTATACAAGCTACTTGATTAATGAATATTAACTAGTTTAGATTACCGCTTTCTGTTAATCTTCTAAATCAGCGTAAATTAATCACTGTTAATAATTCAAACACCTTATTAAGCAATGGTTGATGCTTATAAATAAGTGAAGTAGAAATTAAAGTTTAATCCTTGATTAGTGCAGTAAAAATCATGTAGGATTAGTTATCTAGCTATACAAGTTATTTGATTAGTGAATATTAACTAGTTTAGATTACTGCTTTCTGTTTATCTTTTAAATCAGCATAAATTAATCTTCGTTAATGATTCAAACACCTTACTAAGCAATTTTGATGCTTATAAATGAGTGTAGTAAAAATTAAAGTTGAATCCTTGATAAGTGCAGTAAAAATCAAGTAAGACAAGGTTATCTAGCTATACAAGCTGTTTTTCTATACAAGCTATTTGATTAGCAAATATTAACTAGTTTGGATTACGCTTTCTGGTTAATCATTTAAATCGGCATTGAGTAATCACAGTTAACAATTTAAACACCTTATTAAGCAATGATTGATGCTTATAAATAAGTGCGGTAAAAAAGAAAGTTTAATCCTTGGTAAAAGCAGTAAAAATCATGTCGGACTAGGTTATCTAGCTATACAAGCAATTTTGCCACTCTTGAATCCTTGATAGAATTAGAGCCAGACTCACTATTCTATTTTTAGATATGAAAATACAAGGTGGCATGGTTGTTGTTTGATAGAATTAATGCCTATTATATTTGTTTATGTGCTAATCTTCCTAAAATGGCCTGGGTTTCATTACATATGTATTTTTATTTTTACTTGTAGGCGAGTGTAACATCCCGAAAATTCTGACCATTTATGTTGTTAAATTAAATTTAATTATTGATTTTAAATCGTTTTTGAATAAAATTTATGATATTATTACTGAAATTTATTAATTTCTGCAGAAAGATTGATTGAAAATAATGTGTATATTCTATATGAATTTTTTTCGACAACATACTTGTATATATCGTTGGCCACTTTAATACTTTCCCTGTCTATTCAAGGTGTAACATTTATCCATTAACAAATTTTCAAATGTGAATAGTTGTATCAATTTTCAATGCCCTTACCTCTTGTAACGAATAGGGATTTTTGACCCTGAAAATCAACAAAAAACCCATGTTGACTATCCAAGCATCGTAAATACCAGATCATTAATAGAAAGAAGTTAGAGGGTGAGAAATAGAAAGAAAATAAGCTAGAATAGAAGAAGAAGAAGATCTCAACAGATGAAACATGAATCTCACAGCGTAACGAATAAAATATATTATAACAATACTTTGAAATACAGAACTGTATTTGTACTTACATTCATTATCATCAGAGTACAAACATATATATATACCACAGCGGATATAAATTCTATATATAACTAATGTTGAAGCCTCTCGCTCCAAGCTCCTCCAAGGGTATCTGAAAAATCCTGACTACTTGATTGCCTGTACAAATTTAGGCACCCAAGAGTTTAGGGAAAACAAAACAAAATAGACTCTGGGTCAGTTATGTGACTAGTGTGAGTAAACTCTAATTATTTTGGTTTAACTTTTCAAAAATCCTTTTAAAAGAAACGATAATCATAAGACTGATCCACACATAAACACAGACGGTTTTTACCTTACGATAACCCAAAATATTTCTTAAGATCAATATTTTCTGATATTATAATAATGTCTAAATCAAGTAAATAGCAATCTAGCAGAATGCTTTCATCTCACGCTCTGCATATATAATATACAATAAAAAACTACGATCACTTATTGGGTAATGAATTTCCAACTATGACAAGGTATGGAACCACCTTCCAATCAGTGTACTCTAGAAGCGATACACTGGAGTTCAACAAGAACATCTTGTAACTCGGCCACACATGACCGGCCATTCATTTTGCTTGAATGTTCCGAATATATTATCACCTTATGGTTGCTATACCAATATAACCGTTCTTGGGTGATACAGAAGCGAAAGAAGTAAAAAATATGAATATTCTATAGATGGTGACAATATACCCTAATTGGGTGTGACCCACTTAGCCAAGTTGCCTGCCCTATTTCTATCGTTTCCCTATTGTTGAGGCTTGAGGTCATAACGATTCTTTAACAAATCACTCCTTTATTTACTTCGAATGCCACATCGCCATACCCGTCAAATCACAAATGGATTTCCCTAAAAATACTACGGTTATAAACTAAGAGAAACGAATTCCTCCGCCACCGACGTAAATACGTTTGAAACGATCAACTTACGCGATCTACCAGATATACTCTGTTAGACATTCGTCCATTCAAGTTGTCCTGGGACTGGACAACCCGAAGGAATTATTCTGTAAATCCATCTTAGGCAATTTCTACCTAGGATCGCCAGAATAACCCTTGCATAAACTCCGTCTTTAATTGTCTTCAATATATTTGATTCAAAACGATAGTGCCTATATGGAGTGGTTTTCAGATAATAAATCTGATCCCAAACTTTCCGTATTGACAACCACTATAAGAAAACACTGATTTAGCATCAGATATTTAGAAGCGGAAATTTCCGTCGCTAATTTGCGATGGATTTCCATGTGATCTACAAAGGATAGTTTTTTTTTGCAACTTTTTTTCTTTTATTTATTACCGTCGTCTTCTGTCATCCCTCACTAAGCCATTGCAAATTGCGTCAAATTACCGACAGAAAATTTCAGTTGCTATTTTCCGCGGCAAATCCAGGTAGAATACCGATGAATATTTATTGAAGTTATTTTGCAGCAGAATTCCAACATATTTGCAAGAGATGTTTATATTATTTTTCTAATATATACTTTAGTGTTATTTTTTAATATTTATTAACATATTCAATAATTAATAATTAATTTGTTCTAATTAATGAATTATAAGTAATAATAAATAATATTTTACGTTCTATAATAAATAATTCATAATCACTACTTATTTAAAATTGACAAAATAATCTTTGCTCATAACCAATGTAATTACTAAATTATTAATTAAGTCCTTTACTTTCATCACAAATTTCAGTCAGTATGCCAGTATATTTTACGCTAAATCCCAAAATTTTAAATTGTTTTTTTATAATTAATCCCTTAAATAATCAAAATATCAATTTATTATAATAATTATTTAATAATTAATAATAAAATTTAATACTTATGAAATGATATCTAGTGTTTAATAATTAATTTTAAATAATTGTATTTAATAATTATAGTTGTGATATAGTTGATACTTATATTTTATAATTATAATTGATAATTAATCCATTATATGAAATAATTTGTATAAAGGATCTTCATGGACATTGATACATTGTTCCTATAATTTTCCGCGAGCACACGTATTTATCTTGGCTCTAAAAGAAAATTTTGTTTGGCTCCGAAACCAAAATTTTTGGCTCCGGATCTAAAAAAATTTTGACTCCAAAACCAATTTTTTTTGCTCCAGATCTAAGTTTTCATTATAGTCACCGCTTCCTCTATTCTCACTGTGATAGCTTCAAATTCACGCTAATATCGAAGCCATTCTTCCTCAAAGCCAAACCCGATGAAAAGCCTCCTAACATCCCGTCATCTACATCCAGCTCAGAGTTCTCCTCAGACTTTAACCCGTAACAATAGCATCGCTTGTCGCTTCCTTGGTCAAATTTGAAATGGAGTTCACTGTCGGCCTGATTGACTTACAGACTCAATTTCGATATAGGAGGAGAAGGTAATTGGTTTGATTAGTAAAACAAATTAGAGCTTGTTGTGGTCTTGGAGCTGCAAGTTACTACGCGGATTGCACCAAAAATTGGGGATTTCGAATTTTCAGAAGAAGCAGTCTGTGTCAGATCCAAAGGTATAGGCTTTGTTGTGTACTCATATTCTTTTAGAATATCTACTACCCCTACCAAACTGATCAGTATGATTATTAGAGCCTTCAATCATTATTTATGGTATTGAAATCCATATTCAAAGAAATTAATTCTCGTACGCTATAGTAGAATTCGATTTCCCTTTAGTTGGGGGAACTTGACATTATCAATTTAAAACTTTGGCACTAAGCTGTTTTTCTTCGTTTCATTAATCACCTAATTAGTTATAGCACCACTTGACATTATCGATTGTTGTTTTTTTTATAAATGTGAGGCATAATTTTATCCACTAGAGTTCAATAATGATCATTCTACATTTTTTGTTCAACTATATTACAGCCTCGTTTCAGTTTGATCCTTCTGTACGGTTTGCAGATACCGAGATTCCAGATTTAATTCCTCTAGAAATTATGGAGAGATATAGGTGAGAAAAACTATTGTAAAAGAAGTTGTATGACCTTTTTGTACAATGAGATATATAGTATATGATAATTCCTGATTAAGCTAAAATTATGGTTTAATTCCTCTAGAAATTTCAGTTACACATGTACCATGCATTTTGGGGTAAGTTATTTTTCTATCTATGTTTTTTGTCTTTAGCAAGCAACAGTTGATTCTGTCTTTGCCAAAGCAGATTTTGCAGAAGATGACAATGGTTTCATTTGCTATTTACGGACAGTGTTTCCAGAGACTAGTTATTTACTTGTAACAATCAAACAATTCCATTTACCTTATCTCTATCTTTAAAAACAGGGGAAAGAAGATAAAATTATATGTTAGAAGAATCACGCCTATTAAACTTGGCATTTAATATTTATAAATTATTGGACAATAGACATTCCCAAAGATACTAGCTGGTTTTGGTGTAGTCTTCATAAACTATGAGATAAATTTTTACTCATGGTTTTGTGTAATCATGGTCACTTCAAGGTTTCAGATAGATGTCTGATTAACTGACAAGGCCCTCATATATGTAGCTGGTCTTCAGCTACTGTTGTCATGTTTGAAGCATTCTTTGATACCTGGCGTATGTGGAATTCTTGCTGGCATACTGTATAATGGTAATGTCTTCAATGCTCGAAGTTTACATCTTTTGCATGGTTAGTTGCCCCACAAACACCTTCGAGAACAAGAGTTTTGCTTATAAGAAGACCACCTGGAACTCGAAGAATTGCTCAACAACTACTAGAATTTTCTATTGTTGCATTTGTTCAATGGGATTTGACAACAATTCCTCTAGACATGCACTGATTCAAACTGGAAATGATGTCAATTTAGCTGCAAGTTTACTTGCATCCTAGCCCCTGACAATGTCTTGCCGGTAACTTCTCAATTCTTACTCGCAACTTGTGTTGGTTGAATATTTGAAGAGGAACTCAAAATTCAAATACGTATATGCATGCTTTTAACCACTACAAAGGTTTTGCTCACCGTATAGTAGTATGATATTAGTCAGTTTCATTTACTCAGCTTCCATTTATTCAAAGTCTGCTTCAGAAATATTCCGAGAGCTATTTGTACATACTTGCAACTATTCATCTGTATGCCTTTAGTTATTTTTTATATAAGCGTCTTTTCAGTCCAAAAAAAAGAGGCCTCTTTGATGCATGATTCTTATGGTAGTTATTACTTTATATTGTATAATATTGTGGATTATAATATGCAGCAACCCGTCAATATACCAGTTGTGGCCAGTGATTATGTTCACGTGGTTCTGTAATATTGCCTCATGTTAGTTCATCACCTGTTCGAAACCTTTGGAGTAATATCCTGACATGCTCTGATCAGTTCTATTACTTCTTGTAATGTATGATTATGTAATTTATGTATGCCTATACCTTTGCATATGTAGATTCTTAGCTAGAATATTCGAAGTTTATGGAACAATAAGATGGTTAGTGTGTTAATACTATGATGAGTATTATTTGAAAGGAAAACAATGATATTTGGGCAAGATGTAACGATGAGATACCTTTTTCTTTCAGTTTTTATATACTTCGTTAAAGTTGTGTTTATAAAACTATAGATATCTTTGTTGTTCGGTTTTTACTTTGGTGACTGTATGTATAACTAGAGTACTTTTGTTTTACAGGAAGATAAATATCTTTGATGCAAAAAAGCGGGAACATGCCACAAGTTATGGATTTGAAATGCTATAACTAAATCTTGGTTTGTACTTTTTAGTATTGTTTATGAAATATTATGGATGTATTATGTATTTTTGATGTAAGAATGTTTAGTATGTCTATTATGTAATGTTGAATGTTGATTATGAGATGAGTGATTAATATAGTACATTAATTATGAGATGTGTATGTTGATATCAATTGTGTTGTATTTAAACTAGGATTGTGTATTGAATGGACATAAGCTCTCTCTGTGTGTGTGTGTGTGTATAGGCAGTTCAGAAGGGGAATAGCAGCAGATTACCAACAAAAAAGGGCGGTTAGGTTTACTTCAATTTAATTTTCGTCGCTAATCCCTTGGTAATTAGTAAGGATTTACCAACGCTTTTTATAAATAATATTTTATTATAAATTGATTATTTGTCGGTAAATAGTCGGTATATAAATTGAAATTAAATTAATAAATAAAATTTTATTTTTATTATAAAATTAGAAAAATGTCAGAAAACTCATGCTAAATTCCATCGCAAAATCTGACATAGATACCATCATGGTTTTTACCGACTACACCGTTATGTAGGAAATTCGTCGCTAAGGCCTGTTTAGCGACGAATTAGAAGCGGATTCTGCCGCTGATACATGCGGTTTTTCTTGTAGTGAACAGAAATGGTCAAAAACTTTGATAGTCGGTTATTTAACCATCAAAGGAAAACATGTGTACAAACAACGTTCGTATTCCCAAATGGAAATCTTACCGATCAATCGCCATTTCATTCCCCAATTTCCCTTTAATATCTTTACCCAGATATATTTCTCTAACTCATTTAGCCTCTCACGATCCTTGGGAAAATGTTTCTCACTATTTCAAACTATATTTTCTATACTTAGAAAATTTCTCTTTTTAATATCGGGAATTAACTCCATATATCTACAACTCTTATTTACTATATTTAGAAAATATACGTTATTAATGTCGGAAAACGTTTCCATTTGCTTATTCATGCATCGCTATTCTTCCTCATTCATCGGTCCCTAACTATAAACTAAGAGAACAACTCTCTAAGCATTAACCTCGAAGGCCGAAACCAACATCAAATCGATACTCAAACAACTATTCAACTTAACCAATTTCCCGTCAGTTTCTAATCTATTTGACTCCATTTCTATATTTCTTATTTAGAAAACTATTTACACAACTCTCGTATTCATTTTAAAAATCCACTTCTTTACAGAAATCTTTGATTATAACGATGACGTTATAATCTATGCCTTTGAAATATTTAATTTCAAAATATAACTTTTATTCTTTCTTTTAAATAAATAAATAAATAAATAATCTTCATCTAAAATTGGAAAGTAAATATTACTTTCCTGGATTTGATATAATCAAATTTCAACTTATAACTCCCTTACGAATAATCTATATTCGATTAACGTTCTAAACCTTGGAATAAACTCACTGTTAAAGTTCAACCCAAATTTCTAAATTCACTTTTGAATTTATCACTTCCACCATTTACCAATTTCCTTTTATCACCATTCTGATTTGCAAAATGTTTTCTTCTAAACCATTATTCACTTTAAAATGTTAATATTATTTCTTTACTGTAAAAACCCGTAACTTCCCCGTAAATGAAAGCGTCGGATAGTTCGAGAACAAGCCACAACAGAACGCATACAGAAGAACATTTCATTGTATATTACAACAATGCATCAGATTACAAGAATGTACAGAGTATAAACAAATAAATATTACACAGAAATATCAGAGATTACAATAAATTACAAAGCAGCGGAAAATAATACAATACACAACTAGAAGGAGATATACGGATACAAAGCTTTCCGGATATCGTTCCAGCTGTAAACCAGGATCCTGTGAATATAAATCTGCAAAACCAAAACTACTAGCTGCCCGTGTCAAAATAGGGGCACCCAGAGTTTAGGTTAAAACAATAAACTCCAGGTCAGTCATGTGACTGGTGTGAGAACTAAAACAGTTATTAATCTTTATTTTAAAGTTCGGTAAATCAAGGGACCACGCCGTATAACACGGAACGGGTTTCCTCCCAAGAACACCAATGCATATAAGTAAACAGCGCAATGCTTTTCTAAAAATGAAGCTATTATAAGACCCAGGTCCCATCACACAATGCAACGCAGCCGAGGATAGGGTTTTCCCTTATAATAGCCAAACATGCTTAGTACGTTTAAAACAAATCATTTGATACTACTATAAGTGCATAGTGTGTAAAACAACTTCAAATCATAAGTATCAATCATAGGCGGCATGAATGACCCATACCACTATGTCGCCATATATAGGTTTACAAATAAAACCGCAAAGTCACGTATTTGGAAATTGGGTTTCCATCTATGAACCGAGGCAAAAGATAGTCCTCAACCGATTCGAGACTGCCTAGCCCGAGTCTCAGGATCAGAGCTCGAGTGACCCTTGGATCGTTAGGGCCGGTCCACCGATGTGGATTAAAATGCCTGAACATGCGTTTCCCCGCCCTTTGGGGCGTAAATGAGCCAGTAAATGACTCCATCGGACCCGGATCGTCCGATCAAACCGAGGCGCCTCGCAACAGCAACAACCACACAGGTGAAAAGTATATAAATGTCAGGGCTGGTAGGTCACTGACACCACCCTAGCTAGGAAGAAACGCATGCCCTCCCTGATGTCCTCTCCCGTTTTTGGTTCACAACCGGGGTGTGAAACTCGCGAAGTAAACGTTAGACAAAGCTACGCCACAAAGGCCGTGCTTCGATCATCACCACAAGAATTTGCTTTTCAACAGAAGCCTCGATCAATTGCATCTTAGCATGCCACACAGGCAATTCACTCCATGTGTTTGATATCCATCAATATATAACCCCTGAGCTCGTACGTCTCAGAGAAGGGCGTTAAGCAAGAGAATAAATTCTCCGCCGCATAACAGATATATATTTAATAGAAATCAATCACACGGACTAAAATCCAATGTCAGACACACAGTCCATTTACAAGTCCGTTCTGGGTCTGAACGAAACCAGAGGCACCTAGTACCCCGCATATCCATCGATCTCCAAGTACGTCTGGACGATCACCAACTGTTTCCATCTTCTTGGGTGTACAGCCCAATCAAGATCATCAGTAATTACCCAAACGACGTGAAGACCTCCGGTCTTCGACCATCGTCCTCATCTTCGACTTATCGTCATATCAGTTATTCAGAATGGGATAAACCCGGTCTTCCCGAATAACTCGCGTATATTTTAAATAAGTGTTACACAAACACAACATACGCCTCATTCCAATTCATCAGTCACTAACCGTAAATTAATCAAGAGAATAATTCCCCAAATATTAACCCCGAAGGCCGAAACCAACATCAGATCAATATCCAGAAAACCATTCTGCTTGGCCAACCGACAGTTAGTTTCTAAATTTCACATTCATAGGGAAAGGTTCCCATTAATTTTATCCAAGATAAATTCCTTGAATTTGTTCTTTAATCATCTTTTGAATTTCGATTCAACTAGTCGGGATTAACGAACCTTACCGAAGTAATCATTTGTTTTAATTTCCCAATCCCAACCTATTCATCCCATGAAGTAAAACTGGTAATACTTCATATCTAACACCACGGTGTTATCGGTAAATTCAATTACCATTTCACGTTCAAATCTAATTAAAGATTTAACTAACGCCTGGAGCAAAACTGGTGATACTCCATTCTCGATCTTTTCAATCTAATTAAAGATTCATTAAAACTCCACTTAGTTTTAATCATTAACTGGGTTGAAGAATCAGTGTCATTTAAAACACGGTTCACGATAAACCCAAAACCACATTCATTAACTATCGAGTTAAAGAACGAGTGTTATTTAAAACACTGTCCACGATAAACCCAAAAATCAATATCAATTCAATTCCAATTAAATATTATTTAATTGGTACACTTCATTAAATCTAAATAAAAAGATTTAATCTTTTCTCAACTGGGTTCAAGAACAGTGTTAGTGAAGACACCATTCACGACAAACCCAAATCACATTTGATATTCAATACAAGGCTCTGAATAGAAAATATATCGGCTTATATTCAATATCAAATTCTACGACCAACAAATATCATATTGGAAATAACGATATATATATCTATATCTTTCAAATTCCCATAACAATATCTGTATCATCACGAAATCCAATATCGAAATATTCCGAAGACAATTTCGATTCAAACCCATTCCAATATAATTATTGGAAATTCTGGTTATTTTTAAAACCCTTTTCAAATTCAATTTATTTATTTAAAAATAAATAAATAGAATTATAATTCTAGTTCAAAACTAGTTCATTTCGATAAAAATCTATTTTTATCTTTTCAAATATGGGATTTTTCATCCCAGTTCTTTCTAAATCATTTGTTATGATTTTACACAAATTATTACTATTTTTAATAATTTTATCAAGGCCCGTATAGTCGATTTCCACCAATGGCCATCGAACTGCACTTACAACGACCTTTTTTCGAATTTGATTTGGACATAATTCTAAATCCAACCATTAGATTTCAAATTTCTAATATTCGTTAGAAATCTCTTTTCGATACGAACCCAACGGTTCCAGTTTTAGGAGAATCCGACGGTCGGATCTCCCGTAATGTCCGTTTGAAATAAATGGTCGAAATTCACGAACTGCCGCGGCGCGGCGCGTTCTATTCAGGCCATTATATTATATATATAAAATAGATATAATATTTATTCCGTCAATTTCTATTTAAAACGAATTATATAAATAGTTTTAAATTCGTTTCAAAAGCAATTTCAACTTCCATTTCAATTCAAATCAAAATTGAATTCTTCTTTATAAATTCGTTTTAAAATTCATTTCTATTCAATTCAAATTTCAATTCAATTTGAATTCATTTCAATTTGCTTTCAATTCAATTTGAATTCGTTTTATATTCAATTCATTTCGAAATCGTTTTCAATTCATTTCATTTCGAAATCGTTTTCAATTCATTTCATTTCGAAATCGTTTTCAATTCATTTCATTTCGAAATCGTTTTCAATTCATTTCGAAATTGTTTTCAATTCATTTCATTTCGAAATCGTTTTCAATTCAATTCATTTCGAAATCGTTTTCAATTCATTTCATTTCGAAATCGTTTTCAATTCATTTCATTTCGAAATCGTTTTCAATTCATTTCATTTCGAAATCGTTTTCAATTCATTTCATTTCGAAATCGTTTTCAATTCATTTCATTTCAAAATGAATAAAATCGATATAAATATCGTTCACGTCAAAATGGCGTCAATCTAATCAACACGGCTTCATAAATTTCTATTTTCAAATATTCTGTTTCAAATATTTTCTTTTTCAAAATAGTTGTTATTATCAAAATATTTCATTCAACACATGACCAATCTCAATGGATGAGTACTGTCAACACATGAACCTTTATTTTATATTGATAAAGATGTAAATTTTATTACTAAAATATTTCGTTCAACACATGACCAATCTCAATGGATGAGTACTGTCAACACATGAACCTTTATTTTATATTATTCTTTATTTTTCAAATTGGAATGAGGCCCAATCAATTACCATATAAAGTTAATTATATGGATTCCATACAACACATGTATATAATAGCATTGAAAAATAATCAACCATCAACCAAAGTGCAATACACTGTATAAGCATCAAATATAGATATCTAACACTTATGACAGCCTGTCAATCGATCGATCGACTTATTTAATCAATCAGGATGAGTGAACTTCAAATTTCATCCAAACACCCGTGTGGGGTTTCAAACAACCAAACACATATTTTATTTGTGCAGTTGGGCGATGTGTAAAATTTATCGTCCCAATCAATGTCGTTCAAATAGATGTACATAAACAAACCGTCCGGTTTGTAAATGAATATTTATTTATTCATATTCACGTTAAAAATTATATTTTTAACGATAAAACATTTTATTCAACCTATGAATATTCTATTCGGTTCATTTATTCAATAAAATGATATTTTTATTTTTCTAACATATTTTAGAAAATTTCGGCGGCATAACGGCACGATACTAGAAACGGGACGAGGCCTAGCCTTATCCCCGGTCTAGTGAAGGCCCACGCCATTCACACATCAATCAAATCAATTTCATCTCACCAAACAATTCAATTCAAACAAATAATCCAACTAATCTATGCAACCAAACAAACAAGTCCATGGTCTGTGGACGATTGTGTCGGGTGCTACTAAGCACCGTCTGCATCCTAGTATATATATATATATAACTAGAAAAAGAAATTGAAGAGTGAGAATGAAGCGACCCGAACTTCCCCGGTCTCCGAAGAGATGAGAAAGAACGAATTACTTTGAGAACAATACATAAAAGGGCGCAGACGGAAGAACATTTCATTGCTATTACAACAATTCCATCAGATAAAAGAATATACAGAGTATAAATGAATAAATTACATTTGATCAATATCAGAGATTACAATAAATTACATAGCAGCGGAAAATAATACAAAATACAACTGAAAGTGATACACGGATACAGAGCTTTCCGAGCATCGTTCCAGCTGTGAATCAGAATCCCGTGAATATAAATCTGCAAAACCAAAACTACTAGCTGCCCGTGCGGAAAATAAGGGCACCCAGAGTTTAGGTTAAAACAAAAAACTCCAGGTCAGTCATGTGACTGGTGTGAGAACTAAAACAGTTATAATTCTTTATTTTTAAGGTAAGGTAAATCAAGGGACCACGCCGTATAACACGGAACGGGTTTCCTCCCGAGAATACCAGTGCATAAAACAAACAGCGCAATGCTAAATAAAGAAAAATGAAGCTGTTATAAGACCCAGGTCCCATCACACAATGCAACGCAAGCCGGAGGATAGGGTTTTCCCTTATAACAGCCAAAGCATGCTTGATACGTTTAAAACACATTATTTGATACTATAATAAGTGTATAGTGTCAAAACAATTCAATCATAAATATCAATCATAGACGGCATGGGTACCATATATCATGTCGCCATACTAGTTCTACAATTAAAACCGCAATACACGTATTGGAAATTGGATTCCATCATGAGTCGAGGCAAGGGGCAAGCTCCTCTCCGCGTTCGAGACACTCTAGCAAATGCCCCAGGACCCCACTTTGATCCTTGGAATCGGCTGGGCCGGTCCTCTCTTGCTTTTGAGGATTGGCAATTCCTGAACACACGTTTCCCGGTCCTTACAGACCTATATCCGAGGCGCCTCGTATCCAACAACCACACAGGTGAAAAGTATATAAATGTCAGGGCTGGTAGGTCACTGACACCACCCTAGCTAGAAAGAAACGTCGTGCTCTCCCAGCGGTCCGTCTCCCGTTTTTGACTCATACCGAGGTGTGAGGCTCGCGAATTCACGTTATACACAAAGCTATGCCACACAGGCCGTGCTTTGATCATCAACCACAAGACTTTGCTTTTCAACAGAAGCCTTGATCAATTGCCACTTACGCATGCCACACTGGCAATTCACTCCATGCGACTGATGTCCATCGATATACAACCTCTGAGCTCGTACGTCTCAGAGAAGGGCGTTAAGCAAAAGAATAAATTCTCTGCCGCCAAACAGATGTATATTTAATAGAGATCAATCAACACAGAATAAAATCCAATGTCAGACACACAATCCATTTACAAGTTCGTTCTGGGTCTGAACGAAACCGGAGGCACTTTCCTCGCATATCCATCGATCTCCAAGTACGTCTGGACGATCACCGACTGTTTCCCTCATCTTGGGTGTACAGCCCAATCAAGATCATCAGTAATCACCCAAACGATGTGAAGACTTCCGGTCTTCAACCACCGTCTTCATCTTCGACATCTCGTCGAATCGGTTATTCAGAATGGGTATAACCCGGCCTTCCTGAATAACCCACGTATATGATAAACAAATGTTACACAAACACTACGAACGCCTCATTCCAATTCAGAATATTCTTTTATTCACAATAACACATTCTTAGGGAAATGTTCCCATTAATTTTATCCAAGATAAATTCTTCTAAATTTATCCTATAAACTTCCTTTGGATATCATTTCAAACTAGTCGGGATTAACGAACCACACCGAAGTAATTATTTAGTTTATTTCCCAATCCCAACCTATATATCCCATGGAGCAAAACTGGTGATACTCCATATCTAACACCATGGTGTTATCGGTAAAATTAATTACCATTTCACGTTCAAATCTAATTAAAGATTTAACTATCGCTTTGGAGCAAAACTGGTGGTACTCCACTCTCGATCACTTTTCAAATTTGATAATTTAAATTATCAATTCACATTTTTAATCTAATTAAAGATTCATTAAAACTCCACTTAGTTTTAATCTTCTCAAAAATCGATATCCTGCCTTTAACTGGGTTAAAGAACCAATGTCTTCTAAAACACGATTCACGACAAACCAAATCCCATTTGATATTAAATACAAGGCTCTGAATAGAAAATATATCGGCTTATATTCAATATCAAATTCTGAAACCAACAAATATCGTATTGGAAATAACGATATAAAATATCTTTCAAATCCCCATAACAATATTTGTATAGTCACGAAATCCAACATCGAAATATCCCGAAGATAATTTCGATTCAGCTCCAGTCCAATCCACGTATTGGAAATTATCGATTATTTTCAAAATCACTTTCAAATTCAATTTATTTATTTTAAAAATAAATTGATTTCAATTCTAGTTCAAAACTAGTTCATTTCGATAAAAATCTATTTTTATCTTTTCAAATATGGAGTTTTCCAGCCCAAATCTTTCCAATTCACATATTATAATTTTACACAAATTATAGATATTTTTGATGATTTTATCAAGGCCCGTACAGTCGATTTCCAACAACGGCCATCGAACTGCACTTACAGCGACCTTTTTCGAATTTGATTTGGACATAATTCCAAATCCAACCGTTAGATTTCAAATTTCTAATATTCATTGGAAAGCTCTTTTCGATACGAACCCAACGGTTCCGGTTTTAGGAGAATCCGACGGTTGGATCTCCCGCAATGTCCGTTTGAAATAAATGGTCGAAATTCACGCACTGCCGCGGCGCGACGCGTTCTATTCAGGCCATTATATATATAATATATATATATTATATATATTTCGTCGATTTCCTTTTAAAACGAATTTTATAAATCGTTTTAACTTCGTTTCAAAACCATTTCAACACTATTTCCATTCAAAGCCAAAATTGAATTCTTCTTTATAAATTCGTTTTAAAATTCATTTCTATTAAATTCAAATTTTAATTCAATTTGAATTCATTTCAATTCACTTTCAATTCAATTTGAATTCGTTTTCAATTCAA
This sequence comes from Allium sativum, assembly GCA_030737875.1. Classification (NCBI taxonomy): domain Eukaryota; kingdom Viridiplantae; phylum Streptophyta; class Magnoliopsida; order Asparagales; family Amaryllidaceae; genus Allium; species Allium sativum. The sequence goes on along the minus strand of CM060919.1, from coordinate 792,758,118 downwards.
TTCATTTCGAAATCGTTTTCAATTCAATTCATTTCGAAATCGTTTTCAATTCAATTCATTTCGAAATCGTTTTCAATTCAATTCATTTCGAAATCTTTTTCAATTCAATTCATTTCTATTCAATTCAAATTTCAATTCAATTTGAATTCCATTTCAAAATATTTAGTTTTGAAATCACCTTTCAATATTCGTTGTAAAACGAATAAAATCGATATAAATATCGTTCACGTCAAAATAGCGCATCTCTAATCCACACGGCTTTATATATTTCAAAAACTTCTATTCAATTCAACACATGAATTTTCTTTCAACACTCGACTAATCTCAACACATGAGTACTGTCAACACATCACTATTTTTGTTATGTGAAATATTTTATAAAACTATGGTATCTATCGTTTGATTTTAATTCTACTTCTACTGGGAAGTAGTTCTAATTTTAAATATGATAAAGATGTAAATTTTATTATATAAAATATTTCACTCAACACATGAACATCGTCAACACATGACTATTTTTATATTCAACACATGAATTTTCTTTTATAATCCTTATTGTCCCAATTGGAATGAGGCCCAATCAATCACCATATAACGTTAATTATATGGATTTCCATACAACACATGTATATAATAGCAATAATAAACAATCAACCATCAACCAAAGTGCACTACACTGTATAAGCATCAAATAAAGATATCTAACGCTTATAACAGCCTGTCAATCAATCGATCGACATATTTGATCAATCAGGATGAGTGAACTTCAAATTTCATCCCAACACCCGTGTGGGGTTTCAAACAATCAAACACAGATTTTATTTGTGCAGTTGGGCGATGTGTAAAATTTACCGTCCCAATCAATGTCATTCAAATAGGTGTACATAAACAAACCGTCCGGTTTGTAAATGAATATTTTATTTTATTCACTTCCACGTTAAAAATTATATTTTTAACGATAAAATATTCTATCTCAACACATGAATTTCTATTCAGTTCATTTACACAGTAAAAATGATATTTTTATTTTTCTAACATATTTTAGAAAATTTCGGCGGCATAACGGCACGATACTAGAAACGGGACAAGGCCTAGCCTTATCCCCGGTCTAGTGAAGGCCCACGCCATTCACTCATCAATCAAATCTATTTCAATTCACCAAACATTTCAATTCAAACCAAATAATCTATCCAACTACACAACCAAACAATTTTACAAACAAGCCATCCATGGTCTGTGGATGACGGGTGTCGGGTGCTACTAAGCACCGTCTACATCCTAGTATATATATATAACTAGAAAAAGAATTTTGAGTGAGAAGTTCTCACCGATAGCTATCCAACTTCACGACACTTCATTTGATAGAAATCTTCATCTTCATCGTATCTTCGTCATCTTCGTTGCCCGTAGTCACTATATATATAAAAATCACATTTTTATATTTCGATGTCTTTAAAATAAAAATCACATTTTTATTTATCCACTTTCAATTTAAAAATCATACTTTTATAATCACTTCATATATTTTAAAAAAATCGAATTTTTACTATGCTATTCAATATATAAAAATCGAATTTTTACTTCGAAGTTCAATATATAAAAAAAATCACATTTTTACTTTGACGCTATATGGATAAAAATGCTATTTTTACCCCGCTACTATATAGATAAAAATTCTATTTTTACATCGTTATTCTATATATAAAGATCTCGCCTTTTTAACTATAAAGATTTCATCTTTATAAAAATCAGCATTTTATTTCGATGTATAGAAAATAAAAATCAGGTTTTTATTTTGCTACATACACAAAGATGATATTTTTATATTCTCTATCCTATAAAGATTATATTTTTAATACTTTAAAAATATAAAAATCATATTTTTAATATTTCTATATAGTAAAGATTATATTTTTAATACTTTAAAAATATAAAAATCATATTTTTATCACTTCTACTCAATAAAAATCCCGTCTTTCCTATTTTAAAGATATGATCTTTATTTTAGCAAGTTCAAATCTTTTTCTTTTAAAAGATTAAAACCTTTTTCTATTTTCTTTAAAAATCAGTTTTTATAATTCTTTTCAAAAATTCTGTTTTTACATTCTAAAAAGAAAACAATTTTTAAATCTTAAACAAATCAGTTTTATAAATCTAAAAAAAATCAGTTTTATAAATCTAAAAAAATCAGTTTTATAAAATAAATAAAATTCAGTTTTATAAAATAAATAAAATTCAGTTTTTATTATAAATAAATTCGGTTTTTATTACCGTTTATATAAAATAAAAATAAATAAATAATTTTAAAAAAACTTACAGGGGGGGGAGGATTGGCTGCTCGCGCGAGGCTGGAAGTGGAAGAGGGGGAGGATCGGAGGTGGGCTTCGCGGTTGAGGGTTGGCGTCGCAGGCGAAGGGAAGGGGAGGAGGAAGGGGCGTCGCGTTAGGGGAGGGGTCTGGGTGCTTGCGTCGATCGAAGGAGGGGAGGGGACCGAACGGTGGAAGGCTGGAGGGGGGCATCTTGGGTGGCGGCGCGCCTTGGACGTCGGCGGTCGTGGGGGGGGGGGGGCTGCGACGGCGATTTTAGATTTAGGTTTCTTTTTCTTTTTCTTTTTTTATCTGTTCGAATGAAACGGGGGGGGGGGCAGAGGGAATATAGGAGAGAGATATATTTTTTTTTTTTATTAATTAATTTACTTATTTTATCCTAAAGAGTTGACTTTTACATATGACCTCGAAACGAGGCCCACCGCCTGTCGTCCATAGCGTTTTACCCCCATTCCGAACTCAATGAGATATGTATCACAGGTTGATTTGATCGTTTGAATCAGTTTCCGTTAAATTTACATTTAAATCACTATATTGAATTTTAAACGTACATTTCAAATTACCGGGGTCACATACTAACTCTAAAAATTCTCGAAAAATATTTTCTAGCTTCGTATTGACGATACGGTCCTAACAAAACTAGTTTCGTCGAATTCTGAGACCGTATGAAAAATGGCCAATTTCCAGTCGATTTAAAATCAACTGAAACTGGTCAAACGCGTTTTCCTTTGCCACGCTCACATATTGATTCGAAAAATTATGAAATTTGGAATCTAGCAATAATTTGACATCACGGACCCAACAAAACTGGTTTCGTCGAAATCCGAGGTCATTTGCAAAATGTCCATTTTTAAGGGCCTGAATTCCATAGCGACTATTCAGAATTTTCAACTGGACATATCTCTCAATTTTTAAAGTGAAATCTCAGTTTCTTACATCCGTTAGAAAGATATCATCAATTAGATCCTAATGTTTTTGGTTTCACTAAAATCCGGATTGTTTTGCACCCGGTACGTTCAATTGAAGTTTGAAATCGAATTATCGAACTACCGCGCCATTTTCAATTCTATTTATAATTATATATAAATATTTATATTCTATCGACGACGTACAAAATATATACGTCGAATTCTATTCAAAATAAATTTCTCGTCGATTTTATTTAAAATAATCCATTTTAAATATCAAAATTCACTAAAATTGTCAAAATAAAAATTTCAAACTGGCTCGCATTTTACGGGTTATTACAATCTCCCCCACTTAAAACTTTTCGTCCCCGAAAAGGAACAAAGTCGAAAGTGGTTTGATTATTAAGCTCTACATTCGATCCGGCTACCATTCTCTAACTTTTCAGTTTCTGAGAATTTTCAAAATTTCAAAAATTTGGCTAACACCCTAAATTTTCGAAAAATTTCGCCATAACCTCCCCTGCAATGGGAGCATCGGGGAATTTCAAATAGCTTCCCCGGTCCTTCAGATCTCAAAAAGAAAAAGAAAAAGCCAAGCGGCTAGCCAATAGGCTCACAAAATCATCATCACCCAAACAAAACAGGAAATTATGTAGTAAACATGTACCTATTTGTCGGGCAAACAAATTTTATTCTTCGGCTCTAGCCTCCTTGCTATGACCTGTTCAATGTAAGTATATGTATATGCAAGCAAACGCAACCAATTTTCAATATAGTTCAATATTTGATACAATTAGGCATAATGGTTCAAAATTAGCAAACAATTAAACAAACAACCCAAACATCAATCAATTAGTGAATTAGAGTTGCAAATTCATAATTTTGATATATATACAAAAAAATCATGTTTTGATGCCAATTCACAACAATGTATTCTAGCTATATTAGTTTTGGTTCTCACACCAGTCTAATGGAAATATATAGAAATCACACCTTCGAAACTCGAATATGAATACTGATGATGATGCACCATCATCAGAATCATCCCCGGATATCTAGAATGTGATTCTATATCTACCCAGTATATTAAAACTTCGACTATACGTTCATGACGCGTATACGCGAAATCTATATATACTCGATTGTCCATATTCAAAATAAATAAATATTCAAATACGTATAAAACGATTTAAATTTTCAAAACAAAATTGTTTTCATTTGAAAAATATACTCTTCACACTCGTTCTAGGATACTACCGATCCTATCTCTAACGAGTCATTCTAATTGGATATTACTAATCCAATATCTGATGAATTCTTTCGTATGGTTCTAATGTGTCTTGTTCTCGAGCTCTGTAAACCAAAGCTCTGATACCAAATGAAGCGACCCGAACTTCCCCGGTCTCCGAAGAGATGAGAAAGAACGAATTACTTTGAAAACAATACATAAAAGGGCGCAGACGGAAGAACATTTCATTGCTATTACAACAATTCCATCAGATAAAAGAATATACAGAGTATAAATGAATAAATTACATTTGATCAATATCAGAGATTACAATAAATTACATAGCAGCGGAAAATAATACAAAATACAACTGAAAGTGATACACGGATACAGAGCTTTCCGAGCATCGTTCCAGCTGTGAATCAGAATCCTGTGAATATAAATCTGCAAAACCAAAACTACTAGCTGCCCGTGCGGAAAATAAGGGCACCCAGAGTTTAGGTTAAAACAAAAAACTCCAGGTCAGTCATGTGACTGGTGTGAGAACTAAAACAGTTATAATTCTTTATTTTTAAGGTAAGGTAAATCAAGGGACCACGCCGTATAACACGGAACGGGTTTCCTCCCGAGAATACCAGTGCATAAAACAAACAGCGCAATGCTAAATAAAGAAAAATGAAGCTGTTATAAGACCCAGGTCCCATCACACAATGCAACGCAAGCCGGAGGATAGGGTTTTCCCTTATAACAGCCAAAGCATGCTTGATACGTTTAAAACACATTATTTGATACTATAATAAGTGTATAGTGTCAAAACAATTCAATCATAAATATCAATCATAGACGGCATGGGTACCATATATCATGTCGCCATACTAGTTCTACAAATAAAACCGCAATACACGTATTGGAAATTGGATTCCATCATGAGTCGAGGCAAGGGGCAAGCTCCTCTCCGCGTTCGAGACACTCTAGCAAATGTCCGAGGACCCCACTTTGATCCTTGGAATCGGCTGGGCCGGTCCTCTCTTGCTTTTGAGGATTGGCAATTCCTGAACACACGTTTCCCGGTCCTTACAGACCTATATCCGAGGCGCCTCGTATCCAACAACCACACAGGTGAAAAGTATATAAATGTCAGGGCTGGTAGGTCACTGACACCACCCTAGCTAGAATGAAACGTCGTGCTCTCCCAGCGGTCCGTCTCCCTTTTTTGACTCATACCGAGGTGTGAGGCTCGCGAATTCACGTTATACACAAAGCTATGCCACACAGGCCGTGCTTTGATCATCAACCACAAGACTTTGCTTTTCAACAGAAGCCTTGATCAATTGCCACTTACGCATGCCACACTGGCAATTCACTCCATGCGACTGATGTCCATCGATATACAACCTCTGAGCTCGTACGTCTCAGAGAAGGGCGTTAAGCAAAAGAATAAATTCTCTGCCGCCAAACAGATGTATATTTAATAGAGATCAATCAACACAGAATAAAATCCAATGTCAGACACACAATCCATTTACAAGTTCGTTCTGGGTCTGAACGAAACCGGAGGCACTTTCCTCGCATATCCATCGATCTCCAAGTACGTCTGGACGATCACCGACTGTTTCCCTCATCTTGGGTGTACAGCCCAATCAAGATCATCAGTAATCACCCAAACGATGTGAAGACTTCCGGTCTTCAACCACCGTCTTCATCTTCGACATCTCGTCGAATCGGTTATTCAGAATGGGTATAACCCGGCCTTCCTGAATAACCCACGTATATGATAAACAAATGTTACATAAACACTACGAACGCCTCATTCCAATTCAGAATATTCTTTTATTCACAATAACACATTCTTAGGGAAATGTTCCCATTAATTTTATCCAAGATAAATTCTTCTAAATTTATCCTATAAACTTCCTTTGGATATCATTTCAAACTAGTCGGGATTAACGAACCACACCGAAGTAATTATTTAGTTTATTTCCCAATCCCAACCTATATAACCCATGGAGCAAAACTGGTGATACTCCATATCTAACACCACGGTGTTATCGGTAAAATTAATTACCATTTCACGTTCAAATCTAATTAAAGATTTAACTATCGCTTTGGAGCAAAACTGGTGGTACTCCACTCTCGATCACTTTTCAAATTTGATAATTTAAATTATCAATTCACATTTTTAATCTAATTAAAGATTCATTAAAACTCCACTTAGTTTTAATCTTCTCAAAAATCGATATCCTGCCTTTAACTGGGTTAAAGAACCAATGTCTTCTAAAACACGATTCACGACAAACCAAATCCCATTTGATATTAAATACAAGGCTCTGAATAGAAAATATATCGGCTTATATTCAATATCAAATTCTGAAACCAACAAATATCGTATTGGAAATAACGATATAAAATATCTTTCAAATCCCCATAACAATATTTGTATAGTCACGAAATCCAACATCGAAATATCCCGAAGATAATTTCGATTCAGCTCCAGTCCAATCCACGTATTGGAAATTATCGATTATTTTCAAAATCACTTTCAAATTCAATTTATTTATTTTAAAAATAAATTGATTTCAATTCTAGTTCAAAACTAGTTCATTTCGATAAAAATCTATTTTTATCTTTTCAAATATGGAGTTTTCCAGCCCAAATCTTTCCAATTCACATATTATAATTTTACACAAATTATAGATATTTTTGATGATTTTATCAAGGCCCGTACAGTCGATTTCCAACAACGGCCATCGAACTGCACTTACAGCGACCTTTTTCGAATTTGATTTGGACATAATTCCAAATCCAACCGTTAGATTTCAAATTTCTAATATTCATTGGAAAGCTATTTTCGATACGAACCCAACGGTTCCGGTTTTAGGAGAATCCGACGGTCGGATCTCCCGCAATGTCCGTTTGAAATAAATGGTCGAAATTCACGCACTGCCGCGGCGCGGCGCGTTCTATTCAGGCCATTATATATAATATATATATATTATATATATTTCGTCGATTTCCTTTTAAAACGAATTTTATAAATCGTTTTAACTTCGTTTCAAAACCATTTCAACACTATTTCCATTCAAAGCCAAAATTGAATTCTTCTTTATAAATTCGTTTTAAAATTCATTTCTATTAAATTCAAATTTTAATTCAATTTGAATTCATTTCAATTCACTTTCAATTCAATTTGAATTCGTTTTCAATTCAATTCATTTCGAAATCGTTTTCAATTCAATTCATTTCGAAATCGTTTTCAATTCAATTCATTTCGAAATCGTTTTCAATTCAATTCATTTCGAAATCTTTTTCAATTCAATTCATTTCTATTCAATTCAAATTTCAATTCAATTTGAATTCCATTTCAAAATATTTAGTTTTGAAATCACCTTTCAATATTCGTTGTAAAATGAATAAAATCGATATAAATATCGTTCACGTCAAAATAGCGCATCTCTAATCCACACGGCTTTATATATTTCAAAAACTTCTATTCAATTCAACACATGAATTTTCTTTCAACACTCGACTAATCTCAACACATGAGTACTGTCAACACATCACTATTTTTGTTATGTGAAATATTTTATAAAACTATGGTATCTATCGTTTGATTTTAATTCTACTTCTACTGGGAAGTAGTTCTAATTTTAAATATGATAAAGATGTAAATTTTATTATATAAAATATTTCACTCAACACATGAACATCGTCAACACATGACTATTTTTATATTCAACACATGAATTTTCTTTTATAATATTCCTTATTGTCCCAATTGGAATGAGGCCCAATCAATCACCATATAACGTTAATTATATGGATTTCCATACAACACATGTATATAATAGCAATAATAAACAATCAACCATCAACCAAAGTGCACTACACTGTATAAGCATCAAATAAAGATATCTAACGCTTATAACAGCCTGTCAATCAATCGATCGACATATTTGATCAATCAGGATGAGTGAACTTCAAATTTCATCCCAACACCCGTGTGGGGTTTCAAACAATCAAACACAGATTTTATTTGTGCAGTTGGGCGATGTGTAAAATTTACCGTCCCAATCAATGTCATTCAAATAGGTGTACATAAACAAACCGTCCGGTTTGTAAATGAATATTTTATTTTATTCACTTCCACGTTAAAAATTATATTTTTAACGATAAAATATTCTATCTCAACACATGAATTTCTATTCAGTTCATTTACACAGTAAAAATGATATTTTTATTTTTCTAACATATTTTAGAAAATTTCGGCGGCATAACGGCACGATACTAGAAACGGGACAAGGCCTAGCCTTATCCCCGGTCTAGTGAAGGCCCACGCCATTCACTCATCAATCAAATCTATTTCAATTCACCAAACATTTCAATTCAAACCAAATAATCTATCCAACTACACAACCAAACAATTTTACAAACAAGCCATCCATGGTCTGTGGATGACGGGTGTCGGGTGCTACTAAGCACCGTCTACATCCTAGTATATATATATAACTAGAAAAAGAATTTTGAGTGAGAAGTTCTCACCGATAGCTATCCAACTTCACGACACTTCATTTGATAGAAATCTTCATCTTCATCGTATCTTCGTCATCTTCGTTGCCCGTAGTCACTATATATATAAAAATCACATTTTTATATTTCGATGTCTTTAAAATAAAAATCACATTTTTATTTATCCACTTTCAATTTAAAAATCATACTTTTATAATCACTTCATATATTTTAAAAAAATCGAATTTTTACTATGCTATTCAATATATAAAAATCGAATTTTTACTTCGAAGTTCAATATATAAAAAAAATCACATTTTTACTTTGACGCTATATGGATAAAAATGCTATTTTTACCCCGCTACTATATAGATAAAAATTCTATTTTTACATCGTTATTCTATATATAAAGATCTCGCCTTTTTAACTATAAAGATTTCATCTTTATAAAAATCAGCATTTTATTTCGATGTATAGAAAATAAAAATCAGGTTTTTATTTTGCTACATACACAAAGATGATATTTTTATATTCTCTATCCTATAAAGATTATATTTTTAATACTTTAAAAATATAAAAATCATATTTTTAATATTTCTATATAGTAAAGATTATATTTTTAATACTTTAAAAATATAAAAATCATATTTTTATCACTTCTACTCAATAAAAATCCCGTCTTTCCTATTTTAAAGATATGATCTTTATTTTAGCAAGTTCAAATCTTTTTCTTTTAAAAGATTAAAACCTTTTTCTATTTTCTTTAAAAATCAGTTTTTATAATTCTTTTCAAAAATTCTGTTTTTACATTCTAAAAAGAAAACAATTTTTAAATCTTAAACAAATCAGTTTTATAAATCTAAAAAAAATCAGTTTTATAAATCTAAAAAAATCAGTTTTATAAAATAAATAAAATTCAGTTTTATAAAATAAATAAAATTCAGTTTTTATTATAAATAAATTCGGTTTTTATTACCGTTTATATAAAATAAAAATAAATAAATAATTTTAAAAAAACTTACAGGGGGGGAGGATTGGCTGCTCGCGCGAGGCTGGAAGTGGAAGAGGGGGAGGATCGGAGGTGGGCTTCGCGGTTGAGGGTTGGCGTCGCAGGCGAAGGGAAGGGGAGGAGGAAGGGGCGTCGCGTTAGGGGAGGGGTCTGGGTGCTTGCGTCGATCGAAGGAGGGGAGGGGACCGAACGGTGGAAGGCTGGAGGGGGGCATCTTGGGTGGCGGCGCGCCTTGGACGTCGGCGGTCGTGGGGGGGGCTGCGACGGCGATTTTAGATTTAGGTTTCTTTTTTTTTTTTTTTTTATCTGTTCGAATGAAACGGGGGGGGGAGGGGCAGAGGGAATATAGGAGAGAGATATATTTTTTTTTTATTAATTAATTTACTTATTTTATCCTAAAGAGTTGACTTTTACATATGACCTCGAAACGAGGCCCACCGCCTGTCGTCCATAGCGTTTTACCCCCATTCCGAACTCAATGAGATATGTATCACAGGTTGATTTGATCGTTTGAATCAGTTTCCGTTAAATTTACATTTAAATCACTATATTGAATTTTAAACGTACATTTCAAATTACCGGGGTCACATACTAACTCTAAAAATTCTCGAAAAATATTTTCTAGCTTCGTATTGACGATACGGTCCTAACAAAACTAGTTTCGTCGAATTCTGAGACCGTATGAAAAATGGCCAATTTCCAGTCGATTTAAAATCAACTGAAACTGGTCAAACGCGTTTTCCTTTGCCACGCTCACATATTGATTCGAAAAATTATGAAATTTGGAATCTAGCAATAATTTGACATCACGGACCCAACAAAACTGGTTTCGTCGAAATCCGAGGTCATTTGCAAAATGTCCATTTTTAAGGGCCTGAATTCCATAGCGACTATTCAGAATTTTCAACTGGACATATCTCTCAATTTTTAAAGTGAAATCTCAGTTTCTTACATCCGTTAGAAAGATATCATCAATTAGATCCTAATGTTTTTGGTTTCACTAAAATCCGGATTGTTTTGCACCCGGTACGTTCAATTGAAGTTTGAAATCGAATTATCGAACTACCGCGCCATTTTCAATTCTATTTATAATTATATATAAATATTTATATTCTATCGACGACGTACAAAATATATACGTCGAATTCTATTCAAAATAAATTTCTCGTCGATTTTATTTAAAATAATCCATTTTAAATATCAAAATTCAATAAAATTGTCAAAATAAAAATTTCAAACTGGCTCGCATTTTACGGGTTATTACAATCTCCCCCACTTAAAACTTTTCGTCCCCGAAAAGGAACAAAGTCGAAAGTGGTTTGATTATTAAGCTCTACATTCGATCCGGCTTCCATTCTCTAACTTTTCAGTTTCTGAGAATTTTCAAAATTTCAAAAATTTGGCTAACACCCTAAATTTTCGAAAAATTTCGCCATAACCTCCCCTGCAATGGGAGCATCGGGGAATTTCAAATAGCTTCCCCGGTCCTTCAGATCTCAAAAAGAAAAAGAAAAAGCCAAGCGGCTAGCCAATAGGCTCACAAAATCATCATCACCCAAACAAAACAGGAAATTATGTAGTAAACATGTACCTATTTGTCGGGCAAACAAATTTTATTCTTCGGCTCTAGCCTCCTTGCTATGACCTGTTCAATGTAAGTATATGTATATGCAAGCAAACGCAACCAATTTTCAATATAGTTCAATATTTGATACAATTAGGCATAATGGTTCAAAATTAGCAAACAATTAAACAAACAACCCAAACATCAATCAATTAGTGAATTAGAGTTGCAAATTCATAATTTTGATATATATACAAAAAAATCATGTTTTGATGCCAATTCACAACAATGTATTCTAGCTATATTAGTTTTGGTTCTCACACCAGTCTAATGGAAATATATAGAAATCACACCTTCGAAACTCGAATATGAATACTGATGATGATGCACCATCATCAGAATCATCCCCGGATATCTAGAATGTGATTCTATATCTACCCAGTATATTAAAACTTCGACTATACGTTCATGACGCGTATACGCGAAATCTATATATACTCGATTGTCCATATTCAAAATAAATAAATATTCAAATACGTATAAAACGATTTAAATTTTCAAAACAAAATTGTTTTCATTTGAAAAATATACTCTTCACACTCGTTCTAGGATACTACCGATCCTATCTCTAACGAGTCATTCTAATTGGATATTACTAATCCAATATCTGATGAATTCTTTCGTATGGTTCTAATGTGTCTTGTTCTCGAGCTCTGTAAACCAAAGCTCTGATACCAAATGAAGCGACCCGAACTTCCCCGGTCTCCGAAGAGATGAGAAAGAACGAATTACTTTGAGAACAATACATAAAAGGGCGCAGAAGGAAGAACATTTCATTGCTATTACAACAATTCCATCAGATAAAAGAATATACAGAGTATAAATGAATAAATTACATTTGATCAATATCAGAGATTACAATAAATTACATAGCAGCGGAAAATAATACAAAATACAACTGAAAGTGATACACGGATACAGAGCTTTCCGAGCATCGTTCCAGCTGTGAATCAGAATCCTGTGAATATAAATCTGCAAAACCAAAACTACTAGCTGCCCGTGCGGAAAATAAGGGCACCCAGAGTTTAGGTTAAAACAAAAAACTCCAGGTCATTCATGTGACTGGTGTGAGAACTAAAACAGTTATAATTCTTTATTTTTAAGGTAAGGTAAATCAAGGGACCACGCCGTATAACACGGAACGGGTTTCCTCCCGAGAATACCAGTGCATAAAACAAACAGCGCAATGCTAAATAAAGAAAAATGAAGCTGTTATAAGACCCAGGTCCCATCACACAATGCAACGCAAGCCGGAGGATAGGGTTTTCCCTTATAACAGCCAAAGCATGCTTGATACGTTTAAAACACATTATTTGATACTATAATAAGTGTATAGTGTCAAAACAATTCAATCATAAATATCAATCATAGACGGCATGGGTACCATATATCATGTCGCCATACTAGTTCTACAAATAAAACCGCAATACACGTATTGGAAATTGGATTCCATCATGAGTCGAGGCAAGGGGCAAGCTCCTCTCCGCGTTCGAGACACTCTAGCAAATGTCCCAGGACCCCACTTTGATCCTTGGAATAGGCTGGGCCGGTCCTCTCTTGCTTTTGAGGATTGGCAATTCCTGAACACACGTTTCCCGGTCCTTACAGACCTATATCCGAGGCGCCTCGTATCCAACAACCACACAGGTGAAAAGTATATAAATGTCAGGGCTGGTAGGTCACTGACACCACCCTAGCTAGAAAGAAATGTCGTGCTCTCCCAGCGGTCCGTCTCCCGTTTTTGACTCATACCGAGGTGTGAGGCTCGCGAATTCACGTTATACACAAAGCTATGCCACACAGGCCGTGCTTTGATCATCAACCACAAGACTTTGCTTTTCAACAGAAGCCTTGATCAATTGCCACTTACGCATGCCACACTGGCAATTCACTCCATGCGACTGATGTCCATCGATATACAACCTCTGAGCTCGTACGTCTCAGAGAAGGGCGTTAAGCAAAAGAATAAATTCTCTGCCGCCAAACAGATGTATATTTAATAGAGATCAATCAACACAGAATAAAATCCAATGTCAGACACACAATCCATTTACAAGTTCGTTCTGGGTCTGAACGAAACCGGAGGCACTTTCCTCGCATATCCATCGATCTCCAAGTACGTCTGGACGATCACCGACTGTTTCCCTCATCTTGGGTGTACAGCCCAATCAAGATCATCAGTAATCACCCAAACGATGTGAAGACTTCCGGTCTTCAACCACCGTCTTCATCTTCGACATCTCGTCGAATCGGTTATTCAGAATGGGTATAACCCGGCCTTCCTGAATAACCCACGTATATGATAAACAAATGTTACACAAACACTACGAACGCCTCATTCCAATTCAGAATATTCTTTTATTCACAATAACACATTCTTAGGGAAATGTTCCCATTAATTTTATCCAAGATAAATTCTTCTAAATTTATCCTATAAACTTCCTTTGGATATCATTTCAAACTAGTCGGGATTAACGAACCACACCGAAGTAATTATTTAGTTTATTTCCCAATCCCAACCTATATATCCCATGGAGCAAAACTGGTGATACTCCATATCTAACACCACGGTGTTATCGGTAAAATTAATTACCATTTCACGTTCAAATCTAATTAAAGATTTAACTATCGCTTTGGAGCAAAACTGGTGGTACTCCACTCTCGATCACTTTTCAAATTTGATAATTTAAATTATCAATTCACATTTTTAATCTAATTAAAGATTCATTAAAACTCCACTTAGTTTTAATCTTCTCAAAAATCGATATCCTGCCTTTAACTGGGTTAAAGAACCAATGTCTTCTAAAACACGATTCACGACAAACCAAATCCCATTTGATATTAAATACAAGGCTCTGAATAGAAAATATATCGGCTTATATTCAATATCAAATTCTGAAACCAACAAATATCGTATTGGAAATAACGATATAAAATATCTTTCAAATCCCCATAACAATATTTGTATAGTCACGAAATCCAACATCGAAATATCCCGAAGATAATTTCGATTCAGCTCCAGTCCAATCCACGTATTGGAAATTATCGATTATTTTCAAAATCACTTTCAAATTCAATTTATTTATTTTAAAAATAAATTGATTTCAATTCTAGTTCAAAACTAGTTCATTTCGATAAAAATCTATTTTTATCTTTTCAAATATGGAGTTTTCCAGCCCAAATCTTTCCAATTCACATATTATAATTTTACACAAATTATAGATATTTTTGATGATTTTATCAAGGCCCGTACAGTCGATTTCCAACAACGGCCATCGAACTGCACTTACAGCGACCTTTTTCGAATTTGATTTGGACATAATTCCAAATCCAACCGTTAGATTTCAAATTTCTAATATTCATTGGAAAGCTCTTTTCGATACGAACCCAACGGTTCCGGTTTTAGGAGAATCCGACGGTCGGATCTCCCGCAATGTCCGTTTGAAATAAATGGTCGAAATTCACGCACTGCCGCGGCGCGGCGCGTTCTATTCAGGCCATTATATATATAATATATATATATTATATATATTTCGTCGATTTCCTTTTAAAACGAATTTTATAAATCGTTTTAACTTCGTTTCAAAACCATTTCAACACTATTTCCATTCAAAGCCAAAATTGAATTCTTCTTTATAAATTCGTTTTAAAATTCATTTCTATTAAATTCAAATTTTAATTCAATTTGAATTCATTTCAATTCACTTTCAATTCAATTTGAATTCGTTTTCAATTCAATTCATTTCGAAATCGTTTTCAATTCAATTCATTTCGAAATCGTTTTCAATTCAATTCATTTCGAAATCGTTTTCAATTCAATTCATTTCGAAATCTTTTTCAATTCAATTCATTTCTATTCAATTCAAATTTCAATTCAATTTGAATTCCATTTCAAAATATTTAGTTTTGAAATCACCTTTCAATATTCGTTGTAAAACGAATAAAATCGATATAAATATCGTTCACGTCAAAATAGCGCATCTCTAATCCACACGGCTTTATATATTTCAAAAACTTCTATTCAATTCAACACATGAATTTTCTTTCAACACTCGACTAATCTCAACACATGAGTACTGTCAACACATCACTATTTTTGTTATGTGAAATATTTTATAAAACTATGGTATCTATCGTTTGATTTTAATTCTACTTCTACTGGGAAGTAGTTCTAATTTTAAATATGATAAAGATGTAAATTTTATTATATAAAATATTTCACTCAACACATGAACATCGTCAACACATGACTATTTTTATATTCAACACATGAATTTTCTTTTATAATATTCCTTATTGTCCCAATTGGAATGAGGCCCAATCAATCACCATATAACGTTAATTATATGGATTTCCATACAACACATGTATATAATAGCAATAATAAACAATCAACCATCAACCAAAGTGCACTACACTGTATAAGCATCAAATAAAGATATCTAACGCTTATAACAGCCTGTCAATCAATCGATCGACATATTTGATCAATCAGGATGAGTGAACTTCAAATTTCATCCCAACACCCGTGTGGGGTTTCAAACAATCAAACACAGATTTTATTTGTGCAGTTGGGCGATGTGTAAAATTTACCGTCCCAATCAATGTCATTCAAATAGGTGTACATAAACAAACCGTCCGGTTTGTAAATGAATATTTTATTTTATTCACTTCCACGTTAAAAATTATATTTTTAACGATAAAATATTCTATCTCAACACATGAATTTCTATTCAGTTCATTTACACAGTAAAAATGATATTTTTATTTTTCTAACATATTTTAGAAAATTTCGGCGGCATAACGGCACGATACTAGAAACGGGACAAGGCCTAGCCTTATCCCCGGTCTAGTGAAGGCCCACGCCATTCACTCATCAATCAAATCTATTTCAATTCACCAAACATTTCAATTCAAACCAAATAATCTATCCAACTACACAACCAAACAATTTTACAAACAAGCCATCCATGGTCTGTGGATGACGGGTGTCGGGTGCTACTAAGCACCGTCTACATCCTAGTATATATATATAACTAGAAAAAGAATTTTGAGTGAGAAGTTCTCACCGATAGCTATCCAACTTCACGACACTTCATTTGATAGAAATCTTCATCTTCATCGTATCTTCGTCATCTTCGTTGCCCGTAGTCACTATATATATAAAAATCACATTTTTATATTTCGATGTCTTTAAAATAAAAATCACATTTTTATTTATCCACTTTCAATTTAAAAATCATACTTTTATAATCACTTCATATATTTTAAAAAAATCGAATTTTTACTATGCTATTCAATATATAAAAATCGAATTTTTACTTCGAAGTTCAATATATAAAAAAAATCACATTTTTACTTTGACGCTATATGGATAAAAATGCTATTTTTACCCCGCTACTATATAGATAAAAATTCTATTTTTACATCGTTATTCTATATATAAAGATCTCGCCTTTTTAACTATAAAGATTTCATCTTTATAAAAATCAGCATTTTATTTCGATGTATAGAAAATAAAAATCAGGTTTTTATTTTGCTACATACACAAAGATGATATTTTTATATTCTCTATCCTATAAAGATTATATTTTTAATACTTTAAAAATATAAAAATCATATTTTTAATATTTCTATATAGTAAAGATTATATTTTTAATACTTTAAAAATATAAAAATCATATTTTTATCACTTCTACTCAATAAAAATCCCGTCTTTCCTATTTTAAAGATATGATCTTTATTTTAGCAAGTTCAAATCTTTTTCTTTTAAAAGATTAAAACCTTTTTCTATTTTCTTTAAAAATCAGTTTTTATAATTCTTTTCAAAAATTCTGTTTTTACATTCTAAAAAGAAAACAGTTTTTAAATCTTAAACAAATCAGTTTTATAAATCTAAAAAAAATCAGTTTTATAAATCTAAAAAAATCAGTTTTATAAAATAAATAAAATTCAGTTTTATAAAATAAATAAAATTCAGTTTTTATTATAAATAAATTCGGTTTTTATTACCGTTTATATAAAATAAAAATAAATAAATAATTTTAAAAAAACTTACAGGGGGGGGAGGATTGGCTGCTCGCGCGAGGCTGGAAGTGGAAGAGGGGGAGGATCGGAGGTGGGCTTCGCGGTTGAGGGTTGGCGTCGCAGGCGAAGGGAAGGGGAGGAGGAAGGGGCGTCGCGTTAGGGGAGGGGTCTGGGTGCTTGCGTCGATCGAAGGAGGGGAGGGGACCGAACGGTGGAAGGCTGGAGGGGGGCATCTTGGGTGGCGGCGCGCCTTGGACGTCGGCGGTCGTGGGGGGGGGGGGGGCTGCGACGGCGATTTTAGATTTAGGTTTCTTTTTCTTTTTCTTTTTTTATCTGTTCGAATGAAACGGGGGGGGGGGGGGGCAGAGGGAATATAGGAGAGAGATATATTTTTTTTTTTTATTAATTAATTTACTTATTTTATCCTAAAGAGTTGACTTTTACATATGACCTCGAAACGAGGCCCACCGCCTGTCGTCCATAGCGTTTTACCCCCATTCCGAACTCAATGAGATATGTATCACAGGTTGATTTGATCGTTTGAATCAGTTTCCGTTAAATTTACATTTAAATCACTATATTGAATTTTAAACGTACATTTCAAATTACCGGGGTCACATACTAACTCTAAAAATTCTCGAAAAATATTTTCTAGCTTCGTATTGACGATACGGTCCTAACAAAACTAGTTTCGTCGAATTCTGAGACCGTATGAAAAATGGCCAATTTCCAGTCGATTTAAAATCAACTGAAACTGGTCAAACGCGTTTTCCTTTGCCACGCTCACATATTGATTCGAAAAATTATGAAATTTGGAATCTAGCAATAATTTGACATCACGGACCCAACAAAACTGGTTTCGTCGAAATCCGAGGTCATTTGCAAAATGTCCATTTTTAAGGGCCTGAATTCCATAGCGACTATTCAGAATTTTCAACTGGACATATCTCTCAATTTTTAAAGTGAAATCTCAGTTTCTTACATCCGTTAGAAAGATATCATCAATTAGATCCTAATGTTTTTGGTTTCACTAAAATCCGGATTGTTTTGCACCCGGTACGTTCAATTGAAGTTTGAAATCGAATTATCGAACTACCGCGCCATTTTCAATTCTATTTATAATTATATATAAATATTTATATTCTATCGACGACGTACAAAATATATACGTCGAATTCTATTCAAAATAAATTTCTCGTCGATTTTATTTAAAATAATCCATTTTAAATATCAAAATTCACTAAAATTGTCAAAATAAAAATTTCAAACTGGCTCGCATTTTACGGGTTATTACAGAGAAATTCTCACTTATAGCTATCCTAGCTCCACGGCACTTCATTGATAGAAATCTTCATCGCTATCGCATCTTCGCCATCTTCGTTGCTGTAGCCACTACATATGTAAAAATCGAATTTTTACTTCGCTATTCAATATATAAAAATCGAATTTTTACTTTGAAGTTCAATATATAAAAATCATATTTTTACTATGCTATTCAATATATAAAAATCGAATTTTTACTTCGAAGTTCAATATATAAAAATCATATTTTTACTACGAAGTTCAATATATAAAAATCATATTTTTACTATGCTATTCAATATATAAAAATCGAATTTTTACTTCGAAGTTCAATATATAAAAATCATATTTTTACTACGAAGTTCAATATATAAAAATCGAATTTTTACTACGACGTTCAATATATAAAAATCGAATTTTTACTTCGAAGTTCAATATATAAAAATCGAATTTTTACTATGCTATTCAATATATAAAAATCGAATTTTTTTCTAATGTAAAAATTCCATCTTTTCTAATGTAAAAATTCTAACTTGATTAGATAAAGATCTCGCCTTTCTACCGATAAAAATTTCGTCTTTCCTATACTAAAAAATCAAATCATTCTTGATTCAAAAATCTAATCTTTTTAATAAGCAAATCTAACCCTTTCCTACTATAAAAATCCCGCCATTTCTATTATAAAAATTACATTTTTATAATAAACCATTTTTAATAAAACTGATTTTAATTAAACAATGTTTTTTTTTCCAGTTTTTAAACAATAAAAATTTCAGTTTTAAAACAAGGTAAAAGAAATTATAAGACTTACAGTAAAATTTCTGGATCGGGGGGGGGGGCTGCTGGACTTCGGCGGGTCTGGGGAGGTTGGCGTGGTGGCTTCCGCGAGCTGAAGGAGGAGGGGGGAATCGCTCAGGTGGTCGGGCTGTGGGGTTTGGCGCGGGGTACGGCTTGAAGAGGATGGAGGACGGCGCGAGAGGGGAGGTTGAACGGAGGGGGAGGCGGCAGGTCGGGGAGGCGCCAGGAGGGTGGCGTCGATGCGATGGAGGCGCCCCTAGGGCTAGCCGCTTGCATTCGTTTTTTTTTTCCGATCAAAATAAATGAATAGGGGGGGGGCAGAAGGAAAGATAAGGGAGGGAGAGATAATTTAATTTTTTAATTTATTTTAATTGCAAAAAGTTGACTTTTACATACGACCTCTAAACGAGGCCCACCGCCTGTCGACCATAGCGTTTTACCCCCATTCCGAACACAATGGGATATGTATCGTAGGCTGATTCGGCTGTTGCAATCAGTTTCCGTTGAAATCAACATATAACTCTATATAATGAATTTGAACACGTATTTCAATTTACCGGGGTCACATACGAACTTTAAATATTCCAAAAAAATATTTTCTAGCTTCGTATTGACGATACGGTCCTAACAAAACTAGTTTCGCCGAATTCTGAGACCGTTTGAAAAATGGCCAATTTCCAGTCGATTAAAATCAACTGAAACTGGTAAAACGCATTTTCCTTTGCCACGCTCACATATTGATTCGAAAAATTATGAAATTTGAAACCTAGCAATAACTTTACATCACGGACCCAACAAAAGTGGTTTCGTCGAAATCCGAGGTCATTTGCAAAATGTCCATTTTTAAGGGCCTGAATTCCATAGCGACTATTCAGAATTTTCAACTGGACATATCTTTTGATTCCCGCTATGAAATTTTGATTTGTCGGATTCGTTGGAAAGATATTATCAATTAGATCCTAATGTTTTTGGTTTCACTAAAATCCGGATTGTTTTGCACCTGGTACATTCAATTGAAGTTTAAAATAGAATCATCGAACTACCGCGCCATTTTCAATTCTATTTATAATTATAAATAATTATTTATATTCTAACGACGACGTATATAATATATACGTTCGAATTATATTCAAAATAAATTTTCTCGTCGATTTTATTTAAAATAATTCATTTTAAATATTCAAAATTCGCTAAAATCGCCAAAATAAAAAATTTTAAACTGGCCCAGATTTTCGGGTTGTTACATTTACAGAAATATGGGCTCATTTTATTAAATTAAATCTTAATTTAAACAAAAAATATCATTTCAGTTTAAAATCCCACTTATTTTGTTATTTTATAAACCCATACTTCATATTTCATTTCATAAACTCATTTTATAAGTTATAACTAGGATGAGACCCGTGCTTCGCACACGGGCAGTTGGTGGTGGCTACCGACTTTAAATTATAATTTAAATCTCGATTTCCTATTCAATAACAAATCCAAATATTAATTGTCTCGTCAAATCCTGGATTTCATTTATACGTTTATAAATATATTATTCTAGTAACATTCGATATAATCAAATTATAATTATAGATCCTTATCGATTTATTTCAATTTTATTCATATTTCGAACATCGAAATAAGTTCATTGTTTTTCTTTCTAACCGATTTCCCCTTTCTTTTTATATAAATTCATTTCTTAAATTTATATTTCTGAACTGTTTAATAAAAATTATTTCACTTCATTTATAAATATTGTTTATAAATCAAATTACTTGTTTTATATAATTGAACAAGTAAATGTATTCTAGTCAATCGAAATCTCATTTCTATTTTAAAATAGAAATTCCCTTTTTAAAACCTCAGTTTATTTTCTTATATATTCATATATCTTACGGTATTTAGATACCAATTATTTCTGGTCTTGTTTAAAACATCCCAACACAAAATAATCAACACAAGATTAGTTGTCACATCGTATAATGCAATATATAAAAAACAACAGTATAATTGTTGAGGAATCTAATTGGATCCCTCCAACCTGTTTCTCTGCATCAACAGATGTTAATCAACATTTATTTCATATAAATATGAATTTTTTTATAAAAGAAATCAGTATTCAATTAATGATTTATGTATAACTATATATATATATATATTATTTCAACCAATAAATTAGCAAATCATCCAAACAACCATCACACACAACATTCAATCATTTTTATCAATATTAAGTAATATTTATAAAACTATAAAACTGGACAGAGTTAGTGAGACTACTCACCTTGGTCGTTTATCGTTAAATAACGACAACATTCAATAGATTCGATCAGGCATTTAGTTCCGCCATAAATTCCAGCGAGCTTCAAATCTCCCTAGGCTAGTTCCAATATATAGCATGCGATTCTATGATCCCAACGAACTCTGTTTTGTCTAATTCTGTTAATAAATGAATGAGTTATACAAATTATACGATCATGGTTTTAAATTTAATTTGATTAAATCTTAATTTAATATTCCTTAGCATTAATTATATACATTTAACGTTTATCACATGTTAATACTACTTTGGCCGTCGATAACTTATATTGGGATATAAATAGGATACGGCCATGTGTACCTATGTCCTTAAAACCAACCGTTAATTAATGTTGTACACCGGTTGGGCTACGTTAGCATTTTTGATAAAACAATTGGGTCCATATAAAGTTTAATAAAATAAAAACATGTCAAACCAGTATATGCATGCTAAATAATCGGCCTATGTGAGCTTCATCCCAACTTTCTATTTAATCGTTTATGATTAGGCAATATTAACTTACTGTACCTCTCCTCCTCATCTATGTATTTCTTCCCATAATGAACAGTGAACAGTGGACTGCAACCAAACTTTTCCACTCGCCTGACCGTCTGCTAATCATCTTGCACCTGATCCTCTTCGTTTTCAAAATACCATGCCAAGTTCTCCTATCATTGATTCACACCCTGCTCCTGTACGCGAATACTCCACCATTTTAAGGAACACGCAGCTCTTCATTTATGCTTCATGTAACATATACATGATTCCCACAGTCCCCCTTTACCCCATACCCCCATCAATCAACTCACGTGCTTTCGTGTACGCGAGAAATAGACTGGCCCATGTATAATGCTACTACTGTAGATATTTCTTCCATAAAACAATGTGCGTCCTCCTGCTACATGAACTAACCTCATGTACTCCTTCTGCACCTCTCACATAACATTCTTTACATTACTCACGTTTGCACTTCACATAAATAAAACACCACCCAGTACTTCCACAACCTTCCCACTTTCTTACACTCCACTACTTCACAATCATCCCTCTCACGCGCAGTTCACATCCTCTGTGAAAATCCCATCTTCTCTTCTACGTGACTACACCACCTCCCTCTCCACAGTATACTACCAGCGAGCCCCATTTCTAACCCGTCTCCGTAACTCCTTCTGGCCTTTGTTAGCACCTGCGCAGGACAACTTTAACTACTCCTATCCATTTCCAGTAAAAAGAACCGGCCACGTAAGACTTGCCGATGTATGAAGCTCTCCTGTTTTCTTGGTTCAATGGATTCAGGATTTCGTTTTTTTTAGATTTTAACTTGGAGTATTTATTTGGTTTAGATATTATTTGTGAAGCTATAATGAAGCTTTTCCTGAGGCAAACAAAAGGATGGAGCTACCTGCGTGGGTATATATACATGCTAAATTACTTAGTTGTTAAGCAAATAGTTTGCTAGGGGATGACGATTTTGATGTGAAGGCAGTAGGATAGGTACGGGGCAATACAAAACTTAGCAGTAAAGGAAACAGTTAATATATATTATATTTCGATTATGCAGAATATATTGGTGAAACGCATGCGGTGAATTCTGGACTTGAGTTTTAGAAGGTGAAGTTGAAATAAGGAAAATTAAGCAATGTAAAAATCTGAACCGAATATGCGTGATATACTTTAAGGTGCAGTATGGCGACGGTAAACATATGCTTCTAGAGGCTAGTCCATGATATCAGCAAAACACGTGGAGCATCCACGCAAAATCTTTCTAGTACTTTACAAAGACCATATTGATTATTCTATGTGGTTCAAGCTATTCATGAATAAGGCTTTTCATGTATAAGGCTTCTGTGCAAGTTATAATTAAATAAACAACTGCCATTCCTTTCATAGTTGATTTCATTATAGATTCATAGCGTAAATCCATGGGTGCGTGCATAATATGTTCTCTTTGGTTTTATAAGAAAAGGTTTGCGTACTCCGTTGCGTAAAATTCCATTCACGTACAAACTGCTACAGACAGAAATAAAAGTACAGTTGCGTCAAGTAATGTGTCATGATTCCAAAAGTATATTAGAATAGACAAGTTAACTTTTTCTGTGAAAGCCGAAAATGCTAATTTAGGGTGCAAAATACTCCAAATTAAAAAGTCTTTATTCTCGAAAATAATAATAATAGAAAAACTCTAAAAATTAAATTATATGTACATCTCCAAGATCCTGTCTAAATTCGAAGCCAATATTTAATTAAAATTAAATATATCGTTATGGTTTATAAATGATTCCATAGCGACTATTTGAAAATTTGATTTGGACATAACTTACAATCTATATGACGAAATCTTCATTTTTCTCTTCTATTAGAAAAATACCATTAATTAGATTCCAACATTTCTTGTTTCAAAGAAATCCAACTTATATCGGATCATGTGCCTCCAATTGAAGTTCAAAACGTTAAATAACGAACTACCGTGTCGTTACGGGCTCGTTTATAATTATATTATAATTAATACATTCAACTGTCGTTTAAATAATATATTCGTTATTAATATTCAGTTCTAAACTGAATTAAATCTTTTATATTATCCAATTCACCCGCTATTGCGAATTCAACTATTTCAGACTGTTTTGGAAATAAATTCATCATTCCATTATTTATATAAATAAATATAAATCAGAATTATTTAATTTAAGCTAAATTAAATTACATATCGTTATATTAATAATTAAATAAGTTAATTATTAAATCGTTAAAAATACGGGTCGTTGCACCTCTTCTTTGTTTCCTTAATGCAACAATCATTTTTTTCCCTTCATTATATTAAAAATTTTCCCCTTATTCTATTAATTTTTGTCCCTTCATTCTATTTTCACGCATCTTATTTCATTTATGTACTTTTATTCCTTATATTTACATTCCTTTATTACTCCTTTCCCACTTTCCCTTCATTATTTCTCTCTAAAAAGAAAGGCACGTTTCGTTTTAAAAAAGATTTCATTTGCCTCAAACAAAAAGAAACGCATGAGACATAAATGTGGAAGGTCATGCATCTCATTTGTTTTCACATAATGCATGCACTTTTTTAAGCATTCACTCCTTAATTCTCCTTTTTCTCTTTCTCCTACTTTTACAACTTCCTATTTTATTGCATGTATGCATTTAATACTAGAAAAAAATTAAATGAAAGAAACATATTTGGTCACAAATTATCAATTTGCATGCCTTAGTCATTCATTTTCAAATTCTATTTTATAAACTCAACGCATACATGCATGCATTTATTTGTTCCTTTGTTTAATACATATGTTACCCATTTCTATTTCAGTTCATTTCCCATACATTATTTTCCTATACAAGTTTTCTTTCTCCTTAATTTATCTTCTTCTTCCTGCCACTTGTTCTAAACATTTTTCCTACCCTTCATTTTATTTTATCAACCTAGAAGTTTTCCTTAAAATTGAATTTTTCCTTCTTCCAAAATTAGTGATGCATATACTTTAAAAAAAAATTAGAATGAATCGCCACTGCCACATCAAGATCATCCATCATCCTATAGAATCGGTGCCTTTGTCCATCATCGAACCACCGTATATCCTCTTCAATCGTTGCTACAAAGGTGAGTTCACCTCACGATTGCTTAATTCTAGTATATCGACATCGATACTAAGCTAAAATATAATAGATGCCTTATTGGTCATATTTGATACAATCAACTTGTTATCAAGCTAAAATATTTACTTTGTTATGTTGAATGTTAATAAACAAACCACCTTTTGCTTTATGCTACCGGTTTGGATAGTTGGGATATTCACACGTATTCCCTCTATTTCGCAACCTATGTTGTTGTCTTAGTGTGAAGTTTGGGTTTGTACATTAGTATATGAAGTTGTCGCACCTTATTATCTTGAAAAAATTATACCCTGTTAGGATGTTAAAAAAAACTTGAGCCACCATGAATTGCCGCATGCTATTTTATTTGCCATGACATGAACATTTTCCTGTCTTGCTACGTTAACTTTGAAATGCATACCAAGAATATTTGTTTTGATCCATGCACCATTTGTTTGTTTTATTTGGTATATTGTTGTATACCTCCGACTTGTTTTGTAACTTGGATCTTGTATTGTGTTTATAAAAAAACTACTTTTGTCAATTCTAAAAACTTGTTGCCATGTTAGTTTACACACCCTTACTCTATGAAATTTAGACACATATGTTTGACTATGTATTTACTTGATAATGCCTACTTAAACGCATGTTGCACCTTTATATTGACCATGAACATGAGAAAAATATCATGTACCTAAAAAAAGGTTAGTGTTAACTATTATATTTTAGTGTTTTATTAATGTTGATTTACTTAAATATATTTTATCATGACTCGAGTGTTTGTGTTTTGCATGGAACGCTCAGGTCAGAACGAGTGTTGCAGCTTAAATATTTCAGCTATTGAAGTTAGAGACAAGTGAAGACGCCCGCGTTCTAGGTCGAAAATTTTGCGAAGTTTTATTTAATCAAAATCTATGTAATTCCGCTTTGTAAAATTTATTGTATAACTCTGATATTTTTTGTAAAATGCATCTGGTGTGAGATGTTGTAGTTTTATTTCTGTGATTTTTGTGTTCGATGATTAAACCGCATAAGCTAATGAAACGACCCAAACTCGCCCTTACGGGAAAACCCGAATTGAGTTGAGAACAACACTTATCAGAACACAAACGAACAGAAGAATTCATTGTTATTACAACAATTTACATTAGAGTACAAGAACATTCCAGAGTATGGATAAATAATATACAGCGGAAAATTAATATAAGAGATTTAATTACAAAGCAGCGGAAAAATAATACATAACACAACTGTAAGAAATACATGGATGCAGAGCGCTCCAAATATAGCTCCAGCTGTAAACCAGGATCTTGTGAAAATAATATCTGCAAAACCAAAACTACTAGTTGCTCGTGTGGAAAATAGGGGCACCCAGAGTTTAGGTTAAAATATTAAACTGTAGGTCAGTCATGGGACTAGTGTGAGAACTAAAACAATTATTAACTTCTTTACTTTAAAAGTTGGGGAAATCATGGGACCACGCCGTATAACACGGAACGGGTTTACTCCACATGAACCTCAGTTAAAATAAAACACCGCAATGATTTTTGAAAAAATGAAGCTATTATAAGACTCAGGTCCTATCACACAATGCAACAGAGACGGAGGATAGAGTTTTACCTTATAATAGCCAAACATGCTTGATACGTATAAAAAATTTTATTTTGATATTATAATTGCATAGTGTCTAAAAACAACTTCAAATATAAATGTATCAATCATCAACGGCATGAGTACCATATATCATGTTGCCATACTAGTTCTACAACAAAAACCACATGATGTCATATGGGAAGTTGGATTTCCACCATGAACCAAGGCAAGGGATTGTCCTTACCGAATTCGAGATTCTCTAGCCCGAGCCTCAGGATACAGCCACAACTGCACCTAGGAGCCACAGGGCCAGTCCACAAATACTTTAGTGTATTTTAACTCCTGAACAATACGTTTCCCCGTCCCATGGGGCATAAATCTAGCCACTAGGGACTCATATCCAAGGTACCTCGCTTTCCATCATCCGCATAAGTAAAAATATCTGGGCTCCACGCCATGACACTTTCCTAGCTAGAAAGAAACGCATGTTCTCCCTGGATCCTTCTCCCGTTTCTGGTTCATACCGGGGTGTGAGGCTCGCGAAGTAACGCCATACATAAAGCTATGCTAATTAAAGTTGTGCTTTGATCATCATCCGCAAGACTCTACTTTTCAATGAAAGTCTTGATCGTTTGCATCTTGGCATGCCACACGGGCAATTCATGCCATACGACTGATGTCTATCAATATACAACCTCTAAGCTCGTACGTCTCAGAGAAGGGTGTCAAGCAAGAGAATAAATTCTCTGCCACCAAATAGATATATATTTAATAGAAATAAATTTATACAGAATGAAATCCAATGTCAGACATATATCCATTTACAAGTCTGTTCTGGGTCTGAACGAATACAGAGGCACCATATTCCGCGTCCCATATGTCTAATACAGGAGAGAGGTCCTCGCACATCCGTCGATCTCCAAGTACGTCTGGACGGTCACCACTTATTACCTTGTCTTGGGTGTATAGCCCAATCAGGACATCAGTAATCATCCAAACGATGTGAAGATTTCCAGTCTTCAACCACCGTCTTCATCGTCGACTTTTGGTCGTATTAATAATTCAGAATGGGTTAAACCCGGTCTTTCCGAATAATTCACGTATTTTATAATCAAGTGCTATAAAAACACATCATACGCCTCATTCCAATTCAGAATATTCTTTTATTAAATTATTCACATTTTTAGGGAAAGGTTCCGATTAATTTTATCAAAGATAAATTCTTTTAATTTTATTCTTTAATCTTCTTTTTAATATCATTTTCAAAAGATTTATTTAACTATTCAGGATTAGCGAATCTTAACGAAGTAATCATTTATTATTAATACCACTCCCAACCTATTCATCCCATGGAGCAAAACTGGTAGTATTCCATATCAAACACCCACGGTGTTATCGGTAAATTTAATTACCATTTCACGTTCAAATCTAATTAATGATTTAACTATTACCTAGAGTAAAACTGGTGGTACTCCATTCTCGATCATTTCAAGAATTCGATAAATTTAATTATCTCATTCCCATTCCAATCAAATAAAAAAACTTATTAAAACTCCAATTTGGTTTTAATATCAAAAGTCATTACTTTATAACTATTCAACTTTAAGAAATTAATCTTATCTTTAACCGGGTTAAAGAACCATTGTCATTAAAATACCGCTCACGGTAAACCCAAAATCATCTTCATGGGAATCAAATCAATATATAACCAATATAAATTTCCATATCAGAATAATAACATAAATTGAATAGCGGCGAAGCCTTTTAAATTCCATATATAGTAACGGTCTTCGTTCACAGAAGCTCATCTCGATTATTACCGAATCGAATTCCATTCAATTCCAATTTAATATATTAAATTGGAAAACTATACTTTGGAAAATTTCCATTTAAATCTTAATAAAAGATTTATAAATTCCAAAATATATTTTCATTGTTTATCGGGTTAAAAGAACGAATGTCTTTAAAAACACAGTTCATAATAAACCCAATTCACATTTCATTTTATTCCAACTACTAAATATAATTGGAAACTCTAATAATCTTAATTAAAAGATTTATAAATTCCAAAATTATATTTTCACTGTTTATCGAGTTAAAGAACGAATGTCTTTAAAAACACAGTTCACAATAAACCCAATTCACATTTCATTTTATGCCAATTACTAAATATAATTGGAAACTCTAATAGTCTTAATTAAAAGATTTATTCTTTTCACATGGGGTTTAAGAACAGTGTCATTTAAGACAACATTCACAACAAACCCAAAATTCAATTCGATATAAAATATAAGGTTCTAAATAGAAATTATATCAGCATATATTCAATTTCAAATTCTGAAACCAACAAATATCGTATTATGAATAACGATACATATATATATATATATATATATCTTCCAAATTCCTCAACGATATCCGTATAATCATGGAATCCAATATCAAAATATTCCGAAGATTATTTCTATTCGAATCCATTCCAATTCACATATTGGAAAATCTTGGTTAGATTAAAACCATTCCAAATCCAACTTATTTATTTAAACACATTGACTTATTATTCTAGTTAATAAATAGTTCATTTCGATAAAAAAAAAATATTTATCTTTTCTACTATGGAAATTTTCATCCAAAATCTTTCCAAATCACATATTATTATTTTACATAATTTTTCCATATTTTTAATAATTTTATTAAGGCCCGTACAGCCAGTCTCCAATAATGGTCACCGAACTGCATCCGTAGCAACCTTTTTTGAAATTGATTTGGACATAATTCCAAATCTAACCGTTAGATTTTTAAAAATTTATATTCAATGGAAAGTTCTTTTCGATATAAACCCAATGGTTTTGGTTTTAGGAGAATCCGATGGTCGGATCTCCCGTTACATCAATTTGAAGTTAATGGTCGAAATTCGCGAACGGTTGCAGCGCGGCGTGTTCTATTCAGGCCATTAAATGTATATAATATATATACTATATATATTTCATCGATTTCAAATTAAATCGTATTTAATAAATCATTTACATATTCGTTTTAAAGCGATTCCAACTTCATTTTCAATCATAAATCAAAATTGAATATTCTATATCATTATAATAATAAAATGATAATATTTTCAAAATATTAGATTTGAAATAACTTCTTTTCGATATTCATTATAAAATGAATAAAATCGATCGATAAAGCCGTTTGGGTTAAAATGACATTTGCTACTTAACTCGGCTTCACATTTCAATATTTTGTTGTCCATCCAAAAAACGGACATCAAAATCATAATTTTATTCTTCACTGAATATTATTTTAAAATATTCGTTATTTAAAATATTTTTTATTTTAAAAGATCCTTTATTTTAAATTATTCTTTATTTTAGAATATTCTTTACATTAAAATGTTCTTTATATTAAAATGTTCTTTTACATTAAAATGTTCTTTACATTAAAATGTTCTTTTACATTAAAATGTTCTTTACATTAAAATGTTCTTTTACATTAAAATGTCCTTTACATTAAAATATTCTTTTACATTTCTGAATCGAAGTGCGACTCAATCTATTACCATATAATTTTAGTTATATGGATTTCATACATCGCATGTATGCAACAATAATGGCAAATTATCATTTAACAGTCCATTCACATCCACAGTGAAATTCACAACAATGTAAGCATTAAAATAAATAAATAACGCTCATCACAGATTGTCAATCCATCGATTGACATACAACTAAATATTGGGACTAGTGTATGTCAAATAACATCCCAATACCCGTGTGGGGTTTTTCAAACAACAATAGATTATTTAAATAAATTATGGGTTAACAAATTTAACCAATTCTAATTCAGTTTGAATTATTTTCTTTTTAACCAAATTTCACTATTTAAATTATAAATGAATATTTATAATCTAATTTCACAATCACATTAATATTAACATTATTTTTAATATGTTAAACATTTCAACATCACAAACAACATACAATACAGTCAATTTGAATCGTCCATGGTTTGTGGACGAGGAAGGTGATCAAGCAGGTATCGTGTAAAATTTATAGTGATTAAAACTGATAAAAATCTACACTGGCAATTTAATATATTTTTCAGTTATGAAAATAAATAAACAAATGTGCAAAAAATTTTAGTTAGGAGTTCTCACCTTGATCGGTTTCAGAAATCGATAAAATGATTATTTTTAATAAAATTAAGCAGATGTTTAATTTTATCAAAAATCCAAACAGCCTCTGTTTCAGTTCTGATCTGCTCCATGTTGTAGTGTTCGTGAAGAGGGTTCCAACGCAACGAAAATCATTCAATTTCAGCTCTGTATGAACAAGTTATGAATTTATAAACATTGATTCCTTTAATTACATAATTAATAAATTAATTATTAATTAATTTCACTAATCCATCGTTACCCAAAATTAACCGTGAAACGACCCGCAAATCCGTGCTACCTGAGTTGACTAAATACCATAAGTCCAACCCAAATAACACAGAAATACGACTCATTATTAGAAAGAAGTTAGAGGATGAGAAATAGAAAGAAAGAAATATTAGAATAGAAGAAAACGAAGATCACAAACTCACAGCGGAACGAATAAAATATATTATATAACATAAGCTTCGAAATACAAATCTGTTTTGTACATACATACATACCATCATCAGAGTACACATAACATTTGATCCAGCGGAAGTAACTCTAAATAACTCACGTTGAAGCCTCCTGCTTCCAGCTCCTCCAAGTGTATCTGTAAAAGCCTGAAACACTTGACTGCCCGTACAAATTTGGACACCCAAGAGTTTAGGAAAAACAAAACAAAAACAAACTCTGGGTCAGTCATGGGACTGGTGTGAGTAAACTCCAACCACTTGTTTAACTTCCAAAACCCTTTTTCGAAAGAAAAGATAATAGTAAGACCAGCCCACACATAAACATGGACGGTTTTTACCTTACTATAACCCAAAACACTTTGATATCAAATCCAATGATATTATAATAATGTCTACACCAAATAAATAACCAAATAGCAGAACGCTTGCATCTCACGCTCTACATATATAGTATAAAATCAAAACCCGCATGGCGCTTATTGGAGATTGGATTCCAACTATGACAAGGTATGGGACCACCTTCCGCTCGTGTATCTCTAGAGGCAAATACACCTGGGTTCAACAAGAACGTCTTGCAACCCGGCCCACACATGACCGACCACTCATTTCGCTTGAGTGTATCGAATGTATACCACCAACGGTTGGACTCAAACCACCGTTTCCCGAATGGGCAGAATCGATAGATTTAGAAACAAAAGGAATTTCTCTAGATAGGTGATTATACACCCTAATGGGTGCGACCCACATAGCCATGCTGCCTGCCCGATTTTTGTCCTTTCCCGGTTGTTGAGGCATGAGGCTACGACTACTTACCGTTCATTGATAGCACAATCACTTTGAATGCCACATTGTCAGATCCGTTAATCACTAGTTGAGTTTGCACAAATATTCTGGATATTATGCTAAGGGATAAATCCGTTGCAACCATATACATTCATACAGACCAACCCATTTGATCATTGGAAATACTCTGTCAGACATTCGTCCATTTACGTTCGTTCTGGGATTGAACGAAACCGAAGGCACTATTTCTATAAATAGAAAAGCCCTTGCACTTTACTCTGTCTTCAATATGTTCAGCATACTTGGTTCGCAACGCTTATGCCGATACGGAGTGGTTCTTCGGATAATAATCCAACCGGTCTCTCCATATTGACAACGATGGTCAAAAACTTCGATAGTCTGTGATTTAACTATCGAATAAAAACAAGTGTTCATCCAACATATCAAACAAATCACTGGGCTCTTTAATTAATATTTCATTAATTAAATCACTTCTCCATTTTCCCTATCAATATTTGTTAACCAAATATTTTCAATAACCAATCTTGGCCCTTTACGCTATTTTTGATTTCGTTTCCTTATCGAATTCTATATATCGCTATATAGATTTCTAATTGTCAAATTTCTTAAAAATATTCTAACTCCTTAAATTCCCGGAAAAATTCGCCATAACCTCCCCTGTATCGGGAGCATCGGGAAATTTCAAATAGCTTCCCGGTATCTTCTAATCTCAAAAAGAAAAAGGAAAAGCCAAGCGGCTTGCCGATACGGCTCATAAAACCCATATATGAATTTAAACATGTACCTTTTTGTCGGGCATTACATTTATAAACTTCATATACCTCATCCCATACCTGTCTAAACCTGTTCACCTGTTTCCATTCAATTCAACTCAATCCATTCGTTTTTCAATTTTGAATCATTTGAATTCAGTTTCGCTCAATTATCCTTTAATTAGCCTTTTTGCCTATTTCACTTCTTTGAACATAACACGTTCAAAGAAAACGTTTAACTCGCTCACGACCAAATTGAATTTCAATTTCAATTCTAGTTTCCTTTTTGATTTCGAATATAAATTTTCAAATCGAATTTACTTATTCAAACCCCAATATTCATTCGAAATCTTATTAACTAATTTCTATTCAATTTAGTTAATTCTATTCAATAAACCAAAATCTGGTTTCTGTTTCAAAATCATATTCATTTTCACAACTTGAATTCACATATATTTTACAACTCAACTCTGAAATTCTCTAAATAAAAACTTCGGATTTTATTTGCTTAAAAATCCTTTTATAATCTTAAATAAACCATTTTGGTTTTAAAACGATTCTGGCGCTGTTTTTCTGAAAATTTGATTTTGACATAACTCAAAATCTATATGACGAAATCCAGATTTTTCTCCTTCATTAGAAAACTATTATCGAATCGGTCCTGACGTTTCTTGTTTCAAAGAATTTCGACTTCAATTGCGTTCTGTATACTCGATTGAAGTTCGAATCGCTATTTTACGAACTGCAATGCTGCGACGAGTTCGTTTAATTATATTTATAAATATAAACTTTTTAAACTTCGAAACTTCTTTAAAATGAATTCGCCTCCATTTAACTCTGCTTGATTCAAATTCAAATCTCACTTTTATTTGAATTCTAAATTCAAAATTCCAATTCCTTTTCTATTTGATATTCAAATTCAATACTTGAATTTCTATTTGAATCTCCTATATTCAAATTCGATGTTTGAATTCATTTGAATTCTCTTATTCAAACTTTATATTTAAATTCCATTTGAACTTCTATATTCCCATTTCTATATTTGAATTCTATTGGAATTCAAATATTCAAACTCCTTTTTAAACTCTATATTCAAAATCCCATAGTTTAAAACCCATTTGAATTTCAAATTCAAATTCTATAGATTAAACCTTATTTGAATTCAATTTGAATCTCTTATATTCAAATTTCATTTTCCCTTTCCATTTGAATTCTAATATTCAAATTCATCTCCAACCCCATTTTGAATTCTAATATTCAAACTTATTTCTAATACCATTTGAATTTCTTCACTCAAACCCATTTGAATTCCCCTGAATTCAAATCCCATTTTCCAAACCATTTGGATTTTCTATTTGAAATCCTATTTTTGAAATTCCATTTCCCATTCTACTTTGAAATCCTATTTCCAAAGTTTATTTCAAATTCTATTTTGAAATCTCATATTCAAATTTCTACTTGAATTTCTATATTCAATCCCACGTTCAAATTCAACACTTGAATTTCTATTTCAAATCTCAATTCGAATTTCATATTTAAATTCCATTCAAATCTCTATTCACATTTCACATTTGAATTCTTCCTTGAAATACTATATTTCAAATTCAATTCAACTCCTCTTTGAAATTCCATATTTCAAATCCAATTCAATTTTTCTTTGAAATTCTATATTTCAAATTTCATTACGATTCTACCTTGCAATTCTATTTTTGAAATTCTATTTTCAAAGTCTATTTCAAATTCTCTTTTGAAAATTCTATTTTTAAGTTCTATTTCAAATTCTATTTGGAAATTCTATTTCAAACTCTCTATATTCAAACACCATTTGAAAGTTCTATATCCAAACCTCTATTTGAATTTTCTTTATTTGAATTCCTTCGAATTCAAATTATATTTTAATTCCTTGAATTCAAATTCTACTTTTCATTCTAATCTCGTCTATTCAAATTCTATTTGAACTTCTTATTTGAATTTCTAATATTCAATCCCCTTTTAAAATTCAAATATTTAAACTCTTTTTTCTAATTCTACTATTCAAATTGTTATACTCAAATTTCATTTGAGTCATATATTTAAAATTTCATTTCACATCCTACTTTGAAATTCCATTTCAAATCCCAATTTCACGCTTGTATCTCTATTTATCAAATGATAATTCTTTCCACTTCATTTTATAACTTCGTTATAAAAGAACTATTTATAAACTTCATTTATAAAGAACTACTTGTTTTATTTTTCAAAACAAGTCTTATATTTCCATTCCATTAAAAATTCAAATTCTATTTAAAAAATAGAATTTTTCCTTTTAAAATCTCAAATGTCCTTTTAATTGGCCCAGTGATATTTAAACACACAAAGCAACGAATTATTTATTTTTCTAACACGTCATATATAACAATATATATGCAAACAAATAAACAAACAGATAATATATTTTTGAGGAATCCAGTTGGATTCCTCCAACCTGTTTTCCTGTATCCACAGATGTTAGCACATAAATAATACCCATTCTGCTTCGTGGCAGAATATCGCGGTATAGAAGGTCATCCACTAATCATAGCGTGGGGCGTATAGGGTAATCATCCGCTATGGTACCGCGGGCATCCGCTAATGAGACTGCGGGAATCCAACCAATCAATCAACCCAATATATATATATATAGCCTAAATAACTAATATATATAAAGCAACCATAAAACATTCACACAAGCAACAGACAATTATTTTTAATGGAATAAAAATAATTCTAAAGGTGAGTGAGATTTACTCACCGGATTTGCAGTTGTCGAATATCCTGTTTATTTCCAAACCATCGACTATGAATCTTCTCGAATGAATTCGCACCTATGATAATATTTATTTAAATTAACTATTTAAATAAATAAATACTTTCCTATATTTTTCTTTTTCTTTTAGAGGTTATTAATTGAAACCTTACTTAACAAATAAAATTAAACTAACCTACGTATCTTTAAACACATATATATATATATATGTGTTAGGTTTTTCTCGAACAAATAAATAACACATTTTAATTGTTATTTTCTTCCATTTTTATTTATGATCTTTGACATAAATCAAACTGATTTCATAAAAGAAACATAACTAAACTAATATCTAAATAAATTCAATTTAAATAGATTACCAATTGTATAAATTAAATTCCTGTATTATTTAAAATAAATAATAAAAATTACCTTAATCCCTTTTTGAATATGGTCTTGGCTCTACAGCCAAATCAAATTCGAATTCCACTCAGTCGCCTGAACGAGGTCAACTCTGAACTTCCCAACGTTGGCAGCACTCCTCCAGCATCCATCAGGCCTCATGCTCCCCTACCAACGTCGTGCTTAGCCCAGAACCCCACTCGCCTATCATTTGCCTCAAAATCGAACTCCGACTTCCGATTTTTGAACACGACAGTCCCCTCATTCACGATCTGCGTTAGATGATTTCCCCCAAAACAGTATTGCGGTCCTCAAATGCCCCTCTGACTGATCGAACTCTCATTCACTGCCTCCGTTTGATTTGAGATCCATGCTCGAACCTATTTCTAACCTTCCTAGCTTGAGTTTGATTTTCGAACGTCGATTCCTGACACCGCGGTGCCCCATTTATCACCAGAAAAGGTCTCGACTTTCCAAGAGTCGACACTGTAGCGTGCACTGAATCGGAACGCCTCCTCCCTGATGTTGAACTCGCGGTTGTTTCGAATTGTAAATCGAAAAGGAACTCGGATGCGATAAAACGAAGTGGCCATTTTTCTTTGTTTTACTGGAGTTTAGATTTCGGGATTTACTTCGGGTTTCAAATGATGGAAGAAACTGAAGGCGAGGTCTGGTTTTTATAGGAGTGAACTGGGGAACATTCGTACAGAGGCCATTAAAATCATGTTTGCCTTAGTGATGAAGCTGGGAGACAGAATATACAGCTCGAGAGAGATAGGTTTGCGTTGATAAAATTTTAGGTCGGCCCTGGTATAGTCTTAGGGTGGCTCGAACTGATGTATTTTTATTTTTATTTTGTTTTGTTTTGATTTAGTTTTTATCCGTTTAATTATATATATTTCGAGGTTCTGAACCGCTATTTAAACGTGACAACCGACATCTCCAATATTGCAACGTTATTTTGAACTCTGTGATTTGATATTGAAATTTAAATTCGAATGTAAATATAAACGGCCATATTAAATTGATATAAAATATTATATTATCAACTAAATATTTAAAACAGTATTAAATATTTAAAATAAATTATTCAAAAATCTGGGTCGTTACATTCTTTCCCCCTTAAAATAATTTCGTCCTCGAAATTGCTAAGATAGGAAAAATGGTACAAACTCATTACTTTTCACAATCTCACTTATGTTGAAACTCACCCCTTTATATTTCAACATATTTAATTTCACCAAAACCTTTGGTCTTCCTTCCTTTAATTTGAATGATCTACGATCAATCCATTTATATCAAATCTATGTTCTATTAAACCAATTCAAATTGATTTTAATCCATTCATTCACTTCGACCCATTTAACTTGTTTAAGTTAAGTTTCAATTTCAGAATTCAAATCCCTGGGTTTTCTTTCCAAATTCTTTTGAAATCCCATAAATATATACATATATTTATTTTCATTTCAAATTCAAAACATTTGAATATTCAAACCAATTTGTTTTCTTTCAAACAAATTCCATCAAAATTTTCTAAGGTAGCAATCCATCACTTAGAAACTCGGAAATGAACACTGATGATGTTGCAATCATCATCAGAATTATTTCCCAGCCACTGAAGTGAGTTCAGTGCTTTATTATTGCAAAATCCATCTAAAATGATTTTCTTTCAAATCCTTCTAAAACAAATCTATATTATTTTAATATACTTTGAAAAATATTTTTCAACTTCCCAGGATTTTGAATTCTTAATTCTAATTCTGAATCCAATTCTAATTCATCCCATTTGTATATTTAATTCATATACAAGTTCTATTTGGTTATATATATAATCATTTCAATTTTATAATCTCATTTGATTATAAAATCAACATCCAACACATCCAATAATTTCAGAAAATTATTCCTTCTATATAAAAATAGAAATTTGGGTAAAATTATTTCATTCACCCACTTTAAAACTATATCGTGTTCAATCTTCTGTTCAAGTATTTAGAAACTCCTATCGACGTCGTGGCGTCCCACGATTCGACCAGAATTCATAAACTACTCACAGACTAGCCAACACAATATAAAACAATTTTTTTATATCAACTAACAAATACGCTCTCTCATATATATATACTCAACTCATTCTAGGGTGCTACTGACCCTATCTCTAATGAGTAAATCCCCGCCAAAGCCTAGGTGTTCGCTAAACCTAAGCTCTGATACCAACTGAAACGACCCGCAAATCCGTGCTACCTGAGTTGACTAAATACCATAAGTCCAACCCAAATAACACAGAAATACGACTCATTATTAGAAAGAAGTTAGAGGATGAGAAATAGAAAGAAAGAAATATTAGAATAGAAGAAAACGAAGATCACAAACTCACAGCGGAACGAATAAAATATATTATATAACATAAGCTTCGAAATACAAATCTGTTTTGTACATACATACATACCATCATCAGAGTACACATAACATTTGATCCAGCGGAAGTAACTCTAAATAACTCACGTTGAAGCCTCCTGCTTCCAGCTCCTCCAAGTGTATCTGTAAAAGCCTGAAACACTTGACTGCCCGTACAAATTTGGACACCCAAGAGTTTAGGAAAAACAAAACAAAAACAAACTCTGGGTCAGTCATGGGACTGGTGTGAGTAAACTCCAACCACTTGTTTAACTTCCAAAACCCTTTTTCGAAAGAAAAGATAATAGTAAGACCAGCCCACACATAAACATGGACGGTTTTTACCTTACTATAACCCAAAACACTTTGATATCAAATCCAATGATATTATAATAATGTCTACACCAAATAAATAACCAAATAGCAGAACGCTTGCATCTCACGCTCTACATATATAGTATAAAATCAAAACCCGCATGGCGCTTATTGGAGATTGGATTCCAACTATGACAAGGTATGGGACCACCTTCCGCTCGTGTATCTCTAGAGGCAAATACACCTGGGTTCAACAAGAACGTCTTGCAACCCGGCCCACACATGACCGACCACTCATTTCGCTTGAGTGTATCGAATGTATACCACCAACGGTTGGACTCAAACCACCGTTTCCCGAATGGGCAGAATCGATAGATTTAGAAACAAAAGGAATTTCTCTAGATAGGTGATTATACACCCTAATGGGTGCGACCCACATAGCCATGCTGCCTGCCCGATTTTTGTCCTTTCCCGGTTGTTGAGGCATGAGGCTACGACTACTTACCGTTCATTGATAGCACAATCACTTTGAATGCCACATTGTCAGATCCGTTAATCACTAGTTGAGTTTGCACAAATATTCTGGATATTATGCTAAGGGATAAATCCGTTGCAACCATATACATTCATACAGACCAACCCATTTGATCATTGGAAATACTCTGTCAGACATTCGTCCATTTACGTTCGTTCTGGGATTGAACGAAACCGAAGGCACTATTTCTATAAATAGAAAAGCCCTTGCACTTTACTCTGTCTTCAATATGTTCAGCATACTTGGTTCGCAACGCTTATGCCGATACGGAGTGGTTCTTCGGATAATAATCCAACCGGTCTCTCCATATTGACAACGATGGTCAAAAACTTCGATAGTCTGTGATTTAACTATCGAATAAAAACAAGTGTTCATCCAACATATCAAACAAATCACTGGGCTCTTTAATTAATATTTCATTAATTAAATCACTTCTCCATTTTCCCTATCAATATTTGTTAACCAAATATTTTCAATAACCAATCTTGGCCCTTTACGCTATTTTTGATTTCGTTTCCTTATCGAATTCTATATATCGCTATATAGATTTCTAATTGTCAAATTTCTTAAAAATATTCTAACTCCTTAAATTCCCGGAAAAATTCGCCATAACCTCCCCTGTATCGGGAGCATCGGGAAATTTCAAATAGCTTCCCGGTATCTTCTAATCTCAAAAAGAAAAAGGAAAAGCCAAGCGGCTTGCCGATACGGCTCATAAAACCCATATATGAATTTAAACATGTACCTTTTTGTCGGGCATTACATTTATAAACTTCATATACCTCATCCCATACCTGTCTAAACCTGTTCACCTGTTTCCATTCAATTCAACTCAATCCATTCGTTTTTCAATTTTGAATCATTTGAATTCAGTTTCGCTCAATTATCCTTTAATTAGCCTTTTTGCCTATTTCACTTCTTTGAACATAACACGTTCAAAGAAAACGTTTAACTCGCTCACGACCAAATTGAATTTCAATTTCAATTCTAGTTTCCTTTTTGATTTCGAATATAAATTTTCAAATCGAATTTACTTATTCAAACCCCAATATTCATTCGAAATCTTATTAACTAATTTCTATTCAATTTAGTTAATTCTATTCAATAAACCAAAATCTGGTTTCTGTTTCAAAATCATATTCATTTTCACAACTTGAATTCACATATATTTTACAACTCAACTCTGAAATTCTCTAAATAAAAACTTCGGATTTTATTTGCTTAAAAATCCTTTTATAATCTTAAATAAACCATTTTGGTTTTAAAACGATTCTGGCGCTGTTTTTCTGAAAATTTGATTTTGACATAACTCAAAATCTATATGACGAAATCCAGATTTTTCTCCTTCATTAGAAAACTATTATCGAATCGGTCCTGACGTTTCTTGTTTCAAAGAATTTCGACTTCAATTGCGTTCTGTATACTCGATTGAAGTTCGAATCGCTATTTTACGAACTGCAATGCTGCGACGAGTTCGTTTAATTATATTTATAAATATAAACTTTTTAAACTTCGAAACTTCTTTAAAATGAATTCGCCTCCATTTAACTCTGCTTGATTCAAATTCAAATCTCACTTTTATTTGAATTCTAAATTCAAAATTCCAATTCCTTTTCTATTTGATATTCAAATTCAATACTTGAATTTCTATTTGAATCTCCTATATTCAAATTCGATGTTTGAATTCATTTGAATTCTCTTATTCAAACTTTATATTTAAATTCCATTTGAACTTCTATATTCCCATTTCTATATTTGAATTCTATTGGAATTCAAATATTCAAACTCCTTTTTAAACTCTATATTCAAAATCCCATAGTTTAAAACCCATTTGAATTTCAAATTCAAATTCTATAGATTAAACCTTATTTGAATTCAATTTGAATCTCTTATATTCAAATTTCATTTTCCCTTTCCATTTGAATTCTAATATTCAAATTCATCTCCAACCCCATTTTGAATTCTAATATTCAAACTTATTTCTAATACCATTTGAATTTCTTCACTCAAACCCATTTGAATTCCCCTGAATTCAAATCCCATTTTCCAAACCATTTGGATTTTCTATTTGAAATCCTATTTTTGAAATTCCATTTCCCATTCTACTTTGAAATCCTATTTCCAAAGTTTATTTCAAATTCTATTTTGAAATCTCATATTCAAATTTCTACTTGAATTTCTATATTCAATCCCACGTTCAAATTCAACACTTGAATTTCTATTTCAAATCTCAATTCGAATTTCATATTTAAATTCCATTCAAATCTCTATTCACATTTCACATTTGAATTCTTCCTTGAAATACTATATTTCAAATTCAATTCAACTCCTCTTTGAAATTCCATATTTCAAATCCAATTCAATTTTTCTTTGAAATTCTATATTTCAAATTTCATTACGATTCTACCTTGCAATTCTATTTTTGAAATTCTATTTTCAAAGTCTATTTCAAATTCTCTTTTGAAAATTCTATTTTTAAGTTCTATTTCAAATTCTATTTGGAAATTCTATTTCAAACTCTCTATATTCAAACACCATTTGAAAGTTCTATATCCAAACCTCTATTTGAATTTTCTTTATTTGAATTCCTTCGAATTCAAATTATATTTTAATTCCTTGAATTCAAATTCTACTTTTCATTCTAATCTCGTCTATTCAAATTCTATTTGAACTTCTTATTTGAATTTCTAATATTCAATCCCCTTTTAAAATTCAAATATTTAAACTCTTTTTTCTAATTCTACTATTCAAATTGTTATACTCAAATTTCATTTGAGTCATATATTTAAAATTTCATTTCACATCCTACTTTGAAATTCCATTTCAAATCCCAATTTCACGCTTGTATCTCTATTTATCAAATGATAATTCTTTCCACTTCATTTTATAACTTCGTTATAAAAGAACTATTTATAAACTTCATTTATAAAGAACTACTTGTTTTATTTTTCAAAACAAGTCTTATATTTCCATTCCATTAAAAATTCAAATTCTATTTAAAAAATAGAATTTTTCCTTTTAAAATCTCAAATGTCCTTTTAATTGGCCCAGTGATATTTAAACACACAAAGCAACGAATTATTTATTTTTCTAACACGTCATATATAACAATATATATGCAAACAAATAAACAAACAGATAATATATTTTTGAGGAATCCAGTTGGATTCCTCCAACCTGTTTTCCTGTATCCACAGATGTTAGCACATAAATAATACCCATTCTGCTTCGTGGCAGAATATCGCGGTATAGAAGGTCATCCACTAATCATAGCGTGGGGCGTATAGGGTAATCATCCGCTATGGTACCGCGGGCATCCGCTAATGAGACTGCGGGAATCCAACCAATCAATCAACCCAATATATATATATATAG
Organism: Allium sativum; assembly: GCA_030737875.1. Taxonomy (NCBI): domain Eukaryota; kingdom Viridiplantae; phylum Streptophyta; class Magnoliopsida; order Asparagales; family Amaryllidaceae; genus Allium; species Allium sativum. The sequence goes on along the minus strand of CM060919.1, from coordinate 792,714,945 downwards.
CCTAAATAACTAATATATATAAAGCAACCATAAAACATTCACACAAGCAACAGACAATTATTTTTAATGGAATAAAAATAATTCTAAAGGTGAGTGAGATTTACTCACCGGATTTGCAGTTGTCGAATATCCTGTTTATTTCCAAACCATCGACTATGAATCTTCTCGAATGAATTCGCACCTATGATAATATTTATTTAAATTAACTATTTAAATAAATAAATACTTTCCTATATTTTTCTTTTTCTTTTAGAGGTTATTAATTGAAACCTTACTTAACAAATAAAATTAAACTAACCTACGTATCTTTAAACACATATATATATATATGTGTTAGGTTTTTCTCGAACAAATAAATAACACATTTTAATTGTTATTTTCTTCCATTTTTATTTATGATCTTTGACATAAATCAAACTGATTTCATAAAAGAAACATAACTAAACTAATATCTAAATAAATTCAATTTAAATAGATTACCAATTGTATAAATTAAATTCCTGTATTATTTAAAATAAATAATAAAAATTACCTTAATCCCTTTTTGAATATGGTCTTGGCTCTACAGCCAAATCAAATTCGAATTCCACTCAGTCGCCTGAACGAGGTCAACTCTGAACTTCCCAACGTTGGCAGCACTCCTCCAGCATCCATCAGGCCTCATGCTCCCCTACCAACGTCGTGCTTAGCCCAGAACCCCACTCGCCTATCATTTGCCTCAAAATCGAACTCCGACTTCCGATTTTTGAACACGACAGTCCCCTCATTCACGATCTGCGTTAGATGATTTCCCCCAAAACAGTATTGCGGTCCTCAAATGCCCCTCTGACTGATCGAACTCTCATTCACTGCCTCCGTTTGATTTGAGATCCATGCTCGAACCTATTTCTAACCTTCCTAGCTTGAGTTTGATTTTCGAACGTCGATTCCTGACACCGCGGTGCCCCATTTATCACCAGAAAAGGTCTCGACTTTCCAAGAGTCGACACTGTAGCGTGCACTGAATCGGAACGCCTCCTCCCTGATGTTGAACTCGCGGTTGTTTCGAATTGTAAATCGAAAAGGAACTCGGATGCGATAAAACGAAGTGGCCATTTTTCTTTGTTTTACTGGAGTTTAGATTTCGGGATTTACTTCGGGTTTCAAATGATGGAAGAAACTGAAGGCGAGGTCTGGTTTTTATAGGAGTGAACTGGGGAACATTCGTACAGAGGCCATTAAAATCATGTTTGCCTTAGTGATGAAGCTGGGAGACAGAATATACAGCTCGAGAGAGATAGGTTTGCGTTGATAAAATTTTAGGTCGGCCCTGGTATAGTCTTAGGGTGGCTCGAACTGATGTATTTTTATTTTTATTTTGTTTTGTTTTGATTTAGTTTTTATCCGTTTAATTATATATATTTCGAGGTTCTGAACCGCTATTTAAACGTGACAACCGACATCTCCAATATTGCAACGTTATTTTGAACTCTGTGATTTGATATTGAAATTTAAATTCGAATGTAAATATAAACGGCCATATTAAATTGATATAAAATATTATATTATCAACTAAATATTTAAAACAGTATTAAATATTTAAAATAAATTATTCAAAAATCTGGGTCGTTACAAACCGTCTTCATCGTTATCATTTCCTGTACAAAATTGAACCCAACATCGACATTTAGGGCTCCTTCACGCCACCCTATCTCGCAACTGAAGTCCGATCTGACAAAGCCCTGAGGAGCGTCGTACTCCCCTCCGCCAACGCCATCAAGGGAAGCCGGTCCGATCATCTCTTGGCCTGGGAAATTGGCTGCGAACGAAATGATTTTGGGTTGAAAATACTCCCAATCTAAACAACTAGATTTGGTCATATCCGTTGAATTCCTAGAGCTCAATGAGTTCTTCAATTTTTGCTTTAAGGTTTTCTGAAATTATTGCATTGATTTAGAGAAAAATGGAAGGGATTGAAGTAGCTTTTTCGGCCATTCATGTAAGAGAGATGGCGACTGTTGTAAATGAGTTAGGTTCTAAGCAATTTAGGGCTATTTATAAATTTATATTATTTTATATATTTAATTCTTTTTAATTCAAAAGTTAGGGTTTAATGCCACGTACTACAAATCAAATCCAATGACTGTCACCCTTAGCTAAATACCCCTTTCCGGACACAATGGAATATGTTTCGTAACCCAATTCGGCTGTTACGACCAATTGTTTTTCAAAATTAAAATATAAATCAACGTATATTAAATTTAAACACACATTTTAATTTACCGAGGCCACATACTGATTCCAAAAATTACAGAAAAATTATTTCTAGTTATGTTTTGATGATACGGTCCTAACAAAACTAATTTCATCGAATTCGGAGACCGTTTGAAAAATGGTCATTTTTTTGTCGATCCAATTTGACTGAAATTGACAAAACACGTTTTCTTTTTCCACGCTCTCATATTAATTCCAAAATTTATGAAATTTGGAATCTAGCAATAATTTGACATTCCAGATCCAACAAAAGTTGTTTCGCCGAAGATGGAGGTCGTTTGAAAAATTACTATTTCTAAGGGTATTATATTATATTAAAATATATGCAAATTCTACAGTGACTATTCTGAATTTTAAATTGGACATAGCTTATTATTTACAAAGTGAATTCTCAGTTTCTTACATCCGTTAGAAAGATATAATTAGACAGAATCAAATATTTTTGGTTTCGACCAATTTTGATTTAAAATGAATTCTGTATATTAGATTGAAATTAGAAATCGAATTTTCAAACTGCCGTGCCATTTCAGGCTCGTTTTATAATTAAAATAAATTTATTTGTTCTAACTTCGATTTAAATAAAATTTTAGTCGTTATAATTTAAAATAAATCATTTTATTCAAATCCGGGTTGTTACAGCTAAATACTAATCTATCATTTCGAGAGGTTCGAGTGGTATAATTACTGGCTTGAAGCGGTCGAAAAGGCAGGTTGCTATAGTTGGTATCAGAACTTTGGTTACATAAAGCTTAGCTTATGGCGTTTAATAAAAATCCGCCACTAGAAGTCATTATTGAGAGAGAGTAATTTGAAATATAAATTATTGAATTTGTATAATTTTTGATTTAGAATTTGATAGAAACCGCATTTATGATTGTCTAATTGTTGAATGAAAAATTATTTTCCAACTATTTGGAATGTGATAAATGGGTTTTAAAGTGTTTTATAAACAAAGAGATATTTCGATGAATTAAATCCCGATATTTTAAAGGGTTTTGAAAGAAAAAAATGATACTATAATTTGAAAGTATTTGTAATTATTGTATGAAACGATATATAATTTCGGGATATGAACTGTTTTGATATGTTACCATGATGCAAGTAACCCATGACTAAAGACTGGTATGATGTGGGATTAATCCCTTGATGATGGTCTGCTTAGAGGGGAGAAATCATTTATTGATATTGATACATATATGCGTAGGTCGTGCTTAGTGGCCTTGTCATTGGGGGGAAACCTCTTGATCTGGTAACATATATATATATATATATATTGATATGCTTATGAAATATTTGAGAGTTTTCAAAAATGATTTTTCATTTGAAACCCTGAAGTGAAGTATGATTCGATACAAAAGAAACACATATAATTTCAATGATTTTAAAATGAAACCAAGATTGGACGGATATGTAGTGCGAAACTACACAGCCGATTAAACATAATATTAAAATATATATAGCCCAGTTGACAAGCCCGACTGGTGGCCCATTTATCGATTACATGAGCGTGATAATTATACAATAGTTCAAGCCAAAACAAACATTACTATAGAAGCTAGAACACCCCAAAACGCAGATAGAGAAACATGCAGATTATACATAAGCCAAAAGAAGACATAGCAGAATAACATGCTAACACAGACGACCATATAAAACTTACTGCAAATCTGGACTTGAATCGCCATGTTAGAACCCACTGACTCCTCTGGACTATTGTTTGCTGGCAGAGCAAGCATGAAGCTGGCAGAGGAAGAAGCCAGACCTGACCATGAGTTAAAACAGAATATTATGAGATTGCATAATCCCTTAAATCTCTTCAGAGGTTTATTAAATATTACTGCATTCCTTTCTTTCCAAATACTCCAACAAAATATTGCTAAAAAGGAGTCCAGTGCAGCATTTGCATCATTAAACTCCCAGTGATCAAACACTGAATAAATTTCAGGGACAAAACCAAGCAGATAGGAACCAATGGCTGCAAGAACAGGGAAAGAGTATTCACAATCAAAGAAAAGATGATCAATAATCTCCATATGGTTAGAGCAAAGAGCATAACGGGAATCCTCGATCAAGTTAAGTCTATACAATTTAGCTCTTGTATTGATTTTGCCATGAATCAAATACCAATTGAAGAAAAGAACCTTTGGAGGAAGAGGAATTTTCCAGATTCTGAAAAAGAGAATAACCTTCCAGAGAAATTCAAATAATTATATACTGAAGCAACAGAAAAACCTCTTTTTGGTGATAAAGCCCATAAATAGCAATCAGGAGAGAGGGAAGGTTTTGTGTGAGAGATCAAGTTTGCAGCAAGAAGAAAATTATCTAGTACTCTTGCATTAAAAAAGGTTGAAGGGCACAGAGATGAGGGACCAATACGCAACAGATTAGCTACAGAGGAAAATTCATTGGAAATGAAAGGAAAAAGGGAGGAAAAAGCTTGAAAAAGGGGAATATGTCCATGCCAAATATCATACCAGAATAAACAAGATTCACCATTTCCCAGATTGACATGAAACAGATTTTTGATGCGAGGAATACAAGATAAAACCCCAGACCAGAAGGGAGAAGGCTTAACAAAAGGAAGAGAATGCAAGACTAAATGAGAATCATTGGAGTAGTAGAGAGTAAGGACCCAATCTTTCCATAAGAAAGAACTAGGAGTAACTGTACGCCATAACCATTTTGATAGAAGATCCATATTGAAGTTAGAAAGGTTAATAATGCTCAAACCCCCCTGATTAGTATTTAAGCAAACAGTTTGCCAATTGACCAGTTTCTTGACGTTATTGCCATTCCACAGAAAAGAACTCCTAATTGAGTCAATTTTTGAAATTACCCATTTAGGGAGTTTGTGAATAGTCATCCAATATGTTGGTAAAGCAGATAAAACAGCTTTAACCAACACTAAACGTCCAGCAGAGCATAAGGTATTAGCTTTCCAGGAAGATAATCTCTGCTCAATTTTATGAATGAGAGGAAACCAATCAGATTTATGAAGTTTAGTGGGTCTTAGGGGACTTCCCAAATACTGAATGGGAAACTTGCGAATCGAGCAATTTAAAATGGATGAAATTGAAGCGCCAAGATGATCAGCATTTCCTAACATTATGATTGAACTTTTGGAAAAATTAATAGACAAACCAGAAATGAGCTCAAAAATATAAAGCACAACTTTAAGACAATGAATATGATTCAAATCAGGAGAGGAAAAGATAATTGTGTCATCTACAAATTGGAGGTTGGAAGTAGCTAAAGAGGAATTTGGAAGGTGAATCCCATCAAAGACATTGTTGGCTATTACTCTTTTGATCATTTGATTGAATACATCTGCAACCAACACAAATATGAGAGGAGATAAGGGATCTCCCTGCCTCAAACCCCTGTTGGATTTAAATAAACTCCCAATATTGTCGTTGATCGAAATCGATGAATGACTTGTCCTAAGAATACAATCAATCCATTTACACCAACGCTGTGAGAATCCTCTATGTTTTAACATTTGCAAAATAAATTCCCAATTAACAGATTCAAATGCTTTTGAAAAATCCAACTTAAGGAGAACACCAGGTATTTTAGAATTGTAATAATAAGAGATTACCTCTTGAGTAGCTGCAATACAATCGAAAATGTTGCGTCCAAGAATGAAAGCTGATTGCTCAGCTCCGACAAGATTAGAGATAACGGATTGAAGGCGATTTGCAAGAGTTTTGATAATAATCTTAAAAGTGGTGTTGAGCAAACTGATGGGACAGAAATCAGAAAGAGAGTTAGCACCAGAGAATTTAGGAAGAAGCACAATATTAGCATAATTTAGCCGAGATATGTGGCTAGGGTTTTCATAAAAATCATTACACATGGCTATGATATCTTTTTTCACAATGGCCCAAAAAGATTTAAAGAATAAAGGCCCAAATCCATCAGGCCCAGGGGCTTTGTCATCATTCATGTCACTTAAAGCAGCCCAAACTTCATTTTTAGAGAAAGGTTGGTCGATAGAAATAGATGCAGGAGAAGGATAAGGAGAATACCAATAAATAAGAGGGGACTCAGAGGATGATCGCCCAAGAATGGATTGATAATAGTTTGAAAGAAGGAGAAGAATATCATCAGGATTTGAATAGATTTGATTTTCATGAGATATTTCCAGAATGCAGGAAGCACGTCTTCTTCCATTTGCAATTCTATGAAAGTAAGCTGAATTTCTATCTCCTTCTTTTAACCATTTAGCCTTAGATCTCTGTTTCCAACCAATTTCTTCTTGTTTAAACAATCTATCCAATTCAGACTCAGGATTTTTCAAAGAGTCAGATTCCTCCTCATTGAGAGGACGAGATTCTTCTAGGATATTGAGATATAGAATAACATCTTTAATATTAGAGATGCGGGTACGAATTGACCCCCAAACTGTTTTGGCCTATGGTTTTATCAATTTTCTCAAAGATCTCAATTTAAGGACAACTTTATGGATAGCTGATTGAGATTGAATAGGATAATCCCAAGCCTTTTGAATGAACTCCTTAAAAGTTTGTTCCAGTAACCATAATCTCTCAAATCTAAATGAATGCTTGGAATTAGGGAGGGAACCCGAATCAAGAACAATAGGGCAATGGTCAGAGATGATTGAAGCAAGACCAGAAACAAAGGATAAGGGATGAATTTCTTCCCAAGCTGCATTAAACAAAAATCTGTCAAGTTTAGCAAGAGAAAGATTCATTCTGTCACTTGACCAAGTGAAAGCTCGATTACATATAGGAGGGTCAAAAAGGCAACAATTGAAAATAAAAGAATTGAAAGCATATGAGTCTGATGATAAGGAACAAGATTTTCTCTCACTAAAGTATCTAACAGTGTTGAAATCCCCCCAATCACCTAAGGACCCAGAAAACTATTAGCCATCTGATTACAATGCCCCCAAAGAGCAATTCTTTGAGTTTTGAGGACCATAAATATTGGAAAAGAAGTAGATTGTAACGACCCGTATTTTCTGCCTATTTATTTGGATTATTTTAATTACTTTAATTATTTAAAATATTGGTTTGGATTTAAATAATCGAATTTAATGATTTAATTGGAATATATTATTTAAATAAATGATAAAATAATATTTTATTTTCGAAAATATTTGGAAAAATATAGAATTTGCCATATATTGTGATCGGGCAGTTTAAAGTGGTCAAATATTGGTTATATTAAATTTACAACGACGATTTCGTTTATTTAACGACGGTCGAGCGATATGGTTTATAATTTAATTAAATAACGAGCTGCAGCTGCGCGGCAGCTCGCGATTTGGCATTTTGAACTTAAATTGGTCGTATCGGGTTCAAAATAAGTCGGATTTCCTCGAAACAAGAAACATCGGGACCAGCTTGATGATATCTTTCCAATGGCAGAGAAAAATCCAATTTTCGTCGTGTAGATTTTATTTTATGTCCAAATCAAATTTTGGAAAAAATGTTATGGAATTTCCTTTATATATATAGCTCTGTGTTTATATAAAATGGGGGTTTTTAAATATTTTAAATATCGATTTGGCTTGGAATTCAACCCAGGATAATTTATCATGGTAGTATATGAAATTCCGGTCGTGTATGGCCAATGGCAATATTTTAATATTATTATATTGAAGTATTTTAAAATTGGTTTATTTTGTTTGAATTTGGCAGTTATAAAAGGGCCATTATTCAAACGACCTCAGTTTTCGACGAAATAAATTTTATTGGGACCGCAATAGTAAATTATTGCTAGATTTCAAGTGGCGCGTCAATTGGGGTTTATTTGTGAGCATGGCAAAATAAAAACGACCATTTGGACGTGAACGAGGGCCATTCGAGCAAACAGACACGGAATTCAACGAAACAAGTTTCATTAGGACCGTATCGTCAAATTATATCATGTCGTCCATTCGCACCTCGAACGGGGTTCGTATGTGAGCGCAGCAGCGAATAAACAACGTTTGAAAACGCGATAGGTACGAAATAAAAATCATTAGTCAACATCGTACGTCATGTCAACATAAAATATATTATTTCCACATTATATATACCCCCTAAATCAGAATTTTCAGCCCAAACATTTTCAGCATCCACATTTTTGCAGAAAAGCCCTCGTTTACAAATTTAATTATTTCTTCTAATCCGAGAGGAATTTGTGAGGGCAACGTGAACAAAAGCTGTAGATCGGGTTGTTATCTACCTCCTGTAAAAAGTTGGGTGAGTTTCGTCGACTGTGGTGGCCGGAATCGAGATAAAACCGTGAATTTCCAGTTTCGTTGTTGGCCGAAATTGAGGAGTTTGGGTCGATTTTAGATGACGGGACCTTAGGGGTTTTGTAGAGGAGAGGCAAGGCTTCGTTTTGGCGGTGGTGGGGTGACCTCTGGTGGTCGGAATCGCCGGATTTTGTAAGATGAACGGAGGGCTTGGTTTTTGGGGCGTTGTGTTGAAGTGGCGATGGGTTGTGGTGATTTTCCGGCGTCGTCAGGCCTTGGTGGTGTCGCGGACTAGGGGGGTCGATGCTGGAATGTGAGGCGGTCACAAGGGTGGTGGCGTGGTGGTCCAGATCGAGGCGTGGCGGCGTATTTTTGGGTTTGAACGGGATTTAGTCGGAGCGGGTTTACTGGCGGACGGAGGCGAGCTGGGTGGTCAAAGGCTGGGCGACGGTGGTACTCGTTGGGGCGGTTCTGGTGAGGTGCTTGACCGGAGTTCCGGTGGTTAGGCGAATGAACGGTGGTGGTTTGAAAAAGGGGGCTGGCGTTCGATTTTCTTAAGGAAAGGGGGAGGACGGGTTTTAGAGAAGAACGGAAGGAAAAACGTGTTTTGATTAACACGATGATGACATGGACCACGTTGAGAAAGGTAATTGATTAGTTTAGTTAATTAATTAATAATTAGTTTAAGTTAATAAATGTATATTTTATAAAACTTTGAACTAGCGTAATTTTCTCATACGTGAACGGAATCTGACGAAACTGGATCCGTTGGGATCGTAGGGACGAGACCTATCCGATGGCACTGACTAGGAGTCAATCTGACGTAGTTGAAATTTCAATAAATTTTGAACGTCTGTTCAAGATTAAATGCAATAAACGCGTCAACCGTCAACCAGAATAAACAATGGTGAGTTAATTCTCACACCCTCTGGAATTCTATGATGTGGTAAATCCATAGAAAAATACAATTAACCATTAACAATATAAATTGGTTGACTTGCTGCTATAGATGCTATTGTTTGTTTGATTGATTGTTTTTTATTTATGTTCGTCAGTTTTAAATAATATATTATTGAAATTAAATTTGTATGACTGATATTTGTGATGCAGAGAAGGACATGTTGGAGGGATCCGACCGGATTCCTCAAATAAACTGTATTTTTGTTTGTTGTGCATATATATATGAATTGTTCACCCTGACTGACACCAAAACCTGTCTGTATGTTGATGGTGGAATAAATATTCACCTGTGTTGTGCTTAAAATCAACCGACAGTGTTGATTAGGTAATTCGCAGTGAATGGCCTAAAATGTGTTGTTTCTGACGTCAGTAGATAATTCGGTGAATTGACGCAGTTGAAATTATAAATTCTTTTATAACTGAATTAAGATTCTTCAATTATTTTGTGTAAATATTTAGATTTTGAAATTTACAAATATATGTTTTAAATCAAGTTTATATAAGAAATTATATAAATGGTTTATACAAGATTTAAAAGCTAGAAGGGCAAAGAAATTACCTATGGGTTAGTGAAATAGAATACTGTTTTTTATAACAATTAAATAGTGATTTTACATTAATTAAATTGTTTAATTAATTTAAATGGGAAATGACAAAGGGAAAATCAGTTAATGGTTAACTGAGATGTACGGTCGACAAAAATAAACTGTTTTAATCGAAAGTGATAATTGAATTACTTTGGTTAAAATTGTTTGGATATTTGTTAAATATAGCGAATAGTGTTAAATATTAGTTAATCTTCGATTTACTATAAATTGAAGTAATCATTGAATTATTCAGTGTTAATATAGTTAATCTTAACGTTAATGGCTATTTTAATAATTAAGGTGATGACTTTAATTTGAATTCAATTAAAGGGTAATAAAAGGGGCGATATAAATTGGACCAAAAGAGCAATAGGAGTTTTATAAAGAAATAACCCAAGTTCCAAGACGAGATTTCAAAATGGACGTGTAGTGATATAAAGGTTTGAGTAAGAATTTACTTAATCGCTTATTTAAGGAAAATGAATTCAACTGAATGAAATTAGAAAAGTGTTAATGGTTTTAATACAAATTATAAGCCAAGTTGCGAAAGGATGATGAGTTGATTATTATAAAGAATCCAAGCTAGGTTTTAAAAATGAGGTTAAAACCAAACAAGGACTTAAATGTTAAAGAATTTCAATAAGTGAGATAAGGTAGTTGAAATAAAGATTTCAAATGCAAAGGGGAATACATGTAGTGGTTTGTGTTAAATATTGGTAATGGATTTTTGAAATAAAAATCCAAATTAATGAGTTTTATTTAAATAAGGTGTTAAGTGGATTTTAATTAAAAAATCCAAGATAAAGGTTGAGTATAGGAATGTTCGTATAAATGGGAACAGATTATTCGACGAGAGATACATCAAAGTGTTGTAAGCAAAAATGATAATACAAGTTAAAGGGTGTGTTTTGTGGACATTTACTTAATCAAAGGAATTAGGTAAAGAGATTATCGAACAAAGATTTCAAATGGAAGAAACGGTTCATAAAACCAGATTTAAAATCGAGATGGTAAACAAGTTGTTATGAGAGTTTAAGTTACAAACTGGTATTCATTCTGAGATAAGAACGTTGTCGATCAAGGTCTGAGAGGTAACTAAATACCCAATTTGATTGGCTTCACTATTATCGAGGAATGGTATTAGTTTGGAGCGAGTAAAGGTGTTGAGAATTGGTTTTACCCTATACGAGGAATATCGAACCCTAATGCAGGGTCTTGGGAAATTAAATAATATTGCAATATTAGTTTCAAAAGAAATAAGAATATTGATTTCAAATTATATTGAATATTTGTTATTCAATTAGAGTTGATCGGATATAGTATTTGAAATATAGTTAGTCAAACATAGTTATTCAGGAAGAGTTGCCATTGCATACGACTGCTAGCGTAATTCGCAGGGTTGCAGATAGCCTATGGCGGTCGGATGTTTCCTTAGGGAATCAGGCGTAACCATTGTGATTGCTGCGATCTAGAGTCAAACGAATGGAGTAAGTCGAATATTAGATAGTCAATAGGAGTAATTGAGTCAAGTTAATCCACTTGAGTTAAATAAGTCGAGTTAGTCAAGTTAGAGTTAATCGATCAAAGTAAATCAGTCAGAGTTAATCAGAGGAAATTTGGTTTATATCATTAAGTATATACGTATATTTTAAAGAGGTCGAGTAGGGTCAAGTGGTGAATCAGCAAACTCATGTTACTCATACATCTATTATTTGATAGTTAAATCACCGACTATCAAAACCTGACCAATACGCTTGTTAGGTATGGAAAGTCCGGATTCGAATTATTTTCGAATACCATTCCGACCAAGAAATACGTGAAGATGGTAATTGAAGACGGAGCAATTGAAGGCTGTGGATCTTCATAAGCGGAAGGACTACTCGTCAAATTTCTCTGGCCTGCAGCTAGAGTTATTTTGGTTTGTGATTTTGTCATGGTTGAAATCTACGGGTTGCAAGGACTTCTCGCTACTAATCCATGGGGTGATTCCTATATGAGATGCAGTAGGAGAGTACCTTCGGTTCATCCTGTTCCTGGATGACTTGTATGGACGGATGTCTGATAGAGTATTTCCAAAGGAATTACATAAGTTGGTTTCTTCAAACGTACCATAGTTGATGGCGGAGAAATGATTATTCTCTAGCCAAATAAACTAGAGTATTATTGTGGATGTCAATCAGTGTGATCTGGCGGATCTGACGATGTGGCATTCAAAGTGAATGATGACCAGATGTTTTAAAGTTAAGTTCTGGCCTCAAGCCTTATCAACCGGGAAATGACAAAAATCGGGCAGGCAGCATGGCTATGTGGGTCTCTCCCATTAGGGTGTATGATCACCTATCTAGAGAAATTCTATTTTCTTCTTTAATCTATATTCGATGCTGTCCCTATTCGGGAGGCGGTTGCTGATCCCAACCATCGGTGATATACATTCGATACACTCAAGCGAAATGAGTGGTCGGTCATGTGAGGGTCGAGTTGCAAGACGTTCTTGTTGAACCCAGTGTATTCGCCTCTAGAGATACACGTTCGGAAGGTGGTCCCATACCTTGTCAAGGTTGGAATCCAATATCCAATAAGCACCCGCGGTTTTGGTTTGCATACTATATATGGGGAGCGTGAGATGTAAGCGTTCCTCTAGATTGTTATTTTTTGTATTTAGACATTATGATAATATCAGAGCAAGTTATGATTTCAAAAACGTTTTGGTTATAGTAAGGTAAAAACCGTCCGTGTTTATGTGTGGGCTGGTCTTACTATTATCCTTTGATTTCAGAAAAGATTTTCCAAAGTTAAACAAAGTGTGTGCTCTGTGAATTTATCGCTGATTGTATTCCAGACTGACCCGGTGTATTTTGCTTTACTTCAAATGTGCTCGGGTCAGACCGAGTGTATTTACAGGTTATATTCGCTTGGAGTTTTCAGGAGCTAGAAGCAGGCGGCTTCACCGTTAGTTATATACAGATAATTTTCCACTGTGTCTGATGTATGATGTACTCTGATAATTGGTATGTATATATAGTTCTTTGTATAAAAATATTTATTACATTTTATTCGTTCCGCTGTGAGATTCTGATGTGTTCTTCTTCTTTCTTCTATTCTAATATTTCTTTCTTTCTATTCTCACCCTCTAATTTCTTTCTCATGACAATCCAGTGTTTTCGATGCTTGATTAGTCGACATGGTGATTTTATGTCGATTTTCGGGGTCGAAAAACCGCTGGGTCGCTAAAGTGGTATCAGAGCTATTGGTTTAGTTATAACCTTGGCTCTGTGGTGTGACTCAATAAAGATGGTGTTAGTAATACCCTAGATTGAGTTTCTGTATATAAACGAGAGCGCGTATTTGTGATTTGATATAAAAATTTATTTTTGAAATTTGTTTTTCCTAATTTATTTTATAAAAGAATAAAAGTAATGATTTTTCAAATTATTATAATAGGGGCAAATTATTTGGATTTGTTAATGTTGATTGTGTGGTATGTTGGGATGGTGTGCTCAATCTCATGGATATGAACCTGAACCTGAATCGATTTGTTTAAAACCAATATTCGAATAAATCAATTCAGTTAAATAAATTTGAATGGATAATTAAAGAGATAAATGATTTGTTAAAACTTGGTTATAAATCCCATGTGGATTAAATTGTGTGTGGTATGGATGATATGTTGGATATGGATGTTTGAACCTTATTGCTATTGTTTTGTGGACTAATGAAATCCATTTGAGTTGAGAAACAGGTGCAGGAGTACCAATTCAGTTTAGAAATCCATTCGAAAGAGGAAAATCTAGAGTTAATTGAATCCAGATTGAGAATATAGCTGCAGTATGACTAAGCAAGCTCAAGTATAAATTATCGTATATCGCATAATAACGCTCGCCAAAAGGTACACCTACGCAAATATGAAATTTTGGTTTTGTTTGGGTTTTAAGTTTGAATTTTGGATTTTCCAACCATGAGAGTCAATGTATATTTATTTCATGATCCTGCAATTTTGCAGATGTCCTCCGTGCGGGGGAGACTCTACCGATTTTTTTCCAAAATTTATGGTGTTAGAAAAGTTTTGGAATTTTTTTGAGAAATTCTTTTATTTGAAATAAATTGGTTTTAAAACCAATTGGGTCATTTTGAAAATAAATTTGAGTTTTAAAATTAATTATTTTTGGAAAGATAAAGGGATTTAACGTTCTTTCTACCTTAGCAATTTCGAGGACGAAATTATTTTAAGGGGGAAGGAATGCAACGACCTGTATTTTCTTCCTATTTATTTGGATTATTTTATTTATTTTAAATATTGGTTTGGATTTAAATAATCAAATTTAACGATTTATTTGGAATATATTATTTAAATAAATAATAAAATAATATTTTATTTTCAAAAATATTTGGGAAAACATAAAATTTGCCATATATTGTGATTGGGCAGTTTAAAGTGGTCAAATATTGGTTATATTAAATTTACAATGACGATTTCATTTATTTAATGACGGTCAAGCGATATGGTTTATAATTTAATTAAATAACGAGCTGCAGCGACGCGGCAGTTCGCGATTTAGCATTTTGAACTTCAATTGGTCGTACCGGGTTCAAAATAAGTCGGATTTCCTCGAAACAAGAAACATCGGGACCGGCTTGACGATATCTTTCCAATGGCAGAGAAAAATCCAATTTTCATCGTGTAGATTTTATTTTATGTCCAAATCAAATTTTGGAAAAAAACGCTATGGAATTTCCTTTATATATATAGCACAGTGTTTATATAAAATGAGGGTTTTTAAATATTTTAAATATCGATTTGGCTTGGAATTCAACCCAGGATATTTTATTATGGTAGTATATGAAATTTCGGTCGTGTATGGCCAATGGCAATATTTTAATATTATTATATTGAAGTATTTTAAAATTTGTTTATTTTATTTGAATTTGGCAGTTATAAAAGGGCCATTATTCAAACGACCTCAGTTTTCGATGAAATAAATTTTATTGGGACCACAATAATAAATTATTGCTAGAATTCAAGTGGCGCATCAATTGGGGTTTATTTGTGAGCATGGCAAAATAAAATGCAAAATAAAAACGACCATTTGGACGTGAACTAGGGCCATTCGAGAAAACGAATACGGAATTCGACGAAACAATTTTCATTAGGACTGTATCGTCAAATTATATCATGTAGTCCATTCGCAACTCGAACAGGGTTCGTATGTGAGTGCAGCAGCGAATAAACAACGTTCGAAAACGCGATAGGTACGAAATAAAAATCGTTAGTCAACATCGTACGTCACGTCAACATAAAATATATTATTTCCACATTATATATACCCTCAAAAATCAGAATTTTCAGCCCAAATATTTTCAGCCTCCACATTTTTGCAGAAAAGCCCTCGTTTACAAATTTAATTATATCTTCCAATCCGAGAGGAATTTGTGAGGGCAACGTGAACAAAAGTTGTAGATCGGGTTGTTATCTACCTCCTACAAAAAGTTGGGTGAGTTTCGTCGACTGTGGTGGCCGGAATGGAGGTAAAACCGTGAATTTCCAGTTTCATTGTTGGCCGAAATTGAGGTGTTTGGTTTGATTTTAGATGACGGGACCTTAGGGGTTTTGTAGAGGAGAGGCAAGGCTTCGTTTTGGCGGTGGTGGCATGGCCTCTAGTGGTCGGAATCGCCGGATTTTGTAAGATGAAAGGAAGGCTTGGTTTTTGGGGCGTTGTGTTGAAGTGGCGATGGGTTGTGGTGATTTTCCTACGTCGTCAGGCGTTGGTGGTGTCGCGGCCTAGGGGGGTCGATGCTGGAATGTGAGGCGGTCACAAGGGTGGTGGCGCGGTCCAGATCGAGGCGTGGCAACGTATTTTTGGATTCGAACGGTATTTAGTCGGAGCGGGTTTACTGGCGGACGGAGGCGAGCTAGGTGGTCAGAGGCTGGGCGACGGCGGTACTCGTTGGGGCGGTTTTGGTGAGGTGCTTGACCGGAGTTCCGGTGGTCAGGCGAATGAACGGTGGTGGTTTGAAAAAGGGGGCTGGCGTTCGATTTTCTTGAGGAAAGGGGGAGGACGGGTTTCAGAGAAGAACGGAAGGAAAAACGTGTTTCGATTAATATGATGCTGACGTGGACCACGTTGAGAAAGGTAATTGATTAGTTTATATAATTAATTTATAATTAGTTTAAGTTAATAATCGTATATTTTATAAAACTTTGAACTAGCATAACTTTCTCATACGTGAACGGAATCTGATGAAACTGGATCCGTTGGGATCACAGGGACGAGACCTATCCTATGGCACTGACTAGGAGTCGACCTGACGCAGTTGAAATTTCAGTAAAATTTGAACGTCCGTTCAAGATTAAATGCAACAAACGCGTCAACCGTCGACCATAATAAACACTGGTGAGTTAATTCTCACACCCTCTGGAATTCTGTGATGTGGTAAATCCATAGCAAAATATAATTAACCATTAATAGTAGAAATTGGTTGATTTGCTGCTATAGATGCTATTGTTTGTTTGATTGATTGTTGTTATTTATGATCGTCAGTTTTAAATAATATATTATTGAAATTAAATTCGTATGACTGATATTTGTGATGCAGAGAAGAACAGGTTGGAGGGATCTGACCGGATTCCTCAAATAAACTGTATTTTTTTTTGTTGTGCATATATATGAATTGTTCACCCTGACTGACACCAAAACCTGTTTGTAAGGTGATGGTTGAGTAAATATTCACCTGTGTTGTGTTTAAAATCAACCGATAGTGTTGATTGGGTAATTGACGGTGAATGGCCTAAAATGTGTTGTTTCTGACGTCAGTTGACCATTCGGTGAATTGACACAGTTGAAATTATAAATTCTTTTATAACTGGATTTAAGTTCTTCAATGATTTTGTGTAAATATTTAGATTTTGAAATTTACAAATATATGTTTTAAATCAAGTTTATATAAGAAATTATATAAGTGGTTTATACAAGATTTAAAAGCTAGAAGGGCAAAGAAATTACCTACGGGTTGGTGAAATAGAATAATGGTTTTCATAACAATTAAATAGTGATTTAAATTAATTAAATTGTTTAATTAATTTAAACAGGAAATGACAAAGGGAAAATCAGTTTATGGTTAACTGATATGTACAGTCGACAAAAATCAACTGATTTAATCGAAAGTGATAATTGAATTACTTTGGTTAAAATTGTCTGGATATTTGTTAAACATAGCGAATAGTGTTAAATATTAGTTAATCTTCGATTTACTATAAATTGAAGTAATCATTGAATTATTCAGTGTTAATATAATTAATCTTAACGTTAATGGCTATTTTAATAGTTAAGGTGATGACTTTAATTTGAATTCAAGTAAAGGGTAATAAAAGGGGCGATATAAATTGAACAAAAGAGAAATAGATGTTTTATAAAGAAATAACCCAAGTTCCAAGACGAGATTTAAAAATGGGACGTGTAGTGAATATAAAGGTTTAAGTAAGAATTTACTTAATCGCTTATTCAAGGAAAATGAATTCAACTGAATGAAATTAGAAAAGTGTTAATGGTTTTAATACAAATTATAAGCCAAGTTGCGAAAGGATGATGAGTTGATTATTATAAAAAATCCAAGCTAGGTTTTAAAAATGAGGTTAAAACCAAACGAGGACATAAATGTTAAAGAATTTCAATAAGTGAGATAAGGTAGTTGAAATAAAGATTTCAGATGCAAAGGGGAATACATGTAGTGGTTTGTGTTAAATATTGGTAATGGATTTTTGAAATAAAAATCCAAATTAACGAGTTTTGTTTAAAGAAGGTGTTAAGTGGATTTTAATTAAAAAATACAAGATAAAGGTTGAGTATAGGAATGCTCGTATAAATAGGAACAGATTATTCGACGAGAGATAAATCAAAGTGTTGTAAGCAAAAATGATAATACAAGTTAAAGGGTGTGCTTTGTGGACATTTACTTAATCAAAGGAATTAGGTAAAGAGATTATCGAACGAAGATTTCAAATGGAAGAAACGGTTCATAAAACCAGATTTTAAATCGAGATGGTAAACAAGTTGTTATGAGAGTTTAAGTTACAAACTGGTATTCATTCTGAGATAAGAACGTTGTCGATCAAGGTCTGAGAGGTAACCAAATACCCCAACTTGATTGGCTTCACTATTATCGAGGAATGGTATTAGTTTGGAGCAAGTAAAGGTGTTGAGAATTGGTTTTACCCTATACGAGGAATATCGAACCCTAATGCAGGGTCTTGGGAAATTAAATAATATTGCAATATTAGTTTCAAAAGAAATAAGAATATTGATTTCAAATTATATTGAATATTTGTTATTCAGTTAGAGTTGATCGGATATAGTATTTGAAATAGAATTAGTCAAACATAGTTATTCAGGAAGAGTTGCCATTGCGTACAATTGCTAGCGTAATTCGCAGGGCTGCAGATAGCCTATGGCGATCGGATGTTTCCTTAGGGAATCAGGCGTAACCATTGTGATTGCTGCGATCTAGAGTCAAGCGAATGGAGTAAGTCGAATATTAGTTAGTCAATAGGAGTAATCGAGTCAAGTTAATCCAGTTGAGTTAAATAAGTCAAGTTAGAGTTAACTGATCAAAGTAAATCAGTCAGAGTTAATAAGAGGAAATTTGGTTTATATCATTAAGTATATACATATATTTTAAAGAGGTCGAGTAGGGTCAAGTGCTGAATCAGCAAACTCATGTTACTCACACATCTATTATTTGATAGTTAAATCACCGACTATCAAAACCTGACCAATACGCTTGTTGGTATGGAAAGTCCGGAATCGAATTATTTTCGAATACCATTCCGACCTACAAATACATGAAGATGGTAATTAAAGACGGAGCAATTGAAGGCTGTGGTTCTTCATTAGCGGAAGGACTACTCGTCAAATTTCTCTGGCCTACAGCCAGAGTTATTTTGATTTGTGATTCTGTCGTGGTTGAAATCTACGGGTTGCAAGGACTTCTCGCTACTAATCCATGGGGTGATTCCTATATGAGATGCAGTAGGAGAGTACCTTCAGTTCATCCTGTTCCTGGATGAATTGTATGGACGGATGTTTGACAGAGTATTTCCAAAGGAATTACATGAGTTGGTTTCTCCAAACGTACCATAGTTGATGGCGGAGAAATGGTTATTCTCTAGCCAAATAAACTAGACTATTTTTGTGGACGTCAATCATTGTGATCTGGCGGATCTGACGATGTGGAGTTCAAAGTGAATGATGACCAGATGTTTTAAAGTTAATTTCTGGCCTCAAGCCTCATCAACCGGGAAATGACAAAAATTGGGCAGGCAGCATGGCTATGTGTGTCGCTCCCATTTGGGTGTATGATCACCTATCTAGAGAAATTCTATTTGCTTCTTTAATCTATATTCGATGTTGTCCCTATTCGGGAGGCAGTTGCTGATCCCAACCGTCGGTGATATACATTCGATACACTCAAGCGAAATGAGTGGTCGGTCATGTGAGGGCCGGGTTGCAAGACGTTCTTGTTTAACCCAGTGTATTCGCCTCTAGAGATACATGTTCGGAAGGTGGTCCCATACCTTGTCAAGGTTGGAATCCAATATCCAATAAGCACCCGCGGTTTTGGTTTGCATACTATATATGGGGAGCGTGAGATGTAAGCGTTCCTCTAGATTGTTATTATTTGTATTTAGACATTATTATAATATCAGAGCAAGTTATGATTTCAAAAACGTTTTGGGTTATAGTAAGGTAAAGAACCATCCGTGTTTATGTGTGGGCTGGTCTTACTATTATCCTTTGATTTCAGAAAAGATTTTCCAAAGTTAAACAAAGTGTGTGCTCTGTGAATTTATCACTGATAGTATTCCAGACTGACTCGGTGTATTTTGCTTTGCTTCAAATGTGCTCGGGTCAGACCGAATTTATTTATAGGTTATATTCGCTTGGAGTTTTCAGGAGCTAGAAGCAGGTGGCTTCACCGTTAGTTATATATAGATAATTTTCCGCTGTGTCTGATGTATGATGTACTCTGATAATTGGTATGTATATATAGTTCTTTGTATAAAAAGATTTATTATATTTTATTCGTTCCGCTATGAGATTCTGATGTGTTCTTCTTCTTTCTTCTATTCTAATATTTCTTTCTTTCTATTCTCACCCTCTAATTTCTTTCTCATGACAATCCAGTGTTTTCGATGCTTGATTAGTCGACATGGTGATTTTAAGTCGATTTTCGTGGTCGAAAAACCGCTGGGTCGCTACATAGATAGTATTAGAGGCAATGTGTCTGAGAGCAACATGTAAAGTAGATTGAGTGGGAAAAGTTTGGTATAATGACCATACAGAATCATTCCATGCAGTAATAAGGCCACCTCTAGTTTCAATAGCATTAACATAATTCCACCCCCTCAAAAAGGAGCCACAAATTAAACTAAAGTAATAATTAGAAGGTTCAATGAGTTTGGTTTCTTGAAGGAAAAGAATATCTAATTTAAGTGGGGACAAAACTAGATTAGTAGCATGACATTTTGAATGGTCCCCCAATCCCCGTACATTCCATGTGACAACTTTCATTGATGTCTATTAATACGCTCTTGTTCTAAAGCGTGCATGGCTTTATAAAGTGTGTCACGTAATTTCACTCCCATGCAGCTAGATATCTTTTTGTTCAAACATTTATTAGAAGAGGAAAAAACAATAGGAGTAAGGAAACTACATGTTACTTCAGGATTATTGCGTCTCCCACTACGACGAACAAAAATGGGAGAGAGAAATTGAGGCCAATCATTGTCGTCAGTCCATGGTTGATGAGGAGAAGATTGCGGCGGCGGAATAGTGCTGATGTCAAAAGGGATAGATTGAATGGGTAGCATAGAAAAATCATTACCATAGGGGATGATCTGTTTAAAAGATGGATTCTGGTCATCCTGCAAATTCTGATTTTGATCATCATGAAAATCTTGATTCACTTCGTCATGTTCATTATAATCCATCTCTTGATCATCGAATTCTGGAAATTTAGTGTTTTCGTTTATCTCCCTATAAACAGAGGGAAATGGAGGTAGCATCACTGCCTCTTCAATCATGGCATCTACTCAATTCTCCGTACTTGAATCTTGATAATTATGGATACATGGAACCACTTGCTCCTCGTCATTACCAATAAAGGTAAGTTCTGGTCTAGTGCCTAGGTGTTCATGCTTACAGCGCTGAACTTTAATGATATGCACTTTGTTGTTGAATCGGGCTGCAAATTCATTCCTTGAGCCTATTCCTTCGAAAAATTGTAGTTTTACCAAGAATTCTCTATGATCGAAGTGACACCAGTCACAATCATCAACTGCTAAGACTCTACCCATAGGTTTAAGGATTTCCTTTACAGCCTCATTGTTATACTTTAAAAATTCCGGAAATCCTTCCACCTTAGCCCATGATTCATGCTCCAACATAGGTTCTGGTTCAAACACTTCTTCTTCCCATGCTTCTAAACTAATTGCAGCTCCTAGTTTGTTAGGATTTTAAGGAGTAATGCATGATCCCTTTTGCCATAAGTAGGACAATGTATCAAGAAGGAGTTGTTTGAGATGATCGACATCGGCCACATGTCATATTCAAGGTTGACTTCTAGGGCATGATGCAAAGTTTCTATACTCCATTTTCCAGTTAGAGTTTTGGCAACAGTACATTTCATAGAATCCATTTTACTGAAGATTTTTTTTTTTTGAATATGAACACTGGGGAGATTGAGTTGGAGAGTGAAGTGAATTAGGCTCAGATGATTTATTAATATTATATTTTCCATGGTATTTCTCTTGACGGCTGGCATTGCAAAGTGATGGGTGACAATCGACATTTGAAGAGTAATTGATTTGTTTTGGGACCCAGCGCGCGTGATAATTACTTTTATTACTGTTGGCTGTATTAACAGAAGACGAGGAGCTTCCAACATAATATTTTTTTTCTTGGGCAACGTTGCACTGAGTGACCAAATGAACCGCATTTGAAACAAATTTTTGGATCTCTACATGCGTTTGCCACGTGACCCTTGCATGCACATTTTTCAATTGAGCCACAGTTTGAAAAACCGAGACAAACTCTGGCAAAGGTGGCTTAAATTTCTTTCTGGGCTGAGGGTTGGGTGGCAATGACAGTTGCGATGCCGCCACTTGAGCGTAGGACATCGATGGAGTCACAGTTTGATGATCAGAAAGAACTGAAAAACGATTAGATGAGGACCGCAAGGAAGAGCGTGGAAGAGGAGGACGAGGATGAGCCGACACAGGACCTTTATCCGATTAGGGAAAATCAACACGAGAAGAAATATGGTTATGGGAAGAAGGAGCACGATAAGAAGGAGGATGAAAAGATGAGGCACGAGAGGACGAACGAGTAACATTAAAGCGAACGGAACGAGGATTAGTTGACCAAGCGTGCTTGAGTGAAGGGATAATGGAAGAAGGAGCGAAAGAAGGACGACGAGGAGAAGAAGACGAAACAGGATCAGTTCGAGGGAAGAGAAAGGACCTATATCTAGAAGGATATTTAGATAGAAGAGGAGGAGAAGAAGGAAGGGATGACGCCATTCCGATTGTTAGTTTTTTATTTAAAAGTTGAAGAAATTATTTCATCCTTTAACTTTAAGTTTTATTAAGAAATATTTTTGATAAATTAACTTTTATGGAATTTTGAAATTTAAAAGCCTACAGTTATTTTGTTTATAGCAAATTTTGTTGTATACATAAGCATATTTTTAACAACCTCTCCTTTTCGAGGATGAAAAGTTCTAAGTGGGGGAGACTGTAACAACCCGTAAATTCCGACCATTTATATTGTTGAATTAAATTTAATTATTGAATTTTAAATGTGTTTTGATTAAAATTTATGATGTTATTAATGAAATTTATTAATTTCTGCTGAAAGATTGATTGAAAATAATGTGTATATTCTAAATGATTTTTTTGATAACATACTTGTAAATATCATTGGACACTTTAATACTTTCCCTGTCTATTCAAAGTATGACGTTCATTAATTAATAAATTTTCAAATGTGAATAGTAGCAGCTGTTTTCAATGCCCTTCCCTCTTCTTTGTTTCCTTAATGCAGCATTCATTTGTTTCCTTTATTCTATTAAAAAATGTCCCTTTATTCTATTAATTTCTTTCCCTTTATTCTATTTTCATGCATCTTCTTTCATTTATGTACTTTTATTCCTTACATCTACATTCCTTTATTACTCCTTTCCCCCTTTCCCTTCATTATTTCTCTCTAAAAACAAAGGCACGTTTCGTTCATAAAAAAGATTTCATTCACCTCGAACAAAAAGAAACGCATGAGACATAAATGTGGAAGGTTATGCATCTCATTTATTTTCACATAATGCATGCACATTTTATGCATTCGCTCCTTAATTCTAATTTTTCTCTTTCTCCTACTCTTACAACTTCCTATTTTAATGCATGCATGCATTTAATACTAAAAAAAATAAATGAAAGAAACATAATTGGTCACAAATTATCAACTAGCATGCCTTGGCCATTCAATTTCAATTTCTCTTTTATAAACCCAATGAATACATGCATTCATTCCTTTGTTCTTTTATTTAATGCATGTGTTACCAATTTCAATCTCAATTCATTTCCCATACATTACTTTGCTATACAAGTTTTCTTTCTCCCCTATTTATCTTCTCCTTTCTGCCACTTTTTCTTAGAATTTGTTCCTACCCTTCATTTTATTTTACCATCCTAGAAGTTTTTCCCAAAATGGAATTTGTTTTTCTTCCCAAATCAGTGACGCCTATACTTAAAAAAAAGGGAATGAATCGCCATCGCCACTTCGTGATCATCCATCATCGAATTGAATCGCTACCTTTGTCCATCATCGAACCATCACACTGCCTCTTCAATCGTTGCTGCAAAAGTGACTCCACCTCATGATTGCTTAATTCAAGTATATTGTCATCTATACTAAGCTAAAATATAATATATGCCTTGCTGGTCATGTTTGATACTATCAATTTGTTACCAAGTTAAAATATATACTTTGTTATGTTGAATGTTAATAAACAAACCACCTTTTGCTTTATGCTACCTATTTGGATAGTTGGGATATTCACACATATTCCCTCTCTTTTGCAACCTATGTTGCTGTCTTAGTGTGAAGTTTGGGTTCATACGTTAGTGTATGAAGTTGTCGCACCTTATTGTCTTGAAAAAATTATACCCTGTTAGGTTGTTAAAAAAAATCTTGAGCCACCTTGAATCGCCACATGCTATTTTATTTGCCATGACATTAACATTTTCAAGTCTTGCCACGTTAAATTTGAAATGCATACCTATAATACTTGTTTTGATCCATGCACCATTTGTTTACTCATTTGGTATGTTGTTGTATATCTCTGACTTGTTTTGTATCTTGGTGCTTGTATTGTGTTCATAAAAATATTACTTTTGTCAATTCTAGAAACATGCTGCCATGTTAGTTTACACACCCTTATTCTATGAAATTTAGACGCATATGTTTGACTATGTGTTTACTTGACAGTGCCTGCATAAACGCATGCTGCACCTTTATATTAACTACGAACATGAGACATATATCTTGAACCTAAAAAAGTCAGCGTTAACTATTATATTCTAGTGTTTTATTGACGTTGATTTACTTGAATAAATTTAATCCTGACTCGAGTTTTGTGTTTTGCATGGAACGCTCGGGTCAGACCGAGTGTTGCAACTTAAAGATTTCAGCTGTCAAAGTTAGAGACATGTGAAAACGCGCGCGTTCTGGATCGAAAATTTTGTGAAGTTCTATTTAATCAAAATCTATGTAATTTCGCTGGGTAAAATTTATTGTATAACTCTGATATTTTGTATAAAATGCTTCCGCTGTGAGATATCGTAGTTTTTATTTCTGTGATTTCTGTGTTCAATTATGATTAAACCCCGTAAGCTAAATAGCATTCTGTCGTTTCAAGCGGTTCGAGTTGGTTTAATTGCCGGCTTAAAGAAGTCGAAAATGCAAGTCGTTACAGCTAGATTCAAAGTGGAAGAATGACAAAAAAAAAATCCATATTTCAACAAATGGGAACTATATGTAGATCCTCAAAAGGCAAGTTGGTCTAAAAAATAGTTGATGCAACAACGCAAGTGGAAAGACTTGGTTTAAAACCTTACAATATAAAAAACATGAACGAGTGGAGAAAATTTGTAAAAACGAAATTAAGTTTGGAGTCTAAGGTATGCTTATGTATTTTTTATAAAATTATTTGCTCTAAAGCTAAACTATGGATTGAGTATATAGTTGTATTTTTTTTTAATTTCAATCCTTTTATTTTTATCAAACTTGTGTTTTTTCAAAATCATATACAATAAATTTCAATCCTTTTATAAAATTCTTAATCATCTACAATAAATTCTGTGTTTTTTTTAAATATTTTATTACTTTGCCTGGAACGTTCATCTTTAGGATGTCTGATGACACATTGCATTGATCTGCTGATCGTCTTTTCCTCGTTGTCAATCGTACCTTATTTGGATTTTGAACAAATTGTCATAGGACGAAATGATAAAATTTGAAAGGAGCTTATGTAACTTTGACACTGGTTGAAACAAAGAGGTAAATCAATTAAGAATCGACTTACTTCATTACTGCAGATCGTCTTATGTTTTTCGTTGTTATGCTAACACATCAATTGGACTGTCTCCATTTATATTTTAATGAAACTCTAAAAAATTAGACAAAGCTAGCAAAATTCTAAAGAAATTTGGAAGTTCATCTGCTCAATGTATTGTTGTCCACATTTATACATTTTAATTTTTTGCTTCATATGAAATGAATTACTATTGTACTGTCTCTGATGAATTACTATATAGTACTGCATATCAAAGGAAGACACAAATGCATATAAATTTTATTTTGGCTGCTTTACCAGAAGTTAATGTTGAATATTGACATGTAGACCAGTTCAACTATAATTTTTTGGGCGCATTCAATAATGTTCTTATCTAATACACAAATCATTATACCATCTGAATATCATGTGGAGAAACAATAACATTTGCAACTTAGGAAACTTGTGTAGGCATAGAGAAAATGTTATAAAAACTTGCATGCATAGCCATCAATATTGGTTTAATCTGTTGGGGATACAAATCACAAGATTAGAGATCACAAATTAGATCCCAAAATCAACAAATTAATGCATGTGTGTGTGTGCGTGAACAATAACAACAACTTGTATGCTTAGAGATTCTACTTCTTCCATAGCGTTTTCCCACTTTTTGTGGTTGTTTATAAATATAATTACGAGTTTGGGAGAATTTGTAACAGTGACAAAACAGATGATGACAAATATTATGCTTATGTATATTTCTAAAATTATTTACTCTAAAGCTAAACTATGGATTGAGTATACAATTGTAGATAATTTTATTTATTAAATTTTAATCCTTTTATTTTTATCAAACTCTGTAATTTTTTTTCAAAATCATCTATAATAAATTTCTTTCTCTCGTTTCAGGCAAGAAGTGAGAAATATAGAGCTATTAGGCAAAAACAATTGCTGCACACAACTGAACATAGAGCAATGGCTAGATTGATTTGGTTAGTTAATTAAACATATAATTAGTTACCTACTAGTTAATTAATTATCGAGTGATTTATTTAGCGTCTTTCTAAATGTAGTAAAAGCAGAGTCAAGATTCATCGTCCATATCTAGAATGGATATTTGGGTTAAATCTCATACTAAAAAGAATGGTGAACCAGTGAACATGGATGTTGCAAATGTTCTTGTAAGTATTTTGACTTTTTGTCACTAATTAAACATTGCATTTTTACTATTGTATATAACATATATTTATGTTAATTTATATTGGAGAAGATTAAAGAAACGATAATGCCACACATTCCGACTCAATAAAGAATGTCCAAGAAGAAACAATTACACGAACTTTGGGACAAGATAAACTAGGATGGTTAAGAGCACTAGGAAGGGGATAAACCAAAACCAAGTTAGTTTTGTCACAATCAAGGGGTGCTCAAATAACTCAATGTCAAAAAGGAATTTCAGGATTGGAGAATATGGTTCACTCTCTAATGAACAAATAGGTATGCTTTTAATTTGCATCCTGTATTTGTATGAACCTTACTTTCTAATATTATGTTATAGAGTTTGAGTTATTAGTGTGCATAAAATAATATGTAAATGAATTCCTAACGAATTTTGAAGTAGTGTAACATACCGACTTTTTCGTACCCTTTTAGTTGACAATTACAACTCACGTCCAATCCAAATTGCGTGAAAAAATGAATAGTTAAGAGAAAGAAGTTAGAGGATGAGAAAGAAAGATAGAAATATTTGAATAGAAGAAGAAGAAGAACACAACACAGAATCAAAGTCTCACATCGCGGCGGAACAAATATAGTATAGAAATAAATCTTTATTAATAACTTATATAAGTACTTACATTTCATCAGAGTACAACCATCAAACAATATATCTGGACAGTTGTAATGATCTGTCCTCATATACAATACACATTGGAATAAATATTAATACGTCTGGGCTCCTCCAACAAGTCTTCTGAAATTCACAGCTTCTAAACCTGAACCTGTAAAACTCGATTTGACCCGAGCATTTCAAATGCTACGGATCAGTCTGGTGAACCAGCGTGAGTAAAACTCACTAAGTTTAAGTAGCATCCAACTTGCTCAACTTTAGAAAATCCTTTTTGAAAGAAAATGATAATCTTAAGACCAATCCACACATATACACAGATGGTTTTTGCCTTACGATAACCTAAAACATTTTTGATATAAAATCCGGTGATATTATAATAGTAGTTATATCAAATAAATAACCAAATAGCAGAACGCTTGCATCTCACGCTCCACATACGTAGTATAAAATCTAAAACCGCGGGGCTCTTATTGGAGCATGGATTCTAACTATGACAAGGTATGGGACCACCTTCTGATCTGTGTACTCTAGAGGGGATACACCGGGGCTCAACGAGAACGTCTTGCAATCCGACCACACATGACCGGTCACTCATTTAGCTTGAGTGGACCAAATGTATTATCACCCTATGGTTTTAAGGGACCATCGTACTTCCATGGAGATATAGAAAGAAAAGAAGAAGAAATAAGGATTTTCTCTAGATGGTGATAATACACACTCTTTGGGTGCGTCCCAAATAACCATGCTGCCTTCCCGATTTCTGTCATTTCCCGGTTGATGAGGCTTGAGGTCACGATTATCTTTTTAGAGAACATCTCAATATCTCTGAATGCCACATCGTTAGATCCGTCGAATCACTAACTGATGTCCACAAATACACTCTGGGTGTAACGACGTAGCAGTAATTTGATGCTTGAATTCCGACAATAATACATAACCCGTATTACTTGCCGAAACCCAAGTATCGAAACCACCAGATAATTAGAAGAAATTAGAGGTTGAGATAAGAAGAAATAATAGAATAAAAGAAGAAAAAGAACAAACACATAACAGAGTCTCACATCGCGGTAGAACAAAATATAATATAGAAATAAATCTTTACTGAGAACTTGAAAAATACTTAAAATCATCAGAGTACATCAACACATCTAGACAATTATAACAACCTGTCATCATATACAATCACACAGCGGAATAATAACAATATAATATCATACATCTGAACTCCTCCAGCTTGTCTCTTCACAGCATTCGATAATCTAAACCTGTAAAACTCGATCTGACCCGAGCATTACAAACACCAGGATCAGTCTGGTGAACCAACTTGAGAAAAATCACTAAGTTTATAGGTATCACACAACTTGATTTTAAAGTCAAATCATTTCTTTCGAAAGAAAAGGATAATCGTAAGACCAATCCACACATAAAAACGGATGGTTTTTACCATACAATAACCCAAAACATTTTGAAATCATATCTTTTCTGATACTATAATAATGTCTAAATACAAATAAATAACCATCTAATAGAACACTTGCATATCACGCTCTACATATATTGTATACAATCAAAACCGCGGGCACTTACTGGAGAATAGGTTCCAATTGGCAAGGTCTAAGACCACCTTCCGACATTGTATCTCTAGAGAGGAATACACCGGGTTCAACAAGAACATCTTGCAACCCAGGTTAAACATAACCGGCCATTCACTTCGCTTGAATGTTGCAAATGTATTGTCACGTACGGTTGCTAGCAACATAACCGTTCCTGAGAGAAACAGAAGTTAAAAGAAGAAGAAATATGAATATTCGCAAGATGGTGATAATACAACCCTGATGGGAGAGACCCACATAGTCATGCGACCTACCCGATTTTATACCATTTCCCGGTTGATGAGGCTTGATGTTAAGATCTTCTTTTGGAACATTTGGTCATCTTCCACTTGGAATGTCACATCGTCAGATCCATCAAATCACAATTGATGTCTACAAAAATACTTTGGATGTCTAAGCAGTAAGAATGAATTCCTCTACCACCAACAGAATATGTTTGTAGAAATCAATGTATGCGATCATTTGGAAATACTCTGCCAGACATCCATCCATATAAGTCATCCAGGAACATGATGAACCGAATGCACCCTCCTACCACATCCTAGGTATCACCCCATAGATCAGTAGCGAGTAGTCCTTGCAATCTGAAGATTCTAATCATGACAAAATCACGAGTCATAATAACTCTAGCAGCTAAATCAGATAAATTTAACAAGTAGCTCTTTCGCTAATGAAGATCCACAGTCTTCAACGCTCCGTCTTCAATCAGCATCTTCCATCTTCCACGTATTTGCTGATCGGAATGGTATTCAAAATTAAATTTGATCCCAGTCTTTTCGTACCAACATTCGTATAGGCCAGATTTGATAGTCGGTTATTTAACTATCAAATAACAACCATTCATCCATAAACATGAAATAAATTTACGGATTCAGTACCCAGCATCGTTTCGCCTCTTTAATTAACCAGTTGTTAATTAAATAATAAAATCTGCTAATTCGGAAAACATTTCCCTTTTCTTTTTTTAATCTAAGAATTTCCAATTATCATTCCACTTCTACTCATTGCCTCCTCATCGTAAATTGATAAGTGAATAGATCTCTCAGTATCAACCTCGAAGGCCGAAACCAACATCAGATTGACACCTCGAAAGTTACTCAACTCAACCAACGTATAACAAGTTCCAATTCCTCAAAAACCACATCATATTCCCTTTTAACATTTTTAAACCGATTATACTCCTTCATAATCTCACTGATCATTTCCAATTTTATTTAAATATCATTTCCTAAAATAAATTAAAATAATTCAACTTAAACTCTTTAAAAATATTAAAGATTTCATTTACAAAACAATTCATCTTTTTACTAATCCAAACCATTAATATTTTCTTTATAAATTCCTTAACCTTTTGTTTATGAATTCTTAACCATTCATTTATGACCATCTATCCATTTGCAAATATTTTGCAAAAACCTTGTGTTCTTTAATTCGCGTATCTTTTAAATCATTTATCAATATTAAATTCTAATTCGACAAATTCCTTTACTTTATAAATCCATTTCACAATTCTTCTCAAATAAATCAATTTAAACATATTTCCATTTATAATTTCTTTTATCAAATCTTGCTTTGAATTTTCATTTATTTAACATTCGTCTCAATTCCCATTTATGCTAGATATTCATATTCCATTTTCAATTCCATTTATTCGCTAATCTTATTCTTGAATACCCATTTATCACAACGTATATTTATAAACAACACTGCAAAAACATTCATTAATTACGGATAATCACATTTCAGCTCCTTCTAAAACAATTCCCATGCACTTCTAATTCCATTAGTCCATTTCAACATCTTAAAATCTTTTAAACTTCCATTTACGCCACTTAAGCCCTTCTTCAAAATCATTTTAAAATTCCCGTTTATTGTATCTCGTCTGACCATTAATTTATTAATATCTTAGAATTTCCATTAACTTATAACCTAAATAGTTTATAAAAACATAAATAAATTTTCAGTGTTTATTTTTTAAATAAACATCGTATTTCAAATATATAAATTTACTTTGAAAACGTTAACAATCGATTCCAAAATCTTTCCTTTTATCAACGATACTAAAGAGGTAAATATCTACTAAAGTACCAAACTGTGAAATACAAACCAATTTCACATCCAAATGAACACAACAAATCATATTGAAAATATCAATATTAATGAGAATTCCTTTTGGATTCCTCCAATCTGTCAATCCTTGCATCACAATTCCATATTATTCAACGTATATTATAATATAATAAAATTTAACAACTACTGCAAGGAATCCAATTGGATCCCTCCTACCTGTTATTCACTGCATCCAAATACGTTATCTCAAATAAAATCTTTCAATGAGAATTATCCGATTTTAAACTAATAATTTCTATAACGGTAAATTACAACTATTTAGCATCAACCAAATTATTTAACAAAACAGTTTAAACAATTAAATTAAACACATTTATATAAAAAAACTTGACCAACAAGGTAAGTTACCTCAGTTGGTTTCAGTCGTCAAAATAACGAATGGTGTTTCACTGAAATTAAATAACGTTTAATTTCATTGGTTCAATCAGTATATGGATATATATTTAACAAACAGTCAATCAATAGAAACCATAGCTATAATAACCCGCTCGGAATGAGCCAAAATTTCGACCCTGAAAAAGTCCATCGAAACTTAGAGCCATTCTAAACAGGTCATTAGTTCCTGTAAGAATTAAATTTGAACATAATATATATACATAGATACTTCGAATAGAAATCTCACACAGCAAAAAGAGAAAATATAATATTGAAATAAGATGTACCATTTATTTAAAAATCACAGAAATACAATAGCCACGGTTACATCTGTTCAATGGGTACATCAAATAGTTTATCCTCATAAGTTTCCAAATGAAGTAAAGCAATAACTACTAATAATAGCATAATAACTTCGTCTTTATCACCAGCTTTAATCATGACTTCGTCCACGGCTTTTACCCCGTATATTGACCTATCGGAGATTTTAAGGTTAAGGATCAGAACATAAAGTTATGTTGTCTGAAATATGACGTTACTTAATGTCCGTACCCAATATTTTTAGCAGTTTACATATGTCAAGGCATGTCTACACAGCACACAATCAAGTATCTAACCAATGAGGTGGATATCCAAGTCAATCTCCAATTAGTGTTTTTAAGGTAAAGACCCAACGAGGTGGGCATTCTCAATCACTTATGGCCCTTTAAGGTGGATTCCTTTGATCTCTTATAAACATAAGGCGGGCCCCTAGCCCCTTAAGACCCCGTCCTAATACGTTAATGTTCTTAGATCTATACTCTCACTTGTAATATGAGAAGTAATATTGTGAATGTTACTACTTAACTGATATTACGGTAGGACACCTATGATGCTTAAGACTTCCCTTAGAAAGATGTGAGCATGCAATGGCCACATATCTTTCAAATACCAATCTGTCCCTAGTTGAGCCCTTACAAGGAATAAACTAGATAAACCTTCGGAATAAACCTACGGAGGAATACTAATCTTAACCACTTAAGACCCAAAATAGATAAAAAGGGATTCTAATGAGATGGCAATTGTCAACTTGTCCAAATCAAGGTATACAAGTTAGTTTTTCCATACTTTTATTGCTACAACTTAGGCATGATGGCATAATAATAAGATAACATATAACAGTGGATGGAAAATATACATTCACACAAACTTTCAATTTGCATTTAGGCTTGTTTGAATGATTTCAATGCTGGATTTATAATAGAGTATTACATATATTTACACATGTATGTTTATAATTTCCACTTTGTCTAATTCACCCCTTTTTGGGTATTATGTACATAAAATGTTTATATTTGATGTAACACCCCACACTTTTCTGCACTCACATTTTGACAAAAATCAAAGCTTGAACACATTCAAGCGTAGAGAATATATCTGGTACCTGCAATAAATGAGCATGAGCATAATCAGAGCACAAAAAAATAACTCAAAGCAGAAATAAACTAGGATAAATTAGTATTAACTCAAGTAACTAACTTTTTCAAAGTAAGTCACTTTGCCAATACTAAGTATGAGAGAGAACGAGAACCAAAGCCAAACTAAAACATCTCTGAGAACCCGACCTTCTCTGTGAAACCTGGAGGTTGTAATGAGGAGGGGGGTCAGAACATCAAGTTCTAGTGACTAAGAAATGTACAACAAAGCCTATAATACAGATATATTCTGTTTGGTTCAACCCAAGTTGTATGCCTAACCATGTTAGTGATTCTAGCCCAACCCAGTAAATATTTACGCACGACTTTACTATTCAACCCAAAGTAGTATTCCCAAATTATATTACCAAGATAGGAAACTTACACACATTTTTGTGAAGCCTTTATACCGGAGTTTAACTTGTTAATTATATTAAGAGTGGGCCCCTGATTTCGGGGTTTCTATCTATATCCTCTATTCTTTATCATTTAATGCCTCACTATCAATGATAGATAGGGTGGATTCTCCCTAATCACTTAAGACCCTAGGCGGACTTATTGGTCACTAATTAACCATCAATAATATATTAAATGCTAACATAAAACTAGGGGGCACTAGCTACAGGCTCCTACTAGTTAAGGCTTCCATCGTTCACGCATAAACCCTTACCCTGCATAAGGTGAGAGTAGGTATTTTATCATTCTTTGTACCTTCTAGCTGACCTTATTAGATAACATCCTTAATCACTTACTACTTCCCGTAGGATAGGCCATATCCGACCCTTTTAATTTCCATATTTGGGTAGGCCAACACACATCTGCCATTTAAGACCCCAATACTGAAAAACCTATGCCCCGGTGGACTCTTTAACCCTAGTCACTTAGCCTTTTAGGACCCAGGAAGCGGACTACACGCGAAGGTTATTTGTTCATCCCCCGTTTGCCTTTAACACCATTTTCTTTTTTTTGATAAAGTAGGCTACGTTATTAAGTCATTCCTGTCTAATATCTTTATGCGGAAATACTATACGTGCACTATTTATTTGTTTCACGAGTTTATATGGTTAATAATGTCTTATATTATTAACGTACGAAGTCCAATTATATTTTTAATTATAAGTTTTATTGACATAAACAAGGAAGATTATATTCCCTTTTCTCTTTGATATTTATTAAATTTCTTCCCTAATTTGGACTTGGTATTAAACATCAATCAATACCCATTAATCCCCTTTTTAACACCCATTTCTTTTTATTTTCTATTTATTGCCCTTTATTGCTCTAATAATCATATTTTCCTAAGGCAACTGTTTATTAGTCCTAAGTTATCTATTTGTTGTACCCCAACGGACAATTACTATTCTTATTTATTTATTTATTGACTGTTGTGTGTGTGTGTATATATATATATATTTACATACCAGGCCTCTCACATTAAGATGACTACCTATGGATGGTGGATATATAGGTCGGTTCTGGGCAGACTTCTACAACAAGTGAACTTAAACTCTTGCCTTAGTACGATTATATTTATGCAATAGACCCCTCACATTAAACTGACTACCTGTGGTTGTTGGATTTGCCGGTTGGTTCGGGGCAGGCTTACACCACAAGTCTAGTTTAACCTGATGTCCAAATGCGGTTATAATTTAAATTTCCTAATTGGGGTCCACAACAATCATCCTAATTTATTTTAGGAATTGTAACCATTTTCCTATTTACGTTTATTTTCCCCAAATCAATATTGGTTATAATGGTTATTTCTTTATTTGCGATCTCATTTATAGCAGTTAATTACATTTATTGCTTCAAATGGTCACCACAAATATATTATTTCAAGATAGATTATATTTATATATAATTCCATATTCGAACCTTATCCAAACATTCCATACAATTTGTATTTCACCGTTTTACGCTGATTTGGATGGATAATATATACACATTTATTTTTATGTTTTTGTGCGGTCAACGTAGTTATTAATATTTATTTATTATTTTGCAATACTTATTTTTAAATCAATGATTTGGTCTAATCAATTAACCAAACATTCCCTTTTTACATTCAATCTTGTAAAAATGTTTCAAGTCTCATAAGGACCGCTAGCCAAAATCTTTGTAAATCATGTCTATTTTGTGGAATTGACACATTTCCAAATCACAAGAAATATATGTATTTTATTTTGGAATAGTCGATGCAAATTACATACAAAACATGTATTTATTTTTATATGTACCTTTGCACCGTTTTTCCCTTTTTAATTCTTTTTATCATACTTCTTGTGATTCTAAAATAATGTCTCTTTATTTAAAAATGAGGAAAATGACATAATTTACAATGTTGAAGCCAAAAACCCAACAATACTGAATGTAAACATGGAATATTTCTTTTATTCTTACAATCACATAATACACAAATTAATATTTTTACCCAATTTACGTGCTACATATTTCAGCACTAAACTAAAGATCTGGAATATACCTACAACAATTTATGTTCAATGGGACTGATTTCCATATCTATAGTGCTATGTGGCATATACAATGTATTCATAATTCATGACATAACTTGTAGGAATATGTGAGAATTTATATAAAAATCCTACAATTCAAGTTTATATATAATCACACTTTATCATTCTCCAATTTCAAACATATTCATAATAAGATCTGATGGTTATCACAATTTACAATTATCTAATTTCTCCTAATCCAAAAAAAGGAAATCAAAGCGAATTTTTTTAACATTTTTCCCACTTGCAACTTTTCAATTTTCCGCCCTACAGTGGCACCTACGTTACCAAAATACTCCAAAATTTTCCAACTATAGACTGTAAAGGAGACATAAAACAAACTCTAAAACGTAAAACGAGTTAATTAATAGCACGTGCGCATCGTTGACAAGGTATGGAAACAGCGTTTCCAAGGCTAATACAGCCTTTTCCTAATTACGGTTAACAGTTTTATCACATCGTCAGTTCTATTGTGCCGCTAAAATGAATACACAAAGCATTCAAAAATCTTCCTTATACCGTTCATGTGACCAAAAATCGAATTTTTTCATAAAAATGAATTTCCTCTTGAAAACTTGTCATGTTTATTTTGAAAATTTCCTTTCAAAACCGTTTCATTTCCCTATAAGATAAGAAAATGATAAAAATGTTTCTTTTTCAGACAACATTTTCCAAAATTTCAAAAAAATGTATTTTGCGGAAACTTAAACGATTCAAGTCACATGTTGGCAAAAAGGAAGTCAGTTACGCCCAAAATGCGAAAACTGAGATCACATACAAAAGCCAAAATAAATTTAGCTTTAATAAAGAATAGTGATTTATTTATTTATCTATATACCCATGACGAAAACAATGCAAAATCGGTCCTTTGCTAAAATTTACCCAATATTGAATAGTATTCTTTCCAGCATTAGGACAACTGTTAGTTTAGATAAGATAAATGAGATTTCATTCAAACAGGCACGCGTGAATGACCTAAACATTTCCAAACTTAAAAATCTCACTAACCCAAATTGTGTGATTTAAACAACACTAACATTTACAAGCACGAATCACTACAAAACCCAGAACCCGATACTGGAAAGGGATAACAACAAAGACAACGACAAAACAACACCAAAACCTCCCAAAACAATGACTATAAACAACGAGATGTCTTACTCCGCGGCTGGAGCTCAAATCAACATTTATGATCTTTAATTAACCATACCATGGTAGCAAAATGCCCAATCTTGTGTTACAAACACTGCTGGTGTCGGGCGTTATTGGAGGTCCCCACATCACCATCTCTTTCAAGAAAGAATTTATGATGAGAAAAGAAACCTACCACAAAACTGCTTCTCATGAAAATCCAACAAATATTGCCTAAAGACAAAATGGATAGGTGAAATTACAAAAAGTAATTCCATGAGATAACACACAAGAACCCAAGCTGAATCAGATATAATGCGGTACTAAATGATGGTTACGCCACCAATCAAACAAAAAATTAATTCCCTCATCATGAGACCAATCTAGCCATAACTTCCCATTTATAGAACTATGTGCAAAATGGGTCACACGTCTACCTGGGCGGTTCAAATATAGTTTCCCAAAAACAAAAAATGACGTTAAGAAAAGAGATTTGCTACAAAATCTCCAAAGCCGGTCAAACCAAAAAGACAATACAAGTCCGTGTAAAACACGAATGCCTCTAAAATCTCATCGAGATTCTCCTCAGAAAAACCATCAGAAGATAACTTAAATCTTCATCTCCGAAATGACAATCGCCTTCAAAAGAACCTATTCGAACAAGGTACTGCAAAGGCGGATGCAACACAAATTCTGTTCTAAAATCTCGAAGCAATGGGTCGGTGCAAGCCCAACTGCCATGCCAAATTTTCTTAGCCCTAAAGTGGAAAGACCTTTTGGCTCATTCCAATCCAACCAAATAATCTCTACCCAAGGATGAGACTTAAATGGTGTGAGTAAGGTAGAATAGTGCAACTAGGTGTTATAGGCCAAGAAATGGTCAGGGAGAAGCAATTAGATCTTGGATTATTAGTGAGACAAGATCTAATGCGCAAACAAACACGAAAAAGAGGAGACGATGCGACAACAAAGAAAGAGAAGAAGGATAGAGATATGGTTCGACTAGATGAGGAAGGGAGGATGAAAGAAAGAAGTTAAGGGGGTAATTTGGATGCAAATTTTACGGTTGAGTCCTAGGTCCAAGCTGTACCAAAGCTCATCAACTAATTGACTGTACTAGTATAGCACCAAATGGGCTTTGAACAGAGGTTGAACTTTGACCTTATTAGGTCGAATTAAAATATTGATCATCCCGCGTCATATTTTTAAGATTTAACGCGATCCGAAAATAATTATTCTTATCGCCGCGGTATTTAAAAACCATAATTAAACTCCGAACCAACTCCAAGGATTTATAGTCTCAACAACGATGCTTCGATTGCACAACAAATAAACGAATTCCAAAAATAATTCAGCTAGAAATCTGTAATATAATATTAAAACGGGTTTTCTGTAACGGCTGGAAATTCTCCGACTCCTCGAGAGTCGAAAATTCCGAGACGTTAGTGAAAGAAAGTAGAGGGTGAGGAAGAAAAGATAGAACTAATAGAATAGAAGAAGAAGAAGAACTTACATCATCAGAGTAAACACGAATCTCACAGCGGAACGAATAAAATATAACATAACTTTGAAATACAAATCAGTACTCGTATATACATACCATTTCAAAGTACAACACTTAACAACACAGCGGAATAATAATAGCTATAATCCTGAAGTCTCCTGCTCCAAGCTCTCCAAGTGTATCTGTAAAATCCCGACTACTTGACTGCCCGTACAAATTTAGGCACCCAAGAGTTTAGGGAAAACAAACAAAATAAACTCCGGGTCAGTCATGGGACTGGTGTGAATAAAACTCCAACACTTGGTTAAATAAAGGATATCTTTCTGATATTATAATAATGTCTAAATACAAATAGATATCAATCTAGCAGAATGCTTGCATCTCACGTTCCACATACATAGTATACAAATAAACCGTGAGCGCTTATTGGAGATTGGATTCCAACAGACAAGGTATGGGAGCACCTTCCGATCAGTGTACTCTAGAGGAGATACACTCAGGGTTCAACAAGAACGTCTTGCAACCCGGCCACACATGACCGTCCACTCATTTAGCTTGAGTGTGACGAATATATTATCACCGATGGTTGGGATCAGCAACCATCCTTCCCGATAAGGGACAGCATTGAAATAGATTATAAAGAAGTACAATTGAATATTCTCTAGATGGTGATAATACACCATGCTTGGGTATGGCCCAACTAGCCATGCTGCCTAGCCCAACTTCTGTTATTTCCCGGTGGTGAGGTTTGAGGTCACGTTTATCACTTTGACAGATTATTTCTTCAATTACTTCGAATGCCACATCGTCATACCCGCCAAATCATTATCGATTTCTCAAGGCATCACGGGTATAAAAGCTAAGAGAAACGAATTTCTCCGCCACCAACGTAATACGTTTAAAGAGATCAACCTATATGATTCGTTAAGAATACTTTGTCAGACACTCGTCCATATACGTTGTCCTGGGACTGAACAAACCGAAGGTACTATTTAGTGAATCCATCCTACCTAGGCTTTTCACAATAGCCCTTGCACTTCACTCCGTCTTCAATTATCTTCAGCGTACTTGATTCACAACGCTTATGCTAATACGGAGTGGTTCTTCGGATAATAATCCAACCGGTCTCTCCATATTTACAACGTAAATATGGTCAAAACTTTGATAGTCTGTGATTCAACTATCAAATGAAAATATGTCGGTGTACAAACAACGATCTTATTTCCAAATGGAAATTCGATCGATCAATCATCATATGTTCATATTTCCTTATTTCATATATTTAGAAAATATATGTTATTAATCATTGGAAAACATTTCCATAGCTTATTTTCACATCACTATTACTTCGCAACTATCAGTCCCTAACTGTAACTAGTATGAGAACAATTCTCTAAGTATCAATCCGGAAGGTCGAAACCAACATCAGATCGTCACTTAGAAAACCGTT
Organism: Allium sativum; assembly: GCA_030737875.1. Lineage (NCBI taxonomy): Eukaryota > Viridiplantae > Streptophyta > Magnoliopsida > Asparagales > Amaryllidaceae > Allium > Allium sativum. Next base: position 792,675,318 of record CM060919.1, on the reverse strand, counting down.
CAACTTACCCTCTCCAGTCAGTTTCTGAATTTGCTTAACTCTATTTCTTAAATTCTTATCATGAAAACATTTCATTTTCTATGTTTAGAAAACATATCTGACTATATTTGGAAAACGTTTCCAAAACTCATTTACGGATTTCCAATGAACGTTGTATAAAACATCGTTATGCTTAATCCATTAATCGCTTATTACTTAACTATATTTCAAATCAACCTTTTCTATCGAACCTCAACTATTCCTTTGTCAATTCTCAAGTCAATCAAGTTGGGGTATAATTACCTCTCAGACCTTAATTGAACAACGTCCTTTACTGTGAAATAGATGAAGCTCGTCACTCACTTTTTCCAATCATCTGTTTACGCAAATTCTCGGATTCAGGTTACGAATCCACTTCTTATATGACAACGTTTGATTATAACTATAACGTTATAATTCCTACTTCTGCAATATCTAACCTAAATTATAACTTTATCTCCTAACTTGAACAATTTAACAGACACCTAATTTCTAAATCAATAACTAAATCTTGATTTAAACCCTGGAAATTAAATAGTACTTTCCCGAATTCGCTATAATCGAATTCGACGTATAACTCTCTTTCGAGTAATCTCTATTCGATTAACTCTCCCTTTTTAATAACTTATATTCGATAAACTCTATTTCGATTAACTCCTATCGAATAACTAATATTCGAATAACTCTTCTTGGTTGGCTCTATTTCATTAACTCTTATCGAATAACAAATATTCGATTTTCTTAAATGTGTCAATTCTTATCGAATAACTAACATCCGATTTAACTTAAATGGATTTACTATTATCGAATAACTTATTCGATTAACTTAACTTGATTTTCTTAACTCGATTATCTCAACTCGATTACTGAACTCGATTACTGAACTCGATAAATCTTAACTCGATTACTTAACTCGATAACTTAACTTAACCCAAATCGATTAACTCAACTCTAATCGATTAACTTCATTTGATTTACTCCTTCGAATAACTAATTCGAATAACTTAATTGATTAACTCCTTTGAATAACTAATTCGATTTACTCTTCTCGAATAACTAAATTCGATTAACTCAAATTGAATAACTAATATTCAATTAACTCTTCGACTAACTCCTTTGGATTAACTAACTTCGAATAATTCCTTTGGATTAGCTAACTTTGAATAACTCCTTTGGATTAACTAATTTCGAATAACTCCTTTGGATTAACTAACTTCGAATAACTCCTTTGGATTAGCTAACTTCGAATAACTCCTTTGGATTAGCTAACTTCGAATAACTCCTTTGGATTAGCTAACTTCGAATAACTCCTTTGGATTAACTAACTTCGAATAACTCCTTTGGATTAACTAACTTCGAATAACTCCTTTGGATTAACTAACTTCGAATAACTCCTTTGGATTAACTAACTTCGAATAACTCCTTTGGATTAACTAACTTCGAATAACTCCTTTGGATTAACTAACTTCGAATAACTCCTTTGGATTAACTAACTTCGAATAACTCCTTTGGATTAACTAACTTCGAATAACTCCTTTGGATTAACTAACTTCGAATAACTCCTTTGGATTAACTAACTTCGAATAAATCCTTTGGATTAACTAACTTCGAATAACTCCTTTGGATTAACTAACTTCGAATAACTCCTTTGGATTAACTAACTTTGCTTTGGTTAACCTAACCAATTACTTTGTTTAATCCTTTTATCACACTCTGGTATTTCTTATGGTTTTTAACACATCACCTAACAACGATGACTATCGTCCAACCACACGTAATCACAACAGATTATATACATCACATTTATATATCACAATACATAAATCATAGTAAAAATAACTGTTGAGGAATCCAGTTGGATTCCTCCAACCTGTTTCCCTGCATCACAGATGTTAGACAATATAGATAACATCACTTTCAGTCCCATATGATATATTCTGTTAAACAGAATCAATATAGAAATTTAACTAACTGACTAGCAGTTAAATCAAACAATCAACACACAGTCAAACAGACAATTTTAACAGTTCTAACAATACAACATGAAATTATAAACTGTTCAGAGTTAGTGAGATTTACTCACTTTGGCGCGTTAACCGTTAAATAACGTTTTGCGTTATTTGATTCAGTCGGACAATTTATTTCGCCATAAATTGTAACGAGCTCGGATTCACTCCCAGTCAGCTACATTGGGTTGCTCCCGTCCATATGATCCCAACGCGACAGACGGTTCGTAAAACTGACCACATATGGTTAAGATATCGCGTTAACAAGTTTAATCACTATTTAAATTAAAATAAACTTTAACCATTATTTTCTTTTCGGGCCAAACCTTGTCATCCCGGCCCATCTCCCTTCTACCAAGCCCAACATCCAAACCCCAAAAGCCCACCCGCTCCTCTATTTCTCCTTCCGCCCAGTACCGAACCCGTAGCTTTTTCCCATGGCCAAAACTTGCCTCGTTTAATCTCCCCATTTACATTTCATCTCCACCATCCCTTAAGACCCGCAGTTTCTCCCCTCATCCTCAGGCCTTATTCACGGCAACACACAGACCTACCACTCCAACTTTCCTCACCGAAATGGTCACCTTTCAGAACTCATCAAACCCTGGCCATTTATCACTTCGCACACCCAGTTTCACTTCGACAGTAACCAGGCCATTTCGAACACTAACACCGCTCCATTCACCTTTCATTTTTCCTCCAGGAGTTCACGAACCCAACTCCAGTATCCTGTTCGAACTCCAATTTCATGAATCCCCTTCCATTTCCGCATGCTTCCCATTTCTTCTAAGACCCCTGCCCTCGTTTTAGTCCTTCCCAAAGCAGCACCACGTTTTTGCCATTTGGAAGTCACGGTATTGGTTTTGAGCAAAAAGGAAAGAGATGGGTACTACTGGATGGGTATTTGTATGTATGTGGAGTGTTAAGGTTTTAAGTAAAGTATACTAAGATTTTTGGTAGGCTAACGCGAAGTGACTGTCTGTACACGAGGCCCTTTTTTGTGTCCATGCATTGTGAGGAAATTTGGGTGGAAGAGAGAAGAGAACGTACCACTTTTATGTCCATTTGATTTACTACACATAATATTAAAGGGGACCAGTTGCCGATTTAAAGTTAAACTTTGGTGTATATTTTGTTTTAAGTTCAAGAAGTTAAGTGAAACTCCGCTGCATGTAATCCCATTCAACTACAGACTATTTTGGACAGATATAAATCTATTATCGTGCTAAACAATGTGCCCTGGTTCCAAAAATATAATAATACCGGTAGATAACCTCATATTTTGAAACCTCAAAATGTTGATTACAGGGTGCAAAATATCCCAAATAAAAAGTTGCTTATTTAATTAATTAAAAATTACAGTAAAATTCTAAAAATTAAATTATCACTACGTCTCAAAATAACCGTGTCTAAATTCAAACCCGATATTCAAATACATTGAAAACCCTTTTATAACGTAATAAAGCGTTACTAATTATAAAGGAATTCCACAGCGACTTTTCTGAAATTTGATTTGGGCGTAAATAAGAATTTACTCGACGAAATCTCGATTTTTCTCTTCCACTAGAAAGATATACTCCACCAGCTTCACACGTTTCTTGTTTCACAGAAATCCGACTTATAACGAATCTTGTATATTCAGTTGAAGTTCAACTCGCCAAATAACGAACTGCCGCGTCGTTACGGGCTCGATTATAATTATTATTATAATTTATACGTTCAACTATCGTTTATTTAATATATTCGTTATTTAAATAATTAAATAACTTAATTTATATACCTTACAAAACGCGCCATTACAGACTTCCCCCCTTAAAATAATTTCGTCCTCGAAATTGCTAAGCTAGGAAAATGCTACCAACTTTACTAAATAGATTCAAATATCTTTTAGTTTACTTCACAACTCCAGTTTCAACTGAACCATTAAATTTTCAATTAAATTATTAATTCATTCTGGCTAACTGAATTTCCATAAATCATGAGAATGTTCTAACGCCTGGAATTTTCGAAAAATTTCGCCATAACCTCCTTTGTATTGGTCAATATGACAAACCACCCTCGCCTCTCTAGGCCTTCTCCAACCCAAAAGAAAATCAAACAGCCAAGCGGCTTGCCAATTCGGCTCATAAAATCCAAACTCATATATGATATAAACTTGTACCTTTTTTGTCGGGAATTTAACTCTATCCCTTTCATCTGCTACCACTTCAACATATACCAATGTTATCCATTCTAATTGATCTCCAATCAGTTCATATCCTCAAATCCAAATCGAATTTCATTCGAACTCTAATATCAAATTCCAAATTATTGACTTATCAATTTGGTTCCATTCTAGATTATCTCTAATCCAATTCAATTTTATTTAACTCGGTTCAAGTTAAATTTCAATTTATTTTTACCATCTCATTTTATTTAACTTCATTAGTTAAATTTTAATTCCAAAACTTAAGTTCCTGGGTTTCTTTCAAATCAATTTGAAATCATAATGCCAATTCAAAACCTTTGAATTTCTAAACAACTTGTTTTCTCAAAACAATTCAAAAACAAAACCTTTGGTAGTAATCCGTCACTTAGAACTCGAAAATGAACACTGATGATGTCTAGATTCATCATCAGAATCTATTTTCCAGCTATCGAAGTGAGTTCAATACTATATCATTTTCAATTTGAAAAACATTTTTAAAATCTTCCAGGAACTTAAAATTTCCTTATTTTAAATTCCAAATTCTGATTTAAATTCATATTAAATTCAAACTATTTCATATATTACATTCATATGAATTCTGATTGGTCATTTATAACCATTTCACCCTTTTATAATCTTATTCGATTATAATAACAACCAACACAATCAATATACTATAATAATTTCAAGATATATATTTCTTCTATAAACAAATATATTTTGGGAAAAATTATTTCATTTACCCTCTTTCAAAACATACCATGACGGTTCATCGTATTCGGGTGTTTAGTAACCCTTATCGATACAGTGGACCAAACTGATCGACCAGAATTCATAAGCCACTCAACCAATGAGTCTCCACAATATAAAACCATTTTATATTGAATAACAATTACGCGCTCATATATATACACTCAAACTCAATCTAGGATATTACTAATCCCATCTCTATCGAGTTATGCCACAGAGCCAAGGTAATCACTTAACTTAAGCTCTGATACCAACTGTAACCGCTGGAAATTCTCCGACTCCTCGAGAGTCGAAAATTCCGAGACGTTAGTGAAAGAAAGTAGAGGGTGAGGAAGAAAAGATAGAACTAATAGAATAGAAGAAGAAGAAGAACTTACATCATCAGAGTAAACACGAATCTCACAGCGGAACGAATAAAAATAACATAACTTTGAAATACAAATCAGTACTCGTATATACATACCATTTCAAAGTACAACACTTAACAACACAACGGAATAATAATAGCTATAATCCTGAAGTCTCTTGCTCCAAGCTCTCCAAGTGTATCTGTAAAATCCCGACTACTTGACTGCCCGTACAAATTTAGGCACCCAAGAGTTTAGGGAAAACAAACAAAATAAACTCCGGGTCAGTCATGGGACTGGTGTGAATAAAACTCCAACACTTGGTTAAATAAAGGATATCTTTCTGATATTATAATAATGTCTAAATACAAATAGATATCGATCTAGCAGAACGCTTGCATCTCACGTTCCACATACATAGTATACAAATAAACCGTGAGCGCTTATTGGAGATTGGATTCCAACAGATAAGGTATGGGAGCACCTTCCGATCAGTGTACTCTAGAGGAGATACACTCAGGGTTCAACAAGAACGTCTTGCAACCCGGCCACACATGACCGTCCACTCATTTAGCTTGAGTGTGACGAATATATTATCACCGATGGTTGGGATCAGCAACCATCCTTCCCGATAAGGGACAGCATTGAAATAGATTATAAAGAAGTACAATTGAATATTCTCTAGATGGTGATAATACACCCTGCTTGGGTATGGCCCAATGTAACAACCCGTAAAATGCGAGCCAGTTTGAAAATTTTTATTTTGGCAATTTTAGCGAATTTTGATATTTAAAATAGATTATTTTAAATAATATCGACGCGAAATTTATTTTCAATATAGAATTCGACGTATATATTATATACGTCGTCGTTAGAATATAGATATTTATATATAATTATAAATAGAATAGAAAATGGCGCGGTAGTTCGAAAATTCGATTTCTAATTTCAAAGGAATATACAGAATTCAATATAAGTCAGAATTGAACGAAACAAGAAATATTTGAATCTGTATAACTATATCTTTGTAACGAAGTTAACAAACTGAGATTTCATCTTAGAAATGATAAGATATGTCCAGTTTAAAATTAGAAATAGTCGCTATGGAATTCAGGCCCTTAAAAATGGACATTTTGCAAATGACCTCGGATTTCGACGAAACCAGTTTTGTTGGGTCCGCAGTGTCAAATTATTGCTAGGTTTCAAATTTCATAAATTTTCGAATCAATATGTGAGCGTGGCAAAGGAAAACGCGTTTGACCGATTTCAGTTGATTTTAATCGACTGGAAATTGACCATTTTTCAAACGGTCTCAGAATTCGACGAAATTAGTTTTGTTAGGACCGTATCGTCAATACGAAGCTAGAAAATATTTTTCTGGAATTTTTCTAGTTAGTATGTGACCCCGGTAATTTGAAATGTACGTTTAAAATTCAATATAAGGATTTAAATTGTAAATTCAAAAGGAAACTGATTTTAACAATCGAATCAGCGTGCGATACATATCCCATTGTGTTCGGAATGGGGGTGAAACGCTATGGGCGACAGGCGGTGGGCCTCGTTTCGAGGTCATATGTAAAAGTCAACCTTTTAGCCAAATATAATAATTAAATAAATAAATAAAAAAAAAAAAAATATTTCTCTCCCCTTAAAACCGCTCTGGCCCCCCCCGCTGTTTCATTCGAACAGATGAAATCAAAACAAAAAAAAAAAAAAAAAAAAAAAGGGGGAAGAACGACGGGCTCGTCGTTCCTGAGAGCCGCGCCTCCAGGCGGAGCCCCACCAGCCGCCGCCTCTTCCTCTTCTTCCCCTCTCCCTCGCATCCGCCCCTCGTCCCTCCTCGTCGAAGCCCCCAGGAAACCGCCGAACCCTCGCCCTAACCCTAGAACCGCCCGACGCGAGCTCCTCCGACCAGGCGAGCTCCTCCGACCAGGCCCCTCGCGTCAGCCCCCCTGTAAGTTTTTAATTTATTTATTTTACTTTTATTTTTATTTAAAACATAATTAGAAAACTGATTTTAAAACATTTTAGAAAACTGATTTTTAAACATAATTAGAAAACTGATTTTAAACATAATTAGAAAACTGATTTTTAAACATAATTAGAAAACTGATTTTTAAACATAATTAGAAAACTGATTTTTAAACATAATTAAAACTGATTATTTTAAAAATGTAAACCTGATTTTATTTTTGTTTTGAAAACTGATTTATAAACTAAAAGGAGATTAGAAATTTAAAAATAAAAATAGGATTTTTATATGTTGAAAGTCGAAATAAAAATAGGATTTTTATCTAAGAAAAGGTTCATATTTTTGTTTAGAAAAGGTTCATATGTTTGTTTAGGAAAAGATCGTATTTTGTTTAGAAAAAGATCGTAGTTTTGATTTAGGAAAAATTTAGATTTTTGAACTAAAAATTCGATTTTTATATATTGAACTTTGAACTAAAAATTCGATTTTTATATATTGAACTTTGAACTAAAAATTCGATTTTTATATATTGAACTTTGAACTAAAAATTCGATTTTTATATATTTAACTTCGAACTAAAAATTCGATTTTTATATATTGAACTTTGAACTAAAAATTCGATTTTTATATATTTAACTTCGAACTAAAAATTCGATTTTTATATATTGAACTTTGAACTAAAAATTCGATTTTTATATATTGAACTTCGAACTAAAAATTCGATTTTTATATATTGAACTTTAAACTAAAAATTCGATTTTTATATATTTAACTTCGAACTAAAAATTCGATTTTTATATATTTAACTTCGAACTAAAAATTCGATTTTTATATATTGAACTTTGAACTAAAAATTCGATTTTTATATATTGAACTTCGAACTAAAAATATGATTTTTATATATTGAATAGCGATGTAAAAAATTCGATTTTTACATATGTAGTGAAAGCAACAACGAAGGTGACAAAAAGACGAAACGACGAAGACTTCTGCAAATGGAGAGCCGTGGAGCTAGGATAGCTATAAGTGAGAATTTCTCACCTTTCAATTTATTTTTCTAGTTATATATATATATATATATATATACTAGGATGCAGACGGTGCTTAGTAGCACCCGACACCCGTCCACAGACCATGGACTTGTTTGTTTGATTGTTTGGTGATTGATTGCGATATTGGTTTGAATGTGGTTTGTGATGTGAAAAATCGAATCGATAAATTGGTTAGGATTAGACGTGCGCCGTTATAAGGCGTAGGAGTAAGGCTAGGTTAGACCCTTACTCCAAATTTTGTGGTTTGCAAAATGAAATTGATTTGATTGATGAGTGAATGGCGTGGGCCTTCACTAGACCGGGGATAAGGCTAGGCCTTGTCCCGTTTCTAGTATCGTGCCGTTATGCCGCCGAAATTTTCTAAAATAAGTTAGAAAAATAAAAATAGCATTTTATTAAAAAAAAAATGAACTGAATAGAAATTCATATGTTAAAATAAAATGTGTTATCGTTAAAAATATAATTTTTAACGTGAATGTGAATAAATAAATATTCATTTACAAACCAGACGGTTTGTTTATGTACACCTATTTGAATGACGTTGATTGGGTCGATAAATTTTACACATCGCCTAACTGCACAAATAAAATATGTGTTTGATTGTTTGAAACCCCACACGGGTGTTAGGATGAAATTTGAAGTTCACTCATCCTGATTGATTAAATATGTCGATCGATTGATTGACAGGCTGTTATAAGCGTTGAATATCTATATTTGATGCTTATACAGTGTAGTGCACTTTGGTTGATGGTTGATTATTTTCAATGCTATTATATACATGTGTTGTATGAAAATCCATATAATTAATTTTATATGGTAATTGATTGGGCCTCATTCCAGTTTTGAAAAAGAAATATTTGAAAAAGAAATATTCGAAATAGAATATTTGAAAATAAAGGAATATATGAAGCCGTGTTGATTAGATTGACGCCATTTTGACGTGAACGATATTTATATCGATTTTAGAAAACGATTTCGAAATGAATTGAATTGAAAACGATTTCGAAATGAATTGAATTGAAAACGATTTCGAAATGAATTGAATTGAAAACGATTTCGAAATGAATTGAATTGAAAACGATTTCGAAATGAATTGAATTGAAAACGAATTCAAAATGAATTGAAAACGATTTCGAAATGAATTGAATTGAAAACGATTTCGAAATGAATTGAATTGAAAACGAATTCAAAATGAATTGAAAACGATTTTGAAATGAATTGAATTGAAAACGATTTCGAAATGAATTGAATTGAAAACGATTTCGAAATGAATTGAATTGAAAACGATTTCGAAATGAATTGAATTGAAAACGATTTCGAAATGAATTGAATTGAAAACGAATTCAAAATGAATTGAAAACGATTTTGAAATGAATTGAATTGAAAACGATTTCGAAATGAATTGAATTGAAAACGATTTCGAAATGAATTGAATTGAAAACGATTTCGAAATGAATTGAATTGAAAACGAATTCAAATGGAATTGAAAGCGAATTGAAATGAATTCAAATTGAATTGAAATTCGAATTTGAATAGAAATGAATTTTAAAACGAATTTATAAAGAAGAATTCAATCTTGATTTGAATTGAAATGGAAGTTGAAAATGTTTTTGAAACGAATTCAAAACTATTTATATAATTCGTTTTAAATAGAAATCGACGAAGTATATATTATATATATTATATATATAATATAATGGCCAGAATAGAACGCGCCGCGCCGCGGCAGTTCGCGAATTTCGACCATTTATTTCAAACGGACATTACGGGAGATCCGACCGTCGGATTCTCCTAAAACCGGAACCGTTGGGTTCGTATCGAAAAGAGCTTTCTAATGAATGTTAGAAATTTGAAATCTAACGGTTGGATTTGGAATTATGTCCAAATCAAATTCGAAAAAGGTCGCTATAAGTGCAGTTCGATGGCCATTGATGGAAATCGACTGTACGGGCCTTGATAAAATTATTAAAAATAGTAATAATTTGTGTAAAATCATAAGAAATGATTTGAGAAGAATTGGGATGAAAAACTCCATATTTGAAAAGATAAAAATAGATTTTTATCGAAATAAACTAGTTTTGAACTAGAATTATAATTCTATTTATTTTTAAATAAATAAATTGAATTCAAAAAGGGTTTTAAAAATAACCAAAATTTCCAATGATTGCATTGGTGTGGATTTGAATCGAAATTGTCTTCGGAATATTTCGATGTTGTAATTCGTGATTATACAGGTGTTGTTATGGAAATTTGAAAGATATATATTTATATCGTTATTTCCAATACGACATTTGTTAGTCGTAGAATTCGATATTGAATATAAGCCGATATATTTTCTATTCAGAGCCTTGTATTGAATATCGAATGTGATTTGGGTTTGTCGTGAATGGTGTCTTCACTAACACTGTTCTTGAACCCAGTTGAGAAAAGATTAAATCTTTTTATTTAGATTTAATGAAGTGTACCAATTAAATGATATTTAATTGGAATTGAATTGGTATTGATTTTTGGGTTTATCGTGAACAGTGTTTTAAATAACACTTGTTCTTTAACCCGATAATTAATGAATGTGATTTGGGTTTGTCGTGAATGGTGTCTTCACTAACACTGTTCTTGAACCCAGCTGAGAAAAGATTAAATCTTTTGATTTAGATTTAATGAAGTGTACCAATTAAATAATATTTAATTGGAATTGAATGGATATTGATTTTTGGGTTTATCGTGAACAGTGTTTTAAATAACACTTGTTCTTTAACCCGATGATTAATGGGATGTGACTTTGGGTTTATCGTGAACCGTGTTTTAAAAGACACTGATTCTTTAACCCAGTCACAGATTAAAACTAAGTGGAGTTTTAATGAATCTTTAATTAGATTGAAAAGATCGAGAATGGAGTATCACCAGTTTTGCTCCAGGCGATAGTTAAATCTTTAATTAGATTTGAATGTGAAATTTAGAAACTAACTGGCGGTTAGCCAAGCAGAATGGTTTTCTGGATATTGATCTGATGTTGGTTTCGGCCTTCGGGGTTAATATTTGGGGAGTTATTCTCTTGATTAATTTACGGTTAGTGACTAATGAATTGGAATGAGGCGTATGTTGTGTTTGTGTAACACTTATTTAAAATATACGCGAGTTATTCGGAAAGACCGGGTTTATCCCATTCTGAGTAACTGATACGACGATAAGTCGAAGATGAAGACAATGGTCGAAGACCGGAGGTCTTCACGTCGTTTGGGTGATAACTGATGATCTTGATTGGGCTGTACACCCAAGAAGATGGAAACAGTTAGTGATCGTCCAGACGTACTTGGAGATCGATGGATATGCGGGGTACTAGGTGCCTCCGGTTTCGTTCAGACCCAGAACGGACTTGTAAATGGACTGTGTGTCTGACATCGGATTTCATTCTGTGTGACTGATATCGGTTGCATAGGATGGCTTGCCTGTGTGGCATGCTAAGATGCAAATGATCAAGGCTTCTGTTGAAAAGCAAAGTCTTGTGGTTGATGATCAAAGCACGGCCTTTGTGGCGTAGCTTTGTGTAACGTTTGATTCGCGAGTTTCACACCCGGTATGAATCAAAAACGGGAGACGGACCTCAGGGAGGGCATGCGTTTCTTTCTAGTTAGAAGTGGCGTCAGTGGTTTTACACGCCCTGACGAGATTGACTTATGTGGTTGTTGCTGTTGCGAGGCGCCTCGGATTGATCGGTCGTTCTCGAACCGATGGAGTCATTCGTTGGCTCATTGACACCCCAAAGGGTGGGGAAACGCAGTGTTCAGGCATTTTAATCCACATCGGTGGACCGGCCCTGTCGCTCCAAGGGTCACTCGAGCTCTGATCCTGAGACACGGGCTAGAGCGTCTCGAATCGGTTGAGGATCTTGCCCCTAGCCTCGGTTCATAGATGGAAATCCAATTTCCAAATACGTGACATTTGCGGTTTTAATTGTAATCCTATATATGGCGACATAGTGGGATGGGGCGCTTATGCCGCCTATGATTGATACTTATGATTTGAAGTTGTTTTATACACTATGCACTTATAATAGTATCAAATGATTTGTTTTAAACGTATCAAGCATTCTTTAGCTGTTATAAGGGAAAACCCTATCCCCCGGCTTGCGTTGCATTGTGTGATAGGACCTGGGTCTTATAACAGCTTCATCCTTCTTTATTTAGCATTGCGCTGTTTGTTTTAAGCACTGGTATTCTTGGGAGGAAACCCGTTCCGTGTTATACGGCGTGGTCCCTTGATTTACCTAACTTTGAAAATAAAGATTAACTGTTTTAGTTCTCACACCAGTCACATGACTGACCTGGAGTTTATTGTTTTAACCTAAACTCTGGGTGCCCCTATTTTGACACGGGCAGCTAGTAGTTTTGGTTTTTGCAGATTTATATTCACAGGATCCTGGTTTACAGCTGGAACGATATCCGGAAAGCTTTGTATCCGTATATCTTCTTCTAGTTGTGTATTGTATTATTTTCCGCTGCTATGTATTTAAATGTAATTTAAATCTCTGATAATTCTGTGTAATATTCATTGTTACTCTGTATATTCTTGTAATCTGATGCATTGTTGTAATATACAGTGAAATGTTCTTCTGTATGCGTTCTGATTTGTCGTGTTCTCAAACGATAGGGCGTTTCGAACGGCCTGGATCGGTTTAGCGACTGGTTCGGACCGAGCGAAATTCCTTGCCGTCACATTTGGTATCAGAGCTTTGGTTTACAAAGCAGAGAACAAGACACATTAGAACCATACGAAAGAATTCATCAGATATTGGATTAGTAATATCCAATGAGAATGACTCGTTAGAGATGGGATCAGTGGTATCCTAGAACGAGTGTGAAGAGTATATTTTTCAAATGAAAACAATTTTTGTTTTGAAAATTTAAATCAATTATTCGTATTTGATTATTTATATTGAATGTGGACAATCCAGTATATATAGATTTTGCGTATACGTCTGATCCGCGTGTATTTGAAATTTTAATATACTGGATAGATATGGAATCACACTCTAGTCGCCCGGAGATAATTTTGGTAATGCGGCCGCATTATCAATATTTATATTCGTGTTTCGAAGGTGTGATATCTATATATTTCCATTAGACTGGTGTGAGAACCAAAATTTATATAGTTAGAACACATTGTTGTGAATTGGCATCAAAAACACGATTTTAGTATATGTATCAAAATTATGAATTTGAAACTCTAATTCACTAATTGATTGATGTTTGTGTTGTTTGTTTATTTGTTTGCTAATTTTGAACCATTATGCCTAATAGCATCAAATATTGAGTTATATTGAAAATTGGTCGCATCTGCTTGCATATACATGTATATCATTGAACATGTCATAGCAAGGAGGCTAGAGCAGAGAATAAAATTTGTTTGCCCGACAAATAGGTACATGTTTACTACATAATTTCCTGTTTTGTTTGGGTGATGATGATTTTGTGAGCCTATTGGCTAGCCGCTTGGCTTTTTCTTTTTCTTTTTGAGATCTGAAGGACCGGGGAAGCTATTTGAAATTCCCCGATGCTCCCATTGCAGGGGAGGTTATGGCGAAATTTTTCGAAAATTTAGGGTGTTAGCCAAATTTTTGAAGTTTTGAAAATTCTCAGAAACTAAAGAGTTGGGGAATGGAAGCCTGATCGATCGTGGAGCTGAATAATCAAACCACTTTCGACTTTGTTCCTTTTCGGGGACGAAAAGTTTTAAGTGGGGGAGATTGTAACAACCCGTAAAATGCGAGCCAGTTTGAAAATTTTTATTTTGGCAATTTTAGCGAATTTTGATATTTAAAATAGATTATTTTAAATAATATCGACGCGAAATTTATTTTCAATATAGAATTCGACGTATATATTATATACGTCGTCGTTAGAATATAGATATTTATATATAATTATAAATAGAATAGAAAATGGCGCGGTAGTTCGAAAATTCGATTTCTAATTTCAAAGGAATATACAGAATTCAATATAAGTCAGAATTGAACGAAACAAGAAATATTTGAATCTGTATAACTATATCTTTGTAACGAAGTTAACAAACTGAGATTTCATCTTAGAAATGATAAGATATGTCCAGTTTAAAATTAGAAATAGTCGCTATGGAATTCAGGCCCTTAAAAATGGACATTTTGCAAATGACCTCGGATTTCGACGAAACCAGTTTTGTTGGGTCCGCAGTGTCAAATTATTGCTAGGTTTCAAATTTCATAAATTTTCGAATCAATATGTGAGCGTGGCAAAGGAAAACGCGTTTGACCGATTTCAGTTGATTTTAATCGACTGGAAATTGACCATTTTTCAAACGGTCTCAGAATTCGACGAAATTAGTTTTGTTAGGACCGTATCGTCAATACGAAGCTAGAAAATATTTTTCTGGAATTTTTCTAGTTAGTATGTGACCCCGGTAATTTGAAATGTACGTTTAAAATTCAATATAAGGATTTAAATTGTAAATTCAAAAGGAAACTGATTTTAACAATCGAATCAGCGTGCGATACATATCCCATTGTGTTCGGAATGGGGGTGAAACGCTATGGGCGACAGGCGGTGGGCCTCGTTTCGAGGTCATATGTAAAAGTCAACCTTTTAGCCAAATATAATAATTAAATAAATAAATAAAAAAAAAAAAAAAATATTTCTCTCCCCTTAAAACCGCTCTGGCCCCCCCCGCTGTTTCATTCGAACAGATGAAATCAAAACAAAAACAAAAAAAAAAAAAAGAAAAGGGGGAAGAACGACGGGCTCGTCGTTCCTGAGAGCCGCGCCTCCAGGCGGAGCCCCACCAGCCGCCGCCTCTTCCTCTTCTTCCCCTCTCCCTCGCATCCGCCCCTCGTCCCTCCTCGTCGAAGCCCCCAGGAAACCGCCGAACCCTCGCCCTAACCCTAGAACCGCCCGACGCGAGCTCCTCCGACCAGGCGAGCTCCTCCGACCAGGCCCCTCGCGTCAGCCCCCCTGTAAGTTTTTAATTTATTTATTTTACTTTTATTTTTATTTAAAACATAATTAGAAAACTGATTTTAAAACATTTTAGAAAACTGATTTTTAAACATAATTA
Organism: Allium sativum; assembly: GCA_030737875.1. Lineage (NCBI taxonomy): Eukaryota > Viridiplantae > Streptophyta > Magnoliopsida > Asparagales > Amaryllidaceae > Allium > Allium sativum. The sequence goes on along the minus strand of CM060919.1, from coordinate 792,659,902 downwards.
GAAAACTGATTTTAAACATAATTAGAAAACTGATTTTTAAACATAATTAGAAAACTGATTTTTAAACATAATTAGAAAACTGATTTTTAAACATAATTAAAACTGATTATTTTAAAAATGTAAACCTGATTTTATTTTTGTTTTGAAAACTGATTTATAAACTAAAAGGAGATTAGAAATTTAAAAATAAAAATAGGATTTTTATATGTTGAAAGTCGAAATAAAAATAGGATTTTTATCTAAGAAAAGGTTCATATTTTTGTTTAGAAAAGGTTCATATGTTTGTTTAGGAAAAGATCGTATTTTGTTTAGAAAAAGATCGTAGTTTTGATTTAGGAAAAATTTAGATTTTTGAACTAAAAATTCGATTTTTATATATTGAACTTTGAACTAAAAATTCGATTTTTATATATTGAACTTTGAACTAAAAATTCGATTTTTATATATTGAACTTTGAACTAAAAATTCGATTTTTATATATTTAACTTCGAACTAAAAATTCGATTTTTATATATTGAACTTTGAACTAAAAATTCGATTTTTATATATTTAACTTCGAACTAAAAATTCGATTTTTATATATTGAACTTTGAACTAAAAATTCGATTTTTATATATTGAACTTCGAACTAAAAATTCGATTTTTATATATTGAACTTTAAACTAAAAATTCGATTTTTATATATTTAACTTCGAACTAAAAATTCGATTTTTATATATTTAACTTCGAACTAAAAATTCGATTTTTATATATTGAACTTTGAACTAAAAATTCGATTTTTATATATTGAACTTCGAACTAAAAATATGATTTTTATATATTGAATAGCGATGTAAAAAATTCGATTTTTACATATGTAGTGAAAGCAACAACGAAGGTGACAAAAAGACGAAACGACGAAGACTTCTGCAAATGGAGAGCCGTGGAGCTAGGATAGCTATAAGTGAGAATTTCTCACCTTTCAATTTATTTTTCTAGTTATATATATATATATATATACTAGGATGCAGACGGTGCTTAGTAGCACCCGACACCCGTCCACAGACCATGGACTTGTTTGTTTGATTGTTTGGTGATTGATTGCGATATTGGTTTGAATGTGGTTTGTGATGTGAAAAATCGAATCGATAAATTGGTTAGGATTAGACGTGCGCCGTTATAAGGCGTAGGAGTAAGGCTAGGTTAGACCCTTACTCCAAATTTTGTGGTTTGCAAAATGAAATTGATTTGATTGATGAGTGAATGGCGTGGGCCTTCACTAGACCGGGGATAAGGCTAGGCCTTGTCCCGTTTCTAGTATCGTGCCGTTATGCCGCCGAAATTTTCTAAAATAAGTTAGAAAAATAAAAATAGCATTTTATTAAAAAAAAATGAACTGAATAGAAATTCATATGTTAAAATAAAATGTGTTATCGTTAAAAATATAATTTTTAACGTGAATGTGAATAAATAAATATTCATTTACAAACCAGACGGTTTGTTTATGTACACCTATTTGAATGACGTTGATTGGGTCGATAAATTTTACACATCGCCTAACTGCACAAATAAAATATGTGTTTGATTGTTTGAAACCCCACACGGGTGTTAGGATGAAATTTGAAGTTCACTCATCCTGATTGATTAAATATGTCGATCGATTGATTGACAGGCTGTTATAAGCGTTGAATATCTATATTTGATGCTTATACAGTGTAGTGCACTTTGGTTGATGGTTGATTATTTTCAATGCTATTATATACATGTGTTGTATGAAAATCCATATAATTAATTTTATATGGTAATTGATTGGGCCTCATTCCAGTTTTGAAAAAGAAATATTTGAAAAAGAAATATTCGAAATAGAATATTTGAAAATAAAGGAATATATGAAGCCGTGTTGATTAGATTGACGCCATTTTGACGTGAACGATATTTATATCGATTTTAGAAAACGATTTCGAAATGAATTGAATTGAAAACGATTTCGAAATGAATTGAATTGAAAACGATTTCGAAATGAATTGAATTGAAAACGATTTCGAAATGAATTGAATTGAAAACGATTTCGAAATGAATTGAATTGAAAACGAATTCAAAATGAATTGAAAACGATTTCGAAATGAATTGAATTGAAAACGATTTCGAAATGAATTGAATTGAAAACGAATTCAAAATGAATTGAAAACGATTTTGAAATGAATTGAATTGAAAACGATTTCGAAATGAATTGAATTGAAAACGATTTCGAAATGAATTGAATTGAAAACGATTTCGAAATGAATTGAATTGAAAACGATTTCGAAATGAATTGAATTGAAAACGAATTCAAAATGAATTGAAAACGATTTCGAAATGAAATGAATTGAAAACGATTTCGAAATGAATTGAATTGAAAACGATTTCGAAATGAATTGAATTGAAAACGATTTCGAAATGAATTGAATTGAAAACGAATTCAAATGGAATTGAAAGCGAATTGAAATGAATTCAAATTGAATTGAAATTCGAATTTGAATAGAAATGAATTTTAAAACGAATTTATAAAGAAGAATTCAATCTTGATTTGAATTGAAATGGAAGTTGAAAATGTTTTTGAAACGAATTCAAAACTATTTATATAATTCGTTTTAAATAGAAATCGACGAAGTATATATTATATATATTATATATATAATATAATGGCCAGAATAGAACGCGCCGCGCCGCGGCAGTTCGCGAATTTCGACCATTTATTTCAAACGGACATTACGGGAGATCCGACCGTCGGATTCTCCTAAAACCGGAACCGTTGGGTTCGTATCGAAAAGAGCTTTCTAATGAATGTTAGAAATTTGAAATCTAACGGTTGGATTTGGAATTATGTCCAAATCAAATTCGAAAAAGGTCGCTATAAGTGCAGTTCGATGGCCATTGATGGAAATCGACTGTACGGGCCTTGATAAAATTATTAAAAATAGTAATAATTTGTGTAAAATCATAAGAAATGATTTGAGAAGAATTGGGATGAAAAACTCCATATTTGAAAAGATAAAAATAGATTTTTATCGAAATAAACTAGTTTTGAACTAGAATTATAATTCTATTTATTTTTAAATAAATAAATTGAATTCAAAAAGGGTTTTAAAAATAACCAAAATTTCCAATGATTGCATTGGTGTGGATTTGAATCGAAATTGTCTTCGGAATATTTCGATGTTGTAATTCGTGATTATACAGGTGTTGTTATGGAAATTTGAAAGATATATATTTATATCGTTATTTCCAATACGACATTTGTTAGTCGTAGAATTCGATATTGAATATAAGCCGATATATTTTCTATTCAGAGCCTTGTATTGAATATCGAATGTGATTTGGGTTTGTCGTGAATGGTGTCTTCACTAACACTGTTCTTGAACCCAGTTGAGAAAAGATTAAATCTTTTTATTTAGATTTAATGAAGTGTACCAATTAAATGATATTTAATTGGAATTGAATTGGTATTGATTTTTGGGTTTATCGTGAACAGTGTTTTAAATAACACTTGTTCTTTAACCCGATAATTAATGAATGTGATTTGGGTTTGTCGTGAATGGTGTCTTCACTAACACTGTTCTTGAACCCAGCTGAGAAAAGATTAAATCTTTTGATTTAGATTTAATGAAGTGTACCAATTAAATAATATTTAATTGGAATTGAATGGATATTGATTTTTGGGTTTATCGTGAACAGTGTTTTAAATAACACTTGTTCTTTAACCCGATGATTAATGGGATGTGACTTTGGGTTTATCGTGAACCGTGTTTTAAAAGACACTGATTCTTTAACCCAGTCACAGATTAAAACTAAGTGGAGTTTTAATGAATCTTTAATTAGATTGAAAAGATCGAGAATGGAGTATCACCAGTTTTGCTCCAGGCGATAGTTAAATCTTTAATTAGATTTGAATGTGAAATTTAGAAACTAACTGGCGGTTAGCCAAGCAGAATGGTTTTCTGGATATTGATCTGATGTTGGTTTCGGCCTTCGGGGTTAATATTTGGGGAGTTATTCTCTTGATTAATTTACGGTTAGTGACTAATGAATTGGAATGAGGCGTATGTTGTGTTTGTGTAACACTTATTTAAAATATACGCGAGTTATTCGGAAAGACCGGGTTTATCCCATTCTGAGTAACTGATACGACGATAAGTCGAAGATGAAGACGATGGTCGAAGACCGGAGGTCTTCACGTCGTTTGGGTGATAACTGATGATCTTGATTGGGCTGTACACCCAAGAAGATGGAAACAGTTAGTGATCGTCCAGACGTACTTGGAGATCGATGGATATGCGGGGTACTAGGTGCCTCCGGTTTCGTTCAGACCCAGAACGGACTTGTAAATGGACTGTGTGTCTGACATCGGATTTCATTCTGTGTGACTGATATCGGTTGCATAGGATGGCTTGCCTGTGTGGCATGCTAAGATGCAAATGATCAAGGCTTCTGTTGAAAAGCAAAGTCTTGTGGTTGATGATCAAAGCACGGCCTTTGTGGCGTAGCTTTGTGTAACGTTTGATTCGCGAGTTTCACACCCGGTATGAATCAAAAACGGGAGACGGACCTCAGGGAGGGCATGCGTTTCTTTCTAGTTAGAAGTGGCGTCAGTGGTTTTACACGCCCTGACGAGATTGACTTATGTGGTTGTTGCTGTTGCGAGGCGCCTCGGATTGATCGGTCGTTCTCGAACCGATGGAGTCATTCGTTGGCTCATTGACACCCCAAAGGGTGGGGAAACGCAGTGTTCAGGCATTTTAATCCACATCGGTGGACCGGCCCTGTCGCTCCAAGGGTCACTCGAGCTCTGATCCTGAGACACGGGCTAGAGCGTCTCGAATCGGTTGAGGATCTTGCCCCTAGCCTCGGTTCATAGATGGAAATCCAATTTCCAAATACGTGACATTTGCGGTTTTAATTGTAATCCTATATATGGCGACATAGTGGGATGGGGCGCTTATGCCGCCTATGATTGATACTTATGATTTGAAGTTGTTTTATACACTATGCACTTATAATAGTATCAAATGATTTGTTTTAAACGTATCAAGCATTCTTTAGCTGTTATAAGGGAAAACCCTATCCCCCGGCTTGCGTTGCATTGTGTGATAGGACCTGGGTCTTATAACAGCTTCATCCTTCTTTATTTAGCATTGCGCTGTTTGTTTTAAGCACTGGTATTCTTGGGAGGAAACCCGTTCCGTGTTATACGGCGTGGTCCCTTGATTTACCTAACTTTGAAAATAAAGATTAACTGTTTTAGTTCTCACACCAGTCACATGACTGACCTGGAGTTTATTGTTTTAACCTAAACTCTGGGTGCCCCTATTTTGACACGGGCAGCTAGTAGTTTTGGTTTTTGCAGATTTATATTCACAGGATCCTGGTTTACAGCTGGAACGATATCCGGAAAGCTTTGTATCCGTATATCTTCTTCTAGTTGTGTATTGTATTATTTTCCGCTGCTATGTATTTAAATGTAATTTAAATCTCTGATAATTCTGTGTAATATTCATTGTTACTCTGTATATTCTTGTAATCTGATGCATTGTTGTAATATACAGTGAAATGTTCTTCTGTATGCGTTCTGATTTGTCGTGTTCTCAAACGATAGGGCGTTTCGAACGGCCTGGATCGGTTTAGCGACTGGTTCGGACCGAGCGAAATTCCTTGCCGTCACACCCAACTAGCCATGCTGCCTAGCCCAACTTCTTTTATTTCCCGGTGGTGAGGTTTGAGGTCACGTTTATCACTTTAACAGATTATTTCTTCAATTACTTCGAATGCCACATCGTCATACCCGCCAACTCATTATCGATTTCTCAAGGCATCACGGGTATAAAAGCTAAGAGAAACGAATTTCTCCGCCACCAACGTAATACGTTTAAAGAGATCAACCTATATGATTCGTTAAGAATACTTTGTCAGACACTCGTCCATATACGTTGTCCTGGGACTGAACAAACCGAAGGTACTATTCAGTGAATCCATCCTACCTAGGCTTTTCACAATAGCCCTTGCACTTCACTCCGTCTTCAATTATCTTCAGCGTACTTGATTCACAACGCTTATGCTAATACAGAGTGGTTCTTCGGATAATAATCCAACCGGTCTCTCCATATTTACAACGTAAATATGGTCAAAACTTTGATAGTCTGTGATTCAACTATCAAATGAAAATATGTCGGTGTATAAACAACGATCTTATTTCCAAATGGAAATTCGATCGATCAATCATCATATGTTCATATTTCCTTATTTCATATATTTAGAAAATATATGTTATTAATCATTGGAAAACATTTCCATAGCTTATTTTCACATCACTATTATTTCGCAACTATCTGTCCCTAACTGTAACTAGTATGAGAACAATTCTCTAAGTATCAATCCGGAAGGTCGAAACCAACATCAGATCGTCACTTAGAAAACCGTTCAACTTACCCTCTCCAGTCAGTTTCTGAATTTGCTTAACTCTATTTCTTAAATTCTTATCATGAAAACATTTCATTTTCTATGTTTAGAAAACATATCTGACTATATTTGGAAAACGTTTCCAAAACTCATTTACGGATTTCCAATGAACGTTGTATAAAACATCGTTACGCTTAATCCATTAATCGCTTATTACTTAACTATATTTCAAATCAACCTTTTCTATCGAACCACAACTATTCCTTTGTCATTTCTCAAGTCAATCAAGTTGGGGTATAATTACCTCTCAGACCTTAATTGAACAACGTCCTTTACTTGAAATAGATGAAGCTCGTCACTCACTTTTTCCAATCATCTGTTTACGCAAATTCTCGGATTCAGGTTACGAATCCACTTCTTATATGACAACGTTTGATTATAACTATAACGTTATAATTCCTACTTCTGCAATATCTAACCTAAATTATAACTTTATCTCCTAACTTGAATAATTTAACAGACACCTAATTTCTAAATCAATAACTAAATCTTGATTTAAACCCTGGAAAGTAAATAGTACTTTCCCGAATTCGCTATAATCGAATTCGACGTATAACTCTCTTTCGAGTAATCTCTATTCGATTAACTCTCCCTTTTTAATAACTTATATTCGATAAACTCTATTTCGATTAACTCCTATCGAATAACTAATATTCGAATAACTCTTCTTGGTTGGCTCTATTTCATTAACTCTTATCGAATAACAAATATTCGATTTTCTTAAATGTGTCAATTCTTATCGAATAACTAACATCCGATTTAACTTAAATGGATTTACTCTTATCGAATAACTTATTCGATTAACTTAACTTGATTTTCTTAACTCGATTATCTCAACTCGATTACTGAACTCGATAAATCTTAACTCGATTACTTAACTCGATTACTTAACTTAACCCAAATCGATTAACTCAACTCTAATCGATTAACTTAATTTGATTTACTCCTTCGAATAACTAATTCGAATAACTTAATTGATTAACTCCTTTGAATAACTAATTCGATTTACTCTTCTCGAATAACTAAATTCGATTAACTCAAATTGAATAACTAATATTCAATTAACTCTTCGACTAACTCCTTTGGATTAACTAACTTCGAATAATTCCTTTGGATTAGCTAACTTCGAATAACTCCTTTGGATTAACTAACTTCGAATAACTCCTTTGGATTAACTAACTTCGAATAACTCCTTTGGATTAACTAACTTCGAATAACTCCTTTGGATTAACTAACTTCGAATAACTCCTTTGGATTAGCTAACTTCGAATAACTCCTTTGGATTAGCTAACTTCGAATAACTCCTTTGGATTAGCTAACTTCGAATAACTCCTTTGGATTAGCTAACTTCGAATAACTCCTTTGGATTAACTAACTTCGAATAACTCCTTTGGATTAACTAACTTCGAATAACTCCTTTGGATTAACTAACTTCGAATAACTCCTTTGGATTAACTAACTTCGAATAACTCCTTTGGATTAACTAACTTCGAATAACTCCTTTGGATTAACTAACTTCGAATAACTCCTTTGGATTAACTAACTTCGAATAACTCCTTTGGATTAACTAACTTCGAATAACTCCTTTGGATTAACTAACTTCGAATAACTCCTTTGGATTAACTAACTTCGAATAACTCCTTTGGATTAACTAACTTCGAATAACTCCTTTGGATTAACTAACTTCGAATAACTCCTTTGGATTAACTAACTTCGAATAACTCCTTTGGATTAACTAACTTCGAATAACTCCTTTGGATTAACTAACTTTGCTTTGGTTAACCTAACCAATTACTTTGTTTAATCCTTTTATCACACTCTCGTATTTCTTATGGTTTTTAACACATCACCTAACAACGATGACTATCGTCCAACCACACGTAATGACAACAGATTATATACATCACATTTATATATCACAATACATAAATCATAGTAAAAATAACTGTTGAGGAATCCAGTTGGATTCCTCCAACTTGTTTCCCTGCATCACAGATGTTAGACAATATAGATAACATCACTTTCAGTCCCATATGATATATTCTGTTAAACAGAATCAATATAGAAATTTAACTAACTGACTTGCAGTTAAATCAAACAATCAACACACAGTCGAACAGACAATTTTAACAGTTCTAACAATACAACATGAAATTATAAACTGTTCAAAGTTAGTGAGATTTACTCACTTTGGCGCGTTAACCGTTAAATAACGTTTTGCGTTATTTGATTCAGTCGGACAATTTATTTCGCCATAAATTGTAACAAGCTCGGATTCACTCCCAGTCAGCTACATTGGGTTGCTCCCGTCCATATGATCCCAACGCGACAGACGGTTCGTAAAACTGACCACATATGGTTAAGATATCGCGTTAACAAGTTTAATCACTATTTAAATTAAAATAAACTTTAACCATTATTTTCTTTTCGGGCCAAACCTTGTCATCCCGGCCCATCTCCCTTCTACCAAGCCCAACATCCAAACCCCAAAAGCCCACCCGCTCCTCTATTTCTCCTTCCGCCCAGTACCGAACCCGTAGCTTTTTCCCATGGCCAAAACTTGCCTCGTTTAATCTCCCCATTTACATTTCATCTCCACCATCCCTTAAGACCCGCAGTTTCTCCCCTCATCCTCAGGCCTTATTCACGGCAACACACAGACCTACCACTCCAACTTTCCTCACCGAAATGGTCACCTTTCAGAACTCATCAAACCCTGGCCATTTATCACTTCGCACACCCAGTTTCACTTCGACAGTAACCAGGCCATTTCGAACACTAACACCGCTCCATTCACCTTTCATTTTTCCTCCAGGAGTTCACGAACCCAACTCCAGTATCCTGTTCGAACTCCAATTTCATGAATCCCCTTCCATTTCCGCATGCTTCCCATTTCTTCTAAGACCCCTGCCCTCGTTTTAGTCCTTCCCAAAGCAGCACCACGTTTTTGCCATTTGGAAGTCACGGTATTGGTTTTGAGCAAAAAGGAAAGAGATGGGTACTACTGGATGGGTATTTGTATGTATGTGGAGTGTTAAGGTTTTAAGTAAAGTATACTAAGATTTTTGGTAGGATAACGCGAAGTGACTGTCTGTACACGAGGCCCTTTTTTGTGTCCATGCATTGTGAGGAAATTTGGGTGGAAGAGAGAAGAGAACGTACCACTTTTATGTCCATTTGATTTACTACACATAATATTAAAGGGGACCAGTTGCCGATTTAAAGTTAAACTTTGGTGTATATTTTGTTTTAAGTTCAAGAAGTTAAGTGAAACTCCGCTGCATGTAATCCCATTCAACTACAGACTATTTTGGACAGATATAAATCTATTATCGTGCTAAACAATGTGCCCTGGTTCCAAAAATATAATAATACCGGTAGATAACCTCATATTTTGAAACCTCAAAATGTTGATTACCGGGTGCAAAATATCCCAAATAAAAAGTTGCTTATTTAATTAATTAAAAATTACAGTAAAATTCTAAAAATTAAATTATCACTACGTCTCAAAAGAACCGTGTCTAAATTCAAACCCGATATTCAAATACATTGAAAACCCTTTTATAACGTAATAAAGCGTTACTAATTATAAAGGAATTCCACAGCGACTTTTCTGAAATTTGATTTGGGCGTAAATAAGAATTTACTCGACGAAATCTCGATTTTTCTCTTCCACTAGAAAGATATACTCCACCAGCTTCACGCGTTTCTTGTTTCACAGAAATCCGACTTATAACGAATCTTGTATATTCAGTTGAAGTTCAACTCGCCAAATAACGAACTGCTGCGTCGTTACGGGCTCGATTATAATTATTATTATAATTTATACGTTCAACTATCGTTTATTTAATATATTTGTTATTTAAATAATTAAATAACTTAATTATTATACCTTACAAAACGCGCCATTACATTTTCCCCTTACTTAGCTGATAGCAAAAGGACGATTTACGAAATCAAATACCCCAAAATCCGGATGAACGATTTTCCTTAGCCTTTTCGAAGAAAAAATTAAAACTTTTCCAAAATGGAATTTATTTATAAACTAACGGTTTCATATTTATAAATGCCTTTTTATTATAACTATTATTTATATTCGAGTTTATATTTCAGACTGGAAAACCTTTTCGTGTTCAAAATGTTAGAGATATAGAATCTTAAGGATTAATTTTTTGTAATTTCAATAAATTATACATATTCCTTATCCTTCCTAATTCCATCTTTCCTACCAATCAGACTATATTTATTAAAATTACACCATAGCTCTAAATTTTGAAACACGAAAAGATTTAAATTTAAAACCATATCTTCACAAACTACTTTCCGAAACCATATTTCAAAACAGTTGAAATCCATTTTTATTTTTCTAATAGTTTTAAAAATAAAATTTCCTCGAATACAAGGCTAAGAAATCAATTGAATGCTTCAAGAAATGTAGATTCGGAAATCCAACGTAGTAACAAATGGATACAACTCGTAATTAAATTTTTGAAATGGATACGACACAGTAATATGGGCTTTTTCCCGTTTTGGATCGAGTAATAGTCTTAACTGGAACTACAAACAAAACCAGACCAGGAATTTATGACTATCTCGGTTGTAGCTAAATTTTTGTCCAGTCTCCAAACTCGAATCAACGGTATCCCCCATATGTCGTCCTCATGCTCCTCACGACGAAATCGCCAATGTACTATGAGGTAAGATAGAATTGGCTAGAAACTCAAACGTCCCAACATATTTCAACCCTTAATAGCTTAAAGTCCATTTTATATTGTTAGGCCCACTACTAATTTTATTGTTGAAATAAATTAAAGTCGAGTAAAAAAGACAAAGAAAAACAGAAAAGAAAATCGAATTACGTTGTCTCACGATTCCTAATTTTAACTAAGGACAAATTTTCAAAATAAGCTTGTTTTTAAAACTAATAGCAGATTTAGGCTAGTTTTGAAATTATTTGCAGAAATAGGCTTGTTTTTTGGCAATAATTGTTCAAAAACAAGCCTATTTCTGCAAATAGTTTCAAAACTAGCCTAAATCTACTATTAGTTTTAAAAACAAGTATATTTCGAAAATTTATCCCTTATATTTTTATAAGGGGCGCATGCGTCCACGTGTATTTTTTTTAACAACTGGCCACCTCAGTGCTGAGGTGGACAAAACAAGTCTATTTTTGCAAATAGTTTCAAAACTAGCTTAAATCTGCTATTAGTTATAAAAACAAGGCTATTTTGAAAATTTATCCTTTAACTAATTCCTCCGATCGTTTAACCTAAGCTCTGATACCAAATGTAACAGCCTACACTTTTCTGCACCCAAATTTTGACAAAATCAAAACTTGAATGCATCTAAGCATAGAGCATATATATAGTACCAGCAATAAATGAGCATGAGCATAACCAGAGTACGATAAAATAACTCACAGCAGAAACAAACTAGGATAAATTAGTATTAACTCAAGTAACTACCCTTTTCAAAGTAAGTCACTTTGCCAATACTGAGCATGAGAGAGAACGAGAACCGAAGCCAAACTTAAACATCTCTGAGAACACGACATTTTCTATGAAATCTGGAGGTTGTAATGAGGAGAGGGGTCAGAACAACAAGTTCTAGTGACTAAGAAATGTATAACATGGATATATTCCGTTTGTGAAACACCCCACCTCCGTTAGGGTCACTCTCAAAGGGAATGCCCTAATTTTGGTGGAGGTTTATAAGTATAAGTCACAGATATACAAGACAGATATAAGAACACATATTTGTAAAGCAGCGGAAAAACAAACAACTTTTATTTCATAATAAGCAAATACGTGTTACAGCAACATCACCATGATTGTCTTACATCTTTTCCAAAAACATAACATAACACTTTCATAATCTGTCTTGATTACATTATTTAAAGAAGCATAAAAAAAACATAGATAAAACTGCATAAGTCCCCGCAATTGCTATCCAAAGCCATAGCTCAAAGTGAAAGAGATCCAAGCAATACATTTCTTTTCCTTCAGGCTAGATGAGAAAGCTGGTCAAGCTGCAGTGTTCCCTCCCTGTGGACCTGGGGGGGGGAACGGAAGAAAAGAAGACGAAAGAAAAGTAGAGTCAGACATAAAGCCTGAGTAAGTCTAGGACTATTTTGTCTATGAATAAAGAACTGGGTATGATAAGTATAATCAAGAAGTGGGAAAGCACTATAAACTTAGTTAAGTTGTCTAGGGTCGAATATACTATCGTACCCTATGTTAATCTCTGAACCCATATAAACTAGTTTCCAACTGGCACCCCATAATCAGGGTGATGTGATCCATTCAATGATGATCGGCTCCTACTCGCATAGTTACATGTGTCTTACGGCCCCCGATGTTGTAGTTACCTATGCTGGTCCCACCATGGGGTGTATCAAGTCCCATGGCAGCGGCCCGACACAACCTTAGAATGCACAGGTATGCTACTGGTGCCCAGTGCTTTATTTTTCTGCGCCGGAGTGTGTGCACGCCCGCACTCCGTTAGAACCTACACTGCTACACCACCGCCGTCGATTTGACCTCTTACAATCAGCCCAGTAATCGTGCCCCACCCTGCCTAGTTTCAGGGTATCATGATACACCTTATAGGGTTACTGCTGAAAAGGGTCCCCCGTTACTAGGTTTTCTATCTCTAGCCAACATGCTAAGTTGGTTAAGTGTTTTTCTAACCTAACCCCCAATCAGTCTGTTTAGTTTAGCATGTTCTATTTTGATTAAGTCTTTAGTCCACTTAATCCTAACAATCCTGACTCAGCTTTAATTGTCTTATTAAAGCCTTGACCTCTCGCATTAGACAGGTATTGTTGTGGCTGCCTATTGCCGGTTGGTTCCGGGCAGTCTTACGCCACAACTCAGTCTAACCTCGGGTCCTTTTTGGGCTCCATGTTTAACCACCCACATTGGATAGGTATTGTTGTGACTACTGGACAGCCGGGCGGTTCCGGGCAGGTTTACATCACAACTCAATCCAACCTCGGGTTAAACACATCGTATTTTCTACATTTACATATTTTGTCTTTCTTCTTTATTTATATGTAAATATTTGCGGCCCATTATTAAATTAATGGTGTAAAGGTTACACCAATCATGGGCCCATCCCATACTTGAGTTTTGGGCCCCTTTTACTTTATCTTTTCATTTATTAATTAATTTAGCCCAACGTTATTTTCCCCCGTTTAATACGTTCGTTTATTATATGTTGGGCTTAGCCTTTTTAAGCCCAACCTAGCCATGAAAAAGGGGAGGCTTAAAGCGTGATTACATACACAAAAAAGGGGATGGTGAACGCATGAACTTGCAACATAGCGTTGGAATTACAGAATAGAAACTGGTGTACTTGCATAGCAATAACATATACTTTGGTCATAAAGCATAAGTGACATGAATCAAAGCATGTAAACTTGTAGTTAAGTTAAGAATCTAAATTGACACATAGGCTTAACTACAACATAAACCTATATTTTCATTTAGGCATAATGTCAAACATAAGCAAATCATGTTCATAAGGTTTCTACATGTTTACAAAGGGGATTACTTTTGTTACTAATACAAAAGCATAGTTCAACTTAATCATGATTTTAAACCTATTCACATAACCATGGCGCACATATACTTATGGCATAAATATTTCTAAACATGAAATCATGATTTTTACTTTAGTCATGCAAACTTGCAAAAAGGGATTTTTGAATCTAACCTAGCCATGTACCACATATGTCATCATATAATTCTTGTTAACAATATAGACCTAACATGGTTTTCAATTATGCAAAATATCAATCATAGCCTAGTCATATTCATAAGTTTGCACATAGGTTTTTCTAGTACAAAAGCATGGCTTAGTACATAAATCATGATGCCAAATTTTCAACATAATTTCATATGAATTATAATAACCCAAATTTGTTCCAATTACGCACAAAAATGATCTTTGTACAAAAATACACATTATGATGGCATAGTGGCAAAACTACAAACTTGCATGAATTTCCATTAAACAACTATATCCATGTAATTTCAACATGAATTACATAATTTACAAATATTCCAAACGTATACTTGCATAAAACTACCGCAAACATGTAGTTTTTATAATGAATAACATAATTCGAGAATATCCAAACGTATACAATATTCCAAATCGATAGCAACGCACAAATATGAATTACTTTATCACCACAAATCAAATATACAAACCAACACAATTATTTGTTCATACCAAAATAATACTCTACTTACAATCGTTGTGGCGAATTCTCTAATTTAGGAATTTAGAGATGCGACTCCCTTTGACGTAGGCGTTGATTTGATTTGTTTGAGTTGCTTTAGGCTTTAGAATTTGCCTCCTAATCCTCTCTCCAATTGGTGGCTACTCTTAGTCGTTCCTCAGCAACATGGCGGCTTTGTTCTTATTTTTGAATGAATAGATTAGGGTTGAGTCTAGGGTCATTTTTATAGGGGTTATGAACTGATTAGGACCATTGATGTTGCTTGGATTGATCGTAGCCATTCATACTAAAGAGAGACCAATTAGAGCCTGCCACTTAGCCCTAATGACAAAGCAGACCACAGAAAATCGACCAACATAGAATAGGCCAGCCAGGTTGGGCTGGGTTCGACCTGGCTCTCGACCAGGTCGACAGCCCTGTCGACAGCCCTGTCGACAGGCCTGTCGACCTGGTTAGACCAGGTCGACAGCCCAGTCGACTTGGGCACGTCAGGCGGGACTTTTTCCGCCTTGGCCCATTGGGCCCCATTTTCAAATTTAACTTGTTTTTTTTTTTCTGAGCTTATTTTATTCTGTTTGAATTTTAAATTTAATTCAAAAACTTCCGAAGGCCATATCTTCTTCATACGGACTCCGTTTTTCGAAAACTCGGACTCTATTTCGCGTATTTTTCCGAGACGAACGCAATGGCGTATCCCGTTTCCCTTAGTTCTTTGATTTCAAATTAATTATACTTTAATTTGTGAATCTCACAGTTATAGAATTTACGGGGTGTTACATTCTCCCCCACTTAAAAGGATTTCGTCCCCGAAATCTTCAAGTTAGGAGGAATGTATATCCTAACATCCAATCATCCATCTACTCATCCATCAAACACGAGCATCCATTGTCCTTAAAAGACTTCTAATGCTTCATGATCATATGCGAAGTGTGTGTGTACATGAACTTATCTAATGCAAAATCAGGTGGTCTACTGATTCAGTTGACCTCCTTAATGCGAATCATGTAAGTGCCATGAATCCATTATGTATGCAAATTTTCCTATTCATGATTCTACATGAGTGCACAATCATTCATACAAATGCAACATCCATATGACAACACATTACAGTTCAACCGTATACGAATGCAAACATATATGCATATGCAATATGAAGTGACTGAGCCGATCTAAAACCTAGATTGTGTGTGTATATGCAACCACGAGCAACCACTAGAAATCACTTGCAACCACTTGCAACCATCATACATAACATGTTTCAATTACATGTTTTAATCCAAAAGGTTTCTACCTAAAAGATAAGGTCGAGGAAATATTCCTAAAAAGATAGATAAAAGCGCAACTTAAGGAAAAAGAAAGATCAAGGACGTACCCTCGAAAAGAAAAGGGTAAGCAGTGCGTATTCTAGCTTCAGTTTCCCAAGTCGCGTCTCCCTCGGCGTCGCTCCACTGAACTTTGACGAGTTTGACTTCGCGGTTGCGTAGCTTCTTTACTTCCGTTCCTAGTATGCGGGTTGGAACCTTTCTTATGGTTGCTTCGCGTTCCACTTCGGCCTCTTCGAGGATATTTGGCTCTACTACCTCAGCAGACTCATGTAGACATTTTCGGAGATGTGAAACGTGAAAAACGTTGTGGACTCCAGCCAACTTCTCGGGTAGCTCTAATCTATAGGCCATTTTCCCAATTTTCTCGATGATAGGGAATGGCCCTACGAACCTTGGTGCCAGTTTTCCTGTGGTTCCAAAACGAACAACGTTTCTTAGCGGAGATACCTTGAGAAAAACTCTGTCCCCAACCTCAAATTCAAGGTCGGTCCTCCTCTTGTCGGCATAGGACTTTTGTCTGTCTTGGGCCGTCTTCATCCTTCTTCGTATTAAGTCTACTTTCTCTGAAGTCTCTCGGATCATATCTGGTCCAAGTATGAGCTTATCAGTAGACTCCCACCAACAAGTGGGCGATCGACACGGTCTTCCATATAAAGCTTCGAAGGGCGCCATTCCGATGGTTGCTTGATAGCTGTTGTTGTAGGCAAATTCCACCAAAGGAAGGTGGTCTTCCCATGTCCCTCCGAAGTCAAGGACGCATAGCCTTAAAAGGTCTTCCAAAACTCTGTTCACTCTCTCTGTTTGGCCGTCGGTTTGGGGATGATAGGCTGTGCTCAAGCATAACTGCGTTCCTACTGCTTCTTGCAGACTCCGCCAAAATTCGCTGGTGAAGATGGGGTCTCGGTCACTAACAATGCTAGATGGTATTCCATGGAGTCGAACGTTTTCTTTGAGGTAAAGTGATGCTAGGGATGAGGCAGTTCTTTTACTTTTGACAGGTAAAAAGTGGGCGCTTTTAGTAAGCCTATCCACTATTACCCAAATGCTAGTGTTGCCTCTCCTAGACCTAGGCAACCCATCGATGAAGTCCATTGAGATGCTATCCCACTTCCACTGCGGGACCTCTAGAGGATGTAGTAGTCCGCCAGGCTTTTTCTGTTCCGCTTTAACCTGTTGGCACACCATACACTTAGAAACGAATTCTGCCACGTCCTTTTTCATGCCGTTCCAGAAGAAAGTCCTTTTTATGTCTTTGTACATTTTATCTCCGCCTGGGTGTATCGTCATCTTGGAGTGATGTGCTTCCTCGAGAACCTTCTTTACTAAATCTTTTGTTTGTGGGACGCATAGTCTTCTGTCTCGCCTTAGCAAACCCTTATCGTCGATGGAGTATCTGTTGAGGTGACTCGAAGTCTCACCCCTAATTAGCCTATCAATTATTTCCACAAGCTGAGGTTCTTCGCGTTGTGCTGTCCCTACTGAATCCACTAAAGTTGGGCGCACTTCGAGAGATGCTAGCAAGCCTGGTACGAAATCGGAGGAAGGCCTAAAGTCGAAGCTGGCTATAAACTCTAGGCTTTGTCTTTCAACAAACAACGGGCTTAGGGTCAATTTCTTTCGGCTCAACGCGTCTGCAACTACGTTGCCTTTGCCCGGAGTGTAGGAGATTTCGAAATCGTACGAGGCAAGAAACTCCATCCATCTTTGTTGCCTCAAGTTAAGATCCTTTTGCGAGAAAAGATATTTCAACGATTTATGGTCAGTGTAAAGTTCGAACTTCTCACCTAGGAGATAGTGTCGCCAAGACTTGAGTGCAAAGACGATGGCGGCCAACTCAAGATCGTGGGTTGGGTAGTTCTTTTCGTGCACCTTCAACTGCCTCCCGTCATAAGCTACTACCCTTCCTTCCTGCATTAAGACGGCGCCTAGCCCTGTCCCACATGCATCCGTATAAACAGTGAACATCTTGCTCCCATCTGGCAGCGTCAAAACTGGGGCTGTTGTAAGAGCCCTTTTCAGTCGTTGGAAAGCAAACTCGCAATCCAAGTCCCAATTGAATACTAGATTCTTCTTAGTCAATTTCGTGAGCGGAGCTGAGATTTTCGCAAAATCCCTTATGAATTTTCGATAGAAACCTGCTAGCCCTAGAAAGCTTCGGACCTCAGTTGCATTCCTTGGTGTCTTCCAATCCTGTACCGCCACTACCTTAGCAGGGTCCACCGCTAACCCTTGTTTGGATACTATGTGCCCAAGGAACCTCACCTCTTCTCTCCAAAAGTGGCATTTGGAGAATTTGGCTTTTAGTTGATGGACTCGCAAAGTTTCCATGATTGCCCTTAAGTGTTGAGCATGTTCCTCTTCACTCTTTGAGAAAATAAGGATATCATCTACGAAGACGACTACGAATTTGTTGAGGAAATCTCTAAATACCCTACTAATCAGGTCCACGAAGTAAGCAGGTGCGTTTGTCAAGCCGAAAGGCATGACAAGCCATTCAAAGAAGCCGTCTGGGGTTCTGAACGCCGTTTTATCGATGCTATCTTCAGCCACCCTTAGCTGATGAAAACCGGTTGCTAAATCGAGTTGGGAGAAAATAGACGCTCCTACAAGCTGGTCAAATAAATCGTCAATTCTAGGGAGAGGGTGCCTATTCTTTTTTGTTAGCTTGTTGAGCTCCCTATAGTCAACACATAGACGGAGTGAACCATCCGCCTTTGTAGCGAACACCACTGGAGCGCCCCATTCTGAAATGCTCCTCCTAATGAACCCCTTTTCTAGAAGCTCTTTAATCTGTTTACTGAGCTCTTTCCTTTCCCGTGGAGCCATGTGTCTAACGGGCAACGCAACGGGCTTTGCATTATCTACAAGATATATGCGGAAGTCTATTTCCCGCTTCGGAGGCAAGCCCTTCACCTCTTCGAAGACATCCGGATATTCCCGGACCACTCTAACTGATTGCAAATTGTCAACAGAGGCATCTAGCGATTCAAGATAACTAAGCATAACCGCATACGAGGGATTACAAGAAATTTCCAAAGTATTACCGAGCTGGGTTAGGAGCCTAACAACCCTTTTCTCACAATCAAGGATGGCCCCATTACTGGATAGCCAATCCATACCCAAAATCAAACCATAACCCGAAAAGCCCAAAACAAAGGCACTACATTGAAATTCTACACTTAGAATAGAAATTTTCAATTCCAAACAGATCATAGACAAATGAGCTGGGCCCCCAATTGGGTTTGAAACAATTAAGGGGTCCTCTACCATACTAGTTTTTAGGTGCAGAGATTCTACTAAAGCAGACGAGATAAAGGAGTGTGATGCGCCAGAATCAAATAAAGTGCGAACGGGGTGATCATAAAGATAAACTACACTTTCTACAGAAGTGTTGGTACCTCGCTGTTGCAAAGGTGGCGCTTCTAGCACATGAACATGTGCCCCTGAGGTGGATCCAGCGCCCTGCCCCTGTCCTCGTTTCTTTGGGCAGTCCTTAGCCCTGTGGCCTGTCTGACCGCAAGAAAAGCACCCACCATTCTCCTTGGCCTTCTTTTTCCGGCAGTCCTTTACTAAGTGCCCCACTTTGCCATAGAAATTGCACTTCCTCTTCTCTTTGTTGCCTTTCCCGCCTTTCTTAAAGTCGGTCTTCTTAGGCTGCAAACCCTCTTTCTTCCCTTGAGAGCTTTCTGCCTTTGTCTCCTTCTTGCCCTTATCCTCCTCATTCAGCAATGCCATTTGCACCAATCTTTCATACGTGGCCCCCATGGGTATATGGGTCATGGCCAAACTGCGTAATGGCTCATTCAACCCTTTGACGAAACGGAGAGCCTTCTTGTGCGGGGTGTTGACTAGGTCAAGCCCAAATCTAGCCAGCTCATCGAACTGATTCACATACTCTCTGACAGTCTTGTCTCCTTGCTTAAGAAATAAGAATTTTTCCAACTGCAAACTTCTTTCCGCATCTGAGAGAAATTTAGTCTCAAACCTTGCCCTAAAGTCCTCCCATGTCTCCACTGGTCTTTCAGCATTAGTGACTTCCCACCAGTAGGAAGCCTCGCCCTTCAATAGCCACACTGCCAATTGTACATTTTGTCTATCCTCTACCTCAAAGATGATGAATAGGTCCTCAGTTTCTTTCAGCCAATTCCTAGCTGCTACGAAGGACTCAGTTCCGTGGAAATCCTTTCCTCCCATAGCTTTAAAATCTTTACATATCTTAGCGAATGTGTTTCCCCGAGGAGGAGGTGGAGGAAAAGGTGCTGCTGCAGCTGGATGATTTCCTGCAGCTGGGGGAGGAGGAACGGTAGGGCCTGGCTGAGTGGCCCTTGCTTCTAAGAACCGTCTAAACCAACCAGGTATTGGTACCCCTTCCGGCAAGTTAAGATCTTCGGACATGCTGAAATAAAAAGGATAGATTCAAAACGAAGGATAAGAGATAGTACCTATGGCTTTGGGGAGTGGACTTTGCCTTTTTTTAAAATAAAATAATATTTTTATCTTTTAAAAATGCTTCTTTAAATTTCCTTTTTTGAAAATAATTTTTCAAAACTTTTTATCTTATCTGGTAAACCTATGCTCTGATACCAAGTGAAACACCCCACCTCCGTTAGGGTCACTCTCAAAGGGAATGCCCTAATTTTGGTGGAGGTTTATAAGTATAAGTCACAGATATACAAGACAGATATAAGAACACATATTTGTAAAGCAGCGGAAAAACAAACAACTTTTATTTCATAATAAGCAAATACGTGTTACAGCAACATCACCATGATTGTCTTACATCTTTTCCAAAAACATAACATAACACTTTCATAATCTGTCTTGATTACATTATTTAAAGAAGCATAAAAAAAACATAGATAAAACTGCATAAGTCCCCGCAATTGCTATCCAAAGCCATAGCTCAAAGTGAAAGAGATCCAAGCAATACATTTCTTTTCCTTCAGGCTAGATGAGAAAGCTGGTCAAGCTGCAGTGTTCCCTCCCTGTGGACCTGGGGTGGGGGGGGGAACGGAAGAAAAGAAGACGAAAGAAAAGTAGAGTCAGACATAAATCCTGAGTAAGTCTAGGACTATTTTGTCTATGAATAAAGAACTGGGTATGATAAGTATAATCAAGAAGTGGGAAAGCACTATAAACTTAGTTAAGTTGTCTAGGGTCGAATATACTATCGTACCCCATGTTAATCTCTGAACCCATATAAACTAGTTTCCAACTGGCACCCCATAATCAGGGTGATGTGATCCATTCAATGATGATCGGCTCCTACTCGCATAGTTACATGTGTCTTACGGCCCCCGATGTTGTAGTTACCTATGCTGGTCCCACCATGGGGTGTATCAAGTCCCATGGCAGCGGCCCGACACAACCTTAGAATGCACAGGTATGCTACTGGTGCCCAGTGCTTTATTTTTCTGCGCCGGAGTGTGTGCACGCCCGCACTCCGTTAGAACCTACACTGCTACACCACCGCCGTCGATTTGACCTCTTACAATCAGCCCAGTAATCGTGCCCCACCCTGCCTAGTTTCAGGGTATCATGATACACCTTATAGGGTTACTGCTGAAAAGGGTCCCCCGTTACTAGGTTTTCTATCTCTAGCCAACATGCTAAGTTGGTTAAGTGTTTTTCTAACCTAACCCCCAATCAGTCTGTTTAGTTTAGCATGTTCTATTTTGATTAAGTCTTTAGTCCACTTAATCCTAACAATCCTGACTCAGCTTTAATTGTCTTATTAAAGCCTTGACCTCTCACATTAGACAGGTATTGTTGTGGCTGCCTGTTGCCGGTTGGTTCCGGGCAGTCTTACGCCACAACTCAGTCTAACCTCGGGTCCTTTTTGGGCTCCATGTTTAACCACCCACATTGGATAGGTATTGTTGTGACTACTGGACAGCCGGGCGGTTCCGGGCAGGTTTACATCACAACTCAATCCAACCTCGGGTTAAACACATCGTATTTTCTACATTTACATATTTTGTCTTTCTTCTTTATTTATATGTAAATATTTGCGGCCCATTATTAAATTAATGGTGTAAAGGTTACACCAATCATGGGCCCATCCCATACTTGAGTTTTGGGCCCCTTTTACTTTATCTTTTCATTTATTAATTAATTTAGCCCAACGTTATTTTCCCCCGTTTAATACGTTCGTTTATTATATGTTGGGCTTAGCCTTTTTAAGCCCAACCTAGCCATGAAAAAGGGGAGGCTTAAAGCGTGATTACATACACAAAAAAGGGGATGGTGAACGCATGAACTTGCAACATAGCGTTGGAATTACAGAATAGAAACTGGTGTACTTGCATAGCAATAACATATACTTTGGTCATAAAGCATAAGTGACATGAATCAAAGCATGTAAACTTGTAGTTAAGTTAAGAATCTAAATTGACACATAGGCTTAACTACAACATAAACCTATATTTTCATTTAGGCATAATGTCAAACATAAGCGAATCATGTTCATAAGGTTTCTACATGTTTACAAAGGGGATTACTTTTGTTACTAATACAAAAGCATAGTTCAACTTAATCATGATTTTAAACCTATTCACATAACCATGGCGCACATATACTTATGGCATAAATATTTCTAAACATGAAATCATGATTTTTACTTTAGTCATGCAAACTTGCAAAAAGGGATTTTTGAATCTAACCTAGCCATGTACCACATATGTCATCATATAATTCTTGTTAACAATATAGACCTAACATGGTTTTCAATTATGCAAAATATCAATCATAGCCTAGTCATATTCATAAGTTTGCACATAGGTTTTTCTAGTACAAAAGCATGGCTTAGTACATAAATCATGATGCCAAATTTTCAACATAATTTCATATGAATTATAATAACCCAAATTTGTTCCAATTACGCACAAAAATGATCTTTGTACAAAAATACACATTATGATGGCATAGTGGCAAAACTACAAACTTGCATGAATTTCCATTAAACAACTATATCCATGTAATTTCAACATGAATTACATAATTTACAAATATTCCAAACGTATACTTGCATAAAACTACCGCAAACATGTAGTTTTTATAATGAATAACATAATTCGAGAATATCCAAACGTATACAATATTCCAAATCGATAGCAACGCACAAATATGAATTACTTTATCGCCACAAATCAAATATACAAACCAACACAATTATTTGTTCATACCAAAATAATACTCTACTTACAATCGTTGTGGCGAATTCTCTAATTTAGGAATTTAGAGATGCGACTCCCTTTGACGTAGGCGTTGATTTGATTTGTTTGAGTTGCTTTAGGCTTTAGAATTCGCCTCCTAATCCTCTCTCCAATTGGTGGCTACTCTTAGTCGTTCCTCAGCAACATGGCGGCTTTGTTCTTATTTTTGAATGAATAGATTAGGGTTGAGTCTAGGGTCATTTTTATAGGGGTTATGAATTGATTAGGACCATTGATGTTGCTTGGATTGATCGTAGCCATTCATACTAAAGAGAGACCAATTAGAGCCTGCCACCTAGCCCTAATGACAAAGCAGACCACAGAAAATCGACCAACATAGAATAGGCCAGCCAGGTTGGGCTGGGTTCGACCTGGCTCTCGACCAGGTCGACAGCCCTGTCGACCTGGTTAGACCAGGTCGACAGCCCAGTCGACTTGGGCACGTCAGGCGGGACTTTTTCCGCCCTGGCCCATTGGGCCCCATTTTCAAATTTAACTTGTTTTTTTTTTCTGAGCTTATTTTATTCTGTTTGAATTTTAAATTTAATTCAAAAACTTCCGAAGGCCATATCTTCTTCATACGGACTCCGTTTTTCGAAAACTCGGACTCTATTTCGCGTATTTTTCCGAGACGAACGCAATGGCGTATCCCGTTTCCCTTAGTTCTTTGATTTCAAATTAATTATACTTTAATTTGTGAATCTCACAGTTATAGAATTTACGGGGTGTTACAGTTTGGTTCAACCCAAGCTGTATGCCTAACCAGGTTAGTGATTCTAGCCCAACCTAGTAAATATTTACGCACGACTTTACTATTCTACCCAAACCAGTATTCCCAAATTATATTACAGAGATAGGACACTTACGCACAATTTTGTAAAGCCTTTATATCAGAGTTTAACTGGTTAGTTATATCGAGAGTGGGCCCCTAATTTCAAGGTTTCTATATATAACCTCATCCTCAATTCTTTGTTATTTAACACATCACTATCAATGATAGATAAGGTGGATTCTCCCTAATCAATTAAGACCATAGGCGGACCTATTGGTCACTAATTAACCATCGATCATATATTAAATGTTAACATAAAATTAGGGGGCCCTAGCTACGGGCCCCAACTAGTTAAGGCTTCCGTCATTCAAGCATAAACCCTTACCGAGCTTAAGATGAGAGTAGGTATTTTGTCATTCGCTATACCTTCTAGCTGGTCGTATTATATAACCTCCTTAGTCACTTACTACTTCACGTAGGATAGGCGGCCATATCTGTCCCTTTTAATTTCTAGGTTTGGGTAGGCCAACACACACCTGCCATTTAAGACTCCTATACTGAAAAACCTACGCCCATGTGGACTCTTTAACCCTAGTTACTTAGCATTTTAGGACCCAGGAAGCGGACTACACATGAAGGTTATTCGTTCGTCCCCCATCTGCCTTTAACACCTTTCCCTTTTTAGTATAAAGTGGGCTACGTTATTAAGTTATTCCCGTCTAATTCCTTTACATGGAAATACTATACATACACCATTTATTTGTATCACGGGTTTATATGGTTAATAATGTCATATTATTAACCTACTAAGTCCAACTATATTTTTATTTATAAGTTTTATTGACATAAATAAGGAAGATTATTCCCTTTTCTCTAAGATATTTATTAATTTTCTTCCCTAATTTGGACTTTGTATTAAACGACAATCAATACCCATTAATCGCCCTTCTGACATCCATTTCTTTTTATTTCCTATTTGTCGCCCTTAATGACTATAACAGTCATATTTCCTAAGGCAACTATTTATCAGTCCCAAGTTATCTATCTATTGTACCCCAACGGACAATTACTATTCTTATTTATTTATTGAATGTAGAGTGTATATATATATATATATATATTTACATACCAGGCCTCCCACATTAAGTTGACTACCTGTGGATGCTGGATATGCCGGTCGGTTCCTGGCAGACTTCTACCATAAGTGAACTTAATCTCGTGCCTTAGTACGATTATATTTATGCATTAGACCCCTCACATTAAACTGACCACCTGTGGTTGCTGGATCTACCAGTTGGTTTCGGGCAGGCTTACACCACAAGTTGAGTTAAACCTCGTGTCTAAATACGGTTATAACTTAAATTTCCTAATTGGGGTCCACAATAGTCATCCAAATTTATTTTAGGAATTGTAACCATTTTCCTATTTACATTTATTTCCCCTAAATCAATATTGGTTGCAATGGTTATTTCTTTATTAGTGATCTCATTTATAGCAGTTAATTACATTTATTGCTACAAATGGTCACCACAAATATATTAATGAAAAACTAATTATATTTATACATAATTCCATATTTGAACCTTATCCAAACATTTCGAACATTCCATACAATTTGTATTTCACCGTTTTACGCTGATTTGGACGGATAATATGTATACATTTATTTTTATGTTTTTGTGCGGTCAACGTAGTTATTAATATTTATTTATTATTTTGCAATACTTATTTTTTAAATCAATGATTTGGTCTAAGCAATTAACCAAACATTCCATTTTTACATTCAGTCTTGTCAAAAGGTTTCAAGTCTCCCAAAGACCGTTAGCCAAAATTACTGTAAATCATGCCTATTTTGTGGAATTGACACATTTCCAAATCACAAGAAATATATGAATTTTATGTTTGAATATTCGATACAAACTTGTATTTATTTTTTATATGTACCTTTGCACCACTTTTTCCTTTTTAATTCTTTTTTTCATACTTTTTGTGATTCTAAAATAATGCCTCTTATTTGAGAATGAGAAAAATGGCATAATTTACAATATTTAAGCCAAAAACCCAACAATACTGAATGTAAATAAGGAATATATTTTTTATTCTTACAACCACATAATACACAAATTCATCTTTTTACCCATTTTACATATTTCATATTTCAGCACTGAACTAAAGATCTGGAACATAACTACAACAAGTTATGTTTAATGGGACTGATATTCAGATCCACAGTGCTATGTAGCTTATACCATAATTCAAGACATAACTTTTAGGAATATGTGAGAACTTATATAAAAGTCCTATAATTTATGTTTATACATAATCACAACTTTATCATTCCTCAATTTCAAACATATCCATAATTAGATCTGATGGTTATCACAATTTACAATTATTTAAATAACAGATCTGATAGGCATAAAACATAGATTGGATTCAAAGAAAATAGATAAATCATTATATCTGTATTAGTAAATTTCCCACTCACCTTATAGCTTCCAGTTTTTAAATTTTGAACCTTTTAGGCTTACAATACCCAAAATTTTATAAATTTACCGTTTATCTAGAAAGGGAAAAAATTTAATGGAAGAGAGTGAAGTAATATATCGTTGAGAATCCTCTTCCATTCAATCTATTAATCTTCCCAATTGCATATGAATTTGATCTGGTTTAGTATACGTATGAATATATTTTATTTAGAAATTAGGTTAGATGAGGAGGAAAAATGGTAGAGCTCCGCTGCATCTATAAATTTGAATGGAAAAAGAGTGAGGCTCTACCTCTTTATTTATAGGGGTGAAAATGGCCTTGCACCGTTAGATCTATTTTAATTATCATCCGTCCATTCATTTTATAAAATATAATAAAATTGCCCCCCAAAACCTAGTCGTCACTGGGTTGTACAGGCTCGGAGCGGTCGACCGCTCTATACAGGGGTGTCGACCGCCCTTGAGAAGTTTTTCCCAGTGAGGGCTGGTTTTAGAGGGAAACATGTACATTAATTATTCTGTTTATTTATTTCCGTCTGTTTTACGTATTTCATACTTTGCCCGTAACTTTTTCATACGGGCTCCGTTCGCGAAACTCCAAATATGAAAATTGACCAGAATTCCGAGACGAACGCAAAGGTTAAAGTTTCATGGTCAAATTCCATCATTTGTAGAAATTCCTATTTTTGACATTCTAATTAAATAACTATTTATTGTCAAAATTCAGGGTTGTTACATTCTTCCCGCCTTAAAAGGTTCCGTTCTGAAATTCTGACACTTAGTTATCCTACCCTACACATCCAGTTTGTGTACATCCAATTTGCAATCATGTGTATATGTGCATGGTGTACATAATGCATTTCAACCATAAAACATGCATGAAAGATGATTCTAAATCATGCCCTCTATATGTATACATTGAGAGTTTTTAAAAACACTTTCAAAAACATGATGCAAAACATCTTAAATATACTGGCAGTTCTATGTGAATGCAAATTTTGAAAATTCTTTTTCATTCATAACCTTCACATAATTACAAATAAAAGTGCGAAGTAACAATTTTGCATCCAAAACGTCACGCAATCCAATCATTTCCTATTTAATTTCTCCTAAACCAGAAAAAGGAAATCAAAATGAAGAATTTTGACATTTTTCCTGCTTACAGCTTTTTTGTTTCCCACCCTACAGTGAAATTTTCACCTTAGTTACCTAAAATATTCCAAAATTTTCCAACTGTAGGCTTTAAAGGATGCTTAAAACAAGCTCTAAAACATAAAACAAGTTAATTAATAGCTCGCGCACATCGTTGACAAGGTATGAAAATAATGTTTCCAAGGCTAAAACAACCTTTTACTTGTTACCGTTAACGTCTTTATCGCATCGTCGGTCCTATTACACCGCTAAAATGCGCACACAAAGCATCCAAAAATCTTCCTTATACCGTTCATGTGACCAAAAATCAAAAAAAATTCATGAAAATAAATTTCTGCCGCTTGAAAACTTGTCATGTTTATTTTGAAAATTTCCTTTCAAAACCGTATCGTTTCCCTATAAAATAAGAAAATGATAAAAATGT
Source organism: Allium sativum (assembly GCA_030737875.1). Classification (NCBI taxonomy): domain Eukaryota; kingdom Viridiplantae; phylum Streptophyta; class Magnoliopsida; order Asparagales; family Amaryllidaceae; genus Allium; species Allium sativum. The sequence continues at coordinate 792,631,807 of CM060919.1, read as the reverse complement.
TTTTTTTTCCAAACAATATTTTCCAAAAACTTCAAAAAAATGTATTTTCTAGAAAGTTAAATGATTCAAGTCACATGTTGGCGAAAAAGAAAGTCAATTACGCCAAAAATACGAAAACTGAGATCACACACAAAAGACCAAAATAAATTTTAGCTTTAACAAGGGAACAATGATTTTTTTATATATTTATATACCCATAATGAAAAAAACGCAAAACCGGTCTTTTGCTAAAATTTATCCAACATCGAATTCTATTCTTTCCAGCCCTAGGACAACTGTCAGTTTAGATAAGAAAATTGAGATTTCATTCAAACAGGCGTGCGTGAATGACATAAACATTTTCAAACTTAGATTTCTCACTAACCTAAGTTGTGTGATTTAGACAACACTAACAGTTACAAGCACGAATCACCATAAAACCACGAACCCATGTGGGAAAGGGAAAACAACAAAGACAACAACAAAACAACACCAAAATCTCCCAAAACAATGGCTATAAACAACTGGATGTCTTGCTCCGCGGCTGGAGCTCAAATCAATATTTATGATCTTTAATTAACCATACCATTGTAGCAAAATGTCCATTCTCGTGTTACAAAAACTGCTGGTGTTATTGGAGGTTCTCACATCACCATATCTTATAAGAGAAAATTTATGATGAGAAAAGAAACCTACCACAAAACTGCTTCTCATGGAAATCCACCAAATATTGCCTAAAGATAAAACGGATAGGTGAAATTACAGAAAGTAACTCCATGAGATAACACACAAGAACACAAGCTGAATCGAATATGATGCGGTACTAAATGATGGTTACGCCAACGATCAAACAAAAAATTGATTCCCGCATCATGAGACCAATTTAGCCATAAATTCCCATTTATAGAACAATGTGCTAAATAGGTCACACATCTACCTGGGCAGTTCGAACATAGAGTCCCAAACACAAAAACCGACGTTAATAAAAAGAGATTTGCGGCAAAATCTCCAAAGTCGGTCAAACCAAAAAGATCATACAAGTCCGTGTAAAACACGGATGCCTCTAAAATCTCATTGAGATTCTCCTCAGAAAAACCTTCAGAAGATAGCTTAAATATTCATCTCCAAAATGACGATCGCCTTCGAAAGAACCTATTCGAACAAGTTATAGCAAAGAAAATGCAACACAAAACAAATTCTATTCTGAGGTCTTGAAGCAATGGGCCGGTGCAAGCGCAACTGCCTTGCCAAATTTTCATAGCTCTAAAGTGGTAAGACCTTTTTGCTCATTCCGATCCAACCAAATGATCTCTACCCAAGGATGAGACTTAAATGGTGTGAGTAAGGTCGAATAATGCAACTAGCTGTTATAGGCAAAGAAACGGCCGGAGAAGAAAATAGATGTTGGAGTATTAGTGAGGCAAGATCTAGTGCGCAAACAAACGCGAAAAAGAGAAGACAAGGTGGCAATAAAGAAAGAGAAGAAGGATAGAGAGATGGTTTGACTAGATGAGGAAGGGAGGACGAAAGAAAGAAGTTAAGCAGGTAATTTAGACGTAACTTTTACGGTTGAGTCCTAGGTCTAAGCTGAACCAAAGCTCATCAACAAATTGACCGTCCTAGTATAGCACCAAACGATCAACTACCAAATGGGCTTTGGACAGAGGTTGAACTTTGCGCTTATTAGGCCAGATTAAAATAGTCCCGCATCATCTTGTAAAATTTAATGCGATCCGAAAATAATTATCCTTATCACCGCGGTATTTAAAGACCGTAGTTAAACCACGAACCAAGTCCAAGGATTTATAGCCACAACAACGATGCTTCGACTACACAACGAACAAACGAATTCCAAAAATAATTCAGCTAGAAATCCGTAATATAATATTAAAATGAATTTTCTCATTACGTAGTTGATAACAAACAGACGATTCACGAAATCAAATACCCCAAAATCCGGACAAAGGATTTTCCTCAGCCTTTTTGAAGAAAAAATTAAAACTTGTCCAAAATGGAATTTATTTGTAAATTAACGGTTTCGTATTTATAAATGCCTTTTTATTATTACTATTATTTATATTACAATTTATACTTCACACTGGAAAAACTTTTCGTGTTCAAAATGTTAGAGCTTTAGAATCTTAATGGTTAATTTTAGTAATTTCAATAAATTATCCAATATACATAGGAAAATGGATACTAAAAATCACAAGGAATAGATATTTATTGTTTTCATGTTTAGTGGCATATTCCTTGTACTTCCTAATTCCATATTTCCTACCAATCAGACTATATTTACTAAAATTACACCATAGCTCTAAAATTTTGAAACATGAATAGATTAAAATTTAAAAGCATATCTTCACAAACTACTTTCCGAAACCGTATTTCAAAACCGTTGAAATCCAATTTTATTTTTCTAAATAGTTTTAAAAATAAAATTTCCTCGGATACAAGGCTAAGAAATCAATTGAAGTCGAGTAAGAATGAAGAAGAAAAACAGAAAAGAAAACCGAACTATAGGGTAAGACATAATTGGCTAGAAACCCGAACTCAACATATTTCAACCCTTAATCGGTTAAAGTCCATTTATACTATTAGGCCCACGACTAATTTTATTGTAGAAATAAATTAAAGTCGAGTAAGAATGAAGAAGAAAAACAGAAAAGAAAACCGAAGTATGTTCTCTCATGATTCCTAATTTTAACTAATTCCTCTGATCGTTTAACATAAGCTCTAATACCAAATGTAACACCCCACACTTTTGTGCACACAAATTTTGACAAAAATCAAAACTTGAACACATCCAAGCGTAGAGCATATATCTAGTACCTGTAATAAATGAGCATGAGCATAATCAGAGTACGATAAAATAACTCACAGCAGAAACAAACTAGGATAAACTAGTATTAACTCAAGTAACTACCTTTTTCAAAGTAAGTCACTTTGCCAATATTGAGCATGAGAGAGAACGAGAACCGAAGCCAGACTTAAACATCTCTAAGAACCCGACCTTTTCTATGAAACCTGGAGGTTGTAATAAGGATGGGGGTCAGAAAAACAAGTTCTGGTGACTAAGAAATGTACAACACAGTCTATAACACAAATATATTTCATTTGGTTCAACCCAAGCTGTATGCCTAACCAAGTTAGTGATTCTAGCCCAACCCAGTAAATATTTACGCATGATTTTTCTATTCAGCCCAAAGCAGTATTCCCAAATTATATTACCGATTTAGGACACTTACACACATTTTTTGTGAAGCCTTTATACCATATTTTAACTGGTTAATTATATCGAGAGTGGGCCCCTAATTTCGGGGTTCCAATTTATATCCCCATCCTCTATTCTTTATTATTTAATGACTCACTATCAATGATAGATAGGGTGCATTCTCCCTGATCACTTAAGACCCTAGGCGGACCTATTGGTCACTCATTAACCCTCGATAATATATTAAATGTTAACATAAAACAAGGGGCACTAGCTACGGGCCCCTACTGTTAAGGCTTCCGTCAGTCACGCATAAACCGTTACCCCGCATAAGGTGAGAGTAGGTATTTTATCATTTGTTATACCTTCTAGCCGACCTTACTACATAACCTCCTTAGTCACTTACTACTTCCCGTAGGATAGATAGCCATATATGACCCTTTTAATTTCCAGGTTTGGGTAGGCCAATACACACTTTCCATTTAAGACCCCTATACTGAAAAACTTATTCCCAGGTGGACTCTTTAACCTTAGTCACTTAGCCTTTTAGGACCCAGGAAGCGGACTACACGCGAAAGTTATTCGTTTGTCCACCATTTTCTTTAACAACTTTCCCTTTTTGGGATAAAGCAGGCTACGTTATTAAGTCATTCCCGTCTAATTCCTTTACGCAGAAATACTATACGTACACCATTTATTTGTATCACGGGTTTATATGGTTAATAATGTCTTATATTATTAACCTACTAAGTCTAATTATATTTTTAATTATAAGTTTTATTGACATAAATAAGGAAGATTGTATTCCCTTTTCTCTAAGATATTTATTAAATTTCTACCCTAATTTGAATTAATATTAAACGACAATCAATACCATTAATCCCCTTTTTGACATCCATTTATTTTTATTTCCTATTTATTGCTCTTTATGACTCTGATAGTCATATTTTCCTAAGGCAACTGTTTATCAGTCCCAAGTTATCTATTTGTTGTACCCCACCGGACAATTACTATTCTTATATATTTATTTGTTGATTGACTATTGTGTGTATATATATATACACACACACACACACACATATATATATATAATGTTGACTACCTATGGATGCTGTATATGCCGGATGTTTCCAGGCAGACTTCTACCACAAGTGAATTTAACCTCGTGCCTTAGTACAATTATATTTATGCATTAGACCCCTTACACTAGACTGACTACCCGTGGTTGTTGGATTTGCCACACTGAATTTGCTGATTGGTTCCGGGCAGACTTACACCACAAGTTGAGTTTAACTGCGTATCTAAATACGGTTATATATAAAATTTGGTAATTGGGGTCTACAACAACCATCCTAATTTATTTTAGGAATTGTAACCATTTTCCTATTTACGTTTATTTTCCCCAAATCAATATTGGTTACAATGGTTACTTCTTTATTTGCAGTCTCATTTATGACTTTTAATTATATTTACTGCTACAAATGGTCACCACAAATATTTTAATTCAAAATGGATTATTTTTACACATAATTCCATATTTGAACCTTAACCAAACATTTCAAGCATTCTATACAATTTATATTTCATCGTTTTACGCTGATTTGGACGGATAATATGTATACATTTATTTTATATTTTCGTGTGGTCAACATAGTTGTTAATATTTATTTATTATTTTGCAATATTTACTTTTAAATCAATGATTTGCTCTAAACAATTAACGAAACATTACCTTTTTACATTCATTCTTGTCAAAATGTTTCAGGTCTCACAAGGACCGTTAGCCAAAATCACTGTAAATCATGCCTATTTTGTGGAATTGAAACATTTCCAAATCAGAAGAAATATATGTATTTTATTTTGGAATAGTCGAAGAAAATTACATACAAAACATGTATTTAAATTTTATATGTAGTTTTGCACCACTTTTCCCATTTTAATTCTTTTAGTCATACTTCTTGTGATTCTAAAATAATGCCTCTTTACTTAAAAATGAGGAAAACGACATAATTTACAATGTTGAAGCCAAAAACCCAACAATAATGAATATAAACAAGGAATATTTCTTTTATTCTTACAATCACATAATACACAAATTCATCTTTTTACCCAATTTACATATTTCATATTTCAGCACTGAACTAAAGATCTGGATTATAACTGCAACAATTTATGTTTAATAGGACTGATTTCCAGATCCATAGTGTTATGTGGCATATACAACATATTCATAATTCATGACATAACTTGCAGGAATATGTGAGAATTTATATAAAAATCCTACAATTCATGTTTATACATAATCACGACTTTGTCATTCCCCAATTTCAAACATATTCAAAATTAGATCTGATGGTTATCGCAATTTACAATTATTTAAATAACAGATCAGATAGGCATAAAACATAGATCGGATTCAAATGTAATAGATAAATCATTATATATATATATATATATTAGTAAATTTTCACTCACCTTATGGTTTCCAATTTCCAAATTTTGAACCTTTTAGGCTTACAATCCCCAAATTCTTATAAATCTACAATTTATTTAGAAAGGGGAAAATTCTAGATCTGTAGAAATAAAAGAAAAAGTGAAGTGAGCGAAAAAAAATCTAGAAATCTATCTTGCGCGTGCGCACACACACAGATATATATATATATAGTAGTGTTAGTATATATTTTATAATAATAGTTAAAGTAAGGTTATTGTCATCAAAACCATCATCTCTGTTCCTAACACAGGGAACCAAATCAAAAAAGGGCCAAAGTACGACTCGTACACAATACTGAACGCGAGTCTGTAGCAAATCTTCATGGACATTAAAGGTCCCCTTTCGACGAGAAGGTTGACAGGATGAGAGCCTACCGAATGAAATGCAACTTTCGGGAAATTGTTCTTGTTTCATGAAATGATTGTACATGAAACAAATGAATGCAAAAACTTGTAGGACGTCATCAAAGAGCAAGCAAGGAATAGACAACTGCCACAATATGTGCAGAATAAAATCGTAATAGTGAAACAGGGACATCCATTGGCTACAAGCGACTGATGTTAGCCTAGCTCTAGTCGGGGACTTGCCATCAATTGACAAGTAGAAATCGAACAATAATGATGGCCAAGTCTCCTACCGATGTATGAGATCTGGTGAAATCCCTAGGCATGCTCTTTTTTTTCATCCTCCATGGTTCGACCTTTAGTGTCCGCCTCCTCACAATTTCCACCTAGCCTTACCTTCGCCCCTTTTTCAGCCTCCTCCTTTCATTTCGACCAATCTCCTCCGCTTCAATATCCTCCTAATCTACCTCCACCGGACCCTCCTCACCTCCCCATCCATCCTCCTGGTCCCTCCGTTCAGCTACCTGGCCAGATCTACCCTCCTGACATCTCCGTCCAACCTCATGTCCCCTTCGTCCTTCCTCCTGGCCAGATATTCCCTCTTCGCAACTCGATTGAGAGTTAGTCCGATAAATCTAAAAAGTAGTCTTCACTTTTCTACGCAAAGCCGAAGAACGCCGGATCCTTTGTTTCGCCAGAGTTAACTCTTAATTCAAAGGAAATGCAATGGTTCCATCCAAGGTCATCCTCTCAGCTACAAAGGACTTATGGCAAGACTATCTCGTGGGGTTCTTCCTCGATAAGCCCTTAAGCTTGTATGCTGTCGCGAATCACCTAAAACGACTATGGAAACCGCAAGGAGGTTTTAAGGTAGTATCCAATGGGAATGTTTTTTTCAATTTTGTTGACAAACAGTGATGAAAGGAACAAAATAGCGAAGGCAGATCCTGTTGTTATCCAAAACAAGTTGTTTATTATTAAACCATGGGAAATTAATATCGGCAGTGATGCGAGTTTGATTAAGAGTGTCCTAGTTTGGATAAAACTCTGGAATATCCCTTTGTACGCATGGTCTAATGTTGGAATAAGTTGGCTAGCAATGCGTGTGGGTAAATTTTTTTGCATGGACACTTCAACTGAAAGAAAGGAGAGACTCGAGTATGCCAAATGCATGGTGAAAGTAACTTCAGAAACACCACGAATATTCGAGTTTCAGGTCGCCCTGCCTGATGGTAGTGAGAAAACAGTGACTATTCAATATCAATGGCAACCAGAAGTTTGTGAAGTCTGTAAACGTTTTGGGCATTTGAAGGACCAATGTAAGAGCAAGATATGCAACGACCCGCATTCTACGTATCGAAGGATCGTAGAATATTTGTTTCTTTTTCATACGAGGTCTTATGGTCGTGTAACTTTGGGGAACAACTATTGGGGTCAATTTCCATGTTCACGTTTTTTGCCGATTTTAAAATGACCGTTTTGCCCTTGGCGAATCTTGTTTCGCCTATAACTTTTGATTGGTAAGGGGTTTTGACCTGAAACCACTTCCATTGGATTTAGATGATGGTTTAGCTTTCCGTAGAGTGGTCACATTAGTCAAACGGACTTACCATTTGGGAGATATGGCTGAAATAAGGTTTGGAAGGTGAAAAACCGCTAAACGGGGCTTGATTGGGCAATTAGCAGCTGGGCCCATTGGGGGATTTTAGGATAGGGGGATTTAAGGACTGAAAGGGACTATAGAAACCCTTCTTTGTCATTTTTACATCCACCACTTTCATCTTCAAACCCTAACAATGGCCTCCAACACCCAAATCACCTCTTAATCACCGTTTAATAAAGTATTAGCCTGATCTACATAAACCAAGGCAAATTAGCATAGAATTTGGGATAGAGCCGCTGGAACACATAGAGATTCAACCAAATCAGAGATATTTTCAGATCTAAAGTTTCATTTGTGGCTAAGGTGAGTGATTTGCATTGTTTTTCACTAATTACAACTAATTAGGGGTGACTAGTGATAATTAGCGAAATTATGACTCAGAAAAATCTGGAAACATTTGTAAAATTCTAGAATATTATTTTAGGGCTCTGATAAAAATTTGGGTTAATTTGGATAAGTTTTGTAAATTGTATGATTAAACATGATTAAGAGGAAAACATAGGTTTCTAGGTATGTTTGATCTATATTGACACGTTAAATTGTTGTTTTGGTGTTTATTGTTGATTCTCTATGTTGCTATGACTGTATGGTATGCTTTATGATTGATTAGAAAAGTTAGAATGGTCGAAAACGCCATCGTATGGCGTAAAACAGTCGCTGGAAAAGTTGCAGGAAATGTGCAGGGTTTCGAATTGGATCGGATATGGGGCTCGGATTCCATTCGGATCGGAACTTGACACTAGAGGGGTCTTGGCCAGAAGGAAGGCCACCCACATAGAGTTGGAGTTGGGACGTGGGATCGAATCGGAATGATAGAAGGGCATGGGATCAGATCAGACTAACTGGAGAGCTAGAGGACCAAACCGTATCCAAGCAGAAACACCCGAACCGTACCGAGTTGGAGGATGGCACCCAAACCGAACTGAACGGAGGATGGCACCCGAACCGAACCGAATGGGGGAACTGGAACACTATACAACAGAACCGAACCGGGCGTGTACTTCTATTTCTACGCGATGACTCTTTTGAAGACCAACTCCAATTCGACTAAAACCCGAGATGCAAAGGAAGTCCAAATGGGAAGTTATTACTTAGGATCCAAACGGGAACCAATGAGTCAACTTCATGAATTGGGCTTTGCTGCGGGACGTGTGCTAAGGGGTTATCAACGTCCATAACTTTGATTCCCCACCAAGACGGATGTTAGGCTACAGATCAGTGCAGTGGGGTAGTTATTAATCCATGGGGCAGAGTGATCGTAGCATGGCTATGAGCCAGTGCAGTGGAGTCGACATGACTTCATGGGGCAGAGTGGACATAGCAAGAGATTAGTGGCTATGGATTAGTGCAGTGGAACCATCATGACTCCATGGGGCAGAGCGATCATAGCAAAGGATTTGGGTGTTCAAAGCAGTGGATATCGTATGCTTTACGCACTGAGTGGGAGATGTGAGGATGGTTGTTATGCTTGATTGTTTGACATCACTATGAAATGCATACCCCTCCCCCGTATCTTTACAGCATATGTTAGTGTCACCTTAAAGTATTGTACATCCTGTTGTGCTAACTCTTTGGTTGCAGGTCCAGGTTTAGGTATGGTTATGTATATCTGTTATTGTTCTGTTTTGCTGCTAATCGCTCATACCAGACTTTCGTTTGACCCAGAGTTTTTTGTATCTTCTTATTACTCTGGGTGATCTTAAACGGGCAAACTAGAGGCATGTCAGGTGATTATGCACAAGTAGCTGTACCAGAGACAAGCAGGAGGCTTCCACGTATGATAAATATATATAATCTCCATGTGTTGTTGCTGGTCACTACTTTGGGCATTAGTAGTGTACCTCTTTCTTTTGCTTTAGAGACGGTATTTCAAAGTTGTAATAATGATGGTTTGGATGATAAGCTGTATTTTGGATTTCTGCTGCTATGATGGTTTAGTTTTCAGCTTATGCACTGTCTTGCCTGTTTTATGTCAAAGTTATGTTATTATTATATTTTATCCCATGCGCTGTGAGACATTGTAAAGGTTCCTTGTTAGTTCAAATTTCTTTCTTTTCTTTCCCTTGGCGACCGTCCCGTGCTGGTTGGACATCGGTACAACGCATTTCATTGGAAATGTCGGCTGGTGCGTGGCGGGCCGTCACACTTGGTATCAGAGCTCTAGGTTGTGTAGTTAACCTAGGGAAAGACACCAGGGAGAGATAGTACATATATGAGAGCGTGTATTTGTGATATTTTGGTTTTCAAAAGCTATATATATACTATTAGTATATCTAAGGATGGAGTCGCACTGCACTAACACCACTGAAGAGATGGTTAATCGTTTTCTCCTTACAGATTGAATGATGAGCATATATACGAGGAATACTAGTTCAAGAGCCAATAATAGGAATGCTCCTGATATGAGGACGATGTTCACTGACTTCATGAGAGAGATGCTTAGGGATGTTCAGAGGGCAGCTCCTAACGCTGCAAATGGTGGTGGTGCAGCGGTGCAGGCGCCTAGGGCCGATTTCGCCAAGCTCTGCAAGGACTACACTAGTCTTGGTGGGAAGCCGTTCCACGGAACGGAATCGGCTATAGAAGTTCAGGATTGGCTTGATAGTTGTTAGCGGATCTTCGAGGATCTGGCAATCGAAGACGCGATGAAGAGGAAGCAAGCATCCCGTCAGCTGCAAGGACGGGCTATGAATTGGTGGAATGCTATTAAGTTAGCTACCCCTGAGGATCAAGTTACTTGGGACCATTTTAAGGCCTGATTCAGTGATAAGTTTATCCCAGCTGCTCAGAAATCAGAATTGTTTAGGAAATTCTTGGAGCTTAAGCATAATGGTAAGGCAGTCTCGGAGCGTATTGCTGAGTTCGATATTTTATCGAAGTATGATTATCCCTCATTGACACTCCCGAGAAGAAGAATGAGAAATTCTTAACAAGCTTAGATCAGTACTTGGGGGAAAGGCTTATCAACCATATTGATGAGACTTTTGAATCGGTTGTTGGAAAAGCATTGAGATCAGAGAGCCTTTATCCTAAGCCCAAGGCTGAAATTACTGTTGCACCTGCAGAGGGGCCAAAACCGCAAGCAAGCGGTGGAGGCAAGAATAGTTCTCATAATAAAAGAAAGCAGAGTCAGAACCAAGCTAAGGATGGTCAGAAGAAGAATAAGAAAGATGGTGAGTGCTTTAGCTGTGGCAAGAAGGGCCATTATGCTAAAGAATGTCGAGCAAAGCCATCAGATAGGAAGTGCTTCAACTGTGGCCAAGTGGGACATCATAAGGATAAATGTCTGCAACCCCCGAAAGAGAAGCAGATTGTGAAAGCATATGCTATTTATGTTGTTCCTTCTTCGTTGAATGCCCCAACTGCGGCAGAGAAAGGAAAGAATGTCGTCATTCAAGGTATGCTTTCTGTTTACGATGTTCCTGTTCGAGTATTGTTTGATACTAGGGCTTCGTTTCTTCATATCTAGTGACTTGTTAGATAGGTTAGGATTGGAACCCGAGATAGTTGATAGACCTTTAGCGGTGATGAACCCGATTGGCGGTTCGACTAGCCTTAGTATGATTTGCCGAAATTTGGTCTTATCAAGTCATGGATGTATGTTTGCTTGTGATTTCTTTGTTTTGGGCTTTACTGGGTATGACATTATTTTGGGAGTCGAATGGCTCCAAAGGTACGGGGTGGTGGTAGACGGTGAGGGATTTTCGGTGACTATTAGGGCGGATGATGGGCGGAGGGTACTGCTTGGTAGCCTACCTAGTGATGAGGTGATGGCTAGTTTTCTAAATTCCCTCGACATTCTGCAAGATAAGTTATCAGGGGTTCCCATTGCTGGCCAGTATCCGGATATCTTCGAGGAAGTGACCGGACTTCCACCACACCGAGAGATTGAGTTTCGTATTGATTTAGTGAAAGATGCCAGACCTATAGTGATGCCACTTCGTCGTATGGCACCAAGGGAGCAGGGAGAGCTCGGGGTGAAAGTAAGCGATCTTTTGAAGAAGGGATTTATCAGAAGAAGTGTCTTTGAGTGGGGAGCACCAGTTGTATTTTCTACCAAGGCAGATGGTTCCCTTTGTTCATGTGTGGACTATCGCGAGTTGAATAAAGTGACTAGGAAGAATAAATATCCTCTTCCGCGGATAGATGATTTGTTTGATCAACTTGAGGGAGCAAAAGTGTTCTCCCAATTGGACCTCACGACAAGATTTCATCAGCTCCGAGTAGCAGCTGAGAGTATTCCTAAAACGGCCTTTCGGACGCTGTCTGGATTCTATGAGTGGTTCGTCATGCATTTCAGGTTGACCAATCCACCAACATATTTTGTGGATCTTATGAATAGAGTATTCCGAGATCAACTGAATAAGTTTGTTCTTGTGTTCGTAGACGATATCTTGGTTTACTCGAGGACGGAGGAAGAACACAAGGAACATTTGAGAGTAGTGATGGATGTGTTAAGAAAACACCAATTAAAAGCGAAGTTTTCTAAGTGTCACTTCTAGAGTAGGGAAGTGAGATTCTTGGTCCACGTTGTTTCAGAGAATGGGATTGCCATGGACCCTGCGAAGGTGGATACGGTACAAGATTGGTCTACGCCTAAGAATGCAACACATAAGAAGTTTCTTGGGATCAGCTGGATATTATCGCAAGTTTATCCAAGACTTCTCCAAGATAGCGGCATCGTTAACTCAGTTGACCAAGAAGAATCAAGCTTTCGTTTGGGACGAAAGGTGTGAAAATGCATTCAAGAGCCTAAAGGAAAAGTTGACGTATGCACCAGTGTTAGTCATTCCTAAAGGGAATGAAGAGATGATAGTATACACAAATGCATTTGGTACCGGACTAGGTGATGTATTGATGCAAAGAGGTAGGGTTGTAGCTTATGCAAGTCGGCAGCTGAAACCGCATGAGAAAAGATATCCTATAATGATTTGGAATTGGCAGCGATCGTATTCGCGTTGAAGACGTGAAGACATTATCTCTTGGGAGAAAGATTCGAGTTGTTCACTGATCATAAATTATTAAAGTATCTCTTCTCTCAAAAGGATCTAAATCTCTGACAGCAGAGATGATTAGAATTCTTGGTTTCCGATGATTTCGATATCGCATATACCCCAGGAAAGGGCAATGCGGTACCGATGCATTGAGTAGAATACATGCCAGTTTAAGGGCTATGTTTTTGGAATGGAAGCAACTGGAGTATATCGCTCGATATGATTTCAGACCAAAGTGCGAATTGGATCCAGAAATATTAGCAATTTTGATGATCAGACCCACTTTGATTGAGTGGATTTGTTCCAGTCAGAGGGACGATCCTAACCTACTGGAAATCATCTTCAAGTTAGAGATGGGTATCGACGAGGAGATGAACAAGTATGGTCTTGATCGAGATGGATGGCTCAGAAATAATGAGAGAATAGTTGTGCCCAAGGTTAATGGATTGAGAGATGAAGTGCTTAGAGAATGTCATCATTCGTAACTGACTATACATCCCGGTGGTAATAAAATTTATCGAGACATGAAGCAGACCTACTACTAGGAAGGTATGAAAAGAGACGTTGGGAAGTTTATATCCAAATGCATGAATTGCCAGCTAGTTAAAGCCAAGCAAAAGAAGTCTAGTGGTTTGTTATAACCATTGGAAATTCCAGAATGGAAATGGAAACAAGTCTCAATGGACTTCATTGATGGGTTACCAAGGACTAGATCGGGCCATGATAGTATTTGGGTGATTGTGGACCGATTGACCAAGAGGCCAAGGTTTATACCAGTCAAGTCGAACAGAATGACAGCTAAGTTAGCAGAACTGTATATGAAGTGGGTAGTGAGATTTCATGGAGTACCCAAAGGCATTGTAAGTGACCGAGATCCGTTGTTCACTAGTGGATTTTGGAAGAGCTTACAAGAGGCTTTAGGATCAGAATTATATCTCAGTACCACATACCATCCTCAAACCGACGGTCAGACGGAGAGGGTGAATTGTATATTGGAGGATCTCTTGAGAGCTTGTATATTGGATTTTGGAGGGTCATGGGATGACCATTTGCATTTAGTAGAGTTCGCATATAATAATAGTTATTAGTCCAATATTGGTATGGCTCCATTTGAAGCTTTGTACGGAAGATCGTGCAACTCACCATCATGTTGGTTAGAAACCAGTGTGCTTAGGCCAAATGTGATAAGAGAGACCTCAGATAAGATCAAGGTTATCCAACAACGAATGAAGGCTGCCCAAGATAGACATAAGAGTTATGCTGATAAGAGACGAAGAGAGTTAAAATTCTCCATTGGCGACTTGGTGTTTGTCAAGATTTCTCCGTTGAAGAGCGTGATTCGATTTGGTAGGAGAGGCAAGTTAACACCAAGGTTTGTTGGTCCATTCCTAGTTCTCGAACAAATTGGGAGTTTAGCATATAATGTTGAGTTACCTAACAAGATGGCGGGAGTTCACAATGTATTTCATGTTTTCCAGTTGAGGAAGTTCGTGCACGACCCCGATATGACTATTTCACCGAATCAGTTGGATGACATCGAAGTAAAACCCAATGCGGTTGGGAACTGCAAGTCGATCCGTATTGTCGAGAGCGATACGAAGCAACTTCAAAGGAAGGCGGTGAAACTGGTCAAGGTTCAGTGATGCGAGAATGAGAGTGACTGTACTTGGGAAACAGAGGAGAGCATAAGGTAATCGCATCCAGAACTCTTTGCCTGGTAAGATTTTAATAGTGATAGTTTCTTCCCTTGTTAGTAAACCGTATGCTAGGGTAGGCTTGTTGTTTATGTTTGATTGTTTGTGAATGACTGATAGGCATGCAGAACACCTTTGTATGTTTTTGGTTAAGGAATTTCGGGGGCGAAATTTCTTAAGGGGGGAGGAGGGGAGTGTAACGACCCACATTCTACGTATCGAAGGATCGTAGAGTATTTATTTATTTTTCATACGAGGTGGTATGGTCGTGTAACTTTGGGGAACAACTATTGGGGTCAATTTCCATGTTCACGATTTTTGCCGATTTTTAAATAACCGTTTTGCCCTTGGCAAATCTTGTTTTGCCTATAACTTTTGACTAGTAAGGGGTTTTGGCATGAAAACACTTCCATTGGATTCAGATGATGCTTTAGCTTTCCATAGAGTGGTCACATTAGCCAACCAGACTTACCGTTTGGGAGATATGGCTGAAATAAGGTTTGAAAGATGAAAAACAGCTTAACCGGGCTTAATTTGGTAATTAGCAGCTGGGCCCATTGGGGGATTTCGGGGTTAGGGGGATTACGGGATTAGGGGTATTTATGGACTTAAAGGGACTAGAGAAACCCTTCTTTGTCATTTTTACAGCCTCCATTTTCATCCTTTGAACCCTAACAATGGCCTCCAACACCCAAATTACCTCCTAATCACCGTTTAATCAAGTATTAGCCTAATCTACATCAAACCAAGGCAAATTAGCGTAGAATTTGGGATAGAGCTGCTGGAACACATAGAGATTCAACGCAAATCAGAGATACTTTCAGATCTAAAGTTTCATTTGTGGCAAAGGTGAGTGATTTGCTTTGTTTTCACTAATTACGGCTAATTAGGGGTGATTAGTGATACTTAGCAAAATTATGAATTAGAAAAATCTGAAAAATTTTATAAAATTCTAGAATATTATTTTAGGACTCTGATAAAAATTTGGGCTAATTTGGATAAGTTTTGTTAATTGTATGATTAAACATGATTAAGAGGAAAAGAGAAGTTTCTAGGTATGTTTGATCTATATTGACACGTTAAATTGTTGTTTTGGTGTTTATTGTTGATTCTCTATGTTGCTATGACTGTATAGTATGCTTTGTGATTGATTAGAAAAGTTAGAATGGTCGAAAATGCCGTCATATGGCGTAAAACAGTCACTGGAAAAGTTACAGGAAATGTGCAGGGTTTCGAATCAGATCGGATATGGGGCTCGGTTCGGATAAGAGAACCGGGCAAGGGATGCGATTCGGATCGGAACTTAGCACTAGAGGGATCTTGGCAAGAAGGAAGGCCACCCACATAGAGTTGGGGTTGGGACGTGGGATTGGATCAAAACGACAGGAGGGCATGGGATCAGATCAGACTAACTGGAGAGCTAGAGGACCGAACTGTATCCAAGCAGAAGCACCCGAACCGAACTGAGTTGGAGGATGGCACCCGAACCAAATTGAATGGTGGATGGCACCCGAACCGAACCGAATGGGGGAATTGGAACACTATACAACAGAACCGAACCGGGCGTGTACTTCTATTTCTACACGATGACTCTTTTGAAGACCAACTCCAATTCGACTAAAACCCGAGATGCAAAGGAAGTCCAAATGGGAAGTTATTACTCAAGATCCAGACGGGAAACCACGAGTCAACTTCATGAATTGGGCTTTGCTGCGGGACATGTGCTAAGGGATTATCGACATCCATAACTTTGATTCACCACCAAGACGGATGTTAGGCTACGGATCAGTGCAGTGGGGTAGTTATTACTCCATGGGGCAGAGTGATCGTAGCATGGCTATGAGCTAGTGCAGTGGAGTCGTCATGACTTCATGGGGCAGAATGGACGTAGCAAGGGATTAGTGGTTATGGATCCATGCAGTGGAGCCATCATGACTCCATGGGGCAGAGTGATCATAGCAAAGGATTTGTGTGGTCAAAGTGGTGGATATCGTATGCTTTACACACTGAGTGAGAGATGTGAGGATGGTTGCTATGCTTGATTGTTTGACATCACTATGACATGCACACCCCTCCCCTGTATCTTTACACCATATGTTAGTGTCACCTTAGAGTATTGTACATCCTATTGTGCTAACTCTTTGGTTGCAGGTTCAGGTATGGTTATGTATACCTGTTATTGTTCTGTTTTGCTGCTTATCGCTCATACCAGACTTTTGTCTAACCCAAAGTTTTGTGTCTCTTCTTATTACTCTGGGTGCTCTTAAACGAGTAGACTAGAGACATGTCAGGTGATTATGCACGAGTAGCTGTATCGGAGACGAGTAGGAGGCTTCCACGTTTGATAAATATATAATCTCCCTGTGTTGTAGCTGGTCACTACTTTGGGCATTAGTAATGTACCTCTTTCTTTTGCTTTAGAGATAGTATTTCAAAGTTGTAATAACAATGGTTTGGATGATAAGCTGTATTTTGGATTTCCGCTGCTATGATGGTTTAGTTTTCAGCTTATACATTGTCTCGCCTGTTTTATGTCAAAGTTATGTTATTATTATATTTTATCTCATGCGCTGTGAGACATTCTACAGGTTCCTTGTTAATTCAAATTCCTTTCTTTTCCTTGCCTTGGCGACCGTCCCATGTTGGTTGGACATCGGTATAGCACATTTCATTGTAAATGTCGGCTGGTGTGGGGTGGGCCGTCACAAGATAGAAACTGTATGTCATGTTGATGGGAACACAAAAGAAAACAGTATAAAAGCAGTGTTGTCCTCTGACGGCAACAATTCGAGACAGGTGAAGAAAGTAGCTAGAAACAACAAAGACCAAGTTGGTAAGTATGTTGAAAAAAAGGTTTTTATGTTAGGAGAAATGAGGACTGGAGGAAGGTGAATAGTAGGAAGAATGGCAAGTATATAGACCCAACCAAGGTGAATAACCGAGGCAGAGAAATAGACGATAGCAGGGTTGAATCTGGATTAGCAAAGAAAGGATTTCTAGTTGGGAATAAGTTTGGATTACTTGACGACATAAAGGAGGCCACTGAAGTCATTGATGCAGAGGAAAATAATGAAATGGGCTCATGGATAGAAGAAGGGGAAATAGTTGTAGTTGATGCATTGTTACCACCAACAATGCGGATATCAGAAGTAAGAAACAAGGAAGGATGCAAAATGCAGAATGAAATAAAATAAGCAGCTATAGCTCATATTGACGTCCAAAATATTACAGTAAACAGTGAGCTCGAAAAGAATTATGAAAGTCAACCAAATGCGAAAGTTCAAAAAGTAACTCCTGATTTGAGTATTCATAACAACTCTGATGGAAATAGAAATGGCCAAGGTGCATCGCTGGACGTTGTCGAGATGTCCTGTACCATTGGTTAGCAATAGAGTGGAAGCAAAACTCATGGAAATAAATCTGCAGCAAACGAACACTGGCATAAGCCATAGCGAAGATGATCGTGTTAAGGAGGCTGAAGTTCGAGCAATTAAAGAAGACATTTAGATGATAACCAGAAACCTTCAAGCAGAGCTTGCCAGGAGGGTGGTGAACTCTAAAGAGTATTTTGAGACTGGGAAGAAAGTGAGTGATTTTAATGTTTTTTAGTCTACAGTGATTCTTGAACAGATGGATAAAACGAGGCTTGATAATGTATCAGCAATGCTACTACAAATAATTACAAGCGGCAAGAAGACAAAACAAACGTCTCCTACAGCTTTAAATAAGCCAACACTAGTGAACGCGTATGCTTACATACCTGCATCGCCTGGATACAAGGAAAGACCTCCAGATATTGTTACTGATCAGACTGCTTCAAGCTCCAATGAAAAAATCAGGCCTAAAACTCCTGTTACTCGGAGCATGAAGAAGGAGATGCTCAGGAATTTGCAAGAGAATGGCTAGCTGTCAAATACTGACAGTGTAGTCTAGGTGAAGTGGCCTTGTCAGATCTAATAGTTAAATGTTTAGTTATGATGATATTGTAATAGATGCATTGTAGTGCAGTCTTCTATCTTCCATGTGTGGGAGCATATAGCTGATATACAAGTTGTATATCACCTGAACTATCATGTATTTTCCTTTTATTTTAATAAACAGTGTTACGGAACACTATAAAAACCGGTCGGCCTTGCCTATAAAAATGTAATAAAAAGAGTAAACTGTTTACTGTTGTACTGGAATCGACGAGATCCCTAGGCAAGCTCTGTACAGTGATAAACTTATTTGATTTTGCAACAAAGTTTACCGTTTTCACTCTAATAAAGCTATTTTGAGTGTACGTCTGATGCTCGTCAGACATGAATTTTGTGTTTTCTTACTTTAATATGATAACTTGACCTGTATGACCGATGTTAGTCAAGTGTGAAATGTACAATTAGATAACTTTAATAACACCATTCGGAATCTCCGCCGGCGACCGCTAGAATACATTGTTCCTTTTGTAGTGTAATTCTAAATCACATTCGAGAGATTTTTTATTTTTAATATTTTTTTTAACTTCAAACAGATTTTGTTTAAGCCCTGTAAAATTAGCTACAATATTTTCTATTTTCTGTGTCTTCTGTTTACCTTCAACATTTCAAGGTTTATCATCTTCATTGACCAACAGGTCCCCATTATACTGAAATATAGTTTAAATTGTTGACATTATCTATAAGTTAAAATATCACATTCAAAATCTTGATTTTGTGAAAATCCTTAAACTAAAATTTATTAAATTAATACTTTCATTTGTGAAAAGAATGATATTTCCTTAGGCAATCTTCAACCGTAAGCAGGAAAATTAAGGTTTTGTATACAAATTTAGAATAGTAAAAGATTTTGAGTGGAATAAATTGGTTTTGGTGAAATTGAAAGAAGAAGGGGGATTGCTCATTTTTAGGCTCGCAAATCGCAATGGTATACGTGCGTTCCATAGATACGCAAATACAAAATTTATACTTGCATTTGCGGAATGGGCAGATTATGTAAAAACGAGGTATATCTTTGCAATTATTTTTCAATGATAACTTACAAAATACCCTTTTTCTTTTTAATATAAAACAAAAATTGGTCCTAAAATCAAATGTAATATCATGTCTTCTTGATCCTCTACTGTCTCGATTAGCAGCACCTTCAGCCTAACAGACGGTAATCGAATGAAACATTACGTTTGATCTATATATAGTTAGAGCTCCAAACTATAACTAAATCCACAACAGATAATAGGTTTGATTAAGAATGAGTAATCGAATAAGTTTTAATTTTATTAAACAACTACCGTATAACCGCACATTGAAGAGGTTGATATCATTAAATACTGCATTTATACTTAAAATTAGGGATGCCAATTGGCAGTCAAAAAATTCGACATTCGTCTAGATCCGGAAATCAGATAGACATTTGATATCTAAAAACACAGATGTAGACATAAATATATGCTCATTTACATCCACAAATCATTCATCTGTTTATTTTATAATTTTAGTTTAAATTATGTATATTTGAACATAAATATATTAGTTTACTATTAATAAATTGAAAGTTTATACCGTACACATTAATGACATATTAATTATTCAAAATTAATTTTTATATTATGTTTGTTTATTTTTAGTGTGGTGCTAAGGGCACCACAATATGTTCTTTCTAATACCACGACTAAAAAATACCACAAGAATTAGTATTACACTCTTCTTAATACCACACACTTAAAAAATAGGTGCTACCACACTGCTTACCCTATTTCCATTTCGCTTGATATTCGTTCATCCTCATTTCTAAAACCGATCAATGAGCTAAATCCTAGATCTATAATCGATCGACGAATTCGATGCCGCAATGCCGAGGAATATACAATAGCCGTGAATAAGGTTTGAATTAAGCAAACTAGAAGAGGAAGTAAGAGATCAGGGTTTTCAGATCACAAAACAATTGAGAGATTACCATATGAATTTGAATTTTTCCACAAGAGATGCAAAGAAGACAACGATTACGAGAGATTATGGTTTTTGGATTAGCTTATTACATGATTAGTTCAACAAATAATGTTTGAGTGAGAGATTAGAATGGAAATGTAATGTGGTATTAAGAAGCATACAAAATGTAACAATCCGGAAAATCTGAGCCAGTTTAAAATTTTTATTTTGGCAATTTTAGTGAATTTTGAATGTTTAAAATGATTATTTTAAATAATAACGACGAGAAATTTATTTCGAATAGAATTAGAACGTATATATTTATTTGAATCGTCGTTAGAATATAAATATTTATTTTAAATTATAATAGGAATTGAAAATGGCGCGTTAGTTTGAAAATTCGATTTCAAAGTTCAAACGGATGTACAGGATTCAAAATAAACCGATTTTAGTGAAACCAAAAAAATTTAAATCTATTTATGAATATCTTTCTAACGAATCTGAAAAATCGAAGTTTCATAGCGGGAAGCAAAAGTTATGGCTAAATGAATTTTCAAAAAGGTCGCTATAGAGTTTATATAGCCCCTGAAAATGGCCATTTTGCAAACGACCTCGAAATTCGATGAAACTACTTTTGTTGGATCCGAGATGTCAAATTATTGCTAGGTTTCAAATTTCATAATTTTTGAAGCTAGTATGTGAGCGTGGCAAAGAAAAATGTGTTTGCTCGATTTTTGTTCAATTGGATCGACTATAAAAGGGCCATTTTTCAAACGGTCTCAGAATTCGACGAAACTAGTTTTGTTGGGACCGTATCGTCAAAACATAGCTAGATTTATTTTTCTAGAATTTTAGGGATCAGTATGTGGCCCCGACAAATTGAAATGTACGTTCAAAATAAATATTGAATATTTTATTTTTTTTAATTTGAAGAAAAACTGACTGAAATAGTCGAATGGGCCTACGAAACATATCCCATTGTGTTCGGAATGGGGGTATTTAGCTAGGGGCGACAGTCGTTGGGTTCGATTTGCAGTTCGAATGTGAAATTCACCTTTTTGAATTTAATTGAATTAAATAATAATAAAAATTTATATAAACCCCCCCACCCCATCATTCATAACCCTAGCCTCCAGGGGAAACCAACGCGTGAAATCGTTCTAGAAAGAAATCCCCCGATCTCCCTCCACACATAAAATTACACCTCAGTTTTTCAGAGAATTTTGCAGAGCTCTTCTCCCTCTACAAATCAATGCTAGTTTCAGTGATTATCATAAAGTATCCTTGGTGATTTTTGGGTGGAAAGCCATCGAGTTCGCTGGAGATTCCCGGGCTGATGGGTGCACCGGAGGTCGAGCCTTCACTGGCGACGGTGGAGGGAGCCAAGGCGCGCGATGGTGGAGGGTCTGATCGACGGCCGATGGCCTGAGTTGGCGACGACGCGGTGGTTTTATTTTGAAGAGAATGGGTTCCAGGTTTCTTTGAACGACGGGTTTCAAGGAGAGAGGGAAGAGTTTAGCTGATGTGGAAAGGAGATTAAGGGGTAAAGGGGAAATTAATTAATTTAATTGATTATGATTAATTCAATTAGGCCATCAATGTATAATTTGTCATATCTCCTTCATACGAGAACGAAATTCGAAGATTTAAGAAGCATTGGACTCGTCTCAACGAGAGCTTCGCGACAAAACTGACCACGTCCAAAACAGAGCACGTCGGAATTTCAGGCAATTTCAAATCGAAACAGAACAGAAATTTAGATAAAACTGACGGAGTGGATCCCAATGTGAGAATTCTCTCACTATATTATTTATGTAAAGTTATTTATTGTATAACTGCATGTATGAACTGCTCCCCGTCGTCCACAGGCCATGGATGACTTGTTTGATTGTATTCTGTGACGAAAAGGAATTTCGCTCGGTCCGAACTAGTCGCTAAACCGATTCAGGCCGTTCAAAACGCCCTATCGTTTGAGAACAGGACAAAATAGAACGCATACTGAAGAACATTTCATTGCTATTACAACAATTCCATCAGAATACAAGAATATACAGAGTATGAATAATTATACATTCAATAAATATCAGAGATTACAATAAATTACATAGCAGCGGAAAATTAATATAATACACAACTAGAATGAGATATACGGATACAAAGCTTTCCGGATATCGTTCCAGCTGTAAACCAGGATCCTGTGAATATAAATCTGCAAAACCAAAACTACTAGCTTCCCGTGTCAAAATAGGGGCACCCAGAGTTTAGGTTAAAACAATAAACTCCAGGTCAGTCATGTGACTGGTGTGAGAACTAAAACAGTTATTAATCTTTATTTTTAAAGTTAGGCAAATCAAGGGACCAAGCCATATAACACGGAACGAGTTTCCTCCCAAGAATACCAGTGCATAGAATAAACAACGCAATGCTTTTTCGAAAAATGAAGCTATTATAAGACCCAGGTCCTATCATATAATGCAACGCAAGCCGGGGGATAGGGTTTTCCCTTATAATAGCCAAACATGCTTGGTACGTTTAAAACAAATCATTTGATACTATAATAAGTGTATAGTGTCAAAACATTTCAATCATAAATATAAATCATAGACGGCATGAGTGCCCCATCCCACTATGTCGCCATACTAGGCTCTACAAATAAAGCCGAAATACACGTATTGGAAATTGGATTTCCGTCATGAGTCGAGGCAAGGGGCAAGCTCCTCTCCGCGTTCGAGACACTCTAGCAAATGCCTCAGGGTTACGCACACTGGGCAACCCCTGGATCTTCAGGGCCGGTCCTCACTTACGTTAGAGGATTGGCAATTCCTGAACACACGTTTCCCGGTCCTTACAGACCTATAATCGAGGCGCCTCATCCAACAACCACAAAGGTGAAAAGTATATATATGTCAGGGCTGGTAAGTCACTGACACCACCAAAGCTAGAAAGAAACGTCGTGCTCTCCCTGCAGTCCGTATCCCGTTTTTGACTCATACCGAGGTGTGAGGCTCGCAGATTCACGTTATACACAAAGCTGCCACGTAGGCGTGCTTTGATCATCAACCACAAGACTTTGCTTTTCAACAGAAGCCTTGATCATTGCATCTTAGCGTGCCACACAGGCAATTCATGCCATGCGACTGATGTCCATCGATATACAACCTCTGAGCTCGTATGTCTCAGAGAAGGGCATTAAGCAAAAGAATAAATTCTCCGCCGCCAATCAGATATATATTTAATAGAAATCAATCAACACAGAATAAAATCCAATGTCAGACACCCAATCCATTTACAAGTCCGTTCTGGGTCTGAACGAAACCGGAGGCACTTTCCTCGCATATCCATCCATCTCCAAGTACGTCTGGACGACCACCAACTATTTCCATCCTCTTGGGTGTACAGCCCAATCAGGATCGTCAGTAATTACCCAAACGATGTGAAGACTTCCGGTCTTCAACCACCGTCTTCATCTTCGACATATCGTCGAATCGGTTATTCAGAATGGGTGTAAACCCGGACTTTCCGAACAACCCGCGTATATTAAAAACAAATGTTACACAAACACAACATACGCCTCATTCCAATTCATTAGTCGCTAACCGTAAATCAACAAGAGAACAGTTTCCCAAATATTAACCCCGAAGGCCGAAACCAACATCAGATCAATACCCAGGAAACCATTCTTCTTAGCTAACCTACAACTAGTTTCTAAATTCCACATTCTTAGGGAAAGGTTCCCATTAATTTTATCCAAGATAAATTCTTTAAAATTTATCCTGTAATCTTCCCTTGGATGTCGTTTCAAACCAAATTATGGTTTTTCCAAACTAGTCGAGATTAGCGAACCACACCGAAGTAATTATTTATTTTATTTCCCAATCCCAACCTATTCATCCCATGAAGCAAAACTGGTAATACTCCATATCTAACACTGTGGTGTTATCGGTAAAATTAATTACCATTTCACGTTCAAATCTAATTAAAGATTTAACTATCGCTTTGGAGCAAAACTGGTAATACTCCATTCTCGCTCGTTTCTAAATTTGGAAATTTAGATTATCAATTCGAATTTCAATCTAATTGCAGATTCATTAAAACTCTTTTTTCTGGGTTAAAGAACTAGGTGTTATTTAAAACACAGTTCACGACAAACCCATTTTATATCCAATCAAATATATTAGAAATTCCGATTGTTTAAAACCCCTTTTTAAATCTAATTAATTTATTTAGAAATAATTGGGTTTTAAATTTAATTCAAAACTAGTTCATTTCGATAAAAATCTATTTTTATCTTTTCAAATATAGAGTTTTTCACCCCAATTTTTCCCCAAATCATTTCTTATGATTTTACACAAATTATTACTATTTTTAATAATTTTATCAAGGCCCGTACAGTCGATTTCCAACAATGGCCATCGAACTGCACTTACAGCGACCTTTTTCGAATTTGATTTGGACGTATCTCCAAATCCAACCGTTAGATTTCAAATTTCTAATATTCGTTAGAAAGCTCTTTTCGATACGAACCCAACGGTTCCGGTTTTAGGAGAATCCGACGGTCGGATCTCCCGTAATGTCCGTTTGAAATAAATGGTCGAAATTTACGAACTGCCGTGGCGCGGCGCGTTCTATTCAGGCCATTATATTATATATATATATATAATATATATAATATATTTCGTCGATTTCTATTTAAAACGAATTTTATAAATAGTTTTGAATTCGTTTCAAAAACAATTTCAACTTCCATTTCATTTCAAATCAAAATTGAATTCCTCCTTATAAATTCGTTTTAAAATTCATTTCTATTCAATTCAAATTTCAATTCAATTTGAATTCATTTCACTTCATTTTAAATTCAATTCGAATTCGTTTTCAATTCAATTCAATTCAATTCAAATTGGTTTTCTATTCGATTCAAATTCATTTTCTATTCAAATCAAATTCGTTTCGTTTTCTATTTGAATCCAATCCATTATATATTCAATTGAAATCAAATTGGTTTTCTATTCGATTCACATTCATTTTCTATTCAAATCAAATTCATTTCGTTTTCTATTTGAATCCAATCCATTATATATTCAATTGAAATCAAATTGGTTTTCTATTCGATTCACATTCATTTTCTATTCAAATCAAATTCGTTTCGTTTTCTATTTCATTCAATTCGAAATCGTTATATATTCAATTCATTTCGAAATCGTTATATATTCAATTCATTTCGAAATCGTTTTATATTCAATTCATTTCGAAATCGCTTTATATTCAATTCATTTCGAAATCGTTTTATATTCAATTCATTTCGAAATCGTTTTATATTCAATTCATTGCGAAATCGTTTTATATTCAATTCATTTCGAAATCGGTTTATATTCAATTCATTTCGAAATCGTTTTATATTCAATTCATTTCGAAATATTCGATTTCGAAATCACTTTTCAATATTCATTTTAAAATGAATAAAATCGATATAAATATCGTTCACGTCAAAATGGCGCATCACTAATCAACACGGCTTTATATATTCTATTTCAAATATTTCTTTTTCAAACATTTCTATTTCAAATATTTCTATTTCAAATATTTCGTTTCAAATATTTCTATTTCAAATATTTCGTTCAACACATGACTAATCTCAACGGATGAGTACAGTCAACACATGAACCTTTATGTTATATTGATAAAGATGCAAATTTTATTATTAAAATAATTCGTTCAACACATGACTAATCTCAACGGATGAGTACTGTCAACACATGAACCTTTATGTTATATTGATAAAGATGCAAATTTTATTATTAAAATAATTCGTTCAACACATGACTAATCTCAACGGATGAGTACTGTCAACACATGAACCTTTATTTTAATTATTCTTTATTTTTCAAATTGGAATGAGGCCCAATCAATTACCATATAAAGTTAATTATATGGATTTTCATACAACACATGTATATAATAGCATTGAAAGATAATCAACCATCAATCAAAGTGCACTACACTGTATAAGCATCAAATGTAGATATCTAATGCTCATAACAGCCTGTCAATCAATCGATCGACATATTTAATCAATTAGGATGAGTGAACTTCAAATTTCATCCCAACACCCGTGTGGGGTTCCAAACAATCAAACACAGATTTTTATTTGTGCAGTTGGGCGATGTGTAAAATTTATCGTCCCAATCAATGTCCTTCAAATAGGTGTACATAAACAAACCGTCCGGTTTGTAAATGAATATTTATTTATTCACATTCACGTTAAAAATTATATTTTTAACGATTAAACATTTTATTCAACCTATGAATATTCTATTCGGTTCATTTATTCAATAAAATGATATTTTTATTTTTCTAACATATTTTAGAAAATTTCGGCGGCATAACGGCACGATACTAGAAACGGGACGAGGCCTAGCCTTATCCCCGGTCTAGTGAAGGCCCACGCCATTCACACATCAATCAAATCCATTTCAATTCACCAAACAATTCAATTTCAATTCAATTAATCTAACCAACTACACAACCAAACAATTTTCAAACAAGCCATCCATGGTCTGTGGATGACGGGTGTCGGGTGCTACTAAGCACCGTCTGCATCCTAGTATATATATATAACTAGAAAAAGAGAATTTGAGTGAGAAGTTCTCACCGATAGCTATCCAACTTCACGACACTTCATTGATAGAAATCTTCATCGTTATCCTATCTTCGTCATCTTCGTTGCCCGTAGTCACTATATATATAAAAATCACATTTTTATATTTTGATGTCTTTTAAAATAAAAATCACATTTTTATTTATTCACTTTCAATTTAAAAATCATATTTTTATAAACACTTCATATATTTAAAAATCGAATTTTTATTCCGTTATTCAATATATAAAAATCGAGTTTTTACTACTATGTTATATAGATAAAAATTATATTTTTATCACGTTATTTTCCATATAAAGATTTCCCTTTTCTAAAATAAAGATTTCACCTTTATAAAAATATAGACTTCGCCTTTATAAAAATATAGACTTCGCCTTTTCAAATTTAAAGATTTCATCTTTATAAAAATCTCATTTTTATTTTTCTACACATATAAAGATGATATTTTTAATCTTCCTATCATGTAAAAATTATATTTTTAATTCTCTATCCTATAAAGATTATATTTTTAATATTTCTATATAGTAAAGATTATATTTTTATTTTACTACGCCTTTATATAAATTTAAAACTATGCCATGAATATTTTTATACAATGAAATGATTTAAAATCATATTTTTATTCACCTAAATAAATAAAAACGATAAAATATATAAACAAGGAGGCTCACTGTTCGAATTGGAGGAGGCAGCAGGCACGACAGCGGCGGATGGCGCAGGAGGAGCTAGATGGCTTGCGTTCGGCGGTGGAGGTGTAGCACTGGTGGCGGTTGGATCTAGGGTTTAGGGTTTTACTGGGTTTGGGAGGGTTTTGCGGGTTCTAACTGAGGAGGGGGAGATGGATCGAAGGGCGGAGGGGGTGCGGGGTTGGTCACGGTGATGGCGGGGTCTGGAGGGAGCGGCGTCTGGGCGGATTTCGATGGGAGGGCGATGTCAGAAGGCGGAGACGAGGTGGAAGAGAAAGGGAAGCGGCGGCGGGAGGAGGGTTTGGTCGACTGTGTGATGGAGGGAGGAGGCGGCGAGCGACGTCCGCCTGGGCGGTGGGGCGCGATCGACGAGGTGCGTGAGGTTTTTTTTTTCTTTTCCTTTTCGATTTGTCTGAATGGTCAACCGGGGAGGGAGAAAAGGTTTTAAAGGAATTTATATATTTTAATAATATTATAATATTTAATTCGTTCCTTACTTGTTTTAATTTACGAACTCCAATCGAGACCCAACGCCTGTCGTCCCTAGTGTATTACCCTCATTCCGAACACAATGAGATATGTTTCATAGCCCAATTCGGCTGTTACGCTAAGTTTCCATTGAATTTAAAATATAAATCTTTTCATATTTAATTTAAACGCACATTTCAATTTACCGGGGTCACATACGGACTCTAAAAATTCTACAAAAATTATTTCTAGCTTCCTATTGACGATACGGTCCTAACAAAACTAATTTCGTCGAATTCTGAGACCGTTTGAAAAATGGCCAATTTCCAGTCGATTAAAATCAACTGAAATGGTCAAAACACGTTTTCTTTTGCCACGCTCATATATTGATTCGAAAAATTATGAAATTTGGAACCTAGCAATAATTTGACATCACGGACCCAACAAAAGTGGTATCGTCGAAATCCGAGGTCATTTGCAAAATGTCCATTTTTAAGGGCCTGAATTCCATAGCGACTATTCAGAATTTTCAACTGGACATAACTTTTGATTCCCGCTATGAAATGTTGATTATTCGGATTCGTTGGAAAGATATTATCAATTAGGTTCTATTGTTTTTTGTTTCACTAAAATCCGGATTGTTTTGCACCCGGTATATTCAATCGAAATTTGAAATCGAATTATCGAACTACCGCGCCATTTTCAATTCCTTTTATAATTATATATAAATATTTATATTCTAATGACGACGTATATAAAATATACGTTCTATTATATTCAAAATAAATTTCTCGTCGATTTTATTTAAAATAATCTATTTTAAATGTTCAAAATTCGCTAAAATCGTCAAAATAAAAAATTTAAACTGGCCCAGATTTTCGGGTTATTACATATTCTGTGTGAAAATTGATCGTGATGTGAAATGAAATATATATATATATATATATATATGAAAAGTGAAAATATCGTATATATATTGAAAGTGAAAATATCGTCTACATTGGAAAGTGAAAATATCGTATATATATTGAAAGTGAAAATATCGTGTATATTGAAAAGTGAAAATATCGTATATATATTGAAAGTGAAAATATCGTATATATTGAAAGTGAAAATATCGTATATATTGAAAAGTTAAAATATCATATATATTGAAAAGTGAAAATATTATATATAAAAGGTGGAAATAATATATATATATGAAATGAAAACGATATATATATATATATGAAATGTGAAAACGGTATATATATGAAATGAAAACGATATATATATGAAATGTGAAAACGATATATATATATATATATGTATGAAATGAAAACGATATATACATGAAATGTGAAAACGATATATATATATATATATATATATATATATATATATATATATATGAAATGTGAAAATGATTTGATTGTTAAAAATATAATTTTTAACATATATATATATATACACTGTATAAAATTGTCGTGTATATGGAATATTCAATTTTGATTAGAAATTGAATATGAAGTTGAAATCATTTTGAAAACGAATTTAAAAAAATTTATAAAATACGTTTTAAAAAGGGAATCGACAAAATATATATTATATATAATATATATATGATATAATGGCCTGAATAGAACACGCCGCGCTACGGTAGTTCGCGAATTTCGACCATTAACTTTGAACGGACATTACGGGAGATCCGACCGTCGGATTCTCCTAAAACCAGGACCGTTGGGTTCGTATCGAAAAGAGATTTCTAACGAATATAAGAAATTTGAAATCTAACAGTTGGATTTGGAATTATGTCCAAATCAAATTTGGAAAAGGTCGTTGTAAGTGCAGTTCGATGGTCGTTGATGGAAATTGAATGTACAGGCCTTGATAAAATTATTAAAAATAGTAATAATTTGTGTAAAATCATAATAAATGATTTGGAAAGAATTGGGCTGAAAATCCCATATTTTAAAAGATAAAATTAGTTTTTTATCGAAATGAACTAGTTATTAACTAGAATAATAATTTATTTATTTTTAAGTAAATAAATTGGATTTGAAATGGTTTTAAAAATAACCAGAATTTCCAATATATGAATTGGAATGGATTTGAATCGAAATTATCTTCGGAATATTTCGATGTTGGATTTCGTGATTATACAGATATGGTTGTGGAAATTTAAAAGATATATTAATATCGTTATTTCCAATACGATATTTGTTGCTTTCATAATTTGATGTTGAATATAAGCCAATACTATTTTCTCTTTAGAGCCTTGTGTTTAATATCAAATTGGATTTGGGGTTTGTCGTGAACTGTGTTTAAATGACGTTAGTTCTTTAACCCGCGTAAAAGCAGAATTAATTTCCAAAAAGTAGAACAATCAATATGAAATGATTTTAGAGATGAAACCGATTGGGGTTTGAATAAATCTTTAATTAGAGTTGGATGAATGAATAGTGATTAAATTTACCAAAACACGTGATGTGATTAAACCAAATTTACTTAGTTGTTGATATTGATTGTGGTTGATTGATTGTTTGGATGGTACTCGACCAGTTTATGATCAGAATATGCCTTTACATTTAGCATTGGGTTGGGTAAAGATATTTGTGTGCTAACACCTTGTGTAACACTTCACGATTTGACGATAAGGTGTTTAGCGATGTTGTGTTCATTTCAAATTTAATGAATGATTGTGAAATGATATATTTTTCTTAAGTGAAAAGAAATGTATTCCCGATTTTGGACAGAGAATGTTTTATAAAACAGAAAGGATTTCGAGGCCTAAACCCGATATTATCGAAGAGATTTTGAAATGTATTATGTGTTACATTGTGGTTCATCACATATTTGATTAGTTGTTATTAATGATGTATCTGTTTGGTGGCGGAGAATTTATTCTCTTGCTTAACACCCTTCTTTGAGACGTACAAGCTCAAAGGTTATGTCATTAATAGTGACTGATCATATATGTGAATTACTGATGTGAAGTACTATATTTTGAAAGTACTTGTGATTATTATGTTGTGAAATGATTTTCCCTACTTCGGGATATGAAATGATTTAGTGTGTGGCTAAAGATTCGGGTAACGCTGAGACTAAAAGTATGGGTGAGAGGGCGGTGTATGCTCTCCATGTGTGGGAGGTGCATCGTCGGTGTAGCCTGCTCCTATGTGGGGTAGGTGCACATTTATATATCGAGTTGTTGGGTGCATACCCTTTGCCTTGTCGATGGGGAGCACGATATTTGGTTGCATACTTGTTTGTATGCATTGTTATGTTTTGGAATTTATATTTCCAAACGATTTGATTTGAGATCCCGAAGTGAAATCTACTTTGATATAGAAAGTTAGATATGTATTTCAAATGATTTGAAATAAGAAATCAGGAATAAAATCCAAAGGAATAATTTCTGTAAATTGAATTGATTTGGAAAATCTAAGTGTGGTGATTAATCTAAATGGGTAGATTGGGATATTGCATGTTGATTGATGCATAGTAGATCCATATATCTCTATTGATTATTGTTTATACACTGGCATTCATGGGGTAAACCCGTTCCGCGTTAGCGGCGTGGTCCTGTGATTTGTCTTATGATTAAATAAGTTAATTTTTAACTGTAGAGTTTCTCACACCAGTCCCATGACTGAACTGTAGTTTTCTTTTCCCTTGCAAACTCGGGTGCCCCTATTTTCCACATGGGAAATCGAGTAGTTTATTTTGCAGATATATAAGCAGGATTCTGGATTGAAGCCTAAAGCTGTGTCCAGGCATTAATAGTCTTCCGCTGTGTTACTTTATTTGTTTTCCACTGTGCATTGTATTACATTTGATGTAAATTAATCTTCCGCTGTATTCTTTTTGATATACTATGATATTCTGTGCTCTGATGTAACATTATTATGTTGTTTATAAAAGTCTTCTGTTATTTGTTCTGATGTGTTGTATGCCCAGAGTAAGCGTATACGGGATTCGAACGGTCTTGGTCGATTTAGCGATCGATTAGGTCCAAGCGAAATCTGTGTCGTTACATAAAATTTAAGGAGTTTTATTTTTATAATTGAGGTATTAGGAAGAACATATTGGGGTGCCCATAGCACCACACTATTTTAAACCCTTTATAATCAACTTGATTGAAAAAACATGTTTATGTACTTCAATTAAAATTTTACATTTATGTCCTTTGATTTATCGATCGTTGACAGATCAAATAATTAACAGATATTCATCTGTATTCGTGAATGCAAATATGACTATCCCGTTTGAAAGTATCTCTTGACGGTCCTATTTAAAATATGATAAGAAGATACAGGTATATTGGCGCACAAATACACACGGTACACAAACAGAAAATACGTGCAAGAATCGAAGCATTTTGAAGTAACGTTCATAAAGCACGAATGTTAAGGGTGCGTTCTTAACCAACGCGAGCAGGGTATTTGAGCATGGCATTTGAGCGGGGTATTTGAGCGTTGTACTGTAGCGAACGGAGAATGTGTTTTTAGCTGCGAACGGGGTATTTGAGCATGGTATCTGAGCGGGGTATTTAATTGTTAATTTATGAGCTTAATTGTAATTTATGTTTAATTTATTTGTTAATTTTAATTTTAATTTACCGTGGGCTTGTTGGGAACAGTTTCGTGTTGGTTGAAATATCTGTTGGGAACGAGAAAGTCTGGAAAAAATGTCTATGGGTATACTTAAATGATAATGCATGGACGTTTTGGGAAATGATAAACAGGAAAGTTGAAGGAAAATAGTCCAAACGTGTTAGTACCTGGGTATACTAATTAATACTTACTGCAAAAGAAGCGTGCGGTAGGGTGCTAATTAATACTTACTTCAGTAAATTAACATGGAAAATGGGCCGGCGTCCGACGCGTCGGACGCCAACACCTTAATTTTCACCATCGGGCGGGAGCTCCTTTTGGGCGGAGTTAAACTCGTTGGCGTCGGACGCGTCGGACGCCAACGAAATTTCCAACGTGCTAAAAAAGGACTGCGAACGCACCCTAATTAGAAAGGTAGTGTAACATGAATGCTTTTAATAATAAAGTACATGTCAAGAATGCTTACCTCAGACATTTCGATTGATAAAATGTAATAACACGAAGTTTCCAAGTCAAGCTTGCCGGTATCTATAATAATGATTTCAAAATCTAACTGTTGAAGCTCGTAGTTCAGAATTAATTTGAAAGTTAAATTACTTACTGTTGTCACTTGTCACCGTGGACGATAACATTAATGGTTAACCCGTTACCCCTTTTGATGAGTTAAAATTTCATATCAGTTTAACGTTTATGGTAACAGTAAATTTACCATTTATTGGGATAAATCATCGATAACATTTATTTAGTATTAGCATAACAATAATTTTAATAGTTATTTTACACACTATATATATATATATGAGGAGGGTTCCGCTACACCTTTTATATTGCACGTGAACTCTACCCCTTAATCTCCACTACCCATTTCCCCACTCATTCTCTCTCTTTCCACTAAGAAATAATATTGAATTGGGAATAGAGAGAATGAGTGGAGAAATATGTGGTGGAGATTAAGGGGGAGAGTTCACGTGCAATATCAGAGGTGCCATGGAACCCTCCTCTCTCTCTCTCTCTCTCTCTATATATATATATATATATATATATATGAGGAGCGATTAGGGGCACCCCTTTTTGTGAGCACCCCTTTAGCACTCCTGCTAGTCCGTAAGCTACGCCGATCCAAATCGAATGAGAATTTGTAGACATTCAATCCACATATATTTAAGGACCTATCCAAAATTTGAGCTCGTTCCGACATTCGTACAATAATATATTTGGTGCTTAAATTTAACGGTTCGAATAAATGTCTGAAAGGTGAATAATTAAGCTAAGATTTTGAATATGCTACGGATGTCGAAACGAGCTCAAATTTTGAATAGGTCCTTAAATATATGTGGATTGAACATCTACAAATTCTCTTTCGATTTGGATCGCCGTAGCTCACGGATCGACATGGGTGCTAAAGGGGTGCTCACAAACAGGGGTTCCCCCGATTGCTCCTATATATATGTATGTATGTATGTATATATAAAATCAAACAAATTATTAGATTTTGTTTGATAATCATATGAAATAACGCTCAAATTCACTTCTTTCTATTTATATCTTTTACTAATTAATACCATAAACTATACAATGAGGTAGCCTTATAATTAAATAAATGTCAAGTAACAAACTTCTTTTGACATAAGATAAACTAATATTATTGATGTAATGGTTACTAGATTATCAATATATTAGTTTTGGTTATAAAGTTTATTGATAATGGTAACGGTAAGCACTTTATTTGTGAAATGGTAATCATTATTGTAACGGCCCTGCGATTAATCATATATGAAACAATGTTTGTGAGGTGACGTTACTCGTTGATTCACTATATCTTAAGCTAGCATATGCAAAAGTTATTTTATTTAAAGACTCTCGTTTAAATTATGGATAGTATGAAACATCTAGATGTTTCATCTTGTGAACCAACTTTATACTTTTCCAAGGTTACAACGATTTCTTAGAGATAATAGGCTATATTCTTATATTTCAGGTTTGCATATATATGAAGTTGCTATTTTTTTGTTTAAAATGCAATAACTTATACATACTGCTTCGAAACTGGACACAAAAATATTGTAAACCCGGACACAAAATTATTCATAATATTTTCGATTTTATGAAGTTCTTGCATAAATAAATTACAAAAAGTTAGATGTAAGCTTGAAAAAAATGCAGATCAATGGTCAACCAGAACAAAATTTATCAACCAAAATATCAGGATGAACACTGTTAGTGAACCAAGTTAAGAATTTACAAGTTTTAAATTATTTTGTGTAAGTGGACATTTGAATTGGAATTCCAAGTCACTTTTAGTTTCAGGGAAGTAGATTCACAAATTAAACCTTGCATAATGCCATATTAAGAGTTTTTTTGGTGCTGCTGTGTGAATTTGAAGTTCCTACCCTAACGTGCAGGTAATTTGTAATTATAGGGACATTAAATGATATATGACCATGAAAGTTCATATCATTTGCCAACTGTCAGGAATCCTTTGTTTAACCTTTGTACCGGGTTTACTGACTTTTTACATCATAGATTCATATCTTTTATCATAGGATTACAATGGTTGATGTGCTGAGTTTGACTAGCTGTTGGGTGTTAATTGGGGACCGAAAAGGTATTCGTGTTCTATCCTATAAGATATTTGGACATATACGGACCGAATGAGAAGCTGACATGAACAAAATTTAACTTTTAACAACAAATAGTGTACATGCGCTACTGATAGGGATGAATTCTTCTGTACCCAACTCCGGTGTTCTCATGTGCCGGATCAATCTTATCCATTGATTTGCACAAAATCTAATGTTTTTGAGTGGATTGTAGGACCCGTTCATTAGATTATTAATAATATGTATGGTTGATGTGTGGTGGTGATTTGTCGGGCACACGAAAATACCAGAGTTGGGTACAAAATAATTGATCCCCTACTGATACAGCCTATGCTATGTTAATTGCAGAGAGAAGTATATTTAGAGGAGAAGAAGAGGAGACATGAAAATGGTATAAATAGAATTTAGAATATTTTTCAGCCTGCATTTTTCATTCCACTGTAGCTAACTAGCTATTATATACTCCCTCCAGTTCATAATATAAGTCATTTTAGAGATTTGCACGGGAATTAAGAAGAAATTAAAATGCTTCTTTTTGGTGGGTTGACTCTTTTTTTATGAAAAATTAAGTTACTTTCTCTATTTTCAAGTACAAAAAATGGTTGTTGGGATTTTCCAAGGAGCTGCCTACCCACATGATCCAATAGAATTACTTCATGGCAAGTCAATAAAGTAGGTATAATTTATTATGCTTGAAAACATCTTATATTTTGAAAAACAAAAAACTTCACAAAACGTCCTATAATATGAACTGGAGGGAGTAGCAAACACATCACGTTCTTGTAACAAATTCAAGACAGGTGGCATTAGATCAGTCATTGCATTTTGTAACCCTTAGATTGTAACAGTAGGTAAACTGATGAAATAAAATAACATGTTTATTTATAACGAATTCTGCTACGTACGTATGAGAATGGACTGTAGGGTGCATCCATGCAGTATATTGCAGTTTGCCTCTCCAAGTTAGTCCAGATTATTAGGATTTCCTCGCATGTTGTTAAGGAGAGATGACGGGTAATAGTCCCACATCATGAAATAAATTGAAGAAGTTGGTTTAATATTTACTTGTATGTTAATTGAAATTATGGCTGGCAATTAGAATCGAGAGCCGAAAACCTAAAATGAACAGATATAAAAAAAATCTTGAAATCGAACCGAACCCGATGGGTCTTGGGTCAGGTCTGAGTGATGAAAAATACGATTAGGATTCGATCAAACCCGATACGAATTGATCCGACCTGAAAGACACGACCAAAAAAACATTGAACTATATGTATTTTTTGTGTTAGTATCCAACCGAACCTGAACCAACCCGAACTGAAACTCGGATCGGGTCGGGTCAGGTTTAAATTTTTAATTCAGAACCTAGATCCACCGGGTCGAGCCCAATTGCCATCCCTAATTGGATTAGCTAAAGGAGAAGGGAAATTGAACGGTGCCATAACAAGCAGGTGCAAAAGAAATTTAGAATTTTATATTCTTTTAGCACGGATAAGGAATTGTTATCTATTTTGTAGTTGTCATCTGTCATGCACAGCCTATTGATATTTATCATAAACATCAATAGAAAAAAAATGATACCAAATAGTATTTACCCTCGAAATTCAAAATGAAAGACTTAATGAAGATGATATAATAATGGGGATAAAAGTTAACAAAACTACCGAAAATTATACACTAAGTCCATCGCATTATATCGGCAGAATGCTTCAGAAATTTAGACATCTAAATAATATCCAGTGTGCAAACTGCAAATAATCTAATAGATTTAAGTATCAATCTTGGTAAAAATGAGGGAAAAGGCATCGTTTAGCTTGAGTTTGCTAGCACAACTGAAAGTATAATATATGTCAATCATTGTACAGTACCCAATGTAGCATATGAGTATGCAAACTTGCATGATGTATTAGGACTTACGAATACATCATTGGAAAACAATTTATAACTCATCGGTTATCCTAAAAAACTATGATACTTTTACAGTGGATTTCCAAGCATATTATAGGATTATTCTAATGCAAGTTGGATGACTTGTGTTGGGAATAATAAATCAACTTTGAGTTGGATTTTCACATTAAGAGGAGATGTCATTTTACGAACATTGGAAAAAACAAACGTGTAATACACATTGCTATGAAATTTGAATTCATAGCACTTGCAAGTACTGAAAAGGAATCTGAATGGTTACAAAATATGTTATTGGGTATTAAGTTATTGCCGAAACTGATGTCCACCATATAAGCCTCAGACATGAGTATGTAAGACAGATAACTACCATTGTATATGTAAAGTTTAATAATAATTTTTCAAACTCATTCATAAAAGCCATGAGCAAAGAAGAAATGGAAAGAACCACATCATTTAAAATGGGTCTCAAACCGTGACGTATGAATAATCAATGATAGTGGTAGCCCAACCTCAATCTTAATAACCTTAATTCAAGGTTTAATGGGTAATAATAAACAAACTTATAATTAGAAAAACACTAAGACAAACCAGTGTATACTATTTTAGATATGAAAAGGTTGAGTTTAGAACTCTAAATAAGTTCTAGGTAGTCTGGTAAAAGAGACATTAAAAACACTAAGACTCGAAAACCACCCGAAAGTCATGAGAAAGAAGATAAAGTGTAAAAGAAGAAAGGGAAGGAAAGTTTAGAATAGAAGAAGAAGAATTAATACAACTAAAATAGATCAGAATCTCACAACGGAATGTATAAGTAATAATTATAACAATACTCTTTGCATAAAAGAGAAATCTGTAGATACATATATGGATCAATCAGAGTATAAAACAATAAATAAGTCTGGGCAGTTATAATAACATGTCCTCAAAATTTCTAATGCATACAAACAACACAGCACAACAAAATAACAAAGAAAACATAGAATTACACAGAGGAATACATAGTATAACATAAAATAAATAATACATAAATAGATCTAGAGCTGGAGCTCCTTTTCTGAAACTCCAAGCAATCCAAATCCAATTTGAAAAATATACTCGGTTTTATCTGAAGATCCAGGAAAACAACGTTCAAATCAGTGTTAACATTAAAAATTGTAAAGCAAATATTGAAGGATAATAAAATTACTTATGAGAATTTACTTATGTCACATACATGCACATGTTGCCAACGCGGAAAAGTCACTGTAACAACCCTGAATACTGAGACCAGTTTAAAATTTATTTTTAATTGATTTTAATGGATTTTGAATATTTTAAAACGATTTATTTTGAGAATTAACGACTTAGAATAAGTTAAAAGCAAAGTTAGAATGTAAGAATATAAAATTTGATTAAAACAAACTAGTAATGTCGCGGTAGTTTGAAAATTTAGTTTTGAACTTCAATTGAATATACAAATTTCAATATAAGTCAGATTTCAGTAATATCAAAAACTTTAGGATCTATTTAATAATGTATTTCTAGTGAATGTAAGAAATTGTGATTTCATGTTATAAACTATAAGTTATGTTCAAATTAAAATTTAAAATAGTCGTTATAGAATTTATTAATATTTTAATATTATTTAAGCCCTTAAAAATAACCATTTTGCAAACGACCTCCGTTTTCGACAAAACTAATTTTGTTGGGTCTGGAATGTCAAATTATTGTAGACTTAAAATTTCAAGTAGACTGGAATTCGTATGTAAGCATAGTAAATTTAAACGCGTGTTGAATTTCAGTTCTAATTTAATAAACTACTTAAAAATCCATTTTTCAAATAGTCTCCAAATTCGATGAAACTTGGTTCATTCGAACTGTATTTGTGAGACATAGCTAGATTTCAAATTTCGTAATTTTTGGAGTTAATATGTGGTCGTGGCAAATTAAATCGTACGTTCAAATTTAATATTTAACATTATATTTTAATTTTAAGAAAAACTGATCGAAACAGTTGAATCAGCTTACGTAACATATCCCACTGTGTCCGAGATGTGAGTATTTGGCTGGGAGTCTCAGTCGTTGGGGTTCGTTTGGAGTTCGGAATGTCAAACTTCATAGTTAAGTGATAAGTTGAATGTAATAATAATATAAATAAATTATAAATACCCTCCCCAAACGTTCAAACCCTAAAATTCTCTTGGCCTTGGTCAACGCGGGCTTACAGCCATCTCCACCCTTACGAATGAACAAGAACGTCCGATCCTTCTTCACATTTTTTCTTCGAATCTGTAGATCATTAGCCGAAGCTTCCAAAACAAAAATCTTAGAGCGTAGTCTTTGCTTTAATTTCATACCAAGTTGATGAGCTATGGTGTTATGAATCATAAGCAATCCAATCTCAAACATGCTTCATTCGAACCGAATTTTCAAACACTAAAAACGAGCGGGTTGGCTGCTGTGACCGGCGTTAGGGGAGGAAACGGAGGGCTTCGCGACGACATCTTTTGATCGGCCTCTGGCACTGTCTGGTGACGCGCGATGTGAAGAAGAGGGCTGGAGATCAGTTCGAATTCGGCAAAATGAAAGAAGACGATGAAAGATTAATTAATAAAGTAATTAAATATTTTAATTATCTTAGCAAGGATTAATACGTAATTAATGTATATACTGCCATAACTTATTCATATTAAATCAGAATTCGACAAAATAAGGTTCGTTGGAATCATAGAGACGAGAGCTTCGCAGTTATGCTGACTAAAAGGAATTCGGAGCAAGCTGCAAATTTTCGATTAAATTAAGCATGTTGTTTAATTTAATTAAAAAAATTGTGCCATAACAATTTCAGAACCAATCAAGGTGAGAACTATCTCACTCAACTAATTTGTATAGTTATTTTATTTTATAACTGAATATATATATTGATTGCCTATATTGATTTTATCTGGTTAATTATTACAAATTGTAATATGGTATGTGGCAGCTCACATCACTAGTTGTTTGAAAACCATATGGATGATTGGAAGTTTGCAATTTTAACGTTATTTTTATTAAACTGTGAATATGTGCATTGTTGAATAAAACGTTTATATTATGTGTTTTCTTGGGATGACAATTTACCCTACATCTCCCTGGATAAGTTAACACGGATTGTGATTTAAACACCACATGGGTCATGGGATGATAATTAATTCACACATCTCCCTTCTGTGTAGTTGAATAATCGATTGACAGACCGTTGTAAGCGTTATTTAATTATTTAATGCTTATACAATTGTAGATGCACTTTTGATGTGAATTGAATGTTTAATAGTTGTTTATAACTATTATTGAATACATGTAATGTATCAAATCCATATGATTAAAATTATATGGCAACTGATTGCGTCTCATTCCAATTCGGAAATAATGAATATTTTAATATAATATTTAGTGAAGAATCAAAATATGATTTTGATGTCCGATTTTGGATGGACACAAAAATATTGAAATATGAAGACGCGTTAAACGAATAAATGCCATTTTAACTCGAATGGATTTTTCTATCGATTTTATTCATTTTTATAATGAATGTTGGCAAAATGGATTTCAAAATTTGATATTTTGAAAATATTATTATTTTAACATTATAATAATATGAAAACAGCGCTAGTGCAGCTAAATGACCTGAAACGTCATTTAACTGAAAGGGCCTATTGTTAAATGATTAAAAATAGGAAAAATTTATGTTAAATCATAATAAATGATTTGAAAAGATTTTTAGATGAAATACTCCAAGTTTGAAATGATAAAAGATACTTTATCCGAATGAACTAGTTAACAACTAGAAAAAAGAACTGAAAGGAATTGTAATGGTTTTAATATAACCAGAATTTCCAATATATAAATTGGATAGGATTTGAATGGAAATTATGTTCGGATATTTTGGTATTGAATTCCGTGATTATACGGATATCGTTGAGGAATTCGGAAGATATAGATATCGTTGTTCCCAATATGATATATGTTGGTTTCGGAATTGGATGTTGAATATAAGCCGATATGATTTCTATTCAGAGCCTTGTATTTAATATCAACTTAAATTTTGGGTTTGTGGCAAATGGTGTCTTCAATAACACTGTTCTTAAACCCAATTGAGAATAGAATAGATCTTTTAGTTAAGATTTAGTGAAGTTTTCCAATTAATAAATATAACTGAAATTAAATGGAAGTTGATTTTGGGTTCATTGTGAACGACGTTTTAAATAACATTGGTTCTTAAACCTGATTAACTATAAAGTTATGATTTGGATTTTTTCCAAAGTGAAAGTTTTCCAATTTAATGAATTAAATTGGAATGGAGCGGAATTCGATTTAATAATAATCGAGATGAGCTTCTGTGAAGGAAGAACATTACTATTTATGGAATTTAAAAGACTTTGTCGTTATTCCACTTATAGTATTAGTCTGATATGGAAATTCATACTGATTATGATTGATCTGCTTTCCGTGAAGATTCCATATTAAACGAAAGATGATTTTGGGTTTGTCGTGAAGGGTGTTTTAAATGACATTCGTTCTTTAACCAAGTTAAAAAAGGATTAATTTCCTGAAGTTGAATAATCATTAAGTAATAACTTTTGGAGATTAAAACTAAGTGGAGTTTTCATTAATCTTTAATTAGATTGAAATCTGAATGTGGTAATTAAGTTCACTAAATTCGAAAAGTGTTCGATAATGGAGTACCACCAGTTTTACTTCATGCAATGGTTAAATCTTTAATTAGATTTGGAATGTTAAATGGTAATTAAATTTACACATAACACAATGGGTGTAAGATATGGAGTACAACCAGTTTTGCTCTATGGGATGAATAGGTTGGGATTGGGATAATAAAATAAATGATTACTTCAGTAAGGATCATAAATCCTGACTAGTTTGATAAACCTTAACCTGGTTTAAGTTGAGAAAAGATATTATAAAATCTTTTGAAATGATTTCCAAGAAATGGATTAAACAATAAGTTTAAGAGAGATAATCCTTGATAAAATTAATGGGAACCTTTCCCCAGATTAAAGAATATTTGAATAAAAGAATATTCCAGATTGGAATGATGTAGTGACCCGAAAATCCGGTCCAATTTGAGCTGACCAAATAACACAAGTCCAACCCCAAATTGCACTGAAAATTCAAGAAACTAATAGAAAGAAGATAGAGGGTGAGGATAGATAAGGTAGAACTAATAGAATAGAAGAAGAAGAAGGACATCATCGTCAGAGTAAACACGAATCTCACAGCGGAACGAATAAAATATAACATAACTTTTGAAATACAAACAGTTATATATACAATAGCACTTATCAGAGTACAGCACTTACAACAACAGCGGAAATAATAATAGCTATAGAATCCTGAAGCCTCCTGCTCCAAGCTCTCCAAGTGTATCTGTAAAATCCCGACTACTTGACTGCCCGTACAAAATTAGGCACCCAAGAGTTTAGGGAAACAAACAAATAAACCCCGGGTCAGTCATGGGACTGGTGTGAGTAAAACAGTTTAAAACAGTTTGAACAAGTAAACGATATCTCATAAGACCACGCCGCATAACGGAACGGGTTTTCCCTTATGAGAATCCAACAACTTTGTAAACAATATCATTCTGATATTATAATAATGTCTAAATACAATTGGATAACAATCTAGCAGAAACGCTTTCATCTCACGTTCTACAAATATAGTATACAATCAAAACCGCAAGCACGTATTAGGTAATGGATTTCCAACTATGACAAGGTATGGAACCACCTTCCGATCAGTGTACTCTAGGAACGATACACTGGAGTTCAACAAGAACATCTTGCAACTCAGCCACACATGATCGACCACTCATTTCGCTTGAGTGTATCGAATGTACATCACCAACAGTTGGGATCAGCAACCGTTTCCGTATATATATATGGGACAACATTGATAGATTAAAGAAGCAAATGAATATTCTCTAGATAGGTGATTATACACCCTACTTCGGTGTGACCGACTTAGCCATGCTGCCTGCCCGATTTCTATCATTTACCGGATGTGAGGCTAGAAGCTACGCTTACTTTCCATTCATTTATAACACGATCACTTTGAATGCCACATTATCAGATTCGTAAATCATTAGTTGGTTTATACAAATATCCTGGATGTTATGCTAAGGGATAAATCCGTTTCAACCATATATATTTATACAGACCAACCCATTCAATCATTGGAAATACTTTGTCAGACATTCGTCCATTTACGTTCGTTCTAGGACTGAACGAAACCGAAGGCACTATTCAGTACATCCATCTTAGTCCATTGTTATCTAAGATTTATACAACAGCCCTTGCACATTATTCCGTCTTCAATATATTCAGCATATATGATTCGCAACGCTTATGCCAATACATAGTGGTTCTTTGGATAATAATCCAACCGGTCTCTCCATATTAACAACGTTAAAATGGTCAAAACATTGATAGTCTGTGATTTAACTATCAAAGAAAAACTCGTGTGCAAACAACGATATTATTTCCAGACGGAAATTATATCAACCAATCATCATTTAACATTTATCTCTTTAGTTCATTAATTTACTTATCTCCTGTTTTCCCTATATTCTAAATTTCTTATTTTCTAATTTTAGAAAATATACTTTATTAACAATGGAAAACATTTCCATTTCCTTGTTTTCTATATTAGAAAACATTTCTGATTTCTTATTTGGAAAACATTTCCAAAGTTCCTTTATTGGATTTAAACTGATGTTTAAATAAACATCGCTATGCCAACTCAAACCAGTTACTGAATTCACTTAACCATCATTCACTATC
Organism: Allium sativum; assembly: GCA_030737875.1. NCBI lineage: Eukaryota > Viridiplantae > Streptophyta > Magnoliopsida > Asparagales > Amaryllidaceae > Allium > Allium sativum. The sequence goes on along the minus strand of CM060919.1, from coordinate 792,587,798 downwards.
AAACCTTACCATTCCTTAGTTAAGAAGGAAGTCAATCAAGTTGGGGTATAATTACCTCTCAGATCTTAACTGAACAACGTTATAACTTCAAAATAGTAACAGTTTATCTTTTAAACCTTTAACAACTTCTTCACGTAACTCTCGGATTCAATTTACGAATCCACTTCTTTATTGAAACATTGATTATAACGTTATAATCCCTACCTTCGCAATATCTAACTTCAATTTTAACCTTTATTCTTTAATTCGACTAATTAAACCTAGCCCTAATTTATTAGTGTATACTCCTGATTTAAAAACCAAAAAGTAAATATTACTTTCCCGAATTCGATCTATTTGAATTCGACGTATAATTCTCTTCCGAGTAATCTCTAATTGATTAACTCTTCTTCGAATAACCTATATTTGATTATCTCTCTTCGAATAACTTATATTCGAAATCTCTCTCTTTCGAATAAACTATATTCACTCTCTTTCTTTCGAATACGATATATTCGATAATCTCCTTCCGATTAAACTAATCGATAACTCTTTTCCTTTATCTCTATTCGAATAAACTATATTCGACTAACTCTATTTAACTCCATTCGAATAACTACTATTCGATTAACTCCATTCAACTCTATTCAACCCTATTCGAATAAACTATATTCGACTAACTCTATTTAACTCCATTCGAATAACTACTATTCGATTAACTCCATTCGCTTGACTCTAGATCGCAGCGATCACAATGGTTACGCCTGATTCCCTCAGGAAACATCCGACCGCCGTAGGTTATTTACAGCCCTGCGAATTACGCTAGCAATCGTGCTAAATGGCATCTCAATTGGATTAACCTTAACTGATTAACTCTAACTGGTTAACTCTAACTGATTAACTCTAACTGGTTAACTCTAACTGATTAACTCTACTGGTTAACTCTAACTGATTAACTCTACTGGTTAACTCTAACTGATTAACTCTAACTGATTAACTCTAACTGATTAACTCTAACTGATTAACTCTACTGGTTAACTCTAACTGATTAACTCTAACTGGTTAACTCTAACTGATTAACTCTAATTGATTAACTCTAACTGGTTAACTCTAACTGGTTAACTCTATTTGACTAACTCGACTCGACTAACCCCTTTCGAATAACATATTCGATTAACCAACTTCGAATACCATATTCGATTAACTGACTTCGAATACCATATTCGATTAACCAACTTCGAATACCATATTCGATTAACCAACTTCGAATACCATATTCGATTAACCAACTTCGAATACCATATTCGATTAACTAACTTCGAATACCATATTCGATTTCTCCTTTTTTATAACGTTTATCTATTAAAAATATCCCATTTTAACAACGTTTATTCATTTATAAAGATTCACTTTTTTAGTAACGGTTCTTCACTTTATAAATGTTCATTTAATAACGTGTTCCTTTTAATAACAGTTTCCTTTTTATTAACTCTATTTATTTTCTAAATATTCCCTTTTTAATTCTATTTGTAAATGGTTTACAAATATTTCTTTTTTCTATTTTATTCTATTTGCAAATGGTTTGCAAATATTTCCTTTTCAAATTTATTCTTAAAAATATTCTAACTCCTTAAATCCCCGGGAAAATTCGCCATAACCTCCTTTGTATCGGAAGCATCGGGAAAATCCCCAAACCCGCCACACAGGCCTTTCCATTCAAAAAGAAATGTTTTGAATTTATTTTCCTTTTTAAAATATCTCCTATTTATAAATATCCCAATTTATAAATATTCCTTATTTATAAATATTCAAATTTATAAATATCTCTTATTTATAAATATTCCAATTTATAAATATTCTGTTTTCAATATCACTTTGAAAATCTACTTATCGACATCCCGTATGTTTTGGTATTCAATCATATCAAATCACGATGGTAAATATCGTCCAAACACATATAATCGACAACAGATTTTATATCACCTCATATAACACAATATATGAAACAAAACAGTATTAGAAATATTGAGGAACCCAGTTGGGTCCCTCCAACTTGTTTCCCTGCATCACAGATGTTACACAATAAAATCAACATCGCTTTCAGTTCAGTACGGATTATTCTGATAACAACATCAATATATAAATATTTAACGGTTTATATATATATATAATTTCAACTAACTGACCAGCAGTTCAATCAATCAACCAACACACAGCAATCAACAGATGATTAACAGTTCTAAAAATACATTATAAAAATATAACTGTTCAGAGTTGGTGAGTTTAACTCACCTTGTCGGTGTATCGTTAAACAATGATAATCGTTTAGCAGTCCTGTTCTGACGATATTTTCCCGTCATATTTTCCAATAAATCTCTGAATCATTCCAACTGATCTCATGTTGTAGCCCCCGTTCGTGTGATCCTGTCGGATCCTGTTCGGTCGGATTCCTTTTGAATTCTCTCCGGCCCATTACTAAAAATCCAAACTCGCAAGTGTCATTGCTTCCCCGTTGAACCAATGCTTCCCCCTTCGGTAAAACGTTATGTTTTCCCTGTACACTCTTTCTTTCATCCCTTTTCTTTTTGATTCTTATATGGGTTCGGTCCCTCTTCACATCTTAAAGCCCAACCTTAATCTCCTTCCACACCATCTTCAACGTACCCAGACCCAACTGCTAACAGTGCCGCCCCCTACAAACTGCTATACTCCATCCTGTTTTAATCACAACATCTCCGTTAAACCCAGAAATCATGTGCTTACTAACCCCCTTCTTTTACCGTTATTTCCATCAGCACATCCTGAAATCCCAAACCACCTTCTCTCAATGATTTTGAAACAAATCACACCATTATATCCTTTGACCAAAACTGCATCATCCCTTACCATTTCCACAACGCTCAATGCCTTCTTCTCCCATCAAACTGTTCACTACAACAGGCTTCAGCAAAGCCCTCATCGCAACTCTCGTTCCCTCTATTTATCAACATCAAAATCTTACCACTCGTTCACCAAGTTTTTAAATGAAAAAGAATAAAAACAGAAGTCTCACTTGATCCCTTTCCACAGCTAAAAGTTCCGATCCTCTCTTCCTTTCTATCACGACTTCGAGCCCACCTTCTCCGTATGTCGGAGCTCCGGCCAACTCCTCCACCCTCGGCGCTGTGACCCTTGCCACCATCAGCAGCGACCCCCTGTTGCTGTCGCCACTTGCATCGCCCCAAAACTCAGACAACAGTTTAACTTTCTTCCGTTCATCTCCTCCTTTTGACTCCCCTCCACCATCGCTACGGTCAACTACCCCGACCAAGACCACCATCAAGCGAACCAGCACCCCATTCTGCACCTGCCCGTCACCTCCTCACCACCTCCTGGCCTCCGTACTTATTTCTGACCTGAGACCGTTCCTGTAGCGAGCTACAGGACGCGAACTTCATCGTCGTGGAACCCTATAAATCTCGTACCATAATGAAGAGCGAGCTGCTAGGAATCCGAATACACTCGTTTCTAGATTTATGAATTTTCGTTGATTTTCTATGATTTATGAGAAGTGCGGTTTAGTTTAGAGAAAAAGGAAACCGGCGGCTTGAAAGCATTTGACTGAGAGAGTGAAGTAATTAGGTCATAAGGACTTAAGGTGGGGGTACTTATAAGGAGATGTGTTGGATATTTATTTAGATATTTTGCTTGAGATATTTTCATTATTTAATTCTCTTATATTTCGTAACACGTTATAAGCTTATACAACTTCATACTAAACCCGAATGTTACCAAAATTGACACTCCACTATATTTCCATACTCCGGACTTTATGAAACTGGTTTCGTCGATTTCTGAGGTGGTTTGCGAAAACATTACTTTCTCGTATAACTAAAACCGAATAAATCTTTATTCGATTTCAAAACACTTCAAATCTTTGGTAATAAATTTATATTATCGTTTAAATTCAAAAATGGATTTTTTCATAAGCTTCTAACTCCATTTAATTTCATATAAAATTCCAGATTCGATTTAGTTACACTAACAACTCGTTTATTCTGAATTCAAGTTATTAAACTCAAATTCAACCACTTACATATTTAAAATAAATTAAATATTCAGACGCAAAAACCCCGGGTCATTACAAATGAGGTGTATGATGTGTTTATATTTCACTTGATTGTAAGATACGCGAATTATTTGGAAAGACGGGTTTAACCCATTTTGAATAATTGATACGACGACTAAAAGTCCAACATTTGAAGATAGTAGTTGAAGATCGGAAATCTTCACATCGTTAAGATGATTATTGATGTTCTCGATTGGGCAGTACATCCAAGACGAGGTAATAAGTGGTGGTCGTCCTATAACACCCCACCTCCATTAAGATCACTTACAAACGGAATGCAATAACTTTAGTGGGGGTCATAAGAGTATAGAACAGATAAAATTACAAAACAGACAAATGTAAGCAGCGGAAAACAATTAGGACTTTTATTTCATAGTAGCATAATAGGATAAACTTTCATAAGGGTTGTTTCAAACCTCAACACCAAAACCCATTACATCAAATATCTGTCTTGTTTCTCAAAAGAAGCATAATACAAAATAACATAACATAATTCCCCAATTAAGCAGTAGCCAGCCATAGCAGTAAAGCAAAGAGTCCAAAGTAATACATCACAATATTCGAACTTGAAAAGAATATGAACTAAGCAGTGGTATTCCCTCCCTATGGACCTTGGGGGGGACGAAAGAAAGAAGGCGAAACAAAAACAAAGTCATACATAAATCCTGGTAAGTCCAGTGCCTTTCAGCATGTAAACAGGTAAAGGTATCATGACATGAATAAACTGGATACAAGACATAACCATGATAATAAGCATCGCAAGATAACGAGATAAGCATAAGGTAAGACTAGAACATGATAAGGTATCGTATCGATTCCTAATTTCTCTGAACCACCTAACTAATGTTCAACTAATGCCATTTGTTACAAAACAAGATAAGTGATACCCATTTCCTACATGATAGTTATAAAGGTACATATCTCATGATGAGGGCTCCACCTCATATTGACGTTTACCTGTCTCCACTATACCAATCTTAATTGATCGGCTCCTATTCAATGTTCCGCATGTGTTTTTATCAAACCGGCCCCTACTTGTAGATATATGTGCTGGTTCCACCATAGGGTGTATCATTTCCTAGGGTGGCAACCCGATATAGTTCTAGAGTGCACATCTTTATACCTACTTGGTACTCAATGTCTAAATTTTCCCATGCCGGAATTACGTGCACATTCGTAATCTATCAGAACCTGCACTATCGCACCACCTGCCGCTATTTCGACAGCTTATAATCAGCCTAGTAATCGTGCCCCACCTTGCCTAGCTCAGGGTCCCATTGATACCTAACGTGGGTTACTGCTGAAAAGGGTCCTGCTACTAGGGTTTTCCTAGGGTCTATTCGTATACCCCCCCATATTGTTTAAGTGTCATCAATCAATCAATTCAAGTTTACTTAACCCATCCATTCATCATGTTATATTGGTTAAGTGTCATTAATCCGGTAGAGTTACTTAACCCACCCACTTGTCATGTCATATTGGTTAAGTGTTGCATGTTGACTTAACCCTAACATACTTAACATGTTTGCTTAGCATTAATTATTTATTAATGCATCAACCTCTCACATTGGACTTATTTGTGGTAGCTAGATTGTGCCGGGCGGTTCCGGACAGTCTTACACCGCAAACCCATTCCAACCTCAGGTTCAAGCATTAAATGCGCTAACCTCTCACATTAGACTTGTTGTTTAAGGTTGCTGGATGTGTCGGGCAGTTCCGGGCAGTCTTACACCACAAAATCATTCTAACCTCGTGTTGGGAATTATTACCCATCTAATCTTCGCCTTTGACCTCTCACATTATATTGTTGTCGTTGCGGTTACTGGATGTGCCGGGCGATTCCGGGCAGCCTTACACCACAACTTAAATCTAACCTTGTGTCTTAGGCGGCTATTAGATTTAATTAAATTATATACTTTCCAATTATGTCCAAATTCCAATTTTTACATGCCAATTTACATATGCCCAAATATTGATTTACATGCCAATTTACATATGCCCAAATATTGATTTACATGCCAATTTACATTTGCCCAAATATTGATTTACATGCCAATTTACCTAAACTTGCAATTATAATAATAATAATACCCTATATCCATCACAAATTATGCCCAATAATTCCACCAAACATGTCATGCCCATAAATTCATCCAAATAGGCAATACCCAATATTCCCCGTATTCCAAACGTTCGTATTTCGCGATTTCAGCCTAGGTTCGAAGTTAACCCAGGTTCAATAAAAGAAAATAAAGAGGGGAAGATAGAAATTGCATAAAATAAGAACGGAGAGAAAATTGGCGTGAAAATATCATCACAGGCATGAAGGCTAAGACTTGATAAGAACACCATAATGAGCATGAAAAACTGATGTACAACAAGATAAACTGATGATAATAGCATCATGAGAATAAGAATAGAAGCAAAAGAAATAACTTAGAATCAGGCATAGCCTCAATTTCATCTTATTACATGTCAAGACTAGATTTAGGTGTTCAAATCTAAAAATAACTGAACTTACAGCGTTTGGATTAGAAAAGATAATTTAATTGCTCGTTGTTGTTGAATAACTCTAACTTGATATTGATTAATCCTCTAGGTTGATGAAGAACTTTTTGATTTGATTTAGGTTTTAGTGGCGGCTAGGTTTAAATGAGCGTTTGGCGGCATGGAGGCGCCATGAGAGTGAATAATAGAATTGGGGTTTAGGTTTGGATATGTATTTATAGGTGTGTTAGGCAAACCATGGCCTTTAGATTAGCATAGGAGTCATCAGAGCCATCTAAACCAAAGAGACATATCACCCAGCCAACCACAGTGCGACACATCAGCCCTAAAACACAAAATTTCGTTACAGACCATTCTAGGCTGACGGGGTCGATTCGAAACACCCTGAGTTGACCCTGTGACCGACCCATAAAATAGGTTGGTTTGGTGTTTTGCCTTCTTGTTTCCGCTGTTTTGAATTTTTTCTTGAATTTTAGGTTGATTTTTATTTTATTAATTTATATATATACATATATTTCCCTTATATGTATACAAACTTCCAAGGTCCATAATTGTCTCGTACATTATCCGTTTAATGCAAACTTTGGGTCCATCTTAACCAGAATTTTGAGACGAACGCAGTAGTGTATTCTGTTTTACTTAATTGTCACTTTTAAAATTAAGTATTCTTTTAATTCGTCTATTAATATTCATAGAAAAATATGGGGTGTTACATTCTCTCCTCCTTAAAAGATTTCGTCCCCGAAATCTCTAAGTTAAGAAGAATGCACCCTACCATCCAACATCCATCTACTCAACCATCATTCACAAGCATCCATTGTCCTTAAACAAAGATTTCTAATGTTATATGAACATATGCAAAAGTATGTGTCTATTTGTTCCTTATCTAATGCATAATCAGGTAATCTACTGATTCAGTTGACCTCCTTTATGCGAATTAAGTTAGTGCCATGAGTCCAATTATGTAAGCAGTTATTCCTAATGTACTTCATAACCTCTACATGAGTGCACAATCATTCATCCATATGCAACATTCATATGATAACACGTCCAATTTCAATCTCATCCATAACCAAACATATATATGCATATGCAATGTGAAAGTGACTTGAGCCGATCTAATGCCTAAGGTGTGTGTGTAAATGCATCCACGAGCAACCACTTGCATCCACTTGCATCCACAAAACATAACATGTCTTAAACACATGTTTACAATCATAGGATATTCCTAGCTAAAGGTCGATGATATAATCAAGAGGATGTCCTAAACGATAGAACAAGCATAAACAAAGTGGTAGAAAAAGGGGAAATTAAGAACATACCCTCAAAGAGAAAAGGATACACGTAAGCATCTTAGCTTCCATCTCCCAAGTAGTGTCTCCTTCATCACTTCCCCATTGTACTTTGACTAGCTTGACTTCTTTGTTGCGTAACCTCTTGACCTCCGATCAAAGGATGCACGTAGGGGCTTGTCTAATCGTGGCATCTCGCTCCACTTCAACTTCCTCAAGTATGCTCGGCTCCACCACATTCGCGGTGTCATGTAAGTACTTCCTCATATGTGATATGTGAAACACATTATGTACACCACTATGCTTCTCGGACAACTCTACTCTGTAGGCCATCTGTCCAACTCTCTCTATAATAGGAAACGGTCCTACGAATCTCGGTGCTAGCTTCCCTACCGACCTAAAGCGAACAACATTCCTTAATGGTGATACTTTGATAAAGACCATGTCTCCAACACTGAACTCAAGGTCGGTCCTTCTCCTATCAGCATACGACTTTTGCCCATCTTGCGCGGTCTTCATATGTCTTTGAATTAGACCCACTTTCTCCGAAGTCTCTCTAATCATATCTAGCCCAAGTACTAGCTTATCTGTGGATTCCCACCAACAAGTTGGTGATCTACATGGCCGTCCATACAAAGCTTCAAAAGGTGTCATGCCAATGCTAGACTGATAGTTGTTATTATACGCAAACTCTACTAGTGGAAGGTGGTCCTCCCATGTCCCGCCAAAGTCCAAGATATAAAGCCTCAAAAGGTCTTCTAAAATCCGATTCACCATCTCGGTTTGGCCGTCTGTCTGAGGATGATACGCCGTGCTCAAGCATAACTGAGTCCCTATGGCTTCTTGCAAACTTTTCCAAAAGTCACTAGTAAAGATAGGATCATGATCGCTTACTATGATAGAAGGTACCCCATGCAAACGAACTATCTCCCTAACATAAATAGGTGCTAATGATGATGCAATCCTCTTTCTGTTGACAGGAATGAAGTGAGCACTCTTCAAAAGTTTGTCGACCATCACCCAAATAATGGTATTCCGTCTTATAGACATAGGCAACCCATCTATAAAGTCCATTGAGATACTCTCCCATTTTCATTGTGGAACCTCTAGAGAATGAAACAGTCCACGGGCTTTTTCTGCTCAGCCTTGACTTGCAGACATACCAAGAATTTAGAAATGAACTCAGCCACGTCCTTCTTCATTCCAGCCCAAAATAAAACTCGCTTCATGTCTTTGTATATCTTGTCACCACCGGGATGTATGGTCATCTTAGAATGATGGGCTTTCTCAAGAACTGTCTTGCTCAAGTTCTCGTCTTGTGGTACACAAAGTCTCCCGTCCCTATGTAACCAACCCTTGTCATCTAGGGTATACCTACCACGATGGCTCGAAGACTCCCCTCCTATGAGCTTTTCTACTAGCTCAAGCAACTGTGGGTCATCTCGCTGGGCCTCTCCAATCCGTCCCAAAAGCGTAGGTCTCACCTCTAAGGATGCTAACAAACCGGTCACATAATCGACAGAGAGTCTAAAGTCAAAGGCCGCTATGTGTTCTAAGCTCTGCCTCTCCACAAACATAGGACTCAAAGTCAACTTCTTCCTACCCAAGGCGTCAGCTACAACGTTACCCTTGCCAGGGGTATATGCGATCTCAAAATCGTAGGATGTTAAGAACTCCATCCACCTTTGTTACCTCAAATTAAGATCTTTCTGCGAGAAAAGGTACTTCAACGATTTATGGTTAGTATATAGTTCAAACTTCTCACCTAGGAGATAATGGCACCAAGACTTAAGCGCAAAAACGATGGCAGCTAACTCTAGATCGTGGGTTGGGTAGTTTTTCTCATGTACTTTCGATTGTCTTCCACCATAAGCTACTACCTTACCTTCTTGCATCAAGACAACGCCTAGTCCCATACCGCATGCATCCGTGTATACTGTAAACACTTTACTCCCGTCTGGCAATGTCAACACTAGGGCTGTTGTAAGTGCCCTTTTCAATCATTGGAAAGCAATGTCACAATCAAAGTCCCAAGTAAAGGCTAGATTCTTCTACATTAGCCTAGTAAGTGGGGATGATATCTTCGCAAAGTCCTTAATGAACTTCCTATAATAGCCCGCTAATCCAAGAAAGCTTCGCACCTCTGTTGCATTCTTTGGGATCTTCCAATCTTGCACTGCAATTACTTTTGCGGGGTCTACAGCTGTTCCGTCTTTGGACACCACATGTCCTAGAAACCTTACTTCTTCTCTCCAAAAGTGACATTTGGAGAACTTCGCTTTAAGCTGATGTGCTCGAAGGGTATCCATGACTTCCCTCAAACGCAAAGTATGTTCTTCCTCGTTCTTTGAGAAAATCAAGATGTCGTCCATGAAGACTACAACAAACTTATTAAGGAACTCCCTAAACACCCTACTCATCAAGTCAACAAAATAGGCGGGTGCATTCGTCAAACCGAAAGGCATGACGAGCCATTCAAAGAAAACGTCAGGGGTCCTAAAAGCAATCCTGTTTATACTGTCCTCAGCCACTCTTAGCTGATGAAAACCCATAGCCAAATCTAGTTGTGAGAAAACAGACGCACCTACAAGCTGGTCAAACAAATCTTCTATTCGTGGAAGTGGGTGCCTATTTTTCTTAGTCAGCTTGTTTAACTCTCTATAGTCCACACATAAGCAAAGTGAAACATCCGCCTTAGTAGTGAATACTACTGAAGCAACCCATTCATAAATACTTTGCCTAATAAACCCCTTCTCAAGCAACTCTTTAACTTGTTTACTAAGCTCATTCCTTTCCCTAAGAGCCATGTGTCGTACGGGTAAAGCAATTGGTTTGACATTATCAACCAAGTGTATGCGGAAATCTATTTCACAATTTGGGGTTAACCCCTTCACCTTATCAAAGACATTGGGATACTCACGGATTACTAGAACAGATTGCAAATTATCAACAGATGCATCAAGAGATTCTAGGTAACTAAGCATGACAGAACCCTTGGGGTTACACAAGATTTCGAGGGTATTACCGAGACGAGTTAAAAGTCTAACTACCCTCCTTTCACAATCGAGAATGGCACCATTTCTGGATAACCAATCCATCCCTAGAATCAACCCATAGCTCATGAAACCAAGAACATATGCATTACATCGAAACTCAACACTAAGTATAGATATTCCCAAATCCAAGCAAATCATAGATAAATGAGCCGAACCCCCAATTGGATTTGAGACAACAATGGGATCCTCTACCATACATGTACTAAGGTGCGGAGACTCTACTATAGAAGCGGATATAAAAGAATGCGATGCACCAGAATAAAAAAAGTGCGCACAGGATGATCAACAAGAAAAACTAAACTTTCAACAGAAATATTTCTACCTCTCTCTTGAGTGGTTGCCATGAGAGCATGAACTTGCCCTCCAGAAGATCCTGCCCTTTTCCCTTGCTTCTTTGGGCAATCCTTAAGCCCATGTCCTGTCTCGCCACAATGGAAACAACCACCCGTCTTCCTCTTCTTTCTACAGTCTTTAGCGATGTGGCCAATGATACCACAATAGTTACACTTCCTCTTGTCGCGTGGCTTGTTGTTCTTTCCACCCTTCTTATTGTCCACCTTCTTTTTTTTAGGTTCATCCTTGTTCACTTCTTTCTTCCCACCCTTGTTATTTTCATGTAAGAGCGCCATGTCGACCAATCTCTCAAAAGTTGCGCCCATTGGAATATGGGACATAGCTAGACCATGCAATGGTTCATTCAAGCCTCTAGTAAAACGTAAAGCTTTCTTGTAAGGTGTATCAACCAACTCCAACCCAATTCTTGCAAGCAAATTGAATTTGTTGACGTATTCCTTGACTGACATACAACCTTGTTTGATCGCTAGAAACTTCTCCATCTGTAGGCTTTGTTCAGCTAGTGAGAGGAACTTCATCTCAAACCTCTGCCTAAAGTCCACCCAAGTCTCAACTGGTTGCTTAGCACTAGTAACTTCCCACCAGTAAGAGGATTCTTCCTTCATTAGCTAAGCGGCCAATTGTATCTTCCTCCTATCATCCAATTCAAAGATAGCAAACAACTCTTCTGTTTCCTTGAGCCAGTTCCGTGCTTCAACAAAAGTCTAAGTCCCTTTAAAGATATTTCCGCCCATAGCATGGAAGTCCTTACAAATCTTAGCAAAAGCATCTATGCGAGGAGCGACAGCAGCTGGGGCAGGAGGAGGAACGTTGGCTGGGCCCACGGCAGTGGCCCTAGCCTCTAGGTATTGTTTGAACCAAGCGGGTATCGGAACACCCTCAGGTATCTCGGGTTCCCCATACATGCTAAAAAGAAAAAGGAAAGGATTCAAAACAAAGAAAAGAAGGATAATGCATATGGCTTTGGGGAATATGCCTTTTTAAAATAACAATATTTTTCCTTGAAAATGCTTCTTTAAATCATGGTTTTGAAAATATTTTCTTTAAAATATGCATTTGAAAATAGTTTTCAAAATCTTTTATCCGTTCTGGTAACCTTCAGCTCTGATACCACGTGTAACACCCTACCTCCATTAAGGTCACTCACAAAGGGAATGCATTAACTTTAGTGAGGGTCATAAGAGTATAGAATAGATAAAATTACAAAACAGACAAATTTAAGCAGCGGAAAACAATTAGGACTTTTATTCCATAGTAGCATAATAGGATAAACTTTCATAAGGGTTGTTTCAAACATCAACACCAAAACATCAAAACCCATTACATCAAATATCTGTCTTGTTTCTCAAAAGAAGCATAATACAAAATAACATAACATAATTCCCCAATTAAGCAGTAGCCAGCCATAGCAGTAAAGCAAAGATTCCAAAGTAATACATCACAATCTTCGAACTTGAAAAGAATCTGAACTAAGCGGTGGTATTCCCTCCCTGTGGACCTTGGGGGAGCGGGAGAAACGAAAGAAAGAAGGCAAAAAAAAAAAACAGAGTCAGACATAAAGCATGGTAAGTCCAGTGACTTTCAACATGTAAACAGGTAAATGTATCATGACATGAATAAACTGGATACAAGACATAACCATAATAATAAGCATTACAAGATAACGAGATAAGCATAATATAAGACTAGAACATGATAAGGTATCGTACCGATTCCTAATTTCTCTGCACCACCTATTCAACTAATGCCATTTGTTACAAAACAAGATAAGTGATCCCCATTTCCCACATGATAGTTTTATAGGTACATATCTCATGATGAGGGCCCCACCTCATATTGATAGTTTACATGTCCCCACCATACCTATCTTAATTGATCGACTACTACTCATAACGTTTCGCATGTGTTTGTATCAACCCGGCCCCTACTTAAAGATACCTGTGTTGGTCCCACCATAGGGTGTATCAATTCCTAGGGTGGCAACCCGATACAGTTCTAGAGTGCACAGCTTTATACCTACTTGGGAGTCAGTGTCTAAATTTTTCCATGCTGGAATTACGTGCACATCCGTAATCCGTCGGAACCTGCACTGCCGTACCACTTGCCGCTATTTTGACCGCTTATAATCTGCCTAGTAATCGTGCCCCACCCTGCCTAGCTCAGGGTCCCGTTGATACCTAACGTGGGTTACTGTTGAAAAGGGTCCCGCTACTAGGGTTTTCCTAGGGTCTATTCGTATACCCCCCATATTGGTTAAGTGTCATCAATCAATCAATTCAAGTTTACTTAACCCACCCATTCATCATGTTATATTGGTTAAGTGTCATTAATCCAGTCGAGTTACTTCCACCCACTTGTCATGTCATATTGGTTAAGTGTTGCATGTTGACTTAACCATACCATACTTAACATGTTTGTTTAGCATTAATTATTTATTAATGCACCATCCTCTCATATTGGACTTATTTGCGGTAGCTGGATTGTGCCGGGCAGTTCCGGGCAGTCTTACATCGCAAACCCATTCCAACCTCGGGTTCAAGCATTCAATGCGCTAGCCTCTCACATTAGACTTGTTGTTTGCGGTTGCTGGATGTGCCGGGCGGTTCCGGGCAGTCTTACGCCAAAAACTCATTCTAACCTCGTGTTAGACATTATTACCCATCTAATCTTCACCTTTGACCTCTCACATTAGATTGTTCTCGTTGCGGTTGCTGGATGGGTCGGGCGGTTCCGGGCAGACTTACACCACAACTCAAATCTAACCTCGTGTCTTAGGCGGCTATTAGATTTAATTAAATTATATACTTGCCAATTATGTCCAAATTCCAATTTTTACATGCCAATTATCATATGCCCAATTATTGATTTACATGCCGATTTACATATGCCCAATTATTGTTTTACATGCTAATTTACATATGCTAAAATATTGATTTACATGCCAATTTACATATGCCCAAATATTGATTTACATGCCAATTTACATATGTCCAAATATTGATTTACATGCCAATTTACATATGCACAAATATTGATTTACATGCAATTTACCCAAACTTGCAATTATAATAATAATAATACCCTATATCCATCACAAATTATGCCCAATAATTCCACCAAACATGTTATGCCCATAAATTCACCCAAATAGGCAATACCCAATATTCCCCGTATTCCAAATGTTCGTATTTCACGATTTCAGCCTAGGTTCGAAGTTAACCTAGGTTCAATAAAAGAAAATAAATAGGGGGAGATAGAAGTTGCATAAAATAAGAAAAGAGAGAAAATAGGCATGAAAATATCATCATAGGCATGAAGGCTAAGACTTGATAAGAACATCATAATGAACATGAATAAATGATGTACAACAAGATAAACTGATGATAATAGCATCATGAGAATAAGAATAGAAGCAAAAGAACAACTTAGAATTAGGCATAGTCTCAATTTCATCTTATAACATGTCAAGACTAGATTTAGGTGTTCAAATATAAAAATAACTGAACTTACAACGTTTGGATCAGAAAAGATAATTGAATCGCTTGTTGTTGTTGAAGAACTCTAACTTGATATTGATCAGTCCTCTAGGTTGATGAAGAACTTTTTGATTTGATTTAGGTTTTAGTGGCGGCTAGGTGTAGATGAGATTTTGGCGGCATGGAGGCGCCATGAGAGTGAATAGAATTAGGATTTAGGTTTAGATATGTATTTATAGGTGTGTTAGGCAAACCATGGCCTTTAGATTAGCATAGGAATCATCAGAGCCATCTAAACCAAAGAGACATGTCACCCAGCCAACCACAGTGCGACACACAAGCCCTAAAACACAAAATTTCATCACAAACCATTCTAGGCCGACGGGGTCGATTCCAAACACCCTGAGTTGACCCTGGGGTCGACCCAGCGGGTCCATAAAATAGGTCGGTTTGGCGTTTTGCCTTCCCGCTTCCGCTGTTTTGATTTTTTTTCTTGAATTTTAGGTTGATTTTTATTTTATTAATTTATATATATACGTATATTTCCCTTATATGTATACAAACTTCCAAGGTCCATAACTTTCTCATACATTATCCGTTTAATGCAAACTTTGGGTCCATCTTGACCAGAATTTTGAGGCGAACGCAGTGGTATAGTCTGTTTTACTTAATTCTCAATTTTAAAATTAGGTTTTATTTTAATTCGTCTATTAATATTCATAGAAAAATATGGGGTGTTACACGTCCAGACGTACTTGGAGATCAACCGGATATATGAGGGCCCCTCTCCTATATTGGACATATGGGACGAGGAATAAGGTGGCTCCGGTTTCGTTCAGACCCAGAGCGGGCTTGTAAATGGATTATATGTCTGACATTGTATTTTGTGTTGTATTTGTTGATCTCTGCTAAATACATATCTGTTTGGTAGTAGAAAATTTATTCTCTTGCTTAACACCCTTCTTTGAGACGTACGAGCTTAGAGGTTATATATCGGTGGAAATCAATGGTGTGGTATGGACTTACAATGTGTCATGCAGAGATGCATGGATCAAATCGTTTGTTGAAAAGCAGTGCTTTGTGGTTGATGATCAAAGCATAGCTTTTATATAGTGCAACTTTGTGTATAGCGTTAATTCACGAGCTTCACACCCTGGTATGTCCCGAATTCGGATGAGGAAGATCCCATGTCTTGGTTCATAAATGGAAATCCAAATTCCAATACGCGATTTTACGGTTTTAGTTGTAAACCTATATGGCGACATAGTAGGATGGGGTACTATGCCGTTTAGGATTAATACATTTATATTCGAAATTGATTTCTTCACTATGCACTTATAAGAGTAATAAGACATAAATTTCGCGTATCAAGCATGTTTGGAAATTGTAAGGTAAAACTCTATCCTCCATCTTGCATTGCATTGTGTAATAGGATCTGAGTCTTATAATAGCTTCATTTTTCGTTTTAGCTTTGTGTTGTTTGTTTTATGCACTGGTATTCATGGGAGTAAACCCATTCCATGTTATACGGCGTGGTCCTGTGATTTACCCAACTTTCAAATAAAGTTAATAACTTGTAATGAACTGGAATTTTTGATTCCGAAAATCAACACAAAAACACCATGTCGAACATTCAAGCACTGAAAACACAGGAACGTTATTAGAAAGGAATTAGAGGTTGAAATAAGAAAGAAAGAAATATTAGAATAGAAGAAGAAGAACTAACAACACAACACAGAGTCTCAAATTGCAGCGGAAAAAAATGTATTATAGAAATAATTCCTTATTGAGAGCTTTAAAATATAACTTACAATTATCAGAGTGCATCAACACATCTAGACAATTTTATAATCTGTCCTTATACACAATCACACAACGGAAAAATTATATCATATCATATGTCTGAACCCATCCAGCTCCTCACTTCATAGCACCGATAACCTGAACCTGTAAAACCCAGTCCAACCTGAGCATTACAAACGCCGGATCAGTCTAGTGAACCAAAGTGAGAAAAACACACTAAGTTTAAAGGTATTATCCAACTTGATTTTTAAGTCAAAATCTTTTCGAAAGAAAAGAATAATCATAAGACCAAATCCACACATAAATACGGACGATTTTCACCTTATTATAACCCAAAACATTTTTGAAATCAATATCTTTTCTGATATTACAATAGTGTCTAAATACAAATAAATATCAATCAAGCAGAACGCTTGCATCTCACGCTTTACATACATAGTATACAATCAAAACCGCGGGCTCTTATTGGAGAATGGATTTCCTGGCAAGGAATGAGACCACCTTTATGACAATGTACCAATGGAGATGAATACATTAGGGTTCAATAGAACATCTCGCAACCCTAGCTAAACATGAATGGTCCCTCACTTCGCTTGAGAGTAACGAATATATCATCACCACGGTTGGGGGCCAGCCAACCGAACCGATAGCATACATATAAAAGTAAAAACTGAACCGAAGGCATTTGATTCTCCAGCTCAGGTAATGATATACCCTTTTGATGGGTGCGACCAACATATCCATGCGACCTTCCCGATTTTGTGCCACTTCCCGGTTGATGAGACTTGAGGTCATGAATATCTTTAGAACATCTGACCACCATTCACATTGAATGCCACATCGTCAGATCCGCCAGATATCACTAATCGACGTCCACAAAAATACCTTGAGTGTATAAGCTAAGAGAAACGAATTTCTCCGCCACCAACAGAATTACGTTTATAGAAATCAACGTATGTGATCCTTTGGAAATACCCTATCAAACATCTGTCCATACAAGTCATCCAGGAACAAGATGAACCGAAGGCACCCTCCTACCACATTAGAGGTATCACCCTATAGTTCAGTAGCGAGTAGTCCTTGCAATCCGGAGATTTCAGTCATGACAGAATCACTGCCGAAATATCTCTTTTTGCTAAAGCTGAGAAATTCAACAAGTGGTTCTTCCGTTTATGAAGATCCAGGCTCTTCAATGCTCCATCTTCAATCAACATCTTCCATGTATTTACTGGTCGGAATGGTTTCGACTATAATTCGATCCTGGTTTTTTCGTACCAACAATCATATTTGGCCATATTTGATAGTGGGTTATTTAACTATCCAAAAAATAATCATGAGAATGAAATGAGTTTACTGATTCGGTACTCGGCATTACTTGGTCTCTTTAATTAAACATCTATTAGTTTTATTCTTCAAATCTTCCAATATTTGGAGTTTATCTTTTACTTCTTGTTATAAATAAGAATATTCTTAAAAATAATTTCATTCACTTATAAACTCTTTCGAATACAGTTCCTAATATTATTTACGGAAATCATAACTTATGTTTCCCTCAATTGCTCTTGTTTATAAACTAATACCATTCTTGGATAATCATGAAGTCGTTCGAGTTGGGGTATTTTATTACCTCTCAGACCTTGACTAATCAACATTCATATCTACTAAATAGATAGAAGTTTATTAACCACACGTTTCCTTTGAAAAACCTTATTTGAATCTCAACAACGTTTACTTAATTAATTATTAAGTAAACAATTATTATGCTTCTCTACTAATCTTTAATAATTCTTTATAATGTTATACTTGAGCTTCGATTCCATTATAAATAGAATCCTTTATAAAATTTCTTCAACATCTCTTTATAAATATTCTTCAATTTGTTTGCAACAACTATACTATATTAGTTTTTAAATCATATATAACTGTCTTTAACAAATCTAACAGAAATATCTTTACGAATCTTATATAAATATCTTTATAAATCTTAATTAATATATTTTACAATTCTTATAATTGACGTCTCGTATGAATCCTTATATTTACTTTTATCAAAACAATTCACTTGTCACCTGTAACAAACGTTACAAATTTCATTTCAAAACTTTTTATTTTCTTATATTACACCTTTTCCAAATCATTCCGACAACTTGTGTGTTGTCTAAAATCACATAGCGATCTTCAGTTTCTAAATCAAGTAGTTCAATTTATTATTCGTAACAATTATTACAAATTCGTTTTTCAAAAATCTCACTTCATTTACAAATCCCGTTTGTAAATTATTACCGACAACCAATATTTCGATTACATTTCTAAACTCTTTACTTCCATTTACAAAATCGTTTGTAAATCATTTACGACAACTTATATTCGTTGCCATTTCCGAAACCTCTTTACTTAGCTTATACTCTCGCCTTTGATTAACATTCCGAAATTCAGAATATCACATTTCGAACTTCGGAAAATTTTCAACTCCTCTTAACATTCTGAACTTCGTAGTATCACATCTGAACCTCGGAATAAATCTCACATAGCCATTTCATACCATTTTCAATTTCTCAATTTCCTTTTTCTAACTTCAAATATTAAGTGAATATTTGATTTATGCTATCATATTCACTTAAAATCCTTTTTATAATAAAAACTCGATTTTAATATAAAACCTATTCATAAAGTCCTTTCACATTTCGATTGGATTCATTTCAACACCGATCAGTACTTAAAATAATAATAATTTACTTTATATTAACTATCGTAAAAGTAGTTATCTTCTTATTTAACTAAAAGTAAATTCCTTTTTAAAATCTTACTAAAATTAAAACAAATATTCATTAAACTATTTCATTAGATTAATTCGAAACGATTAATTTAATCATCAATCCCAGTTAAAACGGATAACTTAGTCAACTCAATACACGACTAATTCGTTAACCAATTCCAATTAGTTCTCGCTTTAAATTAATTAATAATATAATTAATTTAAATAATTCAATTTAATTATTTCTTAAAAACAATTATTCAAATCTTAACTGTTAGGTTAATTTTCCGCTCATTTTTTTATAAATCATTTTAACATAAGAATTTACCTTATAAAATCAATTAATAATTAATTATAAACTTAATTAATAAATATTTAACATTTATTTTCTTTTTAACAAACTTTTATTAAAATACAGATTTAAAAATCGGTCTTCAGTTATAAAATAAATTTAATAACTTCATTTCGTCGATTTACGTGGAAGTAAATCGATATTTATAAAACGATTGATTTATAGGCCATATATTGCCAATTACTCAACTAATATTACCCATTGCTTAAAACAAAACAAATGTTGAATCTTCAGTCAACGGTCAACAATCAAATCAATCAGTTATTCAGAACATTTCATATAATATTAATATGAAAGTAAATAATATTAAATATATTTAATGAATCCCGTTGGATCGCTCTAACTTGTTCTTCTCTGCATAAAAATAGATTATCTTACATTAATTCATTCAATTCAATTTAACTGATTATTTCTATAACAGTAAATAACGTGTAATATCCCATATTTTTTACAGTGTAATATTTAATTTAATTTATTATTTTAAATACTATATTTGGAATTTTATTGGATTTTAGTATTAAATTCGTAAAAAAATGAAGTTTAAACGTTAAATTTATTTATAATATAAATCAAGCTCGAAATGGCGCTACAGTTCGTAATATTGAAATTTGAACTTTAACTGGATTTGCAGGATCCAATATAAGTCGGATTTCTATGAAACAAGAAAAGTTGGAATCTTATTGATTATAATTTTTATATGAAAGAGAAAAATCCAGATTTTTTGTTACAAATTGTTAGTTATGCCCAAATCAATTTTTAAAATAGTCGCTATGGAAATAGTTATTAAATTGTAACGTTTATTTAATAAATTAAAGGGGTTATTAATATAATTTGAATATCGGTTAACCTGAAAATATTGATATTGAGTTGTAAAATTTATATTTGAGTTGTATATACATTCTATTTGGATATGTATAGCAAAAATAATTTATTATTATTTAATTGAATTATTTGGTAATTTATATAATATTTTATTCGATATTATATAAGCGTTAAAAATACCCATTTTTGCAAAAGGTCTCAGTTTTCGATGGAATTAGTTTCATTGGGACCACATCGTTAAACTATTGTAAGAAAATCAAATTTCATGGCAAACGGATGTCGTATGTGACTTCGGCAGCCAAAAAAACCCTTGTTTTTATTTAATTGTTTAGATTATTTTGACAGGGGTAAATTTTAATGAATAAACGACTGGCCAAAAGAACTCCAAATTTGACGAAACAAGATTCATTGGATTCGTTAGGAAGAGGTCTAGTAAAATGTCAATGTTTCAAAATTTTCAGATTTTTTCTGTAATTACAGAAATTTTTAACGCTTGATTTTTCATCGATATTTATAAAAGGCTTTTCACAAACGACCTCGGAATTTGACGAAACCTATCCCATTGGGTCCGGAATATTTTTTTATGCTAGAATTACATATTTGTTTGTCAAAGAACGGGGGATTTATGTAGGTAATTTGACACATTTCTTCATGGCAAAGTTATGTATAATAAAATATTAATAAATTAGTCCTACTTCCACCTATATACAAACATTCTGAAGACCTAATTCTCGTCAAAACTATACTTTCATGGTCAAACAACTGGGTAGCCGCCACTACAATCGTGAATGGCCAGAAACTACCGAGCTTCCCCCTCAATTTTCTATTAACCTTCCCATTGAAATCCAAAACATTTAACTACCATTCTGTTCCTCTCATCGAGATATAGGAGCGCAACAGTGGAGATCTGCTTTAGTGTCCGGATAGTTTACTCGAACTGGCGACGGGTTTTGGGTCAGAGCTGGCGATAGGGGAGGCCGAATTGGTTGATACTTTGGGCAAAGGAGGTGGCGTTAGATGACCGACCGACGGTCGGAGGGAAGATCGGTGGTGGGCTAAACGTATCATGCGTGGTGCATGATAAAGGGAGCAGTGGGAACGTGAAGGTTCAGCTGTTTCAAAGGGTGAAAAGACGAAACAGAATCTGGGTTTGCCTAAAGTAAGTTGAAAAGCATCAGAATTCAGAAGAGAGTTAAGGATTAATAACAGAGTTAAGGATTTACTGTCGTTTAATTATATTATAATAAAGCATCATTCAAAATTTCGTGAAATCAAATTAGGGAACAAAGAACACGAAAGCAGTAACAATCTGGCCAGTATCATTCACAATGCAGTAATGTCGGCCAGTCTTTTTAAACCATCGTAATAATACGGTTAGTTTTAATTAAGGGATACTGGTTGAATTTTTTTTAATTATTATTACTACTAAAAATCAGGGTAATGAAATGAAAGAAGTAAAGTGTGATCACCTTGGACCTTCTTTAGCATCTGACGGCTCTAGTTTGAACGCAATTGGAAGTAATTAATTGGCCTAATTGCGGATTATAGGCTAAACATTATAATTAGTTTTAATTAATATTTGATTAAATTAATTAAGTATTAAGTTACTTAGTTATTAAGTTAAATATTGAAACTTATAAGATCTAATAACCGAGTTAATTAGGGTTTATATTGAGTAATTAGTTTAACTAAATTAATTATGTTATTGTATTGTAAGTTAAGAAATTAGAAAGTAAAATTATGATTAAAATAATTAGTCAATTATTAAATTAAATCATATATGTTTAAATGGTTATAACTCGTACATACAAGGATAGAATTGGACCAAACAAGTTGCGTTACGATTATGGAGATGAGCATTGCATTTGGGAACAAAATTGGACAATAATGGAAACAGCTGAAATTACAGTTAAATTAAAAGACTGTTTAATTTAACTGTAACTGGACCACTTTAATGATAAATCAAATCAAGGTGAGTTAAACTCACTTAGTTATCTCACTTATATTTTATATAAGTCAGGTTTTCATATTGTGCGCTATGGTAACTGATGATTGACTGGTTGTTAAATATATTGCATATACTGATTGAATCAATGAAATTAAACGATTTTTAGTTTCAATGAAAAACCAAATCGTTATTTTAACAATTGGTCCCAATTAAGAGAACTTACCTTATTGGTCACGTTTATAAAATAAACGTGTTTAATTGTTTGAATTATTTGTTAGTTGGGTGATGTTGAATAGTCATTATTCACTGCTATCGAAATTATCAGTTAAACTGGATTAAATGACATTATTTGAAATAATCTATGTGAATACAGGGAAGAACAGACCGGAGGGATCCAACTGGATTCCTCAAATATAGTTAATGATATTTTATTTCGTATTATCATTATATGAACTATTCTGGTGAGATGATTGATTTGGTTGTTGACCATTGACCTGAAATTCAACATTTGTTTTGTTTAAACCAATGAGTGATATTAGTTGATTAATTGGCAGTATATGGCCTATAAACTAATCGTTTTCCAAATATTGATTTACCGTGTCAGCTAAATTGACAAAAGTGAAGTTATGAAATTTATTTCTTTATAACTGAAGATAGATTTATTTATATCTATTATTTTGAATAAAAGTTTTTTTAATTTTTTTATTATTTGTTAATTATGTTTATAATTAATTATAAATTGATTTTATAAAGTAAATGCTTATGTTAATCAGATTTATAAGTAAACGGACTGAAATTAACCAAACGGTTAAGAATTGGATAATTATTTTTGTTAAGAATCAATTAATTGGAATTATTTAAATTAATTATATTATCAATTAATTTAAAGGAATGACCAATTGAATTTGGTTAACGAATTAATCGTGTATTGAGTTAACTAAATCAATTGGTTTTAACTAATAATAATTATTAAATTAATTTGTTTGAATTAATTTAATAAAATGGTTTAACGAATAATTGTTTAATTTTAATAAGATTTTAAAAGTAAACTTACTATTTATTTTAGTTAATTAATAAATTAACTACTGCTACTACAGTTAATGATTGAACAAAATTATTATTTTAATTAATGATGGAGATTACTTTTTAATTCATTTAAAAAGTGATCAAAGTTGAAATGAAATCGAATTGAAATATGAAAGGAGTTAATGGGTTTTATATTAAAACCGAGTTTTTTTAACGAAGTTATAAAAAGTATTCTTAAGCGAATATGATAGCTTAAATTAAATATTTATTTAATATTTGGGAATTAGAAAAAGGAAATTGAGAAGTGGGGAAATGGTATGAAATGGTTAAACGAGGGTTATTCTGAGGTTCGGAATGTGATATTCCGAAATTCGGAATGAAATAATGAAGTGAGATTTATTCCAAGGTTCGGAATGTGATATTCCGAAGTTCGGAATGTTAAGCAGAGTTGAGAGTATAAGCTAAGTAAAAGGTTTTGGAAATCGCAATGAATATAAGTTGCCGTAAATGATTTATAAACGATTCTGTAAATGAAAGTTAACAGTTTAGAAATGAAATCGAAATATTAGTTCTTGATAATAATTTACAAATTGGATTTGTAAATGAAGTGAAATTTTGAAAAAATGAATGTGTAACAATTTAATAAATTGAACTATTTGATTTATAACTGCAGATCCTTAAAAAAATCAACTATAGATCCTTAAAACGATCGCTATGAGACTTTCAACAATGCGTAAGTTGTCGTAATGATTTGAAAAGAGTATAAATAAGGAAATTAAAAGTTTTGCAATGGAATCTGTAACGTTTGTTATAGATGGTAAGTAAAAATGAATATAAGGATTCGTACGAGATGTCAATATAAGAATTGTAAGAGATAGAAGGGTTAGTTTTATAAAAATACTTATATGAGATTTGTAAAGATATCCATATTAGATTGTTAAAGATAGTTATTTATGATTTTAAACCCAATATAGTATTGTTGTTGCAAACAAGTGAAGAATATTTTTAAAGAGATGGTGAAGGAATTTTATAATGGATTCTATTTATAATGGAATCCAAGCTCGAGTATAACGTTATAAAGGATTATTGAAGATTAATAGAGAAGTAAAATAATAGTTTATTTAATAATTAATTAAATAAACGTTGTTGAGATTCAATTAAGGTTTTCAAAGGAAACGTATGGTTAATAAACTTCTATTTATTCTGAAGATATGAGTGTTGTTGGTCAAGGCCTGAGAGGTAAATAAAATACTCCAACTTGAACGACTTCACGATTATCCAGAAATGGTATTAGTTTATAAACGAGAGATAATTGAGGGAAACATAAGTTATGATTTCCACAAATAATATTATAAATTGTATTCGAAAAGTTTATAACCGAATGCAATGATTTTTAAGAACATTCTTATTTATAATAAGAAATAAAATATAAACTCCAAATATTGGAAGATTTTAATAATATAATTAACAGATGTTTAATTAAAGAGGGCAAGTAATGCCGATTACTGAATCAGTAAACTAATTTCATTCTCATGATTATTTATTTGGTAGTTAAATAACCGGCTATCAAATCTGGCCAATACGATTGTTGGTACGAAAGACAGGGATCCACTTATATTCGAAAACCATTCCAACCAGCAAATACGTGGAAGATGTTGATTGGATATGGAGCATTGAAGACCGTGGATCTTCATAAACAGAAGAACCACTGGTTGAATTTGTGATAACCCCAAACTTCCGTGGTGCGAAAGCAAGGATAATCATTTGGAATACAACATATTTACAACAATAACAGATCTCAGATAATATCATAACACATAAACATTGCAGCGGAAAGATAAATGTCAAAAACATCATAGCAACTAACCATCACAGTACACAGTTACAGGATCCACTTAGCAAAATAGAAAGTCTGAATAAAAGGAAATAAGTTTCAAAAGGAAATAGGTCTCAACTCCAAAACGTACATCAAAATACAAAGATGGAATAAAGTCTCTAAAGCACAAATAAAGATAAGAGAGAGGCTTCATCTTCTTCTCCAGCAAGCTCCAATCCAGAAAATGCCTCCCTAAATTTCTGTCACTTGGCTGCCCGTTAAAGAGAGGGCACCCGAGTTTGCAAAGTGAAACAAACTTCGAGTCAGTCATGGGACTGGTATGAGAAATCTTTATATACTAACTAACCATATGGCAAATCACAAGACCACGCCGCTAACGCGGAACGGGTTTACTCCATTGGATTGCCAGTGCATAATTTAAATAAATTTGATACAAAATAACGCAATGACTTTTTGAAAAATGAAATCATTATAAGACTCAAGTCCCATCACATAATGCAACGCAAACCGGAGGGTAGAGTTTTACCTTATAATGATCAAACATGACTTGATACGTATAAAATAACATCTTAATATTATTATTAGTGTCTAATCAGTTTAAAATACTTCAAAGTAAATGTATCAGTCCTAGACGACATGGCTACCATATACTACGTCGCCATATTATAAGTTTACAATCAAGACCGTAATGTCGTATTGGAAATTGGTTTTCCATCATGAAATCGAGGCTAAGGATCGTCCTCTCCGATTCGAGACACTCTAGCAGATGCCTCAGGATCACACCTATGGGCAACCCTTGGAGCGGTAGGGTCGGTCCCCACCTAACGGTAGTGGATTAGTTATGCCTGAACACACGTTTCCCGGTTCTTTTTGAACCTCCTTATGGCCACTAACAACCTATAAATCCGAGGTACCTCATAATCCATCTTCCACTTAAGTAAAAATGTCAGGGCTGGTAAGTCGCTGACACTACTCTAGCTAGAAAGAAACGTGTGCACTCCCTACGGTCCATATCCCGTTTTTGACTCATACCGGGGTGTGAGGCACGCGAGGTCACGCTATATTCAAAGCTACGTTTAAACAGCTATGCTTTAATCATCAACCACAAGGCCCTGCTTTTCAACAAAAGCCTTGATCGTCTGCATCTTGGCGTGCCACATTGACAATCCACACCATGCTATCGATAACTATTAATATGCACCATGGTGTTAAGTAGAGAATAAATTCTCCACCACCAATCAGCTATACATTAATAAAAAAAATCGATTTAATTACATGAAATGAATTCCAACGTCAGACACACATCTATTTACAAGTCCGTTCTGGGTCTGAACGAAACCGGAGACACCTAAAAGGTTCTCGGCTATCCGGGCAATCAACCCATACGTCCGGACAACTACTACTTTAACCCCTTCCTAGGAGCAAGTCAGTCCAAGGCATCAGTAATCACCGTCCATTCAATGTGAAGATCGCCGGTCTTCAATCACCGTCTTCTATATTTTCAATTTAATCGCCGTGTAATTATTTGAAATGAGTTAAACTCGGTCTTTTCAAATAATTCTCACATAATTTTTCATTTAAATCATTTCATATCGTTAATACTTATTTGTAACGATCTAACGCTATTTTTCTTTATTTAAAATAACTAAATTATAATTAAACGACGCTCCAGGTCAATGGGCGATCTTGGCGCTGTTTTTACCAAAATTTGATTTATACATATCTTGAAATCTAACCGTTGGATTCTGACGAAGTTTATATCGTTGGGAAGATCTTCCCAAAGCGGTCCTAACAGTTCCAGTTTTGGGAAAATCCGATGGCCGGATCTCTCGGTATAACCATTTAAAGTTACGATTGTCGAAATGCGAAATGCCACGCGTGATTCGTTTAATTTATAATTTATATTTATATAAATATAAATATAAATATAAATCGTTTGGCGACTTCAACTACTGAAATCTATTCTCTTTATCGCATCTAAGATGACTATAAAAATATACTTTTTAATTTTATCATTTTCCTCGCATCTAAAGTGTAATTTTATGTATTACATCTAAAATGTAATTTTAAATGTCAACGTTATTTCTACGTTTTAATTACACCTAAAATGTAACTAAAAATGTCACCTCTGTTCCTATGTTTTTAATTACATCTAAACGGTAATTAAAAATGTCAACTTTATATCTTTTTAAAATTCATTTTTTCTCCTATGTTTGTTTGCATATAAAAAGGCAAACAAAATATGTAATTCTGCTCCTTCTATGTTTTGTTTACATATAAAAGATAAACAAAAATATGTAATTCCTTTCTATGTCATCTTAATTTCCTAGTTTCTATTTACACTAAATGTAAATAAGAAATGTCGTCTTTATTTTCTAGTTTCTATTTACATTAAATGCAGATAAGAAATGTCATCTTAATCTGTCCTTTTTATTTACATAAGAAAATGTAAATAAAGCTGTTCACATAATTTGTTCTTTTTATTTACATACGAAAATATAAATAAAGGTATTCACATACTTTGTTCTTTTTATTTACTTACGAAAATGTAAATAAAGGTATTCACATACTTTGTTCTTTTTATTTACATAAGAAAATGTAAATAACGGTATTCACATACTTTGTTCTTTTTATTTACATAAGAAAATGTAAATAAAGGTATTCACATACTTTGTTCTTTTTATTTACATAAGAAAATGTAAATAAAGGTATTCACATACTTGTTCTTTTTATTTACATAAGAAAATGTAAATAAAGGTATTCACATACTTTGTTCTTTTTATTTACATAAGAAAATGTAAATAAAGGTATTCACATACTTTATTCTTTTTATTTACATAAGAAAATGTAAATAAAGGTATTCTCATACTTTGTTCTTTTTATTTACATAAGAAAATGTAAATAAAGGTATTCTCATACTTTGTTCTTATTATTTATATAATAAAATGTAAATAAAGGTATTCACATACTTTGTTCTTATTATTTACATAAGAAAATGTAAATAAAGGTATTCACATACTTTGTTCTTTTTATTTACATAAGAAAATGTAAATAAAGGTATTCACATACTTTGTTCTTTTTATTTACATAAGAAAATGTAAATAAAGGTATTCTCATACTTTGTTCTTTTTATTTACATAAGAAAATGTAAATAAAGGTATTCTCATACTTTGTTGTTTTTATTTACATGAGAAAATATAAATAAAGGTATTCTCATTCTATCATGTTTTATTTACATTTAAAATGTATATAAAATTTTCCCTTTTACTATTCATGTTTCTAACTTCATATTTTTATTTACAACTAGATTGTAAATAAAAAGAAATGTCTCTTTCTTTCTTTTTTCTAATTTTATATTTTTATTTACAACTAGACTGTAAATAAAAAGGAATGTTTTTTTTATATTTTGTTTTTACATAAACAAAATGTAAATAAAGGTGTCAACATAAATTTGTCAATTAAAAAAAATTAATGGATTTTGGTTAACCATTTTTCCTATTTACCACAACGTAAATTTTGATGTCACAAATACAGTCATTAAAATATAATGGTTTTTGTCTAACCATTTTTTTCTATTTACCACAATGTAAATTTTGGTGTCACAAATACAGTCATTAAAATATAATGGTTTTTGTCTAACCATTTTTCTCTATTTACCACAACGTAAATTTTGGTGTCACAATTGTCCATTTTTGACAGATCAATATCACATAACAATCACACATCAAATCCAGCATAGCAATCACAGAATACTACAACATATGAGTGATCACATTTAGAATTAACAAATTTTTATTTATAATAATAAAAAGAAAATAAATATAGAATTTCTCACCTTAGTCTAAATTCAGGTTAAGGTTCAGAATTGATTCTAATCTATCTAGAAAAATAGGCCTCTGAATTAAGATCCCGACGGTCCTGAAATCGTCAAATTCCGAGTTCAAACGAATAAGATATAATTAAATTAAGATGGGGAACATTTTATATTAATTAATTAAGTAATTAATTGGGAAATTAGACCTCCTTCTTCCTCAGGAACACAGACCGTACGTTTCACTACTGCTCAGAACCTAGGGTTCGATTTAGCTCGCTGTTCGGGTTGCTGGAGGCCGATCAGGGACTGGGACGTCGAAGAGGGGGGGGGGGTGTGGCGCGTGTTCGCCGGAGGAGGGGGGAAACTCGGTGGCGTGTGGTGGGGGTTACGGCAGCGGCAAGGCCGAAGGTTTGAGGGTCTGGTGCTCGGGTTACAGGTGATTGTTCGGGGTGAGTTCGGTATGGATTGAAAGAGGGGAGAAAGAGCTTCGAAATGGTGTAAGGTTTGGGGTCTGGTTTGTGGAGATGGAGGAGAATTTAGAGGAGGAAGGCATGAGCATTTTCGGCCATTGGTTAGGAGGGTGGCGGCTGGACGAAGAGGGATAGTGTTAGGTTTTTTTATTTATTATTTATATAGTTTAAGTAGTAATTTTACAATTAAATCCATAACTTTTAAACAAATCCATTTCCAGTCCAAACGGAGGTGCTCCTACCCAATAGCCCCTGTTTTGGATCCAACGGGCCAGGTCCCGTCAGCCAAACAGCTGTATGTGGTCTGAATTATTTAATTTAATAATTAAATCCTTTATTAAATTAATTCGTTCGTATAAATAAATTCATCGAGGCCACAAACGGACTCAGAAAATTCCAAAAAAATATATATTTGGCTTTGTTATGATGATACGGTCCTAACGAAATTAATTTCGTCGAATTCTGAGACTGTTTGAAAAATGTTTATTTTCCAGTCGATTAAATCTGACTAAAACGAACAAAACACATTCTCTTTCTCCATGCTTACATATTAATTTGAAAATTTTTGGAAAATTAAACTTTACAATAATTTGACATTCCGGTTCCATCAGAAGTGGTTTCGTCGAAAACGGAGGTTGTTTGTAAAATGACTATTTTCACTGGCTTTAATATTATTTAAAAATGAAAATTTTAATTTCTGACACATTTTCCAACCAAAATATTTAAAATGAAAATTTTAAATTGGTCCTTATTTTCCGGGTTGTTACAATCTCCCCCACTTAAAATCTTTTCATCCCCTAAACGGAAGTAAAAGCAGGAAACAAAACAAAAAATGTAAATTATTGTAAACATACCTTAACCCAAGAGTTACTCGGAGATGTCCACTCTGCACCTGGAGTAAGCCTTTTTGATACTATCCTTTGTGTTCCTAGTACAGTCTCTAGAATCCCCTCTCCACTGCACCTTGACTAGGTGGATCCTCTTGTTCCTCAGTACTCGGGTTTCTTTGCCAACAATTCTCACCGGCTCCCTCCTTACTACTATGCTCGGTGTAATCTCCAATTCTTTTTGTGCTGCTTCCTCCACAACTAAGTTTGGATCATGAACATGTTTGCAGAGTTGGGACACATGAAATACATCATGCACCCCTGGCAACCAGTCAGGCAGCTGCACTCGATAAGCAAGAGTACCAATCCTTTCGAGAATAGGAAATGGACCAATGAATCTCGGTGCCAACTTTCCAGTCTTCCCAAAACGAATTACGCCTCTCAATGGAGAAACCCTCATGTAAACATAGTCGCCAACAGAGAATTCTAAATCTCTTCTTCGCTGGTCTGCATAGCTTTTCTGTTGGCTCTGAGTAGTCAATAGGCACTTCTTAATCAAATCAACCGTATCCGATGCTTCACGCACCATGTCGGGGCCCAAGACTAATCGATTGCCTGGCTCCCCCCAACATGCCGGAGATCTGCATGGTCTGCCATATTATAATTCAAATGGTGACATCTTCAAGCTCTCTCAGTAACTATTATTATAAGAGAACTCAACCAAGTGCAAGTGATCCTCCCTTGAACCATCAAAGTCAAGAATGCACGCTTTCAGTCTGGCCATCTGTCTGAGGGTGATAAGCAGTGCTTAGATTCAACTTGATCCCTAGTTCCTCTTGGAAAGCTTCCCATAATTTGCTAGTAAATATAGGATCCTGATCACTAACAATGCTTTTGGGAACTCCATGTAGTCTGACAATCTCTTTGACATAAAGCTGTGCCAGACTTCGAGCTGTTCTATTGGACCTAACAGGGATGAAATGGGCAGTTTTTGTTAAGCGATCTACAATCACCCATATGTTATCATTCCCTTTTCTGCTTCGGGGCAAGCCATCAATAAAGTCCATAGAGATTTCCTTCCACTTCCAACCTGGAACTCCTAGCGGTTGCAACAAACCTGCCAGCTTCTGTTGATCACTTTTAACTTGCTGACAAGTGGGACATCTAGCAACATAAATAGAAATATCTCTCTTCATAGACCTCCACCAAAATGTGCGCTTGAGGTCGTGATACATCTTGCTCACCCCAAGATGAATGCTAAGCTTAGATTTATGACATTCATCCATAATCTCCCCTCTGAGCTCAGAAATGTTCGGGACACAAATTCGGCCTAATAGCCTAAGAACTCCTTTGTCATCAATTTGAAAACTCGTGGTTTCGCCATCCCGAATTATTTGGCTAATTCTATGGATAAACTCATCATCCTTCTGCAGAGCAGAAATTTTATCAATCAGAGTAGGAGTGATAATGAGATTGGCGAGGATGAGATTGACGCTGTCCGCATTCTTCCTACTGAGCGCATCGGCTACAACATTGGCTTTCCCTGGGGTATATAGGATATCCAGATCATAGGCCGCAAGAAATTCAACCCAGCGTTGCTGCCTCATGTTTAAGTCTCTTTGGGTAAACAAATGCTTCAAGGATTTGTGATCCGTATATAGTTCAAACTTCTCAACCAAGAGATAGTACCTCCATATCTTTAGAGCAAATACAATGGCCATTAGCTCAAGATCATGTGTGGCGTAATTCTTCTCATGCGGTTTCAGCTGGCAGCTAGCATATGCGACTACTTTGTCCCTTTGCATTAGCACTGCACCAATACCTTACACAGATAAAAGAATAAAATGTTAAAGTGAAATCAATCATTTAAGAATGTCATCTCTAACATGTTGATAAAAGAAACAACCTTCTTTAGAAGCGTCGGTCCAGACTTTCAAATCCTGATTGCCATCTATAATGGTCAACATCGGAGCAGTGATCAACCTCCTTTTTAGATCTTGGAAAGTTGCCTCACATTCTGATGTCCAAACGAATTTTGTATGCTTCTTGGTCGTCTTTGTCAATGGACAAGCTATCCTCGAAAAATCCTTAACGAATTTTCGATAATAGCCAGCCAGTCCTAAGAAACTTCCGACTAAGTGTGGAAGTTCGAGGCTGCTTCCAGTCTTAGATGACTGAGATCTTCCATGGATCTACTGAGATGCCTTCTTTTGATACGACATAGCCGAGGAATTTCACCTCTTCTTGCCAGAATATGCATTTGGAGAATTTGGCTTTCAACACATTTCTTCCTAAAATCTCCAAGACTTCTCTCAGATGTTTTTCGTGCTCAGCAGTGGATTTAGAAAAGACGAGGAAGTCATCGATGAATACCAGCACGAATTTATTCAAAACATCTCAGAATACTCTATTCATCAAATCAACAAAATATGCCGGAGAATTACATAGACCGAAGGGCATTACTAGCCATTCCTAAAATATATCTGGTCCTCTGAAAGCAGTTAAAGGCACACACTCTTCTGCAATGCGAAGTTCATGGAAGCCTATAGTTAGGTCCATCCTAGAAAATACTCGTGCTCCATTCGTGGCAGTGGATATTTGTTTTTCAAAGTTTGCTTATTGAGGTCGCGGTAGTCCACACACAGCCTGAGGGTACCGTCTAACTTTGGGACAAATACCACTGCTGCGCCCCATTCTGAGAAGCTGGGCCTGATCAGCCCTTTCCACAAAAGCTGCTTAGTTTGATTGCCCAGCTCCTCTTTTTCTTTTGGCGACATCCTCTGAATAGAATGCACGACAGGCCTTGCATTTGGAACTAGGTCAATTCTGAAGTTGATTTCTCTACGCGGAGGTAAGCTATCAACTTCCTTGAATACATCATCATAATCTTTGACGACAGAGATATCCTCAATAGAAGTAGGGGTGACTTCTAAAGAAGACCAGAATTCTTGCCTGTCGGTGGCTGAGCCGTGGCATGGTATACATATAGTATCACCAAATTTAGGCTTGATTTTAACTATTCTTTCAGCGCATAGTAACTCAGCCTCATACTTTGCT
Organism: Allium sativum; assembly: GCA_030737875.1. NCBI lineage: Eukaryota > Viridiplantae > Streptophyta > Magnoliopsida > Asparagales > Amaryllidaceae > Allium > Allium sativum. Next base: position 792,554,314 of record CM060919.1, on the reverse strand, counting down.
AGCCAATCTATACTAAGGATGATATCATATTCGAAAAAATTCATGATGATCAAATTAAAAGGAAACTGGTAGCAAAAATAGGAGATAGGCACTTTACAATACTGATCTAGAATAAGAGAATCTCCTATCGGGCTATGGGCTCTAACCAACTCTTTAAGTTTCTTTGGTTTTAGTTTTAACTTTTTAATTGCATCATTAGAGATAAATCTTTGTTTTGCACCAGTGTCAAACAATGCAGTAATAGGAATGTTCTTAATATTAAGAGTACCTCCTAAGACATCGGGTTTACCTGACCCCTCGGTAGAAGCTGGTGCATCCACTCCCTCGTAAACATGTGCCACTTCAGTTTTCTTCAATAGAGGACAATTTATGGCAAAGTGCCTCGGATTATGGCAGTTATAGAAATATTGAGTGTTCCGGGGATCTGGCCACGATTCTGAGAACTTTGGTTACGATTCTGGCTAGGCCCAGATTCATTCCTCTTCGGCCTCTTTGGGGCTTTGCACTCGGATTCATAGTGTCCTACCTTGCCGCAATTATAGCATGTCACCTTGGTCTTGTCCCTCTTCTTTCCTTGCGGCTTAGCTGCCGAAGAGTTTCTTGCCTCAGGCTTCTTGTCGGTTTGCTCCTTCTTGATGTTGCTCTGATTTTTCACTCTATCTTGCTGTGCGGCCTCGTCATTCTCTTCGTAGCGGCAAGCCATCTCTATTACTTCATTGAATGGGAGCCTGATATGAGTGGTGACTCTGTCCAAGTATTTCTTTGAAAGGGCCTTGATGAATCTTTTATTCTTCTCGACTGGATCTTGGATTAATCCAGGAGCATAACGTGAGAGCTCATCAAACTTTCTCGCATAATCAGAAACATACATACTCCCCTGCTGTAAGTTGACAAACTGCTTGCGAAGGCGCTCCCTTGCTTGTGGAGGAACATACTTATCATTGAAGAGTTCTTTAAATTTGGCCCAAGACATGTTGGCCACATCATTGCAAATATTGACCGTGTCCCACCAATGTCCAGCTTCATCTTTCAATTGTCATACTGCTAGAAAAGGCTTGCGCTGATCCTCTAATTCTAAGCCTTCCAAGATCTTTTCACAGTCCTTTAGCCATGACTCTGCTTCAACCGCAGTCTCTCGTCTAGTGAAGGGTACACCTCCTAAATTCTGAATTTCTTTGACATCCTTTCCAAGTCGAAGGGCTGTGGGGGTGGAGGTGGAGGTGGTTGTGCTACAACTACGGGGTCAGGCTGCTCATGAATGGTCTCATCTCTAGCAGGCCCTCTGCCTCCTCCTTGCCTCGGGCTCTGCCTTGGCCTCCACCTCTAGTTCTTGCTCGAGTGTCCATTTCCAATAGTCTGTACTATCAAAGAAAGAGTTATACCAACAGAAATGAATTTTTTTTTAAAAGGAAAGGTAAGATAAAGACAAATGGAAAGATGATGATGTAATGACTGATTAATATGTGCTATTATGTTGTGCTCATTCTAGGACATTACTAGTCCTATCTTTAATGAGCTATCTTGCCTTAGAATAATGTTGATTCTATCTAGACGAATCGTTCTAAATATGTTATACTCCGAAGCAAAGGTTAACCTTAAGCTCTGATACCAACTGTGATAACCCCAAACTTCCATGGTGCGAAAGCAAGGATAATCATTTGGAATACAACATATTTACAACAATAACAGATCTCAGATAATATCATAACACATAAACATTGCAGCGGAAAGATAAATGTCAAAAACATCATAGCAACTGAACATCAGAGTACGCAGTTACAGGATGCACTTAGCAAAATAGAAAGTCTGAATAAAAGGAAATAAGTCTCAAAAGGAAATAGGTCTCAACTCCAAAACGTTCATCAAAATACAAAGATGGAATAAAGTTTCTAAAGCACAAATAAAGATAAGAGAGAGGTCTTTGTCTTCTTCTCCAGCAAGCTCCAGTCCAGAAAATGCCTCCCTAAATTTCTATCACTTGGCTGCCAGTGTAAAGAGAGGGCACCCGAGTTTGCAAAGTGAAACAAACTTCGAGTCAGTCATGGGACTGGTATGAAAAATCTTTCTATACTAACTGACCATATGGCAAATCACAGGACCACGCCGCTAATGCGGAACGGGTTTACTCCATTGGATTGCCAATGCATAATTTAAATAAATTTGATACAAAATAACGCAATGACTTTTTGAAAAATGAAATCATTATAAGACTCAAGTCCCATCACATAATGCAACGCAAACCGAAGGATAGAGTTTTACCTTATAATGATTAAACATGACTTGATATGTATAAAATAATATCTTAATATTATTATTAGTGTCTAATCAGTTTAAAATACTTCAAAGTAAACGTATCAATCCTAGACGGCATAACTACCATATATTATGTCGCCATATTGTAAGTTTACAATCAAGAACGTAATGTCGTATTGGAAATTGGTTTTCCATCATGAAATCGAGGCTAGGGATCGTCCTCTCCGATTGGAGACACTCTAGCAAATGCCTCAGGATCACACCTATGGGCAACCCTTGGAGCAGTAGGGCTGGTCCCCACCTAACGGTAGTGGATTAATTGTGCCTGAACACATATTTCTCGGTTCATTTTGAACCTCCATATGGCCACTAACAACCTATAAATCCGAGGTACCGCATAATATATCTTCCACATAAGTAAAAATGTCAGGGCTGGTAAGTCGCTGACACTACTCTAACTAGACAGAAATGTGTGCATTCCCTATGGTCCATATCCCGTTTTTGACCCATACCGGGGTGTGAGGCTCACGAAGTCACGCTATACTCAAAGCTACGCCTAAACAGGCTATGCTTTGATCATCAACCACAAGGCCCTGCTTTTCAACAAAAGCCTTGATCGTCTGAATCTTGGCGTGCTACATTGACAATCCACGCCATGCTATAGATAACTATTAATATATACCAGGGTGTTAAGCAGAGAATAAATTCTCCGCCACCAATCAGCTATACATTAATAAAAAAACGATTTAATTACATGAAATGAATTCCAACGTCAGACACACATCCATTTACAAGTCCGTTCTGGGTCTGAACGAAACCGGAGACACCTAAAAGGTTCTCGGCTATCCAGGCAATCAACCCATACATCCGTACAACTACTACTTTAACCCCTTCCTGGGAGCAAGTCAGTCCAAGGCATCAGTAATCGCCGTCCATTAAATGTGAAGATCGCCGGTCTTCAATCATCGTCTTTTATATTTTCGATTTAATCGCCGTATAATTATTTGAAATGAGTTAAACTCGGTCTTTTCAAATAATTCTCGCATAATTTATCATTTAAATCATTTCATATCGTTAATACTTATCTGTAACGATCTATCGCTATTTTTCTTTATTTAAATTAGCTCAATTATAATTAAACGACGCTTCAGGTCAATGGGCGATCCTGGCATTGTTTTTACCAAAATTTGATTTACACATATCTTGAAATATAACCGTTGGATTCTGATGAAGTTTATATCAATGGGATGATCTTCCCAAAGCGGTCCTAACAGTTCCAGTTTTGGGAAAATCCGACGGTCAGATCTCTCGGTATAACCATCTAAAGTTACGATTGCCGAAACGCGAACTACCGCGCGTGATTCGTTTAATTTATAATTTATATTTATATAAATATAAATATAAATCGTTTGCCGACTTCAACTACTGAAATCTATTCTCTTTATCGCATCTAGATGACTATAAAAATATACTTTTAAATTCTATCATTTTCCTCGCATCTAAAGTGTAATTTTATGTATTACATCTAAAATGTAATTTTAAATGTCAACGTTATTTCAATGTTTTAATTACACCTAAAATGTAATTAAAAATGTCAACCCTATTCCTATGTTTTTAATTACATCTAAACGGTAATTAAAAATGTCAACTTTATTTCTTTTTAAAATTCATTTTTCTCCTATTTTTGTTTGCATGTAAAAAGGCAAACAAAATATGTAATTCTGCTCCTTCTATGTTTTGTTTACATATAAAAGATAAACAAAAATATGTAATTCTTTTCTATGTCATCTTAATTTCCTAGTTTCTATTTACACTAAATGTAAATAAGAAATGTCGTCTTTATTTTCTAGTTTCCATTTACATTAAATGCAGATAAGAAATGTCATCTTAATCTGTCCTTTTTATTTACATAAGAAAATGTAAATAAAGCTGTTTACATACTTTGTTCTTTTTATTTACATAAGAAAATGTAAATAAAGGTATTCACATACTTTGTTCTTTTTATTTACATAAGAAAACGTAAATAAAGGTATTCACATACTTTATTCTTTTTATTTACATAAGAAAATGTAAATAAAGGTATTCACATACTTTGTTCTTTTTATTTACATAAGAAAATGTAAATAAAGGTATTCACATACTTTGTTGTAAATAAAGGTATTCACATACTTTGTTCTTTTTATTTACATAAGAAAATGTAAATAAAGGTATTCACATACTTTGTTCTTTTTATTTACATAAGAAAATGTAAATAAAGGTATTCACATATTTTGTTCTTTTTATTTACATAAGAAAATGTAAATAAAGGTATTCACATACTTTGTTCTTTTAATTTACATAAGAAAATGTAAATAAAGGTATTCACATACATTGTTCTTTTTGTGTACATAAGAAAATGTAAATAAAGGTATTCATATACTTTGTTCTTTTTATTTACATAAGAAAATGTAAATAAAGGTATTCACATACTTTGTTCTTTTCATTTACATAAGAAAATGTAAATAAAGGCATTCTCATACTTTGTTCTTTTTATTTACATTAGAAAATATAAATAAAGGTATTATCATTCTATCATGTTTTATTTACATTTAAAATGTAAATAAAATTTTCCCTATTACTACTAGTGTTTCTTACTTCATATTTTTATTTACAACTAGATTGTAAATAAAAAGAAATGTCTCTTTCTTTATTTTTTTTTTGTTTTATATTTTTATTTACAACTAGATTGTAAATAAAAAGGAATGTTTTTTTCTTATATTTTTTTTTACATAAACAAAATGTAAATAAAGGTGTCAACATAAATTTGTCAATTAAAAAATAATAATGGTTTTTGGTTAACCATTTTTCCTATTTACCACAACGTAAATTTTGGTGTCACAAATACAGTCATTAAAATATAATGGTTTTTTTCTAACCATTTTTCTCTATTTACCACAACGTAAATTTTGGTGTCACAAATACGTTCATTAAAATATAATGGTTTTTGTCTAACCATTTTTCTCTATTTACCACAACTTAAATTTTGGTGTCACAATTGTCCATTTTTGACAGACCAATATCACATAACAATCACACATCAAATCCAGCATAACAGTCACAGAATACTACAACATATGAGTGATCACATTTAGAATTAATAAATTTTTATTTATAATAATAAAAAGAAAATAAATATAGAATTTCTCACCTTAGTCCAAATTCAAGTCAAAAATTCAAAAGGTTCAGAATTGATTCTAATATGTCTAGAAAAATAGGCCTCTGAATTACGATCCCAACAGTCCTGAAATCGTCAAATTCCGAGTTCAAACGAATAAGATATAATTAAATAAAGATGGAAAACATTTTAAATTAATTAAGTAATTAATTGGGAAATTAGATCTCCTTCTTCCTCAGGAACACAGGCCGCACGTTTCACTACTGCTTAGAACCTAGGGTTCGATTTAGCTCGTTATTCAGGTTGCTGGAGGCCGATCAGGAACTAGGACGTCGAAGAGGGGGGTGTGGCGCGTGTTCGTCGGAGGAGGGGGCAACTCGGCGGCGTGTGGTGGGGGTTACGGTGGTGGCAAGGCTGAAGGTTTAAGGGTCTGGTGCTCGGGTTACAGGCGATTGTTCGGTGTGAGTTCGGTATGGATTGAAAGAGGGGAGAAAGAGCTTCGAAATGGTGTAAGGTTTGGGGTCTGGTTTGTGGAGATGGAGGAGAATTTAGAGGAGGAAGGCATGAGCATTTTCGGCCATTGGTTAGGAGGGTGGCGGATGGACGAAGAGGGATAGTGTTAGGGTTTTTTTTCTATTATTTATATAGTTTAAGTAGTAATTTTGCAATTAAATCCATAACTTTTAAACAAATCCATTTCCAGTCCAAACGGAGGTGCTCCTACCCAATAGCCACTGTTTTGGATCCAACGGGCCAGGTCCCGTCAGCCAAACAGCTGTATGTGGTCTGAATTATTTAATTTAATAATTAAATCCTTTATTAAATTAATTCGTTCGTATAAATAAATTCACCGAGGCCACAAACGGACTCAGAAAATTCCAAAAAAATAATATTTGGCTTTGTTATGACGATATGGTCCTAACAAAATTAATTTTATCGAATTCCGAGACTGTTTGAAAAATGGCTATTTTCTAGTCGATTAAATCTGACTGAAACGAACAAAACACATTCTCTTTCGCCACGCTCACATATTAGTTTGAAAAATTCTGGAAAATTAAACTTAATAATAATTTGACATTCCGGTTCCATTGTAACAACCCACCTCCGCTAGGGTCACTCACAAAGGGAATGCACTAGTTTTGGTGGAGTATTATCTAGGTAAACATACACAGAGATATCACAAGGCAGAACATAAAATAAGCAGCGATAGAAATTAAAAACCAACTTTCTATTACTTTCAAGAAAAGAGTCAAAACCTCATATATCCAAGCTACAAATTATTCCATTACATCAAGTTCCAAATAAAGAAGCATGAACTTAAGATAACAAAAGTAAATTATTCCCCATAAATAGCAGAAGCAGCCATAGCATAGCTCAAGACCAAACCATACATGAGCTGTCAGAAAGCAAGCTAAATCCAAGCTAAGAGCTAGTGTTTCCTCCCTGAGATCCTGGGGGGAAAACGAAAGAAAAAGAGGAGAAAGGAAAAAGGGCCAGTCATAAGACTGGTAAGCCCTAGTGACTTTCAGTATAAAAACTAGTAAAGGTAGTATGACATGTGAAAACTGGAATTAAATATAAGGATGATAACAGGCCTGATATGATAATTAAGATAACAAGATAAGTCAAGTCTAGCATCGCATATTCAAGGTTCGCTACACCAACTGTACTAGTGTTCTAACCCATGTCAAGTATTAATCATGAAATGATCCCTTGGCCTAGTATCATGAAGTGACCCATTACGGGGTCCAACAGTACGATCTACTAATCGATCGTCTCCCTACAAGTTCTAGCTCGTCATGTGTCTGTGTCATACGGCTCTATCCTGAAATGTAGTTACCTGTGCTAGGTCCACCATAGGGTGTATAAAGCCCTATGGTGCCAACCACCGACACGAATCAAGCCCGCACAGCGTAAATCTGCGGGTGACCAATGCCTGCTTTTTCAACTCCAGACTACGTGCACGACCATAGTCCGCCTGAACCTACAATGGCGCACCTACTCAGCCGTCGTTCTGGTCGCTTACAATCAGCCCAGTAATCGTGCCCCACCCTGCCTAGTCCCAGGGTATCGTGATACATCCAAGTGGGTTACTGCTAAAAAAGACCGCGTAACTAGGGTTTCTAATGGATTAAGTGTTGTCATTCAAATTCGTGACTTAACCATATCCAAATCATGTATCAAGTTGGTTAAGTGTGTTCAAGCGGTTCATGACTTAACCCTATCAAATCATCGTGTCAAGTTGGTTAAGTATATTCAAGTGGTTCATGACTTAACCCTATCATGTGGCATTAATTCATTAATGCACCCCAACCTCTCACATTAGACTAACTGTTGTGGTCACTGGATTTACCGGGCGGTTCCGGGCAGATTTATACCACTACATAGTCTAACCTCGGGTTTTTTGTGCGATATGACTAACTACCCACATTGGATCCTATTGTTTGCAGTCACTGGATTTGCCGGGCGGTTCCGAGCAGATTTACACTGCAAACTCAACCCAACCTCGAGTTGGCCATTTTCAAGTTTATCTAATTGTCATGCCCACGTTCAAGTTTTCATGTCAAAATTCATGTCGAGTTTTCATGTCATGTTTCATGTCAAATCGTGTCAAGTTCATGTCCATATCCAAGTTCAAGTTATAATAACATTCATGTTCAAAGCCAATTTATGATTTACCTAATCTACCCAAATCGTATTCCCATCGCACATAAGCTAGAATCGATACGAATAAATCTAATTAGGGAATAACATAAAAAGGGACGGGTATAAGGTGGCAGAAGTGATTACTAGCATGGTATGACTTGAGATAAGTGATTATAACATTACTGGCATATGGAATATTGGCCTCAAACATAAAGATTCCAAATCTAGCAAAATAAGGTACTTGTCAAGATAACAGTTGTCATAAGGTGAGAGTATAGTCATGGTAACAATTGACATAAGGTGGTAGTATAGTCATGGTAACAATTGCATAAGGTGATAGTCATAAACTTGTGACTAATAGCAGATTCAACATGATAATATGAGGGGTTTTTCTTTTTGATTTACAACATGAATAGGCCCCAAATCAATGTCATAGTAATATATCCAAGAGTCAAGATCCAAGATGAACCAGAATGGATGTAAAACAGTCATCATACATAGGTCCAATTTCAATTTAAAACATATTCATATTACATTTACAGTTTAAATCTAAAAATAACTGGGGCTTACAGATCGTGGTTCGAGAATTAGAAAAAGAGAGTCGATGTTGAATCTTTATATGCTTAGTCAAGTCCTAACAGAAACCCCCAAATCAGCAACGTTGTTTCGACGTAGAAGAAGTAGTCCCTTTCTCTAACTTTTCAGCCAGAATTAGAGCAGCATAAGGTCAGAAAGAATTTTGTGTAGAGAGACTAGTGTTAGGGGCTGTATATATAGGGTCAGGTCAACGAATGTAGACAGAAACGAGGCCAGAAACATCAAAGTGAATCCAGCTTCAAAAGTGGGCTCGTCCACCAGGTCGACCCCCAGGTCGACACTATGGTCGACCTGGTCCTGGGCAGGTCGACTACATAGTCGACCCCCAGGTCGACCTGGTCCTGGGCGGGAAATTTCCCGCCCAGTCCATTCTGAGGTTTGAAATTCGAAATTTGAATTCGAATTCTGAGCTGTCTTGAACTTGAAAACTTCTGAAAACTTCGAAAGGTCATAACTTGGTCATACGGACTCCGATTTTCGAAAACTCAGATTCGTTTCCAAGCAGAATTTCGAGATGAACGCAATGGCGTAACCCATTTCCTTTGATTCTTATTTTAAAAATTAATTTTGCCTTGATTTATGGTTATTACACGTTATAAAAATACGGGTTGTTACATTCTCCCCTCCTTAAAGGATTTCGTCCCCGAAATCTCTAAGTTAGGGAGGATGTGTCCTACCATCCATCATCCATCTACTCAAAGCATCATCCACAGGAAACCATTGTCCTTAAAAGATTTCTAATTCTGTATGAACATATGCAGAAAGTGTGTGTATATGTACTTATCTAATGCAAAAGATCAGGCGGTTACTGATTCAGTAAACCTCCTTAATGCAAAATATGTTTGTGTAATGAATCCAACATGTATGCAAATTCCTAACATAATTTATAATCTCTACATGAGTGCACAAACATTCATTCATATGCAACATCCAAGTGATAGCATAATAAGTTCCATCCATGTACAAGTATAAGCATTCATGCATATGCAACATGAAAATGTGACTGAGACGATCTAGTGCCTAATGTGTGTCATGCATCCACTTGCAACCATTTGCAAACATCAACCATAACATGTTTCAATCACATGTTTACATCCATATGGTTCTACCTAAGGTTCTCAAGATAAGATCGAGAAGATAACAAGACAAACGTAGATAGTAGAAGCATGATACGAAAAGGTTTTCAAGTTTATAGGAAAAAGAGATCGAGAATGTACCCTAAAAAAGAAATGGGTAAAGTGCGCGTATCTTCTCTTCGGTTTCCCAAGTTGCGTCTTCTTGGGCTTCACTCCACTGCACTTTAACTAGCTTGACTTCTCGATTCCTTAGCTTCTTAATCTCCATTTGTCTTGTTATCTTCTCGATCTTATCTTGAGAGCCTTAGGTAGAACCATATGGATGTAAACATGTGATTGAAACATGTTATGGTTGATGTTTGCAAATGGTTGCAAGTGGTTGCTAGTGGATGCATGACACACATTAGGCACTAGATCGGCTCAGTCACATTTTCATGTTGCATATGCATGAGTGCTTATACTTGTACATGGATGGAACTTGTTATGCTATCACTTGGATGTTGCATATGAATGAATGTTTGTGCACTCATGTAGAGATTATAAATTATGTTAGGAATTTGCATACATGTTGGATTCATTACACTAACATATTTTTCATTAAGGAGGTTTACTGAATCAGTAACCGCCTGATCTTTTGCATTAGATAAGTACATATACACACACTTTCTGCATATGTTCATACAGCACTAGAAATCTTTTAAGGACAATGGTTGCCTGTGGATGATGCTTTGAGTAGATGGATGATGGATGTTAGGACACATCCTCCCTAACTTAGAGATTTCGGGGACGAAATCCTTTAAGGAGGGGAGAATGTAACAACCCGTATTTCCCTTCCTTGACCTAGGCAGTCCATCCACGAAATCCATCGAGATACTCTCCCATTTCCATTACGGAACCTCCAAAGGATGTAATAGCCCACCAGGCTTCTTCGACTCGGCCTTTACTTGTTGGCACACCATGCACTTCAAAACGAACTCTGCCACGTCCTTTTTCATTCCAGCCCAAAATAAAATGCATTTCATATCCCTGTACATCTTTTTCCATCCGGGATGTATAGTCATCTTCGAGTGATGCGCCTCTTTGAGAACTTTCCTTACTAGGTCTCCCACTTGTGGGACACATAGCCTTCCATCGCGCCTTAGCCATCCCTTGTCATCTATGGCATACCTACTGAGGTGACTTGACGTCTCACCACTAATCAGCTTGTCCATGATTTCGACCATTTGTGGGTCTTCCTTCTGTGAAGTCCCTACTTGATCTACAAGTGTAGGTCTTAACTCAAGAGATGCAAACGTAGCAGTCAATGACTCAACAGTAGGTGTAAAATCAAAGGTTGCTATAAACTCAAGGCTTTTCCTTTCAACAAACAAGGGGCTCAAAGTCAACCTTCTTCTACTTAGCGTGTCCGCCACCACATTACCCTTGCTAGGGGTATAAGCTATATCGAAGTCATATGATGCCAAGAACTCCATCCACCGCTGTTGTCTCAGATTCAAATCTTTGTGTGAGAAGAGGTACTTAAGTGATTTGTGGTCGGTATACAGTTCGAACCTCTCCTCTAGAAGATAATGGCGCCAAGATTTAAGTGCAAAAACGATCGCGGCCAACTCCAAGTCATGCGTGGGATAGTTTTTCTCATGAACTTTAAGTTGTCTGCCCCCGTAGCATATTACTCTTTCTTCTTGCATAAGGACAGCGCCTAATCCCGTGCCGCACGCATCTGTGTACACCGTAAACATCTTACCTCTGTCAGGTAATGCCAAAACTGGAGCTGTGGTGAGGGCTCTCTTGAGTCTCTGAAAAGCAACGTCACACTCTATGTCCCATACAAAAGCTAGGTTCTTCTTTGTTAACTTAGTAAGAGGGGCTGAAATCTTAGCGAAGTCCTTAATGAACTTCCTGTAGTAGCCCGCCAAACCGAGAAAGCTCCTCACCTCTGTTGCATTCTTAGGAATTTTCCAGTCCTGTACCGCAACTACCTTTGCGGGGTCCACGGCTATGCCTTGCTTAGAAACTACATGTCCAAGGAACCAAACTTCCTTCCTCCAAAAATGACATTTGGAGAACTTAGCCTTTAACTGGTGTGCTCTAAGTGTTTCCATGACCTCCTTGAGATGTCTAGCATGCTCTTCTTCATCTTTTGAGAAGACCAAAATATCATCCACGAAAACTACCACAAACTTGTTAAGGAACTCCCGAAACACCCTACTCATTAAATCCACAAAGTATGCGGGTGCATTTGTTAACCCAAACGGCATGACGAGCCATTCGAAGAACCCATCTGGAGTCCTAAACACAGTTTTGTCAATGCTATCCTCAGCCACTCTAAGCTGATGGAATCCTGTGGCTAGATCGAGTTGAGAGAAAACAGATGCTCCCACAAGCTGGTCAAACAAATCATCGATTCTTGGTAGTGGGTGCCTATTCTTCTTTGTCAGCTTGTTTAACTCACGATAATCTATGCACTGATGAAGCGATCCATCCGCCTTAGTAGCGAATACCATTGGACCACCCCATTCAGAAATGCTTCGTCTTATGAAATTTTTCTCAAGCAACTCGTTAACTTGTTTACTGAGCTCTCTTCTTTCTTGAGGGGCCATGTGCCTAATGGGCAATAAAAATGTCTTGGCATTATCAACAAGATAAATTCGGAAGTCTATCTCGTGTTTAGGGGGTAACCCCCTCACCTCCTCAAAGACATCTGGATATTCTCGGACCACTCTTACAGATTGCAAATTATCGTTGGACGAGTCAAGGGATTCAAGATAACACAACATGACCGGACCCTTAGGGTTACAAGAAATTTCAAGGGTATTACTGAGGCGAGTCATGAGCCTCACTACCCTTCGTTCACAATCAAGAATGGCTCCATAATTGGCTAGCCAATCCATACCTAAGATCAAACCGTATCCCATAAATCCAAGAACATAAGCATTACACGTGAATTCTACGCTTAAGATAGAGATCCTCAAATCCACACACATCATAGATAAATGGGTGGAGCCCCCAATTGGATTTGAAACTATAACGGGATCCTCAACTAGACTAGTACTTAGGTGCAGATTTTCAACAATATCAGAAGAAATAAAAGTATGCGATGCGCCAGAGTCAAATAAGGTTCGAACAGGAAATTCAGAAATGTAAACAAGGCTTTCTACGGAAATATTACTACCTCGGTCAAGAGATGGAGTGGTGTTGAGAGCATGCAACTTCCCTCCAGAAGGTCCTGCTCGCTGGGTCTTCCCTTGCCCCTGTCCTTGCTTCTTAGGGCAATCCTTGCTGATGTGTCCAGTATCTCCACAATGAAAGCATTCACCCAACTTCCTCTTCTTCTTTCTACAGTCTTTAGCTAGATGTCCAGTAATACCACAGAAGTTGCACTTCCTCGTCTCACGTGGTTTGTTGTTGCTCTTGTTATTCTTGTTGTCCCCCTTCTTGAAGTCAGCTTTCTTATTCTGAGTCTCATTAGGCTTAACCTCCTTCTTGCTATTCTTGTCTTCCTCATGAAGTAGAGCCATGTCAACCAAGCTTTCAAAGGTCGCCCCCATGGGTATATGAGTTATGGCCAAACTGTGTAGTGGCTCGTTCAATCCTCGAGCAAAGCGTACAGCCTTTTTCTGAGTCGTGTTGACCTAATCCAAACCGAACCGAGCAAGCTGATTAAACTTATTCACGTACTCCCTAACAGACATGCTCCCTTGCATGAGTTCTAGGAACCTCTCCATCTGAAGGTTCTCTTCTGCTGACGATAAGAATTTAAGCCCAAACCTCTCTCTAAAGTCTGCCCAAGTCTCAACTGGCCTGATAGCGTTGGTGACTTCCCACCAAAATGCAGCTTCCTCTTTCAACAACCATGCTGCCAACTGAACTTTCCTATGGTCCTCCATATCAAAGATAATGAACAAGTCTTCCGTCTCCTTTAGCCAATTTCGTGCCTCAACAAAGGTTTCAGTTCCAACGAAGTTCTTGCCGCTCATTGCTTTAAAGTCTTTGCATATTTTGGCAAAGGCGGTACCAGGAGGAGGAGGAACCGCGACCACTGGGAAAGGAGGAGGAGGGATGTCTGCCGAGCCCGCGCCATTGGCCCTGGATTCTAAGTACCTTCGGAACCATCCAGGCACGGGTATTCCCTCAGGCAGGTTAAGATCAGCCATGCTGAAAAACGAAAAAAAAAAGATTCAAACGAGGAAACAAAGGGAAGTGCTAATGGCTTTTTGGGGAATAGCCTTTTTAAACATAAAACTTTTCTTGAAAAATGCTTCTTTATAAATGGTTTTGAAAATAGTTTCAGAAGGTTTTTAAAACTTTTGCCCAGCCTGGTAACCTTCAGCTCTGATACCAAATGTAACACCCCACCTCCGCTAGGGTCACACTCAAAGGGAATGCACTAGTTTTGGTGGAGTATTATCTATGTAAACATACACAGAGATATCACAAGGCAGAACATAAAATAAGAAGCGGTAGAAATTAAAAACCAACTTTTTATTACTTTCAAGAAAAGAGTCAAAACCTCATATATCCAAGGTACAAATTATTCCATTACATCAAGTTCCAAATAAAGAAGCATAAACTTAAGATAACAAAAGTAAATTATTCCCCATAAATAGCAGAAGCAGCCATAGCATAGCTCAAGACCAAACCGTACATGAGCTGTCAGAAAGAAAGCTAAATCCAAGCTAAGAGCTAGTGTTTCCTCCCTGAGAACCTGGGGGGGGGGGGGACGAACGAAAAAGAGGCGAAAGGAAAAAGGGTCAGTCATAAGACTGGTAAGCCCTAGTGACTTTCAGTATAAAAACTAGTAAAGGTAGTATGACATGTGAAAACTGGAATTAAACATAAGGATGATAACAGGCCTGATATGATAATTAAGATAACAAGATAAGTCAAGTCTATCATCGCATATTCAAGGTTCGCTGCACCAACTGTACTAGTGTTCTAACCCATGTCAAGTATTAATCATGAAATGATCCTTTGGCCCAGTATCATGAAGTACCCATTACGGGGTCCTACGGTACGATCTACTAATCGATCGGCTCCCTACAAGTTCTAGCTCGTCATGTGTCTGTGTCATACGGCCCTATCCTGAAATGTAGTTACCTGTGCTAGGTCCACGATAGGGTGTATCAAGCCCTATGGTGCCAACCACCGACACGAATCAAGCACGCACAGTGTAAATCTACGGGTGCCCAATGCCTGCTTTTTTAACTCCGGACTACATGCACGACCATAGTCCGCCTGAACCTACAATGGCGCACCTACTCAGCCATCGTTCTGGTCACTTTCAATCAGCCCAGTAATCGTGCCCCACCCTACCTAGTCCCAGGGTATCATGATACATCCAAGTGGGTTACTGCTGAAAAGGACCGCGTAACTAGGGTTTCTAATGGGTTAAGTGTTGTCATTCAAATTCGTGACTTAACCCTATCCAAATCATGTATCAAGTTGGTTAAGTGTGTTCAAGCGGTTCATGACTTAACCCTATCAAATCATCGTGTCAAGTTGGTTAAGTATATTCAAGTGGTTCATGACTTAACCCTATCATGTGGCATTAATTCATTAATGCACCACAACCTCTCACATTAGACTAACTGTTGTGGTCACTGGATTTGCCGGGCAGTTCCGGGCAGATTTACACCACAACATAGTCTAACCTCGGGTTTTTCGTGCGATATGACCAACTACCCACATTGGATCCTATTGTTTGCAGTCACTGGATTTGCCGGGCGGTTCTGGGCTGATTTACACTGCAAACTCAACCCAACCTCGAGTTGGCCATTTTCAAGTTTATCTAATTATCATGCCCACGTTCAAGTTTTCATGTCAAAATTCATGTCGAGTTTTCATGTCATGTTTCATGTCAAATTGTGCCAAGTTCATGTCCATATCCAGGTTCAAGTTATAATAACGTTCATGTTCAAAGCCAATTTATGATTTACCTAATCTACCCAAATCGTATTCCCATCGCACATAAGCTAGAATAAATCTAATTAGGGAATAACATAAAAAGGGACGGGTATAAGGTGGCAGAAGTGATTACTAGCATGGTATGACTTGAGATAAATGATTATAACATTACTGGCATATGGAATATTGGCCTCAAACATAAAGATTCCAAATCTAGCAAACTAAGGTACTAGTCAAGATAACAGTTGTCATAAGGTGAGAGTATAGTCATGGTAACGATTGACATAAGGTGATAGTATAGTCATGGTAACGATTGCATAAGGTGATAGTCATAAACTTGTGACTAATAGCAGATTCAACATGATAATATGAGGGGTTTTTCTTTTTGATTTACAACATGAATAGGCCCCAAATCAATGTCATAGTAATATATCCAAGAGTCAAGATCCAAGATGAACCAGAATGGATGTAAAACAGTCATCATACATAGGTCCAATTTCAATTTACAACATATTCATATTACATTTACAGTTTAAATCTAAAAATAACTGGGGCTTACAGATCGTGGTTCGAGAATTAGAAAAAGAGAGTCGATGTTGAATCTTTATATGCTTAGTCAAGTCCTAACAGAAATCCCCAAATCAGCAACGTAGTTTCAACGTAGAAGAAGTAGTCCCTTTCTCTAACTTTTCAGCCAGAATTAGAGCAGCATAAGGTCAGAAAGAATTTTATGTAGAGAGACTAGTGTTAGGGGCTGTATATATAGGGTCAGGTCAACGAATGTAGACAGAAACGAGGCCAGAAACATCAAAGTGAATCCAGCTTCAAAAGTGGGCTCGGCCACCAGGTCGACCCCCAGGTCGACACTATGGTCGACCTGGTCCTGGGCAGGTCGACTACATAGTCGACCCCCAGGTCGACCTGGTCCTGGGCGGGAAATTTCCCGCCCAGTCCATTCTGAGGTTTGAAATTCGAAATTTGAATTCAAATTCTGAGTTGTCTTGAACTTAAAAACTTCTGAAAACTTCGAAAGGTCATAACTTGGTCATACGGACTCCGATTTTCGAAAACTCGGACTCGTTCCAAGCAAAATTTCGAGATGAATGCAATGGTTTAACCCGTTTCCGTTGATTCTTATTTTAAAAATTAATTCTGCCTTGATTTATGGTTATTACACGTTATAAAAATACGGGTTGTTACATCCATCAAAAGTGGTTTCATAGAAAACGGAGGTAGTTTGTAAAATGTCTATTTTCACTAGCTTTAATATTATTTAAAAATGAAAATTTTAATTTCTGACACATTTTCCAACCAAAATATTTAAAATAAAATTTTTAAATTGGTACTGATTTTCCGGGTTGTTATAGAATTTCTCTGGTTTAGTGTCTAGAGGTCTTTCGGTAGTGATTCTGTCGTGATTGGAATCTACGGATTGCAAGGACTACTCGCTACTGATCCTTGGGGTGATACCTATATAGGATGTGGTAGGAGGGTGCCTTCGGTTCATCCTATTACTGGATGACTTGTATGGACGAGTGTCTGACAAAGTATTTCCAAAGGGGTCAAGTACATTGATTTCTTCTAACGTACCAAGTTAACGGCGAAGAAATGTGCACTTCTTTTAGCTTATCAACTGGAGTATTTTTGTGGGCGTCAATTAGTGATATCTTTCAGATCTGACGATGTGGCATTCAAAGTGGATACAGATGTGATGTTCTAAAGGATAAACTAAACCTCTAGCCTCATCAACCGGGAAATGGCATAAAATCAGGTAGGTCGCATGGCTATGTGGGTCACACCCATCAGAAGGGTATATCATTACCTGATCTGGTGAAATCAAATGCCTTCGGTTTTCCCATTTTAATTTCTTGTATGTATGCTATCGATTTGGTTGGCTGGCCCACAATCGTGGTAATGATATATTCGGTACTCTCAAGCGAAGTGAAGGACCGGTCATGTTTAGCCTGGGTTGCAAGATATTCTTGTTGAACCCTAATGTATTCATCTCCAGAGGTACATTGTCAGGAAGGTAGTCCCATACCTTTCCAGGAAATCCATTCTCCAATAAGAGCCCGCGGTTTTGATTGTATACTATATATGTAGAGCGTGGGATGTAAGCGTTCTGCTAGATTGATATTTATTTGTATTTAGACACTATTATAATATTAGAAAAGATATTGATTTCAAAAATATTTTAGGTTATCGTAAGGTGAAAACCGTCCGTATTTATGTGTGGATTTGGTCTTACGATTATCCTTTTCTTTCAAAAAGATTTTGACTTTAAAATCAACTTGTGTGATACCTTAAACTTAGTGTGTTCTTCTCACTCTGGTTCACCAGACTGACCCGTCATTTGTAATGCTCAAGTTAGACCGGGTCGTACAGGTTCAGGTTATCGGATGCTATGAAGAGATAAGCTGGAAGAGTTCAGGCGTATAATATTATATAAATAGTATTCCCCTGTGTATTGTATATGAGGGCAGGTTATTATAAATGTCCAGATATGTGATGTACTCTGATGATTGTAAGTATTTTAAAGCTTTCAGTAAAGACTTATTTCTATATTATATTTTGTTCCTCTGCGAGGTGAGACTCTATGTTGCATTTGATTCTTCTTCTTCTCTATTCTAATATTTCTTTCTTTCTTACCTCACCCTCTAACTTCTTTCTAATAACGTTCCTGTGTTTTCGATGGTTGAATGTTCGACATGGTGTTTTTATGTTGATTTTCAGGGTCGAAAATTCCTGGGCTGTTACATAACGGCTATTTAACATCAACCAATTAACAAAATAATTCAAGCAATTTATCATGATTATTTTATAAACGTGACCAACAAGGTAAGTTACCTCAATTAGCTCCAACCGTTAAAACAACGAGTTGGTTTTTCACTGAACTTAAACAACGTTTAATTTCATGGGTTTAATCAATATATGAATATAAAATCGACAAACAATCAATTATCAGCAACCATAGCGCATAATTATAAAACCCAACTTATATATAAAATATAAATGGGAAAACTGAGTGAGTTTAACTCACTTTGATATCGGTTGTCGAAACACTGTTTTAATTAAATTAAACGAGCGTTTAATTTAATTAAAATTTCTAACTGTTTCTATCTCTATCCAAACCAATTCCAAAATGTCGCGCTCATCATTACGGTCCCAACATCGTTTGTTTTGCTCCATTCCGTTCATGTATACGCAAGTTATACGAATTATAAATTATATGTTTTAATTAACAAATAAATCCTAAATTATTAAACTAATTATTAACCAATTATTAGTCTAATTATATTATTATCAATAATTGTCACGTTAAATTTTTTCCTTGCCTTCCTACTAAAGTTCTTCAACTTAGCTCCATCCTTGCACCCACGAATTTCTTCCTTCCACGTTGTAATGAAATTCAGGTGAAGCCTCAAAACAACCGGTCCATTTCTTCTTTTCTTTATTTTTCATCTGCTGTTTGTGTCACCGTGATTCACATTTCCTATCGCACAATTTTTTTTTAATTTAAATCATGCAAGGCCCAACTGCAACCCAAAACCATGTGCAAGGTTTTCTCCCTAGAAAGAACATGTGCGCTATGCTGCAATTCACTCAGCTCCCTACGCAACATACTCCACTATCCAATTATTTTTCTTTTTTTCATTCTACTGTAATTACTTTCGTTCCGCATTTCAGAATATTGACCACACATGAACACAGCATCTCGCCAAAACTCCAGTGACGCGCCACCCCTTGCACCTCTGAACTCCGATCCATAACTGCCAAACGTAGCGCCGTAACCCCTTCCAACATCGATCAGAAGATCATCAAGTCTGGCCTCCCTGTTTGCTGGCAAAACCGCTGAAACCGCCTCCCTTTCATCTTAATTTTCGGTCACTGCAACGCCTCAGGTCTGATCACGACCGTACAAATGTTAAAGCTCGATGGGATCTATGGGTTTGCTCTTGAAGACTTTGAGAGATGATAAACGGATTGAAAAGTAAGGGAGGAGGAAGATCTGACGATTTTGTTCTTCCATTTCATTGCGGAGGCACAAATTACTATTAAGTTGACCACGCATGTTCTTTTGGCTGGAATGTAATGGTTTGTTGTATAAATATGAAGAATGGGATATGAAATATTATTATTTTATTATAATTGAAACTTACCTGCGAAGTATCATGTTAAAAAAAATCATATATGATGTCCTTTTGAGATGAAACTCCTAAACCTAGCATAAAAAATATTTCGGACCCGATGGGACAGGTTTATCATTTGTAAAAAAGTCCTTTATAAAACACAAGCTAAAATCACAAGTTTAAATTTCCCATGATCACAGATAAATCCAATCAGCTTGAAACTTTGAAATTCTACTAGACCTTTTCCTTACTGATCCAATGAAATTTGTTTTGTTAAAATCAGAGTTCGTTTGGCCAGTCGTTTATTCCTTTAAAGTTAACTCCGTCTAAAATTGCCAAAATAATATAAATGATTAAGGCGTTTATCCTTGCCACGACCAAACGAGAAGTCCTACTAACACGAAAATTGAAATCTTATAATAATTAATTAGTACGAATCCAATAGCACAAGTTCCGTCGCATTCCGAGACTGTTTCCCGGTGCACTATTTTTATATGCCAAACAACGCTATTTTGGACAACAAAATACCCGATGTCCAAAAATAACAAACTAACTGCCTATTCTGACTCTAAACGTCGATATCAACTCAATGGAATTGGTTCGTGGCATAGTTCGATTGTCAGCCCAAGTTATACACAAATACCCCTCTATTAAATCAAATTAAATTAATTACGCGGTATAGAAAATGACTAGGCATTTATGACTACCGTTGTCACATATGAAATCGGTTTGCCACGAAATTTAATACTGTACAATAATTTAACTTTACGGTATTCAATAAAACTAATTTCATCAAAAACCGAGACTGTTTGCAAAAATGGCTATTTTTAAAGGCTTATAATATCAATAAAAACATTATTTAATTTCCAAAATAATTAAATTAAATTATAATAAATTACTGTTATCATAAATACCCAACTGGAAATATCATATAGCTTCAAATAAATTATACAACTCAATGTCATCAATTTCGAGTTAAACGATGTTCAAATTATATTAAAACTCTTTTAAATATATTAAATAAACGTTATAATTTAATAACGATTTCCATAGCGACTATTTGTAATAACCCGGAAATCTGGGCCAGTTTAAAATTTTTATTTTGGCAATTTTAGCGAATTTTAATTATTTAAAATGAATTATTTTAAATAATAACGACGAGAAATTTATTTTGAATATAATTCGAACGTATATATTCGTTTGAATCGATGATAGAATATAAATATTTATTTATATTTTTAAAAGGAATTGAAAATGGCGCGATAGTTCGATAATTCGATTTCAAACTTCAAATGGATGTACATGATTCAAAATAAACCGGATTTTAGTGAAACCAAAAATATTTGAATCTATTGGCGAATATCTTTCCAACGAATCCGAAAAATTGAAATTTCATAGCAGGGATCAAAAGATATGTCCAGTTGAAATTTCTGAATAGTCGCTATGGAATTCAGGCCCTTAAAAATGGAAATTTTGCAAACGACCTCGGATTTCGATGAAACCACTTTTGTTGGATCTGTGATGTCAAATTATTGCTAGGTTTCAAATTTCATAATTTTTCGAATCAATATGTGAGCGTGGCAAAGGAAAACGCGTTTGACCAGTTTCAGTTGATTTTAATCGACTGGAAAATGACCATTTTACCAACAGTCTCAGAATTTGACGAAACTAGTTTTGTTAGGACCGTATCGTCAACATGAAGCTAGAAAATATTTTTCGGGAATTTTTCTAGTTAGTATGTGACCCCAGTAAATTGAAATGCGCGTTCAAATTTAATATATAGAGTTATATTTTGATTTTGACGAAAACTGATCGAAACGATCGAATCAGCTTACGATACATATCCCATTGTGTTCGGAATGGGGGTAATTAGCTATGGATGACAAGCGGTGGGTCTCGTTTCGAGGTCAAAATAAAAAGTTGCTTTTTGAAAAATAAAATGAATTAAATATAAAATATATATAGGCCCCCCCTTTGTTCTCCCCCAAATCGCTCAGAAGAAATAAAAAAACCTAACTAAAACCTGACGCGCTACCCCCCTGACCCGTCGCCTGCGATGACCGCTCCCCCTCCCCTCCGATCGACGGTGCCTCATCCTCCCTGGCCGACCTCCTCCACCACCTCCCCATCCTCTACCGCACCCCCTGGTCGACGCTAGCCATAAAAACCACCGTGCCCCCCTTTCCAACCCTAAAACCGATCGGAACCCCCCTCTACCCTCGTCGCGATTCAGACGCAACCCCCCCATCGAACGACCGCCGCTCCGGTGGTTTTCTCCGCCCCCTCCTCTTCTTCGTCGACAGGAAATCTTCCTCCCTCTCCAATCCGAAGTCCAAGCTTTTAAAACTGCTCAGAAACCGCTGCCCGCCGACGATCTTCAGCACCCCTCCTCCTTAACAAATCGATGTGAGCTTTTTATTTATAAAAAATAGATCTTTATAGTTTATAAAGTTTGGATCTTTAACCGGAAAAAGGTAGGATTTTTATGTATATTTCTAGCGATTAAAAGTATAATTTTTATTACAGTAGAGTAGTAAAAATATAATTTTTATAATATAGAAAAGTTAAAAATAAATTTTTTATACTAGTGGCATATTAAAAATATGATTTTTATAAAGTAGAAGAAGTAAAAATTCGATTTTTATATATTGAATAGCGAAGTAAAAATTCGATTTTTATATATTGAATAGCAAAGTAAAAAATTCGAATTTTATATATTGAATAGCGAAGTAAAAATTCGATTTTTATATATTGAATAGCGAAGTAAAAATTCGATTTTTATATATTGAATAGCAAAGTAAAAATTCGATTTTTATATATTGAATAGCGAAGTAAAAATTCGATTTTTATATATTGAATAGCGAAGTAAAAATTCGATTTTTATATATTGAATAGCAAAGTAAAAATTCGATTTTTATATATTGAATAGAGAAGTAAAAATTCGATTTTTATATATTGAATAGCGAAGTAAAAATGTGATTTTTATATGTGTAGTGAATACGGGCAAAGAAAGTGACAAGAGGCAAGAACGGCGAAGATTTCTACATAAGAAGAGTCGTGGGATTGGATTAGCTAACTTGTGAGAACTTCTCACCTTTTAATTTTGTTTTTCTAGTTAAGAATATATACTAGGATGCAGACGGTGTTTAGTAGCACCCGACACCCGTCGTCCATAGACCATGGACGGCTTGTATGCTTGTTTGTTTGATTTTGATGTGTAGTTGATTGTGTGATGTGATGTGAAATGAAATAAAATATTTTATAGTGGAAAATATTTTATAGTTAGAAATAGAATTTTTAACGTGTATATGAAATGAAATAAATTAATATAAACAAATCGAACGATTTGTTTATATACACACATTTGACTGATATTGATTGGGACGATAAATTTTACACATCGCCCAACTGCACAAATAAAATCTGTGTTTGATTGTCTGAAACCCCACACGGGTATTGGGATGATATTTGACGTACACTAATCCCGATTGTTTAGTTGTATGTCGATCGATCGATTGACAGGCTGTTATAAGCATTGAATATTTATATTTGATGCTTATACAGTGTAGAATGCACTTTGGATGATGGTTGATTATTCATCGTTGTTATTGTATACATGTATTGTAGAAAATCCATATAATTAACATTATATGGTAATTGATTGGGCCACAATCCAGTTTTGAAAAAGAAATATTTGCATAGAAATATTTGAAAAAGAAATATTTGAATAGAAATATTTGAAATAGAAATATTCGAAGTAGAATATTTGAAAATAGGAATATATGAAGCCGTATTGATTAGATTGACGCCATTTTGACGTGAACGATATTTATATCGATTTTATTCATTTTATAACGAATATCGAAAGTGATTTCAAAATCTGATATTTTGAAAAGAATTGAAATTCGAATTAAATTGAATAGAAAAGAATTCGAATTGAAAGTGAATAGAAATGAATTCGAATTGAAAGTGCATAGAAATGAATTCGAATTGAAATTAAATATAAATGAATTCGAATTGAAATTGAATTAGAAATCAATTTAAATTGAAATCGATTTGAAATGAATTTAAAACGAATTTATATTGGAATATTCAATTTTGATTTGAAATTGAATATGAAGTTGAAACCGTTTTGAAAACGAATTTAAAACGATTTATATAGCACGTTTTGAATTGAAAACGACGAAGTATATGTTATATATATTATATATATAATATAATGGCCTGAATAGAACACGCCGCGCTGCGGTAGTTCGCGAATTTCGACCATTAACTTCGAACGGACATTACGGGAGATCCGACCGTCGGATTCTCCTAAAACCGGAACCGTTGGGTTCGTATCGAGAAGAACTTTCTAACGAATATTAGAAATTTGAAATCTAACGGTTGGATTTGGAATTATGTCCAAATCAAATTTGGAAAAGGTCGCTGTAAGTGCAGTTCGATGGCCATTGATGGAAATCGACTGTACGGGCCTTGATAAAATTATTAAAAATAGTAATAATTTGTGTAAAATCATAAGAAATGATTTAGAAAGAATTGGGATGAAAAACTCCGTATTTGAAAAGATAAAAATAGATTTTTATCGAAATGAACTAGTTTTGAACTAGAATTATAGTTCTATTTATTTTTAAATAAATAAATTGGATTTGAAATGGTTTTGAAAATAACCAGAATTTCCGATAATTTCATTGGAATGGATTTGAATTGAAGTCGTCTTCGGAATATTTCGATGTTGGATTTCGTGATTATACAGATGTTGTTATGGAAATTTGAAAGATATACATATATCGTTATTTCCAATACGATATATGTTGGTCGTAGAATTTGATATTGAAAATAAGCCGATATATTTTCTACTCAGAGCCTTGTATTTAATATCAAATGTGATTTGGGTTTGTCGTGAATGGTGTCTTCATTAACACTGTTCTTAAGCCCAGTTGAGAAAAAGATTAAATCTTTTTATTTAGATTTAATGAAGTGTACTAATTAAATGATATTTAATTGGAATTGAATTCGAATTGATTCTTGGGTTTATCGTGAATGGTGTTTTAAATAACACTTGTTCTTTAACCCGATAATTAATGGAATGTGATTTTGGGTTGTCGTGAACGGTATCTTCAATAATACTGTTCTTTGACCTAAAGGAGTTAAGAAAATCAGAAACTAACTGGAGATTAGTTAAGTTGAATGGTTTCAGAGGTATTGATCCGATGTTGGTTTCGGCCTTCGGGGTTAATACTTGGGGAACTGCTCACCTGCTAATTTACGGTGTGGGACTGATTGAAATGTGATGTGATTTTGGGTTTATCGTGTAGCGTGTTTTAAATGATACTGATTCTTTAACCCAGTCACAGATTAAAACTAAGTGGAGTTTTAATGAATCTTTAATTAGATTGAAAAGATCGAGAATGGAGTATCACCAGTTTTGCTCCAGGCGATAGTTAAATCTTTAATTAGATTTGAACGTGAAATGGTAATTGAATTTACCGATAACACCGTGGTGTTAGATATGAAGTATGTACAGTTTTACTTCATGGGATAAATAGGTGGGGATTGGGAAATTAAAACCAATGATTACTTCGGTAAGGTACGCTAATCCCGACTAGTTTGAATTGATATTCAAAAATAGATTAAAGAATAAATTTAAAGGATTTATCTTTGATAAAATTAATGGGAACCTTTCCCTATGAATGTGAAATTTAGAAACTAACTGTCGGTTAGCTAAGCAGAATGGTTTTCTGGATATTGATCTGATGTTGGTTTCGGCCTTCGGGGTTAATATTTGGGGAATTATTCTCTTGTTAATTTACAATTAGTGACTGATGAATTGGAATAAGGCGTATGTTATGTTTGTGTAACACTTGTTTATAATATACGCGAGTTATTCGGAAAGACCGGGTTTATCCCATTCTGAATTACTGATACGACGATAAGTCGAAGATGAAGACGGTGGTCGAAGACCGGAGGTCTTCACATCGTTTGGGTGATTACTGATGATCTTGATTGGGTTGTACACCCAAGAAGATGGAAACAGTTGGTGATCGTCCAGACGTACTTGGAGATCGATGGATATGCGGGGTACTAGGTGCCTCCGGTTTCGTTCAGACCCAGATTGGACTTGTAAATGGACTGTGTGTCTGACATTGGATTTTAGTCTGTATGATTGATTTCTATTAAATATATATCTGTTTGGCAGCGGAGAATTTATTCTCTTGCTTAACGCCCTACTCTGAGACGTACGAGCTCAGGGGTTATATACTGATGGATATCAAACGCATAGAGTGAATTGCCTGTGTGGCATGCCTAAGTGGCGAATGATCAAGGCTTCTGTTGAAAAGCAAAGTATTGTGGTTGATGATCGAAGCACGGCCTTTGTGGCGTAGCTTTGTGTAACGTTTACTTCGCGAGTTTCACACCCGGTATGAACCAAAAACGGGAGACGGACCTCAGGGAGGACATGCGTTTCTTTCTAGTTAGAAGTGGTATCAGTGGTTTTACACGCCCTGACGAGTTTGACTTATGTGGTTGTTGCTGTTGCGAGGCTTCTCGGTTAGATCGGACGATCCGGGTCCGATGGAGCCATTCGTTGGCTCATTTACGCCCCAAAGGGCGGGGAAACGCAGTGTTCAGGCATTTTAATCCACATCGGTGGACAGGCCCTGTCGCTCCAAGGGCCCACCAGAGTCTAGGTCCTGAGGCTCGGGCTAGAGAGTCTCGAATCGGTTGAGGACTATCTTTTGCCTCGGTTCATAGATGGAAATCCAATTTCCAAATACGTGACATTTGCGGTTTTAATTGTAGAACTAGTATGGCGACATGATATATGGTACCCATGTCGTCTATGATTGATACTTATGATTTGAAGTTGTTTTATACACTATGCACTTATAATAGTATCAAATGATTTGTTTTAAACGTATCTAGCATTCTTGGCTATTATAAGGTAAAAAACCTATCGTCCGGCTTGCGTTGCATTGTGTGATGGGAACTGGGTCTTATAATAGCTTCATTTTTCTTTATTTAGCATTGCGCTGTTTGTTTTATGCACTAGTATTCTTGGGAGGAAACCCGTTCCGTGTTATACGGCGTGGTCCCTTGATTTACCAAACTTTAAAATAAAGATTAACTGTTTTAGTTCTCACACCAGTCCCATGACTGACCTGGAGTTTATTGTTTTGATCTAAACTCTGGGTGCCCTTATTTTGACACGAGCAGCTAGTAGTTTTGGTTTTGCAGATTTATATTCACAGGATCCTGGTTTACAGCTGGAACGATATCCGGAAAGCTTTGTATCCGTATATCTACTTCTAGTTGTGTATTGTATTATTTTCCGCTGCTATGTATTTAAATGTAATTTAAATCTCTGATATTTCTGTGTAATATTCATTTATACTCTGTATATTCTTGTAATCTGATGGATTGTTGTAATATACAATGAAATGTTCTTCCGTCTGCGTTCTGATTTGTCGTGTTCTCACAGTAATTCGTTCTTTCTCATCTCTTCGGAGACCGGGGAAGTTCCAGTCGCTACATTCGGTATCAGAGCTTTGGTTTACAAAGCCCAGAGAACAAGACACGTTAGAACCATACGAAACAATTCATCAGATATTGGATTAGTAATATCCAATGAGATTGACTCGTTAGAGATGGGATCAATAGTATCCTAGAACGAGTGTGAAGGGTATATTTTTAAAATGAAAACAACTTTGTTTTGAAATTTTAAACCATATACGTATTTGAATAGTTATTTACATTGAATTTGGACATTCCGATATATAAAGATTTTGCATATGCGTCTTGCAAACGTGTATTCAAAGTTTTAATATACTGGATAGTTATAGAATCATACTCTAGTTGCCCGGGGATAATTCTGTTGATGGGGCACCGTCGCCAGTATTTATTTTAGAGTAACGAAAGTGAGATTTCTATATTTCCATTAGACTGGTGTGAGAACCGAAATTAGATAGGGCTTATCGTTGTGAATTGGCATCAGAAACATGATTTTTTGTATATGTATATGTATCAAAATCATGAATTTGAAATGTTAATCCACTAATTGATTGATGTTTGTGTTGTTTGTTTATTTGTTTGATAATTTTGAACCATTACGCCTAATTGTATCAAATATTGAAAATTGGTCGCATTTTCTTGCATATACATGTACTTACATTGAACAGGTCATAGCAAGGAGGCTAGAGCAGAGAATAAAATTTGTTTGCCCGACAAATAGGTACATGTTTACTATAATTTACTGTTTTGTTTGGGTGATGATGATTTTATGAGCCGATTGGCTAGCCGCTTGGCTTTTTCTTTTTCTTTTTGAGATCAGAAGGCCTGTATGGCAATTTTGGGATTTTCCCGTGCTCCCGAAGCAGGGGAGGTTATGGCGAAATTTTTCGAAAATTTAGGGTGTTAGCCAAATTTTTGAAAAATTTGAAAAGATCTTAGAAACTGAAAAGTTGAAGAACTTAAGCCGTAGTGAAAACACTAGAAGTTGAGTTGATTTGTTAAACAACTTTCGGCTTCGTTCCTTTTCGGGGATGAAAAGTTTTAACTGGGGGAGATTGTAATAACCCGGAAATCTGGGCCAGTTTAAAATTTTTATTTTGGCAATTTTAGCGAATTTTGATTATTTAAAATGAATTATTTTAAATAATAACGACGAGAAATTTATTTTGAATATAATTCGAACGTATATATTCGTTTGAATCGACGATAGAATATAAATATTTATTTATATTTTTAAAAGGAATTGAAAATGGCGAGGTAGTTCGATAATTCGATTTCAAACTTCAAATGGATGTACATGATTCAAAATAAACCGGATTTTAGTGAAACCAAAAATATTTGAATCTATTGGTGAATATCTTTCCAACGAATCCGAAAAATTGAAATTTCATAGCGGGGATCAAAAGATATGTCCAGTTGAAATTTCTGAATAGTCGCTATGGAATTCAGGCCCTTAAAAATGGAAATTTTGCAAACTACCTCGGATTTCGACGAAACCTCTTTTGTTGGATCCGCGATGTCAAATTATTGCTTGGTTTCAAATTTCAAACTTTTTCGAATCAATATGTGAGCGTGGCAAAGGAAATCGCGTTTGACCAGTTTTAGTTGATTTTAATCGACTGGAAAATGGCCATTTAACCAACAGTCTCCGAATTTGACGAAACTAGTTTTGTTAGGACCGTATCGTTAATATGAAGCTAGAAAATATTTTTTGGGAATTTTTCTAGTTAGTATGTGACCCCAGTAAATTGAAATGCGCGTTAAAATTCAATATATAGAGTTATATTTTGATTTTGACGAAAACTGATCGAAACGATCGAATCAGCTTACGATACATATCCCATTGTGTTCGGAATGGGGGTAATTAGCTATGGATGACAAGCGGTGGGTCTCGTTTCTAGGTCAAAATAAAAAGTTGCTTTTTGAAAAATAAAATGAATTAAATATAAAATATATATATAGGCCCCCCTTGTTCTCCCCCAAATCGCTCAGAAGAAATAAAAAAAACCTAACTAAAACCTGACGCGCTACCCCCCTGACCCGTCGCCTGCGATGACCGCTCCCCCTCCCCTCCGATCGACGGCGCCTCATCCTCCCTGGCCGACCTCCTCCACCACCTCCCCGTTCTCTATCGCACCCCCCTGGTCGACGTTAGCCAAAAAAACCACCGCGCCCCCCTTCCAACCCTAAAACCGATCGGAACCCCCTCTCTACCCTCGTCGCGATTCAGACGCGACCCCCCCATCGAACAGCCGTCGCTCCGGTGGTTTGCTCCGCCCCCTCCTCTTCTTCGTCGACAGGAAATCTTCCTCCCTCTCCAATCCGAAGTCCAAGCTTTTAAAACTTCTCAGAAATCGTTGCCCGCCGACGATCTTCAGCACCCCTCCTCCTTAACAAATCGATGTGAGCTTTTTATTTATAAAAATTAGATCTTTATAGTTTATAAAGTTTGAATCTTTAACCGGATAAAGGTAGGATTTTTATGTATATTTCTAGCGATTAAAAATATAATTTTTATTATAGTAGAGTAGTAAAAATATAATTTTTATAATATAGAAAAGTTAAAAATATAATTTTTATACTAGTGGCATATTAAAAATATGATTTTTATAAAGTAGAAGAAGTAAAAATTCGATTTTTATATATTGAATAGCGAAGTAAAAAATCGATTTTTATATATTGAATAGCAAAGTAAAAATTCGATTTTTATATATTGAATAGTGAAGTAAAAATTCGATTTTTATATATTGAATAACGAAGTAAAAATTCGATTTTTATATATTGAATAGCAAAGTAAAAATTCGATTTTTATATATTGAATAGCGAAGTAAAAATTCGATTTTTATATATTGAATAGCGAAGTAAAAATTCGATTTTTATACATTGAATAGCAAAGTAAAAATTCGAATTTTATATATTGAATAGCGAAGTAAAAATTCGATTTTTATATATTGAATAGCGAAGTAAAAATGTGATTTTTATATGTGTAGTGAATACGGGCAAAGAAAGTGACAAGAGGCAAGAACGACGAAGATTTCTACATAAGAAGAGTCATGGGATTGGAATATCTAATCTGTGAGAAATTCTCACCTTTTAATTTTGCTTTTCTAGTTAAAATTATATACTAGGACGCAGACGGGGTTTAGTAGCACCCGACACCCGTCGTCCACAGACCATGGACGGCTTGTATGCTTGTTTGTTTGATTTTGATGTGTAGTTGATTGTGTGATGTGATGTGAAACGAAATAAAATATTTTATAGTGGAAAATATTTTATAGTTAGAAATAGAATTTTTAACGTGTATATGAAATGAAATAAATTAATATAAACAAATCGAACGATTTGTTTATATACACACATTTGACTGATATTGATTGGGACGATAAATTTTACACATCGCCCAACTGCACAAATAAAATCTGTGTTTGATTGTCTGAAACCCCACACGGGTATTGGGATGATATTTGACGTACACTAATCCCGATTGTTTAGTTGTATGTCGATCGATTGATTGACAGGCTGTTATAAGCGTTGAATATTTATATTTGATGCTTATACAGTGTAGAATGCACTTTGGATGATGGTTGATTATTCATCGTTGTTATTGTATACATGTATTGTAGAAAATCCATATAATTAACATTATATGGTAATCGATTGGGCCTCATTCCAGTTTTGAAAAAGAAATATTTGCATAGAAATATTTGAAAAAGAAACATTTGAATAGAAATATTTGAAATAGAAATATTCGAAGTAGAATATTTGAAAATAGGAATATATGAAGCCGTATTGATTAGATTGACGCCATTTTGACGTGAACGATATTTATATCGATTTTATTCATTTTATAACGAATATCGAAAGTGATTTCAAAATCTGATATTTTGAAAAGAATTGAAATTCGAATTAAATTGAATAGAAAAGAATTCGAATTGAAAGTGAATAGAAATGAATTCGAATTGAAAGTGCATAGAAATGAATTCGAATTGAAATTGAATATAAATGAATTCGAATTGAAATTGAATTAGAAATCAATTTAAATTGAAATCGATTTGAAATGAATTTAAAACGAATTTATATTGGAATATTCAATTTTGATTTGAAATTGAATATGAAGTTGAAACCGTTTTGAAAAAGAATTTAAAACGATTTATATAGCACGTTTTGAATTGAAAACGACGAAGTATATATTATATATATTATATATATAATATAATGGCCTGAATAGAACGCGCCGCGCTGCGGCAGTTCGCGAATTTCGACCATTAACTTCGAACGGACATTACGGGAGATCCGACCGTCAGATTCTCCTAAAACCGGAACCGTTGGGTTCGTATCGAGAAGAGATTTCTAACAAATATTAGAAATTTGAAATCTAACGGTTGGATTTGGAATCATGTCCAAATCAAATTTGGAAAAGGTCGCTGTAAGTGCAGTTCGATGGCCATTGATGGAAATCGACTGTACGGGCCTTGATAAAATTATTAAAAATAGTAATAATTTGTGTAAAATCATAAGAAATGATTTAGAAAGAATTGGGATGAAAAACTCCATATTTGAAAAGATAAAAATAGATTTTTATCAAAATGAACTAGTTTTGAACTAGAATTATAATTCTATTTATTTTTAAATAAATAAATTGGATTTGAAATGGTTTTGAAAATAACCAGAATTTCCAATAATTTCATTGGAATGGATTTGAATCGAAATCGTCTTCGGAATATTTCGATGTTGGATTTCGTGATTATGCAGATGTTGTTATGGAAATTTGAAAGATATACATATATCGTTATTTCCAATACGATATCTGTTGGTCGTAGAATTTGATATTGTAAATAAGCCGATATATTTTCTATTCAGAGCCTTGTATTTAATATCAAATGTGATTTGGGTTTGTCGTGAATGGTGTCTTCATTAACACTGTTCTTAAGCCCAGTTGAGAAAAAGATTAAATCTTTTTATTTAGATTTAATGAAGTGTACCAATTAAATGACATTTAATTGGAATTGAATTCGAATTGATTCTTGGGTTTATCGTGAATGGTGTTTTAAATAACACTTGTTCTTTAACCCAATAATTAATGGAATGTGATTTTGGGTTGTCGTGAATGGTATCTTCAATAATACTGTTCTTAGACCTAAAGGAGTTAAGAAAATCAGAAACTAACTGGAGATTAGTTAAGTTGAATGGTTTCAGAGGTATTGATCTGATGTTGGTTTCGGCCTTCGGGGTTAAAACTTAGGGAACTGCTCACTTGCTAATTTACGGTTAGGGACTGATTGAAATGTGATGTGATTTTGGGTTTATCGTGAACCGTATTTTAAATGATACTGATTATTTAACCCAGTCACATATTAAAACTAAGTGGAGTTTTAATGAATCTTTAATTAGATTGAAAAGATCGAGAATGGAGTATCACCAGTTTTGCTCCAGGCGATAGTTAAATCTTTAATTAGATTTGAACGTGAAATGGTAATTGAATTTACCGATAACACCGCGGTGTTAGATATGAAGTATGTCCAGTTTTACTTCATGGGATAAATAGGTGGGGATTGGGAAATTAAAACCAATGATTACTTCGGTAAGGTTCGCTAATCCCGACTAGTTTGAATTGATATTCAAAAATAGATTAAAGAATAAATTTAAAGGATTTATCTTTGATAAAATTAATGGGAACCTTTCCGTATGAATGTGAAATTTAGAAACTAACTGTCGGTTAGCTAAGCAGAATGGTTTTCTGGATATTGATCTGATGTTGGTTTCGGCCTTCGGGGTTAATATTTGGGGAATTATTCTCTTGTTAATTTACAGTTAGTGACTGATGAATTGGAATGAGGCGTATGTTGTGTTTGTGTAACACTTGTTTATAATATACGCGAGTTATTCGGAAAGACCGGGTTTATCCCATTCTGAATAACTGATACGACGATAAGTCGAAGATGAAGACGGTGGTCGAAGACCGGAGGTCTTCACGTCGTTTGGGTGATTACTGATGATCTTGATTGGGCTGTACACCCAAGAAGATGGAAACAGTTGGTGATTGTCCAGACGTACTTGGAGATCGATGGATATGCGGGGTACTAGGTGCCTTCGGTTTCGTTCAGACCCAGAATGACTTGTAAATGGACTGTGTGTCTGACATTGGATTTTAGTCTGTGTATTTTATTTCTATTAAATATATATCTGTTTGGCGGCGGAGAATTTATTCTCTAGCTTAATGCCCTTCTCTGAGACGTACGAGCTCAGGGGTTATATACTGATGGATATCAAACGCATAGAGTGAATTGCCTGTGTGGCATGCCTAAGTGGCGAATGATCAAGGCTTCTGTTGAAAAGCAAAGTCTTGTGGTTGATGATCGAAGCACGACCTTTGTGGCGTAGCTTTGTGTAACGTTTACTACGCGAGTTTCACACCCGGTATGAACCAAAAACGGGAGACGGACCTCAAGGAGGACATGCGTTTCTTTCTAGTTAGAAGTGGCGTTAGTGGTTTTACACGCCCTGACGAGTTTGACTTATGTGGTTGTTGCTGTTGCGAGGCGCGTCGGTTAGATCGGACGATCCGGGTCCGATGGAGCCATTCGTTGGCTCATTTGCGCCCCAAAGGGCGGGGAAACGCAATGTTCAGGCAATTTAATGCACATCGGTGGACCGGCCCTATCGCTCCAAGAGCCCACCTGAGTCTGGGTCCTGAGGCTCGGGCTAGAGAGTCTCGAATCGGTTGAGAACTATCTTTTGACTCGGTTCATAGATGGAAATCCAATTTCCAAATACGTGACATTTGCGGTTTTAATTGTAGAACTAGTATGGCTACATGATATATGGTACCCATGCCATCTATGATTGATACTTATGATTTGAAGTTGTTTTATACACTATGCACTTATAATAGTATCAAATGATTTGTTTTAAACGTATCAAGCATTCTTGGCTATTATAAGGTAAAAAACCCTATCCTCCGGCTTGCTTGCATTGTGTGATGGGAACTGGGTCTTATAATTGCTTCATTTTTCTTTATTTAGCATTGCGCTGTTTGTTTTATGCACTGGTATTCTTGGGAAGAAACCCGTTCCGTGTTATACGGTGTGGTCCCTTGATTTACCGAACTTTAAAATAAAGATTAACTGTTTTAGTTCTCGCACCAGTCCCATGACTGACCTGGAGTTTATTGTTTTGACCTAAACTCTGGGTGCCCTTATTTTGACACGGGCAGCTTGTAGTTTTGGTTTTGCAGATTTATATTCACAGGATCCTGGTTTACAGCTAGAACGATATCCGAAAAGCTTTGTATCCGTATATCTACTTCTAGTTGTGTATTGTATTATTTTCCGCTGCTATGTATTTAAATGTAATTTAAATCTCTGACATTTCTGTGTAATATTCATTTATACTCTGTATATTCTTGTAATCTGATGGATTGTTGTAATATACAATGAAATGTTCTTCCGTCTGCGTTCTGATTTGTCGTGTTCTCACAGTAATTCGTTCTTTCTCATCTCTTCGGAGACCGGAGAAGTTCCGGTCGCTACATTATTTTAAAATTTGATTTGGACATAACTAACAAACTATAACATGAAATCCGGATTTTTCTCTTTCATTAGAAAATTATAATCAACAAGATTCAAATGTTTCTTATTTCGCAGAATTCCGACTTAAAAACGGATTCTTTATATTCAGCTGAAGTTCAAAACTCAATATTACGAACTACCGCGCCATTTCGAGCCCGGTTTATAATTATATATAAATTCGCTAATACTCCATTTTAATAAACGAATTAAATATTAAAATCCATTAATATTCCAAATATAATATTTTAAATAATAAAATAATTTAAATATTCGACTACCAAAAATACGGGACATTACATTCTTTCTCCGTTAATAGAATTTTGTCCCCGAAATTAATAAGGTGGAAATAATGTTATAAACCCATTAACTTCAAAATCTGGTTTATTTTAAATTGAAAACGAATTCATTATTGTAAGTAAAAAATTCGGAAATATCGAAAAAAATTCTAATACTTTAAATTTCGGAAAAATTAGGTAGAGTCTCCCCTGTACGGAGTGATATCTGCGATTCCAAAGGAACAAACAATATATATACATTGACCCATACGGTCGGAAAACAAAATTCAAAAACTCAAAATTTTATACTTTCGCGTTGGCGTACCGTTTACGAGCGCTTTTGAGCATACTTGCACAATTTATTGTGATCTATTCAACCAAAATCTAATCCCTAAAGCCATGAGGCACCTGTACTAAAATCAATTCACATATAAGTAACAGATATATGTAACTCTTAAATAATACTTCGTTAATCATCAAGTATATCAACACCAAATCCAAAATTAACCATGGAGCATCAATTCATTTGCAAACACAAGATAAATTATCAAGTTTCCATTCATATGTGGTTTCATTTAAATCTATAATCAGTACAAAAAAAAAATGATTTTTTGTAGTGCTCAAAAACCACTACCAATAATTTTTGGTGGCGTTTCGATAATCGTTACGAGAAAAAGTGCCACTAAATATCGTTGCAAATTGGTTGCACTATTTTTAACGCCACTGTAATTTCTTTTTTGTAATGTTTATTAAACACCACCAAAATAATTTTCGTCGCACTAAATAAATGCTATAAAAAAAGCTTATAATGTTGCTAATAAAATTTCCAATTTTACCCCTGGTTTAAGGTTGCGTTCATTCAACGCCACTAAATGTATTTCTTTAGCATTTTTCAAACGCAACTAAAATTTATTAATTAATTTGCTCTTTTTTCCCTGCAATTATTTCCTGCTAGTAGTCTATTTTGTTGCTACAATATCAATCCATAATCATTCACATACTCATGACGTTCAAACAATCAGAAAAATAATTAACCATATAACCAAGTAAAATATGCCTAACCTATTCAATACAGTAGTTTTCATTTTATAACTGACCAAAAATTCACATACAATAACCACTACGATATACAAATTTACACAACTTATAGAAAGAAAATGTTATACCCGCAATGTATATGTAACAACTCGGAATTTCTGAACCAATTTAAAAATTTTATTTCAGCTATTTTAATGGCTTTTGAATATTTAAAATAATTTATTTTAAATAATAACGTCTAAAAATTTGTTTAAATCGAACTTAGTACATAAAAATTAATTTTAATTACAAAATGAACTCTAAATGGCGTGGTAGTTTGAAAATTCAATTTTAAATTTCAAATGAATATATAGAATTCAATATAAGTCAGAATTGGACGAAACAAGAAGCATTAGAATCTATTAACTGTATCTTTATAAGGGATGTAAGAAATTGATATTTCACTTTATAAATTGTAAGTTATACCCAGTTTAAAATTCAGAATAGTCGCTATGGAATTTATATATTTTTAATATAATATATAGCCCTTAAAAATAGCCATTTTGCAAACGTCTTCTATTTTCGACGAAACCACTTTTGTTGGATCCGGAATGTTAAATTACAGTTAGGTTTCAAATTTCATAATTTTTTGAATTAATATGTGAGCGTAGTGAATTTAAATGTGTTTGGCAATTTTAATTTGAATTTAATCGACCAGAAAATGACCATTTTCATACGGTCTCCAAATTCGATGAAATTAGTTTAGTTAGGACCGTATTGTCAAAACAAAGCTAGGTGTAATTTTTCTATAATTTTTGGAGTCAGTATGTGGCCCCGATAAATTAAAATGTACATTTAAATTCAATATATATTAATTTATATTTTAATTTAAAGAAAAAAACTGATCGAAATAGCAGAATTAGCTTACAAAACATATCCCATTGTGTCCGCAATGGGGGTATATAGTTTGAAACATCAGTCGTTGGGTTTGATTTGGAGTTCAAATGCAAAAATTTACTTTTCGAATTAAATAATAATAAATATGAAACGACCCAAACTTCCCCGTAAAGGAAAGTCCGGATTGAATTGAGAACACGACAAATCAGAATACAAAGAAAAGAACATTTCATTGCTTATTAAAATAATTACATCAGAGTACAAGATTATATCAGAGTATGAATAAATATTACATACTGGAAAATATCAGAGATTTAAATTACATTGAAATAGCAACGAAAAAATAATACAAAATACAACTGCAGGAAATACACGGATCCAAAGCTATTCAAATATTGCTTCAGCTGTAAACCAGAATCCTATGAATATAATATCTACAAAACCAAAACTACTAGCTGCCCATGTGGAAAATAGGGGCACCCAGAGTTTAGGTTAAAACGATAAACTCCAGGTCAGTCATGGGACTGGTGTGAGAACTCAAAACAATTATTAAACTTGATTTTAAAGTTAGGTAAATCACGGGACCACGCCATATAACACGGAACGGATTTACTCCACATGAATCTTAGTTTAAAATAAAACAACGCAACGCTTTTTAGAAAAATGAAGCTATTATAAGACTCAGGTCTCATCACACAATGAACGCAGTCGAGGATAGAGTTTTCCCTTATAATATCCAAATATGCTTGATACACGAAACTTCATCTTTTATTATTACTATAAGTGAAGAAATCAACTTCAAATATAAATGTATCAATCATAGGAGGCATAGGTACCATTATATTACGTCGCCATATATATATATATATATATATATATATATATATATACACGACTATAAATGAATATCGTGTATTGGAAATTGGGTTTCCATCTATGAACCAAGGCAAGCGATCGTCCTTACCGATTCGAGACTCTCTAGCCCGAGTCTTAGGATACAACTGCGACTGCACCTGCGATTAACAACAGGGCCGGTCATCCGTCGATGATTGGCAATACCATAAACTATATGTTAGTCTGCCCTATGGGGCATAAAATAATCTGGTCAGTATGCCGACCAGAACATCCATTGATCTCGTAGTGACCAATATATCCGAGGCGCCTCTCTATCCATTAAGTAATAAGAAACATCCACATGAGTAAACAATCTGGGCTCCATACCATGACGTTACTTGTAGCGACCCAGGTTCCGGTACCCTTTGAGCTGACCAAATCACACCAGTCCAACCCAAAGTGTACGGAAATGGATAAATATAATATAACAAAACTCTTTATAAAAGAAACTATATATATACATACCATTTATCAGAGTACAACACAGCGGGAATAACTTTGTATAACTAGTGGTAAAGCCTCCTGCTTCCAGCTCCTGAAACTCCAAGCTAAACCTGGCCTGGAAATATACTCGGTCTGACCCGAGCACATTTGGTTTAAAACAAAAATTCACCGGGTCAGTCTGGAATACTATCAGTGATAAATTCACAGCACAAACACTTGTTTAACTTTGGAAAAATCCTTTCTGAAATCAAAGGATAATAGTAAGACCAGCCCACACATAAACACGGACGGTTTTTACCTTACTATAACCCAAAACATTTTTGAAAACAATATCTTCTCTGATATTATAATAATGTCTATCAAACCACAAATAAATAATAATCTAGCAGAACGATTGCATCTCACGCTCTACATATATAGTATACAAATCAAAATCGTAGGCGCTTATTGGAGATTGGATTCCAACCATGACAAGGTATGGGACCACCTGCCGATAGTGTATCTCTAGAGGCGAATACACTGGGTTCAACAAGAACGTCTTGCAACCCGGCCCACACATGATCGACCACTCATTTCGCTTGAGTGTATCGAATGTATATCACCGACAGTTGGGCTCAAACCACCGTCTCCCGAAAAGGGACAGCATCGAATATAGATTAAAGAAGCAACAGGAATTTCTCTAGATAGGTGATTATACACCCTAATGGGAGCGACCCACATAGCCATGCTACCTGCCCGATTTTTGTCATCTTCCCGGTTGATGAGGCTTGAGGCTACGCTTTATCATCACATCAGATTCACTTTGAATGCCACATTGTCAGATCCATCGAAATCACTAACTGACGTCTACAACAATACATTATGTGTTAGCTAAAGAAGTTTCCTTCTCTGCTTCCACTCTTGGTACGATTGAAGAAATCAAGGTACGTGACCTTTCTGGAAATACTATGTTAGACATCCGTCCATACAAGTCATCCAGGAACAGGATGAACCGAAGGCACTCTCCTACCGCATCCAAGGTATCACCCTATAGATCAGTAGCGAGAAGTCCTTGCAATCCGAAGATTTCAATCACGACAGAATCACAGGTCATCATAACTCTGGTAGCTAGCCAGAGAAATTTAACGAGTAGTTCTTCCGCTCATGAAGATCAACGGTCTTTAAGGCTCCATCTCGACCATCTTCTGATATTTCCAACGTTACGTATTTGCTGGTCGGAATGGTTTTCGAATATAAATTCGATACCAGTCTTTCCGTTCCAACAATCGATAAAAGCCCAAACTTTGATAGTCGGTGATTTAACTATCAAATCATAACAGTGTATTTCAGTGGACTGGAAGCTCAGGTCCTTTATATGAAATATCTCATAAAACCAATTTATCGATTTCTTATAATCGATTTCATAACTTTATCTTAACAAAACTCTTATGTGTTTCGTTACTTGAAAGCATTACTCGCTACTCGCTTTAGACCAACATATTTACCAAGCTCCTCTTTTCATTTCCTTTGTTTGGAAATATAGCCATATTTTATAAATCATCTTTTATTTCCTTTGGTCGTTAACATCGTATAATTACTTCAAAACCCTTTTTAATTTCTCTTTGATTTGAATCATGGTTATAGTTCTATAAATCCACTTTCCCTTTTCCTTTATTATTTCCATATCGTTACATTCTTATTTGATCAACGACAAATATTTAATTACCAAAATCTCTTTCTTATTACGATTAAACCACTTCGCTTAATCTCGTTTCCAGGTGAACGCTTGTTTAAAATCCTTGTTTTGGGTAAAACCCCTTTTTCATACTTTGTTTATATGTTTTGAATTAAATTCGATTCGTTTCCATGTTAATCCATTTCATAACTTAATCCCTTTTTTAGAAAAGAAGCCAATTGTAATGTACTCGATTGAGTTATAACTTAACACAAGTGGTTATCTTTTCGATTAGCCAAAACTAACCTAATTGATTCCTTTTTTTTATAAAAAAAGGTTATTAAATAACAATTTACTTAAATAAATAAATAAACATTTGATAATCACTTACAATCTTAGTTAATCAACGATTAGCTAACTTATACAACATTCGTTAAGTTAACGAATATTTGGAAACCATTGGTTGGATTAAATCAAATTTAAACAAATCGTCAATTTCAAATTGAACGGTTGATCTTGGCCAATCGTACATATCAGTTAACCTTTTAACTGACTTTAATTATCATTTGCTCCTTAAATTAATTAAACATCTTAATTAATTTAAAACATCAGTTAATTGTTTCATAAAAACAATTCTTTCCTCTCGACCAACTCAACGACTAGTTTCTGACTTCTGTCCATAAACTGCGTCGAAATTCCATTATATAACTTTTAATCATCGCATTTCTAAAACATGATTTTTATTATAAATATAATTATAAAACTTCTTATTTATTTTAAAATAAAATAAACCCCAAAACTTTAATTCGGTTTTAAAATAAATTTTGTAACCTGAAACTGCGTCTGTTCGCCTGACGGCAAAACGATGTTTTGAAAACAATAGATTTTAGGCCCTCACTGCCAATCACTGTCACCTGATTAAAAATCACATCAACGGTCACATCAATTTAACCATCAACAATCAACAGGTCTTGATGTCAATTGGGGTTCAAACAGTTCATGTGCAACCAGCATAAAAATAAACATCACGTAAGTTATTTTGAGGAATCCGGTCGGATCCCTCCAACCTATCCTTCTCTGCATCACAAATTGTTATAACACTCCATATAATTTTAAATAAATAAATTAACGATGATAAACTAACTAACAGCAACCATTAAATCAACCGTAAGCAACCAAAACAGCCAATCATCCAATATATATATTTTTAATGGTATTTTAATTATGTGGATTTATCACATCATAGTGGTCCAGAAAAGTGTGAGAATTAACTCACCATTTGTTTCGACGATGGTTCAACATGTTTCATTTAATTTTAAACAATCGTTTAAAATTAAATAAAATTCTTGATAGATCCGAATTCATCCACAATAGCATGACAGCTAGTCTTCGCTGATACGGTTCATCGCCACCAGTTTTCGATTCATTCTGATAACACATGTAAGTGTTATTAACGTTTTATTCATACGGTTTAATTAAAAAAATTAAAATCTTAATTATAATTAAATAAACTAAGTACTTTAAACTAAATTAAGCCAAACGTTTCCATTTCTTACCATCCAACATCCAGAAATGCTCCATCGAACATCAGTACACACGTCCAAGCTCATAAATTGATCACGGCCCACCATCCCTTTCTATTCTTCTTCTTGCCTTAACAATCTCCTGCACCTTTGTTTCTTCCCTCCACCGCCATGCATCCTTTCCACTTAACGTTCTATTCCCCTCCACTTGCATACGTTACTTCCCCTCCATACACAATACCTGATGCCACATTTCCTCCCAAGTCCACCATGCAACCGTCCCCAATATACACGCCCAAACCTACTCCCATGCATGCCAAACCGTGCTGCTACCCCCCACTTCCGCCTTACCTTACCCATGATCCCCTTATACTCAACTTCTTCTTTGCGTCTCCTTCTTAAGACAGTACGCCCCCCACTGCTGCCATCAGATCTGGCCTTCCACCGTGTTCCTCAGCCCTCCTCCCATCGAACTGCAAACACACCTCACCATCTCTACTACTGTTCATTTATTACCCCAACGCCCTTTCGTTGAACAGCCTCTTGATCTTTTGTACATTGTATTCTAGGAAAGTTTGCAGTTTAGTTTCAATTTTTTTTTTATACACACGTGGCTGTATTTTTCCCAAAGAACTGAACCACCGTGTTTCCTTGAAAAACACAAACCGAAGCTTGTATTTATAGGCTCGAAGCCTTGGCACGCAAGAGATACAATACCTTGGTCATCACAGTTATATTAGTTTGGGACGCAAGAAATTGTAGGTGTAGGCGTTAGATTGTCTGTAGGATAGCGTGCAGTGTTCCTTCACCTCATAGCTGGGGAAACAGTATCGATTAGAAGTTAGAACAGGGGAAGTATAATAAGGAGAAAGCAGTATAGGTTGTAAGTGAATAGCCCTGTTCAAAAATATAGGTCTTCTTTGTGGTTTCATTTCAATTGAAAGATAAATGACTTGTAATTTTAAATGCTTGGTCGGCTTGCTGGAAATGTAGAGGTCTGCATGAAATGAAATTTTATAGCTGTCTGTAACCTGGCATGTGTGAAAGTGACGCCTTGAGAATACAAGACAGTGGGTTGGTAGAATAAACGATATAACTAATCTGATTTATTGTTGGAGCTATGGACATTGGAGTAACTTCTGGATTTACTTATTTTATTTGTTTTTAATGAAACTGACGAACCGGTTTTAGTTTGAAGTTAGCGTACCCTGTTATATACCAGTTTTTATTGGTTTACGAAAAGCTATCGACAGAAATAAAGATATCATCGTGCCAAGTGAGGTGCCACGATCCCGAAAATGTAATAATATCGGTAGATTGACTTATATTGTGAAATCCCAAAATCGCTGATTAGGGGTGCAAAATACTCCAAATAAAAAGTTGCATATTTAATTAATTAAAAATTACAGTAAAATTCTAAAAAAAAATATATAACTACGCCTCAAATGAACCTTGTCCAAATTCGAATCCAGTATGTAGTTATTTCAAATAAACCGCTACGGTCGATAAACGATTACGCCGCTGTTTTTCTGCCAAATTGATTTGGGCATAACTACCGATCTACACGACGAAATCTCTATTTTTCTCTTCCACTACAAAAATATCATCAATCTGGTCCCGACGTTTCTTGTTTCGAGGAAATCCGACTTATTTTGAACCCGGTACGACCTCTTGAAGTTCAAAATGCCAAAACGCGAACTGCCGTGCCGCTACAGCTCGTTATTTAATTAAATTAAAAACTATATATATTACGTCGTCGTCAACTAGCTGAAATCGTCGATATAACTCAATATAGACCAATATTAGACCATTTCAAACTGCCTGTCCACACTATTTTGCCAACGCACTATTTTCCGACAGTTTGGAAGTTTAAAATATTATTTTATTATTTATTTAAATAATTTATTCAAAAGAAAATCAATAAATTCAAATATTTAAATCAAACCCAATAATTTAAATAATAAAATAAATTAAATAATTACCCGAAAAATGCGGGTCGTTACATTCCTTCCCCCTTAAAATAATTTCGTCCTCGAAATTGCTAAGGTAGAAGAAGGTGTCAAACTTGTTATCTTTACGAAAAATATATTAAATTAAACTCTGTTTCTAATTTCAAATCTAATCCAACTGGGTTTTAAAACCAAATTATTTCAAATAACATAATTTTCCAAAAATTTAAAAAAATTTCTAATACCTTAAATTCTGGAAAATTTCCAGCATAGTCTCCCCTGTACGGAGGGACATCTGCAATATCGCAGGTTCAAGAAATATATATACATCGACTGACAGGGTCGGAAAAATCAAAAATCCAAACTCAAAACCCAACAAAACCGAAAATTCTATATTTCGCGTAGGCGTACCCTTTTTTTTGCGAGCGCTATTATTCGATAAGCGATATATATACTCATGTTGTTTGATTAACATGCCAAACTGGATTCAAAATATTCCAGAGTTCTCTTGGATTAACTCCATACCTGTCCTCAACCTCAATAAAATTCATTAATGCTCAAAACAATGTCAGACAGGCCAAAATACTTATATCGTCCAATTTTCAACCAATTCCGCACACAAATCAATTCACATGCAGTTTATTTATAATTATCTCTTAACTATCCAATTGTTTAATCTTGGATTCATTTATTTAACTCATTTATTTTAGATTGGTTTTTTCATCAATGTTGACGAATTCTACACCATCCATCCAATACACACCAAACCACCAAGACATACCAACCCAACCAAAACATTTCGATTCACATTAATATTTTCTTGTTTGCTTTTACTTTGGTTTCACATCAATTGGATTATATTGAATTAATTCCATCCAATTATCATTTACTATATTTCACAAGTGAAATTTCTTTCCCTGTTTAATATTCCAATGTGAATTCTTATTCAAATCATTCAAACAAATCCATTTTACAATCATTATTTGAGAAAAGTATATTTATATAAATATAATCCGGACAAAACTATATAAAAATAATTTTATAACAAATTACACATACGCGCTCTCATATATACACTCAAACTCAATATAGGGTATTACTAACCCCATCTC
This sequence comes from Allium sativum, assembly GCA_030737875.1. NCBI lineage: Eukaryota > Viridiplantae > Streptophyta > Magnoliopsida > Asparagales > Amaryllidaceae > Allium > Allium sativum. The sequence goes on along the minus strand of CM060919.1, from coordinate 792,509,709 downwards.
TACTGAGTTACACCACAGAGCCAAGGTTTTTACTAAACCAATTGCTCTGATACCAACTGTAGCGACCCAGGTTCCAGTACCCTTTGAGCTGACCAAATCACACCAGTCCAACCCAAAGTGTACGGAAATGGATTACTAGAAGAAAGAAATTAGAGGGTGAGGTAAGGAAGAAAGAAATTTAGAATAGAAGAAAGAAGAAGAACACATCGGAATCTCACAGCGGAACGAATAAATATAATATAACAAACCTCTTTATAAAAGAAACTATATATATACATACCATTTATCAGAGTACAACACAGCGGGAATAACTTTGTATAACTAGTGGTGAAGCCTCCTGCTTCTAGCTCCTGAAACTCCAAGCTAAACCTGACCTGGAAATATACACGGTCTGACCCGAGCACATTTGGTTTAAAACAAAAATTCACCGGGTCAGTCTGGAATACTATCAGTGATAAATTCACAGCACAAACACTTGTTTAACTTTGGAAAAATCCTTTCTGAAATCAAAGGATAATAGTAAGACCAGCCCACACATAAACACGGACGGTTTTTACCTTACTATAACCCAAAACATTTTTGAAAACAATATCTTCTCTGATATTATAATAATGTCTACCAAACCACAAATAAATAATAATCTAGCAGAACGCTTGCATCTCACGCTCTACATATATAGTATACAAATCAAAATCGTAGGCGCTTATTGGAGAATGGATTCCAACCATGACAAGGTATGGGACCACCTGCCGATAGTGTATCTCTAGAGGCGAATACACTGGGTTCAACAAGAACGTCTTACAACCCGGCCCACACATGACCGACCACTCATTTCGCTTGAGTGTATCGAATATATATCACCGACGGTTGGGCTCAAACCACCGTCTCCCGAAAAGGGACAGCATCGAATATAGATTAAAGAAGCAAATGGAATTTCTCTAGATAGGTGATTATACACCCTAATGGGAGCGACCCACATAGCCATGCTGCCTGCCCGATTTTTGTCATCTTCCCGGTTGATGAGGCTTGAGGCTACGCTTTATCATCACATCAGATTCACTTTGAATGCCACATTGTCAGATCCATCGAAATCACTAACTGACGTCTACAACAATACATTATGTGTTAGCTAAAGATGTTTCCTTCTCTGCTTCCACTCTTGGTACGGTTGAAGAAATCAAGGTATGGGACCTTTCTGGAAATACTATGTCAGACATCCGTCCATACAAGTCATCCAGGAACAGGATGAACCGAAGGCACTCTCCTACCGCATCCAAGGTATCACCCTATAGATCAGTAGCGAGAAGTCCTTGCAATCCGAAGATTTCAATCACGACAGAATCACAGGTCATCATAACTCTGGTAGCTAGCCAGAGAAATTTAACGAGTAGTTCTTCCGCTCATGAAGATCAACGGTCTTTAAGGCTCCATCTCGACCATCTTCTGATATTTCCAACGTTACGTATTTGCTGGTCGGAATGGTTTTCGAATATAAATTCGATCCCGGTCTTTCCGTTCCAACAATCGATAAAAGGCCAAACTTTGATAGTCGGTGATTTAACTATCAAATCATAACAGTGTATTTCAGTGGACTGGCAGCTCAGGTCCTTTATATGATATATCTCATAAAACCAATTTATCGATTTCTTATAATCGATTTCATAACTTTATCTTAACAAAACTCTTATGTGTTTCGTTACTTGAAAGCATTACTCGCTACTCGCTTTAGACCAACATATTTACCAAGCTCCTCTTTTCATTTCCTTTGTTTGGAAATATAGCCATATTTTATAAATCATCTTTTATTTCCTTTGGTCGTTAACATCGTATAATTACTTCAAAAGCCTTTTTAATTTCTCTTTGATTTGAATCATGGTTATAGTTCTATAAATCCACTTTCCCTTTTCCTTTATTATTTCCATATCGTTACATTCTTATTTGATCAACGACAAATATTTAATTACCAAAATCTCTTTCTTATTACGATTAAACCACTTCGCTTAATCACGTTTCCAGGTGAACGCTTGTTTAAAATCCTTGTTTTGGGTAAAACCCCTTTTTCATACTTCGTTTATATGTTTTGAATTAAATTCGATTCGTTTCCATGTTAATCCATTTCATAACTTAATCCCTTTTTTAGAAAAGAAGCCAATTGTAATGTACTCGATTGAGTTATAACTTAACACAAGTGGTTATCTTTTCGATTAGCCAAAACTAACCTAATTGATTCCTTTTTTTAATAAAAAAAGGTTATTAAATAACAATTTACTTAAATAAATAAATAAACATTTGATAATCACTTACAATCTTAGTTAATCAACGATTAGCTAACTTATACAACATTCGTTAAGTTAACGAATATTTGGAAACCATTGGTTAGATTAAATCAAATTTAAACAAATCGTCAATTTCAAATTGAACGGTTGATCTTGGCCAATCGTACATATCAGTTAACCGTTTAACTGACTTTAATTATCATTTGCTCCTTAAATTAATTAAACATCTTAATTAATTTAAAACATCAGTTAATTGTTTCATAATAACAATTCTTTCCTATCGACCAACTCAACGACTAGTTTCTGACTTCTGTCCATAAACTGCGTCGAAATTCCATTATATAACTTTTAATCATCGCATTTCTAAAACATGATTTTTATTATAAATATAATTATAAAACTTCTTATTTATTTTAAAATAAAATAAACCCCAAAACTTTAATTCGGTTTTAAAATAAATTTTGTAACCTGAAACTGCGTCTGTTCGCCTGACGGCAAAACGATGTTTTGAAAACAATAGATTTTAAGCCCTTACTGCCAATCACTGTCAACTGTTTAAAAATCACATCAACGGTCACATCAATTCAACCATCAACAATCAACAGGTCTTGATGTCAATTGGGGTTCAAACAGTTCATGTGCAACCAGCATAAAAATAAACATCACGTAAGTTATTTTGAGGAATCCGGTCGGATCCCTCCAACCTATCCTTCTCTGCATCACAAATTGTTATAACACTCCATATAATTTTAAATAAATAAATTAACGATGATAAACTAACTAACAGCAACCATTAAATCAACCGTAAGCAACCAAAACAGCCAATCATCCAATATATATATTTTTAATGGTATTTTAATTATGTGGATTTATCACATCATAGTGGTCCTGAAAAGTGTGAGAATTAACTCACCATTTGTTTCGACCGATGGTTCAAGATGTTTCATTTAATTTTAAACAATCGTTTAAAATTAAATAAAATTCTTGATAGATCCGAATTCATCCACAATAGCATGACAGCAAGTCTTCGCTGATACGGTTCATCGCCACCAGTTTTCGATTCATTCTGATAACACATGTAAGTGTTATTAACGTTTTATTCATACGGTTTAATTAAACAAATTAAAATCTTAATTATAATTAAATAAACTAAGTACTTTAAACTAAATTAAGCCAAACGTTTCCATTTCTTACCATCCAACATCCAGAAATGATCCATCGAACATCAGTACACACGTCCAATCTCATAAATTGATCACGGCCCACCATCCCTTTCTATTCTTCTTCTTGCCTTAACAATCTCCTGCACCTTTGTTTCTTCCCTCCACTGCCATGCATCCTTTCCACTTAACGTTCTATTCCCCTCCACTTGCATACGTTACTTCCCCTCCATACACAATACCTGATGCCACATTTCCTCCCAAGTCCACCATGCAACCGTCCCCAATATACACGCCCAAACCTACTCCCATGCATGCCAAACCGTGCTGCTACCCCCCATTTCCGCCTTACCTTGCCCATGATCCCCTTATACTCAACTTCTTCTTTGCGTCTCCTTCTTAAGACAGTACGCCCCCCACTGCTGCCATCAGATCCGGCCTTCCACCATGTTCCTCAGCCCTCCTCCCATCGAACTGCAAACACACCTCACCATCTCTACTACTGTTCATTTATTACCCCAACGCCCTTTCGTTGAATAGCCTCTTGATCTTTTGTACATTGTATTCTAGGAAAGTTTGCAGTTTAGTTTCAAATTTTTTTTTATACACACGTGGCAGTATTTTTCCCAAAGAACTGAACCACCGTGTTTCCTTGAAAAACACAAACCGAAGCCTGTATTTATAGGCTCGAAGCCTTGGCACGCAAGAGATACAATACCTTGGTCATCACGGTTATATTAGTTTGGGACGCAAGAAATTGTAGGTGTATGCGTTAGAGTGTCTGTAGGATAGCGTGCAGTGTTCCTTCACCTCATAGCTGGGGAAACAGTATCGATTAGAAGTTAGAATAGGGGAAGTATAATAAAGAGAAAGCAGTATAGGTTGTAAGTGAATAGCCCTGTTCAAAAATATAGGTCTGCTTTGTGGTTTCATTTCAACTGAAAAATAAATGACTTGGAATTTTAAATGCTTGGTCGGCTTGCTGGAAATGTAGAGGTCTGCATGAAATGAAATTTTATAGCTGTCTGTAACCTGGCATGTGTGAAAGTGACGCCTTGAGAATACAAGACAGTGGATTGGTAGAATAAACGATATAATTAATCTGATTTATTGTTGGAGCTATGGACATTGGAGTAACTTCTGGATTTACTTATTTTATTTGTTTTTAATGAAACTGACGAACCGGTTTTAGTTTGAAGTTAGCGTACCCTGTTATATACCAGTTTTTATTGGTTTACGAAAAGCTATCGACAGAAATAAAGATATCATCGTGCCAAGTGAGGTGCCACGATCCCGAAAATGTAATAATATCGGTAGATTGACTTATATTGTGAAATCCCAAAATCGCTGATTAGGGGTGCAAAATACTCCAAATAAAAAGTTGCATATTTAATTAATTAAAAATTACAGTAAAATTCTAAAAATAAAAATATAACTACGCCTCAAATGAACCTTGTCCAAATTCGAATCCAGTATGTAGTTATTTCAAATAAACCGCTACGGTCGATAAAGGATTACGCCGCTGTTTTTCTGCCAAATTGATTTGGGCATAACTTCCGATCTACACGACGAAATCTCTATTTTTCTCTTCCACTACAGAAATATCGTCAATCCGGTCTCGACGTTTCTTGTTTCGAGGAAATCCGACTTATTTTGAACCCGGTACGACCTCTTGAAGTTCAAAATGCCAAAACGCGAACTGCCCTGCCGCTACAGCTCGTTATTTAATTAAATTAAAAACTATATATATTACGTCGTCGTCAACTAGCTGAAATCGTCGATATAACTCAATATAGACCAATATTAGACCATTTCAAACTGCCTGTCCACACTATTTTGCCAACGCACTATTTTCCGACAGTTTGGAAATTTAAAATATTATTTTATTATTTATTTAAATAATTTATTCAAAAGAAAATCAATAAATTCAAATATTTAAATCAAACCCAATAATTTAGATAATAAAATAAATTAAATAATTACCCCAAAAATGCGGGTCGTTACATTACTCCTAGCTAGAAACTAACATATGTCCATTTCCCTGAAGTCCTCATCCTGTTTCTGGTTCATACTTGGGTGTGAAGATCGCTAAGTAACGCTATACACAAAGCTATGCCCAAATAAGCTGTGCTTTGATTATCAACCACAAGGCTCTGCTTTTCAACAAAAGCCTTGATCATTTACATCTTAGCTCATACGTCTCAGAGAAGGGTGTCAAGCAAGAGAATAAATTCTCTGCCACCAAATAGATATATATTTAGCAGAGATCAACGAATACAACATAAAGTAATACAACGTTAGACATACCATCCATTTACAAGTCCGTTCTAGGTATGAATGAAACCGGAGGCAACTTATTCCTCGTCCCGTATGTCCAATACAGGAGAGAGGTCCTCGCATATCCATCGATTTCCAAGTACATTTGGACGATCACCACTTATTACCTTGTCTTGGGTGTACGGCCCAAGCAAGACATCAGTAATCACCCAAACGATGTGAACAACTCCAGTCTTCAACCACTGTCTTCATCTTCGACTCTTGTTCGTTGTATTAATTATTCAGAATGGGATAAACCCGGTTTTCCCAAATAATTCGCGTATTTTATAATCAAGTGCTATAAAAACACATCATACACCTCATTCCAATTCAGAATATTTTTTAATAAAATATTCACAATATTAGGGAAAGGCTCCCATTAATTTTATCAAAATAAATTCTTTTAAATTTATACTTTAATCTTCCTTTGGATATCAATTTCAAAAGATTTTATTAACTAGTCGGGATTATCGAACCTTACCGAAGTAATCATTTATATTTATTATCCCAATCCCAACCTATTCATCCCATGGAGCAAAACAAGTAGCATTCCACATCTAACACCGACAGTGTTATCTGTAAATTTAATTACCATTTCACGTTTAAATCTAATTAAAGAATTAAGCTATTGCCTGGAGTAAAATGGGTGGCACTCCATTCTCGATCATTTTAAGAATTCGATAAATTAAATGATCTCATTCCCATTTCAATCTAATTAGATATTTATTAAAACTCTAATTTGGTTTTAATATCCAAAATCATTAGCTTATGTTATTAGAATTTAGGAAATTAATCTTTATCTTTAACTGGGTTAAAGAACTAATGTCATTTAAAGCACAGTTCACGATAAACCCAAATCATCTTCCATTAACTATGGAATCTTCACGGAAAACGGATCAATATATAATCATATAAATTTCCGTATCAGACTAATAATATAAATGGAAATGACAAGGCCTTTTTAAATTCCATATATAGTAACGTCTTCATTGTCAGAAGCTTATCTCGATTATTATTAAATCGAATTCCATTTAATTCCAATTTATTCTATTGAATTGGAAAACTTTACTTTGGAAAATTTTCCATTTAAATCTTGATAAAAGATTTTTAAATTCCATTTAAATCTTAATAAAAGATTTATAAATTTCATTTCATATTTTCACAGTTAATTGGGGTTAAAGAACAAATTTCGTTTAAAACATAGTTCATGATAAACCCACAATCAACTTTCATTTCAATTCTAATTAAACATTAATTAGTCAGTAAACTTCTCTAAATCTTAATTAAAAGATTTATTCTTTTCACGTGGGGTTTTAAGAACAGTGTTATTGAAGACACCATTAACGACAAACCCGAAATCCAATTCTTTTTATTTAGTTCTAATTAAATATTAATTAGTTGGAAAATTTCATTAAATCTTAATTTAAAGATTTATTCTAGTCAATAACTAGTTCATTTCAATAAAAATATATTTTTATCTTCTCAAATATGGAATTTTTCATCCAAAATCTTTCCAAATTATGATTTTACAAAATTTATCCATATTTTTAATAATTTTATTAAAGCCCGTACAGTCGGTTTCCCATAACGGCCATCGAACTACATCCATAATGACCTTTTTCAAATTTGATTTGGACATAATTCCAAATCCAACCATTAGATTTCAAACTTCTTATATTCATTGGAAATCTTTTTTCGATACGAACCCAACGGTTCCAGTTTTAGGAGAATCCGACGGTCGAATCTCCTGTTATGCCAATTTGAAGTTAATGGTCAAAATTCGCGAACGATCGCTGCGTGGCGCATTCTATTCAGGCCATTAAATATATATTATATATATTTCGTCGATTTCCATTTAGAACGTATACTATAAATTCGTTTTAAAACGATTCCAACTTCATTTTCAATTTTAAATCAAAACTGAATATTCTATATCTTTATCATATTAAAATGATAATATTTTGAAAATATTAGATTTTGAAATCTCCTCTTTTCGATATTCATTATAAAATGAATAAAATCGTTCGATAAACTCGTTCGAGTAAAAGGGGTGTCTAACTATATAACTATTTTTATGTTTCAAACATTTTATTCAATACATGAATATTTTATATAGTTTATAAATTCAATAAAAATGATATTTTTATTGTTCAAATAATTTATTCAACATATGAATATTTTGTATAGTTTATACATTCAATAAAAATGATATTTTTATCGTTCAAATATTTTATTCAACATATGAATATTTTATATAGTTTATTAGCATGTTAAAAATAATATTTTTATCTAAAAAATATATTTTAACACATGATTCTTTCTCTTCTTCATTTACATGTTAAAGATGACATTTTTAATGTATAAAAATATAATTCAACATATTTATTTTATTTTCATTAACATATTAAAGGTGTCATTTTTAATCTACAAAAATATAATTCAACAAATGATTATTCTATTGGTTTGTACATACAATGAAAATGTGATTTTTTTTATTGTTCCAACATTTTATTTTAAAATATTCTTTATTTTTAAAGATTCTTTATTTTAAAAAATTCTTTATTTTAAAATGATCTTTACCTTAAAATGTTCTTTATTTTGAAATGTTATTTTTGTAAAAATGCTCTTTTATTTCCACAAAGTAGCGAATGGTAGACGGCGTACTAACACAATATGTAGCATTTGGAAAGACGGAGTTGAAATTTGTGATCATCAAAGGATAGAGGAGGTTTTTACTGAATTTTATAAGGGAATCTTTGGTGAACGCATTGAGAATCGTGTGAATGTTGATTGGAAGATGCTGTATCCTTCATCTGTTGATCTTAGTGGCATTGATACGGAGTTCTCAGAAGAGGAAATCGTCGCGGCTTTAAACGAAATGCCTGGTGATAAAGCCCCTGGCCCTGATGGTTTTCCAAATTTCTTCTATAAGAAATATTGGAATGTGATTAAACAGGATGTTATTAACATATTCAAAGAATTTCATTCTGGTTCCTTGAGATTGGACATGTTGGGGTACGCTAATGTAGTCTTGATCCCTAAGAAAGGAGGAAATGTCTCGGCTGCGGATTTCCGACCTATTAGTCTCTTGAATAGTAGTTTCAAATTGATCACTAAGGTTCTCGCAAACAGACTGAAAGTGAAGATGGACAACCTGATTGATGTTTCGCAGACAACATTTATTAGAGGAAGATTCATTCTTGATGGTGCGGCACTTGTCCAGGAAGTTATCTCCCATAGTGATAGACATAATGTGCCTTGCGCAGTCCTGAAGCTGGACTTCGCTAAGGCCTTTGACACAGTTGACTGGAGGTTTATCATGGATCTTCTTCGTGCGAGAGGCTTTCCGTGTAAATGGCTAAACTGGATTCATTGCATTTTAACTTCAAGCAGATCCAATATTTGTGTGAATGGAGTGGATGGCAAAACTATTGTATCCAAGCGAGGGCTGCGCCAGGGGGACCCTCTTTCCCCACTCCTCTTTGACTTGGCTGCCGATGTCTTCTGTCGGATCCTTCAGGTGGCAAGTTCAAATGAGATTATTCAAAGCTTTGGGCGTGATCACATCATTGGGGGTATTAATTCTCTACAATATGCTGACGACACTATTATTTTTTGCAACCCTGATTGCAAGAATATTGCCTCTTTAAAACTTTTGCTTTATGCTTTTGAAAGTTTATCTGGCTTAAAGATTAATTTTCATAAGAGCAGTGTTTACACTTTGGGTTGTAGCGTTGATGTGAACAGGAAATGTGCTGAAATGCTCAACTGCATGGCGGATTCTTTCCCTCTCAAATACCTTGGAGCTTACATCCGTCCAAAGAGATTGATGAAGAGTGATTGGCAATATGTGATTGATAAAGTGGACAAGCGATTAGCGAGGTGGAAAGGAAATTGTCTATCAAGGGCTGGACGTCTGGTGCTGGTGAACTCTGTTCTGGCGGCTATCCCTTTGTACTGGCTCTCTTTTTATTCGTGTCCGGGTTGGGTTGTTCAGAAGATTGATGCTGTTCGTCGGAATTTTTTCTAGACCGGTACGAAGGACACGCGCAAAGCCTGCTGTCTAGTGTCGTGGGATCAGGTGTGCAAGTCCAAAGATCAAGGAGGTTTGGGAGTCATCAACTTGAAAAACATGAACTCTGCATTACTTTGTAAATGGCTTTGGATTATGCTTAGCGAAAAGAAAGTTCTCTGGAAGGAGTGGATTTTAAACACTTGCTATGGCGGTAGATTTGACTGGAAAATCCCGAAATCGCCATACAGGCCTCTCTAATTCCAAAAAAAGAAACAGCCAATCGGCTCATAAAATCATCAAAAATCCTAAGAAATACAATAAACATGTACCTATTTGTCGGGCAAACAATTTTACTCCTCTGCTCTGGCCTCTTTGCAATGACCTGTTCATAGATACACATGTATATGCATGCAATTTCTAACAATTTTCAATCCAGTTCAATATGTGGTGCAATTTGGTTATATGTACCATTCTTTCACATAATGGTTTTATTGGTTAACAAATAATCATACAACACAACCATCAATCAATTAGTGGATTATTGTTTCAAATTCATAATTTTGACAAATATACCGAAAATCATGTTTTTGATGCCATATCATAACAATAAGCTCTATCTAATTTTGGTTCTCACACCAATCTAATGGAAACATATAGATATCCCAATTTCGAAACTTGAACACAACACCGATGATGGGTACCCATCATCAGAATCATTCACGGGCCACTAGAGTGTGACTTCATATCTATCTAGTATATTAAAACTTCGTATACACGTGGATCAGACGTATATGCAAAATCTTTATATACCTGATTGTCCAAATCAATATAAAAATAAATATTCAAATACGAATAATAAAGTTTAAGATTTTCAAAACAAAAATTTTCATCTTTATTTTAAAAATATCACTCTTCACACTCGTTATAGGATACTACTGATCTTATCTCTAACGAGTCATTCTCATTGGATATTACTAATCCAATCTCTGATGAATTCTTTCGTTTGGTTCCAAAGTGTCTTGTTCTCGAGCTTTGAAAACCAAAGCTCTAATACCAACTGAAGCGACCTTTTCCAAATTTGATTTGGACATATTTCCAAATCCAACTGTTAGATTTCAAATCTCTGATATTCGTTAGAAAGCTCTTTTTGATACGAACCCAACAGTTTTAGTTTTAGGAGAATCCGACGGTCGGATCTCCGTAATATGCGTTCAAAGTCAATGATCGAAATTCGCGAACTGCCGCAGCGCGGCGCGTTCTATTCAGGCCATTATATTATATATATATAATATATTTCGTCGATTTCCATTTAAAACGTATTTTATAAATCGTTTTAAATTCGTTTTCAAAACGATTCCAACTTCATATTCAATTTCTAATCAAAATTAAATATTCCATGTCATCAATATATAAATGATAGTATTTTCAAAACATTAGATTTTGAAATCAATTCCTTTTCGATATTCATTATAAAAATGAATAAAATCGATATAAATATCGTCCATGTCAAAATAGCGCATCTCTAATCAACACGGCTATATATATTTAAATATATTCGTGTCCATCCCAAATCGGACATCAAAATCAAATTTTGATCTTTTACTGAAATTATTTTATAAATATTCGTTCATTTCTAAAATATTCGTTATTTTAAAATATTCATTCTTTCTGAACTGGAATCAGACACAGTCAATTACCATATAATTTGATTATATGGATTTCATATGATACATGTATACAACAACAGTGATAAATAACCATCCATCATCCAGAGTGCATTCTACACTGTATAAGCATTAAATATAAATATTTAACGCTTATAACAGTCTGTCAACCAATCGATTGACATACAACTAACTATTGGGATTAGTGTATGTCCAATATCATCCCAATACCCGTGAGGGATTTCAATCAACAAATAATGAATTTTATTTGTGCAGTTGGGTGATGTGTAAAATTTATCGTCCCAATCCATATCAGTAAAATGGGTGTACATAAACAAATCGTCTGATTTGTAAATGAATATTTATTTTATTCATATACCCGTTAAAAATTATATTTTTAACGATAAAACATTTTATTCCATTCCACATCACACAATCAATTTTCACAACACAATCAAATCAAACAAGTCGTCCATGGTTTGTGGACGACGGGTGTCGGGTGCTGCTAAGCACCATCTGCCTCCTAGTATATATTTCAACTAGAAAATAGAATACAAGTGATAAATTCTCATTTTTGGGATCCACTCCACCGCACTCTATTCCTGAACGGTTCGGATTTGCCAAAAATTCCACTGCGGTCTTTTCCCGCTGTTCATATATAAAAACCCATATTTTTATCGCTTCATTCCAATGAATAAAAATTGTTATAAAATGATCACAAAACAGAAGAAATAAGGGAGAGAGAACATTTCTATTCATTCAGACGTATATTCTTTCTATTGCATTGGCTCCTTTATATATAGGCTTTTGGAGTTGATCTTTAGCTTATTCCCATGATGTGGGACTAAACATAGAACTAATAAAAGCATATTCACAACATTCATATATATTACAACACTCCCCCTTGAATATGCGTCTTCAAAAACTTGAGTGCTCTGCTAACTTGAAGTTGTCCCTTTTAAAACATATATGATGATTGCTCCCCTTTATTATTATCTTGCTTGCATATATCCGTTCAGTCGATACAATTATTGTTTGTTGCCTTCAAAACTCTATCAGGAAAACCCAATGGGAAAAGCCTTGAATGAGAAAAAGAGTACAATGTTTGACATTATGAATATCATATTAAAATGATATTCCTCAAAAGAGTTTGGTGCTTCAGGATCAAAACAATGTCTCATTAAAAATCTTTTTATGAAAAACCCTGTGGAAAAAACATAAACAAGGAAAATAGTGCAAATTTATTTCCTCTTTAGGTAACATGTTTTACAATGTTACCGTAAGGGTTGATACTTAGGATCAAGATAATGCCTCATTAAAAACCTTACTAACAAAAACCCAGTGGGAAAAATATTACTGAAGGAAAAGAGTACATTATAGCATAATTTTATATGCTCCCCCTTATTTATAACTCATTATTCAATTAGTCTATTGATGTAGTCGACGCATGCCAATTTTGTATATCATCTTCTGCAATGTTGATTTGGAAATTGCCTTTGAGAACGGATCTACCCTCTTTTCTTGAAACTGAATTTGTTTCTCCTCTTTCTTGTTATCCTTTCATGCATGTGTAAAGAGAAATTTAGAAGAAATGTGCTCCATCCTATCATACTTGATATAATTCACTTGAATCTGAGCCATCCAAATTGTCTTGTCTTCTTCATAAATAATAGTTTACTGCATCAAAATAGTTTTGATACTTCTGGATCAAAATGTTGCCTTATTAAAACCTTACTAAGAAAACCCGATGGGAAAAATCTTAGTGAAGAAAAAAGAGCACAATATACAATGTCAAAAGTAGTATGATTCTTTTGGATCAATGTTATGCCTTGTTAAAACCTTAATAAGAAAAACCCAGTGGGAAAAAACTTAAATAAGGAAAAAGAGTACATTATAACTTATTTTTGTATGTTATCTTTGGGTTGATACTTCTGGATCATGACTCATGCCTCGTTAAAACCTTACTAAGAAAACCCAGTGGGAAAAATTTTGTTTAGGAAAAAGAGTGCATTATATCATACTTATGGATGCTCCCCCTGATTTAATAATTTTCTCTGAATTCGTATTCTTCTTTCAATAACTCAAATTGCTTACAAATACTTCTTAATGAAGTTTTTCTTTTAAAACTTCATGTGCATTTCCATGCTTCAGGCATGCTTTCTTATTTAAAACATCTCCCTTTTGTGATTTGTATGTTACTAATATTCATTTATGAATACACTTCAGGTGCTTATAATTTTCTGTTTCAATCGGGTTTGAATATTGCAATACACATTTGATGAGTGAGACAACTTTCATTACAACAACACTAAGCAGGAAGTAATCTACTCATCTTGAAGTATATCAAGATTTTCATTACAACAATACTTTGAAGAATGTTGTAATCTATCAAACATGTTCTTTGTATTCTTTATGTTCTTCAAGAACTTATATATTATAATAATTTTTGCATATCGCAACTACCAATTCAAGGGATATTAAGAGTTTCACTAAAAACAATTCTTGAAAGCAGGAAGTGATCTACTCATCATGAATTATTTCAAGATTTTTATCACAACAATACTTAAAAGAATGTTGTAATCTACATTTCTTGCTCTTTATCACTACCTAAGTTATTCAAATTTTTCTAGAATTTGTATACTTTTATCGTTTATACCTTCAAGGTATTGTAAGTGTTTTAAACACTTTCACCACTTTAATAAATTCAATTATCTCTGAAAAATATAATGCTCATGGCATTTGACACTCTATGGTGTTTCAGTAACTTCCATGTGCTTTTGTCATTATCGATGTTTCTATTTTATCTTATGAACTACAGGTTCATATCTTATGGACTACAGGTCCATATATCTTATTTAGGAGAATTTCATGATGACCAATCATGTTTCTCTCTAATATGGTATTTTAATCCATTTATAAATGTAAGCGTTTAATTATTTATTAATTTATCATTGATGATTATTTTCTGTTAGTTCTATACATGATTTATTGAGATCTCAAAAAATTATCATACTTTAGGTAACTAAACCACTTCTGAGGTTATTTTGACAATCATGTCATGGGTTTATTTTAAAGCACCTTTAAATGTTTCTTCAGGAACACTTACCTCCTTTATTTTGCATCTTTATGACTTACTCCAAAGATATTTTGAACTGATTTTGATACCACATTTTCAGCTGTGATTTACACTTTTTATCCTTCGGGGATTCAAATGTATATTGGAGAAAGTCTATTAGGGACATAATTGATAATTTATGCAAGTTACTTAATACTTTGCATAATTCTATATGTTAGCAAAAATTTAACATCGATGATTTCTTTATCCTCCCCCTCAATGTTGACAAACATTGTTACTTTAAATAATAAACCTACTTTGGGTTCATTTTTGATCCATTATAGCATCAAGCTAGCAAATACATTAGATGTATTTCAATTGTAGGAGGATAATGCTCTTATTAATTGATAAGATGCATTCATATTGCATTACTTATTCCCTGCCATTAATCCAATGACTTGGAGGAATTTTCTATCATTTGAATATGCACATGACTTCAAGTCATTCAATATTGATGTCAATCAACTTTCTGAAATATAATATATGTATGATTTATAATATGAGCTCATGACAACTTCAGGTTGTTAATAAATTTTTCGCATATATGTGTATATACGTGCGTCCACGTATTACATATGTAATTGATTTGCATATTCTTTCTCATTTAAGTTACTTACTTTAGAACAAATTGTTCATAAGTTTCCAATCATTAATTTTTGCTTATCAAGCAATATCAATGCGAATCTTAAATATCGTATCATAATATCCAAAATATCTGATTTGGAACTGTATTGAACTTCTGGTTCAAATGAAATATATTAACAACTTCAAGTTGTTTATCTATATTGAACTTATGGTTCAAATAATATATAAACAATTTCAAGTTTGTTAAATTGTATTGAACTTATGGTTCAGCTGTATTGAACTTATGGTTCAACTGTATTGAACTTTTGGTTTCACTGTATTGAACTTTTGGTTCTACTGTGTTAAACTTCTGGTTTAAATAAAATATATAACAACTTCGAGTTGTTAAAATTTATTCTTCAATACGATATGTAAATATAAATGTATAAGCAAGATACAACTCATTTTCAAAATTGTGCAATCTTTGGATGCTTTATTATTGTCTCATATGATTTAATTAAGAAGTGTAATGTTATCATTTCATATGGTTTGAATAAAGCTTTAGGCTTTTAAATTATGAAATATTTCGAATTCATTTATTGAGGAACTTTGAGTTCCTATGCATATATATACACATACATATGCATATCAATTTTATAAATTTATGATGAACTTCTGGTTCTCAATCTTTTAACATACTTTTAATTTAGAAGCTTTTACATTTTTGCTAATAGACAAGATTTCAAACTTGTATACTTTATCAAAAATGTTTATATATATATATATATATACATACATATATAATGCAAGACTTCAGGTCCAAGACTTTGAGTTATACAACTTCCAGTATAAATATTTTCTTTGCACAACTTCAGGTTGTGGTTCTATCCTTTCTTCCATAACATTAGTTATTACTATCTAAATACATCGAATTATAATACATATGTTTATTCATATTCCAAATACAAACAAACACCAATTAACTAACAATAACTAATGCATTCAATGCATTTATTACAATAAGGTAATATAATATATTATCATAACAATGCATTCTCTAACATTCAATGCACTTATGACAATAAGTTAATATAATATATTTATCGATCACATAATCAACAGTTTACATTCTCTAACATGAATGATTCAGAAATTTATAGATCTGTACATAAAATTCACAACTATAAACAAAAATAAAGTACATATCTCATATTAATTTTTTTTTCTCATTCTTCAATACGAATGATTTGAAAAACTTGCAAATTTATACATAAAATTCACAGACATAAAAATTACAATATTTATTGTAACGACACAGATTTCGCCCGGTCCTAATCGATCGCTAAACTGACCAAGACCGTTCGAATCCCGCATACGCTAACTCTGGGCATACAACACATCAGAACAAATAACAGAAGACTTTTATAAACATCATAATAATGTTACATCAGAGTACAGAATATCAGAGTATATCGAAAATAATACACAGCGGAAGATAAATTTACATAAATGTAATACAATGCACAGCGGAAATATAAATTAACACAGCGGAAGACTATCAATACTCTGGACACAGCTTTTCGCTTCGATCCAGGATCTTGCTTATATATCAGCAAAACAAACTACTCGACTGCCCGTGTGGAAAATAAGGACACCCGAGTTTGCAAGGGAAAAGCAAACTATAGGTCAGTCATGGGACTGGTGTGAGAAACTCTACAGTTAAAATTAACTTATTTAATCATAAGACAAATCACAGGACCACGCCGCTAATGCGGAACGGGTTTACCCCCATGAATGCCAGTGTATATACAATAATCTATATAGATATATGGATCTACTATACATCAATCAACATGCAATATCCCAATCTACCCATTTAGATTAATCACCACACGTAGATTTTCTAAATCCAATTCAATTTACAGAAATTATTCCTTTGGATTTTATTCCCAATTTCTTATTTCAAATCATTTGAAATACATATCTAACTTTCTATATCAAAGTAGATTTCACTTCGGGATCTCAAATCAAATCATTTGGAAATATGAATTCCAAAACATAACAATGCATACAAACAAGTATGCAACCAAATATCATGCTCCCCATCGACAAGGCAAAGGGTACGCACCTCGCAACTCGATATATATAAATGTGCACCTACCCCACATAAGAGCAGGCTACACCGACGATGCACCTCCCAAACATAGAGAGCATACTCCGCCCTCTCACCCGTACTTTTAGTCTTAGGGTTACCCGACTCTTTAGCCACATACTAAATCATTTCATATCCCGATGTAGCGAAAATCATTTCACAACATAATAATCACAAGTACTTTTAAAGTATAGTACTTCACATCAGTAATTCACACATATGATCAGTCACTATTAATCACATAACCTTTGAGCTCGTACGTCTCAAAGAAGGGTGTTAAGCAAGAGAATAAATTCTCCGCCACCAAACAGATATATCATTAATAGCAACTAATCGAATATGTGATGAACTACAATGTAAAACCATAATACATTTCCAAATCATTTCGAAATCATCAGGTTTTTGGCCTCGAAATCCTTTCTGTTTTATAAAACAGTTTTTATAAAACATTCCCTGTTCTAAAATCAGGAATACATTTCTTTTCACTTAAGAAAAATATATCATTTCACAACCATTCATTAAATTTGAAATGAACACAACATCGCTAAACGCCTTATCGTCAAATCGTGAAGTGTTTCACAAGGTGTTAGCACACAGATATCTTTACCCAACCCAATGCTAAATGTAAAAGCATATTCTGCTCATAAACTGGTCGAGCACCATCCAAACAATCAATCAACCACAATCAATATCAACGACTAAGTAAATTTTGTTTAATCACATCATGTGTTTTGGTAAATTTAATAACCATTCATTCATTCAAATCTAATTAAAGATTTATTCAAACCCCAATTGGTTTTATCTCTAAAATCATTTCATATTGATTGTTCTACTTTTTGGAAATTGATCCTGCTTTTACGCGGGTTAAAGAACTAATGTCATTTAAACACGGTTCACGACAAACCCCAAATCTAATATATTTATTTCTATAAATAAATAAATAATTATTCTAGTTAATAACTAGTTCATTTCGATAAAAAATATATTTTTATCTTTACAAATGTGGAATTTTTCATCTTAGTTCTTTCCAAATCATTTCTAATGATTTTACACAAATTACTGATATTTTTAATAATTTTATCAAGGCCCGTACAGTCGATTTCCATCAACGGCCATCGAATTGCACTTACAGCGACCTTTTCCAAATTTGATTTGGACATAATTTTAAATCCAACTGTTAGATTTCTAATTTCTCATATTCGTTGGAAATTTCTTTTCGATACGAACCCAACGGTTTCAGTTTCAGGAGAATCCGACGGTCGGATCTCCCGTATTGTCCGTTCGAAGTCAATGGTCGAAATTCGCGAACTGCCGCAGCGCGGCGCGTTCTATTCAGGCCATTATATATAATATATATATATATATATATATTATATATTTCATCGGTTTCCTTTTAAAACGTATTTTATAAATCGTTTTAAATTCGTTTTTGAAACTATTTCAACTTCATATTCAATTTCTAATCGAAATTGAATATTCCATATACACGACAATTTTATACAGTGTATATATATGTTAAAAGTTATATTTTTAACAATCAAATCATTTTCACATTTCATATATATTTATATATATATATATCGTTTTCATTTCATATATACATCGTTTTCACATTTCATATATATATATATATATATCGTTTGCATTTCATATATATATCGTTTTCACATTTCATATATATATATATATATATATATATATATCGTTTTCATTTCATATATATCATTTTCATTTTTCATACATAATATTTTCACTTATCATATATGCGATATTTTAACTTTCAATATAAACGATATTTTAACTTCCAATACGATATTTTCACTTTCAATATATACGATGTTTTCACTTTCAATATATATACGATATTTTCACTTTCAATATATACGATATTTTCACTTTTCAATATATACGATATTTTCACTTTCAATATATACGATATTTTCACTTTCAATATATATACGATATTTTCACTTTCAGTATATACGATATTTTCACTTTCAATATATACATATATATATATTTATTTCATTTCACATCACGATCAATTTCACACAGAATACAATCAAACAAGTCTTCCATGGTCGGTGGACGACGGGGAGCAGTTCATATATGCAGTTATACAATAAATAACTGTACAGAAATAATATAGTGAGAGAATTCTCACATTGTTTGGGATCCGCTCCGTCAGTTTTTAATTCTGAATTTCTGAACTGTTCGGATTTTGAATTTTCCTCAAATTCCAATCTGCTCTGTTTTGACTCTAGTCTGTTCCATGTCGAAGTGCTCGTCGAGACGAGTCCAACGAGCCCGGGTTTGCCCAATTCCGTGCTCGTACGAAAAAGGTATGGTTATTTTTACATTTAATTACATAAAGAGATAATTAAATAAATAAATATTAAAATTTTCAACCCTTTTCTTTCTTCCTCCATGTTCACTACTGGTTTCCGTTCAACCCATCACTCAAGAACTAGGTCACCATCTTGCCGCCACCAGAACCAATAGGACCAAGATCAGTGGCCACGCCGCATTTCACCTTGGGGTGCGCCACCTTCGCCTGAAGCACGACGAGGTTCGGCCGTCACCACAGCTCCCAATTCGCCTGAAGGACGGCGAGGTTAGTCCGAAAGTTCGCCTGTTTGAGCGGCGATTTCTTCTAACATACCTAACTAAACACGACCAATCCCGTAGGATTGTGAAGAGCAAAGAAAATGCTTTGATTTTTGCTTTAGAAGGGGTTTGAGTTGATCAACGGATTGTGCGCGATTTAAGGGAGAAAAATCGCCAATTTTCGTCGTTCAAATCTATATGGCGGCGACTGTAGTGAATTGGACGGGCTAGGGTTTCGTTTCCAAGGGCTATTTATATAATTTTTTTATATTATTTTAATTCTATTTTTCTTTAAAAGTGAAATTCGCGTCCGATCTCCAAACCAAACCCAACGACTGTCGCCCTAGCTAATTACCCCCATTCCGAACACAATGGGATATGTTTCGTAGGCCAATTTGATTATTACGATTAGTTTCCGTTCAAATTAAATTATAAATCAATGTATATTGAATTTGAATGCACATTTCAATTTACCGGGGCCACATACTAACTTGAAAAATTCTAGAAAAATATTTTCTAACTTCGTATTGATGATACGGTCCTAACAAAACTAGTTTCGTCGAATTCTGAGACCAATTGAAAAATGGCCATTTTCCAGTTAATTAAAATCAACTAAAACTGGTCAAACGCGTTTTCCTTTGCCACGCTCACATATTGATTCGAAAAATTACGAATTTTGAAACCTAGCAATAATTTGACACTACGGATCCAACAAAAGTGGTTTCGTCGAAAACCGAGGTCGTTTGCAAAATTTCCATTTTCAAAGGCCTTTATATATATATATATTAAAATATATATAAATTCCACAGTGACTTTTCTGAATTTTGAACTGGATATATCTTTCAACTTCTAAAGTGAAATCTTGGTTTCTTACATCCGTTAGAAAGATATCGTCAAACAGATTTAGATATTTCTGGTTTCGTCCAATTCCGACTTAAAACGAATTCTGTATATTCATTTGAAATTCGAAATCGAATTTTCGGACTACCACGCCATTTCAGGCTCGAATTATAATTAAAATAAAATTATTCGTTTTCACTTCGTCGATAATAAATTTTTCGTTGTTATTATTTAAAATAAACCATTTTACATATTCAAAATTCATTAAATTTGCCAAAATAAAAATTTTAAATTGGCCCAGAATTTCCGGGTTGTTACATTTATTTTAAAAATAAACAACTCATATAAAGATCTTTTAGATCTTTCTTTTTATATCAAAATTGATTCTTGCCTTTTTAGAAATTGCAGGTTCTAAATTTTCCATGTAATGACAAAAATTGTTTTTGCATTCACTTCCGGTGTGCAGAATTAAGAGATCTTAACTCAATATGATCTTCAGGATACATATTTTCTTTATAAATGTTTTCCTAAGAAACAATGAAATATTTCTTCTAGAAATACAATATGTTCCAAAATTACTATAATAAAACTTCAAGTTTTATCATAATTCATATATTGTTATTATATGTTTTAAATTGAAGTAACTTTTCTAGAAAGTGCCCTTTTTCACATATGAGAGTCATTTTACTATTTTTCTTAAAGAAAATAGTATTTATTATAAATGTAATGATCTCTTCCAATAATAAGTTTCTTAAAGAGATTACATGTAGCATAAAGTTGGAACATAAGGCTTTTTCTTTTTTGTTGAAAATTTTCCTTTCATTGATTTTTCAAATCCTTTCCTTTTGCAAGTCATTTGCTATATGCAAATATTAAATGCAATTATATGCTTTTGTGCTTAATTTCATGTTTCTCGTTTAAATATGAACTTCGGGTTCCTTGTTTGCATATGAACTTCAGGTTCCTTGTTTGCATATGAACTTCAGGTTCCTTGTTCGCATATGAACTTCAGGTTCCTTATTTGAAAGAATTTGTATATGGACTTTAGATCATATGAGTTTCAGGTCGTTTGCATGTGAACTTTAGGTTCAACGACTCTTGCTTTGTGTTTGGAAGTATGACCGTCTTCTGTTGGTCATAATGCTCATTCAGGGAGTTCCATAAGTGGAGAGGATCTTTTATTTTCCAGTTAAATATTCTGATTTTAAATCATCGTGGATATGGCCTCTTAAAAATATCAGGGCCTTTGCTTTGTCCTGCTAGGACATATTATTACCATTTTTAATGGTACTCTCTAAGCATTGAGATTGTAAATGGATTTCAGTGTTTGACTTTTTTGTGAACTACACAAAAATAGTAATTGCAGATGCTTAATTAAACAAAATTCACATATCAGTATACATGTTCTATAATTATCAAAACGAATTAATAAATTAATGAACAGACAAAACTATGAAACTGTAGCACTGTTATATCACATAAAAAATATGCAGATCTCGTAAAATAGGACCGTATATATGGATGTAGAATATATTACGGCACAGAATCATAAGAAAATAATAATATCCAAATCTGCAAGTCTTTCTTTATACATTTATAATGAACTTCTTACAATATTGAAACATTACAAATTGTCAAGGAACCATACACCATGTAACATAACAAAAATAATGGCCACATTAATACATAAGTTGGCTAACAAGCAGCTTGCTATTTACATATATGCATACTTATTAGCAATGGCTTCTCTGTTATTGAAGAGATAAAGTAGCAAATGAAGATATTTTATGTATGGTGTATGAGGTAAAAGATCCATATATAATATTATAAAAACAAAATGAATGGATCTTCCTAAAAAAATATTTGGTATACCATAATACCATATCAAATATGAATAGGTGGATATCTAAAAACCACTAAATTAAAAATTAATTAGATCTAAAAAGTTTAGATCCACTAAAATAGAATCTAGATCTACAAAAACTGAAAAGAAAAGTGATCTAGAAGTATGGATCACATCTAAGCAAAAGATACAACAAGATCATATATGTAGATCTATATGATTTCAAAACATAAAAAAATAACTTACATGATAGATCCATAAATATAGATCTAGAATATTTCAAACAATTGCTCTAATAGAACTTCATGCTGATAACATGTTATTAAATGAACACAAAACAGAAGATAAAGGGAAAGAGGACATATCTATTCATTCAGATGTATATTCTTTCTATTACATTGGCTCCTTTATATATAGGCTTTTGGAGCTGATCTTTAGCTTATTCCCATGATGTGGGACTAAACATAGAACTAATAAAAGCATATTCACAACATTAATATATATATATATATTACAACAAAAATCATATTTTATTTCTACTTCAAACATTTTTACAACGCTTCTTTCTATATAAAAATTATATTTTTTCCTCGTGTAAATCATATCTTTAATGTGTTAAAAATCTTAACTTCATATGAATAAAGATCAAAACTTTATATTAATAAAAATCTAATCTTTAACCTTCGTTTAGTCAAAAATCATATCTTCTTATATTTAAAAATCATTGCTACTATAAAATAAAAATCGTATCTTTTTACATATAAACATCCATTCTTTTCAAATATAAAGATCTAAACTTTCCATTATTATAAATCTATACTTTTCCCATTTTAAAAATCTAAGCTTTTCCTAAAATAAAAATCAAATCTTTATTTAAATTAAAAACAAAAGCTTTATTTAAACTAAAAATCAAATCTTTATTGCAACTTCTCATAGGTAAAAATCAACCTTTTATTTCTATACATATAAAAAAAATTCAGTTTTTATTTTACTACATGTATAAAAATTTAGTTTTCATAACAATGCATATTTAAAAACTCACCTTGCAGTGTATAAATAGAATCTTGGTTGTTGGGGGAAATTTCTCGTCGGAGATGACAGAATGGGGGCGGGTGATGTCATCGCTGGTGGCAGGGAGGATGGTGCCGGAGCCTGATGAGGCTAGGGGTGGCAGGGGTTCGATTGGGCTAGGGTTTTAGGTGTTTGGGGATTTCGAGGTGGAGAGGGGGAAGGAGGAGGCTGCGTCAGCGGCGGAGGGGGGGTTTGGCCATCGACGAATCGGTGGGGAGGGGCGGCGATCGCCTCGGTGGCGACGGCGACTGGAAAGAGGGGGAGAGGGGTCTGCATCGGGTTTTTTTGTTTGTTTTCTCAAATGGGTGTTGACTGTAAGAGTAAAGAGAAGGGGGTTAAGTAATATACTATATATATTTAATGATTTCAAAAAGTAACTTTTTATTTTAAACTCCAAACGAACCCCGATGACTGTCGTCCCTAGCTAATTACCCCCATTCCGAACACAATGGGATATGTTCGGTTAGCTAATTCTAAAGTTTTAATCAGTTTTCGTCGAAATCAAAATATAAATCTATATATTGAATTTGAACACGCATTTCAATTTACCGGGGCTACATACGGACTCTAAAAATTCCAGAAAAATTATTTCTAGCTTCGTACCGACGATACGGTCCTAACAAAACTAATTTCATCGAGTTTGAAGACCGTTTGAAAAATGGTCATTTTCTGGTCGATCCAAATAGTCAACTCAGATAGTACGGATTTGCGGGTCGTTTCAGTTGGTATCAGAGCTTAGGTTGAGTGAATACCTAGGCTTTGTGGAGTTGTGCTCATTAGAGATAGGGTCAGTAGTACCCTAGAATGAGTTCAGTATATATATACGAGAGAGCGTATTTGTAAATTGATATAAAAATTGTTTTATATTGTGTTGGCTAGTCTGTAGAGTGGTTTATGAATTCTGGTCGAATCGTGGGACGCCACGACGTCGATAGGAGTTTCTAAATACTTGAACAGAAGATTGAACACAGTATTATTTTAAAGTGGGTGAATGAAATAATTTTACCCAAAATTCTATTTTGATATAGAAAGAATAATTTCTAGAATAATTATTATATGGATGTGTTGGATATTGACTTTATAATCAAATGAGATTATAAAATTAAAATGATTATTTATAACCAAATAGAATTTGTATAGAAATTATATATACAAATGAGATGAATTAGAATGTAAATTCAAACCAGAATTGGAATTTAAATCCTGGGAAGTTGAAAAATATTTTTCAAAGTATATTAAAGTAATATAGCTTTGTTTTAGAAGGATTTGAAAGAAAATCATTTTAGATGGATTTAGAAATAATAAAGCACTGAACTCACTTCAGTGGCTGGGAAATAATTCTGATGATGATTGCAACATCCTCAGTGTTCCTTTCCGAGTTTCTAAGTGATGAATTGCTACCTTAGAAAAAGTTTTAGATGGAAATTTGTTTGAAAGAAAACAAGTAGTTTGAGAATTCAAACGTTTTGAATTTGAAATGGAAATAAATATATGTATATATTTATGGGATTTCAAAAGAATTTGAAAAGAAAAACCCAGGGATTTGAATTCTGAAATTGAAATTTAACTTAAACAAGTTAAATGGGTCGAAGTGAATGAATTGATTAGAATCAATTTGAATAGGTTTATTGGAATATAGATTGGATATAAATGGATTGATCGTAGATCATTCGAATCAAATGTGTGAAGACCAAAAGTTTTGGTTGGAGTTAAGTTGTTGAAATATGAAGAGGTGAGTTTCAACATAAAGGAGTTTTTGGATTTGTACCCTTTTTCCTACCTTAGCAATTTCGAGGACGAAATTATTTTAAGGGGGGAAGAATGTAACGACCCAGATTTTTTGAATAATTTATTTTAAATATTTAGTTGATAATATAAATGATATTTTATATTGAATTATCAATTTAATATGGCCGTTTATATTTTCATTCGAATTTAAATTTCAATATTAAATCACAGAGTTCAAAATAACGTTGTAATATTGAAGATGTCGGTTGTCACGATTAAATAACGGTCCAGGGGTTCAAGTTAAAAGACCGCAAGATTTTTTTTTAGTTATTTAAATAAATCAAAATCTAATAAAAATCCTAAGTTTTCTAATCAATATATTTTCATCGTCCTATGTCCTAAACCTTACAGACAAAAGCTAAAAATCGCCACCCTATGGTATGAACAACCGACCTAAGGCAGACCTATCATTGGAATCACACAGATCTACTCCTTCTCGAGCAGAAAAATCTGCTCCCTTTCTTCGATATCAAGGAGACAAGGTGTTAATGGCGTGTACTCTCTGTTTCCTCATCGCGTCTATATAATAAGCAATCGACCTTTGCTATTTCCTCCGATTTCAAACCGCAAAAATATTTCTTTCTTCGTTATTTTCTTTTCCTCCCGTCAGAATCATTCTTACGATTAAAAAAAAAAGAAAAAAAAGGGGAAGCAGTCGCATCCTCTTCGATTCAAACCGCGAATTTGAAATCATCTCGATTCGGTGATTAAAGGGGTCGTCCCCTCCTCTCGTACGCTGACCTTGGGAGCTCGACACAGGTACTCGCGATTTGGGGGTTCTTCGATCTGACAGGCCACGAGTTCCAATTTGATGCGGCGTCGAGCTTCGAAGGGGGTCAAGGATGAACATCGCGACGGGCATGTATGGTTTTGAGGGTTCGGTGGGGATTTCAAACTTAGATGGGGAGTGCGACTGACAGGGGAGTTCGTTCTCTGAATTGGGAAGTTTGGGAAGATGGCGGATTGTTGTGAGGATAGCAGATGGTTCGCGGTGGTTTCAGGCTATTTTGGGGGAAGGTGTCGCTCGTTCAACAAAAGCAGTATCGAGCAGCAGTAGTCTTTCAAATTTTCGAGAAAGGTATAATACAATAAGGTAAAATCAGTTTTCCTTTTTATTTAAATTTATGCAGTAAATATGTTTTATAAATTAAGTAATTAAATTATTAATTTCAGTAAAATCAATGGCCTTAAGGAAGAAAATGCATGGGATCAATCAAGTGAAAATATTGTTCGTGCTATATTGGAAATGAAAATAAAGGCAAAATCAGTGGAGAGTTGTGGTGGTATATGTCGATCGAACAATGAAGTATGAAGGAAGCAACTATGGTATTTTCATTTGAATTAAATTTATATGAGATAATTAAATTAGTTAAATTGAGTTAAAAGTTGATAAATAAAGATTTAATTCATCGTAGGGGGGAGCAAGTAAAAGTCATTCGAGACAACTCGAGTGGTCATAGCTGCAAAAACGATCTAGGATGAATTCGATATTTTTGTCGTTAATCGTCGAACTCCGGTGAGTAAATCTCACTCACCTTTAGAATTATTTTTATTTCATTAAAAATAATTGTTTGTTGCTTGTGTGAATGTTTTATGGTTGTTTTTATATATATTAGTTATTTAGGCTATATATATATATTGGGTTGATTGATTGGTTGGATTCCCGCAGTCTCATTAGCGGATGCCCGCAGTTTCATAGCGGATGATTACCCTATACGCCCCACGCTATGATTAGTGGATGACCTTTTATACCGCGATATTCTGCCACGAAGCAGAATGGGTATTATTTATGTGCTAACATCTGTGGATGCAGGGAAACAGGTTGGAGGAATCCAACTGGATTCCTCAAAAATATATTATCTGTTGGTTTATTTGTTTGCATATATATTGTTATATATGATGTGTTAGAAAAATAAACAATTGGTTGCTTTGTGTGTTTTATCACTGGGCTTAAGTAATGATATTTAAAAATATCGTAAAAAGGATATTGGAAATTTAAAAGGGAAAATTCTATTTTTAAATAGAATTTGAATTTTAAATGGGAATAAAATATAAACTTGTTTTTTTGGAAAATAAAACAAGTAGTTTCTTTATAAACGAAGTTTATAAAT
This sequence comes from Allium sativum, assembly GCA_030737875.1. Taxonomy (NCBI): domain Eukaryota; kingdom Viridiplantae; phylum Streptophyta; class Magnoliopsida; order Asparagales; family Amaryllidaceae; genus Allium; species Allium sativum. The sequence continues at coordinate 792,482,187 of CM060919.1, read as the reverse complement.
AGTTCTTTTATAACGAAGTTATAAAATGAAGTGAAAAGGATTATCATTTGATAAATAGAAATACAAGTATGAAATTGAAATTTGAAATGGAATTTCAAAACAGGATGTGAAATGAAAATTTTAAATATATAACTCAAATGAAATTTGAGTATAATATTTGAATTTTAAAGGGAGTTTAAATATTTGAATTTTAAAAGGAGATTGAATATTAGAAATTCAAATAGAAGTTCAAATAGAATTTGAATAGATGAGATTAGAATGGAAAATAGAATTTGAATTCAAGAAATTAAAATAAAATTTGAATTCAAAGGAATTCGAATAAAGAAATTCAAATAGAGATTTGAATGTAGAATTTCAAAATAGAATTTGAAATATAGAAATTTCAAAGAGGAATTGAATAAAATTTGAAATATAGTACTTCAAAGGGAGAATTCAAATGTGAAGTTTGAATAAGAGATTTGAAATAGAAATTCGAGTATTGAATTTGAACATGGAATTGAATACAGAAATCCAAGTAGAAATTTGAATATGAGATTTCAAAAATAGAATTTGAAATAAACTTTGAAATAGGATTTCAAAGTAGAATGGGAAATAGAATTTCAAAGATAGGATTTCAAAATAGGAAATCCAAATGGGTTTTGAAATGGAATTTGAATTCAAGAAAATTCAAATGGATTTGAGTGAAGAAATTCAAATGGTGTTAAAAATAAATTTGAATATTAGAATTTCAAATGGGGCTGGAAATGAATTTGAATATTAGAATTCAAATGGAAAATGAACTTTGAATATAAGAGATTCAAATTGAATTCAAATAGGATTTGATCTATGGGATTTGAATATGAAATTTAAATGAGTTTTAAACTATGGGATTTTGAATATAGAGTTTAAAAAGGAGTTTGAATATTTGAATTCCAATAGAATTCAAATATAGAAATGGGAATATAGAAGTTCAAATGGAATTTAAATATAAAGTTTGAATAAGAGAATTCAAATGAATTCAAACATCAAATTTGAATATAGGAGATTCAAATAGAAATTCAAGTATTGAATTTGAATATCAAATAGAAAAGGAATTGGAATTTGAATTTAGAATTCAAATAAAAGTGAGATTTGAATTTGAATCAAGCAGAGTTAAATGGAGTCGAATTCATTTTAAAGAAGTTTCGAAGTTTATATTTATAAATATAATTAAAACGAACTCGCCACAGCACTGCAGTTCGTAAAATAGCGATTCGAACTTCAATTGAATATATAGAACGCAATTGAAGTCGGAATTCTTCGAAACAAGAAACGTCAGGACTGGTTTGATAATAGTTTTCTAATGAAGAAGAAAAATCTGGATTTCGTCGTATATATTTTGAGTTATATCAAAATCAAATTTTCAGAAAAGCAGCGCCAGAATCGTTTTAAAACCATAACGGTTTATTTAATGATATTAAAGGATTTTAAGCAAATAAAAATCGAAATTTCTATTTAGAAAAACCCAGATTTGAGTTATAAAATATATGTGAACTCCAGTGGAGTAATGAGTTGATTTTTGAAACAGAAATCAGAATTTTGAATAGAGTTAACTAATTCAAATAGAAATTTGTTAATGAGATTTCGAATTAATATGGGACTTTGAATAAGCGAATTCGATTTGAAAATTATATTCGAAATCAAACAGGAAACTAGAATTGAAATTGAAATTCAATTTGGTTATGAACGAGTTAAATATTTTGTTTGAACATGTTATGTTCAACAAAGAAGTGAAATAGGCAAAATGGCCGATTTAAAGGATAAATGGGCGAAACTGAATTCAAACGATTAGATGGTATTGAATTGAATTGGAAACAGGTGAACAGGTGTTGGACAAATATGGAATGAAGTATATAAAGTATATGAAGATTTTTAATTTATGTGCTCGACAAAAAGGTACATGTTTAATTCATATATGAGGTTTTATGCGCCGTATCGGCAAGCCGCTTGGCTTTTTCTTTTTCTTTTTGAAATGAGAAGATACCGGGAAGCTATTTGAAATTTCCCGATGCTCCCGATACAGGGGAGGTTATGGCAAATTTTTCCGGGAATTTAAGGAGTTAGAATATTTTTAAGAAATTTGACAATTAGAAATCTATATATCGATATATATATATAGAATTCGATAAGGAAACGAAATCAAAAATAGCGTAAAGGGCCAATATGGTTATTGAAATATTTGGATAACAAATATTGATAGAGGAAATGGAAAAGTGATTTAATTAATGAAATATTAATTAAAGAGCCCAGTGATTTGTTTGATATGTTTGGATGAACACTTGTTTTTATTCGATAGTTAAATCACAGACTATCGAAGTTTTGACCATCGTTGTCAATATGGAGAGACCGGTTGGATTATTATCCGAAGAACCACTCCGTATCGGCATAAGCGTTGCGAACCAAGTATGCTGAATATATTGAAGACGGAGTAAAGTGCAAGGGCTTTTCTAGTAATAGAAATAGTGCCTTCGGTTTCGTTCAATCCCAGAACAAACGTAAATGGTCGAATGTCTGACAGAGTATTTCCAATGATCAAATGGGTTGGTCTGTATGAATGTATATGGTTGCAACGGATTTATCCCTTAGCATAATATCCAGAATATTTGTGCAAACTCAACTAGTGATTAACGGATCTGACGATGTGGCATTCAAAGTGATTGTGTTATCAATAAATGGTAAGTATTCGTAGCCTCAGGCCTCAACAACCGGGAAAGGACAAAAATCGGGCAGGCAGCATGGCTATGTGGGTCGCACCCATTAGGGTGTATAATCACCTATCTAGAGAAATTCCTTTTGTTTCTAAATCTATCGATTCCGCCCATTCGGGAAACGGTGGTTTGAGTCCAACCGTTGGTGATATACATTCGATACACTCAAGCGAAATGAGTGGTCGGTCATGTGTGGGCCGGGTTGCAAGATGTTCTTGTTGAACCCAGGTGTATTCGCCTCTAGAGATACACTAGCGGAAGGTGGTTCCATACCTTGTCATGTTGGAAATCCAATCTCCAATAAGCGCCATGCGGTTTTTGATTTTATACTATGTATGTGGAGCGTGAGATGCAAGCGTTCTGCTATTTGATTATTTACTTGATGTAGACATTATTATAATATCATTGGATTTGATATCAAAGTGTTTTGGGTTATAGTAAGGTAAAAACCGTCCGTGTTTATGTGTGGGCTGGTCTTACTATTATCTTTTCTTTCGAAAAGAGTTTTGAAAGTTAAACAAGTGGTTGGAGTTTACTCACACCAGTCCCATGACTGATCCAGAGTTTATTTTGTTTTGTTTTCCCTAAACTCTTGGGTGCCCAAATTTGTACGGGCAGTCAAGTAGTCGGGATTTCACAGATTCATCTGGAGGAGCTTGGAGCAGGAGGCTTCAGCATTAGTTATCTAGTGTTATTTCCGCTGTATTGTAAGTGTGCACTCTGATAATGATGTATGTATATACAGTCAAAAATTTGTATTTCAAAAAAAGTTATGTTATATAATATATTTTATCCGTTCCGCTGTGAGTTGTGATCTTCGTTTTCTTCTATTCTAATATTTCTATCTTTCTAATTCTCACCCTCTAACTTCTTTCTAATAATGGTTCGTATTTCTGTGTTATTTGGGTTGGACGTGTAGTGTTATTAGTCAACTCAGATAGTACGGATTTGCGGGTCGTTTCAGAAACTGTCAAAACACGTTTTCTTCTACCACGCTCAAATATTGCTTTCAAAAATTATGGAAATTTTAACCTAGCAATAATTTGACCCTACGGATCCAACAAAAGTGGTTTCGTCGAAAACGGAGGTCGTTTGCAAAATGGCTATTTTTAAGGGCTATATTTCCATAGTGACTATTCTGAATTTTTCAATTAGGCATAACTTTTTATTCCCGCTATGAAATTTCAATTTTTTGGATTCATTGGAAAGATATTTTCGAGTAGATTCTAATGTTTTTGGTTTCGCTAAAATCCGGTTTATTTTGAATCCTGTACATTCATTTGAAATTTGAAACCGAATTTTCAAACTACCACGCCATTTTCAATTCCGTTTATAATTAAAAATAAATATTTATATTCTAACGTCGATTCAAATAAATATATACATTCTAATTCTATTCAAAATAAATTTCTAGTCGTTATTATTTAAAATAATTCATTTAAATATCCAAAATTCATCAAAATCGCCAAAATAAAAATTTTAAATTGGCTCAGACTTTTTGGGTTGTTACATTAATGTTAACATTATGTTAAACATTTCAACAAATCACAAACAACATACAATACAATCAAAACAAACAACTATGGTTTCTGCAATAAATAGTGTCGAGTGCTGCTAAGCACTGTCTACATCCTAGTATATAATTAACTGTAAAATAATTAAAGTGAGAAGGAGTTCTCACCTATGGTTTCCACTCCGCCAGTTTTATTTCTGAATTTTTGAATAGTTTGGATTTGCCCGAAATTCCAATGTAATCTTTTTCACGCTGTTCATTGTAAAAATCACATTTTTAATACGATGTTTTTTAAATAAAAATCATATTTTTATTTCAACTCTATATATAAAGCATATTTTGAAAGAACATATTTTCTGTACAATGAAAAATCATTTTCTTCTATACAATGAAAAAAGATTTTTTCTATACAATGAAATCATATTTTTATAAACAATGAAATCATATTTTTATATTTCAAAACCATGCTATTTTCATTTTAAAAAAATGGTATGTTCATTTTTTAAAATGATGACATTTTTATTTTTTTAAAACAAAGACATTTTTATTTTTAAAACAAAGGCATTTTTATTTTAAAACGATGCTTCATTTTTCTTTTCAAAACAGTGTATATTTTTCTTTTCAAAACAATGTATATTTTTCTAAATAAAAATCATATTTTTATACCACTGTTACATAAATTAAATATCACATTTTCCCTCTATTCTATAATATATACAAATCCGATCTTTATACTATGCTATTATATGTATATATAATCAGATTTTATTCCAATTTATATATAATTAAAAATCAAATTTTATAACATTATCTATTATTTATAAAAATCATATATTTTAAAACAATGTTTACATTTAAAAATTACATCTTTAAATAATGCATTTATTTCTTCAAAAACAATATTTTTATTTAAAAACAATACATTCATTTTTTTTCTTACAAAATTAACTAAATTAATTTCATAAAGAAAAGCTCACTATCTTTTTCATTGTTATCTTCTTCATGTTGTAGATCTCGAATTTACGGTTCCAACGGATCTCAAATCGTTCGATTCTGATAAGATTTGAACAAGATATGACATTTTGAATATTAATTACATTGTAAAGATAATTAAGTAATTAATTTTCCCTTAACCAACTTTTAAACCATCTTCCTATCGTCTCTATCAGGGCACAACAGAACCCAACTTCGACCCATTAGGGTTCATCGCCGCTGCATCGTCATCACGCCAGTCACAGATTAGTAGTGCTCACGAGAAACGCTGGACCCGAGCCCTCCCACGTCGATGACTCTGGTGAACTCGATCATGACTTCAGAGGCATGATTCAGACTCTCCGTCGATCTATCCCCGATCATCACCGTTGATATGCACCATCTCGAAATCCTCTACAATATTTTAGTTGAAAACTGCGTGAATTATTGTGTGGATTTGGAGTTTTTAGCAATTTAAAATCGAAGGGAACTGACTATCAATTAGAGCTGACGGCGGCTAGAAGAGAATGAGTTGGGGTTTAATTGTTTTAAAGGGTATATATACTAATATTTTAATAATATTTAATTCAAAAATTAGGGTTTAGTGTCACGTACTCCAAATCAAACCCAACGAGCGTCGCCCCTAGCCAAATACCTTCATTACGGACACAATGGAATATGTTTCATAACCCAATTCGGCTGTTGGATTCCGTAATTACACAGATATTGTTGAGGAATTTGGAAGATATAAATATCGTTATTCCCAATACGATATTTGTTGGTTTCAAAATTTGACATTGAATATAAGCCGATAAAATTTCTGTTCAGAGCCTTGTATTTAGAATCAAATTGGATCGGGTTTGTCGTGAATGGTGTCTTTATTAACACTGTTCTTAAACCCCGATGAGAGAAGAATAAATATTTTAAATAAGATTTAGAGGAGTTTACCAATTAATTATTATTTAATTGGGATTGAATTGAAATTAGATTTTGGGTTTACCATGAACGGTGTTTTAAGTAGCATTTGTTCTTTAACCCAATTCACAGTGAAGAGATGATTTGGAATTTATAAATCTTTAGATTAAGATTTAATGGAAAATTTCCAAAGTGAAGTTTTCCTATTTAATAAATTAAATTGAAATTGAATGGTATTCGATTTGATAATAATCATGATGAGCTTCTGTAAAGGAAGACTGTTAATATATATGGAATTTAAAAGGCTTTGTCGTTATTCCATTTATATTATTAGTGTGATACAAAAATTTATATCAATTTTATATATTGATCTGTTTTCCATGAAGATTCCATTTTGATGGAATATGATTTTAGGGTATATCGTGAACTATGTTTTAAATGACACTGGTTCTTTAACCCTGTTAAAGGAAGGATTAATTTCCTAAAGTTGAATAATCATTAAGTAATGATTTTTGAGATTAAAACTAAATTAGATTTTTAATAAATCTTTAATTAGATTGAAATGGGAATGAGATAATTAAATTTATCGAATTGTGAAATGATCAAGTGTGGAGTACCAACAGTTTTACTCCAGATGATAGTTAAATCTTTAATTATTGAACGTGAAAAGGATAATTAAATTTATCGATAACAACGTGGGTGTAAGATATGGAGTACTACCTGTTTTGCTCCATAGGATGAATAGGTTAGGATTGGGATAATGAAATAAATGATTAGTTAGGTAAATTTCGCTAATCCCGACTAATTGATAAACCTTAATTTCGTTTAGAATTGTAAAAAAATAAAATAAAATCTTTAGAAATTGATATCCAAAGGAAGATTAAAGAATAATTCTAAAATAAATTATCTTTGATAAAATTAATAGGAACCTTTCCCTAAAGATGTGAATACTAGAATAAAAGAATATTCTGGATTGGAATGAGGTGTATGATGTGTTTTTATAGCACTTGATTATTGATCGCAAAATACGCGAGTTATTTGGAAAAACAGGGTTTATCCCATTCTGAATAACGGATATGACGACTAAAAGTCAAAGACGAAGACGGTGGTTGAAGACCGGAGTTCTTCACATCGTTTGGATGATTACTGATGTCTTGATTGGGCTGTACACCCAAGACATGGTAATAAGTGGTGATCGTCCAGACATACTTGGAGATCGACGGGATATGTGAGGACCTCTCTCCTGTATTGGACATATGGGACAAGGAATAAGGTGCCTCCGGTTTCGTTCAGACTCAGAACAGACTTGTAAATGGATGTGTGTCTGACATTGGATTTCGTTCTGTATTGATTGATTTCTATTAAATATATATCTGTTTGGAGGCGGAGAATTTATTCTCTTGCTTAACACCCTTCTCCGAGATGTACGAGCTTAGAGGTTATATATCGATAGACATCAGTTGTATGGCGTGAATTGTCAGTGTGGCATGCTGAGATGCAAATGATCAAGGCTTATTGTTGAAAAGCAGAATCTTGTGGATGATGATCAAAGCACGGCTTTAATTATCATAGCTTTGTGTATAACGTTTATTCGCGAGCCTCACACTCGGTATGAGTCAAAAATGGGATAAAGGACCCAAGAAGTGGACGACGTTTCTTTCTGGCTAGAAATGGTGTCATGGTATGGAGCTCATACATTTTTACTTATATGGATGATGGATTACGAGGCACCTTGGATATTGGTCGCTACTGGCCAAGTGATAGGTCCGATAGGACCGGGAAACGTGTGTTCAGGAATAACCAATCCACTAAAGTAAGTGTGGACCCGCCTTGGAGGATCCAAGGGTCACGAGAGTGTGTTTCCTAGGTCATCTTGCTAGAGGTGATCCAAATCAGTAAGGAGATCATCCCTTGCCTTAACTCATGATGGAAATCCAATTTCCAATACGATGTTTTTTGGTTTTATTTGTTGAACAAGTATGGCAACATGATATATGGTACCCATGCCATCTATGATCGATACATTTATATTTGAAGTTGTTTTGACACTATCCACTTATAGTAATTACAAAAATGATTTGTTTTGAACGTATCAAGCATGTTTGGCTATTATATGGGAAAAATCTATCCTCCGGCTTGCGTTGCATTGTGTGATGGGATCTGAGACTTATAATAGCTTCATTTTCCAAAAAAGCATTGCGTTGTTTTATTTTAAACTGAGATTCACGTGGAGTAAACCCGTTCCGTGTTATACGGCGTGGTCCCGTGATTTATTTTATTTTAAAGTAATGTTTAATTACTGTTTTGAGTTCTCACACCAATCCCATGACTGACTCGGAGTTTATTGTTTCTACCTAAACTCTGGGTGCCTATATTTTTCACATGGGCAGCTAGCAGTTTTGGTTTTGCAGATTTCTTTTAACAGAATCCTAGTTTACAGCTGGAGCTATATTCGGAAAGCTTTGTATCCGTGTATTTCTTTCAGTTGTGTCATGTATTATATTTTCCGCTGCTGTGTAAATTCTTAATCTCTGATATTGTATTTCCAATGTGTAATATTTATTCGTACTCTGGAATATTCTTTTACTCTGATGTAAATTGTTGTAATAGCAATGAAATGTTCTAATGTTAGTGCAATAACCCGGAAATCTGGGCCAATTTAAAAATTTTATTTTGGCAATTTTAGTGAATTTTGAATATTTAAAATGAAATATTTTAAATAATATCGACGAAAAATTATTTTGAATAGAATTCGAAGGTATATATTATATAGATCGACGATAGAATATAAATATTTATTTTATATTATAAAAGGAATTGAAAATGGCGCGGTAGTTCGATAATTCAATTTCAAACTTCAAATGAATGTACAGGATTCAAAATAAACCGGAATTTAGTGAAACCAAAAATATTAGAATCTAATTGAGAATATCTTTCCAACGAATCCGAAAAATCAAAATTTCATTGCGGGAATCAAAAGATATGCCCAGTTGAAAATTCAGAATAGTCGCTATGGAATTCTAGCCCATAAAAATGGGAATTTTGCAAACGACCTCATATTTTGACGAAACCACTTTTGTTGGATCCGTGATGTCAAGTTATTGCTAGGTTTCAATTTTCGTAATTTTTCGAATCAATATGTGAGCATGGCAAAGGAAAATGCGTTTGACCAGTTTTAGTTGATTTTAATCGATTAGAGAATGGCCATTTTTCAAACGGCCTCAGAATTTGACGAAATTAGTTTTGTTAGGACCGTATCGTCAATACGAAGCTAGAAAATATTTTCTGGAATTTTTCGAGTTAGTATGTGACCCCGGTAAATTGAAATGCGCATTCAAATTCAATATATAGAGCTATATGTTGATTTTGACGGAAACAGATCGAAACGATCAAATCAGTCTACGATACATATCCCATTGTGTTCGGAATGGGGGTAATTAGCTAGGGACGACAGTTGGTAGGTTCGATTTTGATTTCGAAATAAAAAGTTACCTTTTTGAAGTTAAAAATAATTAAATTAATTAAATATAAACCCTTATCCTTATACCCCCTCCCTCTCACACGTTCTCTCCCTCTTCTCTCTCTAAAAAGAAACACGATCAAAAAGAAAAAAAAGGGGAAAACCGCCTGTAATCCCATCGCCCTCCCCCTCGATGGAGGCGAGCTCCCTTCCCAGGCCCGACGTCGGACTGGTGAACCCCCCCCTCTCCTCCACGACCGTCGCGGTGAGCATCCCCGGCCTCCTCTTCATCGTTGAACGCCGGATTCCCCCCAAATCGAAGTAGCCCCAAAAACCCGCGAGCACCCCCAATCGCTACCTCCGTCCATCAACAACGAGCACCACTCCCTCTCCGAATTTCAACGTGAGTTTCTTCGTTTATATTTTTTTATGTTATTTATTCAGTAAAAATCTGATTTTACTACATTAGAAAAGCTAGGATTTTATTTAATGTAAGTTTGTTTTTAATTTGTTTTAAATAATCAGCATTTATATAATCAGTTTTTTTTATTTTATGAATTAGCAAATATAAAGAGACTAGATTTTTATTTAAAACAAGTTGAGATTTTTATTTTGAAAAAGTTATGATTTTAAATATGAAAAATATAATTTTTACAATATAGAAAGGTTAAAAATATAATTTTTACAATATAGAAAGGTTAAAAATATAATTTTTACAAAAGTTAAAAATATAATTTTTATACTAGTGGCATAATAAAAATATGATTTTTACTTAGGTAGAGTATTAAAAATATAGTTTTTGTTAAAGTAGAAATATAAAAATATAATTTTGATATAGTTATGATAATAAAAATTCAATCTTTATATAAGAAGTAGAAATATAAAAATATAATTTTTATATAGAAAGAAGCATTGTTAATATATGAAGTGAAATAAAAATCTGAACTTTATTTTTATCGTGAACAGTGAGAATAAGTATGCGATGGAATTGACCAAGAGTAGAACAGAATCCAGATCGATCAGAAATTCAGAAAACTGGAGGAGTGGAACCCTCTGTGAGAACTTCTCACTTTAAATTTCTTTTTCTAGTTATAAATATATACTAGGATGCAGACGGTGCTTAGTAGCACCCGACACCCGTCGTCCACAGACCATGGACGGCTTGTATGCTTGTTTGTTTGATTTTGATGTGTAGTTGATTGTGTGATGTGAAACGAAATAAAATATTTTATAGTGGAAAATATTTTATAGTTAAAAATAGAATTTTTAATGTGTATATGAAATGAAATAAAAATAAACAAATCGGATGATTTGTTTGTATACACACATTTGACTGATATTGATTGGGACGATAAATTTTACACATCACCCAACTGCACAAATAAAATCTGTGTTTGATTGTTTGAGAACCCCACACGGGTATTGGGGTGATATATGACATACACTAATCCCAATAGTTAGTTATATGTCGATCGATTGATTGACAGACTGTTATAAGCGTTGAATATTTATATTTGATGCTTATACAGTGTAGAATGCTCTTTGGATGATGGTTGATTATTCATCGTTGTTATTGTATACAGGTGTTGTAGAAAATCCATATAATTAACATTATATGGTAATTGATTGGGCCTCATTCCAGTTTTGAAAAACAAATATTTGAAATAGAATATTTGAAAATTGAAACATATGAAGCCGTGTTGATTAGATTGACGCCATTTTGACGTGAACGATATTTATATCGATTATATTCGTTTTTATAATGAATATTGAAAAGTGCTTTCAAAATCGAATATTTTGAAATGAAATTCGAATTATATTGAAAAGAATAGAAATTCGACTTAAATTGGAATTGAATTGAATAAAAAATGAATTCGAATTAAACTGAATAGAATTGAAATTCGAATTAGATTGAAATAGAATTGAAATCGTTTTGAATTGAATTTAAAACGTATTGAAATTGAATTGAATAGAAAATGAATTCGAATTAAAATGGTTAGAATTGAAATTCGAATTAGATTGAAATAGAATTGAAATCGTTTTGAATTGAATTTAAAACGTATTGAAATTGAATTGAATAGAAAATGAATTCGAATTAAACTGAATAGAATTGAAATTCGAATTAGATTGAAATAGAATTGAAATCGTTTTGAATTGAATTTAAAACGTATTGAAATTGAGTTGAATAGAAAATGAATTCGAATTAAACTGAATAGAATTGAAATTCGAATTAGATTGAAATAGAATTGAAATCGTTTTGAATTGAATTTAAAACATATTGAAATTGAATTGAATAGAAAATGAATTCGAATTGAACTGAATAGAATTGAAATTCGAATTAGATTGAAATAGAATTGAAATCGTTTTGAATTGAATTTAAAACGTATTGAAATTGAACTGAAAATCGATTTGAATTTAAATCAATTTGAAATGAATTTAAAACGAATTTGTCAGGGAAAATTCAATTTTGATTTGAATTTGAAAAAGAAGTTGAAATCGTTTTGAAAACGAATTTTAAACGATTTATAAAATTCGTTTCGAAAGGAAATCGATGAAGTATATATTATATATATTATATATATAATAGAATGGCCTGAATAGAATGCGCCGCGCCGCGGTAGTTCGTGAATTTCGACCATTGACTTCGAATGGATATTGCGGGAGATCCGACCGTCGGATTCTCCTAAAACCGGAACCGTTGGGTTCGTATCGAAAAGATCTTTCTATTGAATATTAGAGATTTGAAATCTAACGGTGAGATTTGGAATTATGTCCAAATCAAATTTGGAAAAGGTCGTTGTAAGTGCAGTTCGATGGCCGTTGATGGAAATTGACTGTACGGGCCTTGATAAAATTACTAAAAATATCAATAGTTTGTGTAAAATCATAAGAAGTGATTTGGGAAGAATTGGGATGAAAAACTCCATATTTGAAAAGATAAAAATAGATTTTTATCGAAATGAACTAGTTTTGAACTAGAATTAAAATTCTATTTATTTTTAAATAAATAAATTGGATTTGAAAAGGGTTTTAAAAGTAACCAGAATTTCCAATAATTGAATTGGAATGGATTTGAATCGAAATTGTCTTTGGATTATTTCGATGTTGGATTTCGTGATTATACAGATATTGTTATGGAAATTTGAAAGATATATTCAAATCGTTATTTCCAATACGATATTTGTTGGTCGTAGAATTTGATATTGAATATAAGCCGATATATTTTCTATTTAGAGCCTTGTATTTAATATCAAATGTGATTTGGGTTTGTCGTGAATGGTGTCTTCATTAACACTGTTCTTAAGTCCAGTTGAGAAAAAGATTAAATCTTTTTATTTAGATTTAATGAAGTGTACCAATTAAATAATATTTAACTAGAATTGAATTCGAATTGATTCTTGGGTTATCGTTAACGGTCTTTTAAATAACACTTATTCTTTAACCCGATAATTAATGGAATGTTATTTTGGGTTGTCGTGAACGGTATCTTCAATAATAATGTTCTTAGACCCAAAGGAGTTAAGAAAATCAGAAACTAACTGGAGATTAGTTAAGTTGAATGGTTTCTTGTTTATTGATCTGATGTTGGTTTCGGCCTTCGGGGTTAATACTTAGGGAATTGCTCGCTTGTTAATTTACGGTTAGGGACTGATTGAAATGTGATGTGATTTTGGGGTTTGTCGTGAACCGTGTTTTAAATGACATTGATTCTTTAACCCAGTTAAAGATTTAAACTAAGTGAAGTTTTAATGAATCTTTAATTAGATTGAAAAGATCGAGAATGGAGTATCACCAGTTTTGCTCCAGGCGATAGTTAAATCTTTAATTAGATTTAAAAGTGAAATGGTAATTGAATTTACCGATAACACAGTGGTGTTAGATACGAAGTATAACCAGTTTTACTTCATGGGATGAATAGGTTGGGATTAGGAAATTAAAACAAATGATTACTTCGCTAAGGTTCGTAAATCCCGACTAGTTGAATCGATATTCAAAAGAAGATTAAAGAATAAATTCAAGGAATTTATCTTTGATAAAATTAATGGGAACCTTTCCCTATGAATGTGAAATTTAGAACTAACTGTCGTTTAGCTAAGCAGAATGGTTTTCTGGATATTGATCTGATGTTGGTTTCGGCCTTCGGGGTTAATATTTGGGGAATTATTCTCTTGTTAATTTATGGTTAGTGACTGATGAATTGAAATGAGGTGTACGTTGTGTTTGTGTAACACTTGTTTATAATATACGCGAGATATTCGGAAAGACCGGGTTTATCCCATTCTGAATAACTGATACGACGATAAGTCGAAGATGAAGACGGTGGTCGAAGACCGGAGGTCTTCACGTCGTTTGGGTGGTTACTGACGATCTTGATCGGGATGTACACCCAAGAAGATGGAAACAGTTGGTGATCGTCCAGACGTACTTGGAGATCGATGGATATGCGGGGTACTAGGTGCCTCCGGTTTCGTTCAGACCCAGAACGGACTTGTAAATGGACTGTGTGTCAACATTGGATTTCATTCTGTGTGACTGATATCGGTTGCATAGAGTGGTTTGCCTGTGTGGCATGCTAAGAGGCAAATGATCAAGGCTTTTGTTGAAAAGCAAAGTCTTGTGGTTGATGATCAAATCACGGCCTTTGTGGCGTAGCTTTGTGTAGCGTAGATTCGAGAGCCTCACACCACGGCGGTGGACCAAAAACGAGAGAGGACCTCAGGGAGGACATGCGTTTCTTTCTAGTTAGAAGTGGCGTCAGTGGTTTTACACGCCCTGACGAGTTTGACTTATGTGGTTGTTGCTGTTGCGAGGCGCCTCGGTTTGATCAGACGATCCGGGTCCAATGGAGTCATTCGTTGGCTCATTTACGCCCCATAGAGCGGGGAAACGTAGTGTTCAGGCATTTTAATCCACATCGGTGGACCAGCCCTGGCGATCCAAGGGTCATTGCGCTCTGACCCTGAGGCTCGGGCTAGACAGTCTCGAAGATGGTGAGGACGATCCCTGGCCTCGGTTCACAGACGAAAATCCAATTTCCAAATACATGACATTTGCGGTTTTATTTGTAGAGCCTAGTATGGCGACATAGTGGGATGGGGCGCTTATGCCGTCTATGATTGATACTTATGATTTGAAGTTGTTTTATACACTATACACTTATAGTAATAATTAATGATTTGTTTTAAACGTATCAAGCATTCTTGGCTATTATAAGGTAAAAACCCTATCCTCCGGCTTGCGTTGCATTGTGTGATGGGACCTGGGTCTTATAATAGCTTCATTTTTCTTTATTTAGCATTGCGCTGTTGTTTTATGCACTGGTGTTCTTGGGAGGAAACCTGTTCCGTGTTATACGGCATTGTCCCTTGATTTACCTAACTTTGAAAATAAAGATTAATAACTGTTTTAGTTCTCACACCAGTCCCATGACTGACCTGGAGTTTATTGTTTTAACCTAAACTCTGGGTGCCCTTATTTTGACACGGGCAGCTAGTAGTTTTGGTTTTGCAGATTTATACTCACAGGATCCTGGTTTATAGCTGGAATGATATCCGGAAAGCTTTGTATTCGTATATCTCCTTCAGTTGTGTATTGTATTATTTTTCCGCTGCGATGTAGTTAAATGTAATTTAAATCTCTGTTATTTCTGTGTAATATTTATTCATTTATACTCTGTATATTCTTGTATTCTGATGGAATTGTTGTAATATACAATGAAATGTTCTTCCGTCTGCGTTCTTCTGTGTGTTGTGCTCGAAGTATCCGCTCTTTCCTTACCGGGAAAGTAACGGGTCTTTACATTTGGTATCAGAGCTTTGGTTTACAAAGCTTAGAGAACAAGACACATTAGAACCATACGAAAGAATTCATCAGAAATTGGATTAGTAATATCCAATGGGAATGACTCATTAGAGATGGGATCAGTAGTATCCTAGAACGAGTGTGAATAGTATTCTTTTTTAAAAATGAAAACAAGAATTGTTTTGAAAATTTAAATTCAATAATTCGTATTTGAATATTTATTTATATTGATTTGGACTATCCATTATATAAAGATTTTGTATATATGTCTTGCAAACGTGTGTTCGAAGTTTTAATATACTGGGTAGATATAGAATCCCTCTAGTGCCCGGGGATAATTCTGGTGACGGGGCACCATTGCTAGTATTTATTTTCGAGTTTCGAAAGTGAGATTTCTATATATTTCCAATTGACTGGTGTGAGAACCGAAACTAGATAGGGCTTATTGTTGTGATTTGGCATCAAAAATGAGATTTTTGACTATATATCAAAGTTATGAATTTGAAATGATAACCAACTAATTGATTGATGGTTGTACTGTTTAATTATTGTTTGATTAATTAAAATTTGTACCCTATAGCCAAATTGTATCAAATAGTGAATTGTATTAAAAATTTGTCACATTTGCATGCATATACATGTACTTACATTGAACAGGTCATAGCAAGGAGGCTAGAGCAGAGAATAAAATTTGTTTGCCCGACAAATAGGTATATGTTTACAATAATTTACTGTTTTGTTTGGGTGATGATGATTTTATGAGCCGATTGGCTAGCCGCTTGGCTTTTTCTTTTTCTTTTTGAGATCAGAGGGCCTGTATGGAAATTTCGGGATTTTCCCGGTGCTCCCGGTGCAGGGGAGGTTATGGCGAAATTTTTCGAAAATTTAGGGTGTTAGCCAAAAATTTGAAAAGTTCTTAGAAACTGAAAAGTTGAAGAACTTAAGCCGTAATGAAAATAACGAAAGTTGAGTTGATTAGTTAAACAACTTTCGGCTTCGTTCCTTTTCGGGGACGAAAAGTTTTAAGTGGGGGAGATTGTAATAACCAGGAAATCTGGGCCAATTTAAAATTTTTATTTTGGCAATTTTAGTGAATTTTGAATATTTAAAATGAAATATTTTAAATAATAACGACGAAAAATTATTTTGAATAGAATTCGAAGGTATATATTATATAGATCGACGTTAGAATATAAATATTTATTTTATATTATAAAAGGAATTGAAAATGGCGCGGTAGTTCGATAATTCGATTTCAAACTTCAAATGAATGTAAAGGATTCAAAATAAACCGAAATTTAGTGAAACCAAAAATATTAGAATCTAATTGAGAATATCTTTCCAACGAATCCGAAAAATCAAAATTTCATAGTGGGAATCAAAAGATATGCCCAGTTGAAAATTCAGAATAGTCGCTATGGAATTCTGGCCCGTAAAAATGGGAATTTTGCAAACGACCTCATATTTCGACGAAACCACTTTTGTTGGACCCGTGATGTCAAGTTATTGCTAGGTTTCAATTTTCGTAATTTTTCGAATCAATATGTGAGCGTGGCAAAGGAAAACGTGTTTGACCAGTTTTAGTTGATTTTAATCGACTGGAGAATGGTCATTTTTCAAACGGTCTCAGAATTTGACGATATTAATTTTGTTAGGACCGTATCATCAATACGAAGCTAGAAAATATTTTTCTGGAATTTTTCGAGTTAGTATGTGACCCCGGTAAATTGAAATGCGCATTCAAATTCAATATATAGAGCTATATGTTGATTTTGACGGAAACAGATCGAAACGATCAAATCAGTCTACGATACATATCCCATTGTGTTCGGAATGGGGGTAATTAGCTAGGGACGACAGTTGGTAGGTTCGATTTTGATTTCGAAATAAAAAGTTACCTTTTTGAAGTTAAAAATAATTAAATTAATTAAATATAAACCCTTATCCTTATACCCCCTCCCTCTCACACGTTCTCTCCCTCTTCTCTCTCTAAAAAGAAACACAATCAGAAAAAAAGGGGGAAAACCGCCTGTAATCCCTTCGCCCTCCCCCCCTCGATGGAGGCGAGCTCCCTTCCCAGGCCCGACGTCGGACTGGTGAACCCCCCCTCTCCTCCACGACCGTCGCGGTGAGCATCCCCGGCCTCCTCTTCATCGTTGAACACCGGATTCCCCCCAAATCGAAGTAGCCCCAAAAACCCGCGAGCACCCCCAATCGCTACCTCCGTCCATCAACAACGAGCACCATTCCTTCTCCGAATTTCAACGTGAGTTTCTTCATTTATATTTGTTACACCCCACCTCCGCCAGGGTGGCTCTTGCAAGCACTCTGACTTTGGAGGGGCGTTTGAATCAGGTAAACATGCATAATGATATATCAAGGCAGAACAAGGACATATGTATATATGTAAACAGAGTAAATAAGATAAGTAAAACAGCGGAAGACTTTAAACTATTTCAAAACAAGTTTGGTACAACATAATGTCAACTTTCCAAATACACAAGTCTAGATAAAAACAACATCACTGAAAAACTGAAATACAAAAGTACTATCCCCAAAATAAGTGATAACCATAGCTAGCTTCATGTCAAGACCGTATATGAGCTAAATCCCACAAGCAGGTGATCAGAAATCCAAGCTAAGCTCCAATATTCCCTCCCTGACAACCTGGGGGGGGAACGGAAGAAAAGAGGCGAAAGAAAACAGGTCAGTCAAAAAGACTGAGTAAGCCCTACTACAATCAATGTAAACTGATAAAGTTAACTGGCATGAGCAGCAGGGATGAACATAAGGATAACAACATACTAACATGATGATTAACTAGCAAGGTAAATAAAGGTGTCATCGCATAATCCGGTTTAAGGTTTTTCACCACTGGTGTACCAGCATCCAAACATGTCATGTATAAACAAGGATTTATCCCTTGGCCTAAACTTGGCCCAATATCAGGTGTTGACCTAAGTCCAGATCCAACTTCTTAGTACCAATACTAGTATAACAGTATTAGGTGTTACCCTAATGTCTGCATCGAAACAGGACGGAACAGAATGGTCCATACAGAGATAGAGTTTTAGGAAAAATGGGCTTTTACCACCCTAACAGGTAAAGTACAGAAACAGAATGCTGACAATAATGGGCCTTTATCACCCTACCAGAACAGAGTACAGAAACAGAATGTTAACAATAATGGGCCTTTATCACCCTAACAGAACAGAGTACAGAAACGGAATACTACAATTAGGTGTACACTAGTAGTGGGCCTTTACCACCCTAACAGACGGTACCACGCAGAAACAGACGGGTGTTACCACCCAACAAAACAGACGGTACGTACAGAATCAGACAGAGTTAAGTGTACCCTAAACCCTACCCAAGCGATCGACTCCCTAATACATAAATACCCTGTGTCGGCCCCACGACAGGGTGTATCACTCCCTAAAGTGGCAACCAATTGGCACAGGCATATTTACAGATGTCACGGCGTCTTACATCCTCAGAGGCAGACCGGGATCCATGCACGCACATGACCCGGTTGGAACGCACCAACAACACCCATCGCCATTATCAGAATGAACCACTTATAATTAGTTCAGTAAGCGTGCCCGGACCCTACCTACAGTTGGGTCAAAGTGTTGATACCAGAAAGGGTTACTGACTAATATGGGTCCCAAACAACAAATGACACAAGTATTCCCCCTTGTGTCCCCAGACTATCAGATTCAGATTAACTTATTAACAGAGTTCAGACATACAAAGTTCAGACGATCAGTTTTCAGACTAACGGATCAGATAACAGATTTACAAACTTGCCTAACTTGATGTGGGTCCTACAGATCCGCAAAACAGGTTCGTTTAATTTATCAATCAAGTTAGTTTATCCAGACTAGATATCAAATTGGTTCTCAGCCTTATCAAATTACTGAGTTGGATTGGTTAAGTTCAACTTAACCCCGTTAATTTACCGAGTTCAGATTGGTTAAGTGTAGGTTAACTTAACCCCGTTAATCCCCCATGTCCAAATTGGTTAAGTATTAAGTGGACCATGACTTAACCCTAATCATGAGGCATTAATTAATTAATGTGCCTTAGCCTCTCACATTAGACTTTTGTTGCGGTCACTAGTTAAGCCGGTCGGTTCCGGGTAGCTTTACACCACAACTTGGTCTAACCTCGGGTTCAAGGTACAACATGGCCAACTTCTCACATTGGGTCCTATTGTTTGTAGCACTAGTTAAGCCGGTCGGTTCCGGGTAGGTTTACGCTACAAACTCAACCCAACCTCGAGTTGGTCACACTTATCTTTTCTAAGTGTCATGTCCATCATGTTTCCAAAACATGTTACAAGTTTTCAAGCATTTGGGTAGACCTAACTTAATAGGTAAATTCCCAAAGGGTAGACCTAACTTAATAGGTAAATTCCCAAGCTTATGTTTTTATGTCTTTTAAGTTTTACCCAACCCCAAACGCAATCCCATCGCTTACATATCGCAATAGCGCATAAAGGATAGAAAGAGGGAACTTGGCATAATCATGACATACAAGTTCAACATGGTGGCATATGAGATGTTCATGTGTTCATACACTTGCATATTACATTCTTAGGCCTCATAAAACCAAACTTGGCATATTCATGATACATGGTGCTAAATGACATGTAGAAATGGCCATAAGTTCGCATTTAGCCTCACATGCAAGTTATCATAAGTGATATGATAACTTACATGTTGCCAAAATGCAACCTTTGGCATAAAGCTTGAAGCTTTATGTTCACATACTCAAGATAAGCTTGCATAACATGATAACATGAACCATATGACCATCCCAAACTTGCATAACATATGACAACTTGCATATCAAACTTGCATAACATATGGCAACTTGCATATCAAACTTGCATAACAAAACTTGCATAACATATGACAACTTGCATATCAAACTTGCATAACATATGGCAACTTGCATATCAAACTTGCATAACAAAACTTGCATAACATATGACAACTTGCATATCATACATTTAACTTTAGAGTTTAAGTATGAAAGGAATAGGGCTTACAATGCTTATGCGGACTCAAATGAGTATAGCAAATGTAAGAAAACCCTTATGCAACTAATTAAACCCCAAAAATGCAAGCAAACTTGATCAAAACTCTTCCTTTAAGATGCCAATAGAGAAACTTGACTTGTATGCAAGCTATTGATGATCATACAAGTCTAAAAACACTTGTATGCATGGAAAATCACTTAGAAATTTATTTAGGAATTGTATGAAGAGAGTGGAGGCCATGAGAGGATTGATTTTGCCATAGTTTAGTTGCTAGAATGAATAATGATGATTTAGGGTAGGTTAGGGTCTTATTTATAGAATAGGCTAGTGATTTAGACCATAGGATTAAACCCTAGTTCCAATCTCAGCCCTCTAAACCGAATCTGGCCCCCAAGCTCAACACAAACCCAAAGTGGTGCACCAGGCTAAAGAGCCCGTCTGAGTCAAGTCGACAGCCCAGTCGACAGGGCTGTCGACTTGGTCTGACCAAGTCGACTCCCAAGTCGACAGGGCTGTCGACTTGGGGTGTTCTGGCAGGATTTTTCCCGCCTGGCCCAAACTGGCCCAATTTTCCAAATTTAAGTTTGAATTTGAAATCTGTTTTTACTTTGGAATTTTCAGAAAACTTCGTTGGGCCTTAATCGGGTCATACGGACTCCGATTTTCGAAAACTCGGACTCTATTTCGTGTATTTTTCCGAGACGAACGCAATGGCATAGCCCGTTTCCCTTGATTCAGATTTATAAATTAAATTCTGCCTCGATTTACATTATTACAGGTTATGGAAAATACGGGTTGTTACATTCTCCCCTCCTTAAAGGATTTCGTCCCCGAAATCTTCAAGTTAGGAAGAACGTATCCTACCATCCAATCATCCATCTACTCAAAACATCATCCACGAGCAATCATTGTCCTTACAAGATTCTAAATGTTGTATGAACATATGCAAGGGTGTGTGTATATGTACTTATCTAATGCAAATATCATCAATGCAAAGTATGTTAGTGAAATGAATCCATATGTATGCAATTCCTAACATAATGTATAACATCTACATGTGTGCACATAACATACACCCATATGCAACATCCATGTGATAACACACAATTTTCATCCATGAATAAGCATAAACACTCATGCATATGCAATATGAGGAGTGTGTGAGCCGATCTAGTGCCTAATCGTGTATAATGCATCCACGAGTAACCACTTGCAAACACTTGCAACCACTTGCAACCATCAAGCATAACATGTTTCAAACACATGTTTCATCCATAGGATTCCTATTTCAACAAGATACAGTCGAGTGATGGAAGCGAGTACAGATAAAACAAAAACTTGGGACATATATTTATAGACTACTTAGTACAGATCAGATTTTTTTTTCCCGTATGATTCCTAGGAAACTAAGCATGGTAGAAACCCAGAATGTATTCATCATAGTCACCCTAATGCCCAACACAGATACTCCAAAACCCCAATTTATCACAAACAGATGAGTTATAACTCTCAGGGAGTTTGAGTCTATTACCAGATCAGAAACAAGACTAGCATTAAAGTGCCGAGTTTTCATTACAGAACCAAAATACCAGAAAATGAGTTTCAAACTGAAATTTAGACAAGGAAAATTAAACATTTTACAGACAAATTATTCTAGCCCTAATCTATCCACTAGCCATACGAGTATTCACCGTCCCTTCTGATGTAGCCCCTTTCCTCTTCGGGCAGTCCCTAGTGAAGTGTCCCATCTCTCCACAGTTAAAGCAAGTGCCCTTCCTTTTTCTGCAATCCTTGTTTAGATGTGTCGAGCTTCCACAAGTAAAGCACTTCTTTTCCTTCTTATCTTCAGACTTCTCCTCCTTCTTTTGCATTTCCTTTTTGGGCCCCGGTTTCTTGTTTTGAGACTCATTCACCTTGACCTCCTTCTTGGCACTCTTATTCTCTTCATTGAGTAAGGCCATATCTACCAAACTCTCAAACGTGGCCCCCATGGGCACATGAGACATAGCCAACTCCTGTAACGGCTCATTCAATCCTCTAGCAAAACGTAGAGCCTTCTTCTCGGGAGTATTGACCATGTCCAAACCGAATCGGGCAAGCTGGTTGAACTTATTCACATACTCTCTCACTGTCATGTCTCCTTGCTTCAAAGCTATGAACTTCTCTAGTTGCAAATTCGCCTCTGCAGATGATAGAAACTTAAGCCCAAACCTTGCCCTAAAGTCGGCCCAGGTTTCTACGGGCCTAGTAGTGTTGGTGACCTCCCACCAATAAGCAGCTTCCTCCTTTAGTAGCCAAACTGCCAACAGAACCTTTCTACGGTCCTCTATATCAAAGATGGCAAAGAGATCTTCGGTCTCCTTCAACCAATTCCTTGCCTCCACAAAAGTCTCTGTCCCAATAAAATTCTTGCCACCCATTGCCTTGAAGTCCTTGCAAACCTTGGCGAAATCGGCTTGTGGTTGCTGAGGAGGAGGAGGAGGTGGAACCTCAGTGATAGTGGGAGTGGTTGCTGGACCTACATTGTTGGCCCTAGCTTCCAAGTATCTCCGGAACCATCCGGGGATGGTGACTCCCTCAGGAAGATTGAGTTCGGCCATGCTGAAAAAGAAAAAGATAGGTTTAGAACGAGGAAACGAAGGATAGTGCTATGGCTTTTGGGGAATAGCCCTTAAATAAACTAGACTTTTATTTGGAAAATACTTTATACTTGGTTTTGAAAATTGTTTTCCAAAAGTTTTAAAAACCTTTTTGTTCCTTCTCGCAAACCATATGCTCTGATACCAAATGTAACACCCCACCTCCGCCAGGGTGGCTCTTGCAAGCACTCTGACTTTGGAGGGGCGTTTGAATCAGGTAAACTTGCATAATGATATATCAAGGCAGAACAAGGACATATGTATATATGTAAACAGAGTAAATAAGATAAGTAAAACAGCGGAAGATTTTAAACTATTTCAAAACAAGTTTGGTACAACATAATGTCAACTTTCCAAATACACAAGTCTAGATAAAAACAACATCACTGAAAAACTGAAATACAAAAGTACTATCCCCAAAATAAGTGATAACCATAGCTAGCTTCATGTCAAGACCGTACATGAGCTAAATCCCACAAGCAGGTGATCAGAAATCCAAGCTAAGCTCCAATATTCCCTCCCTGAGAACCTGGGGGGGGGAACGGAAGAAAAGAGGCGAAAGAAAACAGGTCAGTCAAAAAGACTGAGTAAGCCCTACTACAATCAATGTAAACTGATAAAGTTAACTGGCATGAGCAGCAGGGATGAACATAAGGATAACAACATACTAACATGATGATTAACTAGCAAGGTAAATAAAGGTGTCATCGCATAATCCGGTTAAAGGTTATTCACCACTGGTGTACCAGCATCCAAACATGTCATGTATAAACAAGGATTTATCCCTTGGCCTAAACTTGGCCCAATATCAGGTGTTGACCTAAGTCCAGATCCAACTTCTTAGTACAAATACTAGTATAACAGTATTAGGTGTTACCCTAATGTCTGCATCGAAACAGGACGGAACAGAATGGTCCATACAGAGATAGAGTTTTAGGAAAAATGGGCTTTTACCACCCTAACAGGTAAAGTACAGAAATAGAATGCTGACAATAATGGGCCTTTATCACCCTAACAGAACAGAGTACAGAAACAGAATGTTAACAATAATGGGCCTTTATCACCCTAACAGAACAGAGTACAGAAACGGAATACTACAATTAGGTGTACACTAGTAGTGGGCCTTTACCACCCTAACAGATGGTACCACGCAGAAACAGACGGGTGTTACCACCCAACAAAACAGACGGTACGTACAGAATCAGACAGAGTTAAGTGTACCCTAAACCCTACCCAAGCGATCGGCTCCCTAATACATAAATACCCTGTGTCGGCCCCACGACAGGGTGTATCACTCCCTAAAGTGGCAACCAATTGGCACAGGCATATTTACAGATGTCACGGCGTCTTACATCCTCAGAGGCAGACCGGGATCCATGCACGCACATGACCCGGTTGGAACGCACCATCAACACCCATCGCCATTATCAGAATGAACCACTTATAATTAGTTCAGTAAGCGTGCCCGGACCCTACCTACAGTTGGGTCAAAGTGTTGATACCAGAAAGGGTTACTGACTAATATGGGTCCCAAACAACAAATGACACAAGTATTCCCCCTTGTGTCCCCAGACTATCAGATTCAGATTAACTTATTAACAGAGTTCAGACATACAAAGTTCAGACGATCAGTTTTCAGACTAACGGATCAGATAACAGATTTACAAACTTGCCTAACTTGATGTGGGTCCTACAGATCCGCAAAACAGGTTCGTTTAATTTATCAATCAAGTTAGTTTATCTAGACCAGATATCAAATTGGTTCTCAGCCTTATCAAATTACTGAGTTGGATTGGTTAAGTTCAACTTAACCCCGTTAATTTACCGAGTTCAGATTGGTTAAGTGTAGGTTAACTTAACCCCGTTAATCCCCCATGTCCAAATTGGTTAAGTATTAAGTGGACCATGACTTAACCCTAATCATGAGGCATTAATTAATTAATGTGCCTTAACCTCTCACATTAGACTTTTGTTGCGGTCACTAGTTAAGCCGGTCGGTTCCGGGTAGCTTTACACCACAACTTGGTCTAACCTCGGGTTCAAGGTACAACATGGCCAACTTCTCACATTGGGTCCTATTGTTTGTAGCACTAGTTAAGCCGGTCGGTTCCGGGTAGGTTTACGCTACAAACTCAACCCAACCTCGAGTTGGTCACACTTATCTTTTCTAAGTGTCATGTCCATCATGTTTCCAAAACATGTTACAAGTTTTCAAGCATTTGGGTAGACCTAACTTAATAGGTAAATTCCCAAAGGGTAGACCTAACTTAATAGGTAAATTCCCAAGCTTATGTTTTTATGTCTTTTAAGTTTTACCCAACCCCAAACGCAATCCCATCGCTTACATATCGCAATAGCGCATAAAGGATAGAAAGAGGGAACTTGGCATAATCATGACATACAAGTTCAACATGGTGGCATATGAGATGTTCATGTGTTCATACACTTGCATATTACATTCTTAGGCCTCATAAAACCAAACTTGGCATATTCATGATACATGGTGCTAAATGACATGTAGAAATGGCCATAAGTTCGCATTTAGCCTCACATGCAAGTTATCATAAGTGATATGATAACTTACATGTTGCCAAAATGCAACCTTTGGCATAAAGCTTGAAGCTTTATGTTCACATACTCAAGATAAGCTTGCATAACATGATAACATGAACCATATGACCATCCCAAACTTGCATAACATACTTGCATAACATATGACAACTTGCATATCAAACTTGCATAACAAAACTTGCATAACATATGGCAACTTGCATATCAAACTTGCATAACAAAACTTGCATAACATATGACAACTTGCATATCAAACTTGCATAACAAAACTTGCATAACATATGGCAACTTGCATATCAAACTTGCATAACAAAACTTGCATAACATATGACAACTTGCATATCAAACTTGCATAACAAAACTTGCATAACATATGACAACTTGCATATCATACATTTAACTTTAGAGTTTAAGTATGAAAGGAATAGGGCTTACAATGCTTATGCGGACTCAAATGAGTATAGCAAATGTAAGAAAACCCTTATGCAACTAATTAAACCCCAAAAATGCAAGCAAACTTGATCAAAACTCTTCCTTTAAGATGCCAATAGAGAAACTTGACTTGTATGCAAGCTAATGATGATCATACAAGTCTAAAAACACTTGTATGCATGGAAAATCACTTAGAAATTTATTTAGGAATTGTATGAAGAGAGTGGAGGCCATGAGAGGATTGATTTTGCCATAGTTTAGTTGCTAGAATGAATAATGATGATTTAGGGTAGGTTAGGGTCTTATTTATAGATTAGGCTAGTGATTTAGACCATAGGATTAAACCCTAGTTCCAATCTCAGCCCTCTAAACCGAATCTGGCCCCCAAGCTCAACACAAACCCAAAGTGGTGCACCAGGCTAAAGAGCCCGTCTGAGTCAAGTCGACAGCCCAGTCGACAGGGCTGTCGACTTGGTCTGACCAAGTCGACTCCCAAGTCGACAGGGCTGTCGACTTGGGGTGTTCTGGCGGGATTTTTCCCGCCTGGCCCAAACTGGCCCAATTTTCCAAATTTAAGTTTGAATTTGAAATCTGTTTTTACTTTGGAATTTTCAGAAAACTTCGTTGGGCCTTAATCGGGTCATACGGACTCCGATTTTCGAAAACTCGGACTCTATTTCGTGTATTTTTCCGAGACAAACGCAATGGCATAGCCCGTTTCCCTTGATTCAGATTTATAAATTAAATTCTGCCTCGATTTACATTATTACAGGTTATGGAAAATACGGGTTGTTACAATATTTTTTTATGTTATTTATTCAGTAAAAATCTGATTTTACTACATTAGAAAAGCTAGGATTTTATTTAATGTAAGTTTGTTTTTAATTTGTTTTAAATAATTAGCATTTATATAATCAGTTTTTATTTTTAATTTATGAATTAGCAAATATAAAGAGACTAGATTTTTATTTAAAACAAGTTGAGATTTTTATTTTGGAAAAGTTATGATTTTAAAAATGAAAAATATAATTTTTACAATATAGAAAGGTTAAAAATATAATTTTTACAATATCGAAAGGTTAAAAATATAATTTTTACAATATAGAAAGGTTAAAAATATAATTTTTACAATATAGAAAGGTTAAAAATATAATTTTTACAATATAGAAAAGTTAAAAATATAATTTTTATACTAGCGGCATAACAAAAATATGATTTTTACTTAGGTAGAGTATTAAAAATATAGTTTTTGTTAAAGTAGAAATATAAAAATATATTTTTTACATAGTTATGATAATAAAAATTCAATCTTTATATAAGAAGTAGAACTATAAAAATATAATTTTTATATAGAAAGAAGCGTTGTAAATATATGAAGTGAAATAAAAATCTGAACTTTATTTTTATCGTGAACAGTGAGAATAAGAATGCGATGGAATTGACCGAGAGCAGAGCAGAATCCAGATCGATCAGAAATTCAGAAAACTGGAGGAGTGGAACCCTTTGTGAGAACTTCTCACTTTAAATTTCTTTTTCTAGTTATAAATATATACTAGGATGCAGACGGTGCTTAGTAGCACCCGACACCCGTCGTCCACAGACCATGG
The DNA here is from genome assembly GCA_030737875.1 of Allium sativum. Lineage (NCBI taxonomy): Eukaryota > Viridiplantae > Streptophyta > Magnoliopsida > Asparagales > Amaryllidaceae > Allium > Allium sativum. The sequence continues at coordinate 792,454,503 of CM060919.1, read as the reverse complement.
ACGGCTTGTATGCTTGTTTGTTTGATTTTGATGTGTAGTTGATTGTGTGATGTGAAACGAAATAAAATATTTTGTAGTGGAAAATATTTTATAGTTAAAAATAGAATTTTTAATGTGTATATGAAATGAAATAAAAATAAACAAATCGGACGATTTGTTTGTATACACACATTTGACTGATATTGATTGGGACGATAAATTTTACACATCGCCCAACTACACAAATAAAATCTGTGTCTGATTGTTTGAGAACCCCACACGGGTATTGGGGTGATATATGACATACACTAATCCCAATAGTTAGTTATATGTCGATCGATTGATTGACAGACTGTTATAAGCGTTGAATATTTATATTTGATGCTTATACAGTGTAGAATGCACTTTGGATGATGGTTGATTATTCATCGTTGTTATTTTATACAGGTGTTGTAGAAAATCCATATAATTAACATTATATGGTAATTGATTGGGCCTCATCCCATTTTTGAAAAATAAATATTTGAAATAGAATATTTGAAATAGAATATTTGAAAATTGAAACATATGAAGCTGTGTTGATTAGATTGACGCCATTTTGACGTGAACGATATTTATATTGATTATATTCGTTTTTATAATGAATATTGAAAAGTGCTTTCAAAATCCAATATTATAAAATGAAATTCGAATTGTATTGAAAATAATAGAAATTCGACTTAAATTGAAATTGAATTGAATAGAAAATGAATTCGAATTAAACTGAATAGAATTGAAATTCGAATTAGATTGAAATAGAATTGAAATTGTTTTGAATTGAATTTAAAACGTATTGAAATTGAATTGAATAGAAAATGAATTCGAATTAAACTGAATAGAATTGAAATTCGAATTAGATTGAAATAGAATTGAAATCGTTTTGAATTGAATTTAAAACATATTGAAATTGAATTGAATAGAAAATGAATTCGAATTAAACTGAATAGAATTGAAATTCGAATTAGATTGAAATAGAATTGAAATCGTTTTGAATTGAATTTAAAACGTATTGAAATTGAATTGAATAGAAAATGAATTCGAATTAAACTGAATAGAATTGAAATTCGAATTAGATTGAAATAGAATTGAAATCGTTTTGAATTGAATTTAAAACGTATTGAAATTGAAATGAAAATCGATTTGAATTGAAATCAATTTGAAATGAATTTAAAACGAATTTGTCAGGGAAAATTCAATTTGGATTTGAATTTGAAAAAGAAGTTGAAATCGTTTTGAAAACGAATTTAAAACGATTTATAAAATTCGTTTCGAAAGGAAATCGACGAAGTATATATTATATATATTATATATATATAATAGAATGGCCTGAATAGAACGCGCCGCGCCGCGGTAGTTCGTGAATTTCGACCATTGACTTCGAATGGATATTGCGGGAGATCCGACTGTCGGATTCTCCTAAAACCGGAACAGTTAGGTTCGTATCGAAAAGAGCTTTCTATTGAATATTAGAGATTATAAATCTAACGGTTGGAATTATGTCCAAATCAAATTTGGAAAAGGTCGCTGTAAGTGCAGTTCGATGGCTGTTGATGGAAATCGACTATACGGGCCTTGATAAAATTACTAAAAATATCAATAATTTGTGTGAAATCATAAGAAGTGATTTGGGAAGAATTGGGATGAAAAACTCCATATTTGAAAAGATAAAAATAGATTTTTATCGAAATGAACTAGTTTTGAACTAGAATTAAAATTCTATTTATTTTTAAATAAATAAATTGGATTTGAAAAGGGTTTTAAAAGTAACCAGAATTTCCAATAATTGAATTGGAATGAATTTGAATCGAAATTGTCTTTGGATTATTTCGATGTTGGATTTCGTGATTATACAGATATTGTTATGGAAATTTGAAAGATATATTTATATCGTTATTTCCAATACGATATTTGTTGGTCGTAGAATTTGATATTGAATATAAGCCGATATATTTTCTATTTAGAGCCTTGTATTTAATATCAAATGTGATTTGGGTTTGTCGTGAATGGTGTCTTCATTAACACTGTTCTTAAGCCCAGTTGAGAAAAAGATTAAATCTTTTTATTTAGATTTAATGAAGTGTACCAATTAAATAATATTTAATTGGAATTGAATTCGAATTGATTCTTGGGTTTATCGTGAACGATGTTTTAAATAACACTTATTCTTTAACCCGATAATTAATGGAATGTGATTTTGGGTTGTCGTGAACGGTATCTTCAATAATACTGTTCTTAGACCCAAAGGAGTTAAGAATATCAGAAACTAACTGGAGATTAGTTAAGTTGAATGGTTTCCTGTGTATTGATCTGATGTTGGTTTCGGCCTTTGGGGTTAATACTTAGGGAATTGCTCGCTTGTTAATTTACGGTTAGGGACTGATTGAAATGTGATGTGATTTTGGGGTTTATCGTGAACCATGTTTTAAATGACACTGATTCTTTAACCCAGTTAAAGATTAAAACTAAGTGGAGTTTTAATGAATCTTTAATTAGATTGAAAAGATCGAGAATGGAGTATCACCAGTTTTGCTCCAGGCGATAGTTAAATCTTTAATTAGATTTAAACGTGAAATGGTAATTGAATTTACCGATAACACAGTGGTGTTAGATATGAAGTATAACCAGTTTTACTTCATGGGATGAATAGGTTGGGATTAGGAAATTAAAACAAATGATTACTTCGGTAAGGTTCGTAAATCCCGACTAGTTGAATCGATATTCAAAAGAAGATTAAAGAATAAATTCAAGGAATTTATCTTTGATTAAATTAATGGGAACCTTTCCCTATGAATGTGAAATTTAGAAACTAACTGTCGGTTAGCTAAGCAGAATGGTTTTCTGGATATTGATCTGATGTTGGTTTCGGCCTTCGGGGTTAATATTTGGGGAATAATTCTCTTGTTAATTTACGGTTAGTGACTGATGAATTGAAATGAGGTGTATATTGTGTTTGTGTAACACTTGTTTATAATATACGCGAGTTATTCGGAAAGACCGGGTTTATCCCATTCTGAATAACTGATACGACGATAAGTCGAAGATGAAGACGGTGGTCGAAGACCGGAGGTCTTCACGTCTTTTGGGTGATTACTGACAATCTTGATTGGGATGTACGCCCAAGAAGATGGAAACAGTTGGTGATCGTCCAGACGTACTTGGAGATCGATGGATATGCGGGGTACTAGGTGCCTCCGGTTTCGTTCATACCCAGAACGGACTTGTAAATGGACTGTGTGTCTGACATTGGATTTCATTCTGTGTGACTGATATCGGTTGCATAGAGTGTTTTGCCTGTGTGGCATGCTAAGAGGCAAATGATCAAGGTTTTTGTTGAAAAGCAAAGTCTTGTGGTTGATGATCAAAGCACGGCCTTTGTGGCGTAGCTTTGTGTAGCGTAGATTCGCGAGCCTCACACCCCGGTGGTGGACCAAAAACGGGAGAGGACCTCAGGGAGGACATGTGTTTCTTTCTAGCTAGAAGTGGCGTAAGTGGTTTTACATGCCCTGACGAGTTTGACTTATGTGGTTGTTGCTGTTGCGAGGCGCCTCGGTTTGATCGGACGATCCGGGTCCGATGGAGTCATTCGTTGGCTCATTTACGCACCATAGGGCGGGGAAATGTAGTGTTCAGGCATTTTAATCCACATCGGTTGGCCGGCCCTGACGATCCAAGGGTCGATGCGCTCTGACCCTGAGGCTCGGGCTGGACAGTCTCGAAGACGGTGAGGACGATCCCTGGCCTCGGTTCACAGACGGAAATCCAATTTCCAAATACGTGACATTTGCGGTTTTATTTGTAGAGCCTAGTATGGCGACATAGTGGGATGGGGCGCTTATGCCATCTATGATTGATACTTATGATTTGAAGTTGTTTTATACACTATACACTTATAGTAATAATAAATGATTTGTTTTAAACGTATCAAGCATTCTTGGCTATTATAAGGTAAAAACCCTATCCTCCGGCTTGCGTTGCATTGTGTGATGGGACCTGGGTCTTATAATAGCTTCATTTTTCTTTATTTAGCATTGCGCTGTTGTTTTATGCACTGGTGTTCTTGGGAGGAAACCCGTTCCATGTTATACGGCGTGGTCCCTTGGTTTACCTAACTTTGAAAATAAAGATTAATGACTGTTTTAGTTCTCACACCAGTCCCATGACTGACCTGGAGTTTATTGTTTTAACCTAAACTCTGGGTGCCCTTATTTTGACACGGGCAGCTAGTAGTTTTGGTTTTGCAGATTTATATTCACAGGATCCTGGTTTACAGCTGTAATGATATCCGGAAAGCTTTGTATCCGTATATCTCCTTCAGTTGTGTATTGTATTATTTTTCCGCTGCGATGTATTTAAATGTAATTTAAATCTCTGTTATTTCTGTGTAATATTTATTCATTTATACTTTGTATATTCTTGTATTCTGATGGAATTGTTGTAATATACAATGAAATGTTCTTCCGTCTGCGTTCTTCTGTGTGTTGTGCTCAAAGTATCCTCTCTTTCCTTACCAGGGAAGTAACGGGTCCTTACAGTTAGTGTTCTGATGTGTCGTGTTTTCAAAGCAATCCGGACTTTCTCGTACTCGGGAAGTTTGGGTCATTTCAGTACACATCTAGTACAATACCACTTTGCTCTTTGAAGTGATGTAACATATAGTCAGACAGCTCCTCCCAAATTTCACAACAAGATACACAACTGTTAACAAGCTATGTTTAACTAAATTATCTCAAACAAGAGATTGAACCGTATTACAAGGGCAACAGATTATGAGTCATCACAAAACATGACTAGACATACCAGGCAAATGCAAGTTCATATGTTTGTTACCTTCGTGTAAATACAAAATACTAATGTGTAGCTTTAGCAGCAGCTGAACACAAGTGACAATACAAAATACTAATCCCAGCTATAGCCAACTTTTATGTGTTCCATTCATGTAAATAGTAAAGTAGTTTAAATTAACCTGGATCGATAATGCTAAGACAACGGACCCGAAAGTACTTCCACAGGCAGTTCCAAGATCAACATTATCTAACATAAGGACATATTAAATGTCATATTCATCAAACTGTATACAACAAATTTAGACTACCATATGTTTATGTGATAACTTACTTCCATTGAAATGGTGAACTCAGCCATGTTTATTGGTATCCACAAAATCGATAAAGTACAGCATCACTTAACCATGTTTCTTGATCAATTTCAGTACGTTCTTTGTACATATAAATAGCCATGTTATTTCTCTCCATGATCTACGATCTTAGCTGAAACATATGCATACATACACACATACACACACACACATTTATATATATATGTATATGGGATTTGAATTACTCTAGATGTACCTAAGGTTTACCTATTTTCCTACCTCCTATTATTTACATTGATGGCCTAACATGCACATGGAATCATGCTCTCGCAGATATTCTTGGCTTTGCTAATCTGCATAACATAACAAAACGCAAACCAGTTTAAACAGCAGTGACTTGGGATTAGTTTTAGGATAAAATGTGCTAACATGCAGCAATAAGAAATCATATCGGATTAGTTTGTCTCGTAGAAATCCAAGAGCACGCCTGTAGAGTTTGTAAGTAATAGGTACTACAAGCAATCGAAATTTGTAAGACGTATAACAATGGTAAATTAACAAAATAGACAAAGTTTTCGTAAGTAATAGGCATGCCTGTAGAATTCCGAGTAATGCAACAGACTTGAAGAGCCTTTTGAACTATAGGCATATTCAGATAAGAAGAAACATAATTGTCCGAACAAATGTAAGACCGAATCTCAAACTCCCCTTGTACGGTATAATCATTTCTTCTATAAAACCAATTCAGGTTGACCGGATCTCTGTTCAGTTTCCCACATCAATTCAGGTTCCTCTAGCCTCAACAATATTAATAATCGAGATTGCAAATACAGTTCAGGTTCAACTTGATCATTGATGACCTAACATAGAAATTTGCAATCTGAACTATTAATATTGATGGGGAAGAGCTTGAAACTAATTGTCTTCGTCCCCTACGTAAAATAATGCTTCTCCAGAGCATACATGGAAATTTTGTGTGAAATGTATCATAATTTTACATAATCCTTGTACCATTACATAATCCTTGAGTGATCTGCCTATGCATAGAAACTAAGTATGTTAACTAATGTAACATTCATTAGCCAACACAAACTTTTGAAGATCCTGACACTGTTAAGTAGTACTGCTAGAAAGTAAATTTCAGAAACATGACAACGGATGTTCAGTAATGTTAAGATACTACGACCAAATTCCATGAAGTTGGAACATTCATGTTTTATTAAGTCCTAAATCACAAGTTATATGTATACACCTGAAGATAAAAGAGGTATTAAACAAGCATTTTGTGGGCTAGTTGAGGAAACGCGCTGAAACGATGAATTTGATCATATGGATAAATATTTTTACCACTTACTATTTAATAATTTGGTCTGGTTAACAAACCAACTAAACTCGACTTATCTTGGGAGTTGCTAAATTGATCCATTGAAACTTATTGATTTTCTGAAATTGATTTACTGAATTTTGAAGCTCATTAATGATTGAAAACTTTATTTTAATTTTTTCATCATTCAGGAGTGTTTCCTTAACCAAACCATTGAAAGCTAGATCAATACCTCTCTTACCTCCAAGTATACGCTTAGAACTCGTGATTTGTTTCTTAATAACACGTGAATGTTCCACCTTCACAGAAATAAGTCGTAGTATCCTAAAAATACTAAACATCTTCCGACATGGATCTGAAATATACCTCCTGACAGCATTATTATACACTAACAATGAACTTTGATAGGAGATCGTACCATGTTAGTGTTTCGTTTCAAATTAATTGTCAATTCATTGATAGGAGATCAATACCTCTCTTACCTCCAAGATAAACTGAATTTACGTAGTCACTTAACTTAATTTAGTCACTCCCATGTCAAGTTAACTTAATTTAGTAACTCCCAAGTCAAATTAACTTAATTTTGTAACTCCCAAGCCAAATTAACTTAATTTAGTAACTCTCAAGATAGATTCATTGTCAGCTCATATAAATTAGACCCCTTGGGCCATAAAATTAACTAACTCATATTTATGAGATTTCTCGAAATGTTCACACACTTGATATATACACCACTCATAAACATATTTGCTCATGCTTCACAAATACAAAACATAGTTTCACCTGCACTATCTATGTCTGTATGCTCATAATCATTATATTATATATATATATACGTGTGTGTGTGTGTGTGTGTGTGTGCTGATGTGCATGTAGAAGTCGTACATTAAACATATATTTATCGTAATGTCATAGACAAGTTAAGTAGGTATATATATATACATACATATATATATATATACATATATAAATAGCTATATTTAGAAGCAGTAATCTTTTATGTACATCATTGTGTGTGTATGTATGTATATATATACACACACATATTGTTGTCAAAAATTCTAAAATCTTGCGATTTGAATCCCGATCCAACTTGAATCTCTCTGTTTACGACTCAATTTTTACATTATGATTCAAACTTAGTTATAAAAAACACATTCAATTCAAACTACCATATGTAATATACTTGTTTAGATTCACAATCACTTGACAATGCTCTTAAAATAAAATAAAAATGAAATTAAAGGGGAAAATTTTGAGTTTTATATTTAATTATAGAAATTCAAACATCTAAATCAAATTCAAAGTGCATATGAAACCCATAAGTAAAGATATTCGAAACCTATGACTTATGATTTAAAATCCGTTTCAATTTGAAATATAAACTTTACAATTTATCCCATTTTGAAAACCTTGCATATATATATATATATATATATATATATGGGGGGGGAGGGGGCAGCATGGATTCACATGTTCAATCACTAAAGATATATGGCATATTTCAGTGTTCACGTATATATACTCCTATATATGCAAATCAGATGGAATAAAATAAAATAAAATAACATACATAAACACATTTTGATTACAATGTAGGTATGCCTATTTTGAACCTGTTTATTTGTTCAGTTTCCCAGATCAATTCATGTTTCTCTGGCCTCATAAATATCAATATCGAGACTACAAATACGGTTCAGGTTCAACTTGATCGTTGATGGCCTAACACAAATTTTGCAATCTCGATTATATTGATATTAATGGGACAAGAGCCTAAAACAAATTGTCTTTGTACCCTTGGGTTCTCCTGAGCCTACAGAGAAATTTTGTATGAAATGTATCAGTTAAGTGTCACTCTTTTATACTGCACAATTTCAGTATTCATGTATACTCTTATACATGCAAATCATATGGAAGAAAACAAATTAAATTAACATACATAAACACATTCTGATATACTTGCATAATATCAAATATTGCAAAATTCATAAACTCCCAATTAATAAGCTGCACAATTTTGTATACTGAGTAACTCACATATATAATTCATGCATTGCAAGGTAACTATATATATAGACATATATATACACACACATATACATATATGTATATCAATGTAATATGTTTGCTGCAAGTACTCAATCAAGCAATTTAAATGAACATGTTAACATTTAAAATCAATGTCCATATTAAATTCCAGACAGTATTATATAGTTCAGGCAATCAACATATATGTACAAAACATGTTCAAAACCCATTCGATTCAGATGAAAACACTAGAAATCAACACTGTTTGGTAATTTTTTCTGGTATACTGCCAAATGCAGAGTTAAAAACCAAGTCGATTCAAAAGTAATTTAATCTGGTATACTATCAAAACCCAAAGCTTAAAAGTAACTTAAAACCCAGATATAAAACCCATTTACAAACACTGTTTGCAGAAATCAACTGTTTTGGTTTATGGTTGCAAAAATCAACACTCAACAGATTTTAACTGTTCAAAACCCTAAATGATAGGATCCAAACAAAATTAGATAAATCAAGTTTGGTTTTATACCTTTCTAGCTTTTCCGATTTCACGATCTTGAATATGATTAGAAATTTAATCAAATCGCTTTGTAGCGTCGTTGAGATGAACCGCCTCTACTGGTATCCATACCAACGTTGAACGAGATAGTCTTTACAAATTCGAATTAAACTGAGAAATAATAAGCGAGAGATTAAAAGGTGTAAAAAGCTAGGGTTTTTTCCAGAAAAAGAAAGAAAATTGAATGAGGGTTAAAAGATGTTAAGTATGAAGGAATAGGAAAAGAGAATAGGTCGGTTACGTTTCCCTTGGACACGCGGACTTGTGTTTACAAAGAGGCGGGAATGTGAATTTTTTTACCGCGCTTACATTGGTCCTAAAAACACTTTTGCTTGCATTTAATAATAAACGCCACTGATTTTTGCAACAAAAAATTGTTTTTCTTGTAGTGAATTCTGGAATTTAGTTTCCAATTCATTCAACTCAATTATTAAATCGTTTATTTATTTTATTCAAATAATCTATCAAACAATCAACAAACAATACACAACCAATTCAATCAATAAATTGAATTTATATTCAATACTAATATTAACTTTGGTTTCATTAATTTGAATATCAATTGGTTGATATCCGATTGATTTCTATTTAATCATTATTCATTAAATTTCCAAATCCCAAATCAATTTAATTTAATTATCATATCATTATTAATTTAATTTAGCTTAACCAAATTAAGTTCCAATTCAAAATTTTAATCCAAATTTGAATATTACTCAAATCAATCTACATGCAATATCTCAACAATTTAATAATTCATTCTCTTTCCATACAAAAATATACTTCAGATTAAATTATTTCATTTACCCTCTTTACAAAATAATATCGTGTCCATTGCCAATACAATGCTTCTCAACACTTGAACCGATCAAATAACACAATACAAAAATTTATAGAACCAATCCAATAACACAATACAAAACATTTATATATAAAATTTACAAGTACGCGCTCTTATATATATACACTCAACTCAATCTAGGGTATTGCTAGCCCCATCTATATCGAGTTACGCCACAGAGCCAAGGTTATTACTTAACCAATAGCTCTGATATCGCTGTAACAAACAAGGAAATTTTGGTTGGCTTTTCAACCATCCCTCCACCCCCAAGTCAGCGGGATAACCTCCCACTGTGGCTTACAGAGGTACCCCATCACCTTGTTTTACGGCCAACCTTTCGACTTCACAACCAACGCTCAGCTACTTTCGAGGGACATGTAGAGGTAAGAGTCTCTCGTCCGCCACCTAACACGAAGCGAGAACCCTCTATCATGCGTCACCCAGCTTACGCCAGCAAAAAGGAATGGTTTTCGAATATAACTCGATTCCAGTTTTTTCATACCAATAATCGTATTTGGCTATATTTGATAGTCGGTTATTTAACTATCCAATAAATAATCATGAGAACGAAATGAGTTTACTAATTCAGCACTCGACATTACTTAGGCTATATAATTATACATATGTTAATTTTATTCTTTAAATCTTCCAATATTTGGAGTTTATGTTTTACTTCTTATGATAAACATGAATATTCTTAAAATTCATTTCATTCACTTATAAACTCTTTCGAATACAGTTCCTAGTATTATTTATGGAAATCATAACTTATGTTTCCCTTAATTGCTCTTGTTTATAAACTAATACCATTCTTGGATAATCGTGAAGTCATTCAAGTTGGGATATTTTATTTACCTCTCAGACCTTGACTAATCAACATTCATACCATCAGAATAGATAGAAATTTATTAACCGCACGTTTCCTTTGAAAACCTTTTTGAATCTCAATAGCGTTTACTTAATTAATTACTAAGTAAACTATTATTATACTTCTCTATTAATCTTTAATAATCCTTTGTAATGTTATACTCGAGCTTAGATTCCATTATAAATAGAATTCTTTATAAAATTTCTTCAATATCTCTTTATAAATATTCGTCAACTTGTTTGCAACAAGTATACTATATTTGTTTTTCAATCATATATAATTGTCTTTAACAAATCTAATAGACATATCTTTACAAATCTTATATAAATATCTTTATAAATCTTACGTTAATAGCTTTTACTATTCTTATAATTGACGTCTCGTACAAATCCTTATATTTAATTTCATCAAAACAATTCACTTATCATCTGTAACAAACGTTGCTGATTTCATTTCAAAACTTTTTATTTTCTTATCGTACACCTTTTCTAAATCATTCTGACAAATGTTGCGTTGTCTAAAATCATATAGCGATCTTTTTAATGATCTTCAGTTTATAAATCAAATATTTTAATTTATTATTTGTAACAATTATTACAAATTCATTTTTCAAAACTATCATTTCATTTAAAAATCCCATTTGTAAATTATTACCGACAATTAATGTTTCGATTACATTTCTAAACTCTTAACTTCCATTTACAAAATCATTTGTAAATCATTTACGATAACTTATATTCGTTGCCATTTCCAAAACCTTATTATTTAGCTTATACTCTTGCCTTTGATTAACATTCTGAACTCCGAAAAAATTTCAACTTCGCTTAACATTCTGAACTTCGGAATATCACATTCCGAACCTGGAAATAAATCTCACTTAGCCATTTCATACCATTTTCCAATTCCACAATTTCCTTTTTCTAACTTCAAATATTAAGTAAATATTTGATTTAAGCAATCATATTTTCTTTAAATCATTTTTATAACTTCGTTATTAAAATTCGGTTTTAATATAAAACCTGTTCATAAACTCCTTTCACATTTCGATCAGATTCATTTCAACTCTGATCACTATTTAAATGAATTTCAATTAAAAAGTAATCTTCTAAATTATTACTAATTAAAATAATTATAATTTACTTCATCATTAACTACCATAGAAGTAGTTATCTTCTTAATTAACTAAAATAAATAGTAAATTCCTTTATAAAATCTAATTAAAATTAAAACAAATATTCATTAAACTATTTCATTAGATTAATTCAAAACGAATTAATTTAATCATCAATCCCAGTTAAAACGGATAACTCAGTTAACCCAATACATGATCAATTCGTTAACCAATCCCAATAAGTTCTTACTTTAAATTAATTAATAATCTAATTAATTTAAATAATTTCATTTAATTGTTTCTCAAAAACAATTATTCAAATCTTAATTGTTAGGTTAATTTTCCACTCATTTTGTATATAAATCTTCTTAACATAAGAATTTACTTTATAAAATCAATTAGTAATTAATTATAAACTTAATTAAAAAATATTTATTTTCTTTTTAATAAACTTTTATTAAAAATACAGATTTAAAAATCTGTGTACAGTTATAAAATAAATTTTATAACTTCATTTCGTCGATTTACCTGGCAGTAAATCGATATTTATAAAACGATTGATTTATAGGCCATATATTGCCAATTACTCAACCAATATTACCCATTGGTTAAAATAAAACAAATGTTGAATCTTCAATCAACGGTCAACAATCAAATCAATCAGTTATTCAGAACATTTCAGATAATAATAATATGAAAGTAAATAATATTAAATATATTTAACGAATCCTGTTGGATCCCTCCAACCTGTTCTTCTCTGCATCAAAATAGATTATCTCACATAAATTAATTCAATTCAATTTAACTGGTTATTTCTATAACAGTAAATAAAGACTATTTAACATCAACCAAGTAACAAAACAATTCAAATAATTTAACACGTTTTGTTTTATAAACGTGACCAACAAGGTAAGTTACCTCAATTGGTTCAAACCATTAAAATAACAACTTGGTTTTTCACTGAAAATAAACAATGTTTAATTTCATGGGTTAAATCAATATATGAATATAAAATCAACAAACAGTCAGTCACCAGCAACCATAGCACACAATTATAAAACCCAGCTTATATATAAAATATAAGTGGGAAAAACTAAGTGAGTTCAACTCATTTTGATTTCGATCATCGAAATGTTGTTTTAATTAAATTAAATGGTTGATTAATTTAAATAAAATTTCCATCTGCTTCTATCTCTGTCCGAACCAATTCCAGAATGTCGCGCTCATCGTTACAGTCCCAACGTCGTTTGTTTTGCTATATTCTGTTCATGTATACGCAAGTTATACGAATTATAAGTTATATGTTTTAATTAACAAATAAGTCCTATATTATTAACCAATTATTAGACTAGTTATATTATTACCGATAATTGTCACGTTAAAAATTTTCCTTGCCTTCCTACTAAAGTTCTTCAACTCAGCTCCATCCTTGCACCGCACGCATTTCTTCCTTCCACATTGTAATGAAATTCAGGTGAACCTTCAAAACAACTGGTCCATTTCATCTTTTTTTCCGTCTTCTATTTGTTTCACCATGATTCACATTTCCTATCGCACCATTTTTTTTAATTTAAATCATGTAGGGCCCAACTGCAACCCAAAACCGCATGCAAGATTTTCTCCACAGAAAGAACATATGCGCCATGCTGCAATTCACTCAGCTCCCTACGCAACTTACTCCACCGTCCATTTTCTTTTTTCTTTTTCTTTTTTTCCCTTTTTTTTATTTTTTTCCTTTTTTTTCCTTTTTACTGTAATTACTCTCTTTCCTCATTTCAAAATATTGACCACGCACGAACTTAGCATCTCATACCAAAACTCTAGTAATGTGCCACCCCTTTCATCTCCGAACTCTGATCCATGACTACCAAAAGTAGCGTCGTAATCCCCTTAAACATCCGCCATAAGATCATCAAGTCCAACCTCCTTGTTTGCCGGCAAAACAGTTGAAACTGCCGCCCTTTCATCTTAATTTCCGGTCACTACGATGCCTCAGGCCTGATCACGACCGTACAAATGTCAGAGCTCGATGAACTCTACGGGTTTGCTATTGAAGACTTTGAGAGATGATGAATGGATTGAAAAGTAAGGGAGGAGGAAGATCTGATGATTTAGTTCATACATTTCGTTGTGGAGGCGCAGATAATTATTAAGTTAGCCACGTATGTTCTTTTGACCGGAAAGTAAGGGTTCGTGGGTATAAATATGAAGATTGGGTTACGAAATATTATTATTTTATTTTAACTGAAATTTACCTGATAAGTATCATGTTAAAACAAGCACATACGACATCCATTTGAGACGTAACTCCTAATCCTAGCATAAAAATAATAATTCGGACCCGATGGGATAAGTTTCGTCGAATTCCGAGGTCGTATGTAAAAATTCCTTTATAAATCACAGGCGAAAAATCACGCGTTTAATTCCCTACAATCATAAAATAAATCCAATCAACTTGAAACTTTGAAATTATACTAGAACTTTTCCTTACGGGTCCAATGAAATTTGTTTCGTCAAAATGGGAGTTTGTTTGGCCATTCGTTTATTCCTTTAAAGTTACCCCTATCTAAAATTGCCGAAATAATATAAACGATTAAGGCGTTTATCCTTGCCACGATCAAACAATAAGTCTGATTGACACGAAAATCAAAATATTATATTAATTAATTAATACGAATCCAATGGCACAAGTTTCGTCGCATTCCGTGACTGTTTCCCAGTACGCTATTTTTATACGCCAAACAACGCTATTTTGGACACCAATACCCGATGTCCAAAAATAAAAAAAAAACCATCTACATATTCAGACTTTAAACGTCGATATGAACTCAATGGAATTGGTTTCGTGGCTTAGTTCGATCGTTTGCCGAAGTTATACACAAATAACCCTCTATTAAATTATTATTTTTTAATTATGCATTATAGAAAATGGCTGGGTGTTTATGGCTACCGTTGTCACATATGACATCGGTTTGCCATGAAATTTAATACCGTACAATAATTTAACGTTACGGTTCCAATGAAACTAATTTCATCGAAAACCGAGACCGTTCGCAAAAATGGCTATTTTTAAAGACTTACAATATCGATAAAAACATTAATTAATTTCCAAAATAATTAAATTAAATAATAATAAATTATTATTATCATAAATACCCAACTGGAAATATCATACAGCTTCAAATATAAATTATACAACACAATATCATCAATTTCGTGTTAAATGATGTCCAACTATATTAAAACCCTTTTAAATATCTAAATAAATGTTATAATTTAATAATGATTTCCCATAGCAACTATTTTAAAATTTGATTTGGACATAACTAACAAAATATAACATGAAATCATGATTTTTCTCTTTCATTAGAAAATTATAATCAACAAGACTTGAACATTTCTTGTTTCATATAATTCCGACTTAAAACGGATTTTATAAATTCAATTGAAGTTCAAAGCTCAATATTACGAACTGCTGCGTCATTTCGAGCCCGATTTATAATTATATGTAAATTTCACGTTAACACTTCATTTTAAAAAACGAATTAAATATTAAAATCCATTAATATTCCAAATATAATATTTAAAATAATAAAATAATTTAAATATTCGATTGCCAAAAAGACGGGATAATACAGGAATGTTTTGTATCTGTGTATTTCCTTCAGCTATGTTAGTTGATGTTTTCCGCTGCATATTGTATTTACGTTAAGTTTGTCTCACATCCCTAAAAAGTTTGGAAATTCAACTCACGTCCCTCCCTTAAATTTTTATAAATTAGATCCCTATTTTTCGAAAATTCTTCAAAAAGTCAAAAAAAATCATGAAAATTCATAATTAAATTAAACACGTAAACATCATCAAATTCATGCATTAAAACCACCAAAAAAAGGCATCAAAAACAAAAAAACAGAAATCTCCATTGTATTGCATCAAACGATGCAATTATTTTCAATTGTTGTATACATTTCAACCACAGTTGCATTTATGCATCAAACTACACTATTATTGCTGAAATGTCAGCAATAATACTGCAGTAATTGCATTGTTTAATGCAATAATTCATTCCCCGCCTGTTTTTTCAACCATACATCATTTTTAAGCATTGTTGCTTACATTTCAGCATTTATAAGCAATAATTGCATACATATCAGGACATATTGATAAGCCTTCATCTGTTTTAAAATTGTTGTATACATTTTTGAAATTTTACGTAATAACTGCATACATTTCAACAACAATTCGTAAGCCATGCAGAATTGGTCATCTTTAATTGCATACATCTCAGCAAGCATAACCAATAATTGCATGCATGTACGTAATAATTCGTCCAGATTTTCAATATAAACCCAGGATGAATTACATACATGTATATAGTTATTGGTCATAATTGCTGATTTTGTAGATTTTATTTTGTTTTTTCAGAATGTTTCTGCGAATATTTGCATTTTATTGAATTTTTTCAATGTACCAGCACTTTTTTGTTGTTGAAAAAAAGTAACATTGGAAAATAGGGACCCGCTTTGTATTTAATCTTTGGGAGGGAGGCCGTTTATACCAAACTTAGAAACAGGGACGTGATACTAATTTTCACTTATGTTTATGTATTCAAAATTTCGCTGTTTTATAATTCATTAATCTCTGATATTTCTCCATGGAATATTATTTATTCATGCTTTGATATCTTGTACTCTGATGTAAATTGTTGTAATAGCGATAAAATGTTCTCTTGTTTTTTGTTCTGATACATCATATTCTCAAAGCAATCCGTTCTTGTTCAGTTTTGGCTGGCCGGGAAATTCGGGACGTTTCATCCCCAAATTACCCTTTAAAAATTCTGAAACTATCTATGGTAAGCCATTAGAATTGAAAACGGAAGATATATGGGGACCATCGCCATTGAGTTCCACACAAGATCATAGGTACTATCTCTCCTTTATATACACACATACAAGATATACTTGGATTTACTTACTAAAGCTAAGTCAGACACATATGACATAGTAATGAAGTTCAGAGCATTTATTGAAAACAAGGTAAACTGTAGTGCCAAAATAATGCAAACTATTGGAGGTGGTGAATTTAAACCGCTCAAGAAATACTTTTATAATAAGGGAATACTTCATAGAATAAAATGACTATGAACAAAAAGGCTTAGTGGAGAGAATGCATAGACACCTGGTCGAGATAGGAATCACACTTTTATCACAAGCATCACTACCAACGAAATATTGGTATGAGGCCTTTTTTGCTGCTGTTTACCTTATCAATAATTTTCCTACTAAGGTTTTGAATCATAAAATCCCACATGAAATTTTATTCGACACCAAATCTAACTACAAACACTTGAAAATTTGGGATGTCTGTGCTTTCTCTGCCTCCGACCATACAATAGGCACAAACTAACCCTAAGATCCAACCCTTGTACCTTTTGGGATATGGAAATAACCAAAAATGGTACAAATGTTTAGACAAGAAGGGAAGGATCTTTATATCAAAGCATATTGTTTTTAATGAATTCAATTTTCATTTAGTAGAAAAGAATGACGAGTGAAGATATAAAACTGGACGCACCAATATAAAAAAGCAAAAAATACCAACTCTTTCTGAATGGTTTAACGAGGTTGAAACTACACCAGAAAAAATGCTATGAAAACTTGTAGTAGCGTTCTGATAAATGCTGCTACACGACATGCAATTAAAAGTCCGAAAGTTTTTGTTGCGTTTTAGTAAACACAACCAAAAATGAACATATTGTAGCTTTTCAGAAACCCTATAAATGGTTTTTTTGGCAGCATCTTAAAAATGCAACTAAAGTGATACTTGCATCATTTTCCTATTTTTTTGTAGCGGTTTTTCAATGCTACTATAATATTTTCGTAGCATTTAATCTTGCCTACTATGTACTTTTTGTTGTGTTTCATTTCAGCTACAATATGTTTTGTAAATTACATTTGTAGCACTTTTACAACGCTACAAAAACTTACCGATGTGAAACACATCATTATTGCAGTTATTTACTGATAATGGATTGTATCATTTCTATCCATCCCTTATATATAATAGAAATATTAAAACAAGTAATCAATCATTTGAGTGTCATTTTCAAACTAAAATCAATAATCACCATATTTAAATACTTAAAAAAACACATTACTCGCAATATAAAATATAACACCCATTATCATCTCTATAATTGTATTTCGACAAAATAAGTGAGTCCACATACCACACCTGCTTACAAATGAGTCTACACAACTAGCACAAACTAAATATTATAATACATGATATTTAAAGTCTTGTTCATAGCTTAATTACCATTGGTTCTTTGATGTGAATGTTCCTCACTTCAGAAATATAATTATCTGTACATAAATATAACGACCAACGGTAAGAATTACATACAAGTATAACGATCAATAGTCAGAATTACATAAATGTGTAAAATGCTTTATGCTGAGCAAAACTTTTTTTTGAAACAATTAGCAATTATGTTTTTAGTTTAGTATCCTAATTCCTTGGTATGAACATGATAATCTGCACAATATAGTGATGCATCGATTCTGTAACTATTAACTCAGGAAAATGAAAATGGTCGCAATAACTCTTGTTTAAAATGTAACTATGCATTAATTCTGGTTTAAAATGTAACACTGGTTAAAATGTAACTATGTGACTCATGAAAATGTAACTATGCATCAATTCTGTAATCATCATCTGAAATAATTAATATTACCAAAAGTTTGTTTTCGAGTTGGATAGTCATCTAAAGCCCAAGCAACCCACGCCACGCCAAAATAATTAATATTACCACAGATTCAATTTGTTTTCGTGGACCATTTCAGTGGCACACTTACCATTTTGTAAACAAATACCATAGGATGCTTACAAGATTTTGTAAACAAATACCATAAGTCACCTTTCTCTCCATCTCCATTCACCATGCTTCAACTCGACATCAGCCTGCTTACAGCATATGCCATCCCTGCTACAGTCCAAAACTACGTAGCAAACAATACCCTTCGACCTCTACATAAGTTTCCAGCAAATTCCTTCAATGATCCACCTTTGTTATTGTACTTGATTAATGCAGAAATATCAATGCCATTCAGATTCATATAGCACCCGATACATCACTTAAAGCAATCACTTTCCCTCCTGTCTCATGCAGTAGTTGTGCCGCCCGTGATCCCATGCTTCCAAAACCCGGAAAATTTCATTATAAACTAAAAAATTGAGATTATAATGAATAGATGAAGAGGAGATGCATTTACTACTAAAAAACATATGCGAAAACCAAACATGGAAGTTACACGAACAACAAAGGTTTTCTCTGAAATAGAGTCTGAATTATCAGCCAGTAGTGCCTCAGTTGCATACACAACACCTCTGCCTGTTGCTACATCTCTGCCTAATGAACCACCAAGATCCTATATAAACAAACAAAAGTCAAATTTTAAAAATTGTGCACTCTAGGTATCAATCTTTGACTTCTTCCTGAATTTAAAATCACTATTGGTTTTCCAGTGACAACTATTGGTGAATAGCCATGGAACTTCGAGTATATGTCTAGTATCTATGCCATTGTCTGCCAAAACACATAATTACTCACAACCAGAATAAATAAATAAGTAAATATACACACACATTCTTGAATATAAATACAAAAGAAAGAAGTGCCTAGGCATTAGTACCCATATCAGGTGTAGGGACATCAGTATGAGTACCAATAAGATCATGAATCTTCTGCGTAAAAATGTGAGTCAAACGTTCTAATTCGCTCATGCTCAGTTCAGATGGAGTACAACCAATACCTCCTTTTCCTCCTCCATAAGGCACATATGCTACTACAGTTTCCATTTCATCAGTTGAGCTAGTGCGTTCACTTCATCAGGATAAACCAATCATATTATAATGTAAAGTTTTATTTGTATTTCATAAAGGTGCACATAACAGTGAAGGCCAAAACAAGTTACCTTAGCATGGTAGCGCAAACCGCCTTTCATGGGTCCACGGGCATTGTTATGCTGGATCTGAAACCCTACAAATGATGCTCGGTCATCTTTAGGAACGGTGCATTACATCTGAAACAGTGACAAAAATAGTTTAATTTTGATTAAGTATGATAAATGACATGTTAAAATTTATACATTTATTTCTCGGAAAGAAATAAGAAGACTCTTTTCAAGTTTTGCATCAAAGCCTAGAATTCTTGCCGCCTGTCTAAAATTTCTACTTGTCGCAGCCAAAGGATTCATGCTTGAAGAATCAAACAATGCAAAATTTAGCTTAAAAATAAGCTAAGGTAAGCACTAAGCACTGAATGAATGAAGTCTAAGATAACAAATAAAGAATTTATACTAAAACAGAGATATAATACACATATAATAAGATCAGAACAAAAGAAAATGGTTATTAATAAAACTGAATCGTTCGGCACCTACATAAATTAATGAAGGAGGATGAATATGGTTTTCAAATCGTGAAGAATTATAATTACGATACATATAAACTACAAAAGAAGAAAAAGAGGAAACGCAAGAGAGGAAAGAAATACAATAATCTGTGTTTACTTAAATTGCTAAGGTTGATCCAGCTAAGACAAAGTGAATGACTTCTTGGATCCTGAAGTTCGATCACCTTTACATTAGTTTCTAGCAAAATATTGAAAGAGCTCAGTGATTTCTCTTCAATTCAACTAGCTAAAGAAGTCACCATAAGTGCCAGATCAAAAATGTTACATACAAGTTATAAATTTAACTATCTCACTAATTGAGGATTAACTAATATGGGTTAGAAAGTAATAATCAAAATAATGAAGTATCTAGAAAAAAAATGTTAAAAAAAATATAAAAGGATTATTAGATACTGAACTAAGATTAAATCAGTATAGCATGAATGTACAAGAATCATTGAAGTTAGGCTTTCAATAATTCTTTAGTACAGTATTCTCTCCTAACAAACTAAAAATAACAGAGTGATTATTTGGTATATAAGTTTTTCCTATTTCAAAAATCACGAGTAGAGTAGGATTCATGAAAACCCAGCAATCATAACTAATGAAAATCGAAAGGAGATGTTTTGAATTCAAAAGAAAATTCGAGTAAGATCAGCTTAGTTATTTTCGTTAAGAATTGTATCAAGTTGAACCTAACCATTAGACCCTTACAACAGAAAATTTCACGTTGATTTAATTTGTAATAATTGTCATTGATTTCTCTAAAAAGGAACAAAAACTTAACACAAACTGAACAAATACGCTAAAGTAAATACAAAGACTGAAAGAACTAATGCATATTGTGTAAAATTTCATGGAAAGTAGTTGAAGTGTTCTAACATTGATATAGCTATTGGAGATTTTAATTGTGAGCTATTCCTTTTTGGTAGCGCAGGTCTACTTTTTACACTGTGACAAAAACGGGAATTTTGAGGTTATGATGGAAGATTTTTAGGCACCGATAATGGCAGCTTTCAGTATGACACTTGATCAAAGTGATGACATGCAGTTGTTTCTCAGTGTTTTCTAGGATTCAGATGTGTTGTGTATGTCACATTAGTGATGTGCATGAAGACACAGAGGGATTCGTTTGTTACATCAGTAGCCAAATTTGCATATCTTCACAACACATCATTTTATATCAACCCCATTTTCTTGCATCATAACCTCTAAATGCCATACCCAGGACCCCACCACCTGAAACACCTAATCGCCACCTTCTTATCTACCCTTTGCCTATCACACTACCCTCTTATCTACCCATTACTGTCGCCTACAAGTTACACCTATCTTCCCTCTCACGACCATCACCTTCATGTCCACCCACCATCCCATCACATTCCTTGACCTTCACTCCACCTCCGTCTTGCAATCACTTTAACCATTTAGACCTCAATACCCCCTTAAATACATAAGATTTTGACATTTGTTCAAAACCTAGCTCATGAACCTGCACAAAGGTACCAAAGGTTATCAACCCAACAAGGATTTTTCTGGAAGAAGCTCAATAGCCTGAGCAAGAGCTTATTTCAATAACCCAATTTCCTCCTCAATAATATAAGTATCAAGCACAAATAAGAACACAGGTGTAAATGTGACACGGCACTACTAGGAGGGAAGGCAGATTTAAGGGGAAGGAGATTGAATAAGGAGGAAGAAGGGGAACTCAGTGAAGAAATTAAGGAGGATTTGACATGCAGGAGAAGAAATAGAAATATTAAGAACAGTAAGAGGAATTTTGATCAAACATTTTCTATATCCTTTCATTCGTAAGCTGGTACATATATAGTAGTAAATCCCTACAACACGTGGCTACTAGGTGCGCGCCATACCTAACAACTTTTAGCGCCAAAACTAAATAATAGAAAAAATAAAACGATTACACACCTGCAATCTCTAACTGGTTGTGGATCCATTTCTTGGGTGGCTGGGTTGATCTTTATTATTATTGTTGTATCATTACTGACGCCATGAAATTGACCTTGTCCTCAAGGTCATAAGTTGGCGCAAACAATATTTCAACTTCATTTTTTCCACCCGGATCAAAGACGAGTCTCTTACTTTCATATTTCCACTTGCTCATTTCAGCAAACACACATGATGCATCAGACCACTCCAGCTTTAGCTTGTGCATTTCAACAAACAGGTCTTGTGCAACAATCCATTTTTGCTCAATATGCCATTTTGAATTCAGTGCTAGTGTGGCGCCCAAAGCTTTATGACG
Source organism: Allium sativum (assembly GCA_030737875.1). Lineage (NCBI taxonomy): Eukaryota > Viridiplantae > Streptophyta > Magnoliopsida > Asparagales > Amaryllidaceae > Allium > Allium sativum. The sequence continues at coordinate 792,431,938 of CM060919.1, read as the reverse complement.
GCTGAATAGTATGCCTCAGACTGGTAATGAGCACTGTTTTGCATATGCGCTAGAACAGGATATTGCGATGACGGGGATGAGTTCGCCGGCGGTAAGGGGGCGGTGGAGGTAACGTAAGCGAAGGAGGAGGAGCAACGACTGCTATAGCAGATGCGAGAGGTGGTGCATAAAACTTAGGTGGGTGAGGAGCTGATGATGTATAACCTTCAATGGTGGAAGACAATAAAGTCGGAGCAGTCGGAGGGGTCGATGAGAGCAATGGAGGTAGTAACGTGGTTTGGACGCCAAGTTTACGATTGAGATCAGCCACTTTCTTCGTGAGGTGTTGAAGTGCTGCTTTAATTTTGATGGTGCCGGCGCATAGATTTTTAAGCATGGTGGTGTGGGTTGCTTGAGTGGCTTGGATGGTGGTGAGTTGTTGGAGGACTGCATCAAATTTGTTCATGGTGGAGAAGTTTTGGATATTTGGGGATGGAGGTAGAGGTCAGCAATGAAAGCACCAAATTGATATGGCACTACTAGGAGGGAAGGAAGATTTAAGGGGAAGGAGATTGAATAAGGAGGAAGAAGGGGAACTCAATGAAGAAATTAAGGAGGATTTGACTTGCAGGAGAAGAAATAGGAATATTAAGAACAATAAGAGGAATTTTGATCAATCACTTTCTATATCCTTTCATTAGTAAGTTGGTACATATATAGTAGTAAATGCCTACAACACGTGGCTACTAGGTGCGTGCCATACCCAACAACTTTTAGCGCCAAAACTAAATAATAGAAAAGTAAAACGATCACACACCTGCAATCTCTAACTAGCTAGTTGTGGAGCCATTTCGTGGGTGGCCGGGTTGATCTTTATTACTATTGTTGTATCATTACTGACGCCTTGAAACTGACTTTGTCCTCAAGGTCATAAGTTGGCGCAAACAATATTTCAACTTCATTTTTTTCCACCCGGATCAAAGATAAGCCTCTTACTTTCATATTTCCACTTGCTCATTTCAGCAAACACACATGATGCATCAAACCACTCCAGCTTTAGCTTGTGCATTTCAACAAACAGGTCTTGTGCAACAATCCCTTTTTGCTCAATATGCCATTTTGAATTCAGTGCTAGTGTGGCGCCCGAAGCTTTATGAAGTGCAGCGGCTAAATAGTATGCCTCAGACTGGTAATGAACACTGTTTTGCATAGACGCTAGAACAGGATATTGCGACGACGGGGATGAGTTCGCTGGTGGTAGAGGGGGCGGTGGAGGTGACGTAGGCGAAGGTGGAGCAGCAACGACTCACTACAACAAAATGACCCTATTACAACGGTGGAACATCGTTGTAATATACATTTTACAACGGTGGGCTAACCGTTGTGTATTAAAAAGTTGTAATAGATTAAATTTTTTACAACTTTTTTGCACCGTTGCAACACCGTTGTAATATGTATATTTTACAACTTTTTTCCACCGTTGTAATAAACTTTATTACAACAGTTATGCACCGTTGTAATAATATCTATTACAACTGTTATGCACCGTTGTGATTGATAGTTGTGTTTTAAAAAAATAAACATCTTTTGCAGCTGAAATGAACAATACACTAAATATAGCGATACTCCATAAGAAAAACAAATATTACAGTTATTTGCAAACTAATTTATTTAAATACTCAAATTTTCAATATTACAAACAATAATTTTTAGAAAATATTTGTCGTATTATTACATAATCATACACCAACTTGCGTGCTTGACATCAAACAACAATGACACAAAAAAAACACTCCCAAACAAACAGGTCTAGAAACATGACATGAGAGACTCACTTGCAACACCATTAAGTTGAGTTCCTTGACTTGCAACTTAGACCCAAACAAAGGAACATTTCCAGAACCTATTTTACAAACATGGGCAAGAAAGAACGAGAAGATTAGCATATAGCATAGACATTTATGGAATATAGCTGCTTAAGGTCTACCAAAACCTGTTTTGCACGAGATGCCCTGATTTCTCTAGGTTGCAGTAGATTTTTACAAAGCTCTTTGCATCGATCTTGCGTGCTTTAAGCGACTCATTAGAAAGTACTTACTTGGCATTGGACCTTTTTTACAAAGAAAGCCCTGCAAATAGCAGTTCCAGCTCTTCCTCTTGAGATTTAGTCCTCTGTCCATGAAAGTAAATACATATCATCAAGGAAAACACAAATAGTCACGCAAATGCAGATAGTTCAATATCTTTATTACCCGCCTACTAACTTTCTTAATTTCAGTGCACTTTGCATTCATTGGTGCAACCAGATTTATAATTGCAAGGCTACAGGTTCATGACAACACAATGGTTCAACAAGCTTTTGCATTTCCTGTTAAGGGATACAATGATGTTAAAAGGAAGCTAAATTATAACTTAATTGGTATCTACTGAACTTGATAAAGTCAACATCAAGCTCAAATTCATTAAACAACTATTAGCCATAAAATTTAACATGCAAAATTAGAAATGTTGTAATTTACCCACCTGCAGCATGTATGAATAGAAACCACTCTTAAGCATTCACCAGGAACTGTAGGTACTTCAGAAAAGAGAGCACCATAATGAGGCAGTCATCCAAATTTTGAAGTGCACTTTATAAGTAAGAAACTTGCACAGCCAGGTAATCCATTTTTTAAGGAAATCTTCCGGTAGAAGGAAGAACAAGAAGGCAAAATTTAATAGCATTCTGATATGCGAGTTTTTCCATAAGATTACTAGAATGTGTGTGTGTGTATATATATATATTCTCCCCCCGTTTTTGATACATGAGTACAAGCGCCATGCTAGTAGAAAGGTAATCATGAGGCCACTTCAAGTTTTTCCACACTTATAGCTTTTCTTACGTTAAATTTAGTCATACTTAATCTCATAACTTTGTATAATGATATGACTATTATCAAGTTTAGGATTTTAGATCTTTAAACGGGTTTAAGCATAAATCTATGGTACCATGGAATACTTAAGACTTTCTAACAACTCCCATTGACCATTATCCAAACAATTTGTGTTAACACAGTATACTGGCACATTATTGAACTAAAACTGGACAGTAATCCTCAATGAATTAAATAGCAAATTAACTGCAAATTAAACTGACTTTACTATAATCTTCAAATTAACTAAACCAACAGACCAAAATACTCACCATAACAGTGTGAGCTAAATACTCACCATAACAGCCTGAAGTAACCGCAGCCAACAGAGGAGCAACAACGATAGCTCGCGAATGACGCTATGAAGCACGGTGATGGCGCGGGACAGAAGGGGTAGGCGTTGGGCGGTTGCTCGAAAATTGTAGGGTTGAAGGACAGAACAAAAAGGCGGAAACAAGTTGCCGAGGTCAGCTAGACCTAGGTGTGGCAGTCACTGCAGTTCAGGTGGCGCCTCCGATTGCGGCTAAAGGAGGTACGGCCTTCAATTTCAGGGCAGAATTCCGTTTGGCGTTGGCAACAAGGCGGGGCGTTTGGTGGCAAGCTGGGGCTAGTGAACGGCGATGACTCTCGAACGATGGCAAGGTGAGCGAAGGTGAAGGATGAAGGTGCGGAGACTGAGTGGTGGCTGCAGTTGACGTTGGTGAAGGAGGGTTACGGTCAGAGGCCATCTATCGAATTAGGGAAAAAGAATTTTGACTGGAAGAAAATTTTGAGGGAGGATTTTTTTTTGAGGAATTAGGGATTGATTTTTTGAGGAGGGGCAGGTTTTTTGAAGAGAACACGAGAGGTCAGCCCATAGAAGGCTCCAGAAATACAACACGACGCGAATTGTTTAGGAGCCAAAATTTCATATTTACCGCCTTTAAGTTTCATTGTTTTGATAGACCACCACTTTTCCACCGTTCAGCATAAAAATGTTTTTCTTTTTTTATTCGAAAAAATAAGAATATTACTAACTATTAATTAATAAGTAGTTAACATACATTAACTATTAAAAATAAATTACTACTTATTAACTATTAATTATTTAATAATAATTGACAAATATTATTGATTCTCAAGTTTATTATCAATTATTATTATTATTAAATATTATTATTAAATATCAATATAATTAGTTATTAAATATATATTATAAACATTAAGTTTGTACTAGGCATCTCTATTACAACGAATAAAATGAAAAGTTGTAATATATATAATGATTATAACAGTGATTTTTTCACAGTTGTAAAAAACATTAATTACAATAGTGCATTCTACACAGTTGTAATAAAGCATTTATTACAATTGTACTTTTCCCATAGTTGTAAAATTAAAGTTGTAATATGGTGTTTTTGTTGTAGTGACTGCTACAGCAGATTCGAGAGGAGGTGCATAAAACTTAGGCGGGTGAGGAGCTGATGATGTATATCCTGCAACGGTGGAAGACAACAAAGTTGGAGCAGTCGAAGGGGTCGAAGAGAGCAATGGAGGTAGTAACGTGGTTTTGAAGCCAAGTTTACGGTTGAGATCAGCCACTTTCTTGGTGAGGTGTTGAAGTGCTGCTTTAATTTCGATGGTGCCGGCGCATCGGTTTTTAAGCATGGTGGTGTGGGTTGCTTAAGTGGCATCGATGGTGGTGTGGGTTGCTTGAGTGGCTTGGATGGTGGTGAGTTGTTGGAGGACTGCATCAACTTTTTTCGTGGTGGAGTAGTTTTGGATATTTGGGGATGGAGGTAGAGTTTAGCAATGAAAGCACCAAATTGATATGGAACTACTAGGAGGGAAGGCAAATTTAAGGGGAAGGAGATTGAATAAGAAGGAAGAAGGGGAACTCAGTGAAGAAATTAAGGAGGATTTGACTTGCAGGAGAAGAAATAGGAATATTAAGAATAGTAAGAGGAATTTTGATCAAACATTTTCTATATCCTTTCATTAGTAAGCTGGTACATATATAATAGTAAATGCCTACAAAACGTGGCTACTAGGTGCGCGCCATACCCAACAACTTTTAGTGCCAAAACTAAATAATAGAAAAGTAAAACAATTACATAACTGCAATCTCTAACTAGTTGTGGAGGCATTTCATGGGGGGCTGGGTTGACCTTTATTATTGTTGTTGTATCATTACTGACGCCTTGAAACTGACCTTGTCCTTAAGGTCATAAGTTGGCGCAAACAATATTTCAACTTCATTTTTTCCACCCAGATCAAAGACAAGCCTCTTACTTTCATATTTCCACTTGCTCATTTTAGGAAACACACATGACGCATTAGACCACTCCAGCTTTAGCTTGTGCATTTCAACAAACAGGTCATGTGCAACAATCCCTTTTTGCTTAATATGCCATTTTGAATTTAGTGCTAGTGTGGCACCCAAAGCTTTATGAAGTGCAGCGGCTGAATAGTATGCCTCAGACGGGTAATAAACACTGTTTTGCATAGGCGCTAGAATAGGATATTGCGACGACGGGGATGAGTTCGCTGGCGGTAGAGGGGGCGGTGGAGGTGACGTAGGCAAAGGAGGAGGAGCAACGACTGCTACGGCAGAGGTGAGACGAGGTGCATAAAACATAGGCGGGTGAGGAGATGATGATGTATAGCCTGCAACAATGGAAGACAATAAAGTCGGAGTAGTCGGAGGGGTCGAAGAGAGCAATGGAGGTAGTAACGTGGTTTGGATGCCAAGTATACGGTTGAGATCAGCCACTTGCTTTGTGAGGTGTTAAAGTGCTGCTTTAATTTCGATGGTGATGGCGCATAGGTTTTTAATCATGGTGGTGTGGGTTGCTTGAGTGGCTTGGATGGTGGTGAGTTGTTGGAGGACTGCATCAACTTTGTTCAAAGTGGAGTAGTTTTGGATATTTGGGGAAGGAGGAAGAAGGGGAACTCAGTGAAGAAATTAAGGAGGATTTGACTCGCAGGAGAACAAATAGGAATATTAAGAACAGTAAGAGGAATTTTGATCAAAAATTTTCTATATCCTTTCATTAGTAAGCTGGTACATATATAGTAGTAAATGCCTACAACACGTGGCTACTAGGTGCGCGCCATACCCCACAACTTTTAGCGCCAAAACGAAATAATAGAAAAGTAAAACGATTACACAGCTGCAATCTCTAACTAGTTGCGGAGCCATTTCGTGGGTGGCCGGGTTGATCTTTATTATTATTGTTGTATCAAACTGATGGACCAGTATCTGGCGAGTACTCGTACTTGATTGTACTGTATTGAGGAAATAACTCAGTAGGAAGGTTTTCTTAGGATATGAGTAACCACAATTATATTAGTTATTTTTTTAAATTACCGTTGATCTACTCAACCTTATCTGTGCTTAAACTTCAAGCAAGTCAAATACAACCATTATCATGTTAATTTGATATGTAGTCTGCAACAACGAAGGTAAAGCAAAACTGCTTTGCATCCCTGATTACACTTTATGGTATTGGTTAAAAATGAGTAACTATGATTATTCTAAATTTTTTATATTTTAAGTTACAATTGGTCTTCTCAATCTTATGTATTTAAACTTCAAGCAAGTCAAGTACAACTATTATCATGTTAATTTGATATGTAATTTGCAACGATGAAGGTAAAAAAAACTACTTTGGATCCTCTGATTATATTTTGTGGTGCAAATTACGCTAGAAAAAAGTACATGTTTGATAATAAAGTCAAAAAATGCTAGCACCTTAAAGGCCTTCAGCAAAATATCATTTTCTTCATCAATTGAAGTGTCATCTTCGTCGATTTGTTCACGATCGAGTAATATCACAATCCAAGTAAAATTCAGATAGATGAAAAGCAGCTTTTGTAACACCCGCCATTTTGACCGTGCCAAATCGACAAAACATGTCAACTCGAAACGTCCAAAACAACAGATTATTATTAGCTTCTAGGGTAAATAGAATAAATCACAGAATCATAGATCACAGACACAGATACATAGCAATATAATATCTCGCAGCGGAAAATAAATAATGCAATAGTAGTTCATGAAGCTACTAAATATATTTACAACAGAGTGTACATGAATAATACAACGAAAGACTATTACAATAAATAATTGATAACAGCCTGAAACAGAAATGACAGAAATAACTGGATGATTAGAACAACTGATTAATAGGTAGATATAGGTGAGCAAAAATCCAATATAAGCTCCAAACTCCAAGAGTGAATCTCGAAAACTGTAATAATCGATCTGACTCGAGCAATAATGCAAACCAAAACAACTCGGATCAGGACTAACATTCTCATGGAACTAAACCAACTCAAATGAAATGCAATCAGCAACTCAAAGGATGTTTAGGATCACCATCCTCTAAGGATCCGTCAAACTAATACTATATAGTATAATATGCTATATACAATAGCGTCTTTCAGTAAAGTAAAAATATCAAAATAGCGTAAGCGGGATAAACGTTATTACTCTTACACCGTTTATATATTCCCATAGTATATACAATCATGTAATTCCTCCGTAAACTAGAGGTTAATCAGAGAGCACTCCATATAAAATAGTACAAAACAAAATTGTAGTAGGCTCATATAAGGGATGTGACAAGGCACGCAAGGAATGCCAGGGTGGATTCACCGTTTACAGATCTGGACTGGTGGTAACGCATAACAGCCACTACCGCCCACTTCGAAACACACTCCCATATCAGAAGGTCCCAATCGAATCTCAACAGTAATAGAATAGTATCGAAGAAGTGTGCTCGATAGGAGGTATGACCTCACTTGGTCTCGGCGTATCGCCTGTTTTAGTCACATCAAGCTGACTCAAGGTAGTCCGGGTCTCATAACTAATATGAAATAGAAAATAGAGTCGTTCGCCAAATCATCCTACTTCATTCTAGATCTCCGCTGCGTACACAGTTGTCAAAGTGGTTTTCGATATTGGTAGAGAGTATGACAATAATCGATCCCGGTCTCTTTAACAACCAAACGTTTATATTTTTCACACCGTGGTCATTATTTTATGAATCACTTTATAAAATTGTATATATGAAATCTCATATTTGAATTTTGAAATCAAAATTAAATATCAAACTTCAAATATATTCAATTTTGAAAACAACTCATTCAAATCGCTTTAATCAAATCGATTTAGAAAATCTCGTAAAGGTCTCAAATATAGTATAAACTAGTACTAAACTATTTAACTTCGATTTTATATAAGTTTGCCGAAATGTTCGCATAATGATTCACAATCCAAAATCGACTTATATAAAATCACAATTTAAAGATATCAAAATGCCAATTAAATCAATACTAAAATATTTAACTTGTAATACCCCACGTCCATTAATGTTACTCACAAAGGGAATGCATTAACTTCCATGGTGCGTATTTAGTGTATAGAACAGAATATAACAAGACAGATATAAATAATGGTACTTGAAAAAATTAAAACAACTTTTATTGCAGCGGAGAAATAGTTTGATTACAATAACTTCATAAACCAAGTACACTTAATATCCATCTTGATAAATTGTTTCAGAGTACATAAAATAAAAAGCATAAACCCCAACACAAGTAGCCATAAAAGAGATGAGCTGAACTTTACTTTCAGCAATCCAAGCACTTCCAAAAGAGAGAGAAAGAGATCCGAGATCAAGCTCCACTAGTACTAGTCCCACCTTGAGAACCTGGGGGGAGGGGAGGGGGGTGGAGGAAGAAAAGAGGCGAAAACAAGGGGGTCAGACGTAAAGTTTGGCGAGTATAATAACTTTAATAATATAATTATTAAAGTAACTAGGATAAGGCATAAACTGGTAAGATAAGATATGACCATGAAACAAGTGGGCATGAAAAGCAAATAAGAGGAATAATCTGGCGTTAATCTCGTTCCTAATCACTATAGGATAATTACTATACTGCACCACAACTTGTCACCCTAAAAGTTGATCCCGCCTACAGAACTTAATAATGATAATGGCAGTTTCGTGTACCCCTAGCTGCCTTCATAGGTGTCGTCTGCCCCTATCTCCACTAGTTGTACCACTACCTCCATTCGATTGGCTCCCAAACTCGTAGATACCCATGCTGGTCCCACAGTGGGGTGTATCACTCCCCAAAGTGGCAACCCGATACCATCAAAGATGCACGACTTATATCTACACGATGCAACAACGTCTTACCTACCAGCCCGGACCCGCGCATGCATATGACCCCGTTGGACTTGCATTGCCACCGCTAACCCGTTTTGACCTCTTACAATCAAATCCAATAAGCGTGTCCCGTCCTCGACTTGGGTCGAGCTCACAAAGATACTTAATGGGTTACTGGTTTGAAAAGGGCCCCCATGCTTGACACAAGCCTTCCACCTATGCTTGATCCCCACTAAGGTTTCCCCACTTAACACCATTCTTATTCATGTCTTCTTACATGTTTCAATCTTGGTTAAGTGCATCTAATCGTATTTCACATGCCACCCTAGGCACCCACTTAATTTCACATGCCACCCAAGGCACCCACTTAACCCCCTATGTCCCACCACATGTTTATCTTGTTAAGTGTTACTTAATTCATTAGAACCGTAACCTTGTAAAGACCTCCCACATTAGGCTGACATTTGCAGTTGCTGGATTTGCTGGGCGGGTCCGGGCAGTCTTATACCGCAAACGAGCCTAACCTCGTGTCTTTACAACTGTTACGCATTTAATTCGTGCCTTTGACCTCTCACATTAGACTGGCATTTATGGCTGCTGGATTTGCCGGGCGGGTCCGGGCAGTCTTACACCACAAAAGAGTCTTACCTCGTGTCTTAGGCGGTTAATTATTACACATCTTTATTTAACCCCAAATTGGATTAATATCCCTATTCAAATTTGTCAATAAATTCCAAATTTATTTATGTCCATAATTGTCTCGTAAAATTATGTCCATAAATACCAATTATGCCAATTAGTGTCTCAAATTAATTATATGCCTTTTAAGGCCATTTTATGCCAATTCACAATTTATGTATATTTAATATTATCCCATCATCCCCACACTATTCGTATGTTTTCATATGACATATGTTAGACTCGAAAATAGTCTAACTTATAAAAAGAAAAACAACATCACATAACACATAAAATAGATCTAAGGATCATGACATAAGATTACATAGCTAATAACTTGCATATGAATTTCATTCAAACTAGCATATGATACAAAACTAGCATTGGTAATGGGCATAAACTTGCATAACTTATGTACGACTATAGATCCAAGCATAAAGGTGTGAACTTGCATATGGATCTAAACATAAAGATGTAAACTTGCATATAGATCTAAACATAAAGATGTAAACTTGCATATAGATCTAAACATAAAGATGTAAACTTGCATATGGGTCTAAACATAAAGATGTAAACTTGCATATGGATCTAGACATAAAGGTTAATGTCACATAAACTAGCATATGCATATACATGTCTCACATATATTTTAACAACCCAAACTTGCATAAGATTCATACATGAATATATGATCCAATCATCACAAACTTGCATAAGATATATGATTCAAATTGCATAAGATTCACATAAGAACTAACATATGATCCAACTTGCATAAGACTAACATATGATTCAACACCACAAACATACATATAATTTACATCACATGAATCAAAATCATATTCTCATAATCCCAATTATATCTTATCATAATTAAATTAATTAATTATTTTGTGAAAGCTATCATACTCACAATTAAAAAGAATAGTCTTGTCTTTCTGGGATCTGTATTCTGAAACTGAATTGCACGCCTTTGATGTAGACTAATCGTTATTTAGATTTGATTTGATTTTGATTCAAGCTTCTGTCTTGCTTTAGGGTTGAAAGTGTATGGCGGCTACTCTAGGTTCTATATTGACGGCATGGCGGCTCTTGTTATGAATTAATGTGATTAGGGTTAGGGGTTTAGGAGTGTTTTTATAGAAGTTTAATTTAATAAGAGCTGTCGAATTAACCTAGGGATAACCAGAACCATCAGGACCACTCAGATGCCACATCAGCCCTTAGGGCGAATCGGGCCACGGGTTGACAGCCAAACACCCTGGATCGACCCCTAGTCGACCCAGCAGAGCTCGGGTCGACTCCAAAAATGGTGCGGTTCGGCTACTCCCCCTCACGATTCACTGTTTTGAACTTTTTCTTGAATATATATATATATATATCCATATATACATATATATATATATCTCATATGCATACAAACTTGAAGGCTTAATAACTTCTTCATAAGTTATCTGTTTTATGCAAACCAAATGTCTATCTTGACCCAAAATTTTGAGACGAACATAATAGCGCAACCCATTTCACTTAATTCTTCTTCTAAAAATTAAGTATACTTTAATTTGTGAATTTTAATGTTATAAAATTACGGGGTGTTACATAACTTCTAGGATATTTTAGTTCGATTTATATTAGAAAATCCAAGTTTTTCAAACTATTCAAGAATTCGCTTTAAGCCAATTCAAAAATTCAACATTTTGGTTTGAATTCAAAATATACCATTCAAGTCAAAACTTACATTTTCAAATTAACCATATGATATCGTGTTTCATAATTCAAGTCATACAATTCGCATAATCCAGTTTACCTTTATAAGAATTCTTTTAAGTCGATTCAAAATTTCAATCACTTAGGTTGAATTTCAGTTTATATACTTTAAATCAAGCCATATTTTCAAATTTCAACAATCATATCATATTTTATATGCCAAGTCATATGATTCATAATCATTACTTATAAATTCAAAACATTCGGTTTAAAACCATCCTTATAAATTCAAGTTAACCAATTTCTTAATTCAAACCAAATGATTTATAAAATTAATTCCATATATAAAATCAATTATATATATTCCATTTCATATTCTATCACTTTAAAATCGAATTCAGTTCATATCGATTATAAATTCAAATAAATTTTCACTTAAATTTGGAAGATTCCAATTCAGAATCAATTTCACAATTCAAATTTATCACTTATAAGTTCAAACCAATTCGAATTCAAATTCGTTTCTTATACGAGTTCACTCGTTAAATCAAGTATCGTTATATAAATTTTAAAATCTTTAAATCTCAAATTCAAATTGCTAAAACCTTAACTTATCCACCTTCTAGTTTATTATTGAATTTTATAAAATATATAAAAGAAAATACTAACTTTGAAAGTAGACATATATATGTATATATATGAGTTTATAAAATTCTAAAATATATTAGAATGTATATTATAAACATATATATGTTTAAAATAATATAGAAATAGGTTTAAAAGAACTATTTATTATAATATAAAAGTTTAAAATACTTTATATGATTATATTATATGGTTTAAAAAAATTAAAATTATAAGTAAAATCTTAAATAATTATTTAAACCCATATTTACTCATAAAATCATTTTAAAGCATATAATTTAAATTTTATAAAATATAAGTCTAAAATATTAATATAAAAATATAAAATCTTTAACTATTATTTAAAATTAATTTTCCCAAAAGCTTTACTTCGAAAACATGACCAACGGTGTCCGTACATAGTTTTCTACTGTATAGTTATGTGATACGGATATTTATCATTTCTACCCACAATTTATAAAATTCTATGGGTCTATCATTTCAACCGCAATCCCAAATTCAATAAAAATCGTTCAGGTCTATCATTTCAACCCATAATGATTTTTCCCAATTCTAATGTCTGTTAGGGTACCCTTTAGTGATTTTTTCTAAATTAAGGGTATCAACAATATAACAAATCATCACATAGCATCGATCACAACATAAGTTATATATCGTCAATGCACCTACATGTCATATGAATATCGTGTCATATATGAATGGGCATGAAATAAACAATTTCTACTGGCAATCCTGTACATTTCATAACAGTTCATTTATGTTGATCTAACATTCATGAAACGATGTAGGTTAAGTGTGAGATAAACTCACATTTCGTGGCATTGAGCGGAGACGACAGACGGATTGACACAGGATGGAGCGTCGACTTCCAGGCACGATTTTGAAAGGATACATTAATGATAACCACTCAATATATATTTTATTTTATAAGAGGAGGCTAGGGAATAACTCAATGGATCGATACAGCTATTAGGTATTTGGGACGGTTTCAAACTCAATTTCAAAATAACAAAACAATTTTTTACAAAAATAATATTTATTTATATACATAGAAAAATTATTATATATATATTTTAAAAATGCGACGCACACCAAAATCATATGTATATATATATATATTATAAATTGTACAAGTATATATATATATATTTAAAAAACGACACAACTCTAAACATGATCACACACAATATATATATATAACACATACATATCCACCCATACACAACCCAACACAGATACGCACTAAGGTACCACAAACACATGCACTAAATATACACACGGTACACCACCAAACTCACACAACACGCACACGCATACCATCCTTCACAAACACACATGCAAATCAAACAACACTCATACCTATGGACACAACACATAACTCAGCACAAACAAGCTCGAACCTAGACATAGGCGACCTAGATGGTCGCCTAGGGCCCCGGATCTGGGAGGAGGAGGAGAAGGGAGGAGGGGGGTCTCAAAGTTCTGGAAAAGGGATACTGATATTTTGTGTTTTCCCACTGAATAGTGAAAAATGCTAGCCGGGTGGTATTACGCTTGGGTTTCTAGCGTTTAACCAGAGCTCTAAGCACACCGTGCTTGGTTTTGTTTAAATTTTGTTACTTCTGCACCTGTTGTGCTTAATTTTGTTACTTCTGCACTTGCCTCTCGCTGCTATACAAAATCTTGAGGCCTCAACAAGCCCTAGCCCCTTCCTTGTTTATACTACGTCCGCCATTGCAGCCTCCTTGCACAACAGCCTCCAGTTTGATGTTATATTCAACAACTGCACAACAACCTCTAGTTAGATGTTATATTCAACAACTGCACAACAACCTCTAGTTAGATGTTATATTCACCCTTCTTGTTGCGATGGATGGAAGCTTTGCAAATATCCGAAAGAGGATTCAACGAGCTTGGAAACCCCAGTTGATATTCATTGCTTATTCTTGCTTTTAGCTGCTTGGTTCCATCAGATTGTTTTGGTTTCATCAGATTGTTAGGCTCGGCAAAACTCTCGTGTCATGAAGTTCTCTTCTTTTCTCGATGTTATTGGCCAGTGGTTAATAACCATAATGATCAAGGAACTGAAGGGATCAAACTTTGGATCGATCTTATACAAAGCTAGTTACAAAGAGCTATTGATAAGGAAAAGATACAATCAAGGGTGGCAACATGTGAAAGTGGTAAAGGACATAATGTGTTAGAAAACATGTGCAGATGACTTGATGGAAGACAGTATGTCATTTGGCTTTTCATTCCAGGTATGGCTCCAGTTTGACATCTACTGCAGATTTAAAGTAGTCGACTACATAATTAGTTTCTGGTGTACTAAATTAATCTTAGTTGTTCATTAATAATTAATATATATTTATAAATGTGTGTTGGAAAATTAGGATCAAAGCACTATATCTTCTTGTTTTGAAGTCTTGTGCGGATGTAGTGGGCAGCTGATGTTTTTAAGGACATATATTCTTAGCTCCATGTTGGAGATTTTGTTTTCAACATAGCAGGTTACCTAGTGTCAGCTTGACTTCAGTTCACTACATATTGCATCATTTCAGTTCACTGCAAACCAGATTCATCTCAACAAGGCTCTGCATACCACACTGCAACTTCCCTACCTATCGTCCACTTCCTTTTTTAAATTTCGTGCCGCTTGATGTGTACCTGGCTGCGTCTCGGCTGCTACAATAGTAAGAGAGCATCATTGCCTACTACATTATATCAACAGTTATGTTAGCAATACCAGCTCCTCCGACAATTCTTTAGCATCTTGTGCGCAAGTAGGCTAAGTAGCAGCTTCATTTCCTTACTGATAATGAATTCAACCCTAAAGAAGACTGGCTACCCACTAAAAACTACCCAAAAATGGTTATTCTTTTTCAACATATTCTAAAAAACTATCTTGGGGTCTCAAATTTTTTTTTGGTCTAGAGCCTCAATTTTCCCAAGGCCGACACTGAATACAAACACACCTATATGAACATAACAGGTAAAATAATACACACACATACTAACACATGTTAGCTTCAGGGTCAAAAAGGTGGGAGGTTTTGTTGGGAGTCGGTCTGAAGTGCTCGGCTTTAAGGTTGGCAAAGGAAGGCTCAACTATTTAGGTGGCAGCAGGCCTACACGATGACTCACGGTGGTGCGATCGGTTGGAGAGGCTTCGGCTGACTGATGGACGAGGTGAGAAGGTGCGGGCTTGGGTGCGACAACAGGATTCATTGGAGATGGAAAATTTTTGAAGGAGAAGAATAGCCAATGGAAATCAAAATGGAGAATAGGGATGACAATGGGGTGGGTCTAGGGTTCAAACCCACTTGACCCGCCCCTGTTCTGACCCATTTAGACCCACCCCATAGGGTCTTCGGTGCGGGTAGACCCGCGACCCACTTTTGAAGGTTCGGGTCTAGGGTCGGGTCTGGGGCATGTCAAACCAGCCCCAACCCGATCCACATGATTGAAACATCATTAAAACAAATGACTACTTATTATCTTCTTAGGTATACATGGTTATAACCTGAATATTATATTCTTTCAATCAAAAAACTATAAAATTTTCATGTTATTAAGTTGCACCAATTATAATCATACAATAACAAATGCATACATTTTACACTATTATCTTACAGCTCAATTTATTATATTCTCTTATCATTGTGAACTTATTATAATATGTATATAATTTATCATTTAGTGATAAAAAATATAAGAATATAAATTTATGTGCATTAGAACACAATACCACTGGGTCATGGGGTGGGTCGGGTCTACCCTGACCCTTACGGGTTTCGGGTACGGGGCGAAATTCCAGATCCACAACGGGTCTACGAGGCGGGTCTGGGGCGAGGTTTAAAAAGTCCGGGTCGGGTTTGGGGAACGAGAAACCTGCCCCAACCCGCTCCGTTTCCATTGCTAATGGAGAACAAGAAAAGAAATGGAGAGGCTCACATAGGGTCTTGGATGGTTGGCAAAAGGAATTGGGCGGAGCTTGGTGGAGACCGGTAGGATGGGAATGCAAAATATAATAAAATAAAATAATGGAGCAGCTATATTTAGTATATACGAAGGAAATGGGATGAGAAAAATATACGCAGAGAGTATTTAACAAAGTGTCTGTCCCTTTTTTTATATATTATGCGAAATAGGAGTTTGCAAAATGAAATGGTACCTGGGAACAAATACTTTGGGAACACATGGGTTTGCATTGAAAACATGGCTTTGGAATTTGAAAGTTGAAGGAATGCATGAAATGCGAAAAGGTTTCTTTAAATGATTGGAAGGTGGCAAGGGAAAGCTAAGAAAAATTTAAAAAAAATGCATGATTTAGAAAAGAAAGGTGACTTTGGAACGTGAAGACAAGGATGGGTTAACAATTTTAGACACATATATGGTTTTGTAACATGCACCAAACCTTTGGAAAAAAAAATAAATGAATGGTTTAGTAAAATAAGAGGACAAGTTTTGCAGACCCAAAATGACTAGAAAAACATGCAAGATCTGTATAGGGACACGCCGAACTCAAATGACTTTGTTTTAAAAATGAACTGTGCAAGACTTTTCACAATTTTGTCGCGAACCGAGCACCGAAACTGATAAATGAATATATTATGAAAATCAGCTCCACGAAGCGGACATCATGGTATAAAATTTACAGTGTCACAATACCCCGTTCAAAAATTCATTACAGACCACTTTAAACGTAAAATTCAGAAAAGAAAACAATTATACAAAGGTCAAAACGTCCGATTTTTGCAAAACAGTTTTTGCCGTTGGATTCGTAACATCGAATAGAATATTTTCCATATTAGTCCAAACTGGTTACGGAGAGATTTTAAAATTGCTATAATTTGAACTATTATGCGCAGCTTTGCACTGAAAATTGCGCGATCGACAAACATTCAAATTTTCAGATGAAATTTTCACAGCTGCTATGCCGCACTATACGTATTTGAAATTCCCCCGTTATGATAAACCATAAAATAATTTCAAAATAAAATTTCCGATTTAAACCAAAATTTTAAATCGTTAAAAATAGCGGGTTGTTACACTCTCCCCCACTCAAAACTTTTTGTCCCCGAAAAGGAACGACGTAGGAAGATAATAATTAAATAATTAATATATTTTAGATCAAGTAGTTCATATCAATTTTTTTTTGAAATATACGTAAATCGAAAGTTTCAAACATTTCAAAATTGTTTTAAGTATTCACTCGACGTCTTGATTGGCGATATATATCTATCCCACTTTCGAATTCTGAAAATAGATATCGATGATGCTATAGTCATCACCAGAATCATTTTCATGTGACTAGAGTGTGACTCTATATCTATCTAATACATATAGGATTTAACATATATGTGTACATATAGGATTTAACATATACGTTGATCAGACATATACTCAAATCATTAAGTGTTTGATATGCCAGCTTAACATCAGTAAGTACATAAAACATCTTTCTATATTTAAATAGATTATATAGCAAATTTCCCAAATCATATATTATAAATAATATACATCAAATCATTAAAAAATTAAATACGGAAAAATTATATCTCTCCCAACTAATTTATTTATTAAAATTCAACCTCAATCCTGAATAAATTTATGACAATATTATTATTAAATCAAATACATAATAATATTATCCTAGATTGTACCTAAATATTTTCAAATCCATGTAATGAAATTTTAAACTTATAAAACCTGTTTAATTCCATAAGTTTAACATATATATACATCACAAATTTAAATCTTTATAAAACCATTTAAATTTAATAATTCATATGTATACATGCATTTATAAACAATACCATTATAGATTTTAACCAAGATAAAATCATATTATTACAAAATCTACGTCTTTAAATCTTATATAAAATATATAGTTTATAAAATATAAATCTTAAAGTATAAACATCAAATCTTTCAAAATATTGGTATTGATAAAACATAATGTTATTTACAAATATACGTCTTAAACATTATATATCAAAATTTCAATATTGTATTAAGAAAATCTTATATTATAATACCATTCAAAATGCCAATTTCAAATCTAAATTTAGAAGCACAAACTGGCTTAAAGACTTATACTCTCCTTCTACTTCTTATCTTGTTATGGATAAGGATAAGAACCTAATCAAAGATAATCTATGAAAGAAGATTGATTGAAATGGAAAAGAAATTCCGGAAAATATTTAAATATTAATCAAATTTTATATATGAAAATATTTGTTAAAAACATTTTAAATCATTTTAAAAACTATTTATACTTTAAAAATATTCTCTCTCTCAAGAAGGATTCTGCGACTGATACCACTCATTCTAGGGGTATCACTACCCTATCCCTAGTGAGATTTTACCCCATAAGCTAAAGCTTTTATAAACCAAAGCTCTGATAACACATGTAACGACCTGCCATTTTGACCATACTGAATTGACAAAACATGTCAACCCGAAATGTCCAAAACAACAGGTTGTTATTAGCTTCTGGGTGAATAGAATAAATCACAGAATCATAGATCACAGATACAAATATAAAGCAATATAATACCTCACAGCGGAAAATAAATAATACAATAGTAGTTCATGAAGCCACTAAATAAATTTTACAATAGAGTTTACATGAATAATACAGTGGAAGTCTAATACAATAAATAATTGATAGCGGTCTGAAACAGAAATGACAGAAATAACTAGATGACTGGAACAGCTGATCAGTAGGTAGATATAGGTGAGCAAAAAACCAATATAAGCTCCAAACTCCAAGAGTGAATCTTAAAAACTGTAATACTCGATCTAACTCGTGCAATAATGCAAAAAAAAACTAGGATCTGGACTAACATTCTGATGGAAGTATAACAACTGAAATGAAATGTTCAATGAAATGCAATCAGTAACTCAAAGGATGTTTGGGATCACCATCCTCTAAGGATCCGTCAAACTAATACTATATAGTATAATACACTATATACAATAGTGTTTATCAGTAAAGTAAAAATATCAAAATAGCATAAGCGAGATTACCATTATTACCCTTACACTGTTTATATATTCCCATAGAATATGCAGTACCATAATTCCTCTGTAAACTGGAGGTTGATCAGAGGGCACTCCGTATAAAACAGTGGAAAACAAAATCGTAGTAGGCTCGTATAAGGCATGTGACAAGGAACACAAGGAATGCCAGGGTGGATTCACCATTTGCGGATCCGGACTGGTGGTAACGCATAGCAACCACTACCGTCCACCTCGAAACACACTCCCATATCAAAAGGGCCCAATCGAATCTTAACAGTAATAGAATAGTATCGAAAAAGTGTGCTCAATAGGAGGTATGACCTCACTTGGTTTTGGCGTAGCTCTTGTTTTAGTCACATCAAGCTGACTCAAGGTAGTCAGGGTCTTGTAACTAATATGAAATAGAAAATAGAGTCATTCGTTAAATTATCCTACTTCATTCTGGATCTTCGTCGTGTACACAGTTGTCAAAGTGGTTTTCGGTATTGGCATAGAGTATGACAATAGCCGGTCCCGGTCTCTTTAACAACCAAACGTTAACATTTTTCACACCGTGGTCATTATTTTATGACTCACTTTACAAAATCATATATAAGAATTCTCATATTTGAGTTTTGAAATCAAAATTAAATACCTAATTTCTAATATATTCAATTTTGAAAACAACTCATTTAAATCGCTTTTGTCAAATCAGTTTAGAAAATCATATCGTAAAGGTCTCGAAATATAGTATAAACCATTACTATACTATTTAACTTCGATTTTATATAAGTTTCTCTAAATATTCGCATAACAATTTACAATCCAAAATCGACTTTTATAAAATTACAATTTAAAGATCTCAAAATGCCAATTAAATCAACACTAAAATATTTAACTTATAGGACATTTTCGTTTGATTTCTATTCGAAAATCTAAGTTTTTCAAACTATTCAAGAATTCGCTTTAAGTTAACTCAAAAATTCAACATTTGGATTTGAATTCAAAATATACCACTCAAGTCAAAACTTACATTTTCAAATTATCCATATCATATCGTGTTTCATGATTCAAGTCATACAATTCGCATAATCCAGTTTACCTTTATAAGAATTCTTTTAAGTCGATTGAAAATTTCAATCACTTAGGTTAAATTTTAGTTTATATACTTTAAATCAAACCATATATTTAAATTTCAACAATCATATCATATTTTATAACCCAAGTCGTATAATTCGAAATCATTACTTATAAATTCAAAACATTCGGTTTAAAACCATTCTTATAAATTCAACTTAACCAATTTCTTAATTCAAACCAAACGATATATAAAATCCATTTATATATAAAAAATGAATTATAAATATTCCAATTCATATTCTATCACTTTGAAATTGAATTCAATTCATATCAATTATAAATTTAAATACATTTTCACTTAAATTTGGAAGATTCAAATTTAGAATCAATTTCACAATTCAAATTTATCTCTTATTAGTTCAAACCAATTTGAATTCAAATTCATTTATTATACGAGTTCGCTCATTAAATCATGTATCATTATATAAATTTTAAAATCTTTAAATCTCAAATTCAAATCGCGAAAACCTTAACTTATCCACCTTCTAGTTTATTATTAAAGTTTATAAAATATATAAAAGAAAATATTAACTTTATAAGTAGACATATATATATATATATATATATATGAGTTTATAAAATTCTAAAATAAATTAGAATATAGATTATAAACATTTATAAGTTTAAAATAATATAGAAATAGGTTTAATAGAAATAATTATTATAATATAAAAGTTTAAAATACTTATATGATTAAATTATATGGTTTAAATTAAATAAAATTATAAGCAAAATCTTAAATAATTAATTAAATCCATATTTACTCATAAAATCATTTGAAAACATATAATTTAAAATTTATAAAATATAAGTCTAAAATCTTAAAATATAAATATAGAAATATAAAATCTTAATTATTATTTTAGATTAAATTTTCCAAAACACTTTACTTAAAAAACATGACCAACGATGTCCGTATATAGTTTTCTACTGTATGATCAAGTGATACGGATATTTATCATTTCAGCCTGCAATTTATAAAATTTCTATGGGTCTATCATTTCAACCCGCAATCCCAAATTCAATAAAAATCGTCCAGTTCTATCATTTCAACCAATAACGATTTTTCCCTATTCTAATGTCCATTCGGGTATATATCATTTCAACCCTTAGTGATCTTTTCTAAACTAGGGGTATCAACAACATAACAAATCATCACATAGCATCAATCACAACATGAGTCATATATCATCAATGCACCTATGTGTCGTATGAATATCGTGTCATATGTAACAACCCGGAATTTCTTAACCAATTTAAATTTCTTATTTAAGCTATTTTAATGGATTTTGAATATTTAAAATGGTTTATTTAAATAATAACGACCAAAAATTTATTGAAAATCAAAGTTAGAACGTATAAATTTATTTTAATTATAAAACGTGCCTGAAATGGAACGGTAGTTTGAAAATTTGATTTTAAATTTCAAATGAATGTACATAATTGAATATAAATCGGATTTCAGTAAATCAAGAAACATTAAAATTGTTTAATTATATCTTTCTAACGAATGTAGGAAACCGAGATTTAACTTTATAAATTGTAAGTTATGGTTAGTTTAAAATTTAAAATAGTCGCCATAGAATTTATATATATTTTCAATATATATATAACCCTTGAAAATAGGCATTTTGCAAACGACATTCATTGTTGATGAAACCATTATTGTTAGATCCTGAATATCAAATTATAGTCAGGTTTCAAATTTCATAATTTTTGGAATTAATATGTGAGCATGGTAAATTTAAACGTATTTTGTCAATTGGGTTTAAATTTAATCGATTAGAAAAAGGCCATTTTTCAAGCAGACTCAGAATTCAATGAAATTAATTTTGTTAGAACCGTGTTGTCAAAACATGGCTATAATTTTTGGAGTCAGTAGTGGCCTCGGTAAATTAAAATGTACGTTTAAAATTCAATATATTGATTTATATTTTGATTTAAAGAAAAATTGATCAAAACAGTCGAATTGGCTTGTGAAAAATATTTCATTGTGTCCGGAATAGGGGTATTTAGCATAGGGCAACAGTCATTAGGTTCGATTTGGAGTTAGTATCAACGAACAAGTATTTCTCGAATTAAAAAATTAAATATAATAAAATAATTTAATATAAATATAATTTAATATAAATAACTACTTTCTTCTTAACCCTAACTCCCCAAACAGAAGCCGCCACCTATCAATTTTGAAGGCCATGATAGTTCGAATTTTCTTCACAATTTTTTGTTCAATCCGATCCTTAATTTCAGAAACTTCCAATTGATAAATCATCTAGCTAAGTGAGTTGTTCTATTAACGATAGGTTTGATCATGAACCATGGCGTGAGTAGCTCGAATTTCATGCTCAACTGGGTGGCTTTCGAAGCCATTTTTCAGGCGTCATGGGCAATCGAGTTGGGGGGGTTTGGCATAGTGGTGGTGGAATGTGGGTGCTCGGCGGTGCAAGGGTGTGATCAATCTCTGATGACTCTGGGAGGCGGCGCGGCAGTGCCCTAGGAGCACGAGGTGGTTTAGCAGTTTCAGGAATTCACAAAGGAAGAAGGAAAAAGGACGGTCTAGATTTTTCAAACATAATTAGTTAATTAATTTTGTAATCAATTATTTAATTAATTATGTCGAAAATTATTCAAATGTATAATACCCCATATCTTATTCTTTCAAGGTCCAAATCAAATGATTTCAATTGCATTGGACTCGCGTCGAAGAACTCTATATTTCAGAACTAACCAGAACGAAAACGGAGCAAGTTGAAGTTTTTGATAAAATTAAACGACCAGTTTAATTTTGATAAAAATAAAATCTCCAAATAAAGACTAACGGAGTGGAAACCAAAGTGAGAACTCCTTCTCACTAAATGATATTTTATCATGTTATTGTATTCATGTATAAAAATATATAGAATTGCCAGTGTAGATTTTTATCAATTTTAATCATTATAAATTGAATACGGTGCCTGTTAGCTCACCTCCCTCATCCACAGACCATGGACGATTTAATTTACTGTATTATATTTTGTTTGTGATGTTTTAATGATTAACATATTAAGATATTGTTAACATTATTATGGAAATTGAAATTAAAACTATAAATATCCATTTATAATTTAAATAGTAGAAACTGGAATAAATATTCTGTACACCTATTTAAGTGATATTGATAGGGACGATAAATTTTACACATCGCCAAACTGCACAAATAATAATTAGTATTTATTGTTTGAAAACCCCATACGGGTATTGAGATGATATTTGACATACACTAATCCCTATATTTAGTTGTATGTCAATCGAGGGTTGACAGGCTGTGATGAGCGTTATTTATTTATTTTAATGCTTATACGGTTGTATAATGCACTCTAGATGATGTTTGAATGTGTAATGATTATTTATCATTATTGTTGAATACATGCGATGTATGAAATCCATATAACTGAAATTATATGGTAATTGATTGAGTCGCGTTCCGATTTAGAAATAAAGAATATTTCAAAATAAAGAATATTTTAAAATAACAAATATTTTAAAATAATATTCCGCGAATAATCAAAATGTGATTTTGAAGTCCGATTTTGGGTGGACGCAAAAATATTGAAATGTGAAGCCGAGTTAATTAGTAAACGTCATTTTAACTTGAATGTCTTTACTAATCGATTTATTCCTTTTATAATGAATACGAAAAGGAAATGGATTTCAAAATCAGATATTTTGAAAATAATATCATTTTTATATTATAATGATATGGAATATTCAATTTTGATTTAAAATTGAAAATGAAGTTGAAATCATTTTAAAATTAATTTATAAGCGATTTATAAAATACGTTTTGAACGGAAATCGATGTTATATGTATTATAATGGCCTGAATAGAACGCAGCGCGCAACGATTGTTCATGAATTTCACCCATTAACTTATGGACGTAATGGGAGATCCGACCGTCGAATTCTCCAAAAACTGGAACCATTGGGTTCGTATCAAAAAGAGCTTTCCAATGAATATAATAGATTTGAAATCTAATGCTCGGATTTTAAAATATGCCCAAATCAATTTCAGAAAAGGTCGCTACGGATGCAGTTCGGTGGTCGTTATAGGAAACTGACTGTACGGGCCTTAATAAAATTATTAAAAATATGGAAAAATTATGTAAAATCATAATAAATGATTTGGAAAGATTTTAGGTGAAAACTCCCAGATTTGAAAGGATAAAAATATATTTTTTATCAAAATGAATTAGTTATAACTAGAATAATAATCCAATGGGTCTTAAATTAATAAATTGGATTTAAAAATGGGTTAGAATATAACCTAAATTTTACAATGAATGAATTGGAATAGATTTGAGTGGAAATAATCTTCAGAATATTTCGATATTGGATTCCGTGATTATACGTATATTGTTGAGGAATTTGGAGGATACAGATATCGTTATTCCCATTACGATATCCGCTAGTTTCAGAATTTGATATTGAATATAAGCCGATATAATTTTTATTTAGAGCCTTATATTTAATATCAAATTGGATTTTAGGTTTGCGTGAATGGTGTCTTTAATAACACTGTTCTTAAACCCAGTTGAGAAAAGAATAAATCTTTTAAATAAGATTTAGAGATGTTTACCAATTAATTAATATTTAATTGAAATTGAAATGAAATTGGATTTTTGGGTTTATCGTGAATGGTGTTTTAAATAACATTCGTTCTTTAACCCCATTAACAGTGAAGAGATGATTTGAATATATAAATCTTTTTATTAAGATTTAATGAAAATTTTCCAAAGTAAAGTTTTCCAATTTAATATATTAAATTGGAATTCAATGGAATATGATTGGGTAATAATCGAGATGAGCTTCTTTGAAGGAATACCGTTACTATATATGGAATTTAAAAGGCTTTGCTGTTATTCCATTTATAGTATTGATTGGATATGAAAATTTATATCAATCATATATTGATCTGTTTTACGTGAAGATTCCATAGTTGGTAGAAGCTGGTTTGGGTTTATTGTTAATTGTGTTTTAAATGACATCATTTCTTTAACCCAGTTAAGGATAAGATTAATTTCTTAAATTTGAATAATCATTAAGTAATGATTTTTTTAGAGTAAAAACGGTATTATAGTTTTAATGAATCTTTAATTAGATTGGAATGAGAATGGAATAATTAAATTTATCAAATTCATGAAATGATCGAGAATGGAGTACCACCAGTTTTACTCCAGGCGATAGTTAAATCTTTAATCAGATTTGAACGTGAAGTGGTAATTAAATTTACCGATAACAACGTGGGTGTTAGATATGGGTACTACCAGTTTTTCTCCATGGGATGAATAGGTTGGGATTGGGATTAATAAATAAATGATTATTTTGGCATCGCTTGATAATCCCGACTAGTTTTATAAACCTTAATTTGGTTTAGAATTGTGGGAAGATAAAATAAAATCTTTTGAAATTGATATCCAAAGGAAGATTAAAGAATAAATTTAAAAGAGTTTATCTTTGATAAAATTAATGGGAACCTTTCCCTAAAGATGTGAATATTTGAATAAAATAATATTATGGGTTGGAATGAGGCATTGATGTGTTTTTATAGCACTTGATTATAAATTACGCGAGTTATTCAGAAAGACTGGGTTTAACCCATTCTGAATAATTGATACGACGATTAAAGTCGACGATGAAGACGGTGGTTGAAGACCGGAGATCTTCACATCATTTGGATGATTATCGATGTCTTTATTGGAGGTACACCCAAGACAAGGTAATAAGGGGTGATCGTCCGGAGTCCTTAAATGGCTCTCGATATGGTCGACTGGACTGACCATTTTTGGAGGTTTGATAGAACCGGTTAACATATAGTTTATGGTATTGCCAATCATCGACGGATGACCGGCCCTGTCGCTAATCTAGGATTGCCCGTAGGTGTGATCCTGAGTCATTGCCAGTGTGTCTAGCATCGGTAAGGATGATTGCTTTCCTCGGTTCATAGATGGAAACCCAATTTCCAATATGCGGTTTTTCGGTTTTTGTTGTAAATATATACAAGGCAATGTAATATAATGGTACCTACGTCGACTATGATTGATATATTTATAATTGAAGTTTATTTCTTCACTTATATAGTAATAATTAAAGATGAAATTTCGCATATCAGGCTTATTTGGCTATTATAAGGGAAAACTGTATCCTCGACATGTTCATTGTGTGATGGGACCTGAGTCTTATAATATCTTCATTTTTCTCTTTAGCATTGCGCTGTTTATTTTTATGCACTAGTATCCAAGGGGGATAAACCCGTTCAGTGTATACAGCATGGTTGCGTGATTACCTAACTTTAAAATCGAGCTAATAACTGTTTTAATTCTCACACCAGCCTCATGACTGACCTGGAGTTTATTGTTTTAACCTAAACTCTGGGTGCCCATATTTCCCACATGGGCAGCTAGTAGATTTGGTTTTCGCATATATTTCTTTTCATAGGATCCTGGATTTACAGCTGGAGCTTTATTCGGAAAGCTTTGTATCCGTGTAATTCCTTCAGCTGTGTCAGTTGATGTATTTCCACTACGCATTG
Organism: Allium sativum; assembly: GCA_030737875.1. Taxonomy (NCBI): domain Eukaryota; kingdom Viridiplantae; phylum Streptophyta; class Magnoliopsida; order Asparagales; family Amaryllidaceae; genus Allium; species Allium sativum. The sequence continues at coordinate 792,405,143 of CM060919.1, read as the reverse complement.
TATTTATACATTTTATTTCCGCTGCTATGTATTTAAATATCTGATGTTTTCCGTTGTGTGATATTTATTCATGCTCTGATTTATTCTTGTACTCTAATGTAATTGTTGTAATAGCAACGAAATATTCTGTTGTTTGTATTCTGATGCGTCGTGTTCTCAAAGCAATCCGGGCTTTCTCGTAAGAATAAGTTTTGGTCGTCTCAATGGTATCAGAACTTTGGTTTTATAAAGCTAGAGAACAGGACACATTAGAACCAAACGAAAGAATTCATCAGAGATAGGATTAGTAACATCCTATAAGAATGACTCGTTAGAGATAGGGTTAGTAATACCCTAGAATGAGTTTGAAGAGTGTCACTTTTAAAGAATGAATTTAGTTTTGAAAATTATATCTTCTTATACGTATTTGAGTATTATATTTTAAAATTATTTGGACTATCGGGTATAAAGAGATTTTCGTATACGTCTGATCCACGTGTATTCGAAGTCTCCAATATACTGGGTGGATATAGAATCACACTCTAGTCACCTGGAGATGATTCTGATGATGGGGCCCCATCATCAGTGTTATTTTCGAGTTTCGAAAGTGGGATATCTCTATATTTCCAATTGACTGGTCTGAGAACCAAAATTTAGCTTGAATTTATTTTTTGTAATTTGACACTAAAAATAATTTTTAAATAAATATAGAAAGATATATGTTTGAAAATTTAATCAATAAATTGATTGTTGGTTGTGATGTTTGATTTTTAGTATAACAAATAAAAATGTAGGTATGATAATTAATTTAACCAACATGAGAATGAATGATAAATTAAGCCAAATCGAATCAAATATTGAACTGAATTGAAAATTGTTTGGGATTGCACACATGTACATATATACATATATCATATATATATATATGTGTGTGTGTGTGTGTGAACAGGTCATAGCATGGGAGCTAAGAAGAGGAATAAAATTGTATGTCCGACAAATACGTACGTATTTACTGTATGTATTGGGGTTTGATGATTTTATGAGCCGACTAGCTAGCCGCTTAGCTTCTTCTTTTTCTTTTTTGATTGATGTGGGCCCTGTGAGGCAAGTTGCGGTTTTACCGATCAGCCGGTACAAAGGTGGTTATGGCGAAATTTTTCAGGAATTTAGGGTGTTAGCCAAATTTTTGAAAAATTAGAAAATTCTTAGAAACTGAAAAGTTGAAGAATGAAAGCCAAAATGAAAGTTGAGTTGGTTAGTTAAATAACTTTCAGCTCCGTTCCTTTTCGAGCACGAAAAGATTTTAAGTGGGGGAGATTTTACAACCCGGAATTTCTAAACCAATTTAAAATTTTTATCTTAGCTATTTTAATGGATTTTGAATATTTAAAATGGTTTATTTTAAATAATAACGGCCAAAAATTTATTAAAGTCAAAGTTAGAATTTATAAATTTATTTTAATTATAAAACGAGCCTGAAATGACGTGGTAGTTTGAAAATTCGATTTTAAATTTCAAATGAATATACAGAATTCAATATAAATTGGATTTCAATAAAACAAGAAACATTAGAATCTGTTTAATTATATCTTTCTAATGAATGTAAGAAACTGAGATTTCACTTTATATTTAATATCAAATTGGATTTTAGGTTTGTCATGAATGGTGTCTTTAATAACACTGTTCTTAAACCCAGCTAAGGAAAGAATAAATCTTTTAAATAAGATTTAGAGAAGTTTACCAATTAATTAATATTTGATTGGAATTGAAATGAAATTGAAATGAAATTGGATTTTTGGGTTTATCGTGAACGGTGTTTTAAATATCATTTGTTCTTTAACCCCAGTAACAGTGAAGAAATGTTTTGGAATATATAAATCTTTTTATTAAGATTTAATGGAAATTTTCCAAAGCAAAGTTTTCCAATTTGATATATTAAATTGGAATTGAATGGAATTCGATTTGGTAATAATCGAGATGAGATTCTTTGAAGGAAGACCGTTACTATATATGGAATTTAAAAGGCTTTGTTGTTATTCCATTTATAGTATTGATTGGATACGAAAATTTATATCGATTATATATTGATCTGTTTTCCGTGAAGATTCCATAGCTGATAGAAGCTGATTTGGGTTTATTGTGAATTGTGTTTTAAATGACATCAGTTCTTTAACCCAGTTCAAGATATGATTAATTTCTTAAATTTGAATAATCATTAAGTAATGATTTTTTAGAGTAAAACGGAATAAGAGTTTTAATGAATCTTTAATTAGATTGGAATGAGAATGGAATAATTAAATTTATCGAATTCATGAAACGATCGAGAATGGAGTACCACCAGTTTCACTCCAGGCGATAGTTAAATCTTTAACCTGATTTGAACGTGAAGTGGTAATTAAATTTACTGATAACAACGTGGGTGTTAGATATGGGTACTACCAGTTTTTCTCCATGGGATGAATAGGTTGGGATTGGGATTAATAAATAAATGATTACTTTGGCAACGCTTGATAATCCCGACTAGTTTTATAAACCTTAATTTGGTTTAGAATTGTGGGAAGATGAAATAAAATCTTTTGAAATTGATATCCAAAGGAAGATTAAAGTATAAATTTAAAAGAGTTTATCTTTGATAAAATTATTGGGAACCTTTCCTAAAGATGTGAATATTTGAATAAAATAATATTATGGGTTGGAATGAGGCATTAATGTGTTTTTATAGCACTTGATTATAAATTACGCGAGTTATTCAGAAAGACCGGGTTTAACCCATTCTGAATAATTGATACGATGATTAAAAGTCGACGATGAAGACGGTGGTTGAAGACCGGAGATCTTCACATCGTTTGGATGACAATCGATGTCTTGATTGGGATGTACACCCAAGACAAGGTAATAAGTGGTGATCGTCCAGATGTACTTGGAGATCGACCAGATATGCGAGGGCCTCTATCGTGTATTGGACATATGGGATGAGGAATAAGTCGCCTCCGGTTTTGTTCAGACCCAGAACGGACTTGAAACGGATAGTGTGTCTGACATTGTATTCCTTTATACTGTATTCGTTGATCTCTGCTAAATATTTTTTTTTGTGGCGGAGAATTTATTCTCTTGCTTAACACCCTTCTTTGAGACGTACGAGCTCAGAGGTTATATATTGGTTGAAATCAGTGATACGGTATGGACTGATATTGTGACATGCTGAGTTGCATGGATCAAAGCTTTTGTTGAAAAGCAAGGCTTTGTGGTTGATGATCAAAGCATAGCTTTAATTAGCGTAGCTTAATTCGCGAGCTTCTCACCCCGGTATGAACCAAAAACGGGATGAGGACTTCACGGAAATGGACATATGTTAGTTTCTAGCTACGAGTAACGTCATGATATGGAGCCCATACTGCTTACTTATGTGGATGCTGGAAAAGTTTATTGACGGATATACGAGGTACCTAGGAAGCGAGGTAAGTCCTTAAATGGCTCTCGATATGGTCGATTGGACTGACCATTTTTGGAGGTTCGATAGAACTGGCTAACATATAGTTTATGGTATTATCAATCATCGATGGATGATCGACCCTATTGCTAACCTAGGGTTGCCCGTAGGTGTGAACCTGAGTCATTGCTAGTGTGTCTCAAATCGGTAAGGATGATCGCTTGCCTTGGTTCATAGATGGAAACCCAATTTCCAATATGCGATTGTTTTGTAAATATATATATAAGGCAACGTAATATAATGGTACCTACGCCACCTATGATTGATGTATTTATATTTGAAGTTTATTTCTTCACTTATATAGTAATAATAAAAGATAAAATTTCGCGTATCTGACATATTTGGCTATTATAAGGGAAAACTCTATCCTCGAAGTGTTCAGTGAGTGATGGGACCTGAGTCTTATAATAGCATCATTTTTCTCCTTAGCATTGCGCTGTTTATTTTTATGCACTGGTATCCATGGAGGATAAACCCATTCCATGTTATACAGCCTGAACCTGTGATTACCTAAGTTTAAAATCAAGCTAATAACTGTTTTAGTTCTCACACCAGTCTTATGACTGACCTGGAGTTTATTATTTTGACCTAAACTCTGGGTGCCCATATTTTCCACACGGGCAGCTAGTAGATTTGGTTTTCGCATATATTTCTTTTCATAGGATGCTGGATTTACAACTGGAGCTATATTCAGAAAGCTTTGTATCCATGTATTTCTTTCAGTTATGTCAGTTGATGTATTTCCACTACGGATTGTATTTATACATTTCATTTCCGTTGTTATGTATTTAAATCTCTGATATTTTCCATTGCGTAACATTTATTCATGCTCTGATTTATTCTTGTACTCTAATGTAATTGTTGTAATAGCAATGAAATGTTCTTTTATTTGTGTTCTGATGCGTCGTATTCTCAAAGTAATCCGGGCTTTCCCGTAAGGGGAAGTTTGGGTCATCTTAGTGGTATCAGAACTTTGGTTTTACAAAGCTCGAGAACAGGACACATTAGAACCAAACAAAAGAATTCATCAGAGATAGGATTAGTAACATCCTATAAGAATGACTCCTTAGAGATAGGGTTAGTAATACCCTAGAATGAGCTTGAAGAGTGTCACTTTTAAAGAATGAATTTAGTTTTGAAAATTATATCTTCTTGTACGTATTTGAGTATTATATTTTAAAATTATTTGGACTATCGTGTATAAAGAGATTTTAGTATACGTCTGATCCATGTGTATTCGAAGTCTCCAATATACTGCGTAGATATAGAATCACACTCTAGCCACCCAGAGATGATTCTGATGATGGGGCCCCATAATCAGTGTTATTTTCGAGTTTCGAAAGTGGTATATCTATATATTTCCAATTGACTGGTGTGAGAACCAAAATTTAGCTAGAATTTATTGTTTGTGATTTGACACTAAAAATACGACTTTTAAGTATACATATAGAAAGATATATGTTTGAAAATTTAATCAACAAATTGATTGTTGGCTGTGATGTTTGATTATTAGTATAACAAATAAAAATGTTGGTATGATAATTAATTTAACCGGAATGATAAATTAAGCCAAATCGAATCAAATATTGAATTGAATTGAAAATTGTTTGGGATTGCACACATGTACATCTATATGTGTGTGAACAAGTCATAGCATGGGAGCTAAGAAGAGGAATAAAATTGTATATCCGACAAATATGTACATATTTACTGTATTTATTGGGGTTTGATGATTTTATGAGCCGACTGGCTAGCCGCTTGGCTTCTTCTTTTTCTTATTTGATTGATGAGGGCCCTGTGAGGCAAGTTGCGGTTTTACCGATCAGCCCGTACAAAGTTGGTTATGGCGAAATTTTTCAGAAATTTAGGGTGTTAGCCAAATTTTTGAAAAATTAGAAAATTCTTAGAAACTGAAAAGTTAAAGAATGAAAGTTGAGTTAGTTAGTTAAACAACTTTCAGCTCCGTTCCTTTTCAAGGATGAAAAGATTTTAAGTGGGGGAGATTGTATAACCCGGAATTTCTGAACCAATTAAAAAATTTTATTTTAGCTATTTTAATCGATTTTGAATATTTAAAATGGTTTATTTTAAATAATAATGGCCAAAAATTTATTGAAATCGAAGTTAGAATGTATAAAATTATTTTAATTATAAAACGATCCTGAAGTGGCGCGGTAGTTTGAAAATTCGATTTTAAATTTCAAATGAATGTACAGAATTCAATATAAATTGGATTTCAATCAAACAAGAAACATTAGCATCTGTTTAATTATATCTTTCTAATGAATGTAAGAAACTGAGATTTCACTTTATAAATAGTAAATTATGGAAATTTTAATGAATTTTGAATATTTAAAATGAATTATTTTAAATAATAACAACAAGAAATTAATTTTGAATAGAATTAGAACGTATATATTTATTTGAATCGATGCTAGAATATAAATTTTTATCTTTAATTATAAAAGGAATTGAAAATGGCGCGGTAGTTTGAAAATTTGTTTTCAAATTTCAAATGAATGTACAAGATTCAAAATAAACTGGATTTTAGCGAAACCAAAAATAGTAGAATCTATTTGAAAATATCTTTCCAAAGAATCCGGAAAATTGAAATTTCATAGCGGGAATAAAAAGTTATGCCTAGTTGAAAATTCGGAATAGTCGCTATGGAATTTTTGCCCTTAAAAATGGAAATTTTGCAAACGACCTCCGTTTTCGAAGAAACCATTTTTGTTGGATCCAGTATGTTAAATTATTGTTAGATTCCAAAATTTATATTTTTTGGGATTAATCTGTGAGCGTGGCAAAAGAAAACGTGTTTTGATTATTTCAATCAATTTGGATCGACCTAGAAAATGACCATAAATTTGACGAAATTAGTTTTGTTAGGACCGTATAATCAATACGAAGCTAGAAATAATTTTTCTAGAATTTTTAGAATCAGTATGTGACCCTAGTAAATTGAAATATACGTTTAAAATTCAATATAATGATTTATATTTTAATAAACGGAAACTGATCAAAACAGTCGAATTGGCTTACGGGACAGAACCCATTGCGTTCGGAATGGGGGTAATTAGCTAGGGGCGACAGTCATTGGGCTCGATTCGGAGTTCGAATTTTAAAATAACTTTTTGAAATTAAAAATAGAATTAATTATATAATTATATATTGGGGTCAACCCCTTTCTTCCTTCCATAGTCAAAATCGAAAGTAAATAATAATAAAAAGAAACCGCGGATCTCTTCATCTTGCCCCCCTCTCGCGCCGCACCGCCAGCGACGACGACCCCCTTCCTTCCTCCGACTGCCACATCACGCCGCCCCCTCTTCTTTCCTCTTTCCATCGCGAAAACCCCATCTCCAAGAACCCCAAACTCGCAAATCCTTCGCCCTTCTCCACCAATCGAATCCGCTGCCATTGCCTGGGCCCGCCACCACTACTGAAATGACCTCCGACACCCCCCCGTCAGCTGCGCACAGAAGACCCCCCTCCCCTCCGTAGACTAAACCGGTAAAAAAAGTGAGTTCTTTCTTCCCTTTTTGTATTTAAATAATATAGTGTTATTTTAATTCAGTTTTAATTTATTAATTGTGGCAATTGAAAGCCTTGATTCTATGAAGTAAAGTTTAGATTTTTATTCGTGAAAAGATAGGATTTTTATTCGAATAAAGCAATTAATTTTAATTAAATATAGATACGATTTTTAATTGTATAAAGATATGATTTTTAATCAAATAAAAATATGATTTTTTTTATTATAGAGATAATAAAAATATGAGTTTTATATTATAGAGATAATAAAAATATGATTTTTGTTCCAAAGGTACGATTTTTGAATATATAAAAATTCGATTTTTATATATGAAGTGGCGATGTAAAAGTTAGATTTTTATCAGAAGTTAGTGAAATAAAAAAATGATTTTTATCGTTTGAAAGGCGACGTAAAAATATAATTTTTATTATACGTAAAGCGCTATAAAAATATATTTTTTATAATGAGGTAGCGAAATAAAGAATTTGATTTTATATACCTGTAGCGAAATAAAAATATAATCTTTTCTATATACGTGTAGCATCATAAAAATGTGATTTTTAATATAAAGATCGTGTGAAACAGATCGTGATGGAACCGATGAGAAACAAAACCAAACGGTTCAGAACTTCGGAAATAGAATTGGCGGAGTGGATCCCAAAGGTGAGAACTTCTCATTTTAATTTATTTTCTAGTTAGAAATATATACTATGATGCAGACGGTACATAGCAGCACCAGACAGCCGTCGTCCACAGACCATGGACGACTTGTTTGTTTGTTTGATTGTGTTGTGAAAATTGATTGTGTGATGTGGAATGGAATAAATATTTTGTTATGTACACACATTTGACTAATAATGATTGGGATGATAAATTTTACACATCGCCCAACTGCACAAATAAAATTCATTATTTGTTGACTGAAACCCGACATGGGTATTGAGATGATATTGGACATACACTAATCCCGATATTTAGTTGTATGTCAATCGATTGGTCGACAAGCTGTGTAAGCATTGAATATTTATATTTAATGCTTATGCAGTGTAGAATGCACTCTGGATGATGGTTGGCTGTGTTTGATTATTGTTGTATACATATGTGTATGAAATCCATATAAATCACATTAAATGGTAATTGACTGTGTCTGATTCCAGTTCAGAAAGAAGGAATATTTTAAAATAACGATTATTTTAAAATAATGAATATTTTAAAATAATATTCAGTAAAGGATCAAAATATGATTTTTGATGTCCGATTTGGGAAAGACACGAATATATTTAAATATATGAAGCCGTGTTGATTAGATTAATGCCATTTTGACGTAAACGATATTTATATCGATTTTATTCATTTTTATAATGAATTTCGAAAAGGAAATGATTTCAAATTCTAATGTTTTGAAAATACTATCTGTTTACACCAAAAATGGTCCAAACACCTCAGGTACAAAGCTGTACTTCACCAATTTGGTAGGGAATAAAGTGGAGCCGTATTCAATCAGTAATTCAAAGTAGAAAAATGCAGAAAAAAGGTAAAAATAGAGACGAGGTTTAGAGTGGTTCGGCCGTTAATGAGGCCTACGTCCACTATGAAGATGATTTCTAATCTCATGATATGAATTACAAAGTACATCAATTCTCTCTACATCATACACTTCCATTTTCACCTAATACAACCTTGTTTATATACTTTAATCTAAGAAATTATATAAGAAGATGGTTGAATTTCAGGAGAAAGAGGATGAATGGATGATTGAGATTGATGATGTTTTTGTTCTCTCTGAATCATGAAATTGAGCTTGACGCCATGGCTAGATCCGTGGTTTGTGGAAGAGTTTGGAAGCACTTCGTGATTCTTCCGATCTCTCCCTCCCTTTCCAGTGGCGGCTATGGTATATTTATAGGTGAGTCATCAGTTTGAAATCCCTTTCCCGCCTTGTAAATCTCTAATTCTACTAATTACAATCGGGCCATTGGCCAGCTGTTGCTAGCTGTCTTGAGCTGTTTTAGGTTGTTATGCGTAGATGACTTTTTGGGTCAGGCGCCTTATGTAGTTGAGCGGGTTTACAAGAGCGGGTGCTTCTATGCAGGAGACCATTTTGGGGGAATGGCTGTGAGCGCGATACAAGTCTGGAATTGACTCTTCATTGTTCCCTGTGCGACCGGTTGCTTTAGTTCAAGGGTGCTTGTCCTCTTATTGTTCCTGCAAAATGTGGTTTGTCTGGCGGCTGTTCAGTGTGGTCGTTCTAACCCATGTTGGATGTGCGACCTGTTTCATGCTGATGCTTGGCGCGGCCTTGTACTTGCATGAGCGACTGGTCTTAGTTTTCATGCCTGGATTGTGATTTGGACCCAAGTTTCAGGGTCGCACGTTGCACCATGTCGTTCGGTTGTACTTGGTCGACCTGATCTGTTCTGGGCTTTGACATTCGGCACTTGCTTTTGTGACCGTTCTTCTCCATTACTGATGCTTCAAGTGCCTTAATGATTTCCTGTGCGAACGGCCCTGATGATGTTTACAACGTATCCCTTGTTCAATGTACGCGTGGATTTTTTAGGGATTAACACTTGCCCCTCGAAGCCCGTGATTTCTTTTAATGAGAAATTACTGGCTTCGACATATTCGACCATACATTGTTGAGTTGGCTTGTTGGGGGGGTCGGTCGCACGAGAAATTAGGTGCGTATTATCCAGGGGGCCGATCTTATTTTCCTGATGCATGTGTAGAACTTGACGAGTCTTCTCGGCTTTCGTGCAAATAGTTGTGTAGTGAGTGGACGGCAGTTCCTTTTTGGCTTGCCAATCTCTTTCTTTTTCAAGTGTCATTTTGCTAAGGAAAAGTGAATGGAAGTTTTAATGGCGGCACTGTTTTTAGTGATTTCTTTACCGCTGATACTCTTCTATACCTTCTGGAGATCCCATTTCTTTTAGCGAATCGATTTGGCAATCAATTCGTCTGGACCGTCCGCTCAGATTTTGGGCTGCTCGTTTGCATGTACGCAATTTTCTTTTTTTCCCTGTGGGTTTTCCTTTATGCAATCTCTAAAGCGTGAATTTGGTCGTGCGACTTCTTAGGGTTTCTGAGCACAATTATTTTTTTAAAGAGGGAATTCAAGGAATCGTCAATGTCGGACCAAGACCCAGAAAGGAGTTCTGACCAAGTTACGCCCGCCCCTCATGCCGTTCTTTCGATGGACACTGCCCAAGAATCTCTGCAACCTCGTGTGCTTTCGGAGGTTCCAAACAAGAGGCCTTCGACGGAGCTCTCGCCTACCTCATTCCGTCAGTTGTGCAAACAATTTGGTTTTTTGGAGGAGGAAGAGGCCAGGTTGCCTGTGGGAAAGGAATTTGCCGACAACCCTCCTAAGGGGTTTGTTGCTGTTACTCGAGGTATGTTGAAAAGTGGGACGGTTCCTCCCTTTAACCCCTTCATAGAGATGGTTCTTCGGAATTTGGCCATTGCTCCTTACCAGCTACACCCCAATGGTTACGCAATCTTGAGAAGTCTTTATGTCCTTTTCATGAGAGAAAAACATCGGGCTCCTTCGTTTAGGGACATACGCTCATTGTAAGATTTCAGGACAATAAGCCAGGGTCCCTTGTTTGTCTTTAGGGAAAGCTGGGGTCCGAGAATAATCACCGTCTTAGAGGACAGTGTGCGAGGATTTCCAAATCAATATTTCTTTGTGAGATGTTCTGACAACTTCTGTGGCCTTTGGAAGGTAATCGGTAAGATTCTTACTCTTCAGATTTTAGTCTCTTCTTCCTCCTGTTTTTATATTTTCTGAGACCTTTCAATATATTGCAGCACTTCCTGATAAGAGTGTACCCTTTGATCAAGACCTATGCAACTCGTTACTAGCCGTTGACGAAGAACAGAGAAATAGGAAATTCTTAATTAATGAAGGGTTCTTAAAGCAATATAACTTGCCTTCATCTTCGCGTACTTTTCCGGCGGATGCTTTTGGAAAAAAGAATGCTATCAACCTGTCCTCTATCAAGAAGTCCTTGAAAAAGGGGGTTTCCGGTGTCTCGGATGGCAGTGAGGCATCTTCCAGTGGTAAGGCGATCTCTGTCAACAAGACAGCAGTCAAACACCCCAAGCGCAAGGGTTCTAAAATCTCAACGGCTTTGCATGGAGAGGGTGGATCTTTGGCAGAGGGAGCCTCCCGGGGAGATGTGAGCGTGATCCCTTCGAAGACTGCCCCGGAGCAGTTTCGGGAGGCGGAACGGCTTGATGACGTTATAGAGATTTCTGCCGAAAGCTTGGGAGGCGGAAGGAATTCCCCCAAGGGAGGTCAAGAGGAAGATGGTTCAGAGGCTTTAAAAGGACATAATCTTTCTGCTCTGACTGGAGGACTCGTTCAAGGTAAGGTTATCATTTGAATATTCATACTTTTAAGGAAAGTCTTTAGTCACACGACTTTACGAAAGAAACCCTTGTTTCTGGGTCGAAATGGTGTTTCACAAAGTTTGGAACCACTTCAACCTCGTATATCATATGTATCCCTTTCCTTGGTTTTATTCTCTAGTTCCTTTCAATCGAAGTGGTTAAATTTTTCCCTTTCCTCTTAGATTCAGGAATGGGGTTTCCATTACCAGGTAATCTCTCTCAACAGCTCGCTCTTACCGATCCGCGAGATATTTTGCAGTCTAGTCTCTCTTGCGAGAGCAAACGCTCCTTCCTCTTTCCAGATCTCTTATCCTAAGATGCTCTTGAGGCACCGCTGGCAAGCTTGTTGAAGAAAAAGAAGTATGACCATCCTCGAGTGTTAAAAGGGGGGAAACAGGATGCTGAGTGAAGAACAAGTGATATGAGGCAGGTCAGGGATGAAGTTGGTGAGTCTTCTGAGCGAGTCGGACTTTTGTGCCTACGTTCCTTGGTTCTTGTGGAGTCGTTGGTTAGCTCTTCTGTACCTAATACGTCTGTTTCCAGTCAGATTCAAGCGATCCTTAACATACCTCCTTATGCAGTTACCCCTGGAAATACTGCGCTGCGGGATAGATTTGTTTGTTGGGACTTGAGTGGAATAGACCTTGACTTAGACTTGTCGCCATGTGACGATCAGAGTAGCGTTGGAGAGCTGAGTGCTATAAAAAATTATGCGACCTCCCAGCTTACCACAATCATGAGCAACCTTGAAGCTCAGTTAAACGAGGCCGAAAACACTTCCAGGGAGCGGTTGGAGTCTTGGAATAGGTTTTGCTTTGAGTTTCAGAAGTTGAACACTCAGCATCTCAAACATATCGGGCTTCTGGAAAATGACAAGACTGAACTGATCCGTGAAGTGGAAAATCAAGCAGCTGAAATTACACTTCTTAAGAACGGGCACTGTCGAGTGAAAAATTTGGAGGCTGACAACAGGAGGCTTCAGGAAGAGATTGAAGCTGCAAAGAAGCAAATAAATGAAGTCCAGACTGACGGCGAGTTCCGGTAATCCCACCTAACTTATGTACATCAATCCGTGGTTTCTTGCCGTCAGGAGAAAGCAATGCTCGAAGGTAAAATTAGTTTGCAAGGCAAAGCTATTGAAACTTTAGAGGGCAATAAGGCAAAGCTATCCAGCGATCTTGTGGAGGTCAAAAAGAAAACCTATGAGACCTTGTTTCAGTTTTACACTCTCAGCGTTATGACTCGCGGAAGCTTGAGCTATCTGGGTAAGGACTTTCCTCGTACATTAGCCCTTGTTTGGGAAGAGGTGCTTGGTTATTCCAAGGATAAGGAGGATAAGGCTCTACAAGAAGTCCTTCTTGAGACAAAAGACCGTGATGCTCTGGAGACGGGTAGGAGCATATTAGCTGGTGAACGAGCCAAATCCTTTGGAAAAAAGGTTCAGAATGTGGCTCTCGTCCGTGCCCCTAGTTCTGTAGGAGATGGCGCCCCGGGATCCCCAGCTGTTCTAACGGAACCCCCTACTGCTGGTGAAGGTACCTCTAAGACTCATTTGGTTGAGGGTTATGTTACACCTTAAAATGTTTCCAAATGATGTAAATTTTGTTCTGTACTTTTTTTTAGTGTCAGTCTTATGACTGTGTGCTTTTATGATGAACCTGTTGATGTTGGTATGTTGTAACTTTCGCTTATCCGTATCGTATGGCGTTTTTTGCGAATCGTGCGCTGGTTGCGCTTTTACGTCGTTTAACGTCAGTACTATGGGTTGGTCTTGATTTTAAACATCTTATCTCCTCTTTGAGGGGTTTTAGTCTTAACTGCACATTTATTAGCATTTTCAACGATTTAGTAACCCAAACCTTTAAAGTTAATCTTAGGTGTGTATTTTTATGTGATGCAGACACCTTACTGTACATTTAACTTTGTTCCTCATTGGCTTGGCGTCCCAGGCCCTTTTGAAACCTAATTAAATGTACTTCCGTATGCTGGGTTTATTCCTTTTAATATATCCAAATCCCATATCTCACTAACTCAGTGGCCCGAGTCCTTCAGAGACTGGTTTTGGGTACGTGCCCCCATGGGAGGACTTGGGTTAAGCATTTTCGACCCAATTTCGGTCTTATTTGATCCGGCTATTATGATCAAATAGAGACCCAAATTGGATTTATTATACCCCCTTTCGGCTGGGATTTCTGCTGTAATCAACCCTTGGCTTTGTTTGACTTGGTTAACAACAAAGAACAAGGACAGACACCTCCTTTCGGTAAGGGTTTTCACGAACCACGTCGGTTTTAGCCGACTTCACATTTTTGTCGATTTTTTCCGACTTTACATTTTGCCCAATGAAATAGATATTGGCCCTCTTCAATGAAAAAATTAAGAAATTATCTCAAGGCAGGGAATCCTCGTATCCTGCACCTAATATGAAGGTGTTCCTTTGATGGGCTCAGCAAATTTTTATCCGAGGGACTTTTTGTTTTGAGTTGCTTTTGCCCCAGTATTGATTTCTTAGAGATAAGCGTTACTCCTTGTTGTTGGTCTTGACTCCGGTTTTGAGGAATTCATGTCCTGGGGAATTCATGTCCTGCACCTGAGTGGGCGTTTCCTCAGAATCAACAATTTTATTCCCTGTGCTTGCAACAGGTTCTACGATGGTCCTTTGAGTGGGTACTTGCTGGGCATTCAGCCTTTTCCATGGTGATGTGCACAGCTTTTCGTCTGCTGTTCATCTCGTTGTTTGCCCCAGAATAGCTTGTTAATTTGATGCTCGTGGCTCTCAGGCCACACTGCTCAAGGTATGCTTTAGGAACCTTCCCTTTGCAGTTGGGATGGGTGGATATGCTTAGCCACCTCTAACAGGCCTACATTTGAAAAGTTGGTGTTTAGCATGAAGCAATGACTACGATATTTAAACAAGCATACAACAGTTTCCCTATACATAGTATATGCAAGTAGTTCTTTGCTCAACATGAATGTAGCAACTGGGAAAATAAAGTAAAACAGCTATTATTTCTTAAGTCAGGCAGGATAGAAATAGAGTAGCGGGGCGGTGTGACAGGAATTTCAATCAAGAATTCCTCGATCAGAGTGACAATTATTGATCTTTGGCCGTGCGTCGATCTCAAGCTAGTTTATGCCCTCTCTTTGGGGAGCTTGCTCTCCCACGCTGGTATATAAGCGGGATGATGTCTTTGCACATAGCATTGCAGATAGTTCTCCCTGACCGGTCTCTCGACTAGTGACCTCAAGTGTCTACACTCGTTGGTACTATGGCCAGGTTGATCATGGAATTGACAAAATTTTCCTGACTTCATGGCAGCATCCTTGACTTGCATCCGCTCCGGGATCAGGTATGCTATAGTGCCCTTGGTTGCCCTGAAGATATTTTCTATGGTGTCGTTGAGGGGAGTGAACTCAGAATCCTTGAAAAAGTGTGATCTCCTTTTGCTCTTCTTGGCTCCTTTTTTCACGTCTGAGACATATCCCTGTTTTTCCTTTCGTTCCATGGAACGAACGCTTTCCTTCCTACCGGATCTTTGATGGGGCCCATAGCCACAGTAGGCAGTTCTCGGAATAGAACTTTTTTGTTCAGCAGAAGAATTCATTTCGCCTGCACGACTTGTTTGTGCGAACGAAAGGTCTGCAATGCTTGGCATGGATTTAATGTCAGAGGTCTGGGTAGCAAACATCGACTCGATTTTCTCAACTAAGGCGTCATTCACAACTGTTATCTGGCTTGTTATTTCTGTCACTGCTTCCTCCAACTCCTTCCTGGTTATGGCCGCCTCGACTCTTTGCGGTTCCCTTTTTCCAGAATGGACGGTGGGCGATGAGTCAGTACCGGAGACGCCATTGATTCTGGCAGCAGCAATTTCTCTCGCCATGCTCATGATTGCGGGAACAGTGTTTTCTTTTTAAAAGAGAATGGGAGGAGGGACGAACACGGCCCCACGGTAGGCGCCAAAAATGTTTACACCAAAAATGGTCCAAACACCTCAGGTACAAAGCTGTACTTCACAAATTTGGTAGGGAATAAAGTGGAGTCGTATTCAATCAGTAATTCAAAGTAGAAAAATGCATAAAAAAGGTAAAAATAGAGATGAGGTTTAGAGTGGTTCGGCTGTTAATGAGGCCTACGTCCACTATGAAGATGATTTCTAATCTCATGATATGAATTACAAAGTACATCAATTCTCTCTACATCATACACTTCCATTTTCACCTAATACAACCTTGTTTATATACTTTAATCTAAGAAATTATATAAGAAGATGGTTGAATTTGAGGAGAAAGAGGATGAATGGATGATTGATATTGATGATGTTTATGTTCTCTCTGAATCACGAAATTGAGCTTGACGCCATGGCCAGATCCGTGGTTTGTGGCAGAGTTTGGCAGCACTTCGTGATTCTTCCGATCTCTCCCCCCCCCCTTTTCCAGTGGCGGCTATGGTATATTTATAGGTGAGTCATCGGTTTGAAATCCCTTTCCCGCCTTGTAAATCTCTAATTCTACTAATTATAATCGGGCCATTGGCCAGCTGTTGCTAGCTGTCTTGAGCTTTCTTAGGTTGTTATGCGTAGATGACTTTTTGGGTCGGGCGCCTTGTGTAGTTGAGCGGGTTTACAAGAGCGGGTGCTTCTATGCGGGCGACCATTTTGGGAGAATGGCTGTGAGCGCGACACAAGTCTGGAATTGACTCTCCATTGTTCCCTGTGCGACCGGTTGCTTTAGTTCAAGGGTGCTCGTCCTCTTGTTGTTCCTGCAAAGTGTGGTTTGTCTGGCGGCTGTTCAGTGTGGTCGTTCTAGCCCATGTTGGATGTGCGACCTGTTTCATGCTGATGCTTGGCGTGGCCTTGTACTTGCATGAGCGGCCGATCTTATTTTTCGTGCCTGGATTGTGATTTGGACCCAAGTTTCAGGGTCGCACATTGCACCATGCCGTTCGGTTGTACTTGGTCGACCTAATCTGTTCTGGGCTTTGACATTCGGCACTTGCTTTTATGACCGTTCTTCTCCAATACTGATGCTTCAAGTGCCTTAATGATTTCCTATGCGAACGACCCCGATGATGTTTACAACGTATCCCTTGTTCAATGTACACGTGGATTTTTTAGGGATTAACACTATCATTTATATATCGATGATATGGAATATTTAATTTTGATTTAAAATTCAATATGAAGTTGAAATCGTTTTGAAAACGAGTTTAAAACGATTTATAAAATACGTTTTAATCGACGAAATATATAATATATATATATATATATTATATATATAATGGCCTGAATAGAACGCACCGCGCCGCGGCAGTTCGCAAATTTCAACCATTGACTTTGAATGGACATATTATAGGAGATCCGACCGTCGGATTCTTCTAAAACCGGAGCCGTGGGGTTCGTATCGAAAAGAGCTTTCTAACGAATATGAGAGATTTGAAATTTAACGGTTGGATTTGTAATTATGTCCAAATCAAATTTGGAAAACGTCACTATAAGTGCAGTTCGATGACCGTTTATGGAAATCAACTATACGGGCCTTGATAAAATTATTCAAAATATTAATAATTTGTTAAAATCATAATAAATGATTTGGAAAGAATTGGGATGAAAAGTTCCATATTTGAAAAGATAAAAATATATTTTAACGAAATGAACTAGTTATGAACTAGAATTATAATCCAATATTTTTAAATGATTAAATTGGATTCGAAATGGTTTTAAAAATAACCGGAATTTCCAATATATGAATTGGAATGGATTTGAATCGAAATTATCTTCGGAATATTTCGATATTGGATTCCGTGATTATACGGATATTGTGGAGGAATTTGGAAGATATATATATATATATATCGTTATTCCAATACGATATTTGTTAGTTTCAGAATTTGATATGGAATATAAGCCGATATATTTTCTGTTCATAGCCTTGTATTTAATATCAAATGGGATGTGAGTTTGTCGTGAATGGTGTCTTCGTTAACACTGTTCTTAAACCCAGTTGAGAAAAGATAAAATCTTTTTATTTAGATTTAATGAAGTATACCAATTAATTAATATTTAATTGGAATTGAATTGGAATTGATTTTTGGGTTTATTGTGAATGGTGTTTTAAATAACATTTGTTCTTTATTAAAAATTGAATGTGAATTGGGTTTATTGTGAACTTTGTTTTCAACGACATTCGTTCTTTAACCCGATTTACAGCGAAATGTGATTTGGAATTTATAAATCTTTTTACTAAGATTTAACGGAGATTTTTCAAAGTAAAGTTTTCCACTTTAATATATTAAATTGGAATTGAATGGAATTCGATTGATAATAATCGAAGTGAACTTCTGTGGAGGAAGACTGTTAGTGTAACGACCCGGAAATTTGGGATCTTGGTTATCTGATATACGACACATATCGAACATCCAAGGATCGAAAATAACCGAATAGTTAATGGAAGAAATTAGAGGGTGAGAATAGATAAGATAGAAACTTAGAATAGAAAAAGAAGAAGAACACAACATTAGAGTAACACGAATCTCACAACGGAACGAATAACATATAATATATGTAACACAACTTTGAAATATACATCTGTACTTAAACATACATCATTATCAAAGTACAACTCTTACAACACAGCGGAAATAACTATAGCTATATGATCCTGAAGCCTCCTGCTCCAGCTCTTCAAGTATCTGTAAATCCTGACTACTTGATGCCCATACAAAATTGGGCACCCAAGAGTTTAGGGAAAACAAAACAAAATAGTAAAACAGTTTAAAACAGTTTGAACAAGTAAATGATATCTCATAAGACCACGCCATAAAACAGAACGGGTTTTTCCCTTATGAGAATCCAAATTATCTTTATATCAAAAACCTTTTGATATTATAATAATGTCTATCAACCACAATATAATAATCATCTAGCAGAAACGCTTTCATCTCAGGTTCTACATATATAGTATACAATCAAAACCGCAAGCACGTATTGGGTAATGGATTTCCAACTATGACAAGGTATGGAACCACCTTTCGCTAGTGTACCTCTAGAAAGGAATACACTGGGTTCAACAAGAACATCTTGCAACCCGGCCACACACGACCAACCACTCATTTCGCTTGAGTGTATCGAATGTATATCACCAACGGTTGGGATCAGCAACCGTTTCCCGAATGGGACAACATCAATAATAGATTTTTTTGAAGTAAATGAAACTCTATATCAGGTGATTATACACCCTAATAGGTGCGACCTATATAGCCATGCTACCTTCCCGATTTCTGTCATTTACCGGTTGATGAGGCTTGAGGTTACGCCTTATCATCACATCAGATTCACTTCGAATGCCACATTATCAGATCCATCGAAAATCACTAATTGACGTCTACAACAGTACATTACGTGTTTGCTAAAGAAGTTTCCTTCTCCGCTTCCACTCTTGGTACGGTTGAAGAAATCAATGTACGTGACCTTTCTGGAATTACTCTGTCAGACATTCTTCCATACAAGTCATCCAGGAACAGGATGAACCGAAGGTACTCTTCAGTATATCCATCTTAACTAAACAACGTTTCTAACCTTGAAATAGACAAAGTTCACCTTTTAATTCTTTAACAAACTTCCTTACGTAACTCTCTTTTGAATCATCTCTATTCGATAATTCTTTCCTTCGAATAAGGTATATTCGATAACTCTATTCAATTTACTCTATTCGATTAACCCTTATCAATTAACTCTATTGGACTAACGCTATTGGATTAACTCTATTTGATTTAACTCTAGTCGATAACTCCTTTAACTATATTCGAATAAACCAAATTCGATTAACTCCTTTAATTCCATTCGAATAAACTATATTTGATTTATTCCTTTAACTCCATTTAACTCTATTCGAATAACTAATATTCGATAACTCTATTTAACTCTTATTCGAATAAACAAATATTCAATAAACTCCATTTAACTCTAATTCGATTTAACTCTATCGATTTACTCTAACTGATTAACTCTAACTGGTTTAACTCTAACTGATTAACTCTAACCGGTTTAACTCTAACTGGTTAACTCTAACTGATTAACTCTAACTGGTTAACTCTTATTCAAATAACAAATATTCGATTAATCTCTATTCAGCTAACTCGACTTGACTAACCCCTTTTCGAATAACATATTCGATTTACTACTTTCGAATACCATATTTGATTGACTCCCTTCGAATACCATATTCGATTTAACTCTATTCGAATAACTAAATTCGATTAACTCCTTTTTGTAACGACTCGGAAAATCTGAACCAAATTAAAAATTTTAAATTGGCAATTTTAGTGGATTTTGAATATTTATAATAAATATTTTAAATAATAATGATGAAAAATAAGTTTGAATCAACATTTGAAAATGAATATAATTAATTCTAATTATAAACAAGGCCTGAAATGGCGTGGTAGTTTCAAAATTTGAATTCAAAATTTGACTGCCTGTACCGGGTGTAAAACAAAACGGATTTGAGTGAAACCAAAAATATTTAAATCTGTTATTGAATATCTTTCTAAGGAATCTGAAAAATCGAAGTTTCATAGCGGGAAGCAAAAGTTATGGCCAAATGAATTTTCAGAAAGGTCACTATAGAGTTTATATAGCCCGTGAAAATGACCATTTTGCAAACGACCTCGGAATTCGACGAAACTACTTTTATTGGATCCGAGATGTCAAACTATTGCTAGGTTTCAAATTTCATAATTTTTGAAGCTAGTATGTGAGTGTGGAAAAGGAAAATGTTTTTGGTCGATTTCTATTAAATTGGATTGACCAGAAAAGGGCCATTTTTCAAACGGTCTCAGAATTCGATGAAACTATTTTTGTTGGGACCGTATCATCAAAACATAGCTAGATTTATTTTTCTGGAATTTTTCGAATCAGTATGTGGCCCCGACAAATTGAAATGTACGTTCAAATCAAATATTGAATGTTTTATATTTTAATTTGGATGAAAACTGACTGAAACGGTCGAATGGGCCTACGAAACATATCCCATTGTGTTCGGAATGCGGGTAAAATGCTAGGGACGACAGTCGTTGGGTTTGGATTGGAGTTCGTAGGGGGCAGGGGGTATTTTTGGATTTTTAAAACTTTATACAAAAAAAAAGATAGGTCCACATCAGATCGCCCCCCCCCCCCATATTCTCTCTCCCATATAAAGCAAACGGCAGTTGACCTTCGAAACATCCCCCTCCGATTTCTCCTCAACCGCTCAACGAAACCCAGTGCCCCTTTGGAGAATTTTTTAGCCCTCTCCACCACCTTCAAATCCAACCTAACCTCGCCCTCCCTCGTTGCTTCTCCGTCGAGATCCAAGGCCAGGAAGTTGCGCCGTTCGAGGCCAAAATCCTCCGTCACCAGGGGTGCGAGTTCGCCATCGTTCAGGGTGCACGTGCGCCTCTCCTAGCTCTACGTTGTGGCGCTGGCCGATCGTTCTGAAGTGGCACGGATTTCGAGAAAAGTGAAAAACTAGTTTTGAAGATCGAGCTGAGGTAACGGCCTATTTTAAATAAACTATATTATAGCAGTTTAAAGCGCTACCGTTTTTGATTTCACTGTAAAAATCATATCTTTTTCGTTTGTTGACGAAATTAAGTGAAACAAGAGACAGTGGACTCGTGTGGACGTCTTCTACATTCTAGAAGAGACCGCATATTTTTTTGAGCCTTCTGCTATTTTTGGTGGAGTGGAATCCAATGTGAGATTTCTAAACTATAAACAATATGGAAAACGATTATGTATAAATTATATAGTCGATGTATGAGTTATATAAGTGTTGTACACCTCATGTATAAGCGTTGTATAAGTTGTACGTTCGATGTATAAGTTATGTATGCATTGTAAAAATTATATATGTGTTGAATGGAAGTGAAATATACTTATATAAATATATATATACGCCCCTCGTCCACAAACCATGGACGATATTTATTGGTTGTGATTGGTGTGAAAATTGATTGATAGCGAATGGTTGATTAGAATTTTTTGTGGTTGAAATTGATTGATTGTGGTTGAAAAATACCTATTTGTGGTTGAGAATTATTTGGTTGGAACTACATAGAATTAGTTTGTGGAAAGGAAAAAAAAATATACATGCCACCTGCGTGTGAATTAGATGCATGAAAATCCCCATTGTCAAAAGCTGCGAGGCTTTAAGGTAGAGCGAGGAGCCGTACTAGGGGCGGCCCCGGTTTTAACTACCCTGCCGTTATGCTACCGAAATTTTGAATAATATTCATGTAATAGAATTATTTTCATGTGTTGAAACTATATTCGTGTGTTGAATAGAAAACCTTCATGTGTTGAATAGAAATTCATTCGTTGAATAGAAATTCATGTGTTGAATGGTGTTCGTGTTTTAAAATAGATTGTTTTATAATAAAAATCATATTTTTAACATCTATATGAACTATATAAAATAGTTGTGTTTTGAAATAAATTGTTTTACAATAAAAATCACAATTTTACTATATATATACAAACAATTGAAAACCTTCATGTGTTGAATAGAAATTCATGTGTTGAATGGTATTAGTTTTTTAAAATAAAATTGTTTTATAATAAAAATCATATTTTTAACATCTATATGAACTATATAAAATAGTCGTGTTTTGAAATAAATTGTTTTACAATAGAAATCACATTTTTACTATATATATACAAATAATAGGAAACCTTCATGTGTTGAATAGAAATTCATTCGTTGAATAGAAATTCATGTGTTGAATGGTATTCGTGTTTCAAAATAAATTGTTTTATAATAAAAATCATATTTTTAACATCTATATGAACTATATAAAATAGTCGTGTTTTGAAATAAATTGTTTTGCAATAAAAATCACATTTTTATCATATATATGAATTGTTAAAAATAGTGATGTGTTGAAATAGAAGTCAGTTGGATAAAAATATCATTTTTATCAAAGGTATGAAAAGAATATGGTTTTGAAATCGAAGAATCGATTATACTTATATATATATATAAAAATATAATTAAAATGAATCGAATAACAAAGTTGCAGTTCGTATTTTGAAACAGTGATTTCAAACGATTAGTGCGGGAGATCCGACCATCGGATTTTCCCGAAACCGAAACCGTTGGGTTCGCTTTGGAAATACCTTTCCAACGACACCAACTTTGTAAAGATCCAATGGTTGGATTGTTTGGAATGTTTAATTCAAATCTGAAGAAAAACAGCGCCAGAATCGATTATATGTATATATATATATATATAATTAAATTAAATCGAATAACGACGCTGCAGTTCGTAATTTGAAATCGAAACTTCAAACAAGTGTACCAGGAGATCCGACCGTCGGATTTACCCAAAACTGGAACCGTTGGATTCATTTTGAAAAAATCTTTGTAATGATGTAAAGTTTGTGAAGATCCAACGGTTAGATTTTTAGATATGTGTAAATAAAATCTGAAGAAAAACAGCGCCACGGCCGCGTTATGGCCCGAAGCGTCGTTTGAATAAATTGGCTATTTTTAAATAAATAAAAATAGCGATAAATCGTTATAAAATATTATAAACGATATGGAATGTGAAATTTAAAACTAGCTGAAGGTTAGCTAAGTCGAATGGTTTCCTGGGTTTTGATCTGATGTTGGTTTCGGCCTTTGGGGTTAATATTTGGGAAATCGTTCTCTTACTGATTTACGGTTAGTGACTAATGAATTGGAATAAGGCGTATGTGCGTTTGTGTCGCACTTGTTTATTATATACGCGAGTTGCTCAGAAAGACCGGGTTTATCCCTTTCTGAATAGCTAAATCGACAATAAGAAATCGAAGATGAAGACGGTGGTCGAAGACCGGAGATCTTCACCTTGGTTGGATGGTAACCGATGTCCTGATTTGGAGGCATCTTGAAATATGAATAATGAGTGCTGATCGTCCAGACGTACGTGGAGATTGATGGGTATGCGAGGTATATAGTGCCTCCGGTTTCGTTCAGACCCAGAACGGACTTGCAATTGGAATGTGTGTTTGACATTGGAATTCATTTTGTGTGATTGATAGCCATCAGTTGCATGGTGTTAATTTCCTATGTGGCATGCTAAGATGCAGTGATCAGGGCTTCTGTTGAAAAGCAAAGTCTTGTGGTTGATGATCAAAGCACCGCCTGTGTGGCGTAGCTTTGTGTATAACGTGAATTCGCGAACCTCACACCCCGGTATGAACCAGAAACAGGAGAGGACCTCAGGGAGGACATGCGTCTCTTTCTAGCTAGAGGTGGTGTCAGTGCTTGAACTGGCTGACTTTTATATTATATTCACCTGTGTGGTTGTTGCTGTTGCGAGGCGCCTCGGATATATCGGTCGATACGGGACCGATGGAGTCATTCGTTGGCTCATTTGCGCTCCATAGGGTGGGGAGACGTATTGTTCAGGCATTTTAATCCACATCGGTGGACCGGCCCTGTCGCTCCAAGGGTCGATGCGTTCTGATCCTGAGACATGGTAGGCTAGATTGTCTCGAATTCGGTAAGGACTATCTTTTACCTTGTTTCATGATGGAAATCCAATTTCCAAATACGACAGCGTGCGGTTTTGATTGTATATATATATGGCGACATGATATATGGTACCCATGCCGTCTATGATTGATAGTTATGATTCAAAATTGTTTTTGAAACATGTAAAGATTAGTAATAATATCAAATGCTTTTGTTTTATTCGTATCAAGCATATTTTGGCCATTATAAGGTAAAACCCTATCCTCCGGTTTGCGTTGCATTGTGTGATGGGAACTGAGTCTTATAATGGCTTCATTTTTATAAAAAACATTGCAAAGTTTAAAAGATTTACTTGTTTTAAAGCACTGGCAATCCAATGGAGTAAACCCGTTCCGCGAAAGTGGCGTGATCCTGTGATTAGCCAATTGTATAGTGTGTTAAGTAGATTTCTCATACCAGTCCCATGACTGACTCGTAGTTTGTTTCACTTGCAAACTCGGGTGCCCCTTTTTCTACACGGGCAGCCTTGTCTTCAAGTTTTAGCAGGCTCTTTCTGGATAGCTGGAGCTAAAGACGGATTCTATCATTTATCTATTTTATGTTGTTCAGCTCCTATTGTACATATTTTGTTTGTTTTCCGCTGTAGACATTTATGTATAGCTGAACTGTATTTGTACTAAGTATGATCTTGTATACTGTGTAACTCTGATGATTACGTTTATCCAGTGTATTATTTGTACATTATCTGGTGTAATTATTTAATTCTGCTCTGCTATTATCTGTTTATGTGTTATATTCTAAAGATTACCCTTGCCGCCGTCAGTACGGGGTTTGGGGTCATCACACTTTTCGAATAAACTATTCATTTATAAAGATTTACTTTTAGTAACGGTTCTTCACTTTACAAATGATTTCCTTTTTAGTAACGTTTTCCTTTTTATAACGTTTTCCTTTTTATAACATCCTATTCGGTTATAAAAAAATTTCCTTTTTATAACTCTACTTATTTTCTAAATATTTCCTTTTTAATTCTATTTGTAAATGGTTTTACAAATATCTCCTTTTCGATTTCATTCGTAAAGGTTTTACAAATATTCCCCTTTCGATTTCATTTGTAAAGGTTTTACAAATATTCCATATTCAATCTCGTTTGTAAATGGTTTACAAACATTTCTCTTTCTGATTGATTTGTAAATGGTTTACAAACCTTTCTCTTTCTATTTGATTTTTAAAAGGTTTACAAACATTTCTCTTCCTAATCTATTTGCAAATGGTTTGCAAATAATTCCTTTAGGGTTTTATTTCTAAGTATTTTCTATTTATAAATAATCTATTTATAAATAAATTTCTATTTATAAATATTCCATTTATATATAGTTTCTTTTATAAAATCTTCTTTGATTTTATAAATATTATCTCTTTTATAAAATCCTTTGATTTTATAAATAAATCTATTTCAATATTCGTTTTGAAAATTTCCTTTTCACCATTCCGGTATGTTATGGTATTTAACACATCAAATCACGATGACCAATATCGTTCAAACACACATAATCGACAACAGATTATATATCACATCATATATTACAATATATGAACGGAACAGTATTATAAATATTGAGGAACCCAGTAGGGTCCCTCCAACCTGTTTCCCTGCATCCACAGATGTTAACCAATATAATAACATCGATTTCATTTTGATATGAAATATTCTGATAACCAGAATCCATATTTGGTTAACGATATACACATAACTCTATATCGATAATTTTAACTAACTGACTAGCAGTTCAACCAAACAGTCATCACACCGCAACCAACAGATGATTAACAGTTATAAAAATACGTTATAAAAATATAACTGTTCAGAGTTAGTGGGTTTTATTCACTTTGGCAGTTCATTGTTAAAGAATGATAAACTGTTTGTTTGATTTGAATCAAACAGTTAAATTCGCCGTAAATTCAAACGAGCTCCAATCCACTCCCAGTCAGTTTCATTGCGAAGTGTCCGTCCATACGGTCCCAACGGATCTTGTTTCGCTGAATTTCGATAACGTATGGAAAAGTTCTACAATTTATAAATTTGAATATGTTATTTGAATTTAAATGAAACTTAAATAAAAATCTTTTGGGCCTTTACCCTTAACTTGGCCCATGACACTACTTCACACCCTCAGGCCCGCTCCATATCCTTCTTCCTCACGAAGAGCTTCCGTGGCCTGCTCAACGCCATAGCCTCCTGAGCTCGATCCCCTTTCACTCAATACTCCATTATCCTTCAAACCGAAAACACCATTGAACTGCTTTTTCCTTCCTCCATCAATCCCACTCCGTATTGATTAACTCACACGCCAATATCTGGCCGCGATCTCGAGCTCCAAAGCTCGTTTACAGGGAAGGTGTCGACAGCTTTACGCACCGAAAACTCCACCAATCCTCGTACAAGTGCGGTTTTACTTGCTCAACCCAAGAATGGTAATGAAAACCTGGATCAAAGCTTCCAACTCCCCAAAAATCGAAACCCTATGTCGCTGTTGCAAAACCAATGGATAAAAACAGTGATCAGACTCCCCAAAATTCCTACTAGATCGAAGTGTAGGTTGATGCGAGCTCAAATATGTATTCACTTCGATTTATAGAATTTAATTTGATTTTCTTATGATTTTCTTGCTCACGATATTTGGTTGAGGAAGAAAGAAATGTGGCGGCTTGTAAGAATGTTTTTATAAGGGGCGAGATTCTTCTTTGTGGCTGAAAACGATCAGATGTGGCTTGTTTTTCTACCATAAAATTAGTTAGGATATTTTATTCAATTATTTTGTTTAGTTATTAATGTCATACTCGTCTTTAAAAATTCCTATGATCACTCATGATACCCAAAAATCACGGGAATTGGCATGTAGTTACAGTTTGACATTACGGTCCCAATGAAACTGGTTTCGTCGAATTCCGACTCCGTTTTCCTCACAAAGCGTATTTTTAACCATCAAAATATTGACTGTTTTTCACTTTAAAAATCCGTACGGCCACACAGTGACCCCAAAAATCACGGAACTTGGAATCTAACAAAAATTTGATATTGCGGATCCAATAAAATTAGTTTCATCGAATTCCGGCTTCGTTTGCAAAACTGGCTATTTTTAAAGCTCTGAATGACCCATTTAAATATATAAATATATTTAAATATAATTAAATTAAATATAAAAATATTTATATTATCGTATATATTCTTAACAGAATATCATACAGCTCCACTGGGATTTATAACTCGATATTTCAAATCTGGGTCAACCCGATATTCGATTTATATTGAAATTCCTTTTTTAAAATATAAATAATTCCTTTATAAATTATAAAGGAATTCCATAGCGACTTTTCTAAAATTTGATTTGGACATAAATCAAAATCTACACGATGAAATCCCGATTTTTCTCTTCCATTAGAAAGATATACTCCACCAGCTCCACACGTTTCTTGTTTCACAGAAATCCGGCTTAAAACGAATCCTGTACATTCAGTTGAAGTTCGAATCGCCAAATTACGAACTACAACGCCATTTCAAGCTCGATTTTAATTATAATATAATTATACGTTCCAACTGTCATTCAAATAATATATTCGTTATTCTAATTCAATTCTAAGCTGAATTAAATATCACAGATGATCCAGTTCACACCATATCGTCACTTCAGCCAATTCTGATTATTTCAGAATTAAATATATTATTTAATTTATTATTTTAATTAAATAATTACCATTATTTAATTAAACCACCATTTAATTCACTATATCACTATTTATATAATTAAATAAATTAATTATAATACCTCTGCAAATGCGGGTCATTACAATCTTCCCCACTTAAAATAATTTCGTCTTAGAAATTGCTAAGGTAGAGGACGACCCTATCGACTGGTTAGAACATATTTGTTCACTTCTTAACTTCAGTTTCAACTGAACTAATTTAATTTTAATTAAATTATTAATTAATTCTTATCAACGAAAATTTCCAAAAAATCCTGAAAATTTTCTAATGCCTTAACTCTTCGAAAAATTTCGCAAGCACCTCCTTTGTACTGGTCAATACGTCAAACCACCACTCGCCTCTCTGGGCCATTCCTATCCCAAAAGAAAATCAAACAGCCAAGCGGCTTGCCAATTCATCTCATAAATCTTTTATCCAATAGAAATATAAACTTGTATCTTTTTGTCGGCATATCATTATATCCTTTCCACCTGTTATCAATTCAACTTATACCCAGGTCATCCCAATCAAATTCCAATCAATTTATCCTCAAAACCACATCACTCGCTTATAACCAAGCCAAATATCATTTCAAACTCGAGTTTCATTCTCGATTCCCAACTCTTAACTTGATTATTACATCACACTTCAAATTTAAATCTCACAATCCAATTTGCCTTGATATCATTCTAATTCAATTTCAGTTTCCACTTAACTGACTTTACTTTAATTCAAATCTGCTTTCACAAATTTCTGTTAAATTTGTTTTTGATTCAAACAGTGTTTCCCTGGGAGTTTTCTTAAACATTTTACTCTTTTCAAAAATCAAATTTTCCTTTTTGAAATTCAACACAACTTGTTTTTCCCCAAAACAAATTCAAAACAATATCTCTGATAGTAATCCGTCACTTACAACTCGAAAATGAATGCTGATGGTGCAGCTGTCATCATCAGAATCTATTTTCCAGCGATCGAAGTGAGTTTAATACTATAAAACCATTTCTAAATATAATTCACACTTCTTGTAAAACAATTTAAAATATCCCAGGATCTTAATTTTTCCTTATTTTTAATCCAAATCCATTTACAAACACTTATCAATTTTTTCCACAATTTTAATTCAATTTCCGGTTTAAATTTTAGATTTAACTCATCTGATTTCACGTATTTCACTTATATGAATTCTGATTGGTTATTTACATAACCATTAAATTTATAATCTTACTCGATTATAATAAAAACCAATATATCCACTATATTATAATTTTGACATATATATATATCTTCTCTATATCAAGATATACCTTGGGTAAACTTATTTTAATTTACCCTCTTTTCAAAACATATCGTGTCGACCCATCGTATTCGAGTGTTTATAAACTCCTACCGATATAGTGGATCAAACTGATCGACCAGAACTCATAAACTACTCAACCAATAAATCTTCACAATATAAAATTATTTTTATATCATCTACAAATACGTTCACTCGTATATATACACTCAAACTCAATCTAGGGTATTACTAACCCCATCTCTACTGAGTCACGCCACAGAGCCAAGCTAATTCACTTAACCTTATGCTTTGATACCAACTGTAACGCCCCGGAAATTTATGATCTTGGTTATCCGATATACGACACATATCGAACATCCAAGGATCGAAAATAACCAAATAGTTAATGAAAGAAATTAGAGGGTGAGAATAGATAAGATAGAAACTTAGAATAGAAGAAGAAGAAGAACACAACATCAGAGTAACACGAATCTCACAGCGGAACTAATAACATATAATATATGTAACATAACTTCGAAATATACATCTGTACTTGAATGTACATCATTATCAAAGTACAACACTTACAACACAGCGAAAATAACTATAGCTATATGATCCTGAAGCCTCCTGCTCCAGCTCTTCAAGTATCTGTAAATTCTGACTACTTGACTGCCCATACAAAATTGGGCACTCAAGAGTTTAGGGAAAACAAAACAAAATAAACTCCGGGTCAGTCATGGGATTGGTATGAGTAAAACAGTTTAAAATAGTTTGAACAAGTAAATGATATCTCATAAGACCACGCCGTATAATGGAACAGGTTTTTTCCCTTATGAGAATCCAAATTATCTTTATATCAGAAACCTTTTGAAATTATAATAATGTCTATCAACCACAATATAACAATCGTCTAGTAGAAACGCTTTCATCTCACGTTCTACATATATAGTATACAATCAAAACCGCAAGCACGTATTGGGTAATGGATTTCCAACTATGACAAGGTATGGAACCACCTTTCGCTAGTGTACCTCTAGAAAGGAATACACTGGGTTCAACAAGAACATCTTGCAACCCGGCCACACATGACCGACCACTCATTTCGCTTGAGTGTATCGAATGTATATCAACAACGGTTGGGATCAGCAACCGTTTCCCGAATGGGACAGCATCAACAATAGATTTTTTGAAGTAAATGAAACTCTAGATAAGGTGATTATACACCCTAATAGGTGCAACCTACATAGCCATGCTACCTGCCCGATTTCTATCATTTACCAGTTGATGAGGCTTGAGGTTACGCCTTATCATCACATCAGATTCACTTCGAATGCCACATTGTCAGATCCATTGAAAATCACTAATTGACGTCTACAACAGTACACTACGTGTTAGCTAAAGAAGTTTCCTTCTCCTCTTCCACTCTTTGTACGGTTGAAGAAATCAATGTACGTGACCTTTTCGGAAATACTCTGTCAGACATTCATCTATACAAGTCATCCAGGAACAGGATGAACCGAAGGTACTATTCAGTATATCCATCGTAGGCACTGTTATATAAGATTTATACAATAGCCCTTGCACTTTACTCCGTCTTCAATTATCTTTGGCATATATGATTCGCAACGCTTATGCCAATACAGAGTGGTTCTTTGGATAATAATCCAACCGGTCTCTCCATATTTACAACGTAAAATGGTCAAAATATTCGATAGTCGGTGATTTAACCATCAAAGAAAAACAGGAGTGCAAACAACGATATTATTTCCAAATGGAAATTTATATCTATCAAACATCATTTAACATTTATCTCTTTATTTCATAAATTTTCTTATCTCATGTTTCCCTATATTCAACATTTCTTATTTTCTAAATTTAGAAAATATATGTTATTACCATTGGAAAACATTTCCATTTCTTGTTTTCTATATCAGAAAACATATCTGGTTCTTATTTGGAAAACATTTCCAAAACTCCTTCATTGGACTTAGACAGATGTTTAAACAAACCATCGCGATGCCAACTCAAACCATTACGCTTATTAACTAAATTCCTTTAACCCACCTTCACTATCGAACCTTAACCATTCCTTAGTTAAAAATGAAGTCAATCAAGTTAGGGTAATACTACCTCTCAGACCTTAACTGAACAACGTTTCTAACCTTAAAATAGACAAAGTTCACCTTCTAATTCTTTAACAAACTTCCTTACGTAACTCTCTTTTGAATCATCTCTATTCGATAATTCTTTTCTTCGAATAAGGTATATTCGATAACACTATTCAATTTACTCTATCCGATTAACCATTATCAATTAACTCTATTGGAATAACGCTATTGGATTAACTCTATTTGATTTAACTCTAGTCGATAACTCCTTTAACTATATTCGAATAAACCAAATTCGATTAACTCCTTTAATTCCATTCGAATAAACTACATTCGATTTATTCCTTTAACTCCATTTAACTCTATTCAAATAACAAATATTCGATAACTCTATTTAACTCTTATTCGAATAAACTAATATTCGATAAACTCCATTTAACTCTAGTCCGATTTAACTCTATCGATTTACTCTAACTGGTTTAACTCTAACTGATTAACTCTAACTGGTTTAACTCTAACTGGTTAACTCTAACTGATTAACTCTAACTGGTTAACTCTTATTCGAGTAACAAATATTCGATTAATCTCTATTCAGCTAACTCGACTCGACTAACCCCTTTTCGAATAACATATTCGATTTACTAACTTTCGAATACCACATTCGATTGACTCCCTTCGAATACCATATTCGATTTAGCTCTATTCGAATAACTAAATTCGATTAACTCCTTTTCGAATAAACTATTCATTTATAAAGATTTACTTTTAGTAACGGTTCTTCACTTTAAAAATGATTTCCTTTTTAGTAACGTTTTCCTTTTTATAACGTTTTCCGTTTTATAACATCCTATTCGGTTATAAACAAATTTCCTTTTTATAACTCTATTTATTTTCTAAATATTTCCTTTTTAATTCGATTTGTAAATGGTTTTACAAATATCTCCTTTTCGATTTCATTTGTAAAGGTTTTACAAATATTCCCCTTTCGATTTTATTTGTAAAGGTTTTACAAATATTCCCTATTCAATCTCATTTGTAAATGGTTTACAAACATTTCTCCTTTTGATTGATTTGTAAATGGTTTACAAACCTTTCTCTTTCTATTTGATTTTTAAATGGTTTACAAACATTTCTCTTTCTAATCTATTTGCAAATGGTTTGCAAATAATTCCTTTAGGGTTTTATTTCTAAGTATTTTCTATTTATAAATAATCTATTTACAAATAAATTTCTATTTACAAATATTCCATTTATAAATAGTTTCTTTTATAAAATCTTCTTTGATTTTATAAATATTATCTCTTTTATAAAATCCTTTGATTTTATAAATAAATCTATTTTAATATTCATTTTGAAAATTTCCTTTTCCCCATTCCGGTATGTTATGGTATTTAACACATCAAATCACGATGACCAATATCGTTCAAACACACATAATCAACAACAGATTATATATCACATCATATATTACAATATATGAACAGAACGATATTATAAATATTGAGGAACCTAGTAGGGTCCCTCCAACCTGTTTCCCTGCATCCACGGATGTTAACCAATATAATAACATCGATTTCATTTTGGTATGAATATTCTGATAACCAGAATCTATATTAGGTTAACGATATACACATATAACTATATCGATATTTTTAACTAACTGACTAGCAGTTCAACCAAACAGTCAACACACAGCAACCAACAGATGATTAACAGTTCTAAAAACACGTTATACAAATATAACTGTTTAGAGTTGGTGAGTTTTACTCACTTTGGCAGTTCATCGTTAAAGAACGATAAACTGTTTATTTGATTTGAATCAAACAATTAAATTTGTCATAAATTCAAATGAGCTCCAATCCACTCTCAGTCAGTTTCATTGCGAAGTGTCCGTCCATACGGTCCCAACGGATCTTGTTTCGCTGAATTTCGATAACGTATGGAAAAGTTCTACAATTTATAAATTTGAATATGTTATTTGAATTTAAATGAAACTTAAATAAAAATCTTTTGGGCCTTTACCCTTAACTTGGCCCATGACACTACTTCACACCCTCAGGCCCGCTCCATATCCTTCTTCCTCACGAAGAGCTTCCGTGGCCTGCTCAACGCCATAGCCTCCTGAGCTCGATCCCCTTTCACTCAATACTCCATTATCCTTCAAACCGAAAACACCATTGAACTGCTCTTTCCTTCCTCCATCAATCCCACTCCGTATTGATTAACTCACACGCCAATATCTGGCCGCGATCTCGAGCTCCAAAGCTCGTTTACAGGGAAGGTGTCGACAGCTTTACGCACCGAAAACTCCACCAATCCTCGTACAAGTGCGGTTTTACTTGCTCAACCCAAGAATGGTAATGAAAACCTGGATCAAAGCTTCCAACTCCCCAAAAATCGAAACCCTATGTCGCTGTTGCAAAACCAATGGATAAAAACAGTGATCAGACTCCCCAAAATTCCTACTAGATCGAAGTGTAGGTTGATGCGAGCTCAAATATGTATTCACTTCGATTTATAGAATTTAATTTGATTTTCTTATGATTTTCTTGCTCACGATATTTGGTTGAGGAAGAAAGAAATGTGGCGGCTTGTAAGAATGTTTTTATAAGGGGCGAGATTCTTCTTTGTGGCTGAAAACGATCAGATGTGGCTTGTTTTTCTACCATAAAATTAGTTAGGATATTTTATTCAATTATTTTGTTTAGTTATTAATGTCATACTCGTCTTTAAAAATTCCTATGATCACTCATGATACCCAAAAATCACGGGAATTGGCATGTAGTTACAGTTTGACATTACGGTCCCAATGAAACTAGTTTCGTCGAATTCCGACTCCGTTTTCCTCACAAAGCGTATTTTTAACCATCAAAATATTGACTGTTTTTCACTTTAAAAATCCGTACGGCCACACAGTGACCCCAAAAATCACGGAACTTGGAATCTAACAAAAATTTGATATTGCGGATCCAATAAAATTAGTTTCATCGAATTCCGGCTTCGTTTGCAAAACTGGCTATTTTTAAAGCTCTGAATGACCCATTTAAATATATAAATATATTTAAATATAATTAAATTAAATATAAAAATATTTATATTATCGTATATATTCTTAACAGAATATCATACAGCTCCACTGGGATTTATAACTCGATATTTCAAATCCGGGTCAACCCGATATTCGATTTATATTGAAATTCCTTTTTTTAAATATAAATAATTCCTTTATAAATTATAAAGGAATTCCGTAGCGACTTTTCTAAAATTTGATTTGGACATAAATCAAAATCTACACGACGAAATCCCGATTTTTCTCTTCCATTAGAAAGATATACTCCACCAGCTCCACACGTTTCTTGTTTCACAGAAATCCGGCTTAAAACGAATCCTGTACATTCAGTTGAAGTTCAAATCGCCAAATTACGAACTACAGCGCCATTTCAAGCTCGATTTTAATTATAATATAATTATACGTTCCAACTGTCATTCAAATAATATATTCGTTATTCTAATTCAATTCTAAGCTGAATTAAATATCACAGATAATCCAGTTCACACCATATCGTCATTTCAGCCAATTCTGATTATTTCAGAATTAAATATATTATTTTAATTAAATAATTACCATTATTTAATTAAACCACCATTTAATTCACTATATCACTATTTATATAATTAAATAAATTAATTATAATACCTCTGCAAATGCGGGTCATTACAGTTAGTACGTATGGAATTTAAAAGGCTTTGCCATTATTCCATTTATATTATTAGTCAGATATGGAAATTGATATCGACTATATATTGATTTGTTTTTCCGTGAAGATTTCATAATTAATGGAATGTGATTTGGGTTTTTCGTGGACTTTGTTTTAAATGACATTAGTTCTTTAACCCAGTTAAAAGCAGGATTACATGTCTGTCATTGTATTTCGATCTGTATGGTTGATCTCTGCTAAATATATATCTGCTTGGTGGCGGAGAATTTATTCTCTTGCTTAACACCCTTCTCTAAGACATACGAGCTTAGAGTTTATATATCGGCAGAAATCAATAGTACGGTGTAGATTGTCGATGCGACATATTTGTGTTTCCAAAGTTAAATAATCGTTAATATTGATTTTTTGGGAAGATTAAAACTAGGTGGAGTTTTAATGAATCTTTAATTAGATTGATATGTGAATTGATAATTTAAATTATCAAATTTGGGAAATGATCGAGAGTGGAGTATCACCAGTTTTTCTATAAGCGATAGGTAAATCTTTAATTAGATTTGAAGGAGAAATGGTAATTAATTTTACAAATAACACCGTGGTGTTAGATATGGAGTATGACCAGTTTTTCTCCATGGGATGAATAGGTTGGGATTGGGAAATTAAACAAATGATTACTTCGGTGAGGTGCGCTAATCCCGACTAGTTTGGAAAACCGTAATATGGTTTGAATTGACATCAAAGGAAAATTAAAAAATAAATTTAAAGAATTTATCTTTGATAAAATTAACGTGAACCTTTCCCAAAGTATATGAATATTTGAATAAAAGAATATTCAGAATTGGAATGAGGCGTATGTTGTGTTTTTATATCACTTTTTTATTATATACGCGAGTTATTCAGAAATGTCGGGTTTGTACCCATTCTGAATAACGGATTCGACAATAAGTCGACATGAATACGGTAGTTGAAGATCAGAGGTCTTCACATCATTTGGATGATTACTGATATCTTGATTGGGCTGTACACCCAAGATAAGGTAATAAGTGGTGATCGTCCAGATGTACTTGGAGACCGACCGGATATGGGAGGACCTCTCTCCTGTATTGGACATTCGGGACGAGGAATAAGGTTCCTCCAGTTTCGTTCAGACCCAGAACGAACTTGTAAATGGATGTGTGTCTGACATCAGATTTTATTCTGTGTTGATTGATTTCTATTAAATATATATCTGTTTGGCGACGGAGAATTTATTCTCTTGCTTAACGCCCTTCTCTGAGGCGTACGAGCTCAGAGGTTATATATCGATTGACATCAGTTGTATGGCGTGAATTGCCAGTGTGGCATGCTGAGATGTAAATTATCAAGGCTTTTTTTGAAAAGCAGTGTCTTGTGGTTGATGATCAAAGCACAAACCTTAAATGGTATATCTTTGTGTATAGCATTAATTCGCGAGCCTCACACCTTGGTATGAGTCAAAAACGGGATAAGGACTATTAGGAGAACATGACGTTTCTTTCTAACTATGGGTGGTGTCAGCGTTTTGCAAGCCCTGACATTGTTATATTTTTACCTATGTGGTTGTTGGATTGCGAGGCGCCTCAGATATATCAGTCTCTTCGGAGCCGATGGATATAGGTCCTATAGGACTGGGAAACGTGTGTTCAGGAATTGCCAATCCACTAACGTAAGTGTGGACTGGCACAACCGATCCAGGGTTACCTAGAGTGTGTAGTCCCAAGGCATTTGCTAGAGTGTCTCGAAGCGGAGAGGAGCCATCCCTGGCCTTGACTCATAGATGGAATTCGATTTCCAATACGTGATATTTCGGTTTTATTTGTAGAGCCTAGTATGGCGACATAGTGGGATGGGGCACTATGCCGTCTATGATTGATACATTTATATTTGAAGTTATTTTCATACACTTTACACTATAATAGTATCAAAATGATTTGTTTTAAACGTACCAAGCATGTTTGGCTATTATAAGGTAAAACTCTATCCTCTGGCTTGCGTTGCATTGTGTGATGGGATCCGAGTCTTATAATAGCTTCATTTTTTCAAAAAGCATTGCGTTGTTTGTTATATGCACTGGTATTCTTAGTATGAAACCCTTTCCGTGTTATACGGAGTGGTCCCTTGATATACTTTATTTTTAAAGTAAAGATTTAATAACTGTTTTAGTTCTCACACAGTCACATGACAGACCCGAAGTTTATTGTTTTAACCTAAACTCTGGGTGACCCTATTTTCCAGACGGGCAGTTAGTAGTTTTGGTTTTGCAGATTTATATTCACAGGATCCTAGTATACAGCTGGAATGATATTCGGAAAGCTCTGTATCCGTATATCTCCTTCAGTTGTGTTTTGTATTATTTTTCGCTGCATTGTAATTTGTAAATCTGTGATATTTTTCTGGTGTGTAATATTTATTCATACTCTGTATATTTTTGTATTCTGATGGAATTGTTGTAATTAACAATGAAATGTTCTTCTGTTTGTGTTCTGATTCATCTTGTCCTCAAAGCAATTTGTTCTTTCCTTAACGGGGAAGTTCGGGTTGTTACATTTGGTATCAGAGCTTTGGTTTACAGAGCTCGAGAACAAGACACATTAGAACCGTACGAAAGAATTCATCGGAGATTGGATTAGTAATGTCCAATAAAAATGACTCATTAGAGATAGGATCAGTAGTATCCTAGAACGATTGTGAAGAGCGTTATTTTTGAAATAAAATTTAAAACAACTTTTGTTTTGAAAATTTAAACCTTATTCAACGTATTTGAATATTTATTTTATATTGATTTGTACAATCCAATATATAAAGATTTTGTGTGTATGCCTTGCAAACATGTATTTGAAGTTTTAATATACTGGATAGATATAGAATCACACTCTAGTTGCTCGGAGATGATTCTGATGATCGCTCGAGCATCATCAGCATTTATGTTCGGGTTTCGAAAGTGGGATTTCTATATATTTCCAACTGATTGGTGTGAGAACCAAAACTAGATAGGGCTTATTGATATGATTTGACATCAAAAATGTGATCTTTGAATATATATATTAAAGATATGTGTTTGAAATGATAATTAACTAATTGATTGATGATTGTGTTGTGTGATTATTCATTTAAACCAACATACAGATGCATGGTAAATTTTGGCCAAATAGTATTAAATTTTGAACTGAATCGAAAATTGTTTGAGATTGGATGCATATACATGTATATACATTGAACAGGTCATAGGAAGGAGGCTAGAGAAGAGGAATAAAATTGAGTGCCCGACAAATAGGTACATGTTTACCAATTTATTGGGTTTGGATGATTTTATAAGCCGATTGGCTAGCCGCTTGGATTTTTCTTTTTCTTTTTGAGATGAGAGGGCCTATGTGGCGGTTTGGGGATTTTCCCAGTGCTCCCCATACAAAGGAGGTTATGGCAAAAAAATTCGTAAATTTAGGGTGTTAGCCAAATTTAGTGTGTTAGCCAAATTTTTAAAGAATTGAAAAATTCTTAGAAACTGAAAAGTTGAAGAATGAAAGCCAAACTGAAAGTTGAGTTGATTAGTTAAACAACTTTCAACTACATTCCTTTTCAAGAACGAAAAGATTTTAAGTGGGGGAGATTGTAACAACCCGGAAAATCAGAACCAATTTAAAATTTTTATTTTGGCAATTTTAATGAATTTTGAATATTTAAAATGAATTATTTTAAATAATAACGACGAGAAATTTATTTTGAATAGAATTAGAATGTATATATTTATCTGAATTGAAGTTAGAATATAAATATTTATTTTTAATTATAAAAGGAATTGAAAATGGTGCGGTAGTTTGAAAATTCATTTTCAAATTTTAAATTAATGTACAGGATTCAAAATAAACTAGATTTTTGCAAAACCAAAAATATTAGAATCTATTTGAAAATATCTTTCCAAAGAATCCGAAAAACTGAAATTTCATTGCGGGAATAAAAAGTTATGCCTAGTTGAAAATTCGGAATAGTCGCTATGGAATTTTAGCCCTTAAAAATGGAAATTTTGCAAACGACCTCCGTTTTCGACGAAACCACTTTTGTTGGATCCGGGATGTTAGATTATTACTAGATTCCAAAATTCATAATTTTTGGGATTAATTTATGAGCGTGGAAATGGAAAACGTGTTTTGACAGTTCTAGTCAATTTGGATCGATTAGAAAATGGCCATTTTTCAAACGGTCTTCAAATTTAACGAAATTAGTTTTGTTAGGACCGTATCGCCAATACGAGGCAAGAAATAATTTTTCTGGAATTTTTAGAATCAGTATGTGACCCTAATAAATTGAAATATACGTTTAATATTCAATATAATGATTTATATTTTAATCTAAATGGAAACTAATCGAAACAGTCGAATTGGCTTACGGGACATATCCCATTGCATTTGGAACTGGGGGTAATTAGCTTGGGGCGACAGTTGTTGGGCTTGATTCGGAGTTCGAATTTTAAACTAACCTTTTAAAATTAAAAATAGAATTAAATATATAATTATATATTGGGGTCAACCCCTTTTCTTCCTTCCGCAGTCAAAATCGAAAATAAATAAATAAAAGAGAAAAAGAGGATCTCTTCATCACACACCCCACTAGCGCTACGCCGCCAGCGACGGCGACCCCCCTCCCTCCTCCCCTGCCACATCGCGTCGCCCCCCTCTACTTTTGTTCCCTCCTCTCTCCATCGCGAAAACCCCATCTCCAAGAACCCCAAACCCTCCGCCCTCCTGCACCAGTCTAATCCGTTTCCATTGCCTAGGCCGGCCACCATCGCTGAAATGACCTCCGACACCCCCCTGTCAGCCGTGCACAGAAGACCCTCTTCCGCAGACAAAACCGAAAAAAGGGAGTTCTTTCTTCCCTTTTTGTATTTAAATAACACGGTGTTATTTTAATTCAGTTTTAATTTATTAAATGTGGCAATTAAAAGCCTTAATTCGTATGAAGTAAAGTTTAGATTTTTATTCATGAAAAGATAGGATTTTTACTCGAATAAAGCTTTTAATTTTAATTATATAAAGATACGATTTTTAATCGTATAAAGATATGATTTTTAATCGAATAAAAACATGATTTTTATATTGTAGAGATAATAAAAATATGATTTTTTTTGCAAAGGTACGATTTTTAAATATATAAAAATTCGATTTTTATATATGAAGTGGCGATGCAAAAGTTGGATTTTTATTATGAAGTTAGCGAAATAAAAATATGATTTTTATTGTTTGAAAGGCGATGTAAAATATAATTTTTATTATATATAAAGTGCTATAAAAATATAATTTTTATAATGAGGTAGCAAAATAAAGAATTTGATTTTATATACAAGTAGCGAAATAAAAATATAATCTTTCCTTTATACGTGTAGTGTCATAAAATTGTGATTTTTAATATAAAGATCGTGTGAAACAAATCGCGATGGAACTGACGGCAAACAAATCCAAACGGTTCGGAACTTCAGAAATAGAACTGGCGGAGTGGATCCCAAAGGTGAGAGCTTCTCATTTTAATTTATTTTCTAGTTAGAAATATATATTAGGATGCAGACGGTGTTTAGTAGCACCCGACACCCGTCGTCCACAAACCATGGACGACTTGTTTGTTTGTTT
Source organism: Allium sativum (assembly GCA_030737875.1). Lineage (NCBI taxonomy): Eukaryota > Viridiplantae > Streptophyta > Magnoliopsida > Asparagales > Amaryllidaceae > Allium > Allium sativum. The sequence goes on along the minus strand of CM060919.1, from coordinate 792,364,759 downwards.
GATTGTGTGATGTGGAATGGAATAAATATTTTTTAGTTAAAAATATAATTTTTGATGTGTATATGAATAAAATAAATATTCATAAACAAATCGGACGATTTGTTTATGTACACACATTTGACTAATATTGATTGGGACGATAAATTATACATATGCTCAACTGCACAAATAAAATTCATTATTTGTTGATTGAAACCCCATACAGGTATTGGGATAATATTGGACATATACTAATCCCGATATTTAATTGTATGTCAATCGATTGGTTGACAAGCTGTGTAAGCGTTGAATATTTATATTTAATGTTTATGCAGTGTAGAATGCACTCTGGATGATGGTTGACTGTGTTTGATTATTGTTGTATGCATGTGTGTATGAAATCCATATAAATCACATTATATGGTAATTGACTGTGTCTGATTCCAGTTCAGAAAGAAGGAATATTATAAAATAACGATTATTTTAAAATAATGAATATTTTAAAATAAAATTCAGTAAAGGATCAAAATGTGATTTTGATGTCCGATTTGGGATGGACACGAATATATTTAAATATATAAAGTCGGGTTGATTAGATTAACGTCATTTTGACGTGAACGATATTTATATCAATTTTATTCATTAAAACAATGAATATCGAAAAGGAAATGATTTCAAATTCTAATGTTTTGAAAATACTATCATTTATATATCGATGTTATGGAATATTCAATTTTGATTTGAAACTGAATATGAAGTCGAAATCATTTTGAAAACGAGTTTAAAACGATTTATAAAATACGTTTTAAATGGAAATCAACGATATATACATAATATATATATTATGTATATATAATGGCCTGAATAGAATGCGTCGCGCCGTGGCAATTCGCGAATTTCGACCATTGACTTCAAATGGACATTACGGGAGATCCGACCGTCGGATTCTCCTAAAACCAAAACCATTGGGTTCGTATCAAAAAGAACTTTCTAACGAATATGAGAGATTTGAAATCTAATGGTTGGATTTGGAATTATGTCCATATCAAATTTGGAAAAGGTCGATGTAAGTGAAGTTCGATGACCGTTTATGGAAATCATATGGGCCTTGATAAAATTATTTAAAATACCAATAATTTGTGTAAAATCATAATAAATGATTTGGAAAGAATTGGGATGAAAAATTCCATATTTGAAAAGATAAAAATATATTTTTATCGAAATGAACTAGTTATGAACTAGAATTATAATCCAATATTTTTAAATAATTAAATTAGATTTGAAATGGTTTTAAAAATAACCGGAATTTCCAATATATGAATCAGGATTGATTTGAATCGAAATTATCTTCGGAATATTTCGATATTGGATTCCGCGATTATATGGATATTGTGAAGGAATTTGGAAGATATATATATATCGTTATTCCAATATGATATTTGTTAGTTTCAGAATTTGATATTGAATATAAGCCGATATATTTTTTGTTCAGAGCCTTGTATTTATTATCAAATGGGATGTGGGTTTGTCGTGAATGGTGTCTTTATTAACAATGTTCTTAAACCCAGTTGAGAAAAGATTAAATCTTTTTATTTAGATTTAATGAAGTATACCAATTAATTAATATTTAATTGGAATTGAATTGGAATTGATTTTTGGGTTTATCATGAATGGTGTTTTAAATAACACTTGTTATTTAACCCGATTAAAAATGGAATGAGAATTGGGTTTATTTTGAACTGTGTTTTCAATGACATTCATTCTTTAACCCGATTTACAGTGAAATGTGATTTGGAATTTATAAATCTTTTTACTAAGATTTAACGGAGATTTTCCCAAGTAAAGTTTTCCAATTTAATATATTAAATTGGAATTGAATGGAATTCGATTGATAATAATCGAAGTGAACTTCTGTGGAGGAAGACTGTTAATACATATGGAATTTAAAAGGCTTTGCCGTTATTCCATTTATATTATTAGTCGGATATGGAAATTGATATCGATTATATATTGATTTGTTTTTCCGTGAACATTTCATAATTAATGGAATGTGATTTGGGTTTTTCGTGGACTGTGTTCTAAATTACATTAGTTCTTTAACCCAGTTAAAAGCAGGATTACATGTCTGTCATTGTATTTCGAACTGTATGGTTGATCTCTGCTAAATATATATCTGCTTTGTGGCAGAGAATTTATTCTCTTGCTTAACACCCTTCTCTAAGATGTACAAGCTTAGAGTTTATATATCGAAGAAATCAATAGTGCAGTGTAGATTGTCGATGCGACATGTTTATGTATTCAAAGTTAAATAACCATTAATATTGATTTTTGGGAAGATTAAAACTAGGTGGAGTTTTAATGGATCTTTAATTATATTGAAACGTGAACTGATAATTTAAATTATCAAATTTGGGAAATGATCGAGAGTGGAGTATCACCAGTATGCTCCAAGCGATAGGTAAATTTTTATTAGATTTGAACGCGAAATGGTAATTAATTTTACCAATAACACCATGGTGTTAGATATGGAGTATGACCAGTTTCGCTCCATGGGATGAAAAGGTTGGGATTGGGAAACTAAACAAATGATTACTTCGGTAAGGTGCGCTAATCCCGACTAGTTTAGAAAACTGTAACATGGTTTGAGTTGACGTCCAAAGAAAGATTAAAGAATAAATTTAAAGAATTTATCTTTGATAAAATTAATGGGAACCTTTCCCAAAGTATATGAATATTTGAATAAAAGAATATTCAGAATTGGAATGAGGTGCATGTTGTATTTTTATAGCACTTATTTATTATATAGCGAGTTATTCAGAAAGGTCAGGTTTATACCCATTCTGAATAACTGATTCGATGATAAGTCGACGGTGAAGACGGTGGCTGAAGACTAGAGGTCTTCACATCGTTTGGATGATAACTGATTTCTTGATTGGGCTGTACACCCAAGACAAGGTAATAAGTGGTGATCGTCCAGACGTACTTGGAGATCGACCGGATATGCGAGGACCTCTCTTCTGTATTGGACACACGGGACGAGGAATAAGGTGCATTCGGTTTCGTTCAGACCCAGAACGAACTTGTAAATGGATGTGTGTCTGACATTGGATTTTATTCTATGTTGATTGATTTCTATTAAATATATATCTATTTGGCGGCGGAGAATTTATTCTCTTGCTTAACGCCCTTCTCTGAGACGTACGAGCTCAGAGGTTATATATCAATAGACATCAGTTGTATGGCGTGAATTGCCAGTGTGGCATGCTGAGACGCAAATGATCAAGGCTTCTGTTGAAAAGCAGAGTCTTTTGGTTGATGATCAAAGCACAGCCTTAAATGGCATAGCTTTGTGTATAGCATTAATTCGCGAGCCTCACACCTCGGTATGAGTCAAAAACGGGATAAGGATCATTGGGAGAACATGACGTTTCTTTCTAGCTATGGGTGGTGTCAGCGTTTTGCAAGCCCTGACATTGTTATATTTTTACCTATGTGGTTGTTGGATTTCGAGGCGCCTATATCGGTCACTTCGGAGCCGATGGATATAGGTTCTATAGGACTGGGAAACGTGTGTTCAGGAATTGTCCACCCACTAACGTAAGTGTGGACTGGCTCAACCGATCCAGGGTTACCCAGAGAGTGTAGTCCTGAGGCATTTTCTAGAGTGTCTCGAAGTGGAGAGGAGCCATCCCTGGCCTCGACTCATAGATGGAATCCAATTTCCAATACGTGATATTTCGGTTTTATTTGTAGAGCCTAGTATGGCGACATAGTGGGATGGGCCACCATGCCATCTATGATTGACAAATTTATATTTGAAGTTATTTTCATACACTTTACACTATAATAGTATCAAAATGATTTGTTTTAGATGTACCAAGCATGTTTGTCTACTATAAGGTAAAACTCTATCCTCCGGCTTGCGTTGCATTGTGTGATGGGACTTGAGTCTTATAATAGCTTCATTTTTCCAAAAAGCATTGCGCTGTTTGTTATATGCATTGGTATTCTTGAGCGGAAACCCGTTCCATGTTATACGGCGTGATCCCTTGATTTACTTTATTTTTAAAGTAAAGATTTAATAACTGTTTTAGTTCCCACACCAGTCACATGACTGACCTGGAGTTTATTGTTTTAACCTAAACATTGGGTGCCCCTATTTTCCACCCGGGCAGCTAGTAGTTTTGGTTTTGCAGATTTGTATTCACAGGATCCTGGTATGCAGCGGGAACGATATTCGAAATGTTCTGTATCCGTATATCTCCTTCAGTTGTGTTTTGTATTATTTTCTGCTGCATTGTAATTTGTAAATCTTTGATATTTTTATGATGTATCATATTTATTCATACTCTGTATATTCTTTTATTTTGATGGAACTGCTGTAATTAACAATGAAATGTTCTTCTGTTTGTGTTCTGATTCGTCTTGTCCTCAAAGCAATCCGTTCTTTCCTTAACGTGGAAGTTCGGATCTTACATATATAGCCCTTAAAAATAGCTATTTTACATACGACCTTCGTTTTCGACGAAGCCACTTTTGTTGGATCCGGAATGTCAGATTATAGTCAGGTTTCAAATTTCATAATTTTGGTAATTAATATGTGAGCATGGTAAATTTAAACATGTTTTGTCAATTCAGTTTAAATTTAATCGACTAGAAAAATGACATTTTTCAAGCGAACTCAGAATTCGACTAAATTAGTTTTGTTAGAATCATGTTGTCAAAACATAGTTAGATTTATATTTCTATAATTTTTGGAGTTAGTATGTGGCCCCGGTAAATTAAAATGTACGTTTAAAATTCAATATATTGATTTACATTTTGATTTAAAGAAAAATTGATCAAAGCAGACGAATTGGCTTGTGAAGAATATTCCATTGTGTCCGGAATGAGGTATTTAGCTAGGGCCATAATCATTGGGTTCGATTTGGAGTTAGTACTAATGAACAAGTATTTTTCGAATTAAAAGAATTAAATATAATAAAATAATTTAATATAAATAACTATTTTCTTCTAAACCCTAACTCCCCAAACAGAAGCCGCCGCCTCTCAGTTTTGAAGGCCTTGATTGTTCAAAATTTCTTCACAAATTTTTGTTCAATCTGATCCTTAATTTCAGAAACTTCCAATTGATAAATCGTTGAGCTAAGTGAGCTCTTCCATTTCTTACGGGTTTGATCATGAACCATGGTGTGAGTAGCTCGAATTTCGTGGTCAACTTGGTGGCATTCGAAGCCATTTTTCAGGCGTTAGGGGATATCGAGATGGGGGAGGTTGGCGCGTTGGTAGAGGAACGTAGGGGCTCGGCGGTGCAAGGGTCTGATCGACCTCCGATGAATTTGTGAGGCAGCGCGGCAGTGCCTTTGGAGCATGATGTGGTTTAGCGATTTCTGGAATTCACAAAGGAAGAAGGAAAAAGGATAGCCAAAATTTTCAAACGTAATTAATTATTTAATTTTGTAATTAATTATTTAATTAATTATATCAAATTGTATTCAAATGTATAGTACCCATATCATGTCCATACGAGGTCCAAATCGAACGATTTCAATTGCGTTAGATTCGCGTCGACGAACTCTACATTTTGGAACTAACCAAAACAGAAACGGAGCAAGTTGAAGTTTTTGATAAAATTAAATAACCAGTTTAATTTTACTAAAAATAAAATCTCCAAATAAAGACTGACGGAGTTGAAACCAAAGTGAGAACTCCTTCTCACTAAATTATAATTTATCATTTTATTGTATTCATGTATAAAAATATATAGAATTGCCAGTGTAGATTTTTATCAGTTTTAATCATTATAAATCGTATACGGTGTCTGTTAGCTCACCTCCCTCGTCCACAGACCATGGACGATTTAATTGATTGTATTGTGTTTTGTTTGTGATGTTGAAATGATTAAGATATTAAAATATTGTTAATATTATTGTGGAAATTGAAAATAAATTGTAAATATCCATTTACAATTTAAATAGTAGAAATTGGAATAAATATTCATTTACAAGTCGGATGACTTGTTTATGTACACCTATTTAAGCAATATTGATTGGGCCAATAAATTTTACACATCGCCCAACTGCACAAGTAATAATCAGTATTTGTTTTTTGAAAACCTCACAAGGGTATTGAGATGATATTTGACATACACTAATCCCAATATTTAGTTGTATGTCAATTGATGGGTTGACAGGCTATGATGAGCGTTATTTATTTATTTTAATGCTTATACAGTTGTAGAATGCACTCTGGATGATAATTAAATGTGTAATGATTATTTATCATTATTATTGAATACATGTTATGTATGAAATCCATATAACTGAAATTATATGGTAATTAATTGAGTGGCATTCTAATTCATAAATAAAGAATATTTTAAAATAAAGAATATTTTAAAATAACGAATATTTTAAAATAATATTCTATGAATAATCAAAATGTATTTTGAAGTCCGATTTTGGATGGACACGAAAATATTGAAATGTGAAGTCGTGTTAAGTAGTAAATGCCATTTTAACTCGAATAGGCTTATTAATCGATTTTATTCCGTTTATAATGAATAAGAAAAGGAAATGGATTTCAAAATAAGATATTTTGAAATAATATCATTTTTATATTATAATGATATGGAATATTCAATTTTGATTTAAAATTGAAAATGAAGTTGAAATCATTTTAAAATGAATTTATAAATGATTTATAAAATACGTTTTGAACAGAAATCGACGTTATATATATTATAATGGCCTGAATAGAATGCACCGTGCAACGACCGTTCGCGAATTTCAACCATTAACTTCAAATGGACGTAGCAGGAGATCCGACCGTCGGATTCTCCTAAAACCAGAACCGTTGGGTTCGTATCGAAAAGGGCTTTCCATGAATTTAAGAGATTTGAAATCTAATGGTCGGATTTTAAAATATGTCCAAATCAATTTCAGAAAAGGTCGTTATGGATGCAGTTCAATGGCCGTTATTGGAAACCGACTGTACAGGCCTTAATAAAATATTAAAAATATGGAAAAATTATGTAAAATAGTAATAAGTGATTTGGAAATATTTTGGGTGAAAAATCCCAGATTTGATAGGATAAAAATATATATTTATCAAAATGAACTAGTTAGTAACTAGAATATTAATCCTATGGATTTTAAAAAAATAAATTGAATTTGAAAAATGGGTTTGAATATAACCAGAATTTTCCAATGAATGAATTGGAATGGATTTGAGTAGAAATAATCTTCGGAATATTTCGATATTGGATTCCGTGATTATACGGATATTGTTGAGGAATTTGGAAGATACAGATATCGCTATTCCCAATACGATGTCCATTAGTTTCAGAATTTGATATTGATATAAGCCGATATAATTTCAATTTAGAGCCTTGTATTTAATATGAAATTGGATTTTGGGTTTGTCATGAATGATATCTTTAATAACACTGTTCTTAAACCCAGTTGAAAAAGAATGAATTTTTTACATAAGATTAAGAGAAGTTTAACAATTAATTAATATTTAATTGGAATTGAAATGAAATTGGATTTTTAGGTTTATCGTGAATGGTGTTTTAAATAACATTTGTTCTTTAACCCCATTAACAGTGAAGAGATGATTTGGAATATATAAATCTTTTTATTAAGATTTAATGGAAAATTTCCAAAGTATAGTTTTCCAATTTAATATATTAAATTGGAATTGAATGGAATTCGATTTGGTAATAATTGAGATAAGCTTCTGTGAAGGAAGATTGTTACTATATATGGAATTTAAAAAGCTTTGTCGTTATTCCATTTATAGTATTGATTGGATAAGAAAATTTATATCGATTATATATTGATCTGTTTTCCGTGAAAATTCCATAGTTGATGGAAGCTGATTTGGGTTTATTGTGAACTATGTTTTAAATGACATTAGTTCTTTAACCTAGTTAAAGATAAGATTAATTTCTTAAATTTTAATAATAATTAAGTAATGAATTTTTAGAGTAAAACTAAATTATAGTTTTATTGAATCTTTAATTAGATTGGAATGAGAATGGGATAATTAAATTTATCGAATTCATGAAATGATCGAGAATGGAGTACCACCAGTTTTAGTCCAAGCGATAGTTAAATCTTTAATTAGATTTGAACGTGAAATGTTAAATAAATTTACCGATAACATCGTGGGTGTTAGATACAGGGTACTACCAGTTTTTCTCCATGGGATGAATAGGTTGGGATTGGGATTAATAAATAAATGATTACTTCGGTATGGCTCGATAATCCCGACTAGTTTTATAAACCATTACCTAAAGATGTGAATATTTGAATAAAAGAATATTCTAGATTGGAATGAGGCGTATGATGTGTTTTTATAGCACTTGATTATAAAATATGTGAGTTATTCGGAAAGACTAGGTTTAACCCATTCTGAATAATTGATACGACGATAAAAAGTCGACGATGAAGACGGTGGTTGAAGACCGGAGATCTTCACATCATTTGGATGATTACTGATGTCTTGATTGGGATGTACACCCAAGACAAGGTAATAAGTGGTGATCGTCCAAACGAACTTGGAGATCGACCGGATATGCGAGGACCTCTTTCCTGTATTGGACATATGGGATGAGGAATAAGATGCATCCGGTTTCGTTCAGACCCAGAACGGACTTGAAAATGGATAGTGTGTCTGACATTATATTCCTTTATACTATATTCATTGATCTCTGATAAATATATATTTGTTTGGTGGCGGAGAATTTATTCTCTTGCTTACCACCCTTCTCTGAGACGTACGAGCTTAGAGGTTATATATATGTGGAAATCAGTGATATGAATTGACAGTGTGACATGCTGAGTTGCATGGATCAAAGCTTTTGTTGAAAAGCAAGGCTTTGTGGTTGATGATCAAAGCACAACTTTAATTAGCATAGCTTTGTGTAGCGTTAATTCGCGAGCTTCACACCCCGGTATGAACCAGAAATAGGATGAGGACTTCGGGGAAATGGACATATGTTAGTTTCTAGCTACGAGTAACGTCATGGTATGGAGCCCAAAATGCTTACTTATGTGGATGTCGGAAAACTTTATTGACGGATAGACGAGGTACCTAGGAAGCGAGGTAGGCCCTTAAATGGCTCTCGGTATGGTCGACTAGACTGACCATTTTGAAGGTTTAATAAAACCTTCAACACATACTTTATGGTATTGCCAATCATCGACGGATGACCGGCACTGTCGCTAACCTAGGGTTGCCCGTAGGTGTGATCCTGAGGCATTGCTAGTGTGTCTCGAATCAGTAAGGATGATCACTTGTCGGTTCATAGATGGAAACCCAATTTCCAATACGTGATTTTTTGGTTTAATTGTAAATATATATGGCGACGTAATATAATGGTACCTACACCGCCTTTGATTGATACATCTATATTTATAGTTGATTTCATCACTTATATAGTAATAATAAAAGATGAAATTTCGCTTATTAAGCATATTTGGCTATTATAAGAGAAAACTCTATCCTCGATTGCGTTCATTGTGTGATGGGACCTGAGTCTTATAATAGCTTCGTTTTTCTCTTTAGCATTGCGCTGTTTATTTTTCTGCACTGGTATCCATGGGGGATGAACCCGTTCCGTGTTATACAGCAGGATCCTGTGATTACCTAACTATAAAATCAAGCTAATAATTGTTTTAGTTCTCACACTAGTCCCATGACTGACCTGGAGTTTATTGTTTTAACCTAAACTCTGGGTGCCCATATTTTCCACATGGGCAGCTAGTAGTTTTGGTTTTTGCAGATATTTCTTTGAACAAGATCCTGGATTTACAGCTGGAGCTATATTCGGAAAGCTTTGTATCAATGTATTTCTTTCAATTGTGTCAGTTGATGTATTTCCACTATGCATTGTATTTATACATTTTATTTCCACTCCTATGTATTTAAATCTCTGATATTTTCCGTTGTGTAATATTTATTCATGCTTTGATTTATTCTTGTACTCTGATGTAATTGTTGTAATATCAATGAAATATTCTGTTGTTTGTATTCTGATGCGTCGTGTTCTCAAAGCAATCCGGGCTTTCCCGTAAAGGGAAGTTTGGGTCGTCTCATCATATATGGAAGGGTATGAAATAAATAATTTCTACTGGCAATCCTAATACATTTCATAACAATTCTTTTATGCTGATATAATATTCATGAAACAATGTAGGTCAAGTGTGAGATAAACCCACATTTCGTGGCATTGAGCGGAGATGGCAAACAGATTGACATGGGATGGAGTGGCGACTTCCAGGCACGATTTTGAAAGGATACATTAACGATAACCACTCAATGTTTTTTTTATTTTATAAGATGAGGCTAGAGAATAACTCAATGGATTGATATGGCTATTGGGTATTTGGGACGGTTTCAAACTCAACATCAAACTCAATTTCAAAATAACAAAACAAATTTTTGCAAAAATAATATTTATTTATATACACAGAAAAATTATTATATATATATTTATTTAAAATGTGATGCACACCAAAATCATACATGTATATATTATAAATTGTACAAGTATATATATAATACACATTCAAAACTATATATATTTATTTATTTATTTAAAAACGACGCAACGCTAAACACGCACACACTATATATATATATATAACACATACATATGTACCCATACACAACTCAACACGATACGCACGCAGGTACCACAAACATACACACTAAATATACACACGGTACACCACCAAACTCACACAACACGCACACACATACCACACTTCACAAACACACATGCAAATCAAACATCACACACACCTATGCGCACAATACATAACTCAACACAATACACAACACAAACACACCCATATGAACACAACAGGTAAATAACACACACACATACTAACACACGCAAGCTTCAGGGTCAACAGGGTGGGAGGTTTTGGTGGCAGTAAATAAGAATAACAAGGGTTTCCTGTATTCAGAAAGGATATTATATACTCAGATATAATTGGGCCTTTCCCACATCCATTTATTCATTTTCAGTTGTATTAAGCCCATGCAGCTGTTAGTCTGAACATTACAATAACGTGTACATGACCAGCTGTACAATGTAAAACTATCCAGTTACCATTTCATTTCAGAAAAAATATTTTCAGTTTATCTTTTATGGTATCAGAGAGCAACAAAGCTAAATGGCAACAAATTTTACATTCTTGAAATTAGATAATTCTATCTATATTGTTGATATTGAAAGGTTGTTATTCTACTTCTCAGAAGAACCGGTTGCGAGATTGTAACTGCCGTCCTCGATCCATTTTCATCATTGAAGTAAGCCTTCCGATCATCGTGTAGTATCTTCCTTATCAGTTCTTATCCTGCATTTACCCACATCTTCATCAAGAAACCCTTTTCAAGCATTCATGATTGTTTATTTCGATCAAGATCCTCCAGATTATCATCGAGATCAATAGCAGCTAGTTGCAGAGATCAATTACAGTATACAATTGATCACTGCCATCCAAAGCCTTACTATTTCAGATATCTTTTCATCCTTTTTGCTTCACAATGGTTGGAAACAACGACACAGCGAGTTCAGCAACATCAAGAGTCGATAGTACTAGAGCCTCATCATCAACCACCACCTTGATCAAACCAAAAAGTCATGTTATTAACATCCCTCTAGACTATGGTAATTACATGCTCTGGAAATACCAAGTGGAAACAGCCTTAAAAGGCTACGGTTTGTAAGACTTCATCAAAGGGACAGTTAGAATTCCACCTGTAATGGTTCAAGACAAAGATGGGAATTTGATTAGTAATGAGCATTACATTCTATATCAAAAATAAGATAGTCTTCGTGCATCTTGGCTTATTTCTTCAATAAGTGCAAATCTGTTATCACAGATCATCGGTGCAAACACATCATTCGAAATTTGGACAACCATAGAACAGATTTTCAATTCACAGTCAGCATGCACTATAGGAGTCAACTCCAAACTATCAAGAAAGGTGGCATGATTATGAGTGAATATTTGACCAAGATCAAGATTCTCTGTGACAAATTTGCGACTACAGGACATAAAATTTCTGAGAGTGAGCATGTTCTTTACATTACATGGGGGTTAGATGAAGAATATGAGTCAGTGGTTACCTTTCTTGCTTCGCAAAGAACCATTCCTGATATTTAGTATGTTTATTACACATTATTAGCACATGAAGGAAGGATTGAACAGAGAAGAGCAAGTCAACCAGATTATTCAGTTAACTACACTACTGTTTCTAAAAATAAAGGCCAGTAGAGAAATAATCCTACTCAAAATTCAAACCAGAATAGCAATATGCAGAGGGGTAACCGGACATAAAGAGGAAGAGGACATGGTGGTAGATGAAACAATAAAAGCAGAGTCAAATGCCAAATATGTGAAAAGTTTGGGCATGTAGATAGTAGATGTTATTTCAGATTCAACTCTGAATTCAATGTTGCAAGTCAAACACAAGGTGGTAATCAAAACAGATCCAACATTAGTGTTGCACAACTAAACCAACAAAATAGCAATGCAGACAATAGCAGGAGTCAGCCAAACAATGCAGATGATGTCAAGAGTGATGATATAAATGTTGATGATTGGTACCCACATTCTGGTGCCACAAACCATGTTACCAATAGTTTGCAGAACTTGAATTTTGGCAACAAAAGCTATTCAGGTATACATTCAATTCAAGTAGGTAATGGTGAAACCATAAGTATATCACACATTGGTAATGGATACATTAGTGCTAAGGGACATCTATATCTTAATAATCTATTGAGAGTTCCTAACATCAAGAAGAATTTAATAAGTATCTCACAATTTGCCGATGATAATAACGTGAGTTTCACCCTAAAACTTGTCTATTTAAGGACCTGATCGATAATAAAATACTATTGCAGGGTAATTTGGATAATGGCTTATACAAATTCAGCAAAATCAAGACCAAAGATGGTGTTAGAAATGGGAATTATTGCTATAATGTTCAGTTTGATTCTACCAATAATGGTGACGTTATTAATGTTGACACTGGCAGTAATAGATATGTTTTTAATCTCTGGCATGGAAAATTAGGACATCCCAATTTCAAAACTGTAAAGCATTTCTTAGCTGAAAATTAAATCAGTTTTGAAAAGGTACCTAATCATTTTGTTTGCAGTCATTGCCAAATTGGCAAAAGTCGTAAGTTACCTTTCTTTGATTTTGAGACTACATATAGTAGTCCTTTTGAACTTATTGCAGCAGATCTATGAGGCCCATCTCCATTTAAAACAGATCAGGGTTTCAGGTACTATCTCTCCTTTGCGGATGCCTATAGTAGATATACTTGGATTTTCTTTATCAAATCTAAGTCTGAAACTCACAATACAACTGTTTATTTCATAAAAATGGTTGAAAAACAATTCAATTGTAATGTTAAAGCAGTTCAAATAGACGGGGGAGGTGAGTTTATGCCTATAGGAAAGTATTTTAATGATAGAGGTATCACTCATAGAACCACCTGCCCACATACGTCTGAACAAAACGGGTTAGTCGAGAGAAAGCATAGACATATTGTGGATACTGGCCTAACACTGATGTCGCAAGCATCTTTGTCGCTTAAATTCTGGGAAGAGGCATTTGCAACATCAGTATATCTACTAAATCTAATGCCAACCAAAGTTTTGAAGTTGAAAAGTCCACATGAGGTTATTTTTAAATCAATACCAGATTATTATAATTTAAAAAACCTTTGGATGTTTGTGTTTTCCCTGTCTTAGACCCTATAACAAACACAAACTGAGTTTCAGATCAGCCCCGTATACCTTTTGGGGGTATCCTACTAACCAAAAAGGATACAAGTGCTTGGATGCTAATGGTAGATTATCTATTTCTAGACATGTTACTTCCCTACAATATTTTTGTGCTTAGGAGCAGTCACCAATGTCCATGTTTTGTTTTTAACCAGTGCCTCATATTCTGTGTCCATAGCAATTTTCCATTTACTGCTAGTTATAGCTTCTTCAAAGTTGGCTGGCTCTTTAACATTAACATTTAGACTGTGTGCCTTGGGTTTAAAAATGCCATGCTTACTCCTTGTCATCATGTGATGTTTGTTCCCCGTAGCTAATTGTCTCATGCATTGGTTGTTGTCAGTAGATGATCCATTGTTTTCATTGCTTTGAGTTGCACTACCCTGAGATGATTGATCACATATGTTGGACTCATTATTATTTAACTGGCCATCATGTGAATGCTGCATCATTTCTTCATTATTATCACTATTGTATCCTGATATTGTGCTGGCTATGCTTTTGTTTTCACTATGTTCATCAATATGTTTACTGTGTGTTGAGTCCTTTGGCCATTCAGTCAGTGTTTCAGGTGGTTTCATCACATTTGCAGGCTTGATAATTTTGTTAGTTGTTTTCATGCACTTTTCTGTAAATGGGTAAATATTTTCATTCGGTCTGAAGGGCTCGGCTTTAGGATCGGCAGAGGAAGGCTCGACTATTTGGGTGGCAGCAGGCCTACAGGGTGACTCACAGTGGTGTGACCGCTTAGAGAGGCTTCGGCTGGATGATGGACGGAGTGAGAAGGTGCGGGATTGGGTGCGACAGCAGGATTCGTTGGAGATGGAAATTTTTTGAAGAGGAAGAATAGCTGTGGAAATCAAAATGGAGAACAAGAAAGAAATAGAGAGGCTCGCATAGGGTCTTGGATGGTTGGCAAAAGGGATTAGGGGAGCTTGGTGGAGAACTGTAGGATGGGAATGCAAAATATAATAAAATAAAATAATGGAGCAGTTATATATAGTATATATGAAGGAAATGGGATGGGAAAAATATATATAGAGAGTATTTAACGAAATGTCTGTCCTTTTTTTATATATTATGCGAAATAGGAGTTTGCAAAATGAAATGGAGCTTGGGAACAAATACTTTGGGAACGCATGGGTTTGCATTGAAAACATGGCTCTGGAATTTGAAAGTTGAAGGAACGCATGAAATGGGAAAAGTTTTTTTTAAATGATTGGAAGGTGGCAAGGGAAAGCTAAGAGAAATAAAAAACACATGATTTAGAAAAGATAGGTGAATTTGGAACGTGAAGACAAGGATGGGTTGACAATTTTAGAAGCATACATGGTTTAATAACATGCACCAAGCCTCTGAAAAAAAAGAATGGTTTAATAAAATAAAAGGACAAGTTTTGCAAACCCAAAATGACTAAAAAACATGCAGGATCCGAATAGGGATAGGTTGAACTCAAATGGCTTTGTTTCAAAAATGGACTATGCAAGACTTTTCGCAATTTCGTCACAAACTGAGCATCGAAACTGACAAATGAATAAATTGTGAAAATCAGCTTGACGAGACGGATGCCAGGTATAAAATTTACAGTGTCACAATTCTCCGTTCAAAAATGCATTACGGACCACTTTAAACGTAAAAATCGGACAGGAAAACAATTATACAAAGGTCAAAACATCCGATTTTCGCAAAACGGATTTCGCCATTGGATTCCTAATATCGAATAGAATATTTTCCATGTTTGTCCGAACTGGTTCCGGAGATATTTTTAAATTGCTATAATTTGAACTATTATGCGCAGCTTTGCACTGAAAATTGCGCGATCGACAAACATTCAAATTTTCAAATGAAATTTTCACAGCTGTTATGCCTCACTGTACTTATTTCAAATTCCAAATTCCTGTTACGATAAACCATAGAATATTTCAAAATAAATTTTTTGATTCAAAACGGAAATTTTAAATCGGTAAACATAGCGGGTTGTTACACTCTCCCCCACTCAAAACTTTTTGTCCTCGAAAAGGAACGACATTGGAAAACATTAATTAAATAATTAATATATTTTAGATCAAGTAGTTCATATCAATATATATATATATATTTTGAAATATACATAAATCAAAAGTTTCAAACATTTCAAAATAATTTTAAGTATTCACTCGATGTCTCGATTGGTGATATGTATCTATCCCACTTCTGAAACCTGAAAATAGATATCGATGATGCTGCAGTCATCACAAGAATCATTTTCATGTGACTAGAGTGTGACTCTATATTTATCTAGTACATATAGGATTTAACATATACGTTGATCAGATGTATACTCAAATCACTAAGTGTTTAATAGGCCAACTTAACGCCAGGTAAGTACTTAAAACATCTTTCTATATTTAAACAGATTATATACCAAATTTCCCAAATCATATATTATAAATAATTTACATCAAATCATTAAGAATTCAAGTAGGGAAAAATTATATCTCTCACCGCTAATTTATTTTTTTAAATTCAACCTCAATCCTGAATAAATTTATGACAATATTATTATTAAATCAAATACATAATAATATTATCCTATATTGTACCTAAATATTTTCTAATCCATGTTAAGAAATTTTAAACTTATAAAACCTGTTTAATTCCATAAGTTTAACATATATATACGTCACAAATTTAAATCTTTATAAAACCATTTAAATTTTATGAATTTGTATATATACATACATTTATAAACAATACCATTATAGATTTTAACCAAGATAAAATCATATTATTACAAAATCTGCATCTTTAAATCTTATATAAAATATATAGTTTGTAAAATATAAATCTTAAAGTATAAACATCAAATTTTCAAAATATTGGTATTGATAAAACATAATGTTATTTACAAATATACATCTTAAACATTATATATCAAAATTTCAGTATTGTATTAAGGAATTCTTATATTATAATACCTTTCAAAATACCAATTTCAAATCTAAATCTAATAAGCACGAACATGCTTAAAGACTTACACTCTACTTCTTATCTTGTTATGGATAAGGATAAGTTATGGAATTAGAGTAAAAAGTTGAACGAAGGAACCTTATCAAAGATGATCTATGAAAGAAGATTGATTCAAATGGAAAGGAAATTTCCGAAAAAGCTTTAAATATTAAACAAATTTTATATATGAAAATATTTGTTTAAAACATTTAAAAACTACTTATACTTTAAAAATATGCTCTCTCTCAAGAATAATTCTGTGACTGATACCACTCATTCTAGGGGTATCACTACCTTATCCCTAGCGAGCTTTCACCCTATAAGCTAAATCTTTAATAAACCAAAGCTCTGATACCATATGCAACGACCTGCCATTTTGACCATGCCGAATCTACAAAACATGTTAACTCGAAACGTCCAAAGCAACAGATTGTTTTAGCTTCTGGGGTAAACAGAATAAATCACAGACACAAATATAGAGCAATATAATATCTCGCTGCGGAAAATAAATAATACAATATTAGTTCATGAAGCTACTAAATAAATTTTACAATATTGTTTACAAGAATAATACAGCGGAATTCTAATATAATAAATAATTGATAACATCCTGAAACATAAATGACAGAAATAACTAGATGGCTGGAACAGTTGATCAATAGGTAGATATAGGTGAGCAAAAATCCAATATAAGCTCCAAACTCCAAGAGTGAATCTTGAAAACTGTAATACTCGATCTGACCTGTGCAATAATGCAAAACAAAAAAACTCGGATCAGGACTAACATTCTCATGGAAGTAAATCAACTCAAATGAAATGTTCAATGAAATGCAATCAGCAACTCAAAGGATGTTTGGGATCACCATCCTCTAAGGATCCGTCAAACTAATACTATATAGTATAATATGCTATATACAATAGTGTCTATCAGTAAAGTAAAAATATCAAAATAGCGTAAGCGAGATTACCATTATTACCCTTATACCTTTATATATTCCCATAGTATATGCAGTACCAACTGGAGGCTGATCAGAGGGCACTCCATATAAAACAGTACAAAACAAAATTGTAATGGGCTCGTATAAGGCATGTGATAAGGAATGCAAGGAATGTCAGGGTGGATTCACCGTTTGCGGATCCGGACTGGTGGTAACACATAGCACCCACTACCATCCACCTCGAAACACACTCCCATATCAAAAGGGCCCAATCGAATCTCAACAACGATAGAATGGTATCAAAAAAGTGTGCCCGATGGGAGGTATGACCTCACTTGGTCTCGGCGTAGCTCCTGTTTTAGTCACATCAAGCTGACTCAAAGTAGTCAGGGTCTCGTAACTAATATGAAATAGAAAATAGAGTCGTTCGCTAAATCATCCTACTTCGTTTTGGATCTCCGCCGCGTACACAGTTGTCAAAGTGGTTTTCGTTATTGGTAGAGAGTATAACAATAGCTGATCCTAGTCTCTTTAAATACCAAACTTAACATTTTTCACACCATGGTCATTATTTTATGAATCACTTTATAAAATCATATATATGAATCTCATATTTGAATTCTGAAATCAAAATTAAATATCTAACTTCGAACATATTCAATTTTGAAAACAACTCATTTAAATCGCTTTAATCAAATCGATTTAGAAAATCATATCGTAAAGGTCTCGATATATAGTATAAACCATTACTATATTATTTAATTTGGATTTTATATAAGTTTCTCGAAATATTCGCATAACGATTTACAATCCAAAATTGACTTATATAAAATCACAATTTAAAGATCTCAAAATGCCAGTTAAATCAATACTAAAATATTTAACTTCTAGGATATTTTAGTTCGATTTATATTTGAAAATCTAAGTTTTTCAAACTATTCAAGAATTCATTTTAAGTCAATTCAAAAATTCAACATTTTGGTTTGAATTCAAAATATACCATTCAAGTCAAAACTTACATTTTCAAAATAACCATATCATACCGTGTTTCATAATTCAAGTCATACAATTCGCATAATCCAGTTTACCTTTATAAGAATTATTTTAAGTCGATTCAAAATTTCAATCACTT
Organism: Allium sativum; assembly: GCA_030737875.1. Taxonomy (NCBI): domain Eukaryota; kingdom Viridiplantae; phylum Streptophyta; class Magnoliopsida; order Asparagales; family Amaryllidaceae; genus Allium; species Allium sativum. Next base: position 792,345,903 of record CM060919.1, on the reverse strand, counting down.
ACGTTAAATTTTAGTTTATATACTTTAAATCAAACCGTATATTAAAATTTTAACAATCATATCATATTTTATAATCCAAGTCGTATAATTGGAAATCATTACTTATCAATTCAAAACATTCAGTTTAAAACCATTCTTATAAATTCAATTTAACCAATTTCTTAATTCAAACCAAACGATTTATAAAATCAATTATATATATATATATATAAATTCATATTCTATCACTTTGAAACCGAATTCAATTCATATCAATTATAAATTCAAATAAATTTTCACTTAAATTTGGAAGATTCAAATTTAGAATCAATTTCACAATTCAAATTTATCTCTTATAAGTTCAAACCAATTCAAATTCATTTTTTATACGAGTTCACTCGTTAAATCAAGTATCGTTATATAAATTTTAGAATCTTTAAATCTCAAATTCAAATCGCGAAAACCTTAACTTATCCACCTTTTAGTTTATTATTAAAGTTTATAAAATATATAAAAGAAAATATTAACTTCGAAAGTAGACATATATTTATATATATGAATTTATAAAATTCTAAAATAAATTAGAATATAGATTATAAACATTTATAAGTTTAAAATAATATAGAAATAGGCTTAATAGAAATATTTATTATAATGTAAAAGTTTAAAATACTTATATGATTAAATTATATGGTTTAAAATAAATAAAATTATAATTAAATCTTAAATAATTATTTAAATCCATATTTACTCATAAAATCATTTTAAAACATATAATTTAAAATTTATAAAAGATAAATCTAAAATCTTAAAATATAAATATAAAATCTTAAATTATTATTTTGGAATTAAATTTTCCAAAACACTTTACTTAGAAAACACGACCAATGGTGTCCGTATATAGTTTTCTACCCTATGATCAAGTGATATGGTTAATTATCATTTTAACCTGCAATTTATAAAATTTCTACCGGTCTATCATTTCAACCCACAATCCCAAATTCAATAAAAATCGTTCAGGTCTATCATTTCAACCAATAACGATTTGCCCCTATTCTAATGTCCGTTCGGGTATATATCATTTCAACCCTTAGTGATTTTTTCTAAACTAGGGGTATCAGGAACATAACAAATCATCACATAGCATCAATCACAACATAAGTCATAGATCGTCAATGCACCTACATGTCATATGAATATCGTGTCATATGTAACAACCCAGAATTTCTTAACCAATTTAAAATTTTTATTTTAGCTATTTTAATGGTTTTTGAATATTTAAAATGGTTAATTTTAAATAATAATGACCAAAAATTTATTAAAATCGAAGTTAGAACGTATAAATTTGTTTTAATTATAAAACATTCCTGAAATGGCACGGTAGTTTGAAAATTTGATTTTAAATTTCAAATGAATGTACAGAATTCAGTATAAATCGGATTTCTGTAAAACAAGAAACGTTAGAATCTGTTTAATTATATCTTTCTAATGAAATGTAAGAAACTGAGATTTCACTTTATAAATTGTAAGTTATGGCCAATTTAAAATAGTCGTTATGGAATTTATATATATTTTTAATATATATAGCCCTTAAAAGTAGCCATTTTGAAAACGACCTCTGTTTTCGACGAAACCACTGTTTTGTATCCAGAATGTCAAATTATAGTCAGTTTTAAATTTTTAATTTTTGGAATTAATACTTGAGCATGGTAAATTTAAACGTGTTTTGTCAATCCAGTTTAAATTTAATCGACTAGAAAAAGGCCATTTTTCAAACGAACTCAGAATTCGATGAAATTAATTTTGTTAGAACCATGCTGTCAAAACATAGCTAGATTTATTTTTCTGTAATTTTTGGGGTCAGTATATGGCCCCAATAAATTAAAACGTACGTTTAAAATTCAATATATTGATTTATATTTTGATTTAAAGAAAAATTGATCGAAACAGTCGAATTGGTTTGTGAAACACATTCCATTGTGTCCAGAATAGGGGTATTTAGCTTGGGGCGATAGTCGTTGGGTTCGATTTGGAGTTAGTATCAACGAACAACTATTTTTCGAATTAAAAGAATTGAATTTAGTAAAATAATTTAATATAAATAACTATTTTCTTCTAAACCCTAACTTCCCAAACAGAAGCCGCCGCCTCTCAGTTTTGAAGGCCGCAATTGTTCGAAATTTCTTTACAAATTTTCGTTCAATCCGATCCTTAATTTCAGAAACTCCAACTGGGTGGCGTTCGAAAATAGTCAAATTGGTTTGTGAAACATATTCCATTGTGTCCATAATAGGGGTATTTAGCTTGGGGCGATAGTCATTGGGTTCGATTTGGAGTTAGTATCAACGAACAAGTATTTTTCGAATTAAAAGAATTGAATCTAGTAAAATAATTTAATATAACTAACTATTTTCTTCTAAACCCTAACATCCGAAACAGAAGCCGCCGCCTCTCAGTTTTGAAGGCCACGATTGTTCAAAATTTCTTTACAATTTTTCGTTCAATCCGATCCTTAATTTCAGAAACTCCAACTGGGTGGCGTTCGAAGCCATTTTTCAGGCGTCAGGGGCGAACGAGTCGGGGGTTTGGCGCGGTGGAAGAAGAACGTGGGGGCTCGGCAGCGCAAGGGTCTGATCGGCCTCCGACGACTCTGGGGGCGACGCGGTAGTGCCTTAGAAGCACGAGGTGGTTTAGTGGTTTCAAGAATTCTCTAAGGAAGAAGGAAAAAGGACGGCCCAGATTTTTCAAATGTAATTAGTTAATTAATTTTGTAATTAATTATTTAATTAATTCTATCGGATTGTATTCAAATAAAATTAAATGACTAGTTTAATTTTATTAAAAATAAAATCTCCAAATAAAGACTAACGGAGTGGAAACCAAAGTGAGAATTCCTTCTCACTAAATTATATTTTATCATGTTATTGTATTCATGTATAAAAATATATAGAATTGCCAGTGTAGATTTTTATCAGTTTTAATCATTATAAATTGTGCACGGTGCCTGTTAGCTCACCTCCCTCGTCCACAGACCATGGACGATTTAATGGATTGTATTGTGTTTTGTTTGTGATGTTTGAATGATTAACATATTAAATTATTGTTAATATTATTGTGGAAATTAAATTTAAAATTATAAATATCCATTTAAAATTTAAATAGTAGAAATTGGAATAAATATTCATTTACAAGTCGAACGACTTGTTTATGTACAACTATTTAAGTGATATTGATTGAGACGATAAATTTTACACATCACCCAACTGCACAAATAATAATCAGTATTTGTTGCTTGAAAACCCCGCACGGGTATTGGGTGATATTTGACATACACTAATTCCAATATTTAGTTGTACGTCAATCAATGGGTTGACAGGCTATGATGAGCGTTATTTATTTTAATGCTTATACAGTTGTAGAATGCACTCTGGATGATGTTTGAATGTACAATGATTATTTATCATTATTGTTGAGTACATGCGATGTATGAAATCCATATACCTGAAATTATAGGTAATTGATTGAGTCGCATTCCGATTCAGAAATAAAGAATATTTTAAAATAAAGAATATTTTAAATAACGAATATTTTAAAATAATAAATCAAAATGTGATTTTGAAGTCCGATTTTAGATGGGCACAAAAATATTGAAATGTGAAGCCGAGTTAAGTAGTAAACGCCATTTTAACTTGAACAGGTTTAGTAATCGATTTTATTCCTTTTATAATGAATATGAAAAGGAAATTGATTTCAAAATCAGATATTTTGAAAATAATATCATTTTTATGTTATTATGTTATGGAAAAATCAATTTTGATTTAAAATTGGAAATGAAGTTGAAATTGTTTTTAAATGAGTTATAAGACTTTTCACAGTTTCTTCGCGAACTGAGCACCGAAACTGACAAATGAATATATTGTGGAAATCAGCTCGACGAGATGGACACAACGATATAAAATTTACAGTGTCACAATACTCTATTCAAAAATGCATTATGGACCACTTTAAACGTAAAATTCGGATAGGAAAACAAGTAAACGAAGGTCAAAACGTCTGATTTTCGTAAAACGGATTGCGCCGTTAGATTCATAACATCGAATGCAATATTGTCCATGTTTGTCCGAACTAGTTCTGGAGAGATTTTAAAATTGCTATAATTTAACTATTATACGCAGCTTTGCACTGAAAATTGCGCGATCGACAAACATTCAAATTTTCCAATGAAATTTTCACAGCTGTTATGCCTCACTGTACGTATTTCAAATTCCAAATTCCCGTTATGATAAACCCTAGAATAATTTCAAAATAAAATTTCTGATTTAAACAGAAATTTTAAATCATTAAAAATAGTGGGTTGTCTCAACTTTCTCATGATGAAATCATAGGAACAGATAATACCTTTCAATTACATCCTCATCATAGTGAATTTGACGTGCTTTACTAGCTTCATCGTCCTCTTCAATAAATAACTCCTTTCAGCCATATCTTGTGATGTCATCCAATTCTTCCTAAGAAAATGAGCCATGTACATAAGACATCTAAACTAGAAAACTTTGCGTATTGTCTCATTCAATTATTAGTGTAAACAAAGATAGATTCAAATCAGGTCTAGGTACCCTATGCAGACTGATCCAAACGAAAACCTCCAAAATTATACCTTGATGAGAAACATTTAATATTAAGGTGTCTCTGAATTTCTGCAAAGAAGCGTATTCTTGTTATGGTCAGTAAATATTTTATTTTTTTCTATGAGAAAATAACTCATTGAACTGGTGCAAATATTACTAAGTTATCTTCTCAAAGAAAAAATAAATTACTTTTTAATGATAACAAAATTACTGAATCTTAAACCATTACTAGTTAAGAGTGTAGGAAATTATCTGTGGCTCTACCACAGAATCATTTCCCTCTTCTTCCATTTACTTTGCCTCACAATCTTATAGGTTAATTAGATGAATATAGGAAGCATTGTCGGCACATAAGATTTCTCAGTAAGCCTCTGAACTTAAAACTTACTATCCATAACCATATTACCTACGAGTTAAAGCCAGGAACATAAAATCCAGCTTTAAAATCTCGGATTTCAGAAGAAATCTTAGACTGTTATTTCGGTCTATATCTCGAGTTAAGTTTTTAATATATCATATAAGATAGGTGTCAATGATTTGGAAATTACGCTAGGTAAGATCTCAATTGAGATAAAGGTGATTAACTCTGCATAAAATTAAGTTGCAATTTAATGGTCTTGTAAAGTTAAATTAACATTGCTTTGTATACCAACTTCCACATAATATATTTAATTTAAATCCTCTATTTTGAAGTAGAGAAACTAAATGTGTAACAAACACATCAATATATTGAACTTTCGCCCATGCCATAATCCTTGGTCTTTCCTGAAATATATGTAAGAAAAACCTAAGAGGACATACTATAATATCAGAAAGGCATACTATAGTATTAAAAAGTGTTGTTTTTTCTAACTATTCTTAGCTCTGTCATGGGATGGGTTTGCTAGGGAAATTAAGAACATAACACCTAAACAGGATAAACTATTGAACTTATCTAGAAAAAAACGAGTTAGCGTATTCCTTGCCAATAATTTTCCAGTGCAATCGGCTATTTCAATAAAAATATAATAATTCATTAAATAAATGTAAATATTAGGTAGGATGTAAACTTATAGTTTTACAATTACTTATAATTATTTACACTATTAGATTACACCAGTCTTTTTTAGACAGTCATTGACAAGTTTGACATCTCAGACAATGAGATGCTATCAATGACAGGCATGGCATAATTAATTCACTTGGTCATCCCCCCTAAGGTTTTAGATTGGCTGCTAGCGTTACCTATACATATATACAATTACCATCATAAAGTTAGATAGTCTTTGTGCTGATTTTTACTGGGTTGGATAATATCACAAAACTACATGGCCTAAATTATGCAAACCAAATTCTAAAGGTGGTATTGGTTTGAAACACTTTGATGAATTTTGAACTGTAGCATGCCTTAAGTTGATTTAGCAACTTCATTAGAAGAATAATATGTGGTCACAATGGGTAAGCAATAGAAATTACAAAGATTTTCAGTATAATAATAGCATGTCTAGAACCATGAAGAACATGATCAAACATAGAGTTATCAACTTAAAATGCATAAAAAGAGTAGGCAGGGTTGTCTCTTCAATTAGGCAAATTAAGCAAATGTTTAGGGCCCCTCAACTTCAAGTACTCCCTTAAATTCAGCATGCATTAATTTTTATGCGTAGGAAGTACAAATTTTAACCTGCTTTACAGTGCACAATAGTTCCAACAAATCATTTATTTATTTTCCTAATTTGTTGCCTCCTCAAATTCTAACCCCATATTTATTACCACAAATCATTTATTTTTTTCCTAATTTATTTCCTCTGTCTACCGTAGACAGATCTACGCACTCTTCTTTTGCTCTGCAATTTTTAGACAATCTACGCACTTCTCTTCTGTCTTTTTTTTTTGCTCTGTTGAACTATTGGCGATTGCTGCAGTTCTCTTGGAATTATAGACCCTATTCAATTGCTGACCTAGTCCTTAAGCCTGTATCCAAATAAAAGATCTGATTCCCCTCTCTGTGTTCTCAAAATCTCTGCAATATTTTTAAGGAGTTGAGTTACATGTTGGTTTTATATTTGTACTGTTTAGTCATTTACTGAATTGTTTACAATTGTTGAACTATTAAAAATATTATAGAATTCTCAATTTTAAAGTCTACTGATTTTTTTTGGAGCTTAATTTATTGGTTAGTTAGTTTTTTATTGGCAGTCAATTTTCAGATTTGTTGATTCCAATCGGTTGTAGTTTGGAAACAATACAATTTAATTTTGGGAAATTTTATTTGTATCCATGGTTTTTATCAGTTAATCCACCCTACATATTAGGAATACTTCCTATTTTTTTGATGAGTATAATTAATTAAATTTGACTAGTTCATCCGCAATACTTACATCTTCTCACGGTTTCTCTTATCTTCTTCTCACGGGTTCTCGTTCTTTCTTTCTCACGGTTCTGAAATGGGTTTTTTTAATTCCTAATTAAAATATGTCTCAGCATTTAATGACTGATCTTTGTAGATTCATGGATTATCATATGAGCGAATAAAGCCATTTGTGAATTGTGACCAATGACCTACATATACATATAACTGATTAATATGAATGGAGGAAAAGAATAATAAATGTGATATAGGTAGCAGACGGGATGAACTCAATCTACTGCAATAGAAGAGGTCTTGGGGATTGAGAATTTAATGGCAGAAATGACAGAAAATTCGCTCAGAGCTGCACGGCCAAATGCTTCAGAAGATATTGCTAAATGCATATTTTCCATTGTTGATATGCCCTTGTTGGAGTAGGGAAGATATTTAAGAATAGGTAAGAAACTATGAAGAGAATAGGCACACAATGCAAATGTCAGCTTTTGCAGATTGGTTGGTTTACATTTTATGGTGGAAATTTTTGTATATACTGTACCAAAGATAAAGAAGTGCTTGTAAAATAAGGACAGTGAATTATTGTAAACTTCACAAATGTGTGTGCCATTAAGCAGGCAGGGGAGTTGTAATATACTTGAATCCAGAAGACTAAGCAAGAGCATGTAATTTAGATATTAAAAAAAAAGTAGCAGACGTGAAATTCTGAACACTGAAAACTTGACTGGAAAACCGTATATGAGAACGCTACAGAAACATTTTGTGATATTTGACTACAACCATTGCCACATCCACCATTACTGAATTGCTGAATGTTTTAAGTTTTAAATACGCATCGGATATTTTACAACTTTTAACTTTTAAGTTGTACAAGACAGAGATTTGAATTTTGACATCAAATAAATAACAATCACATTCCATGCACTACTTACTTTTACTTAATTTGATAACCAAAACTAATCATTTAAAGGAATATTTAAGAATGTCTAATGTAGAACCCTCACTTGCATACTCTAATCAGCCACAAGTAAGACTGAACTTTCTAATTTGACATCTTGGGAAGCCATCAAGTAGGTCGAGATCATGAAGTTCCAAAGTAAAAGGAGAAACATAACCAATATCAACTTAATTCATGGACACAACTTATATGAAAGCTTCATAGTTCATACAATCCAATTACAACTAGACAAACATTATTCGTAAACTAGACAAACATTATTCATAAAGCAACTAAAAGTAAATAAACATCAGCAAACTGAAGTCTTTTCAATACTTTATTGCTCCATCCATTACTTTGGCCCAACTGCATGAATCAAATTATATTACTTTAGTTACATTTCATTTATTTTACCTATGTTATAAATAAAAAATGAAATTAGCGCATTTCATGTAGACAACTACAATATGATAAGTAAGAAAACATAGAAAATTAGGGGATATTTTACAGAAGGAAGAAAAGTTTGAAGCCATCAGCATGTCCCATATCAGAATTCTACTTCTAACTACTTCAAACCATTTTTGCGCATCCGAATAACATAGTTTCTCCCAACCCGGATAAATATATGGCAGGGGTGCTTCTTCTTTCAAGTGAACTATCATAAAGTGGTTTCCACCGATCAAAACAATTGGTATTATTCTTTGCTCATCTTTTGGACCCACTCTCAAAGGCAAATATATCATGCACTGTTCTGGGGAATATACACAAAGTATACAATTGAATGACGTTGCAAATAAGAAACCCATGTCCGAAAAACTCAACCAATATTTTTTGCTTGCATATTGGCCAAAATATGCTAATGCTGCTTCAACTTGTTGATACCTTTTCACACCAACTAACAAGCTATAATGTTCTTCTTTTTGCAAGTGTAATTCATCTATTATGGTCTGTCGGATGGTTTTCCATGAATTTTCGTCTTCAAAACCCAACAGTCGTGCACAACAACGATATCCGTTGTGTCCATCTGGTGGAACATCTTCCACACTTTCAAAGACATGTTCTTTAAATGGTGGACTAAAATACTTGAATGCAGATTCAGTAGGTGACAACTCATCATCTGAATTAGTAAGCTTGTACATTTGTTTCTTCTGTTTTCCATTATCACCAGTGGGTGCTTTTCTTTTTTTGAGTTTATTTTGTTATTCCTCCTTTGTTTGTGCATACTCAAAAGATGATTTATCACGCTTTGTACTATGGATTTTTGTGAAGTTTTTTTTTTGGGCGTCCTTTGAGCTTTGAATTTTTCTTTGGTGGTTCCATATTTGTACTTTCAGGATAATTGATCTGAAAAGAAGAAAAGTACAAGTGATTTAAGCTACTGACTATGAAGAAATGAATAAATAAATAAAATTAAAACATATGTACCTCTTTTAACACTTTCAACATTTTAAGTTGTTGCTCCTCAGTAGAATTATAAAATTTACATAAGAATGTGGAGATTTCAGGGATAGGATCGAGTGGACTTTCAACAGGCTTGTTGACAATATCATTAAGTTTTCTCTAAAATGGGTGGATCGACAATAATGGTATCAACTTATTCTCTTGTTTGAACTGCACGATTTCATGTGCGCAAGGAAGACCGTGTGTACCTTTAATTATGCAACCACATTTGGAAATATCTACACCAATATTTCCAGATCTTTTCATTTCCTCTCCAATTTGATCTAGTGCATGGTGTGATACAAATCCTCTTAGATTGTTGAAAAATATTATACGATGGTCATGCAAACTAGTACTTAGTGATTTACGAAGAGAAACTTTGATGGTCACATGTTGTGTTATTACTAATCTGTCGATCATAATCAAAGTTTGTATCAAATTACCTTGGGATGAAGCCAAATATCTTTTCAATGATGAATGTTGTAATTCCACTCTACTAGTTGTACGGTTTCCAAAATGTTTCACATTGTTTGTCCATGCAGCCACAAATTTTTGTTTAAATGGTATAATCCAATTATCTTCGATATACACTATGAGATCTTTGAGGTTAGCATTCTTATTTTTAAAGTTTATCCATGCTTCATTGAATGACTCGTTAGTTGATTCATCAATTAATTTATGAAATTGTTGAATGAAATTGGTCCGCTCTTCTGTTGTTTTAAAGTACTTTTTCCCCTTTGGTTCAACGTTCTTTGATATATGAAATGTACATAATAAATGGGAGGCTGCAGGAAATATCACACAAGTGGCATTCATTAAGGATATTTCTCGATCAGTGATAGTTACAGAAGGAGTACAATTGATTGGACGAAGAATTTCATTTAAACATTGCAAAGCCCATATGTAGTTGTCAACTGTTTCTCGATAAAGAAAAGCATGTGCAACGATGAATGTTTTCCATGTGGACATGACTCCTACTATCTCTAATAAAGGTCTACAGTGACGATTAGTTTTATAGGTGCAATCCATTATCAAAACATGCGGAAAACATCTAGTAAGCTTTATGGAATATGGATGTGCAAAAAATATTCTGTATTTTCATCTCTTCGGTGAAATTCTATGTACTTGTTTTCATCTAACATATGCAACATCTGTTGCATATAAGTCCTTCCTTCCATCTGAATAACCCGATGCTTAGCCTTAAAATTATAGTTTGTTTGAATCGTAGAGGAATTATTCGAGTTATTTTCTTTGAGAATACGCAGTATTTCTCTTGGTTTTACACCACATGCACTCAATTTTATTACTTTGTTCTCCTCATTTACGGTAAGTCTACCAACATATGAATATCCTTCAAAATTTGTTTCCTTTTCCATTGGATGATTATGAAATCCACATACAGCTTCAATTCTCCATTAATCTAGCATTTCCTGTTTAACACCTTTCAATAAAAAAGGATATCCACATTTATTTGTTCCCGTAGTTTTAGCTTTCACTTTTTCATTAGTAGCTGTCATCTTTTTTGTTCCAACGTAAAAACCACTTCTCTCACACTAATAAGATATTTGACCTCTACGCCCGTTTTTAGGATTTTCACATTGTTTAATAGTAACAACTACGTCACACGATTTTCCAATATTTTTGCACCACTCAGTAAGTTCATCGCTTGAGTTAAAGACTGAGTTACATATGAAAAATTAATTAATTTTATTTCTTTTTAGTAACGTTAAAATAAAAAAATTATCATACATTATTAGTTCGAAATGCAAAAGTGCAGTCCCAGTCTAATACCTGATCTTTGGAGCAAAGTAATGAATTTTCCTGGATAACAAAATATCAAAGTAAACGTATGAAAGAAAAATAAAACTCTATGTAAAATAATCAAAAAAATTAAAATTAAAGTTTACCATGCTGAAATTTGATTTGTTTGCATTATCAACACAATGCTCCATAACATCATTGTTGTGTGCGCACTCGTGTTCTGCTACTGCTGCATTTAGCCACCCCCCATCGGTCTCATTACATATAAATCTTGAATACTCTAACCATTTTTCATTTTCCTTTGTACTACAAATGTTGAAGCTCTCATTTATATTTGAAGAACTACTCTTTTCAGACATTTTCCTGTCGAACCAAAATCAAAATACATGTAGAAAGAAAATAAAAAAAAGTATTTTTGTTTATTTTTTTAATTAAATTTTCAGCATCAAACAGCGTAATTTCATGCATTTCATATTGGTTTGAATTGTCGATAAGTCAAATATTGATTTTGCATGATGACATAATTTTGAAAAACAACTGAAATTGCAATCTTGTATGTATGCTCATCTAAAAAAATCATTTTTTTCCTTTTTACAAACAACATCTCACCTCCGCCTTCTACTTTTCTATTTCAAATCTCTATGTAGTCCTCTTCACAATCCATTTTAATGAGAAGAAAAAGTGTAAATTTGACAAAGTTTTCTTCTTCTGATTTATATGTATCTGACAGGTTTAGCAGAAGAATGAAGAAACAGAGAGAGAACCGTGAGAAGAAGAAGAGAGAGATCCATGAGAAAATAGATAAAATATACGTTGTGCGTGGATAAACTAATCAAATTTTAAAATTTAAACAAACCATAAAAATAGGTAGTATTCCTAATATTTAGGGTGGATTAACTAATAGAAACGGTGGATACAAAAAAAAGTTCCCTTTAATTTTTAACTTCTAATTGAGTAGTGACTATGTCAACAAGAAATTATTTTTCTGGATATCAAAAACGTAAAAAGAAAATGAAAATAGAAAATTTAAATACTTCACAAAAACTAGTGACAATGAGCCAATAAGATCAGATAATAATTCACTTGAACAAATTGAAGATATAGTTGAAGTAGAAAATAATTTTTTAGATTTAGAACTTGATACAAATAATCAAATTTGTGCAACAAATGACATTAACGAAAACTCTAAAAGTAATGATGTTATCAATGAGCATAAAGCAAATGATCATAGTGATAATTCAATAAGTGAATTAAATATTGGAATTTTAAATGATGAAAATATAGTTGAAACATCTTCTTTGTCTTTGAAATTTATGATCCTATAACATGGAAAGAAATTGACATCAAACTAAGAAATTTATTAGTAGGAAAAGTTCCTATTAGAGAAAATTTAACTGAATATCATTTAGATGAAAATAAAAGAAGATTCTCTAGTAAAATTTATAATCAAATTCTTTTAAACGGAGAAAAACTTTATCAAAGATGGTTTATATATTCTAAATCAACAAATAAAGTGTTTTGTTTTTGTTGTAAATTATTTAATTCAAATTCTAATACTACTCAATTAAACAATGAAGGAAGCAATGAATGGCGAAATATTAATTCAAAATTAAAAAGTCATGAAACGTCGAATGAACATATTTTAAATATGAACCTTTGGTTTGAGTTAGAAACAAGACTATCAGAAAAGAGAACAATTGACAACAAAATTCAAGAACACGTTAGCAAAGAAATAGAGCACTGGAGAGGTGCCTTACTCAGAATTATAGCTATCATAAAAAAAATCTTTCTAAAAATAATATTTCTTCCTTGGGACATATGAAAATTTATTTGAAAATAATAATGGAATCATTCTAAGTGCAATTCAAATGATAGCTGAGTTTGATCCAATTATGCAAAAGCATGTTCATCGAATAAAAAATGGTGAAATCCATAATCATTATCTTGGACACAATGTCCAAAATTAACTAATATAACTTTTAGCATTTGAAATTAAAAAAACAATTATCAGAAAGATTAAAGATGCAAAATATTTCTCTGTTATACTAGATTGTACTCCTGACATAAGTCATAAAGAACAAATGACTTTAATTCTAAGATATGTCAATGTTTCTACAAATCCAATTAAAATAGGAGAACATTTTTTACAATTTATAAAAGTAGATGATACATCAGGAAAAGGACTTTTACTGAACTTATCAATGTAATTGAAAAACTGCAACTTGATACCAATGACATAAAAGGACAAGGATATGATAATTGATCTAATATAAAAGGTAAAAATCAAGGAGTTCAAAAAAGATTGTTCAAATTAAATCCTAGAGCATTTTATACACCTAATGGTTGTCATAATTTAAATTGAGTAATATGTGATATGGCTAATTGCTCTTCAAAAGCCATGTCATTTTTTGGAGTAGTATAACGAATTTATACATTATTTTCCTCATCCCCAAAACATTGGAAAATATTATTAGACAATGTACCTTTTTGATCGTTAAATCATTATCACAAATTCGATGGAAAGTAGAGTAAATAGCATAAAAGCATTAAGATATCAAACTCCGAAAATAAGAGATGCTTTAATTGAATCAGCAAAATCTAAGGATGCAGATGAAAAAACAAAAAGTGAAGCAGAGAGTCTAGCAATACATGAATTAGGGGATTATGAATTTTTGTTGAGTATGGTTATATGGTATGAAGTTTTATCTACAGTTAATGAAGTTAGCAAAACATTACAATCTATTAATATACCTATTAATGTTGCTATAGATCAATTAGAAGATTTACTTTAAAAAATTCAAACATATAGGGTAGAAGGATATAAATCGGCTGTAGTCTCAACAATAGAGATTGCAAAAGAAATGGAAATCGAAACTTTACTTCATGAAAAAAGAATAATACGTAGGAAGAAACAATTTGATGAAACTTCAAACAATGAAATAATTCAATCACTTGAAAAGAGCTTTAAAACAGGTTATTTTTACTTTATAATTGATAAAGCAATCATGTCAATAACAAATAGATTTGAGCAATTTCAATTGTACGAAGAAATGTTTGGTTTTTGTATGATTTGGAAAAATTAAAGTCAATAAATGACGATAGTTTAAAAAAATCTTGCCTCAACCTTGCTCAGTTTCTAAAGCATAAAGAATCTTTAGATATTGATGGTATTGATTTACTTTTAGAATTAAAAGTTCTAAGACAATTCTTAAAGCCGGATATAAAATGATAATTGAGATACTAAACTACATTAAAAATGTTAATTCATTTCCAAATCCATATATAGCTTATAGAATTTTGTTAACAATACAACTGTTTCTTCCACTGAACGAAGTTTTCAAAATTCAAATTAATAAAGTCTTACTTAAGATAAACTGTATTACCCTGTATTTTCTGAGAATATTAAAAGAATGAATTAAGGAATACTTAATTTTTAAAGTGAGAATTAAGGGAAACGGGTTACGCCATTGCGTTCGTCTTGGAATTCTGCTTGGAATAGAGTACAAGTTTTCGTAAATCAGACTTCGTACAAGGAAGTTATGGCCCTCAGAAGTTTCAGGAATTTAAATAAAATAAAACAGCTCAGATTTAAATTTAAATTTAAAATTCAAATCACACACTTGGGCTGGGCGGGAAATTTCCCGCCCAGGACCCAGGTCGACCAAGGGGTCGACCTGGGGGTCGACCTCCCCCCTATTTCCGGATCCGATGCCTGGTTCATTTTTCTGCATTTGGATGCCCGTTCTGACCAGATTCGTTGATCCCTATGCTATATAAACACCCCTAAGGCTACATTTTTCTCTACATAACTCCATTTCGCCTATACTCTACCTAATTCATATCAAAAATAAATTAAAGACGTCCTTATGCTGCTCTAGTTCTTCAAGAAATCAAGTTTAGAATTCAAGTAGAGATTCAAAGGCTAATTCAACGACTTCAACAACTATTTTCTAGAAATCAAATCTAATTAGAGAATCGATAATCTACGTCAAGGGATCGCTTTTCAGTTTCAAAAAACAGATTCCAGAAATACAAGAATCATTCTCTTTTTGTAAGTTCAAGTTACTTTCAGATGTGAATTCTTAATTGAGATTCTTAGCATGTAATAATCTGGATCTAAGCTATACTTTATTATGAGATAACCCTTTTAGATTTATCAAATCTAATCTATTAGATTTATGCCTGCGATGTTATTCAAATCTAATCCATTAGATTTATGCCTGATGTAAGTAATCCTTTCATTTGAATTCGTGCTTGTATATGCCTTTGGGAATCATTATTGACTATGGAATTGGTCCAATCATATCTATCCTTGTTGTATATCGGAATTGTAATCTTGTTTAAGTTCATGATATAACTCTTGTCAAACCTATACGCCTGTGATGGTTCATAATGATATTCATATCATATTTATATGCCTGCAATGTATTCTATGCAAAACTTGTCAATTTGGTATATCAAATTTATTGGACCAATAGTTCTTATCGTCATATGCCTATTCTTATGCCTCTTATGTTCCATATTGTTTCTCCGCTTATTTCATGAATCTTGTGTTGAATCTCGAAATACGTACGTTATGAATGTGGGAGTAATTGGGTATAACGTGAAATTGACATTTATTTGGCATAATTTGGAACATGTATTATGGCATGACTGTTAAGATGCAATTTAGGGAAATTTGACATGAATTATGGAATATGTAATTTGACATATTGAACCTAGAATTGACATGAACGACAAAGTATGATATTTGGCATGAAAAACCTAGTTTTGGGCATAAACTGTAAATTGGAATATTAAATTTAGCTTGGGCTTAACTATTGATTTGGGACGCCAAACATAATGCATAGTGATTTTGGGCATGACTATTATTGCAAATTTAGGGAAGATTGGGATCACATTACAATATGATCATTTTATATAGATTGCTAGTTGGGACACTAGTTAGGTGGTGCAGAGATATAAAAATCATAATAACAACGTAGTAGTGAAGCAGAGAAAGAGTAGAAGCGCATTCAGTTTATCTTGCCTTATCATATCTATACTAATCGTATGTTATCTTGTTATCCTTGTTCTCATGGTATTGTCTTATATTCAGTTTATTCATGTCATGATGCTTTTGCCTGTTTATATGCTGAAAATCACTGGACTTACCATACTTATGTCTGACCTATTTTTGTTTCGCCTCTTTTCTTCCATCCCCCCCCCCCCCCAGGTTCGCAGGGAGGAAATGTTACCACTTAGCTCAGTTCTCTTTCCAAGCTTGAAGATAGTCGATCTATTGCTTTGGACTCTCTCTTCCAGTGCTATGCCAGGTTTATGCTTTATTGGGGAATACCATTGTTATTTTTATACTTCTTTTATACTTGGAAGTTTTTAAATCAAGACAAAAGTTCTATGTATTACTTTTAAGTATGATTGAGACAACTATTGTAAAAGCATGACTGAACCACATTGTTTAAAAAATAATTTTATTTTCCGCTACTTTATTTGTCTGTCTTGTAATTTATCTGCATCTTTTACCTAAAATGCTCCACCGAAGTTAAGGCATTCCCTTTGCGAGTGACCTCGACGGAGGTGGGGTGTTTCATAAACCATGTCACAAGAAAGATTAAGTAGTTTAGCAGTATTATCTATAGAAAAAGAAATTTTAGAAAATCTTGACTATAATGATTTAATTAATGATTTTTCATCCAAGAAAGCGAGAAAAATTAAATTTAATTAGATTATTTATATAATAGAATCCATTAATAATTAATTTTAAAATTAATAATAATTTTAGTATATATATATAAAAACATTTTTAAATCCGCTTATGTATCGTTCTACTATGTGTTTGTAGTAACATGAAGCAACGATACATTCTTGTTCCAAAGCCCGGAAGAAGGACGAGGGGTTTTGATATAAAATTTAGTTAAATAATTTCTCAGGTTAAATAAATATAAAGGGTCCATCAACATTTTTTTGCTTAGGGCCACGAATTGTCTAGAGACAGCCCTGAGAGTAGTAGTAAACGAAAACAATATTTTACTATGGACTGACCCATAGATTAATAGTAATGCCCTAGTGGATATACTGGGTTGAGACAGATTTTCATCAACAACATAAAAGTATGCCAACCAAAAACTAACATGTCAAACGTGCATATATGCATATCTCAATAGCGAAAGAATACTAGGTCATCTCTAATAAATTATAAACTTGACATAAATACCTTCTAAACTCTACTAGAAAAGCCATTGTAAAATAATGAAACATGCATACCTCAGCAGAAATATAGATGTGGATCCATAATTTATACAAATTAGAACTGTAAGATAAAATTTAACTATCAAAATACAATATACTTTTGAAAATCCGACAGTATCAACGATTTGTTGCTTTTTGTTATTGCTAAGAATACCAACTATTATTGTGCATGTAAGTAATTATTGGCTCTTAATGAAACAACATAAGATAGCAATTAAGTACCGATTAATTTATATGTATTTATGTATGTACAAGAGTATAAAAGTATATAATCTTCACTATCTATAATTATACCAACAAAAAAAGAAGAAGACAAATTACTTCATAGCAATCTTTTGTTCAAGTGGTGCATGTTGATTGTCTCAATGATATCTATTAGAAATCATTTTCACAACTTCTTTGATGCAACACATACCTAACCATACACACATGACTAATGAATATAGTCAACAATCAATCAATGCTACTCAATGGCCATATAACTCAAGTTCTTCTTTAATACCCAAATTTAATCAAGGTTATCATTCTCAAAACTGAGCTCTAAGGCCGATGATGATAAACGAAGAATAATGTGTGCAGAACTTCTCTGAGTGACCATACATGATAAAATTGATTTTATTTTTAGTAGATTTGTGGAAAAAATATTGGATTGCCTTATTTTCAAAATAAATTGTCGCTTCAAGATAAATCATGTAGCTAAAATAGTAGGATAATTATATGGTTTGGGCATCACACAAATCAAAATTCCAATAGAACTAAACTTCACATTCATATTAAGCATCATTAAGTACATTTGACAGCCAACAGTAAGAAAAAGAGGTGAATGTTTCTCTAATACCTTAAACAAGACTTTCGATTTACCCATAACTTTTACAACTTGACGAGCATAGGATTCAGTCCCTTGAAGAATTTGCAAACTTTCATGAAGGATATCATTGAAATACAATCAAAATCAATAATATTGAATAGTTCAGAAGAAAATAAAGAATGAAACTCCTAAACTTTCTTATTTACCAACCGAACTAAAGCTAGGTAACTATTTGACAACAACATGGCTGTTATCATAAGCACTGACTAATAAAATGCCACTACAAATAATGACTAGTAAAATTCCATCCATAAGTGTTTTCACATTTTCCTTTGTTACCTAAAACCACAAATTATAATTTTCTAGACAATTAACAAACTTCTAGTAATTGGCATTCAAGGAAAATATATGTACTAAAAAATAACAAAGAGATGTACGGACAGTGTACAGGAAAGTAAAATCACATAGCAGAAGCATATGTTAAGGATAAGTGAAATCATTGCATAAAAAACACTTATAATACTTATAACATGTAATGTATTATATGAGACCATGAAGTAGATTTTACCTTGCATCTTAACATTGGTTTTCATTTATCTATAAGTTAGGATCTTCTATTAATCATTTCACGACCAAAATAAGACATATGCCTTCAATATACCAAATATTTTCTTAAGCATTAAGAAAGTTGCTTAGTATTTCATTGAATATCAATGCAACTTAAATATCATACAATTATATTTATATTTGGTCAGTTTCATCCTACTTCCACAGTTGGGAGGTGAGACTACAACAAAGAAGCAAGCAAACAGGGAATGTGATGTAATAAACAATATAAGGAGTAATAGTTGAACTAAAGAAGTTTTTTTTTTTTTTTCAAGAGCTATGAAGCAATAAACTGTTCCTAAAACTTTGAAAGTTGAAATATTGATTATAGCTTAACTAAGTCTTTTCTTTATGATTTTGCTGGATGTTTATTCTAAAGACATCAAAATGTAAACCATTTATTTTTTGTTGCTGAATTACTCCATAGGATATTCATCATGTACCATAGAATAATATGCATGAAGAGAGAAACCAGTTTGTTAAGCTCACTTTATAGGTTTATCTGTATTAGTCTTGTTCTGCCAATTTTATTATTGATTTAGACAACTCCTCAAAGTATGCTTTAGGAAACCATACTTCGGGCATTAGGGTGCATGAAGGCAGTTTTTTTTTAAAAGTCCATGGTTAAATCAATATATCAAAGTCCAATAAAATGATTTAACGTGTTGCATTACAAGTTATAAAGTAGTGGACATTAATTTTTGAATATATTGTCTAGTATACTTTAACCATATAAGTTTTGTATATCTTGAATGTTATCTACAATAGTTCGTAGATAAAGTCCAGTATAGAGGACCTTGATTTTGCAGCTGATGTATACATATTATTTGGTTACGATGACATGCATCACACTTCTACATAGAATTGTATTTAAGAATAATACAGCTAACAATCATTGACTGCCACTGCTTAGAGTTCTGTATGGACAAGGAGAGAATATACTACTCCTCTAGCTTGGCATAATGATTCATTCATATGCATCAATGCATGTTACTAGATTCATGCAAAGCTAAGGAAAAAAGGGTATAAGCTTGTTCTTATTGTTGCCTATTATAAAGGCAATAAATGCTTCAATAATCAGTAGTAAAAACTATTAACATGTTATTTTATAAACCATTCATTTTCTGTTATTTCACATTAAAATTCATGAGTAAAATGATAGATTCTTTGCTTGCTTTTATGACCTGCCAATTTTTCACTCATTTAGCTTTTTGCATGAAGAGATTTTTTAATTTTAAACCAAAAAAGAAATGCTCTGCTTGAAAATCATATTTACACCAAAAAGCATGTCACCTCATTTGGTTTGTCAAATTTCAACGACCATGAAAGGGTTGAAAATTCAAGGATCATAGGTAACCTATTTGCTAAACGCACAAGATAGATGATGAAAAAAAACTGTTTCTGAAAGAAAATAAGAAAGATTACCAATTCATGTCCCAAGACCATCCTTTAAAAGCCCTCCTTTGACCATAAACTCATCGACCCACATTGAGACACCATGCAACCTAGTCTCCTTGCCTCGTATAAAAACCTAACCCCCTGATGATCGACCACCTCTCACGTCGTCACCTCTGTGTCCATTCTTTTTAAGCACCTCCTAATTCCAGTTCATGTTTGAACCCACGTCCGTATGATTCATTTTGTCTACTAATGTCGCACTCATCCTCCCCTTGCAAGATGGAGTCACCAGTAACTTATTTCGATTTAGGGAAAGGAAAATAATCGGGTACCAAAATGGATTGAATAACAAAATTAGGAAGGAAAAGAATTTGATAATCGATTGGTGGTGGTGCGCAAACCTGTTCTGATTCAACTTTGGATCGATTATGATTTTAGTGAATAACAATCTGGTTTATTTTATGGTGGTGGTGATTTCTTTGGACCGTGGATGTTTTAGAGATTTAAGTGGATGATTTGGAGTTCAATCCTTTCCATTTATCTTTTTTTTTTGTCTTACGCTGATAATAAATGAAAACTAAATAGCATAAGCGGGAACGAAAAATCAAAGCCCGCCCAAAACTAGAACGCTGTTATTATGTTAAGGCCGATGAATTAGTTACATTCAGCATTCAAATGCAACTATATTATGTAACTAAATTAACAATTTCTTGTATAAGGCATGTCATAATCAACCAAATAGGAGACGGCCAAACATCTCAACAACCAAATTTGACTACGGTTCAAGTGACCTAAATACACATTTCACCTCACATCCAAATAAAGGAGATCAATATGATGAAAATACTAGAAGAAGCAACGAAACTGAGTCCACCGGCAACTTGTCAGTTCAATGATCATGAAGGGGACCAACATCAGAATCAACTAATGTTAGACATTACATGATCACAAAAGCTAAAAGTGGGATATTGTTACACTACTTCTATTAATAATAGAGAGAGTAACATAGGAAGAACATGTGAAAGACAGAAAATGGAAAGATGCAATGGACACTGAATGCAATGCATTGATTAAAAATGGCACATGGACTATAATCAAAGCTCCCAAACACAAAAACACTATGGGATGTAAATGGACATATAAGATTAGAAGGAAGGATCATGGAAGCATAGATAAATACAAAGCTGACTTGTTGCTAAAGGATATTCACAAAATAATCATAACTACAAGACAACTAGATGTAAATAATGCTTTTTGAAATTCAGAACTACAAGAAAAGGACTGCATTCAGCAGCCAAAAGTATATAACTCAAGAAGTAAAGAAGAAGTGTGCAAGTTACATAAAGTAATTTATGGGTTAAAGCAAGCATCCAGAGCTTAGTGTGAGAATCTCAAATTGACTTTAACAAGGATAAAGTTCAATGCAAACATCCAGAGCGTGGTGTGATAATCTCAAATTGACTTTAACAAGGATAAAGTTTAAAGCTACTAAATCTAGCAATTCCTTATACATAAGAGTCAATGAGCAGTCCACTACTTACATAATGGTATATGTAGATGACATATTAATTAATGGTAGCATCAATGATGAAATAAAAAAGAGTGGTGCATTATTTAGGTCAACCTTTTTCTACCAAGGATCTAGAGGAATTAATCTATTTTCTAGGCATCAACATCAAAAGAAAATCACATGCATAATTATTCTTATCTCAAAAGCACTATGTATTAAAAGTATTGACAAGAGCCAAGATGGATCAAACAAAATCACTGCCAACTCCTACGACAAGTAATCTTCGGTTTTCTAAACACAAAGGTGAACCCATTGACAATGAAAAGCAGTACATGAGTATAGTTAGTGCTCTACAATACGTGACAATTATCAAACTAGATATATGCTTTAGTGTAAATAAAGTGTGCCAACACATTCAAAATCTGCTTAGTGACCATTTGAAAGTCGTCAAGCACATATTAAGAAATTTGAGGGGAACACCTGACTCGGGTTAGCACTCAAATCATGCAAAGACTTAAATTTATGTGTTTATAGTGATGTTGGTTGAGTCAATGACCCCGATGATCGAAAACCCATTCCTAGCTACTGCATTTATCACTGATCCAACCCTATATCCTGCGACATAAAAAAGCAAATCACCACCTCGTTATCGAGCATGGAGGAAGAGTATCGATCAATAACCAACACAACCATTGAAATTATAAAAATAGAGAGTTTACTAAAAGTATTAGGATTTGGGATTTCCAGAAAACCAGTCATTCGGTGTGACAATCATAGCATAATTTCACTCTCTACGAACCATGTTCAACACTCTCCCACGAAGAATATCGAGATTGATTTACACATCATACGAGAGAGGACTAACAGCTATAAATTGATGATAAATCTTATAATATCATTTTATCAACGTAACGATATTCTCACGAAAGCTTTATCTAACAAGATTTTTGTGAGATCGAAGAGGAATTAAAAGTTGAAGATGGAGATGACATAAAGAAGAAGGGGATTGAAAACCCTAATATTGATTAAGGCAGGGTAATGAGAACTTAGTTGTTTACACATGATACGATATTATTATGTGGGCACAGATCATATATAAAGATATGTGGATCGCATCCTGCTAGGCCTATAGCCCGTTTTTCTATTATTTATGTATATTATTTACCTATAAATACTGATTGAATTGTGTAACATAAGAGATTTAGATCATTTTTACATTTATTCAATCATTCAACAAAAGTTTGTTACATTCTCTTTTAATAAAACCAATTAACATAGTCAGAACAAGCCCACAAATTTGTTGAAGATCAAGAAACTAGCATAGTTCATACAACTACCCTTGTAAATGCTACTACAACAACAGATCAACAAACAAAGAAAGCCACAAACATAACATAAGAAGAATATACAAACTAAACAACTTCACTAGAATCTGCGCAAGACAAGCAAAATACCAAGGAACTATATTCACACTTTCACAGTTCCAACCTAATCAAAATGACCATTCACACACCTACCATAACCTGGTAGTGATGTTGAGGAAAGAAAAAGTGAAAACGCAAGGACATCCTATTGGGTTCCGGCTCCTACCAGACATCTCGATCTAGTGGAAGCCGAATAGTGAAACATCATATAGTAAAGGCAAACCAAAACTAGGAAGGAAAGAAAAAGATGCAATGCGTAGTTAAAGCAGAAAAAAGTTAGGGCAAAACTGGGGAAACAAAGGAAGGGCAAAAATTGGAAGAGGAGAATAATTGGAGGAAGAGGGATGCATAGAAAGGAAAATAGAGAAATAATGGGATGGCAGAAAACCATTAGAGGTTGAGATGAAAGAGATCGCTAAGTTAGTCCCCACTAATTACATTGCCCAAGCTTTTTTTAATGAGTCAATGGTTGATCATATCATTTAGAAAAAGGAAATTTGGTTCTCATTTAAGAGATAGGTAATAAAAAAAGTCGAAAGAAAGAGAGAGAGAAAGAGGGAAATAATTCAAAAAGAGCTAGCCATGAAGTAATTTAGATAAAGGCAAAACAAAATTACTAACAATGAGGGAAAAATAAAATGTAGATAAGTTGGAGGAAAACTAAAAAAAATATTTGATGGAAGGAAAGCAAACTTTTATTATTGCTATCAAACAATTGATTAATGTTGTCTAAAAAATAAAATCCAGTTTAGGCATTAAAATTGGTGAAATTTATACATATTGCTAAAGTGTTATTTAAATGACAAGCATAAAATAAAAATTTCACAGTATATATCATACTGCATATGATTTCTTTATATGTTGTATTAATTAGTGGAAACCAATGAGACAATAGAACATTTAGCATGTGTCATATGATCATTGTTGCCTGATTCGCTTTTTGGCAAAATGAGATATACAGAGCCATAGTGGGTAAATACAATTTATATGCATAGAGTTGCAGTATACACTATAGAAATAACTATATATATATATATATAATGCAATTGTGTTAGGAAAAATTGCACTGTACATAATTCTGGAATGAATACAATAAATACTGCAAAATAAACACTAGTATTTCTTTATAGATTTTTTTTGTAAACTCGATCAATTCAAACAACAGAGACTGAAACTTGCACAACCTCAGCTGTTAGACTCGCTAAAGTGAAAATCGTGGACTCTATAGACTAATAATGCATAAACAAAAATAAGATGATAAGATTACTTCTTCTTCCTGCTTCTTCCATTGCTTTCTTTTTCGGACTTGGTACCTATTTTTTTTTAAAATACCTACTAGGAATAGTGTCGCTGCCCAAGATAGTATTATAGGTCATGCACCAGCAGTTGCTTAATGTCACTAGCAGACTCCCCCTTTTGTTTGTGCTTACACGATTTATTAGAACTCTGGAATTGCTTCTGAAAAGACCCGCTCAGAGGTTACGGTATGACATGTCGGCTAAATTGGAAACCACCATGTTGAATACTTGGAGAAACAAATAAGGTTTAGAACAAAATAAAGAAGAAGAAGACAACAACAGGATCAAAGAGGATATAAAATCTCACAACGAAATGAGAAAATATAATATAACAAACACTCTTTCCCATAAAAAATAAAATATATATATGCTAATACATATACACAATCATACATAATCAGAGTAAAACAAGTAAATTAGTTTGGACGGTAATAATAACATTTCCTCACAATTGCTGATGCATAAAACACATAGCATAGTGGAAGTACAACATAAATCGTTATAACATAGTGGAAAAGTAGATAATAGCATAAATACTTGAATACGTCTCGACTCGATCTCCTCTCTCTCCTCTCCTAAGCTCCAAGCAGCTCTAGGCTAATTTGAAAATATACTCGATCTGACAATAGGAAAATGTACATGGATCATTTTGGAATGCTTACAATGAGAAAACTCGCATTACAAACATTTTTCTTAACTTTATAAAATCTTTCAAAACAATGGAACTCGCATTGCAAATTAAAGAGGAAAAGTGAAGTCTTTTAGAGCTTTAAGGGCATGGAAGGCTTGTGGGGCCCACGACCTTGGTAAATGGGGTCAAAATGAGTATGCACAGTCTGATGCTGGGGTGGAAGGTAGGGCGTGAGGTGGTGGGGAATGGGGGAGGAGCTTATGGTGGTGGAATATGGTTTTAAGTGGAAAAGAGTGATTTTTAAGGGTTTTTAAAGAGAAATGAGGTGTCTTTGGAGCAAGGGGGCCCATGGGGTGGAGGCTAGGGGTGGTGGGGCGCTGCTGGGGTGGCGGCGAAGGTGGTGGTGGGCTGGTGGGAGGTGGCGTGGTGTGTAGGAGTGAAGAGGAGGAAGGAAAATTGAGTTTTAAGGGGAAAAAAATGAAGTTTTGGAAAAAAGAATGAAAATGAAAATGTTTTCTCTCCACATCATTAAAGCATGGAAGAGATTGAAGCTTCATGTGGTGAAAACTCTAGAGGGGGGAGTGGCATTTGGACTGTGTTGTTTATGTTGAGAAAAAATTTTGATCGATGCCAACATATAAAGGTACAATGAAGATCATTTCATAGAGCTAAGGTTTTTTACTTTGAGTCATGTTAGAAATATGTTAAAATCTATCCTCAACGTATAATACGAATGCACAAAACTTCATTGCTGAAATCTGTATATTTGAGGAATTGAAAAGTCACAGAAAAAGCCCAAACGGTCCAGGCTTCGACCGGGAAAGAGTGCAGAGTGATATAGACTATGGACCGAGGTCCTCTGGTCCATAGCCAGAAAACGTTCGACCGCCCAAAAAAGGACCGGTCGACCGGTTTTACTGTGTTTGCACATAACGGCTATTTTTTTTATTCTTTAAATTTCCAAAAACTTAACCAGTCGACCGGTGATTTTCAACCAGTCGACCGGTCCCGAACAGCAAGCTTTTTTATGAAGGGTTGCTTCCATTCATTAAGAGTTTTCTCTTCAATTTTCAATGGAAACGGATGCAATCTTTTGTACAAACTCTTCATGAAGGAATGCAACTATTCTACACTATAAATAGACTTGAAATCATACTTTCAAATCACTGATTCTTGCTCTAATTTCTGATCTTACTTTCTAAATACTCTTGCATTCTAAAAGCTCTCAAATGTTTCAATTGCTTATTGAATCATTGAAATTATTTCATATCTCTTGATTCAATAAGTAATATACTTCCTTCAATCTTCACATACACATTACATACTTGAGGATAAGATTATAGGAAGGGTGTACTACAAGTGACAAATCCGTGTTATTAAGAACACATATTGTCAAACTACAAGATTATTCATCTTGGTTGAAGTCCTGTGTGTGATCAGGCAAGTGTTGAAGTCCTCGGTGTTGTTAGAGGCGTGAAATCCCGTTCGGTTGCTCGGGTAAAGTCCTGTGCGGGTAAGCTTGTAGCCCGTGAAATCAAGTGGGTAAGCTTGTGGCCCGTAAATCAAGTAGTGTTGTATACCTGTTCCTCCGGGTGAAGTGAGGTTGTTAGTGAAAATCCAGAGAGAGGTCTGGGACTGGACGTAGGACGGTGCTCCGAACCAGTACAAAAATCCCTGGTGTGATTTTTCCATTTTTACTGCATTTATATACTACGCTTCTGTGATTAGCTATTACTTTATACTTGAATATTGTTTGTCATATTACATGATCCTTGTGAGTGTACTATACTCGGCAAGTACATGCACAAATTTTCATTTGGTATCAGAGCCTGGCGTTCTAGATATCGTAACAACATCTTAGAACAAATGGCAATAAAGAAATCTAGTCAGGGAATGAGAAAATGGAAGAGCAACAAAGCAGGATCAGGAGAGCAACGAAACAAATGTCTCATGGCTAAAGTCAGATCACAATCGGTATGTACAGATTCATTATTTAAAGATCTTTTGTTAGACCATGAAAAATTATTGAAACTCAATACAGTCATTTTAGCTATGTCACAAAATTACAAGCAAGAAAATTCCAAATTTAAAGAAGAAAACAATCGTTTGGTAAAACAAGCCAAATGGTTTGAAAATACCTTAGAAGAGCTTGTTTCTCAAAAAGATTTTCTTCAAAAAGAAAATGAGCGATTAGAAGATAAAAACAATATTCTTTTAAAGGAAATCGATCTTTTGCAAAATAGAAATAAATCATTAGAAGATTCTTTAAATAATTCTAGTTCTTTAATTTCGTCTCTTGAAAAAGAGAATGGAGCTCTAACTGAAAAGAATATGGAATTATCTAAAGAATGTGAGACTTTAAAAGTTAATAATAATATTTTGCAAAATGAAATTTCTGACTCAAAAGAAAAATTACAATCATCTTTATATAATTCAGAATCTAAAACTAGTTATCTCGAAAATGAGAATAGAACTTTGAAATGGAAGAATTCTGAATTAAATCAGGGTATTAAAGTTTCTTTTGAAAATATCAATCGCGACTATGGAATCAAATGTACAAATAAGTTCGCGAAATTTAATAAAGATCAAAATGATTTAAACATGATTTTATCTAGATCTCGACCTTTACATGACAAAAGTGGTATAGGATATAATAAAACCAATCATAGAAATAGTACTAGATATGCTTTTATGTACAATAAGAATATCACTGCTAGTACTAATGCACATCCAAGACCCAATTATTATAGAAATTCGAATACTTCTATGACTAACGGTATTTATAATAAATATAGAAGTACGAAAAGGAATATCACTAGAGATTACTTAAGTATTTGGGTTCCTGTAAGTTGGAAAAACCGAGAAAAATATATCGATGATTATTTTGATTTGGTAGTTAATAATGAAAATTTTATCTTTAAAGGTTCCATTAAACCCTCTTGGGTATTGTTACCTTCCATCTAACCCATGGACCCAAACAAAGCAAGTGGGTACCAAAACTATATATGTGTATATTTTGCGGGTACACCACAACAAAGAGAAGGTTATTCGGTATCTCTAAATATCTTTGAAAACTCAGATTATCAAAGGTGCTATAATTAGTTGTATTCTCTACTACTCTTGATTACTGTGCTTATTATGGTATTTATTCTTTTTAATCGATGACAAAGGGGGAGAATATTCTCTCTTATAATTATTCATATCATTCATGTTACATATACTATCATTTAAAGGTATGAGCTTAACATGGTAATAGTATATGTGTGCTAACATTTGTTAATGTAGGAATCAAAAGGTAAGATTAGTTACATTATGAACTAACAAATGTTGCAGAAATTCAGGGGGAGCATTATATTTAAAGAAAGAAAATCTAAGGTGTTGTCATCAATCAAAAAGGGGGAGAATGTTGAGACAAGATTTTGATCGATGCCAACATATAAAGGTGCAATGAAGATCATTTCATAGAGCTAAGGTTTTTTACTTTGAGTCGTGTTAGAAATATGTTAAAATCTATCCTCAAAGTATAACACGAATGCACAAAACTTCGTTGCTGAAATCTGTATATTTGAGGAATTGAAAAGTCACAGAAAAAGCCCAAACGGTCCAGGCTTCGACCGGGAAAGAGTGCAGAGTGATATAGACTATGGACCGAGGTCCTCTAGTCCATAGCCAGAAAACGGTCGACCGCCCAAAAAAGGACCGGTCGACCGGTTTTACTGTGTTTGCACATAACGGCTATTTTTTTTATTCTTTAAATTTCCAGAAACTTAACCAGTCGACCGGTGATTTTCAACCAGTCAACCGGTCCCGAACAACAAGATTTTTTATGAAGGGTTGCTTCCATTCATCAAGAGTTTTCTCTTCAATATTCAATGGAAACGGATGCAATCTTTTGTAGAAACTCTTCATGAAGGAATGCAACTATTCTACACTATAAATAGACTTGAAATCATACTTTCAAATCACCGATTCTTGCTCTAATTTCTGATCTTACTTTCTAAATACTCTTGCATTCTAAAAGCTCTCAAATATTTCAATTTCTTATTGAATCATTGAAATTATTTCATATCTCTTGATTCAATAAGTAATATACTTCCTTCAATCTTCACATACACATTACATACTTGAGGATAAGATTATAGGAAGGGTGTACTACAAGTGACAAATCCGTGTTATTAAGAACACACATTGTCAAACTACAAGATTATTCATCTTGGTTGAAGTCCTGTGTGTGACCAGGCAAGTGTTGAAGTCCTCGGTGTTGTTAGAGGCGTGAAATCCCGTTCGGCTGCTCGGGTAAAGTCCTGTGTGGGTAAGCTTGTAGCCCGTGAAATCAAGTGGGTAAGCTTGTAGCCCGTGAAATCAAGTAGGTAAGCTTGTGGCCCGTAAATCAAGTAGTGTTGTATACCTGTTCCTCCAGGTGAAGTGAGGTTGTTAGTGAAAATCCAGAGAGAGGTCTGGGACTGGACGTAGGACGGTGCTCCAAACCAGTATAAAAATCCCTGGTGTGATTTTTCCATTTTTACTCATTTACTATACTACTGTTCTGTTATTAGCTATTACTTTATACTTGAATATTGTTTGTCATATTACACGATCCTTGTGAGTGTACTATACTCGGCAAGTACACGCAAAAAATTTCAGTTTAAGTTTAGGAGGAGACGAGAAATTGTGTAAAAGATTGTTTATTTTTTTATACCTAAGCTTCCTTAAGAAGATTTCATTGTTATTTTATTTTATCAAACGATGTGAATCTATTACTTAAGGAGGTAGGATTTTAGGGAAGAGGTGACAACTCAAAGGGAGCCATGTGAATTGGGGTTGTGTTATATTACCTAAAGGTAGGAGGAGGTGGAAAGTTATGTTAAAAGAAGTGATTTCTTTAATAGAATTTATAAATTAGTACTTGAGGTTTTAGTTAGGAAAGGGGTATACCCATTTTAAATTTATTTAATCTTTATAAAACCATTAGCACATGTAGATAGGTCTTAAGTCTTCGTCTACCATTTTATCAATACTTTTATTGTTTCAATATTACCCAAAACTGCTTATTTTCAAGTAAAATTTCAATAATACGATTCATATACGTTTTCAACTCGTATGAACAAACCGTAAGTCCAATTAATATGAAATTTATAACCCTACTATATTTCACTAATACGAATCCAACAAAGTGGTTTCATTGAATTCAGAGACCGTTTGAAAAATGGCCTTATTTTTAGATTTTATTGAATTTTAACTGATTTTTCAAAATACGTTTATATTCTGTACACTTACACACCAACTCTGATTAACATGAAATTTGTAACCTTATGATTATTTGATGTTCTGGATCCGATAGTTTCGTTGGAATCCGAGTTTGTTTGAAAAATGTCTACTTTGGGCTATTAAAATAATGGTCAATTTGTCACATGTCCTTATCACTATTCATAATTCAAACGACATCCTCCCCAAATTTTAAATACAAAGCAAGTCCCTATTTTTTAGACCTTACGTGTTTTTCAACAAAAAAATTGCGTTGGTACATAAAAAGCTTCAAAAAAATTGCAATTATTCGCAGAAGCATTCTGGAAAAAAAATCGGCAAAATCAGCAATTATAACCAATAATTGCATACATGTATGCAAAAATTCATCCTGAGTTTATATTGAAAATCTAGATGAATTATTGCATAAATGTACGCAATTATTGCATATTCCTAGTGAGAAGTATGCAATTAAAGACGAGCAATTCTACATGACTTACGAATTGTTGCTGAAATGTATGTAATTATTGTGTACAATTGCTGAAAAGTATGCAACAATGTTAAAACTGATGAAGGCTCACCAATATGTGTTGATATGTAAGTAACACCCCGTATTTTCTGTTAATGTTATAGTAACGAATTAATCAATACTTAATTTCAAATGTGAGAATTAAGGGAAATGGGTTACGCCATTGTGTTTGTCTCGGAATTCTGCTTGGGATAGAGTCCGAGTTTGCATGAATTGGAGTTCGTATGAAGAAGTTATGGCCTTCAGAAGTTTCAGAAATTCGAATAAATTCAAACAGCTCAAAACCAGGTTCAAAATTCAAAAAAGAAGTCAAGAAAATTCCCATCTAGGACCCAGGTCGTCCCTAGTGTCGACCTCCCCCCTACAGGTCGACCTGGGGGTCGCCTTCTCCCCCTCCCCCGGCCAGATCAGAATTTCGACGACTGATGACTTGCTGTTGAGTCACTAGGGTTTTTGGATAGTTCTGATATGGTCTGAATGGTTGTGATTAACTCTAGGTTCATCCGACGGCTCCAATTGAATTGAAATTCTATATAAACAACCTAATACTCAACCTAAAATCACACAAAAATAATCTTGGAACTGTCATGCCGTCAACAGAGAACTTGGAGTAGCCGTCACCGCTTTCAATTCAAAGACGAGATAAAAGCCTACATCAAAATCAAATTTAAAACTAATCTAATTCAACGATCTACATCAAAGGCGAGCATTACAACTTCAGAATTCAGATCCCAGAAATCAAGAATTCCTTTTAGTTTGTAAGTTGGTTATTACGTAGATTTAAACGTCCTTTTAAATGAAATCATGACATGTTGTAACTCGAATATAGAATGACGCTTATGTATAAGATAAGTGAAGTTTGATTCTCATTTATCCAAAATTACCGTTGCGATTGATTACGCCTACATATGTTGTGGTGATGAACATACCAAATTGTATGGTATTATTGGAATCTATTGGACGATGAACTTATTGTGCCAACTTAGTGATGAACATGTCATGTTATAATTTGGTGGTTACTTGCAAGTTTATGATCTAATTCACATGCCTACATGTTTAGATCAACATTTATGTAAATTTAGAACTTTGTTAAGTTGAATCTATTTATGTTGCAAGTTGGATTTATGGCCCTCTTATATTTTAACACACATAAGTTATCATGCTAAGTTGTGATTTAAATATGTTTATAGTGGCTCTCTTATGTTTTAACACACATAAGTTATCATGCTAAGTTGAGATTTAAATATGTGTATAGTAGCTTTCTTATGTTTTCACATACATAAGTTAATATGCTAAGTTGTGGTTTAAAATTGTGTTAATATGTTAAACCTCCATGTTAGACCTATATCAAGTTTACATGATAATTAGATCCAACTTAGTCACAAGTTCACCCTTACCTGTTTAATTAGTTAGTGATGTTTCTATGCCGAGTTACACATGATAAGTCAAAAGTATATTATTGTATGCTTATTTCATGTCCCTTGTTTGTTACCCTTTTTTTTATGGGTTTGGGTTAATTTACTAGCCCAACATTTTATGTAATTTATGCGAACTTACCACGGGGGTAGCGTTGGGAAAACATGAAAATTTCATGGCATAGATTTGTTCATGAAATGGTATATTTGGTATACCATTTATTGTGAGCATAATCAAAAGGATAATTATGACATGATTAAATTAAGATTAATTTACATATAAAATTGGACATATATAGAAATATGTGAAGTTAGAAAAGATGAATATGCCTAACCGAAGGTTAGACTGAGTTGTGGTGTGAAACTGCCCGGAACCGACCGGCACATCCAGTGACCACAACAAGACCTGTCTAATGTGGGTGGTTAGTGCATCAAGACCAAAAAGGACCCGAGGTTAGACTGAGTTGTGGTGTAAAACTGCTCGGAACCGACCGGCACATCCAGTGACCACAACAAGACCTGTCTAATGTGAGTGGTTGGTGCTTTAATGAATAAATTAAAGCTAAGTCAAGATTGGTAGGGTTAAGTCAATTAAGGAAACGCTTAACCAATTCAACATGTTTAACTAAACTTATGGGTGGGGTTAGGTAAACTTGGACACTTAACCAAATAAACATGTTGATTAGAAAACCCTAGTAACGGGGACCCATTTCAGCAGTGACCCACATAGATGTATCTTGGTACCCTGAACTAGGCAGGGTGGGGCACGATTACTGGGCTGATTATAAGCGGTCAAAACGTCGGTGGTTGGTGCGTCGGTGTAGGTTCCGACGGAGTACCAGCGTGCACGTATTCCGAAGTGGAAAAAGCAGGCACTGGGCATCAGTAGTATACACTGTGCATCTTGAATCGTGTCGGATTGCCACTAGAGGGACTGATACACCCCATGGTGGGACCAGCACAGGTATCTACAGTCAAGCGAGGCCGAATGACACAGGATATGAATGCATGCGAGTAGGAGCCAATCATTAAGGGGATCGTTCGTTATGAACACGTGGGGCTGGCTGAACCGATGGTTAGTAGGTGCAGAGACTATAGTAATGGGTGCGATCACATGTTCATCTTATCTTATATTAGGGTATTGTCCTACGTTCTATTATTACTGTCATGATCCTTTTCCTTGTTTAAATACTAGTCATCACTGAACTTACCAGACTTATTGTCTGACCCGTTTTCTTTCGTCCTCTTTTCTTCCGTCTCCCCCCCCCCCCCAGGTCCACAGGGAGGGAATACTCTAGCTTAGTCAGACTCTTTGCAAGCTTCAACAAAGTAGATGTATGATTGGGATTCTCTTACTTTGGCTATGGCTTTTGGACAACACACTAGGGGATTTATGCAGTTTTATTTATGGTTTATGCTTCTTTATTAAATAATCAAGACAGAAATTATTATGTAATGTTTTGGAAGTTATTTTGAGACAATTTGTTGTAATGCTTTTGTATTAAACCACATATGCAATAAATGTTTGATTTCCGCTGCTTATATTTATCTGTCTTGTAAATTTTTCTGTGTCTTGTACCTATAACCCTCCACCAAAGTTAAGGCATTTCCTTTGTGAGTGACCTTAACGGAGGTGGGGTGTTTCACTTGGTATCAGAGCAAAGGTTTACTAGATCAGATAAGAGTTTTTGAAAACTATTTTCAAAAGAAATATAAAGAAGCATTTTACAAGAGAAAGTGTTATTTTATTTTAAAGGCATAATCCCCCAAAAGCCATATGCCCTATCTTTCTATCCTTTGTTTTGAATCTTTTCTTTTTCGTTTCAGCATGTCTGGGAATCTTAACCATCCAGAGGGTATGCCGATACCTGGTTGGTTCAGGAGGTACTTAGAGACTAGGGCCAACGATGCGGGCCCAGCAGATATTCCTCCTCCTCCAGTTGCAGCGGTTCCTCCTCCTCTTCGTGCAAATGGTTTCTCAAAGATTTGTAGAGACTTTAGGGCCATGGGTGGAAAGGATTTCAAGGGAACTAAATCATTCATAGAAGCAAGAAACTGGCTCAAAGAAACTGAGGATCTATTCGTTATCTTCGAGGTGGACGATAGGCAGAAGATACAGTTGGCTGTATGGTTGCTCAAAAACGAAGCTTCCTAGTGGTGGGAAGTCACTAACGCTGAAAGACCAGTTGAAACATGGATGGATTTCAGAATAAGGTTTGAGATGAAATTCCTCTCACAAGCTGAACAAAGTTTACAACTGGAAAAGTTCTTATCTCTTAAGCAAGGAAGTATGACGGTCAAGGAGTACGTCAACCAATTCAATCAGCTGGCCCGATTTGGACTGGACTTAGTGAATACTCCTCATAAGAAGGCTCTCCATTTTGTCAAGGGATTGAATGAGCCACTTCACAGCTTGGCTACCTACGGGGGCTACTTACGAGAGGTTAGCGGACATGGCACTCTTACATGAGGAAGACAAGGGCAAGAAAGTGGCAAAAGCGGAAATGCCTCAAGATAAGAAGGTGGAGGGGTCACAGAACAAGAAGGCTGATTCAAAGAAAGGCGGGAAGAACAACAAACCCCATGACAAGAGAAAGTGTAATTTCTGTGGCGTTCCTGGACATCTGGTCAAAGACTGCAGAAAGAAGAAAAGGAAGATGGGTGGCTGTTTCCACTGCGGTGAGACAGGACACATGGCTAAGGACTGCCCAAGAAAGCAAGGGCAGAGAGCTGGACCTTCGTCTGGAGGACAAGTTCACGCTCTCACGGCACCTCCGCAAGAACGAGGTAGAAATATTTCTATCGAAAGTTTTGTCTATCTTTTTGATCATCCTGTTCGAACACTATTTGATTCTGGCACATTGCACTCTTTTATATCTATTATTTAGTTGAATCTCTGCACCTAGACACCAGTATAGTAGAGGATCCCTTGGTTGTGTCAAATCCAATTGGGGCTCAGCTTATTTGTCAATGGTTTGTTTGGATTTGAAAATTTCTATTCTAAGCATTGGGTTTAGATGTAATGCCTTTGTTTTGGGCTTCACGGGCTATGGGTTGATTCTAGGCATGGACTGGCTATCCAGTAATGGTGTCGTCCTCGGTTATGAAAAGAGAGTGGTTAGACTCATGACTCGCCTCAGTAACACTCTCGAAATTTCTTGTAATCCCATGAACTCTGTTATGATTAGTTATCTAGAATCTCTTGATGCGTATGTTGAGAACTTGCAGTCGGTAAAGGTAGTCCGTGAATACTCGGATGCGTTTGAAGAGGTAAAAGGCTTACCTCTGAAGCGGGAGATAGACTTCCGCATATACCTCGTTGACAATGCAAAACCTGTTGCTTTACCTGTTAGGCACATGGCTCCAAGGGAGCAGAAAGATCTCAGCAAGCAAGTTAAAGAGCTCCTAGAAAAGGGGTTTATAAGGCGGAGTATTTCTGAATGGGGTGCTCCAGTAGTATTCGCAACTAAAGCGGATGGGTCACTTCACCTGTGCATTGATTATAGGGAGCTAAACAAGCTGACCAAGAAGAATAGGCACCCACTCCCGAGAATAGATGATTTGTTCGATCAGCTTGTAGGTGCATCGGTTTTCTCCCAATTAGATTTAGCTACCGGGTTTCATAAACTAAGAGTGGTTGAAGACAACATTGATAAGACCGCGTTCAGAACTCCAGATGGTTTCTTCGAGTGGCTTGTCATGCTTTTCGGCTTGACAAATGCACCCTCTTACTTCATTGATTTAATGAGCAGGGTGTTCCGAGAGTTCCTCAATAAGTTTGTGGTGGTCTTCGTAGACGATATTTTGATCTTCTCAAAGAATGAGGAAGAGCATGCTCAACATCTAAAGGAAGTCATGGATACTCTCCGTGCACATCAGTTGAAAGCTAAATTCTCCAAATTCCATTTCTGGAGAGAAGAAGTTAGGTTCCTCAGACACGTGGTGTCCAAAGAGGGGTTAGCTATGGACCCTGCGAAAGTGGTTGCTGTGTAAGATTGGAAGGTTCCACGAAAGGCAACCGAAGTCCGAAGTTTCCTCGGGCTAGCAGGCTTCTATCGAAAATTCATCAAAGATTTTGCAAAAATCTCAGCTCCACTTACAAGGTTGACAAAGATACAAGGTTGACAAAGAAGAACCTAGCTTTCAATTGGGATTTGGATTGCGATATTGCTTTCCAACGATTAAAGAGGGCTCTGACAACAGCCCTAGTTCTGACATTGCCTAATGGAAGCAAGATGTTTACAGTATACACAGATGCATGCGGCATGGGACTAGGCACTGTTCTAATGCAAGAAGGAAAGGTAGTAGCTTATGGTGGAAGGCAGTTGAAAGTACATGAGAAAAACTACCCAACCCACGACCTAGAGTTGGCAGATCTCCTAGGTGAGAAGTTTGAATTGTTTACTGACCATAAATCGTTGAAATACCTTTTCTCGTAGAAATATCTCAACTTGAGGCAGCAAAGATGGATGGAGTTTCTTGCCTCGTATGATTTTGAGATTTCCTACACTCCTGGCAAGGGCAATGTAGTAGTAGATGCCTTAAGTAGAAAGAAACTGACCTTAAGCCCTCTCTTTGTAGAAAGGAAAAGCTTGGAGTACATAGCCAACTTTGACTTTATGCCCTCCTCTGAATTTGTACCTGGCCTATTAGCAACATTGGAAGTGCGACCTACGCTTTTGGACTCAACAGGGACCACGCAACGTGAAGACCCACAGCTAGTTGATATAATAGATAAGATGATTATGGGTGAGGCTTCGAGTCACCTCAATAGATACTCCATTGATGATAAGGAATGGTTGAGACGGGATGGAAGACTATGTGTCCCACAAGCAAGGGATTTGGTGAAGAAGGCCCTCGAAGAGGCACACCATTCCAAGTTGACCATACACCCCGGTGGAGACAAAATGTACAAAGACATAAAAAGGGTTTTCTTTTGGAGTGGCATGAAAAGAGATGTAGCTGAATTCGTCTCCAAGTGCATGATATATCAACAGGTCAAGGTGAAACAAAAGAAGCCTGGAGGTTTGCTTCATCCTCTAGAGGTCCCGCAGTGGAAATGGGATAGCATTTCAATGGACTTTGTTGATGGGTTGCCTAGGTCAAGGAGAGGCAATACCAGTATTTGGGTAATAGTGGACAGGCTCACAAAAAGCGCCCACTTTATACCCGTCAAGAGTAGAAGGACTGCCTCATCTCTAGCATCCATATATCTTAAAAAGATAGTTCGACTCCATGGGATACCCTCCAGCATAGTGAGTGATCGAGACCCTATCTTCACGAGTGAGTTTTGGAAGAGTTTACAAGAAGCTATAGGCACACGGCTATGCTTAAGCACGGCCTACCACCCTCAAACCGATGGCCAGACGGAAAGAGTCAACAGAGTATTAGAAGACCTCTAGAGGCTATGCATTCTTGACTTCGGAGGTACATGGGAGGATCATTTACCTTTGGTGGAATTCGCTTACAACAATAGCTACCAAACCACCATAGGCATGGCACCTTTCGAAGCTTTATATGGAAGACCGTGTCGGTCACCAACTTGCTGGTGGGAGTCCACAGACAAGCTCATACTTGGACCAGACATAATTAGAGAAACTTCAGAGAAAGTAGACTTGATATGAAGAAGAATGAAGACTGCCCAAGATAGACAGAAGTCCTACGCAGACAAAAGAAGAACTGACCTTGAGTTCGAGGTTGGAGACAAGGTGTTTCTTAAAGTTTCTCCTTTGAGAAACGTCGTTCGCTTTGGATCCGCAGGAAAGTTAGCACCAAGATTTGTTGGGTCGTTCCCTATCATCGAGAAGAATGGGAAGATGGCTTATAGGGTACAGCTGCCCGAAAGATTGGTTGGGGGTTCATAATTTCTTTCATGTCTCTCACCTGCGGAAGTGCTTACACGAGTCTACGGAAGTGGTAGAACCAAGCATGCTAGAGGAAGTAGAAGTTGAACGAGAAGCAACTGTGAGGAGAGTTCCAACCCGTATTTTGGGAACAGAAGTCAAAAAGCTACGCAACCGTGAAGTTAAGCTCATCAAAGTTCAATGGAGCGACACCGAGGAAGACGCGACTTGGGAAACTGAGGACAGAATACGCGCAGCCTACCCTTTTCTTTTTTAGGGTACATCCTTGATCTCTTTTTCCTTAAGCTTATGCTTGTACCTATCTTTTTAGGTATATCTCCTCGATCCTATCCTTTATCCTTAGGTGGAAACCCATTTGGATGTAAACATGTAATTGAAACATCTTATGGTTGAAGGTTTCAAGTGGTTGCAAGTGGTTGCTAGCGGTTGCTCGTGGATGCATATACACACACATTAGGTATTAGATCGGCTCAGTCACTTTCATATTGCATATGCATATATGTATTTGTTTATGGATTGAAAATTGATGTGTTATCATATGGACGTTGCATTTGTATGAATGATTGTGCACTCATGTAGGAAATTTTAAGTAGGAAAAAAAACTGCATTCATAATGGACTCATGGCACTGACATAATTTGCATTAAGGAGGTCAACTGAATCAGTAGACCGACTGATTTTGCATTAGATAAGGACATGTACACACACTATGCATATAATCATGAAGCATTAGAAATCTTTTAAAGACAATGGACGCTTGTGTTTGATGGTTGAGTAGATGGGTGATTGGATGGTAGGATATAGGTTCTTGTCGACTTGAAGATTTTGGGGACGAAATCCTAAAAGGAGGGGAGAATGTAACACCCCGTATTTTCTGTTAACGTTATAGTAACGAATTAATCAATACTTAATTTCAAATGTGAGAATTAAGGGAAACGGGTTACGCCATTACGTTCGTCTCGGAATTCTGCTTGGCATAGAGTCCGAGTTTGCATGAATTGGACTTCGTATGAAGAAGTTATGGCCTTCAGAAGTTTCAGAAATTCAAATAAATTCAAACAGCTCAAAACTAGGTTCAAATTCAAAACAGAAGTCAGGAAAATTCCCGCCCAGGACCCAGGTCGACCAGGGGGTCGACCCTAGTGTCGACCTCCCCCCTACAGGTCGACCTGGGGGTCGACCTGCCCCCTCCCCCACCCGACCAGATCTGAATTTCGACGACTGATGACTTGCTGCTGAGTCACTAGGGTTTCTGGATAGTTCTGATCTGGTCTGAATGGTTGTGATTAACTCTAGGTTCATCCGACGGCTCTAATTGAATTGAAATTTTATATAAACAACCTAATACTCAACCTAAAATCACACAAAAATAATCTTGGAACTGTCATGCCATCAATAGAGAACTTGGAGTGGACGTCACCGCTTTCAATTCAAAGACGAGATAAAAGCCTACATCAAAATCAAATTTAAAACTAATCTAATTCAACGATCTACATCAAAGGCGAGCATTACAACTTCAGAATTTTGGATTCCAGAAATCAAGAATTTCTTTTAGTTTGTAAGTTGGTTATTACGTAGATTTAAACGTCCTTTTAAATGAAATCATGACATGTTGTAACTCGAATATAGAATGATGCTTATGTATAAGATAAGTGAAGTTTAGCTCTCATTTATCCAAAATTACCATTGCGATTGATTACGCCTACATATGTTGTGGTGATGAACATACCAAATTGTATGGTATTATTGGAATCTATTGGACAATGAACTTATTGTGCCAACTTAGTGATGAACATGTCATGTTATAATTTGGTGGTTACTTGCAAGTTTATGATCTACTTCACATGCCTACATGTTTAGATCAACATTTATGTAAATTTAGAACTTTGTTAAGTTGAATCCATTTATGTTGCAAGTTGGATTTGTGGCCCTCTTATGTTTTAACACACATAAGTTATCATGCTAAGTTGTGATTTACATATGTTTATAGTGGCTCTCTTATGTTTTAACATACATAAGTTATCATGCTAAGTTGAGATTTAAATATGTGTATAGTAGCTTTCTTATGTTTTCACATACATAAGTTAATATGCTAAGTTGTGGTTTAAAATTGTGTTAATATGTTAAACCTCCATGTTAGACCTATATCAAGTTTACATGATAATTAGATCCAACTTAGTCACAAGTTCACCCTTACCTGTTTAATTTAGTTAGTGATGTTTCTATGCCAAGTTACACATGATAAGTCAAAAGTATATTATTGTATGCTTATTTCATGTCCCTTGTTTGTTACCCTTTTTGTTTACGGGTTTGGGCTAATTTACTAGCCCAACATTTTACGTAATTTATGCGAACTTACCACGGGGGTAGCGTTGGGAAAACATGAAAATTTCATGGCATAGATTTGTTCATGAAATGGTATATTTGGTATACCATTTATTGTGAGCATAATCAAAAGGATAATTATGACATGATTAAATTAAGATTAATTTACATATAAAATTAGACATATATAGAAATATGTGAATTTAGAAAAGACGAATATGCCTAACCCGAGGTTAGACTGAGTTATGGTGTAAAATGACCCGGAACCGACCGACACATCCATGACCACAACAGGACCTGTCTAATGTGGGTGGTTAGTGCATCAAGCCCAAAAAGGACCCGAGGTTAGACTGGGTTGTGGTGTAAAACTGCCTGGAACCGACCGGCACATCCAGTGACCACAACAAGACCTGTCTAATGTGAGTGGTTGGTGATTTAATGAATAAATTAAAGCTAAGTCAAGATTGGTAGGGTTAAGTCAACTAGGGAAACACTTAAGCAATTCAACATGTTAACTAAACTGATGGGAGGCGTTAGGTAAACTTGGACACTTAACCAAATAAACATGTTGATTAGAAAACCCTAGTAACGGGGACCCATTTCAGCAATAACCCATATAGATGTATCATGGTACCCTGAACTAGGCAGGGTGGGGCACGATTACTGGGCTGATTATAAGCGGTCAAAACGTCGGCGGTTGGTGCATCAGTGTAGGTTCCGACGGAGTACGGGCGTGCACGTACTCCGGAATGGAAAAAGCAGGCACTGGGCATCAGTAGTATACACTGTGCATCTTGAATCGTGTCGGGTCACCATCAGAGGGGCTGATACACCCCATGGTGGGACCAACACAGGTATCTATAGTCAAGCGGGGCCGAATCACATGGGATATGAATGCATGCGAGTAGGAGCCAATCATTAAGGGGATCGTTCGTTATGAACACGTGGGGCTGGTTAAACCAATGGTTAGTAGGTGCAGAGACTGTAGTAATGGGTGCGATCACATGTTCATCTCATCTTATATTAGGGTATTGTCCTATGTTCTGTTATTACTGTCATGATCCCTTTCCTTGTTTAAATACTAGTAATCACTGAACTTACCAGACTTATTGTCTGACCCGTTTTCTTTCGTCCTTTTTTCTTCCGTTCCCCCCCCCCCCCCCTCGGTCCACAGGGAGGGAATACTCCAGCTTAGTCAGACTCTTTGCAAGCTTCAAGAAAGTAGATGTGTGATTGGGATTCTCTTACTTTGGCTATGGATTTTGGACACTACACTTGGGGATTTATGCAGTTTTATTTATGGTTTATGCTTCTTTATTAGATAATCAAGACAGAAATTATGATGTAATGTTTTGGAAGTTATTTTGAGACAATTTGCTGTAATGCTTTTGTATTGAACCATGTATGCAATAAATGTTTGATTTCCTCTGCTTATATTTATCTGTCTTGTAAATTTTTTTGTGTCTTGTACCTGTAACCCTCCACCAAAGTTAAAGCATTCCCTTTGTGAGTGACCTTAACAGAGGTGAGGTGTTTCAATGTATTTATGCAATTATTGCTTATATATGCTGAAATGTAAGCAACAATGCTTAAAAATGGTGTACAGTTGAAAAAACAGATGGTGAATGAATTATTAATTAATAGCTACATTTATTGTTGTATTATTGCATACATTTCTGCAGCAATACTGAAGTTTGATGCTTTGATGCATAACTGCAATTGTTGCTGAAATGTATGCAACTATTGCAAATAATTGCATCGTTTGATGCAATATACTGCAGATTCATATGTGTTCATTTTTGGTTTTTTGTTTTTGAACTATTTTTTGGTGGTTTTAATGCATGAATTTAATGATTTTTATCTGTTTAATTTAATTATGAATTTACGTGAAATTTTTTTATGTGGTTTTTTATGATTTTTTGAAAAATAGAGACCTAATTTATAAAACTTTAAGGGAGGGATGTGAGCTGAATTTTGTAACCTATTAGGGACCTAAGCATAATTTTAATTTAAAATAATACCAAATTATTGAATTTTGATGTATTCACTTTTAAATCAATTTTAAAAATTCACTAATCTCATGGTTAACTTCAGTAAGATATAAAACAAAGGTAGAATTTATTTACCAAAATTTTCAAGTCCAGATTCAGTATTTAAATGAGATTTTGAAATTTAATTAGACTTACCTATTTATAAAAAAATTAAAATATATCTAAATCCGTGTTTTAAATTGACCAAAACTACGGGTCATTACAACCATAGTTTTCATACTTAGAAAATAATATCTATACTCAACTCAACGGTATAAGTATAGTCACAAATCATAGGTAGGTCAAAACCATGTCATGGTATACATCATTTCTTATGAAACCCAAAACTATCGGTATTGAATACAAACAATAAGAATAATGATTATACTCAATACCAACCTTCAAATTTCAGTTATACT
Source organism: Allium sativum (assembly GCA_030737875.1). Lineage (NCBI taxonomy): Eukaryota > Viridiplantae > Streptophyta > Magnoliopsida > Asparagales > Amaryllidaceae > Allium > Allium sativum. The sequence goes on along the minus strand of CM060919.1, from coordinate 792,303,065 downwards.
GTTCATTGAAAATTGTGATAACACCTTCCAAATTCGAACGATAGTACAAGTTCTGTATTCGGAATTCATTACAAGTCAAATCAAAATATTGTAAATATTCTCTTCAAAACATGTTAAGTCTTAGAAAACTTGAATCTTTATTTCAAATCTTATGAAATAGAATATAATTATAAATTATTTCATTTAAAATTTAGTTTATAAAATCATTTATAAATTCTTGTTAAAATTTCTAAACTTATAAATCTCTACTATAAATTATAAAACATTTATAAGAAGTTTCAAAGGTGTTTCAAAGGTTCCTTAGTCACTTATTAGTCTTATTCAGAAACGATTATAAACCGTTTATTACAAACCATTCGTTAATAAAACCTTGTTTAATAACTTGATAAATCTATACTATAAAATATTATTAACTAAAACATTTAGAAATCAATTATAAAGCTTAGCCATTCATTAAGTCTTTATTAATAGCTTTATAAAACTTAATCTTAAAATTTAGTTAAGTTTCAACATTTGATAACACTATTTATAAAATTTTGTTTATGAAAGTTTCAACATTTGATAACACCATTTATAAAACTTGTTTATGAAACGAAATTTGATTATAAAATCCTATTATAAATCTACAGTTCATTTGTAAAAGTTCGTTTCATGAATCTTATATGAAATCTGCTCATGAACTTGCTTTAGTTATAAAACAGCTTATAACTTCGAAATTGGTAAAAAATTCCTTATGGTAAATCATCATATTCAAAATGCTGAATTTAGGCCATCTGCCACCAATAGCTTAACTAATACATTTTATTGATTAATAACTAGCAATGTTGAATTTAATTTAACAGAAATAATCTAAATCAGGTTTTAGTGATACTTAGGTTAGACAGTTCATATGTGTATAAATAATGAAAGCGAATAACATCCAAAACATTGAGAAACCTTGTTGGATCCCTCCAGCATGTCTCCCTGCGCCATAACTCGTATATCAACACATATATGCATACTAATTAGATAATAAATAAAATTCATATAAGATAAATCTTCTACCTAAAACATGTAGCGTCAAAGGTCACCAATTTACGATAATCACCAATAAAGCAATAAATCATCCAGTCATCCAATCAAACATATCACACAAATAAATATTGATTCAACAATGGATATTTATATTATGATATGATATGATAGTAATTCAGAAAGTGTGAGAGTTAACTTATCATCCACCATTCAATGTTTTCACACTTTTTTTTTATTTGATTTCATTAGACGTTTGAAATTATATAAAAATCCAAATAGCTTTAAATCAGACCAATCCAATTCGGTCAAGTAGGATTCACAAATACGAACCTAGCGCAATTTGTTTCGTTCAAGTCTGACCTCGTATGAAAAGGTTATACATGTTACAAAATTAAACACAAATTCGTATAGTTTATTGATTTACTAATGATGGTCATTAGCGCTTAACCTTCATTAACGTTGTTAATATCGTAATTAACTCACATAACCCATGTCCCTTTTGATACCAGGTTCGAACGAAACGCTCCCCCATCAAATATTCACCACCGGCAACCAGGCCACAGTCGCCGCCTACCTTTGCATTTGCTTTCCCCAATGACCACTTGCCCCAAGCGCCGACAACCTAGCTCCATTTTTCGCCAATAAAAGACAATTGAACATGAAATGTTCAAATTCATATTTCGGCGTTGACGTGCTATGAAACGCCACTATACTACCACTGATTTAGAACTTAGCCTCCCTTTAACCTCTTTCCTTAAGTTCCCATCACTTGAAAACCACCGTGTGTGCGCTACAAGGAAAAGAATGAAATGAGGATGACCTCATATATTGGTTATTTCCAGCTACCTCTTGTAACACCCCGTATTTTCTGTGAACGTATAAGTAACAAATCAGAGGATAATTAATTTTTAAAATAAGAATCAAGGGAAACGGGTTGCGCCATTTCATTCATCTCGGAATTTTGCTTGGAAACGAGTCCGAGTTTGTAAGAATCAGAGCCCGTATGAGGGAGATATGACCCTCCGAAGTTTCAGGAATTTTCAGAATCGAAAACAGCTCGAAATTCAAATTCAAAATTCGAATTCAAACACAGAAGCGGGCTGGGCGGGAAATTTCCCGCCCAGGACCCAGGTCGACTGGTGAGTCGACTGGGTAGTCGACCCCCCCGACCAGGTCGACTGGGGAGTCGACTGGGTAGTCGACCCCCCCTGACCAGGTCGACTGGGTAGTCGACCTAGGGGTCGACCTGCCCTCGAAATCCTGTTTTTGAACCTGGTTCGTTCTGATGTATTTGGTCACGTTTTCTGCCTAGGTTCGTCCGCCTAACCCTATATAAACAGCCCTCTAGCCTCATTCTCTCTACACCATTTCATTCTGCCTATACTCTGCCTCTGTTCTAATTAAATAAAATAATGGCGTCACTACTCTGCTGAAATCTGAACTGGAACTAGGACTAAAGCATCTTCTTCCAAACTGAATAGAATTAAAAGAGAACAACTGCAACTCTTCCTCTTCTTTAAACCAATCAAGGAAAGTACAGTTATTTCCAGAAAGAAACTGTAATCATAATTGTGACATGATTGTAAATCTGAATTTGAGATTGTGTATATTCTGTTCTGATCTATTTTATTCTGTATCTCTCCTTCTTTCTGTTCTATAGCCAGGCTACTACGAGCCTGCGCCAATCCCCTAAGAGATTAACGCACGAACGCTAAAATGTTTGGGACAAATAATGAATGTGGCATAATTGGACATGGCTGATCTGTGACTGATTTAAGAAAAAGGACATAGGTTGTAAACTAGATTTAGATCTATGCATATTCTGTGAATTGGAAGAAGAGGAACCATGGTATGTTAACATGTGACTTGAGACATTGGACATAACGCATATTTTGAATTAAGATCTGTTATAACTAGATTGTTGGGCATATTGTTTATATAACAATTCATGATTTGAAAGAGAATATGACTTAGGTGTGAAGATCTATATTAAGATTTGATAACTATCAAATGTGAATAACACCTAAGTAGGAGATTTTTTAATATATGACATGCATTGAAATCGATGGCTATATTTGGTATAATTTATTTGTGAATATTTTGTACTAGGCAAGTTGAACTAAATTGGGACATGTAAATTATGACCATAATCTGTGACATGTAAATTCAATGCAAACGTGGGGTATATGATCATAGTGTGAATCATGACAACTATTTAGGCATGCAAACTTAGGCCAAATTTATAATTAGGCAAGATATGTTTGTGAAACTTTAAGGAATGATTAAATCTGTTATATTTGCCTAATTTGCTAGTTCTGCTATATTTGCCTAATCTGCTAGTTCTGTTATATTGCCTAATCTGCTAGTTCTGTTATATTGCTTAATCTGCTAGTTCTGCTCTACTGCCTAGTCTGCTAGATCTGTTCATCTGCCAAATCTGTCATCTGCTAAGTCTGCTGAAAATGCCAAATCTGTTGTATGCTAAATCTGCTAAATTACTTAATCTGCTAAATCCGTTAAGTCGCCTAATCTGCGAAAATCTGTTAGCTGCTATATCTGTTAAGTTGATATATTCAGTCTGTTATTGACATAATCTGAATTAGCTATGAATAATTGACATGTATATTAAGCGTGGGCATAAGTGGTAAATTATTAATTAATTGGCCGCAAAGATAAACATGGCTGACTCGAGGTTAGAATGATTTTGCGGCGTAATTCTGCCCGGAACCGCCCGACACATCCAGTGGCCGCAAATAATAGGTTCTAATGTGAGAAGTTAGTCATAACGTGCTTGAAACCCGAGGTTAGACTCAGTTTGCGGCAGAAATCTGCCCGGAACCAACCGGCCTAACCAGTAGCCGCAAATTGTCAGTCTAATGTGAGAGGTCTGGGCATTAATATTTAATTAATGAAAATCTGAGATAAATATGATGTCTAAAACGTGTTGGGCGGATAGGATTAAACCCACTAGACTGATGAATTTAATTAATCTGTTCCGTGAATCTGAAGGCCCAATTGCAAAGTTAGACAAATCTGTAAATCTGTTAAATCCGTATATCTGATCCGTTAGTCTGAAAACTTATCTGATCTGTGAACTAGTTGATCTGAATTCTGTATGTCCGAAACTTGTAAACAAGTTAATCTGAAATCTGTTAGTCTGGGGACACAAGGTTAGGAGGGGAATTACTTGTGTCATCTGTTGTTTGGGACCCATATTAGTCAGTAACCCTTTCTGGTATCAAAACTTTGACCCAACAGTAGGTAGGGTCCGGGCACGCTTACTGAACTAATTATAAGCGGTTCATTCTGATAATGGCGAGGGGTGTTGATGGTGCGTTCCAACCGGGTCATGTGCGTGCATGGATCCCGGTCTGCCTCTGAGGATGTAAGACGCCGTGACATCTGCAAATAGGTCTGTGCCAATTGGTTGTCACTTTAGGGAGTGATACACCCTACTGTGGGGCCGACACAGGGTATTTATGTATTAGGGAGCCGATCGCTTGGGGTAGGGTTTTAGGGTACACTTAGTTCTGTCTGTTTCTGTTGGTACCATCTATTTCTGCTTCTGTCTGTTTCTGTTCGGGTGGTAAAGGCCCATTACTAGCACTCTCTTCTGTGGAAATTATTCTGTACCCGTTTCTGTTTCAGTTTAGACATTAGGGTGACACCTAATTCTGTTATACTAGTATTAGTGCAGAGAAGTGTAAAGAAATAGCTTATGTCATTCTGTTCTTCTGTAATATCCGCTACACCTGTTACTGTTATCTCTGATCTAGTTTTATTTTCATGTCATGTTATTATTATCTTTTCATAATTGAAAATCACTGGACTTGCCAGACTTTTTGTCTGATCCTTGTTGTTTCGCCTCCTTTCTTCCGTTCCCCCCAGGTTTTGTAGAAGGGAATACTCTAGCTTGATCCATATTTCTTCTGCTTGAAGTGCTTAAACTATGGTTTGTCTTCTTCTGTGGGGATTATGATTTTAAACTATGCATTCTGAAGGCTTTTGTACAAGACTGATATTTTGTACTTGAATTCTGATATTGTGATTTGAAAGGATGTATCCAAGCTTATTTCGGTTTCTGTTGTAATAAAGTTATAAATTTTTCAAGTACTGTTTTATCTGTCTTGTAAGTTTCTGTTTTGTTTACTAAAATGCTCCCCCAAAGTTAAGGCATTCCCTTTGTGAGTGACCTTAACGGAGGTGGGGTGTTACACTTGGTATCAGAGCCGAAGGTTACCAGATTGGGTAAAGTTTTTTAAAACTATTTTCAAAAAGGTTTTGAAAGGAAGTATTTTAAAAAATAAAGCTTATTTTGAAAAACATAATCCCCAAGAGCCATATACCTTTCCTTCAGTCCTTTTTGTAATTGAATCTTTCCTTTTTCGTTTCAGCATGTCTGAAGCATCTGAGATACCATAGGGTGTTCATGTACCCGGTTGGTTTCGTCAATATCTTGAGGCTAAGACCGCCGCCGCAGGTCCAGCAAATGATCCCCCTCCTCCACCCCCTCCTCGTACAATTTCTTTCTCAAAGATCTGTAGAGATTTTAGGGCCATGGGTGGGAAGGATTTCAAGGGAACTGAATCATTCGTAGAAGCGAGGAACTGTCTCAAAGAAACTGAGGATCTATTCGTTATCTTCGAGGTGGACGATAGGCAGAAGGTACAGTTGGCGGTATGGCTGCTCAAAGATGAAGCTTCCTATTGGTGGGAAGTCACTAACGCCAAGAGGCCAGTTGAAACATGGATGGATTTCAGAACAAGGTTTGAGACAAAATTCCTCTTGCAAGCTGAACGAAGTCTACAACTGGAAAAGTTCTTATCTCTTAAGCAAGGAAGTATGACGGTCAAGGAATACATCAACCAGTTCAACCAACTGGCTAGGTTCGGATTGGATTTAGTCAACACTCATCATAAAAAGGCTCTCCGCTTTGTTAAAGGATTGAACGAGCCACTGCACAGCCTAGCCATGACCCATGTACCCATGGGAGCGACTTACGAGAAATTGGTGGACATGGCACTACTGCACGAGGAAGACAAGGGCCCGACAGAGACAAAGAAGGAAGAACCACATAATAAGAAAGCATGGCCCAAAAAGGAAACACAAAAGAAGGATGAGAAGTCTGAAGATAAGAAGGGGAAAAAGTGCTTTACTTGTGGAAGCTCGACTCATCTGAACAAGGATTGCAGAAAAAGGAAGGGCACTTGCTTCAACTGTGGTGAGATGGGACACTTCACTAGGGACTGCCCGAAGAAACGAGGGCAAGGGAAGAGGGCAGAACCCACTTCTGGAGGACAGGCGAATGCTCAAGGGACTGGTAGATAGGGTAGAAATAAGAAAATTTAAGTAGAAGGTTTAATTTTCTTATATGATTGTTGAGTTAAAACTCTTTCTGATTCTGGCATTTTGATTCTGTAATCGATACTCTGCACTTTAATACTAGTATTCTTTCTGATTCCGCTGTAGACCCAAATCCATAAGGGTTATGACTCATCTGTTTGTGATTGGGGTTTGAGAGATATTCGTGTTAGGCGTCAAGTAGGACGCATACATTCTGGGATTTATCATGCTTAGTTTCCTAAGAATCATTCGTTAATCTGATCTATACCAGTAATCTGTAAATATCTGAATATTTCTGATAAGGTTAAGATTTCCAGTTTTGACATTATCTAAAGAGGGTAATCCTCTGGGTGTCAATCTGATGTTGGTTTCGGTCTTCGGGGCCGATACTTAGGACCCATGTCTAATGGGAACCAAGTTTTTGTTTTATCTGTACTCGCTTCCATCATTCGACTGTATCCCATCGATCGAATCTTAGAACTTTAGGTAGAAACTAATGGGTGTAAACATGTGTTTGGGACATGTTATGTTTGATGGTTGCAAGTGGATGCAAGTGGTTGCTAGTGGTTGCTCGTGGATGCATATACACACACTAGGCACTAGATCGGCTCGAAAACACTCTCATACTGCATATGGATGTGTGAGCATTTTCAATTTTTGTGGATGCAAAATGATTGACTCAACACATGGATGTTGCATATGACTGAATGGTTGTGCACTCATATAGAAATGATATGTATCGAGTAGGAAAATTGCGTACATGTTGGACTCATGGCACTGGCATAATTCGCATTAAGGAGCTCAACTGAATTAGTGGACCGCCTGATCTTTGCATTAGATAAGGAACATACACACACACTTTTGCATATGTTCATACAACATTAGATGTTTCTAAGGACAATGGACGCCAGTGATTGATGATTGAGTAGATGGATGTTGGATGGTAGGACACATTCTTCTTAACTTGAAGATTTCGGGGACGAAATCCTTTAAGGAGGGGAGAATGTAACACCCCGTATTTTCTGTGAACGTATAAGTAAAAAATCAGAGGATAATTAATTTTTAAAATAAGAATCAAGGGAAACGAGTTGCGCCATTGCGTTCGTCTCGGAATTCTGCTTGGAAACGAGTCCGAGTTTGCAAGAATCGGAGTCCGTATGAGGGAGATATGACCCTCCGAAGTTTCAGGAATTTTCAGAATTGAAAACAGCTCGAAATTCGAATTCAAAATTCGAATTCAAATCCAGAAGCGGTCTGGGCGGGAAATTTCCCGCCCAGGACCCAGGTCTACTGGGGAGTCGACTGGGTAGTCGAACCCCCCCGACCAGGTCGACTGGGGAGTCGACTGGGTAGTCGAACCCCCCTGACCAGGTCGACTGGGAAGTCGACCTGGGGGTCGACCTGCCCCCGAAATCCAGTTTTTGAACCTGGTTCGTTCTGATGTATTTGGTCACGTTTTATGCCTAGGTTCGTCCGCCTAACCCTATATAAACAGCCCTCTAGCCTCATTCTCTCTACACCATTTCATTCTGCCTATACTCTGCCTCTGTTCTAATTAAATAAAATAATGGCGTCACTACTCTACTGAAATCTGAACTGGAACTAGGACTAAAGCATCTTCTTCCAAACTGAATAGAATTAAAAGAGAACATCTGCAACTCTTCCTCTTCTTTAAACCAATCAAGGCAAGTACAGTTATTTCCCGCTATAAACTGTAATCATAATTGTGACATGATTGTAAATCTGAATTTGAGATTGTGTATATTCTGTTCTGATCTATTTTATTCTGTATCTCTCCTTCTTTCTGTTCTATAGCCAGGCTACTACGAGCCTGCGCCAATCTCCTAAGAGATTAACGCACGAACGCTAAAATGTTTGGGACAAATAATGAATGTGGCATAATTGGACATGGCTAATCTGTGACTGATTTAAGAAAAAGGACATAGGTTGTAAACTAGATTTAGATCTATGCATATTCTGTGAATTGGAAGAAGAGGAACCATGGTATGTTAACATGTGACTTGAGACATTGGACATAACGCATATTTGGAATTAAGATCTGTTATAACTAGATTGTTGGGCATATTGTTTATATAACAATTCATGATTTGAAAGAGAATATGACTTAGGTGTGAAGATCTATATTAAGATTTGATAACTATCAAATGTGAATAACACCTAAGTAGGAGATTTTTGAATATATGACATGCATTGAAATCGATGGCTATATTTGGTATAATTTATATGTGAATCTTTTGTACTAGGCAAGTTGAACTAAATTGGGACATGTAAATTATGACCATAATCTGTGACATGTAAATTCAATGCAAATGTGGGGTATATGATCATAGTGTGAATCATGACAATTATTTAGGCATGCAAACTTAGGCCAAATTTATAATTAGGCAAGATATGTTTGTGAAACTTTAAGGAATGATTAAATCTGTTATATTTGCCTAATTTGCTAGTTCTTCTTTATTTGCCTAATCTGCTAGTTCTGTTATATTGCCTAATCTGCTAGTTCTGTTATATTGCTTAATCTGCTAGTTCTGCTCTACTGCCTACTCTGCTAGATCTGTTCATCTGCCAAATCTGTCATCTGCTAAGTCTGCTGAAAATGCCAAATCTGTTATATGCTAAATCTGCTAAATTACTTAATCTGCTGAATCCGTTAAGTCGCCTAATCTGCGAAAATCTGTTATCTGCTATATCTGTTAAGTTGATATATTCAGTCTGTTATTGACATAATCTGAATTAGCTATGAATAATTGACATGTATATTAGGCGTGGGCATAAATGGTAAATTATTAATTAATTGGCTGCAAAGATAAACATGGCTGACTCGAGGTTAGAATGAGTTTGCGGCGTAATTCTGCCCGGAACCGCCCGGCACATCCAGTGGCCGCAAACAATAGGTTCTAATGTGAGAAGTTAGTCATAACGTGCTTGAAACCCGAGGTTAGGCTCAGTTTGCGGCAGAAATCTGCCCGGAACCAACCGGCCTAACCAGTAGCCGCAAATTGTCGGTCTAATGTGAGAGGTCTGGGCATTAATATTTAGTTAATGAAAATCTGAGATAAATATGATGTCTAAAACGTGTTGGGCGGATAGGATTAAACCCACTAGACTGATGAATTTAATTAATTTGTTCCGTGAATCTGTAGGCCCAATTGCAAAGTTAGACAAATCTGTAAATCTGTTAAATCCGTATATCTGATCCGTTAGTCTGAAAACTTATCTGATCTGTGAACTAGTTGATCTGAATTCTGTATGTCTGAAACTTGTAAACAAGTTAATCTGAAATCTGTTAGTCTGGGGACACAAGGTTAGGAGGGGAATTACTTGTGTCATCTGTTGTTTGGGACCCATATTAGTCAGTAACCCTTTCTGGTATCAAAACTTTGACCCAACAGTAGGTAGGGTCCGGGCACGCTTACTGAACTAATTATAAGCGGTTCATTCTGATAATGGCGAGGGGTGTTGATGGTGCGTTCCAACCGGGTCATGTGCGTGCATGGATCCCGGTCTGCCTCTGAGGATGTAAGACGCCGTGACATCTGTAAATAGGTCTGTGCCAATTGGTTGTAACTTTAGGGAGTGATACACCCTACTGTGGGGCCGACACAGGGTATTTATGTATTAGGGAGCCGATTGCTTGGGGTAGGGTTTTAGGGTACACATAGTTCTGTCTGTTTCTGTTGGTACCGTCTGTTTCTGTTGGGTGGTAACACCTGTCTGTTTCTGCGTGGTACCATCTGTTGGGGTGGTAAAGACCCATTACTAGTGCACACCTAATTCTACATTCTGTTTCCGTAAGGATTAATCTGTTTCTGCTTCTGTCTGTTTCTGTTCGGGTGGTAAAGGCCCATTACTAGCACTCTCTTCTGTGGAAATTATTCTGTACCCGTTTCTGTTTCAGTTTTGACATTAGGGTGACACCTAATTCTGTTATATTAGTATTAGTGCAGAGAAGTGTAAAGAAATAGCTTATGTCATTCTGTTCTTCTGTAATATCCGCTACACCTGTTGCTGTTATCTCTCATCCAGTTTTATTTTCATGTCATGTTATTATTATCTGTTCATAACTGAAAATCACTGGACTTGCCAGACTTTTTGTCCGACCCTTGTTGTTTCGTCTCCTTTCTTCCGTTCCCCCCCCCCCTAGGTTTTGTAGAAGGGAATACTCTAGCTTGATCAAGATTTCTTCTGCTTGAAGTGCTTAAAGTATGGCTTGTCTTCTTCTGTAGGGATTATGATTTTAAACTATGCATTCTGAAGGCTTTTGTACAAGACTGATATTTTGTACTTGAATTCTGATATTGTGATTTGAAAGGATGTAACCAAGCTTATTTCGGTTTCTGTTGTAATAAAGTTATAAAATTTTCAAGTACTGTTTTATCTGTCTTGTAAGTTTCTGTTCTGTTTACTAAAATGCTCCACCAAAGTTAAGGCATTCCCTTTGTGAGTGATCTTAACGGAGGTGGGGTGTTACACCTCTGGTGTTCAATCGACGAACGACCAACTTGGATGAGTTCGTTTCATCGATACGAAAAACTTTCACTTGGGAATTTTAACTAAAGGTAGATGGATTACAAAGAGCATTTTCGACCACTAAAACTTGTAATAATTAGGGTTTGGGTTATAAGGAGAGATATGATGCTTATATAGCCTTCTCAGAAACATAATTCATCGAGTCCGAAAAATTCCGAACTCGAAGCGAGACATTTTAACTATCGTTCATATCTAACAACCCACATTTCAAAAACAATGAAATTAGTTTCGAAACCTAATACGATGGTATGCAAAATCTAGCTTTTGAAATCATATTATAATTTATATCATTTATTGATACATGTCTATATCGCGCACGATCACATGATAATCCCTGTTGATATGAAATTTGGAACCTTACAATAGTTAAACATTCTGGATTCGATAACCTTGCTTTATCGTATTTGGAGATCATTTGAAAAACGGTAATTTTCACATGTTAATGAAATCGAGTAAATGTAAAGAGATTTCCAAACACTCAAATTCATCGATAATAATTTCTTATTGTCGTTCTAATTCAATCAGAATTATTATTAAACTTCAAATCAATTTAATTTCATGTTACATCTCAAGATTCGGATTTTGAGTTAATTTGATAATCAAATTCTTTAATAAATCTGATTCAAATTGCTAAATTTCAATTTCATTCACTTTAATATTTAAAATATTTAAATATTCATGTATTAAAATTTAGGGTTATTTCAATCTCTCCCTAAAATGATTTCATCCTTGAAACCAAAGCCTCGAAGGAGGCCCCCAAACCATTAAAATTTTCTTCCAAAAATATGTTGAAATCGTATTAATTTTTTTTCCAACACTTGAAACTATAAAACTTTCAGCAGCACCTTCTTTGCATGGCTCGATCAAAAAAACTCAAACTACCCATACATGGCCTCTATCATCCAAAAGACTATTAAAAAGTCAAGCGGTTACCCATATATGGAACATAAAATCATTCAACTCAATCAAAACATTATTGAGTACCTATTTATTGGGCAATAAAAACTCTTACTAATGAAACCAGAAGCAATAAGTTTTTTTGCTTCCGTAAATTTGTATATACTTACATACCCAAAGGAGAGTTAAGCTAATAGACAAGTAACATGAAAACTACTAACATGTACATAAACAACCATAACAATAACCAAATATGGTGCAACTGACAACAATGATGCAAATATAAAATCATTAGAAAACAATATGAAAACATAGTTTGTCGACCAAGTCGGTAACGACAGTAAACAGAGGAGAAACCTTAAAGTTGTTTTTGAAAGAAGATTTAAATAAAGGTTGTCCACATGGATGATGACTCCAAGAGGGATGATAGCCGTAAATTGTTCGGAAATAGGCTTTGTCGACCACATTAGTGACAACAAGTCATAAAGGCAATAAGCCTCTGCTTATTTTGGAAAACAATTTAGAAATAAATCATACCAACCATGCCAATGACGACAAGATGTGGAGGCTTTAAGCCTCAAAATTGTTTAAAAACAATTTATAAAACAAGCCTTGTCGATAAGTCAATAAGGAATAATAGATATAGAGGTGATCACCTCTACAAAATTTAAAATGAAAGAGGAAATAAGCCTCTAATTTTATACAAGAAAAAAATCTCATTGTCACATCACTGTAGCAGTAAGCTTAACGATTATGTACTTAGGCGACAAGCCATTGTGTAACGGTTTGCTTTTAGAACATAAGTATGGGTACATGCAGCAAGGACCCCTCTAATAAACTGTGATGACAATATGACAGGCCTAGATACATCATATACTGTGTTTCATAATATTTCAAGCTATGTAGTTAAAGCTCCACTAAAACCTCACAAAATCCCTACTACAGCCCGTAACACTCTTTAATCGCTGCACCATTTCAATTTAGCGTTGATGAAAAGTAGATCTACTTTAATCCCGCCATTTTCCACTGCACCCGCTAAATTAAGGCTTTTTAACATCTACTTTAGCAGTATTAATACACAGAGCTTGATTTGGCTCGTTATCTTTTAAAACAATTTAGTAGAATAAACTTAAAAAGCTAATTTTAAGGCATAAATATCAAATATATGTAGAAATCTATTATAATTGTCAAATATAATGTACGCAACCATGATATTCTTTGATTTTATTATATAAGATTAGTTTCTTCTACACAAATGATGTGAGAATGATAATTAATTAATTTTGAAATACTTGGTTATACATCTAATGAACCTTTTCGCACCTGTGCTATATCCCCACTCTATTTCCCATGACACTTTTTTGCACTTTCATTGCTACAGAACATCTAAGCGTTTTAACTACACAGATTCCAAACATTTGGAGCTTATCGACTTTTTCGATAGGCAAGGTCTTACCGATTGAGATGACATAGTCTTATCGGCTTTATCAACGGACGTGACCATAAATAAAGTAAAAACGTGTTTTTGCTAAATTAATTAATATTTTTCATCTGCTCCACAATATTTGGAAAAATAATCATTGGATGATGAATTTTAATTGAGCAACAACTCAAACTTGTCATATTTTAAAATTGTAAAAAAATTAAGAAATCATTAATTATCGTTAATTAATATCCTAATTACCTAAATCTATCAAACTTAGAAAAATCATATCAACTTGTAAAGCCATAAGAAAAATATAAAAAAATCACTAGAGACTGAAGGTGACCCGTTTTACCTTATGTAAAAATTTAGGATTCATTATTTAGTTATTTTTAAGTAACTATAAATCCCATAGTTAACACATATTCATCCTTAGGAAATTTAAATTAAATTCCTAAGTACTTAAGAAGTTTTGAAACTCAAAACACATATCCAAAAACATGTTACAGACAACATACAAAAAATTGGATCAAATGGAGATGTAAAACTGTAGAATTCTATCAAAAGCTTTATCAAATCCTTGTAAAACAAGCATAAACAATCAAGTCTAAACATTTCTCTACCAAAATTATGAAATAACATCAAAGCATCATGAAAACAATCATGAATACACACAACCAATTCGGGTATTAAATAATAATCGAATCAAGCAAACGATAAAATCACTTTAGTTTTGAATGGAAGAGTTGAGATTTGTTGATGTTGAAGCCTAAGCTTGATTTCTTATAGCTTTCCTTAGGTTTTTGCTTCATATTCTTCAAGTTTTATGGCCAGAATCCCTTGCTTTAGTTTTAGGTTTTGTAAAATGAAAGTGAGTACGAAATGAAACCTATGGAATGTTATGAGTAAGAAGGGTTTTGTATTTATCACTTTGCCTTTCTCATGTGTCTTCCTCTTATGTCATTTTAATTAGTCAATAAGGCCAAACCATTTTTATTAATTTCAAAATTCATCTCAACATCCCACTACATCGTTCTAATTTACTTTATCCAATTATATCCTCCGATTAACGTTTCCTAAAATTTCAGGGTGTTACGCACCAAAATGGAAGTAACGTTGCGTTTTCCATAAAAATAACTTATGAAGTGCATAAGATGCAAATAACATTTTGAAAGAAATGATCTTGGAAATATTAATTGTGTTAAAGGAATTTTCTTTTATAAATGATAAGTATATAAAGGAAAAAATATTTGAATTGTTGTCTTTTGATTTTGATTTTCTAAATATCTTTCTACGCTATATGGATCAAAAGTATTTATAGCTGATTTCAATTGTCTATATATGTATTCAAAATTACAGCACAAATTATAAAATTAGAAGACAGGAGGGCGGGAATATTAATGTACATCATAATAGTCTAATGGACCCTCTTTTTTCACTAAGATTTTTCTCATACGGTTCTTCTTAGTAAGGTTTTAACGAGTCATTATATCAAATTTTAATTGATATACTAAACTATTGAAATATGACATATTATATTGTCTTAGTTTTTTTTTAAATTACCTACTAGATTGTTTAAGCAATGTTTTAATGAGGTAATATCTTGATCCACAAGTATCAAATATTCTTTGATGTAATTAACTATTGAAATATGTCATATCATATTTACTCGTTTTCTTTCACTATGATTTTTTTATTCTTAGCTTTTCATAATAAGATTTTGATGAGAAATTATCCTAATCTAGAAGCATCAAATTTCTCTTGATGAAATATGATACTAAAATGTGTCACTATACTCTTTTTCTTTCACTAATATTTTCTCCAATGAGTTTTTCTTAGATTGTTTTAATGAATATACAAATTAGAGTGAATACACATGTTACAGTGAAGAAAAGTTATATCCTCCCTCCTCTATGGATCTCCATATATTTTAGGGTGCAACTATTCATACCCCAGTTTACTCTTCTGGCTACCACAACTAAAAGCACCCTGACATTTACAATTTTCCTTTGTTGACCACCATATAATTTAATAACGAAAAAATGAGGCCCACCAGCACCTTCAAAACACACGCTTCCTTTTTCACTTACAGGAAGTTCGATGCCTCCAATGAAGAAGTCAAGCTCTGGTCAACCAAGCAGCGGGTCCAAGAAGGTCAACGGCGTCGGCGACTCTCAGGGGTCGAAGTCAAGTAAGTAGTCTTCGATTAAAACCCTAATTTGCATAGTTCAGTTGAGTTAAACTATGTACTAGTAAACCCTAATATTTTTTCCTTTCAATGTAATTTTGTGCTTTTTGCGGTTGTTAATGGTTGTGCCTAATTTATTTTTGGTTTGTAATGGTCATTCAAACTCAATTAGAAGAAATTTTCAAAGGTAAACCCAATATACTTTGGGTCGGTTGTATACTATCGAGAGTACGATGATTAAGTCGGTCGTGGATGTCCGACAGAGAAAATGGATTAAATTGGTTTGTGTGTGCTGCAGTTGTGAACAACCGAGAGTTCACTTGTATGTTTGGTCATTGATGGTCGAATAGGTAAATTGATGTTTTGTAGTGTATAATTGGTTCAGATCAACATCCAATGGTCCTGCTTTTCTTATACATTGTATGATGGCCTAAACGTGTAAAGATTTGTACATGTTATAATCGGAAAATATTTACCTTGGTAGACTTTATTTGTAGGCTAAGTTCTAAAACAATGAATTGGACAAGCATATTGAAACTCATTGCGACTGTGTGCATTTGTGGTTTGATCTTGAAGACAATGTTTAAATCTGCTGACGTGGTTAGATGATAGTAATGATAAAACCTGGAGTTTATAAGTTTGAACATAAGAGAATATCTCAGTTTACCTTAGGATTTACCTAACAACATCAAGTGATATATGCCAAATTAAACTGGGGGGGAAGGTCTTGTTAATTGAATAAATGAAGCCTTCGATCGAACGTAATGTACGGATTTTCACCAGATAACAAGTATGAGTAGTTGTTTACCATTCTTACACCTTACTAATGAAAGAGAATAAGTATGATAGCCATGTGCATTCCTATATTATTGAAGCTAATGTTGTTGGGTACTATACACTTAAAGGATACCCATAAAGACATGATAAATATATAAGCCTGTTTTATTTGAATAGAGAGAGAGCAATTGTAACACTCCATAATTTTAAAGAACACTATAATGATAAAACTAAGAATACTTAATTAAATACTGGGAATTAAGTGAACTTGACTGCGCCATTGCGTTCATCTCAGAATTCTTATTAAGATAGACTCCGAGTTTGCATAAAACGGACATCATATGAAGAAGATATTAAGGTTTGAAGTTTATGTACATATAAGCAATATAAGTATATATAAACCATGTCCAGAAAATCAAAAATCAAAGAGAGAGAAGAGGACGGTATTCGGCTCGTTAGGGGTCGACCACATACCCCATGGGTGTCGACCCATGGGTCGACCCCATCACAGGGGTGTTAACCCCTGGGTCAACCCCGGGGTCAACCCCAGCCTGATCTGGGGTAGATTCGTCCCTTGCACTTGGACACGTTTCTGAACGAGTTTCGTTGACCTTACGCTATAAATAGGACCTCATTTCTTTTTTTTATTCATAAAAAACAATGGAGACAACGAGGTGTTGCCCCTACCCAGATTGAATTAGCCTATTCTTCTACAACAAAAACTTATAATGATACAAGAATCTCTGCTACAACATCAACAGTCAAATTTCTGTTCTTTAGATCCAGTCACAGTGAGTTTATTGCTTTTAGATGTAAACATTTAATAAGTAATCTTGACATGTTTATAAGTTGGATCTAAACCAGTGCATGTTAATAACCTAAATCATAATTAAACAGATGTGCCACTACTTGTACACCTAATCTACTATTTCGTTCTCATATGCCCATTCCCGATATGCCTATTATGTTATTATGCCTAATCATGTCACCATATTCCTATTTCTACCATCATATGCCTGTTTTGATTTTATGCCTATTTATGTTCTCTTCTCTCCCTCCTTCCCTTTTTATTTTTATAGCCGGGCTATCTTCGAGCCTAGGCTTATTGCTGAAATATGCGAACATATGAAATTGGAACGGTTGGGAATTATAAATTGGGGCATAACTTATATTGTAAAACATGATTGGGATTTGGGGTCATGATCTATACCTTGATCTAAAACTTTAACTTGAGGCATAACTTGTATCGCGGATCAGACTGGGATTTGGGGCATAACCTTGGATAAACATGAAAAATTGTTTAATAATGAACATGCCTAGATTTACAGTAATTAGAAACTGTAACCACACTTAGACATGAGGTTAAATTACACATGTGGTAGAAGCTTGCCCGGAACCGCGCGGAAAATCCAGCATCCACAAGTGGTAAATCTAATGTGAGGGGTCTAATGCATAAATGCACATGCAACGGTGCTGAGACACGAGGTTAAGTCCGACTTGTGGTAGAAATTTTCCCGGAACCGCCCAGCATATCTGTGACAACCCGCCCCGCACCAACCAACATTTACTCCAAAAGTGCGCTGTACACATGTCCAGTTAGCACGGAACGGTCGTTAGAAGGAAAGAAAGAAGACAAAGAATCAACAAGGAACCTGTAGAATGTCTCACAGCGCATGAAACAAAATATAATAACAACGTACTTGACATAAAACAGGTAAGACAGTGCATAAGCTGAAAACAACTATCATAGCAGCGGAAAATCCCAAAGTACAGCTTATGATCCAAAGCCAACATTATTACAACTTTTAAAACTGTCTCAAAAAGCTAACAAGAAAGGTACACTACTAATGCCCAAAGTAGTGACCAGCAACGACACAGGAAGAATATCTATATATATATCATACGTGGAAGCCTCCTTCTCGCCTCCGAATCCGCTACTCGCGCATCACCAGCTAACCTGTCTCTAGTCTTCTCGTGAGAGCACCCAGAGTAATAAGAAGAGACATAAAATTCTGGGTCGGACAAAAAGTCTGGTAAGGGCGATAAGATGCTAAACAGAATAATAACAGGTATACTAAACCATGCCTGAACCTGGACCTGCAACCAAAGAGTTAGCACTACGTACTGTACAACACTCTAAGGTGCCACTGAATAAATGGTGTAAAGATAACGGGGGTGGGGTGTGCATGTCATAGTGATGACAAACAATCAAACATAGCAACCATCCTCACATCTCTCACTCAGTGCGTAAAGTATACGATACCCACCACTTCGATCACCCAATACTTTGCTATGATCACTCTGCCACATGAAGTCATAACGGCTTCACTGCACTGATCCATAGCCACTAATCCTTCGCTATGTCCACTTTGCCCCATGGAGTCGTTCACACCCCACTGCACTGGCTCATAGCCTTACTAATCCTTTACTATGTCCACTCAGCCCCATGGAGTCACAATGGCTCCACTGCACTGGGTCATAGTCTTGCTACGATCACTTTGCCCCTCGAGTCACGATGACTCTACTGCACTGATACGTAGTCCATCATTCCTTTTCAGTGGTGAATCGAAATTATGAATGTCGACAACTCCTTAGCACACATCCCGTAGCAAAGCCCAACCATGAAGTGAACTCCTTAGTTCCCAATTGGATACTGAGCTCTAACTTCCATTTGGACTACCTTTGCATCTCGGGTTATTGGTCATCACTGGATCGGTTCAGATCCCTAGTCTTTCTTCTCTGTCGGTTCGGATCGGTCTCTTCTAAGTGCTCCGGGTCGGGTCGTGGCCTCCTAGTCCCCTCGTAGTACGTTGGTTCGGTTCGGGTGCTCTATGGCGGGTTGGGTCGGTGTACCCTTGCTCCATCGGTTCGGATCGGGTTCCTGGTCTCCGATCCAATCCACTCCCTTTCCTCTTCCGCTCTGATCCCCTTCCTCTTCTCTTCTATCGATCTGATTCCCCCTTCTTTAGCTCGATCCGATCCCAGTTCAACCATTGTGGCCTTCCTTTTTGCCATACTTTCCCTTGTGCCAAGCCTCGGTTCGGTTCGGTGATCCCTTGCCCAGTTCACTATCCGATCCGAGCCCATCCCTCCGATCCGATCCGGAAGCCTGCACCATTTTCTGCAACTTTTTCCAGCAAGTGTTTTACGCCATTCGGTGGCGTTTTCGACCATTCTATCTATTCTAATCAATCACAAAGCATACCCCAAAGTCATAGCAACAAATAGAGGTAACCTCAAACACTAAAACATCAATATGATAGGTTAAAATGGATCAAACATAGTCAAAACCCCATATTTTCCCTTAAACATGTTCAGGCATAATTAATGATAGGATTAGCAAAACTTAACCAAATTAACCCAAATTCATATTAGAGGTCTAAAACATCATTTAAGAATTTATAAATATTTTTCCAGAATTTTATCATGTTTAAATTCGCTAATTAACACTAATTACCCTTAATTAGCCATAATTAGTGAGGAACTATGCAAATCACTCACCCTAGCCACAAATAAACCTTAGATCTGAAATAAATCTCTGTTTGGGCGCGAATAACAATGCAAATCAGTAGCTATAATCTTGATATGGTGAAGATCTCCCTTGATTTGGTGTTGCTAAGCCTAATCCTTGATTAGAAAGTGATTTGGGGTGATTTAGAGGTTGGAGGCCATTTTTAGGGTTTCTAAGAGGTAATTGGTGGCTAGAAATCTGAAATGGAATGAATCCCTAACTCTTTTCAGCCTCCCCATAACCCTAATCCCGAAATGGGTTATGGGCCCATTCACTAATCACTCTATTTGGCCCGGTTAAGCAGTTTTTCACCTTCCAAACCTTATTTCAGCCATATCTCCCAAATGGTAAGTCCGTTTGGCTATTATGACCACTCTACGGAAAGGTAAACCATCAAACGAATCTAATGGAAGTGGTTTCAGGTCAAAATTCCTTTCCAGTCAAAAGTTATTGCCAAAACAGTACCAGCTAGGGGCAAAACGGTCATTTAAAAATCAGCAAAAATCATGATCATGGGAAATGACCCCAATAGTCGTTTCCTAAAGTTACATGACCATACGCCTTCATATAAGAAAGAAATAAATATTCTATGATCCTCCGATGCGTAGAATGCGGGTTGTTACATTCTCCCCCCTTAAGAAATTTCGTCCCCAAAATTTCCTAACCAAAACACACAAAGGGTCCCGCATGCCCATCAGCCATAAAACAACCATCAAACATACAAAATAAGCAAAACAAGTCTATCCTAGCATGCGGAATAACTAAATTGCAAAGTAAATCTTACCAGGCAAAGAGCTCTGGATACGTTTTCCTAATGCTCTCCTCTGTCTCTCAAGTACAGTCATTCTCATTCTCACCCCACTGAACCTTGACTAGCTTCACCGCCTTCCTTCGAAGTCGCTTCGTATCGTGCTCGATAATACGAATTGGCTTGCGGTTCCCAACCACCTCGGGTTCCACTTCGAAGTCCTTTAACTGATCAGGTGAAATAGTCAAATCTGGGTCGTGCACAAACTTCCTTAACTGGGAAACATGAAATATGTTATGAACTCCCGCCATATTTTCGGGTAAGTCAACTCTATACGCCAAATTCCCAACTTACTCGAGAACTGGGAATGGGCCAACAAATCTTGGTGCCAACTTGCCTCTCCTGCCAAATCGTATCACGCTCTTCAACGGAGAAACCTTGACAAACACCAAGTCACCAATGGAGAATTTTAAGTCTTTTCTCCTCTTGTCAGCATAACTCTTCTGCCTATCCTGGGCAGCCTTCATCCGTTGTTGAATGATCTTAATCTTATCTGAAGTTTCCCTCACCACATCTGGTCCAAGCATACAAAGCTTCATATGGAGCCATACCGATACTGGATTAGTAGCTATTATTATATGCAAACTCTACTAGATGCAAATGGTCATCCCATGATCCACCAAAATCCAATATACATGCTCTCAAGAGATCTTCCAATATACGATTCACCCTCTCTGTCTGACCATCAGTTTGAGGATGATACGCGGTACTGAGATATAGTTCTGACCCTAGAGCCTCTTGTAAGCTCTTCTAAAACCCACTAGTGAACAACGGGTCTCGGTCACTCACAATGCTTTTAGGTATTCCATGAAATCTCACTACCCACTTCATATACAATTCTGCTAACATAGCTGTCGTTCTGGTCGATTTGACTGGTATAAATATTGCACTCTTAGTCAATCGATCCACAATTACCCAAATGCCATCATGTCCCGATCTAGTTTTTGGTAAACCATCAATGAAATCCATTGAGACTTGCTCCCATTTCCATTCTGGAATTTCTAATGGTTGTTACAAACCACTAGGTTTCTTTTGCTCGGCTTTAACTAGCTGGCAATTCATGCACTTGGATATAAACTTCCCAACGTCTCTTTTCATCCCTTCCCAGTAGTAAGTCTGTTTCATGTCTCGATACATCTTATCACCACCGGGGTGTATAGTCAGTTTTGAGTGATGACATTCCCTAAGCACTTCATCTCTCAAACCATTCACGTTGTGTGCAACTAGTCTTCCATTCTTTCGAAGCCATCCTTCTCGATCAAGCCCATACAAATTCATCTCCTCACGGTCGACGTTCATCTCTAACATGGAGATGATTTCCAATAGATTAGGATCGTCCCTCTGACTGGAACCAATCCGCTCAATCAAGGTGGGTCTGATCCTCAAACTAGCAAATATCTCTGGATCCAATTCGCACTTTGGTCTGAAATCATACCCTGTGATATACTCCAGTTGCTTCCATTCAAGAAACATAGCCCCTAAACTGGCATGTCTCCTACTCAAGGCATCGGCTACCGCATTGCCTTTCCCAGGTGTATATGCGATATCAAAATCATACGAAGCCAAGAACTCTAGCCATCTTTGCTGTCGGAGATTTAGATCCTTTGGAGAGAAGAACGAACATGGCAATACCATTCTCTGAAACAACATGGCCCAAGAATCTCACTTCCCTCCTCCAGAAGTGACACTTAGAGAATTTCACTTTCAATTGGTGTTTTCTCAACACCTCCATCACAATCCTCAAATGCCCCTTGTGTTCTTCCTCTGTCCTCGAGTAAACAAGGATGTCATCTACGAACACAAGAACGAACTTATTCAACTGATCTTTGAACACCCGATTTATAAGATCCACGAAATATGCTGGTGCATTGGTCAACCCAAATGGCATGACCAACCACTCATAGAATCCAGACGGCGTCCTAAATGTCGTTTTCGGGACACTCTCAGCCGCTACTCGAAGCTGATGAAACCATGTCGCGAGGTCCAACTAGGAGAACACTCTTGCTCCTTCCAGTTGATCAAACAAATCATCTATTTGCGGTAGAGGATACTTATTCTTCCTCGTCACCTTATTCAACTCGCGATAGTCCACACACAAACGAAGGGAACCATCTGCCTTAGTGGCATACACAACTAGTGCTCCCCACTCGGAGACACTTCTTCTAATAAACCCCTTCTTCAAAAGATCGCTTACTTGCACTCCGAGCTCTCGCTGCTCCCTTGGTGCCATACGACGAAGTGGCATCACTATAGGTCTGGCATCTTTCACTAAATCAATACGGAACTCAATCTCTCGGTGTGGTGGAAGCCCGGTCACTTCCTCGAAGACGTCCGGATACTGGCCATTACCCCCATCACTAGGTAGACTACCAAACACTACCCTCCGCCCATCATCCGCCCTAACTGTTACCAGAAAGCCCTCACAGTCTACCATCACCCCGTATCTTTGGAGCCAATCGACTCCCAATATAATGCCATACCCAGTAAAGCCCAAAACAAAGCAATCACAAACAAACATACATCCATGACTCGATAAGACCGAATTTCAGCAAATCACACTAAGGTTAGTCGAACCACCAATCGGGTTCGTCATAACCAACGGTCTATCGACTATCTCGGGTTCCAGTCCCAACCTATCTACCAGGTCACTAGATATGAAGGAACGGGAAGCCCCAGTATCAAAAAAAACTCGAACAGGTACATCATGAATAGAAAGCATACCTTGAATGACGACATTCTTTCCTTTCTCTGCCGCAGTTGGGGCATTCGACGAAGAAGGAACAACATTAATAGCATATGCTTTCACAATCTGCTTCTCTTTAAGAGGTTGTGGACATTTATCCTTATGATGTCCCACTTGTCCACAATTGTAGCACTTCCTATCCGCTGGCTTGGCACTACACCATATTACCAGTTTTTCCACACCCAAATGCGGAAAATTTGCCATGGTCTAAAGCCGTGACAATTTTGGAACGGCTTCGGACCATGACAGATTGGATTAAAATGGTTTTTGCTCGTGGTAATTCTGGAATGGGTTTGGACCGTGGCAAAAATTTCATTTTACCCGTACCATTTCTCACACCTATTTCACGCCCCAACAGGAAAACCCCGTCCAAAATAAACACTCCTCATCAGATCTCATCTTTCACGGTTTCAGAAAAATTCACTGTCGCTTCAATTTTTTCACGTCCTCTCATTCCAAGATCCTCATGCAACTAATTTTTCAAGTATTATTCCGTTATTGTAATTAAGATCAAAGCCCTAGCTTCGTTCAAAGTGATTATGTTTGGGGATTTTTTTTTGGCAAGGCGATTATGTTTGGGTATTATTCTGTTTTTGTACTGTTGTTGAAATCGAAATCATAACTTATATGACTTTGTTCAAATTCGATTTTGTTTGAGTAGGTAAATATTGAGTTTGCTGTTGAGAGAGCGGATTGTATTTTTGGGGAGTCAGCTTGATGATTTTGTTGCCGATGCTATTATTAGTCAGCTATTGCTCCTTGATTCTCAGGATCATACGAGGGATATAAGGCTTTCTATTAATTCTCCTTGCGGTTCACTTAGGTAAATGATTATTGGTTTCTTATATTTTGTTTCTTGAAAAAGTAATAGCTAAAAATTCAAGGGTATGCATATTAATAACATGAAAATGCACAAAGTATAAGATGGTTAATGTAAAAGTACCTGCAATAATTTTGGAACTATTTTAAGGTTTATCATAATAATTGTACATACATATTAACAAAGTGGATGTCATGAAATACACTGTAATTTTGTATCTAATCATGCAGTGTATTTACGCCGGCCATATGATTTTACTTGTATGTATATTGAATAGTGTAAAGCTCAAAAGTGTTCTAGGATTACAGCTTTTCATTATTCTGAGTTATAATCAAAATATAATACATAGTCCACATGTAGTTTAGCTAGTTTTGTACTTTAATAGCAGTATAACAGACACACGGCAACTCCCACTTATGCCTATTAAAAGCAATGCAATAATATATTACTCAACAAACCCTGCATGACTAGGTTACATTTCTGTATATGCTATATATATTTGTGAGAATGTGTATATGTCAGCATTTTTCAATGCAAGAGTGACTCATGAAGTTGCAAGTAAATAATCGGGTGTTTTGGATACAAATATTATTGCATGATTTTAAAGCGCCATTGATTATGCCAATAAATTGAAATAACTAGCCTGGAAATTGTCTGTTCTTTTGATTAGTTATTGAAAAATTGGATTATTCTTAGGAAATAATAATACAAAACCCTGTATTTTGTAATATATGTAGATAGAGCTATATGCATTCGTATTGATGCATCTGGGTTCACTTTTTTTTTCCAACCCCTTAATGAACAAGACTTGTTTGTATTAAACATATATCATATTTGAAATAAATTTCTCATCATTTATAAATGATTCGGACTCTATTATGAAACAGTGATCAGAATTACTGTGGATAATGTCACCACTAAGATCATCACTTTAATCTTTATACCATGCACTTTATGTAGGCTTTCGTTGGTTTAACAGATATCTTGGCTCTGACTTTTAATCATTTATCAGTGTCATGGTGTATTATTTTCTTGTAACATTTTAAAATATTTTGTTTCACAGTGTAAAACAAAACCCTGTGGTTGGCATATAAATATGAATTTTTTTCTTTAAGCGAAAGGTTGTACCCCCTATTTTGTCCATTGTAATGTAGGTGCCAATGTGAATATAATAGTTGTGTAGTTTGTTGAAATTAACATGGCTGAATATCTACCATACTGTCACTGTATGGTTATAAACACAGCATCAGTTGTGTAGTTATTAATGCAACATTAGTATTGATTACGTTCATGTAGTAGATATTTAGTTATGCATATCAAACTAAACTACAAATTTGATATGGACACGATCCGATTGGATAAAATATCAGTATTACTTGCATATGTAAATCCTTCGTACTAGTATTAAAGACCATTTCAACCCAAAATTGGGGTCTATAACTTCATGTTGTTGGATAGTATGAAGTACACACTTTTATTTATGCTGCATGGAAGAATTGAGTTCATTATTTATATGGACATTAACATTACATCTTATGAGATTCATGTTTGCTCTCATATGACATCACAAATTTAAACATTAATACTCAGTTGGAATCTAGTTAAATAAGTCGTTTTTTGCTTTTCGAAAGCTAAAACCTATGCTTTTTTGGATTCTGTAGGTCAAAAAACAATTTTTTAAGTTGATCTGGACGAGAATGGAGACATGATTTATATAAACATAAATGGCATCTCATCGGCTCATCCTTTAATATAAAATGCAAACAGCACATTTAAACTGTTTTAAAGTTTATTGTTGGATTTTTGTTCTTAAAAAAGGGTTGTTTTTAAGAAACTGTTTTAAAGTTTATTGTTGGTGCTTTTTGATCCTATAATGAAGGTTACTTCCTTTTGCACTTATGTTCCTTAATCTATGCATATTTTTGATGCAAGGAAAAAACATACTACCGGAATATTTTTGGCACTTCATGCACAGTGTTAAAGTTCAACAGTAATACCATAGAGCCATCAGATTCTCTACCGTGGCATTTGAAGATGCTGTCAAATATATAAAATATCAACAAGGTTTTATTAGTTTCTTTGAGTTAACGTGCTATATAGCAGTCAGCGTTTACCTTTTAGACTCCTTATATTAGTTTCACAGTTCAATTTGATCTTCCATTAATCTACCTTAAAAACTTTGTTCTAGCCTTCTTTTAATTCGGATTTTTATCATACTAAGGAATTCATGGTTATGTCGTTAACTACTTGTAGTTGGATCTTCTAAATCATATTCAGAGAAGTTGCATTAAAATTGAAGGCAGCAGGTGCAATGTGGAATCTGTTTGATGCGAAAACTCTTGCATTAGACTTTGCTTCCAATGAGTTGCAAAACTTGAACTATATAAGAATTGGCTGTTTGAGTTGCAAAACTTGAACTGTATGCGAAAACTCTTACCTATTTGAATTGTTAGTGCTTTTTTTAATGCTTTGTGTGATGTTTTATTATGCTCACTACAAGATTAAGAGCTTATCATAGCACAAACACTTAGCGCTCCAGCCTAATCTCTATTCAGGCAACAGCTTAATCTCATTTCACGATGGTAACTTGATGAGGCCTATCGATACTGTATGCAAATTTGCAATCATTTGAGTCTTTAGGCATCACCTTTATCTAGTTATTATATATTAAATTCATGACCGATTGAGTGAAAGATTTTTCATCTTTTGTTGGTTCTTCTTGAATTTTTATGAAAGTAATACAACGAAACCTCGTCATACTTTAAAATAACATTGAGAATATGTAATGGCCCGAATTTCCCAGGAAGAAAGAAACGGGATTGAAGAAAGGTATATACAGTATTTAAAGAGGATAGATGACTTGATGCCCACGGTTTCAAACAGCCTGCCGCGCACGATTTTTAAATAGCTTGGTATAGATGGAAATAAGATGGCTTGATTCGCATGGAAACGAAATTGTTTGGACGGCACGCTTGGTTATAGCTTAGTCATCACGTATTGGGTGCAGCCGTAAGTATTTATTTATTTCACCTACACTCATTTGCTCATGTGCCATGTTAAATTTCTGCATATCTTTATTGCTAGGCTTCTCTTTTGACATATATAAGTTCGTATTGGTTTTAACATTTACTGATACAAACATATTACTAAATATAAAGTTTCTAGTTTATTTCAAAACTTCATTCCCGGTATGACAATTTTATACAGTGAAGTCATTGCGTTATCATCTTTTGTTAAAGGTGAATGTATGCAAACTAATATGCTATTTTCAGTGGAGTTATTGGAGTTGCTGTTTTGGATTGACCGTTTTAGTTATGTTTTGTTTTTGTTATATTAGTAGTTGTAGAGAAGGGGTGTTTGTATTTTTTAGTGATTTGCTTCACCTCTTGTTATACACATAGATTGTTAAATGTATGGGAATAGATATACTTCTTATCGGGTGGTGGCCTTGCGGGAATTCGATAATGAAGTATGATGGGTGGTGACCTTGCCGGAACTCATCTATCTATTATCCCCTGCATTACTATGTGAGACTATCGTACTGGGTCAGTATTGGATATCTTGTATTACATCTTTTATTATATATATGTGTGTGCTCTCTTCCTATTGGAAGATCACACATCTTTTGCTCAAAAAAAATTCTTTTGTAAAACACACAAATATGTAAGACATGTAGCAAAACTTTGCATATAATATCCGCTATTAGATATTATATTCAATCAGATCTGAATGTGTAGAGTTTGAATAAAAGTAGGGTGGTACCCTGATAGTTTGCATGCGCCTGGGTCTTTAATATTGAAAATATGGACACATTATTATATTATTATGTTTGTAGGCTAAAAACGTGACAGGAAGGGAAAAATGAGGGTAGAAGGTGGCAGTAAATGAAAGGGGCGCATGGGGATAACTTAACGTGTATTTTAAAATGAACATTACTTCTTCTTCTTTTTATGCCTACCCCGCTACATACCATTTCGTTTCTGACCGAGCTGCCATGGACAAAAATAAAAATATGGTTGTGTCGGGCGATGTGCCACGATGCCAAAAATATAATAATATAGACAAGTTAACTTATAATGTGATCTCCCAAAACGCTGATATAGGGTGTAAAATACTTCAAATAAAAAGTTGCTTATTTTTCAAAATAAAAATTACAGAAAAATTCTATAAATTAAATTATAACTACATCTCAAAAATCTTGTCCAATTTCGAAACCGATATTTAATTATATTAAATAAATCGTTATGGCCTATACACGACTCCACAACGACTTTCTGAAAATTTGATTTGGACGTAACTTACAATCTATAACACGAAATCTTGATTTTTCACTTCCATTAGAAAAATATAATCAAATAGATCCTAACGTTTCTTGTTTCAAAGAAATCCGACTTATTTTGTATCATGTATATTCAGTTGAAGTTCAAAACGTTAAATTACGAACTACTGCGACATTACGAGCTCGTTAAAATTATATTATAAATTATACGATAAAACTTTGTTTAATTAAATAAATTCCTTATAAAAATCGTTTTATATTTCAAATAAAATATTTAAAACCAATTTAAATATTCAGAATTAGATGGCTAAAAATCCCGGTCGTTACATAGTATATCATTCTTCGGTTGTTGTGACATAAAGTAAATTATGTCCAGCATGCTGCACTTTCACAGTTTTCTAGCTTTGGTCTTCTCATAATCCATGTCCTTAAATAATTGCTTGTTGTTATTGCCTAATAAGATAAATAAACAGAAGGCAACTTTTTTATTGGAAACTCTGATCCTTTTGGATTTAGTTTAGCCTTACTTTTATACATTAAACCACTATTTTTGTTATGATTTTCCAAACTAATATTTGGCATTAGCTTGGTTTATTATACCAGTATTTGAAATGAAATGTGCTAAACTAAAGAAGCATATATATTAAAAAGGCATACCCATGTCATTCTTGTTTGGTTTCTTTTGTATTATAAGGTTGGTTAGTTAATAATATTCAAATTTACATGTCACTTTCGGCTGTATGTATCATGTATGCTTCACAATATTATGGCATTATTATATATTTACTTACGCTAATGACCTTGACTTGCAGGTTATAACATTTGTGTGGTTGGATAATGTAATGGCTGGATTTTTTCAAGCATCTGATATCTATTTTAATAAGGAAATTTAAATATATTTGAGTTGCTCAACCAATTAAAATGTGTATAATCACCTATATGTATGTATATACATATATGGTTTGCACTAGAACTTAACTTATATAAGGTATGTTTAATATTTATATTATAACATACTTAAGCAAAACATTTGTGACAAAATTTCTAACTAAGAGAAGAGTGAGAATATTGGCAACACAAAATAGTGTAACTAAATCCTATTTACAACTAGCATATGGAAGTTAGCATACAAAAGCAAACAAGATCCAAACCCATCATTAAGTAGTAGATTAGGACCTAATCCCCTCATACATAATATCTGCGGCTGAAATGATTTAGTAGCAAACAAATATCAGGAGAGAAATATCCATTCTCTTACACTTTGATGGCAAGTGTTGTGTAGCATTTAATGAAATCAAGCCTTGCATTTAATGCAAGCATAGGCTCATATACTTAGTAGAGACCAAAGAGAGGTTGGTAAGAAGATGTTTCGGTGAAGGGTACACTTACTTTTGCTGTAACAATTTGACACCACAAATGCAAGAGAAAGAAATGGGGTAGGTAGAGAGTTTGCTGTAGAAACTTTAGAGATCATTGCCTATAAATACACATCCAATTCCATGCATTTTCTCTTTACTCAAATACAAGAAAGTGCTGAAGTTATAATCCTTTTACAAACAAGAATTCAGGAGCTTTAAACAAGTGAGTAATCACTCACAAGTCTAGTTTCATTTGCAAGTTCTGTAAACAGTTTGTGTGTGTGCTTTCATAGATTATCACCAATGCAAGTTCACAAGTTTATTAACACCAATATATATGATTAGTACATCAAGTTCATGTCATCATTCAACTATGTATGCAAGTGTAAATGAAAAATAAACAAGTTCATCACCATAGTTAATCAAAGAAGACACTGCTGTTTGTTTACTGTCAAAACAACTCCTCTGTTATGTGAATCTATACCTGGTTGATCACAAATCACAAGTATACAAACATATATATATATATGTTATACTTATATACGAATATATATATAACCTTTATAGCATGAACAAAAATCAAGTAAACATGTTTTGAAAACAAGAAAACAGCAGAAGCAGTATTCTCTGTATCCACACTTTCAAATCCGAAAATCCAAACATCGGGGAATTGAATTACAGAGATTCGAATGCAATCGTGGTAGCAAATGATGATTTTTAAAAGTAGTTTCATGATTTTTAATGTCGAGATGAGGGAGAATGATCGAGATAGCCGAAAATGATATTTTGGCCAAATTCTGGCGATCGGCGACGTTGATGGTCGGGGCGTGGAGCGTGAAGGAGCTGGTCACATCGGGGAACACGAGAAAAATGCCCCATGATTTTTCGAGTGAGTGATTCGAGCTGTCGAGCTCGATTTATGTTTTGAGAGGCAAATTGGGTTCATCGGTTTGGAGGCGATGTACGGGTCCCACGGTGGTGCGAGTTGGCCGAGGTTGGGCATGGAGCGGCGTTGGGACATGGCGAAGCTGACGGCGGCGGTGCGAGGTGCTCCGGCGGTCTGAGGCGATGGGTCGAGCTCGGTTTAGGTGGACTGCTTTTCGAAGCAGTTTACTGGAAGTTGGGTGCAGTGGCGAAATCGAGGAGGAGGCGACGTACGGTGGTGGACAGGCATGGGTTGGGGTCAGTGGAGGAAGTGGAGTTTGTGGGTGGTGGTTCGGTGGTGGCACGGTGGCGTGGGGAGGCGTTCACGTGCACAGCCGTGCACGGTGTACAGGCGAGTTTGAGAGCAAGAAAATGGAGAAGGAAGGGAGTGGCTTGGCACGAGTGATCCACCATGTCTTCGACGTGATCAAGAGGTTGGTAACGAGGCTAGTAAAGTGGTTGGTTAAGCGAGAAAACCAGATTGGTTTGGCAAGAGAAAATCAACGATTTCCCTTGGTAATCACACGATTTTGAGATGCCAATATCGACTGGGTAAATACAAGCGAGAATAGAGTTTCAAAGGCAAGAATTTTATTAAATCGAATTAAATTAAATTAAATAAATAAATATAATTAATCAGTAATTAATTAATTTAAATAAAAATAGAGTTTTTATTTAATATGGCGTAAACCAGTGGAACAGTCAAGACGACAGTGAGGTCCCAAAATCGAAGTTGTTCGAAGAAGTTCGTCGAGTTAGAACTTGAGTTTTAAAAGATAATTTAATTTAAATAAATTATAAAACAATTTATTTAAGTTTAAATAAAGGAAAATAAATATTTGACAAATCAAATCGGAGTATAGAACATCGTCTAACAGTCGATGACAAGCGAGATAAAACACCGTGTGCGTAGCACGGGCTTTTTCTATACACTTTCAAATATTGATAAAAACTGTATAACATCTTGTGTATGACACACACACTTTAACTATACAATTGAAAGTGATATTTAAGATATCCAGATATGAACCCGAGAATTTTTTACTATATATATAATTATAAATACAGGATGTGCAACTGAATTAAAGACAGTAAGCTGATAATAAATTATCGACTATAAAAGATATTTCATACATCGTTTCGAAGAGTCCGGAATTTACATTCCACTTCGACTCGAATTATACGACGTATACCGGAAATCGATAAAGATGAAGAATGCAAGCACTATTCCAAAATAGTATCTACGGTCTGTTCAATCCCAGAACAGATCCGAACAGTCGGATATCTGACAACGTATATCGATCAGATTTTACACATCGACTTTACATAAGTGTATTATGTTGGCGGCGGAGAGATTCGTTTCTTTAGCCTTATACCCAGAATATATTTGTGGAAACAAATGAGTGATATGTCCGATAGGACGATGTGATATTCAAAGACGTTGGAGAATAATCCATCAACGGTAAACGTGACTTCAAACCTCACAACCCGGAAAGACAATAGTTGGGCTAGGCAGCATGGCTAGTTGGGTCATACCCAAGCAGGGTATATTATCACTATCTAGAGTATTTCCTTTTGTTTCTTAAATCTATATTCACTGCTGTAACTTCGGTAATCGGTGGGTCATTCCCAACCGTGGAGGTGGTAATATATTCATTACACTCAAGCTAAATGAGTGGACGGTCATGTGTGGCCGGGTTGCAGGATGTTCTTGTTGAACCCCAGTGTATCCTCTCTAGAGTACACTGATCGGTGGGTGCTCCCATACCCTGTCAGTTAGAAACCAAATTCCAATAAGCGCTCGACGGTTTAGATTTTTTCTATGTACGTGAACGTGAGATGCAAGCGATTCACTAGATGATTATTTATTTGATAAATACTATCATAAATATCAAATGTTTTGATATTTAAAATACAAGGGTCGTTTTCCATATATTAGTTATGGATTGGGCTTAAGATGTCTAAAGTAATTGAATCTATTAATAACGGAACACCTTATTCCTTATTTCCATGTTTACATCTTTTTAACTGTGTTTACTCACACCAGTCCCCTGACTGACCCGGAGTTTATTTTCTGTGTTTTCCCTAAACTCTTGGGTACTCATAATATTTATTATGAGTAGTCAAGTAATTCAGGTTGGCAAATGGAACCTTACGAAGTTCAAGTTGCAGGACAAGTCTAGTAGTTTTAACTACACCTATGTATCCAGTTAGATTTGTATTTCCATATCATGATGTATTATTATGTGAATGTACTATGATGATGTAAGTTGTTGATGTATTATGATGTATCAGACCCTATGATGTAATGTATTTGTACTTTTAAATTCCGCTGTGAGATTTCTGATAACTTCTTATTCTTCTATTCTATTAGTTCTATCTTTTCTATCTCATCTTCTAATTTCTTTCAATAATGACACGGTTTTCGAAGGGTCGAAAATCGCGCCGTTACAGATAAGTTCCAAGGGTGGCCCAACATGTGCATTGTTGGCCATAATCAAAGTAAATACCAGTGCTAATTGTTATGTCAAACACAAATTCCAGTGCTAACTATTATAAAAAATGGAGTCAATAACCGTATTTTTGGAGTTCAACCATATTTCTTTCTAATGATGACATTTATATGGTTCAAGAGACAGCTCTTTCAACTCGATTTCAATCAAGGGTTCGACAGACAATTTTGTCAGTGAAGAATATGCTTAGATGTTAGATGTTCCAGAAGATTCATCAATAATGAAGGATGAGGTTTTTGGTCCCTTGCTTCCTATTATCACAACAATAATCTTAGACTACAATTTACATATAGTTTCCAATAATGAACGATGCATTTTTTTAGTGCCGTAACAGATTTTGTTGCATACTGATTGTAAGTAGAGAGAATCAAACATAGTTCTGATGTAGTAAACTCAAGAACAAAGCATCTTCCTGCTTAATCCTTTACGAAAGACAAGGCACCTGAAAAGATGTTTGTGCAAAATACATCTGCAGGAGGAATGTGTCTCAATGACACAGTCTTGCGCGTAAGCTTATTTTTTTGTTGTTTTTACACTTTTTTTTGCCAAAAATACTATCTTAGTGGAATGGTAATAGAAGGGTAGAAGTGTATATATCATAAATAGTTTTGTTAACCTTACATTAATTTAGTGCACCTTTAAACTTGAACTACAAACTTATTTATGTAATTATACGTCCAGGCTAGTACCATACATGTGTTGTGCATGTGGGTGGAGTTGAGCAGACAAAATATTATCTTCAATACGCTTATTTTCTATTTAAGAACAATAAAATCAGCGGCATGCATTATACATCATAGCACAATTTTAGTGTTATTTATGGTTCAGAATGGGGAATGGCCCTTTAAATTTCAAATACAGATGGCTTTACAAATTGTTGTTGATGTTAAGCATTTTATATATATATATATACACATATATTTTTGGCCACTTACTTTATATATGTTCATCCCTCAGTTTTAGCTTACCCACAAATTTGTGTCTCAAATCTAAGCACATATTTAAATCATAAATGCAATCCATTAAAATAGTTGAAATTTGATCTAGGTCCTTGTCATTTTTTCCGTTCAACTTCCTTCGTTTTTATTATATTTTCCGAGTATGTGTTTTTACTGCCTATATTTATATTGCTTTTATTTTTTTTGTTAAAACATTATTTTGAATATAATTTTTTACTACATATATTATGTTGCACAATGAACATTGAAACTGTTAAAATTTACACCACGGAAATAATCTGCGCTACGAACATTTGCAGCTTGCTGGCGCTAATATTGTCAAATCTAAACATCAACTTTGAGTACATCAGATCAACATTGAATACTCGTCAGCCTACCTCCGACCGCGGGTCCATGTTGGATTGAATAAAACTTACACATACATGCTAATATAAATTGCATTTTTATCTGTTGTTCTCTATCCTACCCCGCAGCAAACCAAACCTATGTTGAATGGTGCTGTTGTTGTGTTGCACATATACATGCATTGTGTTTTCAGTTTTACATATATGCATCTATTATTATTTCATTTATTTTTACAGTTAATTAATGCTCCTTTATTTGTGCATTATTTCCATGCATCATCCCATTTTTTATTTCTGGATTATAGCACATACACACCTTCCCTTTTAATCACATTATTTCTTAAACTAGTCATGCAACATTTGGTTATTCCTACGCCTTTTATTCAATTTTAATATGGTAAAGTTGATTGATTTTAATCTGAATTGTAAGTAAACATGGTGGTTGCGAATCGAGACTTACAGGACATTTGATTATTATTAAATGTTTGGCGGAATGGTTTATTGTTCTATCCAGCTAAACACTTTATATGTCTTCTAGTCACACTCAAAAATATGTACACCATATTGACCATACCAGATCTTTATTTTATGATATATGTTACTGTCACTTACCCGTGCTCTTGTAAGTGTGTTGCCCATCAAAAAAAAAAATTATTGTGGTCCTGTTTATCACTGATGTTCAAAATCATTTATGATAAATAGACTACTTGTGCCGGTGGTAACTGTTCAATGATGAAATTCACTTGCGTTTCAATTTACTGATCAGTTTATACTAAATTGTGATGAAAATGGAATATTACTTCTGGAGGTTAACAGAAAGCTCAGAGCTGGAGGCTACTTTGCTTGTGCGGCTCAACCAGTTTATAAACATGAAGAAGCCCAACAGGAGGCATGGAAAGGTATAACACATGAGTATAATTTTCTCACATGTCATTGTTCTTCTATTTTCATATGAGTTATATTATCCATTTTTTCCTTGACATTTTTCTTGCATGTTTACCTTGATTCTTATTGAATATTTTCCATTTTGTCCTCACTTGAAATGTGTGGGAATGTATTATGCATTTATTTTTCAAAGATATTTCTTCGTTTAATGTTATATTGGATTGATGTATGATATTTCCATTCCCATATTCAAAATGTTGTATAAATACGTGTATTTTCAGTATTTACCATCTCTTGCAGAAATGGAAGATCTTGCTAATCATATGTGCTGGGAACTTGTGAAGAAGGAAGGATGTATAGCTATATGGAAGAAGCCTTTGAACAACACATGTTATATGAATCATGAAGAAGAAATACGGCCTCCATTATGTGAAGTGGCAGATAATCCTGACAATGTCTGGTATGTTCAAATTTTGATGTTTGATAAAAGAGAAATTTGATATTTCATCTTGACCTCTGTATACTTTTGCTATATTTGATTGATGCATCTTGTGGTTATTACTTGTGTGCATGCCATGTGTTTATTTATTTTCATTCATAGTTTCATTCTCTAGGGTCTTGGTTTATGTACACAGTTGCTCAAGAGACAACAGAACTTCATACAGGTCCTTTGATGTCCACTTTTTACATGTTTTGTTTATTTCCGTGAGTAACTTTGTTGCTTTACTTATGGAATTCAAATTTTTTTTTGTAAATTATGCAAAAATCAAAATATGCCCGTGTTGTTCTTTTCATTTCTTCCTTTCATTTTTTTTTCTTGCAGGTTCTGTAACAACCCGAAAATCTGGGCCAGTTTAAAATTTTTGTTTTGGCAATTTTAGTGAATTTTGATTATTTAAAATGAAATATTTTAAATAATATCAACGAAAAATTTATTTTGAACAGAATTCGAACGTATATATTATATACGTCGTCGTTAGAATATAAATAATTATATATAATTATAAATAGAATTGAAAATGGCGCGGTAGTTCGATAATTCGATTTCAAACTTCAATTGAATGTACCGGGTGCAAAACAATCCGAATTTTAGTGAAACCAAAAATAATAGGATCTATTTGATAATATCTTTCCAACGAATCCGAAAAATCGAAATTTCATAGTGGGGATCAAAAGATATGTCCGGTTGAAAATTCTAAATAGTCGCTATGGAATTCAGGCCCTTAAAAATTGACATTTTGCAAACAACCTCGGATTTCGACGAAACCACTTTTGTTGGGTCCGTGATGTCAAATTATTATCAGATTCCAAATTTTATAATTTTTTGAATCAATATGTGAGCGTGGAAAAGGAAAACGCGTTTGACCAGTTTCAATTGATTTTAATCGACGGGAAAATGGCCATTTTTCCAACGGTCTCAGAATTCGACGAAAATAGTTTTGTTAGGACCGTATCGTCAATACGAAGCTAGAAAATATTTTTCGGGAATTTTTAGAGTTAGTATGTGACCCCAGTAAATTGAAATGCGTGTTCAAATTCAATATATAGAGTTATATGTTGATTTTGATGAAAACTGATCGAAACGATCGAATCAGCTTATGATACATATCCCATTGTGTTCAGAATGGGGGTAATTAGCTATGGACGACAGGCGGTGGGCCTCGTTTAGAGGTCGTATGAAAAAGTCAACTTTTTGTAAATTAAATAATTAAATAAATAAATAAATAATATAATAAACCTCCTCCCTTTCAAAACCGCTGCCCCCCCTTTTTTCATCTTCGTTCAGATCAAAAAAAAAGAAAAAAATAGTCGCTGGCGATTTACCACCGCCCCCCCCCCTCTGCCGTCGCCGCTCTTCTCCTCCTCCGGTCCCCACCTCCTCTTCCCCAGCGCATTGCGCAAAAACCCCAACCCTGAAACCCTACCACCGCCCCGCGGACCCTCCTGCCGCCGCCTAGACCCACTGCGCCACTGCCACCTCGCGGGCTCCGTCCCCAGACCCGCCGCCAGCAGCAGAAGCACCCCCCCCTCTTCGATTTCCGCACCAACCTCCCCCATTTCGAACGCGACACCTAATGCGCCACCTGCCTGAGCCACGGCGCGCCATCAAGCACTCACCTCCACCTCTGACGCGACGCAAGAAGCCCTCCTCCCCTTTGATTTGTGCAGAAATCCGCCCCCTTCTGAAATTGCAACCGTAAGTTTAATTTAATTTAATTTAATTTGTTTGCTTATTTCAAACATGATTAGCTTTAAAAATAAAACAGAAAATCAGCTTTTTTATGGTAAATTAAAAACGAAATCTTTATATTTAGAAAGGTGAAATCTTTATATTTAGAAAGGTGAAATCTTTATATTTAGAAAGGCGAAATATTTATTTTTGAAAGGGCGAAACCTTTTTATAAAGAATAGCATGATAAAAATAGAATTTTTATCTATAGAGTAGCGTGATAAAAATGGAATTTTTATCTATATAGTAGCGTTGTGAAAATGGAATTTTTATCTATATAGTAGCGTTGTGAAAATGGAATTTTTATCTATATAGTAGCGTTGTGAAAATGGAATTTTTATCTATATAGTAGCGGTGTAAAAATAGAATTTTTATCCTATGGAGTAAATATAAAAAATATGATTTTTATATATTGAATAGCGAAGTAAAAATATGATTTTTATATATTGAATAGCGAAGTAAAAATATGATTTTTATATATTGAATAGCGAAGTAAAAATTCGATTTTTATATATTGAATAGCGAAGTAAAAATTCGACTTTATATATTAAATAGCGAAGTAAAAATATGATTTTTATATATTGAGTAGCGAAGTAAAAATTCAATTTTTATATATTGAATAGCGAAGTAAAAATTCGATTTTTATATATTGAATAGCGAAGTAAAAATATGATTTTTATATATTGAATAGCGAAGTAAAAATATGATTTTTATATATTGAATAGCGAAGTAAAAATTCGATTTTTATATATTGAATAGCGAAGTAAAAATTCGATTTTCATATATTGAATAGCGAAGTAAAAATTCGATTTTTATATATTGAATAGCGAAGTAAAAATTCGATTTTTGTATATTGAATAGCGAAGTAAAAATTCGATTTTTATGTATTGAATAGAAAAGTAAAAATTTAATTTTTACATATGTAGAGAATACGAGCAACGAAGATGACAAAAAGGCGAGAACAATGAAGATTTCTATAAATGAAGTGTCATGAAGTTGGGATAGCTTTCGGTGAGAACTTCTCACTCTAAATCTCTTTTTCTAGATAAATATATATACTAGGATGCAGACGGTGCTTAGCAGCACCCGACACCCGTCATCCACAGACCATGGATGGCTTGTATGCTTGTTTGATGTGTTGTGAAATTTGTTTGTGAAGTTGATGTGAAATAGATAATGAAATATATTCATGTGTTGAAATAAATTAATTATCGTTAAAAATATAATTTTTAACGTGAATGTGAATAAATAAATATTTATAAACAAATCGGCCGATTTGTTTATATACACCGATTTGACTGATATTGATTGGGATGATAAATTTAACACATCGCCCAACTGCACAAATAAAAATCTGTGTTTGTTGATTTGAAACCCCACACGGGTGTTGGGATGATATTTGGCGTACACTAATTCCAATTATTTTATTGTATGTCGATCGATTGGTCGACAGGCTGTGTAAGCGTTAATTATTTATATTTGATGCTTGTGCAGTTTGTGGTGCACCTTGGATGATGGTTGATTGTTTATCATTGCTATTATATACATGTGTTGTATGGAATCCATATAATTAACATTATATGGTGATTGATTGGGCCTCATTCCAATCGGGAAAATAATGAATATTATAAAAGAAAATTCATGTGTTGAAACTATTTATGTGTTGAGTAAAATATTTTAATAATAAAATTTACATCTTTATCATATTTAAAATTAGAACTACTTCACGGTGGAGTCTAATTGAAAATCAAACGATAGATACCATAATTTTATAAAATATTTTACATAACAAAAATAGAGATGTGTTGACAGTACTCATGTGCTGAGATTAGTCGTGTGTTGAAAGAAATATAGATTCATGTGTTGAATAGAATAAATATTCATTTGTTGAATAGAATAAAGAAGTTTTTGAAAAATATAAAGCCGTGTGGATTAGAGATGCGTTATTTTCACGCGAACGATATTTATATCGATTTTATTCGTTTTATAATGAATATTGAAAAGTGATTTCAAAATATAATATTTTGAAATGAAATTCAAATTAAATTAGATTAAAATTCAAATTGAAATTTTATTGAATCAATTTGAATTTGAATTCAAATTGAATAGAAAGTGAATTTGAATTCAAATTGAATAAAAGGTGAATTTGAATTCGAACTGAATAGAAATGAATTCAAATTGAATTAAATTGAAATTGAATTAAAAACGGATTGAAATCGTTTTGAATGAAATTTAAAACGAACTGAAATTGAATTGAAATTAATTTGAAATGAATTCGAATTGAATTAAATAAAAGGTAAATTCAAATTGAATTGAATTGAAACGAATTTGAATTCGAATTAAATAAAATTGAAATGAATTCGAATTGAATTGAAATCAAATCGATTTGAAATTGAAGATGAAGTTGAAATTGTTTTTGAAAACGAATTTAAAACGATTTATAAAATACATTTTAAAAGGAAATCGACGAAATATATATATATATATATATATATATATATATATATATAATGACCTGAATAGAACGCGCTGCGCCGCGGCAGTTCGCGAATTTCGACCATTGACTTCGAATTGACGTTGCGGCAGATCCGACCGTCGGATTCTCCTAAAACCAGAACCGTTGGGTTCGTATCGAAAAGAGCTTTCCAATGAATATTAGAACTTTGAAATCTAACGGTTGGATTTGGAATTATGTCCAAATCAAAATTAAAAAAGGTCGATGTAAGTGCAGTTCGATGGCCGTAGATGGAAATCGACCGTACGGGCCTTGATAAAATTATTAAAAATAACTATAATTCGTGTGAAATCATAAGAAATGATTTGGGAAAAATTGGGCTGAAAAATTCCACATTTGAAAGGTTAAAAATAGATTTTTATCGAAATGAACTAGTTTTGAACTAGAATTAAAATCAATTTATTTTTGAAATAAATAAATTGAATTAGAAAGTGATTTTAAAAATAATCAATACTCCCAATACGTGAATTGGACTGGAGTTGAATCGAAATTATCTTCGGAATATTTTGATGTTGGATTTCGTGACTATACAGATATTGTTATGGGAATTTGAAAGATATATTTTATATCGTTATTTCCAATACGATATATGTTGGTTTCAGAATTTGATATTGAATATAAGCCGATATATTTTCTATTCAGAGCCTTGTATTTAATATCAAATATGATTTGGGTTTATCGTGAATCGTGTTTTAGATGACATTGGTTGTTTAACCCAGTTAAAGGCAGGATGTTGATTTTTGAAAAGATTAAAACTAAGTGGAGTTTTAATGAATCTTTTATTAGATTAAAATGTGAATTGATAATTTAAATTATCAAATCCGAAAAGTGATCGAGAGTGGAGTATCAACAGTTTTGCTCCAAAGCGATAGTTAAATCTGTAATTAGATTTGAACGTGAAATGGTAATTAATTTTACCGATAACACCGTGGTGTTAGGTATGGAGTATTACCAGTTTTGCTCCATGGGATGAATAGGTTGGGATTGAGAAATAGAATAAATAATTACTTCGGTGTGGTTCGCTAATCCCAACTAGTTTGAAATGATATCCAAAGGAAGATTAAAGAATAAATTTAGAAGAATTTATCTTTGATAAAATTAATGGGAACCTTTCCCTAAGAATGTGATTTCGTGAATAAAAGAATATTCTGAATTGGAATGAGGCGTTCGTTGTGTTTGTGTAACCTTTGTTTATCATATACGTGGGTTATTCAGAAAGGCCGGATTTATACCCATTCTGAATAACCGATTCGACGAGATGTCGAAGATGAATAAGGTGGTCGAAGACTGGATGTCTTCACATCGTTTTGGGTGATTACTGATGATCTTGACTGGGCTGTACACCCAGGATGAGGGAAACAGTTGGTGATCGTCCAGACGTACTTGGAGATGGATGGATATGCGAGGAAAGTGCCTCCGGTTTTGTTCAGACCCAGAACGAACTTGTAAATGGATTGTGTGTCTGACATTGGATTTTATTCTGTGTTGATTGATCTCTATTAAATATACATCTGTTTGGCGGCGGGGAATTTATTCTCTTGCTTAACGCCCTTCTCTGAGACGTACGAGCTCAGAGGTTGTATATCGATGGACATCAGTCGCATGGAGTGAATTGCTAGTGTGGCACGCGTAAGTGGCAATTGATCAAGGCTTCTGTTGAAAAGCAAAGTCTTGTGGTTGATGATCAAAGAATGGCCTGTGTGGCATAGCTTTGTGTATAACGTGAATTCGCGAGCCTCACACCTCGGTATGAGTCAAAAACGGGATAGTGACTACAGGGAGAGCACGACGTTTCTTTCTAGCTAGGGTGGTGTCAGTGACCTACCAGTCCTGACATTTATATACATTTCACCTGTGTGGTTGTTGGATACGAGGCGCCTCGGATATAGGTCTGTAAGGACTGGGAAACGTGTGTTCAGGAATAACTAATCCTCCAAAGTTAGGTGAGGACCGGCCCTGAAGATCCAAGGATCAGAGTGGGGTCCTGGGACATTTGCTAGAGTGTCTCGAATCGGAGAGGAGCTTGCCCCTTGCCTCGGCTCATGACGGAATCCAATTTCCAATACGTGATATTGCGGTTTTAATTGTAGAACTAGTATGGCTACATGATAGATGGTACCCATGCCGCCTATGATTGATATTTATGATTTGAATTGTTTTGACACTATACACCTATGATAGTATCAAATGATTTGTTTTAAACGTATCAAGCATTATTTGGCTATTATAAGAGAAAACCCTATCCTCCGGCTTGCGTTGCATTGTGTGATGGGACCTGGGTCTTATAATAGCTTCATTTTTCCAAAAAGCATTGCGTTGTTTTGTTATATGCACTAGTATTCTTAGGAGGAAACCCGTTCCGTGTTATACGGCGTGGTCCCTTGAATTACTATCTTTAAAGTAAAGTTTTAAATAATTGTTTTAGTTCTCACACCAGTCACATGACTGACCTGGATTTTATTGTTTTAACCTAAACTCTGGGTGCCCCTATTTTCGACACGGGCAGCTAGTAGTTTTGGTTTTGCAGATTTATATTCACAGGATCCTGATTTACAGCTGGAACGATGCTCGAAAAGCTCTGTATCCGTGTATCACTTTCAGTTGTGTTTTGTATATTTTTCCGCTGCTATGTAATTTATTGTAATCTCTGATATTCATCGAATGTAATTTATTCATTTATACTCTGTATATTCTTGTATCTGATGGAGTTGTTGTAATATACAATGAAAGGTTCTTCCGTTTGCGTTCCAATTTGTCCTGTTCTCAAAACGATCAGGGGTTTCGAACGGTCTTTGTTGGTTTAACGATCGATTCGGATCGAGCGAAATTCCTTGCCGTTACAGTTGGTATCGGAGCTTTGGTTTACAGAGCTCGAGAACAAGACACATTAGAACCATACGAAAGAATTCATCAGATATTGGATTAGTAATATCTAATTAGAATAACTCGTTAGAGATAGGATCAGTAGTATCCTAGAACGAGTGTGAAGAGTATATTTTTCAAATGAAAACAATTTTGTTTTAAAATTTAAATCGCTTTATACGTATTTGAATATTTATTTATTTTGAATTTGGACAATCGAGTATATATAGATTTCGCGTATACGCGTCATGAACGTATAGTCAAAGTTTTAATATACTGGATAGATATAGAATTACATTCTAGTAGCCCGGAGATGTTCTGATGGTGGTTCGAAACATCATCAGCATTTATTTTCGAGTGACGAAGGTATGATTTCTATATATTTCTATTTAGACTGGTGTGAGAACCAAAACTAATATAGATAGATTTATTGTTGTGGATTGGCATCAAAAACATGATTTTCTGTATATATATACCAAAATTATGAATTTGAAACTCTAATTCACTAATTGATTGATGGTTGTGTTGTTTGTTTATTTGTTTGATAATTTTGAACCATTTAGCCTAATAGAATCACATATTGAATTGTATTGAAAATTGGTCACATTTGCATGCATATACAACTACTTACATTGAACAGGTCATAGCAAAGAGGCTAGAGCAGAGAATAAAATTTGTTTGCCCGACAATAAGGTACATGTTTACTATAATTTACTGTTTTGTTTGGGTGATGATGATTTTATGAGCCGATTGGCTAGCCGCTTGGCTTTTTCTTTTTCTTTTTGAGATCAGAAGGCCTATATGGCAATTTCGGGATTTTCCCGTGGCTCCCGATGCAGGGGAGGTTATGGCGAAATTTTTCGATAATTCCGGGTGTTAGCCAAATTTTTGAAGAATTTGAAAATTCTCAGAAACTGAAAAGTTGGAGAATGGAAGCCAGATCGAACGTAGAGTTGATTAATCAAACCACTTTCGACTTCGTTCCTTTTCGGGGATGAAAAGTTTTAAGTGGGGGAGATTGTAACAACCCGAAAATCTGGGCCAGTTTAAAATTTTTGTTTTGGC
Organism: Allium sativum; assembly: GCA_030737875.1. NCBI lineage: Eukaryota > Viridiplantae > Streptophyta > Magnoliopsida > Asparagales > Amaryllidaceae > Allium > Allium sativum. The sequence continues at coordinate 792,259,056 of CM060919.1, read as the reverse complement.
AATTTTAGTGAATTTTGATTATTTAAAATGAAATATTTTAAATAATATCGACGAGAAATTTATTTTGAATAGAATTCGAACGTATATATTATATACGTCGTCGTTAGAATATAAATAATTATATTTAATTATAAACAGAATTGAAAACGGCGCGGTAGTTCGATAATTCGATTTCAAACTTCAATTGAATGTACCGGGTGCAAAACAATCCAGATTTTAGTGAAACCAAAAATAATAGGATCTATTTGATAATATCTTTCCAACGAATCCGAAAAATCAAAATTTCATAGCGGGGATCAAAAGATATGTCCAGTTGAAAATTCTGAATAGTCGCTATGGAATTCAGGCCCTTAAAAATAGACATTTTGCAAACGACCTCGGATTTCGACAAAACCACTTTTGTTGGGTCCGTGATGTCAAATTATTGCTAGATTCCAAATTTCATAATTTTTTGAATCAATATGTGAGCATGGAAAAGGAAAACGTGTTTGACCAGTTTCAGTTGATTTTAATCGACGGGAAAATGGCCATTTTTCCAGCGGTCTCAGAATTCGACGAAACTAGTTTTGTTTGGACCGTATCGTCAATACGAAGCTAGAAAATATTTTTTGGGAATTTTTAGAGTTAGTATGTGACCCCAGTAAATTGAAATGCGTGTTCAAATTCAATATATAGAGTTATATGTTGATTTTGACGAAAACTGATCGAAACGATCGAATCAGCTTATGATACATATCCCATTGTGTTCGGAATGGGGGTAATTAGCTATGGACGACAGGCGGTGGGCCTCGTTTAGAGGTCGTATGAAAAAGTCAACTTTTTGTAAATTAAATAATTAAATAAATAAAAAAATATAATAAACCTCCTCCCCTTCAAAACCGCTAGCCCCCCTTTTTTTCATCTTCGTTCAGATAAAAAAAAACAGTCGCTGGCGATTTACCACCCCCCCCCTCTGCCGTCGCCGCTCTTCTCCTCCTCCAGTCCCCACCTCCTCTTCCCCAGCGCATCGCGCAAAAACCCCAACACTGAAACCCTACCACCGCCCCGCGAACCCTCCTGCCGCCGCCCAGACCCACTGCGCCACTGCCACCTCGCGGGCTCCGTCCCCAGACCCACCGCCAGCAGTAGAAGCACCCCCCCTCTTCGATTTCCGCACCAACCTCCCCCATTTCGAACGCGACACCCAATGCGCCACCTGCCTGAGCCACGGCGCGCCATCAAGCACTCACCTCCACCTCTGACGCGACGCAAGAAGCCCTCTGAAACGACCCGAACTTCCCGGTCTCCGAAGAGAAGAGAAAGAACGAATTGTTTTGAGAACACGACACAACAGAACGCAGACGGAAGAACATTTCATTGCACATTACAACAATGCATCAGATTACAGGAATATACAGAGTATAAATGAATATTACACAGAAATATCAGAGATTACAATAAATTACATAGCAGCGGAAAATAATACAATACACAACTAGAAGGAGATATACGGATACAAAGCTTTCCGGATATCGTACCAGCTGTAAACCAGGATCCTGTGAATATAAATCTGCAAAACCAAAACTACTAGCTGCCCGTGTCGAAAATAAGGGCACCCAGAGTTTAGGTTAAAACAATAAACCCCAGGTCAATCATGTGACTGGTGTGAGAACTAAAATAGTTATTAATCTTTATAACAGCCAAAGAATGCTTGATACGTTTTAAAACAAATCATTTGATACTATTATAAGTGTATAGTGTATAAAACAACTTCAAATCATAAGTATCAATCATAGGCGACATGAGCGTCCCATGCCACTATGTCGCCATATATAGGTTTACAAATAAAACCGCAAATGTCACGTATTTGGAAATTGGATTTCCGTCTATGAACCGAGGCCAGGGATCGTCCTCTACCGATTCGAGACTCTCTAGCCCGAGCCTCAGGCAAGTACTCAGTCAAGCCTTGGAGCGACAGGGCTGGTCCACCGATGTGGATTAAAATGCCTGAACACTACGTTTCCCCGCCCTTTGGGGCGTAAATGAGCCAACGAATGGCTCCATCGGATCCGGATCGTCCGATCTAACCGAGGCGTCTCGCAACAGCAACAACCACACAGGTGAAAAGTATATAAATGTCAGGGCTGGAAGGTCACTGACACCACCCTAGCTAGAAAGAAACGCATGCCCTCCCTGAGGTCCTCTCCCGTTTTTGGTTCACAACCGGGGTGCGAAACTCGCGAAGTAAACGTTACACAAAGCTACGCCACAAAGGTCGTGCTTTGATCATCACCACAAGACTTTGCTTTTCAACAGAAGCCTCGATCAATTGCCACTTAGGCATGCCACACAGGCAATTCACTCCATGCGTTTAATATCCATCAATATATAACCCCTGAGCTCGTACGTCTCCGAGAAGGGCGTTAAGCAAGAGAATAAATTCTCCACCGCCAAACAGATATATATTTAATAGAGATCAATCGCACGGACTAAAATCCAATGTCAGACACACAGTCCATTTACAAGTCCGTTCTGGGTCTGAACGAAACCGGAGGCACCTAGTACCCCGCATATCCATCGATCTCCAAGTACGTCTGGACGATCACCAACTGTTTCCATCTTCTTGGGTGTACAGCCCAATCAAGATCATCAGTAATCACCCAAACGACGTGAAGACTTCCGGTCTTCGACCACCGTCTTCATCTTTGACTTATCGTCGTATCAGTCATTTAGAATGGGATAAACCCGGTCTTTCCGAATAACTCGCGTATATTTTAAATAAGTGTTACACAAACACAACATACGCCTCATTCCAATTCATCAGTCACTAACCGTAAATTAATCAAGAGAATAATTTCCCAAATATTAACCCCGAAGGCCGAAACCAACATCAGATCAATATCCAGAAAACCATTCTGCTTAGCTAACCGACAGTTAGTTTCTAAATTTCACATTCATAGGGAAAGGTTCCCATTAATTTTATCCAAGATAAATTCCTTGAATTTATTCTTTAATCTATTTTTGAATATCAATTCAAACTAGTCGGGATTAACGAACCTTACTGAAGTAATCATTTGTTTTAATTTCCCAATCCCAACCTATTCATCCCATGAAGTAAAACTGGTCATACTTCATATCTAACACCACGGTGTTATCGGTAAATTCAATTACCATTTCACGTTTAAATCTAATTAAAGATTTAACTATCGCCTGGAGTAAAACTGGTGATACTCCATTCTCGATCTTTCCAATCTAATTAAAGATTCATCAAAACTCCACTTAGTTTTAATCTGTGACTGGGTTAAAGAATCAGTGTCATTTAAAACACGGTTCACGATAAACCCAAAATCACATTTCCATTAACTATCGGGTTAAAGAACGAGTGTTATTTAAAAACACCATTCACGATAAACCCAAGAATCAATATCAATTCAATTCCAATTAAATATTGTTTAATTGATGCACTTCATTAAATCTAAATAAAAAGATTTAATCTTTTCTCAACTGGGTTCAAGAACAATGTTAATGAAGACACCATTCGCGACAAACCCAAATCACATTTGATATTCAATACAAGGCTCTGAATAGAAAATATATCGGCTTATATTCAATATCAAATTCTACGATTAACAAATGTCGTATTGGAAATAACGATATAAATATATATCTTTCAAATTTCCATAACAACATCCGTATAATCACGAATTCCAACATCGAAATATTCCGAAGACAATTTCGATTCAAATCCACTCCAATGCAATCATTGGAAATTCTAGTTATTTTTAAAACCCTTTTCAAATTCAATTTATTTACTTAAAAATAAATAGAATTATAATTCTAGTTCAAAACAAGTTTATTTCGATAAAAATCTATTTTTATCTTTTCAAATATGGAGTTTTTCATCCCAATTATTTCTAAATCATTTCTTATGATTTTACACAAATTATTACCATTTTTAATAATTTTATCAAGGCCCGTACAGTCGATTTCCATCAACGGCCATCGAACTGCACTTACAGCGACCTTTTCCAAATTTGATTTGGACGTATCTCCAAATCCAACCGTTAGATTTCAAATTTCTAATATTCGTTAGAAAGCTCTTTTCGATACGAACCCAACGGTTCCTTTTTTAGGAGAATCCGACGGTCGGATCTCCCGTAATATTCGTTCGAAGTTAACGGTCGAAATTCGCGAACTGTCGCAGCGCGTTCTATTCAGGCCATTATATTATATATATAATATATATAATATATACTTCATCGATTTCAATTCAAAACGTGCTTTATAAATCGTTTTAAATTCATTTTCAAAACGGTTTCAACTTCATATTCAATTTCAAATCAAAATTGATTATATCAAATTAATTTCATTTTAATTTCATTTCAAATTGATTTCAATTCAAATTGATTTCTAATTCAATTTCAGTTCGTTTTCAATTCAATTCAATTTCAATTCGAATTCATTTATATTCAATTTCAATTCGAATTCATTTATATTCAATTTCAAATCATTTCAGTGTATTTCGAATTTCAAATCAATTTAGTTTAATTCGAATTTCAATTCACTTTAAATATTATTCGAATTTCAATTCATTTCAATATAGTTTGAATTTCAAATCTATTCAATATTCATTGAAGAATGAATAAAATCGATATAAATATCGTTCACGTCAAAATGGCGGCAATCTAACCAACACGACTTCATATGTTTCTATCTTCGAATATTCTATTTAAAATATTTCTATTTCAAATATTTCTATTTCGAATATTTCTATTTCGAATATTTCTATTTCGAATATTTCTATTTCGAATATTTCTATTTCAAATATTTCTATTTCGAAACTGGAATGAGGCCCAATCAATTACCATATAATGTTAGTTATATGGATTTTCTACAACACATGTAAACAATAACAACGATGAATAATCAACCATCATCCAAAGTGCATTCTACCCTGTATAAGCATCAAATATAAATATTTTAACGCTCAAAACAGTATGTCAATCAATCGATCGACATACAACTAACTATTGGGATTAGTGTATGTCATATATCACCCCAATACCCGTGTGGGGTTTCAAACAATCAAACACAGATTTTATTTGTGCGGTTGGGCGATGTGTAAAATTTATCGTCCCAATCAATGTCCTTCAAATAGGTGTACATAAACAAACCGTCCGGTTTGTAAATGAATTTTTATTTATTCACATTCACGTTAAAAATTATATTTTTAACGATCAAATATTTTATTTTAACACATGAATTTTTATTCAGATCATTTACAAATAAAAATGATATTTTTATTTTTCTAACTTATTTTAGAAAATTTCGGCGGCATAACGGCACGATACTAGAAAACGGGACAAGGCCTAGCCTTATCCCCGGTCTAGTGAAGGCCCACGCCATTCACACATCAATCAAATCAATTTCAAACCAAATAATCTAACCAACTACACAACCAAACAATTAAACAAACAAGCCATCCATGGTCTGTGGATGACGGGTGTCGGGTGCTACTAAACACCGTCTGCATCCTAGTATATATATAACTAGAAAAAGAAATTGAAGAGTGAGAAATTCTCACAGATAGCTATCCTAACTCCACGGCACTTCTAATGCAGGAAATCTTCACTGTTCTCGTCTCTTATCACTTTCTTCGCCCGTAACCACTACATATATAAAAATTGAATTTATACTTCGCTATTCAATATATAAAAATCATATTTTTACTTCGATGATCAATATATAAAAATCACATTTTTACTTCGATGTTCAATATATAAAAATCATATTTTTACTTCGCTGCACATATAAAGATGATATTTTTAATATTCCTATCCTGTAAAAATAATATTTTTAATTCTCTACATAAACAAAAATCATATTTTTACACCTTCTATATAGTAAAGATTATATTTTTAATACTTTTAAAAATATAAAAATCATATTTTTATTACATATCACTTCACGTACAATTCATATTTTTAAAGTCATGCTATTTATATTTTCAAATGAATGGTATTTTATATTTTTAAAACAAAGTTATTTTATTTTTCAAAATCATATATATGAATCACTCTATATATAAAAATAAAATAAAATAAAACTGCATTTTTCAAATGTTAAAACTGAATTTTTATGTAGTAGAAAACTACCTTTCTTCCTCCACAGAACAGTCTGTCGTTCTTCCCTTGCGTTGAACCCATCAGCTCGTGTTCTAGGGCTCGGAATTGCCATCAGAACTCTGCGCCGGAGGATGATCCAATGCCACGACGGGCTGCACCTCGGAGGGCGCCACCTATCGCCAGAGTTCTGGCGAACTCGCTCGCCTGAACGGCGCTGAAAACTCGCCTGAACTGGACGGCTTTGAGGGCTGATGATGGGGATCGGAGGAGGAGCGTTGGGGGGAATCGGCGATGGTGAAGTGGGGCGGCGCGTTGGCGGATAGCGGTGGTGGTGGGCTCGACAAGGGTTTCCCCCTTTTACGTTTTCTTTTTTTTATTATCCTGAGGTCGGGGTGAGAGAATATGGAGAGAGAGGAAGTTATAGTATATAAATATAAATATTTTATTATCTTTAATTTCAAAAAGGTAACTTTTAAATACGAACTCGAAATCAAGCCCACCGACTGTCGTCTATAGCGTTTTACCCCCATTCCGAACACAATGGGATATGTATCGTAAGCTGATTCGACTGTTTTGATCAGTTTCCGTTGAATTTACACTTAAATCGCTATATTGAATTTTAAACGTACATTTCAAATTACTGAGGTCACATACTAACTCTATAAATTGCAGAAAAATATTTTCTAGCTTCGTATTGACGATACGGTCCTAACAAAACCAGTTTCGTCGAATTCTGAGACCGCTGGAAAAATGGCCATTTTCCAGTCGATTAAAATCAACTGAAACTGGTCAAACGCGTTTTCCTTTGCCACGCTCACATATTGACTCGAAAAATTATGAAATTTAAAACCTAACAATAATTTGACATCACGGACCCAACAAAAGTGGTTTCGTCGAAATCCGAGGTCATTTGCAAAATGGCTATTTTTAAGGGCCTGAATTCCATAGCGACTATTCAGAATTTTCAAATAGACATATCTTTTGATTCCCGCTATGAAATCTTGATTTTTCGGATTCGTTGGAAAGATATTCCCAAATAGATCCTATTATTTTTGGTTTCACTAAAATCCGGATTGTTTTGCACCCGGTACATTCAATTGAAGTTTGAAGTCGAATTATCGAACTACCGCGCCATTTTCAATTCTATTTATAATTATATATAATTATTTATATTCTATCGTCGATCTATATAACTATCTACGATTGAATTTTATTCAAAATAAATTTCTCGTCGATATTATTTAAAATAATTCATTTTAAATAATCAAAATCCGCTAAAATTGCCAAAATAAAATTTTTAAACTGGCCCAGATTTTCGGGTTATTACAATCTCCCCCACTTAAAACTTTTCGTCCCCGAAAAGGAACAAAGTCGAAAGTGGTTTGATTAATCAACCCTACGCTCGATCTGGCTTCCATTCTCCAACTTTTCAGTTTCTGAGAATTTTCAAAAATTTCAAAAATTTGGCTAACACCCTAAATTTTCGAAAAATTTCGCCATAACCTCCCCTGCACCGGGAGCCACGGGAAAATCCCGAAATTGCCATATAGGCCTTCTGATCTCAAAAAGAAAAAGAAAAAGCCAAGCGGCTAGCCAATAGGCTCATAAAATCATCATCACCCAAACAAAACAGTAAATTATGTAGTAAACATGTACCTATTTGTCGGGCAAACAAAATTTATTCTCTGCTCTAGCCTCCTTGCTATGGCCTGTTCAATGTAAGTACAAGTATATGCAAGAAAATGCGACCAATTTTCAATACAATTCAATATTTGATTCAGTTAGGCATAATGGTTCAAAATTATCAAACAATTAAACAAACAACACAAACATCAATCAATTAGTGAATCATCATTTGAAATTCATAACTTTGATATATAGTCAAAAATCTCATTTTTGATGCCAAATCACAACAATAAGCCCTATCAAATTTTGGTTCTCACACCAGTCTAATGGAAATATATAGGAATCTCACTTTCGTCACTCGAATATAAACACTGATGATGAGGCCTCATCATCAGAATCATCTCCGGGCGACTAGAGTGTGATGCTATATCTATCCAATATATTAAAACTTTGAATATACGTTTGCAAGACGTATATGCAAATTCTTTATATACTAGACTGTCCTAATCAATATAAAATAAATAATCAAATACGAATAGTTGATATAAATTTTCAAAACAAAAATTGTTTTCATTTTAAAAATATACCCTTCACACTCGTTCTAGGATACTAATGATCCCATCTCTAACGAGTCATTCTCGTTGGATATTACTAATCCAATATCTGATGAATTCTTTCGTACGGTTCTAATGTGTCTTGTTCTCTAAGCTTTGTAAACCAAAGCTCTGATACCACGATGAAATGACCCGAACTTCCCCGGTCTCCGAGGAGAAGAGAAAGACGAATTGTTTTGAGAACACGACACAACAGAACGCAGACGGAAGAACATTTTATTGCACATTACAACAATGCATCAGATTACAAGAATATACAGAGTATAAATGAATATTACACAGAAATATCAGAGATTACAATAAATTACATAGCAGCAGAAAATATTACAATACACAACTAGAAGGAGATATACGGATACAAAGCTTTCCGGATATCGTTCCAGCTGTAAACCAGGATCTTGTGAATATAAATCTGCAAAACCAAAACTACTAGCTGCCCGTGTCGAAAATAAGGGCACCCAGAGTTTAGGTTAAAACAATAAACCCCAGGTCAGTCATGTGGCTGGTGTGAGAACTAAAATAGTTATTAATCTTTATTTTTAAAGTTAGGTAAATCAAGGGACCACGCCGTATAACACGGAACAGGTTTCCTCCCAAGAATACCAGTGCATAAAACAAACAGCGCAATGCTAAATAAAGAAAAATGAAGCTGTTATAAGACCCAGGTCCTATCACACAATGCAACGCAAGCCGAGGGATATGGTTTTCCCTTATAACAGCCAAAGAATGCTTGATACGTTTTAAAACAAATCATTTGATACTATTATAAGTGTATAGTGTATAAAACAACTTCAAATCATAAGTATCAATCATAGGCGACATGAGCGTCCCATGCCACTATGTCGCCATATATAGGTTTACAAATAAAACCGCAAATGTCACGTATTTGGAAATTGGATTTCCGTCTATGAACCGAGGCCAGGGATCGTCCTCTACCGATTCGAGACTCTCTAGCCCGAGCATCAGGCAAGTACTCAGTCAAGCCTTGGAGCGACAGGGCCGGTCCACCGATGTGGATTAAAATGCCTGAACACTATGTTTCCCCGCCCTTTGGGGCGTAAATGAGCCAACGAATGGCTCATCGGACCCGGATCGTCCGATCTAACCGAGGCGCCTCGCAACAGCAACAACCACACAGGTGAAAAGTATATAAATGTCAGGGCTGGAAGGTCACTGACACCACCCTAGCTAGAAAGAAACGCATGCCCTCCCTGAGGTCCCCTCCCGTTTTTGGTTCACAACCGGGGTGCGAAACTCGCGAAGTAAACGTTACACAAAGCTACGCCACAAAGGCCGTGCTTTGATCATCACCACAAGACTTTGCTTTTCAACAGAAGCCTCGATCAATTGCCACTTAGGCATGCCACACAGGCAATTCACTCCATGCGTTTGATATCCATCAATATATAACCCCTGAGCTCGTACGTCTCAGAGAAGGGCGTTAAGCAAGAGAATAAATTCTCCGCCGCCAAACAGATATATATTTAATAGAGATCAATCGCACGGACTAAAATCCAATGTCAGACACACAGTCCATTTATAAGTCCGTTCTGGGTCTGAACGAAACCGGAGGCACCTAGTACCCCGCATATCCATCGATCTCCAAGTACGTCTGGACGATCACCAACCATTTCCATCTTCTTGGGTGTACAGCCCAATCAAGATCATCAGTAATCACCCAAACGACGTGAAGACTTCCGGTCTTCGACCACCGTCTTCATCTTTGACTTATCGTCGTATCAGTCATTCAGAATGGGATAAACCCGGTCTTTCCGAATAACTCACGTATATTTTAAATAAGTGTTACACAAACACAACATACGCCTCATTCCAATTCATCAGTCACTAACCGTAAATTAATCAAGAGAATAATTTCCCAAATATTAACCTCGAAGGCCGAAACCAACATCAGATCAATATCCAGAAAACCATTCTGCTTAGCTAACCGACAGTTAGTTTCTAAATTTCACATTCATAGGGAAAGGTTCCCATTAATTTTATCCAAGATAAATTCCTTGAATTTATTCTGTAATCTATTTTTGAATATCAATTCAAACTAGTCAGGATTAACGAACCTTACTGAAGTAATCATTTGTTTTAATTTCCCAATCCCAACCTATTCATCCCATGAAGTAAAACTGGTCATACTTCATATCTAACACCACGGTGTTATCGGTAAATTCAATTACCATTTCACGTTTAAATCTAATTAAAGATTTAACTATCGCCTGGAGTAAAACTGGTGATACTCCATTCTCGATCTTTCCAATCTAATTAAAGATTCATTAAAACTCCACTTAGTTTTAATCTGTGACTGGGTTAAAGAATCAGTGTCATTTAAAACACGGTTCACGATAAACCCAAAATCACATTTCCATTAACTATCGGGTTAAAGAACGAGTGTTATTTAAAAACACCATTCACGATAAACCCAAGAATCAATATCAATTCAATTCCAATTAAATATTGTTTAATTGATACACTTCATTAAATCTAAATAAAAAGATTTAATCTTTTCTCAACTGGGTTCAAGAACAGTGTTAATGAAGACACCATTCACGACAAACCCAAATCACATTTGATATTCAATACAAGGCTCTGAATAGAAAATATATCGGCTTATATTCAATATCAAATTCTACGATTAACAAATGTCGTATTGGAAATAACGATATAAATATATATCTTTCAAATTTCCATAACAACATCCGTATAATCACGAATTCCAACATCGAAATATTCCGAAGACAATTTCGATTCAAATCCACTCCAATGCAATCATTGGAAATTCTAGTTATTTTTAAAACCCTTTTCAAATTCAATTTATTTACTTAAAAATAAATAGAATTATAATTCTAGTTCAAAACTAGTTTATTTCGATAAAAATCTATTTTTATCTCTTCAAATATGGAGTTTTTCATCCCAATTCTTTCTAAATCATTTCTTATGATTTTACACAAATTATTACCATTTTTAATAATTTTATCAAGGCCCGTACAGTCGATTTCCATCAACGGCCATCGAACTGCACTTACAGCGACCTTTTCCAAATTTGATTTGGACGTATCTCCAAATCCAACCGTTAGATTTCAAATTTCTAATATTCGTTAGAAAGCTCTTTTCGATTAGGAACCCAACGGTTCCGGTTTTAGGAGAATCCGACGGTCGGATCTCCCGTAATATTCGTTCGAAGTTAACGGTCGAAATTCGCGAACTGTCGCGGTGCGTTCTATTCAGGCCATTATATTATATATATAATATATATAATATATACTTCGTCGATTTCAATTCAAAACGTGCTTTATAAATCGTTTTAAATTCATTTTCAAAACGGTTTCAACTTCGTATTCAATTTCAAATCAAAATTGAATATATCAAATTAAATTCATTTTAATTTCATTTCAAATTGATTTCAATTCAAATTGATTTCTAATTCAATTTCAGTTCGTTTTCAATTCAATTCAATTTCAATTCGAATTCATTTATATTCAATTTCAATTCGAATTCATTTATATTCAATTTCAATTCGAATTCATTTATATTCAATTTCAAATCATTTCAGTGTATTTCGAATTTCAAATCAATTTAGTTTAATTCGAATTTCAATTCACTTTAAATATTATTCGAATTTCAATTCATTTCAATATAGTTCGAATTTCAAATCTATTTAATATTCATTGAAGAATGAATAAAATCGATATAAATATCGTTCACGTCAAAACGGCGTCAATCTAACCAACACGGCTTCATATGTTTCTATCTTCGAATATTCTATTTCAAATATTTCTATTTCGAATATTTCTATTTCGAATATTTCTATTTCGAATATTTCTATTTCGAATATTTCTATTTCAAATATTTCTATTTCGAAACTGGAATGAGGCCCAATCAATTACCATATAATGTTAGTTATATGGATTTTCTACAACACATGTATACAATAACAACGATGAATAATCAACCATCATCCAAAGTGCATTCTACCCTGTATAAGCATCAAATATAAATATTTAACGCTCATAACAGTCTGTCAATCAATCGATCGACATGCAACTAACTATTGGGATTAGTGTATGTCATATATCACCCCAATACCCGTGTGGGGTTTCAAACAATCAAACACAGATTTTATTTGTGCGGTTGGGCAATGTGTAAAATTTATCGTCCCAATCAATGTCCTTCAAATAGGTGTACATAAACAAACCGTCCGGTTTGTAAATGAATTTTTATTTATTCACATTCACGTTAAAAATTATATTTTTAACTATCAAATATTTTATTTTAACACATGAATTTTTATTCAGTTCATTTACAAATAAAAATGATATTTTTATTTTTCTAACTTATTTTAGAAAATTTCGGCGGCATAACGGCACGATACTAGAAACGGGACAAGGCCTAGCCTTATCCCCGGTCTAGTGAAGGCCCACGCCATTCACACATCAATCAAATCAATTTCAAACCAAATAATCTAACCAACTACACAACCAAACAATTAAACAAACAAGCCATCCATGGTCTGTGGATGACGGGTGTCGGGTGCTACTAAACACCGTCTGCATCCTAGTATATATATAACTAGAAAAAGAAATTGAAGAGTGAGAAATTCTCACAGATAGCTATCCTAACTCCACGGCACTTCTAATGCAGGAAATCTTCACTGTTCTCGTCTCTTATCACTTTCTTCGCCCGTAGCCACTACATATATAAAAATCGAATTTTTACTTCGCTATTCAATATATAAAAATCATACTTTTACTTCGATGATCAATATATAAAAATCACATTTTTACTTCGATGTTCAATATATAAAAATCACATTTTTACTTCGCTGCACATATAAAGATGATATTTTTAATATTCCTATCCTGTAAAAATTATATTTTTAATTCTCTACATAAACAAAAATCATATTTTTACACCTTCTATATAGTAAAGATTATATTTTTAATACTTTTAAAAATATAAAAATCATATTTTTAGTACTTTTAAAAATATAAAAATCATATTTTTATTACATATCACTTCACGTATAATTCACATTTTTAAAGTCATGCTATTTATATTTTCAAATGAATGGTATTTTATATTTTTAAAACAAAGTTATTTTATTTTTCAAAATCATATATATGAATCACTCTATATATAAAAATAAAATAAAATAAAACTGCATTTTTCAAATGTTAAAACTGAATTTTTATGTAGTAGAAAACTACCTTTCTTCCTCCACAGAACAGTCTGTCGTTCTTCCTTTGCGTTGAACCCATCAGCTCGAGTTCTAGGGTTCGGAATTGCCATCAGAACTCTGCGCCGGAGGATGATCCAATGCCACGACGGGCTGCACCTCGGAGGGCGCCACCTATCGCCAGAGTTCTGGCGAACTCGCTCGCCTGAACGGCGCTGAAAACTCGCCTGAACTGGACGGCTTTGAGGGCTGATGATGGGGATCGGAGGAGGAGCGTTAGGGGGAATCGGCGATGGTGAAGTGGGGCGGCGCGTTGGCGGATAGCGGAGGTGGCGGGCTCGACAAGGGTTTCCCCCTTTTACGTTTTTTTTTATTATCCTGAGGTCGGGGTGAGAGAATACGGAGAGAGAGGAAGTTATAGTATATAAATATAAATATTTTATTATCTTTAATTTCAAAAAGGTAACTTTTAAATACGAACTCGAAATCAAGCCGACAGACTGTCGTCTATAGCGTTTTACCCCCATTCCGAACATAATGGGATATGTATCGTAAGCTTATTCGACTGTTTTGATCAGTTTCCGTTGAATTTACACTTAAATCGCTATATTGAATTTTAAACGTACATTTCAAATTACCGAGGTCACGTACTAACTCTATAAATTGCAGAAAAATATTTTCTAGCTTCGTATTGACGATACGGTCCTAACAAAACTAGTTTCGTCGAATTCTGAGACCGCTGGAAAAATGGCCATTTTCCAGTCGATTAAAATCAACTGAAACTGATCAAACGCGTTTTCCTTTGCCACGCTCACATATTGATTCGAAAAATTATGAAATTTAAAACCTAACAATAATTTGACATCACGGACCCAACAAAAGTGGTTTCGTCGAAATCCGAGGTCATTTGCAAAATGGCTATTTTTAAGGGCCTGAATTCCATAGCGACTATTCAGAATTTTCAAATAGACATATCTTTTGATTCCCGCTATGAAATCTTGATTTTTCGGATTCGTTGGAAAGATATTCCCAAATAGATCCTATTATTTTTGGTTTCACTAAAATCCGGATTGTTTTGCACCCGGTACATTCAATTGAAGTTTGAAGTCGAATTATCGAACTACCGCGCCATTTTCAATTCTATTTATAATTATATATAATTATTTATATTCTATCGTCGATCTATATAACTATCTACGATTGAATTTTATTCAAAATAAATTTCTCGTCGATATTATTTTAAATAATTCATTTTAAATAATCAAAATCCGCTAAAATTACCAAAATAAAAATTTTAAACTGACCCAGATTTTCGGGTTATTACACCCTCCTCCCCTTTGATTTGTGCAGAAATCCGCCCCCTTCTGAAATTGCAACCGTAAGTTTTATTTAATTTAATTTAATTTGTTTGCTTATTTCAAACATGATTAGCTTTAAAAATAAAACAGAAAATCGGCTTTTTTATGGTAAATTAAAAACGAAATCTTTATATTTAGAAAGGTGAAATCTTTATATTTAGAAAGGTGAAATCTTTATATTTAGAAAGGCGAAATATTTATTTTAAAAAGGGCGAAATCTTTTTATAAAGAATAGCATGATAAAAATAGAATTTTTATCTATAGAGTAGCGTGATAAAAATGGAATTTTTATCTATATAGTAGCGTTGTGAAAATGGAATTTTTATCTATATAGTAGCGTTGTGAAAATGGAATTTTTATCTATATAGTAGCGGTGTAAAAATAGAATTTTTATCCTATGGAGTAAATATAAAAATATGATTTTTATATATTGAATAGCGAAGTAAAAATATGATTTTTATATATTGAATAGCGAAGTAAAAATATGATTTTTATATATTGAATAGCGAAGTAAAAATTCGATTTTTATATATTGAATAGCGAAGTAAAAATTCGATTTTTATATACTGAATAGCGAAGTAAAAATTCGATTTTTATATATTGAATAGCGAAGTAAAAATTCGATTTTTATATATTGAATAGCGAAGTAAAAATATGATTTTTATATATTGAATAGCGAAGTAAAAATTCGATTTTTATATATTGAATAGCGAAGTAAAATTATGATTTTTATATATTGAATAGCGAAGTAAAAATTCGATTTTTATATATTGAACAGCGAAGTAAAAATTCGATTTTTATATATTGAATAGCGAAGTAAAAATTCGATTTTTATATATTGAATAGGGAAGTAAAAATTCGATTTTTATATATTGAATAGCGAAGTAAAAATTCGATTTTTATATATTGAATAGCGAAGTAAAAATTCGATTTTTATGTATTGAATAGTAAAGTAAAAATTCGATTTTTACATATGTAGAGAATACGGGCAACGAAGATGACAAAAAGGCGAGAACGATGAAGATTTCTATAAATGAAGTGTCGTGAAGTTGGGATAGCTTTCGGTGAGAACTTCTCACTCTAAATCTCTTTTTCTAGATAAATATATATACTAGGATGCAGACGGTGCTTAGCAGCACCCGACACCCGTCATCTACAGACCATGGATGGCTTGTATGCTTGTTTGATGTGTTGTGAAATTTGTTTGTGAAGTTGATGTGAAATAGATAATGAAATATATTCATGTGTTGAAATAAATTAATTATCGTTAAAAATATAATTTTTAACGTGAATGTGAATAAATAAATATTTATAAACAAATCGGCCGATTTGTTTATATACACCGATTTGACTGATATTGATTGGGATGATAAATTTTACACATCGCCCAACTGCACAAATAAAAATCTGTGTTTGTTGATTTGAAACCCCATACGGGTGTTGGGATGATATTTGGCGTACACTAATCCCAATTATTTTATTGTATGTCGATCGATTGGTCGACAGGCTGTGTAAACGTTAATTATTTATATTTGATGCTTGTGCAGTTGTGTGGTGCACCTTAGATGATGGTTGATTGTTTATCATTGCTATTATATACATGTGTTGTATGGAATCCATATAATTAACATTATATGGTGATTGATTGGGCCTCATTCCAATCGGGAAAATAATGAATATTATAAAAGAAAATTCATGTGTTGAAACTATTTATGTGTTGAGTAAAATATTTTTATAATAAAATTTACATCTTTATCATATTTAAAATTAGAACTACTTCACGGTGGAGTCTAATTGAAAATCAAACGATAGATACCATAATTTTATAAAATATTTTACATAACAAAAATAGAGATGTGTTGACAGTACTCATGTGTTGAGATTAGTCGTGTGTTGAAAGAAATATAGATTCATGTGTTGAATAGAATAAATATTCATTTGTTGAATAGAATAAAGAAGTTTTTGAAAAATATAAAGCCGTGTGGATTAGAGATGCGTTATTTTGACGCGAACGATATTTATATCGATTTTATTCGTTTTATAATGAATATTGAAAAGTGATTTCAAAATATAATATTTTGAAATGAAATTTAAATTAAATTAGATTAAAATTAAAATTGAAATTTTATTGAATCAATTTGAATTCGAATTCAAATTGAATAGAAAGTGAATTTGAATTCAAATTGAATAGAAGGTGAATTTGAATTCGAACTGAATACAAATGAATTCAAATTGAATTAAATTGAAATTGAATTAAAAACGAATTGAAATCGTTTTGAATGAAATTTAAAACGAACTGAAATTGAATTGAAATCAATTTGAAATGAATTCGAATTGAATTAAATAAAAGGTAAATTCAAATTGAATTGAATTGAAACGAATTTGAATTCGAATTAAATAAAATTGAAATGAATTCGAATTGAATTGAAATCAAATCGATTTGAAATTGAAGATGAAGTTGAAATTGTTTTTGAAAACGAATTTAAAACGATTTATAAAATACGTTTTAAAAGGAAATGGACGAAATATATATAATATATATATATATATTATATATATAATGGCCTGAATAGAACGCGCCGGCCGCGACAGTTCGCGAATTTCGACCATTGACTTCGAATTGACGTTGCGGCAGATCCGACCGTCGGATTCTCCTAAAACCAGAACCGTTGGGTTCGTATCGAAAAGAGCTTTCCAATGAATATTAGAAATTTGAAATCTAACGGTTGGATTTGGAATTATGTCCAAATCAAATTTGAAAAAGGTCGCTGTAAGTGCAGTTCGATGGCCGTTGATGGAAATCGACTGTACGGGCCTTGATAAAATTATTAAAAATATCTATAATTCGTGTAAAATCATAAGTAATGATTTGGGAAAAATTGGGCTGAAAAATTCCACATTTGAAAGGTTAAAAATAGATTTTTATCGAAATGAACTAGTTTTGAACTAGAATTAAAATCAATTTATTTTTGAAATAAATAAATTGAATTAGAAAGTGATTTTAAAAATAATCAATACTCCCAATACGTGAATTGGACTGGAGTTGAATCGAAATTATCTTCGGAATATTTCGATGTTGGATTTCGTGACTATACAGATATTGTTATGGGAATTTGAAAGATATATTTTATATCGTTATTTCCAATACGATATATGTTGGTTTCAGAATTTGATATTGAATATAAGCCGATATATTTTCTATTCAGAGCCTTGTATTTAATATCAAATATGATTTGGGTTTATCGTGAATCGTGTTTTCGATGACATTGGTTCTTTAACCCAGTTAAAGGCAGGATGTTGATTTTTGAAAAGATTAAAACTAAGTGGAGTTTTAATGAATCTTTTATTAGATTAAAATGTGAATTGATAATTTAAATTTTCAAATCTGAAAAGTGATCGAGAGTGGAGTATCACCAGTTTTGCTCCAAAGAGATAGTTAAATCTGTAATTGGATTTGAACGTGAAATGGTAATTAATTTTACCGATAACACCGTGGTGTTAGGTATGGAGTATTACCAGTTTTTCTCCATGGGATGAATAGGTTGGGATTGGGAAATAGAATAAATAATTACTTCGGTGTGGTTCGCTAATCCCGACTAGTTTGAAATGATATCCGAAGGAAGATTAAAGAATAAATTTAGAAGAATTTATCTTTGATAAAATTAATGGGAACCTTTCCCTAAGAATGTGATTTCGTGAATAAAAGAATATTCTGAATTGGAATGAGGCGTTCGTTGTGTTTGTGTAACCTTTGTTTATCATATACGTGGGTTATTCAGAAAGGCCGGGTTTATACCCATTCTGAATAACCGATTCGACGAGATGTCGAAGATGAAGACGGTGGTCGAAGACCGGAAGTCTTCACATCGTTTTGGGTGATTACTGATGATCTTGATTTGGTTGTACACCCAGGATGAGGGATACAGTTGGTGATCATCCAGACGTACTTAGAGATGGATGGATATGCGAGGAAAGTGCCTCCGGTTTTGTTCAGACCCAGAACGAACTTGTAAATGGATTGTGTGTCTGACATTGGATTTTATTCTATGTTGATTGATCTCTATTAAATATACATCTGTTTGGCGGCGGGGAATTTATTCTCTTGCTTAACGCCCTTCTCTGAGACGTACGAGCTAAGAGGTTGTATATCGATGGACATCAGTCGCATGGAGTGAATTGCTAGTGTGGCACGCGTAAGTGGCAATTGATCAAGGCTTCTGTTGAAAAGCAAAGTCTTGTGGTTGATGATCAAGGCACAGCCTGTGTGGCATAGCTTTGTGTATAACGTGAATTCGCGAGCCTCACACCTCGGTATGAGTCAAAAACGGGATAGTGACTGCAGGGAGAGCACGACATTTCTTTCTAGCTAGGGTGGTGTCAGTGACCTACCAGCCCTGACATTTATATACTTTTCACCTGTGTGGTTGTTGGATACGAGGCGCCTCGGATATAGGTCTGTAAGGACCGGGAAATGTGTGTTCAGGAATAACTAATCCTCCAAAGTTAGGTGAGGACCGGCCCTGAAGATCCAAGGATCAGAGTGGGGTCCTGGGACATTTGCTAGAGTGTCTCGAATCGGAGAGGAGCTTGCCCCTTGCCTCGGCTCATGACGAAATCCAATTTCCAATACGTGATATTGCGGTTTTAATTGTAGAACTAGTATGGCGACATGATAGATGGTACCCATGCCGCCTATGATTGATATTTATGATTTGAATTGTTTTGACACTATACACCTATGATAGTATCAAATGATTTGTTTTAAATGTATCAAGCATTATTTGGCTATTATAAGGGAAAACCCTATCCTCCGGCTTGCGTTGCATTGTGTGATGGGACCTGGGTCTTATAATAGCTTCATTTTTCCAAAAAGCATTGCGTTGTTTTGTTATATGCACTAGTATTCTTGGGAGGAAACCCGTTCCGTGTTATACGGCGTGGTCCCTTGAATTACTATCTTTAAAGTAAAGTTTAAATAACTGTTTTAGTTCTCACACCAGTCACATGACTGACCTGGAGTTTATTGTTTTAACCTAAACTCTGGGTGCCCCTATTTTCGACACGGGCAGCTAGTAGTTTTGGTTTTGCAGATTTATATTCACAGGATCCTGATTTACAGCTGGAACGATGCTCGGAAAGCTCTGTATCCGTGTATCACTTTCAGTTGTGTTTTGTATATTTTTCCGCTGCTATGTAATTTATTGTAATCTCTGATATTCATCGAATGTAATTTATTCATTTATACTCTGTATATTCTTGTATCTGATGGTGTTGTTGTAATATACAATGAAAGAATCTTCCGTTTGCGTTCCAATTTGTCCTGTTCTCAAAACGATCAGGGGTTTCGAACGGTCTTTGTCGGTTTAACGATCGATTCGGATCGAGCGAAATTCCTTGCCGTTACAGGTTAAAGCAGGTCTTTCTGCACTGGAAGACGCAATGCAAGCAGGATATGAAGATTACAAGGTATGATATGATACAAACTGCAAAACCACTTTGTTCAAAATGAAACCTGATCAAAAATGCGTGCCTTTTGTTTATGGTTCACCAATGTTTCTTTAAATATTTTATTTCTTTAAGTAAAAAAGTTGAGTGATTTATGAATTTGATATGGTAAAGCATTTTTGCATATACTATTCATTTTCTAAAATTCAATGCAGGAAGTATGAGAAGAGGCTACGAGGGATATTTCTGGCACATGCAATTACTCCTTGTTAAATGTAAGAGAGTTCAGATTTAGCAAATCAGTTTCCTTAGTTTGAACTCAAATTTAGGGAACACAATGTAATATTATATTAAATAGTGTTTTTGAATAAAAGCTCATTATACTATAGAATATATCCAAATATTGTGATCATCATTCTAGATAAGAATGGTTTTGACAAGGGAAGATGATTCAGCCTTGGTCTAAGCATTTTCAAACTTCGTATTGTTTTCGTCTGAAATTTGAATTACCAACATGATTATTGTGTCATGCAAATTTTTTTTTTAAAAAGCACATTTAATTAGCCACGGCTTTACCACGGCTTAAAGCCGTGGCTAATTCTCAATTTGCCATGGTTCTGAGCCGTGGCTAGTTTTTATTTTGCCACGGCTCATGGCCGTGGCAGAAATTTTGCCACAGGTCATTTTGCCACGGCCCAAAGCCGTGGCGAAATAGCTTTTCTAGTGTAGTGTGGCCCGACATTCTTTGGCATAATGACCCTTCTTACCACAGCTGAAGCACTCAACATCTTTCTTTCTCTTTTTCTGGCCATCCTTAGCTTGGTTTTGTTTCCTCTTGTTCTGAGTGTTATTCTTGCCTCCACCGACTGCTTGCGGCTTCAGCCCTTCTACAGATGCAACCTCAGTCTTTGACTTGGGGTAAAGACTCTTTGATCTCAAAGCTTTCCCAACAATCGATTCAAAAGTCTCATCGATGTGGTTGATAAGCCTTTCCCCCAAGTATTCATCCAAACCAGTAATGAATTTCTCATTCTTCTTCTCAGGAGTATCGATAAGGGATAATCCATACTTCGACAAAGTATCGAACTCAGCAATATAGTCCGAGACTGCTCTACCATTCTGTTTAAGCTCCAAGAACTTCCTAAACAATTCCGACTTCTGAGCAGCTGGGATAAACTTGTCGCTAAAGCGAGCCTTAAACTGATCCCAAGTAACCTGATCCTCTGGAGTGGCTGTCTTAATAGCATTCCACCAATTCATCGCTCGCCCTTGCAGTTGACGAGACGCTAGCCTTGTCTTCATCGCATCCTCGATACCCAAGTCGTCGAAGATACGATCACAGCTATCCATCCAATCCTGAACATCCGTGGCTGACTCCGTTCCGTGGAACGGCTTCCCACCAAGGTTAGTGTAATCCTTGGACATCTTGGCGAAATCGACCCTAGACGCCTGCACTATTGGACCACCACCATTACCAGCATTGGGAGCTGTCCCTTGTACATCCATAAGCATGTCTCTCATGAGGTCAGTAAACATCACCCTCATGTCAGCAGCATTCCCATTATTGGCTCCTCTGCCAGCACCTCTTGCGTATCGGCTCATCGTTCAATCTGTAAAGAGAAAACGATTAACCATCTCCATAGTGGTGCTAGTGCAGTGCAACTTCATCCTTAGCTATACTAATAGTATATATATGTAGCTTTTGAAAACCAAAGTAATCACAAATACGCACTCTCATATACGTACTATCTCCCCCTAGTGTCTTTCCCTAGGTGAACTACGCAACCTAGAGCTCTGATACCAAATGTGACAACGCGCCCCGCACCAACCGACATTTACTCTAAAAGTGCGTTGTACACATGTCCAGTTAGCACGGAACGGTCGTCAGAAGGAAAGAAAGAAGACAAAAAATCAACAAGGAACCTGTAGAATGTCTCACAGTGCATGGAACAAAATATAATAACAACGTACTTGACATAAAACAGGTGAGACAGTGCATAAGCTGAAAACAACTATCATAGCAGCGGAAAATCCCAAAGTACAGCTTATGATCCAAAGCCAACATTATTACAACTTTTAAAACTGTCTCGAAAAGCTAACAAGAAAGGTACACTACTAATGCCCAAAGTAGTGACCAGCAACGACACAGGGAGAATATCTAAATATATATCATACGTGGAAGCCTCCTGCTCGCCTCCGAATCCGCTACTCGCGCATCACCAGCTAACCTGTCTCTAGTCTGCTCGTGAGAGTACCCAGAGTAATAAGAGGAGACATAAAACTCTGGGTCAGACAAAAAGTCTGGTATGAGCGATAAGCAGCTAAACAGAACAATAACAGGTATACTAAACCATACCTGGACCTGCAACCAAAGAGTTAGCACTGCATACTGTACAACACTCTAAGGTGCCACTGAATAAATGGTGTAAAGATAACGGGGGTGGGGTGTGCATGTCATAGTGATGGCAAACAATCAAACATAGCAATCATCCTCACATCTCTCACTCAGTGTGTAAAGTATACGACATCCACCACTTCGATCACCCAATACTTTTCTATGATCACTCTGCCCCATGAAGTCATAACGGCTTCACTGCACTGATCCATAGCCACTAATCCTTCGATATGTCCACTTTTCCCCATGGAGTCGTTCACACCCCACTGCACTGGCTCATAGCCTTACTAATCCTTTACTATGTCCACTCTGCCCCATGGAGTCACAATGGCTCCACTGCACTGGCTCATAGTCTTGCTATGATCACTTTGCCCCTCGAGTCACGATGACTCTACTGCACTGATACGTAGCCCATCATTCCTTTTCAATGGTGAATCGAAGTTATGAATGTCGACAACTCCTTAGCACACGTCTCGCAGCAAAGCCCAACCATGAAGTGAACTTCTTGGTTCCCAATTGGATCCTGAGCTCTAACTTCCATTTGGACTACCTTTGCATCTCGGGTTATTGGTCATCACTGGATCGGTTCAGATCCCCAGTCTTTCTTCTCTGTCGGTTCGGATCGGTCTCTTCTAAGTGCTCCGGGTCGGGTCGTGGCCTCCTAGTCCCCTCGTAGTACGTTGGTTCGGTTCGGGTGCTCTATGGCGGGTCGGGTCGGTGTACCCTTGCTCCATCGGTTCGGATCGGGTTCCTGGTCTCCGATCCAATCCACTCCCCTTCCTCTTCCGCTCCGATCCCCTTCCTCTTCTCTTCTGTCGATCTGATTCCCCCTTCTTTAGCTCGATCCGATCCCAGTTCAACCATTGTGGCCTTCCTTTTTGCCATACTTTCCCTTGTGCCAAGCCTCGGTTCGGTTCGGTGATCCCTTGCCCAGTTCACTATCCGATCCGAGCCCATCCCTCCGATCCGATCCGGAAGCCCGCACCATTTTCTGCAAATTTTTCCAGCAAGTGTTTTACGCCATTCGACCGCGTTTTCGACCATTCTATCTATTCTAATCAATCACAAAGCATACCCCAAAGTCATAGCAACAAATAGAGGTAACCTCAAACACTAAAACATCAATATGATAGGTTAAAATGGATCAAACATAGTCAAAACCCCATATTTTCCCTTAAACATGTTCAAGCATAATTAATGATAGGATTAGCAAAACTTAACCAACTTAACCCAAATTCATATCAGAGGTCTAAAACATCATTTAAGAATTTATAAATATTTTTCCAGAATTTTATCATGTTTAAATTCGCTAATTAACACTAATTACCCTTAATTAGCCATAATTAGTGAGGAACTATGCAAATCACTCACCTTAGCCAGAAATAAACCTTAGATCTGAAATAAATCTCTGTTTGGGCGCGAATAACAATGCAAATCAGCAGCACTAATCTTGATTTGGTGAAGATCTCCCTTGATTTGATGTTGCTAAGCCTAATCCTTGATTAGAAAGTGATTTGGGGTGATTTAGAGGTTGGAGGCCATTTTTAGGGTTTCTAAGAGGTAAGTGGAGGCTAGAAAACTGAAATGGAATGAATCCCTAACTCTTTTCAGCCTCCCCATAACCCTAATCCCAAAATGGGTTATGGGCTCATTCACTAATCACCCTATTTGGCCCGATTAAGCAGTTTTTCACCTTCCAAACCTTATTTCAGCCATATCTCCCAAACGGTAAGTCCGTTTGGCTATTATGACCACTCTACGGAAAGGTAAACCATCAAACGAATCTAATGGAAGTGGGTCAGGTAAAAATTCCTTTCCGGTCAAATGTTATGGCCAAAACAGTACCAGCTAGGGGCAAAAATGTCATTTAAAAATCGGCAAAAATCATGATCATGGGAAATGACCCCAATAGTCGTTTCCTAAAGTTACATGACCATACGCCTTCATATAAGAAAGAAATAAATATTCTATGATCCTCCGATGCATAGAATGCGGGTTGTTACGATATCCAGCATCCACAAGTGGTAGACTTAATGTGAGAGGTCTAGTCCATTAACAACCACGAATGGAAATATGGTAATAACCTGTTAACTTGTAATACTTAAACTGGTTAAATCTGTGGGGGTTACACGAACCTGCCAAATTGGGTAGGGATTAAGTAAACTTGCTTGAATCAGTGGGGGTTAAGCTAATCTTGTTAAATCTATGGGGGCGGGTTATATATATAAACCCTGCAAACTTAACTTGTTTTATATGTTGGAGTTATGCAACCTTGTTAAACTATTAGGCATAACTTGTCAAAATCCTAGTAGTGGAGATGCAAGCCTAGGGGCAAGCTTATATCATCTGTTGTGTGGGACCCATATCAGTCAGTAACCCATCATGGCATCAAATGAGGAACCCCGAACTAGGTCGGGGTATGGGCACAGATACTGAGTTGATTGTAAGAGGTTCATTTAAGTAGGGATGTTGATGGCTCACTCCGTCGGATTCATGTGTGTGCATGAATCTGCTTGTGTTGGGATAGTAAGGCGCTGTAACATCAGTAGATGACTGTGCATCTTGTTAATAAAGGGGTTTCCACTTTAGGAAGTGATACATCCTACTATGTGGCTAGCACATGGTGTCTACTGGATAGGGAGCCGATCGATTGGGGTAGTGATGAGGGTGCATCTAGTCTTTCTTGTTTAGGAGCCCGTTGTTATCGTTGGGGGTAACACCTGTCATTTCTGTTGAGTTACCTGTTATTATTGTATGAGGTAAAACCCCTCACTAGAAGTACACCTAAGTATACCATCTTGTTCTTGTTGGGATCATCTTGTTTCTGTTATACTAGTATTGGTGCAGAGAAAAGTACTTGGGAAGCGCAATATATTTTGTTCTGTTTATTATGTTTATCCTGCTCAGTTTGTTATACATGTCTTATAATACTGATATCTCTCTCATCCAGTTTATATTTGTGTCATGATGCTTTTACTTATTTATATGCTAAAAGTAACTGGACTCACCAGACTTCATGTTTGACCCATTTTGTTTCCTTTTCTTTCTCTTTCTTTTACCTCTAGGTTCTAAGGGTGGGAGTACCCAGGCTTGATTAAGATTCTCTCTTTCATTCTACTTGGAGCTGCTTAGATGTACCGCGTTGATTTCATGTCTTCTCTGATATGGCTATTTTTGGGATTATGCTTTTATATTACTGTACTCTGATGATTTTAGTACAAGGTAGATGTGTTAAATTGATGTAATGGTTTTTTGTGTTTACGACTTATGTTGGAACTGGGTTTTGGACCATGATGTTTTCTAATTGAAAAATAAAGTTTTAAATTTTGCTATTATTCTATATCTGTCCTGTGATGTTTTTGTTTCTAATTACCTATAACGCTTCGCGAAATTTAATGTATTCTGTTAAAGAGTGACATTAACGGACGCTATTATTTTATATATATCTTGTGATGTTTATGTTTCTGATTACCTATAACGCTTCACGAAACTTAAGGCATTCTATTAAAGAGTGACATTAACGGACGTGGGGTGTCACATTTGGTATTAGACCTGAAGGTTACCAGATCGGATAATAGATTTTAAAAATTGTTTTAAAACAAAGGTTTTAAAAAGAAAGCATTTTCAAAAGAGAAATCTGTTTTGAAAAACATATTCCCCCAAAGGCATATGAAATTTCTTTCGATTCGCTGTTTGAATCCCTTTTCCTTTTCTTTTCAGCATGTCTGGGGAACCGAATATTCCTAAGGGCGTTCAGATACTGGCTTGGTTCCGTAGTTATCTTGAGACTACGACACCTGCCGGAAGCCAAGAAGACTAGCCCTTCCCCCAGCTGCAGCCGATGTTCCTCCTCCATGAGCAGATAATTTCTCCGAGATATGCAAGGACTTTTATGTTATGAGAGGAAACCCATTCCGAGGAACTGAGACTTTTGTAGAAGCAAGGAATTAGCTTAAAGAGACGGAGTACTTGTTTGGGATTTTTGAGGTTGACGACCGTAGAAAGATTCAGTTGGCCATTTGGCAGTTGAAAGATGAGGCTTCATTCTGGTGGGAAGTGACGCAAGCAGGGCATCCAGTTGAGACTTGGGATGATTCCCGATAGAGATTCAAGATGAAGTTTCTTTCTCAAGCCGAGAAAAGCGTGCGAATGGAAAGGTTTTTGGCATTTAAGCAAGGAGGCATGTCCGTCAAAGAGTATGTTAATAAGTTCAATCAATTGGCGAGGTTTGGAGCTAGTGAATACCCCACACAAGAAAGCTTTGAGGTTTGCTAGAGGATTGAATGAACCCCTTCATGGGTTGGCTATGTCTCATATTTTGATGGGAGCAACTTTTGAGAAACTTGTTTATATGGCATTGATGCACGAAGAAGATAAAGGTGAAAAGAAAGTGGCTAAGATTGATGAAACACAAAACAAGAAAGTGTGGCCCAAAAAAGAACAACAACGATAGCAAAAAAAGGGCGGAAAGAACGATAAAGCCCAAGAAAAGAGGAAATGTCATAATTGTGGACGCGTGGGTCATTTGAGAAAAGAGTGCAAGAAAAGGAAGAATGTTTTTTTTCCATTGTGGAGAGGTCAGACATCTGATTAAGGATTTCCCGAAGAAGCAAGGATAGGGCCAAAGGGCAGGATCTTCTAGAGGGAATGTGCATGCTCTCGTGGCTGGTGTACTAGATAGAGGTAGGAAAGTTTCTGTTGAAGGTTTGATTTCTCTTTCCAATCATCCTGTTAGGAATCTTTTTGATTCTGGTGCTTCGCATTCTTTTAAATCCGATTCTGTGGTTGAGTCTCTACACCTTAGTACTAGTATGGTTTTGGATCCCGTTGTTGTCTCAAACCCCATTGGAGGTACGGCTCATTTGTCTATGATTTGTCGGGGTTTGAGAATATCTATGATGGGCTTCGAGTTTGAGTGCGATGCATATGTGCTTTGTTTCATGGGCTATGGTTTGATTATAGGGATGGATTTTCTAGCCATATATGGTGCCAGGAGGGTCGTTAGACTTTTGACTTGCCATGAGAGGACCATCAAGATTTCTTGTGACCCTAAGGGGTTTATCATGCTTGGTTTCCCAGAGACACTAGATGCATCTATCGATGATTTATGATCTGTACCAGTAGTTTGTAAGTATCCTGATGTTTTTGAGGAGGTTTGGGGATTACCTTCGAGGCGCGAGATTGATTTCCGTATATACTTGGTGGACAATGCAAAGCCAGTTGCATTGCCCATGCGCCATATGTCTCCAAGAAAAAGGAAGGAGCTCAGAAAGAAAGTAGGAGAGGTACTTGAGAAAGGGTTTATTAGGCGAAGCATATATGAATGGGGTGCTCCAGTAGTATTCTCCATTAAGGCGGATGGTTCGCTTCGCTTATGCGTGGATTATAGGGAGTTGAATAAGCTTACTAAGAAAAATAGGCACCCACTTCTGAGGATAAATGATCAGTTTGACCAGCTTGTTGGTGCATCTGTTTTCTCTCAGTTAGACTAGGCCACGGGGTTTCATCAGTTGAGGGTGGCCGAGGACAGTATAGACAAGACTGCCTTTAGAACTCCAGATGGTTTCTTCGAATGGCTCGTCATGCCTTTTGGGTTAATGAATTCACCCACCTATTTTGTGGAACTGATGAGTAGGGTGTTTCTAAATAAGTTCGTTGTGGTCTTTGTTGATGACATCTTTATTTTCTCGAAGAGAGAGGAAGAGCATGCCCTACATTTAAGGGAGGTTTTGAAAACTCTCCGTGCACACCATCTTAAGGCGAAATTCTCCAAATGTCATTTTTGGAGAAAGGAAGTGAGATTTCTAGGGCATGTGGTCTCTAAGGACGGGATAGTAGTAGATCCCGCGAAAGTAGTTGTAGTTCAAGATTGGCAGATTCCAAAGAATGCAACGAAGGTGAGAAGTTTTCTTGGTTTAGCGAGCTATTATAGGAAGTTCACTAAGGACTTTGCAAAGATATCGGCCCCACTCGCCAGACTGACAAAGAAGAATCTGACATTTTCTTGGGGTATAGACCATAAGGATGCTTTTTAGTGATTGAAGAGCGCTCTGACGACAACCCAAGTCTTGACTTTGCCTGATGGGAACAAAGTGTTCACATTATACACTAATGCATATAGTACAGGGCTTGGTGCGGTCCTGATGCAAGAGGGAAGGGTAGTATGCTATGGAGGTTGACAGTTAAGAGTTCATGAAAAGAACTACCCCACCCATGACTTAAAGTTGGCTGTCATAGTATTCGCGCTTAAGACTTGGCGTCATTATCTACTTGGAGAAGTTTGATTTGTATACCGATCATAAATCTCTCAAGTACTTGTTCTCGCAGAAGGATCTCAATTTAAGGCAAGAAAGATGGATGGAGTTCCTAGCGTCCTATGACTTTGAGATTGCTTATACCCCTGGTAAGGGTAATGTGGTGGTGATGCACTGAGTAGGCAGGGGATGACCTTGAGGCCTCTATTGGTAGATAGGCAGAGCTTGGAGTATATATTGACTTTTGATTTTAGACCCTTACTGAGTTCACACC
Organism: Allium sativum; assembly: GCA_030737875.1. NCBI lineage: Eukaryota > Viridiplantae > Streptophyta > Magnoliopsida > Asparagales > Amaryllidaceae > Allium > Allium sativum. The sequence continues at coordinate 792,229,801 of CM060919.1, read as the reverse complement.
TGGTTTATTGGCATCATTAGAGGTGCGACCTACTCTTTTGGATCAGATGGGAACTTCGCAGCAAGAGGACCCACAGATAGAAGACATCCTGGATAGGCTCAGTAGAGGGGAGACTTTCAGTCAGCTCATTAGATATTCCACGGATGATAGAGGGTGGTTGCGACGAGATGGGAGGTTTTGTGTTCCCCTAGTTGGGAGTTTGTTTGCAGTCCTTGAGGAAGCCCATCATTCTAGGATGACTATTCATCTAGGCGGTGATAAGATGTATAGAGATATGAAGAGGTTTTTTTTTTGGCAGGGATGAAGAAAGATGTAGCAGAGTTTGTTTCTCGATGTTTGATTTGCCAGTAGGTCAGGGCTGAGCAAAGGAAGCCCGGTGGTTTACTTCATCCTTTAAAGGTCCCATAGTGGAAGTGGGAGAGCGTCTCTATGGATTTCATTGATGATTTGCCTAGATCGAGGAAAGACAACACCAGTAACTAGGTTGTAGTTGACCGCTTACTAAGAGCGCTCATTTCATTCCTATTAAGAGTAAGAGGATGACAACATGGTTGGAAGCAGTTTATCTTTGAGAGATAGTCTGTTTACATGGAGTACCTTCCAGTATTGTGAGTGATTGTGACCCCATATTCACTAATGAGTTTTGGAGGAGCTTACAAGAGGCATTAGGTACACAGTTTTGTTTGAGCACCGCTTATCACCCTCAAGCCGATGGACAAACGGAAAGGGTGAATAGAGTTCTTGAGGATCTTTTAAGGTTGTGTATCATAGACTTGGGAGGGACTTGGGAAGAGCATCTTCCATTGGTAGAGTTCGCCTATAACAATAGTTATCAGGCTAGTATTGGAATGGCACCCTTCGAGGCATTGTACGGACGACCCTATAGATCACAAACTTGTTGGTGGGAGTCTACAGAAAGGCTTCTAGTTGGACCTGAGATGATTAGGGAAACCTCAGAGAAGATTGATCTTATTCAAAGATGCATGAAGACAGCTCAGGACAGGAAGAAGTCCTACTCACATAAGAGAAGAATTGATATTGAGTTTGAAGTAGGAGACATGGTTTTTGTCAAAGTATCACCTTTGAGGAATGTCGTTCGTTTTGGACCTGTAGGGAAATTGGCGCAAAGATTTGTAGGGCCATTTCACATAATAGAAAGCATTGGTCAAATGGCTTATAGAGTGAAATTACCAGACAGACTGGTCGGTGTTCATGATGTTTTCCATGTTTCTCATTTACGGAAGTGCTTGCATGATACCGCAGAAGTAGTTGAGCCGAATATGCTTGAGGAAGTAGAGGTGGAACGGGAGGCGACAGTTAGACGGGTTACTACCCGTATTCTTGGATCAGAGGTTAAGAAGCTTCACAATTGAGAGGTCAAGTTTATGAAAGTTCAATGGGGAGAAGGCCCCAAGAATGCAATTTGGGAGACTGAAGACAAGATTTGCGCTTCGTACCCTTTTCTTTTCAAGGGTATGTTCTTAACTTTTTTTTCCAAAGCTTTTATTCATACTTGCTTCTGTCATTTAGGTATATCCTATTGATCAAATCTTCGACCTTTAGGTTGGGAACCAATGGGTGTAAACATGTGTTTGAGACATGTTATGTTTGATGGATGCAAGTGGATGCAAGTGTTTGCTAGTGGTTGCTCGTGGATACACCAGGCACTAGATTGGCTCAGTCACTCTCACACTTCATATGGATGCATGTGCATTTGTCCTTTTTTTGGATGGAAATGGGTGTATCATCATATGGATGTTGCATTTGGATCGATGATTGTGCACGGATATAACATTCACATGATATTTTAGGATTATTTGCATACATGTTGGATTCCTAGTACTAACATACATTGCATTAAGGAGGTTAACTGAATTAGTAGATCGCCTGATCTTTCGCACTAGTATAGGGACATATACACACACCTTTGCATATGTTCATACAAGCATTAGAAATCTTTTAAGGACAATGGATGCCTGTGATTGATGGATGAGTAGACGGATGACGGAAGTTAGGATATACATTCTTCTTAGCTTAGAGATTTCGGGGACGAAATCCTTCAAGTAGAGGAGAATGTCACACCCCATAATTTTAAAGAACACTACAATGATAAAATTAAGAATACTTAATTAAATATCGGGAATTAAGTGAAACAGACTATGTGATTGCATTCGTCTCGGAATACTGCTTTAAGATAGACTCCGGGTTTGCGTAAAACGGACATCGTATGAAGAAGACATTAAGGTTTGAAGTTTGTATACATATAAACAATATAAATATATATAAATCATGTCCAGAAAATCAAAAATCAAAGAGCGGTAAGAGGAGGGAATTCGGCCCGTTAGGGGACGACCCCATTCCCCATGGGTGTTGACCCCTGGGTCGACCCTAGCCAGATCTGGGGAAAATTCGTCCTCTGCACTTGGATGCGTTTCTGAACGAGATTCGTTGACCTTAGGCTATAAATAGGACCTCATTTCTATTTTTTTGTTCATACAAAACAATGGAGACAACGCGGTGCTGCCCCAACTCATATTGAATTAGCCTATTCTTCTGCAACAACAACTTATAAGCATACAAGAATCTCTGCTACAACATCAACAGTCAAATCTCTGTTCTTTAGATCCAGTCATAGTGAGTTTATGTTGCTTTTAGATGTAAACATTTAATAAGTAATCTTGACATGTTTATAAGTTGGATCTAAACCTGTGCCTGTTAGTAACCTGAATCATAACTAAACAGATCTGCCACAACTAGTACACCTAATCTACTATTTAGTTCTCATATGCCCATTCCTGATATGCATATTCTGTTATTATGCCTAATCATGTCACCATATGCCTATTTCTGCAATCACATGCCTGTTTTAATTTTATACCTATTTTTGTTCTCTTCTCTCACTCCTTCCCTTTTTATTTTTATAGTCAGGCTAACTTTGAGCCTAGGCCTATCGCTGAAATAAGAGAACATACGAAATTGGGAACGGTTAGGAATGATAAATTGGAGCATAACTTATATTGTAAAACATGATTGGGATTTGGAGGCATGATCTATACTTTGATCAAAAACTTTAACTTAGGGCATAACTTGTATCGTGGATCAGACTGGGATTTGGGGCATAACCTTGGATAAACATGAAAAATTGTTTAATAAAGAACATGCCTAGATTTATAGCAGTCAGAAACTGTAACCGCGCTTAGACATGAGGTTAGATTACACTTGTGGTAGAAGCCTTCCCGGAACCGCCCGACAAATCCAGCATCCACATGTGGTAAATCTAATGTGAGGGATCAAGTACATAAATGTACATGTAACGGTGATGAGACACGAGGTTAAGTCCGACTTGTGTTAGAAGTCTGCCTGGAATCGCCCGACATATCCAACATCCACAAGTGGTGGACTTAATGTGAGAGGTCTGGTCCATTAACAACCATGAATGGAAATATGGTAATAACCTGTTAACTTGTAATACTTAACCTGGTTAAATCTCTGTGGGTTACATAAACCTATCAAATTTAGTAGGGGTTAAGTAAACTTGCTTGAATCAGTGGAAGTTAAGTTAATCCTGTTAAATCTGTGGGGGCGAGTTATATATATAAACCCGACAAACTTAACCTATTTTATATGTTGGGGTTATGCAACCTTGTTAAACTGTTAGGCATAACTTGTCAAAATCCTAGTAGTAGGGATGCAAGCATAGGGGCAAGCTTGTATCATCTATTGTGTGGGACCGTATCAGTCAGTAACTCATCTTGGTATCAAACGGGGAACCCTGAACTAGGTTGGGGGTTTGGGCACGCTTACTGAGTTGATTGTAAGAGGTTCATTTAAGTGGGGATGTTGACGGCGCACTCCGTCAGATTCATGTGTGTGCATGAATCTGCTTGCGTTGGGATAATAAGAAGCAGTGACATCAGTATATGGTTGTGCATCTCGTTAATAAAGGGGTTGCCACTTTAGGAAGTGATACATCCTACTGTGTGGCCATCACAGGGTGTCTATGGGATAGGGAGCCAATCGATTGGGGTAGCGATGAGGGTACATCTAGCCTTGCTTGTTTAGGAGCCCGTTATTATCGTTGAGGGTAACACCTGTCATTTTTGTTGGGCTACCTATTATTATTGTACGGGGTAAAACCCCTCACTAGAAGTACATCTAAGTCCACCATCTTGTTCTTGTTGGGATCTCATCTTGTTTTTCTGTTATACTAGTATTGGTGTAGAGAAAAGTACTTGAGAAGCGCAACATATTCTATTCTGTTTATCCTACTCAGTTTGTTATACCTGTCTTATGATACTAATATCTCTCTCATCCAGTTTATATGCATGTCATGATACATTTACTTATTTATATGTTAAAAGTATCCGGACTCACTAGACTATATGTCTGACTCGTTTTGTTTCCTTTTCCATCTCTTCCTCCCTCCCCCTGGTTCTCAGGGTGGGAATACTCAGGCTTGATTAGGATTCTCTCTTTCATTATGCTTGGAGATGCTTAGATGTACCACGTTGATTTCATGTCTTCTCTGATATGGCTATTTTTGGGGACTATGCTTTTATATTACTGTACTCTGATGATTTTAGTACAAGGAAGATGTTTTAAATTAATGTAATGGTTTTCTGTATTTAAGACTTATGTTGTAACTGGGTTTTGGACCACGATGTTTTCTAATTGAAAAATAGAATTTTAAATTCTGCTGTTATTTTATATCTGCCTTGTGATGTTTCTGTTTACCTATAACGCTTCACAAAACTTAATGCATTCTGTTAAAGAGTGACATTAACGGATGTATGGTGTCACAACAATGCTTTGAGTATAATAACCTTTTTCTTTACAACCTGATGTGGTTAGCCGAAATATATATAGTCATTACTTCTGAATAGTTTATGGTTGAATGGAATTAAAAGTTTGTAAGCTGATGTGGTTAGCTGAAATATGTGTTATATATGCTTGAAGGTGATAAAATTTTGTAAGTTCTCATAAATAGGAGGAGTGAACATGAAATTTAAATATGGTCCAAAACATATTTATGACAGTATATTTCTCATATAAACAATATATATATATATATATATAATAGCATATTTGCATATATGTAGTACATTTGCTAGCATATATAGTACAATCTTCTTAAAGCACCCGGAGATGCAATATTCCAGGGAATAAGACTTCTGTTAAATAAAATATGTTAGCATCTAAAAGGCTTGCTACTGGCTTTCATACTTGGAACTTGTACGGAGTATCAGCTACTTTAAGTAACTATAAATTATGGGTTTAAAACCCAGTTATGTCTGAACGTAAGGAAGCTCTGTTTTAAAAATGTAGCATGCCTATTTAGTTACTATTTAGGTGTATGAAACGGGTTGATTTAAAGATAGAACGTTTGCATTTTGGATTTTATCACATCTTTCTTTCTTCATTGCCTACACTGAAAAAAGGCGACCGGCGTAATATACCCATTTGTGTTAGTATAGTAAAAATGATATTAATTATACTAGTTAATTATACACACACATACACAATCTTTACATTCAAACCTCGCTTATAATGGAAAAGGAAGGTTGCCACAGTTCTTCCTACAAAGTCAACATTGTCCAATTAACTTATTGATTCAGTAGTGTGTATAATTCTAGCAATCATGCATGTAATAACCATGAATGTTCTTTTGTTGTTTGTAGAACAGGAGAAGCAACCCATGACAGCTTCTCTTAGACATAAACATGCAGAGGAGGCTGAAAAGCAAAAATAAAAACGGTTGTAGTACAAACTGAAAACATAGAAGACGGAAATAGTGATGACGAACAACCGACAAATGGGTCCGCGAAGAAGATTCGGGAAACGAGTCTGGTTCTCATGGTTCCGGAGATGGAACAGAGAAAGATGGCTTCAACAGTGAACAAACGGAAGCGGGAATAAATTTGTCACCTACAGCTAGTCCCTCTTCTATCAAAGTTATTGCTCCTATACCGATGAACACTTCCATATTAAAAAGCTTTGGAACACATATTGCATTTTCTATTTGGAATAAGGAAGAGGTTAGTTCGAATTTCACCACCATTTATTATTTTATTTTTTGTAATATATTAGGAATTGTTTTATGATTTATGTCAGGAGAGAGACCCGCTCAAGTGCCTTTTATATACAACGAAGTTGAAGGAATGGAGTATCGACGACCTGCCAATTCAAGTCTGCAGATGATTAAAAATTCTAGTTTGTATATTTGGCACAGTACTTATACAAGCATGTTGACTACGTAACTATCTCATCTTTCGTAGAGAGACAGCATCCCGAAATTAATTCTTTTCACATGCCGTTTGGAGAGATGACAATTACATTAGACGTTAACACACAAATCTTGAAAATTCCTATTGTTGGCACTTGTAATTATAAGGACATGAATGATCGTTCTCCCGTCAATCTTTTAGTTCAATATCTTGGCGTTGAAAGAGACAGAGCTATAAAAGAATTAAATTTTTCGAATTCAATAAAGCATAACTTCTTATTGGACAAATTTCAAGTGAAGGCAAATAAAGACAAAGCAATCGAAGGTGATTACGAAGTTGTTGTGCGTGCCTACCTTCTTTATTTATAGGGTTGTACTTTATTTTGCGACAAGTCAGGTACTACAGTTTCTACTAACTACTTGGAATGTTTGGAGAACTTCAATCAAGTGAATGAACAAGCTTGGGGGATAGGCGCATTGGCTTTTTTATATAAACAGTTAGGTCTGGTTTCTAGATGGGACGTTAGAAAAATGGCTGGTTACTTGACACTGTTGACTGTAAATATTTCTAATATTGTATAATATTATAAATAATTACACTAAAATAATTAAATTTTTGTACAGGCTTGGATTTATGATCACTTTCCTATGCTTCCTAATGTCATCTCGAGTAAAGACTATAATGACATGATGCCTAGAATGTGCAGATGGTAACCTATGTAATAATCTGGGGATACAACTCCGGCTATAATACGACTGCGAGAGCAGGTAGACGACTTAACTGCACAAAATGTAAGTTTATCAAAAAATTTCTTTAAGCAAATTATCAAGTATGCTGGTAGCTAAATAAATTTTAATTTCAATGGATTACTAGATGTGCTGGGATCCATATCATAACTTAAGAACGAAGTACCCCTTGTCCGATGTTGCTTTTTACAATTGTGTCATTTTATGTTTTGATATCGCGGAACCATACTATCTTAACCGAGTATTTCGCCAATTCAGAATCGCACAAAGAATTCCTACAAATTCGATGGTGCCTCATAAATGTTGTAGAAGTAAAAATGCTAACCAATACAAAATTGAATACGACAATAGTTTTTGGTAAGCAGAAAATTGGCAAGATCATGTCCTATCTATGAAATAACGTTCCACTCGTTTAATTGATCCATGGGATTGTACTGCCAAATATATGTCTTAGTATTTGAGTATTTCTCATCCTATCGTTCAACACCCGGATGTGCGGAAAATTAGCTCAAGAAAAGTGGACAACAATGAAAAGTTGGTATGAAACTATGAATACTGATTTTGTGATTCGTAATTGCTAGGTGAATTGACGTAAAATTTTACATATATAATTTTGTAGAGAATGGCTGCTGGGAAAGCCGTAGAAAAGCTGAAAGAAAATCTTAGTTCTCAGGACAAAACTGTATCTCGATGTCTTGTTGTTGAACGTGCAGTAGTTGACTTGCTGGAGGAAGTGTTGAATGAACCGAATAAAAGAGAAAAATGAGCTAAAGGAAAGAATGCTCGAAGATGGTGATAATATCTTGGTATAAACAGTTTATGAACTTGGTTGAATGTTTGTTGTACTTTTGGTAAAACTTAAAACAAATTTATCATATGTATCATTTTTTGAATGCACTTGTGATGTGTAATATTTTGGTATAAACTGTGCATGCACTTTTTGCTATGAACAAGATGTAATTGTGGTTGAACGGTGATATTATTTTTGAAATGAATGTAGTTTGTGTTATGATTTTGTTGAAAATTGGTTGTCGATTTCGTTTGTTATTCAGTGTAATTGATGATTCGAATGATTTGTGAATGGTTTAATTTTGTTTCATCTCATTTTGTATTGGATTGTTTGGTGAAAATTTTGAACAAGTAATATTGTTTGTTCGGCTGTAAATAACTGAAAATAGCACACATATTCAGCAACAAACCACTGAATGGAGAGGAATTTAAACCATATATTGACTGGTCGGTTACTCATAACTGAACTGTGTGAAAAGAAAACGGTTAGTATGAGCCGAACAACTAATTAATTTAGCAGTTTAAAATTTTCTTAAATATCACGGTGGTGTTCCACCATTATTAATAAAACTTTCGGTGAGTAACCACCATGTAACTATGAAGGGAAGTTTCCTATAACCTCTATTTGATTCTAAATAACCATGCTTTGCTTAGAGTATTCAGTTGTTTATAACTGTATAAATCTTCTCATTTTGTTATTTCCTCCGTTCTTTTGGTTACAACCGTTTAAGGAGAATATTTTTAGTTCCTAATAATCGTGCCTTTGGGTTATATTTTATCATTTTCAAATTTTCTCAGTTTCGTCCTTTGCAATCGAATATATATGATAACTTCGGCACTTTTTGGCCGGGTCTAGGTAAAAATGATATGATTTTACTCAACTACTTCTGTTCGGTTGTTAATAGTCGTTTATACGAGGAATCATTTGGTTGTATATAACCGTATAGTGTATTTGTTGAATCATTCAAAGTCTGTTTGGTTGTTTGTGACCGTGTATTCATTCTTTTCTCGGTCGTTTACAATCGAATGTCTGTTATACATGAAGTTTCAAACAGATTTATAAACATGAAATGTCAATCTATACAAACACAATCCAATTTAATAATCAAAACATGAAGTATGTTGTCTGGTATACCAATTTAACAACAAAAACATATACAATATAAACCAATTTAATGAACAAAACATAGAAAATGTAAACTAATTTGACGATCAAAACACTAGAACATTTAAGTTAATATTCAGTCTAAACATAGACAATGCATTCCTCAAGAAATTATTCAATCTAAACGTAGAGAATCTAAACCAATGTAAACATAGACAATGCAATTCCATCAAGTAAGTATTCATTCTAAACAAACGTACAGAACAATAGAACAGTAAGTATTCATGAGGTGAGCATCCTTTGTGGCCATCTTCGGTGGGCAAAGATTAACAAAATCAATTTTAAGATCAATGTATTGTTCGCTTCACTGTTTAGCTTCATCCGTTTCTAAAAGCTATGCATTTTCCGCCAGCCTCAATTTGACAAAGTGGCAATCTAAAATATTTGCAAACGTAATGAATCTTCTGCCATCTCCAAGACCAGGACCTCTTTCATGAGGAAAATATGTCAAATTCCGAAGTGTGGATATATAAATAACAACTAGATTAAATGCATTTGCAATAAAATATCCAGTTTCAGGCATTACCATCCAATTAGCTTTAGACCAAGGACTAGATTCACAATCTATAGTCGACCTTAATTTTTCGCAATTTATTTTATCAAAATGTCTTACATACAAATCCCATTTTTTCGTCAACTCTTCTAGTATTGCGTTTCATGCTTCTCTCCGATCAAAATTTAATTCCTCTACTTGTTCAGCTACGCAACGAAAACCACAGTTCCGTCTCCTGTAACATCTTCGACGTTAAAAATATATTAGTGTATAAAATCTAGCAGATAAGCTAAATACTTGAAAGCGCTATTTGTTGAATTTTCATCACTCTTATCAAAATTCACATCAGGTTTTTTTCGTTTGGGAGGGAGTTTCTTGTTCACGCTAACTTGCAGAAGAATTTCATTATTAGTTGTCACATTCTCAAATGCGGAGGGAATCCTTTTAGTAGAGTTTTGATGTTTGGCTTGTTTGCTATTCAATTTGTTCTTACTGCCTACTAGAATACCTTTGTGCTTCTCTACTTTTAGTTTCAAAGTAGATGTTGTGGCCGGCAATCCAATATTTCTTAGCTTCAGCAGTAACCCATTTCTATCGTCACCCGTGTTGGAACCATAATTTTTTTAATGTAAGCAAACTCCGGTGTATGGATAAACTCGAGTGACTTTTCAACTTGTGGAATGTAATTTAATTGTCTCCAATGTTCATCTACTAGCTCAATCGGGATTGGAAGACAATCAATGTGATACCGATATGTTTCGCGTGCATATGGAAGACCATGTACTAGTTGGCTCAAATGATCACAAGCGGAAGCATCCAAAGCAATGCAACTTATATTTCCCATTTCTTTCACAATCAAATCCAATGCATAAAAAGATGTCTTTCCCCGTGGATGTTTGAACAATCGAACTTGATATGCAGTCCGTACGTCCCCCCAAACTTCGCTCAAAGGTGGCTTTTATTTCTGTATGGTGCATACACAACATATTATCCATTTTCGACCATACTACAGCAAATGTTGCTCTTGACGTACCGAGATGTTTTTTCAATCGAGCATGTGAAAACTCGGCTCTAATTGTTGTCCTATTATCACGATGTTTAATTTTATTTGTCTATGCATATGCAAAATTCTTCTTGTATTCCAAACAATTTTTACAAATATACGTCAAGCTTTGAGGATAATCTATCCATTCTTTCTGAAAATCGTTGTAGTATATCCAAAAGTCATCTTCGGTTGGTGCATGAACCACCTTCTTCCAACTTTGTAAAAACATCTCGAACGCTTCATTTGTTTTAAACTCTGGTTTGCAATTTGTAATGATATTGTATCCAATGTGCCACAACCAATCAACAAAGTTGACTGTGGATTTTTTTTCTTTATTTCATTTATAAACGCCCATTGTCTATCGGTTATTATTACCTCAGACAGTTTATCGGACATATAAAAACGTTTCAACTTGATTAGCACCCACTCATAATTATCCTCCCTCTCATGTGCTAGAAATGCATGTGCAATACTGAATGTTCGACCCATAGAAGTCATACCAACCATTTCTAGCAAAGGCATATTATATCGATTTGTTTTATATGTACAATCAAGCAAAAAAATTATTGGAAAGCACTTACACAATACAGGCGATTCCGGGTGAGGATACGTTATATCAATCAAATGATCAGTTTCTATAACGGGCCTTTCGAAATACACATATTGTTTGTCCGCAAGCAATTCCATTAAATGTTGCATGACGGATCTACATTCCATAGCTGATAACAACATTTTATATTTTACGTTATAATTGGTTTTCAAAGTTGATGTATTTTCCAGAAAGGACTTCTTAATGGTTACTAACACATCCCTTGGAGGAACGCCAACAATACTCATGTCTTCTAAGATTTTCTTTTCCATGTCAATCAACCGTGCCCCATACGGGTGTCCTTCTAACGAATAAGGAAGTTCGTGATTATGCACTCCTTTGATAACACTTACTTTCCATTTATCTTCGTCTACACACACTCCCTTCAATCTGAAAGGGCATTTGTATTTTCTATTGGCCCTAGGTCTTTTTTTTTACGTTGTTTTTCATCTGTTTTGATTTTGGCTGACGACTACGTTAGAATCCAGTCCTTTCACACCCCAATTGCAGCCTTGATTTTCTTCCAGATCCTAATTTATCCGACTTTAGAATTAGAATAACGATATTCAACTTTTTTCCTGTTGTTTTACACCATCTGATCAATGTACTCTGGGAATCAAATAATTCAAGGAAAAAAATCAACATAATCCATTTTCATAGCCGCATCAGCAATTTTAATTTTTATACAGAAGTACTTCGTCGGTTGTGAAATGATTCGTCAAATCAACATTTTTGTCTTTCGAGTTATTTGATCGAACATCTTGCATCATATTATCACAACCATCAGGTTTATCATCCAATTTATCGTTATTCAAATACTCCATCCATCAAAAGACAAAAAAAAAAAAAAAAAAAAAAAAAAAAAACCCGAATCAGTTTGTAAAAGAAGATATGGAAGTTATACGGATAAAAACCCTACAAGTCAAAACTTACGTTATCATTCTCTATTTCAACGTCGTCTAATTTAATGTTCTCAAAGCTTAAAATTTCCAATGAAGCGGAAAAATATCCTGAAACGCAATGGAAAACCCGAACCATTAAAAAAAAAAAAAAAACATAACAACATGTTCTATATCATAATAGAAAACTACTAAAATCAAGTAATTCTAACCTCCTTTTTATCTTCATCTTCCATCTCTAATAGGCACAGAAGAATATCTGTTTTTGTTAGGGTTTGAAATTGTAGAGAAGTACGGTTTTTTAAGGAGAAGTACGGTGTTGAGTAACCGAGTGAAGGAATAAGATTTGGTGGCCAGAAGAATACAAAAAATATTTATTTGTATTGAATTCATAAAGGTGGCCGAAGGAGTAAACCAGGTGTGAATATTGAATAGTAGCCCTCATGTTTTATAACAATGCTAATGCAATCATAAGGCCGTTTGATCTAATGGGCTTTACTGACGTTAGTTCTGCTACTTAGTTAAAGCGAAAATATTCCAGAAACGGATTCGCCCACCCACCAGAAAGTTCTGCCCGACCTGGTTGACGAGTATGATACACGCGTTGAATTACAGTGCGATTGCCTAAAATCATTGACTTTTCAACGCAGCAAGCTGAATAAGAAGTGAAGGAGCAAACCATAAAGAAAGCAGCAAATCACAGGAGAAGAAACTAAGAAAGAAGATGAAGATAGTGCACATCCCTTGCCTAGATGATAATTACGCTTACTTGTAATTATTTCTCAGCCAACTTCGATTTATCCCCAAATTCCACTACTGCTGTTCTATGTATTGTCTATTTACGAAAATACCTTTTTTTTTTCCTAATGTGAACTAGGATAATAGATGAGAGCACCAAAGAAGCAGCGGCAGTAGATCCAGTTGAGCCGAAGAAGGTAATTGAAGCAGCAAAAGAACTCGGTGCGGATATCAAAATTGTTCTCACTACTCATCATCACTGGTTTGTTCGTACTTCTTCATTATCCTTTAGTTTCGTGTGACCGTGTTCGTTCTTGTGGACGTCGTTTCAGTTTCTAAAATCGAGTTGGTTGTTGATTTTGTTGCCAAATTGGAACGGAAAGATGGCAAAATGTGCTGGGGACCTGTTTAGGGCTTGTGAACTGAATTACTCTCTTAACCTTGTGTGTAAACATTTGATAAAATTTGTATTTGTAGGCAAGAGGTAATATTGATTACACTTGTAGGAAAAGAGTTGCCTATGCTGTTTATTGGGTTGTCCTAGGCAGAAGTGGATTACATTCTTATGTATCTTCATATATTTTATAATTTTTTCCTATAGTTTATGTTTCAGATCTTGCTACCCGTCCCGGTAAACTCAATAAAATGTCATACCGGGTTGGGCTGATTACTCTGTCTATGTTGCAGATGTAATTTCAGTTCTTTAAAATAAGAAATACTAAAGTAAACCCTTTTTGATGAGTGTAATCCCATATAAAGATCTGGTATCCCAAATCAACTGGTGAACCTGTTTACTTTTAAGTAACTTGTGTGGATTTCATTCGGAATTGCTTATGTATGTGTTTGCATTGAGTCTCAATGCCATCTGTTCCTAGGGCTGTCAACGGATACTTTCGGATACGGATAGTGCCATATCCGTATCCGCATCCAAAACCATTTTCGGATATCGGATATCCGCATCCGCGGATACGGACGGATATCGGATAATTATCCGCTCCGCCAATGATCGATAAATCAATGATCATAAATGAATTTTTTTAGCTTAATATTAAGCTTTTTCAACCAAATTTATTATTAAAGTGCTAAAAATAAATAAATATGATGATAATATATATTTTTGAGCAATTAACAAGCATTTAGTTAGACTTTTAATTTTGTATTAATAAATTAGTATATTTAATTGTGTTAAAATACACATAATTTAAGCTATGATCAGGAGAAAAAAGCGGACGGATAATTTTCGGATGCGGATATGCTTATATCCGCATCCGCATCCGCTTTTCCGGATATCGGATATTTATCCGCTTTTCGGATACGGATGCGGACGGATTTCAGATTTTTCGGGTATCCATTGACAGCCCTATCTGTTCCTGTGCTTAACGTAACACATTAAAATTTAATGGAGATTTACATCATGAATGTAGGGACAAGCCTAAAAATTATATATAAAACTATCATCTAGTTGTTGACACTAAAAAAAAATATTAGATCATATTGATGTGAGTCATCAACATGCTTAAAAAAAATTAGACATGCTAAAGCTTGGTGGTTAACTTATGAAGTTGTATGGTCCTGAAACTGTAATATGTGATTAGTTTGCCTGAGAGTGAAAGATGTTGATTCTCAAGCGAATCATTATAGAATGGCTGTCAATATGAAAAACTCAATAGGTGCCATGCGATAAGTCTTTTGTGTTGTGGAAATTTCTTAGAAGATTCCTTCATCCTTTTTTCAGTCAAATTATTGTCGCCGCTAATTTTGCATTTTTATATGCATCTTTTCTTAATTTAGGAGATGACTGAAAACAAAATTTGCTCCAATAATTTATGAAAATGGTACACAAAGTAATAGGTTATAATTTATTTGGCCTCCTAATTTGTATAATTTGCTCCTTGCCATTTTAGATATAGAAATTGTTATAAAACTGTAGGTAGGTATCATTCCAAGGCTCAGTATCGCTCTTTTTCAAGAATGTTTTACATATCATAAAGGTTTTTCCAAAAAAAAAAAAAAAAAAAAAAAAAGAATCTTTCTTTTAAGATACAGTGGAGTGAGTTTATGCAAGTTGTGGTCACTTGCACAAATCAAGAGAACATTCGAAATTGTCTATTGATGCGTATATGTTTTTTATTCCGAAAGCAGAAAAGAGTTTATTTATTATAGACACATTAATGCCGTGTATGTATAAAGAAAAAGCTTATATTGGTGAATGCCGTTTGAAACGAGCAGATTTTTTTTGGTCACAACAGTCATATTCATTTGTTATTTGAATTCAAATTCAAACAGCAAGCGAGATATATTGTTTTATGACAAGGTGTGTTTTCCTCTGGGCCTCAGCGACCTAACCGGCCAGGTTGACCGCCATCAGTAGGTCCCCCCCCCCTCGGGGACTCCCGGCCTCCCCCCAGGGGGAGGGGGTTCGTTATCCTTGACCCTCCTTCCTGTGGCAAACATTTTAGATAAATTTATAATAAAATTCTCATAGAAATGGTGTTTGTACCCAGTATTTATCAGCACAAATATGTGGTGAGAATGTAGAATTCAGTTGGAGTCATTGTGACAGGGTCCCATTGAGTTAAATTTCAATGATTTTTGTACTGGAAAAATAGCTGGCACAACTTGCACTTTCCTATATAGTTTTCCTAAGCGAACAGTACTATGGTTAATGAATCAACTGTGCGGTGATGAGTTAGGACTTGAAAGAAGGTTATAAACATTTTAAACATTAAAAATGGGGATGAAGTGTAACTTCAGATTTGTAGCAAGTATGAGAAATCGATTTAATTTGTTCGTGAGCTCATTTTTATGTTCTATGCTGTGATGTAAAACAGCATGTCTCGCCAGCATATAACATATTTTTAACTTAACGATGGTTATTAAAAAAGTGTCATCAACCGAAGCAGTGAGAAAAAATAAATTTCTCTGAATCATTATGTCTATTAAAGATGTAAAACTTATACTCAAGTAGACGTGGAAAATATTTTTATGCGACTTTAGTTTCTTCATATAAATACAAGATGAATTTCAACAGTTAGCTTAGACGTTGTGATCCCATGTTTCATGCATTTGCTTTGGATTTTTATCATTCGTTTATCCTTGACAATTAATTCGCAATTTTTGTTCTTCTGTTTCTTGCTAATCCAGGCGCCCCTTCTACAGCTAAGCTCACCTTAAACAATTCGATGAATGGTTATATCCTCCGATTTAAACTATTGTTTTCTTTAAGTGCAGCGTAGTTTACTCAAAATTAATACTTTTTTCTTCTTAAATTCGTCAATTAACAGTTTTGGAGATATGAAGTACTATCTTCTTCCTTGCAGTGCTGATTGTTTGTTCCGACTTTAGATAGAATGTAGAACATACAACATACTATTATTTCTTACAAACCCATATTATCCAGGGACCATGCTGGTGGAAATGAGGAAATGAAGAAGTTGATTCCAGGAGTTAAAGTATACGGTGGATCAATAGACAATGTCAAAGGATGCACAAATAAGTTGGATAATGGCGATAAACTCTCTTTAGGAGTCGATACCAAAATACTCTCGCTTCATACACCATGGTACGGTTCTATCCCCTTCAAGAAAACCCTCTTTTCTTTGTTAATTATGATATAGTACATTATCACTTCTGTTGGAATCAGCATAACCTTAGGTACTAGAAATGGAATTTAGCATGTTCAAGTAGCAATATTTTGAGTTGCATTTGTTTTGTATATAGTTCAACTAGAAATACTTTGAGTTGCATTTGTTTTGTATAGTTCAACTAGAAATATTTTGAGTTGCATTTGTATAGTTCGAAACTTAATTGTCTGCATTTAATATCTCTAAACTTATGGGTGCGTGATTGGCCTTTTTATATTTGATATTTGAAAGTCAACTGTTATCATCAATTAGTACTATAATATAATAGCCATTTGAAGTGGAATTCTAATATTGTTGTCGGTGGAACAATAGCCACACCAAAGGCCATATCAGCTACTACGTGACAAGCAAAGAGGGAGAAGATCCAGCGGTTTTTACAGGGGACACATTGGTAAATGTTAAGCCTCTTTCCTTTTCAGTTTCTGGTGCAGGTAAAATTATAATTTACACCGTGTTTGTAACACATACTGCAGTTCGTTGCTGGCTGTGGAAAGTTCTTTGAAGGGACTGCCGGGCAGATGTATGAATCACTGTGTGTGACTTTGGGCTCATTACCCAAGCCAACTCGTGTATTTTGCGGCCATGAGGTAATATTTTCATATATAAGTTGCTTGTGGTTTTAGGTCACCATATTTATATAGATATTGAAACATGAATAGTCTTAGGATATATACATGTGTGCATGCACATATAAGATGCTGACAATTGAGAGAGCCACCATTTGAGATATAAAAGAAACGCAATCTGGCGAAAGGCAGTTTGGATCAAAGGTTGAATTCATGGAAATATCTGATGGTTCTGATTTGTTGTGTCACAAACTATGTGACCTGCAGAATTTTCCTACACACAGGGATTAGTGTTTAGTTGGTTTGGTTAATCTGATAATATGGTTAATCCAAACTGGACCAACAAAAATGTAAATCAAACCAAACCAACTAAATTAAGTTTCATTAGTTTGATTGGTTATCTAATTTAGTCAAACAAAAAACTTTTCAAATTTTATGTTTGGAATATTCATTCTAGTTTAAGATAAGAATGATGTTAATGACACACCCAAAATTATTAAGGGGGAACACATCAGAAAGCAGAAATTCCGTATACCTCCACCATTTTTCGGTTTTTCCCCATTTTGGACGGCTTTTTGTCGAATTTAAGGGTTAAACTCAACCACACCTCCGTCCAATTCCAGGGATAAATGCTGCAAAGCCGCCTTTTTGGATTTCAACCCCCCCCCCTCCCCCCCTTCTTTCCCCACTCCCTCTCCCTCTCTCTCTCTCTCCCTCCATACCCAAATCTGATGTGTCATTAACAATTATGTAAAATAAAGCCTAAATATATGATAAAGTATTCTTATTAGCGTTTGCTTTCTAATAGCAATTTGACACATGTATGATGATAAAATTCATTTAGATCACTAAAGTAATCTAAAATAAATTATTATAACATTATTGATTTTGAAAATATAACAGAAGTATGGTTAATTTAATTAACACCGAAAACCAAGCTAAATATTTTTTCTCCCAGGCTGATTGTAAATCAATCTTATTTCAAAACTAAACTAACCAAAAATTGCTCACTTTCATGTGTGTGTGTAATGATAAACGTATAACCTATGTGCAGTATACAGAAAAGAACCTGAAGTTTGCGGCGACAGTTGAGCCAGAAAATGAGAAAATAAAGGAGAAGCTTTCATGGGCTCAGAAACAACGGCAAGCAAACTTGCCAACTATTCCATCATCGATTAGTGAAGAGTTTGAAACCAATCCCTTCATTCGTGTAGATCTACCTGAAATTCAGGTATTATCTGTTATATTTTACAAGAATTTAGTCGGTAACCCCTTAAAACAACCTTGCCTGAAGTAAAAAATAAGTTGTGCTGCAATTAATCTAAATGAACTTGTGCATTTTTAATGTGATACACACAAATATATCAAGATCTCTTACTGTTATCACATTTATGCGGCCCTGTGTAATAAATGCCCATGTTATTGCAGGCAAAAGTTGGGTGTGGGTCAGCTGTTGAAGCAATCAAGAAAATAAGAGAATTGAAGGATACATGGAAAGGCTGATCAATCTTCAGATGCATCAGTACAAGGCAATAAATACATATGTATTAAGTTATACAGCTTGTGGAGACGTTAATTTCAGTATTTGTGGCATCATCAGTTTAATAAAAACACAAGCTGTAGTTGTGATGCTGATTTGTTTCTTCTTGTATTGTAATAAAACCGCATGTTTATCTTGTTGAATGGGTTACAAGAGGTTTTGAATTAGAGCTTCTTCGCTGTTTGCATTTTGTTTGTGAAATTCAAGTTGTTTTCCTTGCATCCCACAAGCTTTCTCACGCCTGTTCAAGGCCAGACGTTTTTTCTCAGTATATACCTACCATGCATGGTAACGATTGTGGATTTTGATAATCACGGTAAATCATATCAACCGTATGTTTTTTTTTTTTTTTGTTTTTTTTTTAGTATTTCATACAAAAAAATATGTTTTTTTTTTTTTTAATAACTTAAATAAAGAAATAACATATCTATAAATTATTTGCGTTTTAATTTAAAGAAAACATGCATATAGATGGTTTGTTTCATAGATAAACAAACTAATTTTTTTTTAAAAAAAATTAGAACTTGAATTATTTATGGATAGCAATTTAAATTTACGGTAACGGTTAGACGGTTACGGTAACGATTATAAAATTTATTAACCATCAACAATGGTTGCAGTTATGGTTGGAGGTAAAATTTACGGTTGCCAATCTAGTTCTGGTTTTCAGAAATTACTCCATGATTCTATGTTATAGAAAAAACACACGACCACATGATTCCTGGTTACTTCCAAGCCATTCCAATCTAGGTTTAACAGTTGATGGTAGACGGTTAACGGTTCAGGATAGAGCCATGATAAAATAGAGGTCAGCGCCATCGTTGACTTATTGTTGGAATGATGTGCTATGGGATAAATATAAAAGGAAATTCTATTGGGACACAAAATTTAAATACAATTGGTGACACAAATAATCTCCACCATTGGATCACCCCATGAATTACACCTCTCCACATAAAGACAAAAACATCCAACGGTTGAGGCTTTGTGTCTCCAGATTTGTGTCTGATTTTGTATTCCAATAGCCGCCCCCAATATAAAATGAGGAAAAGTATGTATACATCAATGTGTATTTACTTATTTAATGGAAAATGACCTGAAGTAAAAAACGACAAGCAGGAGCACGCATAAACATCCATACATCTAAGTACATTCACATATATGAATATGTGTATGTGTACATATGTTTGTATATATTGACAAATGTGTATATACGTACGTATATATGGAATGAGCTGCTATTGGATAAATAAAAAATGATGAAAAATAAGTATAGATTAATGGGTATTGCTTGTTTGAAGAGTATTGAAAAAGTATGTATGTAAATACAAAAAAAAAAAAAAGAGGAAGAAGAAGAGCCACATACATCTTTAAAGGGATAGGATCAAGAGCACCCCAAATAATGCAGCACCCCTTTAATCATTTGATTTCTACCACACATTCCTTATTGTCTCTTCCCACTAACTTATTTAATTATAAATAAGTGACTATAAAGCGTGTACAAATGGAAATGGAAGGCTAGAAAATTGGAGTGGCACAAAGCGTGCCTCATCTTTAAATTAATATATGTATGTATGACTGCATATGCATATATAATACAACAACAACAACAACAACTAAGCCATAAATCTCAAACAAATTGGAGTTGGTTAGATATGGAACAAAAAAAGGGGTTAAAATCTTCCGTAAAAGTAAAATAAAGGTTTGAAAAAGACAAAAATGAAGATTAAAAACTTCCGTAAAAGCAAAATAAAGGTTTGAAAAAAAAAATCCCCTAGGGTTCTGGTACATGTATTGCTAACTTCCATGTACTTCTATCCGAAACCAGCTCTTCAGATATATATTCCAATTCCTTAAGTCTCTTTATTGCTGTTCTGTAGAACTTTCCTTTAAGCTTCTGATGGATCTTCCTATCACAGAGAATGCCAGATGCAAGTCGTCATTTCATCCATCCTGCTTGAACTCTAAAACTAACATCCCAATCAATCTCCCCATCAAACTACAACATAGATCCTAAATATCGGAAAAATTCTTTCTTGGGTACTACTAGACCGACCAGGGTGAGATCTCCGTCATCTGACATGTCACCGCTGAACTCACACTTCATATACTCCGTTTTAGTTCTGCTAATCCTGAAACACTTTGATTCCAATGTCTCCCTCCACAACTCCAATTGTCTATTAACCCCTATTCTACTTTCATCAATCAGCACAACATCATCAGCAAAGAGCATACACCAAAGAATCTCCCCTTGTATACCTTTTGCGATCATACTAGGATGGGTGACCTCTTGAGAAGTCCTCGTGTTGCAAAAACTCCGCATGTGTACAACCTGTCCCAAGTCAAGGTAAAGGAGGAGGGTTGTGATAGGCTTGGCGAGCCAACGTAAAAACATAGATTCTCTTGTGGATATGGAACATTATGCATATGCATATATAAGTACACAAATAAACATATACATATACGTAGATGCATAAATAAGTAGATAAATTTAGCTCTCTGTATGCATATATATATATATATATATATATATATACATACACACACACACACATACATACACACACACACATATGTATGTATGGTACTGGATGCACTAATAGCGAAGGGAAGTTGAAATTCAAAAAAAGAATAAGTTTAGCTGTTTGCAACAACTCGTATTTTTGGTCAATTTAAAATTTGAATTTTAATTGATTTTGATGGATTTTAAGTGTTTAAAACGATTTATTTTGAGAATTAATGATTTAGAGTTTATGCAAAAACAAAGTTTGAACTTATAAATTTAAAATTTAATTAAAATGAACTCGTAACATCGTGGTGGTTTGAAAATATAGTTTTGAACTTTGAATGAATATACATAATTCATTATAAGTCGGATTTCTGTAAAACAAGAAACATTAGGATAGTTTGATCTGTATTTTTCTAGTGGAAGTGAAAACTTGAGATTTCAACGTTTAAATTGTAAGTTATGTCCAGATTAAAATTTAAAATTTAAAATAGTCGCTATGAAATCATTTATAACTTATAATGATTTATTATATCAAATAAAAGGATTTTTGTATAAAACGAACACCATTTGATTAAAAAAAATGAATATCGAGTTATAAACTCAAGTATTTTTATTTTATAGTTATATGACGTTGCATTTGAATACATATGATAATAATAATTAGTTTATTTTTAATTTGAATAATTTTGGAATTTAATAATATTATAACAATATTACATAGACCTTAAAAATAGTCATTTTTCAAACGACCTCCGTTTTCGACGAAACTAATTTTGTCCAATCCGGAATATCAAATTATTATCAAGTTTAAAATTTCAAGTTAATTGAAATTCTTACGTAAGCGCAGTAAAAATAAACGCGAGTTGAAATTCAGTTAAAAGCTAAGAATAATGTCATCTTTCAAACGGTCACGAAATTCGACGAAATTAGGTATATAAAAACCGTATTTGTGAAATATACCAAGATTTCAAATTTCTTAATTTTTAGAGTTAGTATGTGGTCGTGGTAAATTGAACGTACGTTCAAATCCAATATTTAACATTATACTTTAATTTTGAGAAAAAACTGATTAAAACGATCGAATCAGCTTATGAAACCTATTCCAGTGTGTCTGAAATATGGGTACTTGGTTAGGAATGTAACGATCCAAAATGTTCCAATACTGATTATCAATAATAATACATTTCCTGTATCACATATCGACTAATCAACCATCAGAAATTAACAGATCGTTAATAGAAAGAAGTTAGAGGGTGAGAAATAGAAAGAAAGAAAGTTGGAATAGAAGAAAAAGAAGAACTGAACACAACAGTATCAAAGTATCACGAATCTCACAGTGGAACTGAATAAAATATATTATATAACATCATGAGATACCAAATTGTACTTACATCATCAGAGTACAGCGCCACACACACACACACATACACACACACATATGTATGTATGTGTATATATATATAATACAGTGGAAATAAACTCTCTATATATTAAATGTTGAAGCCTCCTGCTCCAAGCTTCTTCAAGTGAATCTGTAAAATCCTGAAACCACTTAACTGCCTGTACAAATTTGGGCACCCAAGAGTTTAGGGAAAACATAGGGAAATAAACTCTGAGTCAGTCATGGGACTGATGTGAGT
Source organism: Allium sativum (assembly GCA_030737875.1). Lineage (NCBI taxonomy): Eukaryota > Viridiplantae > Streptophyta > Magnoliopsida > Asparagales > Amaryllidaceae > Allium > Allium sativum. The sequence continues at coordinate 792,207,214 of CM060919.1, read as the reverse complement.
AAACGATTTTAAACAGCTTGATTTAACGCTCAAAATTCTTTTGAAATAAATGATAATCATAAACCGATCCACACATACATACGGATGGTTTTTACCTTACGATAACCCAAAACATTTTTGAAATCATAACTATTCTGATATTATAATAATGTCTAAATACAAATAAATATCAATCTAGCGGAACGCTTGCATCTCACGCTACACATATATAGTATACAATCAAAATCGCGGGTGCTTATTGGAGATTGGATTCCGACTATGACAAGGTATGAAATCACCTGCCGATAGTGTATCTCTAGAGGGGAATACATTGGGTTCAACAAGAACGTCTTGCAACCCGGCGCACACATGACAGACCACTCATTTCGTTTGAGTGTATCGAATGTATATCACTAACGGTTAGGAGCTACCCACCGTTTCCCGAAAAGGGACAACATCGAAAATAGATTAAAGAATAAAATAGAATTTCTCTAGATAAGTGATTATACACCCTAATGGGAGCGACCCACATAGCCATGCTGCCTGCCCGATTTTTGTCATTTCCTGGTTGATGAGGCTTGAGGTTAAAATTTACCTTCAGAAAATCTGGTCATCATTTACTTTGAATGCCATATTGTCAGATCCGTCAAATCACTAATTGACGTCCACAAATATACTATGGATGTAAAAGAAGGGCTATTCTTTGCCATCAACTTGGTATATTTGTAAAAATCAGTGTACATGATTTTTTAGGAAATACCCTGTTAGACATTCGTCCAGGAATAGGATGAACCGAAGGCACTCTCCTACTGCATCCAATATAGGAATCACCCCATGGATCAGTAGCGAATAGTCCTTGCAAATCCGAAGATTTCAATCACGAAAGAATTACAAGTTGTAATAACTCCAGTGGCCAAACCAGAAAAATTACAATAGGTGGTTCTACTGTTTATGAAGATCTACGGTCTTCAATTCGATTGTTTTTATACCTGCCCTGCAAGTTAGTTTACGTAAAGCTAGTTCGAAGTGGTTTTGGGTCTAGTTCCCATCCCAGTTTCTTAGAACTAACACGTAGGGGTATTTATTTGATAGTCGATGTTTTAATTATCAAATTTAACAGTGTAATCAAATAAACTATTTATTCAAATTCATTCCGTAAAAATTTCCATATTACGTTTATCTAACTTAATTAACTTATAAAACTCTTAATTCTAGGTTTGGAACAAAAATCAACACACGACAATTAATAATACAATCAAACATGTCAACGTTTTATTTTAACTACTTTATATTCATTTAGTCGCGTCATAGCATAAAGGATGATTAACAATAATTTATTCCTGATCCTTTCTTCTTCTTATTTACCTATTTATTTCTTTCTTTATTTATTTTATAAATATATAATATATACACACATATATGTTTAACTCCTATTAAAATCGAATTAATTAATTCTGATTAAATAAAAATACTTAACAGACCCAATGTGGCCTAAACTCACACATCCAAAACATCCCACGTCGATTTCTTTACCACTTCTCCATCGCCACTTCTTCTTCATTTATCTATTTCAAATAATTATAGTTAAGACTTTAGGATTTTAAAATAAAGAAAATTCCCTTTTTATTAATTCATAGGCCCAACATACAACCCATTCAGACAGCCCACTTGTCACCTCATTTCGTTTTTCTTCCATCCGAAATGCTTCAACAAACCCCAATCCACACCACGCAATCACCTTTTGTTCTCAATCTTTCCTTTTGGTCACGTCATTAAAATCTGGTGCCAGACACAAGATTTGGCGAGCAAAATTTAGTGATCATCACATTTGCCCTATTGCCCCATGTTCTTGCCCACTTCTTCTTCTCTTTCTTACCCAATGTATATTTTCTTCCTCCTGCACAACTGTTCAACCTGTGCATATGCACAAACCATTCTACTGTCATTGCGATGCTCCGATCATCCCCGCAAGTCACCTTCGCCTAGCGTACTTCAGATCCATCACCAGAAATCTCTTCGACCCCCTATACAAAAATCTCAAGTTTCTACAGAAGCTTCGAAATAATACCCCTTCACAAAACCCCCACGCATCGTCACTACGAGCTGCCGATCATCACTAGACCGTGGACAATCGAAGATGACCCTACGCCTTACCAAACCCCCCACGTGCGCACCCCTACCTCACTCCGATCAGGTTGCAGTCCGCCATTAAACATTGCCTTCAAAAACAGCAGTCAACTCTTATTTAAATTAAAATCTATTAAACCATTTATTTAAAAATCGAAATTGTATTTTTCCTATCATTCTTGACCTCCCACGCTCCTCTGGCTTCGACGCCGTAACCCACGACCGACCACCTTGCCGGAATTTGATCAAACTCCCAATTTAGATGAACCTCACATTTTTCGTCACCTAGGCTATTAAAAACCAAAAATTTTATACTAAAATTCATGAATTTCCTTTACAAATCCGTTTATGCACCCGAATCATTTAATCGTGAAGTTTGGGAAAAATCGAGATTTAATACCTTTTACTTTATTTAAATGATTTCTTATAGTATATATTACTGTTTGGTTTGAAACAAACTTTTGATTATCCACCATCCGTAAACGAGCAAATCTTGATGTTGATCGTAATTCTTATAACAAGTTGTAATTCAAGATAATGAATTTTTAAATTAACAGTATGTGTATTTCCCTGAGCATGGTTAAACATATTGATAGTTTAAAGTTGACTTGCAATGATTCAAGCTAGTATATGTATATATGGTGTTTTAAACACTCAACAGTATCCACGTGAATTTTCACGCACAGATCAAATATACAAGTTGGGTTTTTGATCCTTAATAGGAGTATACAGGTGTTCATTCATTCACGGACTTTTTCTAGTGTCTCGAATTATGTTTCTCAAATTCACCAAACTCTTAATCTCTAGCTAACAATTTTACTATTGCATCCAACAAAATGGAAAAAACATACCAACATACATATATTTTTAGTCCACTTAAAGATTTAAAATAAACAGTAGAGTTTTAAGTTGTTTATTCATGGATATGTTATGTATTTCTTCTTCAGGTATGTCCACTTCCAAATCTTGATATAACACTTCAATATTTAGTTAAATATACACAGCACCTATGAACTTGATTCCTATTTATTATAAACCATAGGTTGCTTCTCTTTATCGATTTATAATTTCCGGTTCATGTCGTGAAATCCATCCAAGGATTCCAGTCTTCGAATGAACATTTTGCCAAAGAAATCATTACTGGTTTGTATAAATTTTAGTCACTATCTTTTCCATTTCACTTTCCAGGTTATCCAAACTAACTACTTCCATAAATTGATCATTAAAAAATGAATCTAAGCTAATGGATACATGTCGCCAAACTAGTAATTTAAATATAAACTGTAAAGAGTTTAAATGTTCACTCACATTATATATGTTCACTGTCCTTATTACTTGCCATTCTTTTTTTTTAGATTTGTGCTCAGGATCCTCGGCCATTTTCATTTCCAGGTTTGGCTCTCTGTTTTCTACCACTTGTTCATCCTTTTTTTCATTTGATTTCCAGATTTAATACTCTGTTTTGCCCAATGTTTTCGGCCATTTTAATTTCATTTTAATAAGTGTGAGTTGGTGTGAGTTTGTGTGAGTTCTAAGTGTATTTATAGGTAGAAAATTGTAGGCACAAGTTGGGAAATGTTTAGGTAAGTAGTGTATAGGTTTGCAGCAACCTATTTTAGGTGTGGTGTGATGTGGATTTAACAATTCATTACTATTTTCTACTTTGCTCCTAAGCAAGTACCAGTTTCATGTTCTAGCTTCAGAATTTGTACATGTGTGTACTCTATAAAATAACTTAGCATCTAAGGCAATGCCAATCACATTTAAAGGTTCTAGATTTCTTACAATTGCTGTCAGTTTGGTCGGCCTCTCCTCTTTTAAATCCAAACCAGGCAAAAATCCTACAGGTTCTTGCACATGGCTATTGTTGCCTTCCTTTATAGTATATCTAATAAATGTCTCAGTTTTTCTTTGTAAAAATTTGTACACTTGCAGGTTTATTTTATTTATGAGCTGTATACTTCAAATTAAATGCTCCTATCCCTTGATTTTCCTACCTATTTGATGTGTAGACCAACAACTATGTTTTAGATTTAAATAAAATTGTCAATATATATTCACCTATACATATATTTAAGGTACACACACAACACTTTATATTTATGTGTGAATGCATGAATAAGTTTAAACCCTATGCTTAAGGCTTATGTAAACTTGTATACATACATATGTACCTTAATAAGAACAAATGTTTTAAATTCGCTTGCCTCTTTTGTTTTTGTATTTAAAGTCATGTTCTTCTAATGTGAAGTCAAATGATATAGTTTACCTCAAATATCCTTACTAGTTACTTTATGTAACTCTATGTACATGATTTTTACATCAAGTTTTTAAATGCAACAAAAGTTGTTTTAAACCATATACACTTGATAATATGAATATGATAAGTTAATATAGGCATATGATATTATAACAATTATTCTAATATGAGTTTGATCTTATAAATGTTATATCTTGTAATTTGATTTATATCTCCCTTTCCTATGAAATAATCAAATTTTACTTATGTAAATTATTATTTTTATTTCAAATGAATAATCCAGATTAAATTACAAATAAAGTAATCACAATTTCCTTTTTATGCCCTGCTTAAGAAATCTATATTTACAGGAGTTTAAAAGCAATTAAAACATCATTGAATGATAAAACATAATTTATTTGTTTTATATACATATATAACATTGGTTAAGGAATTTTAAATTATCAAAATATATTTATTTGGAATTCACTTGATATTTCTCCCAAATATATTAATCTTAATTTATTAAATTAAATTAAATTATTAGTATAATCTGTACATTACAGATTATAAAACTAGTAAAAAAAACTGGGTCGTTACAATCTACCCCCCCTTAAAAGAATTTCATCCGCGAAATTAAAGAGTAAGGAAGAGATTCCAGTTGTAGCTAAAACCACAGACTTATATTAACACATATATGGGTCATCCCCTAACAATTATAACAACCAAGGCATCCAACACACAGATTATCTATCCAGAATATTTTATTGCAATCAAAATATTCAATACATCAGCAATTAGCTATAAATCACATTCATATTCATAACTTACGAATATCTATTATTACAGTTGGACAAATATTTCCATTTCGTATTCGCATATTACTCTTCCACATTCATCATTTCCTAACCATAAATCGATAAGAAAACAATCCTCTAAGTATCAACCCCGAAGACTGAAATCAACATCAGATCAACACTAAGAAAATCATTTATCTCAACCAATCTTCAATTAGGTTCCAATTTGTTAACTCCATACCTTAATTCTTATCAACCCATATATCTCTGATTATAGTTGTATAATAATCCCAAAACTCGTTTACTTCATTAATCTGAACCAAACTGTTCAAATTTTCTTTTCAAATTCCAAACTAATTTAATCTTATTCGACTTAACTTTACTATTACAATCTTGTTTCAATTGAATTTACCAATTCCTAACTCCTGGTTTTATTTCAAATCACCCATCTGTAGTCCAATTTAAATTCAAAACCTTTAAATTTTTTCAAAACATTATGTTTTCCTCAAAACACTTTCCAGTTTGCCTTATTAGTATATCTATTCTTTTACACAAATTCCATTTGGTTCATTTTACAATCGTATCAATTTTTTTTATAATCTTATTTGATTATAACAACAATCGACACATCCATATATAATAATTTCGGAAAATTATTCTTTTATATCAAAATATAATTTGAGTAAAATTATTTCATTTACCTAACTTTTAAAACAATATTGTGTCGAATTACTCTATTCAAGAGTTTAGAAACACTTCTCGATACAGTTTTGACTACTGTATCAGCTCGATTCATAAATCACTCGATAAACTAATCAACACAATATAAAACGGTTTTTATATCAATTACCAAATACGCGCTCATATATATACACCCATACTCAATCTAGGGTGTTACTAACCCCATCTCTATCGAGTTACACCACAGAGCCAAGGTTATTACTAAACCATCGCTCTGGAACCAACTGTAACAACCTAAAATGTTCCAATCCTGATTATCAATAATAATACATTTCCTGTTTCACATATCGACTAATCAACCATCAAAAATTAACAGATCGTTAATAAAAAGAAGTTAGAGGGTGAGAAATAGAAAGAAAGAAATTTGGAATAGAAGAAAAAGAAGAACTGAACACAACAGTATCAGTGTATCACGAATCTCACAGTGGAACTAAACAAAATATATTATATAACATCATGAGATACCAAATTGTATTTACTTACATCATCAGAGTACAATATATATATATATATATATATATATATAACACAGCGGAATTAAACTCTCTCTATATATATATATTAAATGTTGAAGCCTCCTACTCCAAGCTTCTTCAAGTGAATTTGTAAAATCTTGAAACCACTTGACTGCCCGTACAAATTTGGGCACCCAAGAGTTTAGGGAAAACATAGAAAAATAAACTCTGGGTCAGATATGGGACTGGTGTGAGTAAACGATTTTAAAGCTTGATTTAACATTCAAAATCCTTTTGAAATAAATGATAATCGTAAGATCGATCCACACATAAATACGGATGGTTTTTACCATATGATAACCCAAAACATTTTTGAAATCATAACTATTCTGATATTATAATAATGTATAAATACAAATAAATATCAATCTAGCAGAATGCTTGCATCTCACGCTCCACATATATAGTATACAATCAAAACCGCGGCACTTATTGGAGATTGGATTCCGACTATGACAAGGTATGGAACCACCTGCCGATAGTGTATCTCTAGAAGGGAATACACAAGGTTCAACAAGAACATCTTGCAACCCAGCCCACACATGACCGACCACTTATTTCGCTTGAGTGTATCGAATGTATATCACCAACGGTTGGGAGCTATCCACCGTTTCCCGAAAAGGACAACATCGGAAATATATTAAAGAATGCAATGGAATTTCTCTAGATAGGTGATTATACACCCTAATGGGAGCGACCCACATAGCCATGCTACCTGCCCGATTTTTGTCATTTCCTGGTTGATGAGGCTTGAGGTTAAAATTTACCTTCAGAACATCTGGTCATCATTTACTTTGAATGCACATTGTCAGATCCGTCAAATCACTAATTGACGTCCACAAATATACTCTGCATGTAAAAGAAGGGCCATTCTTTGCCATCAACTTGGTATATTTGTAAAAATCAATGTACGTGATCTTTTAGGAGATACCCTGTCAGACATTCGTCCATACAAGTCATCCAGGAATAGGATGAACCGAAGGCACTCTCCTACTGCATCCAATATAGGAATCACCCCATGGATCAGTAGCGAATAGTCCTTGCAAATCCGAAGATTTCAATCACGAAAGAATTACAAGTTGTAATAACTCCAATGGCCAAACCAGAGAAATTACAACAAGTGGTTATACCGTTTATGAAGATCTACGGTCTTCAATTCGATTATTTTTATACCTGTCCTGCAAGTTAGTTTACGTAAAGCTAGTTCGAAGTGGTTTTGGGTCCAGTTCCCATCCCGGTCTCTTCGAACTAACACGTAGGGGTATTTATTTGATAGTCGGTGTTTTAACTATCAAATTTAATAGTGTAATCAAATAACTATTTATTCAAATTCATTCCATAAAAATTTCCATATTACGTTTATCCAACTTAATTAACTTATACAACTCTTAATTCGAGGTTTGGAACAATAATCAACACATGACAATTAATAATACAATCAAACATGTCATCGTTTTATTTTAACTACTTTATATTCGTTTAGTCGCTTCATAGCATAACGGAAGATTAATAATAATTTATTCATCACAATATTAACACTGATTCGACGTTTAATTTCAAACTAATAATAGTTTGAAATTATTTGGTTTCGTATAGCAACTTATTTCATATCATATGATTAATTGATTTTGTATAACTTTTTATTCTGCTTTCAATAGAATATATATATATGTTGGAGATTTAATTTGAGTTTATACGACAAATGTTTATTTTGCAATTACGAAATACTCAATAGATTCTTGTCCTTTCTTCTTCTTATTTACCTATTTATTTCTTTATTTATTTATTTTATAAATATATAATATATACACACACATATGTTTAACTCCTATTAAAATTGAATTAGTTAATTCTGATTAAATAAAAATACTTAACAGACCCAATGTGGCCTAAGCTCACACATCCAAAACATCCCATGTCGATTTCCTTAACCACTTCTCCATCGTCACTTCTTCTTTATTTATCTATTTCAAATAATTATAGTTAAGACTTTAGGATTTTAAAACAAAGAAAATTCCCTTTTATTAATTCCTAGGCCCAACATACAACCCATTCAGACAACCCACTCGTCACCTCATCCCATTTTTCTTCCTTCCGAAATGCTTTAGCAAACCCCAATCCACACCACGCAATCACCTTTTGTTCTTAATCTTTCCTTTTGGTCACGTCATTAAAATCTGGTGCCAGGCACAAGTTTTGGTGAGCAAAATTTTGTGATCATCACGTTTTCTCTATTGCTCCATCTTCTTGCCCACTTCTTCTTCTCTTTCTTTCCCGATGTATATTTTCTTCCTCCTGCACAACTGTTCAACCCATGTATATGTACAATCCATTCTACCGCCGTTTCGATGCTCTGACCATCCCCGGAAGTCACCTTCACCTAGTGTACTTCAGATCCATCACCAGAAATCTCTTCGACCCCCTATACAAAAATATCAAATTTCTATAGAAGCTTTGGAATAATATTCCTTCACAAAACCCTTACGCATTGTCAGTACGAGCTGCCGATCATCACCAGACTGCGGACAACCGAAGATGACCCTACGCCTTACCGAACCCCCCACGAGCGCACCCCTACCTCGCTCCGATCAAGTTGCAGTCCTCCATTAAACATTGCCTTCAAAAACAGCAGTCAACTCTTATTTAAATTAAAATCTCTTAAACCATTTATTTAAAAATTGAAATTGTATTTTTCCTATCATTCCTGATGTCCCACGCCCCTCTGGCTTCGACGCCGTAACCCACGACCGACCACTTTGCCGTAATTTGATCAAACTCCCAATTTAGATGAACCTCACATTTTTCGTCACCTAGGCTATTAAAAATCAAAATTTTTATACTAAAATTCATGAATTTCCATTACAAATCCATTTATGCACCTGAATCATTTAATCGTGAAGTTTGGGAAAAATCAAGATTTAATACCTTTTACTTTATTTAAATGATTTCTTATAGTATACATTACTATTTGGTTTGAAACAGACTTTTGATTATCCACTATCCGTAAACGAGCAAATCTTGATGTTGATTGTAATTCTTATAACAAGTTGTAATTCAAGATATTGAATTTTTAAATTAACAGTATGTGTATTTCCTTGATCATGGTTAAACATATTGATAGTTTAAAGTTAACTTGTAATGATTCAAGCTAGTATATGTATATATGGTGTTTTAAGCACTCAACAGTATCCACATGAATGTTCACGCACAGATCAAATATACAAGTTGGGATTTTGATCCTTAATAGGAGTATATAGGTGTTCATTCATTCATAGACTTTTTCCAGTTTCTCGAATTTTGTTTCTCAAATTCACCAAACTCTTAATCTCTAGCTAACATTTTTACTATTGCATCCAACAAATTGGAAAAAACTTACCAACATACATATATTTTTAGTCCACTTAAAGATTTAAAATAAACAGTAAAGTTATAAGTTGTTTATTCATAGGATATGTTCGGTTTTTCTTCCTCAGGTATGTCCACTTCCAAATCTTAATATAACACTTCAATATTTAGTTAAATATACACAGCACCTATGAAGTTGATTCCTATTTATCATAAACCATAGGTTGCTTGTCTTTATCGATTTATAATTTCGGTTCATGTCGTGAAATCCATCCAAGGAGTCCAGTCTTCGAATTAACATTTTGCCAAAGAAATCAACACAAATATATTACTGGCTTGTATAAATTTTTCTCACTGTCTTTACCATTTCACTTTCCAGGTTATTCAAACTAACTACTTCCAGAAATTGATCATTAAAAAATGAATATAAACTAGTGGATACGTGTCGCCAAACCAATAATTTAAATATAAACTGTAACGAGTTTAAATGTTCACTAACCTTATATATGTTCACTATCCTTATTACTTGCCATTTTTTTTCTTCAAATTTGTGCTCAGGGTTCTCAGCCATTTTCATTTCCAGGTTTGGCTCTCTGTTTTCTACTACTTGCTCATCCTTTTTTTTCATTTGATTTCCAGATTTAGTACTCTGTTTTGCCCAATGTTTTCGGCCATTTTAATTTCAGTTTAACAAGTGTGAGTTGGTGTGAGTTTGTGCGAGTTCTAAGTGTATTTATATGTAGAAAAATGTAGGCACAAATTGGGAAGTGTTTAAGTAAGTAGTGTATAGGTTTGCACCAACCTATTTTACGTGTGGTGTTATGTTGATTTAACAATTAATTACTGTTTTCTACTTTGCTCCTAAGCAAGTACCAGTTTCATGTTCTAGCTTCAGAATTCCTACATGTGTGTACTCTATAAAATAACTTAGCATCTAAGACAATGCCAATCACATTTAAATGTTTTAGATTTCTTATAATTCCTGTCAGTTTGGTCGGCCTCTCCTCTTTCAAATCCAAACTAGACAGAAATCCTACAGGTCCTTGCACATGGCTACGGTTGCCTTCATTTATAGTATATCCAACAAATGTCTCAGTTTTCCTTTGTAAAAATTTGTACACTTGCAGGTTTATTTTATTTTATTTATGAGTTGTATACTTCAAATTAAATTCTCTTATCCCTTAATTTGCCTACCTATTTGATGTGTAGACCAAAAACTATGTTTTAGATTTAAATAAAATTGTCAATATATATTCGCCTATATATATATATATATATAAGGTACACACACAACACTTTATATTTATGTGTGAATGTATAAATAAGTTTAAACCCTATGCTTAAGGCTTATGTAAACTTGTATACATACATATATACCTTAATTATAACAAATGTTTGGAATTCACTTGCCTCTTTTGTTTTTGTATTTAAAGTCATGTTCTTCTTATGTGAAGTCAAATGATATATTTTACCTCAAATATCCTTACTAGGTACTTTATGTAACTTTATATACATGATTTTTTCATCAAGTTTATGAATGCAACAAAAGCTGTTTTAAACCATATACACTTGATAATATGAATATGTTAAGTTAATATAGGCATATGATATTATAACAACTATTCTAATATGAGTTTGATCTTATAAATGTTATATCTTGTAATTTGATTTATATCTCCTTTTCCTATGAAATAAACAAATTTTTACTTATGTAAATTATTATTTTTATTTCAAGTGAATAATCCAGATTAAATTACAAATAAAGTAATCACATTTTCCTTTTTATGCCCTGCTTAAGAATATTTACAGGAGTTTAAAAGCAATTAAAACATCACAGAATGATAAAACATAAATTATTTGTTTTATATACATATATAACATTGGTTAATGAATTTTAAATTATCAAAATATATTTATTTGGAATTCACTTTATATTTCTCCCAAATATATTAATCTTAATTTATTAAATTAAATTATTAGTATAATCTGTACATTACAGATTATAAAACTAGTAAAAAACTGGTTTGTTACAAGGAACGTCAGTCGCTGGGATTTGTTTGGAGTTCGGGTGCGAAACTTCACCATGAAGGAATATTAAGAATTAAATTATATATATATATTATAGTATAAATATACTAAAGGGAACCCTAACCCTAGACCTAACGATACAGCGCCGCCATTTATATTCAATGGCCATGGAGCTCCGAAATTGATGCTCCAATTTCTCTCAATCCCCTCAGAAAAATTGAAATCTTCCTTCAGCAACAATGATCAACCCAACAAGCTCTTGCTTCGCAACAGTGGAGATCATTGTTGATGCTTTGATTTGGCCAGAATCACCCCCCGTAGGGTGTGACTTTGGAGACGTTTTCTGGCGAATGGGGACCACTGAGCTCGCCGGCGCTCACGGTGGTGGCGGCGCAAGCAAAGGCGCATCATGTGGCGGTAGGTGATGGGTGTCCGGTCCCCTCGTGTTGCGTGCGCGGGTGAGAGAATGTACAGAGCTTTTTCGACCGTGTCCAGAAAGAAAACAAAGGCTTAACTAGCCTTAATGATGTAATTAAATTATTACGAAGGTGATTCATGTTAATATATATAATTAAATTATGTTAATTTATGTTAAAGCTTGAACCGTTATTAACTTGTCCATACAACATCAAAATTGGACAAATCATTACCGTTGGAATCGTGGAGTTGAGCACTACGCGTATGAGTCAAGTCGTGTTTAATTTAATTAAAACAATCATTATTTAACGATTTCAAAATCAATCAATGTGATAACTCCTATGGTTATTATAACCATATTTAAAAATATATTGATTGCCTACGAGAGCTTCTCACTCAAAATGTTTTATTTGTGTAATTTAATTATAATTACATAGTCAAATGGTTAGTTGTTAAGTGATTGAGTAAATGTTGACTTGTGATACGATTAAGAAAGTGAAACCGAGTTAATTAGTAAGTTAAAACATTGCTAATATGTTAATGATAGCTTATGTGAGAACACTAGATTGTATTTAATTTAATTATCAAAAATTGGCATATGGTATATGGTAGCTCACATCACATGTTGTTTGAAAACCATATGGATGAATGAATGTATAATTGTGATATGATTTGAATGTGATTTTGAAATAAGTAACATGTTAAAAACGATGTTAAAATATTTGTGGTAGTTGATGCTGGATTAAATATTCATTTATAAGTCAAACGACTTATTTATGTTCACCTGTTTAAGGGTTATCAATTGGGTTGAATAGTAATTTGAATTGAATAAGTTTTCATTAATTGGATTGATTAAATACTTTATTAATAAATTATTTATTGGTTAAAACCCCACATGGGACTTGGGATGATAGTTGATTGTACATTAATCACATGTGTGTAGTTGTATGTTAATCAGTTAATTGACAGACTGACATAAGCGTTAAATATTTATTTAAAACTAATACTAGTGTAAGAACACTTTGGATGTTTGATAGCTGCTTACAAGTATTATTGAATGTATGAAATTCATATAAATGAAATTATATGGTGTTTGGTAGACTTTAATTCCAAATCAGAATAAAAATAATAATATAATAGAAAGTTTGAATTTGACGTTCGATTTTGGACGGACGCATAGATATAAAAATATCAATGAATATTCGTAATTGTAACGAATGGTTTTGAAGTAAATTTAATACATCTTTGGCATATTAAAGTTTTTAATTCAAAATGAATAATAACTTTTTGAAGTGAAACTCAGTTAAGATATGTAGCAAACATTTTAAAAGAAGTTTTCTTTTGAAAGTTACTTGTTTATTTTTATAACGACTGTAAGGAAAATTTAAAAGTGAAATAATAACTTTCGAAAAATAATATTATTTTATTCATTAAAATAATATTAAAGTTGACCGAACAGTGAAATACGCGATTTTGAGGAGAAACGACTAAAATGAGTTTTCAAAGATGATTATATATTTTATATAATTTAAATAATTGGTTTGGAAAGTATTGCGATTTTTTTTAATTTATAAATCGATTAGGGTTTGATAAGAACGCATCGCGCAACGACAGCTTGCGAACGTCAACCCGTAACATCGAATTGACGTAACGGGAGATCCGATCGTCGGATTCTCCTGAAATTGGAATCATTAGAACCGTAACGAAACGAGATTTACAATAAAATGAGAATTTTTAAGATCCAACTGTTTAATTTTATGTTACGACTAAATCTGTTTTGGAAAAGGTCGCTACTGACGTAATTCAGTGACCGAAATTGGAAACCAAGTGTAAGAGCCTTAATAAAATTATTAAAAATATGGAAAAATTATATTAGATCATAATAAATGATTTGGAAAGATTTTGCATGAAATATTCCATGTTTGAAAAGATAAAAGAAATTTTTTCTATCTGAATGAACTAGTTAACAACTAGAAAAAAACAAAAAAAGGAATATGCGACGATTCTTGAGAGTACAGTCTAGTATCACCCGTGAGATTTAATCGAAAATTATTCCATTAGGCGAGGGATGGGAAGAACCGAAAGGAACATCGAATATTCAACAAAGATCAGATGATGTTTTCTAAGAAAATTGGATCCAATGACTTTAATTAATAACAATTTGATTGGCAAATGGTTTTTGATAAAATCAGTGGTTTCCAACATATAAATTGGAATGGATTTAAATGGAAATTATCTTAGGATATTTTGATATGGGATTCCGTAATTATATAGATATTGTTGAGGAATTTGGAAGATATATATATCGTTATTCCAATACGATAGCTGTTTGTTTCAGAATTTGGTATTGAATGTAAGTTGGCATGATTTCCATATAAAACCTTATATTTAATATCAAATTCGATTTTAAGTTTGTTGTGAATGGTGCCTTTAATAACACTATTCTTAAGCCCTGCTGAAATGTAAGGCATGGAATAAATCTTTTAATTAAGATTTAATGGAATTTTCCAGTTTAATAAATTAAATTAGAATTAAATGGAAGTTGATTTTGGGTTTATTGTGAACGACGTTTCAAAATGACATTTGTTCTTTAACCCAGTTAAATACAGGATTAATTTCCTAAAGTTGAATAATAATTAAGTAATGATTTTTGAGATTTAAACTAAGTTGGGGGTTAAATTAATCTTTAATTTGATTTAAACGTTAAAGTGTAATTAAATTTACCGATAACACGAAAGGTGTTAGATATGGAGTACTACCAGTTTTGCTCCATGGGATGAATGGGTTGAGATTGGAATAATAAAATAAATGATTACTACAGCAAGGATTGATAATCCCGATCAGTTTTATAAACCTTAATTTTGTTTAAGTTGAGAAAAGATATTACAAAATCTTTTGAAATGATATCCAAAGAAAGATTTAAACAATAAGTTTAAATGAAATAATCTTTGATAAGATTAATGGGAACCATTCCCAGAGTAATGAATATTTGAATAAAAGAATACTCTGGATTGGAATAAGATGTGTGTTATCTTTATGTATTCATCACATGATTTTAAAGATGTGTGAATTATTCGGAAAGATCAGGTTTAAACCATTCTGAATAATTGTTACGATGATTAAAAGTCAAAGACTGAAGACGGTGGTTGAAGACCAGAGATCTTAACATCGTTTGGGCTATTGTTGATGTCTTGATTGGGCCGTACACCCAAGACAAGGTAATCAGTGGTTGTCGTCCAGACGCAGTTGGAGATCGACCAGATATGCATGGACCTCTCTTCTATATTGGACATGTATGATGAGGAATAAGGTGCCTCCGGTTTCGTTCAGACCCAGAACAGACTTGCAAATGGATTGCATGTCTGATATTGTAATATATGATGTATTCAGTGCACAACACCAGAAAAGCCCATTTGTCACGCTTATAACCGTTAGGAAACAGTATACTCACGGTTATAACCGTTGTGCCAACAGGTGTGGGTGATTTTTATCATGGATATTATCACGGTTATAAGCGTGACTATATTTTCTGTGCTCACGGTTATAAGTGTGATAATGTTTATCTTACTAATGGTTATAAGCGTGAGTATATTTTCTTTCATCACAGTTATAAGTGTGAGTATATTTTCTTTTTTCACGGTTTTAAGCGTGATTTACTACCCTTATAACTGTTATAAACTGTGATTATATCCATTGATTACTTTATACCATTGGCAATACTTTCCATACCGATAGATAACACACATCAATATATATTTCATATCATGCGAACATGCAGATATATATATGTAGTAATAACACCAAAAACACACACAACAGTATATATTTCAAAGCAATACATATATATATATATTCCAAGATAGTTGCAAATAGTCAATAATACATGAATAACAAACACACATGTATCTCATACAAAAATACTCCAAGATATATACCGTCATTACTATACACAATGATTTCTAAAATAAGCTTCAACGTGTATCTTCTAAATTCAGTTTTGCACCTCTAATGTCTGCTCGTTCCATCATTGAGAAAGAGGGCTTGATGATGTAGGTGGCAACCACTTGAAACCTACGGCTACTGGAGGAGGTGAGGCTGCCATCTGACCTCTGTTGGCCTCCACCTTTGCCTTCTTCCCTTCGGCTATGAAACTCCCTTCGGCTATGATGTCACAACGCCCCTGCCCATTATATCATTGTCATTAATCAGTGTTGTAAATTTTATGCCCTTCATAAGCTGTTAAGTCTCATTCAATATTATTTTCATTGCCCATTATTTCCATTGCCATAAATTAATATAACTACAAAAGAATATTGCAAATGGATGATACAGTAGTTCTTAGATATGTTTTAATTCCCCTAAAGAGTCTTGTTCAAAGTTTATGTACCTCATAAGCTGTTGTTCTATCAAAACATGAAGGATGGTGAAGTGTAGCACTGCAAATTGAACCGTATGCAGATATGACACTGATGGTTCTTCGTACTTGCTGTGAGAAGGCATGTATTTTTGAGGCCGTATCCTACCAATTGATAAAACATTATGCATTAGACTTAATGATATGGATACATTATACGATAGTGACGGCTAGGTTTGGTAACATTAATTAAAAAACCCCTTTCAAAATCACGAGGCAATATGATATATTGAAAACATTAATTCAAATCACTGATTAGTACAGACAGGATGAGCATCATAGGATATTAATTCTCACATTTTAACTCCTGAAATTAAGAAATATTTGAAGGATATCACTTGAAAAGATTTGATGACATGTTGCCAATAATAAGTCATTAAGCATAGTTAAAAAAAAAAGTAGACATGATATGCCGAGGAGTGGAAAAACATAATTTCTCTTCTGCTTCTGCTTACAAGTAATAACAAAACAATCAAAAACATAATGAAATAATAGCATAGTAGATGATGTTGTTCAACTTACAAGATTAAACAGCTATAACGATGGTTTATCACTTTACAACCATAATGTAAAAGAGGATGGAATCGATCATCATATACATCAAGTGCAAAATTTTTGAAAAATAATCAAGTAAAAATGTGGATATGCAAAAGTATTTTTACGTACCTAAAAGATATACGCAATTACCTTTTCAAATGTGAAGATGACGGCAATAATTTTTTTATCTAAAAGCTCTTCAAGGCAGACTTTCTTGTATACTATCAGGCTGAAGCAAAGAAAGAGTCTCTGAAACACCCCACCTCCGTTAGGGTCACTCTCAAAGGGAATGCCCTAATTTTGGTGGAGGTTTATAAGTATAAGTCACAGATATACAAGACAGATATAAGAACACATATTTGTAAACAGCGGAAAATCAACAAACTTTTATTTCATGAAAGCAAATACGTGCTACAACAACATCACCATAATTGTCCTACATCTTTTCCCAAAACATAACATAACACTTTCATAATCTGTCTTGATTACATTATTTAAAGAAGCATAAATAAAACATAGATAAACTGCAAAAGCCCCATAGAGTTTGTCCAAAGCCATAGTTCAAAAAGGAAAGGTCCAAGCAATACATTTCTCTCTCTTCAAGCTGGATGTTAAGGCTGGTCAAGCTGCAGTGTTCCCTCCCTGTGGACCTGGGGGGGGGGGGGGGGGGGGACGGAAGAAAAGAAGACGAAAGAAAAGTAGAGTCAGACATAAAGCCTGAGTAAGTCTAGTACTATTCTGTCTATGAATAAAGAACTGGGTATGATAAGTATAAACAAGAAGTGGAAAAGCACTATAAACTTGGTTAAGTTGTCTAGGGTTGAATATGCTATCGTACCCCATGTTAATCTCTGAACCCATATAAACTAGTTTCCAATTGGCACCCCACAATCAGGGTGATGTGATCCATTCTATGATGATCGGCTCCTACTCGCATAGTTACATGTGTCTTACGGCCCCCGATGTTGTAGTTACCTATGCTGGTCCCACCATGGGGTGTATCAAGTCCCATGGTGGCGGCCCGACACAATCCTAGAGTGCACAGGTATGCTACTGGTGTTCAGTGCCTTATTTTTCTGCGCCGGAGTGTGTGCACGCCCGCACCCCGTTAGAACCTACACTGCTACACCACCGCCGTCGATTTGACCTCTTACAATCAGCCCAGTAATCGTGCCCCACCCTGCCTAGTTTCAGGGTTTCCTGATACACCTTCTAGGGTTACTGCTGAAAAGGGTCCCCCGTTACTAGGTTTTCTATCTCTAACCACATGCTAAGTTGGTTAAGTGTTTTCTAACCTAACCCCACCAGTCCGTTTAGTTTAGCATGTTCCATTTTGATTAAGTCTTTAGTTCACTTAATCCTAACAATCCTGACTCAGCCTTAATTGTCTTATTAAGGCCCTGACCTCTCACATTAGACAGGTATTGTTGTGGCTGCCTGTTGCCGGTTGGTTCCGGGCAGTCTTACGCCACAACTCAGTCTAACCTCGGGTCCTTATTGGGCTCCATGTTTAACCTCCCACCTTGGATAGGTATTGTTGTGACTACTGGACAGCCGGGCAGTTCCGGGCAGGTTTACATCACAACTCAATCCAACCTCGGGTTAAACACATCGTATGTTCTACATTTACATATTTTGTCTTTCTTCTTTATTTATATGTAAATATTTGCGGCCCATTATTAAGTTAATGGTGTAAAGGTTACACCAATCATGGGCCCAACCCATACTTGAATTTGGGCCCTTCTACTTTATATTTTCATTTATTAATTAATTTAGCCCAACGTTATTTTCCCCCGTTTAATACGTTCATTTATATGTTGGGCTTAACCTTTTTAAGCCCAACTTAGCCATGCGAAAGAGGGGAGGCTTAAAGCGTGATTACATACACAAAAAAGGGGAAGGTGAGCGTATGAACTTGCAATATGACGTTGGAAATACAAAATAGAAACTGGTGTACTTGCATAGTAGTAACATATACTTTGATCATAAAAGCATAAGTGACATGAATCAAACCATGTAAACTTGTAGTTAAGTTAAGAATATCACTATTAACACATGGGCTTAACTACAACATGAACCTATATTTTTGTTTAGGCGTAATGTCAAACATAAGCATGGCATAAATATTTCTAACATAAGCATGGCATAATGTTAAACATAAGCATGGCATAATGTCAAACATAAGCATGGCATAAGTATAGTTAAATTTGTTCACATAACTATGGCATAAATATTTCTAACATGAAATCATGATTTTTACTTTAGTCATGTAAACTTGCAAAAAGGGATTTTTGAATCTAACCTAGCCATGTACCACATATGTCATCATATAATTCTTGTTAACAATATAGACCCAACATGGTTTCAATTATGCGAAATATCGATCATAGCCTAGCCATATTCATAAGTTTGCAAATAGGTTTCTAGTACAAAACATGGCTTAATACATAGATCATGGTGCCAAACTTTTCAATATAATTTCATATGAATTATGATAATCCCAACCTTATTCCAATTACTTCACAAATGATGTTTGTGTAAAAATACACATTATGATGGCATAGTAACAAAATCCCAAACTTGCATGAATTTCAATTAATCAACTACATACATGTAGCTTCAACATAAATTACGTATTTTGCGAATATCCAAACGTCATACTTGCATAAAACTACCGCATGTAGTTTTTCATAATGAATAACATAATTCAAGAACATCCAAACGTATACAATATTCCAACGCACAAATATGAATTATTTTATCGCCACAAATCAAGTATACATATCCACACAATTATTTGTTCATACCAAAATAATACTCTACTTACAATCGTTGCGGCGAATTCTCTAATTTAGGAATTAGAGATGCGACTCCTTTTGACGTAGGCGTTGATTTGATTTGCTTGAATTGCTTTAGGCTTTAGAATTTTCCTCCTAATCTTCTCTCCAATTTGGTGGCTACTCCTAGACGCTCCCCAGCAACATGGCGGCTTTGTTCTTATTTTTGAATGAATAGATTAGGGTTAGTCTAGGGTTGTTTTAATAGAGGTAATGAACTGTTTAGGGCCATTGATGTTGCTTGGATTGATCGTAGCCATTCATCCTAAGGAGAGACCAATTAGAGCTTGCCACCTAGCCCTAATGACAAAGCAGACCACAGAAAATCGGCCAAACACATAATAGGCCAGCCAGGTTGGGCTGGGTTCGACCTGGCTCTGGACCAGGTCGACACCCCTGTCGACAGGCCTGTCGACCTGGTTAGACCAGGTCGACAACCCAGTCGACCTGGGTGCGTCAGGCGGGCCTCTCCCCGCCCTGGCCCATCGGGCCCCACTTCGGAATTTTTAATTGTTTTATTCTGTTTGAATTTAAAAACTTCCGAAGGCCATATCTTCTTCATACGGACTCCGTTTTTCGAAAACTCGGACTCTATTTCGCGTATTTTTCCGAGACGAACGCAATGGCGTAACCCATTTCCCTTAGTTCTTTGATTTCAAATTAATTATACTTTAATTTGTTAATTTCACAGTTATAGAATTTTCGGGGTGTTACATTCTCCCCCACTTAAAAGGATTTCGTCCCCGAAATCTTCAAGTTAGGAGGAATGTATATCCTAACATCCAAACATCCATCTACTCATCCATCAAACACGAGCATCCATTGTCCTTAAAAGACTTCTAATGCTTCTTGATCATATGCAAAGTGTGTGTGTATACATGTACTTATCTAACGCAAAATCAGGCGGTCTACTGATTCAGTTGACCTCCTTAATGCGAATTATGTAAGTGCCATGAATCCATTATGTATGCAAATTTTCCTATTCATGATTCTACATGAGTGCACAATCATTCAATACAAATGCAACATCCACATGACAACACATTAAAGTTCAACCATATACGAATGCAAACATATATGCATATGCAATTATGAAGTGACTGAGCCGATCTAAAACCTAGATTGTGTGTGTATATGCAACCACGAGCAACCACTAGCAATCACTTGCAACCACTTGCAACCACCATACATAACATGTTTCAATTACATGTTTCCATCCAAAGGGTTTCTACCTAAAAGATAAGGTCGAGGAAATATACCTAAAAAGATAGATAAAAGCGCAACTTAAGGAAAAAGAAAGATCAAGGATGTACCCTCGAACAGAAAAGGGTAGGCTGTACGGATTCTAGCTTCAGTTTCCCAAGTCGCGTCTCCCTCGGCGTCGCTCCACTGGACTTTGACGAGCTTGACTTCACGGTTGCGTAGCTTCTTCACTTCCGTTCCTAAGATGCGGGTTGGAACTTTTCTTATGGTTGCTTCGCGTTCCACTTCGGCCTCTTCGAGGATATTTGGCTCTACCACTTCAGCAGACTCATGTAGACATTTTCGGAGATGTGAAACGTGAAAAACGTTGTGGACTCCGGCCAACTTCTCGGGTAGCTCTAATCTATAGGCCATTTTCCCAATTTTCTTGATGATAGGGAATGGCCCTACGAACCTTGGCGCTAGCTTTCCTGTGGTTCCGAAACGAACAACGTTCCTTAGCGGTGATACCTTGAGAAAAACTCTGTCTCCAACCTCAAATTCAAGGTCGGTCCTCCTCTTGTCGGCATAGGACTTTTGTCTGTCTTGGGCCGTCTTCATCCTTCTTCGTATTAAGTCTACTTTCTCTGAAGTCTCTCGGATCATATCTGGTCCAAGTATGAGCTTATCCGTAGACTCCCACCAACAAGTGGGCGATCGGCACGGTCTTCCATATAAAGCTTCGAAGGGCGCCATTCCGATGGTTGCTTGATAGCTGTTGTTGTAGGCAAATTCCACCAAAGGAAGGTGGTCTTCCCATGTCCCTCCGAAGTCAAGGACGCATAGTCTTAGAAGGTCTTCCAAAACCCTGTTCACTCTCTCTGTTTGGCCGTCGGTTTGGGGATGATAGGCTGTGCTCAAGCATAACTGCGTTCCTACTGCTTCTTGCAGACTCCGCCAAAACTCGCTGGTGAAAATGGGGTCTCGGTCACTAACAATGCTAGATGGTATTCCATGGAGCCGAACGATTTCCTTAAGGTAAAGTGATGCTAGGGATGAGGCAGTTCTTTTACTTTTGACAGGTAAAAAGTGGGCGCTTTTAGTAAGCCTATCCACTATTACCCAAATGCTAGTGTTGCCTCTCCTAGACCTAGGCAGCCCATCGATGAAGTCCATTGAGATGCTATCCCACTTCCACTGCGGGACCTCCAAAGGATGTAGTAGTCCGCCAGGCTTTTTCTGTTCCGCCTTAACCTGTTGGCACACCATACACTTAGAAACGAATTCTGCCACGTCCTTTTTCATGCCGTTCCAGAAGAAAGTCCTTTTTATGTCCTTGTACATTTTATCTCCGCCTGGGTGTATCGTCATCTTGGAGTGATGTGCTTCCTCGAGAACCTTCTTTACTAAATCTTTTGTCTGTGGGACGCATAGTCTTCCGTCTCGCCTTAGCAAACCCTTATCGTCGATGGAGTATCTGTTGAGGTGACTTGAAGTCTCACCCCTAATTAGCCTATCAATTATTTCCACAAGCTGAGGGTCTTCGCGTTGTGCTATCCCTACTGAATCCACTAAGGTTGGGCGCACTTCGAGAGATGCTAGCAAGCCTGGTACGAAATCGGAGGAAGGCCTAAAGTCGAAACTGGCTATAAACTCTAGGCTTTGTCTTTCAACAAACAACGGGCTTAGGGTCAATTTCTTTCGGCTCAACGCGTCTGCAACTACGTTGCCTTTGCCCGGAGTGTAGGAGATTTCGAAATCGTACGAGGCAAGAAACTCCATCCATCTTTGTTGCCTTAAGTTAAGATCCTTCTGCGAGAAAAGATATTTCAACGATTTATGGTCAGTGTAAAGTTCGAGCTTCTCACCTAGGAGATAGTGTCGCCAAGACTTGAGTGCAAAGACGATGGCGGCTAACTCAAGATCGTGGGTTGGGTAGTTCTTTTCGTGCACTTTCAACTGCCTCCCGCCATAAGCTACTACCCTTCCTTCTTGCATTAAGACGGCGCCTAGCCCTGTCCCACATGCATCCGTATAAACAGTGAACATCTTGCTCCCATCTGGCAGTGTCAAAACTGGGGCTGTTGTGAGAGCCCTTTTCAGTCGTTGGAAAGCAAACTCGCAATCCAAATCCCAATTGAACACTAGATTCTTCTTAGTCAATTTCGTGAGCGGAGCTGAGATTTTCGCAAAATCCCTTATGAATTTTCGATAGAAACCTGCTAGTCCTAGAAAGCTTCGGACCTCAGTTGCATTCCTTGGTGTCTTCCAATCCTGTACCGCCACTACCTTAGCAGGGTCCACCGCTAACCCTTGTTTGGATACTATGTGCCCAAGGAACCTCACCTCTTCTCTCCAAAAGTGGCATTTGGAGAATTTGGCTTTTAGTTGATGGACTCGCAAAGTTTCCATGATTGCCCTTAAGTGCTGAGCATGTTCCTCTTCACTTTTTGAGAAGATAAGGATATCGTCTACGAAGACCACTACGAATTTGTTGAGGAAATCTCTAAATACCCTACTCATCAGGTCCACGAAGTAAGCAGGTGCATTTGTCAAGCCGAAAGGCATAACAAGCCATTCAAAGAAGCCGTCTGGGGTTCTGAACGCCGTTTTATCGATGCTATCTTCAGCCACCCTTAGCTGATGAAAACCGGTTGCTAAATCGAGTTGGGAGAAAACAGACGCTCCTACAAGCTGGTCAAATAAATCGTCAATTCTAGGGAGAGGGTGCCTATTCTTTTTCGTTAGCTTGTTGAGCTCCCTATAGTCAACACATAGACGGAGTGAACCATCCGCCTTTGTAGCGAACACCACTGGAGCGCCCCATTCTGAAATGCTCCTCCTAATGAACCCCTTTTCTAGAAGCTCTTTAATCTGTTTACTGAGCTCTTTTCTTTCTCGTGGAGCCATGTGTCTAACGGGCAACGCAACGGGCTTTGCATTATCTACAAGATATATGCGGAAGTCTATTTCCCGCTTCGGAGGCAAGCCCTTCACCTCTTCGAAGACATCCGGATATTCCCGGACCACTCTAACTGATTGCAAATTTTCAACAGAGGCATCTAGCGATTCAAGATAACTAAGCATAACCGCATACGAGGGATCACAAGAAATTTCCAAAGTATTACCGAGCTGGGTTAGGAGCCTAACAACCCTTTTCTCACAATCAAGGATGGCCCCATTACTGGATAGCCAATCCATACCCAAAATCAAACCATACCCCGAAAAGCCCAAAACAAAGGCACTACATTGAAATTCTACACTTAGAATGGAAATTTTCAATCCCAAACAGATCATAGACAAATGAGCTGGGCCCCCAATTGGGTTTGAAACAATTAAGGGGTCCTCTACCATACTAGTTTTTAGGTGCAGAGATTCTACTAGAGCAGACGAGATAAAGGAGTGTGATGCGCCAGAATCAAATAAAGTGCGAACGGGGTGATCATAAAGATAAACTACACTTTCTACAGAAGTATTTATACCTCGCTGTTGCAGAGGTGGCGCTTCCAGCACATGAACCTGTGCCCCTGGGGTGGCTCCAGTCCTCTGCCCCTGTCCTCGTTTCTTTGGGCAGTCCTTAGCCCTGTGGCCTGTCTCACCGCAAGAATAGCACCCACCATTCTCCTTGGCCTTCTTTTTCCGGCAGTCCTTTACTAAGTGCCCCACTTTGCCACAGAAATTACACTTCCTCTTCTCTTTGTTGCCTTTCCCGCCTTTCTTAAAGTCTGTCTTCTTAGGCTGCAAACCCTCTTTCTTCCCCTGAGAGCTTTCTGCCTTTGTCTCCTTCTTTCCCTTATCCTCTTCATTCAGCAATGCCATTTGCACCAATCTTTCATACGTGGCTCCCATGGGTATATGGGTCATGGCCAAACTGTGTAATGGCTCATTCAACCCTTTGACGAAACGGAGAGCCTTCTTGTGCGGGGTGTTGACTAGGTCAAGTCCAAACCTAGCCAGCTCATCGAACTGATTCACATACTCTCTGACTGTCTTGTCCCCTTGCTTAAGAAATAAGAATTTTTCCAACTGCAAACTTCTTTCCACATCTGAGAGAAATTTGGTCTCAAACCTTGCCCTAAAGTCCTCCCATGTCTCCACGGGTCTTTCAGCATTAGTGACTTCCCACCAGTAGGAAGCCTCGCCCTTCAATAGCCATACTGCCAATTGTACTTTTTGTCTATCTTCTACCTCAAAGATGATGAATAGGTCCTCCGTTTCTTTCAGCCAATTTCTAGCTGCCACGAAGGACTCAGTTCCATGGAAATCCCTTCCTCCCATAGCTTTAAAATCTTTACATATCTTAGCAAAAGCGTTTCCCCGAGGAGGAGGTGGAGGAAAAGGTGCCGCTGCAGCTGTATGATTTCCTGCAGCTGGGGGAGGAGGAACGGTAGGACCTGGCTGAGTGGCCCTTGCTTCTAAGAATCGTCTAAACCAACCAGGTATTGGTACCCCTTCCGGCAAGTTAAGATCTTCGGACATGCTGAAACAAAAAGGATAGATTCAAAACGAAGGATAAGAGATAGTACCTATGGCTTTGGGGAGTGGACTTTGCCTTTTTAAAATAAAATAATATTTTTATCTTTTAAAAATGCTTCTTTAAATTTCCTTTTTGAAAATAATTTTTCAAAACTTTTTATCTTATCTGGTAAACCTATGCTCTGATACCAAGTGAAACACCCCACCTCCGTTAGGGTCACTCTCAAAGGGAATGCCCTAATTTTGGTGGAGGTTTATAAGTATAAGTCACAGATATACAAGACAGATATAAGAACACATATTTGTAAACAGCGGAAAATCAACAAACTTTTATTTCATGAAAGCAAATACGTGCTACAACAACATCACCATAATTGTCCTACATCTTTTCCCAAAACATAACATAACACTTTCATAATCTGTCTTGATTACATTATTTAAAGAAGCATAAATAAAACATAGATAAACTGCAAAAGCCCCATAGAGTTTGTCCAAAGCCATAGTTCAAAAAGGAAAGGTCCAAGCAATACATTTCTCTTTCTTCAAGCTGGATGTTAAGGCTGGTCAAGCTGCAGTGTTCCCTCCCTGTGGACCTGGGGGGGGAACGGAAGAAAAGAAGACGAAAGAAAAGTAGAGTCAGACATAAAGCCTGAGTAAGTCTAGTACTATTCTGTCTATGAATAAAGAACTGGGTATGATAAGTATAAACAAGAAGTGGAAAAGCACTATAAACTTGGTTAAGTTGTCTAGGGTTGAATATGCTATCGTACCCCATGTTAATCTCTGAACCCATATAAACTAGTTTCCAATTGGCACCCCACAATCAGGGTGATGTGATCCATTCTATGATGATCGGCTCCTACTCGCATAGTTACATGTGTCTTACGGCCCCCGATGTTGTAGTTACCTATGCTGGTCCCACCATGGGGTGTATCAAGTCCCATGGTGGCGGCCCGACACAATCCTAGAGTGCACAGGTATGCTACTGGTGTCTAGTGCCTTATTTTTCTGCGCCGGAGTGTGTGCACGCCCGCACCCCGTTAGAACCTACACTGCTACACCACCGCCGTCGATTTGACCTCTTACAATCAGCCCAGTAATCGTGCCCCACCCTGCCTAGTTTCAGGGTTTCCTGATACACCTTCTAGGGTTACTGCTGAAAAGGGTCCCCCGTTACTAGGTTTTCTATCTCTAACCACATGCTAAGTTGGTTAAGTGTTTTCTAACCTAACCCCACCAGTCCGTTTAGTTTAGCATGTTCCATTTTGATTAAGTCTTTAGTTCACTTAATCCTAACAATCCTGACTCAGCCTTAATTGTCTTATTAAGGCCCTGACCTCTCACATTAGACAGGTATTGTTGTGGCTGCCTGTTGCCGGTTGGTTCCGGGCAGTCTTACGCCACAACTCAGTCTAACCTCGGGTCCTTATTGGGCTCCATGTTTAACCTCCCACCTTGGATAGGTATTGTTGTGACTACTGGACAGCCGGGCGGTTCCGGGCAGGTTTACATCACAACTCAATCCAACCTCGGGTTAAACACATCGTATGTTCTACATTTACATATTTTGTCTTTCTTCTTTATTTATATGTAAATATTTGCGGCCCATTATTAAGTTAATGGTGTAAAGGTTACACCAATCATGGGCCCAACCCATACTTGAATTTGGGCCCTTCTACTTTATATTTTCATTTATTAATTAATTTAGCCCAACGTTATTTTCCCCCATTTAATACGTTCGTTTATATGTTGGGCTTAACCTTTTTAAGCCCAACTTAGCCATGCGAAAGAGGGGAGGCTTAAAGCGTGATTACATACACAAAAAAGGGGAAGGTGAGCGTATGAACTTGCAATATGACGTTGGAAATACAAAATAGAAACTGGTGTACTTGCATAGTAGTAACATATACTTTGATCATAAAAGCATAAGTGACATGAATCAAACCATGTAAACTTGTAGTTAAGTTAAGAATATCACTATTAACACATGGGCTTAACTACAACATGAACCTATATTTTTGTTTAGGCATAATGTCAAACATAAGCATGGCATAAATATTTCTAACATAAGCATGACATAATGTCAAACATAAGCATGGCATAATGTCAAACATAAGCATGGCATAAGTATAGTTAAATTTGTTCACATAACTATGGCATAAATATTTCTAACATGAAATCATGATTTTTACTTTAGTCATGTAAACTTGCAAAAATGGATTTTTGAATCTAACCTAGCCATGTACCACATATGTCATCATATAATTCTTGTTAACAATATAGACCCAACATGGTTTCAATTATGCGAAATATCGATCATAGCCTAGCCATATTCATAAGTTTGCAAATAGGTTTCTAGTACAAAACATGGCTTAATACATAGATCATGGTGCCAAACTTTTCAATATAATTTCATATGAATTATGATAATCCCAACCTTATTCCAATTACTTCACAAATGATGTTTGTGTAAAAATACACATTATGATGGCATAGTAACAAAATCCCAAACTTGCATGAATTTCAATTAATCAACTACATACATGTAGCTTCAACATAAATTACGTATTTTGCGAATATCCAAACGTCATACTTGCATAAAACTACCGCATGTAGTTTTTCATAATGAATAACATAATTCAAGAACATCCAAACGTATACAATATTCCAACGCACAAATATGAATTATTTTATCGCCACAAATCAAGTATACATATCCACACAATTATTTGTTCATACCAAAATAATACTCTACTTACAATCGTTGCGGCGAATTCTCTAATTTAGGAATTAGAGATGCGACTCCTTTTGACGTAGGCGTTGATTTGATTTGCTTGAATTGCTTTAGGCTTTAGAATTTTCCTCCTAATCTTCTCTCCAATTTGGTGGCTACTCCTAGACGCTCCCCAGCAACATGGCGGCTTTGTTCTTATTTTTGAATGAATAGATTAGGGTTAGTCTAGGTTTGTTTTTATAGAGGTAATGAACTGTTTAGGGCCATTGATGTTGCTTGGATTGATCGTAGCCATTCATCCTAAGGAGAGACCAATTAGAGCTTGCCACCTAGCCCTAATGACAAAGCAGACCACAGAAAATCGGCCAAACACAGAATAGGCCAGCCAGGTTGGGCTGGGTTCGACCTGGCTCTGGACCAGGTCGACACCCCTGTCGACAGCCCTGTCGACAGGCCTGTCGACCTGGTTAGACCAGGTCGACAGCCCAGTCGACCTGGGTGCGTCAGGCGGGCCTCTCCCCGCCCTAGCCCATCGGGCCCCACTTCGGAATTTTTAATTGTTTTATTCTGTTTGAATTTTAAACTTAATTTAAAAACTTCCGAAGGCCATATCTTCTTCATACGGACTCCGTTTTTCGAAAACTCGGACTCTATTTCGCGTATTTTTCCGAGACGAACGCAATGGCGTAACCCGTTTCCCTTAGTTCTTTGATTTCAAATTAATTATACTTTAATTTGTTAATTTCACAGTTATAGAATTTTCGGGGTGTTACAGTCTCCATAAGCAACATTAAGTGGAAGAGGCAACAATTGAATATTATCATCAAATGAAAAACCCTATTCTGATATAGGAACTCAATTTACAAGGGTAAGGTATGTTGATATTGTAACTCACTTGATAGCAGCCTTGATTTGATCGTAAGTAGCAGACTTCTCTAATCTAATGGTAAGATCAAAAACAGAGAAATCAACAATAGGCACTCTGAATGACATGCCAGTAAGCTTTCCATTCAATGCAGGAAGCACTTTGCCTACAACCCGTTTTCATTACATAATTACCATTTTCTATTTAGCCAGACCATCCAAACCGCACGGCTACTAAGATGCGTCGTTGAAATTGAAGTTCCCACCTTGGCAGCTTCAGTGCTGCTAGGAATAATGTTAAAGCTGGCAGCTCTTCCTCCTCTCCAGTCCTTTGAAGAAGGTCCATCTACAGTCTTCTGAGTAGCAGTTGTGTAACGATCCAGGGAAAAATTCGATGCTCGAATTTTCGATAATAATATATAAACCCATTTTACTTGCCAAAAACCCAAGTATCGAATCCCGGATTGTTTATTGAAAGAAATTAGAGGGTGAGAAAAGAAAGAAAGAATATTAGAATAGAAGAAAGAAGAAGAACCACCCATCAGAATCTCATAGAGAAACAGATAAAATATAATATAACAAATCCTTTTATACAAAAGAACCGTATGCAACCATCAGAGTACAACATATATCAGAGACAGCCGAAAATAACTTTATATAACTAGTAGTGAAGCCTCCTGCTTCCAGCTCCTGAAACTCCAGGCGAAACCTAACCCGAGCACATTTGAGGAAAAGCAAAATACACCGGGTCAGCCAGGAATACTTTCAGTGATAAACTCACAAAACACACAACTTGTTTAACTTTGGAAAATCCTTTCTGAAATCAAAGGATAATAGTAAGACCAGCCCACACATAAACACGGACGGTTTTTACTTTACTATAACCCAAAACGGTTTCGAAATCATAACTTATTCCGATATTATAATAGTGTCTAAATACAAATAATTAACAATCTAGCGGAATGCTTGCATCTCACGATCCACATATATAGTATACAAACAAAATCGCGGGCGCTTATTGGAAATTGGATTCCGACTATGACAAGGTATGGATCCACCTGCCGATAGTGTATCTCTAGAGGCGAATACACTGGGTACAACAAGAACGTCTTGCAACCCGGCCCACACATGACCGACCACTCATTTCGCTTGAGTGTATTGAATGTATATCACCAACAGTTGGGCTCAAACCACCGTTTCCTGAAAAGGGACAGCATCGAATATAGATTAAAGAAACAAATGGAATTTCTCTAAATAGGTGACTATACACCCTAATAGGAGCGACCCACATAGCCATGCTGGCTGCCCGATTTTTTTCATTTCCCGGTTGTGAGGCTTGAGGCTAGAATTTACTTTTAGAACATTTGGTCATCCTTTACTTTGAATGCCACATCGTCAGATCCTCTGGATATCACTAATTGACGTCAACAAAAATACCCTAGTTGGGAGCTACCCAACTATGACACATTTGAAGAAATCAACGTACGTGACCCATTGGAAATACTCTGTCAAACATTCGTCCATACAAGTCATCCAGGAACAGGATGAATCGAAGGCACCCTCCTACCGCATCCTTATATAGGAATCACCCCAAGGATCAGTAGCGAGTAGTCCTTGTAATCCGTAGATTTCAACTACGACAGAATCACAAATCAAATAACTTTGTTTGCAAGCCAGAGAAATTCGACAAGTAGTCCTTCCGTTTATGAAGATGCACGGTCTTCAATTTCTCCATCTTGATCAGCTTTTGAACGCCTTTGATGGTAACGTATTTGCTGATCGGAATGGTTTTCGAATATAAATTCGATCCCGGTCTTTCCGTACCAACAATCGTATTGGTCAGGTTTGATAGTCGATGATTTAACTATCAAAGAACAAATGTGTGAATGAGTTTGTTGATTCAGTACTTGGCACTACTTGGTCTATAAATAAATGGTAAATCAACCTTTAATTCTTTTAATATAACTAAACTTTATATTTATTTTCAATTATAACAAAAATTATTTTAAATACTTTAAAACATGTATACATGTATATACCCAGCTTTCCACTCCTTTTGGAAATATCGATCTATTTCTTTAAAACCTTTTTCCCTTTTCTTTATATTCGAGTATCTCGATATATTCATATATGTATTATACCTCATAGTATAAAATAGATTACTGATTCTTTTACGGCACAGCAAATGTCATATTATAAATTTTGAAACTAATTATTTTTATTTACATTGTAACCGACATTTCAGTATTCTTTATATTCCAGAATCTTGCACTTATGCTCCATACTTCTCGTATGGAATATCACACCAATTACCACACCGTTTACTCGTTCCAAACTAATACCATTCCTTGATAATAATGAAGCCGTTCAAGTTGGGGTATTTTATTTACCTCTCAGACCTTGATCGACAACGTTCTTATCTCAGAACAATATCAGTTCATCACTTATCCACTGATATTAAAACCTCATTTACCACCTTGATTTTAAATCTGATTTTATAAACCGTTTCTTACATTTGAAATCTTCGTTCAGTATAACCTCCTTACTTAATTCGTTTGATTAAGTAAATATTCACTAAAACATAACTTTTCTCTTAAAGCATTATTGCCCTAACAACTTTTGTGTTTTTAATAAAATCGCACATCGAATAATCTACTTCCCTATATTCGGCATTCTTATCATAACTTTATCTTGGGTTTAAAACCCGCTTTTCACTTTCTTTACAACCAGGCCTCATTACTTGGATTTTCTTTCCAAAAGCCATTTACCAGTATTTAACACAACCTAATTATATATATATTTCCCTTTACATTTGTAATCCTTATTTCAATTACAATGTTCGCTCAATTCAATACATTAACCTTTAAGGTCACCATTTTATTTAAAAACACTTTTAAAACCCTATTTGGATTGTTTTCAAATCACTTATAAAAAATCCGTTAAGCATCTTAAACCACTTCTTATATTTTACTCTAAAACTATTACCATATGCCCGTCTATTACAAATCTATTTATTCATTTCCCTTAAAGGTTTCATTTCTTTGAATTCACATTGCTTAATTTAAAAATTTAAGTAAAACCTTATTAAAACCCTTGTATTTCACTAATAAATTCGGTTACAAATCTCGTTTAAAACTTGGATTATACATCCCTTTACAAAAGCACATATCGTCCCTTAATTTCTTTTAATTTGAATTCCAATTAAAAGTCAAATCTTACTTAGAATAACCATTAACATTAATATTAACTATATTAAAAATAGTAAATTTTGCCATTAACTGAAAATAGTATGATTGTCGTTTTTAAAAGCTTATTAAATAATAATTTATGTTATTAACACTAACCAACTCAATAATTCCTTTAATTTATAGTTAATTGGAGATTAACTAACAATTTAACACTAAACAACTAGATAATTCTTTTGAATTATAGTTAATCAAAGATTAACTAATACTTTTCACTATTCGTTAACTTAACGAATATCAATTTAGTTCAATTATCTATTTCAATTATAAACGGTTGATTTTTGCCAAGCGTACATATCAGTTAACAGTTAACTGACTTCCATTTGTCATTTCCCCTTTTAAATTAATTAAATAACTTAATTAATTTAAAATCACTATTTAATTGTTTTAATAACAATTATTCCCTTTTTACCAGCCCGTAGGTAAATTCTCTGGTTTTCTAGCTTTTGGCACATGCGCAAATCATACGGTCTTATAAAACCATTTAAATAATTTCTTTTATAAACTCGATTAAAATATTTATTTATAAATTCCTAATTTAATTATTAATATAAAATGTCTGAAAAGCTTTAGTTCAGTTATATAATAATTTATAACTTTAAAGCGGCGTCAATTCACCGTACGGTAAACCGACGTTTGAAACAACACATTTTGGCTATTCACTGCCAATTACCCAATCAACACTGTCGATTGATTTTAAACACACACAGGTGAATATCTATTCAACCATCATGTTCAAACAGGTTTCACTACCATCTGGGGTTCAATCAGTTCATATATCAATAATATGAAAACAAACAACATATATAATATTTGAGGAATCCGGTCGGAACCTTCCAACCTGTTCTTCCCTGCATCATAGCTCGTTATACATTCCATAATAATATATGAAATAAATTTCATATGATCTACTAATTTAAAATGATGAAATATAAATAACAACAACCAATCAAACAATAAAAAGCCAATAGCAACCAATCAATCAATTTATACTTTTAACGGTAAATTATATTTTAATATGAATATACCACATCACAGGATTCCAGAAGGTGTGAGAATTAACTCACCAGTTCATTTCAGTTGACGGTGGATGCGTTTGTTGCATTTAATTTGAAACGAACGTTCAAAATTAGCTGAAATTTCAACTGCGTCAGATCAGTGCCTAGTTAGTGCCATCGTCTAGGTCTCGTCCCTGCGATCCCAACGGATCCTGTTTCGCTGAAATCCGTTAACGTATATGGAAGTTACACTGATTTCAAGTTTATTTATATTTCCCGATTAATTAACAGCGAATTAATAATTTAATTAAATAATTTAACTAATTACCTTTTATAAACCGGGCCACGGCAGCGCGATTAGTAAATATCCCACTCGTTTTCCCCAATTAGAAAATGAGAAACCCGATCCTCCTCCTTTGCCATTCCACTCTGCTCCATCGAGCCTCCAATTTCGCCGCCGATAATCCACTTGGGACCACCGCGACCATCCCATTGACTCCGCCTGACCAAGGCGCTTCAACGCCGATGGTCCCCAAGGACATAGCCTCCCCTGCGCCGTTAAAACCCACCTCGACTGAACTCCATTCAACCATGAAATACCACCGTCGGAGGCCACCATAGATGACCAGACTACCACCGTCTTCGGTGCCTCGCTCCCCTCTATCACCGACCCTCAACCACGAGGTCCTGAAACCCCCATATCAATGGAAAGTTCCAAATTTATGATTCGAACTCCAATAAAAGAACAGCTCCAATCATCCTTGTTTTCCGATCACGACACACTACCAGGCGAAACGTTCAGCAGCAAAGTTGAAGCTCTCGAGCCCCTCTACATCCCCGCCTTTGACACCATCCACCAATAGCAACTCAAATCACCACAAAATCACAAAGAACGAAACCCAGATCCGGCTGTAAATCGTGATTTCCGGCCACCTCCGACCACCGTTCCACCCTAATTTTTCTCAGTAGGTAGATCTCAACCCGATCTATCAGTTTGCTTCAGATTTTCCTAGCCAATTCCTGACGGATTCGGAGAAATAATTTAATTAGCGTTTGAGGTTTTTTTTTGCAAAAAGGAAGTGCTGGAAAATATTTTGGATGGGATGGTCAGAAATATGAGCTGAAATGGGTGTATATATAAATAGAAAATAATATTTATTTAAGTTGATGTGACGAACGATATTTTTCTTCGTGTCTATCACAATTTTAAATGCTGTTTATTGGCTCCTGTGCTCACATACAAACCCCGTTCGTGATGCTAATGGACGGCATAGTATAATTTGACGATACAGTCCTAATGAAACTTGTTTCGTCGAATTCCGAGTCCGTTTGCTCAAACAACGCTCGTTCACGTCCAGATGGTCGTTTTATTTGTATTTTATTTTGCCAAGCTCACAGAATAACTTTGATGGACGCGCAACTTGAAATCTAGCAATAATTTACTGTTACGGTCTCAATAAAATTTGTTTCGTCGAAAACGAAGGTTGTTTGAATAAAGTCCCTTTTATAACTGCCCAATTCAAATAAAATAATCCAATTTTAAAATACCTCAATATAATATAAATAAAATATTGAAATGGGCCATACACGACCAGAATTTCGTACACTACCAAAATAAAATATCATGGGTTGAATTTCAAGCCATATCGATATTTTAAATATTTAAAAACCATTTATTTAATATAAATAAACATTATAATATATAACGAAATTCCATAGCGACTATTTCAAAATTTGATTTGGACATAAAACAAAATCTACAACATGAAAACTCAATTTTTCTCTTCCATTAGAAAAATATTATCCAACAGATTCGGACGTTTCTTGTTTCGAGGAAATCCGACTTATATTGGATCCTGTACAGCTGTTTAAAGTTCAAAACGAAATATTACGAACTGTCGCGCCGCTACAGCTCGTTTTATAATTAAATTATAAATTATACGTTTTAACATCGTTTTAATAACGAATATATTAATATAATTTAATATAAACCATATTAAACCACTTTAAATTGCTCGTTCACATTATACAACAAAATCAACATTTTTCCAAATATCCCGAAAATAAATTATTATTATATTATTAATATAATTTAAATATTTAAATTAAAATGGTTAAATCCAATTATTTATATTCAAATCCATATTTTAAATAAATAAAATAATCCAAATAATTGGCTAGAAAATACGGGACGTTACATTCCTTCCCCCTTAAAAGAATTTCGTCCCCGAAATTACTAAGGTAGAAGAAATGCTGCAGACCCATTATCTTTACCAAGAATATTTAATTTAAAACTCGATTTTTAATTTCAATACAAATCTAGTTTGTTTTAAAACCAATTTATTTCAAATAACATAATTTTCCAAAATCTTCAAAAAAATTCTAACACCTTAAATTTTGGAATTTTTTTGGCAGAGTCTCCTCTGTACGGAGGACATCTGCAATATCGCAGATTCAAGAAATAAATATACCTCGATCAACACGGTCGGAAATATTCAAAATCCAAACTCAAAACCCAAATAAAAACCAAAATTTCATATTTATGTGGGCGTACCTTTTTGCGAGCGTTATTACGCGATAAGCAATATTTTATATTCGAGCTTGCTTAGTTATCATGCAGCTCTATTCAAAATGGATTCAATTAACTCCAGAATTTCTCTTGGATGGGTTTTAAAGCTGAATTGGCACTTCAGCACCTGTTCTCAACTCAAACGAATTCATCAGTCATCATAACAATACCAGTTATGTTCAAAACATCCATACCATTCATATCATACACACAATTCAATCCATATGAGATTATAACCACGTCTTTAGCAATTCATTTATCTCTTTAATTATCCATTTGGATATAAATTGGATAAATTTATCCAACTTATTTATTTCAAATTGGTTTTAACCAAGTCGATTCAGGTTCAGGTTTATATCCATGAGATCGAGCACACCATCCAAATATATCATACAAACCAGCATTAACAAATCAATCGATTGCCCATACTGTAATAACCTTTACTTTTATTTTATTATAAAATAAATTGGGCAAAATTAATTTCAAAAATAATTTATATCAAATTACAAATACGCGCTCTCATAAATATAATCAAACTCAATCTAGGGTATTACTAACCCTATCTCTATCGAGTCAAGCCACAGAGCCAAGGTTATCACTAAACCAATAGCTCTGATACCACTGTAACGACCCAGGGAAAAATTCGACGCTCGAATTTTCGACAATAATATACAAACCCATATTACTTGCCAAAAACCCAAGTATCGAATCCCAGATTGTTTATAGAAAGAAATTAGAGGGTGAGAAAAGAAAGAAAGAATATTAGAATAGAAGAAAGAAGAAGAACCACCCATCAGAATCTCACAGCGGAACAGATAAAATATAATATAACAAATCATTTTATACAAAAGAACCGTATGCAACCATCAGAGTACAACATATATCAGAGACAGCGGAAAGTAACTTTATATAACTAGCAGTGAAGCCTCCTGCTTCCAGCTCCTGAAACTCTAGGCGAAACCTGACCTGAGCACATTTGAGGAAAAGCAAAATACACCGGGTCAGTCTGGAATGCTTTCATTGATAAACTCATAGAACACACAACCTATTTAACTTTCGAAAATCCTTTCTGAAATCAAAGGATAATAGTAAGACCAGACCACACATAAACACGGACGGTTTTTACCTTACTATAACCCAAAATGGTTTTGAAATCATAACTTATTCTGATATTATAATATTGTCTAAATACAAATAATTAACAATCTAGCGGAACGCTTGCATCTCACGCCCCACATATATGGTATACAAACAAAATCGCGGACGCTTATTGGAAATTGGATTCCGACTATGACAAGGTATGGAACCACCTGCCGATAGTGTATCTCTAGAGGCGAATACACTGGGTTCAACAAGAACATCTTGCAACCCGGCCCACACATGACCGACCACTCATTTCGCTTGAGTGTATCGAATGTATATCACCATCGATTGGGCTCAAACCACCGTTTCTCGAAAAGGGACAGCATGGAATATAGATTAAAGAAGCAATTGGAATTTCTCTAGATAGGTGATTATACACCCTAATGGGAGCGACCCACATAGCCATGCTGGCTGCCCGATTTTTGTTATTTCCCGGTTGTGAGGCTTGAGGCTAGAATTTACTTCTAGAACATTTGGTCATCCTTTACTTTGAATGCCACTTCGTCAGATCATCTAGATATCACTAATTGACGTCAACAAAAATACCCTAGTTGGGAGCTACCCAACTATGACACATTTGAAGAAATCAACGTACATGGCCCATTGGAAATACTCTGTCATACATTCATCCATACAAGTCATCCAGGAACAGGATGAACCAAAGGCACCCTCTTACTGCATCCTTATATAGGAATCACCCCAAGGATCAGTAGCGAGTAGTCCTTGCAATCCGTAGATTTCAACTACGACAGAATCACAAATCAAATAACTCTGGTTGCAAGCCAGAGAAATCCGACAAGTAGTCCTTTCGCTTATAAAGATCCACGGTCTTCAATTTCTCCATCTTGATCAGCTTCTGAACGCCTTTGATGGTAACGTATTTGCTGATTGGAATGGTTTTCAAATATAAATTCGATCTCGGTCTTTCCATACCAACAATCGTATTGGTCAGGTTTGATAGTCGATGATTTAACTATCAAAGAACAAATATGTGAATGAGTTTGCTGATTCAGTACTTGGCACTACTTGTTCTATAAATAAATGGTAAATTAACCTTTAATTCTTTTAATATAACTAAACTTTATATTTATTTTCAATTATAACAAAAATTATTTTAAATACTTTAAAACATGTATATATGTATATACCCGGCTTTCCATTCCTTTTGGAAATATCGATCTATTTATTTAAAACCTTTTTCCCTTTTCTTTATATTCGAGTATCTCGATATATTCATATATGTATTATACCTCATAGTATAAAATAGATTACTGATTCTGGTACGGCACAACAAATGTCAAATTATAAAGTTTGAAACTAAATATTTTTATTTACACTGTAACCGACATTTCAGTGTTCTTTATATTCTAGAATCTCGCACTTATGTTCCATACTTCTCGTATGGGATATCACACCAATTACCACACCGTTTACTCGTTCCAAACTAATACCATTCCTCGATAATAATGAAGCCGTTCAAGTTGGAGTATTTTATTTACCTCTCAGACCTTGATCGACAACGTTCTTATCTCAGAATAATATCAGTTCGTCACTTATCCACTGATATTAAAATCTCATTTACCACCTTGATTTCAAATCTGGTTTTATAAACCGTTTCTTACATTTGAAATCTTCGTTCATTATAACCTCCTTACTTAATTCGTTTGATTAAGTAAATATTCACTAAAACATAACTTTTCTCTTAAAGCATTATTGCCCTAACAACTTTTGTGTTTTTAATAAAATCGCACATCGAATAATCTACTTCCCTATATTCGGCATTCTTATAATAACTTTATCTTGGGTTTAAAACCCGCTTTTCACTTTCTTTACAACCAGACCTCATTACTTGGATTTTCTTTCCAAAAGCCATTTACCAGTATTTAACACAACCTAATCATATATATTTCCCTTTACATTTGTAATCCTTATTTCAATTACAATGTTCGCTCAATTCAATACTTTAACCTTTAAGGTCACCATTTTAGTTTAAGAACACTTTTAGAACCCTATTTGGATTGTTTCCAAATCACTTATAAAAAATCCGTTAAGCATCTTAAACCACTTCTTATATTTGACACTAAAACCATTACCATATGCCCGTCTATTACTAATCAATATATTCATTTCCCTTAAAGGTTTCATTTCTTTGAATTCACATTACTTAATTTAAAATTTTAAGTAAAACCTTATTTAAACCCTTGTATTTCACTTATAAATTCTATTTACAAATCTCGTTTAAAACTTGGACTATACATCCATTTACAAAAGCACATATCGCCCTTTAATTTCTTTTAATTTGAATTCCAATTAAAAGTCATCTCTTACTTAGAATAACCATTAACGTTAATATTAACTATATTAAAAATAGTAAATTTTGCCATTAACTGAAAATAGTATGATTGTCACTTTTAAAAGCTTATTAAATAATAATTTATGTTATTAACACTAACCAACTCAATAATTCCTTTAATTTATAGTTAATCGGAGATTAACTAACAATTTAACACTAAACAACTCGATAATTCTTTTAAATTATAGTTGATCAAAGATTAACTAATATTTTTCACTATTCGTTAACTTAACGAATATCAAATTATCTATTTCGATTAAAAACGGTTGATTTTTGCCAACCGTACATATCAGTTAGCAGTTAACTGACTTCCATTTGTCATTTCCCCTTTTAAATTAATTAAATAACTTAATTAATTTAAAATCACTATTTAATTGTTTTAATAACAATTATTCTCTTTTTACCAGCCCGTAGGTAAATTATCTGGTTCTCTAGCTTTTGGCACATGCACAAATCATACGATCTTATAAAACCATTTAAATAATATCTTTTATAAACTCGATTAAAATATTTATTTATAAATTCCTAATTTAATTACTAATATAAAATGACTGAAGAGCTTCAGTTTAGTAATAAAATAATTTATAACTTTAAAGCTGCGTTAATTCACCGAACGGTAAACCGACGTCTGAAACAACACATTTTGGCCATTCACTGCCAATTACCCAATCAACACCGTCGATTGATTTTAAACACACACAGGTGAATATCTATTCAACCATCATGTTCAAACAGGTTTCACTACCATCTGGGGTTCAATCAGTTCATATATCAACAATATGAAAACAAACAACATATATAATATTTGAGGAATCCAGTCAGATCCCTCCAACCTGTTCTTCCCTGCATCACAGCTCGTTATACATTCCATTATAATATATGAAATAAATTTCATATGATCTACTAATTTAAAATGATGAAATATAAATAACAGCAACCAATCAAACAATAAACAGGCAACAGCAACCAATTTATACTTTAACGGTAAATTATATTTTAATATGAATTTACCACATCACAGGATTCCAGAAGGTGTGAGAATTAACTCACCAGTTCATTTCAGTTGACGGTGGACGCGTTTGTTTCATTTAATTTGAAACGAACATTCAAAATTAGCTAAAATTTCAACTGCGTCATATTAGTGCCTAGTCAGTGCCATCGTCTAGGTCTCGTCCCTGCGATCCCAACGGATCCTGTTTTGTTGAAATCCGTTAACGTATGTGGAAGTTACACTAATTTCAAGTTTATTTAAATTTCTCGATTAATTAACATCGAATTAATAATTTAATTAAATAATTTAACTAATTACCTTTTATAAACCTGGCCACGGCAGCGCGATTAGTAAATATCCCATGCGTTTTCCCCAATTAGAAAATGAGAAACCCGATCCTCCTCCTTTGCCATTCCACTCTGCTCCATCAAGCCTCCAATTTCGTCGTTGATGATCCACTTGGGACCACCGCGACCATCCCACTGACTCCGCCTGACCAAGGCGCTTCAACGCCGATGGTCCCCAATGCCACAACGTCCCCTGCGCCGTTAAAATCCACCTCGACTGAACTTCGTTCAACCATGAAATACCACCGCCGGAGGCCACCATAGATGACCGGACTACCACCATCTTTGGCGCCTCGCTCCCCTCTATCATTGACCCTTAACCACGAGGTCCTGAAACCCCCATATCAACGGAAACTTGCAAATTTCCGATTCAAACTCCAATAAAAAAACAGCTCCGATCATCCTAGTTTTTCGATCACGACACTCACTACCAGGCGAAACGTTCAGCAGCAAAGTTGAAGCTCTCGAGCCCCTCTACATCCCTACCTTTGACACCATCCACCAATAGCAACTCAAATCATCACAAAACCACAAAGTACGAAACCCAGATCCGGCTGTAAATCGTGATTTTCGGCCACCACCGTTCCACCCTAATTTTTCTCAGTAGGTAGATCTCAACCCGATCTATCACTTTGCTTCAGATTTTCCTAGCCAATTTCTGACGGATTCGGAGAAATAATTTAATTAGCGTTTGAGAGTTTTTTTGCAAAAAGGAAGTGCTGCAAAATATTTTGGATGGGATGGTCAGAAATATGACCTGAAATGGGTGTATATATAAATAGAAACTAATATTTATTTAAGTTGATGTGACGAACGATATTTTTCTTCGTGTCTATCGCAATTTTAAACGCTGTTTATTGGCTCCTGTGCTCACATACAAACCCCGTTCGAGATGCGAATGGACGACATAGTATAATTTGACGATACGGTCCTAATGAAATTTGTTTCGTCGAATTCCGAGTCCGTTTGCTCAAACAGCGCTCGTTCACGTCCAAATGGTCGTTTTATTTGTATTTTATTTTGCCACGCTCACAGAATAACTCTG
This sequence comes from Allium sativum, assembly GCA_030737875.1. NCBI lineage: Eukaryota > Viridiplantae > Streptophyta > Magnoliopsida > Asparagales > Amaryllidaceae > Allium > Allium sativum. The sequence continues at coordinate 792,165,291 of CM060919.1, read as the reverse complement.
ATGGACGCGCAACTTGAAATCTAGCAATAATTTACTATCACGGTCTCAATAAAATTTGTTTCGTCAAAAATGAAGGTTGTTTGAATAAGTCCCTTTTATAACTGCCCAATTCAAATAAAATAATCCAATTTTAAAATACCTCAATATAATATAAATAAAATATTGAAATGGGCCATATATGACCAGAATTTTGTACACTACCAAAATAATATATCATTGGTTGAATTTCAAGCCAAATCGATATTTTAAATATTTAAAAACCATTTATTTAACATAAATAAACGTTATAATATATAACGAAATTCCATAGCGACTATTTCAAAATTTGATTTGGACATAAAACAAAATCTACAACACGAAAACTCGATTTTTCTCTTCCATTAGAAAAATATTATCCAACAGATTTGGACGTTTCTTGTTTCGAGGAAATCCGACTTATATTGGATCATGTACAACTGTTTAAAGTTCAAAACGAAATATTACGAACTACCACGCCGCTGCAGCTCGTTTTATAATTAAATTATAATTTAAACGTTTTAACGTCGTTTTAATAACGAATATATTAATATAATTTAATATAAACCATATTAAACCACTTTAAATTGCTCATTCATATTATACAGCAAAATCAACATTTTTCCAAATATCCTGAAAATAAAATATTATTATATTATTAATATAATTTAAATATTCAAATTAAAATGGTTAAATCCAATTATTTATATTCAAATCCATATTTTAAATAAATAAAATAGTCCAAATAATTGGCTAGAAAATACGGGACGTTACAAGTTGTAAAAAATATGGTTAAATAAAAAGGAAAAGGAAAAGATGTCTTGCATAAACAATTAGGCTGCTTGATTTACATTAGTGAATACCGGTAATAGAATGTATAGTGGTCATCAATCCCTCTACGATTTCGAATCTGTCATTGATAACCTATGAACACATGGCAGTAGCTTTTTGTAAGTTCATGTTATTTCTCTCTGCTTTTTTTTTTGAATATAAAAGATAAAGAACGAAAATATCATTGTTACCTTTGCAAGAGGAGGCAAGCAGTTGGTGGTGCAGCTGGTGTTGGAGAAAATATCGAGGTCGGATTTGTATGTCTTCTCGTTCACACCAACAATGAACATGGGGGCATCTTTGCTAGGAGCAGAGAAGACAACCTTCTTGGCACCACCCTGTTGTCAATTTCATGTGTCAAAACAGTTGGGCATAAGACTGCCAAACATTATGAATGCAGCAGAAAACTCAAAAAAAAATTAACTACTAGCTCATTCATTGTGCTATTACGATAACGGTAAATTTCCTGTTATCAAATCATTACTTGTCAATTTTTTACTACTTCTTCCTACCGTAAATCATCGTTTACAATTTTTCAAAATCAGTGGTAATGTTAATTTTACCAGTCAAATTATTATACATGTAAAATTCATTTAATATCTTTTATTACACACATTTAGAACCAAGTAAATAATTAAATTTATTTCACTGACCATGTAAAATAATGCTAAATTCTCTATTTATGCATTTATTAAGTGACAATGTATAAAGAAGCAAGGTTATAATGTGAAAACATGTCAAACTGATAAAATTTTAACAAAGGAATAACTTGCCATTACGATGTAACGGTTGTAGATGATGGGAATACTAGTCTTTAGTATGCTAGCCTATCAATTATGGTAACAGTACTACTACAATATTTGCAATATTTGTGATATGATAACGTAATCATTACCGTAACAGCCCCACTCATTCCAACTGCATATGTCAAATGCTATCTTAAAGACCAACTTGTCATGGTTATATCGATAAGGACACAAATGTGCTATAGCCTAACCAGGAACCATATTTGACAACAAAAAATAGTCACACATAGTGTGTTATGGGAAACAACCGCTAAAATTTTACTGTAATGTCAATGAAATAACTAAATTTAATGTAAGCACAACCTAGCTATTTGGTAAACCAGAAGAACCCCGGATAAAGATGGAATGATCAAACCCCATGTTTTGAACGGAAAACAAGCCTTGAGATGAGCAGCAGCCTTATCCTTGTCAGTGAAGACACCAGTTGACTCAACAATGTACTCCACACCAGTTTCGCCCCATGGATTCTCTTCAGGGTTCCTTAACAGCCATATTTAATAAATTTTAGCCATGGAAAATAATGTTTAAACTAAAAAGGTAACCTGAAATTCACAGAGGTGAGAGGTTACCTGCAGCTAAAGACAACAACTAGTTTCTCACCAAACAGAAGGGTCTTCGAGTCCTTCTCATGATGCTTCCATGCACCATGCACACTATCATACTTGAACATGTACGTCCGAAGAAAATATACAACAGAAATAAAATAACGTGAACATAAATAATTATTCTCATTCCATGAATACATTTGTCTTCAACACCAATTACCAATACACAACAAAACAACAAACAAGTGGGGAAGCTGTTTTTTGAAGTAGTTCCATTTCAAAAAAAGGAAACAAATGAATCGGTGCCATCTCACCTGTTAACAATACATTATATCATATCTCTTAATTGGGCTTGTAAATGGGCTTGGCCCAATTCCCTTTTTATGTTTTATTTTAACCGCTGTATCATTAAACTGGTATATATAAATACCAGTACCTTGTACACTCTTATTCATTCAATAACAATAATTCTCTGGTTTGCATTTCCTCTCCGAAATCATCTTATACAATATCAGAAAATTCAATATGGTATCAGAGCCATTACAAATCTGCATTTAAAAAGAAAACAAAAGAAATTTTGTTGCAGATTCATCAGATAATTTTCATCACTTGAATCCGACTCATCAAAGATCATTCTTGATCTCATCATTTGAGATTTTGCTCCTGAATTGATCAAATCACTGTGCCACGCCTAGATTTAACTGGCTGCATCAGTGATTCAATCATCAAGAGAGAGGAAATCAAATCTGAAGCACTCTTCACCGATCATATTACCCTAGAAGCGTTCACAATCAAGAAAGAAAGCATCAAGAAAGCCATCAGAAGTTGCTTCAACCGAAAACTCAGTGTGAAGAACAAATAATTCTTCATTTAAAACTTTCAGTGCTCAAGTTCTTGACTACAAACCTACTTCTTGAGTAATCCAATTCTAAGTAAAGAGGTTTAGATTCATATTACCTCTTTTTCTGCATTTATCCTCATTATATTTCTGGAATGGCAAATAGCAACACTGGATCAACCAGCACTTCAGGGACATCTGAGCCTGTAAATCCGAATCACCCTTCCAAGAATGTGATCAGTCTCAAGAGCCAACTAATCACCATTCCTCTTGATCAAAACAATTACCTTCTCTGGAAATTACAGGTTGAAACCTCATTTCAAGGATATGGTCTAGAAGGATGCATCCTTGGCACAATTCCCATTCCACCAAAGTTCAGAACTGATGCATCGAACACCATAGTTAGTAATGATGAATATACATCATACTACAGACAAGAAAGATTAATCAGTGCGTGGTTGTTATCATCTATAAGTCCTACCCTAATGCCACAAGTTATTGGATGCAAGACTGCTAATGAAATATGGACTACTTGTGAGAAAATCTTTAATACACAGTCTGCAGCCAAATCTTTGTTCTATAAAAGACAACTTCAAAACTGCAAGAAAGATAATATGAGTATGAGTGAGTACTTAGCAAAAGTTAAAAACATTTGTGACATGTTAAAGGCCTTAGGAAGCAATATTGAAGAATCAGATCAGGTTCTTTCTATTGTAAATGGTCTAGGCGATGAATATGAGGCTGTAGTAGCCATTATTACATCACAAAAGATTACTCCACCACTGGATGATATTCACGCCATGTTACTATCACTTGAGGCAAGAATCTCTCACAAGAACTCTACTGAATCAGATTACTGACTCAATTATGCAGTTAATAATAGAGGCAGGGGGCAAGGAAATTATAAAAATAATAACAATCAAAGAGGAGGTTTCAATCCAAGAGGAAGAGGTAGAGGAAGATCATCAAACAACAATAATAAACCTAAATGTCAAATATGTGAAAGAATTGGTCACACTGCTCTTAAATGCTACTTCAGATTTAATTCCAACTACACTGGGAATCAGGGAAATAGCAGTAGCAATGGGAACAACCCTAATGCTAATGTGGCACAAGCTCAAACAGAATCATCAAATCAGACTAATGAAAAGCATTGCAATCAAACTGAAGCAACCAATTCAGACACAACACTGGATGACAACTGGTTTCCTGACTCAGGTGCTACTAACCACATGACCAACAATTTAGATAATCTCAATCTTGGAAATAGAGAATACAGAGGTAAACAGTCTATAACCATGGGTGATGGCAAGTGTATTAGTATTTCACATACTGGTAATGCTTTATTAAGAGGTAAGAAACAACTGTTTTTACACAAATTATTAAGGGTACCCAAAATTAGAAAAAACTTAATGAGTGTGTCTCAGTTCACTAAGGACAACAATGTCTACTTTGAATTTTATCCTAATTACTGTGTTATCAAAGACATTATGACACATAAACTTTTATTGCAGGGTGATGAATTTCATGGACTGTACAAGTTCAAACTTGGAGATCAATTACATCATGTAATAGAAAAACAATGTCTTGTTTCTACTGTTCATGATCAAAGTAGTAACAGTAATACTTTTGATATTTGGCATCATAAATTGGGTCACCCTAGTGTTAACATTGTTAAAAGCATTCTGGATGATAATAAAATTCCTTACAGTAATGTGTTTTTACCATATATCTGTACACATTGTCAATTAGGTAAAAATCATAAACTACCATTTGACAACTCATCAACTGTTTACTCTAAACCATTTGATCTAATAGCCACTGACCTGTGGGGTCCAGCTTCCATTACTGTTGATTTTGGGTATAAATATTATATCTCATTTATTGATGCTCACTCTAGATATACTTGGATCTATTTCTTAAAGTCCAAATCTGATACTCATGATGTTGTTTTAAAATTCCTCACCATGATAGAAAATCAATTTAATACTAGAGTGAAAATATTCCAGTCTGATGGTGGTACTTGATATAAAACCCTTGTCAAATACTTTGATAATAAAGGTATAATTCATAGATTGACATGTCCCTACACCTCAGAACAAAATGGTCTAGCTGAAAGAAAACATAGACATATTGTTGAATGTGGCTTAACCTTGTTGTCTCAAGCTTCTTTACCTGTAAAGTTTTGGTCTGAGTCATTTAATACTGCTGTATACTTGATTAACAGGATGCCAACTAAAGTGTTAAATAATATCAGCCCTATTGAAATGCTATACAAAGTTAAGCCAAATTATCATAATCTAAAAGCCTTTGGTTGTCTATGCTTTCCTTACCTTAGGCCATACAATTCTAACAAACTCAATTTTAGATCAAAACCATGCACATTTCTAGGCTATGCTGTTAAACAGAAAGGGTACAGGTGTATTGATGAAAATGGAAAAAATTTCATAAGTAGACATGTCATGTTTAATGAAAATATTTTTCCCTATGCTCAGTCTAACATCAAAACCACCAATAAAGTTATCACTGGAAAAACAAATATACCTGAAATCCCACTGTACTCTGAGTGCTCCCCAACAGCAAGTGATCAGATGGCTGCTGATGATCAAATCATACACATCATTGAGGATGATCAACTCAGCAATAATGAGCTCATCAGCTACGCCAATCCAACACCTGAACACAGTAACAATCAAACCTCAAGAACCAGAAGTCAATCAACATCACCTGAAAGCTCTGATGATCACTTACCTACCATTGAAGGCAGTACAGATCACTCTGAACAACAAACTGATCAACCACCCATTATCACTGGTCATCCTATGATGACCAGATCCAAGAGTGGCATATTCAAGCCAAAGGCTTATCTAACATATGAGAGAAATGAAGAACCAGCCACCTACAGTCAAGCAAGCAAATATAGTGAGTGAAATACTGCTATGAATGAAGAATTTAATGCTCTTGCCAAGAACCAAACCTGGACTCTTGTTCCTCAACCTAACAACAGGAATATCATAGGCTGTAAATGGACTTACAGAATCAAGAGAAATTCAGATGGTACTATCAACAGATATAAGGCCAGGTTGGTTGCTAAAGGCTTTACTCAAGAGTATGGATTTGACTACAGTGAAATTTTTTCACCAGTGGTCAAACCTACTACAATCAGACTAATTCTTACAATAGCTCTCAAGAATCATTGGAATATTCAACATTTAGATGTCAATAATGCTTTCCTTAATGGCAAACTAAATGAAGAAATATATATGCAACAGCCTGAAGGATATGTTCAAGATCCCAAACTGGTGTGCAAACTCAACAAGGCAATCTATGGATTAAAACAGGCACCCAGAGTTTGGTTTGATAAACTCAAATCAACTCTGAATATATTGGGATATAGGCCCACTAAATCTGACAATTCTCTATTTATCAAAATTACTCAATCACTCACTGTTTACATACTAATTTATGTGGATGATCTAATCATTACAGGTAACAGTGGTGCTGAAATAGAGAAACTTATCAAATATTTAAACAAGGAATTCTCCATCAAAAACCTAGGAGAAATCAACTACTTTTTGGGCATTGAAGCTAAAAGGACATCAAATTCAGAGATGCTATTAAATCAAAGAAAGTATATAACAGAACTACTGATTAAAACAGATATGTTTGAAGCCAAACCACAACCAACCCCTATGATCTCCAGTCAACACTACTCTAAAAACAGGGGAGAAGATATAAATAATGTCAAACAATACAGGAGTGTTGTGGGGGCACTACAGTATGCCACCATAACAAGGCCTGACATATCATTCAGTGTTAACAAGGTATCTCAATTTCTGCAGGAACCAAAGGATGAACACTGGAGAGCTGCAAAAAGGATCCTAAGATATCTAAAAGGCACTCTGGACTATGGGCTAACACTTAGGGGCAGCAAAGACCTAAACATCACTGGATATACAGATTCAGACTGGGCTGCAGATCCAGATGACAGAAGATCTATCACTGGATACTGCATCTACATGGGAGATAATCTAATATCATGGAGTTCTAAAAAACAGTCCACTATATCAAAGTCCAGTGCTGAGGCAGAATACAGAAGTATTGCATGCGCTACAGCAGAAATTATGTGGATACAGTCAATACTAAAAGAACTAGAGCTAAATAACACTTCAAAACCAATCATGTGGTGTGACAATCAAAGTTCTATATACATGTCTGCTAATCCTATTCAACACGCTCGAACAAAACATATAGAAATTGATATACATTTTGTTCGAGAACAAGTCAAAGAAGGAAAGCTACAGATCAACTACGTACCTTCCTTTTATCAAAAAGCCGACATACTTACCAAGGCACAAGAATTTTACCAGACTTCGTGAAGAATTGAAGGTTAAGCACTGCTCAGCTCAGAAAGCTACGGCAAACTCATCAAGTGAAAGCAAGCAGAATCCATCGACATCAGATCTGAAAAGCGAACACTCAACAAAGGCTCAACCTCAACCTTGGACAAAGACAAATCACGAAGACAAGAGCAATAGACGCTTCTCTTGCATCAATTCAGATAGAAAAGCTCGAAGACACTTGGATGAAGGCAAGCAGAATCCATCGACATCAGATCTGAAAAGTAAACACTCAACAAAGTCTCAACCTCAAACGTGGACAAAGACAAACCTCGAAGACAAAAACAATAGAAGCTTACCTTGCATCAATTCAGACAGCAAAGCTTGAAGACACTTGGATGAAGGCATCGATTCATCTGTGCAAAATCAAACTTAGGGTTTCTGATAACCCTAGGTTTGAAGGGGGCAAATAAAGAAAACAAATGAATCGGTGTCGTCTCACCTGTTAACAATACATTATATCATATCTCTTAATTAGGCTTGTAAATGGGCTTGGCCCAATTTCCGTTTTATGTTTTATTTTAACCGCTGTATCATTAAACTGGTATATATAAATACCAGTACCCTATACACTCTTATTCATTCAATAACAATAATTCTCTGGTTTGCATTTCCTCTCCGAAATCATCTTATACAATATCAGAAAATTCAATACCCATCTATCTTACGTGGTAACCTGGATGTCCATGCCGCTCAATGAACTAACGTGAAGCGAAGAGTATAACTCATTGTACCTTGCTTCACAAATTTAGTACCATTCAGAATTATAGCTAACAGACCATGAGAGGGAGGGGGGAGATTGATTTGTAGTCCACTTCCCAATGGATGAGATGGTACCATTCATACAGAATTAATAAACTTAAAGAGTATGCACATACACCATTTCTTTCTTTTGAAAAAATAATAACAAATTTCTTATGGACTTGAGTTGCTTAGAAGTTAAAACAGTATACTATTTTCTCCAATTGATCCTCGTGATGCAACTGTCAATAACTAAAGTGGGTAATAAATAGCTTAAAAATGAAGATAGCATTAGGCTCAATCAACAGCCTAATAGTAAATGCGAAAATTACTGATGGACTTAAATAATGCATGTTTACATCAAACCCGCTTTATACAATGTTCCCCCTACCAAGGATTGAACCTTGTTCATTATGATACAAACTGTAATATTTTATCTAAATGTTCATTATACTTATTCCCTATGCCATATTGAAAAAGACATCAAAGTTGTCACCTCTCTTGATGGGCTAAAGAGCAGAGAGTTGTGTAACCAACTAACGATGGAAACTTAATGCCTACATCTACTCCCATCCCAGCAATCTCTTCACCCCCCACATCCTTACATTAAAAGGATCAAACCCCTTAAATTACTGTAAACACCCCAATTTTTACTTAGACTCAATTTTGCTTCACTTTAATTTTATCCTTGTTAGCAATTTTTACAAAAACTCTGCCAATTTGGTATGCAATTTACTTCGCTTTTTATTTTTATTTTTAAGGAATGGTGTGGCACGGTTACAGTTACACCATTCTTTGTGATTTATGTTTTAACCAAGGATTGAGTCTTAGTTATGATCCAGGAAGTCAAAACAACAAAGACCGACAATATATTTGGATTTTTCGTTTTTCTCCCTCAAAGCTCAATCTTTCCATTACATTGACGACAAGCTGAAAAGAACATTATGGTAGTTTAGGACTGAAGTCAGCCAATACTGAACAAAAACAGCAAAATAGTGAATACCAGACGATACCTTAAACCACTGCTTTTGACTTGTAGCCTCATGTAAGTCATCTAAAAAGAAAATCATGATTTATTTTTCTCAATATTTGGTTGATAAATCAAGGTTATTAGATATGACAGCATTACACGATATCAGTTAGCAAATTGTGAATTACTAGTTTGCGGCCAAATATGCAGTTAGACAGAAAGACGTCTTGTTCCTGTACTGCAGAAGTTCACATATGTGTAGCACTAAGTTTTAAATAAGAACATAAAAGTCGTCAAATGTGCAAAGTGCAATTAATGTGCAGATGTGTTTAACACAAGTTTCAAATAAGAGAGGTCTTGAAAAAGAATTAAGGATATAACATCTACACTAGAGGTAGAAACAAAATAGATCCTGAACTGCTTTTTAAGTAATGATCGTTTTATATCATTAAAAAAAATATGCAACATGCCGTTACAACCATTAATGTGTGTATTGAACTCCTGATTGATTCGTAACTTAATCTATCCTAAGCATGAGAGCGGCACCCAAAAAAATGATGTGCGCTTGGCGAAACAATCTAGTTGATGAGGCCAAAGATGGTTCAAGTGTCATTGCAGCCTCAACAAAAGGAACATGAGACAATTTGCAAAGCTAGATCTCAACAGAAGAAAAATCCTTAGCTGTAGTTAATTTCAATATCAGACAAATATTGTTCAAGTATGGATACATGATATTTAAAAATACTATGTAGTTCTAAACTACAACAAATATCACAAATTTATAGTTATTTTTGTTTGATATCAAACAGAATTATAAGTTTCAGTATTTTCATAATCATGTATTATAAATAATATAAATATAGTAGCGCATTTTTTAGTTTCTAAGGAGTGCCCAAAAAAGTTGATGATCATACAGATCTTGAAACAAAAACATTTCATGTAAGGGTACATAATTATGGAGACGAGTGCTACTTTAAACATTTTACAGGCTCTTAACAAGCATCGCTGTTTAACAGCTGGTGAGAAGTTAGAGGTAAAAGTTAAACATGAGTGTAATACCCTAAGATGTCATACTTGCAAAAAAAATAAAAATACAAGCATCGGAAATCCCATGTAATGCAAACAATAAAGAGGCTCAAACAAGAGAAGAATACTTATCAAGTGGAAAATGAAGAAGACTGATGATCAAGTTAGGAGACGAAATGCACAAGATCAAGTTGAGAGTCGGAAGGAGGAAAGATAGATGATTATGTGGAATGCCAAGATAAGCACGCTTAGTTGATCGAGAAGATTCAAAATGGAAGATCCTAAAGGAAAGAATATTGTGATAAGGATTAAAGCAAGGATAAGGAAGAAGATAGATTAGTAGGGGGAAGACATGGCTGAGCAGGGAGGAAAGGAAACAGAGAGAGATTGCAATAATAATTTTTCCATACTTTGCATTCCCATTCAGGTACATTATATAACAAACTTAGGACGTGGCTAGAATAATCTAGATACTGCTATTGTAACAACCTATTGTAACCGAAAGCATCTAATTGCAAAATAGAAAATAAAAGAAATAAAAAGAAAGATAGTGACAGCACGTCTGCATGTGCTTTTTTCCTATAACCAACTTGCTTGTAGCATAATCTTCTAATCCAACAACCTCCTGGGTATAATTATTGTTCTTTTGGGACGTGCATGGTTTACTGGTATTCCTGCATTTGCTGTAGTGGTAGCTGTGTGCGTATCAATACCCATTCCTTCGAGATCGACCTTGTCCTCAAGGTCGTTTGTGGTGTTGTTTGTAGGCAATGGCTGTGTGATGGCTGCAGACGGATTGGGGCAGAGTTTTAGCAATGAAACATGGAATACTGGGTGAATTCTTGCATCTTGTGGCAGTAGCAGTTTGTAAGCGACTGCACCTATTTTCTCCACAATTTGGTAGGGGCCAAAGTACTTCTTTGAAAGTTTATGATAAGTGTTTCCTACCGATGTCTGACGATACGGCTGTAACTTCACATAAACCCACGAACCGGGGTCAAATTGTTTATCCTGTCTGTGCTGGTCAGCATGAGACTTCATACGTGCTTGTGCTTTTTGAAGATTTGCTTTGATAATTTGAAGCAGCTGGTCACGGGAAGAAGTCCAGTTATTGAGCTCGGCTATTGGCGATGGGGAGGTAATGTAGTTGGCGATCACAGGTGGGGGTCTGCCATAGACCACGTTGAACGGAGACATTTTCAGGGATGTGTGTGTCGTCGTGTTGTACCACCACTCGGCCCATGGCAAACACTTCGCCCATTTGGTTGGTATGTCTCCGACTACTGCCCTCAGGTAGTTCTCCAAACATCGATTGACCACTTCGGACTGGCCATCGGTTTGTGGATGATACGCACTACTCATTTGAAGTTTTGTACCGTGAAGACGAAATAGCTCTTTCCAGAACAAGCTTGTGAAGAGTCGGTCCCTGTCTGATATTATCGAGCGAGGAAATCCGTGGAGTCGAACGTATTCTTGCAAGAAGTGAGAAGCTAACTGAGCAGCGGAGACTGTGGATGGCAGCGCGCAAAAATGGGCGTACTTGGATAAACGATCGGCAATCACCCAAACTGTCGTTTTTCCTGCTGATGGTGGAAGATGTGTGATAAAATCCATACTGATATCTTCCCAAATTTGTGTAGGAATTGGTAACGGTTGCAGTAACCCTTTATATCGACTGTTTTCTGATTTTGTTTGAAGGCAAATATTGCATTGCGTGACGAATTTCCGAACAGCAGTAGAAAGTTTCGGCCAGAAAAAATTGCTAGAAATTCGTGAAATCGTTCCCTTGATACCCGAATGTCCTCCAGTCCGCGAATTATGAAATTCATCGATAATTGCAGATCGTAATGCCTCATTGTTTGGTACAAATACCCTGTTTCCCCAAAATAGCAGGTTATTTCGAAAGTGGTATTTAGTATTGGAGCATGTACCTGCATTAATCTGGCGAATGATTTCCTGAGCCGCTGGGTCTTCAAGCAAGGCGCGTTGTATGTCTGTCAACAATGAAAATGAGGGTCCCGAAATTGCTGTCAGTGTAGCCTCGCTGGAGAATCGTGATAGTCCATCGGCGACCACATTTTGCTTCCCTGGACGGTAGTGTATAGTGAAATCGAACCCTAAGAGTTTTGTAAGCCATCGTTGTTGCTCCGGTGTCTGTATCGTCTGCGATGTAAGCTCTCGGAGGCTCTGGTGGTCCGTGACGATTCTGAATGGTCGGCCGAGTAGATAGTGACGCCATTTTTTTACGGAAGAAGTTATTGCAAACATCTCTCTGGAATAGGTGGAGGCTTTTTGGAGGTGGCGGGGTAGTTTGAGGCTGAAATAGGCTAATGGGTGATCGGATTGGGATAATATTGCGCCGATTGCCATTGCGGAGGCATCGGTGGTGATTGTGAATGTTTCGTTAAAATCAGGAAGAGATAAGGTTGGGGTAGAGGATACAACATGTTTTAATGCTTCGAAAGCCAACTGGGCTTGTGGGCTCCAAGTGAAACAATTATGTTTCAAGAGATCAGTGAGTGGGCTTGCAATTTTGGCATAATTTTTGATAAATCTGCGGTAGTATCCGGTTAAGCCCAGAAAACCGCGAACTGCTGCCACTGATTTTGGAGCAGGCCATTTAATCATGGCATCAATTTTTACTGGATCAACACGCACACCGGCGTGAGAGATTAAGTGGCCCAAGTAATCAATTTCGGTGAGACCGAATTTACATTTAGCTAGGTTGGCGAAAAATTTGTTATGATCGAGAATGTCCAATGTCATGCGAAGGTGGTTTAGGTGGGAGTCCCAATTGGGACTATAAACGAGGATGTCATCAAAGAAGACAAGGATGAATTTGCGTAAATGAGGCCGGAATAAGTTGTTCATAGTAGCTTGAAAGGTGGATGGGGCATTTGTTAGACCAAACGGCATGACTAGAAATTCATAATGACCTTCATGTGTTCGAAAAGCCGTTTTTGGAGTGTCCGGTGGATGGACCCGGATTTGGAAATATCCACTTCGAAGATCTAGTTTAGAAAAAAATATGGCTCCATGTAATTCGTCTAATAGTTCGTCTACCGTTGGGATGGGAAATCGGTCTTTGATGGTGATGGCGTTGAGTGCTCGGTAGTCAACACAAAAGCGCCATGAACCATCCTTCTTTTTAACTAATAATACGGGGGAAGAAAAAGGACTCGTCGATGGTTGGATTATTTTTGCGTTGAGCATGTCTTGAATTTGACGCTCAATCTCGTTTTTTTGGTAATAGGGGTAGCGGTATGGTCGGGCGTTTATTGGGGAGGAATTTGGTATGAGATTAATGTGGTGTTGAAGATCACGTTGGGGTGGAAGTGTGGTAGGCGTGGCAAAGACATGTTTGAAGGTAGCGAGTAGCCTGTCAAGCTTTGGGTCCGAATGATGAGTGAGTGGGCTATGGGTTAAATCTGATGGTGGTTGGAGCTGTAGATAAAGGAAACTGGAAATGGCTGAAGTATTTTCGAGCCTTTTTAATTGTTGGAGTGATATTTGGGATGGGCTGCATTGTGGGCCGAGCCCAGTAAGTTGGATGGGTTTGTTTTGGTATATAAAAGACATTGTAAGCAGCTTATGGTCCATTGTAACAGGCCCTAATTTTTCTAGCCATTGAATGCCGATTACCCCATCAGATCCGACGATTTCAAGAAGGTGGAAATCAATGTAGAAATTGTGCCCTTGGATATTCACGCAAACATTGGGGCAACTGCCAACGCTTCGTAGCTTATCTCCGTTGCCTACTGTGACGAGAAAGGCGTTCGAAGTGTCAGTTTCTAACCCTAGAAACTTGGCTGTTTTTGGATGGAGATAATTGTGGGTTGACCCTGAGTCAACGAGAACTGAAATTGGCTTGTGGTTAATTGAGACGGGTAGGCGAAGAGCTCGCGGATGGGAAGAACCGGTAAAGGCATGGAAGGAAATTTCTTGAGGGGTTTCGGTTATTGGGTCTATGGTGTCGACAGTAATGGGATCGGCAGTGGGTTCAAGTGTTTGTGCTTCATTCAGTGGCGCATCATCGGGATTGGTGTCTGGTAAGATCATGAGAATATGGGTGGGTTTACATCGGTGACCGAATTGATATTTCTCGTCACAGTTGAAGCATAACCCTTGTTGCTTCCGAGTGTTCATCTCGGTCTGGGTTAGTTGTTTGATTGGGACTTGTGGTTTCGAATTTTGCGGCTGTGGTGTTTGTAGAAATGAGGATGTAGTGGTGGTATTGGTGTATGGCTTTGGGTATGGCTGGGAAGCTTTGTTATAAGGGTATTTGGCCAGATCTGTTAATTTTTTTTCGACGAGCTTTGCTCCATCAATGGCATCTGAAATATTTGTGGGGTTAATGATGTGCAGTTCATTTTGAATGTTGGGTTTTAGGCCAGAGATAAAGCATTGAAGTATGGAGTCGTTGGAGAGTGTAGTGATTCGATTGCAGAGATTTTCGAATGTAGCTTGATAATTTTCAACGGTAGTTACCTGCTTAAGCTTAAACAAGGTGGCTTGTGGGTTGAGGAAAGTCGGTGGACCAAAACGCTTTTCTATTGCCTTTGTCAAAGCCGTCCAAGTAGAGATCCGGTTGTTGCGATGCATCCATTGAAACCACGAAAGCGCTTGGCCTTGCATATGAAAGCTAGCGAGATCCACTCTTTGTTCTTCGGGTGTAGAGTAATAAGCGAAGAACCGATCCGCTTGAAATATCCAATCGTGCGGGTTGGTACCATCGAAGGTTGTGAGTGCGCATTTTGGGGTACGAGCGGGTGTTGGAGTGGCCAATAATGGTGGTTGGCGATTGGCAAGAGGAGCTGGATATGTGGAGGATGATTGGTTGGTTGGTGAAATGGTCGATTGGGTATCCAACTTGCGGTTAATATCAGCCAAGGCCGCTTTGATGTCAATGTTATCGGCCGTTAAGGTTTCAAGCATTGCACTGTGGAAATTTTGGGTGGTTTGTATGGTGGTTTGATTGGCTTGAATGGTAGTGATAGTGTTTTGGTGAGCAGCGATTTGCTGGAAGGCTTCATCGACTCGTGTCATTGGGAGAGATTAGATGGAATGATTGAAGGAAGGAGGAGAAGAGAACAATCGGTGAAAGCACCAAATTGATAAGGATTAAAGCAAGGATAAGGAAGAAGATAGATTAGTAGGGGGAAGACATGGCTGAGCAGGGAGGAAAGGAAACAGAGAGAGATTGCAATAATAATTTTTCCATACTTTGCATTCCCATTCAGGTACATTATATAACAAACTTAGGACGTGGCTAGAATAATCTAGATACTGCTATTGTAACAACCTATTGTAACCGAAAGCATCTAATTGCAAAATAGAAAATAAAAGAAATAAAAAGAAAGATAGTGACAGCACGTCTGCATGTGCTTTTTTCCTATAACCAACTTGCTTGTAGCATAATCTTCTAATCCAACAACCTCCTGGGTATAATTATTGTTCTTTTGGGACGTGCATGGTTTACTGGTATTCCTGCATTTGCTGTAGTGGTAGCTGTGTGCGTATCATATTGAGATGTAGTAGAACTTAGTTTTGAATGAAGTAAAGCACATGTTAACACATCTATATTTTGAGTTAAGAGATAACAAAACCAACAAGAAACTATATGCAAATTTAGTAAAGTAAAAAAAATGTAGAGAGAATTGTGGAAGATACACTTGCATAAATAGAGCATCACATGAGGAAATTAAAAGAAAGTTGCACCAGATGGGAGACTATAAAGCAGAAGACAGGACATGATGTCGGATCTAGAATAAGAACTTACAATCTAAGGAGATATATATAGAGAGAAAATTTATGATATGTTTATTGGTTATTGTTTCTTTGAGTAGTGATAGGTAACTGTTGTTCAATTATATGTGGAAGTGTTATGTGGGAGCAAGCTATTTGTAAGATTGTGTTGAAACAGTAGAATCATTTGTATAACTTTTTTTAAGCAAAATTCATCTATATATAAGTTCAAAAAATATAGTTTTACTCGAAAATGCGAGATTTACATCAGAATTAAGATAGATAGTTATTAGAAATTAAAGTTAAGAGAAATCTTCACCGCAATTTTAGAGAAATAAAAAAGAAAGTGACTCTAACCAACGAATTCAAACTCATAGAAAGAAAAAAACAAAGTAGTATGAAAACAGAGCGATTGGAATAAATTTTACATTTCACAGTTTGATTAAAGCAGCTTCTATCAAGAGGAAAAAAATCGGATTCACAGTAAAATAGACTAAAAATTACAATTGACCTGTAAATTATTAAATAGATGATATTATAAATTATCCCCTGATACTTGTAAGGATGCGCGCACACATCCTCCCACCCTCGATAAACTGACCCATAAATTATTAAAGGGCTAGTATTTTTATTTTCCCCTCAAGACTTATTAGCCTGTAGCGTAAACACACGCCCTCCCTCCCACTGTGTGACAAATACCAACCTGTACATCGATATTGATACCCTATAGATATTTGGTTAAAAAAAATATAATAACAAAAAAACTAAGATCTTGTATGCCTTATAGCTACAAACTGTTCGAATTATATTAAATAATCAGATGGAAATTTTGCGACTAAATGAATGGTCACAACATCAGTCGCTTACCATATCATAATAAAGTAGATTCAAGCTATCCTTTTCTCTTTAATAATCCAAGTGTATTTTAGGAGGTTGGTGCATATGTAGGAAATACTGTATCTGAAAAGAGATGATATTTTAATCGAAAATCAGATTAAATGATATGAATTAACTAGGATCTTCTGTAGATCATCCTTTGCAAATTGTGTTATTGTTTCCACTAACGAGATACTATTTTTGTACAGTTCATCCTTTGCAAATATGGTGTTAAGCATATTTGCAACTTCTTAGTATTTACCTCTTGTTGTCTGCAAGCAATGCGGCTAATTTCTGATCGTGTCTACAACAAGGTGAGAGGAACCAACAATAACTAAAGGTTTAAAACATTACTGCAGCTCGAAAAACAACTTGATAGAGAAGTTTGATTAATGACAACAAACATAAACAATGTTTTCCAGTATACATCTACACACAAGTCTCAACCAAAAAATAACAGTTTATATTATTTACCGACATTTCATATAAGATATTTAACATCATCGGCACCTTGGAAATCAAGCAGGCACAACAAAGCTCCTCTCCATCCATTGCGATTGATCAACCACAAGACATAGCTCAGATTTCTCAAATTCAGCTACCCGCATGGCAACCAATATACAAATACAAAATTAAGTTTATGAAAATATTTAGTGTTTTATATTTAGGTTTGGTATGGTATATTAGAAGACCTTTTGCTGGCAATCAGGACAGTAGTGATATTTATGCCAGAGAGTCCATAGAAGGGCAAAGAAAGCACACACCAAGCATAAATGGCATCATGCATCCAACAATCGCCGCCAACTTAGCTTTGATCTGTACACAAAAAAAGAGTATCTTAACACATGGTGCTCACATACACACACACACAAGGGTGTTACGTTTAGGAAGAAGCAATTTGATTGGAATTCACTTGATAATGGAAATTGAGAAAGCATTAATTCACTGTTATCAGTTAACCAACACACTAAAAGTCCATGCAAAATAGAATGCTACTGAAAGTTCTGAATAATACAATCAAGTTAACAACGCTATGTTCTATTGATAATGTTCTAATCAAGTAGACCGACAGATTATCTGGAAAGGTTTACAAATTTATCCCTGTCTGAAATAAATCAAATACTTGGGAGGGTTAAACAACCATGACTTGCTAAAACTTTCTCCACTAGTTCGTAAAGCAACTATAAGAAGGTGCTGATCTATCCATATAATTATTTAATATTGAATCCAAGAAACAAGAAAGAGGTCCCGATCTAAGATTAAAAAAAGTGGAACATACCTTATCTGGAACGATGCAAAAGAAGAGAGATGGATGAAGGCGACTCTAATTTGAGGTAGAAGCGGAGAAGTTGATGGAGGAGGCTCAAATTTGAGGCAGCAGAGTGGAGGCGGCGATAAGCGGAAAAACCTAATTCATTCACGGACTAAGAAAGTGAACGCTTAAGCGTGAATGTAAGAGTAAAAATGAAATGACTATTTTATCCATCAATTTGCTAAAAGCTCATGTAATATCACGGAAATAACCATGATAACACAATATCACAGAAATAACCGTTATAATTTTACCACTATAACAACCGTGGTAAACTTGAGCGCAAAAAGTGTTACAAAATGGCATATTTGGTGTTGTGGTGATCTCTGCTATATATATATATATATATTTGGTGGTGTAGAATTTATTCTCTAAGCTTAACACACTTCTCTGAGACGTATGAGCTTAAAGGTTATATATTGGTGGAAATCAATGATATAGTATGGATTGACAATGTGGCATGCTGAGATGCATGGATCAAAGCTTTTGTTGAAAAGCAGAGCTTTGTGGATGATGATCAAAGCATAACTTATATAACTTACCTTTGTGTACGACGTCTATTCGCGAACTTCACACCCTAGGATGAGTCAAAAACAGGATGAGGGACCATAGGAGGATATGTGTTTCTTTCTAGCTAGAAGTGGTGTCATAGTATGGATCTCAGACATTTACTTATGTGGATGTTGGTAGCAAGGGCCTTCAGATATAACCACATAAGGCCAAAATGGTCGACGTACTGACCAAGAGGTCCAATAGGACCGAGAAACATAGTTTTCAGGAATTGCCAATCAGCGACATACAATGACTGTCCCTACCACTCCAAGGGTCACATGCATGTGATCCTGGACATCTTGCTAGAGATGGTCTAAATTCGGTGAGGAGAGATCCCTTACCTCGGCTCGTGATGGAAATCCAATTTCCAATACGTAACTTTACGGTTTTAGTTGTATACGTATGGCGACATTGTAAGATGGGGTACTATGCCGTCTAAGATTGATACATTTAGTTTCGAAGTTGTTTGCTGCACTATGTACTAGCAATAACATAAACAATATTTGTTTTATCGTGTATCAAGCATGTTTGGCTATTATAAGGTAAAACTCTATTCTTCGAGTTGCGTTGCATTGTGTGATGGGACCTGAGTCTTATAATAGCTTCATTTTCCAAAAAACATTGCTTTGTTTTTGTTTTAATGATATTCATGTAGAGTAAACCCGTTCCGTGTCATACAGCGTGGTCCCATGATTTCCCAACTTTTAAAGTAAAGTTCTAATAACTGTTTTAAGTTCTCATACCGGTCTCATAACTAACCTGGAGTTTATTGTTTTTCACCTAAACTCTGGGTGCCCATATTTTCTACATGGGTAGCTAGTAGTTTTGGTTTTGCATATTTTCTTTTCATAGGATCCTGGTTTACGGCTGGAGCTATACTCTGGAATGCTTTGTATTCGTGTATTTCCTTCAGTTGTGTTAGTTGGTGTTTTTCCATTGTGCATTGTATCATTGTATTCATGTAATTTTATTTCCGCTGCATTGTAATTTATTGCTTTGATATTTATTTTTCCGCTGTGTATTATTTTATTTTATTATCCGCGCTCTGTTATTCTTGTACTCCAATGTTAATTATTGTAATAGCAATGAAAAGTTCTCTTGTGTTTTGTTCTGATGTGTCGTTTCTTCATAACAATCTGTCTTCTTGTTCGGTCTAGGACGACCGGGAATTTGGGTCATTACAGGTGGTATCAGAGCTTTGGTTTACAAAGCACGAGAATACAATGTATTTGAAATAGACGAAAGAACTCATCAGAGGTAGGATTAGTAATATCCTATTAAAGAATACTCATTAGAGATATGATTAGTAGTATCCTAGATGAGTGTCTCATTAGAGATACGGTTAGTAATTCTCCAGAATGAGTTAAGAGTTATATGTTTATAAGTAATGTATTTGTGCTTATTATATATATAAAAGAAAATGATTTTGTGTATTCATAAAAATGAATTTGATTATGAAAGATTATATCTATAATATGATTTTGCATGTTTATTTTCACGTCGAGTTTGGACTATCGAGCATAAGAAGATTTAGCATATATGCCTTGTAAACATATATACGAAGTCTCAAATATACAGGATTGATAGAATCACATTTTAGTTGCTTGAGGATGATTCTGGTGATTGTCACGACATCAACAGTGTTTATTTTCGAGTTTCGAAAGTGGGATGACTATAAAATTTCAATTAAAATGTCGAAATATACTTAACCTAATTTAAGTAAGTATTTGGAAATGATTTGAGCTTTAAATTTAACTAATATTAGTTAAACAAATTCAAAAGGTAAAAGTAAATCAGAAGAATTAAAATTTAACTTAAGTTAATTTAAATAAAATTGGAATAATGAAACCAATATGAGAATAGAGGATAAATTGAGCCAAATCAAATTTAATGTTATTAATTTGAAATTTTGTTGGAATTGGATATATAAATACACATGTATACTGGATAGGTTATTGATTTGAAGCTAAGAAGAGGAATAAAATTGCATGCCCAACAGACAGGTACATGCTTATTGTGTTGATTGAGTTTGATGACTTTATGAGCCGATTGGCTAGCCGTTTGGATTTTGATTTTTCTTTTTGGTTGATAACGACCCAGAGAGGCAAGTCGTAGTTGTACCGATTGACCCGTACAAAGGAGGTTATGGCAAAATCTTTTGAAAATTTAAGGCGTTAGCCAAATTTCGAGAAACTGGAAAGTTCTTAGTAACTGAAAAGTTAAAGATCTTGAGTTAGAATGAAGATTAAGTTGGTTAAGTAAACGACATTTGGTTGCATCTTCTTTTTCGGGGACGAAAAGTTTTTAAGTTAGGGAGATTGTAACAACCCGTATTTTTGGTCAATTTAAAATTTGATTTTTAATTGATTTTAATGGATTTTAAGTATTTATTAAAACGAATTTTTTTTAAGAACTAACGACCTAGAATTTATTTAAAAACAAAGTCTGAACATATAAATTTAAAGTTTAATTAAAATGAACTCGTAACGTCGCGGTAGTTTGAAAATTTGGTTTTGAACTTTAAATGAATATACATAATCCTTATAAGTCAAATTTCTATAAAACAAGAAACGCTAGGATATTTTGAACTGTAATTTTCTAATGTAAGTGACAATTTGAGATTTCATCGTATAAATTGTAAGTTATGTCCAAATTAAAATTTAAAATAGTCGCTATGAAATCGTTTATGAATTGTAACGCTTTATTATATAAAATAAAAAGATTTTCATATAAAATGAACACCATTTGATTAGAAAATTTTAATATCGAGTTATAAACTCAAGTATGTTTATTTTACAATTATATATATATATGGCATTTCTTTTGAATATATACGATAATAATAATTAGTTTATTTTTAATTTGAATAATTTTGGAATTTAATAATATTATAATAATATTACATAGGCCTTAAAAATAACCAATTTTCAAACAACTTCCATTTTCGATGTAGCCATTTTTCTCAGATTCGGAACGTCAAATTATTGTTAGGTTTAAGATTTCAAGTCAATTGAATTTCGTATGTAAGCGTAGTAAAAATAAACACAGGTTAAAATTTAGTACAATTCAGTTAAAAGCTAAGAATAATTTCATTTTTCAAACAGTCTTCAAATTCGACGAAATTAGCTTATTAGAACCGTATTTGTGAAACACGGAAAAATTTCAATTTTCGTAATTTTTGGAGTTAGTTTGTGGTCGTGGGATATTAAAACGTACATTCAAATCCAATATTTAACATCATATTTTAATTTTGAGGAAAACTGATTAAAACGACCGAATCGACTTACAAAACATATTCCATTGTGTCCGAAATTGGGGTATTTGGTTGGGGACATCGGTCGTTGGGATTTGTTTGGAGATCGGGCGTGAAACTTCACCACGAAGGAATATTAAGAATTAAATAATAATATATATTGTAGTACAAATATTCTAAAGGTAACCCTAACCCTAGACCTAACGATACAACGCCGCCACTTATATTCAATGGACGTGTAGCTCCAAAATTGATGCTCCAATTTCTCTCAATCTCCTCTGCAAAATCGAAATCTTCCTTCAGCAATAATGATCAGCTCAGTAAGCTCTTGCTTCTCAACGGTGGAGATCATCGTTAGTGCATTGATTTAGCTAGAATCTCTCCTCGAAGGGCGCGACTTTGGAGTCGTTTTCTGGCGAATGGGTACCACCGAGCTCGTTTGCGCTCATGGTGGTGAAGGCGCAAGTAGAGGTGTGTTGTGTGGTGGTTGGTGATGGGGGTCCAGTCTTCTCGTGTTGCATGCGTGTAACAACCCGCATTGTACATATCGGAGGATCGTAAAATATTTATTTTATTTTCATGCGAAGTCATATGGTCGTGTAACTTTGGGAAACGACTATTGGGGTCATTTCCTACATTCACGGTTTTTGCCGAATTTTAAATGACCATTTTGCCCCTAACGAATCTTGTTTCACCTATAACTCTTTACTGGTAAGGAATATTGACCTTAAACCACTTTCATTAGATTCGGATGATGGTTTCCCATTCTGTAGAGTGGTCACGCTAATCAAACGGACTTAACATTTGGGAGATATGGATGAAATAAGATTTGAAGATGGAAAAACTGCTTAATCGGGCTTAGTAAGGTAATTAGCAGCTAGGCCCATAACCCATTTCAGGATTAGGGTTATGGGAGGTCTAAAAGGGTTTGGAAAAACATTCCCTTTAATTTTTCCAACCGCCACAAACATTCCTTGAACCCTAGTAATGGCTTCCATCTTATAAATCTATCCCTAATCACCCTTTTAATCACTAATTAAGCAAATCTACATCAAATCAAGACGGATTAGCACCAAATTCGAGATAGAGCTGCTGCACTACATAGGAATCCGATACAAATCAGTAAAAGTTTCAGATCTATAATTTATTTGTGGCTAAGGTAAGTGATTAGCATGTTTATTCACTAATTATGGCTAATTAGGGGTGATTAGTGATAATTAATGAATTAATGACTCAAAAAAATATGGAAAAATATGTCAAAATTCTAAAATATTATTTTATGTCATTGGTATAAATTTGGGTTAATTTGGAATAAGTTTGTTAATCCTATTGTTAGATATGGTTAAGGGGAAACCATGGATTTTGGGTATGTTTGATCTAAAATAACCTATATGCTTGATGTTTTAATCTTTTTGATTGAACCTATATGTTGTTACTGTTGTTTGGGAAGTTTTATGATTGCATAGGAAAGTTAGAATGGTTGAAAACGTCGTCGTTTGATGAAAATAACTTGCTGAAAAAAAAATCAGAGTTTCAGGTCCGGTTAGGAGGAAGACCTGATCCGCACCGGTTAGGAGGAAGACCCAATCCGAACCGGTTAGGAGGGAGACCCGAACCGAACCAGATAGGAGGGAGACCCGAACCGAACCCGATAGGAGGAAGACCCGAACCGAACTGAATAGGAGGAAGTCTTGAACCGAACCGGATAGGAGGAGGAGACCTGAACCAAACCGGATAGGAGGAAGACCTGAACCGAACCGGATAGGAGGAGGAGACCCGAACCAAAACCGGATAGGAGGAAGAGACCCGAAATGAACCAAACACCAATTCGACCAAAACCCGAGATGCAAAGGGAGTCCAAATGGGAAGTGTTACTCAGGATCCAGATGGGAACCAACGAATTAACTTTTAGAGTTGGGCTTTGCTGCGGGATGTGTGCAAAGGAGTTATCGATATCTATAACTTTGGTGCACCATTGAGGGGGGGCATGTAGACGAACTAGAGCCAGGGCTGTGTGGACTGGTTAACTCGTGAAGGTTATTGACAATGGACCAGTTCAGTGGGGTCAGAGGTTGTATGGAGTGGGACTCCGTCAGGGCCCCAAAGAGCAAAGTGGTCGTAGCAATAGTTGTACGGAGTGGGACTCCGTCATGGCCCAAATGGTACTGGTGATCAAAGTGGTGGACATCGTATGCTTTACGAACTGAGTGAGAGATTTTAGGATGATTGCTATGTTTGATGTTTGCTATCACCATGACACACACACCCCCATCTTTACACAATATGTTGGTGTTACCTTAGAGTATTATACATCTTGTTGTGCTAACTCTTTGGTTGCAGGTCCAAATTTAGGTATGATTATTTATACCTGTTATTGCTTTATTTAGTTATACAGAGTTGTTATCGCTCACACAAGACTTTCGTCCGACCCAGAGTTTTATGTCTCTTCTTATTACTCTGGGTGCTCCTAAACGAGCAGACTGGAGACAGGTTGGGTGGTTGTGCACGAGTTGCTGTCTGGAGATAAGCAGGAGGCTTCCACATACTATTTACATATATTCTCCCTGTGTTGTTGTTGGTCACTGCTTTGGGCATTAGTAGTGTACCTCTTTCATTTTCTTTTAGAGATAGTATTTTGAAGTTGTAATAATGGTTTGGATCATAAGCTGTATTTTGGATTCTGCTACTCTGATGGATATGGTTTAGTTTTTAGCTTATGCACTGTCTCGCCTATTTTATATCAAGTTGTGTTATTATTATATTTTATTCCATATGCTATGAGATATACTATAGGTTCTTTATAATTCATAGTTTCAAACCCCTTTCTCTTGACGATCGTCTCGTGCCAGTTGGGCATTGGCGGAACGCATTTCAAGGGAAATGTCTGATGGTGCGGGGAGGTCGTTACACTTGGTATCAGAGCCTAGGTTGCGTAGTTTAACTAAGAGGAAGACCTCAGGGAAAGATAATGTATGTATATGAGAGCTCATATTTGTGATATTTTAGGTTTCAAAAGCTTTATATATATACTATTAATATATCTATGGATGAAGTCGCACTGCACTGGCACCACTAAAGAGATGGTTAATCTTTTTCTCTTTACAGATTGAACAATGAGCCGAAATACGAGGAGTACGATGAGGAACCCTGCATCGGGAGTTGAAAAGGGAGCGGGTTCAGCCAACAATGGGAATGTCCCTGGTATAAGGACGATATTTACTGCCTTCATGCGAGAGATGCTTAGAGATGCTCAGGGAGCAGTTCCTAATGCTGCTAACGGTGGTGGTGCAGTAGTGCAGCCGCCTAGAGCCGATTTCGCCAAGTTTAACAAGGATTATACTAGTCTTGGTGGGAAGCCGTTCCATGGAACAAAATCATCTACAGAGGTTCAAGATTGGCTTGATAGCTGTGAGCGCATCTTCGATGATTTGGAGATCGATGATGCAATGAAGAGAAAGCTAGCATCGCGTCAACTTCAAGCACGAGCAATGAATTGGTGGAATGCTGTTAAAGCAGCTACTCCAGAGGGTCAAATTACTTAGAATAAGTTTAAGACTCGCTTCAGTGATAAGTTTATCCCAACTGCCTAGAAATCAAAATTGTTTAGGAAATTTTTGGAACTTAAGCAGAATGGTAGGGCAGTCTCGGGATATATTGCTGAATTCGATACCTTATCGAAATATGAATTATCTCTTATCATTACTACCGAGAAGAAGAACGAGAAGTTCATAACTTGCATAGATAAGTACTTGGGGGAAAGACTGATAAATCATATAGATGAGACTTTTGAATATGTTGTGAGAAAAGCATTGAGATCAGAGAGCCTTTACCCTAAGCCAAAGACCGAGGTCGCTGTTACATCGACAGAAGAGCCAAAACCGCGGGCAAGCGGTGAAGGCAATAAGAATTCTCAGAATAAAAGAAAATAGAACTAAACCATGGATGGTCAGAAAAAGAAAAATAAGAAAGATATCGAGTGCTTTAGCTATGGCAAGAAGGGACACTATGCCAGAGATTGTCGAGCAAAGCCAATGGACAGGAAGTGCTTCAATTATGGCCAAGTGGGATATCAAAAGGATAAATGTCCACAACCTCCTAAGGAGAAGCAGACCGTGAAAGCATATGCTATCAACGTTGTTCCTTCTTCGTCGAATGCCCCAACAGCAGTGGAGAAGGGAAGGGGTGTCGTTATCCAAGGTATGCTTTCTATTTATGATGTTCCTGTTCGAGTATTGTCTGATATTGAGGCTTCCCATTCCTTCGTATCTAGTGACTTGGTAGATATGTTGGGAATGGAACCCGAGATTATCGATAGACCTTTAGTTGTGACGAACCCGATCGGTGGTTAGACTAGCCTTTGTATGATTTGTCGTAATTTGGTCTTATCAAGTCACGTGCATGTTTGTTTGTGATT
The DNA here is from genome assembly GCA_030737875.1 of Allium sativum. Classification (NCBI taxonomy): domain Eukaryota; kingdom Viridiplantae; phylum Streptophyta; class Magnoliopsida; order Asparagales; family Amaryllidaceae; genus Allium; species Allium sativum. The sequence continues at coordinate 792,138,967 of CM060919.1, read as the reverse complement.
GCTTTGTTTTAGGCTTTACTGGGTTTGGCATTATTTTGGGAGTCGAATGGCTCCAAAGGTATAAGGGGGTGGTAGACTGTGAGGGGTCTTCGTTGACCATTAGAGCGGATGATGGGCGGAGGGTGGTATTGGGTTTCCTACCTAGCGATGGGGTGATGGCTAGTTTTCTAAATTCCCTCGACATCCCGCAAGATGAGTTATCAGATGTGCCTGTTGCTGGCGAGTATCCGGACATCTTCGGGGAAGTGATCAGACTTCCACCACATTGAGAGATCGAGTTTTAGATTGATTTATTGAAAGATGTCAGACCTATAGTAATGCCACTTTGTCGTATGACACCAAGGGAGCAGCGAGAGCTCGAAGTGCAAGTAGGCGATCTTTTGAAGAAGGGATTTATTTGAAGAAGTGTCTCCGAGTGGGGAGCACCAATTGTATTTGCTACTAAGGTCGATGGTTCCCTTCGCTTATGTGTAGACTACCGCAAGTTGAACATGGTGACTAAGAAAAATAAGTATCCTATTCCACGGATAGATGATTTGTTCGATCAGCTAAATGGTGCAAGAGTGTTTTCCCAGTTGGATCTCGCGACATGATTTCATCAGCTCCGAGTAGCATCTGAGAGTATACCTAAAACGACATTTCGAATGCCGTCTCGATTTTATGAGTGACTGGTCATGCCATTCGGGTTGACCAATGCACCCGCATATTTTGTGGATCTTATGAATAGGATTTTCAGAGGTCAGTTAAATAAGTTTGTTCTTGTGTTCGTGGACGATATCCTGGTTTACTTGAGGATAGAGGAAGAACATAAGGGACATTGGAGGACAGTGATGGAGGTGTTGAGGAAACACCAATTGAAAGCGAAATTTTCTAAGTGTCGCTTCTGGAGGAGGGAAGTGAGGTTCTTGGGACATGTTGTTTCAGAGAATGGTATTTCCATGGATCCTATGAAGGTGGCTATGATGCAAGATTGGTCTATGCCTAAGAATGCAACGGACGTGAGAAGTTTCTTGGGATTAGCGGGGTATTATCATAAGTTTATCGAAGACTTCTCCAAAATAGGGGCACCGTTAACTCAGTTGACAAAAAAGAATCAAGCTTTTGTTTGGGACAAAAGGTGTGAGAATGCATTTAAAACCCTAAAAGAGAAGTTAACATGTGCACCAGTGTTAGTTATTCCTAATGAGAACAAAGATATGACAGTATACACGGATGCCTGTGGTACCGGACTAGGTGTTGTACTGATGCAAGAAGGTAGGGTTGTAGCTTATGCTAGTTGGAAACTGAAACCGCATGAGAAAAGATATCCTACCCATGATTTGGATTTGGTAGCAATTGTGTTCGCTTTGAAGATGTGGAGACACTATCTCTTTGGAGAACGATTCGAGTTGTTTACTAATCATAAGTCTTTAAAGTATCTTTTCTCCTAGAAGGATTTAAATCTTCGTCAGCAGAGATGGTTAGAGTTCTTGGCTTCATATGATTTCAATATCGCATACACACACGGGAAGGGCAATGCAGTAGCTGATGCATTGAGTAGGAGACATGCCAGTTTGGGGGGCTATGTTTCTTGAATGGAAGCAACTGGGGTATATCGTGGGATATGATTTCAGATCTAAGTGTGAATTTGATCCAGAGATGTTAGCAAGTTTGACGATCGGACCGACTTTGATTGAGTGGATTAGCTCCAGTCAGAGGGATAATCCTAACCTATTAGAAATTATCTCCAAGGTAGAGATGAGTATCGACGGTAAGGAGATGAATAAGTATGGGCTTGATAGGGAGGGATGGCTTCGAAAGAACGGGAGACTAGTTGTACCCAACATTAATGGATTGAGAGATGAAGTGCTTAGAGAATGTCATCACTCGAAACTGACTATACATCGCGGTGGTAACAAGATGTATCGAGACATGAAGCATACCTACTACTGGGAAGGGATGAAGAGGGACGTTGGGAAGTTTATATCTAAGATCATGAACTGCCAGTTAGTTAAGCCGAGCAAAACAAGCTTAGTGGTTTGTAACAACCACTGGAAATTCCCGAATGAAAATGGCAACAAGTCTCAATGGATTTCATTGACGGTTTGCCAATGACTAGATCGGGTCAAGAAAGCATTTGGGTGATTATGGATCGATTGACCAAGAGTGCAAGGTTTATACCAGTCAAGTCGAATAGAACGACAGCTACGTTAGTGGAACTATATATAAAGTGGGTAGTGAGATTTCATGGAGTACCTAAAGGTATTGTGAGTGGCCGAGATCCATTATTTACTAATGGGTTTTGGAAGAGCTTGCAAAAGGCTTTATGGTCAGAATTACATCTTAGTACCACTTACCATCCCTAAACCGACGATCAAACAAAGAGGGTGAATCGTGTATTAGAGGATCTCTTGAGAGCTTGTATATTGGATTTTGGAGGGTCATAGGATGACCATTTGCATTTGGTTGAGTTCACATATAATAATAGTTATCAGTCCAGTATTGATATGGCTCCATTTGAAGCTTTGTATGGAAGACCGTGCAATTCACCATCATGTTGGTTGGAAACCGGTGAGAAACTTGTGCTTGGGTCAGATGTAATAAGAGAAACTTTAGATAAGTTCAAGATTATTCAACAACGAATGAAGGCTGCCCAAGATAGGCAGAAGAGTTATGCTGATAAAAGACAAAGAGATTTGAAATTCTCCGTTGGCGACTTGGTATTCGTCAAGATTTCTCCATTGAAGAGCGTGATTCAGTTTGGTAGGAGAGGTAAATTAGCACCAAGGTTTGTTGGTCCATTTCCAGTTCTCGAACAAGTTGGGAATTTAGCGTATAAAGTTGGATTACTTGACAAAATGGCGAGAGTGCACAACGTATTTCATGTTTCTCAGTTAAGGAAGTTCGTGCACGATTCTGATATGACTATTTCGCCAGATTGGTTGGATGATATCGAGATAGAACCCGAGGCAGTTGCTAACTGCGGACTGGTTCGTATTGTCGGACAAGATACGAAGCAACTTCAGAGGAAGACGGTGAAACTGGTTAAGGTCCAGTGGGGTGATAACGAGAATTACTGTACTTGGGAAACCAAGGATAGCATAAGGAAGTCATATCCATAGCTCTTTAACTGGTAAGATTTTAATCGCGATAGAGTTATTCCCTTGTTAGTAAACCGCATGCTAGGATAGGCTCGTTGTGTTTATTATATATGTTTGATTGTTTGTAAATGGTTGATAGGCATGCGGGACACTATTGTATGCTTCTTGGTTAAGGTATTTTTGGGGCGAAATTTCTTAAGGGGGGAGAGTATAACGACCTGCATTATATGTACCGGAGGATCGTAGAATTTTATTTTATTTTCATGCAAAGTCATATGGTTGTGTAACTTTGAGAAACAACTATTAAGGTCATTTCCCACATTCACGATTTTTGCCGAATTTTAAATGACCATTTTGCCCCTAGCGAATTTTGTTTCATCGATAACTTTTGACTAGTAAGGAGTTTTGACCTGAAATCACTTCCTTTGGATTCGAATGATGGTTTCCCATTCCGTAGAGTGGTCACATTAGTCAAACGGACTTACGTTTGGGAGATATGGCTGAAATAAGATTTAAAGATGGAAAAATTGCTTAATCAGGCTTAATATGGTGATTAGCAGCTAGGCCCATAACCCATTTTGGGATTAGGATTATGTGAGGGTTGAAAGGGTTTGGAAAAACATTCCCTTTCATTTTTCCAACCACCACAAACATTCCTTGAATCGTAGTAATGGACTCCATCTTCTAAATCTATCCCTAATCACCTTTTTAATAACTAATTAAGAAAATCTACATCAGACAAGTCGGATTAGTACCAAATTCGAGGTAGAGCTGCTGCACTACATAGGAATCCAAGCCAAATCAGTAACAGTTTCATATCTATAATTTATTTGTGGCTAAGGTGAGTGATTAACATGTTTATTCACTAATTATGGCTAATTAGGGGTGATTAGTGATAATTAACAAATTAATGATTCAGGAAAATATGTAAAAATTCTAAAATATTATTTTGTGTCACTGGTATAAATTTGGGTTAATTTGGATTAAGTTGGATAATCCTATTGTTAGATATGGTTAAACATGGTTAAGGGGGAAATCATGGATTTTGGGTATGTATGATAAAAAATAACCTATATGCTTGATGTTTTGATCTTTTTGATTGAACCTATATGTTGTTACTATTGTTTGTGATGTTTTATGATTGCATAGGAATGTTAGAATGGTTGAAAACGTCGTTGTTTGGCAAATATAGCTTACTAAAAAAATTTGCAGAGTTTCAGGTCCAGTTAGGAGGAAAACCCGTTCCGAACCGGTTAGGAGGAAGACCCAATCCGAACCAGTTAGGAGGGAGACCCGAACCGAACCGGATAGGAGGGATACCCGAACCGAACCGGATAGGAGGAAGACCCGAACCGAATCGGATAGGAGGAAGACCCGAACCGAACCGGATAGGAGGAGGATACCCGAACCGAACCAAATAAGAGAAGGAGACCTAAACCGAACCGGATAGGAGGGATACCCGAACCGAACCGAATAGGAGGAGGAGACCCGAATCGAACCGGATATAAGGAAGAACTGAACTGAACCGGATAGAAGGGAAAGACCCGAACGAAACCAAACACCAATTCGACCAAAATCCGAGATGGAAAGGGAGTCCAAATGGGAAGTATTACTCAGGATCTAGATGGGAACCAACGAATTAACTTTTAGAGTTGGGCTTTGTTGCGGGACGTGCGCAAAAGAGTTATCGATATCTATAACTTTAGTTCAACATTGAGAGATGGGGCATGTAGACGAACCAGAGCCAGGGCTGTGTGGACTGGTTAACTCGTTAGGGTTATTGAGTATGGACCAGTGCAATGGGGTCAGAGGTTGTATGGAGTGGGACTCCATCAGGGCCCCAAAGAGCAAAGTGGTCGTAGCAATAGTTGTACGGAGTGGGACTCCGTCATGGCCCCAATGGATCTGGTGATCAAAGTGGTGGACATCATACGCTTTATGCACTGAGTGAGAGATGTGAGGATGATTGCTATGTTTGATGTTTGCTATCACCATGACACGCACACCCCCGTTTTTACACTATATGTTTGTGTTACCTTAGATCATTATATATCTTGTTGTGCTAACTCTTTGGTTGCAGGTCCAGGGTCAGGTATGACTATTTATACATGTTATTGCTTTATTCAGTTATATAGAGTTGCTATCGCTCACACCAGACTTTCGTCTGACCTAGAGTTTTATGTCTCTTCTTATTACTCTGAGTGCTCCTAAACGAGCAGACTAGAGACAGGTTAGGTTGTTATGCACGAGTTGCTGTCTGAAGAAGAGCAGGAGGCTTCCACGTAATATTTACATATATTCTCCATGTGTTGTTGCTAGTCACTGCTTTGGGCATTAGTAGTGTACCTCTTTCATTTCCTTTTAGAGGCAGTATTTTGAAGTTGTAATAATGGTTTGGATCATAAGCTGTATTTTTTATTCCGTTACTCTAATGGATATGGTTTAGTTTTTAGCTTATGCACTATCTCGCCTATTTTATATCAAGTTATGTTATTATTATATTTTATTTCATGCGCTATGAGATATACTACAGGTTCTTGATGATTCATAGTTTCAAGGGAAATGTTAGATGGTGCGGGGCGGCCGTCATAGTGCGCGAGTGAGAGAAGGTGCCGAGCTTTTTCGACCGTGTCCAAGAAGAAGACGAAGGCTTAATTAGCCTTAATGATGTAATTAAATTATTAAGAAGGTGATTAGTGTTAATATATATAATTAAATTATATTAATTTATGTTAAAGCTTGATCGGTAATAACTTGGCCATATAGTATCAGACTTGGACGAACCAGGTACCTTTGGAATCGTGGAGTCGAGCACTACGCGTATGAGCCAAGTTGGAGAACATTTGAAGTAGTTGGAATTTTTGGTTAAATTAAATGTCGCATTTAATTTAACTAAAACAATCGTTATTTAATGATTTCTAAATCGATCAGTATGAGAACTCTCACTCAACTTATTTTTTACGGTTATTATAATCATATTTAAAAATATATTGATTTCCTGTGAGAGCTTCTCACTCAAAATATTTTATTTGTGTATTTTAATTATTATTACATAGTTAAATGGTTAGTTGTTAAGTGATTGAACAAATGTTGACTTGTGATATGATTAGGAAAGTGAAGCCGAGTTAATTAGTAAGTTAAAACGTTGCTAATATGTTGATGATAGCTTATGTTATCTAGAATTTAGTTAGTTTAATTATCAAACATTGTAATATGGTATATCATAGCTCACATCACATGTTGTTATGGATGAATGAATGTATGATTGTGATATGATTTGAATGTGATTTTGAAATAAGTAACATGTTAAAAACGATGTTAAAATATTTTTGGTAGTTGGTATTGGATTAAATATCCATTTATAAGTCAAACGACTTATTTATGTTCACTATTTAAAGGATATCAATTGGGTTTAATAATAACTTGAATTAAATAAGTTATGATTGATTAGATTGATTAAATAATTTATTAATCAACTATTTATTGGTTGATAACCCTACACGGGTCTTGGGATGATATTTTATTGTACACTAATCCTATGTGTGTAGTTGTATGTTAACCGGTTGATTGACAGACCAATATAAGCATTAAATATTTATTTAAAGCTTATATGGACGTAAGAGCACTATGGTTGTTATTTGGATGTTTGATAGTTGCTTACAACTATTGTTCAATGTATGAAATCCATATAAATGAAATTATATGGTGTTTGGTAGAATATAATTCTAATCCGGAATAAAAATGAATATTTTAATGATATAATATTCAGTGAAAATAAAAAGTTTAAATTTGGCATCCGATTTTGGATGGACGCGTAGATATAAAAATATTGATGAATATCCGTAACTATAACGAATGGTTTTGAAGTTAATTTAATACATCTTTGACATATCAAAGTTTTTAATTCGAAATGAATAGTAACTTTTTGAAGTGAAATTCAGTTATGATATGTAACAAACATTTTAAAAGAAGTTTTCTTTCGAAAGTTTCTCGTTTATTTTTATAACGACTATAAGAAAAATCTGAACATAAAATAATAACTTTCCAAAAATATTATTATTTTATTCATTAAAATAGTAATGAAGTTGACCGAACAGTGAAATACGTGATTTTGAGGAGAAATGAGTGAAACGAGCTTTCAAAGATGATTATACATTTTATATAATTTATAAAACTGGTTTGGAAAGTATTTTGATTTATTTTTAATTTATAAATCAAGTCGGGGTTGAATAGAACGCGTCGTGCAGCGATAGTTCGCGAACGTCAGTCCTAAATTCGAATTGACGTAACGGAAGATCCGGCCGTCAGATTCTCCTAAAATTGGAATCGTTAGAACCATAATAAAATGAGCTTTCCAATAAAATGATAACTTTTAAGATCCAATGTTTGATTTTAGGTTATGTCTAAATCCGTTTTGGAAAAGGTCGCTATGGACGTAATTCGGTGGCCGAAATTGGAATCGACTACAAGGCCCTTAATAAATTTATTAAAAATATCGAAAAATTATGTTAAATCATAATAAATTATTTGGAAAGATTTTGGATGAAATATTCCATGTTTGAAAAGATAAAAGTTATTTTTATCTGAATGAACTAGTTAACAACTAGAATAAAGAACCAAAAGGAATATGCGACGAGTCCTGGGAGTACAGTCTAGTATCACACATGAGATCTAATCAGAAACTATTCCAATAGGAAAGGGGTGGGAAGAATTGACAGGAACATCAGATTTTCGACTAAGGCCAAACGATGTTTTCTAAGAAAATTTGATCCAATGACTTTAATTTAATAATAATTGGATTGATAAATGGTTTTTTATAAAACCAAAGGTTTCCAACGTATAAATTAGAATAAATTTGAACAGAAAGTATCTTCAGATATTTTGATATGGGATTTCGTAATTATATGGATATTGTTGAGAAATTTGAAAGATATAGGTATTGTTATTCCAATACAATATCTGTTGGTTTCGGAACTTAGTATTGAATGTAAGTCAACATGATTTCCATTTAAAACCTTATATTTAATATCAAATTAGATTTTGGGTTTGTTGTGAATGGTGGCTTTAATAACACAATTCATATGCCCTGTTGAAATGTAAGCTATGGAATAAATCTTTTAATTAAGATTTAATGGAATTTTCTATTTTAATAAATTAAATTGGAATTAAATGGAAGTTGATTTTGGGTTTATTGTGAACAATGTTCTAAAATGACCCTAGTTAAAGACAAGATTAATTTCCTAAAGTTGAATAATCATTAAATAATGATTTTTGAGATTAAAACTAAGTTGGGGTTTTAATGAATCATTAATTAGATTTGAACGTTAAAGGGTAATTAAATTTACCAATAACACGAAGGGTGTTACATATGGAGTAGTACCAGTTTTTCTCTATGGGATGAATAGGTTGGGATTGGAATAATAAAATAAATGATTACTTCGGCAAGGCTTGATAATCCCGATCAGTTTTATAAACCTTAATTTGGTTTAAGTTGAGAAAAGGTATTACAAATTCTTTTGAAATGATATCCAAAGAAAGATTTAAACAATAAGTTTAAATGAAATAATCTTTGATAAGATTAATGGGAACCATTCTCAGTGTAATGAATATTTGAATAAATTTTTTTCTGGATTAGAATAAAACGTGTATTATCTTTATGTATTCAGCGCATGATTTTATAGATGCGTGAATTATTCGAAAAGATCGGGTTTAACCCATTCTGAATAATTGTTACGACGATTAAAAGTCAAAGATCAAAGACGGTGGCTGAAGACCAGAGATCTTCACATTGTTTGGGCTATTGCTGATGTCTTGATTAGGTCGTACACCCAAGACAAGGTAATAAGTGGTGGTCGTCCAGACTTACTTGGAGATCGACCGGATATGCGAGCCCTTCTCTTATGTATTAGACATATGGGACGAGGAATAAGGTGCCTCAGGTTTTGTTCAGACCCAGAATGAACTTGCAAATAGATTGTATGTCTGACATTGTAATATATGTTGTATTCTGTAATCTCTACTAAATATATATTTTTTTGGTGGCGGAAAATTTATTCTTTTAGCTTAACACCCTTCTCTGAGATGTATGAGCTGAGAGGTTATATATTGGTGGAAATCAATGGTATGGTATGGATTGACAATGTGGCATGCTGAGATGCATGGATCAAAGCTTTTGTTGAAAAGCAAAGCTTTGTGGATGATGATTAAAGCATAGCTTATAGCTTAACTTTGTGTATAGCGTCAATTCGCGAGCTTCACACCCAGATATGAGTCAAAAACGGGATGAGGGACCATATGGAGGACATGCATTTCTTTCTAGCTATAAGTGGTGTCATAGTATGGAGCCCAGACATTTTACTTATGTGGATGTTGGAAGCGAGGGCCCTTGGATATGGCCGCACAAGGCCAGCATGGTCGACGTACTTATATAGAGGTCCAATAGGACCGGGAAATGTAATGTTCAGGAATTTCCAATCATTGACATACAGCTGACCGTCCCTACCACTCCAAGGGTCCCATGTGGTCGTGGACATCTTGGTAGAGATGGTCTGAATTTGGTAAGGAGAGATCCCTTGCCTCGGCTCATGATGGAAATTCAATTTCCAATATGCAACTTTACGGTTTTAGTTGTATACGTATGGCGACATAGCAGGATGAGGTACTATGCCATCTAAGTATGATATATTTAGTTTTGAAGTTGTCTACCGCACTATGCACTAGCAATATTATCAACTATATTTGTTTTATCGCGTATCAAGCATGACTGGCTATTATAAGGTAAAACTCTATCCTTCGGCTTGCGTTGCATTGTGTGATGGGACCTGAGTCTTATAATAGCTTCATTTTCCAAAAAATCATTGCATCATTTTTGTTTTAATGATATTTATGTGGAGTAAACCCGTTTCGTGTCACAAGGCATGGTCCCATGATTCTCCAACTTTTAATGTAAAGTTTTACTAAGTATTTTAAGTTCTCACACCAGTCTTATGACTGTCCTGGAGTTTATTGTTTTTCACCTAAACTCTGGGTACTCATATTTTCCGCACGGGCAACTAGTAGTTTTGGTTTATCAGATTTTCTTTTCACAGGATCCTAGTTTACGGGTGTAGCTGAATTCTGGAATGCTTTGTTCCATGTATTTCCTTCAACTGTGCTAGTTGAAGTTTTCCCGCTGTGCGTTGTATCATTGTATAATTTTATTTCTGTTGCATTGTAATTTATTGCTCTGATATTTATTTTTCCGCTATGTATTATTTCATTTTATTCTCCGCACTTTGTTATTCTTGTACTCTGATGTAAATTGTTGTAATAGCAATGAAATTTTCTCTCGTATTATGTTCTGATATGTCGTGTTCTCATAACAATTCGTCTTCTTGTTCAGTCTAGGCTGGCCGGGAATTTGGGTTGTTACAATGTTAGTTTCAAATTTGTTGGCAAGTACCTGAACAATTCCAAAATCATACATTACCATAGAAAATCACAAATTCATAGATCAAAGACTGTGCAAAAGTAAACAACACACGATATTTATAGTAATTTGACGATTTAGCCTATGTCCATGTGATGTAATTATTGTTTAAAGTACAGTTCTGCTTTAACGTAACAAATCTGAGGATAAAAGAGTTTAGCCTCGAATCTGGTAGAGTTTGGACGTTCAAAAGCAGAAAAGGTCCCCTCAAATGAAGTTCTTGGCTCTTAATTTATAGGTCAAGGTCCATGCGGGGTGAAGCCACGTGGGCATAGTGGAGTAGCAAAGATCGTATAAACCTGAGTAGCCACGTCACTAGAATCGATAGAACGAGCTACATATAGATGGACCGATCTAAATTAGATTGGCATGAGCTTGCCAATCCAGATTCGTGCCTTGTAATTGCTTTACCAATTTATGAGCGTCCAAGTTCCAAGTTTATTCCAATAGCATACGCACTGATCTGAGGTGCTTTGATTCTTGCTGATTAGGCGTGGAGCATATAGGCCGATCCAACCTTAAGAAGATGAAGCGATCCAAACTAAGGCTATCTAGCAAAGCACTTCTTGTGAAAGCCTGTGCAGTTAAAGCGCTTTGCAGTTTCAATGTGGCGAAGGTCCAAAAAGTCATATTGGGTTTAAATTTAAGTAATAGCGGAATATAAAGGAACTCTCAAATAACATGTATAACTCGTTTTCTTAATGTTTTTAAGAATATATAATCGACAATTAAATGAAAAACTAACACTCACTTTAATTAACTATAATTAATACATTTTTAATTTAATTAAAAGCATGTGTAAATACCTGTAAATAAACATAAACTATATTCAACTTAATTTAAATTTAATAGTAGGGGTGGGCATAAACCGCACCGCAATGCGGAAACGGCCCAGACCACAAAAACGGTGCAGAAAACCGGTTTGAATCATCTCTCTAAAGCAAATAGCCCAAACTGATCCGACTCGCATTGATACAGTTCAGTTGCAGTCTGAACTGTTGATCCAACCGTATTAAACCGGACCGAAGTGCATACCTACACCGATAGTGATAGAAAAAATAAAAAATTCCTATCTAATTTTTTATCCTAATGATATATATTCTATTTTTGGTGTGTATTGTTGTTATATATAAATAGTCATTATCATAAAGGATAAAACTATCGTTTCAATGTATTTGTTTCCATATCATTTTTTGGATAACTATGTGTATTTTAAACTTTAAGTGACACAACATCACACAATCGTAAATCGACATGTTGATGGAAGTAATTTTCTTATTTCATATTTAATACGGGTTCAAACCGGATCGATCCAAACCAAACCGTATTATACCAAAACCGAACCGTTTGAATGGCCAGTATAATGGTTTGTATTTTTGATCGATCGTTTGATGTAGTGCGGAAGCGGCTTGGACTCCAAATCGCACACCCCTATTTAATAGCATATTATAGTATTTTTGTTTTCACAATTGTTTGTTAAAAATTTAATTAAAAAACTTGATTTCATAATTTTTATATTGCATAAATGTTTCTTTTAAGTTTGTTTCTTTCATCAAACATATAGCGTGAATATCGTAATATAGCGAGAATAATGGGATATATTGGGAATAGTGGGGCTTAAAGCAAAAAAGCCATATTAAAGAATATTTGGAAAAAACATAGCTGTAGTAATTCGCTATGGGATATAACAGGGTAATAGCGGGGAATTAACTACACAAATGAAAGCACACTGATCTGATTTGATGTCACCAATTATAGGCGATCAAGGGAGTACAACTTGTGTCGATCTGGATTTTTTTGTTTGCATATCCAAGTTAGTTGAGTTTCGTCACTTCATCCAAGTGATTCATATTGTTAGCAACATTATGTAGCTGTCTGTACTCGATGATCAAGTAATCAATGCGTACAAGTCCAAAATGCAATGGCTTTGTAAAAAGACGAGTTAACACAAAACATATCTTACTGTAGAAAACGTGTCTTGAATTTCATTAACTCAATATTTGAGGTTTACGACCTTTCGAGATCAATATAGATTTATGTGGATGCTCTGAGCCAATAACTGGGTCCAAGATCTCGTCGGATTGTTTATGATTTCCAAGTCCATTGTAGTCTATGTTAATAGTTGAATCAGTAACCTCACCAAGCTCTTGTTGGGCATAAGCAAGCTATGCCAAGTATAAACTACATCGAGCAATCTGTAACCTCACGGGGTTCTTGCTAGACACCAGCCATATACAGAGCCATGTAGGACTTTTGCTGAGCATCAACCATACTCAATGACTCATAACCTTACCGTGTTCTTGTCAAGCACCATCCATTTTTAACGATTCATATGCACGGGGTATTTGCTGAGAAAAAGTTGTACTTTACGATCCATAACATCATCGAGTGCTCAGTATCAGCCATACTCGATGGTCCATAATCTAGTCGAGCTCTTATCGAGCATCAACCATACTCAATAATCCTTAACCTCATCAGGTTCTTGTCAAGTATCAGTCGTACTCGATGATCCCGATTGAGAAAACTTGTGTTCGAGTCCGCTCAATCCTTTCCAAGCACCAGCCGTACTTGACAATCTTGAGTAGACAATCTTGCCAAATCCTTGGAGAAGTTTCCTACATGTCTACCCCTTAAAGTGAGTCATCCACCCAAAAAAATCTAGGAGATTGTTAAAGTTCAAAATACAGTTGTCAGTTTTATGTCCGACAAACATTAACCATACTTGTCAAATATTTTTATTAAAGTGCAGAAAATATAAGTACTTTTATATCAAAAGAAGCTAATGGTCTCTCATTGTCTAGGAGCTTTGCCCGAATTCCATACAAGAGCGAGAGGTTTAACCATTCATTGCAGGTTTATTAAAAGTAAAAACAAGAGTAACGGTTCATCAACGTCTATGAGTATGCCTAGGGATCTCGCCGGATTCATGGTTGTAGCCCCGTTATGGATATACTGCTGCAACTGTCATTTCCTCATCTACTCCTAGATGGCATCTTGCAAGTGTTTACATTCGTTTTTATCATGACTAGCTAATCATGAAACATATATAATTTTCCAAAAGCACGCTCCTGCTCTATGGGCTCTTTTCTGGTGCCCTCGGCTTGGGAGGTGATTTTGATGTCCTCAAATTTCCTTTCCAAACTCATATTTAGCTTTGTATGTGAGTCTTATTTGGATCCTCTCTTGAATTTGTTTTCCTCGCCTTGATTGTTCTCAGCTTTGCACTTTCCTTTGTTGAACGGTCCTTCCTCCTTAACTGCATTGACTTTAGGATTCTCGCGATCTTCCCTTGCGTCCTTCAATCTAGAAACTTGTCGGGTTCATGATGAAATTCCTCATAATCTCATGAGGGATACCAATCCAAAGACGACTTAAAGTCTATGTGGTGCAAAATTCCCGAAAATAACGCATAGTTTCTCCATCCTTCTGCCTAACTGTCATTAATGTCACTGCATTATTGGATCATGTGATATGGAAAAAAAATTATTCCATGAACTTCTTAACTAGTTTGGTCCATCCATTGATTGAGCCATTCTCGAGTTGTCTAAATCGTAGAGCAACTACATATAAAATAAAGAGAGGAAGAAATCACTTCCTCTTATGACCCCATCACTTCCATGTGTCTCACATCGTTGTTGGATTTCTCCTCCCGTCGTAAGCTTCCAACACCGACAATTTTAAGTCCTATGAATTTACAAAGTTCTTGATATTTAGAGTGAACGTCTTTGATGGATATTGTCAACATCCTAATTCGACAAGTCTCCTTGAGGTACTCATCGAATGATCTCATCAATTCCAATTATCTCAGCAATCATGCTTCCACTACCTAGCAACATCCTGCAGCCATCAACATCATCACTAGCAGCCCTAGCACCGACACTTTCCCAGCCAGAGTTCCTCTCTCTAGCTACCAAGTTTGGATTGGCACCGAACTGGTTTCCAAGAGCAGTAGCTGCCTGTAATTATTTGAATAGATTTGGTTGAGTATTGAATTGGATAATAGTTTTAAAGACAATGAATTTTGTTGCTTCCATAACTTTGAAGGAATGATGCAATGAAATAGTTTTTATAGAATTAAGTATTTATAATAGACTAAAACAAAAAATATTGTTTTTTGAATATATTGGCTTTAGTGCAGTTTGGCTAAATGGTCTTTAGACCTGAATACCCAACTGATTCTTGAGATATATACTGCGTTTGAGACAGTTGTATCCTTTAACCTCGCCACCACCTCGAGCCAACATTTTGGGTTAAGGTCCTAGCTATTTTTGTCCATCTCGAAACTCTTTCAATTTGATGTTCCTCGAGATAAAGTATTTAAGTTTCTCCTTTTCCTTGAGTGAATGCATCTTCATTTAGTCGATATACCTTTCTTATTAAGGATCTGATGGAGTTGAGACATCAAAACTTTTGAGATTCCTTGGCTTTGTGACTTTGAATTGTCCCGATCTGGCTTTGGATGAGCAGATCCACTTGAATCGAAAGGTGAAACACTAACTTTTGAAATCTTAAGAATCTTCGAGCTGAAAGTAATGTTCTTAATGTATTTGCTCATTGATAATATGTTGATATGTGATTTATCTCTATGTTACCTTTGATTACTCGCGCTCTTACAAAGTGTAAACCAATTTCTATATGCTTTGTCCTTGCGTGTTGAATTAGGTTGGCTGTCATGTACAATGCACTTTGATTATCACACTATAGTCTTGGTTTTCCTTCAATATTAACATGTAGCTCTTTTAGAAGTGACCGTAACTACATTATATCTATTATTGCATTTACGACACGTCTGACTCCCCCTCTGTGGTTGGTTTTGATATGGTTTCTTGTTTCTTTGATCATTAGGAAACTAAATTGTTACCAAAATATATACAATACCCAGTGGTTGACCACCTGTCATCCAAGTCGGATGCCCATCAACATCAGCAAAGCATGTAATGTTGACTTTCTTGAATGTGATATCAGTTCTATTACAGTTGTGGCTGTAAAGCATGAATTATACTTCTATACTGTTTAATATTTGAAATTGGTTCTCCCCTATTTTTGGAGTAGTGTTAATCACTTATCATGAAGTAGGATGTGGTTTGGCAACATTTGTTTTAGTTTTGATGAGTTACTCTATGATGTACTTCTTTTGTGATAGTAAAATTTTTGATCTGACTTTCTTCTCACTTCAGTGCCTAGAAAGTAGTTTTATTTTCCAAGGTCCTTAATTGAAAATTGCTTGTTTAAGTATTGGATGAGTTGATTGATCCATGTCTCACTGTCACATGTAATGATAAGATCATCAACATAAATTTGTATGCATAAAGTCATACTGCTATTGATTTTGGTAAATAGTGAGTTATCTGATTTGGTAGATTGAAAGTCTAGATCAATTAGTATGGCCTTCAATTTATCAAACCTCACTCTTGGTGCTTGTTTCAAGCCATAAATTGCTTTTTTCAGTTTGCAAACATACTCTGATTTTGTTTGTAGCCCTCTAGTTGTTTCATATACACTTCTTCTTGTAAATTGCCATTTAAAAGGGCATTGTTTACATCAAGTTGGCTTAAACTCCAATCTTTATGTAAAGCAATCACCAGTACCACTTTGATTGTTGTGAGTTTTACAACTAGAGAAAATGTCTCATTAAAATCAAATCCTTATTGTTATGTATATCCTTTTGCAAACAGTTTAGCTTTGTATCCATTGATCGTTCCATCTAGATTCTTCCTGATTTTGTATGTCAACTTACATCCAATGATGTTTTTATTTTTTGGTGGTAGCACTAACTTCCAAGTTTTTTTATGAGTGCATGATACTCATCATCTGTTGATGTTTCCTACTTGTTGTTAATGGATTGGTCAAATGTACTTGGCTTATCATCCATTAAGATTGCTGAATATAGTTTTGGCTTGAATATTCCACCATTTTCTCTTGTGATCATTAGATTCGTTGATGTTGCTAGTGGTGCGGTGTCAGATTTCTCTTATATGTCTTCTTGTATTTTTTTTATGTCTGTTATCTTTAATTGCCTAGTTTCCCTCACTAGAATGTTGTGTTTGATTTGTTTCTTTTATAGATGTTTGATTATGTGATCTGACAGCACAAGTTGGTTCAAGTCTTGGTTCATTCGTTTAACCTGAGCTTTCCCAGTCTATTCTCTTCTTAATCACACATGCATTTGACACATCTGAATAATCAAGCATTTATGAATTATATTCTTTTGCATTATATACCGTATTTGTGGTCTTAATGTTGTTTGATTTGAGTAGGAAGCCACTTTCATTGAACATCACATGTCTACTTACAAAATATTTACCACTTTCATCCAAGTATCTGTATCCTTTTTGATGTGCTGCATATCCAATGGTGCATGGTCTTGATCTGAATTCTGGTTTGTGTTTCTTATATTGTCTTAAATATGGATAACATAGAAACCAAAATTTCTCAAGTAGTTGCAGTTGGATTTGATACCATACATTTTTTCCTGTCGACTAATTTCTTTTAACACTTTAGTTGGTTGTCTATTTAACAAAAATATTGTTGTGTTAAACGAGTGTAAAGGCCTGGCCAATTCCCGATCCTGATTATCAACACAAATACCATGTTAACAAACCAAGCACCAGAAATTTACTGGATCATTAATAGAAAGAAGTTAGGGAGTAAGAAATAGAAAGAAAGAAAAGTTAGAATATAAGAAAAAATATTACAATATCAAAACAAAATTAGAGTAAATACAAATCTCATAGCAGAACGAATAAAATATATTATATAATATAACTTTTGAAACACACATTTGTAACTGTATTCACCTACAATTATCAGAGTAAAATACATACAATACAGCGGAAATTAAACATTAGCTATCTAATACTGAAGCCTCCTGCTCTAAGCTCCTCCAAGTGTATCTGTAAAATCCCAAACTACTTGACTTCCCGTACAAATGTGGGCGTCAAAGAGTTTAGGGTAAAATAAAACAAAATAAACTCTGGGTCAGTCATGGGACTGAGAAAACTCCAACCACTTAGTTTAACTTTCAAAAGTTCTTTTGAAAGAAAGGACAATCGTAAGACCGATCCACACATAAATAAGAATGGTTTTTACCTTACGTCAACTCAAAATATTCTTTATATCAACACTATTCTGATATTATAATAGTGTCTATTCAAATCAATAGCAATCTAGTATAACGCTTACATCTCACGCTCCACATACATACTATGCAATCAAAATCATAGGCGCTTATTGAGTAATGGATTTCCAACTATAACAAGGTATGAAACCACCTTCCGATAGTATATCTCTAAAGAGGAATACACCAGGTTCAACAAAAACATCTTGTAACCCAGGCCACATATGATCGGCCACTCATTTCCTTTGAGTGTACCAAATGTATTATCACCAACGGTTGGGATCAACAACTACTACCGAAGCATACAGCAATGATATAATAAAGAAGAAAATAGTTTTTTCTCTAGATCAGGTGACAATACCCCTAAAGGGAGCCACCTACTTAGCCATGCTACCTGCCCAAATTTTGTCATTTTCCGGTTGTGAGGCTTGAGGCAATATTTACCTTTTTGACATGTCACATCTTCATTCACTTTGAACGCCACATCATTAAACCCGCTTAACCATTGATTAATTTCCCCAAAAATATTACGGGCATAAAGCTAAGAGAAACGAATTCCTCTGCCACCAACTAAATACGTTTGAAAAGATCAATGTAAATGATCTATTAAGCATATTCTGTCAGACACTCGTCCATGTAAGTTGTCCTGGGACTAGACAAACCGAAGGCACCATCCCATCAATCCATCTTAGGCAATTTTTACCTAGGATTAACATAACAACCCATGCACTTTATTCCTTCTTCAATTATTTTCCACATATTTGATTCGCAACGCTTATGCCTAGACGGAGTGGTTTTCAAATAATAAACCGGGTCCCAGTCACTCCGTATTAACAACGAAAATATAAAATGGGCCAAAACTTTGATAGCTGGTTATTTAACCATCAAAGGAACATTCAAACAATAAATGATCCTATTTTCAAATGGAAATTCGATTGATCAAGCTTCAATCAACACATAACCCATTAAGTTAATTTCTTATTAATTTATCGTTTCCCAATTTCCCATTTTCCTGTTTACCGTATCTCTATTTTCAAATGGAAATTATATTGATCAAGCTTCAATCAACACTTAACCCATTAAGTTAATTTATTATTAATGGAAATTCTATTGATCAAGCTTCAATCAACACTTAACCCATTAAGTTAATTTCTTATTAATTTATCGTTTCCCAATTTCCCATTTTCCCGTTTACTATATCTTTTCCTAGATATCCTCAACTCGTTTGTCCTCTCACGATTGTTGGAAAACATTTCCCTATATCGTAACTATTTATTTTCTTTATTCCAGAATATCTCTTATTACATCGGAAAACATTTCCATAAACTTACAAATTCTTATTTCCTATATTTAAAAAGTATACATTATTATTTACTGGTAAACATTTCCATATATTTACTTTTCCTATTTCCATATATTCGTATTTTCATATTTCCATATATTCATATTTCTTATTTCCATATATTTGTATTTCTTGTTCCCATATATTTGTATTCTTATTTTCATATACTTATATTTCTTATTTCCAGATATTCATATTCCTTATTTTATTATATTCGTATTTCTTGTTTTCTAATCAACTACAACATTTTATTTTCTATGCTTAGAAAACATCTATGATCATATTTGGAAAAATATTTCAAAATATCATTTATATGGATTTAAACGAATGTTGTATAAAACATCGGTACCACAACTCAATCCATTAATCACTCATTAATTAACCATATCCCTAACCAGTCTTCGCCATCGAACCTTAACCATTCCATAGTCAATAATGAAGTCAATCAAATTAGCATATTATTACCTCTCGTACCTTAACCGAACAACATTATTAGCTTCGAAACAGACAAAGGTCACAACTTCATTTACCAATAAAACATCGCTTACGCGACTCTCGGATTCAATTTACGAATCCAATTCTTTAAAGAAAATCATTGTTTATAACAATAGTATTATAATCCATGCTCCGAGATATTAAATCTTAAAATGTAAGTTTTATTTATTTATTTTAGTAAATAAAATATTAACTAAATAAATCTTGATTAAAATGGAAAGTAAATAGTACTTTTCTAAGTTCGATATAGTTGATTTTTATTTATAATTCCTTATGGGTTTTTTCAATTCTGTTCACATTCTGAATGTTGGAATAAATTTCATCATTTTCTTTTTAAAAGATTCCCAATTTACCTTTTTAATTCATTCTTGAATTTACATTCCCAAATCTATTTCACTTAATTTATAAACACCGTTCATAAATTAAACAACTTGTTTTGTTATTAAAACAAGTTATTATTTCATCGCCCATTCGAAATTCAGTTTCTATTTTAAAAATAGATTTCCCCTTTTAAAACTCAAATTTCTTTCCTTTCATTTAAATATATGTTTATGGCATTTAAATACCAATATTTAGGGCCAGTGCCATTCAATATCCAAACACAACAAGTCTATCATAGGACATCTAACACATCATATATCAAAATATATGTAAACAAACACTAATAAATTTTGAGGAATCCAGTTGGATCCCTTCAAACTATTTCCCTACATTTACATATGTTAATCAACGTAAATAACATCAATTTCATTTCATTATGAGATGTCATAATAAATAAAATCAACATTTAACCAACGATTTATATTTACAACTATATCTATCATTTCATCCAATTTGTTAACAATTCATCCAAACAACCATCACCTAACATTCAATCATCATTTATCAATTCTAAAAAATGTTTACGAAATTATAAAACTAGACATAATTAGTGAGTTTACTCACATCGATCGTTAATCATTGAATAAAGATTAATTTCCGATAATTCTGATCAAGCATTTTATATCGCCAAAAATTGAGACGAGCTCCAAATCGGTCTAAACCAGTTTCATTGTGCGACATGCGAACATACGATTCCAACGGATCCTATATTGTTGAAATCTGATATCATACGCATAAGTTACAGGTTTACAAGTTAATATGTTATTTAATTTAAAATTAAACCTATTTTAAATTCACTTGGGCCTCACCATTATAACTTAGCCCAACATCAACCAAAGACCCGCACACACCTTTCTTCTTGCTCGTTACTACACACGCATCTAGTGAAACAAACACACCACTGTGCCATTCTCTCTCCTTCAAACTCCTTTATCACTTTGTTAAATCAAAAACCGTCAACACCTGCGATCTCCATTCCACGCAAACTCACCCCATCACCATTATTCAAAGCTCGCACCATTAGTGACATTTGCGTCGACTAGGTCCTAACCCATGCATCCCATGATCCATGCGTCACTTTATAACTTCGATCCCCTTCCCTTTTCAACCTGGTCCACCTTATACCAACGTTACTCAACTTGTTTCCCACCCTCATTAGATTATAAGCATGAACTCCTATCTCAAAACCCTTCTCTACATGCCATCTACCTAGCTCATGCACACGCAAATAACGCAAGTAAAGTACCCAGCTTTCCTTGCGTGTATCTCATACTAGCGCCAGCTAGCACCATGCACACACACCACCTGCACACACGTTTACGTATATATATATATATATATATATATATATATATATATATACTTACATAAATACTCACACACAAAAACGCCAGTCACACTCATCCATGAAAAGGAGCTGCATGTTTATATTATTTATGAATGAATGGTATGCTTATCCAACCTATCTGTGTTTCCAAGAAAATACGAAAAAAATGAATATTTGCTTTTAGGACTTTTTACTATCTTAGGCTTGTTTTTAAAGTTTATTACATGATTAGCCATGTTTCAGAATTAACAACAAATATAGACCTGTTTTGCCGAGGAGGGATATAGGCGCGTTTTGAAACCTCGCCTTCGTGCGCATTTTGAAAACTCGCCAGTGTATTTGGTGTAGTTTCCAAACTTTATATATACTCACCGGTCTTCTTCATACTCAACCACATCTTCACAGCTCTGTAAATTTTCAAAATGACTTCTCAAACAATGATTGAGTAAGAGGTTAACTCGTTCCCAGTTTGCTGCCACTGTGGATATATGGCTGAAGTTGTCGTCTGTGATGATGGCGAAAACATCGGTCGTCGAAGTCTTCTTTGTACCAATTATCCTCACGGATGCAATTTTTCAGAATGAATTGACGAACCGCTTTGTCCTTGGGGCATAGCATATGCGATTGAGCTGGAGCAAGAAATTAGACATCTCAAAAAACTCCTAGAGGACTTGCAATTTAAACCTAACCACTAGTTTTTCTATTATCCGTCGTCGTTGTAGGTTTCTGAAGATTAGTTTGAATTATTGTATTATCCGTTGTCGTTGTATTATCCGTTGTCGTTGTATTATCCGTTGTCGTTGTAGGTTTCTGAAGATTAGTCTGAATTATTGTATTATCCGTTATCCGTTGTGTGTTTGTAGGAGCTGGAAGATCAACACAAAGTATTGTATGTTTGTGTTTTGCTAATGAATTATTTTATGCTTTTGAAGTTTGAATTAAAGCTTTGTATTCTGCTGGTTTGTACAGTGTACATTATGACATAAATAAGAATTGATAACTCGCTGCCAGAAATTAAAGCTGGGTCAGTCTGTTTCTGTACAGTACGATCTGCCGCAAATCAGATGATTTGACTAGACACGGGTAAAGTTGGCCCAATAGTTCAGAATAGTTGTGTTGACAAACATCTGCCAAATCTGATCCAACATTTGTCCATTGTGATAAAGCCGTTGTAAGGACAAAGGACAACACTTTATTTCGAATTCAATGACATGATAAAAGCTCTTCCAATTCTGACGCATGGCTTGTTTTGTGTGATCAGT
This sequence comes from Allium sativum, assembly GCA_030737875.1. NCBI lineage: Eukaryota > Viridiplantae > Streptophyta > Magnoliopsida > Asparagales > Amaryllidaceae > Allium > Allium sativum. The sequence continues at coordinate 792,116,495 of CM060919.1, read as the reverse complement.
ACGAGCATAGGACAATTGATTCTGATTCTGCTTTATTTTGAAATGGGTGACATGATAAAAGCTCTACCAATTCTGACTTGACAACGACCGCACACTGAGTTGAATAAAGTTGATTTAATGGTGATGTTGCTTAGTTGGTTTCCCTATTTCATAGCTCTTCAGCACATTATTTCTCATACACTTCAATCTTGTCTTCAAAGAACTTCAAGAAAAATAAACACAGTCAACAATGGCGCCTGCTTTTATTACTGCACTTATCTACTACGACGGTGAATTGGTCGTGGATGGGCACCAAAATGGAAGTTATGTGGGAGAATTCTGCAAACCAAGGAGAGTTCGAACGGGTTGCACACTTGGTGGGTTGAAAGACACAGTTTTCCAAGCAACCAGAATTAACCCTCTCGAATATGATATCGAGTTGTCGGTCAACTGGCCTACTGAATCGGGGTCGAGAGCAGTAGCACTTTTAGAGGATGAAGACGTACAAGTAATGTTTTCTGTTGTGAAGAAATCGTTTGAGTTGTTTGTTGGAAAAACAGCAAAAGAAATCGTGGAAGATATCGTGGAAGAAATAATCACACCACCTATAGTGGGTAGCGGTTTCGGTTATTTCACAGAAATGTTGCAAACTCATGATCCATCAGTCAACTTTAGTTCTCCTTTATACACCAATCCATATTGCCCACCAAATGTGGCTGAGCAGCAACAACAACAACAAGAAGAACAACAGACTGATCAGTCAGAATTGTTAGATATGAGCCAAACGTATGTGTTCCACATCAAGTTAGTTTTATAACTACTCATTGAAATGTAAGATCTAACTGAAATGCATTTATTAATAGATTGACTGTAGAAGCCGAAGAAGAATGGGGTGCAGGTCCTTCACAACAGGCCGAACATATTGACAGCATGGCGGTTGCCACGACAACAGTTGATGATACATGCTGGACCGGAGTCAACAATGAACCACTGAACTATGACTATGATACAAACACAGTAGATACCGAAGAAAATGGTGATGAGGCTCAAATGGAAGTACCCATGGATGATGATCTCTGCACGGCACAAATGATGGCCAAATCCGTAGTGGCTAATTTAGAGTTTTCTGGCGAAAAATTCTCGGCTTCCTGCGTACAAAATGGTTTTGTTGTTGGGATGGTATTCCGAAACAAGGAACAGTTTCTTCACCAACTTACGTAATGGTCTATTCTGCACGGTGTTTCATACAAGCCAATCAAGTCGAATAAAACAATATATACCCCTGTATGTAGTGTTAATGCTACTTGTCCATGGCCAACACATGCGATAGTGTCGAAGAAATCACAAAACGGATTGTGGAAAATACGAAAGTTGCCTCATGAACATAACTGTGTCAACCTTACGATTAATTCAAACCACAGGCAAGCCACTTCTGCGTTTCTTGTATCCAAAATCATGGCTTTTGTGAAGGCCAACTTGGATATCTCAGCTGGGACGGTGCAAGTGCTTGTCGACGAGCAACTTTTCATCAAAATCAGTTACATGAAAGCTTGACGAACGTTGAATAAAGCTTTGGAAAAAATATACGGTGACTGGGCCGAATCGTATTCGTATTTGCCTCATTATTTTGAGGAAATAAAAAGACGCAATCCAGGTTCAGTAGGACATATAGTACACGATGAGTATGGCGTATTTCATCGTGCTTTTTGGGCATTTGGTCCTTCCATTGCAGGTTATGTACACTGCCGTCCAGTGCTCTCTATTGACGGGACACATTTGTACGGTAAGTACAAAGGAATACTGCATGTTGCTACCACTGTAGATGCGGACGACTGCCTTTACCCATTAGCTTTTGGGGTGGTCGAGTCTGAATCATATGATAGTTGGGCCTGGTTCTTTTCATGCATGCGTGAGTTCATTTATAGTGTACAAAATCGACACATTACATTTATATCTGATAGAATGAAAGGGATTCCAAGTGCTTTGCAGGATAAATGGCGACAACCGCACAAACATAAGTTATGTGCAAGGTATCTTAAAGCAAATTTTCAAGCTGCAGGTCATCGAGAGAAGCGACTCGTAGGCTTGTTTTACGCTCCTGCATGTGCTTCAGAAGTGATTGAATACAATAAACTTAGAGAAGAGATCAAGACAACTAAACAGGAGGCACATGACTGGATTGAACGAAGCCTATGGAATTGCGAAGAAAACTGGGCTCTTTGCAAAGATGACGGCGACCGCTTCCATATTATGACGACCGACGCATCTGAAAGTTATAATGGCGTACTAAAAGGCGCCAGATCCTTGCCTATAAAGGCGTTGGTTGCAAGAACGTTCTTTCGATCAGTTGAGTATTTCTATAAGAGACGAGAAAAAGGGGCGGGTCTGAATTCGAAACTTACTCCAAAACGGGAAGCTAAAATTGAAGCTCGTGGTATTGACGCATGGCGTTGTAGGCTTGTTCGATTTGGTCGATATAAATGGCAAGTGATTAACAGTTACGGCGATGAGTATGATGTTGTGATCGATGGTTCTAATGCCACCTGTACATGCAGAATCCCACTTCTGCAGAAGATACCATGTGTTCATGTGATGGCGGCTTGTTCAACACAGGATTTTGGTAGTAATAGAGCACATCACGATTTTGCTTCTGAATGATACTCCGTCGAAAGTTATAGAGCTACATACGACCCAGAGTTTAATCCTATACGCGATAACAAATACTGGGACCTGTACAACGGTCCACTAATACTGGCTCCGCCTATAAGAAGACTAGTTGGACAACCCAAATCAACGAGGTTCAAAAATGTTATGGACAAGCATCAAACACCCAAAACAAACAGGTGCAGCAAATGTGGATCGCTGGGCCTATAACAGAAAGCGGTGTACTTCAGTAGGCTAAAATGGGGATGTATGTTTGTTGATGCGATGTCAGTGTGTTGCATTTCGTGTATCTGTTTTTCTTATGTTTCGAACTTATATGTCCTTAACCGGACTATGTATCTCTCTTGTATTTGAATATTAGAATTTGCTATTTGTTTTACGTTGTTTGGTTAAGCTATATATACTATTTAAATGTCGTGGTAGTTCGAAGTTTAACGTTTACACCTTCATTCAAATATATAGGAATCGTTATACGTCGGTTTTCATTGAAACACAAAACGTTCGAATCTATAGAACTATATTTCAGTAATGAAACAAAAAAATGGGAATTTCATATTATAAATATCGAGTTATGTCCAAATCAAATTTCAAAAAGTCGCTATGGAATTAACTACCAAAGTATACAAGCGAGCTTTGAAAACTCGCCTTTGTGCGTATTTTGAAAACGCACCTTCGTTAATATAGAACAGGTCTTTTCCTGTAATTGTTTCTGAAACATGGCTAATCATGTAATAAACTTTAAATACAAGCCTAAGATAGTAAAAAGTCCTTGCTTTTATGTTGTGTGAGTTTGGCTAATAGAAAAAGAAAAAAATAAAGTAGTTTTGTGCTAATTAGAAGAGAAGAAGAACATTAGGAAATAGGCAGAGAAGAAAGGCTTGAAAACAAAAGTGAAAATGTTGGTGTCGCCTCTTAGTTTCATGCTGTTTGTATTTGTAGCATGTAAAATTTGATGAATGAATGCATGGAAAGAAGAATATAAGTGTTGCATGGAAATGGCTCTCGTCCCTTCCACACATGCCTAGCGCATGTTAACTTAAGCTACCCCATGTATATACATGCAAAGAATAACCCACACACACATATATAAAATGCACACTGTAGAAGCACACACATATGCATACTGACCCATAGTTATGTTCTTTCATGTGTTTGCCTATTTTTATGCCTGAAGAAGAAAGTAGGAAGGTAGAAGAGAGTGATAGGAGTGAGAGGTATATTTGTACTGCTAGCTATCCGTGTTGGTATATATAAGGTAGAATTACTTTTCTGCTAAGGAAGTATAGGACATAAAAATTAATTGAAAATAAGGTTGATCTGAAGGGAAAGGGGACAAATCTAAGACCATAACCAACAATCCGTTCTGTTCACTTATTCTCTCTCTTGTTTTGCAACTGATCCAACGAGCCGAGCAACCAGGAGGGGGAAGCAGCCACGAGGCTAGCCACAGATGGGATTATAATGACAAACAGTTTGCCGTTATAATCAAAGTCCCTCTTGTACTTGGCACATGCGTGTGCAGGTCCTCTATCTTCACAGCCAAAACAGCATATGCGTGGACCAATCAGCAACATATGTTGCTATATTAAAACATTGCGGTTACATCTTTTCCTATTTAATATGTTGTCTCAGCATTTCATTTTATAACGGCAAACTCTTTGCCGTTATAAACTTATAACGGCAAACTGTTTGCCGTTATAAACTTATAACGACAAACTGTTTGCCGTTATGCCCACCAACCCCTGTTCGGTGCACCAGCCACCACTCAGCTCCAAAGCAGCCACAGACTAACCACGGGTGACTGAACAAGCCACACCTGGTTGCTCCGTGGCTTGTTTAGTAACTGAACAAGCCATTGTTGGTTGTGCTCTAATGGTAGGTAGTATGGTTGAGAAATAGAGGGTGGAAGATCATTTAATGAAATGGTTTCTTAGATGCTTTGGAAACAAAAAAAAAGTATTTAATGAAAACGTGGAGGATATGCTTGTGTTTGTTTTAAATAGATATTAGGGTACTTCTATATAAAATTCCGCTCCCGTACGACCCACTACGGACAAAGATAAAAATATGCTCGTATCGAGTAATGTGCCATGTTTCAAAACTATAATAAAATGGATAAGTTAACCAATTTTGTGAAATTTCAAAAACGTTGATATAGAGTGTAAATTATGTTAGCCGAAAAGTTGCTTATTTTCGAAGTTAAAATTATGGAAAATTTCTATAAATTAAATTAAAAATATGTAATAAAAATCGTGTTACAATTTGAAACCAATATTCTATTATATTATATAAATCGTTACGGTTTACAAACGATTCCATAACAACTTTTTGAAAATTTGATTTGGACATAACTCCCAATCTATGAGATGAAATCTCAAATTTTCACTTTCATTAGAAAAATATAGTTCAATAGATTCAAATATCTCTTGTTTCAACAAATTCTGACTTATAATGAATCCTGTATCTTCATTCAAAGTTCAAACATAAAACTACGAACTACCGCGACGTTACGAGCTCATGCTTAATTATATTACTAGTGTGAACCCGTGCTTCGCACATGGTAGTTGAATGATGCAATTGATTAACCATGTTATGAGACTGTATCAATAAATCATGCATATAATAAAGGAAATGAGGAAACTACAATTCATTCTCAATTTTTAAAATTAATAGCAAAAAAACCTTTCTCAAACATGTTTTAAAACATCACGATGCAATTTTCACAAATGTAAATATCTAAAGTTAAAATTATAAATATTCACAGTCTAATCATAGATTTTATACAATAAATATTTTTAGTGTAGACACCAAAAATATGTTAAATAAATATTTAGAATGTGCACTAGTTTAGATTGCAAATTTCCGCTGAAAATATAACAAAAGTTTTTCACAAGAAGTCACGAAAATGAATTTTCAAACGCATGAAGACTGTTTGAGATTTTTTTTATTAATAATTGTGTTGAAAACACATTTTTAGTCTGACCGTGAAATTCCAAAATTGCCCTTTATTTAAATTAGAAAACCATCCTTTAAAAATAGAATATGTACGATTGTTTTTCTTTTTCTTTTAAAAACTTCATTTATGTATGTGTTGGCCTTTAAATAATGAGTTAATAACAATTCACACGCGAAGTACGTACCACTATCATGTGCGGAGCGCCTGCCATCATAACGTGCGGAGCTCGTGCCGTTGCGCTTGTTTAAATTGTTCCGTCATTTTCATCCATGCATTTCAACAATTGACCATTATTCAGCGAAGCATCGTTATAAGCAAAAGTGAAGAAACCCCTTATCTTACAATTCGAATTCACAAACGGATCAATGTCATTAAAAACATATGCAGATATAGAGGCCAACATGGTTTGGCACAATGCTAATGTAGAAAAGGATTAAATAACATAAATTATTTATTTCCCCCGAAATTAAAGAACATAGGCTTAAGCAAAAGTTATGAAAAACCAATTACACATGGGATGGTCAGCTGAAACAGCAATAAAATACAAAAGAATATATATTTAGGTATCACTGACAACTAAATAATATCTAAAAGAGCACAAAATGATCAAACCATTCATGCCTATAAAGAAATGGCATGCATTGAACAATGGTGTAAAGTACAGCAATACAATGAATTAAATATATTATACAGTGAAAATAGAATGATCTATAGAAACAGTGCCCATTTCATTTCATTATTTTACCCGTTCCATTATCATTCGTGGCAAGAACATCTTCCAACTATAGAGTTGTATGTGTCCTCGATACAACTTCAATATCACAAAAATTTAGTTACACCATAGCCCGACCTATGAGTATCCTAGGACCAAGTAAACAACATTCTCTTTATACCTGGACAGCAATAATGTAAATTAAATTTCTTCAAAGCTCATCAGTATAATGTTACTTGTATCATGAAACCTTGTATACGCAAATAAGTCAACAATATGTAGATACCTTCCACAGACCAAGCAGCAACACATATCAAACTGAGCATTTAACAATAAATTCTCCAATTAATCTCCTCAAGAAAACATTAATATCATTTATAATCTACTAAATTCTACTAAAATGCATAGTGATTCAAACATCCTTTTTTCATCCCATAGAACCTAAATAAATGTGTGGATTGTAATTCTGCAAGTGCATCCACTGAATCAAAACCCGGTACAGACTTTCTTGAAAACCCAATTTAATGTCCATAAAAAATCATAGGAGGTAAACATTTTTAACTGGATTTATAAATGAATAAAACAGTAACAAATACATATGATATTACTAAGAAGGAAATAATGACATATAATAGATTGACTAAATGGTTTGTTTTACTGTATGTAAATATGAATGGAAAATAAATTAATAATAAAATTTGTTCTATTACACTAAGCTGGAACTATCCTCAATTTTATTGATTTGCAGGCGCTCAACAATAGTCAGGTTTATTAAAAGACCAAAACTATTGCAACTATCTTCGATTGAGTAGTCATGCATAAAAATCGGCTCTAAACATATTTATATATGTGCAACACTATTAAAGAATCTGATGTGCGCACAAGAATCATTCCGCAAATGAAGCTAAAGTACTACTGGTTAATATTAAGAGCAACATCACATGCCAATTGAGTTAATTCTATTGGTTATTCTAGCTCATAAGAAAAAATATGATTTCAGAAACAATAATAAGGACATTAACATTTCAAAGTCTAATTAAGCATTTAATATCTATAGAATATTCACATTGAGTTCCGTGCGGCATGTTTGTGCATTGAAAATATTTGACTGTTACATTCTTAAGCTATTGCTTTCTTAAGACATTGATCTAACTCAACATTATGTAATATATAATCATTGTATTTTACACTCAATTCAGAAATTGTGGAAACACATCTAACCAACAAAAAACAATATTTAATTGTAGATTCAACAACTAAACGACATCTAAAATATTAATATAAGAATTTAAGTATGGAGCCACAAAGCATGGATTCCTAAGGATACCTTCTAGCCATTAAGACTCATAGATATAGATCATCATTTGCACCTTATCCCACGTAGCAGTGACCAATTTTTGGGGATGTTAACAACACCCATAAACAAAATTTGGAGATTAGCAATTTTTATTTCATTATTGTACGAATAAAATACATTTGTGCTTACACATGCATACATATGCATACTTGTGTATGTTGAAAACATAAGTCTACTTACCTTACAGATTGAATGGATTAAATGCCTTAAAAACAGCTGATTAATATTCTCACTAATGAAAAAAATAAAATATGCTTTTACTGTTGCTTAAGCCATGTAGAATTATTTATTTCCAGGCACAATTTAAGGATATGATATATGAAAAGGAATTATTTATACTTATCCACCTTTGCATATGCTTTATTCTCTACTTCATTTTGAATCTATTCAATTGTAAGGGTCGTCAAAATTGAATGTCACAAAAGTTATTAGACAAGGATGGCGCAACTATCCATTCGTGTTAGCATCCATTGACTTATATAGTGTAAGTAGACATAGAAGTCAAATAACTTGACATCGGTTACCAAATCATCAATATCACAACGTTGGACAATATCACATATAATTTATATAAGTGAGCATTCCAACAATTTGATATATGCTATAATAGTTGACCAATATATAAAAGTGGGCGTTATCAACAAATTAAATATACATTCAGTGAGATAACCAATTGAATCTACCCGCTTATATGTCCTCATTACCTCAGTTTGACTATAGCAGTTCGTTTATAAAATTCATATTAATGGTTCCTGATAGTACAAATAAATGTACCTACAAATGCGGTGAATTATTATATTAATGTGTAAGCTTTAAACAAATAGAATCATAGTTGATATTGGTGGGTATATTACATATACATGTAAAATTTCACTGTTCTTTCACTTGTTAAATCTGATAAAGTAATTGTTGAACCGTATAGATGCTGAGTGGAAAACACCTTAGGAGGAGCCTACCAACTACATATATCCTAATGTATTAGTTGATGCTGAAAATCAACTTCCACTCATCCTCTACCAAAGCATGCATCAGGCCCTCAGATGAAAACTGTTGATATGTCATCTTCTTCTTAGTTGTTGGACAATTCAGATTGGGTAGAGTTTAATCTAATTGTACCTTCAAAATGTAATGGGTGTTAGCAAGAAATAAAGTGAACAACATATAATTAATTTGGCTATTAGTTAATCCAAGCTGGAAAGATGACAGCCTAAAGAATTAAAATATTAATATTTTCGTAGCTAAGTATATTTCCAATATTTTGAGCTTTTGAAGATACGGTAACAACTATAATATCATAGATAGAATACATAAATGCACATATGCATTCTCATGAAAATTTTAGATTCCTTTTTGAAATATAACGGATATAGAAATGTAATGGACCAACATATTAATTGCATTTAGTATTTGTTAAACTATATAAACAACAACAAAGACATTAGAATAGAATCATGCACATTCCAATTGGTATTTTTGACCTCACTAAACTATATATGAGATATAATTATTTTGATATACAGCAGTTTTGCAACCTTTCCTTCAAAGAAATGTAGTAAATTAATAGGAAGTTTCATATGGAAAATTCATAACCTAAGGGAATGACAAATAAATGAGGATTCCATCTGTAAGAGAAAGTAGTGCAGTTTAATTAAAGAGTAAAATAATGTACTTGCCAGCTCGATCCTACAACATATAATGCAATACTAATAATAAACAAATCATAGAAAAGAAACTTATTACCCTGAACTTAATCTAAACTCATATTATTAACCAAATCTATCTACCTATTATAGTATATGAAAGCACAATCTCTAAGCAGAGACCTTTGGGTTCTATTTTCACCCAAAAAAACACGAATTGCCATGTGTCGACTCCTAAAATCCAGTGGCTTGGGGCTCCCCATCGATGCCCTAACCCTTCCATTTTCTACGTTTCACGCCCAGTCGTTCCCCCTCCCTTTTTCATCCGCTACAACCGGACGAAATGCTTCGCTACCCATCCATCCATCTCAAAAATCCTTATGGTGGTCCTATCTAGAAAAAACCATGGCTCTTGAATCCACGACGGACGCCTTTCCAGCAAAATATTATAAAACCGTCCCTCCTCCAACTAACCCTAACCCAAAAAAGTTAAAAAAATTCTGAAGCCGCCATCCTCCTTCTCCAATATAATGCTTATCCGTTGTTTCTACCATGTTTTTGGGCTCCCGTTAATGTTGACGACAAATAATCAACATTGTTCTTGCCACCTGTTTCTCTTCCTTCGCGCCAGCTGAATCACTTTCCCCGCCATTTATTCTACTGGAGATGTTGTGAGTATTTTACGATCGTAGTAGTCGCCAAGCTTATGTGGCGAGACAACATATTGTTGGGAAACAAATGGCTGAGTCACGTACTCTGTCACTTTCTTGAAGACGATTCGGCGATCTGGTCGGTGGTGCAAAACCAATTCGTACTTTTGTCACCGCCTCTAGGATAAAACAGCCTCTCCGAAATTAATAACTGGTTTGCTTTGCACAAACAAACCAGTGCAGATTTGCACTTTCTGATTTTTAACTGCTCGAAAATTTCTTAAAAATATTTTTAATGGCGGAGGAAGAGAAAAACAGAATTTTTTCTATATGGATCTCGTCTGATCTGATGATAATATATAGACGAGGATTAGGTTATTCGAAAATACTGGTCAGTGGAGGAAAATAGGATCTGCAAAATACTTGGTTAAAATTTTTACCGCTTCATATTAAAGTCGGTTCAGAAATATCCGGATTTAAAAAAAAAACAGGTTCGAAAAATGCAGTGTTTTCTAGACCAAAAAATATAAGTGTCTACACCACATAGCCAAGGCCCAAAGCCCAAGCCCAAGCCCAAACTGAACCGAGCCGGGCCGGGCCGGGTCGGTTGCGCGCGCGTGTGTGGTGGTCATGATGCATGGGCTCCCTCCTCACAACAAAGCATGTATTGGGAGCCCCAAGGCCCCACCAAAGCTTCTTAGAAACAAGTATAAATACTTGCTTCTTTCATCTAATCCCATGATGTGGGACTATTCACATTAAGGAGCCACTTATACACTTATTCAAATATTTTAATAATTCACACATAAATTTCCAACAATCCCCCACTTGAATTTTTAAAATATTATCGAGCAGTTTCTAAAAAACATAAGACTGTGCATAAACAAAGGTATCATCCGACTTGAACCTTTGCATAGTGAGTAAGATTCAGTTTTTACTAGAGTGACACGTAGTCTTGAACTCTATTCCTGACATCAAACCACACACAATCTTTTCTATAGTGCAATCAAATAAGCCCGTGCGTTTATGGCCATGCACGTCTATCCCAGTTTAGTGAACGCTTTAGAAGTTTTGCCCAAAACTCCATAGGAAACGGCCTTATTTCCACATTCACATAGGTGAGTCTATCAAGAGTACTCCTGAAGGTAGGTACTCCACTCCAAATAGAGTATAGATCTCATTAAGAGTTTCTATTAACTCATCCTCTATCACTTCAGGAATACATGCTTCTTAGTTTGTTAAATAGCATGTTCAACTTCTATCACTACACAACTTGTTTTTACCCATTGAACCTATTTCTTGGGATCTCCAGTCATTTAGGTCGGGTTACCATTGTGTGTGACTCAACAATCTAAGGGCAATAGTCCCATTCTTTTGGAAGAATTATGGACTTTCTCTCTTGACAGTCCTTTCGTCAAAGGATCTGCCAAATTTTCTTCACTACGTACGTAATCTACTCTAACGGTACCTGTAGAAAGTAGCTCTCTAACCGTGCTATGCTTACGACGTATTTGTCGTCTCTTACCGTTATAATAACGGTTCTAAACTTTTGCAATAGCCGTGGTACTATCGCAATGTATCAACACAGCCGGTATCGGTTTTTCCCATAAGGGAATCTAAGCTAGCAGATTTCTCAAATACTCTGCTTCTTCACTAGCTGTAGCTAGCGCTATCATCTCAGATTCCATAGTGGACTGAGCCAAAATAGTCTGTTTCTTGGATTTCCAAGAAACAGCTCCTCCAGCGATGCTAAATATATAGCCACTGGTCGCTTTAGAATCATCAGATAAAGTATTCCAGTCTGCATCTGAGTATCCTTCAAGTACAGATGGAAACTTTTCATAATGTAATCCAAGTTTCATAGTTCGTTTAAGGTGTCTCATGACCCTTTCAATAGCATGCCAGTGCTCTATACTAGGTCTATTGGTAAACCTGCACAATAATCCCACGACATAGGCAATGTCGGGTCTAGTACAATCAGTGGCATACCGAAGGCTGCCAATGATGCTCGCATAATCAGACTGTCTTACACCTTCACCAGTGTTCTTAAATAACTTTACACTTGGATCGTATGGTGTACATGCAGGTTTACAGTCAAAGTAATTATATTTCTTTAGTATCTTCTCAATGTAATGAGACTGATCCAAAGAAATTCCCTTTTCTGACCTAGTAATTTTAATACCAAGGATTACACTCGCCTCACCTAGATCTTTCATATCAAAATTGGCACTTAATAAGGATTTGACTGAATTTATGGCATGAATGTTTGACCCAAAGATGAGTAGGTCATCTACATAAAGGCATATTATAGTGCAAATGTCATTCTCATATTTGTAATAAATGCATTTGTCACTTTCATTAACTTTAAAACCATTTGAAATGATTAAGTTATCAAATTTTTCATGCCATTACTTAGGTGCTTGTTTTAAACCATATAATGATTTATCCAATTTGCATACTTTATGTTCTTGACCATGTACTGCAAATCCTTCAGGCTGGTCCATATAAATTTCTTTGTCTAATTCACCATTCAAAAAGCAGTTTTAACATCCATTTGGTGTATTAGTAAATTATGAATGGAAGCAAGTAAGATTAATACCCGAATGGATGTTATTCTAGTTACAGGTGAAAAAGTATCGAAGAAGTCTATATTTTCTTTTTGTCTAAAACCTTTAGCTACTAGTCTTGCTTTGTATTTATCTATAGTACCATCAGGTTTTAGTTTCTTTTTAAGTACTCATTTACAACCTATAGATTTACAACCAGGGGGTAAATCTGTCAAATGCCAAGTCTTATTGGATTCAAGAGAATCAATCTCATCATTTATAACCTCTCGCCAGAAATCGGCATCTATTGAAGATAAGGCCTCTTGGAGGTTTAAGGGATCCTCCTCTATAGTAAAAGCGCTAAAACCCGAACCAAAATCTTTTACGGTTCTTGCTCTTTTACTTCTTCTAGGTTCAACTTCAGAATTTTTATCAAGTTCTGTTCTAATAGGCGTATTTGATGTGCCCCCACTATTCCTTAATTTAAAAGGAAATTTAGTTTCATAAAAATCAGCATCATTTGATTCAATTATATTATGTGCATTTAGATCATAAAATCTGTATGCTTTGCTATTAATAGCATAGCCTATAAATGCACATTCACATGCTCTACTTGCCAATTTTATTCTCTTAGGGTCTGGAATGCAAACATATGCTAAACAACCCCAAGTTCTAAAGTACGAGACATTGGGTTTATGATTCTTTAAAATTTCATAAGGTGAAATTTTATTCTTAGATTTGGGGATTCTATTCAGAACAAAGCATCGAGTTAATAAAATATCCCCCCCACCAATGTTTTGCTACACCAGAATTTAGTAGGATGGCCACTACTAATTCGGTAAAAGTCCTATTTTTTCTTTCAGCTTTACCGTTCTTTTCAGGTGAATAGGGTGCAGTTCTCTCATGTACAATACCGTGTAATTTATAGAAGTCCAGAATTGAATTAGATTCATATTATGTTCCTCTATCACTATGAAGTCTCTTAATTTTTCTATTTACTTGATTCTCAATTTCAGTTTTGAATGTTTTAAACATTTCAAAAGCATCACTTTTATTTTTCATAAGATATACATATGTGAAATCAGAACAATCATCGATAAAAGTGATAAAATAGCGATGTCCATGTCTAGTCAAAGTACCATCAAGTTCACATATATCATAATGAATCAAGTCTAAGGGTTCAATTTCTCTATCAATAGACTTGTGAGGTTTCTTTGTGATTTTTGCTTGTGTACAGAATTCACATTTATCAGATTCAGATTCTGCTATCTTAGGTATCATATCTAGAGTGCTCATGTTATGAATTATTCGCTTATTAATATGACATAATCTAGAATGCCAAATATTAAAATCATACAACATATAAGCAGAATTATTCACTTTATTAGATTCAACATTTAATTTGAACATTCCCTCACAAGCATAACCATTTCCTACAAAGTTTCCCTTATACACAATGGTATACAAGTCAGCCCTAATAAATTGAGTAAACCCTGCCTTATTAAGGAGATAGCCAGAAACCAGATTCTTCCTCATCTCTGGAGTATGCAAAACATCTTTGAGGATCACAGTCTTTCCAGAGGTAAACTTGATCTCCACGTTTCCAACCCCTGCAACTTTAGTGGTGTGAGAATCTCCCAGCAACACTTTCTGATCTTCAGCAGCCGTGTATGTGGAGAACATAGCACGATCATAACAGACATGGCGAGAAGCACCAGTGTCTACCTACCAACCCTCTGATCAACCAACAAGGTGAATCTCAGTAATCATAGCCATAAGAGGCTTCTCTTCAGTCAAGTTAGCCTGTGGTACAGAGCTAGGCTTGTTTCGACACTTTCGTTCCATATGACCTGGTTTTCCATAGTTGTAACATAGAAACAACTGTCCAGAGTCATTCTTTTGGGCTGATTTTTGCTGTCCTTTTGGGTTTCCTTGCGGATTCCCATTCTGTTTGTTGCGTCTGTTCTGATTCTTGAAAGACTTCTGATTTGGTTTCAGAACTGCGGGTTTGGTCTTTTTAGTGTTGTTGTTTGAAACAAACAACACTTCCTCTTTCTGGTCCTGTTTGCGTGCTGCCTCCTCAATGCGAAGGCGAGTGATCAAACTCTCTAAGGAAAATTCCTTAGTCTTATGTCGTAAGAAATTCTTAAAGTCTTTCCAACCTGGGGGCAGTTTGTCAATAATAACAGCAATTTGAAACTGTTCATCTAAAACCATACCTTCGGAGATGATCTCATGAGCTATTTTCTGTAGCTCATGAGACTGCATCTCTACTAACCTATCGTCTGTCATCTGGTACTTCAGATAGCGGCTCACAGCATACTTCTTTGCCTCTGCCTCCTCTGTGTCGTATTTCTTCTGCAGTGCTTCCCAGATCTGCTTCGCTGTCTTGTCCTCTGAGTTGTAGTAATCATACAGATCATCGCTCAATCCGTTCAGAATAAAATTCTTGCACAGATAGTCCTATTCTATCCAGTTCTGCTGTTGTTTTGATTGTTCAGTCCAGGATGTCATCTGTCCTTCATCAGTTCCATCAGGTTTATCTGGCAACTGCGGTTTGTCGGTGGTTAGAGCAGCAGCCACCTTCCTTATCGTCAAGTAGAACTCCATCTTCTGACGCCATCGTTTGAAGTGTAGCCTTTCGAAACGGAACGGGGTAGCAGTCACCAATGATTGGAATGCAGAGAGAGGAGCAACATCATCTACAGTTGTCGTCGAAGCCATTGTTTCTGTTCATCTTCAATTTGTTGGGAAACAAATGGCTGAGTCGCGTACTCTGTCGCTTTCTTGAAGACGATTCGGCGATCTGGTCGGTGGTGCAAAACCAGTTCGTACTTTCGCCGCCGCCTCTAGGATAAAACAACCTCTCCGAAATTAATAACTGGTTTGCTTTGCACAAACAAACCAGTGCAGATTTGCACTTTCTGATTTTTAACTGCTCGAAAATTTCTTAAGAATATTTTTAATGGCGAAGGAAGAGAAAAGCAGAATTTTTTCTATATGGATCTCGTCTGATCTGATGATAATATATAGACGAGGATTAGGTTATTCGAAAATACTGGTTAGTGGAGGAAAATAGGATCTGCAAAATACTTGATCAAAATTTTTACCGCTTCATATTAAAGTCGGTTCAGAAATATCCGGATTTTAAAAAAAAAAACAGGTTCGAAAAATGCAGTGTTTTCTGGACCAAAAAATATAAGTGTCTACACCACATAGCCAAGGCCCAAAGCCCAAGCCCGAACCGAGCCGAGCCGGGTCGGTCGCGCGCGCGTGTGTGGTGATCATGATGCATGGGCTCCCTCCTCACAACAAAGCATGTATTGGGAGCCCCAAGGCCCCATCAAAGCTTCTTAGAAACAAGTATAAATACTTGCTTCTTTCATCTAATCCCATGATGTGGGACTATTCACATTAAGGAGCCACTCATACACTTATTCAAATATTTTAATAATTCACACATAAATTTCCAACACATATCACAGCCAAAGTACTGACCATATCCCTTGCACGCGAGTTTTGGATTTGACCTGTATGCTTCTGCTTTCAGCCCCTCCGCGTTCTCCCCTTCAGAGTTAAACAAACATCTGGTATGATTTCTTAACAACACTTTGCTTCGAACATTCATTCCACACCAGAATTTGATATTCAGTGTACTTTTTTTGATCGCAATGCTTGTGTTACCTGCAGTTAATAGCAGAACTACTATCCACTGGTTGATTACTAAGTTCATTATGGTTTTACGGGTTTATAATTCCGCTCCACCCTATTTGGCATGTTTGTCCTATATCTTTTAGGCCTTCTTTATTTACATAAAGCCATATGGTGAATATAGATTGAATTTTCTGTGTTTTCCATTGTTTTTATACTCCGATTGCATATGCTTACTGCATAGCCTCACAATTACAGTTTATTATGCAACCTTACACTTTTCTGCGAGGCAAAAGAATATGATCAGGGTCAAATTGAGATTCCTTAACCTGTTTGTTTGTATTTCCAGCAATTTGGGTAGTTCATATTTTGTTCCGATATTTTTCCATATCTTTTGTTCACATGTCGCTGCCTATAATAAGCCAACTTTACTAAAGACCTTTCGGCCTGATTGGAGGTTATCTTTTACATGTTTGATTTAGGAATACATTGAACGAGATATGTATTTACAACGACAATCATAGCAGCTAAAATTCATTTTGGACCTGTCTAAGATCACGTCATTACGACGGTGTGGTAATTATTTTTTTGATTCATTTCTAACTAATCTTTTTTACAACAATTTTCTTACTTCATGGATTTAAAAAGCTGTTACAATTTTAGAAATATCTACAGTTTAATATGGCTTATCCTATGTTTGTTCTGTTTCAGTTCTACAGCAGCATGTGAACAAAATATTTTGTGTGCATGTACAATGTGTCTATGCTTCAAAATTAGTTGTTCATGTTTGCTGTGTTCTGCATTGGTTGTTGTCAGTTAGTGTTTTAGGTTCTGTCAACTGTTTGTACGTGTTTTAGAGAAGTTTCAGGAGTTAGTGGGTTAATGGTTTGTCAGTTTTATTTTCTGGTGTCTTTTATATACACTTGTGTACTACTGTTATTAAAGTATTGAATAAAATAATTGTTCTCTCCAACATATTTTTGGTATCAGAGCCAACAAGAGAAAGCAATGGCAAACCATGACGTAACCCAATCTTTGATCCCCATTTTTAAAGGAGAAAAATATCATCTTTGGTGTCTCAAAATGAAGACCATGTTCAGATCTCAGGAGTTGTGGGATTTGGTGGAGAATGGCTATGTCGAACCCAACCCAGCACCGGCCATTCCTAATCAGCAGTTGAGGGAGAACCGCAAGAAAGATGCCAAGGCGCTCTTCCTCATTCAATCAGCACTAGATGATGCTATTTTTTCTCGAATTTCATCAGCAAACAATGCACATGAAGCATGGGAGATACTCAAACAGGAGTATTTGGGTGATCAAAGAGTAATTAAAGTACGGCTGCAAACTCTTCGGGTTAATTTTGCTGAATTGAACATGGGAGAGAAGGAATCTATTCAAGATTATTTGGCTAGAGTAACTGAAATTGTTAGCCAAATGAGGTCTTATGGAGAGGACATTAGCAATGAAATTGTTGTAAGCAAAGTATTGCGAACCTTGAATGAAACCTTTGATCGAGTTGTCCCAGCAATTGAATAATCAAAGGACCTGTCCACATACACCTTTGATGAATTGATGAGTTCTTTGTTAGCTCATGAAGCTAGGTTGAAAAAATCTAGCATTAAGACGGAGGAGAAGGCTTTCCAAGCAAAGGGGGAGTCTTCATTCAAAGGAAAGTCAGAAAATTTTGGAGGCCGTGGACAAGGCAGATGCGGCTTCCCTGGACGAGGTCGAGGTGGTGGCAGAGGACGTGGTCAATCTGGTGATCGTCAAAACAAGAGCTTCATTCAGTGCCGGTATTGCAAGAAGTATGGCCACAAAGAGTTTGAATGTTGGATCAAGCAAAAGGATGAGAAGCAGCAAGTCAATCTTGTAGAAAATATTGACCACGGAAGCAAGCTATTTGTAGTGCAGTCTCCTACACAAGACACAAATGATGGGCTGTGGTTTGTAGACAGTGGGTGCTCAAATCATATGTCGGGCATGAAGACGCTATTCAAAGAGTTGGATGAGTCTAAGAAAAGTGAAGTTCGTATTGGAGACAACAAGCTAATGCAAGTAGATGGCAAAGGAACTGTTGGCATTAAAACAGCCTCTGGTAATGTGAAATTTTTAAAAGATGTTCAATATGTGCCAAATTTAGCTCATAATCTACTAAGTGTTGGACAATTGCTTGATGCTGGGTATACTATTGTGTTTGATAATGGTGCATGCTCAATTCATGATAAGAAATCTGGTAGTCTAGTAGTAAGCATACCAATGACACAAAATAAAATGTTTCCTCTGAATGTTAGTGATGTGAAAAATTATGCTTTGGTTGCAAAAAATGATGAATCAAAATTGTGGCATTTGCGTTTTGGGCATTTGAATGAGAGAGATCTGCAATTGTTATCTAGAAAGAAAATGGTTGTGGGATTGCCTAGTGTATGTGATATCAGTTTCTGTGAAGGGTGCGTCTATGGGAAACACAATCGAAACTCGTTTCCTGTAAACAAGTCCTATAGGGCTTCGGGTTGTCTTGAAATTGTGCATGCGGATTTGTGTGGTCCTATGAGTGTGGAGTCAATTGGAGGTAGCAAGTATTTTTTGTTGTTTACGGATGATTATAGCCATTCAAGTTGGGTATATTTTTTGAAGTCCAAATCTGAAACTTTTGAACATTTCAAGAAATTTAAGGCACTGGTTGAAAATGAGAGCGGACATAGTATCAAGGTGCTCAGTACAGATAGAGGTGGTGAATTTACTTCTAATGACTTCAATAATTATTGTGAGATTCATGGTATTCGTAGAGAGCTCACTGCACCCTATACTCCACAACAAAACGGGGTAGCTGAGCGCAAAAATCGAACAGTCGTTGAGATAGCGAGGAGCATGATGACATCAGCAGGCCTCTCTAAGAAGTTCTGGGCAGAAGCAGTAGCAACCTCAGTTTATATATTGAATATTTCTCCTATAAAGGCCGTCTTCAATAGAACTCCATATGAAGCATGGAAGGGAAGGAAGCCGCAGGTACGCCACTTAAGAATATTTGGTTGCATAGCCTATGCCTTAGATTTGTCTAATTCCCGCCAAAAACTAGAAAGAAAATCAGAAAAATGTAATTTTATCGGCTATAGTAATCAATCTAAGGCATATAGACTATATAACCCGATAAACGATAAGATAATTATTAGCAGAGATGTTAAGTTCAATGAAGCAGAGACATGGAAATGGGATAACAGCACAACCATCACAACATCAATGGCTCATGCAGCTCCGCCTCCCGTCATTCCTACCAGCGAACTGTCAGAACCATCGGAGCCATCAACTCCAAATGCAAGTAGCAGTGGAACAGCACCTTCAACAAGTAATCCATGCTCATCTTCAAGCTCTTCATCTGAAACACCTCCTCAAAAATATCGCTCAGTAAGGGATATTTATGCTTCATGTAGTTTTGCCTTGCTTGCTTCAGATCCTATGTATTATGAAGATGCTGCAGGTAGTCAGGTTTGGCAAGATGCAATGGCTGCGGAAATTTCTGCAATCGAACGTAATGAAACATGGGATTTGACGAATTTACCAAAAAGGAAAGAATGTCATTGGTTTGAAGTGGGTGTACCGCACAAAGTATAATGCTCAAGGAGAGGTTCAGAAGTATAAAGCTCGACTGGTCGCTAAGGGGTACGCACAGCAACAAGGTGTTGATTTTGATGAGACGTTCTCTCCAGTTGCTCGCTTTGAGACGGTGAGAACTTTCCTAGCTTTAGCTGCTCAAATCCAGTTGCCTGTGTACCAGTTTGATGTCAAGTCTGCCTTCCTTAACGGGGAGCTATCCGAAGAAGTGTATGTTGCTCAACCCGATGGATTTATTGTGAATGGTGAACGGAAGAAAGTTTACAAGCTAAAAAAGGCGCTATATGGCCTTAAATAGGTGCCGCGAGCATGGTACAGCAAGGTGGACTCTTATTTTATGGAGAATGGATTTGAAAGAAGTCCAAATGAGCCAACTCTCTATGTGAAGAAAAGAGGTAGTAACTCTGATTTTCTGTTCGTATGTTGACGATATGATATATATGGGGTCTAATGAAGCTATTGTTGAAGAATTTAAGTCTTCCATGATGAGTGAATTTGAAATGACAGACTTGGGCTTATTACGTTATTTTCTTGGACTTGAAGTTATGAAAAGTTCGGATGGCATTTTTGTTTCTCAGAAAAAATATGCAACTGATTTGCTGAAAAAATTCAATATGCTGAACTGTAATCCAGCTCCTACACCCATGAATATCAATGAAAAGCTGGTCGGTGAAGATGGTATTGGAATGGTAGATGCAAAGCGATATCGGAAAATTGTTGGAGGCCTAAATTACTTGTCTCATACAAGGCCTGATATTGCATTTTCTGTGAGTGTAATATCTAGGTTCATGCATAATCCTACTCAACATCACTATGGTGCAGCAAAGCGGATTTTGCGGTATGTTAGTGGAACCGTAGCCCTTGGAATTCGGTATACAAAGGTGTCAAACTTCAGGTTGATTGGATTTTGCGATAGCGACTGGGCCGGATGTTTGGAAGACAGAAAAAGCACATATGGGTACATATTTTCACTTGGGTCTGGTGTTATATCATGGAGTTCAAAAAGGCAAGATGTTGTTGCATTATCATCTTCGGAAGCGGAGTATGTGGCTGTCACAGGAGCAGCTTGCCAAGCAGTTTGGTTGCGCAGACTATTAGCTGATTTTCTTCAAATGCAAGAAGGTGCGACTGAGATTTTTTGTGACAACAAAGCAACCATTGCAATGACAAAAAATCCAGCATTTCATAGCCGGACTAAGCACATTGATATTCGCTATCATTTCATCCGTGACTTGGTTACCAGTGGAGAAATAGTCCTGAAATATTGCAACACAAATCAACAGGTTGCTGATGATCTTACGAAGTCTTTATCACAGGCTAAGCATCATTTTTTCCGGCTGCAGATGGGAGTTACAAGTATTTGAAGCAGGGGGAGTGTTTGTCTATGCTTCAAAATTAGTTGTTCATGTTTGCTGTGTTCTGCATTGGTTGTTGTCAGTTAGTGTTTTAGGTTCTGTCAACTGTTTGTACGTGTTTTAGAGAAGTTTTAGGAGTTAGTGGGTTAATGGTTTGTCAGTTTTATTTTCTGGTGTCTTTTATATACACCTGTGTACTACTGTTATTAAAGTATTGAATAAAATAATTGTTCTCTCCAACACAATGTACACATGCACACGGACACACATGGTGCTTTCTACTTTGATTTCACATTAAATTTACATATGTTATTCAGTTGTTCATTTTATCATAATGAAATCTATGCCATTATTGCACTATCACCGTAGACTAGGATCTAAGTATGTGAATTTTGGTGGTTAGTGTAATAACTCCATGATTTTTATGTATCCTTGAAACTTACCAAATATATGTTTAGGATTTGGAGTTTTATTTCAATTTCGGATCTCTACCTAAATCTTTGGTTTATATGACAATTATGCATATAATTCTTTATTCGTTGAGACTCATAGGTTGGCTTTTATGTTTGGTTAAATTTTAAAATGGTTGATAAATGATAACTATACTTGATGTTTTTTTTCACTGTTTTGAACGAGCTATTCAAATTTTGATTAGAGTCGGATGAATTCTTCCAAGTAACACTAAAAGACAAACAAGTATGGTGCAAAGAATCCTATGATAGAGAGTAAGTCTAAGAGAGTGTGAAGAGCACAAAAGAAACGTGTTCTATTAGTCTATGAAAAAAGAAATGAGAGATATACCTGTAAATGTGAATGGTTCATGTTATTTTACATCCTTCTATTAATGGAAATCATGTACATTTTCTTTTTCTTCATATTTTGGTTAATTAAAGAAACTAAAATTTAAAGATGACTAAAGAGTAAATACTGTATGAAATGTAAGAAGTTTTCATTGCTGCAACTGAAATTTGGTGTAATTCAAATAACATAAATGTTTAGAATATAATACTGCTAGCTATGGTAAGATGATTGCATAATATATGTTCGGCAAGGCATATTGGTTCATATACAAGTTATAGAATTGTAGTGTAAGACAGATAGAATACACCATGTTGTGACATTGAATTCAGAATCATAACATCCGTTTGAACCTGAATACAAGGTTTTCACTGTAATATTAATAAGTTATTTAATTGATATAGAGGAAACAAATATCCAACCTTCTGTTGACATAACTTACCACTAAATAGAGCCTACAACAAATATAGCTCAAAATTTCTGCTCAAATAATCTAAAGTAAAGGTCATCACATCATGTTTTCCTTTGGTTCCTTGATGTCATGATCTGATTATTTTTATCATCGTACATTAATTTTCTTTTCTTTTTCCCATCAGACAAACATGAAAATGAATGTTCTTACTTCATCTTTGATATCATGTTACCACATCCTTGATCCCTCCGCCTTTGAATCTTTGATCTAATTCTTTATTTGATATAATAATAACACATCTTCTAGGCTAATTTTGTCCTGTATTATTGTATATAAAAATATATTGGATGCCCATTGATTATAGGAGATTAAATGAATTTCTTATAATATATCTTTTGTTATCGAAGTAAGCAAAAAAAATTGGACTTTGAATATAGGATTATCTACTGTCTTCATTGTATTATATTTATGCATCTACCTATTTCACGTGAATAACTCATTCATTTATGATTTTGCAATGCATGACATTCATATCATCAACCTTTTATATTTATGTATTATAAATTTTAGGTTTGGCAATGAATACATGAAAAGATTGAAATTTGTTTGCATTTTATCTGGAAAGTGGATAAGTATTCGATTTTTGGAAAATCAAATACATATGAGGATACCAAAACACCTGTATTTGAAAATTAGTTGTCTTTGTAGATTTACAATATCTCCTAATGTATCCAGGGCCGGCCCCAGGCCAAGGCCTGTGAGGCGACGGCCTCAGGCAACCCACCCTCTACAGAGCAACCTTTGGTAGGTAGGACATGTGTTGATAGGTTAGGTAATTAGAATATGTATATTACTACATGCAATTGAATCAAAGGGCAGCTTGGTAAGGTTGGTAATGTAGTGGAATTTGGAAGTGGGTGGGCACAAGTTCAATCATTCCGGTGAATGTTTTTGTTGCAGCGAAAAGAAACCATGACTTTCCCCTCATTTCTGCAACCGCAAAAACTGCCTATTTTATTATGATTTTTTTGGGGCATCAACAACACGGGTTAGCCAGTATTTATGCAAAGCATGTTAATTATTTTGATGTAATTATTTATGCCCACATGTGCACTTGCCTGTATTTGGGTGTGAGTATGGATAGCACTACAACTACTTGCATTTGCCTGTATTTGCCTGTATTTTGAATATGAAATAGATTGAATGTTAGATAAACATGTTAGAAAATACAACTACATGCATTTTTGGTTGACGGTTAAAGCACTATAAACGTTTATTTTGGCCCTGTGATATACTAACAATAATAAATTAGTTTAGTGCAAATATGTGTATGGATTATCAAGCATGGACTTATTTTGCATTGAATTGCATGCACTATGTCTACCGAAACCATTGTAAAAAAATGGACATGTTATTACAAAATTTTTAAGTATCATAGGCTCAATTCCATTTTTCATATTTGTAGTTCTGGCAAGAGCATGAAATTCGTCCAAGTCATCTTTCAACATTTACCAGGAAGGCTTAATTAACATGGTGCACCATAAAACAAAAACTCCAAAACCTGAAATACCTCACATACATAGATGTGGACTTTGCACTATATTCTACGAATGTATCTTAGCATCGGGCAAATATTTATTATATGTCACTCGCAATCCCTCTTTTGAAAAATATGAAATAAGGTTATCTAAAATGTTTCATGCTGTCGGCTATTGTGTGCATTCAACTTTTCAACACTTCCTATGAGAGTGCTCTCACTACCAGCTATGTCAGAGAATGCTGCTGGAGTGGGAATACTACAATGGATGTCACATCTCTGTTCATATTCACATTCATGTCCTATCACATGTTTTGCTACAACTATTCATCTGAGGCTAGCATTTCATTTCTTATTGGTAACTATTTCTCTTAATTGTACATTTTATGAAGGTTATTCGTAAATTCTTAATTAGTCAAAATAAATAAATATTTGGTCAAATTATCTACATATAATGCAAAGACAGAGTTTTGCTCAAGTTGGTTAATATCATTTTTATTATTATTTATGTCACGTTTAGTTGTTTCAACTGGGGACTTAGGAGTAAGAGATTTTTTTTTTCAATTAAGCAACTTGGGCTTGTAGGTTAGGGAGTCAATGTGAAAATTATTTCTACATATCTGATATCAATTTCTTGGTTATTTGGTTTACTAACATAACTGTGAACATTTCACCGTATGAGATTTTTATTTTCAGTTAGGCAAGTTGGACATGTATGTTGGAGTATTCAGTGTGAAAATTATTTCTATATAGTTGATACCAGTTTGTTGGTTGTTTAGTCTAATACCATAATTTTGACCAGTTCATCCAAAAATGAACCATGGTCAAAGATGCTCTATTGTTTGGAATTATTTTTACGATTCATTTAACAAATAATTTAGAGTCAAGTTTCAAAGTTGAAATGTTATCCTATTTACGGTTTGAGTTGTAATGTTCAAATTCATGTTAATTAAGTCATAAAAAATGTTTACTGCAAGAAAGCGATCATAATTGAAAAACGCATTAAGGTGTACAGAAATTAAAAACAAGGTATTTAAGATAAGTAAATAATTTAAGATAAGTAAATAACAGCTTAGCTGCTGTTTTTTTTGGTTGTCAAAGAGTAAGTGATAGTTAACCGCTAGTTTTTGTTGTCAAATAATAAAGGGTGGTTTAAGCAGGCTTGCTTCATGCATTTTTGTTGTTTTTTAACCTTAAACTCAGCACAATACAGAAGCGAAGGTAAGAATTCGAACTCATCGTGTGCTTCACCATGGTTTAATGAACATATAGCATCATCATAAGGAGAGATGAGAGGTAGTTTAAAACTTCAGAAAATAGATTATGGTCGAAATAAAATAACAAGCTGCCAACCAAATTGAATTAAATTTTGTATCTTCATTTTGCGAAGTAATAATTTCGTCAAACTGGTGTCTTCATCGCTATAATGGTGTATTTTCACTCCACCTTTATTGAAAAAGTTCCACATCTATCAAACACATGCTAGCCTTACATATAAAGTTATTCATATTTGATAGAAATACATTCTTGCATTTTTTTAATGTTTATTTAAACCCATCTGGCTTTTGTTTTTTAAGATAACGTAGGTAATTTGGCAATGGATTCAACTTTCAGTCAGTCCACTCTTATTTGGAAGGATGAATTAGCCAAGACAAGTTGAATACAAGTTGTAGAAAGAAGAGAAAAGGCAGGAAGTTGTGATGCCGGGAAACAGAAAATGATGTGTTTTGATTGGAAGAGGTTAAAATTTTTCCTGTGCCTTATTTTGAAACTTCAAATAAGGTGGAGGGTCTAACTACTACTTCCCATGGATTTATTGAAATATAATAGTACTTACTGATGCAATGTACTACTGCTTAGGATGGAAAAAAAATTAGTACACTCTGGAGCAATGCGCTGTTTTGACCATTTTGAAGTACAAATATACTACAGGGACCGAAGAAAACAAGTCAGGGAATGTGCTGTCCAGAATTTTATTCCCCCTGAATTCCACAGCTAGATCTTGCTTGGCAAATTCCCTGACCCTGATTTTCAGGCCTCATAGTAGCACTTCCCTTTGAAGTACCGTTTCATCTTTGCATGGTTTGAACTATATAATATAATATATAACGCATTTAGAATGTTGATTTACGGACTATGTAGACTGTAAACAAATTGTTTTCCATTATTCTGGTGCTAGAACAAAAAACATAGTCCGACATGTTTGTTCCTTTTTGTTTCTAGAGCCCGAGTTCTTCTAACCTAACTGCATGTGAACGCTTGCTATGTAATACGCAGTTGGAGTGACTCTTTACAACGTTATCCTATACATGCAATATTATATGGTAATGAATTCATATTAGTGGTATGTATTGGCTGGAAATTGCAATATATTTACTTGTTTTTGCTTACTGCATAAGAGTTCACGTAAAGTGTTGAGCTGACGCAACCTTTTCAATTTACCATCACGTGCGTAGTTTGCTAATTGGAAGCAAATTTCTATACAAGCAAGTTGCACTAATCTATGAGTGCTGCAACTAAAAATTTCACATCATTCATCGGTATGCCCAATCAATATTTAATAACCCCACATTACCTCTGTAAAGATTTGCAAAAACATGCTTCTTTCTTTACAGCTCAAATATAATAAATAATCTTATCTATGTTTCCTATCATAACAATGGAAAATTAATTATTATTAAACTGTAACAAACTAAATAACAAAAATGAACAAAATTTAGAGCGATCCTTGTGCGTAGCACAGGTTCGCACTCGTAATAGCTAAATAATTAAGTCTATATGAAGTTTGTAATGTAAATTAATTATATTATTGCTGATCGAATTTAAAACCCAAGCACTATATGAGATCCATTCGTGTTTCCATAGATATTTGATGCCCAGAAATGTTTACAAATAAATATATGCATATGACATTATTCTCATTTGAAGTATTTTGAATGCTATTTTCTTTCACAGAAGAAACCGAAAAGTTGAATAGTGAAGTATGGTTTTGACAACATAATCGAAACATGAAAGAGGCATTAGCTAACACAAAACCGTACAATAAATATACTAAAAACCTAAAATGGAAAACATGGAGGAAAATATATTGATACAACTCTAAAGCGGTCAAATTTTTACCACTTCTCTACACAAAAGGTTTATTTGAATTTATATTATAATTTGGTAAGCAAAAACTAATAGTAGCATATTTCGATGAATTGGATGCATAAACAATCTTAAAAATATAAAACATGGAAACGTAAAGTTTAAGTATGGGATTTTGATGGGGCAGAACTTATAATGACTAATTTGAACAGTAAGGTAACGCCAACATGTGATATTTGTTTACAAAGGATACATGAAAATGCAATATTTAAATTTCTATCAAGAGAAACGTATGAATAGGGGACAAACAAAAATTAAATTGGATCATAAGAAATGTAAAAAAAAATCAAGATAGCAAATGCAAACCAAAAATCTATACTAATAAACTAATTAAAATTTAGTTTAAAGCTTTTGTTATCCTAACATTATAAACACCAATAACATAATTTGAAATTTTGAGGTTATTATTGTTGTAATGCAAGTCATTCTATCCCTTTTCCACTAACAACTAAAGATGCAATATATTCACAATAGGAAGCATAGTAAAATATGATAGGATTGATATTTGAGATCATTGGTTACCATAGAAGATGAACCAAGTAAAGCTATAAACTTGCAATGTCTTAAAATTCCACATTCCTACCTGGTAAAGAAGACTGTATTTGCAAAGCTATTGTTTATAAACATATACGTACACAAAGCTATGTAAATATTTCATCATCATATCTGACGAATGGAATCATAGCTTATAGACCATACTTGAGAAGGGTAGATTAGACACAACATTTGAGAAGCATAAATGAAGAAATAAGCCAAATTTTGTCTAAAAATTCCCATTTTAACAATTAGGTGAAAAATCTGAATACAAGAAGGGATGAAAATGATAATTTCCAATTTGAAAGCATTTGAAATTCGAAATATAGATTAAAAAATTTGTACATCTCGAACCATAAAGATAAAAAATTAGTACAATTGCATTATGGTTCGAATATAAAACTCTAATTCAAGTGGTATTTTCCCGCTTCATAAATTGTCACAGAAGCTTACATTACGAGGATCTGACAGATAAGAGAGACAACTTGGCATGCTCCGTTAAAGAGAATTATGAATAATGCTAAGGTATTGCAGCTGTGTTAACTGAGGTTTTAAATTATATCATTCCGTTAAGTTGGTTTACTAAAAGATAAAGGTGAGCACGAAAGGATAAAATGGCCAAGGAAGAAGAAACTTTACTTGTCAAATTAAGTGACCCGAGATTTTACAAATGTAACTAGAGCACAATATTTAGGATTGCTGCATGGAACTCCAAGCTATTTGCATGGACTTATTCTTATATGAGACTAATAATTTTTTGGATCAGATAGAAGGGATTTGAAGTTTAGGACAATTGGTCATCTCTTTTTTTTTTTTTTTTTGAAAACCCAGGAGAACCCGGTGAGCCGGTAAACTCCTGAGGAGGGTACAGTAAAGCCGTCCGCAAATCCAAGCCCCCATACCCCTGGGTAAATTTATGTAGGATGGGGAAGCGCATGATAGGAATCGAACAATTGGTCATCTCTTAAACTTGATGAAAACACACAAAGAAATATCAGGAATATAAACATTTAGGTGATGTCATGTTTCAGTAGTTCCATTAAGCAAATATTAGTGTAATCTTCATTCATTCTTTAGTCTTTATAAAGAGTGAGGATATATAAGGATTGAATAGCTCATGGTTTACTTTCAGCTTTAACCACAGTTCTGGCTTTATACATGAAATAATAGTAGAAGAAGTCTTACCAAGGCAGAAGACCATATATATATATATACACACACACACACACATATATGCATAGATACTAATAAATAATGGGTCCCAGGAAAAGAAAGATGAATGACAGCCCCCATGTCCCGGCGTGTGCCCACTAATCAAATCTTCCAATTTCCATTTTTTTACATTTCAAGTCCCCGGACAATTAAAGGGTTTAACTGCAAAAGGCGGAAATCATGGGGCTGTGATTGGTTGGGGACACGGGGCACACCTTATTTCGGCACAAAAGAATTGCCGCGGTCACTCATGCCTAGAATAAGTAAAAATCTGGGAATTCAATAGAACAATATTAATTAACTGGTTTAAGGGGGGGGGGGGGGGGGTAATAGGCTTTCATTTAGCAAAGTTGACCAAAATATCTAGAAATTTATTTAAGAAAATGAAATATCATAAAACAAATCTAAAAAACACTTATAATTTTTAGTGCAGAACAACCTACATCTTTTGGTTTAGAGATAAATATATTAAAGGACAAATTTAGCTGATAATAATATTTAAAAATTGTATAAATAGCCATGCTGTACTCATTGCAACTATGATTAGTAGACCGAAATAGCAGTAGTTTACAGAAATTTTCAACATCAGTGTTTGACAAAAAAAATTACAGTAAGTAACTAATTATTTTCTATATGCATGCACTATCTATTGGGAAAGTTCATCAAGTCCAAGCATCTACCATATCTCACCAACATCTTTCATCCTTAACATAGTAATAAATATGATATATTAACAAAAACATCACAATCACAATAAAATATTGAGGAATAAAGTTAATTACATTCCCTCAAAATTGCAAATTTGATAGATTCATCAATTTCAAATAAAGAGTAGAATAAGTGCACACATCTAAAGATTGTATACATAGTATCTTATCATCCTAATCCAAAGATAAAGTTTAGAGAATGCACATTTCTCAAATTGCAGTTTCCACAAAAAAAATTCTTTCAAAAAGAGTGGAATAATATGCATGTGCTTCTAAAAACTGAATAAATATATCACTAAGAATTCCAAATTATAATTTCCACAATTTTTTTTTCCAAAAGGGTCAACTGAGTAAATATGTGCTTCAAAAACTGAATAAATAACTGTATCATCCTAAAAACTGAATAAATATGACATTTATAAGCGAAATTCAAATGTTCGAAATTTTTATATTACTAAAATATTTGAAATCCAAAAGCCTGTGCGAAAATATGTAATATGTATACTTTATTTGCAAAGTAAACCGTTTTCCCCTTGACTATTACAGTAAAAACGTAATTAAATGGCTAGACAAATAAAATTTTATTCATCGAAATATAAATGTAATTTAACCTAGACTGAACATGTATTATCCGAACATATAATTTGTAACTTTCGTTAAACTAATAGGTAAAAAGGGTAAATATAATCTACGGATTGTACCAATGAACATGTACCGAATGTGCATAACACTTGCACTTAATTGAAAAAATGCAACATACCGGTGAGAGTAGTACATAAAACTAGAAAAAAAATCAGTAACAAAACATTAGTTAGAAATCATAGATATAGATATACCCATATAAATAATACCTAAAATTTTAGCCAACTAAATGCAGAGTGCCTTTAGTGCTTGAAAATATATTTATAGCATGCCCTCAAAGATCTTTATAGAACTGAATAGTTTGGTGAAACTTATCTCTCTATTTATAAATGTGTACATGAAATTAGGCATCTGCTAAGCATAAGTCATTGTGTGTCCCAACATCCCTTAGAAGCTGAGTAAATGGCCGATAATGCATCAAATATGCTAACGTATTATTATACCCTTTATTACCCATTGGGGATTGGAAAAGCAACTTCATTATCATGAAATAGACCCCAAAAAATCTGTCTAAACTAACAAAATTTATAAACAATGCATAATGATTCAAGATATAAGTAGTAATGACAAAATATTACAAATAAAAATTAAATCTTTTTACCTCTTTTATTTGGGAAATGTTAAAGGGACTCCACATTTGGTTAAAGGAAGGACCAATTTTTATTTACTGTATAATTGTTATGGGGAAGACAAAATAAATTAGCCTCCCCTTAAACATATAAATTAAAATTCTGATATTAACCTCTATAATCCTCGTTAACATAAACTATAAAACCAAAACCTTAATTAATACTTACAATTTAATGATTCTCATAAAAATAAAAAATGGATATAATTAATGTAATGGAGACATAAGAAAATTTCATGGCTAATTAGAAGGCATCAGATTAGGTAATTAATTATAATTTCATATTGGAATTAGTATGGTTAATTTTAAATGCAGAAACACAAATTTTTATTTAATATGTTGTATTGAATTTTTGTAATTGAGATGTTTATTAATTCGCATGTATGTTACATGCGCTGAATTTAGTAAGTTAGTGTTTAACATAAGTGATGAGCCAAGGGTAGTTAGGTCTCTTTTTCCTTTTCTTTTAAAATAAATCAGACCCCCCTTAACAGAAAAATATTAAGCTGGAGTCCCTTAAAATTATCATCCCCTTAACCAAATGTGGAGTCTCTTTAACAATCCCCTTTTATTTCTTTGTCTTTTTTACCCAATGCCTAAATCGAGCCCTGCAAATCTTCATCATACAAATCCATAATTTGCCAATCTATAGCAAAAGTCCAGCTACGACAGTAAGCAGCTCTAACTGCTAAGAAATGTTAAAAGTAAAGATGAATCATTTACAACTAATTAGGTTTTCTAGTACACAAAGTAGGAAAATTATACGAAAAATACCATCTTGTAGTCTGTCATAGAGATTAATGACCTATTCCTAGTGCTTACTTCCAATTCTGGTGGCAAGAGAATTGAAGAAGAAGGCCAATCTGCAAAGTGCCAAAAAAAAGAGGAACATAAATGTTAAACCAAAAAAAAATCAATCAGCAATATTTTTTAAGCCAAAATCACTGCTTCAATGGCTTCAAAAAATGATTTACCATGTTGATCTGACCCTAACTGGTTGGCACAATAGTGGAACGCCTCGGAAGAGAAAGACTTCATACTCGAATCAAAAGCTATTTGGGTGGTGACGATGGTGAGAGAGATGGCCAATGGAAGCAGAGCAAGATACGCACAAATCGGAGAGCATTTTCGAATCTGGGTTTAGGAAGAAGAAGAAGAAAGGGGATGGGCCGGCAGAAAAGGAGCAATACCCCATAGACGTAACTGAAATCAGGTTAGAAGAATAAAATTGAGAGAAGGGAAGATCGTGCGTAGGAGTGGATACCTGGGCATGGTAAGAAAGAGACAGAAAACGTTCCGCTTGATTTTCACAAATTTCGCAATAGGCTTGTAGAGGAGGAGGTGCAAACAGTAAGAAGAAGTAAATCCACTACGGTTATTGCAGGTAGGCAGTGGTTGAGCAAGGACGAAGGCAGGAGGCGTTAGGGGAAAATGAAGGCGAGGTAATGAAGGGAGAATACAAAATAAAGAAGACTGTTATGCGAACGAGAGGAACGATGAAATGTGATTTGCGAAAAGGTACGGCAGAGACGGTTGAGCTGACGTACCACATCGCATTCTCGGATGCTTTTTGCGAGAGAGCTTGTCTGCATCTTAAAAATAACTCAGCTTTAATAGTATAGTATAGATAATTAATACATGCACAATTCGTTAAAAAAATAAATTCTTTATTATAACTCGAATCTAAACTTAATTAAATCTCCTATATTATCCAATTTCAACTAATTTCCGACTATTTTAGAAATAAATTTATTGTTCCACTATTTATATTAATTAAATATTAATTAGATAATCAAAATTATTTAGTTCAAGTCATTTAAACTGCCCAATCAATATTCAAATAATTAAATAAATTAATTATTCAATTACTAAAAATACG
Source organism: Allium sativum (assembly GCA_030737875.1). NCBI lineage: Eukaryota > Viridiplantae > Streptophyta > Magnoliopsida > Asparagales > Amaryllidaceae > Allium > Allium sativum. The sequence goes on along the minus strand of CM060919.1, from coordinate 792,083,880 downwards.
GGACGTTACATTCCTTCCCTCTTAAAGAATTTCGTCACCGAAATTGCTAAGTAGTAAAGATGTTATAAATCTTCCAACTTCTTTCAACCCACTCGATCGAAATCTTATACTTCATATCACCATAACTCAGTTCTATACAGAACTTTTAAACTCTCATGCCCTTGCTCAATTTCCATGATTTATCTCAATTGTTATGTCCACTATTTGGATAATCCACCATCACATTCTTATCTTCAATTCATATGCTCTCCTACATATTTCCACATTCATCCAAATTGATTCCAAATCAATTTATCAACTTCAAAATTCGACTTTAAATCTTGTTAACCAATTTTAGGGTTGTTATGGTAATCGTAACCATTACCGATACGAAAAAACCGTTACCATACCAGTACTATTGGTAGGCCATAAATGAATACCGATAATTCACCGTTACCGCTAGTAAAATGTTCATCGGGATACCGATAAACTGGTAAACCGCTAAGTGGTAATGGTAAATTTACCGATACATAAAGCTACTAAACAATTAACACATTAATTTGATAATGATAAAAAAATAAATATTTTTTTACTAATTCTAACCCCATTATTATTTATATAAATATTTAAACTTATTTTAATTGGCATAGCAAATTTACTTAGCTTATCACAAGATATTTACAACAATATGAAATAATAATTTAGTTAATCTTAAACTTTGAAGTTAATAAAGCCAAGAAGAATTACAATCCTAAATAAATCTATAAATATCTGCATAAAGTATGATAAACTTTCAAAAAAATAAAGGTTAAAATTCATTAAAACTGAAAAAACAAAATTAATATGAGTGGTAAATTTACCTTTACCACTGGTACTGACATTTCTTTATCGCAATTTTATTGTTAATAATGGTAAAACTTACCGTTACAATACAGATAGCATTGGTATACCAGTGCAGCTCGATATTGGTTACCACTAGTTTGGTACCCGTATGGTAATGGTAAATTTACCACTACCATAAAAACCCTAACCAATTAATTTATCCTTAAATCAAATCATTCGCTTATACCCAAGCCGAATTCTAATTCTAATTCAAGTTTCATTCTCAATTCCAAACTCTTAACTTATCAATCCAATGTACTTAACCAAGTTAAGTTCTATCCATTATCTCATTCATTAATTTATTTCTCAAATTAGTTATCTTGATCCCAAAACTCCAAATCTGATTTTTATTTCAAAAACCAATTCATTTACTCACCTGAGTCCAATTATGTTCCAAATTCCAATTTTACTTGATATCATTTTATTTTGATTCAATTTCCACTTAACTGGCTTCAATTCCAATTTTCTTTCACAAATTTGTATTTTATTTGTCTTTAATTCAAACAACTCTTCCTTGGAATTTTAAACAACTTGGATTTTTCTAAAATCAAATATTCCTTTTCAGGATTCAAAACAACTTGTTTTCTCAAAAATAATTAAAAAATAATATTTTTTGTAGTAATCTGCCACTTAGAAACTCGAAAATGAATACTGATTGGCTCGCTCATTGTCGGAATTATTCTCCAGCAACCGAAGTGAGTTCAATACTATATCACTTTCTAAATTTATTCTTAAACACTTCCATTTTGAAATTTATTTCAAAATATCATTCACAACGTTTTTGAAAAACATTTCCAAATCTTCCAAGATCTTAAAATTTCCAAATATTTAAGTTCAATCCATTTACAACATTATTCATGTTTTCGTAATTTTAATTTCAAATTCAGGTTTAAATCTAGATTTAGTTCATTTCATAACACTTATATAAATTTTAATTGGTTCTATACATAACCAACACAACCGTTATAATCCAATTCGATTATAATTACCACCAACACATCCAACATACTATAATAATTCCAATATAAATCATTCTTTAATACAAAAATAAACTTTGGGTAAAATTATTCCATTTACACCTTTTTCAAAACATACCATGTCGGTTTCATCAAATTCAAGTGTTTAGAAATACCTATCGATATAGTGAATCATACCAATCGACCAGAATTCATAAACCACTCAATAAACCAAAAAGCAGTATATAAAACAATTTTTTATGATACTAACAAGTACGCTCTCTCATATATATACACTCAACTCAATCTAGGGTATTACTAACCCATCTTTATTGAGTTACACCACAGAGGCAAGGCTATCACTCAACCTGGCTCTGAACCCACTGTAACGGGCTAGCCAATTCCCATCCTGATTATTGACACAATACCATGTCAACTAACCAAGCACCGGAAATTTACTTGATCATAAAAAAAAAGTTAGAGGATGAGAAATAGAAAAAAATAAAATTAGAATCAAAGAAAAAAAGATTACAATATCACAATAGAATCAGAGTAAACACAAATCTCACAGCAAAACGAATAAAATGTATTATATAACTTAACTTTTGAAATACACGTTTGTTATTGTATTCACCTACCATTATCAAGGCACAATACATACATCACAACGGAAATTAAATAGTAGTTATCTACTGCTAAAGCCTCCCGCTCTAAGATCCTCCAAGTGTATCTGTGAAATCCCGAACTACTTGACTGTAATAACCCGGAAATCCGAGCCAATTAAATTTTTTTATTTTGGCAATGTTAGTGAATTTAGAATATTTAAAATGGATTATTTTAAATAATATCGACAAAAAATTTCTTTTGAATAAAATTCGAACATATATATTCATATAGCTCGACGTTAGAATATAAATATTTATTTATAATTATCAAAGGAATTGAAAATGGCGCGGTAGTTCGATAATTCGATTTCAAATTTCAAATGAATGAACCGGGTGCAAAATAAACCGGATTTTAGTGAAACCAAAAATATTAGAATCTAATTGACAATATCTTTCCAACGAATCCGAAAAATCAAAATTTCATAGCGGGGATAAAAGGTTACGTCCAGTTGAAAATTCAGAATAGTCGCTATGGAATTTCGCCCCTTAGAAAATGGCCATTTTGCAAACGACCTCGGATTTCAACGAAACCACTTTTGTTGGATCCGTGATATCAAGTTATTGCTAGGTTTCAAATTTCATAATTTTTCGAATCAATATGTGAGCGTGGCAAAGGAAAACGCATCTGACCAGTTTTAGTTGATTTTAATCGACTGGAAAATGGCCATTTTTCAAACGGTCTCGGAATTTGATGAAATTAGTTTTGTTAGGACCGTATCATCAATACGAAGCTAGAAAATATTTTTTTGGAATTTTTCGAATGGGTATGTGGCCCCGGTAAATTGAAATGCGCGTTCAAATTCAATATATAGAGTTATATGTTGATTTTGACGAAAACTAATCGAAACGATCGAATCAGCTTACGATACATATCCCATTGTGTTCGCAATGGGGGTAATTAGCTATGGACGACAGGCGGTGGGTCCCGTTTGGAGGTCGAAACAAAAAGTTGCTTTTTGAAATTAAAATAATTAAATAATATAATATATATTATATAACCTCACCTACCCTCCTCTCTCTCTTCATTTTAAATCGAAATAGAAAAAAACCCTACAGCTACACCTCGTTGCCGCCACGCTGTTGCCTCCGCCCACCGGAGCTGGAGCGCCGCCGCTCGCAGTCGATCCCACCCCCCCTCCTCACCTCCGACGCTTCTTCTCTCTCCTCGCCTCCCTCTTCGTCGAACAAAGACCGCGTGAGCCCCAATCCCAGACCAGCCCGGCGTCGAGCCATCCTCCCCCACTACCTGCGGGCCTGACGCCGCCTCCTCCGACCCCATTTCCCCTTCCTCCGACCAACAGGCTCTCCGGTGGGAAAAACCTTAAGGTTTGGTCAGTTTTCCCCCTTTTTTTTCTTGCTGATTTCTCCCTTATGAAGTACTTGATTTTTCCCTTATGAAAAATGAGATTTTTTAACTATATAAAATTATGATTTTATTTAATATAAAAGCTCAATTTTTTATTTTATTTTATTTTATTTTATGTATGTAAAAATGAAATCTTAAGCTTTATAAGGATTTGATTTTTAAACCATAAGGATTTGATTATTAAACCATAAAGGATTTGATTTATATTTTAGCACATAAAGATTCGATTTTTATTTGCATAAAGATGCGATTTTTATTTGCGTGAAGATGTATTTTTTTAATATACATGAAGGTAGAGAATAAAAATATAATTTCTATATTAGAGAAAGGTTAAAAATATAATTTTTATATTATATAGATAGTATATATAATTTTTATATTAAAAGTAGCGTTATAAAAATATAATCTTTATAATGAAAACATCGTGTTAAAAATGCTATTTTTATCATTTTGAAAGCGTTGTAAAAATATATAAGAAGTAGAAGTAAAAATATGATTTTTATTTATTGAAATAAAGTAATAAAAATATAATTTTTATTTGAACAACATGAAAAGAACTGCATTGGAATTTCAAACAGATTCAGACGGTTCACCAGTTCAACAGCAAAGCACGGCGGAGTGGAACCCTCTGTGTGAACTTCTCACCTTTAATTTAATTTTTCTAGTTAAAATATATACTAGGATGCAGACGGTGTTTAGTAGAACCGGACACCCGTCGTCCATAGACCATGGACGGCTTGTATGCTTGTTTGTTTGATTTTGATGTGTAGTTGATTGTGTGATGTGTTGTGAAAAGAATTAAAATATATATATAGTTAAAAATATTTTATAGTTGAAAATATAATTTTTAACGTAAATGTGAATAAATAAATATAAACAAATCGGATGATTTGTTTATATACACACATTTGACTGATATTGATTGGGACGATAAATTTTACACATCGCCCAACTGCACAAATAAAATCTTTGTTTGATTGTTTGAAACCCCACACGGGTATTGGGATGATATATGACATACACTAATCCCAATAATTAGTTGTATGTCGATCGATTGATTGACAAACTGTTATAAGCGTTAAATATTTATATTTGATGCTTATACAGTGTAGAATGCACTCTGGATGATGGTTGATTATTTGTCATCGTTGATATATACATGTGTTGTAAAAAACCCATATAATCAACATTATATGGTAATTGATTGGGCCTCATTCCAGCTTTGCAAAGAAATATTTGAATAGAAATATTTGAAAAAGAAATATTTGAAATAGAAATATTTGAAATAGAATATTTGAAAATAGAAATATATGAAGCCGTGTTGATTAGATTGACGCCGTTTTGACGTGAACGATTTTTATATCGATTTTATTCATTTTTCAATGAATATCAAAAGTAATTTCAAAATCTGATAAATTGAATAGAAATGAATTCGAATTGAAATTGAATATAAATGAATTCGAATAGAAATTGAATAGAAATGAATTCGAATTGAAATTGAATAGAAATGAATTCGAATAGAAATGAATTCGAATTGAAATTGAATAGAAATGAATTCGAATTGAAATTAAATAGAAATGAATTCGAATTAAATTGAAATGAATTGAAATTCGAATTTAATTGAAATTGAATTGAAATCGTTTTGAAATGAAATTAAAACGAATTTATATTGGAATATTCAATTTTGATTAGAAATTGAATATGAAGTTGAAATCGTTTCGAAAACGATTTATAAAATACGTTTTAAAAGGGAATCGACGAAGTATATATTATACATGTAATATAATGGCCTGAATAGAACGCGCCGCGCCGCGGCAGTTCGTGAATTTCGACCATTGACTTCGAATGGATATTGCGGGAGATCCGACCGTCGGATTCTCCTAAAATTAGAACCGTTGGGTTCGTATCGAAAAGAGCTTTCTAATGAATATTAGAGATTTGAAATCTAACGGTTGGATTTGGAATTATGTCCAAATCAAATTTGGAAAAGGTCGCTGTAAGTGCAGTTCGATGGCCGTTGATGGAAATCGACTGTACGGACCTTGATAAAATTATTAAAAATAATAATAATTTATGTAAAATGATAAGAAATGATTTGTGAAGAATTGGGATGAAAAACTCCCTATTTGAAAAGATAAAAATAGATTTCTATAGAAATGAACTAGTTTTGAACTAGAATAAGAATTTATTTATTTTTAAAATAAATAAATTAGATTTGAAATGGTTTTGAAAATAACCAGAATTTCCAATATTGCATTGGAATGGATTTGAATCGAAATCATCTTCGGAATAGTTCGATGTTGGATTTCGTGATTATACAGATGTTGTTATGGAAATTTGAAAGATATATATATATCGTTATTTCCAATACAATATTTGTTGGTCGTAGAATTTGATATCAAATATAAGCCGATATATTTTCTATTCAGAGCCTTGTATTTAATATCAAATGTGATTTGGGTTTGTCGTGAATGGTGTCTTCATTAACACTGTTCTTGAACCCAGTTGAGAAAAAGATTAAATTTTTTTAATTAGATTTAATGAAGTGTACCAATTAAATAACATTTAATTGGAATTGAATTGGTATTGATTTTTGGGTTTATCGTGAACAGTGTTTTAAATAACACTTGTTCCTTAACCCGATAATTAATGGAATGTGATTTTGGGTTTATCGCGAACCGTGTTTTAAATGACACTGATTCTTTAACCCAGTTAAAGATTAAACTAAGTGGAGTTTTAATGAATCTTTAATTAGATTGAAAAGATTGAGAATGGAGTATCACCAGTTTTACTCCAAGCGATAGTTAAATCATTAATTAGATTTGAACGTGAAATGGTAATTGAATTTACCGATAACACCGTGGTGTTAGATATGAAGTATTATCAGTTTTACTTCAAGGGGTGAATAGGTTGGGATTGGGAAATAAAATAAATGATTACTTCGGTATGGTTCGCTAATCCCGACTAGTTTGAATTGATATTCAAAGAAGATTAAAGAAGAAATTTAAAGAATTTATCTTTGATAAAATTAATGGGAACCTTTCCCAAAGTATAAGAATATTTGAATAAAAGAATATTCTGGATTGGAATGAGGCTTATGTTGTGTTTGTGTAACGCTTGTTTATTATATACGCGAGTTATTCAGAAAGACCGGGTTTATCCCATTCTGAATAACTAATTCGACGTGGTGTCGAAGATGAAGACGGTGGATGAAGACCGGAGGTCTTCACGTCGTTTGGATAATTACTGATGATCTTGATTGGGCCGTACACCCAAGAGGAGAGAATCAGTTGGTGATCGTCCAGAGGTGCTTGGAGATCGATGGATATGCGAGGTACAAGGTGCCTCCGGTTTCGTTCAGACCCAAAACGGACTTGTAGATGGACTGTGTGTCTAACATTGGATTTCAGTCTGTGTGATTGATTTCTATTAAATATATATCTGTTTGGCGGCGGAGAATTTATTATCTTTCTTAACGCCCTTCTCTGAGATGTACGAGCTCAGGGGTTATATATTGATGGATATCAAACGCATGGAGTGAATTGCCTGTGTGGCATGCCTAAGTGGCAATAGATCGAGGCTTCTGTTGAAAAGCAAAGTCTTGTGGTTGATGATCAAAGCACCGCCTGTGTGGCATAGCTTTGTGTAACGTGAATTCGCGAGCCTCACACCCCGGTTGTGAACCAGAAACGGGAGAGGACCTCAGGGAAGGCATGCGTTTCCTTCTAGCTAGAAGTGGCGTCAGTGGTTTTACACGCCCTGACGAGTTTGACTTATGTGGTTGTTTCTGTTGCGAGGCGCCTCGGTTTGATCGGACGATCCGAGTCCGATGGAGTCATTCGTTGGCTCATTAACGCCCCATAGGGCGGGGAGACGTATTGTTCAAGCACTATAATCCACTCCGTGTGGACCGGCCCTGTCGCTTCAAGGGGCAGTTGCGGCTGTTCCGGAGACATGGCTAGATTGTCTCGAATTCGGTAGAGGACGATCCCTTGCCTCGGTTCACAGATGGAAATCCAACTTCCAATACGTGACGTTTCGATTTTAGTTGTAATCCTATATATGGCGACATAGTGGGATGGGGCGCTTATGCCGTCTATGATTGATACTTATGATTTGAAGTTGTTTTATACACTATGCACTTATAATAGTATCAAATAATCCGTTTTAAACGTACCAAGCATTCTTTGGCTATTATAAGGTAAAACCCTATCCTCCGGCTTGCATTGCATTGTGTGATAGGTCCTGGGTCTTATAATAGCTTCATTTTTCTTTATTTAGCATTGCGCTGTTTGTTTTATGCACTGGTATTCTTGGTAGGAAACCCGTTCCGTGTTATACGGCGTGGTCCCTTGATTTACCGAGCTTTAAAATAAAGATTAATAACTGTTTTAGTTCTCACACCAGTCCCATGACTGACCTGGAGTTTATTGTTTTAACCTAAACTCTGGGTGCCCTTATTTTGACACAGGCAGCTAGTAGTTTTGGTTTTGCAGATTTATATTCACAGAAACCTGGTTTACAGCTGGAGCGATATCCGGAAAGCTTTGTATCCGTATATCTCCTTCTAGTTGTGTTTTGTATTATTTTCCGCTGCTATGTAATTTATTATAATCTCTGATATTTATCGAATGCATTTTATTCATTTATACTCTGTATATTCTTGTAATATGATGAATTGTTGTAATATACAATGAAATGTTCTTCTGTCTGCGTTCCAATGTGTTTTGTCCTCAACTCTATCCGGGCTTTCCTTACCGGGGAAGTTCAGGTCGTTTCAGCTGGTATCAGAGCTTTGGTTTACAAAGCTCGGAGAATAAGACACATTAGAACCATATGAAAGAATTCATCAGAGATTGGATAAGTAATATCCAACAAGAATGACTCGTTAGAGATGGGATAGTAGTATCCTACAACGAGTGGGAAGAGTATATTTTTAAAATGAAAACGAATTTTGTTTTTAAAATTTAAATCAATTATACGTATTTGATTATTTATTTATATTGATTTGGGCAATCAAGTATATAGAGATTTTAATATACGTCTGATCCACGTGTATTGAAGCCTCAAATATATTTGATAGATATAGAATCCCACTCTAGTCGCTCGGAGATGATTCTGATGATGAGGCCTCATCATCAGCGTTTATATTCGAGTGTCGAAAGTGAGATATTTATATGATTCCAATTGACTGGTGTGAGAACCAATATTAGATAGGGCCTATTGTTGTGATTTGGCACCAAAAATGTGATTTTTAGACTATGTGTCAAAGTTATGAATTTGAAAAGCTAATCAACTAATTGATTGATGGATGTGTTGTTGATTATTGGTTGATTAATTAAAATTTTAACCATATAGCCAATTTGAATCAAATAGTGAATTGTATTGAAAATTTGTCACATTTGCATGCATATACATGTACTTACATTGAACAGGTCATAGCAAGGAGGCTGGAGCAGAAGAATAAAATTGTTTGCCCGACAAATAGGTACATGTTTACCATAATTTACTGTTTTGTTTGGTTGATGATGATTTTTTGAGCCGATTGGCTAGCCGCTTGGCTTTTTCTATTTCTTTTGGATTGAAGAAGGCCATGGGAGGCTATATGAAATATCCCGAAGTCCCCGGTGCAGGGGAGGTTATGGCGAAATTTTTCGAAAATTTAGGGTGTTAGCCAAATTTTTGAAAAATTTGAAAAGTTCTTAGAAACTGAAAAGCTGAAGAACTTAAGCCGTAGTGAAAATACTGGAAGTTGAGTTGAATTGTTAAACAACTTTCGGCTTCGTTCCTTTTCGGGGACGAAAATTTTTAAGTGGGGGAGATTGTAATAACCTGGAAATCCGAGCCAATTTAAAATTTTTATTTTGGCAATTTTAGTGAATTTAGAATATTTAAAATGGATTATTTTAAATAATATCAACAAAAATTTCTTTTGAATAAAATTCGAACGTATATATTTATATAGCTCGACGTTAGAATATAAATATTTATTTATAATTATAAAAGGAATTGAAAATGGCATGGTAGTTCGATAATTCGATTTCAAATGAATGTACCGGGTGCAAAATAAACCGGATTTTAGTGAAACCAAAAATATTAGAATCTAATTTATAATATCTTTCCAACGAATCCGAAAAATCAAAATTTCATAGCGGGGATAAAAAGTTACGTCCAGTTGAAAATTCAGAATAGTCGCTATGGAATTTCAGCCCTTAGAAAATGGCCATTTTGCAAATGACCTCGGATTTCGACGAAACCGCTTTTGTTGGATCCGTGATATCTTGTTATTGCTAGGTTTCAAATTTCATAATTTTTCGAATCAATATGTGAGCGTGGTAAAGGAAAACGCATTTGACCAGTTTCAGTTGATTTTAATCGACTGGAAAATGGCCATTTTTCAAACGGTCTCGGAATTTGACGAAATTAGTTTCGTTAGGACCGTATCGTCAATACGAAGCTAGAAAATATTTTTCTGGAATTTTTCGAGTGGGTATGTGGCCCCGGTAAATTGAAATGCGCGTTCAAATTCAATATATAGAGTTATACGTTGATTTTGACGAAAACTAATCGAAACGATCGAATCAGCTTACGATACATATCCATTGTGTTCGGAATGGGGGTAATTAGCTATGGACGACAGGCGGTGGGTCCCGTTTGGAGGTCGAAACAAAAAGTTGCTTTTTGAAATTAAAATAATTAAATAATATAATATATATTATATAACCTCACCTACCCTCCTCTCTCTCTTCATTTTAAATCGAAATAAAAAAAAACCCTATAGCTACAACTCGTCGCCGCCACGCTGCTGCCTCCGCCCACCGGAGCTGGAGCGCCGCTGCTTGCAGTCGATCCCACCCCCTCTCACCTCCGACGCTTCTTCTCTCTCCTCACCTCCCTCTTCGTCGAACAAAGACCGCGCGAGCCCCAATCCCACACCAGCCCGACGTCGAGCCATCCTCCCCCACCACCTGCGGGCCTGACGCCGCCTCCCCCGACCCCATTTCCCCTTCCTCCGACCAACAGGCTCTCCGGTGGGCAAAACCTTAAGGTTTGGTCAGTTTTTCCCCTTTTTTTTCTTGCTGATTTCTCCCTTATGAAGTACTTGATTTTTCCCTTATGAAAAATGAGATTTTTTAACTTTATAAAATTCTGATTTTATTTAATATAAAGGCTCGATTTTTTTTATTTTTTTATTTTATTTTATGTATGTAAAAATGAAATCTTTAGCTTTATAAGGATTTGATTTTTAAACCATAAGGATTTGATTTTTGAACCACAAAGGATTTGATTTATATTTTAGCACATAAAGATTCGATTTTTATTTGCATAAAGTTGCGATTTTTATTTGCGTGAAGATGTAATTTTTTTTATATACATGAAGGTAGAGAATAAAAATATAATTTCTATATTAGAGAAAGGTTAAAAATATAATTTTTATATTATATAGATAGTAAATATTATTTTTATATTAAAAGTAGCGTTATAAAAATATAATCTTTGTAATGAAAACATTGTGTTAAAAATGCTATTTTTATCATTTTGAAAGCGTTGTAAAAATATATAAGAAGTAGAAGTAAAAATATGATTTTTATTTATTGAAATGAAGTAATAAAAATATAATTTTTATTTGAACAGCGTGAAAAGAACTGCATTGGAATTTCAAACAGATCCATATGGTACACAAGTTCAACAGCAAAGCACGGCGGAGTGGAACCCTCTTTGAGAACTTCTCACCTTTAATTTAATTTTTCTTGTTAAAATATTTACTAGGATGCAGACGGTGTTTAGTAGCACCCGACACCCGTCATCCACAGACCATAGACGGCTTGTATGCTTGTTTCTTTGATTTTGATGTGTAGTTGATTGTGCGATGTGATGTGAAAAGAATTAAAATATATATATAGTTAAAAATATTTTATAGTTGAATATATAATTTTTAACGTAAATGTGAATACATAAATATAAACAAATCGGATGATTTGTTTATATACACACATTTGACTGATATTGATTGGGACGATAAATTTTACACATCGCCCAACTGCACAAATAAAATCTGTGTTTGATTGTTTGAAACCCCACACGGGTATTGGGATGATATATGACATACACTAATCCCAATAATTAGTTGTATGTCGATCGATTGATTGACAAACTGTTATAAGCGTTAAATATTTATATTTGATGCTTATACAGTGTAGAATGCACTCTGGATGATGGTTGATTATTTGTCATCGTTGATATATACATGTGTTGTAGAAAACCCATATAATCAACATTATATGGTAATTAATTGGGCCTCATTCCAGTTTTGAAAAGAAATATTTGAATAGAAATATTTGAAAAAGAAATATTTGAAATAGAAATATTTGAAAAAGAAATATTTGAAATAGAATATTTGAAAATAGAAATATATGAAGCCGTGTTGATTAGATTGACGCCATTTTGACGTGAACGATTTTTATATCGATTTTATTCATTTTTCAATGAATATCGAAAGTGATTTCAAAATTTGATAAATTGAATAGAAATGAATTCGAATTGAAATTGAATAGAAATGAATTCGAATAGAAATTGAATAGAAATGAATTCGAATTGAAATTGAATAGAAATGAATTCGAATAGAAATTGAATAGAAATGAATTCGAATTAAAATTGAATAGAAATGAATTCGAATTGAAATTGAATAGAAATTAACTCAAATTAAATTGAAATGAATTGAAATTCGAATTAAATTGAAATTGAATAGAAATCGTTTAGAAATGAAATTAAAACGAATTTATAATGGAATATTCTATTTTGATTAGAAAGTGAATATGAAGTTGAAATCGTTTCGAAAACGAATTTAAAACGATTTATAAAATACGTTTTAAAAGGGAATCGACGAAGTATATATTATACATATAATATAATGGCCTGAATAGAACGCGCCGCGGCAGTTCGTGAATTTCGACCATTGACTTCGAATGGATATTGCGGGAGATCCGACCGTCGTATTCTCCTAAAACCGGAACCGTTGGGTTCGTATCGCAAAGAGCTTTCTAATGAATATTAGAGATTTGAAATATAACGGTTGGATTTGGAATTATGTCCAAATCAAATTTGGAAAACGTCACTGTAAGTGCAGTTCGATGGCCATTGATGGAAATCGACTGTACGGGCCTTGATAAAATTATTAAAAATAGTAATAATTTGTGTAAAATCATAAGAAATGATTTGTGAAGAATTGGGATGAAAACCTCCCTATTTGAAAATATAAAAATAGATTTCTATCGAAATGAACTTGTTTTGAACTAGAATAAGAATTTATTTATTTTTAAAATAAATAAATTGGATTTGAAATGGTTTTGAAAATAACCAGAATTTCCAATAATTGCATTGGAATGGATTTGAATCGAAATCATCTTCGGAATAGTTCGATGTTGGATTTCCTGATTATACAGATGTTGTTATGGAAATTTGAAAGATATATATGTATATCGTTATTTCCAATACGATATTTGTTGGTCGTAGAATTTGATATTGAATATAAGCCAATATATTTTCTATTCAGAGCCTTGTATTTAATATCAAATGTGATTTGGGTTTGTCGTGAATGGTGTCTTCATTAACACTGTTCTTGAACCCAGTTGAGAAAAAGATTAAATCTTTTTATTTAGATTTAATGAAGTGTACCAATTAAATAACATTTAATTGGAATTGAATTGGTATTGATTTTTGGGTTTATCGTGAACAGTGTTTTAAATAACACTTGTTCCTTAACCCGATAATTAATGGAATGTGATTTTGGGTTTATCGCGAACCGTGTTTTAAATGACACTGATTCTTTAACCCAGTTAAAGATTAAAACTAAGTGGAGTTTTAATGAATCTTTAATTAGATTGAAAAGATCGAGAATGGAGTATCACCAGTTTTACTCCAGACGATAGTTAAATCTTTAATTAGATTTGAACGTGAAATGGTAATTGAATTTACCGATAACACCGTGGTGTTAGATATGAAGTATTATCAGTTTTACTTCAATGGGTGAATAGGTTGGGATTGGGAAATAAAATAAATGATTACTTCGGTATGGTTCGCTAATCCTGACTAGTTTGAATTGATATTCAAAGAAGATTAAAGAAGAAATTTAAAGAATTTATCTATGATAAAATTAATGGGAACCTTTCCCAAAGTATAAGAATATTTGAATAAAAGAATATTCTGGATTGGAATGAGGCGTATATTGTGTTTGTGTAACGCTTGTTTATTATATACGCGAGTTATTCAGAAAGACCGGGTTTATCCCATTCTGAATAACTAATTCGACGTGGTGTCGAAGATGAAGACGGTGGTTGAAGACCGGAGGTCTTCACGTCGTTTGGATAATTACTGATAATCTTGATTGGGTCGTACACCCAAGAGGAGAGAATCAGTTGGTGATCGTCCAGACGTGCTTGGAGATCGATGGATATGCGAGGTACAAGGTGCCTCCGGTTTCGTTCAGACCCAGAACGGACTTGTAGATGGACTGTGTGTCTGACATTGGATTTCAGTCTGTGTGATTGATTTCTATTAAATATATATCTGTTTGGTGGCAAAGAATTTATTATCTTTCTTAACGCCCTTCTCTGAGATGTACGAGCTCAGGGGTTATATATTGATGGATATCAAACGCATGGAGTGAATTGCCTGTGTGGCATGCCTAAGTGGCAATAGGTCGAGGTTTCTGTTGAAAAGCAAAGTCTTGTGGTTGATGATCAAAGCACCGCCTGTGTGTCATAGCTTTGTGTAACGTGAATTCGCGAGCCTCACACCCCGGTTGTGAACCAGAAATGGGAGAGGACCTCAGGGAAGGCATGCGTTTCCTTCTAGCTAGACGTCGCGTCAGTGGTTTTACACGCCCTGACGAGTTTGACTTATGTGGTTGTTGCTGTTGCGAGGCGCCTCGGTTTGATCGGACGATCTGGGTCCGATGGAGTCATTCGTTGGCTCATTTACGCCCCATAGGGCGGGGAGACGTATTGTTCAAGCACTATAATCCACTTCGTGTGGACCGGCCCTATCGCTCCAAGGGGCAGTTGCGGCTGTTCCGGAGACATAGGCTAGATTGTCTCGAATTCGGTAGAGGATGATCCCTTGCCTCGGTTCATAGATGGAAATCCAACTTCCAATACGTGACGTTTCGATTTTAGTTGTAATCCTATATATGGCGACATAGTGGGGTGGGGCGCTTATATCGTCTATGATTGATACTTATGATTTGAAGTTGTTTTATACACTATGCACTTATAATAGTATCAAATAATCTGTTTTAAACGTATCAAGCATTCTTTGGCTATTATAAGGTAAAACCCTATCCCCCGGCATGCGTTGCATTGTCTGATAGGACCTGGGTCTTATAATAGCTTCATTTTTTTATTTAGCATTGCGCTGTTTGTTTTATGCACTGGTATTCTTGGGAGGAAACCGGTTCCGTGTTATACGGCGTGGGCCCTTGATTTACCGAGCTTTAAAATAAAGATTAATAACTGTTTTAGTTCTCACACCAGTCCCATGACAGACCTGGAGTTTATTGTTTTAAACTAAACTCTGGGTGCCCTTATTTTGACACGGGCAACTAGTAGTTTTGGTTTTGCAGATTTATATTCACAGAAACCTGGTTTACAGCTGGAGCGATATCCGGAAAGCTTTATATCCGTATATCTCCTTCTAGTTGTGTTTTGCATTATTTTCCGCTGCTATGTAATTTATTATAATCTCTGATATTTATCGAACGCATTTTATTCATTTATACTCTGTATATTCTTGTAATGTGATGAATTGTTGTAATATACAATGAAATGTTCTTCTGTCTGCGTTCCAATGTGTTTTGTCCTCAACTCTATCCGGGCTTTCCTTACCGGGGAAGTTCGGGTCGTTTCAGCTGGTATCAGAGCTTTGGTTTACAAAGCTCGGAGAATAAGACACATTAGAACCATACGAAAGAATTCATTAGAGATTGGATAAGTAATATCCAATAAGAATGACTCTTTAGAGATGGGATCAGTAGTATCCTACAACGAGTGGGAAGAGTATATTTTTAAAATGAAAACGAATTTTGTTTTGAAAATTTAAATCAATTATACGTATTTGATTATTTATTTATATTGATTTGGGCAATCAAGTATATAGAGATTTTAATATACGTCTGATCCACGTGTATTGAAGCCTCAAATATATTTGATAGATATAGAATCCCACTCTAGTCGCCCGGAGATAACTCTGATGATGAGGCCTCATCATCAGCGTTTATATTCGAGTGCCGAAAGTGAGATATTTATATGATTCCAATTGACTGGTGTGAGAACCAATATTAGATAGGGCCTATTGTTGTGATTTGGCACCAAAAATGTGATTTTTAGACTATGTGTCAAAGTTATGAATTTGAAAAGCTAATCAACTAATTTATTGATGGTTTTGTTGTTGATTATTGGTTGATTAATTAAAATTTTAACCATATAGCCAATTTGAATCAAATAGTGAATTGTATTGAAAATTTGTCGCATTTGCATGCATATACATGTACTTGCATTGAACAGGTCATAGAAGGGAGGCTAGAGCAGAAGAATAAAATTGTTTGCATGACAAATAGGTACATGTTTACCATAATTTACTGTTTTGTTTGGGTGATGATGATTTTATGAGCCGGTTGGCTTTTTCTTTTTCTTTTGGATTGAAGAAGGCCATGGGAGGCTATATGAAATATCCCGAAGTCCCCGGTGCAGGGGAGGTTATGGCGAAATTTTTCGAAAATTTAGGGTGTTAGCCAAATTTTTGAAAATTTTGAAAAGTTCTTAGAAACTGAAAAGTTGAAGAACTTAAGCCGTAGTGAAAATACTGGAAGTTGAGTTGAATTGTTAAACAACTTTCGGCTTCGTTCCTTTTCGGGGACGAAACTTTTTAAGTGGGGGAGATTGTAATAACCCGAAAATCCGAGCCAATTTAAAATTTTTATTTTGGCAATTTTAGTGAATTTAGAATATTTAAAATGGATTATTTTAAATAATATCAACAAAAAATTTCTTTTGAATAAAATTCGAACGTATATATTTATATAGCTCGACGTTAGAATATAA
The DNA here is from genome assembly GCA_030737875.1 of Allium sativum. Classification (NCBI taxonomy): domain Eukaryota; kingdom Viridiplantae; phylum Streptophyta; class Magnoliopsida; order Asparagales; family Amaryllidaceae; genus Allium; species Allium sativum. The sequence goes on along the minus strand of CM060919.1, from coordinate 792,066,935 downwards.
ATATTTATTTATAATTATAAAAGGAATTGAAAATGGCGCGGTAGTTCGATAATTCGATTTCAAATTTCAAATGAATGTACCGGGTGCAAAATAAACTGGATTTTGGTGAAACCAAAAATATTAGAATCTAATTGATAATATCTTTCCAACGAATCCAAAAAATCTAAATTTCATAGTGGGGATAAAAAGTTACGTCCAGTTGAAAATTCAGAATAGTCGCTATGGAATTTCAGCACTTAGAAAATGGCCATTTTGCAAATGACCTCGGATTTCGACGAAACCACTTTTGTTGGATCCGTGATATCAAGTTATTGCTAGGTTTCAAATTTCATAATTTTTCGAATCAATATGTGAGCGTGGCAAAGGAAAACGCGTTTGACCAGTTTCAGTTGATTTTAATCGACTGAAAAATGGCCATTTTTCAAACGGTCTCGGAATTTGACGAAATTAGTTTTGTTAGGACCGTATCGTCAATACGAAGCTAGAAACTATTTTTCTGGAATTTTTTGAGTGGGTATGTGGCCCCGGTAAATTGAAATGCACGTTCAAATTCAATATATAGAGTTATATGTTGATTTTGACGAAAACTAATCGAAACGATCGAATCAGCTTACGATACATATCCCATTGTGTTCGGAATGGGGGTAATTAGCTATGGACGACAGGCGGTGGGTCCCGTTTGGAGGTCGAAATAAAAAGTTGCTTTTTGAAATTAAAATAATTAAATAATATATTATATAACCTCACCTACCCTCCTCTCTCTCTCTTCATTTTAAATCAAAATAAAAAAAACCCTACAGCTACACCTCGTCGCCGCCACGCTGCTGCCTCCGCCCACCGGAGCTGGAGCGTCGCTGCTCGCAGTCGATCCCACCCCCCCTCCTCACCTCCGACGCTTCTTCTCTCTCCTCACCTCCCTCTTCGTCGGACAAAGACCGCGCGAGCCCCAATCCCACACCAGCCCGACATCGAGCCATCCTCCCCCGCCACCTGCGGGCCTGACGCCGCCTCCCCCGACCCCATTTCCCCTTCCTCCGACCAACAGGCTCTCCGGTGGGCAAAACCTTAAGGTTTGGTCAGTTTTTCCCCTTTTTTTTCTTGCTGATTTCTCCCTTATGAAGTACTTGATTTTTCCCTTATGAAAAATGAGATTTTTTAACTATATAAAATTCTGATTTTATTTAATATAAAGGCTCGATTTTTTTTATTTTTTTTATTTTTTTTATGTATGTAAAAATGAAATCTTTAGCTTTATAAGGATTTGATTTTTAAACCATAAGGATTTGATTTTTAAACCATAAAGGATTTGATTTATATTTTAGCACATAAAGATTTGATTATTATTTGCGTGAAGATGTAATTTTTTTTATATACATGAAGGTAGAGAATAAAAATATAATTTCTATATTAGAGAAAGGTTAAAAATACAATTTTTATATTATATAGATAGTAAATATAATTTTTATATTAAAAGTAGCGTTATAAAAATATAATCTTTATAATGAAAACATCGTGTTAAAAATGCTATTTTTATCATTTTGAAAGCGTTGTAAAAATATATAAGAAGTAGAAGTAAAAATATGATTTTTATTTATTGAAATGAAGTAATAAAAACATAATTTTTATTTGAACAGCGTGAAAAGAACTGCATTGGAATTTCAAACAGATCCAGACGGTTCACCAGTTCAACAGCAAAGCACGGCGGAGTGGAACCCTCTATGAGAACTTCTCACCTTTAATTTAATTTTTCTAGTTAAAATATATACTAGGATGCAGATGGTGTTTAGTAGCACCCGACACCCGTCATCCACAGACCATAGACGGCTTGTATGCTTGTTTGTTTGATTTTGATGTGTAGTTGATTGTGTGATGTGATGTGAAAAGAATTAATATATATATATATATAGTTAAAAATATTTTATAGTTGAAAATATAATTTTTAACGTAAATGTGAATAAATAAATATAAACAAATCGGATGATTTGTTTATATACACACATTTGGCTGATATTGATTGGGACGATAAATTTTACACATCGCCCAACTGCACAAATAAAATCTGTGTTTGATTGTTTGAAACCCCACACGGGTATTGGGATGATATATGACATACACTAATCCCAATAATTAGTTGTATGTCGATCGACTGATTGACAAACTGTTATAAGCGTTAAATATTTAAATTTGATGCTTATACAGTGTAGAATGCACTCTGGATGATGGTTGATTATTTGTCATCGTTGATATATACATGTGTTGTAGAAAACTCATATAATCAACATTATATGGTAATTGATTGGGCCTCTTTCCAGTTTTGAAAAGAAATATTTGAATAGAAATATTTGAAAAAGAAATATTTGAAATAGAAATATTTAAAAAAGAAATATTTGAAAATAGAAATATATGAAGCCGTGTTGATTAGATTGACGCCATTTTGACGTGAACGATTTTTAAATCAATTTTATTCATTTTTCAATGAATATCGAAAATGATTTCAAAATTTGATAAATTGAATAGAAATGAATTCGAATAGAAATTGAATAGAAATGAATTCGAATTGAAATTGAATAGAAATGAATTCGAATAGAAATTGAATAGAAATGAATTCGAATTGAAATTGAATAGAAATGAATTCGAATTGAAATTGAATAGAAATGAATTTGAATTAAATTGAAATTCGAATTAAATTGAAATTGAAATCGTTTTGAAATGAAATTAAAACGAATTTATATTGGAATATTCAATTTTGATTAGAAATTGAATATGAAGTTGAAATCGTTTCGAAAACGTATTTAAAACGATTTATAAAATAAGTTTTAAAAGGGAATCGACGAAGTATATATTATACATATAATATAATGGCCTGAATAGAACGCGCCGCGGCATTTCGTGAATTTCGACCATTGACTTCGAATGGATATTGCGGGAGATCCGACCGTCGGATTCTCCTAAAACCGGAACCGTTGGGTTCGTATTGAAAAGAGCTTTCTAATGAATATTAGAGATTTGAAATATAACGGTTGGATTTGGAATTATATCCAACTCAAATTTGGAAAAGGTCGCTGTAAGTGCAGTTCGATGGCCATTGATGGAAATCGACTGTACGGGCCTTGATAAAATTATTAAAAATAGTAATAATTTGTGTAAAATCATAAGAAATGATTTGTGAAGAATTGGGATGAAAAACTCCCTATTTGAAAATATGAAAATAGATTTCTATCGAAATGAACTAGTTTTGAACTAGAATAAGAATTTATTTATTTTTAAAATAAATAAATTGGATTTGAAATGGTTTTGAAAATAACCAGAATTTCCAATAATTGCATTGGAATGGATTTGAATCGAAATCATCTTCGGAATAGTTTGATGTTGGATTTCGTGATTATACAGATGTTGTTATGGAAATTTGAAAGATATATATATCGTTATTTCCAATACGATATTTGTTGGTCGTAGAATTTGATATTGAATATAAGCCGATATATTTTCTATTCAGAGCCTTGTATTTAATATCAAATGTGATTTGGGTTTGTCGTGAATGGTGTCTTCATTAACACTGTTCTTGAACCCAGTTGAGAAAAAGATTAAATCTTTTTATTTAGATTTAATGAAGTGTACCAATTAAATAACATTTAATTGGAATTGAATTGGTATTGATTTTTGGGTTTATCGTGAACAGTGTTTTAAATAACACTTGTTCCTTAACCCGATAATTAATGGAATGTGATTTTGGGTTTATCGCGAACCGTGTTTTAAATGACACTGATTCTTTAACCCAGTTAAAGATTAAAACTAAGTGGAGTTTTAATGAATATTTAATTAGATTGAAAAGATCGAGAATGGAGTATCACCAGTTTTACTCCAGGCGATAGTTAAATCTTTAATTAGATTTGAACGTGAAATGGTAATTGAATTTACCGATAACACAGTGGTGTTAGATATGAAGTATTATCGGTTTTACTTCAAGGGGTGAATAGGTTGGGATTGGGAAATAAAATAAATGATTACTTCGGTATGGTTCGCTAATCCCGACTAGTTTCAATTGATATTCAAAGAAGATTAAAGAAGAAATAGAATTTATCTTTGATAAAATTAATGGAAACCTTTCCCAAAGTATAAGAGTATTTGAATAAAAGAATATTCTGGATTGGAATGAGGCGTATGTTGTGTTTGTGTAACATTTGTTTATTATATACGCGAGTTATTCAGAAAGACCGGGTTTATCCCATTCTGAATAACTAATTCGACGTGATGTCGAAGATGAAGATGGTGGTTGAAGATTGGAGGTCTTCACGTCGTTTGGATAATTACTGATGATCTTGATTGGGCCATACACCCAAGAGGAGAGAATCAGTTGGTGATCGTCCAGACGTGCTTGGAGATAGATGGATATGCGAGGTACAAGGTGCCTCCGGTTTCATTCAGACCCAGAACGGACTTGTAGATGGACTGTGTGTCTGACATTGGATTTCAGTCTGTGTGATTGATTTTTATTAAATATATATCTGTTTGGCGGCGGAGAATTTATTCTCTTTCTTAACGCCCTTCTATGAGACGTACGAGCTCAGGGGTTATATATTGATGGATATCAAACACATGGAGTGAATTGCCTGCGTGGCATGCCTAAGTGGCAATAGATCGAGGCTTCTGTTGAAAAGCAAAGTCTTGTGGTTGATGATCAAAGCACCGCCTGTGTGGCATAGCTTTGTGTAACGTGAATTCGCGAGCCTCACACCCCGGTTGTGAACCAGAAACGGGAGAGGACCTCAGGGAAGGCATGCGTTTTCGTCTAGCTAGAAGTGGCGTCAGTGGTTTTACACGCCCTGACGAGTTTGACTTATGGGGTTGTTGCTGTTGCGAGGCGCCTCGGTTTGATCGGACGATCCGGGTCCGATGGAGTCATTCGTTGGCTCATTTATGCCTCATAGGGCGGGGAGTCGTATTGTTCAGGCACTATAATCCACTCCGTGTGGACCGGCCCTGTCGCTCCAAGGGGCAGTTGCGGCTGTTCCGGAGACATGGGCTAGATTGTCTCGAATTCGGTAGAGGACGATCCCTTACCTCGGTTCGCAGATGGAAATCCAACTTCCAATACGTGACGTTTCGATTTTAGTTGTAATCCTATATATGGCGACATAGTGGGATGGGGCGCTTATGCCGTCTATGATTGATACTTATGATTTGAAGTTGTTTTATACAGTATGCACTTATGATAGTATCAAATAATCTGTTTTAAACATATCAAGCATTCTTTGGCTATTATAAGGTAAAACCCTATCCCCCGGCTTGCGTTGCATTGTGTGATAGGACCTAGGTCTTATAATAGCTTCATTTTTCTTTATTTAGCATTGCGCTGTTTGTTTTATGCACTGGTATTCTTGGGAGGAAACCTGTTCCGTGTTATACGGCGTGGTCCCTTGATTTACCGAGCTTTAAAATAAAGATTAATAACTGTTTTAGTTCTCACACCAGTCCCATGACTGACCTGGAGTTTATTGTTTTAACCTAAACTCTGGGTGCCCTTATTTTTGCACGGGCAACTAGTAGTTTTGGTTTTGCAGATTTATATTCACAGAAACCTGGTTTACAGCTAGAGCGATATCCGGAAAGCTTTGTATCCGTATATCTCCTTCTAGTTGTGTTTTGTATTATTTTCCGCTGCTACGTAATTTATTGTAATCTCTGATATTTATCGAATGCATTTTATTCATTTTTACTCTGTATATTCTTGTAATCTGATGAATTGTTGTAATATACAATGAAATGTTCTTCTATCTGCGTTCCGATGTGTTTTGTCCTCAACTTTATCCGGGCTTTCCTTACCAGGGAAGTTCGGGTCATTTCATTGACTGTCCGTACAAATTTGGGCACCCAAGAGTTTAGGGTAAAACGTAACAAAATAAACACTGAGTCAGTCATGGGACTGGTGTGAGTAAACTCCAACCACTTGATTTAACTTTTAAAAATACTTTTAACAGTAAGGACATTCATACGACCGCTCCACACATAAATACGGATGGTTTTTACCTTACGATAACCCATAATATTCTTTACATCAACACTATTCTGATAATGTAATAGTGTCTAATCAACCAATAGCAATCTAGAGGAACACTTGCATCTCACGCTCCATATACATAGTATACAATCAAAATCATGGGCGCTTATTGAGTAATGGATTTCCAACTATGACAACGTATGGAACCACCTTCCAATAGTACCTCTCTAGAGAAGAATGCACCGTGTTCAACAAGGACATCTTTTAACTCTGGCCACTCATTTCCTTTGAGTGTACCGAATGTATTATCACCAATGGTTGGGATCAGCAACTATTACCGAAGCATACAACAATGATTGAATAAAGAAGAAAATAGATTTTTCTCTAAATCGAGTGACAATACATACTAATGGGAGCGACCCATAGCCATGCTTCCTGCCTGATTTTTGTCATTTCCCGGTTGTGAGGATTGAGGCCATATTTACCTTTTTGACATGTCACATCTTCATTCACTTTGAATTCCACATCGTCAAACCAGTCGAACCATTAATTAATTTCCCCAAAAATATTACAGGAATAAAGCTAAGTGAAACGAATTCCTCTGCCACCAACGTAAATACGTTTGAAGAGATCAATGTAGATGATCTGTTAGGCATACTCTATCAGACACTCGTCTATACAAGTTGTCCTGGGACTGGCGAACCGAAGGCACCATCCCATTAATCCATCTTAGGTAATTTCTATTTAGCATTAACAGAACAATCCTTTCCCTTTACTTTGTCTTTGATTATCTTCCGCGTATTTGATTCGCAACGCTTATGCCTATACGGAGTGACTTTCAGATAATAAACCTGATCCCGGTTTTTCGTATTGACAACGGAAATATAAAATGGCCCAAACTTTGATAGTTGATTATTTAATTATCAAAGGAACATCCAAACAACCAATTATCTTATTTCTAAATGGAAATTCTATTGATCAAGCATCAATCAACACTTAGCCCGTTAAATTAGTTTCTTATTAATTTATCATTTCCCATATCTTTTCCAAGATATTTTCAAACTTGTTTAGCCTCTCATGATTCTTGGAAAACATTTCCATATATCGTAACTATTTATTTTCTATATTCCAGAAAATATCTCTTATTACATCAGAAAACATTTCCATATATTCACAAATTCTTATTTTTTATATTTAGAAAATATACATTATTAACTAGTGGAAAACGTTTCCATATGTTAGCTTTTCCTTTTTCCATATATTCGTATTTAAGATTTCTTATTTCCATATATTTGTATTTCTTATTTCCAAATATTCATATTTCTTATTTCCATATATTCATATTTCTTATTCCCATATAATCGTATTTCTTATTTAATATATTCGTATTTTCTAATCAACCACAGCAATCCATTTTCTATGCTAAGAAAACATCTCTTATTATATTTGGAAAACGTTTCCAAAGCTTATTTATATGGATATAAACATATTTTGTAGAAAACATCAATATGGCAACTCAACCCATTAATCACTCACTCACTAATTAACCATATCTCTAACAAGTCTTCGCCATCGAATCTTAACTATTACGTAGTCAGTAATGAAGTCAATCAACTTAGCGTATTATAACCTCTCAGACCTTAACTGAACAACATTCTTAACTTCAAAATAGACAAAGCTCACAACTTAATTTACCAACAAAACATCGCTTACGTGAATCTCGGATTCAATTTATGAATCCACTTCTTTAAGGGAAATCATTGTTTATAACAATAGTGTTATAATCCATGCTCCAAGATATTAAATCTAAAAATATAACTTTCATTCATTTATTTGAGTAAATAAAATAATAACTAATTAATTAAATGTTAATTAAAACAGAAAGTAAGTAGTACTTTCCTGAATTTGATATAGTCGAATTTCAATTATAAATCCTTATGGAATTTTTTAAATTTTATTCACATTCCGAATGTAGGAATAAATTTCATTGTTTTGTTTTTAAATGATTCCCAATTTCCCTTTTAATTCATTCTTGAATTTACATTCCCAAATTATCCAATGATAAATATTTTACTTCATTTATAAACATCGTTTATAAATTAAAACTACTTTTTTTATTATTAAAACAAGTTGTTATTTCATCGCCCATTCGAAATTCGATCTTTATTTTAAAAATAGATTTCCCCTTTTAAAATTCAAATTCATTTTCCTTTCATTTGAATATATTTTAATGGTATTTAAGTACCAATATTTAGGGTCAGTGCTATTCAACATTCAAACACAACAAGTCTATCATAGAACATCTAACACTTCATATATCACAACATATGAAAACAAATAGTAATAAATTTTGAGGAATCCAGTTGGATCCCTTCAACCTGTTTCCCTACATTCACAGATGTTAATCAACGTAAATAACATTAATTTCATTTCAATATGAGATATTATAATAAATAGAATCAATATTCAACCAATGATTTTTATATATAACTATATCTAAAATTTCATCCAATTTATTAGCAATTTATCCAAACAACCATCACACAACATTCAATCATCATTTATCAATTTTAAAATATGTTCATAAAATTATAAAGCTGGACAGAGTTTGTGGGTTTTCTCACATTGGTCATTAATCACTGAATAACAATTAATTTCGATAATTCTGATCAGACGTTTTATTTTACCAAAAATTGAGACGAGCTCCAAATCGCTCCAAACCAATTTCATTGTGTAGCCTATGACCATACGATTCCAACAGATCCTATATTGTTGAAATCCGACATAGTATGCATAAGTTATGAGGTTTACACGTTAATATATTATTTAATTTAAAATTAAACTTAGTTTAAATTCATTTGGGCCTCACCATTATAACCTAGCCAACATCAATTCAGGACCCGCACACACCTTTGTTCTTCCTTGTTACTACGCATGCCCCCAGTGAAACAAACCCACCACTGTGCCATTCTCTCTCCTCCAAACTCCTGTATCACTTATGTTAAATAAAAAACCATCAACCTCGACGATCTCCTCTCCACGCAAACTCCCACCCCATCACAATTATTCTGAGCTCGCGCCACCAGTGACATTTGCGTCGAACAGGTCCTAACCCATGCATCTCGTGATCCCTACATCACTTTATAGCTTCGATCTCCTTCCTTTTGCAACCTTCCCTCCCTATACCTACGTTACTCAACTCACAACCCACCCCCATTAGATTAAGCACGATCTCCTCTCTCAAAACCCTTCTCTACATGCCATTTACCTAGCTCATGCACACACAAATAACACAAGTAAGGTACCTAGCATCCCTTGCGTGTACCTCATACTAGCGCCATCTAGCACCATGCACACAAACCACTTGTACGCACGTTTACGTGTGTGTGTGTGTGTGTATATATATATACAGTGCCGGTCCAATACGTTGGGATGCCCGAGGCATACAGGCAAAAAAAATGAAATTAAAATGCAAAATTGTTGACCCACGTGTTGAACGCTTGACCTCAGAGCATCAAATTACACAGCAAACCAACTACACTATGCACTCTTTGCTAAAACTAGCATACAACCTTATATAACATATCGTTCTCAGTACCAGTGCCATCCACCTCCTCCTTGTTGCCCACCTCAAGAGGGGTTGCCTGAGGCGCCAGCCTGATAGGCCTTGCCCTAGGGCTGACACTGTATATATATATTTATTTATTTATATATACACACACACTTATGTAAATACTCACACACACAAATGCCAGTCACACTCATCCATGAAAAGGTGCAGCATGTTTATATTATTTATGAATGAATGGTATGCTTATGCGACCTATCAGTGTTGCTAGGAAAATATGAAAATATGAATATTTGTTTTTATGTTACATGAGTTTGGCTAAAAAATGAAGTAGTTTTGTACTGATTAGAAGAGAAGAAGAACATTTGAAAATAGACATAAAAGAAAGGCTTGAAAACAAAAGTGAAAATGTTGGTGTCGCCTCTTAGTTTTATGCAATTTGTATTTATGGCACGTAAATTTGATGAATGAATGCCTAGAAAGAAGAATATTAGTCCTGCATGGAAATGGCTCTTGTCCCTTCCACACATGACTAGCACATGTTAACTTAAATTGTCCCATGTATACACATGCAAAGAATACCCCCACGCACATGTATATAAAATGAACGCAGTAGAAGCGCACACACATATGCATACTGACCCACAGTTATGTTCTTTCATGCGTTTGCCTATCTTTATGCCTGAAGAAGAAAGTATGAAGGTAAAAGAGAATGAGGGGAGTGAGAGGTTGCTAGCTCTATAGATTCTGTAAATTAAATAAAAAATACATCATAAAAATCTTATTACAGTTTAAAACCAATATTTTATTATATTAAATAAATCGTTATGGTTTATAAACGATTCTATAACGACTTTCTGGAAGTTTGATTTGGACATAACTCATAATCTACGATACGAAATCTCAATTTTTCACTTTCATCAGAAAACTATAGTTCAATTAATTCAAAAGTTTCTTGTTTCAACGAGGTCCGGCTTATAACTAATCATATATATTCATTTAAAGTTATCAACGTAAAACTACGAACTACCCTGACGTTACGAGCTCGTTTTTAATTATATTATAATTAATACGTTCAAACTTCATCAAAAAAATAAATTCGTTATTATACTCGAACCTAAACTTAATTAAATCTCCTATATTATCCAATTTCAACTTATTTCCGACTATTTCGGAAATAAATTTATTATTCCACAATTTATAATAATTAAATAACCATAATTATTTAATTCAAGTCATTTATATTGCCCAATCAATATTCAAATAATTAAATAAATTAATTATTCAATTGTTAAAAATACGGGATGTTATAATGAGTCAGGCTAGAAATTTAATGACATAAATGCTTTTGGGATAATGTTATATTAGACCCAATTATGGATATCATCTTATATTCATTTGTATCTATAAATATGAATAACCAATATTTAAAAGTAATTTTGAATGCAAATATAAATATGATACTATCAAGATCTAGAAGTATTTGCTGACAAATTTATACAAATACATACGAATAAGTAGTAAGTACACTCTAAATATATATATATATATATATATATATACTAATAGTGGTCCTTATGACAATGTTATGCTAATCCCAACTGTAGAAAACCTCAAGTCTTGGATTAAAAACATAAACATTCGTTTATATATTTCTAGTAGTACGAGCCACAAGAAAGGGTTATCTATGCTTCAGAACGTCTAAAGCACATAATGTTTTCTTGAACTGGCACATAATCAGTAACTTATTACTATTGAATTAATGAACAAAAGGATGCTTAAATACGCTTCTTACAAAGGATAAAGGTTAGTCCCAACTTAGTGATTTTATTAACAGTTGTGTGTAAATCAAAAAGACCTGGATATAACGCAAACTTTTGACTTGAAAGTAATTTTATTTGTGGATAGTCATCTTATACAACCATTTAGTGCATGTTCATGAAACGAGACTTTACACAAAAGAGAAATTACCTATATTGAAAAAAAGAGTTGGTTGCTTCCATAATTGGACGTAATTTGACATTGGCATGAATGCACAAAGACCTTAAACAAGGCAGTATGGTTAGTCGATAATAATATTTGTAAAGGTTGCATGCTACAATTAAATATGGAGTTTTTTATACTATTTGTCATCGGCTTTTAATGTTCAGGTGACACAATTTAAAAAGAGACATATACATGTATGATATATTATTTAAAGATGTATCTATATTGTCCATTCTTGCGAAAAGATAGGTGATTGTGAGCAAAGAATTTGAGCAGAGAATGGTGGATAAATAAAGAATGCATTTGTGTGCTGCAAGTGAAGAATTTTGACATAGTATTTGAAATGTATATTTAAAAATAAATTCGATTTGCAAAAATAAATAATATATATCAATAATTTGCAAAATTAAATTAGTAGTTATAACACTGTAAATTGTAAGGGTGGATATTGCTAATGTTACAAGGGCATAATTGCAATTTTCATTTTTTGTGATATGCGTATGAATATGGCTTCATTGTAATGTTTTGTCTCAATACTGTTACGTAAAAGTTTTTTCCTTTATCCTTTTCTAATGGTAAGTTTTTATAAAATACTAGGAAACTAAACAAGTGTTTCTAAAACCACTTGGCAATAGGAACAACGGTCTCATAATTTATATATATGAATCAAGACACAAATTGCTTAATGTGGGACAAGACAAACACCGCCTTTGCACGTGTGACACCACTGACCAAGATGTGCCTAAGCCACACGAGCTGAAACCAAGCTCTCTAATACCATGTAGAATAATAGAGAACCAAATAAGTTTTCCTAAAACCAATTGGTAATATGAATAATGGCCTCATAGTATATATATACATGAAATATGATACAAATTGCTTAATATAGGACAAGACTAACAGTCTTATTTCATCCACCTATTCCGTAAGTTAATCCGCTATTTTACTTTGATGAGTTAATCTGCAACTATTTTGTGTGTTAATCCATAATTAACTTAAAGATTTCATGCTTCTCTTTGTAATCGGTTAACCTACAGAATGGATTGTAGATATCAATCTAGCTAGCATATAATATAAATTTTCATTCACTTCCAAAATGGAAAAAGATATGTTAGAAGTCCTAGCTCAAAGAGATTTGATTTTGATCTATATCATGGAAGTAACATGCTTTTGGATAAAGGGGTGAAGTCCTAGCTCAAAGAGTCCAGAATCACAATTTTTGGTTTGATCTTTAAGATAGAGTTATTCTTAGAGCAGATACAGAAGCGACAGAAGGACCTATAATGGCACATAAAAACGGTGAAAGGATTCACTATATATATAGCTCCTAATATATACTGGCTTGGAGAAGGAATACAAAGGAAGTTGCTATCATGGATAAAACAAAATACTTGAGAAATCATCAATTGTCAAAAACAAGGACATACGTTAGTTCCAAATGCTATGCATTTGCCAGCTTCAAAGGCTACGCATTTTCCCTTGGACATACAGAGTTTCTAACTACTAAAATCATACCTAATAAAAAGGTTGTGGCAATAGAAAAGGGCGATGCTATAGAAGAGTAAATCGATTAAGATAGTTGTGGACTTTTTAGTATCGAAAGTGGTATTTTGTTGCTATTTTTTTTTTCATTGTGACTAATTCGAATGCTGTACTCCACCCAAAATTTAGATGCAGGGTTGTGGAGAGAAGAACTATACAATATTGATCAATATGTTATCAAATTTACCTTTTCCAATGGCTTCTCGTTTATTATTATTTATAATACGTTATCAATATTGATCCCTAACTAAAATCACAAATATAGAGTTATGATCAAATCCATATATTTTTATGTAGATTCATCTCTTTCTTTCAATCAATTACTGAAATTAAGTACTAAAACCTTTTCTTGTTATTCATACCTAGGTTTGAAATCTTCTAGATCTATATTTCTAAAAAAAAAACTAATTTTGATTTGAGAATTCTTGATTTACAATTTTAGATCTAGTTTTTCATTTCTTTTGATTTGGATTTCAGATTTAAAAGATCTACTTTTTCAGAACTATTTTTTTATTCACCTCGAGAATCAAGATATGTTTTTAAATGTATTTTTCAACCCCTTTTTGGAATCATTTTTTGGAAACTTTTTTATTCACTCTTCTTTGATTCATTAGGAATTTTTGATTATTTATTTATACATATTTGAAAAAGTTCTAATCAAGTTTCTTTATAAATCATTGATTTCATGTGATACCTTACTCAAATTACATATCCATTTGATTTACATATGAATGGTATTTTGTATGATAATTTTGGATATAGTTTGGAACTGAATTTGCTTTCTCTAAAATGAAGTGTTTCTCTAATATCGAAAGACTGATCTAAAAAGTATCTATATATGGTTTATATGATAAAATATGATCCTAAAATGTATTATCATTTGGGAAATAATCAGAATTCCCTAAATTTCGAAAATGACTTGCAATGTTTCAAATATCTACATCTTTATTTTGATATATTTGATAAAAAATCATGATTTTTTTTGTGAAATAAATAAATTGTATCTGAGTTATATAGCTTTATGTTGAATGAAACAGACATAGATAAATCTGTATAAATTAGAATCAGTGATGCAAGAGCACATTTTTTATGTCCTTTTATTATTTTAGATCGAACATTACATATATAAGGTAGTTCGGAAATTTTGATGGATGAAAAATATAGTATATGTTTAAGGTGTTCATTTTGGGTTTATTATTGAGTTATAGCGTAGATGGATCTGATCGAAGTTCTATATATTCAAGTAATGTTTATAAAGATATCTTCTGAAGCGACCAGAACCTCCCCGGTCTCCGAAGAGAAGAGAAAGAACGAATTACCATGAGGACAAGATGAATCGGAACACAAACAGAAGAACATTTCATTGTTTATTACAACAATTCCATCAGAATACAAGAATATACAGAGTATGAATAAATATTACAAATTTGACACATATCAGAGATTAAAATTACATTTAAATACATAGCAGCGGAAAAATAATGCAACCCGCAACTGAAAGAGATACACGGATACAGAGCTTTCCGAGTATCATTCCAGCTGTAAACCAGGATCCTGTGAATATAAATCTGCAAAACCAAAACTACTAGCTGCCCGTGCGGAAAATAAGGGTACCCAGAGTTTAGGTTAAAACAATAAACTCCAGGTCAGTCATGAGACTGGTGTGAAAACTAAAACAGTTATTATCTTTATTTTAAAGTTAGGTAAATCAAGGGACCACCCCGTATAACACGGAACGGGTTTCCTCCCAAGAATACCAGTGCATAAAACAAACAACGCAATGCTAAATAAAGAAAAATGAAGCTATTCTAAGACCCAGGTCCCATCACACAATGCAACGCAAGCCGAAGGATAGGGTTTTACCTTATAATAGCCAAAGAATGCTTGATACATTTAAAAACACATTATTTTGATGTTACTATAAGTGTATAGTGTCAAAACAATTTCAATCATAAGTATCAATCTGTAACAACCCGGAAAATCTGGGCCAGTTTAAAATTTTTATTTTTGCCATTTTAGCGAATTTTGATTATTTAAAATGAATTATTTTAAATAATAGCGACGAAAATTTATTTCGAATATAATTCGACGTATATATTATACGCGTCGTCGTTAGAATATAAATATTTATATATAATTATAAATAGAATTGAAAATGGCGCGGTAGTTCGATAATTCGATTTCAAACTTCAATTGAATGTACCGGGTGCAAAACAATCCGGATTTTAGTGAAACCAAAAATAATGGAATCTAATAGTGAATATCTTTCCAACGAATCCGAAAAATCAAAAGTTCGTAGCGGGAATCAAAAGATATGTCCAGTTGAAAATTCTGAATAGTCGCTATGGAATTCAGGCCCTTAAAAATGGACATTTTGCAAACGACCTCGGATTTCGATGAAACCAGTTTTGTTGGGTCCGGGATGTAAAGTTATTGCTAGGTTTCAAATTTCATAATTTTTCGAATCAATATGTGAGCGTGGCAAAGGAAAACGCGTTTGACCAGTTTCTGTTGAATTTAATCGACTGGAAATTGGCCATTTTGCAAACGGTCTCAGAATTCGATGAAACTAGTTTTGTTAGGACCGTATCGTCAATACGAAGCTAGAAAATATTTTCTGGAATTTTTCTAGTTAGTATGTGACCCCGGTAATTTGAAACGTACGTTTAAAATTCAATATAGTGATTTAAATGTAAATTTAACGGAAACTGATTCAAACAGTCGAATCAGCCTACGATACATATCCCATTGTGTTCGGAGTGGGGGCAATACGCTATGGACGACAGGCGGTGGGCCTCGTTTAGAGGTCGTATGTGAAAGTCAACTTTTTAATAATTAAATAATCGATAATTTCCAATACGTGGATTGGACTGGAGCTGAATCGAAATTATCTTCGGGATATTTCGATGTTGGATTTGGTGACTATACAAATATTGTTATGGGGATTTGAAAGATATTTTATATCGTTATTTCCAATACGATATTTGTTGGTTTCAGAATTTGATATTGAATATAAGTCGATATATTTTCTATTCAGAGCCTTGTATTTAATATCAAATGTGATTTGGGTTTGTCGTGAATCGTGTTTTGATGACATTGGTTCTTTAACCCAGTTAAAGGCAGGATATTGATTTTTGAAAAGATTAAAACTAAGTGGAGTTTTAATGAATCTTTAATTAGATTAAAAATGTGAATTGATAATTTAAATTATCAAATTTGAAAAGTGATCGAGAGTGGAGTATCACCAGTTTTGCTCCAAAGCGATAGTTAAATCTTTAATTAGATTTGAACGTGAAATGGTAATTAATTTTACCGATAACACCGTAGTGTTAGATATGGAGTATCACCAGTTTTGCTCCATGGGATATATAGGTTGGGATTGAGAAATAAAACAAATAATTACTTCGGTGTGGTTCGCTAATCCCGACTAGTTTGAAATGATATCCAAAGGAAGATTATAGGATAAATTTAGAAGAATTTATCTTGGATAAAATTAATGGGAACATTTCCCTAAGAATGTGATTTTGTGAATAAAAGAATATTCTGAATTGGAATGAGGCGTTCGTTGTGTTTGTGTAACATTTGTTTATTATATACGTGGGTTATTCAGAAAGGCCGGGTTTATACCCATTCTGAATAATCGATTCGACGAGATGTCGAAGATGAAGACGGTGGTAGAAGACCGGAAGTCTTCACATCGTTTGGGTGATTACTGATGATCTTGATTGGGCTGTACACCCAGGATGAGGGAATCAGTTGGTGATCTTCCAGACGTACTTGGAGATGGATGGATATGCGAGGAAAGTGCCTCCGGTTTCGTTCAGACCCAGAACGGACTTGTAAATGGACTGTGTGTCTGACATTGGATTTTAGTCCGTGTGATTGATCTCTATTAAATATATATCTGTTTGGCGGCGGAGAATTTATTCTCTTGCTTAACGCCCTTCTCTGAGACGTACGAGCTCAGGGGTTATATATTGATGGATATCAAACGCATGGAGTGAATTGCCTGTGTGGCAAGCGTAAGTGGCAATTGATCAAGGCTTCTGTTGAAAAGCAAAGTCTTGTGGCTGATGATCAAAGCACGGCCTGTGTGGCATAGCTTTGTGTATAACGTGAATTCGCGAGCCTCACACCTCGGTATGAGTCAAAAACGGGATACGGACCCAAGGAGTGCACGACGTTTCTTTCTAGCTAGGGTGGTGTCAGTGACCTACCAGCCCTGACATTTATATACTTTTCACCTGTGTGGTTGTTGGATACGAGGCGCCTCGGATATAGGTCTGTAAGGACCGGGAAACGTGTGTTCAGGAATAACTAATCCTCAAAAGTAAGAGAGGACCGGCCTTGGAGGTTCCAAAGGATCATAGTGGGGTCCTGAGGCATTGCTAGAGTGTCTCGAACGCGGAGAGGAGCTTGCCCCTTGCCTCGGCTCATGACGGAAATCCAATTTCCAATACGTGATAGTGCGGTTTTATTTGTAGAACCTAGTATGGCGACATAGTGGTATGGGTCATTCATGCCGCCTATGATTGATATTTATGATTGAAATTGTTTTTGACACTATACACTTATTATAGTATCAAATAATGTGTTTTAAACGTATCAAGCATGCTTTGGCTGTTATAAGGTAAAAACCCTATCCTCCGGCTTGCGTTGCATTGTGTGATGGGACCTGGGTCTTATAACAGCTTCATTTTCCTTTATTTAGCATTGCGCTGATTGTTCTATGCACTAGTATTCTTGGGAGGAAACCCGTTCCGTGTTATACGGCGTGGTCCCTTGAATTACTATCTTTAAGTAAAGTTTTGAATAACTGTTTTAGTTCTCACACCAGTCACATGACTGACCTGGAGTTTATTGTTTTAACCTAAACTCTGGGTGCCCCTATTTTCCACACGGGCAGCTAGTAGTTTTGGTTTTGCAGATTTATATTCACAGGGTCCTGATTTACAGCTGGAACGATGCTCGGAAAGCTCTGTATCCGTGCATTACTTCTAGTTGTGTTTTATATATATTTTTCCGCTGCTATGTAATTTATTATAATCTCTGATATTTGTCGAATGTAATTTATTCAGTTATACTCTGTATATTCTTGTATCTGATGGAATTGTTGTAATAACAATGAAATGTTCTTCTGTATGCGTTCTATTTTGTCTTGTACTCAATTCTATCCGTGCTTTCCTTCACGGGGAAGTTCGGGTCGTCTCAATTTGGTATCAGAGCTTTGGTTTACAGAGCTCGAGAACAAGACACATTAGAACCATACGAAAGAATTCATCAGATATTGGATTAGTAATATCCAATTAGAATTACTCGTTAGAGATAGGATCAGTAGTATCCTAGAACGAGTGTGAAGAGTATATTTTTCAAATGAAAACAATTTTGTTTTAAAAATTTAAATCGTTTTAAACGTATTTGATTATTTATTTATTTTGAATATGGACAATCGAGTATATATAGATTTCGCGTATACGCGTCATGAACGTATATTCGAAGTTTTAATATACTGGGTAGATATAGAATCACATTCTAGACATCCGGGGATGATTCTGATGATGGTGCATCATCATCAGTATTCATATTCGAGTTTCGAAGGTGTGATTTTCTATATATTTCCATTAGGCTGGTGTGAGAACCAAAACTTATATAGTTAGAACACATTGTTGTGAATTGGCATCAAAACATGATTTTTTGTATATATGTATCAAATTATGAATTTGAAACTCTAATTCACTAATTGATTGATGTTTGTGTTGGTTGTTTATTTGTTTGCTAATTTTTAACCATTTATGCCTAATTGAACCAAATATTGAACTGTATTGAAAATTGGTCGCGTTTGCTTGCATATACATATACTTACATTGAACAGGTCATAGCAAGGAGGCTAGAGCCAGAGAATGAAATTTGTTTGCCCGACAAATAGGTACATGTTTACTACATAATTTCCTGTTTTGTTTGGGTGATGATGATTTTGTGAGCCTATTGGCTAGCCGCTTGGCTTTTTCTTTTTCTTTTTGAGATCTGAAGGACCGGGGAAGCTATTTGAAATTCCCCGATGCTCCCGGTGCAGGGGAGGTTATGGCGAAATTTTTCGAAAATTTAGGGTGTTAGCCAAATTTTTGAAATTTTGAAAATTCTCAGAAACTAAAGAGTTGGAGAATGGAAGCCAGATCGAGCGTAGAGTTGAATTATCAAACCACTTTCGACTTTGTTCCTTTTTGGGGACGAAAAGTTTTAAGTGGGGGAGATTGTAACAACCCGGAAAATCTGGGCCAGTTTAAAATTTTTATTTTTGCCATTTTAGCGAATTTTGATTATTTAAAATGAATTATTTTAAATAATAGCGACGAAAATTTATTTTGAATATAATTCGACGTATATATTATACGCGTCGTCGTTAGAATATAAATATTTATATATAATTATAAATAGAATTGAAAATGGCGCGGTAGTTCGATAATTCGATTTCAAACTTCAATTGAATGTACCGGGTGCAAAACAATCCGGATTTTAGTGAAACCAAAAATAATGGAATCTAATAGTGAATATCTTTCCAACGAATCCGAAAAATCAAAAGTTCGTAGCGGGAATCAAAAGATATGTCCAGATGAAAATTCTGAATAGTCGCTATGGAATTCAGGCCCTTAAAAATGGACATTTTGCAAACGACCTCGGATTTCGATGAAACCAGTTTTGTTGGGTCCGGGATGTAAAGTTATTGCTAGGTTTCAAATTTCATAATTTTTCGAATCAATATGTGAGCGTGGCAAAGGAAAACGCGTTTGACCAGTTTCTGTTGAATTTAATCGACTGGAAATTGGCCATTTTGCAAACGGTCTCAGAATTCGATGAAACTAGTTTTGTTAGGACCGTATCGTCAATACGAAGCTAGAAAATATTTTCTGGAATTTTTCTAGTTAGTATGTGACCCCGGTAATTTGAAACGTACGTTTAAAATTCAATATAGTGATTTAAATGTAAATTTAACGGAAACTGATTCAAACAGTCGAATCAGCCTACGATACATATCCCATTGTGTTCGGAGTGGGGGCAATACGCTATGGACGACAGGCGGTGGGCCTCGTTTAGAGGTCGTATGTGAAAGTCAACTTTTTAATAATTAAATAATCGATAATTTCCAATACGTGGATTGGACTGGAGCTGAATCGAAATTATCTTCGGGATATTTCGATGTTGGATTTGGTGACTATACAAATATTGTTATGGGGATTTGAAAGATATTTTATATCGTTATTTCCAATACGATATTTGTTGGTTTCAGAATTTGATATTGAATATAAGTCGATATATTTTCTATTCAGAGCCTTGTATTTAATATCAAATGTGATTTGGGTTTGTCGTGAATCGTGTTTTGATGACATTGGTTCTTTAACCCAGTTAAAGGCAGGATATTGATTTTTGAAAAGATTAAAACTAAGTGGAGTTTTAATGAATCTTTAATTAGATTAAAAATGTGAATTGATAATTTAAATTATCAAATTTGAAAAGTGATCGAGAGTGGAGTATCACCAGTTTTGCTCCAAAGCGATAGTTAAATCTTTAATTAGATTTGAACGTGAAATGGTAATTAATTTTACCGATAACACCGTGGTGTTAGATATGGAGTATCACCAGTTTTGCTCCATGGGATATATAGGTTGGGATTGAGAAATAAAACAAATAATTACTTCGGTGTGGTTCGCTAATCCCGACTAGTTTGAAATGATATCCAAAGGAAGATTATAGGATAAATTTAGAAGAATTTATCTTGGATAAAATTAATGGGAACATTTCCCTAAGAATGTGATTTTGTGAATAAAAGAATATTCTGAATTGGAATGAGGCGTTTGTTGTGTTTGTGTAACATTTGTTTATTATATACGTGGGTTATTCAGAAAGGCCGGGTTTATACCCATTCTGAATAATCGATTCGACGAGATGTCGAAGATGAAGACGGTGGTAGAAGACCGGAAGTCTTCACATCGTTTGGGTGATTACTGATGATCTTGATTGGGTTGTACACCCAGGATGAGGGAATCAGTTGGTGATCTTCCAGACGTACTTGGAGATGGATGGATATGCGAGGAAAGTGCCTCCGGTTTCGTTCAGACCCAGAACGGACTTGTAAATGGACTGTGTGTCTGACATTGGATTTTAGTCCGTGTGATTGATCTCTATTAAATATATATCTGTTTGGCGGCGGAGAATTTATTCTCTTGCTTAACGCCCTTCTCTGAGACGTACGAGCTCAGGGGTTATATATTGATGGATATCAAACGCATGGAGTGAATTGCCTGTGTGGCATGCGTAAGTGGCAATTGATCAAGGCTTCTGTTGAAAAGCAAAGTCTTGTGGCTGATGATCAAAGCACGGCCTGTGTGGCATAGCTTTGTGTATAACGTGAATTCGCGAGCCTCACACCTCGGTATGAGTCAAAAACGGGATACGGACCCAAGGAGTGCACGACGTTTCTTTCTAGCTAGGGTGGTGTCAGTGACCTACCAGCCCTGACATTTATATACTTTTCACCTGTGTGGTTGTTGGATACGAGGCGCCTCGGATATAGGTCTGTAAGGACCGGGAAACGTGTGTTCAGGAATAACTAATCCTCAAAAGTAAGAGAGGACCGGCCTTGGAGGTTCCAAAGGATCATAGTGGGGTCCTGAGGCATTGCTAGAGTGTCTCGAACGCGGAGAGGAGCTTGCCCCTTGCCTCGGCTCATGACGGAAATCCAATTTCCAATACGTGATAGTGCGGTTTTATTTGTAGAACCTAGTATGGCGACATAGTGGTATGGGTCATTCATGCCGCCTATGATTGATATTTATGATTGAAATTGTTTTTGACACTATACACTTATTATAGTATCAAATAATGTGTTTTAAACGTATCAAGCATGCTTTGGCTGTTATAAGGTAAAAACCCTATCCTCCGGCTTGCGTTGCATTGTGTGATGGGACCTGGGTCTTATAACAGCTTCATTTTCCTTTATTTAGCATTGCGCTGATTGTTCTATGCACTAGTATTCTTGGGAGGAAACCCGTTCCGTGTTATACGGCGTGGTCCCTTGAATTACTATCTTTAAGTAAAGTTTTGAATAACTGTTTTAGTTCTCACACCAGTCACATGACTGACCTGGAGTTTATTGTTTTAACCTAAACTCTGGGTGCCCCTATTTTCCACACGGGCAGCTAGTAGTTTTGGTTTTGCAGATTTATATTCACAGGGTCCTGATTTACAGCTGGAACGATGCTCGGAAAGCTCTGTATCCGTGCATTACTTCTAGTTGTGTTTTATATATATTTTTCCGCTGCTATGTAATTTATTATAATCTCTGATATTTGTCGAATGTAATTTATTCAGTTATACTCTGTATATTCTTGTATCTGATGGAATTGTTGTAATAACAATGAAATGTTCTTCTGTATGCGTTCTATTTTGTCTTGTACTCAATTCTATCCGTGCTTTCCTTCACGGGGAAGTTCGGGTCGTCTCAATTTAATCATAGGCGGCATAACTACCATCTACTATGTTGCCATACAAGGTTCTACAAATAAAACTGCATCATCACGTATTGGAAATTGGATTTCCGTCTTGAGTCGAGGCAAGGGGCAAGCTCCTCTCCGTTCGAGACACTCTAGCAAATGTCTCAGGACCACACACAGCGATCCTTGGAATCAGTAGGGTCGGTCCTCTTTTACTTTTGAGGATTAGTTATTCCTGAACACACGTTTCCCGGTCCTATAGGACCTATATAACGGTCTGTACGTCGGCTCACATAGTGCCAGTTATCGACCATATATTCGAGGCGCCTCGCATTCCAACAACCACACAGGAAAAAATTATATAAATGTCAGGGCTGGTAGGTCACTGACATCACCAATAGCTAGAAAGAAACGTCGTGTTCTCCCAACGGTCCTTATCCCGTTTTTGACTCATACCGAGGTATGAGGCTCGCGAATTAACGCTATACACAAAGCTATGCCACACGGGCCGTGCTTTGATCATCAACCACAAGACTTTTCTTTTCAACAGAAGCCTTGATCATTTGCCACTTAGGCATGCCACACAGGCAATTCACTCCATGCGACTGATGTACATCGATATACAACCTCTGAGCTCATACGTCTCAGAGAATGGCGTTAAGTAAGAGAATAAATTCTCCGCCGCCAAACAGATGTATATTTAATAGAGATCAATCAACACAGAATAAAATCCAATGTCAGACACACAGTCCATTTACAAGTTCGTTCTGGGTCTGAACGAAACCGAAGGCACTTTCCTCGCATATCCGTAGATCTCCAAGTACGTCTGGATGATCACCAACTGATTCCCTCCTCTTGGGTGTACAACCCAATCAAGATCATCAATAATCATCCAAACGATGTGAAGACTTCCGGTCTTTAACCACCGTCTTCATCTTCGACATATCATCGAATCGGTTATTTAGAATGGGTATAAACCCGGCCTTTCCGAATAACCCACGTATATAATAAACAAGTGCTACACAAACACAACATACGCCTCATTCCAATTCATAATATTCTTTTATTCAAAAAACCACATTCTTAGGGAAAGGTTCCCATTAATTTTATCAAATATAAATTTTTCTAAATTTAATCTTTAATCCATCTTTGGATATATTTTCAAACCATGTTAAGGTTTTCCAAACTAGTCGGGATGAGCGAACCACACCGAAGTAATTATTTATTTTATTTCCCAATCCCCACCTATTCTTCCCATGGAGCAAAACTGGTAATACTGCATATCTAACACCACGGTGTTATCGGTAAAATTAATTACCATTTCACGTTCAAATCTAATTAAAGATTTAACTATCGCTTGGAGCAAAACTGGTGATACTCCATTCTCGATCACTTTAACCTAATTACAGATTCATTAAAACTCCACTTAGTTTTAATCTTCCCACAAATCAATAACATGTCTTTAACTGGGTTAAAGAACCAATGTCATCTAAAACACGGTTCACGATAAACCAAAAATCACTTTCCATTGTTAATCGGGTTAAAGAACTAGTGTTATCCAAAACACCGCTCACTATAAACCCAAGAACCAATTTAAATTCAATTCCAATTAAATACTAATTAACTGGACAATTTCATTAAATCTTAATTTAAAGATTTATTCTTTTTCTAAACTGGGTTCAAGAACAATGTTATTTAAGACACCATTCACAACGAACCCAAAATCCCATTTGATATTAAATACAAGGCTCTGAATAGAAAATATATCGGCTTATATTCAATATCAAATTCTGAAACCAACAAATATCGTATTGGAAATAACGATATAAATATATCTTTCAAATTTCCGCAACCATATCTGTATAATCACGAAATCCAACATCAAAATATTCCGAAGATAATTTCGATTCAAATTCATTCCAATTCACGTATTGGAAATTCTGATTATTTTCAAAACCATTTCAAATCTAGTTCAAAACTAGTTCATTTCGATAAAAATATATTTTTGTCCTTTCAAATGTGGAATTTTTCATCCCAGTTCTTTACAATTCATATATTATGATTTTACACAAATTATTAATATTTTTAATAATTTTATCAAGGCCTGTACAGTCGGTTTTCAATAACGGCCACCGAACTGCACTTACAACGACCTTTTCCAAATTTGATTTGGACATAATTCCAAATCCAACGGTTAGATTTCAAATTTCTAATATTCAATGGAAAGCTCTTTTCGATGCAAACCCAACGGTTCCGGTTTTAGGAGAATCCGACGGTCGGATCTCCCATAAGGTCAATTCGAAGTTAATGGTCGAAATTCGAGAACTGTCGCGGCGCGGCGCGTTCTATTCAGGCCATTTAATATATGTAATATATATATTATATATATTTCGTCGATTTCAATTCAAACGTATTTTGTAAATCGTTTTAAATTCGTTTTCAAAACAATTTCAACTTCATATTCAATTTCAAATCAAAAATGAATATTTCGTATCATTAATATATAAATGATAATATTTTCAAAACGTTATATTTTGAAATCACTTTCTTTTCTATATTCATTATAAAAACGAATATAATCGATATAAATATCGTTCACGTCAAAATGGCGCATATCTAATCAACGCGGCTTTATATATTTCAATAACTTCGTTATTCTATTCAACAAATGAATATTTATTCTATTCAACACATGAATATATATTTCTTTCAACACATGAATATTATCAACACATGAGTATCGTCAACACATGACTATTTTTGTTATTTAATATATTTTATAAAATTATGAAAAAGATGTAAATTTTATTGTTTAAAATATTTTACTCAACACATGAATATATATTTTATTCAACACATGAATATTTATTATATTCAACACATGAATATATATTTCTTAATATTCTTTATTTTCCCAATTAGAATGAGGCCCAATCAATTACCATATAATGTTAATTATATGGATTCCATGCAACCCATGTATATAATAGCAATGATAAATAATCAACCAACATCCAAAGTGCACCACACAACAGCATAAGCATTAAATATAAATAATTAACGCTTACACAGTCTGTCGACCAATCGATCGACACACAACTAAATAATTTGGATTAGTGTACGCCAAATATCATTCCAACACCCGTGTGGGGTTTCAATCCACAAACACCGAATATTATTTGTGTAGTTGGGCGATGTGTAAAATTTATCGTCCCAATCAATATCCTTCAAATAGGTGTATATAAACAAACCGTCTGGTTTGTAAATGAATATTTATTTATTCACATTCACGTTAAAAAATATATTTTTAACGATAATTAATTTATTTCAACACATGACTGTTTTATTATCCATTTCACATCAACATCACAAACAAACTTCACAACACATCAAACAAGTATACAAGTCGTCCATGGTCTGTGGACGACGGGTGTCGGGTGCTGCTAAGCACCGTCTGTATCCTAGTATATATTTTAACTAGAAGTCAAGATTTAAAGTGAGAAGTTCTCAACAACTAGCTAAACCAATACACCGCGACTCTACATATGCAGAAATCTTCGTCGTGCTCGCCTTTTGTCAATTTCATTGTTCGCAGCCACTACATATATAAAAATCACATTTTTATATTGTTGCTATGTATATAAAAATCACATTTTAATATTATTGCTATGTATATAAAAATCACATTTTTATATTGTTGCTATGTATATAAAAATCACATTTTTATAATCGCTCTATATGGATAAAAATCACATTTTTATACCGCTACTACATAGATAAAAATCCTATTTTTGTACCGCTACTACATAGATAAAAAACCTATTTTTATTTTCGCTACATGTACATAAAAATCATATTTTTATGATGCTAAAAATTATATTTTTACATCGCTAAAAATCAAATCTTTACTTCATTCAAAATCCAACTTTTCTTTGCTAATATCACATATAAAAATCCGACCTTTCTTTGCTAATATCACATATAAAAATCCGACCTTTAACATCATAAAAACTATATTTTTATTCTCTATAAAATATAAAAATCATATTTTTATTCTCTATAATCTACTTATATATATTTATAAATATAGATTTCGTTCTAAAACACTGCTATCATACTCAAAATCAGATTTTTAAAGTAATTAAACTAAATTAAATAACATAAAAGGACTCACATTTGCTTATTGAAGAGGGAGGAGTGGCTCGGAGGTGGTTGCGGCAGAGGAGGCGGTTGGGTGGAGGGGCGGCGCCTGGGTGGGCGTGGCTGCGGGTTTGGGGGAGGAAGAGGGAGCGGCGGGCAAAAGGGGAGGAGGGCGATGGGAAAGGAGGGAGGAACGGAGACGCGAGAGGAGGGGGTCGCGGTGGACGGCGCCGCCTTGGGCGATGGCGGGTGGGTGGTGTGTCGCACTAGGGCGCGGCTTTTTCCCTTTTTTTCGATTTCATTTGAAGAGAAAGGGGAGCTGAACGGTATAAGGGAGAGAGGGAGGGGTTTTTTATTTTTTATTTAATTAATTATTTAATTATTTAATTTCAAAAAGCAACTTTTAATTTCGAACTCGAAATCGAACCCACCGACTGTCGTCCTTAGCTAATTACCCCCATTCCGAACACAATGGGATATGTATCGTAAGATGATTCGATCATTTCGATCAGTTTTCGTCAAAATCAAAATATAACTCTATATATTGAATTTGAATGCGCATTTCAATTTACCAGAGCCACATACGGACTCTAAAAATTCCAGAAAAATATTTTCTAGCTTCGTATTGACGATACAGTTCTAACAAAACTAATTTCATCAAATTCTGAGACCGTTTGAAAAATGGGCATTTTCCAGTCGATTAAAATCAACTGAAACTGTCAAAACACGTTTTACTTCGCCACGCTCACATATTGATTCGAAAAATTATGAATTTTGAAACCTAGCAATAACTTGACATCACGGATCCAACAAAAGTGGTTTCGTCGAAAACCGAGGTAGTTTGCAAAATTTCCATTTTTAAGGGCCAGAATTCCATAGCGACTATTCTGAATTTTCAACTGGGCATATCTTTTTATTCCCGCTATTAAATTTTGATTTTTCGGATTCGTTTGGAAAGATATTCTCAATTAGATTCAAATATTTTTGGTTTTGCTAAAATCCGATTTATTTTGAATCCTGTACATTCATTTGAACTTTGAAATCGAATTTTCAAACTACCGCGCCATTTTCAATTCCTTTTATAATTAAAATTAAATATTTATATTCTAACGACGATTCAAATAAATATATACGTTCTAATTCTATTCAAAATAGATTTCTCGTCGTTATTATTTAAAATAAATCATTTTAAATAATCAAAATTCATTAAAATTGCCAAAATAAAAATTTTAAATTGACTCGTATTTCCGGGTTGTTACATCTTCTGACAACAATTTATACTTTTAGATCATATTATGGTTAATTACATTCATTTTTATAATAGATACCGTAAATGTAGTCGTTATAGTAATAAATTATATTACCATATTATCATAAATGCACTAAATGAATTTGGTTATTATAAATTAAATGATGTTGTATGTTTGTGGTTGGAATAGGAATAGATATAAGATTTATTATTTGATGTATTTATTTTGACAAGTATTATTATATGCAATGGAAGAAAAAAAAGGTCAGAACCATGCCCTTAAGTTTTGCAAAGAATTTTTTTAAATCAGAGCTTGTATCACTTAGAATGCGAGACATAAACTTGAATTATGAAAAGACTTTCTCGTAGATTTTATAAATTCTAATTTTATCAGTGTTTCAATATAAAAGCATATAAACTAGAAGGTTGCAAAAAAAATTGAGAACCAAAACTACATCATAAATCAATGAACCTCATATATGCATATATATTTTTAATGTGGTAATCTTTATTAATATTATCAATCATACATCTTCTCCATATACCTGAATAGAGAGAACATATGAATACATGCATAAAACAATACATCATCTTGAACAACCGAACTATAATGTAATAATGCAAATAATAATCATCACACTATAACCAATCGGCCTAGAGCCCACTAAACGTTTTAAAAACATCATCGTCAAAGCACGTGCGTTAACCAGTATATAAAAACTCTATCCCCCACCGTAGTAATAAATCAGCATGCCGATCATTTCTGGAGGATTTGCTCAGATTACCGTAAAAAGAGCTTTCCAGCCCAAGGGAACAAAACAATAGGTCGCAAATAACAACATAACTGAGCACTACGACTTACAACCTATGTCAAGAGGAAACTAAACAAACGGCCTAGTCGATCCGAATCTAAAATCGGTCGGGTGAGAGACGAACCACCGAACATCCTATCAATCGACTACGTTTAAAGACACGTGCAGCCAATAACTCAAAAATATCCCGATTCGGAATCAAAAATACAAAGAAAAGCTTGATTATCAAGATTATGCTGTCGACGATGCTCGAAAGCATAGCTACGAGTCACCGGACCATACTTACGGTCCATAACCTGTCCAAATTTAACGAGAATTTCCTCCTTTGAACATTCTTCACTGGAGGAAATACAGGAGAAGCCGGGGGGAACGGCGTCAGCTATGGATTTTGGATCCAGGAAACCTAGATCTAAGGAGCTAGTCAAAATCGACTGGGCGAGAAGAGACAAACACATGTGAGGAGAGAGCATTTGGACTACCAACATACTGGGAAGCATACACGAGAGCATTCGGGGTCGACCAACCTCTTGATCAACAACATAAACAAATGGAACCAAAGCACGTTGCAAACCAAGATCAAAAGCACCAATGGACACATGACATGGAAAATTAGTAGCAAACTGGTCATAGGCAAGAGCCTGTGGGGATGCTGAAATATGTGAAACGGTAGCAGCATGAAAATCAACAAAGGCCAGAGCATGGTCGGTGACTAGTAGACCAGCATTGGTGGGAAAATGATCAGTAGCAAGTGATGTAAGATGCTGATCAGCAACAGAAGGATTAGCTGAAGCCTGAGAAGCTACATGGGAAGCAATGGCAGTGGCGCATTGCAAAGGGGAAAGAGGATAAGCAAGGCACACAACACTGCCAAGCAATTGTACAGTAGCAAGTGAGTCAAGATTTTGATCAGTACCATCTGCAGCGACAGCAGAAAAAACTGAAGCCAAGGGAGCTGCACTGTCAGCAACAGAAGTGGCGCACTGCGAAGGCGAGAAAGGAGTAGGAGGGCTGGCCGACATAGGGCCCGAAAATTTAGGAACCCAAATATCCACCAAATGACATTGACTGTTTGAAGTTCCCAAAAGCCTTACACATGTCACAACTCGGCGGTATGTACTCGTATTCCAACGGAACACCCAAGGATTTAACATGAAAGAAATCCAAATTTACGACACCATGAAAGAAGAATGGTGCATTAATTTCAATGAGAATCCCCGCGAAACCGATCTTAGAGGCATGTTGAGTAGAAATATCCGATCGAATAGGACTACCATGAACACCAACAACAACACATAAAATCTCTGAATCCCACAACTCCTCTGGCAAGTCAAACTTAACCCAAATCAGTAGAGAGATAAAAACATCTTTGACATAATTAAAGCCCAGATACCATTTATTTAACAAAATCAGTCTAAAATCGAAAAAATACAGCCCATCACGATAGATTCTCTCTAAATAAACCACACTGTCGAAGTTGATTAAGAAATGGCCATTCTTTCTTGCAAAAAGCCACCGACTGGCTTCCAGACATGGCGAATGTAGACAGCCAGATGAATATAATACTGGCACAAGCCAATGACAACCAAGACTAATGAGTTACCCCATCGACAAATGGATCTATGAAGCATGGTCTCCGACACAAACGCACGAATCTCAGCATTGAGCAGGCGTGGTTCTATATATGTAGAGTAGAAGATACTTGAACTTTGAGGGCGGAAGTCACCAGTGACTGCAGAGGTCCGGCTCTTAGCGTGGGTTGGAATCGAGGAAGCAGGAACAGTTAGAACTGCTCCACTGGACAGAGAGGAAGAAACCACCGGTGAGGTGTTCACAGCGACATTATTACTAGCGATAACAGGATCTGACAAAGATCCAACATCGCTGGATTTAGGCGCAGCTGCAGGCCCAACACCAAGGCACTCGAGGACACCCAAAAGGCGCGGATATCCTTGACAGGATGAATTTACGCCTCGCCATCAAGACAACAACGGCCACCCTAGGGAAGAAATTAAACGAAAGGGGACCGGAACCCAAATCCTTGGAATGAGCACTTTGATTACTAAACGGGCATTTCTCTCTTCATATAGAAATAAATCATTGTGGTGAATACCCTGAACCTTATATATATAACGTTTCTTAAACAAGTTAAAAGAAATGATGATGGTGCGTTCAAAAGATTTTAAAATCTCCAAATGAAATATATCTTACTTAAATATTCATATTTCAATATTATATTGATCAACTTGAAGATGTAGTGTTATATAACATTTCTGACATACACCCAACTAGAAAATAATTATTAGTACTACCTTGAAAAAGGACATCCATTCTTTATAAAGTATGAATTTAATTCACATTATAATGATTGCTCCTGCCTCATTGTAGTTTATATGCTTTCTCCATTGTTTACTCCCAATTATGAAAAAAAAAGTTATCAATTTAAATATTTTAGTAAAATGGAAAATCCAAATTCATGTATAGTTTCGTTTGGTTACTCTTTTCCCTCTTTCTTTTCTTTATTATAGGCATATCCAATATAACTCAAACTTTAAGTTTGAGAGTGTATTTT
Organism: Allium sativum; assembly: GCA_030737875.1. Lineage (NCBI taxonomy): Eukaryota > Viridiplantae > Streptophyta > Magnoliopsida > Asparagales > Amaryllidaceae > Allium > Allium sativum. The sequence goes on along the minus strand of CM060919.1, from coordinate 792,035,583 downwards.
TAATTGATTAGATTTTTAATTAGCACTATGTTCTAAAACTCAAAGTTTTGATAAATGTACATAAATACCAAGATATTTTATTGAAGACCATATTTTATTATTCTCTGGAAAAGAACACATATGGCATTCAACTTACATCTCCAATTTTTTGCGTCTCTTGAAGAAACATCCATATACTGTCATTTGATTTTTCTCATAGATATTCGCATAATCTCTATAAAAGGTTTTCTATAATTTTAATTTTGTACTTCCTTGAAAGTAATATAATAACTAGTGAAGGGATATCATATAAAATTTCAAAGAAGTGACAATAATTTATTTGGGAAAGAGACATTATATAGCAATACTACACTTTAGAAGTAGCAGTTTTATTTCTTAAATATTAGTTTTATTTGGTACATTGAATGTTATTATTGTACTTGACATTTGATATGATAATTTGAAAGTGGTTACAACCGAAACCTCGAACAGGGATATACCTTTTTAAGTAAGTAATTTGCAACTTATGTAAAATAAATATTGTATATTGATATGATATTCCAATACTTCACGTAAATATATTAGAAGAGGTAAGTTCATTTTAGAAGTAGTGATGATAAAATATCTCCAAAATAGATTTGTATATTTTAAAATAATAAAATATCTCTAGAAGAGATTTATTTACATGTTTGGAAATTTTGTAACTAAATAAATGTATAAAAATTTGATTATGAATGATTCCTATGTAGTTTAGATTTGATTCTAATTTAAAGGTTAGGGCAATGTAATTGTGCCTTATATTTTATTATTATATCAACCCTCCCGAAGAAGTAAGAAATCAACTATCTCTAAAACATACTGTCTTATGTTCATGTATCCAATCTTCTTATTTATTATTTAATAAGAAATATTATATGCATAAACATTTCTCAAGAAAAGAATCTTTATAGATTCTCCTAAAGAGATAATCTATATGTCATATCATATTTGTCATGAAAACTATAAATACCATCTTGAAGAGATTTATATGTGCAACTAAAATAGTTGCATAGTTTTATTAAATTCTAAGTATCTGTGAGATTTTTTGAAAAAATATAAAATCTTCAAAAAAAGATATGAAAAAAATGTCTATAAGCTATTATAATTTGGTATTATTTTCTAAAGTAATTATAATTCAGAAGTGAATTTTGAAATATAATCGAGTAATGAAACATAATTACTTAAAGTAGTGTATATGGTTTATTTGCATTAGAAATTAAACACGGTTCCTTTTAGGAAAATTGCGCCTTTGTGGAAGAGGATCAGGATCTTACTCACCCAATTACTTAAAGATGCTTCAATGAAAAATAACATAGATATGAAATTACACGCACAAACACAAGATATTCCACCTAACCACCCACTTTAGTGATTCACAAAAACAAATTTTGTTTCGCTTAATGGATCAAAAACCAAAAGTAAACAAACTATAATTGAATCAATAATATTATTCAAAAAGGGAAAGAATATCTAGATGACAACAATTATTGTTAGAGAAGGAGCATAACGAAGAATGACGACAAACCCTTGGACAACATGGTGGCACAACGTTCATCTTTCAATAGTAATATAAATAGCTTCTCTCAGCCCTAATTCCTAAATTTCTCTCTAGGGAACAAGCCCTAGAGCCGTAAAACCTCACCAGATACCCTCTTTGTTTCGGTTACTTGACCTTATTCTGAAAGCTCTTTATATAGGAGAATAGAAGACCTAGTAAAATACCCAAATTGCCCCTTCAAAAATCTCCAAAATATATCCTGTAGAAACCCGATCAAAATAGGACTCTGTCGGGTCAGACGTCTGACCGCACTCTCGAGAAAAATCTTCCCTTCAGGTCAGACGTCTGACCTGAGGTCTCAATGTATGACCACCTGACCTGTCCCTTTTCCGCCCCTTTCGATTGCATCTTGCAATATCTCAAGTTACCGAGCTCCAAACTCACGCCGTCTTCAATATCCATGCGATTAAATATCACAAATTACAACAGTTCCAAATCAGATGTTATGAACATTATCATACAGTCCTGAAAGAATCACATTAACATTGATCGATAAATAGAAATTAATAGTTTGGGTCTTTGTAATGGTTTGTTCTAAAATCACTAGTCCAAATGAGAAAGAATATGAAAATCTATAATATTTATGTAATATATGGACGAGTGTATAAATCCATTAATGCAAATATTCAACTAACAACCTGGAGGTTGTTACTGTTAGGATTGCCTAGCATGTTGTTAAGATAAGAATGACGGTTTTTATAAATAATCCCACATCACGAAATAAATTGAAGGAGTAGAGTACAAATATAAGTTGGTTGACGCGTAACATAAGAGATTCCTTTCATTATAAGGATGTGTATGCCAACTCATATGCGTCCGCCCTATGCGGTAGGAAGAGGGATTTTGTTCCGGCCGTCGTTACATAATAGTGGTATCAGATTCGAAGGTTACGGACTAAGTCATGTAGGCAAGACAGTGCTCTCAAAAGGTACTCATAAAATATGAGTCAAGGGGAAGACTGTTAGGATTGACTCGTATGTTGTTTAGGTAGGAATGGCGATTTGAATAAATAATCCCACATCACGGAATAAATTGAAAGAGCAGAACAAATATGAGTTGGTAGACACGTAACATAAGAGATTCTTTTTATTACAAGGATGTGTGTGTCTACTCGTATTCATGCGCCCTGTGTGGGAGGAGGGGGGCTTTGTTCCAACCGTCGCTACATAACAGTTATTAGCAACTCTTATACATTATGCAAAGATACCATCTAGTGATTTAAAATTCAATCAACATAAACGTTGCCTGACTTAAAGTCATGTACGTATTCAGATGATCAACATAATAAGAAAGTTCTTCCTGATGGCTATATCAATGAATGTGAACAAACTTTAAAAGTATGAAGATCATTTGAGCGCATCTTATTGAATGATTAAGAAATATGTATGATATGCATGCTAATAGTAATATAGAAATTGATTAAATCAGAAATCCAAAGATGATAATTACTCAATGAGATGATGTTCACATACATTAAAGGAAATGATAAAAAGGATAAAAGTTGATTTTGAACATCAAAATTACATATTGTCAACATACATAATGAAACAAAATAATAAGTAACTCGAATCATTTATCGATTATATCCCTAATAAACTTGCTCCAGTATAAGCTGAATTCTAAAAGGGATCAAAAGATATAGACCGCTTCTGAAGCGTGGTAGAGAAGTCAATTCAAAATACTTATGGAGTAAGTGATAAAGATGTTAAATAAAAAAGGAGAGCATTCTTGAAGGAACACTTAAGGGTGATCTGGAAGTGACCCCTGACATGATTTTCAAATAACTCTAGAAGTGGTTTTAGTATCTAAAACATGATGCATATTGAGATCACAATAAATCATGTATAGAATAGATAAGAATAATTATCAATGATAAATCTGTAAATAATATAGTGCTTATGTCTATAAATAGACTAGAAATCTTAAATTAGAAGAAAACATGAGTGGCTACATGAAATCTTCCATAAATAATAAAGTTGAACATGTAGTCCAAAATGTGTTATGTATATATAGACGCACACGCACTCGCACTCGCACACGCACACACACACACAAACACAAACACACACACAAATATATATATATATATAATAATAATAATAACACAATGAAATTATTAAAGCATGCATCATGTCAACAATATATTAAATGCCCATGACATGATATTTTAAATTAATTGTTTCTATGTAATGGATGTGTTTAAAACACCTAAAATACCCCAAAAGTATAGATAATGGTTAAATTAGACTAAATGATGAAAATACACTAGTTTCCAAAGAATATAAATAATTTTTATAATTATAAGAAATGTAAAGGTTAAAAAGCGTGGATAATAACTTCTTTTAAGTATTATTATAATGAAAATTTTGATATAATGTTCGCAGCAGGCTCCCAGCAGTTAAGGACTTTGCGCTGTGGTAACAGTGACGTGAGTTCGATACCCGAAATTGCATACTAATAGCCTACAATGTGCATACGTTAAGATCATCCACTTATGTGGTGCTTGCGGACCAGGCTATAGGTGCACTATGGAGGATTTTACGACTCCGGTTGGTTTCCCTCTTGAAGAAATTCAAAAAAAAAATTGATATAATTCATAATGAGAATATAATATCCTTTTTTTAAGTATCATTGTAATAAGACTCTTGATATCCATCGAATGTGTAACTGCACTAAGCAAAACTGATATGAAAAATCAAAATAAAAGCAATGAGATGTTTTCCATAAAAGCAGCATGCAAAGTTCCTATAAGTTGAATAATATTTGAAACAAACAATCTTGAAAAAGTTGATTGCATTAAATAAAAATATTTATAAATAACAAGCATATAAAGAAGTGAAAATAGGATTACTATCTTCTGATTTTAGTTTCCTTAACACTCTTTTAAGCTATATGGATCAAAAGTATTTGTGAACTGATTTGAATTGCAAAACATGCATTCAAACCTAAAGGATAAATTATAAAATAATGGGTAGCATATATCTAGGTATATCACAATATACTTTGTTTTTCATTTATATTTTTCTCACTAGATTTTTCTTAATAAGGTTTTAACGAGGTAGTATCTTGATCCAGAAGTATCAAATATCTTATGATGCAATAAACTATTTAAGTAATATCATTTTTATATGATATTTATAATTTTATGGGTTGCACTCATTTTCTCATTCAAGGCTTCCCCATTGGTTTTTCCTAACAAAGGTTTTTAATGAGGCAATGGACAATATCTATGCTGATTTAATAGATATATGTAAGCAAGATAATATGAAAAATGACAGTTATCATTTGCATTTTAAAAGGGACAACTTCAAGTTTTCATATGAACATTCAAAATTCTAAAGACTTATTTATGATGGACAATATAATATTTGTAAATTAATAAGGGTATATATGCTAACGTTACAAGAGCATTACTGTATATTTTTTTGTGAAATGCATATAAATAGGACTTCATTATAACATTTACTTCAAATCTGATATGAATAAAATGTCCTTTTTTCTTTTCTAATACCTTCTCTTTTCCTTATTATTTATAATAATAATTAATTAAATTGTATATTTTTATATTGCTCGGAATCACAATGCAACAAAAAAATGTTTTAAATAGATCTCATTATCACAAATTATTAATTTTAAAATTTTACGAAAGATTAAATTTAAACTCACTAGGATATTAATTGATTAAAACAACCCCCTTTATGACAAGGTTCATCATGAACGCACCAACTCCCCTTCTATTCATGGAACGTGGGTGTTTCCTGGTTCGTGCATCAAACACACTAGACTACGCATGAAAACCATTTTATTTTAGTTGTAGCTAAGAACACATGAATCAAGCAAAACATGAGAAACAATGTAATAAAAAGTTAAAATAAAAAAAAGAAGGAAAGAAACGGACGCGCACTTCTATTTATTATTAATGAAATTGTTTTGTAGTGAAGTACGACTATTTTCTGTGTCATAAGAGAGCTCAGTGCAATGCAGTATTGGTGCAACGCTATTATAAGACTAATTAATATATGCAAACCACTATTTTCTATTCCATTTAGACCTTTACAACCAACTACAATTTAACCTTTACAACAATTGTATCAAATACCGTTGGAAGATGCGAAAATGTGCATTTAGAATATAATGATTACACTGCGAGTATTTTCATCCTGCATCATCGACAGTAAATTTGTAAATAAGACGTGAAATCTATGTGACATACCTAGCCTCAACTTTCACAAAACCATGAAATCCTATTGGCATAAAAGCGCAAGCTTAAACTATGGCCATTCAATTAGTATTTAGTTAGCTACCATAGTTCTATAGTAGAATGCATATGCATAAAATCCTGAAATAACAGCCCATATATTACAGTAAATAAATAGAAGAAGAGCGGAAAAAATTACCATATTGTTATAAAATAAAACAGAACAGATAAAAAAGGGAAGCCATTAGAGAGAATAGAAGAGATAGGTGAGAGATCTTTTATTTCTATTGATTCAGGTGTTCAAACAATGTAAATAGTCCATCTATTTTTAGATTCTACATGCCATGTAAATTGTAGTAGAGTCCTCTGGCATATTAGCATATTCACCCTTATTGCTTATACATATTACAACACTCCCCCTTGAATATGCGTATGCAAAGATGATAAAATTAATTTGCCTCATTAAAAACCTTTTTATGAAAAAACCCTATGGGAAAAATTATAAACAAGGAAAAGAGTGCAATTTCATCTTTAGGTAACATGTTTTACAATGTTATAACGAGGGTTGACACTTCAGGATCAAGATAATGCCTCATTAAAAACCTTACTAACAAAAACTCAGTTAGAAAAATATTAGTGAAGGAAAAGAGTACGTTGTAGCATAATTTTATATGCTCCCCCTGATTTATAATGCATTATTCAATTAGCCTATTGATGTAGTCGATGCATGCCAATTTTGTACACCATCTTCTGGAATGTTGATTTGGAAATTGCCTTTGAGAACTTATCTACCCGCTTTTCTTGAAACTAGATTTGTTTCTCCTCTTTCTTGTTGTCCTTTCCATTGCATGTGTGAAGAGAAATTTAGAAGAAATGTGGTCCATCCTATCACTCTTGATATAATTCACTTGAATCTCAGCCACGCAAACTGCCTTGTCTTCATAAATAATAGTTTACTGCATCAAAAGATGTTTGATACTTCTAGATCAAAATGTTGCCTCATCAAAACCTTACTAAGGAAAACCCAATGGGAAAAATCTTAGTGAAGAAAAAAGAGTACAATATAAAATGTCATATTTACCATGTCAAAAGGAGTATAATACTTCTGGATCAATGATTTGCCTTGTTAAAACCTTAATAAGAAAAATCCAATGAAAAAAATCTTAAATAAGGAAAATGAATACATTATAATTTATTTTCATATGTTACTATTTTGGTTGATACTTCTGGATCAAGTACATTTTCATTATCTCCTTTTGGACGGTAAAGGTTCTTTATTTAATATCTAGTGATCTAACAACCATAAGCATACTTAAGTGGATACGCTTTATCCATTTGAAAACGCTTCAAGGTTTTCTCAACATAATTTGATTGATGGGTTAATATGCCATTTGTACTATGCTCGATCTACGGATCAAGACAATTTTTAATTTTGCCAAGATCTTTCATTTCAAATTTCCGCTTTAAGTACTCTATTGTTTCATCAATCTCTTCTCGAGTCCCAATCAAATATATATCATCAACGTATACCATCAAAATAACAAATCCCTTTATCAATTTCTTTATAAAGACACATGGACAAGTGAGATTGTTTTTGTATCCAACTTTTACTAAATATTCATAAAGATGGTTATACCCTATTCTTCTGAATAGTTTCAAACCATATAGTGATCGTCTTAGTTTTAATGAGCACATCAACCTTGATTTTGCTTCAAGCAACTTATATCTATCTGGGATTCTCAAGTAAATATCAATATCCAATTCACCATATAGATATGTTGTTACAACATCAGTTAATCTTATATCAAGCTTCTTAGGAACTACAAGGCTTATCAAACATCGAAATTATGATATCCATAATAGGAGAGTATGTTTCTTTAAAGTCAGAACCTGGTCTCTGCAGGAAACCTTGTGCAACAAGTCATGCCTTGTATCTCATAGCTTCATTCATCATTTCAATTTTTTATTTAAAAACGCCTTCTTTTTGCGATTTGTATGCTACTAATATTCATTTATGAATACACTTTGTGTGGTTACAATTTTGTGTTTCAATCAGCTTTGCATATCACAATACACTTTTGATGAATAAGACAAGTTTCATTACAACAACAAACATTATTTATATTCTTTAGGAACATATTTATCATCCATGTCCTTATCATTCTTTATAACCACAAAAATTTTTTATATTCTTCAGGGATATATATATATATATATTAATAAGTTTTGCATATTGTAACTACCACATCAATGGAGATTAAGAGTTTTATTACAATAATTCTTGAAAGCAGGAAGTGATCTACTCATCATGAATTATATCCAGATTTTCATCACAGCAATACTTAAAAGAATGCTGTAATCTACATTTCTTTCTCTTTGCATTCTTTATCACTACCAAAGTTATTTTAATTATTCCGAAATTTGTATGCTTTCATTGTTTATACTTTCAAGGTATTGCAAACATTTTAAGCACTTTCTTTGCTTTTATCAGTTCAATTATCTTTGAAATTACAATGCTCATGGCACGTAGCATGTTACTGATACTGTTTGGTGCTTTAGTAACTTTAGTGTGCTTTTATGATTTTATACATTTCTAATTTTATCTTATGGACTATCCATATCTTATGGACTACCGGTCTATATCTTATGGACTACAGGTCTATATATCTTATTTTGGAGCATTTCATGATGGCAAATCATGTTTCTCTCTAATATGAAATTTTTAATCTATTTATAAATATAAATGCTTTACTATTTATTAATTTATCATTGATGATTATTTCTTGTCAGATATATACATGATTTATTGAGATCTCAAAAGGTATCATGCTTTAGATACCTAAACCACTTCTAGGGTTATTTTGACAATCATGTCATGGGTTTCTTTCAAAGCACCCTTAAGTGTGTCTTTAAGAACACTCTCTTATATTATTTGGCATCTTTATGACTTACTCTAAAAATATTTTGAACTGACTTTTATACTAGATTTTCAACTATGATTTATACCTTTTGATACTCCAGGGATTCAAATATACATTGAAGAAAATCTGTTAAGGAAATAATTGATAATTTATATATGTTAGCAAAATATTTAACACCAATGATCCATTTATCCTCCCCCTCAATATTGACAAACATTGTCGCATTAAATAATAAACCTTCTTTGGATTCTCATTTCTGATCCATTATCGCGTTATAACTAGCAAATATGAAACGACCCAAACTTGCCCTTTTGGGAAAGCCCGGATTGAGTTGAGAACAGGACAAATCAGAACAAAAACAATAGAACATTTCATTGCTATTACAACAATTTACATCAGATTACAAGAATATAACAGAGTATGAATAAATATTATACATCAGAAAAATATCCGAGATTTAAATTACATTAGCAGCGGAAAAATAATACATAACACAACTGAAAGAAATACACGGATACAAAGCTTTCAGAACATAGCTCCAGCTGTAAACCAAAATCCTTTGAATATTATATCTACAAAAACCCAACTACTAGCTGCCCATGTGGAAAATAGGGGCACCCTATGTTTATGTTAAAACAATAAACTCCATGTCAGTTATGTGACTGATGTTAGAACTAAAACAGTTATTTAAAACTTTACTTTAAAAATAAAGTAAATCAAGGGATCACGCCATATAACATGGAACCAGTTTTCTTCCAAGAATACCAGTGCATAACACAGTTTATAAACAATGCAATGCTTTTCGAAAAATGAAGCTATTATAAGACTCAAGTCCCATCACACAATGCAACGCAAGCCGGAGGATAGAGTTTTCCCTTATAATAGCCAAACATGCATGGTACGTTTAAAACAAATCATTTTGATATTACTATAAGTGTATAGTGTCAAAATCAACTTCAAATATAAAGGTATAAATCATTGACGACATAGTACCCATGCTACTATGTTTCCATTCTAGTTCTGAAATTAAAACCGAAACGTCACGTATTGGAAATTGGATTTCCATCATGAACCAAGGCAAGGGATCGTCCTTACTGAATTCGAGACAATCTAGCTTACCATATCTTAGGGCAAGTATTCAGTCAAGCCCTTGGATCTTCAGGGACGGTCCTCTCTTACGTTTGAGGATTAGTAATTCCAGAATAATGCGTTTCCCCGCCCTATGGGGCGTAAATCTGGTCAATATGTCGACCATATCAACCATCGGCCCCTTAGTGACCGATATATCCAAGGCGCCTCGCTATCCATCAAATAATATGCAATGTCCACATGAGTAAAATGTCTGGGCTCCATACCATGACACCACTCCTAGCTAGAAAGAAACGCATGTTATCCATGTAGTCCTCTCCCATTTCTGATTCATCCCGGGGTGTGAGGTTCGCGAATTAACGCTATACACAAAGCTATGCTATTTAAAGTCGTGCTTTGATCATCAACGACAAGACTCTTCTTTTCAACAGAAGCCTTGATCATTTGCATCTCAGCATGCCACACTGACAATTCATGCCATGCGACTGATGTCTATCGATATATAACCTCTGAGCTCGTACGTCTCAGGGAAGGGTGTTAAGCAAGTGAATAAATTCTCCGCCACCAAACAGATATATATTTAGCAGAAATCAATCAACACAGAATAAAATCCAAATCAGACACACATCCATTTACTAGTTCGTTTTGGGTCTGAACGAAACCGGAGGCACCTTATTCGTCATCCCATATGTCCAATACAGGAGAGTGGTCCTTGCATATCCGGTCGATCTCCAAGTATGTCTGGACGATCACCACTTATTACCTTGTCTTGGGTGTACAACCCAATCAAGACATCAGTAATCATCCAAACGATGTGAAGAACTCCAGTCTTCAACCACCGTCTTCATCGTCGACTTATCGTCGAGTCAATTACTCAGAATGGGTATAAACCCGGCCTTCCCGAATAATTCACGTATCTTATAATCAAGTGCTATAAAAACACAACATACGCCTCATTCCAATTTAGAATATTCTTTTATTCAAATATTCATATCCTTCGGGAAATGTTCCCATTAATTTTATCAAAGATAAATTCTTTAAATTTATTCTTTAATCTTCCTTTCGATATCAATTCAAACCAAATTAAGGTTTACCCAAACTAGTCGAGATTAGTGCACCTTACCGAAGCAATCATTTCTTTTATTATCCCAATCCCAAACTATTCATCCTATTGAGCAAAACTGGTAATACTCCATATCTAACACCACGGTGTTAATGGTAAAATTAATTACCATTTCCGGTTCAAATCTAATTAAAGATTTAACTATCGCCTGGAGTAAAATTGGTGGTACTCCATTCTCATTCATTTCCCAAATTTGATAATTTAAATTATCACATTCACATTCCAATCTAATTAAAGATTCATTAAAACTCCACTTAGTTTTAATCTTCCCAAAAATCAATATTAATGATTATTTAACTTTGGGAAATCAAACATGTCGCATCGACAATCTACACCGTACCACCGATTTCTGCCGATATATAACCTCTAAGCTCGTACGTCTTAGAGAAGGGTGTTAAGTAAGAGAATAAATTCTCCACCACCAAACATATATATTTAGTAGAGATCAACAAGGCAATTCGAAATACAATGTTAGACATGTAATCCTGTCTTTAACTGGGTTAAAGAACCAATGTCATTTCAAACATAGTTCACGATAAACCCAAAATCCCATTTGATATTAAATACAAGGCTCTGAATAGAAATTATATCGACTTATATTCAATATCAAATTCTAAAGCCATCAAATATCGTATTGGAAATAACGATATAAATATATCTTTCAAATTTCCATAACAATATCCGTACAATCACGGAATCCAATATCAAAATATTCCGAACATTATATCCATTCCAATTAGTTCGTTGGACATTTCTGGTTATATTAAAACATTTATTTTATTTAAAAATTACTGGATTTCAAATCTAATTAATAACTAGTTCATTCTGATAAAAATATAATTTTGTCTTTACAAATGTGAAATTTTTCATCCAAATTCTTTCCAAATCATTTATTATGATTTTACGCAAATTATTAATATTTTAATAATTTTATTAAGGCTCTTTCAATCGATTTCCATAAACGGTCATCAAGCGGCACTTACAGCGACCTTTTCCAAATTTGATTTGGACATAATTCCAAATCCAACCGTTAGATTTTAAATCTCTTATATTCGTTGTAAAGCTCTTTTCGATACAAACCCAACGGTTCTGGTTTTAGGAGAATCCGACAGTTGGATCTCCCGTAATATCAATTCGAAGTCAATGGCTGAAATTCGCGGACGGTCGCAGCGCGACGCGTCCTATTCAAGCCATTAAATATATATATATATATATATATTATATATTTCGTCGATTTCCATTTAAAACGTATTTTATAAATCATTCATAAATTAAAACAATTTTAACTTCATTTTCAATTTTAAATCAAAATTGAATACTCCTTATCATTACAATATTTAAATGATAATATTTTCAAAATATTAGATTTTGAAATCATTTCCTTTTCGATATTCATTATAAAAATGAATAAAATCGATATAAATATCGTTTGCGTTAAAACAGCGCAAATCTAAACAACACGACTTCATATATTTCAATATTTTCGTGTCCATCCAAAATTGGACATCAAATTCACATTTTAATCCTTTATGGAATATAATTTTAAAATATTCATTATTTTAAAATATTCGTTATTTTAAAATATTCGTTCTTTCTGAATTGAAATCAGACCCAATCAATTACCATATAATTTATTTATATGGATTTCATACAACACATATACACACCAATAATGATACACAATCAACCATCATCCAGAGTGCATTACACAACTGAATAAGCATTAAATATAAATAATTAACGCTTACAACAATCTATCAACCTATCGATTGACATACAACTAAACAATTGGGATTAGTGTACGTCAAATATCATCCCAATACCAGTGTGGGGTTTCAACCAACAAATAATTATTATTATTTGTGCACTTGGGCGATGTGTAAAATTTATCGTCTCAATCCATATCAAAAAAATAAGCAAGCATAAACAAGTCGTCCGACTTGTAAATGGATGTGTAAACTTATTTTTAACTATCCATAAATATATAGAATTTTATAACTTTGCTTATAAAGTTCTATACAATGCCTAAATAATTTTATTCATCGCAGTTATAAACTAAAAATAATATTTTTAGTGAACTAGTATTTATTCCATAACATAGCCATTTTATATATGTCATATATATGTTAAAAAATAATATTTTTAACTAACTATTAATTTTTCAAACACATTTTAAAAAAATTCGGCAGCATAACGGCGCGATATTAAAACCGGAATAAGGTCTAGCCTTATCCCTCGCCTAATACTGGCTCGCGCAATACACAAACCAATTCCAATCAATTCGCAATCAGTCCACAACCAATTTTACAATCGACATCCAAATAAATAAATACTCAACTACCCAATGCCATTTACGGTGCCATAAGTGGCTATTCGTGGAGTATGGAATCCGTGTGTCAGTAATATCCATGCATCGCTTTCAATTTATGTGATTGTGCGGATTCGAGTGTTAAACTCAATATAATTCAAATCAAACAACATGGTTTGTACAATAAATAGTGTTGGGGGCTACTAAGCCCTGTCTACATCCTAGTATATTTTTATTGTAAAATAAATAGAGTGAGAAGAAGTTCTCACCTTGGGATCAACTCCGCCATTCTTTAAAGGACGTTTTGGATTCCGTTTTGCTTCCAGTCGGTTCCATCGCAATCTGTTTCACGCGGTTTATGTTAAAATCACATTTTTAAGTGATGCTATTTCTATTTAAAAATCACATCTTTATACTGTTATCTATATAATAAAAATCACATTTTTATTTAAGCCAAAAATCATTTACAACAAATTACATTTTATTAATGCTAATTTATTTTTAAAAACTGAAAATAAATCAATGCTTTATATGTATAAAAATTTCATTTTTAAATTACATTTTTAAGTCAAAGCTATTTTATTTTTAAATCACTTTACATATATTAAAAATCCTATTTTTATTCTCTACTATCATATATAAAAACTACATTTTAATACTATGGTATTTATATAAAAATCTCATTTTTAATCTACTCTAATTTTTTATATAAAAATCACATTTTATTATTTCAATTTTATTTCTATGAAAAATTACATTTAGAAACTGATGCTATTTTTATTTTAAAAGTCCTTGATATTTATATTTTAAAAATCCATGCTATTTATATTTTAAAAATCCATGCTATTTATACAGTAAAAATCATATTTTTATTTCAATGTTATTTATATAAATATAACATTTTTATACGATGTTCTTATATATAAAAATCACATTTTTATATCAATGCTTTATTACATAAAAATTTACGTTTTTAACTCAATGCTTTATTGCATAAAAATCTGATTTTTAAACTAATATTAATATATATAAAAATTTGATTTTTAATCTAATTTTATATATATATAATTTTGATTTTTAAACTAATTATATATATATATATAAATCTTATTTTTAAACTAATTTTATATATATATAAAATATGACTTTTAAACTAATTTTAAATATATAAAAATCTACTATTTATATATATACATATAAAAACTAACAACAACAAAAAACTCACTGTGTTCTCGTTCTGGAGAAAAACCCTTTGTTCCTTGTTTCCTCCTTGAGAACAATTCAAACCGAAGTCGCACAAAGCTCCACCCGTGATTCTCGTCGTCGGTCCCACCATAGTTCGCCGGAGCCAGATCCGACGCCTCCCCTCGAAAGCCCCACACGCGAAGCCCCTCCATCCTGAACCACCCTCCATTTGATTCCCCCATCTCCTCGCAATTCGTGAACGAACTCGGTGCCCTGAGGGGTAGATTTCCTCCAAACCACTTCACGGTAGACGTCCATACTTATATGGATTTAGAGTTCAAACCTCCCTCTACAAATTTCGTTCAAAAATCTTTTGAAAATTCGGTGTATTCTAAGAGATTTTAGGGGAAAAAGGATTTGGTAATTTCCGTAGTTGAATCGGCTTGAACTTTGACGGCTGCAGATTCTAAATTGTGGTCAACAAGGTTTAAAGAAAATAGAAATATATATATAATATTAATTTAGTACAAAAATTAGGGTTTTGCGTCCGAACTCCAAATCGAACCCAACGACTGTCGCCCTTAGCTAATTACCCCCATTTCGGACACAATGGGATATGCTTCGTAAGACAACTCGACTGTTTCGATCAGTTTTCATTAAAATTAAAATATAATTTAATATAACGTTCAAAATTGATTTCCACGTACATTTTAATTTACCGGGGCCACATACTGACTCCAAAAATTCCAGAAAAATAAATCTAGCTATGTTTTGATAATACAGTCCTAACAAAACTAATTTCGTCAAATTTGGAGATCGTTTGAAAAATAGTCATTTTCCAGTCGATTTAATTCAAACTAAAAGTACCAGACGCGTTTTAATCCACCACGCTCACATATCAATTCCAAAAATTATGAAAATTGGAATCTAGCAGTAATTTGACATTCCAGATCCAACAAAAGTGGTTTTGTCAAAAATGGAGGTCATTTGCAAAATGGCTATTTTTAAGGGCTTTATATAATATAAAAAGTATATAAATTCCATAGCGACTATTTTAAATTTTAAACTGGACATAACTTTTTATTCCCATTATGAAATCTGGGTTTTGCACATTCATTAGAAAGATATGATTAAACAGGTTCAAATATTTCTGGTTTTACTGAAATCCGATTTATTTAGATCATGTACATTCAATTGAAATTTAAAATCGAATTTTCAAACTGTCGCCCAATTTCAGGCTCATTATATAATTAAATAAATTTATTCGTTCTAACTTCGATTTAAATAAAATTTTAGTCGTTATTATTTAAAATAAATCATTTTAAATATCCAAAATTCATTAAAATAGCTAAAATAAAAAAATTTAAATTGGTTCTGAAAATCCGGGTTGTTACAAAATACATTAGATGTATTTCAATTGTAGGAGGATAATACTCTTATTAGTTGATAAGATGCATTCATATTGTATTGTTTATTCCCTTTCATTGATCTGGTAACTTGGAGGAATTTTCTATCATTTGAATATGCACATGACATTCGATATTGATGTCAATCGACGTTTTGAATTACTAAATAATATATGCATAATTTATAATATGAGCTCATAACAACTTCATGTTGTTAATTAAATATTCTCAAACGTGTGTATATACGTGCGTCCATGTATTACATATGTAATTGATTTGCATATTCTTTCTCATTTGGGTTATCGATTTTAGAACAAATTGTTTATAAGGTTCTGATCATTAATTTTTTCTTATCAAGCAATGTCAATGCGAATCTTAAAAATCGTATCGTAATGTCCAAAACATCTAGTTTGGAATTGTATTAAGCTTCTAGTTCAAATAAAATATATAAATAACTTTAAGTTGTTAAACTATATTGAACTTCTGGTTCAAATGAAATATATAAAAAAACTTCAAGTTGTTAAACTGTATTGAACTTCTAGTTCAAATAAAATATGTAAACAACTTCAAGTTCCCATGCATATATACATATATATATATATATATATATATATATATATATACACACACACACACATATGTATATCAAGTTTATTAATTTATGATGAACTTCTGGTTCTCAATCTTTTAACATGCTTCTAAATTAGAAGCTTTTTCATTTTTGCTAATTGTCAAGATTTCAAACTAGTAAACTTTATAAAAAAGTTTTTCTCCCATAATTCAAGACTTCAGGTTTCAGACTCTAAGTTATATAATTTCTAGTTTAAAATTGTTTTCGTGCAACTTCAAGTTGTGGTTCTAACATTTTTATTTCTTCCATTAAATATTACTTGCTAAATACATCGAATAATAATACATATGTTTATTCTTGTTCCAAACAAAAACATATACCATTTAACTTACAATAACTAATGCATTTAATACATTTATGATAGTATGGTAATATAATGTATTATCATAATGATACATTTAATGCATTTAATATAGAAACAATGGAAATAACCTTTATGTGGTTCAAATATATGGATTAAATGGATTTTACTTAAATCAACAGAATAAAATTTTGGATTTAGCTATAGTATTGATCAGTGATAAAGATGGAATGAATAACTTATAGTTGCACAACATTCTCAATAATCATACTTTCAAAAATATCATATATATGTATAATGTCTAATCGAGAATTGAGTAACAGTGCATAATCATAGAACCAAGATTTTACATTTTTTTAATATGAACGACTCGAAAAACTTGCAGATCTATACATAAATTCACAACATAAAAATTACTTGTTTTTTATTCAAATTATACAATCCATATAAAGATCTTTTCGATCTTTCTCTTTACATCAAAATCACTTCTTACCATTATAGAAATTGCAGGTTCTAAGTTTTCCATTTTGTAACAAAAACTGCTTATTTATTCGCTTCCGGTGTGCAAAATTAAGACTAATATTTAGATCTTAACTTAATATGATTTCAGGATGCATATTTTCTATCTAAAAGTTTTTCTAAGAAACGATAAAATATTTCTTCTGGAAATCTGATATGTTCTAGAATTGCTATAACAAAACCTCAAGTTTTATCATAATTTATAAACTACTATTATATTTTTTAAATTGAAGAAATTTCCCTAAAAAGTGCTTGTACTCACATATGAGAGTCATTTTACTATTTATCTGCAAGAAAATAGTATTTATTGTAAGTGTAATGATCTTATCGCGTGAAATCCCCAAACCTTCGAAGAGATGGAAAGGCCCGGATTGTGAGAGAACATGATACATCTGAACACGCTACTTCATAACTTTTCATTGCTTTCACAACAATATACATCAGAGTACAAGATTATCAAAGTACGAGTAAATATTACATAGCGGAAATATAATATCAAAGATTAATAATTTACATATCAGCGGAAATAAAAATGTAAAAATACAATGCACAGTGGAAATACATCAACTAACATAGCTGAAACTAAGACACAGATACAGATCTTTCCCAATATAGCTCCAGCTGTAATCCAGGATCTTGGGAAAAATAAAGAATTGGCAAAACCAAAACTATTGACTGCCGTGTGGAAATTATGGGCACCCAGAGTTTAGGTAGAAATAATAAACTCCGAGTTAGTCATGGAACTGGTGGGCGAGCTAAAAACATTTATTATCTTTATTTTAAAATAAGGTAACTCACGGGACCACGTCATACATCACGGAACGGGTTTACTCTATGTGAATACCAAAGCTTGAAATAAAACAATTTATTAACAACGCAATGTTTTTTGGAAAAATGAAGTTGTTATAAGACTCGGGTCCCATCACATAGTGCAACACAAACCAGAGGATAGATTTTTACCTTATAATAGCCAAACATGTTTGGCACGTCCAAAAACAAATGTCTTTGATATTACTATAAGTGCATAGTGTCAAAAACAAATTCAAATATAAACATATCAATTATAGACGGCATGGGTACCATGTATTATGTCGCCATATAAGTTTACAACTAAAATCGAAGAGTCGCGTATTGGAAATTGGATTTCCATCATGAGTTAAGGCAAGGGATGGTCTCCTTACCGAATTTGGATCACCTCTAGCAAGATGATCCAGGATCACACCTATGGGCAACCCTTGGATCCTGCAGGGCCGGTCCATACCTAACATTTGTGGATTGGTTATTCTTGAACAATACGTTTTCCGGTCCTATCAGACCTATCACTTAAGTCTTTTAGTTGGATTTACATCCGAGGCACCACGCAATCCATCATCCACATAAGTAAAAAATGTATGGGCTCCATACCATGACATAACTTCTAGCTAGAAAGAAACGTATGCACTCCTTGCGTCCCTTATCCCGTTTTTGACTCATACCGGGGTGTGAAGCGCGTGAATTAACACAGTACACAAAGCTATGATACTTAAAGTTGTGCTTTGATCATCATACACAAGGCCCTGCTTTTCAACAAAAGCCTTGATCATTGCATCTCAGCATGCCACATTGTCAATCCATACCGTACCATTGATCATCTACCAATATATAACCTCTAAGCTCGTACGTCTCAGAGAAGGGTGTTAAGTAAGAGAATAAATTCTCCACCACCAAAAAGATATACATTTAGCAGAGATCAACGAATACATTGCGAAGTACAATGTCATACACACAATCCATTTTCATGTCTGTTCTGGGTCTGAACGAAACCTGAGGCACCTTATTCCTCATCCCATATGTCCAATATAGGAGAGGTCCTCGCATATTCGGTCGATCTCTAAGTATGTCTGGACGATCACCACTTATTACCTCATCTTGGGTGTACATCCCAAGTTAAGACATCAGCAATCATCCCAACGATGTGAAGATCTTCGGTCTTCGACCACCGTCTTTATATCTTCGACTTTTAGACGTCGTAACAGTTATTCAGAATGGGTTAAACACGGTCTTTCCGAATAACTTGCGTATCTTTATAATCATGTGATAAAAACACAAAGATAACACACATATGATTCCAAATCAGAATATTCTTTTATTCAAATATTCATTACCTTCGGGAAAGGATCCCATTAATTTTATATCAATGATAAGTTCATTTAAACTTATTGTTTA
This sequence comes from Allium sativum, assembly GCA_030737875.1. Lineage (NCBI taxonomy): Eukaryota > Viridiplantae > Streptophyta > Magnoliopsida > Asparagales > Amaryllidaceae > Allium > Allium sativum. The sequence continues at coordinate 792,016,121 of CM060919.1, read as the reverse complement.
ATCTTCCTTCGGATGTCATTTCAAAAGTTTATTTTATCTTTTCACAACTTAAGCCAAATTAAGGTTTATATAGCTAGTCGGGATTAATCGAACCTTACCCGAAGTAATCTTTTATTTAATTATTCCAATTCCAACCTATTAATCCCATGGAGAAAAACTGATAGTACTCCATATTTAACACCCATTGTGTTATCGGTAAATTTAGTTACCATTTAACGTTCAAATCGAATTAGAGATTTAACTATCGCATGGAGTCAAACTGGTGGTACTCCATTCTCGAACACTTCTCATGTTTGATAAATTTAATTATCCTATTGTCATTTCAATCTAATTAAAGATTCATTAAAACTTTGTCTTGGTTTTAATCACAAAAATCATTACTTAATTAATATTTACCTTAGAAAATTAATCCTATTTATAACTGGGTTTAAGAACAAATGTCATTTAAAACACAGTTCACGATAAACCCAAAATCATCTTTTATTATTATGGAAATCTTCATGGAATCTGCATAATTTGTAATCGATCTAAATTTCCATGTCAAACTGATACTACAAATGAAATAACGGTAAAGCCTTTTAAATTCCATAAATAGCAAATACCTTTCATCTCGATTATCATTAATCGAATTCCACTCAATTCCAATTTAATTAAATAAATTGGAAAACTTCCTTAAATCTTATTTAAAAGATTTATTTCTTTTTTAGAACGGGTTTAAGGACAATGTTATTTAAGATACCATTCACGACAACCCAAATCCAATTTAATATAAGGTCTTAAATGGAAATCATGTCGACTTTCATTCAATATCAAATTCTAATACCAACAGATATTGTATTGGAATAACGATATCTGTATCTTCCAAATTCACATAACAATATTTGTATAATTACGAAATCCAATATTGAAACATCCAAAGACAATTCCCATTCAAATCCATTCCAATTTATTCATTGGGAAAAACTTTGGTTATATTAAAACCATTCATAAATCCAGTTTATTAAATTTTAAATGTTGGATTATTATTCTAGTTGTTAACTAGTTCACTCAAATAAAATTACCTTTAATCTTTTCAAAACTTGAAACTTATCATCCAAAATATTTCCAAATCATTTATTATGATTTAACATAATTTATTCATATTTTTAGCAATTTTATTAAGGCCTATATAGTCGGTTTCCAATATCAACCATCAAACTACATCCATAACGACCTTTTCTGAAATTGATTTGGACATATTTTAAAATCTATCCATTCAAATTTGAACCTTTTATATTCATTTGAAAGATCTTTTCGATACGAACCCAATGGTTCCGATTTTTGGAGAATCCGACATCGGATCTCCCGTTACATCAATTTGAAGTCAATGGTTGAAATTTGAGAACGGCCGTTGTGCGGCGCGTTCTATTCAAGCCATATATATATATACATATATACATATTTACATACACACACTCATGTATATATGTATATATATCAACGATTTCCATTTAAAACGTATTTTATAAAACGTTTATAAATTCGTTTAAAAACGATTTCAACTTCCGTTTCAGTTTCAAATTAAAATTGAACATTTCATTTTATTGTAATCTAAAAATGATAATATTTTCAAAATGTCATATTTTGAAATCAATTTTTCTCGATATTCATTACAAAAATGAATAAAATTGATATACAAATCTGTTCGAGTTAAAATGGCGTTCGACTTCATATTTTGAAAATACCATTCATTTCACAATAATTTGAACAAATCGTAATTACATGAAAATTTATTCAAATCAACTCATTTCCAATATAAATATTCATTGGTATCTTAATATTTTTGTGTCCATCCAAAATTGAACATCAAAATCAACTTCCAATTTTCATTGGATATTATATTATAAAAATATTCATATTTATTCCGTTTTGAAATAATATTCAACAAATATCCATAAAAATAAATTTATATAGATTTCATTCATCATATATATCTAACAATAGTTGTAAGCAACTATCAAAATCCAAAATGACATCAAGTGTGCATTTAATTTTTATATAAGTTGTAATCAAGTAATCGACGCTTATATAAATCTGTCAATCAACCGATTAACTGCAATTTCACACAAAGACTTGAGAGTCAAATATCATCCCAAGACCCATCTGGGGTTTTCAATCAACAACAATCAATTTAAATTAATCACTGGTTAATAAATTTAACCGATTCTAATTCCATTCGAATTATTTTTCTAGTTGACCAATTTTCACTATTCAAATTATAAATAAATATTTATATCTAATTTCAACAACCACAATAATATTAACATTATTTTTAATACATTCAAAATCAAAACATAATACACTCAATCAAATCATCCATGGGTTTGCAAACGACAATGAGGTGAGCTAACATATACGTACAACATTTTATGATAATTAAAACTAATAAAAATCAACATTGGCAATAGATATATTTTTAAATATAATTACTATGACATAATAAAAGAGGTAAGTGAGAAAGAACTTTCACTTGGATTTCCGCTCCATCAGTCTTTAATTGAGGATTTTATTTTTAAACTAAATTAAACAGACATTTAATTTAGCTTAAAATTCAACTTGCTCAGTTTCTGTTCTAGTCAGTTCCATGTTGTAGAGCTCGACTCCACGGTTCCAACGCAACTTAAATCATCGAATTTTGACGATGTATGAAAACGTTATGACGTTTTATACATTAATTACATTATCAAGATAATTAAAATTAATTAACTTAACTAATCCTCCCTTTATCACCTTCCTCCCCTGTCGTTCTCTCGTGCAAAAAATCAAACCCGCCGAGCCCAAACTTCAACCTCCTCTCTCCAAAACGCACGCCAAACGAGGAAGCTAGAGACCGATCAGATGTTGCCACCCCGAGCGCCTACGCGAGAGCTCCCCAGAGTGGCTATCTCGGCCAACTCGCGGCTCCTACGAGCCCAGAAACGGGCTGAAGCGGCGGCACTTCCTGCTACAAAATTGAGCTCCAAAAACATCCAATTCGAATCACTACCGTTCATGTAACGTCCCGTGTTTTAATTATTTGATAATTAATTTATTTAATAATTTTAATATAACGGTTTGATAATTTAAATGGCCTAAATTCAAATATTTTGAATATTTAATTAATATAAATAATGATGTAATATATTTAATTTTGAAAAAGTCGAAATGGGTTGAATTTGCTTTGTTGTGTGAGTTGAGTAATTTAATAGATTTAATTCCATTTAGAATTGGATTATAATAACGAATACATTTATATACGACAGTTGAACGTATTAATTAAAATATAATTATAATCGAGCTCGTAACGTCGCGATAATTCGTAATATTGAATTTTGAACTACAAACGATTATACAAGATTCGTTGTAAGTCAGATTTCTTTGAAACAAGAAACGTTCGAATCTAATTGATTTTATTTTTCTAATGGAAGAGAAAAACGGAGTTTTCATATTATAGATTGCAAGTTATGTCCAAATTAAATTTTCAAATAGTCGTTGTGAAACCGTTTTTAAACCACAATGATTTATTAATTATAATTAATTATTGGTTTCGAATTTGGATAAGATTTTTAAGATTTATTATTAATTTAATTTATAGGATTTTTCTATAATTTTTAATTTGGAAAATAAGCAACTTTTTATTTGAAGTATTTTGCACCCTATATCAGTGTTTTGGGATTTCACTGAATAAGTTAACATGTCTATTTTTTTATATTTCTGGAATCGTGGTGCATTGCCCGACATGGCGATATTTTTATTTTTGTCCGTAATGGTTGGTAAACAAACAAAATTCCTTGTAGTTGGATATAAATCTTATTTCCACTGTAACCCAAAATTGGTTATGTACAAACAAATTGGATTATACAAACAGTAAATGCTAATATGAATTAGAATACGTCTTCGCTTAATTGCAACCCAAATTGTTCTACTGCAAGAGTGCTCCATAACCCGTATTCACATTGTCCTCGCAAATTGTAAAGGAATCAACCATGGTTAAAACTTGGTTGACATCAAACAGGAAAGGCCATTACAATCTGTTAACCAAAGGCTATGAAACAGGATATATAAACATTAATAACATATATACCGCCTACACCTAAGAAAAACCACACCATACCTTAAAATAAAAATCGCGCAACAATGTATTTTCATTTCATGACATATCTATATTTTCACATCGCATATAGCTACCTGCGTAATACCTGCAAACTAATGAATATCACATACATAGGCTTAGATACTTCTGCAAATGCCGCTACTTACTGAGAAAAACTTAACAACTAAGTTTTAAATTACCAGCTGCCTACGGATCTTTAGCACGTAGAATGTGTATTCAAATCAAAGGAACCTACCCAACTCTTCATAGTGCAGACACTCTAGTATTTCCCATCACCAACCTAAGCTCACATGCTACCCCTTAATTCGTGTTGACCTAAACATGTATAGTGTACTTCATTTTCCTTGGCATGCACGGTTTTAAACCTATAAATACATACGTAGGCTCTTTTATTATTGGGCTTTACTTCAAGAAATCGGAAAAACAATACTCACTCTAAAATAAACAAATAAATAGGGGGTGAGAATGAAGGACTATAAGTGTTGAAGGCAACTTTGAAGTTGCACGCAAGTTTGAGGAAAGCAAGGAGATGAGTGAATGAGGTCGGCCTTGGCATGAGCACGCACTGTGCTGGAGTAGGTACATTTGAGAAGAAGAGCCGATGAACAGAGAAGAGAGAGTGTCGGTTTCGTGAAGAACGTGGGTATGGAAGAAGGGAAGGAGATCGCGAGTTATAAGATGGGTACAAATTACAGTTCTAGGGTAGAGGCGCGCGTCTGGTGGCTGAGCCATCGATGGTGAGGAGCAGTAGCTTGTTGAAGTTGTAGGTTAAAGAAGAACGGCGAGTTCAACGGGAATGGGTTGTGTTAATAAATGGAAGAGTAGCATAGTGGCAATTTTAGTTTGGAAATTGGTTAAGAAATGGAGATATAATAGCAGGCGAATTGGCAGCAATGGCGAGATGTTTTTCATAGAGTGGGAACGTGCTTTTGGAAAAGATGTGTTGCTGCAGGATGTGGCGGGTCGGTTGCGTGATATATGGGCCAATATAAAATAGTAAGGCCCAGCTGAAGAAAAAAAGGAAAGGGTATACAAACAAGGCCCAGGTAAGATATAGGAAGAAGGGCATGGTTGATGGCCAATGTTTTTGACTGGAAACAAATTAAAGAGGGCACGCTGTTTTTCTCAAGGTGTGGAGAAGAAATACAAGGATACTGTGCGGTTGGTTTTAAAGGTCGGATATTGGGTTGTTTAAATAAGTTAAGCCTGGTTTGTTTTAAAAAGAAAAAAAAAGGTAAAGAGAATTGAAGAAAAATTATATATCCATAATATAATATGCACGCGCATGGGGAGGTAGTTAACAAATGGAGATATACAGACTGGATACATACATGATGGAGGAGCATTTTGAATTGGATTGGTAATGGGCCTGTCCATATAGGTAAAGCCCAATAATTTAAATTACATAGAATTTTATTTTAAATTAATTTATTAACTTGTTAGCGTAATACCCTGTACATACGTGGTAAGTTTTACAAACCGTTCATCACGTTGGAATCGGGGGAACATAAGCTACAAGTTGGGACCGGTTTGAAGAGATTCAGAGCACGTTACAATTTACGGTGAAATTAAACGTTTGGGTTAATCCACCGACGTTAACCGCTATTCAACGGTGAAAGTCCAAGGTGAGTAAACTCAATAACTCTGTCCAGTTTTATAATTTTATAAATGTTATTTATTATTGATAAAAATGGTTGAATGTTGTATGCGATAGTTGTTTCGATGATTTACAAATAAATTGGTTGATAGTTATATGTACGAAGTCGTTGGTTACATACTGGTTCTATTTATTTTAATATTCCGTATTAATATGAAATTAGTGTTATTTATGTTGATTAACATCTTTGGATGCAGGGAACAGGTTGGAGGGATCCAACTGGATTCCTCAACAATTTTATTGTTAGTTTACATATATTGCTTTATATGATGTGACAAATAATCTGGTGTTGATTATTGTGTGTTTGGGATGTTTGAACAACATTGACCCGAAATAATTAGTACATAAATACTATAAGATATATCTGAATATATGGGAAAAGAAATTGAGGTTTAAAAAGGAATTTCTATTTTTAAATAAAAATTGAATTTCGATAGGGCTAGATATAATAACTTGTTTTAATTATATAAAACAAATTTATAAACGATATTTTTAAATGAAAGGGAATAATTTTTGTTAAATAATTTCGGATGTAAATCAAAGATGAAGTTAAAAGTGAAATGTGAAATCGTTTCAAAAGAAACGACGAGACAAATTCGATATTTGAAATGGGAATAGAATGGAAATTAATCCGTAAGGATTTATAAAAATATTTATTTTTATAAATTATACAAAACTAAGAATTTGACGAGATAATTAATATTTGGATTAAAAAAAAAAAATTATAATCATCGAGATTAAGTATAACCTATAAACTGAGTTTATGGAATGAAATATGGGATATGGAATTTTAAAAGAACTAGATAGATGGAATTTTAAACTGTAATGATATTGTTATTTAAATCAATTAATAAAACGAGTTCAGATTCCTGTAAAGGAATAGTATTCACGTTTTAAAGTGAATAATGATTCAATAACAAATGTTTTGCAAATTGGAATGGGTTATAAAAGGGAGTTGATGAATATTTGAAGTGATAAATTCAAACATGAATTTAGAAATCAAGTTAACCGGAAACGGTGAGTTTATTTCGATGTTCGGAACTTTAATTGAATAGAGAATATTCAAAAGTGAGTTGTATGTTGGAATTCGATTCTATCGAATTTGGGAAAGTACCATTTACTTTCTGGTTGTAATCACGATTTGCTTATTTATCTAATTAATTAATTATTTGTTTATTTATTTAAATAAAAGTTATATTTTGAAATTAAGTATTTCAAAAGCAGAGATTATAACGTTATTGTTATAATCAAAGATTTCCTTAAAGAAGTGGATTCGTAAAATGAATACGAGAGTTGTGTAAACAGTTTTGTAAATAACAAGTTAAGAAATGGAGTAAGGACGTTAGCAACTGATTGGAAATTTGTTAAATTGAATAGTTGTCTAAGTATCGATCTGATGTTGGTCTCGACCTATGGGATTGTTACTTAGGGAGTTGTTCTCTTACTAGTTTACGATTAGGGACTGATGGACGTGAAAGAATAGTGATTTGTAAATAAGATGGAAATGTTTTCCAATAATAGCGTATATTTTCTAAATAAATAAGGGTTGTGAATATATGGAATTAATTCCTAGTGTTAAAAAGAGATATTTTCTAAATATAGAAAATAAATAGTTTAAAATAGATGGAAACGTTTTCCAAGGATCCTGTGTGGCAAAACGGTTTTGAGAAATATTTGGGAAAATATGGGAAACATGAACTTGGGGAATGAATAAATTACTAATAAATTAATTTAAGGGGCTCAGTGTTGATTGATGATTGATCGATAAAATTTCCATTTGGAATTAGATCGTTGTTTGTATGAATGTTTTCCTTTGATAGTTAAATAACCGACTATCAAAGTTTTTGATCACTTTTCCATTGTCAATACAAAGAGATCGGGATCAGGATTATTACCTGAAAACCACTTCGTATGGGCATTAGCATTGCGAATCAAATATGATGAAGATAATATAAGACGGAGTTTATGCAAGGGATGTTCTAGAAATCCTAGGTAGAAATTGCCTAAGACGGATTTACAGAATAGTGCTTTCTATTTGTCCATTCCTAGGACAACGTGAATGGACGAATGTATGGCAGAGTATATCTAATAGATCGCGTAAGTTGATCTATTCAAACGTATTTACGTTTAGTGGCAGAGAAATCCGTTTCTCTTAGCTTTATACCGTGGTATTTTTTGGGAAATCAATTTGTGATTTGACGGGTATGACGATGTGGCATTCAAAGTGAATAGCGGCCAGGTGTTCCAAAAGATACGTTATGACTCAAGCCTCATCAACCGGGAAATGACAAAAATCGGGCAGGCAACATGGCTAAGTGGGTCGCACCCAATTAGGGTATATTGTCACCATCTAGAGAATATTCATATTTGTTACTTCTTTTCACTTCTGTATCTCTCGGGAACGGTTATGTTAGTATACCAACCGTAAGGTGACAATATATTCGGAACATTCAAGCGAAATGAATGGTCGGTCATGTGAGGACTGAGTTGCAAGACGTTCTTGTTGAACTTCAGTGTATCCCCTCTATAGTACACTGATCGGAAGGTGGTTCCGTACTTTGTCATAGTTGGAAATCCATTACCCAATAAGACTCGCAGATTTGATTTTATACTATATATGTGGAGCATGAGATGCAAGCATTCTGCTAGATTGCTATTTACTTGTATTTAGACACTATTGTAATATCAGAATAATATTATTTTTAAAAATGTTTTGGGTTATCATAAGGTAAAAACTATCCATATTTATGTGTGGATCGGTCTTACGATTATCCTTTCTTTTTAAAAGACTTTGAAAAGTTAAACCGAATGGTTGGAGTTTACGCACACCAGTCCCATGACTGACCCAGAGTTTATTCTATTTTGTTTTACCCTAAACTCTTGGGTGCCCAAATTTGAACGGGCAGTCAAGTAGTCGGGATTTTACAGATACATGTGGTGGGGCTTAGAGCAGGATGCTTCAACATTAGATATATATATATATATATAGAGAGAGAGAGAGAGAGAGAGTTGTTTCCGCTATGATGTTATGTGTTGTACTCTAATAATGGTATGTATTACAAATACGTTTTTGTATTTCAAAGTTATGTTATATAATATATTTTATTCGTTCCGCTATGAGATTCGTGTTTAGTCTGATTCTGTCCTGTTGTAATCTTCTTCTTCTTCTATTCTATTTTTCTTTCTATTTCTCACCCTCTAACTTCTTTCTATTAATGATCAGGTATTTCCGATGTCTGAATAGTCGACATCGTGTTTTATGTCGATTTTCGGGGTCAAAAATTCCTGTTCGTTACAGTTCAACTTGTAGAGCTCAACATGCTCTTCGATTTTCATGTATTAAGTTTTCAAAAATATTGTGTGGATTAAGAGATCAGGGAGGAAGAAAATCGGACGATTCTTGCGTCCATTAATAGCTGATGGCGGAAAACAATAAGGGCTAGGGTTTTGGGAGATAAAGGCTTATATATTATATTTATAATATTATTTAATTTTCAAGTAACTTGCTTATCGGTCCGAACTCCAAATCAAACCGAACGACTGTCATTCCTAACCAAATACCTCCATTCCGAACACAATGGGATATGTTCGTAAGATAATTCGATTTTTTTGACCAGTTTTTGTAAAAATTAAAATATAAATCAGTATAATGTTCAATATTGAATTCCAATGTACATTTTAATTTACCAGGGCCACATACTAACTCCAAAAATTGTGGAATTTGAAATCTCGCTATGTTTTGACGATAAGCTCTTAACAAAATTAATTTCATCGAATTTGGAGACTGTTTGAAAAATGGCCTTTTAACTAGCTTATTAAATTTAAACTGAAATTCAACGGGTTTTTAAATTTTCTATGTTTACATACTAATTCCTAATGACTTAAAATTTTAAACCTGACAATAATTTGACGTTACGGATCCAACAAAATTAATTTCATCGAAAACGGAGGTCGTTTGGAAAATGGCTATTTTTAAGGGCTTATATATAACATTAAAATATTAATAAAATCCATAACGACTATTTTAAATTTTAATCTGGACATAACTTACAATGTATATAATGAAATCTCAATTTCTTACATTTGTTAGAAAATTACAGCTCAAAATATTCCAACGTTTCTAGTTTTATCAAATTCTAATTTATAATGAATTATGTATAATCAATTCAAATTAGATATCGAATTTTCAAACTACCACGCCATTTCAGACTCGTTTTATAATAAATAAAATGTATACGTTCAAACTTCGTTCTAAATAATTTTTCTGTCATTTATTCTTAAAACAAATCATTTAAAATATTTAATTTACATGAAAAACAATTAAAAATAATTTTTAAAATGGTTCCAAAAATACGGGTTGTAACAGCCTCCCCCACTTAAGACTTTTACATCTTGGATTAAGGAACGGAGCTAAAAATCGTTTAACTAATCAAATTAACTTTCACTTTGGCTCAAGTTCTTCAACTTTTCAGTTTCTAAGAAATTTCAAATTTTCCTGAAATTTGGCTAACACCTCAAATTTTTGATTTTTTTTGCCATAACCTCCTTTGTACGGGTTGACCTGAACAAATTTATTGGGTTGTATTAGGCACTCAACAAATCAATATATCGCACAAAAATCAATTGTGCACACTCATTGTGATTTATATGCCCTTCTCCCCCCGTGCCCAGGCACAGTAACTAAAACAATAGAGACAAGTGTATTTTTGTCATCTCTCGACCTGTGTTGGGTTTATTGTTTAATCCGCCATTTACCGTCATATGTTATTAAGTCCATAATCAGTCTTCAGTTCAACCTATAAGTCAGTCCTCGCCATACAAGCATCTCGCTCATATGGTAATCCAAACCTCGTCATATAAACGCCAAATGCTTATATGGAATATGCTATGTTGTGTTATCCTCAGTAGTATGTTATGCGATGTAGTCCATAATTTATTGGTTACTATCATGTGGCGTACGTTTGATTTCACACAGAGAAACCATCACAGCGCATCCAAATCATTCACAGTAGTTATAATAATAATAAAATTGTGCAACCAACTTATAAAGGTGCACCTGTTTGTCGGGCACACAATTTAATTCTTTACTCAGCATTAAATCAATAACCTGTTCAGCATTTATATATATATATATATATATATATAAATAATTCTAACTAAATTTGCGATTCAGTTTAACTTAACTCAATTGAAATAATAACAAGTGTTTTCATATTCAATGTCGAAAATTGTCGAAGGTCTTGGCTAGTTTATCTAAAAGTCATCCGAAGTAATCAAACATGAAATCAAGCAAGCACACTAATAATTAATTGATTAATAAATTTTAAATATGTTATCAAAACATAAGTTTCTTATATATCAAAAATATGATTTCTAAATCAGATTATATATATATAACAATTACGTTTATTATAAACATATAACTCTTTACTCATTCTAGGGTACAACTAACCCCATCTCTAATGAATTTCTCATTTTATGACACTACCGATCCAATCTCTAATGAGTATTCTTAAATAGAATGTTACTAGTTCTATCTCTAATGAATTCTTTCGTTCGGTTCTAATGTGTCTTGTTCTAGGGCTCTGTAAACCAAAGCTCTGATACCACTTATCGCGACCCGAAATCCTCCGATCTCCTGAAGAGACGGAAAAGCTTGGATTGTGAGAGAACACAATACATCAGAACACACTACTTCAGAACTTTTCATTGCTTTCACAACAATATACATCAAAGTACAAGAATATCAGAGTACAAATAAATATTACATAGTGGAAATATAATATCAGAGATTAATAATTTACATAGCAGCGGAAATAAAAATGTACAAATATAATGCACAATGGAAATATATCAACTAATACAGCTGAAACCAATATACAGATACAGAGGTTTTCGAATATAGCTCCAGCTGTAATTTAGGATCCTGAGAAAAATAAAGAATCTGGAAAACCAAAACTACTGACTGCCTATGTTGAAATTATGGGCACCCAGAGTTCAGGTAGAAACAATAAACTCCAAGTCAGTCATGGGACTGTGTAAGAGCTAAAAACAGTTATTAACTTTACTTTAAAAAAGGGTAAATCACGGGACCACGCCGTATGTCACGGAACAGGTCACCAAAGCTTGAAATAAAATAATTTATAAATAACACAATGTTTTTTGGAAAAATGAAGCTATTATAAGACTCAAGTCCCATCATACAATGCAACACAAACCAAAGGACAGCGTTTTACCTTATAATAGCCAAACATGCTTGGTATGTCCTAAAACAAATGTCTTTGATATTACTATAAGTGCATAGTGTCAAAAACAACTTCAAATATAAATGTATCAATCATAGATGGCATAGGTACCATATATTATGTCGCCGTATGGGTTTTCAACTAAAACCGAAAAGTCCCGTATTGGAAATTGGATTTCCATCATGAGTCAAGGCAAGGGATGGTCTCCTTACCGAATTCGGATCACCTCTAGCAAGATGATCTAGGATCACACCTATGGGCAACCCTTGGATCCTGCAGGGTCGGTCCACACCTAACGTTTGGGGATTGGTTATTCCTGAACAATACATTTCCCGGTCGTATCGGACCTATCACTTGAGCCTTTTAGTCGGCTCTATATCCGAGGCGCCTCACAATCCATCATCCACATAAGTAAAAAAAAATTGGACTCCATACCATGACAAAACTTCTAGCTAGAACGAAACCGAATGCACCTTATTCCTCGTCCCATATGTCCAATACAGGAGAGAGGCCCTCGCATATCCGGTTGATCTCCAAGTACATCTGGACGATCACCACTTATTACCTTATCTAGGGTGTACACCCAAGTCAAGACATTAGCAATCATCCGAACGATCTGAAGATCTCCGGTCTTTGACCACTGTCTTTATATGTAACAGTTATTCAAAATGGGTTAAACCCGGTCTTTCCGAATAACTTGCGTATCTTTGTAATCATGTGATAAAAACACAAAAATAGCATACATCTCATTCCAATCCAGAATATTCTTTTATTCAAATATTCATTACCTTTGGGAAATGTTCCCATTAATTTTATCAAAGATAAGTTCTTTTTAACTTATTGTTTAATCTTCCTTCGGATATCATTTCAAAAGATTTTATTTTATCTTTTCACAACTTAAACCAAATTAAGGTTTATGTAGCTAGTCGAGATTAATCGAACCTTACTGAAGTAATTTTTTATTCAATTATTCCAATCCCAACCTATTCATCCCGTGGAGCAAAATTGGTAGCGCTCCATATTTAACACCCATTGTGTTATCGGTAAATTTAATTACCATTTAACGTTCAAATCTAATTAAAGATTTAACTATCGCATGGAGTCAAACTGGTGGTACTCCATTCTCGAACACTTTTCATGTTTGATAAATTTAATTATCCCATTCTCATTTCAATCTAATTAAAGATTCATTAAAACTTTGACTTAGTTTTAATCCCAAAAATCATTACTTAATGAATATTTAACTCAGGAAATTAATCTTGTCTTTAACTGGGTTAAAGAACAAATGTCATTCAAAACACAGTTCACGATAAACCCAAAAGCATCTTCTATTAATACGGAAATCCTCACGGAATCTGCATAACTTATAATCGATATAAATTTCCGTGTTAGATTAACACTACAAATGAAATATTGGCAAATCCTTTTAAATTTCGTAAATAGTAAATGCCTTCCTTCACGGAAGCTCATCTCGATGATCATTAATCGAGTTCCACTCAATTCCAATTTAATTAAATAAATTGGATAACTTTCTTAAATCTTATTTAAAAAGATTTATTTCTTTTTTACAACGGGGTTTAAGGATAGTGTTATTTAAGATACCATTCACGGCGACCCAAATCCAATTTGATATTAAATGTTAGGTCTTAAATGGAAATCATGTCGACTTTCATTCAATATCAAATTCTGAAACCAACAGATATCGTATTGGAATAACGATATTTATATCTTCCAAATTCACATAACAATATTCGTATAATTACGGAATCCGAAATCGAAACATCCGAAGACAATTCCCATTCAAATCTATTCTAATTTATTCGTTGGGAAAAACTTTGGTTATATTAAAACCATTCACAAACCCAATTTATTGAATTTAAAACGTTGGATTATTATTAGTTGTTAACTAGTTCATTCAAATAAAATTACCTTTACTCTTTTCTAAACTTGGAATTTATCATCCAAAATCATTCCAAATCATTTATTATGATTTATTCATATCTTTTTAGTAATTTTATTAAGTCCCTTACAGTCGGTTTTCAATATCAGCCGCCGAACTGCATCCATAGCGAACTTTTCTGAAATTGATTTGGACATATTTTAAAATCTAACCGTTCAAATTTAAACCTCTTATATTCATTTGAAAGATCATTTCGATATGAACTCAACGATTCCAGTTTTAGGAGAATCCGACGGTCGGATCTCTCGTTACATCAATTTGAAGTCAATGGTTGAAATTCGCGATTCAAGCCATATATATATATATATATATATATATATATATATATATATATATATATTGAAGAATGTTTCAACATATTCATACTTCGGTAGATTATTATATGTTGAAGTTTGGTATCCTGGATTTGCTTTTAATGAGAAACAGAGTAATATGGTTCAGATCTGGATCCGGTTAATTGATTTACCATTTGAAGTTTGGACAAGAAAAGTTATTCAAATGTTAGCAAGTTTTATCTCAAAACCTCTGTTGATTGATTCAAATACAGCAGAAAAGAAATATTCGAAGTATGCGAGAGTTCTAATATTAATTGATACTGATACAGTTTTAAAAACTGAAATACCCATTCAGTTACATAATGGTCAAAGGGTAATAATATCAGTAGAGTATGAATATGTACCTATGAAGTGTTGCCAGTGTAGATTGTTTGGCCATGATGATGAATACCATACTGAATTTTCTGATCCTCGATGGAAACCACCTGATGTTCATGAAGAATTTCCAGAAGTCCAAGTGCTAGAGAAACATGATTCAGTACTACAATCAACTGGAAATTTCAATTCAGTGCATTCCCCTTCTGAAAATATTGATGATTTTGATTTCCTAAATCCTAAGCTTCTTAAAAATATTATTCCTGATGTATTAAACAATGTTGCTGATCATATAGAGGAATCTGACAAGGTAAAATAATTGGACAAAGGAAAACAGGTAGAAATTTCTTCATTAATTGACAAGAATGAAAGTTATTTGCAGGGTGCAAAACCAAAAATTCCTACTCCTAAAACAATGTTGTTGATCATATAGAGCAATCTGACAAGTTAAATGACAATATTGTCTTGGAATGTTAGGGGTATGAATACAACTTTTCGTATGAAAGATGTATTATCACTCCTAAATAAAACTAAATCAACTTTGGTTGGTTTAGTTGAAACAAAATTGTCTGCAGCTAATTTGGTACTATTTTCTTCTTTAATGCCAAATGATTGGAAGTACTTGACGAACAATTCTGCTTTGGCTACTGGTAGAATTTTATTAATTTGGGATTCTAATGTTTGGGAGTTATTCATTCTCTCTTTTTCTACTCAGCACTTGATAGTGAAGCAATAAACAAAGGAGGCTTTGAAATGGTTTTTACTGTTATATATGGAAGTAATACGTTTGCAGATAGACTTGTTTTATGGGAAACTTTGGTTAGAGAATCAATTTCCTATTCGGAATCTTGGATACTTATGGGAGATTTTAATAATGCATTATCACCAAATGACAAAAAAGGAGGACCTCCAATTCCTTATCAACATTTGAGAGAATTTCAGAAATTCTTAATTCTAACTGAACTGAAACCATTGGGGTTTAATTTTACTTAGCGTAGAAGATGTATAGCAACTCATATTGATAAAATTTTGGTGAATAATGTATGTCTACATCAATTTCTTAATATGAAAGCTCTTTCTTTTCATCAAAGATCTAGTGGTCACAATCCTATTGTATTAGATCTTATTCCTACTCAAGAAGTGAAGGGATTTCCATTCTGGTACAGGAATGATTGGTGTAGTTATGCAGGATATTCTGAAGCTGTTCAAAAGGGTTTAAATTCAAATGTATGGGGTTTTCACAGTTATCAGTTTCAACAAAAGTTAAAATACTGTAAAACTGAGCTGAAAAATTGGAATAGAATAGAGACATAAATATTTCTAACCTTAAACAGGCTGAACAGAATGTATCTCTACTTGAATCTGAAGTTGATCTTCATCCAGAGGATATCCAAATATATGATGATTATCTACAAGCAAAGAGGGAATATCAGAAATTGCAATACATATATTTCATAGGATTTAAACAACAAGCAAAAATTTCTTGGTTGTAGCAAGGTGATACAAACTCCAAAATTTTCTATTCTCGTATGTCTAATAGAAGATACTTCAATCATATTAGAGCATTGATTGACTCTAATGGTACTTTATTGTTTAAGGCTACTGAAAATGAATCTGCAGCTATTAACTACTTTTTTCTATGTTTAATGGTCCCAAATCAAGTGGTTTCCCTAATTTCCAGCCCATTTCCTTCATTAATGAAGAAGGACAAAAAAGTTTATTGAGAAAAGTAGATTTAGCTGAAATGAAAGATGTAGTATTTTCAATTCATGATGAGTCAAGTCCTGGACCTGATGGTATGAGTGTTAAATTTTTTAAAGTTCATTAGGAAAGTATAAAATCTGATTTATTGGAAGTTATTTTAGATATATTCCATTCTGGAGCTTTAAATCATACATTTATAACATTTGTACCAAAAAATGACAGACCATCTGAAATCTCTCACTACAGGCCTATATCATGTTGCAATGTCTATTATAAAAAAAATTCAAAAATTTTATGTAATAGGCTAAAACCTTTTCTTCCATTCCTGATATCTGAAAATCAGAGTGCATTCATAAAAGGAAGATATATTGGTGATAATATACTTTTAGCTCATGAGTTGTTGAGAGATTTCAAGAAAGCAGGCATGCCAAAAATGAGTGTTAAAGTAGATTTACAGAAAGCATATGATAAAGTCAACAGAGAATTTATATGTTTTTTGATGGAAAAAAATGAAGTTTCCAATTCATTTTATAAATTTGGTATATGAGTGTATGGCAACAGCTACTTTTTCTATCATGATTCAAGGAATTCCAAAGGGCTTTATCACATCTACAAGAGGAATTAGGCAAGGGGATCCCTTATCACCTTATTTGTTTGCTATAGCCATGCAATATTTCACTTTTCTGATGGATGAAGCAACTATTTCTAAGTCTTTTCAGCCTAGCAGCAGAATACAACCAGTAATTTCTCACCTTTTATATGCAGATGATTTAATGGTTTTTTGCAAGTCTTCTATTCATAATGCAGTTACATTAAAGGGTCTTTTTCAAAACTTAAGTATGTTTGCAGGTCTGAATGTAAATGCTTCTAAAACAAAAATATTTTTAGTATTTCAACACTGAACAGTCATGAAATACTGGATATTTTGGGTTTTGAGCAAGGAATCTTAGCTGTATAATACTTAGGTGTTCCATTATCATCTAATTACTTGCATTATTCTGAATGCAATTCACTGATTCAAAGAGTTCAAAGTAAGATCCAAGGTTGGGAGACTAAACTGTTAAGTTTTGCTGGGCGTGCAGAAATAATTAATTCAGTGATTACTCCTATCATTTTATATTGGTTATTCATTTATCAAATACCAGAATTCACATTGTATAAATTACAGTCTCTTTGTGCTGATTTTTTTTGGGAGGAACAGCTCATAAAGTTGCTTGGGCTACACTATGCAAACCTAAAAGTGAAGGGGGCATTGGCTTAAAGAAATTATTAGAATTGAAAAAAGTTGCATGTATTAAATTGCATTGGAATTTCCTTTCTAATACTTCTTTATGGAGTAAATGGATCCATAATAGGTATTGCAAAAATGATTATTTTTGGTCAATGGCTGCTGATCTAAATTCTTCAAGTACATGGAAATATATCCTTAAACTTAGATCGAATTCAAAGCAATTATTTAACAGGGTAATATGTAGAGGAGAAAATACTTATCTGTGGTTTGATCCTTGGATTAACTGCAAATGTATAGTGGATCTGTTAGGCTTTGATAGACTTCAAATAATTGGAAACTCTGAGCAAAAAGTTAACATAATAATCAGAAATGAAGCCTTTCATCCTGAAATTCGTCCTGCAACAAGAGAATTAATTGAAGAAACTAGTCCAATAACAATTAATTCTAATCATAATCTTGACTATTACGAGTGGTGTGAAGGAGGATTTTTTTCATTTCACAAAGCATGGGAGTATATTCGACCAAGTGGGGTTTCTAATTCATTATTTTCAGTTGTTTGGCATAAGAAAAACAGCAAAAGAATGTATTTTATCTCGTACCTTGCAGTATTAGGCAGATTAAACACCAAGGATCGTTTGCTTAGATACAGTGCTGTTGAAAATGCTATGTGCCCTTTATGTGACAATCATCCAGAATCCATACATCATTTGTTCTTCCAATGTAATTTCTCCTCTTTTATCTGGTTATCTCTTAAAGGAAAGTTGAATTTGTCACTCAATCTTCTTGCTGATCTTCAAAAGGAAGCCAGAAATCTTATCTCTCAATTCTCGAGCAAGGATCAACTTAGAGATCTGCCATTTGGGGTCTTCACAACTGCTATCTACTTCATCTGGAGAGAAAGAAACATGCATGTATTTCAGAATCGAAGAACTCTTGCAACAATTACTTTGCTGAAAATTGAAAAGGAAATTGTAGATCTAGTTCGTGGGAATGGATCTAAATCTGCACGCAATTCGAGAAATGAACAGCTGTTAGAATGGTGGGGTATTGAATTAAATGACTCTGGATGGTGACAAAGTAGTTTTGAATTCTATGAAGAGGCGGAATTGGTTTGACTTGAGCTCTTTGGGCCAGTGCAGAAGGAAATTCTTAGTTCATTTGTTTTTTGTTTTGTTGTATTTCATTTTGGTTATGTTCCTATAGATGTTTTGTATTCACCAAATTTATAAGTACTCTTTTTCCTTGTAAGGTACCCACTAGGGGGATTACAAGGTTTTAAGGAGGCTTATAAAGGAGGCTTAATTGTTTTTAGCAATAAAAAGAACCAATTTTCAAATATATATATATATATATATATATATATATATATATATATATATATATCGTCGATTTCCATTTAAAACGTATTTTATAAAACATTTATAAATTCGTTTAAAAACGATTTCAACTTCCATTTCAGTTTTAAATAAAAATTGAACATCTCATTTTGTTATAATCTCAAAATGATAATATTTTCAAATGTCATATTTTGAAACCCATTTTTCTCGATATTCATTATAAAAATGAATAAAATTGATATAAAAATCTATTCGAGTTAAAATAGCGTTTATATACTTAACTCGGCTTCATATTTTGAAAATACCATTCATTTCACAATAATTTGAACAAATTATAATTGCATGAAAATTTATTCAAATCAATTCATTTCCAGTATAAATATTCATTGGTATTTTAATACTTCTGTGTCCATCCAAAATCGGACATCAAAATCAACTTCCAATTTTCATTGAATATTATATTATAAAAATATTCATATTTATTCCGGATTGGAATAATATTTAACTAATATCCATATAAATAAATTTATATGGATTCTATTCATCATATATATCCAATAATAGTTGTAAACAACTATCAACATCCCAAATGATATTCAGTGTGCATTTTATTTTTATATAAGTTTAAAACAAGTAATTGACACTTGTATAAATCTGGCAATCAATGATTAACCGCAATTTCACACAAGGGAGACATGAGAGTTAAATATCATCCCAAGACCCGTCTGGGGTTTTAATCAACAATAATCAATTTAAATTAATCACTGGTTAATAAATTTAACCAATTCTAATTCGATTCGAATTATTTTTCTAGCAAACCAATTTTCACTGTTTAAATTATAAATGAATATTTATATCTAATTTCAACTACCACAATAATATTAACATTATTTTTAATATGTTCAAAACCACAATCAAAACATAAAACGGTCAATCAAATCATTCAAGGGTTTGCAAACGACAGTGAGGTGAGCTAACGTACATCGTACAATATTTTATGATAATTAAAACTGATAAAAATCAACACTGGCAATCGATATATTTTTAAATATTATTACAGTGACATAATAAAATAGTTGAGTGAGAAAGAACTCTCACTTGTATTCCACTCCATCAGTCTTTAATTGAGGATTTTATTTTTAAACTAAATTAAAATGACGTTTAATTTAGCTTAAAATTCAACTTGCTATGTTTCTGTTCTAGTCAGTTCCATGTTGTAGAGCTTAACCCCACGATTCCAACACAACTGAAATCATCGAATTCTGACGAAATATGAAAAAGTTGTGACATTTTATACATTAATTACATTATCGAGATAATTAAAATTAATTAACTTAACTAATCCTCCCTTAATCACCTTCCTCCCCCGTCGTTCTCTCCTGCTCAAAAACAAACCCGCCGAACCCAAACTTCACCCTCCTCTCTCCAAAACGCACGCTAAACGAGGAAGCCAGAGATCGATCATACGTTGCCACCTCGAGCGCCTGCACGAAGCTCCCCACGGTAGCCACCTCGGCCAACTCGCAGCCCCCACGAGCCCAGAAAACAGGCTGAACCGGTGGCGCTTCCAGTTCCAATCGAGCTCCACAAACATCCAATTCGAATCACTACCATTCAACTTGTAGAGCTCAACATGCTCTTCGCTTTTCATGTATTAAGTTTTCAAAAATATTGTGTGGATTGAGAGATCGAGGAGGAAAAAAATGGGACGATTCTGCGCGTCCATTAATAGCTGATGGCGGAAAACAATAAGGGCTAGGGTTTTGGGAGATAAAGGCTTATATAAATATAATATTATTTAATTTTCAAATTACTTGCTTGTCGGTCCGAACTCCAAATCAAACCCAACGATTGTCGTTCCTAACCAAATACCCTCATCCCGAACACAGTGCGATATGTTTTGTAAGCCAATTTGATTGTTATGATCATTTTTTGTAAAAACTAAAATAAAAATTAATATAACATTCAATATTGAATTATAACGTACATTTTAATTTACCAGTGCTACATACTGATTCCATAAATTGTGAAATTTGAAATCTCGCTATATTTTGACGATACGGTCTTAAAAAAATTTATTTCGTCGAATTTGGAGACTGTTTGAAAAATGGCCTTTTAACTAGCTTATTCAATTTAAACTAAAACTCAATAGGCAATTAAATTTGCTACGCTTACATACTAATTCCTAATGACTTGAAATTTTAAATTTGGCAATAATTTGATGTTCCGAATCCAACAAAATTAATTTCGTCGAAAACGGAAGTCATTTGGAAAATCGTTATTTTTAAAGGCTTTATATATAATATTAAAATATTAATAAAATCCATAGCGGCTATTTTAAATTTTAATCTGGACATAACTTACAATTTATAAAATGAAATCTCAATTTCTTACATTCGTTAGAAAATTACAGTTCAAAATATTCCAATGTTTATTGTTATCAAATTCTGACTTATGATGAATTATGTATACTCAACTGAAATTAGAAATCGAATTTTCAAACTATCACGTCATTTCAGGCTCGTTTTATAACAAATATAAATTTATACGTTATAACTTCGTTTTAAATAATTTTTTCGTCGTTTATTCTCAATATAAATTGTTTAAAATACTTAATTTTCATGAAAATAAATTTTAAATTGGTTCCAAAAATACGGGTTGTTTCAGATCTCTTCTAACTATAAATTTCTTCAAGAAATTATGTGTAGCATATGTAAGCCTTTTTTCTTTTATTGAAACTTTTCTTTTTATTGACTTTTCAAATCCTTTCCTATTATAGATCATTCGCTACGAGCAAATATTAAACGCAATTATATGCTTTGAGGCGTTATTTCATGTTTCTTATTTCATATGAACTTCAGGTTTCTCACTCGCATATGAACTTCAAGTTTCTCAATTGAAAGAATGTGTATATGAACTTCAGGTCATATGAAGTTCAGGTCATTTGCATACGAACTTCAGGTTTCTCATTTGAAATAATTTGTTTACATCACGAGTTTTCAATTTCACTTCCAGTGATAAATCAATATTGATATTGAGTTTAAATGCTATATCATTATATTTTATACCCATAAATCTGTTGGGTATACATAAAAAAAAACCATTTTTTTCTTTCCAAGAGATTGTCTTCGGTTTTTACAAAAAAAAATCATATGAAAAGTTATAGTAGACCGGGAAAGATAAAATTAGATCAACTCCATACCACCAATAATGAAAACAATACATATATAATCAAATTTCCATCAAATTGGATTAAGAAAACTCAAAACTAGATCCGCAAAGAATTGAAAGAATAGATCTAAACACATATTTAGAGTCAATAAAAATAATTAGATCTAAAAAATTACATCCATTAAAACCCAATCTAGATCTACAAAAAATATATAGAAAAGAAGATCTAGAAGTTTGAATCAGATCTGTAAGAACAAAAGATATATAACAAATTCATAAATACATTAATCAAATATTCTCAAACAAAATTGTAGAACAAATCAAGAAATCCATGAATTAACAATTCTCAAATAAAAATTACTTACATGACAAATTTATAGATGTAAATCTAGAAGATTTCAACAAATAAATATAATAGAATTCGTGCTGATAACATGTTATAAAATAAAAATAACAAATAATAAAAGAGAAGCCATTAGAGAGAACAGAAGAGATAGATGAAAAATCTTTTATTTTTATTGATTCAGGTGTACAAACAATTCATCTATTTATAAGGTCTACATGTCATGCAAATTGCAGTAAAACCCCTTAACATATTCACCCTTATTGCTTGTACATATTACAACACATATTTAATTATCAGTATCTATATATTACTTTGTAAAGTAACATATTAGGCTACAAGAACCGTAAAATCATCATACAAGACACTACACACTATCATGCTACCGATACAAATAAATACAAAACCATGCTTTCTCTTCCCTGCTAATGAATAGCAGCATAGCTAAAAAATGGATGATATGTATAAATGTATCTTATATTCCTGTAGTAGTGACATAGGCAAAAGTTTATCAACCTGTAAACCAATTCATTTTTAAATACTATTTGAATGGATGCCAGATCCATTATAAGCAAACTTCAACAGCTTCATTATTGTTTTGTTGAGCCCAAAGCTGTGCATATCTTCCAGACTTGGACAAGAGCACTTCATGTGGCCCCTGCTCCACAACCTTCCCACTCTCCAGAACAATTATCTGTAAGAGGTAAACAAGGGTTGATTACCAAATTCAAAAATCGGCCTCTAGCACGATGGATTGTTTGAAATACATGTACTGAATTACATGATTAACAGGTACGGATTTACTTATTAACTGATTTTGACTAGTTTCAGCTATAATAATTTAAATTTGTGGGCTTTGGTGATCAAATAAGCAACGAATGCAAATGAATCAAACTTGACACAATACAGTTCCGTAGAATCATTAAGTTGTGCTTACTGTTGCTTAGCAGTTAGCAATCAAAATGGAGTTTGTTTTTCGTAATATATCGAAGAAGGTAAACAAATTTTTGGTCTTGCATTTTAGTTGTATTCAAGACAAATTCAATTGAATACTTTGAAAATGGCAAAAGATTTGAAGCTGATCGATTTCAACATGAACATATTAAAATGTCAGCAATGGAGATCAATATGAAATGTTATATTACTATGACTTACTATAAAATCTTGACACCATCAATTACTTGAATACAAACCATGCATAAAGCATTAGATAGACCCGTTCCCCCCCCCCCCACCCCACACACAAAGAAAAAAAAAAAGGTATGAAGTAGTAGTTGGTTGTGCATGGCATTAATTGGCGAAATCGAGGGCTCGATCTACAATGGATATACATGTATGTGATATATACAAAGTCCATATTGTGGGGGTACCAGTGCATATTTCCCCATAGTTTACAATAAAAATGGTCATTGATCGGGGGTGTAATTCCAAATATAACTGCTGCATTTGGGGTTCAAAACCAAGATCTCAAACATATCAACCGAAGATCTTACCATTTGAGCTAGTGGATCTTGACCCCACACGCATACATATATATACATATGAAATGTAAGGAATGAGTAAAATAGCAATCAGATTATATTTCGATGGCATACAACATACTTCATCACACTGCATGGCAGTCGTTAGCCGGTGAGCAATAAATATGGAAGTCCTGTTATGTGCTATTGTCTTCAGTGCATTTAATATTTCAGCCTCAGTGGTGCTATCAAGTGCACTAGTAGCTTCATCACACAGTCTGGATGTAAAAATAATGCAAGCTGTTTCAGTAAGTGATATTCATTAAAAGTATACCGCTAAAAAATCATGCTACCAAACTTGATATACTAATGTTATATCATGTTATATATAGGACTTTAATAACAGAAAACATGACATGCTAATTCAAAAGATCGTGCCACAGACTGGCCTTAAATAATATCAAACTTGGCATACTAATTCAAATATCATACTAGAGAGAAAGCCACATTATTTGATTCGAGCTATGTGATGGATATTGGAGGCTATACTGTTTACGTGTCTGTCACTGAATGCTCTTCAACACACACACAGCACTAAAATTTCAGCATATAGTTTCTTAAGGAACCCTTCAAAATTATGAGACTAAAATTGACAAGAAGTTTGCATAGCATATTGTTGTGCTTGTGTTGTTACTACCCTGGATCTACCTGCTCCACTCATATGAAGATTGATGGTTTTTATGTGTAATGTTTAAATAACATATTAAAAGATGACTGTAATTTGAACTTATTAAAAAGACTGATACTGTAGTTATATTAAACATCAGACATTGATCAACTCATAGGTCATATCACCATCCCTAAGGCTCCTTAAGGATGTAAAACGAAGGATTAGGAACTCAGTGACCGCCACATTGATATAAACTTAGCACAACAAACATCAAAAACCAACCAACGGGTACTGAACAAGAAAACAGTATTACTTACAAAATGGATGGAGATTTCAAGAATGCACGGGCAAGTGATACACGCTGTTTTTCTCCACCACTTAGCTGAAACAAAATTATTAGTATCATTATTATAATTAATGTCACATTATTCTGATATTTAATATTTCAGATAAAAATGCTATGATAAATATTTCAATTATACTGTTCATTAACTCAGAGTATCTTCAAAACTGATATATTTAAAGTAGCAGTAGGACATACTCAATCCCAACACTTGGAAGACCCACAGTGTTCACTTCTGCTTGTGACCAAGCACTAGTCTATTCTAGTCCATTTTCAAGGAAACATCATACGAAAAAATAATAATCTGATACATAAGTAACTTTTCTTTCACTTTTCAACAAAACATGTTTATTATAATTTATTCAATCTGCAACTTACATTTTCTTACCTTAAGTCCTCGTTCACCAACGACAGTTGAGTACTTCTCAGGGAAATTCATGATGGTGTCATGAATAGATGCACGTTTAGCGGCATCATAAACCTGGTGATCGGAGCATAGTAAAATAAATATGATCGAAGCATGTATACATGAGTAAGTGAATAACAAAGATGGTTCTGGCTTGATTTCTTATCTGCCTACCTCGTCTTCAGTTGCTGATAGTCGACCATAATGTATGTTGTGAAATATCGTATCGTTGAAAAGTACCTGCAAACGTTTTGAACTTAAGGAAATGCCAGATTGGCCGAGATTCAGTAGAAGTTATTGCCTAAATGTAAAATTTAAAAGTATGTTTCATTGAATTGATAATGAGAAAGCAGCATATATATTAGTGGTCAATTTAAAATTTGAAAGTACTTTGATTGATATTTTAGATGTTCAAGTTTGATGCTATACTTACAATCATGACTATTAAGGGAAAAAATAATTGACGAAGGCAAAATTCAAGTTCTGTAGAATGTCTAAGTACGAAATACTTGCATGTAAACACGCCGGGGTGGGGGGTCTAACGTTCAATAATCACCGGATCAAGCGCCTGTTTTTTGAGCAAGAATTGTCCGCATACCCACGAACATATGCATGTCCAAACATAAATTTATGTATAAGATCATCTTATAAACTTTGTTCAAACCACTTCGGAAAAAAAAAATCAAACTGAGAAGAAAAAGAAAAAACAGTTTGGTCTTACAGTATCTTGAGGAACAACACCAATGCATCTACGAAGACTGTCTAATGTTACATTTCGTACATCCTGGCCATCCACACTGATCTGCAATAAAACTATATATTGAGCAAGATGACTCCAGTAAGATGTATCCAGAAAAATTAACACACAATCTTGGACATCAGGAGTTTCAACTTAAACTTCTGAGT
The DNA here is from genome assembly GCA_030737875.1 of Allium sativum. Lineage (NCBI taxonomy): Eukaryota > Viridiplantae > Streptophyta > Magnoliopsida > Asparagales > Amaryllidaceae > Allium > Allium sativum. The sequence continues at coordinate 791,989,906 of CM060919.1, read as the reverse complement.
AACCTGGGTGAGGGGGAGAAAGGAAAAAAGTAAACCATTGCTAAAGCTTAACCCATATATATATATATATATATATATATATATATATATATATATATATGTGTGTGTGTGTGTGTGTGTGTGTGGGGACAGACTCTCTTTAGCGAGTGTGCATAAGGGAAGTACAAGTTATTAAAATGTGTAAAAGAGTCTTTTACAATATAAACACCATAGGTCCAATAGAAGGGCTAGCTAAATGCATTCAGTGAGCTCACACCAAGAAATGTGAAAAACGGATGGCAATGTCAGATCAAAGGTATGCAATTATCAACCAAACATGTAAAGGTGATCTGATTTATTAGCCAAATTGTGATAATGATATATTACCGCCTATGAGCACCCTTTTGGCCCTCCTAATTTTCACCACGCAATTATCTTTCTCTCCCCTCTCACTCATACATTATTTATATATAAACGAGCGGCTACAATTGAGGTGCAAAAGGGGTGATATATATATAAATATATATATATATATATATATATATATATATATATATATAGAGAGAGAGAGAGAGGAGGGTTCCGCTACACCTTTTATATTGCACGTGAACCCTCCCCTGAATTTCAGCCATACATCCCCCCACTCATTCCCTCTCTTTCCACTAACAAACAATATTCAAATGGGAAGAGAGAGAATGAGTGGGGGAATGGATGGATGAGATTCAAGGGGAGGGTTCACGTGCAATATAAGAGGTGTAGCGGAACCCTTCTTATATATATATATATATATATATATATATATATATATATATATATATATATAGGCAAGCGTTCGGTTGCACCCCAAAAATTGAGCATCCCAAATGTCCCCTGATTTCCACCACCCGTTTATATTAAAGAATGTGAGTAGGAAGTGAGAGAGTGAGTGGAAGGAGAGAGAAGGGGAAATACTTGGTGGAGATTGAGGGACATTTGAGGTGCTGCACTGTTTAGGGTGCTCTCGAACCTACCTCATATATATATATATATATATATATATATATATATATATGGAGAGGCTATTGAGACACAAAGCTTGTGCCATTGGATTTGTTTATTTTTATGCGGAAAGTAGAATTCATGGGTAGATCTAGTGACTGAGATTTGTTGTGTCCCATTTTGTAGTTCATTTTGGCAAATGTGAGGATAACCCCACCCCCCCCCCCCCCCCTAAAAAAACAAACAAACAAAGGTTGTTGGTCTGTTAGAAACTGCCATACGCAAAATGCATATAATTACAATCTGTCGTTACTTCAAACTCGAAGCAATGGCCACTGGAAGAGTACATAGTTTAGTGATACACATGATGATGATAATAATAACACATATATTGAGAACAAAGCAAACGAGGCAAATAGAGTCTTACACGTCCAGAATCAGCATCAAAGAACCTATACAGCAGTCTCAGTATGGTTGATTTACCTGCATGAGACCATCAGCTATCTGCGATTAATAGTTGTCAACAAATTGAAAGGATAAGAGAACTAGGCAGAAATAATGTGATAATCGTATAAATTTGATATCTGGAAAAATAAGCAACAAATCTGCCATGCGTTTCTTATGCTTCATTGGTGTTGTAAATTTAGGCACCTTGCTGTGCAGTTTCAGAATGGAAAATCATTCCCTTGGCGAAGAAAAAATTACCTCGACAAAGGAAAACTAAATAGAGTTAAGTTTACTAAAAATGAAAGGACGATTGCCCCCCCCCCCACCCCCCCCCCAACCCCCCCCAACCCCCCCCCCCCAAAAAAAAAACTGTGTAATTTTAAAATATATCAAACAGTGGTTTGTTATTAATATTTTTACTTATTTAATAAACTGCAGTAAATCTATCCAAATTAAGATGCTAATGATGTCAACATGAAAATGTATGTTCTGTTATCATATTCTCTAAGGAATAGTCCTATACTGATGAGATTTCTAAGACTTGCGAAGAACTACTAGTTTACTTGTTGCACATTGAGTTAGAGTTACGGATTTGTTATTAGCCTTGTGATTAAGTATATGTATTAAGAGAAACATTTCACATTTCAGAACATGCATATGGAGGGAAAAAAAGTGGTTTATCATAATTACAAATTAGAACCTAATAACTTGGTAACATACCGCTGCCGCTGGTCCCAACAATTGCCACACTCTTGCCTGCTGATACAACAAAAGATATTCCATCAAGGATCTTTCGATCGGTTAAATATCTGGAACAAGAAGGGAAAAGGTAACATTTGATTATATCACGTGTCTTGAACAATGATATCAAAGAAAATGTCATCCAAAAATAAAACAATAACAAATTAACACATACCAGAACGAATGTTGCATCCAATAAGATACAAATCTTACAAATATTGTTTCTAAAAATATTCCATTCAATATCAGAGTTGCAACTTCATTCCAAGATTGATACTGTCTCTCATTTCTCACATGACGTAAAGAAATCTTTTCATGCCTCAACGTTGTTTGAAAGAGAGAATTTATACCATGTTTATCGTCTAGTTTACAAAGTGAGACTAATATTTCGAGGTACTGCATTTACATTTAACCTTCTTTTTTTTTTTTTTTTCATTTATGCCATACCTCATCAAATTGGTGATGTCCTTCATTTTTATATGTAACATATCTGTCTATCCATTCATGTATGAAAATATATCTTTGGCCCTGTTGCTTCTATTGCAAATGATGTTTCATTGCACCCATTAAAAGTCTAGTCTAACACTACATACCTGGAAATCTATACCATAAACAATAAAGGTATTGAATGTATAAGATTAATCGGTGTTTGTCATGTCAATCAGTGACAACAACACATATATACACTTTCAACTTTTTATATTCGATCATATCTCTACATCAATTGCATGCGTGCACACATCATGTTTGTCATACACTAGCATTTATGAAACGAAGAAACAAAAAATAAATGTAGAAAATAATGAATGGGAAGGCATTTACCCAAAGTGTACATTATTGAATTCAATGTTTCCTCCACGCAACTTTAATGGCTTTGCATCAAGGCTATCTCTGATTGCAGGTGTCTCCTGCAAAGCCAAAAAGGAAAAGTTATCAAAATTAGCAAGCCATGAAAGTAGAAACAAAGACTTCAACGAAGCCTTTTTGTGTTATACATGATATTTACGATGTTATGAAGGTAGATGCACGGAGTAAGCATCTATTTTTTAAAAATTCAAATTTTCGTTTATATCATTAATTAATAATTTATCTGTTAGATCCTATTTTTAATGATATTAAAATCATAGTAGTTAAGGCGCTAAGGCGCACAAAGGCGCACGGCTTGAGCTCGTGGCTTTTTTGTGCGACTTTTAGAAAAAAGGCGCACCACATATATTAAAAGAAAACAAAAACCTGCAGCTGATCGAAAGGTTATTTCGGTTGAAATTTCAAAATCGAAGTTGAGAAAAACTCTAAAATCATGAAAAAACCAAATTTCGAGATCGAAACACAAAAAAAACCCTAAAATCGAACTTCAATTTCGATTTCGAAGTTGAGAAAAACCCTAAAATCATGAAAAAACCCAAATTGCGAGATCGAAACACAAAAAAACCCTAAAATCGAACTTCGATTTCGATTTCGACTTGGCTCAAATGGGTTGAAAACCCTAAATGTTGTCGAGGCGCGCTTTTCTACGCCTGGGGCCTTGCAAAAAGGCTCCAAAAGCGCGCCTTTTGTGCGCCTCCGTTAGAGGAGGCGCCTCGACCAGCTGGGAGGCGCAGACCTTGCGCCTGCGCCTTAGGCGCGCGCCTTAACTACTATGATTAAAATGACGGTATTTGTAGGTGGACATTTTGAATTTGCAAAAGAATTTTACTTATTAGATCTTATTTCTATGTAATATTAAGATTTGATAATATTCATAGACGGACATTTCTAAATTTGTAAAAGGAATTTAATCGTTGGATCATATTTGCAAGTGATATTAAGATCTAGCATAAGGGACGTTTTTGGTGGTTTATGCTGATACCAAAATAGGGTGATACAAGGGTATTACAAGGACCGTACAATCTGTAAATATAATAAGGAAAGAAACAATATCAATCTAAGAATTCATAAGCCTCCAAAGAGTGCACCTCAAGCAACTGAAACATGGACTTCATATCAATAAGGCTTTGCCTAGTCTCACGGTACACGCTCCCAAGGAAGTTAAGAGGCAGTGAAAGTTGGAAGAGAAGTCCATTCACCATTACCTAAAAGTTCAAAAGTTTAGAGACTGGCATTAAGTAGCAATTTAGATGGATACCAAATTTATGCTCAGACTAAACTAGATCGTATGTTGTTAACACAAGATTGCAATATAATCTATATAATTCGAATCGTATTGGACTGATGTCACAAACTAACCCACTAGCCAGTTCCTGGTGCTACAACACACGGGCATACTGTATGCTTACTGCGGGAGTACTGTAGAGAGTGTGAGTGTGCACTGTGTGCATGTGAATGTGCAATGATGTACTTAATTGTTGAACTCAAAGTTCTCACGGTCAATGGTATAGAATATTTCTCATGGCGATACCATGTGTCATGTGTATGCCCCAGTTTACCGGCAATGGAAGAAAAAATGATACGAAAACTTGATAGTTTATGTCGAAGAATTTCCTCTAGATGTCTACCAGATGAGTTGTACAAAAATTCTCAAAGCAGTGCATTAAGCGTAAGTGAATAAGCAGAAAATGGATGTACTATGAAGTTTAACTTACCAAATCACCAACAGTCATTGAACCGTTCATTATTCCATAGGAGCATAAAACCATCGATGTCGATAAAGCTGTGCTAAATATAACATTTTGACCAAAGTTCAAATAAGCAAGGCTACTTTGAGTTTTTAAGGCAGCATCCTCATACTCTGGAAATTAAAACAAACAAGCAAGCACATAATTTTTCTTTACAATCAATACCGAATAAGATTTTATTGAAAAACTTAGGAACTATTTGGTTTATTTGTGTTTTTTGTTTTGAATTTTCAGTGTTAATTACAAAAAATGATGAGAGTGACAAATGTAAAGCCATACAAAAGGAAACTTTTTGACCGAAATATAAGGCTGAGTTATTATTTGTTAAAATGACTCTTCAGATAGTGTTCTTCATATGGTGTATGTATAATGTTATTTTACCAACAAACATTACAGAAGAACATTAAATGTTTTAAGATAACCTGCGCAAAACATATGCAGTATTCAACTTCCACAAAAATACAAAGGTACATATAGCTTGATTTTATTGCTATAATAAAATTCCTTAGTTGCGGAAAAATCAAAGAGTAGGGTTATTTCATTCAACATTATCGCCAAAAAGCAACCCTGAATCATGCTCTGGAAGCTCCTTTCTTGTCCTTAGTATTCTCAAGTTTTAAACACAAAATATTCTAGCGTCACATGAAAACTAAAAAAGTAAGTGTGTTGCTACATACAAATCCTCTTTAATGGAAAAGGGCTTAAGAACTCATGTTCGCGCACTTATAGACATATGGTGAACAGTTAGGATTTATGCTTTGGAGTTCGGAATCTTCAGATACATAATTGTACCAGTCGATGGATACAGACCAAAATCGCTAATAAATTTGTTACTATACAAAGAAACATATGGAGCAAAACTACATACATAATGTGGGTCATCAACGCTACCAAAGGCCCTGCATTGACCACTGGAACAATAACTGCCATTTTACCATTGTAAATGACCGGTTTGGCATCTACCCACAAAAATTTTCCTGATTATGAGATGTACAAATTGTTGTAATATGCGATACTATATGGTAGATTGAAGTGGTCGGAGATAGCTTCGCATAGGAGGAAACCGTTCGCAAATCGGATATCGCACGAGAAAGTTATGGACTGAATTGTGCAAGCTGTTCTGTGTGCAGGAGAACAGACGTCTGTCGTATGGGACGACAGACGTCTGTCACTACAGGTGAATTTTCCCAAAAGTTTGGATAGACGTCTGTCCCATGGGGGATAGACGTCTGAGCTCAACAGACGTCTGTCATACTGGGGACAGACGTCTGAGCTGAAGCCCAAATAATTCCCTGGGAGGGAACAAACGTCTGTCAACCCCACAACAGACGTCTGTCGAGGCATATGGGCTGTTTCGGGCTGAAAACATGACAGATTGATTTGTGGAGATGCGGGGGCAATTTGGGTAATTGGTCTATCCCTATATAAGCTATTTTCTGGTGTGAATTAGGGAGAGCTTGGATACTTGATTTGGCATCAAGGGTTTATTCTCAAGGGAGAATTAGGGTTTATAACCTAATTTAAATTCTTCAATTCTATTCTCCTCAAACTCTTTTCTATATTGAAATATAGTGATTATTGGATCAATCTCTTGTATTCCTTTCATCGTGGTAATAAAATACTCTCTCCAAAGTGGATGTACACTAACAAGATGTTAGTGGAACCACTATAAATCCTTGTGTTGTTTATTTTTGCTACTTTGTCATTAGTTTCTTGCTTGTGATTGAGATTTGGATTGTTCGTGATTGGTTGATATTGGTTTTGTGACTAGAGTTATTGCTTTGGTTGTTTTTGCAATTCTAACAACGATCTAGACTTCCGCTAGCGCATTGTGGTTTAAATATCGGATTCGAGTGGTCTTGAATCGGATTAATCACAACGGTTACAACAGTTGGTATCAGAGCTGTTTTTTGGTACTTGTTAGGTGTTTGTGAAAATGCCGGAGACGGATAGTAGCTCGGTAAGTCCTTCAACCAGAAGTCCGAATATTGTGGCGCCTTATGTATGGGGTTCGTATGTGGCGCCGGTTCTCAATTGGTTATTGACAAGTGGAATGGTGATAATGACTTTGAGAAGTGGCAATGGAAAATGAAAGCGGTTCTTAGGCGGAATCGGGTGCACCGAGTAGTATTTGATACTCACTTATTGCCAAGTGATATCTCGGATGTTGAGAGAGAGGAGACGGAGGAATGAGTTTACACTACTCTTCAACTTGCTATGGGGGAGAATGTGATCTCCGAAATTAATGGTGAGACTACCGCTAAAGGTATTTGGGACAAGTTGGAAGAACTTTATATGAAGAAGTCGCTCACTAATCGTTTGATCTTGTTGCGAACGTTTTTCACCTTCAAAATGAAGGAGGGTAATTCGCTTAAGGCACATTTGAATGTCTTTGATGACTTGCTCATGAAGATGAAGGCCGTTGATTTGAAGATTGAGGAAGAGCAAAAGGCGATGATATTATTATGTTCATTGCCGGATCGCTATACGGGTTTCTCAAATAGTTTGATCTATGGTCGGGATACCTTGACTCTAGATGATGTCAAGACGGGTCTTCTTAGTGAGGAGTTGAGAGATCAAATGAAGGAGATGAGTGAGGGTAGTAGTGGAGATAGTAATAGTCACGGGTTGTTTGCGGAGAAAGAAAAGAATGTGAAGAAAGGAAACCGGGGACGTTCTAAATCAAGAAAACCCGGTGGAAGAGGTAAATCGAAAGAGAGAAATGGCAAGTGCTTTATTTGCAAGAAACCGGGACATTGGAAGAATGAATGTCCGGACAAATATAAGAAGGAAGTAGCGTCTTCATCCGTGGCGGTGGAGAGTGGGGATGGTGAGATAGATGAGAATGTGTTGACGGTGATAGCAACGGGTGTTTCGGGTAAAGAATGGGTACTCGATTCGGGTGTGTCGTATCATATGACGCCAAATAGAGATTGTTTTTCGTCCTTTGAGGTCAAAGAGGGAAATGCAATTGCTATGGCAAATGGTGCTATTTGCAAGTCAATGGATAGTGGCTCCGTGCAAATAAGGATGTTTGATGGAGTTGTTCGCACGCTCACCAATGTTCGCTATCTTCCGGGACTTAGGAAGTCACTTATATCTTTGGGGCAATTGGATTCTCTAGGATGCAAGATCACTATCGAAAAAGATTGCTTGAGGGTTTCAAAGGGAACGCTTGTGGTTACGAAGGGTGCTAGGACTCATGGTATATATTTGTTTCAAGGTGTGACCGTAGGAGGTGAGACTTGTGTGGGTGTTGATAGTTCTCGTGACTTGGATGCGACACGATTGTGGCATTTGAGATTGAGTCATGTCTCGGAGAGGAGTTTGGATATTCTTCGGAAGCGGGAGATGATTGATGGTGAGAGCTTCAACAAACTAGAGTTTTGCGAGGAATGTGTCATGGGGAAGCAAACAAGGGTATCATTCGATGAAGGCAAGCATGACTCAAAGGAGGTTCTTGAGTATGTTCATTCGAATGTTTGGGGACCGGCACCGGTTGCTTCTTTGGGAGGAGCAAGGTATTATATTTCTTTCATTGATAATTTGTCTCGCAAGGTATGGGTGTATGTAATGGGGGCTAAGTCGGAGGCATTTGCTAAGTTCAAATTGTGGAAGGCTCTTGTTGAGAATGAGAGTGGTAAGACTTTGAAGGTGTTAAGGACCGACAATGGCGGTGAATATGTCTCACGTGAATTCTTGGAGTATTGTAAGCATCACGGAATCCGGAGACATTTTACTACACCGGGAGATCCGCAATCTAATGGAGTAGCGGAGAGAATGAACCGAGCTCTACTTGAGAAAGCTCGATGCTTGAGATTGACATCGGGTTTGTCTAAGGAATTTTGGGCCGAAGCTTTGTCAACCGCGATGCATATTGTGAATCGAATTCCGTGCTCGGCCATTGGTAACAAAATTCCGGAGGAAGTGTGGAAAGGGAAGAGTGCTGATTTGAGATATCTTCGTGTGTTTGGTAGCCCGGTTTATGTGCATGATCCGGGGAATGATAAGCTTGAAGCTAGGGCATTCAATGGGATCTTGCTTGGTTTCACGGATGGCGTGAAAGGCTATCGGATATGGAATCCAGAAACGAAAAAGGTTGTTAATTCTCGTCATGTCACTTTTGATGAGTCGGCTTTATTCAAGGTGAATGAGAACTCATCGGACGTTCCGGATTTGGTTCATGGTGAATCAAAGGATAAGGAAGTCATTCCCGCATTCCGTCCAAGTGGTAGTAGAGTTGAACAAGCTCGTGGGTTGAAGCGGTTGATGAAACATCACATAGTCCACATGGTTCCTCTAGTGATGATGTTGGTAATGTACATGATACTAGAGAAGTTTCGATTCAAGGTGGAGCCGAAAGGGGTTTAGGTGAAAGTATTGCTACTCGGTTTGGTCAACGTGCAATAAGACCTCCCGAAAGATATGGTGATTGGAACTATCTTAGCTTTAGTGATCATTTGGACTATGCTCTCAATGTAGTCCAAGATGAGCCGATGGACCTTGATGACGTCATGGAGTCGAGAGAGAGCTCGAAGTGGATTTGCGCCATGGAGGAAGAGATGCAATCGCTTATGAAGAACCGAACTTGGGAGTTGGTTCCACTTCCTCAAGGAAACCGTGCTATAGGGTGCAAATGGATTTACAAGGTGAAGGATGATGGAAGGTATAAAGCAAGGTTAGTGGGCCAGTGGCAAAGGGGTTCTCACAAAGGAAAGGAAAGGAGTATGATGAAATTTTTGCACCGGTGGTTCGTCATACATCTATCCGAGTTTTACTAGCCATAGTTGCTATCCATGACTTGGAGTTGGAGCAACTTGATGTGAAAACCGCTTTCTTGAATGGAGACTTGGATGAAGACATCTACATGGAGCAACCGGAAGGGTTTGTTGTAGATGGTAAGTCTAATATGGTTTGCAAGTTGAAAAATCACTATATGGGTTAAAGCAATCGCCTAGACAATGGTACAAGAGATTCGATCATTTCATGCTTGAAAGTGGCTTCCATCGAAGCATCAAGGATGCTTGCGTATATTTCAAGAGGTTGGGAAATGATTGTTGGGTGTATTTACTCTTGTATGTGGATGATATGCTCATTGCTTCCAAGGATCGAAATGAAATCAACAAATTAAAGATGCTTTTGAAATCGGAATTCGAGATAAAGGATCTTGGAGAAGCAAGAAAAATCTTGGGCATGGAAATAGGAAGGGACCGAAAGCGTTTTGAGTTAAGATTGACTCAAAAGGAATACATAAAGAAAGTGCTTTGCCGGTTTAGCATGGAGGATGCAAAGGCGTTAAATACATCTTTATCTTTGCATATGAAGCTTTCGGAGAAGGGATCACCTATCGGGGATAAAGACAAGGCTTATATGGCAAAGGTGTCATATGCAAGTGCGGTTGGTAGTTTGATGTATGCAATGGTGTGTACAAGGCCCGATATTGCAAATGTCGTCGGGGTGGTTAGTCGGTATATGGCTAATCCGGGGAAATCGCATTGGAAAGCCGTGAAGGCTATATTGAAATACTTGAAAGGCACAACATCTCATGGACTTGTCTTTGGCAGTAGTGATGATGGGAGTTGCAAGTTGGTTGGTTATTGTGACTCGGACTACGCCGGTGATAGGGATCGGAGGAAATCAACTTCCGGGTATGTCTTCACACTTAGCGGGACAGCCATTAGTTGGAGATCGCGATTGCAAACCGTAGTTGCTTTATCCACTACGGAGGCGGAGTTGATTGCCGCTGTGGAAACGGCCAAGGAGGCACTCTACTTGAAGCGATTGTTGTGTGACTTGGATTTCGAACATGAAAGTGTTGATGTTCGATGTGATAACCAAAGTGCTATTCATCTGGCGAAGAATTTGACTTTTAGCTCACGGACCAAGCATATTAAGGTGAGGGAGTCATTTCTTGTTGCCATGGATGAGGGTAAGCTAGTATACCTTCGGAAAGTACACACAAAGGATAATGCGGCAGATATGTTTACGAAGGCATTGCCATATGGGAAGTTCGATCATTGCTCGAACTTAATTCGCTTGTTGAGTTGCTAGGTGCCACGGGGTGGCATGAGGTACAGAGAGTGATTTTGTGTTTGATGGAAAAAGAATAGCGGTGAGAGATTGGAAATCTATCTTCATGGTAAGTACTCGCTTCACTCCCGAGTACATTGTCTTATGGTGAGACGGTTTGGTTTGAATACTTTTAACATTTCATTGGCGGGTGGGGGTTTTGCCTGAACTCGTTAGTGGAGTGCAATGAGTGGTGGCTTTGCCGGATCTCATTGGAAAAGTACTCATGTTGTTTGGTCGAAGGTAGAAGGAAATGCTTGGGTGCGTTGATGTTTGAGTTGCGATGGTTATAGTATCGAGGTGGAGTGTTGTAATATGCGATACTATATGGTAGATTGAAGTGGTCGGAGATAGCTTCGCATAGGAGGAAACCGTTCGCAAATCGGATATCGCACGAGAAAGTTATGGACTGAATTGTGCAAGTTGTTCTGTGTGCAGGAGAACAAACGTCTGTCATATGGGACGACAGACGTCTGTCACTACAGGGGAATTTTCCCGAAAGTTTGGATAGACGTCTGTCCCATGGGGGACAGACGTCTGTCATACTGGGGACAGACGTCTGAGCTGAAGCCCAAATAATTCCCTGGGAGGGAACAGACGTCTGTCAACCCCACGACAGACGTTTGTCGCGTCATATGGGTTGTTTCCGGCTGAAAACATGATAGATTGATTTGTGGAGATGCGGGGGCAATTTGGGTAATTGGCCTATCCCTATATAAGCTATTTTCTGGTGTGAATTAGGGAGAGCTTGGATACTTGATTTGGCATCAAGGGTTTATTCTCAAGGGAGAATTAGGGTTTATAACCTAATTCAAATTCTTCAATTCTATTCTCCTCAAACTCTTTTCTATATTGAAATATAGTGATTATTGGATCAATCTCTTGTATTCCTTTCATCGTGGTAATAAAATACTCTCCAAAGTGGATGTACACTAACAAGATGTTAGTGGAACCACTATAAATCCTTGTGTGATTTATTTTTGCTACTTTGTCATTAGTTTCTTGTTTGTGATTGAGATTTGGATTGTTCGTGGTTGGTTGATATTGGTTTTGTGACTAGAGTTATTGCTTTGGTTGTTTTTGCAAGTCTAACAACGATCTAGACTTCCGCTAGCGCATTGTGGTTTAGATATCGGATTCGAGTGGTCTTGAATCGGATTAATCACAACGGTTACAACACAAATAATGGAGTTTTGATATATCAGTCTAAGGCTAAAAATTCAATGCAATTATGATGTAGTTTGAGCGCACACACGTGAGCGAGCATACACACACGTATATGGGAAGCCTATTCGGACACAATATGGTGGCACAATGGATTCCCACCATTCGATTGGCCCATGAATTACATCTCCCATGTAAAGACAAAAGGATCCAATGGTTCACATCTTCTATGTCACAATTTGTGTTTTATCTATGGCCAGATAGCCGGCCTCCGTGTATATGTATATATGTATATATCAATGTATGTATATGTGCATGTGATGAAATTTGTAGCATATGCATTGTTTATATAGTTTCATCGTTATTTTTACAGTACAACATGTGCATCATCTATAGAGTTTCATCATTATTTTTACAGTGGTTCATTCTATATCAAGTTTTCAATTTAGGCATCTTATTTGATATTTTGACTTGCCTAGTGTAGTTGAAAATTTATTGAACTATTAGAAGAAACCCCCAAATGACCCTTTGTCTATTTCAAATTAATTTTATATTGTTTTAGCGAGAACAACATGCTCGTAAAAGTCCAGGACCACTTGCATAGTGGTAAGGGCTCCCAAGCATGGACAAAGAGGTCCCGGGTTTAAATCCCCTGAACAAAATGCATACATCGGAGGGTAAGGATACCAGTCATAGCATGAAATCTTGTGCATAATATTCCACTTTAGAGTCAAGGAGTACCAAAGGACACTTAATATTAGCTCAATAGCAAAAGACATTTTCCGAGGTACATTTAATATTTAATTGTGATGATCAATTATTATTATAAATCCTAAGATAAGTACACTGAATTTTTAAAGACCATTACTATTCACACCATAGAAAAAACACTGAATTTTACACGATGGTGATACAAAAATTGTCTTTTCTTCAAATCATTCGGCAATGCAAAACGTGTCCATTTTCAAAAAATATGAAGAAAAATTCAAAGGGCGGTACAAAGTATGTATGTTAATCGTTACAATCGGCATTCTATTGCCGGCTGTAACAAAGAATACATATGCTTTGAGCCGTTGAAAATTGTGTATTTATAGGTGTGAACAGTAATCCCATTCCTAAATGATGTGAAGCAAACATTATAATCATAAAAATTTAAAATAAAGATATGCTTACTCTTTAAGAATTTGTCATATTTTGCGACTTCATAAGGTTCATTGTTGAAATACTTGACAGTCTAGCAAAGGAAGACATAAGAAAACAATTCAGAAAACTATCAGTTTTAAATTTAAAAGTCAGAAGAGTAAGCAGATGAAGATCACTTAACAACTAACCTCATAATTTAATAATGAATCTATTGCTCTAGAGCTTGCATCATTATCTGCTTTATTCATTGCTTGCCTGAACTTAGTACGCCACTGTAACATAAGGGGAAAAAAAAGAAAAAAAATAGATTAAGATTAAAGGGTCAGGAGTAAAAGTATGACGATTAGAATTGCGCTATATAAAGGAGTTCAGGTATATAAATAAAACTTTAACAGCATAGACAAAGCACCACACCTGTGTGATAACTAGTGTGAAAGCAATATATGCAGCAACAGAAAGAGATGTAATCCACGCAAAAGTAGCTCCATACTTGTATGCAAGAATACCAGACACCATGGAAATCTGGGAATTAATTAATACAAAAATTGTGAAATGAAATGATTAAATAACTACCAGTGATAGTAAAATCACAACCGGCTCAATTTCAACATTAGATCTAAGGGTTTTGAAAACCTAAATTTGTAACATGTTTTGTACAGTAACTTATTTCCTACCCAAAAATCAAATAGGTTCTACCACGTGTACTTCGGTTCTAAATCACTTTTCTTAATCACTGTACTCAATCATGTCCAAATACTGAAATTCTTGAACTCAAATCACCTTGTTTGGCAAGAATATGATGCTAAAAATAATAATGATATATGAACTTCAAAATTAAGAAAATACTGAGGATTTTTGGTTAAGCTTGGCTTGTTAAAATCAGATCATACGGTGCTGGGTAAGAAGAGTCCATATGGATCTTTATCAAATATCTAGCAAGGAAAAACCACCTTTACCAAGTTACTAGAATTCCTAACAAATACATCGTATTCTCCAAAAGTCAAAAGTATCTTAGCTTATAAGCCTTAATAAATGGCCAGCCAAACATTTGAGAAATGGAGAGAGAGAAAAATATGAAGATATACCTCTAGAATCGTGGGGACTACATTGAAAACCATTGACGAAAGAATGAAGTTAATGGCACGGCTGCCTCTATCAATTACACGATTCAGAGCCCCAGTTTGTCGACTGCACCAATAAGATGTATCCCATACAGCCATTCAAGTATATCCGTATTAGTCAGCAGCGAGATTATGAAATCCAGTGCAATTCAATTGGTTAAACACATGCAGAACAACCCCAACACCCCCCCCCCCCCCCCCGGGAAAACAACAATAAATAAATAAGTAAATAAACCACACATACCAAATAAAAACCCAAAAAAGCCAGTTTTATGCTGCTGAACCATACAGTGAAGTAAAACAATAATGGCAACAAAAGATTGTCGGTGCAAACTTGAATGAAATATCATAAGCTCTGGATTAAAAATCATTGAAAAAGAATATGTTTTATCACATAATGACTAGGCTAGCAAGCAAATATGATTATATGTACACATAAAAATAGGCATGTAGTATGTATGTGTTATGCGTGCGCTCACACAAAAACTTTTTAAGCAAGAGTGTCGAGTCAGTCATATACTTTGATCAGCAAATAACCCAAAACCAACACGAACCTTTTAAAGTAGAATTTTATGAACTTGTATGCATGCAAGTTCTAATAGGTCAGTGCTTATGCACATATGGTCTGTGTTATTTAGAATTCCATTCAATCTGTGCCCAGAAAATCTGAGTTTATGATGTCATTAAGTCAATTTAATATTCCATTCTGTTGACCCTTAATGATGAAAGTCATGCGTCTGTTTGCCTTCAATATGAGTTTTGAGTTTTACGTTTTCAATTGTAATTTAAATGGCGTGGAAGATGAGTGGGGTACAAAGACGAGAAACGACAAAAGTGAAGGAGGAAGGTCGCATTATTGAAAGCAAACTTTTCTCATTTCTCGTCTTTTGGGGGTTACGGAAAATCTCACACTCATTTCCTTCCATATGTCCTCTCATCTTTAGTCACTCTTCTAATACAAACTGAAAACGAGAAAGTCAAAATTCATTTTGAAACCAATCAGCACATAAATGTCCCTTAAGAATACGGTAAAAGAGAAACACTGGAGAAGCCATGATTGTGTTAAGTGTCAGGTGTATTAATATCTCAGATATTGATTTATTGACAATAACCATATAAATATATACATTAATATTTTTCCAAGTAGTATAGATTATTTTGTATGATATTATCCAGGTTTAAACAAGTATGGGATAATCAAGTTTAAAGACTTATTAGTAAAGAGATTACATATCAAGATTTAGTGATGGCGATCAAGCTATTTTCAAGACTCATGAGTTCAGAGACAAAGATAAGAAGATTCCAAGACTATAGTTCAAATAGGTTAGAATAAAGTTGTCAAAAGTCCTTAGATGTCGACCATTTGATTCTTTGAATATTCTCTATTAAAAATATATATTATTACTTAATATTTATATTTAAAATATATTTTTTACAAGAAATTTATAAACTTTTTTTTCAAGTATTTATAAATGTTTTAAAGCATTTTATAAACTGTACTTGATAATTTACAGGAGTTCGGAATATTTAAAACACATTTTTAATATTTCTATTTTTCAAAATATACATATGTATGTCGACATATACCACCTAAGTATGTCGATATATGTAGCAATGGGGATAGTTTTTAAATTTTGATTTTTGATCACATCTCTTCATGAATGGACACTTCTTCTAAATAGTACATATTGTTTAACCAGAAAAAAGATACCTTTTTCCTTTTAAAAATTTGTAATTTTTTATTACATTCTTTCATAAATAAACACATCTTTTCAAACATTATATAAATGGTTAGAAAATTCATTTTCAAAATAATAACTATCATCTTCTTCCTCTAAGCTCTCATTACTTATTCTCTCCTATTCAAACTATATATTGCTCTCTGCAAACCATTCGATCATCTACAAGTACTCACTTTCTTCAATCCAAAGATCAAGCCGTTATTAAAAGAGCTATACAATATTTTGTATCTCGAGTACAACTTTTTGTATTTAAAAACCAGCAATTCTTTACAGTTATTTGTTTAGGTGAGCTTGTTGCCGATTAAAATCAAGTGGAAGCGTCCGTTGTCCATTCAAATTAAGTGGGTACGCTTATTGCCCGTTTAAATCAAATGTGTATGCTTATAGCCCGTACATATCAACGGGTGTGCTCATAACCCGTTCAAATCAAGTGAGTTTACCTCAGGTTTGTAAGGTAGGAGGTTGTGTCTCGCAGCCTTAAAATCGAAATTGTAGCGGGTTTGCTGCTACCGTAGAAAGTAGGCGATTGAAAGGATTTTATTTAAGAAATCATACAGGACTGAATGTAGGAGAAATCCAAATCAATATAAAACCCTGACATTACATCTCTAACTCTTTATTTTTACTATTAATATCTTTTTTGTGTGATTGTCTACTAGTTACACACACCCACTGTATGTGATCAATTATCAGGGTTTTGATTCAGTTTTGAAACAAGTTTAAAAAATCCATAGAAGTTATAAAACACTAATCACTCATTTAATGTTATAGTAGACTTGAGATCCATTCACATCAGTACTAAACTGTAATCCACAAGGTATACGCATCTTAACTTCATCTATTGTTGGGGCGTGGTTGTGAATGATTGAGTTTGATTTTGGACCAACATGAATTGATAGTTGTATATGCTTTACCGTTGGTGGTGAGAGATGCAATAGTCTAGGTGATAACCTTATAATCTTAGTATATTCATATGATGGTTCCTTTACTGAACATGATTAATTTATGTCCACGGGATTTGGTCCCAAGACCTCTAGATAGACAATCTAAGACAAACCATTGTCCCATAGGGGACACACTATAATCATATATTGATTACACTTTACATGAAGGGACAGTAATATGTACATAGTGCATAACCATTTTACAGCCACAAATTTAGCAGTACCAACATTGCAAATGCATTAGTGTTTCCTTATGTATTTTACAATGCTCATTGCTCACAATATGCAAACGCAAATTTACACGCCATATTTGGACTGAACCTACCCATTATCGACCAGCCAAGGTACTAGACAAGTTAAAATCAAGCCTAGCATATCTAAGCAAGATAGTTCAGATCTGACTTTGATGTTTCCATTTAAGAAGCCAAATCAATTATGAACCCAAGTTACAAAATCCTTGAAGACAGGCACATAATTCATAGGCATAAGAAGTGTTAACAACAAGATCTTATTCAGTAGAAAACATTAAGATATCAATGCATGCTAAATTACTTATCAAATTAACTGTTAAATCAAATATTTAGCATCAGGCATAATTATAACTATTTACTGTACTGGTCATCATCATTCAAATAATTTGGATCAAACGGACAAGCATGGTTTACCACATACCTCAGATGAAAGCGGAGATCAAGATCATGCAAGTGCGAAAACACCTGCTCACGAAAAAGAGAAAGGTTAAAACCTTTATATTTTTATATTCATCTACCAAATAATAACTAATATGACTCTGAAAGTATGATTCCTAATTACAATGTAAACAAATAAAAATTGATGGATCTGAACTGATATTTTCTTCTTCTTTTTTTGGGGGGGGGGAGGGTGAGGTTTCCTCTCCTCCAGCAAACCTCTCTCTATCTCACGGCCACTTCTTGTGACGGTCCACTATCCTCTATGATATATCTACAGATGATGAGATGATTGTACCTTTCTAGAAACAGTGCGGATGGCTCTTAGTGCAACCTTGGAGAATACAGCATTCCGCAGTTCTGATAAACATATTACGAATAATAAGTAGCACATACAACAAGGGAAACATTCTTGAACCCCCAAGGGGGGGGGGGGATTGTGTTATCCCTATCGCCCACCTACAACCGAAAGTAGCTACGATAATATTCAACTAACCAGAACATGCAAATTTTATAATTACTTCCAATAAATAAGGGTAAGGATACAGCTAATATTCTAAAGATTACTATAAAAATAATGTTAGATGCCCGAAGATGTTTTTTTAACTCAAAACTGAGTAGCACTAAAGATTTCAAATATATACTAGAAACTGGTAAGGAACAGGTAATATATCGTTAACAATAAAGTGATACCACTATTTCTTTTTAAAAAGAAAGAGGCACAGCTAGAGCCAAATTTACGTAGCATCAGATTATCAATCAAGAGGCTAAAAATAAATGAGATCTCTTGTGACCAAACTCAAATGATCAGGGGTTGGACTATCCATATTTAAGTATCAAAATACCATTACAAGCTGATGAACCAGCACGAGCTATCCCATAACCAACAAGAACAGCTACTGGGCTCACAAAAAATGCCAACATTTTAGAATTGCTCTCGCTGAATGATGCCAATGTGTTAGCACTACCAGATGCCGCTGACAGCCAATCGACAGCTAGCTTGAATAAGAATGGTACTTGTACATTTATAACCTAAAATCCAGTTGTAGAACAAGAAGTTAGAATCTTTTCCGTTGCTATTTATTTATTTATATTGAGGACGGGTACAGTTCCAATCTTTGCAGACTGACTTAAAAATTCTGGAAATGTTGAATTTTAGGAAAGGATGTGAAGAAACCAGTGCGTTTACACAAGATAAAAAAGGCATAAAGACATATTAGATTGATATAAATCTAATATACACTGAGATTAAATACATACACCATAATCTGTACGAACAAGATAACAATGTAACATGCGAAGTGTTTGTACTGTTTTATTATCCTCACGGTGTGTTGCGCGCGGTAATGTTGTAAAGGAATGGTTTTAACATATACTGTCAAAAGGTTAAACATTTGTTAAGCAATGTAAAACGAGGTAAGGTTTCAAATCTCATGTTTGAAACGGGACCTCAAATTTACATCTCAGTCTTTATCTAGGGTTAAGATCTTAACATTTTGAGTGAGATGAGCGTAAAATACAACTAAAAATACACTCGATGTTTTTTTCTCGTTCAAGAGTGAGAAAGACGTCTAAGAGGAAATCTCCACCAAGATAAACAAGATTTAAAACTCTAGAGATAAATAAGGTTGGATCGAAGTTACTATTTTTTGCTTTAGTACATAATTTACGTTCTTCGATTTATATGGTTTTATTTAGAATAAAAAATAAATGTTGACATTTTTTTGGTGTAAATGAGTTGTGTATTGAGTTGTTATTTTTTAGGAGTTAGGACTCACAAGTGAGGTGAATAAATGATCATCAGTTAATTACATTTATTTAGTTAATTTAAAATCTAAAATCTGTTTGCCAAAAAAACAAAAAAAAATAGATAAGTGTTTTGTTCAGACGAGTTCCGAATTTAATATTTGATGTTTAATACATTTTAATAATGGATGGATTGTGTATGTACTGAGTTCTATATTTTTTTAAAAATGGTGGTAAACATGTCTAAAATTGAAAGAGTCATAATAATGGATTAATATATTTTTACTTGTCTTGCAACAAATATAGAAAACAAATGCATTATATTACATAAAATTTATTGACAAAGCATTTAAACATGGTTTAAACATATTGAATGTGAGAAATCATATTGATATTTTAATTTTGTCAAAACTCTTTTTTAACCCAATATTTCATACTTCAACAAATTTCCTTTGTAATTAAAACTAGAAAAGTAAAAGAAAATCAAACTTTCATCGTAAAATAAGACATAACAAATGTAAATTTATTATCTTTGTTATTACTTCTACAACAATAACAACTAAGCCATAAATCCCAAACAAGTTGGGGTTGACTATAGATGGAACCCAAAAAAAATCAATGAAAGTAAAATAAATTTTAAAATAATTAAATAGATAATAAAAGTAGTTGTAATGTGGCCCAAAAAAATTGAAAATCTAAGATTCTGGTACATGAATTGCTAACTTTCATGCACTCCTATTCGATATTAGCTCTTCAGATATACTCCAATTTCTTAAATCTCTTTTTACTATCTCATCCCAAGTCATTTTAGGTCGATCCCTACTTCTTTTTGGGTCTTCGGCACGGCCTATAATTCCAACGCGCACAGGTGCACATCATGCGGTCTACGTTGGAGATGTCCAAACCATCTCAAGCGGTATTGGACTAACTTTTCTTCAATAGATGCAACTTCAAGTTTGTCCTGAATATCATCATTTCTAATCCGATCTCGTCTGATATGCCCACAACTCCAACGCAGCATACACATCTTTGCTACACTTATTTTCTAGACGTGTTGTCATTTAGTAGGCCAATATTCCGCACCATATAACATCGCATGTCTGATTGTTGTTCTATAGAACTTTCATTTAAGCTTCTAATGAATCTTCTTATCACAGAGAATGCCAAGTGTTAGTCTCCGTTTCACTCATCCTGCTTGAATTCTAAAACTAACATCTCCCCATCAAACTGCAGCATAGATCCTAAATATTGAAAGGATTCCTTCTTAGGTGCTACTTGACCGGCAAGGGTGACCTCTCCCGTCATCTAACTTGACACCGCTGAACTCACACTTCATATACTCTGTTTTATTTCTGCTAAGCTTGAAACCCTTCGATTCTAATTTACAAAAAAAAAAAAAAAAAATTACAAGAATAAAAGTAAGTAAAACATAAGCTTCTAATTTTATGATCTAATGTAAACAGAATTTCTTCAAATGAAAAATAAGTAGCAAAATTACGAATTAACGCACAGAAAGAAACTTAGATATATGTGAGTGCCGCTGATGTGAAATAACAGCAAAATTATGAATTAGCGCACAGAAAGAAACTTAGATATATGTGAGTGTTGCTGATGTGAAATAACCCAAGAAAATTAAGGAGAGCAATGCAAATGCTTCTTATATCATTTCAGCAAGGTTGTCGACCGTACCACTTTTATTATTATAAGAAAACATGTGTTCTGCACATGCACAGAACAACTAAACTGGAAAAAAGTGTCCAGAGCACTTATACATAAGTAAACATATGGGTGTGGCTGAAGTACCACAACCACTAAAGTAACCAAATCTAACCCCCTACAGCATCGGAGAAACAACTAGAGTCATCACTTGATCTAATTACATAGATGTAGTCACTGGACATCGGGGCAAATTAGGAACATAGCACGCATTAGGGTTACGAAAGACGAAAGCCCTATCCTAAGCAGTGTCAAAATACAGAGCCTTGTTCACCTCACCTAACTCACCCTCCTTGAATAGCGCAATACTATCACCTTCAACTTGGTAAATCAATTTTCTAAAATAATCCTTAACCTCAGAAATATGATTGAAATACATGGAATCACCAGGATAGTATCTCATACCAGATGTCTCATGTACCTAGTAAAGGTTATCCGATTTGCAGAAAACACCATCAGAAACAGTTTCTACATCAGAGGTCTCTGAAGCAACCTGTAACACCCCGTATGTTGAATAACTTGCTATAATATAAAACATGGCAGAATTAAATTTTAAAATCTGAATCAGGGGAAACGGGCTATGCCATTGCGTTCGTCTCGGAAAAATACGCAAAATAGAGTCCGAGTTTTCGAAAATCGGAGTTCGTATAGCCCAGATAAGGCCCGAAGAAGTTTTCAGAAATTTAAAACAGATTTTAAATACGAAAATTTCACATTTCAGAAGTGGCGGGAAAATTCCCGCTAGACCCAGGGAGTCGACCTGGGGGTCGACTGGGGCGTCGACCTGCCCACCAGGTCGACTGGGGAGTCGACCCTAGTGTCGACCTGGGGGTCGACCTCCCTGGTCCAGCCCAGGTGACCTGCGTGCACCAGTTTGGCTTTTGGGCTGTGTTTTGGTGGCTAGGACGAGATCTGACGGCTCTAATCTGATTTAGGGTTAATCTAATGTCCTAAAACACCTAACTAATCTATAAATACACCCTAAGACTACCCTAATTCATACTAAAAATAGATACAATGTCGTCATGCCGTCAAAATGCAACTTGAAGGAGCCTCCATCAAATTGTAGAAGAAGATAGCCTCTCAAATCAACTACTAATCAACTCTAGCAACTTAATCTTCTTCTTAGGAGTGCTAATCAACAAGTTGTGAGTTTTCTATAGCCTTAATGACCAATTATTGAAATGATTATGATAGGATACGATGAGGTTATGGCTATGAATGTGGATCAATGCATGTTATGCAAGTTATATGCTATGTGTTAATGATGTTATGCATGTTATGCAAGTTATATGATATGTGTTAATGATGTTATGCATGTTATGCAAGTTATGTGCTATATGTTCATGATGTTATGCAAGTTATGCAAGTCATATGCTATGTGATCATGATGTTATGCAAGTTATGTAAGTCATATGCTATGTGATTATGATGTTATGCAAGTTATGCAAGTCATATGCTATGTGTTTGTGATGTTATGCAAGTTATGCAAGTCATATGCTATGTGTTTATGATGTTATGCAAGTTATGCAAGTCATATGAGAAACATTGATCCATTATGACACCATGATATGCAAGTTTGGTGTATGCAAGTTCATCTATGATATGTATGCAAGTTTGGTGTATGATTATATGCAAGTTCACATATGACATGTTATGCAAGTATGGTGTTTGATTATATGCAAGTAACATGTGCAAGTTTACACCTTTGTATGATATGCATACATATGCAAGTTAACCCCTTTGTATGTCATACATACATATGCAAGTTTACCCCTTTGTATGACATAAATAACTTATGCAAGTTAACCTCCTTATGACATATGTGATTCATGCAAGTTTGAGTTGATTATTTATGCTAGTTGGGTTTGATGTTATATGCATGTTGACACCTTTAAACCCATGTTGATGCTAATGTTATGCAAGTTGAACCCATTGTATTTGTGATGAATCTTCCCTTTTATGTCATGTTAGCGAATTACGTGGGAACGATGGCGTTAGTATACATGTTAATGAAATGGTGTGAAGTTGGTATGATTATGCATACCATAAAGTGGATGGACATAATTGAGTCAATTATGTACATCATTAAAATTGGAATTAATTAGAGAAAATTAATTCGGGGGTGATTAATTAGGTGTAATTAATCGACTAAGACACGAGGTTGGACCCTTTTGTAGCATAAGACTGCCCGGAACCGACCGGCAAATCCAGCGGCTACAAATGATTGGCCCAATGTGAGAGGTCTTAGGCACAAACTACATACGTGACAAGTGTAAGGACACGAGGTTAGACTCGGTTATGGCGTAAGGCTGCCCGGATCCAACCGGCAAATCCAGCAGCCATAAAAGATAGTCTAATGTGAGAGGTCTTTACAACGGTTACGTTCTTAATCAATTAAGAAACACTTAACCAAATAAGCATGTAGTGGGCATGAGGGGTTAAGTGGGTGGCATGTGGAAATCAAGTAAGTGCCTTGGGTGGCATGTGAAAATCTAGTGGGTTGCCTTGGGTGGCAATAGAAAATACGATTAGAATACTTAACCAAGTGGAAACATGTAATTAAACATGATTAAAGGGTTAAGTGTGATGCACTAGATATAATGACAAGCTTAAGTGGTAGCTTGTGGGGGGCCCATTTCAACCAGTAACACATATGTATCTTATTGGGCTCGACCCATGTCGAGGACGGGACACGCGTACTGGGCTTGATTATAAGAGGCCAAAACGGGTTAGCGGTGGCAACGCAAGTCCAACGGGTTTCATATGCGTGTGTGGACTCGGGCTGGTAGGTAAGACGTTGTTGCATCGTGTAGGTATAAGCCGTGCACCATTTGTTGTATCGGGTTGCCACTTTGGGGAGTGATACACCCCACTGTGGGGCCGGCACGGGTATCTACGGTAGGGAGCCAATCGTTTGGGAGTAGTGGGTACACCTAGTGGAGATAGGGGCAGACGGCACATATGTAGTCAGCTAGGGGTACACGAAACTACTGGGTAAACTTTCTAAGTCCTTGGGTGGGATCAACCTTTAAGTAGGAATGACTGGTGTGGTGCAGTTAGTAATTACCCTTGAGTGGGCAGATGCGTCTTTACCGTTATCTTAGTTCATCCTATGTCTAGTTGGCTACTTAGTGTAGTCATTTATCCCCAGTCATCCCGTACCAAGTTATATCATACCCTAATTACTTTAATGATTGTGTTGTTAAAGTTATAGGGCTCACTCAGACTTATGTCTGACCCCGTTGTTTTTATCTTTTTCCCCCTCAGGTTCTCAGGTTGGGCCTAGCACTAGTGGGCTTTGATCAGATTTCTTTATCTATCTTCTGGAGCTTGGACCGTGATGTAAAGCTCAGCTTATCTTTTCTTTTATGGCTATTGTTTATGTAGTGGGATTATGTACTTATGTTTTTATCAGGATGGATATTTAGTACTTGACTCTTTATGGTGTTGTAACTAAACATGTTTACCTTCTGCTGCAATGAAATGATGTTTTAGATTTTCAAGTATTTATATCTGTCTTGTGTAATTTTTCTGTTCTATATTCACTTAAAATGCTCCACCGAAGTTAAGGCATTCCCTTAGTGAGTGACCTTAGCGGGTGTGGGGTGTTACACGTGGTATCAGAGCGAGGTTACCAGAACAGAGAAATTTTTTAGAAAACTATTTTTCTAAAAACTTTTTTGGAAGAAGTATTTTCAAAAACATGTCTTTAAAGAGAAAAGTTTTTGAAAGAAAAGCATAATCCCCAATAGCCATATCTTTATCTTTCGAATTCTCCGTTTTGAATCTTTCCTTTTTCGTTTCAGCATGGCTGAAGATCTTAACTTTCCGGAGGGTGTGACGATACCAGTATGGTATAGGAGATTGATGGAGGCTAGGGCCGCCACTGCGGGTCCAGCAAATGTTCCTCCACCAACAGTAGCACCCGATCTTCCTCCTCCCCCTCCTCCTCCTCGCACGGATACTTTTGCTAAGACTTGCAAGGAATTTAAGGCTATGGGAGGGAAACCTTTTCAAGGGTCAGAAACTTTTGTGTAGGCTAGAGATTGGCTTAAGGAGGTGGAAGAGTTGATAGATATCTTTGAGATGGAAGAAGGAAAGAAAGTCAGGTTAGCTGCTTGGTTAATGAAGGGAGAGGCCTCATTCTGGTGGGAGGTCACTAATGGAGAGCGCCCCATTGACTCTTGGGCGGATTTCAGGCAAAGATTTGTGGCAAAGTTTCTCTCAAGGGCGGAGGAAAACTTGTATATGGAAAGGTTCTTGACTCTAAAGTAAGG
Organism: Allium sativum; assembly: GCA_030737875.1. Classification (NCBI taxonomy): domain Eukaryota; kingdom Viridiplantae; phylum Streptophyta; class Magnoliopsida; order Asparagales; family Amaryllidaceae; genus Allium; species Allium sativum. The sequence continues at coordinate 791,964,532 of CM060919.1, read as the reverse complement.
AAACCTCTCGGTGAAGGAATATGTCAACAAGTTTAATCAATTAGCAAGGTTTGGCATAGACATGGTGAATACACCGGAGAAGAAGGCTTTGAGGTTCGTGAAAGGCTTGAATGAACCGATGCATGGATTGGCTATGACTCACATCCCTATGGGGGCCACCTTTGAGAAGCTAGTAGACATGGCACTCATGCATGAGGAAGAGAAGGGTCCCAAAGCTAATAAGGCACCCGAGAAGAAAGGAGATCAGAAGAGACCTCAACAACAACAACAAAACAAGGGTGGAAAAGGCAACGGTGGCAAGGGGAAGAAGAAGTGCTTCAATTGTGGGATACCAGGCCACCTAAGCAAAGATTGTCGGAAGAAGAAGAAGACGGGTTGCTTCCACTGTGGGGAAGCAGGGCATCTAGTGAAGGATTGCCCTAAGAAGGAGCAAAGGACGAGATCTACCTCAGGAGGACAGGTGCAAGCTCTTACGGCACCGGGTCAGGCAAGGGGGCAAGTTCAGGCTCTCGCGGTTCCACCAATTCAGGAAAGAGGTAGAACTATTTCCGTTGAAAGTCTGGTTTTTCTATTTGATCATCCTGTCCGTACATTGTTTGATTCTGGCGCATTGCATTCGTTTATCTCATCATCATTAGTTGAGTCACTGCACTTAGACACCAGTCTAGTAGATGATCCCTTGGTTGTTTCAAACCCAATTGGGGGCTCCACTTATTTGTCCATGATATGTTTGGGTTTGAAGATTTCTATACTTAGCGTTGAGTTTAGATGTGATGCTTTTGTTTTGGGCTTCACGGGCTATGGGTTGATTTTGGGCATGGACTGGTTATCCAGTAATGGTGCCGTTCTTGATTGTGAAAGGAGAGTTGTTAGGCTCATGACCCGCTTGGGGAACACTCTCGAGATCTCTTGTAATCCCATGGATTCTGTTATGCTAAGTTATCTTGAATCGCTTGACGCTTCGGTCGAGAGTTTGCGATCTGTTAGAGTGGTCCGGGAATACTCGGATGTGTTTGAGGAGGTGAGGGGCTTACCTCCGAAGCGGGAGATAGACTTCCGAATATATCTGGTGGATAATGCTAAACCAGTATCTTTACCAGTGCGCCACATGGCTCCCCGTGAGAGGAGGGAACTCCATAAGCAAGTAGGGGAGTTGCTTGAGAAGGGGTTCATAAGACGAAGTATATCGGAGTGGGGTGCTCCAGTAGTTTTTGCTACGAAGGCGGATGGGTCCCTCAGACTTTGTGTAGACTATAGAGAACTCAACAAGCTCACAAAGAAGAATAGACACCCATTGCCGAGGATTGATGATCTTTTTGATCAGTTGGTTGGCGCTTCAGTATTTTCTCAGTTGGACTTAGCCACGGGGTTTCATCAGTTGAGGGTGGCTGAGGATAGCATAGACAAGACTGCCTTTAGGACTTCGGATGGTTTCTATGAGTGGCTGGTGATGCCATTTGGTTTGATGAACGCCCCTGCATATTTTGTTGATTTGATGAGTAGGGTATTCAGGGAGTTCCTTAATAAGTTCGTGGTGGTCTTTGTGGATGACATCTTAGTATTTTCTAAGAGTGAAGAAGAGCATGCCCTACATCTTAGGGAAGTGTTGGAGACTCTTCGAGCGCATAGCCTTAAGGCTAAATTTTCTAAATGTCACTTCTGGAGGAAGGAAGTGCGGTTCTTGGGGCACGTGGTCTCCAAGGAAGGGATAGCTGTGGATCCCGCGAAGGTAGTATCCATCCAAGATTGGAAGGTTCCGAAGAATGCTACCGAGGTGAGGAGTTTCTTGGAGTTGGCTAGCTACTATAGGAAGTTTATCAAGGACTTTGCGAAGATATCAGCCCCATTAACTCGCTTGACGAAGAAGAATCTAGTCTTCGTATGGGACGTAGATTGTGATGATGCGTTCCGACGGTTAAAGAGAGCTTTAACCACAGCTCCAATCTTAGTGTTGCCAGATGGGAGTAAGTCATTTGTTGTCTATACCGATGCTTGTGGGACTGGACTGGGCGCAGTCTTAATGCAAGAGGGAAGGGTAATAGCCTATGGTGGAAGGCAGTTGAGAAAGCATGAGAAAAATTACCCTACCCATGATTTAGAGTTGGCCGCTATTGTTTTTGCGCTCAAGATTTGGCGCCATTATCTTCTGGGAGAAAGATTCGAATTGTTCACTGACCACAAATCATTGAAGTACTTGTTTTCTCAGAAAGATTTGAACTTGAGACAACAAAGGTGGATGGAGTTCTTAGCATCCTATGATTTCGAGATAGCGTATACACCTGGCAAGGGTAACGTGGTGGCGGACGCCTTGAGCAGAAAAAAGTTGTCCTTGAGTCCATTGTTCGTGGAACGACGAAGCTTGGAATTTATCTCGATGTTTGATTTCAGACCTTCCGTTGACTATATACCCGGTTTGCTAGCATCCTTGGAGGTCAGACCTACTCTTTTGGGGCGGATTGGCGAGGCACAGAGGGACGACCCACAGTTGGTTGAGTTGGTTGAGAGGCTCATGAGGGGGGAGTCGTCCAGCCATTTGAGTAGGTACACCCTAGACGATAGGGGGTGCTTGCGTAGAGACGGTAGACTTTGTGTACCGCAAGACGAGGATTTGAGGAAGGCTATTCTTGATGATGCACACCGTTCTAGGATGACCATTCATCCCGGTGGGGACAAGATGTACCAAGACATGAAGCGAGTTTTCTTTTGGGCCGGTATGAAGAAAGATGTGGCCGAGTATGTCGCTAGATGCTTGGTGTGCCAACAAGTGAAAGCGGAGCAAAAGAAACCAGGTGAGTTGCTTCACCCATTGGAAGTTCCGCAATGGAAGTGGGATAGCGTCTCGATGGATTTTGTTGATGGGTTACCTAGATCGAGGAAGGGTAATACGGAAATTTGGGTTGTGGTAGACAGACTTACTAAGAGTGCCCATTTCATACCCGTGAAGAGCAAGAGGACTGCTCCATGGCTAGCTTCAGTTTATCTTCGAGAGATAGTTCGATTGCATGGGGTACCCTCTAGCATAGTGAGTGATCGAGATCCTATCTTCACTAGCAAGTTTTGGAAGAGTTTGCAAGAAGCAGTGGGGACTCAGTTGTGTCTGAGCACCGCATATCATCCTCAGACGGACGGCCAGACCGAGAGGGTGAATCGTGTTCTGGAAGACCTTTTGAGGCTTTGTATCTTGGATTTTGGAGGTACATGGGAAGAGCATCTTCCATTGGTGGAGTTCGTGTATAACAACAGCTTTCAGTCCAGTATTGGTATGGCTCCTTTTGAAGCTCTTTATGGAATGCCTTGTCGATCACCTACATGTTGGTGGGAATCTACGGATAAGATCTTGCTTGGGCCTGATATGGTTAGGGAGACTTCGGAAAAGATTGATCTAATTCGAAGAAGGATGAAAGCAGCGCAAGACAAACAGAAATCTTACGCGGATAAGAGGAGGACGGATCTGGAATTTGATGTTGGGGACATGGTCTTTGTCAAAGTATCTCCATTACGGAATGTAGTTCGTTTTGGGTCCGTTGGGAAGTTAGCTCCAAGATTTGTTGGGCCGTTTCCTATTAAGGAAAGGATTGGACGGATGGCATATAGAGTGGATTTACCCGAGAGACTTAGTGGGGTACATGACGTATTCCATGTGTCACATTTGAGGAAGTGCCTACATGAGACCGCAGAGGTGGTAGAGCCGAGCTTGCTTAAAGAAGTGGAGGTAGAGCGTGATGCAATTATTCGACGAGCTCCTACACGCATCCTTGGGTCAGAGATTAGGAAGTTGAGAAACAGAGAGGTTCGACTAGTCAAAGTGCAATGGGGAGAAGATGAGAGCAATGCTACTTGGGAGACAGAAGCGAAGATGCATTCACTGTACCCATTCCTTTTTGAGGGTATGTCTTTTAACTTCTCCTTTATCGTTTATCTAGTACTTATCTTATCTTTAGTATGTCCTCTCATTAGTACCTTTGACCTTTAGATAGGGTAAACCTATGGTTGAAACATGTGTTTGAGACATGTTATGTTTGATGGATGCGTGTGGATGCAAGTGTTTGCTAGTGGTTGCTCGTGGATGCATATACACACACTCTAGGCACTAGATCGGCTCAATCACTTCATATTGCATATTGCATATAATTGTGTGTAGGTAGCTATATTAATGGATGTATAATGGTTGTGCTATCATATGGATAATGCATTTTGGTGAATGATTGTGCACTCATGTAGAAATAGTGTGTGTCGATAGGGTTCTTTCGCATACATATTGGATGCATGACACTATCATGGTTTGCATTAAGGAGGTCAACTGAATCAGTAGACCGTCTGATTTTGCATTAGACAGGGAACATATACACACACTCTTTGCATATGTTCATACATCATTAGAAACTTTAAGGACAATGGATGCCAGTGTTTGATGGTTTAGTAGATGGTTGTTTGGTTGGTAGGATACGTTCTTCTTGACTTAGAGATTTCGGGGACGAAATCCTTTAAGTAGGGGAGAATGTAACACCCTGTATGTTGAATAACTTGCTATAATATAAAACAGGGCAGAATTAAATTTTAAAATCTGAATCAGAGGAAACGGGCTATGCCATTGCGTTCGTCTCGGAAAAATACGCGAAATAGAGTCCGAGTTTTCGAAAATCGGAGTCCGTATGGCCCAGATAAGGCCTGAAGAAGTTTTCAGAAATTTAAAACAGATTTTAAATACGAAAATTTCACATTTCAGAAGTGGCGGGAAAACTCCCGCCAGACCCAGGGAGTCGACCTGGGGGTCGACTGGGGAGTCGACCTGCCCACCAGGTCGACTGGGGAGTCGACCCTAGTGTCGACCTGGGGGTCGACCTCCCTGGTCGAGCCCAGACGACCTGCGTGCACCAGTTTGGCTTTTGGACTGTGTTTTGGTGGCTAGGACGAGATCAGACGGCTATAATCTTATTTAGGGTTAATCTAATGGCCTAAAACACCTAACTAATCTATAAATACACCCTAAGACTACCCTAATTCATACTAAAAATAGATACAATGCCGTCATGCCGTCAAAATGCAACTTGAAGGAGCCTCCATCAAATTGTAGAAGAAGATAGCATCTCAAATCAACTACTAATCAACTCTAGCAACTTAATCTTCTTCTTAGGAGTACTAATCAACAAGTTGTGAGTTTTCTATAGCCTTAATGACCAATTATTGAAATGATTATGATAGGATACGATGAGGTTATGGCTATGAATGTGGATCAATGCATGTTATGCAAGTTATATGCTATGTGTTAATGATGTTATGCATGTTATGCAAGTTATATGATATGTGTTAATGATGTTATGCATGTTATGCAAGTTATGTGCTATATGTTCATGATGTTATGCAAGTTATGCAAGTCATATGCTATGTGATCATGATGTTATGCAAGTTATGTAAGTCATATGCTATGTGATTATGATGTTATGCAAGTTATGCAAGTCATATGCTATGTGTTTGTGATGTTATGCAAGTTATGCAAGTCATATGCTATGTGTTTATGATGTATGCAAGTTATGCAAGTCATATGAGAAACATTGATCCATTATGACACCATGATATGCAAGTTTGGTGTATGCAAGTTCATCTATGATATGTATGCAAGTTTGGTGTATGATTATATGCAAGTTCACATATGACATGTTATGCAAGTATGGTGTTTGATTATATGCAAGTAACATGTGCTAGTTTACACCTTTGTATGATATGCATACATATGCAAGTTAACCCCTTTGTATGTCATATATACATATGCAAGTTTACCCCTTTGTATGACATAAATAACTTATGCAAGTTAACCTCCTTATGACATATGTGATTCATGCAAGTTTGAGTTGATTATTTATGCTAGTTGGGTTTGATGCTATATGCATGTTGACACCTTTAAACCCATGTTGATGCTAATGTTATGCAAGTTGAACCCATTGTATTTGTGATGAATCTTCCCTTTTATGTCATGTTAGCGAATTACGTGGGGAACGATGGGGTTAATATACATGTTAATGAAATGGTGTGAAGTTGGTATGATTATGCATACCATAAAGTGGATGGACATAATTGAGTCAATTATGTACATCATTAAAATTGGAATTAATTAGGGAAAATTAATTCGGGGGTGATTAATTAGGTGTAATTAATCGACTAAGACACGAGGTTGGACCCTTTTGTAGCATAAGACTGTCCGGAACCGACCGGCAAATCCAGCGGCTACAAATGATTGGCCCAATGTGAGAGGTCTTAGGCACAAACTACATACGTGACAAGTGTAAGGACACGAGGTTAGACTCGGTTATGGCGTAAGGCTGCCCGGATCCAACCGGCAAATCCAGCTGCCATAAAAGATAGTCTAATGTGAGAGGTCTTTACAACGGTTACGTTCTTAATCAATTAAGAAACACTTAACCAGATAAGCATGTAGTGGGCATGAGGGGTTAAGTGGGTGCCTTGAGTGGCATGTGGAAATCAAGTAAGTGTCTTGGGTGGCATGTGGAAATCTAGTGGGTTGCCTTGGGTGGCAATAGAAAATACGATTAGAATACTTAACCAAGTGGAAACATGTAATTAAACATGATTAAAGGGTTATGTGGGATGCACTAGATATAATGACAAGCTTAAGTGGTAGCTTGTGGGGGGCCCATTTCAACCAGTAACTCATATGTATCTTATTGGGCTCGACGCATGTCGAGGACGAGACACGCGTACTGGGCTTGATTATAAGAGGCCAAAACGGGTTAGCGGTGGCAACGCAAGTCCAACGGGTTTCATATGCGTGTGTGGACCCGGGCTGGTAGGTAAGACGTTGTTGCATCGTGTAGGTATAAGCCGTGCACCATTTGTTGTATCGGGTTGCCACTTTGGGGAGTGATACACCCCACTGTGGGGCCAGCACGGGTATCTACGGTAGGGAGCCAATCGCTTGGGAGTAGTGGGTACACCTAGTGGAGATAGGGGCAGACGGCACCTATGTAGTCAGCTAGGGGTACACGAAACTACTGGGTAAACTTTCTAAGTCCTTGGGTGGGATCAACCTTTAAGTAGGAATGACTGGTGTGGTGCAGTTAGTAATTACCCTTGAGTGGGCAGATGCGTCTTTACCGTTATCTTAGTTCATCCTATGTCTAGTTGGCTACTTAGTGTAGTCATTTATCCCCAGTCATCCCGTACCAAGTTATATCATACCCTAATTACTTTAATGATTGTTTTGTTAAAGTTATAGGGATCACTCAGACTTATGTCTGACCCCGTTGTTTTTATCTTTTTCCCCCTCAGGTCCTCAGGTTGGGCCTAGCACTAGTGGGCTTTGATCAGATTTCTTTATCTATCTTCTGGAGCTTGGACCGTGATGTAAAGCCCAGCTTATCTTTTCTTTTATGGCTATTGTTTATGTAGTGGGATTATGTACTTATGTTTTTATCAGGATGGATATTTAGTACTTGACTCTTTATGGTGTTGTAACTAAACATGTTTACCTTCTGCTGCAATGAAATGATGTTTTAGATTTTCAAGTATTTATATCTGTCTTGTGTAATTTTTCTGTTCTATATTCACTTAAAATGCTCCACCGAAGTTAAGGCATTCCCTTAGTGAGTGACCTTAGCGGGTGTGGGGTGTTACACAACCTGTTGAACATGAGGTGTAACAGTAGGCAGACAAACCTTCGGGACCCACATAACGACAGGAGGTCGAGGAAGTGAAATCCGCTCAGATAAGGGAACCGGACCAGGGATAAGGTCAGAAGATTTCCGAGCACAAGATTCCTGAATGTGGCCAAAAAAGTGGCAAGTGGAGCAAATGTCGGGTTTCCAGCCATATCTAACTCAAACCTCAACTACGTAGCCCTCAGCAACTCTAACTTCGATAGAATCTGAAAGTGGCTTGTCATAGGTCATTTCAGTTAATGCCTTGGCATAAAACAATTTACATCTAGCTACAGTGTTAACATCAAAACACTTTAATTTTCAAATTGAATTGGAAGCCTATTCAAACCAATCATAGACTGCAGAACAGAAAGAATGTGTGAAAAATTAAGTCCAAACCGCAATAGAGAGTAACTGTTTTCTGAACCAGTCAATAAATGGACTCTGATGAGGCATCGGATTTTCCAAACACCACATTAATGGCTAAATCAGTAGCAGTATCATAAACCCAACGAGTTGCTACAGATGAGGCACCTAACAAAGGGAGAGAATTTCATCTTGGAACGGAGTGGAACCCGAGTTCGGGGACAGAGCAACAACTTCAACCTCTGTTAGAACCCAAGAGAGTGTGTTTGCAACATCACCCAGGATAGAGTTTGCCAAAAATGAAGGCACAACATTTTCAGAGTCCAATCCTTTGTCAAAACAGTCAATCACCAGGGCTTTAGCCAAATACGAAGCCACGGAGTCGGGTTGAATTGCAAAGATGGGAAGAACGGTTGCGAGACTCGAGGCAGAAGGCGTTGGGGAGAATTATCGTCCAGCACGGGAGGCAGAGGCGGAAACCATATCTGGAATAGGGATCGATGCATTGCTTCTTCTCTTTCAGGGCATGGACACGAGGTAGACGATGCGAAGGAAGGGAGACAGATGATAGAGTCGAAGGGCGGATAGTGGTGGAGACGAGCGTGGATTGGACGACAAAGGACAAATCGCCAAAAGTAAAATCGTAGCTGACATTTCTTAATCCAACATCATTTTTGATTCAATTTAACAGGAATGTAAAATAACAGCAAAAAATTAGGTTGATTTGGTAATTTATAAAATCAATAAAGATTTCAAAATTCTTTAATCTTACCATTATTTAACAGATTGAAGGAAAAACATGCATCCAATGTAATACTAAATATTTTCATCAGCAGATCAAATTGGTATGTATTTTACACGAAAAATAGGGGAAACGTCCAATTATAAAGTGTGTTGTAAAGATACATTCACACAATATACTACATTTGAAAGATCATGTTAATGTTTCCATACAATAATAAAATAGGAAATAAATTTCTCTAGCGCTTCGAACCTCGACTTTGTTCCCGCTCTCTATACTTGAGCTTCCTCTCCCATAAATACATTACAAATTATGCCAACCTCCTATTTTACAACCATTCAGAAGGCATATTTTTATTCAGCGGACATGCTTATGGAACTTGGTTCAGCAATTAAGGATTTCTCAACAGATTTGACTCAAAATCTGGCAAGATATTTGGTCACATACTCATGCCACTTTCCACCTCCTATATAAATGTTTTCATTCAGTTACATCTAGATTCACCCATTTGAAATAGCAACAGACCATGTCATGTTATTGGTCAACAGAATACAGATATAATATAAATATTGCCACAAAAGATGAAAGTGCTTGCCTCCATCAAAATATGTTAAGTATTCCTCCTTATTTAAGCTTTTTGTTAATTAAAATATTAGTTTATACCACAAGTGCATAAGACGGGTTTCACATTTTTCCCAAACACCCGGAACTGGGATGAAAACATTATCCACTTCACAAGGAATAGAGGAACATATATTATTATGATGACACATGCACGCACACGCTGCACACACAGGTAATGTACCACTACATCTCATTCTACACCTTTACCGTCTTTGGTGCTACACTAATCCGAATTAAATGAAACTTTGAGGATGTGCAATCTGCAATATGAACATCATATTCACACCAAATGAGATCATCTGAACTTCCTAACATGATCAAAATGTCATGTCGAATATCAACAGCCAGAACACTAACTGTCAATTTGAAATATGATTTTGAACACGTTAGAATTATTCAAATTAGGCAAATTTTGTAGTCATTGTGTTTTATAAGAACATTTTACAATTTTTCTTTCGATTTTGAACTATGTATGACGAAAAAAAGGAGAGAGAGGGGAGGGGAGAGGGGTGTTTGTCAAAACAATCGGCAATGAAAATTTAGGAAACACACCTTTGCACCTACAAGCAGACCCAAAGCAATTGCAACCCTAAAGCGGAACTCCATATTGTCTTTTAGCCACAAGTACTTGGCTAGAGTACGAAGAATCTTCGTGTCAGCTACATGTTCATCAGCTGAGGCTTTTTTAACTACATCATTTTTTACTTGCTTCTTAGCTTCACCAGGAGGCATCATATTCAAGTCACTGGCAGAACTTGAAAACGATGCATGAACTCTGTACAAATGTATCTGCAAATGGATGTGGATGGAGTTATGTCTTAATCATTCTTTGCAACAATGCTTTGAAGTGCATTATATGTTTGATGAGCCACTCTAAAGCAAATCATATGCACTCAAAACATATACAAAAGAACAAAGATCTTCCATAGTGTCATTTTGAATTTATGAATCACAATATCACTATCTATTTGAAAAAAAAAATTGTGTTTTATAGTTGACTCTTACAGGCGTGCCCTACTTTATGGGTCCGTCTATTCACACCCCTATATTTGCTCTTCCCACCCCAATAATTTAAAAAGAAAAACCACCCTCCATTTTTTACTCTTCCCACCCTGTTTATACCCAAATTACCCATGTTTTCTTCATCAAATAAAAATTTACTTATCACATCTGCCCTGAGATTGTATCTTTTGTATGTAGCTAAACCATCAAAATTTCCCCAGTAATTGCAGAATGGATGTATCTTTTGTATTACTCTCCCAGTAATTGCTAAAAATGTATAATTGGTATCTAAAAATCTGAATCGATGTATCTTTTGTATGTATGAAACTCAGATGAGTTACAATTGGTGAATGGATTTATTTTTTAATGGAAGATGAAGGGTATAATTGGTATTGAATTTTTTAAAAAATTTACCGGGGTGTGAAGAGCAATTACCGGGGTGGAAATAGACGGAGCCCTACTTTATTTCAACTGATTTAACAGAAACATCAAACTTGTTTCCGTAAGCATATGAAACTGTAAACAAAAGTGCATTGTTATATTGTTGACATCATGGAAGTGCCTGATTATGAAACTTTAACAGTCTTCATACAACATGTTGAAGGGCTATAGTGTAAAATAGGTTGCCAATCAATAATCATCAACGAATATCAGCTGAGGGAAGTTACAATAAACCGCTAGAATCTTAATAAAAAAGGTAGGAGAAGTGAACCACCGAATTTATCGAAGCTTTTCCACCCCACATCAAAGGCGAATCGGATAGAAATCTATGAGAACTTCTGGAAGCGCCCCCGTTTCTTATCAAATAATCAGAACCTCCCCTTCCAGGGTAATCGGTACCACTGCTACGTACTAACTTTCCTGCGTCATAAACGGAGCAGCACCTCAAGATCAGATAACGACCGATCCCGGAGTTGTATGTATTGCTACGGCGGCCGGCGCATGACACGAGGCACCTCGATGCCGCCCTCATGGTAGCGACAGCAAACCCTAGAAATTTAAGGGAGAAGAAAGACAACTACAGATATTCTGCACAAAATGATATTTTACTTCGTCGTAGTTTAGTAATTGTTTAAATGGAATTGGGACGATAGGATTTGAATGAAGTTGGATAGTTTTGAGTTTGAGAGGGAGAGGGATGTTTGTGTTGGATTTAATAAGGCGGCTTGATTGTGACGAAGTTTTCGGCTTTCAAGTGTTTGAAGAGCAATTCGGCTCCTCGTTTGTATAGCAAAAACAATTAATGGTATATTTGATGGTGTGTGAGGGACATCTAATTTTCTCTTGAAAATAGCTATACAAACAACAATAAACCCAATTAGATTTGTGTATTTTTTAATATCAAGATTTTAATATGAAAAGGTTCATCTATTTATACCTTATAATTGTTTTTCGTCCTCCACTCATAATAACAAATTTTTGTTTTACTTTTACATCCAAACAATTAACTAAAATTTCCTTTTTCAGTGCGTCTCTTAATGTTCCACATTTTACTCATTTGCGCATGAATCGCTGAAAGAGATAATCAAAATTTTCTTGAAGAAGAGATCATAAACCGACCATAAACTCAACGGACAATGTTGAAGGCGAGCATTAAAAAAAAGACTACCTGAAAATGTAGATGTGGAAACTATAAAAAAAACTAGCTGATGACTAGTATTATAACATATGGATAGCGCTATAAACTAGCATGTAAAAATCATAATTATAGTTTTGTATTCGAGCGTAGAAAAACTTAGAAAATATTCTAAGTAATGAAATAAAACAAAACGAAAAAGAAAAAAAAAGAGTAAAAATGAAGGAGCGATTTTGGAATAAACGCCAAATGGAGTGGAAGTAGGAAGCCACGGTGAAAGTTTTATGTTGAAAGCACTGAAGTGGGAAAAGCAATTAAAGAGGAGAGAATAGATGTAGTCAATACCAAATTCTTTTCATATTACGATCAACCATTGCACGCAAAGTCATTTTGCACGGCTAACAGTCACTGGGGGTGAGCAATATTCGATTAGAACCGAATTAACCGACTGAGCCAGTTTATTTCGGTCGATTTGGTTTGGTTTTGAAACTAATTCGGTTTGTAAAATAATTTTATTTGGTTTTCGGTTTAACCGAATTAACTGAACTTTTATTATATGATCTAATTTAATGATATTGTAGCACTTAAAATAATTGTTTTAGTAATTGAATACAAAGGAATTTGTTAAAAATAAGTCAAATTTTATTTTAAACTTAAAATTTAAGGAATAAAACCCCTCTAAGCATAAATTTATGTTTGAATTCGAGTGAATTAATTATTTGAATAATAATATATCCTTCAAGTTCAGTTAAATCGGTTACCAACCGAATTAACCGAAATTATTTCGGTTCGATTTTGGAAATTTCCGGTTCTAATTCGATTTGAATTTTTTTTCTTTAAAACCAACCAAACGACTGAACGCTCACCGCTAACAGTCACAATCAACATCATTTTTTATAACCATCAACCATCGAACTACTAGTGTTCAATGCTTCATCTATTAATATCCTAAGTATTGACTTTGAAGACAACAAACATATGGATATTATTACTCTGTATATCCAAATTGTGTAGTTATTTCAGATATGTAGACATTTATAGAGATAAGTAGGAACTTAGTGGAAGAAAACGAACTGTATATGAAGATTAATATGAACAAATCGATTGAAGGAGAACATTATAATGACAAAGCTACTTAAAGTGATCAGTAGTTGATTGGACCTTAGAATCATTAGTTAAAGGCTCTATGGCAGTTATACTTGAAGATCATTGACCATTGATCTCATCACAAAAATTCACAAATAACTGAAATCTGTAACACATATTGATGTTGTTGGTTCTCCTTAAAAAACACTTATATGTCGACATATGAGATCAAGAATGCAAACATATCTGTTGCTGGACAGTTTTTTTAAAATTCAAATCAAAGAATTTTCCTGGCACTTCTTCACCAACAGACATGGCTCTTTTAACCAATGTATAAAACCTCTTAAAAACGAATTTCCCAATCAATTATCTTTTTTCATATTACTTATCTTTCGAAAATTTCTGAAAAAACTATGTTGAATTATATTTTGTTATCTTTGCAAATAGATATTGTTCCATTATAATTGTTCAACAATTTGCAAGCCACACAATATTAGAGAGCTTCATTTGGATTCATATTATTATCTATCTGATTTCATCATATTTTTCAAGAAATTCAATGGTATATTATCAATGGAAGATTGCAGGATTATTGTACCATATCTGCAATAATTTGTATTAAAGATATGATTATTTGTCATAATCTTTTGTTGTTTGTGAAAAGGACGGCGTTGTTACAGCTAGTGAAACAAAGTGGATGATCCTGTAGTCTGTAGATCAAGAGGGTGTCTGTTGTACCCAGTGAAATTAAGATTGTAGAGATGTTCTTATAATTCGTGAAAGCAAGTGGTTATAGTAAGGTTTTGCACGGTTGGGTGCAAGACTGAATGTATGATTGGTTAATCCGAGCTAGGGATGGCAATGGGGCGGGTCTAGGGTCTAAACCCGCTTGACCCGCCCCTGTTTTGACCCATTTAGACCCGCCCCATAGGGTCTTCGGGGCGGGTAGACCCGCGACCCGCTTTTGAAGGTCCGGGTCTAGGGTCGGGTCTGGGGCACGATTAACCCGCCCCAACCCGACCCGCATGGTTGAAACATCATTAATATACTTTATAACTATATTATTACTTGTTAATCTTCTTAGGTATATATTGTTATAACTTGAATATTATAATCCTTCAATCAATAAATTATAAAATTTTCATAGTATTATGTTGCATCAATGATAGCCATACAACGAAAAATGCATACATTTTGAACTATTATCTTACCACTCATTTTATTGTATTCTCTTATCATTGTGAACACATTATAAATTGCATATAATTTATCGTTTAGCGATAAAAAATATAAGTACATACATTTTTGTATATTAGAAAACAATATCACCCGGGTTACGGGGTGGGTCGGGTCTACCCTGACCCGTACGGGTTTCGGGTACGGGGCGAAATTCCAGACCCGCACCGGGTCTACGGGGCGGGTCTGGGGCGGGGTTTAAAAAGTCCGGGTCGGGTCTGGGGCACGAGAAACCCGCCCCAACCCGCCCCATTGCCATTCCTAATCCGAGCCAGTATAAATGTGATAACTTCCTCGTAACTTCTGCACTAAATAAAGGAACAAGTGTGATGTAGGACGTGGTTATAGTAAAGTTTTGAAACTAATTCGGTTTGTAAAATAATTTTATTTGGTTTTCGGTTTAACCGAATTAACTGAACTTTTATTATATGATCTAATTTAATGATATTGTAGCACTTAAAATAATTGATTTAGTAATTGAATACAAAGGAATTTGTTAAAGTTAAGTCAAATTTTATTTTAAACTTAAAATTTAAGGAATAAAACCCCTCTAAGCATAAATTTATGTTTGAATTCGAGTGAATTAATTATTTGAATAATAATATATCCTTCAAGTTCAGTTAAATCGGTTACCAACCGAATTAACCGAAATTATTTCGGTCCGATTTTGGAAATTTTCGATTCTAATTCGATTTGAATTTTTTTTTCTTTAAAACCAACCAAACGACCGAACGCTCACCGCTAACAGTCACAATCAACACCATTTTTTATAACCATCGAACTACTATTGTTCAATGCTTAATCTATTAATATCCTAAGTATTGACTTTGAAGACAACAAACATATGGATATTATTACTCTGTATATCCAAGTTGTGTAGTTATTTCAGATATGTAGACATTTATAGAGATAAGTAGGAACTCAGTGGAAGAAAATGAATTGTATATGAAAATTAATATGAACAAATCGATTGAAGGAGAACATTATAATGGCAAAGATACTTAAAGTGATCAGTGGTTGATTGGACCTTAGAATCATTAGTTAAAGGCTCTATGGCGGTTATACTTGAAGATCATTGACCATTGATCTCATCACAAAAATGTTGGAATATTTCGACAATTGGGTCATATATGTAAAATAAAATGTGTTATGCTATTTTGGTGTAAAGCCTATTTAAAGTGATCTAATTTTAGATTAGAATTAATAGACTTAAAGTTTAAGTTATCATGGGCCTAATGTGTAGATACTGGGGCATTTTATAATTTGTTGAAGGACCGAATTACAAAATGCCAACTCTATAAATAAAGGGTTATGGTCCCCGAATTACACAAGCCTTAGCAACTACATAATCTCTTCTACGGAGAGCTAATTTCAAATCTATTTGTGTCAATTTGGAAGCCCAAACCAAATTACATATTCTTCTTAGCAACCAAATATGGATTCAGGTATTGCCATGATTAACTACGGATTCACGTATGCTTCCGCTAATCTATTTCTTTTTTGTTCTCAATTAAATCAATATGGGTTACATATTTGGATCTAGGGTTTCACAATTGGATATTGTTAAAGTATATTGAAATCCTGACAAGTAGTATCAGAGCAAACCATTATTTATTTCTTTGAGAAATTATGAATTTAATTATTAAATTTATATTTTGAAACTGTAATCTAAGATTTAAAAGTGGAGCTTCATTTCATCGCATAAACATGTCTTATTCACAAGCTTTTTTTAGCTGTATGAAGCAAACGAAATTTTTTTTATCTAACATATTAAGTAATGTTGGCATGAAACGATTTAAAAATAAAATGGTGTTATTTTTTTAAGGATCAATCGTTTAGGACATGCCCTATGGCTGAAGAAAAACAAACATTAATCATGCCTTTGCACTATTTTGTACATAAGAAAATCTGTCATTTCATATATTCAGAGTAATCAAGATTTTAAATGCTTCAATAAAGTTTGTGTAATGACCCGAAAATCCGGTCCAATTTGAGCTGACCAAAAACACAGGTCCAACCCCAAATTAAACTGAAAATCAGGAAATTAATAGAAAGGAAACAGAGGGTGAGGAAAGATAAGATAGAAACTTAGAATAGAAGAAGAAGAACAACACAACATCAGAGTAACACGAATCTCACAGCAGAACGAATAAATATATTTCATAACATAACTTTGAAATACGAATCTGTACTTGAATATACATATCATTATCAAAGTACATCACTTACAACACAACGGAAATAACTATAGCTATATGATTCTGAAGCCTCCTGCTCCAACTCTTCAAGTATCTGTAAATCCCGACTACTTGACTGCCCATACAAAATTGGGCACCCAAGAGTTTAGGGAAAACAAAACAAAATAAACTCCGGATCAGTCATGGGACTGGTATGAGTAAAACAGTCTAAAACAGTTTGAACAAGTAAACGATATCTCATAAGACCACGCCGTATAACGGAACGGGTTTTTCCCTTATGAGAATCCAAAATATCTTTATATCAAAAACCTTTTGATATTATAATAATGTCTATCAACCACAATATAATAATCATCTAGTAGAAACGCTTTCATCTCACGTTCTACATATATGGTATACAATCAAAACCGCAAGCACGTATTGGGTAATGGATTTCCAACTATGACAAGGTATGGAACCACCTTTCACTAGTGTACCTCTAGAAAGGAATACACTCGGCTCAACAAGAATATCTTGCAACCCGGCCACACATGACCGACCACTCATTTCGCTTGAGTGTATCGAATGTATATCACCAACGGTTGGGATCAGCAACCGTTTCCCGAATGGGACAGCATCAACAATAGATTTTTAGAAGTAAATGAAACTCTAGATCAGGTGATTATACACCCTACTCCGGTGCGACCGACTTAGCCATGTTGCCTGCCCGATTTCTATCATTTACCGGATGTGAGGCTAGAAGCTACGCTTTATCATCACACCAGATTCACTTTGAATGCCACATCGTCAAATCCATCAAATCACCGATTGACGTCCTCAATCACACATTATGTGTTAGCTAAAAGAAGTTTCCTTCTCCACTTCCACACTTGGTACGGTTGGAGAAATCAATATACGTGATCGTCTGGAAATACTTTGTCAGACATCCGTCCATACAAGTCATCCAGGAACAGGATGAACCGAAGGCACTATTCTGTAAACATGATAGCCCTTGCATAACTCCGTCTTCAATTTCCTTTGGCATATATGATTCGCAACGCTTATGCCAATACAGAGTGGTTCTTTGGATAATAATCCAACCGGTCTCTCCATATTAACAACGTTAAAATGGTTAAAAACATTGATAGTCTATGATTTAACTATCGAAGAAAAACACGTGTGCAAACAACGATATTATTTTCAGATGGAAATTCTATCAATCAGACATCATTTAACATTTATCTCCTTAGTTCATTTTCATCTCATGTTTCCCTATATTCACCATTTGTTATTTTCTAAATTTAGAAAATATATCTTATTAACACTGGAAAACATTTCCATTTCTTGTTTTCTGTGTTAGAAAACATTTCTGGTTCTTGTTTGGAAACATTTCCAAAACTCTTACGTTTGGATTTAGCAGATGTTTAGATAAAACATCGCTATGCCAACTCAAACCATCATACTTATTCAGTTAACCATCCTTTACTACCGAACCTTAACCATTCCTTAGTTAAAACGAAGCCAATCAAGTTGGGGTAGAACTACCTCTCAGACCTTAACTGAACAACATTTCTAACCTTGAAATAGGCAAAGTTCACTTTAAAATTTCTTTAACTAACTTCCTTACTTAACCTTTCTTTCGAATAACTATATTCGATTAACTCTTTTGACTTAACTCTATTCGATTAACTCATTTGGATTAACACTATTGGATTAACTCTATTTGATTTAACTCTAGTCGATAACTCCTTTAACTCTATTCGAATAAACCAAATTCGATTAACTCCTTTAATTCTATTTAACTCTATTCGAATAACTAATATTCGATAACTCTATTTGATTTAACTCTAGTCGATAACTCCTTTAACTCTATTCGAATAAACCAAATTCGATTAACTCCTTTAATTCTATTTAACTCTATTCGAATAACTAATATTCGATTTACTAACTTTCGAATACCATATTCGTTTTAACTCCTTTCGAATAACTAATTCGATTTACTAACTTTTGAATACCATATTCGTTTAACTCCTTTCAAATACCATATTCGATTTACTAACTTTCGAATACCATATTCGTTTTAACTCCTTTCGAATAACTAATTCGATTTACTAACTTTCGAATACCATATTCGTTTTAACTCCTTTCGAATACCATACTCGATTTACTAACTTTCGAATACCATATTCGTTTTAACTCCTTTCGAATAACTTATTCGATTTACAAACTTTCGAATACCATATTCGTTTTAACTCCTTTCGAATAACTAATTCGATTTACTTCGAATACCATATTCGTTTTAACTCCTTAACTAATTCGATTTACTAACTTTCGAATACCATATTCGTTTAACTCCTTTCGAATACCATATTCGATTTAACTCCTTTCGAATAACTATATTCGATTTAACTCTATTCGCTTTATAAAGATTTCCTTTTTAACAACGTTTATTCATTTTTAAAGATTTACTTTTAGTAACGGTTCTCCATTTTAAAATGATTTCCTTCTTATAACAGTTTCCTTTTTATAATGTTTATTCATTTTATAAATATCTCCTATTTATAAATATTCCAATTTATAAATATTTCTTATTTATAAATATTCCATTTATAAATATTTTATTTTCAAATATCACTTTGAAAATATTCCCTTATCAATATTTCGGTATGTTATGGTATTTAACATATCAAATCACGACGATCAGTATCATCCAAACACATATAATCGACAACAGATTATATATCACATCATATATCACAATATATGAAAAACGGTAAAATAAATGTTGAGGAACCCAGTTGGGTTCCTCCAACTTGTTTCCCAGCATCACAGATGTTAAACAATATAGATAACATCACTTTCAGTTCCATATGATATATTCTGTTAAACAGAATCAATATAGAAATTCAACTAACTGACTAGCAGTTCAATCAAACAGTCAACACATAGTCAATCAGCCAATATTTAATAGTTCTAAAAATACAACATGAAATTATAAACTGTTCAGAGTTAGTGAGATTTATTCACATTGGACTATCATCGTTAATTAACGATAATTGTAGTTCGATTTGATTTAAATCAAACAATTTATTTTGCCATAAATTCAAACGAGCTCCACTCCGCTCCCAGTCAGTCTCGTTGTGTTGTTCTCGTCCATACGATCCTATCGGATCTTGTTTCGTGCAATTCCGATAACATATGACAAAGTTATAACAGTTTGAAGTTTATAAACATTTAAATAAAATAAAAACAGGGGTTTATTCTCTAAATGGGCCTTACCTAAATCCGTCGGCCCACTTCCCCTTAAATGCCCCAAACCCGCGTCGCCCTTCAAACCCGTCTTCTTCTATCGTGGCCCTCAGGAAAACCACTCAGCCATTACCGCACGTTCTTCCTCCTCCATCTCATCCAACACTCAACGAAACCACAAACCAAACTCACCATTGTACTCCTCTTCACACACTCTTCCTCCCAATGCCCAAACCGCGAAGCTCGACGCCACCCTCGAAAACCCGTCGACGGCTCCCCTACCACGGACATCGACACATTTTATTACGTAAAAATCCCAAAAATTCACACTTCGTGTTATTTTCCACTACGAATTCATCGATAACATTCGTTTTGCAAACAAATGACCACACGCGGCAAATTCTCGAGCCCTAGTTTACTGCTCAACTTTGAGCTTCCATAGACCAGCGTCGCACTGTACGAAACTCCCATCAACATGAAGCTCTCCTCTTCCCAAGCCCAAATACATATACATCATGATTTATAGATTATTCTAGGATTTTATTTGGATTTTGAAGTTGCGTTTCTTTTACTGTGAAGAGAAAAGTGACGGCGGAACAAAGAGAAAAAATGAAATTAGGTTTTAGGAATTTTAGTTAAGGGTTATTTATAGGAAAAATAAATATCTGGATATTTTATAAAAGGAATATTCCCGGTATATTCTCATATATATATTCATTTTGCTTTCTAAAAAATTTCGTGATTACATACGATACCCAAAAATCACGAAACTAGGCATGTAGGTAGAGTTGACATTTCGGTCCCAACGAAACTGGTTTCATCGAATTCCGACTCCGTTTGCTCACACAGTGTATTTTTAAAGCTCTGGATGACCCATTTAAATATATAAATATATTTAAATAAAAATTAATTAAATATGGAATAATTTATATTATCGTATATATTCACAGTGGAATACCATATAGCTTCAGAATATTCCTATATGAAATTTCTAACTCGATATTCAAATCTGGGTCAACCCGATATTCGATTTATATTAAAATTCCCTTTTAAAATATAAATAATTCCTTTATAAATTATAAAGGAATTCCACAGCGACTTTTTTTGAAATTTGATTTGGACGTGAATCAAAATCTACACGACGAAAATCCCGATTTTTCTCTTCCACTAGAAAGATATACTCCTCCAGCTCCACACGTTTCTTGTTTCACAGAAATCCGGCTTAAAACGAATCATGTACATTCAGTTGAAGTTCGAATCGCCAATTTACGAACTGCAGCGCTATTTCAAGCTCATTTATAATTATATTATAAAATATATGTTCAAACTGTCGTATATATAATATATTCATTATCTAATTCAATTCTGAACTAAATTAAATATCACAGATGATCCCGTTCACACCATATTGCCATTTCAGCCAATTCTGATTATTTCAGAATTAAATATATTATTTAATTATTATTTTAAATTAAATATTCACCATAATTTAATTAACGACGATTTTATTCCCTAAATCACTATTTATATAACTAAATAAATTAATTATAATACCTCTGCCAATGCGGGTCATTACAATCTTCCCCACTTAAAATAATTTCGTCCTCGAAATTGCTAAAAGGTAGAGAACGACCCTATCGACTGGTTAGAACATATTTGTTCACTTCTCAACTTCAGTTTCCAATTGGACCAATTTAATTTCAATTAAATATTAATTAATTCTTATCACCGAAAATTTTCAAAAATTATGAAAATTTTCTAATACCTTAACTCTTCGAAAAATTTCGTCAGCACCTCCTTTGTACTGGTCAATACGTCAAACCACCACTCGCCTTTCTGGGCCATCTCTAACCCAAAAGAAAATCAAACAGCCAAGCGGCTAGCAGATTCGGCTCATAAATCTTATATCCAATAGAAATATAAACTTGTACCTTTTGTCGGCATATCAACTCTATCACTTTCACCTGTTGTTAATTCGGCGGATACAAGGGTCATCCCAATCAAATTCCAAATCTGCCTTTATCCATAACACAACCATCCGCTTATATCTGAGCCAAATATCATTTCAACTCAAGTTTCTTCTCGATTCCCAACTCTTAACTTAATTATCACATTACACTTCAAATTTGAATCTCACAAATCCAATTTGTCTTGATATCATTCTAATTCAATCTCAGTTACCACTTTACTGTCTTTACTTTAATTCAAATTTTCCTTCACAAATTTCTGTTAAATTTGTTTTTAATTCAAACAGTCTTTCCCTGAGAGTTTTTAAATAGTTTACTCTTTTCAAAAAACAGATTTTCCTTTTGAACATGTCACTGAGCCTTAATTAATATTCCATTAGTTAAATCACTTCTCTATTTCTTTATCACTATTTGTTAACCAAATATTTTCAATAACCATATTAGCCTTTTATGTTATTTGGAAAACATTTCCGAATATCGCCTTCCTTTCTTTTCTAAATTTTAGAAAATATATGTTATTTATAATTGGAAAATATTCCAATTACTTATCTCTTTTCCGATCTCGTTTATTTCTATACTTAGGAAATATTCTTTATTACATTTCCAAGCTTACACTTATTTGGGTTAAAACGGATGTTGTGTAAACCATCGTTACGACAACCCAAATACTATATTCAACTAACTCTTATTCAGCATTAATCTTCGAGCCTGAAATCTTACTATTTATTTGTTAATAATGAAATCAATCAAGTTGGGGTATAACTACCTCTCAGACCTTGACTGAATAACATTTATAACGTCAAAACAGATATGACTACTTACTCGAATAATCAATACCATACAACTACTTATTCACTTTTAAACACGTATACGCTTCCTCTCTCTATTCTTACTAGATTTTACTCTTAGTCTTCCTTTTTGATTTTACTATTCTATTTCTAAGTTCGTTTCCTTATCGACTTCTATATATATATATATATATATATATATATATATATATATATATCGATACGTTGATTTCTAACTATCAAATTATCTTAAAAATATTCTAACTCCTTAAATTCCCGGAAAAATCGCCATAACCTCCTTTGTACTAGGAGCATCGGGATATTTCAAATAGTCTCCCATGGCCCTCACCAATCCAAAAGAAAAAGCCAAGCGGCTAGCCGATTCGGCGCATAAAATCTCATATATGAATTAAATACATACCTTTTCGTCGAGCATTCTATTTATATACCTTCATACCTTATTCATACCTATCTCATGTATATTTATACCTGCCCAATCTATTTTAACTATACTTGATTGTTTTAACTCAATTCGTTAATTAATTTGTTAATTAACTCTTTAGTCTATTTCACTTTTATATTTGAACATGGCATGTTCAAATATATTTTAACTTGCTTATTAACTAATTTGAATCCAAATTTCAAATTTAAGTTTTATATTCGATTTCGAATATCCAATTACAAATCCAATTCACCTTTCAAAGTTCAACTTCAAATTCAAAACTCGATTAACTAATTCCTCTTCGACTTAGTTAATTCTATTCAATTTCTATTCAAATTTTATATTACTTCTGTTATTCAAATCTATATATCAAATTCTATTCAAATTATAAATCCCATTTGAATTTCTATATTCAAATTCTATATATTCAAATTCTATAGTTTAAATTCCATTTGAATTCTATATTCAAATTCTATATATTCAAATCCTATATTTGAATTCCTTTATATTTTCTATATTCAAATTCTATATTTGAATTCCATTTGAATTTCTATATTCAAACTCTATTTGAGTTTCTATATTCAAACTCTATTTGAATTTCTATATTCAAACTCTATTTGAATTTCTATATTCAAATTCTATTTCAATTCCATTGAATTTCATATATTCAAACTCCCTTTGAATTTCTATATTCAAACTCTATTTCAATTCCATTATTTAAATCTTCTTTATTCAAATCTCATTTGAATTTCTATATTCAAATCCCCTTTGAATTTTCTATATTCAAATCCCCTTTGAATTTTCTTATTTAAATTCTATGTTTGAACTTCCTTTATTCAAATTCCTTTTCAAACTTTCTTTATTCATTCTTTAAATAAGTCTCGATTTCAATTCCTTTTGAAATTTATAT
Organism: Allium sativum; assembly: GCA_030737875.1. NCBI lineage: Eukaryota > Viridiplantae > Streptophyta > Magnoliopsida > Asparagales > Amaryllidaceae > Allium > Allium sativum. The sequence continues at coordinate 791,940,715 of CM060919.1, read as the reverse complement.
TTCTACCTTTGGAAAATAGATTTCCCTTTCAATTTCACACTTGTATTTTTATTTCTGAATTATCCAATGATAATTCTTTTCACTTCATTTATAAAAGAACTATTTATAAACTTCGTTTATAAAGGAACTTCTCGTTTTATTTCTTTTAAAACAAGTTAATATTTCAAATCTATTTAAAAATTCAAATTCTATATTTTAAATCCCATTTTGAAATTCAACACAACTTGTCTTTTCCCAAAACAAATTCAAAACAGTATCTCTGGTAGTAATTCGTCACTTACAACTCGAAAATGAATACTGATGATGCAGCTGTCATCATCAGAATCTATTTTCCAGCGATCGAAGTGAGTTCAGTACTATAAAACCATTTCAAAACATTTCCATTTTGAAATTCATTTCAAAATATAATCCACACGACTTGTAAAACAATTTAAAATCTCCCAGGATCTTAAATTTTCCTTATTTATAATCCAAATCCATTTACAAACACTTATCCAATTCTCTAGAGTTTTAATTCAATTTCTGGTTTAAATTTCAGATTTAATTCATTTCAATTTCATATGTTTCACTTATATGAATACTGATTGATTATTTACATAACCATTTTACTTATAATCTTACTCGATTATAATAACAACCAATATGTCCACTATGTACCAAAATATACGTTGGGTAAAATTATTTTCATTTACCCTTTTTCAAAACATATCGTGTCGACCCATCGTATTCGAGTGTTTACAAACTCCTACCGATACAGTGGATCAAACTGGTCGACCAGAACCCATAAACAACTCAACCAATGAATCTCCACAATATAAAACAATTTTTATATCAATAACAAATACGCTCACTCGTATATATACACTCAAACTCAATCTAGGGCATTACTAACCCCATCTCTACTGAGTCACGCCACAGAGCCAAGGTAATTCACTTAACTTAAGCTCTGATACCAACTGTAATGACCCGAAAATCCAGTCCAATTTGAGCTGACCAAAAACACAGGTCCAACCCCAAATTAAACTGAAAATCAGGAAATTAATAGAAAGGAAACAGAGGTTGAGGAAAGATAAGATAGAAACTTAGAATAGAAGAAGAACAACACAACATCAGAGTAACACGAATCTCACAGCGGAACGAATAAATATATTTCATAACATAACTTTGAAATACAAATCTGTACTTGAATATACATATCATTATCAAAGTACGGCACTTACAACACAACGGAAATAACTATAGCTATATGATTCTGAAGCCTCCTGCTCCAGCTCTTCAAGTATATGTAAATCCCGACTACTTAACTGCCCGTACAAAATTGGGCACCCAAGAGTTTAGGGAAAACAAAATAAACTCCGGGTCAGTCATGGGACTGGTATGAGTAAAACAGTTTAAAACGGTTTGAACAAGTAAACGATATCTCATAAGACCACGCCGTATAACGGAACGGGTTTTTCCCTTATGAGAATCCAAAATATCTTTATATCAAAAACCTTTTGATATTATAATAATGTCTATCAACCACAAAATAATAATCATCTAGCAGAAACGCTTTCATCTCACGTTCTATATATATGGTATACAATCAAAACCGCAAGCACGTATTGGGTATTGGATTTCCAACTATGACAAGGTATGGAACCACGTTTCGCTAGTGTACCTCTAGAAAGGAATACACTGGGCTCAACAAGAACATCTTGCAACCCGGTTACACATGACCGACCACTCATTTCGCTTGAGTGTATCGAATGTATATCACCAACGGTTGGGATCAGCATCTGTTTCCCGAATGGGACAGCATCAACAATAGATTTTTAGAAGTAAATGAAACTCTAGATCAGGTGATTATACACCCTACTTCGGTGCGACCGATTTAGCCATGCTGCCGGCCCGATTTCTGTCATTTACCGGATGTGAGGCTAGAAGCTACGCTTTATCATCACACCAGATTCACTTTGAATGCCACATCGTCAAATCCATCAAATCACCGATTGACGTCCTCAACCATACATTATGTGTTAGCTAAAAGAAGTTTCCTTCTCCGCTTCCACTCTTGGTACGGTTGGAGAAATCAATATACGTGATCGTCTGGAAATACTCTGTCAGACATCCGTCCATAAAGTCATCCAGGAACATGATGAACCGAAGGCACTATTCTATAAACAAGATAGCCCTTGCATAACTCCGTCTTCAATTTCCTTTGGCATATATGATTCGCAACGCTTATGCCAATACAGAGTGATTCTTTAGATAATAATCCAACCGGTCTCTCCATATTAACAACGTTAAAATGGTTAAAAACTTTGATAGTCTGTGATTTAACTATCGAAGAAAAACACGTGTGCAAACAACGATATTATTTTCAGATGGAAATTCTATCAATCAGATATCATTTAACATTTATCTCCTTAGTTCATTTTCATCTCCTGTTTCCCTATATTCAACATTTGCTATTTTCTAAATTTAGAAAATATGTCTTATTAACACTGGAAAACATTTCCATTTCTTGTTTTATATGTTAGAAAACATTTCTGGTTCTTGTTTGGAAACATTTCCGAAACTCCTACGTTTGGATTTAGCAGATGCTTAGATAAAACATCACTATACCAACTCAAACCATCATACTTATTCACTTAACCATCCTTTACTGCCGAACCTTAACCATTCCTTAGTTAAAACGAAGCCAATCAAGTTGGGGTAGAACAACCTCTCAGACCTTAACTAAACAACATTTCTAACCTTGAAATAGGCAAAGTTCACTTTAAAATTTCTTTAACTAACTTCCTTACTTAACCTTTCTTTCGAATAACTATATTCGATTAACTCTTTTGACTTAACTCTATTCGATTAACTCCTTTGGATTAACACTATTGGATTAACTCTATTTGATTTAACTCTAGTCGATAACTCCTTTAACTCTATTCGAATAAACCAAATTCGATTAACTCCTTTAATTCTATTTAACTCTATTCGAATAACTAATATTCGATAACTCTATTTGATTTAACTCTAGTCGATAACTCCTTTAACTCTATTCGAATAAACCAAATTCGATTAACTCCTTTAATTCTATTTAACTTTATCGAATAACTAATATTCGATTTACTAACTTTCGAATACTAGATTCGTTTTAACTCCTTTCGAATAACTAATTCGATTTACTAACTTTCGAATACCATATTCATTTTAACTCCTTTCGAATAACTAATTCGATTTACTAACTTTCGAATACCATATTCGTTTAATTCCTTTCGAATACCATATTCGATTTACTAACTTTCGAATACCATATTCGTTTTAACCCCTTTCGAATAACTAATTCTATTTACTAACTTTCAAATACCATATTCGTTTTAACTCCTTTCAAATACCATATTCGATTTACTAACTTTCGAATACCATATTCGTTTTAACTCCTTTCGAATAACTAATTCGATTTACTAACTTTCAAATACCATATTCGCTTTAACTCCTTTGGAATAACTAATTCAATTTACTAACTTTCGAATACCATATTTGTTTTAACTCCTTTCGAATAACTAATTCGATTTACTAACTTTCAAATACCATATTCGTTTAACTCCTTTCGAATACCATATTCGATTTAACTCCTTTCGAATAACTATATTCGATTTAACTCTATTCCCTTTATAAAGATTTCCTTTTTAACAACGTTTATTCATTTTTAAAGATTTACTTTTAGTAACGATTCTCCACTTTAAAATGATTTCCTTCTTATAACAGTTTCCTTTTTATAACGTTTATTCATTTTCTAAATATCTCCTATTTATAAATATTCCAATTTATAAATATTTCTTATTTATAAATATTCCATTTATAAATATTTTATTTTCAAATATCACTTTGAAAATACTCCCTTATCAACATTTCGGTATGTTATGGTATTCAACATATCAAATCACGATTATCAGTATCGTCCAAACACATATAATCGACAACAGATTATATATCACATCATATATCACAATATATGAAAAACAGTAAAATAAATGTTGAGGAACCCTGCATCACAGATGTTAAACAATATAGATAACATCACTTTCAGTTCCATATGATATATTCTGTTAAACAGAATCAATATAGAAATTCAACTAACTGACTAGTAGTTCAATCAAACAGTCAACACACAGTCAATCAGCCAATATTTAACAATTCTAAAAATATAACATGAAATTATAAACTGTTCAGAGTTAGTGAGATTTACTCACATTGGACTATCATCATTAATTAACGATAATTGACGTTCGATTTGATTTGAATCAAACAATTTATTTCGCCATAAATTCAAACGAGCTCCACTCCGCTCCCAGTCAGTCTCATTGTGTTGTTCTCGTCCATACGATCCTGTCGGATCTTATTTCGTGCAATTCCGATAACATATGACAAAGTTATAACAGTTTGAAGTTTATAAATATTTAAATAAAATAAAATAAAAACAGGGGTTTATTCTCTAAATGGGCCTTACCTAAATCCGTTGGCCCACTTCCCCTTAAATGCCCTAAACCTGCGTCTCCCTTCAAACCCGTCTTCTTCTATTGTGGCCCTCAGGAAAACCACTCAGCCATTACCCCACGTTCTTCCTCCTCCATCTCATCCAACACTCAACGAAACCACAAACCAAACTCACCATTGTACTCCTCTTCACACACTCTTCCTCCCAATGCCCAAACAGCGAAGCTCGACGCCACCCTCGAAAACCCGTCGACGGCTCCCCTACCACGGACATCGACACATTTTATTATGTAAAAATCCCAAAAATTCACACTTCGTGTTATTTTCCTCTACGAATTCATCGATAACATTCGTTTTGCAAACAAATGACCACACGCGGCAAATTCTCGAGCCCTAGTTTACTGCTCAACTTTGAGCTTCCACAGACCAGCGTCTCACTATACGAAACACCCATCAACATGAAGCTCTCCTCTTCCCAAGCCCAATTACATATACATCATGATTTATATATTATTCTAGGATTTTATTTGGATTTTGAAGTTGCGTTTCTTTTACTGTGAAGAGGAAAGTGACGGCGGAACAAAGAGAAAAAATGAAATTAGGTTTTAGGAATTTTAGTTAAGGGTTATTTATAGGAAAAATAAATATCTAGGTATTTTATAAAAGGAATATTCCCGGTATGTTCTCATATATATATACATTTTTCTTTCAAAAAAATTTGTGATTACATACGATACCCAAAAATCACGAAACTAGGCATGTAGGTAGAGTTCGACATTTCGGTCCCAACGAAACTGGTTTCATCGAATTCTGACTCCGTTTGCTCACATAGTGTATTTTTAAAGCTCTGGATGACCCATTTAAATATATAAATATATTTAAATAAAAATTAAATTAAATATAGAATAATTTATATTATCGTATATATTCACAGTGGAATACCATACAGCTTCAGAATATTCCTATATGAAATTTCTAACTCGATATTCAAATCCGGGTCAACCCGATATTCGATTTATATTGTAATTCCCTTTTAAAATATAAATAATTCCTTTATAAATTATAAATGAATTCCACAGCGACTTTTTCTGAAATTTGATTTGGACGTGAATCAAAATCTACACGACGGAAATCCCGATTTTTCTCTTCCACTAGAAAGATATACTCCACCAGCTCCACACGTTTCTTGTTTCACAAAAATCCGGCTTATAACGAATCATGTACATTCAGTTGAAGTTCGAATCACCAATTTACGAGCTGCAGCGCCATTTCAAGCTCGTTTATAATTATATTATAAATTATACCTTCAAACTGTCGTATATATAATATATTCATTATCTAATTCAATTCTGAACTAAATTAAATATCATAGATGATCCCGTTCACACCATATTGCCATTTCAGCCAATTCTGATTATTTCAGAATTAAATATATTATTTAATTATTATTTTAAATTAAATATTCACCATAATTTAATTAACGATGATTTTATTCCCTAAATCACTATTTATATAATTAAATTAATTAATTATAATACCTCTGCCAATGCGGGTCATTACAGTTTGAGATACAAAATTATTTTGTTGCAGCAACTAAATATAATTGAGATAATATAGTTTTTATGTGAAGGGATAGCTTACACCCTTTTCTTAAATAATGTTGGGACCATATGCCTTCAGTTCATGGACATACGTAATTTTATTTTTTCATTTTGTTGGTGGAACGCGTACGTTCATGGAATTCTCAGTCACACTTATTTAGCCAAGCGTCCAAATTTCAACTTGGCATTGGATTCAGTTTGGTTTCTTTTAATGACATCACAGCCATACGAAGAGCAATCTCATCAACTTCTGCGCATTCAGTGTCATATAAGCTAAAGTATGTTTTTTTTAAGTGTTTTATAACACTCAAAATATATTTTACATATAAGGATAAATTCAAATATAATTTTGGTGTCTCTTTATAGCCGTAAATATCCTACATACATAGTGAATTAACTGAAATAATATGTCACTAAAGTGACCTCTATATTTTGGTTGTTTATGAAAATGTTTGATATTTGTGTGTAGTTGTTCATGCGAGTAATAGCCGTCCCAAAAGAAGACTAATATTTGGCCGAATCGCTTACACATGTGTGATGATAAATATGTGACAATTATAAGGTTTTTCGAGTGAATAATTAATCGGTCCAAAGGAAGATTGTTATTTGACTTGAATTTATTGTCAGTGTTTGATCATTACAACAAGAGTACCACTTACAGTTAATATTACTGTCCAAAGACTTGATACTAATGTGTACTAAGTATCTTGAGAAGAGACTTACCAATTATTTAAATTTACTAGTTGATATTTGGCTATGAGCATATACGGTCAATCTTCATTTTATTTTTTGTTCATTTTCATCTAATTAATCTGAATTATCTGTCAATTTAAAGAATATTTCCATCTTGTTTTGGGATAAATATAAGGATTTGTATGAGAGCATGTTATTTGTTCTTGACTTTATAGATTTAACTCTTGTAACTAAGAGGGTTACAACCAACCCTACTACGGTTAAATATTCTTATAATGTTATGAAGAATATTGAAAGGTGATATAATTCAAAGAAAAGAGTTAAATGATCATTAAGTAAATACTTTAGAAGTTTTCAAGGATGTGCTATAGGTAACGATAACTAATTTTGTATAAGTTATCTACTGAAAATGAAAACGGTTTTTGTGAAGACAATAAGGGAAATCAAGCACTCTTTGTGGTGCTTGATTACATAAAGTCAAAATAAAAGAAATATAAATGAGTACTATACGGAAAAAGATATTGCTTCAAAAGCTAAAGACGCTCAAGTTATTGTTATTTTTGGTGTTATCTTCATTATATTCATTTAAAGATTAAAATTATTTTAAGAATAATATGTTATCTTATTGGGCTAATTTAGCGCTTTGGTAATTAAAATAAAGATTGAAGTTTTTATGATTGAAAAGTAATCATTTGATATATATTGTAAATAAATGTATGAATAAGGATTAAGAAGTCGCTAAGGATCTCGAAGAAAAGAGATAACATACAGATATATTTATAGTTATTTCTTTAATAGGATATACAGACATGTAAAGTTATTATTGAGATTTAAGTCAAACTGTTTGAATTTATTTGATGTTTTTTTTTTGTTGTCATTTAGACAGATTTCAGTTTTTATATTTCTAATATGAACATATTAGGTTATTATTGTTCATCAAGAAATAGTAATGTTGATTTATGAACAAATTCAAAATTTTATATAAATGAAGCTATTGATGTTTGATATATAAGTTATGACTACTTATGCTAAATAGCTTGTGTAATGATATCTCAAATTTTGTTTTTTGGTGACTAATATATAATTATTTGTTTTGGTTTACTGAGCAATTATAGATTGAGATATCATAAAGATAGAAAATACTTTATTAATATTCTAAGGGATTTAAAGTTTATAATCTTTATGAACCCACACTAAGGAAAAGTTTTAAAGCGGGAAATGCAATAGTTTTTTGAGGATGTTGAGTTTGGGGGGAGAAATAAAGTAATATCATTGTCTTTGAAGAGAATTATTATCTTTGATTCAACTGCAGTTGCTTCTTCGCTTAAAGTTTAAGATTTGGTTTCTTTTACTAAGAAGAAGTAAATTAAGAACCATAATAAGACGATGTTGAAGATAATTTTTCTTTAAGCTAAGGATACTGCATCAAGAAAAAAAAACTCAATAACCTCAAAATGCAAGATCGCTAAGAAAATCCACCTAAATGGGAAGAAATGCTATTTCAAATTATTATGTAGTGTTTTCTTCATAAAGATAAATAATGGATTAATAAAGATGATGCGCTATGGACTTACATCAATCCACGTAAGGTACTAATTTAAAATGTGGATTTAAGAAATGAACATATAGCATAAATCTGTATGGATAACAAAGTTTGAAATCTCCTCTAACTTAAGTACTAAGATCATTGGTTATGAATAATTATTCAAAGCCAAAAAGGATCAAGTGGGTAATATTGAATTTTATAAGCCACTTTTATTGAAATCACTATTATTAAAAGGAAATTTTATTTTCTTTAAAGAATGTTTCATTTTGGACTTAGTAAACGATTCTTTTGAATCGATCGCTTTGGAGCTTACTACATTTTGTACTTTTGAGCATTATCTGATGGAGATTAAATTATGTTTCTCAATGAAGACATTGGCGAAACTACTTAAGAAACTCATTTATGGATTAGTCTTTTGTATTCGGGATTCAAATACACCATTATTGTTCATGGGGTGATATTTGGATTATTACAAAAGAATTAGGAAGATAAATGCTTAAAAGATTTGGTATGTAAACTGCGATTCAGTTGTTTTTCTTTTACCAAACATATAAATGCTACCACCCTTGGAATTAAAGAAATGCAAAAGATTTCTCATGCATTTGCAGTGTGAATTCTAATGCATACTAATGTATATACACATATGGATATGCGTGTATTATTTGGCAGATACCTTACTGATATTAAAAGTGGATTAATGATTTAGTAGCCAAAATGGTTATGATATATATGATATATCTTTAAAAGACAAAATAAAAGATTATATGCTTATAGATAAAAGATTGGATCGGGTGGAGATCATGAAGAATTACGATCCGGATATTTTGGATGTCATTACTGTAAAAGATCCACTTCTAGCAATGATAATATATTTTATGGGTGAAACTATATAAGGGAAAAGTGTAGGCACTTATAGTTTTCGCCATTTTGAAAATATCGTCTTTGGTTAATTATAAGACATCTAAATATGGAAAATAATAATAAATTTTTGTCATAAGACTCCAGTTATAGATAAAGAATTGAAAGACCAAGTAATATTGTGACAGTAAAGAATATATTATTTTCTAATAAGGGAAGAGTGCAAAATATATTGTAATTCATAGAGCACACTTAGACAAACTCCATTATGGCGGATCCTCTTACCAAAAGATTATCACCTAAGGTCTTTCATGAGCATGTAGCTCAGTTGGTGTAACTTTTATGTAAGGATATTTTGGTTCAGGGGGAGTTTGTATTTGGTATTATCATATGACTCATTGCTCTATACTTTAGTTACAGATATATGTATATCAAGTTCTTTTTCTGATCAGAAATAAAGTAATGAATTTTTCTTTACACTCAGGTTGTTTAAATATTAAACATTTGATCTCACTAAAGAAGGACTAGTTGGAAATAGACATGTATAGATCACATTTCATGTAATTTTCATGCTACGCATCCATGATTGATCTATGTCGTTTGATTATATTGATATATGTGACCATTGATGGGTTTAGTTACGATAAATGTAACGAATGCCTCTTTGATCATTTGTCAACCCAATTAATGGACGAGATTGTTTCAGATACACCGTATGTTAGAAATAGCAAATTTTGGAGCTCATAAAGTTAAACACATTTTAAGGTTATTTCATATGTGGTCCAGGGGGAGATTGTTAAAATATTTCGACAATTGGGTCACATATGTAAAATAAAATGTGTTATGCTATTTTGGTGTAAAGCCTAATTAAAGTGATCTAATTTTAGATTAGAATTAATAGGCTTAAAGTTTAAGTTATCATGGGCCTAATGTGTAGATACTGGGGCATTTTATAATTTGTTGAAAGGCCGAATTACAAAATGCCAACTCTATAAATAAAGGGTTATGGCCCTCGAATTACACAAGCCTTAGCAACTCTCTAACCTCTTCTACAAAGAGCGGATTTCAAATCTAGGGTTTGTGTCAATTTGGAAGCCCAAACCAAATTACATCTTCTTCTTAGCAACCAAATATGGATTCAGGTATTGTCATGATTAACTACGGATTCAGGTACGCTTCCGCTAATTTATTTCTGTTTTATTCTCAATTAAATCAATATAGGTTACATATTTGGATCTAGGGTTTCACAATTGGATATTGTTAAAGTATACTGAAATCCTAACAAAAAATTCACAAATAACTGAAATCTGTAAGACATATTGATGTTGTTGGTTCTCCTTAAAAAACACTTATATGTCGACATATGAGATCAAGTATGTTAACATATCTGTTGCTGGACAGTTTTTTTAAAATTCAAATCAAAGAATTTTCCTGGCACTTCTTCACTAAAAGACATGGCTCTTTTAACCAATGTATAAAACCTCTTAAAAACGAATTTCCCAATCAATAATCTTTTTTCATATTACTTATCTTTCGAAAATTTCTGAAAAAACTATGTTGAATTATATTTTGTTATCTTTGTAAATAGATATTGTTTCATTATAATTGTTCAACGATTTGCAAGCCACACAATATTAAAGAGATTCATTTCGATTCATATTATTATCTATTTGATTTCATCATGTTTTTCAAGAAATTCAATGGTATATTATCAATGGAAGACCGCATGATTATTGTACCATATCTGCAATAATTTGTAATAAAGATATGATTATTTGTCATTATCTTTTGTTGTTTGTGAAAAGGACGGCGTTGTTACAGCTAGTGAAACAAAGAGGATGATCCTGTAGTTTGTAGGTCAAGAGGGTGTCCGTTGTGTCCAGTGAAATTAAGATTGTAGAGATGTTCTTACGATCCGTGAAAGCAAGTGGTTATAGTAAAGTTTTGCATGGTTGGGTGCAAGACTGAATGTATGATTGGTTAATCCGAGCCAGTATAAATATGATAACTGTCTCATAACTCCTGCACTAAATAAAGAAAAAGTGTGATGTATGGCATGCTAGTCCAATATGGGACGATCATCAAAGAATAATAACTCGAAATGGAATCTGTCGTGTAACTCACAACGCATGGATAACATATAATAAAAAAATATACAATAGGGAATAGTAATGAAGCATAACAGAATAGAAAATCAAATCTCTATAACACCTTAGAGTCATCAATACAAAACATACAAGTAAATGAATATATGCACATCAAGCCTCACTACATATCTCTTAGAGTATCAACAATCATCAATATACAGCGGAACTGACAAACATCTACATAGTATAGAAATAATACGCCAGCCACCTACTCATTATTGCACAATATTATCGACACCAGAACCTGTTACATGTTATCTCAATCTACCTTCCAACAACATTGATGAGTAACTCAAGGTAATAAGAGGAAACATAAAACTTTGAGTCAGATAATAGTCTTAGTGAGCGATAAAATAACTATCAACATTACATAGGATATATAAGCATGGACAATTCAATCATCTGATCTGTCTCTACTACCTTAGAGTTAGCGCATTATAATCATCTATAATATGCCACTACAGAATAGGAAAAGGAGATCCCCAATCCCGCTTCTCTTCGACGACCTACGGTGATAGCCTACCCAGAGATATGGAGAAGAAAACATACAATCAACCATAGTATCCATATCAACCAATATCCTAGCTATCACCGACTAAAGCCATGAATACATCGATCATCGATTGACCGATCATTGTCGTCCGTCAAGGGCTAATGGAAACCCCGGTTCTAGTCAGACTACCATACACCGCCTTGCATATGTTTCCCTCCATCTGAGACAACTAGATCCATCTTGACCTAGGCTATATGATCTGTCTGATCCGATGGGCATCCCTATGAACCCCTGCTTTGAGCTCGTTAAACCTTTGACTTTTGATGGTTCCTTGACACTTCCAACCTTTTAATCTATTCACCTTGAGGACTCCATTCTTTAGTTCAAACCACTTCTTAAACCAATTTCGTTATCATCCGCGATCAACTCCCACCTGAGTCAATCTATCATCTCATTGCATCGTGCATCATGCATCGTGCCACGACTGGTATCACATTAATTCAACTTCGACCACTCTGTCTTGAATTCACAATCGAAACATTCATCATCCTTGAGTTGCACTTCATACATCCGAAGTCCACCGGTCACCAAACTTCACCAGCAGCCTCCAAAAGGCATCATCATCACGCCCACAGAAATATGAGCTCCTTATTACATCATATGATAGATCGATCTCGATCCATCATGTATAGATCAGTACCGGTCCAATGATTTAGCAAATTTTTGCTAAGTGTTGGTCTCCGGTCCATACTTGCCTTGTTGTCTATCCATTTGCAATGCAAAATCCTACCAGTCCGATCCCAAGTTCCAAGTACTTTTACCCCATGTCTACCAGAGCGCCTCCACCAAGTTTTATCTAAATCTGGTCATTTGAACCTCCTATTTGCTCTAATCTTTGATCATAAGTTCTAAAGTAAACAATTCTAAGAAACGATTCAAGCAATACATTCAATTCAATCAAATCAAACAGCGATTCATTTATTCTTGATCATGCAAACATGCACACACATTAAACATATCATAAAACGATGGATCTAACATGATTTGGATTTAAATATACACAAGAACATGATTAATTTAACATCTTGCCGGTTTATATGATCAAATTAGATTATCCTAGAATGTTTGAACCTGAATTAAACATATATTATCAAATCTATAGTGAATTTAACATGTATGACATGAATTAATCCTAATCATATAATTCGTAGTTTCCATGTGAGAGATATTTATTACTTACCAAATTCAAGATCCAATGTAAACACAATGGAATTAGATATGGACAACGACAAAAATCCCTAAAATCAATGCCATTTGATGAAATTTAATCTTCCCGGATGATGATCTAGCCTCTAGATGCGACTGATGATTAATTAAAATAAATAGAATTAAGGAATTGGGGTTCATGTCAAATCTAGAGAATCACGGACACAAATCTATTTTTTGAATGAAGAGAGAGACCTTAATTCTCTCCTCCAAACCACTCTATTTATAGCTGTAGATCATTAGCCTAGTGTGCTTCACTAATCAGCCCATTAGCAGCAATTAATCAACATAACAGAAACTGAAACCGCGATTTCTCCCAAACCGCAAAACCAAATCTTTAATGTGACCATTCTACTAAAACGTGAACCACCATTCTAATCTAGTGAGACTGATTTTAGCACCTGATTCAATCCCAATCAAGGGATATAGCTAAAATAGTAATCACAAGGGGAAAATGTCACAAATTGATTCAGTAAAAATCATCGACATGCCTTACAACCGCATGAATAAAATATTAAAATCTGAGAATGATCCGACCATTAGAGAATTAAATATAATTATTTTACGATCCTCTGATACGTAAAATATAGGTCATTATCCCATATTTTAGGAATTTCGGCCCCAAAATTCCAAGCAAACAAAGTATTTTGCATGTCTATCATCCACGAGTATCCAATTTACCATCCAATCTAGCATCCAACAATCCATGCATCCAAAATCCTACCCTAGCATGCAAAACTCTAATAGTGCAAGACACAATGTTGCAAGTAAGATACGATAGATGGGACATGTCATTCAAAGAGTTCTGGATGGGTCAACTCTATGCTCTTTTCTGTTTCTCATGTGCAATCGTCATCGTTCTCGCTCCATTGTACCTTGACTAGCCTAACAACTTTCCTCCTTAGTTGTTTCATGTCACTCCCTATGACGCAAAGCAGAAAACGAGGTCTAGAAATTTCGGGCTCAACCTCGAAATCTTTAGTCTGAACTAGAGGTACTACAACATTCAAGTCATCTACAAAATTTCGTAGAAATGATACATGAAACACATTGTGCCCAAAACATATGTCGACATATGTATGGTTTGTTTTCAAAATTAAATTATGAAAAGTTGTGTCTTTTGAATTCAAAACTATTTTAAAAGGATTTGATTGCTGGGAAACTATAAGTAAGCTTCTAAATTCGAATTTTTAACTAACTTTTCATTATTTTCTTACTTTCTTCTCCCTTCGGTATTCTTCTTAAATTCTTAAATTCCATGCTTATACTCTGCTAATTTTGAAAGAGAATTATATCAATCTCTTTCTATTCCAATTCTATATCAAACTCTCTTCGATATTCAAGTGCTACTCAAGAGTTATGTGATGTGATGACTGCCCATAACTCATGCACTTAACAAGAGGAATAATGCGTTGAAAGACATGTTAGGCAGCTATAGACGATCACTAGGGTAAAAAAACACAAGCAGAACCTGTAGTATAGCTCCTAATGCAAGGATAACATATAATAGAATATATATAATAGGTAATAATAATGAGGCAGAAATTCAAACTTTCATATCATCGTGAATTATCCAAACATCAAACTGGAATACATCAACAAAAATATGTATAATCAACCTCACTACAAAATCACTTAGAGTATCATATCAACCACGACAGCGGAAACTAAATAATAGTATGTAGGAAATAATACGTCAGCCTCTTGCTCGACGTCGCTCTACAACATCGTCCTCATCAAGATCTACCACCTGCTACCTGCTACTTAGAATGCCCGTCCAAAGCATGGGTGAATAGCCCAAGGTAATAAGAGGGAGACATAAAACCTTGAGTCAGACAATAGTCTTAATGAGCGATAAATTGCCATCTAACATCATCAATAAAGTATATGAGGAATGTGAAGATTAATCGTACAATCTGCCAACATCAACAGCGAAGAACCCCAAACTCATCTCCTCCACATCCGACAGTGGTAGCCTTTACCAGAAAACTATAGAAGGATAAATAGTACATCTAAGGCAACCAATTATCAACTGCATACCATCCTAATCGAGTTCGACATCCGTCGAGCACAAGCCCCGAAGGCCTAAACCAACATTAGACAAGCACCCAAGAGATGTCTCCCTCGACGTCAAACAATCCACACAAGATGATACAAACAAGCAATCAACATCCATGAATCTGGCTATCACCGCCAACCTTGCCTCAAAACCATTGTTAATCATATAACTGGTTATTACACACCATTTCCGTCAAGGGCTAGTGGTAACCCCAGTTCTAGTAAAACTCCAAACGCCATCCTGACTTGTATGTTTGTCTTTTTCCATTCTCGACAACTAGGCCTATCATGATCACCCAGGGTATACGGTCTTTATTGAATCTGATCCTTATGGGCATGCCCACGATACCCCTGCTTTGAGTCCGCTAGAACCTACGACAACGATGATCCCTCAATCTTCATAACTTTAGTCGTCATCACCAACGACTATCCATTATCTCAAAACACACTTGAGCAACCATTATCCACGAGCTCAAACGCACTTGAGTCGTCTGCACCTTCGTTGCATTACGACGATCAACAAGCACTTTATGATGCTTCAGACATTCCTCCTTGAATTCATGTCTAAGCTATAACCATCGTCAATCCAAAAATATGCTTAAACTAGTCGATTCTGCATTTTGTAGCATTTTCAGCCTTTTTGTTATGAAAAACTAAGCATAACTTTCAAATCTCTTTTTACAGTGTTTTGGAAATGCTACCAAATCCATGCGTTCAAGTCTGGATCTGCACTGGCATTTGGTACTCTGGCACTTGGTACTCTTAAAACATTGTGATCCCCCCAACACGCGCCTTGGCAGATCTAAGTTTTTACCATGCGCAGGTAAATGTGGTACTGCCCAACCCATGCACTGATAGTGCCAAATCTAAAAATTGATAGTTCCCGATGTAGGAAACTGGTAGTGCCCGATCCAGGAAACTAGTGTTGCAAAGCTAAAAACTGGTAGTGCCAGATCACCAATATTTTCACCTAATCCATGTACAAACATTCTTTTTTCATATCTGATCCATTGATTTAGCTTGCATGATCCATCCAGATGCTTACCAAATCCACTGTTTTCACGCGTGCAACTCCAGGATTTGTGTGCCCAATCTATTGCTTTGGTTTCCGCTCGATCCGTGCAATGAAATTACCCGATCCATACTTGTTTGCGCGCCAAACTCCAACTAACCCATTCTTGAGTTCGACTTAATTTCATACTCAAACCAATTCAATTTCAACAATCACAAACAATAATCTAACAACGAAATCAACGATCATCATTCAAGTATTAACACATCAAATAACATATGAAATTCATTAATTCACGATTAAATAATGATCAAAGCAAATAATGGATCTAAACATAAGATTAGCATATGAAATTACCGTTTATAAGTTGTTATATTAGATCCTATGGTGATTTGAATTGAAATCGTACTTAGATCGATTAAATCCATGTGAAAACACTTGAAATGATGAACATAAGATCAAACAACCCATATACTCAATTGAATTCATGCGAGAGATCTTTATCACTCACCAACACTTCAAATTAGCTTGAAATCAAAGATTTCCAATTTTCGACAGTGAAGAACGATGAAGAACAATATTCGAATTAATCACTCTAATGCAATATACCTTCTTCGATCTTCTAATCTAGATCCACGATTTTAATGGAGGAGAGATATATTTGATTGAGCAAGGAGAATCGCGAGCTCAACCAAATGAGAGAAATGAAGAAACTAAACTATCATGTCTCCACCCCCTGTTTATAGCCAACAACCCAAGCCTTAGCGGGCCCCACAAATCAGCCCACTAATTACTAATTAGCCTGGACAAAAATTGTGTAACACTAAAAAAGCGATTCCTCCCAAACCGCTGAACCAAATCTTTAATGGGACCACTTTACGGAATCGAAAACATTATTTCCTTTCCAATGAAATTGATCTCGGCACCTGATTCGATCCTAGTCAAATGTTATTGCCCTGTACAAAACTGCCAGGGGCAAAATGGTCAACATATCAAAATATGAGAATGATCAAACCCTCAGGGAATTAAATAAAAATATTTTATGATCCTCCAATATGTAAAATGCAGGTCGTTACATTCTACCCCCTTTAGGAATTTCGCACCGAAATTCCAAGCAAACAATAACAACCAGAAACAATTCCGCATGCCTACCATCCAGAAGTAGCCAATTTATCGTCCAAACTAACATCCATCAAGCCATGCATCCATAGCCTTATCCTATCATGCAGAATTCTAACAACGATAGTGTAGTAAGGTGGCACGACATTAATGGGTCATACCAACGAAGAGTTCTGGATGGGTCATCTTCATACTCTCTTCCGTCTCCTACGTACAATTGTCATCATCCTCACTCCACTACACCTTGACCGTCTTCCTCCTAAGCTATTTCGTGTCATTCCCCACAACGCGAAGCGGATTACGAGGTTTTGTAACTACGTTCTCGACTGTTAGGTCTTCATATTGTTCCGGAGATATCCCCATATTCCAATCATGCACATACTTCCGTAGAAACAACACATGGAAAATATTATGCACACTCGACATCTTCTCGAGTAAATCCAATCTATACGCGAGCTTTCCAATCCGCTTGACTATCAAAAACGGTCCAAAAAACCTTGGAGCTAACTTTCCTTTACTTCTCAATCAAACAACATGCTTTAACAACGAAATCTTCACGAAAGCCATGTCACCAACGTCGAATTCCAAATATTTTCGACGCTTATCGGCGTAACTCTTCTGATGGTCTTGGGCTACCTTCATTCATTGCCGAATGATCTCAACACAATCTGAGGTCTCCCTAATCATCTCTGGCCCAAGTATCAACTTATCTCCAGTCTCTAACCAACAAGTTGGATAATTACACGGTCTTCCATACAACGCCTCGTATGGTGTCATCCTAATGCTCGATTGATAACTGTTATTATATGCAAACTCAACTAAATGTAGATGGTCTTCTCATGATCCCCCGGAGTCCAATACACGATCCCTCAAGAGACCTTTCAAAACTCGGTGAGCCCTCTCGGTTTGACCATCGGTTTGGGGATGATAAGTCGTACTCAAATACAATTTGGTTCCCGAAGTCTCTTGCAAACTCTTCCAAAATCTACTCGTGAAAAATGGTCTCGATCACTCACTATGCTCTTTGGGATACCATGGAATCGAACTATCCATTTTATATAAGGCTCATCCAACTTCGATGTTGCTTTAGTCGATCTGACATGAATAAATCTGACACTTTTGGTCAAGCAAACCGTTATAACCCAAATACCTTTGTTTCCTGCCGTGGTTCTAACTTTGGGATAATCTCAACAAGCTTTGCATCATGCTTCTGGCTCTCGCCAATTCTTTCGATGAGATAGGTCTAATCAATGAGCTTGCCAACATTTCAGGTTCTAACTCACACCATGGTCTGAAATCAAATCCTGCCAAGTACTCAAGGTGTTTCCACTCAGAAACATTACTCCCAAATTTGCGTGTCTTCGACTCAACGCATCCGTCACTGCGTTACTTTTACCAGTGTTATAAGCTATACCAAAATAATATGATGCCAGAAACTCTAATCATTGTTGCTGCGAAAGATTTAAATCCTTTTAGGAGAAAAGATACTTCAACGACTTATGATCCGTAGAAAACTCAAATCGAACTCCCAACAGCTAATGTCTCCGCATCTTCAGAACAAACATGATCTCTGGCAACTCAAAATCATGAGTCGAATAATTCCTCTTGTGCGGCTTTAGTGGTCGACTCGCATAGGCCACAACTCTATCCTTTGCTACTCTAGTCTGGTAAAATCTCGTCACCAAATCCGTCTATGAAAATATCTCGGCTTCGTGAAGATGATCAAACAAGTCACCTATTCCCGACAATAGATACTTGTTCTTCTTGGTCACCTTGCTTAGATCACGATAATCAACCCACAATTTTAAAGATTCATCAGCCCTCGTTTCAAACACAACTGGTGCACCTCATTCGGACTTGATCTGTCGAAAGAATCCTTTTTTATAAAAGGTCACATATTTGCACCCCCTAACTCTTGCTATTCCTTAGGCGACATCCACCTAAGGGGCATAACAATAAGTTTAACACCCTCGACTAAATCGATCCTGAACCCAATCTCACGATGCGATGACCAACCTTTGACTTCCTCAAAGACATCATCGAACTCACTAGCAATCGGCACCGATGACAAGTCTTCCCACGGAATCACAAGCGGATATAAAAAGTTTATGAAGACACCATCTTCAGGCTTACATCGAATCACAGCCATTCGCCCTTCCATAATCCCGACTGTCACCTCTAGCATTTTGCAATCCACTTTTGCTGCGTACTTCTTAAGTGAATCCATACCCAGAATGACTCCAAATATAGCGAAGTTCAAAATAAAGCAATCATGCATAAAAGAGCAACCATGACTAAATAAACTAGACCACGACAAATCACACAAAAAGTAGATGAACCCCTTAATGGATTAGACACAATCAAAGGTCTATTACTAATTTCAGGTTCAAAATGTATTCAGCATACAATCTTATCACAGGTAAAAGAAGGCGATGCTCTAGTACCAAACAGAATTCAAACAAACTCCATTGACATAAAGTATATCTAACTAACAACAACTTCTCCTAATTATCAATAGGAGTGCAATAGGAAATCGGAATAGCTTCCAGAACACATGCTTCCTCCGGTTTCTTATTCTTCAGAGAATATGGACAATCTTTCTTCTCATGACCATGCTTGCGCAGTTATAGCACTTCCTCTCAGCATTCGGCCTCTTACAGTCCTTGGAATAATGGCCGTCTAGTTGACAGTTAAAGCAGATGACATCTTTCTTAGGTTTCTTCTTTTGGTCATCATTCCCTTTTTGTTGCCTTTTCTTTTTCTTATTCAACTTCTTCGTAGTACTAGTGCCCGTAATGATTTCTTCCTGAGGCTCATGCCTTCTTTTAAAAGCCTCGTCCCAAGCAGCAATGATAATTTCTTCTCGCTTCTTAACTCAATGTCTAAGTTGCTCCAAAACTATGCTTCTTATCAACTCATCTTCTTCATCCATAGGAGAATGATCCCTCTGTCGCTTAGCAGACTCAACCCTAGGTACATGCGTAGGAACACCACGCTCTAATGCCGCTTCTGAGATGGGCATCCTCTGCATGATCGCTACCATCGTGGCTCCGAACGTAACCAAATAATCAGGTATAGCCACTAAAGCTCCTAACTGGCTACCCTCCCATACCTTTCCAGTCGTAGGCTCATCCCTAGCAGTGTTTCCCATAGTCCGACGACTCATTCTAAATATAAAAATAGAATGATTAGTCCATATTGAGATAAACTATAATGAAGTCCAACCGCTACTATATTATATCCTATAATATAATAATCATCCATTAGAAAATACAAATACATTTCTCATACGTTATTACATCCACGAATTTTTTCTAAAATCGATTAACTAGAGCTTTGATACCAAATGTGACGACCGCCCATAACTTCCACACTTAAAAAGAGGAATAATGCATTGAAAGACATTCCAGACAATTAAGGACGATCATCAGGGTAGAATAACACAAGCGGAACATGTCGTATAACTCACAGCAATACAATAGTAATAATAGTGAGGCAGAAATTCAAACTTTCATACCTTCATGAGTTATTCAAACATCAAACTGGAATACATCAACATAAATCTGTATAATTAGTCTCACTACAAAATCACTTAGATTTTCATATCAACCATGACAGGGAAAACAAATAATAGTATGTAGGAAATAATACGTACGTCAGCATCCTGCTCATCGTCGCTCTACAACATCGTCCTCATCGAGATCTACTGCCTGCTACATGCTACTCAGTCCCTCCATCCAAAACATGGATGAACAACCCAAGGTAATAAGAGGGAGACATAAAACCTTGAGTCAGACAATAGTCTTAATGAGCGACAAAAAACTATCTAACATCATCAATAAAGTATATGAGGAATAGGCAGATTAATCGTACAATCTACCAACATCAACAGAGAAGAAACCCAAACCCATCTCCTTCACATCCGACAGTGACAACCTTTACTAGGAAACTAGAGAAGGACAAACAATACATCCAAGGAAACCAATTATCAAGTGCGTACCATCCTAATCGAGTTTGACATTCCTCGAGCACAAGCCTCGAAGGCCTAAACCAACATTAGACAAGCACCCAAGAGATATTTCCCTCGACGTCGAACAGTCCACACAAGATGATACAGATAAGCAATCAACATTCATGACTCTGGCTATCACCGCTAACCTTGTCTCGAAACCATCGTCAATCGTATGAATGGATATTACACCATTTCCGTCAAGGGCTAATGGTAACCCCGGTTCTAGCAAAACTCCATACGTCATCGTGACTCGTATGTTTGTATTTTTCCATTCTCGACAACTAGGCCCATCATGACTGCCAAGGTATACGATCTTTATTTAATCAAATCCTTATTGGCATCCCCACGATACCTCTGCTTTGAGTTCACTAGAACCTACGAGAATGATAATCCCACGGCCTTCATAATTTTAGTTGTCATCACCGACGACTATCAATCAGCTCAAAACACACTTGAGCAACCATTATCCACAAGCTCAAACACAATTGAGTCATCTTCACCTTCGTTGCATTACGATGATCAACGAACACTTAATAATGGTTCAGACATTCCTCCTTGAATTCGCGCCAAAGTTATAACCATCATTGATCCATAAATATACTTCGTTTAGTCGATTCTTCATTTCATAGCATTTTCAGCCTTTTCTCTATGAAAAATTAAGCATAACGTTGAAATCTCTTTCTACAGCGATTTGGAAACGCTACCAAATCTGTGATTCAAGTCTGGACCCGCACTAGCATTTGGCACTGACATCTGGTCCTCTGGCATTTGGTACTCCGACACTTGGTAATATGGTACTTAGTACTCTGGCATTTGGTACTGTGGCACTTGGTACTCTAACACTTGGTACTCTGGCACTTAGTACTCTTAAAACAGTGCGATCCCCCAGCATGCGCCTTGGCAGAACCAAGTTTTTACCATGCACAGGCAAATACGATACTTCCCGATCCAAGCACTGGTGGTGCAAAATCCGAAATTGGTAGTGCCTGATCCATGAAACTGGTAGTGCCAAATCCAAAAACTGGTAGTTCCAAATCACCAATATTTCTGTCTGATCCATGAATACACTTTTTTTTTTGGCCTGATCCATTAATTTGGCTTGCCCGATCCAGCCAGATGCTTGCCACATCAACTGTTTTCACGCGCGCAACTCCAGGATTTTTGTGCTCGATCCATTGCCTGGCTTTCGCCTGATCCATGCAATGAAATTGCCTATTCCATACATGTTTGTGCATCGAACTCCAACTAACCCATTCTTGAATTCGACTTGATTTTATACTCAAACCAATTCAATTTCAACGATCACAAACAATAATCCAACAATGAATTCAACGATCATCACTCAAGTATTAACACATCAAACAACGTATGAAATTCATCAATTCATGATTAAATAATGATCGAACCAAATAATGGATCTAAACATAAGATTAGCATAAGAAATTACCATTTATTAGGTTCTAGATTAGATCCTATGGTGATTTGAATTGAAATCATACTTACATTGATTAGATCTATGTGAAAACAACTTGAAATTATGAAAATAAGATCAAACAACCCATATAATCGATTGAATCCGTGCAAGAGATTCTTATCACTCAACAACACTTTAAATTAACTTGAAATCAAAGATCTCCAATTCCGGAGAGCGAAGGACCATGAAGAACGGTCTTTGAATCAATCACTTTGATGCGATCTACCTTTCTTTGATGTTGATCTTCGATCTTCTAATCTAGATCCACGATTTTAATAAAGGAGAGAGATCCACGATTTTAATGAAGGAGAGAGATATTTGATTGAGCAAGGAGAATCACGAGCTCAACCAAATGAGAGAAATGAAGAAACTAAACTATTCTCCATACCACTGCCCCCTATTTATAGCCAATGGCCTAAGCCTCAGCGAGCCCTACAAATCAACCCACTAATTACCAATTAGCCAAGGGAAAAATTGTGTAACACTAAAACATCGATTCCTCCCAAACTGCTGAACAAATCTTTAATGTGACCACTCTACGGAATTGGAAACATCATTTCCTTTTTGATGAAATCGATCCCAGCACCTGATTCAATCCCAGTCAAAAGTTATTGCCCTGTACCAAACTGACAAGGGAATAATGATCACAAATAAAATTGATAAAAATTATGGACATGTCTCACATCCCCATAAACAACATATCAAAATATAAGAATGATCAACCCTTAGGGAATTAAATAAAAATATTTTACGATCCTCCAATACATAAAATCCGGGTCACTACATATGGTTTTTGTAATCAAAGATCGTGAGATCAAGTTATATCAACTCTATCTTCCAAACTGATACTGAGAAAGATGTGGTCGTGTCCCATATAAATCAGGTGTGATTGTGTTGCAGAAATCGATTAGGTGTAGGTTGTGTTTCGAAAATCAACCGAGTCTCACTGTACTCCGAAAATCAGTTGGGGTGTTCCCTTGTAGCCCTGAAAGCAAGGATTGTAATATTGGATATTATTTGAAAAGAAATCCACAACAACCCATCATTATGTGAGACTGAATGTAGGGTAACTCTGAACCAGTATAAATCCCAATGTGTACTTTCCTTTTACTAGTTATTATTATTATTATTATTATCTACATCTATGATTGATTCTGTGGTTGCTGAAATCTATGATTTGCATAACATACTGATAAACTTATAATGATCTAAAGAAATTAAATAAAATCCATATAACACTATTCACCTCCTCTAGTGTTTAATTTGCCTTAAGTTCTTTAATCTGCATCCCCAACCTCATCGACACTTGCTCTCATTTCCGTGTAGGAACTTCTAGTGGTTGTGACAATCCACTCGGCTTTTTTTTTGCTTAGTTTTAACCAATTGACAGTTCATACACTTCGCGATAAATTTCCCGACATCCCTCTTCATACCTTCCCAGTAGTAAACCAGCTTCATATCTCGATACATTTTATTACCACTAGGATGAATCGTCATTCTATAGTGATGACTTACCTTAGAACTTCATCTCTCAGTCATCTACATCAAGAATGACAAGTTGTCCATTCTTGCAAAGTCAACCATCTCAATCAACTAAGAAATCCTTAATTTTCTCGGGTTTCATTCTCATCTCCAACCTCTGGATGACCTCTACAAGCTTAGCGTCTCGCTTCTGTCTTTCTCCAATCCTTTCGATGAGTGTCGTTTTGATTGATAAGCTTACTAACACCTCAGGATCTAACTCACAATGTGGCATGAAATAAAATCCAGCCAAATACTCGAGATGCTTCCATTTCGAAACATGGCTCCCAAATTTCAGTGTCTTCTACTTAACGCTTCGGCCACTGCGTTACCATTTTTGGAGTATAAGCTACACCAAAATCATACAAAGCTAAAAATTCTAACCACCGCTGCTGCCAAACATTCAAATCCTTTTGGAAGAAAAGATACTTCAATGACGTATGATCTTAGTTGAACCTAACTCCCAAAAACTAATGTCTCCAAAACTTCAGAGGAAACACTATCGCTGCTAACTCCAAATTACGAGTCGGGTAATTCCTTTCATGCAGTTTCAGTTGTCAACTTGCATAAGCCACAACCTTATTCTTCTGCATTAGCACTGCTCCAACTTCAATACCACATGCATTAGTGTATACCACCATCTCTTCATTCCCACTCGGAATATTCAATACAGGAGCACTCATCAATCTTTCTTTAAAAATTCCAAGAGCTTTCTCACACTTGCATTCCATGCGAAGATATTATTCTTCTTCATTAATCTGGTTAATGGTGTAGCAATCTTCGAGAAATCCTTGATAAATCATTAGTAATATCCAACTAAACCAAGGAAACTCCTAACATCCATCGCATTCTTGATCCCATTTCTGAATTGCTGCCACCTTAGAAGAATCCACCGCTATTCCCTGCCCTGTTACGACATGACCTAAGAATCTCACTTGTTCCTTTCAGAAGTGACACTTTGAAAACCTATCCCTCAGCTGATGTTTTCGTAAGATTTCCAAAACAATCATCAAGTGCGTCTTGTGTTCCTTTCCAGTCCTAGAATAAACCAATATATCATTCACAAATACAAGAACTAACTTGTTTAACTGATCTATGAAAACTCGATTCGTAAGATCCATAAAATATGCTTGAGCGTTAGTCAATTCAATCGGAATCACCAGCCACTCATAAAATCTGGATGGTGTCCTAAAAACTATCTTTGGCACACTATCCCAAGCCACTATTAGTTTGTGACATCCCGTCACCAAATCCATCTGGGAGAATACCTTGGCTTCGTGAAGCTGATCAAACACGTCATCGATTCTCAGAAATGGATACCTGTTTTTTTTGTCACATTGTTCAGCTTACGATAATCCATACGTAATCGCAACGATCCATCAGCCTTGGTCATAACACTATCGGTACACCTCATTCAGATACGCTCCTCCGATTGAATCCTTTACTCAAAAGATCATTAACTTGCACCTTTAACTCTCGTTGTTCCTTGGGCACATCTTCCTAAGAGGCATAATAATAGGTCTAGCTCCATCTATCAAATTGAACATAAATTCTATATCTCGATGATTTTAGTTCTTTGACCTCTTCAAAGACATCCAAAAACTCACTAGCAATTGGCACCAACGACAATCCTTCCTGTGGAATCACAAGTGAATATAAAAAGATGACCAGAACCCCATATCTGGTAAACATTATATCATCATCGTTCACCCTTCCACATTCCAGGTTTTTACCTTGAACCTCTCGCAATCCACGATAACTGCATGCCTCTAGAGCCAGTCCATACCTAAAATAATCCCAAACCAGGAGAAGTTCAAAACAAAGCAATCACAAGCAAAAAAGCAACCATGACTTGATAGGACTAGATCATGACAAATCATACAAAGACTAGAAAATCCCCCTATCAGATTAGTCACAACTAATGGTCTATCAACAATCTCAGGTTCTAAACGCAATTTGCAAACAAGCTTATTACAAATAAAAGAATGTGATGCTCTAGTATCAAACAAAACTTGAACCGAAACATCTCTAGTAGAAAGCATACCTTGCACAACAACACTCTTCCCTTTTCCCAAAACAGTCGGACCCCTTAAGGAAGACGACACAACATCCAAAGCATATGCTCTTACAACCTGCTTATCTTTAGGTGATTCTGGATAATTCTTCTTCATATGCCCAGGCTTATCACACTTATAACACTTCTTCTCCACCTTAGGGTTCTTGCAATCCTTAGAATAATGAACCTTCTCTTAACAGTTATCGCAGGTAACCTCGTCCTTAGGTTTATTATGGCCATTTTCCCATGGTGTTGCTGCTTTCTTTTACCATTCCACTTTTTCTTGATACCACCACCCTATTGTGGCTTTAACTCCTCCTAATACTCAACAACAAGCTCTCTCTTCTGCGTAAACAAACTCTCCTTCCTTAAATCCTTCTCGACTAGCTTTTCGTAAGGATCATCTATATGATCTATCAGTTGCTTCCTAATATACTCATCCAAACCCAACATAAACTTTTCATTCTTCTGATAAGGAGTCTAAATATAAGAACGATCATACTTGGATAAAGCTTCAAACTTGTCCACATACTCTAACATAGGTCTACCTCCTTGTTAAGCTCAACAAACCTCGTGAAGAGAACCAACCACTAGACCATCGAAATAAACTTTGCCTCAAACCTAGTTCGGGGTCGATCCTTTGTAATTTCATCCTCTGAAGTCTCTAAAGTTATTGAGTTCCACAAATCCATTGCTCATCCTTATAAATGTCTCGATGTAAGCTTCCTATTAGTTGCATCATCAATTCCGTAATCTCTGAAGATACGAACACATGTATCTAACCAATTTTGAATCTCAACAGTAGATTCCAACCTAGTAAATGGCTTACCACCTAGAGAAGTGTAATCCTTACCCAGCTTAGTGAAATCAACAACCCTAGGTGCCTTCATAGGAACACCACCCTCTACTGCCACCTCTGGAGTGGAAGCCTCCCCATGATCGCTGCCATCATGGCCTCGAACATATCAAGATAATTGGGTATAATAACAACAACTCCCAACTATCTATCGTCGCGTACCCGACCCTCAAATAGCAGGAACTTCCCTAGTAGCATATCTCTAAGTTCGACAACTTGTTTTCTATCTAAAACAAGAACGATCGAACCATATTAAAGGCCGCAATGACATTCAAGTTCTTACTAATCTACTATACTATATATAATATAATTAGTAATCATCCATTATAAATTACACGTACGTCTCTCATACGCTTTTATTGTAATAACCCGGAAAATGTGAACCAATTTAAACTTTTTAAAATTGGGTATTACCAAAGAATTTGAATAATTGAAATAGCATATTTCAATAAATTAAAGAATTGGGGCTAGTATGGCAGTTAGAAAATTTGAATACAAACTTTGTCTGGCTGTACCGGGTGGAAAATATAACGGATTTTAGCGAAACTGAAAATATTTAAATCTGTTTATGAATACCTTTCTAACGAATCTGAAAAATCGAAGTTTCATAATGGGAATCAAAAGTTATGGCCGAATGAATTTTTAGAAAGGTCGCTATATAGCATATATAGCCCTTGAAAATTGATATTTTTCAAATGAGCTCAAAATTCGACGAAACTGGTTTTGTTAGGACTGTATCGTCAAAACAAAGCTAGATTTATTTTTCTGGAATTTTTCGATTCAGTTTGTGGCCCTAGAAAATTGAAATGTACGTTCAAATTAAATATTGAATGTTTTATATTTTAATTTGAAAAAATAACTGACTGTAACAGTCGAAATGGCTAACGAAACATATCCCATTGTGTCCGGAATGGGGGTATTTAGCTAGGGGTGACAGTCGTTGGGTTTGATTTCGAGTTCGTTTGTAAAAACACTATTTACAATTTCCTATAAATCCTCGGCCAATAGGATTTTTCCTTTCAAAAAAAAAAAAACACGGAAACCCTAGCCGCCCTTTTCCTCTCGACGATCCACGTTGCTCCAGCCTTCCCTCCCCTTTTCCCGCCGCCACAGGCGAAGCTAGGCCGTGCCACCACCACCATTCGAAAGACCCTTCGCCCCTATTCAGATTCGACCCCAACCCGACATCCACCATCATCTCCTCCGCCTGAATCGAGCCCCTAAACTTCGGGACTTCCCAGCGCCGCCGACAACGCCACAGGCCACCGGAGGAGACTGTACCACCATCGACAGGAAGCCCCCACCCCTCTCTTTCACGTCAGCACGGCCGATCATCCCCATACTTCATGGATTTTGCAAAAATCCCAAACCTAGTTCTGAACAAAATATAAAGGTTCGACCTTTATTATTCTGAAATGAAAATAACACTTTTAAGTGTTGCAAAACTTTGAAAAATAATATCTTTTTCGTTCGTTAACGAAATTTGATGAAACAGGAGACACCGTGACCGCAAGGAGGCTCTCTACCATCTACCAGAAGCCACGGATTTTTCTGATCTTCCTATGATTTTTAGCACTGCAAAAACCAATGTGAGGAATCTAAACTAAATTGTGTGAATGGAATCGCGTTGTATAAATTATATAAGCAAAGTGTAAATTATATACGCATTGTATACCTCATGTACATGTGTTGTATAAGTTATATTAGCGATGTATAAATTATACAAGCGTTGTATGAAACATATATGCTTTGAATTGTGATGAAATGAAAGTGAATTATAGAAATAATATATATATATATATATACACTCCCCTCGTCCACAGACCATGGACGATATTTATTGCTTGTGATTGACGTGATATTATATGGTATGACGAATGGTTGGAAATAATTGTTTGTGGTTGATATTGTGGTTGAAAAATACCTTTGTGGTTGAAAAATACCCTCTTGTGGTTGAAACAAATTAGAATAGGATTGTGGAATTGAAAATAAAACATGCCGTCTGCGTGCGAACTAGATGCATGATCCCCATTGTCAAAAACCGCGAGGTTTTAAGGTAGAGCGAGGAGCCGTACTAGGGACGGTCCCGGTTTTAACTACCCTGCCGTTATGCTGCCGAAATTTTCTGAAATATACATGTGTTAGAATAATTTTCATTCGTTGAAATAAATTACATATGTTGAAACCAATATTCATGTGTTGATTTGAAATTCATTGGTTGAATCGAAATTCATGTGTTGAATATTATTTGAATTTAAACAAATAGCTTTAGCGATAAAAATCACATTTTTATATATATACAAACTATAGAGAATATTCATGTGTTGAGTTGAAGTTCATTCGTTGAATCGAAATTCATGTGTTGAATATTATTTGAATTTAAACAAATAGCTTTAGCGATAAAAATCACATTTTTATATATATACAAACTATAAAGAATATTCATGTGTTGAGTTGAAGTTCATTCGTTGAATCGAAATTCATGTGTTGAATATTATTTGAATTTAAACAAATAGCTTTAGCGATAAAAATCATATTTATATATATACAAACTATAGAGAATATTCATGTGTTGAGTTGAAATTCATTCATTGAATCGAAATTCATGTGTTGAATATTATTTGAATTTAAACAAATAGCTTTAGCGATAAAAATCACATTTTTATATATATATACAAACTATAGAGAATATTCATGTGTTGAATTGAAATTCGTTCGTCGAGTTGAAATTCATGTGTTGAATGTTATCGTATTTTAAAATAAAACGAATAGACAATAAAAACTACAGTTTTATTGTGAATATGAAGTGTTAAAAACATTCACGTGTTGAATAAATATTTTTGATGATAAAAATATTTCTTTCATCATGTATATGCTTTGATAAAAATACACACGTGTTGAAATAAATAATAGTTGCTAGAAATATTGTTATTAGCTTTGTTCTGCATATATATACATGTGTTGAACAGGGAAAATGGATTAGCTGTAGAGTAAAGAAATTATTTGCGTGCCCGACAAATAGGTAAACCTTGATGAGTTGGCTACGAAATTTTATTTTTATATCAACTCCTGTGAATGCCATTGGATGCGGAGTGCTGGTTATTCTGTGTGAAATAATAAACATCGCCATAGGATAGTAACAATTAATTTTGAACTACACTACATGGCATACTTCTTGACGATAGGCATACTTCATCATATTCCACATAAGCAATTGGAGCTTGTGTGACGAGGTGGAAGATTTACCATACGAGCGAGAGGCTTGTATGGCGATGACTATATACTACAGGTTGAACTGATGACTGATATTGACTATATAAAATATAACGATAAATTGCCAGATTAATAAAAACCCCACACGGGTCTGGAGTTGACAATAATCACGTCTCTCTAGTTATTAGATACGGCACATGGACTATTTATTTCCACACGGAACGGGGTGACGAGAATTTATTCTCTGGAGTTATTATCTATACACGCTCCCCCATAAACACCAGAATATATCACTATAAATATGTGGATGCTTTTTAGGATTTATTGGGTACCTAACACGGCCCAATAAATTTCCAAACCCCTCCCCGTACAAAGGAGGTTATGGCGAAATTTTTCGAAATATTAAGGCGTTAATGAAATATTTGAAGTGAAAACGAAGTTGAAATTAATGAATAAACTATATTTGAAATTATATAATGAACTATATATATATAAATATAAATATAAATAAAAGGAATCGAAGCCGTGCAGTTCGTGTTTCGGAATCGTAATTTGAAACGATTAGTAAGAGAAATCCGACCATCAGATTTTCCTGAAACCTCAACCGCTGGGTTCGCCTTGGAAATATCTTTCCAACGGCACCAACCTTGTAAAAATCCAACGGTTGGATTGTCCGGAATGTTAAATTCAAATCTGAAGAAAAACAGCGCCAGAATTGTTAATATTTATATATAAATATAAATGTAATTAAATTAAATCGAATAACAATGCTGCAGTTCGAATTTTGAAACCATAACTTCAAACGACTAGGGTGGAAGATCCGACCGTCGGATTTTCATGAAACTGGAACCGTTGGGTTCGCTTTGGGAATACCTTCCCATTGATATAGACTTCGTAGAAATCCAACGGTTAGATTTTCTGATATATGTAAAACAAATTAGAGAAAAAACAGTGCCAGTGCCACGGCACGACCTGAAACGTCGTTTAATTAAATATGGCCATTTTTAAATAAATAAAAATGGCGAAAAATCATTATAAAATATTATAAGCAACATAGATTGGAAATAAACTAATTTGGCTTGATCTGTTTGATATTTGATGGTTGTATGTGTTTGACACGAAAATAACACTAAAGAACTGAAATATGGATGTCGAATAATATAACCATAGAAAGAATTAATTTGAATTCTAATTACGTAAATTATTTGAAAAGGCCGAGCTAACCCTCATTTCAAATAATTAATCGAGCGATTCGAATTTGAAAATGCAAAGACGATTCAAGACCGATGATCTTCGTATCGGTTGGATGGGCGCTACTGAGGTCCCTGACCGGAGTAGCTACCGTGAAGGAACAGAAGTAGTAGCCGTCTGAACGTATGTGTTGATTGTACGGATATACGAGGGATTTGACGCCTCCGGTTTCGTTCAGACCCAGAATGGACTTGTAAATGGACTATGTGTCTAACATTGGATTTTATTCTATACTGATTGATCTCTGTTAAATATATATCTGTTTGGCGGTGGAGAATTTATTCTTTTGCTTAACGCCCTTCTCTGAGACGTACGAGCTCAGAGGTTATATATCGATAGAAATCAATCGTATGGAGTGGATTGCTTATGTGTCATGCCAAGATGCTGTGATCAAGGCTTCTGTTGCAAAGCAAAGTCTTGTGGATGATGATCAAAGCACGGTCTACGTGGCCTGGCTTTGTGTATAGCGTGGATTCGCGAGCCTCACACCCCGGTATGAGTTAAAAACGGGATACGGACTGCAGGGAGAGCACGACGTTTCTTTCTAGCTATGGTGGTGTCAGTGACTTACCAGCCCTGACATTTATATCTATTTTTCACCTATGTGGTTGTTGGAATGCGAGGCGCCTCGATTATAGGTCTGTAAGGGCCGGGAAACGTGTGTTCAGGAATAAATAATCCTCAAACGTAAGAGAGGACCAGCCCTGAAGATCCAGGGTTACCCAGAGTGTGTAGTCCTGAGGCATTGCTAGAATGTCTCGAAGCGGAGAGGAGCTTGCCCCTTGCCTCGACTCATGACGGAAATCCAATTTCCAATACGAGATAACGGACTCGATTGTAACTTATATATGGCGACATAGTGGCATGGGACGCTCATGTCACCTATGATTGATATTTATGATGCTATTTGTTTTTGAAACATATATGCACTAGTAATAATATCAAATGATTTTGCTTTACACGTATTAAGCATATTTGGCCATTATAAGGTAAAACTCTATCCTCCGGCTTGCGTTGCATTGTATGATGGGACTTGAGTCTTATAATGGCTTCATTCTTTTTAAAAAGCATTGCGTTGTTTTACAAAATTTACTTTGTTTCAAATGCACTAGCAATCACTGGAGTAAACCCGTTCCGCGAAAGTGGCGTGGTCCTATGATTTGCTTATTACTATTGTTTAAACTGTTAAATAGATTCCTCATACCAGTCCCCATGACTGACTCGTTGTTTGTTTCACTTTGCAAACGCGGGTGCCCTTATTTCCACACGGGCAGCCTAGTTCACAGGTGACAGGTTGTTTTTGGCTCTGCACTGTTGCGTAGAGTGCATTTTGGCTCATGGCGAGGCTGACTTCACAGAGATGACTTTGACTTTTTCCGCCATTATTGTACTTATATTATGATTCCGCCACAGGCGATGCAGACTGCTTTACTTTCAGTATTTACTATCGTATGTATATGTACCGCCTTCGGCGATGTAGACTGATACCCTTATTATGTCTCACTGCATGTATATATTCCGCCTCTGGCGATGAAGACTGATCACTTCTCTTTTATTTACTAAGTTATATCCTACGTTGTGCCACTCTGATGTTGTTACATGTTGTGATTCCGCTGTCATATCCATGTAAAATTATTCTATTTATTGTTTTTGCTATTATCTGTACTCTACTATGATGATTAATGTGTTATATTCCAATGATTATCCTTAATACTGCCCCTTGGATTTTGGGATCGTCACAGTTGGTATCAGAGCTTTGGTTAACCTTAGCTCCGGGATCTAACACATTAAACACCTCGTCAGAATAGAATCAGTATTGTTCTAAGGCGAGTAGCTCATTAGAGATAGGATTAGCAATGTCCTAGAATGAGCTAAGCAGATTAGCAAAACGATTTGATCAGTACATCATTACCTTTCCTTATGTTCCCCTGCTTTATCATATATGAAAGTTATCAAACCTGTGAGCTTGACTCTTTTCTTGTTTATACAGTACTCTCTCTGATGGCTACACGAGCAGCAGCAGCTAGAGGAGGCCGTGGAGGCCGAGCAGGAGTAGCAGGAGGACGGGGGAATATCCCCGTAGTTGTGGAGGGCCCTATTATTCAGCCACCAGCACCCCAGGACTTTGAGCTAGACAGAGTAGCGAAGAGGTATAGGAACCTGGGAGGAAAACCCTTTTCTGGCATTGGTACAGTGACAAAGGCTATTGCTTGGTTGAAGACCTGTGAAAAGATCTTTGAAGGCATGGGTTTGGGGACCAACAACAAAGCACGACTAGGTATTTGGCTCCTACAGGAAGAAGCAGAGCTGTGGTGGGATGCCATCACCTCAGAGGATACAGCAGGTACTGTCAGGACCTGGGAGCAATTCAAGACCATGTTCAACGAGAAGTTTGTACCTGAGCAGGCTTTAGAGAGGATGCGAGAGCAGTTTGCTAATCTCCAGCAGGGATATCTCTCTATCCAGGATTACCTCAATAAATTCACTCAGTTGTCGCGCTATGCTCCAGAGCTTATTATGACTAACAAAGCTAAGAACAAGAGGTTCATATTTGGGCTAAAGCGCAAGTACCATGACAGAGCCATGAGCAACATCAAACTCTCCTTCTTAGAATTGGTAGAAATGGCTTGCAATTAGGAAGATATGGATGAAAGACACGCCAACTAAGACCGCGCCAAAAGCCAAGTTGGAAATAAGCGTAAAGCTTCAGCAGATCAGCCAGAGTCTAGCATTACAGCGGCCGCTACTCAGAAACCTGGAAAGATACCGAAAGGAAATTGCTACAACTGCGGGAAGCCATGACATTTTTCTAATGTGTGCAAAGCCCCGAAGAAACCAAAGGCAAATCCAGACTCAGACGAATGCTACAACTGCCATAAGAAAGGGCACTATAGCAGGAACTGTCCTCTGAAGCAGAATGCACAAGTAGCTCATGTGTATGACGGGGAGACCCCGCCAGCTATCACCGATGGATCAGGTAAACCCGACGTCTTGGGAGGTACCCTTACCATTAAAAATATTCCTGTTTCTGTACTTTTTGATACTGGTGCATCACGTAGCTTCATTTCTAGTAAAATTGTTCACAAGTTAAAATTGAAACAAGGAAAACTTAAAGAACCAATTAAAGTTCAAAACCCGATAGGAGGTTCTGTTAGTCTCAGTTCATACTGTAGAGTGCCTGTCTCTTATTCTTGCTACAAGTTCTCTTTTAAAGTGATTGTCATGGACCTTTTCGAATTTGATATTATACTGGGGCTGGACTGGTTGACAAAATATAAGGCCGAAGTTAGATGCGTCGAAAGAATCATGAAAGTTAAAACAAAATTTGGGCATATCACTATACCATGTCTCGGTTCAGAAATTAATAGAACAGAATTTTGGTCTTCTTTAGAAGTTACTCCCCCTTCATTAGAAAAGATACCGGTCGTTAGAAACTATGCGGATGTGTTTGAAGAAGTAGAAAACTTACCGCCGCAAAGAGAAATTGAATTCAGGATAGATCTAATTCCTAACGCCCGACCAGTAGTACATCCAATTAGAAGAATGGCCCCGAAAGAAAAAGAAGAGTTAGGTAGTCAAACACGAGAATTACTTTGGAAAGGTATGATCAGACCGAGCTTTTCAGCTTGGGGAGCAGCAGTAGTATTTGTCCCGAAATCAGACGGTACTCTAAGACTTTGTGTTGATTACCGAGATCTCAATAAGCAGACACTGAAGAACAAATATCCCTTGCCACGTATAGATGATCTGTTAGATCAATTAAATGGAGCAACAGTATTCTCCAGAATGGACCTAGCTACAGGTTTCCACCAATTACGTATAGCAGAAGACTGTGTTCCTTTAACAGCCTTCAGGGGTCCCGATTTATTCTACGAATGGTTAGTAATGCCGTTCGGCTTGTGTAACGCTCCGGCATACTTCGTCGATCTTATGAACAGAGTGTTCAGTGGTGTATTGAATAAATTTGTTCTAGTCTTCATTGATGACATTTTAATCTACTCCAAGTCAGAAGGCGAGCATGCAAAACATTTAGAACAAGTGTTGAAAATTCTAAGGAGAAATGTCTTGAAAGCTAAATTTTCTAAATGTGCCTTCTGGCAGGATAAAGTTAAGTTCCTAGGCCATGTCGTATCAAAAGAAGGGATTGCTGTAGATCCAAGCAAAAGTACAGCGATTCAGAACTGGAAACAACCTACTACCCCCACAGAAGTTCGAAGTTTCCTTGGATTGGCTAGTTACTATCGGAAATTCGTTCAGGATTTTTCAAAGATATCTGGTGTATTGACAAAGCTTACAAAGAAGCATGAGAAATTCAAATGGACTCCCGAATGTGAAGAAGCTTTCCAGGAGCTGAAACTGAAGTTGACAACCGCTCCAGTATTGACAATTATAGAAGGCAACCAAGACTTGATTGTATGGACAGATGCTTCTATTAGAGGGCTCGGCGCAGTATTAATGCAAAAAGGCCAAGTGGTCGCTTATGCCAGCCGTCAACTGAAGCCGCATGAAAGAAACTATGCAACTCATGATCTTGAGTTATTAGCTATCGTGTTTGCTTTAAGAATCTGGAGGCATTATCTATTAGGTTAGAAGTTCGAACTGTTTACCGATCATCAATCATTGAAATATCTATTCACTCAGAAAGACCTAAACTTGAGACAACAGCGTTGGTTTGAATTCCTTGCAGCATACGATTTTGAGATTCTATACACTCCAGGGAAAGCCAATGTCGTAGCAGATGCACTCAGTAGAAAGAATGAAATCATCGCCAGTTTTATCATTACTTCTTCCTTAGAAGATAAGATTACTATTCTACAGAAAGACGATGAATTTATTAAAAGGATTAGCCAGCGGATCCGAGAAGGAAAAACCTCAGATTTTAGCCTAGATATCCAAGGGGTCCTAAGATTACGAGGGCGAATTTGTGTGCCAGGAATTCCAGAGCTCAGAAGGGAAGTACTTGATGAATGCCACAAGTCCAAATTAAGTATCCATCCCGGTGTGAGCAAAATGTATAACGATATCAAACGCACATTCTGGTGGAAGGCGATGAAAAGAGATATTTCATTATATGTTAGCAGATGCCCCACTTGTCAGCTAGTTAAGAGCGATCAGCAGAAATTGGCTGGACTATTACAACCCTTAGAAATCCCAGGATGGAAGTGGGAGCAAATTTCAATGGACTTCATTGATGGCTTGCCTCGAACTAAGAAAGGAAACGACAGTATATGGGTAATCGTAGATCGCTTCACGAAGACTGCCCATTTCATACCTGTCCGATCGAACAGAACAGCTCAAAGTTTAGCACAGATTTACTTCAAAGAAATAGTTAAACTACATGGGGTGCCGCTCAATATAGTCAGTGATAGAGATCCCCTATTTACTAACAAATTCTGGGAAGCATTCCAGAAAGAATTGGGAACCAAATTGAATTTAAGCACCGCTTATCACCCACAGACAGACGACCAAACTGAGCGGGTGAATAGGATTCTAGAAGATTTACTGCGGGCTTGCGTTATCGATTTTGGAGGCTCATGGGAAGATCACTTACATTTAGCCGAATTCTCTTATAACAATAGCTATCAAGCAAGTTTGGGGATGTCTCCATTTGAGGCATTATACGGTAGACCGTGTAGATCTCCCGCATGTTGGGTAGAACCTGGCAACAGACTTGTGTTAGGGCCCGATATGATTCGAGAAGCATCTGATAAAGTCGATTTCATTAATAAGCGATTGAAAATCGCACAAAGCCGACAGAAAAGTTATGCTGATGCGAGAAGGAGAGATTTATCATTTGCCGTAGGCGATTATGTTTATTTAAGAGTTTCTCCAATGCGGGGAGTAATCAGGTTTGGCAAGACTGGGATGTTGGCACCGAGATTTATTGGTCCCTTTCCCATACTCGAACGGATTGGAACTCTTGCATATAGAATTTCATTACCTGATTGGTTGCCTGGTGTACATGATGTGTTCCACGTGTCTCAACTCAGGAAACATGTTCATGATCTGGATCTCGTTGTAGAAGAAGCAGCGCAATAGGATATAGACATAACTCCAGAATTAGCGCTCAGCAGAGAGCCATTAAAGATAGTTGGGAAAGAAAATAGAGAGCTAAGGAGCAAAAAGATTCATTTAGTCAAAGTGCAGTGGAGTAGTGATCCTAGAGACTGTACTTGGGAGACTGAGGATAGCATTAAACAAGCCTACCCCAAATGCAGAGTGGACATCTCTGACTAACTCCGGTGCAAGCTACCTTTACAATACTTTGAATTTACATTTTGTTTCCTACTTTGCTGTTATTTCCTTTTCGAGGACGAAAAGTTTTAAGTGGGGGAAGATTGTAATAACCCGGAAAATGTGAACCAATTTAAACTTTTTTAAAATTGGGTATTACCAAAGAATTTGAATAATTGAAATAGCATATTTCAATAAATTAAAGAACTGGGGCTAGTATGGCAGTTAGAAAATTTGAATACAAACTTTGTCTGGCTGTACCGGGTGGAAAATATAACGGATTTTAGCGAAACTGAAAATATTTAAATCTGTTTATGAATACCTTTCTAACGAATCTGAAAAATCGAAGTTTCATAACGGGAATCAAAAGTTATGGCCGAATGAATTTTCAGAAAGGTCGCTATATAGCATATATAGCCCTTGAAAATTGATATTTATCAAACGAGCTCAGAATTCGACGAAACTGGTTTTGTTAGGACCGTATCGTCAAAACAAAGCTAGATTTATTTTTCTGGAATTTTTCGATTCAGTTTGTGGCCCTGGCAAATTGAAACGTACGTTCAAATTAAATATTGAATGTTTTATATTTTAATTTGAAAAATAACTGACTGTAACAGTCGAAATGGCTAACGAAATATATCCCATTGTGTCCGGAATGGGGGTATTTAGCTAGGGGCGACAGTCGTTGGGTTTGATTTCGAGTTCGTTTGTAAAAACACAATTTAAAATTTCCTATAAATCCTCGGCCAATAGGATTTTTCCTTTCAAAAAAAAAACACAGAAACCCTAGCCGCCCTTTTCCTCTCGACGATCCACGTTGCTCCAGCCTTCCCTCCCCTTTTCCCGCCGCCACAGGCGAAGCTAGGCCGCGCCACCACCACCATTCGAAAGCCCCTTCGCTCCTCTTCAGATCCGACCCCAACCCGACATCCACCATCACCTCCTCCGCCTGAATCGAGCCCCCAAACTTCGGGACTTCCCAGCGCCGCCGACAACGCCACAGGCCACCGAAGGAGACCGCACCACCGTCGACAGGAAGCCCCCACCCCCCTCTTTCACGTCAGCACGACCGATCATCCCCATACTTCACGGATTTTGCAAAAATCCCAAACCTAGTTCTGAACAAAATATAAAGGTTCGACCTTTATTATTCTGAAATGAAAATAACACTTTTAAGTGTTGCAAAACTTTGAAAAATAATACCTTTTTCTTTCGTTAACGAAATCTGATGAAACAGGAGACACCGTGACTGCAAGGAGGCTCTCTACCTTCTACCAGAAGCCGCGGATTTTTCTGATCTTCCTACGATTTTTAGCAGTGCAAAAACCAATGTGAGGAATCTAAACTAAATTGTGTGAATGGAATCGCGTTGTATAAATTATATAAGCAAAGTGTAAATTATATACGCATTGTATACCTCATGTACATGTGTTG
This sequence comes from Allium sativum, assembly GCA_030737875.1. NCBI lineage: Eukaryota > Viridiplantae > Streptophyta > Magnoliopsida > Asparagales > Amaryllidaceae > Allium > Allium sativum. The sequence continues at coordinate 791,901,398 of CM060919.1, read as the reverse complement.
TATAAGTTATATTAGCGATGTATAAATTATACAAGCGTTGTATGAAACATATATGCTTTGAATTGTGATGAAATGAAAGTGAATTATAGAAATAATATATATATATATATATATACACTCCCCTCGTCCACAGACCATGGACGATATTTATTGCTTGTGATTGACGTGATATTATATGGTATGACGAATGGTTGGAAATAATTGTTTGTGGTTGATATTGTGGTTGAAAAATACCTTTGTGGTTGAAAAATACCCTCTTGTGGTTGAAACAAATTAGAATAGGATTGTGGAATTGAAAATAAAACATGCCTCCTGCGTGCGAACTAGATGCGTGATCCCCATTGTCAAAAACCCCAAGGTTTTAAGGTAGAGCGAGGAGCCGTACTAGGGATGGTCCCGGTTTTAACTACCCTGCCGTTATGCTACCGAAATTTTCTGAAATATACATGTGTTAGAATAATTTTCATTCGTTGAAATAAATTACATATGTTGAAACCAATATTCATTTGTTCAGTTGAAATTCATTCGTTGAATCGAAATTCATGTGTTGAATATTATTTGAATTTAAAAAAATAGCTTTAGCGATAAAAATCACATTTTTATATATATACAAGCTATAGAGAATATTCATGTGTTGAGTTGAAGTTCATTCGTTGAATCGAAATTCATGTGTTGAATATTATTTGAATTTAAACAAATAGCTTTAGCGATAAAAATCACAATTTTATATATATACAAACTATAGAGAATATTCATGTGTTGAGTTGAAGTTCATTCGTTGAATCGAAATTCATGTGTTGAATATTATTTGAATTTAAACAAATAGCTTTAGCGATAAAAATCACATTTTTATATATATACAAACTATAGAGAATATTCATGTGTTGAGTTGAAATTCATTCGTTGAATCGAAATTCATGTGTTGAATATTATTTGAATTTAAACAAATAGCTTTAGCGATAAAAATCACATTTTTATATATATATATATATATACAAACTATAGAGAATATTCATGTGTTGAATTGAAATTCGTTCGTCGAGTTGAAATTCATGTGTTGAATGTTTATCGTATTTTAAATTAAAATGAATAGACAATAAAAACTGCATTTTTATTGTGAATATGAAGTGTTAAAAACATTCACGTGTTGAACAAATATTTTTGATGATAAAAATATTTCTTTTATCATGTATACGCTTTGATAAAAATACACACGTGTTGAAATAAATAATAGTTGCTAGAAATATTGTTATTAGCTTTGTTCTGCATATATATACATGTGTTGATCAGGGAAAATGGATTAGCTGTAGAGTAAAGAAATTATTTGCGTGCCCGACAAATAGGTAAACCTTGATGAGTTCGCTGCGAAATTTTATTTTTATATCAACTCCTGTGAATGCCATTGGATGCGGAGTGCTGGTTATTCTGTGCGAAATAATAAACATCGCCATAGGATAGTAACAATTAATTTTGAACTACACTACATGGCATACTTCTTGACGATAGGCATACTTCATCATATTCCACATAAGCAATTGGAGCTTGTGTGACGAGGTGGAAGATTTACCATACGAGCGAGAGGCTTGTATGGCGATGACTATATACTACAGGTTGAACTGATGACTGATATCGACTATATAAAATATAACGATAAATTGCCAGATTAATAAAAACCCCACATGGGTCTGGAGTTGACAATAATCACGTCTCTCTAGTTATTAGATACGGCACATGGACTATTTATTTCCACACGGAACGGGGTGACGAGAATTTATTCTCTGGAGTTATTATCTATACACGCTCCCCCGTAAACACCAGAATATATCACTATAAATATGTGGATGCTTTTTAGGATTTATTGGGTACCTAACACGGCCCAATAAATTTCCAAACCCCTCCCCGTACAAAGGAGGTTATGGCGAAATTTTTCGAAATATTAAGGCGTTAGTGAAATATTTGAAGTGAAAACGAAGTTGAAATTAATGAATAAACTATATTTGAAATTACAGAATGAACTATATTTATATATATAAATATAAATACAAATAAAAGGAATCGAAGCCGTGCAGTTCGTGTTTCGGAATCGTAATTTGAAACGATTAGTAAGATAAATCCGACCATCTAATTTTCCGGAAACCGCAACCGCTGGGTTCGCCTTGGAAATATCTTTCCAACGGCACCAACCTTGTAAAAATCCAACGGTTGGATTGTCCGGAATGTTAAATTCAAATCTGAAGAAAAACAGCGCCAGAATCGTTTATATTTATATATAAATATAAATATAAATATAATTAAATTAAATCGAATAACGACGCTGCAGTTCGAATTTTGAAACTGTAACTTCAAACGACTAGGGTGGAAGATCCGACCGTCGGATTTTCACGAAACTGGAACCGTTGGGTTTGCTTTGGGAATACCTTCCCACTGATATAGACTTCGTAGAAATCCAACGGTTAGATTTTCCGATATGTGTAAAACAAATTAGAGGAAAAACAGCGCCAGTGCCACGGCACGACCTGAAACGTCGTTTAATTAAATATGGGCATTTTTAAATAAATAAAAATGGCGAAAAATCATTATAAAATATTATAAGCAACATAGATTGGAAATAAACTAATTTGGCTTGATCTTGTAACACCCCACACCCGCTATGGTCACTCTCTAAGGGAATGCCATAACATCGGCGAAGTATTTTAGTGAATATAGAACAGAGAAATTACAGCAAGACAGATATAAGTAATACTTGAAAATTTAAAACAACATTTCAATGCAGCGGAAAGTAAAACATGTCTGGTTACATCACAAAACCATAATAAGAGTTAAGTACAAATATCCATTCTTGCTAAATAAAAATACATAATCCCAATACATGAACTGATAGCCATAAAAGAAAAGGGTAAGCTGAGCTCTACATCTACGGTCCAAACTCCAAGAGATAGATAAAGCAAACTGATCAAGGCCCACTAGCACTAGGCCCAACCTGAGGACCTGAGGGGAAAAAGATAAAAACAACGGGGTCAGACATAAGCCTGAGTGAGCCCTATAACCTTAACAATACAATTATTAAAGTAATTAGGGTATGATATGAACTCGGTACGGTACCTTTGGGGATAATGACTACACTAAGTAGCCAACAAACATAGGATGAACTAAGATAACCGTAAAGACGCATCTACCCACCCAAGGATAATTACTAACTGCACCACACCAGTCATTCCTACTCAAAGATTGATCCCACCCAAGGACTTAAAAGAAAAATATAACTAGTAGTTTCATGTACCCCTAGCTGTCCACATAGGTGCCGTCTGCCCCTATCTCCACTAGGTGTACCCCACTACTCCCCAAGCGATCGGCTCCCTAACGTAGATACCCGTGCTAGTCCCACAGTGGGGTGTATCATTCCCCTAAAGTGGCAACCCAATACTATCAACGGTGCACGGCTTATACCTACACGATGCAACAACGGCTTATCTACCAGCCCGGGTCCACACACGCATATGAAACCCGTTGGACTCGCGTTGCCACCGCTACCCCATTTTGGCCTCTTATAGTCAAGCCCAATATGCGTGTCCCGTCACTCGACTAGAGTCGAGCCCACTAAGATACGTTTGGGATATTGGTTGAAATGGGCCCCCACAAGCTACCCACCTAAGCTTGTCTCTTTTCTAGTGCATCCCACTTAACCCTTTATCATGTTTAATTACATGTTTCCACTTGGTTAAGTATTCTAATCGTATTTTCTATTGCCACCCAAGGCAACCCACTAGATTTCCACATGCCACCCAAGGCACCCACTTAACCCCTCATGCCCCACTACATGCTTATCTGGTTAAGTGTTTCTTAATTTATTAAGAACGTAACCCTTGTAAAGACCTCTCACATTAGACCGTCTTTTATGGCAGCTGGATTTGCCGGTCGGTTCCGGGCAGCCTTACACCATAACATGGTCTAACCTCGTGTCTTTACACTTGCCACGTATTTAGTTTATGCCTAAGACCTCCCACATTGGGCCAATCATTTGTAGCTGCTGGATTTGCCGGTCGGTTCCGGGCAGTCTTATGCTACAAAAGGGTCCAACCTCGTGTCTTAGTCGATTAATTACTCCTAATTAATCACTCCCCATATTAATTATCCCTAATTAATATCAAATTTAAAGAATATGGGTAGACCTAACCGAATAGGTAAATTCCCAATTCCATAGCATGGGTAGACCTAACTCAATAGGTAAATTCCCATGGGGTAGACCTAACTCAATAGGTAAATTCCCACTTATGTTCATTCATTTTATTTTGTTAATATGCATTTTTAACCCCATCGTTCCCCACGTAAATCGTTCTCATTTCATGACATAATAAAGGGAAGATTCATCACAAATATCATGGGGGTAACCACATCTTAGCATATAACTTTGTCATGGGTTAAGAGGATGTCAACTTGCATATATGAGCATATATTAACCCAACTACATTTAACCCAAACTTGCATATTATCATACACATATCTTGCATAACATGTTGCATATGAACTTGCATATTACCATACACATATCTTGCATAAGCATGTTGAACTTGCATATAAGCATTCACATAACATGTTAAACTTGCATATAAGCATACACATAACTTGCATAAGCATGCATAACTTGTATAACATGTTGAACTTGCATTTAAGCATACACATAACTTGCATAAGCATTCACATAACTTGCATAAGCATGCATACTTGCATAACATGTTAAACTTGCATTTAAGCATACACATAACTTGCATAAGCATTCACATAACTTGCATAAGCATGCATAACTTGCATAACATGTTAAACTTGCATTTAAGCATACACATAACTTGCATAAGCATTCACATAACTTGCATAAGCATGCATAACTTGCATTTAAGCATACACATAACTTGCATAAAGATATAACATTAAGCTTGCATAAAAATGTCATGAACACATACACTAAACTTGCATGACATATAGCATATAACTTGCAAAACACATAACATACACTATACTAAGCTTGCATAAACACATTGATCCACAAACATAACCATACATCATCATATCCTATCTTAATCAATTTAACAATTGATTATTAAGGGGATAGAAGCTCAACAAAACAAGATTAGCAAACTAATGAAGAAGATTAAGAGGCTAGAAGTTGATTTGGAATGCTATCCCTTCTCTAATTTTGATGGAGGCTCCTTCAAGTTTCAAAGTGGTGGCATAATGGCCTTAGATCTATTTTTAGTAAGGATTAGGGGGTATTAGGGTGTATATATAGATTAGTTAGGTGTTTTAGGACCATAGGATTAGCCCTAAATTAGATTAGGACCATCAGATTTCGGAAATCTCTAGAACACAGCCCAAGACTCAACCAAAAACCAGATCTGGTGCACCCAGATCAACAGGGCCGACACCCTGTGTCGACACCCCTGTCGACATGCCTGTCGACACCCCTGTCGACATGCCTGTCGACACGGGGCTAGGCGGGGACTTTCCCGCCACCTCCGCTTTTGGCTCCCATCCTGTTTTAGAATTGAATTTTTAAATCTGTTTTTAACTTTAAATTTTCTGAAAACTTCTTTGGGCCTTAACTGGGTCATACGGACTCCGATTTACAAAATTTCGGACTCTATTCTGCGTATTTTTCCGAGACAAACGCAATGGCACAGCCCGTTTCCCCTGATTCAGATTTTAGGATTTAATTCTGCCCTGATTTATATTATAATAAGTTATTTCAACATACGGGGTGTTACATTCTCCCCTACTTAAAGGATTTCGTCCCCGAAATCTCTAAGTCAAGAAGAACGTATCCTACCAACCAAACAACCATCTACTAAACCATCAAACACTGGCACCCATTGTCCTTAAAGTTTCTAATGCTGTATGAACATATGCAAAAAGTGTGTGTATATGTTCCCTGTCTAATGCAAAATCAGGCGGTCTACTGGTTCAGTTGACCTCCTTAATGCAAACCATGATAGTGCCATGCATCCAATATGTATGCGAAAGAACCCTATCGACACATACTATCTCTACATGAGTGCACAATCATTCACCGAAATGCATCATCCATATGATAACACAACCATTATACATCCATAAATATAGCTATCTACACACAATTATATGCAATATGCAATATGCAATATGAAGTGACTGAGCTGATCTAGTGCCTAGAGTGTGTGTCTATGCATCCACGAGCAACCACTAGCAACCACTTGCATCCACATGCATCCATCAAACATAACATGTCTCAAACACATGTTTCAACCATAGGTTTACCCTATCTAAAGGTCAAAGATACAAATGAGAGGACATACTAAAGATAAGATAGGTACTAGACAAACGATAAAGGAGAAGTTAAAAGACATACCCTCAAAAAGGAACGGGTACAATGAACGCATCTTCGCTTCCGTTTCCCAAGTTGCGTTACTCTCGTCTTCTCCCCATTGTACTTTGACTAGTTGAACCTCTCGATTCCTCAATTTCCTAGTCTCTGACCCAAGGATGCGGGTAGGAGCTCGTCGAATAGTCGCATCACGCTCTATTTCCACTTCTTTAAGCAAGCTCGGCTCTACCACCTCTGCGGTCTCATGTAAGCACTTCCTCAAATGGGACACATGGAATACATCATGTACACCACTAAGTTTCTCAGGCAACTCTACTCTATATGCCATCCGTCCAATCCTTTCCTTAACAGGAAATGGCCCTACGAACCTTGGTGCTAACTTCCCAACAGATCCAAAGCGAACCACATTTCGTAACGGAGACACTTTGACAAAGACCATGTCCCCTACTTCAAATTCAAGATCCGTCCTTCTCTTGTCCGCATAAGATTTTTGCCTATCTTGTGCTGCTTTCATCCTTCTTTGAATCAAGTCAATCTTCTCAGAAGTCTCCCTAACCATATCAGGCCCAAGCAAGATCTTATCCGTAGATTCCCACCAACATGTAGGTGATCGACAAGGCCTTCCATAAAGAGCTTCGAAAGGAGCCATACCAATACTGGACTGAAAGCTGTTATTATATGCGAACTCCACCAATGGAAGATGCTCTTCCCATGTACCTCCAAAATCTAAGATACAAAGCCTCAAAAGGTCTTCTAAGACACGATTCACCCTCTCAGTCTGGCCGTCTGTCTGAGGGTGATATGCAGTGCTCAGACATAATTGAGTCCCCACTGCTTCTTGCAAACTTTTCCAGAACTCGCTAGTGAAGATAGGATCTCGACCACTCACTATGCTAGAGGGTACCCCATGCAATCGAACTATCTCTCGAAGATATACTGAAGCTAGCCATGGAGCAGTCCTCTTGCTCTTCACAGGTATGAAATGGGCGCTTTTAGTAAGTCTGTCTACCACAACCCAAATTCCCGTATTACCCTTTCTCGATCTGGGTAACCCGTCAATAAAATCCATCGAGACGCTATCCCACTTCCATTGCGGAACTTCCAATGGGTGAAGCAACCCACCTGGTTTCTTTTGCTCCGCTTTCACCTGTTGGCACACCAAGCATCGAGCGACATACTCGGCCACATCTTTCTTCATACCGGCCCAGAAGAAAACCCTCTTCATGTCTTGGTACATCTTATCCCCACCGGGATGAATGGTCATCCTAGAACGGTGTGCATCATCAAGAATAGCCTTCCTCAAACCCTCATCTTGCGGTACACAAAGTCTACTGTCTCTACGCAAGCACCCCCTATCGTCTAGGGTATACCTACTCAGATGGCTGGACGACTCCCCCCTTATGAGCTTCTCTACCATCTCAACCAACCGTGGGTCGTCCCTCTGTGCTTCTCCAATCCGCCCCAAAAGAGTAGGTCTGACCTCCAAGGATGCTAGCAAACCGGGTACATAGTCAATGGAAGGTCTGAAATCAAACATCGAGATAAATTCCAAGCTTCGTTGTTCCACGAACAATGGACTCAAGGACAACCTTTTTCTGCTCAAGGCGTCCGCCACCACGTTACCCTTGCCAGGGGTATACGCTATCTCGAAATCATAGGATGCTAAGAACTCCATCCACCTTTGCTGTCTCAAATTCAAATCCTTTTGAGAAAACAAGTACTTCAATGATTTGTGGTCAGTGAACAATTCAAATCTCTCACCAAGAAGATAATGGCGCCAAATCTTAAGCGCAAAAACAATCGCGGCCAACTCTAAATCATGGGCAGGGTAATTTTTCTCATGCACTCTCAACTGCCTTCCACCATAGGCTATCACCCTTCCCTCTTGCATTAAGACTGCGCCTAGCCCTGTCCCACAAGCATCGGTATAGACAACAAATGGCTTGCTCCCATCTGGCAACACTAAAACTGGAGCAGTGGTTAAAGCTCTCTTTAACCGTCGGAACGCATCATCACAATCTACGTCCCATGAGAAAACAAGATTCTTCTACGTTAAGCGGGTTAATGGGGCTGATATCTTCGCGAAGTCTTTGATAAACTTCCTATAGTAACCCGCCAACCCTAAGAAACTTCTTACTTCGGTAGCATTCTTCGGAACCTTCCAATCTTGAATTGATACTACCTTCGCGGGATCCACAGCTATCCCTTCCTTGGAGACCACGTGCCCCAAGAATCGCACTTCCTTCCTCCAGAAGTGACATTTAGAGAATTTAGCCTTAAGGCTATGTGCTCGAAGAGTCTTCAACACCTCCCCAAGATGTAGGGCATGCTCTTCTTCACTCTTAGAAAATACTAAGATATCATCCACAAAGACCACCACGAACTTATTAAGGAACTCTCTGAACACCCTACTCATCAAATCAACAAAGTATGCAGGGGCGTTCGTCAACCCAAATGGCATTACCAGCCACTCATAGAAACCATCCGGAGTTCTAAAGGCAGTCTTGTCTATGCTATCCTCAGCCACCCTCAACTGATGAAACCCCGTGGCTAAGTCTAATTGAGAAAATACTGAAGCGCCAACCAATTGATCGAAAAGATCATCAATCCTCGGCAATGGGTGTCTATTCTTCTTTGTGAGCTTGTTGAGTTCTCTATAGTCTACACAAAGTCTGAGGGACCCATCCGCCTTCGTAGCAAAAACTACCGGAGCACCCCACTCCGATATACTTCGTCTTATGAACCCCTTCTAAAGCAGCTCCCCTACTTGCTTATGGAGTTCCCTCCTCTCACGAGGAGCCATGTGGCGCACTGGTAAAGATACGGGTTTAGCATTATCCACCAGATATATTCGGAAGTCAATCTCCCGCTTCGGAGGTAAGCCCTTCACCTCCTCAAATAAATCCGAGTATTCCCGGACCACTCTAACAGATTGCAAACTTTCGACCGAAGTGTCAAGCGATTCAAGATAACTTAGCATAACAGAATCCATGGGATTACAAGAGATCTCGAGAGTGTTACCCAAGCGGGTCATGAGCCTAACAACTTTCCTTTCGCAATCAAGAACGGCACCATTACTGGATAACCAGTCCATGCACAAAATCAACCCATAGCCCGTGAAGCCCAAAACAAAAGCATCACATCTAAACTCAATGCTAAGTATAGAAATCTTCAAACCCAAACATATCATAGACAGATATATGGAGCCCCCAATTGGGTTTGAAACAACCAAGGGATCATCAACTAGACTGGTGTCCAAGTGCAGTGACTCAACTAACGATGATGAGATAAAAGAATGCGATGCGCCAGAGTCAAACAAAGTACGAACTGGATGATCAAACAGAAAAACCAGACTTTCAACGGAAATAGTTCTACCTCTCTGCTGAATCGGTGGAACTGAGAGAGCCTGAACTTGCCCCCCTGCCTGAGCTGGTGCCATTAGAGCTTGCACCTGACCTCCTGAGGTAGATCCCGTCCTTTGCCCCTTCTTAGGACAGTCTTTCACTAGATGCCCTGCTTCGCCACAGTGGAAGCAGCCAGTCTTCTTTTTCTTGCGACAATCCTTGCTTAGGTGGCCAGGTGTCTGTAACACCCCACGTCCGCTAAGGTCACTCATAAGAGGGGAATGCCTTAGTTTCAGTGAAGTATTCTAAGTGAATATAGAACAATAAAATTACAACAAGACAGATATAGTAATACTTGAAAATTTAAATCATCGTTTCATTGCAGCGGAAAGTAATACATGTTTGGTTACATCACAAAACCATAAACCAGAGTCAAGTACATAATATCCATCTTGATAAAATAGAAGTACATAATCCCACTACATAACTAATAGCCATAAAAGAAAAGATAAGCTGGGCTTCACTTCAACGGTCCAAGCTCCAAAGGATAGATACAGCAATCCGATCAAAGCCCACTAGCACCAGGCCCACTCTGATAACCTGGGGTTGGGGGAAAAGATAAAACAACGGGGGTCAGACATAAGTCTGAGCGAGTCCTATAACTTTAACAATACAATCATTAAAATAACCAGAGAAGACATAAGTTGATATACAGTAACGACTGGGGATGAATGGCTACACTAAGCAGCTTGGTAAACTTAGGATAAACTAAGATAACCGTAAAGACGCATTTATCCACCCAAGGATAATTACTAGATTACACCGCCCCAGACTTATCCACCCAAGGGTAATTCCTACACTGCACCACACCAGTTCTACCTACCCAAGATTAATTTCTACTTAAAGGTTGATCCCGCTAAATGTACTTAGTAATTTTTACCCAGTAGTTTCTTTTACCCCTACATAGGTGCCGTCTGCCCCTATCTTTACTAGGTGTACCCACTACTCCCAAGCGATCGGCTCCCTAACGTAGATACCCGTGCTGGTCCCACAATGGGGTGTATCATTTCCCCAAAGTGGCAACCTGATAATATCAACGGTGCATGGCTTTATACCTACACGATGCAACAACGATTTACTAACCAGCCCGGGTCCACACACGCATATGAAACCCGTTGGTCCTACGTTGCCACCGCTAACCCGTTTTGGCCTCTTATAGTCAAGCCCAATATGCGTGTCCCGTCACTCGACTTGAGTCGAGCCCACAAAGATACGTTTGGGATATTGGTTGAGATGGGCCCCCACAAGCTACCACCTAAGCTTGTTATTTTATCTAGTGTATCCCACTTAACCCTTTTTAATAATCATGTCTACCTTCATGTTATAAATCCTGGTTAAGTCATTTAATCATATTTTAATTACCACTCAAGGCACCCACTAGATTTCCACATGCCACCCAAGTCATTTACTTAATTCCCACATGCCACCCGAGGCACTTACTTAACCCTTTACTCATGTTTAATTACATGTTCCACTTTGGTTAAGTATTCTAATCGTATTTTCTATTGCCACCCAAGGCAACCCATTAGTTTCCTCATGCCACCCCAGGCACCCCACTAGTTACCACAAGCCACCCAAGGCACCCACTTAACCCTCATGCCCCACTACATGCTTATATGGTTAAGTGTTTCTTAATTAATTAAGACCGTGATCCTCATAAAGACCTCTCACATTAGACTATCTTTTATGACCGCTGGTTAAGCCGGTTGGGTCCGGGCAGCCTTATGTCATAACCGAGTCTAACCTCGTGTCTTTACATTAATCACGTATTTAGTTTGTGCCTAAGACCTCTCACATTGGACTAACATTTGTAGCAACTGGTTAAGCCGGTTGGGTCCGGGCAGTTTTACGCTACAACTGAGTCCAACCTCGTGTCTTAGTCGATTAATTACACCTAATTAATCACCCTCATAATTTATATTAATTATCCCTAATTAATATCAAGTTTTTCATAACATGGGTAGACCTAACTCAATAGGTAAATTCCCATGGAGTAGACCTAACTCAATAGGTAAATTCCCACTTATGTTAATTTATTTTTATGGTATGCTTAATCATACCCAATCATACTTTTATTAACATATTTATTAACCCCATCGTTTCCCACGCAAATCGTTCTCATTTCACGACATAATAAAAGGGAAGATCCATCACAAATATCATGGGTTTAACCAAATCTTAGCATATAACTTTGTCATGGGTTAAGAGGATGTCAACTTGCATATATGAGCATATATTAACCCAACTACATTTAACCCAAACTTGCATATTATGACTTGCATAACATGTTGCATATGAGCTTGCATATTATCATACATATGACTTGCATAACATGTTGCATATGAACTAGCATATTATCATACACATATCTTGCATAACATGTTGGACTTGCATATAAGCATTCTCACAACTTGCATAACATGTTAAACATGCATTTAAGCATACACATAACTTGCATAAGCATTCACATTCTTGCATAAGCATTCACATTCTTGCATAAGCATTCACATACTTGCATAAGCATTCACATACTTGCATAAGCATTCACATATTTGCATAAGCATTTACATTCTTGCATATTAACTCATAAACTTGCATAATGTGTCATCATGAACTTGCATATTAACGAACATGTAACTTGCATAGCATATCTTGCATATTAACATACATGTAACTTGCATATTAACAAACATGTAACTTGCATAGCATATCTTGCATATTAACATACATGTAACTTGCATATTAACAAACATGTAACTTGCATAGCATATCTTGCATATTAACATACATGTAACTTGCATATTAACAAACATGTAACTTGCATAGCATATCTTGCATATTAACATACATGTAACTTGCATAGGATATCACCATGAACTTGCATAACATGCATATGATCACATAGCCCACAACTTGCATATTTTAGCATCATGTAAACATAACATACATCATACTAAACTTGCATAATATCATATACTTAGCATGCATAGAATCACATATTAAACTTGCATAATATCATATACTTAGCATGCATAGAATCACATACTAAACTTGCATAATATCATATACTTAGCATGCATAGAATCACATACTCATCATGCATAATATCACTTATTAAACATGCATAAACCCACTTGTTAAACATGCATAAACCAACTTATTAATCATGCATAAACCCACTTAGTAAATATGCATAAACATAGAAAAACATAGAGTAGCATATCATTACAAATGATTCAAACTCACTAATCCGCATTCAAGACCATAAGTCTCATTACACCTAATCTACTTACTTTAACAATTGATGTTAAAGTGATAGAAACTCACAACTAGCAATTTGCACTCCAAATGAAGAAGATTAAGATGCTTAGAATGGATTAGAGGTTGATTAGAGAGGTTGATTAGCTTGCTTTCCTCTTCATTGATTTGTGGAGGCCATGATCAAGTTTCATTTTGCCATAGTTTAGTTACAAGATCTAATTATGAATGAATTAGGGTAGGGTTGTGGTCTTATTTATAGGATTAGGTAGTGTTTTAGGCCCTTAGATTAACCCTAGATTAGATTAGGACCATCAGATCTCGGAAGCTTCTAGACTCAGCCCTCCAAGCCAGCCTAAGACCCAACCTGGTGCACCCAGGTTCTCTGGACGCCGCCCCCCTCTCGACAGGCAAGTCGACAGGGCAGTCGACACCCCTGTCGACAGCCCTGTCGACATGGCTAGGGCGGGAATTTTCCCGCCTGCGCCCCCTGGTCTCCAATTTCGAAATCTGCCTTTTTTTTAAATATTTAATTCTGATTTTATCTTAAATTTTCTGCCAACTTCATTGGGCCATAACTGGGCCATACGGACTCCGATTCTCGAAAACTCGGACTCTATTTCGCGTATTTTTCCGAGACGAACGCAACGACGCAGCCCGTTTCCCCCAATTCTCACATCTGAGATTATTTATTCTGTAATTAGTGAATTTTAGCATTAACCGAAATTCGGGGTGTTACATTCTCCCCTCCTTAAAGGATTTCGTCCCCGAAATCTCTAAGCTAAGGAGAATGCATATCCTACCATCCAAACAACCATCTACTCAATCCATCAAACACGGGCATCCATTGTCCTTAAAACAATTTCTAATTATGTATGAGCATATGCAAAAAGTGTGTGTATATGTTCCCTATCTAATGTACGAACATATGCAAACCATGATAGTGCCATGCATCCAATATGTATGCGAGATAACCCTATCGACACATACAGTATCTATATGAGTGCACAACCATTCACCAAAATGCATCATCCAATGATAACACAATCATTATACATCCATAAATATAGCTAACTACACACAATTTTATGCAATATGCAATATGAAGTGATTGAGCCGATCTAGTGCCTAGAGTGTGTATATATGCATCCACGAGCAACCACTAGCAACCACTTGCATCCACATGCATCCATCAAACATAACATGTCTCAAACACATGTTTCAACCATAGGTTTACCCTATCTAAAGGTCAAACAGTACTAACGAGAGGACATACTAAAGATAAGATAAGTACTAGTCAACGATAAAGGAGAAATTAAAAGACATATCCTAAAAAGGAATGGGTATAATGAACGCATCTTCTCTTCCGTCTCTAAAGTAGCGTTGCTCTCATCTTCTCCCTATTGCACTATGACTAGTTGAACCTCTTGATTCCCCAACTTCCTAGTCTCTGACCCAAGAATGCGAGTAGGAGCTCGTCGAATCGTCTCATCACGCTCTATCTCTACTTCTTTAAGCAAGCTTGGCTCTACCACCTCAACGGTCTCATGTAGGCACTTCCTCAAATGTGACACATGGAATATATCATGTACACCACCCAGCCTGTCGGGCAACCCCACTTTATATGCCATCTGTCCAATCCTTTCCTTAATAGGAAATGGTCCAACAAACCTTGGTACTCACTTCCCTACAGATCCAAAGTGAACCACATTCCGCAACGGAGATACCTTGATAAAAAGCATGTCCTAATATCAAACTCAAGCTCTGTTCTCCTCTTGTCCGCATAAGATTCCGCCGCTTTCATCCTTCTTTGAATCAAATCAATCTTCTCTGAAGTCTCTCTAACCATATCTGGCCCAAGCAAGATCTTATCCGTAGATTCCCACCAACATGTAGGAGATCGACAAGGCCTTCCATAAAGAGCTTCGAAAGGAGCCATACCAATACTAGACTGAAAGCTGTTATTATACGCGAACTCCACCAATGGAAGATGCTCTTCCCATGTACCTCCAAAATCCAAAATACATAACCTCAAAAGATCTTCTAAGATACGGTTCACCCTCTCGGTCTGACCGTCCGTCTGAGGATGATATGCGGTGCTCAAACACAACTGAGTCCCTACCGCCTCTTGCAAACTCTTCTAAAACTCTCTAGTGAAGATAGGATCTCGATCGCTCACTATACTGGAAGGTACACCATGCAATCTAATAATCTCTCGAAGATAAACTGAAGCTAGACATGTAATAGTCCTCTTGCTCTTCACGGGTATGAAATGGGCACACTTAGTAAGTCTATCTACCATAAGCCCAATCCCCGTATTACCCTTCCTTGATTTCGGTAATCCAACGAGACACTATCCCACTTCCCATTACGGAACTTCCAACGGGTGAAGCAACCCTCCGGGTTTCTTCTGTTCCGCTTTCACTTGTTAGCACACCAAGCATCTAGCGACATACTTGGCCGCGTCTTTCTACCTATTGGCCCAAAAGAAAACTCGCTTCATGTCTTGGTACATCTTGTCCCTACCGGGATGAATGGTCATCTTCGACCGATGTGTATCATCAAGTATAGCCTTCCTCAAACTCTCGTCTTGCGGTACACAAAGTCTACCGTCTCTACGCAACCACCCCTTACCATCTAGGGTGTATCCATTCAAATGGCTGGACGACTCCCCCCCTCATGAGCTTCTTTACTAACTCAACCAATTGAGGGTCGTCCCGCTGTGCTCTGCCAATACGCCCCAAAAGAGTAGGCCTAACCTCCAAGGAGGCTAGCAAACCGGGTACAAAGTCAACGGAAGGTCTAAAGTCAAACATAGAAATAAACCCTAAGCTCCGTCGTTTAACGATCAATGAACTCAAGGACAACCTTTTTTCTTCTTAAGGTGTCTGCTACCATGTTTCCCTTGCTAGGGGTATACGCTATCTCAAACTCATAAGATGCTAAGAATCCCATCCAAAATCATCACAACTGTCCATCTCTCACGCAGACCACCCTAGTCGAATTCGACATCCCCCAAATGCAAGCCCCAAAGGCCTAAACCAATATCAGACAAACACCCAAGGGATTTCTCCTTCGAGTTCAGGCGACCTACGTGAGATGATACTAGAAAAAAAATGGCTAAACAATTAAGCCTTTGACCAACTTTGGATGTCCTCGCCAGTCTCGCTCCAAAACCACCGTTTATCCCATAACTGGCTTTGCTCAACCTATTGAGCACATACGAAACTTATTTCGCTCCTAGAAAAGACCAAGATGTCATCCACAAAGACCATCACAAACTTATTTAGGTACTCCCTGAACACCCTTCTCACCAAATCAACAAAGTATGCGGAGGCGTTCGTCTAACCAAATGGCATCACCAGCCACTCAAAAAAAACCATCCGGAGTCCTAAAGGCAATCTTCTCTATACTATCCTCAGCCACTCTCAACTGACGAAACCCCGTGGCTGAGTCCAACTTGCGGAAATACTGAGGCGCCAACTAACTGATCAAAGAGATCATCAATCCTAGCAATGGGTGTCTATTCTTCTTTGTGAGTTTATTTAGTTCTCTTTAGCCTACACAAAGTCTGAGGGACCCATCCGCCTTCGTGGCAAAAACTACTGGAGCACCCCACTCCAATATACTTCTTCTTATGAACCCCTTCTCAAGCAAATCGCCTACTTACTTATGGAGTTCCCTCCTCTCACGAGGAGCCTTGTGGCACACTGGCCAAGTCACTGGTTTGGCATTGTTTACCAGATAAATTCGGAAGTCAATCTTCCGCTCCGGAGGTAAGCCCTTCACCTTCTCAAATACATCCGAGTATTCCCGGACCACTTCTAACAGATCGCAAACTCTCGACCGACGTGTCAAGCGATTCTAGATAACTTAGCATAACAGATCCTATGGGATTACAAGAGATCTCGAGAGTGTTACCCAAGCGGGTCATAAGCCTAACAACTCTCCCTTCAAAATCAAGAACGACACCCCTACTGGATAACCAGTCCATGCCCCAAAACTAACCCATAGCCCGTGAAGCCCAACAAGCATCACATCTAAACTCAACGCTAAGTATAGAAACTTTCAAACCCAAACACATCATGGAGCCCCAATTGGGTTTGAAACAACTAAGGGATCATCTACCAAACTGGTGTCTAAGTGCAGTGACTCAACTAACAATGATGAGATAAACGAACTCGATGCATCATAATCAAAATAAAATTTGAACCGGATAATATAGAAATCCAAATTCCAACCTAGACGGTCCTATCCCCATCTGGTACACTAGTTGTGAGGGAATACAACTACCCTCCAGAAGATTCCATACCTTGCCCTTGCTTCTTTGGACAATCCTAATAAGGTGTCCTATTCCTCCCAAAAGGATAACTACTAGCCTTCTTCTTCCCCATTCTCCACTCATAACCTCCCACCAAAGAGGTTTCTTCCTTCATTAACCAAACAACTATTTGAGCCTTCCTCCCATCGTCCATCCAATAAGTACCTACAAGTCCTCCTCCTTCTTGAACCAACTTCTAATCCGACTAATGTCTAAGTCCCTTGAAGCGGTTTTCCATTCTTATCTATCTTAGAAAGATCATCTACACACGGAGGGGAAACTCAAAACGAGAGAGGAAGAGATTCAAACGGAGAATTCGAAAGATAAAGATATGGCTATCGGGGATTATGCTTTTCTCTCAAAAACTTTTCTCTTAAAAGACATGTTTTTGAAAATACTCCTTCAAAAATTTTCTTAGAAAAATAGTTTTTCTAAAAAATTTATCTGTTCTGGTAACCTTAAGCTCTGATACCACGTGTAACACCCCACGTCCGCTAAGGTCACTCATAAGAGGGGAATGCCTTAGTTTCAGTGAAGTATTCTAAGTGAATATAGAACAATAAAATTACAACAAGACAGATATAGTAATACTTGAAAATTTAAATCATCATTTCATTGCAGCGGAAAGTAATACATGTTTGGTTACATCACAAAACCATATACCAGAGTCAAGTACATAATATCCATCTTGATAAAATAGAAGTACATAATCCCACTACATAACTAATAGCCATAAAAGAAAAGATAAGCTGGGCTTCACTTCAACGGTCCAAGCTCCAAAGGATAGATACAGCAATCCGATCAAAGCCCACTAGCACCAGGCCCACTCTGATAACCTGGGGTTGGGGGAAAAGATAAAACAACGGGGGTCAGACATAAGTCTGAGCGAGTCCTATAACTTTAACAATACAATCATTAAAATAACCAGAGAAGACATAAGTTGATATACAGTAACGACTGGGGATGAATGGCTACACTAAGCAGCTTGGTAAACTTAGGATAAACTAAGATAACCGTAAAGACGCATTTATCCACCCAAGGATAATTACTAGATTACACCGCCCCAGACTTATCCACCCAAGGGTAATTCCTACACTGCACCACACCAGTTCTACCTACCCAAGATTAATTCCTACTTAAAGGTTGATCCCGCTAAATGTACTTAGTAATTTTTACCCAGTAGTTTCTTTTACCCCTACATAGGTGCCGTCTGCCCCTATCTTTACTAGGTGTACCCACTACTCCCAAGCGATCGGCTCCCTAACGTAGATACCCGTGCTGGTCCCACAATGGGGTGTATCATTTCCCCAAAGTGGCAACCTGATAATATCAACGGTGCATGGCTTTATACCTACACGATGCAACAACGATTTACTAACCAGCCCGGGTCCACACACGCATATGAAACCCGTTGGTCCTACGTTGCCACCGCTAACCCGTTTTGGCCTCTTATAGTCAAGCCCAATATGCGTGTCCCGTCACTCGACTTGAGTCGAGCCCACAAAGATACGTTTGGGACATTGGTTGAGATGGGCCCCCACAAGCTACCACCTAAGCTTGTTATTTTATCTAGTGTATCCCACTTAACCCTTTTTAATAATCATGTCTACCTTCATGTTATAAATCCTGGTTAAGTCATTTAATCATATTTTAATTACCACTCAAGGCACCCACTAGATTTCCACATGCCACCCAAGTCATTTACTTAATTCCCACATGCCACCCGAGGCACTTACTTAACCCTTTACTCATGTTTAATTACATGTTCCACTTTGGTTAAGTATTCTAATCGTATTTTCTATTGCCACCCAAGGCAACCCACTAGTTTCCTCATGCCACCCCAGGCACCCCACTAGTTACCACAAGCCACCCAAGGCACCCACTTAACCCTCATGCCCCACTACATGCTTATATGGTTAAGTGTTTCTTAATTAATTAAGACCGTGATCCTCATAAAGACCTCTCACATTAGACTATCTTTTATGACCGCTGGTTAAGCCGGTTGGGTCCGGGCAGCCTTATGTCATAACCGAGTCTAACCTCGTGTCTTTACATTAATCACGTATTTAGTTTGTGCCTAAGACCTCTCACATTGGGCTAACATTTGTAGCAACTGGTTAAGCCGGTTGGGTCCGGGCAGTTTTACGCTACAACTGAGTCCAACCTCGTGTCTTAGTCGATTAATTACACCTAATTAATCACCCTCATAATTTATATTAATTATCCCTAATTAATATCAAGTTTTTCATAACATGGGTAGACCTAACTCAATAGGTAAATTCCCATGGGGTAGACCTAACTCAATAGGTAAATTCCCACTTATGTTAATTTATTTTTATGGTATGCTTAATCATACCCAATCATACTTTTATTAACATATTTATTAACCCCATCGTTTCCCACGCAAATCGTTCTCATTTCACGACATAATAAAAGGGAAGATCCATCACAAATATCATGGGTTTAACCAAATCTTAGCATATAACTTTGTCATGGGTTAAGAGGATGTCAACTTGCATATATGAGCATATATTAACCCAACTACATTTAACCCAAACTTACATATTATGACTTGCATAACATGTTGCATATGAGCTTGCATATTATCATACATATGACTTGCATAACATGTTGCATATGAACTAGCATATTATCATACACATATCTTGCATAACATATTGGACTTGCATATAAGCATTCTCACAACTTGCATAACATGCATTTAAGCATACACATAACTTGCATAAGCATTCACATTCTTGCATAAGCATTCACATTCTTGCATAAGCATTCACATACTTGCATAAGCATTCACATACTTGCATAAGCATTCACATACTTGCATAAGCATTCACATATTTGCATAAGCATTTACATTCTTGCATATTAACTCATAAACTTGCATAATGTGTCATCATGAACTTGCATATTAACGAACATGTAACTTGCATAGCATATCTTGCATATTAACATACATGTAACTTGCATATTAACAAACATGTAACTTGCATAGCATATCTTGCATATTAACATACATGTAACTTGCATATTAACAAACATGTAACTTGCATAGCATATCTTGCATATTAACATACATGTAACTTGCATATTAACAAACATGTAACTTGCATAGCATATCTTGCATATTAACATACATGTAACTTGCATAGCATATCACCATGAACTTGCATAACATGCATATGATCACATAGCCCACAACTTGCATATTTTAGCATCATGTAAACATAACATACATCATACTAAACTTGCATAATATCATATACTTAGCATGCATAGAATCACATATTAAACTTGCATAATATCATATACTTAGCATGCATAGAATCACATACTAAACTTGCATAATATCATATACTTAGCATGCATAGAATCACATACTCATCATGCATAATATCACTTATTAAACATGCATAAACCCACTTGTTAAACATGCATAAACCAACTTATTAATCATGAATAAACCCACTTAGTAAATATGCATAAACATAGAAAAACATAGAGTAGCATATCATTACAAATGATTCAAACTCACTAATCCGCATTCAAGACCATAAGTCTCATTACACCTAATCTACTTACTTTAACAATTGATGTTAAAGTGATAGAAACTCACAACTAGCAATTTGCACTCCAAATGAAGAAGATTAAGATGCTTAGAATGGATTAGAGGTTGATTAGAGAGGTTGATTAGCTTGCTTTCCTCTTCATTGATTTGTGGAGGCCATGATCAAGTTTCATTTTGCCATAGTTTAGTTACAAGATCTAATTATGAATGAATTATGGTAGGGTTGTGGTCTTATTTATAGGATTAGGTAGTGTTTTAGGCCCTTAGATTAACCCTAGATTAGATTAGGACCATCAGATCTCGGAAGCTTCTAGACTCAGCCCTCCAAGCCAGCCTAAGACCCAACCTGGTGCACCCAGGTTCTCTGGACGCCGCCCCCCTCTCGACAGGCAAGTCGACAGGGCAGTCGACACCCCTGTCGACAGCCCTGTCGACATGGCTAGGGCGGGAATTTTCCCGCCTGGGCCCCCTGGTCTCCAATTTCGAAATCTGCCTTTTTTTTAAATATTTAATTCTGATTTTATCTTAAATTTTCTGCCAACTTCATTGGGCCATAACTGGGCCATACAGACTCCGATTCTCGAAAACTCGGACTCTATTTCGCGTATTTTTCCGAGACGAACGCAATGACGTAGCCCGTTTCCCCCAATTCTCACACCTGAGATTATTTATTCTGTAATTAGTGAATTTTAGCATTAACCGAAATTCGGGGTGTTACAGTGTCCCACAATTGAAACACTTCTTCTTCTTGCCCTTGCCACCATTGCCTTTCCCACCTTTGTTTTGCTGTTGTTGCTGAGGTCTCTTTTGATCTCCCTTCTTCTCGGGTGCCTTATTAGCATTGGGGCCCTTCTCTTCTTCATGCATGAGTGCCATGTCAACTAGCTTCTCAAAGGTGGCTCCCATAGGGATATGAGTCATAGCCAACCCATGCATCGGTTCATTCAAGCCTTTCACGAACCTCAAAGCCTTCTTCTCCGGTGTATTCACCATGTCTAGGCCAAACCTTGCCAATTGATTAAACTTGTTGTCATATTCCTTCACTGAGAGATTTCCTTGCTTTAGAGTCAAGAATCTTTCCATATACAAGTTTAACTCCGCCCTTGAGAGAAACTTTGCCACAAATCTTTGCCTAAAATCCGCCCAAGAGTCAACGGGGCGTTCTCCATTAGTGACCTCCCACCAGAATGAGGCCTCTCCCTTCATTAACCAAGCAGCTAACTTGACTTTCTTTCCTTCTTCTATCTCAAAGATATCTATCAACTCTTCCACCTCCTTAAGCCAATCTCTAGCCTCCACAAAAGTTTCAGATCCTTGAAAAGGTTTTCCTCCCATAGCTTTGAATTCCTTACAAGTCTTAGCAAAAGTATCTGTGCGAGGAGGAGGGGGAGGAGGAAGATCGGGTGCTATGGTCGGTGGAGGAACATTTGCTGGACCCGCAGTGGTGGCCCTAGCCTCCATCAATCTCCTATACCATACTGGTACCGTCACACCCTCCGGAAAGTTAAGATCCTCAGCCATGCTGAAACGAAAATGGAAAGATTCAAAACGGAGAGTTCAAAAGATAAAGATATGGCTATTGGGATTATGCTTTTCTTTCAAAAACTTTTCTCTTTAAAGACATGTTTTTGAAAATATCTCTTCCAAAAATGTTTTTAGAAAAATAGTTTTCTAAAAATTTTATCTGTTCCGGTAACCTTTGCTCTGATACCACGTGTAACACCCCACACCCGCTGTGGTCACTCTCTAAGGGAATGCCATAACATCGGCGGAGTATTTTAGTGAATATAGAACAGAGAAATTACAGCAAGACAGATATAAGTAATACTTGAAAATTTAAAACAACATTTCAATGCAGCGGAAAGTAAAACATGTCTGGTTACATCACAAAACCATAATAAGAGTTAAGTACAAATATCCATTCTTGCTAAATAAAAATACATAATCCCAATACATGAACTGATAGCCATAAAAGAAAAGGGTAAGCTGAGCTCTACATCTACGGTCCAAACTCCAAGAGATAGATAAAGCAAACTGATCAAGGCCCACTAGCACTAGGCCCAACCTGAGGACCTGAGGGGAAAAAGATAAAAACAACGGGGTCAGACATAAGCCTGAGTGAGCCCTATAACCTTAACAATACAATTATTAAAGTAATTAGGGTATGATATGAACTCGGTACGGTACCTTTGGGGATAATGACTACACTAAGTAGCCAACAAACATAGGATGAACTAAGATAACCGTAAAGACGCATCTACCCACCCAAGGATAATTACTAACTGCACCACACCAGTCATTCCTACTCAAAGATTGATCCCACCTAAGGACTTAAAAGAAAGATATAACTAGTAGTTTCATGTACCCCTAGCTGACCACATAGGTGTCGTCCGCCCCTATCTCCACTAGGTGTACCCCACTACTCCCCAAGCGATCGGCTCCCTAACGTAGATACCCGTGCTGGTCCCACAGTGGGGTGTATCATTCCCCTAAAGTGGCAACCCAATACTATCAACGGTGCACGGCTTATACCTACACGATGCAACAACGGCTTATCTACCAGCCCGGGTCCACACACGCATATGAAACCCGTTGGACTCGCGTTGCCACCGCTACCCCATTTTGGCCTCTTATAGTCAAGCCCAATATGCGTGTCCCGTCACTCGACTAGAGTCGAGCCCACTAAGATACGTTTGGGATATTGGTTGAAATGGGCCCCCACAAGCTACCCACCTAAGCTTGTCTCTTTTCTAGTGCATCCCACTTAACCCTTTATCATGTTTAATTACATGTTTCCACTTGGTTAAATATTCTAATCGTATTTTCTATTGCCACCCAAGGCAACCCACTAGATTTCCACATGCCACCCAAGGCACCCACTTAACCCCTCATGCCCCACTACATGCTTATCTGGTTAAGTGTTTCTTAATTGATTAAGAACGTAACCCTTGTAAAGACCTCTCACATTAGACCGTCTTTTATGGCAGCTGGATTTGCCGGTCGGTTCCGGGCAGCCTTACACCATAACATGGTCTAACCTCGTGTCTTTACACTTGCCACGTATTTAGTTTATGCCTAAGACCTCCCACATTGGGCCAATCATTTGTAGCTGCTGGATTTGCCGGTCGGTTCCGGGCAGTCTTATGCTACAAAAGGGTCCAACCTCGTGTCTTAGTCGATTAATTACTCCTAATTAATCACTCCCCATATTAATTATCCCTAATTAATATCAAATTTAAAGAATATGGGTAGACCTAACCGAATAGGTAAATTCCCAATTCCATAGCATGGGTAGACCTAACTCAATAGGTAAATTCCCATGGGGTAGACCTAACTCAATAGGTAAATTCCCACTTATGTTCATTCATTTTATTTTGTTAATATGCATTTTTAACCCCATCGTTCCCCACGTAAATCGTTCTCATTTCATGACATAATAAAGGGAAGATTCATCACAAATATCATGGGGGTAACCACATCTTAGCATATAACTTTGTCATGGGTTAAGAGGATGTCAACTTGCATATATGAGCATATATTAACCCAACTACATTTAACCCAAACTTGCATATTATCATACACATATCTTGCATAACATGTTGCATATGAACTTGCATATTACCATACACATATCTTGCATAAGCATGTTGAACTTGCATATAAGCATTCACATAACATGTTAAACTTGCATATAAGCATACACATAACTTGCATAAGCATGCATAACTTGTATAACATGTTGAACTTGCATTTAAGCATACACATAACTTGCATAAGCATTCACATAACTTGCATAAGCATGCATACTTGCATAACATGTTAAACTTGCATTTAAGCATACACATAACTTGCATAAGCATTCACATAACTTGCATAAGCATGCATAACTTGCATAACATGTTAAACTTGCATTTAAGCATACACATAACTTGCATAAGCATTCACATAACTTGCATAAGCATGCATAACTTGCATAACATGTTAAACTTGCATTTAAGCATACACATAACTTGCATAAAGATATAACATTAAGCTTGCATAAAAATGTCATGAACACATACACTAAACTTGCATGACATATAGCATATAACTTGCAAAACACATAACATACACTATACTAAGCTTGCATAAACACATTGATCCACAAACATAACCATACATCATCATATCCTATCTTAATCAATTTAACAATTGATTATTAAGGGGATAGAAGCTCACCAAAACAAGATTAGCAAACTAATGAAGAAGATTAAGAGGCTAGAAGTTGATTTGGAATGCTATCCCTTCTCTAATTTTGATGGAGGCTCCTTCAAGTTTCAAAGTGGTGGCATAATGGCCTTAGATCTATTTTTAGTAAGGATTAGGGGGTATTAGGGTGTATATATAGATTAGTTAGGTGTTTTAGGACCATAGGATTAGCCCTAAATTAGATTAGGACCATCAGATTTCGGAAATCTCTAGAACACAGCCCAAGACTCAACCAAAAACCAGATCTGGTGCACCCAGATCAACAGGGCCGACACCCTGTGTCGACACCCCTGTCGACAGGGCTGTCGACACCCCTGTCGACATGCCTGTCGACACGGGGCTAGGTGGGGACTTTCCCGCCACCTCCGCTTTTGGCTCCCATCCTGTTTTAGAATTGAATTTTTAAATCTGTTTTTAACTTTAAATTTTCTGAAAACTTCTTTCGGCCTTAACTGGGTCATACAGACTCCGATTTACAAAATTTCGGACTCTATTCTGCGTATTTTTCCGAGACGAACGCAATGGCACAGCCCGTTTCCCCTGATTCAGATTTTAGGATTTAATTCTGCCCTGATTTATATTATAATAAGTTATTTCAACATACGGGGTGTTACAGATCTGTTTGATGGTTGTATGTGTTTGACACGAAAATAACACTAAAGAACTGATATATGGATGTCGAATAATATAACCATAGAAAGAATTGATTTGAATTCTAATTACGTAAATTATTTGTAAAGGCCGAGCTAACCCTCATTTCAAATAATTAATCGAGCGATTCGAATTTGGAAATGCAAAGATGATTCAAGACCGACGATCTTTGTATCGGTTGGATGGGCGCTGCTGAGGTTCCTGACCGGAGTAGCTATCGTGAAGGAACGGAAGTTGTAGCTGTCTGAACGCATGTGTTGATTGTACGGATATACGAGGGATTTGACGCCTCCGGTTTCGTTCAGACCCAGAACGGACTTGTAAATGGACTGTGTGTCTGACATTGGATTTTGTTCTATACTGATTGATCTCTGTTAAATATATATCTATTTGGCGGCGGAGAATTTATTCTTTTGCTTAACGCCCTTCTCTGAGATGTACGAGCTCAGAGGTTATATGTCGATAGAAATCAATCGTATGGAGTGGATTGCCTATGTGGCATGCCAAGATGTTGTGATCAAGGCTTCTGTTGCAAAGCAAAGTCTTGTGGATGATGATCAAAGCACGGTCTACATGGCCTGACTTTGTGTATAGCGTGGATTCGCGAGCCTCACACCCCGGTATGAGTTAAAAAGGGGATACTGACTGCATGGAGAGCACGACGTTTCTTTCTAGCTATGGTGATGTCAGTGACTTACCAGCCCTGACATTTATATCTATTTTTCACCTATGTGGTTATTGGAATGCGAGGCGTCTCGATTATAGGTCTGTAAGGACCGAGAAACGTGTGTTCAAGAATAAATAATCCTCAAACGTAAGAGAGGACCAGCCCTGAAGATCCAGGGTTACCCAGAGTGTGTAGTCCTGAGGCATTTGCTAGAGTGTCTCGAAGCGGAGAGGAGCTCGCCCCTTGCCTCGACTCATGACGGAAATCCAATTTCCAATATGAGATAACGGACTCGATTGTAACTTATATATGGCGACATAGTGGCATGGGACGCTCATGTCGCCTATGATTGATATTTATGATGCTATTCATTTTTGAAACATATATGCACTAGTAATAATATCAAATGATTTTGCTTTACATGTATTAAGCATATTTGGCCATTATAAGGTAAAACTCTATCCTCCAGCTTGCGTTGCATTGTATGATGGGACTTGAGTCTTATAATGGCTTCATTCTTTTTAAAAAGCATTGCGTTGTTTTAAAGAATTTACTTTGTTTCAAATGCACTAGCAATCACTGGAGTAAACTCGTTTCGCGAAAGTGGTGTGGTCCTATGATTTGCTTATTACTGTTGTTTAAACTGTTAAATAGATTCCTCATACCAGTACCCATGACTGACTCGTTGTTTGTTTCACTTTGCAAACGCGGGTGCCCGTATTTCCACACGGGCAGCCTAGTTCACAGGTGACAGGTTGTTTTTGGCTCTGCACTGTTGCATAGAGTGCATTTTGGCTCATGGCGAGGCTGACTTCACAGAGATGACTTTGATTTTTTCCGCCATTATTGTACTTATATTATGATTCCGCCACAGGCGATGCAGACTGCTTTACATTCAATATTTACTATCGTATGTATATGTACCGCCTTCGGCGATGTAGACTGATACCCTTATTTTGTCTCACTGCATGTATATATTCCGCCTCTGGCGATGAAGACTGATCACTTCTCTTTTATTTACTAAGTTATATCCTACGTTGTGCCACTCTGATGTTGTTACATGTTGTGATTCCGCTGTCATATCCATGTAAAATTATTCTATTTATTGTTTTTGCTATTATCTGTACTCTGCTAAGATGATTAATGTGTTATATTCCAATGATTATCCTTAATACCGCCCCTCGGATTTTGGGATCATCACATTTATGCTCGTAGTCTCTGGGTAAAATCAATTAACCAAAGCTTTGATACCAAATGTGACGACCATCCTATAACGCCTGTACTAAATCAAGGAAAAATCATGTTGGATGAATGTCGAGACAATATGGGACGATCATCAAGGAATAATAACTCAAAACAGATGCTGTCGTATAACAAGCAACGCATGGATAGCATATAATAGAAAATATACAATAAGATATTTTCATGAAGCATAACAGAAAATCTAATCTCCATAACATCTCAGAGTCATGACACGAAACATATGTGTAAATGAAAAATTTGTTCATCAAGCCTCAATACATATCTCTCAGAGTATCAACCATCATCAACATATAGCGGAATCAACAAACATCTACATAGTATAGAAATTATTCTCTAGCCTGCTGCTCGCACAACATCATCGGCATCAGAACCTGTCACCTGGTATCTCCGTTTACACGCCAAAAACATTAATAGGCACCCCAAGATAATAAGAGGAAACATAAAACCGTAAGTTAAACAACAATCTTAATAAGCGATAAAATAACTATCAACAGTTACATAGGATATATGAGTATGTACAGTTCAATCATATGGTCTGTCTCTACAGCCGCAGAGTTAACACGTTACAATCATTTATAATATGTCAATCCATAATAGGAAAAGGACATCCCCCAGTCCCACTTCTCTTCAACGACCTACAGTGATAGCCTATACAAATTCTTAAGTCATTCCACCTTGATGAATCTATCCTTTAGTTCGAGCCATTTCTCAAACTAATTCCATTATCATCCGTGATCAACTCCCACTTAAATCAATCTATTATCTCACTACATCGTGTATCATTCCACGACTAGTATCACATCAATTCAACTTCGACTACTATGTCTTGAGTTCACAATCAAAGCATTCATCATCCTTGTGTTGCACTTCGTACATCTGAAGTCCATTAGTCACCAAACTTTACCACCAGCCTCCAAAAGGCGTCATCATCACGCTCACAAAATATAAGCTCTCCATTACATCATATAATGGATCGGTCTCGGTCCATCATATATGAATCATGTTGATCCATTGACTTGGAATTTTTTTTGCTAAGTCTTGGTCTCCGATCCATACTTGCCTTACTGCCTATTCATTTTCAATGCAAACTCCTACCATTTTGGTCCCAAATTCCAAGTGTTATTACCCTATGCACCTTTGTTACCGATCCATGATTTGAGCATCCAAGAACCAGTGCAACAACCCATCGCTTTGTCTTTAAAACTTGCATGTGGCTTTGATTCAACAACACAAGTCCATACACAAGATTTGAGGTCTACCTAAGAAAATCTTATGGATCAATGTCGATCCATCAAGCATGGATCAATACCGATCCTTAGAGATTGCCAATTTCTTACCCAAATTTTTTGGGTGAGTTCCAGATGTGTACCATAGCGCCTCCGTTAAGTTTCGTCTGAATCCGACCATTTGAACTTCTGATTTGCTTTGATCTTCGATCCTAAATTATATGGCTAACAATTCTAACAAAGTATTCGAGCAATACAATAAATTCAATCAAATCATACATCGAATCATTTAATCTTGATCATACAAATATGCGTATACATTTAACATATCATAAAACAATGGATCTAACATGATTTGGATCAAAATATACACAATAACATGATTAATCTAACATCTTACCAGTTTATATGATCAAATTAGATTATCCTAGAATGTCTAAATCTGAATCAAACATATATATTCATATTTATGGTGAATTTAACATGTATGACATGAATTAATCCTAATCTACTTATATAATATGTAGTTTCCGTGTGATAAATATTTATCACTCACTAGAATCCAATGCAAACCCAATGCAAACCCAATGAAATTAGATCTGGATAATGATGAAAATCCTCAAAATCAATGCAATTTGATGAAATCTAATCTTTGCGAATGATGATTTATCCTTTAGATGCGATTGATAATGAATTAGAATGAATAAAATGGAGGAATTAGGGTTTAGGTTGAATCTAGAGCATCACAAATACAAACCTAATTTTTGAATGAATGGAGAAACCTTAATTCTCTCGCCAAACCGCTTTATTTATAGTTGTAGATCATTAGCCTAACTAGCTTCACTAATTAGCCCATTAGCAGCTAATTAGTCTACTTGACAGAAACTGAAACATAAAACAATGATTTCTCCTAAACAATTGAACCAAATCTTTAGTATGACTACTCTACGAAATCGGCAACCATCATTCATGTTCAATAATACTGATTTCAACACTTGATTTGATCTCTATCCAAAGTTATAGCTAAAACATATTCACAAGGGCAAAATGGTCACAAATCGATTCGGTAAAATCATGGTCATGCCTCACATCCCTATGAACAACATACTAAAATTTGAGAATGATCCGACTACTAGGGAATTAAATATAATTATTTTATGATTCTTTGATACGTAAAATACGGGTCATTACAATAAAAATCCAGGTTTTACTTACTTTATTGCACTTTCCCTTTATTACTTACTTATTTCCACTTTCAATTTGAGAAGATATATTTCTAAACTCACATATTAGTTTAATAAATTTCAAATACACGTTCCATCCCCTTTAGCGTTCAAATAACCTCAAGATTCATTTAGCATTAAGTTGCAGACAACAACAGTTTTCCATCAATTGTACTAGAGCACTAGTTTCAAAATTTCGTAACTTGATTTTTGAAAAGTATGAATGGATAGCGACACTAGTATACTTTCTTTAATAATTTCATTGAAAGACAATTAACCATTAGGTCCTCACTGATGGTAGTAACTATGCATTTAGCAAGTAGGATGAAATTTTCCTTGTATTCTAATAGTTTAGATATTCAAAACATTAACCGAATAAACTACGATGAGTCGCAAACTAAGTATTTGAAATGGATACTATACCAAAATACCCAAGCACTTAGTAATTCAAAGGCTGATAACAATTTATTTTGTTTCTTATATATAAATGAGTTTAATCAAGTGTCTATTTGTAAGTCTACATATAAAATTTTAGGAACATTGAAAATCACGATGAGAGCAATAGTGTAGTGAAACAAACTAAGATATCTATGTAAACAAATTGATTTTTGTTTTTCCAAATGGAACCAAAGGATTCTATCTATGATAGAATTCTAGATTTTAGGATATAGTACATGCTTTGATATCATTATAAAAGAAAATTATCGAAGAGGACTAAGTCAGAAAGATCTTGAATTCACTTTCTAGTGAATGAGATCTGAAAACTCTAAAAATTGAAGAAGTTAATGATAGTACTATGAAAATAGAAGATTACTGGGCTATGGAGAGTAAAGTTGCAGGTTAGAAAATAAACTTAAGCAAATAAGAAAGAATCACTAGCAATTAACGTTAGAAATGGCAACCATGAACTAGAAGTCGACAACGGTGACGATGAAGAAATCTATTTTTTAATTAGGAATTTAAAGAAATTTGTGAAACATTGGAAAATTAACAAACTTTGGAAAAGTAACAACTATAAAATAAAAAATTGAAATGTTGTAAAGTGTTTCAAATGCAATAAACTCGATCATTTTAAGAGAGATGTTTAAATTTGAAGAAATCAAAGTACTCTTCAAACACTTTCATAAGAAGAGATAATTCACTTTCAATGCAATATGAGATGATTTAGATACATCATCAACTAACAGTGATTTAGAAACAGAAAAATCGGACATGTGCTTCATGGAAAAGGATAGCCATATACTAAATTTTAATAAAGACGTCATTAATATATTAAATAATATGTACAGTGGATATAAAATGCATAGTAAAGAGTAAAATAATAGTTTGGTGGAGATAGATATATTAGAAATGTTTAGTGAAATGTTAACTAAAGAAAGAAAATGTCTTAAAGATGAAATTGGAATACTTAATTAATGGACGTAGTAATGAAAAGGATTAACATTTGAAAGTCATAAAAACTGGCAAGTGAAAATGGATCCTTAAAATAAATAAAAATTGATAATGTCAAAGATCGTTGATCTGAATGACAAACGTATTTGAATAATGTTATTCTTGATTATAATAAGGATATTAATAAAAATAACTATCGTTAGTAAATTTAAAAAAGGGAAAGATAATTTAGAAAATATATTATATGCATCTGAACTCATTAAATTATAAACATGTACTTGGATATTCCCTTGAGCCAAAATAAAAGAAATATGGCAGTGTACTAAATTGGTTAAAGGGTGCCAAGTTTAAAACAAAATCTATAAAAATAAATTTTAAATCCTCATGTAAGTTCGTTAACTTATGATTTCTAGAATGTATGATAATAATGACAAAGAAAAACATATCGGTAATTTTATTAATACATCCCATGATCGTATTTTGCAAGAGAATTTAAACTCTTTATGAGTTTGGCTTCCCAAAACTTAACCACATGGATCCTAAAATAAAATATGGCATTAATGCACTCATTTTATATTTTTTTCACGTGCCTAACAACAGACACCAAACATAGGATATACAAAGCATATAATCCAAAGATACCAAGCAATTATACACAAAGATAGCAAGTCGATATAATTCAAAGGAATATGTTATCGGCATTAACAAAGTTGGTTACTCTTAGACTTCTCTGATTTATAATATAGTTCATGTTTAATATTGAATTTGATTCCCCTCACAGGTTACATTTATCCTATTCATATAAATCATTATCTATAAACTATTTTTCACTGAAGTTAAAGGAGGAGTAAATGTATAAACGTACTAGGCAAAACGATATAGGGTACATAGAGTTAGGCGGAGTCAAATATAAAAGTATTATATTTTATCTCTTAAATATTTATATAGTTGTCATTATCAAAAAAAAGATAATGTTAATATCCTAAGTATTGAATTTGATGACAACCATATAAATATTGTTGCTAACATATATCCAAGTTGTGTGGCTATTTTGGATATATTATAGAAATGTTTACAAAGACAAACAAGAATTCAATGAAATAAAATGAATTATATATAAAGATTATTAAGAGCGAATGGAAAAACAAACCGATTGAAGGAGAACACTATAATGACATGAATATTTGAAGTGATGAGTAGTTGGTTTGTTAGACTGGATTTTGGTCAATCAAACCTAACACCCTATTGTCCAATTAGCATAACAAATATAAAAGAATAGCAAGTCATTGCTACAGAACAGTCACAGAATGATTAAAAAAAACAATAAAGAAGACAAGATTTTTATAGTGATTCGTAAACCTCTCGCCTATGTCCACTTCATTTCAAGTAATCTACTATTTATACTGCCAGATTACAATACAGTTGCGGTTTGAGTACAAGAGTGTGGAAAAGTAGAAGTTAAGGTTTGAAAATGACAAAGGTGGATTAGCCCAGAAAATCATAGGAAGGCCCACCAAGACAAGACGACCCTACCTAAGAGGTGGGGCCCTGGTTGTCCTATACATAATGGGTTGGTATCGACCCCTTCTACAAGGATTAGTACAAACCCCTCGGAGGTTGCATAATACAAGGTGCAATTCCTAAGATAGGTCCCCTTTTACTTATCTTTATCCTTAAGCTCTTGGTTTTCTGATTTGACCTCCGAAATCTGAGTTGTTGACATAATTTTAAGTTAGTTTTTAGATTCTAAAATCCTTTGCATCAGAATAACACTGATTCCATAGTCAAAATTCCAATTTTTTATTCCTTGCATCGAAATCAATATTGATCCCGGACTTTGCCAAATTCTTAGTTCCAACTTGACCAGTTCCCACTTGACCAGTTCCAAAGTGATATTTTGTAACATCCCACATTTTTAAAAGTAAAAGTAATCAAAATAATTAATAATGGAAAACAAACATTTGTGGGATTGTCATAATTTAGCTTCGAAACGTATACCACTGCTTTCATAGAAATTTTCTGATTAATCTACATATATAATATGTTTCGAACGAAGTTCGTACTGAAAAGTTATTAACATTCGAATCTTTTGTCGGAAAAACACTTATAAGTGTAAATGTGAGTAAATATACTTATTTTGAAAATTTATGTGTGTATTAATTCCACAATAATGCGCGTTTGAATTTGAAATTAAATATGGGCCAAAACAGAAGATAATCAAATAAAATCGTAAAGAAATATAATTTTAAACACAACGTTCGGAAGAATTAATCATGCACCATCAAAATAGAAAAGAAAACATGGCCCAATGTAATAATACATGCTTGGATCGACCCATACTTAGGATAGGTTGACCTATATAAGGGTGGGTCCGACCCAATTAATGGGTGGGTCGACATATAACATGTTTAAACTACGTGTTTTCTTGCATTTTACCGGCCTGGATTTATTCTCTCTAAATCGGACGAACACAGGTAGTTTGGATTTCTATAAATAAACCTACAGGGAAAGTCATCAAACTTATAGTTTTTCTAATAAGCACGGAATCCCTGCCATTCCCTTTATCCTCAAAATTCTGCAAAAACTGAAAATATTACATTTAGACTATCTAATTCAAGATTTGGAGGCAGATGTTGTAGATTTAAGGTTTAGATGTCCAAATTTGCTATCCGTGTGAGGTAAGTCCTTTGATTTGAATTTAAATAGTTCCTTTCATCCTTGTAGAACTTATATTTGTCAATCCGTAAAAAATATAATTTGTAGATTCAAATAGGAAAGACCATTGATAACAAATCTAAATCCAAATCAGATTAGAACTGGGAGCGTAAATTCCAGGTGAGTGGATTTAAATTATTATTTTTAATGGCAATATATATCATTATTATTATTTTTAGTGGCGATATTCTTAGAGGATTTGATAATTTGGCGCTGAATTGACATATAATGTAAAACCATAATAAATGGGAATTTAGACTGAAAATAGACAAACTTGACAAGGTTTGCCAAATAATTGTGACATAGGTTGACATGACATGATTAATATTACATACAATTTTTTTAGTTGAATGGTAAATTTGAGAATTCCTAAATTTATTTGTTAAAATTACCGTTAAGATTTAGAATGGAATGAATAAAAAAATGTTGGGATTGAAAGAAAAAGGTGGGTATAAGCCCAGTTGTGTCCAAATTTACTATAGTTATGCTAAATTGAGAATATATATTGAGAATATGAATTGATGTATACCGATTAAAATAGGAAGTTAGAAACAACCTTGTGACTCCCCACCCTGAGACCCACATTAGTAAAGAGCATTAACGAGTAATGTTCTTCACTAATGCAGAGAAGTGTGATGGTTAGGAGGGACCAACCACAAGTCTTGTATCAAATAAACATTAAGGGTGTTGATTAATGCTTCTTCTTCTTCCTTTTTTCCGTGTGGCTCAACGTCCTTAATCTTTATTCAATGCAATATTATGGTGATTCTACACTTATATTCTAGAACAAAAGTCATTAGTCAACGTTTCACATACCATAGAATATTCATCCCAACATATGTACAAAATATGCGTCATACAATACAAGTACAGTGTCGAAACTATGGCCTAAAACCACAATATATATACACAACGAGCCAAAATGGTAAGATATAACATCAGAGTACATGGATGAATCATTACTATCTATATCAAAATGACTAAACTACAAAGCCTAAAAGCAGAGTGATCCAGAGAGGAAGCAAAAGCATACCAATAGCTGCTAGGAAGAGTACCTGAAAAGCTCAGTCGTACCCGAGCATTAACACACACAGGTCAGTCTAGTTAATAGTGAGTAACAATATGACGATAAAATAAGGTAAGAGATATAACTCTTCATCTAGAAGCATTAGAATAGCAACATCAAGGGTGTGTAAGGATTAACAAATCAACATGATGACAACAAAGAGTTTCAACTAGGTTATGCACTTGTTATAAGCTAAGTACATTTACAACAATGAATAACAACGTACCACAAAGCACTAAAGGTATTAAAAAACATGAATAAACTCAAACTAGTATAGAAATCTCCAAAAGAACAATAATCACCAAACTCCAAAATCAACATAATATATGGATATGAAATCCAATAACATCAAACTTCAATATGTCACACCCCACATTTTAAGTAATAAAATTATTACCAAAATAATTCCAAGAATAATGTGCGTTTGACATTTGAAAAAAGAAAGATAAATGCATATGACGAAAGGAATTGAATCAAGAAGAAAAGAGAAAGTAACTAACATTAAAATTGCAACATTTCATTGACAATGAATGTCATTATAACATTAAAAGAGAAAGAAGGGGAAATAATGTCAAAGTGGAAGCAGATAATTAATTTTTGAATGTTAACACACCTGTGTATGTATATTCAATAAATTTCAAAAGTAATGTGCGTTAAAATTTGAAAACACGCATCATAAACAGAACTAAATCATAAAGTAATGAAAATTTATTGATGTTAGCATATTAATAAACTTGACATTACCAAGGAATTAAATATATAAAATTCCAGAATTAATGCGTTTGAATTTGAAAATACGCATGCGTCGCAAATAGAATTAAATTATGGAGAATTTAACGATGTTAAGTAATATTCTAATTTAAAACAAGTATTTGCGAATTAATTATAGAAATGGTACGTGTTTGAAATTAGAATTTAAAATGTATACTGAAAACAAAAGAAAATTTATGTGCAAGTAATAAAATTGTAAATAAATATAATATAAGAAAAAACATTTGAAATCCTATGTAAATATACATAAATAAATCTCAAAGTATACGCGCATATTAGTTACGCGTTTGAAATTCTAAATAGATGGACTACAAAAAAGAAAAGAAGAAAGTGGTTAAGAAATATGACTTTCAGAGTAATGTTTAAACTAGACAAAATCACGCATAAAGATTGGGTCGATACACGTTTTTATAACGTGTATGGATCTACCCTTCCATGGGTCGTGTTGACCCTTTGGTCGACCAAACAAAAGTAAGGGTCGACCCATACGGACCAAGAATGACGTGTTCTTATTTTTTTGATGGCTCATATTGATCTTGGTGAATCGGACAGACATGGTTTCTATGGGTAGCTATAAATAAACGTACAGGGCTAGCCACCAAACTCATATTTTTTTGAGCGAACATGGAGGCCTTGTCGTTTCATTTCTTCTCCAAACTTTTCTGAAATAAAAATATTAGTCTTAGGGTTTCTAATTCAAAATTAGGAGATGTAGACTGCAGATTTTGGCTATAGGCGCCCTAATTTCCCGTCTGTATGGGGTAAATTATGTGAATCTAAAAATATTATTATTCTTTTCATTCTTTTAGACTCATATTTGTAAATAAATTGTAATTACAGTAGTTGGTTCAATAAAGGAGGACCATAGATGATAAAATATGAATGATATTCATGATTTGGAGAGCAATCAAGTGAGTGGATTCAAATTATCCTTTTTGGTAATGGTATATAATCATTTGATTCCTGTAATATTTAGCAAGATAAATAATTCTGAAATTATTCAGTTGTGGTAAATCTATTTGTGTAATGTTTGGGGAATGGTTCTAATAGTATAATCCCTTCCTTTACCTCTTTCTGTTAGATATAATACATTATAAATAGTGAATTTGTAATGTGATAAGGTTATGGGGTGAACAACTAATTGGGATAAATTACATTAAATTGTTAGGAAAGGGAAAGCGATATAAACTTGATTATATTTAGAATTACAATAATTATGTGGAAAACTTGGAAATGGGCTGGGTACAGAAATTAGAATTATACCTAAAATAAATGGGAAGTTATTAGTAGGCCACATTAGTTGGTTAATTAGATACATGGTGAATACGATGAACATAATTGCAAGAAAAAGGGAAATGATATGGGTTAGTGTGAAAAAGGGGATTAGCCGTATTGCGCACTAATCAATAGCCTCAAATAATTTAGAAGAAAGGAATATCTTATAATTACGGGTCTCGGTTAACTTGTATTATGGAAATAGATTTTGGTACATTTTTAGCAACTAACTAGATCAGGTGTGTTAACAACTTCCTGCAAATGAGTAAGCATACAAAGATGGTAAGTAAAATAACTATACAACTATAGGATATTATGTAAAGCAAATATTAAGAAACCATGGTAATGTGAAATGAACGGGGAATGTAACCTATTATTAATTATCTGGAAACGAGAATGAAATATAATAGGTAAACTTGTCATATGGACAAGCAAAATTATAATGTATGGGTTATAATTTAAATAGGGAATGAAATTAAAGAGGCTTATTATGAATGAACTTAAATTACGGAAATAAGTTTAAACGAATTCACAAATTATGGTTATGGTTATTTTATAACATGAGGTTATAATTAAAATGGAAACAAGATATTAATAGGGCTTATTATTTATAACTTATAATTGAGAAGTTAAGTTTAATGAGCATATAATAACAGTAGTGGTCTGTTCCGGTAGTTAAGGCTGACAATGGAAAATAAGTGGCCAATGAAATGGATAAGAGGTGGTCCGTTCCGACAGCGAAGGATAATTAAGGAAAATAAGTGGCTAATGGAATTAATACGATAATGGTCGTTCGTTCCAACAACGAACGCTGATTAGGGAAAATAAGTGGCCAATGAAGCTAATAAACAAATAATTCTAGTTCGGACTAAACATGTAAAATGTTTATGCTAATTATCGGTAAGAAAGAACATGATGATAGGTCAGACATAGTGTAACAACCCGGAAATGCGAGCCAGTTCAAAATTTTTATTTTGGCAATTTTAACGAATTTTGAACATTTAAAATGAATTATTTTAAATAATATCGACGAGAAATTTATTTTGAATAGAATTGAACGTATATAGTTATATAGATCGTCGATAGAATATAAATATTTATTTTAAATTATAAAAGGAATTGAAAATGGCGCGGTAGTTCGATAATTTGATTTCAAACTTCAATTGAACATACCGGGTGCAAAATAAACCGGATTTTAGCGAAACCAAATATAATAGAATCTAATTGAGAATATCTTTCCAACGAATCCGAGAAATCGAAATTTCATAGCGGGAATCAAAAGATATGTCCAATTGAAAATTCTGAATAGTCGCTATAGAATTCAGGCCCTTAAAAATGGAAATTCTGCAAACGACCTCGGATTTTGACGAAACCACTTTTGTTGGATCCGGGATGTAAGGTTATCGCTAGGTTTCAAATTTCATAATTTTCTGATTCAATATATGAGCATGGTAAAGGAAAACGCGTTTGACCAGTTTTAGTTGATTTTAATCGAC
Organism: Allium sativum; assembly: GCA_030737875.1. Lineage (NCBI taxonomy): Eukaryota > Viridiplantae > Streptophyta > Magnoliopsida > Asparagales > Amaryllidaceae > Allium > Allium sativum. The sequence continues at coordinate 791,862,481 of CM060919.1, read as the reverse complement.
TAGAAAATGGCCATTTTTCAAACGGTCTCAGAATTTGATGAAACTAGTTTTGTTAGGACCGTATCGTCGATACGAAGCTAGAAAATATTTTTCTGAAATTTTTCTAGTTAGTATGTGACCCCGGTAATTTGAAATGTACGTTTGAATTCAATATACGTGGATTTATATTTTAATTCAAATGAAAACTGATCGTAACGATCGAATTGGCTTACGATACATATCCCATTGTGTTCGGAATGGAGGTAATTAGCTATGGACGACAGACGGTGGGCCTCGTTTAGGGGTTGAAAATAAAAGTTGCTTTTTAGAGTTAATTTAATAATATATATATATATATATTTATATAAAGGCCCCCCCATTTAGCGCCAGGCCCTCCCTGCTCTCTCCTCCCCTCCTCTCGTTCATTTCCTCCCCCTCGCGACTCTCTCTCCTCCCCTCTTTCTTCTTCCCCTCCCTCGCCTCTGGAATCCGCCGCTAGTACGAAGCCCGCACCTCCTCCAACTCTCGCGCCAGAGCGCGCACCACCGCTCCCTCCGACCTCGAGTAAGCCACCCTCCACCCCCGTCTCTCCTCCGCGCTTCTCTTTCTTCCTCTTCCATTCAATTTCCGCCATCGATCCACCCACTCGCACCACCCCTCTACCCAATTCCGACGCCTCCAGAGCGCAGACCAGCCCCCTTTTTGCAAACCGTAAGTTTTTTTTATTTTTCCTTCTTATTATTTATTTTGTTTCAGTTTTTTTTACAGTAATCTTTAAAAATAAAAATCTGATGTATATGTATAAATCGCTGAATTTATTCTTAGTTTCTAAAGCAATAAAAATTTGATTTTTATTTTGTTTTAGAAGCGATAAAAGTTTATATTTTATATAAAGAAAGTTTCGATTTTTATCGATATAAAAAGATTATATTTTTAAAAGTTTAAAGATTATATTTTTTGAAAAAAAAGTATAAAGATTATATTTTTAAAAGTATAAAGATTATATTTTAAAGTTAAAAAAATTATATTTTTATAAGTGGAAAGTTAGAATTTTTATAAGAAGAAAGATCAGATTTTTAATTTAGAAAAGATCAGATTTTTAATTTAGAAAAGATCGGATTTTTAATATGTGAAAGATCGGATTTTTATTGTTGAAATGGCAAAGTAAAAAATATAATTTTTATATAGAATGAAGCGTTGTAAAAAATACATGAAGTAGAAATAAAAATATGATTTTTATTTATTAGAATAAAGCAATAAAAATATAATTTTATTTGAACAGCGTGAAAGGACTGCATTGTAATGTCAAATAGATCCAGACGGTTCAGCAGTTCAAAAGCAAAGCACGGAGGAGTGGATCCCTCGGTGAGAACTTCTCACTTTAACTTTTCTTTTCTAGTTATATAAATATATACTAGAATGCAGATGGTGTTTAGTAGCACCCGACACCATCGTCCACAGACCATGGACTTGTTTGTTTGATTGTGTAGTTGGTTAGATTATTTGATTTGAATTGAATTGTTTGGTGAAATGGAATGGATTTGTCTGATATGTGTATGGCGTGGGCCATTATTAGACCGGGGATAAGGCTAGGCCTTGTCCCGTTTCTAGTATCATGCCGTTATGCCGCCGAAATTTTCTAAAATAAGTTAGAAAAATAATGATATCATTTTATTTAATAAATGAACCGAATAGAATATTCATAGGTTAAATAAAATAATTTGGTCGTTAAAAATATAATTTTTAACGTGAATGTGAATAAATAAATATTCATTTTCAAACCAGACGGTTTGTTTATGTACACCTATTTGAAGGACATTGATTGGGACGATAAATTTTACACATACCCCAACTGCACAAATAAAATCTGTGTTTGTTGATTTGAAACCCCACATGGGTATTGGGATAAAATACGGCATACACTAATCCCAGTAATTAGTTGTATGTCGATCGATTGATTGACAGGCTGTTATAAGCGTTAGATATCTATATTTGATGCTTATACAGAGTAGTGCACTTTGGATGATGGTTGATTATTTATCGTTGCTATTATATACATGTGTTGTATGGAATCCATATAATTAGCATTATATGGTAATTGATTGGGCCTCATTCCAATTGGGAAAATAAAGAATATTATAAAATAAAGGTTCATGTGTTGACAGTACTCATCCGTTGAGATTAGTCATGTGTTGAACGAAATATTTTAACAATAAAATTTACATCTTTATCATATATAAAATTAGAAACTAACTGGAAAATAGATAAGATGAGTGGTCTCCTAGATATTGATCTGATGTTGGTTTCGACCTCCGGGGTTAATATTTAGGGAATCGTTCTCTTACCAATTTACGGTTGGAGTCTGATTTGAAATCAAACGATAGATACCATAATTTTTATAAAATATATTAAATAACAATAATAGTCACACGCGGACAGTACTCATTCGTTGAGATTAGTCATGTATTGACAAAAATATAGAGTCATGTATTGAAAGAAATATAGATTCATTTGTTGAATAGAATAACGAAGTTATTGAAAAATATAAAGCCGTGTTGATTAGAGATGCGCTATTTTGACGCGAACGATATTTATATCGATTATATTCGTTTTTATAATGAATATTGAAAAGAGATAAAAATTGAATATTTATAACAGGAATTCGAATTGAATTGAAAAGAAAACGAATTCGAATTGAATTGAATAGAAAACGAATTCGAATTGAATTGAAAAGAAAACGAATTCAAATTGAATTGAATAGAAAATAAATTCGAATTGAATTGAATAGAAGATGAATTCAAAATTGAATTGAATTCAATTGAAAACGAATTGAAATCGATTTGAATTAAAATCAAATAGAAATGAAGGTAAAACGAATTTATAAGAAAAAAATTCAATTTTGATTTGAAATTGAAATGGAAGTTGAAATTATTTTGAAACGAATTTAAAACGATTTATAAAATACATTTTAAAAGGAAATCGACTAAATATATTATATATATATAATATAATGGCCTGAATAGAACGTGCCGCGCCGCGGCAGTTCGTGAATTTCGATCATTTATTTCGAACGGACATTACGGGAGATCCGACCATCGGATTCTCCTAAAACAGGAACCGTTGGGTTCGTATCGAAAAGAGCTTTCTAACGAATATTAGAAATTTGAAATCTAACAGTTGGATTTGGAGATACATCCAAATCAAATTTGAAAAAGGTCAATGTAAGTGCAGTTCGATGGCCGTTGTTGGAAATCGACTGTACGGGCCTTGATAAAATTATCAAAAATAGTAATAATTTGTGTAAAATCATAAGAAATGATTTGTGAAGAACTGGGATGAAAAATCCCACATTTGTAAAGATAAAAATGGATTTTTATCGAAATGAACTAGTTTTGAACTAAATTTAAAACCCAATTATTTTTAAATAAATAAATTAGATTTAAAAGGGGTTTTAAATAATTGGAATTTCTAATATATTTGATTGGAATTGAATTAGAATTGATTTGTGGGTTTATCGTGAACGGTGTTTTAAATAACACTTGTTCTTTAACCCGATAATAAATAGAATGTGATTTGGGTTTATCGTGAACTGTGTTTTAAATGACATTAGTTCTTTAACCCAGTAAAGGGAGTTTTAATGAATCTGCAATTAGATTGAAATGTGAATTAATAATTTAAATTATCAAATTTGGAAAGTGAGCGAGAATGGAGTATTACCAGTTTTGCTCCAAAGCGATAGTTAAATCTTTAATTAGATTTGAACGTGAAATGGTAATTAATTTTACCGATAACACCGTGGTGTTAGATATGGAGTATTACCAGTTTTTCTTCATGGGATGAATAGGTTGGGATTGGGAAATAAAATAAATAATTACTTCGGTGTGGTTCGCTAATCTCGACTAGTTTGGAAAACCATAATCTGGTTTGAAATGATATCCAAAGGATGATTAAAGAATAAATTTTAAAGAATATCTTTGATAAAATTAATGGGAACCTTTCCCTAAGAATGTGAAATTTAGAAACTAACTGTAGGTTAGCTAAGAAGAATGGTTTCCTAGGTATTGATCTATTGTTGGTTTCGGCCTTCGGGGTTAATATTTGGGGAAATTGTTCTCTTGCTGATTTACGGTTAGTGACCGATGAATTGAAATGAGGCATATGTTGTTTTTTCTAGCACTGTTTTTATTATATACGCGGGTTATTTATAAAGGCCGGGTTTATACCCATTCTGAATAACCGATTCGACGATAAGTCGAAGATGAAGACGGTGGTTGAAGATCGGAAGTCTTCACATCGTTTGGGTGATTATTGATGATCTTGATTGGGATGTACACCCAAGATGAGGGAATCGGTTGGTGGTCGTCCAGACGTACTTGGAGATCGATGGATATGCGAGGAAAGTGCCTCCGGTTTCGTTCAGACCCAGAACGAACTTGTAAATGGACTGTGTGTCTGACATTGGATTTTATTCTATGTCTATTGATCTCCATTAAATATACATCTGTTCGGCGGCGGAGAATTTATTCTCTTGCTTAACGCCCTTCTCTGAGACGTACGAGCTCAGAGGTTGTATATCGATGGACATCAGTCGCATGGCATGAATTGCCTGTGTGGCACGCCTAAGTGGCAATTGATCAAGGCTTCTGTTGAAAAGCAAAGTCTTGTGGTTGATGATCAAAGCACGGCCATTGTGGCAGAGCTTTGTGTATAACGTGAATTCGCGAGCCTCACACCTCGGTATGAGTTAAAAACGGGAAAAGGACTACAGGGAGAGCACGACGTTTCTTTCTAGCTTTGGTGGTGTCAGTGACTTACCAGCCCTGACATTTATATACTTTTCACCTATGTGGTTGTTGGTTGAGGCGCCTCAATTTTAGGTCTGTTAGGACCGGGAAACGTGTGTTCAGGAATAATTAATCCTCAAACGTAAGGGAGGACCGGCCTTGAAGCATCCAAGGGTTACCCGGAGTGTGTAGTCCTAAGGCATTTGCTAGAGTATCTCGAATCGGAGAGGAGCTTGCCCCTTGCCTCGAATCATGATGGAATCCAATTTCCAATACGTGTGTTTCAGTTTTATTTGTAGAGCCTAGTATGGCGACATAGTGGGATGGGGCGCTTATGCCGTCTATGATTTATATTTATGATTGAAATTGTTTTGACACTATACACTTATAATAGTATCAAATGATTTATTTTAAACGTATCATGCATGGTTAGCTATTATAAGGGAAAACCCTATCCTCCGGCTTGCGATGCATTGTGTGATGAGACCTGGGTCTTATAATAGCTTCATTTTTCCAAAAAGCATTGCGTTGTTTATTCTATGCACTAGTATTCTTGGGGGGAAACCCGTTCCGTGTTATACGGCGTGGTCCCTTTAATTACCCTCATTTAAAGAAAAGTTTTAAATAACTGTTTTGGTTCTCACACCAGTCACATGACTGACCTGGAATTTATTGTTTTAACCTAAACTCTGGGTGCCCCTATTTTCGACACGGGCAGCTAGTAGTTTTGGTTTTGCAGATTTATATTCACAGGATCCTGATTTACAGCTGGAACGATGCTCGGAAAGCTCTGTATCCGTGCATTACTTTCAGTTGTGTTTTATATTGTTTTTCAGCTGCTATGTAATTTATTGTAATCTCTGATATTTATCGAATGTAATTTATTCATTTATACTCTGTATGTTCTTGTATCTGATGGAATTGTTGTAATAACAATGAAATGTTCTTCCGTCTGCGTTCCAATTTGTCCTGTTCTCAAACGATCAGGCGTTTCGAACGGTCTTGGTCGGTTTAACGATCGATTCGGATCGAGCGAAATTCCTTGCCGTCACATTTGGTATCAGAGCTTTGGTTTACAGAGCTCGAGAATAAGACACATTAGAACCATACGAAAGAATTCATCAGATATTGGATTAGTAATATCCAATTAGGATAACTCGTTAGAGATGGGATCAGTAGTATCCTAGAACGAGTGTGAAGAGTATATTTTTCAAATGAAAACGAACTTTGTTTTGAAAATTTAAATCGTTTTAAACGTATTTGAATATTTATTTATATTGAATTTGGACAATCGAGTATATAAAGATTTTGCATATACGCGTCATGAACGTCTATTCGAAGTTTTAATATACTAGATAGATATAGAATCACATTCTAGACACCCGGAGATGGTTCTGATTATTGATCGATCATCATCAGAACTTATGTTCGTGTTTCGAAGGTGTGATATCTATATATTTCCAATAGATTGGTGTGAGAACCAAAACTAGATTAGGTTTATTGTTGTGATTTAGCATCAAAAACATGATTTTTTGTATATATATCAAAATTATGAATTTGAAATGATAATCAACTAATTGATTGATGGTTTTATTGTTTATTTATTTGTTTGATAATTTTGAACCATTATGCCAAATTGAACCGAACATTGAACTGTATTTAAAATTGCTTGAAATTTGCATGCTTATACATGTATATCATTGAACAGGTCATAGCAAGGAGGCTAGAGCAGAGAAATAAAATTGTTTGCCCGACAAATAGGTACATATTTACCATAATTTACTATTTTGTTTGGGTGATGATGATTTTATGAGCCGATTGGCTTTTTCTTTTTCTTTTTACAATCAGAGGGCCTATATGGCAATTTCGGGATTTTCCCGGTGCTCCCGGTGTAGGGGAGGTTATGGCGAAATTTTTCGAAAATTTAGGGTGTTAGCCAAATTTTTGAAAAATTTGAAAAGTTCTTAGAAACTGAAAAGTTGAAGAACATAAGCCATAAAGAAAACAAAGGAAGTTGAGTTGGTTAGTTAAACAACTTCCGGCTTCGTTCCTTTTCGGGGACGAAAAGTTTTAAGTGGGGGAGATTGTAACAACCCGGAAATGAGAGCTAGTTTAAAATTTTTATTTTGACAATTTTAACGAATTTTGAACATTTAAAATGAATTATTTTAAATAATATCGACGAGAAATTTATTTTGAGTAGAATTGAACGTATATATTTATATAGATCGTCGATAGAATATAAATATTTATTTTAAATTATAAAAGGAATTGAAAATGGCGCGGTAGTTTGATAATTCGATTTCAAACTTCAATTGAACATACCGGGTGCAAAATAAACCGGATTTTAGCGAAACCAAAAATAATAGAATCTAATTGAGAATATCTTTCCAATGAATCCGAGAAATCGAAATTTCATAGCGGGAATCAAAAGATATGTCCAGTTGAATATTCTGAATAGTCGCTATAAAATTCAGGCCCTTAAAAATGAAAATTTTGCAAATAACCTCGGATTTCGACGAAACCACTTTTGTTGGATCCAGGATGTAAGGTTATCGCTAGGTTTCAAATTTCATAATTTTCCGATTCAATATGTGAGCGTGGCAAAGGAAAACACGTTTGACCAGTTTTAGTTGATTTTAATCGACTGGAAAATGGTCATTTTTCAAGCGGTCTCAGAATTTGACGAAACTAGTTTTGTTAGGACCGTATCGTCGATACGAAGCTAGAAAATATTTTTCTGGAATTTTTCTAGTTAGTATGTGACCCCGGTAATTTGAAATGTACGTTTGAATTCAATATATGTGGATTTATATTTTAATTCAAATGAAAACTGATCATAACGATCGAATTGGCTTACGATACACATCCCATTGTGTTCGGAATGAGGGTAATTAGCTATGGACGACATGCGGTGGGCCTCGTTTAGAGGTCAAAAATAAAAGTTGCTTTTTAGAGTTAATTTAATAATAATATATATATTTATATAAAGGCCCCACCGTTTCTCTCTTCCACAATCAGATTTTTTTTTAAAAAAGAAAGAGGACCGAGGCGGAAGACCGCCACTGCGACGCCCTCCAGGCCGATGCGCCGCCGTCAGAGGCGCCAGGCCCTCCCCGCTCTCGCCTCCCCTCCTCCCGTTCATTTCCTCCCCCTCGCGACTCTCTCTCCTCCCCTCTTTCTTCTTCCCCTCCCTCGCCTCTGGAATCTGCCGCCAGTACGAAGCCCGCACTTCCTCCAACTCTCGCGCCAGAGCGTGCACCACCGCTCCCTCCGACCTCGAGTCAGCCACCCTCCACCCCCTTCTCTCCTCCGCGCTTCTCTTTCTTCCTCTTCCCTTCAATTTCCGCCATCGATCCACCCACTCGCACTACCCCTCTACCCAATTCCGACGCCTCCAGAGCGCAGACCAGCCCCCTTTTTGCAAACCGTAAGTTTTTTTTTATTTTTCCTTCTTATTATTTATTTTGTTTCAGTTTTTTTTTACAGTAATCTTTAAAAATAAAAATCTGATGTATATGTATAAATCGCTGATTTTATTCTTAGTTTCTAAAGCGATAAAAATTTGATTTTTATTTTGTTTTAGAAGCGATAAAAGTTTATATTTTATATAAAGAAAGTTTCAATTTTTATCGATATAAAAAGATTATATTTTTAAAAGTATAAATATTATATTTAAAAAAAAAAGTATAAAGATTATATTTTTAAAAGTATAAAGATTATATTTTAAAGTTAAAAAGATTATATTTTTATAAGTGAAAAGTTAGAATTTTTATAAGAAGAAAGATCAGAATTTTAATTTAGAAAAGATCAGATTTTTAATTTAGACAAGATCATATTTTTAATATGTAAAAGGTCGGATTTTTATTGTTGAAATGGCGAAGTAAAAAATATAATTTTTAAATAGAATGAAGCGTTGTAAAAAATACATGAAGTAGAAATAAAAATACGATTTTTATTTATTAGAATGAAGCAATAAAAATATAATTTTATTTGAACAGCGTGAAAGGACTGCGTTGGAATGTCAAATAGATCCAGACGGTTCAGCAGTTCAAAAGCAAAGCACGGAGGAGTGGATCCCTCGGTGAGAACTTCTCACTTTTACTTTTCTTTTCTAGTTATATAAGTATATACTAGGATGTAGACGGTGTTTAGTAGCACCCGACACCATCGTCCACAGATCATGGACTTGTTTGTTTGGTTATGTAGTTGGTTAGCTTATTTGATTTGAATTGAATTGTTTGGTGAAATGGAATGGATTTGATTGATATGTGTATGGCGTGGGCCATTATTAGACCAGGGATAAGGCTAGGCCTTGTCCCGTTTCTAGTATCGTGCTGTTATGCCGTCGAAATTTTCTAAAATAAGTTAGAAAAATAAAGATATCATTTTATTTAATAAATGAACCGAATAGAATATTCATAGGTTGAATAAAATAATTTGGTCATTAAAAATATAATTTTTAACGTAAATGTGAATAAATAAATATTCATTTACAAACCGGACGGTTTGTTTATGTACACCTATTTGAAGGACATTGATTGGGACAATAAATTTTACACATCGCCCAACTGCACAAATAAATCTGTGTTTGTTGATTTGAAACCCCACACGGGTATTGGGATAAAATACGGCATACACTAATCCCAGTAATTAGTTGTATGTCGATCGATTGATTGACAGGCTGTTATAAGCGTTAGATATCTATATTTGATGCTTATACAGAGTAGTGCACTTTGGATGATGGTTGATTATTTATCGTTGCTATTATATACATGTGTTGTATGGAATCCATATAATTAACATTATATGGTAATTGATTGGGCTTCATTCCAATTGGGAAAATAAAGAATATTATAAAATAAAGGTTCTTGTGTTGACAGTACTCATCCGTTGAGATTAGTCATGTGTTGAACGAAATATTTTAACAATAAAATTTACATCTTTATCATATATAAAATTAGAAACTAACTGAAAAATAGATAAGATGAGTGGTCTCCTGGATATTGATCTGATGTTTGTTTCGGCCTCCGGGGTTAATATTTAGGGAATCGTTCTCTTACTAATTTACGGTTGGAGTCTGATTTGAAATCAAACGATAGATACCATAATTTTTATAAAATATATTAAATAACAAAAATAGTCACACGTGGACAGTACTCATTCGTTGAGATTAGTCATGTGTTGACAAAAATATAGAGTCATGTATTGAAAGAAATATAGATTCATTTGTTGAATAGAATAACGAAGTTATTGAAAAATATAAAGCCGTGTTGATTAGAGATGCGCTATTTTGACTCGAACGATATTTATATAGATTATATTAGTTTTTATAATGAATATTGAAATGAGATAAAAATCGAATATTTATAACAGGAATTCGAATTGAATTGAAAAGAAAACGAATTCGAATTGAATTGAATAGAATACGAATTCGAATTGAATAGAAAACGAATTCAAATTGAATTGAATAGAAAATAAATTCGAATTGAATTTAATAGAAAATGAATTCAAAATTGAATTGAATTCAATTGAAAACGAATTGAAATAAATTGAAATCGATTTGAATTGAAATCAAATAGAAATGAAGGTAAAACGAATTTATAAGAAAAAAAATTCAATTTTGATTTGAATTTGAAATGGAAGTTGAAATTGATTTGAAACGAATTTAAAACGATTTGTAAAATACGTTTTAAAAGGAAATCGACAAAATATATATTATATATATAATATAATGGCCTGAATAGAACGCGCCGCGGTAGTTCGTGAATTTTGACCATTTGTTTCGAACGGATATTACGGGAGATCCGACCGTCGGATTATCCTAAAACTAGAACCATTCGGTTCGTATCAAAAAGAGCTTTCTAACGAATATTAGAAATTTGAAATCTAACGGTTGGATTTGGAGATACGTCCAAATCAAATTTGGAAAAGGTCGCTATAAGTGCAGTTCGATGGCTGTTGTTGGAAATCGACTGTACGGGCCTTGATAAAATTATCAAAAATAGTAATAATTTGTGTAAAATCATAAGAAATGATTTGTGAAGAACTGGGATGAAAAATCCCACATTTGTAAAGATAAAATGATTTTTTATCGAAATGAACTAGTTTTGAACTAAATTTAAAACCCAATTATTTTTAAATAAATAAATTAGATTTAAAGGGGGTTTTAAATAATTGGAATTTCTAATATATTTGATTGGAATTGAATTAGAATTGATTTGTGGGTTTATCGTGAACGGTGTTTTAAATAACACTTGTTCTTTAACCCGATAATAAATAGAATGTGATTTGGGTTTATCGTGAACTGTGTTTTAAATGACATTAGTTCTTTAACCCAGTAAAGGGAGTTTTAATGAATCTGCAATTAGATTGAAATGTGAATTAATAATTTAAATTATCAAATTTGGAAAGTGAGCGAGAATGGAGTATTACCAGTTTTGCTCCAAACCGATAGTTAAATCTTTAATTAGATTTGAACGTGAAATGGTAATTAATTTTACCGATAACACCGTGGTGTTAGATATGGAGTATTACCAGTTTTTCTTCATGGGATGAATAGGTTGGGATTGGGAAATAAAATAAATAATTACTTCGGTGTGGTTCGCTAATCTCGACTAGTTTGGAAAACCATAATCTGGTTTGAAATGATATCCAAAGGATGATTAAAGAATAAATTTTAAAGAATTTATCTTTGATAAAATTAATGGGAACCTTTCCCTAAGAATGTGAAATTTAGAAACTAACTGTAGGTTAGCTAAGAAGAATGGTTTCCTAGGTATTGATCTGATGTTGGTTTCGGCCTTCGGGGTTAATATTTGGGGAAATTGTTCTCTTGCTGATTTACGGTTAGTGACCGATGAATTGGAATGAGACATATGTTGTGTTTTCTAGCACTGTTTTTATTATATACGCGGGTTATTTAGAAAGGTCGGGTTTATACCCATTTTGAATAACCGATTCGACGATAAGTCGAAGATGAAGACGGTGGTTGAAGACCGGAAGTCTTCACATCGTTTGGGTGATTATTGATGATCTTGATTGGGCTGTACACCCAAGATGAGGGAATCAGTTGGTGGTCGTCCAGACGTACTTGGAAATCGATGGATATGCGAGGAAAGTGCCTCCGGTTTCGTTCAGACCCAGAACGAACTTGTAAATGGACTGTGTGTCTGACATTGGATTTTATTCTATGTCGATTGATCTCCATTAAATATACATCTGTTTGGCGGCGGAGAATTTATTCTCTTGCTTAACGCCCTTCTCTGAGACGTACGAGCTTAGAGGTTGTATATCGATGGACCTCAGTTGCATGGCATGAATTGCCTGTGTGGCACGCCTAAGTGGCAATTGATCAAGGCTTCTGTTGAAAAGCAAAGTCTTGTGGTTGATGATCAAAGCACGGCCTTTGTGGCGTAGCTTTGTGTATAACGTGAATTCGCGAGCCTCACTCCTCAGTATGAGTTAAAAACGGGATAAGGACTGCAGGGAGAGCACGACGTTTCTTTCTAGCTTTGGTGGTGTCAGTGACTTACCAGCCCTGACATTTATATACTTTTCACCTATGTGGTTGTTGGATGAGGCGCCTCGATTTTAGGTCTATTAGGACCGGGAAACGTGTGTTCAGGAGTAATTAATCCTCAAACGTAAGGGAGGACCGGCCCTGAAGCATCCAAGGGTTACCCAGAGTGTGTAGTCCTGCGGCATTTGCTAGAGTGTCTCGAATCAGTGAGGAGCTTGCCCCTTGCCTCGACTCATGATGGAATCCAATTTCCAATACGTGTGTTTCGGTTTTATTTGTAGAGCCTAGTATGGCGACATAGTGGGATGGGGCGCTTATGCCGTCTATGATTTATATTTATGATTGAAATTGTTTTGTCACTATACACTTATAATAGTGTAACACCCCGAATTTTAGTTAATACTAAAATTCACTAATTACAGGATGAATAATCTCAGATGTGGGAATTGGGGGTAACGGGTTGCGTTATTGCGTTCGTCTCGGAAAAATACGCGAAATAGAGTCCGAGTTTGCGTAAAACGGGTACCGTATGAAAGAGATATGGACGAACGAAGTTAGGCAGAAAAACCAGAAACAGGCCAGAATTGCACTGGCGCACTTGTGAAGTGCGCCAGAACAAAGATGCACTGGCGCACTTGTGAAGTGCGCCAGTACAAAGATACACTGGCGCACTTGGGAAGTGCGCCCGTGCCGAGCCAAGAAACCTGCACAGTTTCTAGTGAGTTCTGTGGTTGGGTGCACCCGTTTGGGGTTTGGGCTTGGTCTTAGGGCTAGTTTCTGGAAGGTGCCGAAATCTAAGGGTCCTAAATAAATCTAGGGTTAATCTAAGGGCCTAAAACACTCTCTTAATCTATAAATACACCCTAAACCTACCTTAATCCTTACCAAAAATAGAAATAATGGCCTCATGCCGCCAAATTAAATTCTAAGAGAAGCCTCCACTAATCTAAGAAGAAAGTTGCAAGCTAATTCCTCTCTAATCAATCTTCAATCATCATTATCTTCATAGTTAGCAACTAATTCTACTTCATAAGGTTGCTAATCTTGAGTTTGGTGAGTTTCTATCACTTTAACATCAATTGTTAAAGTAAGTAGATTGGGTGTAATGAGACCTATGGTCTTAAATGCGGATTAGTGAGTTTGAATCATGTATAATGATATATTACTCTATGTTGTTCTATGTTTATGCATATTTGATAAGTTGGTTTATGCATGCTTAATAAGTTGATTTATGCATGTTTAACAAGTTGATATATGCATGTTTAATAAGTGGATTTATGCATATTTAATAAGTGGAATTATGCATGTTTAGCAAAGTGAGTTATGCAAGTTGAAAGTGATATGCAAGTTAAGTATATGTTTAAATGCAAGATTTATGTGATATGCAAGTTATGCATGCTTATGCGAATATATGAATGCTTTTGCAAGATATGTATATGCTTAAATGACATGATATGCAAGTTATGCAAGTATGTGAATGCTTATGCAAGTATGTGGATGCTTATGAAAGTATGTGAATGCTTATGCAAGTTATGTGTATGCTTAAATGCATGTTTAACATGTTATGCAAGTTATGAGAATGCCTATATGCAAGTTCAACATGTTATGCAAGATATGTGTATGATAATATGCAAGCTCATATGCAACATATTATGCAAATCATGTGTATGATAATATGCAAGTTTGGGTTATATGTAGTTGGGTTAATATATGCTCATATATGCAAGTTGACATCCTCTTAACCCATGACAAAGTTGTATGTTAAACCCATGATATTTGTGATGATCTTCCCCTTATTATGTCATGTAACGAGAACGATTTACGTGGGGAACGATGGGGTTGGTAAATATGTTAATAAATGAATGTTTGGGTATGATTAAGCACCATAAAAATAAATTACCATAAGTGGGAATTTACCTATTGAGTTAGGTCTACCCCATGGGAATTTACCTATTGAGTTAGGTCTACCCATGTTATGGAAAACTTGATATTAATTAGGGATAATCAATATGGGGGTGATTAATTAGGTGTAATTAATCGACTAAGACACGAGGTTGGACTCATTTGTAGTGTAAAACTGCCCGGACCCGACCGGCTTAACCAGTTGCTACAAATGTCAGCCCAATGTGAGAGGTCTTAGCCATAAATTAAATACGTGATTAAGGTAAAGACACGAGGTTAGACTCTGTTATGACGTAAGACTGCCCGGATTCTACCGGCTTAACCAGGCGGTCATAACAGCCAGTCTAATGTGGGAGGTCTTTACGGGAGATCACGGTCTTAATTAATTAAGAAACACTTAACCATAATAGCATGTAGTGGGACATGAGGGGTTAAGTGGGTGCCTTGGGTGGCATGTGGAATCTAGTGGGTTGCCTTGGGTGGCAATAGAAAATACGATTAGAATACTTAACCAAGAGAAACATGTAATTAAACATGATTAAAGGGTTAAGTGGGATACACTAGATATTTGACAAGCTTAAGTGGGTAGCTTGTGGGGGCCCATTTCAACCAATATCCCCAAACGTATCTTTGTGGGCTCGACCCATGTCGAGTGACGGGACACGCATATTGGGCTTGATTATAAGAGGCCAAAACGGGTTAGCGGTGGCAACGCAAGTCCAACGGGTTTCATATGCGTGTGTGGGCCCGGGCTGGTAGATAAGCCGTTGTTGCATCGTGTAGATATAAAGCCGTGCACCGTTATTATTGGGTAGCCACTTTAGGGGAGTGATACACCCCACTGTGGGACCAGCACGGGTATCTACGGTAGGGAGCCGATCGATGGGGAGTAGTGGGTACACCTAATGAAGATAGGGGCAGACGGCACCTATGTAGGGGTACACGAAACTACTGGGTAAGAATTACTGGGTACACCTAGTGGAGATAGGGGCAGACGGCACCTATGTAGTGGGCTAGGGGTACATGGAACTACTGGGGAAATTTTCTAAGTCCTTGGAAGGGATCAACCTTTAAGTAGGAATGACTGGTGTGGTGCAGTTAGTAATTATCCTTGGGTGGGTAGATGCGTCCTGACGGTTATCTTAGTTTATCCTAAGTCTACCAAGCTGCTTAGTGTAGCCATTCATCCCCAGATATTACCGTAGGTCAAGTTTATGTCTTCTCTGGTTACCTTAATGATTGTATTGTTAAAGTTATAGGACTCACTCAGACTTATGTCTGACCCCGTTGTTTTTATCTTTTTCCCAACCCTCAGGTCCTACGGTGGATCCTAGTGGTAGTAGAGCTTGATCGGATTGTTGTTCCAGTCTTGAGGAGCTTGGGTAGATGTAAAGCTCCAGTTATCCAGTTATCTTTTCTTTTGTTATGGCTATTGTATGAGAGAGTGGGATTATGTACTTCTTTATTTTGATGGATATTGTACTTGACTTTTATCGTGGTTTTATGATGTAACCAGACATGTTTATTTCCGCTGTTATGAGATGATGTTTTAAAATTTCAAGTACTATTTATATCTGTCTAGTTGTAATTTTTCTGTTCTATATTCACTAAAATACTCCACCGATGCTATGGCATTCCCTTTGTGAGTGACCCTAGCGGGCGTGGGGTGTTACACGTGGTATCAGAGCAAAGGTTACCGGAACAGATAAAATTTTTAGAAAACTATTTTTCTAAAACATTTTTGGAAGAGATATTTTCAAAAACATGTCTTTAAAGAGAAAAGTTTTTGAAAGAAAAGTCATAATCCCCAATAGCCATATCTATATCCTTCGAATTCTCCGTTTTGAATTTTCCCTTTTTCGTTTCAGCATGGCCGAGAATCTTAATTTTCCGGAGGGTGTGACGGTACCAGTATGGTATAGGAGATTGATGGAGGCTAGGGCCACCACTGCGGGTCCAGCAAATATTCCTCCACCAACCGTAGCACCCGATCTTCCTCCTCCCCCTCCTCCCCGCACGGATAATTTTGCAAAGACTTGCAAGGAATTTAAAGCTATGGGAGGGAAACCTTTTCAAGGATCTGAAACCTTTGTGGAGGCTAGAGATTGGCTTAAAGAGGTGGAAGAGTTGATGGATATCTTTGAGATGGAAGAAGGGAAGAAAGTCAAGTTGGCTGCTTGGTTAATGAAGGGAGAGGCCTCATTCTGGTGGGAGGTTACTAATGGAGAACGCCCCGTTGACTCTTGGGCGGATTTTAGGCAAAGATTTGTGGCAAAGTTTCTCTCAAGGGCGGAGGAAAACTTGTATATGGAAAGATTCTTGACTCTAAAGCAAGGAAATCTTTCGGTGAAGGAATATGTTAACAAGTTTAATCAATTGGCAAGGTTTGGCCTAGACATGGTGAATACACCGGAGAAGAAGGCTTTGCGGTTCGTGAAAGGCTTAAATGAACCTATGCATGGGTTGGCTATGACTCATATCCCTATGGGGGCCACCTTTGAGAAGCTAGTTGACATGGCACTCATGTATGAGGAAGAGAAGGGTCCTAATGCTAATAAGGCACCCGAGAAGAAGGGAGATCAAAAGAAACCTCAACAACAGCAAAGCAAAGGTGGGAAAGGCAACGGTGGCAAGGGCAAGAAGAAGAAGTGTTTCAATTGTGGGACACCTGGCCACCTAAGCAAGGATTGTCGCAAGAAGAAGAAGACCGGTTGCTTCCACTGTGGCGAAGCAGGGCACTTAGTGAAGGATTGCCCTAAGAAGGGGCAAAGGACGGGATCTACCTCAGGAGGACAGGTGCAAGCTCTTATGGCACCGAGTCAGGCTAGGGGGCAAGTACAGGCTCTCGCGGTTCCACCGATTCAGGAGAGAGGTAGAACTATTTCCGTTGAAAGTCTGGTTTTTCTATTTGACCATCCTGTCCGCACATTGTTTGATTCAGGCGCATCGCATTCGTTTATTTCATCATCATTAGTTGAGTTACTGCACCTAGACACCAGTCTGGTAGATGATCCCTTGGTTGTTTCAAACCCAATTGGGGGCTCCACTTATTTGTCCATGATATGTTTGGGTTTGAAGATTTCTATACTTAGCATTGAGTTTAGATGTGATGCTTTTGTATTGGGCTTCACGGGCTATGGGTTGATTTTGGGCATGGACTGGTTATCCAGTAATGGTGCCGTTCTTGACTGCGAAAGGAGAGTTGTTAGGCTCATGACCCGCTTGGGTAACACTCTCGAGATTTCTTGTAATCCCAGGGACTCTGTTATGCTAAGTTATCTTGAATCGCTTGACGCTTCGGTCGAGAGTTTGCAATCTGTTAGAGTGGTCCGGGAATATCCGGATGTGTTTGAGGAGGTGAAGGGCTTACCTCCGAAGCGGGAGATTGACTTCCGAATATATTTGGTGGATAATGCTAAACCGGTATCTTTACCAGTGCGCCACATGGCTCCCCGTGAGAGGAGGGAACTCCATAAGCAAGTAGGGGAGTTGCTTGAGAAGGGGTTCATAAGACGAAGCATATCGGAGTGGGGTGCTCCAGTAGTATTTGCTACGAAGGCAGATGGGTCCCTCAGACTTTGTGTAGACTATAGAGAACTCAACAAGCTCACAAAGAAGAATAGACACCCATTGCCGAGGATTGATGATCTTTTCGATCAGTTGGTTGGCGCTTCAATATTTTCTCAGTTGGACTTAGCCACGGGGTTTCATCAGTTGAGGGTGGCTGAGGATAGTATAGACAAGACTGCCTTTAGAACTCCGGATGGTTTCTATGAGTGGCTGGTGATGCCATTTGGGTTGACGAACGCCCCTGCATACTTTGTTGATTTGATGAGTAGGGTGTTCAGGGAGTTCCTTAATAAATTCGTGGTGGTCTTTGTGGATGACATCTTAGTATTTTCTAAGAGTGAAGAAGAGCATGCCCTACATCTTGGGGAAGTGTTGAAGACTCTTCGAGCACATAGCCTTAAGGCTAAATTCTCTAAATGTCACTTCTGGAGGAAGGAGGTGCGATTCTTGGGGCACGTGGTCTCCAAGGAAGGGATAGCTGTGGATCCCGCGAAGGTAGTATCAATTCAGGATTGGAAGGTTCCGAAGAATGCTACCGAAGTAAGAAGTTTCTTGGGGTTGGCGGGTTATTATAGGAAGTTTATTAAAGACTTCGCGAAGATATCAGCCCCATTAACCCGCTTAACAAAGAAGAATCTTGTTTTTACATGGGACGTAGATTGTGATGATGCGTTCCGACGGTTAAAGAGAGCTTTAACCACCGCTCCAGTTTTAGTGTTGCCAGATGGGAGCAAGCCATTTGTTGTCTATACCGATGCCTGTGGAACAGGACTTGGCGCAGTCTTAATGCAAGAGGGAAGGGTAATAGCCTATGGTGGAAGGCAGTTGAGGGCACATGAGAAAAATTACCCTACCCATGATCTAGAGCTGGCCGCTATTGTTTTTGCGCTTAAGATTTGGCGCCATTATCTTCTTGGTGAGAGATTCTAATTGTTCACCGACCACAAATCATTGAAGTACTTGTTTTCTCAGAAGGACTTGAATCTGAGACAGCAAAGGTGGATGGAGTTTTTAGCATCCTATGATTTCGAGATAGCGTATACCCCTGGCAAGGGTAACGTGGTGGCGGACGCCTTGAGTAGGAAGAGGTTGTCCTTGAGTCCATTGTTCGTGGAACGACAAAGCTTGGAATTTATCTCGATGTTTGATTTCAGACCTTCCGTTGATTATGTACCCGGTTTGCTAGCTTCCTTGGAAGTTAGGCCTACTCTTTTGGGGCGGATTGGAGAAGCCCAGAGGGACGACCCACAGTTGGTTGAGTTGATAGAGAAGCTCATGAGGGGGGAGTCGTCCAGCCATTTGAGTAGGTACACCCTAGACGATAGGGGGTGCTTGCGTAGAGACGGTAGACTTTGCGTACCGCAAGACGAGGGTTTGAGGAAGGCTATTCTTGATGACGCACACCGTTCTAGGATGACCATTCATCCCGGTGGGGATAAGATGTACCAAGACATGAAGAGGGTTTTCTTCTGGGCCGGTATGAAGAAAGATGTGGCCAAGTATGTCGCTCGATGTTTAGTGTGCCAGCAAGTGAAGGCGGAGCAAAGAAAACCAGGTGGGTTGCTTCACCCATTGGAGGTTCCGCAATGGAAGTGGGAAAGCGTCTCGATGGATTTTATTGACGGGTTACCCAGGTCGAGGAAAGGTAATACAGGAATTTGGGTGGTGGTAGATAGACTTACTAAGAGCGCCCATTTCATACCTGTGAAGAGCAAGAGGACCGCTCCATGGCTAGCTTCTGTATATCTTCGAGAGATAGTTCGATTGCATGGGGTACCCTCTAGCATAGTTAGTGATCGAGATCCTATCTTCACTAGTGAGTTCTGGAGAAGTTTGCAAGAAGCAGTGGGGACTCAATTGTGTCTAAGCACCGCATATCATCCTCAGACAGACGGCCAGACTGAGAGGGTGAACCGTATTCTAGAAGACCTTTTGAGGCTTTGTATCTTAGATTTTGGAGGTACATGGGAAGAGCATCTTCCATTAGTGGAGTTCGCATATAATAACAGCTTTCAGTCCAGTATTGGTATGGCTCCTTTCGAAGCTCTCTATGGAAGGCCTTGTCGATCACCTACATGTTGGTGGGAATCTACGGATAAGATCTTGCTAGGGCCCGATATGGTTAGAGAGACTTCTGAGAAGATTGACTTGATTCGAAGAAGGATGAAAGCAGCGCAGGATAGGCAAAAATCTTATGCAGACAAGAGAAGGACGGATCTTGAGTTTGAGGTTGGGGATATGGTTTTTGTCAAGGTATCTCCGTTGAGAAATGTTGTTCGCTTCGGATCCGTTGGGAAGTTAGCACCGAGGTTTGTTGGGCCGTTTCCTATTAAGGAAAGGATTGGACGGATGGCATATAGGGTGGAGTTGCCCGACAGACTTAGTGGTGTTCATGATGTATTCCATGTATCACATCTGAGGAAATGCTTACATGAGACCGCAGAGGTGGTAGAGCCGAGCTTACTTAGAGATGTAGAGGTTGAGCGTGATGCGACGATTCGACGAGCTCCTACTCGCATCCTTGGGTCAGAGACTAGGAAATTGAGGAATCGAGAGGTTCATCTAGTCAAGGTGCAATGGGGAGAAGATGAGAGCAACGCAACTTGGGAGACGGAAGCGAAGATGCGTTCATTGTACCCATTTCTTTTTGAGGGTATGTCTTTACTTTCTCCTTTATCGCTTGTCTAGTACTTATCTTATCTTCGGTATGTCCTCTCGTTAGTACCTTTGGCCTTTAGATAGGGTAAACCTATGGTTGAAACATGTGTTTGAGACATGTTATGGTTGATGGATGCAAGTGGATGCAAGTGTTTGCTAGTGGTTGCTCGTGGATGCATAAACACACACTCTAGGCACTAGATCGGCTCAGTCACTTCATATTGCATATTGCATAAAATTGTGTGTAGGAAGATATATTTATGGATGTATAATGGTTGTGTTATCACATGGATGATGCATTTTGGTGAATGATTGTGCACTCATGTAGATATTGTATGTGTCGATAGGGTTCTCTCGCATACATAATGGATGCATGGCACTATCATGGTTTGCATATGTTCATACATTAGATAGGGAACATATACACACACTTTTTGCATATGCTCATACATCATTAGAAACCATTTAAGGACAATGGATGCCCGTGGTTGATGATTTGAGTAGATGGTTGTTTGGATGGTAGGATATGCATTCTCCTTAGCTTAGAGATTTCGGGGACGAAATCCTTTAAGGAGGGGAGAATGTAACACCCCGAATTTTAGTTAATACTAAAATTCACTAATTACAGGATGAATAATCTCAGATGTGGGAATTGGGGGTAACGGGCTGCGTTATTGCGTTCGTCTCGGAAAAATACGCGAAATAGAGTCCGAGTTTGCGTAAAACGGGTACCGTATGAAAGAGATATGGACGAACGAAGTTAGGCAGAAAAACCAGAAACAGGCCAGAATTGCACTGGCGCACTTGTGAAGTGCGCCAGAACAAAGATGCACTGGCGCACTTGTGAAGTGCGCCAGTACAAAGATACACTGGCGCACTTGGGAAGTGCGCCCGTGCCGAGCCAAGAAACCTGCACAGTTTCTAGTGAGTTCTGTGGTTGGGTGCACCAGTTTGGGGTCTGGGCTTGGTCTTAGGGCTAGTTTCTGGAAGGTGCCGAAATCTAAGGGTCCTAAATAAATCTAGGGTTAATCTAAGGGCCTAAAACACTCTCTTAATCTATAAATACACCCTAAACCTACCTTAATCCTTACCAAAAATAGAAATAATGGCCTCATGCCGCCAAATTAAATTCTAAGAGAAGCCTCCACTAATCTAAGAAGAAAGTTGCAAGCTAATTCCTCTCTAATCAATCTTCAATCATCATTATCTTCATAGTTAGCAACTAATTCTACTTCATAAGGTTGCTAATCTTGAGTTTGGTGAGTTTCTATCACTTTAACATCAATTGTTAAAGTAAGTAGATTGGGTGTAATGAGACCTATGGTCTTAAATGCGGATTAGTGAGTTTGAATCATGTATAATGATATATTACTCTATGTTGTTCTATGTTTATGCATATTTGATAAGTTGGTTTATGCATGCTTAATAAGTTGATTTATGCATGTTTAACAAGTTGATATATGCATGTTTAATAAGTGGATTTATGCATATTTAATAAGTGGAATTATGCATGTTTAGCAAAGTGAGTTATGCAAGTTGAAAGTGATATGCAAGTTAAGTATATGTTTAAATGCAAGATTTATGTGATATGCAAGTTATGCATGCTTATGCGAATATATGAATGCTTTTGCAAGATATGTATATGCTTAAATGACATGATATGCAAGTTATGCAAGTATGTGAATGCTTATGCAAGTATGTGGATGCTTATGCAAGTATGTGAATGCTTATGCAAGTTATGTGTATGCTTAAATGCATGTTTAACATGTTATGCAAGTTATGAGAATGCCTATATGCAAGTTCAACATGTTATGCAAGATATGTGTATGATAATATGCAAGCTCATATGCAACATATTATGCAAATCATGTGTATGATAATATGCAAGTTTGGGTTATATGTAGTTGGGTTAATATATGCTCATATATGCAAGTTGACATCCTCTTAACCCATGACAAAGTTGTATGTTAAACCCATGATATTTGTGATGATCTTCCCCTTATTATGTCATGTAACGAGAACGATTTACGTGGGGAACGATGGGGTTGGTAAATATGTTAATAAATGAATGTTTGGGTATGATTAAGCATACCATAAAAATAAATTACCATAAGTGGGAATTTACCTATTGAGTTAGGTCTACCCCATGGGAATTTACCTATTGAGTTAGGTCTACCCATGTTATGGAAAACTTGATATTAATTAGGGATAATTAATATGGGGGTGATTAATTAGGTGTAATTAATCGACTAAGACACGAGGTTGGACTCATTTGTAGTGTAAAACTGCCCGGACCCGACCGGCTTAACCAGTTGCTACAAATGTCAGCCCAATGTGAGAGGTCTTAGCCATAAATTAAATACGTGATTAAGGTAAAGACACGAGGTTAGACTCTGTTATGACGTAAGACTGCCCGGATTCTACCGGCTTAACCAGGCGGTCATAACAGCCAGTCTAATGTGGGAGGTCTTTACGGGAGATCACGGTCTTAATTAATTAAGAAACACTTAACCATAATAGCATGTAGTGGGACATGAGGGGTTAAGTGGGTGCCTTGGGTGGCATGTGGAATCTAGTGGGTTGCCTTGGGTGGCAATAGAAAATACGATTAGAATACTTAACCAAGAGAAACATGTAATTAAACATGATTAAAGGGTTAAGTGGGATACACTAGATATTTGACAAGCTTAAGTGGGTAGCTTGTGGGGGCCCATTTCAACCAATATCCCCAAACGTATCTTTGTGGGCTCGACCCATGTCGAGTGACGGGACACGCATATTGGGCTTGATTATAAGAGGCCAAAACGGGTTAGCGGTGGCAACGCAAGTCCAACGGGTTTCATATGCGTGTGTGGGCCCGGGCTGGTAGATAAGCCGTTGTTGCATCGTGTAGATATAAAGCCGTGCACCGTTATTATTGGGTAGCCACTTTAGGGGAGTGATACACCCCACTGTGGGACCAGCACGGGTATCTACGGTAGGGAGCCGATCGATGGGGAGTAGTGGGTACACCTAATGAAGATAGGGGCAGACGGCACCTATGTAGGGGTACACGAAACTACTGGGTAAGAATTACTGGGTACACCTAGTGGAGATAGGGGCAGACGGCACCTATGTAGTGGGCTAGGGGTACATGGAACTACTGGGGAAATTTTCTAAGTCCTTGGAAGGGATCAACCTTTAAGTAGGAATGACTGGTGTGGTGCAGTTAGTAATTATCCTTGGGTGGGTAGATGCGTCCTGACGGTTATCTTAGTTTATCCTAAGTCTACCAAGCTGCTTAGTGTAGCCATTCATCCCCAGATATTACCGTAGGTCAAGTTTATGTCTTCTCTGGTTACCTTAATGATTGTATTGTTAAAGTTATAGGACTCACTCAGACTTATGTCTGACCCCGTTGTTTTTATCTTTTTCCCAACCCTCAGGTCCTACGGTGGATCCTAGTGGTAGTAGAGCTTGATCGGATTGCTGTTCCAGTCTTGAGGAGCTTGGGTAGATGTAAAGCTCCAGTTATCCAGTTATCTTTTCTTTTGTTATGGCTATTGTATGAGAGAGTGGGATTATGTACTTCTTTATTTTGATGGATATTGTACTTGACTTTTATCGTGGTTTTATGATGTAACCAGACATGTTTATTTCCGCTGTTATGAGATGATGTTTTAAAATTTCAAGTACTATTTATATCTGTCTAGTTGTAATTTTTCTGTTCTATATTCACTAAAATACTCCACCGATGCTATGGCATTCCCTTTGCGAGTGACCCTAGCGGGCGTGGGGTGTTACAAATAGTATCAAATGATTTGTTTTAAACGTATCGAGCATGTTTAGCTATTATAAGGGAAAACCCTATCCTCCGGCTTGCGTATGTGATGGGACCTGGATCTTATAATAGCTTCATTTTTCCAAAAAGCATTGCGTTGTTTATTCTATGTACTGTTATTCTTGGGAGGAAACCCGTTCCGTGTTATATGGCGTGCTCCCTTGAATTACCCTCTTTTAAAGAAAAGTTTTAAATAACTGTTTTAGTTCTCACACCACTCACATGACTAACCTGGAGTTTATTGTTTTAACCTAAACTCTGGGTGCCCCTATTTTCGACACGGGCAGCTAGTAGTTTTGGTTTTGCAGATTTATATTCGCAGGATCCTGATTTACAGCTGGAACGATGCTCGGAAAGCTCTGTTTCCGTGCATTACTTAAAGTTGTGTTTTATATTGTTTAACCGCTGCTATGTAATTTATTGTAATCTCTGATATTTATCGAATGTAATATATTCCTTTATACTCTGTATATTCTTGTATTTGATGGAATTGTTGTAATAACAATGAAATGTTCTTCCGTCTGCGTTCCAATTTGTCATGTTCTCAAACGATCAGGGGTTTCGAACGGTCTTGGTCAGTTTAACGGTCGATTCAGATCGAGCGAAATTCCTTGCCGTCACACATAGGGTCTAAAAATAAAATGGTGAGGTGTGCTCAGACCGGTCCGGAAGTATCCAGGATGAGGCTCCCAGTGAGGGTAGATCATCGTAGGTGTATGGAGACATGGTGGGAGAACATGTAAAAAAATATACAATGGGAATGGAAGGAAGTGCAGGACTTCTACGGAACATGAGGATACTCTGAGATGGCCCTCTGGTGTAGGACTAATGAAGTTGTACCCACAGAGGAGGGTCTATATGGTTCCATCCATAAAGTATGCATTTATGTTGAGGGAAGCTTAAAGGGCTAATGGAATGCTTTTTAGGATTCGACGGCTGCCTCAGATCCGAGAGCAGGCTACATGGTTAGGAGCCAACAAGGATAGTAAGTCGTCGGTACTTAACATCATCAGTCGGTGCGTGTATGGGAATGATTAAAGCTAAACCAACAGCCCAATGATCTTTCACTATCGAGATATTGGATGAGGATCAATGCTAAATTGGAGTTTTAGATTGTTTTTTAGGGCATGGTCACTTATCCCTTTTAATAGTCTTTCATTAGTTGAGGGTGAGTGGGTCTACAGCCACCGAGAAAGAGGCAGACCAATCTATGGATATCTGTAATGTAGGCTTAGTGAACTGTCCTTTAAAGATATTTAAATCCCCGGATTGAGTTTTGAAAGGGAACTCAGGGTTAGGGCGCTTTAGTTAGCATGGTGTTAGAGGCTTATGCACTCTCGTAGCATAGACTAATATGCTTTCGTGGCGTAGTGATGGAGACTTAGTGCGCTTTCGTAGCATGTTCTATTACGCGTTCGTGGCGTAGCGATCTAGTACGTTTACACAATGCAGCGATGGAGACCAGTCGGGGGAGGGGGGTACTATGGGGAGTACCTTGAGACGAGGGGCATCTGGCTATATATATATATATATGATTTATTAGGTTAATCTACTTGGGAGTAGATATGTAACAACCCGAATTTTTATAACATGTTAAAGTCATAAATCAAGGCAGAATTAAATTTTAAAATAAAAATCAAGGGAAACGTGTTGCGCCATTGCGTTCATCTCGGAATTCTGCATGAAATCGAGTCCGAGTTTTCGAAAATCGGAGTCCGTATGACCAAGATATGACCCTCCGAAGTTTCAGGAATTTAAATAAAATAAAACAGCTCGGAAATAAAGCCAGAAATTCGAAATTCAAACCCAGAGAAGGCTGGCGGGAAAATTCCCGCCCATGTACCCAGGTCGACTGGGGAGTCGACCCCCCCCAACCAGGTCGACTGGGGAGTCGACTGGGGTGTCGACCTCCCCATGACCAGGTCGACTGGGGAGTCGACCTGGGGGTCGACCTGGCTCCCGAACCCACTTCTTGAACCAGATGCACCCTGATGTATTTAGACTCGTTTTCTGTCCAGATTCGTCTGCCTAATCCTATATAAACTCACCCCTAGCCTCATTCTCTCCACACCATTTCATTCTGTCCTTATGCTGCTTCTGAGATAATCTAAATAATAAGATAATAAGGAAGAAAAAGGACTGCTCCTTCTCCATCAAGACTATGCTTAGAGATTTGCAAATTGGGGGATTTCAATTAGAACACGATCAATCAAATAGAGATTCAACAATCAAATTCTGCTTTCTAATTCTCGATCCATGCACTGTAAGTTCAAGTTACTTTTAGATAAAAGCTATAAACATAATATCCATGTTGTAAACTGGAATCGGATCTATGTATGGTAATTGATTCGTATCTATTCTTGTTCATCTTGGATCTTGACTTTCGTGAATATTGCTTTGGACCTATTCATGTTGTAAATCAAACTCTCTCGTGTCTATAACCTTAACATGCCTATGACGTTGAAACTATTGTAAATGGCCAAGGACTATGACGGTGAACATAAGACTACGCATATGCCTATGACTGAGAACATAAGATTATGCCTATGACTGTGAACATAAGACTATGCCTATGCTTATGATGGTGAACATAAGACTATTGCCTATGACTATGACAAGGACAATGGTGGCTAATCACCTATGACTCTTGACTATGAGAATTATTACCTATGATTATGAACATAAGGCTATTATCTATGACCATGACTTTGAAACTATTTCTGTTAATTGCCTATGACTATTGCCTAGAACTATTTTGGATAATTAACCATGACTATTGTGATTAATCGCTTATGGTTCTTAATTATGAGATTTCTACCTATGACCATGACTATTGGGGTTAATTACCTGAAACTATTATAGTTGATTGTTCATGCCCATAGTTGAAACCCATGTTGTACACCGAATTTGCAGTTTGTTGGATCTCATACCTAGGGTGTGACTTGCTTAGTTTATTCGCTATTATGTACGCCAAAATCATTGGATCCATTATCCTTGTATTTGGCTTGCTTTCGCATACCTATTCTTTATGTCAAGTTTTTATCAGGACTATCACCTTATTTTGCTAGATTTGAAAACCCTGTTAATTTCTATATGCCAGTGATGTTGTAACCGATTATCTCAAGTCATATCATGCCAGTCTTGTAATCTCTTTTATCGCTTTATGCTTGCCCTTTCTTCCTATCATAGTTTTGATGTTATTCCTTTTATCTCTAGAATTAGATTTGCTTGTAATTTAGGTCGATTAACGTTTACATGCGATGGGAATACGATTTGGTAGATTAGGCAAAACATGAATCGGTTATGAACATGAATTATGAACTTGATAATAGGCAAAACTTGAAACATGAACATTGTTATAACTTGAATCTGGATGTGGGCATGAAACTTATCCTTGAAACTTGACACGAACTTGACATGAAACTTGAACATGGTCATGACACTAGAATGAACTTGAAAATGGCCAACTCGAGGTTGGGTTGAGTTTGTAGTGTAAATCTGCCCGGAACCGCTCGGCAAATCCTATACTGCAAACAATAGGATCCAATGTGAGTAGTTGGTCATATCGCACTTGAAAACCCAAGGTTAGACTGAGTTATGGTGTAAATCTGCCCGGAACCGCCCGGCATATCCAGTGACCACAACAACAGGTCTAATGTGAGAGGTTGTGGGTGCATTAATGAATTAATGCCACATGATAGGGTTAAGTCATGAACATGAAAGACAACACTTAACCAACTTGAAATATGATTGGTAGGGTTAGGTCATGAACTTGAACGACAACACCTAACCAACTTAACACGTGAATGGTAGGGCTAAGTCACGAACTTAAATGACAACACTTAGCCAACTTGATATACTAAACTGATAGGGTTAAGTCTCGAATTTAAATGACAACACTTAACCTACTAGACGGAAACCCTAGTTACGCGGTCCGTTTCAGCAGTAACCCACTAGATGTATCACGGTACCCTAGAACTAGGCAGGGTGGGGCACGATTAGTGGGCTGATTGTAAGCGACCAGAACGACGGCTGTGTGGGTGCGCCAGTGTAGGTTCTAACGGAGTGCGGGCGTGCACAAACTCCGAAGCAGAAAAAGCAGACATTGGGCATCAGTAGGTTTATCTGTGCATTCTTGATTCGTGTCGGTGGTTGGCACCATAGGGCTTGATACACTCTATGTTGGACCTAGCACAGGTGACTACATTCGTGATTGGGCCGTATGACATAGAAACACAATGAGCTAGAACTTGTAGGGAGCCGATCGATTAGTGGATCGTTCCGTTGGACCCAGTAATGGGTCATTCACGATTTTGGGCCAAGGGATTATTTCATGATTAATACTTGACATGGGTTGGGCTACTAGTACAGTTGGTGCAGCGAACCTTGAACATGCGATGCTATACTTGATTCATCATGTTATCTTAGTCTATCTTATCCATCGTGACGTCATACTTATGTTTACTTTCAGTTTATATATGTCATGTTACCTTTACCTGTTTTTATGCTGAAAGTCACTTGGACTTACCAGTCTTTATGACTAACCCGTTTCCTTTCGCCTCTTTTTCTTTCGTTTCTCCCCCCAGGTTCTCAGGGAGGAAACTCTAGCTTTTAGCTTGGATTTAGCTTGCTTTCTGTCAGCTCATGTACGGTTTGGTCTTGAGCTATGCTATGGCTGCACATCTGCTATTTTTGGGGAATAATTTGCTTTTGTCATTTTTAAGTTTATGCTTCTTTATTTAGAACTTGATGTAATGGAATAATGGCAACTTGTACTTTGGATATATGAGGTTTTGACTCTTTTCTTGAAAGTAATAAAGATTTGGTTTTTAATTTCTACCGCTGCTTTATTTATGTTCTGCCTTGTGATATCTCTGTGTATGTTTACCTAGATAATGCTCCACTAAATCTAGTGCATTCCCTTTGTGAGTGACCCTAGCGGAGGTGGGGTGTTACAAGATAGGTACGATTTATGCGTGAAATCGAAATTGTAATGTGTAATAATCCCAAATAGATTAATAAAGATAAACTAAAGATAGAACGGTACATGTAGTGTTATTCCTAGAAAGCATGGTTTGTCCATTCACCAAAACTTTTGTTTTGACCCCCTTCCTCATAACAAACCCATAAGTTAGACAGGTAGCAATGACTATACATCTTAGAGACACTTGTTATACAATATCATTATTATGGTAAGAAATTTACTTACTGTTCTATTTTATTTGTTCCGTTGTTAGATTTTTTATTATGAGCTCTGATATATTTTATTTTTTTCCATTCTGTAGGATACCAGACAAACCAATTCGGGTGTCAATGGACTTGGATTTTAGCATTTTACGAAAAAAAATATGTAATGATCCAAAAATTCCCGCTTTTCGAATCGACTATAAGCCACACAGGTCCAATCCAAATGGAAGAAATCCTCGAATCGTTATGGGATGCAACACATCAGAACAAAAAAATGAACATTTTATTGTTATTACAACAATTTTACATCAGAGTACATCGCAAATATCAGAGAATGACAAATTACAATATACAATGGAAACAAAAGTACATTCAGCGGAAAACTACGAAGTAATTCAGAGTATAGCTCCAGCCATAATCCAGGATCTTGCTTTAAAAAGACTCTAAGACTTATCTGTAAGAACCTTAACTACTAGCTGCCAGTGTGGAAAATATGGGCACCCAGAGTTTAGGTGGGAAACAATAAAATGTAGGTCAGTCATGGGACTGGTATGAGAACCAAAAACAGTTATTTACTTTATTTTAAAGTTGGGTATATCACGGGACCATACCATATAAAACGGAATGGGTTTCCTCCACGTGAATACCAGTCATAAAAACTCAAAATGCTTTTTAAAAAAATGAAGCTATTGTAAGACTCAAGTCCCATCACACAATGCAAGCGCAAACCGGAG
Organism: Allium sativum; assembly: GCA_030737875.1. NCBI lineage: Eukaryota > Viridiplantae > Streptophyta > Magnoliopsida > Asparagales > Amaryllidaceae > Allium > Allium sativum. The sequence continues at coordinate 791,832,325 of CM060919.1, read as the reverse complement.
GATAATTTTACCTTATAACAGCCAAACATGCTTGATACACAAAATTTCTCTTTTATTATTACTAGTGCATAGTATGGTATTCAATTTCGAATATAAATGTATCAATTTTAGATAGCGTAATACCCCATCCTATTATGTCACCATACAGATTTACAACTGAAAACACAAAGCTCGTATTGGAAGTTGGATTTCCATCAATGACTAAGGCAAAGGATCTTCCTTAACTAATTCAGAACCATCTCTAGCAAGATGTTGGGACTCACACGCATGTGAACCTGGAACGGTAGAGCCGTCCAGCACTGTACACGACTGGTTAGAATCTTACCTGAACATAAAGTTCCCCTGGTCATTGTTGACCATCATCTTGGTCGTTGCTTGACCATTATCTGAGGTGCCTCAATCCATCATCCACATAAGTAAATTTCCTGGGCTCTATACCATGCCATCACTTTCCTGCTAGACAGAAACATTAGTCCTCGTTGCTGTCCTTCATCCTATTTTCGGCCATTCCCGGATTGTGAGGCTTGCTACGCTATGTCAGCCATGCTTTGATCATCATCCACAAAGCTCTTCTTTTCAACAAAAGCTTTGATCTGTCAACAACTTAGCATGCCATATTGTCAATTCACACATACGATCATTTTCTGTTAATAATATAACCTTTGAGTTCATACGTCTCAAAGAAGGGTGTTAAGAAAAGAGAATAAGTTCTCCGCCACCACAATATATCATCAATAGCAAGTAATTGGTTATGTTATGAAATACAATGTCACACATACATCCATTTACAAGTTCACTCTGGGTCTAAACGAAACCAAAGGGACCTTATTCCTCTTCCCCTAAGAGAGAGAGGCCCTTATGTAAGAGTCTATGTAGCGGTAGAATCGTATAGTATGGAGTATAAGCAAGGTAAAGTGTAAATAGTAGAGTGATAGCAGTAAGTAAAATCACACAGTTGATTTTATACTAGTTCTGGGAGGTGGACTATTTTTTTTTTGTGTAGGATGATCTTGTAGAATTCTGGGAGGTGATCTAATTTGTTCTATGAGATTATTTTCAGTATTTTCAATTATTTCGTCGTCATCTTTGATGATTGTGATTTTATCAAAAATTTCATCAAAACGTACGTGTAAAGTTTCTTCCATAATATTAGCACGTTTGTTGAAAACATGATAGGCCTTACTACATTTTGAATATCCAACAAAAATCTCATGATCAACTTTTGGATCAAAATTTCCAAGTTGGTCTTTAGTGTTAAGAATAAAACATTTTGACCCGAAAATTTTGAAATAAGAAGTATTAGGTTTTCTTCCATTAAAAAGTTCATAAGAAGTGTTTTTAGTTAATGGACGTATGGGAATACGATTTAATACATAACATGTAGTTGCTACAGCTTCTGCCCAAAAATGTTTTGGTAAAGTGCTTCCATTTAACAAATTTCTAGCACATTCATGTAATGTTCTATTCTTTCTCTCTACAACTCCATTTTGCTGTGGAGTTCTAGAAAAGGAAAATTTATGACTTTTCCCTTTCTTTTTACAAAAATATTCAAATAATTCATTTTCGAATTAACCAATGTGATCACTTCGTATATTCTTAACTTTTAGGTTATTAATATTTTGAATTCTTTTGACAAAATCTTTAAAATGTTCAAAAGTATCACTTTTGTCTTTCATAAAAATCGCCCATGTGTATCTTGAAAAGTCATCAACTATCTTAAACACAAATCGATTATGATTTATGGATCGAACATGGGTGGGTCCGAATAAATTCATATGTAATAATTCTAATGGTTGTAAAGTTGAGATGACTTTCTTAGATTTAGAAGATGATTTAGTCAAATTTCCTATTTGACAATCTTCGCAAAGATTTTTTATTTTAAAATTTATTTTAGGTAAACCTTTTACTAATTCATTTCTCGAAAGTCTGTGAATAGGTTTAAAATTTGTATGACAAAAACGTTTGTGCCATAACCAAGAACCATTATCTTTGGCTATTAAACACATTTCTTTATTATTCTTAACTTTCATATTCAAAATGTACATATTTCTATCTCTATTTCCTTCAAAAATAAGATTTTGATCTTTGTCAAAAATGCTACATTTATTTTCAGAAAATGTTATTTTAAAACCTATGTCACATAACTGACTAATACTTAGTAAATTATGTTTTAAGTTTTTAACTAAAGAAACATTATTAATAAGAGGTAGATTTTAAATACCGTAGTTGCACACATTCAATTTTATACTGGTTTGGACCACTGTCCTACGTCCAGTCCTAGACTCCCTTCTGGTATTTCACTAACACAAAAACCCCACTTCACCCGGAGGAATAGGTTCACAATTACCCGAACAGCCGAACAAGATTTCTAGCCTCAACTGTTGAAGAGGACTTCCACAATACAGAATAATTGATGACTACTTGTGTTCTTGATAACTCTGATATGTCAATTTGATGTACACCCTTCCTACAATCTTTCTTTGATGATAAACGTGTAGTTTGTGAAAGAATAAGAAAGATTTGAAATCTTAAGAATGAAAATAGAATGCTTTAGAGATTTTGAATACTTAGAGTAAGATAGAAAGAATTAAGATAAGATTCGTTGAGTGAATCACATAATCAAGCCTCTATTTATAAAATACAAAAGGTTGCAACTAATCATGAAGAGATTTGATTAAGAGGTATGAATTGGAAAGTTGTGACTCTTCATTTTAAGTCGCATCCCTTTGTATTCAGATGTATGAATTAAAAATTCAGATGTCTATTTTTGAGTTAAATTCAAACAACAAAGAAGTAGGCCATTTCGGTGATAATTCAGTTAGGTCAGACGTTTGAATATTGTGTGAAATTGAAATACATTTCAGCAAACAAACGTCTGATAAAAATATTTCAAACATCTGTTTTCTGTAACAGACCAATTTCTTTGTTGAACATCTTCAATCTAAGTTCTTGAATCTATTACCGAACATCTTTCTGCAAAATAGAGTTAGTTGATATATACATACATATATATATCTATATATATATATGTGTGTGTGTGTGTATGTGTGTGTGTACATGTATAGTTTTCATAATCAAAACCCTATTTAGCGAGATCAAACATTCTCCCCTTTTTATAGTGAAAACTATATATGTGGCTCCCCCAGTTGATATGTATATGTTTCTCCCCCCTTATCATTGACAAAAAAGAAGATACTTACGTAAAAAAATTAAAAATTATGCACGACACACAATCACAGACATACCATAGATAAACACAACTTTCAGACATAACATACCAAGCATATAGTAGCGTTTTGTGCTAAAAGATAGATCAAAGTGCCAAAAATTATTACAAACCATAACTAAATAAGAGTCTTCAGCAAAATACTTTGAAGATAACCATACCACCTTATCTTACCAACTCACCGATGTTGGTATGCTTGGACCTACACTAGTATCTCTTCCCTTAGGATCACCGTGTTCAAAACTTGAATCAGGAACTTCTTCGGTTGAGCTAGACGACTATTGGAAAGGAGCCGGATCATAAGCTTGAGAGGATTGAGCACCGGTGAAAGCAATATTCTCCTAAATCTTGTTTAAGAAGCCTTTGATTGAGTCAAACTTCTTGTTGGTTCTACTCTCAAAACGCTTGAGATCCTTATGTATTTTAGATTGATTGCGAGAGAGTGTGACTAAGGCTTGTTTGGACGGAAGATCGGGAGAGATAACGTGAATACCTTCTTCTTCTTCTCCCCTTTGATGACGATAATAGTTTCCGGTTGAGATGTTATATGTTCGGTCCAAGTCTCAAAAGTCATATATTCCAATGTTGAAGGGTTTGGGTCAATATCCACAAGTTTCAATGTTTTTTGCCCGATTTCTTTGACACTAAGAGAAGGTGTATCGGGTATTTGAACTTGAGAATCAAGGAGAATTTGAACGATATCGACACCATAGTGAAGAGTCTTGTATTTCTGTTTATATGTGATATCAACCCATTCATCAAGGATAATCTTTAACCAATTTATTTGTTTGTTAGAATACAAGGCATATACTGCTTGAAAATCGCGCTTGTAAACTTTCTCGTAACTTTCTTTACGAGGTTGGATTGTTTTGGACCAAGATATGAATTAATAAGCGTACTCGAAGATGAAAGTGAGTCGAAGTGAGCTCATCCGTATTAATCACATTGTTAGAGATAAATTTGTGTGATATCTCATTCTTTTCACTCATATCAAATTCTAAAGTGTCAATATCAATTCATTGCCAAGCACAATGTAGAATTTGACCTAACCTTTGAATTGGAATAAGAATACGCTTTCCACATACCATAGACCAAACACAATTTGTAGTGTTTTGAGGCCTTGTGTGGTCTAAGTTTAAATTGTTAAGAACAATTTCACAAGAAAAGGGTAAATTTTGACATTATTGGTGTTATAATCTACTAGAGACTCAAAATTATAATGTCTAGCATAGTGAAGAAGACGGTAATTAGAGAAAGCATCAAATTTTACGAAGGCACCTTAAAAAAACATTGAATTCTTCATGGCTTTGTATCTTTCTTTGGCGGTGTCATCCCAAAGCCATTTTTGAATTAGCTCGTCGAAGGGAGGTTCTAATTCTTGAATCTTAGTCTTTTTGGTCGGTTTGACATGAGGATTTGTTAATAAATTGGAATTTTTTGTAGATATGGTAATTTTGGGGGCTAGGGTTTTATAGGATGTAAAAGTGAATGGTTAGGATGAGATGATGGTTGGTTAAAAGGAATGTGCCCTTATAAAATAAAATCTGAGCCGATTTAGACGTCTGATTTTAAAATTCAGATGTCTGAATTTTGTTGAATTTGAACCCGCAAGTTTTTAGTTCATTATGGCACTAATTCAGACGTCTGCTTTTATGGAACCAGACGTCTGTTTCTGGAACATTGAAAAGATTGTACTTCAGCGACTAGACGTCTGAAATTGAAGATCATACGTCTATTTTTGGAAAAAATTGTAACAACAAAGATTTAGTTCATTTTTAACTCTTTTCAAATGTCTATTTTAAATGGCTGATATTATATGAAAAATTATTGATTCTCTCGTATTCATATGTCTGTTTATTATAGGTCAGACGTCCATTTTCTGTATTTTATAAATAAATCATATATCATGAAAGTAGAATACATTTTAGAGAAAAAATTAGTTCATTCGACAATATAGTTTATGGAAAATAAAAATAGCAAATAATCTTAGAAAATTATTAAAGTTTAGGGGACGGACTCTTTGTTGGTGTTGAGAATCGTTTTCCTTCATTTGCCTTGTAATTTCTATCCCAAGTGCTTGGACTATTTGAAGATCTTTGAGGGAATGTGTGTAATACTTCAGTGTAGGATTCACCGGGTCATTTTCAGTTCGATATGATGAAGATGGATCAATAGGATTGGTTGGAATTGGCAGATGTTCGGAAACGTTCTTCTTCTTTCGGCTAGATAACTTAAAGGCAATTTTCTCGAGAAGACTCAAGTGAGTTGCAGTCACTTTTTGTTCAAAGTATAGTTCTTTTTGAAACGCTATTTTCTCTTTCTGATAATGATGAATTTCATCGATTTTTCTTTTAGTGTCAGGTGAAGAAAAAAGAGCATGTTTTTCCTTTTTCGAATCTAGTGTAAATCCAATGTGATAATTTCCCCATTGATATTCTGGTTCATTTCTTGGTGCTGGTGTAGGAAAACGTGGAGTTCTGCCAAACTATCCATTGAAAAAGTTATGTTGATTGAGGAGTTTGAGTTATTTTATGAATTTTGGAGAGATTCGTTCTTATACTTCATGTTTTTTGAGAATTTAGTTTGCTGATGCTGTTTACTTATATATTGAAGGTTGCAGAAAATATGTGGTTTAGAATTAAGGAAAAAATTGTAGCCAGAAAAAAATGCTAAACACAATGAGTAACCTAAAGAAAGTAACTGATTTTAGCCTACAGTTCACCTAGTTTTAAGAATACGTACTTCTTTTGTAAGAAAATGTTTGGACATAAGAGTTTATTGTAACCTATTTTTATATATCTTTTACATGTATAATACCTAATTCCCATCTAAGTTTTATAAATTTATTTTCTAATAATGGTTTAGTGAATATGTCATCAATTTCATTTTTAGTTGAGATATGTTCTAAATTTATCATCTCTTTTTCTATGTTATCTCGCAAGAAATGGTGACGAATTTCTATATGTTTGGTTTGTGAGTGATTTATAGGTTTTTTGATAATTTTTTGCACTTGTATTATCATAGTATATTATGGACTTAGTTAAGTTTATTCCGAAATCTCTGATTTTTTGTTGCATATAAATTACCTGAGCACAAGCTAAAGCTGCAAATATATATTCTGCTTCACATGTTGATAGTGATACACAATTTTGTTTCTTACTAAACCAAGATACAAGTAATTTTCCAATAAAATGGCACGTACCACTTGTACTTTCCTATCCATCCAAGATCCACCAAAATCAGCATAACTATAAGATACTAATTCGAATGGACTTTCCTTCGGATAAAAAAGGCCAAAGTCCTTAGTATTATTAAGATATCTTAGAGTTTGTTTCACCGCTCTTAAATGTCATTCTTTAGGATGAGCTTGTGAGACGACCCGAAATCCCGTTCTCACGGAAACAAGGGTTATCTTTGGAATATAACACAGAAACAGATAATAACAGAACAGAATTAAATAAATACACCAGATAATGAACAATAGAATATACTGGATAAAAGTAATCATCAGAGTTACACAGTATACAGGATCTTACTTAGTACAAATACAGTTCAGCTATACATAAATGTCTACAACGGAAATAAACAAAATATGTACAATAGGAGCTGAACAGCATAAAAAGAAATAAATGATAGAATCCATCTTCAGCTCCAGCTATCCAGAAAAAGAACCAGCTAAACCTGAATACAAGGCTGCCCGTGTAGAAAAAGGGGCACCCGAGTTTGAAAGTGAAACAAACTACGAGTCAGTCATGGGACTGGTATGAGAAATCTACTCAACACATATATAATATGGCTAATCACAGGACCACGCCACTTTCGTGGAACGGGTTTACTCCATTGGATTGCCAGTGCTTTAAAACAGATCTTTCTTTTAAAACATCGCTATGCTTTTTATAAAATGAAGCCGTTATAAGACTCAGTTCCCATCACACAATGCAACGCAAACCGGAGGATAGAGTTTTTACCTTATAACGGCCAAAATATGCTTGATACGAATAAAAAAGGCATTTGTATTATTGCTAGTGTTTATATGCTTTGAAAACAATTTCAAATCATAACTATCAATCATAGACGGCATTAATGCCCCATACCACTATGTCGCCATATATAGGTATACAATCAAAACCGCACGATGTCGTATTTGGAAATTGGATTTCTGTCTTGAACCAAGGCAAAAGATAGTCCTTACCGAATTCAAGACAATCTAGCCCATGTCTCAGGCAAGCGCGCAGGCAAGCCTTGGATCGTCAGGGCCGGTCCACCGATGTGGATTATTATGCCTGAACAATACGTTTCCCAGCCCTTTGGGGCGTAAACGAGCCAACGAATGACTCCATCGGACCCGGATCGTCCGACCAAACCGAGGCGCCTCGCAACAGCAACAACCACATAGGTGAAAAGTATATAAATGTCAGGGCTGGTAGGTCACTGACACCACCCTAGCTAGAAAGAAACGCATGCCCTCCCTGAGGTCCTTCTCCCGTTTTAGGTTCATACCGGGGTGTGAGGCTCGCGAATTCACGTTATACACAAAGCTGAGCCACACAGGCGGTGCTTTGATCATCACCACAAGACTTTGCTTTTCAACAGAAGCCCTGATCACTGCATCTTAGCATGCCACACAGGCAATTCATGCCATGCGACTGATGTCCATCGATATACAACCTCTGAGCTCGTGCGTCTCAGAGAAGGGCGTTAAGCAAAAGAATAAATTCTCCGCCGCCAAACAGATGTATATTTAACAGAAATCAATCAACACAGAATAAACTCCAATGTCAGACACACAGTCCGTTTACAAGTCCGTTCTGAGTCTGAACGAAACCGGAGGCACTAAATACCTCGCAAACCCTTCGATCACCACGTACGCCTGGACGATCACCACTCATTATCCATATTTCGGGATGCCTCCCAATCAGGACCTCGATTACCATCCAAACGAGGTGAAGATCTCCGGTCTTCGACCATCGTCTTCATCTTCGAATTTCAATCGTCGGTCAATTATTCGAAATGAGAATTAACTCGGCCTTTTCAAATAATTCACGTATATTTAGAATTTCAAATCAATTTATTTCAATGGTTAAATTATTCGACAACACCAATTTTGTTCTTTAATGTTATTTTCACACCCGACACATTCAACCATCAAATACAACATAAATCAAGCAAATTCAGTTTATTTCCATTCCATATCGCTTATGATATTTTATAACTATTTATCGCTATTTTTATTTATTTTAAAATAGCTAATTTATTCAAAACGACGCTTCGGGCCATAAAGCGGCCGTGGCGCTGTTTTTCTTCAGATTTGATTTACACATATCTGAAAATCTAACCGTTGGATCTTCGCAAAATTTACATCATTAGAAAGGTCTTTTCAAAACGAATCCAACGGTTCCAGTTTCGGGAAAATCCGACGGTCGGATCTCCCGGTACAATCGTTTGAAGTTTCGATTTCAAAATACGAACTGCAGCGTCGTTATTCGATTAAATATAATTATATTTATATATATAAATATAATCGCTTCTGGCGCTGTTTTTCTTCAGATTTGAATTAAACATTCCAGACAATCCAACCGTTGGATTTTTACAAGGTTGGTGCCGTTGGGAAGATATTTCCAAGGCGAACCTGACGGTTGTGGTTTCGGGAAAATCCAATGGTCGGATTTCCCGCACTAGTCGTTTGAAATCACGGTTTCGAAATACGAACTGCACGGCTTCGTTTCGTTTTAATTTTATTTATATTTATATATTTATATAAATATAGTTCATTCTATGATTTCAATATCGTTTTTTTTACTTCAAATATTTTTCTAACACCTTAAAATTTTGGAAAATTTCGCCATAACCTCCCCTGCACCGGGAGCATCGGGAAATCGCAAATAGCTTTCCCGGTCCTTCTAATCTCAAAAAGAAAAAGAAAAAGCCAAGCGGCTAGCCAACAGGCTCATAAAATCATCACCCAAACAAAGCAGTAAATGTGTACCTATTTGTCGGGCACAAAATTTTATTCCTCTTCTCTAGCCCCTTTGCTATAACCTGTTCAATGAATATGCATGTACATATATATACAGTTCTTATCATTTATCATTTTCTATTCAACTTCATATTTGATTTCTATTTGGTTTAAAGACACCATTTATTCTAATGTTACATACATAGGTGCAAAACATTTCATTAGCTAATTAATGAATATTTCAACTCATATATGTTTATTTTGAACAAGTGGCTATTTTCAACACTTCACATTTCAACGATTTATGCATACAATAAAAATGTGATTTTTATTGTAAAACAATTCATTTCAAAACACTATTTTTCTATATAGTTCATATAGGTGATAAAAATAGGATTTTTATCATAAAACAATTTCTTTTAAAAAACGAGATTATTTTACACAGTTCATATAGTCGATAAAAGGTGATTTTTATTATCAAACAATTTATTTCAAAATATGAATACCATTCAACACATGAATTTTTAATCAACGAATGAATATCAATTCAACACATGAATGTTTTCCATAGTTTCTATATATAGATAAAAATGTGATTTTTATTATCAAACGATTTATTTCAAAATATGAATACCATTCAACACATGAATTTCTAATCAACGAATGAATATCAATTCAACACATGAATGTTTTCTATAGTTTCTATATATAGATAAAAATGTGATTTTTATTATCAAACAATTTATTTCAAAATATGAATACCATTCAACACATGAATTTCTAATCAACGAATGAATATCAATTCAACACATGAATGTTTTCTATTCAATGAATAAATATAGTTTAAGCATATGAAAATAATTCAAACACACGAATATTATTCAAAATTTCGGCAGCATAACGGCAGGGTAGTTAAAACCGGGACCGTCCCTAGTACGGCTCCTCGCTCTACCTTAAAACCTCGCGGTTTTTGACAATGGGGATCATGCATCTAGTTCGCACGCAGGCGGCATGTATATATTTATTTCATTTCCACAAACTAATCCTATGTGGTTTCAACCAAATATTTCACAACCACAAATGGGTATTTTTCAACCACAATCAACCAATATCAATCACAAACAATCCCAAACAATCATTCGCTATCAATCAATTTTCACAACAATTTCAATCAATAAATATCGTCCATGGTTTGTGGACGAGGGGCGTATATATATATATATTTATATATAGCAATTCACTTTCATTTCACACATATATATATATATTTTTAAATCAGAAATCTCACCAATAGCTATCCAATACTACGACTCTTCCTTTATAGAAATCTTCGCCTTTTGTCGCTTTCGCCCGTATTCTCTACATATGTAAAAAAATCGAATTTTTACTATGTCATTCAATATATAAAAATTGCATTTTGACTTCGCTATTCAATATATAAAGATCATATTTTTATTATTCCTATGATGTAAAAATTATATTTTTATTGCTTTAAAAATATAAAAATCATATCTTACTTCTTCTACTCAATAAAAATTCCTACTTTTCTATTTTAAAAATATGATCTTTTCTATTCTAAAAATCTGATCTTTCTATCCCAGTTCAAATCTTTTCTTTTTAAAGTTTGAATCTTTTTCTTTTTAAAGTTCCAATCTTTTTTCTTTTTAAAGTTTAAATTAAAAATCAAATTTATAACCTGTTTAAAATCAGTTTTTAAACTTCTTAAAAATCAGTTTTATACCTTTATAAAATCAGTTTTTAAACTTCTTAAAAATCAGTTTTATACCTTTATAAAATCAGTTTTTAAATCATTTTAAAAATCTGTTTTAAACCATTTTAAAAATCTCTTTTTAAATCCTTTTAAAAATCTGTTTTTACCCTTTTAAAAATCAGAATTAAATCTTTTCAAATCGAAATTTTCAGATGAAAATAAAATAAAATAAAACAATTTACCTTAACCTGCAAAGAAGGGGGGGGGGAGATGACGGCCAGGCTCGGCGGCAGGAGGTGCTGGAGGTGGGTGGTCTTCGGTGGTGGTTTGAATTCAAAGAAGGGGGGGCTCGTCTTCGTCGCGCTCGTGCGGTCTGGGGAGGGGGGTTTTGCGCCACTGGGAGGAGGGAAGCTGGACGGAGGGGGGGGGGGGGGCGGCGATGTCTTCGTCGGCGGCGTTCGCTTGAGGGGGGGGGGCTGTCGATAGTTTTAGGGTTTTTTTTCTCTTTCGTTTTGAAATTGAAATGAACGAGGGGGGGGGGGGCAGAACGAAGGATAAAGGGAGGGAATTAAAAATATATATATATTTTTTATTTAATTTTGCAAAAAGTTGACTTTTCCATACGACCTCTAAACGAGGCCCACCGCCTGTCGTCCATAGCGTTCTACCCCCATTTCGAACACAATGGGATATGTATCGCAAGATGATTCGATCGTTACAATCAGTTTCCGTTGAATTTACATTTAAATCACTATATTGAATTTTAAACGTACATTCCAAATTACCGGGGTCACATACTAACTAGAAAAATTCCAGAAAAATATTTTCTAGCTTCGTATTGACGATACGGTTCTAACAAAACCAGTTTCGTCGAATTCTGAGACCGTTTGAAAAATGGCCAATTTCCAGTCGATTAAATTCAACAGAAACTGGTCAAACGCGTTTTCTTTTGCCACACTCACATATTAATTCGAAAAATTATGAAATTTGAAACCTAGCAATAACTTGACACTGCGGATCTAACAAAAGTGGTTTCATCGAAATCCGAGGTCGTTTGCAAAATGTCCATTTTAAGGGCCTGAATTCCATAGCGGCTATTCAGAATTTTCAACTGGACATAGCTTTTGATTCCCGCTATCAAATTTCGATTTTTCAGATTCGTTAGAAAGATATTACCAATTAGATCCTAATGTTTTTGGTTTCGCTAAATTCCGGATTGTTCTGCACCTGGTATATTCAATTTAAAGTTTGAAATCGAATTATCGAACTACCGCGCCATTTTCAATTCTATATATAATTATAATTAATTATATTCGTTATCAAATGTCGATTCAAACTCAGTTTTCATCGCCATTATTTAAAATATTTATTTTTAAATATTTAAAATCCATTATTTTAGCCAATTTAAAATTTTTAAATTGGTTCAGATTTTCTGGGTCGTTACAATCTCCCCCAGTTAAAACTTTTCGTCCCCGAAAAGGAATAAAGTCGAAAGTGGTTTGATAAATCTACAATCACACCATACAACAACCAATCCAATTGTTTTTAACCTTTAAAAATTCTGCTACTCATACTAGGATATTACTGATCCTATCTGTATGGAGTTACCCGTCCTAGAACACTACTGGTTCTATTTCTGACGAGTTCGTTCAAATGTTATATTCCAGAACTAAGCTTAACCAAAGCTCTGATACCACGTTGAGACGACCCGAAATCCCGTTCTCACGGAAACAAGGGTTATCTTGGGAATATAACACAGAAACAGATAATAGCAGAACAGAATTAAATAAATACACCAGATAATGAACAATAGAATATACTGGATAAAAGTAATCATCAGAGTTACACAGTATACAGGATCTTACTTAGTACAAATACAGTTCAGCTATACATAAATGTCTACAGCGGAAATAAACAAAATATGTACAATAGGAGCTGAACAACATAAAAAGAAATAAATGATCGAATCCATCTTCAGCTCCAGCTATCCAGAAAAAGAACCAGCTAAACCTGAATACAAGGCTGCCCGTGTAGAAAAAGGGGCACCCGAGTTTGAAAGTGAAACAAACTACGAGTCAGTCATGGGACTGGTATGAGAAATCTACTCAACACATATATAATATGGCTAATCACAGGACCATGCCACTTTCGTGGAACGGGTTTACTCCATTGGATTGCCAGTGCTTTAAAACAGATCTTTCTTTTAAAACATCGCTATGCTTTTTATAAAATGAAGCCGTTATAAGACTCAGTTCCCATCACACAATGCAACGCAAACCGGAGGATAGAGTTTTTACCTTATAACGGCCAAAATATGCTTGATACGAATAAAACAAAGGCATTTGTATTATTGCTAGTGTTTATATGCTTTGAAAACAATTTCAAATCATAACTATCAATCATAGACGACATTAATGCCCCATACCACTATGTTGCCATATATAGGTATACAATCAAAACCGCACGATGTCGTATTTGGAAATTGGATTTCTGTCTTGAACCAAGGCAAAAGATAGTCCTTACCGAATTCGAGACAATCTAGCCCATGTCTCAGGCAAGCGCGCAGGCAAGCCTTGGATCGTCAGGGCCGGTCCACCGATGTGGATTATTATGCCTGAACAATACGTTTCCCCGCCCTTTGGGGCGTAAACGAGCCAACGAATGACTCCATCGGACCCGGATCGTCCGACCAAACCGAGGCGCCTCGCAACAGCAACAACCACATAGGTGAAAAGTATATAAATGTCAGGGCTGGTAGGTCACTGACACCACCCTAGCTAGAAAGAAACGCATGCCCTCCCTGAGGTCCTTCTCCCGTTTTAGGTTCATACCGGGGTGTGAGGCTCGCGAATTCACGTTATACACAAAGCTACGCCACACAGGCGGTGCTTTGATCATCACCACAAGACTTTGCTTTTCAACAGAAGCCCTGATCACTGCATCTTAGCATGCCACACAGGCAATTCATGCCATGCGACTGATGTCCATCGATATACAACCTCTGAGCTCGTGCGTCTCAGAGAAGGGCGTTAAGCAAAAGAATAAATTCTCCGCCACCAAACAGATGTATATTTAACAGAAATCAATCAACACAGAATAAACTCCAATGTCAGACACACAGTCCATTTACAAGTCCGTTCTGGGTCTGAACGAAACCGGAGGCACTAAATACCTCGCAAACCCTTCGATCACCACGTACGCCTAGACGATCACCACTCATTATCCATATTTCGGGATGCCTCCCAATCAGGACCTCGGTTACCATCCAAACGAGGTGAAGATCTCCGGTCTTCGACCATTGTTTTCATCTTCGAATTTCAATCGTCGGTCAATTATTCGAAATGAGAATTAACTCGGCCTTTTCAAATAATTCACGTATATTTAGAATTTCAAATCAATTTATTTCAATGGTTAAATTATTCGACAACACCAATTTTGTTCTTTAATGTTATTTTCACACCCGACACATTCAACCATCAAATACAACATAAATCAAGCAAATTTAGTTTATTTCCATTCCATATCGCTTATGATATTTTATAACTATTTATCGCTATTTTTATTTATTTTAAAATAGCTAATTTATTCAAAACGACGCTTCGGGCCATAAAGCGGCCGTGGCGCTGTTTTTCTTCAGATTTGATTTACACATATCTGAAAATCTAACCGTTGGATCTTCGCAAAATTTACATCATTAGAAAGGTCTTTTCAAAACGAATCCAACGGTTCCAGTTTCGGGAAAATCCGACGGTCGGATCTCCCGGTACAATCGTTTGAAGTTTCGATTTCAAAATACGAACTGCAGCGTCGTTATTCGATTAAGTATAATTATATTTATATATATAAAAATATAATCGCTTCTGGCGCTGTTTTTCTTCAGATTTGAATTAAACATTCCAGACAATCCAACCGTTGGATTTTTACAAGGTTGGTGCCGTTGGGAAGATATTTCCAAGGCGAACCCGACGGTTGTGGTTTCGGGAAAATCCAATGGTCGGATTTCCCGCACTAGTCGTTTGAAATCACGGTTTCGAAATACGAACTGCACGGCTTCGTTTCGATTTAATTTTATTTATATTTATATATTTATATAAATATAGTTCATTCTATGATTTCAATATCGTTTTTTTTACTTCAAATATTTTTCTAACACCTTAAAATTTTGGAAAATTTCGCCATAACCTCCCCTGCACCGGGAGCATCGGGAAATCGCAAATAGCTTTCCCGGTCCTTCTAATCTCAAAAAGAAAAAGAAAAAGCCAAGCGGCTAGCCAACAGGCTCATAAAATCATCACCCAAACAAAGCAGTAAATGTGTACCTATTTGTCGGGCACAAAATTTTATTCCTCTTCTCTAGCCCCTTTGCTATAACCTGTTCAATGAATATGCATGTACATATATATACAGTTCTTATCATTTATCATTTTCTATTCAACTTCATATTTGATTTCTATTTGGTTTAAAGACACCATTTATTCTAATGTTACATACATAGGTGCAAAACATTTCATTAGCTAATTAATGAATATTTCAACTCATATATGTTTATTTTGAACAAGTGGCTATTTTCAACACTTCACATTTCAACGATTTATGCATACAATAAAAATGTGATTTTTATTGTAAAACAATTCATTTCAAAACACTATTTTTCTATATAGTTCATATAGGTGATAAAAATAGGATTTTTATCATAAAACAATTTCTTTTAAAAAACGAGATTATTTTACACAGTTCATATAGTCGATAAAAGGTGATTTTTATTATCAAACAATTTATTTCAAAATATGAATACCATTCAACACATGAATTTTTAATCAACGAATGAATATCAATTCAACACATGAATGTTTTCCATAGTTTCTATATATAGATAAAAATGTGATTTTTATTATCAAATGATTTATTTCAAAATATGAATACCATTCAACACATGAATTTCTAATCAACGAATGAATATCAATTCAACGCATGAATGTTTTCTATAGTTTCTATATATAGATAAAAATGTGATTTTTATTATCAAACAATTTATTTCAAAATATGAATACCATTCAACACATGAATTTCTAATCAACGAATGAATATCAATTCAACACATGAATGTTTTCTATTCAATGAATAAATATAGTTTAAGCATATGAAAATAATTCAAACACACGAATATTATTCAAAATTTCGGCAGCATAACGGCAGGGTAGTTAAAACCGGGACCGTCCCTAGTACGGCTCCTCGCTCTACCTTAAAACCTCGCGGTTTTTGACAATGGGGATCATGCATCTAGTTCGCACGCAGGCGGCATGTATATATTTATTTCATTTCCACAAACTAATCCTATGTGGTTTCAACCAAATATTTCACAACCACAAATGGGTATTTTTCAACCACAATCAACCAATATCAATCACAAACAATCCCAAACAATCATTCGCTATCAATCAATTTTCACAACAATTTCAATCAATAAATATCGTCCATGGTTTGTGGACGAGGGGCGTATATATATATATATATATATATATATATATATATATATTTATATATAGCAATTCACTTTCATTTCACACATATATATATATTTTTAAATCAGAAATCTCACCAATAGCTATCCAATACTACGACTCTTCCTTTATAGAAATCTTCGCCTTTTGTCGCTTTCGCCCGTATTCTCTACATATGTAAAAAAAATCGAATTTTTACTATGTCATTCAATATATAAAAATTGCATTTTGACTTCGCTATTCAATATATAAAGATCATATTTTTATTATTCCTATGATGTAAAAATTATATTTTTATTGCTTTAAAAATATAAAAATCATATCTTACTTCTTCTACTCAATAAAAATTCCGTCTTTTCTATTTTAAAAATATGATCTTTTCTATTCTAAAAATCTGATCTTTCTATCCCAGTTCAAATCTTTTCTTTTTAAAGTTTGAATCTTTTTCTTTTTAAAGTTCCAATCTTTTTTCTTTTTAAAGTTTAAATTAAAAATCAAATTTATAACCTGTTTAAAATCAGTTTTTAAACTTCTTAAAAATCAGTTTTATACCTTTATAAAATCAGTTTTTAAACTTCTTAAAAATCAGTTTTATACCTTTATAAAATCAGTTTTTAAATCATTTTAAAAATCTGTTTTAAAACCATTTTAAAAATCTGTTTTTAAATCCTTTTAAAAATCTGTTTTTACCCTTTTAAAAATCAGAATTAAATCTTTTCAAATCGAAATTTTCAGATGAAAATAAAATAAAATAAAACAATTTACCTTAACCTGCAAAGAAGGGGGGGGGGGAGATGACGGCCAGGCTCGGCGGCAGGAGGTGCTGGAGGTGGGTGGTCATCGGTGGTGGTTTGAATTCGAAGAAGGGGGGGCTCGTCTTCGTCGCGCTCGTGCGGTCTGGGGAGGGGGGGGGGGGGTTTGCACCACTAGGAGGAGGGAAGCTGGACGGAGGGGGGGGGCGACGATGTCTTCGTCGGCGGCGTTCGCTTGAGGGGGGGGGGCTGTCGATAGTTTTAGGGTTTGTTTTTTTTTCTCTTTCGTTTTGAAATTGAAATGAACGGGGGGGCCAGAACGAAGGATAAAGGGAGGGAATTAAAAATATATATATATTTTTTTATTTAATTTTGCAAAAAGTTGACTTTTCCATACGACCTCTAAACGAGGCCCACCGCCTGTCGTCCATAGCGTTCTACCCCCATTTCGAACACAATGGGATATGTATCGCAAGCTGATTCGATCGTTACAATCAGTTTCCGTTGAATTTACATTTAAATCACTATATTGAATTTTAAACGTACATTCCAAATTACCGGGGTCACATACTAACTAGAAAAATTCCAGAAAAATATTTTCTAGCTTCGTATTGACGATACGGTTCTAACAAAACCAGTTTCGTCGAATTCTGAGACCGTTTGAAAAATGGCCAATTTCCAGTCGATTAAATTCAACAGAAACTGGTCAAACGCGTTTTCTTTTGCCACGCTCACATATTAATTCAAAAAATTATGAAATTTGAAACCTAGTAATAACTTGACACTGCGGATCTAACAAAAGTGGTTTCATCGAAATCCGAGGTCGTTTGCAAAATGTCCATTTTTAAGGGCCTGAATTCCATAGCGGCTATTCAGAATTTTCAACTGGACATAGCTTTTGATTCCCGATATCAAATTTCGATTTTTCAGATTCGTTAGAAAGATATTACCAATTAGATCCTAATGTTTTTGGTTTCGCTAAATTCCGGATTGTTCTGCACCCGGTATATTCAATTTAAAGTTTGAAATCGAATTATCGAACTACCGCGCCATTTTCAATTCTATATATAATTATAATTAATTATATTCGTTTTCAAATGTCGATTTAAACTCAGTTTTCATCGCCATTATTTAAAATATTTATTTTTAAATATTTAAAATACATTATTTTAGCCAATTAAAAAATTTTAAATTGGTTCAGATTTTCTGGAATATCATAAGGAAATTCTGGGAAGACCTGGATGTCATGGTTAGAAATGTGCATAGTAGCGAGAAACTTTTTATAGGAGGAGACTTCAATGGCCATATTGGCTCATCTAGTGGGGGTTTTGAGCGAGTGCATGGTGGTTTTGGCTTCGGCAGTAGGAACCAAGAGGGTGAAGATATATTGAATTTTGCTCTCTCTTTTGATCTTATGATTGCTAATACCTTCTTTAGAAAGAGGCAATCACATCTGATCACCTTCAGTAGTGGCCAACAAACTAGTCAGATTGACTTTGTCCTGACTAGAAGAGACAGTAAACGAGATTGTGTTGATTGCAAGGTCATACCTGGAGAATGTGTTGTCTCTCAACACCAGCTCTTGGTATGCGTGTTTCGTCTTCGGATGGTGAAGGATAAGAGAGCGAAGATTAGTAGGACGAAATGGTGGAAACTCAAAGGAGATGCTTCACGGGAGTTTAAAGATAGAATGATGGGAGAAGGGGCTTGGAATGTAGAAGGAGAAGCAAATGTCATGTGGAATGCGATGTCAACTTGCATTCGCAGAGTGGCTACTGAGGTATTTGGGATAACAAGAGGAAGCAAGCGAGAACCCAAGGATTCGTGGTGGTGGAATGACGAGGTGCAAAAGGCTATCAAAGAGAAGAAGGAATGCTACAAATGCATGCACCATCATAGGAGCGAAGAGAACATGCATAGATACAAAGTGGCAAAGAAGACTGCAAAGAAAGCAGTGAGTGAAGCAAGGGGACGAGCGTACGAGGGTTTGTATCAAAGGCTAAGTACAAAGGAGGGTGAAAAATACGTATACAGAATAGCTAGGCTACGCGAGAGGAGGACAAGAGACTTCAATCAGGTTAAATGCATTAAGGACGAGAGTGATAGACTTTTGGTGAATGATGATGAGATAAAGAATAGGTGGAGAGAATACTTTGATAAGCTTTTCAACGAAGAAAGTAATAGCTCCGCGACCGACTTGGAAGACTTTGCCGACAACACCAATAGACATTTTGTGCGGAGATTTCTAGAAGCTGAGGTAAAGGGGGCGTTGAAACGGATGAAATCAGGCAAGTCGGTAGGTCCTGATGACATTCCTATTGAGGTGTGGAGATGTTTTGGAGATGCAGGGATAACCTGGCTAACTAAGTTGTTTAATAATATTTTCAAATCAAACAAAATGCCAGATGAGTGGAGGAGAAGCATTTTAGTTCCAATCTTCAAGAATAAAGGAGATATTCAAAGTTGCATAAACTATAGAGGAATTAAGCTTATGAGTCATACAATGAAGCTTTGGGAGAGAGTTTGCGAGCAACGTTTGAGGAGGTTGACAAGTGTATCTAGGAATCAATTTGGTTTTATGCCTGGAAGGTCAACCACCGAGGCGATTTTCTTGGTTAGGCAACTTATGGAGAGATACAGGGAACAAAAGAAAGATCTTCACATGGTTTTTATTGACTTGGAGAAAGCTTATGACAGAGTGCCGAGGAAGGTTATGTGGTGGGCGCTAGAAAGGAAGAGAGTGCCATCAAAGTATATTACCCTTATCAAGGATATGTACGAGGGGGTTGTGGCTAGTGTAAGGGCATGCGATGGTGAGACCAGAGACTTCCCAATTAACATAGGGTTACATCAAGGTTCGGCTTTGAGCCCCTATATTTTTGCATTAGTAATGGATGAAATCACGAAAGATATACAAAAGGAGATCCCTTGGTGTATGCTCTTTGCCGATGATGTTGTGCTGATTGACGAAAGTAGAATAGGGGTCAATAGACAACTGGAGTTGTGGAGGGAGACCTTGGAATCAAAGGGTTTCAGACTTAGCAGAACTAAAACTGAGTATATGAAGTGTGAGTTTAGCGGTGCTAGGTCAGATGACGGAGAGGTCACCTTGGCTGGTAGCGTAGTACCCAAGAAGGAATCGTTTCGATACTTAGGATCTATGTTGCAGTTTGATGGAGAGATTGATAAGGATGTTAGTTTTAGAATTCAAGCAGGATGGGTGAAATGGCGGCTAGCATCTGGCATTCTCTATGATAGGAAGATTCCTCATAAGCTTAAAGGAAAGTTCTATAGGACAACAATCAGACCTACAATGTTATATGGTGCAGAATGTTGGCCTACTAAGAGGCAACACGTGCAGAAGATAAGTGTAGCAGAGATGTGGATGCTGCGTTGGAGTTGTGGGCATACCAGACGAGATCGGATTAGAAATGAGGATATTCGGGAAAAACTTGGAGTTGCACCTATTGAAGAGAAGTTAGTCCAACACCGCTTGAGATGGTTTGGACATATTCAACGTGGACCACGCGATGCTCCTGTGCACGTTGGAGTTATAGGTCGTGCCGAAGGCCCAAAGAGAGGTAGAGGTCGACCTAAAATGACATGGGAAGAGATAATAAAGAGAGATCTAAGAAATTGGAGTATATCTGAAGAGCTTGTGGTAGATAGAAGTGCATGGAAGTTGGCAATCCATGTACCAGAACCTTAGGGTTTTTTTTTTTTTTTTTTTTTTTTAAATATATATATATATATGTTAATTATTATTATTTTTAGATCTGTTTAATTATTATTATTTTTTTTTTTTTTTTAGGACTTTATTTCACTTTTATTGTACCTTTTTACTTTAATCTGTTTGGTTATTTTAAACTCTTTTTATATATTATAATTAGTTATTTTACCTTAATTTTGGGTTCCATATCTAGCCAACCCCAACTTGTTTGGGATATATGGCTTTGTTGTTGTTGTTGTTGTTGGTTCAGATTTTCTGGGTCGTTACAGCTTGGAATCTAGCGCATAAACACACACTCGTCATTACATCAGGACGGCTTGCGGTTAAATAGAGTAGCGAACCGATCATACTTCTATATAGTTTTTGGCAAACACTTTTTCCTTTCTCCTCTCGATCAGGATGAGCTGTAGTACTCATCGAAGTTGGTTTTCCGAAAGTGTTGTCCAAACTAAATCGTTTAATTAGATTATTACAATATTTTTCTTAATTAATAAAGATACCATTTGAAATTTGTTTAATTTATAATCCGAGAAAGTATGATAACTCTCCTATATGTGACATTTCAAATTAATTCGTCATAATAGAAGAAAACTCTTTACATGATTCTTCATTAGTTGAACCAAAAATGATATCATCTACATAAATTTGTATAAGATATCTTTATATGTATTTTTAATAAACAATGTTTGATCAGCTTTTCCAATTTGAAATCTTGAGTTTATTAAGTAACTCTTAAGTCTGTCATACCAAGCACGAGGTGCTTGTTTTAGACCATATAAAGCCTTTTTAAGTTTGTAGACATAATCTGGATATTTCTCATGTATAAATAAAGGTGGTTGTTCTATGTATACATTTTCTTTAATGAAACCATTTAAGAAAGCACTTTTAACATCCATTTGATAGAGTTTAAAGTTATGAGAACATGTGTATGCTAATAAAATATGTATTGCTTCAAGCCTTGCTATAAAAGCAAATGTTTCTTCATAATCAATACGCTCCTCTTGATTATAGCCTTGTGCTACTAATCTACCTTTATTCTCATAATATTTCCTATTTTGTCAGCTTTATTCTTATAAACCCATTTGGTATCAATGACTGATTGATCATTTGGTCGAGGTACTAATTTCCAGATATCATTTCGTTCAAATTTATTTAATTACTCTTCCATAGCTATAATCCAATAATCATCTATAGAAGCCTCTTTTGGATTTTTAGGTTCGATAATTGAAAGAAATGATACATGACCCATTTGATTTAGTTGACTTCTTGTTCGAACATGTGAATCAATTTCTCTGATACTGTTTTGTGTAGGATGATCTCATAGAATTCTGGGAGGTGATCTTATTTGTTCTATGAGATTATCAAAGCTAGTATTTTCAACTATTTCGTTGTCATCTTTGATGATTGTGTTTTTATCAAAATTTTCATCAAAAGATACGTGTAAAGTTTCTTCTATAATATTAGTACGCTTATTGAAAATACAATAGACCTTATTATGTTCTGAATATCCAACAAAAATCCCATGATCAGCTTTTGGATCAAATTTTCCAAGTTGGTCTTTAGTGTTAAGAATAAAACATTTTGACCCAAAAATTTTAAAGTAAGAAATAATAGGCTTTCTTCCATTAAAAAGTTCATAAGAAGTGTTTTTAGTTAATGGACGTATGAAAATACGATTTAATACATAACATGCAGTTGCTATAGCTTCGGTTGAAAAATATTTTTGTAAAGTGCTTCCATTTAGTAAAGTTCTAGCACATTCTTGTTATGTTTTATTCTTTCTCTCTACAACTCCATTTTTCTGTGGAGTTCTAGGAAAGGAAAATTATGACTTATCCCTTTCTTTTAACAATAATGTTCAAATAATTCATTTTTGAATTAATCAGTGTGATCACTTTGAATATTCTTAAATTTTAGGTTTTTAATATTTTGTATTCTTTTGAAAAAATCTTTAAAATGTTCAAAAGTATCGCTTTTGTTATTCATAAAAATCGTCCATGTGTATCTTGAAAAGTCATCAACTATCACACACATATCGATTATGATTTATGGATTGAACTTGAGTGTTGATCCCTCAAAAAATCCATATGCACATCGAGTTATAAGATCTGAGCGGGAGCTATAGAACAAACACCTTCAAGGTCGATCGCACATAGTTTTGTTCAAGGCATTTAGGAGGCTCAATAAAGATAAAGGGCAGGAGTCAAGGTCGCACATATACTTAACAACTGCTTACGAGTTGCAATCCCTATCGCTCGTATGTCCTTACTAATCAAACACCAACACTTTGGTCAGATACCACCTATCGGTCGGTCATACGTCAGTTATTAGAAAGAGAACACTTACATCTAAAAATGCCAGCCATAAAGGGTCGTCGCCCTCTTACTCCGGATAATACATAACCATATTAGGGAGCTATGATTGTTCGCCCGCTCGCTTCACCATCAAGAAAATCAGATACTCACTCATCATTTACCAAATATAGCTGCGCCCGAAGAACACAGACTAAAGTCGCCCGCTCAACTACTCAAAACGTTCACTCTTATGGAACTACTCGCGCATGACAACTATATACAGCTAAGGACAGCTGGCTACAACCAGGCGGTGGCATAAGTGTAATTGATGGAATGAGCGATTGGTAGACGACATATACAGATTTCAGATCATTTCCCGAGGAGAGCTCACCTATAAATACGACATGGCTACCAATGTACAGGGGATCCGATATTGGAAACCACAAAGTGCGGCTAAATTCTGTCCTCATCATTTCGGTGGCTCGAAGCTCCATCATTCATCTGGCCATGGCGTCAAGCATAGTCCTGTAATCATGAGACGAAGACATCTTCCTTCTCAATCACTTATCCATCCTTTCCCTCCTTAAACTCCATTATTCTCTTGTAATTAGTATGAATAAAAGTATTTTGAGTGAATATAGAAATGGGTGAAGAAAGAGTGTTTATGTATTTTGTAATCCTCATTATAAGAATTCAAACTACCATCATAGTGGATGTAGGACTAATTTGCGGCTGAACCACTCTAAATCTGGTTTCTGCTTTACCTTTTCCCCATTTTTATTCCAATTGTTATTAAATACGGCTCCACATATTTTCTTACCACATTGGTGAAGTATAGCTTTAGTACCTTGGGTGTTTAAACCAATTTTGGTGTAAACATTTTGGCGCCCACCGTGGGGCCGTCTTCATAATTCCTTGCTTCTGAATTCAGCAATCTAAAAAAAAAAATATCTAAAAAACGCTTTCTCCCTTGAAACCATGGCCTTATCAAAGAAGAGCGGAAAATCTGCAAAAGTTAATACAATCAATAAGGATAGTAATATTGATGAAACCATACCACAAACTCTGGACAAAGGGGCTGGAGAAACCCTCATGCCGTCTGTAACCCGATATGTGTTGAATGTGGTTATAACCGGCCTGAACGAAAAAATGGACAATACGACAAAGATGATAATGGAAAGGTTTGATGTCCTGACTAATACTCAGGCCAATTTGCTGCCGCCGAATGCTGTAAATAATGCTGGTGAAAAAGAGGACTCATCAGCCTCAGATCCTGGTCGACCTCACAACCTAGTGGGAGACAGGGGAGAGGCCGACGTTGAGGACTCTAAGGCCAGATCTCCACAGCGCAAAGAAAAATGTGCGACTCGAGCTATCACAAGTCCCACCAACATAACATTCCCCAAAAAAGATGCAAGGTGCCGAAGCTCAAACTGTGGTCGCACTGACAAGAACATCAGTGCCAATCCTGATGAACAAACAAGCGACGAGATGTGCATCACAAACATGATCCAGCGAATAATAAAGGAGAAAGCAATCTGAGAAGATGAAGAGAAAGAATGAGAGTTTTCACCCTAGCAAAAACCCGTTCACGGAGGAAATCCGTCAAGCAAAATTCCCAAAGAAATTCATACCGCCAACAATAGCACCTTATAGCAGAGTTGGAGATCCAACCATTTTTCCGTTCAAATACGACCAGCACATGAATGGAGCTAGGGCCACTGACAAAATCAAGTGATTGTATTTTCTCGTGTGCCTAGAGGGTGTGGCATCGCTATGGTTCACCCGACTTCCACCTAAATGTATTGACCAGTTCGCCAATTTGGCGAGGAGATTTCAAGATTAATTCTGACAGACCAACATGGCAAGGGACGTGATGTCACTCAGCAAAATGGAACAAATGCCTAGAGAAACCATCAAAGCTTTCCTTATACGCTTCCATGCTGCAGCTTCAGAGATTGTAGAACCAGAGCCTTGGTACTTATTGGCAGCCCTGAAAGGGGCTATCGATAAGAAATTGGAATTCGGGAAGTGGCTTAAGATGAAGAAACCAAAGACTCTAAAGAAGTTCTACAAGAAAGCCGAAGAATACATGAGCGTGGAAACTGACACCCTACATATTCAGAAGGACACGAAGAGTAGCACTATTAAGGAAGGGAAGAGTAACGAATCCCAAATAATCCAGAAGTATGACTCTGGACATAAGAGAGGGTTTGATGGGAGAGACAGTAGAATAAACAAGAAGTCAAGATTCTTTAAGCAAGCAGAATTGAATCCCTTAAAAGAAACCCCAGATAAAATCTACTCTGCCACAAAGGACTCATGCATATTTCATTAGGTAAAACAAAAAAGAATTATGGAACAACAGGCTAATTCTGGAAAGTTCTGTTGGTTTCATCATCAACCTGGGCACAACACGAATGAATGTCGACACTTGAGAAATTTAATCGAGGAGCTCATCCGAAAAAATCAACTGCAGCAATATGTTAAAAATCCTCAAAATGCATCAGATTGTCAGGGGCAAGGTAAGGTTGCCAATCAGCCCAGGTCACACGAGATAACCCAAGCACCCGAAGACTTATGCCCGATCATCGACTGATAACCACTGGGTGCAATCCAATATACAGAATTAGAGATGCGCGACTCCCATCGTCTTTTCACTATTTCTATATTCTGTTTCTCCCCTAATTGTATTTTCGAGAAATGATCTGTGATTCACCCTTATTGTGTTAAGCAAAAAACTCTACAAGTTAAAAGATATTTGCTCATAGATCATAATCTCGTGTAAAACAAAATTTGTTCTCAAACTAATGCTAGAAATTGGTCTCTAATATATAGGGCAAATCAGGCATCAAGCACCAAGAACATTAGTCAAACAAGGATGGATAATCAAACCCATCATCTTGAAAAACTCAAAGGGAAGGAATCATTCCAAAGCAAGCCATGGAGAGTACACCAAAATCGGGGGGCTGCACTCTCTACTGCAAAAAAAATTGTCCAATTCAGATATCCTAGCCGAAAGGGGGTAACACAAATCCTAACCGAAAGGGGGTAACAGAAATCCTAGCCGAAAGGGGGTATCCAATTTAGGTCTCTATTTGATTGTAATAGCTAGATCAAATAAGATCAAAATTGGGTCGAAAACTTATAACCCAAGTCCTCCCATGGGGGGGGGGGGGGCGTGCTCAAAACCAGTCTCCGAAGGGCTCGGGTCACTGAGCTAGTGAGATATGGGACTGAGTATAACAACAACAAACAAATACATATGAAAATGCATTTAATCGAGTCTCCGAAGGGCTTGGGACGCCAAGTTAATGAGGAAAACGATTAAACGTGCAATAGGGTACTCACGCCATACAAAAAAGCACATCTGAATATAAGCTGCAAAGGTTCGAACTACCAGACCACTAAAGAATACGAACAAATGCATAATAAGTACTAAGCCCCTCAAAGAGGGGGCAAAAGAAGGGATATGATATTTTAAAAAAAATCCAAAACAAACCAGCAATACTACCATTGCATGACGTAAAAATGTAACCATCGCACAACCAGTAAAGTGTAACGCCATGCAGATAAAAACTACGATAAAAGTACGACATATCAACGCCAACGAGTAATAACAAAATGCAAATTCGTCACAAAGACTCACAATCATAAAATTGGCTCCACAAACACAAAACAACAAGCAAGACTTAACATTCGCATATACAGCCAATCTGAGAATCGCCATTCTCCTTCACCATTCAGCACATCATTTGGCGACATCTTCAGGAGCGGCGTGGTCATCAGAAAAATGAACCTCAGAAGTACCTTCATCAACAACTGAAGATTCCGTCAGAAAAACTGGGGATTCTGAATCTCCATCTCCCACAGGCCCAGGGGCATGAGCAAGAACAACGTTTTGGACCTCTTCCTCAAGGGATCGACTCGTTCATCAGCCAGTATTCTCCTACCTTTTTTCAAAGCATCATGATCACTCGCCTCAAGGAGGGCCTCTTGAAAAACACCATCTTCCTTATCTTTGGAATATTTAAGACTTGCTCCCCGACGAGAGCTAGTGTGTGAGGGAAATCCTTGTTCAGATAACTTAAGCTTCTGCGGGTGATAACACTGAGGGTGTAAAATCAAAACAAGGTCTCATCAGCCTTAATTTTGGTTTGGTCAAGATCATTGGTTAACCTTGCCTTATCTTTTTCCAAGGTTTCAAGAACCTTACTTTGGGAAGTAAGCTTACCTTCGAGTACCACGTTCTCCAGCCGACAGGAAACCACAACTTGTTGTACAAGAGTCAATTGAGATTCAGTAGACTCACGGTTGGTTTGAGCCTCATAAAGCTATTTTTTGACAGTGTCAATCTCTTCCTGGAGTTTTCGGTTGTCAGTCTCCAAACTGCTGTGGTTCATTTTTCTTTGAAGGATGCAATTTCGGTTGCTTGACTTTCGATTACACGGATCAATCCAGCCTTATCAATCTCAACAAGCTCAATGCGCTTAAGATGTTGAGTATTCAGCCTCTGGAATTCGGAGCAGAATCTATACCAGGACTCGAATCGATCTCTGGAAGTATTTTTGGCCTCATCTAGCTAAACTTCAACCTGATCCCTAACATTGGCGAGCTGGGATGTCATATAATTTTTTATGGCACTCAGCTCCTCGACGGTACTATGGTCATCATATGGAAACAAATCTAAATCGAGATCCATTCCCCTTAAGTCCCAATCTCCAAATCGATCCTTTAATTTAAGATTACCGGGGGCAACTTCGTAAGAAGGCCTATCAAGAATTGCTTGAATCTGACAGAGAGCGGGTACATCAGGCATAGAGGATGTGAGCAATGGTTTCGGAGGGACCAAAGGACTAGAGCATAAGAGTTCGTCCGATTCAAGAGATCCACCGAGCATAGTCTTATCATGTTTATTATTATCTTCTCTCCCCTCAACATCTTGGTTTTCTCTTCCAGATACTTGAGGATGATC
This sequence comes from Allium sativum, assembly GCA_030737875.1. NCBI lineage: Eukaryota > Viridiplantae > Streptophyta > Magnoliopsida > Asparagales > Amaryllidaceae > Allium > Allium sativum. The sequence goes on along the minus strand of CM060919.1, from coordinate 791,804,180 downwards.
ATGCTTCTTCTTCTTCCGTAAACTCGCCAATGGTACCCCGAGAGCATGTTGAGTTAAAGGATCCGAAGATGATCGTGGACGCTTGAGGCAATGAGAAAGGCTGGACTGTAAGATATTCTGTGGACTGACAAAAGCAACTTGCCGGGTGAAACCGTCTAATAAAGATGATCTCGCTCCTGGATCTGAAAGGGAAAAGAAAATCTAAGTGCCTGAACTGTAGAACACTCAAAAAGAGCAAGGAGAGGAGGTACACGAAATTATGAAGATAACAAAAATAAAGCAGTTCCAGGCTTTACGAGATATCACCTTGACCCAGAAACAAGGGGTTTTTAGTAAAATCCTTACGGTTAAAAGATTTTGAAATATAAGTGTTCTAATAACGATGTTACCTTGAATAAGATCTTCAGTTAAGTCGGGGGGATTAAGACCTTTAAAAGTCTCTGAACCATCTTCTTCATGGTTATCCTTAATAGGAGAACTCACTCTGCCCCCACGAGCCTCTTTGGAAGTCACAACGGTTTCATTAGATCGTTCCACTTCCCGCGGGTTTTTGAAGAAGTCACGTTCGCATCTCCTCGGACGACTTCCTCTAAAGAAGGCCCTTCCTTTTTGCACAAGACCACTGAAATCTTGGAATCTTGGTGTTTTGAATGCTTAGGTGCTACCTTTTTAACGGAAACTGCTTTGCTTTCGAAACATGCCCCGCGGCTCCCTGCGGGGCTGGGACACTCCTTTCTCGGAGATTTCTTGACAGAGAGCTTGGTGGTAACATCTTTTCTATCAAAAGTATCTACCGCGAAGGTACGCAGAGAAGGGAGCAGGTCATATTGCTTTAAGTGTTGGATCTAGATTAACCCTAGATGGGGGTGAATAGGGTTTATCACAAATTTTTGCAAAGTTATAACCTAACGGGATATTGAAATAATAATCAGATCACAGAATGCAGCAGATATAAAAATACAGAAAGTAAATAACATACAGAGATACCCAGCTTTGGCAAAATCCTGCCTACTGCTGTATTCCTAAGGTTTCTACTAGGTGATAGAACAGATCCCGCATACAAGACCATGTACACTCGCAAACCCTACTTCTATTCTAACCCTACGCTCAAAACCCTAGACTGATCAATATCCCCACGATCAGATTTACCTTGATTACAACCTTGTAACCAGTAATTCTGGATTTTAAAGACGCTAGCAACTGTCGGTTAACCCCAAACTGAATTCTTCCAAGATTTTACAGACTTCTAGAACTGATGGATCGATTACAGATGGAATTTAAAGACAAAGCAAAAATAAAATTAAAAACAAATAAACCCTAGTTTTTAAAAAGAATAAATCTCCCTTTAGTCTTTAAATTTGGCTAGGCTTAGCCAACTAAATAGGTCAGCCCACCCATTTTCTTATTTGTCCGATCCTTTGCTTTATTAAAAAAATGGCGGTTGGCTTCAAAGACTAGGGTTTCTCTGGAAATCCAAATCTCGATCGCGATTCTGATAAATCGATGCTTTGAGGCTGAAATCCTTTGCTTGGCTTGTCGATCGGTCTGGTCTTTGTCTCAGCTGGCTATCGTTGATTTGAAGATGATCGAATAATCGTGAGTAATCTGAATTTTCTTGCTTTTATTTTCTTGTGAGTTGCTCTTAGTTTTCGATCTCTTATTTGCCTGTGATGATATGCATGTAATATAGGGTAAAAACCCTAATATCTGATTTCGTGATAAATGACTTGAGATGATTTGCGATGACTTCGTGTATTTGGCTTTGAATGTTGCTTTCCCTTTTTTTATTAAATCGGCTTGATTGAGTTGTCTGAAATTTGTTGCTTTCTTTTTTGACATCAAAAACCCTTGTGTGATTTAGATGTCCCTTGAACAGATCGAAAAAAAAACTTGAATGAATTTGCAAAATTTAACAGGAAACTAAAAATTTGTTTCCAATATTTACTTGTGTGATTTCTGGCATTGACAAATTTCCTTGAATTTCATTGTATATGGCAAAAGATACTTGCCCATTTAAAAACCGATTTCCTGGAAAAAATTCTGATTTCTCTTGTGGTCTATGCATGATTGAATTTGATTGATACATTTCAGGAAACAAAAATGAAAGAAAAAACATTTGTTTCCTATAGTTGCTAAATTTAATTATGCCTAGTCACCATACCAAAAATGATTGAATCCAATCTTTATTTTTCCATGATTGATTGTGTAAGTCTGGAAAGAGGAAATTCAAATTCAGAAAGGCATTACTTTTCCTTGGATCGAAATACATCTATCATCATCATGCTTTAATTAATTCCCTTAAGTTGTTTGCCCTTCATGTATATGTGCACTGTTTACTGCCTAGACATATTGTCTGATTTCTTTTGAATCCTTTGGTGAATTTTGGAAAGATTTGAAGTCAGAAATGCACACCATTTAATTCCCTGATAGATTTACATGTGATTAAAAAAAACTTTCCGGTCTTTACCATGCCAAGAACCATGTAGCTGACTCATGCATATGTCCCTATTGCATCTTTGCTGTGCACCATGTATTCTCCTGAACATTTTCTTAACCATACAAATGAATTGAGTTGCTGTACATGTTAAATCACAATGAGATTTGATTTGAAACTTGCCAAAAAGTGTTTGTATAGCTCTGCACCATTCACCTCTTAAAACTATTGCACCATTTTGCATGATTAACAAGTGCTTGACTATTGTTGTTTTGTTGAGCTCCATATGTTTGCACGTCTGTGTCCGTCCGAGCATTGTGTCTTTTGTTGGCTCTGCCATGACCATTTGAGCTGAACCATTGTAAAAATGCCGCCATACATTTGTGTATATTTCTATGCACACCTGTTTGCTAATTCATGCATGTGTGTTGGCTCTTTGTCCATCCATCCATTTGTGCTTGCATTTGTGCTAGCATCCTCGACCATAATGAACTTGCACCACTTTCATTATCCATGCTGTACCATGCTGAGTTGTACCATGCGTGTACCACCATGCTTCTTGTCATTGAAGTTTGTATATTGTGCCGACTTTGTGAAAACCCGTAACTTCCCCGTAAAGGAAAGTGTCGGATAGTTCGAGAACAAACCACAACAGAACGCATACAGAAGAACATTTCACTGTATATTACAACAACACATCAGATTACAAGAATATACAGAGTATAAAAGAATATTACACAGAAATATCAAATATCAGAGATTTAAATTACATTAAATACATAGCAGCGGAAAATAATACAATACACAACTAGAGGAGATATACGGATACAAAGCTTTCTGGATATCGTTCCAGCTGTAAACCAGGATCCTGTGAATATAAATCTGCAAACCCAAAACTACTAGCTGCCCGTGTCGAAAATAAGGGCACCCAGAGTTTAGGTTAAAACAATAAAGTCCAGGTCAGTCATGTGACTGGTGTGAGAACTAAAACAGTTATTAATCTTTATTTTAAAATTAGGTAAATCAAGGGACCACGCCGTATAACACGGAACGGGTTTCCTCCCAAGAATACCAGTGCATAAAACAAACAGCGCAATGCTAAATAAAGAAAAATGAAGCTGTTATAAGACCCAGGTCCTATCACACAATGCAACGCAAGCCGGGGGATAGGGTTTTCCCTTATAACAGCCAAAGAATGCTTGATACGTTTAAAACAGATTGTTTGATACTATTATAAGTGCATAGTGTATAAAACAACTTCAAATCATAAGTATCAATCATAGGCGGCATGAATGGCCCATAACACTATGTCGCCATATATAAATTTACAATCAAAACCGCAAATGTCGTATTGGAAGTTGGGTTATCATTTATGGTATGAACCGAGGCTAGGGGCAAGATCCTCACCGATTCGAGACGCTCTAGTCCGCCCCTCAGGATCAGAGCTCGAGTGACCCTTGGATCGTCAGGGCCGGTCCACCGATGTGGATTAAAATGCCTGAACATGCGTTTCCCCGCCCTTTGGGGCGTAAGCCTGGCCCGTCAGCCGACCAGAAGCATCGGCCGAAACCGATATCACGAGGCGCCTCGCTTTTCAGCAAGTAATAATAAGCAACATCCACATGAGTCAAACTCGTCAGCCAGTTTAAGCACTGACGCCACTCCTAACTAGAAAGAAACGCATGTCCTCCCTGATGTCCGTCTCCCGTTTTTGATTCATACCGGGTGTGATACTCGCGAATCAACGTTACACAAAGCTACGCCACAAAGGCCGTGCTTCGATCATCAACCACAAGACTTTGCTTTTCAACAGAAGCCTTGATCATTTGCATCTTAGCATGCCACACAGGCAATTCACTCCATGCGATTGATATCCATCAATATATAACCCCTGAGCTCGTACGTCTCAGAGGAGGGCGTTAAGCAAGAGAATAAATTCTCCGCCGCCAAGCAGATATATATTTAATAGAGATCAATCACACGGACTAAAATCCAATGTCAGACACACCGTCCATTTACAAGTCCGTTCTGGGTCTGAACGAAACCGGAGGCACCTAGTACCCCGCATATCCATCGATCTCCAAGTACGTCTGGACGATCACCGACTGTTTCCATCTTCTTGGGTGTACAGCCCAATCAAGATCATCAGTAATTATCCAAACGACGTGAAGACTTCCGGTCTTCGACCATCGTCTTCATCTTCGACTTATCGTCGTATCAGTTATTCAGAATGGGATAAACCCGGTCTTTCCGAATAACTCGCGTATATTTTAAATAAGTGTTACACAAACCCAACATACGCCTCATTCCAATTCATCAGTCATTAACCGTAAATTAATCAAGAGAATAATTCCCCAAATATTAACCCCGAAGGCCGAAACCAACATCAGATCAATATCCAGAAAACCATTCTGCTTGGCTAACCGACAGTTAATTTCTAAATTTCACATTCATAGGGAAAGGTTCCCATTAATTTTATCAAAGATAAATTCTTTAATTTATTCTTTAATCTACTTTTGAATATCAATTCAAACTAGTCGGGATTAACGAACTTTACCGAAGTAATCATTTGTTTTAATTTCCCAATCCCAACCTATTCATCCCATGAAGTAAAACGGGTAGTACTTCCTATCTAACACCACGGTGTTATCGGTAAATTCAATTACCATTTCACGTTCAGATCTAATTAAAGATTTAACTATCGCCTGGAGTAAAACTGGTGATACTCCATTCTCGATCATTTCAATCTAATTAAAGATTCATTAAAACTCCACTTAGTTTTAATCTTCGACTGGGTTAAAGAATCAGTGTCATTTAAAAACACAGTTCACGATAAACCCAAAATCACATTCATTAATTATCGGGTTAAAGAACGAGTGTTGTTTTAAAACACTGTTCACGATAAACCCAAAAATCAATATCAATTCAATCCCAATTAAATATTATTTAATTGGTACACTTCATTAAATCTAAATAAAAAGATTTAATCTTTTCTCAACTGGGTTCAAGAATAGTGTTAGTGAAGGCACCATTCACGACAAACCCAAATCACATTTGATATTCAATATAAGGCTCTGAATAGAAAATATATCGGCTTATATTCAATATCAAATTCTACGATTAACAAATGTCGTATTGGAAATAACGATATAAATATATATCTTTCAAATTTCCATAACCACATCTGTATAATCACGAATTCCAACATCGAAATATTCCGAAGACAATTTCGATTCAAATCCACTCCAATGCAATCATTGGAGATTCGGGTTATTTTTAAAACCCTTTTCAAATTCAATTTATTTATTTAAAAATAAATAGAATTATAATTCTAGTTCAAAACTAGGTCATTTCGATAAAAATCTATTTTTATCTTTTCAAATATGGAGTTTTTCATCCCAATTCTTCTCAAATCATTTCTTATGATTTTACACAAATTATTATTATTTTTAATAATTTTATCGAGGCCTGTACAGTCGATTTCCATCCACGGTCATCGAACTGCACTTACAGCGACTTTTTCAAATTTGATTTGGACATAATTCCAAATCCAACCGTTAGATTTCTAATTTCTAATATTTGTTAGAAAGCTCTTTTCGATACGAACCCAACGGTTCCGGTTTTAGGAGAATCCGACGGTCGGATCTCCCGTAATGTCCGTTTGAAATAAATGGTCGAAATTCACGAACTGCCGCGGCGCGACGCGTTCTATTCAGGCCATTATATTATATATAATATATATAATATATATATCGTCGATTTCTATTTAAAACGAATTATATAAATAGTTTTAAATTCGTTTCAAAAGCAATTTCAACTTCCTTTTCAATTCAAATCAAAATTGAATTCTTCTTTGTAAATTCGTTTTAAAATTCATTTCTATTCAATTCAAATTTCAATTCAATTTGAATTCATTTCAATTCGCTTTCAATTTGATTTGAATTTGGTTGTTTGATGAAATGAAATTGGATTGATTGATGTGTGAATGGCGTGGGCCTTCACTAGACCGGGGATAAGGCTAGACCTCGTCCCGTTTCTAGTATCGTGCCGTTATGCCACCGAAATTTTCTAAAATATGTTAGAAAATAAAAATATCATTTTATTGAATAAATGAACTGAATAGAATATTTTCATAGGTTGAATAAAATGTTTTATCGTTAAGAATATAATTTTTAACGTGAAAGTGCACAAATAGAGATTTATAAACAAATCGGCCGATTTGTTTATATACACTGATTTGACTGACATTGATTGGGACGATAAATTTTACACATCGCCCAACTGCACAAATAAAATCTAGGTTTGATTGTTTGAAACCCCACACGGGTGTTAGGATGAAATTTGAAGTTCACTCATCCTGATTGATTAAATATGTCGATCGATCGATTGACAGGCTGTTATAAGCGTTAGATAACTATATTTGATGCTTATACAGTGTAGTGCACTTTGGTTCTCTCTTCTCCCCCTTTATTTCGTTCTGCCCCCCCCTTTTTTATTTTCCAAATCGAGTTTTATCAGAGGAAAAAAAAGAAGGGGGGTTTAGATTTTTATTATATGATTAGCAAAGAATAAAAGGCGAAATCTTTATAGGAAAAATAGCGTGATAAAAATATAATTTTTATCTATATAGTAGCGATGTAAAAAGTAAAAATGTGATTTTTATATATTGAACATCAAAGTAAAAATGTGATTTTTATATATTGAATAGCGAAGTAAAAATGTGATTTTTATATATTGAACATCAAAGTAAAAATGTGATTTTTATATATTGAACATCAAAGTAAAAATGTGATTTTTATATATTGAATAGCGAAGTAAAAATGTGATTTTTATATATTGAACATCAAAGTAAAAATGTGATTTTTATATATTGAATAGCGAAGTAAAAATGTGATTTTTATATATTGAACATCAAAGTAAAAATGTGATTTTTATATATTGAATAGCGAAGTAAAAATGTGATTTTTATATATTGAACTTCAAAGTAAAAATGTGATTTTTATATATTGAATAGCGAAGTAAAAATGTGATTTTTATATATTGAACATCAAAGTAAAAATGTGATTTATATATATTGAATAGCGAAGTAAAAATGTGATTTTTATATATTGAACATCAAAGTAAAAATGTGATTTTTATATATTGAACATCAAAGTAAAAATGTGATTTTTATATATTGAACATCAAAGTAAAAATATGATTTTTATATATTGAACTTCGAAATAAAAATATGATTTTTATATATTGAACTTCGAAATAAAAATATGATTTTTATATATGGAATAGCAAAGTAAAAATTCGATTTTTACATAGGTAGTGAAAGCGGACAACGAAGGTAACAAAAAGGCGAGAACGAAGAAGATTTATATCAAAGAAGAGTCAAGATGTTTGGATAGCTTTCGGTGAGAATTTCTCACCTTTCAATTTCTTTTTCTAGTTATATATATATACTAGGATGCAGACGGTGCTTAGTAGCACCCGACACAATCGTCCACAGACCATGGACTTGTTTGTTTGATTGCCAAAAATTAGTTAGATTATTTGATTGAAATTGCATTGTGTTATAGGACCTGGGTCTTATAACAGCTTCATTTTTCTTTATCTAGCATTGCGCTGTTTGTTTTATGCACTGGTATTCTTGGGAGGAAACCCGTTCCGCGTTAGCGGCGTGGTCCCTTGATTTACCTAACATTAAAAATAAAGAATAATAACTGTTTTTAGTTCTCACACCAGTCCCATGACTGACCTGGAGTTTATTGTTTTTAACCTGAACTCTGGGTGCCCTTATTTTGACACGGGCAGCTAGTAGTTTTGGTTTTGCAGATTTATATTCACAGGATCCTGGTTTACAGCTGGAACGATATCCAGAAAGCTTTGTATCCGTATATCTTCTTCTAGTTGTGTATTGTTTTATTTTCCGCTGCGATGTATTTTAAATGTAATTTAAATCTCTGATATTTCTGTGTAATATTCATTTATACTCTGTATATTCTTGTAATATGATGCATTGTTGTAATATACAATGAAATGTTCTTTTATATGCGTTCTGTTGTGGCTTGTTCTCGAACTATCCGACGCTTTCCTTTACGGGGAAGTTACGGGTTTTCACAGACTTTAATCTTTATGCTTGAACCTATGTATGTTTGCTGAATTTCTTGTCTATGCTGAAACATGCTTGTACATTTGTTTTGTTTTGGTACTGGCCATTTTGATTTGAAATCTAGTCTGAGCTTTAGTTTGATGTTGATGCTTCACTTACATGTTACCTTTGACAACACTTGTGCATGTCCAGAAATGCATATGTATGTTGGCATGTATGCACATACTACTTATATCACCATTTACTCGTGCATGTATCACCTATACATATATATATATATATATATATATACATAACAGTGTATGTATACATATATCGTGCATTTGTAATTTTTTATCAGCAGACTGCTGCACTGTGTTGTGGCTGTTCAGAATCAACTGGTTATGATCAGCAAACCAGTGTAGCATGTTGAGGCTGATCAGTGGGTACTAGATGGATATATTCAAGTCAGATCGAGTCATGAAAAATGATGTGAAACACACCAGAAATCTGAGGCAAATAATTTTTTTTTTAAAATTTATATTCGCATGAATTCAGTATTATTTCCATTGCAGTGTACTATGTGTTTGTTTCATGTGACAGGTATGAAGACTGGACTGGCGAAGGACTGTGAAGACAGAAGACTGAAAATAAGAAGAGTGTCAGTGTGTCTGTGTAAATGTATATGAATCTGTGTAAATGAAATTGTATAGAGTAATGAGTGATGTAGTGAGGAGCTGTTTATATATATATATATGAATTGTACTGATGTTTGTAATAAACAAATTTGATTGAAATAAAAAATTATTTTATTATTGTCAAACAAATTTGTCTATCATATTATGTTTATATACAAGTACAATATGAAGTGAATGTTTAAATAGTGGAGTTATAAATAGTTGTACTGCTTAAATATAATATTATATTTGAATACAATACTGTATGAATATACGAATATCTGTAAAGTCGTATTCTATTTAAATATAAATATTATATTCATGTCTGTGATGCATATATAGAACAGTACAGTACAAACACATTTGTAATATATATATATATATATATATATTTGATTGTTATCATCAAACAAAAATCATATAATTGTGAATACAACAATGTTATATACAATAATCTCCCCCTTTAGATGATGATAAACAAATAAAAGTTTTTCAGTACAATAAATGTGTTTGACAGTGGATATTGAACTCCCCCTATTTATTAGCTCCCCCTACAACCGATAACTCCCCCTATAACTGTGCATGAGTTAATATGAATGAATTCTCAAAAATAAAAATATTTATAAAATATTCACTTATAAATCAAAATCTCAACCTATTCTCCCCCTTTTGTTATCATCAAAAGAATTCAGAATTTGAAAAATAGATGAAAAGTGACTAACAAATATAATTTCAGCTTCAGAGGAAGAACAGTCATCATAAATTTCAATCAGTCAAACAAAAATCATAATATTCTAAGAATTAGTGGCATATTTCACATTGTAGAGAATGACGGATTTACAATTAATTTTATAAAAATGGAGAGAGTTTCAAAACAAATGATTTTCGAAAGAATTTATAAAGATGAAGTTCAAAAACAGTGATGAATTTGGACTATAATTGTAATAACCTGAAAATCTGGGCCAGTTTAAAATTTTTATTTTGGCAATTTTAGCGAATTTTGAATATATTTAAAATAGATTATTTTAAATAAATTCGACGAGAAATTTATTTTGAATAGAAATCGAACGTATATGTTATATACGTCGTCGTTAGAATATAAATAATTATATATAATTATAAATAGAATTGGAAATGGCGCGGTAGTTCGATAATTCGATTTCAAACTTCAATTGAATGTACCGGGTGCAAAACAATCCGGATTTTACTGAAACCAAAAACATTAGGATCTATTCGTTAATATCTTTCCAACGAATCCGAAAAATCGAAATTTCATAGCGGGAATCAAAAGATATGTCCAGTTGAAAATTCTGAATAGTCGCTATGGAATTCAGGACCTTAAAAATAGACATTTTGCAAACGACCTCGGATTTCGACGAAACCAGTTTTGTTGGGTTTGTGATGTCACATTATTGCTAGATTCCAAATTTCATAATTTTTCGAATCAATATGTGAGCGTGGCAAAGGAAAACGCGTTTGACCAGTTTTAGTTGATTTTAATCGACTGGAAAATGGCTATTTTTCCAACGGTCTCGGAATTCGGCGAAACTAGTTTTGTTAGGACCGTATCGTCAATACGAAGCTAGAGAATATTTTTCGAGAATTTTTAGAGATAGTATGTGACCCCGGTAAATTAAAATGCGCGTTCAAATTCAATATATAGAGTTATATGTTGATTTTGACGAAAACTGATCGAAACGATCGAATCAGCTTACGATACATATCCCATTGTGTTCGGAATGGGGGTAATTAGCTATGGACGACAGTCGTTGGGCCTCGTTTCGAGTTGGAATTTAAAAGCTACTTTTTGAAATGGAATTAAATTAAATATATAATTATTTTAAAAGTCAACGCCCCTTTTTCATATACCCCCTCCTCCACTTTAATTCTTCAGCCGACACCCTTCCTTCCTAAACCTCCCGATCGAAATAGGAAATGGGGGCATCGGAGGACGCCGCCACCCGTTGCTCCTCCCTCCCCATCGACGCCCCACCGTCAAGCGCCCACCTCCTCCCTTCCGCTTCTCCCTCCTACCGCGCACCCTCTCTCCTCCACGCATCCCGATTTCAACGCCCTCCCCGAGACAACCCACCGCCGCTAGCCACATTCGCCGCCCCCTGACGCCTGCCACCGACCTCCGACCACCCGCAGTTCTCAGCGCCGCCGCCCTAGCCACCGACCCGACTGCCACGCCACTTCTCCTCATAAAAATCCGATTTTTATCGTCTTCGACGTTTACATTTCAAACCCCGGCTTGTTTTAGCCCTCCTCCGGCCATAGCTCCGACGTGAAGCCCCTCCACCCTCAAAGATGCTATTTTTACAATAAAAATGTGAGTTTTTATATTTATTTTTATTTATTTATGCACATAAAAATAGGATCTATATATATGATAGCATATTGATGATAGAGTTTTGATTTTTAATATAGTTAAAGTTTGGATTTTTATATAGCTAAAAGATTTGGATTTTGTTAGGAAGAAATTCGGTTTTTAAAATATAAAAGACGTGATTTTTAAAATAGAAAAGACGTGATTTTTAAAATAGAAAAGACGTGATTTTTAAAATAGAAAAGATTAGATTTTTAAAGGAAGAAAGACGATATTTTTAAATGGAGAAAGGTGAGATTTTTATATATTGAACATCGAAGTAAAAATATGATTTTTATATATGTAGTGAAAGCGGGCAACGAAAGTGACAAAAGGCGAGAACGATGAAGATTTCTATCAATGAAGAGTCGTGGTATTGGATAGCTATCGGTGAGAACTTCTCACCTTTCAATTTCTTTTTCTAGTTATATATATATATATATATACTAGGATGCAGACGGTGCTTAGCAGCACCCGACACCCGTCATCCACAGACCATGGATGGCTTGTTTGTTAAATTGTTTGTTTGTGTAGTTGGTTAGTCTATTTGGTTTAAATTGAATTGTTTGGTGAAATGGAATGGATTTGATTGATGTGTGAATGGCGTGGGCCTTCACTAGACCGGGGATAAGGCTAGGCCTCGTCCCGTTTCTAGTATCGTGCCGTTATGCCGCCGAAATTTTCTAAAATAAGTTAGAAAAATAAAAATATCATGTTATTTAAAGAATGAACTGAATAAAAATTCATATGTTAAAATAAAATGCTTTATCGTTAAAAATATAATTTTTAACGTGAATATGAATATAGTGAATGTGAATAAATAAATATTCATTTACAAACTGGACGGTTTGTTTATGTACACCTATTTGAAGGACATTGATTGGGACGATAAATTTCACACATTGCCCAACTGCACAGATAAAATCTGTGTTTGATTGTTTGAAACCCCACACGGGTGTTGGGATGAAATTTGAAGTTCACTCATCCTGATTGATCAAATATGTCGATCGATGGATTGACAGGCTGTTATAAGCGTTAGATATCTATATTTGATGCTGATACAGTGTAGTGCACTTTGGTTGACGGTTGATTATTTTTCAATGCTATTATATACATGGTTGTATGGAATCCATATAATTAACATTATATGGTGATTGATTGGGCCTCATTCCAATCGGGAAAATAATGAATATTATAAAAGAAGGTTCATGTGTTGAATATAAAAATAGTCATGTGTTGACAATGTTCCTGAGTTGAAAATATTTATGTGTTGAGTAAAATATTTTAAATAATAAAAATTACATCTTTATCATATTTACAATTAGAATCTACTTCACGATGGAGTCTAATTAAAATCAAACGATATATACCATAGTTTTATAAAATATTTTCCATAACAAAAATAGTCGTGTGTTGAAAGAAATATAGATTCATGTGTTGAATAGAATTAATATTCATTTGTTGAAGAGAATAAAGAAGTTTTTGAAAAATATAAAGCCGTGTTGATTCGAGTTGCGCTATTTTGACGTGAACGATATTTATATCGATTTTATTCGTTTTATAATGAATATTAAAAAGTGATTTCAAAATATAATATTTTGAAATGGAATTCAAATTAAATTAGATTAAAATTCAAATTGAAATTTTGTTGAATCAATTTGAAATGAATTCGAATCGAATAGAAAATGAATTCGATTCGAATTGAATAGAAAGTGAATTTGAATTCGAATTGAATAGAAATGAATTCAAATTGAATTAAATTGAAATTGAATCAAAAATGAACTGAATTTGAACTAAAATCAATTTGAAATGAATTCGAATTGAATTGAAATCAAATCGAGTTGAAATTGAAGGTAGTGTTGAAATGTTTTTGAAACGAATTTAAAACGATTTATAAAATACGTTTCAAAAAGGGAATCGATGAAATATATATATATAATATATATTATATATATAATGGCCTGAATAGAACGCGTCGCGCCGCGGCAATTCGTGAATTTCGACCATTAACTTCGAATTGACGTTGCGGGAGATCCGACCATCGGATTCTCCTAAAACCGGTACCGTTGGGTTCGTATCGAAAAGAGCTTTCCATTGAATATTAGAAATTTGAAATCTAACGGTTGGATTTGGAATTATGTTCAAATCAAATTCGAAAAAGGTCGCTATAAGTGCAGTTCGATGGCCGTTGATGGAAATCGACTGTACGGGTCTTGATAAAATTATTAAAAATATCTATAAGTTGTGTAAAATCATAAGAAATGATTTGGGAAATATTAGGCTGAAAATTTCCATATTTGAAAAGATAAAAATAGATTTTTATCGAAATAAACTAGTTTTGAACTAGATTTAAAATCAATTTATTTTTGAAATAAATAAATTAAATTTGAAAGTGATTTTAAAAATTATCAATATTCCCAATATGTGAATTGGACTGGAGTTGAATTGAAATTATCTTCAGAATATTTCGATGTTGGATTTCGTGACTATACAGATATTGTTATGGGAATTTGAAAGATATATTTTATATCGTTATTTCCAATACGATATTTGTTGGTTTCAGAATTTGATATTGAATATAAGCCGGTATATTTTCTATTCAGAGCCTTGTATTTAATATCAAATGTGATTTGGGTTTATCGTGAATCGTGTTTTAGTTGACATTGGTTCTTTAACCCAGTTAAAGACAGGATGTTGATTTTTGAAAGGATTAAAACTAAGTGGAGTTTTAATGAATCTTTAATTAGGTTAAAATGTGAATTGATAATTTAAATTATCAAATCTGAAAGGTGATCGAGAATGGAGTACCACCAGTTTTGCTCCAAAGCGATAGTTAAATCTTTAATTAGATTGGAACGTGAAATGGTAATTAATTTTACCGAAAACACCGTGGTGTTAGGAACGGAGTATCACCAGTTTCGGTCCATGGGATACATAGGTTGGGATTGGGAAATAAAATAAATAATTACTTCGGTATGGTTCGTTAATCCCGACTAGTTTGAAATGATATCCAAAGGAAGATTATAGGATAAATTTAAAAGAATTTATCTTGGATAAAATTAATGGGAACACTTTCCTAAGAATGTCATTTTGTGAATAAAAGAATATTCTGAATTGGAATGAGGCGTTTGTTGTGTTTGTGTAACATTTGTTTATTATATACGTGGGTTATTCAGAAAGGCCGGGTTATACCCATTCTGAATAACCGATTCGACGAGATGTCGAAGATGAAGACGGTGGTTGAAGACCGGAAGTCTTCACATCGTTTGGGTGATTACTGATGATCTTGATTGGGCTGTACACCCAGGATGAGGGAATCAGTTGGTGATCGTCCAGACGTACTTGGAGATGGATGGATATGCGAGGAAAGTGCCTCCGGTTTCGTTCAGACCCAGAACGAACTTGTAAATGGATTGTGTGTCTGACAATGGATTTTATTCTCTGTTGATTGATCTCTATTAAATATACATCTGTTTGGCGGCGGAGAATTTATTCTCTTTGCTTAACGCCCTTCTCTGAGACATACGAGCTCAGAGGTTGTATATCGATGGACATCAGTCGCATGGAATGAATTGCCTGTGTGGCACGCGTAAGTGGCAATTGATCAAGGCTTTTGTGAAAAGCAAAGTCTTGTGGTTGATGATCAAAGCACGGCTTGTGTGGCGTAGCTTTGTGTATAACGTGAATTCGCGAGCCTCACACATCGGTATGAGTCAAAAACGGGATAGTGACTACAGGGAGAGCACGACGTTTCTTTCTAGCTAGGGTGGTGTCAGTGACCTACCAGCCCTGACATTTATATACTTTTCACCTGTGTGGTTGTTGGAATGCGAGGCGCCTCGGATATAGGTCTGTAAGGACCGGGAAACGTGTGTTCAGGAATTGCCAATCCTCAAAAGTAAGAGAGGACCGACCCTGAAGATCCAAGGATCATAGTGGGGCCCTGAGGCATTTGCTAGAGTGTCTCGAACGCGGAGAGGAGCTTGCCCCTTGCCTCGACTCATGACGGAAATCCAATTTCCAATACGTGTATTGCGGTTTTAATTGTAGAACTAGTATGGCGACATGATATATGGTACCCATGCCGTCTATGATTTATATTTATGATTGAAATTGTTTTGACACTATACACTTATTATAGTATCAAATGATTTGTTTTAAGCGTACCAAGCATGTTTGGCTATTATAAGGGAAAACCCTATCCTCCGGCTTGCGTTGCATTGTGTGATGGGACCTGGGTCTTATAATAGCTTCATTTTTTGAAAATGCATTGAACTGTTCATTCTATGCACTAGTATTCTTGGGAGGAAACCCGTTCCGTGTTATACGGCGTGGTCCCTTGAATTACTATCCTTTAAAGTATAGTTTTAAATAACTGTTTTAGTTCTCACACCAGTCACATGACTGACCTGGAGTTTATTGTTTTATCCTAAACTCTGGGTGCCCCTATTTTCCGCACGGGCAGCTAGTAGTTTTGGTTTTGCAGATTTATATTCACAGGGTCCTGATTTACAGTTGGAACGATGCTCGGAAAGCTCTGTATCCGTGTATCACTTCTAGCTGTGTTTTGTATATTTTTCCGCTGCTATGTAATATATTGTAATCTCTGATATTTATGGAATGTAATTTATTCATTTATACTCTGTATATTCTTGTATCTGGTGGAATTATTGTAATAACAATGAAATGTTCTTCCGTCTACGTCCTTTTGTGTGTTGTTCTCAAAGTATCCGCCCTTTCCTTCACGGGGAAGTTACGGGTTCTTACAGTTGGTATCAAAGCTTTGGTTTACAAAGCTCGAGAACAAGACACATTAGAACCATACGAAAGAATTCATCAGATATTGGATTAGTAATATCCAATTAGAATGACTCGTTAGAGATGGGATCAGTAGTATCCTAGAACGAGTGTGAAGAGTATATTTTTCAAATGAAAACAATTTTGTTTTGAAATTTAAATCGTTTTATACGTATTTGAATATTTATTTATTTTGAATATGGACAATCGAGTATATAAAGATTTTGCATATACGCGTCATGAACGTATATTCGAAGTTTTAATATATTGGATAGATATAGAGTCACATTCTAGACACCCAGGGATAATTCTGGTGATGTGGCCACATCATCAGTATTTATATTCGTGTTTCGAAGGTGTGATATCTATATATTTCCATTAGACTGGTGTGAGAACCAAAACTTATATAGCTAGAACACATTGTTGTGAATTGGCATCAAAACATGATTTTTGTATATGTATCAAAATTATGAATTTGAAACTCTAATTCACTAATTGATTGATGTTTTGTGTTGGTTGTTTATTTGTTTGATAATTTTGAATCATTTAGCCTAATTGAACCGAATATTGAATTGTATCGGAAATTGGTAGCATTTGTTTGCATATACATATACTTACATTGAACAGGTCATAGCAAGGAGGCTAGAGTCGAAGAATAAAATTTGTTTGCCCGACAAATAGGTACATGTTTATTACATAATTTACTGTTTTGTTTGGGTGATGATGATTTTATGAGCCTATTGGCTTTTTCTTTTTCTTTTTGAGATCAGAAGGCCTATATGGCAATTTCGGGATTTTCCCGTGGCTCCCGGTGCAGGGGAGGTTATGGCGAAATTTTTCGAAAATTTAGGGTGTTAGCCAAATTTTTGAAAATTTGGAAATTCTCAGAAATTGAAAAGTTGGAGAATGGAAGCCAGATCGAACGTAGAGTTGATTAATCAAACCACTTTCGACATTGTTCCTTTTCGGGGACGAAAAGTTTTAAGTGGGGGAGATTGTAATAACCCGAAAATCTGGGCCAGTTTAAAATTTTTATTTTGGCAATTTTAGCGAATTTTGAATATATTTAAAATAGGTTATTTTAAATAAATTCGACGAAAAATTTATTTTGAATAGAAATCGAACGTATATGTTATATACGTCGTCGTTAGAATATAAATAATTATATATAATTATAAATAGAATTGGAAATGGCGCGGTAGTTCGATAATTCAATTTCAAACTTCAATTGAATGTACCGGGTGCAAAACAATCCGGATTTTACTGAAACCAAAAACATTAGGATCTATTCGTTAATATCTTTCCAACGAATCCGAAAAATCGAAATTTCATAGCGGGAATCAAAAGATATGTCCATTTGAAAATTCTGAATAGTCGCTATGGAATTCAGGCCCTTAAAAATAGACATTTTGCAAACGACCTCGGATTTCGATGAAACCAGTTTTGTTGGGTCCGTGATGTCACATTATTGCTAGATTCCAAATTTCATAATTTTTCGAATCAATATGTGAGCGTGGCAAAGGAAAACGCGTTTGACCAGTTTCAGTTGATTTTAATCGATTGGAAAATGGCCATTTTTCCAACGGTCTCGGAATTCGGCGAAA
The DNA here is from genome assembly GCA_030737875.1 of Allium sativum. Taxonomy (NCBI): domain Eukaryota; kingdom Viridiplantae; phylum Streptophyta; class Magnoliopsida; order Asparagales; family Amaryllidaceae; genus Allium; species Allium sativum. The sequence continues at coordinate 791,786,221 of CM060919.1, read as the reverse complement.
CTAGTTTTGTTAGGACCGTATCGTCAATACGAAGCTAGAGAATATTTTTCGAGAATTTTTAGAGATAGTATGTGACCCCGGTAAATTGAAATGCGCGTTCAAATTCAATATATAGAGTTATATGTTGATTTTGACGAAAACTGATCGAAACGATCGAATCAGCTTACGATACATATCCCATTGTGTTCGGAATGGGAGTAATTAGCTATGGACGATAGTCGTTGGGCCTCGTTTCGAGTTGGAATTTAAAAGCTACTTTTTGAAATGGAATTAAATTAAATATATAATTATTTTAAAAGTCAACGCCCCTTTTTCATATACCCCCTCCTCCACTTTAATTCTTCAGCCGACACTCTTCCTTCCCAAACCTCCCGATCGAAATAGGAAATGGGGGCATCGGAGGACGCCGCCACCCGTTGCTCCTCCCTCCCCATCGACGCCCCACCGTCAAGCGCCCACCTCCTCCCTTCCGCTTCTCCCTCCTGCCGCGCACCCTCTCTCCTCCATGCATCCCGATTTCAGCGCCCTCCCCGAGACAACCCACCGCCGCTAGCCACATTCGCCGCCCCCTGACGCCTGCCACCGACCTCCGACCACCCGCAGTTCTCAGCGCTGCCGCCCTAGCCACCGACCCGACTGCCACGCCACTTCTCCTCATAAAAATCCGATTTTTATCGTCTTCTACGTTTACATTTCAAACCCCGGCTTGTTTTAGCCCTCCTCCGGCCATAGCTCCGACGTGAAGCCCCTCCACCCTCAAAGATGCTATTTTTACAATAAAAATGTGAGTTTTTATATTTATTTTTATTTATTTATTCACATAAAAATAGGATCTATATATATGATAGCATATTGATGATAGAGTTTTGATTTTTAATATAGTTAAAGTTTGGATTTTTATATAGCTAAAAGATTTGGATTTTGTTAGGAAGAAATTCGATTTTTAAAATATAAAAGACGTGATTTTTAAAATAGAAAAGACGTGATTTTTAAAATAGAAAAGACGTGATTTTTAAAATAGAAAAGATTAGATTTTTAAAGGAAGAAAGACGATATTTTTAAATGGAGAAAGGTGAGATTTTTATATATTGAACATCGAAGTAAAAATATGATTTTTATATATGTAGTGAAAGCGGGCAACGAAAGTGACAAAAGGCGAGAACGATGAAGATTTCTATCAATGAAGAGTCGTGGTATTGGATAGCTATCGGTGAGAACTTCTCACCTTTCAATTTCTTTTTCTAGTTATATATATATATACTAGGATGCAGACGGTGCTTAGCAGCACCCGACACCCGTCATCCACAGACCATGGATGGCTTGTTTGTTAAATTGTTTGGTTGTGTAGTTGGTTAGTCTATTTGGTTTAAATTGAATTGTTTGGTGAAATGGAATGGATTTGATTGATGTGTGAATGGCGTGGGCCTTCACTAGACCGGGGATAAGGCTAGGCCTCGTCCCGTTTCTAGTATCGTGCCGTTATGCCGCCGAAATTTTCTAAAATAAGTTAGAAAAATAAAAATATCATGTTATTTAAAGAATGAACTGAATAAAAATTCATATGTTAAAATAAAATGCTTTATCGTTAAAAATATAATTTTTAACGTGAATATGAATATAGTGAATGTGAATAAATAAATATTCATTTACAAACTGGACGGTTTGTTTATGTACAACTATTTGAAGGACATTGATTGGGACGATAAATTTCACACATCGCCCAACTGCACAGATAAAATCTGTGTTTGATTGTTTGAAACCCCACACGGGTGTTGGGATGAAATTTGAAGTTCACTCATCCTGATTGATCAAATATGTCGATCGATGGATTGACAGGCTGTTATAAGCGTTAGATATCTATATTTGATGCTGATACAGTGTAGTGCACTTTGGTTGACGGTTGATTATTTTTTAATGCTATTATATACATGGTTGTATGGAATCCATATAATTAACATTATATGGTGATTGATTGGGCCTCATTCCAATCGGGAAAATAATGAATATTATAAAAGAAGGTTCATGTGTTGAATATAAAAATAGTCATGTGTTGACAATGTTCCTGAGTTGAAAATATTTATGTGTTGAGTAAAATATTTTAAATAATAAAAATTACATCTTTATCATATTTACAATTAGAATCTACTTCACGATGGAGTCTAATTAAAATCAAACGATATATACCATAGTTTTATAAAATATTTTCCATAACAAAAATAGTCGTGTGTTGAAAGAAATATAGATTCATGTGTTGAATAGAATTAATATTCATTTGTTGAAGAGAATAAAGAAGTTTTTGAAAAATATAAAGCCGTGTTGATTCGAGTTGCGCTATTTTGACGTGAACGATATTTATATCGATTTTATTCGTTTTATAATGAATATTAAAAAGTGATTTCAAAATATAATATTTTGAAATGGAATTCAAATTAAATTAGATTAAAATTCAAATTGAAATTTTGTTGAATCAATTTGAAATGAATTCGAATCGAATAGAAAATGAATTCGATTCGAATTGAATAGAAAGTGAATTTGAATTCGAATTGAATAGAAATGAATTCAAATTGAATTAAATTGAAATTGAATCAAAAATGAACTGAATTTGAACTAAAATCAATTTGAAATGAATTCGAATTGAATTGAAATCAAATCGAGTTGAAATTGAAGGTAGTGTTGAAATGTTTTTGAAACGAATTTAAAACGATTTATAAAATATGTTTCAAAAAGGGAATCGATGAAATATATATATAATATATATATTATATATATAATGGCCTGAATAGAACGCGTCGCGCCGCGGCAATTCGTGAATTTCGACCATTAACTTCGAATTGACGTTGCGGGAGATCCGACCGTCGGATTCTCCTAAAACCGGAACCGTTGGGTTCGTATCGAAAAGAGCTTTCCATTGAATATTAGAAATTTGAAATCTAACGGTTGGATTTGGAATTATGTCCAAATCAAATTCGAAAAAGGTCGCTATAAGTGCAGTTCGATGGCCGTTGATGGAAATCGACTGTACGGGCCTTGATAAAATTATTAAAAATATCTATAAGTTGTGTAAAATCATAAGAAATGATTTGGGAAATATTGGGCTGAAAATTTCCATATTTGAAAAGATAAAAATAGATTTTTATCGAAATAAACTAGTTTTGAACTAGAATTAAAATCAATTTATTTTTGAAATAAATAAATTGAATTTGAAAGTGATTTTAAAAATAATCAATATTCCCAATACGTGAATTGGACTGGAGTTGAATTGAAATTATCTTCGGAATATTTCGATGTTGGATTTCGTGACTATACAGATATTGTTATGGGAATTTGAAAGATATATTTTATATCGTTATTTCCAATACGATATTTGTTGGTTTCAGAATTTGATATTGAATATAAGCCGGTATATTTTCTATTCAGAGCCTTGTATTTAATATCAAATGTGATTTGGGTTTATCGTGAATCGTGTTTTAGATGACATTGGTTCTTTAACCCAGTTAAAGACAGGATGTTGATTTTTGAAAGGATTAAAACTAAGTGGAGTTTTAATGAATCTTTAATTAGGTTAAAATGTGAATTGATAATTTAAATTATCAAATCTGAAAGGTGATCGAGAATGGAGTACCACCAGTTTTGCTCCAAAACGATAGTTAAATCTTTAATTAGATTGGAACGTGAAATGATAATTAATTTTACCGAAAACACCGTGGTGTTAGGAATGGAGTATCACCAGTTTCGCTCCATGGGATATATAGGTTGGGATTGGGAAATAAAATAAATAATTACTTCGGTATGGTTCGTTAATCCCAACTAGTTTGAAATGATATCCAAAGGAAGATTATAGGATAAATTTAAAAGAATTTATCTTAGATAAAATTAATGGGAACACTTTCCTAAGAATGTCATTTTGTGAATAAAAGAATATTCTGAATTGGAATGAGGCGTTTGTTGTGTTTGTGTAACATTTGTTTATCATATACGTGGGTTATTCAGAAAGGCCGGGTTATACCCATTCTGAATAACCGATTCGACGAGATGTTGAAGATGAAGACGGTGGTTGAAGACCGGAAGTCTTCACATCGTTTGGGTGATTATTGATGATCTTGATTGGGCTGTACACCCAGGATGAGGGAATCAGTTGGTGATCGTCCAGACGTACTTGGAGATGGATGGATATGCGAGGAAAGTGCCTCCGGTTTCGTTCAGACCCAGAACGAACTTGTAAATGGATTGTGTGTCTGACATTGGATTTTATTCTGTGTTGATTGATCTCTATTAAATATACATCTGTTTGGCGGCGGAGAATTTATTCTCTTGCTTAACGCCCTTCTCTGAGACATACGAGCTCAGAGGTTGTATATCGATGGACATCAGTCGCATGGAATGAATTGCCTGTGTGGCACGCATAAGTGGCAATTGATCAAGGCTTCTGTTGAAAAGCAAAGTCTTGTGGTTGATGATCAAAGCACGGCCTGTGTGGTGTAGCTTTGTGTATAACGTGAATTCGCGAGCCTCACACATCGGTATGAGTCAAAAACGGGATAGTGACTGCAGGGAGAGCACGACGTTTCTTTCTAGCTAGGGTGGTGTCAGTGACCTACCAGCCCTGACATTTATATACTTTTCACCTGTGTGGTTGTTGGAATGCGAGGCGCCTCGGATATAGGTCTATAAGGACCGGGAAACGTGTGTTCAGGAATTGCTAATTCTCAAAAGTAAGAGAGGACCGGCCCTAAAGATCCAAGGATCATCGTAGGGTCCTGAGGCATTTGCTAGAGTGTCTCGAACGCGGAGAGGAGCTTGCCCCTTGCCTCAACTCATGACGGAAATCCAATTTCCAATACGTGTACTGCGGTTTTAATTGTAGAACTAGTGTGGCGACATGATATATGGTACCCATGCCGTCTATGATTTATATTTATGATTGAAATTGTTTTGACACTATACACTTATTATAGTATCAAATGATTTGTTTTAAGCGTACCAAGCATGTTTGGCTATTATAAGGGAAAACCCTATCCTCCGGCTTGCGTTGCATTGTGTGATGGGACCTGGGTCTTATAATAGCTTCATTTTTTGAAAATGCATTGCGTTGTTCATTCTATGCACTAGTATTCTTGGGAGGAAACCCGTTCCGTGTTATACGGCGTGGTCCCTTGAATTACTATCCTTTAAAGTAAAGTTTTAAATAACTGTTTTAGTTCCCACACCAGTCACATGACTGACCTGGAGTTTATTGTTTTAACCTAAACTCTGGGTGCCCCTATTTTCCGCACGGGCAGCTAGTAGTTTTGGTTTTGCAGATTTATATTCACAGGGTCCTGATTTACAGCTGGAACGATGCTCGGAAAGCTCTGTATCCGTGTATCATTTCTAGTTGTGTTTTGTATATTTTTCCGCTGCTATGTAATTTATTGTAATCTCTGATATTTATGGAATGTAATTTATTCATTTATACTCTGTATATTCTTGTATTTGATGGAATTGTTGTAATAACAATGAAATGTTCTTCCGTCTGCGTCCTTTTGTGTGTTGTTCTCAAAGTATCTGCCCTTTCCTTCACGGGGAAGTTACGGGTTCTTACAATAATTATAAATTCAATTTAAGTGATAAAATCAAATAATCTCAAATCTCAATAGCTATTAATCAACAAATCATAATATGTCAAAAAATATTAACACATTTCACAGATTAAAAGATGGATTGATAGACTGGTTTTTAAACACCAAGGAGAATTTCAGATTTATTTCAATTTATAGCACATTATTTTCTTTTCTTTAATTTTTTATTAAGAGCACACTGACCACGCATAACCAGAGCTTGGGTTTTTAAATGAGGTCAGTCGCAGCTTAAATTATAAGTTGTCTCTTAACCATGCATGATCAGAGCTTCGATTATTAAATGAGATTAGAGACACACTTATATTTATTAATTATATATATTTATCATTTCAGCTTTAAAAGGAAAACTCCTTGGTATATAAAACCAATATATGAATGATAGAAAATGGGGTAGGTACAGAAATGAACTGTGAAATAAATTTCTAAATTAATTATATTATGAAATATGATCAACCGCACCGAGATCATTGAAAAATTTCAATTGTCACTAATTCTGAATAATAACATAACCACAATTCCATCACAAATATTTTAACTGTTTATTCAAAAAGATTTTAAAAAAATATTAACTCTCCACATTAATATAAAATCATAATGGATGGAAGAAGGATGATAGATAATGAAGATGGTCATGAAATAATTGCCAGTTCAAAGATATTATAATAAATATTCAACCATCATGAAAATCTAAATAAAATCTCCTCTTGTTGTGAAATATACTGCAGTCACAATTCATCACAATTTCAAAATTTGGAAATAATTTTGAAGAATTATAAATACATTTCAATTTGGATATTGATTTTAATTTCTGAATGAATAATCAATAAATAATTTCAAAATTGAAAATCAATTACAAGAGGAATTTGAAAAGATCTATACAACACAAGAGGGATTAAAAATATATACAAAAAAAATTTAGCTCTTCTGATACCAATTGGTATCTAAATTCATGAGGATTGTAATTACACCGGAGACAAACAAGACTATCATAGATGACAGAAATTTAATCACAAGGCCCAAGCAACCATGACTAAAACAATCAACCAAATTAATTTCATCTATCAGAGCAGTACATAAACCAATAGTACAACAGACTTGTCAGTAACTGTTTCTAATGGTCACAAAATATATTCCATGATCCAAGATTATAAATTTTAGTTCATTTTAAATCGCTTGAAGAAATGTGAAAATATTAGGATTTAGTGAATCAGTCCCACCAGATTATGTTTTAGATTCAAGATGTGTGAGATTCAATAAATCAATAACTTCAATTGATTTTAAACAAACAAATATTCAAATCACATAATCATGAAATAACAGTGAGATTTAAGAACAGATATTCAAAGAATTTTCAAAATTATCTCTGAAAAGTATAAAGAATTTTTTAGAATATTTACTTCAAGTACTAAAGAAAATTCATGATCCAAAAATTGTTAGAGTTTATGCCCTAAAGGCAATCCATTTGATGAGATTGATAACAATGTTGTTGTTATTATTTTATTTGGAATAAAATAATATTCTATTATATTATATTTACTGTGTAATATAAATATTAATATAATACAAGTCCTTAGAATAATAATACGAAATTATATAGTTCGAGTAAGACTGAACTTGAGATTATATAATGTGATAAGTATTATAATTCTTAAATGTCCCTAGTCGAGTTTTATTGTTTATATAGGACAATAATAAAGCGTTGAGACTAGTATATTGATTGATTGATGATCACATCTCATTGATCATTAATATACGTGATATTAAAGTCAAGATATAAATACGTATTAGAGAATAGCGTATTGGGCTGACCCACCGTGAGATAACTACATATAATATAATCAATAGTATCATAAGTTGTTCTCATAGTGATGGTGATGTAATGGTCCTCAGACCTGAAATCATTATAATTTTATTCGAGGATATTTGTGTTTTGATATCATCTAAAGTTATTTCGTAACAGAGTAACGATAACGGTGATTATTGGATATATTTCGAATCGAATGAAAAATTATGAATGATCTAGATGGAATTTAACCCTACGATATATTCGTAGTGATATCCATGGGCATATTGATTGGGTGAGACTGTGAAATGCATGGTCGTGCTCAAATATTGATTTGTTTTAAACAGTCTGCTCATCAATCAAGATAAACATATTAAATTATAAAGAGGATGATACGATCCATGACTCGAATTTAATCCTGGATATATTGGTTAAAAGGATTGTATTACACTGAGACACTGGTCACGGAAAGGTTGTATCGAATCATTGATCTTATTATAACTTGGGTAGCAGTGATGCATTGCTAGATGCCAATCTTTGTTTATGATTTTAAATACGATTTAAAATCATTGCCAACGTTATAATAACATATCGGGTTACACATAACAACGTTTGAAAAAAGGATAAGAACCATTCAAAATAAAAGGAAATCAAGATGTTGATTTTTCTTTAACTTTGAAAAGGTACAAGGGTTATATGGTCCTTTTTTTGACAACAGGTTATATGGTCCTTTTTAATTTAGATTTTTTGATTGCCATCATTTAAAAGAAAAGGGCTGACGTTCTTTTCAATTAAGCCAGTTCATTCTTTCATTTGGAGCCGCCGCAAACAAACCCTAAATTAAGAAACCCTAGAATCCAAAATTACGGCTAGCACCGTCTATCCTTCCTCTCGATTTTGTTAGACACCATCGAGATCAAGCGTTTGTGGACTCCAATAGAAGCTCGCTGCTTTGGGAGCTTGGATTCGAATCAACCCCTTCGATTCTTGCAGATGTTCATCGATGTGGAAACTGGAAACTCGAATTAGGTATGTTCATCCATGGAATCGTTAATGACAGGTATAAACCCTAATTTCTGTAAATGTTCAGTTTATTAATTTTGCATAGATCCTAAAATATTTAAATTGTTTAAATTGTTGAACTTGGAACCCGATTAGATCGATAATTCCTTTCAGTGGTATTAGAGCCAGCTTGCAAAATTAATTTTTCGTTCTAAAATTGGGTTTTGTGCTTTTGTGTTAGTAGTAAATCGATAAAAATTGAAACCCTAGATTCCAGAATTAAATACAAAACGATTCAAAAGGTGGAAATGTTTCACTAAAATGATAATTATATTTAATACAAAATGTAGAATCGTTTTGCAGTAAACAAGATTTTATATTTGATATAAAACTTGGATTTGAATTCGTTATTAATTCTAGAAATCAAGTCTGTTTTATATTGTCATTAAATTCTAGCATAACACGATTGATCTAATACATCTGAATGTTTCAATTATATTCGGATCTGTTAATCTGTTTGAACACTTTCAGGTTATAAATCAATAGGATATTTAATTACTGTAAAATTAAAAGTTTGACTTTGTTGTATTGAAATCTTTTAAATGGAAATTTGTTAAGACAAACTTTCTGAATTGATCTTAAAACATGCAAATAAAATCAAATTTGATTGATTTAGTCAAAACATTGTTTTTTGATTTTAATCTTTATGGTTGAGTTTAAAATCAGAACAATTGAATTTATTTTTTTGTGGAATAGTCTGTTTTAAAATATAAGTAGCATTAGAAATCCATATAAACTATACATGATTATGCATTTACATTACAGTGAATAGAATGAGTTCAATTTGCCATAAATGCATTATGTATGTTCATAAACATATGATGTAGCTCGATGATCATATAGCATATATATGTATTTGACATATATATAAAGATACATATGGATTTTAATCTTTTAAACCATTTTTTTTATAATCTGATTTCATCATTACAGAAAAAGTGTTTTCTGTTTTAATATCATACTGCTTGTAATGGAGCTAGGACATGCCTTAGGAATTTATGTAAATAAATATGTAAATTGACATATCAGTGCATATCGACAGTGTTCCAAACACTTGTATATGATACAAAAGAATATAAAATATATATATGCATTATTACAGATGTGAAATCGTTTCAGTAAAAGGATCATTTTATATTTGATATGAAATGAAATCTGATATTAATGTTTGATTAATATTAGATATTAATACAGTGATACATCGATTTCGTTAAATCCAATGGCATATGTAGTGTACAGTCTTTTGGATTTAAAATCTTGCTTAAATCTTTAACATGGTGATCATTTTTGATATATGGTATATATATACATATATCTTTTATCCACCTCCTTGTATTTGTATTTAAACTGTAATCAGTGCTTATCACATAACAAATGTGATTTATTAATGGATATGATTCTTCAGAAATGAAACATATCTTGTAAATATATATCTATTAGGTCATTACAGACTTAGTTGATGTCGTACACATTAACAAAGTGTTTGATAGTTTTATATTACCTGATTTTGTTGTTTATGTATCAAAATGATTCTACTGGTTGATGAATAAGTAAGACAACTTTACGATGAATTTGATTCAATGAAATCATTATTGATTATGTCTGAAATATCAACCTTGTTTCAAATTGTATCTGATACATGCTGTAAAACGTACTACTATGATCATTCTTTTTACATGTGATATGTAACTTAGAAGTAAAATTTTGATGGTTAAATCTGAAATATAAATAAGCTGCAAATTGTTGTTGCTTTATTGATTAAAATAGGAAACCTGCTACAAGCTAAAACCCTGATTTAATTAATCTATAATGACAAGTCATTATAGACACTGATTTCTTAAACCATATTATTGCTAGTCATCTAATAATATGTTGATTAACCAGTAGTAGGAATTAACACTGAAATGATAATATTGGGCATGTTATAATGTTTTGCTTTTGATATGAATACATTATAAATACAGAGCATGACTCTGTTACAAGCAAATGTTTGATTTAGATCAAATATCTATATATCATTGACCTTCAAGGAATATTCTAAATGATTTTGAATCATTGCAGAATTTTATAAAATAAACTGATTATGTTTATGATCTTAACTTGAAAAATGATGATTCATATCTATATGTTATGCATGCCAATATGTACACAAAGATTTACATAGTAGATGTTTATGATACATTGAAATTACAGTTAGCCACATGGTACATGAATATATATATATAATATATAGTAACTGTTTAGAATCTGGAACTATGTCCAGATTACAAATTTCATGTACCAGATTGATTTTGTAGCAATGTATGCATATACACATCTAACATGTTATGTGTGATTTGATATATTGGTAATAATATAAATATTGACATGAAATTTAGTTCATTCCATTATACTTACACATATCAGACGTAATGTTACACTTTCATCACATACTGTTATCATTTAAATAGATCACTGCAAATTTGATTTGCAAGTGATACTTGTGGAGGACATACAATGTATTGTTGTATATACGTGTGTGTATGTGTGTGTGTGTGTGTGTGTGTGTATATAGTTTTATATCCTATCTTCTAGTTCTGGGTGCATTGTATATAGCAAGTATGACTTGCTAATATATATCATCCTTAATTTTAAAACATTCTCCACATAAATATGAATTTGGTTTCCTTTTAAATGTTAATCACATATTTGTTGCCTGGTTCATATATGTTCACAAAGATCTTGAACTGTAAAGAATTGAGCTAAATACATTGGCCATTTATTGACTTAGTACATATAGATGTTATATATGCATTTTGATGTGTGTATAAATAAATGCAAAATATTATAATACATTTGATGTATTTAACTTTGCATGACCCCATGGATTGAAACCGTTTCGTAATTGCAGGGGTTATCATTGCTGAAATTGTTTCAGCTCTGCAGAAAGATCAACTAGAAAGGGCATGGTTCCGCAATAACAAATATCAAAACTCTCTGGTCTGATTGGTCTGTACAAGACAATGAATGGCAGCATTTGTAAATTTTATTAAATGTATAAGTTACAGAACTTGTATGTAATGCATAATAGTATGTAGCACTATCACAGATCATTGTGTAATGTAATTATACTGAAAGGGTCCGACCCTTTACTTGTATATACATGAACATATGTTTTGTATAATGGATAGAAAATAAATCATGTATGACCTGATTAGAGGCAGATCTGTGTTGGTTAATTTTACATGAGTGGTTGAAAGTTACAAGGGACAAATGCTGTTTAATTTCATTGCATTTGTTTATGTTAATGTGAATGTACATGTTGACATGTTCATATATTTAAATTTGATAGGAATTCTGACTGATATAAATGTATGTTAATATATATATATTGGTAACATGTTTTATGCTCTATATGTTTGTATGTCATTTCCTTTTCGGGCCTGCAAGTTTGTTCACATATATTTTGATATTTATGGGAATTCAGATTTTGATAACTGGGCATTAGTTTAAATGCATTTGATGCTACAGTGAGCTACGAGTCTTTCATTATCGTCATATGTACATAGCTGTTGGATATCTCCTTTAAGCTTATGCAAATGACATACACGAATATATGAGAGTTAAAGATAACCAATAATTTTGATATATTCAAAGGAACTATTGGCATAATTACTATACATTGTTGAATTTAAATACATATATATATTTTTTATATATTTTATTTAAATCCAGTTATATTACGAATATCAAATACATATATTGGATATATGTAAATGACTCTAATACTGTTTGCCATTACGAATTATAAATTTCCTCTAAAAGAAAATTTTTGTTATATCAAGTCATGGTGACGTCTTCCAATAATATACTCATCACTGTCCAAAATCACTGAATGTAACTAACGCCAAAGCGTTGTGCACCTTTTTATTTTGGTTATATACGATGGAGTAAAATGTGGTGCTCCAACCGATTATTGGGTCTGACTTAACTAGGCTGCATAATACGATTATGGCCTTAGAGACAAAAGCATGAATTATTCTACATTTTGAGCAAATGAATAATACTAAACAAAATGTTCAATATGCGATCTAAGAGTTATATAGAAAATATAATTGACATAAGATGTCTACCTAAAAGGTTGTGTTTTGAGTTTAGCCAAAGCTGGGTCAAGGCATGACTAGATATGGATCTTGGAACACCATTATATGTATATAATGATTTACATATATATACAGAAGGATGTTAATTTGAGTGGGAGCATATTTTAGTTTAAATTAAATATTTATGTTAATATAAATTTTAATTGTCAAAATTTTGTGATTAAATAAATATTACAGAATCAGTTATTATTTTATCTAATGTAGATATTAAATAATAAGTAACTCGATAATTTAAATTCGTCCTTAAGAAGGATAAATTGAATTAAATCGAATTTCTTGACTAACATTGAGACTTAAGGATTGTCCTCGAACAAATTAAACGTAATTGTTTTAGAAATAAAGGGAGGATCGAAACTGAGTCAAAGTATGACTTCAACCGATTAAGATATAAATATTATGAAATCTACTTATACATCTCTAGTATTAGATACTAGATATGAATCACATAAATGTATGTGAATTTACAAAACTGCAATGTAAGTAGTAATTTGATTAAAAATGACAAGTGGACTTACGACTGGAAATGAAGCAAATGTTGTTGGATTATCCATAGGAAGTTGATTCTTGTTGTATATACTGGCTTAATTAAACAAATATAATAATTGTTGTTATGAAATTCCACTTAAAATAAATGTTATAATATATCTTGTTTAGACAAGTTTGAATTTCATTTGTAATAAAAGAATAATTGTTATTCATTTTATTTAAATGAAATATCGTATGGAATTTCACAAATAGTTAATGATATCTGTAAATCCTTAACTATAATGTACTTGACATTAATAATGACTGGATTAAATTTAGTGATTTAAATCCAATAGTATTACCAGTTAGCCCAATAAATAAGAAAGTATATCAAAACTCCATAATGATGGAATTTTGAAATCAATTGATTTCGAATCATATGAAGAATACGGATCTTGTTTATTAGACAAAATAACTGAATCACCTTTCACTTGACGCAGTGAATGAGTGATAAGTATTGGTTCTATACATAATGATGTATATGGAGCAATGGATACATAAGCTAGAGGTAGGTTCTATTACTTCATGATATTTACTGATGACATCAATAAATACAGATATGTGTATCTTATGAAACACATATCATAATCCTTTGAAAAGTTCAAAGAATTCAAAGTGAAGATAGAAACCAATTTCAAAAGAAAATATATACTTTTCGAACAGATCAAAAAGAATATTTAAGCCAGTTAATTAATGACTGTCCATATGAGTTTGAAATTGTTTCATAACTTACTCCACCCAGAACACCATATTGAAATGGTGTGTCTGAAAGGAGTAATCACACCTTATAAGATATGGTACGACCAAGATAAGTCATATAGATCTTCCAATAAATTAAATTTAGAACAATTGCATTTAAATCCCATTAAAACGATTTTAAAGAAACCATATAAGATATGGACTAGGAAATGTCCTAGTGTGTCTAATTTGAGGATTTGGGATGTAAGGCGTTTGTTAAACGTCCCTCCTCTGATAAGATCGAACCCAAATCAAATAACTATTTTGTGTAATATCCACAAGAAACAAATGGATATTATTTCTATAAATCCTATGAGAATAAAACGTTTTATTGCTCGAATTGATATCCATTTTAATGGAGATCCAGTCTCTAAGATACCAATGAGAATGAAATAGAAATAGAAATGTCTCGAAAACCACATAATGTCATTGAATCTTGTATAGACAAGAAATTAAGTGGGAGTGACACAATAATTCTAATGTTATTTGATAACACATTAATTATTGTGAATAAAATTAATTTAAAACAAGAAATAAACTCTGATTCTAAGAAAGAAAATGTTTGGATTAAGAATTTCATGATTGAACTTAATTCATTGTTGATCCAATGACATACGTTGCGACAACAATGTGGCTGATGCTCAGGCCTAAAACCTTAAACTGACTATTAATCCAAACATATATATTTAAGAAATATAATTCCGATGTGAAGTTGTTCACAAAGGAAAATAAACATATCTGCAAAGTTACAAACGTTGTAATGTTGCAGACCTACTGAATTAAACTCTATCGCAGCAGAAGTTTAATAGTCACACTAGTTTCATGAGTATACGATACGTGAATGATTGACTCTAGTGCAAGTGGGAGATTGTCAGAGTTTATGACCTAGAGGCAATCCATTTGATGAGATTGATAACAATGTTGTTGTTATTATTTTATTTGGAATAAAATAATATTCTATTATATCATATTTACTGTGTAATATAAATATTAATATAATAGAAGTCCTTAGAATAATAATACGGAATTATATAGTTCGAGTAAGACTGAACTTGAGATTATATAATGTGATAAGTATTATAATTCTTAAATGTCCCTAGTCGAGTTTTATTGTTTATATAGGACAATAATAAAGCGTTGAGACTAGTATATTGATTGACTGATGATCACATCTCATTGATCATTAATATACGTGATATTAAAGTCAAGATATAAATACGTATTGGAGAATAGCGTATTGGGCTGACCCACCGTGAGATAACTACATATAATATAATCAACAGTATCATAAGTTGTTCTCATAGTGATAGTGATGTAATGGTCCTCAGACCTGAAATCATTATAATTTTATTCGAGGATATTTGTGTTTTGATATCATCTAAAGTTATTTCGTAACAGAGTAACGATAACGGTGATTATTGGATATATTTCGAATCGAATGAAAAATTATGAATGATCTAGATGGAATTTAACCCTACGATATATTCGTAGTGATATCCATGGGCATATTGATTGGGTGAGACTGTGAAATGCATGGTCGTGCTCAAATATTGATTTGTTTTAAACAGTCTGCTCATCAATCAAGATAAACATATTAAATTATAAATAGGATGATATGATCCATGACTCGAATTTAATCCTGGATATATTGGTTAAAAGGATTGTATTACACTGAGACACTGGTCACGGAAAGGTTGTATCGAATCATTGATCTTATTATAACTTGGGTAGCAGTGATGCATTGCTAGATGCCAATCTTTGTTTATGATTTTAAATACGATTTAAAATCATTGCCAACTTTATAATAACCTATCGGGTTACACATAACACCGTTTGAAAAAAGGATAAGAACCATTCAAAATAAAAGGAAATCAAGATGTTGATTTTTCTTTAACTTTGAAAAGGTACAAGGGTTATATGATCCTTTTTAATTTAGATTTTTTGTTTGCTATCGTTTAAAAGAAAAGGGCAGATGTTCTTTTCAATTAAGCCAGTTCATTCTTTCATTTGGAGCCGCCGCAAACAAACCCTAAATTAAGAAACCCTAGAATCCAAAATTACGGCTAGCACCGTCTATCCTTCCTCTCGATTTTTTTAGACACCATCGAGATCAAGCATTTGTGGACTCCAATAGAGGCTCGCTGCTTTGGGAGCTTGGATTCGAATCAACCCCTTCGATTCTTGTAGATGTTCATCGATGTGGAAACTGAAAACTCGAATTAGGTATGTTCATCCATGGAATCGTTAATGACAGGTATAAACCCTAATTTCTGTAAATGTTCAGTTTAAAAATAGTAGTTTATTCGAAATTACTTGAAATAAATGTAATTCTTGAGATACAATGAATCAATCACACAGAATTAATAATTTTAGATTTGAGAGGTGTGTGAGATTCAAAATATCAGAAATTTCAAATGATCTCAAACAAAACAAAAATCTAAGCTAGATAATCATGAATAACAGTGAATTTCAAGATGTAAACACTGAGTCTCAAGACAGTTAAAAAAAATTCAAGCCAATCTGAAAATCAATGAAATTATCACAACTGAGAAGTAGCAGTGTGCTGTAACGAGTATATTATTTTAAGTTTTTATAAAATGAATTAGAAGAAAACTCAAAACAGCAGTGTTGTGTGAAATTCAATTAAACTTTCAGATATTCAAAAAAAATTTAGAATTCATATTAACAGTGTTCAAGATATAACAAGAATACATCAACACTGTTAGGAATTCATAAAACAGAAAATGAACTTCAAAACAATTGCAGATATATACAAGTTTAAAGATCTGGATAAGATTTAAAACAACAGATTTTCTTTCAAATGAAGCAAATACCCAGAAAATCAGGAGTTCTGCAACTGGAAGTTAAAGAAGCCAAAAAAATAGAAAATATTGCAGTGACAAATCGAAAACAAAAAAAACAGAAGGAGGTATAAGGAGAAATAAGCAATTTTTTTTTACAAAAGCGAGTTTAGAGATCATATCAGAATCCAATGTAAATCAGAATCTCTAACTCAATAGATGATATGTAGCAGTTTTAATCCAATTTTAGCTATGCAGTTCCTCAGCCTCCTTCGGTACCTAACTGTTAAGAGGATTGAGTGGTCTAACAAAAGTAGTAAAACCACTCATAGTTATATTTGTACATTTTGGTACCCAAACCTGTTTGTATAATAATCCATTCGAATCTATTTTCGTACCTTTAGGAACCCAAATCTGTTTGACTTTAGGAGAATTCACTTTATTTCTTTTTGGGGTCCAAAAAGGATTAAACAGATTGTTATCAAACAAAATCTTGTTTCGTTCATGATTTAAAAATCCTTTGAAATTACCAGAGTTTAGATTTTCAAAATGATTATTTTCAATGTAGTTTGAAGGATTTTTAAAATCACAAGAATTCACTTTTTCAAAACCACTTGTTTTTTCAAAACCAAGACCTCGTTTATGACCAATCGAAAATTGGTTTTGTAACAGCTTATTCAACGATTTTTCCCCATTAGAAAATTTATCCAAAGTTGATTCTAATCGTTAAATTTTGGATTTAAGATCAGAATTTTCTTTTATCAGATTTGAACAACGATTAATGCTGATCTTTCTCCTTTCAGTATCATTTTGTTTCAAAAACAAATTTTCGTTTTCAAGAAGTTTGATTTTGGTCTTAGACTCAAAGATTTCAGATTCAAATTTAATTAATTTTTCAAATTCAAATTTCTTAAAATTTTCAATCTCTTTTTCAAGCTCGTTTAAAATTAAATCACTATTCAACAAGCTTTCTTTTTCAGCAATTTCATGTTTGGAATTTTTGATGGCCTTAAAATTATTAAATTCTTTTTGCAAAGAATTATTTGAATCTTTTAGCTCAACCTCGTTATATTTTTAAATCATAATTCCTCTTTAAGCCTTCGAATACTTTTGGTGTCAATAAGAAATTGCCGGGCATTTCTAGATATATTACTCAAAAGAATCGACACAATACATCCGTTCGATTAGACTTGAGAAAGTTTTGTCATTATTGTCGCAAACATACGAATCATGGGGAAATAAAGAAATAAATCGAATGGAACATATGTATTGTATTATTTTTCAAAGGAATACTCAAAAGAATCGACACAATACATCCAGTCGATTAGACTTAAGAAAGTTTTGTATTGAGATGAACGAGGTCAGTTATCAATTTCAAACAACTTTCACTGTCAGAATTTTCTAATTTCATGACATTTGTAAATTCTGATTCCAAACAGTTGATTTTGCTATTTAACTCATGATTTTTAGATTTTAAAGATTTGTTTTTACGATGGAGTTTATCAACGATTTTTGTTAAATCGGTACACATATAAACCAACTCTTCATACGAGAAGCTTTCAGTCTCATTGTTTGTTGAGTCTCTATCGTCTAATCTACTTGAATTTTCATTTATTTATTCTCCTGAGCATAGATCTGAATCTGAGTTGAGCATTTTAGGTTTTGAGCTGCTATTGTCAATCTTTCCATACTTCGTATCGAAAAAATTCCATATTTCCTGTGCAGTCAAGCAATGAGAGATAAGGTTATATTGGACATCATCAATATAAGAATACAAAGTGTGAATAGCACGAGAATTAAATCCAATATCATTCCTATTGACCATATCATAACCATTAATAACGGTATCCCAACACTTAATATCAACAGATTTTAAATATAATTCCATTTCTAATTTCCAATTTCCAATTTAAAAAATCTGTACAATTGAAAATAGATGGAATACGATTGGACTGATTTTCAGAAGACTGACAACTAGGATCCATGATTCTAGGGTTAAAGAAAACCAAGCTCTGATACCACTTGTTGGATCAAGATTAACCCTAGAGGGGGGGGGGGAGTGAATAGGGTTTATCACAATTTTTTGCAAAGCTATAATCTAACGGAATATTGAAATAATAATCAAATCACAGAATGCAGCAGATATAGAAATACAGAAAGTAAATAACACACAGAGATACCCAGCTTCGGCAAAATACTGCCTACTGCTGCATTCCTAAGGTTTCTACTAGGTGATAGGACAAATCCCACATACAAGACCATGTACACTCGCAAACCCTACTCCTATTCTAACCCTACGCTCAAAACCCTAGACTTATCGATATCCCCTCGATCAGATTTACCCTGATTACAACCCTATAACCAAAAATTCTAGATTTTACAGAATCTAGCAACTGTCGGTTAACCCCAAACTGAATTCTTCCTAGATTTTACAGACTTCTAGAACTGATGGATTGATTACAAATGGAATTTAAAGACAAAGCAAAAAGAAAATTAAAAACAAATAAACCCTAGTTTTTAAAAAGAATAAATCTCCCTTTAATCTTCAAATTTGGCTAGGCTTAGCCGACCAAATAGGTCGGCCCACTCATTTTCTTATTCGCTCGATCCTTTGCTTTGCTAAAAAAATGGCGGCTGGCTTCAAAGACTAGGGTTTCTCTGGAAATCCAAATCTCGATCGCGATTCTGATAAATCGATGCTTTGAGGCTGAAATCCTTTGCTTGGCTTGTCGATCGATCTAGTCTTTGTCTCTGGCTCTCATTGATTTGAAGATGATCGAATAATAGTGAGTAATCTGAATTTCCTTGCTTCTAGTTTCTTGCGAGTTGATCTTGGTTTTCGATCTCTTATTTGCCTGTGATGATATGCATGTAATATAGGGTAAAAACCCTAATCTCCGATTTCGTGATAAATGACTTGAGATTATTTGCGTTGATTTCATGTATTTTGCTTTGAATGTTGCTTTTCCTTTTTGATTAAATCCGCTTGATTGACTTATCTGAAATTTTTTGCTTTCCCTTTTGGCATTAAAAACCCTTGCGTGATTTAGATGTCCCTTGAACAGATCGAGAGAAAAAACTTGAATGAATTTGCAAAACTAAAACAGGAAAGTAAAAATTTGTTTCCAATATTTCCTTGTGTGATATCTGGCATTAACAAATTTCCTTGAATTTCATTGAATATGGCAAAATATACTTGCCCATTTAAAAACCGATTTCCTGGAAAAAATTCTGATTGCTCTTTGGTCCATGCATGATTGAATTTGATTGAAACATTTCAGGAAACAAAAATGAAAGAAAAAACATTTGTTTCCTATAGTTGTTGAATTTAATTCTGCCTAGTTACCATACCAAAAATGATTGAATCCAATCTTTATTTTTCCATGATTGATTGTGCAAGTCTGGAAAGAGGAAATTCAAATTCAGAAAGGCATTACTTTTCCTAGGATTGAAATACATCTATCATCATCATGCTTTAATTAATTCCCTCAAGTTGTTTGCCCTTCATGTATATGTGTATTGTTTACTGCCTAGACATGTTGTCTGATTTCTTTTGAATCCTTTGGTGAATTTTGGAAAGATTTGAAGTCAGAAATGCATACCATTTAATTCCCTGATGGATTTACATGTGATTGAAAAAAACTTTCCAGTCTTTACCATGCCAAGAACCATGTAGATGACTCATGCATATGTCCCCATTGCATCTTTGCCGCACCATGTATTCTCCTGAACATTTTCTTAACCATACAAATGAATTGAGTTATTGTACATGTTAAATCACTATGAGCTTTGATTTGAAACTTTCCAAAAAGTGTTTGCATAGCTCTGCGCCATTCACCTCTTAAAACTGTTGCACCATTTTGCGTGATTGACAAGTGCTTGACCATTGTTGTTTTGTTGAGCTCCATATGTTTGCACGTCCGTGTTGTCTGGTCATTGTATATTTTGTTGGCTCTGCCATGACCATTTGAGCTGAGCCATTGTAAAAATGCCGCCATACATTTGAGTATATTTCTGTGCACATCTGTTTGCTAATTCATGCAAGTGTTTTGGCTCCTTGTACATCCATCCATTTATGCTTGCATTTGTGATAACATCCTCGACCATAATGAACTTGCACCACTTTCATTATCTATGTTGTATCATGCTGAGTTGTACCATGCTTGTACCACCTTGCTTCTTGGCATTGAAGTTTGTATGTTGTGCTGACTTTAATCTTTATGCTTGAACCTATGTATGTTTGCTGAATTTCTTGTTTATGCTGAAACATGCTTGTACATTTGCTTTGTTTTGGTACTGACCATTTTGATTTGAAATCTGGTCTGAGCTTTAGTTTGATGTTGATGCTTCACTTGCATGTTAGCTTTGACAACACTTGTGCATGTCCAGAAATGCATATGTATCTTGGCATGTATGCATAGACTACTTGTATCACCATTTACTCGTGCATGTATTACCTGTATGTATGTGTATATATATATACATATATAGACACACACACACACAAATAACAGTGTATGTATACATATTTCGTGCATTTGTAATTTTTTTATCAGCAGACTGCAGGACTATGTTGTGGCTGTTCAGAATCAACTGGTTCTGATCTGCAAACCAATGTAGCATGTTGAGGCTGATCAGTGGGTACTACATGGATATATTCAAATCAAATCAAGTCATGAAAAATGATGAGAAACACACCAGAAATCTAAGGCAAATAAACCTTTTTAAAAAAGTTATATTCGCATGAATTCAGTATTATTTCTGTTGCAGTGTACTGTGTGTTTGTTTCATGTGACAGGTATGAAGACTAGACTGACGAAGGACTGTGAAGACAGAAGACTAAAAATAAGAAGAGTGTCAGTGTGTCTGTGTAAATGTATACGAATCTGTGTAAATGAAATTGTATAGAGTGATGAGTGATGTAGTGAGGAGCTGTTTATATATATATATGTATATATGAATTGTACTGATGTTTATAATAAACAAATTTGATTGAAATAAAAAACTATTTTATTGTTGTCAAACAAATTTGTCTATCATATTCTGTTTATATACAAGTACAATATGAAGTGAATGTTTAAACGGTGGAGTTATAAATAGTTGTACTGTTTGAGTGTTTTAAATATAATATTATATTTAAATACAATAATACTGTATGAATATATGAATGTCTGTACAGCCGTATTCTATTTAAATATAAATATTATATTCATATCTTTGATGTATATATAGAACAGTACAGTAACAAACACATTTATAATATATATATATATATGATTGTTATCATCAAACAAAAATCATATAATTGTGTATACAACAAGGTTATATACAACATTAAGAATCCTTCAGTAATCAAGAATTTCCTATTTCTGTTGCTCTCATCAACAGCTAATAGTGAGTTGCATAAGTCTTGGTTAAAGGGTATGCTTTGATCAGGGGGCGCTGCAGTATAACCAAAAGATTTTTCTTTTTTAATAGAAGAGGGGCAAGAAGAAGTTTGAAGAAATAAAAAAATACTTACTGACTTCCATCCAAAATCCACAGAAATTGTTGGGACATCGAACAAAGTAATAATGATTGGGAAATTCTCGTACACTGTCCACTAAGCCAGTGATTATTTTTGAACCTCGGCTTTCCACAAAGATAAATGAAGGGCGCTGGTTCCTTTTTCTGAAAGTATATAATGAGCATATGTCCTTAAACGAAGGAGCCTGATGTTTTTCCCTCGTAAAAAGGATGTAAAGGCTTGTTAAAATCGCATAACCATTCGAATGTAACTGGTATGGGGTAATAGCTAAGCTCCAAAAAATCATTTCTATGTAAGGATTAAAGGGAGGAACCGCTCCGCTTATCAACATGCCACGATTAACAGCAGCATATCCTTTGGGAGGAATATCTGCGAACTCCTTCTCCCTAGGTAGCTTAGCCTCTTCTTTTTCCGAAATACCGAATTGATTGTACAGCTGTTGGAACAAGCTAAAGGAAAGCTCCGTCGGGTGCCTCTCACAAGGTACATTAGAAAGTGCACGAGGTTGTGGGAAATCCTGGGCAACACCTATCGAAGAGACAACATTGGGTATAGACACAACTTGATCAGAACTTCCTCCTTGATCAGATTTTCCGACTTGGTCAGACATAGGTTGCTTCCTGAAATTGTGGGATTATAGGTCAAAGGAGAACATTTTGTTCAAACCCGAATAAACTTGAGAATAATTATTGCAAAAAAGAAAAAAAAACCTACCCGGAAACCCTATGACAGCTTAGTTAAGGTTGTGAGAACCTTTAAGGAATCTACAAGGGATAATTTCATTTAACACTCAGAAACCCCGAAACCGCATTCAGAATGATCAAATTCATGCTTCAAATTAAGACAAGATAAAATGAAGGAGAAGAACCTACTTACAGGCGAGCGAACAGTCTTAAATCTAGGTGAGCAGGCTGGCCAGATCGATCTCGAGATCGCAGAAGCCTTGATGAGAGTGCTGTACACAGATGCAAATCAGAGCAACGAAAGAGCTGGAGTAATCGGAAGTTATGAAAAGAATCAAAACAATGAAGAGGAATGCTTAGAATGGTGGCACCATTAGATATTTCTTCTTTAAAAAGACTGCAAAACAATATATAAGAGACAGACAAAAGGGGTAGCAAACCAAAATAGTACATCCGCCAAATCGCTTGTACATGATATGCAAACAAGCGATTTTGTGTTCAGAGTAGTAAACTCAACAATCGAGTAATTGGGGAGTCTTTCAAAATAAGCACATATAGAAATACGTGTAGAACCAATCAAATGTGCACAAGTATGGAAATAAGGGTGAAAATTAAAAGACGTTCGTTTAGAATGTTCTCACCACGTCAGCTTAATGCTCATATGCGCAAGTAAATGTCCTATCAAGTTCCAGCTGGTGTCCCGTAATTCAGCTATTAACGCAATAATACATCAAACTTCACGCCTGAAGGATACGACACCAATCAACCCCAATAAAGCAATATTAATCTCTGCACGACCGACCCTTCGATGAGCCAAGTTAAACCTGCCAAATAATGTTGTGATCAACCATGTCGAAGCTAGTAATTCCTTGCTAAAAAGAAATCACGGACTTCGAGGGGCAAGTGTTAATCCCTCAAAAAATTCATACGCACATTGAGTTATAAGATCCGAGCGGGAGCTACAGAACAAACACCTTCAGTGTTGATAGCGCATAGTTTTGTTCAAGGCATTTAGGCGGCTCAATAAAGATAAAGGGCAGGAGTCAAGGTCGTGCATATACTTAACAACTGCTTGCAAATTGCAATCCCTATCGCTCATATGTCCTTACTAATCAAACACCAACACATTGGTCAGATACACCTACCGGTCGGTCATATATAGTTATTAAAAAGAGCACACTTACATCTAAAAATGCCAGCCTTAAAGGGTCATCGCCCGCTTACTCCTGATCAGACATAACCACATTAGGGAGCTATGATCGTTCGTCCGCTCGCTTCACCATCAAGCAAATCAGATACCCACTCATCATTTACCAGATATAACCATGCCCAAAGAACACCGACTAAAGTCACCCGCTCAACTACTCAAAGCAATCGCTCTTATGGAACTACTCAAGCATGACAACTAGATACAACTAAGGACAGGGTGGTGGCATAAGTGTAATTGATGAAATGAGCGACTGGTAGCCGGCATATACATATTTTAGATCATTTCCTAAGGAGAGCTCACCTATAAATACAACATGGCTATCAACGTACAGGGGTCCGATCTTGGAAACCACAAAGTGCTGCTAAATTCTGTCCTCATCATTTCGTTGGCTCGAAGCTCCATCATTCATCTGGCCATGGCGTCAAGCATAGTCCTGTAATCAGGAGACGAAGACGTCTTCCTTTTCAATCACTTATCCATCCTTTCCCTCCTCAAACTTCATTATTCTCTTGTAATTAGTATGAATAAAAGTATTTTGAGTGAATATAGAAATGGGTGAGAAAAGAGAGTTTATGTATTTTGTAATCCTCATTATACGAATTCAAACTACCTTCATAGTGGACGTAGGCCTAATTTGCGGCTGAACCACTCTAAATCCTATTTCCGCTTTACCTTCTCCGCATTTTTATACCAATTGTTGTTAAATACGACTCCATATATTTTCTTATCACATTGGTGAAGTATAGCTTTAGTATCTTTGGTGTTTAGACCAATTTTGGTGTAAACACTGAGTGGGTCCAAATAAATCCATATGTAGTAATTCTAATGTTTGTAAAGTTGAGATGACTTACTTAGATTTAAAAGATGATTTGGTTAAATTTCCTATTTGACAATCTAAGCAAAGATTTTTTATTTTAAAATTTATTTTAGGTAAACCTTTTACTAATTCATTTCTCGAAAGTCTCTGAATAGTTTTAAAATTTATATGACAAAAACGTTTGTGCCATAACTAAGAATGCTATCTTTGGCTCTTAAATACATTTCTTTATTATTATTAACTTTCATATTCAAAACATACATATATCTATCTCTATTTCCTTCAAAAATAAGATTTTGATCTTTGTCAAAGCTTCTACATTTATTTTCAGAAAATGTTATTTTAAAACCTTTGTCACATAATTGAATAATACTTAGTGAATAATGTTTTAAGTTTTTAACTAAATAAACATTAGTAATAAGAGGTAGATTTGAAATATAGTAATTGCACACAGTCAATTATATACTGGTTCGGACCATTGTGCTACGTCTAGTCCTAGACTCCCTTCTGGTACTTCACTAACACAAAAACCCTCACTTTATCCGGAGGAATAGGTTCAAAATTGCTCGAACATCCGAACGAGATTTCTTGCCTCAATTGCTAAAGAGGATTTCCACAATACAGAATAATTGATGACTACTTATGTTCTTGATAAGACTGATATGTCGATTTGATGTACACCCTTCCTATAATCTTTCCTTGATGATAAACGTGTAGTTTGTGAAATAATAAGGAATATTTGAAATCTTAAGAATGAAAATAGAGTGCTTTAGAAATTTTGAATACTTAGAGTAAGATAGAAAGAATTAAGATAAAATTCAGTGAGTGAATCGCATAATCAAGCCTCTATTTATAATATACAAAAGGTTACAACTAATCTTGAAGAGATTTGATTAAGAGGTTTCAATTGGAAAGTTGCGACTCTTCATTTTAAGTTGCATCCCTTCATCTTCAGATGTCCATTTTTGAGTTTAAATTCAAACAACAAAGAAGTAGGCCATTTCCGTGATAATCCAGACGTCTGAAATATTTAGGTCAGGCGTTTGAATATTGTATAAAATTGAAATTCATTTCAGCAAACAAACGTCTGATAAAAATATTTCAGACCTCTATTTTCTGTAACAGGCCTATTTCTTTGTGCATGTCATTTGTATATATAATGTGTATGTGTGTGTATCATTAAGGAAGATTTTAGCAATTTAAACTATGACTGATAGACTCTCAACATATATAATCTTCAATCTAATTTCTTGAATCTGTTGTCGTATATCTTCCTGCAAAACAGAGTTAGTTGATATATATATATGTATATGTGTGTGTGTGTGTGTGTACATGTATAGTTGTCATAATAGAATCGCTATTTAGCATGATCCAACACCTCGCATGTCCAGTCAATCTTCAAGTACGTGCGGATGACTGCCACTTTAACCTTATAACGGGAGCTACCCAAGGCATCAGGGATAATCCAAATGATGTGAAGATCTCCGGTATACAACCACCGTTTTTAATATTTTCGACAATCGTCGTATTAGTTATTCAGAATGGGTTGAAACCCAATCTTTCCGAATGACTATTGCATTATCAAACTCAAGTGATATATAAACATATCATAAATATGATTCCAATTCAGAATATTCTTTTATTCAAATATCTTTTACATTGGGAATTACTCTCATAAATCTTATCAAAGATTTATATAATCTCTTTTCACAAACTTAACTTAAAATAAGATTCATAAGCCTTATTGGGATTATCGAGCCTTACAAAAAGGTAATCTCTTATATCAATATACCATTCCCATCCTATTCGTCCCGTGGAGCAAAACAGGTTGTACTCTGTATCTAACACCACTCGTATTTGGTAAGTTTAATTATCTTCTTTCCTTTTAAATCTTTGCTGAATGATTTATTAAGAATCCAACATAGTTTTAATCTCATTTCGTTCAATCAAATCTTTATTGAAAGAATTATTACAACTCAAACTTGAGAAAGCATCTTTCCTTTAACTGGGTAAAAGAACATATGTTATTTAAAACATCATTCATGATAAACCCAAAATCAAACATCCATTCAATTCCAATTAAATTTATTAATCGGAGAGCTTTACTTCGGAAAACTTCACTAATATTAATTAAAAGGTTTATTCCACAAACTTCATTTTCAAATGGGTTTAAGCATAGTGTTGTTGAAGACACCATTCACGACAAACCTAGAATCCAATTTGATATCAAATATAAGGCTTTAAATAGAAATCATATCGATTTATATTCAATATCAAATTATGAAACCAACAATTACCGTATAGAGAAGAACAAAATCTTTATCTTCAAAATACCTCAAAATAATATCCGTATAATTATAGAATCCAATATTGAAATATCCAAAAGTTATTTCCATTCAAATCCAAATAAACTTAAGTTTGAAAACTTTAAGTTTATCTACAAACTAAACTTCAAATTATTGATTTACTATGTTAAGTAAATAAGGTCAAAAGTGTTACGAACCCAAACCCCCGCTCCACTGTGGCAAGGTCTATCTTTGGAATATAACACATTAATCACATCAGTAGATTACAGGATATAGCATAATACACAAAACCAGAGAATAATCTACATCATATCATAACAGTGAAATCATAATCATCAAGACCAGAGTTACACAGATATAGGATCCTACTTAGTACATAAAAAGTTTCATCAAATAGATAATAAGTCTACAGCGGAATCAAATATAATTATACATGCAATAGTTTTTTAAAAAGTTCAAATGCAAGGATAAAAGAGAAGTCTTCATCCTCATTCAAAAAGAGCACCCAATGGTACAGTGCATATCCAAAAGTAAGCCTATCACCTGTTCACTTGGTTACCCGTGTAAAAATTGGGCACCCGAGTTTGCAAGGGAAAAACAAGCTACGAGTCAGTCATAGGACTGGTATGGGAAATCCTACAGTTACTTAACTTATTTAAAAATGAGGCAAATCATAGGACCACGACATATAACATGGAATGGGTTTACTCCATTGGATTTCCAGTGCATAAAATGAAGTAAGTCTATAAACAATGCAATGCTTTTTATAAAAATGAAGCCGTTATAAGACTAAGGTCCCATCACACAATGCAACGCAAGCCGGAAGATAAAGTTTTTTGCCTTATAAGGGCCAAATATGCTTGATAAGTAGAAGACAAAAATCATTTGGTATTATGGTTAGTGTTTAGATGTTTCAAAACAATTTCAACATAAATGTATCAAACATAGACGACATAGGTACCACATATTATTTCGCCATATAGTTTTACAACTAAAACCGCACGATGTCGTATTGGAAATTGGATTTCCATCATAAGTCGAGGCAAGGGATGTCTCCTTACCGATTCAGATCACCTTTAGCAAGATGAACCAGGATCATACCAATGGGCAACCTTTGGAAAATGTAGGGTCGTTCCACACCTAACGTTTGTGGATTAGTTATTCCTGAACAATATGTTTCCCGATCCTATCATACCTACATCCTGGTCAGTATGTCGACCATAAGAGCCTTTTACGGCTCTATATCCATGGCGCCTCACAATCCATCATCCACATAAGTAAAAATGTTTAGGATCCATACCATGACACCACTTTTAGCTATAAAGAAACACATGCACTCCCTGCGTCCTTAATCATGTTTTTGACTCATATCGGGGTGCAAGGCTCGTGATTCAACGCTATACACAAAGCAGTGCTATATTAAAGTTGTTCTTTGATCATCAACCAAAAAGCTCTGTTTTTCAACAAAAGTCTTGATCATTGCATCTCAGCATGCCACATTGACAATCCATCTCATACAAGTGATATATATCCATATATAACCTCTAAGCTCGTACGTCTCAGAGAAGGGTGTTAAGCAAGAGAATAAATTCCTCACCACCAAATAGATATATATATATTTAATAGAAATCAATCAATACAGAATGAAATCCAATGTCAGACACACAATCCATTTACAAGATCGTTCTGGGTTTGAATGAAACCGAAGGCACCTTATTCCTCGTCCCATATGTCCAATACAAGAGAAAGGTCCTCGCATATCGGGAAATCAACAAGTATGTCCGTACAACTACCACTGTAGTCCCTTCAAGGCAGCTACCCATATCCAAGGCATCAGTAGTAATCCATTCGATGCGAAGATTGTCGGTTTTGCACTGTCTTCATTTTCTTTGACTTTTAGTTGTCGTTTAATTATTTGAAATGAGATTTAGCTAGGTCTTTTCAAACAACTATCGCATACATAATTCAAATCAAAATCTCTTCTTTGGTCATGCTATTGGCCTTCGCAATTCTTTTCACTACCTTATATAAAAAGGTTTAATCGAGAATTTAATTCGGTCATCGAATTAAATACTCAAGTCTTAACATATTCGAAATTCATTTTAAATTTTTCCATCCAAATCATACTTAACCATTTTTATTCTATAAAACAAGTAAAATTGGTTCGCAAACATTTCAAATCGCTTATAATAATGTAAAATGATTTTTCGCTATATTTTTATATATAAAAATAGCTCAATTCAGTCGAACGACATTTCAGGTCATTCAGCTGCAATGGCGCTTTTTTCATTCAATTTTGAATTAAATATTTCTCAAAATCTAACCATTGGATCTTAACATATTTATTATCGTTGGAAAGATCTTTTTGAAACGGATCCAATGGTTCTAATTTCAGGAAAATCCGATGGTCGGATCTCCCGATATGCTCGTTTAAAATTATGGGTCTAAAATGTAAACTACTGCTATGTGATTCGTTTAATTAAATTTATATTTAACGTATATAAATATAATTCGTTCAACGGCTTCCAAACTATTTAATTCATCAAATATTTGGCTAATTCCTTAAATTTTCGAAAAAGTTCGTCATAACCTCTTTTATACGGAGTGCTCGGAAAAACCATAACTCGCCTCAACAGGCCCCAATAACTCACCGTATATTCATACAACATGTGTACACTGAGAGATGTGTAAAAACAAGTCATCGCAATGTCCATGTGGGATTTAAAAATCATTATGAACAATCATTGTGTCACATATATATAGAATGACGTGTATATTTTTGTCATCTCCAGACTTGTGTAGGGTTTGTTATTAAATCTTGGAAATTCCGTTATATGTTTATTTAAGTTCATATCAAGTCCAGTCTTCATTCAATAACCAATATGCCATATACATGATCTCCGGTCATTTGTTCTCGTCATATAGCATTAAATATTTGAATGCAATACGGTTCACATTATATAAGCATCAAGCAGCAACATGCTTATATGGGTATGCTATGATATGTTATGCAATGTAGTCCAATACCTGTCACTATCCTATGGCGTTTGTTCAATTCATCCAAAAGACCATCACACACATCCATGTCACACACAGTAGTCATTAATAAACCATCCAGTGCCATTTAAGGCACCACAAAGTGTCCATCCACATGGTATGAAATGCGAATGTCTCATATCCACACAATGCTTCTAACAATAAATAAAAATCACATTTTTAGTGAACTATACAATGTGTACAATATCAATGAACTTACATAAGCCGTGATAAGCATCAATAAAATATGATCAAATATTTTGAATCAACAATGGATAGTCAAAATAAATTCACTACACCACTACGTAAATTCTGATTTTAGAGCAGCTTGAATATTCAGTTGCATAATGATTAAAAATAATACTTTTACATCGCTAATCGCTCGCTAACATCATGATAAATTTTTATTATTGTTTTAGTGTTCATCGTATTACTTCGTAGTTAATTTTATTTAATCCATTCAAGTTAAAATTCAATAATATCAATACAGTTTTATTTATATATGTAACAACCCGCATTTTACATATCTGAAGATCATAAAATATTTTTATTTTATTCCCTGAGGGTTGGATCATTCTCATCTTTTAATATGTTGCTTATGGGGATGTGAGACATGTCCATAATTTTACCGATTTTGTTTGTGACCATTTTGCCCCTGTCAGTCTTGTACATGGAATAACTTTTGACTCAGGCCAAATCAGAAGTGAGACCTGTTCCATTGGAAAGGAATTGATGTTTACCTTTCTGTAGAGTGGTTACATTAAGGATTTGGCTCAGGGGTTTGGGAGAAATCGTTGTTTTAATGTTTTTCAGTTCGCTGTTCATGTTTGGAGAGCCTAATGGGCTGAATTGGGGAACACCATTAGTGCTTTGGTGGAAACGATAAATAGAGGGTGAGGGGTATGGAGGATAGGTTACTTCTACCATTCTCTCATTTGGAGACCTTGTGCTTCTTCTTCCTCTAACACCTATCCACCATTAAAAATCCAAATCCAAGGAGGGAAATCGAAGATCTACACCATTCAAGGCTAGATCTACATCGTTCCAAGGGAAAATTCATCGGATCAAGGAGCTTGGTTTGAAGTATTCACTGTTCGGTTTCAGAATTCTATCATTTTAGCTTGTTTGGAGAATCGGTGAGTGATTGCAATGAAGTATATGAGTGTTTGTGCATGTTTCTCATCAAATTGGAATGTTTTACCGTAGATTTACACCATTCCATATCCATTTTCATATGCATCACCCTATGATCTAGTCTTGCAAGTTTTACTTGATAATTTTATGTCATTTTACATGTTTATGTTAGTTAGATCTCTCATTTTTATCATATGTTCATTTTAATGGTTTTTGGTGAGATTCACATCATTTTTGTGGTAATCGTCATATTCATGTGGTTAGTAATGTTATGATATGTTTATGATTGTGTTTGATGATTTTGGTTGAGTTGATTTCGTCGGATTCGTCGTTTGGCGAAGTTTTGGTCGAAATCAGAGTAGAATTGGAGAAGTGCAGGTTTTGGGTCTGGTCTTCCCATTCGGGAGGAGTCTTCCCATTCAAGAGGGGTCTTCCCATTCGGGAGGGGTCTTCCCATTCATGAGGGGTCGGGTCTTCCCATTCGGGAGAGGCTTCCCATTCATGAGGGGTCGGGTCTTCCCATTCAAGAGGGGTCTTCCCATTTAGGAGGGGTCTTCCCATTCAAGAGGGGTCTTCCCATTTAGGAGGGGGTCGGGCTTCCCATTCAAGAGGGGTCTTCCCATTTAGGAGGGGGTCGGGTCTTGCCATTCAAGAGGGGTCTTCCCATTTTGGAGGGGTCTTCCCATTCAGGAGGGGTCTTCCCATTCAAGAGGGGTCTTCCCATTCAGGAGGGGTCTTCCCATTCAAGAGGGGTCCTCCTATTTAGGAGGGGTCAGGTCTTCTAATTCATGAGGGGTCGGGTCTTACCATTCAGGAGGGGTCTTCCCATTTATGAGGGGTCAGGTCTTTCCATTTAGGAGGGGTCGGGTCAGACCAAAGTGGCTCGGGTCAGGCTATTCTGGACAACCATTTCTGGTCAGCTATTTCTAGTCAGACACTTCTGATGATGATGTGACTTCAAAGTGAGTTTAATTGGGAAGTTAGGAAGTGTTAAAATAATGCTATGGATTTCTTTGAACCTTATAGAGATGTTCGTTGGTTCAACGATGGTGGTGGCTTCGACGAGAATCCAGAAGGGGATGTTCAAAGTGATGTGATATGTTCGTTGATCGGTGAAAAGCAACGAATAGGAAGACAACTCAGAGGTCGTGAATTGGTGGATAATGGTTACTCGAGAAGGTCACTTGAGCAGTAAATAGCCATCAAGGTTGGACGACTAGAGATATTGAAGGCCGGGAGATTATCTAGCAGGATCAAAGCAGGGGTACGATGGGGCCACCCAAAAGACTGATTATAGGTCAAGTACCTTGAGTATCGTTGAAAGGCCTAGTTGTCAAGATTGGACATATGGAGTTTATGCTAGAACTAGGGTTACCATTATCCCTTGACATATGGCAAGGTTGGCCGTCATACGATTTACGGTAGTTTCAAAGCAGGATTGGCGGTGATAGCCAGAGTCAGTCATGGATGATTGGTTGTTCTGTTTGTACTATCTCATATAGATTATCCAAAGTCGAGGTAGATGTTCTTTGAGTGCTTAAATGATATTGGTTTAGGCCTCTGGGAAGAGTACTTGGGGAATGTTAAACTCGATTAAGGTTGTCTACGTGAGACCTAGGTAATCTGGATGCTATGAATGTTATCAATGGTTGTTCTGGTTCCCATTTATGAATTGTTTTTCCTTTGGTTGAATAGATTGTAAAGGCTATCACTATCCGATGTGGGGAAGATAAGGTTGAGTTCTTCTCTGGTGTCGTGGGTAGATTAGTATGTTTATGTATCCCTTCTCATACACTTTATTGTTGAAGTTTGTTAGCTGTTTTATCACTCACTAAGACTGTTGTCTGACTCAAGGTTTTATGTTTCCTCTTATTACTTTGGGCTGTTCATCCGGTTTTGGATAGGCAAACTAAGTAACAGGTGACAGGTAATGCTTTAGCGAGGACGATGATGCTGATCGATGATGAGCAGGAGGCTTACATACCAGTTTTATTACTATCTAATAATTGGATTTCCGCTATTTGCTTTTCTAAGTGATGTAGTGAGGCAACTTTGTATAAACACTATTTCCAAGTTTGTGGATATTACTTTCTACTTGTATCCAGTGTTTCTGCTTCACTATTACTACCTATTGTATATATTCTATTATATTTTATCCCTGCGCTATGAGTTTGCGACAGGTTTCGTTTATCTACCAGACCTTGATGATCGTCAATAGTCGCCTGGCACACCTTTCGGTGCATTATTCCTCTTGTATAGTGCGGGGGCTGTGGGCGGTCATCACATTTAGTATCAGAGCTCTGGTCAACGATTGTAGCCAAAGTACGAAGACGTAATTACGTATGAGAGACGTACTTGTTGATTTCAGCTGGATTTTTACTATATATATATGGATATTTATATATATTAGCATATATAGTAGTAGTGGTTGTTTTCCTTTAGCAGTTTATCTTGTAAGTGGACTAATCATTCTATTTGTAGATTTAAATGAGTCGTCAAACCTCTAGGAGTGAGCCTGAGACTGGATGGGTAGGAGATGGAAGCCAATTAGGAGCTTTAGTTGTTGCACCAGAGTATCTAGTTATGTTTGAGGGGGCCATGGTGGCAGTAGCCATGATAAGGAGGCCCATTCCAGAAGCGTCAGTAGAGCGTGGTGTTCCTGTACAAGTACCCAAAGGGATTCGGTTAAGCGACAGAGGGAATATTCTCCTACGGATGAAAAAACCTTTATTGGCCCTAGTGCTAATTAGAAGAAAAGCAAGAAGAAGAAATCTAAGAAGAATGAGCCTTTCTTCGATTGTCAACTGGAGGGCCGTTATTCATGGGATTGTATGGAAGAATGGAAGTGCTTTGAATGCAGCAAGCCTGGACATAAGAAGAAAGACTGTCCGGACCTTCCAAAGAATAGGCAACCGGAGGAAGCATGTGTTGTGGAAGCTATTCCAATTTCCTATTATATTCTTGAAGAGAACTAGGAGAAGTTGTTGTTTGGATGTGCTTCCAACCAGTGAAGTTGTTTGAGTTCTATTTGGTACTAGAGAATCATCATCTTTTACCTACAATAAGATTGTATGTTGAATGGGTTCGGAACTTGAAGTTGTAACAGGCCTTTAGTTGTAATTGATCTAGTATGG
This sequence comes from Allium sativum, assembly GCA_030737875.1. Taxonomy (NCBI): domain Eukaryota; kingdom Viridiplantae; phylum Streptophyta; class Magnoliopsida; order Asparagales; family Amaryllidaceae; genus Allium; species Allium sativum. The sequence goes on along the minus strand of CM060919.1, from coordinate 791,751,705 downwards.
GTTCATCTGCTTTATGCAAGCTTTGTGGATCTAGTATTGTTGATCATGAATGCTCATTTATGAGTGGTTGCTTAGTTGTAACTTTCGCTGGGTTTGAAATCATCTTGGGTATGGATTGGCCCAAGAGATGTGCGGCAAAAGTATGTTGCGAAAAGCTAGATATAACAGTCGGGGGTGTGGTAGGGCGGGAGGTGTTGATTCGGGGTAACCCGAAGATGGTGTTCTTATAAGTTGTTATATTCGCTTGTGATTCCACAAGAAGACTAGTCATCTGTGCTGATCGCTAAGGAGTATTAAGATGTCTTTGATGAGGTCAAAGGGTTGCCGCCACATCGTGAGATCAAGTTTAGAATCGATTCGGTCAAGGGTGTTAGACCAGTCGTTATGCCTCTTAGGCAGATGGCGCCTAAGGAACAGTGAGAGTTAGAGGTGCAAGTTCGTGACCTTTCGGGAAAAGAATTCATTCGGAGAAACATTTCCGGATGGGGTGCACCAGTGGTGTTTACAACCAAGGCAGATGGCTCGTTAAGATTGTGTGTGGACTATCATGAGCTGAATAAGGTGAACAAAAGAACAAGTATCCGTTGCCAAGGATAGATGACTTGTTCGATCAGCTTCACGAAGCCAAAGTGTTTTCTTAGATGGATTTGGCAACGGGATTTCACCAGTTGAAAGTGGCTAAGGATAGTGTGCCAAAGACTGCTTCTAGGACACCATCCGGTTTCTTCGAGTGATTGGTGATGCCATTTAGGTTGACTAACGCATCAGCGTATTTTGTTGATCTTATGAATAGAGTATTCCAAGATCAGTTGAACAAGTTCATGCTTCTGTTCGTGGATGATATTCTGGTTTACTCCAGAAATGAGGAAGAACATAAGACGCACTTGAGAGTTGTGTTAGAGATCTTACGAAAGCATCAACTAAGAGCTAAGTTTTCAAAGTGTCACTTCTGGAAGAAAGAAGTAAGGTTCTTAGGTCATGTTGTTTCTGGAAATGGAATAGAAGTTGACCCCGCTAAAGTGGAAGCAATCCAGGACTGGGATAGACCTAAGAGTGCGATGGATGTTCGTAATTTCCTTGGGTTAGATGGATATTACCGATGGTTTATCAAGGATTTCTCCAAGATGGCTGCACCGTTAACAGGATTTACGAAGAAGAACCAAGTGTTCACATGGAATGTGAAGTGTGAACAAGCATTCGGAATCTTGAAAGAGAGACTAACGAGTACTCCTGTGTTAACCATTCCGAGTGGGAATGAATAGATGGTGGTATACAACGATGCATGTAGTACTGGACTTGGAGCAGTGCTAATGCAGAAGGATAAGGTTGTGGCCTATGCGAGTCGACAGCTAAAGCCGCATGAGAAAAATTACCCAACTCATGATTTAGAGTTGGCAGCGATTGTGTTTGCTTTGAAGATGTGGGGACATTACCTATTGGGAGTTAGATTCGAGTTGTTCACGGATCACAAGTCATTAAAGTATCTTTTCTCCCCAAAGGATTTGAATCTTCAGCAGAAAAGATGGTTGGAGTTTCTGGCGTTGTATGATTTTGAATATAGCCTATACTCCTGGTAAAAGTAACGCAGTTGCAGATGCGTTGAGTCGAAGACACGCAAGTTTGGGAGTGATGTTTTCGGATTGGAAGAACCTTGAGTATTTGGCAAGGTTTGATTTCAGGCCAAAGTGCGAGTTGGAACCTAAAATGTTGGCAAAGCTTGTCGAGTTTATCCCGAAGCTGGAACCGAAAGACAAAGAGTTCGAAGTTGATTGAGAAGGTTGGCTTCGAAAGCATGGGCGATGAGTTGTTCTTGATATTGCCGGATTGAGAGATGAGGTTCTGAGAGAATGTCATCAGTCGAAGTTGACGATTCATCCCGGTGGTAATAAAATGAATCAAGATATGAAGTGAAACTACTACTGGTAAGGGATGAAGCGATATATTGGAAAGTTCATTTCTAAGTGCATAAATTGTCAGTTGGTGAAAGTTGAACAGAAGAAGCCAAGTGGGTTGCTTCAGCCATTAGAAGTTCCTACATGGAAGTGGGAGCAAGTATCGATGGATTTTATCAATGGACTACTTAGAACCAAGCCAGGAAATGGGTCGGTAATGTTGGTCGAGTTTTCAGCAACGCTTCTAAACACTGTGGTAGGTAGCTTAAGTGCTATGGGTTGTTGGAACGGTTTCGATAGACGAGCAAATCCGAAAGCTCGCGTATAAAATTGATTTTACGCGAGGGATGTAGATTGTGCACAATATTATGTGAGTCGTTTTTGTGAAAATATTTGCATGGTCCGAATGTGGTAGTACCTCCGGAGTAGTACGTCAACCTTATAGTTCAGTTTGTAGTTACGAAACCTTATAAGCCACTTCGTGTTATGGAAAATAACACGAAAAAGCTTAGGGAGAGGACATTTTATTTAGTTAAGTTATAATGGAGTGGAGATGGCGACGATGGTATGTAGGGGACGAAGGAGAGAATAAGTAAGACCCATCCAAAATTCTTCGTCCATAGGACCCATTAATATCGCGCCATCATTACATCATTATTACTTGTTGTCATTATTGTTACTTGTTGATATTGTTGTTATTTAGTGGTTGTTTGATAGAATTCTACGTGCTAGGATAAGGCTATGGATGCATGGCTTGTTGTTTGTTAGTTTGGGTGATAGAATTGGCTTCTCATGGATGATAGGCATGCGGAAATTGTTGTAGTTGCTTATGTTTACTTGGAATTTCGGGGATGAAATTCTTAAGGGGGGAGAATGTAACAGCCCGCATTTTACGTATCTGAAGATCATAAAATATTTTTATTTTATTCCCTGAGGGTTGGATCATTCTCATCTTTTAATATGTTGCTTATGGGGATGTGAGACATGTTCATAATTTTGCCGATTTTATTTGTGACCATTTTGCCCCTGTCAGTCTTGTACAGGACATAACTTTCGACTCAGGCCAAACCAGAAGGTGAGACCTGTGCCATTGGAAAGGAATTGATGTTTTCCTTTCCGTAGAGTGGTTACATTAAGGATTTGGCTCAGCAATTTGGGAGAAATCGCTATTTTAATGTTTTTCAGTTCACTGTTCAGGTTTGGAGAGCCTAATGGGCTGAATTGGGGAAGCCCATTAGTGGATTGGTGGAAACTATAAATAGAGCGTGAGGGGTATGGAGGATAGGTTACTTCTCCCATTCTCTCATTTGGAGACCTTGCGCTTCTTCTTCCTCTAACACCTTTCCACCATTAAAAATCCAAATCCAAGGAGGGAAATTGAAGATCTACACTATTAAAGGCTAGATCTACATCGTTCCAAGGGCAAATTCATCGGATCAAGGAGCTTGGTTCGAAGTATTCGCTGTTTGGCTTCATAATTCTGTCATTTTAGCTTGTTTTGGAGAATCAGTGAGTGATTACAATGAAGTATATGAGTGTTTGTGCATGTTTCTCATCAAATTGGAATGTTTTACCATAGATTTACACCATTCCATGTCCATTTTCATATGCATCACTCTATGATCTAATCTAGCAAGTTTTACTTAATAATTTTATGTCATTTTACATGTTTATGTTAGTTAGATCTCTCATTTTGATCATATGTTCATTTTAATGGTTTTTGGTGAGATTCAGATCATTTTTGTGGTAATCGTCATATTCATGTGGTTGAGTTGGTTTTGTCGGATTCGTCGTTTGGCAAAGTTTTGGTCGAAATCGAAGTAGAATTGGAGAAGTGCAGGTTTTGGGTCGGGTCTTCCCATTCGGGAGGGGTCTTCCCATTCAGGAGGGGTCTTCCCATTCAGGAGGGGTCTTCCCATTCGGGAGGGATCTTCCCATTCATGTGGGGTCAGGTCTTCCCATTCGGGAGGGTTCTTCCCATTCATGAGGGGTCGGGTCTTCCCATTCAAGAGGGGTCGGGTCTTCCCATTCAAGAGGGGTCTTCCCATTTAGGAAGGGTCTTCCCATTCAAGAGGGATTTTCCCATTTAGGAAGGGGTCAGGTCTTCCCATTCAAGAGGGGTCTTCCCATTTAGGAGAGGGTCGGGTCTTCCCATTCAGGAGGGGTCTTCCCATTTATGAGGATCTTCCCATTCAAGAGGGGTCTTCCCATTTAGGAGGGGGTCGGGTCTTCCCATTCAAGAGTGGTCTTCCCATTTAGGAGGGGTCTTCCCATTCTAGAGGGGTCTTCCCATTCAGGTGGGGTCTTCCCATTCTAGAGGGGTCTTCCTATTTAGGAGGGGTCGGGTCTTCCCATTCATGAGAGGTCGGGTCTTACCATTCAGGAGTGGTCTTCCCATTTATGAGGGGTCGGGTCTTCCCATTTAGGAGGGGTGTAACACCCTACCTCCACTAGGGTCACTCATAAAGGGAATGCACTAGCTTTGGTGGAGCATTATCTAGGTAAACATACACAGAAATATTACAAGACAGAACATATAAAACAGCGGAAGAAGAACCAAATTTCATTGCTTTAAAATCTAGAAAGATCTAAAGCCTTTTACATCAAAATGCTACTAAATCCATTACATCGAAATCTGTCTTGCAATAGTAAAGAAGCATAAAACCATAATTATAAATCATTCCCCAATAAAGCAGCAAAGCAAGCCATAGCCAAGAGCAATCCAAGCCTTCATGAAATAACCTTGGAGCTCGGTAATATCCGAACTAAGCTGTGTTCCCACCCTGTGAACCTGTGGGGGGGGGGGGGACGGAAGAAAAAGAGGCGAAACAAACTGGGTCAGTCATAAAGACTGAGTAAGTCCTAGTGACTTTTAGCATAAAAACAGGTAAAGATAATATGGCATGAATAAACTGAAAGTAAACATAAGCATGATGACAAGATAAGCTACAGGCACGATAACTAAGAATAACATCATAGGATAACATTGCAAGGTTCCCATTCAGGATGAACTAAATATAGTTTCGCGAGATTTCTATCAAGCATCGCAAGATTTCTCTGCTTCACCATTAAAATTATATCTATTTGCTCTGATTTCCTAAATTCTCTGCACCAACTGTACTAGTATCCCAACCCGTATCATCCTTTCCATGTATATGTACAGTCCCTTGCCGTATATCGTACGGGTTTCATCACATATTTATGTACTACTTCAACCTAGTGCCACCATTCTTGAAATCGTTGGGACCGCCACCCTTGTTCTGGCTAGGTTTCCTTATCATGAGCTATCGCGTGTTCAACTAGAATTTATGCCACCTAGGACCACTAGGGATTATGCTACCTATTGAATGCTATCTAGATTCGATTAGGGTTTACGCCACCTAGGACCACTAGGGATTACGCTACCTAACGAATTCCACGTAACGATCTATTAATCGATCGGCTCCCTACAAGTCCTAGCTCGTTCATGTGTCTGTGTCATATGGCCCAATCACGAAATGTAGTCACCTATGCTAGGTCCACCATAGGGTGTATCAAGCCCTATGGTGCCAACCATCGACACGAATCAAGCACGCACAGATAAACCTATGGATGCCCAATGCCTGCTTTTTCTGCTCTGGAGTGTGTGCACGCCCGCACTCCGTTAGAACCTACACTGGTGCACCCACACAGCCGTCGTTCTGGTCGCTTACAATCAGCCCAGTAATCGTGCCCCACCCCGCCTAGTTCTAGGGTACCATGATACATTTAGTGGGTTACTGCTGAAACGGACCGCGTAACTAGGGTTTCCGTCTAGTAGGTTAAGTGTTGTCATTTAAATTCGAGACTTAACCCATCGGTCTAGCATGTCAAGTTGGTTAAGTGTTGTCATTCAAGTTCGTGACTTAAACTGTCTACGTGTCATGTCAAATTGGCTAAGTGTTGTCGTTTAAGTTCATGACTTAGCCCTACGAATCATGTGTCAAGTTGGTTAAGTATATTCAAGCGGTTCATGGATTAACCCTACCAAACCATTGTGTTCAATTGGTTAAGTATATTCAAGCGGTTCATGACTTAACCCTATCAAATCATCGTGTTAAACTGGTTAAGTATATTCAAGCGGTTCAGGACTTAACCCTATCAAGTAATCATGTCAAATTGGTTAAGTATATTCAAGCGGTTCAAGACTTAACCCTATCAAGTCATCGTGTCAAATTGGTTAAGTATATTCAAGCGGTTCATGACTTAACCCTATCAAGTCATCGAGTCAAATAGGTTAAGTATATTCAAGCGGTACATGACTTAACCTTATCATGTCATCGAGTCAAATAGGTTAAGTACATTCAAGCGGTACATGACTTAACCCTATCATGTGGCATTAATTCATTAGTGCACCCCAACCTCTCACATCAGACCTGTTGTTGTGGTCACTGGATATGTCGGGCGGTTCCGGGCAGATTTACACCACAACTCAGTCTGACCTCGGGTTTCAAGTGCGATATGACCAACTACCCACATTGGATCCTATTGTTTGCAGTAACTAGATTTGTCGGGCGGTTCCGGGCAGATTTACACTGCAAACTCAACCCAACCTCGAGTTGGCCATTTTCATGTTTATCTAATTGTCATGCCCACATTCAAGTTTTCATGTCAAAATTCATGTCGAGTTTTCACGTCATGTTTCATATCAAGTCGATGTCAGGTTCGTGTCCATATCCAGGTTCAAGTTATAACAGCGTTCATGTTTCAAGTTTTGCCTATTATCGAGTTCATAATTCATGTTCATAACCAATTCATGTTTTGCCTAATCTACCCAAATCGTATTCCGTTCGCACGTGAACGTGAATCGATCTCTACTACAAATAAATCCAAATCTCGAAATAGAGAGAATAGCATCAAAACTATGATAGGCAAAAGGACTAGCATAAAGCAATAAAAGGGTTTACAAGACTAGCATGACATGACTTGAGATAATTGGTTACAACATCACTGGCATATAGGATTTCAAATTTTACAAGACAAGGTGATAGTCATGGTAAACGCTAACATAAAAGAACAGGCATGCAAAGGCAAGCCAAATACAAGAAAAATGGATCCATTGGTCTTGGTGTACATAATAGTGAATAAACTAAGCAAGTCGCACCCTTGGTATGAGATCCAACAAACTGCAAATTCAGTATACAACATGGGTTTCAATCAACTATAATAGTCACAGGTAATTAACCCCGATAGTCATAGTCATGGTCATAGGTAGAAATATCATAATTAAGAATCCTAAGCGATTAATCACAATAGCCATGGTTAATTATCCAAAATAGTTCTAGGAAATGGTCATAGGCAATTAACAGTAATAGTTTCAAGGTCATGGTCATAAATAGTGGCCTTATGTTCATAATCATAGATAATAATTTTCATAGTCAAGAGTCATAGTTGATTAGCTACAATTGTCCTTGTCATAGTCATAGGCAACAGCCTTACGTTCACCGTCATAGGCATAGTCTTATTAGCCATAGGCAGTCTTATGTTCTCAGTCATAGTCCTTGTCCATTAACAATAGTTTCAACATCATAAGTATGTTAAGGTTATAGACACGCGAGAGTTTGATTTACAACATGAATAGGTCCAAAGCAATATTCACGAAAGTCCAGATCCAAGACGAACAAGAATAGATACGAATCAATTACCATACATAGGTCCAATTCCAATTTACAACATGGATATTAAATTTACAGCTTTTATCTAAAAGTAACTTGAACTTACAGTGCGTGGATCGATAATTAGAAAGCAGAATTTGATTGTTGAACCTCTATTTGATCGATCGTGTTCTAATTGAAATCCCCCAATTTGCAAATCCCTAAGCGTAGTCTTGATGGAGAAGGAACAGTCCTTTTTCTTCCTTTTTATCTTATTATTTTAATTATCTTAGAAGCAACATAAGGACAGAAAGAAATCGTGTGGAGAGAATGAGGCTAGGGGGCTATTTATATAGGGTTAGGCAGGCAAATCTGGTCAGAAAACGAGTCTAAATACATCAGAATGCATCTGGTTCAGAAAAGTGGTTCAGGAGGCAGGTCGAGCCCCAGGTCGACACTATGTTCGACCTGGTCCCTGGGAGGTCGACACTATAGTCGACCCCCAGGTCGACCTGGTCCATGGGCGGGAATTTTCCCGCCCAGTCTGATCTCGGGTTTGAATTCGAATTTTGAATTCGAATTTCGAGTTGTTTTTTATTCTGAAAATTCCTGAAACTTCAGAGGGTCATATCTCCCTCATACGGACTCCGATTTTCGAAAACTCAGACTCTATTTCATGTAAAATTTCGAGACGAATGCAATGGCGTAACCCGTTTCCCTTGATTCTTGTTTTAAAAATTAATTCTGCCTTGATTTCTAGTTTCAACATGTTATAAAAATTCGGGTTGTTACAAGGGGTCGGGTTAGACCAAAGTGGCTCGGGTCGGGCTATTCTGGACAGCCATTTCTGGTCGGACACTTCTGTTGATGACGTGACTTCAAAGTGAGTTCAATTGGGAAGTTAAGAAGTGTTGAAATAATGCTATGGATTGCTTTGAACCTTATAGGGATGTTTGTTGGTTCAACGATGGTGGTGGCTTCGACGAGAATCTAGAAGGGGATGTTCGAAGTGATGTGATATGTTCATTGATCGATGAAAAGCAACGAATAGGCGGACAACTCAAAGGTCGTGAGTTGGTGGATAATGGTTGCTCAAGAAGGTCGCTTGAGCAGTAAATAGCGGTCAAGGTTGGACGACTAGAGATATTGAAGGCCGAGAGATTATCGTTGTCGTAAGTTCTAGCAGGCTCAAAGCAGGGGTATGATAGGGGCACCCAAAAGACCGATTATAGGTCAAGTACCTTAGGTATCGTTGAAAGGCCTAGTTGTCAAGGTTGGACATTGTCAAGGTTGGACATATGGAGTTTATGCTAGAACTGGGGTTACCATTAGCCCTTGACATATGGCAAGGTTGGCCGTCATACGATTAACGGTGGTTTCAAAGCAGGATTGGCGGTGATAGCCAGAGTCAGTCATGGATAATTGGTTGTTCTGTTTGTACTATCTCATATAGATTATCCAAATTCGGGGGAGATGTTATTTGAGTGCTTAACTGATATTGGTTTAGGCCTCTGGGAAGAGTACTTGGGGAATGTTAAACTCGATTAGGGTTGTCTACGTGAGAATGAATGTTATCAACGGTTGTTCTGGTTCCCATGTATGAATTGTTATTCCTTTAGTTGAATAGATTGTAAAGGCTATCACTATCGATGTGGGGAAGATAAGGTTGAGTTCTTCTCTGGTGTCGTGGGTAGATTAGTATGTTTATGTATTCCTTCTTATACACTTTATTGTTGAAGTTTGTTAGCTGTTTTATCACTCACTAAGACTATTGTCTGACTCAAGGTTTTATGTTTCCTCTTATTACCTTGGGCTATTCATCCGGTTTTGGACGGGCAGACTTAGTAATAGGTGACAAGTAATGCTTCAGTGAGGACGATGATGCTGATCGATGATGAGCAGGAGGCTCACATATCAGTTTTACTACTATCTAATAATTGGATTTCCGCTGTTTGCTTTTCTAAGTGATGTAGTAAGGCAACTTTGTATAAACATTATTTCCAAGTTTGTGGATATTACTTTCTAGTTGTATGAAAGTCCAGTGTTTCTGCTTCACTATTAATACCTGTTGTATTTGTTCTATTAAATTTTATCCCTTCGCTGTGAGTTTATGATAGTTACGTTTATCTACCAGACCTTGATGATCGTCCATAATCGCCTGGCACAACTTTCGGTGCATTAGTCCTCTTGTATACTGCGGGGACTATGGGCGGTCGTCACATTATATTTCAGTATCCAATCTACATCGCATACATTAGTTAAAAATCATATTTTTAACTAACTAAAAATTATTTCATCACATAATAATTTTTATTTATTAACCAACACTAATTGTTTTACTTAACAATTAACTTTCATATAATTAAATCTCTAATCTACTCCCTTTTGAAGTGAGGTTAGGTTTCTCATCGAGAGTTCCACTCCAGCAAAACTTTAGTGTGGAGGAATGCGACTTTGTCGAGCTTTTATGCGGCTTCCCGGAGGTCCAAAGTGCTCAAGCTTCGCTCCAGCACTCTCTAATGCTCGAATACTAGTATATCTGAGAGAATCAAGCTAACTGGAGGCAGAAACAGACACAAATGGGCACCCAAAAATTAGGGTTCCATTGTCCGACGTTTGTGACGGTGAATGGAGAGAGTTTTGGAGGTGGTAGAGAGGAGATTAGGCAGTGTAGAGGTGGTAGGGAGGTGTAGTAAGCTTCGGGAGAAGGAAAGATGGGATTTGGAGCTCGGAGAGGGAGGGAGGGTGCGCCGTGGCCAATGGAGGATGGGGAGGCGGTGGCCGTGCATGGTGGGGCTGGGGAGGAGGGTGGCGGTCAGCAAAGGGAAGTAGGAGGGGCGACGGATGATGTGGATGAGGGTGGAGGCCATTATTTTGGAAGGAGGAAGATAGAAGAGGAAGGAGGAAAATGAAGAAGGAAGGGGGAATATGGTTTAAGTAAGAAACGTTATCTCCCTCTCTCTCCGATCGCCCGACTACAAACTATCTTCGTTTTCTATGAAATTTCGGCACATGATAACATACGTAATTATGAATCCAACGAATCAAGTTTCTTTGAATTCCGAGTTCGTTTGACCTTCCCTTTTATTTTTCGATCAAGTTTTAACTAGTTTCAAAAATGTGATACTAGCATATATTTTTTTCTTGCATGCCCACAAGTTAACTCCGAAATTATAAAACTTCGAATTCTACTATTATTTGACGACACAGATCCACATTGAATTTCAAGTTCATCTCAATGATGTTTCTTTGTAAATTGATCGTCAGTTTTGCCTCAAATGTTTTTACCTTACACAGCCACATACTAACTTCGTTTGGCGTGAAATTTGAAATTTAGCAATGATTGGTTATTCCAAATCTAATAAAAAATCTCATCGAATTCTGAGGTTGTTGGCAAAATCTCAATTTTTAAGGGCTATGCGATGTTTTAAAAATCAAATATTTAAATTCTAACATATTTTCTTATAAAATTATATGAAAAATAATTTTTAAATTGGTTGTGAAATTCCGGGTTGTTACAATCTCCCCCACTTAAAAACTTTTCGTGCTCGAAAAGGAAACAACAGTAAAGCAGGAAATAAAATAGTAACATAACATTATCATAAATGTAGCTTACACAAGAACTAGTCAGAGATATCCACTTTGTACTTGGGATAAGCTTGTTTAATGCTATCCTCGCTCTCCCATTTACAGCCTCTAGGATTTCCGCTCTGTTGTACCTTTACTAAATGCACTTTCTTATTCCTTAGATTTCCGGTGTCTTTACCAATAATCTTTATCGACTCTCTTCGTACTTTTAGGACCGGAGCAATATCCACGATTTCCTGTGATGCCTCCTCAACTATCAAATCAGGATCATGAATATGCTTGCGAAGCTAAGAGATATGAAATACATCATGAACACCAGGTAACCAATATGGTAACTGAACTCCGTAAGCTAGAGTTCCAGTCCTTTCGAGTATAGGGAATGGACCAATATATCGAGTTGCCAACTTCCCAGTCTCCCTGAATCAAATCACTCCTCTCATCGGAGAAACTCTCAAATATACGCAATCACCAACATAAGATGCAAAATCTCTTCTTCTAAAATCTGCATAACTCTTCTACCGGCTCTGTGTTGCTTGCAGTCACTTCTTAATGAAATCCACTTTATCTAAAGCTTCTTAGATCATATCTGGACCCAATACTAACTGATTACCAGGATCTGCCCCAACATGTAGGAGATCTACATGACTTACCATACAATGCTTCAAACGGTGACATTTTCAAATTTGCTTGGAAGCTATTATTATATGAGAATTCAACCAAATGTATATGATCTTCCCAATATCCTCCAAAATCGAGAATACAAGCCCTCAACAAATCTTCCAATATATGATTCAACCTCTCACTCTAGCCGTCTGTCCGAGGATGATATGTAGTGCTAAGATTAATTTTCATTCCCAATTCAAACTAGAATACTTCTTGGAACTCACTAGCAAAGATCGGATCTTGATCACAGACAATTCTGATGGGAATCCCATGCAGTCTGACATTCTCTCTCACATATATCCGAGCAAGACTCTGTGCAGTTCTAGTCGACTTCACTGGAATAAAATGGGCACTCTTCGTAAAATAATCAACAATAACACAAATGCTATCATTTCCCTTCTTGGTTCTTGGAAAACTATCAAAGAAATCCATGGAAATCTAATCCCACTTACATTCTGGAATCTCTAACGGTTGCAAAAAACCAGTGACCTTCTTCTAATCACTCTTAATCTATTGACAAGTAGGACACCTGCTAACATATAAAGAAATGTCTCTCTTCATAGATCTCCAACAGAGTGTGCTCCTAAGATCGTGTTACATCTTATTTACCCCTGGATGAATACTAAGCTTGGATTTGTGACATTCATCCATCACATATCTTCTGAGCTCGAAATTAGGAACACAGATTCGGCCTAACAATCTTATAACTCCCTTGCTATCAATCTGGAAACTCGATACTTCGCCCTACTGAATTCTTTTAATAATCTTTTGAATAAAATTACAATCTTTCTGAAGAACAGCAATCCTCTCAATCATTGAAGTCGTAATAATAAGATTAGCGATAATTACATTCTTCTTGCTAAGTGCATTCTTTACAACATTGGCTTTCCCCGGAGTATACAAAATATCTAGATCGTATGTTGCAAGAAATTCTAACCAATGATGTTGTCTCAAATTCAAATCTTTGTAGGTGAACAAATATTTCAATGATTTATGATCTGTATATAATTTAGACTTCTCACCAAAAGATAATGCCTCCACATCTTCAAAGCAAATACCACCGCTAATAGCTCTAGTTCGTGAGTAAGATACCTCTTCTCATGCCACTTCAAATGACAGCTTGCATAAGCAATTACTTAGCCTCTTTGCATAAATACCACACCTACTCCTTCATGAGAAGCATCTGTATAGACAGTCAGGTCCTAACTGCCATATATAATAGTCAATACTAGAGCAGTAATCAATCTTTCTTTCAGCTCTCTGAAAGCTGCCCCACATTCTGTCATTTAGTTAAACTTTGCATGCTTCTTTGTAAGTTTCGTCAATGGACTAGCTAGCTTCGAAAAATCCTTAATGAATTTCCGATAATAGCCTGCTAATTCTGGAAAACTTCTGACTTCTGTGACAGTGCTAGGTTGCTTCCAATCTCCAATGGCTATAATTTTACCTGGATCAACTGAAGTTCCATCCTATGATACGACATGATCTAGGAGTTTCACTTTTTCTTTCCAGAATATGCATGAATAATGATGTAATGATCAAGTTATATGTTATTCAGATGTAATCACTCTAGTATATTACTAATCGTATCTGTAACGAGTTACTCATCCTAGAATAATACTGATTCTATCTGTGTGAGTCGTTTAATATGTTATTTCTAGAACTAAGGTTAACCAAAACTCTAATACCATCCTGACACGAACCCAAACCCCCGCTCAAAGGTGGCAAGGTCTGTCTTTGGAATAAAACACATTAATCACATCAACAGATTACAGAATGTAACATAATACACCAAATTAGAAAATAATTTACGTCATATCATAACAGCGGGATCATAATCATCAACATCAGAGTTACACAGTTACAGGATCCTACTTAGTACATAACAAATTCCATCAAATAGATAATAAGTCTACATCGGAATCAAATATAATTACACATGCGATAATGTTTTAAAGAGTTCAAAAGCAAGGATAAAAAGAGAAGTCTTCATCTTCATCCAAAAGAGCACCCAATGCTATGGTGCATATCCAAAAGTAAGCCTATCGCCTGTTCACTTGGCTGCCTGTGTAAAAATTGGGCACGTGAGTTTGCAAGGGAAAAACCAGCTATGAGTCAGTTATGGGACCAGTATGAGAAATCCTACAGTTACTTAACTTATTGAAGAATGAGGAAAATCACAGGACCACGATGTACAACACGGAACGGGTTTACTCTATTGGATTGCCAGTGCATAAACTAAAGTAAGTCTATAAACAACGCAATGCTTTTTTAGAAAAATGAAGCAATTATAAGACTCAGGTCCCATCACACAATACAAAACAAGACGAATGATAGAGTTTTACCTTACAAGGGCCAAATATGCTTGATACGCAGAAAACAAAAATCATTTGGTATTAGTATTAGTGTTTAGATGTTTCAAAAACAATTTCAACATAAACGTATCAATCATAGACGACATAGATACCATATATTATGTCGCCATATAGTTTACAACTAAAACTGCATGATGCCATATTGAAAATTGGATTTCCAACATAAGTCGAGGCAATGGATGTCTCCATACCGATTTGGATCACCTCTAGCAGGATGACCCAAGATCACGCTATGGACAACCCTTAGATCATTCAGGGTCGGTCCATACCAAACGTTTGTGGATTAGTTATTCCTGAGCAATACGTTTTCCGGTCCTATCAGATCTATAACCTGGTTAGTATGTCGACTATATGAGCCTTTTACAGCCTTATATCCGAGGCGACTCACAATCCATCATCCAGATTAATTAAAATGTATGGGCTTCATACCATGACACCACTTCTAGCTAGAAATAAACGCAGGCACTCCCTGCATCCCTAATCCCGTTTTTGACTCATACCGGGGTGTGAGGCTCGCGATTCAATGCTATACACAAAGCAGTGCTATATTAAAGTTGTTCTTTGATCATCAACCACTAAGCTTTGCTTTTTAACAAAAGCCTTGGTATAACGACCCGAACTCCACCGGTAAGGAAAGCCCGGATTAAGATGAGAACAACACACAAAAGAACGCAGACGGAAGAACATTTCATTGTTATTACAACAATTCCATCAGATACAAGAATATACAGAGTATAAATGAATAAATTACATTCGACAAATATCAGAGATTACAATAAATTACATAACAGCGGGAAAATATACCAAAGTACAACTGAAAGTAATGCACGGATACAGAGCTTTCCGAGCATCGTTCCAGCTGTAAATCAGGATCCTGTGAATATAATCTGCAAAACCAAACTACTAGCTGCCCGTGTGGAAAATAAGGGCACCCAGAGTTTAGGTTAAAACAATAAACTCCAGGTCAGTCATGTGACTGGTGTGAGAACTAAAACAGTTATTAATCTTTGTTTTTAAAGTTAGGTAAATCAAGGGACCACGCTGTATAACACGGAACGGGTTTCCTCCCAAGAATACCAGTGCATAAAACAAACAGCGCAATGCTAAATAAAGAAAATGAAGCTGTTATAAGACCCAGGTCCCATCACACAATGCAACGCAAGCCGGAGGATAGGGTTTTTACCTTATAACAGCCAAAGCATGCTTGATACGTTTAACACACATTATTTGATACTATTATTGGTGTATAGTGTCAAAACAATTTCAATCATAAATATCAATCATAGGCGGCATGAATGACCCATACCATTATGTCGCCATACTAGGTTCTACAAATAAAACCGAAACACATGTATTGGAAATTGGATTCCATCATGAGTCGAGGTAAGGGGCAAGCCCCTCTCCGCGTTCGAGACACTCTAGCAAATGTCCCAGGACCCCACTTTGATCCTTGGAATCGGCTGGGCCGGTCCTCTCTTACTTTTGAGGATTAGTTATTCCTGAACACACGTTTCCCCGTCCTTACAGACCTATATCCGAGGCGCCTCGCATTCCAACAACCACACAGGTGAAAAGTATATAAATGTCAGGGCTGGTAGGTCACTGACACCACCCTAGCTAGAAAGAAACGTCGTGCTCTCCCAGCGGTCCGTCTCCTGTTTTTGACACATACCGAGGTGTGAGGCTCGCGAATTCACGTTATACACAAAGCTACGCCACACAGGTCGTGCTTTGATCATCAACCACAAGACTTTGCTTTTCAACAGAAGCCCTGATCAATTGCCACTTACGCGTGCCACACTGGCAGTTCACTCCATGCGACTGATGTCCATCGATATACAACCTCTGAGCTCGTACGTCTCAGAGAAGGGCGTTAAGCAAGAGAATAAATTCTCCACCGCCAAATAGATGTATATTTAATAGAGATCAATCAACTCAGAATAAAATCCAATGTCAGACACACAATCCATTTACAAGTTCGTCCTGGGTCTGAACGAAACCGGAGGCACTTTCCTCGCATATCCATCCATCTCCAAGTACGTCTGGACGATCACCAACTGTTTCCCTCATCTTGGGTGTACAGCCCAATCGAGATCATCAATAATCACCCAAACGATGTGAAGACTTCCGGTCTTCAACCACCGTCTTCATATTCGACATCTCGTCGAATCGGTTATTCGGAATGGGTATAACCCCGGCCTTTCTGAATAACCCACGTATATGATAAACAAATGTTACACAAACACAACAAACGCCTCATTCCAATTCAGAATATTCTTTTATTCACAAAATCACATTCTTAGGGAAAGGTTCCCATTAATTTTATCCAAGATAAATTTTTCTAAATTTATTCTTTAATCTTCCTTTGGATATCATTTCAAACTAGTTGGGATTAGCGAACCACACCAAAGTAATTATTTATTTTATTTCCCAATCCCAACCTATATATCCTATGAAGCAAAACTGGTAATACTCCATATCTAACACCACGGTGTTATTGGTAAAATTAATTACCATTTCATGTTCAAATCTAATTAAAGATTTAACTATCGCTTTGGAGCAAAACTGGTGGTACTCCATTCTCGATCACCTTTCAGATTTGATAATTTAAATTATCAATTCACATTTTAATCTAATTAAATATTCATTAAAACTCCACTTAGTTTTAATCCTTTCAAAAATCAATATTCCGCCTTTAACTGGGTTAAAGAACCAATGTTATCTAAAACACGATTCACAACAAACCCAAATCACATTTGATATTAAATACAAGGCTCTGAATAGAAAATATACCGGCTTATATTCAATATCAAATTCCGAAACCAATAAATATCGTATTGGAAATAACGATATAAAATATATCTTTCAAATTCCCATAACAACATCTGTATAGTTACGTAATCCAATATCGAAATATTCCGAAGATCATTTCGATTCAACTCCAGTCCAATCCACGTATTGGGAATATTGATTATTTTTAAAATCACTTTCAAATTCAATTTATTTATTTCAAAAATAAATAGATTTTTATTCTAGTTCAAAACTAGTTCATTTCGATAAAAATCTATTTTTATCGTTTCAAATATGGAAATTTTCAGCCCAATTTTTCCTAAATCATTTCTTATGATTTTACACAAATTATAGATATTTTTAATAATTTTATCAAGGCCCGTACAGTCGATTTCCATCAACGGCCATCGAACTGCACTTACAACGACCTTTTTCAAATTTGATTTGGACATAATTCCAAATCCAACTGTTAGATTTCAAATTTCTAATATTCATTGGAAATCTCTTTTCGATACGAACCAAACGGTTCCGATTTTAGGAGAATCCGACGGTCGGGTCTCCCGCAACGTCAATTTGAAGTTAATGGTCGAAATTCACGAACTACCGCGGCGCGGCGCGTTCTATTCAGGCCATTATATATATATAATATATATATATATATATATATTATATATTTCGTCGATTCCCTTTTAAAACGTATTTTATAAATCGTTTTAAATTCGTTTTCAAAACCATTTCAACGCTACATTCAATTTCAAATCGATTTGATTTCAATTCAATTCGAATTCATTTCAATTTTATTTAATTCGAATTCAAATTCGTTTCAATTCAATTCAAATTCTAATTCGTTTCAATTCAATTTGAATTTACCTTCTATTTAATTCAATTCGAATTCATTTCAAATTGATTTCAATTCAATTTCAGTTTGTTTTAAATTTCATTCAAAACGATTTCAATTCGTTTTTAACTCAATTTCAATTTAATTCAATTTGAATTCATTCCTAATTGATTTGAATTCAAATTCACTTTCTACTCAATTCGAATCGAATTCATTTTCTATTCGATTCGAATTCATTTCAAATTGATTCAATAAAATTTCAATTTGAATTTTAATCTAATTTAATTCGAATTTCATTTCAAAATATTAAATTTTGAAATCACTTTTCAATATTTATTATAAAACGAATAAAATCGATATAAATATCGTTCGCGTCAAAATAACGCATCTCTAATCAACACGGCCTTATATATTTCAATAAATTCGTTATCCTATTCAACAAATGAATATTTATTCTATTCAACACATGAATCTATATTTCTTTCAACACACGACTAATCTCAACACATGAGTACTGTCAACACATCACTATTTTTGTTATGTAAAATATTTTATAAAACTATGGTATCTATCGTTTGATTTTTAATTAGACTTCAACCGTAAAGTAGTTCTAATTTTAAATATGATAAAGATGTAAATTTTATTATTAAAATATTTTACTCAACACATCAATAGTTTCAACTCATGAACATCGTCAACACATGACTATTTTTATATTCAACACATGAATTTCCTTTTATAATATTCATTATTTTCCCAATTGGAATGAGGCCCAATCAATCACCATATAACGTTAATTATATGGATTCCATACACCAATGTATATAATAGCAATGATAAACAATCAACCATCACCCAAGGTGCTCCACACAACTGCATAAGCATCAAATATAAATAATTGACGCTTACACAGTCTGTCGACCAATCGATCGACATACAATTAAATAATTGGGATTAGTGTACGCCAAATATCATCCCAACACCCGTGTGGGGTTTCAAATCAACAAAAACAGATTTTTATTTGTGCAGTTGGGCGATGTGTAAAATTTATCGACCCAATCAATATCGGTATATATAAACAAATCGGCCGATTTGTTTATAAATATTTATTTATTCACTTTCACGTTAAAAATTATATTTTTAACGATAATTTATTTATTTCAACACATGAATCTATTTCATTATCTATTTCACATCAACTTCACAAAAAAATTTCACAACACATCAAACAAGCATACAAGCCGTCCATGGTCTGTGGACGACGGGTGTCGGGTGCTACTAAGCACAGTCTGCATCCTAGTATATATATATATATATAACTAGAAAAAGGAAATTTGAGTGAAAAGTTCTCACCGATAGCTATCCCAACTCCACGACACTTCATTTATAGAAATCTTCGTCGTTCTCGCCTTTTGTCACTTTCGCTGCCTGTAGCCACTACATATATAAAAATCGAATTTTTACTTCGCTATTCAATATATAAAAATCGAATTTTTACTTCGCTCCAATATAGATAAAAAGTTTATTTTTACATCGCTACTATATAGATAAAAATTCTATTTTTACATCGCTACTATATAGATAAAAATTCCATTTTTACATCGCTACTATATAGATAAAAATTCCATTTTTACATTGCTACTATATAAATAAAAATTCTATTTTATCACACTATTTTCTATATAAAGATTTCGCCTTTTCTATTATAAAGACTTCGCCTTTTCTATCCATACAATATAAAAATCGTATTTTTACAATTCTACTTTATAAAAATTACATTTTTATTCTTTCTATAGTATAAAAATTATATTTTTATATTGCTACTTCTATAATGATCACATCTTTATTACTCTACATTATAAAAATCATATTTTAATACTTCTACTTTATAAAAATCATATTTTTAATACTCAAAAATCACGTCTTTCCTGTAGATAAAAATATATGCTTTCATACTTCAAAAATATGATCTTTTCACCTTAAAAATCTAAACTCTTCCCTAATGAAAATCTACTCTTTATGATCATAATAATCTCATTTTTGTTAACATGAAAAATCTAATTTTTCTTTAAATCAAAATCTTTTAACTAATAAAATTTAAATCTTTAATTCATATTCTCTATAAACAAAACTAATCTTTACATTTCTAAAAAAAACTGATTTTGTTTTACCCTAATTATGTACAAACTAAATAAATTAATTAAATAAAACTAAGAAAACTTACTGTGAATCGTCGGGAAGAAAATAAAAGGGGAGGGCGGAGTGTCGCTGGCACAAGGCAGGAGGGCGGGGTCGGTGATGCGCGCGGCGGCGCAGGAGGTGGTGTCGAGGGTTTGGATGGGCGGCGGGGGTTGGGTTTTGAGGCGTCGGTCGATTTGGGGTGCGGCTCGATCCAGAGGAGGAGGAGGAAGCAGAGGTCAGAACGGGGGGGGGGGGGGGGATCGCCAGAGCGCGGCTGCGCCTTCTTTTTTTTTATCGAATTCTGATTTAATAGGGGGGGGGCAGAGGATATAAAGGAGAGGAAGGGGAGTTTTTAATTTATTTAATTATTTAATTTCAAAAAGCAACTTTTATTTTCGACCTCGAAACGAGACCCACCGCCTGTCGCCCATAGCTAATTACCCCCATTCCAAACATAATGGGATATGTATCGCAAGCTGATTCGATCGTTTCTATCAGTTTCTATTAAAATCAACATATAACTCTATATATTGAATTTGAACGCGCATATCAATTTACTGGGGTCACATACTAACTAGAAAAATTCCAGAAAAATATTTTCTAGCTTCGTATTGACGATACGGTCCTAACAAAACAAGTTTCGTCGAATTCTGAGACCGTTGGAAAAATGACCATTTTCCAGTCGATTAAAATCAACTGAAACTGGTCAAACGCGTTTTCTTTTGCTACGCTCGGATATTGATTCGAAAATTATGAAATTTGAAACCTAGCAATAATTTGACATCACGGACCCAACAAAAGTGGTTTCGTCGAAATCCGAGGTCATTTGCAAAATTCCCATTTTTAAGGGCCTGAATTCAATAGCGACTATTCAGAATTTTCATTTGGACATATCTTTTGATTCCCGCTATGAAATTTTGATTTTTCGGATTCGTTGGAAAGATATTCACAATTAGATTCTATTATTTTTGGTTTCACTAAAATACGGATTGTTTTTCACCCGGTACATTCAATTGAAGTTTGAAATCGAATTATCGAACTACCACGCCATTTTCAATTCCTTTTTATAATTATATATAATTATTTATATTCTAACGACGACATATATAATATATACGTTCGAATTCCATTCAAAATAAATTTCTCGTCGATATTATTTAAAATAATTCATTTTTAAATGTTCAAAATTAACTAAAATTGCCAAAATAAAAATTTTAAACTGGCCCAGATTTTCGGGTTGTTACACTTGGTCATCGCATCTCAGCAAGCCACATTGACAATCAATCCCATACAACTGGTATCAATCCATATATAATGTAATGTCTCAAATTTCCATACCCTTTGAGTTGACTAATCACACCACACGTCCAACCCAAATTGCACAGAAATACGAATCATTATTAGAAAGAAGTTAGAGGATGAGAAATAGAAAGAAAGAAATATTAGAACAGAAGAAAACGATGATCACAAAATCACAGCGGAACGAATAATATATATTAGATAACATGAACTTTGAAATATAATTCAGTAACTTTATATACATACCATCATCAGAGCACAACAGCTATTTCTGGAACAGTTGTAAACACCTGTTTCCAGATACAACAAAGTACACAGCGGAAAATATAATAGTCTATAGCTAACAGGTGAAGCCTCCTACTTTAAGCTTTTCTGAAGTGAATCTGTAAAATCCTAACTACTTGACTACCCGTACAAATATGGGCACCCAAGAGTTTAGGGAAAACAAAACAAAATAAACTCTGGGTCAGTCATGGGACTAGTGTGAGTAAACTCCAACCATTTGTATAACTTTCAAAATCCTTTCAGAAGAAATGATAATCATAAGACCGATCCACACATAAACATGGATGGTTTTTACCTTACGATAACCCAAAACAGTTTTGATATATCAAAATCCAGTGATACTACAACAGTGTCTAAATCAAATAAATAGCAATCTAGTGGAACGCTTGCATCTCACGCTCCATATATAATATTAAATCAAAAACCATAGGGTGCTTATTGGAGATTGGATTTCCAACATGACAAGGTATGAAACCACCTTTCGATAGTGTATCTCTAGAGGGGAATACACTGGGTTCAACAAGAACGTCTTGCAACCCGACCCACACATGGCTGACCACTCATTTAACTTGAGTGTATCGAGCATATTATCACCAACGGTTGTGATCAGCAACCGTTACCGAAAGCATACAGCAGCGAATAAAATAAGAAAACAAATGAAATTTCTCTAGATCAGGTGATAATACCCCTAATGGGAATGACCCACATGGCCATGCTGCCTGCCCAATTTTTTTCATTTCCTGGCTGATGAGGCTTGAGGTCACGATTATTTTTCAGAACATCTTGCCATCATTTACTTTGAAAGCCACATCATCAGATCCTTCCATATATATTGTCGTGGGACTGGACAAACCAAAGGCACTATTCCATCAATCCATCTTGGGTAATTTCTACCTAGCATTAACAGAACAACCCTTGCATTTAACTCCATCTTCATATATCTTCAGCATAAGTTGATTTGTAACGTTTATGCCAATACGGAGTGGGTTCAAATAATAAATCTGATCTCGGTCTCTCCATATTGACAACAGAGGTATAAAGTAAATCAAAACTTTGATAGTCGGTGATTTAACTATCAAAGAAACATCCATACAATCAACTGTCCTATTTCCTAATTGGAAATTTCTACCGATCAACCATCAAACAACACAAGCCCCTTTTCAAATTAATTCCGTATTGTATTATCATTTCCAATTCCCATTTTTCCCTCTTCTAGATTCTTTCAAAATTCAATTGTCTTCCTCAATTATTGAAAAAAAACATTTCCAGTATTTAAATTTCTATATTCGAAAAAATATCTCTTATTCCGGCTAGAAAACATTTCTAAATATTCACGAATCCTCATTTTCTATATTCAGAAAATATACCTTATTAATATCGGAAAATATATCCATCTTGCATTTCTTAATTTCTCATTGACTATTTCATTTTCTATGCATAGAAAGTATCTCTCATTATATTTGGGGAAACATGTCAAAATCCTTTAAATTAACGCGATGTTATAAAACATCGTTATTATAACTCAAACCAGTAATAATTTATTAACTAACCATATTGCTAACCAATCTTCATTATCGAACCTTAACCATTCCTCCATCAATCATGAAGTCAATCAAGTTGGGGTATAATTACCTCTCAGACCTTAATTGAACAACATTCTCAATTTTGAAATAGTCAAAGCTCACAACTTCAAACAAACCCTCGCTTACACGACTCTCGGATTGAATCTAAGAATCCTCTTCTTTTACAAAAAATATCGATTATAATGGTAGCATTATAATCGTCGTTTCCAAACATTACTTATAACTGCAGCATTAAAATCGCTATTTAAATTTATAAAACATTTATTATAACAGCAGCGTTATAATCGCTGTTTAGATTTATAAAACATTTATTGTAACAGCAACGTTATAATCGATGTTCCCAAATATTTAGTTTATAAAAATATAACTTGTACTTATTAATCTCAATAAATAATTAAATAATTAAATTTGATTTAAACAGAAAGTATAAACAACTATTTCCCCAAATTCGATATAATCGAATTCTAATAAATAACTCTTTCTCGAATAATCTATATTCGATTTATAATCCGAACTTCGGAATTTATCTACCATTTCAGCTTAACTCAAATGGCCTTAATATTTATTTCCATTTCTAAACATTTTCTTCCCACTGTTATTCAATTTCAAATATGAATTTCATTCCTTAATAGGAATCTAGACTCGTTTACTCAAATCAACCTGATTTTTATTTGCAAATATCATCACTACTCAAGTTCGAGTTATCGATTTTCTTTTGAAATCCATATCATATTTTGTTTCATTCCTAAACTTCATTTATAAAAACTACTACTCCATCAACACTTTCTCCGTTTATTTTACACAATTCAAATTTTCTTTCTAAATGGATATATAAGCTATACATCCCCTGATTTCCAAAATCAATTTTATTTGCTTCCTATAAATCCCTCTTCATATGGTAATTCTAACTTAAAATAATATTAAAATATTATTTTAAAACATAGATTTTTATTGACATAACTATAAATATTGGAATAAAATCCATCGTTGTCCTTCGAAAACGAATTCCCATTTCCATTTCTCATTTAAATATCCATTTGAAATTATATTTCCAAATTCAAATTTCCTTTATAAATGTTTTCACTTTAACCATTATTCACTTCAGTCGTGATTACTATTCCTTTTTATATAATCAAATTTATTTGATTTCATGCTAAATATCTCAAATCCAATTTTCTTTTATTTACTTCTCTTGTTCATATTCCCTTTATAACTTGCTAAGTTCAATCCCAATTTCAAATATCGGTTTAAAATACCTTTCCTCCTTTTAATGTAATTTCGAACTTGAATTTATATTTTCTATTTATCCAACAATAAAAATATCACTTAATTTATAAACTCATTTATAATTTTACTTCATATTTTATCCATTTAAACAGGTTTCTATTTCCAACTCTATTCGAGATTTAATTTCTAGTTTTGGGAATAAATTCCATTTTTAAATCCCAATTTTCTTTTCCATATTTGAAATTGTTTTACGGTATCTAGAATACCAAGTTTCTAGGGCCAGGGTAAATCAAACACAACATATCCAATCATGGATTATATAACACATCATATATTACAATAAAATAAAAACAGTAAAATAAATGTTAAGGAATCAAGTTGGATTCCTCCAACCTGTTTCCCTGCATCCACAGATGTTAATCAGCATCAGTAATATTATTTCACATCAATATGAAATATCAGAACTAATAATCGATCAACGATGTAATTATATCAACCAATTTTATCAACTATTTAACCAAGTAACCATTGCACAGTATAAAATTACTATAGATAAATTTAAAACTCGTTTATAAAAATATAAATGAGTCAGAATTAGTGAGTTTACTCACCTTGTTTGCAGTTGACAATTATGCTTTGATTCCATTTAAAATCAAATGAGCTTTGATTTTATTATGAAATTTCAACAGCTTTGTTCTCTCCCCACACTAATATTATCACGTAGATCTTGTCGCTATGATTCTAATGTGACTGATCTGGTCCAATTTTGTTTTTATGTGAAATAGTTAAGGTCGTTACAAGGTTACGATAATTAAATATTATATTAATTTCACTAATTAATATTATAAAACTATTTACCCATTATTGTTTTAAACGGCCTCCTCTAATGTTCTTCCTCCCCAGTACCAGAAAAATCAAACCTGAAACAACACCACTTCTTCGATCAACATTCCAGGCATCATGATCAATTTAAGTGTTGATAATCACCTTAACCAGTGATGAAACCCGAACGCCCCTCACTGAAATTTGCTTCCACCCAAACAACTCCTACTGTAGAACATTGTTGCACTCTCCTCCTCAACCAAAAGTTCGAACCTCATCAATTCTAGTAACATTAAACAAAAGCCCTTCTGCATATTCCATTATGTGAACACCCAATTATAGTAAACATCCCAGTTCAATATGCATGCTTTAGTGCAAACAGACCCACCACCGTTTATAACGTTTTAATATTAACTTACCAATCTTTCTTCTTATTCACCGTGGAAAACAACCCGTGCTCCTCCCATATTGAACACAGGAATCGAATATTATTCCATCGTTACTCCCTCATTTCTTTGTTACCTTCAGCCACATATTCTCAAATGACGAAACTCAAATACTCTACATCCCAAAAATCTACAGCTTTTAACTCACACACAACAAATAATTCATGGTTTCGAACCACTTCATCTCAAATACTGACCCTTATCTTGATCCATGTTTTTGACCCATCAACTCTTCTCCTTCCACAAACACAGTCCTCCCTCCGTGGATGACCAGCACCGCCTCAGGCGATTAGACACCGCACCACTCCACTTCCTACGCTCTCTAGGAGATGCGAACCCCCAGACCACCACCTACAGAACCATCGCGCCCTCCTCCTTCGTTCCCTTTAGATGGCCAGACACAATAATCAACGATGGTGGAAGAAACCGCTATTAACCCTAAACTTAAACTGTCAATTTCGACTAATGTTATCTCCATCCTCAGGCCACCGAAACTCACTCTACTACCCCTATCAGATCACCCTTAATCCCTTCTCTAAATTCCCAATTGGTCACTTCGATTGAAAGTACATGGTTTGGGTAAATCGAACGAATGAAGTAAAGGGGTTGGCTGAAATTGGGTATTTAGAGATTCTTATTTGATTTTGTGTGGATTTTCAGTACGTGGTTTTCATTTGGAATCTGAATTATAATTGATTTACAAATTTTGGTTTGCTCGTGTTTTACTTCCCCTGGGAACGAGGATGGCTTTATCAGTATTTAAAGAAAGAGAAGGTGTAGCGGTCAGGGCATTGAAATGGCTTGGAAGGCACGACTCTTAAAACTTGACATGCACGGTATTGAAATTGTTTGAAGACCACGCCATTCTGAAGCTTACAGTGATAGGCATGTGTTAATCTCAGAATAGGATGGTAGGTTTATAGACTTAGGCTACAACTATGCGTTAGGAATTAGGGCTGATGGTATTTAGACTTACCAATACTTGCACCAAAACAAATACCAAACATAAACTTCACTTTTTTCTATGCGTACATAGCTAGGCTTGTTCATATATTGGCGTAAGGATGCTAACATCTGTTACATTTTGTTAATACCACAGGGCGATCTTCCTATAACAAATGCTTTCAAAATAGGTTATGTTATTATCTTTTTCTCAAATGAAAAGAATAACTAAAACTACATATATATATATAATATTGAGAAAAGGCATCCTTCTATGGTATAAGTTGTTTCCTTCTTAAATCAAAACTGTTTTCAGTATCCCATTACCACGGACGCTATTCCATGTTGTAGGCATTAAATAAAGAAACAATGAATTTTCTTTTTGGTTACCTTCAGATATAGTTATATAGTCTATCCCAAAAACAACACAGTGTGTCATTTGCATAGCCATTAGTAGTTTAAAAAGAGCACAATGTAAATGAAGGTCACCGGTAGGTTTGGAGATGTTATGCATGTGCGTACATATTTAAATTATAAAAAAAATATGTGTATTCCGTTACGCACTGCTTTGTTTATATACTAGTCGCAAACAACAAAGATAAAAATATCATTGTGTCAACCATCTGACTGTTTACTTCTCCTGCCGATATTTATAATGTCTCCACTGCCATTAATATAAACTTTGATTTTGATTACCCCAATTACTATACTAACCCGTAACTGTATAAAAAAAGGTTTTGATTGAATATGAATATATTGCTAAAAATATATAAATAGTTTGGATATATAACTGTAATTTATACTGTCAATATACGTCCTCCTCAACATTTGCACTCCATTTTGGAACAGTTCAACCAAATGATGCAACTACAAATCCAATCGTTGCTCGTGTGCGAAGCACGGGTCACTTATTAGTACACATTTAAGTCAGAAAAATAAAAATATAAGTACTCCACTATTTATTAATTAATTATTCAAAATAATTGGATTCCAGTCGTTTAAATCTCTAAATCACCATTTAGATAATTAAATAAATTAATTATAGAATCATTAAAAATCCGGGATGTTACATATAACCTCAAAGCTCATACGTCTCAGAGAATGGTGTTAAGCAAGAGAACAAATTCCCCGCCACCAAATAGATATATATTTAATTGAAAGCAATCAATACAGAATGAAATCCAACGTCATACACACAATCCATTTAGAAGTTCGTTCTGCCTGAACGAAACTGGAGGAACCTTATTCCTCGTCTCTTTTGCCCAATACAAGAGAGAGGTCCTCGCATATCCGGACACTCAACAAGGATGTGCGGACAACTACCACTATCACCCCTTCAAGGGAGCTGCCCATATCCAAGGCATCAGTAGTAATCCATTCGATGTGAAGATTGCTGGTCTTGCACCGTCTTCGTTTTCTTTGACTTTTAGTCATCGTTTAATTATTTGAAATGAGATTTAACTTGGTCTTTTCAAATAATTATCGCATACATGATTCGAATCAAATTCTCTTCTTTGATCAAGCTATTGGCCTTCACAATTCGTTTCACTACCTTACATAAAAAGGTTTAATCAAGAATTTAATTCGATCGTTGAATTAAATACTCTAGTCTTAACATATCCAAAATTAATTTTATAAATTTTCCAGCCAAATCATACTAAACCATTTTTATTTTATAAACCAAGTAAAATTGGTTCATAAGCATTTTGAATCGCTTGTAATAATTTAAAACGATTTTTCGATATATATATATATATATATAGGGCCAACTATTTGGATGCAAAATTAAACACAAAGAGAAAGACACAAAGCCTCCACCGTTGGATTTGTTTGTCTTTATATGGAGAGTGGAATTCAAGGGAGGATCTTGTGGTTGAGATTTATTGTGTGCAATTTTGTGTCCTCATTTTGTGTCTAAATAGAACTTCCATATATATATATATAGCTCAATTTAGTCGAACGACGTTTCAAGTCATTTAGCTGCACTGGCACTGTTTTCATTCAATTTTGAATTAAACATTTCTCAAAATCTAACCATTTGATTTTACATTACAACAAAAACACCATATTACAACTTTAATTTTACAACGGTGGTAAACGCGCCGTTGTAATAAATGGGTTTTTACAACGGTGGTAAAATCACCGTTGTAATAAATGGTTTTTTACAACGGTGGTATAAACACCGTTGTAACCACAACAAAAACACCATATTACAACTTTAATTTTACAACGGTGGTTAAAGAACTGTTGTAATAAATGTTTTTTACAACTTTTTTCCAGAAAAGTTGTAATAAATTTATTTTTAACAACTGTGTTATTTTGACAGTTGTTATAAAAGCCCATCACAACTTTTATTTTTTGACTGTTGTAATATATGACTATATTTTAATATTAATTATTTTCATTAAATAATTTTTAATAATTAATATTTACAACTAATTAGTAATTATTAATTAATAACCTTTATATTAATATTAAATATTTAATTAAAAATACTTCAATAAATAAATAATTCATGCTAATAATTAGTAATTGACAACCAATTAGTAATTATTAATTAATAATCAATAAATACATATTTAATATTTGATTAAAAATACATCAATAAATAAATAATTCCTACTAATAATTCCTAATTAACAACCAATTAGTAATTATTTAATAATAATCAATATATAAATATTAAATATTTAATTAAAAATAATTAATTTATAACTACTTCATTATTAAGTACTAGTAATTAATTAGTAAGTAATAACTAATGAGCGGTTAATAATCAATTAATTAATAATCAATAAGTAAATAACAATTAATAAATATTTAATTTATAATTAATCATGACTATTAGTAGTAATTAATATTTAGTATATAATATTTTTTAATAAGTAATCGTTATTGAAAGTTTTACCAAAATCTTTTGTCAAATATGATCCCTACGGAGGGGGGGTCCAGGGGGGTGGCAACCCCCCAAGGTGGGGGTACGGGAGAAACGCCCCCGCTAACGGGATTCGACAATCGTTAATTAAGTAACAATTGTAAGTTAAAAATCAGTAGTAAATAATAATAATAATAATTTATAATTAACTAAAATGTATATTAACTATAGTTTAATATAATTAACAACTTTTATTTTTTGATTATTGTAATATATGACTATAGTTTAATATAATTAACAACTAATAATTAATATTTAATACATTTATGTTGATTATTTATAATTAATAACTAATAACTACTATTAATAATCAATTAGGAAGTAATAATTAATAATCAATCCATAATATTTGATACTTAGCAATTAAGAAGAATAATTAAAAAATATAGTTAATATTACATAATTACTATTAAACAATTAATACTTAAAATATAATAATTAATGCTAATCATGAATAATCAATGATTGCTATTAATAATTAAGAAGTAGAGATTAATAATGTGAGAATTCAAATTTGATGATCCTAGATTATATTGATTTCAATTAAATCCATAATATTTGGGGTGTATAAATAAATAAATAAATCATTTTTGCTATGTACATGATGAATATGTGAAATTGTGCATGATTAAAATGGTGAATAAACACACATTTGTTTGTTTGTTGTGTATGTGACATGAAAATTTTGTTTAAGTGTTATGATTTGGGGCTTAAGTTTTATAAGGGTTAACATTAAATCTAAGGGCAAAATGGACATTGGCAATGGTGAAACCCTAGCCGTATGAAGCAAATAAAAGAAAATAGGCCGTCGGTTTCCATTTCATTCTCTCGTTCTAAAAAAAAAACTTAAAAATGGCCGAAGCCCTAGAAACAGAATTGGGGAAATTAACAAATCGACCAACGTCTCACATCCAAAAACCGAAAATAGGCCGTCGGTTTCCATTTCAATCGCCATCGAATTCCTCTCCGTCGACAAGGCCTTGTCACCAGGCGTCGCTCGCCACCGGAGTCAACCCACGAGCTCAACTGCGAACGCCACCAACTACAAGGGCCGTGCCACCCATCGTCTAAGCTCCCCAATTACGCGTGCCCTTGTTCTAGTCTAGTGAAGCCGCGTCACCTCCTTCGACAGCCATCGCGCAGTGCTGCCCTCCTTGTAGCTAGAAAACCAAATTGCCTCAGCATCTCTCAGATCCGAACAACGCATCCGACAACCTGTTCTCCCCTCCAACAGTCGAGCGCCGCCGTTTGTAGTAACACCTCCTCACCGTTCTACAGCCAACGCCAACCGTTCGCCATTGTCTGCGCTTCCTTCACCGATTAAATGTAAGTTCTCTTATGATTAAACATGTTTCAAGCGTACGACTTCGGTTTGCACTAATATCATTAGTTTGTCGGTTATTGCTTTCCTACTGTCCTGGGGTTGTATAAATTTAAATTTGGTTATTGGTTGATTTTAGTATTTGCAATGGTGCTCCTTATAATATGATAATCAGGACTACATCATACTGATTCACACTGTTTGGCTACTGCTTTTCCATCACCTTGATTGTCATCGATTTCTGGTTATTGTTCACCTTTGAAGTGAATGCATGTCTTATGTTAAGTTTGACTTGATTTAAATAAGTACACATTTTAGTGGCATGCTTTTAAATATCCTGATGTGAAGCCATACTTGATTCCTGACCTTCAGATTTCATAATACACTCATATTAGGATGATACCATGTTACTTTGGCATACCAATGTTGTCGAACTAAAAAAGAAAAATGAAACAATTCCACTTCCTATGCATATATACTTCGGCATGTTCCTTATAATAGCACCTCTTGTTTTATATATGTCTCACGTGTGGATCCAAGTTAGAATAGGCACTGTATTTCTTGCATGCACAGTTGGT
Source organism: Allium sativum (assembly GCA_030737875.1). Classification (NCBI taxonomy): domain Eukaryota; kingdom Viridiplantae; phylum Streptophyta; class Magnoliopsida; order Asparagales; family Amaryllidaceae; genus Allium; species Allium sativum. The sequence goes on along the minus strand of CM060919.1, from coordinate 791,720,328 downwards.
TACATTGATTTAGTGATTCTCTACCATTGCATGTTGATAGTTAAGTTGTGGCACAATATATGCGTGCTGTCCCTTTGGTTTACTTCCTTGTTTTGGCAACATTTCTAAGTCTTCTGTTCCAGCATTAAGCAATAAATTGTTTGTATGCTTCATTGTCATGCATTTGAATGGGCATATGTGATGGAGAATCAATGTACACAATCTTAGCTCATATTTCAATCATGGTCTTACTTCAGTTTTTCAAAACAGCAATCAAAACAACATATTTGTGTTTATGATACCTGCAAATGTGTATACTCATTTGCATTGATATGGCTTCTTTTCGGATGCTTTGGCTTTACTGTACTCTACCCACAAAGAAAGTTGTTCAAAGTTTTGGACAAAATTTTCAAGGACACAATTTCTATGGAAAATAACAATCGCCAATTTTACTTTTGACATAGTTTCATATTAATATAAGTCAGACTTTCGAAACATCATATGTTTTATGTCAAAATTTGATCCAGAACGTCATTTTACATGTAAAAGAGATAATATGACTGCATTAATCTTTACTGTTTTCTCCATTATGTTTAAATGACTAAAATTTGCGATGGTAATGGAGGAATGATAGATGGTTTACCTAGAAATCAAGGCCTTCATAAAACGATGAATTGCTAAACCTAGAGCTAGACCGTCTACCTCAGATTTGTTGAGCGATCAGTTTGTAGTGAGGAATGTATGTATTGTTATGACTGTATTATGTAAAAGTGAGTTGTACGATAGTGGATCACAAAGTTGTACTAATTCAAATATTGAAATAAAATATTTAATTGATTATTTCAGTTCAGTGTAGTATCATTTTATTCAATATAAATATTTATTTTTATATGAAATGTAATGTATAAAGAAACAAAAATCATATTGTTATAATTAATTGTAGTAGGAATTACTACAACGGTAAAAAAAAAGTTGTAATATGTATTACTACAACAGTGCAAAAATGTTGTAATATGTATTACTACAACGGTGTAAAACAGTTGTAAAATATACATTTAACAACGGTGTCGCAACGGTGTATAAAAGTTGTAGAAGATTTCAGTCTATTACAACTTCTTAAGAGACGACGGTGGCTCCACCGTTGTAAAAAGTCTTTTACAACTGTTTTCCACCGTTGTAATAGGGTCATTTTGTTGTAGTGTAACATATTTATAATTGTCGAAAAGGTCTTTTCAAAACGGATCCAACAGTTCTAATTTCAAGAAAATTCGATGGTCGGATCTCCCGGTATACTTATTTAAAATTACGTGTCGAAAATGCAAACTACCGTTGTGCAATTCGTTTAATTAAATTTATATTTAACGTATATAAATATAATTCGTTTAACGGCTTCCAAACTATTTAATCCATCAAATATTTGGCTAATGCCTTAAATTTCTGGAAAATTTTGTCATAACCTCTTTTATACGGAGTGCTCGAATAAACCATAACTCGCCTTAGCAGGCCCTAAAAAATACCATATATTCATACAACATGTGTACACTGAGAGATGTGTAAAAAAATCATCCCAATGTCCATGTAGGATTTAAAAATCATTGTGAACAACCATTGTGTAACATATATATAACTAGAGTGACATGTATATTTTTGTCATCTCCAGACCTGTGTAGGGTTTGTTATTAAATCTTGGAAATTTCGTTATATGTTTATTTAGGTCCATATCAAGTCCAGTCTTCATTCGATAATCAATATGCCATGTACATGATCTCCGATCATTCGTTCTCATCATATAGCATTAAATATTTGAATGAAATACGGTTCACATTATATAAGCATCAAGCAGTAACATGCTTATATGGGTATGCTATGATATGCTATGCACTGTAGTCCAATACCTATCACTATCCTATGGTGTATGTTCAATTCATCCAAAAGACCATCACATGCATTCAAGTCTCGCACAGTAGTCATAAATAAATAAATAAATCATCCAGTGCTATTTAAGGCGTTACAAAGTGTCCATTCGTATGGTATGAAATGCGAGTGTCGCATATCCACACAATGCTTCTAATAATAAATAAAAATCACATTTTTAGTGAACTATACAATGTGTACAATATCAATGAACATACATAAGCCATGATAAGCATCAATAAAATATGATCAAATATTTCTAACCAACAAAGAATAGTCCAAATAAATTCACTGCACTACTACACAAATTCTAATTTTAGCACAACTTAAATATTTAGTTGCATAACAATTAAAAATAATATTTTTATATCGCCAATTGCTCGCTAACATCATAACAAATCATCATTACAATTAATGTCCATCGTATTACTTCACAGTTAATTCTATTTAATCCATTCAAATTATAATTCAATAATATAGTATTATTTATATATTTCACGTATCCAATCTACATCGCATACATTAGTTAAAAATCATATTTCATCACATAATAAATTTTATTTATTAACCAACACTAATTTTTTTATTTAACAATTAACATTCATACAGTTAAACCTCTAAACTACTCCTTTTTAAAGTGAGTTTATATTCCTCACCGAGAGTTCCACTCCACCAAAACATTAACGTGAAGGAATGCGACTTTGCCAAGCTTTTATGCGGCTTCCCAGAGGTCCAAAGTGCTCAAGCTTCGCTTCAACACTCTCTAATGCTCGAATACTAGTAGATTCGAGAGAATCAAGCTAATTGGAGGTGGAGATGGACACAAATGGGGCACCAAAAAATTAGGGTTGCTCTGTCCGGAGTTGTGAAGATGAATGGGGAGAGTTTTGGAGGCGGTAGAGAGGGGGTTAGGTGGTGTAGAGGTGGTAGGGAGGTATAGGAAGCTTCAGAAAAGGAAAAATGGGATTTTGGATCTCGGAGAGGGAGGGGCGCTGTGGCCAATGGAGGACAGGGAGGCGACGATAGTGCATGGTAGGGATGGGGAGGAGGGTGGCGGTCGGCTAGGGGAGGGGCGGCGGCTGATGTGGAGGAGGGAGGAGGCCATTATTTTGGAAGGAGGAAGAAAGAATAGGAAGGAGGAAAATGAAGAAGGAAAGGGGGAAAATGGTTTAAGAAACTTTATCTCCCACTCTCGCCGATCCCCTGACTGTAAACTATCTCCGTTTGCTATGAAATTTCGGGACACGATAACATAGGTAATATGAATCCAATAAATCAAGTTTTGTCGAATTCCGAGTTCGTTTGAACATCCATTTTATTTTTCGACCATGTTTTAACTAGTTTCAAAAATGCGATTCTAACGTACATTTTTTTCTTGCACGCCTACCCACTAACTCCAAAAGTTATGAAACTTTTGATTCCACCATTATTTGATGACATGAATCTAATAAAAGAAAATTCGTTGAATTTCGGGTTCATCTCAATGACGTTCCTTTGTAAACTAATTGTCAGTTTTGCCTCAAATGGTTTTGTCTTACGCGACCCCACACTAACTCCATTTGGCGTGAAATTTGAAACTTAGCAACGATTGATTATTACGAATCCAATAAAAATTTTCTCATCGAATTCTGAGGTCGGTGGCAAAATCTCACTTTTTAAAGGCTATGCAATGCTTTAAAATTGGATATTTAAATTCTCACGTATTTTCTTATAAAATGATATTAAAAATAAATTTTAAATTGGTTGTGAAATTCGGGTTGTTACAAAAGGTCCTCAAATTCAAATCATAGTCCAAAATTTCATATTTCTAACTCAAATCATTTTGAAATCATTAATTATGATTTATCATAAATTTTCCTTATTTTTAATAATTTTTATAAGGCCCTTTCAGTCGGTTTCCAATTCCAGTCACCGAACTGTATTTATAACGACCTTTGAAAAATATATTTAAACTTATCTTAGAATCTGTAATGGCCAGGATAAAGTCACTATCTTAGTTGACTAAATACAACACACGTCCGACCCAAATTGCACAAAAATACGAATCATTAATAGAAAGAAGTTAGAGAATGAGAAATAGAAAGAAAGAAACTTAGAGTAGAAGAAGAAGAACATAAACATAACACAAAATCTCACATTGCAGCGGAATAAAATATAATATATAACAACTTTTAAAATACAAAATTTGACTGTATAACATACACTTATCAGAGTATCACTATTAGAGTACAACTTACAACACAGCGGAACAAAACTCTATATAACTAACGCTGAAGCCTCCTGCTCCAAGCTCCTCCATATATTTGTAAATACCTGAACTACTTGACTGCCCGTACAAATTTAGGCACCCAAGAGTTTAGGTAAAATAAAACAAAATAAACTCCGGGTCAGTCATGTGTGAAAACCCGTAACTTCCCCGGTGAGGAAAGCGCGGATAGTTCGAGAACAAGCCACAACAGAACGCGGACGGAAGAACATTTCATTGTTATTACAACAATTCCATCAGGATACAAGAATATATAGAGCATAAATAAATATTACACAGAAATATCAGAGATTTAAATTACATTTAAATACATCGCAGCGGAAAATAATACAATACACAACTAGAAGAGATATACGGATACAAAGCTTTCCGGATATCATTCCAGCTGTAAACCAGGATCCTATGAATATAAATCTGCAATACCAAAACTACTAGCTGCCCGTGTGGAGAATAGGGGCACCCAGAGTTTAGGTTAAAATAATAAACTCCAGGTCAGTCTTGTGACTGGTGTGAGAACTAAAACAGTTATTAATCTTTATTTTTAAAGTTAGGTAAATCAAGGGACCACGCCGTATAACACGGAACGGGTTTTCTCCCAAGAATACCAGTGCATAAAACAATAGCTCAATGCTAAATAAAGAACAATGAAGCTATTATAAGACCCGGTTCCCATCACACAATGCAACGCAAGCCGGAGGATAGGGTTTTTACCTTATAATAGCCAAGAATGCTTGATACGTTTAAAACAAATCATTTGATACTATTATAAGTGCATAGTGTATAAAACAACTTCAAATCATAAGTATCAATCATAGACGGTATAAGCTCCCCATCCCACTATGTCGCCATACTAGGCTCTACAAATAAAACCGCAAATGTCACGTATTTGGAAGTTGGATTTCCATCTATGAACCGAGGCAAAAGATAGTCCTCAACCGATTCGAGACTCTCTAGCCCGAGCCTCAGGATCAGAACGCATCAACCCTTTTGATCGTCAGGGCCGGTCCACCGATGTGGATTATTATGCCTGAACACTACGTTTCCCTGTCCTTTAGGGCGTAAATGAGCCAACAAATGACTCCATCGGACCTGGATCGTCCGATCAAACCGAGGCACCTCGCAACAGCAACAATCACATAAGTCAAACTCGTCAGGGCGTGTAAAACCACTGACGCCACTTCTAACTAGAAAGAAACGCATGTCCTCCCTGAGGTCCGTCTCCCGTTTTTGGTTCATACCGGGTGTGAAACTCGCGAAGTAAACGTTACACAAAGCTACACCACAAAGGCTGTGCTTCGATCATCGACCACAAGACGTTGCTTTTCAACAGAAGCCTTGATCATTTGCCACTTCGGCATGCCACACATGCAATTCACTCTATGCGTTTGATATCCATCAGTATATAACCCCTGAGCTCGTATGTCTCAGAGAAGGGCGTTAAGCAAGAGAATAAATTCTCCGCCGCCAAATAGATATATATTTAATAGAAATCAATCACATAGACTAAAATCCAATGTCGGACACACAGTCCATTTACAAGTTCGTTCTGGGTCTGAACGAAACCGGAGGCACCTAGTACCCCGCATATCCATTGATCTCCAAGTACGTCTGGACGATCACTAACTGTTTCCATCTTCTTGGGTGTACAGCCCAATCAAGATCATCAGTAATTACCCAAACGACGTGAAGACCTCCGGTCTTCAACCACTATCTTCATCTTCGACTTATCGTCGTATCAGTTATTCAGAATGGGATAAACCCGGTCTTTCCGAATAACTTGCGTATATAATAAACATGTGTTACACAAACACAACATACGCCTCATTCCAATTCATCAGTCACTAACCGTAAATTAATCAAGAGAATAATCCCCCAAATATTAACCCCGAAGGCCGAGACCAACATCAGATCAATACCCAGGAAATCACTTTGCTTAGCCAACCTACAGGTAGTTTCTAAATTTCACGTTCTTAGGGAAAAGTTCCCATTAATTTTATCAAAGATAAATCCTTTAAATTTATTCTTTAATCTTCCTTTTGGATATCTATTCAAACTAGTCGGGATTAGCGAACCTTACCGAAGTAATCATTTGTTTTAATTTCCCAGTCCCAACCTATTCATCCCATGAAGTAAAGCTGGTAATACTTCATATCTAACACCATGGTGTTATCGGTAAATTCAATTACCATTTCACATTCAAATCTAATTAAAGATTTAAATATCTCCTGGAGCAAAACTGGTGATACTCCAATCTCGATTATTTCAATCTAATTAAAGATTCATTAAAACTCCACTTAGTTTTAATCTGTGACTGGGTTAAAGAATTAGTGTCATTTAAAACATGGTTCACGATAAACCCAAAATCACATCACATTTCAATCAGTCCCCGGCCGTAAATTAGCAAGTGAGCAATTCCCTAAGTATTAACCCCGAAGGCCGAAACCAACATCAGATCAATACCTCAGAAACCATTCAACTTAACTAATCTCCAGTTAGTTTCTGATTTTCTTAACTCCTTTGGGTCTAAGGACAGTATTATTGAAGATACCGTTCACGACAACCCAAAATCACATTTCATTAATTATCGTGTTAAAGAACAAGTGTTATTTAAAACACTGTTCACGATAAACCCAAAAATCAATACCAAATCAATTCCAATTAAATATCATTTAATTGGTACACTTCATTAAATCTAAACAAAAAGATTTAATCTTTTTCTCAACTGGGCTTAAGAACAGTGTTAACGAAGACACCATTCACGACAAGCCCAAATCACATTTGATGTTAAATACAAGGCTCTGAATAGAAAATATATCGGCTTATATTCAATATCAAATTCTACGACCAACAAATATCGTATTGGAAATAACGATATATATACCTTTCAAATTCCCATAACAATATCTGTATCATCACGAAATCCAACATCGAAATATTCCAAAGACACTTTTGATTCAAATCCATTCCAATATAATTATTGGAAATTCTGGTTATTTTCAAAACCATTTCAAATCCAATTTATTTATTTAATAATAAATAGAATTCTAATTCTGGTTCAAAACTAGTTCATTTCGATAAAAATCTATTTTTATCTTTTCAAATATGGAGTTTTTTTATCCCAATTTTTCCCAAATCATTTCTTATGATTTTACATAAATTATTACTATTTTTAATAATTTTATCAAGGCACGTACAGTCGATTTCCATCAACGGCCATCGAACTGCACTTACAGCGACCTTTTCCAAATTTGATTTGGACATAATTCCAAATCCAGCCGTTAGATTTCTAATTTCTAATATTCATTAGAAATCTCTTTTCGATACGAACCCAACGGTTCTGGTTTTAGGAGAATCCGATGGCCGGATCTCCCGTAATATCCGTTCGAAGCCAATGGTCGAAATTCGCGAACTGCCGCGGCGCGGCGCATTCTATTCAGGCCATTATATTATATATATAATATATATAATATATACTTCTTCGATTTCAATTCAAAACGTATTATATAAATCGTTTTAAATTCGTTTTCAAAACGATTTCAACTTCATTTCAAATTTAAATCAAAATTGAATTTTTCCTTATAAATTCGTTTTAAATTCATTTCAAATTGATTTCAATTCAAATTGATTTCTAATTCAATTTCAGTTCGTTTTCAATTCAATTTCAATTCGAATTCATTTATATTCAATTTCAATTCGAATTCATTTCTATTCATTTTCAATTCGAATTCATTTCTATTAAGTTAAATTCGAATTTCAATTCTTTTCAAAATATCAGATTTTGAAATCACTTTCGATATTCATTATAGAATGAATAAAATCGATATAAATATCGTTCACGTCAAAATGGCATCAATCTAATCAACACGGCTTCATATATTCCTATTTTCAAATATTCTATTTCAAATATTTCCTTTTCAAATATTTCTATTTCAAATATTTCTATTTTGAAACTGGAATGAGGCCCAATCAATTACCATATAATGTTAATTATATGGATTTTCTACAACACATGTATATATCAACAACGATGAATAATCAACCACCATCCAAAGTGCATTCTACACTGTATAAGCATCAAATATAAATATTCAACGCTTATAGCAGCCTGTCAATCAATCGGTCGACATACAACTAAACAATCGGGATTAGTGTATGTCAAATATCATCCCAATACCCGTGTGGGGTTTCAAACAATCAAACACAGATTTTATTTGTGCAGTTGGGCGATGTGTAAAATTTATCGTCCCAATCAATATCAGTCAAATGTGTGTATATAAACAAATCGTTCGATTTGTTTATTTTTATTTCTTTTCATATACACGTTAAAAATTCTATTTTCAACTAGAAAATATTTTTAGCTATATAAATATTTTATTTCATTTCACATCACATCACACAATCAACTACACAAGAAAATCAAACAAACAAGCATACAAGCCGTCCATGGCCTGTGGACGACGGGTGTCGGGTGCTACTAAACACCGTCTGCATCCTAGTATATATTTTAACTAGAAAAACAAAATTAAAAGGTGAGAAGTTCTCACCGAATAGCTAAATCAAACGCCTCGACTCTTCTTTGTAGAAATCTTCATCGTTCTCGCCCTTTTGTCAATTTTCACTGCCCGTATTCTCTACATATATAAAAATCACATTTTTACTTCACTATTCAATATATAAAAAAATCAAATTTTTTTTCTTCGCTATTCAATATATAAAAATCGAATTTTTACTTCGCTATTCAATATATAAAAAAATCGAATTTTTTTCTTCGTTATTCAATATATAAAAATCGAATTTTTACTTCGCTATTCAATATATAAAAATCGAATTTTTACTTCGCTGTTCAATATATAAAAATCGATTTTTTACTTTGCTATTCAATATATAAAAATCGAATTTTTACTTTGCTATTCAATATATAAAAATCGAATTTTTACTTTGCTATTCAATATACAAAAAATCGTATTTTTTTTATTATCTCTACTATATAAAAATTATATTTTTATTTCACCATTTCAACTATATAAAGACTCAAACTTTCCTAATTATAAAAATTCGAACTTTTCCAATCAAAAATCCTACCTTTCATGTTTTTAAAAATCCTAACTTTTCTTCATTGAAAATCCGCCCTTTTCTATATTATTCAAATATACAAGATCTGATTTTTTTCCATCATTTAAAACTGGGTTTCTTTGTTACACAAACAATAAAAAATCAAAATTTTAACATCATAAACGAAGAAAAACAAAAATAGAGGCTTACTGGGGAGGCCGGGGAGGTGGACAGGGGCGAATGTCGGCGGCCAACGGCAGTACGAAGTGGCGGCGGTGGCTTCAGGCGTTCAGGGCATCGGTTGGGTCTTGGGCTCGAATTGGGGCTTCAGGCGAGATGCGCGAGCGAGGGGGGTCTGCTGAACCATCGTCGGAGGAGGGGGGTCCCCTGACTGCTGGAGGCAGTTTACTGAAAAGGGGGGCTAGGGGTCTTCGATATGGGAGGAGGAGGGAGATGGGGTCAGAGGGGGGTGCGCCGCCGATCCATTTGGTTGCTGGGGTGGCGCGTCGGAGTTTGGAGGGGGGCGACGAGGGCAAGCGGCGGGCGGCTGGGGGTTTCTTTTTTTTTTATCTGAAAATGAAATGGTCGGGGGAAAGAGAAGAAAGAAAGGGGGGGTTAAGTGAAAATTATATTATTTAATTTATTTTAATTTTAAAAAGTAACTTTTTCATTCGAACTTGAAACAAGGCCCACCGCCTATCGTCCATAGCTAATTACCCCCATTCCGAACACAATGGGATATGTTTCGTAAGCTGATTCGACTGTTTCGATCAGTTTTCATTGAAACTCAAATATAACTCTTTATATTCAATTGTAAACGTACATTTCAATTTACTGGGGTCACATACTAACTCTAAAAATTCCCGAAAAATTATTTCTAGCTTCGTATTGATGATACGATCCTAACAAAACTAATTTCGTCGAATTCCAAGACCGTTTGAAAAATGGCCAATTTCCAGTCGATTAAAATCAACTAAAACTGGTCAAACGCGTTTTCCTTTGCCACGCTCACATATTGATTCGAAAATTTACGAAATTTGAAACCTAGCAATAATTTGACATCGCGGATCTAACAAAAGTGGTTTCGTCTAAATCCGAGGCCGTTTGCAAAATTTCCATTTTTAAGGGCCTGAATTCTATAACGACTATTCAGAATTTTCAACTGGACATATCTTTTGATCCCCGCTATGAAATTTTGATTTTTCGGATTCGTTGGAAAGATATTATCAATTAGATTCCATTATTTTTGGTTTCACTAAAATCCGGTTTATTTTGCACCCGGTACATTCATTTGAAGTTTAAAATCGAATTATCGAACTACCGCGCCATTTTCAATTCCTTTATATATATATAAATAAATATTTATATTCTAACGACGATCTATATAATATGTACGTTCGAATTCTATTCAAAATAAATTTCTCGTCGATATTATTTAAAATAATCTATTTTAAATATTCAAAATTCGCTAAAATTGCCAAAATAAAATTTTTAAACTGGCCCAGATTTCCGGGTTGTTACATCATGGGACTGGTATGAATGAACAGTTTAAAACAGCTTGAACGAGTAAACGATATCACATAAGACCATGCCGTATAACGGAACAGGTTTTTCCCTTATGAGAATCCAAAATATCTTTATATCAAAAACCTTTTGGTATTATAATAATGCCTATCAACCACAATATAATAATCATCTAGCAGAAACACTTTCATCTCACGTTCTACATATATAGTATACAATCAAAACCGCAAGCACGTATTGGGAAATGGATTTCCAACTATAACAAGGTATGGAACCACCTCCGCTGGTGTATCTCTAGAGGAGAATACACCGAGTTCAGCAAGAATGTCTTGCAACTCAGCCACACATGACCGACCACTCATTTCTCTCGAGTGTATCGAATGTACATCACCGACGGTTGAGATCAACAACCGTTTCCCGATAAGGGACAACACTGATATAGATTGAAGAAGCAAATGAATATTATCTAGATAGGTGATAATACACCCTAATGGGAGCTAACCACATAGCCATGCTGCCTGCCTGATTTTTGTCATTTCCCGGTTGTTGAGGCCAGAGGCTACGATTACTTTCCATTCATTGATAACACGATCACTTTGAATGCCACATTATTAGATCCGTTAATCACTAATTGGTCTGCACAAATATTTTGGATGTTATGCTAAGGGAATAAATCCGTTGCAACCATATATATTTATACAGACCAACCCATTCGATCATTGGAAATACTCTGTCAGACACTCGTCCATATATGTTCGTTCTGGGACTGAACGAAACCGAAGGCACTATTCAGTACATCCATCCTAGGCAATCTCTACATAGGACTTAGACAACAACCCTTGCACTTTACTCCGTCTTCGATTTCTTTGGCATATATGATTCGCAACGCTTATGCCAATACAGAGTGGTTCTTTGGATAATAATCTAACCGGTCTCTCCATATCATGTTAAAATGGTCAAAACTTTAATAGTCGGTGATTTAATTATCAAATGAAAAATGTCCATGTACACACAACGATCTTATTTCCACATGGAATTATCGATCACATCATCAAACATATATATATATATATATTCATATTTCTTTATTTTCTATATTAAGAAAATATATGTTATTAACTCTGGAAAACATTCCCATTGCATATTTACATATTACTATTCTTCCACATTTATCAGACTCTAACTGTAAACTAGTAAGAGAATAACTTCCTAAGTATAAACCCCGAAGGCTGAAACCAACATCAGATCGATACTCAAAAGTCGTTCAACTCAACTAATTTCCAGTCAGTTTCTAATTCTTCTTAAATCTATCCCTTTAACTCCATTTGATTAACTTCTTATCAACACGATCATTTTAAATCTGCAAATCATTTGCTTTTAAATCATCGTTCACTTTAAAACGTATACCTCCCAGGATTTTATTTATAAAATTCCTTTTCATTTATAATTTTCTATTTTAAGTTCGTTTCATTATCTAATTCTATATATATATATATATATCGATTTCTAGTTTATCAAATCTTCTTAAAAATATTCTAACTCCTTAAATTTCTGGAAAAATTCGCCATAACCTCATTTGTACCGGGAGCATCGGAAAATCCCCAAACTGCCACATAGAAGAAATCTATTTATGTTTTTTCAAAAGAAAATAAAAGATTTTTTTGGTTCCTATATAATTCTTATGTATTTGAATGCGAAATTTTATTAGTGCTTATTCATAAACAATCCTCTTATTTATGATTAACTTCTTTTGCCCTCTCAAATCAAAAGAAAAAGGAAAAGCCAAGCGGCTTGCCGATACGGCGCATAAAACCTCATATTCAATTTAAATACATACCTTTTTGTCGAGCATTATATTTATACTCTTTTAACACTTTATTCCAAACCTGTCTTATGTATATCCGTCATTTCTAATTCATTTCAACTTACTACACTGGTTTTAACTCAACTCGTTAATTAATTCGTTAATTAATTCTTTGCCTACTTCACTTGTATATTTGAACATGACATGTTCAAATATATTTTCAACCTTCTTATAAACTAATTGAATTCCATTTCATTTACATTTCATATATTCAAATTCCATTTTCAATTCTATTTGAATTCTATATTTAAAATCCATTTGAATTTCTATATTCAAATTCTATATTCAAACTCCATTTCAATTTCTATATTCAAATTCTATATTTAAACTCCATTTGAATTTCTATATTCAAATTCTATATTTGAATTCATATTTTAATTTTCTATATCCAAACTCCATTCAATTTCTGTAAACAAATTCCATTTAAATTTCTATATTCAAATTTTACATTTGAATTCCCTTTATTTAAATTCCATTTGAATTTAAAATATCCATATTATCCAATTTATGGTTTTTCACCTTTCTTTGTAAATATCGCCTTGTATTACTTGTTTATATATATTAAAACAAGTCTCGACTTCAACTTCATTTGAAATAAATATTTTACTTTGGAAAAATAAAATTCCCATTATTTAATTTCCACTTGTATTTATATTTCCTGAGTTTATCAAATGATAATTCATTTCACCTCCTTTTTTAACTTTGTTTATAAATGAACTACTTGTTTTAAATATTCAAAACAAGTTAATATTTTTATTCTATTCGAATTTCAAATTCTATTTAGAAAAAAATAGAATTTCCCTTTAAAATCTCAAATATCCTTTCCTTGATATTTTATAAATCAACCCTCAGGCCTAGTGATATTTAAACACCAAATAACCAATTATTTATTTCAGGGTTTCTAACATCATATATGACAGTATATATGCAAACAAATAAACAAACAGATAATATATTTTTGAGGAACCCAGTTGGATTCCTCCAACCTGTTTTCCTGCATCCACAGACGTTAGCACATAATTAATGCCATCCTACATCGAGGCAGGATATCGCAGTATAAAAGGTCATCCACTAATATATATTTGTGGGGCGCATAGGGAAATCATCCGCTAATGGTACCGCGGGCATCCACTAATGAGACTGTGAGAAAATCCAATCATCAACCCAATATATATATATATATATATAATAGTCAACCCTAAATAATTAATATATTTAAATCAACCAGAAAGCATTCAAACAAGCAACAACAATTATTTTTACCGAATAAAAATAATTCTAAATAACAGGTGAGTGAGATTTACGCACCGGAATTGCAATTGTCGAATATCCTGTTTATTTCCAAACCACAGGATATGGATCTTCTTAAATGGAATTCACACCTACGATAATTTGATTTAAATTTCCTGGTTAAAGATTTTTTTATTTAAATTAACTATTTAACAAATAAATAAATTTCCTATATTGTTTCTTTCCTTTAACGTTTACTAAATTCAATTTTAACAATATAAATAAGCTAATCTATGTACTTTTAAATTTTCATTCTACAAATTTGAGTGTATAAATGTAAATAAACAAATTGTTTAATTTAATTACCAATACAGTAATTAATTACCTTATAAATCCAAGATACATTTATTCCCCAGTAATAGCAGGGTCGAACTATGCATAGATATCTAATTTACTTATTTTAACTACAAATGTAACTACATTTCTATTTATTTATTTACTGAATGGATGTTAAGCTAACATCGAATCCATGTTTATATCTTATCTATATTTAACTGGAGTTGCAATGTGACGGCTGGGAATTTCGCTCGATCCGAATCAGTTGTTAAACCGATCTAGACCGTTCGAAACCCCTGATCGTTTGAGAACAGGACAAATCAGGACACAAACGGAAGAACATTTCATTGCTATTACAACAATTCCACCAGATACAAGAATATACAGAGTATGAATGAATAAATTACATTCGATAAATATCAGAGGTTACAATAAATTACATAGCAGCGGAAAAATAATACAAAGCACAACTGAAGGTGATATACAGATACAGAGCTTTCCGGATATCATTCCAGCTGTAAACCAGGATCCTGTGAATATAAATCTGCAAAACCAAAACTACTAGCTGCCCGTGCGGAAAATAGGGGCACCCAGAGTTTAGGTTAAAACAATAAACTCCAGGTCAGTCATGTGACTGGTGTGAGAACTAAAACAGTTATTTAAAACTTTACTTTAAAAAGGGAGTAATTCAAGGGACCACGCCGTATAACACGGAACGGGTTTCCTCCCAAGGATACCAGTGCATAGAATAAATAACGCAATGCTTTTTCGGAAAATGAAGCTATTATAAGACCCGGGTCCCATCACACAATGCAACGCAAGCCGGAGGATAGGGTTTTCCCTTATAATAGCCAAACATGCTTGGTACGTTTAAAACAAATCATTTGATACTATAATAAGTTTGTAGTGTCAAAACAGTTTCAATCATAAATATAAATCATAGACGGCATGAGTACCATATATCATGTCGCCATACTAGTTCTACAATTAAAACCGCAATACACGTATTGTAAATTGGATTCCGTCATGAGTCGAGGCAAGGGGCAAGCTCCTCTCCGCGTTCGAGACACTCTAGTAAATGTCTCAGGGCTACGCACTCTGGGCAACCCTGGGATCCTCCAAGGTCGGTCCTCACTTACGTTAGAGGATTGGCAATTCCTGAACACACGTTTCCCGGGCCTATAGGACCTATAATCGAGGCGCCTCGCATCCAAACCACAAAGGTGAAAAGTATATAAATGTCAGGGCTGGTAGGTCACTGACACCACCCATAGCTAGAAAGAAACGTCGTGCACTCCTTGGGTCCTCATCCCGTTTTTAACTCATACCGAGGTGTGAGGCTCGCGAATTCACGTTATACACAAAGCTATGCCACAAGGGCCGTGCTTTGATCATCAACCACAAGACTCTGCTTTTCAACAAAAGCCTTGATCATTGCATCTTAGCATGCCACACAGGCAATTCATGCCATGCGACTGATGTCCATCGATATACAACCTCTGAGCTCGTACGTCTCAGAGAAGGGCGTTAAGCAAAAGAATAAATTCTCCACCGCCAAACAGATGTATATATAATAGAAATCAATCAACACAGAATAAAATCCAATGTCAGACACACAATCCATTTACAAGTCCGTTCTGGGTCTGAACGAAACCGGAGGCACTTTCTTCGCATATCCATCCATCTCCAAGTATGTCTGGACGACCACCAACTATTTCCATCCTCTTGGGTGTACTGCCCAATCAGGATCGTCAGTAATTATCCAAACGATGTGAAGACTTCCGGTCTTCAACCGCCGTCTTCCTCTTCGACATATCGTCGAATCGGTTATTCAGAATGGGTGTAAACCCGGCCTTTCCGAACAACCCGCGTATATTAAAACGAATGTTACACAAACACAACATACGCCTCATTCCAATTCATATTCTCAGGGAAAAGTTCCCATTAATTTTATCCAAGATAAATTCTTTAAAATTTATCCTTTAATCTTCCTTTGGATGTCATTTCAAACCAAATTATGGTTTTCTAAACTAGTCGAGATTAGCGAACCACAACGAAGTAATTATTTATTTTATTTCCCAATCCCAACCTATTCATCCCATGAAGCAAAACTGGTAATACTCCATATCTAATACTATGGTGTTATTGGTAAAATTAATTACCATTTCACGTTCAAATCTAATTAAAGATTTAACTATCGCTTTGGAGCAAAACTGGCGATACTCCATTCTCGCTCATTTCTAAATTTGATAATTTAGATTATAGATTCACATTTCAACCTAATTGCAGATTCGTTAAAACTCCTTTTACTGGGTTAAAGAACTAGGTGTTATTTAAAACACAGTTCACGAAAAACCCAAATCACATTCTATTTATTATCGGGTTAAAGAACTAGTGTTATTTAAAACACCGTTCACGATAAACCCATTTCAAATCCAATCAAATATATTAGAAATTCCGATTATTTAAAACCCCTTTTTAAATCTAATTTATTTATTTAAAAATAATCGGGTTTTAAATTTAGTTCAAAACTAGTTCATTTCGATAAAAATCCATTTTTATCTTTTCAAATATGGAGTTTTTCACCCCAATTTTTCCCAAATCATTTCTTATGATTTTACCCAAATTATTACTATTTTTAATAATTTTATCGAGGCCCGTACAGTCGATTTCCACCAATGGCCATCGAACTGCACTTACAGCGACCTTTTTCAAATTTGATTTGGACGTATCTCCAAATCCAACTGTTAGGTTTCAAATTTCTAATATTCGTTAGAAAGCTCTTTTCGATACGAACCCAACGGTTCTGGTTTTAGGAGAATCCGACGGTCGGATCTCCCGTAATGTCCGTTTGAAATAAATGGTCGAAATTCACGAACTACCGCGGCGCGACGCGTTCTATTCAGGCCATTATATTATATATATACTATATATAATATATATTTCGTCGATTTTTATTTAAAATGAATTTTATAAATAGTTTTGAATTCGTTTCAAAAACAATTCTAACCTTTATTTCAAATTCAAATCAAAATTGAATTTTCTATTTTTAAATCCCATTTATTTTCATTTCTATTTGATTTCAATTCAAATCGATTTTAATTCGATTCGAATTCATTTTCTTTCCAATTCAATTCAATTCGAATTCGTTTTATATTCAATTCATTTCGAATTCGTTTTCTATTTCCATTGAAATCAAATTCGTTATATATTCAATTCGAATTCAATTCGTTATATGTTCAATTCGAATTCGTTTTCAGTTCAATTCAATTCAAATTGGTTTTCTATTCAATTCAATTCAAATTGGTTTTCTGTTCAGTTCAATTCGAATTGGTTTACTATTCAATTCAATTCGAATTGGTTTACTATTCAATTCAATTCGAATTGGTTTACTATTCAATTCGATTCAAAATTCATTTTATAATATTCGATTTCAAAATCACTTTTCAATATTCATTTTAAAATGAATAAAATCGATATAAATATCGTTCACGTCAAAATGGCGCATCTCTAATCAACACGGCTTTATATATTTCAATAAATTCGTTATTCTATTCAACAAATGAATATTTATTCTATTCAATATGTGAATCTATATTTTTGTCAACACACGACTAATCTCAACGAATGAGTACTGTCCACGTGTGACTATTTTTGTTATTTACTATATTTTATGAAAATTAAGGTATCTATCGTTTGATATTAAATCAGACTCCAACTGTAAATTAGTAAGAGAACGATTCCCTGAATATTAACCCCGAAGGCCAAAACCAACATCAGATCAATATTCAGGAGACCACTCATCTCATCTATTTTCCAGTTAGTTTCTAATTTCATATATGATAAAGATGTAAATTTTATTGTTAAAAATATTTCGTTCAACACATGACAAATCTCAACGGATGAGTACAGTCAACACATGAACCTTTATTTTATAAAGATAAAGATATAAATTTTATTGTTAAAATATTTCGTTCAACACATGACTAATCTCAATGGATAAGTACAGTCAACACATGAACCTTTATTTTATAATATTTTTTTTTTTAAATTGGAATGAGGCCCAATCAATCACCATATAAAGTTAATTATATGGATTCCATACAACACATGTATATAATAGCAACGATAAATAATCAACCATCATCCAAAGTGCACTACACTGTATAAGCATCAAACATAGATATCTAACGCTTATAACAGCCTGTCAATCAATCGATCGACATATTTAATAAATCAGGATGAGTGAACTTCAAATTTCATCCCAACACCCGTGTGGGGTTTCAAACAATCAAACACCGATTTTATTTGTGCATTTGGGCGATGTGTAAAATTTATCGTCCCAATCAATGTCCTTCAAATAGGTGTACATAAACAAACCGTCCGGTTTGTAAATGAATATTTATTTATCCACATTCACGTTAAAAAAAATTATATTTTTAACGATAAAATATTTTATTTCAACACATGAATTTCTATTCAGTTCATTTACACAATAAAAATGATATTTTTATTTTTTTAACATATTTTAGAAAATTTCGGCGGCATAACGGCACGATACTAAAAACGGGACGAGGCCTAGCCTTATCCCCGGTCTAGTGAAGGCCCACGCCATTCACACATCAATCAAATCCATTCCATTTCACCAAACAATTCAATTTCAATCAAATAATCTAACTAATTTTTGCAATCAAACAAACAAGTCCATGGTCTGTGGACGATTGTGTCGGGTGCTACTAAGCACCGTCTGCATCCTAGTATATATATAACTAGAAGAGAAATTGAAGAGTGAGAAATTCTCACCATTAGCTATCCTATCATCTTGACTCTTCTTTTGATAGAAATCTTCATCGTTCTCGCCTTTTGTCATCTTCGTTGCCCGTAGCCACTACATATGTAAAAATCGAATTTTTACTTCGTTACTCAATATATAAAAATCGAATTTTTACTTTGCTATTCAATATATAAAAATCGAATTTTTACTTCGATGTCATATAGATAAAAATTCCATTTCAAAAATATAGATTTCGCCCTTTCAAAAATATAGATTTCGCCTTTATAAAAATAAAGATTTCGCCTTTATAAAAATCAGATTTTTATTCTTCTACACATATAAAGATGATATTTTCAATATTCTTATCATGTAAAAATTATATTTTTAATTCTCTACATAAACAAAAATCATATTTTTACATCACCTATATAGTAAAGACTATATTTTTAATACTTTAAAAATATAAAAATCATATTTTTACATCATCTATATAGTAAAGACTATATTTTTAATACTTTAAAAATATAAAAATCATATTTTTATATCATCTATATAGTAAAGACTATATTTTTAATACTTTAAAAATATAAAAATCATATTTTTATTACTTTAAAAATATAAAAATCATATCTTTTTGTTTCTAAAAATCAATTCTTTTTCTTTCTAAAGATCAATTCTTTTTCTTTCTAAAGATCAATTCTTTTTCTTTCAATAAAAATCCTAACACTATAGGTAAAAATCATGTCTTTCTTCGATAAATTTACATTTTTTAACTTGCTACATGAATAAAAATCAAACCTATTTTTGAAAACAATGCTTTTAAATCTATGTTACTTTTATTAAATTCTGAAATTAAAATTTAATGTTTTATAAAACAATAATTTTTCATAATAAAAAAAACTGAAAAAAAAACTTACAGTGAATGGTTGGGGGGGCTGTCGCGCTCGTCGGTGGATGAGGGGGGTGGGGGGTGCTGCGTCGGTCGCGCAAGAGGATTTGGGGAGGGGGCGTCTTCGATCGGCAATTGCGAGAGAGAGGGGGCTTCGGTCGGGGGGGGGGGGTCTCGTGAGTCGCGCCGCTGGGGGGGGTTCTTCTCGAGGCGGCGGCGGCGGTTTAAGGGGAGGGGCGATGCTCCTCTCCGTGTTCCCTTTTTTTTATTTTGTTTTTCTGAAATGATTCGAAAGGGGGGGGGGCAGAGAAATAGAGAGGGTGAGGAGAGAGAGATTTAATTTTTAATTTATTTAATTAATTTATTTTCAAAAAGTTGACTTTTGCATACGACCTCGAAACGAGGCCCACCGCCTGTCGTCCATAGCGTTTTACCCCCATTCTGAACTCAATGGGATATGTATCGCAAGCTGATTTGATCCTTTCGATCTGTTTTCATCAAAATCAACATATAACTCTATATATTGAATTTGAACGCGCATTTCAATTTACTAGGGTCACATACGTACACTAAAAATTCCATAAAAATATTTTCTAGCTCCGTATTGACGATACGGTCCTAACAAAACTAGTTTCGTCGAATTCTGAGACCGTTGGAAAAATGGCCATTTTCCAGTCGATTAAAATCAACTGAAACTGGTCAAACGCGTTTTCCTTTGCCACGCTCACATATTGATTCGAAAAATTATGCAATTTAGAATCTAGCAATAATTTGACACCACGGACCCAACAAAAGTGGGTTCGTCGAAATCCGAGGTCGTTTGCAAAATTTCCATTTTTAAGGGCCTGAATTCCATAGCGACTATTCCGAATTTTCAACTGGATATATCTTTTGATTCCCACTATTAAATTTTGATTTTTCGGATTCGTTGGAAAGATATCATCAATTAGATCCTAATGTTTTTGGTTTCACTAAAATCCGGATTGTTTTGCACCCGGTACATTCAATTGAAGTTTGAAATCGAATTATCGAACTACCGCGCCATTTTCAATTCTATTTATAATTATATATAAATATTTATATCCTATCGACGATGCGTATAAATATATACGTTCGAATTATATTCAAAATAAATTTTCTCATCGATATTATTTAAAATAATCTATTTTAAATATTCAAAATTCGCTAAAATTGCCAAAATAAAAATTTTAAACTGGCCCAAATTTTCGGGTTGTTACAATCTCCCCCACTTAAAACTTTTCATCCCCGAAAAGGAACAAAGTCGAAAGTGGTTTGATTAATCGACTCTACGTTCGATCTGGCTTTCATTCTCCAACTTTTCAGTTTCTGAGAATTTTCAAATTTTCAAAAATTTGGCTAACACCCTAAATTTTCGAAAAATTTCGCCATAATCTCCCCTGCACCGGGAGCCACGGGAAAATCCCGAAATTGCCATATAGGCCTTCTGATCTCAAAAAGAAAAAGAAAAAGCCAAGCGGCTAGCCAATAGGCTCATAAAATCATCATCACCCAAACAAAACAGTAAATTATGTAGTAAACATGTACCTATTTGTCGGGCAAAAAATTTTTATTCTCTGCTCTAGCCTCCTTGCTATGACCTGTTCAATGTAAGTACATATATATGCAAACAAATGCGACCAATTTTCTATACAATTCAATATTTGGTTCAATTAGGCATAATGGTTAAAAATTAGCAAACAAATAGACAAACAACACAAACATCAATCAATTAGTGAATTTATCGTTTCAAATTCATAATTTTGATATATATACGAAAAATCATGTTTTTGATGCCAATTCACAACAATGTGTTCTAACTATATTGGTTTTGGTTCTCACACCGGTCTAATGGAAATATATAGAAATCACACCTTCGAAACTCGAACACACACTACTGATGCTATATAGTCATCAGTAGAATCATCTCCGGGCGACTAGAGTGTGACTCTATATCTATCTAATATATTAAAACTTCGAATATACGTTCATGACGCGTATATGCAAAACCTTTATATACTAGATGTAACACCCCACCTCCGCCAGTACCACTCTTGCAAGGGCACTGACTTTGGAGGGGCGTTTGAATCAGGTAAACATGCATAATGATATATCAAGGCAGAACAAGAACATATGTATATATGTAAACAGAGTAAATAACATAGATAAAACAGCGGAAGATTTAAACCATTTCAAAACAAGTCTGGTACAACATAATATCAATTTTCCAAATAAACAAGTCTAGGTAAAACAACATCATCTGAAAACAGAAATACATAAGTGCTATCCCCAAAATACGTGAGAACCATAGCTAGCTTCATGTAGAAAGCGTACATGAACTGAAATCCCACAAGCAAGTAATCCAAAATCCAAGCTAGGCTCCTGTATTCCCTCCCTGAGAACCTGGGGGGGGGGGGGGGAACGGAAGAAAAGAGGCGAAAGAAAACAGGTCAGTCAAAAAGACTGAGTAAGCCCTACTACAATCAATGTAAACTGATAAAGTTAACTGGTATGGGCAGCAAGAGATGAACATCAGGATAACAACATACTAGCATGATGATTAACTAACAAGGTAGATAAAGGTGTCATCGCATAATCAGGATTAAGGTTTTGCACCCCGGTGTACTAGCAAACCAGCATAACAGGTATTGATCTCTTGGCCCAAGTTTTGACCCAATAACATGAAGTGATCTTAATATAAGGTCCAACCAAACGGTCTAGTCGATCGGCTCCCTATAAGCCTAACACGTCAAGTGTTGGTGTCCATACGACCAACATATAGATGTAGTCAGACTGTGCTGGGTCCACCTTCGGGTGTATCAAGCCTTCGGGTGTCAACCCCAGACACTGAAGCAATAATGCACAGTCTAAACCTACTAGTACCCGTGCCTCGAGTTTGTCCAATACCGGACTACGTGCACGTCCGTAGCCCGCCTGGACCCGCACCGCTGTACCACTCAGCCATCGCTTTGGTCGCTTACATCAGTCCAGTAATCGTGCCCCGCCCTAGCCTAGCCTCTAGGGTTGTGATGATACCAAACTGGGATTACTGCTGGAACAGACCACGTTGCTAGGGTTTCCTAAGAGGGTTAAGTGCGATTTAACCCTTCACTAATCATGGATTAAATTGGTTAAGTGTAACCGACAGTTCACAACTTAACCCCATTTCAATCCCTCGAACCCCCAAATGGATTAAATTGGTTAAGTGTAACTTAACCCCATTCCAATCCCTCGAATCCCCAAATGGATTAAATTGGTTAAGTGTAACTTAACCCCATTTCAATCCCTCGAATCCCCAAATTGGTTAAGTATTAGTGGACCCTGACTTAACCCTAATCATGAGGCATTAATTAATTTAATGCACCTTAACCTTTCACATTAGACTTTGTTGTGGTTACCTAGTTAAGCCGGTGGGTTCCGGGTAGATTTACACCACAACTTGGTCTAACCTCGGGTCTTGGCACCACATGACCAACTTCTCACATTGGGTCTTATTGTTTGTAGCCACTAGTTAAGCCGGTAGGTTCCGGGTAGAATTACGCTACAAACTCAACCCAACCTCGAGTTGGCCACACTTATGTTTTCTAAGTGTCATGTCCACTTTATTTCAAAACATAATTACAAGTCAACAAATACTTGGGTAGACCTAACTTAATAGGTAAATTCCCAAGGGGTAGACCTAACTTAATAGGTAAATTCCCAATCTTATATTTTCATGTATTTTAAGTTTACCCAAACCCCCCAACGTCATTCTATCGCTTACATATTCGTAATAACGCATAAAGGATAGGAAGAGGGAACTTGGCATAACATACATGATGAACTTGCATATCACAACAAACATGCATAACATGTTAGACTTACATAACTTAGCATAGTGAACTTGCATATTACCATAAACGTGCATAACATGTTAAACTTGCCTAACATGGCATAGGGAACTTGCATAAACATGCATAACTTGTCAAACATGCATAACTCAATAAACTTGCAAATCATGGCTTAGTGAACTTGCATAAACATGCATAACTCAATAAACTTGCAAATCATGGCATAGTGAACTTGCATAAACATGCATAACTCAATAAACTTGCAAATCATGGCATAGTGAACTTGCATAAACATGCATAACTCAATAAACTTGCAAATCATGGCATAGTGAACTTGCATAAACATGCATAACTCAATAAACTTGCAAATCATGGCATAGTGAACTTGCATAAACATGCATAACTCGATAAACTTGCAAATCATGGCATAGTGAACTTGCATAAACATGCATAACTCGATAAACTTGCAAATCATGGCATAGTGAACTTGCATAAACATGCATAACTCAATAAACTTGCAAATCATGGCATAGTGAACTTGCATAAACATGCATAACTCAATAACAACTTGCATATCGACTTGCATAACAAATCTTGCATAACATATCATAGGAAACTTGCATAACACATCATAGAAAACTTGCATATCATACATTTAACTTTAAAGTTCAAGTATGAAAGGAATAGGGCTTACAATGCTTATGCGAACTCAAATGAGTATAGCAAATGTAAGAAAACCCTTATGCAACCAAAAACCCCAAAAATGCAAGCAAACTTGATCAAAACTCTTTCTTTGTAGTGCAAATAGAAGAACTAGACTTTAATGCAAGCTAATGATGATCATACAAGTCTAAATACACTTGTATGCATGGAAAATCACTTAGGAATTAATTTAGGAATTGTATGAAGAGAGTGGAGGCCATGAGAGGTTTGATTTTGCCATAGTTTAGTTGCTAGAATGAATAATGAATGATTTAGGGTAGGTTAGGGTCTTATTTATAGATTAGGCTAGTGATTTAGACCATAGGATTAAACCCTAGTTGAATTAGGTCCATCAGATTTCGGAATTCTCTAGAACATAGCCACAAAACCAGACGAAGACCCAAAATGGTGCGCCAGGCAAAACTGCCCGGCCACCCTGTGTCGACAGGGCTGTCGACAGGGCTGTCGACACCCTGGGGACCCTGTCGACATGCCTGTCGACATGGGGGTCCTGGCGGGAGTTTTCCCGCCTGCGCCAGTTTGCCCTAATTTCCAACTTTGAACTTGAAATTCAAATCTGTTTTTGATATGGAAATTTCTGAAAACTTCAATGGGCCTTAACTGGGTCATACGGACTCCGATTTTCGAAAACTCGGACTCTATTTCGTGTATTTTTCCGAGACGAACGCAATGGCATAGCCCGTTTCCCTTGATTCAGATTTTAGAATTAAATTCTGCCTCGATTTACATTATTACAGGTTATTGAAAATACGGGTTGTTACATTCTCCCCTCCTTAAAGGATTTCGTACCCGAAATCTTCAAGTTAGGAAGAACGTATCCTACCATCCAACATCCATATACTCAAAACATCATCCACGAGCAATCATTGTCCTTACAAGATTCTAAATGCTGGATGAACATATGCAAAGGTGTGTGTATATGTACTTATCTAATGCGAATATCATCCATGCAAATTATGTTAGTGAAATGTATCCATATGTATGCAAATCCCTAACATAATGTATAATATCTACATGCGTGCTCAATCATACATCCATATGCATCATCCATGTGATAGCATACAAATTTCATCCAAGAATAAGCATAAACACTCATGCACATGCAATATGAGGGGTGTGTGAGTCGATCTAGTGCCTAGTCGTGTATAATGCATCCACGAGTAACCACTTGCAAACACTTGCAACCACTTGCAACCATCAAGCATAACATGTTTCAAACACATGTTTCAACCAAAGGGTTTCTACCTAAGATTCTCATGACAAGATCAACACGACAAACTAGATAAACAAGACAAACATGGATAGCAAAAGATATGCTAAAGAGATCGGGAGGATAAGCAAGATATACTCCTTTTGGATTACAAGAAATCCCTTCCTAACCCTGACATGTATTATTAACCAATAAGCCATACCTCCCGACAGAAATAGGACCGAAAATGGGACCGAGAGGATATACATAAAAAGATAATATGCGAGTAAGTTCCACAGGAAAACAAGGATCAAGGATATACTCTTAGAAAGAGATATGCTGCGTGTATCTAGCCTTCAGTCTTCTAAGTCACATTTCCTTGAGCTTAGCTCCACTGTGCTTTGACCGTCTTTTACTTCATGATTTCTTGGCTTCCTAACTCCTATTTCCCAAATTCGAGTTGGAACTCACTTCATTATCGCCTCTCGTCTTCCTTTTCCACTTATTCTTCTTTCTGTATACTTGGCTTAAACATAACTGTAACCTCATGATTTCACGCAAGCTCTCCAAAATTCACTAGTGAATCCTGGATCTCGTCTACTTACTATAAAGTATTCCACGCAGCAGAACTTTTCTTGAAAATACCAATCCACGTTGCCAATTGCCCTTATAAACGTGATTTTCTATAACTCATGCTTAATCGAAATGAACCATCCGCCTATGAGTGATAGGCCATACCTAGATTCAGTTGCTTACCCATGGCTTCCTGTAGATTATTCCAAAACTGGCCAACTTCTTGAGGGTAAACCGTCGCTAACCATGATGCAGTCCTCTCGCTCTTCACCGGACTGAAATGAGCACTCTTCGTGAGTCTACCTATTATGACCCACATACCTGTATTCCCTTTCTTTGATCTAGGTAGTCCATCCACACAATCTATCGAGATGTTTCCACACTTCCCTTGCGGAACCTCCAATGGAGGTAATGGCCCGCCGGGCTTTTATGACTTGGCCTTAACCCGGTGGCACAACATGCATCCTGAGACCAACTCGGCCACCTCCTCGAGTGATGCGCATCTTCAAGGACCTTCTTTACCAAGTCTTCCACTCGAGGAACACATAATCTCTCATCACGCCTTAGTCATCCCTTGTCATCTATAATATATCTAGCGAGGTGACTTAACATCTCGCCTCGAATCAACTGGTCCATGTTCTTGACTAACTGTGGGTCTTCTTCCTGTGAAACCCCCTTCTTGATTCAGAAGAGTAAGTCTAAGCTCAGGGAATGCTAGCCAATCGGAGAAAGCTTCTTACTTCAATTGCCCTCCTCAGAGTTTTCCGGTCTTAAACCGCAACCACTTTAGTGGAATCCACCGCTAAGCCTTACTTAGGAACTATGTGCCCAAGAAATCCAACTTCTTTCCTCCAAAATGACATTTGGAGAACTTGACCTTCAACTGGTGGCTCTAAGCGTATCCATCACCTCCTTGAGATGTCTAGCATGCTCTTCCTCATTCTTTTGAGGAGATCAAAATATCGTCTACGACGACCACGACAAACTTGTTCAAGGACTCCCTAAACACCCTACCCATCAAGTTCACGTAATATGCAGGTGCATTAGCCAAACCAAATAGCATGACTAGCCATTCTAAAAATCCATCTAGAGTCCTAAACGCAGTCTTGTCAATTCCATCCTCAGCCATCCTAAGCTGATGGAATCCGGTAGCTAGATCAAAAGAAAACAGATGCTCCTACAAGCTGATCAAACAAATCATTGATCCTTGGTAACGGTTGTTTATTCTTCTCACGATAATCAACACATAAGCGAAGCAAACTGTCCGCATTAGTAACGAATACTACTGGAGCACCCTACTCGAAAATGCCTCGTCTCAGGAAGTTCTTCTCAAGCAACTCCTTGACTTGCTTTCTTAACTCTCATCTCGTGAGGTCATGTGCCTAACCGGCCACGAAACTGGCTTGGTATTACCAACCAGATAATGCGGAAATCTATCCCACGTCGAGGGGTAACCCCTTTACTTCCCCCAAGATATCAGGATATTCTCGGACCATCCTCACAGATTGCAAACTATCGATAGACAAGTTGAGGGATTCAAGATAACATAACATGACGGGACCCATAGGGTTGCTAGAAATTTCTAGGGTATTACCGAGGCGGATCATGAGCCTCACAACCCTATGCACAAAAACCAAGAATGGCTCCAAAACAGGACAACCATTCCATGCCCAAAACCAACCCATATCCCCTGAAACCGAGAATATAAACATCCCACGAGAATTCTGTACTCAAGATAGAAATTTTCAAATCCACCCAGACCACAGACAATTGGGCGGAACCCCCAATTGGATTTGAAACACATACGGGATCATCAACTAGGCTAGTACTCAAGTGCAAATTTTCAACTAGATCAGATGAAATAAACTATGCGATGCACCAAAATCAAACAAGGTACGAACAGGAAAATCAGAAATGCATGCGAGGCTTTCAACAGAAATACTACCTTGATCGGGAACTGGAGCAGCATTGAGAGCATGAACTTGCCCTCCCGAAGGTCCAGCACGCTGAGTCTGACCCTGGCCTTGCCCTTGCTTCCTCGGGCAATTCTTACTGAAATGTCCAGTCTCGCCGCAGAAAAAAACATTCACCATTATTCCTTTTTCTCTTCCGACAATCCTTACTAAGATGCCCAACAGAACCGCAATAATGGCACTTCCTCTTGTCGTTCTTGTTCTTATTGCCTTGACTGCTCTGACCGCTTGGATTACCCTGATTTCCTTTCCACTGGAAATCAGTCTTCTTGGCTTGAGTATCATTCATCTCGATCTCCTCCTTGTCACTCCTACTCCCTTCATTGAGTAGGGCCATATTCACCAAACTCTCAAAAGTTGCCCCCAAGGGTATATGAGTCATGGCTAAACCATGTAATGGCTCGTTTAATCCTAGAGCAAAGTATAGGGCCTTCTTCTGAGCTGTGTTAACCAAGTCTAAACCGACCTGAGCCCGTTGATTAAACTGATCTATGTATTCCCTAGTAGTCATGTCCTCTTGCTTTAGTAATAGGAATCTTAGTCCAAACTTTACCCGAAAGTTATCCCAAGTCTCAATTGGCCTAGTAACGGTGGTGACCACCCACCAACGTGCCGCTTCTTCCTTTAGCAACCACACTGCTAATAAAACCTTCCTACGGTCATCTATATTAAAGAAGGTAAAAAGATCTTCGGTTTCTTTCAACCAATTTCTGGCCTCTACATATGTCTCGGTTCCAATGAAATTCTTGCAACCCAACGCCTTAAAGTTCTTACAAATCTCCGCGAAATCCTCTTGTGGATGCTGAGGGGGAGGAGGAAGAGGAACCTCAGCGACAGGGGAGGAGGAACATTAGCGACAGGAGGAGGAATATTGACTACTGGAGGAGGAGTAACATTTGCGGGGCCGGCTTTGGTCGCCCTAGCCTCCAAAAGTCTCCTATACCAAACAGGTACGTGCACTTCCTCCGGAATGGCAAAGTTATCGGCCATACTGAAAGCGAAGAAAAAGACAGACTCAAAATGGAGAAAAACGAAGGGATTTTGCTAATGGCTTTTTGGGGAATAGCCTTTAAAAATAACTAGACTTTTCCTTGGAAAATACTTTATACTTGGTTTTGAAAATAGTTTTCCAAAAGTTTTCTAAAAACCTTTTTGTTCCTTCTCGTAAACCATATGCTCTGATACCAAATGTAACACCCCACCTCCGCCAGTACCACTCTTGCAAGGGCACTGACTTTGGAGGGGCGTTTGAATCAGGTAAACATGCATAATGATATATCAAGGCAGAACAAGAACATATGTATATATGTAAACAGAGTAAATAACATAGATAAAACAGCGGAAGATTTAAACCATTTCAAAACAAGTCTGGTACAACATAATATCAATTTTCCAAATAAACAAGTCTAGGTAAAACAACATCATCTGAAAACAGAAATACATAAGTGCTATCCCCAAAATACGTGAGAACCATAGCTAGCTTCATGTAGAAAGCGTACATGAACTGAAATCCCACAAGCAAGTAATCCAAAATCCAAGCTAGGCTCCTGTATTCCCTCCCTGAGAACCTGGGGGGGGAACGGAAGAAAAGAGGCGAAAGAAAACAGGTCAGTCAAAAAGACTGAGTAAGCCCTACTACAATCAATGTAAACTGATAAAGTTAACTGGTATAGGCAGCAAGAGATGAACATCAGGATAACAACATACTAGCATGATGATTAACTAACAAGGTAGATAAAGGTGTCATCGCATAATCAGGATTAAGGTTTTGCACCCCGGTGTACTAGCAAACCAGCATAACAGGTATTGATCTCTTGGCCCAAGTTTTGACCCAATAACATGAAGTGACCTTAATATAAGGTCCAACCAAACGGTCTAGTCGATCGGCTCCCTATAAGCCTAACACGTCAAGTGTTGGTGTCCACACGGCCCACATATAGATGTAGTCAGACTGTGTTGGGTCCACCTTCGGGTGTATCAAGCCTTCGGGTGTCAACCCCAGACACTGAAGCAATAATGCACAGTCTAAACCTACTAGTACCCGTGCCTCGAGTTTGTCCAATACCAGACTACGTGCACGTCCGTAGCCCGCCTGGACCCGCACCGCTGTACCACTCAGCCATCGCTTTGGTCGCTTACATCAGTCCAGTAATCGTGCCCCGCCCTAGCCTAGCCTCTAGGGTTGTGATGATACCAAACTGGGATTACTGCTGGAACAGACCACGTTGCTAGGGTTTCCTAAGAGGGTTAAGTGCGATTTAACCCTTCACTAATCATGGATTAAATTGGTTAAGTGTAACCGACAGTTCACAACTTAACCCCATTTCAATCCCTCGAACCCCCAAATGGATTAAATTGGTTAAGTGTAACTTAACCCCATTCCAATCCCTCGAATCCCCAAATGGATTAAATTGGTTAAGTGTAACTTAACCCTATTTCAATCCCTCGAATCCCCAAATTGGTTAAGTATTAGTGGACCCTGACTTAACCCTAATCATGAGGCATTAATTAATTTAATGCACCTTAACCTTTCACATTAGACTTTGTTGTGGTTACCTAGTTAAGCCGGTGGGTTCCGGGTAGATTTACACCACAACTTGGTCTAACCTCGGGTCTTGGCACCACATGACCAACTTCTCACATTGGGTCTTATTGTTTGTAGCCACTAGTTAAGCCGGTAGGTTCCGGGTAGAATTACGCTACAAACTCAACCCAACCTCGAGTTGGCCACACTTATGTTTTCTAAGTGTCATGTCCACTTTATTTCAAAACATAATTACAAGTCAACAAATACTTGGGTAGACCTAACTTAATAGGTAAATTCCCAAGGGGTAGACCTAACTTAATAGGTAAATTCCCAATCTTATATTTTCATGTATTTTAAGTTTACCCAAACCCCCCAACGTCATTCTATCGCTTACATATTCGTAATAACGCATAAAGGATAGGAAGAGGGAACTTGGCATAACATACATGATGAACTTGCATATCACAACAAACATGCATAACATGTTAGACTTACATAACTTAGCATAGTGAACTTGCATATTACCATAAACGTGCATAACATGTTAAACTTGCCTAACATGGCATAGGGAACTTGCATAAACATGCATAACTTGTCAAACATGCATAACTCAATAAACTTGCAAATCATGGCTTAGTGAACTTGCATAAACATGCATAACTCAATAAACTTGCAAATCATGGCATAGTGAACTTGCATAAACATGCATAACTCAATAAACTTGCAAATCATGGCATAGTGAACTTGCATAAACATGCATAACTCAATAAACTTGCAAATCATGGCATAGTGAACTTGCATAAACATGCATAACTCGATAAACTTGCAAATCATGGCATAGTGAACTTGCATAAACATGCATAACTCAATAAACTTGCAAATCATGGCATAGTGAACTTGCATAAACATGCATAACTCAATAAACTTGCAAATCATGGCATAGTGAACTTGCATAAACATGCATAACTCAATAACAACTTGCATATCGACTTGCATAACAAATCTTGCATAACATATCATAGGAAACTTGCATAACACATCATAGAAAACTTGCATATCATACATTTAACTTTAAAGTTCAAGTATGAAAGGAATAGGGCTTACAATGCTTATGCGAACTCAAATGAGTATAGCAAATGTAAGAAAACCCTTATGCAACCAAAAACCCCAAAAATGCAAGCAAACTTGATCAAAACTCTTTCTTTGTAGTGCAAATAGAAGAACTAGACTTTAATGCAAGCTAATGATGATCATACAAGTCTAAATACACTTGTATGCATGGAAAATCACTTAGGAATTAATTTAGGAATTGTATGAAGAGAGTGGAGGCCATGAGAGGTTTGATTTTGCCATAGTTTAGTTGCTAGAATGAATAATGAATGATTTAGGGTAGGTTAGGGTCTTATTTATAGATTAGGCTAGTGATTTAGACCATAGGATTAAACCCTAGTTGAATTAGGTCCATCAGATTTCGGAATTCTCTAGAACATAGCCACAAAACCAGACGAAGACCCAAAATGGTGCGCCAGGCAAAACTGCCCGGCCACCCTGTGTCGACAGGGCTGTCGACAGGGCTGTCGACACCCTGGGGACCCTGTCGACATGCCTGTCGACATGGGGGTCCTGGCGGGAGTTTTCCCGCCTGCGCCAGTTTGCCCTAATTTCCAACTTTGAACTTGAAATTCAAATCTGTTTTTGATATGGAAATTTCTGAAAACTTCAATGGGCCTTAACTGGGTCATACGGACTCCGATTTTCGAAAACTCGGACTCTATTTCGTGTATTTTTCCGAGACGAACGCAATGGCATAGCCCGTTTCCCTTGATTCAGATTTTAGAATTAAATTCTGCCTCGATTTACATTATTACAGGTTATTGAAAATACGGGTTGTTACACTAGATTGTCCATATTCAAAATAAATAGATAATCAAATACGTTTAAAAATGGTTTAAATTTCAAAACAAAATTGTTTTTAATTGAAAAATATACTCTTCACACTCGTTCTAGGATACTACTGATCCTATCTCTAACGAGTCATTCTAATTGGATATTGCTAATCCAATATCTGATGAATTCTTTCGTATGGTTCTAATGTGTCTTGTTCTCGAGATTTGTAAACCAAAGCTCTGATACCAAATGTGATGGCCGGGAATTTCGCTCGATCTGAATCTGTCGTTAAACCGATCTAGACCGTTCGAAACCCCTGATCGTTTGAGAACAGGACAAATCAGGACACAAACGGAAGAACATTTCATTGCTATTACAACAATTCCATCAGATACAAGAATATACAGAGTATGAATGAATAAATTACATTCGATAAAAATCAGAGGTTACAATAAATTACATAGCAGCGGAAAAATAATACAAAGCACAACTGAAGGTGATATATGGACACTAGGCTTTGCAACCATCCCTTCATCCCCTAAGCAGTAGGTAATACCCACTGCGTCTCACACTGGTCCCCCAATTCCTTGTTTTACGGCGACCCTCTCGAGTCTCGCGCCTATTGGCGAACCAACACCCTCCCCAGCGACATGTAGGGGTAAGAGTCTCCCGTTCGCCACCAAACCGCGAAGCGAGAACCCCCTATCATGCGTACCCGGCCTACTCAGGGCCAGCAACAAGAACTGGTAATACTCCATATCTAATACTATGGTGTTATCGGTAAAATTAATTACCATTTCACGTTCAAATCTAATTAAAGATTTAACTATCGCTTTGGAGCAAAACTGGCGATACTCCATTCTCGCTCATTTCTAAATTTGATAATTTAGATTATAGATTCACATTTCAACCTAATTGCAGATTCGTTAAAACTCCTTTTACTGGGTTAAAGAACTAGGTGTTATTTAAAACACAGTTCACGACAAACCCAAATCACATTCTATTTATTATCGGGTTAAAGAACTAGTGTTATTTAAAACACCGTTCACGATAAACCCATTTCAAATCCAATCAAATATATTAGAAATTCCGATTATTTAAAACCCCTTTTTAAATCTAATTTATTTATTTAAAAATAATCGGGTTTTAAATTTAGTTCAAAACTAGTTCATTTCGATAAAAATCCATTTTTATCTTTTCAAATATGGCGTTTTTCACCCCAATTTTTCCTAAATCATTTCTTATGATTTTACCCAAATTATTACTATTTTTAATAATTTTATCGAGGCCCGTACAGTCGATTTCCACCAATGGCCATCGAACTGCACTTACAGTGACCTTTTTCAAATTTGATTTGGACGTATCTCCAAATCCAACCATTAGATTTCAAATTTCTAATATTCGTTAGAAAGCTCTTTTCGATACAAACCCAACGGTTCCGGTTTTAGGAGAATCCGACGGTCGGATCTCCCATAATGTCCGTTTGAAATAAATGGTCGAAATTCACGAACTGCCGCGGCGCGGCGCGTTCTATTCAGGCCATTATACTATATATATAATATATATTTCGTCGATTTCAATTTAAAATGAATTTTATAAATAGTTTTGAATTCGTTTCAAAAACAATTCTAACCTCTATTTCAAATTCAAATCAAAATTGAATTTTCTATTTTTAAATCCCATTTATTTTCATTTCTATTTGATTTCAATTCAAATCGATTTTAATTCGATTCGAATTCATTTTCTTTCCAATTCAATTCAATTCGAATTCGTTTTATATTCAATTCATTTCGAATTCGTTTTCTATTTCCATTGAAATCAAATTCGTTATATATTCAATTCGAATTCAATTCGTTATATGTTCAATTCGAATTCGTTTTCATTTCAGTTCAATTCAAATTGGTTTTCTATTCAATTCAATTCAAATTAGTTTTCTATTCAATTCAATTCGAATTGGTTTACTATTCAATTCAATTCGAATTGGTTTACTATTCAATTCGATTCAAATTTCATTTTAAAATATTCGATTTCAAAATCACTTTTCAATATTCATTTTAAAGTGAATAAAATCGATATAAATATCGTTCACATCAAAATGGCGCATCTCTAATCAACACGGCTTTATATATTTCAATAAATTCGTTATTCTATTCAACAAATGAATATTTATTCTATTCAATATGTGAATCTATATTTTTGTCAACACACGACTAATCTCAACGAATGAGTACTGTCCACGTGTGACTATTTTTGTTATTTACTATATTTTATGAAAATTAAGGTTTCTATCGTTTGATATTAAATCAGACTCCAACTGTAACTTAGTAAGAGAACGATTCCCTGAATATTAACCCCAAAGGCCAAAACCAACATCAGATCAATATTCAGGAGACCACTCATCTCATCTATTTTCCAGTTAGTTTCTAATTTCATATATGATAAAGATGTAAATTTTATTGTTAAAAATATTTCGTTCAACACATGACAAATCTCAACGGATGAGTACAGTCAACACATGAACCTTTATTTTATAAAGATAAAGATATAAATTTTATTGTTAAAATATTTCGTTCAACACATGACTAATCTCAATGGATAAGTACAGTCAACACATGAACCTTTATTTTATAATATTTTTTTTTTTTTAAATTGGAATGAGGCCCAATCAATCACCATATAAAGTTAATTATATGGATTCCATACAACACATGTATATAATAGCAACGATAAATAATCAACCATCATCCAAAGTGCACTACACTGTATAAGCATCAAACATAGATATCTAACGCTTATAACAGCCTGTCAATCAATCGATCGACATATTTAATAAATCAGGATGAGTGAACTTCAAATTTCATCCCAACACCCGTGTGGGGTTTCAAACAATCAAACACCGATTTTATTTGTGCATTTGGGCGATGTGTAAAATTTATCGTCCCAATCAATGTCCTTCAAATAGGTGTACATAAACAAACCGTCCGGTTTGTAAATGAATATTTATTTATTCACATTCACGTTAAAAAAAATTATATTTTTAACGATAAAATATTTTATTTCAACACATGAATTTCTATTCAGTTCATTTACACAATAAAAATGATATTTTTATTTTTTTAACATATTTTAGAAAATTTCGGCGGCATAACGGCACGATACTAAAAACGGGACGAGGCCTAGCCTTATCCCCGATCTAGTGAAGGCCCACGCCATTCACACATCAATCAAATCCATTCCATTTCACCAAACAATTCAATTTCAATCAAATAATCTAACTAATTTTTGCAATCAAACAAACAAGTCCATGGTCTGTGGACGATTGTGTCGGGTGCTACTAAGCACCGTCTGCATCCTAGTATATATATAACTAGAAGAGAAATTGAAGAGTGAGAAATTCTCACCATTAGCTATCCTATCATCTTGACTCTTCTTTTGATAGAAATCTTCATCGTTCTCGCCTTTTGTCATCTTCGTTGCCCGTAGCCACTACATATGTAAAAATCGAATTTTTACTTCGTTATTCAATATATAAAAATCGAATTTTTACTTTGCTATTCAATATATAAAAATCGAATTTTTACTTCGATGTCATATAGATAAAAATTCCATTTCAAAAATATAGATTTCGCCCTTTCAAAAATATAGATTTCGCCTTTATAAAAATAAAGATTTCGCCTTTATAAAAATCAGATTTTTATTCTTCTACACATATAAAGATGATATTTTCAATATTCTTATCATGTAAAAATTATATTTTTAATTCTCTACATAAACAAAAATCATATTTTTACATCACCTATATAGTAAAGACTATATTTTTAATACTTTAAAAATACAAAAATCATATTTTTACATCATCTATATAGTAAAGACTATATTTTTAATACTTTAAAAATATAAAAATCATATTTTTATATCATCTATATAGTAAAGACTATATTTTTAATACTTTAAAAATATAAAAATCATATTTTTATTACTTTAAAAATATAAAAATCATATCTTTTTGTTTCTAGAAATCAATTCTTTTTCTTTCTAAAGATCAATTCTTTTTCTTTCTAAAGATCAATTCTTTTTCTTTCAATAAAAACCCTAACACTATAGGTAAAAATCATGTCTTTCTTCGATAAATTTACATTTTTAACTTGCTACATGAATAAAAATCAAATCTATTTTTGAAAACCATGCTTTTTAATCTATGTTACTTTTATTAAATTCTGAAACTAAAATTTAATGTTTTATAAAACAATGATTTTTCATAATAAAAAAAAACTGAAAAAAAACTTACAGTGAATGGTTGGGGGGGCTGTCGCGCTCGTCGGTGGATGAGGGGGGTGGGGGGTGCTGCGTCGGTCGCGCAAGAGGATTTTGGGGGGGGGTCTTCGATCGGCAATTGCGAGAGAGGGGAGGGCTTCGGTCGAGGGGGGGGTCTCGGGAGTCGCGCCGCTGGGGGGGGTTCTTCTCGAGGCGGCGGCGGTTTAAGGGGAGGGTCGATGCTCCTCTCCGTGTTCCCCTTTTTTTTCTGAAATGAATCGAACGGGGGGGGGGGCAGAGAAATAGAGAGGGTGAGGAGAGAGAGATTTAATTTTTAATTTCTTTAATTAATTTATTTTCAAAAAGTTGACTTTTACATACGACCTCGAAACGAGGCCCACCGCCTGTCGTCCATAGCGTTTTACCCCCATTCCGAACTCAATGGGATATGTATCGCAAGCTGATTTGATACTTTCGATCTGTTTTCATCAAAATCAACATATAACTCTATATATTGAATTTGAACGCGCATTTCAATTTACTAGGGTCACATACGAACACTAAAAATTTCATAAAAATATTTTCTACCTTCGTATTGACGATACGGTCCTAACAAAACTAGTTTCGTTGAATTCTGAGACCGTTGGAAAAATGGCAATTTTCCAGTCGATTAAAATCAACTGAAACTGGTCAAATGCGTTTTCCTTTGCCACGCTCACATATTGATTCGAAAAATTATGAAATTTAGAATCTAGCAATAATTTGACACCACGGACCCAACAAAAGTAGTTTCGTCGAAATCCGAGGTCGTTTGCAGAATTTCCATTTTTAAGGGCCTGAATTCCATAGCGACTATTCAGAATTTTCAACTGGACATATCTTTTGATTCCCGCTATTAAATTTTGATTTTTCGGATTCGTTGGAAAGATATCATCAATTAGATCCTAATGTTTTTGGTTTCACTAAAATCCGGATTGTTTTGCTCCCGGTACATTCAATTGAAGTTTGAAATCGAATTATCGAACTACCGCGCCATTTTCAATTCTATTTATAATTATATATAAATATTTATATCCTACCGACGACGCGTATAAATATATACGTTCGAATTATATTCAAAATAAATTTTCTCATCGATATTATTTAAAATAATCTATTTTAAATATTCAAAATTCGCTAAAATTGCCAAAATAAAAATTTTAAACTGGCCCAGAATTTAGGGTTGTTACAATCTCCCCCGATTAAAACTTTTCGTCCCCGAAAAGGAACAAAGTCGAAAGTGGTTTGATTAATCGACTCCACGTTCGATTTGGCTTTCATTCTCCAACTTTTCAGTTTCTGAGAATTTTCAAATTTTCAAAAATTTGGCTAACACCCTAAATTTTCGAAAATTTTCGCCATAACCTCCCCTGCACCGGGAGCCACGGGAAAATCCCGAAATTGCCATATAGGCCTTCTGATCTCAAAAGGAAAAAGAAAAGGCCAAGCGGCTAGCCAATAGGCCCATAAAATCATCATCACCCAAACAAAACAGTAAATTATGTAGTAAACATGTACCTATTTGTCGGGCAAACAAATTTTATTCTTTGCTCTAGCCTCCTTGCTATGACCTGTTCAATGTAAGTACATATATATGCAAACAAATGCGACCAATTTTCAATACAATTCAATATTTGGTTCAATTAGGCATAATGGTTAAAAATTAGCAAACAAATAGACAAACAACACAAACATCAATCAATTAGTGAATTTATCGTTTCAAATTCATAATTTTGATATATATACGAAAATCATGTTTTTGATGCCAATTCACAACAATGTGTTCTAACTATATTGGTTTTGGTTCTCACACCAGTCTAATGGAAATATATAGAAATCACACCTTCGAAACTCGAACACACACTACTGATCCTATATAGTCATCAGTAGAATCATCTCCGGGCGACTAGAGTGTGACTCTATATCTATCTAATATATTAAAACTTCGAATATACGTTCATGACGCGTATATGCAAAACCTTTATATATTAGATTGTCCATATTCAAAATAAATAAATAATCAAATACGTTTTAAAATGGTTTAAATTTCAAAACAAAATTGTTTTCAATTGAAAAATATACTCTTCACACTCGTTCTAGGATACTACTGATCCTATCTCTAACGAGTCATTCTAATTGGATATTGCTAATCCAATATCTGATGAATTCTTTCGTATGGTTCTAATGTGTCTTGTTCTCGAGCTTTGTAAACCAAAGCTCTGATACCAAATGTGACGGCCGGGAATTTCGCTCGATCCGAATCAGTTGTTAAACCGATCTAGACCGTTCGAAACCCCTGATCGTTTGAGAACAGGACAAATCAGGACTCAAACGGAAGAACATTTCATTGCTATTACAACAATTCCATCAGATAAAGAATATACAGAGTATGAATGAATAAATTACATTCGATAAATATCAGAGGTTACAATAAATTACATAGCAGCGGAAAAATAATACAAAGCACAACTGAAGGTGATATATGGATACTAGGCTTTGCAACCATCCCTTCATCCCCTAAGCAGCAGGTAATACCCACCGCGGCTCACACTGGTCCCCCAATTCCTTGTTTTATGGCGACCCTCTCGAGTCTCGCGCCTATTGGCGAACCAACGCCCTCCCCTGCGACATGTAGGGGTAAGAGTCTCCCGTTCGCCACCAAACCGCGAAGCGAGAACCCCCTATCATGCGTACCCGGCCTACTCAGGGCCAGCAACAAGAACTGGTAATACTCCATATCTAATACTATGGTGTTATCGGTAAAATTAATTACCATTTCACTTTCAAATCTAATTAAAGATTTAACTATCGCTTTGGAGCAAAACTGGCGATACTCCATTCTCGCTCATTTCTAAATTTGATAATTTAGATTATAGATTCACATTTCAACCTAATTGCAGATTCGTTAAAACTCCTTTTACTGGGTTAAAGAACTAGGTGTTATTTAAAACACAGTTCACGACAAACCCAAATCACATTCTATTTATTATCGGGTTAAAGAACTAGTGTTATTTAAAACACCGTTCACGATAAACCCATTTCAAATCCAATCAAATATATTAGAAATTCCGATTATTTAAAACCCCTTTTTAAATCTAATTTATTTATTTAAAAATAATCGGGTTTTAAATTTAGTTCAAAACTAGTTCATTTCGATAAAAATCCATTTTTATCTTTTCAAATTTGGCGTTTTTCACCCCAATTTTTCCCAAATCATTTCTTATGATTTTACCCAAATTATTACTATTTTTAATAATTTTATCGAGGCCCGTACAGTCGATTTCCACCAATGGCCATCAAACTGCACTTACAGCGACCTTTTTCAAATCTGATTTGGACGTATCTCCAAATCCAACCGTTAGATTTCAAATTTCTAATATTCGTTAGAAAGCTCTTTTCGATACGAACCCAACGGTTCCGGTTTTAGGAGAATCCGACGGTCGGATCTCCCGTAATGTCCGTTTGAAATAAATGGTCGAAATTCACGAACTGCCGCGGCGCGGCGCGTTCTATTCAGGCCATTATATTATATATATAATATATATATAATATATTTCGTCGATTTCAATTTAAAATGAATTTTATAAATAGTTTTGAATTCG
Source organism: Allium sativum (assembly GCA_030737875.1). NCBI lineage: Eukaryota > Viridiplantae > Streptophyta > Magnoliopsida > Asparagales > Amaryllidaceae > Allium > Allium sativum. The sequence continues at coordinate 791,679,885 of CM060919.1, read as the reverse complement.
TTTCATAAACAATTCTAACCTTTATTTCAAATTCAAATCAAAATTGAATTTTCTATTTTTAAATCCCATTTATTTTCATTTCTATTTGATTTCAATTCAAATCGATTTTAATTCGATTCGAATTCATTTTCTTTCCAATTCAATTCAATTCGAATTCGTTTTATATTCAATTCATTTCGAATTTGTTTTCTATTTCCATTGAAATCAAATTCGTTATATATTCAATTCGAATTCAATTCATTATATGTTCAATTCGAATTCGTTTTCAATTCAATTCAATCCAAATTGGTTTTCTATTCAATTCAATTCAAATTGGTTTTCTATTCAATTCAATTCGAATTGGTTTACTATTCAATTCAATTCGAATTGGTTTACTATTCAATTCAATTCGAATTGGTTTACTATTCAATTCGATTCAAATTTCATTTTAAAATATTCGATTTCAAAATCACTTTTCAATATTCATTTTAAAATGAATAAAATCAATATAAATATCGTTCACGTCAAAATGGCGCATCTCTAATCAACACGGCTTTATATATTTCAATAAATTTGTTATTCTATTTAACAAATGAATATTTATTCTATTCAATATGTGAATCTATATTTTTATCAACACACGACTAATCTCAACGAATGAGTACTGTCCACGTGTGACTATTTTTGTTATTTACTATATTTTATGAAAATTAAGGTATCTATCGTTTGATATTAAATCAGACTCCAACTGTAAATTAGTAAGAGAACGATTCACTGAATATTAACCCCGAAGGCCAAAACCAACATCAGACCAATATTCAGGAGACCACTCATCTCATCTATTTTCCAGTTAGTTTCTAATTTCATATATGATAAAGATGTAAATTTTATTGTTAAAAATATTTCATTCAACACATGACTAATCTCAACGGATGAGTACAGTAAACACATGAACCTTTATTTTATAAAGATATAAATTTTATTGTTAAAATATTTCGTTCAACACATGACTAATCTAAACGGATGAGTACAGTCAACACATGAACCTTTATTTTATAATATTCTTTTTTTTTAAATTGGAATGAGGCCCAATCAATCACCATATAAAGTTAATTATATGGATTCCATACAACACATGTATATAATAGCAACGATAAATAATCAACCATCATCCAAAGTGCACTACACTGTATAAGCATCAAATATAGATATCTAACGCTTATAACAGCCTGTCAATCAATCGATCGACATATTTAATAAATCAGGATGAGTGAACTTCAAATTTCATCCCAACACCCATGTGGGGTTTCAAACAATCAAACACCGATTTTATTTGTGCATTTGGGCGATGTGTAAAATTTATCGTCCCAATCAATGTCCTTCAAATAGGTGTACATAAACAAACCGTCCGGTTTGTAAATGAATATTTATTTATTCACATTCACGTTAAAAAAATTATATTTTTAACGATAAAATATTTTATTTCAACACATGAATTTCTATTCAGTTCATTTACACAATAAAAATGATATTTTTATTTTTCTAACATATTTTAGAAAATTTCGGCGGCATAACGGCACGATACTAGAAACGGGACGAGGCCTAGCCTTATCCCCGGTCTAGTGAAGTCCCACGCCATTCACACATCAATCAAATCAATTTCATTTCACCAAACAATTCAATTTCAATCAAATAATCTAACTAATTTTTGCAATCAAACAAACAAGTCCATGGTCTGTGGACGATTGTGTCGGGTGCTATTAAGCACCGTCTGCATCTTAGTGTATATATATATATAACTAGAAGAGAAATTGAAGAGTGAGAAATTCTCACCATTAGCTATCCTATCATCTTGACTCTTCTTTTGATAGAAATCTTCATCGTTCTCGCCTTTTGTCATCTTCGTTGCCCGTAGCCACTACATATGTAAAAATCGAATTTTTACTTCGTTATTCAATATATAAAAATCGAATTTTTACTTTGCTATTCAATATATAAAAATCGAATTTTTACTTCGATGTCATATAGATAAAAATTCCATTTCAAAAATATAAATTTCGCCCTTTCAAAAATATAGATTTCGCCTTTATAAAAATAAAGATTTCGCCTTTATAAAAATCAGATTTTTATTCTTCTACACATATAAAGATGATATTTTCAATATTCTTATCATGTAAAAATTATATTTTTAATTCTCTACATAAACAAAAATCATATTTTTACATCACCTATATAGTAAAGACTGTATTTTTAATACTTTAAAAATATAAAAATCATATTTTTACATCATCTATATAGTAAAGACTATATTTTTAATACTTTAAAGATATAAAAATCATAATTTTATATCATCTATATAGTAAAGACTATATTTTTAATACTTTAAAAATATAAAAATCATATTTTTATTACTTAAAAAAAATATAAAAATCATATCTTTTTGTTTCTTAAAATCAATTCTTTTTCTTTCTAAAGATCAATTCTTTTTCTTTCTAAAGATCAATTCTTTTTCTTTCTAAAGATCAATTCTTTTTCTTTCAATAAAAACCCTAACACTATAGGTAAAAATCATGTCTTTCTTCAATAAATTTACATTTTTAACTTGCTACATGAATAAAAATCAAATCTATTTTTGAAAACCATGCTTTTTAATCTATGTTACTTTTATTAAACTCTAAAACTAAAATTTAATGTTTTATAAAACAATGATTTTTCATAATAAAAAAAAAACTGAAAATAAAACTTACAGTGAACGGTTGGGGGGGCTGTCGCGCTCGTCGGTGGATGAGGGGTGTGGGGGGTGCTGCGTCGGTCGCGCAAGAGGATTTTGGGGGGGGGGGGGGGGTCTTCGATCGGCAATTGCGAGAGAGGTGGGGGCTTCGGTCGAGGGGGTCTCGGGAGTCGCGCCGCGGTTTAAGGGGAGAGGCGATGCTCCTCTCCGTGTTCCCCTTTTTTTATTTTGTTTTTCTGAAATGAATCGAACGGGGGGGGGGGGGGCAGAGAAATAGAGAGGGTGAGAAGAGAGAGATTTAATTTTTAATTTATTTAATTAATTTATTTTCAAAAAGTTGACTTTTACATACGACCTCGAAACGAGGCCCACCGCCTGTCGTCCATAGCGTTTTACCCCCATTCCGAACTCAATGGGATATGTATCGCAAGCTGATTTGATCCTTTCGATCTGTTTTCATCAAAATCAACATATAACTCTATATATTGAATTTGAACGCGCATTTCAATTTACTAGGGTCACATACGAACACTAAAAATTCCATAGAAATATTTTCTAGCTTCGTATTGACGATACGGTCCTAACAAAACTAGTTTCGTCGAATTCTGAGACCGTTGGAAAAATGGCCATTTTCCAGTCGATTAAAATCAACTAAAACTGGTCAAACGCGTTTTCCTTTGCCACGCTCACATATTGATTCGAAAAATTATGAAATTTGGAATCTAGCAATAATTTGACACCACGGACCCAAAAAAAGTGGTTTCGTCGAAATCCGAGGTCGTTTGCAAAATTTCCATTTTTAAGGGCCTGAATTCCATAGCGACTATTCAGAATTTTCAACTGGACATATCTTTTGATTCCCGCTATTAAATTTTGATTTTTCGGATTCGTTGGAAAGATACCATCAATTAGATCCTAATGTTTTTGGTTTCACTAAAATCCGGATTGTTTTGCACCCGGTACATTCTATTGAAGTTTGAAATCGAATTATCGAACTACCGCGCCATTTTCAATTCTATTTATAATTATATATAAATATTTATATCCTATCGACGACGCGTATAAATATATATGTTCGAATTATATTCAAAATAAATATTCTTGTCGATATTATTTAAAATAATCTATTTTAAATATTCAAAATTCGCTATAATTGCCAAAATAAAAATTTTAAACTGGCCCAGATTTTCGGGTTGTTACATGCAAATTACATACGAATGGAAGTTATCAAAGATACACTTACCTTTATTAAATTCGAACTCTTCTTCTTTTCCATTCAACTCTTTTACCCAGCACCAGAATTACCACACCATCGTGACCAACACCCATCCACTCTCATTGCACCATCAACAGTCCAAGTAAACTATCAGATCTGCACTGATACCACTCGACCAATCAATGAAGCCGACCTCCGAACAGTCCCAGAACTGCCTTCATCCCTTAAAACTGTATCGACTCACTATGACATTTCATCGAACGCTTTGAAAGCCATTTCACTTTCGATCAAACAATACTCACCACGGTCTCCCCTCACTCCATCAACTACTCTGCCTTTCCTTTATGAACACCTGCGGCTACAGAAGACTCAGAATCGAACTCCCTTAAATTTCAATGTCGAACTGCCCAATTCATGAACTTCCCCTTCGAGCCATACTACAGCGTGCTCTTCCACTTCGAACTCCTCCATATTGCTCTCTCAGTCATCGCGAGTTGCTGTCGCTCTTTAGAGGATCGCGAGATCTGATTTCTTACTGCTAAAACAACTCGAACTACGCGAAGTCAACCTCCCTAAAGGCTCGCGTCTCCGTTAACTCGCTTTCCCTAATTCGATTTTCATTTGTTCCGGAATTTAGGGGAAAACGCTCTTTTGATTTTATACGATTTTCCATCTGAGGATTAACAAAGAGGGTATAAATAGGAAAGGGGGAGAGGGCATTGGTTGTTTTGATTTGTGGTAGAAAGGAAGGCAAAGTTGCTTAAATTTATGGTAGAAAGGAGGGCACGGTTTATTTGATTTTGTGGTGTTAAGAAAGAACTCGCCTTTTATTTTTTTGGCCATTTAAATTTTATTTCTAATTAATTTAAAACTCGCATCCTTTAAATAAAAATACACCCTGATTCTGAACTCCTTCCTGAACCCAACAACTGACAAATTTTAGGGTAATACCCCTATTCCGGACACACTGGGACAGGTCACGAAGTCCAATTCGATCATCTGAAGGAGATATTAATTTAAATCAATATAAATTAATTTCAGATAATTTATTCTCCTCGATAATAAATAAATATTATTATTGTTATAAATTCGAATAAAATTTCCTATTAATTATTTGAACTGTATTTAATTCAAATTAAATTTTGAATGCAACTAAATCCATTTTCGTATTCTGATAATTTAATATTTTTAATATTAAATCGAAATTGATTACTAAGAATTGATACCTTAATATAAATAATTCATTTATATTATTAACTCAATATATAAATCCTGATTAAATATTTAAAATTAGTTGACCGAAATCCCGGGTCATTACAATCTTCCCCCCTTAAAAGAATTTCGTCCCCGAAATTAGTAAGGTAAGAAAAATGCTACAAATCGATTAACTTTTCAAATTCACTTATGTTGAAACTTTAACCCTTTATATTTCTATAATTTTAGTTTCACCCATTGGTTTCTATTCATTTCAAATTGATACTGATCAATTTGTTCACTTCGGTCCATTTAACTTACTTAAGTTAAATTTAATTTCAATTATTCAAATTCCTGGGTTCTTATTTCAAATCTTCTTTGAAATAGTATAAATATATACATATATTTATATCTATCTCAAATTCAAAACATTTGAATTTTCTAAATCAACTTGTTTTCTTTCAAACAAATCTTCATCAAAATTTTCTAAGGTAGCAACCCTTCACTTAGAAACTCGAAAATGAACATTGATGATGTTTCCAATCATCATCAAAATTATTTTCCAGCCACTGAAGTGAGTTCAGTGCTTAATTACTTTCAAATCCCATTCAAAAATGGTTTTTATTCACAAATCATTTCAAAACAAAGTACTATTGCTTTATTATACTTTGGAAAATATTTCCTAACTTCCCAAGATTTTAAATTCTGAATTCTGCTTAGAATTCAATTTCAATTCATCTCATTTGTATATTTCATTCATATACAAATTCTATTAGGTTATATATAACCATTTCTGTTTTATAATCTCATTCGATTATAATCCTTTCAATCAACTCAACTATTTAAAACAATATCGTGTCCAATCTTCTGTTCAAGTGTTTATAAACTCCTATCGACATCGTGGCATCCCACGATTCGATCAGAATTCATAATTCACTCAACAAACTAGTCAACATAATATAAAACAGTTTTTATATCAAATAACAAATACGCTCTCTCGTATATATATACACTCAACTCATTCTACGGTACTACTGATCCTATCTCTAATGACCACATTTCCCCAAAGCCTAGGTATTCGCTCAACCTAAGCTCTGATACCAACTGTAATGGCCCGAAAAAAGTCACTATCTGAGTTTACTAAATACAAGATAGGTCTAACCCAAATGGCACAGAAATACGAATCATTAATAGAAAGAAGTTAGAGGATGAGAAGAAAGAAACTTAGAATAGAAGAAGAAGAACAGAAACACAACACAGAATCTCACATCGCAGCGAAATAAAATATAATATATAACAGCTTTTGAAATATAAAATTTGACTGTATAACATACACTTATCAGAGTATCACTATTAGAGTACAACTTACAACACAGCGGAACAAAACTCTATATAACTAACGCTGAAGCCTCCTGCTCTAAGCTCCTCCAAATATCTGTAAACACCTGAACTACTTGACTGCCCGTACAAATTTAGGCACCCAAGAATTTAGGTAAAACAAAACAAAATAAACTCCGGGTCAGTCATGGGACTGCTATGAGTAAACAGTTTAAAACAGCTTGAACGAGTAAATGATATCTCATAAGACTACGCCGTATAACGGAACAGGTTTTTCCCTTATGAGAATCCAAAATATCTTTATATCAAAAATCATTTGATATTATAATAATGCCTATCAACCACAATATAATAATCATCTAGCAGAAACGCTTTCATCTCACAATCTACATATATAGTATACAATCAAAACCGCAAGCACATATTGGGAAATGGATTTCCAACTATGACAAGGTATGGAACCACCTTCCGCTGGTGTATCTCTAGAGGAGAATACACCGAGTTCAACAAGAACGTCTTGCAACTCAGCCACACATGACCAACCACTCATTTCTCTTGAGTGTATCGAATGTACATCACCAACAGCTGGGATCAGCAACCATTTCCCGATAAGGGACAGCACTGACAAAGACTGAAGAAGCAAACGAATATTCTATAGATAAGTGATAATACACCCTAATGGGAGCTAACCACATAGCCATGCTGCCTGCCCGATTTTTGTCATTTCCCGGTTGCTGAGGCCAGAGGCTACGACTACTTTCCATTCATTAATAACACGATCACTTTGAATGCCACATTATCAGATCCGTTAATCACTAATTAGTTTGCACAAATATTCTGGATGTTATGCTAAGGGAATAAATCTGTTGCAACCATATATATTTATACAGACCAACCCATTCGATCATTGGAAATACTCTGTCAGACACTCGTCCATATACGTTCGTTCTGGGACTGAACGAAACCGAAGGCACTATTCAGTACATCCATCCTAGGCAATCTCTACCTAGGACTTAGACAACAGCCCTTGGACTTTACTCCGTCTTCAATTTCTTTGGCATATATGATTCGCAACGCTTATGCCAATACAGAGTGGTTCTTTGGATAATAATCCAACCGGTCTCTCCATATTAACAACGTTAAAATGGTCGAAACTCTGATAGTCGGTGATTTAACTATCAAATGAAAAATGTCCATGTACACACAACGATCTTATTTCCACATGGAATTATCGATCACATCATCAAACATATATATATATATACACTCATATTTCTTTATTTTCTATATTAAGAAAATATATGTTATTAACTCTGGAAAAAAATTCCTATTGCATATTTACATATCACTATTCTTCCACATCTATCAGACTCTAACTGTAAACTAGTAAGAGAACAACTTCCTAAGTATAAACCCCGAAGGCCGAAACCAACATCAGATCGATACTCAAAAAGTCGTTCAACTCAACTAATTTCCAGTTAGTTTCTAATTCTGCTTTACTCTGCCCCTTTAACTCCATTTGATTAACTTCTTATCAACACAATCATTTTAAATCTGCAAATCATTTGCTTTTAAATCATCGTTCACTTTAAAACGTATACCTCCCAGGATTTTATTTATAAAATTCCTTTTCATTTATAATATTCTATTTTAAGTTCGTTTCATTATCGAATTCTATATATATCGATTTCTAGTTTATCAAATCTTCTTAAAAATATTCTTACTCCTTAAATTTCCGAAAAAATTCGCCATAACCTCCTTTGTACCTGGAGCATCGGGAAAATACCCAAACTGCCTCACAAGCCCTCTCAAATCAAAAGAAAAAGGAAAAGCCAAGGGGCTTGCTGATACGGCGCATAAAATCTCATATTCAATTTAAATACATACCTTTTTGTCGAGCATTATATTTATACTCTTCTAACACTTCATTCCAAACCTGTCTCATGTATATCCATCATTTCTAATTCATTTTAACTTACTACACTGGTTTTAACTCAACTCGTTAATTAATTCGTTAATTAATTCTTTGCCTACTTCACTTGTATATTTGAACATGACATATTCAAATATATTTTCAACCTTCTTATAAACTAATTGAATTCCATTTCTCTTACATTTCATATATTCAAATTCCATTTTCAATTCTATTTGAATTCTATATTCAAACTCCATTTTAATTTCTATATTCAGATTCTATATTCAAACTCCATTTGAATTTCTATATTCAAATTCTATATTCAAACTCCATTTGAATTTCTATATTCAAATTCTATATTCAAACTCCATTTGAATTTCTATATTCAAATTCTATATTTGAATTCATATTTTAATTTTCTATATCCAAACTCCATTCAATTTCTATATACAAATTCCATTTAAATTTCTATATTCAAATTCTAAATTTGAATTCCCTTTATTTAAATTCCATTTGAATTTAAAATATCCATATTATCCAATTTATGGTATTTCACCTTTCTTTGTAAACATCGCCTTATATTACTTGTTTATATATATTAAAACAAATCTCGACTTCAGCTTCATTTGAAATAAATATTTTACTTTGGAAAAATAAAATTCCCTTTATTTAAATTCCACTTGTATTTATATTTCCTGAATTTATCAAATGATAATTCATTTCACCTCCTTTTTAAACTTTGTTTATAAATGAACTACTTGTTTTAAATATTCAAAACAAGTTAATATTTTTATTCTATTCGAATTTCAAATTCTATTTAGAAAAAAAATAGAATTTCCCTTTAAAATCTCAAATATCTTTTCCATGATATTTTATAAATCAACCCTCAGGCCCAGTGATATTTAAACACCAAACAACCAATTATTTATTTCAGGGTTTCTTACACATCATATATGACAGTATATATGCAAACAAATAAACAAACAGATAATATATTTTTGAGGAACCTAGTTGGATTCCTCCAACCTGTTTTCCTGCATCCACAGACGTTAGCACATAAATAATACCATCCTGCTTCGAGGTAGGATATCGCGGTATAGAAGGTCATCCACTAATATATACTTGTGGGGTGCATAGGGAAATCATCCGCTAATGGTACCGCGGGCATCCGCTAATGAGACTGCGGGAAAATCCAATCATCAACCCAATATATATATATATAATAGTCAACCCTAAATAACTAATATATTTAAATCAACCAGGAAGCATTCAAACAAGCAACAACAATTATTTTTACCGAATAAAAATAATTCTAAATAACAGCTGAGTGAGATTTACTCACCGGAATTGCAGTTGTCGAATATCCTGTTTATTTCCAAACCACAGGCTACGGATCTTCTTAAATGGAATTCGCACCTACGATAATTTGATTTAAATTTCCTGGTTAAGATTTATTTATTTAAATTAATTATTTAACGAATAAATAAATTTCCTATATTGTTTCTTTCCTTTAACGGTTACTAAATTCAATTTTAACAATATAAATAAGCTAATCTATGTATTTTTAAGTTTTCATTCTACAAATTTGAGTGTATAAATGTAAATAAACAAATTGGTTAATTTAATTACCAATACAGTAATTAATTACCTTATAAATCCAAGGTACATTTATTCCCCAGTAATCACAGGACCGAACTATGCATAAATATCTAATTTACTTATTTTAACTACTAATGTAACTACATTTTGTTTATTTATTTATTTACTGAATGAATGTTAAGCTAACATCGAATCCATGTTTATATCTTATCTATATTTAACTAGAGTTGCAAAGTACATGCAAATGGAAGTTATCAAAGATACACTTACCTTAAATAAATTCGAACTCTTCTTCTTTTCCATTCAACTCTTTTACCCAGCACCAGAATTACCACATCATCATGACCAACACCCATCCACTCTCATCGCACCATCAACAGTCCAAGTAAACTACTAGATCTGCATTGATACCACTCGACCAATCAATGAAACCGACCTCCGAGCAGTTCCAAAAATGCCTTCAGCCCTTAAAATTGTATCAACTCACTACGACATTTCATCGAATGCTTTGAAAGCCATCTACCTTTCGATCAAACAATACTCACCACGGTCTCCCCTCACTCCATCAACTACTCTTCCTTTCCTTTATGAAAACCTGCGGCTACAGGAGACTCAACATTGAATCCCTTAAATTTTAACGTCGAACTGCCCTATTCATGAACTTCCCCTTCGAGCCATACTACAGCGTGCTCTTCCACTTCGAACTCCTCCATATTGCTCTCTCAGTCATCCTGAGTTGCTGTCGCTCTTCAGAGGATCGCGGGATCTGATTTCTTACTGCTAAAACAACTCGAACTACATGAAGTCAACCTCCCCAAAGACCCGCGTCTCCTTTAACTCACTTTCCATAATTCGATTTTCATTTGTTGCGGGATTTAGGGGAAAACGCCCTTTTGATTTTATACGGTTTTCCATCCGAGGATTAACGAAGAGGGTACAAATAGGAAAGGGAGAGAGGGCATTGGTTGTTTTGATTTGTGGAAGAAAGGAGGGCACGAGTTGTTTAAATTTGTGGTAGAAAGGAGGGCACGGTTTATTTGATTTTGTGGTGTTAAGGAAGAACACGCCTTTTATTTTTTGGCCATTTAAATTTTGTTTTTAATTAATTTAAAACTCGCATCCTTTAAATAAAAATACACCCTAATTCTGAAGTCCTTCCTGAATCCAACAACTGACAAATTTTAGGGTAATACCCCTATTCCGGACACACTGGGATAGGTCATAAAGTCCAATTCGATCATCTGAAGGAGATATAAATTTAAATAAATATAAATTAATTTCAGACAATTTATTCTCCTCGATAATAAATAAATATTATTATTGTTATAAATTCAAATAAAATTTCCTATTAATTATTTGAACTGTATTTAATTCAAATTAAATTTTGAATGCAACTAAATCCATTTTCGTATTCTGATAATTTAATATTTTTAATATTAAATCGAAATTGATTACTAAGAATTGATACCTTAATATAAATAATTCATTTGTATTATTAACTCAATATTTAAATCCAAATTAAATATTTAAAATTAGTTGACCGAAATCCTGGGTCATTACAGAATCTAACCATTTAATTCTCAAATTGTCTATTCCATTTGAAAACTTTTTTCATTTTGAACCAAACATTTTTCGTTTTGGGAGAATCCGACGGTCGGATCTCTCGGTATGTCAATTCAAAGTTAATGGTCAAACTTCGCAAACTACCGCTGCACGACAAGTCCTATTCAGACAAATTCGATTTATAATTAAAATTAAATTGAAACTCTTCCAAAAATAATTTATTAATTATATAAAACGTATATAATTATTTTTGGAAACCACATTTCAATTATTTCTCTTGAAAATTAATGTTCTAATATTTAATCATTTTAAATAATTATATATGTTTTTTATAAATAATAAATTATTTTGGGAGGGTTTCAATTAAATTTCAATTATAAATCAAATTTGGTCCGAATATGACTTGCCTTGCAGCGGTAGTTCACGAAGTTCGATCATTAACTTTGAATTGACATACCGAGAGATCTGACCATCAGATTCTCCCAAAACGAAAAATGTTGGGTTCAAAATGAAAAGAGTTTTCAAATGGAATAGCCATTTAAAATCCAACGGTTATATTCTAAGATAAGTTCAAATTTATTTTTCAAAAGGTCGTTATTGATACAGTTCGGTGACTGGAATTGGAAACCGATTGAAACTGCCTTTTAAAAATGATTAAAAATAAGAAAAAATTATGATAAATCATAATTAATGGTTTTAAAATGATTTGAGTAAGAACTATGAAATTTTTGACTATGATTTGAATTTGAGGACTTTAGACCTAATTTACTTAACATAGTATATCAATATTATGAAGTTTAATTTGATGATAAACTTAAAGTTTTCAAACTTCAGTTTATTTGGGTTTGAATGGAAATAATCTTCGCATATTTCAATATTGGATTCCGTAATTATACATATACTGTTTTGAGGAATTCGGAAGATAGAGATATCGTTATTCCCTATACGGTATCTGCTAGTTTCAGAATTTGATATTGAATATAAGTCGATATGATTTCTGTTCAAAGCCTTATATTGAATATCAAATTAAATTTTGGGTTTTTTTAAATCGTGCCTTCAATAACACTGTTCTTAAACCCAGTTGAAAATGAAGTTTATGGAATAAATCTTTTCATTAAGAAATGAAGTTTTCCAAAGTGAAGTTTTCCAATTAATAAATTTAATTGGAATTGAGTGGAAGTTTGATTATGGGTTTATCGTGAATAATGTTTTAAATAACATTTTTCTTTAACCTAGTTGAAAGAAAGATGATTTCTCAAGCTTGAGTTGTAATAAATATTTCAATAAAAATTTGGTTGAAAGAAATAAGATTAAAACTATGTTAAGTTTCAATTAATCTTTCGACAAAGATTTAAAAAGAAAGAAGGTAATTAAACTTACTAAATGTGAGGGGAGTTAGATACAGAGTACCACCAGTTTTTCTTCATGGGACAAATAGGTTGGGAATGGGATGAAGATATAAGAGATTATTTGTAAGGCTCGATAAGGCTTATAAACCTTAATTTGAGTTAAGTTTGTGAAAAGAGATTATATAAATCTTTGATAAGATTTATGAGAGTAATTCCTAGTGTACAGGGTATTTGAATAAAAGAATATTATGAATTGGAATCAGATTTATGATATGTATATATAGCACTTGATTTTAATGATGCGGTAGTTATTAGAAAAGGCTGGGTTTTAACCAACTCTGGATAACTAATACGACGATTGTCGAAGATATTGAAGACAATGGTTGAAGATCAGAGATCTTCACATAATTCGGATTATCGCTGATGCCTTGGGTAGATCCCTTTATAAGGTTAAAGTGCCAGTCTTCCAGACGTACTTGGAGACTGACAGATATGCAAGGGCCTCTCTCTCTTAGGGGACGGGAATAAGGCGCCTTCGGTTTCGTTCAGACCTAGAACGAACTTATAAATGGATGTGTGTCTGACGTTGTATTTCATAACATAAATGATTACTTGCTATTGGTGATATATCTGTGGTAGCGGAGAACTTATTCTCTTTGCTTAACACCCTTCTTTGAGACGTATGAACTCAAAGGTTATATTATTAACATAAAATGACCATATGTGTGAATTGACAATATATCATGTTAAGTTGTCTATAGATCAAAGCTTTTGTTGAAAAGCAAAGTTTTGTGGATGATGATCAAAGCATGGCTGACATAGCGTAGCTTTGTGTTGAAACGTGACTTTGGCAAGCCTCGCAATCTGGGGATGGCCAAACACAGGATGAAGGACAACAAAGAGGACTAACGTTTCCATCTAGCAGGAAAGCGATGCCATGGTATAGATCCGAGGTAATTTACTTATGTGGATGATGGATTGAGGTGCCTCGAATGATGGCCAACCAACAACCAGGATGGAGGTCAACAACTACTAGGAGAACATTATGTTCAGCTAAGATTCTAAGCAGCCGGGTATAATGCTGGTCGACTCTACCACTCTAGGTTCTCATGCATGTGAGTCCTAAACACCTTACTAGAGATGGTTCTGAATCGGTTAATGAAGATCCTTTGCCTTGGCCGTTGATGGAAATCAAACTTCCAATACGAGCCTTGCGTTTTCAGTTGTAAACCTATATGATGACATAAAAGGATGGGGTATTATGTCATCTAAGATTGACACATTTATTTTCGAAATTGATTTCCACACTATGCACTAGTAATAATAAAAGAGAAATTTAGCGTATCAAGCATGGTTGGCTATTATGAGGTAAATTCTATCCTCCAGTTTGTGCTTACATTGTGTAATAGGACTTGAGTCTTATAATAGCTTCATTTTTCAAAAAGTATTTCGAGTTTTTATGATTGATATTTATGTGGAGAAAACTCATTCTGTGTTATACGGCATGGTTCCATGATATACCCAACCTTAAGATAGTAAATAATAGTTTTTGGTTCTCATACCAGTACTATGACTGACCTGTAGTTTATTATTTCCCACCTAAACTCTGGGTTCCCATATTTTCCACCTGGAGTTTATTATTTCCCATCTAAACTCCGGGTTCCCACCTAAACTCTTGGAGACCTTTTAAAGCAGGACCCTAGATTATGGTAGGAGCTATATTCTGAATTACTTCATAGTCTTCTGGTGAATGTATTTATGTTTCTGCTATATATTGTAATTTGCTATTCTCTAATATTTGTGATGTACTCTGATATATCGTTGTACTCTGATGTAAAATTATTTTGATAACAATGAAATTAAAATTATTGTAATAACAATGAAATGTTCTTTAGTTTTTATTTTGATGTGTTGTATCCCATAACGGTTCGAGGATTTCAGCCATTTGGATCGGACCGGTGTGGCTTATGATCGATTCGAAAAGCAGGAATTTTCAGGTCGTCACAAAATCGACCCGCTGAAATTTGAATTGTTGCATTTTGTATCAGAGCTTAGGTTTAGGATCCCTATATAGATAATGAGTGAAGTGTTTTTACTTTTAAAATATAAATATATTATGTATATACCTAGATCCAAGTTGGAACCCACTAAGTAAGTGAAACAACACATGAAGAAAGTTGAGATATTAGTTTCATAGACTAAGGAAATGGTTACGGAAATTTGAGAATAATAGGCCAATGGGTGGATAGAGTGAAAAATGTAAAATATATTTTATATAAAAAAAGATTTCATGTGTTAATACCTGAAATTTTGGTATTCCAAATTAGTGGATTGGGCAGTACAGCCTTGTAAATTGAGTAAGGGTCAGAAAGAGAAAATGAATTAGGAATTTGTATATATAAGTTTGGCGTAAAAGCAATGCTAGTCTCATTTTTTCAGTTCTAACATAGTTTTGGAGGAATTAGCGGGAAAGTAAAATTTGGACAAAGAAATATAATTTCGGGCAAAGGATTTGGGAACGGTAGTTAAGAAACCACTTTGCACTTAGCCCCACAGTTTAACTTGTAAAAAGAACTTGAAAAAAATGAATATGGAAAAAGATTTCTAGAAAAGTTCTAAAGTTTGCACATTCAAAAATTTATTGGATTGTAATTAAGAGTTGCATTAAATAAATTTTTTTATAAAAAATTATGCAAACTTATTTTCAAAAGAATAAAGTGCATAAGCAAGTTGTGAGGTTAAGCAATATAAGTGGTTAAGAGAAAGTGTGAATAAATGAATTAGTGATATGTGATGCATAAGTGATATTGAGTGAAAGAAAATATAGAGGTTTTTCATAAAGAATGGTGTAACAACCCGAAATTTTGACAATAAATAGTTATTTAATTAGAATCTAAAAAAATAGGAATGTCTGCAAATGATGGAATTTGACCATGAAACTTTAATCGATGCTTTCGTCTCGGAATTCTGGCCAACTTTCATGTTTGTAGTTTCACGAACGGAGTCTGTATAAAAAAGTTACGGACGAAATACGAAAAACGGACGGAAATTAATAAATAGAATAAATAGTAAATACCTTTACTTTTATTACCTGCCTTCATTAGGCAAAATTGCTCAAGGGTCATCGACACCTTGCCTGGAGCGGTCGGCCGCTTCGAGCCAAATCTACCCAGTGACGGCTAGGTTTTGAAGGGTGTTTTGGTTATATTTTATAATATAAATGGACGGATATAACTTAAAACTAATCCAACGGTCGTAGGCCATTTACACACCTATAAATAAATAGGTGCGGCCTCATTCTTTTTTCACATAAATCTGTAGTGGCAGCGGAGTTCTACCATTTTCTTCCTCCAAACCTAATTTCTAAAGTAAAAATATATTCATACAAACAAATCAAATCCAATTCATATGAAATCAAGGAGGACTAACAGATCTAACGGAAAAGAATGCAAATTGATGCTCCAAATCGGATTCTCCCCTCTCTTCCTGTTTTCTTACATCTCCGCAGATCTGGAATTTTCCCTTTTCCACATAAATTGTAGATTTATAAGAATTTGGGAACTGCAGACTTAAAGGTTCAAACTTTGCACTTGGAGGCTATAAGGTGAGTGCGAGATTTACGAATACAACTATAATAACTTATCTATTTCATTTGAATTAGATCTATATTTTTATGCCTATTCCTTATCAGACCTGTTCATTTAAATATTGTGAATTTATCAATAACCATCAGTTCTGGTTATAAATATGGTTAAAACTTATGGTTATGTATACACATGTTCCTACAGTTATGTCATGAAATATGTTGTATATGTTGCATAGCACTGTAGATTTGGAAGTCAGTCCCATTAAACACCAATTAGATTGTAGTTACATTCCAGATCTTTAGTTCAGTGTTGAATAAAAAAATTATGTGAATTTGGGTAAAAAGATGAAATTGGTAAATCACAAGAGATGTGATATTTTGAAATCACAAGAGCTGCGATAAAAAAATATTAGAAAGGGAAAGGTGGTGCAAAGGTACATACAAATATAAATATATAAATATATGTGTGTATATATATATATTTGTGCGTATTTTGCATTAACTATTCCAAATTATATGTTTACATATATTTCTTATGATTTGGAAATATGTCGATTCCACTAATTAGACATTATTTACAATGACTACGGCTAATGGTCTTTTGTGAGATTTGAAACCTTATGCAAGATTGAATACAAAAATGAATGTTTGCTTATTGATTAAACCAAAACATTTAATTTAAAACAAATAATAAAATAAAAATAAAAACTATGTTGACCGCGCAAAAGCAAAAAAATAAATATATACATATTATCCATCCAAATCAGTGTAAAACAATAAATTATACATCTTGTTAAATGTTTGAAGGTTGAATGGTATTCATTTATGGAATCATACATGTAAATCATATTCCATACTTAATGAATATATTTATGGTGACCGCTGTAGAAATTAGTGTAATTAATTGCTATAAATAAGGCCATAAATAAATAATTAACAACTATAGCCAATATTGATTGGGGAAAATGAAAAGGATAGGGAAAAGTTAATTAGGATAAACATTGTATACCCCAAATTAGGGAGTTTGAATTATAACCACATTTAGACACGAGGTTAAGCTCAACTTTTGGTATAAGCCTGCCCGGAACCAACGACAAATCCAGCAACACAGGTAGTAAGCTTAATGAGAGGGGTCTGATGCATAAATATAATCGTATTAAGGCATGAGGTTAAGTTAAACTTGTGGTAGAAGTTTGCTCGGAACTGACCGAAAAATCTAGCATCCATAAGTTGTCAACTTAATATGAGAGGCCTGGTACATATATATATACATATATATATATATATATATGTATGTATATAACAGTCAACCAATAAATAAATAAATAAGAATAGTAATGGGCTATTGGCGTACAACAAATAGATAACTTGGGACTGATAAATGATTGCCTTAGGAAAATATGACCGTTATGGTCATAAAGGGCAATAAACAAAGAAATAGAAGTAATTGGGTGTAAAAAGGGGATTAATGAGTATTGATTGTTGTTTAAATACTAAGTCCGATAAAGGAAGTAATCAAATAAATATCCTAGGGTAAAGAGAATATAACTTCCCTTATTTATATTAATGTATATAGAACTTATAACTAAAAATACAATTGGACTCAGTAGGTTAATAATGTAAAATATTATTAGCCATATGAACCCGTGACGGTAATGAATTGTATACATATGGTATTTTCGTGTAGAGGGGCCGAACGGGAATAACTTGATAACGTAGCCTACTTTATCCCAATAGGGAAAGGTGCTAAAGGTAAATGGGGTACGAATCCAAAAACCTTCGCGTATAGTCAACTTCCTGGGTATTAAGCAGCTGGGATTAAGGAGTCCATTTGGAAATAGGTCTTCCAGTTTAGGGGTCTTAAATGGCAGGTGTGTGCGGGACTACACAAACCTGGAAACTAAAACGTCAGATATGGATACCTATCCTACATGAAGTACTAAGCGACTAAGGAGATTATCCAATAAGGTCAGCTAGATGGTATAGTGAACAATAAAATACCACCTCTCACCTTACACGAGGCAAAGGTATATGCGTAAATGATAGAAGCCTTAACTAGTAGGGCCCATAGCTAGTGCCCTCTAGTTTATTGTTAACGTTAAATATATAATCAAGGGATAATAAGCGACCAATAGGTCCGCCTAGGGTCTTAAGAAATCAGGGAGAATCCACCCTATCTATCATTGATAATGAGGCATTAAATAATAAAGGATAGTGAATGAATATACATACATATATGGAAACCCCATAATTAGGGGTCCACTCTCGATTAAATAACCAATCATGTTCTGATATAAAGGCTTCACAAATACATGCGTAAACGTTCTATCTCGGTATTATACTTTGGAAATACTACTTTGGGGAGAGTAGTAGGGTCATGCGTAAACATCAACAAGGTTAGGTTAGAATCACTAACCTTGATGGGCATACATCTTGGGTTGAACTAGACGGCATATACCTGTGTATTATAGTCTGTGTTATATATTTCTTAGTCACTAGAACTTGTTGTTTTGACCCTCTCCTCATTACAATCTACCAGGTTTCCTAGAGAAGGTCGGGTTCGATGTTTAAGTTTGGTTTTTGGTTTTTGGTTCTCGTTCTCTCTCATGCTCGGTATTGAGAAAGTGAATTACTTCGGAAAGGGCGATTACTTAAGTTAATACTAGTTATCCTATTCTGTTTCCATTGTGAGTTTTCTTTTATCATACTTTGATTATGCTCATGCTCATTTATTACAACAGATATACACGCTCCATGCTTGGATGTGTTCAAGTTTTGATTTTTATCGAAATTTGGGCGTAGAAAGGTGTGAGGTGTTACATTCGGTATCATAGCTTAGGTTAAACGATCAGAGGAATTAGTTAAATTAGGACACATCAGAGAACGCAATTCGATTTTCTTTTCTTTTTTTCTTTGTCTTTCTTACTCGACTTTAATTTATTTCGATGATGAATTAGTTATAAGTCTAATAACAAAAATAGGCTTTGAGCGACTAAGGGTTTTAATATGTTGAATCGGATTTCTAGTCAATTCTGTCTTACCCCATAGTACATTGGTGATCTCGTCATGAAAAGCATGAGGATGGCATATGATGGAGTCTGTTGGTTCGAGTTTGGAGATTGGAAAAAAATCTAGCTACAACCAAGATAGTCGCGATTTCTGATGTTTGGTTTCGTTGGTAGTTCCAATTAAGACCATTACTCGATCCAAAACGGGAAAAGTTCACATTAGTATGTCGTATCTATTTCGAAAATATAATTATGAGGTATATCCATTCATTACTTCATTAAATTTTCGAATCTACCTTTGTTGAAATATTTATTTGAATTCTTGACCTTGTATTCGAAGGAATTTATTTTTAAAACTATTTAGAAAAATAAATTGGGTTTTGATGGTTTTAAATGACGATTTCAAAAAATAATTTTGTGAAAACCTAGTTTTATAAGGATATGATTTTTAAATTTTAATCTATTTGTGTTTCAAAATTTAGGGGTTAGTGCAATTTTTATAAATATAATCTGATTGGTAGGAGAGATGGAGTTAGAAATGACAAGGAATATGCCACTAAACTTGAAAATAATAAATATCTATTCCTTGTGATTTGTAGTGTCCCTCTTCCTATATATGTAGGATAATTTACTGAAATTACCACAATAAACTAGAATATTAATAATAATAGTAATAGTAAATTGGATTTATAAGTATGAAACCGTTAGTATTATAATAAATTCCATCTTTGAAAAGTTTTAAATTTTTCTTCGAAAAGTCTAAGGAAAATCCTTTGTAACGACCCGGAAAATCTGAACCAATTTAAAAATTTTAAATTGGCTAAAATAGTGGATTTTAAATATTTAAGATGAATATTTTAAATAATAGCAATGAAAAGTAAGTTTGAATCGACATTTGAAAACAAAAATAATTAATTTGAACTATAAACAAGGCCTGAAATGGCGCGGTAGTTTCAAAATTTGAATTCAAACTTTGACTAACAGTACCGGGTGCAAAACAAAACGGATTTGAGTGAAACTGAAAATATATAAATCTGTTAGTGAATACCTTTCTAACGAATCTGAAAAATCGAAGTTTCATAGCGGTAAGCAAAAGTTATGGCCAAATGAATTTTCTGAAAGGTCGCTATGGAATTTATATAGCCCGTGGAAAATGGTCGTTTTGCAAACGACCTCGGAATTCGACGAAACCACTTTTGTTGGATCCGGGATGTGAAGTTATTACTAGGTTTCAAATTTCATAATTTTTGAAGCTAGTATGTGAGCGTGGACAAGGAAAACGTGTTTTGGTCAATTAAAGTTAAATTAGATCGACCAGAAATGGGCCATTTTACAAACAGTCTCAGAACTCGACAAAACTAGTTTTGTTGGGACCGTATCGTCAAAACATAGCTAGATTTATTTTTCTGGAATTTTTCGAATCAGTTTGTGGCCCTGGCAAATTGAAATGTACGTTCAAATCGAATATTGAATGTTATATATTTTAAATTGAAGGAAAACTGACTGAAACAGTCGAATGGGCCTACGAATCATATCCCATTGTGTTCGGAATGGGGGTAAAACGCTAGGAACGACAGTCGTTGGGTTTAGATTGGAGGTCGTGTTAGAAAACCCCCTTTTAAAAGCCTCGACCAATCAAATTATTCCTTTCATAATTTTAAAAATATAAAAAAAATCGAAAACCCCTTTTTCTCCCTCCGATTAACGGCGGCTGCCGTTCAAACTTTCAAACCCAATTTCCGACCTCCTCCTCCACTTTCATCCCCTCCGTCAGTTAGGTTTTTTGTCCAGCTATCCTTCCTCTTCAAATCCGACCAGGTCTCAGCCCCCATCGTCGAGCGGTGGAGGAGATCGAGCCCCTTGAAGTCACGTCGCATCGGCCTCGTTTTCTCTCTCCAGGGTGGTTCGAACCCAACGCCACCACCAGGCGTGGGTAGCCTGCTCCTAGGCCTTCGACGTCGTATAACCTGATTTGAACCTCGATCTACGGATTTGAAGTTAAATGAATACCAAGATTTGAACGATTTGGCAAGGTAACGGTAGTGAACAACTTGAATAGTTTATAACATTTAAAAGTGTTGCTATTTTAGAGTATCGAATAAAAATCATATCTTTTTGCTATGTTGTCGAAATTCAGTGAAACAAGAGACAGTGGACTCGTGTGTACGTCTTCTAAATTCTAGGAGAGACCGCATATTTTTCTGAGCCTTCTGCTATTTTTGGTGGAGTGGAACCCAATGTGAGATTTCTAAATTATGAACGATATGGAAAACGACGATGTATAAATTATATAGTCGATGTATGGGTTATATAAGCATTGTACACCTCATGTATAAGTTGTACGTTCGATGTATAAGTTATATATGCGTTGTAAAAATTATATATGTGTTGAAATAGAAGTGGAATGCTATATATATATATACACACACACACGCCCCTCGTCCACAAACCATGGACGATATTTATTGGTTGCGATTGGTGTGAAAATTGATTGGTAGCGAATAGTTGATTGAAATTATTTGTGGTTGAAATTGATTGATTGTGGTTGAAAAATACCCGTTTGTGGTTGAGAAATATTTGGTTGAAACCACATAGGATTAGTTTGTGGAAATGAAAAAAATATACATGCCGCTTGCGTGCGAACTAGATGCATGATTCCCCATTGTCAAAAGCTGCGAGGCTTTAAGGTAGAGCGAGGAGCCGTACTAGGGACGGTCCCAGCTTTGACTACCCTGCCGTTATGCTGCCGAAATTTTGAATAATATTCATGTGTTAGAATTATTTTCCTGTGTTGAAACTATATTCGTCTGTTGAATAGAAAACCTTCATGTGTTGAATCGATATTCATTCGTTGAATTGAAATTCATGTGTTGAATGGTATTCGTGTTTTGAATAAATTGTTTTAACAATAAAAATCACATTTTTACCGTATATATATATAAACTATATGTACAAACTATAGAAAACCTTCATGTGTTGAATCGAAATTCATTCGTTGAATTGAAATTTATGTATTGAATGGTATTCGTGTTTTAAATATAAAAATCACCTTTTTATCTATATATACAAACTATAGAAAACCTTCATGTGTTGAATCGAAATTCATGTGTTGAATGGTGTTCGTGTTTTAAATATAAAAATCACATTTTTATCAATATATACAAACTATAGAAAACCTTCATGTGTTGAATCGAAATTCATTCGTTGAATTGAAATTCTTGTGTTGAATGGTATTCGTGTTTTAAACATAAAAATCACCTTTTTATCTATATATACAAACTATAGAAAACCTTCATGTGTTGAATCGAAATTCATTCGTTGAATTGAAATTCATGTGTTGAATGGTATTCGTGTTTTAAATATAAAAATCATCTTTTTATCTATATATACAAACTATAGAAAACCTTCATGTGCTGAATCGAAATTCATTCGTTGAATTGAAATTCATGTGTTGAATGGTATTCATATTTTGAAAGAAATTGTTTTATAATAAAAATCATATTTTTATCATCTATATGAACTATGTAAAATAGTCGTGTTTTGAAATAAATTGTTTTACATTAAAAATCACATTTTTATTATATACATGAATTGTTAAAAATAGTGAAGTGTTGAAATAGAAGACAGTTAGATAAAAATATCATTTTTATCAAATGTATGAAAATCATATAGTTTTGAAATCGAAGAATCGATATATATATATATATATATATATATATATATATATATAGAATTGAAATATATCGAATAACGAAGCTGCAGTTCGAATTTTGAAACCGTGATTTCAAACGGTTAGTGCGGGAGATCCGACCAACGGATTTTCCCGAAAACGCAACCTTTGGGTTCGCTTTGGAAATATCTTTCCAACGGCACCAACTTTGTAAAAATCCAACGGTTGGATTGTCTGGAATGTTTAATTCAAATCTGAAGAAAAACAGCATCAGAATTGATTATATATATATATATAATTAAACTAAATCGAATAACGACGCTGCAGTTCGTATTTTGAAATCGAAACTTCAAACGATTATACCGGGAGATCCGACCATCGGATTTTCCCGAAACTGGAACCGTTGGATTCGTTTTGAAAAGATCTTTCTAATGATATAAATTTAGTGATGATCCAACGGTTAGATTTTCAGATATGTGTAAATCAAATCTGAAGAAAAACAACGCCACGGCCGCGTTATGGCCGAAGCGTCGTTTTGAACAAATTGGCTATTTTAAAATAAATAAAAATAGCGATAAATCGTTATAAAATATTATAAACGATATGGATGTGAAATTTAGAAACTAACTGAAGGTTGGCTAAGTCGAATGGTTTCCTAGGTGTTGATCTGATGTTGGTTTTGGCCTTCGGGGTTAATATTTGGGAAATCGTTCTCTTACTGATTTACGGTTAGCGACTAATGAATTGAAATGATGCGTATGTGTATTTGTGTTGCACTTGTTTATCATATACGCGAGTTGCTCAGAAAGACTGGGTTTATCCCATTTTGAATAACTGAATCGACGATAAGAAATCGAAGATGAAGACGGTGGTCGAAGACTGGAGATCTTCACCTCGTTGGGATGGTAACTGATGTCCTGATTGGGAGGCATCCCGAAATATGGATAATGAGTGGTGATCGTCCAGACGTACGTGGAGGTCGATGGATTTGCGAGGTATATAGTGCCTCCGGTTTCGTTCAGACCCAGGACGGACTTGTAAATGGATTGTGTGTCTGACATTGGAATTTATTCTGTGTGATTGATAACCATCAGTTGCATGGTGTGAATTGCCTGTGTGACATGCTAAGAAGCAGTGATCAGGGCTTCTGTTGAAAAGCAAAGTCTTGTGATTGATGATCAAAGCACCGCCTGTGTGGCGTAGCTTTGTGCATAACGTGAATTCGCGAGCCTCACACCCCGGTATGAACCAGAAATGGGAGAAGGACCTCTGGGAGGGCATGCGTTTCTTTCTAGCTAGGAGTTGTGTCGGTGTTTTTACACGGCCTGACATTTTACTTATGTGGCTGATGGATAGCGAGGCGCCTCGGATATATCGGTCGATCCGGGACCGATGGAGCCATTCGTTGGCTTATTTACGCCCCATAGGGCGGGGAAATTTATTGTTCAGGCATAATAATCCACATCGGTGAACCGACCCTGACGATCCAAGGGACAGTTGCGGCTGTTCCTGAGGGGCGGGCTAGAGCGTCTCGAATTCGGTAAAGACTATCTTTTGCCTTGGTTCATGACGGAAATCCAATTTCCAAATACGTGACTGTGCGGTTTTGATTGTATATATATATATATAGCAACATGATATATGGTACCCATGCCGTCTATGATTGATAGTTATGATTCGAAATTGTTTTTGAAACATATAAACACTAGTAATAATATCAAATGCTTTTGTTTTATTCGTATCAAGCATAATTTGGCCATTATAAGGTAAAACTCTATCCTCCGGTTTGCGTTGCATTGTGTGATGGGAACTGAGTCTTATAATGGCTTCATTTTTATAAAAAGCATTGTGTTGTTTAAAATAATTATTTGTTTTAAAAGCACTGGCAATCCAATGGAGTAAACCCGTTCCACGAAAGTGGCGTGGTCCTGTGATTAGCCATATTTTAAATGTGTTGAGTAGATTTCTCATACTAGTCCCATGACTGACTCGTAGTTTGTTTCACTTTCAAACTCAGGTGCCCCTTTTTCTACATGGGCAGCCTTGTATTCAGGTTTTAGCTGGCTTTCTCTGGATAGCTGGAGCTGAAGATGGATTCTATCATTTATCTATTTTATGCTGTTCAGCTCCTATTGTACATATTTTGTTTGTTTTCCGCTGTAGACATTTATGTATAGCTGAACTGTATTTTTACTAAGTATGATCCTGTATACTGTGTAACTCTGATGATTATGTTGATCCAGTATATTCTATTGTGCATTATCCGGTGTATTTATTTATTTCTGTTCTGCTGTTATCTGTTTATGTGTTATATTACAAGGATTACCCTTGCCGCCGTCAGTACGGGGTTCGGGGTCGTCACATTTGGTATCAGAGCTTTGGTTAAGCTTAGTTCTGGAATATAACATATTAACGAACTCGTCAGAAATAGAACCAGTAGTGTTCTAGGATGAGTAAATCATTAAAGATAGGATCAGTAATATCCTAGTATGAGTAAAGCAGAATGAAATACACCCCAATAGACACATTTACATTTGAAGTATATGTTTCTATGTTTTAAAATATCTTTTCTGTGACCTGACACTTGATCTGCTATTTGCAAAAATATTAGAAAATGAGTGTCAGAAACAGAAGGAATGCAGAACCGGATATTGAGGCCCTATTAATCAAGTATCGAAATATGGGTGGAATACCGTTCTCTGGTGAAGAATCTATTATGATGACATAAGCTTGGATTCGTTCTGCTGAGAAAATCTTTGATGGTTTAAAACTAAGGGATGACCAGAAAAGATTACTGGCATCTTGGGCACTCAAGGGCGAAGCCTTGTTCTGGTGGGATTCGGTTATTGAGAATAATCCAGAGGGTGATATCACCTGGGATAGATTCAAAGTGATTTTCCTGGAAAGATTTACTCCTCCCGAAGCGACTGAGCGATTATGTGATGAATTCTCTTATCTGATACAAGGAGATATGACCATTCCAGAATATCATAAGAAATTCAACAAACTTTCTCACTTTGCTCCTCATCTGATTCAAGATCCAAAGAGGAAGAATTTGAGGTTTATTCATGGCCTGCAAAGAAAATATCAGAATAGTGTAATGAGAAGTGTGAAGCTTCCTTTTCCTGAAATGATATACATGGCTTACCAGTACGAGGATCTCGACAAGAAAGGTATGTTACGCTACGAAGAGGAGGTCAGCTCTAGCAATAGAGGTGGGTCTGAAATTGATCTTCCTGAGGCCAGTAAGATGTCAGAAGTCAGTAAGAAGCCCAGTGCCAAGAGGAAAAGGGCTAAATATGACAAGGAACCGGTAATGACTGCCACATGCTCAAGTTGCAATAGGCAAGGACATTTGGCGATAAGTTGTAAATCTTGGAACAAACGAAGAAAGGATAAATCCAAATCCAAGAGCAGGTTTCAAGTGACCCGAGAGTGTAATCTTTGTCATCAGGCCGGTCACATAAAGCAAGACTGCTGGCTGTCGAAAAAGACCAATGTGGCTCAGGTAAATGAAGTGGCAGAAACTTCTGAGCCCTCAGCTATTTAGGAAAGGTCAGATGTTTTAGAAGGCATGCTTACTGTCAAAGATATTCCAGTTAAAGTACTGTTTGACACCGGCGCGTTGCGAAGCTTTGTTGCAAAGAATGCAGTTAAGAAACTAGATTTAAATTTGAAGAAGCTCAAAAAACCAATGACTGTCCAAAATTCGGTCGGGGGTTCCATCAATCTCAGTTAGGTTTGTGGGGTGCCGGTTTCTTTTTCTCGTTATCGGTTCCCTACCATCGCAGTCGTCATGAATTTTACAGAATTTGATCTTATTTTGGGGTTAGACTGGTTGACCAAGGATGAAGCTGAGGTTAAATGCGCCGACAGAGTCGTTAAGACAAAGATAAAATCAGGTGATTATATAACCATTCCTTGTGAAGGCCAAAATTCAAATAGAAAAGATTTCTGGGCAGCGTTGGATGTTTCTCCTGCTCAAATAGAAAATATCCCTGAAGTCACAGAGAATATTCCCGACCTAGTGAAAGATATTCCTGTCGTCAAGAATTATGCGGATGTGTTTGAAGAAGTTGTTCTCTTACCTCCGCAGAGGGAAATAGATTTCAAGATCGCTTTGATTCCGAATGCAAGGCCGGTAGTTCACGCTATTCGAAGAATGTCCTTGAAAGAGAAAGAGGGATTAGACAATCAAACACGACAGCTCGTATGGAAGGGTCTGATCTGGCCTAGTTTCTTTGATTGGGGTGCAGCAGTGGTGTTTGTCCCAAAATCTGACGGTACTCTACGGCTATGTGTGAATTATCGTGATTTGAACAAGCAGACAATAAAGAACAAATATCCATTGCCACGAATCGATGATTTATTGGATCGTCTGAATGGAGCACAAGTATTTTCAAGGATGGACCTAGCTACAGGCTTCCATCAACTTCGAATTGCCAAAGAGAGTGTTCCAATGACAGCATTTAGAGGTCCAGACATTTTTTATGAGTGGTTAGTAATGCCGTTCGGCTTATGTAACGCTGTAGCTTACTTCGTTGATCTGATGAATAGAGTGTTTAGAGGGGTTTTGAATAAATTTGTTCTGGTTTTTATTGACGATATTCTAATCTTCTCTAAATCAAAGACCGAACATGAAAAGCATTTGGAACAGGTTCTGGAAATCCTCAGAAGGAATGTATTAAAAGCCAAACTGTCCAAATGTATATTCTAGCAAGATGAAGTGAAATTTCTGGGCCACGTCGTATCGAAAGAAGGAATTGCTGTGGATCCAAGTAAAATCACAGCTATTCAAAACTGGAAACAGCCTAGTACTCCTACAGAGGTTCGCAGTTTTCTTGGATTGGCTAGTTATTAGCGGAAGTTCGTTAAAAAAATTTCAAAGATATCTGGTCACTTAACGAAGCTTACAAAGAAGCACTCAAAATTCAAATGGACTCCAGAATGTGAAGAGGCTTTTGAAGAGCTAAAGTTAAGATTAATGACTGCTCTAGTGTTAACCATTATCAACGGCAATCAGGATTTAAAAGTCTGGACGGATGCCTCTAGAGAAGGCCTTGGCGCAGTGTTAATGCAAAGGAGTCAAGTGATCGCTTATGCTAGCCGTCAACTGAAGCCTAACGAGAAAAACTACGTCACTCATGATCTTGAGTTGTTGGCTATCGTATTCTCTTTGAAAATCTGGAGACACTATCTTCTGGGTGAGAGATTTGAACTGTTTACAGATCACCTGTCGCTAAAGTATCTGTTCACCCAGAAAGACTTGAATCTGAGGCAGCAACGTTGGCTGGAATTTCTTGCAGCATATGACTTTGAGATTGTATACACTCCAGGGAAAGCCAATGTCGTGGCTGATGCATTAAGCTGAAAGAATGAAATGATTGCCAGTTTTATTATCACGACTTCATTGATAGATAAAATATCTGCTCTTCAGAAGGATGATCACTTCATTCAGAAGATCAGAGAATAATTCAACAAGGAGAACCCTCGAGTTTTCAAGTTGATAATGATGGGATTCTAAGGCTCAAAGGTTGAATCTGTGTCCCTAACATTTCTGAGCTCCGAAAGGAAGTACTGGATGAATGCCACAAGTCGAAACTTAGTGTCCATCCTGGAGTAAGCAAAATGTATAATGACATCAAACACACTTTCTTGTGGAAGTCGATGAAGAGGGACATTTCTTTATATGTTAGCCGATGCCCTACTTGCCAGCTAGTCAAAAGCGACCAACAGAAACCGGCTGGGTTATTGCAACTGCTAGACGTTCCTGGTTGGAAGTGGGAACATATTTCCATGGACTTCATAGATGGTTTTCCCAGAACCAGAAAAGGGAATGACAGTATTTGGGTGATCGTAGATCGCTTCACAAAGACCGCCCATTTCATACCTATCAGATCAAACAGAACTGCTCAGAGTCTGGCGCAGATATACTTCAAGGAAATTGTTAGACTACATGGAGTGCCGCTCAGTATAGTTAGTGATAGAGATCCAATATTCACTAGCAAATTCTGGAAGGCATTTCAAGTAAAGCTGGGAACGAAGCTGAACTTGAGCACCGCTTATCATCCTCAGACAGATGGTCAGACTAAGAGGGTGAATCGAATACTAGAAGATCTATTGTGGGCTTGTGTTCTAGATTTCGGTGGATCGTGGGAAGACCATCTGCATTTGGCTGAATTCTCATATAATAACAGCTACCGGGCAAGCCTGACAATGTCGCCATTCGAAGCACTGTATGGTAGACTGTGCCGATCTATTGCTTGTTGGGTCAAACCTGGTAATAGACTTGTGTTGGGGCCAGATATGATCCGAGAAGCTGCCGACAAAGTCGAATTTATTAAGAAGCGATTACTCGCCGCTCAAAGCCGATAGAAGAGCTATGCCGATAAGAGAAGAAGAGATATATCATTTGCTGTTGGCGACTATGTATATCTGAAAGTATCGCTGATGAGAGGAGTTATCTGGTTCGGTAAAACAGGGAAGTTGGCGCCCAAATTCATTAGTCCATTTCCTATTCTTAAACGGATTGGAACTCTCGCTTATAGAGTTAAATTGCCTGATTGGTTGCCTGGAGTGCATGATGTATTTCACATATCTCAACTTCGAAAGCAGGTTCATGATCCAGACTTGATCGTGGAGGAAGCAACTCAACAAGATATTGAAATTACTCCAGAATTAGCTATGAGAAGAGAGCCGCTAAAGATTATCGGCAAAGAAACCAAAGAGCCGAGGAACAAGAAAGTTCACTTAGTCAAAGTGCAATGGAGTGGAGATCCGCGATATTGTACTTGGGAAACTGAGGAGAGCATTCAGAAAGCCTATCCTAGGTGCCGAGTGGATATCTCTGATTGACTCCAGTGCAAGGTACATTTACCTTACTTTGCATTACCAATTAGTTCTCTACTCTGTTGTTATTTTCTTTCCATGGATGTGCAATTTTAATTCTATAGTCTGAATGATTTTAAAAGAGTATAGAAATTGATTAGTATATTTTTGAAAAGTTAAAAACAAATTGCTTGTTGTTTGCATTGTGTGATAGTAGATTTGATTAATTAAAATTATTGAAACAATAGTTAATTTAATCAATAATAGAATAATGGTAGAATTTATTCATTTAAATCACACATTGAACTGATTAGAAAATAGATAGAAATATATACTTGTGCATTATATATGTTTGAACAGTTAATTGGATAGCTGTTGAGTAAAGAATTTATTTGCGTGTCCGACAAATAGGTAAACCTAAATGAGTTGGATGCGCAATTTTATTATTATATTAACTCCTGTGAATGCCATTGGATGCGGAGTGCTGGTTATTCTGTGTGTAATAATAAACGTCGCCATAGGATAGTAACAATTAATTTTGAACTACATTACATGGCATACTTCTGGAAGATAGGCATACTTCATCATATACTACATAAGCATTTGGAGCTTGTGTGACGAGGTGGAAGATTTACCATACGAGCGAGAGGCTTGTAAGGCGATGACTTTATTTTACAGGTTGAACTGATGACTGATATGACCATATAAATTGTAACGATAAAATTGCCAGATTAATAAAAACACCACACGGGTCTGGAGTTGACAATAATCACGTCTCTCTAGTCATTAGATACGGCACATGGACTATTTATTTCCTACATGGGACGAGGTGACGAGGATTTATCCTCTGGAGCAATTAAAATACACACTCCCTCGGGCTTTGACAAGGTGACGAGAATTTGTTCCCTGGAGTTATTATCTATACACGCTCCCCTGTAAACACCAGAATATATCACTATAAATATGTGTATGCTTTATAGGATTTATTAGGTACCTAATATGGCCCAATAAAT
This sequence comes from Allium sativum, assembly GCA_030737875.1. Lineage (NCBI taxonomy): Eukaryota > Viridiplantae > Streptophyta > Magnoliopsida > Asparagales > Amaryllidaceae > Allium > Allium sativum. The sequence goes on along the minus strand of CM060919.1, from coordinate 791,648,896 downwards.
TTCCAAACCCCTCCCCGTACAAAGGAGGTCATGGCGATTTTTTTCGAAAATTCCAGGTGTTAGCCAATTTTTTTAAAGAATTTGAAAATTCTCAGAAACTGAAAAGTTGGAGAATGGAAGCCAGATTGAACGCAGAGTTGAATAATCAAATCACTTTCGACTTTGTTCCTTTTCGGGGACGAAAAGTTTTAAGTGGGGGAGATTGTAACGACCCGGAAAATCTGAACCAATTTAAAAATTTTAAATTGGCTAAAATAGTGGATTTTAAATATTTAAAATGAATATTTTAAATAATATCATTGAAAAGTAAGTTTGAATCGACATCTGAAAACGAAAATAATTAATTTGAATTATAAACAAGGCCTGAAATGGCGCGGTAGTTTCAAAATTTGAATTCAAACTTTGACTGACTATACCGGGTGCAAAACAAAACCGATTTGAGTGAAACCAAAAATATATAAATATGTTAGTGAATACCTTTCTAACGAATCTCAAAAATCGAATTTTCATAGCGAGAAGCAAAAGTTATGGCCAAATGAATTTACTGAAAGGTCGTTATGGAATTTATATAGCCCGTGGAAAATGGCCGTTTTGCAAACGACCTCAGAATTCGACGAAACCAATTTTGTTGGATCCGGGATGTGAAGTTATTACTAGGTTTAAAATTTCATAATTTTTGAAGCTAGTATGTAAGCGTGGCAAAGGAAAACGTGTTTTGGTCAATTACAGTTAAATTGGATCGACCAGAAATGGCCATTTTTCAAACAGTCTTAGAATTCGATGAAACTAGTTTTGTTGGGACCGTATCGTCAAAACATAGCCAGATTTATTTTTCTGGAATTTTTCGAATCAGTTTGTGGCCCTAGCAAATTGAAATGTACGTTCAAATCGAATATTTAATGTTATATATTTTAAATTGAAGGAAAACTGACTGAAACAGTCGAATGGGCCTATGAAACATATCCCATTGTGTTCGGAATGGGGGTAAAACGCTAGGGACGACAGTCGTTGGGTTCAGATTGGAGGTCGTGTTAGAAAACCCCCTTTTAAAAGCCCCGGCCAATCAAATTATTCCTTTCATAATTTTAAAAATATAAAAAAATCGAAAACCCCTTTTTCTCCCTCCAATTAACGGCGACTGCCGTTCAAACTTTCAAACCCAATTTCCGACCGCCTCCTCCACTTTCAGCCCCTCCGCCAGTTAAGGTTTTTGTCCAGCTATCCTTCCTCTTCAAATCCGACCAGGTCTCAGCCCCCATCGTCGAGCGGTCGAGGAGATCGAGCCCCTTGAAGTCACGTCGTGTCGGCCTCGTTTTCTCTCTCCAGGGTGGTTCGAACCCAACGCCACCAGGCGTGGGTAGCCTGCTCCTAGGCCTTCGACGTCGTATAACCTGATCTGAACCTCGGTCTACGGATTTGAAGTTAAATGAAGACCTAGATTTGAACGATTTGGCAAGGTAACGGTAGTGAACAACTTGAATAGTTTATAACATTTAAAAGTGTTGCTATTTTAGAGTATCGAATAAAAATCATATCTTTTTGCTATGTTGTCGAAATTCAGTGAAACAAGAGACAGTGGACTCGTGTGTACGTCTTCTAAATTCTAGGAGAGACCGCATATTTTTCTGAGCCTTCTGCTATTTTTGGTGGAGTGGAACCCAATGTGAGATTTCTAAATTATAAACGATATGGAAAACGATGATGTATAAATTATATAGTCGATGTATGGGTTATATAAGCATTGTACACCTCATGTATAAGCGTTGTATAAGTTGTACGTTCGATGTATAAGTTATGTATGCGTTGTAAAAATTATATATGTGTTGAAATTGAAGTGAAATGCTATATATATATATATATACACACCCCTCGTCCACAAACCATGGACGATATTTATTGGTTGTGATTGGTGTGAAAATTGATTGGTAGCGAATAGTTGATTGAAATTATTTGTGGTTGAAATTGATTGATTGTGGTTGAAAAATACCCGTTTGTGGTTGAGAAATATTTGGTTGAAACCACATAGGATTAGTTTGTGGAAATGAAAAAAATATACATGCCGCCTGCGTGCGAACTAGATGCATGATTCCCAATTGTCAAAAGCTGCGAGGCTTTAAGGTAGAGCGGGGAGCCGTACTAGGGACGGTACCGGCTTTAACTACCCTGCCGTTATGCTGCCGAAATTTTGAATAATATTAATGTGTTAGAATTATTTTCCTGTGTTGAAACTATATTCGTCTGTTGAATAGAAAACCTTGATGTGTTGAATCAATATTCATTCGTTGAATTGTAATTCATGTTTTGAATGGTATTCGGGTTTTGAATAAAATGTTTTAATAATAAAAATCACATTTTTACCCTATATATATAAACTATAGAAAACCTTCATGTGTTGAATCGAAATTCATTCGTTGAATGAAATTCATGTGTTGAATGGTATTCGTGTTTTAAATATAAAAATCACCTTTTTATATATATATACAAACTATAGAAAACCTTCATGTGTTGAATCGAAATTCATTCGTTGAATTGGAATTCATGTGTTAAATGGTATTCGTATTTTAAATATAAAATTCAACTTTTTATCTATATATACAAACTTTAGAAAACCTTCATGTGTTGAATTTAAATTCATTCGTTGAATTGAAATTCATGTATTGAATGGTATTCATGTTTTAAATATAAAAATCACCTTTTTATCTATATATACAAACTATAGAAAACCTTCATGTGTTGAATCGAAATTCATTCGTTGAATTGAAATTCATGTGTTGAATGGTATTCGTGTTTTAAATATAAAAATCACCTTTTTATCTATATATACAAACTATAGAAACCTTCATGTGTTGAATCGAAATTCATTCGTTGAATTGAAATTCATGTGTTGAATGGTATTCATATTTTGAAAGAAATTTTTTTATAATAAAAATCATATTTTTATCATCTATATGAACTATGTAAAATAGTCGTGTTTTGAAATAAATTGTTTTACAATAAAAATCATATTTTTATTATATACATGAATTATTAAAAATAGTGAAGTGTTGAAATAGAAGACATTTAGATAAAAATATCATTTTTATCAAATGTATGAAAATCATATAGTTTTGAAATCGAAGAATCGATATATATATATAATTGAAATATATCGAATAACGAAGCTGCAGTTCGTATTTTAAAACCGTGATTTCAAACGATTAGTGCGGGAGATCCGACCATCGGATTTTCCCGAAACCGCAACCGTTGGGTTCGCTTTGGAAATATCTTTCCAACGGCACCAACTTTGTAAAAATCCAACGGTTGGATTGTCTGGAATGTTTAATTCAAATCTGAAGAAAAACAGCGCCAGAATCGATTATATTTTTTTATATATATAAATATAATTATATTAAATCGAATAACGACGCTGTAGTTCGTATTTTGAAATCGAAACTTCAAATGATTATACCGGGAGATCCGACTGTCCGATTTTCCCGAAACTGGAACCGTTGGATTCATTTTGAAAAGATCTCTCTAATGATATAAATTTAGTGATGATCCAACGGTTAGATTTTCTGATATATGTAAATCAAATCTGAAGAAAAACAGCGCCACGGCCGCGTTATGGCCGAAGCGTCGTTTTGAACATATTGGCTATTTTAAAATAAATAAAAATAGCGATAAATTGTTATAAAATATTATAAACGATATGGATGTGAAATTTAGAAACTAACTGAAGGTTGGCTAAGTCGAATGGATTCCGGGGTGTTGATCTGATGTTGGTTTCGGCCTTCTGGGTTAATATTTGGGAAATCGTTCTCTTACTGATTTACGGTTAGCGACTAATGAATTGAAATGATGCGTATGTGTATTTGTGTTGCACTTGTTTATCATATACGCGAGTTGCTCAGAAAGACCGGGTTTATCCCATTCTGAATAACTGAATCGACGATAAGAAATCGAAGATGAAGACGGTGGTCGAAGACCGGAGATCTTCACCTCGTTGGGATGGTAACTGATGTTCTGATTGGGAGGCATCCCGAAATATGGATAATGAGTGGTGATCGTCCAGACGTACGTGGAGGTCGATGGATTTGCGAGGTATATAGTGCCTCCGGTTTTGTTCAGACCCAGGACGGACTTGTAAATGGATTGTGTGTCTGACATTGGAATTTATTCTGTGTGATAGATAGCCATCAGTTGCATGGTGTGAATTGCCTGTGTGACAAGCTAAGATGCAGTGATCAGGGCTTCTGTTGAAAAGCAAAGTCTTGTGATTGATGATCAAAGCACCGCCTGTGTGGCGTAGCTTTGTGCATAACGTGAATTCGCGAGCCTCACACCCCGGTATGAACCAGAAACGGGAGAAGGACCTCAGGGAGGGCATGCGTTTCTTTCTAGCTAGGAGTTGTGTCGGTGTTTTTACACGGCCTGACATTTTACTTATGTGGATGATGGATAGCGAGGCGCCGCAGATATATCGGTCGATCCGGGACCGATGGAGCCATTCGTTGGCTCAATTACGCCCCATAGGGCGGGGAAACGTATTGTTCAGTCATAATAATCCACATCGGTGGACCGGCCCTGACGATCCAAGGGGCAGTTGTGGATGTTCCTGAGGGGCGGGCTAGAGCGTCTCGAATTCGGTAAGGACTATCTTTTGCCTTGGTTCATGACGGAAATCCAATTTCCAAATACGTGACTGTGCGGTTTTGATTGTATATATATATATATATATGGCGACATGATATATGGTACCCATGCCGTCTATGATTGATAGTTATGATTCGAAATTGTTTTTGAAACATACAAACACTAGTAATAATATCAAATGCTTTTGTTTTTTTAGTATCAAGCATAATTTGGCCATTATAACGTAAAACTCTATCCTCCGGTTTGCGTTGCATTGTGTGATGGGAACTGAGTCTTATAATGGCTTCATTTTTATAAAAAGCATTGCGATGTTTAAAAGAATTATTTGTTTTAAAAGCACTGGCAATCTAATGGAGTAAACCTGTTCCACGATAGTGGCGTGGTCCTGTGATTAGCCATATTTTAAATGTGTTGAGTAGATTTCTCATACCAGTCTCATGACTGACTCGTAGTTTGTTTCACTTTCAAAATCGGGTGCCCCTTTTTCTACACGGGCAGCCTTGTATTCAGGTTTTAGCTGGCTTTCTCTGGATAGCTGGAGCTGAAGATGGATTATATCATTTATCTATTTTATGCTATTCAGCTCCTATTGTACATATTTTGTTTGTTTTCCGCTGTAGACATTTTTGTATAGCTGAACTGTATTTTTACTAAGTATGATCCTGTATACTGTGTAACTCTGATGATTATGTTGATCCAGTATATTCTATTGTGCATTATCCGGTGCATTTATTTATTTCTGTTCTGTTGTTATCTGTTTATGTGTTATATTCCAAGGATTACCCTTGCCGCCGTTAGTACGGGGTTCGGGGTCGTCACATCCTTCATCTTGATTTTTGGGGTACTTAATTTCGTGACTCGTATGTTTTTTGTCGGCTAGGTAAGGGGAAAATCCGTTTTGATTTATATTATGGATTTCTAGCTGAACTATTTTTGGAAGTTCGTTCGTTCATTGTGTAGTCACAACATCATTGTTGAGACTATAAATCCTTGGAGTCGGTTCGAAGTTTAACTACGTCTTTAAATACCGCGGTAATGAAGATAATCATTTTTTGAATCGTGTCAAATTTTAAAAGAAGATGTAGGATAATTAATATTTTTATCCGTCCTAATAAGGCCAAGGTTCAACCTTTGTCCAAAGCTCATCTTATAATTCACCGTTTAGTGTTGTAGTAGAATGGTCAACTAGCTAATGAGTTTTGGTACAAATTGGACCCAGGACTCAACCATAAAAGTTGCGTCCAAATTACCCTTTAATTTCCTCCTTTTGTCCTTACTTCCTCATCTAGCCAAACTATATCTCTTTTCTTCTTCTCTTTCTTTGTCATCGCCTCGCCTCCTCCTTTTCGCACGTGTTTGCGCATTAGACCTTGCCTCACTAATACTCCATTTAATTTCTTATCTACGACCATTTCTTAGTCCATAATACCTAATTGCGCTATCCAATCTTACTCATACCATTTAAGTCTCATCCTTAGGGAAGGATCATTTGGTTGAGTTGGAATCAGAAAAAAGGTCTCACCACTTTAGGGCTGAGAAAATTTGTCGTAACAGTTGGACTTGCACCGATCCATTAATCGAGATCGTAGAATAGGATTTGTTGTTTGTGTTGCATCCGCCTTTGTTATACCTTGTTAGAATAGGTTATTTCAAAGGCGATCGGCGTTTCAGAGATGAAGATTAAGCTATTTTTGAATGATCTTTCTGAAGAGAATCCTGATGAGAGTTTAAGAGGCATCCACGTTTAATATGGACTTGTATGGTCTTTTGTTTGACCGCCTTTGGGGATTTTGCAACAAATATCTTTTTCTTAATGTCGGGTATTGAGTTCAGGAATCTATGTTCGAACTGCCCGTGCAGACATGTGACCCATTTAGCATATCGCTCTATAAATGGGAAGTTATGACTAGAATTGTCTAATGATGTAACATCCCGTATTTTTGGTAGCCAAATATTTAATTTAATTTATTATTTTAAATATTTTATTTGGAATAATAATGTATTTAATATTTAATTCATTATTAAAACGAAGTTTGAATGTTATATATTTATATAATTATAAAACGAGCTCGAAATGGCGCGGCAGTTCGTAATATGGAGTTTTAAACTTCAACTGTGTATACACGATCCAATATATGACGGGTTTCTATGAAATAAGAAACGCTGGAATCATGTTAATTATAATTTTCATATGAAAGAGAAAAATTCCAATTTCGTGTTAGAGATGGTGAGTTATGTCTAATTAAATTTTTTAAATAGTCGCCATGGAATCGTTTTTAAATTACAACAATTTATTTATAAATATAAAAAGGATTTTTAGATAAATTGAATATCATTTAAAACCAAGATTTTAAATATTGAATTTTGAATTCTATACTAATTGAGAAACTGTTTGTTTTAAATAATACGATGATATTAATTTATTTCCGGTAAATTTGGATGTTTGATTTTAATGTATATGTATATATTTATCAGCATTTCACTTGGTTCAACAAAACGAAGAAAACCAAATACTTTATACTTGTACAACACAAACAAATTTGCAACATGAACAAGAAAACTGGAACGTGTATGTATTGAAAACTAAAAATGGGAAAATGCGTATAGTATGAACATGATAAAAACTAGGACAAATACAGCGAATAGTAACCATAAGAACTGGAAAGTGATCAACAAAATACAAGATAACAACATACATATATATATATATATATATATATAATCATTCTAATACAGCACAACCTGTTTGCAAATACAAAGAAAACAAAAGAATTCATTTTAGAATTTAATGTTAGCGTGCCTTGGTCTTTTCATGAAATTGTGATAAGAGAAATTTCTCCATAAGCACAACAGTAAAACAGCTAGGAAAAATAGCTAGAACAGCTATATATGTACCACTCAACAGTTAGACATAGACAATACACAGCTAAAAATTAAATAAAAACATAGCCAAACAGCTATGTACATGTATACATCTAATCTGAGATCGGTGAAAGAAAAATTGAAGCAGCTAAAGAATAGAGTTGGGGCAGCTACAAACAGTATGAGAACAGCTAAGAAGAAAGACAATTGATATATATATATATATATATATATTTTGTACAAATACAAAATACAAAGAAAACCAAATATTCATGTACATAACTATTGGTACAATGCAAAACATATACAAAATATTCTGTCCAGTACAAAACCAAATGGACATGACCGTTCTCCAAAAATTTTAACTCCTCCCATGTCTTGTTCCTTTCCTAAAAACAGTAAAAACAATTTTCAATTAAATAAACAGCTATTGAATAGTAACAAACAGCTAAGAGGAAACCTGTATATATATTGTCTGTACAATGCAAAGCGAAATAGACATAACAGTTAATTCTAAATTTTAAATTGTAGCATGCCTTGTTTCAATCATGAAACAGTAAAACACAGTTTTTCATGAGCATCGATCATGAATAGCTAAATGACACAACAATATACATATATATATATATATTAGCAGACATCTAAATAATCAAATTAGAACAGCTATAGAAATAAAATCATATGAACAGCAAAAATTTAACAAAACAGTGTGATATACAGCTTAAAGCAGTACAATGAACAACTGCAGGAAAACAAATATATGCATATATTTTTACCACCAATGAAGTGATATATATATATATTCATGTATATACAGTGGAATTATATACAAGTTCATACAGGAATTGTTGACATGTATATATAAATTTGGACATTCGAATCTGTATTGAATGGACAACTCATAGACTTAATCTCACCAAATCTATACAAGTCGAACACTGTCGTTTTGAACAGAAACAGTATTGGAAAATACAATACTGAATTCAGCAAAAATCTCTGTAAAACCATCACTCATCCATCATACTCCCATCACAGTTAACATGATCAGAAAAAGGGGAATAAAACCCAATGGCCTAAGAAGTGTAGCTGATCCTATCTAGGGTAAGGTTTGATGGAAATTGATCTTATATAGAACAACCATACTATAAATAGACGTATCGCGTAGAAGGATTTCACCATTTCCAAATAAGCAAAATGAACAATACAGCAGAAAGAAAAACTATGCAAACCACTTGAAAAATCAAAACAAAGTTATACAACTATTAAAAATCATACAAATATACTTATCTGATTCGTATGACCACCCTCTTCATCTTAGAATGTTTTTGGTAGATTTCATGGTGTGGTTGTTGAAACCGAAGTCCTAGGGTTTGGTGGACCGTGAAATTGGAACCTCGGTTTAGATTTTCAAAGATTTGTAGTGGATGTACGAAAGAAGATCCTTCATTTCAGGTCCCTTGGGTGGCTCGATCGGTTGCTGAAGGAAATCGATGGATTGAGGTTGGCAGGTCGATAGGAGATGGGAGGATGTCCTGAGCGTGGTTGCATAGGAGGGGTGCGGTGCAGTAAGTGTCAATTTCGATGAAGAAAGGAGGAAAGAGGATCGGGTGTCGACGTGAAAGGGTTTTGAGGCGGCGGATGAAATTGTAAAGAGAAAGGGGATCCGATAGTTTAATATGGGTAGGAAGGGATGAGGGCTGGGTTTATTTCGTGATAGGATGAATAAAATAGAGTAAGGCCCAAGATTTAATTAAATTAAAGTTTATTTAAATGTTCATATAAACATAGATTTTTAATTTCGAATGCTTACGTGATCAGAATTCGATGAAACAGAAAGCATCGGGACCGCGTCGACAAGTACTATGTGAGGGAAGAGAACTGGGCAGGGCTGTAAGCAGTTGGATTTTTTAGTTAAATTAAATGTCTATTTAATTTAACCAAAACAAACTATTTTTCAACGGAATCAAATCAAAGGTGGGTTAAACTCACTTAGTTCTCCCATATATATTTTATATAAATTAGATTTTTATTTTATGTGCTCTGATTGCTGATGGTTGATTGTTTGCTAGTTATTTGTTTGTTGATTTAACCAATGAAATTAAACTATTGTTTAATTTCAGTGAAATACCAAATCGTTATTTTAACGATTGGATCCAATGGAGGTAACTTACCTTATTGGTCACGTTTATTTATAAACGTGTTTAATTGTTTGAATTGTTTTGTTAATTGGTTGATGTTTAATAGTTGTTATTTGCTATTACAGAAATTATCAGTTAAATGGAATTGATTGACCAGATTTGAGATAACTATTTGAATATAGGGAAGAACAGGTTGGAGGAATCCAATGGGATTCCTCAAATATATCAGCCATTATTTCTTTTCATATTATCGATATATGAAGTGTCCTGTTTGAGTGATGGATTTGATTATTGATCAATGATTGGAAATTCAACTTGTGTTTGGTTTTAACCAATGGGAAATATTGGTTGAGTAACGACCGTAATTAATGGCCTATAAAATAAATTGTTTTGTTTTAAATTGATTTACCGTCAGGTGGATCGATACAACTGAAGTTATTAAATTTATTTTATAACTTGAGATAAATTTTTGAAATATATTATTTTGAATAAAAGTTCGTTAAAGGGGAAATAAATATTTACTATTTATTATTTAAATTTAGAGTTAATTATTAATTGATTTTATTAGGAAATTCTGATGTTAATCAGAATGATATAAGAAGTTAACCTGACAATTTAAATTGGATAATTATTTGGTAAGAAATAATTAAATGTAATTATTTAAATTAATTATATTATTAATTAATTTAAAAAGGAAACTAATTGGAATCGTTAATGGGATAACCGTGTTTTGAGTTGGTTAAATCAACCATCTTTAATTATGATTAAATTAGTGTATTTTAAATAAAATAGTTCAATGGATATTGTTTAATTTTAATAAGGTTTTATAAAAGAAGATTCACTATTTATTTTAGATGATAAATAAATTAACCATTGAAGTAGTTGATGGTTGAAATAAGTTATTATTTTAATTAATAATAATTTAGAAAATTAATTTTTAATTGAAATTCATTTAAAGGTAATTGGAATTGAAATGAAATCTAGGGGAAGGGTAAAAGGAGGTTATGAACGGATTTTATTTTAAACCTGAGCTTTATAACGAAGTTATAAGAGGGAAATTTAAGCGATAGCTTAAATATATGTGACTTAAATATTTGAATTAAGTAAAAGGGAATTGAGAGCAGAAAACGTTTAGATTAAACCAGAATTTATTTAAAACAAGGTTTATAAAAGCGATAATGTGTCATATCAAATTAACATTACTTAAAAATGGGATTAAGTAAGAAGGGGGAACTAAAATAAGATTTCCAAAGTAGGAATGGTTGAATGGATTTAAAAAGGAATTAGTAAGGTGAATTTGGTGAAAAAGTGGGTCATAGGATTTTGTAAATAAATCTGAATTATAAATGAGTTTGGTTAAAGAGGCAGAGTTAAGAGTGGTGTTACTTAAGCATTGAATTAGGAAAGAATGGTATGTTCGAGAAAGGGATTTTCCAAAGGATAAGAAGGTTGTATGAAACTATATTTTGAAAAGAATAGTTAAATGGAATTTGAAATTTTATTAGAATGAAATATTGGTTTTTGGGATTTCAACTTGTATCTATCTTAAGATATGAACGTTTTTGGTCAAGGTCTGAGAGGTAATTAAAATACCCAAACTCGTTGCTGGTTGCGTGAGCTGGGTACGCATGATAGAGGGTTCTCGCTTCGCGTTAGGTGGCGGACGGGAGACTCTTACGTCTACATGTCCCTCGAAAGTAAGGGAGGGTTGGCTGTGAATTCGAAAGGCTGGCCGTAAAATGAGTTGGCGGGGTACCATTGTAAGCCACGGGGGGAGGTTAGACCTCTGCCTTGGGGGTTGGGGGATGGTTGAAAAGCCTACCGAAATCGCCGAGTCGTTACAGTGGTATCAGAGCTATTGGTTTAGTAATAACATTGGCTCTGTGGTATAACTCGATAGAGATTGGGTAACTAATACCCTAGATCGAGATTGAGTGTATATATATATGAGAGCGTATTTGAAAATTTTATATACAAATGTTTTGTATTGTGTTGGTTGGTCAGTTCAAGTGTTAGGAAGCATTGAACTGACAATGGATACAATATTGTTTTGTAAAGAGGGTAAAGAAAATAATTTTATCCAAATTATATTTTTGTATAGAAAAGAAATATTTTTATCAAATTATTGAGATATTAGTGTGTTTGATCGATTTGAATAGAATTCAAATCGGATTGCAAATTTGGATTGAAACCTAAATTTGTTGAGTGGAATTAAATTAAAAATGATATTGAAATTAAATTAAATAAATTGGAAATTTGATGAATAAATAATAATCAAATATAAATTGATTGATTAATGTTCAAATATGAGAAAGCATGGTAAAATATTAATATTGAATGTAAATTATGACGACCCCAAACCCTGTACTGACGGTGGCAAGGGTAATCTTTGGAATATAACACATAAACAGATAACAGCAGAACATAATTAAATAAATACACGAGATAATGAACAAATAATACATTGGATAAACATAATCATCAGAGTTACATAGTATACAGGATCATACTTAGTACAAATACAGTTCAGCTATACATAAATGTCTACAGCGGATATAAACATAATATGTACAATAGGAGCTGAACAACATAAAAAGAGATAAATGATAGAATCCATCCTCAGCTCCAGCTATCCAGAAAGAGCATGCTAAAACCTGAAGACAAGGCTGCCCGTGTAGAAAAAGGGGCACTCGAGTTTGCAAGTGAAACAAACTACGAGTCAGTCATGGGACTAGTATGAGAAATCTACTTAACACATTATACAATTGGCTAATCACAGGACCACGCCACTTTCGTGGAACGGGTTTACTCCATTAGATTGCCAGTGCTTTAAAACAAATCATTCTTTTAAACGTCGCAATGCTTTTTATAAAAATGAAGCCATTATAAGACTCAGTTCCCATCACACAATGCAACGCAAACCGGAGGATAGAGTTTTTACCTTATAATGGCCAAAATATGCTTGATACGAATAAAACAAAAGAATTTCATATTATTACTAGTGTTTATATGTTTCAAAAACAATTTCAAATCATAAGTATCAATCATAGACGGCATTAATGCCCCATACCACTATGTCGCCATATATAGGTATACAATCAAAAACGCACAGTCACGTATTTGGAAATTGGATTTCCGTCATGAACCAAGGCAAAAGATAGTCCTTACCGAATTCGAGACTGTTTAGCCCGAGTCTCAGGCACAGCCGCAACTGTACCTTGGATCGTCAGGGCCGATCCACATGGAGTGGATTATAATGCCTGAACAATGCGTTTCCCCACCCTTTGGGGCGTAAATGAGCCAACGAATGACTCCATCGGTCCCGGATCGACCGATATTTCTGAGGCGCCTCGCAACAGCAACAACCACATAGGTGAAAATAGTATAAACGTCAGCCAGTTTAAGCACTGACACCACCTCTAGCTAGAAAGAAACGCACGTCCCTCCTGAGGTCCTCTCCCGTTTCTGGTTCATACCGGGGTGTGAGGCTCGCAAATTCATGTTATACACAAAGCTACGCCACACAGGCGGTGCTTTGATCATCACCACAAGACTTTGTTATCAACAGAAGCCTGGAGGCCATTGCTAGGGTTCCAAGAATGAAAGTGGCGGCTGAAAGAAATGTTTTCTAACCCTAATCAGCCCCTATACATCTCCAATCCCGAAATCCCCTTTGGGCCTAGCTGCTAATTACCCGGTTAAGCCCAATTAAGCTGTTTTCACCATCTGAAACTTGTTTCAGCCATATCTCCCAAACGGTGAGTCCTTTTGGCTAATGTGACCACTCTACGGAATTGTAAACCATCATCCAGAGCTAATGGAAGTGGTTTCAGGTCAAAATTCCTTTCCAGTCAAAAGTTATGGCCAAAACAGTACTAACTAGGGGTAAAATGGTCATTTAAAAATCGACAAAAATCATGAACATGGGAAATGACCCCAGTAGTCGTCTCCCAAAGTTACATGACCATACGACTTCATATGTGAAAGAAATAAATATTCTATGATCCTATGATGTGTAGAATGCGGGTCGTTACACGCTCGATAGAAAACCCTAGGTTAGATCTAGGTGATAAATAATAGATGTACACGTGAAAGCAACCTTAATTTCGGGGATTGGGATCATGTTATGATTTTATCATTTTATATAGATTACTAGTTGGGACACTAGTTAGGTGGTGCAGGGCAAATAGATATCATAGAAATATTTTAACGATGAAGCAGAGAAATCTTGCGATCTTGCGAAGTTATACTTAGTTCTTCTTGAATGGGAACCTCGCAATGTTATGCACGACAAAAGTCATATGATGTTATTCTTAGTTATCGTGCTTGTAGCTTATCTTGTCATCATGCTTACGTTTATTTTCAGTTTATTCATGCCATGTTATCTTTACATATTTTTATGCTGAAAGTCACTAGGACTTACTCAGTCTTTATGACTGACCCGTTTTGTTTCGCCTCTTTTTCTTCCGTCCCCCCCTAGGTTCGCAGGGTGGGAATACAGCTTAGTTCGGATCTTACCAAGCTCCAAGGCTCTTTCATGTATGGCTTGGATTTCTCTTGGCTATAGCTTGCTTTGCTTTATTGGGAAATACTACAATTTTATTTTTATGCTTCTTTGTTTTTGAGGAAGACAGATATTTTAGCTATGTAATTGGGTATTGGAAGTTGATGGGCTTTTATTTTAAACAATTATATTTAATAAGGTTTGAAGTACTTCTACTTTGCTTTCTGTTGTTTTTATATATGTCTGTCTTGTAATATTTCTGTTCCAGTACCAATAATGCTCCATTGAAGTTAAGGCATTCCCTTTGTGAGTGACCTTAACGGATGTGGGGTGTTACATTGCTGGTTGTGATGTTTGATTATTAGTTTAACTAATAAAATATTGGAATGATAATTAAGTTAACCACTATATAATAGAATGATAAATTTAGTTAAATCAAATTTAATATTGAACTGAATTGGAAATCGATTAGAATTGAAAGTTGAGTTGGTGAACTAAACGACTTTTAGCTTCGTTCCTTTTCGAGGACGAAAAGATTTTAAGTGGGGGAGATTGTAACGACCCGGAATTTTGGGCCAAATTTAAAAATTTTATTTTAATTATTTTAATTGGTTTTTAATATTTGAAATAATTTATTTTATATAATAGAGACTATAAATTTATTTTAATCGAAGTTAAAATGAATAAATTTTATTTAAATTATAAAAGGAGTTAGAAATAGCGCGGTAGTTTTAAAATTTAAATTTTAACTTTGACTGACTGTACAGGATGCAAAATAAATCAGATTTTTGTGAAACCAAAAATATTAGAATCTATTTAAAAATATCTTTCCAGCAAATCCGAAAAATTGAAATTTCATAGCGGGAATCAAAAGTTATGTTCAATTCAAAATCTCAAAAAAACGCTATGGAATTTATATATATATAATATATAGGACCCCAAACGCTACTTTTTACATACGAATGAATTGGGACTCGAAACCAGTTCCATTAAGTTTAAATTGATGTTTCTGCATTGAAAAAGTATAAACACTTATATATTTCGAGTTTCGGAAATTATTCATATTTATTTGTATTTTTAATATTAAATATATACGCCTTAAAAATGGGAATTTTTCAAACGACCTCCGAATTCGACGAAACCACTTTCTATGGATTCATAATATTAAATTATTGTTAGAATCCAAATTTCATTATTTTTGAAGCTAGTATGTGGTCGTAATAAATTTTACAGTGAAAACAGTCAATTTTCAAACTTTAAAAATTCGCTATTTATTCAAACGGACTCGAAATTCATCGAAACCAGTTTCAATGGATTCGTATTGTCAAGAAATAATTATGTTTCAATTTTCATAAAAAAAGGGAATTTGCAGGTGTTAACACGGATTTTTAAACTAAGAAAACATACAAAATTTGAAGAAGATAAAATACATAAGAGGTTAAAATAAGGGTAGTGGGCATAATTTAATTATTAACCCATATAAAATAGCATAAGTGCTGTCACTAGCTGAACCCTAAGACAAAACATAGCCACCTTCTTCTTCCTCTATTCCATGGCGGCTCTCTCCTCTAAAATTTATTTTGCAAATTAGCCCCTGAAAACAAAATAATTTATATATCTCAATCAGGACAAAATTAGACCAAACCCTTTCTGGGTTTTGTTCATCTTCTTATCCTCTATCTATCACGAAAACTTTAAAACCTATCGTCGCACGAATTCGCCGGAATCTAGCTTAAAAGACAGAAAGCTGATTTCGGTTATTTATTCGCTGCGGGCTCCACCAAGAGAGATAGATCGAGCGACTTCAGGCAGTGGTAGAGGGGAAGCATACGGTTCTTTTGGCAGTGGTGGCATGGTCTCAGGTGGCCGGAGTTGGTCGGAATGTCAATTTTACTGGAGGGGAGCTGAAAACAGGACAGTCGCAAAGATGAGCAATTTCCCGTCGATCCGTGCATTTTCAGGCGAACTGACCCAAATAGAAGTTGTTCGGGAGGTCGAGATCTAGCTACTGACAAAAATTGGTGGCATTTGGAGTACGAGGAGGCCGCAGCACTGAGATGAACGGAAACTGCACTTTTCCGTTCAACTGCAGATCGTGGGCCCCACGTGGCGAACTGGAGGGGGGGACCACCAGGCGTGGAAAGAGGGGGAGAAGCCGGAGAGAATGGCGCTGGTTTCGTGCAATTCCGACATGCGTTTTGGCCGTGGCGAGCATTTTAAGTTCAGGGTGTTGTTTGAAAAAAAAAGGTTAAGGGCTTAAACACGAAATATTTATTTAATTTTATATTCAATGTTCGTAATGCAATATCTTTTACATACGAGATCGAAATTTGACGATTTAAGGTCTGCTGCGATTGTGGCGACGAGAGCTGCGCGTGGACACAAAAATTTGCCCAATTTGGAGGAAGTTGAAATTTTGGGTAATTTTTACAAATTTAAATATTATTTAAATTGATTTGTTAAATTCGCAAGTGCATAACTTTTTGCCACGTTATCGAAATTGCATGAAACTGAATCCGTTGAGATCGTTATGTCAATAGCTTCGAGCGAGCAGTAATTTTGTCCAATTCTGAGCTAGTTGAAAATTTGGGTAATTTTCATAATATAAGTTAATTATTTAATTATTACAAACTTCAAAAATTCATAATTTTGTGATACGAACTCGAAATCGTGCGAAATAGGATTTGCTGCGATCAGCGAGTCGAGAGCTTCGCAACGACGCTAACTACGCCCAATTTGGAGCATGTTGGATCTTGGGCCAAAATTGGGCCCGAACCGTCATTTAAAGCCGGCAAAGGTGAGAACTCTTTTGCTCACTCAATTTTCGAATAGTTATTTATTTTTATAATTAAATGTAAATAAATTATTGGTGATGGAAGTAATTTTTTGTTGAACGGATTGTGGATTTGGATGTCATGTCATGTTATGTTTGAAATTTAAAATATTCAACAGGTTAAACTAATGATTTATTATTTATGATAA
Source organism: Allium sativum (assembly GCA_030737875.1). NCBI lineage: Eukaryota > Viridiplantae > Streptophyta > Magnoliopsida > Asparagales > Amaryllidaceae > Allium > Allium sativum. The sequence continues at coordinate 791,631,778 of CM060919.1, read as the reverse complement.
TTTAAAATGATGTTACACTGCCATTGACAAGTTACCTGACTTGTTGATGTTGATTGGGACGATTATTTTACACCTCGCCCAAGTGCACAAAATTATGTGTTGGCTGAAACCCCACACGGGTCTTGGGTTGATATTTGACTACACATCACCCTTGTGTTTAGTGTAAATTGCACTTTGGCTGTTATGTGAATGGTTGACATTATGATGGAATAAGTGCAATGTTTGAAATCCGTGTAATTAAATTACATGGAAATTGTGTGAGTCTCATTCCAATTTTGAGTTAAAGAATATTATAATCCAATATTCAATTAAAAGAACCAAAGGATGGTTTCCATGTTTTCAAATGGGAATGTATGTATTGTCAAAGTTACAATAAAAAGATTGAATTCGAAAGATAACATTTTTTTTATTAGTAAAAAGTTACAATAAAAGATTAGAATTAAAAGATACCCTTTTTAATTGTCAACATGTTAAATTAAGAAGATTTGTTTCAAAACTGAACATCTTGAAAAGATTAATATTATTGTTATCAATTTTGAATTAATGAATATTTTAATTTATACTCAATTAATAGAATTAATTGGCGTTGATTTAAAAAGATTATATCTTTATTGTTTAAAAGTTATAATAAAGGAGATTCAATTAAAAAGATTATATATTTACTGTCCACATTTTAAGATAAGAAAGTTTGATTTCGAAATTTGAACGTTTTGGAAAGATTACATTTATTTGTCATTATGTGGCAGTAAATAGATTTGATTTCAAAATAAGACATTTTGGGAAGATTATTATTAATTGTTATAGCAATATGGAAAGTTCAAATATTTATAAAGATTTGAAAGGTAACTGAAGATATTTGGAATCACGACATTTTAGAATTAAAGAATATTTAAAATTAAGATTCTTTAATGGAAAGGATATTTTCAAAGAGTACGTTTTAGAAAAGTTAATGATAATTATAAAATTATAATTGTACTTGGACACGAGGTTAGGTCACATTTGTGGTGGAAGTCTGCGCGGAACCGCCCGGCTTATCCAGCAGCCACAAATGTTGGGCCTAATGTGAGAGGTCCAAGTGCGCAAATACGAATTGGGCCATGACACGAGGTTAAGCCCAACTTGTGGGATAAGTCTGCTCGGAACCAACCGGCATATCCAGCATCCACAAGTCGTAGGCTTAATGTGGGAAGTCTGGCCCAGTGTAAAATTTAAATGAATAAGATAATGGATTGAGCTATTTAATCTGTTTTAAATAGCAACACCATTTTAACCCGTACATGTTTATCGATTTATTTTATACATTTTATAATGCATGTTTTAAAGAGCTAATTCCAAAATAAATATTTTGGAAATAATATTATTTTAATATGATAATAGATAGAATATTCAATTTGGATTTAAAATTGAAATAAAAGTTGGAATCGTTTTATAAACGAATTTATAAACATTTTAAAATAAAGTTTGAAAGGAAAATATTACATTTTTCAATGTAATAAAGTTGAAATAAAAATATTACATTTTTCAATGTAATAAAGACTGAATTGAAAATAAAGTTGAAATGAAAATATTATATTTTTCAACGTAATAAAGACTGAATTGAAAATAAAGTTTGAAATGAAAACATTACATTTTCCAATGTAATAAAGATTGAAATGAAAATATTACATTTTTCAATGTAATAAAGGTTGAACTAAGAAGATTACATTAAAAAGATTTCATTTTTATTTAAGATTGATTACATTAGAAAGAATACTATTTTTTACTTAATTTGTTTAAAAAGAATGAAAATGATTCGTTTTAATGTAGATATACATTTCAATGTAAAAGAATGAGTGATTTATTTATTTTAATAAATTAATTAAAATAAATAAAAGGATTAAACTGGTTTTAATAAAACCAAGATTTTCCAGTACATACATTGGAATGGATTTAAATGGAAATAATCTTCGGATTATTTCAGTATTGGATTTTGTGATTATACGGATATTACTATGGGCATTTGGAAGATATTAATATCGTTATTCCCAATTTGATATACGTTAATTTTCAGAATTTGATATTGAACATAAATCGATATAATTTCTATTCAAAGCATGATATTTAATGTCAGATTAAAATTTGGGTTTGTCGTGAATGGTGTTTTAAATAACACTGTTCTTAAACCCATTTGGGAAAGAATAAATTTTTTAATTAAGATTTAAACAAGATTTCCAATTATTAAACATAATTGAAATTAAGTGAAACTGACTTTTGGGTTGATTGCGAACAATGTTTTTAAATGACATTAGTTCTTTAAACCCGATTGACAATGAAATTTAGATTGGTAATTCATAAATCTTTTAACTAATATTTAGTGAAATATTCTAAAGAGAAGTTTCAATTTAACATATTAAATTGAAATACGATTTTGGGTATATTGTGAACGATGTTTTTAAGCAACATTTGTTCTTTAACCCAGTTAAAGGAAAGATTATTTCTTGAAAGTTAAATAATCATTAAATAATGATTCTTGAAGATTAAACTAAATATAGTTTTAATGAATCTTTAATTCGATTGAATGAGGATAAAAGTAATTGAATTTACTTAATTCAAGAAATGAACGATAATGGAGTTCCACTAGTTTTACTCCAAGCGGTAGTTAAATCTTTAATTAGATTTGATCGATTAAACGGTAATTAAGTTTACCGTAACACATTGGGTGTTAGATATGGAGTACCACCATTTTACTCCGTGGGTTGTGTAGGTTTGGAATGGGATATTAATTAATGATTACTTCGGTAAGGTTTAATCCCGACTAGTTGAATAAACCTTAATTTGGTTTAAATTAAAATCAAAGAATATTCTTGATTGGAATGAGGCGTTGGTTGTGTTTTAAAGCACATGATTTTAAATTACGCAAATTATTCAGAAAGACCGGGTTTAACACATTCTGGATAATTCATATGACGATTGAAGATCGATGATGAAGACGGTTATTGAAGACCGGGAAATTTCCATATCGAATGGATGATTATTGATATCTTGATTGGACCGTACACCCAAAATGAGGGAAAAATTGGTGATCATTCAGACGTATTTGGAGATCTACCGGATATGGTTTCGTTCAGACCCAGAACGGACTGATAAATGGATTGTGAGTCTGACATTGTATTCCTTTATATTGTATTCATTGATCTCTATTTAACATATCGCTGTTTGGTGGCGGAGAATTTATTCTCTTGCTTAACACCTTGTTATATATCGATAGATAAATCAATGATATGGTATGGATTGACGATGTGGCATGCTAAGATGCATATGATCAAGGCTTTGTTGAAAAGCAGGCCTTGTCGGATGATCAAAGCATAGCCTATTTAGGCGTAGCTTTGTGTATAGCGTGACTTCGCGAGCCTCACACCCCGGTATGAGTCAAAAATGGGATTAGGACTGCAGGGGGTGCACATGTTTCTTTCTAGCTAGGAGTAGTGTCAGCGCTTAAACTGGCTAGCATTTTACTTATGTGGATGATGGATTTTGAGGTGCCTCGGATTTATAGGCCGTTAGTGGTCATACTATAGGTTCAAAGGAACCGGGAAGCGTGTGTTCAGGCATAATTAATCCACTACCCTTAGGTAGGGACCGACCCTGAAGATCCAAGGGTTGCCCATAGGTGTGATCCTAAAGCATTTGCTAGAGTTCTCGAATCGGAGAGGAGCTTGCCCCTAGCCTCGACTCATGATGGAAATCCAATTTCCAATACGACCTTGCGGTTTTAATTGTAGAACTAGTATGGCGACATAGTAGGATGGGATACTATGCCATCTATGATTAATACATTTACTTTCGAAATTGATTTCAACACTATGCACTTATAGTAATTTTTAAAAGATAAATTTTCGTGTACCAAGCATGTTTGGCTATTATAAGGTAAAACTCTATCCTCCGGCTTGCGTTGCATTGTGTGATGGGACCTGAGTCTTATAATAGCTTCATTTTCCTTTATTTAGCATTGCGCTGTTTATTTTTATGCACTGGTATTCTTGGGGTTAAACCCGTTCTGTGTTATACGGCGTGGTCCCTTGATTTACCTAACTTTAAAATCAACTAAATAACTGTTTTTGAGTTCTCATACCAATCACATGACTGACCTGGAGTTTATTGTTTTAACCTAAACTCTGGGCGCCCATATTTTCCACACGGGCAACTATTAGTTTTGGTTTGCAGATATTATATTCACAGGATCCTGGTCTACAGCTGGAGCGATATTCGGTAGGCTCTATATCCGTGTATTTCTTTCAGTTGTGTTTTGTATTATTTTTCCGCTGCTATTTAAATGTAATTTAAACTCTGATATTATTGTATTTCCAATATATATTATTATTCATACTCTGGAAAATTCTTGTACTCTGATGTAATTGTTGTAACAGTAATACAATGTTCTTCTGTTTTGTGTTCTGATGTGTGTTGTTCTCAAGGCAATCCAGGCTTTCCTTTACTGGGAAGTTTGGGTCATCACAGTCAAGGTTCCATAAGCTATTTTAACTAGTACATTATAATGTGAGGTTGGGCTCAATTTGTAGTAGAAGCCTGCTCGGAACCGCCCAACGAATCCAGCATCTACAAGTGGTAGGCCTAATGGGATATGTCTTGTATGCACACACACACACACACACACACACACACATATATATATATGGCGAGCGTTCAATGGCACCCCAAATAATGTAGCGCCTCTAAATGTCCCCTGACTTCCATCACATATCTCGTTTCTCTCTCCCTCCACTCATTCTTTCTCCTCTCACTCACTTATTCTAATATAAATGCTTGGTTTATAAAGGGGGGAAAATGGGGTGCTCACTATTTGGGGTGCCATTGAACGCTCCTATATATATATATATATGTGTGTGTGTGTGTGTGTTGTGTGTGGAGTATGTATGCCTAGGAAAGAGGTATTAAATGGCCGACCTATCTCTTGTTGGGTATTAAGTGGTTAGTACTAGGTTCATTCCTAAGGTTCACTCCTCGGTTCAGGACCCAAGTCTTTATCCCCGCTCTTCGAGAACTAAATGGTTGTTGGGTCCATCTTTCTCCTATAAGGTATTAAATGGTCCCAGTAGACGATAACGTGTGTGAGGTAGTTCTCTAAGTAATGTCCGCTTCTTTCCTAGGGGCTAGTGAGGGCTGACCTTGGGATAGATTATGTATACACAGCCTAAGGAACCATCATCTAAGGGAAGTATTAAGTGACTATGGTTTAACCCATAGGGATGGCTAGAGAGTAACAAGAGGGTTCACCAGGGGGTTCTTCTTAAAAGAAGTCGTGCTCCTAACCCAATCCTGGTAGTAAGTAACCGTTATTATTTCTCGACATACAAGAATAGTTATTATTTATAACGCTGACGTTAGAACAGGGTTTTAAGTGGTTTGAGGTCCTCCAGTGGGTATTAAGTGACTGGAGGGATGTCCACCCTAAATAAACTATGATATGGTATTATGTGACCATAAGGATGCCCTTAAATTAACTTTGGGGTATTAAGTGACTTCTAGGACGTCTGCCTCATATGTTTATTTGTGTGTATGCTTGTTTATGTAGGCATATCGTAAATGATTTATACAGCTAGATATAGGAGATAATTATCCCTAAAAACTTGTGTGTTTTTCATTCACCAGAACTTGTTGGCCTTATATGCCTAGCGTGATAGAGGATTATTGCATTGTGAACAATGGCGTAGCTTTATCTCTTAGCCTACATATCCCGAGTGAATGGATTGGTTACATAGTAGTTGAGAGGCTGGCCGTAAATCATGTGAATTTGGGGTTACCATTTGTAGCCACGCCCTTTAAGGGGTGGGTCGTGTGGCCCGTTACATTTGGTATCAGAGTATAGGTTGCCCGACTAGGGGGTAATATATACGAATGAGAGGCATACTTGTTATTTTGTAAAAGGATTTTCAAAAGTTTTACGATATATATATATATATATATAAAGTACGCATATCTTTAGAAAATATTATCTATAGATCCTTCTAGGAAAGGATTAACCTTACTTTCCAGAAAATCCCTAGAAGCCATGTAGTGATTTAGTAGTTCGCTTATCGATTTGGAAGCCTATAAGAACCTAAAGGAGGTAAGAACCAAAAAGTTGGAAACTGGAAAGAAACTTCCTAATTTAATAGGCAGTTAATGGGAATAAATTGGTGATTTAATTATCATTAGTGGAAAGATAAGGGAGAAATAAGTAATAAGAATTTGGAACAGGAAAAAATTAATGTCCATAACATAAAAGTGTGAAGGGTTTAGGGAAAAGTGGAAGAATATCTTTTACTAAGTGGGATAAAACTTCCAAATGAATAATTAATGGAATTTTGAGATTCAAAACAGCACTATATGGTCAACAAGAAAAAGAACATCGAAATCGGTTAAGTATGTTAAGGCTATTTATGTCAAAGTATGAATATTCAATTTCGAATTTAATGTCCATAAAAATGAGCATTGATTAATGGATAAAATGTCATAAAGAGCTTTTATAAGGATAATTAGTAATGTCAAGAAGTGAAAATATAAGAACACTGAAGAAAGGATTCGATAAAGGAAATAGACTTTCGTAGAATAGTAAGTCAAAAGGATCAGACGAAAAGATCATAAGTGTTGAGAAACTTATAAAGGTGATTTTTGACACACTATTAAATTATTTTGAAAAAGGAAATTTAAACATTTCAATTATAGGCTCAAGTTGCATAATAATTCCACTCAAAAAAGAAAACTTGAAATATGGCTTTTGAGAAATTTGAAAAGTTGATTGTTTCTTCTATTAAACAAACTATAATTTTAAATTTCAAGGAAAATAGAAGATGAATTCCTTAATTAAAGAATAATAGTAAACGTTTTCGACCTTATAAGGATAAAAATGTAAGTGTCTAGTAGTAAACAATTAAAATGGCAAATTTGTAATTGTCATTGCCTTGATATAACAAACTTTTATTATTAAAATGAATTTGAAAAGGTTGTTTTCTTAAAATCCTATATAAGTTATGGCGATGAATTTGACATTCCATTAGGAATAAAAAGGAGAAAAAAAAGAAGATATATAAAAGTTTGATGGTGTAAATGTCATAAATATACCCATTTGAGAGAGATTAGATAGTAAATTTATTTACTAAAGTGTGGATAGAAATTAAAATAGTAAAATTCTCATATAATATGGAGTATATGAGGGAGTAATAACACCAAGAGTTAAAAAAATGGTAAATGACTACTCCAATAAATTAATATAACAATTTATAATTTATTAATTTAGATTTTTGTAAAAAGCACCCTCATTGTGCAAACAAAGAGTAATAAGTGAATAAAGATTTCCTAAATTCACTACCTTGTGCTACCTTGTAGTTGGATTTTGCAAAAGCTTTTGACACACTATGAATTGGATTTTCATTATTGATTTGTTGACTGCTAGAGGTTTTGGTGTCAAATGGATTTCCTGGATTAAAGGTATCTTTTCTGCTAGCAAGGCTAATATTTTTGTTAATGGAGTTGCTGGAAAGACTACTTGCTCTAAAAGAGGGTTGAGGCAAGGTGATCTGTTGTCTCCCTTATTATTTGATCTTGTGGAAGATGTTTTTTCTCAAATTTTGAGAGTAAGCTGTGAGAATGGCTTGTTAAAAGGTTTTGGAAATGATTTTATTTCAGGTGGTATTTCTTCTTTACACTATGCAGATGACACTATTATTTTTAGCAGTCCTGAGTGTAAATATATTGCCACTTTGAAATTCATTCTTTATGCCTTTGAAGGCTTGTCTGGTCTTCAAATCAACTTTCATAAGAGTTCGGTTTTGACTGTTGGTGTGAATGAGGAGGTGAGCCACTGCATTACTGATATATTGAACTGCAAGGTTGGCACTTTTCCTATTAATTACCTGGGTCTGTGCATTAGACCAGGTAAGCTCTTGAAAGAAGATTGGTTTTCTTTAATTAATAAAGTGGATTCGAGGCTTTCTAGATGGAAATGCAACTCGCTTTCAAAAGCTGGTAGATTGATTTTAGTGAATTAAATTTTACCAGCAGTTCCATTGTACTGGTTATCTTTTTACAAATTCCCTCAGTGGGTTATGAATAAGATTGACAGTATAAGGAGAAGTTTTCTTTGGTCTGGCAAGAGTGATTCGAGTGTTGTAGCTTGTTTAGTTGATTGGAATCAGGTATGCAAATCAAAGATGCAGGGTGGTTTAGGAGTTGTGAATTTGAAGGATATGAATTGTGCTTTGTTATGTAGATGGTTGTGGGGTATCTTGTCTCATAAAAATGCATTGTGGTGTGAATGGGTGTCAAACACTTACTATAATGGAGTTTTCTCCTTATATGTAAATGTTAGACATCCATTTTCTTTTTGGAAGGGGATTCTCAGCTCGATTTATGTCTTTAGATTTAATGTCAATCTAAAGATTAACAATGGGAAATGGTGCTTTTTATGGTTTGACAAATGGTTACTACCAATTCCATTGGCTTATGAATTTGATGGTTTGTTTGAAATTTCAAGTGATAAATACGCCTGTGTAGCAGACGTCTATGACAATGAGCTTGTTGGTTTCAAATGGAAGCTGAGTTTTAACTGTATCATTGAAGGGACATGTAACGACCCAGGTTTTCCAGTTGTTTGAATTCGAATATTTAAAGTGGTTTAAATATTTTATTTGAATATTAATGGAATTAATATTGAATTCGTTTATTTAAACGACGCTTGAACGTTTATATTTATATTTAATATAAAACGAACTCGAAATGGCGCGGTAGTTCGTAACATTGGGTTTTCAACTTCAACTGAGAATACAGGATCTGATATAAGTCAGATTTCGTCGAAAACAAGAAGCGTCTGAATCTTCTTGATAATATTTTTCTAATGTAAGAGAAAAATCGAGATTTCATCGTATAGTTTGTAAGTTACGTTCGAATCAAATTTTCAAATAGTCGCTATAGAATCGTTCATCGACCATAACAGTTTATTTGAAATAATTGCACACTGGGTTCGAATTTAGACAAGGTTCTTTTGAGACGGGGTGTTAATTTAATTTTTAGAATTTTACTGTAATTTTTATTTAGTAAAATAAGCAACTTTTTATTTGGAGTATTTTGCACCCTGTGTCGGCATTTTGGGGGTATCACAATATAAGTCAAACTACTGATGTTATTATATTTTTGAAGTCGTGAGGCAATGCTGGACACAACGGTGTTTTTATTTCTGTCCGTAGCGGCGTAAACATGAATAGAATTCTACGTTAAATCAAGGTACCGTGTTAAAATAAAAATAAATCTACCCTATATAAACCTCCCTAGGAAAAAAATCGAGACCTACCCAAAATAAGGTTCCTACATGTCTAAATAGATATCCTTTCTACCCTAGATTTTTCATGCTGTTTAGTCACTGTCCAATTAATGAAGTTGAAGCACAGTTCGTACATGCAAAGGTATTTTGATCACTTTTCTACACTCCTAACCATCCTATAGCATGACAGAAGTTGGCTGGTACATATTTGCTCCGTCCATACATTTAGAAGAAGAAAAATCTGAACGTATCCTTCACAAATCTCTACGGGAATCTATTTAAAATTTTTGACAAATCTTGTACGTCTTGGCACTGTATGGAATCCCATCTAATCTTGTGTAAACAATAAAATATTGATGTTCTTTCTTTTCAAAATAAAATCTGTGTACCCAATGTCTCCTCTCCTCTCTACATATCACGCAGATAAGATTCATGCAGCCAACCTATTCTGTTAGCCTACGCACTACACTGAAAGACGTTGTTCTGATCTTGAATTCTTTTCTTCTATAAATAGGAGCACTGGTCTTCACCTTTCTTTCCAAGAAAATAAAATTTTTTCGATCTCCTCCATTTTTAAGCGTGGCCACTCCTCTTAAATTCTTACCAGCAAGCGAATCCATCGCTGATTAACGAAGAGTATTGGCCCACTGCAATTATCTCCGGCAGCACCGAAAGCTCGTCACGCTGGAAGCATTGCGCCCAACTCGACATTCTTTTCCACGTGTCGAAACTTACGATAGAGGACACGTTTACAAAGAAAGCTTTGGAGGGGTGTGGAAGTGTGTAGCGTGCTTTAGTTAGAGGTGGGTTTACGGATGGGTTTGGACCTTGGGCTGTTTACAAAAAGAAAAGATGGATACGGAGTAGCACAAAAAGGAAAGGCGTGGGGGTAGTTCACTTAGCAGGTAGGAGAAGTGGGAAGAAAGAATTTGGAGAAGGGCAGGTGAAGGGTGCTTGCGGTTGCGGTAAAGTAGTGTATGGGTATGGGACATGGGAAGGAATAAAGTGGCGGCATGCTAGAAGTGGTGTAGCACTAGAAAGTGGTTGCGTGAAACAACTGGAGTTTTGGGGTACCATCATGTTGCGTGAGCAGAAGTTTCAGGAGGAAGCTTCTTACGGAAATGGGTGGACGTGGGGATGTTGCAAAGACAGTTGGAACCATATACTTGCACACAAGGTGTTACTAGTCGTTATACTCAGAAGTTAGCTGTTATGTTAGAAGCATTGGATAAAACAAAGACGTTGGTACCGTAAAGACAAGCGCTACATTCTGGGATTGAAGCGAACCATTCTCACGACAAATGGAGAACCCAAGGTGAGTTAAACTCACTCAGTTACCCATTTATAATTTTTTTATAAATCGGGTTCATTGCTTGTGTGCTATGTTTGCTAGTTGATTTGGTTGATTTAATGGTTGTTTGGTTATTCGCTATACTATTTAAATTAAACGTTGTTTAGTTTAAATAAAATGACATCTTATTTTTAACGATGATTTTCCAAACAAGGTAACTTACCTTGATGGTTACGTTTATAACAATATAAACATATTTAATTGAATTGGATGCCTGATTGATTATTTTAGTTGACCGCTATCAGATGAACTGATTGTTTGTTTGCATATGATCCTTATATGAACTGTTTAACCGACATGATTGGGTTATTGACTTAGTGGTGGTTTGTTGAATCTAAATTCAACATTTATTCGGTTATTAACCGATGTGCGATATTGGTTGAGAAATTTATAGCAGATGGCCAAAATAAAACTGTTTTATAAAGATTGATTTACCGTCAGGTGCATCGGTAAAAATGAAGTAATTTATTCTATAATTGAATATAGATTTGTAAATATATTATTTTTTTTAAAAACGAAGTACAAATAAAAGAAATAACCCAATTCTATTTGTATATTGTTGGTTTAACCAACAATCACCATTTTGACACCAAAATCGACCGTGTGTGAAGCACGTGCTTTATCTTTTATAAAGCAAATTCTTGTATTAAAAAGATTATTAAGCAACTGTGAAATGTTTAACATCGGCGATTAATTGTTTTATGGAACAAGTAAAGTAAGATTATTTTGAAACGGATTATTTAAATTAATATTATTATTTATTAGTTTAAATGAAAAAGACAAGTAGAGTTGATCAAAGAGTTAACCGTATGTTAAAGTCGACCAAGCCAACTGTTATAACGACAGTTGATTATTAAGTTAAATAAATTTGAGCAGATTTATCTAATGAAATAAATTTAGCAAAGGATGTTTAACTTAATAAGGAAATTGGATATTTATCCAAGTTAACGATAAAGTAAATTGTTTAAGTAATCGAAGTTACAAATGAATTATGATTGGATTTCAAAGGAAGTGTGAACGGCTTTATGTTCTAAACCAGATTTGATAAATTAAGTTATAAAAGAGATTTCTAAGCCAAGGCGATAAGCCTAAGATAACTGTTTGAATTAAGAAAGGGAATCGAGGCGAAAGGGGTTGTATTAAACCAAAGTTGTGCAAATAAGTATATAAAAAGGGATCGGAAGTTAAAACGTTAATTTTAGATTAACGCTACTTTATAATGGCATTAAGTGAAATGAGCGAGTTGGAAATAAGATTTCCCGGAAGGAATAAATGGATGGTTTAGAAAAAGGATTATTGTAATTGAATTGGGAAAAAGGATCGAGTAAAAGGGATTTGTAATGAAAACTCAGATAATGAAACAATTAAAGGAAATTTATTTTAAAGGGTAAGTGACAATGATTTTATTTAGATAACGAAACGAAAAGAGATTTCTTAACGATTGTTTTACGAATAATTATTGAATCGATTCCTCAAAATTTGATGATAAGTAAAGTTGTAGCAAATGTTTCAAATGAGAGTTAACAGAGAATTGAGTATGATTTTTGATATTTCCTAAGTATCAAAATGAAATAATTTGAGAATATTATTTTAATGGCCAAGTGATGTTGTGTACTCAACCAATGAATCTGTTGTATGGTTGTTTGTTTTGATAGTTAAATAACCGACTATCAAAATCTGACCCAACGTTGTTGGTACGGAAAGACCGGAATCGAATTTATATTCGAAAACCCTTCCGACCAATAAATACGAATACGTCGAAGATGTTGATCGAGATGGAGTAATTGAAGACCGTAGATCTTCATAAACGGAAGAGTTACTTACAATTTTTGGCTGATCCCCAGAGATATACTGTGATTCTGTCGTGGCTGAAATCTATGGGTTGCAAGGACTACTCGCTACTGATCTATAGGGTGATTCCTAGGATGCAGTAGGAGGGTGCCTTCGGTTCATCCTGTTCCTGGATGACGTGTATGGATGGATGTCTGACAAAGTATTTCCAGAAAGGTCACGTACATTGATTTCTTCAACCGTACCAAGAGTGGAAGCGGAGAAGGAAACTTCTTTTAGCCGACACATAAAGTATTGTTGTGGACGTCAATTAGTGATTTCGATGGATTTGACAATGTGGCATTCGAAGTGAATGTGATGTGCTGATTATAAAGGAAAAGCGTGGCCTCAAGCCTCATCAACCGGGAAATGACAAAAATCGGGCAGGCAGCATGGCTATGTGGGTCGCTCCCATTAGGGTGTATAATCACCTATCTAGAGAAATTCCTTTTGTTCTTTAATCTATCGATTCTGCCCATTCGGGAACGGTGGTTTGAGTCCAACCGTTGGTGATATACATTCGATACACTCAAGCGAAATGAGTGGTCGGTCATGTGTGGGCCGGGTTGCAAGACGTTCTTGTTGAACCCAGTGTATTCGCCTCTAGAGATACACGAGCGGCAGGTGGTCCCATACCTTGTCAAGGTCGGAATCAAATCTCCAATAAGCGCCCGCGGTTTTGTTTGTATACTATATATGTGGAGCGTGAGATGCAAGCGTTCCACTAGATTGATATTTATTTGTATTTAGACACTATTATAATATCAGAAAAGATATTGATTTCAAAACTGTTTTGGGTCATCGTAAGGTAAAAACCGTCCGTGTTTATGTGTGGATTCGGTCTTACGATTATCCTTTTCTTTCGAAAAGATTTTTGAACTTTAAAATCAAGTTGGATGATCCCCTTAATACTATGCGAGTTTTACTCACTCTGGTTCACCAGACTGACCCGGTGTTTTGCAAATGCTCGGGTTAGACCGGGGTGTACAGGTTCAGGTTACCAGATGATTTGAAGTCCATAGACGAGCTGAAGGAGTTCAGACGTATGATGATTCAACCGTTATTATTCCGCTGTGTGTTACATATTTTGAGGACAGACTATTATAACTGTCCAGGTGAATTGCTGCACTCTGATGTTGTAAGTATTATTTCAAGCTCTCTATAAAGTTTATTTAAATATTATATTTTGTTCCGCTGCGAAGTGAGATCATGTGTTGTGTTCTTCTTCTTATTCTTCTATTCTAACTTTCTTTCTTTCTTTTCTCACCCTCTAACTTCTTTCTCCTAGCTTTCTGGGTTTTCGGTACTTGAGTTTTGGACACGGTTGGTATAAATGTCAGGATTCAAGTGTCGAATTTCCCGGTCGCTACAGTTGGTATCAGAGCAATGGTTTAGGAATAACCTAGGCTCTGTGGCATAACTCGATAGAGGTGGGGTTAGTAATACCCTAGATCGAGTTGAGTGTATATATGAGTGCGCGTATTTGTAGTTTGAATACAAAATTATTTTTAATTATTTTGTAAAGAGGGTAAATGAAATAAATTTACCCAAAACATATTTTCGTATAGAAAAAGGAAAATAATTCCTTAAATTATTGGTTGGCTGTATGGAATTTATATTGGCTTGATTGGTTGATTTAAATGGATTTGGTTATGAAATCGAAAAGATTTAACCAAGAGAGAACTTCAAATGTGAACTAGAATAAACTTATGTTAAGTTAAAATGAAGTTATAAGTGGATTTGAATATTGAAATCGAACTCAATAGAAATATATGCAAATTAACGAAATTCAACTGAAAGATTGAAAATCGGTTGGATTGTATGGTTGAAATAAATTGCGTGGATATAGATTTAAACCTTGTTTTGGAACCCATTTGAAAAGAATAAGTCGAACATATTGGAATGAATTCAAACATGGCGAATTCAAGAGAAATATATAAAGGAATAACTGGATTGTTAGAAATAATGGAGTTGATTTGGTTACAGATATTGAAGTACAGGTTGGAAGATGAAGAGTTGTTGATTGATTTACTTGAAATCGGAATTGAGTGCCCAACAAAAAGGTAAACCTTAATATATTGGTTGGGTGGGTGATTTTATACCCCTGAGTTGGATAGCCGCTTGGCTTGATTTTCTTTTGATCGATGGGAAGCCCGAAAGGCGAGTTGTAGTTGTTTGGATCGAACAGTACAGAAGAGGTGCTGACGAATTTTTCGGAAATTTTTAAACTTAGGAATTATTTGATAATGTTTTAATGCTAATTATTTTGAAAATAATTGAGTTTGAATCATTCTTCTTTACTTAGCAATTTCGAGGACGAAATTTATTTAAGGGGGGAAGAATGTAACGACCCAGGTTTTCCAGTTGTTTGAATTCGAATATTTAAAGTGGTTTAAATATTTTATTTGAATATTAATGGAATTAATATTGAATTCGTTTATTTAAACGACGCTTGAACGTTTATATTTATATTTAATATAAAACGAACTCGAAATGGCGCGGTAGTTCGTAACATTGGGTTTTCAACTTCAACTGAGAATACAGGATCTGATATAAGTCGGATTTCGTCGAAAACAAGAAGCGTCTGAATCTTCTTGATAATATTTTTCTAATGTAAGAGAAAAATCGAGATTTCATCGTATAGTTTGTAAGTTACGTTCGAATCAAATTTTCAAATAGTCGCTATAGAATCGTTCATCGACCATAACAGTTTATTTGAAATAATTGCACACTGGGTTCGAATTTAGACAAGGTTCTTTTGAGACGGGGTGTTAATTTAATTTTTAGAATTTTACTGTAATTTTTATTTAGTAAAATAAGCAACTTTTTATTTGGAGTATTTTGCACCCTGTGTCGGCATTTTGGGGGTATCACAATATAAGTCAAACTACTGATGTTATTATATTTTTGAAGTCGTGAGGCAATGCTGGACACAACGGTGTTTTTATTTCTGTCCGTAGCGGCGTAAACATGAATAGAATTCTACGTTAAATCAAGGTACCGTGTTAAAATAAAAATAAATCTACCCTATATAAACCTCCCTAGGAAAAAAATCGAGACCTACCCAAAATAAGGTTCCTACATGTCTAAATAGATATCCTTTCTACCCTAGATTTTTCATGCTGTTTAGTCACTGTCCAATTAATGAAGTTGAAGCACAGTTCGTACATGCAAAGGTATTTTGATCACTTTTCTACACTCCTAACCATCCTATAGCATGACAGAAGTTGGCTGGTACATATTTGCTCCGTCCATACATTTAGAAGAAGAAAAATCTGAACGTATCCTTCACAAATCTCTACGGGAATCTATTTAAAATTTTTGACAAATCTTGTACGTCTTGGCACTGTATGGAATCCCATCTAATCTTGTGTAAACAATAAAATATTGATGTTCTTTCTTTTCAAAATAAAATCTGTGTACCCAATGTCTCCTCTCCTCTCTACATATCACGCAGATAAGATTCATGCAGCCAACCTATTCTGTTAGCCTACGCACTACACTGAAAGACGTTGTTCTGATCTTGAATTCTTTTCTTCTATAAATAGGAGCACTGGTCTTCACCTTTCTTTCCAAGAAAATAAAATGTTTTCGATCTCCTCCATTTTTAAGCGTGGCCACTCCTCTTAAATTCTTACCAGCAAGCGAATCCATCGCTGATTAACGAAGAGTATTGGCCCACTGCAATTATCTCCGGCAGCACCGAAAGCTCGTCACGCTGGAAGCATTGCGCCCAACTCGACATTCTTTTCCACGTGTCGAAACTTACGATAGAGGACACGTTTACAAAGAAAGCTTTGGAGGGGTGTGGAAGTGTGTAGCGTGCTTTAGTTAGAGGTGGGTTTACGGATGGGTTTGGACCTTGGGCTGTTTACAAAAAGAAAAGATGGATACGGAGTAGCACAAAAAGGAAAGGCGTGGGGGTAGTTCACTTAGCAGGTAGGAGAAGTGGGAAGAAAGAATTTGGAGAAGGGCAGGTGAAGGGTGCTTGCGGTTGCGGTAAAGTAGTGTATGGGTATGGGACATGGGAAGGAATAAAGTGGCGGCATGCTAGAAGTGGTGTAGCACTAGAAAGTGGTTGCGTGAAACAACTGGAGTTTTGGGGTACCATCATGTTGCGTGAGCAGAAGTTTCAGGAGGAAGCTTCTTACGGAAATGGGTGGACGTGGGGATGTTGCAAAGACAGTTGGAACCATATACTTGCACACAAGGTGTTACTAGTCGTTATACTCAGAAGTTAGCTGTTATGTTAGAAGCATTGGATAAAACAAAGACGTTGGTACCGTAAAGACAAGCGCTACATTCTGGGATTGAAGCGAACCATTCTCACGACAAATGGAGAACCCAAGGTGAGTTAAACTCACTCAGTTACCCATTTATAATTTTTTTATAAATCGGGTTCATTGCTTGTGTGCTATGTTTGCTAGTTGATTTGGTTGATTTAATGGTTGTTTGGTTATTCGCTATACTATTTAAATTAAACGTTGTTTAGTTTAAATAAAATGACATCTTATTTTTAACGATGATTTTCCAAACAAGGTAACTTACCTTGATGGTTACGTTTATAACAATATAAACATATTTAATTGAATTGGATGCCTGATTGATTATTTTAGTTGACCGCTATCAGATGAACTGATTGTTTGTTTGCATATGATCCTTATATGAACTGTTTAACCGACATGATTGGGTTATTGACTTAGTGGTGGTTTGTTGAATCTAAATTCAACATTTATTCGGTTATTAACCGATGTGCGATATTGGTTGAGAAATTTATAGCAGATGGCCAAAATAAAATTGTTTTATAAAGATTGATTTACCGTCAGGTGCATCGGTAAAAATGAAGTAATTTATTCTATAATTGAATATAGATTTGTAAATATATTATTTTTTTTAAAAACGAAGTACAAATAAAAGAAATAACCCAATTCTATTTGTATATTGTTGGTTTAACCAACAATCACCATTTTGACACCAAAATCGACCGTGTGCGAAGCACGTGCTTTATCTTTTATAAAGCAAATTCTTGTATTAAAAAGATTATTAAGCAACTGTGAAATGTTTAACATCGGCGATTAATTGTTTTATGGAACAAGTAAAGTAAGATTATTTTGAAATGGATTATTTAAATTAATATTATTATTTATTAGTTTAAATGAAAAAGACAAGTAGAGTTGATCAAAGAGTTAACCGTATGTTAAAGTCGACCAAGCCAACTGTTATAACGACAGTTGATTATTAAGTTAAATAAATTTGAGCAGATTTATCTAATGAAATAAATTTAGCAAAGGATGTTTAACTTAATAAGGAAATTGGATATTTATCCAAGTTAACGATAAAGTAAATTGTTTAAGTAATCGAAGTTACAAATGAATTATGATTGGATTTCAAAGGAAGTGTGAACGGCTTTATGTTCTAAACCAGATTTGATAAATTAAGTTATAAAAGAGATTTCTAAGCCAAGGCGATAAGCCTAAGATAACTGTTTGAATTAAGAAAGGGAATCGAGGCGAAAGGGGTTGTATTAAACCAAAGTTGTGCAAATAAGTATATAAAAAGGGATCGGAAGTTAAAACGTTAATTTTAGATTAACGCTACTTTATAATGGCATTAAGTGAAATGAGCGAGTTGGAAATAAGATTTCCCGGAAGGAATAAATGGATGGTTTAGAAAAAGGATTATTGTAATTGAATTGGGAAAAAGGATCGAGTAAAAGGGATTTGTAATGAAAACTTAGATAATGAAACAATTAAAGGAAATTTATTTTAAAGGGTAAGTGACAATGATTTTATTTAGATAACGAAACGAAAAGAGATTTCTTAACGATTGTTTTACGAATAATTATTGAATCGATTCCTCAAAATTTGATGATAAGTAAAGTTGTAGCAAATGTTTCAAATGAGAGTTAACAGAGAATTGAGTATGATTTTTGATATTTCCTAAGTATCAAAATGAAATAATTTGAGAATATTATTTTAATGGCCAAGTGATGTTGTGTACTCAACCAATGAATCTGTTGTATGGTTGTTTGTTTTGATAGTTAAATAACCGACTATCAAAATCTGACCCAACGTTGTTGGTACGGAAAGACCGGAATCGAATTTATATTCGAAAACCATTCCGACCAATAAATACGAATACGTCGAAGATGTTGATCGAGATGGAGTAATTGAAGACCGTAGATCTTCATAAACGGAAGAGTTACTTACAATTTTTGGCTGATCCCCAGAGATATACTGTGATTCTGTCGTGGCTGAAATCTATGGGTTGCAAGGACTACTCGCTACTGATCTATAGGGTGATTCCTAGGATGCAGTAGGAGGGTGCCTTCGGTTCATCCTGTTCCTGGATGACGTGTATGGATGGATGTCTGACAAAGTATTTCCAGAAAGGTCACGTACATTGATTTCTTCAACCGTACCAAGAGTGGAAGCGGAGAAGGAAACTTCTTTTAGCCGACACATAAAGTATTGTTGTGGACGTCAATTAGTGATTTCGATGGATCTGACAATGTGGCATTCGAAGTGAATGTGATGTGCTGATTATAAAGGAAAAGCGTGGCCTCAAGCCTCATCAACCGGGAAATGACAAAAATCGGGCAGGCAGCATGGCTATGTGGGTCGCTCCCATTAGGGTGTATAATCACCTATCTAGAGAAATTCCTTTTGTTCTTTAATCTATCGATTCTGCCCATTCGGGAACGGTGGTTTGAGTCCAACCGTTGGTGATATACATTCGATACACTCAAGCGAAATGAGTGGTCGGTCATGTGTGGGCCGGGTTGCAAGACGTTCTTGTTGAACCCAGTGTATTCGCCTCTAGAGATACACGAGCGGCAGGTGGTCCCATACCTTGTCAAGGTCGGAATCAAATCTCCAATAAGCGCCCGCGGTTTTGTTTGTATACTATATATGTGGAGCGTGAGATGCAAGCGTTCCACTAGATTGATATTTATTTGTATTTAGACACTATTATAATATCAGAAAAGATATTGATTTCAAAACTGTTTTGGGTCATCGTAAGGTAAAAACCGTCCGTGTTTATGTGTGGATTCGGTCTTACGATTATCCTTTTCTTTCGAAAAGATTTTTGAACTTTAAAATCAAGTTGGATGATCCCCTTAATACTATGCGAGTTTTACTCACTCTGGTTCACCAGACTGACCCGGTGTTTTGCAAATGCTCGGGTTAGACCGGGGTGTACAGGTTCAGGTTACCAGATGATTTGAAGTCCATAGACGAGCTGAAGGAGTTCAGACGTATGATGATTCAACCGTTATTATTCCGCTGTGTGTTACATATTTTGAGGACAAACTATTATAACTGTCCAGGTGAATTGCTGCACTCTGATGTTGTAAGTATTATTTCAAGCTCTCTATAAAGTTTATTTAAATATTATATTTTGTTCCGCTGCGAAGTGAGATCATGTGTTGTGTTCTTCTTCTTATTCTTCTATTCTAACTTTCTTTCTTACTTTTCTCACCCTCTAACTTCTTTCTCCTAGCTTTCTGGGTTTTCGGTACTTGAGTTTTGGACACGGTTGGTATAAATGTCAGGATTCAAGTTTCGAATTTCCCGGTCGCTACAGGACAGTTTTAATGCAACTGTTAGACTTGTTCAAATTGTTGGAGCCAGTGAGACTGAATGATGATGATGATATCATTGGATGTGGAGATAAACAGAAGTTCTCAGTGAATAGTTGTTATAAACTGATAAATTTCTCGGGAAGAAAATTATTTGGGTTTGAGAATATGTTGAAATATTATAAGATTCCATCGAAAGTCAGGTTGCATATGTGGATCTTGATGCATGGAAAATTAAATACGATGAGCATGCTAAAAAGGAAGAATTTAAATATTGAAGAGAAGTGCTTGTTTTTTGGAGAGTTGGCGGAAGATTATTTGCACATTGTGATTATGATGTGGCCTTTTATGTGTGGAGTAAATGATTAGTATAACTAAACATTAATCTTTGTTGGAGAGAAGCTATTCGAGATCAATTTCTTTTTTGGGAAACTTGTAGCACTAACGAACTAGCTTACATAAATTTTTCTTTTTGTTGGGTATCGTAGCATGAAAGAAACTGTAGATGCTTTAACAATACTGCCAACTCATCTAACGCTATTTATTTTCAAGTGCTAAAGTTTTTCTATAAATGGGCAGGAGTGGAGCATTGGGTGTACGTTGATTTGTTTGAAGAGTGCTTCAGAAGTAGGGACCGGAGCAGGTGGATGCAGTAGTTTTTATATTTGTTGTTTGTATTTTGCATGGGCATGTTGTATTTTGGCTCCTGCTTGGGCATGCTATGTGTATATCTTGCTGTTATTCAAGTTTTTGCTTTTGGGTTGTAACTGTTACTATGTATGATTATGACGTTATTTATATATGGCATGAAACTCTGTTGAGTTTCACTACCTTTCGCCTCAAAAAAAAAAAAAAAAAAAAAAAAACTCCTAAATTCAAATGCACATTGCAAAGAAATTTGATAAGAGTATATGTGCATGATAATAAAGATATTTAAACTATACTACTAACGTAAATACAATATTGGGTTAATGTTTCAAAACATATTTTGCCAATAACAACATAAATTGAGAATATGGAAATGAAGGTGTTTAAAAGCTTAATTACTACTTGATTTAATGTTGAATTATTAAAGTCTTGTTTCCAAATAAAAACAAGTATTTACCTCAAAATATTTGTTGTTTTGAAGGACGTTAAAGACTGATATTCTGAATATTAATAAAAGACAAGTGTTAAAATGAGAAATTTTGTTTCGTTCTTAATTCAAGAATTTATGAATATTTGATAAGTGTTATAATTTTTAATTAGGGAATTTATTTAAAACATTTTGTAAAGAAAGGAAGAAGTTAGTAAGCTTTATTAATAAAAGATACACAAACCTTGAGTAATGCCTCAAAAGTATTATTGTGCGAAGTAATATGGTATTTTGAAAAAAAATTGAGATATAAATGTCATTAGACCTTTTTGAAAACTTAATTTCCGCATAATTTAGTCGTGGATACTAATTGAGATTCTAATTGCTAGAATAGAAAGAACAATTGTTTTATTAGCTACTAAAAAGTTTTATTGACCGTTTTGAAAGTGTGAATGGCTAGCATTCAAAGTTAAGTGTTTAAAAAGAAAAAGTATTTTTACTCTCATTTTAAATATTTAGTTAACATTGTAAAAAACATTTGAATCCTTATTGCAACATTTTGGAGTAATTTCTAAATAAACGATGTTTTGTTTAAAACAAAATATGCATTGACATTGAAAGTAAGTATTAAAGTCTTCACAGAAATTTAACATCTCAGGTTTTAATAAGGTATTAAATACCTGTTTTTGAATTTGTGCAAGTTTAAAAATAATAACAATATTCAGAAGAATATATTTTGTGTAGTCAAAAATTTCATCTTACAAAAAGAGATAACCTTAGAATAATAAGAGTAGCTAATTAGGTAAGCTAAAATTAAGTTCTAGGACTAAGTAAGGATGAATTTCACAACCTAATTTGGAAATTTTAGCGTAAGTCCCAGAAATATCTATTTGAAAGGTGGTGAGGTATGGTATTTCCATAATCAAGGGTTGGTTGTGAATTAGATTTCCCTAGATAATTAGTTTAGGGATTAGTACGTTTATATCCGTATCCAGCGGTCGGTATATGTAGTGTGTATAAATGTAATGCAACTTACCGTAAGTCGCGATTTTAGGGGAATGATTCATGGATATTAATTGCAAATTTGGCGGGCAAAGTGTAATTAATAAGATCGAAAAAGGATTTTTGGGTAAATTGATATGGAGAGAATGGATATATTTTCAAGCATAAAGAAGCTTAAAGAGTTAAGTAAGTTTTCGTAGAATGGCCCGGTTTAAAGAATGGATAAACCACAATTATGAGAGACATAGGTGTAAAATTCAAAGGAGTTGATGGACATCTTAAGGAGTTTGAATAAAAGTATTTAGACCTCAACATGATTTAAACCACATAATTGTAGTAAACTTCCAAAAGAATATTTTTTGTTTTTTATCGCTAATGGTCCTCTATATGTGTTGGATAAGGGCATAAAGTGATATAAGTAATAAATCCATGTTTATTCCTGCGATGTTGGGATTTGAAACCCTTATTTAATTTTGAGATAAATGCGTAAGAGAGGATTTCGTGGGGATACTTAGCTTGGTGATCTACCATCTATGAGATTTCACTACAAGAAAAAGTAGAATAGACATCACAGTTTTAACATTGTTGTAAATTCAGCTGATGTCAAAACATATTTTTAACATCGCTAACTTTTAAAGTTATGTTGTTGGTTTCTCGGACATCCGATTTATTGAACGACTGATGTTTTAAATACACTTTTAAAAAATTGAACTTAGGCCGCTTGGCTATTACATCACTGGTTGAACGACAGTTTTTAAAGTGATGTTGTTGTCTATTACATCACTTGTTAAATGTATTATTGTTAATAAATAATAATTAGTAAATTATAGTTAATATTTATTAATTATATTTTTTAGTAACTATAGTTAATATTTATTAATTATAGTTAGTATTTATTAATTATAATATAATTAGTAAATTATAGTTAATATTTTTTTAGTAATTATAGTTAATATTTATTAATTATAGTTAATATTATAATTAGTAAATTATAGTTAATATTTTTTAGTAATTATAGTCAGTATTTATTAATTATATTATAATAGTAAATTATAGTTAATATTTTTTAGTAATTATAATATTTGTTAACTATATTTTATAGTAAAATTATGTATTATTTCTAAGATGGATTGTACCCAAAAATTATTAAAATAGCAGTTATCTATTACGGCTGACGTCTTGAACGGGGGTCGACTTGCCCGGTCAAGTCGCGGGGGTCCGGGGGCAGTGCCCCGTCCAAAAACGGTATATCTTGTTTCTTAGCAAAATACAAATTAGAAAAAAACTTACATTAATAGATAATTTGAAATGTGCTTTAATATCAGTTTCTATGCATCATTTACATCAGTCTCATCAGCTTCTTGCGTGATGTTAAAGGTCTTTTTGTCAATCCACACCCCCCATAATTGGCTTATCTAGCCGTTGATCACTTCTCTAATCCGCAACCATCAAAACCCTCCAATCAGCCTCTTCCACGTCATCAGCAATTTCCCTTCCCCTTTTGTTTCTTTAATTTTTATAAATGAGCCCTTTTGTCGTTTTTCACAAAAAAGACTATATTTGAAATTATAAGGAATATACTCAAAATATAAAGAATATGATATGTAATATTATGTATTTGCACGTAGAATATACTATTTATTTAAAATAAGACAATACCCATTCCTTGTAATTTTAAATATGTCAATATGATTGTTAGGGCAAATTTATGGAAATTATAATAAAAGACCTCACTGGGATTTAAATTCCAACAAATTGGAGCGTATAAAACTATTCTAGTTACCAATATAGACTAGAGCAATAATTCATTTGAATTGGAATTTTCTTTTTAGAAAATTACTAATTTTTTTAGTTAAACCTCATTTGAAGACTGAAGGACAAACTGAAAATGATCAGAGCTTTGGGAATAAGAAGAAGAGTTGCATCTTGTATCTCTTAGACAATAGGAATAATATTTACCTTTTTAGGGCCAGCATAATTATATTTTTCTTTGGTAATCAGTGGACACTCTTAAAGAATTACAAGAGGACCATCTAAAATACCAAAATGTTGATGGAACAACCATTGACAAATTTCTAGTTAAACTAAATTTGTGGTAAGATTTTGGAAAAAGTCTAATTTGATTAGGTAACTTGTGAATGATAAGAGTTGATATTGTATTTTGGGATTTCCCAAAGTTTGGGAGATATATGATAGAAGCCCATAACAATTTATGTATGATAAGATACCTTCATAGTACAATAAATTTTGGTTGGGCCTAATAAAGAAACGGAGACAAAGACGGAACCTTTGAAATCTTGTGCCACCGTAGATATTTTGGAGCATGAAATTTCGAGACTCCGCATTATTTAGTTAGATTGGTTCGAGTATAGTAAGAAGAAAAAATCGAGAATAAGCATAAAATTTTAAATTTTGTAGTCTTCCTCGAAAATTTAGGATTCTATGGTCACATTGTGATTGCTAGATCGGATGGTAGGAGATGGTTTCAACATAAATGCACCGTGCACTCATATAGAAATTATATGCATGCTAGGAAGTTTTGCATACATGTGACGTCACTTATTACACATACATGCTAGGACTGAGCTCACTTTAGCAAATCTGCAGTGCATAATCACTATTATTTATGGATGTTTATAAAATAACATGAGTGGATAACATGATTGTTTAGAGCAAGTTGTGTTTTTGCTCCGTCGAAAAGATTCGGGATGAATCTCTTCTAAGGGGGAAGAATGTAACACCCCGTAAAAATATACCCTAAATAGACATAGATAATTAAATTAAGTATAAGCAACAATAAATTAAAAAATATTAATGGGATAAATAAGAATTTAGGAAAATTGAGAGTTGGGCCACAAAAGTATTACTATTGCGTTCGTGGCGAGATTCAGATCTATTTACATATCTTATTTGCTGAAAATGGAGTCCGTATGAAGAAGTTATGATTAAAACAAGTTATACAAGAATTGTTTACACATTTCAAACTCAAACTAGATAAATATATGGAATATAATTATATATTAATTGACATGAAAAGAATATTCCATAACAATTTGAATTGTGTGTATATATCTACATGTAGAAGGGGACAAGAACAATCAACTTAAGGAAGGTAATCAATCTAATTTAATGTTATAATTAATATAAAAGAAATGTTTAGAGAAATGAATTCTCTGACTCGACCCCATAACGAGGGTCGACCGTCCCTATAGAAGGGGGTCGACCTGGGGGTTGACCGCCCTTAAGGGATTTTGGTGGAGATGACTTATTTTTATAGGGACTTATTTATAAATTGCAAATAATGATCTGTTCAGATTAAATCTAATTGATCTAACGGTTCACATACACTTGTAACTATACATACCACCCACCTAGCCTCTCCTAAATCCTAATCTGTTTTCTTCTTCACGCCTCCATTCTGCCATTAGAATTCCAAAGAAAAATTTTGATTTTCTTCTGAATCCTTAATCTGTATTTCTTTTCTTCTCTATTTTGATTTAGGATTAAAATTACATTTATATTCTGGAATTCCAAGATTTATATAAAGACTTTAATCTCTTGATTCATATATATATATATATATATATATATATATAAAAGGTTGGAAGAACTTGTCCATGGCGACAGGCTTTATTGCCTGCTTTCGTTTCATGCGTGAGTCTCTCCTTCCTGCTCATTCTATCTGATTTCTAGCTATTTTCTAATTGATTTCCAACCGATTTCCATCTGAAACCTTCGTTGATTTATCTTTAATGATAAGACTTCTGTTTTTTTTTTCGTTTTAACCACAAAACTTAATGCCAGATCTGTTTTAACTCCTATACGCGGATGGCAAAATTTCATCAAAAACCTCCAGATCTCTACCCTACATACACATATCTACACATCATCTTTCAGATCTGGTACGAAATAGTACGAAAACTGCCGATATTCCAGTTTTTCTCTAGCTTCTGATTCAATCGCGAAGCGTCAGGTCAGATCCTTCTCTGCGGATGAGGATTTCTAGATCTACGAAACTCAAAACAAGCCGCCTCAGAACAATAAGTGGGAAAGTGAAAAGCCATTCACCAGAGCTTTGAAGGTGGTCCTTCTTGCGATGGGTATGGATTTATTAAGTAGTAAAGGGCTTTAAGACCCAAAATGTCACTTGCCAGACACTTTGATGGTGGGTCTGGAAGAATCATCTTGGATGTTTGGCACCTGTTTTCAAACTATTTCACCCCAGTTATGGAATTTTAAATTTTATTTAAAGTTGGTGGAGCAATTTTAGTGATATCCGGTTTCTATAATTTCAGTAACATGATTTTTATCAAATAACATCGTTAAATACTTCAATTTCTTATGTGTTTTATAGCTGATCCATGATCTGTTGTTTTACTGATTTTGGAAACCAGACTTGGTTATAAAACAAGATACAGTTATTTGGTAATAATCATGGCATATATATGGAGCTGTAGATGTCTTCATTTTCTCACATCAATTCCAGCTCTATTACTGAATCTATTATGAGAGTTGCTTGGCTGAAAGTCTATTCAGTTTTTACATGGGTATTGAGTGTCATTAGCTTCAACCAATAAAGCTTATAGAGTCAGATGGGTGAACAGTTTGCATCAAGTTTATAGTAGATGAAGGACCTCTGTCTTGCAGAAATGATGCTTCCAAGGATTTTGGGTTTCAATGAAATGAAGACGTTTGGTGCTTGGCATTTTATTATGATTTTAATATAGTAGGGGAGAAGGATTTTTGATGTTGGCATTCTGATGTTTACTGCATGCGGTATAGTTTGAGTAGTGAGGGAGGAGCATTTGACTCAGGTGCAGCGAGTCTTAAGTGATCGTGGCCTTATCATGGGCTGGCTTTATGTTATCTAGTTTTAGTTTTTTTCTTTGTTCTATTTTCTTTGCGTTTTAGTTCATGTAAAGGTTAGTATGCTAACATGTCTTTTGTACTGTTTTTCTTAAGTAATAAAAGTGAACCAATTTTCAATATATATATATATATATATATATATATATATTTTGAAAATTGGTTCTCTTTATTGCTTAAAAACCATTAAATCCTCCTTAGTGAGCCTCGTTAAAACCCTATAACCCCCCTAGTGGGTACTTTATAGGGAAAAAGAGTACTCAATAATTTGGAATACATCATAGAAAACATGAAATACATGATCAAAAGAAAATACCAACAAAGTATTTCAAATGAAAATAACAAAGACCCATCTCTTCTCGGCCCAAAAACAGGCCCACTCTTCTCTGTCGACCTTATCATCTCTTTACCCTGTATCAGATAATTCAATTCCCCACTTCTCGAGAATTCTTTCATTTCTCCAATTTCTTTCGGATCTAGATCCATTCTTTTGCACAAGAAAAACAATTTCACGTTCAATTTTGAAAAGCGTTGATGCTACCAGATTCTTCTTCCCTTGAAAAACTCTCAAGTTCCTCTCTCGCCATATAAAATAAATTGCAGTTGTGAAAGCTCCATACGCTAAATCTCTGAGTTGATCTACTGCTGGGAATTCAGTAATCAACTGATATGCTTCTTCCTTCAGATCCAGAGAGTTAGAGAGTGAAAGATCTAATTTTTGCTTCAAAGTTAACCAGATAAAAGCTGAATAATCACACTGGAAAAATAGATGGTCTATGGATTCTGGATGGCTTTCACACAGAGGACAAAGAGGATTTACAGCAGGATTAAAACGCAAGATTCGATCTTTAGTACTTAATCTCCCTAAAACAGCAAGGTATGATATAAAAGACATTCTTTTACTGTTCTTTTTATGCCATATTACTGAGTAAATTGGATCTGAGGCTCCATGAACTCGAACAAAATCCCAGACTTTATGAAAAGAAAAAACCCCACCTTCACACCATTCATATTTGTCTTGATTTAATTCAGGATGACATTTAACTTCATTTATCTCATTTAGAAGTTCCCTTGTTGCAGGATGGATTTGAGGAATAAATTCATCATTTCTAATAATATCAACAACTTTCTCTTGAGGTTGACCTATGATATGCAGTCTATCAAAGCCCAGAAGATCTACCATACATCTACAATTAATCCAAGGCTCCATCCAAAGATAGGTACTCTGACCATTAGATATTTTCTTATTGAAGTATTGTTTGGCTCTTGATCTGAGATTCAGAATAGATTTCCATGTACTTGATGCATTTGTGTCTTTTGCCATAGTCCAGAAAAAGTTTTGATTACAATACTTATTATGAACCCAATTACTCCATAAAGAAGAATTAGATAGAAAATTCCACATTAACTTTATGCAGGCAACTTTCTTAAGATCACTGAATTTCTTCAATCCAATTCCACCTTCATCCTTAGGTTTACACAAAACATCCCAAGCAACTTTATGTGAAGTACCTCCCCAAAAAAAAATCAGCACACAAAGTCTGAAGTTTACTTAAAGTATATTCAGGAATTTGATAAATCAGTAACCAATATAGCACAATAGGAGTAATTACTGAATTTATCAATTCTGCTCTACCTGCAAAACTAAGAAGTTTTGTTTCCCACCCTTGAATTTTATTTTGCACCTTTTGAATTAAGGAGTTACATTCTGAATAGTGAAGATAATTAGAAGATAATGGAACTCCAAGATATTTGATAGGAAGAGAACCCTGATCATACCTCAATATATTTAGAATATCTGAAGCATTTTCTACAGACTTGCTAAAATATATCTTGTTTTGGATGCATTCACATTCAAATCTGCATATTTATTTAAATTCTGAAATATTGTCTTGAGTGTATTTGCATTTTGAATTGAGGATTTGCCAAAAATCATAAGATCATCTGCATATAGAAGGTGAGATATCAATGGTTTCACAAAACTGCTAGGTTGAAAGACTTTAGCACTTGTTGCTTCATCCATCATAAAAGTAAAGAACTGCATTGCTATTGCAAACAAGTAAGGAGACAATGGATCCCCCTGCCTCAAGCCCCTTGTAGATAATATGAAACCTTTAGGAACACCCTAAATTATAACAGAAAAAGTAGCAGTAGACATGCACTCAAATATCAAATTAATAAAATGAGTTGGAAAATTCATTTTTGACATTACATAACAAATAAGTCTCCTGTTTACTTTATCATATGCCTTTTGAAGATCAACTTTAACACACATCTTAGGCATACCAACTTTCCTGAAATCTCTGAGCAGTTCATGGGCCAAAAGTATATTATCCCCTATATATCTTTCAGGAATAAATGCACTCTGATTAGAAGAAATCAGTGATGGTAGAAAAGGCTTCAATCTATTGCATAAAATTTTTGAAAATTTTTTATAATAGACATTGCAACAAGATATTGGTCTGTAATGAGCAATTTCAGATGGTCTATCATTTTTAGGAATAAGGGTTATAAAAGTATGATTCAATGCTTTAGGAAGTTTTCCTGAGTAAAATATATCAGTTATTGCTGCATGTAAATCAACTTTTAAAATATCCCAATGATTTTTAAAGAATTTAGCACTCATACCATCTGGGTCAGGACTAGAATCATCATGAATAGAGAAAACTGCATCTTTAACTTCAGATATATCAATTTCTCTTAACAAAAACTTTTGACCTTGCTCATTGATTGATGAAATAGGCTGAAAGTTAGGGAAACTTGTAGCTGACATTCCATTAAACATATCAGAGAAATAATTGATTGCCTCAGTTTCTATTTCTTCAGATTTAAACAGCAAATTTCCACTTGAATCAATTAAAGCTCTGATGTGATTAAAATATCTTCTATTGGACATTCTTGAATAAAAGAATTTTGAATTTGTATCCCCTTACTGCAACCAAGACACTTTAGATTGTTGCTTCAAACCACTGAAATAAGATAATTGCAGATTCTGAAAATTTCTTTTTGCTTGCAGATAATCATCATATATTTGAACATCTTCAGGATTGAGATCAGCATCTATTTCCAATTGATAAACTAATTGTTCAGCATGCTCCAGGTTAAAAGTATCCCTAATTCTTTCTTTATTCCAATTTTTCAATTCTCTTTTACAATTACACAGCTTTTGTAAAAATTGATAGCTTTGATATCCCCAACATGTTCCATTTAATCCCTTTTGAATTGCTTCTTGATAACCCTCTATATAAATCCAATTATTTTTATATCTAAAAGGAAAGCCCTTGATTTCTGGAGTAGGAATTAAATCAAGTAGAATTGGATTATGATCACTGGATTTTTGTGGAAAAGATAATGCCTTCATGTTAAGGAATTGTTGCATACATATATTATTCACCAATATCCTGTCAATATGAGTTGCAATTCCTCTTCTCCGCCATGTAAATTGAAAACCCAATGGCTTAACTTCAGATAAACCAGTTTGAATAATAAATTTTTGGAATTCTCTGATTTGACTATAGGGTACTGGAAGGCCCCTTTTTTTATCATATGGAGATAACACATTATTGAAGTCACCCATTGAAATCCATGCATTTGAAAATGAGCTAGATTCATTGACCAATTGATTCCATAGATTTATTCTTTCACAGAAAGTGTTACTTCCATATATTACTGAAACTGTCATTTCAAAACCTCCTCTGTTTACTGCATCAACTGTTATATGTTGAGGGGACATAAACATCACATTCAAATTCCATACATTAGAATCCCAAATCAAAAGTATTCTTCCATTTGATATTGATGAATTATTTGTAAGAAAATTCCATCCATTTGGCAAGAGAGAAGAAAATAAACCTAAATTTGCTTGATTTAACTTTGTTTCTACTAAACCAACCAAGGTTGATTTAGTAGAGTTAAGGAGTTTGAGCACTTCCTTCATTCTAAAAGAAGTGTTCATTCCCCTAACATTCCATGCTAATAAGGTCATTTAATAGAAGTGGAACTCCTTGTATTTCTTTTAGAAGGAGTAGGAATTTTTGTTTTGGGAGCTTGTAAATAACTTGTATTTTTGTTGATGAAAGGAGACACATCCACCTGTTTACCTTTATCAAGATATTTGACTTTATCATTTTCAGCAATTACTTCAGCTATGTTATTCATTTCATCAGGGATGACTTTGTCTGGAAGTTTGGAGTTTGGAAAATTTAAATCATCTTTTTCACCTGAAGTAGATGAATCTGGATTTGTGGGAGTTGGATCTACTGTAACAGGTTTCTTTGATTGTCCATTATCAAAGTTTAAATTGATATTAGAAATATCAATATCAGAGTTTAAATTGTCCATTGTCTCAGTTTCATTGTGTCCATCATTATTATCCTGATTATCTTCGTGTAGATCAGGAGGAATCCATCTAGCATCTTTTGCAATTTCATGATATTCATCTTCATGACCAAATATGTTGCACAAGGAGCACTTTAAAGGTATGAATTCATAATCAACTTTTATATTTATCTTTTCTCCATTATGAAGCTTGATAGGGATTTCATTTTTTAGCTCTGTTTGGGTATCAATTTCAATGAGGACTCTAGCATATTTAGTGAATTTCTTCTCTGCTGTACTCTCATCAATTAATAGTGGTTTAGAAATAAAACTAGCAATTAATTGAAAAGCTTCTTTTGTCCAAAGTTCTAAAGGTAAGTCAGATAGTCTAACCCAGATCT
The DNA here is from genome assembly GCA_030737875.1 of Allium sativum. Lineage (NCBI taxonomy): Eukaryota > Viridiplantae > Streptophyta > Magnoliopsida > Asparagales > Amaryllidaceae > Allium > Allium sativum. Next base: position 791,600,059 of record CM060919.1, on the reverse strand, counting down.
GGACCAAACTACACTGTTTATCCTTAAAAACAAATCCAGGATGCCATGGTTCCACATACAATAATCTCCCAAAATAAGAGTATGTATTACTTTCTATGATTCGTTGGAAATCCTCATTGCTTTCAAACTGAACTATATAATCATACTTAGGAGAAACATGGACATTAAAAAAACCCTCTGGTTTCCATACCTTAGTCACATACTCCTTTAGTTTGATTGTAGATAGTCTGAAAAATACTGGAATCAAAGCTATCGAATTGATCCATGCAGATTCTGATAGGATATATACTTTTTCAGGTACAAAAACAAAATCCAGAGAAGGTTTGATATAATCGAGTTTTCTGCTTTCCAAATTTGATGGCCGATCTGGATTCGATCCTGGAATTGAAGCTGCATTTGAATTCGATTTTGAGATTGAGGATACATTTGGATCTGTATTAACTGATCGAGATTCAGATCTAGGATTTGGATTAGGATTTAGATTAGATGTTTGTTGAGATCTGGTTTTTGAAAAAGTTGAAAAGTTGTTATTTGCTGTGTCCGCCATTTTTTACATCAAATAAATTTATATATTTTCAATATATATATATATATATATATATATATATATATATATATATATTAACAAGAATTAAAGAACACTTTGTACGAGGGATTGGATCCAAAAGCAAACACCATTTAGATTTCCACTGTTTAATCCTTCTTAGCATTGTGAGTGGAAATGACATTAATTTGCTATTTTCTCTATTTTGTAGTACAGATCTGGATCTATATGCCTAAGGGAATTTGGATCTAAACGAAAATATAATATTAAACATCCTTCAAATTCCCTATATTTTGATTATTACGAAGAAACGATCTTCGAGTCCGAAAGCTACTTAGCCAACTAACCACCGCCGCTTCTGATCTTAAACAGAGCCCCTCCTAAATCATCGTTGTCGCCACCATATGATATATTTGCAAGCCTTTGGCAACCACCTACAACCGCTGCCAAAATTGCAAGACTATCTTTTGTCCACGTTATTATCAAAAAAAAAAAAAAAAAAAAAAAAAAAAAAAAAAAAACTACATTTTCAAACCCATCCCCACGTTTCCCCTTTTTTAAAATATCCCACAAAATGGCACACACACACACATGTACCATCTTCTGTCCACATTAAAAGTATCGTCTTTGTACAAATCAAAAAAGGAATTAAAAAAAAACATAATAACAACAAAAAGTAAAATAAAATACATATATCACTCAAAGTTTTCCATATAGTAACAAAACCCTCAAAAATTCAAACTCACGAACTATCTAACCTTTTTGAAGCACTTTACCCTCTCAAAATTCGAGGATGCATAGCTTTTCTCGATTTCCCATGCAAAATGGGACATAGAATTGAAGGTAGATTTCACACCCTTCTCATCAATTACTTCTCTTGGAAAAGGAACTCGAGCTGAAAAAATTCCACTAGGCGAGTACATGTACATATCGAAACCGCGACGATCAACCCATACTATTTTTGCCTCTGTTACCTGTTTGAATCAAAAGAATCAACAAAGTTTATTATACATCTATCTTCAAAATTTTACCTGTCACAAAATGTTCCAACGGCCTAACTAAAGTTTAATGGTTTTTAACACTTAACTAAGTTTTTGTTAACTTAAATGGTTATACCAACGAACTTCCAAAAAAATGATACATGAATCTAAATTGAGGTAGCAGCTAGCTTTGTAATAAGCTACGTTTACCCAATGATATGGTGCTGGGTTTTGTGGTGGTGGTGGGCCAAGGGGGGGGGGGGGGGGGAGGATAATGAAAAGCCATTTTAAGGTAAGATTATATAAGAAAACCCTAATCAAATACCCACCTGAAATTCCAAGTCCACATAAATCTTGCACAAACGTTGGACATCTTCCACATGCTCAGAATTCATTTCATCCACAATTTTCTCAGCAAAATTTCTAAGAGGATCCGGCTCTGCTCTTAAATAGTCTGAAGAAGGGACCCAAACACCTTCCTGAAAAGAATAGACAATTAGATAAATCTCCAAAATATGTCATTTTATTACACTGAGTTAACCACAATCATCAATCCGCTTACGTCCATGAAATAGCATTAATTATACTCATGTTATTCTAGGGACGGCTAGAAATGAAATACTATCATTACAGAGGATTCAATAGAGTCATACCTCTTTGAAATCTTCAATGTGAAGCACTTTTTCCACCGAAAGTGTATAAACAAGTTCTTCATCAACTTTCATTCCAAATTTCTTCTCCCATTTGACACGTAGTTGCTGCAAATGGTATAAGATATGTACATTTGGTCGCTAATGACAGTAATAAAGAAAATATCACAAGTTAAACCAATCCTATTTTTACTTTTAACTTGATAATCAATATTGTCATTTGTGAATTTAAAGAAGCAATCTCTCCATTTGCATTAGCATCTTTGTTGCCTTTGTAGCGATTTACACTGCGCCTTTAATTTTGCCACTTGCCTTTTTACATGATTTTATTTCAAATGTATTCATGATCAAACAGAACCTTTCTGAGGGTCTGCATGGCAAGTGGCAACATCGATAGGACGTTCCTCATTTAATTTTTTTGTCTAATTTGATTATAATGGGGGAAACAGTTTGCAGACAACTTAGATAAGATCATGCAGGTCACATGCTTTTGTAATTTAAGAGAGCAAGAGCAGCCTTAACATCAGTAGTCATCTGATACGGGGTTTATCTTCATCAAAGCTGATGCAGTCCCCTTTCATCTCAGTCGTTCCATCATAATGGTAAAACGCTAGAGAATATCTCCATATGTATTTGAAACAATTTATTAGCTGCTTCGAATAAGCGGAAAAGTGCATCCTCTAGTCTACCACGTTTGTTGTCTTGAATTCATCCATCCAGTATATTTAGCAGTCAAATGAAAACATGATTTTGCTTTTATTAAAAATGTCTTTTAACTTTAGAAACCAATAAGTTAATAGATGCATTTGTCAAAATCATCATAAAAAATTTAGTTATTTTTTCCTCCAAATGAAGTTAAAAAAAAAAAAAAAAAAGGGACATCAAAAGCCTTCTATTCTTTCACACGAAAGTTAACTTCTTTTTCTTCTGCTTTTATAAAGCAGAACTTTTACTTCTTGAAAGTTATCCAAATACGCCCCAAACGTTACTTTTAACAAAGCACATAATCACATTATCCTTACTCACTTTTTCTGCTAAGGTTCAAGAGTAAACAAAAAGCCCAGAGAACCAATATTCCATACGACGAGAACCAAAAATTTCGATGGCATTTTCTTTTCGAGTGTTAACATAGCAGTCTTCCTATATAGATGGATAATCAATATTTTACGACTGAAAACTTCATTTATGAGTATTACCGACCAACAATAGGTAGTGTTTCGTTCGCATTCAAAAGTAAAAGTGCGATCAAAATCATGCTCAGTCTCGCGTCCTGTGTGGGATTTCGATTTGCATACAGTGAAGTCGTACAAAAAAGGAATTGCTAGTTGTAGTGAAGAATCTATGTCATATGCATTCGAACCTCAGACAGATAAAGCATTAGTACTTCCTCTTTTATCACTGCAACTACATTTTTTTTATAGAAAAAGTTGGGGGGGGGGGGGGGGGGGGCTATAAAGGGAAGTACATACGCTTAAGAGTGATAAATCATCAGGCTTTGTCAAATTCCCCATGACAGTACATTGTGCCATTCGAGTTTTATTCTGCTCCAGCTGTTATTGCACAAACAAAAATTCAGGTTAAATTCACGAAAAACAAGCATTTCAGGATCTCTAAGCTAATATACAATCATACATGTATGAACACATGAAAGAAAAATATTTATATAAATCATCATGACCATAATGGCCGAAGCTTAAAAACTCTATAATGGTGGATCTGGCTTTATTGATTTGCTCATTTTATTACTTCCTTAATATTTCCGTTCCATCATACTTGTATAGACAAGTCAAATTCAATGGCATGATTGTTGATCCTAATCAGGTTTTTTACTATCCAACATTTAATCCTAGACATCATCAGTATTTCCCATATAATATTTACAAGCAACAGTATATGATGCACTCCCTTAAGCAACTCAACCCGTTTATGGTCAAAGGTGTAGACATACTCATAATGTCAGTAGATCCTACCTTAAGGATAGGGTTATGAATACTTATTAGGAGGGAAATCAAAAATCTAAAGTGGAGAATGATAGATTATAGCTTTTCAGAGCTGAAATGGTAAAGGAAGAGAAGAATACCAAGTTGAATGCAAATGAGATAAAATAGCACAAATGAGATTAAATCAGCAGTATATTATACATAATGGTGTGTTTTCAAGATGAACAAATATTGTTGTGCGTTGGGGCGAGCGTTCGGTTGGTTTGGAGGTAAAAAAACTCAAACCGAATTGAAACCGAAAATTTTCCAAACCGAACCGAACCGAATTAATTTCAGTTAATTCGGTTGGTAACCGATATAATCGAACTTGAAGGATATGTTACTATTTAAATGATGATGAATTCACTCAAAGTAAAACATAAATTCACGTTTGAAGAAATTTTATATATTAAATTTTATGTTTATAATGAAATTTGACATATTAGCAACACATGTCTTTGTAATTTATCACTAAACTAACTATTTAAAGTGCAACAACACCGTAAAATTAGATAATAAATTAAAAGTTCGGTTAAACCGATAACCCAAAAAAAAAAAAAAAAAAAAAAAATACAAACTGATTGGTTTGGTCGGTTAATTCGGTTTAACCTGGGCATAGTTCAATTATAAACAAAACTCGGTTACAAACCATGCTGGCCTGTGGAATGTGATTTTAAAGAGGAAAACTTCTCAAATGTCAGAAATTGAGCATACCGCTGCTGATAGAAATGTGACTGATTTGGTCGCAACAAAGGCATCCATTTGCTATTTTGTCAGCTGAACTATATAGATGAACAGTTTTTTTTTTTTTTTTTTTTTCTGTTGTTATAACAGCATAGTCCTTGATGAAGTGAATGTACATGAGAGGAGTTATACTAGCTTGACAGCAAAGTCACCTAAATGTTATCAAAAAAACACGTCCATGAACGCACCTAAATGTTAAAACTCGCAAGCAGAAAGAGATTTATTGCGAAAGAAGCATCACCTGAACATGAAAGCTGGATTGGCCGCGAGCATGAAATAGCTCCTCGTGATTGTTAAGACAGACAGCAGGAGAGCCATGATGGTCGACAACAAATTGAGCAGCAATTCCAATAGGCCATCCATCGTGAGTGACAGTAGAGAGAGTTCCGGAGGAAGACAACTCCATTATACTTCTTGAATTCTCCGCAGCAGAAGGCTTTGCTTGTATAATTACATTACCACCGTTATCGTTAACTGAAGGTTCGGATAACGATAAAAGAGCAGATTTGGGGATAAATCTAAAAGAAGGACTTCCACGAGATTTGATTTTGCATCCAAACTGGTAATGGGTTTTAGATTTTGCGAGAGGGAAGAGAGAAGAAAGAGAAATTGTAGTTGTCATTGTTTATGCGAAAAAGGGATTGGATTAGAACAATAGACACGAAGATGACGACAGGGGAATGTGGTTTGAATGGGCCAATGACCATTGAATTGCGTCCGTTTTCAACTGTTCTCGTTTAACCGCACTGAATTTTCAGGCCCGTTAGCATAAAAATTTGGCCTATTCCAATTATTATTTAGAGAACATTAGGCTCAAATCGTTAAAATCAAACTTAGTGCATGTTGATATGCTTTTTGATCAAAGTTGTCATACGTCAAGATTTTAATTAGCAACTCGCTCAAGCGTCAGGAACGCTGTCAGAAAACACAAAGCAATTTGTTTGAAGTTGCGACGTGTTCGGAAATGGATGGAAATGACACTGTGACGGCAAGGAATTTCGCTCGGTCCGAACCAGTCGTTAAACCGATTCAGGCCGTTCGAAACGCCCTATCGTTCGAGAACAGGACAAAACAGAACGCATACAGAAGAACATTTCATTGTATATTACAACAATGCATCAGATTACAAGAATATACAGAGTATAAATGAATATTACACAGAAATATCAGAGATTTAAATTACATTTAAATACATAGCAGCGGAAAATAATACAATACACAACTAGAAGGAGATATACGGATACAAAGCTTTCCGGATATCGTTCCAGCTGTAAACCAGGATCCTGTGAATATAAATCTGCAAAACCAAACTACTAGCTGCCCGTGTCAAAATAAGGGCACCCAGAGTTTAGGTTAAAACAATAAACTCCAGGTCAGTCATGGGACTGGTGTGAGAACTAAAACAGTTAATATTTACTTTAAATCATTAGGTAAATCAAGGGACCACGCCGTATAACACGGAACGGGTTTCCTCCCAAGAATACCAGTGCATAAAACAAACAGCGCAATGCTAAATAAAGAAAAATGAAGCTGTTATAAGACCCAGGTCCTATCACACAATGCAACGCAAGCCGGGGGATAGGGTTTTCCCTTATAACAGCCAAAGAATGCTTGATACGTTTAAAACAAATCATTTGATACTATAATAAGTGCATAGTGTATAAAACAACTTCAAATCATAAGTATCAATCATAGGCGGCATGGGTACCATATATCATGTCGCCATACATAGGTTTACAAGTAAAACCGCAAATGTCACGTATTTGGAAATTGGATTTCCATCTATGAACCGAGGCAAAAGATAGTCCTCAACCGATTCGAGACTGCCTAGCCCGAGTCTCAGGATCAGAGCTCGAGTGACCCTTGGATCGTCAGGGCCGGTCCACCGATGTGGATTAAAATGCCTGAACACTACGTTTCCCCGCCCTTTGGGGCGTAAATGAGCCAAAATGACTCCATCGGTTCGAGAACGACCGATCAATCCGAGGCGCCTCGCAACAGCAACAACCACATAAGTCAAACTCGTCAGGGCGTGTAAAACCACTGACGCCACTTTTTAGCTAGGAGGAAACGCAGGCCCTCCCTGAGGTCCTTTCTCCCGTTTTTGGTTCATACCGGGTGTGAAACACGCGAGGTAAACGTTACACAAAGCTACGCCACAAGGGCCGTGCTTTGATCATCACCACAAGACTTTGCTTTTCAACAGAAGCCTTGATCATTTGCATCTTAGCATGCCACACAGGCAAACCATCCTATGCAACCGATATCAGTCACACAGAATGAAATCCGATGTCAGACACACAGTCCATTTACAAGTCCGTTCTGGGTCTGAACGAAACCGGAGGCACCTAGTACCCCGCATATCCATCGATCTCCAAGTACGTCTGGACGATCACTAACTGTTTCCATTTTCTTGGGTGTACAGCCCAATCAAGATCATCAGTAAGCACCCAAACGACGTGAAGACTTCTGGTCTTCGACCACCGTCTTCATCTTCGACACTACGTCGAATCAGTTACTCAGAATGGGATAAACCCGGTCTTTCTGAATAACTCGCGTATATATTATAAAAGTGTTACACAAACACAACATACGCCTCATTCCAATTCATCAGTCACTAACCGTAAATTAATCAAGAGAATAATTCCCCAAATATTAACCCCGAAGGCCGAAACCAACATCAGATCAATATCCAGAAAACCATTCTGCTTGGCCAACCGACAGTTAGTTTCTAAATTTCACATTCATAGGGAAATGTTCCCATTAATTTTATCCAAGATAAATTTCTTGAATTTATTCTTCTTTGAATTTCGATTCAACTAGTCGAGATTAACGAACCTTACCGAAGTAATCATTGGTTTTAATTCCCCAATCCCAACCTATTTATCCCATGAAGTAAAACTGGTAATACTTCATATCTAACACCACAGTGTTATCGGTAAATTCAATTACCACTTCACGTTCAAATCTAATTAAAGATTTAACTATCGCCTGGAGCAAAACTAGTGATACTCCATTTCGATTATTTCAATCTAATTAAAGATTCATTAAAACTCCACTTAGTTTTAATCGTTAACTGGGTTAAAGAATCAGTGTCATTTAAAACATAGTTCACGATAAACCCAAAATCACATTCATTAATTATCGGGTTAAAGAACGAGTGTTATTTAAAACACTGTCCACGATAAACCCAAAAATCAATATCGATTAATTCCAATTAAACATTATTTAATTGGTACACTTCATTAAATCTAAATAAAAAGATTTAATCATTTCTCAACTGGGTTCAAGAACAGTGTTAGTGAAGACACCATTCACGACAAACCCAAATCACATTTGATATTCAATATAAGGCTCTGAATAGAAAATATATCGGCTTATATTCAATATCAAATTCTACGATTAACAAATGTCGTATTGGAAATAACGATACAAATATATCTTTCAAATTTCCATAACAACACCTGTATAATCACGAATTCCAACATCGAAATATTCCGAAGACAATTTCGATTCAAATCCACTCCAATGCAATCATTGGAAACTCTGGTTATTTTCAAAACCATTTCAAATTCAATTTATTTATTTAAAAATAAATAGAATTATAATTCTAGTTCAAAACTAGTTCATTTCGATAAAAATTTATTTTTATCTTTTCAAATATGGAGTTTTTCATCCCAAATCTTCACAAATCATTTCTTATGATTTTACACAAATTATTACTATTTTTAATAATTTTATCAAGGCCCGTACAGTCGATTTCCATCAATGGTCATCGAACTGCACTTACAGCGACCTTTTTCGAATTTGATTTGGACATAATTCCAAATCCAACCGTTAGATTTCTAATTTCAAATATTCATTAGAAAGCTCTTTTCGATACGAACCCAACGGTTCCGGTTTTAGGAGAATCCGACGGTCGGATCTCCCGTAATGTCCGTTTGAAATAAATGGTCGAAATTCACGAAATACCGCGGCGCGGCGCGTTCTATTCAGGCCATTATATTATATATATATAATATATATATAATATATATTTCGTCGATTTCTATTTAAAACGAATTATATAAATAGTTTTAAATTCGTTTCAAAAGCAACTTCAACTTCCATTTTAATTCAAATAAAAATTGAATTCTTCTTTATAAATTCGTTTTAAAATTCATTTCTATTCAATTCAAATTTCAATTCAATTTGAATTCATTTCAATTCGTTTTCAATTCAATTTGAATTCGTTTTCAATTCATTTCGTAATCGTTTTCAATTCAATTCATTTCGAAATCGTTTTCAATTCATTTCATTTCGAAATCGTTTTCAATTCATTTCATTTCGAAATCGTTTTCAATTCATTTCATTTCGAAATCGTTTTCAATTCATTTCATTTCGAAATCGTTTTCAATTCAATTCATTTCGAAATCGTTTTCAATTCATTTCATTTCGAAATCGTTTTCAATTCAATTCATTTCGAAATCGTTTTCAATTCATTTCATTCCGAAATCGTTTTCAATTCAATTCATTTCGAAATCGTTTTCAATTCAATTCATTTCGAAATCGTTTTCAATTCAATTCATTTCGAAATCGTTTTCAATTCAATTCATTTCGAAATCGTTTTCAATTCAATTCATTTCGAAATCGTTTTCAATTCAATTCATTTCGAAATCGTTTTCAATTCATTTCATTTCGAAATCGTTTTCAATTCAATTCATTTCGAAATCGTTTTCAATTCAATTCATTTCGAAATCGTTTTCAATTCAATTCATTTCGAAATCGTTTTCAATTCAATTCATTTCGAAATCGTTTTCAATTCAATTCATTTCGAAATCGTTTTCAATTCAATTCATTTCGAAATCGTTTTCAATTCAATTCATTTCGAAATCACTTTCAATTCAATTCATTTCGAAATGAATAAAATCGATATAAATATCGTTCTCGTCAAAATGGCGTCAATCTAATCAACACGGCTTCATATATTCCTTTATTTTCAAATATTCTATTTCAAATATTTCTTTTTCAAATATTTCTTTTTAAAACTGGAATGAGGCCCAATCAATTACCATATAGAGTTAATTATATGGATTTTCATACAACACATGTATATAATAGCATGGAAAAATAATCAACCATCAACCAAAGTGCACTACTCTGTATAAGCATCAAATATAGATATCCAACGCTTAAAACAGCCTGTCAATCAACCGATCGACATATTCAATCAATCGGGATGAGTGAACTTCAAATTTCATCCCAACACCTGTGTGGGGTTTCAAACAATCAAACACTGATTTTAGTTGTGCAGTTGGGCGATGTGTAAAATTTATCGTCCCAATCAATGTCATTCAAATAAGTGTACATAAACAAACCGTCTGGTTTGTAAATGAATATTTATTTACTCACATTCACGTTAAAAATTATATTTTTAACGACAAAACATTTTATTTCAACCTATGAATTTCTATTCAATTCATTTACACAATAAAATGATATTTTTATTTTCTAACACATTTTAGAAAATTTCGGCGGCATAACGGCACGATACTAGAAACGGGACAAGGCCTAGCCTTATCCCTGGTCTAGTGAAGGCCCACGCCATTCACATATCAATTTTAATCAATTTCCAATTCAACCAGTCAATCAAATCCAAATCAAATAATCTAACCAACTACACAACCAAACAAACAAGTCCATGGTATGTGGACGGGTGTCGGGTGCTTCTAATAAGCACCGTCTGCATCCTAGTATATATATATAACTAGAAAAATAGAATTTGAGTGAGAAGTTCTCACCGATAGCTATCCTAGCTCCACGGCACTTCATTGATAGAAATCTTCGCCAACTCGCCTTTTTGTCGCTTTCGCCCGTATTCTCTACATATGTAAAAATCGAATTTTTACTTTGCTATTCAATATATAAAAATCGAATTTTCACTTCGCTCTTCAATATATAAAAATCGAATTTTTACTTTGCTTTTCAATATATAAAAATCGAATTTTTACTTTGCTTTTCAATATATAAAAATCGAATTTTCACTTCGCTTTTCAATATATAAAAATCGAATTTTCACTTCGCTTTTCAATATATAAAAATCGAATTTTTACTTTGCTTTTCAATATATAAAAATCGAATTTTTACTTTGCTTTTCAATATATAAAAATCGAATTTTTACTTTGCTTTTCAATATATAAAAATCGAATTTTTACTTTGCTTTTCAATATATAAAAATCGAATTTTTACTTTGCTTTTCAATATATAAAAAACGAATTTTTACTTTGCTTTTCAATATATAAAAATCGAATTTTTACTTTGCTTTTCAATATATAAAAATCGAATTTTTACTTTGCTTTTCAATATATAAAAATCGAATTTTTACTTTGCTTTTCAATATATAAAAATCGAATTTTTACTTTGCTTTTCAATATATAAAAATCGAATTTTTATTTCAAAGTTCAATATATAAAAATCGAATTTTTATTTCAAAGTTCAAATCTTTTTCTTTTAAAAGTTCAAATCTTTTAAAACCTTTTCTAAAATCTGTTTTAAAACTTTTCTTAAAATCAGTTTTCTTTTTAAAGTTTAAAATAAAAAAAAATCAGTTTCTAAATCTGTAAAAAATCAGTTTTTCCTTTTAAAGTTTAAAATAAAAAAACAGTTTCTAAATCTGTTTTAAAAAAAAACAGTTTTTCAATCCTCCTTTAAAAATCAGTTTTAAAAGTAAAATAAAAAAAAACAGTTTTTAAAGTAAAATAAGAAAAAAAATCAGTGGGAACTTACAGCGTTTTTTTTTTAAAGAGGGAGGGGTGCGGCTACTCAGGAGGAGGCGGCGCTCGTGGGAGGTGGAGCAGGCGGCGCTGGCGATGAGGGGAGGCTGCGGCTTCAAGGGTGGCGGGGTCATCGAATCGGGGAGAGATGGATGGACTGGGGCGAGAGGGCGATGGAGGAGGTGCGGCTTGCCAGCGGTGGGTCGCGGTGGGAGGATGTGGCGACTCCGACGATCGCTCGTCGTTCTCTTTCCTTTTTTTTTTTCTAATTTCGATTCTGAATTAATTTAGAACGGGGGGGGGGGGGGGCAAAGGGGATATAGGAGAGAGAAGAGGGAAGTTAAATATATATAATTATATTTATATTATTTTAATTTTCCCCAAAAGTTGACTTTTACATACGACCTCGAAACGAGGTCCACCGCCTGTCGCCCATAGCGTTTTACCCTCATTCCGAACACAATGGGATATGTATCGTATGCTGATTCGATCGTTTGAACCAGTTTCCGTTAAATTTACATTTAAATCACTTTATTGAATTTTAAACGTACATTTCAAATTACCGGGGCCACATACTAACTAGAAAAATTCCAGAAAAATATTTTCTAGCTTCGTATTGACGATACGGTCCTAACAAAACTAGTTTTGTCGAATTCTGAGACCGTTAGAAAAATGGCCAATTTCCAGTCGATTAAAATCAACTGAAACTGGTCAAACGCGTTTTCTTTTGCCACGCTCACATATTGATTCGAAAAATTATGAAATTTGAAACCTAGCAATAACTTTACATCCCGGACCCAACAAAACTGGTTTCGTCGAAATCCGAGGTCGTTTGCAAAATGTCCATTTTTAAGGGCCTGAATTCCATAGCGACTATTCAGAATTTTCAACTGGACATATCTTTTGATTCCCGCTATGAAATTTCGATTTTTCGGATTCGATAGAAAGATATTATCAATTAGATCCCATCATTTTTGGTTTCACTAAAATCCGGATTGTTTTGCACCCGGTACATTCAATTGAAGTTTGAAATCGAATTATCGAACTACCGCGCCATTTTCAATTACTTTTATAATTATAAATAATTATTTATTTTCTAACGACGACGCGTATAATATATACGTTCGAATTCTATTCAAAATAAATTTCTCGTCGATATTATTTAAAGTAATTCATTTTAAATAATCAAAATTCGCTAAAATTGCCAAAATAAAAATTTTAAACTGGCCCAGATTTTACGGGTTGTTACAATCTCCCCCACTTAAAACTTTTCGTCCCCGAAAAGGAACAAAGTCGAAAGTGGTTTGATTAATCAACTCTACGTTCGATCTGGCTTCCATTCTCCAACTTTTCAGTTTCTGAGAATTTTCAAAATTTCAAAAATTTGGCTAACTCCCTAAATTTTTGAAAAATTTCGCCATAACCTCCCCTACACCGGGAGCATCGGGGAATTTCAAATAGCTTCCCCGGTCCTTCAGATCTCAAAAAGAAAAAGAAAAAGCCAAGCGGCTAGCCAATAGGCTCACAAAATCATCATCACCCAAACAAAACAGGAAATTATGTAGTAAACATGTACCTATTTGTCGGGCAAACAAATTTTATTCTCTGCTCTAGCCTCCTTGCTATGACCTGTTCAATATAAGTATATGTATATGCAAGCATATGCGACCAATTTCAATACAATCCATTATTTGATCAAATTAGGCATAATGGTTCAAAATTATCAAACAATTAAACAAACAACACAAACAGCAATCAATTAGTGAATTAGAGTTTTCAAATTCATAAATTTGATATATATGCAAAAATCACATTTTTGATGCCAAATCACAACAATGTATTCTAACTATATAAGTTTTGGTTCTCACACCAGTCTAATGGAAATATATAGAAAATCACACCTTCGAAACTCGAACATAAATGTTGATGATGCGATCGCTATCATCAATATCATCTTCGGGCGACTAGAGTGTGATGCTATATCTATCCAATATATTAAAACTTCGAATACACGCGGATCAGACGTATACGCAAAATCTATATATACTGGATTGTCCACATCAATATAAATGAATAATCAAATACGAATAATTGATTTATATTTCAAAACAAGATTTGTTTTCACTTAAAAAAAATATACTCCTCACACTCGTTCTAGGATACTACTGATCCCATCTCTAACGAGTCATTCTAATTGGATATTACTAATCCAATATCTGATGAATTCTTTCGTATGGTTCTAATGTGCCTTGTTCTCTAAGCTTTGCAAACCAAAGCTCTGATACCAACTGTGACGGCAAGGAATTTCGCTCGGTCCGAACCAGTCGTTAAACCGATCCAGGCCGTTCGAAACGCCCTATCGTTCGAGAACAGGACAAAACAGAACGCATACAGAAGAACATTTCATTGTATATTACAACAATGCATCAGATTATAAGAATATACAGAGTATAAATGAATATTACACAGAAATATCAGAGATTTAAATTACATTTAAATACATAGCAGCGGAAAATAATACAATACACAACTAGAAGGAGATATACGGATACAAAGCTTTCCGGATATCGTTCCAGCTGTAAACCAGGATCCTGTGAATATAAATCTGCAAAACCAAACTACTAGCTGCCCGTGTCAAAATAAGGGCACCCAGAGTTTAGGTTAAAACAATAAACCCCAGGTCAGTCATGGGACTGGTGTGAGAACTAAAACAGTTAATCTTTATTTTAAATCATTAGGTAAATCAAGGGACCACGCCGTATAACACGGAACGGGTTTCCTCCCAAGAATACCAGTGCATAAAACAAACAGCGCAATGCTAAATAAAGAAAAATGAAGCTGTTATAAGACCCAGGTCCTATCACACAATGCAACGCAAGCCGGGGGATAGGGTTTTCCCTTATAACAGCCAAAGAATGCTTGATACGTTTAAAACAAATCATTTGATACTATAATAAGTGCATAGTGTATAAAACAACTTCAAATCATAAGTATCAATCATAGGCGGCATGGGTACCATATATCATGTCGCCATACATAGGTTTACAAGTAAAACCGCAAATGTCACGTATTTGGAAATTGGATTTCCATCTATGAACCGAGGCAAAAGATAGTCCTCAACCGATTCGAGACTGCCTAGCCCGAGTCTCAGGATCAGAGCTCGAGTGACCCTTGGATCGTCAGGGCCGGTCCACCGATGTGGATTAAAATGCCTGAACACTACGTTTCCCCGCCCTTTGGGGCGTAAATGAGCCAAAATGACTCCATCGGTTCGAGAACGACCGATCAATCCGAGGCGCCTCGCAACAGCAACAACCACATAAGTCAAACTCGTCAGGGCGTGTAAAACCACTGACACCACTTTTTAGCTAGGAGGAAACGCAGGCCCTCCCTGAGGTCCTTTCTCCCGTTTTTGGTTCATACCGGGTGTGAAACACGCGAGGTAAACGTTACACAAAGCTACGCCACAAGGGCCGTGCTTTGATCATCACCACAAGACTTTGCTTTTCAACAGAAGCCTTGATCATTTGCATCTTAGCATGCCACACAGGCAAACCATCCTATGCAACCGATATCAGTCACACAGAATGAAATCCGATGTCAGACACACAGTCCATTTACAAGTCCGTTCTGGGTCTGAACGAAACCGGAGGCACCTAGTACCCCGCATATCCATCGATCTCCAAGTACGTCTGGACGATCACTAACTGTTTCCATCTTCTTGGGTGTACAGCCCAATCAAGATCATTAGTAAGCACCCAAACGACGTGAAGACTTCTGGTCTTCGACCACCGTCTTCATCTTCGACACTACGTCGAATCAGTTACTCAGAATGGGATAAACCCGGTCTTTCTGAATAACTCGCGTATATATTATAAAAGTGTTACACAAACACAACATACGCCTCATTCCAATTCATCAGTCACTAACCGTAAATTAATCAAGAGAATAATTCCCCAAATATTAACCCCGAAGGCCGAAACCAACATCAGATCAATATCCAGAAAACCATTCTGCTTGGCCAACCGACAGTTAGTTTCTAAATTTCACATTCATAGGGAAATGTTCCCATTAATTTTATCCAAGATAAATTTCTTGAATTTATTCTTCTTTGAATTTCGATTCAACTAGTCGAGATTAACGAACCTTACCGAAGTAATCATTGGTTTTAATTCCCCAATCCCAACCTATTTATCCCATGAAGTAAAACTGGTAATACTTCATATCTAACACCACAGTGTTATCGGTAAATTCAATTACCACTTCACGTTCAAATCTAATTAAAGATTTAACTATCGCCTGGAGCAAAACTGGTGATACTCCATTTCGATTATTTCAATCTAATTAAAGATTCATTAAAACTCCACTTAGTTTTAATCGTTAACTGGGTTAAAGAATCAGTGTCATTTAAAACACAGTTCACGATAAACCCAAAATCACATTCATTAATTATCGGGTTAAAGAACGAGTGTTATTTAAAACACTGTCCACGATAAACCCAAAAATCAATATCGATTAATTCCAATTAAACATTATTTAATTGGTACACTTCATTAAATCTAAATAAAAAGATTTAATCATTTCTCAACTGGGTTCAAGAACAGTGTTAGTGAAGACACCATTCACGACAAACCCAAATCACATTTGATATTCAATATAAGGCTCTGAATAGAAAATATATCGGCTTATATTCAATATCATATTCTACGATTAACAAATGTCGTATTGGAAATAACGATACAAATATATCTTTCAAATTTCCATAACAACACCTGTATAATCACGAATTCCAACATCGAAATATTCCGAAGACAATTTCGATTCAAATCCACTCCAATGCAATCATTGGAAACTCTGGTTATTTTCAAAACCATTTCAAATTCAATTTATTTATTTAAAAATAAATAGAATTATAATTCTAGTTCAAAACTAGTTCATTTCGATAAAAATTTATTTTTATCTTTTCAAATATGGAGTTTTTCATCCCAAATCTTCACAAATCATTTCTTATGATTTTACACAAATTATTACTATTTTTAATAATTTTATCAAGGCCCGTACAGTCGATTTCCATCAATGGTCATCGAACTGCACTTACAGCGACCTTTTTCGAATTTGATTTGGACATAATTCCAAATCCAACCGTTAGATTTCTAATTTCAAATATTCATTAGAAAGCTCTTTTCGATACGAACCCAACGGTTCCGGTTTTAGGAGAATCCGACGGTCGGATCTCCCGTAATGTCCGTTTGAAATAAATGGTCGAAATTCACGAACTGCCGCGGCGCGGCGCGTTCTATTCAGGCCATTATATTATATATATAATATATATAATATATATTTCGTCGATTTCTATTTAAAACGAATTATATAAATAGTTTTAAATTCGTTTCAAAAGCAACTTCAACTTCCATTTTAATTCAAATAAAAATTGAATTCTTCTTTATAAATTCGTTTTAAAATTCATTTCTATTCAATTCAAATTTCAATTCAATTTGAATTCATTTCAATTCGTTTTCAATTCAATTTGAATTCGTTTTCAATTCATTTCGTAATCGTTTTTAATTCAATTCATTTCGAAATCGTTTTCAATTCATTTCATTTCGAAATCGTTTTCAATTCATTTCATTTCGAAATCGTTTTCAATTCATTTCATTTCGAAATCGTTTTCAATTCAATTCATTTCGAAATCGTTTTCAATTCATTTCATTTCGAAATCGTTTTCAATTCAATTCATTTCGAAATCGTTTTCAATTCATTTCATTTCGAAATCGTTTTCAATTCAATTCATTTCGAAATCGTTTTCAATTCAATTCATTTCGAAATCGTTTTCAATTCAATTCATTTCGAAATCGTTTTCAATTCAATTCATTTCGAAATCGTTTTCAATTCAATTCATTTCGAAATCGTTTTCAATTCAATTCATTTCGAAATCGTTTTCAATTCAATTCATTTCGAAATCGTTTTCAATTCAATTCATTTCGAAATCGTTTTCAATTCAATTCATTTCGAAATCGTTTTCAATTCATTTCATTTCGAAATCGTTTTCAATTTAATTCATTTTGAAATCGTTTTCAATTCAATTCATTTCGAAATCGTTTTTAATTCAATTCATTTCGAAATCGTTTTCAATTCAATTCATTTCGAAATCGTTTTCAATTCATTTCATTTCGAAATCGTTTTCAATTCAATTCATTTCGAAATCACTTTCAATTCAATTCATTTCGAAATGAATAAAATCGATATAAATATCGTTCCCGTCAAAATGGCGTCAATCTAATCAACACGACTTCATATATTCCTTTATTTTCAAATATTCTATTTCAAATATTTCTTTTTCAAATATTTCTTTTTAAAACTGGAATGAGGCCCAATCAATTACCATATAGAGTTAATTATATGGATTTTCATACAACACATGTATATAATAGCATGGAAAAATAATCAACCATCAACCAAAGTGCACTACTCTGTATAAGCATCAAATATAGATATCCAACGCTTAAAACAGCCTGTCAATCAACCGATCGACATATTCAATCAATCGGGATGAGTGAACTTCAAATTTCATCCCAACACCCGTGTGGGGTTTCAAACAATCAAACACTGATTTTAGTTGTGCAGTTGGGCGATGTGTAAAATTTATCGTCCCAATCAATGTCATTCAAATAAGTGTACATAAACAAACCGTCTGGTTTGTAAATGAATATTTATTTACTCACATTCACGTTAAAAATTATATTTTTAACGACAAAACATTTTATTTCAACCTATGAATTTCTATTCAATTCATTTACACAATAAAATGATATTTTTATTTTCTAACACATTTTAGAAAATTTCGGCGGCATAACGGCACGATACTAGAAACGGGACAAGGCCTAGCCTTATCCCCGGTCTAGTGAAGGCCCACGCCATTCACATATCAATTTTAATCAATTTCCAATTCAACCAATCAATCAAATCCAAATCAAATAATCTAACCAACTACACAACCAAACAAACAAGTCCATGGTATGTGGACGGGTGTCGGGTGCTTCTAATAAGCACCGTCTGCATCCTAGTATATATATATAACTAGAAAAATAGAATTTGAGTGAGAAGTTCTCACCGATAGCTATCCTAGCTCCACGGCACTTCATTGATAGAAATCTTCGCCAACTCGCCTTTTTGTCGCTTTCGCCCGTATTCTCTACATATGTAAAAATCGAATTTTTACTTTGCTATTCAATATATAAAAATCGAATTTTCACTTCGCTCTTCAATATATAAAAATCGAATTTTTACTTTGCTTTTCAATATATAAAAATCGAATTTTTACTTCGCTTTTCAATATATAAAAATCGAATTTTCACTTCGCTTTTCAATATATAAAAATCGAATTTTTACTTCGCTTTTCAATATATAAAAATCGAATTTTTACTTTGCTTTTCAATATATAAAAATCGAATTTTTACTTTGCTTTTCAATATATAAAAATCGAATTTTTACTTTGCTTTTCAATATATAAAAATCGAATTTTTACTTTGCTTTTCAATATATAAAAATCGAATTTTTACTTTGCTTTTCAATATATAAAAATCGAATTTTTACTTTGCTTTTCAATATATAAAAATCGAATTTTTACTTTGCTTTTCAATATATAAAAATTGAATTTTTACTTTGCTTTTCAATATATAAAAATCGAATTTTTACTTTGCTTTTCAATATATAAAAATCGAATTTTTACTTTGCTTTTCAATATATAAAAATCGAATTTTTACTTTGCTTTTCAATATATAAAAATCGAATTTTTATTTCAAAGTTCAATATATAAAAATCGAATTTTTATTTCAAAGTTCAAATCTTTTTCTTTTAAAAGTTCAAATCTTTTAAAACCTTTTCTAAAATCTGTTTTAAAACTTTTCTTAAAATCAGTTTTCTTTTTAAAGTTTAAAATAAAAAAAAATCAGTTTCTAAATCTGTAAAAAAATCAGTTTTTCCTTTTAAAGTTTAAAATAAAAAAACAGTTTCTAAATCTGTTTTTAAAAAAAACAGTTTTTCAATCCTCCTTTAAAAATCAGTTTTAAAAGTAAAATAAAAAAAAAAACAGTTTTTAAAGTAAAATAAGAAAAAAAATCAGTGGGAACTTACAGCGTTTTTTTTTTTTTAAAGAGGGAGGGGTGCGGCTACTCAGGAGGAGGCGGCGCTCGTGGGAGGTGGAGCAGGCGGCGCTGGCGATGAGGGGAGGCTGCGGCTTCAAGGGTGGCGGGGTCATCGAATCGGGGAGAGATGGATGGACTGGGGCGAGAGGGCGATGGAGGAGGTGCGGCTTGCCAACGGTGGGTCGCGGTGGGAGGATGTGGCGACTCCGACGATCGCTCGTCGTTCTCTTTCCTTTTTTATTTTTTTTTTCTAATTTCGATTCTGAATTAATTTAGAACGGGGGGGGGGGGCAAAGGGGATATAGGAGAGAGAAGAGGGAAGTTAAATATATATAATTATATTTATATTATTTTAATTTTCCCCAAAAGTTGACTTTTACATACGACCTCGAAACGAGGTCCACCGCCTGTCGCCCATAGCGTTTTACCCCCATTCCGAACACAATGGGATATGTATCGTATGCTGATTCGATCGTTTGAATCAGTTTCCGTTAAATTTACATTTAAATCACTTTATTGAATTTTAAACGTACATTTCAAATTACCGGGGCCACATACTAACTAGAAAAATTCCAGAAAAATATTTTCTAGCTTCGTATTGACGATACGGTCCTAACAAAACTAGTTTCGTCGAATTCTGAGACCGTTAGAAAAATGGCCAATTTCCAGTCGATTAAAATCAACTGAAACTGGTCAAACGCGTTTTCTTTTGCCACGCTCACATATTGATTCGAAAAATTATGAAATTTGAAACCTAGCAATAACTTTACATCCCGGACCCAACAAAACTGGTTTCGTCGAAATCCGAGGTCGTTTGCAAAATGTCCATTTTTAAGGGCCTGAATTCCATAGCGACTATTCAGAATTTTCAACTGGACATATCTTTTGATTCCCGCTATGAAATTTCGATTTTTCGGATTCGATAGAAAGATATTATCAATTAGATCCCATCATTTTTGGTTTCACTAAAATCCGGATTGTTTTGCACCCGGTACATTCAATTGAAGTTTGAAATCGAATTATCGAACTACCGCGCCATTTTCAATTCCTTTTATAATTATAAATAATTATTTATTTTCTAACGACGACGCGTATAATATATACGTTCGAATTCTATTCAAAATAAATTTCTCGTCGATATTATTTAAAATAATTCATTTTAAATAATCAAAATTCGCTAAAATTGCCAAAATAAAAATTTTAAACTGGCCCAGATTTTACGGATTGTTACAGACGTCGATACCTAAAATCTTCGTCGATGGACTTGGAAAAACTGACGTGGTGAAAATACATGATTGACTCGGTCCGACCAGCCCAAAATGCTTGAACGCGGCAAAACTCGTCGCGGAAAAATATATTGATTTTGGTGAAAAGCAGTGTCGCGCACTCAAAAACAGATGATCGACACGCGTCGATCGCGAAAAATTGCTTGCGTGACTCGCGACTCTCAAATCTGGCAATTTGGAAGGATTTTACCAAAAACTGGATTTTCACGTGTCGATCACTCAAAAAACAGTTGATCGACACGGTAGGATCAGGAAAAAAATATTGATTTGGCAAGTTGGCAAAGTGGAAGTTGGTACATTCAAAAAATAGTGATCGGCTCGAGTTGATCACGCAAAAATGCATGCGCAACACAGCCAGATCACCCAGGAATTTTTGCTTAAAAACTTGGCTTGGTAAGGAAATTTCGTATCCCTATATTTTGAATCCCGAGTGGGATTCGAAATCCCCTGCCTCGACTAAGCCCGGACAGAGAAAATATCGACTCTAGCTCGGGATTTTTGGGAGTCGAAATCTGGCAACAGCGGGGGATACGAAATTCGGCACAAGGAAAAGGACGGATGGACTCGAAATTGGCATGGCCGCGTACCCAAGATTTTTGATGCGAAAAGTGGTAGACTTGGCAAGGGATTCGAAATCCCTGGATTTTTCCAAGGCTTTTGGCACAATGAGAAACACGGTAGGATAACGTATTTTTGCTTGCTAGACACGAGTTTTCAACGATTTTTTAGGGATTCAAAATTTCAAAGTGGCAAACATGCCAGATTTTTTGGCAAACCAGATTCTACCGTGTCGATCACTTATTTTGGTCTGATCGACACGCGTTTTCACCTGATTTTCTAGATTTTTCGATCTTTTGACAAAACTTTGATTTTTTCGACTCCGATTTTGGGATGCGAATTTCGTATCCCTCCCGGATATGAAATTCAAGCTGATACACCCAAAACTCACTTATAAATAGCCCCTTGCTTGGCATTCAATGTGCTTGGTTCTCATTTGGTATTTTGGACTTCTTGGAGCTCTCAAGCATCATTAACGGCTCACCTTCTTCCTCACGACTATTGGACTAACATGGATCTCTAAACGTTTTCTTTCAACATTTTGACATTTCCTTGGACATTTACAGTGCGTTTGGACTATTTTCAGATATTTTTGGATTTCTTGACATTGAAGTTATATTTTGGACATTGTTGACCAAGTAAACACCTTTTCTACTCAACGAAGAGGAAGAAGGGCATTTTGGTCAAAATTTAGAATTAACAAATATTTTATTGTTCTTTTACATAACTTTGTACACAAATATTGTCGAAACTCGTACAACTTTTGTAATCAACTATTATATGATGAATGATTACTATAAAGTGGATGTAGGTGTCAGTGTTGAACCACTATAAAAGGTCGTGTTCTCGCCGCATTTCATTACTTTAAATTTGGATTATCGTTTTTCTACAAATCATACACTCGAGTGTTGGCGTGCGCGAATAGTAACAATTCCCCACTCAACAATTTGGCATGCCAGGAAGGGGGTGCACAACTTTGACTTTTGCTTTGGAATGGATTCTCGAATTTGTTTTTGGATTTGGTTTTGGTTTTCAACCTTGGTTTCAATTTTCGACTTCGAGTTTGTTACTCGCTTCTCATCATGGTTAAGCGCAAGAAGCACGACGCTACCGCTGAAGCTCATGGTACTAAGGTGAGGGAAATCAAGAACTTTCTTCGATTGTAGTTCCTCGAATTATGTCACTCGTGAAGACATTGATGGGATGACTAAGAATTTGGCTACGGATTAGAACGCATGACTCGAGGATCAGAAATAAGCTTTTACTACCTTTCTTGCTTGGATTGAGGATAAAATAAGAAATTCTGGAAGGCCGACTGGTCAGGCAGATATTATTGGAACAAGTACTGGAGTTCCTCAAGCTGCGACTCAAGACGTAGGGGCAACCACACAAACTAATCAGCAGGCCGATGTCGATTCTCGGACCGGTGTCGGTCCCGCTACATTCGGGGCCACCCTTAATCCCGACGTCGCTCCATCCTGTGACGCTTTGGTTGATCAGGTTGTGGGCTCCGCTATTAGTAATGTTGTTCAAGCGCCAGTATGTGCAGTTTTGGATGGTAGTGCTCTCATGGTTCTGGGAGTCGGGATTGTCCCAAATGCGGCCCCTCAAGTTGGAATTCAAACGGATATTCTTCTTGCTAATCAATCGATTCCTAATTTGGACTTAAACACTAAGGGCACCAGTGTCGCTTTGGATAATCTGAATCAATTGCTTACTTTCGGTAATCGCGGATGTTATTCGTCGATTCACTCAAAACTCTTCTTTGGACTTGGGTCGTGTGACTCATAGTCTGTTCTATTTGGATATAAGGAATTCTCGCAACCCACCGAATCTCAAACTACCGATGTTGAAAGCTTACGATGGTCGGAAGGATCCGACTGCTCACTTGATGCGATATATCCAGCATATGGAAGTTCTCTCAGCTTCGAAAAGTGTCATGGCAAAGTGTTTTCCGCTTTACTTGACAGATCTAGCTGCAATGTGGTTCGCGCAGTTGGAGACGGACTCTATCACTTCTTGGAATGCTTTGGTCGGGAAGTTTGTGGAACATTTCAGAGTTAACATCGCTTGTAATACCCTATATTTTAATACACAGTAATTATATAATTAAGATAATAAAATGAATATTAGTTCAGAATTTGGTAAAATAGACTTTAACGTTGCATCCATTATGAAATTTTGGTTCAGATAGGCTCTTAGTTTTCATAAACTGGATTTAATATGAAGAAGTTATGGACTTAAGAAGGATGCACAAATATATATATATTATATATTAAATAAAATAAACAACGTTCAAAAGCAACGGTCATTGACAACCCTGTTGTATATAACGGTGTTGTATACACAATTATATGATTTTTGTTTGATGATAACAACCAAATAAATATTATTTTAATGTGTTTGATATTGTACTGTTATTGTAAATCACAGACTGGAATATAATATTTATATTTAAATAAAATACAACTGTACAGAAATTTAAATATTCACAGTAATTTATTTGAATAGAATATTTTATTTCAATATCAAACAGTACATCTATATTACTCAACACTCAATATTTTTTCACTTATACATTCACAGACCCAATATACAGACACTTTCATTGTTACTCAGCTCCTCACTATAATACTGTCTATACATCTCATATTCAATCACTGATACATTTACATTCACTGACACTGTCTCTCAGTCTTCAGTCTTCACAGCACTTCACTGTTAGTCCAGTCATCAGCTGCTTACCTGTCAGATGGAACACACACACACACACAGTATACTGCAATAGAAATAAAACTGAACACATGCAAATATAAATTTTATTTTTAAAATTCTATTTGCCTCAGTTTTCTGGTGTGTTTCTCATCCTTTTTCATGACTTGATCTGATTTATAAAACCATCAATCTGTGTCTAGACAGCTTGTGATATTCACAGTGATACACTGTAAATACCACAAGGCAGACAACATATATATCTCAATGCAGGGACAGGGACAACTCGTCTGATGGCTGCATGTACACACATGTACACGTGTGCACTGCCACGCCAATCAGATTGCAACTGAGGAGTAGCCACATGGACCTGTTCGACTCAGTGCAATACACAAAGTCAACATAGTCAACTCAAGACAAAGTGGTCAAGGAAACTCAATAATCAAAACAGCAAATTCAACGTGCAACAAGAATGCCAAGTGTACACAGCAAGTGTACAATCTTTTTAAAATACTAGGGTAATCCAGACAAGCAAACATTCATGGTCAACAAGTATATGGTGATACAAGCATGAAACAGATGGCACAAGAGGCGATAAGAGCAGTTCAGAATGATGATCATGTCAACATGATGCACACAACAATATACATATACAGCAAGTAACTCAAGTATGGTGAAGCACAGAATGGCCAAGCATCAATACAAACAATATGCACAAATCCACATTTCAGCTCAATAAAGTTATGCTAAATCAAAGGGGCAGGAAGTTCAAATCTCATTCAAAAAGTAATCAACACAAATATGGTGATACATGTGATCATGTTCATGGACAACATCAACATACAAAATGGGATGTGATAATAGCAGGTCAAAGTGGCATAATGATTGCATACATCAAGCCTGTACAAGTTGTGCACAAATCATGCAAGCTAGAAGAACAGCTACAGAAGTGAGTCGAGTGATGACCGAGCATGTATTCACATATAAGGTAATATGTCGAGCCAGTTTAAAGTGTTCAAGTGCAAATCGATTAGTGAAACTGGGTAGAGCATACAGAGTGGAGCAGTTCAAGTGACTACTGCATGGTAGTATGACAACACAGATTCTATAAAGATGATACAACATCATGGTTCACGAACAAATGGAGATGGGTTAAAGCATGTTTATTTCAGCAAACAAATGTGAATCATCATGATGGTGCAAAATGTTCTCAATATTCAAAGCACAACATAGCTTTGTAAAGTCAACTGCAAAGGTATGGGAAAGAAATGTCCAAGCATGATGTGGTTCAGCAGCATATACATGTTTCAGAAATATGGTCAAGCAAAATTAGCATGCACAAGCTCAAGAAAATTCAGCATCCAACTCTTTCCAGAATTTATCAAGTAAAAGGGGAAAGCCAACAATTTCAGGAATTCATTTATCTCGGAAATTCTACAATCAATCAAGTAAATTCAGACTTTGTCTGAGCAAAAGAGGAAAGTAATTATCAGAAAATACAGTGAAGCAGATTTAGCAAGAACCAAGGGAAAATGAATTCGAGCATGGCAACAATAAAATTCAGAAACAAATCATCTTTGCCTTCATATCTTTCCAGAATTTCACGCATGGAATTCACACGGTTTTAAATTCGAAAATTCAGTGTTGATAATAAGGGAAACAAATTTTTTTTCTTTCAGAAAAGATCAATTTTTTTTGGGATAGAAATCGTTTTTGAATACTTTCCAAAAATTCCTCAAATCATATCATGGCAACATTCTTTCTATTGAATTCAAAAGGGAACTTTCACGCAAGCATCTTTGGCATACTTCTGATGTTTCCAGAAATGAGTAAACAAAGGGCAAGAAATCAATTATGTTTTTCCAGAAATCATGCTTGAATTCAAAGGGGCAATTCGACTTGCTTAAGGCAACATAAGGACACAAATGATCTAAGGAATTAAGGCAATTTTTCAAAATCGTTTTCAATTCAGAAATTCATTATTTCCTGTTTTAATTCAATTAGGAAAGTCTTCCAAGGCAACAAATAATTGTCCAGAATTTATCAAGGAATGAAGCCTTTATTACAAGTTAAATTCGAAGCAATCAAATCCACAAATCAAAAAGGGAAAGCACCACAACAAATCAGCCAGTCAATATTAGCGAAATCAGAGTGTTAAGGGTTTTATTTTACCCTATATTACACACAGATTCATCACAGGCAAACACACAGGAAATCGAAATTATACTACAACAAAAAATACAAAGAAAATCGTATTCAGAGCACTCACAGGTTTTTCAGAGATTCGATCGCCAGAGAGTGAGAGGGACAACCAAATCAATCGACGAAGAAGAACACATCAGAGAACATGAATTCATCAATCTGAAGCCATCGAGATTTGTTTTGGGGCAAACATTAAAACCCTAGCTTCTCAAAGTCGGCCGCCATTTTTTTCAGAAACAAAGAGATCGGGTGTAAAGAATAGAAATGGGCCGGTCATTTACAAAGGGGATGACCCTTCTATTTTTAACTCCTAGGGTTTCACTTTTGTTTTAATGTTTGTGTTATTTTAATTCGTTGTAAAATCAATCTGAACAGTCTTCTGGAGTCTGTAAAATTCTAGAACTCAGTTACGGGTTAACTGACAGTCCACTGGAGTCTGTAAAATCTGGGTAACGAGTTACAGGGTTTGTAATTCGGGAAATCTGATCGAGTGAATATCAATCAGTCTAGGGTTTTGAGCGTAGGGTTAGGACAGGAGCAGGCGCTGCGAGTGTACATGGTCTTGTATGTGGGATCTGTTTATAACATCTAGTAGAAACCTTAGGAATGCAGCAGTAGGCAGGGTTTTGCCGAAGCTGGGTATATCTGTGTGTGATTTATTTTCTGCACTTTTATTTCTGCTGTATTCTGTGATCTGTTTATTATTTTAATATCCTGTCAGTTTTTCAATTCGGTTTAAAAACTGTGATAAACCCTATTCACCCCCCTCTAGGGTTAATCTAGATCCAACATTTGGTATCAGAGCAGGTATTCGGTTAACTCTAGAGCAATGGTGATTCCTAGTTATCAGTCCATAGAGAGTCAGTCCAGTCACATTCCAAATATTTTTGATGGTACAGATTTTTTAAACTGGAAATCCAAAATGGAATTTTATTTAAAATCTGTTAATATTAAATGTTGGAATGTTGTTATCCATGGATTTGATAGTGTAGATATTACTTTCAATACCCGTGCTATGAAAATTATATTTGATTATCTTAGTACTGAATAGTTTAATCTTATCTGCCATTGTTTATCTGCACAGGAAATCTGGGATACTCTCAATACAAAGTATGGAAAATCTGACAACGGCAGCTCAAAACCCGAGAAAGTCAACTAAGATTCAGAACTCTGTTTAACAGGATTTACAAATGAAAATTCAGAAGGATCAGATGATGGAGAATCAACAGATGCTGAAGTTGAAAATTTCTCATACGAAGATTTGGTTTATATGTGTGTTGATTTAACTAAATCTGTTGATAAACTCAAATCTAAAAACAAATCTCTGAAATCTAGGAATACTGAGTTGACCAGCAAAATTGATGATTTGGAATCACAGCTTGAATATTTTAAAAAAAAATCAAATTCAGATTGCAAAAATTGTTTAAAATTGAAAACCAATCTTGTTCATCTCAATAAAAATATTCAAAAGTTTGAAAAGGAAATTCTGATCTTAAAAGAAAACAAGATTGAGTTATCAAATTTGAACAATCTTCTACAAAAGGAATTTGAAGTTTTTAAGACTGATATAAGTTCCAAATTTGAGATTGCTGAAAATGAAAATTTGGTGAGAAGTGATTTGATTTTGAAAGAACTTGAAAATGAGATTGAAAAATCCAAGATTTTTGAGTCTGAAAAACAAAAACGATTTGAACTTAAAATCTCGGAATCTCAAGCCAAAATTAGATTGGTTGAAAATGAGAATTTGGTTTTAAAACAGACCAATGCTGAACAGATGATCGCTATAAATAATTGCTCAAATTTATTAAAAGAAAATGGCGATCTAAAATCCAAAATTCAACGATTGGAATCAACATTGGATAAATTTTCTAATGGGGAAAAATCGTTGAATATGCTGTTACAAAACCAAGTTTCTAGTGGAAATAAATCTGGTCTTGGCTTCGGGAAAAATGATGTTTCTAGAAAACAAAATTCAAATGATTTGAACAATCCCACGAACTGCTTTGGAAATAATTGTTTTGATAATTTTAACTTTGATAATTTCAAAGGTTATTTGAATCAAAATTGTGATGAGAAATCGTTTTATAATAAACCATTTAAACATTCTTGGATCCCAAAAAATAAAACGGGCTTCGTCAAGTTCAAACAGGTTTGGGTTCCTAAGGGTACGAAAGTTAATTCTAATGGCTTGTTATATAAACAGATTTGGGTACCAAAAGATGTGAACACAACTGTAAGTGGTTTTACAAACTTTGTTAGACCACTCGATCCTATAAACTGTTAGATACCGAAGGAGGCTGAGGAACTGCTGTGCAGAAAGAGAAACTGAATTCAAACTGCTTCATATCATTGAATCACTTTCAGTTCCTTTAGCCAAACTAGTTGAGTTAGAGATTCTGGTTTACACTGATCTCATGTATGATCTCTGAACTCATCTTCGTAAGTATCTTTTAATTTTCTTGTTTATTTCTTCTTCTATCTCCTTCTGTCTCTTCTGTTTTTTTCTTTTAACTTGTCACTGCCATATATCCTTTCTCTTGAGCTTTCTTAACTTCCAATTGCAGTTCTCATAATCTTGTGGAAATTTGCTTTATTTGAATCGAACTCTGATGTGTTAATTATTTCTAGATCTTGATGTTAATCTTGTAAATATCTGCAATTGTTTTGAAGTTTATTTTCTGATTTATGAATTCATAACAGTGTTGATGTATTCTTGTCAAATCTTGAACACTGTTAATTAGAATTCTAAATTTTTAAAGATCTGAAAGTTTAATGGAAATTCACACATCGTTGTTGTTTTGAGATTCTTCTAATTCATTTTAGAAAAACTTGAAATATTACATTCATTACAGCACTCCATTATTTATCAGTAGTGGTATTTCCATTATTATTTTTATTGGCTTGGAAATTTTAAATTGTCTAGAATCTCAGTGATACATCTTGAAAATCATTGTTATTCATGATCATCATGGTTAGAATTGTTTGTTTGAAATCATCTGAATTTATTAATATTTTGAATAATCACACACCTCCTAAATTTGAAATTATCAATCTTGTGTGACTAATTCATTATATTTCAAAACTTGACATTGATTCAAGTGATTTCAAATAAATTATTTTGGATCATGAATATCTATCTAACCTGATGTAAATGATTTTTTTTCCCTATGGGTTTGTCAGAAATCCCTGTGAAAATTTCTTTGAAAATATGGTCTTAAAATTCTCTATTATTTCATGGTTATTTGATTTTAATATATGTTTGTTTAAAATCATTTGAAATTATTGATTTATTGAATCGCACACATATCTTGAATCTGAAATATAATATTGTATGATTGATTCATTAAATCCTGATATATTCACATTTCTTCAAATGATTTCAAATAAACTAAATTTTATAATCATGGATCATGGAATATTTTTTTTTGTGACCTTCAGAAACATCGTCTGACAAGTCTGTTGTGATATTGATTTTTCTGTGTTGCTCTGATACCGCTTTAAAAAAAGTTTGTTCTGGAATCACATGCTTGCTGCTCTGATACATGTGCATAATCTATTACCTCATCTGTTTGGGCTTGGTACTCAATAATTTTTTTTGTCTAGGACATTCTTGTTCAGTATCATGTTAAAATTCCTCGTAAATAGAGACACCAAGTGGTATCAGAAGTGCTTATTTTTTTTGTTTCACCTATCTGTACTGAGATTCAAATTTTCACCTTGTATAGATCCACACATTTTTTTTGCCTTATACAAATAAATGTGCTAAATTTGTCTGGCTGGGTTTGTGTTTAAAGTTCTTTGGTGTGAGATGTCCATGATAGTCCATCAGGGTGTAATTAAATTCCTCGATAAGCGAGAACATTTGGTATCAGCCTTTTTCACTCATCTGTCTTTTGAATTATCACCCTATATAGATTCAATTTTTTTTTTAAATCTGTTTAATTTCTTCTTGTAATTGTTTTTCAATTTTAAAATTATCTATTTTTTATTCATTCAGAAATTGAAATCAATATCCAATTTATGCTATGTTTATAATTCATCAAAATTATTATCAGTTTTTGAAATTGTGATGAATTGTGACTACAGTGTATTTCACAACAAGAGGAGATTTTATTTGGATTTTCATGATGGTTGAATATTTATTATAATATTTTTGAACTGGGAATTATTTCACGATCATCTTCTTCTTCTATCACCCGTCTGCCATCCATCATGTTTTTATATTAATGTGGAGAGTTTATTTTTTTTAAAAAAAAAATCATCTTGTTTTAAAACAGTGAAAATTATTTGTGATAGAAATGGGACTATATTATTTTTCAAAATTTGTGATAATTGAAAATTTTCAATAATTCCGGTACAGTCGAGCTTATTTCATAATATAATTAATTTAGAAATTTATTTTACAGTCCATTTCTGTACCTACCACATTTCTATTATCCACATTGGTTTCATATACCGAGGATTTTTTTTTTTGCTGAAAATGATAAAAGTATAATTAATTTATAAGAGTGTCTCTAACCTCATTTAAAAATCCAAGCCCTGGTTATGCATGGTTATGAGACGTCTTATAATTTAAGCTGCAACTGATCCCATTTAAAAATCCAAGCTCTGGTTATGCGTGGTCAGTGTGCTCTTAAATAAAAATAAAAGAAAAAGGAATAATGTGCTATAAATTGAAATAAACTTGAAATTCTCCTCTGAGTATAAAAACCAGCCTATCAATCCATCTTCCAATCTGTGAAATGTGTTAAAATCTTATGACGTATTATGATTTGCTGATTGTTGGGTATTGGGATTTGAGGTTATTCAATCTTGTCACTTAAATTGAATTAGTAATTATAGTCCAAATTCCATCTCTGTTTTTTTTAACCTCATTTTTTTTTGGAAAATAATTGGAATACATTTTTTTTACTCTCCCCATTTTATATAAAATTCATCGTAAATCCGTCATTCTCTACAATGTGAGATATGCCACCAGTTCTTAGTTTACTATGATTTTTGTTTGACTGATTGAGATTTATGATGACTGTTCTTCCTCTTAAGCTGATATAATATTTGTTAGTCATTTTTCATCTATATTTTTAAATTCTGTATCCTTTTGATGATAACAAAAGGGGGAGAATGGATAGAGATTTTGATTTATAAGTGAATATTTTATAAATATTTTTAATTTTGAAAATTTATTATTATTCATACATTTCACTCATGCACAGTTATAGGGGGAGTTGTCTGTTGTAGGGGGAGCTAATAAATAGGGGGAATTCAATATTCACTGTAAATAGGGGGAGTTCAATATTCACTGTCAAACACATCTATTGTATACAAAATCTTTTATTTGTTTGTCATCATCAAAAGGGGGAGACTGTTGTATATAACGGTGTTGTATACACAATTATATGATTTTTGTTTGATGATAACAACCAAATAAATATTATTTTAATGTGTTTGATATTGTACTGTTATTGTAAATCACAGACTGGAATATAATATTTATATTTAAATAAAATACAACTGTACAGAAATTTAAATATTCACAATATTTTATTTGAATAGAATATTTTATTTCAATATCAAACAGTACATCAATATTACTCAACACTCAATATTTTTTCACTTATACATTCACAGACCCAATATACAGACACTTTCATTGTTACTCAGCTCCTCACTATAATACTGTCTATACATCTCATATTCATATTCAATCACTGATACATTTACATTCACTGACACTGTCTCTCAGTCTTCAGTCTTCACAGCACTTCACTGTTAGTCCAGTCATCAGCTGCTTACCTGTCAGATGAAACACACACACACAGTATACTGCAATAGAAATAAAACTGAACACATGCAAATATAAATTTTATTTTTAAAATTCTATTTGCCTCAGTTTTCTGGTGTGTTTCTCATCCTTTTTCATGACTTGATCTGATTTATAAAACCATCAATCTGTGTCTAGACAGCTTGTGATATTCACAGTGATACACTGTAAATACCACAAGGCAGACAACAT
The DNA here is from genome assembly GCA_030737875.1 of Allium sativum. Lineage (NCBI taxonomy): Eukaryota > Viridiplantae > Streptophyta > Magnoliopsida > Asparagales > Amaryllidaceae > Allium > Allium sativum. The sequence continues at coordinate 791,567,495 of CM060919.1, read as the reverse complement.
ATATATCTCAATGCAGGGACAGGGACAACTCGTCTGATGGCTGCATGTACACACATGTACACATGTGCACTGCCATGCCAATCAGATTGCAACTGAAGAGTAGCCACATGGACCTGTTCGACTCAGTGCAATACACAAAGTCAACATAGTCAACTCAAGACAAAGTGGTCAAGGAAACTCAATAATCAAAACAGCAAATTCAACGTGCAACAAGAATGCCAAGTGTACACAGCAAGTGTACAATCTTTTTAAAATACTAGGGTAATCCAGACAAGCAAACATTCATGGTCAACAAGTATATGGTGATACAAGCATGAAACAGATGGCACAGGAGGCGATAAGAGCAGTTCAGAATGATGATCATGTCAACATGATGCACACAGCAATATACATATACAGCAAGTAACTCAAGTATGGTGAAGCACAGAATGGCCAAGCATCAATACAAACAATATGCACAAATCCACATTTCAGCTCAATAAAGTTATGCTAAATCAAAGGAGCAGGAAGTTCAAATCTCATTCAAAAAGTAATCAACACAAATATGGTGATACATGTGATCATGTTCATGGACAACATCAACATACAAAATGGGATGTGATAATAGCAGGTCAAAGTGGCATAATGATTGCATACATCAAGCCTGTACAAGTTGTGCACAAATCATGCAAGCTAGAAGAACGGCTACAGAAGTGAGTCGAGTGATGACCGAGCATGTATTCACATATAAGGTAATATGTCGAGCCAGTTTAAAGTGTTCAAGTGCAAATCGATTAGTGAAACTGGGTAGAGCATACAGAGTGGAGCAGTTCAAGTGACTACTGCATGGTAGTATGACAACACAGATTCTATAAAGATGATACAACATCATGGTTCACGAACAAATGGAGATGGGTTAAAGCATGTTTATTTCAGCAAACAAATGTCAATCATCATGATGGTGCAAAATGTTCTCAATATTCAAAGCACAACATAGCTTTGTAAAGTCAACTGCAAAGGTATGGGAAAGAAATGCCCAAGCATGATGTGGTTCAGCAGCATATACATGTTTCAGAAATATGGTCAAGCAAAATTAGCATGCACAAGCTCAAGAAAATTCAGCATCCAACTCTTTCCAGAATTTATCAAGTAAAAGGGGAAAGCCAACAATTTCAGGAATTCATTTATCTCGGAAATTCTACAATCAATCAAGTAAATTCAGACTTTGTCTGAGCAAAAGAGGAAAGTAATTATCAGAAAATACAGTGAAGCAGATTTAGCAAGAACCAAGGGAAAATGAATTCGAGCATGGCAACAATAAAATTCAGAAACAAATCATCTTTGCCTTCATATCTTTCCAGAATTTCACGCATGGAATTCACACGGTTTTAAATTCGAAAATTCAGTGTTGATAATAAGGGAAACAAATTTTTTTTCTTTCAGAAAAGATCAATTTTTTTTGGGATAGAAATCGTTTTTGAATACTTTCCAAAAATTCCTCAAATCATATCATGGCAACATTCTTTCTATTGAATTCAAAAGGGAACTTTCACGCAAGCATCTTTGGCATACTTCTGATGTTTCCAGAAATGAGTAAACAAAGGGCAAGAAATCAATTATGTTTTTCCAGAAATCATGCTTGAATTCAAAGGGGCAATTCGACTTGCTTAAGGCAACATAAGGACACAAATGATCTAAGGAATTAAGGCAATTTTTCAAAATCGTTTTCAATTCAGAAATTCATTATTTCCTGTTTTGATTCAATTAGGAAAGTCTTCCAAGGCAACAAATAATTGTCTAGAATTTATCAAGGAATGAAGCCTTTATTACAAGTTAAATTCGAAGCAATCAAATCCACAAATCAAAAAGGGAAAGCACCACAACAAATCAGCCAGTCAATATTAGCGAAATCAGAGTGTTAAGGGTTTTATTTTACCCTATATTACACACAGATTCATCACAGGCAAACACACAGGAAATCGAAATTATACTACAACAAAAAATACAGAGAAAATCGTATTCAGAGCACTCACAGGTTTTTCAGAGATTCGATCGCCAGAGAGTGAGAGGGACAACCAAATCAATCGACGAAGAAGAACACATCAGAGAACATGAATTCATCAATCTGAAGCCATCGAGATTTGTTTTGGGGCAAACATTAAAACCCTAGCTTCTCAAAGTCGGCCGCCATTTTTTTCAGAAACAAAGAGATCGGGTGTAAAGAATAGAAATGGGCCGGTCATTTACAAAGGGGATGACCCTTCTATTTTTAACTCCTAGGGTTTCACTTTTGTTTTAATGTTTGTGTTATTTTAATTCGTTGTAAAATCAATCTGAACAGTCTTCTGGAGTCTGTAAAATTCTAGAACTCAGTTACGGGTTAAATGACAGTCCACTGGAGTCTGTAAAATCTGGGTAACGAGTTACAGGGTTTGTAATTCGGGAAATCTGATCGAGTGAATATCAATCAGTCTAGGGTTTTGAGCGTAGGGTTAGGACAGGAGCAGGCGCTGCGAGTGTACATGGTCTTGTATGCGGGATCTGTTTATAACATCTAGTAGAAACCTTAGGAATGCAGCAGTAGGCAGGGTTTTGCCGAAGCTGGGTATATCTGTGTGTGATTTATTTTCTGCACTTTTATTTCTGCTGTATTCTGTGATCTGTTTATTATTTTAATATCCTGTCAGTTTTTCAATTCAGTTTAAAAACTGTGATAAACCCTATTCACCCCCCCCTCTAGGGTTAATCTAGATCCAACAAACCCAGTCTGACCGGGTCGACTCATGTCTAAGGCGAGTCGACCCAGGGGTCGACACAGGTAAGAGTTGGTCGACCTACCCATGTACAGAAACAGATCTTGAGTTCTGTTTTTAGACTGGTTTCTTAACCAAATACATTTGCTAACTCAGCATTGGGTGTACGGTTGGATTTGAAAACCGAGAATCGAAAGGTTAAGGATTATCCTAGGTAATCTATATATACGCTAACAGTCTCATTGTTTTCTACACACAAACTATTCTTCATTTCTTCTTCCTCCAAAGCCTTATTCTAAAATAAAAATAGGAAGATGTTGAGATGGTGCCTAAACATATATTAGAGAGGACAATTCTTATTCTTCTACAACAAATCTAAAGAGGACTTTCTTCAACAACAACATATAATAGAGATATTTTTTTGAACTTCAATCCAACCACTATGAGTTCAGTTATCTTCAGATTTATAATAAAACATTATTGTGATAGTAAATAAATCTGAATATAAGATTTTACATGTTTATATGATATTATTTTACTGTCATATATCTATTCGGTTTCAGTTGTTTTACTGTTACATGTATATCCTATTATCCCTTTTCAGTTTTAGATCTATTTAAAGTCTTATGCCTATTTTGTTTAGTTTATGTGTTTCTGAATTAGATCTATATTTTTCTCCTTTTTCTTTATATTTTGCGTTGTACCTAAGCTATCTAATGTCTAGGCTATTCACGTCTGAATTGCGTAAATTGGAAATAATTTAAAATGACAGTAAAAAGGTGGATTAGGCGTATTGAAACATGAAATCCAATGACTGTAAAATTGGGATAACATGCAAAACATAATAGGTTAAACCTAATTAAATAATTAAGCAGAATATATTGGTAGTATCAGATGTAATTAAGTAAAATAGGCAACTTAATGTGTGTGTGTGTGTGTATATATATACACACAAATATATATCCCTTGCAAGGTACCCAGTAGAGGGATTGAAAGGTTTTGACGAGGTATATTGCGGAAGCATATGATTGGTAATTAATAAAGTGTACCAATTTTCATATATATATATATATACACACACACACACACACAAACACATACACACATACACACATACATCGGGGAAGGTGCTTGTTTGGGGAAGGGCGGTTGTACACAGAATAACATTTATAGGAAATGTCATTTACAACCATGCTTATAAATAAACTTAAACCTGGTAAGTTATTACTTGTTGATTAATAAGCTAAGAGGTCTCACAGTCTTGTTGTTGGTATCCGGTTTTAGGACTCTTAAAGTCCTAGTGTAACAACCCGCATTCTACGCATCGAAGGATCGTAGAATATTTATTTCTTCCTTATATGAAGTCATATGGTCATGTGGCTTTGGGAAACGGCCATTGGGGTCATTTTCCATATTCATGATTTTTGCCGATTTTTAAATGACCGTTTTGCCCCTAGCTGATTTTGTTTCGGCCATAACTTTTGATTGGAAAGGAGTTTTGACCTGAAACCACTTTCGTTGGCTTCAGATGATGGTTTACCTTTCTGTAGAGTGGTCACATGCGAAAAACGGACTTACCGTTTGGGAGATATGGCTGAAATAGGGTTTGGAAGGTGAAAAACTGCTTAACCGGGCCAAATAGGATGATTAATGAATGGGCCCATAACCCATTTCGGGATTAGGGTTATGGGGAGGCTGAAAAGAGTTAGGGTTTCATTCCATTTCAGTTTTATAGCCTCCACTTACCTCTTAGAAACCCTAAAAATGGCCTCCAACCTCTAAATCACCTCCAAATCACTTTCTAATCAAAGATTAAGCTTAGCAACATCAAATCAAGGGAGATCTTCACCAAATCAAGATTAGAGTTGCTTTTTAGCATTGGTATCCACGCCATATCAGTGATTTATTTCAGATCTAAGGTTTATTTGTGGCTAAGGTGAGTGATTTGCATAGTTCCTCACTAATTATGGTTAATTAGGGGTGATTAATGTTAATTAACGAATTTAAACATGATAAAAATCTGGAAAAATACTTAAAAATTCTTAAATGATGTTTTAGACCTCTGATATGAACTTGGGTTAATTTGGTTAAGTTTTTCTAATCCTATCGTTAATTATGCTTGAACATGTTTAAGGGAAAATATGGGGTTTTGGCTATGTTTGATCCATTTTAACCTATCATATTTATGTTTTGGTGTTTGAGGTCACTTCTACTTGTTGCTATGACTGTATGGTGTGCTTTGTGATTGATTAGAATAGTTAGAATGGTCGAAAACGCCGTCGAATGGCGTAAAACACTCGCTGGAAAAGTTGCAGGAAAGTGGTGCAGGCTTTCGGATCGGATCGGAGGAATGGGCTCGGACCGGATAGTGGACTGGGCAAGGGATCACTGAACCGAACCGAGGCTTGGCATAAGGGAAAGTATGGCAAAAAGGAAGGCCACAATGGTTGAACTAGGATCGGATCGAGCTAAAGAAGGGGGAATCGGATCGACTGAAGGGAAAAGAAGGGGATCAGAACGGAAGAGGAATGGGAAGTGGATCGGATCGGAGACCAGGAACCCGAACCGAACCGATGGAGCAAGGGTACACTGAACCGAACCAAGATGCATCTACCCGACCCGACCCGCCAGAGAACAACCGAACCAAACCGATGTACTACGAAGGGACTTGGAGGTCATGATCCGACCCGGAGCACTTGGAAGAGACCGAACCGAACCGACAGAGAAGAAGAGTTAAGGATCCGAACTGATCCAGTATTGACCAAAAACCCGAGATGCAAAGGTAGTCCAAATGGAAGTTAGAGCTCAGAATCCAGTTGGGAACTAATGAGTTCACTTTATGATTGGGCTTTGCTGCGGGACGTGTGCTAAGGAGTTGTCGACGTTCATAACTTCGATTCACCATTGAAAAGGAATGATGGGCTACGTATCAGTGCAGTAGAGTCACCATGACTCGAGGGGCAAAGTGATCGTTGCGGGACTATGTATCAGTGCAGTAGAGTCACCATGACTCGAGGGGCAAAGTGATCGTAGTAAGACTATGAGCCAGTGCAGTGGAGCCATTGTGACTCCATGGGGCAGAGTGGACATAGTAAAGGATTAGTAAGGCTATGAGCCAGTGCAGTGGGGTGTGTACGACTCCATGGGGCAAAGTGGACATAGTGAAGGATTAGTGGCTATGGATCAGTGCAGTGAAGCCGTTGTGACTTCATGGGGCAGAGTGGTCATAGCAAAGTATTGGGTGATCGAAGTGGTGGATATCGTATACTTTACGCACTGAGTGAGAGATGTGAGGATGGTTGCTATGCTTGATTGTTTGCCATCATTATGACATACACACCCCCACCCCCGTATTCTTTACACCGTATGTAGTGGCACCTTGGAGTATTGTACAATAAGTAGTGCTAACTCTTTGGTTGCAGGTCTAGGTTCAGGTATGGTTTAGTATACCTGTTATTGTTCTGTTTAGCTGCTTATTGCTCATACCAGACTTTTTGTCTGACCCAAAGTTTTATGTCTCTTTTTATTACTCTGGGTGCTCTCACGAGCAGACTAGAGACAGGTTAGCTGGTGATGCGTGAATAGAGGATTCGGAGGCGAGCAGGAGGCTTCCATGTATCATATATATATATATATCCTCCCTGTGTCGTTGTTGTTCACTACTTTGGGCATTAGTAGTGTACCTTTCTTGCTTAGCTTTTTGAGACAGTTTTTAAAAGTTGTAATAATGTTGGCTTTGGATCATAAGCTGTACTTTGGATTTTCCGCTGCTATGATAGTTCGTTTCAGCTTATACACTGTCTCACCTGTTTATGTCAAGTATGTTGTTATTATATTTTGTTCCATGCGCTGTGAGACATTCTACCGGTTCCTTGTTAGTTCATTCTATTCTTTCCTTTCTTTGGCGACCGTTCCGTGCTAATCGGGTATGTGTACAGCGCACCTTCGGAGGAAATGTTGACTAGTGCGGGGCGGTCCGTCACATTTGGTATCAAAGCTCTAGGTTGCGTAGTTAACCTAGGGAAAGACACTAGGGAGGGATAATACGTATATGAGAGCGCATATTTGTGATTACTTTGGTTTTCAAAGGTTATATGTATGTATATATTATTAGTAGTATAAAGATGAAGTCGTACTGCACTAGCACCACCTTGGAGATAGTTAATCATTTTCTCTTTACAGATTGAACAATGAGTCTAGACACGAGGGTTGCTGGCAGAGGGGCCAATAATGGGAATGCTCCTGACATAAGGACGATGTTCACTGACTTCATGAGAGAGATGCTTAGGGATGTTCAGGGAGCAGTTCCCAATCCCGGTAATGGTGGTGGTCCAGTAGTGCAGGCGCCTAGGGCCGATTTCGCCAAGCTGTGCAAGGATTACACTAACCTTGGTGGGAAGCTGTTCCATGGAACGGAGTCGGCCACGGATGTTCAGGATTGGTTGGATAACTGTGATCGTATCTTCGATGACTTGGGTATCGAGGATGCGATGAAGAGAAGGCTAGCGTCTCGTCAGCTGCAAGGGCGAGCGATGAATTGGTGGAATGCTATTAGGATAGCCACTCCAGAGGATCAGGTTACCTGGGATCAGTTTAAGGCTCGCTTTAGTGACAAGTTTATCCCAGCTGCTCAGAAGTCAGAATTGTTTAGGAAGTTCTTGGAGATTAAGCAGAATGGTAGGGAAGTCTCGTACTATATTGCTGAGTTCGATACTTTATCGAAGTATGGACTATCTCTTAACGATACTCCTGAGAAGAAGAATGAGAAGTTCATTACTGGTCTAGATGGATACTTGGGGGGAAAGGCTTATTAACCACATCGATGAGACATTTGAGTCGATTGTTGGGAAAGCTTTGAGATCGGAGTGTCTTTACCCTAAGTCGAAGACTGAGGTTGCATCTGCAGAAGGGCCAAAACCGCAAGCGAGCGGTGGAGGCAAGAACAACTCTCAGAACAAGAGGAAGCAGAGCCAAGCTAAGGATAGCCAGAAAAAGAGTAAGAAAGATGTTGAGTGCTTCAGCTGTGGTAGGAAGGGCCATTATGCCAAAGAATGTTGGGCCAAGCCAGCGGATAGGAAGTGCTACAACTGTGGCCAAGTGGGACATCATAAGGATAAATGTCCACAACCTCTTAAAGAGAAGCAGATTGTGAAAGCATATGCTATTAATGCTATTCCTTCTCCGTCAAATGCCCCAACTGCGGCGGAGAAAGGAAAGAATGTCATCATTTAAGGTATGCTTTCTATTCTTGATATACCTGTTCGAGTATTGTTTGATACTGGGGCTTCCCGTTCCTTCATATCTAGTGATCTGGTAGATAGGTTGGGACTGGAACCCGAGATAGTCGATAGACCGTTGGTTGTGACGAACCCGATTGGTGGTTCGACTAACCTTAGTATGATTTGCCGAAATTTGGTCTTATCGAGTCATGGATGTATGTTTGTTTGTGATTGCTTTGTTTTGGGCTTTACTGGGTATGACATTATATTGGGGGTCGATTGGCTCCAAAGATACATGGTGGTGGTAGACTGTGAGGGCTTTTTGGTGACAGTTAGGGCGGATGATGGGCAAAGGGTAGTGTTTGGTAGTCTACCTAGTGATGGGGTAATGGCTAGTTTTATAAATTCTCTTGACATCCCGCATGATGAGTTGTCAGATGTACCCGTGGTTGGCCAGTATCCGAACATCTTCGAGGAAGTGACCGGACTTCCACCACACCGAGAGATTGAGTTCCGTGTTGATTTAGTGAAAGATGCCAGACCTATAGTGATGCCACTTCGTCGTATGACACCAAGGGAGCAGCGAGAGCTCGGGGTGCAAGTAAGCGATCTTTTGAAGAAGGGGTTTATTAGAAGAAGTGTCTCCGAGTGGGGAGCACCAGTTGTGTTTGCCACTAAGGCAGATGGTTCCCTTCGTTTGTGTGTGGACTATCGCGAGTTGAATAAGGTGACGAGGAAGAATAAGTATCCTCTACCGCGGATATGTGATTTGTTTGATCAACTGGAAGGAGCAAGAGTGTTCTCCCAGTTGGACCTCGCGACAGGATTTCATCAGCTCCGTGTAGTAGCTGATAGTATAGCCAAAACGGCATTTCGGACGCCGTCTGGATTTTATGAGTAGTTGGTCATGCCATTTGGGTTGACCAATGCACCAGCATACTTCGTGGATCTTATGAATAGGGTATTCAGAGATCAGCTGAATAAGTTTGTTCTTGTGTTCGTAGACGACATCCTTGTTTACTCGAGGACAGAGGAGGAACACAAGGAACATTTGAGGATAGTGTTGGAGGTGTTGAGAAAACACCAATTGAAAGCGAAATTTTCTAAGTGTCACTTCTGGAGGAGAGAAGTGAGATTCTTGGACCATGTTGTTTCAGAGAATGGTATTGCCGTAGACCCTGCGAAGGTGGCTACGGTACAGGATTGGTCTACGCCCAAGAATGCAACAGACGTAAGAAGCTTCTTAGGGTTAGCTGGGTATTATCGTACGTTTATCCAGGACTTCTCTAAGATAGCGGCACCGTTGACTCAGTTGACTAAGAAGAATCAAGCCTTCGTCTGGGACGGAGTGTGTGAGAATGCATTCAAGAGTCTAAAAGAAAGTTGACGCGTGCGCCAGTGTTAGTCATTCCTAAAGGGAATGAAGAGATGACGGTATACACGGATGCTTGTGGTACCGAACTAGGTGCTGTATTGATGCAAGGAGGTAGGGTTGTAGCTTATGATAGTCGGCAACTAAAGCCGCATGATAAAAGGTATCCTACCCATGATTTGGAACTGGCAGCGATCGTGTTCGCATTGAAGATGTGGAGACATTATCTCTTAGGAGAGAGATTTGAGTTGTTTACCGATCATAAATCGTTAAAGTATCTTTTCTCTCAGAAGGATCTGAATCTCCGTCAGCAGAGATGGTTAGAGTTCTTGGCTTCGTATGATTTTGATATCGCATATACACCTGGGAAAGACAATGCGGTAGCCGATGCCTTGAGTAGGAGACATGCCAGTTTAGGGGCTATGTTTCTTGAATGGAAGCAACTGGAGTATATCGTAGGGTATGATTTCAGACCAAAGTGCGAATTGGATCCAGAGATGTTAGCTAGTTTGACGATCAGACCCACTTTGATTGAGCGGATTGGTTCCAGTCAGAGGGACGATCCTAATCTATTGGAAATCATCTCCAAGTTAGAGATGAATATCGACGGTGAGGAGATGAATTTGTATGGGCTTGATTGAGAAGGATGGCTTCGAAAGAATGGAAGACTAGTTGTACCCAATGTGAATGGTTTGAGAGATGAAGTGCTTAGGGAATGTCATCACTCAAAACTGACTACACACCCCGGTGGTGATAAGATGTATAGAGACATGAAGCAGACTTACTACTGGGAAGGGATGAAAAGAGACGTTGGGAAGTTTATATCCAAGTGCATGAATTGCCCGCTAGTTAAAGCCGAGCAAAAGAAGCCTAGTGGTTTGCTGCAACCATTAGAAATTCCCAAATGGAAATGGGGGCAAGTCTCAATGGATTTCATTGATGGTTTACCAAGGACTAAATTGGGACATGAAAGCATTTGGGTAATTGTGGATCGATTGACCAAGAGCGCAAGTATACCAGTCAAATCGACCAGAATGGCAGCTAAGTTAGCAGAACTGTATATAAAGTGGATAGTGAGATTTCATGGAGTAACTAAAAGCATTGTGAGTGACCGAGACCCGTTGTTTACTAGTGGGTTTTGGAAGAGCTTACAAGAGGCTCTAGGGTCGGAATTATATATCAGTACCGCGTATCATCCTCAAACCGACGGTCAGACAGAGAGGGTGAATCGTATATTGGAAGATCTCTTGTGAGCTTGTATATTGGATTTTGGTGGATCATGGGATGACCATTTGCATCTAGTAGAGTTTGCATATAATAATAGCTACCAATCCAGTATCGGTATGGCTCCATATGAAGCTTTGTACGGAAGACCGTGCAACTCACCATCATGTTGGATAGAGACCGGTGAGAAGTTTGTGCTTGGACCAGATGTGGTAAGAGAAACTTCAGACAAGATTAAGATCATTCAACAACGGATGAAGGCTGCCCAGGATAGGCAGAAGAGTTATGCTGATAAGAGGAGAAGAGACTTAAAATTCTCCGTTGGTGACTTGGTGTTTGTCAAGATTTCTCCGTTGAAGAGCATTATACGATTTGGCAGGAGAGGCAAGTTGGCACCAAGGTTTGTTGGCCCATTCCCAGTTCTCGAACAAGTTGGGAATTTGGCGTATAGAGTTGACTTACCCGAGAAGATGGCGGGAGTTCACAACGTATTTCATGTTTCCTAGCTAAGGAAGTTCGTGCATGACCCAGATATGACTATTCCACATGATCAGTTAGAGGACTTCGAAGTGGAACCCGAGGCGGTTGGGAACCGCAAGCCGATTCGTATTGTCGAGCACGATACGAAGCAACTTCGAAGGAAGGCGGTGAAGCAAGCCAAGGTTCAGTGGGGCGAGAACGGGAATGACTGTACTTGGGAGACAGAGGAGAGCATTAGGAAGACGTATCCAGAACTCTTTGCCTGGTAAGATTTACTTTGCAATTTAGGTATTCCGCATGCTAGGACAGACTTGTTTTGCATGTTTGATTATTGTTTTATGGCTAGTAGGCATGCGGGACCTTTTGTGTGTTTGAATTAGGGAATTTCGGGGGCGAAATATCTTAAGGAGGGAAGAATGTAACAACCCGCATTCTACGCATCGAAGGATCGTAGAATATTTATTTCTTCCTTATATGAAGTCGTATGGTCATGTGGCTTTGGGAAACGACCATTGGGGTCATTTTCCATGTTCATGATTTTTGCCGATTTTTAAATGACCGTTTTGCCCCTAGCTGATTTTGTTTCGGCCATAACTTTTGATTGGAAAGGAATTTTGACCTGAAACCACTTCCATTGGCGTCAGATGATGGTATTCCTTTCCGTAGAGTGGTCACATGCGAAAAACGGACTTACCGTTTAGGAGATATGGCTGAAATAGGGTTTGGAAGGTGAAAAACTGCTTAACCGGGCCAGATAGGATGATTAGCGAATGGGCCCATAACCCATTTCAGGATTAGGGTTATGGGAAGGCTGAAAAGAGTTAGGGTTTCATTCCATTTCAGTTTTCTAGCCTCCACTTACCTCTTAGAAACCCTAAAAATGGCCTCCAACCTCTAAATCACCTCCAAATCACTTTCTAATCAAAGATTAAGCTTAGCAACATCAAATCAAGGGAGATCTTCACCATATCAAGATTAGAGCTGCGTTTAGCATTGGTATCCGCGCCATATCAGAGATTTATTTCAGATTTAAGGTTTATTTGTGGCTAAGGCGAGTGATTTGCATAGTTCCTCACTAATTATGGTTAATTAAGGGTAATTAATGTTAATTAGCGAATTTAAACATGATAAAAATCTGGAAAAATACTTAAAAATTCTTAAATGATGTTTTAGACCTATGATATGAACTTGGGTTAATTTGGTTAAGTTTTTCTAATCCTATCGTTAATTATGCTTGAACATGTTTACGGGAAAATATGGGGTTTTGGCTATGTTTGATCCATTTTAACCTATCATATTTAGTTTTGGTGTTTGAGGTCACTTCTACTTGTTGCTATGACTGTATGGTATGCTTTGTGATTGATTAGAATAGTTAGAATGGTCGAAAACGCCGTCGAATGGTGTAAAACACTCGCTGGAAAAGTTGCAGGAAAGTGGTGCAGGTTTTCAGATCGGATCGGGGGAATGGGCTCGGACCGGATAATGGACTGGGCAAGGGATCACCGAACCGAACCGAGGCTTGGCACAAGGGAAAGTATGGCAAAAAGAAAGGCCACAATGGTTGAACTGGGATCGGATCGAGCTAAAGAAGGGGGAATCAGATCGACTGAAGGGAAGAGAAGGGGATCGGAACGGAAGACGAAGGGGAAGTGGATCGGATTGGAGACCAGGAACCCGAACCGAACCAATGGAGCAAGGGTACACCGAACCGAACCAAGATGCATCTACCCGACCCGTCCTGCCAGAGAACACCTGACCGAACCGATGTACTATGAAGGGACTTGGAGGCCATGATCCGACCCGGAGCACTTGGAAGAGACCGATCCGAACCGACAGAGAAGAAGAGTTGAGGATTCGAACCGATCCAGTAATGACCAATAACCCGAGATGCAAAGGTAGTCCAAATGGAATTTAGAGCTCAGAATCCAGTTGGGAACTAATGAGTTCACTTCATGATTGGGCTTTGCTGCGGGACGTGTGCTAAGGAGTTGTCGATGATCATAACTTCGATTCACCACTGAAAAGGAATGTGGGCTACGTATCAGTGCAGTGGAGTCACCATGACTCGAGGGGCAAAGTGATCGTAGCGGGACTACGTATCAGTGCAGTAGAGTCACCATGACTCGAGGGGCAAAGTGATCGTAGTAAGACTATGAGCCAGTGCAGTGGAGCCATTGTGACTCCATGGGGCAGAGTGGACATAGTAAAGGATTAGTAAGGCTATGAGCCAGTGCAGTGGGGTGTGTACGACTCAATGGGGCAAAGTGGACATAGCGAAGGATTAGTGGCTATGTATCAGTGCAGTGAAGCCGTTGTGACTTCATGGGGGCAGAGTGATCATAGCAAAGTATTGGGTGATCGAAGTGGTGGATATCGTATACTTTACGCACTGAGTGAGAGATGTGAGGATGGTTGCTATGCTTGATTGTTTGCCATAATTATGACATGCACACCCCCACCCCCGTATTCTTTACACCGTATGTAGTGGCACCTTGGAGTATTGTACAATATGTAGTGCTAACTCTTTGGTTGCAGGTCCAGGTTTAGGTATGGTTTAGTATACCTGTTATTGTTCTGTTTAGCTGCTTATCGCTCATACCAGACTTTTTGTCTGACCCAGAGTTTTATGTCTCTTCTTATTACTCTGGGTGCTCTCACGAGCAGACTACAGACAGGTTAGCTGGTGATGCGTGAGTAGTGGATTCAGAGGCGAGCAGGAGGCTTCCACGTATGATATATATATATATATATATATATATATATCCTCCCTGTGTCGTTGTTGTTCACTACTTTGGGCATTAGTAGTGTACCTTTCTTGCTTAGCTTTTTGAGACAGTTTTTAAAAGTTGTAATAATGTTGGCTTTGGATCATAAGCTGTACTTTGGATTTTCCGCTGCTATGATAGTTCGTTTCAGCTTATACACTGTCTCACCTGTTTATGTCAAGTATGTTGTTATTATATTTTGTTCCATGCGCCGTGAGACATTCTACAGGTTCCTTGTTAGTTCATTCTCTTCTTTCCTTTCTTTGGCGACCGTTCCGTGCTAGTCGGGTATGTGTACATCGCACCTTCGGAGGAAATGTAGACTAGTGCGGGGTGGGCCGTCACACCTAGGGTGGGGGAACAAGCCTAAGGGGTGGCTTTTGTCGATTTTGTGTGGAACCCGTATCAGTCAGTATCCCTATTAGTATCTTAGAGAGGGGACCCCACACTAGGTAAGGGCTAGAGCATGTTTTACTGATCTGGATTGTAAGAGGTTCAAGGTGGAAGGTGGGTACAGGCGCATTCCGGTGAAGTCATGAGCGTGCATGAGTCCGATTAGAGGAAACTAAGTCGATGTAACACCAATAAATAGGTATGTGTCCTATAAGTCATCGGGTTAAGGACTGATACACCCTACTACAGGGGTTGGCACATGATATTTGTGTAGTAGGGAGCTGATCCCCTGGGTACTAATTAGAGTAACACCTAATCTTGTTAATTCTAGTAATTGGTAAGGTAAACTTATACTTGGGATATGATTGAGAAGCGTACAAGATCTTTATCTTGTTATCTTATTATCCGTACTTGTCTATTTTACTGTAGTTTAATATTCAACATTATTTACCTATCTTGATACTACCTATCTTTGCTGAAAATCACTGGAACTCGCCAGACTTTATGTCTGACCTATTTTGTTTCCCTTCTCTCTCTCTTCCTTTCCCCCTTAAGGTTCTTAAAGTGAGAGTGGACAGTAGTTGTGACCGTGATTTCATTATAGGACTTGGAATTCTCCTGAGTCATGTATTGCTCTAATTATTGCTCTATCTTGTTATGGCTTTTGAGGAGGGATATGATTTTACAATTTTGTACTCTTATGTTTAGTATTATGAGACAAATGCTTTTAATTGAGGTTTTTGGTATTCGAAACAGTATGATGTTATAATTGGTTTGAAACAATGTTGTTCTTCAATAATGAAAGTTAGTTTTTTCGCTCCATATTTATATATGTCTTGTGAATTTTAGTTACTTTTTACCTATTGCGCTTCAAGAAACTTAATGCATTCTCATACGAGTGGCATTAATGGACGTGGGGTGTCACATCACTCGCTCGAAAAACGTTTTGACTCTAAATAGCATTGAGTAGAAGTCTGGCAAGACTGTGCATAAATTCTTGGAATGGTTTAATACTACGATGACTTCGGTCGATAGACCCAATCCGTCTATGGTTTTGATGGCGGCAGTTTCTGGTGTTTTGGATAAATCTGACTTTAAGACTTCACTACATCGAGACCCGCCGATGGATCTTGGAAAATTCTATTTTGAAGCTAAAAGTTCATTCGGGAAGAGGATATGAGGACTGACAAAAAGGTTCTTGAAGCTAATATGGTCAAGGGCGGGAAACCGTCCGACTTTGGTAAGGCGAAGATTCTACTGCTAGTAAACCCTCCTCGGGGAATGATCGTAACACGGCTTGGAGGAAACCAAAGTTCCAATCTTACTCGGAACTTACTCTCACCTTCGAGGAGATTTATTGGAAAGTTCATCCCATCCCTTTAAAAAGCCTCCCATAAAGGAGCCTACTCAGAAGGAAAGAGATTTTGGCCGGAACTGCTTATTTCATGATATCAAAGGTCATAATACAAATGAGTGTCGACATCTTAAGAAAATGATTGAGGAGTATATCGATGTGGAGAGCTGGCACAGTTTGTTTCATGATATCGACGGTCATAATACAAAAGATTGTCGACATCTAAAGAAAATGATTGAGGAGTGTATCGATGTGGAGATCCAGCACAGTTTGTTCGGAATCGGGCTATGGTGCAAGGACAGGTACAACCCTCTCATGGAAATCAGGATAGGCACAGGACTAGCTCTCGTTTCGGCAACATTGTAATCAGCTAAACCCCTTACTACCTCTTGTGTCTCAAATGCAAGTCTCCCGGACATCAGTTTCTTGTGACTTGTGGATTCAGTTCTTTTGGCTTCGTGGATATTTTGGATTTGGTTTTCTTCGGGTCCTTGTTTTATGGACCAATTGCTCTCGGATAATAGGCTTTCCACTCATGGCTTTCTCACTCTTGTTTTCCGAATTTTTGATCTCTTGGATTTCTTGAGCATATGGTATTGGCTCTCTTGGCTTTCTGGGGATTTGTATATTTGGGCCCCGTCCCATGGAATTTGTTTCGTAGCCTCCGACCCTCTGGATTTTCCTCTTTTGGCTCTTTGGATTATAAATGGTTGAGTCAACCTAACCATGTACGAGGGTTATTATAATCCCTAGGCATGCTTTTTTGGTTGATAACATACCATCATCCCCTTGGTTATCAATAAAATGGATATGATTAGGCATTTCTTGGTCGTTTTACTTTCACTACAAGGAAAATACCCTATTGCAACTGGCTATTTGCAACGGGCGTCATATGACAGTTGCAATAATGATATTTAGCAACTGACATTTCTTAGCTGTTGCAATAAATGTGATATAACAAATGACATTTTCAGCCAGTTGTATAAACAGATTTTTAGCAACTGTGCTTCCATGCCTGTTGCGAAGAACTTACTTTCAACAACTGCGCTTTCATGCATGTTGCAAAAAACTTACTTTCAGCAACTGCACTTCCATGCCTATTGTGAAAAACTTACTTTCAGCAACTATGCTTCCATGCCTGTTGCAAAAAACATACTTTCAGCAACTTTCGTGGTTATCGTTTGCTAAAAACATATTTATACCTTATTACTAAAAATTATCAATTAATTACTTATGCAAAACTAATAATTATTAAAATAATTATAAATAATTAATTGTTAAAAATATATGATCTTATTTTTAAATACTACTTATTACAAATTAATTAATTTTTAATAGTAATTATTGATTATTAAAATTTATCTAATTATTTATTATTTATTACCTCATGGCTATAATTGAATACTAAGTATTAAATGTTAATCATTATAAATATGTTATTGATTATTATTAATAATTATTAATTATTACATACTTAGTTTTAATGATTAAAACTTGTTAAAAATATGTTTATTGCAATTGACAAGGGAAAATGATCGCTTAAAAAATTCGCAATTGGAAAAAAGTATGTATCACAACTGGTGAAAAGACATAGTTGCTAAACATAACGATGTATACTAATTATATTATTTAATAATTTATTACACTTGATAATTCATAAATAATGATTAACAATTTTAAATTAATTTTATATTATATTATGATTTATAAGTAATATATTAAATAATAAATGAGTAATATTTTAATAGTTTATAATTATTTTTAATAATTATTAAGTAATAATTTAAAATTATTTTTAATAATTAGTAATATTGTATTATTAATTATAAATGCTTAACTAATTTATTGATAGTTTCAAATAATAATGCACAAGCAATAATATATACTTAATTGTTAGTCATTTGTACTTAATAATTATTATAACCGATAATTAGTATTGCCTCTTAAATATTAAAGATTACTAATAAATCATTAATTATTAAAACTAAATATTGATTAATACTTCTTAAGAATTAAATAATTATCAAAAGCTAATTATTAAATTGTGTTATTAAATATTAGTTGTAACGACCCGTATTTTCTGGCCGATTATTTAAAATATTTTATTTAATTAAAATGTCAGTTTGAATTTAAATAATCGAATTTAATTGTTTTGACTATTTAATTAATAATATAAATAGAATAAAATAATATTTTAATTTCAAAAATATTTGGAAAATGTTGAATTCACCGTATAATGTGAATTGGCAAAATATAAAAGGTTAATATGGTCTGTATTGAAAATATATCAACGATATCGTTTATTTAACGACCGTTGAACGTAAAATTTATAATTTAATTATATAACGAGCTGCAGCGGCACGGCAGTTCGTAAATTGGAGTTTTGAACTTTAATCGGCCGTACAGGGCCCAAAATAAGTCGGATTTCTTCGAAACAAGAAACATTAGAACCGTATTGGTGACATCTTTCTAGTGAAAGAGAAAAATCGAGATTTCGTGTTGTAGATTTTATTTTATGTCCAAATCAAATTTTAAAATAGTCGCTGTGGAATTTCCTTTATAATTTTATCGTTATTTATATTAAATAAAAGGGATTTTTAAATATTTCGAACATCGATTTGGCTTGGAATTCAACCCGAGATATTTTATCTGGGTAGTGTATACAATTCTGGTCGTATATGGCCAATTTCAATATTTTATTAATATTATATTGAGGTATTTTAAAATTGGTTTATTTTCTTTGAATTTGGCAGTTATAAAAGGGATTTTTTTTCAAACGACCTCAGTTTTCGACGAAATAAATTTTATTGAGACCGCAACAACAAATTATTGCTAGTTTTCAATTAGCGCGTCAATTGGGGTCATTTTGTGAGCGTGGCAAAATAAAATGCAAATAAAACGATCAAATTGAATGTGAACGAGTGCTATTCGAGCTAACGAACTCGGAATTCGACGAAACAAGATTCGTTAGACCGTATTGTCAACTTATACTATGTCGTCCAGTTGCGTCACGAACGGCGCTTGTATGTGGGCACAGGAGCCAATAAACAGTATTCGAAATAGCGATAGACATGAATAAAAATGGTTAGTCACATCGTTTGTCAACTCAACGATAAAATGACATTTCCCTCCGCTTATATAAACCCTTTCCCCTCAATGCTTCCAGCCAACCAGAAAATTCTCCCATACATTTTGCGAAAAAGCCCCTCTTCACAAAAACAATTATTTCTCTCAATCCGTGATGAAATCGCTAGGGGGACCTAAGGGAAAGTTGTAGATCGGGAGGAGGGGAAGCTTCAGTCAAAAGTTGGGGAGGTATTGTCGACTGTGGTGGCCGGAAATCGCGATAAACGGTGGTAAATCATTTTCGTTTTTAGGTCTTTTGGTGGAGATTTGGTTGACGATTAATGAGGGACCAAAGGGGAAGTTGTTCAGAGAAGAGAGGGCTTCATTTTTGTCTTTGGTCGGAGGTGCTGATATGGGCCGTGGTGGCCGTGGGAGGAAGTAGATCGGAGATGACGGTTTTGGGTATTTTAATTGAAGTAACGATCGGATTCTTTTGATTTCAGATGGCTGGTGGATAGTTGGTGGCAGGGGTCTGAGGGATGATCGAAGAGGGGATGTCAGCGGTCAGTTTCGTGGTGGTGGCAGCGTTTGTACTTGATCGACGGCTGAGAATTTTGGGTCCAAATTAGTTTCGGTCGGAGGCTAATTTCAGGCGGAGGGTTGAACTAAGGCTGGTGGCGTCAAGGGCGAAGGTAGTGCTCAGAGGCGCAGTGAGATTGGATGGGTCATGGGTGGTGCAGGCGCCAACACGGCGGCGCGATAAGGACCAACGCGAGTCGAGGTTGTTGATGATGTCGAGTTTTGGGTGAATATCGGGTTTTAGGGAATACAAAAAGGGGGAAACGCGTGGGAGGTCAAGTGGTGTGCTGACGTGGACCGTTTAAGGTAATTAAGGTTTTGTTTTGATTAAGGTTTAATTAATAATTTAATTATTTAATTAATATCTCGTTAAACTTTACAAACTTTAAAACGCAATATCTTTTGATACGTTAACGAAATCTGACGAAACTGGATCCGTTGGGATCGCAGGGACGAGACCTAGACGATGGCACTGACTAAGCATTGATCTGACATAGTTGAAATTTCAGCAAATTTTGAACGTTCATTGCAAATTAAAAGGAACAAACACGTCAACCATTTAAAATGGTTAGTTGATTCTCACACTTTTCTGGACTGCCATGATGTGATAAATCCATATAAAAATACAAATTGGTTGATTGGCTGCTTTGGTTGTTTATGGTTGATTTAATGGTTTCTGTTGATTATATTATCATCCTTAATTTATTTATTTAAATTATATATTATCGTGAAATGTTATAACCGTTTGTGATGCAGGGAAGAACAGGTTGGAGGAATCCGACCGGATTCTTCAAGAGTGTTGTTTATTTTTATATTGTTTACACATGAACTGATTAAACCCCAAATTGACACCAAAACCTGTTGAATGTTGATGGTTGAATGGTTGTTGATCGTGTTGTGATTTTTAATCAAATGACAGTATTGATTAAATGATTGGCAGTGATGGCGTAAAATCCATCGGTTATGGCGTCGTTTGCCGCTAGGCAAACTGACGAAGATTTAGTTATAAATTTATAACTGAAATGAAATTTAAACTGATTTATACAAGTTAAGTAAAACAGAAGTTATAAATATATTTATGATTTTAACCATGGTTTATAGAAGAATTTATTTAAAAAAGTTTATATAACGAAATATATTGTCAGAAGGGCAGAAACTAATATATTGATGAGAAAATTGAATAAAGGTTTCATATAAAAATTAAATGACACTTTTAAATTAATTAAGTTATTAATTAATTTAAAAAGGGGGAAATGGTGAATGAATATCAGTTAATGATTAACTGATGTTGACGGCCGACAAAGGAGACTGTTTCAATCAAAGTTGACAATTGGATGATTTGATTTTAATTAAACAAATCGATAAATTTTCGAATATTCGTTAAACGTAACGGATGTTGTTTAAAAGTAGTTAATCTTTGATTAGATATGTTTTTAAGATGATTATCAAGATAATTTTTGTTGAATAAAGTTAATTATTATTTAATGATCTTTTAAAAATGATTGATTATTTTATTTCTAGTTTATATTCTAATTAACTACGATTAAAGTAGTTAACGTTAAAGTCAATTATCATTTTAATGGTAATAGAAGTGATTATTTTCAAATGGAGAATTTAAATTGGAAAGTGATCAAATGAAAACAAGTTGATTTCAGTTTAGCAAGGGCTTAAAAGGGATTTATAATCCATGATTATAAACAAAGTATGTAAACGGGAGAGGTAAGCTAGTGTGTGAATTTCAATAAGGTTTTATGTAAGTAAACGAGTATGGTTAAAATAAGATTAAAAGGGTTTTGGACATTTACGTAATAAATTGAGTAAAGAGATGCTAAGGGATTTACCAAAGGTAGAAGTGGGTTAATGTACCATATTGGAATCGAATGGTAAAGAAGATTTTGTCGAGAAAATTACCTACTTAAGGAACGAGAATTAGAATGTAAAGTGGGTTTTCAAATCAAAGGGAATGATGTTTAAAACCATAATAAGTGGAGATTGGAAATGGGATATAAGGTTTTTGAGTTGCAAACCCTTATTGTCTTGCGATAAGAACATTGTCGGTCAAGGTCTGAGAGGTAATTAAAATACCCCAACTTGGGCGACTTCACTAATATCAAAAGATGGTATTGGTTTGCAATGGTAGAGGATGTTGGGTTTTCATGGGAATGAGAAATAAAGAGCGATATTGGTTTTGAAAGGAAATCGTATATTGAAAATAAAACTATAAGTTTAAAAAGCGCGATTCTTTAAAGTGGATAAACTCGTTTGAAGTTATATTATAAGGAAATATATCAGTTAACGACATTATAAACATATAAAAGGTATAATTAAAATTATACCTTTTGTAAGTATAAATATAATGATATTTTCAGTGATTAATGGTAATTGAAATGTAAAGAAGTTTATGAAGTGTGATGACCCCAAACTTTCGTAAACCGAAAGTAAGGATAATCATTTTGGAATACAACATATTTACAACAAAAACAGATCTCAGATAATTATCATAACACATAAACCATTGCAGCGGAAATAAATGTCATCAGCATCACAGCAGAAACATCAGAGTATCCAGTTTTACAGGATCCACTTAGCATAATAGAAGTCTTAACAAAAGAGAAACAGTCTCAAATGAAAGGAAATAAGTTTCAAATCCCATTACATACATCAAAAGCAAAAGATGGAAAAAATGTCTCAAAAGCAGAATAAAAGATGGAGAAAAGGTCTTCTTCTTCTTCCTTCCAAAGCAAGCTCCAACCAGAAAGTATCACCTAGAAACCTGTCAATTGGCTGCCCGTGTGGAAAGAGGGCACCCGAGTTTGCAAAAGTGAAACAAACTACGAGTCAGTCATGGAACTGGTGTGAGAATTCTTAACTAAATTAACTATCAAGATGGCGAATCTCAGGACCACGCCGCTAACGCGGAACGGGTTTACTCCATTGGATTGCCAGTGCAATATTTTATAAAGTTTATATAAAACAGCGAAATGATTTTTGAAAAATGAAATCGTCATAAGACTCAGATCCTATCACACAATGCAACGCACACAGGAGGATAGAGTTTTCCCTTATGATGATCAAACATGCTTAATACGTGAAAAGTAATATTTTAATATTATCATTAGTGTTTAAGCAGTATTAAAATACTTCAATATAAATATATCAATCCTAGACGGCATAGTACCCCATCCTACTATGTCGACGTATATAAGTTTACAATCAAAACTGAAATGTTGTCGTATTGGGAATTGGTTTTCTGTCATGAAATCGAGGCTAGGGATCGTCCTCTTATGGTTCGAGACACTCTAGCAAATGCCTCAGGATCCCCCGCAGTGAACCCTTGGATGCGGTAGGGCCGATCCCTACCTAACGGTAGTGGATTAGTTATGCCTGAACACACGTTTCCCGGTCCCTTTGGACCTATAATATGACCACTTCCGGCCTATAAAAACCCGAGGTACCTCAATCCAAAATCCACATAAGTAAAATGTCGGGCCGTGTCAAAACCCAAGCACCACTCCTAGCTAGAAAGAAACGTGTGCACTCCCTACGGTCCATATCCCGTTTTTGACTCATACCGGGGTGTGAGGCTCGCGAAGTCACGATATACACAAAGTGTAACACCCCGTAATTCTGCGACATTAAGATTATCAAATTAAAGTATAATTAATTTTTAAAAGAAAAATTAAAAGAAAAAGATCCATGCAGTTGTTTAATTTAAGTATTGTAACTAACATGAAAAAGACAAGTAAGGAGAGAACAATAATTATTATTGTTCTAAGACTTATTAACAAAAGCCTCTGTAGCTCAGTTGGTTAAGGCATTGGATTTGTAGCATGGAGGTCGGGGGTTCGAACCTCGGCGGCGGCATAATTTTTTATCTTTGTTTTAGAGAGGGCCAACTGAACATGCAAATATATGTACGTATACAAATTCAAAATTTGAAAGGATAAGAACGTACATATAAGGAAATAAAGAATATATATATATATACATATGAGAATATAAATATATATATATATGCAAAAATATATGTATACGAAAGATAAAATTCAAGATAAGGCTACAGTCAATGAAATATGGCAACATCATTTGAATTTTGAAAATAAAATGAAAGTTGTGCGTATATATATACGCGTAAAATGGTCGTTAGAGGAATTGTATACATATAAGAATATTTCATGTGAATAAAACAGTTAAATAAATTCCAGAAATTCAAAAGTTTGAAAATCAAACTTTTACGCCAAAATAGCTTGTAGGACCCAATGCTGACTCAGCACTGCGTGTATGATAAGGTTTGGCTAGATTCATCTACGTACCTGGACTATTTTCTTAACTAGGTTCAATGCTGACTCAGCGCTGCGTGTACGATAAGGTCTTGAGCAGCTATATAAACAACCCTAGTCTTCATTCTCTTTGCACCAATTCTCTTCTATCCTTATGCTGCTAAGATTCATGGCTTCTTCCCCTCCTCTAAATTTTCTTAAATAAATAAAATAAAATATGATTCAAGACGAGGAGATGCTGCTAAAAGACTTTTAAGGAGGGATTCAAATCAAAGTTTCAAGTGAAGAATTCAAAGGCTAGCTCAAACAAGTTTCAAGCAACGACGCACGAATCATAGCCACGCTTTCCTTCTTTTCTAGATCTATTTTCTGTAAGTTGGTTATTTCTAGATCTGAATATTTTGTTTTATTTGTGACATGAAATTAAAGGAATAAAGGAATATGCCAAATCTCTCTCTCTCTCTCTCTCTTCGAATCTGTGTTTATACTCTTGGACTGAATTAAGAACTGTTATGATTCGAGGACAAATAAGACTGTAACCGTGACTATGACTATAGAACTGTGGCCTTTGAAAGCATATGCCTTTGGACTATGACATAAGCCTTTAATTTTGGGACATATAAACATTGCCTATGACAATGACTTATGACTTATGACTATGGGAATTATTTTCCTTTTGGACTATGAACATCGCATATGACTATGGACATTTCCTATGACTGTGACTACAAGGATTATTTCCTTGACTAGGCCTATACCTTTGATTTGGACATAAACTATTACTTATGACATAATGAGGACAATTGTGATTTTGACACCCATGATTTATGATTAGGAAAATATTGCTTTAGTTTTGTGATTGAGAAGTTGGGTCTAAACCCAATTATTTATTCTACCTGTTCCTTGGTTTTTCTTTGGTTTTAAGACAGTGGGAATTTACCTATTAAGTTAGGTCTACCCACGTTCTTGAACCTATTTTGCCCATTCTTTGGTTTTAAGACAGTGGGAATTTACCTATTTAGTTAGGTCTACCCATATTCTTGAACCTACATTGTTATCCAAACCTTTTTATGCCAATTATTCCTTCTTGTCATTTTGATTCATTCCTTTTTTTATCTACGAATCTAGATTTATTTATAATCTAGGTTGAATCACGATTATTCGAACGGTGGGAATGCGATTTGGGGAAAAACATGGAAATGAATATGAACGTAATTGTAAACTTGGAAATTGGCATAATTTGGAATATGTATTATGACATGCATATTAAAATGAAAACGGGGAAATTTGACATGGATTAGGGAATATGTGATTTTGACATATTAAATTTAGCGTTAGTAAGTAAGCTAAATTTTAGGCATAAAATGTAAACTAGAAAAATAATTCTAGTTTTGCCATAAATTGTGAATTAGGATGTTAAACCAAGATTGGGTTAATTAAGGTTGATTTGGAATAAGTATATTAGCACAATTTTGAATTTATTCATAATTGTGAGCAATTGTCATGTTTAGAATAAATTATGGTTAGCGACACTAAATTTGGTATAATTTACATACCAAAAAGTATAAATATGATAAATAAGAGAGGATGGGCCATAATAATAAATGTGACAATGTACATTAAAAGAGTAGTAATGAAATAAGTAAATTAGGAGTAATTTACTTATAGAATTCGTCATAAATGTTAAATTGTTCATTTACCACAAAATATGTAACTTGGTTAAGTTTTGGCCATAAATTATAAACTAGGATATTTAATCTAGTTTCGGCAATGAAATAGGAAATGGCCTAAACTGCATGTTGGGTTAGGACTTGGGCCTAGAATATAAGTATACTAGTAGGCTTGACAAATAAATATAGGCCAAATTTGTCTAAAAAGGGGAAATGGGCTTTTGAAATAAATTGTTAACAATTTATAAACAAAAGAAAAGTATTTTGATAACATCCCTTTTTATAACACAAAGACCAGAAGGTTCTAGGGTGACAGAGAGGATAGTGTCTAGGCTTGGGTTTGGAAAATACAAGTTTCCTGCCCTCCCTGGCTATCCCTAACTGATCCGAAGGACGGGATGGTTGTTTTCAAAACCAGATTTGGAAATTAATCAAAAACCCTTTGAACTTAGAAAACATGAATATGCCTAACCCGAGGTTAGACTGAGTTGCGGTGTAAACCTGCCCGGAACCGACCGGCACATCCAGTAACCGCAGCAATATCTTCTAATGTGAGAGGTTGCGGCTTTAATTTATTAATTAAAGCTAGAACAAGAATGGGAGAGTTAAGTCCATAGAAACACTTAACCAACTTAACACAGCTAAGCTAGAATGGGAAGGTTAAGTCCATAGGAACACTTAACCAACTTAACACAGTTAAGCTAGAATGGGAAGGTTAAGGAACACTTAACCAACTTAGCACAGTTAAAGCTAGAATGGGAGGGTTAAGTCCATGGGAATACTTAGCCAAATTAACATGTTGACTAGACTAGAAGGTGGGGTTAAGTAAAGTTAATACACTTAGCCAATTTAACATGTTAATTAGACTAGAGGTTGGGGTTAAGTAATACACTTAGCCAATTTAATATGTTAGCTGGACTAGACCATAGGGTTAAGTAAACTTGAACGCTTAACCATCAGAATATGATAAATGAATAGGGTTAAGTAAAAAGCATAAAGGGATAACACTTAACCAGTTTATCAGGATAAATGAAGAGGGTTAAGTTAGCTTGAATTGACTAATGACACTTAACCAACCCAAATTGACGGGAAAGAGAACTAAGTAGTAATTCTTAGTATAACACGGGAAGGAGCGAATGTCCGTCCAAGAAAGCTCCAACGAATTGGGTTACGAAGCCCAAGGCTTCGAGGGGACGTGAGGGTACTCTTGGTATCCCTCTGTGAGGCTGCAGATGATCCGCCTGGGCCCACAGAGGTTAAGGTCTGCGTAGAAGAACCAGGGGTATGCCTTGGTTGCAATATATATGGCAACCTAAAGACTAGGATGGACCGGCGTGATTCGGCGAGAAAACGGCAGCCCTGTGATAGCAACTCGTCGTCTACCATCCATCTTGAGTCAGTCGAGATACGTGAAGCGGAAAGGCGGAGAACTCCAAAAGACCATAATTGCTATCTAGTTATGGGTGAGGATGGCCATAGGATAGTGGGGCACCGGGGGCCGGCGTATAGTTCTCATTTTACAAAGGGTGCCTTTCATTAGTTGAGGGAGGGGTCAAGTGGGACCATAGCCACTGGAATAAAAACAGACCTTAGCATCTGCATCGGTAGATATCTGAAAGCTCCCGACCGAGTTCTGTATTCCTTGATTTGCCCTGTCACAGGACTCGGACCGCACATTACAAGACATGTGCATCTAGACAAGCAATAACGATTCGCGATACATGCGTGGGGAAGTATAGGAACATATACCACTCTAGGTAGTGTATCCTATACTTAGGGGCATCGTTCGACAGGTAGCGTAATCCCTAGTTGGACTAGGTGGCATAAATCCGAGAAGCGTTCAGCAGATAGCGTAAACTCTAGTAAAATCTAGAAAGCACTTGATAGAAAACCCTAGATTTGATCTAGGTAATAAATAATGAATGTATGCCGGAAGGCAATGGAAAATACAGGGATTGGGATCACGTTATCGTTACTAGTTGGGACACTAGGTAGGTGGTGCAGAGATATAGAAATCAGTATAACAAGGAAATAGCGAAGCGGCGAAGTATTAGAGTGAAGCGGCGAAAGTATTAGAGCGTATCCAGTTTATCTTATCTTAGCATATCTTGTGATTATCTTGTCCAATCTTGTTGACCCTATCGTCATGGTGTAATCTTGTATTCAGTTAATTCATGTCGTTTTGTTTTCCATGTTCACATGCTAGAAGTTACTGAACTTACTCAGGCTTTATGTCTGACTCTGTTTTTCTTTCGTCTTCTTTTCTTCCGTCCCCCCCAGGTAGTAGAGGAGGGAGTAGTATAGCTCAGGTTAAGTTGGATTGTCACTCTTTCCCAGCTTGAAGATTTATCGAAGTTTGCTTGGATTCTCTTATCAGATGCTATGGCTGGCTCATGCAAAAATTGGGGAATATAAATGTTGTTTTATGCTTCTTTATTTTGTAAGACAGATGATACCCTGATATTGTAAAGAAATCATTGTACAAATTATTTTATCAATAAAGCAAAGTTTTATCTTCCGCTGTTTAATTTCTGTCTGTCTTGTAATTTATCTGCATCTTTTACCCTAAATGCTCCACAGAACTTAGTGCATTCCCTTTGTGAGTGACACTAACGGATGTGGGGTGTTTACACGTGGTATCAGAGCTGAAGGTTACCGGATCAGATAAAAGATTTGAAAAAAATTATTTTCAAAACGGTTTTTAAAGAAGCATTTTCAAAAAGAAAGGATTTGTTTTAAAGGCATATTCCCCAAAGCCATACGCATTATCTCCTCTTCCTCTGTTTGAATTCTTATCTCCTTCTTTCTTGAGTCTCTGGGGCTCCTGGCTTTCTGGGAGGTAACCTCATCGAAGGGCGAAGTAGTGCCCGACTTCCATCTATAGCCGTAGTTGTTTCACTTACGGCCAGTCTTCTTTCAAGGTTATAGGGTTTTCCATGCGATGGAGGCGGCTTTCGAGAGATTTGCCAATGTGGTTACACACGGAAAAGGATGAGGAGTTTGGCAAAAGAGCACAACCCAAGGATGAGGAAAATTATGGATGTAGACTTGGCTCACGAAGGAGGAAGGGATTATAAAACCTAAGACAAGAGGAAGTATCTTTACTATGGTATGATAGGGCATATAATTAAGGACAAAGGACAAGATTTTCAGAAGGGCAAGTACATGCTGAGCGTACCTAGGAGATAGGTGGTAAAAGTTTCTCTTGGAAGAATCTAGTTTTTCTGTTCGGATTTAGCACTTCGCATTTTGTTCATATTTGCTTCCATAGTTGAGTCTCTGCACCTTAGTACTTGTATAGTAAGAAGATCCCAATCAGTCTCAAACCCAGTGGGTGGTTCGACCCATTTATTTTTGGTTAGTAGGGGTTTGAATAGCTATCGAGTTTGCTTATATCATATCACGTAGATTGTCTAAAGGAGATATTCCTTGGGTGCTTGTCTGATATTGGTTTAGGCCTTTGGGGCTTGTACTTGAGGAATGTCGAGTTCGACTAGGATGGTTTGCGTGAGAGATGGATAGTTGTGGCAGGCGCTCTAAAAAGCGCGTAGTGACCTTTTGACCCTTACAATTATGGCATGATGGATAAGATAGGAGGAGAGACCTCTGATCATCCTAGTATATACACTTGGTTGACATTTGTTCATTTTGGAGATGGAGCTTAGAAACTTCACAATCGTAGAGTAAAAAATTGGTTAAGATACAGTGGAGTAAAGCTCAAGAAGGCTAGATACTAGCAACATACCCTTTTTCTTAAGGGTGCATTCTTGATTTCTCTGTTTAGGAGCTTTACGCGTAGTTGTTTCTCTCTTTCCAAAGTATATCCTCTAGGTCGTATCTGCAATCCTTAGGTAGAAGCCAATGGATGTAAACATGTATTTGAAACATGTTATGGTTGAATGGTTGCAAGTGGTTGCAAATGGTTGCTTGTGGATGCATATGCATACGTATTAGGCACTAGATCAAGTTCGGACGCTCTCATATTGCATTTACATATATGCATTTGTTTATAAGTTGAACTTGATATGATATCATATGGACGTTGCATATGGATGAATGGCTGTGCACGCATGTAGTATTTACATGACTAGGGATGTTTGCACGCATGATTGGACGCATGGCACTAACATGATTTGCATTAAGGAGGTCAACTGAATCAGTAAACCGCCTGATTTTGCATTAGATAGAGACATACACACACACTATGCATATGAACATGAAAGCATTAGAAATCTTTTAAGGACAATGAATGCCTGTGATTGAATGGTTGAGTAGATGGGTGATTGGATGGTAGGACACATTCTTCCTAACATGAAGATTTCGGGGACGAAATCCTTTTAAGTGGGGGAGAATGTAACACCCCGTAATTCTGCGACATTAAGATTCTCAAATTAAAGTATAATTAATTTTTAAAAGAAAAATTAAAAGAAAAAGATCCATGCAGTTGTTTAATTTAAGTATTGTAACTAACATGAAAAAGACAAGTAAGGAGAGAACAATAATTATTATTGTTCTAAGACTTATTAACAAAAGCCTCTGTAGCTCAGTTGGTTAAGGCATTGGATTTGTAGCATGGAGGTCGGGGGTTCGAACCCCGGCGGCGGCATAATTTTTTATCTTTGTTTTAGAGAGGGCCAACTGAACATGCAAATATATGTACGTATACAAATTCAAAATTTGAAAGGATAAGAACGTACATATAAGGAAATAAAGAATATATATATATATATATATATATACATATGAGAATATAAATATATATATATATATGCAAAAATATATGTATACGAAAGATAAAATTCCAGATAAGGCTACAGTCAATGAAATATGGCAACATCATTTGAATTTTGAAAATAAAATGAAAGTTGTGCGTATATATATACGCGTAAAATGGTCGTTAGAGGAATTGTATACATATAAGAATATTTCATGTGAATAAAACAGTTAAATAAATTCCAGAAATTCAAAAGTTTGAAAATCAAACTTTTACGCCAAAATAGCTTGTGGGACCCAATGCTGACTCAGCACTGCGTGTATGATAAGGTTTGGCTAGATTCATCTACGTACCTGGACTATTTTCTTAACTAGGTTCAATGCTGACTCAGCGCTGCGTGTACGATAAGGTCTTGAGCAGCTATATAAACAACCCTAGTCTTCATTCTCTTTGCACCAATTCTCTTCTATCCTTATGCTGCTAAGATTCATGGCTTCTTCCCCTCCTCTAAATTTTCTTAAATAAATAAAATAAAATAT
Source organism: Allium sativum (assembly GCA_030737875.1). Lineage (NCBI taxonomy): Eukaryota > Viridiplantae > Streptophyta > Magnoliopsida > Asparagales > Amaryllidaceae > Allium > Allium sativum. Next base: position 791,537,108 of record CM060919.1, on the reverse strand, counting down.
GATTCAAGACGAGGAGATGCTGCTAAAAGACTTTTAAGGAGGGATTCAAATCAAAGTTTCAAGTGAAGAATTCAAAGGCTAGCTCAAACAAGTTTCAAGCAACGACGCACGAATCATAGCCACGCTTTCCTTCTTTTCTAGATCTATTTTCTGTAAGTTGGTTATTTCTAGATCTGAATATTTTGTTTTATTTGTGACATGAAATTAAAGGAATAAAGGAATATGCCAAATCTCTCTCTCTCTCTCTCTCTTCGAATCTGTGTTTATACTCTTGGACTGAATTAAGAACTGTTATGATTCGAGGACAAATAAGACTGTAACCGTGACTATGACTATAGAACTGTGGCCTTTGAAAGCATATGCCTTTGGACTATGACATAAGCCTTTAATTTTGGGACATATAAACATTGCCTATGACAATGACTTATGACTTATGACTATGGGAATTATTTTCCTTTTGGACTATGAACATCGCATATGACTATGGACATTTCCTATGACTGTGACTACAAGGATTATTTCCTTGACTAGGCCTATACCTTTGATTTGGACATAAACTATTACTTATGACATAATGAGGACAATTGTGATTTTGACACCCATGATTTATGATTAGGAAAATATTGCTTTAGTTTTGTGATTGAGAAGTTGGGTCTAAACCCAATTATTTATTCTACCTGTTCCTTGGTTTTTCTTTGGTTTTAAGACAGTGGGAATTTACCTATTAAGTTAGGTCTACCCACGTTCTTGAACCTATTTTGCCCATTCTTTGGTTTTAAGACAGTGGGAATTTACCTATTTAGTTAGGTCTACCCATATTCTTGAACCTACATTGTTATCCAAACCTTTTTATGCCAATTATTCCTTCTTGTCATTTTGATTCATTCCTTTTTTTATCTACGAATCTAGATTTATTTATAATCTAGGTTGAATCACGATTATTCGAACGGTGGGAATGCGATTTGGGGAAAAACATGGAAATGAATATGAACGTAATTGTAAACTTGGAAATTGGCATAATTTGGAATATGTATTATGACATGCATATTAAAATGAAAACGGGGAAATTTGACATGGATTAGGGAATATGTGATTTTGACATATTAAATTTAGCGTTAGTAAGTAAGCTAAATTTTAGGCATAAAATGTAAACTAGAAAAATAATTCTAGTTTTGCCATAAATTGTGAATTAGGATGTTAAACCAAGATTGGGTTAATTAAGGTTGATTTGGAATAAGTATATTAGCACAATTTTGAATTTATTCATAATTGTGAGCAATTGTCATGTTTAGAATAAATTATGGTTAGCGACACTAAATTTGGTATAATTTACATACCAAAAAGTATAAATATGATAAATAAGAGAGGATGGGCCATAATAATAAATGTGACAATGTACATTAAAAGAGTAGTAATGAAATAAGTAAATTAGGAGTAATTTACTTATAGAATTCGTCATAAATGTTAAATTGTTCATTTACCACAAAATATGTAACTTGGTTAAGTTTTGGCCATAAATTATAAACTAGGATATTTAATCTAGTTTCGGCAATGAAATAGGAAATGGCCTAAACTGCATGTTGGGTTAGGACTTGGGCCTAGAATATAAGTATACTAGTAGGCTTGACAAATAAATATAGGCCAAATTTGTCTAAAAAGGGGAAATGGGCTTTTGAAATAAATTGTTAACAATTTATAAACAAAAGAAAAGTATTTTGATAACATCCCTTTTTATAACACAAAGACCAGAAGGTTCTAGGGTGACAGAGAGGATAGTGTCTAGGCTTGGGTTTGGAAAATACAAGTTTCCTGCCCTCCCTGGCTATCCCTAACTGATCCGAAGGACGGGATGGTTGTTTTCAAAACCAGATTTGGAAATTAATCAAAAACCCTTTGAACTTAGAAAACATGAATATGCCTAACCCGAGGTTAGACTGAGTTGCGGTGTAAACCTGCCCGGAACCGACCGGCACATCCAGTAACCGCAGCAATATCTTCTAATGTGAGAGGTTGCGGCTTTAATTTATTAATTAAAGCTAGAACAAGAATGGGAGAGTTAAGTCCATAGAAACACTTAACCAACTTAACACAGCTAAGCTAGAATGGGAAGGTTAAGTCCATAGGAACACTTAACCAACTTAACACAGTTAAGCTAGAATGGGAAGGTTAAGGAACACTTAACCAACTTAGCACAGTTAAAGCTAGAATGGGAGGGTTAAGTCCATGGGAATACTTAGCCAAATTAACATGTTGACTAGACTAGAAGGTGGGGTTAAGTAAAGTTAATACACTTAGCCAATTTAACATGTTAATTAGACTAGAGGTTGGGGTTAAGTAATACACTTAGCCAATTTAATATGTTAGCTGGACTAGACCATAGGGTTAAGTAAACTTGAACGCTTAACCATCAGAATATGATAAATGAATAGGGTTAAGTAAAAAGCATAAAGGGATAACACTTAACCAGTTTATCAGGATAAATGAAGAGGGTTAAGTTAGCTTGAATTGACTAATGACACTTAACCAACCCAAATTGACGGGAAAGAGAACTAAGTAGTAATTCTTAGTATAACACGGGAAGGAGCGAATGTCCGTCCAAGAAAGCTCCAACGAATTGGGTTACGAAGCCCAAGGCTTCGAGGGGACGTGAGGGTACTCTTGGTATCCCTCTGTGAGGCTGCAGATGATCCGCCTGGGCCCACAGAGGTTAAGGTCTGCGTAGAAGAACCAGGGGTATGCCTTGGTTGCAATATATATGGCAACCTAAAGACTAGGATGGACCGGCGTGATTCGACGAGAAAACGGCAGCCCTGTGATAGCAACTCGTCGTCTACCATCCATCTTGAGTCAGTCGAGATACGTGAAGCGGAAAGGCGGAGAACTCCAAAAGACCATAATTGCTATCTAGTTATGGGTGAGGATGGCCATAGGATAGTGGGGCACCGGGGGCCGGCGTATAGTTCTCATTTTACAAAGGGTGCCTTTCATTAGTTGAGGGAGGGGTCAAGTGGGACCATAGCCACTGGAATAAAAACAGACCTTAGCATCTGCATCGGTAGATATCTGAAAGCTCCCGACCGAGTTCTGTATTCCTTGATTTGCCCTGTCACAGGACTCGGACCGCACATTACAAGACATGTGCATCTAGACAAGCGATAACGATTCGCGATACATGCGTGGGGAAGTATAGGAACATATACCACTCTAGGTAGTGTATCCTATACTTGGGGGCATCATTCGACAGGTAGCGTAATCCCTAGTTGGATTAGGTGGCATAAATCCGAGAAGCGTTCAGCAGATAGCGTAAACTCTAGTAAAATCTAGAAAGCACTTGATAGAAAACCCTAGATTTGATCTAGGTAATAAATAATGAATGTATGCCGGAAGGCAATGGAAAATACAGGGATTGGGATCACGTTATCGTTACTAGTTGGGACACTAGGTAGGTGGTGCAGAGATATAGAAATCAGTATAACAAGGAAATAGCGAAGCGGCGAAGTATTAGAGTGAAGCGGCGAAAGTATTAGAGCGTATCCAGTTTATCTTATCTTAGCATATCTTGTGATTATCTTGTCCAATCTTGTTGACCCTATCGTCATGGTGTAATCTTGTATTCAGTTAATTCATGTCGTTTTGTTTTCCATGTTCACATGCTAGAAGTTACTGAACTTACTCAGGCTTTATGTCTGACTCTGTTTTTCTTTCGTCTTCTTTTCTTCCGTCCCCCCCCAGGTAGTAGAGGAGGGAGTAGTATAGCTCAGGTTAAGTTGGATTGTCACTCTTTCCCAGCTTGAAGATTTATCGAAGTCTGCTTGGATTCTCTTATCAGATGCTATGGCTGGCTCATGCAAAAATTGGGGAATATAAATGTTGTTTTATGCTTCTTTATTTTGTAAGACAGATGATACTCTGATATTGTAAAGAAATCATTGTACAAATTATTTTATCAATAAAGCAAAGTTTTATCTTCCGCTGTTTAATTTCTGTCTGTCTTGTAATTTATCTGCATCTTTTACCCTAAATGCTCCACAGAACTTTGTGCATTCCCTTTGTGAGTGACACTAACGGATGTGGGGTGTTTACACGAAGCTATGCCTAACCAGGCTATGCTTTGATCATCAGCCACAAGGCCTGCTTTTCAACAAGCCTTGATCATTGCATCTTGGCGTGCCACATTGACAATTCAACGCCATGCGATCGATAACTATCACTACGTATCAGGGTGTTAAGTAGAGAATAAATTCTCTACCACCAAACAGATATATATTAATTGAAATCGATTTAATTACATGAAGTGAATTTCAACGTCAGACACGCATCCATTTACAAGTCCGTTCTGGGTCTGAACGAAACCGGAGACACCAAAGTGGTTCTCGCTTATCCGCACGATCAACACACACGTCCGGACAATTACTGCTTCAACCCAGTCCTGGGAGCAAGTCAGTCCAAGGTATCAGAAGTCATCGTCCATTCGATGTGAAGATCGCCGGTCTTCAACCATCGTCTTCTTACATCTTTGATTCAATCGCCGTTCAATTATTTGAAATGAGTTAAACTCGGCCTTTTCAAATAATTGTCGCATAATTATAATTTAAAACATTTCATATATATATTTATAACTATTTATCGCTATTTTTATTTATTAAAAATAGCTCGAAATAAATAAACGACGTTTCGGGTCAATGGGCGGCGCTGGCGCTGCTTTTACCAAAATTTGATTTACACATATCTTAAAATCTAACCGTCGGATTTTGATGAAATTTATATCGTTGGAAAGCTCTTCCCAAAGCGGTCCTAACGGTTCCAGATTTGGGAAAATCCAACGGTCGGATCTTTCTATATATTCATTCAAAGTTACGATTGTCGATACGCGAACTGCAGCGCTTGTTTCGTTTAATTTTATATTTTATATTTATATATATACCATTGGGCGATTCCCTTTATTAAAATCCATACCTTTTATTCTATGAGAGTAATATTTTCGTCCGCCAATTCTAATGCGACAAGAATGATGGTTTCAACAATGTATCATTTTATATCAAATAAAAATGACATTTTTGTTCGCCAACTCTAATGCGACCAAAAATGATAATTCAGCGATGTATAATTTTATATCAAATAAAAAGTGATATTTTTGTTCGCCAATTCTAATGCGACCAAAAATGATGTTTTCAATGATGTATAATTTTATAATCAAAAATGACATTTTTGTTCGCCAATTCTAATGCGACAAAAATGATGGTTTCAACAATGTATACTTTTATATCAAATAAAAATGACAATTTTGTTCGCCAACTCTAATGCGACCAAAAATGATAATTCAACGATGTATATTTTTATATCAAATAAAAAGTGACATTTTTGTTCGCCAATTCTAATGCGACCAAAAATGATGTTTTCAACGATGTATATTTTTATATCAAATAAAAAGTGATATTTTTGTTTGCCAATTCTAATGCGAACAAAAATGATGTTTTCAACGATGTATAATTTTATAATCAAAAATAACATTTTTGTTCGCCAATTCTAATGCGACAAAAATGATAATTCAGCGATGTATAATTTTATATCTAATAAAAATGACATTTTTGTTCGCCAACTCTAATGCGACCAAAAATGATAATTCCGCGATGTATAATTTTATATCAAATAAAAATGACATTTTTGTTCGCCAACTCTAATGCGACCAAAAATGATAATTCAATGATGTATATTTTTATATCAAATAAAAAGTGACATTTTTGTTCGCCAATTCTAATGTGACCGAAAATGATGTTTTCAACGATGTATAATTTTATATCAAATAAAAAGTGACATTTTTGTTCGCCAATCCTAATGCGACCAAAAATGATAATTCAACGATGTATATTTTTATATCAAATAAAAAGTGACATTTTTGTTCGCTAATTCTAATGCGACCAAAAATGATGTTTTCAACAATGTATATTTTTATATCAAATAAAAAGTGACATTTTTGTTCGCCAATTCTAATGCGACCAAAAATGGTGTTTTCAATGATGTATATTTTTATATCAAATAAAAAGTGACATTTTTGTTCGCCAATTCTAATGCGACCAAAAATGGTGTTTTCAACGATGTATAATTTTATAATCAAAAATGACATTTTTGTTCGCCAATTCTAATGCGACAAAAATGATGGTTTCAACAATGTATCATTTTATATCAAATAAAAATGAAATTTTTGTTCGCCAACTCTAATGCGACCAAAAATGATAATTCAGCGATGTATAATTTTATATCAAATAAAAATGACATTTTTGTTCGCCAACTCTAATGCGACCAAAAATGATAATTCAACGATGTATCTTTTATATCAAATAAAAAGTGACATTTTTGTTCGCCAATTCTAATGCGACCAAAAATGATGTTTTCAACGATGTATAATTTTATAATCAAAAATGACATTTTTGTTCGTCAATTCTAATGCGACAAAAATGATGTTTTAAAATGTATAATTTCTTTAATTATAAAAATGTTCTTTTATCCTATGTGATTTAAAGACATAAAAATGCACTTTTTATTCTATTCCATTTTTATGACATAAAAGTGAACTTTTTATGTTTTTATAAAATGTATATATTTTATTTCCTTTTCTTTTAAAATGAAAAATGTAAATTCTTTTATCTTCTCCTAGAAAAAGGTAAATCTTATATTTTACATAAAAAAAGTAAATTTTCTATCTCCCTTCATTACAATAGAAAAATGGAAATTTCCTATTATACTTTATTACAATAGAAAAATGTGAATTTTCTATTACTCTTTATAACAATGGAAAAATGTAAATTTCCTATTTATTTACATAAGTAAATTCTCTTTTATCTCTTTTACATTGAAAAATGTAAATATTTACTTTTCCTTTCTTTTACATTGAAAAATGTAAATATTTACTTTTCCTTTCTTTTACATTGAAAAATGTAAATATTTACTTTTCCTTTCTTTTACATTGAAAAATGTAAATATTTTCTTTACATAGAAAAATGTAAATGTTCTATTATTTTCCTAAGTTTCAATTTTTTTTTTAATCCAACACCAAAGTATGTTCATTTCAACTACATAGACATAACGATGAAATTTTGATACATTTCAACTAAATTAACATAACTATGAAATTTTTGGTGTCATCACAACAACGACAACATAACGATAAATTTTGTGTCATTACAACTAAATTAACATAACGATGAATTTTGTGTTATTACAACTAAATTAACATAACGATGAATTTTATGTTATTACAACTAAATTAACATAACGATGAATTTTGTGTCATTACAACAACGACAACATATGATCGGTTGTAAAATTTCTATGAATCAAAATAAAAGATCCCACCTTTATTTTGTGAAATCAAATAAAATATATGAACTTTATTTATTTTATAGGATAAAAGATCAAATCTTTATTTATTATATAAATCCATCTCCTTTTATTATTCAAAATAAAAGATCAAATCTTTATTTATTATATCTCAAAATAAAAGATCAAATCTTCTTTGACTTTATTATATAAATCAAAATAAAAGGCTCAACTTTGTTTTGATTTGTTTAAAGAACAAAATATCAAACTTTTATTATATTTTGTTTCAAAAACAAAAGATCAAAACTTTATTTTATTTTATTTCAAAACAAAAGATCAAAACTTTATTTCAAAACAAAAGATCAAAACTTTATTTAAAAAAAAAGATCAAAACTTTATTTCAAAACAAAAGATCAAAACTTTATTTCAAAACAAAAGATCAAAACTTTATTTTATTTCAAATCAAAAGATCAAAACTTTATTTCAAAACAAAAGATCAAAACTAAGAGAAAGGAAAAAAATTAAAAATAAGAATAAAAATAAAAGTGAGAACTTTATTATGATTACATATGAATTTTACAGATCCAAACTGTCATACTTTAACATGACATCACAATGAATATAATTCAACTATACAACAATCACCACATAACAGATCAGAAATAACATATAATGATTCAACTGATCGAATAAAATTAAATTATTTAATTATTCAAATTCAGAAATCTGACAGTCGTTGATGATTTTTGGCCAAAATTCAAACTGTTCAGAATCAGCTCCAGTCAGTTTAGATGCGTAGATCTCAGTCACACGATCACAACGCCGCTGAAATCATCGAATTTCGAATTGAAATGAGTTAGATATGATTAATTGAAGTTTTAAAACAATTTAAACAAATTAATTAATAAATTAATTAAGAAATAACCTTTCTTCTTCCCTTACTAATTACAGACCGTACCTTCCTCCTATTGTTCAATTCTAGGGTTCAGGATTGCGGCCACTACAGGAGTCGAGGTGCCGATCGGAGGGTGTCACGCTGGGGAGATCGGAGAGGCACACGACGGGGGGGGGGGGGTGTTCGGCCGAGCTCGGTCGAGCTCTGGGGGGCGCGACATGGTGGAAAGCGGCGGACTTTGGGGGTTTGGGGCGAGCGCTACAGGCAACTACAGGGATGATGACCGTACGGATGTGTGGAGGAGAAGGTCCTCTACAATAAACTCCAAAGGAGCAGTAGGTTTTGGTGTGAGGATTGAGGGAAATTAAAAGGAGAAGGAAGGAGCAAATTTGGCCATGGGATTATGGTGGCGGCGGCTCAGAAGATGGTGAATAGTAATTAGGGTTTCTTTTCTCCTATTATTTATAATATTATAATGTATTTTTACAAAAAAAAAACCATATCTTCCAAACCGGTTCAAATTCAGTCCAGCAGAAAGTGACCCTAGCCAATAGCCCATATTTCAGACCCAATGGGACAGGTCCCGTCAGCCCAAACGGCTGTCTGTGGCCTGTATTATTTAATTCAATATTTAATTCCTTTATTAATTTAATTCGTCTACATAAATAAATTCACCGAGGCCACAAACGGACTCAGAAAAATCCAGAAAAAATATATTTGTCTATGTTATGACGATGCAGTCCTAACAAAATTAATTTCATCGAATTCTGACACTATTTGAAAAATGGCTATTTTTCAGTCGTTTAAATTTGCCTATAATCGACCAAACGCATTTTCCTTCGCCACGCTCACATATTAATTCGAAAAATTCTAAAAATTGAAACCTAGCAATAATATGACATTCCGGTTCCAATGAAAGTGGTTTCGTCGAAAACAGAGATCGTTTGAAAATTGACTATTTTCACTGGCTTTAATATTATTTAAAAATAGAACTTTTAATTTCTGCCACATTTTTCCACCAAATAATTTAAAATAAAATTTTTAAATTGGTTCGGATTTTCCGGGTCGTTACAATCTCCCCCACTTAAGAATTTTCGTCCTCGAAAAGGAAGCAAAGAAAAGTAGGAACCAAGATGGAAAATGTAAATTGGTATAAACGTACCTTAGTACAAGAGTTACTCGGAGATATCCACTCTGCACTTGGGGTAAGCCTTTTTGATGCTATCCTCTGTCTCCCAAGTACAGTCTCTAGGATCCCCACTCCATTGAACCTTGACTAGGTTTATCTTCTTGCTCCTCAAGATTTTGGTTTGTTTGCCAATGATCTTAATCGGGTCCTTTCTCACTGTCAGATTTGGAGCAATATCTAGGACCTGTTGGTTTAATTCATCCTCAATCAGATCTGGATCGTGAACAAGCTTGCGGAGTTAAGACACATGAAATACATCATGCACCCCGACAACCAGTCGGGCAGCTGCACTGTATAAGCGAGAGTACCAATCCTTTCGAGAATAGGGAATGGACCAATGAATCTCAGTGTCAACTTTCCCGTCTTCCCAAAACGAATCACGCCTCTCAAAGGTGAAACCTTCAAGTATACTCGATCACCCACAGAGAATTCTAGATTCCTTCTTCGCTGGTCTGCATAGCTCTTTTGTCAGCTCTGAGCAGTCAACAAGCGCTTCTTAATCAAGTCAACCTTATCCGATGCTTCACGAACGATGTCGGGACCCAAGACTAGTCGATTACCTGACTCCACCCAACATGCCGGAGATCTGCACGGCCTGCCATAAAGTAATTCAAACGGTGACATCCCCAAGCTTGCTTGGTAGCTATTATTATAGGAGAATTCCACCAAGTTCAAGTGGTCCTTCATGAACCGCCATAGTCAAGAATGCAAGTACGCAATAAGTCTTCCAAAACACGATTCACCCTCTCAGTCTGGCCAACTGTTTGAGGGTGATAGGAAGAGCTCAGATTTAACTTGGTCCCAAGCTCTTCTTGAAAAGCTTCCCATAATTTACTGGTAGATAATGGATCCCGATCACTGACAATGCTTTTGGGAACCCCATGCAGTCTGACTATCTCTCTGAGATAAAGCTGTGCCAAACTACGAGCTGTTCTATTGGACCGAACAGGGATGAAATGGGCAGATTTTGATCGTATCCCACCAATGCCCTGCTTCCCCCTTTAGTTGCCAAACTGCCAGGTAACGCTTTCGCTGATCTTCCAGTTTCAAGCCCTCTTGGATCTTTTCGCAATCTTTAAGCCATGCTTCTGCCTGAATCGCAGACTCCCACCCTGTAAAAGGTACACCTCCAAGGTTCTTGAATTTCTTTGACATTCTCTCCAAATCGAAAGGCTGTGGAGGTGGTTCGACTACGACCTCTGAATTATGATGTTCTTGAGTGATGGGTGCATCGTCTCTAGCTTGCCCTCCAGCTCCTACTCGGGCTCCTCCTCTAGCCCCGCCTCGAGCTCCACCTCGGGCTCCGCCTCGGGCTGTTCTTGCTCTAGTATCCATTTGAATCAGTCTGTACCATCAAGGAAAGAGTCAAACCAACAAAAATGAGAATTTTCAAGAAAAGATAAGATAAGGACGAGATGAAAAGATAATGATGTAATGACTGGTAAATATGTGCTATTCTGCTGTGCTCATTCTAGGACATTACTGGTCCTATCTCTAATGAGCTACTCGTCTTAGAATAATGTGGATTCTATCTAGACGAATTGTTCTAAATATGTTATATTCCGTAGCTAAGGTTAACCTTAGGCCCTGATACCAACTGTGATGACCCCAAACTTTCGTAAACCGAAAGTAAGGATATTCATTCTGGAATACAACATATTTACAACAAAAACAGATCTCAGATAATTATCATAACACATAAACCATTGCTGCGGAAATAAATGTCATCAGCATCACAGCAGAAACATCAGAGTATGCAGTTTTACAGGATCCACTTAGCATAATAGAAGTCTTAACAAAAGAGAAACAAGTCTCAAATGAAAGGAAATAAGTTTCAAATCCCATTATATACATCAAAAGAAAAAGATGGAAGAAATGTCTCAAAGCAGAATAAAAGATGGAGAAAAGGTCTTCTTCTTCTTCCTTCCAAAGCAAGCTCCAACCAGAAAGTATCACCTAGAAACCTGTCAATTGGCTGCCCGTGTGGAAAGAGGGCACCCGAGTTTGCAAAAGTGAAACAAACTACGAGTCAGTAATGGGACTGGTGTTAGAATTCTTAACTATATTAACTATGAAGATGGCGAATCTCAAGACCACGCCGCTAACGCGGAACAGGTTTACTCCATTGGATTGCCAGTGCAATATTTTATAAAGTTTATATAAAACAGCGAAATGACTTTTGAAAAATGAAATTGTCATAAGACTCAGATCCTATCACACAATGCAACGCACACAGGAGGATAGAGTTTTCCCTTATGATGATCAAACATGCTTAATACGTGAAAAGTAATATTTTAATATTATCATTAGTGTTTAAGCAGTATTAAAATACTTCAATATAAATATATCAATCCTAGACGGCATAGTACCCCATCCTACTATGTCGACGTATATAAGTTTACAATCAAAACCGAAATGTTGTCGTATTGGGAATTGGTTTTCTGTCATGAAATCGAGGCTAGGGATCGTCCTCTTCCGATTCGAGACACTCTAGCAAATGCCTCAGGATCCCCCGCAGTGAACCCTTGGATGCGGTAGGGCCAGTCCCTACCTAACGGTAGTGGATTAGTTATGCCTGAACACACGTTTCCCGGTCCCTTTGGACCTATAATATGACCACTTCCGGCCTATAAAAACCCGAGGTACCTCAATCCAAAATCCACATAAGTAAAATGTCGGGCCGTGTCAAAACCCAAGCACCACTCCTAGCTAGAAAGAAACGTGTGCACTCCCTACAGTCCATATCCCGTTTTTGGCTCATACCGGGGTGTAAGGCTCGCGAAGTCACGATATACCCAAAGCTATGCCTAACCAGACTATGCTTTGATCATCAGCCACAAGGCCTGCTTTTCAACAAGCCTTGATCATTGCATCTTGGCGTGCCACATTGACAATTCAACGCCATGCGATTGATAACTATCACTACGTATCAGGGTGTTAAGTAGAGAATAAATTCTCTACCACCAAACAGATATATATTAATAGAAATCGATTTAATTACATGAAGTGAATTTCAATGTCAGACACGCATCCATTTACAAGTCCGTTCTGGGTCTGAACGAAACCGGAGACACCAAAGTGGTTCTCGCTTATCCGCACGATCAACACACACGTCCGGACAATTACTGCTTCAACCCAGTCCTGGGAGCAAGTCAGTCCAAGGTATCAGAAGTCATCGTCCATTCGATGTGAAGATCGCCGGTCTTCAACCATCGTCTTCTTACATCTTTGATTCAATCGTCGTTCAATTATTTGAAATGAGTTAAACTCGGCCTTTTCAAATAATTGTCGCATAATTATAATTTAAAACATTTCATATATATATTTATAACTATTTATCGCTATTTTATTTATTAAAAATAGCTCGAAATAAATAAACGACGTTTCGGGTCAATGGGTGGCGCTGGCGCTGCTTTTACCAAAATTTGATTTACACATATCTTAAAATCTAACCGTCGGATTTTGATGAAATTTATATCGTTGGAAAGCTCTTCCCAAAGCGGTCCTAACAGTTCCAGTTTTGGGAAAATCCAACGGTCGGATCTTTCTATATATTCGTTTGAAGTTACGATTGTCGATACGCGAACTGCAGCGCTCGTTTCGTTTAATTTTATATTTTATATTTATATATATACCATTGGGCGATTCCCTTTATTAAAATCCATACCTTTTATTCTATGAGAGTAATATTTTCGTCCGCCAATTCTAATGCGGCAAGAATGATGGTTTCAACAATGTATCATTTTATATCAAATAAAAATGACATTTTTTGTTCGCCAACTCTAATGCGACCAAAAATGATAATTCAGCGATGTATATTTTTATATCAAATAAAAAGTGACATTTTTGTTCGCCAATTCTAATGCGACCAAAAATGATGTTTTCAACGATGTATAATTTTATAATCAAAAATGACATTTTTGTTCGTCAATTCTAATGCGACAAAAATGATGGTTTCAACAATGTATCATTTTATATCAAATAAAAATAACATTTTTGTTCGCCAACTCTAATGCGACCAAAAATGATAATTCAGTGATGTATAATTTTATATCAAATAAAAATGACATTTTTGTTCGCCAACTCTAATGCGACCAAAAATGATAATTCAACGATATATATTTTTATATCAAATAAAAAGTGACATTTTTGTTCGCCAATTCTAATGCGACCAAAAATGATGTTTTCAACGATGTATAATTTTATAATCAAAAATGACATTTTTGTTCGCCAATTCTAATGCGACAAAAATGATGATTTCAACAATGTATCATTTTATATCAAATAAAAATGACATTTTTGTTCGCCAACTCTAATTCAACCAAAAATGATAATTCAGCGATGTATAATTTTATATCAAATAAAAATGACATTTTTGTCCGCCAACTCTAATGCGACCAAAAATGATAATTCAACGATGTATATTTTTATATCAAATAAAAAGTGACATTTTTGTTCGCCAATTCTAATGCGACCAAAAATGATGTTTTCAACGATGTATATTTTTATAATCAAAAAGCAATTTTTGTTCGCCAATTCAAATGCGACAAAAATGATGATTTCAACAATGTATCATTTTATATCAAATAAAAATGACATTTTTGTTCGCCAACTCTAATGCGACCAAAAATGATAATTCAGCGATGTATAATTTTATATCAAATAAAAATGACATTTTTGTCCGCCAACTCTAATGCGACCAAAAATGATAATTCAACGATGTATGTTTTTATATCAAATAAAAAGTGACATTTTTGTTCGCCAATTCTAATGCGACCAAAAATGATGTTTTCAACGATGTATATTTTTATATCAAATAAAAAGTGACATTTTTGTTCGCCAATTCTAATGCGACCAAAAATGATGTTTTCAACGATGTATAATTTTATAATCAAAAATGACATTTTTGTTCGCCAATTCTAATGCGACAAAAATGATGGTTTCAACAATGTATCATTTTATATCAAATAAAAATGACATTTTTGTTCGCCAACTCTATTGCGACTAAAAATGATAATTCAGCGATGTATAATTTTATATCAAATAAAAATGACATTTTTGTTCGCTAAGTCTAATGCGACCAAAAATGATAATTCAACGATGTATATTTTTATATCAAATAAAAAGTGACATTTTTGTTCGTCAATTCTAATGTGATCAAAAATGATGTTTTTAACGATGTATAATTTTATATCAAATAAAAAGTAACATTTTTGTTCGCCAATTCTAATGCGACCAAAAATGATAATTCAACGATGTATATTTTTATATCAAATAAAAAGTGACATTTTTGTTCGCCAATTCTAATGCAACCAAAAATGATGTTTTCAACGATGTATATTTTTATATCAAATAAAAAGTGACATTTTTGTTCGCCAATTCTAATGCGACCAAAAATGATGTTTTCAACGATGTATATTTTTATATCAAATAAAAAGTGACATTTTTGTTCGCCAATTCTAATGCGACCAAAAATGGTGTTTTCAACGATGTATATTTTTATATCAAATAAAAAGTGATATTTTTGTTCGCCATGCGACCAAAAATGATGTTTTCAACGATGTATAATTTTATAATCAAAAATGACATTTTTGTTCACCAATTCTAATGCGACAAAAATGATGGTTTCAACAATGTATCATTTTATATCAAATAAAAATGACATTTTTGTTCGCCAACTCTAATGCGACCAAAAATGATGTTTTCAGCGATGTATAATTTTATATCAAATAAAAATGACATTTTTGTTCGCCAACTCTAATGCGACCAAAAATGATAATTCAACGATGTATATTTTTATATCAAATAAAAAGTGACATTTTTGTTCGCCAATTCTAATGCGACCAAAAATGATGTTTTCAACGATGTATAATTTTATAATCAAATATGACATTTTTGTTCGCCAATTCTAATGCGACAAAAATGATGTTTTAAAATGTATAATTTCTTTAATTATAAAAATTTCTTTTATCCTATGTGATTTAAAGACATAAAAATGCACTTTTTATTCTATTCCATTTTTATGACATAAAAGTGAACTTTTTATGTTTTTTTAAAATGTATATATTTTATTTCCTTTTCTTTTAAAATGAAAAATGTAAATTCTTTTATCTTCTCCTATAAAAAGGTAAATCTTATATTTTACATAAAAAAAAGTAAATTTTCTATCTCCCTTCATTACAATAGAAAAATGGAAATTTCCTATTACACTTTATTACAATAGAAAAATGTGAATTTTCTATTACTCTTTATAACAATGGAAAAATGTAAATTTCCTATTTATTTACACAAATAAATTCTCTTTTATCTCTTTTACATTGAAAAATGTAAATATTTTCTTTTCCTTTCTTTTACATTGAAAAATGTAAATATTTTCTTTACATGGAAAAATGTAAATGTTCTATTATTTTCCTAAGTTTCAATTTTTTTTTATCCAACACCAAAGTATGTTCATTTCAACTACATAGACATAACGATGAAATTTTGATACATTTCAACTAAATTAACGTAACAATGAAATTTTTGGTGTCATCACAACAACGACAACATAACGATGAATTTTGTGTCATTACAACTAAATTAACATAACGATGAATTTTGTGTTATTACAACTAAATTAACATAACGATGAATTTTGTGTTATTACAACTAAATTAACATAACGATGAATTTTGTGTCATTACAACAACGACAACATATGATCGGTTGTAAAATTTCTATGAATCAAAATAAAAGATCCCACCTTTATTTTGTGAAATCAAATAAAATATATGAACTTTATTTATTTTATAGGATAAAAGATCAAATCTTTATTTATTATATAAATCCATCTCCTTTTATTAGTCAAAATAAAAGATCAAATCTTTATTTATTATATCTTAAAATAAAAGATCAAATCTTCTTTGACTTTATTATATAAATCAAAATAAAAGGCTCAACTTTGTTTTGATTTGTTTAAAGAACAAAAGATCAAACTTTTATTATATTTTGTTTCAAAAACAAAAGATCAAAACTTTATTTTATTTTATTTCAAAACAAAAGATCAAAACTTTATTTCAAAACAAAAAATCAAAACTTTATTTCAAAACAAAGATCAAAACTTTATTTCAAAACAAAAGATCAAAACTTTATTTCAAAACAAAAGATCAAACTTTATTTCAAAACAAAAGATCAAAACTTTATTTTATTTCAAATCAAAAGAGCAAAACTTTATTTCAAAACAAAAGATCAAAACTAAGAGAAAGGAATAAAAATAAAAACAAGAATAAAAATAAAAGCGATTACATCTGAATTTTACAGATCCAAACTGTCATACTATAACATGACATCACAACGAATATAATTCAACTATACAACAATCACCACATAACAGATCAGAAATAACATACAATGATTCAACTGATCGAATAAAATTAAATTATTCAAATTCAGAAATCTCACAGTCGTTGAAGATTTTGGCCAAAATTCAAACTGTTCAGAATCAGCTCTAGTCAGTTTAGATGTGTAGATCTCAGTCACACGATGTAACAACCCGGAAATGCGGGCCAGTTTAAAATTTTTATTTTGGCAATTTTAGCGATTTTTGAACATTTAAAATGAATTATTTTAAATAATATCGACGGAAAATTTATTTTGAATAGAATTAGGACGTATATATTATAGACGTCGTCGTTAGAATATAAATAATTATATATAATTATAAAAGGAATTGAAATGGTGCGGTAGTTCGATAATTCGATTTCAAACTTCAATTGAATGTATCGGGTGCAAAACAAACCAGATTTTAGTGAAACCAAAAATAATAGGATCTATTTGAGAATATCTTTCCACAGATCCAAAAAATTGAAATTTCATAGCGGGAATCAAAAGATATGTCCAGTTGAAAATTTTGAATAGTCGCTATGGAATTCAGGCCCTTAAAAATAGCCATTTTGCAAACGACCTCGGATTTCGACGAAACCACTTTTGTTGGATCCGCGATGTCAAATTATTGCTAGGTTTCAAATTTCATAATTTTTCGAATCAATATGTGAGCGTGGCAAAGGAAAACGCGTTTGACCAGTTTTAGTTGATTTTAATCGACTGGAAAATGGCCATTTTTCGAACGGTCTCGGAATTCGACGAAACTAGTTTTGTTAGGACCGTATCGTCAATACGAAGCTAGAAAATATTTTTCTGGGATTTATAGAGTTAGTATGTGACCCCAGTGAATTGAAATGCGCGTTCAAATTCAATATATAGAGTTATATGTTGATTTTAACGGAAACTGATCGAAACAGCTGAATCAGCCTACGTGACATATCCCATTGTGTCCGGAATGGGGGTAATTAGCTATGGACGACAGGCGGTGGGTCTCGTTTCGAGGTCGAAAATAAAAGTTGCTTTTTGGAAATAAAAATAATTAAAAATATAAAATATATATTAAAATCTCTCCCCCTTAAACTCCTCTGCCCCCCCGGTTCATTTCGAAAACAAACGAAAAAAGAAAAGAAAAAAAAACGAATCGCGCAGCCCCCATCTACTCGCCGCCGCGCCTCTGGCGCCACCTCCCCCTCGCGCTCAGCCTCTTCTTCCCTCCTTTCTCTGACCGTACCCGCGCCCTAGCCCTCGATTTGACCACCGCCGGTCAGCCCAAGACCCCATCCACCACCTGCCGCCCACCAGTCTCCTGGCCCCACCTCCAACCCGCCGCGCCTGAGCGCCGACAGCAACCCCTCAACCTCCGATCCCTTTTTCCTTTCCCTTGATCGAAAACCCTAGCAAAGTAAGTCCTCCAATCCCTTTTAATTTGCTTAGTAAAGTATGATTTCTTTGCATTGAACCCATGTGAATTTTAAGACTGAAAATATATGATTTTATGTGGTAAAAATACTATTTTTATTATAGTAGAGTATTAAAAATATGATTTTTAGTAAAGGTGAAGATCAAAAATATGATTTTTACTTATGTAGAGTATTAAAAATATGACCTTTTTATAGTAGAAGATATAAAAATACTATTTTTATATAAGTAGTGTATTGAAAATATTATTTCTGTATAATAGAGAATGAAAAGGCGAAATCTTTGTATAGAGAATAGCGTGATAAAAATAGAATTTTTATCTATATGAATAGCGAAGTGAAAATTCGATTTTTATATATTGAATAGCGAAGTAAAAATTCGATTTTTATATATTGAATAGCGAAGTGAAAATTCGATTTTTATATATTGAATAGCGAAGTAAAAATTCGATTTTTATATATTGAATAGCGAAGTGAAAATTCGATTTTTATATATTGAATAGCGAAGTGAAAGTTTGATTTTTATATATTGAATAGCGAAGTAAAAAATCGATTTTTATATATTGAATAGCGAAGTGAAAATTCGATTTTTATATATTGAATAGCGAAGTGAAAATTCGATTTTTATATATTGAATAGCGAAGTGAAAATTCGATTTTTATATATTGAATAGCGAAGTGAAAACTCGATTTTCATATATTGAATAGCGAAGTGAAAATTCGATTTTCATATATTGAATAGCGAAGTGAAAATTCGATTTTTATATATTGAATAACGAAGTGAAAATTCGATTTTTATATATTGAATAGCGAAGTGAAAATTCGATTTTTATATATTGAATAGCGAAGTGAAAATTCGATTTTTATATATTGAATAGCGAAGTGAAAATTCGATTTTTATATATTGAATAGCGAAGTAAAAATTCGATTTTTACATATGTAGTGAATACGGGCAACGAAAGTGAAGAAAGGCGAGAACGACGAAGACTTCTACAAAAGAAGAGTCGAGATGATTGGATTAGCTATTGGTGAGAACTTCTCACTCTAAATTTCTTTTTTTAGTTATATATATATACTAGGATGCAGACGGTGCTTAGCAGCACCCGACACCCGTCATCCACAGACCATGGATGGCTTGTTTGTTTGATTGATGTGTTGCGAAAATTGTTTGTGATGTTGATGTGAAATCGATAATAAAATGTAGATGTGTTGAAATAAATTAATTAACGTTAAAAATATAATTTTTAACGTGAATGTGAATAAATAAATATTTATAAACAAATCGGCTGATTTGTTTATATACGCTGATTTGACTGATATTGATTGGGATGATAAATTTTACACATCGCCCAACTGCACAAATAAAATCTGTGTTTGTTGATTTGAAACCCCACACGGGTGTTGGGATGATATTTGGCGTGCACTAATCCCAATTATTTAATTGTATGTCGATCGATTGGTCGACAGGCTGTGTAAGCGTTAATTATTTATATTTGATGCTTATGCAGTTGTGTGGTGCACCTTGGATGATGGTTGATTGTTTATCATTGCTATTATATACATGTGTTGTATGGAATCCATATAATTAACATTATATGGTGATTGATTGGGCCTCATTCCAATCGGGAAAATAATGAATAGTATAAAAGAAAATTCATGTGTTGAATATAAAAATAGTCATGTGTTGACGATGTTCATATGTTGAAACTATTTATGTGTTGAGTAAAATATTTTAACAATAAAATTTACATCTTTATCATATTTAAAATTAGAACTACTTTACGGTTGAAGTCTAATTAAAAATCAAACGATAGATACCATAGTTTTATAAAATATTTTACATAACAAAAATAGTCGTGTGTTGACAGTACTCATGTGTTGAGATTAGTCGTGTGTTGAAAGAAATATAGATTCATGTGTTGAATGGAATATATATATTCATTTGTTAAATAGAATAACGAATTTATTGAAATATATAAAGCCGTGTTGATTAGATTGACGCCATTTTGACGTGAACGATATTTATATCGATTTTATTCATTTTATAATGAATATCGAAAGTGATTTCAAAATATGATATTTTGAAAAGAATTAGAATTCGAATTGAAAGTGAAGAGAAATGAATTCGAATTGAAATTGAATGAAATTGAAAACGAACTGAAATTGAATTAAAAATCGATTTGAATTGAAATCAATTTGAAATGAATTTAAATCGAATTTATAAGGAAAAATTCAGTTTTGATTTGAATTTGAAAAGAAGTTGAAATGGTTTTGAAAACGATTTTAAAACGATTTATAAAATACGTTTTAAAAAGGAAATCGACGAAATATATAATATATATATATATATATTATATATATAATGGCCTGAATAGAACGCGCCGCGCCGCGGCAGTTCGTGAATTTCGACCATTGACTTCGAATTGACGTTGCAGGAGATCCGACCGTCGGATTCTCCTAAAACAGGAACCGTTGGGTTCGTATCGAAAAGAGCTTTCCAATGAATATTAGAAATTTGAAATCTAACGGTTGGATTTGGAATTATGTCCAAATCAAATTTGGAAAAGGTCACTGTAAGTGCAGTTTGATGGCCGTTGATGGAAATCGACTATACGGGCCTTGATAAAATTATTAAAAATATCAATAATTAGTGTAAAATCATAATATGTGAATTGGAAAGAACTGGGATGAAAATTCCATATTTGAAAGGATAAAAAAATATTTTTGTCGAAATGAACTAGTTTTGAACTAGAATTAAAATCAATTTATTTTTGAAATAAATAAATTGAATTTGAAAGTGATTTTAAAAATAATCAATATTCCCAATACGTGGATTGGACTGGAGTTGAATCGAAATTATCTTCGGAATATTTCGATGTTGGATTTCGTGACTATACAGATATTGTTATGGTAATTTGAAAGATACATTTTATATCATTATTTCCAATACGATATTTGTTGGTTTCAGAATTTGATATTGAATATAAGCCGGTATACTTTCTATTCAGAGCCTTGTATTTAATATCAAATGTGATTTGGGTTTATCGTGAATCGTGTTTTAGATGACATTGGTTCTTTAACCCAGTTAAAGGCAAGAGGTTGATTTTTGAAAGGATTAAAACTAGGTGGAGTTTTAATAAATCTTTAATTAGATTAAAATGTGAATTGATAATTTAAATTATCAAATCTGAAAAGTGATCGAGAGTGGAGTATCACCAGTTTTGCTCCAAAGCGATAGTTAAATCTTTAATTAGATTTGAACGTGAAATGGTAATTAATTTTACCGATAGCACCGTGGTGTTAGATATGGAGTATTACCAGTTTTGCTCCATGGGATGAATAGGTTGGGATTGGGAAATAAAATAAATAATTACTTCGGTGTGGTTCGCTAATCCCGACTAGTTTGGAAAACCATATTATGGTTTGAAATGATATCCAAAGGAAGATTAAAGAATAAATTTAGAAGAATTTATCTTGGATAAAATTAATGGGAACCTTTCCCTAAGAATGTGATTTTGTGAATAAAAGAATATTCTAAATTGGAATGAGGCGTTTGTTGTGTTTGTGTAACATTTGTTTATCATATACGTGGGTTATTCAGAAAGGCCGGGTTTATACCCATTCTGAATAACCGATTCGACGAAATGTCGAAGATGAAGACGGTGGTCGAAGACCGGAAGTCTTCACATCATTTGGGTGATTACTGATGATCTCGATTGGGTTGTACACCCAAGATGAGGGAAACAGTTGGTGATCGTCCAGACGTACTTGGAGATGGATGGATATGCGAGGAAAGTGCCTCCGGTTTCGTTCAGACCCAGAACGAACTTGTAAATGGATTGTGTGTCTGACATTGGATTTTATTCTGTGTTGATTGATTTCTATTAAATATACATCTGTTTGGCGGTAGAGAATTTATTCTCTTGCTTAACGCCCTTCTCTGAGACGTACGAGCTCAGAGGTTGTATATCGATGGACATCAGTCGCATGGAGTGAATTGCCAGTGTGGCACGCGTAAGTGGCAATTGATCGAGGCTTTTGTTGAAAAGCAAAGTCTTGTGGTTGATGATCAAAGCATGGTCTGTGTGACGTAGCTTTGTGTATAGCGTGGATTCGCGAGCCTCACACCTCGGTATGAGTCAAAAACGGGATACGGACCCAAGGAGTGCACGACGTTTCTTTCTAGCTATGGTGGTGTCAGTGACCTACCAGCCCTGACATTTATATACTTTTCACCTGAGTGGTTGTTGGATACGAGGCGCCTCGGATATAGGTCTGTAAGGACCGGGAAACGTGTGTTCAGGAATAACTAATCCTCAAAAGTAAGAGAGGACCGGCCTTGGTGGTTCCAAAGGATCAGAGTGGGGTCCTGAGGCATTGCTAGAGTGTCTCGAACGCGGAGAGGAGCTTGCCCCTTGCCTCGACTCATGACGGAAATCCAATTTCCAATACGTGTATTTCGGTTTTATTTGTAGAACCTAGTATGGCGACATAGTGGTATGGGTCATTCATGCCGCCTATGATTGATATTTATGATTGAAATTGTTTTGACACTATACACTTATAATAGTATCAAATAATGTGTTTTTAACGTATCAAGCATGCTTTAGCTGTTATAAGGTAAAAACCCTATCCTCCGGCTTGCGTTGCATTGTGTGATGGGACCTGGGTCTTATAATAGCTTCATTTTTCTTTATTTAGCATTGCGCTGTTTGTTTTATGCACTGGTATTCTTGGGAGGAAACCCGTTCCGTGTTATACGGCGTGGTCCCTTGATTTACCTAACTTTAAAAATAAAGATTAATAACTGTTTTAGTTCTCACACCAGTCACATGACTGACCTGGAGTTTATTGTTTTAACCTAAACTCTGGGTGCTCCTATTTTCGACACGGGCAGCTAGTAGTTTTGGTTTTGCAGATTTATATTCACAGGATCCTGATTTACAGCTGGAACGATGCTCGGAATGCTCTGTATCCGTGTATCACTTTCAGTTGTGTTTTGTATATTTTTCCGCTGCTATGTAATTTATTGTAATCTCTGATATTCATCAAATGTAATTTATTCACTTATACTCTGTATATTCTTGTATCTGATGGAATTGTTGTAATATACAACGAAATGTTCTTCCACCTGCGTCATGTTGTGTGTTGTTCTCAAAGTATCCGCTCTTTCCTTCACGGGGAAGTTACGGGTTCTTACACACGATCACAACGCCCCTGAAATCATCGAATTTCGAATTGAAATGAGTTAGATATGATTAATTGAAGTTTTAAAACAATTTAAATAAATTAATTAATAAATTAATTAAGAAATAACCTTTCTTCTTCCCTCACTAATTACAGGCCGTAACTTCCTCCTATTGTTCAATTCTAGGGTTCAGGATTGCGGCCACTACAGGAGTCGAGGAGCTGATCGGAGGGTGTCACGCTGGGGAGCTCGGAGAGGCGCATGAGTGGGGGGGGGGGGTGTTCGGCCGAGCTCGGTCGATGTAACAACCCGTATTTTCAAAAACATATTATAATGTAAATCGAGGAAGAATTTAATTCTAAAATCTGAATCAAGGGAAATGGGCTATGCCATTGCGTTCGTCTCGGAAAAATACGCGAAATAGAGTCCGAGTTTTCGAAAATCGGAGTCCGTATGACCCGATTAAGGCCCAATGAAGTTTTCAGAAATTTCCAAGTTAAAAACAGATTTGAATTTCAAGTTCAAATTTCGAATTTCGGGCCTGGAAGGCTAGGCGGGAAATTTCCCGCCAAGCCAACCAAGTCGACAGGCCTGTCGACTTGGCAGTCGACTTGGTTGGACCCAAGTCGACAGCCCTGTCGACTTGGCTGTCGATTTGGTTCAGCCGGGCAGTTTTGCCTGGTGCACCATTTTGGGGTTTTGGTTAGGTTTTGGGGCCAGATTCGGTTTTAAGGGCTGAGATTGGAATTAGGGTTTAATCCTAAGGTTGAAACTAATCCTAATCTCTATAAATAAGCCCCTAACCTAACCCTAAATCATCATTATTCATTCAAGTAACTAAACTATGGCAAAATCATTCCTCTCATGGCCTCCACTCTCTTCATAAAATTCCTAAGTTATTTCTATGAGAGATTTTCCATGCATACAAGTGTTTTCAAGCTTGTATGAGGGTCATTAGCTTGCATTCAAGTCAAGTTTCCATATTTACATCATTTTGGCTCAAGGGTTTTTCTATTAGAGCTTGCATTTTGGGTCTATTTGATTGCATAAGGGCTTTGTCATATTTTTGTGTCTTCATAAGCATTGTAAGCCCTTTTCTACTTTCATATTTAAACTCTAAAGTTAATGAATGATGCAAGTTTTGTTTGATCGTTATGATATGCAAGTTTATCATGTTATGTTATGCAAGTATGCCATGTTATGATATGCAAGTTTACCATGTTATGTTATGCAAGTATGCCATGTTATGATATGCAAGTTTACCATGTTATGCTATGCAAGTTTGCCATGTTATGATATGCAAGTTTATCATGTTATGTTATGCAAGTTTGCCATGTTATGATATGCAAGTTTATCATGTTATGTTATGCAAGTTTGCTATGTTATGATATGCAAGTTTGCCATATGATATGCAAGTTATGTTATGCAAGTTTGGGTTGATCATTTTGTTCATGTTATCATGTTATGCAAGCTTATCTTGGGTTTATGAGCTTAAAGCTTCAAGCTTTATGCTAAAGGTTGCATTTTGGCAACATGTAAGTTATCATATCTCTTATGATAACTTGCATGTGAGGCTAAATGCGAACTTATTGCCATTTCTACATGTCATTTATCACCATGTATCACCAATATGCTAAGTTTGGTTTTGTGCATGCTTCTGAGGCCTAAAAATGTAATATGCAAGTATATGAACATATGTACATTTCATATGCCACCATGTTAAACTTCTGGCTTCAACACTTTTATGTCATGATTATGCCAAGTTCCCTCTTTCTATCCTTTATGCGCTATTGCGATATGTAAGCGATGGGATTGCGTTTGGGGTTGGGTAAACTTAAAAGACATAAAAACATAAGATTGGGAATTTACCTATTAAGTTAGGTCTACCCATTGGGAATTTACCTATTAAGTTAGGTCTACCCAAATGCTTGAAAAATTGTAATATGTTTTGGAAACATAATGGACATGACACTTAGAAAATATAAGTGTGACCAACTCGAGGTTGGGTTGAGTTTGTAGCGTAAACCTACCCGGAACCGACCGGCTTAACTAGTTGCTACAAACAATAGGACCCAATGTGAGAAGTTGGTCAAGTTGTACCTTGAACCCGAGGTTAGACCAAGTTGTGGTGTAAAGCTACCCGGACCCGCCCGGCTTAACTAGTAACCACAACAAGGTCTAATGTGAGAGGTTAAGGCACATTAAATTAATTAATGCCTCATGATTAGGGTTAAGTCATGGTCCACTTAATACTTAACCAATTTGGGCTTGGTAGATTAATCAGGGTTAAGTCGTGAACTCATCGTTACACTTAACCAAGTTAATCCATGATTAGCAAGAGGGTTAAACCGTACTTAACCCACTAAAAAATCCTAGCAATGGGGGTCCACTCCAGCAGTAATCCCAAGTTTGTATCATTAAGACCCTAGGGACTAGGCTAGGGTGGGGGCACGATTACTGGACTTGAGGTAAGTGACCAAAAACGACGGCAGAGTGGTACGCCGATGTAGTTCCGGACGGACTATGGTCGTGCACGTAGTCCGTATTTGGAGAAGTCAAGCATGGGTACCAGTAGATCGAGACTATGCACTTATGTTTATGGTGTCCAGGGGTTGACACCCTAGGGCTTGATACACCCGACGGGAGACCCGACACAGTCCGACTACAATTATGTTTGGGCCGTATTGACACCAACACGTGACGAGTTAGGCTTATAGGGAGCCGATCGACTAGACCGTTTGGTTGGACCTCGTATTAGGGTCACTACATGTTATTGGACCTCGTATTAGGGTCACTTCATATTATTGGACCTCGTATTAGGGTCACTTCATGTTATTGGGCCAAAGCTTGGGCCAAGGGATCAATACCTGTTTATTCAAGTTATGGTAGGTTGCTAGTACACCTGTGGTGCAAAAACCTTAAACCTGAGTATGCGATGACACCTTTATCTACCTTGTTAGTTATTCATCATGCTAGTATGTTGTTATCCTTATGTTCATCCCTTCTTCTCATGCCAGTTAACTTTATCAGTTTACATTGATTGTAGTAGGGCTTACTCAGTCTTTTTGACTGACCTATTTTTCTTTCGCCTCTTTTCTTCCGTTTCCCCCCCAGGTTCTCAGGGTGGGAATATTGGAGCTTAGCTTGGATTTCTGATCGCTTGCTTGTGGGATTTTAGCTCATGTACGGTCTTGACATGAAGCTAGCTATGGTTATCACTTATTTTGGGGATAGTACTTATGTATTTCAGTTTTTCAGTAATGTTGTTTTTATCTAGACTTGTGTATTTGGAAAGTTGACATTATGTTGTACCAGACTTGTTTTGAAATAGTTTGAAATCTTCCGCTGTTTACTTATCTTATTTACTCTGTTTACATATACACATATGTTCTTGTTCTGCCTTGATATATCATTATGCATGTTTACCTGATTCAAACGCCCCTCCAAAGTCAGAGTGCTTGCAAGAGCCACCCTGGCGGAGGCGGGGTGTTACATTTGGTATCAGAGCATATGGTTTACGAGAAGGAACAAAAAGGTTTTTAAAACTTTTGGAAAACTATTTTCAAAACCAGGTATAAAGTATTTTCCAAAGAAAAGTCTAGTTTATTTTAAAGGCTATTCCCCAAAAAGCCATTAGCAAAATTCCTTCGTTTCTCTCCATTCTGAATCCGTCTTTTTTCTTCGTTTTCAGTATGGCCGATAACTTTGCTATTCCGGAGGGAGTACACGTACCTGTTTGGTATAGGAGACTTTTGGAGGCTAGGGCGACCGAAGCCGGCCCCGCCGAGGTTCCTCCTCCTCCTCCTCCTCCGGTAGTTAATGTTCCTCCTCCTCCTGTCGCTGAGGTTCCTCTTCCTCCTCCCCCTCAGCATCCTCAAGCTGACTTCGCAAAGACTTGCAAAGATTTCAAAGCAATGGGTGGCAAGAACTTTCAAGGCACTGAGACTTTTGTAGAGGCCAGAAATTGGTTGAAAGAGACCGAGGATTTATTTGCTATCTTTGGGTTAGACGATCAGAGGAAGATCTTGTTGGCGGTTTGGCTTATGAAGGATGAAGCCGCTTATTGGTGGGAAGTCACCAATGGTACTAGGCCTGTTGAGACTTGGGCCGATTTCAGGGCAAGGTTCGTGCTTAAGTTTCTATCTTCTGCTGAGGAGAATCTGCAAATGGAGAGGTTCATAACTTTGAAACAAGGAGATATGTCTGTCAAAGAATATGTGAACAAGTTCAATCAGTTAGCTCGTTTTGGCCTGGATATGGTGAGTACTCCTCAGAAGAAGGCTCTTCGTTTTGCTAGAGGATTGAATGATCCGTTGCAGGGATTGGCTATGTCACATATTCCCCATGGGGCCACGTTTGAGAGCTTGGTTGATATGGCATTACTTCAGGGAGATGTCAAGAAAGAGATCAAGATGAATGATACTCAAGCCAAGAAGACTGATTCCCAGTGGAAAGGAAATCAGGGTAATCCAAGTGGTCAGAGCAGTCAAGGCAATCAGAACAAGAACAAGAACAAGAGTCAAGGCAACAAGGGGAACAACAACAAGGGCAATAACAACAAGGGGAAGTGCCATTATTGCGGTTCAGTTGGGCATCTTATTAAGGATTGTGAGAAGAGGAAAAGGAAGAATGGTGAATGCTTTTTCTGCGGTGAGACTGGACATTTCAGTAAGGATTGCCCAAAGAAGCAAGGGCAAGGCCAGGATCAGACTCAGCGTGTTGGACCTTCAGGAGGGCAAGTTCATGCTCTCAATGCCGCTCCAGTTCCCGATCGAGGTAGTATTTCTGTTGAGAGCCTTGTATATATTTCTGATTTTCCAGTTAGTACCTTGTTTGATTCTGGTGCATCGCATAGTTTATTTCATCTGATCTAGTTGAAAGTTTGCACCTAAGTACTAGTCTAGTTAATGATCCCGTGTGTGTTTCAAATCCAATTGGGGTTTCCACCCATTTGTCTATTATCTACGTGGATTTGAAAATCTCTATCTTGAGTGTAGAGTTCTCGTGTGATGCTTATATTCTCGGTTTCATGGGGTATGGGTTGATTTTGGGCATGGATGGGTTGTCCAGTTTTGGAGCCATCCTTGATTTTAGAGCATAGGGTTGTGAGGCTCATGACTCGCCTCGGTAATACCCTAAAAATTTCTAGTAACCCTATGAGTCCCGTCATGTTGTGTTATCTTGAATCCCTCAACTCGTCTATCGATAGTTTGCAATCGGTGAGGGTGGTCCGAGAATATCCTGATATCTTGGGTGAAGTGAAGGGGGTTACCCCTAAACGAGAGATAGATTTCCGCATTTATCTGGTTGATAATGCCAAGATAGTTTCGTGGCCGGTTAGGCACATGGTCCCGCGAGATGAAAGTTAAGAAAGCAAGTCAAGGAGTTGCTTGAGAAGAACTTCATACGATGAAGCATTTCCGAAGAGGGTGCTCTAGTAGTATTCACTACTAATGTGGACAGTTCGCTTTGCCCGTGTGTTGATTATCGTGAGTAGAACAAGAAGAATAGACAACCATTACCAAGGATCGATGATTTGTTTGATCAGCTTGTAGGAACATCTGTTTTCTCTTGATCTTGCTACTGGATTCCATCAGCTCAGAGTAGCTGAGGATAGTATAGACAAAACTGCGTTCAGAACTCCAGATGGATTCTTAGAATGGCTGGTCATGCCATTCAGTTTGACTAATGCACCCGCCTACTTCGTGGACTTGATGAGCAGGGTGTCTAGGGAGTTCCTGAACGAGTTTGTGGTAGTCTTTGTAGACGATATCCTGACTTTCTTAAAGAACGAGGAAGAACATGCTAGACATCTCAAGGAGGTGATGGATACGCTTAGAGCGCATCAGTTGAAAGCCAAGTCCTCCAAATGTCATTTTGAAAAAGGAGTTAGATTTCTTGGGCACATAGTTTCTAAGCAAGGCTTAGCGGTGGATCCCACTAAAGTGGTCGCGGTTCAAAACCGAAAAGCTCCGACGAGGACAATTGAAGTAAGAAGTTCTCTCAGTTTAATTAGTTAGTTAGCGTCCCTTGAGCTTAGACCTACCCTTCTGGATCAAGTAGGGACTTCACAGAAAGAAGACCCGCAGTTAGTCGAGATCATGGACAAGTTGATTCGAGGCGAGATGGTAAGTCACCTCGCTATAGAGGACAAGGGATGGCTGAGACGCGATGAGAGAAAGAAGGTTCTTGAAGATGCACATCACCCGAGGAGGTGGCCGAGTTTGTCCCAAGGTGCATGTTGTGCCAACAGATTAAGACCGAGTCATAAAAAGCCCGGTGGGCTATTACATCCATTGGAGGTCCCCGCAATGGAAGTAGTAAAGCGTCACGAAGGATTTCGTGGATGGACTGCCTAGATCAAGGAAAGGGAATACGAACATGTGGGTCATAGTAGGTAGACTCACGAAGAGTGCTCATTTCACTCCGGTAAAGAGCGAAAGGACTGCATCATAACTAGCGACAGTTTACTTTCAAGAAATAAAGCGGTTGCACGGGGTTCCCTAAAGGATAGTTAGTAACCATGACTCAATTTTCACTAGCCAGTTTTGGGATAGTCTACGGGAAGTCATGGGAAAGCACTGAATCTAAGGACGTCCTATCATTCACAGGTAGATGGTTCATTTCGTTCAAGCATGAGTTATAGAAAATTACGTTAGTAAGAGCAATTGGTAAACGTGGATTGGTATTTTCAAGAAAAGTTCTGCTGCGTGGAATACTTTATAGTAAGTAACGAGATCCAGGATTCACTAGTGAATTTTGGGGAGCTTGCATGAAACCATGAGGTCATAGTTATGTTTAAGCCAAGAATGATAGAAGAGTAAGTGAAAAAGGAAGACGAGAGGCGACAATGAAATGGGTTCCAACTCATATTTGGAAATAAGAGTTAAAAAGCCAAGGAATCATGAAATAAAAGACGGTCAAAGCACAGTGGAGTTAAACTCAAGGAAACGTGACTTAGAAGATTGAAGGCTGGATACGCGCATCATATCTTTTTTTTATTATGAGTATATCCTTGATCCTTGTTTTCCTGTGGAGCTTACTCGCATGTTATCTTTTACGTATATCCTCTCGGTCCCATACTCGATCCCATTTCTGTTGTAAACTCCATAAGGGAGTATGACTCATCGGTTAGTAATACATGTCAAGGTTTGAAGGGGTCCGTTAGGTAGACTAAACCTTTTGGACTTTTATAGAATATGGGTTGGGTTAGGAAGGGATTTCTTGTAATCCAAAAGGAGTATATCTTGCTTATCTTCCCGATCTCTTTGTAGCATATCTTTCTTTTGCTATCTATATCGTGTTAATCTTGTCATGAGAACCTTAGGTAGAAACCCTTTGGATGAAACATGTGTTCGAAACATGTTATGCTTGATGGTTGCAAGTGGTTGCAAGTGTTTGCAAGTGGTTACTCGTGGATGCATTATACACATTAGGCACTAGATCGGCTCACACACTCCTCATATTGCATACGCATGAGTGTTTATGCCTATTCATGGATGAAAATTTTTGTGTTATCACATGGATGTTGCATATGGATGTATGTTATGTGCACACATATAAATGTTATACATTATGTTAGGAATTGCATACATATGGATTCATTTCACTAACATAATTTGCATTGATGATATTTGCATTAGATAAGTACATATACACACACCTTTGCATATGTTCATACAACATTTAGAATCTTGTAAGGACAATGATTGCTCATGGATAATGTTTTGAGTAGATGGATGTTGGATGGTAGGATACGTTCTTCCTAACTTAGAGATTTCGGGGACGAAATCCTTTAAGGAGGGGAGAATGTAACAACCCGTATTTTCAAAAACCTGTTATAACGTAAATCGAGGCAGAATTTAATTCTAAAATATGAATCAAGGGAAACAGGCTATGCCATTGCGTTCGTCTCGGAAAAATACGCGAAATAGAGTCCGAGTTTTCGAAAATCGGAGTCCGTATGACCCGATTAAGGCCCAATGAAGTTTTCAGAAATTTCCAAGTTAAAAACAGATTTGAATTTCAAGTTCAAATTTCGAATTTCGGGCCTGGAAGGCTAGGCGGGAAATTTCCCGCCAAGCCAACCAAGTCGACAGGCCTGTCGACTTGGCAGTCGACTTGGTTGGACCCAAGTCGACAGCCCTGTCGACTTGGCTGTCGACTTGGTTCAGCCGGGCAGTTTTGCCTGGTGCACCATTTTGGGGTTTTGGTTAGGTTTTGGGGCCAGATTCGGTTTTAAGGGCTGAGATTGGAATTAGGGTTTAATCCTAAGGTTGAAACTAATCCTAATCTCTATAAATAAGCCCCTAACCTAACCCTAAATCATCATTATTCATTCAAGTAACTAAACTATGGCAAAATCATTCCTCTCATGGCCTCCACTCTCTTCATAAAATTCCTAAGTTATTTCTATGAGAGATTTTCCATGCATACAAGTGTTTTCAAGCTTGTATGAGGGTCATTAGCTTGCATTCAAGTCAAGTTTCCATATTTACATCATTTTGGCTCAAGGGTTTTTCTATTAGAGCTTGCATTTTGGGTCTATTTGACTGCATAAGGGCTTTGTCATATTTTTGTGTCTTCATAAGCATTGTAAGCCCTTTTCTACTTTCATATTTAAACTCTAAAGTTAATGAATGATGCAAGTTGTGTTTGATCGTTATGATATGCAAGTTTATCATGTTATGTTATGCAAGTATGCCATGTTATGATATGCAAGTTTACCATGTTATGTTATGCAAGTATGCCATGTTATGATATGCAAGTTTACCATGTTATGCTATGCAAGTTTGCCATGTTATGATATGCAAGTTTATCATGTTATGTTATGCAAGTTTGCCATGTTATGATATGCAAGTTTATCATGTTATGTTATGCAAGTTTGCTATGTTATGATATGCAAGTTTGCCATATGATATGCAAGTTATGTTATGCAAGTTTGGGTTGATCATTTTGTTCATGTTATCATGTTATGCAAGCTTATCTTGGGTTTATGAGCTTAAAGCTTCAAGATTTATGCTAAAGGTTGCATTTTGGCAACATGTAAGTTATCATATCTCTTATGATAACTTGCATGTGAGGCTAAATGCGAACTTATGGCCATTTCTACATGTCATTTATCACCATGTATCACCAATATGCTAAGTTTGGTTTTGTGCATGCTTTTGAGGCCTAAAAATGTAATATGCAAGTATATGAACATATGTACATTTCATATGCCACCATGTTAAACTTGTGGCTTCAACACCTTTATGTCATGATTATGCCAAGTTCCCTCTTTCTATCCTTTATGCGCTATTGCAATATGTAAGCGATGGGATTGCGTTTGGGGTTGGGTAAACTTAAAAGACATAAAAACATAAGATTGGGAATTTACCTATTAAGTTAGGCCTACCCATTGGGAATTTACCTATTAAGTTAGGTCTACCCAAATGCTTGAAAAATTGTAATATGTTTTGGAAACATAATGGACATGACACTTAGAAAATATAAGTGTGACCAACTCGAGGTTGGGTTGAGTTAGTAGCGTAAACCTACCCGGAACCGACCAGCTTAACTAGTTGCTACAAACAATAGGACCCAATGTGAGAAGTTGGTCAAGTTGTACCTTGAACCCGAGGTTAGACCAAGTTGTGGTGTAAAGCTACCCGGACCCGCCCGGCTTAACTAGTAACCACAACAAGGTCTAATGTGAGAGGTTAAGGCACATTAAATTAATTAATGCCTCATGATTAGGGTTAAGTCATGGTCCACTTAATACTTAACCAATTTGGGCTTGGTAGATTAATCAGGGTTAAGTCGTGAACTCATCGTTACACTTAACCAAGTTAATCCATGATTAGCAAGAGGGTTAAACCGTACTTAACCCACTAGAAAATCCTAGCAATGGGGGTCCACTCCAGCAGTAATCCCAAGTTTGTATCATTAAGACCCTAGGGACTAGGCTAGGGTGGGGGCACGATTACTGGACTTGAGGTAAGTGACCAAAAACGACGGCAGAGTGGTACGCCGATGTAGTTCCGGACGGACTATGGTCATGCACGTAGTCCGTATTTGGAGAAGTCAAGCATGGGTACCAGTAGATCGAGACTGTGCACTTATGTTTATGGTGTCCAGGGGTTGACACCCTAGGGCTTGATACACCCGACGGGAGACCCGGCACAGTCCGACTACAATTATGTTTGGGCCGTATTGACACCAACACGTGACGAGTTAGGCTTATAGGGAGCCGATCGACTAGACCGTTTGGTTGGACCTCGTATTAGGGTCACTACATGTTATTGGACCTCGTATTAGGGTCACTTTATATTATTGGACCTCGTATTAGGGTCACTTCATGTTATTGGGCCAAAGCTTGGGCCAATGGATCAATACCTGTTTATTCAAGTCATGTTAGCTTGCTAGTACACCTGTGGTGCAAAAACCTTAAACCTGAGTATGCGATGACACCTTTATCTACCTTGTTAGTTAATCATCATGCTAGTATGTTGTTATCCTTATGTTCATCCCTGCTTCTCATGCCAGTTAACTTTATCAGTTTACATTGATTGTAGTAGAGCTTACTCAGTCTTTTTGACTGACCTGTTTTTCTTTCGCCTCTTTTCTTCCGTTTCCCCCCCAGGTTCTCAGGGTGGGAATATTGGAGCTTAGCTTGGATTTCTGATCGCTTGCTTGTGGGATTTTAGCTCATGTACGGTCTTGACATGAAGCTAGCTATGGTTATCACTTATTTTGGGGATAGTACTTATGTATTTCAGTTTTTCAGTAATGTTGTTTTTATCTAGACTTGTGTATTTGGAAAGTTGACATTATGTTGTACCAGACTTGTTTTGAAATAGTTTGAAATCTTCCGCTGTTTACTTATCTTATTTACTCTGTTTACATATACACATATGTTCTTTTTCTGCCTTGATATATCATTATGCATGTTTACCTGATTCAAACGCCCCTCCAAAGTCAGAGTGCTTGCAAAAGCCACCCTGGCGGAGGCGGGGTGTTACAGTCGAGCTCTGGGGGGCACGACATGGTGGAAAGCAGCGGACTTCTGGGGTCTGGGGCGAGCGCTACAGGCAACTACAGGGATGATGACCGTACGGATGTGTGGAGGAGAAGGTCCTCTACAATAAACTCCAAAGGAGCAGTAGGTTTTGGTGTGAGGATTGAGGGAAATTAAGAGGAGAAGGAAGGAGCAAATTTGGCCATGGGATTATGGTGGCGGCGGCTCAGAAGATGGTGAATAGTAATTAGGGTTTCTTTTCTCCTATTATTTATAATATTAAAATGTATTTTTATAAAAAAAACCATATCTTCCAAACCGGTTCAAATTCAGTCCAGCAGAAAGTGACCCCAGCCAACAGCCCATATTCCGGACCCAATGGGACAGGTCCCGTCAGCCCAAACGGCTGCCTGTGGCCTGTATTATTTAATTTAATATTTAATTCCTTTATTAATTTAATTCGTCTGCATAAATAAATTCACTGAGGCGACAAACGGACTCAAAAAAAATCCAAAAAATATATATTTGTCTATGTTATGACGATACGGTCCTAACAAAATTAATTTCGTCAAATTCTGACAATGTTTAAAAAATGGCTATTTTTTAGTCGTTTAAATTTGACTGTAATCGACCAAACGCATTTTCCTTCGCCATGCTCACATATTAATTCGAAAAATTCTAAAAATTGAAACCTAGCAATAATATGACATTCCGGTTCCAATGAAAGTGGTTTCGTCGATAACATAGATCGTTTGAAAATTGACTATTTTCACTGGCTTTAATATTATTTAAAAATGGAATTTTTAATTTCTGCCACATTTTCCCACCAAATAATTTAAAATAAAATTTTTAAATTGGTTCGGATTTTCCGGGTCGTTACATGAAGCGATAACGATATATTAAGATAAGAGAATAGAAACGGTATTTTCCCATGATAAGGAGGAATAAAGATGTTTTATGGTATATAAGGATATTTCCGAACCAAGGAAATAAAAGTGAAAGTTGATAAAGAAGTTATTTGAAAGTGAGTATTGATTATAATTTCAAAGTAATGAATCAGAAAAGTTTTGTCGAGATAAGATTATGAAATCGATGAAATAGTTAATGAAGCATTTTTGTAGGAACAACTTGAGTTGCCAATGGATTTAACATCGCTGTATGATTTGATAGTTAAACAACCGACTATCAAATGGAATATTCTATGTACCTTTTGATGAGTTGTTTTCGAAGAGACCGGGATGGGAACTAGACCCAAAACCACTTCGAATCAACTGTACGTTCACGACTAATTGGCAAGCGATGAAGGTGGAGCATTGAAGACCGTATATCTTCATAAATGGAAGAACCACTAACAATCTCTGAGTCGACGCAGAGATATACTGGGGTTCTATCATGGTTGAAATCTACGGGTTGCAAGGACTTCTCGCTACTGATCCTTAGGGTGATTCCTATATAGGATGCGGTAGGAGAGTGCCTTCGGTTCATCCTGTTCCTGGATGACTTGTATAGACGAGTGTCTGACAGAGTATTTCCAGACGGTCACGTATATTGATTTCATCAACCGTACCAAGAGTGGAAGCAGAGAAGGAAACTTCTTTTAGCTAACACATAATGTATTGTTGTAGACGTCAATCAATGATTCGATGGATCTGACAATGTGGCATTCAAAGTGAATCTGATGTGATGGTAAAGCGTAGCCTCAAGCCTCATCAACCGGGAAATGACAAAAATCGGGCAGGCAGCATGGCTATGTGGGTCTCTCCCATTAGGCTGTATAATCATCTCTCTAGAGAAATTCCTTTTGCTTCTTTAATCTATCGATTCTATCCCTTTTCGGGAAATGGTGGTTTGAGCCCAACCGTTGGTGATATACATTCGATACACTCAAGCGAAATGAGTGGTCGGTCATGTGTGGGCCGGGTTGCAAGACGTTCTTGTTGAACCCAGTGTATTCGCCTTTAGAGATACACTATCGGCAGGTGGTCCCATACCTTGTCATAGTCGGAAATCCAATTTCCAATAAGCGCCCGCGATTTTTGATTTTATACTATATATGTAGAGCGTGAGATGCAATCGTTATGCTAATTTGTTATTTACTTGTGGTTTGATAGACACTATGATAATATCAAATAAGATATTGTTTCAAAAATGGTTTGGGTTATAGTAAGGTAAAAACCGTCCGTGTTTATGTATGGACTGGTCTTACTATTATCCTTTTATTTTAAAAGGATTTCCAAAGTTAAACAAGTTGTTGTGTTATGAATTTATCACTGATAGTATTCCAGACTGACCCGGTGAATTTTGTTTTAAATCAAATGTGCTCGGGTCAGACCAAGTATATTACAGGTTAGTTTTTCTCTAGGAGTCCCAGGAGCTGGAAGCAGGAGGCTTCACCGTTAGTTATTCAAAGTGTATTTCCGCTGTGTCTTATATATGATGTACTCTGATGATTGGTATGTATATATACAGTTTTCTTTTTGTAAAGAGGTTTGATATATTATATCTATTCGTTCCGCTGTGAGATTATGATGTGTTTTTCTTCTTTCTTCTATTCTAACATTTCTTTCTTTCTTTTCTCACCCTCTAACTTCTTTCTATTTACAGTCAGGTGTTCGATACTTGGGTTTTTGGCAATGATACGGGATTGTGTATCATTGTTGAAAATTTGAGCGTCGAATTTTTTCCCGGGCCATTACAGTTGGTATTAGAGCTATTGGTTTAGTGATAACCTTGGCTCTGTGGTGTATCTAAATAGAGATGGGGTTAGTAATACCCTAGATTGAGTTGTGTGTGTGTGTGTGTGTATATATATATATATATATATGAGAATGCGTATTTGTAATTGAATAAATATCATTTTTTATATTTTGAAAAGAGGGTAAATGAGATGATTTTGCCCAAATTATATTATGTATAAAGAGGAATTATTTTATCGAATTATTGAGATATCTTGCTGTTTGATTTTATCGGATATGGGAATACGACTTACCATGGTTAAGTCGAGTTAAACCAGAAATTGATACAGTGTTGGAACCAAATAAAATACATTTGGAATTTGGTAATCAAATAAATAATTGGATAAGAAATCGATTAGACATGAATCGATAAGTGAAACCAAAGCGAAACCAAATGGAAAATATTAATGATGAATCAAAATGATTGGTTGAGTTGATATGCCTTATATGTTGGTTGGTTTGTTTTATGTTGGATGGCTTGTACAAATTTCACCAATGGTTAAATCTAAAAATTGGATAAATTGAAAAGTTAAGTAAATGAATTCCTGTATAGCAAGTTGAATGGAATCGATCATGAATTAAAATCGAAAGATTTAGACCAATAATGATGTCATATGTTTGGATTGAACTAGTTTATCCATTCAGTTGTTACTTACTTGGTATTTGAGTTAAGTACAGGTATGAGACGACTTCGACAGTAGAATTTGATTGCATAGATTGCTATAGATTGAGAACTTTGCTTGATAATGCTCGCAAAAAGGTACGCCTATGCCAAATATAAAATTTTTGGGTTTTGATTTGGGTTTTGAGATTCGATTTTGTATTTTCCGACCATGAGAGTCGATGGATATATATTTCTTGAACCTGCAATATTGTAGATGTCCTCCGTGCAGGGGAGACTCTGCCGAAATTTTTCCAAACTTTAAGGAGTTAGATTTTTTTAAAGATTTTTGGGAAATTGTGTTATTTGGAATTTATTGGATTTAAAACCAATTAAATTAATTTTGGAAATAAAACTGATTTTTAATTAAATATTTTTGTAAAAATAATAGGGCTGTACCATTCTTTCCGCTTTGGCAATTTCGAGGACGAAATTATTTTAAGGGGGAAGGAATGTAACGACCCGTATTTTCTGGCCGATTATTTAAAATATTTTATTTAATTAAAATGTTAGTTTGAATTTAAATAATTGAATTTAATTGTTTTGACTATTTAATTAATAATATAAATAGAATAAAATAATATTTTAATTTCAAAAATATTTGGAAAATGTTGAATTCACTGTATAATGTGAATTGGCAAAATATAAAAGGTTAATATGGTCTGTATTGAAAATATATCAACGATATCGTTTATTTAATGACCGTTGAACGTAAAGTTTATAATTTAATCATATAACGAGCTGCAGCGGCGCGGTAGTTCGTAAATTGGCGTTTTTTACTTTAACCGGCCGTACAGGGCCCAAAATAAGTCGGATTTTTTTGAAACAAGAAACGTTAGAACCGTATTGATGATATCTTTCTAGTGAAACAGAAAAATCGAGATTTCGTGTTGTAGATTTTATTTTATGTCCAAATCAAATTTTAAAATAGTCGCTGTGAAATTTCCTTTATAATTTTATCGTTATTTATATTAAATAAAAGGGGGTTTTAAATATTTTGAATATCGATTTGGCTTGGAATTCAACCGAGATATTTTATCTGGGTAGTGTATACAATTCTGGTCGTATATGGCCAATTTCAATATTTTATTAATATTATATTGAGGTATTTTAAAATTGGTTTATTTTCTTTGAATTTGGCAGTTATAAAAGGGATTTTTTCAAACGACCTCAGTTTTCGACGAAATAAATTTTATTGAGACCGCAACAACAAATTATTGCTAGTTTTCAATCGGCGCGTCAATCGGGATTATTTTGTGAGCGTCGCAAAATAAAATGCAAATAAAACCATCAAATTGAACGCGAACGAGCGCTATTCGAGCTAACGAACTCGGAATTCGATGAAACAAGATTCGTTAGGACTGTATCGTCAAATTATACTATGTCGTCCAGTTGCGTCATGAACGGGGCTTGTATGTGGGCACAGGAGCCAATAAACAGTATTCGAAATAGCGATAGACACGAATAAAAACCGTTAGTCACATCGTTTGTCAACTCAACGATAAATTAACATTTCCCTCTGCTTATATAAACCCTTTCCCCTCAATGCTTCCAGCCAACCAGAAAATTCTCCCATATATTTTGTGAAAAAGCCCCTCTTCAAAAAAACAATTATTTCTCTCTATCCGTGATGAAATCGCTAGGGGGACCTGAGGGAAAGTTGTAGATCGGGAGGAGGGGAAGCTTCAGTCAAAAGTTGGGGAGGTATTGTCGACTGTGGTGGCCGGAAATCGCGATGAACGATGGTAAATCATTTTCGTTTTTAGGCCTTTTGGTGGAGATTTGTTTGACGATTGATGAGGGACCAAAGGGGAAGTTGTTCAGAGAAGAGAGGGCTTCGTTTTTATCTTTGGTCGGAGATGCTGATATGGGCTGTGGTGGCCGTGGGAGGAAGTTGATCGGAGATGACGGTTTTGGGTGTTTTAATTGAAGTAACGATCGGATTCTTTTGATTTCAGGTGGCTGGTGGATAGTTGGTGGCAGAGGTCTGAGGGATGATCGAAGAGGAGAGGTCAGCAGTTAGTTTCGTGGGGGTGGCGGCGTCTGTAGTTGATCGATGATGGAGAATTTTGGGTCCAAATTAGTTTCGGTCGGAGGCTAATTTCAGGCGGAGGGTTGAACTAGTGCTGCTGGCGTCAAGGGCGAAGGTAGTGCTGGGAGGCGCGGTGAGATTGGATGGGTCATGGGTGGTGCAGGCGCCAAGACGGCGGCGCGATAAGGACCAACGAGAATCGAGGTTGCTGATGATGTCGAGTTTTGGGTGAATATCGAGTTTCAGGGAATACAAAAAGGGGAAAACGCGTGGGGGGTCAAGTGGTGTGCCAACGTGGACCGTTTAAGGTAATTAACGGTTTTGTTTTGATTAAGGTTTAATTAATAATTTAATTATTTAATTAATATCTCGTTAAACTTTACAAACTTTAAAACACAATATCTTTTGCATACGTTAACGAAATATGACGAAACTGGATCCGTTGGGATCGCAGGGACGAGACCTAGACGATGACACTGACTAGGCACTGATCTAACACAGTTGAAATTTCAGCTAAATTTGAATGTTCATTGCAAATTGAAAGGAACAAACACATCAACCGTCAACCGTTTAAAATGGTGAGTTAATTCTCACACTTTTTAGGACTTCCATGATGTGATAAATCCATATAAAAATACAAATTGGTTGATTGGCTGCTTTGGTTACTTATGGTTGATTTAATGGTTGCTGTTGATTATATTATCATCCTTAATTTATTTATTTAAATTATATACTATCGTGACATGTTATAACCGTCTGTGATGCAGGGAAGAACAGGTTGGAGGAATCCGACCGGATTCCTCAAGATATTTTATATGTTGTTTATTTTTATATTGTTTACACATGAACTGATTAAACCCCAAATTGACACCAAAACCTGTTGAATGTTGATGGATGAATGTCATGGTTGAAATATACGGGTTGCAAGGACTTCTCGCTACTGATCCTTGGGGTGATTCCTATTTAGGATGCGGTAGGAGAGTGCCTTCGGTTCATCCTGTTCCTGGATGACTTATATAGACGAGTGTCTGACAGAGTATTTCCAGACGGTCACATATATTGATTTCATCAACCGTACCAAGAGTGGAAGCAGAGAAGGAAACTTCTATTAGCTAACACGTAATGTATTGTTGTATACATCAATCAGTGATTCGATGGATCTGACATTGTGGCATTCAAAGTGAATCTGATGTGATGGTAAAGCGTAGCCTCAAGCCTCATCAACCGGGAAATGACAAAAATCGGGCAGGCAGCATGGCTACGTGGGTCGCTCCCATTAGGGTGTATAATCACCTCTCTAGAGAATTTCCTTTTGCTTCTTTAATCTATCGATTATGTCCCTTTTTGGGAAACGGTGGTTTGAGCCCAACCGTTGGTGATATACATTCGATACACTCAAGCGAAATGAGTGGTCGGTCATGTGTGGGCCGGGTTGCAAGATGTTTTTGTTGAACCCAGTGTATTCGCCTCTAGAGATACACTATCGTCAGGTGGTCCCATACCTTGTCATAGTCGGAAATCCAATTTCCAATAAGCCCCCGCGGTTTTTAATTTTATACTATATATGTAGAGCGTGTGATGCAAGCGTTCTGCTAATTTGTTATTTACCTGTGGTTTGATGGACACTATGATAATATCAGATAAGATATTGTTTCAAAAATGGTTTGGGTTATAGTAAGGTAAAAACCGTCCGTGTTTATGTGTGGACTAGTCTTACTATTATCCTTTTAATTCAAAAGGATTTCCAAAGTTAAACAAGTTGTTGTGTTATGAATTTATCACTGATAGTATTCCAGACTGACCCGGTGAATTTTGTTTTAAATCAAATGTGCTCGGGTCAGACCGAGTATATTACAGGTTAGTTTTTCGCTTGAAGTCCCAGGAGCTGGAAGCAGGAGGCTTCACCGTTAGTTATTCAAAGTGTATTTCCGCTGTGTCTGATATATGATGTACTCGGATGATTGGTATCTATATATACAGTTTTCTTTTTGTAAAGAGGTTTGATATATTATATCTATTCGTTCCGCTGTGAGATTATGATGTGTTCTTCTTCTTTCTTCTATTCTAACATTTCTTTCTTTCTTCTCTCACCCTCTAACTTCTTTCTATTAACAGCCAGGGGTTCAATACTTGGGTTTTTGGCAAGTGATACAGGATTGTGTATCATTGTTGAAAATTTGAGCGTCGAATTTTTCCCCGGGCCGTTACATTAGTCTTAATTAATTACAAATCATTATATAATAAAAAGTTAATTTAAAATTGTTAATAATTATTTCTTGATTGAAATTGTTAATAATTACAATCCCATATGAAGAGATCAGGTTTAATTGCATTTACAGTCACGTTTACCGTGAGAGACCAAAATACAGCCGAACTACAAATACAAGTGAACTCGCAAGCCTTAGAGTTAACAATTTTTATTTTCATGACGAGTCCGTAAATTTTCTAATCCCACTTCTATTTTTTAGTTTCCCTCTTAATAATTGAAACCCAATCGCTCTAAATCAGACTCTTCTTCTTCCTAGATCCCTGATATCGCAAAAACCCTAATCTCTAAAAAGCCCCAAAATCAATAACCCAATTTACTTACTGTCTTACCTTTCCTTGTTAATCCCTAAAATCAATAACCCTTCCCTCAAATCAGACGCCTCCTCCAGATCGCCTCCTCCAAATCATATGCCGCCTTCCCAAAAATCAGACCACTGCCTCCCCTCAAATCGGATTTCCTTAATCAAGCGACTATTGAGATTTCATCAGATTTTAGGATCGCTAATACCATTTTTTCGACGTCCGCTCTCTTCTTTAAAATTCAACAGATGTGAGAATTTCTTTTGTCCTGAAGATTTCATCGGTGTACAAATTGTTCGTCCAATTCAGAAATCCTTGAAGCTGCTGAACCTAAAACGAAGAAAATCATGTTGCCAGAAGAAGCGGTATTTTGAGGGAAACATTTGATGCTAGAAAGGTTAGTTTTTTACTTGCAAATCCATATACTGAGGTTGGTAACTAGTTGAGACGTACAACACATTGCTGGAGTAAATTTTAAGAATTGACGT
This sequence comes from Allium sativum, assembly GCA_030737875.1. NCBI lineage: Eukaryota > Viridiplantae > Streptophyta > Magnoliopsida > Asparagales > Amaryllidaceae > Allium > Allium sativum. The sequence goes on along the minus strand of CM060919.1, from coordinate 791,494,257 downwards.
TGTGTAATAGACTCAGTACAACACAGTTGTTTTTGTAGAAATTAAGAATTGTGACTATCGATGCAACTTCAGTTAGATAGTTGCTTGCAAGCAAATGATTTATATATATAATTGCATGAGGTGCGCAAATTGGAACTGGGTTAGTCATAATTATCACATTTGTAAATTTTACTCTAGTATCTTTCCTCCCAATGTAATTTATAAAAAAAATTAAAGGAATATAAAACCATTTGGCGCAAATTTAGTACTTTCTTTCTTCTTTGATATATGCCCTTGTAGTTAAATTCTATGTTGAACCTGTTACAGTAATTCTTTATATTTTTCAACTTTCGTAAATTTGAATTAGGTGCAATAATGCTTCAGTTAATGCATATCACTTATATATGCAGTTTGTCTTTGCATTTGTTTATGCATATGTGAGAATTATGAGCAATTGTTTCAGCTTTGAATTTTAGGTGTTTCATTTGGAGAGGATGTTAATAACGCCTAAGACAACCGAAAGGTAAACGTAAATAAACTGGTTTTATAGACATTTTCTAAGTTGAGCGAGTTCTACAAAAATAAACTAAATTTATATAAATTTACTAAGTTAACTAGTCTTAAGAAATTAAATTTACTAAATTTATATGAATTTACTAAGTGTTTATAAAATAAAAATTTATAAAAATTAGTTATGTTTTTAAATATTTTGTTATGTGAGTTAATATGAAACTCTCTCATCATGCACCAAATTTGAAACTTAACTGGAAAAATATTCTAGTTTATTATTCCAGAAACTTACTACTAGGTTGATAGCTTAGAGCATACAAAGAATACGACATCAATGTTTTCTAACTTCTAAACAATGGGGTTGCGAACGAGAATATGTTTGTTTCTACATCTGACACGTCTAGTGTGGAAAAAAACAAGGACATACCATTTTATTATCGTGAACACTAATGTCAGTGCAGCTGCAATGAGTCAATTAGTCGAAGGAGCACTGCTTGTTCGCATCAATGAACCATGTCAAAAAAAAAACCTCAGTGCATCTACACTGGATCAAACAACTGCTGCACCGACTCGAGTGCAAGCGCGAGTTAATGGATGTTTAGTCCACGTATTTAATTTTTCAAAATTTGTGTTGCATGTTGCATTATTGACTCATAACAAGCCTTATTTACAGGAATGAAGCTTATAAACTTTTTTAGCATGTCCTATCTATTCAATATTTAAAAAAGCTTGGACAGGTATGGATTGAAGCACCCCGGTGTAGACTTAAGACTGTTTAGCATAATTGAATAACAAACAAATATTTGTTTCTAAAATTTGAAGGCTCTCATATATGATTTTTTTAGTCTAATTAAAAGTGACTAGAACTGATTTTTGTACATACTGAAGTTTGTTACTACCTGTAAGTCTAATCAGACTGAAGATTGTTTAGTGTAATTAGTCTATAGAGGCACTTAATTGTAGGATCTAAATCAACCCTAGAGGGGGGGGGGGTGAATAGGGTTTATTGTAGATTTTCACAGAGTAATTAAATAATAACAGCACAGATAATAATCAGAATAAATGCGGAAAATAAATAACACATAGATATACCTAGCATCGGCAAAACCCTGCCTACTGCTGCATTCCCCAAGGTTTCTTATAGGAGTTAAAACAATCTCTACGCTTACAATCCCCTGCAAACTCGCGACACTCATTCCCAACTGTTATTAACCCTACGCTCAAAACCCTGCACTGGTTTCTATCCCCAAAACCAGATTTCCCCGAATTACAAATCCCGTAATTCGTCCCCCTAGGTTTAGAGACAAACTAGAAAACTACATATTCGATTACAAATTAAAACTGAAAAACGAATAAGAAATAAAAACCCTTATAGAAAGAAAACCCTTAGGAATTTAAATTAGATGGGTTATCCCCTTTTAAAAACAAAGTTGTCCGGCTCCTTTTCAAAGTTGATTCACCACTTCACTTTAGCCCGATCTCTTTTCTCTAGAAAAAAATGGTGGTGGCTTTGCTAGGGTTTATTGAAATCTCCCAAATTGATTCGATGGCTTCTGGAATTTCTGAAATGATGTAATCTCAGATGAGCTTTACTGATGATCGAATTCAATTGGTGCTTGTATACTTGATTTCGCCTCTCTCTCAGGTGATCGAAAACAAGTAAGATTATTTGTGAATTGATTTCTTCGATTTTCACTTTGAAAAGTTGGGTTGGTTTTCGATAGTGATTGCCAATGATGATAGGTGTAATTTATAGGATTAAAAAATCCGAGATAATCTCTGATTTCATCTACTGACTTGGTCTTGATTATGCTTGTTTCCCCCTTTTGAATTGCACGATTTAAATTGGATTTGCTCGATGAACCTGGATTTTATTCTGGACTTTAAATCAGGTTTGAAATCTTCAAACTTTTTGAAAACTTGCGTGAGAATATTGCTTTGAATCGGTCCTTATTTTTCCCTTACTGAATTTGTAATTTTCTAGAATTAAACTCGCCAGATATCTATAAAAATCTACACTGATATGTCATTGTTCCCATACCATATATATGTACACACTTGCACCATTAATGTATGCTTTTCCACTATGATTTAAATCTTTGAATGTGCTATGTAAATCCTTGCCATTGACGAGAATAATATTTGCCAAACATGTAGCTTGAATTGTTGCCAATTCACAAAAGTGAATTATTCTTTTTGTTTCCATGATTTAATGCCGTATACAGATTGATCAATTCTGAGTTTATCATCCATGTTGTTGTATTTGTTGCACTCTTATTTGTAAACTGCACATATATTATGTTGTTGCATCTCCACTGATTTTGCTTGAGCTGTAGACTTTTGAAACCAGAAATGATATGTTGCTTTGTAGATAATGCTACAACTTATGTGTATATTACCCATGCTTCACCATTGAAAGTTGCTGCATGCATATATGAGTTTGATACAGAAAATTCATCTGCCTTGTTCATCACTACTAGAACTATGCTTTGAGCTGACATTGAAATATCACAGCTCGAACATGAAATTACCATTAGCCATGCTTGAATGCACCATTTTTGAACTTACTGCATATGTTCATGCTGTTTATACACTACTGATCATGCTTGAGTAATGCTGAACCATCTTGTTCATTCTAGCTTGACCACTTTTCACCTTATCATGACAAGTCTTGAACTTGGGCATATGTACACTGACTTGTTTTGTTGAAACTTGAATCCTTGCATTTGTCCCATATTTACTTGTGCACCTGTTTGATTATGCACTATGCTTATGCAGTTTTTGATCACCATGTATAATTTGTTTTGAGTTGAATATCACTTGCTTCACCTTGTACTGTCATATGCTTTGTCATGCTTGCATGTTTACTTGAAATATTGGTATGGCTTGTTCATGTGTGCACCATTACACTGCACCCCATTGCCTTACTGCTTACATTAACCTGCCATGACTTTGTGAGTAGTGTATTATCACTTGTTTTGTCGAGCTACCATCCTCGACCATGATAATCTTGCACTACTTTCATTATCAATCTCGTACCACCATGCTTCTTGACATTGAAGTTTGTATGTTGTCTTACTGTTATTTGTATACATGAACACCATCTTCATGCATAAATATAGTTGTACTGCTGTAGCCTTGCTTTTATCATGCTGCTCCAGTATTGCTCCATTATTTTAATCATGAGCCTGACTTGATACATGCACCACCATATACACTTGATTTTATCTGAAACTTGTTGCATTACTTGCTGGTTGTGCTCGACACATTTTTGATCCTGCCCAATTTTGTATTGATCATGCATGCTTTCTCCTGAAACCTGAGTTTTGATCTGAAACTTGTTGTTGGTTATATTTATTCATGGATTCACTTGCTGCTTTAAATCATGTGAACTATTTCGACTATTTTTGGCTTTTTATTTTTATTTGCACTTTTGGCTCGACCATTTGAACACTGATTTGCACTGAGTCGAGAAGGTCCACGTGGCTACTCCTCAGTTGCACACTGGATTGGTGAGGCAGTGCACACGTGTATATATATACACGTGTGTATATGCAGCCATCCAGACGAGTTTTTCTGTCCCTGCATATCAGACCCAGTCTAGAAAAATTATGAGAAACACATCGTAATTCCATGGCAAATAAAATTTAAAAATAAATGTTTTTTTGCTATTATTTTATTTTATTTTATTTTATTTTTGTTATAGTCTACTGTATGTGTTCTTTTGTATGTGACAGGTATGAAGATGACTGGACTGACAGAAGAATGCTGCGAAGACAGAAGATTGAAGATGAAGACAAGAATAGTGTTAGTGTGTGTGCATATGTAAATGTACTAAGTGATAAGTGATGTATGTATATGTATACGTACTCTGTGTGTGTATATGAGAGTGGTTGTAGACACAACTGAATAGAATTGTACTATTATTTGTAATGACCAATATTGATTGAAATAAAAATATATTTTTCCTGTTCAAGTCAATTTGTTTCATTTTGTTTGAATCTTTTAATAGTACAATTTCTTTGATGTGGTAAATGTGTCATGTCATAAATATTCAAAAATATTTGAATTGTAAATAGTGGAGGGATGTATATGTACTATTTCAACTGTAAAAATAAAATATTTATTCGAATAAAAACACTGTTTTGGATATTCAATTCTGTATAGTATTGTTCTATTCAATAAAATTTATTTCTGTGTGTAAAATATAGAATATACTGCTTACAAACACATTTATAAAATAATATATATATATATATTTACCTATAGCCTTGGTTTCAACCTGACTGTTTCGGCTGAATTTGATCCCATTTAACATCATTGGATAGAGATAATTTGGTATGAGGTTTTCCAGTATTGAAATCCATAGTTTAATTTGTAGATTCCAACAATAGTAGTGATTCATAGAAGTCTATGAATCCTCAACCAGACCTATTTGTTCGGAATTGTATTTTTTTTTTTGAGAATTCATATGACTGGGCTCATGGAATTCATTGCTTCGTTTCTGTTCAAGTTTAGATGTCTTGGGTTCTAATTTTATCAAGCTACTTGATGTTATCAAATCTAGTTCCTCCTGTATTGATTAGAGCTGTATTATTAATCATCGGAATATATGGGACTGCAGTGTTCATGAGCTTTTATATGATTGGTGAAGATTCAATTTAAGCATTGAGGAGTTAATGTGCAGAGGCTGTGGTGTTCATTTCTCCTGTTAAGTTGAAGATGGTTTTCATAGTTTATTTCATGAGGACTGTCTGCCTGTTACGTGTTTTGTTCATAGGCGTGACAAAGGAAGAGCTTTTGGCTTGGAAAGGTGCAGTGAGAAGCACTTTAGTGGGATGCTGGCCAAATCATAGGCCAAACAGTTATGTAGTTCAGTTTTCTTGTATTTGTTTGTTTGTTTTTCGTTTTTTAGTTTTTCTATTGTATTTTGTACTGCCTTCTTAGTAGATAATAAAGTGAACCAATTTTCAAAAAAAAAAAATCATACTGTCATAATCAACAATCTCCCCCTTTTGATGATGACAAACATATACAAGATTTTGAATGTGTTAAATGTGTTTGTACGTGAAATATATTACTCCCCTATTTGTTTGCTCCCCCTACAACTGAACTCCCATTATATATGTGAAAAAATAAATAATGAAATTTAATCGACAATTCTGCCTCTAGATATTTAATTTCCAATCTTAAAATATTTTTGAATTATATACCCATCAATCAAATCTTGACAATTCTCCCCCTTTTGTTTTCATCAAAAGGATAATAGAAACCGAAATAGTGGTGAATATAGACTAAAAATATAAATTCAAATAAAAAAAGAGAATATATATTATAAAACCCATTTAATCAAACAAAAATCATAATAATCTTTAAATTAGAAGCAAATTTCACTTTCAGAATGAATGGATTTACAATGGATTTTATAGAATGAGGAGAGTTCAATAAAATTGAATATTTGAATACGACTTTTGAAGATTTTAAATATGCTCAAAAATGTGTTAAGCACTTGCTAACCATGCATAGCCCAAAGGTCTTTTAAATGGGGTTAGTAGTAACTTAACTTTATCCTCTCTAATGAGTTCCATCCATGCACAGCCCAAAGGTCTTTTAAGTGAGAATGGAAGCACACAGAAATTAAGGTAATTCACCCACGCATAACCGCGAGGAATTTTAAATGGGAGTGAATACCAAGGATAAATTATTTATTTATTTATTTTTATTTTTAATTCCAAGAATAATTAGAACTCCCCAAATTAAACAAAACCATGATGAATGACAAAAATATGATAGATATTGAAGATGGTCGTGAAACAAGCTCTAATTCAAAGATATTATAAAATCTGTCCAATCATCATGAGATTTAAAATAACATCTCCTCTAGTTATGAATTATATCATAGTCATAACTCATCACAATTTCATAAATCTATTAATAATTTTGATGAGTCACAAAATGGTTCAAATTAATCAATAATTTCAATTTTTGAATAAATAATCAAAAATGATTGTAATTGAAAATATCAATTTCAAGAGGAGTTTTTGAAAATATCAATGCAAGTTTGAAAATCAGTCTCAAAAATCAATCAGTAGAATATGAAATTATCTAATATTTCTAATGCTGATTATTCCTAGACAATTTTAAAGCAACTTATATATTTAATTCAAATTGTCTATGGAATTTACTGGTTTTTCAACTCATCGTCCAATCACCAAATCAAATCAATTTCCTTATTAGAGCAGCACAAAATTATTTTCAAAGCAAGAATCACGAGTGAATTTTTTAGAGAATTTTTTTAAACAAGAGCAAGAAACTGTCAACGATCAAGTTTGAAGATAATTATTTGAAATCACTTAAAAAAATCAAATTTTTATAATCCAAGAAATTCAACAATCAATAACAAATGATTTCAAAATCAACCAAGTAAAAAATAAAGAAAATAAAAGAAATAGAAACTAAAAAGGAAAATAAACTAAAATGGAAAATAAACTAAAAAGGAATTAAAATAAAAATACGAGTTTAGAGATCATACCTGACTTACCATAATCGATGTGATCCTATGAATCTCCGACTCTGGATCTATGGCTAAGGAACTTCACAATTCAATAAAATGGAACAATTTGAATTTTTATCTTTTAAACGCAATTGTTCCTTAGCCTATCCCCGGTACCTAAATGTTTATAGGATCGAGTGGTCTAACAAAAATTGTTTTACCACTCTTATCTTCGTTTATACGTCTTGGTACCCAAACCCGTTTATATAACAATTTATTACTATCCACTAGTGTACCCTTTGGAACCCAAATTCGTTTAGATTTGTTCAAATTCATTTTGTTATTTTTTGGAATCCAAATTCGTTTAATTGAATTGTTTCTAAACGAGTTTTAATATTTTTCATGATTTAAAAACCCTTTGAAATTATTAGAGTTCAAAATTTCAATTTGATCAATTTAAAAGCCATTTAAAGGATTTTTGAAATCATTAGATTTTTTTTCAATTGAATCAAATCCAAGACCAAGTGCCTTTTTATTCAGAACAAAAAATTGATTTTTTAACAACATATTCAATGATTTCTCTCCTTTAGAAAATTAGTAAAAGCTGACTCAAGTCATTGAATTTTAAATTTAAGATCGCTATTTTCTTTCATTAAATTTGAACAACGATTAATAGCGATTTTCCTCCTTTTAGCATCAGTTTGTTTTAAAATCAAATTTTCGTTTTCAAGTTCTTTGCTTTTAGCACTGGACTTAGAAATTTCAATTTCAAATTGTTTTCGCTTTTCAAAATCAAGTTTTTCAGATTCTTTAAGCTTTCCAATTTCCTTTTCAAAATCACGATTTTCATTCTTCAAATTCACGTTTTCACTTTTAAGTAACTCAAAATTAGTTTTGAATTTCAAAGAATCGTTACTCAAAAATTGACATTTTTCGCATTATGAAAATGGTGAATTCTTGACTTTTTCAAGTTTTCTTTCTAAGCTGTTATTTTCTTGAACTAGTTTTAACCTATCAGATTTCAATTTCTTAACTTTTATTTCAAGAGAATTAATGGTTTTTTTGAGGTCGTGACACATTAAAATTAATTTTTATAGGCAAAATTTGATACCTCACTAGAATCCACTTCACTACCTTCCGAATCAGACTGAGCTATCAGACACAAATTAGCTTCCTCTTCATCACTTTCAGAAACTTCTTCTTCTTCCTCATCATCCCATGTAGCAGCAAAAGCCTTCTTCTTTCTTCTGAACTTCTTCTTCCTTCTGAACTTCTTCTTCTTTTCATTTTTAAGCTGTGGGTAATTTGGTTTGATATGGCCGGGTTTCTTGCAGTTGTAGAAAAACAGTTCATCGTTTGAACTTTCTGAACTTTCGGATTTGATAGTTTTCTTCTTTTGTGGCTTTTATTTTCCTTTGGCCCAATTTCTCAAAACCATGGCCAACTCTTCAGCGGGATCTTCATCATCACTTTCAACAATATTATTTTGAGTGATCGTCTTTTTATTTGATTCAGAATTCTTTCGTTCTTCTCTTGCTTTTAACTCCATCTCGTAAGTAATCAAATTTCTGATCAACTCTTCCATGCTTACTTTATTCAGATCTTCTGATTCTTGAATCGCTGTCACCTTAGCTTCAAAATTCATCTTGTAGCACTCTTAATATTTTTCTGATCAATTCCGCTTCGGTATAGGTTTTTCCAAGAGCTTTTGTATTGTAGACTAGCGATGAGAAGCGTCCATACATCTCTTTTATATCTTCGTCTTTTTGCATAGAGAAATTTTCATATTCGTTGCTGAGTAGAGCAAGACGAGATTCCTTTACTTGAGATGTACCTTCGTGTGTGACCTCCAACGTATGCCATATTTCCTATGCAGTTTCACAATGAGAAATTCGATTAAATTCTGTTTTATCAAGAGCATGAATTAAAGCGTTCATCGCTTTGGCATTAATTGAAAATAATTTTTTATCATTAGCATCCCACTTGTCTTTTGATTTAGGAATTTCAACACCACTAACAATAACAGTGGGAGATCTATAACCCGTTTCAATAATATCCCACACATCATAATTGACTGAACTCAAATAAATTTTCATCCTAGCTTTCCAATATGCATAATCAGTTCCATTAAACATTGGTAGCCTAGCTATGGACTGACCCTCAGAAAACGCGTTATTAGACAGATTCATGACTCTAGAGTTAAAATAAAATAAAAAATACATGCTCTGATACCACTTGTAGGATCTAAATTAACCCTAAAGGGGGGGGGGGTGAATAGGTTATCATAGATTTTCACAGAGTAATTAAATAATAACAGCACAGATAATGATCAGAATAAATGCGGAAAATAAATAACACACAGATATAGCCAGCTTCGGCAAAACCCTTCCTACTGCTGCATTCCCCAAGGTTTCTACTAGGAGTTAAAATAATCTCTACACTTGCAATCCCCTGCAAACTCGCGACACTCGCTCCCAACTGTTCTTAACCCTGCGCTCAAAACCCTGCATGGTTACTATCCCCAAAACCAGATTTCCCCGAATTACAAATCCCGTAATTCGTCTCCCTAGTTTTAGAGGCAAACTAGAAAACTACAGATTCGATTACAAGTTGAAACTGAAAAACGAATAAGAAATAATAACCCTTATAAAAAGAAAACCCTTAGGAGTTTAAATTAGATGGGTTAACGGCTTTAAAAAACAAAGTTGGCCGGCTCCTTTTCAAAGTTGATTCACCACTTCACTTTAGCCCGATCTCTTTTCTCTGGAAAAAATGGCAGCGACTTTTGCTAGGGTTTACTCAAATCTCCCAAATTGGTTCGATGGCTTATGGAATTTTTGAAACGATGTAATCTCAGATGAGCTTTACTGATGATCGAATTCAACTAGTGCTTGTATATTTGATTTCGCCTCTCTCTAAGTTGATCGATAACAAGTAAGATTATTTGTGAATTGATTTCTTTGATTTTCACTTCGAAAAGTTGGGTTGGTTTTGGATAGTGATTGCTGATGATGATAGGTGCAATTTATAGGATTAAAAAATCCGAGATAATCTCTGATTTCATCTACTGACTTGGTCTTGATTATGCTTGTTTCCCCTTTTTGTATTGCACGATTTAAATTGGATTTGCTCGATGAACCTGGATTTTATTATGGTCTTTAAATCAGGTTTGAAATCTTCAAACTTTTTGAAAACTTGCATGAGAATATTGCTTTGAATCGGTCCTTATTTTTCCCTTGTTGAATTTATAATTTTCTGGAACCAAACTCGCCAGATATATATAAAAATTTGCACTGATATGTCGTTGTTCCCATACCATATATATGTACACACTTGCACCATGAATGTATGCTTTTCCACTCTGATTTAAATCTTTGAATGTGCTATGTAAATCCTTGCCATTGACGAAAATAATATTTTCCAAACATGTAGCTTGAATTGTTGCCAATTTACAAGAGTGATTTATTCTTTTTGTTTCCATGATTTAATTCCGTATAAAGATTGATAATTATGAGTTTTGTAACACCCTACCTCCGCCAGGGCCACTCTTGCAAGTACACCAGCTTTGGAGGGGCGTTAAACGGGGTAAACATGCATGAGATATCACAAGACAGAACATATAAGTAAAACAGAGTAAATAAAGCAGCAGATAAAACTACTATTTCAAACCCATAGTCAACTTACATCAAAAGTACTAAGTCATTATTTTCCAACTACTACAAGTCTAGAAACATAAACTGAAAACTGGAAATAACATAAAGTAAACTATCCCCAAAGTAGACGTGGTAAAGCCATAGTGAGCTCAAGTCCAAACCGTACATGAGCTATCCAGAAAGCAAGCTAAAGATCCAAGCTAGGTGCTAGTGTTCCCACCCTGAGAACCTGAGGGGGGGGGGGGAAACGGAAGAAAAGAGGCGAAAGAAAACGGGTCAGTCGAAAAGACTGGTAAGTCCTATCTACTATTAGTATAAAAACTAATAAAGTTAACTGGACATGTAAAACAGAGATGAAACATAGGATGATAACTGGCATGGTGAAAAGTTAACAAGATAGATCAAGTGTGGCATCGCATATACAAGGTTAAGTTTTGCACCAATAGTACTAGTAATCCAACCCATGTCAAGTATAAACAAGAAATGATCCCTTGGCCCAATATCATGAGGTGACCCAAGTCGCGGTCCAATTACACGGTCTAGTCGATCGGCTCCCTATAAGCCTAACTCGTCAAGTGTCGGTGTCATACGGCCCAACCGCGAGATGTAGTCGACTGTGCAAGGTCCACCCTAGGGTGTATCCGGGCCCTAGGGTGCCAACCACTGACACAAAACAAGCACGCACAGTCCAAGCCTACTGGTGCCCATGTCTGTCTTTCATCCCCGGACTATGTGCACGACCATAGTCCGCCGGAATCTACAATGGCGCACCTACCTAGCCGTCCCTTTTGGTCACTTACATTCAGCCCAGTAATCATGCCCCACCCCTAGCCTAGTCCCTAGGGTATCCCGATACTCCCTGGTGGGTTACTGCTGAAAAGGGCCCCGCAAACTAGGGTTTCAAATGGGTTAAGTGTGGTTAACCCTATCCAAACCATGTATCAAGTTGGTTAAGTATACCCAAGTGGTTCATGACTTAACCCCAACAATCCATCGTGTTTAATTGGATAAGTATTCAAGTGGTCCATGACTTAACCCTACCATGTGGCATTAATTATCTTAATGCACCCCAACCTCTCACATTAGACTCTGTTGTGGTTACTAGTTAAGCCGGGCGGGTCCGGGTAGCTTTACACCACAACCTAGTCTAACCTCGGATTTTAAGTGCGATATGACCAACTACTCACACTGGGTCCTATTGTTTGTAGCCACTAGTTAAGCCGGTCGGTTCCGGGTAGATTTATGCTACAAACTCAACCCAACCTCGAGTTGGCCACTTTCATGTTTTCTACATGTCATGTCCACGTTCATGTTTTCAAGCATAATCACATGTCATATTTTCAAGTCATGTTTCATGTCATTTAATTTTACCCATAACATAACCCCATCGCACGTATGTTCGCATCAACACAAATAGATCAAAAGGGGAAACATAAGAATATGACAAGGTGGGCATAAGATGGCAAAGTCTATCACAAGTTAAACATGGTGATATTTGAGGCAAAAGGGGTTCAACATACTAGCTTATAAGGTTATTGGCCTCAAAACATGCATGACATCAACTTAGCAAATAGGTGATAACATGGTCATAGTTAACATAGGGTGATAACTTGTGATTAGCATATAGTTCATAACATCATAGGCAAGTTAACATAAAGATCATGAGAGGATCTATGTTGCATTATGCATAACTACCAAGTTCTATGTTGCATTATGCACAACCATCAAATAAAGCTCATAGCTTTCTACCCAAAAATCAAGGTAAATGATACTAGGTTCATGATAGTGCCACAATCATAGATCAAAAGAGTCATACATGGATCTATGCATATAAATATAGCCCAAAGACAAGTATTATACCCAAAAGTCACATTTCAACTTGCTACATGATCATATTAACTTCATAGTTTAAATCTAAGAGTAGAATAGGGCTTACAAAGCTTGGCTATGAAGACTAAAACAAAATAAACGAGATTGAGGCGAAGCCACACTAGAAATCCCCAAATGATAAGCTCCACTCAAAACCCTTGAGAAATAGGAAGAAGATCCTTGCTTTGATGAAGAAAGATGGCTCTTTTACTAGCTTAGAATACTCAAGCTTTCATGAAGGAGATGGAGGCCATGTTATGAAGATGGAGGCCATGATCAAGGAGCATTTTGGCATAAACTAGTTGTAGGATTGATTTGTGTGGGTTTAGGCTAGGTCTTAGGGTCTTTTTATAGAAGTTTAGGTTAGTTTAGGCCATAGGATTAACCCTAATTTAGATCTGAGCCATCAAATCACGTCACAAGCCAACAAAACAAGACCCAGGAGCCAAAACAGGTGCACCAGGCCAAACTGGCCGACCACCGAAGTCGACAGGGGTGTCGACTGGGCAGTCGACACCACCTGGGGTGTGTCGACTCCCAAGTCGACTCCCCAGTCGACTTGGGGGCTGGGCGGGAAATTTTCCCGCCCAGTCTGTTTGGCTCTAGATTTGAAATTTGAACTGTTTTTGAACTTGAAATTTTCTGAAAACTTTGACGGGCCATAACTGGGTCATACGGACTCCGATTTTCGAAAACTCGGACTCTATTTCGCGTATTTTTCCGAGACGAACGCAATGGCATAGCCCGTTTCTCTTGATTCAGATTTTAACATTTAATTCTGCCTTGATTTATGTTATAACATGTTATTCAAAATACGGGTTGTTACATTCTCCCCACCTTAAAGGATTTCGTCCCCGAAATCTTCAAGTTAGGAAGAACGTATCCTACCATCCATCATCCATCTACTCAAAACATCTTCCACGAGCAGTCATTGTCCTTAAAAGATTCTAAATGTTGTATGATCATATGCGAAAGGTGTGTGTATATGTACTTATCTAATGCGAAAATCAGGCGGTTACTGATTCAGTAAACCTCCTTAATGCAAAGTATGTTAGTGAAATGAGTCCATATGTATGCAAATTCCTAACATAATCCATAATCTCTACATGAGTGCACATAACATTCATCCATATGCAACATCCACGTGATATAACAAGTTTCAGCCATGAATAAGTATAAGCACCCATGCATATGCAATATGAAAGTGTGTGAGCCGATCTTAGTGCCTAATGTGTATCATGCATCCACGAGTATCCACTTGCAAACACTTGCAACCACTTGCAAACATCAAGCATAACATGTTTCAAATACATGTTTCATCCAAAGGGTTTCTACCTAAGGTTCTCATGACAAGGTTAACGAGATAACAAGATAAACATGGATAGCAAAAGGATGATATGCTAACTCGGAAAAGGGATTGAGAATGTACCCTCAAAAAGGAATGGATAAAGCCCACGCATCTTCTCCTCGGTATCCCAAGTTGCATCTTCATCGGCTTCACTCCACTGAACCTTTACTAACTTGACTTCTCGATTCCTCAGCTTCTTGATCTCCGTTCCCAAGATACGAATCGGAGCTCGCCTCAGGGTTGCCTCTTTCTCTACCTCCACGTCTTCAAGAATGCTAGGCTCAACTACCTCGGCTGACTCATGTAGGCACTTTCGGAGATGCGAGACATGAAAAACATTGTGCACTCCGGCCAGCTTCTCGGCCAATTCCACCTTATAAGCCATCTTCCCAACTCTTTCTATGATAGGGAAGGGTCCTACGAACCTTGGTGCCAGCTTCCCAACTGCTCCAAAACGAACCACATTTCGCAAAGGAGAAACCTTCACAAAGACCATATCTCCAACTCCAAACTCTAAGTCTGTCCTTCGCTTGTCTACATAGGATTTCTGTCTGTCTTGGGCCGCTTTCATCCGCCTTCGAACCAACTCAACCTTCTCGGATGTGTCCCTTATCATGTCGGGCCCAAGTATAAGTTTATCCGTCGTCTCCCACCAACATGTTGGTGACTTGCACGGCCTCCCATACAAAGCTTTGAATGGTGCCATCCCTATGCTTGCTTGGTAGCTGTTATTATAAGCAAACTCTACTAGAGGAAGATGATCTTCCCAAGTACCACCAAAGTCAAGAATGCATAGCCTCAACAGATCTTCTAGTACCCTATTCACCCTTTCGGTCTGGCCATCCGTCTGTGGGTGATAGGCCGTACTGAGATTCAATCGTGTACCCATTGCTTCTTGCAAACTATTCCAGAACTGGCTAGTGAAGATTGGGTCACGATCGCTAACTATGCTAGAAGGAACTCCATGCAATCGCACTATCTCTCGAAGATAAACAGATGATAGCCATGATGCGGTCCTCTTGCTCTTCACCGGAATAAAGTGAGCACTCTTCGTAAGTCTATCAACTATGACCCATATGCTCGTATTTCCCTTCCTTGACCTAGGCAATCCATCAACGAAATCCATCAAGATACTTTCCCACTTCCATTGCGGGACCTCCAATGGATGTAATAGCCCACCGGGCTTCTTCGACTCGGCCTTCACTTGTTGGCAAACAATGCATCTAGAAACAAACTCTGCCACATCCTTTTTCATCCCATCCCAAAAGAAAATGCGCTTCATATCCCGGTACATCTTATCCCCTCCGGGATGTATGGTCATCCTCGAGTGATGCGCCTCCTCAAGAACTTTATTTACTAAGTCTCCCACTCGTGGGACACATAGTCTTCCATCACGCCTTAGCCATCCCTTGTCATCAGTAGCATATCTAGCGAGGTGACTTGACGTCTCACCCCGAATCAACTTGTCCATGATCTCGACTATCTGCGGGTCTTCCCTCTGTGAAGCCCCAACTTGATCAAGAAGTGTAGGTCTAAGCTCAAGGGATGCTAACGAACCAGTCATCGACTCAACAGCAGGTGTGAAATCAAAGGTTGCCAAGAACTCTAGGCTCTTCATCTCAACAAACAAGGGACTCAAAGTCAACCTTCTTCTGCTTAGTGCATCCGCCACAACATTACCCTTGCCGGGGGTATAAGCTATCTCGAAGTCATATGAAGCCAAGAATTCCATCCACCTTTGCTGCCTTAGATTCAAATCTTTCTGCGAGAAGAGGTACTTGAGCAACTTGTGATCAGTATATAACTCAAACCTTTTGCCTAGAAGATAGTGGCGCCAGGATTTGAGTGCAAAGACGATCGCCGCCAACTCCAAATCATGAGTGGGATAGTTCTTCTCATGAACTTTGAGTTGCCTACCCCCAAAACATATCACTCTCCCTTCTTGCATCAGGACAACGCCAAATCCCGTGCCACATGCATCGGTGTACACGGTAAACAACTTCCCTCCATCGGGTAATGCTAGAACTGGAGCTATGGTGAGGGCTTTCTTGAGCCTTTGAAAAGCAAGCTCACACTCTAAGTCCCATGCAAAGACTAAGTTCTTCTTCGTTAACTTAGTGAGAGGGACTGAAATCCTAGCGAAGTCCTTAATGAACTTCCTATAAAATCCTGCCAGACCGAGAAAGCTTCTCACTTCAGTTGCATTCTTCAGAACTTTCCAGTCTTGTACCGCCACCACTTTAGCGGGATCCACAGCTAAGCCCTGCTTAGAAACTATATGCCCAAGGAACCGAACTTCCCTCCTCCAGAAATGGCATTTAGAGAACTTGGCTTTCAACTGATGAGCTCTAAGCGTATCCATAACCTCCTTGAGGTGTGTAGCATGCTCTTCCTCGTCCTTAGAGAAGACCAGAATATCATCCACGAAGACAACCACAAACTTGTTAAGGAACTCCCTGAACACCCTACTCATCAAATCAACAAAGTATGCGGGTGCATTAGTCAAACCGAACGGCATGACTAGCCATTCAAAGAATCCATCTGGAGTCCTAAACGCAGTCTTATCAATACTATCCTCAGCCACTCTAAGCTGATGGAATCTGGTGGCTAGATCGAGCTGAGAGAAAACAGAAGCACCAAAAAGCTGGTCAAAGAGATCATCAATCCTCGGTAACGGGTGTCTATTCTTCTTTGTCAGCTTGTTCAACTCACGATAATCAACACATAGATGAAGCGAACCATCCGCCTTAGTAGCGAATACCACCGGAGCACCCCATTCTGAAATGCTTCGCCTAATGAAATTTTTCTCAAGCAACTCCTTGATTTGCTTGCTAAGCTCTCTTCTTTCTCGCGGGGCCATGTGCCTAACAGGCAATGAAACTGGCTTGGCATTATCAACCAGATAAATACGAAAGTCTATTTCGCGTTTAGGGGGTAACCCCTTCACCTCATCAAAAACATCAGGATATTCTCGGACCACCCTCACAGATTGAAGATTGTCAATGGACGAGTCGAGGGATTCAAGATAACATAACATGACGGGATCTAGAGGGTTACAAGAAATCTCTAGGGTATTGCCAAGGCGTGTCATAAGCCTCACTACCCTATGCTCACAATCGAGAATGGCTCCATAACTGGACAACCAATCCATGCCCAAAATCAACCCATATCCCATGAACCCGAGAACATAAGCATTACATGTGAATTCTACGGTCAAGATAGAAATCCTCAAATCCATACAAATCATAGATAAATGGGCGGAACCCCCAATTGGATTTGAAACACTAACGGGATCCTCAACAAGACTAGTACTTAGGTGCAAACTTTCAACAATGTCAGAGGAAATAAAGGTATGCGATCCGCCAGAATCAAATAAAGTTCGAACAGGAAAACCAGAAATATAAACAAGGCTTTCTACGGAAATACTACCTCGGTCCGGAACTGGAGCAGTGTTGAGAGCATGCATCTGCCCTCCAGAAGGTCCTACTCGCTGAGTCTGTCCATGCCCCTGCCCTTGCTTCTTTGGGCAATCCTTACTGAAGTGTCCAGTCTCTCCGCAATGAAAGCATTCTCCCAACTTCCTCTTCTTCTTCCTACAATCTTTGGCTGTGTGCCCAACAATCCCACAGAAGTTGCACTTTCTTGTGTCCTTTGCCTTGTTGTTGTTGGCCTTGTTACCCTTGTTGTTCTTGTTGTTCTGATTGCTCTGATTGCTCTGATTTCCTCCCCACTTGGAGTCCGCCATCTTGGTTTGAGTCTCATTAGGCTTGACTTCTTTCTTGCCATTCTTATCATCTCCCTGAAGCAAGGCCATATCCACTAAGCTCTCAAAAGTGGCCCCCATGGGTATATGGGACATGGCTAAACCTTGTAATGGCTCATTCAATCCTCGTGCAAAGCGTAGAGCCTTCTTCTGGGGTGTGTTAACCATGTCCAAACCGAATCGAGCAAGATGGTTAAACTTATTCACATACTCCCTCACTGTCATGTCCCCTTGCTTCAAAGATATGAACTTCTCCATTTGCAGATTCTCCTCAGCAGATGATAGAAACTTAAGCCCAAACCTCATCCTAAAGTCGGCCCAAGTCTCTATAGGCCTAGTAGCGTTGGTGACCTCCCATCAATAAGCAGCTTCCTCTTTCAATAGCCATACTGCCAATACCACTTTTCTACGGTCTTCCACATCAAAGATGTCAAAGAGGTCTTCAGTTTCTTTTAACCAGTTTCTTGCCTCCACATAAGTCTCTGTCCCAACAAAATTCTTTCCACCCATCGCCTTAAAGTCTTTGCAAACCTTTGCGAAATCCGCTTGTGGGTGCTGAGGAGGAGGAGGAGGAACCTCAGGTATGGTGGGAGTGTTTGCTGGGCCCGCATCGTTGGCCCTAGCTTCCAAGTACCTTCGGAACCATCTGGGTATGGGTACTCCCTCGGGAAGGTTAAGATCGGCCATGCTGAAAAAGGAAAAGATAGATTTAGAACGAGGAAACAAAGGATAGTGCTAATGGCTTTTGGGGAATAGCCTTTTAAAATAAACTAGACTTTTCTTGGAAAATACTTAATTGGTTTTGAAAATAGTTTTTCAAAAGGGTTTTTAAAACTTTTGTCCGGTCTAGTAAAACCTTATGTTCTGATACCAAATGTAACACCCCACCTCCGCCAGGGCCACTCTTGCAAGTACACCAGCTTTGGAGGGGCATTAAACGAGGTAAACATGCATGAGATATCACAAGACAGAACATATAAGTAAAACAGAGTAAATAAAGCAGCAGATAAAACTACTATTTCAAACCCATAGTCAACTTACATCAAAAGTACTAAGTCATTATTTTCCAACTACTACAAGTCTAGAAACATAAACTGAAAACTGGAAATAACATAAAGTAAACTATCCCCAAAGTAGACGTGGTAAAGCCATAGCGAGCTCAAGTCCAAACCGTACATGAGCTATCCAGAAAGCAAGCTAAAGATCCAAGCTAGGTGCTAGTGTTCCCACCCTGAGAACCTGAGGGGGGGGGGGGGAACGGAAGAAAAGAGGCGAAAGAAAACGGGTCAGTCAAAAAGACTGGTAAGTCCTACCTACTATTAGTATAAAAAACTAATAAAGTTAACTGGACATGTAAAACAGAGATGAAACATAGGATGATAACTGGCATGGTGAAAAGTTAACAAGATAGATCAAGTGTGGCATCGCATATACAAGGTTAAATTTTGCACCAATAGCACTAGTAATCCAACCCATGTCAAGTATAAACAAGAAATGATCCCTTGGCCCAATATCATGAGGTGACCCAAGTCGGGGTCCAACTACACGGTCTAGTCGATCGGCTCCCTATAAGCCTAACTCGTCAAGTGTCGGTGTCATACGGCCCAACCGCGAGATGTAGTCGACTGTGCAAGGTCCACCCTAGGGTGTATCCGGGCCCTAGGGTGCCAACCACTGACACAAAACAAGCACGCACAGTCCAAGCCTACTGGTGCCCATGTCTGTCTTTCATCCCCGGACTATGTGCACGACCATAGTCCGCCGGAATCTACAATGGCGCACCTACCTAGCCGTCCCTTTTGGTCACTTACATTCAGCCCAGTAATCGTGCCCCACCCCTAGCCTAGTCCCTAGGGTATCCTGATACTCCCTGGTGGGTTACTGCTGAAAAGGGCCCCGCAAACTAGGGTTTCAAATGGGTTAAGTGTGGTTAACCCTATCCAAACCATGTATCAAGTTGGTTAAGTATACCCAAGTGGTTCATGACTTAACCCCAACAATCCATCGTGTTTAATTGGTTAAGTATTTAAGTGGTCCATGACTTAACCCTACCATGTGGCATTAATTATCTTAATGCACCCCAACCTCTCACATTAGATTCTGTTGTGGTTACTAGTTAAGCCGGGCGAGTCCGGGTAGCTTTACACCACAACCTAGTCTAACCTCGGGTTTTAAGTGCGATATGACCAACTACTCACATTGGGTCCTATTGTTTGTAGCCACTAGGTAAGCCGGTCGGTTCCGGGTAGATTTATGCTACAAACTCAACCCAACCTCGAGTTGGCCACTTTCATGTTTTCTACATGTCATGTCCACGTTCATGTTTTCAAGCATAATCACATGTCATATTTTCAAGTCATGTTTCATGTCATTTAATTTTACCCATAACGTAACCCCATCGCACGTAAGTTCGCATCAACACAAATAGATCAAAAGGGGAAACATAAGAATATGACAATGTGGGCATAAGATGGCAAAGTCTATCACAAGTTAAACATGGTGATATTTGAGGCAGAAGGGGTTCAACATACTAGCATATAAGGTTATTGGCCTCAAAACATGCATGACATCAACTTAGCAAATAGGTGATAACATGGTCATAGTTAACATAGGGTGATAACTTGTGATTAGCATATAGTTCATAACATCATATGCAAGTTAACATAAAGATCATGAGAGGATCTATGTTGCATTATGCATAACTACCAAGTTCTATGTTGCATTATGCATAACCATCAAATAAAGCTCATAGCTTTCTACCCAAAAATCAAGGTAAATGATACTAGGTTCATGATAGTGCCACAATCATAGATCAAAAGAGTCATACATGGATCTGTGCATACAAATATAGCCCAAAGACAAGTATTATACCCAAAAGTCACATTTCAACTTGCTACATGATCATATTAACTTCATAGTTTAAATCTAAGAGTAGAATAGGGCTTACAAAGCTTGGCTATGAAGACTAGAACAAAATAAACGAGATTGAGTTTAAGCCACACTAGAAATCCCCAAATGATAAGCTCCACTCAAAACCCTTGAGAAATAAGAAGAAGATCCTTGCTTTGATGAAGAAAGATGGCTCTTTTACTAGCTTAGAACACTCAAGCTTTCATGAAGGAGATGGAGGCCATGTTATGAAGATGGAGGCCATGATCAAGGAGCATTTTGGCATAACCTAGTTGTAGGATTGATTTGTGTGGGTTTAGGCTAGGTCTTAGGGTCTTTTTATAGAAGTTTAGATTAGTTTAGGCCATAGGATTAACCCTAATTCAGATCTGAGCCATCAAATCACGTCATAAGCCAACAAAACAAGACCCAGGAGCCAAAACAGGTGCACCAGGCCAAACTGGCCGACCACCGAAGTCGACAGGGGTGTCGACTGGGCAGTCGACACCACCTGGGGTGTGTCGACTCCCAAGTCGACTCCCCGGTCGACTTGGGGGCTGGGCGGGAAATTTTCCCGCCCAGTCTGTTTGGCTCTAGATTTGAAATTTGAACTGTTTTTGAACTTGAAATTTTCTGAAAACTTTGACGGGCCATAACTGGGTCATACGGACTTCGATTTTCGAAAACTTAGACTCTGTTTTGCGTATTTTTCCGAGACGAACGCAATGGCGCAGCCCGTTTCCCTTGATTCCGATTTTAACATTTAATTCTGCCTTGATTTATGTTATAACATGTTATTCAAAATACGGGTTGTTACAAGTTTATCATCCATGTTGTTGTATTTGTTGCACTCTTATTTGTAAACTGCACATATATCATGTTGTTTCATCTCCACTGATTTTTCTTGAGCTGTAGACTTTTGAAACTAGAAATGATATGTTGCTTTGTAGATAATGCTTCAACTTGTGTGTACATCACCCATGCTTCACCATTGAAAGCTGCTGCATGCATATATGAGTTTGATACAAAAAATTCATCTGCCTTGTTCATTACTGCTAGAACTATGCTTTGAGCTGACATTGAAATATCACAGCTCGAACATGAAATTACCATTAGCCATGCTTGAATGCACCATTTTTGAACTTATTGCATATGTTCATGTTGTTTATACACTAGTGATCATGCTTGAGTAATGCTGAACCATCTTGCTCATTCTGGATTAACCACTTTTCACCTTATCATGACAAGTCTTGAACTTGGGCATATGTACACCGACTTGTTTTGCTGAAACTTGAATCCTTGCATTTGTACCATATTTACTTGTGCACCCGTTTGATTATGCACCATACTTATGTAGTTTTTGATCACCATGTATAATCTGTTTGAGTTGAATATCACTTGCTTCACCTTGTACTGTCATATGCTTTGTCATGCTTGCATGTTTACCTGAAATGTTGGTCTGGCTTGTTCATGTGTGCACCATTACACTGCACCCCATTGCTTTACTGCTTACATTAACCTGCCATGACTTTGTGAGTAGTGTATTATCACTTGTTTGTCGAGCTACCATCCTCGACCATGATGATCTTGCACTACTTTCATTATCAATCCTGTACCACCATGCTTCTCGACATTGAAGTTTTTAAGTTGTCTTGCTGTTATTTGTATACATGGACACCATCTTCATGCATAAATATAGTTGTACTGCTGTATCCTTGCTTTTATCATGCTGCTCCAGTATTGCTCTATTGTTTTGATCGTGAGCCTGACTTGATACACGCACCACCATATACACTTGCTTTCATCTGAAACTTGTTGCATTACTTGTTGTTTGTGCTCAACACATTTTTGATCTTGCCCAGTTTTGTATTGATCATGCATGCTTTCTCCTTGTGTGCAAACAAATTAAACAATTGTAAACAACTGTAAAATCCATTCGGCTTTCCTAAACAACAAGGATTGCTGTAGAGGGTGTCGAACTCTGGGACCAAAAACATTTTAATTAATAAATCCAGTCAAGTTATTCCATGATTTTGATTGATTGAAAACACAGATAATAACAACAATTAAATAAAAAGAGAGATTTAAATAATAAGAGAAAGCAATTAGGGGATAATGACATAGATTGGATTCACACTCATCAATAGCAAACAAATAAATATAAATCTAATTCATGTTTCTGTCACACACATGTATCAATGATAATTAGGTTCCTAGAAACAAATAAGTAAATAACGACAAGCATAGCCTTTGCAGGAGCTGAGCTCTTAAACAACCATAGACTATCAGGACAGATTCACTAATTAATTTCTAAAACCCTAAAATTAGATCTAAATATGATAATTGTTAGATCGAACACGAATATACCCTGTGATGGAGCATAGCTCTTAAACGACACAGAATTTGAAGGTTCAGATCTAACCCTTGATTCAGATCCATATCTACATGTATCATGTAACACCCCGTAGTTCTGTAACATTAAGTTTCACAAATTAAAGTGTAATTAAATTTTAGAAGAAGAACTAAGGGAAACGGGTAACGTCATTGCATTCGTCTCAAAATTCTTCTTGAGATAGAGTCCGAGTTTGCGTAAATCGGACTCCGAACGAAGGTGATATGACCTCCGGAAGTTTAAGAATTTATTTAAAATTCAAACAGCTCGAAAAACGGATTCAAAATTCAAAAATAGGACCAGACCCGGGCAGGAAAATTCCTGCCTAGGGCCTGTGTCGACCTGGGTGGCCCAGGTCGACCACAGGGTCGACCATAGTGTCGACCTGGTTGACCCAGGTCGACCATAGGGTCGACCTCCCCTGTGGACCTGGTCAGATCTGGCTGGCCTGGTCTGTGTTCTAGTCGAATGTCTGGGCATGGTCTTCTCACTAGGGCTGAGTTGTCTTCTTTTGATTGGCTTCTCTTTAGAAGGATGGCTTTGATTAAACCTGGCTTCATCGATGGTTCTAATTAACTTGCAACTCTATAAAAACACCCTAGGTCTCCAACTAAAATTCACACAAAAATAAGAACTTGAGCCGCCATGATGTCAGAAGAAAACTAAGGAGAGCCTCCGCTTGAAAAGAGACGAACAAGGATTCAAGAAACAAAATTCTAACCTAATTTCTACGCAACGTTTTCTACTCCAAGGGAAAGCTTTGCAAATTCAGAATAACAGAAACCAGAAAACAAGTTTCAGCGCCCGTTGTAAGTATAGTGGTTTTCTGAATATGAATAGAAACTACGATGTGATTCGATGTAAATGAAATTGGGGTTTTACTATCGTAAAATATTGATGTAAATTCCGTGTGTTGCATTGATTATGTCATATTTTGTATTGGGTGTTTGTGGCATAAATTGGTTGATGCGAGCCTATTGACATTTGTATATGAAAATAAATATCACTTGCAAGTTTGTAGTAAAACACTAGAATTGACATCTTTATGTTATGTCGTTAACATGGTTAGCATACATTCTTTTTAGGCCTAAGTTGAGACTCATGTAAACATGTTCCAATTTGAAACCTTTTGTGCCTACACGACTCAAAACCTTTGTATACATTATTATGTTTATTTGCAAGTGATAATTGGGTTTATATAAGTACCTTTTGGTTACACAAATTGTACTAGTTTCATGTTGAAATAGGCTACTTGATGTAAAGTTAGTTTACACCTTTGGGTTATGCCAAAAAGCGGACATTTTTATTCTAGTTTGGTGTTTGACATTATGTCTAGTTATATGTGTATAAAACCCTGTTTAAACAAGTCTAAAAGTACGCCATTTCATGTGACACCAATTTAGATATATCCTTATTGAATGCAATTTAGCATGACCCACAATCTACGTTAGTGAAAACGCTATGTTGCAAGTTCATGCGCCACACACCTTTATGTATTCTAGAACAATTCATGATTCTGTGCTTCCCCTTTTTTATGTTTATGAGTTGGGCTGAAATGTTAAGCCCAACATATGTTATGTTGCGTACGTACAAACGGAGGAAACAAACGTTGGGTTTGAAATAAAATACATGTATTGGCATGTCTGACACATGCCAATGACTAGTGACATTTAAAGCGGTATAAATTATACCCAAAATTAGTGAATTTGGATAATTGGGCCATAAACATTTACATATAAAAATGAAAAGTGACAAATATGTAAATCTTTAAAATACGAGTATGCTTAACCCGAGGTTGGATTGAGTTGTGATGTAAACCTGCCCGGACCCGCCCGGCTGTCCAGTAGTCACAACAATACCTATCCAATGTGGGTGGTTAAGCATTGAGCCTAATAATGACCTGAGGTTAGACTGAGCTACGGTGTAAACCTGCCCGGAACCGACCAGCACATCCAGTAACCATAGCAATATCTGTCTAATGTGAGTGGTCAGGTGCTCTAAGAGGCTAAGGACAGATGGTAGGGTTAAGTTAACTAAAACACTTAACCAGCTTAACATGTTAACAAGACAAGACTTGTAGGGGTTAAGTAACTAAGAAAACACTTAACCAATTTAACATGTTAACTAGACTAGAAGGTGAGGTTAAGTAAAGTTAATATACTTAACCAATTTAACATATTAACTAGACTAGAGGGTGAGGTTACGTGAATTCAGGACACTTAACCGTTATAACCTGACAATTAGATAAGTGGGTAAGGTTAAGTAAATTTAGAATACTTAACCATTATAACACATTAGCTAGATAAGTGGGTAAGGTTAAGTAAATACACTTAGCCAATTTAATATGTTAGTTGGACTAGAGGGCAGGGTTAAGTAAACTTAGAACACTTAACCATCATAGTGTGATAAATGGAACAGGGTTAAGTTGAAACATGAAGGGACAATACCTAACCATTAGAACATGTTAATTAAACAAATGATAGGGTTAAGTTAACTAAGGGAACACTTAACCGTTATAACATGTTAGTTAAAACAGATGGGCAAGGTTAGGTTAAAAGGGACACTTAACCAATACAAGATGAATGGGTAGGGTTAAGTAATAAGATACACTTAACCAATATAACTTGGTTTGTGATAGGGTTAAGTCGACATGAACTACTGATAACACTTAACCAGTTTAATATGACAAAGGAATGGGTTAAGCTAACCTGAATTGACTAATGACACTTATCCAATCCAACTCGACGAGAAAGAAGGCTAAGTAGAAAACCCTAAGAAACAATTGAGAACGGGAGCTAAGTAATAAACCTTAGTTAACAATATTTATGGGAAAAGAAACTAAGTGGTAAACCTTAGTTGAGAACAACTAAGTAATAATTCTTAGTCAAGAAAACTGAGCCGGTCCATAATAGATGAATAACCCGATATGGTAGATCATCGCTTAACAAGTACATGAGAAGGAGCAAACATTTATCCAATTTCGAAAAAGGCTCCAGCGGACAGGGTTTAGAAGCACGTTGCTTCGGGGGACATGAGAGTACTCTTGGTATCCCTCTGTGAGGCTGCAGATGATCCGGCTGGGCTCACAGAGGTTAAGATCTACGTCAGAAGAATCAAGGGTATGCCTTGGTTGCAATTTAAGGCAACCTAAAGACCAGGATGGACCAACGTGATTCGACGAGACCAGTAGCCCTGTGATAGCGACTCGTCGTCTACCTACCATCTTGAGTCAATCGTAGTACGCATGCGGAAAGGCAGAGAACTCCCAACAGACCATATACTTGCTATCTAGTTATGGGTGAGGCTGGCCAATAGGAAAGTGGGGCATAGGTGGCAGGAGTATAGTTCTCGCGCTTGATTTTCTTGGATTGCCTTTCACTAGTTGAGGGAGGGGTCACGTGGGACCATAACCACTGGTAGAAAAACAGACCTTAGCATCTGCATTGGCATATATCTGAAAGCTCCCGACTGAATTCCGTGTTTCTAGAATAGCCCTGCCACGGGACTCGGGTCGCACATTTCAGGACATGTGGATCTAGACAGCGATAAACGATTCGCGACACATACGTGGGGAAAGTTTAGGAACATATACCACTCTAGGTAGTGTGTCCTATACTAGGGGCATCGTTCGACAGGTAGCATAATTCCTAGTGGACCTAGGTGGCATAAATCCTGAATCCGAGAAGTATTAGACTAGTTGCATAAACCCTAGTTGAATCTAGGGAACACTCAATAGAAAATCCTAGATTAAATCTAGGTAATAAATAAATGTGCGCCTGATGGCAACCACTGTTACAGGGATTGGGATCATGTTATCATTTTGTACAGATTTCTAGTTGGGATACTAGTTAGGTGGTGTAGAGATTAGTATGGGGGTGCGATAGTAATTTCGATTCTAAACTGCTTTGCCTTAGTTTATGGTATTTTCCCATTTTCAGTTTATGCCTGTCATGTCCTTTTCCTTATTCATATACCGAAGCACCACTAGACTTACCAGGCTTTATGTCTTACTCTATGTTTTCTTTCATTTTCTTTTCTTCCGTTTCCCCCCACCCCCCAGGTAGTCAGGGAGGGAATAGCTCAGATTTGTATGGACCTGTTACTCTTTCCAAGCTTGAAGACTCTTGGATGTGCTGCTTTGGACTCTCTCTTCCACCGCTATGGCTGGCTAATGTTTTATTGGGGAATATCATTGTATATTTATGCTTCTTTATTTTGTTAAACAAGATAGATACTTTTTTGTTGGAAAACAATCTTTATACAAGCTGTTTATAAATGAAATAAAGTTTTATTCACTTTTCCACTGCTTTATTTATCTGTCTTGTAATTTATCTGCATCTTTTACCTATAATACTTCAGAGAACTTAGTGCATTCCCTTTGTTAGTGACACTTACGGATGTGGGGTGTTACACGTGGTATCAGAGCTGAAGGTTACTGGATCAGATAAAAGATTTGAAAAATTATTTTCAAAACGGGTTTAAAAGAAGCATTTTCAAAAGAAAAGTTTTGTTTTAAAGGCATATTCCCCAAAGCCATATGCACTATCTTTTGATTCTCTGTTTGAGTCCTTGTTTCCTTCTTTCTTGAGTCTCTGGGGCTCCTGGCTTTCTGGGAGGTAACCTCATCGAAGGGCGAAGTAGTGCCCGACTTCCATCTATAGCCGTAATAGTTTCACCTGCGGCTAGTTTTCTTTCAAGCTTTGTAGGGTTTTCTATACGATGGAGGCAACTTTCGAGAGAGATTTATCAATATGATTACACAAGGAAAAGGAGTTTGGCTAAGGGGCACAACCCAAGGATGAGGAATTCATGGATATGGACTTAGCTCACGAAGGAGGAAGGAATTATAAAACCTAAGACAAGAGGAAGTAGCTTTTCTATGGTAGAATAGGGCATATAATTAAGGACAAGGGCAAAGACGAGGGAAAGGATTTTTAGGGGGACGAGTGCGTGCTTTCACCACCAGAATACCTGGGAGAGAGATAGTAAAAGTCTCCATTGGAAAAGTTTAGCTTTTCATTTGATCAACCTGGTAGTACTCTTTTGATCTTAGCGCTTCGCATTTGTTTATACCTGCTTCCATAGTTGAGTCTTTGCACCTAGGTACTTGTATAGTAGAAGATCCCAATTAGTCTCAGATCCAAATTGGTGGTTCGGCCTGTTTACCTTTGGTTTGTAAGGATTTGAGAACGGCCACATTAAGTGTTGAGTTTAAGCGTAATGTTTTGGTTCCATGGGCTATGAGTTGATCCTAGGCATGGATTGGTTGGCTAGTAATTCTGAAAGTTAGACTTTTTGACTTGCCTTGGAAATACCCTCGAGATTACGTTATCCTAAAAGGATCAATTAGGCTTAGCTATCTAGAATCGCTTAATACATTTATCGATGATTTGCAATCCGTTAGAATAATCCATGAGCACGCAGATGTTTTGATTAGGTTAGGGGTTTACCCCTAAAACGCGGGATAAACTTCCGCATATATCCAGTTGACAATGAAAAGCCAGCTATCCGATCAATGACAGTTTTGGAAATGGAGGTCAAGAAACTTCACAATCGTGAAGATTAACTAAATAAGGTACGGTACAGAGAAGCTCAAGAAGATCCGACTTAGAAGACTGAAGACTAGATACGTGCATCATACCCTTTTTCTTAAGGGTATATCCTTTCTCTAGGAATTTTATGCCTACTTGTTTCTGACTTTTAAGGTATATCCTCTAGGACGTATCATCGATGCTTAGGTAGAAGCCAATGGATGTAAACATGTATTTGAAACATGTTATGATTGATGGTTGCAAGTGGTTGCTCGTGGATGCATATACACACCATATGCGCTAGAACGACTTAGTCACTTTCGTATATATGTATTTGCTTAACGGATTTAACTTGATATGTTATCATGTGGATGTTGCATATGGATGAATGGCTATGCACACATGTAGTATTTACATAACTAGGGATGCTTGCATACATGATTGGACGCATGGCACTGACATAATTCGCATTAAGGAGGTCAACTGAATCAGTAGACCACCTGATTTTGCATTAGATAAAGACATATACACACACTATGCATATGAACATGAAAGCATTAGAAATATTTTTAAGGACAATGAATGCCAGTGATAGAATGGTTGAGTATATGAGTAGATAGGTGATTGGATAGTAGGACACATTCTTCCTAACTTGAAGATTTCTGGGACGAAATCCTTTTAAGAGGGGGAGAATGTTACACCCCGTAGTTCTGTAGCATTAAGTTTCACAAATTAAAGTATAATTAAATTTTAGAAGAAGAATTAAGGGAAACGGGTTATGCCATTGCGTTTGTCTCGAAATTCTGCTTGAGATAGAGTCCGAGTTTGTGTAATTCGGACTCCGTACGAAGGAGATATGACCTCCGGAAGTTTAAGAATTTATTTAAAAATCAAACAGCTCGAAAAATGGATTCAAAATTCAAAAATAGGTCCAGACCCAGGCTGGGCAGGAAAATTCCTGCCCAGGGCCCAGGTCGACCCTAGGGTCGACCATAGTGTCACAGGGTCGACCATAGTGTCGACCTGGTTGACCCAGGTCGACCATAGGGTTGACCTCCCCTGTCGACCTGGTCAGGTCTGGCTGGCATGGTCTGTGTTCTGGTCGAATTTCTGGGCCTGGTCTTGTCACTAGGGCGGAGTTGTCTTCTTTTGATTGGCTTCTCTTTAGAACGGATGGCTTTGATTAAACCTGGCTTCATCGACGACTCTAATTAACTTGCAACTCTATAAAAACACCCTAGGTCTCCAACTAAAATTCACACAAAAATAAGAGCTTGAGCCGCCATGATGTCAGAAGAAAACTAAGGAGAGCTTCCGCTTGAAAAGAGACGAATAACGATTCAAGAAACAAAAGTCTAACCTAATTTCTACGCAATGTTTTCTACTCCAAGGGAAAACTTTGCAAATTCAGAATAACAGAAACCAGAAAACAAGTTTCAGTGCCCGTTGTAAGTATAGTGGTTTTCTGAATATGAATAGAAACTGCGATGTGATTCGATGTAAATGAAATTGGGGTTTTACTATCGTAAAATATTGATGTAAATTCTGTGTATTGCATTGATTATGTCATATTTTGTATTGGGTGTTTGTGGCATAAATTGGTTGATGCGAGCCTATTGACATTTGTATATGAAAATAAATATCACTTGCAAGTTTGTAGTAAAACACTAGAATTGACATCTTTATGTTATGTCGTTAACATGGTTAGCACACATTCTTTTTAGGCCTAAGTTGAGACTCATGTAAACATGTTCTAAGTTGAAACCTTTTATGCCTACACGACTCAAAACCTTTGTATACATTATTATGTTTATTTGCAAGTGATAATTGGGTTTATACAAGTACCTTTTGGTTACACAAATTGTACTAGCTTCATGTTGAAATAGGCTACTTGATGTAAAGTTAGTTTACACCTTTGGGTTATGTAAAAAAGTGGACATTTTTATGCTAGTTTGGTGTTTGACATTATGTCTAGTTATATGTGTATAAAACCCTGTTTAAACAAGTCTAAAAGTACGCCATTTCATGTGACACCAATTTAGATATATCCTTATTGAATGCAAGTTCACATGACCCACAATCTACGTTAGTGAAAAAGCTATGTTGCAAGTTCATGCGCCACACACCTTTATGTATTCTATAACAATTCATGATTCTGTGCTTCCCCTTTTTTATGTTTATGAGTTGGGCTGAAATGTTAAGCCCAACATATGTTATGTTGCATACGTACAAACGGGGGAAACAAACATTGGGTTTGAAATAAAATACATGTATTGGCATGTCTGACACATGCCAATGACTGGTGACATTTAAAGCGGTATAAATTATATCCAAAATTAGTGGATTTGGATAATTGGGCCATAAACATTTACATATAAAAATGAAAAGTGACAAATATGTAAATCTAGAAAATACGAGTATGCTTAACCCGAGGTTGGATTGAGTTGTGATGTAAACCTACCCGGACCCGCCCGGCTGTCCAGTAGTCACAACAATATCTATCCAATGTGGGTGGTTAAGCATTGAGCCCAATAATGACCCGAGGTTAGACTGAGCAACGGTGTAAACCTGCCCGTAACCGACCGGCACATCCAGTAACCGTAGCAATATCTGTCTAATGTGAGTGGTCAGGTGCTCTAAGAGGCTAAGGACAGATGGTAGGGTTAAGTTAACTAAAACACTTAACCAGCTTAACATGTTAACAAGACAAGACTTGTAGGGGTTAAGTAACTAAGAAAACACTTAACCAATTTAACATGTTAATTAGACTAGAAGGTGAGGTTAAGTAAAGTTAATATACTTAACCAATTTAACATATTAACTAGACTAGAGGGTGAGGTTAAGCGAATTCAGGACACTTAACTGTTATAACCTGACAATTAGATAAGTGGGTAAGGTTAAGTAAATTTAGAATACTTAACCATTATAACACGTTAGCTAGATAAGTGGGTAAGGTTAAGTAAATATACTTTGCCAATTTAATATGTTAGCTGGACTAGAGGGTAGGGTTAAGTAAACTTAGAACACTTAACAATCATAGTGTGATAAATTGAACAGGGTTAAGTTGAAACATGAAGGGACAATACCTAACCATTAGAACATGTTAATTAAACATATGATAGGGTTAAGTTAACTAAGGGAACACTTAACCGTTATAACATGTTAGTTAAAACAGATGGGCAAGGTTAGGTTAAAAGGGACACTTAACCAATACAAGATGAATGGGAAGGGTTAAGTAATAAGAAATACTTAACCAATATAACTTGGTTTTTGATAGGGTTAAGTCGACATGAACTACTGATAACACTTAGCCAGTTTAACATGACAAAGGAATGGGTTATGCTAACCTGAATTGACTAATGACACTTATCCAATCCAACTCGACGAGAAAGAAGGCTAAGTAGAAAACCATAAGAAACAATTGAGAACGGGAGCTAAGTAATAAACCTTAGTTAACAAGATTTATAGGAAAAGAAACTAAGTGGTAAACCTTAGTTGAGAACAACTAAGTAATAATTCTTAGTCAAGAAAACTGAGCCGGTCCATAATAGATGAATAACCCGATATGGTAGATCATCGCTTAACAAGTACCTGAGAAGGAGCAAACGTTTATCTGATTTCGAAAAAGGCTCCAGCGGACTGGGTTTAGAAGCACGTTGCTTCGGGGGACGTGAGGGTACTCTTGGTATCCCTCTGTGAGGCTGCAGATGATCCGCCTGGGCTCACAGAGGTTAAGGTCTGCGTCAAAAGAACCAAGGGTATGCCTTGGTTGCAATTTAAGGCAACCTAAAGACCAGGATGGACCAGCGTGATTCGACGAGACAAGTAGCCCTGTGATAACGACTCGTCGTCTACCTACCATCTTGAGTCAATCGTAGTACACATGCGGAAAGGCAGAGAACTCCCAACAGACCATATACTTGCTATCTAGTTATGGGTGAGGCTGGCCAATAGGAAAGTGGGGCATAGGTGGCAGGAGTATAGTTTTCGCGCTTGATTTTCTTGGATTGCCTTTCATTAGTTGAGGGAGGGGTCACGTGGGACAATAACCACTGGTAGAAAAACAGACCTTAGCATCTGCATCGGCATATATCTGAAAGCTCCCGACCGAGTTCCGTGTTTCTAGAATAGCCCTGCCATGGGACTCGGGTCGCACATTTTAGGACATGTGCATCTAGACGGCGATAAACAATTCGCGACACATACGCGGGGAAAGTCTAGGAACATATACCACTCTAGGTATTGTGTCCTAGACTAGGGGCATCGTTCGACAGGTAGCATAATCCCTAGTGGACCTAGGTGGCATAAATCCTGAACCCGAGAAGTATTAGACAAGTCGCATAAACCCTAGTTGAATCTAGGGAATGCTCAATAGAAAACCCTAGATTAAATCTAGGTAATAAATAAATGTGCTCCTGATGGAAACCACTGTTACAGGGACTGGGATAACGTTATCATTTTGTACAGATTTCTAGTTGGTATACTAGTTAGGTGG
Organism: Allium sativum; assembly: GCA_030737875.1. NCBI lineage: Eukaryota > Viridiplantae > Streptophyta > Magnoliopsida > Asparagales > Amaryllidaceae > Allium > Allium sativum. The sequence goes on along the minus strand of CM060919.1, from coordinate 791,461,335 downwards.
TGCAGAGATTAGTATGGGGTGCGATAGTAATTTCGATTCTAAACTGCTTTGCCTTAGTTTATGGTACTTTCCCATTTTCAGTTTATGCCTGTCATGTCCTTTTCCTTATTCATATACCGAAGCACCACTAGACTTACCAGGCTTTATGTCTGACTCTATGTTTTCTTTCGTCTTCTTTTCTTCCGTTTCCCCCCAGGTAGTCAGGGAGGGAATAGCTCAGATTTGTATGGACGTGTTACTCTTTCCAAGCTTGAAGACTCTTGGATGTGCTGCTTTGGACTCTCTCTTCCACTACTATGGCTGGCTAATGTTTTATTGGGGAATATCATTGTATATTTATGCTTCTTTATTTTGTTAATCAAGATAGATACTTTGTTGTTGGAAAACAATCTTTGTACAAGTTGTTTATAAATGAAATAAAGTTTTATTCACTTTTCCGCTGCTTTATTTATCTATCTTGTAATTTATCTGCATCTTTTACCTATAATACTTCACAGAACTTAGTGCATTCCCTTTGTGAGTGACACTAACGGATGTGGGGTGTTACATATAAAGTCCTCATCTATTGTCTATGTGATTCATGTTAAAATCATATCTTTTAGCGTCGTCACCCCCTAATCAAAGGGGATTAGCTAGACATAGCTAAAGAAGAAGAGAAAAATAAAATAAACAACATAAATAAAGTACAATAAAAAGTAAATAGAAAGGGAGAAGAAGAGTTTTAATCCAAGAAGAGAATTACAGAATAATACTAAGTGTGTTTTTACATGAATAAGATACAAGGTATTTATAGTTGTATTGGCCAAGGCAAAGAGGCTCATTGCCCAATGTGGGACAAAATCCCTTTTTCAAAATAACACATAAACCAAGTAGCTAAGTGTGAACGCATGTGAATGGTAGGCCTTTCAAATGAGCCAATGTGAATGCAGCATGAGTGAGATGCCTTGCAAATGAGCTATTGTGAACGAGTATGAATGGATTTGCAATTGTAATAGCTTGCGGGCATCAAATGACATCAATTCCAACTGTTTTGAGCACGAATAGGAATACCATAATGCTCTGTGATCAGTTATCATTATGAAAAGGCATTGAATCTTTAAAATATGCGAAAGAAGATGGTTGAACAACAACATTTCTTCAAACTTTAATCTAGCTCTCAAAATCAACACTCTTCTTACACCAATTCTTCAAGCTTTTCAACAATTAAGTGCTTTAATCCATTCATCATAAATAAGCTGGAAATAAAACTAAAAATACACATTATTAATTATTTAAAAGATAAAACAAGATAAATACGTGGATAAAATATACACATTTACTTGTATATCAAATACCCCCACACTTATCTTTTTATTCGTCCTCGAATAAACTAAACTAAGATATGTCACACTTTCGTAGGAAATACGATTGCATTTAGCGTATGCAATAAGCCGTTAAACCCCTAAGTGTCCCTAGTAGGACGAGTGTTGTCTCGTGAGGATTTTCAGCGGATACTACCCACAAAATCCAAAGCGTCTTAAGTACGCAGATTTATCAAATGATATATTTAAGGTTTTTCACATTCCAAGGATTTCACCTAACTTCAATAATATCGGTTTAGTCCCAAATTGTCCATTCCATAATTGATGCGAAAACAAACAAATTTTTTCAAGATGAATCGTAATTCTTTGATAAAACTGTAATTGTCTTGAAGGTTAAGAGTGTGGTGTCAACTAAAGTTCTACACATCGACAACGTGCACCCAATCATTTATTCATTCTCTTTTTTTTTTTGAATAATCTTGCACCAATGTAACTGTATTGTATCGGATGTGTGTTATGCATAGATGAAGGAAAATTTTGTAAGTTCTAAATATATTATAAATAAGAGGGCAAGTGTAATAGTTGAACTTCATGCTACAAAAGATAAAGTAATGTTAAAGAACATATGAACATTTTTGTTTCCTTTCATCTTCTCAACTGCAATCCTCGCTTCTAAGTACGGTATGATGGATGTGGTTGGAATGGAAATGAATGCAATATAGTCAAGAATGATGAATGGCTATTTTATTCTTGGAGCTTTTCTCTTTATTGCATCTTTTTTTCTTTCTTTTTTTCTTCTTTCTTTTTTTTCTTTTTTTCTTTTTTTTCTTTTTTTCCTTTATGCATGATGAATGATGAGTGGAGATGGAATGTAATGATACCGTACATTATTTCATTTGATTCCTCCTCTACTAAGCGAATCATAACCAACACTTCATGAAAGGAAAGTTTTGTGCCCTAGTTACTCTACTTCTATAACCCTAATTCAACACACAAGTCTGGATTGATGTTATACAAAAAGATGAAAGGAATGATAAGCAAAGTTTCACAAGATAGATAACCCATATAAAATAAGATGTGGTATATGGTTATCCTACCTTAAAACAAGTATGGAGTGGGTAGCGTAATATTGGTATACAAAGTGACGTTTCTGAACCTTTAAAAATGAATCAGTTCAAGGTTCTTAAGTATACCAATATAAGAAAAACTTGTCGAAACTTGGATGTAATTCGACTAAAACTTGGGTTTGAATAATGTGGGGGTATCGAAGAAGAACGCTACAATGAGTTATTTCCCCTTAATTGGGCCAAGTGGATTTTAGAACTTACGATTTTGAAAATTTGAGTGGAAAAGAAAATATTATGCATGAAAACGAACTCAGAAAATCCAACAAATATAGGTGCAAAATCATTTTTGTTGTTGTTTTTGATTATTTTTACTTGCACATTCTAACATGTATAACAAGGGTTGACACGCTTACTCCAGAACACGACTAATGTCTGCACAGTCTCAAGCTAGCATCTTAAAAAGACACATTACGATTCAATGAATAAATAATGTTCATTCCCATCACCCAACAATTCAACTTATCAAACAAGAACTAAGGTGTTATTTATGAATTTAAATTAATCCTTGTTTAATGAATGACCTAGTTCATAAAATTTGATTGCTGATGTAGTGTAAATTACCCCCCACACTTGAGTGTGACTGTGTCCCCACAGTCGTTAATCAGGCATATCTTAGTGAAAGGGAAATAAATAAGAGAATATTTACATATGTACAAAAGAGGGTTAGTGCATCTTACCAAATGTAATATGGCTCATGGAGGACCATGAGCTCTTCCTCTTGTTGGGTATTGGTTCCAAGTAAGGTTTTAAGGCATTGACCATTGACCTTATAGGATGATCCATCAGTTGGATTCTCAAATTCTACCACACTATACGAAAAAATGGTCCATACAGTGTAAGGTCTTGTCCATCTAGATTTTAACTTACCTGGAAATAGATGCAATCGTGAGTCATACAAGAGAACTTTTTAACCTGGCATGAAAGTTTTACGTAAAATTGATTTATCATGAAAAACTTTCATTTTATCCTTATAAATTCGTTCATTTTCATATGCATCATTTCGATTTTCATCAAGTTCACTAAGTTGAAGCTTCCTAAGTTCACCTACTTGCCCTAAGTCAAGATTTAAAGTTTTTATTGCCCATAACGCCCTATGTTCTAGTTCAACTGGCAAGTGACATGGCTTACCAAAAATCAACCGATAAGGGGACACATCTAAGTTTGTTTTGAAAGCGGTGCGGTAAGCCCAAAGAGCATCGGTTAACTTTTGAGACCAATCTTTGTGATCTCGATTCACAGTTTTCTCAAGGATTTGCTTAATCCGCCTATTCGATACTTCAACATGCCCACAAGTTTGAGGATGGTAAGGAGTGGATAACTTGTGGGTTATCGAATACTTTCTCATGAGGGCTTCAAAAGAACGATTATAGAAGTGTGTCCCGTTATCACTGATTATTGTCCGAGGTGTGCCAAACCTAGAGAAGATATTTTCTTTTAAGAAGCGCACAACAACCTTGTTATCGTTTGTTAAGAGAATGTAAAGGTTCCCAAAAGAATTAGGGAAGGGTCCCATGAAGTCTATACCCAAAACATCAAAAATTTCGACCTCTAGAATGGGGTTTAGGGGCATCATATTCCATTTAGAAAATTTCCCTAAAAATTGACATTGATCACAAGTTTTGCAAAATTCGTACGCGTCTTTGGAAAGGTTAGGCCAGTAGAAACCAGATTGGAGAACCTTTTCGCTGTCTTTCTGGGACCGAAGTGCCCACCACAAGCTTGGTCATGACAGAAAGAGAGGACAATGCGAGTTTCAGTGTCGGGAACACACCTTTGAATGATTTGATCGGGACAATACTTGAAAAGATAGGGGTCATCCCGGAAAAAGTGTTTAACTTCGGAAAAGAATTTTTGTTTATCCTGCTTGGACCAAAAAGAAGGGGTCTGCTTGGTGACTAAGTAGTTAACAATGTCAGCGAACCAAGGATCAGTGGATAGAGAAAACAGCTGTTCATCAGGGAAATTCTCGTTGATCGGAAGAGAAGAAGATGAGGCATTTGGAAGACGAGACAAGTGGTCCGTAATAACATTGTCAGATCCTTCTTTATCCTTAATGGTAAGGTCAAATTCTTGAAGTAGAAGGATCCAGTGAGATGAGCCTTAGCATCCTTTTTAGAGAAAAGGTACCTATGTGCGGAATGATCAGTATGAACAGTGATGTGTGAGCCAACTAGATAAGGTCTGAATTTTTCTAGAGCGAAAACGACTGCCAAGAGTTCCTTTTCAGTGGTCGTATAATTGATTTGAGCGTCGTTCAGAGTCTTACTCGCGTAGTAAATGACATGAAGAATCTTATCGATATGTTGTCCTAAGACAGTGCCAACAGTGAAATTCGAGGCGTCACACATGATTTCAAAAGGTAGCTTCCAATTAGGAGAGCAGATGATCGGGCAAAGAGAACTTCATTTTTAAGTTGCTCAAAAGATGAAACGCAATCAGAACTGAAGTCGAAAGGAACATCCTTACCAAGAAGACTGGTCAAAGGTCGAGTGATTTTGCTAAAATCCTTTATAAAGCGAAGATAGAAGCCAGCATGACCTAAAAAGGATCGGATGTCCTTAACGGTTTTGGGAATGGGAAAATAAGAGATAACTTCGATTTTGGCTTTGTCTACTTTAATTCCTTTATTAGAGATGACATGTCCTAAAACAATGCCATGATTGACCATGAAGTGACACTTTTCCTAATTAAGCGTTAAGTGTTTATCTTTGCAACGATTAAGGACGAGATCAAGATGATGTAAACACTCAGTGTACGAGTCCCCAAAGATGGAAAAGTCATCCATGAAAACTTCCAAAAATCGCTTGATCATATCAGAAAAAATGCTAATCATGCATCTCTGGAAGGTTGCAAGTGCATTACAGAGACCAAAAGGCATACGACGATACGCAAATGTACCGAAGGGACAAGTGAAAGTGGTTTTCTCTTGGTCCTCAAGAGCAATAGGGATTTGATTATAGCCCGAGTACCTGTCAAGGAAACAATAGTACTCGTGACCAGCTAATCGTTTTAACATTTGATCGATAAATGGCAGAGGGAAATGATCCTTACATGTTGCAGCGTTAAGTTTCCTATAGTCAATGCAAACACGCCAACCGATATGGGTGCGGGTTAGAATAAGCTCGTTAGCTTCATTTTGTATCACAGTAATCCATGATTTCTTAGGTACGACATGAATCGGACTAACCCATTGACAATCGGAAATTTATTAGATGATTCCATTGTCAAGATATTTAAGGATTTCAGCACGAACTGCTTCTTTCATGATAGGGTTTAGTATACGCTGGGGATCACGAGTGGGTTTGGCATCATCTATAAGGTGGATTCAATGTTGGACTATCGAAGGACTAATCCCCTTAATATCAGCCATGGACCAACCAATTGCTTCCTTATTTTTCTTAAGGATGGGAAGGAGCAATTGTTCCTGCTTTAAAGTAAGGTCAGAAGCGATAATGACAGGAAAAGTTTCATTGTCTCCTAAGTAAGTGTACTTAAGATGACTGGGCAGCACTTTGAGTTCAGATTTTGGGGACGACTCAACTGAAGAAATTGGTTGAGGAATAGGCTCAGTTGTGAGCAGCTCGACAAGAATTGAATCAGAGACGCTTTTAGGAATATTTTGGAAAAAAGTTTCGTGATTCAATTCAATTTCGTTATTCAGATGGTCGAGCTCGGGTTCATTGTCGTGGACTGAATGAATTTCAGAAAACTGATCCACATAAGAGTTAGGAGAGTTTTCGGTTCTAAAGATGTTTAGCTCAACAGTCATGTTACAGAAAGAAAGTTTCATAGACCCATTTCTGCAGTTGATAAGCGCATTAGAGGTTGCTAAGAAGGGTCGTCCTAGAATCAAAGGGATCTGGTTTGCAAGATTTCTTACCTGTTGAGTTTCTAGGACAATGAAATCAACTGGAAAGAGGAATTCGCCTATTTTGATCAATACATCCTCGATTTCGCCCACAGGTTTCTTAATTGAACGGTCAGCAAGTTGAAGGGTAACCTTGGTGTGTTTCAGTTCTCCTAGCCCTAATTGGCGATAGACGGAATATGGAAGCAAGTTAACACTAGCACCTAAGTCTAGCATGCATCTATCAATTTTCTTGTCCCCAATAGTACATGATATTGTGGGGCAGCAAAGATCTTTGTATTTCACTGGCATTGATTGGCACAAGACCTCGGTTAGAGTTGCCGCTAGAAACACTTTCTTAGGTACACGTGTATGACGTTTTTGAGTGCACAAATCTTTTAGAAATTTTGCGTACTGTGGAACTTGTTGTATAATATCTAAAAGAGGAATGTTCAATTTAACTTGCTTAAATATTTCAAGGATCTTTTCTAGCTGATCCGTCTTTTTCCTCGGTCGGAGTCTATGAGGAAATGGAGCAGACAACTCAGTAGGTTGGGCTACTTGAGTTTGAGGATGGTCCTTATCAGAATTTGGCTCAATGTTTGATCTGAGTTGGTCGAATTTTCGATAGGGTTTGGAAGATCGTCTGGTAAATCATTTGGGTTGCCTACATGGTTGTCAATCTTTTTGCCAGATCTAAGAGTCGTGACTGCATTCAAGTGACTCACGTTTGAGTCTTGAATGATGTGAATTTGGTTGGGGTTTGAATTTTGTCCTCTAGGGTTTTGGATGGGTTGACTTGGAAATGTACCCTTTTCCCTTTCGCTTAATCTAGCGTTAAATTGAGACATTTGTTTTTAGAGTTCACCCAATTGTTGATTCGTGTTTTGCATATATGAGTGTAACATGTTGTCTAACTTGTTTTGATTCTCAACACTTTGCTAAGTCATTTGCGCCAATAGGTTACTCACCTCAGATAAATTCCCCTCAATCGTAGAAAGGCGTTTTTCATGTTGGGGTGCCACCTTTTGATGAGATTGGTGAAAAGGTTCCTGGTTCGAATTGGTTCGGAGCATTGTTCGGAAATGCTCGATTCGAGGGTTTGTTCATCAGGGGGTTATTTGGAACATAAGAAAGATTTGGATGGTTATTGGTTCTATTGAAAGCATTCACTTGCTCAAGGGACTGAGGACAGTCATCAGCCATATGATCAGAGTTAAGACATATGTGACACATGGCTTGGGAAACGTTATTAGACTGAGTGTGTATTCTAACAACGTTCAGTATGGCATCAACAAGAGTATTAGAAGAAGAAGAAGAGGATTCAACAGAATTACTACTGGATCGCGAATAGAGAGATTTTTCATAAGTTCGTTCCCATTGTTTCGATTTTTCTGCTAACTCATCCAGAAATTTCTAAGCTTTTACGTCAGTCTGTTTTAGAAAATTGCCCTGACACATGGACTATAACATTTGCCTAGGACTATTATCGAGTCCATCATATACAGTTTGACATAACAACCATGTTTCGTAACCATGATGGGGACAACTTAACAATAGTTCCTTAAATCTTTCAAAGTATTGCCAAAAAGATTCACCCCCTTTTTGGTGGAAATTGGTGATTTTGTTTCTGACTCTAGCTATTTTTTCTGGGGGGTAGAACTTTTTGAGGAAAACTGCTGTAAATTCATCCTATTTTTTAATCGAATTTGGGGGCAAGCTGAGAAACCATTTTTCTGTGGAGTCAGTTAGTGCGAATGGAATCAAACGAAGTTTAATTCCATCCTCACATAACTGTTGTAATTTAAAGGTTGCACAAGCATATTCAAATTTCGTTAAGAAGCTATATGGTTCATCATGAGAAAAATTTCCGAATTTGGGAAGGATGTTTATCTGACTCGATCGGATTTCAAAGTGGTTACCCACAGGATTGGGTAACTGAATGCAAGAAGGGATAGAAACTCTATCGGGAAGAATTCTATCAATCAGGGTGTGAGGTGCGGGTTTGTTACCCATTTCTAAGGGTTGTTCGGGAAAACTGGTTTTCGAGGAAAGAGAAGGTGGTTCGATTCTAACCAAATGACGAGATTCTTGGTCACAGGTCCAAGTTTGCATGCACTAGAAAGAAGAAGAGAGTTCGTCAAGGTAATTTAGACAATGGAGGAGTTTGAAAAGAGGTGAGAAGGAAAAACGTTTTGAAAATGGGAGTTTTTTTTGGAAAAGTACACCTACATACTAGCGAGGTTTAAAAGAAAAAAATGTTAATTTTTTTTATTTGTTTTTGTTTTTCAAATTTTTATTTTTTTTTGAGGAATTTTGATTTTTTTTTCATAAAACAATCACACGCAGAAATTAGCTACAATGAGATTTTCTGTCCTTAATAGCTCCTAACCCAAAATTATATAGCGACACGTTTGATTACTCAGAACAAAAGACTTCTCAGCCAGTTAACGGACATGAGTTATCGGTGCACCAGGAATCACCCTAGCAATGCAACCGAAGGTTTAAGTACCTTCAGAGTAACAACCGATATAATATTTACGAATCACCGTAATATTTATAAACAGTTATTTCTCTGTCGTAGCCTAGATACCAAGAAATAATTCGTTACAAATAAATCAACTATCAAAGTACAATTAAGCCCTAGATGAGCCCGCGACTCCCTTAAGTCCAACGTCTAACCGTTATTATTAGTCAGATTTTACGATGAAATGCAATTTATGGGCTAAGGAAAGGGTGATGAAATCCCTCACCTTATGTGAATTGTGGTATTGCCCTTAACAGAATGAATACAGATGCAGAAATAATAATCACAGAAATTCAAAAATTTACAAGCGAGCCGCTGCCCCTGTAGAAGATTTTTACAAGCAATGTCTATATTTTTTTTATTTGCAGCAGCAGGAGTTTAGAAAAAATCTCAGCTAGATCGGCAGTCCGTCCAGTGCAATTGAGTCGTGCTAGCGCGTTCACACCCCACTTGGTGTGCAACCGCTCGAACCTTGAATCGTCTGCCGCTTTCTGTTTTTGTTGCCTCCTATTAATTGCTCGACTGTGCTACGGCACGGGTTCCCAAAGCAATTTTTTTAAAGACCATTTTCTAATTTCCACTGTACTAGTTTTTGATTTTTTCTTACAAAGTAAATAAACAAAAGAACAAAAGAGACTAAAATGGAGCTAACACAAAGCTAAAATGAAAAAAAACAAATAAACTAAATGACACTATATTAAAAACTCCAAGCCTACAAATGAAGCCCAAACGCGGCCCAATAGACACGTGGCCCAGCCTTTTCAAAGAGTTAATCAAGATACCCTACTGAGATAAACTACCAATTGAAACTTTGTTCTTTCTTTTCAGAAAAAGGAGAGATCACGACATCCAGAAAATCTTAAAATTTCTTTTTTTTGGGGAAAAACAAAAAAAAAAATAACTAAGTCGGTTGAGGCTGGGGTTTGTTGAGATCTTTGGTTCGGATAGGGATTTGCGATTTCAAGTGAAGGGCTTTTTGGTGGAACTTGAGTGGTGATGAGTAGTCGAGGTGTTTGTGCGTGGAGGTGGGATTGGAGGTTATCAATTTTAGAAGGGGGAGTCAAACAAGAGCGGCCTGTTTTGAATTGGAAGAGGGGTTTGACGGTTTGTGGTGGACGATGTGATTATGTAGGAGGGTGTTTTTTGGATGTACGGTAGCGGAAGTTGTATACAGTGAAGATGATACATTGTACGTGGTTTTTGTGAGGATTTGGGCTCGGTTGTGGTGGTTTGGCTTAATTTCAATGGAGCAGGGGTGGTACGGGTATGAACTGAGAGATGGCTGCTTGATGACGATGTGATTTCTGGTGGTCTATGGTTTTTGGTTTGGGGACGTACTATAGAAGGTTGCGGACTTTGGTTGAATAGTTGAAGGCTTGGGGAAGATGAGGGATTTTGGTTTGGGTTTCGGCAAGGTTTCTGAAATGGTTCTCGAGTCAATTTTGTGATTTGAGGCTTCAGGACTTGTTTCGGCATAGTTTCAAAAATGTGGTTGAAGTTGCTTGGTGCATAATTGGTTGAATTGTTGTCGGTTGGTGCTTGAAACTAGGTGAATGGTGCTGGTTGGTCTATTGAGTAGTTTGAAGAAAGTGGATGTAGAATTGTTAGACTGGTGAATGTGGAGGGGGGTAGGACTGTGATGCAGTGATTGCGTTCGGTGGTTGTGGTGCTAAGTAGGATTCATGGAGAGGATTTTTTTGTAGAGATAGGTATGTAATCGGGCTTTCTGTGTTTGGAAAATGGTGTGGAGTGGGTTGCGTTTGTCTGTCTCAGTTCGGTGTATGGAGGAGTATGGTATTTGACTGTAGCGGTGGTGTTGCTGTACTGAGGTTGAGATACGTGCAGACTTGAAGGGCGCGGCTTTGATGAATGTTGTTTGTGCGATTTGTATAAGTGGGTGGACTTTGTGAAGAGGAGTAGTTGAACGGTGATTGTTTGGTGAACTTTGGACAGAACCGTGATGGATAATATGGAGAGTGGGGTGTGGTGTGATTGGGTAGAAAGAGGGATGGGGCTATTGGCTGATGCGTTCGCCTGAGGCGAGGGTGGTTATAAGCGGAGATTTGCTGTTAAATGAAAGGGGAGTTGAAGCAAGTTTAAGGTCTGTGGTATGGTATATGGATGGTCGGTTAATGATTTGTGAAGTTGTTTGTTTGGATTGGAAAATGGTCAGAGCTGTTGTTGTATTAGAATAGAAAAAAAAAACAGAGAAAGAACTGTGAAGGTTTGTTGATGTGAATAGTGACTGAAGAGGGAGGAGCAGTGAAGACTAGGTGCAGAAAATCAAAGTAGAGAAAGAAAGTTGCAGAATTTTTTTTATTGCAAAAGAAATTGTGAAAAGGAATGAAAGATTATGTAGATGATTAATGAAAAGAGATCTGGGAAAGAAAACGGAAAATAACCGGCAAGTTTTTTTTTCTAATGGAAAAAAATCAATTTGTAAAAGGAAAAAAAAGAATTTTTTTTTGAAAAGAAATAAAAAAAGGAAAGAGATCAAAAAAGAAAGGCAAGATTTTTATTTTTTTCTCTTGGTTTAGTTGATTATAATATCAATAATTTAATACTAAATCAACTACAAGTTTTTTTTTCTATACAAGAAAACAAAAGGAAAAATAAAAATAAAAAGTAACCCGAAGGATTTAAAAATAAAAAATATTTTGGTTCTCGGCAATGGCGCCAAAATTTATTTGCGAACAAATTAAACAATTGTAAACAACTGTAAAATCCATTCGGCTTTCCTAAACAACAAGGATTGCTGTAGAAGGTATCAAACTCTAGGACCAAAAATATTTTAATTAATAAATCCAATCAAGTTATTCCAGGATTTTGATTGATTGAAAACATATAAAATAACAACAATTAAATAAAAAGAGAGATTTATATAATAAGAGAAAGCAATTAGGGGATAATGACATAGATTGGATTCACACTCATCAATAGCCAACAAATAAATATAGATCTAATTCATGTTTCTGTTACACACATGAATCAACGATAATTAGGTTCTTAGAAACAAATAATTAAATAACGACAAGCATAGCCTATGCAGGAGCTGAGCTCTTAAACAACCATAGACTATCAGGACAGATTCACTAATTAATTTATAAAACCCTAAAATTAGATCTAAATATTATAATTGTTAAATCGAACACGAATATACCCTGTAAAGGAGCATAGCTCTTAAACGACACAGAATATGAAGGTTTAGATCTAACCCTTGATTCAGATCCAGATCTACATGTGTAAAGTCCTCATCTATTGGCCATGTGATTCATGTTGAATCATATCTATTAGCGTCATCACCTCCTAATCAAAGGGGATTAGCTAGACATAGCTAAAGGAGAAGAGAAAAATAAAATAAACAACATAAATAAAGTACGATAAAAAGTAAAGAGAAAGGGAGAAAAAGAGTTTTATTCCAAGAAGAGAATTACTGAATAAAACTAAGTGTGTTTTTACATGAATAAGATACAAGGTATTTATAGTTGTATTGGCTAAGGCAAAGAGGCTCATTACACAATGTGGGACCAAATCCCTTTTTCAAAATAACACATAAACCAAGCAGCTAAGTGTGAACACATGTGAATGGAAGGCCTTTCAAATGAGCCAATGTGAACACAGCATGAGTGAGATGCCTTGCAAATGAGCTAATGTGAACGTGTATGAATGGATTTGCAATTGTAATAGCTTGCGAGCATCAATTGGCATCAATTCCAACTGTTATGAGCACGAATAGGTACTCCATAATCCTCTATGACCAACTATCATTATGAAAAGGCATTGAATCTTTAAAATATGCGAAAGAAGATGGTTGAACAACAACATTTCTTCAAACTTTAATCTAGCTCTCAAAATCAACACTCTTCTTACACCAATTCTTCAAGCTTTTCAACAATTAAGTGCTTTAATCCATTCATCATAAATAAGCTGGATATACAACTAAAAATGCAGAGTATTAATTATTTAAAAGATAAAACAAGATAAATACACGGATAAAATATACGTATTTACGTGTATATCACTCCTGAAACCTGAGTTTTGATCTGAAACTTGTTATTGGTTATATTTATTCATGAATTCACTTGCTGCTTTAAATCATGTGAATTGTTTCAACCATTTTTGTCTTTTTATTTTTATTTTCACTTTTGGTTCGACCATTTGCACACTGATTTGCACTGAGTCGAGAAGGTCCACGTGGCTACTCCTCAATTGCACACTGGATTGGTGAGGCAGTGCATATGTGTATATATATACATGTGTGTATATGCAGCCATCCGGACGAGTTTTTCTGTCCCTGCATATCAGACCCAGTCTAGAAAAATGATGAGAAACACACCGTAATTCTGAAGCAAATAAAATTTAAAAATAAATTTTTATTTGCTTTTATTTTATTTTATTTTTGTTGCAGTCTACTGTGTGTGTTCTTCTGTATGTGATAGGTATGAAGATGACTGGACTGACAGAAGAATGCTGTGAAGACAGAAGATTGAAGATGAAGACAAGAACAGTGTTAGTGTGTGTGTGTGTGTGTGTGTATATGTAAATGTACCAAGTGATGAGTGATGTCTGTGTATGTAAATGTACTCTGTGTGTATATGAGAGTGGTTGTAGACACGACTGAATAGAATTGTACTATTATTTGTAATGATCAATATTGATTGAAATAAAAATATACTTTTGCTGTTCAATTCAATTTGTTTCATTTTGTTTGAATCTTTTAATAGTACAATTTCTGCGATGTGGTAAATGTGTCATGTCAGAAATATTCAAAAATATTTGAATTGTAAATAGTGGAGTGATGTATATGTACTATTTCAACTATAAAAATAAAATATTTATTGGAATAAAAACACTATTTTGGTTATTCAATTTTGTATAGTAGTGTTCTATTCAATAAATATTTATTTCTATGTGTAAAATATAGAATAGTACTGCTTACAAACACATTTATAAAATAATATATATATATATATGTTTGTTATCATCGAACAAAAATCATACTGTCATACTCAACATTAATTAACAAGCCTATCGAACAGTAAAGCTAATAGCTGAAGTTTGTACGGACCGAATAGCTGAAGTTTGTATGGACTAACAACCGACTAACAAACCTCAGTTCAACCATACAAACTAATTAGAATAATTAGACTGATTAGCCCATAATTGAATAGTATGGTAGAGCTTGTATGGGCTGAAGTTTGAATGGATGTTAGTTATGGTTAAGCTTGTATGAACTTCAGTCCATACTTGAAGCTTATATGGACATTAATCTAATTAGGCTCATAACTGGGGTTTGTATGGACTGTAGTATGTTAGTCAATAAAGCTAACTAGATTAAACAAATTTGTTCATATCGATAGTTTGTATGAACTGAGTTTTTTAATACCTATTTAATAAACTTGTGTAACACGTAGCATATGAAAATTAATGGCCCTCGGTTATGTAATAAATCTTGAACAGGTTGGTAAGTGTTAGAAGTTATATTTGCTGTATCATATTTATATCTCAATGTCATATCTATATCTATATCTCAACTTCAGTCCATATCTCAATGTGATATCTATATCCATATTTAATGTGTACTGTTCTCAGAGGTATGGGTTAACGTAGCTGTGGATCCTGATGATTTTCTATTAAGGCCAAATTCGGAGATGTACAACATTCAAGAGGCCGTCGGAACAACCGTGGCTTGGCATAAAGACTTCCTTTCACTAGAGTAGTATGTGCTTTTTAGCTTTTAGGTGTTATGTTGGACTACATTTTGTAATTGTTGGTATGGTATTTGTTTATGTTATGTATGCATCACGTTTGTTACTATGCTAAACTTTGAAGGTAACTTCAACTAATATTATGTATGGATCGTGTTTATATTATGTGTGAATTTATTGTTTTGTCAATGCCTTTTGAAATGTATGTGTACTTTTTCATAGTATATCTTATTGTTATTACAGTAAATTATTGAATGTAGGTATTAGTGAATTGTATGTAGCATCTGCAACTGTTAGTTACAGTAGAGTCATTTGCAACAGGAAATAATAGTTGTAGTATTACTACGTGTTACAAATTTACAACTGGCTTTTGTTGTTGCAATATGATCTGTTGCAACAACAAAGGCCAGTTGTAAAAAAGTATACCGCAACATCTTATTGCAACAGGAAGAAAATGTTGCGAAAAGAGACTAACTTTTTACAACTCTGGCTATACCAACGGGCACATGCCTGTTGCAATTGGTCTACTGCAATAGGTATTGCCTGTTGCGAAAAGTATTTTTTGTTTTAGTGATTTGGTAAGGTCGCCTTGAACTCTTTGACTTATCTTGGTCACCTTGCTTCGGCATGATCACCTTGAACCCTTCCGACAACTCTTGGTCGTCTCGCTTTGACAAGATCGCCTCGAGAATATTCTGGCTTTGGAGCTGGAATGGCAAAGCTCGCTTACCCATGTACGGGAACAAGCATCCCTAAGCATGCTCTTCGCGAACGATGAATTGTCTAGTTTCTTCACGAATGAATTTGGAATCAGAAGCAACCAAGTCCATATACCTATGTAGGGAACAGGCATCCCTAGGCATGCTTTTTACGGATGACAAACCGTTAAGTTTTCCTTTCGGTTTTACTAAAAACTCTAAGATTTTATAACTTCAATAAGATTACTTCGCAAGAAAGGACGCTTGCTTGTGGAGTATGAAATACGAATTGGATTACAAACTTTGAGAAAGGAAATGACAACCCTTGGTCGTCTTGCTTCGGCAAGATCGCCTTGGGAAAAATGACAACCTTTGGTCGTTTTACTTCAGCAAGATCGCCTTGGGAAAAATGACAACCTTCAGTCATCTTGTTTCGGCAAGATTGCCTTAATAGAAAAATACACTCCTTGGTCTCCTTATTTCGGCAAGATTGCCATGGGAAAAGATACGACGCTCCTTGGTTGTCTTGCTTCGGTAGGATTGCCTTGGAAAACAAAGGCTACCCTTGGTCGTTTTGCTTGGACATGATCGTTTCGGAAAACTCTGGCTACCCTGGCAGTCTCGTCAGTGACACGATAAAATTGCTCACTTATGGATATTGGATATCTGGATATATAGTTATTGGTTATTCTAGAATTAGGAATTTCAGCTTTTCCCGACTTCCTAGCCATTGACTTTCTAGTTATTCAAGCTATTGGACTCCCGAAGTCCTTTGGATATTCTGGCTATTCTGGTTATCTCAAAGTAGTCCGGAATGATCGTAGGATCTAAACATTCTGGATTTTTGGTTAATGGATAATACGATCCGAATGGATCGAGGATTTTTGGATAATATGATCCCGCACGATCATGGCTCTTCGGTTTTCTGGTTAAAGAAGTTCATTCACTTCGGACTTCTCCTGGCTTTAGTTTCTAGATTTCTGGTTTTCTCGCAAAACACATCTTCCTTCGATCAAGAAAAACATGGTTTGGGGGGCAAAGTATTGACACACTTTTTAGTCAAAGCTGTCACACGTTAAGATTTCGGTTAGTGACGCGCTCAAGCGTCGGGAACACAGTTAGAAACACATAGTGATTTGGTCGAAGTCGTGACATGTTCGAAATGGATGGAAATGGCGTTGATTCGTAAAATCATCGTCGATGGACTTAGTAAAATCGGCATGATGAAAATTGTGATCAACTCGGCCCAATCAATTCAAAATGCTTGAACACGTCAATCCGATCACGTGGCAAAACTCGTCATGGAAAAATATATGGATTTTGGTGAAAAGCAGTGTCGCGCACTCAAAAATAGCTAATCGACACACATCAATCAGAAAAAATGGCTTGCTCGACTCGCGACACTCAAATATGACAATTTAGAAGGATTTTACCAAAAACTGGATTTTCACGTGTCGATCACTCAAAAATAGCTGATCGACATTGTCGGATCAGGCAAAAATATTTGTCTGGCAAGTTGGTATGTTCAAAAACAGTGATCGGCTCGGGTGGATTACGCAAAAATGCATGCATAACATAGCCAGATCGCCCACAAAATTCAGGCTAAGAACTTGGCTTGGCAAGGGAATTTCATATCCCTATGTTTCGAATCCTAAGAGGGATTCGAAATCCCCTCCCTCGACTTAGCCCAGATAGAGAATATATTGACTCCGACTCGGGATTTCCGGCAGTCGAAATCTGGTAAAAGTGGAGGATACGAAATTGGCACAAGGAAAAGGGTGGATCAACTCGGAAGGACTCGAAATTGGCACGACTCCGTACCTAGGATTTTTGATGTGAAAAGTGGCAGATTTGGCAAGGGATTTGAAATCCCTTGATTTTGCCAATTTTTTTGGCATGATGGGAAACACGGTCGGATCACGTGTTTTTGCATGCCAAACACGGGTTTTGAACGATTTTTCAGGGATTCAAAATTTCAAAGTGTCAAATATGTCATATTTTTTGCAAACCAGATTCTACCGTGTCGATCGCCTATTTTGGCTTGACCGATACGCATTTTCACCAGATTTTCCAGATTTCACGATTTTTTGGCAAAACTTTAGTTTTTCGACTCTGATTTTGGGATACGAATTTATTATCCCTCAGGGATACGAAATTTGTGCTGACACACCCAAAATTCACCTATAAATATCCCCTTGCTTGGCATTCAAAGAGGTTGCATTTTATTTGGTATTTTGTACTTCTTCGAGCTCTCAAGCATCATTAATGGCTGTCATCTTCTTCCCCATGACTATTGGACGAATCATGGACCTCTAAACGTTTTCCTTCAACATTCTGACATTTCTTTGGACATTTACATTGCTTTGGACTAATGTTTTTGATATTTTTTGATTTCTTGGATACTAAAGCTATATTTTGGACATTGTTGACCAATTCAACACTTTTTCCTGTAATGGCCCAGATTTTTACCATTTATTTAAACATTTAAAATTGGCTTTTAATGTTGTTTTAGAACTAAATAACGTGAATTCAATAATTTTGAATATTTTGTTTATAAATAATATAATAATATTTTAATTTTGAATACAGTCGGAAAAATGTTGAATTTGTAATATTGTATGAATTGATAATATATCAGAATATAATTCGGATTTGATTTGAACTATATTAACAATTTTGTTTATTTAACGACGTCTGAACGTTTAATTTGTAATTTAATTATAAAACAAGCAGCAACGCAGTAGTTCGAAATGTAACATTTTGAACTTTAATTGGTCATACATGATCAAATATTAGTCTAATTTCTTTGAAACAAAAAAAATCCGGATCTATTAGATAATATTTTTCTAATAAATGAGAAAACTAGAGATTTCATCTTGTAGATTTTGTTTTATATCCAAATCGAAATTTCAAAAGGTGCTATGAAATCGTTTATGAACTATAACGGTTTATTATATAAACAAATGGAATTTTATTATAAATGGAATTTTATTATAAATTGAATAACTATTTGAAACCAGGATAACAATTTTACAAACGATCTCGGAATTCGATGGAAATAGTTTCATTGTGTCAGGGAAATTAAATTATTGTACAATTTCAAAATTTGTTTCGATTACGAATTTTAAAATGTCGAACATTAACTACATTAAATAATATTAGGGGAACCGCTGTTTCAAGAAAATTAAAAAATGAAAAAAAAACTATAAAAATCTTATGAAATCAGTACACATCATTTTCGAACCTATAGGAAGTCCTGACAAAATATTTAATCAAAATCTTTCCTAAACTTTGCACGTCCGTTTCCAAATCTTATCACATTGATTTACATTTCAGCCCCACACAATACCATATGTCAATCCAGCTATACAAAATCTTATCCTAACCCCTACACAAATCTTTGCAGCAGCTAATAAAAGAATTTTGAGATCTTTGCAAACTTAAACATTTGTGTGTGTGGTCAACTATTTTGGCTGAGTGGAAATGACTAAAACTAAATAAATACAACATGACAAATCCTATCTAAACATATCTGGCATGTATGTGCAAATATGCGAAAATCCCTTACCTATCATTTTCATATGTTCATCAATATCTTTGGCATGTACTATTCAAGCTATTCTACTCCTAGGATTTCAGCTATGATAAAGGAAAAATTTATTTTCTCAGAAACAAAGTCCTACTGTCCACATTAAACAATCTGAAACAAATCTGTACTGTGTTATTCCCGAACCAGTTACATTTCATTTTGAAGTCAAAAGACTGCCGATATTAAAACAAACAAAAGGTATCCCTGCTACGGTTCCTTTGTCTCCAAGTTTAAGTAATAATAATTTAAAAAAATAAACAAAAATAATATGTATAAATAATAAACAATACTACTCGTTCTTTACAGCATCTATAAAAAGGTAACCTATGAAGCTCTCTCCTCGTTCAAAAAGCACAGTTATATAAAACTGAAAATCCCAATTCTTTCAAAAATTAAATCAAATTAGAAACTCAACAAAAACCCTCGAAATTTGATTTGTTAAACTCAGTATTACGAGAGCTTTCACACTGGTATACCCTCTTTTCAGTGCGATGTCAAGATGAGAGGGTGTCTTTTTTTAGCTGCGTGTGTTTTAGTGGACATGGAGGTGATCTAGCGTTGGAGGAGTAAACAGCATTGATCGGGAATCCTTGGAGTTCGTCAAGCTTTTTTCCAATAGTGGTTCGAAGTTGAGGGGATTGGCGGTAGAGTTCGCGCTATCTCTACTGGAGCTCAAATGGATGGCATAGGGGTTCGGGACTTGTTGAGGAGAAGACCGACTACGTTTTGAGGTGGAGTTGCATGGATCTCGGTTGCCCTGACAATGGCGGTGGCAAGGTAAAAAGGGGGCAGTAAAGCTACTGTGGGTGAGGTGAACTTCGGTTGAGAAGGCACGGTGGAGTGAGTTATTTGCATGGGGTTCAAAAAGGTTTTCAAAAGCTTAGGAAAGGGTTCGAATTGTTACAGGAAGAAGAAGTTTCAGTGCACAGTAATGCACAATGGAAGTAGGGGAAGTGTTGATAGCAGTAGGATAGATGCGTGAAAGCTACAGGGAAATGTTGGAACAGAAGTGTTGTAACGACCCAGGGATTTCGGCCCCGAAAATCGACATAATTATTTTTACCATAACTCATGCCGACCCTCCAAGCACCGAAACACTAGATAGTTATTGAAAGAAATTAGAGGGTGAGGTAAGAAAGAAAGAAATATTAGAATAGAAGAAGAAGAAGAAACAACACAACACGGAGTCTCACATCACAGCGGAACAAAATATAATATAAAGTAAATCTTTACTGAGAGCTTTTGAAATACTTACATTTATCAGAGTGCGTCACACCTCTGGACAGTTATTACAACCTGTCCCAATCACACAGCGGAATATACACCGTATATAATACGTCTGGACTTCTCCAGCTCATCTCTGGACTTCGCAGCATTTGATAATCTGGACCTGTACAACCCGGTCTAACCCGAGCAATTACAAAACACCGGGTCAGTCTGGTGAACCAGAGTGAGATAAACTCGCACAGTATTAAGGGGAATCATCCAACTTGATTTTAAAGTTCAAAAATTTTCTAAACAAAGGATAATCGTAAGACCAAATCCACACATAAATACGGAAGGTTTTTACCTTACGATAACCCAAAACACCTTTGAAATCGATATCTTTTCTGATATTACAATAGTATCTAAATACAAGTAGATATCAATCTAGCGGAACGCTTCCATCTCACGCTCCACATATATGGTATACAATCAAAACCGCGGGCGCTTATTGGAGATTGAATTTCCGACTATGACAAGGTATGAGACCACCTGCCGATAGTGTATCTCTAGAGGCGAATACACTGGGTTCAACAAGAACGTCTTACAACCTGGCCCACACATGACCGACCACTCATTTCTCTTGAGTGTATCAAATGTATATCACCAACGGTTGGGCTCAAACCACCGTTTCCCGAAAAGGGACAGCATCGAATATAGATTTATGAAGCAAATTGGAATTTCTCTAGATAGGTGATTATACATCCTAATGGGAGCGACCCACATAGCCATGTTGCCTGCCCGATTTCTGTCATTTCCCGATTGATGAGGCTTGAGGTTTAAATTAACTTCTGAACATCGGGTCATCATTCACTTGAATGCCACATCGTCAGATCCGTCAGATATCACTAATTAATATCCACAAAAATACTCTAGTCGGAAGCTAAGAGAACGACAATTCCCCGCCAACAACTATAGCACGTTCGAAGAAATCAACGTACGTGATTCTTTGGAAATACTCTGTCAGACATCCGTCCATATAAGTCATCTAGGAACAGGATGAACCAAAGGTACTCTCCTACTGCATCCAATATAGGAATCACCCCATGGATCAATAGCGAGAAGTCCTTGCAACCTGTAGATTTCAACCACGATAGAATCACAGCTTATCTCTGCTTGCCAGGCAGAGAATATTAGTGGTTCTTCCGTTTATGAAAATCCACGGTCTTCACTGCTCCAACTCGATCGTCTTCTGATATCTTCACGTATTTGTTGGTCGGAATGGTTTCCGAATATTTATTCAATCCCGGTCTTTCCATACCAACAATGGTATTGGACAGATTTGATAGTCGGTGATTTAACTATCAAAATATACAGTGTTTCAAACATGACGGTCCCATGAGTTCACTGGTTCCGTATTCATCATCACTTGGCCTTTTAATTAAAACAAACTGATTAACTCTGTTTAATTAACTTCTAACTCTTTTAAGATTTAAAAATACGATATTTGAATCCTTACTTAATATACTAATGTTCTCACAAACCATTTCATATTAGTATATAATGAAATAACCTATAATCACATTAATTTCCCTTTACTTTGAATCTCTTGTTATATATTCTCCAAATTTACACCAAACGTTACACTATTATTTCGCTGATGGAAATAATAAATTATCACTAACCTCTCTCATGATTACCAACTAATACCATCTTCAGATAATCCTGATGTTGTTCAAGTTGGGGTATTTTAATTACCTCTCAGACCTTGATCAACAACGTCCTCACCCTCAGACAAATATGAGTTGTAATCAAACCAATATTCTATTCCAGTCTCAAAACCCTTCCCATTACAAATTGGATTGGTTGTAACCCTACGATCCACTTCTTTACCAGAATTTACTTTTCCTTGTCTCCTTTCAAAATCTATTAGACCATTTCCACATTGGAAATCTTACTTAAAATCTCCCCCTTTACTTAACCACAATCTTAAGTAACATTAATTTAGAATTTACGATATAACCCTTCAAACTTCTTTTATCTAATTCTGATGTATTATAACCCTTTCATCTTTTCCTCCTTTTACTTATTTCAAGTTTAATTTAAGCAATCGTACTTGCTTAAAATCCTCTTTATAACTTTGTTATAAAATCTCGGGTTTAAAGGTAACAGCTGTTTATAAACTCCTTTCATCTTTTAATTTGATTTTATTTCAACATCGATCATTTTTTTTCCATTTATTCAATTAAAAACTAATTTCCTAAATCACTATTACTCAGGATAATACTTTTCTTTAATCATTAACTATTGTAAAGTAGTTTATTACTTTATTAACTAAAATAAATAGTAAATCCCTTTAAAAAAACTTATTTAAATTTAAACAATATTCATTTAACTATTTAATCAAAACACGTAATTGTGATAATTAACTCCAATTCAAAACACTCGATTTAATTACCTCAAAACTCAATTCCAATTAACCCTCACTTTAAATTAATAAAATAAATTTAAATAATTCCATTAATTGTTTTCTTAACAAAACAATTATCCAAGTTTAACTATGCGATTTTTCTTACCTTGTACTTATAAATCCGTATCAGAATTTACTTTATAAAACCAATTAAAAATAAATCAAAGTCCTAAATAAATAAAATATCTATTTAATTCTCTTAAATAACTTTTTCCCAAAATAGTATATTTCAAAATCTAACTCTAGTTATAAAATAAATTTTATAACTTCATCTCTATCAACCCACCTGACGGTGAATCAATATTTATAAAACGATTGATTTTATAGGGCATACGCTGCCAAATACTCAACCAATCCCGCCATTGGTTTAAACCAAACAGATGTTGAATATTCAAAAATCAACAATCAAATCAAACACTACAAACAGGACATTTCATATATGATAATATGGAAATAAATAATCTACTTGAATATACATCATTATCAAAGTACAACACTTACAACACAGCGGAAATAACTATAGCTATATTATCTTGAAGCCTCCTGCTCCAACCTCTTCCAGTATATTTGTAAATCCCGACTACTTGACTGCCCGTACAAAATTGGGCACCCAAGAGTTTAGGGAAAATAAAACAAAATAAACTCCGGGTCAGTCATGGGACTGGTATGAGTAAAACATTTTAAAATAGTTCGAACAGGTAAACATATCTCATAAGACCACGCCGTATAACGGAACGGGTTTTTCCCTTATGAGAATCCAAAATATCTTTATATCAAAAACCTTTTTATATTATAATAATGTCTATCAACCACAATTATATTAATCATCTAGCAGAAACGCTTTCATCTCACGTTCTACATATATGGTATACAATCAAAACCACAAGCACGTACTGGGTAATGGATTTCCAACTATGACAATGTATGGAACCACCTTTCGCTAGTGTACCTCTAGAGAGGAATACACTGGGTTCAACAAGAACATCTTGCAACCCGGCCACACATGACCGACCACTCATTTCGCTTGAGTGTATCAAATGTATATCACCAACGGTTGGGATCAACAACCATTTCCCGAATGGGACAGTATCGACAATAGATTTTTAGAAATAAATGAAACTCTAGATCAGGTGATTATACACCCTACTTCGGAGCGACCGACTTAGCCATGCTGCCTGCCCGATTTCTGTCATTTACCGGTTGATGAGGCTAGAAGCTACACTTTATCATCATACCAGATTCACTTCGAATGCCACATCGTCAAATCCATCAGATCACCGATTAACGTCCTCAACAATACATTATGTGTTAGCTAAAAGAAGTTTCCTTCTCCGCTTCCACTCTTGGTACGGTTGGAGAAATCAATGTACGTGATCGTTTGGAAATACTCTGTCAGACATCCGTTCATACAAGTCATCCAGGAACAGGATGAACCGAAGGCACTATTCAGTACATCCATCTTAGGCACTGTTATATAAGACTTATACAATAGCCCTTGCACTTTACTCTGTCTTCAATTATCTTTGGCGTATATGATTCGCAACGCTTATGCCAATACAGAGTGGTTCTTTGGGTAATAATCCAACCGGTCTCTCTGTATTAACAACGTTAAAATGGTTAAAACTTCGATAGTTTGTGATTTAACTATCGAAGAAAAACAAGTGTGCAAACAACGATACTATTTCCAGATGGAAATTTATATCGATCAAACATCATTTAACATTTATCTCCTTAGTTCATTTTTCATCTCCTGTTTCCCTATATTCAACATTTCTTATTTTCTAAATTTAGAAAATATATGTTATTACCATTGGAAAATATTTCCATTTCTTGTTTTCTATATCAGAAAATATTTCTGGTTCTTATTTGGAAAACAACCAAAACTCCTTCATTGGACTTAGACAGATGTTTAAACAAACCATCGCGATGCCAACTCAAACCATTACGCTTATTAACTAAATTCCTTTAACCCACCTTCACTGTCGAACCTTAACCATTCCTTAGTAAAAAATGAAGTCAATCAAGTTGGGGTAATACTACCTCTCAGACCTTAACTGAACAACGTTTCTAACCTTGAAATAGACAATTAATTCTTTAACAACTTCCTTACGTAACTATCCTTCGAATCATCTCTTATTCGATAATTCTTTCCTTCGATTAAGGTATATTCGATAGCTCTATTCAATTTACTCTATTCGATTAACCCTTATCAATTAACTCTATTGGACTAACGCTATTGGATTAACTCTATTGGACTAACGCCATTGGATTAACTCTATTTGAATAACGCTATTGGATTAACTCGTTTCACTTAACTCCTTTCGAATAAACTGTAATCGATAACTCCTTTAACTCTATTCGAATAAACTATATTCGATTAACTCCTTTTACTTTATTCGAATCACTAATATTCGATTAACTCAATTGATTCTATTTGAATAAACTATATTCGATTAACTCCTTTTACTTTCTATTCGAATAAACTATATTCGATAATTCCTTTCGAATAAACTATGTTGGATTACTCACTTCGATTAAACTAATTTATAACTCTTTTCGATTAAACTATAATCGATAACTCCTTCGATTAACTAATAATCGATAACTCCTTCGATTAACTAATAATTGATAACTCCTTTCCTTTAACTCTATTCGAATAAACTAATATTTGATAACTCTATTTAAATAACTCTAGTTCGATTTAACTCTATCGATTAACTCTAACTGACTAACTCTTTTAACTCTATTTATTCTAACATGTAAATATCTCCTTTTATCTCTATTTATTTTAAACAAATAAATATCTCCTTTTATTTCTATTTATCTTAACAAATAAATATCTCCTTTTATCTTCTCTATTTATTTCCTAAATAAATAACCCCTTTTCTTTTATTTATTTCCTAAATAAATAAATCCTATTTCCTTTATTTATTTCCTAAATAAATAAATAATCCCATTAAATCTATTTGTAAATGTTCTACAAATATTTCCTTTTCTATTCTATTTGTAAATGATTTACAAATATTTCTCTTTCTATTTATTTTTTAAATGGTTTACAAATATTTCTCTTTCTAATCTATTTGCAAATGGTTTGCAAATAATTCCTTTAGGGTTTTATTTCTAAGTATTTTCTATTTATAAATAATCCATTTATAAATAAATTTCTATTTATAAATATTCTATTTATAAATATTCTATTTATAAATATTCTCTTTTATAAAATCCTCTGATTTTATAAATATTCTCTTTTCAGTATTCACTTTGACAAATTCCCCTTTCCTCCAAATCCCGGTATGTTATGGTGTTTAACATATCAAATTACGATGTCCAATATCGTTCATACACACACAATCAACAACAGGTTATAATTCACATCATATATCAAAATATATGAAAAACAATAAAATAACTATTGAGGAATCCAGTCGGATTCCTCCAACCTGTTTCCCTGCATCCACATATGTTATATAATAAAATCAACATCACTTTCAGTTCCGTATGATATATTCTGTTAAACAGAATCAATATAAAAATTCAACTAACTGACTAGCAGTTCAATCAAACAGTCAACACGCAGTCAATCAGCCAATATTTAACAGTTCTAAAAATACAACATGAAAATATAAACTGTTCAGAGTTGGTGAGATTTACTAACATTTGCGCGTTAGCCGTTAAATAACGGTTTGCGTTATTTGATTCAGTCGAACAATTTATTTTGATATAAATTGTAACGATCCCCAATCCACTCCTAGTCAGTTCCACGGTGTAGCCCTCGTCCCTACGATCCTAACGCAACTTACGGTTCGTCAATCGGACTTCGTACGAGCTAGATACGAACATTGCAAGTTAATACATATTTGAATTTAAATTAAACTTTAATTTAATTTAAACTGGGCCTCACCCCCTTATTACTCCATCGTGGCCCAATACCCTCCAGGCCCGCTAATCCCTTCTTCCCCAAGTTGATATGCCGTGACCTGCTCTTAACTCAAATGCCATTTCCACTTCCTCCTTCGATCCAAACTCCACCAAATACTTCATGGATTTGCAAACTGATTTCACCATTGAACTTCCCATCGCAAACTCTACCCTCCCATACCCAAAATCCTCAACTCGTCGCCCCCATAATCATCGTGTCACCCAATGTCAGATGGCCAGCACTACGTCAGGTCCGAACTTCATCATGCCCAAAACCCTCAAAATCCATCATATAATATCCATTCGAACTCAGGAATCCCTATTTACACTCAGAAATCCATATCGATGCAATAACTTGAAGAGAACCCAAACCCTAGCTCCTGTAGGATTTTCCAGCGCCCCGAAATCAGCATCGCACCTCACGAAAATCACACGAAAATGGAGAGCAGACCTTTGTGATTCGAAATATACTTGTACGAGGATTTGCGGCATTTAATTTTATTTGTTTTGAATTTTTCTTTGATCCAAACTTTTGTTGTGAATGGTTTCTAGGCGGTTATATAGGCTGTGTTGGGGTTGGTATCATTTGTGGCAGAGAATGAGGTGAACGTGGCCTTGTTTAGGACCAGAAATTACTTAGGATATTTTTAATTTGATTTTTCTATTTTATTTTATCGATTTTCTACTTGTATCTGCCTTCTAAAAATCCCAGTAATTACATACGATACCCAAAAATCACCAAACTGGACATGCACCATCAGATCGACATTACGATCCCAAAGAAACTGGTTTCGTCGAATTCCGACTCCGTATGCTCACACAGCGTATTTTTAACTGTCAGAATATCGACTGTTTTTCACTCTAAAAATCCGTACGGTCACACGGTGACTCTAAAAATCATGGAAATTGAAATCTAGCAATAATTTAATATTGCGGATCCAACAAAATTGGTTTCGTCGAATTCTGAGGTCATTTGCAAAAGTGGCTATTTTTAAAGCTTTGGATGACCCATTTAAATATATAAATATATTTAAATATAATTAAATTTAATATTTAAAAATAAAAATTATCGTATATATCCACAGTGGAATACCATACAGCTCTACTGGGATTTATAACTCGATATTCCAAATCTGGGTCAACCCGATATTCGATTTATATTGAAATTCCTTTTTAAAATATAAATAATTCCTTTATAAATTATAAAGGAATTCCACAGCGACTTTTTCTAAAATTTGATTTGGATGTAAATCAAAATCTACATGACGAAATCTCTATTTCTCTCTTCCATTAGAAAGATATGCTCTACCAGCTCCACACGTTTCTTGTTTCACGGAAATCCGGCTTAAAACGAATCCTGTACATTCAGTTGAAGTTCGAATCGCCAATTTACGAACTTCAGCGCCATTTCGAGTTCGATTATAATTATAATATAATTATACATTCAAACTGTCGTTATTTAAATATATTCATTATTCAAATTCAATTCCAAGCTGAATTAAATATCATAGATGATCCAGTACACAACATATCGCCATTTCAGCCAATTCTGACTATTTCAGAATTAAATATATTATTTAATTTATTATTTTAATTAAATATTCACCATTATTTAATTCTACGACCATTAAATCCTTTTAATCACCCTTTAAATAATTAAACAAATTAATTATTATACTGCTGAAGATGCGGGTCATTACATTCTTCCCCACTTAAAATAATTTCGTCCTCGAAATTGCTAAGTAGAAAACAACTCTATTAACTGGTTATAACTTATTTGTTCACTTCTTAACTTCAGTTTCCAACTGGACCAATTTAATTTTAATTAAAAATTAATTAATTCTTATCAACGAAAATTTCCAAAAATCCTGAAAATTTTCTAACTCCTTAACTTTTCGAAAAATTTCGCCAGCGCCTCCTTTGTACTGGTCAATCGGTCAAACTCCAACTCGCCTCTCTGGGCCATCTCCAAACCAAAAGAAAATCAAACAGCCAAGCGGCTTGCCAATTCGGCTCATAAATCTTATATCCAATAGAAATATAAACTTGTACCTTTTGTCGGCATATCATTATATCCTTTCCACCTGTTATCAATTCAACGGATACAAGGGTCACCCCAATCAAATTCCAATCTGCTTTTATCCACGACACAACCATTCGCTTATATCCGAGCCAAATATCCTTTCAACTCGAGGTTCTTCTCGATTCCCAACTCTTAACTTGATTATCACATTACACTTCAAATTTGAATCTCACAATCCAATTTGTCTTGAAATTATTCTAATTTAATCTCAGTTACCACTTTACTGGCTTTACTTTAATTCAAATTTGCTTTCACAAATTTCTGTTAAATTTGTTTTTAATTCAAACAGTCTTTCCTTGGGTGTTTTTAAACAGTTTACTCTTTTCAAAAATCAAACTTTCCTTTTGAACATGTCACTGAGCCCTTAATTAATATTCCATTAGTTAAATCACTTCTCTATTTCTTTATCAATGTTTGTTAACCAAATATTTTCAATAACCATATTGGCCTTTTATGTTATTTGGAAAACATTTCCGAATATCGCCTTCCTTTATTTTCTAAGCTTTAGAAAATATATGCTATTTATAATTGGAAAATATTCCAATTACTTATCTCTTTTCCGATCTCGTTTATTTCTATACTTAGGAAATATTCTTTATTATATTTCCAAGCTTACACTTATTTGGGTTAAAACGGATGTTGTGTAAAACATCGTTACGACAACCCAAATACTATATTCAACTAACTCTTATTCAACATTGATCTTCGAGCCTGAAATCTTACCATTTATTTGTTAATATTGAAATCAATCAAGTTGAGGTATAACTACCTCTCAGACCTTGACTGAATAACATTTATAACGTCAAAACAGATATGACTACTTACTCGAATAATCAATACCATACAACTACTTATTCACTTTTAAACACGTATACGCTTCCTCTTTCTATTCTTACTAGATTTTATTCTTAGTCTTCCTTTTTGATTTTACTATTCTATTTCTAAGTTCGTTTCCTTATCGACTTCTATATATATATATATCGATACGATGATTTCTAACTATCAAATTATCTTAAAAATATTCTAACTCCTTAAATTCTCGGAAAAATTCGCCATAACCTCCTTTGTACTAGGAGCATCGGGATATTTCAAATAACCTCCCATGGCCCTCACCAATCCAAAAGAAAAAGAAAAAGCCAAGCGGCAAGCCGATACGGCGCATAAAATCTCATATATGAATTAAATACATACCTTTTCGTCGAGCATTCTATTTATATACCTTCATATCTTATCCATACCTATCTCATGTATATTTATACCTGCCCAATCTATTTTAACTATACCTGATCGTTTTAACTCAATTCGTTAATTAATTTGTTAGTTAACTCTTTAGTCTATTTCACTTTTGTATTTGAACATGACATGTTCAAATATATTTTAACTTGCTTATTAACTAATTTGAATCCAAATTTCAAATTTAAGTTCTATATTCGATTTCGAATATCCATTTACAAATCCAATTCCTCTTCGACTTATTTAATTCTATTCAATTTCAATTCAAATTTTATATCACTTCTATTATTCAAATCTATATATCAAATTCTATTCAAATTCTATATATCAAATTCTACTCAAATTCTATATTATAAATGCCATTTGAATTTCTATATACAAATTCTATATTATAGATCCCATTTTGAAACTCAACACAACTTGTCTTTCCAAAAACAAATTCAAAATAGTATCTCCAGCAGTAATGCGTCACTTACAACTCGAAAATGAATACTGATGATGCAGCAGTCATCATCGGAATCTATTTTCCAGCGATCGAAGTGAGTTCAATACTATAAAACCATTTCTAAACATTTCCACCTTGAAATTCATTTCAAAATATAATTCACACTGCTTGCAAAACAACTTAAAATCTCCTAGGATCTTAAATTTTCCTTATTTTTTTTATCCAAATCCATTTACAAACACTTATCCAATTTTCCAGAATTTTAATTCAATTTCTGGCTTAAGTTTTTAGATTTAACTCATCTGATTTCACGTATTTCACTTATATGAATTCTGATTGGTTATTTACGTAACCATTTAATTTATAATCTTACTCGATTATAATAACAACCAATATATCCAATATATTATAATTTTGATATATATATCTTCTCTATATCAAGATATACCTTGGGTAAACTTATTTTAATTTACCCTCTTTTCAAAACATATCGTGTCGACCCATCGTATTCGAGTGTTTAGTAACTCCTACCGATACAGTGGATCAAACTGATCGACCAGAACCCATAAATGACTCAACCAACAAATCTCCACAATATAAAACAATTTTTTTATATTGAATAACAAATACGTTCACTCGTATACATACACTCAACTCAATCTAGGGCATTACTAACCCTATCTCTACCGAGTCACGCCACAGAGCCAAGGTAATTCACTTAACTTAAGCTCTGATTCCAACTGTAGTGACCTGGGTTTTTTGAGCGAGTTTGGTTATCACCATAAACTCAATGATGACTAACCAAACATCAAAAAATACCGTTCATTAATGAAAGAAAATAGAGGGTGAGGATAGATAAGATAGAAACTTAGAATAGAAGAAGAAGAAGACAACATCAGAATAATATGAACCTCACAGCGGAACGAATAACATATAATATATATAACATAACTTGAAATATACATCTGTACTTGAATATACATCATTATCAAAGTACAACACTTACAACACAACGAAAATAACTATAGCTATATAATCCTGAAGCCTCCTGCTCCAAGCTCTTCCAGTATATCTGTAAATCCCGACTACTTGACTACCCGTACAAAATTGGGCACCCAAGAGTTTAGGGAAAACAAAACAAAATAAACTCCGGGTCAGTCATGGGACTGGTATGAGTAAAACATTTTAAAATAGTTCGAACAGGTAAACATATCTCATAAGACCACGCTGTATAACGAAACGGGTTTTTCCCTTATGAGAATCCAAAATATCTTTATATCAAAAATCTTTTTATATTATAATAATGTCTATCAACCACAATTATATTAATCATCTAGCAGAAACGCTTTAATCTCATGTTCTACATATATGGTATACAATCAAAACCGCAAGCACGTACTGGGTAATGGATTTCCAACTATGACAAAGTATGGAACCACCTTTCGCTAGTGTACCTCTAGAGAGGAATACACTGGGTTCAACAAGAACATCTTGCAACCCGGCCACACATGTCCGACCACTCATTTCGCTTGAGTGTATCGAATGTATATCACCAACGGCTGGGATCAGCAACCATTTCCCGAATGGGACAATATCGACAATAGATTTTTAGAAATAAATGAAACTCTAGATCAGGTGATTATACACCCTACTTCGGAGCGACCGACTTAGCCTTGCTGCCTGCCCGATTTCTGTCATTTACCAGTTGATGAGGCTAGAAGCTACGCTTTATCATCATACCAGATTCACTTCGAATGCCACATCGTCAAATCCACCAGATCATCGATTGACGTCCTCAACACTACATTATGTGTTAGCTAAAAGAAGTTTCCTTCTCCGCTTCCACTCTTGGTACAGTTGGAGAAATCAATGTACGTGATCGTCTGGAAATACTCTGTCAGACATCCGTTCATACAAGTCATCCAGGAACAGGATGAACCGAAGGCACTATTCAGTACATCCATCTTAGGCACTGTTATATAAGACTTATACAATAGCCCTTGCACTTTACTCTGTCTTCAATTATCTTTGGCTTATATGATTCGCAATGCTTATGCCAATACAGAGTGGTTGTTTGAATAATATCCCAACCGGTCTCTCTATATTAACAACGTTAAAATGGTTAAAACTTCGATAGTTTGTGATTTAACTATCGAAGAAAAACAGGTGTGCAAACAACGATACGATTTCCAGATGGAAATTTTATATCGATCAAACATCATTTAACATTTATCTCCTTAGTTCATTTTTCATCTCCTGTTACTCTATATTCAACATTCCTTATTTTCTAAATTTAGAAAATATATGTTATTACCATTGGAAAATATTTCCATTTCTTGTTTTCTATATCAGAAAACATTTCTGGTTCTTATTTGGAAAACATTTCCAAAACTCCTTCATTGGACTTAGACAGATGTTTAAACAAACCATCGCGATGCCAACTCAAACCATTACTCTTATTAACTAAATTCCTTTAACCCACCTTCACTATCGAACCTTAACCATTCCTTAGTTAAAAATGAAGTCAATCAAGTTAGGGTAATACTACCTCTCAGACCTTAACTGAACAACGTTTCTAACCTTGAAATAGACAAAGTTCACCCTTCTAATTCTTTAACAACTTCCTTACGTAACTCTCCTTCGAATCATCTCTTATTCGATAATTCTTTCCTTCGAATAAGGTATATTCGATAACTCTATTCAATTTACTCTATTCGATTAACCATTATCAATTAACTCTATTGGACTAACGTTATTGGATGAACTCTATTGGACTAACGCTATTGGATTAACTCTATTTGACTAACGCTATTGGATTAACTCGTTTCACTTAACTCCTTTCGAATAAACTATATTTGATAACTCCTTTAACTCTATTCGAATAAACTATATTCGATTAACTCCTTTTACTTTATTCAAATCACTAATATTCGATTAACTCAATTGTTTCTATTCGAATAAACTATATTCTATTAACTCCTTTTACTTTCTATTCGAATAAACTATATTTGATAATTCCTTTCGAATAAACTATATTCGATTACTCACTTCGATTAAACTAATCGATAACTCTTTTCGATTAAACTATAATCGATAACTCCTTCGATCAACTAATAATCGATAACTCCTTCGATCAACTAATAATCGATAACTCCTTCGATTAACTAATAATCGATAACTCCTTTCCTTTAACTCTATTCGAATAAACTAATATTCGATAACTCTATTTAAATAACTCTAGTTTGATTTAACTGTATTGATTAACTCTAACTGACTAACTCTTTTAACTCTATTTATTCTAACAAGTAAATATCTCCTTTTATCTCTATTTTAAACAAATAAATATCTCCTTTTATTTCTATTTATCTTAACAAATAAATATCTCCTTTTTTCTTCTCTATTTATTTCCTAAATAAATAACCCCTTTTCTTTTATTTATTTCCTAAATAAATAAATCCTTTTTCCTTTATTTATTTCCTAAATAAATAAATAATCCCATTAAATATATTTGTAAATGTTCTACAAATATTTCCTTTTCTATTCTATTTGTAAATGATTTACAATTATTTCTCTTTCTATTTGTTTTTTAAATGGTTTACAAACATTTCTCTTTCTAATCTATTTGAAAATGGTTTGCAAATAATTCCTTTAGGGTTTTACTTCTAAGTATTTTCTATTTATAAATAATCCATTTATAAATAAATTTCTATTTATAAATATTCTATTTATAAATATTCTCTTTTATAAAATCCTCTGATTTTATAAATATTCTCTTTTCAGTATTCACTTTGACAAATTCCCCTTTCCTCCAAATCCCGGTATGTTATGGTGTTTAACATATCAAATTACGATGTCCAATATCGTTCATACACACACAATCAACAACAGGTTATAATTCACATCATATATCAAAATATATGAAAAACAATAAAATAACTATTGAGGAATCCAGTCGGATTCCTCCAACCTGTTTCCCTGCATCCACATATGTTATATAATAAAATCAACATCACTTTCAGTTCCGTATGATATATTCTGTTAAACAGAATCAATATAAAAATTCAACTAACTGACTAGCAGTTCAATCAAACAGTCAACACGCAGTCAATCAGCCAATATTTAACAGTTCTAAAAATACAACATGAAAATATAAACTGTTCAGAGTTGGTGAGATTTACTCACATTTGCGCGTTAGCCGTTAAATAACGGTTTCCTTTATTAGATTCAGTCGAACAATTTATTTCGACATAAATTGTAACGATCCCCAATCCACTCCAAGTCTGTTCCATGGTGTAGCCCTCGTCCCTACGATCCTAACGCAACTTACGGTTCGTCAATCGGACTTCGTACGAGCTAGATACGAACATTAAAAGTTAATACATATTTGAATTTAAATTAAACTTGAATTTAATTTAAACTGGGCCTCACCCCCTTATTACTCCATCGTGGCCCAATACCCTCCAGGCCAGCTAATCCCTTCTTTCCCAAATTGATATGTCATGACCTGCTCTTAACTCAAATGCCATTTCCACTTCATCTTTTGATCCAAACTCCACCAAATATTTCACGGATTTGCAAACTAATTTCACCATTGAACTTCCCATCGCAAACTCTACCCTCCCATACCCAAAATCCTCAACTCATCGCCCCCATGTTCATCGCGTCACCCATCTTCAGATGGCCAGCACAACGTCAGGTCCGAACTTCATCATGCCCAAAACCCTCAAAATTCATCATACAAACTCCATTCGAACTCAGGAATCCCTATTTACACTCAGAAATCCATATCGATGCAATAACTTGAAGAGAACCCAAACCCTAGCTCCTATAGATTTTCCAGCGCCCCGAAATCAGCATCGCACCTCACGAAAATCACACGAAAATGGAGAGCAGACCTTTGTGATTCCAAATATACTTGTATGAGGCTTTACGGCATTTAAATTTATTTGTTTTGAATTTTTCTTTGATCCAAACTTTTGCTGTGAATGGTTTCTATGCGGTTATATAGGCTGTGTTGGGGTTGGTATCATTTGTGGCCGAGAATGAGGTGAACGTGGCCTTGTTTAGGACCAGAAATTATGTAACACCCCGTATTTTCTGTAATCGTATAAGTAACAAACCAAAGAATAATTAATTTTTAAAATAAGAATCAAGGGAATCGGGTTGTGCCATTGCGTTCGTCTCGAAATTCTACTTGGTAACGAGTCCGAGTTTTCGAGAAACGGAGTCCGTACGGGGGAGATATGGTCCTCCGAAGTTTCAGAGAATTTCAGAATCGAAAATAGCTCGAAATTCGAATTCGAAATTCGAATTCAAACCTAGAAGCGGGCTGGGCAGGAAATTTCCCGCCCAGGACCCAGGTCGACTGGGTTGTCGACTAGGTAGTCGACCTCCCCAGGGCCAGGTCGACCATAGTGTCGACCTGCGGGGGGACCAGGTCGACAATAGTGTCGACCTGGGGGTCGACCTGCTCCCGAAACCCACTTTCTGAACCTGATGCATTCTGATGTATTTAGATTCGTTTTCTGTCTAGATTCGTCCGCCTAATCCTATATAAACAACCCCCTAGCCTCATTCTCTCCACACCATTTCATTCTGCCTATGCTCTGCCTCTGTTCTAATAAAAATGGCATCGCTACTCTGCTGAAATCTGAACTGGAACTAGGACTAAAGTATCTTCTTCCAAACTGATTAAAATTAAAAGAGAACAACTGCAACTCTTCTTCTTCTTAATCCAATCAAGGCAAGTACAGTTATTTTCCGCTATAAACTGTAATTATAATTGTGACATGATTTTAAATCTAAATTTGAGGTTGTGTATGTTCTATTCTGATCTATTTTATTCTTTATCTCTTTCTTCTTTCTGTTCTATAGCCAGGCTACCACGAGCCTGCGCCAAATCTCATAAGAGATTAACGCACAAACGCTAAACTTTGGGACAAATAATGTACGATGGCATAATTGGACATGGCTAATCTGTGACTAAAAGGACATATGTTGTAAACTAGATTTAGATCTATGCATATTCTGTGAATTGGAATAAGAGGAACCATTGTATGTTAACATATGACTTGAGGCTTTGACATAACGCATATTTTGAATTAAGATCTGTTATAATTTAAAGTTCTTGATTGTTGGGCATATTGTTTATATAACAATTTATGATTTGGGATAAAAAGAGAATATGACTTAGGTGTGAAGGTTTATATTAAGATATGATAACTATTAAATGTGAATAATACCTAAGTGGGAGATTTTTGAATATATGACAAGCATTGAGATTGATGGCTATATTTGGTATAATTTATATGTGAATCTCTTGTACTAGGGAAGTTTAACTAAATTGGGACATGTGTTATATGGTAAATTATGACCATAATATGTGCTATGTAAATTAAATGCAAACGCGGGGTATATGATCATATTGTGAATCATGACAACTATTTAGGCATGCAAACTTAAGCCAAATTTACAATTAGGCAAGATATGTTGATGAAACTTTAAGGAATGATTAAATCTGTTATACTGCTTAATCTGCTAGTTCTGTTATATTGCCTAATCTGCTAGTTCTGTTATATTGCATAATCTGCTAGTTCTGTTATATTGCCTAACCTGCTAGATCTGTTCATCTGCTAAATCTGTCATCTGCTAAGTCTGCTGAAAATGCCTAATCTAATATATGCTAAATCTGCTAAATTGCTTAATCTGCTAAATCCGTTAAGTCGCCTATTCTGCGAAATCTGTTATCGGCCATATCTGTTGAGTTGATATATTTAGTCTGTTATTGACATAATCTGAATTGGCTATAGTTATGAATAATTGACGTGTATATTAGGCATGGGCATAAATGGTAAATTATTAATTAATTGGTCGCAAAGATAAACATGGCTAACTCGAAGTTAGAATGAGTTTGCGGCGTAATTCTACCGGAACCGCCCGGCACATCCAGTGGCCGCAAACAATAGGTTCTAATGTAAGAAGTTAGTCATAACGTGCTTGAAACCCGAGGTTAGACTCAGTTTGTGGCAAAAACCTGCCCGGAACCAACCGGCCTAACCAGTAGTCGCAAACGGTCTGTCTAATGTGAGAGGTCTAGGCATTAATATTTAATTAATGAAAATCTGGATAAATATGTTGTCTAAAACATGTTGGGTGGATAGGGTTAAACCAACTAGACTAATGAAATTAATAAACCCATATCATGAATCTGTAGGCCCAATACAAAGTTAGACAATCTGTAAGTCTGTTAATCTATAACCGGTTAATCTGTAAGTCTGTTAAATCCGTATATCTGATCCGTTGGTCTAAAAACTTGTCTAATCTGTGAACTGGTTGATCTGAATTTTGTATGTCTGAACTTGTAAACAAGTTAATCTGAAATCTTTTAGTCTGGGGACACAAGGTTAGGAGGGAAATTACTTGTGTCATCTGTTGTTTGGGACCCATATTAGTTAGTAACCCTTTCTGGTATCAAAACTTTGACCCAACAGTAGGTAGGGTCCGGGCATGCTTACTGAACTAATTATAAGTGGTTCATTCTGATAGTGGCGAGGGGTGCTGATGGTGCGTTCCAACTAGGTCATGTGCGTGCATGGATCCCGGCCTGCCTCTGAGGATGTAAGACGCTGTGACATCTGTAAATAGGCCTGCGCTAATTGGTTGTCACTTTTGGGAGTGATACACCCTATTATGGAGCCGACACAGGGTATTTATGTATTAGGGAGCCGATCGCTTGGGGTAGGGTTTTAGGGTACACTTAGTTCTATCTGTTTCTGTTGGTACCGTTTGTGTCTGTTGGGTGGCAACACATGTCTGCGTGGTACCGTCTATTCGGGTGGTAAAGGCCCATTTACTAGTGTACACCTAATTCTACATTCTGTTTCCGTAGGGATTAATCTGTTTTTGTTTTTGTTTCTGTGCCTTCTGTTCGGGTGGTAAAGGCCCATTATTAGCAATTCTGTTTCTGTTTGTTTCTGTTGGGGTGGTAAAGGCCCATTACTAGCATTCTCTTCTGTGGAAATTATTCCATTCCCGTTTCTGTTTCAGTTTAGACATTAGGATGACACCTAATCCTGTTATACTAGTATTAGTGCAGAGAAATGAAAAGTGATATTATTCTGTTCCTTCTGTTTAACCTAAGTACATCTGCTTCTCCTGTTACTGTTATCTCTCATCCAGTTTTATTTGCATGCCATGATTATTATTATCTTTTCATATGCTGAAAGTCACTGGACTTGCCAGACTTTATGTCTGACCTTGCTTGTTTTCACCCCTTTTTCTTCTGTTTCCCCCCAGGTTTTCCCAGAAAGGAATACTTTAGCTTGATCCGGATTTCTTCTGCTTGAAGTACTTAGAGTGCTTAAAGAGTATGGCTTGACTCCTTATGGCAGCTTCTGTGGGGATTATGATTTTAAAGTTTTGTACTCTGATGATTTTCCGAACAAGACTGATATTTATGTACTTGAGTTTTTGGTAAAGATGTTACCAAACTGATTTCTGTTTTCCGCTGTAATAAAGTTATAATTTCTCAAGTATTGTTTATTTGTCTTGTAAATTTCTGTTCTGTCCACTAAAACGCTCCACCAAAGTTAAGGCATTCCCTTTGTGAGTGACCTTAACGGAGGTGGGGTGTTACACTTGGTATCAGAGCTGAAGGTTACCAGATTAGATAAAAAAGTGTTTTGAAAACTATTTTCAAAAAGGTTTTAAAAGGAAGTATTTTCAAAAATATAGTTTATTTTGAAAAACATAATCCCCAGAAAAGCCATATATCTATCTTTTCCGTTCTCCATTTTAAATCTTTTTCTTTCATTCCAGCATGTCTGGGAATCTTAACTTTCCAGAGGGCGTGCCAATACCTGGCTGGTTCAGGAGGTACTTAGAGGCTAGGGCCAACGGTGCAGGCCCAACAGATATTCCTCCTCCAGCTGCAGCAATTCCTCCTCCTCCGCCCCCTCCTTGTGCAATTGCTTTTTCAAAGATCTGTAAAGATTTTAGGGCCATGGGTGGAAAGGATTTCAAGGGAACTGAATCATTCGTAGAAGTGAGGAACTTGCTCAAGGAAACTGAGGATCTGTTCGTTATCTTCGAGGTGGACGATAGGTAGAAGGTACAATTGGCGGTATGGTTGCTCAAGGACGAAGCTTCCTACTGGTGGGAAATCACTAACACCGAGAGGCCGGTTGAAACATGGATGGATTTCAGAACAAGGTTTGAGACGAAATTCCTCTCGCAAGCTGAACGAAGTCTACAACCGGAAAAGTTCTTATCTCTTAAGCAAGGAAGTATGAAGGTCAGGGAATACGTCAATCAGTTCAACCAACTGGCTAGGTTCGGATTAGATTTAGTCAACACCCAGCATAAAAAGGCTCTCCGCTTTGTTAAAGGATTGAACGAGCCACTACACAGCCTAGCCATGACCCATGTACCCATGGGAGCGACTTATGAGAGATTGGTGGATATGGCACTACTGCACGAGGAAGACAACGGCAAGAAAGAAGAGGCAAAGAAGGAAGAACCACATAACAAGAAAGCATGGCCCAAAAAGGAAACACAAAAGAAGGGTGAAAAGTCTGAAGATAAGAAGGAGAAAAAGTGCTTTACCTGTGGAAGCTCGAATCATCTGAACAAGGATTGCAGAAAAAGAAAGGGCACTTGCTTCTACTGTGGTGAGATGGGACACTTCACTAGGGACTGTCCGAAGAAACGAAGGCAAGGGCAGATGGCAGGACCAACTTCTGGAAGGCAGGCGAACACTCTCGAGGCTAGTGGATAGGATAGAAATAGGAAAACTTTCTGTAGGAGTTTTAATTTCTTTATCTGATTTTTGGGTTAAAACTCTTTTCTGATTCTGGCATTTCGATTATGTAATCGATACTCTGCACTTGAATACTAGTATTGTTTCTGATTCCGCTGTAGATTCAGACCCATAAGGGTTATGACTCATCTAAGCGTGGTAAGTTGGGTATCTGTGTTGAGCGTTAAGTTGACTATGACGCATATATTCTGGGTTTTTATCAAGCTTAGTTTCCTAAGAATCATTTAGTAATCTGATCTGTACCGGTAATCTGTAAATATCTGAATATTTCTGATAAGGATGAGATTTTCAGTTTTGACATTATCTAAGGAGGGTAATCCTCTGGGAGTCAATCTAATATTGATTTCGGTCTTCGAGGTTGATACTTAGGGGAATTTGTCTCTCAACCAAGGTTTAATGGAAACCAAGTTTTTGTTTTATCTGTACTCGCTTCCATCATTCGACTATCCTATCGATCGAATCTTCGAACTTTAGGTAGAAACTAATGGGTGTAAACATGTGTTTGAGACATGTTATGTTTGATGGTTGCAAGTGGATGCAAGTGGTTGCTAGTGGTTGCTCGTGGATGCATATACACACACTAGACACTAGATCGGCTCGAAAACACTCTCATACTGCATATGGATGTGTGAGCATTTTCAGTTTCTGTGGATGCAAAATGATTGACTCATCACATGGATGTTGCATATGAATGAATGGTTGTCACTCATATAAGAATGATATGTATCAAATAGGAAAATTGCATACATGTTGGACTCATGGCACTAAAATAATTCGCATTAAGGAGGTCAACTGAATCAGTGGATTGCCTGATCTTTGCATTAGATAAGGATAATATACACACACTTTTGCATATGTTCATACAACATTAGAAGTTTTCTAAGGACAATGGATGCTTGTGGATGATGGTTGAGTAGATGGATGACTGGATGGTAGGACACATTCTTCTCAACTAGAAGATTTCGGGGACGAAATCCATTAAGGAGGGGAGAATGTAACACCCCATATTTTCTGTAATCGTATAGGTAACAAACTAGAGAATAATTAATTTTTAAAATAAGAATCAAGGGAAATGGGTTGCGCCATTGCGTTCGTCTCGAAATTCTGCTTGGAAACTGTAACACCCCGTGTATTCTATAACAGTGAAATTCACAAATTAAAGTATAATTAATTTCAAATCAAAGAATTAAGGGAAACGGGATACGCCATTGCGTTCGTCTCGGAATTCTGCTTGAAATAGAGTCCGGGTTTGCGTAAAACGGACTCAGTATGAAGAAGATATGGCCTCCGGAAGTTTCAGAATTCAGTTCAAAATTCAAACAGACG
Organism: Allium sativum; assembly: GCA_030737875.1. Taxonomy (NCBI): domain Eukaryota; kingdom Viridiplantae; phylum Streptophyta; class Magnoliopsida; order Asparagales; family Amaryllidaceae; genus Allium; species Allium sativum. Next base: position 791,420,043 of record CM060919.1, on the reverse strand, counting down.
AAAACAGCTCAGAAAAACAAATTTAAAATTCAAAATCGGGCCCAATTGGCCAGGGCGGGAAAATTCCCGCCCAAGGCACCCAGGTCGACTTGGCAGTCGACCTGGGGCTAGCCAGGTCGACTGGGAAGTCGACTTGGGTAACCCGTGTCGACTGCCAAGTTGACACGGTGTCGACTGGGGTGTCGACCTGGCCCCTGAGCCAGGTCGAACCCAGCCCACCCTGGCTGGCCTGGTCTGTGTTTGGTCGATTTTCTGAGCCTTGCCTTGTCACTAGGGCTAGGTGTCAGCTCCTGGTTGGTCTCTCCTTCAAACGAACGGCTATTATTAAACCAAGCTCCATCGACGGTCTAAATCAACTCACAAACTCTATAAAAAGGACCTAAGACTAACCCTAATTCACACAAACTAAAATGGAGATGAGACCGTCATGCTGCTGAGGAGGGACTAGGGATAGCCGTCAGAAATTGGGAGACAATTAGGAGATAAATCAAAAACTTAAAGCAACGTCAATTGAATCAAAACAACGCCTACAACAAAGGATAGCATCTCCAAATTCAGAATTCAGATTCCTGAATTGAAGATTCGTCATACGTTGTAAGTAGAGTGCTATTCCAATGTGAATAATTAATTGCGTTTGATTTGTGTAAAATGCGAAATGGAATTGTGGCGATAATAATATATATTTGTATGTTATTTTGATTCTAAACGATTTGGGAATGTTATGGTATACGATTGGATATTTGCAAGTATGTGATTTGCGTTGGAAGTTAACAACGAAATGGAATTGTGGCGATAATAATATATATTTTTATGTTATTTTGATTTGGGAATGTTATGGTATACGATTGGATTCATACAAGTATATGATTTATGTTGACAACCATATGTTGTGGTATTTTATTTGGGGATTCATGCAAGTATATGATTCACTATTATGCCAATATGATGTACATACTTCTATGATCACTTTTAGTGTGTAATTGGATACGACTAAGTACTATAGTTTATATGAATCTATGTTGGAATTAGCAAATCATACTTTTGTATTAGAAACAAAAGTAAGCACCTTTATGAACATGACTAAACTATGTTTGGTATTATGCCTAGTTGAAACATGTTTTAGGCCTAAGTTGTTATCAAAACCATATGGTGATATATGTGACACAATTAAGTTAGATTTACATTCCAATTGCAAGTTTACATGAATAGGATGATTCATGTCTAAGTATTATTTATGCCATGATTACATGAATAGAATGATTCATGTTTAAGTATTATTTATGCCATGATTATATGAATAGAATGATTCATGTTTAAGTATTGTTTATGCCATAATCATATGAATAGAATGATTCATGTTTAAGTATTGTTTATGCCATGATTATATGAATAGAATGATTCATGTTTAAGTATTGTTTATTCCATGATTATATGTTGTTACAATTGCAAGTTCACATGTGCCTAATTTATGTTAATTGAATCGTTATGTTACAAGTTCATGTGTTCACACTCCCCTTTTTATGTTACCTCATAAACACCATGTTATAAGCCTCCCCTTTTCATATGGCTAAGTTGGGTTTAAATGTTAAACCCAACATATCTTATATTGTAGCGAACGTGTAAAACGGGGGTAATGACGTTTGGGTTAAAATATAGAACATATGTGTTGGCATGTTTGACACATGCCAACAACCTTGAAAAACAATTAAGTGGCATAAATAAAATTTAACCAATAAAGATAAATTTGAATAATGGGCCGCAAATATTTACATATAAAAAGAAAAGAGACAAAATATGTAAATGTAGAAAATACGATGTGTTTAACCCGAGGTTGGATTGAGTTGTGATGTAAACCTGCCAGGAACCGCCCGGCTGTCCAGTAGTCACAACAATACCTATCCAATGTGGGTGGTTAAACATGGAGCCCAATAAAGACCCGAGGTTAGACTGAGTTGTGGCGTAAGACTGCCCGGACCCAACCGGCAACAGGCAGCCACAACAATACCTGTCTAATGTGAGAGGTCGAGGCTTTAATAAGACAATTAAGGCTGAGTCAGGATTGATAGAATTAAGTAAATTATATTAATACTTAATCAAAATGGAACATGCTAAACTAAACAGACTGATTGGGGGTTAGGTTTAATAAACACTTAACCAACTTAGCATGTTGGCTAGAAATAGAAAACCTAGTAGCGGGGGACCCTTTTCAGCAGTAACCCTACAAGGTGTATATGGATACCCTAAACTAGGCAAGGTGGGGCACGATTACTGGGTTGACTGTAAGAGGTCAAATCGACGGCGGTGGTGCAGCAGTGTAGGTTCTAACGGGGTGCGGGCGTGCACACACTCCGGCACAGAAAAATAAGGCACTGGGCACCAGTAGCATACCTGTGCATTCTAGAATTGTATCGGGCCGCCACCATGGGACTTGATACACCCCATGGTGGGACCAGCATAGGTAACTACAACAACGGGGGCCGTAAGACACATGTAACTATGCGAGTAGGAGCCGATCATCAGAAATGGATCACTTCACCCTGATTATGGGGTGCCTGTTGGGAACTAGTTTATATGGGTACAGAGATTAATATGGGGTACGATAGTATTCGTCCCTAGACAACTTAACTTAGTTTATGGCACTTTCCCATTTCCAATTTATGCTTATCATACCCAGTTCTTTATTCATAGACTGAATAGTCCTAGACTTACTCAGGCTTTATGTCTGACTCTACTTTTCTTTCGCCTTCTTTTCTTTCGTTTCCCCCCCCAGGTCCACAGGGAGGGAATACCGCAGCTTGACCAGTTTTCACATCCAGCTTGAAGAGAAAGAATGTATTGCTTGGATCTTTTCCGTTTTGGACTATGGCTTTGGACAGCAATTATGGGACTTTTGCAGTTTATTTATGTTTTCTTTATGTTTCTTTAAATAATGTAATCAAGACAGTTACGAAGATGTTATGTTTTTGGAAGATTTGTAAGACAATTATGGCATGGTTGTTGTAACACGTATTTTAATGAAATAAAAGTTGTTGTTGTTTTCCACTGCTCAAAAATATGTGTTCTTATATCTGTCTTGTATATCTATGACTTATACTTATAAACCTCCACCAAAATTATGGCATTCCCTTTGAGAGTGACCCTAATGGAGGTGGGGTGTTTCAGAAACGAGTCCGAGTTTTCGAGAAACGGAGTCCGTATGGGGGAGATATGGCCCTCGAAGTTTCAGAGAATTTCAGAATCGAAAACAGCTCGAAATTCGAATTCAAACCCAGAAGCGGGCTGGGCGGGAAATTTCCCGCCCAGGACCCAGGTCGACTGGGTAGTCGACCTCCCCAGGGCCAGGTCGACCATAGTGTCGACTTGGGGAACCAGGTCGACAATAGTGTAGACCTGGGGGTCGACCTGCTCCTGAAACCCACTTTCTGAACCTGATGCATTCTGATGTATCTAGACTCGTTTTCTGTCTAGATTCGTCCGCCTAATCCTATATAAACAGCCCCCTAGCCTCATTCTCTCCACACCATTTCATTCTGCCTATGCTCTGCCTTTGTTCTAATAAAAACGACATCGCTACTCTGCTGAAATCTGAACTGGAACTAGGACTAAAGCATCTTCTTCCAAACTGATTGAAATTAAAAGAGAACAACTGCAACTCTTCTTTCTATTCTATAGCCAGACTACCACGAGCCTGCGCCAAATCTCATAAGAGATTAACGCACAAACGCTAAACTTTGGGACAAAAATGTACGATGGCATAATTGGACATGGCTAATCCGTGACTAAAAGGACATATGTTGTAAACTAGATTTAGATCTATGCATATTCTGTGAATTGGAAGAAGAGGAACCATTGTATGTTAACATATGACTTGAGGCTTTGACATAACGCATATTTTGAATTGAGATCTGTTATAATTTAAAGTTCTAGATTGTTGGGCATATTGTTTATATAACAATTTATGATTTGGGATAAAAAGAGAATATGACTTAGGTGTGAAGGTTTATATTAAGATTTGATAACTATTAAATGTGAATAATACCTAAGTGGGAGATTTTTGAATATATGACAAGCATTGAGATTGATGGCTATATTTGGTATAATTTATATGTGAATCTCTTGTACTAGGAAAGTTTAACTAAATTGGGACATGTGTTATATGGTAAATTATGACCATAATCTATGCCATGTAAATTCAATGCAAACGCGGGGTATATGATCATATTGTGAATCATGACAACTATTTAGGCATGCAAACTTAGGCCAAATTTACAATTAGGCAAGATATGTTGATGAAACTTTAAGGAATGATAAAATCTGTTATACTACCTAATCTACTAGTTCTTTTATATTGCCTAATCTGCTAGTTCTGTTATATTGCCTAATCTGTTAGTTCTGTTATATTACCTAACCTGCTAGATCTGTTCATCTGCTAAATCTGTCATCTACTAAGTCTGCTGAAAATGCCTAATTTGATATATGCTAAATCTGCTAAATTGCCTAATCTGCTAAATCCGTTAAGTTGCCTAATCTGCGAAATCTGTTATCGGCCATATCTGTTGAGTTGATATATTTAGTCTGTTATTGACATAATCTGAATTGGCTATAGTTATGAATAATTGACATGTATATTAGGCATGGGCATAAATGGTAAATTATTAATTAATTGGTCGCAAAGATAAACATGGCTAACTCGAGGTTAGAATGAGTTTGCGGCGTAATTCTGCCGGAACCGCTCGGCATATCCAGTGGCTACAAACAACAGGTTCTAATGTGAGAAGTTAATCATAACGTGCTTGAAACCCGAGGTTAGACTCAGTTTGTGGCAGAAACCTGCCCGGAACCAACCGGCCTAACCAGTAGCCGCAAACGGCCAGTCTAATGTGAGCGGTCTAGGCATTAATATTTAATTAATGAAAATCTGGATAAATATGATGTCTAAAATGTGTTGGGTGGATAGAGTTAAACCAACTAGACTAATGAAATTAATAAATCCATTTCATGAATTTGTAGGCCCAATACAAAGTTAGACAATCTGTAAGTCTGTTAATCTGTAACCGGTTAATATGTAAGTCTGTTAAATCCGTATATCTGATCCGTTGGTCTAAAAACTTGTCTAATCTGTGAACTGGTTGATCTGAATTCTGTATGTCTGAACTTGTAAACAAGTTAATCTGAAATCTGTTAGTCTGGGGACACAAGGTTAGGCGGGAAATTACTTGTGTCATCTGTTGTTTGGGACCCATATTAGTCAGTAACCCTTTCTGGTATCAAAACTTTGACTGTGACGGCCCGCCCCGCACCAGCCGGCATTTCCTCCGAAAGTGCGCTGTACACATGCCCGACTAGCACGGAACGATCGCCAAAGAAAGGAAAGAAGAGAATGAACTAACAAGGAACCTGTAGAATGTCTCACAGTGCATAGAATAAAATATAATAATAACATACTTGACATAAAACAGGTGAGACAGTGCATAAGCTGAAACAACTAACATAGCAGCGGAAAATATAAGTACAGCTTATGATCCAAAGTTAAACATTATTACAACTTTTCAAACTGTCTCAAAGCAAAAGCAAGATAAAGGAGGTACACTACTAATGCCCAAGTAGTGACCACCAACGACACAGGGAGAATATCTATATATCATACGTGGAAGCCTCCTGCTCGCCTCCGAATCAGCTACTCGCGCATCACCAGCTAACCATAACCTGTCTCTAGTCTGCTCGTGTGAGCACCCAGAGTAATAAGAGGAGACATAAAACTCTGGGTCAGACATAAAGCCTGGTATGAGCGATAAGCATCTAAACAGAATAATAACATGTATAATCCAATCATACCTGAACCTGCAACCAAAGAGTTAGCACTACATACTGTACAACACTCTAAGGTGCCCTTTCAAATGGTGTAAAGATAACGGGGGTGGGGGTGTGCATGTCATAGTGATGTCAAACAATCAAGCATAGCAATCATCCTCACATCCCTCACTCAGTGCGTAAAGCATACGATATCCACTACTTTGGTCACCTAATACTTTGGGCCATGACGGAATCCAATCCCGTGTAACTATCACTACAAGCCCACCATCCAACTCTTAGTGGTGAACCAAAGTTATGAATACCGACAACCCCTTTGCACACGTCCCGCAGCAAAGCCCAACCATGAAGTGAACTCATTGGTTCCCAACTGGGTCCGGGATCCTGAGCTCTAACTTCCATTTGGACTACCTTTGCATCTCGGGTTATTGGTCATCACCATCGAATTGGATCGGATCGGCCTTCAACATTCTTCATCGGATCGGCCTCATCTAGTTCGGATCGCAGTTCGCCCTCCCCAAGCACGGTTCGTGGCTCTTTCTTCCACTCGTGGTCTATCGGATCGTGGACCCCCTTCGGATCGTGCTCCATGCTCCTTGGCGTCGGTTCGTGGCTTCATCTCCAGGTTGGATCGTGACCCGCTTCGGATTGCGACTCGTGGATCGTGGGTGCATCGGATTGGGTTCCATCTCCACGCGGATCGGGTCGTAATGCTCATTCGCGATCCGGATCGAAGTACTTCAGTTTGGGCACGGCGCTACATCGATTCGTCTCGTGGGTCTAACCACGACCGGGTCGGGTCGTGGGAGGAATAAGCGATCCGATCCGGGTCAACTTCCAGTGACGGTTTACACGCCTCTCGACGGCGTTTTCGACCATTCTAACTATTGAAATCAATCAAAAACATACCATACAGTCATAGCAACACATACAAGTGACCTCAAACACCAAAACAACAATATGATAGGTTTAAATAGATCAAACATAGCCAAAACCCCATATTTTCCCTCAAGCATGTTTAGGTGAAACTAACCATATAATTAACAAAACTTAACCAAATCAACCCAAATTCATATCTGAGGTCTAAAACAATATTTCAGAATTTATGAATATTTTTCCAGATTTTTATCATGCACAAATTCGCTAATTATCACTAATTACCCCTTAATCCCCCAAATTCCGGGATTTGCAAAATTAGTCGAAATTAACCCAAATTCATATCAGAGGCATAAAATGATGTTTTAGAATTTTGGGAATTTTTCTAGATTTTTCTGAGCCATAATTTCGCTAATCTTCGCTAATTACCATAATTAGCCATAATTAGTGAGGAACTATGCAAATCACTCACCTTAGCCACAAAATAAACTAAGATCTGAAACAAATCTCTGATTTGATGCGAATCCCAATGCTAAACAGCAGCTCCAATGTTGCTTTGGTGTAGATCTTCCTTGATTAGGGATTGCTAAGCCAAATCCTTGACCAAAAGGTGATTTGGAGGTGATTTAGAGGTTGGAGGGCATTTTTAGGGTTCCTTGGTGATAAGTGGAGGCTAGAAAACTGAAATGGAATGATCCTCTATCTCATTTCAGCCTCCCCATAACCCTAATCCCGAAATGGGTTATGGGCCTACTCACTAATCACCCGATTTGGCCCGGTTAAGCAGTTTTTCACCCTCCAAACCTTATTTCAGCCATATCTCCCAAACGGTAAGTCCGTTTGGCTATTGTGACCACTCTACGGAAAGGTAAACCATCAAACGAATCCAATGGAAGTGGTTTCAGGTCAAAATTCCTTTCCAATCAAAAGTTATAGCCAAGACAGTACCAACTAGGGGCAAAATGGTCATTTAAAAATCGACAAAAATCATGAACATGGGAAATGACCCCAATAGTCGTCTCCTAAAGTTACATGACCATACGACTTCATATGTGAAAGAAATAAATATTCTACGATCCCATGATGCGTAGAATACGGGTCGTTACACTCTTCCCCCCTTAAGAAATTTCGCCCCCGAAATTCCCTAACCAGAACACACAAAGGGTCCCGCATGCCTATCAACCATAAAACAACAATCAACATGCAAAACAAGTCTATCCTAGCATGCGGTTTACTAACAAGGGAAGAAACTATCACTACCAAACCTTACTAGGCAAAGAGTTCTGGATACTTCTTCCTTATATCCTCCTCTGTTTCCCCAGTACGGTCTTTTTCATTCTTACCCCACTGGACTTTGACTTGTTTCACCGCCTTCCTTCGAAGCTGCTTCGTATCGTTCCCAACAATACGCATAGACTTGCGGTTCCCAACCGCCTCGAGTTCAACTTCGATGTTATCCAACTGATCAGGTGAAATAGCCACACTAGGGTCATGCACGAATTTCCTTAACTGGGAAACATGAAATACGTTGTGAACTCCCGCCATCTTGTCAGGTAGCTCTACTTCATACGCCAAATTCCCAACTTGCTCGAGGACTGGGAATGGGCCAACAAATCTTGGTGCTAACCTACCTTTCCAACCAATCTGAATCACATTCTCTATGGAGAGATCTCGACGAACACCAAGTCGTTAACGAAGAATTCCAAATCTCTTCGTCTCTTACCGAGATAAGCCTTCTGCCTATCTTTATCCCTTCCCAGTAGTAGATCTGCTCTATGTCTCAATACATCTTGTTACCACTGGGATGTATAGTCAATTTCGAGTGATGATATGCTCTAAGCACTTCACCTCTCGGTCCATCTACGTTGGGTACAACTAGTCCCTTATTCTTTCGAAGCCACCCTTCTCGATCAAATCCTTACCTGATCATTCTCTTTCCATCGATACCCATCTCTACCCTAGAGATGGTTCCCAATAGATTAGGATCGTCCTTCTAACTGGAAACAATCCACTCAATCAAAATCGATTTAATCGTCAAGCTTACTAGCGTTTCTGAATCCAATTCAGTCTTGGGTCTGAAATCATATCCTGTGACATACTCTAGTTGCTTCCATCCTAGAAACAAAACCCCTAAACTGGCATGTCTCCTACTCAATGCAACTAGTACTGCACCCAAATCCTTTACTATGATCACTCTGCCCCATGGAGTCATGGCGACTCCACTGCACTGATCCATAGTCACTAGTCCTTTGCTATGTCCACTCTGCCCCATGAAGTCATAACAACTCCACTGCACTGGCTCATAGCCTTACTAATCCTTTACTATGTCCACTTTGTCCCTCGAGTCACAATGACTCTACTGCACTGGCTCATAGTCCTACTACAATCACTTTGTTCCCCATCGCTGGAACCCTACAGGTGATAGTCTACTCAAGAGAAGAAAGATAGGAACAAACATAGCAACCATAACACCCATCAAACAAATCCTTTCTATCACCTGCTAAAGTCATAAACACATCGACACCTACATGATTGGTCTAACCAATCCCAATATGTCGATTCCAGTCTGTCTGGTCCAACCAACATCAATAACTAATGGAAGCCCAGCCTCCATACATACACCGATGCCTACTTGACTGGTCCAACCAATCCCAAGCCAATGGAAGCCCCGCCTCCCTTCGGACTACCGTACGTCCAACGTACGTTTATCCTCCAAGGATAATTAAACTAATGGAAGCCCAGCCTCCAATCGGACTACCGTACGTCCAACGTACGTTTATCCTCCAAGGATAACTAGATCACGTCCAACGGATCCAAGGTAACAGGCATCCCCAGATACCCCTGCTTTTAGTCCTCCTAAAATACTTGAGTCCAACCCAAGTCTATCCATTATCTTGCTGCCCTCTCGAGTCCAACTCGAGCTGAATCCAATTCCTTGCAGCCTTCTCGAGTCCAACTCGAGTCACTCTATAACTCAGACCCAGTCTTGAGTACCGACAAACTCTAGTCCAACGTGAGTCGTCTCCCTATTCGTTGCATCTCCAAGATCAACGAACACCTATTTTCTTTTACGAGTTCAAGTCCAACTTGAATCGCCCTAATCTTCGTTGTATCTTCCATGATCAACGAACAAATCCTTTTCCTTCAAAGTTCTACTATCCAATAGAGAACATCAACATAGGGTCCTAAACAATCCATTACTTTGCATCTTTCTCGAGTCCCACTCGAGCAATCTCATAACCCTATCGAGTCTAACTCTGGGCAGTCTATACCATTGAACAGTCTCATCATGTTCCATCTGCCCGTCACTCCTCGAGTGAACCAAGATATCATCAAATGAAAAATCACAACAACTATTTACCCCTCACGCAACCCATCCTAGTCGAAATCGACATTCCCCAAGCACAAGCCCCAAAGGCCTAAACCAATATCAGACAAGCACCCAAGGAACATCTCCTCCGAGTTCGGACAATCCACATGAGGTGATATTAGCAAAACAATCTAGCACTGGAGTACTCATTTGCCTCCTAGAGACAACTAGAACTTATTACAACGATAACCTCTTAGCTTCCTTAACTCCAGTTACCCTTGCCATCACTAGGTAGGTACCTAATACCACCCTATTCCTTTGGAGTAGATCGACTCCCCAAAATAATGCTAAACCCAGTAAAGCCCAAAACAAAGCAATCACAAGGAAACATACATCCATGACTCGATAAGACCACATTAACTAATCATGCCAAACTAGTCGAACCACCAATCGGGTTCGTCACCACTAAAGGTCTATCGAATAACTCAGGTTTGTCAAACAAAACCCGATCAAAACATCTTAAATAGAAAGCATACCTCGAATAACGACACCTTTTTCCTTCTGCGCCGCAGTTGGGGCATTTGACGAAGAAGGAACATCGTTGATAGCATACGCTTTCACAATCTGCTTCTCCCTAGGAGGTTGTGGGCAATCATCCTTGTGATGTCCCGCCTGGCCACAGTTAAAGCACTTCCTTTCCCCAGGCTTTTCTCGACAATCTCTGGCGTAATGGCCCTTCTTGCCACAACTAAAGCATTCGCCATCTTTCTTATTTTTCTTATCCTGACCATCCTTGGTCGGGTTCTGCTTCCTCTTGTTCTGAGAATTCTTCTTGCCTTCACCGCCTGCTTGCGGCTTTGGCTCCTCTGCAGATGTCGTAGCAACTTCAGTCTTCGACTTAAGGAAAAGGCTCTCTGACCTTAATTCCTTTCCTACAATAGACTCGAACGTCTCATCGATATGGTTTATAAGTCTTTCCCCCAAGTACCCATCCAAGCCAGTTATGAACTTCTCGTTCTTCTTTTCGACTGTATCGATAAGGGACCATCCATATTTCGATAGAGTGTCGAATTCAGCGATATACTCCGAGACTGCTCTACCGTTCTGCTTAAGCTCCAAGAACTTCCGGAACAGTTCTGATTTATGAGCAGCTAGAATAAACTTATCACAAAAGCGATTCTTAAACTGATTCCAAGTAACTTGATCTTCTGGAGTAGCTGTTCTAATGGCATTCCACCAATTCATCGCTCGCCCTTGCAGCTGACGAGACGCTAGCCTTCTCTTCATCGCATCCTCAAGACCCAAGTCGTCGAAGATACGATCACAGCTATCCAACCAATCCTGAACATCTGTGGCCGACTCCGTTCCATGGAACGGCTTCCCACCAAGGCTAGTGTAATCCTTGCACAACTTGGCGAAATCAACCCTCGGCGCCTGCACTACTGGACCACCACCATTTCCGGGATTGGGAACTTCCCCCTGAACATCTCTAAGCATGTCTCTCATGAAGTTAGTAAACATTGTCCTCATGTCAGGAGCATTCCCATGGTTGGTCCCTCTACCAGCACCTCTAGGATATCGGCTCATCGTTAATCTGTAAAAGGGGAAACGATTAACGACCCCATAGTGGTGCTAGTGCAGTACGACTTCATTCTTATACTACCAATAGTATATATATAGCTTTTGAAAACCAAAGTAATCACAAATACGCGCTCTCATATACGATTCCCATTGGATATTACTAATCCAATATCTGATGAATTCTTTCGTAAGGTTCTAATGTGTCTTATTCTCTGCTTTGTAAACCAAAGCTCTGATACCAACTGTGAAAACCCGTAACTTCCCCGTATAGGAAAGCGTCGGATAGTTCGAGAACAAGCCACAACAGAACGCATACAAAAGAACGTTTCACTGTATATTACAACAATGCATCAGATTACAAGAATATACAGAGTATGAATGAATATTACACAGAAATATCAGAGATTTAAATTACAATTAAATACATAGCAGCGGAAAATAATACAATACACAACTAGAAGAGGTATACGGATACAAAGCTTTCCGGATATCGTTCCAGCTGTAAACCAGGATCCTGTGAATATAAATCTGCAAAACCAAAACTACTAGCTGCCCGTGTCAAAATAAGGGCACCCAGAGTTTAGGTTAAAACAATAAACTCCAGGTCAGTCATGTGACTGGTGTGAGAACTAAAACAGTTATTAATTCTTTATTTTAAATTTGGGTAAATCAAAGGACCACGCCGTATAACACGGAACGGGTTTCCTCCCAAGAATACCAGTGCATAAAACAAACAGCGCAATGCTAAATAAAGAAAAATGAAGCTGTTATAAGACCCAGGTCCTATCACACAATGCAGCGCAAGCCGGGGGATAGGGTTTTCCCTTATAACAGCCAAAGAATGCTTGATACGTTTAAAACAAATCATTTGATACTATTATAAGTGCATAGTGCATAAACAACTTCAAATCATAAGTATCAATCATAGGCGGCATGGGTACCATATATCATGTCGCCATATATAGGTTTACAGATAAAACCGCAAATGTCACGTATTTGGAAATTGAATTTCCATCTATGAACCGAGGCAAAAGATAGTCCTCAACCGATTCGAGACGCTCTAGTCCGCCCCTCAGGCAAGTACTCTGTCAAGCCTTTGGATCGTCAGGGCCGGTCCACCGATGTGGATTAAACTTAAACCCTGAACATGCGTTCCCCCGCCCTATGGGGCGTAAATGAGCCAACGAATGACTCCATCGGACCCGGATCGTCCGATCAAACCGAGGCGCCTCGCAACAGCAACAACCACATAAGTCAAACTCGTCAAGGCGTGTAAAACCACTGACGCCACTTCTAACTAGAAAGAAACGCATGCCCTCCCTGAGGTCCGTCTCCCGTTTTTGGTTCATACCGGGTGTGAAACATGCGAGGTAAACGTTACACAAAGCTACGCCACAAAGGCCGTGCTTTGATCATCACCACAAGACTTTGCTTTTCAACAGAAGCCTCGATCAATTGCCACTTAGGCATGCCACACAGGCAATTCACTCCATGCGTTTGATATCCATCAATATATAACCCCTGAGCTCGTACGTCTCAGAGAAGGGCGTTAAGCAAGAGAATAAATTCTCCGCCGCCAAACAGATATATATTTAATAGAAATCAATCACACAGACTAAAATCCAATGTCAGACACACAGTCCATTTACAAGTCCGTTCTGGGCCTGAACGAAACCGGAGGCACCTAGTACCCCGCATCTCCATCGATCTCCAAGTACGTCTGGACGATCACTAACTGTTTCCATCTTCTTGGGTGTACAGCCCAATCAAGATCATCAGTAATTACCCAAACGACGTGAAGACTTCCGGTCTTCGACCACCGTCTTCATCTTCGACTTATCGTCGTATCAGTTATTCAGAATGGGATAAACCCGGTCTTTCCGAATAACTCGCGTATATTTAAAATAAGTGTTACACAAACACAACATACGCCTCATTCCAATTCATTAGTCACTAACCGTAAATTAATCAAGATAATAATTCCCCAAATATTAACCCTGAAGGCCGAAACCAACATCAGATCAATATCCAGAAAACCATTCTGCTTGGCCAACCGACAGTTAGTTTCTAAATTTCACATTCATAGGGAAATGTTCCCATTAATTTTATCCAAGATAAATTTCTTGAATTTATTCTTCTTTTGACTTTCGATTCAACTAGTCGAGATTAACGAACCTTACCGAAGTAATCATTGGTTTTAATTTCCCAATCCCAACCTATTATCCCATGAAGTAAAACTGGTAATACTTCATATCTAACACCACAGTGTTATCGGTAAATTCAATTACCATTTCACGTTCAAATCTAATTAAAGATTTAACTATCGCCTGGAGCAAAACTGGTGATACTCCATTTCGATTATTTCAATCTAATTAAAGATTCATTAAAACTCCACTTAGTTTTAATCTGTGACTGGGTTAAAGAATCAGTGTCATTTAAAACACGGTTCACGATAAACCCAAAATCACATCACATTTCAATCAGTCCCTAATTGTAAATTAGCAAGTGAGCAATTCCCTAAGTATTAATCCCGAAGGCCGAAACCAACATCAGATCAGTACCTCGGAAACTATTCAACTTAACTAATCTCCGGTTAGTTTCTGATTTTCTTAACTTCTTTAGGTCTAAGAACTGTATTATTGAAGATACCGTTCACGACAACCCAAAATCGCTTTTCATTAATGATCAGGTTAAAGAACGAGTGTTATTTAAAACACTGTCCACGATAAACCCAAAAATCAATATCAATTCAATTCCAATTAAATATCATTTAATTGGTACACTTCATTAAATCTAAATAAAAGATTTAATCTTTTCTCAACTGGGTTCAAGAACAGTGTTAATGAAGACACCATTCACGACAAACCCAAATCACATTCGATATTCAATACAAGGCTCTGAATAGAAAATATATCGGCTTATATTCAATATCAAATTCTACGATTAACAAATGTCGTATTGGAAATAACGATACTAATATATCATTCAAATTTCCATAACAACACCTGTATAATCACGAATTCCAACATCGAAATATTCCGAAGACAATTTCGATTCAAATCCACTCCAATGCAATCATTGGATATTCTGGTTATTTTTAAAACCCTTTTCTAATTCAATTTATTTATTTAAAAATAAATAGAATTTTAATTCTAATTCAAAACTAGTTCATTTCGATAAAAATCTATTTTTATCTTTTCAAATAGGGAGTTTTTCATCCCACATCTTTCTAAATCATTTCTTATGATTTTACACAAATTATTACTATTTTTAATAATTTTATCAAGGCCCGTACAGTCGATTTCCATCAATGGCCATCGAACTGCACTTACAGCGACCTTTTTCGAATTTGATTTGGACATAATTCCAAATCCAACCGTTAGATTTCAAATTTCTAATATTCGTTAGAAAGCTCTTTTCGATACGAACCCAACGGTTCCGGTTTTAGGAGAATCCGACGGTCGGATCTCCCGTAATGTCCGTTTGAAATAAATGGTCGAAATTCACGAACTGCCGCGGCGCGGCGCGTTCTATTCAGGCCATTATATTATATATATAATATATATAATATATATTTCGTCGACTTCTATTTAAAACGAATTTTATATATAGTTTTGAATTCGTTTCAAAAGCAATTTCAACTTCCATTTCAATTCAAATCAAAATTGAATTCTTCTTTATAAATTCGTTTTAAAATTCATTTCTATTCAATTCAAATTTCAATTCAATTTGAATTCATTTCAATTTGCTTTCAATTCAATTTGAATTCGTTTTCAATTCATTTCGAAATCGGTTTCAATTCATTTCATTTCGAAATCGTTTTCAATTCAATTCATTTCGAAATCGTTTTCAATTCATTTCATTTCGAAATCGTTTTCAATTCAATTCATTTCGAAAACGATAAAATCGATATAAATATCGTTCACGTCAAAATGGCGTTAATCTAATCAACACGGCTTCATAAATTTCTATTTTCAAAATAGTTGTTATTATCAAAATATTTCGTTCAACACATGACCAATCTCAATGGATGAGTACTGTCAACACATGAACTTTTATTTTATAATATTCTTTATTTTTCAAATTGGAATGAGGCCCAATCAATTACCATATAAAGTTAATTATATGGATTTTTATACATTACACACATATAATGGCATTGAAAAATAATCAACCATCAACCAAAGTGCACTACACTGTATAAGCATCAAATATAGATATCTAACGCTTATAGCAGCCTGTCAATCAATCGATCGACATATTTAATCAATCAGGATGAGTGAACTTCAAATTTCATCCCAACACCCGTGTGGGGTTTCAAACAATCAAACACATATTTTATTTGTGCTGTTGGGCGATGTATAAAATTTATCGACCCAATCAATGTCCTTCAAACAGGTGTACATAAACAAACCGTCTGGTTTGTAAATGAATATTTATTTTATTCACTTTCACTATATTCATATTCACGTTAAAAATTATATTTTTAACGATAAAACATTTTATTCCAACATATGAATTTCTATTATTCATTCACACAAATAAAATGATATTTTTATTTTCTAACATATTTTAGAAAATTTCGGCGGCATAACGGCACGATACTAGAAACGGGACAAGGCCTAGCCTTATCCCCGGTCTAGTGAAGGCCCACGCCATTCACATATCAATTTTAATCAATTTCCAATTCAACCATTCAATCAAATCCAAATCAAATAATCTATCCAACTACACAACCAAACAAACAAGTCCATGGTATGTGGACGGGTGTCGGGTGCTTCTAATAAGCACCGTCTGCATCCTAGTATATATATATAACTAGAAAAATAGAATTTGAGTGAGAAGTTCTCACCAATAGCTATCCAACTGCACGACACTTCACTTATAGAAATCTTCGCCTTTTGTCGCTTTCGCCCGTATTCTCTACATATGTAAAAATAGAATTTTTACTATGCTATTCAATATATAAAAATATGATTTTTACTTCGACTTTCAACATATAAAAATATGATTTTTACTTCGACTTTCATCATATAAAAATATGATTTTTACTTCGACTTTCATCATATAAAAATATGATTTTTACTTTGGTTTTCGATATATAAAAATATGATTTTTACTTCGGCTTTCGATATATAAAAATATGATTTTTACTTCGGCTTTCGATATATAAAAATATGATTTTTACTTCGGCTTTCGATATATAAAAATATGATTTTTACTTCGGCTTTCGATATATAAAAATATGATTTTTACTTTTAAATTCCTAATCTCCTTCTAGTTTATAAATCATTTTAAAATCAGTTTTTTTTATATTCCTTTTTAAAAATCAGGTTTTAAAATTCTTTCTTTACAAAAATCAGTTTAAAAATTCCTTTAAAAAAATCTGTTTTTACTTTCTTAAAAAAAACAGTTTCATGCTTTTAAAAATTTCAGTTTTAAACTACTTTTTAAAAATTCAGTTTTAACTTTAAAAAAATTCAGTTTTTATCTTTTAAAAATCTCAGTTTTAAACTTTTAACAAAATCGGTTTTAACTTTAAAAACAAAACAGTTTTTACTTTAAAAACAAAACAGTTTTTACTCTTTTTAAAAATAAAAAACCCAGTTTTATAACTTCTTAAATTTCAGTTTTTATTCTCTGTTTAAAAAAAAATCGAAATTTTTAGAAAAAAAAATAAAAATGAAATAAAATAAATAACGTACCTGCGAAGGGGGGGGGGCTTGGTCTTCGTCGATCGTCGGAGGTTTCGAGGGGCGGCGCTAGGGTTCCGATTGGGGGTCGCGATGCTACTGGAGGCTCCTGGCTTCGAACGCGATGGCTTCGATCGAATGGGGGAATCGACTACGTCGCGAGGGGGAGGAGCGACTACGTCGCGAGGTGGGGGTTCGACAGCTCTTGGCGGTGGCGTCGATCTCCAGGGGCGTCGAGACGAGGGGGGGCCAGGTCGATTTATTTAGGTTTTTTTTTTTTCTCTGATAACTGAATCGGGGGGGAACCAATGAAGATATAGGGGGGAAGAGAAAATTATATTTTTTTATTTTATTTTATTTAATTATTTATATTTTGCAAAAAGGTTGACTTTTACATACAACCTCGAAACGAGGCCCACCGCCTGTCGTCCATAGCGTTTTACCCCCATTCCGAACACAATGGGATATGTATCGCAAGCCGATTCGATTGTTACAATCAGTTTCCTTTTGAATTTTCATTTAAATCTCTATATTGAATTTTAAACGAACATTTCAAATTACCGGGGTCACATACTAACTAGAAAAATTCCAAAAAAATATTTTCTAGCTTCGTATTGACGATACGGTCCTAACAAAACTAGTTTCGTCGAATTCTGAGACCGTTTGAAAAATGGCCAATTTCCAGTCGATTAAATTCAACAGAAACTGGTCAAACGCGTTTTCCTTTGCCACGCTCACATATTGTTTCGAAAAATTATGAAATTTGAAACCTAGCAATAACTTGACACTGCGGATCTAACAAAAGTGGTTTCATCGAAATCCGAGGTCATTTGCAAAATATCCACTTTTAAGGGCCTGAATTCCATAGCGACTATTCAGAATTTTCAACTGGACATATCTTTTGATTCCCGCTATCAAATTTCGATTGGTCGGATTCGTTAGAAAGATATTATCAAATAGATCCTAATGCTTTTGGTTTCACTAAAATCCGGATTATTTTGCACCCGGTATATTCAATTGAAGTTTGAAATCGAATTATCGAACTACCGCGCCATTTTCAATTCTATATATAATTAGAATTAATTATATTCGTTTTCAAATGTCGATTCAACTCAGTTTTCATCGCCATTGTTTTAAAATATTTATTTTAAATATTTAAAATCCATTATTTTAGCTAATTTAAAAATTTTAAATTGGTTCAGATTTTCTAGGTCGTTACAATCTCCCCCACTTAAAACTTTTCGTCCCCGAAAAGGAACAAAGTCGAAAGTGGTTTGATTATTCAGCTCTACGATCCATCTGGTTTCCATTCTCCAACTTTTCAGTTTCTGAGAATTTTCAAAATCTCAAAAAATTTGGCTAACACCCTAAATTTCTGAAAAATTTCGCCATAACCTCCCCTGCAATGGGAGCATCGGGGAATTTCAAATAGCTTCCCCGGTCCTTCAGATCTCAAAAAGAAAAAGAAAAAGCCAAGCGGCTAGCCAATAGGCTCATAAAATCATCATCACCCAAACAAAACAGTAAATTATGTTGTAAACATGTACCTATTTGTCGGGCAAACAAATTTTATTCTCTGGCTCTAGCCTCCTTGCTATGACCTGTTCAATGATATATATGTATATGCAAGCAAATGCAACCAATTTTCAATATAATTCAATATGTGATTCAGTTAGGCTAAATGGCTAAAAATTAGCAAACAAATAAACAAACAACACAAACATCAATCAATTAGTGAATTAGAGTTTCAAATTCATAATTTTGATACATATACAAAAATCATGTTTTTGATGCCAATTCACAACAATGTATTCCACCTATATTAGTTTTGGTTCTCACACCAGTCTAATGGAAATATATAGATATCACACATTCGTCACTCGAAAATAAATACTGGTAACGCTGCAGCATTATCAGAATCATCCCCGGGCAACTAGAATGTGAATCTATATCTACCCAATATATTAAAACTTTGAATATACGTTTGCAAGGCGTATATGCAAATTCTTTATATACTGAATTGTCCAAAATCAATATAAACAAATAATCAAATACGAATAGTTGATTTAAATTTTCAAAACAAAAATGTTTTCATTTGAAAAATATACTCTTCACACCCGTTCTAGGATACTACTGATCCTATCTCTAACGAGTCATTCCCATTGGATATTACTAATCCAATATCTGATGAATTCTTTCGTAAGGTTCTAATGTGTCTTATTCTCTGCTTTGTAAACCAAAGCTCTGATACCAACTGTGAAAACCCGTAACTTCCCCGTATAGGAAAGCGTCGGATAGTTCGAGAACAAGCCACAACAGAACGCATACAGAAGAACGTTTCACTGTATATTACAACAATGCATCAGATTACAAGAATATACAGAGTATGAATGAATATTACACAGAAATATCAGAGATTTAAATTACATTTAAATACATAGCAGCGGAAAATAATACAATACACAACTAGAAGAGATATACGGATACAAAGCTTTCCGGATATCGTTCCAGCTGTAAACCAGGATCCTGTGAATATAAATCTGAAAAACCAAAACTACTAGCTGCCCGTGTCAAAATAAGGGCACCCAGAGTTTAGGTTAAAACAATAAACTCCAGGTCAGTCATGTGACTGGTGTGAGAACTAAAATAGTTATTAATTCTTTATTTTAAATTTGGGTAAATCAAAGGACCACGCCGTATAACACGGAACGGGTTTCCTCCCAAGAATACCAGTGCATAAAACAAACAGCGCAATGCTAAATAAAGAAAAATGAAGCTGTTATAAGACCCAGGTCCTATCACACAATGCAACGCAAGCCGGGGGATAGGGTTTTCCCTTATAACAGCCAAAGAATGCTTGATACATTTAAAACAAATCATTTGATACTATTATAAGTGCATAGTGCATAAACAACTTCAAATCATAAGTATCAATCATAGGCGGCATGGGTACCATATATCATGTCGCCATATATAGGTTTACAGATAAAACCGCAAATGTCACGTATTTGGAAATTGAATTTCCATCTATGAACCGAGGCAAAAGATAGTCCTCAACCGATTCGAGACGCTCTAGTCCGCCCCTCAGGCAAGTACTCTGTCAAGCCTTTGGATCGTCAGGGCCGGTCCACCGATGTGGATTAAACTTAAACCCTGAACATGCGTTCCCCCGCCCTATGGGGCGTAAATGAGCCAACGAATGACTCCATCGGACCCGGATCGTCCGATCAAACCGAGGCGCCTCGCAACAGCAACAACCACATAAGTCAAACTCGTCAGGGCGTGTAAAACCACTGACGCCACTTCTAACTAGAAAGAAACGCATGCCCTCCCTGAGGTCCGTCTCCCGTTTTTGGTTCATACCGGGTGTGAAACACGCGAGGTAAACGTTACACAAAGCTACGCCACAAAGGCCGTGCTTTGATCATCACCACAAGACTTTTCTTTTCAACAGAAGCCTCGATCAATTGCCACTTAGGCATGCCACACAGGCAATTCACTCCATGCGTTTGATATCCATCAATATATAACCCCTGAGCTCGTACGTCTCAGAGAAGGGCGTTAAGCAAGAGAATAAATTCTCCGCCGCCAAACAGATATATATTTAATAGAAATCAATCACACAGACTAAAATCCAATGTCAGACACACAGTCCATTTACAAGTCCGTTCTGGGCCTGAACGAAACCGGAGGCACCTAGTACCCCGCATCTCCATCGATCTCCAAGTACGTCTGGACGATCACTAACTGTTTCCATCTTCTTGGGTGTACAGCCCAATCAAGATCATCAGTAATTACCCAAACGACGTGAAGACTTCCGGTCTTCGACCACCGTCTTCATCTTCGACTTATCGTCGTATCAGTTATTCAGAATGGGATAAACCCGGTCTTTCCGAATAACTCGCGTATATTTAAAATAAGTGTTACACAAACACAACATACGCCTCATTCCAATTCATTAGTCACTAACCGTAAATTAATCAAGAGAATAATTCCCCAAATATTAACCCCGAAGGCCGAAACCAACATCAGATCAATATCCAGAAAACCATTCTGCTTGGCCAACCGACAGTTAGTTTCTAAATTTCACATTCATAGGGAAATGTTCCCATTAATTTTATCCAAGATAAATTTCTTGAATTTATTCTTCTTTTGACTTTCGATTCAACTAGTCGAGATTAACGAACCTTACCGAAGTAATCATTGGTTTTAATTTCCCAATCCCAACCTATTATCCCATGAAGTAAAACTGGTAATACTTCATATCTAACACCACAGTGTTATCGGTAAATTCAATTACCATTTCACGTTCAAATCTAATTAAAGATTTAACTATCGCCTGGAGCAAAACTGGTGATACTCCATTTCGATTATTTCAATCTAATTAAAGATTCATTAAAACTCCACTTAGTTTTAATCTGTGACTGGGTTAAAGAATCAGTGTCATTTAAAACACGGTTCACGATAAACCCAAAATCACATCACATTTCAATCAGTCCCTAATTGTAAATTAGCAAGTGAGCAATTCCCTAAGTATTAATCCCGAAGGCCGAAACCAACATCAGATCAGTACCTCGGAAACTATTCAACTTAACTAATCTCCAGTTAGTTTCTGATTTTCTTAACTTCTTTAGGTCTAAGAACTGTATTATTGAAGATACCGTTCACGACAACCCAAAATCGCTTTTCATTAATGATCGGGTTAAAGAACGAGTGTTATTTAAAACACTGTCCACGATAAACCCAAAAATCAATATCAATTCAATTCCAATTAAATATCATTTAATTGGTACACTTCATTAAATCTAAATAAAAGATTTAATCTTTTCTCAACTGGGTTCAAGAACAGTGTTAATGAAGACACCATTCACGACAAACCCAAATCACATTCGATATTCAATACAAGGCTCTGAATAGAAAATATATCGGCTTATATTCAATATCAAATTCTACGATTAACAAATGTCGTATTGGAAATAACGATACTAATATATCATTCAAATTTCCATAACAACACCTGTATAATCACGAATTCCAACATCGAAATATTCCTAAGACAATTTCGATTCAAATCCACTCCAATGCAATCATTGGATATTCTGGTTATTTTTAAAACCCTTTTCTAATTCAATTTATTTATTTAAAAATAAATAGAATTTTAATTCTAATTCAAAACTAGTTCATTTCGATAAAAATCTATTTTTATCTTTTCAAATAGGGAGTTTTTCATCCCACATCTTTCTAAATCATTTCTTATGATTTTACACAAATTATTACTATTTTTAATAATTTTATCAAGGCCCGTACAGTCGATTTCCATCAATGGCCATCGAACTGCACTTACAGCGACCTTTTTCGAATTTGATTTGGACATAATTCCAAATCCAACCGTTAGATTTCAAATTTCTAATATTCGTTAGAAAGCTCTTTTCGATACGAACCCAACGGTTCCGGTTTTAGGAGAATCCGACGGTCGGATCTCCCGTAATGTCCGTTTGAAATAAATGGTCGAAATTCACGAACTGCCGCGGCGCGGCGCGTTCTATTCAGGCCATTATATTATATATATAATATATATTTCGTTGACTTCTATTTAAAACGAATTTTATATATAGTTTTGAATTCGTTTCAAAAGCAATTTCAACTTCCATTTCAATTCAAATCAAAATTGAATTCTTCTTTATAAATTCGTTTTAAAATTCATTTCTATTCAATTCAAATTTCAATTCAATTTGAATTCATTTCAATTTGCTTTCAATTCAATTTGAATTCGTTTTCAATTCTTTTCGAAATCGGTTTCAATTCATTTCATTTCGAAATCGTTTTCAATTCAATTCATTTCGAAATCGTTTTCAATTCATTTCATTTCGAAATCGTTTTCAATTCAATTCATTTCGAAAACGATAAAATCGATATAAATATCGTTCACGTCAAAATGGCGTTAATCTAATCAACACGGCTTCATAAATTTCTATTTTCAAAATAGTTGTTATTATCAAAATATTTCGTTCAACACATGACCAATCTCAATGGATGAGTACTGTCAACACATGAACTTTTATTTTATAATATTCTTTATTTTTCAAATTGGAATGAGGCCCAATCAATTACCATATAAAGTTAATTATATGGATTTTTATACATTACACACATATAATGGCATTGAAAAATAATCAACCATCAACCAAAGTGCACTACACTGTATAAGCATCAAATATAGATATCTAACGCTTATAGCAGCCTGTCAATCAATCGATCGACATATTTAATCAATCAGGATGAGTGAACTTCAAATTTCATCCCAACACCCGTGTGGGGTTTCAAACAATCAAACACATATTTTATTTGTGCTGTTGGGCGATGTATAAAATTTATCGACCCAATCAATGTCCTTCAAACAGGTGTACATAAACAAACCGTCTGGTTTGTAAATGAATATTTATTTTATTCACTTTCACTATACTCATATTCACGTTAAAAATTATATTTTTAACGATAAAACATTTTATTCCAACATATGAATTTCTATTATTCATTCACACAAATAAAATGATATTTTTATTTTCTAACATATTTTAGAAAATTTCGGCGGCATAACGGCACGATACTAGAAACGGGACAAGGCCTAGCCTTATCCCCGGTCTAGTGAAGGCCCACGCCATTCACATATCAATTTTAATCAATTTCCAATTCAACCATTCAATCAAATCCAAATCAAATAATCTATCCAACTACACAACCAAACAAACAAGTCCATGGTATGTGGACGGGTGTCGGGTGCTTCTAATAAGCACCGTCTGCATCCTAGTATATATATATATAACTAGAAAAATAGAATTTGAGTGAGAAGTTCTCACCAATAGCTATCCAACTGCACGACACTTCACTTATAGAAATCTTCGCCTTTTGTCGCTTTCGCCCGTATTCTCTACATATGTAAAAATAGAATTTTTACTATGCTATTCAATATATAAAAATATGATTTTTACTTCGACTTTCAACATATAAAAATATGATTTTTACTTCGACTTTCATCATATAAAAATATGATTTTTACTTCGACTTTCATCATATAAAAATATGATTTTTACTTTGGCTTTCGATATATAAAAATATGATTTTTACTTCGGCTTTCGATATATAAAAATATGATTTTTACTTCGGCTTTCGATATATAAAAATATGATTTTTACTTCGGCTTTCGATATATAAAAATATGATTTTTACTTCGGCTTTCGATATATAAAAATATGATTTTTACTTTTAAATTCCTAATCTCCTTCTAGTTTATAAATCATTTTAAAATCAGTTTTTTTATATTCCTTTTTAAAAATCAGGTTTTAAAATTCTTTCTTTACAAAAATCAGTTTAAAAATTCCTTTAAAAAAATCTGTTTTTACTTTCTTAAAAAAAAACAGTTTCATGCTTTTAAAAATTTCAGTTTTAAACTACTTTTTAAAAATTCAGTTTTAACTTTAAAAAAATTCAGTTTTTATCTTTTAAAAATCTCAGTTTTAAACTTTTAACAAAATCGGTTTTAACTTTAAAAACAAAACAGTTTTTACTTTAAAAACAAAACAGTTTTTACTCTTTTTAAAAATAAAAAAACCAGTTTTATAACTTCTTAAATTTCAGTTTTTATTCTCTGTTAAAAAAAAAATCGAAATTTTTAGAAAAAAAATAAAAATGAAATAAAATAAATAACGTACCTGCGAAGGGGGGGGGCTTGGTCTTCGTCGATCGTCGGAGGTTTCGAGGGGCGGCGCTAGGGTTCCGATTGGGGGTCGCGATGCTACTGGAGGCTCCTGGCTTCGAACGCGATGGCTTCGATCGAATGGGGGAATCGACTACGTCGCGAGGGGGAGGAGCGACTACGTCGCGAGGTGGGGGTTCGACAGCTCTTGGCGGTGGCGTCGATCTCCAGGGGCGTCGAGACGAGGGGGGGCCAGGTCGATTTATTTAGGTTTTTTTCTTTTTTTTTCTCTGATAACTGAATCGGGGGGGGGGGAACCAATGAAGATATAGGGGGGAAGAGAAAATTATATTTTTTTTTAATTTTTTTTAATTATTTATATTTTGCAAAAAGGTTGACTTTTACATACAACCTCGAAACGAGGCCCACCGCCTGTCGTCCATAGCGTTTTACCCCCATTCCGAACACAATGGGATATGTATCGCAAGCCGATTCGATTGTTACAATCAGTTTCCTTTTGAATTTTCATTTAAATCTCTATATTGAATTTTAAACGCACATTTCAAATTACCGGGGTCACATACTAACTAGAAAAATTCCAAAAAAATATTTTCTAGCTTCGTATTGACGATACGGTCCTAACAAAACTAGTTTCGTCGAATTCTGAGACCGTTTGAAAAATGGCCAATTTCCAGTCGATTAAATTCAACAGAAACTGGTCAAACGCGTTTTCCTTTGCCACGCTCACATATTGTTTCGAAAAATTATGAAATTTGAAACCTAGCAATAACTTGACACTGCGGATCTAACAAAAGTGGTTTCATCGAAATCCGAGGTCATTTGCAAAATATCCACTTTTAAGGGCCTGAATTCCATAGCGACTATTCAGAATTTTCAACTGGACATATCTTTTGATTCCCGCTATCAAATTTCGATTGGTCGGATTCGTTAGAAAGATATTATCAAATAGATCCTAATGTTTTTGGTTTCACTAAAATCCGGATTATTTTGCACCCGGTATATTCAATTGAAGTTTGAAATCGAATTATCGAACTACCGCGCCATTTTCAATTCTATATATAATTAGAATTAATTATATTCGTTTTCAAATGTCGATTCAACTCAGTTTTCATCGCCATTGTTTTAAAATATTTATTTTAAATATTTAAAATCCATTATTTTAGCTAATTTAAAAATTTTAAATTGGTTCAGATTTTCTGGGTCGTTACATAACTCTCCTTAGCGTCTTTCCCTAGGTTAACTACGCAACCTAGAGCTCTGATACCAAGTGTGACGGCCCGCCCCGCACCAGCCGGCATTTCCTCCGAAAGTGCCCTGTACACATGCCCGACTAGCACGGAACGGTCGCCAAAGAAAGGAAAGAAGAGAATGAACTAACAAGGAACCTGTAGAATGTCTCACAGCGCATAGAATAAAATATAATAATAACATACTTGACATAAAACAGGTGAGACAGTGCATAAGCTGAAACATCTAACATAGCAGCGGAAAATATAAGTACAGCTTATGATCCAAAGTTAAACATTATTACAACTTTTCAAACTGTCTCAAAGGAAAAGCAAAATAAAGGAGGTACACTACTAATTCCCAAGTAGTGACCACCAACGACACAGGGAGAATATCTATATATCATACGTGGAAGCCTCCTGCTCGCCTCCGAATCAGCTACTCGCGCATCACCAGCTAACCATAACCTGTCTCTAGTCTGCTCGTGTGAGCACCCAGAGTAATAAGAGGAGACATAAAACTCTGGGTCAGACATAAAGCCTGGTATGAGCGATAAGCATCTAAACAGAATAATAACATGTATAATCCAATCATACCTGAACCTGGACCTGCAACCAAAGAGTTAGCACTACATACTGTACAACACTCTAAGGTGCCCTTTCAAATGGTGTAAAGATAACGGGGGTGGGGGTGTGCATGTCATAGTGATGTCAAACAATCAAGCATAGCAATCATCCTCACATCCCTCACTCAGTGCGTAAAGCATACGATATCCACTACTTTGGTCACCTAATACTTTGGGCCATGACGGAATCCAATCCCGTGTAACTATCACTACAAGCCCACCATCCAACTCTCAGTGGTGAACCAAAGTTATGAATACCGACAACCCCTTTGCACACGTCCCGCAGCAAAGCCCAACCATGAAGTGAACTCATTGGTTCCCAACTGGGTCCGGGATCCTGAGCTCTAACTTCCATTTGGACTACCTTTGCATCTCGGGTTATTGGTCATCACCATCGAATTGGATCGGATCGGCCTTCAACATTCTTCATCGGATAGGATCGGCCTCATCTGGTTCGGATCGCGGTTCGCCCTCCCCAAGCACGGTTCGTGGCTCCTTCTTCCACTTGTGGTCGATCAGATCGTGGACCACCTTCGGATCGTGCTCCGTGCTCCTTGGCGTCGGTTCGTGGCTTCATCTCCAGGTCGGATCGTGACCAGCTTCGGATTGCGACTCGTGGATCGTGGGTGCATCGGATCGGGTTCCATCTCCACGCAGATCGGGTCGTAATGCTCATTCGCGATCCGGATCGAAGTACTTCAGTTTGGGCACGGCGCTACATCAATTCGTCTCGTGGGTCTAACCACGATCGGGTCGGGTCGTGGGAGGAATAAGCGATCCGATCCGGGTCAACTTCCAATGACCGTTTACACGCCTCTCGACGGCGTTTTTGACCATTCTAACTATTGAAATCAATCAAAAACATACCATACAGTCATAGCAACACATACAAGTGACCTCAAACACCAAAACAACAATATGATAGGTTTAAATAGATCAAACATAGCCAAAACCCCATATTTTCCCTCAAGCATGTTTAGGTGAAACTAACCATATGATTAACAAAACTTAACCAAATCAACCCAAATTCATATCAGAGGTCTAAAACAATATTTCAGAATTTATGAATATTTTTCTAGATTTTTATCATGCATAAATTCGCTAATTATCACTAATTACCCCTTAATACCCCAAATTCCGGGATTTGCAAAATTAGTCGAAATTAATCCAAATTCATATCAGAGGCATAAAATGATGTTTTAGAATTTTGGGAATTTTTCTAGATTTTTCTGAGCCATAATTTCGCTAATCTTCGCTAATTACCATAATTAGCCATAATTAGTGAGGAACTATGCAAATCACTCACCTTAGCCACAAAATAAACTAAGATCTGAAACAAATCTCTGATTTGATGCGAATCCCAATGCTAAACAGCAGCTCCAATGTTGCTTTGGTGTAGATCTTCCTTGATTAGGGATTGCTAAGCCAAATCCTTGACCAAAAGGTGATTTGGAGGTGATTTAGAGGTTGAAGGCCATTTTTAGGGTTCCTTGGTGATAAGTGGAGGCTAGAAAACTGAAATGGAATGATCCTCTATCTCATTTCAGCCTCCCCATAACCCTAATCCCGAAATGGGTTATGGGCCTACTCACTAATCACCCGATTTGGCCCGGTTAAGCAGTTTTTCACCCTCCAAACCTTATTTCAGCCATATCTCCCAAACGGTAAGTCCGTTTGGCTATTGTGACCACTCTACGGAAAGGTAAACCATCAAACGAATCCAATGGAAGTGGTTTCAGGTCAAAATTCCTTTCAAATCAAAAGTTATGGCCAAGGCAGTACCAACTAGGGGCAAAATGGTCATTTAAAAATCGACAAAAATCATGAACATGGGAAATGACCCCAATAGTCGTCTCCTAAAGTTACATGACCATACGACTTCATATGTGAAAGAAATAAATATTCTACGATCCCATGATGCGTAGAATACGGGTCGTTACATTGACCCAACAGTAGGTAGGGTCCGGACACGCTTACTGAACTAATTATAAGTGGTTCATTCTGATAATGGCGAGGGGTGTTGATGGTGCGTTCCAACCGGGTCATGTGCGTGCATGGATCCCGGCCTGCCTCTAAGGATGTAAGACGCCGTGACATCTGTAAATAGGCCTGTGCCAATTGGTTGTCACTTTAGGGAGTGATACACCCTATTGTGGAGCCGACACAGGGTATTTATGTAATGACCCGCATTGTTAGCCGTGGAATAATTAATTTATTTAATTATATAAGTAGTGATTTAGGAAATTAAATCGTCGTTAATTAAATTATAGTGAATATTTAATTAAATTAAATAATAGAATAATATATTTAATTCAGAAATAATCAAAAATATTGGAAATCACAATATTCTATGAACTGGGTCATCCCTTGGATTTAATTCAGCTTAGAGTTGAATTATATTGACGAATATATTCAATCGACGTCAGTTTGAACGTAGAATTATAATATAATTAAAATAGAGCTTGAAATGGCGCGGCAGTTCGCTATTTGGCGATTTGAACTTCAACTGGATATACAGGGTTCGTTTTAAATTGGATTTCTGTGAAACAAGAAACGTGTGGAGCTGGTGGAGTATATCTTTCTAGTGGAAGAGAAAAATCGGGATTTCATCATGTAGATTTTGAGTTATGTCCAAATCAAATTCTCAGAAATGCAGCGCCCTGATCATAACGATTTAATTATATTTTATATAAGGAATTAAATAGAAATCGAACATCGATATAACTCCGACGACGTAATATCGAGTTGAAAATCCATATAGGAATATTCTGAAGCTGTATGGTATTCCACTTAATATAGACGTTAATATATAATTTTTAAATATTAAATTTAGTTATATTTAAATATATTTATATATTTAAATAGGTTATTTAGAGCTTTAAAAATAGCCACTTTTGCAAACGAAGTCGGAATTCGACGAAACTAATTCTGTTGGATCCGCAACATTAAATTATTGCTAGATTCTAATTTCCGTGATCTTTAGAGTCACTGTGTGGCCGTACGGATTTTTAGAGTGAAAAACAGTTAGTATTTCGACAGTTAAAAATACGTTGTGTGAGCGAACGAAATCGGAATTCGACGAAACCAGTTACGTTGGGGACCGTAATGTCGAGCTGTAGTTGTATGTCCGTTTTCATGATTTTTGGGTATTGTATGGGATCACAGGAATTTTATAGGACCAAAACAAACAGCGTTTGATTAGAAACTAATAAAATAATGAATAAAAAAATAATAAAACCCTTCTATAAATACCTACGCAACTTTCTAAACCTAATCACTTTCTCCTTTGGTCAAATTTTCTCCGCCGTCATCTGTATTTATACATTAAAAGTTCGATCAAAGGAAAAATCAAAAGAAAATGAAAATAAAATTAAATAAATCCTATTTTATAGATGTTTGGATTTCTCTTGGGTTCCTCTTTGATATGAGATGTGTTTCGAAGGGTGCGATGTTTTTTTTTCTGCGTTCGAATTCAACCACAGTAAAACTTAGGGTTTGCTGTCGATGGCTTTTAAGGGAGAGTTGGCCGAAGTGGTGGTGATGGGTGAACTCGGGAAGTTTAGGAGCTCACATGGACCCAGTTTTGGGGGTGCGATTCCTTCTGGGTGGGTTGCGAGTCCACTGTCGATGGCTGGTAGGGCACTAGGTAAATCGTCAGAGTGAAGTCGAGTACTCCGTTCGGTGGTGGGAAGACCGAAGCTTGCGTGGGCGAAGAGAACTGTGACGGTCTTGTGCGGTTTCAGGGAGTATGGATGGGAGAACGGGACTGTGTTTGATGGGTGATTTGGAACTGAGGATGTCGAACTGTGTATATATGGTATAAAGGAGTACAGTTTTTGTAGGAGAAGATTTTTGTTTCAAATTCATAAAGCAGGAAGGTAGAAGGGAGACTAAAGTTGAAAATGGTGAAGGGAATAAGGTACTGGTGCTCACGATTTTGGTTTTCTGGAGTGAACAAATATCGGGGAAGAAAAGGAAGGTAGGCGGTATGGGCTTCAACGTGTATGGGTGGGCCTCTTTTAAAATGGGAAAGCCCATTTACCTTTTCCAATTTAATTAAATAGGAATTTGATTTATGTTAACTAATAAATGAAATATCTCTTGCATACGATATCAGTTTGATGAACCGTTTGTCGCGTTGGGACCATATAGACGAACACTTCGAAATGGAACTGACTGGGAGTGGGTTGGAGCTCGTTACAATTTATCGCAAAATAAATTGTCCGTCTGAATCAAGCGATGGTTATCGTTATTAACGATGATTGTCCAATGTGAGTAAATCTCACTAACTCTAAATAGTTTATAATATCATGTTGTATTTTTAGAACTGTTAGAAATTGTCTGATTTACTGTGTGTTGACTGTTTGATTGAACTGCTAGTCAGTTAGTTAAATTTATATATTTGATTCTGTTTAACAAAATATATCATATGGACTGAAAGTGATGTTATCTATATTGTTTAACATCTGTGATGCAGGGAAACAGGTTAGAGGAATCCAACTGGATTCCTCAACATTTATTTTACTGTGATTTATATATTATGATATATAATGTGATATGTAATCTGACGTTGATTATGTGTGTTGGACGATATTTATCGTTGTTATATGGGGTGTTAAATACCATAAGAAATACCAGAATGTAGAAAAGGGATTTTCAAAGAATATTTTGAAAATAATTTATTTATATAAAATCAATGGATTTTATATTATAATAGAAAAAGGATTTTGAATAAAGGAATTATATTTGTTAATCAAATATAAAGGAATTTTATTTGTTAAACAAATATAAAGGAAAATATTTGTAAAACGATATATATAAAGGAAAACATTTGTCAAACAAATAGAAAGAGAAATATTTGTAGAACATTTACAAATAGATTAAAAGGGATTATTTATTTATTTAGTAAATAAATAGGATTAGAATAAAGGGATATTTATTTGAGAAAATAAATAGAATAAAGTAAATATTTATTTAAAAAATAAATACGATATTATAAAAGGAGTTAGAATTAATCAGTTAAAGTTAAAGGAGTGAATCGAATATAGTTTATTTGAAAGGAGTTAATCAGTTAGAGGTAATCAAATAGAGTTAAAGATATAGAGTTAAGCAAAATTAGAAACTGACTAGAATTAGTAAGTTGAATAGGTTCCTGAGTATCGATCTGATGTTGGTTTCGGCCTTCGGGGTTTATACTTAGGAAGTTATTCTCTTGTTAGTTTATAG
Organism: Allium sativum; assembly: GCA_030737875.1. NCBI lineage: Eukaryota > Viridiplantae > Streptophyta > Magnoliopsida > Asparagales > Amaryllidaceae > Allium > Allium sativum. Next base: position 791,387,980 of record CM060919.1, on the reverse strand, counting down.
TTAGAGTCTGATAGATGTGGAAGAATAGTGATACATAATTAAGCCATGGAAATGTTTTCCAGTGTTAATAATGTATATTTTCTAAACATAGAAAATGAGGAAATATATATATATACATATGTTTGATGATTGATCGATATAATTTCCATCTGGAAATAATATCGTTGTTTGCACACTTGTTTTTCTTTGATAGTTAAATCACAGACTATCAAAGTTTTGACCATTTTAACGTTGTTAATATGGAGAGACCGGTTGGATTATTATCCAAAGAACCACTCTATATTGGCATAAGCGTTGCGAATCATATATGCCAAAGAAAATTGAAGACGGAGTAAAGCGCAAGGGCTATTGTATAAGTCTTAGATAACAGTGCCTAAGATGGATATACTGAATAGTGCCTTCGGTTTGTCTAGTCCTAGGACAACTTGTATGGACGAAGGTCTGACAGAGTATATCTGATAGATCACGTAAGTTGATCGTTTCAAACGTATTTACGTTGGTGGCGGAGGAATTCATTTCTCTTAGCTTATACCCATGGTATTTTTGGGAAAATCAATTTGTGATTTGGCGGGTATGACGATGTGGCATTCAAAGTGAATGAAGATTTGATATGAAAAGGATAAGCGTAGCTTCTAGCCTCACATCCGGTAAATGACAGAAATCGGGCAGGCAGCATGGCTAAGTCGGTCGCACCGAAGTAGGGTGTATAATCACCTATCTAGATAATATTCGTTTGCTTCTTTAATCTATCAATGCTGTCCCATATATATATACGGGAACGGTTGCTGATCCCAACCGTTGGTGATGTACATTCGATACACTCAAGCGAAATGAGTGGTCGGTCATGTGTGGCTGAGTTGCAAGATGTTCTTGTTGAACTCCAGTGTATCGTTCCTGGAATACACTGATCGGAAGGTGGTTCCATATCTTGTCATAGTTGGAAACCCATTATCCAATATGTGCTTGTGATTTTGATTGTATACTATTTATGTAGAACGTGAGATGAAAGCATTTCAGCTAGATTGATATCTATTTGTACTTAGACATTATTATAATTCAGAATGATATTGTTTGTCAAAGATGTTGGATTCTCATAAGGGAAAACCCGTTCCGTATTCACGGCCTGGTCTTATGAGATATCATATACCTGTATAACTGTTTTAAACTGTTTTACTCATACCAGTCCCATGACTGACCCGATGTTTATTTTGTTTTGTTTCCCTAAACTCTTGGGTGCCCAATTTTGTACGGGCAGTAAAGTAGTCAGGATTTACAGATATATCTGAAGAGCTGGAGCAGGAGGCTTCAGGATCATATAGCTATAGTTTATTTCCGCTGTGTTGTAAGTGTTGTACTCTGATAAGTGCTATTGTATACATAACTGTTATATTTCAAAGTTATGTTATATATTATATGTTATTCATTCCGCTGTGAGATTCGTGTTACTCTGATGATGTAAGTTCTTCTTTTCTTCTTCTATTCTAAGTTTTCTATCTTGTCTATCCTCACCCTCTATCTTCTTTCTATTAATTTCTTGAATTTCCAGTACAATTTGGGGTTGGACTTGTGTTATTTGGTCAGCTCATATTGGTCCGGATTTTCGGGTCATTACAGTTGGTATCAGAGCTTAAGTTAAGAATTACTTGGCTCTATGGCGTGACTCAGTAGAGATGGGGTTAGTAATACCCTAGATTGAGTTGAGTGTATATATACGAGTGCGTATTTGTATTTGATATAAAAATGGTTTTATATTGTGGAGATTCATTGGTTGAGTTGTTTATGGGTTCTGATCGATCGGTTTGATCCACTGTATCAGTAGGAGTTTGTAAACACTCGAATACGATGGGTCGACATGATATGTTTTGAAAAGAGGGTAAATTAAAATAAGTTTACCCAGAGTATATTCTGATATAAAGGAAATATATATTAGATATATTGGTTGTAATTATAATCGAGTAAGATTATAAAGTGAAATGGTTATATATAACCAATCAGATTCATATAAGTGAATTATATGAAATTGAAATGAATTAAATTTGAATTTAGATCAGAATTGGAATTTAAAATCCCAGAAATGGGAAAGGTTGTTTGTAAATGAATCTGGATTTAATATAAGAGAAATTTAAAATCCTAGGAGATTTTAAATTGGTTTAAAAGCATTGTGAATGGTATTTGAAATATATTTCAAAGTGGAAGTGTTTGAGAAATGATTTTGAAAGTTGATATAGTATTGAACTCACTTCTGTAGCTGGAAAATAAACTCTGATGATGACTGCAGCATCATCTGTGTTCATCTTCGAGTGGTAAGTGACGGATTGCTACCGAAGAGATTGTTTTTTAAATTGTTTAGAAAAGCCAGTTGTTTGAAATCCAAAAAGGAATAGTTGGTTTTAGTAAAGCAAAACTGTTTAAAAACTCCCAGAACAGATTATTTGAATAAAAACAAGTTAGAGAAATTTGTGAAAGCAAATTTGAAATTGAATATAAAGCCAGTCCAGTGGTAATTGAATAGGATTGGTAGGTTAAGAGTTTGGAATCGAGGATGGAACTCGAATTGGAAATGTTATTGTGGTTTGGATATAAGCGAATAATTGGTTGAGATGACGTTGGTATATGTGGGTTGATAATAGGTGAAAGTGATAAAGTTGATATACCCGACAAAAAGGTACAAGTTTATATTTGTTATAAGCATGAGATTTATGAGCCGAATTGGCAAGCCGCTTGGCTGTTGGATTTTCTTTTGGGTTGGAGAAGGCCTAGAGAGTCGAGTTGTGGTTTTACAGATAGGGCTGTACAAAGGAGGTTATGGCGAAATTTTCCGAAAATTTAAAGTGTTAGAAAATTTTCAGAATTTTTGAAAATTTTAGTTAGTCGGAATGAATAAATATTTTAGTCGATATTAATTGGTTCAGTTGAAATCAGAAATAAGGGGTAAACAAATCTTAGGAATTTCAATAGATAGGGTCGTCCTCTAACTTAGCAATTTCGAGGACGAAATTATTTTTAGTGGGGAAGATTGTAATGACCCGCATTGTTAGCCGTGGAATAATTAATTTATTTAATTATATAAATAGTGATTTAGGAAATTAAATCGTCGTTAATTAAATTATAGTGGATATTTAATTAAATTAAATAATAGAATAATATATTTAATTCAGAAATAATAAAAAATATTGAAAATCATAATATTCTGTGAACTGGGTCATCCCTAGGATTTAATTCAGCTTAGAGCTGAATTATATTGACGAATATATTCAATCGACGTCAGTTTGAACGTAGAATTATAATATAATTAAAATAGAGCTTGAAATGGTGCGGCAGTTCGCTATTTGGCAATTTGAACTTCAACTGGATATACAGGGTTCGTTTTAAATCGGATTTCTGTGAAATAAGAAACGTGTGGAGCTGGTGGAGTATATTTTTCTAGTGGAAGAGAAAAATCGGGATTTCATCGTGTAGATTTTGAGTTATGTCCAAATCAAATTCTCAGAAATGCAGCGCCCTGACCATAACGATTTAATTATATTTTATATAAGGAATTAAATAGAAATCGAACATCGATATAACTCTGACGACGTAATATCGAGTTAAAAATCCATATAGGAATATTCTGAAGCTGTATGGTATTCCACTGAATATAGACGTTAATATTTAATTTTTAAATATTAAATTTAATTATATTTAAATATATTTATATATTTAAATAGGTTATTTAGAGCTTTAAAAATAGCCACTTTTGCAAACGAAGTCGGAATTCGACGAAACTAATTTTGTTGGATCCGCAACATCAAATTATTGCTATATTCTAATTTCCGTTATCTTTAGAGTCACTGTGTAGCCGTACGGATTTTTAGAGTGAAAAACAGTTAGTATTTTGACAGTTAAAAATACGTTGTGTGAGCAAACGAAGTCAGAATTCGACGAAACCAGTTACGTTGGGACCGTAATGTCGAGCTGTAGCTGTATGTCCGTTTTCATGATTTTTGGGTATTGTATGGGATCACAGGAATTTTAGAGGACCAAAACAAACAGCATTTGATTAGAAACTAATAAAATAATGAATAAAAAAATAATAAAATCCTTCTATAAATACCTACTCAACTTTCTAAACCTAATCACTTTCTCCTTTGGTCAAATTTTCTCCGCCGTCATCTGTATTTATACAGTAAAAGTTCGATCAAAGGAAAAATCAAAAGAAAATGAAAATAAAATTCAATAAATCCTATTCTATAGATGTTTGGATTTCTCTTGGGTTCCTCTTCGATATGAGATGTGTTTCGAAGGGTGCGATGTTTCTTCTGCGTTTGAATTCAACCACAGTAAAACCTAGGGTTTACTGTCGATGGCTTTTGAGGGAGAGTTGGCCGAAGTGGTGGTGATGGGTGAACTCGGGAAGGCTAGGCGCTCACATGGACCCAGTTTTGGGGGTGCGATTCCTTCTGGGTGGGTTGCGAGTCCACTGTCAATGGCTGGTAGGGCACTAGGTAAATCGCCAGAGTGAAGTCGAGTTCACCGTTCGGTGGTGGGAAGACCGAAGCTTGCGAGGGCGAAGAGAACTGTGACGGTCTTGTGCGGTTTCAGGGAGTATGGATGGGAGAACGGGATTGTGTTTGGTGGATGACTTGGAACTGAGGATGTCGAACTGTTTATATAAGCGAGATGGGAAGGGGGGTTTCGGAGGTGGCGACGCGAGGTAGGGGGTCTAGGCGGAGGGCGGCGGCGCGATTAGAGGGGGGCGCCTGGCAGCGCGGTGGCGCGCTGCTCGGAGGAGCGGCGGCGCTCCTCCCTCTTCTTCCTTTCTCTTTTTTTTTGAATTCGATTCTGAAAATCGAAGAAGGGGGGCCAGAAGAGTTAAAGGGGGAGAGAGTTATTATTTATTTATATATTTATTTAATTATTTTATTATGAAAAAGTTGACTTTTACATACGACCTCTGAACGAGGTCCACCGCCTTCATCCATAGCGTTTTACCCCCACTCCGAACACAATGGGATATGTATCGCAAGCTGATTCGACCATTACGATCAGTTTCCATTGAATTTACATTTAAATCATTATATTGAATTTTAAACGTACATTTCAAATTACCGGGGTCATATACGAACTCGAAAAATTCCCAAAAAATATTTTTCTAGCCTTGTATTGACGATACGGTCCTAACCAAACTAGTTTCGTCGAATTCTGAGACCGTTAGAAAAATGGCCATTTTCCAGTTGATTAAAATCAACTGAAACTGGTCAAACGCGTTTTCCTTTGCCACGCTCACATATTGATTCGAAAAATTATGAAATTTGGAATCTAGCAATAATTTGACATCACGGATCCAACAAAAGTGGTTTCGTCGAAATCCGAGGTCGTTTGCAAAATGTCTATTTTTAAGGGCCTGAATTCCATAGCGACTATTCAGAATTTTCAACTGGACATATCTTTTGATTCCCGTTATGAAATTTCGATTTTTCGGATTCGTTGGAAAGATATCATCCATTAGATCCTACTATTTTTGGTTCACTAAAATCCGGATTGTTTTGCACCCGGTACATTCAATTGAAGTTTGAAATCGAATTATCGAACTGCAGGGCCATCTTCAATTCTATTTATAATTATATATAATTATTTATATTCTAACGACGACGCGTATAAATATATACGTTCTAAATTCTGTTCAAAATAAATTTCTCGTCGATATTATTTAAAATAATCTATTTTAAATATTCAAAATTCGTTAAAATTGCCAAAATAAAAATTTTAAACTGGTTCAGAATTTCCGGGTTGTTACAATATATGGTATAGAGGAGTACAGTTTTTGTAGGAGAAGATTTTTGTTTCAAATTCATAAAGTAGGAAGGTAGAAGGGAGACTAAAGTTGAAAATGGTGAAGGGAATAAGGTACTGGTGCTCGCGATTTTGGTTTTCTGGAGTGAACAAATATCGGGGAAGAAAAGGAAGGTAGGCGGTATGGGCTTCAACGTGTATGGGTGGGCCTCTTTTAAAATGGGAAAGCCCATTTACCTTTTCCAGTTTAATTAAATAGGAATTTGATTTATGTTTACTAATAAATGAAATATCTCTTGCATACGATATCAGTTTGACGAACCGTTTGTCACGTTGGGACCATATAGACGAACACTTCGAAATGGAACTGACTGGGAGTGGGTTGGAGCTCGTTACAATTTATCGCAAAATAAATTGTCCGTCTGAATCAAGCGATGATTATCGTTATTAACGATGATTGTCCAACGTGAGTAAATCTCACTAACTCTAAATAGTTTATAATTTCATGTTGTATTTTTAGAACTGTTAGAAATTGTCTGATTTACTGTGTGTTGACTGTTTGATTGAACTGCTAGTCAGTTAGTTGAATTTCTATATTTGATTCTGTTTAACAGAATATATCATATGGATTGAAAGTGATGTTATCTATATTGTTTAACATCTTTGATGCAGGGAAACAGGCTGGAGGAATCCAACTGGATTCCTCAACATTTATTTTACTGTGATTTATATATTGTGATATATAATGTGATATATAATCTAACATTGATTATGTGTGTTGGACGATATTTATCGTTGTTATATGGGGTATTAAATACCATAAGAAATACTAGAATGTGGAAAAGGGTTTTTCAAAGTATATTTTGACAATAATTTATTTATATAAAATCAATGGATTTTATATTATAATAGAAAAAGGATTTTGAATAAAGGAATTATATTTGTTAATCAAATATAAAGGAATTTTATTTGTTAAACAAATATAAAGGAAAATATTTGTAAAACAATATATATAAAGGAAAATATTTGTCAAACAAATAGAAAGAGAAATATTTGTAGAACATTTACAAATAGATTAAAAGGGATTATTTATTTATTTAGGAAATAAATAGGATTAGAATAAAGGGATATTTATTTGAGAAAATAAATAGAATAAAGTAAATATTTATTTAGAAAATAAATACGATATTATAAAAGGAATTAGAATTAATCAGTTAAAGTTAAAGGAGTGAAACGAATATAGTTTATTTGAAAGGAGTTAATCAGTTAGAGTTAATCAGTTAGAGGTAATCAAATAGAGTTAAAGATATAGAGTTAAGAAAAATTAGAAAATGACTAGAATTAGTAAGTTGAATAGGTTCCTGAGTATCGATCTGATGTTGGTTTCGGCCTTCGGGGTTTATACTTAGGAAGTTATCCTCTTGTTAGTTTATAGTTAGAGTCTGATAGATGTGGAAGAATAGTGATACATAATTAAGCCATGGAAATGTTTTCCAGTGTTAATAACGTATATTTTCTAAACATAGAAAATGAGGAAATATATATATACATATGTTTGATGATTGATCGATATAATTTCCATCTGGAAATAATATCGTTGTTTGCACACTTGTTTTTCTTTGATAGTTAAATCATAGACTATCAAAGTTTTGACCATTTTAACGTTGTTAATATGGAGAGACCGGTTGGATTATTATCCAAAGAACCACTCTGTATTGGCATAAGCGTTGCGAATCATATATGCCAAAGAAAATTGGAGACGGAGTAAAGCGCAAGGGCTATTGTATAAGTCTTAGATAACAGTGCCTAAGATGGATATACTGAATAGTGCCTTCGGTTTGTCCAGTCCCAGGACAACTTGTATGGACGAAGGTCTGACAGAGTATATCTGATAGATCACATAAGTTGATCGTTTCAAACGTATTTACGTTGGTGGCGGTGGAATTCATTTCTCTTAGCTTATACCCATGGTATTTTTGGGAAAATCAATTTGTGATTTGGCGGGTATGACGATGTGGCATTCAAAGTGAATGAAGATTTGATATGAAAAAGATAAGCGTAGCTTCTAGCCTCACATCCGGTAAATGACAGAAATCGGGCAAGCAGCATGGCTAAGTCGGTCGCACCGAAGTAGGGTGTATAATCACCTATCTAGAGAATATTCATTTGCTTCTTTAATCTATTAATGTTGTCCCATATATATACGGGAAGGGTTGCTGATCCCAATCGTTGGTGATGTGCATTCGATTCACTCAAGCGAAATGAGTGGTCGGTCATGTGTGGCTGAGTTGCAAGATGTTCTTGTTGAACTCCAATGTATCGTTCCTAGAATACACTGATCGGAAGGTGGTTCCATACCTTGTCATAGTTGGAAACCCATTATCCAATACGTGCTTGCAATTTTGATTGTATACTATTTATGTAAAATGTGAGATGAAAGCGTTTCTGCTAGATTGATATCTATTTATACTTAGACATTATTATAATATCAGAATGATATTGTTTGTCAAAGATGTTGGATTCTCATAAGGGAAAACCCATTCCATATTCACGGCGTGGTCTTATGAGATATCATATACCTGTATAACTGTTTTAAACTGTTTTACTCATACCATTCCCATGACTGGCCCGGAGTTTATTTTGTTTTGTTTCCCTAAACTCTTGGGTGCCCAATTTTGTACGGGCAGTCAAGTAGTCAGGATTTACAGATATATCTGAAGAGCTGGAGCAGGAGGCTTCAGGTTCATATAGCTATAGTTTATTTCCGCTGTGTTGTAAGTGCTGTACTCTGATAAGTGCTATTTTATACATAACTGTTATATTTCAAAGTTATGTTATACCTTATATGTTATTCGTTCCGCTGTGAGATTCGTGTTACTCTGATGATGTAAGTTCTTCTTTTCTTCTTCTATTCTAAGTTTCTATCTTATCTATCCTCACCCTCTATCTTCTTTCTATTAATTTCTTGAATTTCCAGTACAATTTGGGGTTGGACTTGTGTTATTTTGTCAGCTCAAATTGGTCCGGATTTTCGGGTCATTACAATTTATGTATTCGGGAGCTGATCGCTTGGGGTAGGGTTTTATGGTACACTTAGTTCTGTCTGTTTCTGTTGGTACCGTCTGTTTATGTTGGGTGGCAACACCTGTCTGCGTGGTACCGTCTGTTCGGGTGGTAAAGGCCCATTTACTAGTGTACACCTAATTCTACATTCTGTTTCCGTAGGGATTAATCTGTTTCTGTTCCTTCTGTTCGGGTGGTAAAGGCCCATTATTAGCAATTCTGTTTGTTTCTGTTGGGGGTGGTAAAGGCCCATTACTAGCATTCTCTTCTGTGGAAATTATTCCGTTCCCATTTCTGTTTCAGTTTAGACATTAGGATGACACCTAGTCCTGTTATACTAGTATTAGTGCAGAGAAATGAAAAGTGATATTATTCTATTCCTTCTATTTAACCTAAGTACATCTGCTGCTCCTGTTACTGTTATCTCTCATCCAGTTTTATTTGCATGCCATGATTATTATTATCTGTTCATATGCTGAAAGTCACTGGACTTGCCAGACTTTATGTCTGACCTTGCTTGTTTTCGCCCCTTTTTCTTCCGTTTCCCCCCACGTTTTCCCAAGAAGGAATACTTTAGCTTGATCCGGATTTCTTCTGCTTGAAGTACTTAGAGTGCTTAAAGTATGGCTTGACTCCTTATGGCGGCTTCTGTGGGGATTATGATTTTAAAGTTTTGTACTCTGATGATTTTCTGAACAAGACTGATATTTATGTACTTGAGTTTTTGGTAAAGATGTAACCAAACTGATTTCTGTTTTCCGCTGTAATAAAGTTATAATTTCTCAAGTATTGTTTATCTGTCTTGTAAATTTCTGTTCTGTCTACTAAAACGCTCGACCAAAGTTAAGGCATTCCCTTTGTGAGTGACCTTAACGAAGGTGGGGTGTTACAAATTAGTTAGGATATTTTTAATTTGATTTTTCTATTTTATTTTATTGATTTTCTCCTTGTATCTGCCTTCTAAAAATCCCAGTGATTACAAACGATACCCAAAAATCACCAAACTGGACATGCACCTTCAGTTCGACATTACGGTCCCAACGAAACTGGTTTCGTCGAATTCCGACTCCGTATGCTCACACAACGTATTTTTAACCGTCGGAATATCGACTGTTTTTCACTCTAATAATCCGTACGGTCACACAGTGACTCTAAAAATCATGGAAATTGAAATCTAGCAATAATTTAATATTGCGGATCCAACAAAATTGGTTTCGTCGAATTCTGAGGTCGTTCGCAAAAGTGGCTATTTTTAAAGCTTTGGATGGCCCATTTAAATATATAAATATAATTAAATTTAATATTTAAAAATAAATATTATCGTATATATCCACAGTGGAATATCATACAGCTCTACTGGGATTTATAACTCGATATTCCAAATCTGGGTCAACCCGATATTCGATTTATATTGAAATTCCTTTTTAAAATATAAATAATTCCTTTATAAATTATAAAGGAATTCCATAGCGACTTTTTCTAAAATTTGATTTGGACGTAAATCAGAATCTACATGACGAAATCCCGATTTTTCTCTTCCATTAGAAAGATATACTCCACCAGCTCCACACGTTTCTTGTTTCATAGAAATCCGGCTTAAACGAATCCTGTACATTCAGTTGAAGTTCAAATCACCAATTTACGGACTGCAACGCCATTTCGAGTTCGATTATAATTATAATATAATTATACGTTCAAACTGTAGTTATTTAAACATATTCGTTATTCAAATTCAGTCCCAAGCTGAATTAAATATCACAGATGATCCAGTTCACACCATATCGCCATTTAAGCCAATTCTGATTATTTCAGAATTAAACATATTATTTAATTTATTATTTTAATTAAATATTCACCATTATTTAATTCTACGACCATTATATCCTTTTAATCACCCTTTAAATAATTAAACAAATTAATTATTATACCGTTGAAGATGCGGGTCATTACATTACCTCTATTGGATCCAATTGTTAAAATAACGATTTGGTATTTCACTGAAATTAAACACGGTTTAATTTCATCTGTTAAATCAACAACCAAATTTATAACTAGTGAACGGGTAACTATCAGCAAGCAGAGCACACACACAAATAAAACCCAATTTATATAAAATATAAATGGGAGTAACTGAGTGAGTTTAACACACCTGATCTTTGATTTCGTTGTTTACAAAGCTCGTTTCAGTTAAATTAGATCAACATTTAATTTAACTGAAAATATCAGTAGACTCCAATCACGTCCCTTTCCTATTCCATGATCTTGTCTTCGTCATCATGATTCCAACGCCTCTTGAATCGTTCGATTCTGTTCATCAAATAAAAGTTACAAAAGTTTTTAGTTTACGACTTTACTAGAACAATTAAACCTATGTTATAATTAACCTTAGTTAATTATAATTTAGTTTACACAAATTATTAGACTTAGTCTTTTGAACAGGACGACTTCCGTTTGACTATATAAACACTGCTCCAAAACTTAAACTAAATTAAGTTCCTAAATTGCCATTTAAAATAACTAATAACATGATTTAAGTGATTCTGACCACTAATTACCCTATTAGTATCCTTAATTTTGTTTTAAAATAAACTCCCCATTGTTTATTTTTATTTATTTTTACTTAAGCAGATTATTCTGGAAAAACATGGTCCAACATTAGTCCCAGTAACTTATTTCCTAATCAGGTTTTAAGGTAACTAATTAAGATAATTAACCCATTGTATTACGTTGGTGTAATAGTGCGTAGACCAATCCTCGTCTCCCAGCTTCGAATGGACGTTTTGGTCACAAATTTCCCTCATTCGTTTGTTCGAAGCACACATCCCAAGCCTACTTTGTTATCTGACCTTCGCTACTGGCACTACATCGATCCGCTTGAAGTCCCTAAACCTTCGATCCTAGGTCACAAACCCGCCACCTTCACAGTCGATCGGATCAGGATCCGACGGTGTCACCTCGACGGCCCTGTGAACTCAACCCTTCCCTCAAGTCCGGCGACACTTGACGCCTCCTGTTGCTCGAGATGGACTTCGAACCAACCCCCATTAATGACCGAATTCCGGTCTCCATGAAGCTTCAATCAAGATCATGGCTGGTCAGATATTGGGCCTTAGTCCCCTCTTCGATTTTGTGCTGAAGGAAATTGGATTGGATAAAAGAAATCGAAAGGAAATTAGGAGGAGAGTTCACGAAATTTGGTTAGTTCTTTTTTTTAGTGGCAGTGCTTAGAACAAATTGGCCAGGACAAACAAATTTTTTTGGGTTACCAGTTGTTGGGGTATATATATAAGGGTTGGTTTATTATTATTTAACTTAACAAAACTTAGCGGCGAAGTAGTTGATAAATACCACTACAAACGATCCCTGTTTACTGATAAAAAGGGTAATCTTAGAGTAAAAAGGTATTCTGGATCCAATGGGACAAGTTTCGTTGAATTTCGACTTTGTTTGGAAAAAATTTCCTTATAAAACTAGAATTAAACACGTGTTTTATTTTACCACGATCACCAGATAAATCCAATCAACTTGAAATCTTGAAATCCTACAATAATTTGTTGATACGAACCCAATGGCACTAGTTTCGTCGCATTCTGGGACTGTTTGCCCGGTAGGCTATTTTTACGCGCACCGCAATGCCCTTTTTGACACCAAATTTTGCCGATCTCCAAAAATAACAAACTATATACTTATCCTGACTCTAATCGACCATACGAACTCAACGGAACTGGTTTCATGGCTTAATTCGATCGTCTGCTCAAGTACGCGCTATAGAAATTATATGGACATTTTTGGCTGCTCTGGTCACATATGACATCGGTTTGCCAAGCCGTTTGATTTTCTAATAATAATTTAGCGATACGGTTCCAATGAAACTAATTTCATCGAAAACGGAGTCCGTTTGCAAAACGGCCATTTTAAGGGCCGATAACGATTTCCATAACGTTTTTTCCAAAATTTGGTTTGACTATAACTACCAATCTATAACACGGAATCTGGATTTTTCTCTTTCATATGAAAACTATCGTCAAGACGATCCCAACGTTTCTTGTTCTTAGAAATGCGACTTATATCGGACTCTGTATATTCAGTTGAATTTCAAAACCCTATTTTGCGAACTGCAGCGCTATTTCAAGCTCGATTATATTATATATATAAACCATAGCATTCAACTTCGTTTTAAATAACGATTAAATATTAAAATCCCTTAATATTCCAAATAAAATATTTAAAACCAATTAAATAAAATATTTGATGGCCAAAAACACGGGTCATTACAAGTGTGGCCGTGGGCTGAATAATTTATTGTAGGAGTTTTCTATGGAGAAGAAGGAGAGTAAAGGACAAAAGAATTATGGCCTGAGTTTGTCATGTTGGGCTTGAGCTTTCGGCATCTAAAAAAAGAGAAAAAAAAGAGTTGGAAAGAAACGTTTGGCCTAGGATTGGATTATAATACATGCGCAGGAACGTTTTGGGGTTGTGCGGGTATGCATGGCATTTGGAATTGAGGACGTGCAAGAAGCGTGTACAAGAAGATGGTTGCATAGGATATGGGGAATTGATGCATGGTGTGAAGAAAATATGCGCATACACCAGGTAGTGAATGAGAGCAACTTCGGTCTAAATATTCAACGTTAAAGAAGAATTAGGGGTAATTAAAATTAATTAGATTAATTAAACTTTACATACAATCGATAATTTTTTATCGTATAACACTCGTATATGTTATCAGAGTCGAACAAACTCAGTTGTGTTGGGGAATGATTTGGAAAACACGATGCTTCTAAGCCAGAATGGTGTGGTTTGAAGCTAATCAAACCTTTATATAATTTCAAACGCTCGTTTGAAGTTGTATAAGCCAATCTGAGCCGACAATCGGAGATATAATGGTGAGTTAACTCTCACACTTTTCTGGAATGCTATGATGGGATAAATTCATATTAACCATAAATTATAATTGATGATATAAAATTGGTTGGATGGATATTATGGGTGTTCTATTAGTTGTTTATTGTTGGTTTGATTGACGTTACCTATATTTTAACAGCGATAAATTAATGAATAATCATTCCATATATCATCATAAACTGTTATTATAATCTGTGATGTAGGGAAGAATGGTTGGAGGGATCCAACCGGGTCCCTCAAATAATTGTTTGTTATGATTTATTTGTTGTGTTATTTATATATGGATTGTTTACCCCAAATGATATTATATCATGTTTGAATGTTAATGATTGAATGGATGTTGATCATTGAATTTAAATTCAACGGTTGTTGTATTTTAATTAATAGGCAGTATTGATAAAGTAATTGGCAGTGAATGGCCAAAAAACCATTGTTTTTGGATGTCATTTTGCCGTTAGGCGAATTGACGTTATGTAAGCTATAAAATTTATTTCTATAACTAAATCGAGTTTTCAAGTTTATTTTTATGTAAGTTATTTAAAATAAAAGTTTTATAATTATTTTTTTATAATCGTATTTTACAAAAGAATTATTAAACGATTTATTTTTATATAATGGGCAAAAAGACAGAAATTAACCGGAAGGTTAATAATCGAAGATGATTGTTTTCAAGGAAAAAAATTAAGCATGTTATATTAAATTAATTATACTTTTATTTAATTTAATGAGAAACATCAAAGGAAACCGAATAGCGGTTAATGGTATTTTTAAATTGACTTAATCAACTGTTTCAAGTAAAAGCGTTATCGAATTTGTCATTTGGTAAGTATTTAAATTTAGCGAATATTCTTAGAAGTTAAGCAAATCTAATTAATCATCTTAAAGGGATTATCAAAATTTGTATATTGGTAATGAAGTTAATAATGATTTAATAACCCTTTTAAAGAAGTTAACTTTAAAAAGGACTTTGTACAAGGATTAATAAATAAAGTTTATAAATCTCGAGCTGAGGCGACATTTAAATATATACATTAACCAAAATCAAGTAAAAGCGATGCAAAGGTATTTGAAAAATAAATCCAAATAAAGTTTGTAAAGAAGTTTTAAACCAAAACGATGTAAGATGTTGACTGGGTAAGGACGATTTATTTGTTAATGGATTTCTATAATTAAACCCAAAGTTATAAATGAAATAAGATTGAGACGATTTAGGGCTTAAAGACATGTTTTTGATGAACATTTGTGTATAAGCAAATCAAGTATGGAGTTTACAATTGATGGACGATTTCGAAGGTAAGAAATGGTTTATAAAACCATAAGTGAGACGAAACGATCGATAAATAAGACTTTTATGATGATTCTTGAGTTACAAGCTTTTATTTATTTTAAGATAAGAACGTTTTCGATCAAGGTCTGAGAGTTGATTAGAATACCCCAACTTGAACGACTTCACTACTATCGAGGGATGGTATTAGTTTGTAAAAGTAAGTATGTTGGAAGGATGATTCGTCAAGATAAGAAAATAATAATCAATTTTAAATCGAGGAAATGATTTAAGATTCAATAAAGAATTTTGATGAAATAGTTTTAATAAAAGGGTCCTGAGCTGCCAAGGTACTTGACAATACTATAGTGATTGATAGTTAAAAAAAACCCGACTATCAAATCAACATTCCTTATGACCTTTTGACGAGTTGTTTCGAAGAGACCGGGATGGGAAGTAGACCCAAAACTGCTTCGAATCAACTATGCGTTCGCGACTAACGTGCAGAAAGATTGCAACACCCCGTAAGTTTAACAACACTTAAGAAGATAAATTAAAGAACAATTAAATATATATTCAAAATTAAGTGAAACGAACTGTGCTATTGCGTTTGTCTTAGAATTCTGGTCAGAATAGACTCTTGGTTTGCACAAAACGGACACCGTATGAAGAAGTTATCAAGATTTGAAGTTTGTATACGCATAAGAAGAATATATATAAATAAAGTAAGCTCAGAATTCAAAACAGTTCAAAATTCGAGTGGAAGGGGTGTAATAACCCGTAAATCTGGGCCAATTTAAAATTTTTATTTTGGCAATTTTAGCGAATTTTGATTATTTAAAATGAATTATTTTAAATAATAACGACGAGAAATTTATTTTGAATATAATTCGAACGTATATATTCGTTTGAATCGACGATAGAATATAAATATTTATTTACATTTATAAAAGGAACTGAAAATGGCGCGGTAGTTCGATAATTCGATTTCAAACTTCAAATGAATGTACAGGATTCAAAATAAACCGGATTTTAGTGAAACCAAAAATAATAGAATCTAATTGAGAATATCTCTCCAACGAATCCGAAAAATCAAAATTTCATAACGGGAATCAAAAGTTATGATCAAATGAATTTTCAGAATAGTCGCGATGGAATTCAGGCCCTTAAAAATAGAAATTCTGCAAACGACCTCGGATTTCGACGAAACTACTTTTGTTGGATCCGTGATGTCAGGTTATTGCTAGATTCCAATTTTCGTAATTTTTCGAATCAATATGTGAGCGTGGCAAAGGAAAACGAGTTTGACCAGTTTCAGTTGATTTTAATCGACTGGAAAATGGCCATTTTTCAAACGATCTCGAAATTCGACGAAACTAGTTTTGTTAGGACCGTATCGTTAATACGAAGCTAGGAAATATTTTTCGGGAATTTTTAGAGTCCGTATGTGACCCCGGTAATTTGAAATGTACGTTTAAAATTCAGTATAATGATTTAAATGTAAATTCAACGAAAACTGATCGTAACGGCCGAATTGGCTTACGCAGCATATCCCATTGTGTTCGGAATGGGGATAATATGCTATGGACGACAGGCGATGGGCCTCGTTTCGAGTTCGAATGAAAAAGTTACTTTTTGGTTTTTAAAATTAAAAATAATATATTATCAATACACCCCCTTCCCTCTATTCCTCAGTCAAACGGTCAAAATAAAAAAAACCGCTCCAGCCCTAGCTCGTGCCCACCGCGCCACTTCCCCGCGATTCCCCCACGCCGCCGCCTGCGCTCGCCATCTCCGGAGGTCGACCTCCCCCCCCTAGTCGCCCCTCCACCTCGTCGAACCCCCCCTGGTGCGCTTCCCTCCCCTGTTCGATTAAACCCCTTCCTCTAGTCGCGAAGAACCACCCTCCTCTCACTGCCAAGTCTCCTGCCCTGCTCCTCCTTCCACCGCAACTCCGGAGTCCACCGCCTGAAGTCGATTGTGAGCCTTTTAATTAAATTTCCTTTTCAGTTTTTATCATAGATTAAATTATGATTTCTTTTTATATATATATAAATTTCAGTTTCTAAAATATATAAAGCATAGCGAATAAAAATGGTTTTTTTTCTTTAGGTATGAAAGTTTAATTTTTCAATGTATAGAAGTGATTTATATGGAAGATTTAGAAGTTAATTTTTTTTATATAATCAAGATATTAAAAATATAATTTTTATATTATAAAGAGGTTAAAAATATAATTTTTATATTATAGAAATAATAAAAATATGATTTTTATATAGTAGCGAATATAAAGATTTGATTTTTATATTATAGAAATATTAAAAAAATATGATTTTTATAAGTTAGAGTATATAAAAATTCGATTTTTATATGAGTAGTGAAGTAAAAATCTGATCTTTGTATAGGTAGCGATATAATAAAAAGGCGATTTTTATTATATATATAACGATATAAAAATACGATTTTTATATATGAGGTAGCGATGTAAAGATGTAATCTTTATATAAAAGGAAGCGTTGTAAGAATATATAATTTTTTTTTATATAAAGCGACATTATAAAAACGTGATTTTTAAATTGAACATCACATTAAAAATATGATTTTTATTATGAACAGCGTGAAAAGAAGTGAGAAGGAACTGATAGAAATCAAAAAGGAATTTAGACAGTACGGCAGTTCAGAAGCAAAGCACGGCGGAGTGGGACCCTCTGTGAGAATTTCTCACCTTTAATTTTATTTTTTAGTTAAAATATATACTAGGATGCAGACGATGTTTAGTAGCACCCGACACCCGTCATCCACAGACCATGGACGGCTTGTATGCTTGTTTGATTTTGATGTGTAGTTGATTGTGTGATGTGAAATGAAATAAAATATTTATATAGTTAAAAATATTTTATAGTTAAAAATAGAATTTTTAACGTGCATATGAAATGAAATAAAAATAAACAAATTGGACGATTTGTTTATATACACACATTTGAATGATATTGATTGGGATGATAAATTTTACACATCGCCCAACTGCACAAATAAAATCTGTATTTGATTGTTTGAAACCCCACACGGGTATTGGGATGATATATGACATACACTAATCCCAATAATTAGTTGTATGTCGATCGATTGATTGACAGACTGTTATAAGCGTTAAATATTTATATTCGATGCTTATACAGTGTAGAATGCACTTTGGATGATGGTTGATTATTCATCGTTGTTATTGTATACATGTGTTGTAGAAAATCCATATAATTAACATTATATGGTAATTGATTGGGCCTCATTCCATATTTGAAAAAAATAGAAATATTTGAAATAGAAATATTTGAAATAGAAATATTTGAAAAAGAAATATTTGAAATAGAAATATTTGAAATAGAAATATTTGAAATAGAAATATTTGAAAAAGAAATATTTGAAATAGAAATATTTGGAATAGAAATATTTGAAATAGAAATATTTGAAATAGAAATATATGAAGCCGTGTTGATTAGATTGACGCCATTTTGACGTGAAAGATATTTATATCGATTTTATTCATTTTATAATGAATATCGAAAGTGATTTCAAAATATGATATTTTGAAAAGAATTGAAATTCGAATTAAATTGAATTGAAATGAATTCGAATTAAATCGAATAGAAATGAATTCGAATTGAAAATGAATAGAACGAATTCGAATTGAAATTGAAAATAAATGAATTCGAATTGAAATTGAATATAAATGAATTCGAATTGAAATTGAATTGAATTGAAAACGAACTGATATTGAATTAGAAATCAATTTGAAATGAATTTAAAACAAATCTATAAGGAAAAATTCAATTTTGATTTGAATTAGAAATGAAGTTGAAATCGTTTTGAAAACGAATTTAAAACGAATTATAAAAATACGTTTTAAAGGGAAATCGACGAAGTATATACTATATATATATAATATAATGGCCTGAATAGAACGCGCCGCCCCGCGGCAGTTCGTGAATTTCGACCATTGACTTCGAACGGATATTACGGTAGATCCGACCGTCGGATTCTCCTAAAACCGGAACCGTTGGGTTCGTATCGAAAAGAGCTTTCTTATGAATATTAGAGATTTGAAATCTAATGGTTGGATTTGGAATTATGTCCAAATCAAATTTGGAAAAGGTCGCTGTAAGTGCAGTTCGATGGCCGTTGATGGAAATCGACTGTACGGGCCTTGATAAAATTATTAAAAATAGTAATAATTTGTGTAAAATCATATGAAATGATTTGGGAAGAATTGGGATGAAAAACTCCATATTTGAAAAGATAAAAATAGATTTTTATCGAAATGAACTAGTTTTGAACTAGAATAGTAATTTATTTATTTTTAAAATAAATAAAGTGAGTTTGAAATGGTTTTGAAATATAACCAGAATTTCCAATAATTGAATTGGAATGGATTTGAATCGAAATTGTCTTTGGAATATTTCGATGTTGGATTTCGTGATCATACAGATGTTGTTATGGAAATTTGAAAGATATGTATATATATCGTTATTTCCAATACGATATTTGTTGGTCGTAGAATTTGATATTGAATATAAGCCGATATATTTTCTATTCAGAGCCTCGTATTTAATATCAAATGTGATTTGGGTTTGTCGTGAATGGTGTCTTTATTAACACTATTCTTGAACCCAGTTGAGAAAAGATTAGATCTTTTTATTTAGATTTAATGAAGTGTACCAATTAAATAATATTTAATTGGAATTGAACTGGTATTGATTTTTGGGTTTATTGTGAACAGTGTTTTAAATAACACTTGTTCTTTAACCCGATAATTAATGAATGTGATTTTGGGTTTATCGTGAACCGTGTTTTAAAATGACACTGATTCTTAAACCCAGTTAAAGATTAAAACTAAGTGGAGTTTTAATGAATCTTTAATTAGATTGAAAAGATCGAGAATGGAGTATCATCAGTTTTGCTCCAGGCGATAGTTAAATCTTTAATTAGATTTAAACGTGAAATGGTAATTGAATTTACCGATAACACTGTGGTGTTAGATATGAAGTATTACCAGTTTTACTTCATGGGATGAATAGGTTGGGATTGGGAAATAAATTAAATGATTACTTCGGTGTGGTTCGCTAATCCCGACTAGTTTGAATTGATATTCAGAGGAGATTAAAAAATAAATTTAAAGAATTTATCTTTGATAAAATTAATGGGAACTTTTCCCAAAGTATAGGAATATTTGAATAAAAGAATATTCTGAATTGGAATGAGGAATATTCGATCCATTTAACTTACTTAAGTTAAATTTAGTTTCAATCATTCAAATTCCCATTAACTAGTGCTAATTAACCGTTTTGCCTATTTCACCCTTTTTATTTGATTGTAACTTGTTCAAATATATGTCAACTTAATTATAAACTAATCTAATTATATTTTCAACTCGAGTTATATATTCGATTTTGAATATAAATTCTCAATCTCTTTCACTTATCCAAAAACCCAATTTCGATTCAATTTTCCTTTAACTAATTATTCTCCAATTTAGTTAATTCTATTTAACCATTTAAAATATGATTTTTGTCTTAAAAATCATTTCACTTACTTCACTGGAGTTCATATTTACTTTGTATCTCCAGTCTGGATTTTTCTAATGTCAACTCGGATTTTATTTCCTTAAAATCCTTTTATTTATTTAATTAAACCGTTATGGTTTTATAATGGTTCTGGCGCTGCTTTTCTAAAAATTTGATTTTGATATAACTCAAAATTTATACGACGAAATCCAGATTTTTCTCTTTCATTATAAAACTATTATTCAACCGGTCCCGACGATTCTTGTTTCAAAGAATTCCGACTTCAATTGAGTTCTGTATACTAAATTGAAGTTCGAATCGCCAATTTACGAACTGCCGCGCTATGGCGAGCTCGTTTTAATTATATTTATAAATATAAACGTTTTAACTTTGTTTATAATAAATTCAACTCCATTCTGATATATTGTTAATATATATCCAATCCATTTCACATAATATTTCCGATCTATTTCACTTCTAATATTCAAATCCTATATATTTACAATATTCAAATTCCATGTGAATTTCTTTATTCAAACTCTATATTTGAATTTCCTTCTACTCAATTTCTATTTGAATTTTCTTCTATTCAAATTCTAATTCAACTTCTTATCTTCAAATTCTATTTGAATTTCTTATCTTAAATTTCTATTTGAAATCCTTTGTTCAAATTCTATTTAAATTCCTTTGTTCCATTTCTATTTGAAATCCTTTGTTCAAATTCTATTTAAATTCCTTTGAATTCAAATTTTATTTAAACTCCTTTTATTTAAAATTCTATTTCAAACTTTATATTTTCTTTGAATTCTAATATTCAACCTCCACTTTATATTCTATTTGAAATTCTATTTAACCAAATTCCATTTGAATTCTAATATTCAAATCTCTATTTGAATTTTCTTTATTTAAATCCATTTGAATTCTTTGAATTCAAATTCCATTTCAATTTTTCTTATACAATTTCTATTTGAATTTTCTTTATTCAAATCCATTTGAATTCTTTGAATTCAAATTCCATTTCAATTTTTCTTATACAATTTCTATTTGAATTTTCTTTATTCAAATCCTATTTAAATTTCTATGTTCAAATTCTATATTTGAATTCCCTTATATTTTACTTCTATTCGAAATCTACATTCCAATTCCCATTTCACTTCTATTTGAAATCTATATTCCAATTCTCATTTCAAAATTTCTTTGAAGTAATATAAATATATACATATATTTATATCTATCTCAAATTCAAAACATTTGAATTTTCAAACAGCTTGTTTCTTTTCAAACAAATTTCCATCAAAACTTTTCTAAGGCAGCAATTCATCACTTAAAAACTCGAAAATGAACACTGATGATGTTGCGACCATCATCAGAATTATTTCCCAACTACTGAATGAGTTCAGTACTATATTTCTTTCAAAATCCATTTAGAAAAATATTTTCCAAACTCCCAGGATTTTAAATTCTGAATTCTGGTTGGAATTCAATTTCAATTTATCACATTTGTATATTTGATTTCATATACAAATTCCATTGGTTATATATATAACTATTTCTGTTTTATAATCTAATTCGATTATATTCCTAACAATCAACTTAACTATTTAAAAACAATATCGTGTCCAATCTTCTGTTCAAGTGTTTATAAACTCCTATCGACATCGTGGCGTCCCACGATTCGACCAAAATTTATAATTCACTCAACAGACTAGTCAACACAATATAAAACAGTTTTTATATCAAATAACAAATACGCTCTCTCGTATATATATATACTCAACCCATTCTAGGATACTACTGATCCTATCTCTAATGAGCACATTCCAACAAGCCTAGGTATTCGCTCAACCTAAGCTCTGATACCAACTGTAATGACCCGCAAATCCGCAACATTAGAGTTGACTATATACATCATACGTCCAACCCAAATATCACGAAAATACGAAACATTTTTTTTAGAAGAAAGAGGTAGAAGAAGAACATAAATAACAACACAGAATCTCACATCGCAGCGGAACAAAATATAATATATCATAACTTTTGAAATACAAAATTTCAATTGTATAACATAAACTTATCAGAGTACAACACTTACAACACAACGGAACCACTATAACTAGATAACGCTGAAGCCTCCTGCTCCAAGCTCCTTTAGATATATCTGAAAAATCCTGAACTACTTGACTGCCCGTACAAATTTAGGCACCCAAGAGTTTAGGTAGAACAAAACAAATAAACTCCGGGTCAGTCATGGGACTGGTATGAGTAAACAGTTTAAAACAGTTCAGAAAACTAAATGATATCTCATAAGACCACGCCGTATAACACGGAACGGGTTTTTCCCTTATGAGAATCCAAACACTTGATTTAACTTTCAAAATCCCTTTGAAAGGAACTATAATCTTTATATCAAAACTCTTTTGATATTATAATAATGTCTAAATCAAGTAGATAACAATCTAGTGGAACGTTTTCATCTCACGTTCCACCTATATAATATACAATCAAAACCGCAAGCACGTATTGGGTATTTGGTTTTCCAACTATGACAAGGTATGGAACCACCTTCCGCTGGTATATCTCTAGAGGAGAATACACCGAGTTCAACAAGAACATCTTGCAACTCAGCCACACATGACCGACCACTCATTTTGCTTGAGTGTATCGAATGTATATCACCAACGGTTGGGATCAGCAACCGTTTCCCGAATGGGACAGCATCGACAATAGATTTTTAGAAGTAAATGAAACTCTAGATCAGGTGATTATACAGCCTAATAGGTGCGACCTACATAGCCATGCTGCCTGCCCGATTTCTGTCATTTACCGGTTGATGAGGCTAGAAGCTACGCTTTATCATCACACCAGATTCACTTCGAATGCCACATCGTCAAATCCATCAAATCACTGATTGACGTCTACAACAATACATTACGTGTTAGCTAAAAGAAGTTTCCTTCTCCGCTTCCACTCTTGGTACGGTTGAAGAAATCAATGTACGTGAGCTTTCTGGAAATACTCTGTCAGACATTCATCCATACACGTCACCCAGGAACAGGATGAACCGAAGGCACTATTTCTATTAATAGAAAAAGTCCTTGCACTCTACTCCGTCTTCGATTATCTTTATATAATCTGATTCGCACGCTACTGCCAATACGGAGTGGTTCTTCGGATAATAATCCAACCGGTCTCTCCATATTGACAACGATAGTCAAAACTCCGATAGTCTGTGATTTAACTATCGGATAAAAACAAGTGTTTCGACAGTCGATGATTTAACTATCGAATAAAACAAGTGTTCATCCAAACATCCAACAAATCAGTGAGCCTTTAATTAATATTCCATTAATTAAATCTCTTCTCTATTTCTTTATCAATATTTGTTAACCAAATATTTTCATATATCGCCTCCTTTATTTTCTAACTTTAGAAATATTTATTATTCTATTTCCAAGCTTACATTTATTTGGGTTAAACCAGATGTTGTGTAAAACATCGGTACGACAACCCAAATACTATATTCAACTAACTCTCATTCAACATTGATCTTCGAGCCTGAAATCTTACTGTTTATCTGTTAATAATGAAATCAATCAAGTTGGGGTATAACTACCTCTCAGACCTTGACTGAATAACATTTATAATGTCAAAACAGATATGACTACTTACTTAAATAATCAATACCATACAACTACTGATTCACTTTTAAACACGTATACTCTTCCTCTTTCTATTCTTACTAGATTTTATCCCTAGTCTTCCTTTTTGATTATACTATTCTATTTCTAAGTTCGTTTCCTTATCGACTTCTATATATTTTGATATGTTAATTTCTAACTATCAAATTATCTTAAAAATATTCTATCTCCTTAAATTCCAGGAAAAATTCGCCATAACCTCCTTTGTACCGGGAGCATCGGGAAAATCCCCAAACTGCCACACAGGCCTTTTCCAATCAAAAAGAAAAAGAAAAGCCAAGCGGCTAGCCGATACGGCGCATAAAATCTCATATATGAATTAAATACGTACCTTTTTGTCGGGCAATCTATTTATTTCACTTCTATACTTTATTCCAAACCTGTCTCCTGTATATTTAACTATACCAGTCGTTTTAACTAAATTCGTTAATTAATTTGTTAATTAACTCTTTAGTCTATTTCACCTTCATATTTGAACATGACATGTTCAAATATATTTTAACTTGCATATTAACAAATTCTAATTATGCTCATACTCTCGTTTCCTTATTGACTTCTCTATTCAAATTCCAATTCAATTCTATTTGAATTCTCTTTATTTAAACTTCATTTGAATTCTATATTCAAATTCTATAGTTTAAAGTCCATTTGAATTCTATATTCAAATTCTATTTGAATTCTCTGCATTATTTATAAACAACGTTTATAACTTCACTTAAAATCCCCCATTTATATATTTATAAACAAGGTTTATAAATTCAATTCAAATCCCATCTTTTCATTTATAAACAAAGTTTATAAATTCAATTCAAATCCCGTCTTTTCATTTATAAACAAAGTTTATAAATTCAATTCAAATTCCATATTTTCATTTATAAACAAAGTTTATAAATTCAATTCAATTCCATCTTTTCATTTATAAACAAAGTTTATAAATTCAATTCAATTCCATCTTTTCATTTATAAACAAAGTTTATAAATTCAATTCAAATTCCATATTTTCACTTATAAACAAAGTTTATAAATTCAATTCAATTCCATCTTTTCATTTATAAACAAAGTTTATAAATTCAATTCAATTCCATCTTTTCATTTATAAACAAAGTTTATAAATTCAATTCAAATTCCATATTTTCATTTATAAACAAAGTTTATAAATTCAATTCAAATTCCATATTTTCATTTATAAACAAAGTTTATAAATTCAATTCAATTCCATCTTTTCATTTATAAACAAAGTTTATAAATTCAATTACTTGTTTTATATACCTTCAAACAAGTTAATATTTTCTATAGTCTTATTTAAAATTCAAATTCTATTTATAAAAATAGAATTTCCTTTTTAAAATCTCAAATACCCTTTTCGATATTTTTATAGATCAATATTCAAGCCCCATTGATATTTTAAACAATCGAATCAACCAATTTTCAATCATTTGATTTTTAACACATCATATATGAATATATATGAAATCAACAAACAACAGATAATATATATTTTTGAGGAATCCAGTTGGATTCCTCCAACCTGTTTTTCCTGCATCCACAGACGTTAGCACATAAATAATACCATCCTGCTTCGAGGCAGGATATCGCGGTATAGAAGGTCATCCACTAGTCATAGCGTGGGGCGTATAGGGTAATCATCCGCTATGAAACCGCGGGCATCCGCTAATGAAACTGCGGGAACAATCCAATCATCAACCCAATATATATATATAATAGTTAAGCCTAAATAACTATATATATTTAAATCAACCAAACAGCATTCAAACAAGCATAACAATTATTTTTAACGATATAAAAATAATTCAAAACAAACAGGTGAGATTTACTCACCAGGGTTTTTTTTATCAGATGGAATATATCGGAGGTGTTTGATTTTAAAAACTAAAATTAAACCGATGTTTAATTTTAGCTTCAAATCCCAATTGACTTTAGAGATTCACCAATCCAAAATGAAGAAAATTCCTTCGTGAATGCAACGCAACTGTCCATACTTGATTTCGACCTTGTATTAGTTAAATACAAGATTAATAAGAAATTTGATTAACTAAATTGGCAACCATAACTTAATTTACTTATTTTAATTAACTTAAGTAAAAATAATTACCTTACTAATCCAAGCTATTAACACTAGAACTGCCTAACTCCATGTCTTACTGATCAACGAAACTCCAATGTGCCACAGCAGGTTCACTTGATTCAAATATCCAAGTCCTACCCTTCTTCTCTTACCCAAAGTCCTACTGCTATGATCGAACATCAGCTCCAAACCCCAAAACAAAGATTGAACTCAAGGGAACACTTACTGTCGAACGCACTTCACTTGCATCCTGACTTGGAGCTTTTCGAGCTACTGGACTCGATGTCGTACAGTCAAACCAAGGCCAGGGATCACCCAAAATCTAGCAATAGTCGTTCCTCAGACCCACGAACTCCACGACGTCCTCAACACACAGTTCGAATCCACATACATCGCACCCCATTCAGAACTTCCGGCGACCTTCCTAATTCAAAAACTGGTAACTCGAACGCCTCACAACCATTTGAAACCGTGACCTACGATCAGCTCGACCCCTCCTTGAAATCGCGACACCCAACCAAGCACCCAGATCGACTTTACATCCGTTATCGCACCCTACAGAAACTCCAAACTCAAACAGTCCGAACTCTATCCTAATCGCGATGTCCAGACCTAGAACCAATGAACTCGCGATCGAACCTGGATCGAGTTCAGAGAACTTGCAATGGTGAATCGAACGAGGAGACCAAATTTTCATTTTGATTTCAAAAGCACGAGCGACCCCTTTTCTGCTGAAGCTTCGAATTGTTTTTGAGGCATGGAGGGGCTTTTAATTTCGATCGTGAGGAACTGAGGATGAGAGGCACAACTTTTATGAAGAAATTTGTGGATTAAAGGAAGGCACGGGTTTCTTTTCATTTGTGGTAATAAAGGAAAGCAGGGGTTTAGTTTTAGTTTGTGAATGGTGGAATAAACAAGGCCACAACTTTATTTTATTTCATTTGAACCAATGTCCTTAAATTAAAATGCCCATGATGCTGAACTCCTTTCTAAACCCAACAACGGTCAATTCTAGGGTAAAACCACTATTCTGAACCCACTGGGATAAGTATCAAAGTCCAGTTCGATCATCTGTGAAAGATATAAATTTAAATTGATATAATTTAAATTTCAAACTATTTATTCTCCTTGAAAATAAATAAATATTATTACCGTTATAAATTTCAATATTAATTATTTGAACTGTTTTCAATTAAAATCAAAATTTGAATTAAACTAAATCCATTTTTGTATTCTGTTATTTTAATATATTCGATTTTAAATCGAAATTGATTATTAAATCGATAACTCCCTATGAAAAATTGATTTATTTACTTAACTCAATATTTAAATACATATTAAATATTTAAAATTAACCCCTAAGAGTCCGGGTCATTACAATATATCTGTTTGGCGGCGGAGAATTTATTCTCTTGCTTAACGCCCTTCTCTGAGACGTACGAGCTCAGGGGTCATATACAGATGGATATCAAACGCATAGAGTGAATTGCCTATGTGGCATGCCTAAGATGCAAATGATCAAGGCTTCTGTTGAAAAGCAAAGTCTTGTGGCTGATGATCAAAGCACCACCTGTGTGGCATAGCTTTGTGTAACGTGAATTCGCGAGCCTCACACCCCGGTTGTGAACCAGAAACGGGAGAGGACCTCAGAGAGGGCATGCGTTTCCTTCTAGCTAGGGTGGTGTCAGTGACCTACCAGCCCTGACATTTATATAATTTTCACCTGTGTGGTTGTTGCTGTTGCGAGGCGCCTCGGTTAGATCGGACGATCCGGGTCCGATGGAGCCATTCGTTGGCTCATTTACGCCCCAAAGGGCAGGGAAACGCAGTGTTCAGGCATTTTAATCCACATCGGTGGATCGGCCCTGACGATCCAAGGGCCCACCTGAGTCTGGGTCCTGAGGATCGGGCTAGACAGTCTCGAATCGGTTGAGGACTATCTTTTGCCTCGGTTCATAGATGGAAATCCAATTTCCAAATACGTGATTTTGCGGTTTTAATTGTAGAACTAGTATGGCGACATGATATATGGTACCCATGCCGCCTATGATTGATACTTATGATTTGAAATTGTTTTATACACTATGCACTTATAATAGTATCAAATGATTTGTTTTAAACGTATCAAGCATTCTTGGCTATTATAAGGTAAAAACCCTATCCTCCGGCTTGCGTTGCATTGTGTGATGGGAACTGGGTCTTATAATAGCTTCATTTTTCCTTATTTAGCATTGCGCTATTTGTTTTATGCACTGGTATTCTTGGGAGGAAACCCGTTCCGTGTTATACGGCATGGTCCCTTGATTTACCTTACTTTAAAGTAAAGTTTTAAATAACTATTTTAGTTCTCACACCAGTCCCATGACTGACCCGGAGTTTATTGTTTTGACCTAAACTCTGGGTGCCCCTATTTTGACACGGGCAGCTAGTAGTTTTGGTTTTGTAGATTTATATTCACAGGATCCTGGTTTACAGCTGGAACGATATCCTGAAAGCTTTGTATCCGTATATCTCCTTCTAGTTGTGTTTTGTATTATTTTCCGCTACGATGTATTTAAATGTAATTTAAATCTCTGATATTTCTGTGTAATATTCATTTATACTCTGTATATTCTTGCAATCTGATGGTATTGTTGTAATATACAATGAAATGTTCTTCCGTTTGCGTTCTACTTTGTCCTGTTCTCAAAACAATTCGTTCTTTCTCTTCTCTTCGGAGACCGGAGAAGTTCGGGTCGTTTCAGCTTGGTATCAGAGCTTTGGTTTACAAAGCTCAGAGAACAGGACACATTAGAACCATACGAAAGAATTCATCAGATAATTGGATTAGTAATATCCAATGAGAATGACTCGTTAGAGATGGGGTCAGTAGTATCCTAGAACGAGTGTGAAGAGTATTTTTTAAAAAAAAGAAAAAAACCAAATTTTGTTTTGAAAATTTAAATCAACTATTCGTATTTGATTATTTATTTTATATTGATTTGGACAGTCCAGTATATAAAGATTTTGCATATACGCCTTGCAAACGTGTATTTGAAGTTTTAATATACTGGATAGATATAGATTCACACTCTGATCGCCCGGAGGTGATTCTGATGATTGTAGCTACATCATCAGAATTAGTGTTCGAGTGTCGAAGGTGTGATATTTATATATTTCCATTAGACTGGTGTGAGAACTGAAATTAGATAGGGCTTATCGTTGTGAATTGGCATCAAAAACATGATTTTCTGTATATGTATATGTATCAAAATTATGAATTTGAAACGTTAATCCACTAATTGATTGATGTTTGTGTTGGTTGTTTATTTGTTTGATAATTTTGAACCATTACGCCTAATTGTATCAAATATTGAATTGTATTGAAAATTAGTCGCATTTGCTTGCATATATATGTACTTACATTGAACAGGTCATAGCAAAGAGGCTAGAGCAGAAGAATAAAATTTGTTTGCCCGACAATAGGTACATGTTTACCATAATTTACTGTTTTGTTTGGGTGATGATGATTTTATGAGCCGATTGGCTTTTTCTTTTTCTTTTTGAGATCAGAGGGCCTATATGGCAATTTCGGGATTTTCCCGTGCTCCCGGTGCAGGGGAGGTTATGGCGAAATTTTTCGAAAATTTAGGGTGTTAGCCAAATTTTTGAAAAATTTGAAAAATTCTTAGATACTGAAAAGTTGAAGAACTTAAGCCGTAATCAAAATAACGAAAGTTGAGTTGATTTGTGAAACAACTTTCGGCTTTGTTCCTTTTCGGGGACGAAAAGTTTTAAGTGGGGGAGATTGTAATAACCCGGAAATCTGGGCCAATTTAAATTTTTTATTTTGGCAATTTTAGCGAATTTTGATTATTTAAAATGAATTATTTTAAATAATAACAACGAGAAATTTATTTCGAATATAATTCGAACGTATATATTCGTTTGAATCGACGATAGAATATAAATATTTATTTACATTTATAAAAGGAATTGAAAATGGCGCGGTAGTTCGATAATTCGATTTCAAACTTCAAATGAATGTACAGGATTCAAAATAAACTAGATTTTAGTGAAACCAAAAATAATAGAATCTAATTGAGAATATCTCTCCAACGAATCCGAAAAATCAAAATTTCATAACGGGAATCAAAAGTTATGGTCAAATGAATTTTCAGAATAGTCGCTATGGAATTCAAGCCCTTAAAAACGGAAATTCTGCAAACGACCTCGGATTTTGATGAAACCACTTTTGTTGGATCCGTGATGTCAGGTTATTGCTAGATTCCAATTTTCATAATTTTTCGAATCAATATGTGAGCGTGGCAAAGGAAAACGCGTTTGACCAATTTCAGTTGATTTTAAACGACTGGAAAATGGCCATTTTTCAAACGATCTCGGAATTCGACAAAACTAGTTTTGTTAGGACCATATCGTTAATACGAAGCTAGGAAATATTTTCGGGAATTTTTAGAGTCCGTATGTGACCCTTGTAATTTGAAATGTACGTTTAAAATTCAGTATAATGATTTAAATGTAAATTCAACGAAAACTTATCGTAACGGCCGAATTAGCTTACGCAGCATATCCCATTGTGTTCGAAATGGGGATAATACGCTATGGACGACAGGCGGTGGGCCTCGTTTCGAGTTCGAATGAAAAAGTTACTTTTTGGTTTTTAAAATTAAAAATAATATATTATCAATACAACCCCTTCCCTCTATTCCTCAGTCAAACGGTCAAAAGCAAAAAAAAAAAACCGCTCCAGCCCTAGCTCGTGCCCACCGCGCCACTTTCCCGCGATTCCCCCGCGCCGCCACCTGCGATCGCCATCGCGGAGGTCGACCTCCCCCCTAGTCGCCCCTCCACCTCGTCGAACCCCCCTGGTGCGCTTCCCTCCCCTGTTCGATTAAACCCCTTCCTCTAGTCGCGAAGAACCACCCTCCTCTCACCGCCAAGTCTCCTGCCCTGCTCCTCCTTCCACCGCAACTCCGGAGTCCACCGCCTGAAGTCGATTGTGAGCCTTTTAATTAAATTTCCTTTTCAGTTTTTATCATAGATTAAATTCTGATTTCTTTTTATATATATATATATTTCAGTTTCAAAAATATATAAAGCATAGCGAATAAAAATGGATTTTTTTCTTTAGGTATGAAAGTTTAATTTTTCAATGTATAGAAGTGATTTATATGGAAGATTTAGAAGTTAAAAATATAATTTTTTTTATAATCAAGATATTAAAAATATAATTTTTATATTATAAAGAGGTTAAAAATATAATTTTTATATTATAGAAATAATAAAAATATGATTTTTATATAGTAGCGAATATAAAGATTTGATTTTTATATTATAGAAATATTAAAAATATGATTTTTATAAGTTAGAGTACATAAAAATTCGATTTTTATATGAGTAGTGAAGTAAAAATCTGATCTTTGTATAGGTAGCGATATAATAAAAAGGCGATTTTTATTATATATATAATGATAGAAAAATACAATTTTTATATATGAGGTAGCGATGTAAAGATGTAATCTTTATATAAAAGGAAGCGTTGTAAGAATATATATAAAAAAATTATATAAAGCGCCATTATAAAAACGTGATTTTTAAATTGAACATCACATTAAAAATATGATTTTTATTATGAACAGCGTGAAAAGAAGTGAGAAGGAACTGATAGAAATCAAAAAGGAATTCAGACAATTCGGCAATTCAGAAGCAAAGCACGGCGGAGTGGGACCGTCTGTGAGAATTTCTCACCTTTAATTTTATTTTCTAGTTAAAATATATACTAGGATGCAGACGGTGTTTAGTAGCACCCGACACCCGTCGTCCACAGACCATGGACGACTTGTATGCTTGTTTGTTTGATTTTGATGTGTAGTTGATTGTGTGATGTGATGTGAAATGAAATAAAATATTTATATAGTTAAAAATATTTTATAGTTAAAAATAGAATTTTTAACGTGCATATGAAATGAAATAAAAATAAACAAATCGGACGATTTGTTTATATACACACATTTGACTGATATTGACTGGGACGATAAATTTTACACATCGCCCAACTACACAAATAAAATCTGTGTTTGATTGTTTGAAACCCCACACGGGTATTGGGATGATATATGACATACACTAATCTCAATAATTAGTTGTATGTCGATCGATTGATTGACAGACTGTTATAAGCGTTAAATATTTATATTCGATGCTTATACAGTGTAGAATGCACTTTGGATGATGGTTGATTATTCATCGTTGTTATTGTATACATGTGTTGTAGAAAATCCATATAATTAACATTATATGGTAATTGATTGGGCCTCATTCCATATTTGAAAAAAATAGAAATATTTGAAATAGAAATATTTGAAATAGAAATATTTGAAATAGAAATATTTGAAAAAGAAATATTTGAAATAGAAATATTTGAAATAAAAATATTTGAAATAGAAATATTTGAAATAGAAATATTTGAAATAGAAATATATGAAGCCGTGTTGATTAGATTGACGCCATTTTGACGTGAACGATATTTATATCAATTTTATTCATTTTATAATGAATATCGAAAGTGATTTCAAAATCTGATATTTTGAAAAGAATTGAAATTCGAATTAAATTGAATTGAAATGAATTCGAATTAAATCGAATAGAAATGAATTCGAATTGAAAATGAATAGAACGAATTCGAATTGAAATTGAAAATAAATGAATTCGAATTGAAATTGAATATAAATGAATTCGAATTGAAATTGAATTGAATTGAAAACGAACTGAAATTGAATTAGAAATCAATTTGAATTGAAATCAATTTGAAATGAATTTAAAACGAATCTATAAGGAAAAATTCAATTTTGATTTGAATTAGAAATGAAGTTGAAATCGTTTTGAAAACGAATTTAAAACGAATTATAAAAATACGTTTTAAAGGGAAATCGACGAAGTATATATTATATATATATATAATATAATGGCCTGAATAGAACGCGCCGCGCCGCGGCAGTTCGTGAATTTCGACCATTGACTTCGAACAGATATTACGGGAGATCCGACCGTCGGATTCTCCTAAAACCGGAACCATTGGGTTCGTATCGAAAAGAGCTTTCTAATGAATATTAGAGATTTGAAATCTAACGGTTGGATTTGGAATTATGTCCAAATCAAATTTGAAATAGGTCGCTATAAGTGCAGTTCGATGGCCGTTGATGGAAATCGACTGTACGGGCCTTGATAAAATTATTAAAAATAGTAATAATTTGTGTAAAATCATAAGAAATGATTTGGGAAGAATTGGGATGAAAAACTCCATATTTGAAAAGATAAAAATAGATTTTTATTGAAATGAACTAGTTTTGAACTAGAATAGTAATTTATTTATTTTTAAAATAAATAAAGTGAGTTTGAAATGGTTTTGAAATATAACCAGAATTTCCAATAATTGAATTGGAATGGATTTGAATCGAAATTGTCTTTGGAATATTTTGATGTTGGATTTCGTGATCATACAGATGTTGTTATGGAAATTTGAAAGATATGTATATATATCGTTATTTCCAATACGATATTTGTTGGTCGTAGAATTTGATATTGAATATAAGCCGATATATTTTCTATTCAGAGCCTCGTATTTAATATCAAATGTGATTTGGGTTTGTCGTGAATGGTGTCTTTATTAACACTGTTCTTGAACCCAGTTGAGAAAAGATTAAATCTTTTTATTTAGATTTAATGAAGTGTACCAATTAAATAATATTTAATTGGAATTGAACTGGTATTGATTTTTGGGTTTATTGTGAACAGTGTTTTAAATAACACTTGTTATTTAACCCGATAATTAATGAATGTGATTTTGGGTTTATCGTGAACCGTGTTTTAAAATGACACTGATTCTTTAACCCAGTTAAAGATTAAAATAAAGTGGAGTTTTAATGAATCTTTAATTAGATTGAAAAGATCGAGAATGGAGTATCACCAATTTTGCTCCAGGCGATAGTTAAATCTTTAATTAGATTTGAACGTGAAATGGTAATTGAATTTACCGATAACACTGTGGTGTTAGATATGAAGTATTACCAGTTTTACTTCATGGGATGAATAGGTTGGGATTGGGAAATAAATTAAATGATTACTTCGGTGTGGTTCGCTAATCCCGACTAGTTTGAATTGATATTCAAAGGAGATTAAACAATAAATTTAAAGAATTTATCTTTGATAAAATTAATGGGAACTTTTCCCAAAGTATAGGAATATTTGAATAAAAGAATATTCTGAATTGGAAAGAGGTGTATGTTGTGTTTGTGTAACACTTATTTATTATATACGCGAGTTATTCAGAAATACCGGGTTTATCCCATTCTGAATAACTGATTCGACGTGGTGTCGAAGATGAAGACGGTGGTCGAAGACCGGAGGTCTTCACGTCGTTTGGATGATTACTAATGATCTTGATTGGGCTGTACACCCAAGAAGATGGAAACAGTTGGTGATCGTCCAGACGTACTTGGAGATCGATGGATATGCGGGGTACTAGGTGCCTCCGGTTTCGTTCAGACCCAGAACAGACTTGTAAAGGGACTGTGTGTCTGGCATTGGATTTTAGTCTGTGTGATTGATTTCTATTAAATATATATCTGTTTGGCGGCGGAGAATTTATTCTCTTGCTTAACGCCCTTCTCTGAGACGTACGAGCTCTGGGGTTATATACAGATGTATATCAAACGCATAGAGTGAATTGCATGTGTGGCATGCCTAAGATGCAAATGATCAAGGCTTCTGTTGAAAAGCAATGTCTTGTGGTTGATGATCAAAGCACCGCCTGTGTGGCATAGCTTTGTGTAACGTGAATTCGCGAGCCTCACACCCCGGTTGTGAACCAGAAACGGAAGAGGACCTCAGGGAGGGCATGCGTTTCATTCTAGCTAGGGTGGTGTCAGTGACCTACCAGCCCTGACATTTATATACTTTTCACCTGTGTGGTTGTTGCTGTTGCGAGGCGCCTCGGTTAGATCGGACGATCCGGGTCCGATGGAGCCATTCGTTGGCTCATTTACGCCCCAAAGGGCAGGGAAACGCAGTGTTCAGGCATTTTAATCCACATCGGTGGACCGGCCCTAACGATCCAAGGGCCCACCTGAGTCTGGGTCCTGAGGCTCGGGCTAGACAGTCTCGAATCGGTTGAGGACTATCTTCTGCCTCGGTTCATAGATGGAAATCCAATTTCCAAATACGTGATTTTGCGGTTTTAATTGTAGAACTAGTATGGCGACATGATATATGGTACCCATGCCGCCTATGATTGATACTTATGATTTGAAATTGTTTTATACACTATGCACTTATAATAGTATCAAATGATTTGTTTTAAACGTATCAAGCATTCTTGGCTATTATAAGGTAAAAACCCTATCCTCCGGCTTGCGTTGCATTGTGTGATGGGAACTGGGTCTTATAATAGCTTCATTTTTCCTTATTTAGCATTGCGCTGTTTGTTTTATGCACTGGTATTCTTGGGAGGAAACCTGTTCCGTGTTATACCGCATGGTCCCTTGATTTACCTAACTTTAAAGTAAAGTTTTAAATAACTGTTTTAGATCTCACACCAGTCCCATGACTGACCTGGAGTTTATTGTTTTGACCTAAACTCTAGGTGCCCCTATTTTGACACGGGCAGCTAGTAGTTTTGGTTTTGCAGATTTATATTCACAGGATCCTGGTTTACAGCTGGAACGATATCCGGAAAGCTTTGTATCCGTATATCTCC
Organism: Allium sativum; assembly: GCA_030737875.1. Taxonomy (NCBI): domain Eukaryota; kingdom Viridiplantae; phylum Streptophyta; class Magnoliopsida; order Asparagales; family Amaryllidaceae; genus Allium; species Allium sativum. The sequence goes on along the minus strand of CM060919.1, from coordinate 791,351,880 downwards.
TTATAGTTGTGTTTTGTATTATTTTCCGCTGCGATGTATTTAAATGTAATTTAAATCTCTGATATTTCTGTGTAATATTCATTTATACTCTGTATATTCTTGCAATCTGATGGTATTGTTGTAATATACAATGAAATGTTCTTCCGTCTACGTTCTACTTTGTCCTGTTCTCAAAATAATTCGTTCTTTCTCTTCTCTTCGGAGACCGGGGAAGTTCGGGTCGTTTCAAGGGGGGAAGTAGGAAACTTCCCGCCTAGGAGTGTCGACCCCATAAGGGGGGTGTCGACCATGGGTCGACCTCATAAGGAGGGGGTCGACCCCCCTGCGAGATCCGAGGAAGAATTTATTTTTCTGAATGTGGCTCCTTTCTTGACCAAATTCATTGATTCTTGCTATAAATAAGACCCTATACCCATTCTTTTATTCATTCTAAATCAATGGAGAACTAGATGTTGCCTCTGCCCCGATTAAATCAAGTCTTTTCTTCTTCAACAATCAGCTAGAGTTATTCAAGTTTAGAGATCTATGATTCAACATCTGCAATCCCTCTTCTATTTCTTAGATCCAATCACAGTGAGTCTATGTTAATTTTAGATCTAAATACTTAAAAGTTAATCTTGGCATGACTACAACTTGGATCTAATCCTGTGACTAATTGAATCATATGAGATCTTCTATAACCTGTGTATTTAAGTTATTCTGACATGACTATGAACTAGATCTAAGCCTATGCCTATTTATCATGTCAGATCTACCATTGTTAGTTGATCTAGTTTATTGCATAGATCTCATCATGCCTGTTTATGATGTCTATATTATGTTAGAATCCGTTCTACTATCACATGTTCATCAGATCTGTTCCTATATGCCTTTCTTGTCATTATGCCCAACTTTGTCACTGTATGTTTATTAGTTGTTATGCCTATTTCTGCTATTATATGTCAATCTTATTATTATGACCATTTCTGTCCTCTTCCCTTCTTCTTTTCCCTTTTATTTTTATATAGCCAAGCTACCTTCGAGCCTAGGAATGCCGCTGAAATATGCGAACACGAAAAATTGGGAACGAGGGGAAAACGTTAAAATTGGGGAATAACTTGTATTAGGAAATTTTGGCATAAATTGAATGTAATACATGAACGTGGATTTGGAGAACAAACTACAATTGTGATTAAAGACCTTAATTTTGGGCATATGGTTCATTATGAACACGACTTGGGAAAGGGGCATGAAAACCTTTAATGATATAGGAATAATTGGTTAATAATTGAAATGCCTAAAATTACAGTAATTAGAAACTGTAACCGCGCTTAGACACGAGGTTAGATTACACTTGGGGTTGAAGTCTTCCCAGAACCAAGCGGCATATACAGCAACCACAAGTGGTGAATCTAATGTGAGGAGTCTAAATGCATAAACACGTGATGTGCTAAGACACGAGGTTAGGCCCAACTTATGGAAGAAGTCTGCCCTGAATTTCCCAGCATATCCAACATCCACAAGTTGTAGCTTAATGTGGGAGGTCTAGTACATTACAACCATAAATGAATAAATGCTTAACCTAGTTGAATCCATAGGGATGATATATGTTAATTTGAGTAGGGGTTAAGTAAAATTATATGAAATAGTGGGAGGGTTAAGTATATCTTGGGTGGGTGGGTAATATTTATATATAGGCCCACAAACTTAACATGTGTGGTTATGCAATCTTTTACTATGGTATGGCATAACTTGTGGAAAACCTAGTGGGGATACAAGCGAAGGGGTAAGCTTGTAACATCGTGTGTATGGGACCCGTTACAGTCAGTAACCCATATTTAGGTATCAAACGAGTACTCCAAACTAGCACGGAGTCAGGGCATGCTTACTGGGCTGATTGTAAGAGATCCAAACGAAGGGGTGGTATGGGCGGCGCGTTCTGACGGGGTCATGTGCATGCATGGGTCTGGCAGAGGAGGTTTAGACGCTGTGACATCAATAGATATGGTTGTGCACATCCTGAAAACGAAGGGTTTCCACTTTAGGAAGTAATACATCCTATTGTGGGGCCATCACAGGGTATCTATGGAGTAGGGAGCTGATCAACTGAGGTAGTAATTAGGGTACATCTAGACTCTGGTGTGTTTAGGAGCCCGTTATCATCCTTATGGGTAACTCCGGTATGTTAGGCTGCCTGTTATTATATGGGGTAAAACCACTCACTAGAAGTACGCCTAAGTCTACCATCTTATAGTTGTTGGGGTCATCTCATTCCAGTTATACTAGTATTGGTGTAGAGAGAAAGAGAATGTACTAGAGAAGCGCAATATACTCTACCATGTTTGTCCCGTTTACCTTGTCATACCTGCATTTTACGATGTTATCTCTCTTATCCGCTTTATATGCCTTTCATGACACTTTTACTTATTTATATACTAAAAGTAACTGGACTCGCCAGACTTTATGTCTGATCTATTTTGTTTCCTCTTCTTTCTCTTTCGTTTACCCCCGCCTCTAAGGTTCTCAAGGTGGGAACACTCAAGCTTGACCAGGACTTTGCTTTCATCTTGCTTGGGGTTGTTTTCGATGTACGGCTTGATTTCATATCTCTCTACTATAGCTATGTTTTGGGGATTATGCTTCTTTTATTGTACTCTAATGTTTTAAGTACAAGATAGAAATTTTAATGATGTATTGGGTTTTATGCCTTTTAAACATATGATGTAGCCATGTTGAACTACGATGTTTTCTGCTTAATAAAATTTTAAATTCTGCTACTATTTATTATCTGTCTTGTAATGTTTCTATTTCTGTTTACCTATAACGCTTCACAAAATTTAATGCATTCTCTTAACGAGTGATAGTAACGGGCGTGGGGTGTCACACTTGGTATCATAGCTGAAGGTTACCAGATCGGATAAAAGATTTTGAAAATTGTTTTCAAAAAGGTTTTAAAAGAAAGCATTTTCAAAAGAAAAGTCTGTTTTGAAAACATATTCCCTAAATCCATATGTAATATCTTTGGATTCTCTATCTGAATCCCTTTTCTTTTTTTTCAGCATGTCTGGGAAACCTAATGTTCCTGAGGGCGTTATGATACCAGGTTGGTTCCGTAGGTATCTAGAGGCCACGGCGCCTATCGGTGGTCCAGCAAACGTTCCTCCCCCAGCAGCACCCGCTGTTCCTCATCCTCTTCCTCTACGAGCAGATAATTTCTCTAAGATCTGAAAAGATTTCTGTGCTATGGGTGGAAAGCCATTCTGAGGAACCGAAACTTCCGTAGAGGTAAGGAATTGGCTTAAAGAGATGGAGGACTTGTTTGGAATTTTTGAAGTTGACAATCATAGGAAGATTCAGTTAGCCTCTTGGTTACTGAAAGATGAGGCTTCATTCTGGTGGGAAGTGACACAAGCAGGGTGTCCAGTGGAGACTTGGGATGATTTTCGGTAGAGGTTTGAAATGAAGTTTCTTTCTCAAGTTGAGAAAAGTATTCAAATGGAAAGGTTTCTAGTGCTCAGGCAAGGAAGCATGACTGTTATGTTAACAAATTCAATCAACTGGCGAGGTTTGGGTTGGATCTAGTGGATACTCTGCATAAGAATGCTTTGCGGTTTGCTAGAGAATTGAATGAACCACTCCATGGGTTAGCTATGTCTCATATTTCGATGGGAGCAACTTTTGAGAGACTCGTTGATATGGCGTTGATGCATGAGGAAGACAAGGGTGACATGAAAGAAACTAAGGTGGAGGAAACACAAAATAACAAAGTATGGCAAAAGAAGGGAAAACAACAACAACAAAAGAAGGGCGGAAAGAACGACAAGGCTAAGTATAAGAGGGAGTGCCATAATTGTGGACATGAGGGTCATTTGACCAAGAACTACAAAAGAAGGAAGAATGCTTGTTTCAGTTGTGGGGAGGTCGTACACTTCTTTAAGGAGTGCCTGAAGAAGCAAGGACAAGGTCGAAGGGCAAAAGCTTCTGTAGGGCAGGTGCATGCTCTCATGACCAGTGCTCCCGATAGAGGTAGGAAAGTTCCGTGGAAGGTTTGTTTTCTCTTTCCATTCATCCTATTAGAACTCTTTCTGATTCGGGCGCTTCACACTCTTTTATATCTGTTTCTATGGTTGAGTCTCTACACCTTAGTACTAGTATGGTAGTGGATCCCGTTGTTGTCTCAAACCCCATTGTTGGTACGTCTCATTTATCTATGATTTGTCGGGGTTTGAGAATATCAATGTTAGGCATCGAATTTGAGTGCGACGCACATATGCTTGGTTTCATGGGATACGGATTGATTCTAGGGATGGATTGGCCAGCCATATATGGTGCCATTCTGGATTGTGAGAAGAGGGTCGTTAGACTTTTGACTTGCCATGGGAGGATCCTCGAGATTTCTTGTGACTCGAAGGGGTCTGTCATGCTTAGTTTCCTAGAGTCGCTTGATGCATCTATTGATGATCTGCAATCTGTACCAGTAGTCTGTAAGTATCCTAATGTTTTTGATGAGGTTCGAGGATTACCTCCAAGGCGTGAGATCGATTTTCGTATATACTTCGGGGACAATACAAAGTCAGTTGCATTGCCCAAGAGCCTTATGGCTCCAAGGGAAAGGAGGGAGCTTACCAAGCAAGTAGGGGAGCTACATGAAAAAGGGTTTATTAGGTGAAGCATACCTGGATGGGGTGCTCCGGTGGTATTCGCAACTAAGGCGGATGGTTCGCTTCACTTATTTGTAGACTATGGGGAGTTGGATAAACTCACCAAGAAGAACAGGCACCCACTCCCGAGGATAGATGATTTGTTTGACCAACTTATTGGTGCATTAGTTTTCTCTCAGTTAGACTTGGCCATGGGTTTCATCAGTTGAGGGTGGCCGAGGACAGTATAGACAAGATTGCTTTTATGACTCCAGATGGTTTCTTTGAATGGCTCATTATGCCTTTTGGGTTGACGAATGCACCCGCCTATTTTGTTGATCTGATGAGTAGGGTGTTTTGAGAGTTCCTAAATAAATTGGTCTTTGTTGATGACATCTTAATTTTCTTGAAGAGCGAGGAAGAGCATGCCTTACATATAAGGGAGGTTTTGAAAACTCTGCGTGCGCATCAGCTTAAGGCGAAATTCTCCAAATGCCATTTTTGGAGAAAAGAGGTGAGATTTATACGGCAAGTGGTCTCTAAAGATAGGATAGAAGTATATCCCGCAAAGGTAGTTGCAGTCCAAGATTGGCAAATCCCAAATAATGCAATGGAGGTGAGAAGTTTTCTTGGATCGGCAGGCTATTATAGGAAGTTCATCAAGGACTACGCAAAGATATCATCACTACTCATTAGGTTGATGAAGAAGAATCTGATGTTTTCGTGAAATATGGACTGTGATGTTGCTTTCCAACGATTGAAGAGAGCTCTAACAACAGCCCCAGTCTTGACCTTGTCCGGTGGGAACAAAGTGTTTACAGTATACACTAATGCATGTGGTATAAGGCTTGGTGCGGTTCTGATGCAAGAGGGAAGGGTAGCATGTTATGGAGGTAGACAATTAAGGGTTTATGAGAAGAACTACCCTACCTATGACTTAGAGCAAGCTGCCATAGTATTCGCATTTAAGACATGGCACCATTATTTGCTTGGAGAGAAGTTCGAGTTGTACACCGATCATAAATCTCTCAAGTACTTGTTCTCGCAGAAGGACATTAATTTAAGGCAACAAAAGTGGATGGAGTTCCTAGCATCTTATGACTTCGAGATTGCTTATACTCCTGACAAGGGTAATGTGGTGAGTCTTCTATATGTGGAGAGGAAAAACTTGGAGTTTATTTCGACTTTTGACTTTAGACCCTCCATCGAGTTTTTGCTTAGCCTATTTGCATCCCTGGAGGTGCGACCTACTCTTGTGGATCAGATAGGAGCTTCGCAGCAAGAGGTTCCACAGATTTTAGACATCTTGGATAGGCTCAGTAAAGGTGTAATAACCCGAAAATCTGGGCCAGTTTAAAATTTTTATTTCAACAATTTTAGTGAATTTTGAATATTTAAAATAGATTATTTTAAATAAAATCGACGAGAAAATTTATTTTGAATATAATTCGAACGTATATATTATACGCGTCGTCGTTAGAATATAAATAATTATATATAATTATAAATAGAATTGAAAATGGCGCGGTAGTTCGATAATTCGATTTCAAACTTCAATTGAATGTACCGGGTGCAAAACAATCCGGATTTTAGTGAAACCAAAAACATTAGGATCTAATTGTGAATATCTTTCCAACGAATCCGAATAATCGAAATTTCATAGCGGGGATCAAAAGATATGTCCAGATGAAAATTCTGAATAGTCGCTATGGAATTCAGGCCCTTAAAAATGGACATTTTGCAAACGACCTCGGATTTCGACGAAACTAGTTTTGTTGGGTCCGTGATGTAAAGTTATTGCTAGATTCCAAATTTCATAATTTTTCGAATCAATATGTGAGCGTGGCAAAGGAAAACGCGTTTGACCAGTTTCAGTTGATTTTAATCGACTGAAAAATGGCCATTTTTCTAACGGTCTCAGAATTCGGCGAAACTAGTTTTGTTAGTACCGTATCGTCAATACGAAGCTAGAAAATATTTTTATGGAATTTATAGAGTTGTTATGTGACCCCGGTAAGTTGAAATGTACGTTTAAAATTCAATATAGCGATTTAAATGTAAATTTAACGGAAACTGATTCAAACCATCAAATCAGCTTGCGATACATATCCCATTGTATCCGGAATGGGGGTATTACGCTAGGGACGACAGTCGTTGGATCCAATTCAAAGCCCGAACGAAAAAGCAACTTTACGGAGAATTAATTGAATAAATAATTAAATATATTTTCTTTTATAACCCCCCCCCCCGTTACTTTCTCATTTCAGAAACAAAAAGAAAAAAAAAAAAAAGAAACCCGCCTCGTCGATCCCGCCCCCTACCCTAACCACCGCCGCCAGGCGATTTCCGCTCCCTCCCCCAATCGCGCGCCGCTCAGCCCCCCCCCCTCGACGAAGCTTCCTCTCCCCTTTCCTCTCCTCATTCGCAAGACCAACCCCGATTTCCACGAACCCTAGAACCGTGGTTTCCTCCACCGTGAATCGAACTCGCCCCACCACGCGAGCAACAATGCGCCGCCACCTCCGCCTGCATCGACCTCGCCGCGCCGGAGTTGATCACTGCCCCTGCGCCATCGCCCATCATCCCTCCTTCGATCGAAATAGTAAGCTTGCTTCTTATTTAAAACCTGATTGTATTTTATTTTATTTTTTACATAAAACATTGTTTAATTCAATTTTATTTGAATTCAGTTTTTAAATAGGTTTTAAATCAGGTTGTAAATCAGTTTTTATAATGAATCAGTTTTTATTTTATATAAAACATTTTGTAAAGATCTGTTTTTTTTATTATTATTTATTATTAGAGAGGGTTATATTGTTATTTATGAAAAGGGTTTGATTTTTAAAATAAGAGATGATAAAGGTTATATTTTTAACATTAAAATGATTATATTTTTACCATATAAAGATATGATCTTGATTCATAGAAAAATATGATTGTTATCCATGGAAAGATTAGTTTTTTTTATGTTTATAAAAATTAGATCTTTATGATAATAAAGTTTGATTTTTAATCAAAGAAAGTTTAGATTTTTAATCTATAAAAATATGATTTTTAGTCATATCAAGTTAAGATTTTTAGTTATGTAAAAATGGCATTTTTAGTATAGAAAAAAATGATTTTTCATAATATAAAAATTCGATTTTTAAATATTGAACTTTGAGGTAAAAATTCGATTTTTAAATATTGAACTTTGAAGTAAAAATTCGATTTTTATATATTGGACATCGAAGTAAAAATTCGATTTTTATATATTGAATAGCGAAGTAAAAATGTGATTTTTACGTATGTAGTGAAAGCAGCAACGAAGGTGACAAAAAGGCGAAACGACGAAGACTTCTGCAAAGGAAGGGCCGTGGAGCTAGGATAGCTATCTGTGAGAATTTCTCACCTTTCAATTTCATTTTCTAGTTATATATATATATACTAGGATGCAGACGGTGCTTAGTAGCACCCGACACAATCGTCCACAGACCATGGACTTGTTTGTTTGGTTGCATAGATTAGTTGGATTATTTGTTTGAATTGTTTGGTGAGATGAAATTGATTTGATTGATGTGTGAATGGCGTGGGCCTTCACTAGACCGGGGATAAGGCTAGGCCTTGTCCCGTTTCTAGTATCGTGTCGTTATGCCGCCGAAATTTTCTAAAATATGTTAGAAAAATAAAAATATCATTTTATTGAATAAATGAACTGAATAGAAATTCATATGTTAAAATAAAATGTTTTATCGTTAAAAATATAATTTTTAACGTGAATATGAATATAGTGAATGTGAATAAATAAATATTCATTTACAAACCGGACGGTTTGTTTATGTACACTTATTTGAAGGACATTGATTGGGTCGATAAATTTTATACATCGCCCAACTGCACAAATAAAATATTTGTTTGATTGTGTGAAACCCCACACGGGTGTTAGGATGAAATTTGAAGTTCACTCATCCTGATTGATTAAATATGTCGATCGATTGATTGACAGGCTGTTATAAGCGTTAGATATCTATATTTGATGCTTATACAGTGTAGTGCACTTTGGTTGATGGTTGATTATTTTTCAATGCTATTATACATGTGTTGTATGAAAAACCATATAATTAACTTTATATGGTAATTGATTGGGCCTCATTCCAGTTTAGAAAATAAAGAATATTATAAAATAAAAGTTCATGTGTTGACAGTACTCATCCATTGAGATTGGTCATGTGTTGAACGAAATATTTTAGTAATAAAATTTACATCTTTATCAATATAAAATAAAAGTTCATGTGTTGACAGTACTCATTCATTGAGATTGGTCATGTGTTGAACGAAATATTTTGATAATAACAACCATTTTGAAAAAGAAATATTTGAAATAGAATATTTGAAAATAGAAATTTATGAAGCCGTGTTGATTAGATTGACGCCATTTCGACGTGAACGATATTTATATCGATTTTTAACGATTTCGAAATGAAATGAATTGAAAACGATTTCGAAATGAATTGAATTGAAAACGATTTCGAAATGAAATGATTTGAAAACAATTTTGAATTGAATTGAAAACGATTTCGAAATGAATTGAATTGAAAACAATTTCGAAATGAAATGAATTGAAAACGATTTCGAAATGAATTGAAAACGAATTCAAATTGAATTGAAAACGAATTGAAATGAAATTTGAATTGAATAGAAATGAATTTTAAAACGAATTTATAAAGAAGAATTCAATTTTGATTTGAATTGGAAAGGAAGTTGAAATTGCTCTTGAAACGAATTTAAAACTATTTATATAATTCGTTTTAAATAGAAATCGACGAAGTATATATTATATATATTATATATATAATATAATGGCCTGAATAGAACGCGCCGCGCCGCGGCAGTTCGTGAATTTCGACCATTTATTTCAAACGGACATTGCGGGAGATCCGACCGTCGGATTCTCCTAAAACCGGAACCGTTGGGTTCGTATCGAAAAGAGCTTTCTAACGAATATTAGAAATTTGAAATCTAACGTTTGGATTTGGAGATACGTCCAAATCAAATTCGAAAAAGGTCGCTGTAAGTGCAGTTCGATGGCCATTGATGGAAATCGACTGTACGGGCCTTGATAAAATTATTAAAAATAGTAATAATTTGTGTAAAATCATAAGAAATGGTTTAGAAAGGATTGGGATGAAAAACTCCATATTTGAAAAGATAAAAATAGTTTTTTTATCGAAATGAACTAGTTTTGAACTAGAAATATAATTCTATTTATTTTTAAGTAAATAAATTGAATTTGAAAAAGGGTTTTGAAAATAACCAAAATATCCAATGATTGCATTGGAGTGGATTTGAATCGAAATTGTCTTCGGAATATTTCGATGTTGGAATTCGTGATTATATAGGTGTTGTTATGGAAATTTGAAAGATATATTTATATCGTTATTTCCAATACGACATTTGTTAATCGTAGAATTTGATATTGAATATAGGCCGATATATTTTCTATTCAGAGCCTTGTATTGAACATCGAATGTGATTTGGGTTTGTCGTGAATGGTGTCTTCACTAACACTGTTCTTGAACCCAGTTGAGAAAAGATTAAATCTTTTTATTTAGATTTAATGAAGTGTACCAATTAAATAATATTTAATTGGAATTGAATTGATATTGATTTTTGGGTTTATCGTGAACAGTGTTTTAAATAACACTCGTTCTTTAACCCGATAATTAATGAATGTGACTTTGGGTTTATCGTGAACCGTGTTTTAAATGACACTGATTCTTTAACCCAGTTAACGATTAAAACTAAGTGGAGTTTTAATGAATCTTTAATTAGATTGAAATAATCGAAATGGAGTATCACCAGTTTTGCTCCAGGCGTTAGTTAAATCTTTAATTAGATTTGAACGCGAAATGGTAATTGAATTTACCGATAACACCGTGGTGTTAGATATGAAGTATTACCAGTTTTACTTCATGGGATGAATAGGTTGGGATTGGGAAATTAAAATAAATGATTACTTCGGTAAGGTTCGCTAATCCCGACTAGTTTGAATTGAGATTCAAAAATAGAATAAAGAATAAATTCAAGGAATTTATCTTGGATAAAATTCATGGGAACCTTTCCCAATGAATGTGAAATTTAGAAACTAACTGTCGGTTAGCCAAGCAGAATGGTTTTCTGGATATTGATCTGATGTTGGTTTCGGCCTTCGGGGTTAATATTTGGGGAATTATTCTCTTGATTAATTTACGGTTAGTGACTAATGAATTGGAATGAGGCGTATGTTGGGTTTGTGTAACACTTATTTAAATATACGCGGGTTATTCGGGAAGACCGGGTTTATCCCATTCTGAATAACTGATACGACGATAAGTCGAAGATGAAGACGATGGTCGAAGACCGGAGGTCTTCACGTCGTTTGGGTGCTTACTGATAATCTTGATTGGGCTGTACACCCAAGAAGATGGAAACAGTTGGTGATTGTCCAGATGTGCTTGGAGATCGATGGATATGCGGGGTACTAGGTGCCTCCGGTTTCGTTCAGACCCAGGACGGACTTGTAAATGGACTGTGTGTCTGACATCGGATTTCATTCTGTGTGACTGATATCGGTTGCATAGGATGGTTTGCCTGTGTGGCATGCTAAGATGCAAAAGATCAAGGCTTCTGTTGAAAAGCAAAGTCTTGTGGTGATGATCAAAGCACGGCCTTTGTGGCGTAGCTTTGTGTAACGTTTACCTCGCGTGTTTCACACCCGGTATGAACCAAAAACGGGAGACGGACCTCAGGGAGGGCCTGCGTTTCCTCCTAGCTAGAAGTGGCGTCAGTGGTTTTACACGCCCTGACGAGTTTGACTTATGTGGTTGTTGCTGTTGCGAGGCGCCTCGGTTAGATCGGACGATCCGGGTCCGATGGAGTTATTCGTTGGCTCGCTTACGCCCCAAAGGGCGGCGAAACGCAGTGTCCAGGGTTTAAGTTTAATCCACATCGGTGGACCGGCCCTGTCGCTCCAAGGGTCGATGCGTTCTGATCCTGAGACTCGGGCTAGGCAGTCTCGAATCGGTTGAGGACTATCTTTTGCCTCGGTTCATAGATGGAAATCCAATTTCCAAATACGTGAAATTTGCGGTTTTATTTGTAAACCTATATATGGCGACATGATATATGGTACCCATGCCGCCTATGATTGATACTTATGATTTGAAGTTGTTTTATACTCTATGCACTTATGATAGTATCAAATGATTTGTTTTAAACGTATCAAGCATTCTTTGGCTGTTATAAGGGAAAACCCTATCCCCCGGCTTGCGTTGCATTGTGTGATAGGACCTGGGTCTTATAACAGCTTCATTTTTCTTTATTTAGCATTGCGCTGCTTGTTTTATGCACTGGTATTCTTGGGAGGAAACCCGTTCTGTGTTATACGGCGTGGTCCCTTGATTTACCTAACTTTAAAAATAAAGATTAATAACTGTTTTAGTTCTCACACCAGTCACATGACTGACCTGGAGTTTATTGTTTTAACCTAAACTCTGGGTGCCCTTATTTTGACACGGGCAGCTAGTAGTTTTGGTTTTGCAGATTTATATTCACAGGATCCTGGTTTACAGCTGGAACGATATCCGGAAAGCTTTGTATCCGTATATCTCTTCTAGTTGTGTATTGTATTATTTTCCGCTGCTATGTATTTAAATGTAATTTAAATCTCTGTTATTTCTGTGTAATATTTATTCTTTTATACTCTGTATATTCTTGTAATCTGATGCATTGTTGTAATATACAGTGAAATGTTCTTCTGTTTGTGTTCTGTTTTGTCCTGTTCTCAAACGATAGGGCATTTCGAACGGCCTGAATCGGTTTAGCGACTGGTTCGGACCGAGCGAAATTCCTTGCCGTCACAGTTGGTATCAGAGCTTTGGTTTACAAAGCAGAGAACAGGGCACATTAGAACCATACGAAAGAATTCATCAGATATTGGATTAGTAATATCCAATTAGAATGACTCGTTAGAGATGGGATCAGTAGTATCCTAGAACGAGTGTGAAGAGTATATTTTTAAAATGAAAACGATTTTTGTTTTGAAAATTTAAATCAATTATTCGTATTTGATTATTTATTTTATATTGATTAGGACAATCCAAAATATAAAGATTTTTGCGTATGCGCCTAGCTAGCGTGTATTCGAAGTTTTGATATATTGGATAGATATAGAATTACACTCTAATCGCCCGGAGATGATTTTGATGATGGAGCTCTATCATTAGAATTTATATTCGAGTGACGAACGTGTAATATCTATATACTTCCTATTGACTGGTGTGAGAACCAAAATTAGATAGGGCTAATTGTTGTGATTTGGCATCAAAAACATGATTTTTGACTATGTATCGAAATTATGAATTTGAAACTCTAATTCACTAATTGATTGATGATTGTGTTGTTTGTTTAATTGTTTGATGATTTTGAACCATTATGCCTAATTTGATCAAATATTGAATTGTATTGAAATTTGGTCGCGTTTGCTTGCATATACATATACTTACATTGAACAGGTCATAGCAAGGAGGCTAGAGCAGAGAATAAAATTTGTTTGCCCAACAAATAGGTACATGTTTACTACATAATTTACTGTTTTGTTTGGGTGATGATGATTTTGTGAGCCTATTGGCTAGCCGCTTGGCTTTTTCTTTTTCTTTTTGAGATCTGAAGGACCGGGGAAGCTATTTGAAATTCCCCGATGCTCCCATTGCAGGGGAGGTTATGGCGAAATTTTTCGAAAATTTAGGGTGTTAGCCAAATTTTTGAAATTTTGAAAATTCTCAGAAACTAAAGAGTTGGAGAATGGAAGCCCGATCGATCGTAGAGTTGAATTGATCAAACCACTTTCGACTTTGTTCCTTTTCGGGGACGAAAAGTTTTAAGTGGGGGAGATTGTAATAACCCGAAAATCTGGGCCAGTTTAAAATTTTTATTTCGACAATTTTAGTGAATTTTGAATATTTAAAATAGATTATTTTAAATAAAATCGACGAGAAAATTTATTTTGAATATAATTCGAACGTATATATTATACGCGTCGTCGTTAGAATATAAATAATTATATATAATTATAAATAGAATTGAAAATGGCGCGGTAGTTCGATAATTCGATTTCAAACTTCAATTGAATGTACCGGGTGCAAAACAATCCGGATTTTAGTGAAACCAAAAACATTAGGATCTAATTGTGAATATCTTTCCAACGAATCCGAATAATCGAAATTTCATAGCGGGGATCAAAAGATATGTCCAGATGAAAATTCTGAATAGTCGCTATGGAATTCAGGCCCTTAAAAATGGACATTTTGCAAACGACCTCGGATTTCGACGAAACCAGTTTTGTTGGGTCCGTGATGTAAAGTTATTGCTAGATTCCAAATTTCATAATTTTTCGAATCAATATGTGAGCGTGGCAAAGGAAAACGCGTTTGACCAGTTTCAGTTGATTTTAATCGACTGAAAAATGGCCATTTTTCTAACGGTCTCAGAATTCGGCGAAACTAGTTTTGTTAGGACCGTATCGTCAATACGAAGCTAGAAAATATTTTTATGGAATTTATAGAGTTGTTATGTGACCCCGGTAAGTTGAAATGTACGTTTAAAATTCAATATAGCGATTTAAATGTAAATTTAACGGAAACTGATTCAAACCATCAAATCAGCTTGCGATACATATCCCATTGTATCCGGAATGGGGGTATTACGCTAGGGACGACAGTCGTTGGATCCAATTCAAAGCCCGAACGAAAAAGCAACTTTACGGAGAATTAATTGAATAAATAATTAAATATATTTTCTTTTATAAACCCCCCCCCCCCCGTTACTTTCTCATTTCAGAAACAAAAAAAAAAAAAAAAAAAAGAAACCCGCCTCGTCGATCCCGCCCCCTACCCTAACCACCGCCGCCAGGCGATTTCCGCTCCCTCCCCCAATCGCGCGCCGCTCAGCCCCCCCCCTCGACGAAGCTTCCTCTCCCCTTTCCTCTCCTCATTCGCAAGACCAACCCCGATTTCCACGAACCCTAGAACCGTGGTTTCCTCCACCGTGAATCGAACTCGCCCCACCACGCGAGCAACAATGCGCCGCCACCTCCGCCTGCATCGACCTCGCCGCGCCGGAGTTGATCACTGCCCCTGCGCCATCGCCCATCATCCCTCCTTCGATCGAAACAGTAAGCTTGCTTCTTATTTAAAACCTGATTGTATTTTATTTTATTTTTATTTTATTTTTTACATAAAACATTGTTTAATTCAATTTTATTTGAATTCAGTTTTTAAATAGGTTTTAAATCAGGTTGTAAATCAGTTTTTATAATGAATCAGTTTTTATTTTATATAAAACATTTTGTAAAGATCTGTTTTTTTTATTATTATTTATTATTAGAGAGGGTTAGATTTTTATTTATGAAAAGGGTTTGATTTTTAAAACAAGAGATGATAAAGGTTATATTTTTAACATTAAAATGATTATATTTTTACCATATAAAGATATGATCTTGATTCATAGAAAAATATGATTGTTATCCATGGAAAGATTAGTTTTTTTTATGTTTATAAAAATTAGATCTTTATGATAATAAAGTTTGATTTTTAATCAAAGAAAGTTTAGATTTTTAATCTATAAAAATATGATTTTTAGTCATATCAAGTTAAGATTTTTAGTTATGTAAAAATGGCATTTTTAGTATAGAAAAAAATGATTTTTCATAATATAAAAATTCGATTTTTAAATATTGAACTTTGAGGTAAAAATTCGATTTTTAAATATTGAACTTTGAAGTAAAAATTCGATTTTTATATATTGGACATCGAAGTAAAAATTCGATTTTTATATATTGAATAGCGAAGTAAAAATGTGATTTTTACGTATGTAGTGAAAGCAGCAACGAAGGTGACAAAAAGGCGAAACGACGAAGACTTCTGCAAAGGAAGGGCCGTGGAGCTAGGATAGCTATCTGTGAGAATTTCTCACCTTTCAATTTCATTTTCTAGTTATATATATATACTAGGATGCAGACGGTGCTTAGTAGCACCCGACACAATCGTCCACAGACCATGGACTTGTTTGTTTGGTTGCATAGATTAGTTGGATTATTTGTTTGAATTGTTTGGTGAGATGAAATTGATTTGATTGATGTGTGAATGGCGTGGGCCTTCACTAGACCGGGGATAAGGCTAGGCCTTGTCCCGTTTCTAGTATCGTGTCGTTATGCCGCCGAAATTTTCTAAAATATGTTAGAAAAATAAAAATATCATTTTATTGAATAAATGAACTGAATAGAAATTCATATGTTAAAATAAAATGTTTTATCGTTAAAAATATAATTTTTAACGTGAATATGAATATAGTGAATGTGAATAAATAAATATTCATTTACAAACCGGACGGTTTGTTTATGTACACTTATTTGAAGGACATTGATTGGGTCGATAAATTTTATACATCGCCCAACTGCACAAATAAAATATTTGTTTGATTGTGTGAAACCCCACACGGGTGTTAGGATGAAATTTGAAGTTCACTCATCCTGATTGATTAAATATGTCGATCGATTGATTGACAGGCTGTTATAAGCGTTAGATATCTATATTTGATGCTTATACAGTGTAGTGCACTTTGGTTGATGGTTGATTATTTTTCAATGCTATTATACATGTGTTGTATGAAAAACCATATAATTAACTTTATATGGTAATTGATTGGGCCTCATTCCAGTTTAGAAAATAAAGAATATTATAAAATAAAAGTTCATGTGTTGACAGTACTCATCCATTGAGATTGGTCATGTGTTGAACGAAATATTTTAGTAATAAAATTTACATCTTTATCAATATAAAATAAAAGTTCATGTGTTGACAGTACTCATTCATTGAGATTGGTCATGTGTTGAACGAAATATTTTGATAATAACAACCATTTTGAAAAAGAAATATTTGAAATAGAATATTTGAAAATAGAAATTTATGAAGCCGTGTTGATTAGATTGACGCCATTTCGACGTGAACGATATTTATATCGATTTTTAACGATTTCGAAATGAAATGAATTGAAAACGATTTCGAAATGAATTGAATTGAAAACGATTTCGAAATGAAATGATTTGAAAACAATTTTGAATTGAATTGAAAACGATTTCGAAATGAATTGAATTGAAAACAATTTCGAAATGAAATGAATTGAAAACGATTTCGAAATGAATTGAAAACGAATTCAAATTGAATTGAAAACGAATTGAAATGAAATTTGAATTGAATAGAAATGAATTTTAAAACGAATTTATAAAGAAGAATTCAATTTTGATTTGAATTGGAAAGGAAGTTGAAATTGCTCTTGAAACGAATTTAAAACTATTTATATAATTCGTTTTAAATAGAAGTCGACGAAGTATATATTATATATATTATATATATAATATAATGGCCTGAATAGAACGCGCCGCGCCGCGGCAGTTCGTGAATTTCGACCATTTATTTCAAACGGACATTGCGGGAGATCCGACCGTCGGATTCTCCTAAAACCGGAACCGTTGGGTTCGTATCGAAAAGAGCTTTCTAACGAATATTAGAAATTTGAAATCTAACGTTTGGATTTGGAGATACGTCCAAATCAAATTCGAAAAAGGTCGCTGTAAGTGCAGTTCGATGGCCATTGATGGAAATCGACTGTACGGGCCTTGATAAAATTATTAAAAATAGTAATAATTTGTGTAAAATCATAAGAAATGGTTTAGAAAGGATTGGGATGAAAAACTCCATATTTGAAAAGATAAAAATAGTTTTTTTTATCGAAATGAACTAGTTTTGAACTAGAAATATAATTCTATTTATTTTTAAGTAAATAAATTGAATTTGAAAAAGGGTTTTGAAAATAACCAAAATATCCAATGATTGCATTGGAGTGGATTTGAATCGAAATTGTCTTCGGAATATTTCGATGTTGGAATTCGTGATTATATAGGTGTTGTTATGGAAATTTGAAAGATATATTTATATCGTTATTTCCAATACGACATTTGTTAATCGTAGAATTTGATATTGAATATAGGCCGATATATTTTCTATTCAGAGCCTTGTATTGAACATCGAATGTGATTTGGGTTTGTCGTGAATGGTGTCTTCACTAACACTGTTCTTGAACCCAGTTGAGAAAAGATTAAATCTTTTTATTTAGATTTAATGAAGTGTACCAATTAAATAATATTTAATTGGAATTGAATTGATATTGATTTTTGGGTTTATCGTGAACAGTGTTTTAAATAACACTCGTTCTTTAACCCGATAATTAATGAATGTGACTTTGGGTTTATCGTGAACCGTGTTTTAAATGACACTGATTCTTTAACCCAGTTAACGATTAAAACTAAGTGGAGTTTTAATGAATCTTTAATTAGATTGAAATAATCGAAATGGAGTATCACCAGTTTTGCTCCAGGCGTTAGTTAAATCTTTAATTAGATTTGAACGCGAAATGGTAATTGAATTTACCGATAACACCGTGGTGTTAGATATGAAGTATTACCAGTTTTACTTCATGGGATGAATAGGTTGGGATTGGGAAATTAAAATAAATGATTACTTCGGTAAGGTTCGCTAATCCCGACTAGTTTGAATTGAGATTCAAAAATAGAATAAAGAATAAATTCAAGGAATTTATCTTGGATAAAATTCATGGGAACCTTTCCCAATGAATGTGAAATTTAGAAACTAACTGTCGGTTAGCCAAGCAGAATGGTTTTCTGGATATTGATCTGATGTTGGTTTCGGCCTTCGGGGTTAATATTTGGGGAATTATTCTCTTGATTAATTTACGGTTAGTGACTAATGAATTGGAATGAGGCGTATGTTGGGTTTGTGTAACACTTATTTAAATATACGCGGGTTATTCGGGAAGACCGGGTTTATCCCATTCTGAATAACTGATACGACGATAAGTCGAAGATGAAGACGATGGTCGAAGACCGGAGGTCTTCACGTCGTTTGGGTGCTTACTGATAATCTTGATTGGGCTGTACACCCAAGAAGATGGAAACAATTGGTGATTGTCCAGATGTGCTTGGAGATCGATGGATATGCGGGGTACTAGGTGCCTCCGGTTTCGTTCAGACCCAGGACGGACTTGTAAATGGACTGTGTGTCTGACATCGGATTTCATTCTGTGTGACTGATATCGGTTGCATAGGATGGTTTGCCTGTGTGGCATGCTAAGATGCAAAAGATCAAGGCTTCTGTTGAAAAGCAAAGTCTTGTGGTGATGATCAAAGCACGGCCTTTGTGGCGTAGCTTTGTGTAACGTTTACCTCGCGTGTTTCACACCCGGTATGAACCAAAAACGGGAGACGGACCTCAGGGAGGGCCTGCGTTTCCTCCTAGCTAGAAGTGGCGTCAGTGGTTTTACACGCCCTGACGAGTTTGACTTATGTGGTTGTTGCTGTTGCGAGGCGCCTCGGTTAGATCGGACGATCCGGGTCCGATGGAGTTATTCGTTGGCTCGCTTACGCCCCAAAGGGCGGCGAAACGCAGTGTCCAGGGTTTAAGTTTAATCCACATCGGTGGACCGGCCCTGTCGCTCCAAGGGTCGATGCGTTCTGATCCTGAGACTCGGGCTAGGCAGTCTCGAATCGGTTGAGGACTATCTTTTGCCTCGGTTCATAGATGGAAATCCAATTTCCAAATACGTGAAATTTGCGGTTTTATTTGTAAACCTATATATGGCGACATGATATATGGTACCCATGCCGCCTATGATTGATACTTATGATTTGAAGTTGTTTTATACTCTATGCACTTATGATAGTATCAAATGATTTGTTTTAAACGTATCAAGCATTCTTTGGCTGTTATAAGGGAAAACCCTATCCCCCGGCTTGCGTTGCATTGTGTGATAGGACCTGGGTCTTATAACAGCTTCATTTTTCTTTATTTAGCATTGCGCTGCTTGTTTTATGCACTGGTATTCTTGGGAGGAAACCCGTTCTGTGTTATACGGCGTGGTCCCTTGATTTACCTAACTTTAAAAATAAAGATTAATAACTGTTTTAGTTCTCACACCAGTCACATGACTGACCTGGAGTTTATTGTTTTAACCTAAACTCTGGGTGCCCTTATTTTGACACGGGCAGCTAGTAGTTTTGGTTTTGCAGATTTATATTCACAGGATCCTGGTTTACAGCTGGAACGATATCCGGAAAGCTTTGTATCCGTATATCTCTTCTAGTTGTGTATTGTATTATTTTCCGCTGCTATGTATTTAAATGTAATTTAAATCTCTGTTATTTCTGTGTAATATTTATTCTTTTATACTCTGTATATTCTTGTAATCTGATGCATTGTTGTAATATACAGTGAAATGTTCTTCTGTTTGTGTTCTGTTTTGTCCTGTTCTCAAACGATAGGGCATTTCGAACGGCCTGAATCGGTTTAGCGACTGGTTCGGACCGAGCGAAATTCCTTGCCGTCACAGTTGGTATCAGAGCTTTGGTTTACAAAGCAGAGAACAGGGCACATTAGAACCATACGAAAGAATTCATCAGATATTGGATTAGTAATATCCAATTAGAATGACTCGTTAGAGATGGGATCAGTAGTATCCTAGAACTAGTGTGAAGAGTATATTTTTAAAATGAAAACGATTTTTGTTTTGAAAATTTAAATCAATTATTCGTATTTGATTATTTATTTTATATTGATTAGGACAATCCAAAATATAAAGATTTTTGCGTATGCGCCTAGCTAGCGTGTATTCAAAGTTTTGATATATTGGATAGATATAGAATTACACTCTAATCGCCCGGAGATGATTTTGATGATGGAGCTCCATCATTAGAATTTATATTCGAGTGACGAACGTGTAATATCTATATACTTCCTATTGACTGGTGTGAGAACCAAAATTAGATAGGGCTAATTGTTGTGATTTGGCATCAAAAACATGATTTTTGACTATGTATCGAAATTATGAATTTGAAACTCTAATTCACTAATTGATTGATGATTGTGTTGTTTGTTTAATTGTTTGATGATTTTGAACCATTATGCCTAATTTGATCAAATATTGAATTGTATTGAAATTTGGTCGCGTTTGCTTGCATATACATATACTTACATTGAACAGGTCATAGCAAGGAGGCTAGAGCAGAGAATAAAATTTGTTTGCCCAACAAATAGGTACATGTTTACTACATAATTTACTGTTTTGTTTGGGTGATGATGATTTTGTGAGCCTATTGGCTAGCCGCTTGGCTTTTTCTTTTTCTTTTTGAGATCTGAAGGACCGGGGAAGCTATTTGAAATTCCCCGATGCTCCCATTGCAGGGGAGGTTATGGCGAAATTTTTCGAAAATTTAGGGTGTTAGCCAAATTTTTGAAATTTTGAAAATTCTCAGAAACTAAAGAGTTGGAGAATGGAAGCCCGATCGATCGTAGAGTTGAATTGATCAAACCACTTTCGACTTTGTTCCTTTTCGGGGACGAAAAGTTTTAAGTGGGGGAGATTGTAATAACCCGAAAATCTGGGCCAGTTTAAAATTTTTATTTCGACAATTTTAGTGAATTTTGAATATTTAAAATAGATTATTTTAAATAAAATCGACGAGAAAATTTATTTTGAATATAATTCGAACGTATATATTATACGCGTCGTCGTTAGAATATAAATAATTATATATAATTATAAATAGAATTGAAAATGGCGCGGTAGTTCGATAATTCGATTTCAAACTTCAATTGAATGTACCGGGTGCAAAACAATCCGGATTTTAGTGAAACCAAAAACATTAGGATCTAATTGTGAATATCTTTCCAACGAATCCGAATAATCGAAATTTCATAGCGGGGATCAAAAGATATGTCCAGATGAAAATTCTGAATAGTCGCTATGGAATTCAGGCCCTTAAAAATGGACATTTTGCAAACGACCTCGGATTTCGACGAAACCAGTTTTGTTGGGTCCGTGATGTAAAGTTATTGCTAGATTCCAAATTTCATAATTTTTCGAATCAATATGTGAGCGTGGCAAAGGAAAACGCGTTTGACCAGTTTTAGTTGATTTTAATCGACTGAAAAATGGCCATTTTTCTAACGGTCTCAGAATTCGGCGAAACTAGTTTTGTTAGGACCGTATCGTCAATACGAAGCTAGAAAATATTTTTATGGAATTTATAGAGTTGTTATGTGACCCCGGTAAGTTGAAATGTACGTTTAAAATTCAATATAGCGATTTAAATGTAAATTTAACGGAAACTGATTCAAACCATCAAATCAGCTTGCGATACATATCCCATTGTATCCGGAATGGGGGTATTACGCTAGGGACGACAGTCGTTGGATCCAATTCAAAGCCCGAACGAAAAAGCAACTTTACGGAGAATTAATTGAATAAATAATTAAATATATTTTCTTTTATAAACCCCCCCCGTTACTTTCTCATTTCAGAAACAAAAAAAAAAAAAAAAAAAAGAAGAAACCCGCCTCGTCGATCCCGCCCCCTACCCTAACCACCGCCGCCAGGCGATTTCCGCTCCCTCCCCCAATCGCGCGCCGCTCAGCCCCCCCCCCCCCTCGACGAAGCTTCCTCTCCCCTTTCCTCTCCTCATTCGCAAGACCAACCCCGATTTCCACGAACCCTAGAACCGTGGTTTCCTCCACCGTGAATCGAACTCGCCCCACCACGCGAGCAACAATGCGCCGCCACCTCCGCCTGCATCGACCTCGCCGCGCCAGAGTTGATCACTGCCCCTGCGCCATCGCCCATCATCCCTCCTTCGATCGAAACAGTAAGCTTGCTTCTTATTTAAAACCTGATTGTATTTTATTTTATTTTTATTTTATTTTTTACATAAAACATTGTTTAATTCAATTTTATTTGAATTCAGTTTTTAAATAGGTTTTAAATCAGGTTGTAAATCAGTTTTTATAATGAATCAGTTTTTATTTTATATAAAACATTTTGTAAAGATCTGTTTTTTTATTATTATTTATTATTAGAGAGGGTTAGATTTTTATTTATGAAAAGGGTTTGATTTTTAAAACAAGAGATGATAAAGGTTATATTTTTAACATTAAAATGATTATATTTTTACCATATAAAGATATGATCTTGATTCATAGAAAAATATGATTGTTATCCATGGAAAGATTAGTTTTTTTTATGTTTATAAAAATTAGATCTTTATGATAATAAAGTTTGATTTTTAATCAAAGAAAGTTTAGATTTTTAATCTATAAAAATATGATTTTTAGTCATATCAAGTTAAGATTTTTAGTTATGTAAAAATGGCATTTTTAGTATAGAAAAAAATGATTTTTCATAATATAAAAATTCGATTTTTAAATATTGAACTTTGAGGTAAAAATTCGATTTTTAAATATTGAACTTTGAAGTAAAAATTCGATTTTTATATATTGGACATCGAAGTAAAAATTCGATTTTTATATATTGAATAGCGAAGTAAAAATGTGATTTTTACGTATGTAGTGAAAGCAGCAACGAAGGTGACAAAAAGGCGAAACGACGAAGACTTCTGCAAAGGAAGGGCCGTGGAGCTAGGATAGCTATCTGTGAGAATTTCTCACCTTTCAATTTCATTTTCTAGTTATATATATATACTAGGATGCAGACGGTGCTTAGTAGCACCCGACACAATCGTCCACAGACCATGGACTTGTTTGTTTGGTTGCATAGATTAGTTGGATTATTTGTTTGAATTGTTTGGTGAGATGAAATTGATTTGATTGATGTGTGAATGGCGTGGGCCTTCACTAGACCGGGGATAAGGCTAGGCCTTGTCCCGTTTCTAGTATCGTGTCGTTATGCCGCCGAAATTTTCTAAAATATGTTAGAAAAATAAAAATATCATTTTATTGAATAAATGAACTGAATAGAAATTCATATGTTAAAATAAAATGTTTTATCGTTAAAAATATAATTTTTAACGTGAATATGAATATAGTGAATGTGAATAAATAAATATTCATTTACAAACCGGACGGTTTGTTTATGTACACTTATTTGAAGGACATTGATTGGGTCGATAAATTTTATACATCGCCCAACTGCACAAATAAAATATTTGTTTGATTGTGTGAAACCCCACACGGGTGTTAGGATGAAATTTGAAGTTCACTCATCCTGATTGATTAAATATGTCGATCGATTGATTGACAGGCTGTTTGTTATAAGCGTTAGATATCTATATTTGATGCTTATACAGTGTAGTGCACTTTGGTTGATGGTTGATTATTTTTCAATGCTATTATACATGTGTTGTATGAAAAACCATATAATTAACTTTATATGGTAATTGATTGGGCCTCATTCCAGTTTAGAAAATAAAGAATATTATAAAATAAAAGTTCATGTGTCGACAGTACTCATCCATTGAGATTGGTCATGTGTTGAACGAAATATTTTAGTAATAAAATTTACATCTTTATCAATATAAAATAAAAGTTCATGTGTTGACAGTACTCATTCATTGAGATTGGTCATGTGTTGAACGAAATATTTTGATAATAACAACCATTTTGAAAAAGAAATATTTGAAATAGAATATTTGAAAATAGAAATTTATGAAGCCGTGTTGATTAGATTGACGCCATTTCGACGTGAACGATATTTATATCGATTTTTAACGATTTCGAAATGAAATGAATTGAAAACGATTTCGAAATGAATTGAATTGAAAACGATTTCGAAATGAAATGATTTGAAAACAATTTTGAATTGAATTGAAAACGATTTCGAAATGAATTGAATTGAAAACGATTTCGAAATGAAATGAATTGAAAACGATTTCGAAATGAATTGAAAACGAATTCAAATTGAATTGAAAACGAATTGAAATGAAATTTGAATTGAATAGAAATGAATTTTAAAACGAATTTATAAAGAAGAATTCAATTTTGATTTGAATTGGAAAGGAAGTTGAAATTGCTCTTGAAACGAATTTAAAACTATTTATATAATTCGTTTTAAATAGAAATCGACGAAGTATATATTATATATATAATATAATGGCCTGAATAGAATGCGCCGCGCCGCGGCAGTTCGTGAATTTCGACCATTTATTTCAAACGGACATTGCGGGAGATCCGACCGTCGGATTCTCCTAAAACCGGAACCGTTGGGTTCGTATCGAAAAGAGCTTTCTAACGAATATTAGAAATTTGAAATCTAACGTTTGGATTTGGAGATACGTCCAAATCAAATTCGAAAAAGGTCGCTGTAAGTGCAGTTCGATGGCCATTGATGGAAATCGACTGTACGGGCCTTGATAAAATTATTAAAAATAGTAATAATTTGTGTAAAATCATAAGAAATGGTTTAGAAAGGATTGGGATGAAAAACTCCATATTTGAAAAGATAAAAATAGTTTTTTTTATCGAAATGAACTAGTTTTGAACTAGAAATATAATTCTATTTATTTTTAAGTAAATAAA
This sequence comes from Allium sativum, assembly GCA_030737875.1. Taxonomy (NCBI): domain Eukaryota; kingdom Viridiplantae; phylum Streptophyta; class Magnoliopsida; order Asparagales; family Amaryllidaceae; genus Allium; species Allium sativum. Next base: position 791,326,808 of record CM060919.1, on the reverse strand, counting down.
TTGAATTTGAAAAAGGGTTTTGAAAATAACCAAAATATCCAATGATTGCATTGGAGTGGATTTGAATCGAAATTGTCTTCGGAATATTTCGATGTTGGAATTCGTGATTATATAGGTGTTGTTATGGAAATTTGAAAGATATATTTATATCGTTATTTCCAATACGACATTTGTTAATCGTAGAATTTGATATTGAATATAGGCCGATATATTTTCTATTCAGAGCCTTGTATTGAACATCGAATGTGATTTGGGTTTGTCGTGAATGGTGTCTTCACTAACACTGTTCTTGAACCCAGTTGAGAAAAGATTAAATCTTTTTATTTAGATTTAATGAAGTGTACCAATTAAATAATATTTAATTGGAATTGAATTGATATTGATTTTTGGGTTTATCGTGAACAGTGTTTTAAATGACACTCGTTCTTTAACCCGATAATTAATGAATGTGACTTTGGGTTTATCGTGAACCGTGTTTTAAATGACACTGATTCTTTAACCCAGTTAACGATTAAAACTAAGTGGAGTTTTAATGAATCTTTAATTAGATTGAAATAATCGAAATGGAGTATCACCAGTTTTGCTCCAGGCGTTAGTTAAATCTTTAATTAGATTTGAACGCGAAATGGTAATTGAATTTACCGATAACACCGTGGTGTTAGATATGAAGTATTACCAGTTTTACTTCATGGGATGAATAGGTTGGGATTGGGAAATTAAAATAAATGATTACTTCGGTAAGGATCGCTAATCCCGACTAGTTTGAATTGAGATTCAAAAATAGAATAAAGAATAAATTCAAGGAATTTATCTTGGATAAAATTCATGGGAACCTTTCCCAATGAATGTGAAATTTAGAAACTAACTGTCGGTTAGCCAAGCAGAATGGTTTTCTGGATATTGATCTGATGTTGGTTTCGGCCTTCGGGGTTAATATTTGGGGAATTATTCTCTTGATTAATTTACGGTTAGTGACTAATGAATTGGAATGAGGCGTATGTTGGGTTTGTGTAACACTTATTTAAATATACGCGGGTTATTCGGGAAGACCGGGTTTATCCCATTCTGAATAACTGATACGACGATAAGTCGAAGATGAAGACGATGGTCGAAGACCGGAGGTCTTCACGTCGTTTGGGTGCTTACTGATAATCTTGATTGGGCTGTACACCCAAGAAGATGGAAACAGTTGGTGATCGTCCAGACGTGCTTGGAGATCGATGGATATGCGGGGTACTAGGTGCCTCCGGTTTCGTTCAGACCCAGGACGGACTTGTAAATGGACTGTGTGTCTGACATCGGATTTCATTCTGTGTGACTGATATCGGTTGCATAGGATGGTTTGCCTGTGTGGCAGGCTAAGATGCAAAAGATCAAGGCTTCTGTTGAAAAGCAAAGTCTTGTGGTGATGATCAAAGCACGGCCTTTGTGGCGTAGCTTTGTGTAACGTTTACCTCGCGTGTTTCACACCCGGTATGAACCAAAAACGGGAGACGGACCTCAGGGAGGGCCTGCGTTTCCTCCTAGCTAGAAGTGGCGTCAGTGGTTTTACACGCCCTGACGAGTTTGACTTATGTGGTTGTTGCTGTTGCGAGGCGCCTCGGTTAGATCGGACGATCCGGGTCCGATGGAGTCATTCGTTGGCTCGCTTACACCCCAAAGGGCGGCGAAACGCAGTGTCCAGGGTTTAAGTTTAATCCACATCGGTGGACCGGCCCTGTCGCTCCAAGGGTCGATGCGTTCTGATCCTGAGACTCGGGCTAGGCAGTCTCGAATCGGTTGAGGACTATCTTTTGCCTCGGTTCATAGATGGAAATCCAATTTCCAAATACGTGAAATTTGCGGTTTTATTTGTAAACCTATATATGGCGACATGATATATGGTACCCATGCCGCCTATGATTGATACTTATGATTTGAAGTTGTTTTATACTCTATGCACTTATGATAGTATCAAATGATTTGTTTTAAACGTATCAAGCATTCTTTCGCTGTTATAAGGGAAAACCCTATCCCCCGGCTTGCGTTGCATTGTGTGATAGGACCTGGGTCTTATAACAGCTTCATTTTTCTTTATTTAGCATTGCGCTGCTTGTTTTATGCACTGGTATTCTTGGGAGGAAACCCGTTCCGTGTTATACGGCGTGGTCCCTTGATTTACCTAACTTTAAAAATAAAGATTAATAACTGTTTTAGTTCTCACACCAGTCACATGACTGACTTGGAGTTTATTGTTTTAACCTAAACTCTGGGTGCCCTTATTTTGACACGGGCAGCTAGTAGTTTTGGTTTTGCAGATTTATATTCACAGGATCCTGGTTTACAGCTGGAACGATATCCGGAAAGCTTTGTATCCGTATATCTCTTCTAGTTGTGTATTGTATTATTTTCCGCTGCTATGTATTTAAATGTAATTTAAATCTCTGTTATTTCTGTGTAATATTTATTCTTTTATACTCTGTATATTCTTGTAATCTGATGCATTGTTGTAATATACAGTGAAATGTTCTTCTGTTTGTGTTCTGTTTTGTCCTGTTCTCAAACGATAGGGCATTTCGAACGGCCTGAATCGGTTTAGCGACTGGTTTGGACCGAGCGAAATTCCTTGCCGTCACAAAAGGGGAGACTTCTAGTCACCTCAGTAGATATTCCATAGACGATAGAGGGTGGTTGCGACGAGATGGAAGGCTTTGTGTTCCCTAAGTTGGGAGTTTGTTGAAGACAGTCCTAGAGGAAGCCCATCATTCTAAGATGACTATTCATCCAGGCGGTGGTAAGATGTATAGAGATATGAAGAGGGTTTTCTATTGGGCTGGGATGAAGAAAGATGCGGCATAGTTTGTTTCTCAATGTTTGATTTGTCAGCAAGTAAAAGCTGAGCAAAAGAAGATCGGTGTTTTGCTTCATCCTTTGGAGGTCCCATAGTGGAAGTGGGAGAGCGTCTCTATGGATTTCATTGATGGTTTTCCTAGATCAAAGAAAGGCAACACCAATATTTGAGTTGTAGTAGACAGACTTACTAAAAGCACTCATTTCATTCCAGTTAAGAGTAAGAGGACAACAACATGGTTGGTAGCAATTTACGTTCGTGAGATAGTCCATCTTCATGGAGTACCTTCCAGTATCATAAGCGATCATGACCCCATTTTCACCAGTGAATTTTGGAGGAGCTTGCAAGAAGCATTAGGTACACAATTATGTTTGAGCACCGCTTATCAAACTCAGACTGATGGACAGATGGAAAGTTTGAATAGAGTTCTTGAGGATCTTTTAAGACTGTGTATCCTAGATTTCGGAGGGACTTGGGAAGAGCATCTTCCTTTAGTTGAGTTCGCCTACAACAACATTTATCAAGCTAGTATTGGCATGGCACCCTTCGAAGCATTATTCGGGCAACCCTGTAGATCACCGACTTGTTGGTGGGAGTCTACAAAAAGACTTCTACTTGGACCAGATATTGTTAAAGAAACTTTCGAAAAGGCTAATCTTATTTGACGGTGAATGAAGAACAGCTCAGGAAGGAAGAAATCCTACGTAGATAGGAGAAGGACCGACATTGAATATGAGATGGGAGACATGGTTTTCATTAAGGTATCACTATTAAGAAATGTGGTTCGCTTTGGATCTGTAAGGAAATTGGCACCAAGATTTGTAGGACTATTTCCCATAACAGAATGGATCGGTCAAATGGCTTGTAGAGTAAAGTTACCAGAAAGAATATCCGGTTTTCATGACGTTTTCCACGTTTCCCATTTGCGGAAGTGCTTGCGTAATATCATAGAAGTAGTTGGGCCGAGTACATTGGAGGAAGTAGAGGTGGAACGGGAGGCGACAATTAGATGAGTTCCTACCCATATTCTTGGATCAGAAGTTAAGAAGCTACGCAAAAGAGAAGTCAAGTTGTTGAAAGTTCAATGGGGAGACAACCAAGAGGATGCAACTTGGGAGACCGAACACAAGATTCGCACTTCGTACCCTTTTCTTTTCAAGGGTATGTTCTTAACTTCCTTTCCAAAGCTTTTATTCATACTTGTTTCTTTTATTTAAGTATATCCTATTGATCGAATCTTCGACCTTTAGGTAGAAATCTCATGGATGTAAACATGTGTTTGAGACATGTTATGATTGATGGATGCAAGTATTTGCTAGTGGTTCTCGTGGATGCATACGCACACACACAGTAGGCATTAGATCGGCTCAATTACTCTCATACTGCATATGGATGTGTGTGCATTTTTTTACCCTTTACGGATGGAAATGGACAAATCATCATATGGATGTTGCATTTGGACGAATGACCGTTCACACATATAGAACTTACATGTTATAATAGGATTATTTGCATACATATTTGATTTATGGCACGAACATACAATTCATTAAGGAGGTCAGCTGAATCAGTAGATCGCCTGGTCTTTCGCATTAGTATAAGGAAATATGCACACATCTTTACATGTGTTCATATAAGTATTAGAAATCTTTTAAGGTCAATGGATGCCTGTGATTGGTGGATGACTAGATGGAAGTGGATGTTAGGATATAAGTTCTCCTTAACTTACAGATTTCAGGGACGAAATCCTTTGAGTAGGGGAGAATGTAACACCCCATAATTTTAACAACACTTAAGATGATAAATTAAAGAATGATTAAATACATATTCAAAATTAAGTGAAATGGACTGTGCCATTGCGTTCGCCTTGGAATTCTGGTCAAAATAGACACCTGGTTTGCGTAAAACGGACATCGTATGAACAAGTTATTATGGTTTGAAGTTTGTATATGCATAAGAAGAATATATATAAATAAAATAAGCCCTGAATTCAAAATAGTTCAAAATTCGAGCAGAAGGGGGGAAATGGAAAAATTCCCACCTAGGGGTGTCAACCCCTGGGTCGACCCCATAAGGGGGTGTCGACCAATGGGTTGACCCCATAAGGAGGGGGTCGACCCCCCCGCCAGATCCGAGCTAGAATTCATTTTTCTGAATGTGGACTCCTTTCTTGAACAATTTTGTTGATTATAGGCTATAAATAAGACCTTATACCCATTGTTTTATTCATTCTAAATCAATAGAGAACTAGATGCTGCCTCTACCTAGATTAAATCAAGTCTTTTCTTCTTCAACAATCAAACTAGTGTTATTCAAGTTTAGAGATCTGTGATTCAACATATGCAATCCCTCTTTTATTTCTTAGATCCAAACATAGTGAGTCTATGTTAATTATAGATCTAAATACTAAAAAAATTAATCTTGACATGACTATAACTTGGATATAAGCCTGTGAATATTTGAATCATATGAGATCTGCTGAAACCTGTGTATTTAAGTTATTCTGACATGACTATGAACTAGATCTAGGCCTATGCCTATTTATCATGTCAGATCTGCCATTGTTAGTTGATCTATTTTATTGCTTAGACCTCATCATGCATGTTCATGATGTCCTTATTATGTTAGAATCAGTTCTATTATCACATGTTCATCAGATCTGTTCTTATATGCCTATCTTGTCATTATGCCCAACTTTGTCATTGTATGTTTATTAGTTGCTATGCCTATTTCTGCAATTATATGTCAATTTTGTTATTATGATCATTTCTATCCACTTTCCTTCTTCTTTTACCTTTTATTTTTATATAGCCAGGCTACCTTTGAGCCTAGGCATGCCGCTGAAATATGCGAACATGAAAAAATTGGAACGAGGGGAAAATGTTAAAATTGGGGCATAACTTGTATTGGGAAATTTAGGCATAAATTGAACGTAATACATGAACGTGGATTTGGGGCATAAACTGCAATTCTGATTAAAGACCTTAATTTGTGGCATATGGTTCATTACGAACACGACTTGGGAAATGGGAACGAAAACTAATAATGATATAGGAATAATTGGTTAATAATTGAAATGCCTAGAATTACAGTAAACTGTAACCGCGCTTTCACATGAGGTTAGATTACGCTTGTGGTGGAAGTCTGCCCGGACCCAACCGACATATCCAGCGACCACAAGTGGTGAATCTAATGTGAGGGGTCTAAATACATAAACATGTGACATGTTAAGACATGAGGTTAGGCCCGACTTGTGGAAGAAGTCTGCCTGGAACTGCCAGGCATATCCAGCATCCACAAGTTGTAGGCTTAATGTGGAAGGTCTAGTACATTACAACCATAAATGAATAAATGGTAATGAATACTTAACTTAGTTGAATCCATAGGGATGGTATATGTTAACTTGAGTAGGGGTTAAGTAAAATTGTATGAAATAATGGGAGGGTTAAGTATATCTTGGGTGGGTGTGTAATATTTATATATAGGCCCACAAACTTAACATGTGGGGTTATGCAATCTTTTACTCTGGTATGGCATAACCTGTGGAAAATCTAGTGGGGGATACAAGCGTAGGGGGAACTTGTATAATCTTATATGTGGGACCCGTTTCACCCAATAACCCATATATAGGTATCAAACGAGTACTCCGAACTAGGTCGGAGTCGAGGCACGCTTACTAGGCTGATTGTAAGAGATCCAAACGAAGGGGTGATGTGGGCGGCGCGTTCCGACGGGGTCATGTGCGTGCATGGGTCTGACATAGGAGGTTTAGACGTCATGACATCAGTAGATATGGTTGTGCACATCCTGAAAACGAAGGGTTGCCACTTTAGAAAGTGATACATCCTACTGTGGGGCCGGCACAGGGTATCTACGGAGTAGGGAGCCTGTAATGACCCGCATTGTTAGCCGTAGAATAATTAATTAATTTAATTATTTAAATCATGATTTAGGAATTTAATCGCCGTTTAATTAAAATAAAGTGAATATTTAATTAATTTAAATAATAGAGTAATATATTTAATTCAGAAATAATCAAAAATATTGGAAATCACAATATTCTGTGAACGGGGTTGTCCCTTAGATTTAATTCAGCTTAGAGTTGAATTATATTGACGAATATATTCAATTGACGTCAGTTTGAACGTAGAATTATTATATAATTAAAATAGAGCGTGTAACGACGCGGTAGTTCGCTATTTGGCGATTTGAACTTCAATTGGGTATACAGGGTTCGTTTTAAATCGGATTTCTGTGAAACAAGAAACGTTAGGAGCTAGTGAAGTATATATTTCTAGTGGAAGAGAAAAATCTGGATTTCGTCGGTTAGATTTTGAGTTACGTCCAAATCAAATTCTTAGAAAAGCAGCGCCCTGACCATAACGATTTAATTATATTTTATATAAGGATTTAAATAGAAATCGAACATCGATATAACTCTGACGATGTAATATCGAGTTGTAAATCCATATAGGAATATTCTGAAGCTGTATGGTATTCCATGTGAATATAGACGTTAATATTTATTTTTAAATATTTAATTCAATTTTATTTAAATTTATTTATATATTTAAATAGGCTATTTAGAGCTTTAAAAATAGCCACTTTTGTAAACGAAGTCGGAATTCGACGAAACTAATTTTGTTGGATCCGCAATGTCAAATTATTGTTAGATTCCAAGTTTGGTGATTTTTAGAGTCACTGTGTGGCCGTACGGATTTTTAGAGTGAAAAACAGTCAGTATTTTGACAGTTAAAAATACGTTGTATGAGCATACGGAGTCGGAATTCGACGAAGCCAGTTTCGTTGGGACCGTAATGTCGAACTCTAGCTACACGTCCAGTTTGGTGATTTTTGGGTATCACAAGTGATCACTGGAATTTTTAAAGGCTCATATGACGATATAAATTAAATAACAAAATAAATAAAAATATTCTAAGGTATATGTGGACTAAACAAGAACACGCACTGTCTCCCCCGGCCACACAAAGAAATTTCATCCCAGTATATATTGTTCTCTGGGCCACCACAAATTCCTACGATACAAACCCAAAAATCGAAACATTAAAAATCAAAATCAAATTCAACAGAAATCCTAAAATCAGGAAACCAATCAATATGGATTCACCGTGGGATCCTCTTCGAAGCTGTGCTAGTTTTATTGGGTGCGATTCACGTTGGAAGTATTGGGTCATTTACAGTCAATGTTAAGGATGGGATTAGGGGAGCCTACGAGATTTCGAGTTACACGGCTCTCCAGGAGAAGGTGGGGCTGGCGAGCGGCGTTCGAAGGGGGGGTGTTCATGAGCTCTGATGGCGTCTGGTCGGTGAAGCCGAGGAGAGAGAAAGGGATGTCGGGTTTGATTTTGGTTGGAGTAATAAACTAGAAAGATGATGGAGTTGTAACGGTGAAGAAACAATTGAGAAAAGGCTCGGTGATGTTAGGTTGTGAGCTGGAAATGATGTTCGAAGATTTAGAAATTGGTGGAGAACATTGTCCAGGCATCGTGTATGTTGGAAGAGGAAGAGGGTACTGTTCGTAGTGGGTGGAAGGAGTTGGTATGGGCCGAAATCAAAATAGTAAGGCCCATCGTTAAATAATTTAGTTTTATTTTAAATTAAAAACAATGTATTAACTTGTAAATTGAATATCTCCTTCATACGATATCAGATTGACGAACCGTAAGTTGCGTTGGGATCGTATGGACGGACACTACACGATGGAACTGACCGCGAGTCAATTGGAGCATGTTACAATTTATAGCAAAATAAATTGTCCGTCTGAATCAAATCGGACGACAATTATCGTTAATTAATGATGATAGTCCAATGTGAGTAAAACTCACCAACTCTGAACAGTTTATATTTTCAGTTGTATTCTTAGAATTGTTTAATATTGTCTTTTTGATTGTGTGTTGACTGTTTGATTGAACTGTTAGTCAGTTAGTGGAAATCATATATATATATGTGTGTGTGTGTGTGTGTGTGTATACCGTTAAATATTTATATGTTGATTCTGCTATCAGAATAATTCATATCAAAGTAAAATCGATGTTAATCGTATTGTCTAACATCTGTGATGCAGGGAAACGGTTGGAGGAATCCAACTGGATTCCTCAACATTTATTTTACTGTGATTTATATATTGTGATATATAATGTGATATATAATCTGACGTTGATTATGTGTGTTGGGACGATATTTATCGATGTTATATGGTGTGTTAAATACCATAAGAAATACCAGAATGTAGAAAAGGAATTTTCAAAGTATATTTTGAAATAAATTTATTTATATAAAATCAATGGATTTTATATATATATATATATATATATAAATAAAAGGATTTTTGTAAAAGGAATATATTTGGTAAATCAAATATAGGAGAAATATATTTGTAAATCATATATAAAGGATATATATTTGTAAATCAAATATAAGGGAAAATATTTGTCAAACAAATAGGAAGAGAATATTTGTAAACCATTTACAAATAGAATAAAGAGATATTTATTTGTTAGAATAAACAGAATAAAGGAGATATTTATTTGTTATATAAATAGGATTATAAAGGAAATATTTATTTAGAAAATAAATACGATATTTTAAAATGGAAATAGAGTTAATTAATCAGAGTTAATCAATTAGAGTTAATTAATTAGAGTTAATCAGTTAGGGTTGACCAGTCAGAGTTGATCAGTTAGAGTTAACCAGCTAGAGTTAATCGATTTGAGTTAAAAACGAACTAGAGTTATTCGAACAAAGTTAATCAAATAGAGTTAAAGATATAGAGCTAAGCAAAAATTAGAAACTGACTAGAATTAGTAAGTTGAATGGGTTCCTGAGTATCGATCTGATGTTGGTTTCGGCCTTCGGGGTTTATACTTAGGAAGTTATTCTCTTATTAGTTTATAGTTAGAGTCTGATAGATGTGGAAGAATAGTGATACATAATTAAGAAATGGAAATGTTTTCCAGTGTTAATAATGTATATTTTCTAAACATAGAAAATGAGGAAATATATATGTGTATATATATATGTTGGATGATTGATCGATATAATTTCCATCTGGAAATAGTATCGTTGTTTGCACACTTGTTTTTCTTTGATAGTTAACTCACAGACTATCGATGTTTTGACCATTTTAACGTTGTTAATATGGAGAGACCGGTTGGATTATTATCCAAAGAACCACTCTGTATTGGCATAAGCGTTGCGAATCATATATGCCAAAGATAACTGAAGACGGAGTAAAGTGCAAGGGCTGTTGTATAAGTCTTAGATAACAGTGACTAAGATGGATATACTGAATAGTGCCTTCGGTTTGTCCAGTCCCAGGACAACTTGTATGGACGAAGGTCTGACAGAGTATATCTGGTAGATCATGTAAGTTGATCGTTTCAAACGTATTTACGTTGGTGGAGGAGGAATTCGTTTCTCTTAGCTTTATACCCGTGGTATTTTTGGATAAGTCAATTTGTGATTTGGCGGGTATGACGATGCGGTATTCAAAGTGAATAAAAATTTGATATGAAAAAGATAAGTGTAGCTACTAGCCTCACATCTGGTAATGACAGAAATTGGGTAGGCAGTATGGCTAAGTCGGTCGCACCGAAGTAGGGTGTATAATCACCTATCTAGAGAATATTCATTTGCTTATTTAATCTATCAATGCCGACCCATATATATATGGGAACGGTTGCTGATCCCAACCGTTGGTGATGTACATTAGATACACTCAAGTGAAATGAGTGGTCGGTCATGTGTGGCTGAGTTGCAAGATGTTCTTGTTGAACTCCAGTGTATCGTTCCTAGAGTACACTGATCGGAAGGTGGTTCCATACCTTGTCATAGTTGGAAATCCATTACCCAATACGTTCTTGCGGTTTTGATTGTATACTATATATGTAGAACGTGAGATGAAAGCGTTTCTGCTAGATGATTATTATATTGTGGCTGATAGACATTATTATAATATCAATAGGGTTTTTGATATAAAGATAATTTGGATTCTCATATGGGAAAAACCCATTCCGTTATACAGCGTGGTCTTATGAGATATCATTTACCTGCTTGAGCTGTTTTAAACTGTTTTACTCATACCAGTCCCATGACTAACCCGGAGTTTATTCTGTTGTTTTCCCTAAACTCTTGGGTGCCCAATTTTGTACGGGAGTCAAGTAGTCAGGATTTACAGATATATCTGAAGAGCTGGAGCAGGAGGCTTCAGGATCATATAGCTATAGTTTATTTCCGCTTTGTTGTAAGTGCTGTACTTTGATAATGATGTATATTCAAATACAGATGTATATTTCAAGTTATGTTATATATATTATATGTTATTCGTTCCGCTGTGAGGTTCGTGTTACTCTGATGTTGTGATCTTCTTCTTCTGTTCTAAGTTTCTATCTTATCTTTCCTCACCCTCTATCTTCTTTCTATTAATTTCCTGATTTCCAGTGCAAATTTGGGGTTGGACTTGTGTTATTTAGTCAGCTCTAATTGGACCGGATTTTTGGGTCATTACAGAGCCGATAGATTGGGGTAGTAATTAGGTACATCTAGACTCTGGTATGTTTAGGATCCCGTTATTATCCTTAGGGTACCTCCTGTATGTTGGGCTGCCCGTTGATTGTATGGGGTTAAACCTCTCACAAGAAGAACACCTAAGTCTACTATCTTATAGTTGTTGGGAACATCTCATTCTGCTTATACTAGTATTGGTGCAGAGAGTGAGAAAGTACTAAAGACGCGCAATATACTCTATCATGTTTACCTTGTCATACCTGCCTTTTTTTTGTTATCTCTCTTATCCACTTTATATGCCTGTCATGACACTTTTACTTATTTATATACTAAAAGTAACTGGACTCGCCAGTATTTATGTCTGACCTATTTTGTTTCCTCTTCTTTCTCTTTCATTTTCACCTCCTCCCTAGGTTCTCAGGGTGGGAATACGCAAGTTTGACCAGGACTCTGCTTTCGTCTTGCTTGGAGTTGTTTTAGATGTACGACTTGATATCATATCTCTATACTATGGCTATGTTTAGGGGATTATGCTTCATTTTTTATACTCTGGTGTTTTAAGTATAAGACAGAATTTCAATGATGTACTAAGTTTTATGCCTTTCAAACATATGATATAACCATGTTTTGAACTACGATGTTTTCTTCTTAATAAAAATTTAAATTCCGCTAGTATTTATTATCTGTCTTGTAATGTTTCTGTTTCTATTTACCTATAACGCTTCACAAAACTTAATGCATTCTCTTAATGAGTGACATTAACGGACGTGGGGCATCACAAAGATAAAGATGGAGCATTGAAGACCGATGATCTTCATCAGCGGAAGATCTACTCGATAAATTTCTTTGGTCTGGTCCGCCAGAGTTATGATTGCTTGTGATACTGTCATGATTGAAATCTTCGGAATACAAGGACTTCTCGCTGCTGATCCTTGGGTGATTCCTATATAGGATGCAGTAGGAGAGTGCTTTCGGTTCAACCTGTTCCTAGATGATTTGTACGGAGGAATGTCTGACAGAGTATTTCCTGAAATTCACGTACGTTGATTTTCACGAATATACCAAGTTTGGTGGCAGAGAAATTCTCTTGCTTCACACCCAGAGTTTATTTGTCGACATAAATTAGTGATTTGATGGATCTGACGATGTAGCATCCAAAGCGAATGACATGTTGTTCTCTGAAGGATTAAGGTAACCTCCAGCATCATAACCGGAAAATGAAAAAAATTGGGTAAACAACATGGCTAGTTGGGTCATTCCCAAGTAGAATATATTTTCCATTGTTCTAGAGAAAATTAATTTTGTCTTTCGTTTCTGTATCTTACGCAACCGTAGGTGATAATATATTCGATGCACTCAAGCTAAATGAATGGTCGGTTATGTGTGGTTGAGTTGCAAGATGTTCTTGTTGAACCCCAGTGTATCCCTTCTAGAGTACACTGATCGGAAGGTGGTCCCATACCTTATCATATTTGGAATCCAATCTCCAATAAGCGCCTTGCGGTTTTTGATTATATAATGAATATGTAGAGCGTGAGATGCAAGCTAACTACTAGATGTTTATTTACTTCTGATGTGATAGACATTATTATAATATCACTGGATTTGGATATATCAAAAATATTTTGGGTTATAGTAAGGTAAAAACCATCCAAGTTTATGTGTGGACCGGTCTTAATATTACCCTTTCTTCAAAAGGATTTCTAAAGCTAAGCAAGATGTTTGTGTTATAAATTTATCACTGATATTATTCCAGACTGATCCATGTGAATTTTTCCTTGCTTCTAATGTTCTCGGGTCAGACCGAGTATATTTACAGGTTAGGTTCCGCTTGGAGTTTTAGAAGTTGGAAATAGGAAGCTTCACCTGCGATGTTAGATTCAGATTCTGTGTTGTATTGGTTCTTCTTCTCCTTCTATTCTAATATTTCTTTCTTTCTTATCTCACACTCGAATTCTAATAATGTTCCGGTGTTTCCGATGCTTGAATATTAGACATGGTGTTTTGTGTCGACTTTCGGGGTCGAAAATCCGGAGGAGTGGAATTTTAGAGCTAACCGTCAATTAAGGAGGAGTGGAACCCAATATGAGATTTCTAAATTCAAATAAAATGGAGAAAAGTATAATGGGTTGCAAATGGGGCTTAGTAGCTCCTGTCACTACTTTCTGTTAAACTATGGATGATTGTGTTATGGAAATTAATTGTGATTGTGATATTAAATATATATATATATATATATATATATATATATACGTGCTACCTAAAATACATATATGCATTGTATAAAATTGGGATTAAATGTGGTTGTGATGAATTGTTGGAATGAACTGTGGAATTATTAAATGGAAAGATTATGTATGGTGCAAGCCTAGGTTAAAAGAGGAGCAGTGCTTAGACATTGTGTCGGTGCTACAACACCTTGTCGTTATAATGCCGAAATTTTCTGAAATGAACTATGTGAAATATTCATGTGTTGAATAAATTGTTTTAACAATAAAAATTTTAATTTTTTATTGTATGTATGAACCAATAAAAATATTCATGTGATGAGTAAATTCTTTGAACAATAAAATATCATTTTTATTGTATATATGAACCACTAAAAATACTCATGTGTTGAATAAATTCTTTGAACAATAAAAATATAATTTTTATTGTATGTATGGACCACTAAAAATACTCATGTGTTGAATAAATTGTTTGAACAATAAAAATATAATTTTTATTGTATGTATGAACCACTAAAAATATTCATGTGTCGAATAAATTGTTTGAACAATAAAAATATCATTTTTATTGTACATATGAACCATTAAAAATATTCATGTGTTGAATAAATTGTTTGAACAATAAAAATATAATTTTTATTGTATGTTTGAACCACTAAAAATACTCACGTGTTGAATAAATTGTTTGAACAATAAAAATATAATTTTTATTGTATTTATGAACCACTAAAAATACTCACGTGTTGAATAAATTGTTTAAACAATAAAAATATCATTTTTATTGTATGTATGAACCACTAAAAATATTTGTGTGTTGAATAAATTCTTTGAACAATAAAAATATCATTTTATTGTATGTATGAACCACTAAAAATATTCATGGGTTGAATAAATTCTTTGAACAATAATAATATAATTTTAATTGTATATATGAACCAATAAAAATAACCATATGTTGAAATTTATTTTTGTTCATTGAAAATAATAATTTTTAACATGTATGTAGAGTGTTAAAAATAATCATCTATGGAAATAAATATTAGTTCGCTAAAAATATTATTTTTAGCTTAGATATGCATATATATATATATATATATATATATATACACATGCTAAATATGTAAATGGATTCGCTGTTGAGTAGAGAAATATATTGCGTGCCCAACAAATAGGTAAACCTTGATGAGTTGGCTGTACAATTTTATTTATTATATAAACTCTTGTGAATGACATTGGATGCGGTGTGATGGTTGTTCTGTGTAAGATTATAAACTACGCCATAGGATAACAACAATTAATTTTGAACTACCCTACATGGCATACTACGTGAGGATATCATACTCTATCATATACCATATAAGCATTTGGAGATTGTATGACGAGGTTGGAGTTACCATACGAGCGAGAGGCTTGTATGTCGATGACTACATTTCAGGTGAACCGAAGATGGATTATTGATGTCATAGCATATCATATTCCATATAAGCAATAGGTGCTTATATGACGAGGTTGAGATTACCATACGAACGAGACGCTTGTATGGCGATGATTGAATTACAGGTTGAACTGAGGACTGATATGGACTAAATAAAATATAACGGTAAATGGCAGGATTAATAAAAACCCCACACGAGTTTGGAGATGACAATAATTCACATCTCTCTTGATTTTAGATACGACACATGGATTATTTATTTTCCAACACTGGATAAGGTGACGAGACATAATCTCTAGAGATATGATCTTTACACTTTCCCTTGGGAATTGATAGGTCACTAAAAATTGTGTATGCTTTTTCTAGATTTATCAGGTTCCTAATACGACCCAATAAATTTCCAAAACGCCCTCCGAACAAAGGAGGCTATGGCGAAATTTTCCGAAATTTAAAGGCGTTAGCCAATTAGTTGAAGATTTAAATGGTTTTGAAATTCATCGAATATATTATATAATTTATATATAATATAAATTAAAATAAAACAAATCACGCGCGGTAGTTCACATTTTGGAATCATAATTTTAAATGATTATACCGAGAGATCCGACCATCGGATTTTCTCGAAACTGGAACCGTTGGGTTCGCTTTTAAAAGATCTTTCCAACAATATTAAATTTGTTAAGACAGTTAGATTTCGAGAAATGTGTAATTCAAATCTAAACAAAAACAGCGCCATGGCCGCGTAATGACCTAAAACATCGTTTAATTAAAATGGGTTATTTTTATATAAATAAAAATAGCGATAAATCGTTAAAAAATATTATAAACGATATGTAATGGAAATAAACCAATTTCACTTGGTTTATAAAATAATATGGATGGTTAGATTCATTTGACATTAATTTATAGAATTGAACTGAATTGAACTAAGAAAAGAAATGATTTGAATTATATATATTTGGAAATTATTTGGAAAGGCCGAGTTAAATCTCATTTCAAATAATTGAATGACGACTAAAAGTCGAAGAAAACGAAGACGGTGCAAGACCGGTAATCTTCACAGCGAATGGATTACTACTGATGCCCTGGATTGATTAGCTCCCAGGAAGGGGTTATAGTGGTCGTTGTCCGGACATATTTGTTGATTGTCCGGATATGCGAGGGCCTCTCTTCCGTATTGGACATGTGGAATGAGGAATAAGGTGCCTCCGATTTCATTCAGACACAGAACGGACTAGTAAATGGATGTGTGTCTCACATTGGATTTCATTCTATGTTGATTGATCTCTATTAAATATATATTTGTTTGGTGGCGGAGAATTTATTCTCGTGCTTAACACCCTTCTCTAAGATGTACGAGCTTAAAGGTTATATATCGATAGACATCAGTCGCATGGCGTGGATTGTCAGTGTGGCATGCTGAGATGCAAAGGAACAAGGCTTTTGTTGAAAAGCAGAGTCTTGTGGAGATGATCAAGCACAGCTTTAAATAGCATAGCTTTGTGTATAGCGTTAATTTGCGAGCCTCACACCCGGTATGAGTAAAAACCGGGATAAGGGACGCAGGGAGGACATGAAGTTTCCTTCTAGTTATGGGTGGTGTCATGGTATGGAGTCCAGACATTTATTTATTTTATCTATTTGGATGATGGATTGCGAGGCGCCTCAGATATTGGTCCCTAGTGGCCAAGTGATAGGTCCAATAGGGCCGGGAAATGTGTGTTCAGGAATAACTAATCCTCAAAAGTAAGAGAAGACCGACCCTGCAGGATCCAAGGGCTCGCCAGCGTCCAAGCCCTGAGGCATTTGCTAGGGTGTCTCGAAGCCGGCGAGGAGTACATATGTAAAAACTCGTAACTTCCCTGGTGAGGAAAGTGTGGATAGTTCGAGAACAAGCCACAAAGGAACGCAGACGGAAGAACATTTCATTGTATATTACAACAATACAATCAAAATACAAGAATATATAGAGTACAAATGAATATTACATAGAAATATCAGAGATTACAATACATTACATAGCAGCGGATAAATAATACAATACACAACTAGAAGAGATATGCGGATACAAAGCTTTCCGGATATCGTTCCAGCTGTAAACCAGGATCCTGTGAATATAAATCTGCAAAACCAAAACTACTAGCTGCCCGTGTCAAAATAAGGGCACCCAGATTTTAGGTTAAAACAATAAACTCCAGGTCAGTCATGGGACTGGTGTGAGAAATAAAACAGTTATAAATCTTTATTTTAAAGTTAGGTAAATCAAGGGACCACGCCGCTAACGTGGAACGGGTTTCCTCCCAAGAACACCAGTGCATAAAACAACAGCGTAATGCTAAATAAAGAAAAATGAAGCTATTATAAGACCCAGTTCCCATCACACAATGCAACGCAAGCCGGAGGATAGGGTTTTTACCTTATAATAGCCAAGAATGCTTGATACGTTTAAAACAAATCATTTGATACTATTATAAGTGCATAGTGTATAAAACAACTTCAAATCATAAGTATCAATCATAGACGGCATGGGTACCATATATCATGTCGCCATACTAGTTCTACAATTAAAACCGCAAATGTCACGTATTTGGAAATTGGATTTCCGTCTATGAACCGAGGCAAGGGATCGTCCTCTACCGAATTCGAGACAATCTAGCCCATGTCTCCGGAACATCCGCAACTGCCCCTTGGAGCGACAGGGCCGGTCCACACGGAGTGGATTATAGTGCCTGAACAATACGTCTCTCCGCCCTATGGGGCGTAAATGAGCCAACAAATGACTCCATCGGACCCGGATCGTCCGATCAAACCGAGGCGCCTCGCAACAGCAACAACCACATAAGTCAAACTCGTCAGGGCGTGTAAAACCACTGACGCCACTTCTAGCTAGAAAGAAATGCATGTCCTCCCTGAGGTCCTCTCCCGTTTTTGGTCCACTACCGGGGTGTGAGGCTCGCGAATTCATGCTACACAAAGCTACGCCACAAAGGCCGTGCTTTGATCATCAACCACAAGACTTTGCTTTTCAACAGAAGCCTTGATCATTTGCATCTTAGCATGCCACATAGGCAAACCACTCCATGCAACCGATATCAATCACATAGAATGAAATCCAATGTCATACACACAGTCCATTTACAAGTCCGTTCTGGGTCTGAACGAAACCGAAGGCACCTAGTACCCCGCATATCCATCGATCTCCAAGTACATCTGGACGATCACCAACTGTTTCCATCTTCTTGGGTGTACATCCCAATCAAGATCATCAGTAATCACCCAAACGACGTGAAGACCTCCGGTCTTCGACCACTGTCTTCATCTTCGGCTTATCGTCGTATCAGTTATTCAGAATGGGATAAACCCGGTCTTTCCGAATAACTCGCATATATTATAAACAAGTGTTACATAAACACAACATACGCCTCATTCCAATTCATCAGTCACTAACCGTAAATTAATCAAGATAATAATTCCCCAAATATTAACCCCGAAGGCCGAAACCAACATCAGATCAATACCCAGAAAATCACTCTGCTTAGCCAACCTACAGCTAGTTTCTAAATCTCACATTCTTAGGGAAAGGTTCCCATTAATTTTATCAAAGATAAATCCTTTAAATTTATTCTTTAATCTACTTTTGAATATCAATTCAAACTAGTCGGGATTAACGAACCTTACCGAAGTAATCATTTGTTTTAATTTTCCCAATCCCAACCTATTCATCCCATGAAGTAAAACTGGTAGTATTTCATATCTAACACCACGGTGTTGTCGGTAAATTCAATTACCATTTCACGTTCAAATCTAATTAAAGATTTAACCATCGCCTGGAGCAAAACTGGTGATACTCCATTCTCGATCTTTTCAATCTAATTAAAGATTCACTAAAACTCCACTTAGTTTTAATCTTTAACTGGGTTAAAGAATCAGTGTCATTTAAAACACGGTTCACGATAAACCCAAAATCACATCACATTTCAATCAGTTCGTAACCGTAAAGTAGCAAGTGAGCAATTCCCAAAGTATTAACCCCGAAGGCCGAAACCAACATCAGATCAATTCCCCAGAAACCATTCAACCTAACTAATCTCCAGTTAGTTTCTGATTTTCTTAACTCCTTTGGGTCTAAGAACAGTATTATTGAAGATACCGTTCACGACAACCCAAAATCACATTCCATTAATTATCGGGTTAAAGAACAAGTGTTATTTAAAACACTGTTCACGATAAACCCAAAAATCAATACCAATTCAATTCAAATTAAATATTATTCAATTGGTACACTTCATTAAATCTAATAAAAAGATTTAACCTTTTCTCAACTAGGCTTAAGAATGGTGTTAATGAAGACACCATTCACGACAAACCCAAATCACATTTGATATTAAATACAAGGCACTGAATAGAAAATATATCGGCTTATATTCAATATCAAATTCTACGACCAACAAATATCGTATTGGAAATAACGATACAAATATATCTTTCAAATTTCCATAACAATATCTGTGTAATCACGAAATCCAACATCGAAATAATCCAAAGACAATTTCAATTCAAATCCATTCCAATTCAATTATTGGAAATTCTGGTTACTTTTAAAACCCTTTTCAAATTCAGTTTATTTATTTAAAAATAAATAGAATTTTAATTCAAGTTCAAAACTAGTTCATTTCGATAAAAATCTATTTTTATCCTTTCAAATATGGGATTTTTCACCCCAATTCTTCACAAATCATTTCTTATGATTTTACACAAATTATTACTATTTTTAATCATTTTATCAAGGCCCGTACAGTCGATTTCCATCAACGGCCATCGAACTGCACTTACAGCAACCTTTTCCAAATTTGATTTGGACATAATTCCAAATCCGACCGTTAGATTTCAAATTTCTAATATTCGTTAGAAAGCTCTTTTTGATACGAACCCAATGGTTCAGGTTCTAGGAGAATCTGACGGTTGGATCTCCCGCAATATCCGTTCGAAGTCAATGGTCGAAATTCGCGAACTACCGCGGCGTGACGCGTTCTATTCAGGCCATTATATTATATACATAATATACATAACATATACTTCGTCGATTTCCTTTTAAAACGTATTTTATAAATCGTTTTAAATTCGTTTTCGAAACGATTCCAACTTCATTTCAAATTCAAATCAAAATTGAATTTTCCAATATAAATTTGTTTTAAATTCATTTCAAATCGATTTTAATTCGATTTGAATTCATTTTCTTTTCAATTCAATTCGAATCCGTTTTATATTCAATTCAATTCGAATTCGTTTTACATTCAATTCAATTCGAATTCGTTTTATATTCAATTCAATTCGAATTCGTTTTACATTCAATTCAATTCGAATTCGTTTTATATTCAATTCAATTCGAATTCGTTTTATATTCAATTCAATTCGAATTCGTTTTATATTCAATTCAATTCAATCTAATTCGAATTTCAATTCTTTTCAATATAATTCGAATTTCAATTCTTTTCAATATAATTCGAATTTCCATTCTTTTCAATATAATTCTAATTTCAATTCTTTTCAATATAATTGAAAAATGAATAAAATCGATATAAATCTCATTCGCGTCAAAATGGCGTCAATCTAATCAACACGGCTTCATATATTTCTATTTTCAAGTATTCTATTTAAAATATTTCTATTCAAATATTTCTATTTCAAATATTCTATTTCAAATATTTCTTTTTCAAAACTGGAATGAGGCCCAATCAATTACCATAAAATGTTAATCATATGGATTTTCTACAACGCATGTATATAATAACAAAAATGAATAATCTACCATCATCCAAAGTGCATTCTACACTGTATAAGAATCAAATATAGATATTTAACGCTCATAACAGTCTGTCCATCAATCGATCGACATATAGCGAATTATTGGGACTAGTGTATGTCATATACCATCCCAATACCCGTGTGGGGTTTTCAAACAATCAAACACAGATTTTATTTGTGCAGTTGGGCGACGTGTAAAATTTATCGTCCCAATCAATATCAGTCAAATGTGTGTATATAAACAAATTGTCCGATTTGTTTATTTTTATTTCATTTCATATACACGTTAAAAATTCTATTTTTAACTATAAAATATTTTCCACTATAAAATATTTTATTTCAACTATATAAATATTTCATTTCACATAACATCACACAATAAACTACACATCGAAATCAAACAAACAAGCATACAAGTCGTCAATGGTCTGTGGACGACGGGTGTCGGGTGCTACTAAACACCATCTGGATCCTAGTATATATTATTAACTAGAAAAGGAAATTTAAAGTGAGAAGTTCTCACAGAGGGTCCCACTCCGCCGTGCTTTGCTTTCGAACTGATGAATCTGCTTGAAATTCCTATGTAGTTCTTTTCACGCTGTTCACAATAAAAATTATATTTTTCAACGCTTCGTTCTATAAGAAAATTATATTTTTATATTACTACTTCATATATAAAGATCGAATTTTTATTTTATCGCTATAAGAATCACATTTTTATCTCAACATATATATAATAAAAATCATATCTTTAATCTCTACATATAATAAAAATTATATTTTTAATACTCTACTATAATAAAAATTATATTTTTATTCTTTCTATAGTATAAAAATCATATTTTTTATCCTTCCTATGATGTAAAAATTATATTTTTATAATTCCTACTATATAAAAATCATATTTTTATATAATTAAATATTCAAACTCGCTTGTTCTAAAAATTCAAACCTTTTAACATATAAAAATTCCACCTTTTAACATATAAATATCTCGCCTTTTATAACATAAAAATATCGCCTTTTATAACATAAAAATCTCGCCTTTTATAACATAAAAATCTCGTCTTTTTCTTCATACAAATCTTATCTTTTTCATTTTAAAAAGAAAAGAAAATCAGAACTTTATTAGGCTAAATAAATTTTAAAAAAACTGATTTTATATATTTTGATTTACATAAATTACCTACAGTAAAAATAAAAAGAAATAAAATGAACTAAACAAAAAAAACTCACTTTAGTGGTCAAAATCGAAGTTGTGGCTGTAGGGGGTCCACGTTGGGGTCAGGTGGCGCACAGGGTCGGGAAAGGGTGCTGGGGGGGTGCGGCAGTCGGAGGGGGTGGTGTTTGGCCATGGCGGCGGACGTTTTCGTGTCGGGGGGTGGGGATGGGGGGGTTCTAGGGCGCGGAATTTCAATTAGGGAAGGAGGGAGGCGGCAGGACGGATCGGAGCGGTCTGAGCAGGGCGTCGTCGCCAAGGAGGGGTCGCGATGTTGAACGTCGACGGGGTTGGGGGGTCGCGATGTTTTCTTCTCTTTTTTTTTATTTCTAAAACCTGTGGTTTTGACTGAGGAGGGAGAGAGAAGGCTAGGGGCCATATTATATTATTTAATTTTATTATTTTAAATTCCCTTAAAGCAACTTTTTATCTCGACCTCCAAACGAGACCCACCGCCTGTCGTTCATAGCTAATTACCCCCATTACGAACACAATGGGATATGCATCGTAAGCTGATTTGATCGTTTCGATCAGTTTCGGTCAAAATCAACATATAAATCTATATATTGAATTTGAACGCGCATTTCAATTTACTGGGGTCACATACTAACTCGAAAAATTCTAGAAAAATATTTTTTAGCTTCGTATTGACGATACGGTCCTAACAAAACTAATTTCATCGAATTCTGAGACCGTTTGAAAAATGGTCATTTTCCAGTCGATTAAAATCAACTAAAACTAGTCAAACGCGTTTTCCTTTGCCACGCTCACATATTGATTCGAAAAATTATGAAAATTGGACTCTAGCAATAACTTGACATCACAGATCCAACAAAAGTGGTTTCGTCGAAATCCGAGCTCGTTTGCAAAATTTCCATTTTTAAGGGCCAGAATTCCATAGCGACTATTCTGAAAATTCATTTGGCCATATCTTTTGATTCCCGCGATGAAATTTCAATTTTTCTGATTCGTTGGAAAGATATTCTCAATTAGATTCTAATATTTTTGGTTTCGCTAAATTCCAGTTTATTTTGAATCCTGTACATTCATTTGAAGTTTGAAATCGAATTATCGAACTACCGCGCCATTTTTAATTCCTTTTATAATTTAAAATAAATATTTATACTCTAATGACGAACTATATAAATATATTCGTTCGAATTCTATTCAAAATAAATTTCTCGTCGTTTTTATTTAAAATAATTCATTTTAAATATTCAAAATTCAGTAAAATTGCCAATTTAAAAATTTTAAACTGGCTTTGATTTCCGGGTTATTACAATCTCCCCCACTTAAAACTTTTCGTCCCCGAAAAGGAACGAAGCCGAAAGTTGTTTAACAAACCAACTCAACTTCCATTGTTTTGACTACGGCTTAAGTTCTTCAACTTTTCAGTTTCTAAGAACTTTTCAAATTTTTCAAAAATTTGGCTAACACCCTAAATTTTCGAAAAATTTCGCCATAACCTCCTTTGCACCGACAGCACCGGGAAAATCCCGAAATTTCCATACAGGCCCTCTGATCTCAAAAAGAAAAAGCCAATCGGCTCATAAAATCATCATCACCCAAACAAAACAGTAAATTATGATAAACATGTAACTATTTGTCGGGCAAACAAATTTTATTCTCTGCTCTAGCCTCCTTGCTATGACCTGTTCAATGTAAGTACATGTATATGCAAGCAAATGCGACAAATTTTCAATACAATTCACTTTTTGATCATTTTGGCTATAGGGTACAAATTTTAATTAATCAACCAATAATCAACAACACCATCATCAATCAATTAGTTGATTAGCTTTTCAAATTCATAACTTTGATATATAGTCAAAAAATCACATTTTTGATGCCAAATCACAACAATAAGCCCTATCTAGTTTCGGTTCTCACACCAGTCAATTGGAAATATATAGAAATCTCACTTTCGAAACTCGAAAATAAATACTGGCGATGGTGCCCCGTCACCAGAATTATCCCAAGCACTAGAGTGCGATTCTATAACTATCCAATACATTAAAACTTCGAATACACGTTTGCAAGACATATATGCAAAATCTTTATATATTAGATTGTCCAAATCAATATATAATAAATAATCAAGTACGAATAATTGATTTAAATTTTCAAAACAAAAATTGTTTCACTCGTTCTAGGATACTACTGATCCTATCTCTAATGAGTCATTCCCATTGGATATTACTAATCCAATATCTGATGAATTCTTTCGTATGGTTCTAATGTGTCTTGTTCTCTGAGCTTTGTAAACCAAAGCTTTGATACCAAATGTAAAAACCCGTAACTTCCCCAGTGAGGAAAGCGCGGATAGTTCGAGAACAAGCCACAAAGGAACGCAGAAGGAAGAACATTTCATTGTATATTACAACAATACCATCAGAATACAAGAATATACAGAGTATAAATGAATATTACACAGAAATATTAGAGATTACAATACATTACATAGCAGCGGAAAAATAATACAATACACAAGTAGAAGAGATATGCGGATACAAAGCTTTCCGGATATCGTTCCAGCTGTAAACCAGGATCCTGTGAATATAAATCTGCAAAACCAAAACTACTAGCTGCCCGTGTCAAAATAAGGGCACCTAGAGTTTAGGTTAAAATAATAAACTCCAGGTCAGTCATGGGACTGGTGTGAGAACTAAAACAGTTATTAATCTTTATTTTAAAGTTAGGTAAATCAAGGGACCACGCCGCTAACGCGGAACGGGTTTCCTCCCAAGAACACCAGTGCATAAAACAGCAACGTGTAAGGGTCGGTTGTGTATACGACTTGTGTAGGATCTATAATATGGCTATGCGGAATGTATGTGATAACTTAAGCTATTCAATAGTTACGCAGGTAAAAATTCGCAAACAAGAAATATATCACTAACAAATATAAATGATGTAGATAAAGTAAAATAAAGTAGAGTAACGACACCAAGATTTTTATACTGGTTCGGACCTCCCGTCCTACGTCCAGTCCCGAAGCTCCTCTTCGGCTTTTCACTAAATAACACCCCCGCTTCACCCGGAGGAACAGGTTCATAACACTACTTGATTTGCGGGCTACAAGTTTACCCACTTGATTTCACGGGCTACAAGCTTACCCACTTGATTTCACGGGCTACAAGCTTACCCACTTGATTTCACGGGCTACAAGCTTACCCACAAGACGATTACAAGAGTTTGACCTTGAATGTGTTCTTTCTTCAACACTGATTAGTCAATGATTGAGTACAACCTTCCTATAATCTTATCCTCAAATATATATTGATGTTTGCAAAGATTTGGAAGTGGATTATCGAGTTGAATCACAAGTGTGTTAAATATGCTTGGAGATTCAAACGATAATTGAATGCTTTTGAGTGCTTTTAGAATGCTAAGAATAATACAATATAGATCAGAGAATGGAGAGAAAATTCGGTAATTTGATTGATTGAAAACTGATGTATTTATAGTAATTGAGAAGTTGCAATTGTTGGTGAAAAGTTACAATCAAAAGAAATGATTTTAAATGAAGAGAAATGGATGCAACTTTTCAAGAAAGAAGATGACTCTTCATGAAATTCAAAAATAGGTCGACAGGAAAAACTTAATAGGTTGACAGGTTTTTGACCGTTATTTCAAAAAGCTGTTGACCTGTTAATTTTAACAGGTTGACCTGTTATATTTAAAAATAGGTTGACCTGTTATTTTTCATAGGTCGACCTGTTTTTGTCAATATACAGTAAAAACGAGTTTTCATGCATAATTTTGATAGCAATGAGAAGTATGATTATTTGAGGATAGATTTTAACATAAAATACTCTAAATAACCAACTTCTAACCTATGAAACCATTGAATCTTCTTTTTGTCGATCATGAAGCTTCTTCTCGTCATTAATCAAAACGATCATTAAAAATCCTTGACTCAACATTCTCCCCCTTTTTGATTGATGACAACATAGCTTTTAATATATGATCTCCATTGCTATCTCCCCCTGTATATATGCTCTAACTCCCCCTGAGTATATGATCTCCCTGGACAAAAAATAACTAAATCTCTGCAAAAAGAAGGTTAGTAATCATTCTCTCCCCCTTTGTCATCGACAAAAAGGGTATATGAAACACCTTTAAAGATCCAACAACATTGAACAGTATACGTAGAGTGTTTTACATATTAAAGATCATAACAAAACAAAACGACCTAAGTAGCAACCTTACCTAATTAAACATAGTACCAATCACATACAAGTACTAATAGAGTGTTTTAACATAAAACAGAATATAAAAGGATAGATCGAGTCACTGAGGTGGCACATCTGAATCAGTCTCGTCTACTTCTTCTTCGTCTGATTCTTCCTCTTCATCTTCTTCCTCTTCCTCATCATTTCCTTCCTCAATGTATGAAGTACCACGTCCACGACCAACATGGGCACTCGCTCCCGAACTAGTGCTTTCCTCCGAAGTAGACCATGTAAAAGTAGGAGTCATTGGACGTTTTCCCGGATTCTGAACATGTGTGGCTGAGGATGAAGGTCCGCAAGAAATTGCATCCCAAAGAACGCCAAAGAAAGACTTAAGCTTGTTAAAACGTTTATCCATTTTGGTGTCTAACCGATCGAGCTTGGTATCGGTTCGCTTGAGTCTTGCTTCTAACAGAAATTGATTTCTTGCTATTTGTTGAAGAGAATCCTTTGTTGTAGAATTTGGCGAAGGAATCTTAACATCTTCCGGTCTTGGAGTAGGAGCTTGTGATGAAGATGCTTCAGGAGGACCTCTATGTTTATATTGCTCAAATGGAATAATGGTCAAGCATGGATCCGGAAGTTTCATTCTCTTCTTTGATACTTTGTCAATACACTTAGGTGTTGAAATCTTGGATTCCGGAGATTTTATTCCGCAATTCATGAGGAGACGCATTATATATTCATTGTAAAATAAATGTTTGCGAGAATGTTCATTTACCAACGATATCTCGTCAAAAAATCATATCAATCCAGTTGATATTGATATCACCATATATAGCATATAACGCCTTAAAATTTTCTTTGTAGATGGCATCAAAATTACCGGTTCGTGGCAAGAGAGAGTGAGTAATACAATGATGAAGAATTCTAGCCGTAGGTCTCAAATTTATTCCTTTAGCACTTGACTTGTGATCTTCAATGAATAAATGGCTAATTTTGTCTCTAATATGAATGGGACAGAAATTAGAAGAAAATTTTGTACCATTATCTGAAGATTTAAGAACTTCTTCCATTCGGGACTTGGAGATGAATACTTGTTGATCAAATACAACTGACCATAAGCAATTTGATGAATTTGCTGGCTTGTACTTCTCCAAATTGAGATTAGCATAGAATAATTTTATCATAATGTGATTAATCTCAACATTATTGTCCTCAAAACTAAGAAGGGATGCTATTTTTGCTTTGGTTGCAATTTCATTAACATCATAGAGGAGAAAATCGAAGTATTTGATAAGCATCCCTTCATGAATGGTATAATCTTTCATCTTATTCCATCTTATTATAGCAATCGGATCCTTAAGCCAATGTTTGATTTGAGCATCTATGGGTTGTTGTTGAGAAGTAGAAGAAGAAGTTTTTGATTTCTTTGATTTTGGAGCCATTGAAGAGAAGGTGATGGAGTTTGAGGAGTTAGGATCTGAAGAAAAGTGTTGATTTGAGTAAAGAAGAGGTTAAAAATGAAATAGTGTGTTGATATTGGTGGTTGAACCGACTATTGGATGTTTAAAAACAGAATAACCCGAAAATGGTCGAACTAAAATACTATACCGGTCGACCTAATTAGTTTCTGGTTTGAAATTGGAAAAAAAATGATAAAGTCGGTCGACATAAAATTGTAACCGGTCGACCGGATTTTATGGTTTTGAATTTCAAATCTTTAAAAGACCGGTCGACCTGTGCATAAATTTCGGTCGACACTTTTTTTCATATTATGCTGAAACTTTTTTGGTCGACATAAAATTTATGACCGGTCGAACGTGAAAACTCTCTGGAAATTTTTGTGTCTTAAAACCGGTTGACCTAAAATTATTACCGGTCGGCCTGTTAATGTTTCTAGAGACCGGTCGACACCTTTTTTTCAACCGGTCGACCTAGATAACTCTCTGGAAATTAAAAGTCTACAAACTGGTCAACCGAAAATTATCTACCGGTCGACCGTTTTTTGATGGAAATGAATTTTCAGCCTTTTGTTGATTGAATTCAAAGCCAAACAAAGTATTATTATAAAAATACATGAAGTAAGAAATAAAAACATTATTAAAAACATTATAAAGCATCTCCTTTGATACGATATAAAGAACTTATTTTCTTGGTTCCCACGGAGAGTATTTCTCACTAGCGCCTTCATTTTTGTTGAAATTTTTATCCCACGAGTTCTGTGTTCTTGTTGATGATGATGGCATTTGCGTGGGTTCATGAACATTATTCTTGTTTGAACTACAGAAAAGTGAAGCTAGCTGTTCGAGATACGTTAAGCGAGAAGAAGTTAATCTCTGCTCGTAGTACATCTCCCTTTGGAGATCGACTTGGTGTTTTTGATAGTGGTGTATCTCGTCAATCTTTTCTTTGGTTCGTGGGGAACAGAAAAGAGCCTTCTTGCATCGTTTCGATGTTGGAGTATTTCCAGGTGTACAAGAATTCTGATGAAAGCCAGGAGGGTGTTCTGGTGTCTTAGGGGAGTAGTGTTCTTCGGACTCGGAACTTGTTATGGTGATGTGCGATTTTCGTGCACATTCATCACAGATATGAGCCATGATAATACGTTTATTAATGGAGATTAGAGAGAAAGGTCGTCTGAGAGCACTCAAAAAAAATATAAACATATATATGGAAGGAATTTTCTATTTGGAGAAAGAAAAGATATGGTTC
The DNA here is from genome assembly GCA_030737875.1 of Allium sativum. Classification (NCBI taxonomy): domain Eukaryota; kingdom Viridiplantae; phylum Streptophyta; class Magnoliopsida; order Asparagales; family Amaryllidaceae; genus Allium; species Allium sativum. The sequence continues at coordinate 791,297,875 of CM060919.1, read as the reverse complement.
GTATTTGTTTAACCATAGAAAAATTCTCTTCTAAATATAGTAAAAAAAAGACATTGGTTTCTGAAAATAATGTATGAACTCTTGATATATGTTAAAAAAAAATTACTCTTCGAGTTCTTTTCTTGAAACCAAGCCTAGCTCTCTACGTAAGTTGACAAAACTTGATTCCAGTAGAGGCTTTGTAAATATATCAGCTAGTTGATTTTCCGTATTTACATATTCGAGATTTATATTACCCATTTCAATGTTATCTCTCAGAAAATGATGTCGAATATTGATGTGTTTAGTCCGAGAGTGGTTAACTGGGTTTTTGGATAAATTTATCGCACTCGTGTTATCACAATATATAATAGAATTCGATAAGTTTATACCGAAGTCTTTAAGTGTTTGTTGCATATATATAACTTGTGTACATGCTAGTGCCGCTGATATATATTCCGCTTCACACGTCGAAAGTGAAACACAATTTTGTTTCTTACTAAACCAAGAGACAAGTGATTTTCCAATAAAATGGCACGTACCACTTGTGCTCTTTCGATCCGTTCGTGATCCTCCGAAATCAGCATCACTATATGATACTAATTCAAATGTACATTCTTTTGGATAGAAAAGACCGAAATCTTTGGTATTATTAAGATAGCGAATTATACGTTTCACTGCTCGTAAGTGTGATTCTTTTGGATCGGCTTGAAAACGTGCACACAAACAAACACTCATCATAATGTCAGGACGACTAGCTGTTAAATATAGTAGAGAACCTATCATACTACGATATAACTTCTAGTCAACATTCTTTCTAAATTCATCTTTTTCAAGATGTGTGGTCGTACCCATGGGAGTTGGTTTACCAGATATTTTTCTTGATTGATAAACATACCATTTGAAAGCTGTTTGATTTGAAGACCGAGGAAATATGATAGTTCTCCCATATGTGACATTTCAAATTCTTTGGTCATAATATTTGCAAATTCTTTGCAAAGTTCATCATTTGTTGAACCAAAGATAATGTCGTCTACATATATTTGGATAACTAATATATCTTTTTGAGAATGTTTAATGAATAAAGTCTGATCAACTTTTCCAATTTGAAATCCAGAATCTATGAGATAGCTTCTTAATCGTTCATACCAAGCACGAGGTGCTTGTTTCAATCCATATAAAGCTTTCTTAAGTTTATATACATGATCCGGATATTTCTCATGTACGAACAAAGGAGGTTGTTTGACATATACATTCTATTTGATAAATCCATTTAAAAAAGCACTTTTGACATCCATTTGATAAAGTTTGAAATCATGATGACAAGCAAAGGATAGTAAGATTCGGATTGCTTCTAATCGAGCTATGGAAGCAAAGGTTTCTTCATAATCGATACCTTCTTCCTGATTATATCCTTGTGCTACTAATCTTGCTTTATTTCTAGTAATGTTTCCTTGTTCATCGGCCTTATTTTTATATACCCATTTAGTTCCTATAACTGATTGATCAGTCGGCCTTGGAACAAGTTCCCATACATTATTGCGCTTGAACTGGTTTAGTTCTTCTTGCATGGCAATGATCCAATATTCATCAGTAGCAGCTTCCTTAGGAGTTTTAGGTTCGATATTTGAGATAAACGCAGCATGACCCATTTGATTGAGTTGACTTCTTGTTCTAATTTGTGATGTTACTTCTCCAATAACATTTTGAACTTGATGATCTCTTAGAATTCTCGGAGGAGATCTAAATCTTGGTGGAGAAGGTACAATATTAGGTTGAGGAATATTCTCAATAATTTCTGAGTCAGAATCATTATTTGTGATGATAGGATTATTAGTGACTATAGTTTCTTCGTCATCCGATATATTATGAGACGATTTATAGAATTCGTCAAAAGATACATGAAGTGATTCTTCAATAGTTTTAGTTCTCTTATTGAATACACGATAAGCCTTGCTTCGATCCGAATAACCAATAAAGATTCCTTCATCTGCTTTTGAATCAAATTTACCAAGATGATCTTTCGTGTTTAAAATAAATCATTTTGAACCAATAACTTTGAAGTATGAAATATTTGGCTTTCTTTCATTAAATAATTCATAAGGTGTATTTTTAGTAAGAGGTCGAATGGATACACGATTCAAAACATAACACGCAGTTGCTACAGCTTCTGCCCAAAAGTGTTTTGGTAAAGTATTTCCATTTAATAGTGTCCTTGCACATTCTTGTAATGTTCGATTTTTCCGTTCTACAACTCCATTTTGTTGTGGAGTTCGAGGAAACGAAAAATTATGATTAATACCTTTCTTTGTACAAAAATGTTCAAATTCATTATTTTCGAATTCTCCGCCATGATCACTTCTTATATTTTTAACCTTAAGTCCTTTTGACTTTTGATTTTCTTGACAAAGGATTTGAAATGAGTAAACGTGTCACTTTTATTTTTCAAGAAAATCACCCATGTATAACGAGAATAGTCATCAACTATTACAAACACATATCGACTATGATTTATGGATTGTATTTGAGTAGGTCCAAATAAATCCATATGCAATAACTCAAGTGGTTGTATTGTTGATATTACCTTTTTAGATTTAAATGATGATTTTGTCAATTTTCCTACTTGGCATGCGTCACAAAGATTGTCAACTTTAAAGCTAAGTTTGGGTAAACCTTTTACTAGTTCGTTTTTGGCTAGCTTGTCAATAGTTCTGAAGTTTATATGACAGAAACGTTTGTGCCATAGCCATGGATCATTATCATTTGCTACAAGACACATATCTGAATTATGATTGATATTCATATTCAGAATATAGATGTTTCTATCTCTATGTCCTTCAAAAGCTATATTTTTATCTTTATCTAAAATTCTACATTTATTATCCGAAAAAGAAATGGTAAAACCTTTGTCGCACAATTGACTGATACTTAATAAATTATGTTTCAAATTCTTAACTAACATGACATTTGTAATAAGAGGTAAGTTAGATGTACCAAAATTGCTCACATCGCCTTTGCCGATGATATAGCCTTTTGAATTGTCTCCAAAAGTGACTGAGCCACCATTCGAATAAATAATATTTGTTAATAAGCTCTTGTCTCCAGTCATTAGCTTTGAGCAACCACTGTCCAGTATCCACTTTCCTCTTTTCTTAAGTGGGACCTGCAAAACATAAAATTAAGCCCATGGTACCCACTTTTTATGGGGTCCTAAGAGTTAGGTCTTAGGAATCCAAACCCATACGGGTCCGGTATCCCCTTTATACAAAAAATTAGGATTATGATGCACAGTACTCAAATTTTTTTGAATATACTTGTTCCTAATTAAATTGTTATTTGTTTTAGGAACCCATATTTTTATAGTTTTGACATTCTTCTTTTGAAATTTCACAATCGGTTTTGGTTTGGAATATAGTAAACTAAGATTTTTCTTAGCTTCAGTTTCTTGTACTAACTTTTTCCTTTTTCTTTTACCAAGATGTTTCTTGATAACTTGTTTCTTATATCCCAACCCTTGCTTATTTGTAGCTGATTGTGAACTCCCAATAATTTTTGTCAAATTTTCTCGACCTTTGTTAAAGTTAGAAACATTTTTAGTAATATCGTCTAACTTTGTTTGTAAACTAGCTTTTTCAAGGTCTAGGGATTTAACTTTTGCTTTAAGCTTATGATTCTCAGTAGTAAGAGTATCATTCTTCTCTTTTTGAACTTCAATTTCTTGAGTCAAAAGAGATAGTTGAGAGTCAATATTTGATGATGATTCTTGAGCCTTTCCGAGTTCCTCTTCTAATATTTTCTTTTCATCTTTTAACATATCTCGTTCAAATTCTACTCGACTTAAATCAGCTTGAGCTTGTTTGCATTGTCGTTTCATATCTTTAAATTTATATATCAACTCAGCATTTATATCAAGAACTTCTTCAAAAGAAGGAATTTGTACCTCATCTTCTTTAGCCATAAAGCATATATTTGCTTGTTCATTATCTGAGTCGCTTTCACTTTCGGATGAAGATGAATCTGAATCATCCCAAGTTACTGAGAATGCCCGTTTCTTTGACTTGTCCTTTTTGTGTTTGAACTTGTCATTTTCTGTCTTCTTCTTTTGTTCTGGACAATCATTTTGCATATGTCCCTTCTTATGACAGTTAAAGCATTCTACATTCGATGATGATGGTCTGTTTGATCCGAACTTCTTTCTGTTGTATCGACTAGCTTTTCGTTGCTTTAAGAATTTTTTGAATCCTTTTGCAATGAATGCTAGATCCTCATCTTCGGAATCTGAGATGTCTTCATCAGCATGAAAAGCTACATTTTTCTTTTCTTCTTTTTGTTCTTTTCGAGCCTGCAAGTTAGCTTCATAGGACATAAGATTTCCTATCAATTCATCTGGCTTCATGGTGGAAAGATCATTAGCTTCTTCTATGGCTAATACTTTTCCTTCCCATTCATTAGTCAGTGAATGTAGGACTGTTGAAACTACATCAAAGTCAGAATATTTTTGCCCTAACCCGATAAGAGCATGATGAATAGTTTGAAACCTTGAATACATCTCATTGATTGTTTCATTTGGCTTCGTTTTAAAATTTTGAAATTGACTTTTCAACAAAGCTATTTTTGCTTGTTTAACCTTGTTAGTACCCTCATGAGTGGTCTTTAGTGTTTGCCAAATTTGATAAGCAGTGGTACAGATACTATCACGGTTATACTCATTTTGGTCTAATGCACAAAACAACATATTTATTGCTTTTGCATTTACAGCTGCTGCTGTTTTCTCAGCAGGAGTCCATTCTGCGTACTCAGTTGTTGGATTAACTATTTCTTTCTGAGTAGCATTCCGAGCGTCATAACTTGTTGATTGCATATAAAAAGCCATACGTGTTGCCCAATAGCTATAGTTTAGGCCATTAAAGAAAGGAGGTCTTTGTGTCGATTGACCTTCTGTGTAAGTGGTGTTACTAGTGCTAGCGTTATTTGCCATATTACAAGAATATATCAAATAACTGTGTTACGGTTATGATATGACCACGCTCTGATACCAATTGTAAGGGTCGGTTGTGTATACGACTTGTGTAGGATCTATAATATGGCTATGCGGAATGTATGTGATAACTTAAGCTATTCAATAGTTACGCAGGTAAAAATTCGCAAACAAGAAATATATCACTAACAAATATAAATGATGTAGATAAAGTAAAATAAAGTAGAGTAACGACACCAGGATTTTTAAACTGGTTCGGACCTCCCGTCCTACGTCCAGTCCCGAAGCTCCTCTTCGGCTTTTCACTAAACAACACCCTCGCTTCACCCGGAGGAACAGGTTCACAACACTACTTGATTTGCGGGCTACAAGTTTACCCACTTGATTTCACGGGCTACAAGCTTACCCACTTGATTTCACGGGCTACAAGCTTACCCACTTGATTTCACGGGCTACAAGCTTACCCACAAGATGATTACAAGAGTTTGACCTTGAATGTGTTCTTTCTTCAACACTGATTAGTCAATGATTGAGTACAACCTTCCTATAATCTTATCCTCAAATATATATTGATGTTTGCAAAGATTTGGAAGTGGATTATCGAGTTGAATCACAAGTGTGTTAAATATGCTTGGAGATTCAAACGATAATTGAATGCTTTTGAGTGCTTTTAGAATGCTAAGAATAATACAATATAGATCAGAGAATGGAGAGAAAATTCGGTAATTTGATTGATTGAAAACTGATGTATTTATAGTAATTGAGAAGTTGCAATTGTTGGTGAAAAGTTACAATCAAAAGAAATGATTTTAAATGAAGAGAAATGGATGCAACTTTTCAAGAAAGAAGATGACTCTTCATGAAATTCAAAAATAGGTCGACAGGAAAAAATTAATAGGTTGACAGGTTTTTGACCGTTATTTCAAAAAGCTGTTGACCTGTTATATTTAAAAATAGGTTGACCTGTTATTTTTCATAGGTTGACTTGTTTTTGTCAATATACAGTAAAAAAGAGTTTTCATGCATAATTTTGAAAGCAATGAGAAGTATGATTATTTGAGGATAGATTTTAACATAAAATACTCTAAATAACCAACTTCTAACCTATGAAACCATTGAATCTTCTTTTTGTCGATCATGAAGCTTCTTCTCGTCATTAATCAAAACGATCATTAAAAATCCTTGACTCAACACAATGTAATACTAAATAAAGAAAAATGAAGCTATTATAAGACCCATTTCCCATCACACAATGCAACGCAAGCCGGATGATAGGGTTTTTACCTTATAATAGCCAAGAATGCTTGATACGTGACACGACCCGAACTTCCCCGTGAAGGAAAGCACAGATTGTGTTGAGGACAAGACAAAATAGAACGCATACAGAAGAACATTTCATTGTTATTACAACAATTCCGTCAGATACAAGAATATACAGAGTATAAATGAATAAAATACATTCGATAAATATCAGAGATTACAATAAATTACATTTAAATACATCGCAGCGGAAAATAATACAAAAGCACAACTAGAAGTAATACACGGATACAGAGCTTTCCGAGCATCGTTCCAGTTGTAAATCAAGACCCTGTGAATATAAATTTGCAAAACCTAAACTACTAGTTGCCCGTGTGGAAAATAAGGGCACCCAGAGTTTAGGTTAAAACAATAACTCCAGGTCAGTCATGGGACTGGTGTGAGAACTAAAACAGTTATTTAAAACTTTACTTTAAAAGAGAGTAATTCAAGGGACCACGCCGTATAACAGGAACGGGTTTCCCCCTCCCCCCCCCCCCGAGAATACTAGTGCATATAACAAAACAACGCAATGCTCTTTGGAAAAATGAAGCTATTTTAAGACCCAGGTCCCATCACACAATGCAACGCAAGCTGGAGGATAGGGTTTTCCCTTATAATAGCCAAACATGCTTGGTACGTTTAGAACAAATCACTTGATACTATAATAAGTGTATAGTGTCAAAACAATTCAATCATAAATATCAATCATAGGCGGCATGGGTACCATCTATCATGTCGCCATACTAGTTCTACAATTAAAACCGCAATATCACGTATTGGAAATTGGATTTCCATCATGAGTCGAGGCAAGGGGCAAGCTCCTCTCCGTTCGAGACACTCTAGCAAATGTCTCAGGACCCCACTTTGATCCTTGGAATCGGCTGAGTCGGTCCTCTCTTACTTTTGAGGATTGGCAATTCCTGAGCACACGTTTCCCGGTCCTTACAGACCTATATCCGAGGCGCCTCGCATTCCAACAACCACACAGGTGAAAAGTATATAAATGTCAGGGCTGGTAGGTCACTGACACCACCCTAGCTAGAAAGAAACGTCGTGCTCTCCCAGCGGTCCGTATCCCGTTTTTGACTCATACCGAGGTGTGAGGCTCGCGAATTCACGTTATACACAAAGCTATGCCACACAGGCTGTGCTTTGATCATCAACCACAAGACTTTGCTTTTCAACAGAAGCCCTGATCAATTGCCACTTACGCATGCCACACTGGCAATTCACTCCATGCGACTGATGTCCATCGATATACAACCTCTGAGCTCGTACGTCTCAGAGAAGGGCGTTAAGCGAGAGAATAAATTCTCCGCCGCCAAACAGATGTATATTTAATAGAGATCAATCAACACAGAATAAAATCCAATGTCAGACACACAATCCATTTACAAGTTCGTTCTGGGTCTGAACGAAACCGGAGGCACTTTCCTCGCATATCCATCCATCTCCAAGTACGTCTAGACGATCACCAACTGTTTCCCTCATCTTGGGTGTACAGCCCAATCGAGATCATCGGTAATCACCCAAACAATGTGAAGACTTCCGGTCTTCAACCACCGTCTTCATCTTCGACATCTCGTCGAATCGGTTATTCAGAATGGGTATAAACCCGGCCTTTCTGAATAACCCACGTATATGATGAACAAATGTTACACAAACACAACAAACGCCTCATTCCAATTCAGAATATTCTTTTATTCAAATTTTCACACTCTTAGGGAAAGGTTCCCATTAATTTTATCAAAGATAAATTCTTCTAAATTTATTCTTTAATTTTCCTTCGGATGTCATTTCAAACTAGTCGGGATTAGCGAACCACACCGAAGTAATTATTTATTTTATTTCCCAATCCCAACCTATTCATCCCCTGGAGCAAAACTGGTAATACTCCATATCTAACACCACAGTATTATCGGTAAAATTAATTACCATTTCACGTTCAAATCTAATTAAAGATTTAACTATCGTTTGGAGCAAAACAGGTGGTACTCCATTCTCGATCACCTTTCAGATTTGATAATTTAAATTATAAATTCACATTTCAATCTAATTAAAGACTCATTGAAATTCCACTTAGTTTTAATCTTCTCAAAAATCAACATCCTTCCTTTAATTGGGTTAAAGAACCAATGTCATATAAAACACGATTCACGATAAACCCAAATCACATTTGATATTAAATACAAGGCTCTGAATAGAAAATATACCGGCTTATATTCAACACCAAATTCTGAAACCAACAAATATCGTATTAGAAATAACGATATAAAATATATCTTTCAAATTCCCATAACAATATCTGTATAGTCACGAAATCCAATATCGAAATATTCCAAAGACAATTTCGATTCAGATCCACTTCCACTTTATATATATTGGAAATTCTGGTTATTTTCAATACCAATTCAAATTCAATTTATTCATTTCAAAAATAAATTGGTTTTAGTTTTAGTTCAAAATCAGTTCATTTCGATAAAAATCTATTTTTATCCTTTTAAATATGGAGTTTTTCACCCCAGTTCTTTCCAATTCACATATTATGATTTTACACAAATTATTAATATTTTTAATAATTTTGTCAAGGCCCGTACAGTCAATTTCCATCAACGGCCATTGAACTGCACTTACAACGACCTTTTTCAAATTTGATTTGGACATAATTCCAAATCCAACCATTAGATTTCAAATTTCTAATATTCATTGGAAAGCTCTTTTCGATACGAACCCAACGGTTCCGGTTTTAGGAGAATCCGATGGTCGGATCTCCCGCAACGTCAATTCGAAGTCAATGGTCGAAATTCACGAACTGCTGCGGCGCGGCGCGTTCTATTCAGGCCATTATATATATATATATTATATATATATATATATATATATATATTTCGTCGATTTCCTATTTAAAATGTATTTTATAAATCGTTTTAAATTCGTTTTCACAACCATTTCAACTCTATATTCAATTTCAAATCAAAATTGAATATTTCATATCATTACTATATAAATGATAATATTTTCAAAACGTTATATTTCGAAATCACTACTTTTTCTATATTCATTATAAAAACGAATATAATCGATATAAATATCGTTCACGTCAAAATAGCGCAACTCTAATCAACACGGCTTTATATATTTCAATAAATTCGTTATTCTATTCAACAAATGAACATATATTTCATTCAACACATGAATCTATATTTCTTTCAACACACGACCAATCTCAACACATGAGTACTGTCAACACTCGACTATTTTTATATTCAACACATGAATTTTCTTTTATAATATTCATTATTTTCCCGATTGGAATGAGGCCCAATCAATCACCATATAATGTTAATTATATGGATTCCATACACCACATGTATATAATAGCAATGATAAACAATCAACCATCATCCAAGATGCACCATACAACTGCATAAGCATCAAATATAAATAATTAACGCTTACACAGCTTGTCGACCAATCGATCGACATACAATTAAATAATTGGGATTAGTGTACGTCAAATTTCATCCCAACACCCGTGTGGGGTTTCAAATCAACAAACATAGATTTTTATTTGTGCAGTTGGGCGATGTGTAAAATTTATCGTCCCAATCAATATCAGTCAAATCAGTGTATATAAACAAATCGGCCGATTTGTTTATAATTATTTATTTATTCACATTCACGTTAAAAATTATATTTTTAACGATAATTAATTTATTTCAACCATCTACTTTTTATCATCGATTTCACATCAACAATACAAACAAATTTCACAACACATCAATCAAACAAACAAGCCATCCATGGTCTGTGGATGACGGGTGTCGGGTGCTGCTAAGCACCGTCTGCATCCTAGTATATATATAACTAGAAAATGAAATTTGAGTGAGAAGTTCTCACCAATAGCTAATCCAAACGCCTCGTCTCTTCTTATGTAGAAATCTTCGCCGTTCTCGCCCTTTGTCAATTTCATTATCCGTAGCCACTACATATATAAAAATCACATTTTTATGTTCTTACTATGTATATAAAAATCATATTTTTATAATTACTCCATATGGATAAAAATTCTATTTTTACATCGCTACTATATAGATAAAAGTTCTATTTTTACATCGCTACTATATAGATAAAAATTCTATTTTTACATCGCTACTATATAGATAAAAATTCTATTTTTACATCGCTACTATATAGATAAAAATTCTATTTTTACACCGCTACTATATAGATAAAAATTCTATTTTTATAACGGTGTTCATATCATAAAGATTATATTTTTATCACACTATTCTCTACATAAAGATTTCGCCTTTTCAAATATAAAGATTTCGCCTTTTTATATATAAAGATTTCGCCTTTTTATATATAAAGATTTCGCCTTTTCAAATATAAAGATTATATTTTTATACTTCTACAATATAAAAGATTATATTTTTACTTCGTTAAAAAGTATATTTTCACTTTTCCATTTCAACTATATATAAAGATTCAAACTTTCCTATGTTAAAAATTATAACTTCCTACATACATTAAACCTTTCAAATTCAAAAATTAAATCTTTTTAATTTATAAAAATCATTTCTTTAACTCAATAAAAATCTTATTTTTATAAACACCAAAACCATATTTTCCTTAAACCTAAATTTCTATTTTCATTAACAAAATTAAATAAAATATAATTTAAAAGCTCACCATATTAGAAATCGAATTTTTCCCACCGGAGAAGGCCTATGGCGGCGCTGGCGGGGTCAGAGGGCGGCTGCGGGAAGTGCGGACGGTGGCACAGGGGTGCGGTGATCGAGGAGTGGCTGAGGCGGTCGATTGGGGTTAGGGCTTGAGGGGATTTCGGGTGAGTGGTTATTCAGAGGAAGAAGAAGAAGAAGGAGAGGGGGAAGAAGGAAGCGGCGGCGGCGTTCAACCGGAGGGGCCGCGATGGAAGCGGCGGCGGCGGTTCCCCCCTCCCCCCGCCCCGTCGCCCGCTCCTCTTTTTATTTCTTCGATTTTTGATTTTTAAAGGGGGGGGGCTGAGTGATGTAAGGAGAGGAGAGAGATAATAATTTTTGAATTTTTAATTAATTTATTTTCAAAAAGTTGACTTTTTCATTTGACCTCTAAACGAGGCACACCGCCTATCGTCCCTAGCGTTTTACCCCCATTCCGAACACAATGGGATATGTATCATAAGCTGATTTAATCATTTCAATCGGTTTTCGTTAAAATCAACATATAACTCTATATATTGAATTTGAACGCGCATTTCAATTTACCGGGGTCACATACGAACTCTGAAAATTCCAGAAAAATATTTTCTAGCTTCGTATTGACTATACGGTCCTAACAAAACTAATTTCATCGAATTTTGAGACCATTAGAGAAATGGCCATTTTCCAGTCGATTAAAATCGACTAAAACTGGTCAAACGCGTTTTCCTTTGCCACGCTCACATATTGAATCGAAAAATTATGAAATTTGGAATCTAGCAATAACTTGACATCACGGACCCAACAAAAGGGGTTTCGTCGAAATCCGAGGTCGTTTGCAAAATAGCTATTTTTAAGGGCCTGAATTCCATAGCGACTACTCAGAATTTTCAACTGGACATATCTTCTTATCCCCGCTATGAAATTTCGATTTTTCAGATTCTTTGGAAAGATATTCTCAATTAGATCCTAATGTTTTTGGTTTCACTAAAATCCGGATTGTTTTGCACCCAGTACATTCAATTGAAGTTTGAAATCGAATTATCGAACTACCGCGCCATTTCAATTCCTTTTATAATTAAAATAAAATATTTATATTCTAACGACGACGTATATAAATATATACGTTCGAATTCTATTCAAAATAAATTTCTCGTCGATATTATTTAAAATAATCTATTTTAAATAATCAAAATTCGCTAAAATTGGCAAAATAAAAATTTTAAATTGGCTCAGAAATTCCGGGTTGTTACATTCTCCCCCACTTAAAACTTTTCGTCCCCGAAAAGGAACAAAGCCGAAAGTGGTTTGATTAATCAACTCTACGTTCGATCTGGCTTCCATTCTCCAACTTTTCAGTTTCTGAGAATATTCAAATTCTTCAAAAATTTGGCTAACACCCGGAATTTTCGAAAAATTTCGCCATAACCTCCTTTGTACGGGGAGAGGTTTGAAAATTTATTGGGCCGTATTAGGTACCCAATAAATCCTAATAAGCATACACATATTTATAGTGATATATTCTGGTGTTTACAAGGGAGCGGGTATTGATAATAACTCCAGAGAATAAATTCTCGTCACCCTGTCAAAGCCTGAGGGAGTGTGTATTTTAAATGCTCCAGAGGATAAATCCTCGTCACCTCGTCCCGTGTGGGAAATAAATAGTCCATGTGCCGTATCTAATAACTAGAGAGACGTGATTATTGTCAACTCTAGACCCGTGTGGGGTTTTGATTAATCTGGCAATTTTATCGTTACAATTTAAATAGTCCATATCAGTCATCAGTTCAACCTGTAAAATATAGTCATCGCCATACAAGCCTCTCGCTCGTATGGTAAATCTTCCACCTCGTCACACAAGCTCCAAATGCTTATGTGGTATATGATGAAGTATGCCTATCTTCCAGAAGTATGCCATGTAATGTAGTTCAAAATTAATTGTTGCTATCCTATGGCGATGTTTATTATTTCACACAGAATAACCAGTACTCCGCATCCAATGGCATTCACTGGAGTTGATATAATAATATTTCGCATCCAACTCATTAAGGTTTACCTATTTGTCGGGCACGCAAATAAAATCTTTACTCAACAGCTATCCAATTTCCTGTTCAAACATATATAATGCACAAGTATATATTTCTAACTATTTTCTAATCAGTTCAATGTGTGATTTAATTGAATAAATTTGTTCTGGTTTTTATTGATGATATTCTAATCTTCTCTAAATCAAAGGCCGAAAAGGAACATAACAATGGAAGTCGAAAAGGAACGAAGCCGAAAGTTGTTTAACAAATCAACTTCCATTATTTTGACTACGGCTTAAGTTCTTCAACTTTTCAGTTTCTAAGAACTTTTCAAATTTTTCAAAAATTTGGCTAACACCCTAAATTTTCGAAAAATTTCGCCATAAACTGCCCTGCACCGGGAGCAACGGGAAAATCCCGAAATTGCCATACAGGCCCTCTGATCTCAAAAAGAAAAAGCCAATCGGCTCATAAAATCATCATCACCCAAACAAAACAGTAAATTATGGTAAACATGTACCTATTTGTCGGGCAAACAAATTTTATTTCTCTGCTCTAGCCTCCTTGCTATGACCTGTTCAATGTAAGTATATGTACATGCAAGCAAATGCGACCCATTTTTAATACAATTCAATATTTGATACAATTAGGCATAATGGTTCAAAATTATCAAACAAATAAACAAACAACACAAACATCAATCAATTAGTGAATTATCATTTCAAATTCATAATTTTGATACATATATACAGAAAATCATGTTTTTGATGCCAATCACAACAATAGACTATCTATATTTTGGTTCTCACACCAGTCTAATGGAAATATATAGATATCACACCTTTGGAACACGAACATAAATATTGATAATGCCATGGTCATTATCAACATCATCTCCGGGAGACTAGAGTGTGATTCTATATCTATCCAGTATACTAAAACTTCGAATATACGTTCATGACGCGTATACGCGAAATCTTTATATACTCGATTGTCCAAATTCAATACAAATAAAATATTCAAATACGTATAAAATGGTTTAAATTTTAAAACAAAATTGTTTTCATTTGAAAAATATACTCTTCACACTCGTTCTAGGATAATACTGATCCTATCCCTAACGAGTTATTCTAATTGGATATTACTAATCCAATATCTGATGAATTCTTTCGTATGGTTCTAATGTGTCTTGTTCTCGAGCTCTGTAAACCAAATCTCTGATACCAAACTGACACGACCCGAACTTCCCCGTGAAGGAAAGCACAGATTGCGTTGAGGACAAGACAAAATAGAACGCAGACAGAAGAACATTTTATTGTTATTACAACAATTCCATCAGATACAAGAATATACAGAGTATAAATGAATAAAATACATTTGATAAATATCAGAGATTACAATAAATTACATTTAAATACATCGCAGCGGGCACAGCCTAAGACATCTGCCGCCGCACAGAGGACTACTAGCAGCACCTTACGTACCTCAGGAAGCCGTGTGCTTCCCCTTCCAGTCCTTCGGAGCCGTCAGAACAATCAGATGATTGTGCGCTCCCACTCGTGCCTAATAACACCCCGATGATCTACCCCGTTGGGTTATTCACCCTCAAACGGGCGAATTGGTTCAAGCGCCTCACTTTAATATGTTATTAGACCCTATGTCTAACCATTCTTTTACGCGCTTGTCTAACCTCATCAGGTTTACAGTTAACTTGGTTATTCATATTGAATTCTTATTCAAATTACCAAGTTTCTCTCGCTTATTAATTTCAGTCATACAACTTAATCCATTTAAGTTAATTAATAAGCCCACAACATGTTATTCTCTAGATTGTGGCCCAAGATCTGTAATCCACAACCCCTTTTTATCTTTTTGTTGATTCATCATTACAATTACATGTTTTACTTAATATGTAATTAAGTATATCCAATTCACATATTTTCTAATTAACTTGTCGCTTGCCATTTATGATTAAATATAACTTATTTCATTTCATAAGTTTTCCTCATTCCTTCTCATTTAATCATAATTCCATTTAACATTGTCAATACAACTTTTCGTTGTTTGCTTGTTAACTTAGGTATATTAACTAAGTCCATTAATAAGTTTCTATACCGGTTTATTATAATCTATGTTATAATTTCCTCTTGTCCCCAGGACTAGCCTGAACATTCTTATCAACGGGTTTCAGACTTCCAAGCTTACAGATTACTTAATTTATAATTAAGTACAATATATTTTCCCCCTTTTTCTTAACTAATTTCCAGTTTTCCCCTTTACTGATTACTTAATTTATAATTAAGTATCCTTTGACTCAATTCACCAGTTATTTCATTCCCTTACTAGTTTATTATAACCGAAGTTATAATCCCCACTTGTCCCTAGGACATGTCTACTTATTATACAACGTTTTCATTAATGTTACTTGTTTATAATTGGTGATTATCATTCCTACAAGTTAGGCTTAACCTAAAAGGTGTCTTTAATCACATAACTTTATTATTTCTACCGGTTATGTATACCATTAGGTGTCTTTAATTACATAACCTTATCGGCTAAGTTTGCGGGCCTATATGTAAATATTACCCACCCCTTAGATTTGCCTGGCCCACCCACTGTCCAACTCATTTTTACTTAACCCTAACTTTAGTTCATATTCATACAATCCCTATGGATTAGATTAGGTTAAGTAGTCCAATTCATTACCATGTCCATTTATGGTTTATAATGGGTTAGACCTCCCACATTAGGCGTACAACTTGTGGATGCTGGATATGCCAGTCGGGTCCCGGCAGACTTCTTCCATAAGTTGGGCTTAACCTCATATCATAGTCCGTCTTGTATTTGCGCACTTAAACCTCTCACATTAGGTTCAACATTAGTGGCTGCTGGATATGCCGGTCGGGTCTGGGTAGACTTCCACCACTAATGCAACCTGACCTTGTGTCATAAGTGCAATTACAATTTCTAATTGTAATCCTAGGCATTCGTTATTAGTCAATTATTTAAACCTATGCATTTATAGGTGTTAACGCCCATTTACTCAATTTTATTCATGATGGGTTATATGTCTAAATTCATATTATTAGAATATTGCCAATTCATATTTTACATATGATCCCATTTGCACCCAAATCATTTTTCTATACTTATGATCCAATTTAAGATCTTTAAACATGATTTGGTGATGCCCCAAACCCATATTTATTCGATTATATGTTAACATGAATCCATATAGTTATATACTTACTCCAATTATTCCCTGTATATAATTGGGACAAATTTACATGTAAACTTTTTAGTACTCCAACAAATCCAATACATGAATTTTTCCCACATATTCAAATTAATATTATAACATGTAAACATTCTAACATTTCAACTGATTCATATATGAATTATACATATTAACAATTTGATGTTATATCATGCTAATCATTCCCCTAATTTAATAGATTCAACATATGAATTTTCCGATCTATTCATATTAACGTCTCAACTTGTTATAACAGCAATTTATAATTAAACTTGCAAATTCACAATTTATTAGAAAGGAGAATGTTAAACGATAGTCATAACATTATCTATAGGCTATAGTTTAAACCCACTCACCTTTCTAGCTCTTCCCAAATTTTGGATCTGATCCGTTTTATCATCCATGGTTTTCCTTTCCCCTTTAATGTGATTTGAAACCTAATAACTGGATCGACTATTTTCATTAAAAGAGAAGGGAAAGAAATATGAGGAATTGAATAGGTTGGATCAAGAAGTTTACCTTGCTTTCACAATTCAATAATCTTTTTATTGACGTTGATTCCCTCTTCCAAATCTGAATCCATAGTTCTCCTAGGCTGACATTTTAATTTCAGAATAGATTTGAGAAGAGAGAGAGAGAGCCATGGCAGAGCTCCAGCGTAGCCGCCGAATTATGATGTTTAGGGTTAGGTGTAGGGTCTTCTTTATAGGAGTAGCGGAGGAACAAGGACCTTCAGATCAAAATTTAAGATATCAGAACCGAACACGTCAGAAGAACTTTCTGGATCCTCGGGTGGGTCGACCCCCAACGGTCCATTTTCCCTCCGAACTTTCCCGCCCGCCATTTTGATATTTGAACTGATTTTCGAATTTTATGGATATATTTATTTAATATATATATATATATATATATACACACACATATAAGCTCCTTATACGTATACAAACTTCTAATGCTCATAACTTCTTCATATGATGTCCGTTTTATGCAAACCAGGTGTCTATCTTGACCAGAATTTCGAGACGGATGCAATGGCGCAGTCTTTATTTTGCTTAATTCTGAATATTTAATTAAGTTATCCTTATTTTATTATCTTTGAAAATACAGGATGTTACATTCTCCCACCCTTAGGTAATTTCATCCCTGAAATTGGATAAGGGTAAAATAAATCAATCCCTTGCATAATATACATCCCCCATGTGTGCATCCAATTTTTTGCAAACATCGTGCACTTCTGCAAAGTGAAGTACAACATTATATTTCATGCATGCCTAAGCGACACCTCCTATGTGTATGCAAGCTTTTCAAAAATCCTTTTAAAATATGATGCTCACATCCTAAATATACTGGCAGTTCTACATGAATGCAATATTTTGAAAATCAAAAATGCTTTTTCATCCAAATTTTCCCACACTCTTACTGAGTAGGAGCGTAGTTCATCTAATTGTTTCATCCATAATCCTATCATCCAACTTTATTTTTTCGAATTTCAGGAAAATCTAATTTTCTAAATTCGATTTCTTATGTTACAAAAAGGTGGAAAACGGAAAACTGCACATCTCCCGCTTTTCTTTTTCAACTTTTTTCTAATCGTACTTGGATTTTTATGCAATTATTTACAAAGATTCCATATTTTCCTATCCAAGCACAACCCACATAAGAAAATTTTCTTTGTTACTGATTTTCTTTTTCTTCTTATTTTGGAATTTTTTTATCTTTATCCATCTTTTCTCATAATTTATCATTTTTGTTGCTTTACTGAATTTTCTGTTTCCTTTTTAGTTGTACCTTTTCTCTTTTCTTAGCTTATTTAATCATCTGATCTTAATTTAAATTTAAATAAGCTTCCAGTCTTCCAACTAAAACAGGAGAACAGACACCCTACACAGTTACCACTAAGGGCCAAGAATCTTGGAACTATGTCCTCCCCTCAGATAGAAAAGTCCAAACTATGGGATTTATGACAGGTTTAAGTGTTACCCTAACTACCTAACAAAATAACGGAACGATCCCAAAAGAAATGCGATAACGGGTTTTACCCCTAACATGAAAATTAGCAACGGGATCTAAACACTTACTTGCATTTTTCTATCTAGTAGTCGCTTCTAGTCCTAGCTGTGTTCAAACAATTATTTCAAGCAACATCCTAGGCTTTCCAATGCTTACGCATTCTACGAGAACTCACTATTATTCCAAGATAATTCTCACTATTTACTTTATAGCCTCAAAACTTTTCTCATCTTTCCTAGGCACTAATCCTTACCTACTCCATACTTTTTTTTAAAATATGGTTTGTCCCTTTTTCTTCCAAAAATTAAAAGTGTCAAAACTTTATTTTCCTCATGGAAACTTTCTTTTGCCAAACCAAAAAAAACATGTCATCTTAAAAATGTAGATCATCATTTTTTTCAAATCACAAAACTGGAGTAGATACAGACAACTATTTTCTCCATCGGGTTTATGACTTGTTCTTACCTATAAGGTCGGTTTAGTCTCTTACTACAAGGTGCAGATATCCACTCTATTCTTAATTTCTACATTTATTTTGTCCACCCAACAAAATTATCTTAAAATAATTTATCAAAAAGGGTTGTCCTAAGAATAGAGATTTTAAATCTTTCTTTATTAAAAATTCTTGTATGAAATGTAACAAGAAAACTAATGAGCTATAAATGCTCTATAATATGCATCTTTTTACTGAGAGAGGTTTGCTTTAGATAAAGTTTGCAAGAAATCACTATTTGCAAAATATACCCCATTTTTCTTCAAAAACCCAATATGTATACTTTGCATATTTAAAACTATAACTTTCAAGTTTAAAACTTGAAAACACCTTAAACCATTTTCCCAAAACTTTTATAATTCCAAGTTCTTAAAAGTTAATAATGGGGTTAGACTCAAAGTGGGTTTCCAATTCTTCTAGGCTTTCCTAGACACTCGCCAAGGTCAATTCTCTCAACTATATGTCTTCCTAATCCATTTTTCTCTTTTTAACCTTTTCCAATTCATAAGTTTTTCAAGCCCACTAACCTTAAATACTAATCATATGGGAATCACTTTCCTTCCATATAAAGTACATTGTACACTCTCCACCCAAATTACCTAAGGGCCTCAGATTTCCTTATTCATTCCTTTAGTGTACAAAACAAACATCCCATTTCTTACCATATTATACTCTTTCTATTTAGTGGGTTCCCCTATGGATCAAGGTATATATATACATAATATATTAATATATTTAAAAATACAAAAACATTCACTCACTATTTATATACGAATCCTAAAACTAAGCTCTGATAGTAGATGAGACAACCCGAATTCCGACAGACCGATTTTTTCTTTCAAAATTCCAATCTATCGAAACTCAGATTGGTTTGCTCTGGTATTCTGCAGAAAAGACAGAGACATAAAATATTTCAGAGTTCAGAAAATATCTCACAGCGGAATGGATAAAATATAATGTAATTAAAATATAGTCTTACAGTATTAATAATACTACCTAACTGGTATCCAAGGCTATCATGTCCCGGTCACAAATCTAACCTACGAGTATTTTATGAGGAGGGGGTCAGAACACAAGTTCGAGTAATTGGATTTAAACTATACACTTTGGATAATCCTACATATACCGTTCATTCATATAACCTTATCTATTAGGTTACTTGGGTTATCAACACTCAAGGCTTACACACACGTCGTACCCATTTACTTCACAGTGGATTAACCTAATATAGTGTATATGTAACTACCCTGAATATTGAGGTACACCCCATGGTACCCCATTCGCATGGCCTCCACCGTAATACCATCGAAATATACGCAGTCCCTCATCCTATGCTATAGTGATGTACAGATAACAATATTACATTCCGCATATATCTGTCATTACTATGCTACGTAAACGTACTGACTGCCACCTTTGTTCGAATCAGACTCCATACCGGAGTAATGCCCTCAAGTCTATGATACACCCCCAGAGCCAACATGCATGTATCTAGATTGTCCAACATACGTATCTTCAATTGTAGCTTAATGCCTCAATCGCTCGTCCTTTAATGTGCACCAAGTTCCGTGGCAGAGCAATACAAGAAGCATGGAACTCGGTCGGGAGCTTTTCCATATCTGTACAGGTCTGTCTTTAAAGAACCTCTATATACAAATATACCTAGGGTCTGTTTTCGTGGTGGCTATGGACCCACCTCGGCCCCTCACTCAACTAGTAAAGACTACCATAGCTAAGCGACTGCCCCTATGCAAATATTCTAAACATCCATGTGGTGTGTCCCCTCAACCCCTTAACCCGACAGTGAAGGGTGTAATGGTATCTTGGGTTTAGCTCGAGTCTTTTTACATCCTACTGGTTGTCGATGACGGGTGTCCGATGGTCTACTATCCTTGTTGGTCATGACCCTCTACCTCCTCGTGACACAACCGCCGAACCACCCTGTTGTCACCTCGTCACAACATTCTGACTGCATAGCTACATCTGCAGTCAAGGCCCACCCACCTAGTAGTTACGCGTAGACCCAACCTCTGCGGGCACATTCTAAGGCATCTGCCACTGCACAAAGGACTACTAGGAGCACCTTACGTACCTCAGGAAGCCGCGTGCTTCCCATTCTAGTCCTTTGGAGCCATTAAAACAATCAGATGAATGTGCGCTCCCCCTCGTGCCTTATAGCACCACGATGATCTACTCCGTTGGGTTATTCACCCTCAAACGTGCGGACTGGTTCAAACGCCTCACTTTAATATGTTATTAGACCCTATTCTAATCATTGTTTTAAGCGCTTATCTCACCTCATCAGGTTTCCAGTTAACTTGGTTATTCATATTGAATTCTTATTCAAATTACCAAGCTTCTCTTGCTTATTAATTTCAGTCGTACAACTTAATCCATTTAAGTTTATTAGTATCCCACAACATCTTATTCTCTAGATTGTAGCCCAAGGTCTATAATCCACAACCCCTTTTTATCTTCTTGTTGATTTCGTCATTACAATAACATGTTTTAATTAATAT
Organism: Allium sativum; assembly: GCA_030737875.1. Lineage (NCBI taxonomy): Eukaryota > Viridiplantae > Streptophyta > Magnoliopsida > Asparagales > Amaryllidaceae > Allium > Allium sativum. The sequence continues at coordinate 791,276,608 of CM060919.1, read as the reverse complement.
GTAATTAAGTACATCCAATTCATATGTTTTCTAATTAACATGTCACTTAACATTTATGATTAAATATAAGTTATTTCATTTCATAAGTTTTCCTCATTCCTTCTCATTTAATCATAATTCCATTTTACATTGTCAATACAACTTATCGTTGTTTACTTGTTAACTTAGTTCTATTAACTAAGGCCCATTGATAAGTTTCTCTACCCGTTTATTATAACCTATGTTATAATTTCCTCTTATCCCTAGGACAAGCCTAAACATTCTTATCAACGGGTTGCAGACTTCCAACCTTACAGATTACTAAATTTATAATTAATACAATATATTTTCCCCCTTTTTCTTAACTGGTTTCCAGTTTTCCCCTTTACTGATTACTTAATTTATAATTAAGTATCCCTTAACTCAATACACTAGGTATCCCATTCCCTTACTAGTTTATTATAACCGAAGTTATAATCCCCACTTGTCCCTGGGATAAGTCTATCTATTTTACAGCGTTTTCATTAATGTTACTTGTTTATAATAGGTGATTATCATTCCTACAAGTTATGCTTAACCTAAAAGGTGTATTTATTTACATTACTTTATTATTTCTACCGGTTATGTATACCACTAGGTGTCTTTAATTACATAACCTTATCGGGCTATGTTTGCGGGCCTATATGTAAATATTACCCACCTCTTTAGATTTGCCTAGCCCACCCACTGTCCAACCCATTTTTACTTAACCCTAACTTTAGTTCATATTCATACAATCCATATGGATTAGATTAGGTTAAGTAGTCCAATTCATTACCATGTCCATTTATGGTTTATAATGGGCTAGACCTCCCACATTAGGCTTACAACTTGTGGATGCTGGATATGCCGGTCGGGTTGGGTCCGGGCAGACTCCTTCCACAAGTTGGGCTTAACCTCGTTTCATAGTCTGTCTCATATTGGCGTACTTAGACCTCTCACATTAGGCTCAACATTAGTGGTTGCTGGATATGCCGGTCGGGTCCGGGCAGACTTCCACCACTAATGTAACCTAACCTCGTGTCATAAGTGCAATTACAATTTCTAATTGTAATCCTAGGCATTCATTATTAATCAATTATTTAGACCTATGCCTTTATAGGTGTTAATGCCCATTTACCCAATTATACTCGTGATGGGTTATATGTCTAAATTCATATTATTTTAATTATGCCAATTCATATTTTACATATGATCCTATATGCACCCAAATCATTTTTCTGTACTTATGATCCAATTTAAGATCTTTAAACATAATTTGGTCGATGCCCCAAACCCATATTTATCTAATTCTATGTTAACATGAATCCATATAGTCATATACTTACTCTAATTATTCCCTGTATATAATTGGGACAAATTTATATGTAAATTTTTTTAGTACTCCAACAAATCCAATATATGAATTTTTCCCACATGTTCAAATTAATATTATAACATGTAAACATTCTAACATTTCAACTGATTCAATATTTGAATTATTCATATTAATAATTGACGTTATATCATGCTAATCATTCCCCCAATTTAATAGATTCAACATATGAATTTCCTGATCTATTCATATTAATGTCTCAACTTGTTATAATAGCAACTTATAATTAAACTGGCAACTTCACAATTTATTAAAAAGGGGAATGCTAAACGATAGTCATAACATTATCTAAAGGCTATAGTTTAAACCCACTGACCTTTCTAGCTTTTCCCAAATTTGGATCTGATCCGTTCTATCATCCATGGTTTTTCTTTCCCCTTTAATTTGATTTGAAACCTAATAACGTGGATCGACTATTTTCATTAAAAGAGAAGGGAAAGAAATAGGAAGAATTGAATAGATTGGTTCAAGAAGTTTACCTTGCTTTCATGATTCAATTATCTTTTTGTTAACATTGATTACCTCTTCCAGATCTGAATCCATAATTATCCTAGGCTAACATTTTAATTTCATAATAGATTTGAGAAGAGAGAGAGAGAGCCATGGCAGAGCTCCAACGTAGCAGATGACTTATGATGTTTAGGTTTAGGTGTAGGGTCTTATTTATAGGAGTAGCGGAGGAACCAGGACCCTCAGATCAAAAATTAAGATATCAGAACCGAACACGTCAGAAGAACTTTCTGGATCCTCGGTTGGGTCGACCCCTAGGTCGACACCCTTGTTGGTGGGTCGACCACTAGGTCAACCCCCCTGTTGGTGGGTCGACCCCTAGGTCGACCCCCAACGGTCCATTTTCCCTCCGAACTTTCCCGCCCGCCATTTTGACTTTTGAACTGATCTTCGAATTTTCTGGATATATTTATTTAATATATATACATATAAGCTACTTATATGTATACAAACTTCTAATGCTCATAACTTCTTCATACGGTGTCCGTTTTACGCAAACCAGGTATCTATCTTGACCAGAGTTTCGAGATGGACGCAATGGAGCAATCCATTTTATTTAATTCTGAATATTTAATTAAGTTATCCTTATTTTATTATCTTTAAAAATATGGGGTGTTACAAAGTCCGAAGTAGCTAATGTTTATGATGGGGCGAGTGCGCCAGCTTCTTCTACAGGAACAGGTACACCAGATACTTTGGGAGGTACCCTTACTATTAAAAATATTCCTATTACATTATTATTTTACATTGGTGCATCACGAACTTTCATTTCTAGTGACACAATCAAAAAGTTAAAATTAAAACAAAGAGATCTTAAGGAATCGATTAGAGTTCATAATCCGATAGGAGGTTCTCTTGTTCTCGGTTTATACTATAAAGTGCCCATCTACTATTCTTTTTACAAGTTTCCTTTTAAGTTGATCATTATGGATTTTTCGGAATTCGATATTATTCTTGGGCTGGATTGGTTAACAAAATATGAAGCTGAAGTTAAATGTGCCGAAAGAATAGTTAAAGTTAAAACGAAGCTGGGAGATATTGTCGTACCATGCCAAGGCTCAGATTCAGATAGAAAATAATTTTGGTCTACACTATAAGTTACTCCCACTTTATTAGAAAAGATTCCTGTCGTTTAAAATTATGCGAATGTGTTTGAATAAGTTGATAGCTTACCGCCGCGAAGGGAAATTAACTTCAAGATCGATGTAATTCTGAATGCAAGGCCAGTAGTGCATGCTATTCAGAGAATGTCCTTACAAGAAAAGGAGGAATTGAGTGATCAAACTCAGCAGCTTATGTGGAAAGGCCTGATAAGACCAAGTTTCTCGTGCTGGGGAGCAGCAATTGTGTTTGTTCCAAAGTCAGACGGTACCCTCACACTATGTGTTGATTACCGATATTTGAATAAGCAAACATTGAAGATTAAATATCCATTACTCTGCATTGATGATTTATTAGATCGTTTGAATGGAGCGCATGTATTTTCAAGAATGGACCTAGCTACATGTTTCCATCAGTTGCGAATTGCCGAAGAATGTGTTCCTTTGATAGCTTTCAGAGGTCCAGACTTATTTTACGAGTGGTTAGTAATGCCATTCGGCTTATGTAACGCTCCAGCTTATTTTGTTGATTTAATGAACAGAGTATTTCGCAATGTGTTAAATAAATTTGTGCTGGTTTTCATTGATGATATTTTAATCTTCTCTAAGTCATCTAGCGAGCATGCTAAACATTTAGAACAAGTGTTAGAGATTCTGAAAAAGAACATCTTAAAAGCCAAATTTTCTGAATGCATATTTTGCCAAGAAGAAGTAAAGTTCCTTGGTCACGTAGTATCAAAGGAAGGAATTTCAGTAGATCCTAGCAAAATCACTGCCATCAAAGATTGGAAGCAGCCTAGCATGCCCACGGAAGTTAGAAGTTTTCTAGGATTGGCTTGCTATTATCGGAAAATCATTAAGGATTTTTCGAAGTTATCCAGTTCATTAACAAAGCTTACACAGAAGCACGCAAGATTTAATTGGACTCCAGAATGTGAGGTAGCTTTTCAAGAGCTAAAATTAAGATTAACTACTGCTCCAGTATTAACAATTATAGATGACAATCAGGATTTGACGGTTCGTATAGATGCTTCTCTTGAAGGAGTAGGTGCAGTATTAATGCAAAGAGGCCAAATAGTTGCTTATGCTAGCCGTTAGTTGAAACCACATGAGAAAAGATACGTTACTCATAATCTTGAGTTGTTAGCCGTCATGTTTGTTCTGAAGATACTAAGGCACTATCTATTGGGTCAGAAGTTCGAATTATATACAGATAACAAGTCACTGAAATGTTTGTTCACCCAGAAAGACTTGAATTTGAGACAGCAACGTTGGTTAGAATTTCTTACAGCGTATGATCTAGATATTTTGTATACTCCGGGGAAAGCCAATGTTGTAGCTGATGCACTTAGCAGGAAGAGTGCCATCATCGGCAGTCTTATTATTACGCCTTCATTGATTGAGAAAATCTCTGTTCTTCAAAAAGATGACGAATTTGTTCAGAGAATTAGCAAGCGAATTCAGGAAGGTAAAGCTTCATATTTTCAACTTGATAGTAAAGGGGTTCTGTGGTTACAAGAAAGGATTTGTGTTCCGGATGTTCCAGAGCTCCGGAAAAAAGTGCTAGATGAATGTCACAAGTCCAAGCTTAGTATTCATCCTGGGTAAGTAAGATGTTAAATGATCTCAAATGCACATTCTAGAGGACATCATTGAAAAGGGGCATTTCAATATATGTTAGTCGGTGTTCTACTTGCCAACAAGTCAAGAGTGATCAGCAGAAACTCGCAGGATTGTTGCAACCGTTGGAGATTCCATATTGGAAGTGGGATCAAATTTCAATGGATTTCATAGATGGTTGCTCAGAACCAAGAAAGGCAATGACAACATTGGGTGATCGTATATCGTTTCATGAAGACCGCCCATTTTATTCCTTTCAGATCAAATAGAACAGCTCAGAGTTTGGCGTAGATTTATTTTAAAGAATTTGTTAGACTACATGGAGTGCCCAACAATATTGTCAGTGATAGAGATCTGATTTTCGCTAGAAAGTTCTGGGAAGCATTTCAAGAAGAATTGGGAACAAAGCTGAATCTTAGCACCGCATATCATCCTCAAACATACGACCAAAATGAGAGGGTGAATCATATATTATAAGATTTGTTGCGGGCTTGTATTCTTGATTTTGGAGGATCGTGGGAAGATCACCTACATTTGGCATAGTTCTCATATAATAACAGCTATCAAGCGAGATTGAAAATGTCACCATTCGAAGCATTGTATGGTAGACCATGTAGATCTCCTGCATGTTGGGTAGAACTAGGCAATCGACTAGTATTGGGTCCTAACATGATTCGAGAAGCTTCAGATAAAGTTGATTTCATTAAGAAGCGACTACAAGCAACTCAAAGCCGACAGAAGAGTTATGCAGATTCTAGAAGAAGAGATTTGGCATTTGCTGTTGGAGATTATGTATATTTAAGAATTTCTCCGATGAGAGGAGTGGTCCGATTCGGAAAGACAGGGAAGTTGGTACCTAGAAATATTGGTCTGTTACCTATACTTGAAAAAATTGGAACTCTCACTTACAGGGTTCAGTTGCCAAACTGGTTGCCCGGGGTACATGATGTATTTCATATTTCTCAACTTCGAAAGCATGTATATGATCCAGACTTGATTGTGGAGGAAGCCGCGCAATAAGATTTAGATATTACTCTGAAATTAGTAGTGAGAAAAGAGCCATTGAAAATTATTGGCAAAGAAACAAGGGTTTTAAGGAACAAGAAGATACATTTAGTCAAAGTGAAGTGGAGCGGATATCCTAGAGACTGTACATTGAAAACAGAAGATAGCATTAAACAGGCCTATCCCAAGTGCAGAGTGAACATCTCTGATTAGCTCTAGTGCAAGGTACAATTACAATATATACTATTTCGGTTTTGTTTCCTACTTTACTTTTGTTTCCTTTTCGGGGATGAAAAGTTTTAAGTGCAGGAGATTGTAACAACCCAAAAAATCAGAACCAATTTAAAAAATTATTTTAAAGAAATGTTATCAGAAACTGTGGCAGAATTTAAAATTTCCATTTTTAAATAAGAAAAAAGCCCTTAAAAATAGCCATTTTGCAAACGACCTCCGTTTTTGACGTAACCACTTTTGTTGGATCCGGAATGTCAAATTATTGCAAGGTTTAAAATTCCATAATTTTTTGGAGTTAATATGTGAGCATGGTAAATTAAAACGTGTTTGGTAATTTCATTTTGAAGTGGATCGAGCAGAAAAGGCCATTTTTCAAACGGTCTCCAAATTCGACGAAATTAATTTTTTTAGCACCATATCATCCAAACGTAGCTAGATTTATTTTTTGGGAATTTTTGGAATCAGTATGTGGCCCCAGTAAATTAAAATGTACATTCAAATTCAATATTAAATGTTATATAATTTAATTTAAAGAAAAACTGATTGAAACAGTCGAATGGGCGCACAGAACAGATTTCATTGTGTCCAGAATGGGGGTGTTTAACTGGGGATGACATTCATTGGGACTCATTTGGAGTTCGGATAAGAAAACACTATTTTTGGATTTAAATGAATTAAAAATAAATTAATTATAAATGCCAGCGAATCATAGATTTTCTTAAACCCTATTTCATTTTAATCAGACCCGCCTCCAGGCCAACGAACGAACGATGGAAAGCTTTAATCCGTTCCTCCTCCATAACTTTCGAACCGCTCAATGAAATTCAATGATTCTTAAGGGAATTTAATAGAGAATCTCCCCATCTACAAATCCATACAAGCTTGGTATTCCATCATTGCGCATATTGATCGAATCATCACCGTAAACCCCGCCGTTCGTCGCCAGTTTCCGTCGTAGATCTGAGACCGAGTTGACCGTGCTTCCAGGCATGGGTGCGGCTCTCCTAGACCTTCGACGTGGTGCAAGCTGATCTTCGCCAAGCTACACGGATTGGAAAAAAATTGCCACCCTAGTTTTGAACACATACAAACGACAGGTTTTGCAGTGATACAGTGAAGAAGGTAATTATTTAAATTAATTACAACACTCAAAAGCATTGCTAATTTAACTTATTTTTAAAAATAATATCTTTTGGATACGATGTCGAAATCCGATGAAACAGGAAGCATTGGGGCCGTGACATCGTACACTACAATCTAGAAGTGACCGAAGGAATTTTAGATCTAACCGTCAATTAAGGAGGAGTGGAACCCAATGTGAGATTTCTAAATTCAAATAAAATAGAGAAAAATATAATAGGTTGCAAATGGGGCTTAGTAGCTCCTATCACTACTTTTTGTTAAACCATGGATGATTGTGTTGTGGAAATTGATTGTGATTATGATATTAAAAATATATATACGCTATATAAAATACATATATGTGTTGTATAAAATTGGGATTGATTGTGGTTGTGATGAATTATTGGATTGAATTGTGGAATTATTGAATGGAATGATTATGTATGGTGCAAGCCTAGGTTAGAAGAGGAGCAGTGCTCAGACACTATGCCGGTGCTACACCACCCTTCGGTTATAATGCCGAAATTTTCTGAAATGAACTATATTAAATATTCATGTGTTGAATAAATTGTTTGAATAATAAAAATATAATTTCTATTGTACATATGAACCACTAAAAATATTCATGAGTTAAATAAATTCTTTGAACAATAAAAATATCATTTTTATTGTAACCATTAAAAATATTCATTTGTTGAATAAATTGTTTGAACACTAAAATTATAATTTTTATTGTATGTATGAACCGCTAAAAATATTCATGTGTTGAATAAATTGTTTGAACAATAAAAATATCATTTTCGTTGTATGTGTGAACCACTAAAAATATTCATGTGTTGAATAAATTGTTTGAACAATAAAAATATAATTTTTATTGTATGTATGAACCACTAAAAGTATTCATGTGTTGAATAAATTATTTGAACAATAAAAATATAATTTTTATTATATGTATGAACCACTAAAAATATTAATGTGTTAAATAAATTGTTTGAACAATAAAAATATCATTTTTATTGCATGTATGAACCACTAAAAATATTCGTGTGTTGAATAAATTCTTTGAACAATAAAAATATCATTTTTATTGTATGTATGAACCACTGAAAATATTCATGGGTTGAATAAATTCTTTGAACAATAAAAATATAATTTTATTGTATGTATGAACCATTAAAAATAAATATATGTTGAATTATATTTTTATACATTGAAAATAATAATTTTTAACATGTATGTAGAGTGTTAAAAATAATCATCTATGGAAATAAATATTAGTTGAATAAAAAAATTATTTTAAGGTTAGATATGCATATATATACGCATGTTAAATAGGCAAATGGATTCGCTGTTGAGTAAAGAAATATATTGCGTGCCCGACAAATAGGTAAACCTTAATGAGTTGGCTGCGCAATTTTATTTATTATATAAACTCATGTGAATGACATCGGATGTGGTGTGATGGTTGTTCTGTGTGAGACTGTAAACTACGCCATAGGATAGCAACAATTAATTTTGAGCTACCCTACATGGCATACTATGTGAAGATAGCGTACTCTATCATATACCATATAAGCATTTGGAGCTTGTATGATGAGGTTGGAATTACCATACGAGCGAGGGGCTTATATGGCGATGACTACATTTCAGGTTGAACCGAAGACAGATTATTGATGTCAAAGCATATCATATTCCATATAAGCAATAGGTACTTATATGACGAGGTTGAGATCACCATACAAGCGAGATGCTTGTATGGCGATGATTGAATTACAGATTTAACTGAGGACTGATATGGACTAAATAAAATATAACAGTAAATGATAGGATTAATAAAAAAACCCACACGGGTCTGGAGATGACAATAATTCACGTCTCTCTTGATTTTAGATGCGGCACATGGATTATTTATTTTCCAACACTGGACAAAGTGACGAGATATAATCTCGGGAGATATGATCTTTACACTCTCCCATGGGCATAGATTGGTCACTAAATATTGTGTATGCTTTTTCTGGATTTATTGGGTACCTAATACGACCCAATAAATTACAAAAACGCTATTCGAAAAAAGGAGGCTATGGCAAATTTTCCGAAATTTAAAGGCGTTAGCCAATTATTTTAAGAGTTAAATGGTTTGGAAATCGTCGAATAGATTATATAATTTATATATAATATAAATTAAAATAAAACGAATCACGCGCGGTAGTTCGCGTTTTGGAATCGTAATTTTAAATGATTATAACAAGAGATCCGATCGTCGAATTTTCCCAAAACTGGAACTGTTGGGTTCGCTTTGGAAAGATCTTTCCAATGATATTAAATTTGTTAAGATCAAACTGTTAGATTTCGAGAAATGTGTAATTCAAATCTGAATAAAAACAGCACCAGGGCCGCGTAATGACCTGAAATGTCTTTTAATTAAAATGAGCTATTTTTATATAAATTAAAATAGCGATAAATTGTTATAAAATATTATAAACAATATGGAATGAAAATAAACCAATTTTACTTGGTTTATAAAATAATATGGATGGTTAGATTCATTTGACATTAATTTATAGAATTGAATTGAATTTAACCAAGAACAGAAATGATTTGAATTATATATATTCGGAAATTATTTGGAAAGGCCGAGTTAAATCTCATTTCAAATAATTGAACGACGACTAAAAGTCGAAGAAAATGAAGACGGTGCAAGACCGGAAATCTTCACATCGAATGGATTACTACTGAGTCCCTATATTGATTAGCTCCCAAGAATGGGCTATAGTGGTAGTTGTCCGGACGTATTTGTTGATTGTCTGGATATGCGAGGGCCTTTCTTCCGTATTGGACATTTGGAATGAGGAATAAGATGCCTTCGGTTTCATTCAGACACAGAACAGATTAGTAAATAGATGTGTGTCTGATGTTGAATTTCGTTTTATGCTGATTGATCTCTATTAAATATATATATCTGTTTGGTGGCGTTTAATTTATTCTCTTGCTTAGCACCCTTCTCTTAGACGTACGAGCTTAGAGGTTATATATCGATTGACATCAGTCGCATGGCGTGGATTGTTAGTGTGGCATGCTGAGATGCAAAGGAACAAGGCTTTTGTCGAAAAGCAGAGTCTTGTGAAGATGATCAAAGAACAGCTTTAAATAGCATGGATTTGTGTATAGATTTAATTCGCGAGCCTCACACCTAGTATGAGTCAAAAACGGGATAAGGGACGCAGAGAGGACATGGCGTTTCCCTCTAGCTATGTGTGGTGTCATGGCATGGAGCCCAGACATTTATTTACTTTTACCTGTATGGATGATGGATTGCAAGGTGCCTCGGATTTTGGTCCCCAGTGGCTAAATGATAGGTCTGATAGGACCGGGAAACGTGTGTTTAGGAATAACTAATCCTCAAAAGTAAGAGAGGACCGGCCCTACAGGACCCAAGGGCTCACCAGCATCCGAGCCCTGAAGCATTTTCTAGAGTGTCTCGAAGCCGACGAGGAGTACATCCCTTTCCTTGACTCATGATAGAATCCAATTTCCGACACGTGACTTTTTCGGTTTTGATTGTAACCTATATGGCGGCATAGTGGCATGGGACACTCATGTCGTCTATAATTGATGCATTATGATGGAAATTGTGTTTGAAACATATATGCACTAGTGATAATATCAAATGATTTTGTTTTATACGTATCAAGCATATTTTGGCCATTATAAGGTAAAAATCTATCCTCTGGCTTGAGTTGCATTGTGTGTTGGGGCCTAAGTCTTATAATGGCTTCATTTTTATAAAAGCATTGCATTGTTTAAAAGATTTATTTATTTCATGCACGGGAAATCAATGGAGATAACCCGTTCCGCGTTAGCGGCGTGGTCCTATGATTTGCCTTATTATTGTTATTATACCAGTTTAGTAGATTTCTCATACCAGCCCCATGACTGACTCGGGTGCCCCGATTTTTACATGGACTGCCAAGTAACATGTAGCGGGATTTATTTTGGCTTAGCACTATAGCTAGGAGTGCACTTTTGGCTGAAGGCAAAGACTAGCTTTTATCTGTATTTTAGACTATTGACATTACCGCCTGTACTATCTTATGTATATGTACCATTGATCTCGATATAGACTGATTATTTCTTTTATGTACTAAGTTGTATCCTATAACAGTGCAACTCTGATGGTTATGGCATTTTATGATTTCGTTGTCATATTGATGTAAATTATTCTATTTCATGCTTATGCTATTATTTGTATTTTGTTAATGTTGATTAATGTGTTATATTTCAATGATTATCCTTGCCACCGTGGTACGAGGGTTTGGATTGCCACAAACGTGGTATCAGAGCTATGGTTAACCTTAGCTCTGGAGTATAACATATTTAAAACAACTCATCATAAACAGAATGAGTTTTATTCTAAGATGAGAAACTCATTAGAGATGGGATTAGTAATGTCCTAGAATGAGTACAGTAGAATAGCATTATAACTTGATCATCACATCATTAATTAAGCACATGTCTGTATGCCTTTACCATTCCTTAAGATATCTTTCTTGTGGGGCTGACTCTTTTCTTAAAATTTGCCGTGCTAACAGAACATGAGTGGAAGAGGAAGTGGTAGGAGAGGCAGAGGCCGAGGAAGGGGTGAGATCCCTACTGTTCCAAATCAGCCCAATCTTGAAGAAGTAGAAACAGACAATAACATTGAAGCTGCAGTGCCACAACAACCCCCACAACCCGTGTTTGATCTTGATAGGGTTGCTAAGAAGTACAAGATTTTGGGTGGTGTGCCATTCATTGGCCATGGAATAGTAACCGAGGTTCAAGCTTGGTTAAAGTCGTGCAAACAGATCTTCGCGGGCCTAGAGTTGGAAAACCATAGGAAGAGGTTCGTGGCATCTTGGTTACTTAAGGGTGAGGCTTTAATATGGTAGGAGGCAATGACTGTTGACGACATTGATGTTGACATGACATGGGCTAGGTTCAAGGAAATTTTTAATGAAAAGTTTTATCTATATCTTATGTATATGTAACGTTGATCTCGATGTAGACTGATTATTTCTTTTATGTACTAAGTTGTATCCTATAACTGTGCAACTCTGATGGTTATGAAATCTTATGATTCCGCTGTCATATTGATGTAAGTTATTCTATTTCATATTTATGCTATTATCTGTAATCTGCTAATGTTGATTAATGTGTTATATTCCAATGATTATTCTTGCCACCGTGGTACGGGGGTTTGGGTTGCCACATTGAGGGACCTGGTTGGATCCCTCCAACCTGTTTTTCCCTACATCACAGATTATAATAACAGTTTATGATATATGGAATGATTATTCATTAATCTATCATTGTTCAAATATAGATAACGTCAATCAAACCAACAATAAATGACCAATAGAACATCCATAGCATCCATCCAACCAAATTTATATTATCAATTATAATTTATGGTTATATGAATTAGCCCATCATAGCATTCCATAAAAGTGTGAGAGTTAACTCACCTGTAACACCCCACCTCCGCCAATGCCACTCTTGCAAGCACACTAGCTTTGGAGGGGCGTTAAACAAGGTAAACATGCATGCAGATATCACAAGACAGAACATATAAGTAAAACAGAGTAGTAAAGCAGCGGATAAAACTAGCATTTCAAAACCATAGTCAAGTTACATCAAAGTACTTGGTCATTATTTTCCCATAAAACAAAGTCTAGAACATAAACTGGAAACTGAAAAAGAAACATAAAGTAACTATCCCCAAAGTAGCATAAGGCCATAGCATGCTCAAACCATACGTGAGCTATCCAGAAAAGCAGCTAAAGATCCAGCTAGGTACCAGCGTTCCCACCCTGCAAACCTGGGGGGGGGGACGGAAGAAAAGAGGCGAAAGAAAACGGGTCAGTCAAAAAGACTGGTAAGTCCTATCTACTATTAGTATAAAAACTAATAAAGTTAACTGGACATGTACAGCAGAGATGAAACATAGGGTGATAACTGGCATGGTGAAAAGTTAATGAGATAGATCAAGTGCGGCATCACATATACAAGGTTAAGTTGCACCAAGTGTGTACTAGTGATCACTGTCAAGTATCAACAAGAAATGATCCCTTGGCCCAATCTTGGCCCAATATCCCGAGATGACCTAGATCAAGGTCCAACAACACGGTCTAGTCGATCGGCTCCCTAAAAGCCTAACTTGTCAAGTGTCGGTGTCATACGGCCCAATCACGAAGTGTAGTCAAACTGTGCTAGGTCCACCCTAGGGTGTATCAAGCCCTAGGGTGCCAACCACGGACACAAATCAAGCACGCACAGTCTAAACCTACGGGTGCCCGTGTCTTCTTTTTCAACTACGGACCATGTGCACGACCCTAGTCCGCCTGAACCTACACCGGCGCACCTACTCAGCCGTCGTTTTGGTCGCTTACATGTCAACCCAGTAATTGTGCCCCACCCTAGCCTAGTCCCTAGGGTATCATGATACAATCAAGAGGGTTACCGGTGAAAAGGACCACGTAACTAGGGTTTCTAACGGATTAAATGTGGTTAACCCTACCCAATCAAGTTGGTTAAGTGTACCCAAGGTTCATGACTTAACCCTATCAACCCATTGTGTTTAATTGGTTAAGTATTCAAGTGGTCCATGACTTAACCCTATCATGTGGCATTAATTAATTTAATGCACCCAACCTCTCACATTAGACCTTGTTGTGGTTACTAGTTAAGCCGGGCGGGTCCGGGTAGCTTTACACCACAACTTGGTCTAACCTCGGGTTTCAAGTGCGACATGACCAACTACTCACATTGGGTCCTATTGCTTGTAGCCACTAGTTAAGCCGGTCGGTTCCGTGTAGATTTATGCTACAAACTCAACCCAACCTCGAGTTGGCCATTCTCATGTTTTCTAGAAGTCATGTCCAAATTCATGTTTCAAGCATAATCACATGTCATATTTCATGTCACCTTTTCAAGTCATGTTTTTATATCATTTTAGTTTACCCATAACGTAACCCCATCGCATGTGAGTTCGCATAAACGCAAATAGATCTCAAAAGGGGAAACTTAGAAGCATGACATAATAAGGTTTTGGGCCACAAGTTAAACATGGTGGCATATGAGGCAAAGGTGTTCATAAACTTGCATATTACATCATAGGCCTCAAAACATGCATGATATCAACTTAAGCAAATAAGTGAAACATGATCATAAATGACATAGAATGGTGGCTAGTGATTCGCGTATAACATCATATGCAAGATAACACAAGGTTTATGAGAGTTTCTATGTTGCTTTATGCAACATTTTCAATCAAAGCTCATAGCTTTCTATGCATAAGGTAAAGGTGATAGCTTTACAAACATGCATAGAATAAATTTATGCATAACATGATAGGATCAAAGCACATATCATACTTAAGCCCAAACTCAACTTGCAACATGTCATATTTAACTTCATAGTTAGAATCTAAGAGTAGTATAGGGCTTACAATGCTATGAAGACTAGAATAAATATAAAATAAGATTGAGACGAAGCCACACTAGCAAATCTGCAACCAAAGACGATAAACTCCACTTCAAGACTTGAGAACAAGAAGGAATAACCCCAAAGACAAAGAAAGATGGCTCTTTTACTTAAGAAAGATGGCTCCTTTATGACATAGATTGATTTGAGACACTCATGCTCTCATGAAGAAGGTGGAGGCTATGATTAGTGAACATTTGGGCAGCATTTAGTTGTAGGAATGATTAATAAAGGTTTAGGCTAGGTCTAGGGGTCTTTTTATAGAGATTAGGGGTAGTTTAGACCATAGGATTAACCCTAAAACGAATCTGAACCATTAACTCCCGTCAGAAACCAACAAAAGAGGACCCAACATGCCAAAATGGTGCACCAGAAAAATTGGTCCGACCGGGCGGGGTCGACCCCTGGGTCGACATGGGTGTCGACCCATTGGGGGGGTCGACACTGGTGTCGACACTGGTGTCGACACCTATGTCGACCCTGCCTGGGCGGGAAAATTCCCGCCCAGTCTGTTTTGGCTAAAATTCGATTGTGAATTCGAATTTGAACTGTTTTCGGGCTTAGAATTTTCTGAAAACTTCATTGGGCCATAACTTGGTCATACGGACTCCGTTTTTCAAAAACTCGGACTCTCTTTCGCGTATTTTTCCGAGACGAACGCAATGGCACAGCCCGTTTCCCTTGATTCAAATTTTAGAATTTAATTCTGCCTTAATTTACATTATAACATGTTATTAAAAATACGGGTTGTTACATTCTCCCCTCCTTAAAGGATTTCGTCCCCGAAATCTCCAAGTTAGGAAGAACGTATCCTACCATCCATCATCCATCTACTCGAAACATCATCCACAAGTAACCATTGTCCTTAAAAAGATTCTAAATGCTGTATGCACATATGCAAAAGGTGTGTGTATATGTACTTATCTAATGCAAAAATCAGGCAGTTACTGATTCAGTAAACCTCCTTAATGCAAAGTATGTTAGTGAAATGAGTCCATATGTATGCAAATTCCTAACATAATTTATAATCTCTACATGAGTGCACATAACATTCATTCATATGCAACATCCACGTGATAGCACAACAAGTTTCATCCATGAATAAGTATCAGCACTCATGCATATGCAATATGAAAGTGTGTGAGCCGATCTTAGTGCCTAATGTGTGTCATGCATCCACGAGTATCCACTTGCAAACACTTGCAACCACTTGCAAACATCAAGCATAACATGTTTCAAATACATGTTTCATCCAAAGGGTTTCTACTTAAGGTTCTCATGACAAGGTTAACAGATAAACGGGATAAACATGGATAGCAAAAAGAAAGATATGCTGATTAAGAAAGGAGATTGAGAATGTACCCTCAAAAAGGAATGGATAAAGCCCACGCATCTTCTCCTCGGTTTCCCAAGTTGCATCTTCATCGGCTTCACTTCACTGAACTTTCACCAATTTGACTTCTCGATTCCTTAACTTCTTGATCTCTGTTCCCAAGATACGAATTGGAGCTCTCCTCAAGGTTGCCTCTTTCTCTACCTCCACGTCTTCAAGAATGCTTGGTTCAACCACCTCAGCGGACTCATGTAGGCACTTTCGGAGATGCGAGACATGAAAGACATTATGCACTCCAGCTAGCTTCTCGGGCAATTCCACCTTATAGGCCATCTTTCCAATTCTCTCTATGATAGGGAAGGGTCCTACGAACCTTGGTGCCAGATTCCCAACTGCTCCAAAACGTACCACTTTACGCAAAGGGGAAACCTTCACGAAAACCATGTCTCCCACTTCGAATTCCAAATCTACCCTTCGTTTGTCAGCATAGGATTTCTGTCTATCTTGGGCCGCTTTCATCCGTCTTCTCACCAATTCAACTTTCTCGGATGTGTCCCGTATCATATCGGGCCCAAGTATAAGCCTATCTGTTGTCTCCCACCAACAAGATGGTGACCTACACGGCCTCCCATACAAAGCTTCAAATGGTGCCATCCCTATGCTGGCTTGATAGCTATTATTATAAGCAAACTCTACAAGAGGAAGGTGGTCTTCCCAAGTACCACCAAAGTCAAGAACACATAGCCTCAAAAGATCTTCTAGCACTCTATTCACCCATTCGGTTTGGCCATCCGTCTGGGGGTGATAGGCTGTACTCAGATTCAATCGCGTACCCATCGCTTCTTGCAAACTATTCCAGAACTGGCTAGTGAAAATTGGGTCACGATCGCTAACTATGCTAGAAGGAACTCCATGCAACCGCACTATCTCCTGAAGATAAATAGATGCTAGCCATGATGCGGTCCTCTTGCTCTTTACTGGAATGAAATGAGCACTCTTCGTAAGTCTATCAACTATGACCCATATGCTCGTATTCCCTTTCCTTGACCTAGGCAGTCCATCCACAAAATCCATAGAGATACTTTCCCACTTCCATTGCGGGACCTCCAATGGATGTAATAGCCTACCGGGTTTCTTTGACTCGGCTTTCACTTGTTGGCACACCATGCACTTTGAAACATACTCTGCCACATCTTTTTTCATTCCGGCCCAAAAGAAAATGCGCTTCATATCTCTATACATCTTATCTCCTCCAGGATGTATAGTCATCTTCGAGTGATGTGCTTCTTCGAGAACTTTATGCACCGAGTCTCCTACTTGTGGAACGCATAGCCTTCCATCACGCCTTAGCCAACCCTTGTCATCAATAGTATATCTAGCAAGGTGACTAGACGTCTCACCACAGATCAACTTGCCCATGATCTCCACTATCCGCGGGTCTTCCTTCTGGGAAGCCCCAACTTGATCAAGAAGTGTGGGTCTAAGCTCAAGGGATGCTAATGAACCCGTCATCGACTCAACAGCCGTCGTGAAATCAAAGGTTGCCAAGAACTCTAAGTTCTTCATCTCAATAAACAAGGGGCTCAAAGTCAACCTCCTTCTGCTTAGTGCATCTGCCACAACATTACCCTTGCTAGGGGTGTAAGCTATCTCGAAGTCATATGATGCCAAGAATTCCATCCACCTTTGCTGCCTTAGATTCAGATCTTTCTGCGAGAAGAGGTACTTGAGTGACTTGTGATCAGTATACAACTCAAACCTTTCGCCTAGAAGATAGTGGCGCCAGGATTTGAGTGCAAAGACGATCGCCGCTAACTCCAAATCATGAGTGGGATAGTTCTTCTCATGAACTTTCAGTTGCCTACCCCCATAACATATCACTCTTCCCTCTTGCATCAGAACAGCACCTAACCCCGTGCCACATGCATCGGTGTACACGGTAATCATCTTACCGCCATCGGGTAATGCCAAAACTGGAGCTGTGGTAAGAGCCCTCTTGAGCCTTTGAAAAGCAAGCTCACACTCTAAGTCCCATGCAAAGACTAAGTTCTTCTTCGTCAACTTAGTAAGAGGGGCCGAAATCTTAGCGAAGTCCCTGATGAACTTCCTATAGTAGCCCGCCAGACCGAGAAAGCTTCTTACTTCGGTTGCATTTCTAGGAGTCTTCCAGTCTTGAACCACAACCACTTTCGCGGGATCCACCGCTATGCCTTGCTTAGAAACTATATGTCCAAGAAACCGAACTTCCCTTCTCCAGAAATGACATTTGGAGAACTTGGCTTTCAACTGATGCGCTCTAAGCGTATCCATCACTTCCTTGAGATGCCTAGCATGCTCTTCCTCATCCTTTGAGAAGATCAGAATATCATCCACGAATACAACAACAAACTTGTTAAGGAACTCCCTGAACACCCTACTCATCAAGTCTACGAAGTAGGCGGGTGCATTAGTCAAACCGAATGGCATGACAAGCCATTCAAAGAATCCATCTGGAGTCCTAAACGCAGTCTTATCAATACTATCCTCAGCTACTCTAAGCTGATGGAATCCGGTGGCTAGATCGAGCTGAGAGAAAATAGAAGCACCAACAAGCTGGTCAAAGAGATCATCAATCCTCGGTAACGGGTGCCTATTCTTCTTTGTCAGCTTGTTCAACTCTCAATAATCAACACATAGACGAAGCGAACCATCCGCCTTAGTAGCGAATACCACCGGAGCACCCCATTCAGAAATGCTTCGCCTAATAAATTTTTTCTCAAGCAGCTCCTTGATTTGCTTACTGAGCTCTCTTCTTTATCGTGGGGCCATGTGCCTAACAGGCAATGATACTGGCTTGGCATTATCAACAAGATAAATGCGAAAATCTATCTCTCGTTTAGGGGGTAACCCCTTAACCTCTTCAAAGACATCAGGATATTCCCGAACCACCCTTACAGATTGCAGATCATTGATGGACGAGTCAAGAGATTCAAGATAACATAGCATGACGGGATCCAGCGGGTTGCAAGAAATCTCTAGGGTATTACCGAGGCGAGTCATGAGCCTCACCACCCTATGCTCACAATCGAGAATGGCTCCATAACTGGACAACCAATCCATGCCCAAGATCAACCCGTATCCCGTGAACCCGAGAACATAAGCATTACACGTGAATTCTACGGTCAAGATAGAAATCTTCAAATCCACACAAATCATAGATAAATGGGCGGAACCCCCAATTGGATTTGAAACACTGACGGGATCCTCAACTAGACTAGTACTTAGGTGCAAACTTTCAACAATGTCAGAAGAAATAAAGGTATGCGATGCGCCAGAGTCAAATAAAGTGCGAACAGGAAAGTCAGAAATATAAACAAGACTTTCTACAGAAATACTACCTCGGTCCTGAACTGGAGCAGTGTTGAGAGCATGCACTTGCCCTCCAGAAGGTCCTGCACGCTGATTCTGCCCTTGCCCTTGTCCTTGCTTCTTGGGGCAATCCTTGCTAAAGTGTCCAGTCTCTCCACAATGAAAGCATTCGCCCAGCTTGCTCTTCTTCTTTCTGGAATCCTTGGCTATGTGCCCAACAATCCTACAGAAGTTGCATTTTCTTGGGTCCTTTGCCTTGGCCTTGTTGCCCTTGTTGTTCTTGTTGTTCTGATTGCTCTGATTTCCTCCCCGCTTGGAGTCCGTCTTCTTGGTTTGAGTCTCATTAGTCTTGACTTCCTTCTTGCCATTCTTATCGTCTCCTTGAAGCAATGCCATGTCTACTAGGCCTTCGAAAGTGGCCCCCATGGGTATATGAGATAGAGCTAAACCTTGTAATGGCTCATTCAACCCTCGTGCAAAGCGTAAAGCCTTCTTCTGGGGAGTATTAACCATGTCCAAACCGAATCGAGCGAGCTGGTTAAACTTATTCACATACTCCCTCACTGTCATGTCCCCTTGCTTCAAAGATATAAACTTATCCAATTGCAGATTCGCCTCAGCTGATGATAGAAACTTAAGCTCAAACCTCGTCCTAAAGTCGGCCCAAGTCTCTATAGGTCTAGTAGCATTGGTGACCTCCCACCAATAAGCAGCTCCTTCTTTTAATAGCCATGCTGCTAATAAAACCTTTCTATGGTCTTCCACATCAAAGATAGCGAAAAGATCTTCAGTTTCTTTCAACCAATTTCGTGCCTCCACAAAAGTCTCCGTCCCAATGAAATTCTTGCCACCCATCGCCTTAAAGTCCTTGCAAACCTTTGCGAAATCTGCTTATGGATGCTGGGGAGGGGGAGGAGGAGGAGGGACCTCAGTTACGGTGGGGGTATTTGCTGGGCCCGCATCGTTGGCCCTAGCTTCCAAGTACCTCCGGAACCATCCGGGAATGGTTACTCCCTCGGGAAGGTTAAGATCGGCCATGCTGAAAAAGGAAAAGATAGATTTAGAAAGAGGAAACGAAGGATAGTGCTAATGGCTTTTGGGGAATATCCTTTTAAAATAACTAGACTTTTCTTGGAAAATACTTAATTGGTTTTGAAAATAGTTTTCCAAAAAGGTAAGTTTTAAAAACACTTTTGCTCAAATCTTGTAAACCTTATGCTCTGATACCAAATGTAACACCCCACCTCCGCCAATGCCACTCTTGCAAGCACACTAGCTTTGGAGGGGCGTTAAACAAGGTAAACATGCATGCAGATATCACAAGACAGAACATATAAGTAAAACAGAGTAGTAAAGCAGCGGATAAAACTAGCATTTCAAAACCATAGTCAAGTTACATCAAAGTACTTGGTCATTATTTTCCCATAAAACAAAGTCTAGAACATAAACTGCAAACTGAAAAAGAAACATAAAGTAACTATCCCCAAAGTAGCATAAGGCCATAGCATGCTCAAACCATATGTGAGCTATCCAGAAAAGAAGCTAAAGATCCAGCTAGGTACCAGCGTTCCCACCCTGCAAACCTGGGGGGGGGGGAGACGGAAGAAAAGAGGCGAAAGAAAACGGGTCAGTCAAAAAGACTGGTAAGTCCTATCTACTATTAGTATAAAAACTAATAAAGTTAACTGGACATGTACAGCAGAGATGAAACATAGGGTGATAACTGGCATGGTGAAAAGTTAATGAGATAGATCAAGTGTGGCATCGCATATACAAGGTTAAGTTGCACCAAGTGTGTACTAGTGATCATTGTCAAGTATCAACAAGAAATGATCCCTTGGCCCAATCTTGGCCCAATATCCCGAGATGACCTAGATCAAGGTCCAACAACACGGTCTAGTCGATCGGCTCCCTAAAAGCCTAACTCGTCAAGTGTCGGTGTCATACGGCCCAATCACGAAGTGTAGTCAAACTGTGCTAGGTCCACCCTAGGGTGTATCAAGCCCTAGGGTGTATCAAGCCCTAGGGTGCCAACCACGGACACAAATCAAGCACGCACAGTCTAAACCTACGGGTGCCCGTGTCTGCTTTTTCGACTCCGGACCATGTGCACGACCCTAGTCCGCCTGAACCTACACCGGCGCACCTACTCAGCCGTCGTTTTGGTCGCTTACATGTCAACCCAGTAATCGTGCCCCACCCTAGCCTAGTCCCTAGGGTATCATGATACAATCAAGAGGGTTACCGGTGAAAAGGACCACGTAACTAGGGTTTCTAACGGGTTAAATGTGGTTAACCCTACCCAATCAAGTTGGTTAAGTGTACCCAAGGTTCATGACTTAACCCTATCAACCCATCGTGTTTAATTGGTTAAGTATTCATGTGGTCCATGACTTAACCCTATCATGTGGCATTAATTAATTTAATGCACCCAACCTCTCACATTAGACCTTGTTGTGGTTACTAGTTAAGCCGGGCGGGTCCGGGTAGCTTTACACCACAACTTGGTCTAACCTCGGGTTTCAAGTGCGACATGACCAACTACTCACATTGGGTCCTATTTCTTGTAGCCACTAGTTAAGCCGGTCGGTTCCGGGTAGATTTATGCTACAAACTCAACCCAACCTCGAGTTGGCCATTCTCATGTTTTCTAGAAGTCATGTCCAAATTCATGTTTCAAGCATAATCACATGTCATATTTCATGTCACCTTTTCAAGTCATGTTTTTATGTCATTTTAGTTTACCCATAACGTAACCCCATCACATGTGAGTTCGCATAAACGCAAATAGATCTCAAAAGGGGAAACTTAAAAGCATGACATAATAAGGTTTTGGGCCACAAGTTAAACATGGTGGCATATGAGGCAAAGGTGTTCATAAACTTGCATATTACATCATAGGCCTCAAAACATGCATGATATCAACTTAAGCAAATAGGTGAAACATGATCATAAATGACATAGAATGGTGGCTAGTGATTCGCATATAACATCATATGCAAGATAACACAAGGTTTATGAGAGTTTCTATGTTGCTTTATGCAACATTTTCAATCAAAGCTCATAGCTTTCTATGCATAAGGTAAAGGTGATAGCTTTACAAACATGCATAGAATAAATTTATGCATAACATGATAGGATCAAAGCACATATCATACTTAGGCCCAAACTCAATTTGCAACATGTCATATTTAACTTCATAGTTAGAATCTAAGAGTAGTATAGGGCTTATAATGCTATGAAGACTAGAATAAATATAAAATAAGATTGAGACGAAGCCACACTAGCAAATCCGCAACCAAAGACGATAAACTCCACTTCAAGACTTGAGAACAAGAAGGAATAACCCCAAAGACAAAGAAAGATGGCTCTTTTACTTAAGAAAGATGGCTCCTTTATGACATAGATTGATTCGAGACACTCATGCTCTCATGAAGAAGGTGGAGGCCATGATTAGTGAACATTTGGGCAGCATTTAGTTGTAGGAATGATGAATGATGGTTTAGGCTAGGTCTAGGGGTCTTTTTATAGAGATTAGGGGTAGTTTAGACCATAGGATTAACCCTAAAACTAATCTGAACCATTAACTCCCGTCAGAAACCAACAAAAGAGGACCCAACATGCCAAAATGGTGCACCAGAAAAATTGGTGTCGACACTGGTGTCGACACCTATGTCGACCCTGCCTGGGCGGGAAAAATCCCGCCCAGTCTGTTTTGGCTGAAATTCGATTCTGAATTCGAATTTGAACTGTTTTCGGGCTTAGAATTTTCTGAAAACTTCATTGGGCCATAAATTGGTCATACGGACTCCGTTTTTCGAAAACTCGGACTCTCTTTCGCGTATTTTTCCGAGACGAACGCAATGGCACAGGCCGTTTCCCTTGATTCAGATTTTAGAATTTAATTCTACCTTGATTTACATTATAACATGTTATTAAAAATACGGGTTGTTACATCACCATTTTATCTCTGATTGACGGTTTAGATTCATTTATACAACTTCAAACGAGCGTTTGAAATTATTTAAAGGTTTCATTAGCTTCGAACCACACCGTTCCAGCTTAGCAGCATTGTGTTTTCCAAATCGATCCTCAACACAGCTAAGTTTGTTCCACTCTAATAACATATACGAGTGTTATACAATTAAAAATTATCGAATGTATGTAAAGTTTAATTAATATAATTACTTTTATTTACCCTTAACTCTTTTTAAATGTTGTATTTTTAGACCGAAGTTGCTCTAATTCACTACCTAGTGTACGCGCATATCTTCTTCACACCATGCATCAATTCTCCATATCCTATGCAACCATCTTCTTGTACACGCTTCTCGTACGTCCTTAGTTCCAAATGCCATGCATACCCGCACAACCCCAAAATGTTCCTGTGCATGTATTATAATCCCATCCTAGGCCAAATGTTTCTTTCCAACTCTTTTTTTCCTTTAGATGCCGAAAACACATGCCCAATATGACAAACTTGTTGGATCAAGATTAACCCTGGAGGGGGGTGAATAGGGTTTATTAAAATTTATTGAGATATTTAAAACCAATCACAGCACAGAAATCATTATGGAAATAAATGCAGTAAATAAATAACACACAGATATACCCAGCTTCGGCAGACTCTGTCTACTGCTGCATTCACTAAGGTTTCTACTAGGTGTTATAATAGATTCCGCTTACAGACCCTGTAAACTCGCACTCCCTGCTCCTATACTAACCCTACGTAAAACCCAAGATTGATCTAATCATCTAGGTCAGATTTTCTCCTAGTTTTACAGACTCTAGTAAACTGCCTAGTTTTACAGACGAAACTAGGTAACCACCTTTATTTTACGGACTCTAGCAATTGTCAGTTAACACCTAACTGAATGACCTCGATTTTACAGACTCTAGAACTGATTAGATGATTACAAATGAAATTAAAAAAGATAATCAAAAAAAAATTAAAACCCTAATAAAATATAAGTAAAAACTAATCTCCCATTCATAACTGTAGGCCGACCTCTTTGCAAATCACTTAACCCGTTCTCCTTTGGTCTCTGGAAAAATGGCGGCTTCTAAAATTTAGGGATTAGGGCTATCTACAATCCCAAATCACGATCGTATGCTTCTGGAATCAAATCTCTGATGCTTCAAAAACTATGGATGGCTTTGGTACTTCGATTTGGGGACTGTTGCGATCGAAAACACTCGTGGAAAGAAAAGTGAGTTGTTTGTATTATCTCTTCGATTTTCTTTTTAGTTGTTTTTTATTTCGATGCATTGTGCCTGTAATGTAATGGTGTAGTTATAGGGTATAGAAATCCCTAACTTGACTTCTCCGATTCCATAAAATGACTCGACTAATTTGCGTTTATTTTCCCTTTTGCAAATCCTAGACATTGAAGATTTTGATGAATCTGGATGTGATATTGCTAGTCCCTTGCGTCATAGATTCCATGATTCACTTTATTGCCTTTTATTTCCTAGATTTAAACCTGCCTTGAATGATTTAGCAAGTGTGTTTCCTGCATTTGAGATGTTGAAAACATTGCCAAGAATTTGTTCAATGCCAAATAAATGTGTCGTGGTTTCTGGAAATGGAATCAGTGATTTCTTGCCAAAAAAGGGTTTGCTGAAATTTTGGTTTTTTGAGCATTTCCGGAAATAAAATGACTTGCAAAAACTTGATTTTACCAATAACAACCAATTTAAAATTTGCCTTAAAAAACTTGTTGAATTTCTGGAAGCAAATAATTTCTGTCTTGATTGCTCATATTTCTGGAATGCACTGATGACACATGCTTTAATTTCTGGAAATAATTCGAAACATGAATTGATTTTCCCATTTATTACTATGCTCAAAAAACAGGAACCATAACACCTTTATCTGCTGAAATCATGCATGAGTAGGAATTTCTAGCTAGAACTTTCCATTTGTATATGTTGAAATCTACATTATGTTGCCACTGTATGTTGTTGTATGATCCATGCTTGACATGTGTTGTGTATATATGTATTTGAAAAACCGTAGACCATGCTTGGATTGTCCATAAAAAAGGATTGTTGAAATTCAAATTCGTCTGCCTTTTAAACCAGAATACGTGATAATGTTTTTCTAGTTTTGGCTTTGCAGTCTCACCATTTTATCAATATGAGCGATCAGATTAAGTTGTACCATGTACATGAGCTTGTTTCACTTGTATTTGGGATATACCAACCCGTTTTGATCTTGAATCTATACGAACTAGTTGTTGTGCACTTGAGAAATTTGGTTGAATCACTTGGTGATGTCCACACTCCTTGTTGAACCATATACTTTGCCATTTCTTGTTTGTACTGTCCATTTGCACCACTCTGTTGCTTTGTGCACTAAACTGTCATGCTTCGCCAAGTCTTGATCAAAGCTGAACTGCTCCATATGTTAGTTTCCACTACCATTCAGGCATTGCTCTTTAATTTACTTCTGCCATGCTCCAAATTTTTGTATTTCCACATGCTCATCCACTTGTATTTGAGCTGAAAATATTCTTTTAAGTTGCTGAATCATTATGCTTCATTAAACTTGTATATTTTCAAAATTTTGTGCATGTCTGGCTTTGATCACTTGAAGTAGCTTGATCATTGAATTTTTGTTGCACCATTACTTGATGGGCTCGACCATGTATTCGTGCCATGCCACTATTCCACTTCGTTGTTTTCAAGTTTGTGACACTTTGGCTCGACCATTCCATGCTTACTTGTGCTCGACCACACATGCTAGCTGAGCATTTGCACACTGATTTGCATTGTGCACTGAGTCGAGTTGGTCTACGTGGCTACTCCTCAGTTGCTTGCTGATTTTTGATTGGCGAGGCAGTGCACACGTGTATATATATGCACGTGTGTATTTGCAGACCATAAGAAAAGATTTCCCTGTCCCTGCTACTATATATATATACAAACTGACTGCCTTGTGGTATTCACAGTGTTTCACTGTGAATATCACAAGTTGTCTAGACACAGATATATCAGATCAAGTCATGAAAAATGATGAGAAACACACCAGAAATCTGAGGCAAATAAAATTTTTAAAATTAAAATTTATATTCTCACGTATAAAGTTTTATTTCTATTACAGTGTATTGTATGTGTGTTTCATGTGATAGGCAAGCAGATGATGACTGGACTGATTGAAGAATGCTGTGAAGACAGAAGACAAAGAAACAGAGTGCCAATGTGTGTCCGTATATATGAAATGTTACCGTGTTAAAAAATGTACTAAGTGATGAGTGATGTAGTGAGGAGAAAATGTATGAAATTGAATATTCAATGAATTTTTGTTGTATTATAGAAATGTACAAATAGTGGAGTATAAAAATTGTATTGTTTGATACAGAAATAAAATATTATATTTAATAAAATGTTGCTTGAATATTTAATTCTTGTCCAGTAGTATTTTATATAAATATTATATTTCGGTTTGTGATATAGAATAACAATATAGTAACAAACACATCTATATAATAAGATTGCTTGGGTTTAACGGAAAGACAAACAAAATACAAAGAGTGGTTCAGATCTATTAATAAAAAAGACATTCGATGTCTCTCCTTTGCCCACCCAAGCAAAAAGTTAACTTTAACTAATGGTGTGAATTTTTCCGCTATCTCATCTTTAATGTAAAACATGCATTTAATGTATATGGTTATGCTTATTACAAACATTTTTCTTCTAAATGCTCAATTAATTCTTTAATTGATGTTTATGAAAAATTTTTCGTTTTTGCCTGCTACTATTTATTGCTGGTTTTATTTCAAATTTAAATGAAAAAGGGTTTCAATTCTTTGTTGGCTGGAAATTAATTTACATTTATTGCACCAACCTTAGTTTTATATTATTGTTCTGAATGATTTGGACGTAAACATTTTTCTTCTAAATGCTCAATTAATTCTTTAATTGATGTTTATATAAATTTTCCGTTTTTGCCTCTATATAATAAGATTGCTTGGGTTTAACAGGAAGACAAATAAAAGACAAAGAGTGGTTTAGATCTATTAATAAAAAAGACATCGGATGTCTCTTCTTTTGCCCACCTAAGCAAAAAGTTAACTTTGAACAACGGTGTGAGTTTTTCCGCTATCTCATCTTTAAGGTAAAACACACATTTAATGTATATGGTTAAGCTTATTATAAAGTTTTTTCTTCTAAATGCTCAATTAACTCTTTAATTGATGTTTATATATAAAATTTCCGTTTTTGCCTGCTACTATTTATTGCCGGTTTTTATTTCAAATTTAAATGAAAAAGGGTTTCAATTCTTTGTTGGCTGGAAATTAATTAACATTTATTGCACCAACGTTAGTTTTATATTATTGTTCTGAATAATTTGCATATAAACATTTTTCTTCTAAATGCTCAATAAATTCTTTAATTGATGTTTATATAAAAGTTATGTTTTTGCCTCCTACTATTTATTGCTGGTTTTTATTTCAAATTTAATTGAAAAAGGGTTTCAATTCTTTAAATTTGCATATATACCATGTCTTATGTTTGGTTTCTATAACAAAATGAAGTACAATTGCATGTAATTAAAACAAACATTAAAGAAGTGGAACCATTTTTCATCCTATTCTTTTCAAATACCATCGTGTGAGCATGATTCTTCAACACCAGCAGGCAATAATGGCATGCATTAAATGTGCTTGCAACATGCATGCAATTTGTTGGACGTGCATGGTGCATTATCAACATAAACAAAATTAAATAAATGACATGTAATGCTCCAACCAATTGTTCTTTATTTTGTGTATAATCTGCTCTTTACCCACTTTATTACAAACTACAGGGAAAACGAAACTGCCACCCCACGTTTCTTTCACATTATTGTACAAAAACTTACTACACAATTTCTGTACTAACCTATATAATTTAGTCCATCTTCTAAATAGAGTATAAATCTTCTTCTCCATTTTTTGCTTCTTCAATATTTTTTTTTGCATCTGCCTCCAACAGAATTCGTCTTCAAATTTTGTAATTATTCCATTATCACAAACAAGGTACTCTTACTTCCATCGCTAACTCATCGGCCAGTCGTAGCAGTTACATCATTCATGTTTGTCGCAGCAGTTAAGTTTTTTGAAAACGTTACACTATATGGAAATAATTGGATGGAGGTTGATGATGAAATTATTACAACACTAAGTTTACTGTATAAACTGGGAGTCCATCTTGTCGTTCGCAGTAATGGAGTATGTTATTCTTTCACATCAAAGCATGCAAATTATTTTTATCTTACAACTCATTGCTTTTTTTTCTAAATCACAAGGACGGATCATGCTACGGAATCCATACACTTCTCCCACCAAAAAAGCATGGCCCAATATTGAAACCAACACCGAAGAAAATCATGTGGTCAACTATTACGTTTAAGCTTAATTTTGTATTCTTTTCTTCCTAAATTTGAGTTCATAACTACAGTTGTGGGATGAAGCAGTAAAACAATATGAAATAGAATACTTCAACAACAGAACATTTGAGGGATGGCCAATACAAAACTTGATGGTACTTCTGGATTGAATTTAATGATTCCCAATGTGAATATGACTTACTTGCCACCTTTTTTCTCATATAACAGCTGACTTTAAGATCACCAGGATGACTATCAGATATGAAACCAGAAAAGTTTACCTTTCAACATACGCAATGTGCTTGAAGGACATGCTTTCTAAATAATGCATGATTAAATATGTAGAAGCTGAACATGGCTATTTCTCACTCTATATCTTTATTTCCAACGTTGTCATTGGACATACCATTCCTTTTGTTGTCTTTTAAGTATTAAAGTTTGATTTTGGGACTCCAACTGTACCGTAATGTCAAATATGGTTTGGATTATATGCATTTTGTGTTTATTTGTCTTCTGTCTTCCAATGCCTTATGTTATTTTTTCCAACATGCAGCACACGGGTCTCTACTTGTTTATAATAATATATATTTGGTTGTTATCATCAAATAAAAATCATTAATTGTTATATACAACAACATTATATATAACAATCTCCCCCTTTTGATGATGACAAACAAATAAAAGATTTTGAGCATAAGAAATGTGTTTGAGACAGTGAATATCGAAATCCCCCTATTTTTTAGCTCCCCCTACAACAGAAAACTCCTCCCTATAACTGTGCATGAGTGAAAAAAATTTAAAATTGAAAAGAATTTTCAACATTAAAATATTTATAAAATATTCACTCATAAATCAAAATCTCAACTCATTCTCCCCCTTTTGTTATCATCGAAAGGATGTAGAAATTAAAATAATGACGAATAAATAGACTAAGAATATAATTTCAGCTTAAGAGGAAGAAAAATCATCATAAACCTCAATCAGTCAAACAAAAATCATAATATTCTAAGAACTAGTGGCATATTCCATATTATAGAGAATGATGACTTACGATGAAACTTATAAAAATGGAGAGAGTTATAAAAATATGAATGTAAATTATTTTCAAAAGAATTTTTATAAAAATGAAGCACAAAGAAGATAGTGATGGATTTGGACTATAATTATTAATTCAATTTAAGTGGCAAAAGCGAATAATCTCAAATTCCAATAGCTATCAGTCAACAAATCAAAATACGTCATAAAATATTAACACATTTCACAGATTAGAAAATGGATTGATAGGCTGGTGTTTATACACAAAGGAGGATTTCAGATTTATTTCAATTTATAGCACATTATTTCCTTTTCTTTTATTTTTATTTAAGAGCACACTGACCATGCATAACCAAAGCTTGGTGAAACACCCCACCTCCGTTAAGGTCACACACAAAGGGAATGCCTTAACTTTGGTGGAGCATTTTAGGTACAAGATGTAGATAAATTACAAGATAGACAAATAAAGCAGCGGAAAATAAAGTCATTTTATAAATAATATGGTTCAGTCAAGCTTTTGCAACAGTTATCTCAATCATACTTAAAAGTAATACATAGAACTTCTGTCTTGATTCAAAAACTTCCAAATATAAAAGAAGCATAAAAATAACAATGATATTCCCCAATAAAGTGTGAACCGGCCATAGCAGTGGAAGAGAGAGTCCAAAGCAATACATCCACTTTCTTCAAGCTGGAAATGATCCGATCTAAGCTGAAATATTCCCTCCCTACGGACCGGGGGAGGGGGGAATGGAAGAAAAGAAGACGAAAGAAAATGGGTCAGACATGAGTCTGGTAAGTCCAGTGACTATTTAGCATGTAAACAAGAAAAGGGTTATAACATGAATAAACTGAATCTAGGACATCACCCTAGAAATAAGATAATAAGGCTGAATATGCTATCGCACCCATTTTACTTATTTGCACCACCTAACTAGTGTCCCAACTAGTAATCTATATAAAATGATAACATGATCCAAATCCCCGTAATTGTGGTAGCCTTCAGGTGTACATCTATCGTGAGGATTCCACCTCAATCAGCCTAATTGCCATGAACATGTTAGATGTACCCTTACTACC
The DNA here is from genome assembly GCA_030737875.1 of Allium sativum. Classification (NCBI taxonomy): domain Eukaryota; kingdom Viridiplantae; phylum Streptophyta; class Magnoliopsida; order Asparagales; family Amaryllidaceae; genus Allium; species Allium sativum. Next base: position 791,245,934 of record CM060919.1, on the reverse strand, counting down.
CTATCGATCGGCTCCTTACTTGTATTAATGTTCCCTGTGTCTGTGTCAATCGGCCCTCTCTTGTGTGTAGATACCTTGTCTGGTCCCACCATAAGTTATATCAATCCTTATGATAATGACCCGACACAGTTCAAGATGCACAGTGTATAACTACTGGTACTCAGTGCCTGCTTTTTCCCACTCCGGAGTACGTGCACGCCCGTAAACCGTCGAAACCTACACTGGCGTACCCCCTGCCGCTGCTTTGACCGCTTACAATCAGCCTAGTAATCGTGCCCCACCCTGCCTAGTTCAAGGTACTGTGATACATCTATGTGGGTTAATACTGAAATGGGTCCCCGTTACTAGGGTTTCCTATTGGTTAAGTTTGTAGGCCTATATTTATTAATATTACCCACCAACCCGATATGTACTTAACCCTCCCACTAATTCAAGCATGTCTATTTAACGGTTAAGTTTGTGGGCCTATATGTACTAATATTACCCACCTACACGAGATGTACTTTACCCTCCCACTGATTCAAGCATGTTTATTAAACGGTTAAGTTTTGTGGGCCTATATTTACTAATATTACCCACCAACCCGATATGTACTTAACCCTCCCGTTGATTCAAGCATGTTTATTAAACGGTTAAGTTTTGTGGGCCTATATTTACTAACATTACCCACCAACCCAGTATGTACTTAACCTTCCCATTCGTCGTGTCGTGTTGGTTAAGTGTTCCTTATTTACCTAACCCCGTCCGTTCATCAAGTTATATTGGTTAAGTGTTTTCTTGTTAACTTAACCCCATGTGTTCATCATGTTGTATTGGTTAAGTGTCATCAATCAATTCAAGTTAACTTAACCCACCTACTTGTCATGTTACTTTGGTTAAGTGTTGCCTTCTTGTGTTAACTTAACCTTACCACAAATCAAGTTATATTGGTTGAGTGTTCCCTCTTGTTTTCACTTAACCTTCCCACAAATCATTATATTGTTTAAGTGTTTCCCTCTTGTTTTAACTTAACCTTACCACAAATCAAGTTATATTGGTTAAGTGTTTCTTATTACTTAACCCTACCCATTCATCATGCTATACTGGTTAAGTATTTCCTATTAACTTAACCCTAGTCATTCATCTTGTTATATTGGTTAAGTGTTACCTTAATTAACTTAACCCTACCATTCCTGTCTTAGCTTTAATTCATTCATTAAAGCACCAACCACTCACATTAGACAGGTATTGTTGCGGTTACTGGATGTGCCGGGCGGTTCCAGGCAGTTTTACACCGCAACTCAGTCTAACCTCGGGTTCTTTTGTGCTTGATGCACTAACCTCTCACATTAGATATATAGTGTTACGGTTGCTGGATGTGCCGGGCGGTTCCGGGCAGTCTTACACTGTAACTCAATCTAACCTCGAGTTAGGCATATTTGTTTTTTCTAAATTTACATATTTACCTTCTATATTTATATGTAAATTATTGTCATTCAAGTCATGCCCAATTTCTCTCTAAATCATGTTCATAATTTTAGGTATATAAATTATACCATTTCAATGCCATTAATCATTTAAAATATGCCAATAACATGTAACTTCATGTTTTTCCCAACGTTACCCTCGCTAAACGTTCGCATAAATTTCATAGAATGTTAGGCTTCGCAATTTAGCCTAACTCAAAATCAAGAGGGGAAAAGGAAGAGACACGTAGCATTCAAGACAAGCATAATATTGATCCAACGTATATCACATAAATTTGGCATAGAATAAATATATGTTTAATTATGAACTTGCAATTTTGAACCTAATTATGACAACCCCATTTCTCGTACGGACGGAGACAAGGGTAATATTTGGAATATAATAGAGAAACAGATAATAGCAGAACAGAATTGAATAAATACACCAGATAATGTACAATAGAATACACTGGATAAACGTAATCATCAGAGTTACACAATATACAGGATCATACTTAGTACAAATACAGTTCAGCTATACATAAATGTCTACAGCGGAAACAAACAAAATATGTACAATAGGAGCTGAACAGCATAAAAAGAGATAAATAATAGAATCCATCTTCAGCTCCAGCTATCCAGAGAGAGCCAGCTAAACCTGAATACAAGGCTGACCGTGTAGAAAAAGGGCATCCGAGTTTGAAAGTGAAACAAACTACGAGTCAGTCATGGGACTGGTATGAGAAATCTACTCAACACATTTATAATATGGCTAATCACAGGAACACGCCACTTTCGTGGAACGAGTTTACTCCATTGGATTGCCAGTGCATTAAAAACAAATCTTTCTTTTAAACATCGCAATGCTTTTTATAAAAATGAAGCCGTTATAAGACACAGTTGCCATCACACAATGCAACGCAAACCGGAGGATAGAGTTTTACCTTATAATGGCCAAAATATGATTGATACGAATAAAGCAAAAGCATTTGATATTATTACTAGTGTTTATATGTTTCAAAAACAATTTGAATCATAACTATCAATCATAGACGGCATGGGTACCATATATCATGTCGCTATATATATATACAATCAAAATCGCACAGTCACGTATTTGGAAAATGGATTTCCATCACGAACCAAGGCAAAAGATAGTCCTTACCGAATTCGAGACTGCCTAGCCCGAGCCTCAGGACCCAGACACAGGTGAGCACTTGGAGCGACAGGGTCGATCCACCGATGTGGATTAAAATTCCTGAACACTACGTTTCCCGGCCCTATGGGGCGTAAATGAGCCAACGAATGAATCCACCGGTCCCGGATCGACCGATATATCCGAGGCGCCTCGCTATCCATCATCCATATAAGTAAAATGTCAGGCCATGTAAAAACACCGACACAACTCCTAGCTAGGAAGAAACGCATGCCCTCCCTGAGGTCCTTTCTCCCGTTTCTGGTTCATACCGGGGTGTGAGGTTCGCGAATTCACGTCATACACAAAGCTATGCCACACAGGCGGTGCTTTGATCATCACCACAAGACTTTACTTTTCAACAGAAGCCCTGATCATTTGCCACTTAGGCATGCCACACTAGCAATTCATGCCATGCGACTGATATCCATCGATATACAACCTCTGAGCTCATGCATTTTAGAGAAGGGCGTTAAGCAAAAGAATAAATTCTCCGCCGCCAAACAGATGTATATTTAATAGAGATCAACCAACATAGAATAAAATCCAATGTCAGATACACTATCCATTTGCAAGTCCGTTCTGAGTCTAAACGAAACCGGAGGCACTATATACCTCGCAAACCCATCGACCACCACGTACGTCTGGACGATCACCACTCATTATCCATATTTCGGGATGCCTCCCAATCAGGACCTCGGTTACCATCCAAACGAGGTGAAGATCTCCGGTCTTCGACCACCGTCTTCATCTTCGATTTCTTATCGTCGATTCAGTTATTCAGAATGAGATAAACCCGGTCTTTCTGAACAACTCGCGTATATAATAAACAAGTGCAACACTAACATACACATGCATCATTTCAATTCATTAGTCACTAACCATCAATCAGTAAGAGAACGATTTCCCAAATATTAACCCCGAAGGCCGAAACCAACATCAGATCAACACCCAGGAAACCATTCGACTTAGCCAACCTTCAGTTAATTTCTAAATTTCACATCCATATCGTTTATAATATTTTATAATGATTTATCGCTATTTTTATTTATTTTAAAATAGCCAATTTATTCAAAACGACGCTTCGGACCATAACGCGACCGTGGCGCTGTTTTTCTTCAGATTTGATTTACACATATCTGAAAATCTAACCATTGGATCTTCACAAAATTTACATCATTAGAAAGATCTTTTCAAAACGAATCCAACGGTTCCAGTTTCGGGAAAATCCGACGGTCGGATCTCCCGATATAATCGTTTGAAGTTTCGATTTCAAAATACGAAATGCAGCGTCGTTATTCAATTTAATATAATTATATTTATATATATATATATAAATATAATCGGTTCTGGCGCTATTTTTCTTTAGATTTGAATTAAACATTCCAGACAATCCAACCGTTGGACTTTTACAAAGTTGGTGCCGTTGGAAATATATTTCCAAAGCGAACCCAACAGTTGCGATTTCAGGAAAATCCGATGGTCGGATCTCTCGTACTAATCGTTTGAAATCACGGTTTCAAAATACGAACTGCAGCATCGTTATTCGATATATTTCACATCTATTTATATATATATATATCGATTCTTCGATTTCAAAGCTATATTCTTTACATATATTTGATAAAAATGACATTTTTATCTAACTGTCTTCTATTTCAACACTTCACTATATTTAACAATTCATGTATATAATAAAAATGTGATTTTTATTGTAAAACAATTCATTTCAAAACACTATTATTTTATATAGTTCATATAGGTAATAAAAATAGGATTTTTATTATAAAACAATTTCTTTCAAAAGAAAATTATTTTATATAGTTCATATAGATGACAAAAATGTGATTTTTATATTTAAAACACGAATACCATTCAACACATGAATTTCTATCCAACGAATGAATATCGACTCAACACATGAAGGCTTTCTATTCAACGAATAAATATAGTTTCAACAAATGAAAATAATTCAAACACATGAATATTATTCAAAATTTCGGCAACATAACGGCAGGGTAGTTGAAACCGGGATCGTCCCTAGTACGGCTCCTCGCTCTACCTTAAAACCTCGCGGTTTTTGACAATGGGGAATCATGCATCTAGTTCGCACGCAGGCGGCATGTATATTTATTTCATTTCCACAAACTAATCCTATGTGGTTTCAACCAAATATTTCTCAACCACAAACGGGTATTTTTCAACCATAATCAATCAATATCAACCACAAACAATTCCAATCAACCATTCGCTATCAATCAATTTTCACACCAATCACAACCAATAAATATCGTCCATGGTTTGTGGACGAGGGCGTGTGTGTATATATATATATATATATATATATATAGCAATTCACTTCTATTTCAACACATATTTTTTTTTCCAACGCATATATAACATATACATCGAACGTACAACTTATACAACGCTTATACATGAGGTGTACAACGCTTATATAACCCATACATCGACTGTATAATTTATACATCGTCGTTCTCTATATCGTTTATAAATTAGAAATCTCACATTGGGTTCCACTCCACCAAAAATAGCAGAAGGCTCAGAAAAATATGCGGTCTCTTCTAGAATGTAGAAGGCGTCCACACGAGTCCACTATTTCTTGTTTCACTGAATTTTGTCAAAACACGAAAAAGATATGATTTTTCAAAGTCTGCAACGGTTTAAAGGTGTTAAAACTGTTGAAAATATGTATAGCCGTACCTCAGCTGAAAGGTTCAAAACTAGGGTTGGATTTATCTCGAAATCCGTGTAGCTATTCGTCGATCGGCCTTCGTAGCGTCGAATGGGGAGGAGAGACGCTGGTTCGCCGTAGGTGGGGTCCAGCTTGGTGGTCCTGGTTGACGGCGGCGGCGGTTTGAATGGCCAGACTTCCTGGCGTCGATTCACACTCCACAGGCCACGAAAAATTCCAAACTTTATATGGATTTGAAGATCTCGAGAAGATCTTCAAAAAGTTCAACTGTGGCATGAGCTAATTCGGCGTGGATTAATCGGAAAATGAGGGGGAAGGTTTGAAGGGTTTTCCGCCTTCGATCGACTGTCGGGGAGAGAGAAAATCCTTTTTTTATTAAATTCTGATTGGCCGGGAGGTTTTATAAAGGGGTTTTCTGACACGACCTCCAATCCAAACCCAACGACTGTCGTCCCTAGCGTTTTACCCCCATTCCGAACACAATGGGATATGTTTCGTAGGCCCATTCGACTGTTTCAATCAGTTTTCCTTCAATTTAAAATATATAACATTCAATATTTAATTTGAACGTACATTTCAATTTGCCAGGGCAACAAACTGATTCGAAAAATTCCCGAAAAATAAATCTGGCTATGTTTTGACGATACAGTCCTAACAAAACTAGTTTTGTCGAATTCTAAGACCGTTTGCAAAAAGGCCCATTTCTGGTCGATCCAATATAACTATAATTGACCAAAACACATTTTCCTTTGCCACGCTCACATACTAGCTTCAAAAATTATGAAATTTGAAACCTAGCAATAACTTCACATCCTGGATCCAACAAAAGTGGTTTCGTAGAATTCCGAGGTGGTTTGCAAAATGGCCAATTTCACGGGCTATATAAATTCCATAACGACCTTTCTGAAAATTCGTTTGGCCATAACTTTTGCTTTCCGCTATGAAACTTCGATTTTTCAGATTCGTTAGAAAGGTATTCACTAAAAGATTTAGATATTTTTGGTTTCACTCAAATCCATTTTGTTTTGCACCCGGTACAGTCCGACAAAGTTTGAATTCGATTTTCGAAACTGCAGCGCCATTTCAAGCCTTGTTTATAATTAGAATTTATTATATTCATTTTCAAACGTCGATACAAACTCACTTTTCATTGCTATTATTTAAAATATTTATTTTAAATATTTAAAATCCACTATTTTAGCCAATTTAAAATTTTAAAATTGGTTCAGATTTTCCGGGTCGTTACAATCTCCCCCACTTAAAACTTTTCGTCCCCGAAAAGGAACAAAGTCGAAAGTGGTTTGATTAATCAACTTTACGTTCGATCCAGCTTCCATTCTCCAACTTTTCAGTTTCTGAGAATTTTCAAATTCTTCAAAAATTTGGCTAACACCCGGAATTTTCGAAAAATTTCACCATAACCTCCTTTGTACGGGGAGAGGTTTGGAAATTTATTGGGCCATATTAGGTACCCAATAAATCCTAATAAGCATACACATATTTATAGTGATATATTCTGGTGTTTACAGGGGAGCGTGTATTGATAATAACTCCAGAGAATAAATTCTCGTCACCCTGTCAAAGCCTGAGGGAGTGTGTATTTTAAATGCTCCAGAGGATAAATCCTCGTCACCTCGTCCCGTGTGGGAAATAAATAGTCCATGTGCCGTATCTAATAACTAGAGAGACGTGATTATTGCCAACTCCAGACCCGTGTGGGGTTTTTACTAATCTGGCAATTTTATCGTTACAATTTAAATAGTCCATATCAGTCATCAGTTCAACCTGTAAACTATAGTCATCGCCATACAAGCCTCTCGCTCGTATGGTAAATCTTCCACCTCGTCACACAAGCTCCAAATGCTTATGTGGTATATGATGAAGTATGCCTATCTTCAGAAGTATGCCATGCAATGTAGTTCAAAATTAATTGTTACTATCCTATGGCGACGTTTATTATTACACACAGAACAACCAGCACTCCGTATCTAATGGCATTCACAGGAGTTGATATAATAATATTTCGCATCCAACTCATTAAGGTTTACCTATTTATTGGGCACACAAATAAAATCTTTACTCAACAGCTATCCATTTACCTGTTCAAACATATTTAATGCACAAGTATATATTTCTATCTATTTTCTAATCAGTTCAATGTGTGATATAATCGAATAAATTCTAACATTCATTCTATTATTGATTAAATTAACTATCGTTTTAATAATTTTAATTAATCAAATCTACCATCACACAACACAAGCAATAATCAAATTGTTTTCAACTTTTCAAAAATATACTAATCATTTCCTATATTCTTTTAAAATCATTCAGACTATAAAATTAAAAGTGCACATCCATGGAAAGAAAATGACAATAGAGTAGAGAACTAATTGGTAATGTAAAGTATGGTAAATATACCTTACACCGGAGTCAATCAGAGATATCCACTCGGCATCTAGGATAGGCTTTCTGAATGCTCTCCTCAGTTTCCCAAGTACAATCTCGCGGATCTCCACTCCATTGCACTTTGACCAAGTGAACCTTCTTGTTCCTCAGCTCTTTGGTTTCTTTGCCGATAATCTTAAGCGACTCTCTTCTCATAGCTAATTCTGGAGTAATTTCAATATCCTGTTGAGCTGCTTCTTCCACGATCAAGTCTGGATCATGAACGTGTTTTAGAAGTTGAGATATGTGAAATACATCATGAACTCCAGGCAACCAATCAGGCAATTTAACCCTATAAGCGAGACTTCCGATCCGTTCCAGAATAGGAAACGGACCAATGAATTTGGGCGCCAACTTTCCAGTTTTACCGAACCGGATAACTCCTCTCATCGGCGATACTTTCAAATATACGTAGTCACCAGCAGCAAACGATATATCCCTTCTTCTTCTATCGGCATAGCTCTTTTGGCGGCTTTGAGCGGCCAGTAATCGTTTCTTAATAAAATCGACTTTGTCGGCAGCTTCTCGGATCATATCGGGTCCCAATACAAGCCTATTACCGGGTTCGACCCAACAAGTAGGAGATCGGCACGGTCTACCATATAATGCTTCGAATGGCGACATTGTCAGGCTCGCCTGGTAGCTGTTATTATATGAGAATTCAGCCAAATGCAGATGGTCTTCCCATGATCCATCGAAATCTAGAACACAAGCTCGCAATAGATCTTCTAAAATACGATTCACCCTCTCAGTCTGACCGTCTGTCTGAGGATGATAAGCGGTGCTCAAGTTCAACTTCGTTCCCAGCTCGACTTGAAATGCCTCCCATAATTTGTTAGTAAATATTGTATCTCTATCACTGACTATACTGAGCGGCACTCCATGTAGTCTAACAATTTCCCTGAAGTATATCTGCGCCAGACTCTGAGCAGTTCTGTTTGATCGGACAGGTATGAAATGGGCGGTCTTCGTGAAGCGATCTACGATCACCCAAATACTGTCATTTCCTTTTCTGGTTCTGGGCAGACCATCAATGAAGTCTATGGAAATATGTTCCCACTTCCAACCAGGAACGTCTAGCGGTTGCAATAATCCAGCTAGTTTCTGTTGGTCGCTTTTGACTAGCTGGCAAGTAGGGCATCGGCTAACATATATTGAAACGTCTCTTTTCATAGCCTTCCACCAGAATGTTTGCTTGAGATCGTTGTACATTTTGGCCACACCAGGATGGATACTCAGCTTGGACTTGTGACACTCGTCTAACACTTCCCTTTTTAGCTCGGGGATGCCAGGAACACAAATCCTTCCTTTCAATCTCAGGATTCCATCGTTATCTATTTGAAAACACGAGGGTTTGCCTTTCTGAATCCTTTTGGTCATATCCTTAATAAAGTTATCATCCTTCTGAAGAAGAGATATTTTGTCATTCAGGGAAGTCGTAATAACAAAGCTGGTGATCATTACATTCTTTCGACTCAGCGCATCGGCCACGACATTGGCTTTCCCTGGAGTGTATATAATTTCAAAATCGTAAGCTGCAAGGAACTCTAGCCAACGTTGCTGCCTCAGATTCAAGTCCTTCTGGGTGAACAGATACTTCAACGACTCGAGATCTGTAAACAGTTCAAATCTCTCACCCAGAAGATAGTGTCTCCAGATTTTTAAAGCGAATACTATAGCCAATAACTCAAGATCATGAGTGACGTAGTTTTTCTCGTGTGGTTTCAGCTGACGGCTAGCATAAGTAATCACTTGGCCCCTTTGCATTAACACTGCGCCAAGGCCTTCTCTAGAGGCATCTGTCCAGACTTTTAAATCCTGATTACCATCGATGATGGTTAACACTGGAGATGTCGTTAATCTTAACTTTATCTCTTCAAAAGCCTCTTCACTTTCTGGAGTCCATTTGAATTTAGAGTGATTCTTTGTAAGCTTCGTTAAGTGGCTAGATATCTTCGAAAAGTTTTTAACGAACTTCCGGTAATAACTAGACAATCTGAGAAAACTGCGGACTTCTGTAGGAGTACTGGGCTGTTTCCAATTCTGAATAACTGTGATTTTACTTGGATCCACAGCAATTCCTTCTTTCGATACGACGTGGCCCAGAAATTTTACTTCATCTTGCCAGAATATACATTTGGATAGTTTGGCTTTTAGAACGTTCCTTCTCAGAATTTCTAGAACCTGTTCCATATGCTTTTCATGTTCGGCCTTTGATTTAGAGAAGATTAGAATATCGTCAATGAAAACCAGAACAAATTTATTCAAAACCCCTCTGAACACTCTATTCATCAGATCGACGAAGTAAGCTGGAGCATTACATAAGCCGAACGACATTACTAACCACTCGTAGAATAAGTCGGGACCTCTGAAGGCTGTCATTGGAACACACTCTTCGGCAATTCGAAGTTGATGGAAGCCCGTAGCTAGGTCCATTCTTGAGAATACTTGTGCTCCATTCAGACAATCCAATAAATCATCAATTCGCGGCAATGGATATTTGTTCTTTATTGTCTGCTTGTTCAAATCACGATAATCTACACATAGCCGTAGAGCACCGTCAGATTTTGGGACAAATACCACTGCTGCACCCCAATCAGAGAAACTAGGCCTGATCAGACCCTTCCATACTAGTTGTCGTGTTTGATTATCTAATTCCTCTTTCTCTTTCAAGGACATTCTTCGAATAGCGTGAACTACCGGCCTTGTATTCGGAATCAAAGCAATCTTGAAATCTATTTCTCTCTGCGGAGGTAAGCGAACAACTTCTTCGAACACATCCGCATAGTTTTTGACGATAGGAATATCTTTCACTAGGTCGGGAATATTCTCTGTGACTTCAGGGACATTTTCCATTTGAGCAGGAGAAACATCAAGAGCTGCCCAGAAGTCTTTTCTATTAGCATTCTGACCTTCACAGGGAATGGTTATATAATCACCTGATTTTATCTTCGCCTTTACGACTCTGTCGGCGCATTTAACTTCAGCTTCATATTTGGTCAACCAGTCTAACCCCAAGATAAGATCAAACTCTTTAAAATTCATGACGATCGCGATGGTAGGAAACCGATAACGAGAAAAGGAAACCGGCACTCCACAAACCCAACTGAGATCAATGGAACCCCCAACCGGATTCTGGACAGTCATTGGTTCCTTGAGCTTTTTCAAATTCAAATCCAGCTTCTTAGCTGCATTCTTGGCAATGAAGCTTCGTGACGCGCCTGTGTCAAACAGTACTTTAACTGGGATATCTTTGACAGTTAGTGTGCCTTCTAAAACATCCGGCATTTCTTGAGCAGACGAAGATGCAGACACTTCTGCCACTTCGTTCACATGTACTGCTTCAGGTTTTCTGAATAGCGGGCAGGCCTTTGAAAGATGACCGGTCTGATGGCATTGACTGCACTTTCTATTCTCTTGAAATTTCTAACCGGATTTAGACCCATCCTTTAATCGTTTCTTTAGAGATCTGCAACTTACCGAGAATTGCCTATTGCAGTTACTACATACAGCTGTCGTTACTGGTTCTTTTTCGGATCTAACCCTTTTTCGATTGACTTTGGGCTCCTTACTGACCTCAGACATTGTACTGGCCTCAGGCCGATCAGTTTCAGACTCAATTTTATTACTAGAGTTGACTTCCTCTTCGTACTGTAACATACCTTTCTTGTCGAGATCCTCGTACTGATAAGCCATGTATATCATTTCAGAAAATGAAAGCTTCACGCTCCTCATTACACTGTTCTGATATTTTCTTTGAAGTCAGTTGATAAATCTCAAATTCTTCCTCTTCGGATTTTCAATTAGATGAGGGGCAAAGTGAGAAAGTTCATTGAATTTCTTATGATATTTGGGAATGGTCATATCTCCTTGTATCAAATAAGAAAATTCATCACATAGTCGCTCAATCGCTTCAGGAGGAGTAAATCTTTCCAGGAAAATCAGTTTGAATCTATCCCAGGTGATATCACCTTCTGGATTATCCTTAATAACTGAATCCCACCAGAACAAAGCTTCGTCTTTGAGTGCCCAGGAGGCCAGTAATCTTTTCTGGTCATCCCTCAGCTTTAATCCTTCAAAGATTTTCTCATCCAAACAAATCCATGCTTGTGTTTTCATAATTGATTCTTCACCCGAGAAGGGTTTTCCCCCCAGATTTCTATATTTCATGAATAGAGCTTCAATATCCGGGTCAGTATTACTTCTTCTGTTTCTGGCACTCATTTTCTAGTTCTTCTGCAAATAGCAGATCAAGTGTCAGGTCAACAGAAAAGATATTTCAAAATATAAAGACAAATACTTGAATGTAAATGCGTCTATCGAGGTGTTATTTCCTTCTACTACTCATACTAGGATATTACTGATCCTATCTGTAATGAGCTACTCGTCCTAGAACACTACTGGTTCTATTTCTGATGAGTTCGTTCATATGTTATATTCTAGAACTAAGCTTAACCAAAGCTCTGATATCACGATATAACGACCCCATTTCTCGTACGGACGGAGACAAGGGTAATCTTTGGAATATAACACAGAAACAGATAATAGCAGAACAGAATTAAATAAATACACCAGATAATGTACAATAGAATACACTGGATAAACGTAATCATCAGAGTTACACAGTATACAGGATCATACTTAGTACAAATACAGTTCAGCTATACATAAATGTCTACAGCGGAAACAAACAAAATATGTACAATAGGAGCTGAACAGCATAAAAAGAGATAAATAATAGAATCCATCTTCAGCTCCAGCTATCCAGAGAGAGCCAGCTAAACCTGAATACAAGGCTGCCCGTGTAGAAAAAGGGGCACCCGAGTTTGAAAGTGAAACAAACTACGAGTCAGTCATGGGACTGGTATGAGAAATCTACTCAACACATTTATAATATGGCTAATCACAGGACCACGCCACTTTCGTGGAATGGGTTTACTCCATTGAATTGCCAGTGCTTTAAAAACAAATCTTTCTTTTAAACATCGCAATGATTTTTATAAAAATGAAGCCATTATAAGACTCAGTTCCCATCACACAATGCAACGCAAACCGGAGGATAGAGTTTTACCTTATAATGGCCAAAATATGATTGATACGAATAAAGCAAAAGCATTTGATATTATCACTAGTGTTTATATGTTTCAAAAAAAATTTGAATCATAACTATCAATCATAGACAGCATGGGTACCATACATCATGTCGCCATATATATACAATCAAAATCGCACAGTCACGTATTTGGAAATTGGATTTCCGTCACGAACCAAGGCAAAAGATAGTCATTACCGAATTCGAGACTGCCTAGCCCGAGCCTCAGGACCCAGACACAGGTGAGCCCTTGGAGCGACAGGGTCGGTCCACCGATGTGGATTAAAATTCCTGAACACTACATTTCCCCATCCTATGGGGTGTAAATGAGCCAACGAATGACTCCATCGGTCCCGGATCGACCGATATATCCGAGGCGCCTCGCTATCCATCATCCACATAAGTAAAATGTCAGGCCGTGTAAAAACACCGACACAACTCCTAGCTAGGAAGAAACGCATGCCCTCCCTGAGGTCCTTTCTCCCGTTTCTGGTTCATACCGGGGTGTGAGGTTCGCGAATTCACGTCATACACAAAGTTATGCCACACAGGCGGTGCTTTGATCATCACCACAAGAATTTGCTTTTCAACAGAAGCCCTGATCATTTGCCACTTAGGCATGCCACACTAGCAATTCATGCCATGCGACTGATATCCATCGATATACAACCTCTGAGCTCGTGCGTTTCAAAGAAGGGCGTTAAGCAAAAGAATAAATTCTCCGCCGCCAAACAGATGTATATTTAATAGAGATCAATCAACATAGAATAAAATCCAATGTCAGACACACTATCCATTTGCAAGTCCGTTCTGGGTCGGAACGAAACCGGAGGCACTATATACCTCGCAAACCCATCGACCACCACGTACGTCTGGACGATCACCACTCATTATCCATATTTCGGGATGCCTCCCAATCAGGACCTCGGTTACCATCCAAACGAGGTGAAGATCTCCGGTCTTCGACCACCGTCTTCATCTTCGATTTCTTATCGTCGATTCAGTTATTCAAAATGGGATAAACCCGGTCTTTCTGAACAACTCGCGTATATAATAAACTAGTGCAACACTAACATACACACACAACATTTCAATTCATTAGTCACTAACCATCAATCAGTAAGAGAACGATTTCCCAAATATTAACCCCGAAGGCCGAAACCAACATCAGATCAACACCCAGGAAACCATTCGACTTAGCCAACCTTCAGTTAATTTCTAAATTTCACATCCATATCGTTTATAATATTTTATAACGATTTATCACTATTTTTATTTATTTTAAATAGCCAATTTATTCAAAACGACGCTTCGGGCCATAACGCGACCGTGGCGCTGTTTTTCTTCAGATTTGATTTACACATATCTGAAAATCTAACCGTTGGATCTTCACAAAATTTACATCATTAGAAAGATCTTTTCAAAACGAATCCAACGGTTCCAGTTTCGGGAAAATCCGACAGTCGGATCTCCCGGTATAATCGTTTGAAGTTTCGATTTCAAAATACGAACTACAGTGTCGTTATTCGATTTAATATAATTATATTTATATATATATATATATATAATCGGTTCTGGCGCTGTTTTTCTTCAGATTTGAACTAAACATTCCACACAATCCAACCGTTGGATTTTTTCAAAATTGGTGCCGTTGGAAAGATATTTCCAAAGCGAACCCAACGGTTGCGATTTCAGGAAAATCCGATGGTCGGATCTCCCGTACTAATCGTTTGAAATCACGGTTTCAAAATACGAATTGCAGCGTCGTTATTCGATATATTTCACTTCTATTTATATATATATATATATATATATCGATTCTTCGATTTCAAAGCTATATTCTTTTCATACATTTGATAAAAATGACATTTTTATCTAACTGTCTTCTATTTCAACACTTCACTATATTTAACAATTCATGTATATAATAAAAATGTGATTTTTATTGTAAAATAATTCATTTCAAAACATTATTATTTTATATAGTTCATATAGGTAATAAAAATAGGATTTTTATTATAAAACAATTTCTTTCAAAACAAGATTATTTTATATAGTTCATATAGATGATAAAAATGTGATTTTTATATTTAAAACACGAATACCATTCAACACATGAATTTCTATCCAACGAATGAATATAGACTCAACACATGAAGGCTTTCTATTCAACGAATAAATATAGTTTCAACAAATGAAAATAATTCAAACACATGAATATTATTCAAAATTTCGGCAGCATAACGGCAGGGTAGTTAAAACCGGGACCGTCCTTAGTACGGCTCCTCGCTCTACCTTAAAACCTCGCGGTTTTTGACAATGGGGAATCATGCATCTACTTCGCACGCAGGCGGCATGTATATTTATTTCATTTCCACAAACTAATCCTATGTGGTTTCAACCAAATATTTCTCAACCACAAACGGGTATTTTTCAACCATAATCAATCAATATCAACCACAAACAATTCCAATCAACCATTCGCTATCAATCAATTTTCACACAAATCACAACCAATAAATATCGTCCATGGTTTGTGGACGAGGGCGTGTGTGTATATATATATATATATATATATATATATATATAGCAATTCACTTCTATTTCAACACATATTTTTTTTTCAACGCATATATAACTTATACATCGAACGTACAACTTATACAACGCTTATACATGAGGTGTACAACGCTTATATAACCCATACATCGACTGTATAATTTATACATCGTCGTTCTCTATATCGTTTATAAATTAGAAATCTCACATTGGGTTCCACTCCACCAAAAATAGCAGAAGGCTCAGAAAAATATGCGGTCTCTTCTAGAATGTAGAAGGCGTCCACACGAGTCGATTGTTTCTTGTTTAACTGAATTTCGTCAACACACGAAAAAGATATGATTTTTCAAAGTTTGCAATGGTTTAAAGGTGTTAAAACTGTTGAAAATATATATAGCCGTACCTCAGCTGAAAGGTTCAAAACTAGGGTTGGATTTATCTCGAAATCCGTGTAGCTATTCGTCGATCGGCCTTCGTAGCGTCGAAGGGGGAGGAGAGGCGCTGGTTCGCCGGAGGTGGGGTCTAGCTCGGTGGTCCTGGTTGACGGCGGCGGCGGTTTGAATGGCCAGACTTCCTGGCGTCGATTCGCACTCCATAGGCCACGAAAAATTCCGAACTTTATATGGATTTGAAGATCTCGAGAAGATCTTCAAAAAGCTCAATTGTGGCACGAGCTAATTCGGCGTGGATTTATCGGAAAATGAGGGGGAAGGTTTGAAGGGTTTTCCGCCTTCGATCGACTGTCGGGGAGAGAGAAAATCCTTTTTTTTATTAAATTCTGATTGGCTCGGAGGTTTTATAAAGGGGTTTTCTGACACGACCTCCAATCCAAACCCAACGACTATCGTCCCTAGCGTTTTACCCCCATTCCGAACACAATGGGATATGTTTCGTAGGCCCATTCGACTGTTTCAATCAGTTTTCCTTCAATTTAAAATATATAACATTCAATATTTAATTTGAACGTACATTTCAATTTGCCAGGGCCACAAACTGTTTCGTAAAATTCCCGAAAAATAAATCTGGCTATGTTTTGACGATACGGTCCCAAAAAACTAGTTTCGTCGAATTCTGAGACCGTTTGCAAAAAGGCCCACTTCTGGTCGATCCAATTTAACTGTAATTGACCAAAACACATTTTCCTTTGCCACGCTCACATACTAGCTTCAAAAATTATGAAATTTGAAACCTAGCAATAACTTCACATCTCGGATCCAACAAAAGTGGTTTCGTCGAATTCCGAGGTCGTTTGCAAAATGGCCAATTTCACGGGCTATATAAATTCCATAGCGACCTTTCTGAAAATTCATTTGGCCATAACATTTGCTTTCCGCTATGAAACTTCGAATTTTCAGATTCGTTAGAAAGGTATTCACTAACAGATTTAGATATTTTTGGTTTCACTCAAATCCGTTTTGTTTTGCACCTGGTACAGTCCGACAAAGTTTGAATTCAATTTTTGAAACTGGAGCGCCATTTCAAGCCTTGTTTATAATTATAATTTATTATATTCGTTTTCAAACGTCGATTCAAACTCAATTTTAATTGCTATTATTTAAAATATTTATTTTAAATATTTAAAATCCACTATTTTAGCCAATTTAAAAATTTTAAATTGGTTCAGATTTTCCGGGTCGTTACACTAATCAACATGAACCATAAGCATATGGATGGGAGTTTACATAGAACTACACAATTCTAATTAGTCATATAAAGGTGAACTTGCATTTTTGGATCTAATTAACATGGGTCTTAAACATACGAAATTACCCAAATCCAACTAGGCATGTAAATGCAAACTTTTATTTTGGGTCCAATGAACATAAACCTTAAGCATATAGAATTGCACAAGTTCAACTAGACATGTGAATGTAAACTTTAATTTGGATCCAATAATCATGAATCTTAAACATATGGAATTACACAGGTTTAACAACGCATGTAAATATGAACTTTTATCTTGGATCCAACAAACATGAATCTTAAGCATATGGTTTTACACAAGTTTAACAAGGCATGTAAATATGAGCTTAAATTTTGGATCCACTTTTCATAGATCTAAATGTGAATCTAAACATAATACATGTCTTAGCCTAACAACTTGCATGATTCAATAAACATAGATCTAAATGTAGATCTAAAAATAATACATGTCTTAGCCTAGTAACTTGCATGATTTAATAAACGTAGATCTAAATGTAGATCTAAACAACTTGCATGATTCAATAAACATAGATCTAAATGTAGATCTAAACAACTTGCATGATTCAATAAACATAGATCTAAACAACTTGCATGATTCGATAAACATATATCTAAATGTAGATCTAAACAACTTGCATGATTTAATATACATAGATCTAAATGTAGATCTAAACAACTTGCATGATTCAATAAACATAGATCTAGACAACTTGCATGATTCAATAAACATAGATTTAAATGTAGATATAAACAACTTGCATAATTCAATAAACATAGATCAAAATGTAGATCTAAACAACTTGCATGATTCAATAAACATAGATCTAAATGTAGATCTAAACAATTTGCATGTTACATAACATGAAAAAGTCACCATATTTACATAATATTTTATTGGTTTAACATCAACATATAACCGCAATGATCTCACAAGCATATACGATAGAATCGTTACAAGAATAGGCATAAATCAGCATCGTCATTATCTTACAACTAGGAATTACTCTAGTTTTCATTTTATTACAAATCACAACTTTTAATCATTCACATCTAAATAATAACTGGACTTACAAAGAAAAGAAAGTCTTGTTTTTTTGGGATCTGTTATCTGAAATTGAATAGCTCTCCTTTGTTGTAGACGTTGAATTCTCTTAGTTGAATTAGATTTGATTTGTAATTCCTAACTTGTTTTCTAGTTGAAGGAGAATGGCGGCTAGTTTAGGTTGAGTATTGACAGCACAGCGGTCTTAGGAATATTTTTGTGTGGCTTAGGGTTTGGATTTAGGTTGCTTATATAGAAGTTTGATTTAATTAGAGCCGTCAGATCAACCCAGGGTAAATCAAAGCCATTCAAATCTAAGAGAACCAACCAGAACTTACCACACAAGCCCTAATGACATAGCAGATCGTCACACAAAGAAACACGTCAGATTTCAGATCTGACCCGAGGGGGAGGTCGACTCTCAGGTCAACCCCCAGATCGACTTGTATATGGGGGGTCGACTCCCTGGTCGACCTGGCCTGGGGTAGGTCGACCCCCAGGTCGACCTGCCTTTGTATTTAATTTTCTGAATTGTTTTGTATCAATTTATGAAAGTTACGAGGGCCATAACTTCTTCATACGAAGTCCGATTTTCGAAAACTTGGACTCTACTCCAAGAAGAATTTTGAGATGAACGCAATGGAGCAACCCGTTTCACCTATTTCTCACATTTGTAATTAATTATTCTTTAATTTGTTACTTTAATATTCTCAGAAAATACGGGGTGTTACATTCTCCCATCCTTAAAGGATTTCGTCCCCAAAATCTTTGAATCAAGGAGAACGTATATCCTACCATCCAATCGTCCATCTACTCATCCATCAAACACAGGCATCCATTGTCCTTAAAAGGATTTCTAATGCCTTCATGATCATATGCATAGTGTGTGTACATGTCCTTATCTAATGCAAAATCAGGCGGTCTACTGATTCAGTTGACCTCCTCAATGCGAATTACGTCAGTGCCATGAGTCCATCATGTATGCAATTATTCCTAATCGTACTTTATAACTCTACGTGAGTGCACAATCATTCATACAAATGCAACATCCATATATCAAGTTTCAGTTCATATGTATAAAAATTCACTCATGCATATGCAATATGAAAGTGACTGAGCCGATTTAGTGCCTAATGTGTGTATATGCAACCACTTGCAACCACTTGCAACCACCAATCATAACATGTTTCAAACACATGTTTACATCCATTGGCTTCTACTTAAGGATTGAAGATACGACCTAGAGGATATTCCTAAAAAGATAGAAATAAACATGCATAGAATTCCTAGAAAAAGAGATCAAGGATATACCCTCAAGAAAAAGGGTATGATGCGCGTGTTTTATCTTCAGTCTTCCACGTCGCGTCTTCTTGAGCTTCACTCCATTGTACCTTAACTACTTTAACTTCACAGTTGCGAAGCTTCTTGACCTCCATTTCCAAAACTCACTAGTAAAGATAGGTCCTCGATCACTTACTATGCTAGAGGGTATTCAATGTAGTCGAACTATCTTTCCAAGATAAACAGGTGTGAGCCAAGATACCAAGTGTATATACTAAGATGATTAGAGGTCTCTCTTCTACTTAGCTTATCCATCATGTCACAAATCTGAGGGTCGATATCTCTCACGCAAACCATCCTTGTCGAATTTGACATCCCTCAAGTACAAGCCCCAAAGGCCTAAACCAATATCAGACAAGCACCCGAGGAATACCTCCTCTGAATTTGGACAATTTACATGAGATGATACTAGCAAAACAACCAAACAATTGAGCACTTAACCGATTCTGGCTATCCTCGCCAATCTTGCTCCAAAACTATCGTTGATCGCATAACTGGCTTTGCAATGTCATCTAGATATATGTGGGAGTCTACCTCACGTTTTAGGGGACAAACCCCTAACCTTAATCAAAACATCTTGCGTACTCATGAACTACTCCAACGGATCAATAATCGTCGATAGATACATAAAGTGATTTTAGGTAGCTAAGCCTAACTGATCCCCTCAGGATCACATGAAATCTCGAGGTTATTCCCGAGGCAAGTAAAAAGTCTAACTACCCTCGTTTCACAACTACTAGATAATCAATCCATTCCTAGAATCAACCCATAGCCCATGAAACAAAAACCATAAGTATCTCAAATCCTTACAGACCAAAGATAAATGAGCCGAACCACAATTTGGATTTAAGACAATAATGGTATCTTCTACTCTACAAGTACTAAGATGCAGAGACTCAACTATGGAAGCGGATATAAACGAATGTGAAGCGCTAAAATCAAAAAGAGTACTAACAGGATGATCAAAAAGAAGAACTAGACTTTACTATCTTTCTCTTAGGTACGCTGGTGGTGAGAGCATGCATTTGCTCTCCTAAAAATCTTGTCATTTGTTCTTGCCCTTGCCCTTAATTATACGACCCGTTATACCATAATAAAGATATTTCCTCTTGTCTTTAGGTTTTACTATTCTTTCCTTCCCTCCTTTGTCAACCAAGTCCATATCCATGAGTTCTTCATCCTTGGGTTGTGCTCCTTAGCCAAACTCCCTCATTCTGATCTTTGCCATCCGTGTAACTTGACATGTCTCTTGAAAGCTACCTCCATCGCATGGAAAATCCTACAAAGCTCGAAAGAAAATTAGCCGCAGGTGAAACTACAGCGGCTATAGATGGGAGTTGAGCACTTCTTCTCCCTTTGACAGATTCGTAGTCTTATCAAGCCTACAGAACCATGCCGCGATGAGGGTACCTCCGAGAAAGCCAGGAGCCCCGGAGACTCAGGAAAGAAGGAAACAAGGATTCAAACAGAGGATCAAAAGATAGTGCATATGGCTTTGGGGAATATGCCTTTAAAACATAACTTTTGTTTTGAAAATGCTTCTTTTAAAACTGTTTTGAAAATAATTTTTCAAATCTTTTATCTAATCCGGTAACCTTCTGCTCTGATACCAAGTGAAACACCCCACCTCCGCTAAGGTCACTCACAAAGGGAATGCCTTAACTTTGGTGGAGCATTTTAGGTAAAAGATGTAGATAAATTACAAGACAGACAAATAAAGCAGTGGAAAATAAAGTCATTTTATAAATAATAGGGTTCAGTCAAGCTTTTACAATAGTTATCTCAATCATACTTAAAAGTAATACATAGAACTTCTGTCTTGATTCAAAAACTTACAAATATAAAAGAAGCATAAAATTAACAATGATATTCCCCAATAAAGCGTGAACCAGCCATAGTAGTGGAAGAGAGAGTCCAAAGCAATATATCTACTTTCTTCAAGCTGGAAATGATCCGATCTAAGCTGAAGTATTCCATCCTTGCGGACCGGAGGGGGGGAATGGAAGAAAAGAAGACGAAAGAAAATGGGTCATTCATGAGTCTGGTAAGTCCAGTGACTATTTAGCATGTAAACAAGAAAAGGGTTATGACATGAATAAATTGAATCTAGGACATCACCCAAGAAATAAGATAATAAGGCTGAATATGCTATTACACCCATTTTACTTTCCTGCACCACCTAACTAGTGCCCCAACTGGTAATCTGTATAAAATGATAACGTGATCCCAATCCCCGTAATTGTGATAGCCTTCAGGTGTACATCTATCGTGAGGATTCCACCTCAATCAGTGTAATTGCCATGAACATGTTAGATGTACCCTTACTACCCTATCGATCGGCTCTTTACTTGCATTAATGTTCCATGTGTCCGTGTCAATCGGCCCTCTCTTGCGTGTAGATACCAGGTGCTGGTCCCACCATAAGGTGTATCAATCCTTATGATAACGACCCAACACGATTCAAGATGCACATTGTATAACTACTGGTACTCAGTGCCTGCTTTTTCCCACTCCGGAGTACGTGCACGCCTGTAAATCGTCGGAACCTACACTGACGTACCCCTTTCCGCTGCTTTGACCGCTTACAATCAGCCCAGTAATCGTGCCCCACCCTACCTAGTTCAGGGTACCATGATACATCTATGTGGGTTACTATTGAAATGGGTCCCCATTACGACGGTTTCCTATTGGTTAAGTTTGTGGGC
Organism: Allium sativum; assembly: GCA_030737875.1. Classification (NCBI taxonomy): domain Eukaryota; kingdom Viridiplantae; phylum Streptophyta; class Magnoliopsida; order Asparagales; family Amaryllidaceae; genus Allium; species Allium sativum. The sequence goes on along the minus strand of CM060919.1, from coordinate 791,223,687 downwards.
CTATATTTACTAATATTACCCACCAACCCGATATGTACTTAACCCTCCCACTGATTCAAGCATGTCTATTTAACGATTAAGTTTGTGGGCCTATATGTACTAATATTACCCACCCACACGAGATGTACTTAACCCTCCCATTGATTCAAGCATGTTTATTAAACAGTTAAGTTTTGTGGGCCTATATTTACAAATATTACCCACCAACCAGATATGTACTTAACCCTCCCGTTGATTCAAGCATGTTTATTAAGCGGTTAAGTTTTGTGGGCCTATATTTACTAATATTGCCCACCAACCCGATATGTACTTAACCCTTCCATTCATCGTGTCATGTTGGTTAAGTGTTCCTTATTTACTTAACCCCGTTCGTTCATCAAGTTATATTGGTTAAGTATTTTCTTGTTAACATAACCCCACGTGTTCATCATGTTGTAATGGTTAAGTGTCATCAATCAATTCAAGTTAACTTAACCCACCTACTTGTCATGTTACTTTGGTTAAGTGTTTCCTTCTTGTGTTAACTTAACCTTAGCACAAATCAAGTTATATTGGTTAAGTGTTGCCCTCTTGTTTTAACTTAAGCTTACCACAAATCAAGTTATATTGGTTAAGTGATTCTTATTACTTAACCCTACCCATTCATCATGCTGTACTGGTTAAGTCTTTCCTATTAACTTAACCCTAGTCATTCATCTTGTTATATTGGCTAAGTGTTACCTTAATTAACTTAACCCACCATTCCTGTCTGAGCTTTAATTCATTCATTAAAGCACCAACCACTCACATTAGACAGGTATTGTTACGGTTACTGGATGTGCCGGGCGGTATCGGGCAGTTTTACACTGCAACTCAGTCTAACCTCGGGCTCTTTTGGGCTTGATGCACTAACCTCTCACATTAGATATATGTATTGTTACGGTTATTGGATGTGCCGAGCGGTTCCGGGCAGTCTTACCCCGTAACTCAATCTAACCTCGGGTTAGGCATATTTGTCTTTTCTAAATTTACATATTTACCTTCTATATTTATATGTAAATTATTTTCATTCAAGTGTTCATAATTTTAGGTATATAAATTATACCATTTCAATGCCACTAATCATTTAAAATATGCCAATAACATGTAACTTCATGTTTTTCCCAAACGTTACCCCCCGCTAAACGTTCGCATAAATTTCATAGAGTGTTAGGCTTCGCAATTTAGCCTAACTCAAAATCAAGAGAGGAAAAGGAAGAGGCACATAGCATTCAAGACAAGCATAATATGGATCCAACATATGTCACATAAATTTGGCATAGAATAAATATATGTTTAATTATGAACTTGCAATTTTGAACCTAATCAACATGAACCATAAGCATATGGATGGGAGTTTACATAGAACTACACAATTCCAATTAGTCGTATAAAGGTGAACTTGCATTTTTGGATCTAATTAACATGGGTCTTAAACATACGAAATTACCAAAATCCAACTAGGCATGTAAATGCAAACTTTTATTTTGGGTCCAATGAACATAAACCTTAAGCATATAGAATTGCACAAGTTCAACTAGACATGTGAATGTAAACTTTAATTTGGATCCAATAATCATGAATCCTAAACATATGGAATTACGCAGGTTTAACAAGGCATGTAAATATGAACTTTTATCTTGGATCCAACAAACATGAATCTTAAGCATATGGCTTTACACAAGTTTAACAACGCATGTAAATATGAGCTTAAATTTTGGATCCACTTTTCATAGATCTAAATGTGAATCAAAACATAATACATGTCTTAGCCTAACAACTTGCATGATTCAATAAACATAGATCTAAATGCAGATCTAAACATAATACATGTCTGAGCCTAATAACTTTCATGATTTAATAAACATAGATCTAAATGTAGTTCTAAACAACTTGCATGATTCAATAAACATAGATCTAAATGTAGATCTAAACAACTTGCATGATTCAATAAACATAGATCTAAACAACTTGCATGATTCAGTAAACATAGATCTAAATGTAGATCTAAACAACTTGCATGATTCAATAAACATAGATCTAAACAACTTGCATGATTCAATAAACATAGATCTAAACAACTTGCATGATTCAATAAACATAGATCTAAACAAATTGCATGATTCAATAAACATAGATCTAAATGTAGATCTAAACAACTTGCATGTTACATAACATGAAAAAGTCACCATATTTACATAATATACGATTGGTTTAACATCAACATATAACCACAATAATCTCACAAGCATATATGATAGAATCATTACAAGAATAGGCATAAATCAGCATTGTCATTATCTTACAACTAGGAATTACTCTAGTTTTCATTTTATTACAAATCACAACTTTTAATCGTTCACATCTAAATAATAACAGGACTTACAAAGAAAAGAAAGTCTTGTTTTTCTGGGATCTGTTATCTGAAATTTAATAGCTCTCCTTTGTTATAGACGTTGAATTCTTTTAGTTGAATTAGATTTGATTTGTAACTCGTAACTTGTTTTCTAGTTGAAGGAGAATGGCAGCTACTCTAGGTTGAGTATTGACAGCATGACGGTCTTAGGAATATTTTTGTGTGGCTTAGGGTTTGGATTTAGGTTGCTTATATAGAAGTTTGATTTAATAGGAGCCGTCAGATCAACCCAGGGTAAATCAAAGCCATTCAAATCTAAGAGAACCAACTAGAACTTGCCACACAAGCCCTAATGACACAGCAGATCGTCACACAAAGAAACACGTCAGATTTCAGATCTGACCCGAGGGGGAGGTCGACCCCCCAGGTCGACCTGTATATATGGAGGTCGACCCCCTGGTTGACCTGGCCTGGGGTAGGTCGACCCCCAGGTCGACCTGCCTTGTATTTAATTTTCTGAAATGTTTCATATAAATTTCTGAAAGTTCCGAGGGTCATAACTTCTTCGTACAAAGTCCGATTTTTGAAAACTTGGACTCTCTTCCAAGCAGAATTTGAGACGAATGCAATGGTGCTGCACATTTCACCTATATCTCACATTTGTAATTAATTATTCCTTAATTCGTTAACTTTAATATTCTCATAAAATACGGGGTGTTACACTTGGATTTTTAAATGAGTTTGCTCGCAGCTTAAATTATAAGTTGTCTTATAACCATGCATGACCAGAGCTTGGATTTTTAAATGAGGTTAGAGACACACTTATGTATTAATTATATATTTACTATTTTCAAATTCAAAATAGAAAAACTCCTCAGTATATAAAACCAATATGAATGATAGAAATGTGGTAGGTACAGAAGTGGACTGTGAAATAAATTTCTAAATTAATTATATTATGAAATATGCTCGACTGTACTTGGATCATTGAAAGATTTTCAATTATCATTAATTATGAATAATAACATAGTCTCATTTCTATCACAAATATTTCCACGGTTTATTCAAAAAGATTTTAAAAAATTTAACTCTCCACATTAATATAAGATCATAATGGATGGCAGAAAGATGATTGATAAAGGAGATAGTCGTGAAATAATCACTAATTCAAAGATATTATAATAACTGTTCAGCCATCATAAAAGTCTAAATAAAATCTTCTTTTGTTGTGAAACATATTGTAGTCATAACTCATCACAATTTCAAAATCTGATAATGATTTCGATGAATTATACATACAGTTCAATTTAAATATTGATTTCAATTTCTGAATGAATAATCAACAAATAATTTTTAATTTGAAAATCAATTACAAGAGGAATTTAAATAGGTTTATACAAAAAATGTGTGGATTCTATACATGGTGAAGATTCAAAAACAGATGAATGAGCAAAAAATAATGCACTTCTGATACCAATTGATATCCCAATTAACAAGAATTTTAATATGACACTGGTGGATATCAAAAATATATCAGACAGAAGAATTTTAAACAAAAAGCCCAATCAGACAAATTAAGCACATAAAATTCATTTATCAGAGCAATAAGAAGTCTTGACCCGAAATAAGCAGTTTCAAAAACATATTCTAAGGTGATCCTTTTATCAGAGCAGTAGACAAAAATTAATCAAAGCAAGTAGTCACAAAGAATTTTTCAAGATCAATATCAGGGCAGCACAAACAGTTTCAAAGCAAGACTTGTCAGGATGACAGTTACATAAGATGACTCATGATTCAAGATTAAAAATATCATTTTTTTAAAAATCATTTGATGGAATATGAAGATATCAAGATTCAATAAATCAATCACACCAAATTATAAATTTCAGATCCAAAATATGTGTGAGATTAAATCAATAATTTCAAATGATTTTAAACAAACAAATATTCAAATCGAATAATCATGAAATAATTGTAACGACCTGGCTTTTTGACCGCTCCGAATCGGTATTTAAACCAACCCGAACCGCTCAAAACGACAGTTTGTCATTATTTATGAAGTTGAAATATAAATCATCACATAATCACAGAACATAGAATATCTCACAGCGGAAGTAAAATTTATACAATGTTACAATTTTTTTTAAATTTACTTAATATCAAAGTGCATAAATAAATATAGATACAGTGGAAGAACGAATATAGAATCATACTAATATTCGGCAATAAGCAGAGATGGGCACAGCTGCATATGATATGGTACATGAATGGACGGGTTTCCAATGAATCTCAAGCTCTAGTAGATATCTCCCCAAGATGAAATACTCGGTCTGACCCGGGCATTTTGCAAGGAATAAAACAAACAAAATACACAAGTCAGGACTAACAGTCTCATATAAGTGAATTAACTCAAGTGAAATGTCCACTGAAATGTACAATAACTTAAAGGATGTTCGGGATTTCCATCCTTTAAGGATCCGTGAAACTAATATATATAGTAATATGTTATTATTGTAATGTCTATTCAGTAAAGTAAATATAATGAAAATAGCGTAAGCGGGATTACCATGTTACCCTTACACCGTTTATATAATATCGTAGTCTATTCAGTACCGTAAACCCAACGTAAACCAATGGCATCAGAGGGCGCTCCATAGGTACGGTACAAATCAAATCGTAGGGGCTCGAAAGGATAACATGACAAGGCACACGAGAAATACCCACGGTAGGATTCTACCGGATTGCGAATCCCGAGCCAGAGGTAACGCACAGCAGCCACTACCGCCCACCTCGAACAACATTCCCATAATCAAAAGGGCGCGCCCAAATCAATCACATAGTAATAGAGATGATATCGAAGAAGCGTGTTCGATCAGAGGTGCCACCTCACTTAACCCGGGCACGGCTTCTGTTTTAGTCATTTTAATTATGAACCGAAGGTCAAGGCTAATCCATTAGCGTTCTCTTTCTTCAAATCCAGTAATCGCCTCCATACCATCCTACTTCGGTTCTGGAACTCCACTGCGTACATAGTTGTTAAAGTGGTATCGGTATTGCAGTGAGTATGACACCTACCGACTCTAGTCTCTTTAACAACCAAACGTTTACATTTTTCACACCATGGCCATTAGATTTGAAATCATATTTCAAGTATCGCAAATCGATTTATTTTCAAACATTACCCTAAAAATCAATTACTCAAGTCATTTAGCATTGGTTCGATTAAGATTATAAAACCAATATTTGTCATTTCTTTATCAACCATTGGATTTTCATTTTCGACTTCCATAAAATAACGTTATTACTTGAAATCCTTTGTTTCATCATTTGGATTCTCTAGACTAGATCGAACATTAGAATTTATTTAAATTTATAAAATATATATTTAGGAAAGGTAAGCTTTGAAAATAGTGTACGTGTATTAAAGTAAAATAATGCATATAAAATGTATGTATATATAGTCGGAAATTTTATAAAATTTGTGTAGTTAAAGTGATCAAAACAAGTAATGCGGAAAATTACTTTTATGAAATTATAGTTTTATTCAAAATTATTAATCCAATCCAATATTAGATCCATTTCTCGCCATTCCTTTTTCCGACTAAATTTCATAATCATTTGAATTCCTTTTCAATATAATACCAAACAATTTCCAGCTTAAGTCATTAAACAAAGGACGGTTTGTCAAATTCCAAATTAGCTATCAAAACTCAAATTCACCATGGCTTGAATAAGCGCATTTCTCTTATACTTGAAATTAACACATTTATATTTTGAGAATCCCCTTTCTCCATTTAAATAGTAAGAAATCCTTTGATAAAATACATGTATCAAAGTAAGTTCCAAAGTGTATAACAAGTTTGAAATCCTTTATATTGAATTGCCAAACTTTTAAACTTCATGTTTTTCAATTTATTATATGAACACAAAGTTTATGGGGAATTCATTTAAAATAATTTATAACTAGAATTTTTTTCTTATAAAACCATCTTTAAAACAATTTCTGTAAACTAGATTTCTTATGCAAATTCAAAGTTTCCTTTAAACACTTCTTTGTTCCATAAAGACATTTTCATAAAACATTTCTTTTTAGAAAATCGATATAATTATTTAAAATAATTTATTTTTATTGGTCACGGTGTCCGTATAAAATTTTCTATCCTATGGTCAAGTGATACGGATATTTATCATTTCAATCTGTTCTTTAAAATATTCGAAACCCAGGTATGTATCATTTCAACCCGCATCCCAAATCGATTCGAATACCCAAGGGGGTTCGGGTATGTATCATTTCAACCCGCCATGTTTTCTAATCTAAGAGGGAACTTGCATGATGATAAAATGACATGGCAAATCAAACATACATCCATTTTGTGCTGTGAGAAATAATAGTGTGTGCATCGCACGTGCACAATCACGAAGCAAACAAAACTAGAGCAACTAACATTTCATTCAACCTTCAAATTTTTAATTCACTAAATCAAAATATTAGTCTATGAGTGAGGGAAACTCACCTTCCGAGGCCAATGGATTAATACAAAATTGTCATAGCGAGCAAGGCTTGATAACCGTACAACGAACAAACATCCAATTTTTATACACACATATACATAGGTGTATACATGCATATAAATGGAATACTGAAATGCACGAACTCATTCTAACTTGACAACTGCCGCACATAGCCAACGGACCCAATGATTTTCTCTAACTATAGTAAATTGGACAAAAATCAAAATCAACATATAAAAGGGGACGCTGACATGTACAGGAAAAATATTTGAACATTAAGGTGAAACTCACCAGATTAGGTTACTAGCTCAGCGAATCAAACAATACACGGAAAGCTCGAATCAGGATTCCGACTAGCTATCAAAACAGTGAGTCCTAGTCATGATAGTCTTTTAGACATTTTTACGAGCACCTAAGGTGCATGTTGTCCTGAACTCACCCTGTGGCCAACTAGAGGTTGTCAAAGCTGTAGAGGCAGGGATCGAAGGAAGCCATGACCAACGACGATGGTGAAGATGCTTCGATGACAAAGGGAGTTGGTGGCCTTGGTTTGGAGCCGCTACAGGCATCACACAGTGTTGTAAGTTCGAGTGCCTAGTGATAGAGGAACGGAGGAAGGAGTAAGGAGTGGCGCAACCTACAGTTGCGGGTGCTGAACCAAGGTGATTTGCTTGCGGTTTTAGGTCGAAGCATGGCCTTCGATTGTATCGACGGGTACATGATTGGGCGAGTGATGGAGGTTGGTTCAACTTTGCGATGGCCAGTGCGAGTGACGAGGGAGAGGTTGATGGTTACTCGCGAGTGACGACGGCAAGGTGGAAAAGAGCAGATGAAAATCGGTTTTCTTGATTTTTGGTTTGGGGATTTTGAGGAAACTAACAACTGTTAAAAATTAAAAGGAGAAAAGGGGTATTGGTTTTTAGTAAATGAAGAAAAATGGGGTACTGATTATATACGTTGGAAGAGGGAATAAATATCCAAGAAAATCTCAGCGTACTATTCATTTTCAGAGAAGCACGGCCAGATGACAGCTAGTTTCAATACAAAATTTCTAGGGGTTGTTGCCAATCTTGAGTAAGATTTAAACCAGATTCTGCTCAGTTTTAACTATGGGCTGAAAGGGGGTATGCGGTTGGAATAAACATTATTAGGCTGATCAAAGGAATGGGTTGAACAAACGTTACTAGAGAACGGGATACGACGTTGCTATTCTCAATGAATTTAAATTTCGACAACTACGTTATGATAAAATAATTTAACGTGAACGAAAATTCATATGCGTATTCAATGCATAATTTAGTTGAACGAATTCCAAATTTGAACCTTTGTAATAAAAATTTATGATTAGCGACCAAATTTTCAACTACTAAAAATAAATTAGTTTATAAATTCAGCATATTTCGGAAAATTCTCAAATATTAAATCTACCAATAAATTGGATTTCCTTTTCCTCAACTAAGCTACAAGATTTATATTCCAACACTAAAATTTAATTATTTAAAAGTTACATTTCAATTATTCAAATAGCTTAAAGTTGGCTATTAATGTTAATAACTTTTCTTTATACAAAATATCCGTATTAAAATTAAATTTATGAAAGAACTCATTTTTCGAAGTAAACTCAATCTTTGCTCAAAATAAATAAAAGTCTAAACTCTATGCCGAAATCCTAATGTAAATATTTAATTTAACATCAAATCTTAACTAATTTTATATTTAAAATGTTAGAATTTCCGATTCGTTATATTCTCCCCCACTTAGCACTTTTCGTCCTTGAAAAGGAAACGTCATACGAATTTAAGTCAATACAAATATTACAAATATTTTCACTCAGTCAAAAATAAAGAAAAATAAGTTATAAATTTTTAAAACTCAAAATTTTTCTAACACCCGAAATTCATGGAAAATTTCGGTAGCACCTCCTTTGTACGGCTTGCCCCGAAAATTTTCAAATATGATATTTGTCAATATATATCTCATTTACATGATGAGGCATCCCGAATCGGGGAAAACAAAAGAAAAACAACCCAAACGGGATATATAAACCGAGATACGTACCTTATCTAGTGTTTTCAAGCGTACTTGCTTATTTTTTTTCTTAGCATTTTGTGCAAAAAGCGAGCTTCCATAAGCAAAGCGCGCCATTGCAACCTACTACAACACTCAAAAATGTAGTGAGAATCATATACATACAATGAAGCAACAATAAGTGATATCTCATAAGTTACTTAGCATTTTGACAAAGCGCAATAGAAACAATTGCATGTACACAACCATACGTAAGAATATGACATGAATTTAAAATAGCAATTTGTCAATATGCGAGTGAAATCAATGACGCATTTTATTTATAAGCAATATGTGTTTCATTTTATTATACCCTTTTGTTTGTCATTTTTCTCTTTCTTTCAGTCCGTTCATTCTTATCCTAGTTCAATTTCCCCTTCTTTTTTTTTGTCGCAGCAGCTTTTAGTGCTGCTGCGCAAAGCAGCCTCGCTGCTGTGCTTCAGGCGACAGCAGTATTTTTTCTCTCTTTTTTTTTAAAGTTATCTGTAGATAGAGATTATGATAACACTGTATTACTTGTGGTGGAGCAAAGCTGGAAATGATCATTGAACAACAACTGAGAAACTAGAAGTATCATGGACCTATCATGAGCTCTTAATGAAATCTGACAAAATGGACTACTACATGGATCCGCCACAAATTCAGCTTAGTTCTCAATTTCTTGAAGTTGATATATGTTTCCCTTCTTTTCTTGTGTATACGCAAATTTAGAGTGCTGGTATAAAACCGCTTACAACAATTTTTTCGAAGTTGCATATGGTATTTGCAGTAGCTAATATATTTTAAGTCAACAAGCAAATGGAAATTATTTTCTTTACGGAAAATAAATCAGAATATATACCAAACAAAGGGGTCTACTTAGCACTGTTTTTTCTTTCCAATTTGGAAAGGAGAAAGCAACAGGATTAACTAAGGAAGAGTCAAGTTTGGAAGCAAATGGAGATGACTAAAAACACTAAGAGAAAGAGCAATGTAGTTTATAATGGGAATCTTGATAAACACTTTAATGTGCATTTTACTTATCACGTATATTTTTTTTTCTTCTGTATAGACAGCAGAACAAAAGTGCAACAATTAACTTGAAATTATGTTCTTTTAAGTTCAAAGTACCATAATTTAGGTAGGAACAGAATAAAATAGTGGGAACAAGGGTTAGAGCACAGGCCGCCAAATATAAAAATCAAAACTAAACCTCTTGCTTTTGCTATAAGGTCATAAGATATTAAGGATGGACCTACTCGAACCAACTGACCCTAAGGATTTCTCTTCTGGGAACTTGATGGAAAATCATTCATTGTAAATCACATATAGATATATATATATCAGTCCAATGTATACAACTGCGTGCAGCCAAATTTTGTTCAAGTGAAACAGTCCAAAACAAGGCAAACAAAATCAAACAAGGCATATAATTTCACGAACAGGTAGGTGAAACTCGCACACGCATTATCCTTAGTTTATTACTGATGTCAGCGTACTTGAAACCATAAAAACTCGTGGAAAAATCTCACCTTGGATGTCAACGATGAGAAGGGTAGACGAAGGCTGACGCGGTCGCCCGGAGGCGAGCTGCTGCTAATATGTAATGATCCGGGTTCGATTTTGAGTTCGAGTGCATGCGTCCTGTTGGTAGAAGGCGTGGCTTGCGAGGAGGAGACGAGGGCGAGGCCCGGCGATAGCGTGGGTTGGAGTTAACTTTTCAGTCCATGTTTATCACATCCACTATCATCATTTGCTTTATTTTTAATATAGCTATACCTTTTTGTTTCAACGTATTTTTCTACAATACCTTAAGGTTTATGTATGGGTTTTGGAACGGAAACAGGAGCAGGATGATATGGAGATAGACAACAAACCTCATACTTATCATACTCAAAGCAATATACCCATAAATTTTTTGCACATCTACAAGTTGAGTTTAGGAACTAATATATATTAAATGTCATTATATAAGATCAACAAAAAAATATTATTCAATGATCTGGAATCCCATGCGCATTATTATTAGATAACATTGTATACTTATTTTAAAGCATGCTGAAAATCAGAACTCAACATGTATGCTCAATCTTGATTAATATTCTACTTATTGTCTATATTTATCACCAGATATATAATATGTTAGTAGTTAATCACCTGTATATTCCTTGCCAGTTGCCAACCACTCCAAAGAAGAAATATCATGTAAAGCATGTGTTGTAATCAATTCAAAATTCTTAACAATTTTTAACACTAATTTCACCTATCTTTATGTCATCATATAAATTTTATTTGTCAAGATTTCCTCTATATAATAGTTCTTTCATAGTTCAATTTAAATGGATTCTTGCTAGGTTCATGTTATTGACCAACACTGTCATAACTTAAACTAGAGTATTGGCATTTGCTTTCATTGTTGGGTTTGTTATTATAAATTCCTTTAAGTTTTTTTTTTCTGAGGGTATATATATTTTCCTTATATAACCAATTAGAACTCAACCAAAACGTTTATTTTAAATTCATCTTATAAGTTCTACATATTTATTAGTTCATAGCTATATACTTCATTTCGAACCAAAGCTTATTTTATTAAGGTTTCCGTTCACTTTAAGGAAATGATTCAACTAAACATAAAATTACAACAAACATTAACATTTAAATAATCTATTGAGACTAAGTTTATATTTAAGTTCTCTTGCATTACTTGCTTTAATCCGAAGGTTTACTTTTTTAAGTTACTCACTTGTTCAAATTTATTTTAAATTTTCATACCATAATTTAACTTGATTAGATTCCAATCAGATTATAAGCTAGGAGCTGAACGAATGGACGAATCAAACTAAAGGAATTTGCCAAGGATAGGTTAGAAGTATTAAGGAAAGATTTAGGATCTAGAAACGACTAGTTCTAAATTCTTAAGATGGGACAAAACAAAACGAGACTCGGATTTGAGAATACCTAAACTAAGACGGATCTATCAAAAGGAATGAGTGATTTATAACAAGAATATATTTTTAAAACAAGGTTAAGATTCCAAATTATTTTCATACATAAAAATCCTTTCGAAATCATTTAAAAATACTTTTTTTATTTTCGAAATACGCTCTCTCCGGTATGATTCTAAGACGATTTCACTCATTCTAGAGCATTTCTACTCTATCTCTAATGAGTGTTCCAAATTCATAAGCTAAGCTTTGTATAACCAAAGCTCTGATACCAACTGTAATGACCTGGCTTTTTGACCACCCCGAATCGGTATTTAAACCAACCCGAACCACTCAAAACGATAGATTGTCATTGCTTATGAAGTTGAAATATATATCATCACAGAATCACAGACATAGAACATAGAATATCTCACAGCGGAAGTAAAATTTATACAATATTACAAAATCTTTTAAATTTACCTTATATCAAAGTGCATAAATAAATATATATACAACGGATGAATGAATATAGAATCATACTAATATTCGGCAATAAGCAGAGATGGGCACAACTGCATATGATATGGTAAATGAGTAGCTGGATTTCCAACGAATCTCAAGCTCTAGCGGATATCTCCCCAAGCTGAAATACTCGGTCTGACCAGATTGCGGCTCTCAGGCTGGTGGTAATGCATAGCAGCCACTACCGCCTACCTCGAACAACACTCCCATAATAAAAACGGCGCATCCAGATCAATCACATAGTAATAGAGATGGTATCGAAGAAGCGTGTTCGGTCAGAGGTGTTACCTCACTTAATCTGGGCATGGCTCCTGTTTTAGTCATTTTAATTATGACCCGAAGGTCAAGGCTAATCCATCAGCGTTCTCTTTCTTCAAATCCAGTAATCACGTCCATACCATTCTACTTCGGTTCTGGAACTCCACCGCATACATAGTTGTTAAAGTGGTACCGGTATTGGTAGCGAGTATGACACCTACCGACTCTGGTCTCTTTAACAACCAAATGTTTACATTTTTCGCACCATGGTCATTAGATTTGAAATCATATTTCAAGTATCGCAAATCGATTTATTTTCAAACATTGCCCCAAAAGTCAATTACTCAAGTCATTTAGCATTGGTTCGATTAAGATTACAAAACCAATATTCGTCATTTCTTTATAAACTGTTGGATTTCCAATCTCGACTTCCATAAAAAAAATGTTATTACTTGATATCCTTTGTTTCATCATTTGTATTCTCTAGACTGGATCGGACATTAGAATTTATTTAAATTTAAAAATATATATTTAGGAAAGGTAAGCTTTGAAAATAGTGTATGTGTATTAAAGTAAAATAATGCATATAAAATGTATGTATATATAGTTGGAAATTTTATAAAAAATTTATAGTTAAAGTGATTAAAATATTTTAGAAAAGAATGTTTGCAAAATCAAGTAATGCGGAAAATTACTTTTATGAAATTATAGTTTTATTTAAAAATATTAATCCAATCCAATCTTAGATCCATTTCTCGCCATTCCTTTTTCCGACTAAATTTCATAATCATTCGAATTCCTTTTCAATATAATTCCAAACAATTTCCAACTTAAGTCATCAAACAAAGAAAGCTTTGTCAAATTCCAAATTAGCTATCAAAACTCAAGTTCACCATGGCTTGAATAAGCGCATTTCTCTTATACTTGAAATTAACATATTTATATTTTGAGAATCCCTTTTTTCCATTTAAATGGTAAGAAATCCTTTGATAAAATACATGTATCAAAATAAGTTCCAAAGTGTATAACAAGTTTGAAACCCTTTATATTGAATTGCCAAACTTTTAAACTTCATGTTTTTCAATTTATTATATGAACACAAAGTTTATGGGGAATTCATTTAAAATAATTTATAACTAGAATTTTTTTCTCATAAAACCGTCTTTAAAACAATTTATATGTAAACTAGAATTCTTATGCAAATTCAAAGTTTCCTTTAAACACTTCTTTATGCCATATGGACATTTTCATAAAACATTTCTTTTTAGAAAATAGATATAATTATTTAAAATAATTTATTTTCATTGGTCACAGTGTCTGCATAAAATTTTCTACCCTATAGTCAAGTGATACAGATATTTATCATTTCAATCCGTTCTTTAAAATATTCGAATCCCGGGTATGTATCATTTCAACCGCATCCCAAATCGATTTGAATACACAAGGGGGTTCGGGTATGTATCATTTCAACCCGCCATGTTTTCTAATCTAAAGGGGAACTTGCATGATGATAAAATGACATGGCATATCAAACATACATCCATTTTGTGTTGTGTGAAAGAATAGTGTGTGAGTTGCACGTGCACAATCATGAAGCAAACAAAACTAGAGCAACTAACATTTCAATCAAACTTCAAATTTTTAATCCACTAAATGAAAATATTAGTTTGTAAGTGAGTGAAACTCACCTTCCGAGGCCAATGGATTAATACAAAATTGTCATTGCGAACAAGGCTTGATAACCGTACAACGAACAAACATCCAATTTTTATAAACACATATACATAGGTGTATACATGCATATAAATGGAATATTGAAATGCGCGAACTCATTCCAACTTGACCATTGCCGCACATAGCCAGCGGACCCAATGATGTTCTCTAACTATAGTTAATTGGACAAAAATCAAAATTAACATATAAAAGGGTACGCTGACATGTACAGGAAAAAATATTCGAACATTGAGGTGAAACTCACCAGATTAGGTTACTAATTCGGCGAATCAAACGATACACAGAAAGCTCAAATCAGGATTCTGACTAGTTATCAAAATAGTGAGTCCTAGTCATGATTGTCTTTCAGACATTTTCACGAGCACCTAAGGTTCATGTTGTCCTGAACTCACCCGATGGCCAACTGGAGGCTGCCAAAGCTGTAGAGGCGGAGATCGAAGGAAGTCGTGACCAATGTCGATGGTGAAGATGCTTCAATGACAAAGGGAGCTAGTGGCCTTCGTTTGGAGCCACTATAGGCATGACACAGGGTTGTAAGTTCGAGTGCCTAGCGATAGAGGAACGGAGGAAGGAGTAAGTAGTGGCGCAGCCTACGGTTGCGGGTGCTGAACCAAGGTGGTTCGCTAGCGGTTTTAGGTCGAAGCATGGCCTTCGATTGTATCGATGGGTACATGTTAGGGCGAGTGATGGAGGTTGGTTCAACTTTGCGATGGCCAGTGTGAGCGACGAGGGAGAGGTTGATGGCAACTCGCGGGTGATGACGGGAAGGTGGAAAATAGCAGATGAAAATCGGTTTTCGTGATTTTTGGTTTGGGGATTTTGAGGAAACTAACAACTATTAAAAATTAAAAGGAGAAAAGGGGTATTGGTTTTTAGTGAATGAAGAAAAATGGGGTACTGATTATATGCATTGGAAGAGGGAACAAGTATCCAAGAAAATCTTAGCGTACTGTTCATTTTTAGAAAAGCACGGCCAGATGGCAACTAGTTTCAGTACAAAATTTCTAGGGGTTGTTGCCAATCTTGAGCAAGATTTAAACCAGATTCGTCTCAGTTTTAACTACGGGATGAAAGGGGATATGCGGTTGGAACACACATTATTAGGCTGATCAAAGGAATGGGTTGAACAAACGTTACTAGAGAACGGGATACAACGTTGCTAGTCTCAACGAATTTAAATTTCGACAACTACGTTATGATAAAATAATTTAACGTGAACGAAAATACTTATGCGTATTCTATGCGTAATTTAGTTGAACGAATTCCAAATTTGAACCTTCGAAATAAAAATTTATGTTTAGTGACTAAATTTTCAACTATTAAAAATAAATTAGTTTATAAATTCAGCTTATTTCGGAAAATTCTCAAATATTAAATCTACCAATAAATTGGATTTCCTTTTCCTCAACTAAGCTACAAGATTTATATTCCAACATAAACTTTAATTATTTCAAAGTTACATTTCAATTATTCAAATAGCTTAAAGTTGGCTATTAATGTTAATAACTTTTCTTTATACAAAATATTCGTATTAAAATTAGATTTATGAAAAGAACTCATTTTTAGAAGTAAACTCAATCCTTGTTCAAAATAAATAAAAGTCTAAATTCTATGCTGAAATCTTAATGTGAATATTTAATTTAACGTCAAATATTAACTAATTTTATATTTAAAACATCAGAATTTCTGATTCATTACAATAATAATGAGTTACAAGACCAGATTTTCTTAAAGATTTTTTCACAAATTTTTCTGACAGTCACATAAGAAAGTTTTCAGAATAATTACATCAAGATTGAGTAATAATTCATGATCCAAAAAATAGTGGTTTATTCAAAATCACTTGAACAAATGTAAATCTTAAGATACAATGAATCAATCACAAATGATTAATAATTTCAGATCTGAGAGGTGTGTGAGATTCAAAATATCAGAGATTTCAGATGATCTCAAACAAACAAAAAATCTAAACTAGACGATCATGAATAACAGTGAATATCAAGATGTATCACTGAGATTCAAGACAATTCAAATATTCAATCCAATCTGAAAATCAACGACATTATCACAACTGATAAATAGCAGAGTGTTGTAATGAGTATAAACTTCAAACTTTTCTAAAATGAATTAGAAGAAACTCAAAACAGTAGAGGTGTGTAAAATTCCATTAAACTTTCAGATCTTCAAAAGTTTTGAATTCAAATCAGTAGTGTTCAAGATATGACAAGAATACATCAACACTATTAGGAATTCAGAAAACAGAAAATAGACTTCAAAACAATTGCAGAAAATTACAATTTTGAATTCAAGATCTGGAAAATATTAAAACATAAGAGTTTTATACAAATGAAGCGAATTTCCAGAAAAACATGAATTCTGCAATTTGAAGTTATTAAAGATCAGGAAGAAAGACAAAAAATATATGGTAGTGATAAATCAAAAACAGAGAAAATAGATAGAGGGGGTAGAGGAAAAAAATCAGACAAAAAAGTAAAAAAAAAAAGAATATACAAAAAAATTTGAGTCTAGAGATCATACCTGAAATCAGTGTAAGTAAATGAATCTCTAACTCAACAGACTTGGCCAAGGAACTTCAAATGATTCAATGATATGAGACAGTTTGATTTCAGATTCTTTTTAGCAAAGCAGTTCCTTAGCCATCTTCGGTACCTAAGAGTTGAGGGGATCGAGTGGTCTAACAAAATTAATGAAACCACTCACAGATGTATTTATATGTTTTGGTACCCAGATTTGTTTGTATAACAATCCACTCGAATCTATTTTCGTACCTTTAGGAACCCAGATTTGTTTGAATTTAACTTAGTTTGTTTTATTTCTTTTTGAGATCTAGGATTGGTTAAATGGATTATCATAAAACAAATTCACATCATGTTGATTCAAAAATCCTTTGAGATTATGAAAGTTTGAATTTTCAAATTGATTGTTTTCAAAGAAGTTTGAAGGATTTTTAAAATCATTTGATTTCTCTTTTTCAAAAACACTATTTTTCCCACATAACAATTGATTTTTCAACAACATATTCAAAGATTTTTCACTGTTAGAAAATTTAGCCAAAGTTGTTTCAAGTTGTAGAATTTTAGTTTCAAGATCGCTATTTTCTTTCATCAAATCTGAACAATGATTTTCAGTGATCTTACATCTTTCAAAACTAGATTACGAAACCAAATTTTCATCTTTAAGCAAATTAATTCAGACTCAAAATTCTTGGATTTTTCAATCTCATTTTCAAGTTCTTTCAAAATCAAATCACTTCTCAGCAAATTTTCATTTTCAGCAATCTCAAGTTTGGAATTTATAGCTATCTTAAAATTTTCAAATTCCTTTTGCAAAAAATTATTCGAACTTGATAACTCAATCTCGTTCTCTTTTAGGATCAGAATTTCATTTCAAAATTCTGAATATTTTTATTGAGATGAACAAGACTGGTTTCCAATTTCAAATAATTTTTGCAATCTGAATTTGAAGAGTTTTTAAAATATTCAAGTTGTGATTCCAAATAATTAATTTTGCTAGTCAACTCTAGATTTTTTTTGATTTCAGAGATTTGTTTTTAGATTGGAGTTTATCGACAAATTTAGTTAGATCAACACACATATAAACTAAATCTTCATATGAGAAATTTCCTGTCTTATCGTCTGTTGAATCTTCATCGACTGATCCATCTGAATTTTCATTTGTAAATCCTGTTAAGCAAAACTTTGAATTTGAGTTGACTTTCTCGGGTTTTGAGCAGCTGTTGTCAGTTTGTCCATATTTCGTATTGAGAGTATTCCAAATTTCCTGCCCAAATAAACAATGGGAGATAAGGCTATATTGGTCGTCATCCATATAAGAATATAAAATATGAGTAGCGCGAGAATTAAATTCAATATCATTCCTACCTACCCAATCATATCCATTGATAATATTATCCCAACATTTAATATCAACAGATTTTAAATAAGATTCCATTTCAGATTTCCAATTCAAAAAATTTGTACCATTAAAAATAGTTGGAATACGACTAGACTGACAACTAGGGATCACCTTTTCTCTAGATTTAACAAAAAATACTTGCTCTGATACCACTTGTTATCTCCATTAACGAGGATTTTAATACCACCCGGTGGCTAACAAAGGTATCTCAGACACTGGTTTCACGTCCTGTCTCTCGACACGGACAACCACCCAAGGGCATGTGGGGGCAAGAGTCTATACTTCACCACATGATCATAAAGCGAAAACCCCCTATCATGTTGTTACCTTATACCAACTCTGATACCAATTGTTGGATCAAGATTAACCCTAAAGGGGGGTGAATAGGGTTTATTACAATTTATTGAGATATTTAAAACTAATCACAGCACAGAAATCAGCAGGGAAATAAATGCAGTAAATAAATAACACACAGATATACCCAGCTTCGGCAGTCTCTGCGTATTTGTAATAACCCGGAAATTCTGAGCCAGTTTAAAAATTTTATTTTGGCAATTTTAATGAATTTTGAATATTTAAAATGAATTATTTTAAATAATAACAACGAGAAATTTATTTTGAATATAATTCGAACGTATATATTTATATACATCGTCGTTAGAATATAAATATTTATTTTAAATTATAAAAGGAATTGAAAATGGCGCGGTAGTTCGATAATTCGATTTCAAATTTCAATTGAACATACCGACTGCAAAATAAACCGGATTTTGGTGAAACCAAAAATATTAGAATATAGTTGAAAATATCTTTCCAACGAATCTGAAAAATCAAAATTTCATAGCGGGAATCAAAAGTTATACCCAGTTGAAAATTCAAAATAGTCGCTATGTAAATTATACATGGCCCAAAAAGTCAAATTTTGCATACGGATGAATTTGGACTCGAAACCACTTCCATTGAGTTCAAAATGCCGTTTAGAACTCCGAAAAGTATAATCTTCGATATATTCCGATATCCGGAATATTGGCAATTGGCTGGAGCTTTTCGGTTAGCAAAACATAGCCCTTAAAAAGTGAAATTTTACATACGAGCTCAGAATTCGACGAGATAAATTTTTATGGATTCAAAATGACAAATTATTGTTGAGTTCCAAAGTACGCGTCGAACGGAGTCAGTATGTGGCCGTGCGAACCAAAACCATTTGTTCAAAAGCGGGCAGTCATTTTACAAAGGAACATTATTGATACGACCTCGGAATTCGATTCTACTTTTTTCTCTGGATTCGTATCGTCTAATAATGGTTAAATCCAAGAGGGTTTGATTTTTTGAGTTAGCATGTGAACGTACAAGAAGAAATGGTGCGCCAAAATCGCATTTTTAGAGCTTATCTGAGCATTTTTTAGAATTTTAACGGACAGTCAAACGAACTCGGAATTCGACGAAACTTGTTTCGTTGGGCTCATCTTCACGTCTACTATGTCATATCCGAAATCCGCGGCAATTGGATATCGTCGGCGTTTGGACGATAGGCGAGAAACTAGCATATAATCACTTTTACTTCATTTCTCTCTTCATAACTTCACTTCTCTCTTCCTCTTCAAAAAAGAAAAAAATGGCCTCCTCCTCCACCATGTTGCTGCCGCCCCTCCTCCGCTGCCACCACCCGCCGCCGCCGCTCCTCCTCCCCTCCGGCGCCACCTCCTCCTCTCTCTCCTTTCTCTTCTCTTTGATTTCTACAAACCCTACCCCTAAATCACCACCCAAACCCTCCACCGTGGGCCCCTCCGCCATCGCCGCCGCCCACCAGCACCCTCCCCACCTCCAATCAGGTCCAGCGCCGCCTCCCCCCAGCCCAACTCCGACCGTGGGCCCCGCTACACTCAAAAACTCATTTTCACCAAAATTCCCGTTTTGCACAAAACACCCCGAACTGTTTTGGCCTATATCTCTCAAATGATGCGTTTATGGCCAAAGTCCCTCTAAACCAAAGTTGTAGAGCGCGAAATTCTCTTCGATTTGGCTATATGGAAGTCATGTTTTGGAGTTCGGAGCTGCTCGGAAAACGCGTTCAAAGTCTGCTGTCTGAAAGCGGTAAAATTCGTGTACTTTCGAGAATTCTGGCGAATTGGAGCATTTTCGGCAAAAAGATCCTTAGGCGAAAGTTGTCCGAATGGCGCGTTTAAGCTAGAAAATAAGATGGTGTGAAGATTGAAGCTCGTTTGCAAATTCTGGAACCCGAACAGCGAATCTGGGCGTTAGAAAAAAAGTGAGTTTTCTCCGCTTTAAAGCTTCTATGGTTTTTGACAAATGAAGTAGAATAAAAATACGATTTTTATAGTATAGAGAAAATAAAAATATGATTTTTATATAGTAGAGATAATAAAAATACGATTTTTATATTATATAGATAGTAAAGATTTGATTTTTACTATATGAACAGCGGTATAAAAATAGAATTTTTATCTATATAGTAGTAGTATAAAAATATGACTTTTATATACATAGCAACAATATAAAAATGTGATTTTTATATATGTAGTGACTACGGGCAGTGAAATTGGCAAAAAGGCGAGCACGACGAAGATTTCTACATAAGAAGAGTCGTGGCGTTTGGTTTAGCTAGTCGGTGAGAACTTCTCACTTTAAATTTCCTTTTCTAGTTATAAATATATACTAGGATGCAGACGGTGTTTAGTAGCACCCGACACCATTGTCCACAGACCATGGACTTGATTGTTTGGTTGTGTAGTTGGTTAGATTATTTGATCTAAATTTGGTTGTTTGGTGAATTGAAATTGGTTTGATTGATATGTGTATGGTGTGGGCCATTATTAGACCGGGGATAAGGCTAGGCCTTGTCCCGTTTCTAGTATCGTGCCGTTATGCCGCCGAAATTTTCTAAAATAAGTTAGAAAAATAAAGATATCATTTTATTTAATAAATGAACCGAATAGAATATTCATAGGTTGAATAAGATAATTTGGTCGTTAAAAATATAATTTTTAACGTGAACGTGAATAAATAAATATTCATTTACAAACCGGACAGTTTGTTTATGTACACTGATTTGACTGACATTGATTGGGACGATAAATTTTACACATCGCCCAACTGCACAAATAAAATATGTGTTTGTTGATTTGAAACCCCACACGGGTATTGGGATAAAACACGGCATACGCTAATCCCAATAATTAGTTGTATGTCGATCGATTGATTGACAGGCTGTTATAAGCGTTAGATATCTATATTTGATACTTATACAGTGTAGTGCACTTTGGATGATGGTTGATTATTTATCGTTGCTATTATATACATGTGTTGTATGAAATCCATATAGTTAACGCTATATGGTGATTGATTGGGCCTCATTCCAATTTAGAAAATAAAGAATATTATAAAATAAAGGTTCATGTGTTGACCGTACTCATCCGTTGAGATTAGTCATGTGTTGAACGAAATATTTTAACAATAAAATTTACATCTTTAATATTATAAAATAAAGGTTCATGTGTTGACCGTACTCATTCTTTGAGATTAGTCATGTGTTGAATGAAATATTTTAACAATAAAATTTACATCTTTAATGTTATAAAATAAAGGTTCATGTGTTGACCGTACTCATCCATTGAGATTAGTCATGTGTTGAACGAAATATTTTAACAATAAAATTTACATCTTTATCATATAGAAAATTAGAAACTAACTGGAAAATAGACAAGATGAGTGGTCTCCTGGATGTTGATCTGATGTTGGTTTCGGCCTTCGGGGTTAATATTCAGGGAATCGTTCTCTTACTAATTTACGGTTGGAGTCTGATTTGAAATCAAACGATAGATACCTTAATTTTTATAAAATATGTTGAATAACAAAAATAGTCACACGTGGACAGTACTCGTTCGTTGAGATTAGTCATGTGTTGACAAAAATATAGATTCACGTATTGAATAGAATAAAAATTCATTTGTTGAATAGAATAACGGAATTATTGAAATATATAAAGCCGTGTTGATTAGAGATGCGCTATTTTGACGCGAACGATATTTATATCGATTATATTCGTTTTTAAATTGAAAAGAAAATGAATTTGAATTGAATTGAAAGGAAAACGAATTCGAAATGAATTGAAATCGATTTGAATTGAAATCAAATAGAAATGAAGGTAAAATGAATTTATAAGGAAAAAAAATTCAATTTTGATTTGAATTGGAAAGGGAAGTTGAAATTGTTTTTGAAACGAATTTAAAACTATTTATAAAATTTGTTTTAAATAGAAATCGATGAAATATATATTATATATATAATATAATGGCCTGAAAAGAACGCGTCGCGCCGCAGCAGTTCATAAATTTCGACCATTGACTTCAAACGGACATTACGGGAGATCCGACCGTCGGATTCTCCTAAAACCGGAACCGTTGGGTTCGTATCGAAATGAGCTTTCTAACGAATATTAGAAATTTGAAATCTAACGGTTGGATTTGGAGATACGTCCAAATCAAATTTGGAAAAGGTCGCCGTAAGTGCAGTTCGATGGCCGTTGTTGGAAATCGACTGTACGGGCCTTGATAAAATTATTAAAAATAGTAATAATTTGTGTGAAATCATAAGAAATGATTTGGGAAAAATTGGGATGAAAAACTCCATATTTGAAAAGATAAAAATAGATTTTTATCGAAATGAACTAGTTTTGAACTAAAATTAAAACCCATTTATTTTTAAAATAAATAAAGTGAATTTGAAATGGGTTTTAAATAGAATTGATTTGTGGGTTTATCGTGAAGGGTGTTTTAAATAACACTTGTTCTTTAACCCGATAATAAATAGAATGTGGTTTGGGTTTATCGTGAACTGTGTTTTAAATGACATTAGTTCTTTAACCCAGTAAAGGGAGTTTTAATGAATCTGCAATTAGGTTGAAATGTGAATTGATAATTTAAATTATCAAATTTGGAAAATGAGCGAGGATGGAGTATCACCAGTTTTGCTCCAAGCGATAGTTAAATCTTTAATTAGATTTGAACGTGAAATGGTAATTAAATTTATCGATAACACCATGGTGTTAGATATGGAGTATTACCAGTTTTGCTTCATGGGATGAATAGGTTGGGATTGGGAAATAAAATAAATAATTACTTCGATGCGGTTCGCTAATCTCGACTAGTTTGGAAAACCATAATTTGGTTTGAAATGACATCCAAAGGAAGATTAAAGAATAGATTTAAAGAATTTATCTTTGATAAAATTAATGGGAACCTTTCGCTAAGAATTGAAATTTAGAAACTAGCTGTAGGTTAGTTAAGAAGAATGGTTTCCTGGGTATTGATCTGATGTTGGTTTCGGCCTTCGGGGTTAATATTTGGGGAATTGCTCTCTTACTTGTTTACGGTTAGTGACTAATGAATTGGAATGAGGCGTATGTTGTGTTTGTGTAACATTTGTTTTTAATATACGCGGGTTGTTCGGAAAGGCCGGGTTTATACCCATTCTGAATAACCGATTCGACGATAAGTCGAAGATAATGACGGTGGTCGAAGACCAGAAGTCTTCACATCGTTTGGATAATTACTGATGATCCTGATTGGGCTGTACACCCAAGAGGATGGAAATAGTTGGTGGTCGTCCAGACGTACTTGGAGATCGATGGATATGCGAGGAAAGTGCCTCCGGTTTCGTTCAGACCCAGAACGAACTTGTAAATGGATTGTGTGTCTGACATTGGATTTTATTCTGTGTTGATTGATTTCTGTTAAATATATATCTGTTTGGCGGCGGAGAATTTATTCTCTTGCTTAACGCCCTTCTTTGAGACGTACGAGCTTAGAGGTTATATATCGATAGATATCAATCGCATGGCATGAATTGCCTGTGTGGCACGCCGAGTTGCATGGATCAAGACTTCTGTTTAAAAGCAAAGTCTTGTGGTTGATGATCAAAGCACGGCCTACGTGGCAGCTTTTTGTATAACGTGAATTCGCGAGCCTCACACCTCGGTATGAGTTAAAAACGGGATAAGGACTACAGGGAGAGCACGATGTTTCTTTCTAGCTTTGGTGGTGTCAGTGACTTACCAGCCCTGACATTTATATACTTTTCACCTATGTGGTTGTTGGATGAGGCGCCTCGATTTTAGGTCTGTAAGGACTGGGAAACGTGTGTTCAGGAATAATTAATCCTCAAACGTAAGAGAGGACTGGCCCTGAAGATCCAAGGGTTACCCAGAGTGTGTAGTCCTGAGGCATTTGCTAGAGTGTCTCGAAGCGGAGAGGAGCTTGCCCCTTGCCTCGACTCATGACGGAAATCCAATTTCCAATACGAGATACTTCGGTTTTATTTGCAGAGCCTAGTATGGCGACATGATAGATGGTACCCATGCCGCCTATGATTGATATTTATGATTGAAATTGTTTTGACACTATACACTTATTATAGTATCAAATGTTTTGTTTAAAACGTACCAAGCATGTTTGGCTATTATAAGGGAAAACCCTATCCTCCGGCTTGCGTTGCATTGTGTGATGGGATCTGGGTCTTATAATAGCTTCATTTTTCGAAAAAGCATTGCGTTGTTTATCATATGCACTGGTATTCTTGGGAGGAAACCCGTTCCGTGTTTTACGGCGTGGTCCCTTGAATTACTCTCTTTTAAAGTAAAGCTTTAAATAACTGTTTTAGTTCTCACACCAGTCACATGACTGACCTGGAGTTTATTGTTTTAACCTAAACTCTGGGTGCCCTTATTTTCGACACGGGCAGCTAGTAATTTTGGTTTTGCAGATTTATATTCACAGGATCCTGATTTACAGCTGGAACGATGCTCGGAAAGCTCTGTATCCGTGCATTACTTTCAGTTGTGTTTTATATTGTTTTTCAGCTGCTATGTAATTTATTGTAATCTCTGATATTTATCGAATGTAATTTATTCATTATACTCTGTATACTCTTGTATCTGATGGAATTGTTGTAATAGCAATGAAATGTTCTTCCGTCTACGTTCATTTGTGTGTTGTTCTCAAAGTATCCGCTCTTTCCTTCACGGGGAAGTAACGGGTCCTCACAGTGGTATCGGAGCTTTGGTTTACAGAGCTCGAGAACAAGGCACATTAGAACCATACGAAAGAATTCATCAGATATTGGATTAGTAATAACTCGTTAGAGATAGGATCAGTAGTATCCTAGAACGAGTGTGAAGAGTATATTTTTCAAATGAAAACAATTTTGTTTTGAAATTTAAATCATTTTATACGTATTTGAATAATTTATTTATATTGATTTGGACAATCTAGTATATAAAGGTTTTGCATATACGCGTCATGAACGTATATTCGAAGTTTTAATATATTAGATAGATATAGAGTCACACTCTAGTCGCCCGGACATGGTCCTGATGATGAAGTATACCATCACCAGCATTTATTTTCGAGTGACAAAGGTGTGATATCTATATATTTCCATTAGACTGGAGTGAGAACCAAAACTAGATAGGTTTATTGTTGTGACTTGGCATCAAAAACATGTTTTTCTGTATATATATCAAATTATGAATTTGAAAAGCTAATTCACTAATTGATTGATGGTTGTGTTGTATGATTATTTATTTAAACCATTATGTGAATGAATGGTGAATTTAGGCTTAATTGAACCAAATATTGAATTGTATTGTAAATTATTTGCAAATGCATCCATATACATATATATGTTTGAACAGGTAAATGGATTAGCTGTTGAGTAAAGAATTTATTTGCGTGCCCGACAAATAGGTAAACCTTAATGAGTTGGATGCGCACTTTTATTATTATATCAACTCCTGTGAGTGCCATTGGATGCGGAGTGCTGGTTATTCTTTGTGTAATTAATAAATGTCGCCATAGGATAGTAACAATTAATTTTGAACTACACTGCATGACATACTTCTTGAAGATCGCATACTTCATCATATACCACACAAGCACTTGGAGCTTGTGTGACGAGGTGGAAGATTTACCACACGAGCGAGAGGCTTGTATGGCGATGACTATATATTACAAATTGAACTGATGACTGATATGGACAATATAAAATTGTAACGGTAAAATTGTCAGATTAATAAAAACCCCACACGGGTCTGGAGTTGACAATAATCACGTCTCTCTAGTCATTAGATACGGCACATGGATTATTTATTTCCCATACGGGACGAGGTGACGAGAATTTATTCTCTGGAGCAATTAAAATACACACTCCCTCAGGCTTTGACAAGGTGACGAGAATTTATTCTCTGGAGTTATTATCTATACACGCTCCCCTGTAAACACCAGAATATAGCACTATAAATATGTGTATGCTTTATAGGATTTATTGGGTACCTAATACGGCCCAATAAATTTCCAAACCCCTCCCCGTGCAAAGGAGGTTATGGCGAAATTTTTCCAAAATACCGGGTGTTAGCTAAATTTTTGAAGAATTTGAAAATTCTCAAAAACTGAAAAGTTGGAGAATGGAAGCGAGAATGAACGTTGAGTTGGTTTTTAAAACAACTTTCAGCTTCGTTCCTTTTCGGGGATGAAAAGTTTTAAGTGGGGGAGACTGTAATAACCCGGAAATTCTAAGCCAGTTTAAATTTTTTATTTTGGCAATTTTAATGAATTTTGAATATTTAAAATGAATTATTTTAAATAATAACAATGAGAAATTTATTTTGAATATAATTCGAACGTATATATTTATATACATCGTCGTTAGAATATAAATATTTATTTTAAATTATAAAAGGAATTGAAAATGGCGCGGTAGTTCGATAATTCGATTTCAAATTTCAATTGAACATACCGATTGCAAAATAAATCGAATTTTGGCGAAACCGGAAATATTAGAATCTAGTTGAAAATATCTTTCCAACGAATCTGAAAAATCGAAATTTCATAGCGGGAATCAAAAGTTATGCCCAGTTGAAAATTCAGAATAGTCGCTATGTAAATTATACATGGCCCAAAAAGTCAAATTTTGCATACGGATGAATTTGAACTCGAAACCACTTCCATTGAGTTCAAAATGCCGTTTAGAACTCCGAAAAGTATAAGCTTCGATATATTCCGATATCCGGAATAGTGGCAATTGGCTGGAGCTTTTCGGTTAGCAAAACATAGCCCTTAAAAAGTGAAATTTTACATACGAGCTCAGAATTCGACGAGATAATTTTTTATGGATTCACAATGACAAATTATTGTTGAGTTCCAAAGTGCGCGTCGAACGGAGTCAGTATGTGGCCGTGCGAAGCAAAACCATTTGTTCAAAAGCGGGCAGTCATTTTACAAAGGAACATTACTGATACGACCTCGGAATTCGATTCTACTTTTTTTTATGGATTCGTATCGTCTAATAATGGTTAAATCCAAGAGGGCTTGATTTTTTGAGTTAGCATGTGAGCGTGCAAGAAGAAATGGTGCGCCAAAATCGCATTTTTAGAGCTTATCTGAGCATTTTTGAGAATTTTAACAGACGGTCAAACGAACTCGAAATTCGACGAAACTTGTTTCGTTGGGCTCGTCTTCACGTCTACTATGTCGTGTCCGAAATCCGCGGCAATTGGATATCGTCGGCGTTTGGACGATAGGCGAGAAACTAGCATATAATCACTTTTACTCCATTTCTCTCTTCATAACTTCACTTCTCTCTTCCTCTTCAAAAAAGAAAAAAATGGCCTCCTCCTCCACCATGTTGCTGCCGCCCCTCCTCCGCTGCCACCACCCACCGCCGCCCCTCCTCCGCTGCCACCACCCACCGCCGCCGCTCCTCCTCCCCTCCGGCGCCACCTCCTCCCCCTCTCTCTCCTCTCTCTTCTCTTTGATTTCTACAAACCCACCCCTAAATCACCACCCAAACCCACCACCACGGGCCCCTCCACCACCGCCGCCCACCACCACCCTCCCCACCTCCAATCAGGTCCAGCGCCGCCACCCCTCCAGCCCAACTCCGACCGTGGGCCCCGCTACACTCAAAAACTCATTTTCACCAAAATTCCCGTTTTGCACAAAACACCCCGGACTGTTTTGGCCTATATCTCTCAAACGGTGCGTTTCTGGCCAAAGTCCCTCTAGACCAAAGTTGTAGAGCGCGAAATTCTCTTCGATTTGGCTATATGGAAGTCATATTTTGGAGTTCGGAGCTGCTCGGAAAACGCGTTCAAAGTCTGCTATCTGAAAGCGGTAAAATTTGTGTACTTTCGCGAATTCTGGCGAATTGGAGCATTTTCGGCAAAAAGACCCTTAGGCGAAAGTTGTCCGGAATGGCGCGTTTAAACTCGAAATTAAGATGTTGTGAAGATTGAAGCTCGTTTGCAAATTCTGGAACCCGAACAGCGAATCCGGACGTTAGAAAAAAGTGAGTTTTCTCCGCTTTAAAGCTTCTATGGTTTTTGACGAATGAAGTAGAATAAAAATATGATTTTTATAGTATAGAGAAAATAAAAATATGATTTTTATATAGTAGAAATAATAAAAATACGATTTTTATATTATATAGATAGTAAAGATTTGATCTTTACTACATGAACAACGGTATAAAAATAGAATTTTTATCTATATAGTAGTAGTATAAAAATATGACTTTTATATACATAGCAACAATATAAAAATGTGATTTTTATATATGTAGTGACTACGGGCAGTGAAATTGGCAGAAAGGCGAGCACGACGAAGATTTCTACATAAAAAGAGTCGTGGCGTTTGGTTTAGCTAGTCGGTGAGAACTTCTCACTTTAAATTTCCTTTTCTAGTTATAAATATATACTAGGATGCAGACGGTGTTTAGTAGCACCCGACACCATTGTCCACAGACCATGGACTTGTTTGTTTGGTTGTGTAGTTGGTTAGATTATTTGATCTAAATTTGGTTGTTTAGTGAATTGAAATTGGTTTAATTGATATGTGTATGGCGTGGGCCATTATTAGACCGGGGATAAGGCTAGGCCTTGTCCCGTTTCTAGTATCGTGCTGTTATGCCGCCGAAATTTTCTAAAATAAGTTAGAAAAATAAAGATATCATTTTATTTAATAAATGAACCGAATAGAATATTCATAGGTTGAATAAGATAATTTGGTCGTTAAAAATATAATTTTTAACGTGAACGTGAATAAATAAATATTCATTTACAAACCAGACAGTTTGTTTATGTACACTGATTTGACTGACATTGATTGGGACGATAAATTTTACACATCGCCCAACTGCACAAATAAAATATGTGTTTGTTGATTTGAAACCCCACACGTGTATTGGGATAAAATACGACATACACTAATCCCAATAATTAGTTGTATGTCGATCGATTGCTTGACAGGCTGTTATAAGCGTTAGATATCTATATTTGATGCTTATACCGTGTAGTGCACTTTGGATGATGGTTGATTATTTATTGTTGCTATTATATACATGTGTTGTATGAAATCCATATAGTTAACGCTATATGGTGATTGATTGGGCCTCATTCCAATTTAGAAAATAAAGAATATTATAAAATAAAGGTTCATGTGTTGACCGTACTCATCCGTTGAGATTAGTCATGTGTTGAACGAAATATTTTAACAATAAAATTTACATCTTTAATATTATAAAATAAAGGTTCATGTGTTGATCGTACACATTCGTTGAGATTAGTCATGTTTTGAACGAAATACTTTAACAATAAAATTTACATCTTTAATATTATAAAATAAAGGTTCATGTGTTGACCGTACTCATCCGTTGAGATTAGTCATGTGTTGAACGAAATATTTTAACAATAAAATTTACATCTTTATCATATAGAAAATTAGAAACTAACTGGAAAATAGACATGATGAGTGGTCTCCTGGATGTTGATCTGATGTTGGTTTCGGCCTTCGGGGTTAATATTCAGGGAATCGTTCTCTTACTAATTTACGGTTGGAGTCTGATTTGGAATTAAACGATAGATACCTTAATTTTTATAAAATATATTGAATAACAAAAATAGTCACACGTGGACAGTACTCATTCGTTGAGATTAGTCATGTGTTGACAAAAATATAGATTCACGTATTGAATAGAATAAAAATTCATTTGTTGAATAGAATAACGGAATTATTGAAATATATAAAGCCGTGTCGATTAGAGATGCGCTATTTTGACGCGAACGATATTTATATCGATTATATTCATTTTTAAATTGAAAAGAAAACGAATTTGAATTGAATTGAAAGGAAAACGAATTCGAAATGAATTGAAATCAAATAGAAATGAAGGTAAAACGAATTTATAAGGAAAAAAAATTCAATTTTGATTTGAATTGGAAAGAGAAGTTGAAATTGTTTTTGAAACGAATTTAAAACTATTTATAAAATTCGTTTTAAATAGAAATCGACGAAATATATATTATATATAATATAATGGCCTGAAAAGAAAGCGCCGCGCCGCAGCAGTTCATAAATTTCGACCATTGACTTCGAACGGACATTACGGGAGATCCGACCGTCGGATTATCCTAAAACCGGAACCGTTGGGTTCGTATCGAAAAGAGATTTCTAACGAATATTAGAAATTTGAAATCTAATGGTTGGATTCGGAGATACGTCCAAATCAAATTTGGAAAAGGTCGCCGTAAGTGCAGTTCGATGGCCGTTGTTGGAAATCGACTGTACGGGCCTTGATAAAATTATTAAAAATAGTAATAATTTGTGTAAAATCATAACAAATGATTTGGGGAAAATTGGGATGAAAAACTCCATATTTGAAAAGATAAAAATAGATTTTTATCGAAATGAACTAGTTTTGAACTAAAATTAAAACCCATTTATTTTTAAAATAAATAAAGTGGATTTGAAATGGGTTTTAAATAGAACTGATTTGTGGGTTTATCGTGAAGGGTGTTTTAAATAACACTTGTTCTTTAACCCGATAATAAATAGAATGTGGTTTGGGTTTATCGTGAACTGTGTTTTAAATGACATTAGTTCTTTAACCCAGTAAAGGGAGTTTTAATGAATCTGCAATTAGGTTGAAATGTGAATTAATAATTTAAATTATCAAATTTGGAAAATGAGCGAGGATGGAGTATCACCAGTTTTGCTCCAAGCGATAGTTAAATCTTTAATTAGATTTGAATGTGAAATGGTAATTAAATTTATCGATAACACCATGGTGTTAGATATGGAGTATTTCCAGTTTTTCATCATGGGATGAATAGGTTGGGATTGGGAAATAAAATAAATAATTACTTCGATGCGGTTCGCTAATCTCGACTAGTTTGGAAAACCATAATTTGGTTTGAAATGACATCCAAAGGAAGATTAAAGAATAGATTTAAAGAATTTATCTTTGATAAAATTAATGGGAACCTTTCCCTAAGAATTGAAATTTAGAAACTAGCTGTAGGTTAGTTAAGAAGAATGGTTTCCTGGGTATTGATCTGATGTTGGTTTCGGCCTTCGGGGTTAATATTTGGGGAATTGCTCTCTTACTGGTTTACGGTTAGTGACTAATGAATTGGAATGAGGCGTATGTTGTGTTTGTGTAACATTTGTTTTTAATATACGCGGGTTGTTCGGAAAGGCCGGGTTTATACCCATTCTGAATAACCGGTTCGACGATAAGTCGAAGATGATGATGGTGGTCGAAGACTAGAAGTCTTCACATCGTTTGGATAATTACTAATGATCCTGATTGGGCTGTACACCCAAGAGGATGGAAATAGTTGGTGGTCGTCCAGACATACTTGGAGATCGATGGATATGCGAGGAAAGTGCCTCTGGTTTCGTTCAGACCCAGAACGAACTTGTAAATGGATTGTGTGTCTGACATTGGATTTTATTCTGTGTTGATTGATTTCTGTTAAATATATATCTGTTTGGCGGCGGAGAATTTATTCTCTTGCTTAACGCCCTTCTCTGAGACGTACGAGCTTAGAGGTTATATATCGATAGATATCAATCGCATGGCATGAATTGCCTGTGTGGCACGCTGAGTTGCATGGATCAAGGCTTCTGTTTAAAAGCAAAGTCTTGTGGTTGATGATCAAAGCACGGCCTACGTGGCAGCTTTGTTTATAACGTGAATTCGCGAGCCTCACACCTCGGTATGAGTTAAAAACGGGATAAGGACTGCAGGGACAGCACGGCGTTTCTTTCTAGCTTTGGTGGTGTCAGTGACTTACCATCCCTGACATTTATATACTTTTCACCTATGTGGTTGTTGGATGAGGCGCCTCGATTTTAGGTCTGTAAGGACTGGGAAACGTGTGTTCAGGAATAATTAATCCTCAAACGTAAGAGAGGACCGGCCCTGAAGATCCAAGGGTTACCCAGAGTGTGTAGTCCTGAGGCATTTGCTAGAGTGTCTCGAAGCGGAGAGAAGCTGCCCCTTGCCTCGACTCATGACGGAAATCCAATTTCCAATACGAGATACTTCGGTTTTATTTGTAGAGCCTAGTATGGCGACATGATAGATGGTACCCATGCCGCCAATGATCGATATTTATGATTGATATTGTTTTGACACTATACACTTATTATAGTATCAAATGATTTGTTTTAAACGTACCAAGCATGTTTGGCTATTATCAGGGAAAACCCTATCCTCCGGCTTGTGTTGCATTGTGTGATGGGACCTGGGTCTTATAATAGCTTCATTTTTCGAAAAAGCATTGCGCTGTTTATCCTATGCACTGGTATCTTGGGAGGAAACCCGTTCCGTGTTTTACGGCGTGGTCCCTTGAATTACTCTCTTTTAAAGTAAAGCTTTAAATAATTGTTTTAGTTCTCACACCAGTCACATGACTGACCTGGAGTTTATTGTTTTAACCTAAACTCTGAGTGCCCTTATTTTCGACACGGGCAGCTAGTAGTTTTGGTTTTGCAGATTTATATTCATAGGATCCTGATTTACAGCTGGAACGATGCTCGGAAAGCTCTGTATCCGTGCATTACTTTCAGTTGTGTTTTATATTGTTTTTCCGCTTCTATGTAATTTATTGTAATCTCTGATATTTATCGAATGTAATTTATTCATTATACTCTGTATATTTTTATATCTGATGGAATTGTTGCAATAGCAATGAAATGTTCTTCTGTCTGCGTTCTTTTGTGTGTTGTTCTCAAAGTATCCGCTCTTTCCTTCACGGGGAAGTAACGGGTCCTCACACTATTGTTGCATTTACTAAGGTTTCTACTAGGTGTTAATAACAGATCCCACTTACAGACCGTGTAAACTCGCACTCCCTGCTCCTGTACTAACCTTACGCTCAAAACCCAAGACTGATCTAATCCCCTAGGTCAGATTTTCTCTTAGTTTTATAGACTCTAGTAAACTGCCTAGTTTTACAGACGAAACTAGGGAACCACCTAAATTTTATAGACTCTAGCAGTTGTCAGTTAACCCCTAACTGAATGACCTAGATTTTATAGACTATAGAACTGATTGGATGATTACAAATGAAATAAAAAAAAACAATCAAAAACAAATTAAAACCCTAATTAAATATAAGTAAAAATTAATCTCCCCTTTACAATAGTAGGTCGGCCTCTTTGCAAATCATTTAACCCGTTCTTCTTTGGTCTCTGAAAAAATGGAGGCTTCTAAAATTTGGGGATTAGGGTTTTCTACAATCCCAAATCACGATCGTATTCTTCTGGAATCAAATCTCTGATGATTAAAAAACTATGGATGGCTTAGGTACTTCAATTTGGGGTCCGTTGCAATCGAAAACACCCGTGGAAAGAAAAGTGAGTTGTCTGTATTATCTCTTCGATTTTCTTTTGAGTTGTTTTTGATTTCGATGCATTGTGTGAGACAACCCGAACTTCCCCGTGAAGGAAAGCACAGATAAAATTGAGAACAAGCCATATCAGAACACAAACAGAAGAACATTTCATTGTTAATTACAATAATTCCATCAGATACAAGAATATACATAGTAAGAATAAATAAAATACATCAAAGAAATATCAGAGATTTAAAGTACATTACATAGCAGCGGAAAATAATACAATACACAACTGAAAGTAATACACGGATACAGAGCTTTTCGAGCATCGTTCCAGCTATAAATCAGGATCCTATGAATATAAATCTGCAAAACCGAAACTACTAGTTACCCATGTTGAAATAAAGGCACCCAGAGTTTAGGTTAAAACAATAAACTCTAGGTCAGTCATGTGACTGGTGTGAGAACTAAAACAGTTATTTAAACTTTACTTTAAAAGAGAGTAATTCAAGGGACCATGCCGTATAACACGGAACGGGTTTCCTCCCAAGAATACCAGTGCATAGAATAAACAACTCAATGCTTTTTTGAGACGACCCCAAACCCCGTACTGACGGTGGCAAGGGTAATCCTTGGAATATAACACAGAAACAGATAATAGCAGAACAGAATTAAATAAATACACCAGATAATGAACAATAGAATATACTGGATAAACGAAATCATCAGAGTTACACAGTATACAGGATCATACTTAGTACAAATATAGTTCAGCTACACATAAATGTCTACAGTGGAAAACAAACATAATATGTACAATAAGAGTTGAACAGCATAAAAAGAGATAAATAATAGAATCCATCTTCAGCTCCAGCTATCCAGAAAGAACCAGCTAAACCTGAATACAAGGCTGCCCGTGTAGAAAAAGGGGCACCCGAGTTTGAAAGGAGTCAGTCATGGGACTGGTATGAGAAATCTACTCAACACATTCAAGATATGGCTAATCACAGGACCACGCCACTTTCGTGGAACGGGTTTACTCTATTGGATTGCCAGTGCTTTAAAACAAATCTTTCTTTTAAACAACGCAATGCTTTTTTATAAAAATGAAGCCATTATAAGACTCAGTTCCCATCACATAATGCAACGCAAACCGGAGGATAGAGTTTTTACCTTATAACGGCCAAAAGATGCTTGATACGAATAAAACAAAAGCATTTGATAGTATTGCTAGTGTTATATGTTTTGAAAAACAATTTCAAATCATAACTATCAATCATAGACGGCATTAATGCCCCATACCACTATGTCGCCATATATAGGTATACAATCAAAACCGCACAGTCACGTATTTGGAAATTGGATTTCCGTCATGAACCAAGGCAAAAGATAGTCCTTACCGACTTCGAGACTGCCTAGCCCGAGTCTCAGGATCAGAGCTCGAGTGACCCTTGGATCGTCAGGGCCGGTCCACTGATGTGGATTAAAATTCCTGGACACTGCGTTTCCCCGCCCTTTGGGGCGTAAACGAGCCAACGAATGACTCCATCGGACCCGGATCGTCCGATCTAACCGAGGCGCCTCGCAACAGCAACAACCACATAAGTCAAACTCGTCAGGGCGTGTAAAACCACTGACGCCACTTCTAGCTAGGAAGAAACGCAGGCCCTCCCTTATGTCCTCTCCCATTTCTGGCTCATACCGGGGTGTGAGGCTCGCGAATTCACGTTATACACAAAGCTACGCCACACAGGCGGTGCTTTGATCATCACCACAAGACTTTGCTTTTCAACAGAAGCCCTGATCATTTGCCACTTAGGCATGCCACACTAGCAATTCAAGCCATGTGACTGATGTCCATCGATATACAACCTCTGAGCTCATGCGTTTCAGAGAAGGGCGTTCGGCAAAAGAATAAATTCTCTGCCACCAAACAGATGTATATTTAATAGAGACTAATCAACACAGAATAAAATCCAATGTCAGACACACAGTCCATTTACAAGTCCGTTCGGGGTCTGAACGAAACCGGAGGATATATACCTCACAAACCCATCGATCACCACGTACGTCTGGACGATCACCACTCATTATCCATATTTCAGGATGCCTCCCAATCAGGACCTCGGTTACCATCCAAATGAGGTGAAGATCTCCGGTCTTCGACCACCGTCTTTATCTTCAATTTCTTATCGTCGATTTAGTTATTCAGAATGGGATAAACCCGATCTTTCAGAGCAACTCGCGTATATAATAAACTAGTGCAACACTAACATATACACGCATCATTTTAATTCATTAGTCACTAACCGTCAATCAGTAAGAGAACGATTTCCCAAATATTAACTCCGAAGGCCGAAACCAACATCAGATCAACACCCAGGAAACCATTCGACTTAGCCAAACTTTAGTTAATTTATAAATCACATCCATATCATTTATAATATTTTATAACGATTTATCACCATTTTTATTTATTTTAAAATAGTCATTTTATTCAAAACGACGCTTCGGGCCATAACGCGGCCGTGGCGCTGTTTTTCTTCAGATTTGATTTACACATATCTGAAAATCTAATCGTTGGATCTTCACAAAATTTACATCATTAGAAAGATCTGTTCAAAACGAATCCAACGGTTCCAGTTTCGGGAAAATCCGATGGTCGGATCTCCCGGTATAATCATTTGAAGTTTCGATTTCAAAATACGAACTGCAGCGTCGTTATTCGATTTAAATATAATTATATATATATATATATATATATAAATATAATCGTTTATGGCACTGTTTTTCTTCAGATTTGAATTAAACATTCCAGACAATCCAACCGTTGGATTTTTACAAAGTTGGTGCCGTTGGAAAGATTTTTCCAAGGCGAACACAACGGTTGTGATTTCAGGAAAATCTGATGGTCGGATCTCCCGGTATAATCGTTTGAAATAACGGTTTCAAAATACGAACTGCAGCGTCGTTATTCGATATATTTTAATTCCATTTTTATATATATATATATATATATCGATTCTTCGATTTCAAAGCTATATTCTTTTCATACATTTGATAAAAATGATATTTTTATCTAACTGTCTTCTATTTCAACACTTCGCTATATTTAACAATTCATGTATATAATAAAAATGTGATTTTTATTGTAAAACTATTCATTTCAAGACACTATTATTTTATATAGTTTATATAGGTAATAAAAATAGGATTTTTATTACAAAACAATTTCTTTCAAAACGAGATTATTTTATATAATTCATATAGATGATAAAAATGTGATTTTTATTATAAAACAATTTATTTCAAAATATGAATACAATTCAACACATTAATTTCAATTCAACGAATGAATGTCGATTCAACACATGAAGGTTTTCTATAGTTTATATAAATAGATAAAAAGGTGATTTTTATATTTAAAACACGAATACCATTCAACACATGAATTTCTATACAACGAATGAATATCGACTCAACACATGAAGGTTTTCTATAGTTTCTATATATAGATGAAAAATGTGATTTTTATATTTAAAACACGAATACCATTCAACACATGAATTTCAATTCAACGAATGAATATCGATTCAACACATGAAGGTTTTCTATAGTTTCTATATATAGATAAAAATGTGATTTTTATATTTAAAACACGAATACCATTCAACACATGAATTTCTATCCAACGAATGAATATCGACTCAACACATGAAGGTTTTCTATTCAACGAATAAATATAGTTTCAACAAATGAAAATAATTCAAACACATGAATATTATTCAAAATTTCGGCAGCATAACGACAGGGTAGTTAAAACCGGGACCGTCCCTAGTACGGCTCTTCGCTCTACCTTAAAACCTCACGGTTTTTGACAATGGGGATCATGCATCTAGTTCGCACGCAGGCGACATGTATATATTTATTTCATTTCCACAAACTAATCCTATGTGGTTTAAACCAAATATTTCTCAACCACAAATGGGTATTTTTCAACCACAATCAATCAATATCAACCACAAACAATTCCAATCAACCATTCGCTATCAATCAATTTTCACATCAATCACAACCAATAAATATCGTCCATGGTTTGTGGACGAGGGGCGTATATATATATATATATAGCAATTCAATTCTATTTCAACACATATATAATTTTTACAACGCATTTACAACTTATACATCGAACGTACAACTTATACAACGCTTATACATGAGGTGTACAACGCTTATATAACTCATACATCGACTATATAATTTATACATCGTCGTTTTCCATATCGTTTATAAATTAGAAATCTCACATTGGGTTCCACTCCACCAAAAATAGCAGAAGGCTCAGAAAAATATGCGGTCTCTTCTAGAATGTAGAAGACGTCCACACGAGTCCACTGTCTCTTGTTTCACTGAATTTCGTCAATACACGAAAAAGATATGATTGGCCGGGGAAGCTTTCGAGCCTCTTCCGCCTTCGATCGGGGAGAGAGAAAATTAGGTTTTCTTTTTTTTTAAAAAAAATGATTGGCCGGGGGAGTTTTAAAGGGGTTTTCTGACACGACCACCAATCTAAACCCAACGATTGTCGTCCCTAGCGTTTAACCCCCATTCCGAACACAATGGGATATGTTTCGTAGGCCCATTCGACTGTTTCAGTCAGTTTTTCCTTCAAATTAAAATATAAAACATTCAATATTTGATTTGAACGTGCATTTCAATTTGCCAGGGCCACAAACTGATTCGAAAAATTCCAGAAAAATAAATCTGGCTATGTTTTGACGATACGGTCCCAACAAAACTAGTTTCGTCGAATTCTGAGACCGTTTGCAAAAAGGCCCATTTCTGGTCGATCCAATTTAACTATAATTGACAAAAACACGTTTTCCTTTGCCACGCTCACATACTAGCTTCAAAAATTATGAAATTTGAAACCTAGCAATAACTTCACATCCCGGATCCAACAAAAGTGGTTTCGTCGAATTCCGAGGTCGTTTGCAAAATGGCCAATTTCACGGGCTATATAATTTCCACAACGACCTTTCTGAAAATTCATTTGGCCATAACTTTTGCTTTCCGCTATGAAACTTCGAATTTTCAGATTCGTTAGAAAGGTATTCACTAACAGATTTAAATATTTTTGGTTTCGCTCAAATCCGTTTTGTTTTGCACCCGGTACAGTCCGACAAAGTTTGAATTCAATTTTTGAAACTGCAGCGCCATTTCAGGCCTTGTTTATAATTATAATTAATTATATTCATTTTCGAACGTCGATTCAAACTCACTTTTAATTGCTATAATTTAAAATATTTATTTTAAATATTTAAAATCCATTATTTTAGCCAATTTAAAAATTACAGTTAAATTGGTTCAGATTTTCTGGGTCGTTACATTTTTCGAAAAAATGAAGCTATTATAAGACCCAAGTCCCATCACATAATGCAACGCAAACCGGAGGATAGGGTTTTCCCTTATAATAGCCAAACATACTTGGTACGTTTAAAATAAATCATTTGATACTATTATAAGTGTATAGTGTCAAAACAATTTCAATCATAAATATCAATCATAGGCGGCATAGGTACCATATATCATGTCCCCATACTAGGCTCTACAAATAAAACCGAAATATCTCGTATTGGAAATTGGATTTCCGTCATGAGTCAAGGCAAGGGGCAAGCTCCTCTCCACTTCGAGACACTCTAGTAAATGCCTCGGGACTACACACTCTGGGTGACCCCTGGAACCTCCAAGACCGGTCCTCCATTACGTTTGAGGATTAATTATTCCTGAACACATGTTTCCCGACCCTATAGGACCTATAATCGAGGCACCTCGCATCCAACAACCATAAAGGTGAAAATAATATAAATGTCAGCCAGTTTAAGCACTGACACCACCGTAGCTAGAAAGAAACGTCGTGCACTCCTTGGGTCCTTATCCCGTTTTTAACTCATACCGAGGTGTGAGGCTCGCGAATTCATGCTATACACAAAGGTGTGCCACACAGGTCGTGCTTCGATCATCAACCACAAGACTTTGCTTTTCAATAGAAGCCTTGATCATCTGCCACTTAGGCATGCCACACAGGAAATTCACTCCATGCGACTGATGTCCATCGATATACAACCTCTGAGCTCGTACGTCTCAGGGAAGGGCGTTAAGAAGGAGAATAAATTCTCCGCCGCCAAACAGATGTATATTTAACAGAGATCAATCAACACAGTATAAAATCCAATGTTAGACACACAGTCCATTTACAAGTTCGTTCTGGGTCTGAACGAAACCGGAGGCACTTTCCTCGCATATCCATCGATCTCCAAGTACGTTTGGACGATCACCAACTGATTCCCTCCTCTTGGGTGTACAGCCCAGTCAAGATCATCAGTAATCACCCAAACGATGTGAAGACTTCCAGTCTTCAACCACCGTCTTCATCTTCAACTTATCGTCGAATCGGTTATTCAGAATGGGTATAAACCCGGCCTTTCTGAATAACCCACGTATATAATAAACAAGTGTCACACACACACAACATACGCCTCATTCCAATTCATCGGTCACTAACCATAAATTAACTAGAGAACAATTCCCCAAATATTAACCCCGAAGGCCGAAACCAACATCAGATCAATACCCAGGAAACCATTCTTCTTAGCTAACCTGCAGTTAGTTTCTAAATTTCACATTCTTAGGGAAAGGTTCCCATTAATTTTATCAAAGATAAATTCTTCTAAATTTATTCTTTAATCTTCCTTTGGATATCGTTTCAAACCATGTTAAGGTTTTCCAAACTAGTCGGGATTAGCGAACTACACCGAAGTGATTATTTATTTTATTTCCCATTCCCAACCTATTCATCCCATGAAGCAAAACTGGTAATACTCCATATCTAACACCACGGTGTTATCCGTAAAATTAATTACCATTTCACGTTCAAATCTAATTAAAGATTTAACTATCGCTTTGGAGCAAAACTGGTGATACTCCATTCTCGATCACTTTCCAAATTTGATAATTTAAATTATCAATTCACATTTCAATCTAATTACAGATTCATTAAAACTCCACTTAGTTTTAATCTTCTCAAAAATCAATATCCTGCCTTTAACTGGGTTAAAGAACCAATGTCACCTAATACATGATTCACGATAAACCAAAAATCACTTTCAAATTCAATTCCAATTAAATATTATTTAATTGGTACACTTCATTAAATATAAATAGAAAGATTTAATCTTTTCTCAACTGGGTTCAAGAACAGTGTTAATGAAGACACCATTCACCACAAACCCAAATCACATTTGATATTAAATACAAGGCTCTGAATAGAAAATATATCGACTTATATTCAATATCAAATTCTATCACCAACAAATATTGTATTGGAAATAACGATATAAATATATCTTTCAAATTTCCGTAACAATAGCTGTTTCATTATGAAATCCAACATCGAAATATTCCAAAGACAATTTCGATTCAAATCCATTCCAATTCGTATATTGGAAATTCTGATTATTTTCAAAACCACTTCAAATCCACTTTATTTATTTATTTAAAAATAATTGGATTTTAATTCTAGTTCAAAACTAGTTCATTTCGATAAAATCTATTTTTACCCTTTCAAATGTGGAATTTTTCATCCTAATTCTTTCCAATTCATATATTATGATTTTACACAAAGTATTAATATTTTTAATAATTTTGTCAAGGCCCGGACAGTCGATTTCCATCAACGGCCATCGAACTGCACTTACATCGACCTTTTCCAAACTTGATTTGGACATAATTCCAAATCCAACCGTTAGATTTCAGATTTATAATATTCATTGGAAAGCTCTTTTCGATACGAACCCAAGGTTCCAGTTTTAGGAGAATCCGACGGTCGGATCTCCCGTAATGTCTATTCGAAGTCAATGGTCGAAATTCACGAATTGACGCAGCACGGCGCGTTCTATTCAGGCCATTATATATATATAATATACATATATATATTATATATATTTCATCGATTTCCTTTTAAAACATATTTTATAAATTGTTTTAAATTCGTTTTCGAAACGATTTCAACTTCTTATTCAATTTTGAATCAAAATTGAATATTCCACGTCATCGATATACAAATGACAAAA
This sequence comes from Allium sativum, assembly GCA_030737875.1. Lineage (NCBI taxonomy): Eukaryota > Viridiplantae > Streptophyta > Magnoliopsida > Asparagales > Amaryllidaceae > Allium > Allium sativum. The sequence goes on along the minus strand of CM060919.1, from coordinate 791,181,546 downwards.
TTTTCAAAACGTTATATTTTGAAATCACTTCCTTTTCTATAATCATTATAAAAACGAACATAATCGATATAAATATCGTTCGCGTCAAAATAGTGCATCTCTAATCAACACGGCTTTATATTTTTCAATAACTTCGTTATTCTATTCAACAAATGAATATTTATTCTATTCAACACAAGAATCTATATTTCTTTCAACACATGGCTAATCACAACACATGAGTACTGTCAACACATGACTATTTTAGTTATTTAATATATTTTATAAAATTATGATTTCTATCTGTAACGACCCAGAAAATCTGAACCAATTTAAAAATTTTAAATTGGCTAAAATAAAGGATTTTAAATATTTAAAATAAATATTTTAAATAATGGCGATGAAAACTGAGTTTGAATCGACATTTGAAAACGAATATAATTAATTATAATTATATATAGAATTGAAAATGGCGCGGTAGTTCGATAATTCGATTTCAAACTTCAATTGAATATATCGGGTGCAAAACAATCCGGATGTTAGTGAAACCAAAAGCATTAGGATCTAATTGATGATATCTTTCCAATGAATCCGACCAATCGAAATTTGATAGCGGGAATCAAAAGATATGTCCAGTGGAAAATTCTGAATAGTCGCTATGGAATTCAGGCCCTTAAAAATGGACATTTTGCAGATGACCTCGGATTTCGACGAAACCACTTTTGTTGGATCCGCAGTGTCAAGTTATTGTTAGGTTTCAAATTTCATCAGTTTCCGTTGATTTTAATCGACTGGAAATTGGCCATTGTTCCAACGGCCTCAGAATTCGACGAAATTAGTTTTGTTAGGACCGTATCGTCAATACGAAGCTAGAAAATATTTTTCTGTAATTTTTTAGAGGCCGTATGTGGGCCCGGTAAATCAAAATGTACGTTCAAATTGAATATATAAAGATTTATATTTTAAATTCAACGGAAACTGAATATAACGGTCGAATTGGCCTACGATACATATCCCATTGTGTTCGGAATGGGGCTAATTAGCTAGGGACGATAGTCGGTGGGTTCGATTCGGTGTTGGAATGAAAAGTCAACTCTAGGTGAATAAAATTAAATAATTAAACTTTATATAATCCTCACCTTCCCTCCTCTCTCTCCTATACTCCTTCAGATCTAACCCGAATAAAAAAAAGAAAAAGAAAAAACGAGGGCGCTTGATCTCGCGACGCCAGGCCACGACCGCCAGCCCCATCGGCGCCGCACCACCTCGATTCCCCCCCGGCCATCGTCGGCCTCCCCAAGACCCCCTCCCCTTCTTCAAACGAGAAACCGCGAGCCCTAGATCACCAGCGCCGTCGCCAGGGCCTTGGCTGCCTCCACCGAGCTGCTGCACACTCCCCGACGCCGGCCATCACCTTAGCCCTCTCCCCCTTTGCTTCTCCTCTCTCCTCTCATCCGATTCAAGTCCAAAACCCACTGACCCGACCACTGTGGGCCCACCGTCGCCTGAACGGAGCTGCTGCCACCTCGAGACGTCGGTGCCACCCCGTTCGAAGCTCTGCCATCAGTCCCGGGGCTGTTGTCGTGAATTAACAACGGAAATGGAAGGTAATTTTAATTAATTATAGTAGTTAATGTTAATTAAAATTCACGATTTTTATATAGCGATTTATAAATAAAATCATGAGACTTTTATGAAGGGAGAATGGATGTTTAATGAAGTAAAGTTTCGATTTTTAACATAAAAAGATTATATATATATATATATATATATATTTTTACTAGTAAAGGCGAGATTTTTAAACTAAAGAAGGCGAGATTTCTAATATAGGAAAGACGGGGTTTTTTTTTATAAAAATACGATTTTTATATAGTCATTAGCGAAATAAAAATTCGATTTTTATATATAAAGTAACGATAGAAGTAAAAAATCATATTTTTATATATAGAATAGCATCGTAAAAATTCGATTTTTACATGTGTAGAGAATACGGGCGAAAGCGACAAAAGGCGAAGATTTCTATAAAGGAAGTGTCGTGGTACTGGATAGCTATTGGTGAGATTTCTGATTTAAAAATAATATTATATATGTGTTGAAAATGAAAGTGAATTGCTATATATAATATCTATATATATATATATATATATATACGCCCCACGTCCACAAACCATGGACGATATTTATTGGTTGAAATTGTTGTGAAAATTTGATTGATAGCGAATGATTGTTTGGGATTGTTTGTGATTGATATTGGTTGATTGTGGTTGAAAAATACCCATTGGTGGTTGTGAAATATTTGGTTGAAACCACATAGGATTAGTTTGTGGAAATGAAATAAATTTATACATGCTGCCTGCGTGCGAACTAGATGCATGATTACCATTGTCAAAAACCGCGAGGTTTTAAGGTAGAGCGAGGAGCCGTACTAGGGACGGTGCCGGTGTAACTACCCTGCCGTTATGCTGCCGAAATTTTGAATAATATTCTTGTGTTTGAATTATTTTCATATGCTAAAACTATAGAAAACATTCATGTGTTGAATTGATATTCATTCGTTGTTTAGAAATTCATGTGTTGAATGGTATTCATATTTTGAAATAAATTGTTTGATGATAAAAATCCTATTTTTATCGCCAATATGAAGTGTATAGAAAAATAGTGTTTTGAAATGAATTGTTTTACAATAAAAATCACATTTTTATTGTATGCATAAAACGTTGAAATGTGAAGTGTTAAAAATAGCCACTTGTTCAAAATAAACATATATGAGTAAAAATATTCATTAATTAGCTAATGAAATGATTTGCACCTATTTATGTAACATTAGAATGAATGGTGTTTTTAAACCAAATAGAAATCAAATATGAAGTTGAATAGAAAATGAAAAATGATATGAACTGTATATATATGTACATGCATATTCATTGAACAGGTTATAGCAAAGGGGCTAGAGAAGAGGAATAAAATTTTGTGCCCGACAAATAGGTACACATTTACTGATTTTTTTGGGTGATGATTTTGAGCCTGTTGGCTAGCCGCTTGGCTTTTTCTTTTTCTTTTTGAGATTAGAAGGACCGGGACGCTATTTGCGATTTCCCGACGCTCCCGGTGCAGGGGAGGTTATGGCGAAATTTTACCAAAATTTAAGGTGTTAGAAAATTTTTTGAAGTGAAAACGATATTGAAATTGTTGAAAGAACTATATTTATATAAATATATAAATATAAATAAAATTAAAACGAAACGAAGCCGTGCAGTTCGTATTTTGAAACCGTGATTTCAAACGACTAGTGCGGGAAATCCGACCATTGGATTTTCCCGAAACCTCAACCGTCGGGTTCGCCTTGGAATAATCTTTCCAACGGCACCAACCTTGTTAAAATCCAACGGTTGGATTGTCTGGAATGTTTAATTCAAATCTGAAGAAAAACAGCGCCAGAAACGATTATATTTATATATATATATATAAATATAATTATATTTAATCGAATAACGACGCTGCAGTTCGTATTTTGAAATTGAAATTTCAAACGATTGTACCGGGAGATCCGACCGTCGGATTTTCCCGAAACTGGAACCGTTGGATTCGTTTTGAAAAGACCTTTCTAATGATGTAAATTTTGAGAAGATCCAACGGTTAGATTTTCAGATATGTGTAAATCAAATCTGAAGAAAAACAGCGCCACGGCCGCCTTATGGCCCGAAGCGTCGTTTTGAATATAATGGCTATTTTAAAATAAATAAAAATAGCGATAAATAGTTATAAAATATCATAAGCGATATGGAATGGAAATAAACTGAATTTGCTTGATTTATGTGATGTTTGATGGTTGAATGTGTTTGGTGTGAGAATTACATTAAAGGACAAAATGGGTGTTGTAGAATAATTTAACCATTGAAATAAATCGATTTGAAATTCTAAATATACGTGAATTATTTGAAAAGGCCGAGTTAATTCTCATTTCGAATAATCGACCGACGATTGAAATTCGAAGATGAAGACGACGGTCGAAGACCGGAGATCCTCACCTCGTTTGGATGGTAACCGAGGTCCTGATTGGGAGGCATCCCGAAATATGGATAATGAGTGGTGATCGTCCAGACGTACGTGGTGATCGAAGGGTTTGCGAGGTATTTAGTGCCTCCGGTTTCGTTCAGACCCAGAACGGACTTGTAAATGGACTGTGTCTCTGACATTGGAGTTTATTCTGTGTTGATTGATTTCTGTTAAATATACATCTGTTTGGCGGCGGAGAATTTATTCTTTTGCTTAACGCCCTTCTCTGAGACGTACGAGCTCAGAGGTTGTATATCGATGGACATCAATCGCATGGCGTGAATTGCCTGTGTGGCATGCTAAGATGCAGTGATCAGGGCTTCTGTTGAAAAGCAAAGTCTTGTGGTGATGATCAAAGCACCGCCTGTGTGGCGTAGCTTTGTGTATAACGTGAATTCGCGAGCCTCACATCCCGGTATGAACCAGAAACAGGAGAAGGACCTCAGGGAGGGCATGCGTTTCCTTCTAGCTAGGGTGGTGTCAGTGACCTACCAGCCCTGACATTTATATACTTTTCACCTATGTGGTTGTTGCTGTTGCGAGGCGCCTCGGTTTGATCGGACGATCCGGGTCCGATGGAGTCATTCGTTGGCTCGTTTACGCCCCAAAGGGCGGGGAGACGTAGTGTTCAGGTATAATAATCCACATCGGTGGACCGGCCCTGTCGCTCCAAGGGGCAGTTGCGGCTGTTCCTGAGACACGGGCTAGAGCGTCTCGAATTCGGTAAGGACTATCTTTTGCCTTGGTTCATGAAGGAAATCCAATTTCCAAATACGACATCGTGCGGTTTTGATTGTATATATATATGGCGACATGATATATGGTACCCATGCCGTCTATGATTGATAGTTATGATTTGAAATTGTTTTCAAAACATATAAACACTAGCAATAATATCAAATGCCTTTGTTTTATTCGTATCAATCATATTTTGGCCATTATAAGGTAAAACTCTATCCTCCGGTTTGCGTTGCATTGTGTGATGGGAACTGAGTCTTATAATGGCTTCATTTTTATAAAGAGCATAGCGATGTTTAAAAGAAAGATTTGTTTTTAAAGCACTGGCAATCCAATGGAGAAAACCCGTTCCACGAAAGTGGCGTGGTCCTGTGATTAGCCAATTATATATGTGTTGAGTGGATTTCTCATACCAGTCCCATGACTGACTCGTAGTTTGTTTCACTTTCAAACTCGGGTGCCCCTTTTTCTACACGGGCAGCCTTGTATTCAGGTTTAGCTGGTTCTTTCTGGATAGCTGGAGCTGAAGATGGATTCTATCATTTATTTCTTTTTATGCTGTTCAGCTCCTATTGTACATATTTTGTTTATTTCCGCTGTAGACATTTATGTAAAGCTGAACTGTATTTGTACTAAGTAAGATCCTGTATACTGTGTAACTCTGATGATTACTTTTATCCAGTATATTTTGTTGATTCATTCTGGTGTATTTATTTAATTCTGTTCTACTATTATATGTTTCTGTGTTATATTCCAAAGATAACCCTGGTTTCCGTCGGAACGGGATTTTGGGTCGTCTCATCGTGGTATCAGAGCTTTGGTTAAGCTTAGTTCTGGAATATAACATTTGAACGAACTCGTCAGAAATAGAACCAGTAGTGTTCTAGGACGGGTAACTCTATACAGATAGGATCAGTAATATCCTAGTATGAGTAGCAGAATGAAATAACACCTCGATAGACACATTTACATTCAAGTATTTGTCTCTATATTTCGAAATATCTTTTCTGTGACCTGACACTTGATCTGCTATTTGCAGAAGTACTAGAAAATGAGTGCCAGAAACAGAAGAAGTAATACTGACCCGGATATAGAAGCTCTATTCATGAAGTATAGAAATCTGGGTGGAAAGTCGTTCTTGGGCGAAGAATCTATTATGAGAACACAAGCTTGGATTCGTTCAGCTGAGAAAATCTTCGAAGCATTAAAGCTGAGGGATGACCAGAAAAGATTACTGGCCTCCTGGGCTCTCAAAGATGAAGCTTTGTTCTGGTGGGATTCTGTTATGGAGAATATTCCAGAAGGTGATATCACCTGGGACAGATTTAAAGTGATTTTCTTGGAAAGATTTACTCCTCCCGAAGCAACCGAGAGATTATGTGATGAATTTTCTTATCTAATACAAGGTGACATGACCATCCCTGAGTATCATAAGAAATTCAACGAACTTTCTCACTTTGCTCCTCATCTAATTCAAAATCCGAAGAGTAAAAATATGAGATTTATTCACGGGCTTCAAAGGAAATACCAGAATAAAGTATTGGGGCATGTGAAGCTTTCTTTTTCAGAAATGATTTATATGGCTTATCAATATGAAGATCTAGATAAGAAAGGTATGTTACAGTACGAAGAGGAAGCCAGCCCTAGTAATAAAACAGAGTCAGAAACTGATCGTCCCGAGGCAATAACAACGTTAGAGGTCAGTAAGAAGCCCAGTACTAAGAGAAAAAGGGCTGAATCTGGGAAAGAACTGGTAACGACCACCGTATGCAATAACTGCCATCTGAAAGGGCATTTGTCGATAAACTGCGGGCCTTTAAAGAAGCAATTAAAAGGTAGACTTCGATCCAAAGAAGGACTTCAATCGAATAGAAAATGCAATCTCTGCCATCAGGTTGGTCACGTAAAGCAAGATTGCTGGCAGTTGAAAAAGACTGAAATAGTTCAAGTGAATGAAGTAGCAGAAACTTCTGATCCCTCGGCAAGTCAAGGAAGATCTGATGTTTTAGAAGGAACGCTTACTGTCAAAAACATCCCAGTCAAAGTACTGTTTGACACAGGCGCGTCACGAAGCTTTATTTCAAAGAGTGCCGCTAAGAAACTAGATTTGAATTTGAGGAAGCTCAAGGAACCAATGACTGTCCAGAATCCGGTCGGGGGTTCTATCAATCTCAGTTGGATTTGTGCAGTACCTATCTCCTTTTCTTGCTATAAATTCCCTATTATCTCTATCGTCATGAATTTTGATGAATTCGATATCATTCTGGGATTGGATTGGCTAACCAAATATGAAGCGGAGGTTAGATGCGCTGAGAGAGTGGTTAAAGCAAAGGCCCAATTGGGGAATTATATAACCATACCATGTGAAGGCCCAACTGCTAATAGAAAAGACTTCTGGGCAGCTTTGAATGTTTCTCCGGACCAAATTGAAAAGGTTCCTGAAGTCACAGAGAATATTCCCGACCTCATCAAAGACATTCCTGTCGTCAAGAATTATGCGGATGTGTTTGAGGAAGTCGTTCGCTTACCTCCGCAGAGAGAAATAGATTTCAAGATTGCTTTGATTCCGAATGCAAGGCCGGTAGTTCACGCTATTCGAAGAATGTCCTTGAAAGAGAAGGAAGAATTAGACAATCAAACACGACAGTTAGTATGGAAGGGCCTGATCAGGCCTAGTTTCTCTGATTGGGGTGCAGCAGTGGTATTTGTCCCAAAATCTGACGGTACTCTACGGCTATGCGTGGATTATCGTGATTTGAACAAACAGACAATAAAGAATAAATATCCATTGCCGCGGATTGATGATTTGTTGGATCGATTAAATGGAGCACAAGTATTCTCATGAATGGACCTAGCTACAGGATTCCATCAACTTCGAATTGCCGAAGAGTGTGTTCCAATGACAGCGTTCAGAGGCCCCGACTTATTCTACGAGTGGTTAGTAATGCCGTTCGGCTTATGTAACGCTCCAGCTTATTTCGTCGATCTGATGAACAGAGTGTTCAGAGGGGTTTTGAATAAATTTGTTCTGGTTTTCATTGACGATATTCTAATCTTCTCTAAATCGAAGGCCGAACATGAAAAGCATCTGGAACAGGTTTTAGAAATTCTGAGGCGAAATGTATTAAAAGCCAAGTTTTCCAAATGTATATTCTGGCAAGATGAAGTGAAATTTCTGGGCCACGTTGTATCGAAAGAAGGAATTGCTGTGGATCCAAGCAAAATCACGGCTATTCAAAATTGGAAACAGCCCAGTACCCCCACTGAAGTCCGCAGTTTTCTCGGATTGGCTAGCTATTACCGAAAGTTCGTTAAAGACTTTTCTAAGATATCTGGCCACTTAACGAAGCTTACAAAGAAGCATTCTAAGTTCAAATGGACTCAAGAGAGTGAGGAAGCTTTCGAAGAGCTAAAGTTGAGATTAACGACTGCTCCAGTGTTAACCATCATTGATGGCAACCAGGATTTAAAAGTCTGGACTGATGCGTCTAGAGAGGGCCTTGGCGCAGTGTTAATGCAAAGAGGCCAAGTAATTGCTTATGCTAGCCGTCAACTGAAGCCGCACGAGAAAAACTATGTAACTCATGATCTTGAGTTATTGGCTATCATATTCTCTTTGAAAATCTGGAGACACTATCTTCTGGGCGAGAGATTTGAACTGTTTACAGATCACCAGTCGTTAAAGTATCTGTTCACTCAGAAAGACCTGAATTTGAGGCAGCAACGTTGGCTGGAGTTTCTTGCAGCATATGACTTTGAAATTATATATACTCCAGGAAAAGCCAATGTTGTGGCCGATGCGCTGAGCCGAAAGAATGTAATGATCGCCAGTTTTATTATCACGACTTCATTGCTAGATAAGATATCTGCTCTTCAGGAGGATGATCACTTCATTCAGAAGATCAGAGGGATAATTCAACAAGGCGAACCCTCGAGTTTTCAAGTTGATAATGATGGGATTTTAAGGCTCAAAGGTCGAATCTGCGTCCCTAACATTCCTGAACTTCGAAAGGAAGTACTGGATGAATGCCACAAGTCAAAACTCAGTATCCACCCGGGAGTAAGCAAAATGTATAATGACATCAAACACACTTTCTGGTGGAAGTCGATGAAAAGGGACATTTCCTTATATGTTAGCCGATGCCCAACTTGCCAGTTAGTCAAGAGTGACCAACAGAAATTGGCTGGATTATTACAACCACTAGAAGTTCCTGGCTGGAAGTGGGAACATATTTCTATGGATTTCATTGATGGTTTGCCCAGAACCAGAAAAGGAAATGACAGTATTTGGGTGATCGTAGATCGCTTCACGAAGACCGCCCATTTTATACCTGTCAGATCAAACAGAACCGCTCAGAGTCTGGCGCAGATTTACTTCAGGGAAATAGTTAGACTGCATGGAGTGCCGCTCAGCATAGTCAGTGATAGAGATACAATATTCACTAGTAAATTCTGGGAAGCATTTCAAGTCGAGTTGGGAACAAAGTTAAACTTGAGCATCGCTTATCATCCTCAGACAGACGGTCAGACTGAGAGGGTGAATCGTATTTTAGAAGATCTATTGCGGGCTTGTGTTCTAGATTTCGGTGGATCATGGGAAGACCATCTGCATTTGGCTGAATTCTCTTATAACAACAGCTACCAGGCGAGTCTGACAATGTCGCCATTCGAAGCATTGTATGGTAGACCGTGCCGATCTCCTGCTTGTTGGGTCGAGCCTGGAGATAGACTTGTGTTGGGTCCTGATATGATTCGAGAAGCTGCAGAAAAAGTCGATTTTATTAAGAAGCGATTACTCGCCGCTCAAAGCCGACAAAAGAGCTATGCCGATAGAAGAAGAAGAGATATATCCTTTGAAGTTGGCGACTATGTATATTTGAAAGTATCGCCGATGAGAGGAGTTATCCGGTTCGGTAAAACTGGAAAGTTGGCACCCAAATTCATTGGTCCGTTTCCTATTCTGGAACGGATTGGAACTCTCGCATATAAAGTTAAATTGCCAGACTGGTTACCTGGAGTGCATGATGTATTTCATATATCTCAACTTCGAAAGCACGTTCATGATCCAGACTTGATCGTGGAAGAAGCAGCTCAGCAGGATATTGAAATTACTCTAGAATTAGCTGTGAGGCGCGAGCCGCTGAAGATTATCGGCAAAGAAACCAAAGAGCTGAGAAACAAGAAGGTTCACTTAGTCAAAGTGCAATGGAGTGGAGATCCACGAGATTGTACTTGGGAAACTGAGGAGAGCATTCAGAAAGCTTATCCCAGATGCCGAGTAGATATCTCTGATTGACTCCGGTGCAAGGTACATTTACCATACTTTGCGTTACCATTTAATTCTCTATTCTGTTGCTATTTTCTTCCCATGGATGTGCACTATTTATTCTATACTCTGAATATTAAAAACAAATTGGTTGTTGTGTTGGGTGATTGTAGAATTATCAAACCACTTTCGGCTTTATTCCTTTTCGGGGACGAAAAGTTTTAAGTGGGAGAGATTGTAACGACCCAGAAAATCTGAACCAATTTAAAATTTTTAAATTGGCTAAAATAAAGGATTTTAAATATTTAAAATAAATATTTTAAATAATGGCGATGAAAACTGAGTTTGAATCGACATTTGAAAACGAATATAATTAATTATAATTATATATAGAATTGAAAATGGCGCGGTAGTTCGATAATTCGATTTCAAACTTCAATTGAATATATCGGGTGCAAAAAAATCCGGATGTTAGTGAAACCAAAAACATTAGGATCTAATTGATGATATCTTTCCAACGAATCCGACCAATCGAAATTTGATAGCGGGAATCAAAAGATATGTCCAGTGGAAAATTCTGAATAGTCGCTATGGAATTCAGGCCCTTAAAAATGGACATTTTGCAGATGACCTCGGATTTCGACGAAACCACTTTTGTTGGATCCGCAGTGTCAAGTTATTGTTAGGTTTCAAATTTCATAATTTTTCGAATCAATATGTGAGCGTGGCAAAAGAAAACGCGTTTGACTAGTTTTCGTTGATTTTAATCGACTGGAAATTGGCCATTGTTCCAACGGCCTCAGAATTCGACGAAATTAGTTTTGTTAGGACCGTATCATCAATACGAAGCTAGAAAATATTTTTCTGTAATTTTTTAAAGTCCGTATGTGGGCCCGGTAAATCAAAATGTACGTTCAAATTGAATATATAAAGATTTATATTTTAAATTCAACGGAAACTGAATATAACGGTCGAATTGGCCTACGATACATATCCCATTGTGTTCGGAATGGGGCTAATTAGCTAGGGACGACAGTCGGTGGGTTCGATTCGGTGTTGGAATGAAAAGTCAACTCTAGGTGAATAAAATTAAATAATTAAACTTTATATAATCCTCACCTTCCCTCCTCTCTCTCCTATACTCCTTCAGATCTAACCCGAATAAAAAAAAAGAAAAAGAAAAAAACGAGGGCGCTTGATCTCGCGACGCCAGGCCACGACCGCCAGCCCCATCGGCGCCGCACCACCTCGATTCCCCCCCGGCCATCGTCGGCCTCCCCAAGACCCCCTCCCCTTCTTCAAACGAGAAACCGCGAGCCCTAGATCACCAGCGCCGCCGCCAGGGCCTTGGCTGCCTCCACCGAGCTGCTGCACACTCCCCGACGCCGGCCATCACCTTAGCCCTCTCCCCCTTTGCTTCTCCTCTCTCCTCTCATCCGATTCAAGTCCAAAACCCACTGACCCGACCACTGTGGGCCCACCGTCGCCTGAACGGAGCTGCTGCCACCTCGAGACGTCGGTGCCACCCCGTTCGAAGCTCCGCCATCAGTCCTGGGGCTGTTGTCGTGAATTAACAACGGAAATGGAAGGTAATTTTAATTAATTATAGTAGTTAATGTTAATTAAAATTCACGATTTTTATATAGCGATTTATAAATAAAATCATGAGACTTTTATGAAGGGAGAATGGATGTTTAATGAAGTAAAGTTTTGATTTTTAACATAAAAAGATTATATATATATATATATATTTTTTTACTAGTAAAGGCGAGATTTTTAAACTAAAGAAGGCGAGATTTCTAATATAGGAAAGACGGGGTTTTTTTTTATAAAAATACGATTTTTATATAGTCATTAGCGAAATAAAAATTCGATTTTTATATATAAAGTAACGATAGAAGTAAAAAATCATATTTTTATATATTGAATAGCATCGTAAAAATTCGATTTTTACATGTGTAGAGAATACGGGCGAAAGCGACAAAAGGCGAAGATTTCTATAAAGGAAGTGTCGTGGTACTGAATAGCTATTGGTGAGATTTCTGATTTAAAAATAATATTATATATGTGTTGAAAATGAAAGTGAATTGCTATATATAATATCTATATATATATATATATACGCCCCTCATCCACAAACCATGGACGATATTTATTGGTTGAAATTGTTGTGAAAATTTGATTGATAGCGAATGATTGTTTGGGATTGTTTGTGATTGATATTGGTTGATTGTGGTTGAAAAATACCCATTGGTGGTTGTGAAATATTTGGTTGAAACCACATAGGATTAGTTTGTGAAAATGAAATAAATATATACATGCCGCCTGCGTGCGAACTAGATGCATGATTACCATTGTCAAAAACCGCGAGGTTTTAAGGTAGAGCGAGGAGCCGTACTAGGGACGGTGCCGGTGTAACTACCCTGCCGTTATGCTGCCGAAATTTTGAATAATATTCTTGTGTTTGAATTATTTTCATATGCTAAAACTATAGAAAACATTCATGTGTTGAATTGATATTCATTCGTTGTTTAGAAATTCATGTGTTGAATGGTATTCATATTTTGAAATAAATTGTTCGATAATAAAAATCACATTTTTATCTATATATAGAAACTATAGAAAACATTCATGTGTTGAATTGATATTCATTCGTTGTTTAGAAATTCATGTGTTGAATGGTATTCATATTTTGAAATAAATTGTACGATAATAAAAATCACATTTTTATCTATATATAGAAACTATAGAAAACATTCATGTGTTGAATTGATATTCATTCGTTGTTTAGAAATTCATGTGTTGAATGGTATTCATATTTTGAAATAAAATGCTCGATAATAAAAATCACATTTTTATCTATATATAGAAACTATAGAAAACATTCATGTGTTGAATTGATATTCATTCGTTGTTTAGAAATTCATGTGTTGAATGGTATTCATATTTTGAAATAAATTGCTCGATAATAAAAATCACATTTTTATCTATGTATAGAAACTATAGAAAACATTCATGTGTTGAATTGATATTCATTCGTTGTTTAGAAATTCATGTGTTGAATGGTATTCATATTTTGAAATAAATTGTTTGATGATAAAAATCCTATTTTTATCGCCAATATGAAGTGTATAGAAAAATAGTGTTTTGAAATGAATTGTTTTACAATAAAAATCACATTTTTATTGTATGCATAAAACGTTGAAATGTGAAGTGTTAAAAATAGCCACTTGTTCAAAATAAACATATATGAGTAAAAATATTCATTAATTAGCTAATGAAATGATTTGCACCTATTTATGTAACATTAGAATGAATGGTGTTTTTAAACCAAATAGAAATCAAATATGAAGTTGAATAGAAAATGAAAAATGATATGAACTGTATATATATGTACATGCATATTCATTGAACAGGTTATAGCAAAGGGGCTAGAGAAGAGGAATAAAATTTTGTGCCCGACAAATAGGTACACATTTACTGATTTGTTTGGGTGATGATTTTGAGCCTGTTGGCTAGCCGCTTGGCTTTTTCTTTTTCTTTTTGAGATTAGAAGGACCGGGACGCTATTTGCGATTTCCCGACGCTCCCGGTGCAGGGGAGGTTATAGCGAAATTTTTCCAAAATTTAAGGTGTTAGAAAATTTTTTGAAGTGAAAACGATATTGAAATTGTTGAAAGAACTATATTTATATAAATATATAAATATAAATAAAATTAAAACGAAACGAAGCCGTGCAGTTCGTATTTTGAAACCGTGATTTCAAACGACTAGTGCGGGAAATCCGACCATTGGATTTTCCCGAAACCTCAACCGTCGGGTTCGCCTTGGAATAATCTTTCCAACGGCACCAACCTTGTTAAAATCCAACGGTTGGATTGTCTGGAATGTTTAATTCAAATCTGAAGAAAAACAGCGCCAGAAACGATTATATTTATATATATATATATAAATATAATTATATTTAATCGAATAACGACGCTGCAGTTCGTATTTTGAAATTGAAATTTCAAACGATTGTACCGGGAGATCCGACCGTCGGATTTTCCCAAAACTGGAACCGTTGGATTCGTTTTGAAAAGACCTTTCTAATAATGTAAATTTTGAGAAGATCCAACGGTTAGATTTTCAGATATGTGTAAATCAAATCTGAAGAAAAACAGCGCCACGGCCGCCTTATGGCCCGAAGCGTCGTTTTGAATAAAATGGCTATTTTAAAATAAATAAAAATAGCGATAAATAGTTATAAAATATCATAAGCGATATGGAATGGAAATAAACTGAATTTGCTTGATTTATGTGATGTTTGATGGTTGAATGTGTTTGGTGTGAAAATTACATTAAAGGACAAAATGGGTGTTGTAGAATAATTTAACCATTGAAATAAATCGATTTGAAATTCTAAATATACGTGAATTATTTGAAAAGGCCGAGTTAATTCTCATTTCGAATAATCGACCGACGATTGAAATTCGAAGATGAAGACGACGGTCAAAGACCGGAGATCCTCACCTCGTTTGGATGGTAACCGAGGTCCTGATTGGGAGGCATCCCGAAATATGGATAATGAGTGGTGATCGTCCAGACGTACGTGGTGATCGAAGGGTTTGCGAGGTATTTAGTGCCTCCGGTTTCGTTCAGACCCAGAACGGACTTGTAAATGGACTGTGTCTCTGACATTGGAGTTTATTCTGTGTTGATTGATTTCTGTTAAATATACATCTGTTTGGCGGCGGAGAATTTATTCTTTTGCTTAACGCCCTTCTCTGAGACGTACGAGCTCAGAGGTTGTATATCGATGGACATCAATCGCATGGCGTGAATTGCCTGTGTGGCATGCTAAGATGCAGTGATCAGGGCTTCTATTGAAAAGCAAAGTCTTGTGGTGATGATCAAAGCACCGCCTGTGTGGCGTAGCTTTGTGTATAACGTGAATTCGCGAGCCTCACATCCCGGTATGAACCAGAAACAGGAGAAGGACCTCAGGGAGGGCATGCGTTTCCTTCTAGCTAGGGTGGTGTCAGTGACCTACCAGCCCTGACATTTATATACTTTTCACCTATGTGGTTGTTGCTGTTGCGAGGTGCCTCGGTTTGATCGGACGATCCGGGTCCGATGGAGTCATTCGTTGGCTCGTTTACGCCCCAAAGGGCGGGGAGACGTAGTGTTCAGGTATAATAATCCACATCGGTGGACCGGCCCTGTCGCTCCAAGGGGCAGTTGCGGCTGTTCCTGAGACACGGGCTAGAGCGTCTCGAATTCGGTAAGGACTATCTTTTGCCTTGGTTCATGAAGGAAATCCAATTTCCAAATACGACATCGTGCGGTTTTGATTGTATATATATATGGCGACATGATATATGGTACCCATGCCGTCTATGATTGATAGTTATGATTTGAAATTGTTTTCAAAACATATAAACACTAGCAATAATATCATATGCCTTTGTTTTATTCGTATCAATCATATTTTGGCCATTATAATGTAAAACTCTATCCTCCGGTTTGCGTTGCATTGTGTGATGGGAACTGAGTCTTATAATGGCTTCATTTTTATAAAGAGCATAGCAATGTTTAAAAGAAAGATTTGTTTTTAAAGCACTGGCAATCCAATGGAGAAAACCCGTTCCACGAAAGTGGCGTGGTCCTGTGATTAGCCAATTATATATGTGTTGAGTGGATTTCTCATACCAGTCCCATGACTGACTCGTAGTTTGTTTCACTTTCAAACTCGGGTGCCCCTTTTTCTACACGGGCAGCCTTGTATTCAGGTTTAGCTGGTTCTTTCTGGATAGCTGGAGCTGAAGATGGATTCTATCATTTATTTCTTTTTATGCTGTTCAGCTCCTATTGTACATATTTTGTTTATTTCCGCTGTAGACATTTATGTAAAGCTGAACTGTATTTGTACTAAGTAAGATCCTGTATACTGTGTAACTCTGATGATTACTTTTATCCAGTATATTTTTTTTGATTCATTCTGGTGTATTTATTTAATTCTGTTCTGCTATTATATGTTTCTGTGTTATATTCCAAAGATAACCCTGGTTTCCGTCGGAACGGGATTTTGGGTCGTCTCACTATCATTTAATTTTTAATCAGACTCCAACCGTAAATTAGTAAGAGAACGATTCCCTAAGCATTAACCCCGAAGGACGAAACCAACATCAGATCAATACCCAGGAGACCACTCATCTTATCTATTTTCCAGTTAGTTTCTAATTTTATATATGATAAAGATGTAAATTTTATTGTTAAAATATTTCGTTCAACACATGAATCTATATTTCTTTCAACACATGACTATTCACAACACATGAGTAATGTCAACACATGAATCTTTATTTTATAATATTCTATATTTTCCAAATTGGAATTATATGGATTCCATACAACACATGTATATAATAGCAATGATAAATAATCAACCATCACCCAAAGTGCACCACACAACTGCATAAGCAGTAAATATAAATAATTAACGCTTACTCAGTCTGTCGACCAATCGATTGACATACAACTATATAATTGGGATTAGTGTACACCAAATATCAACCCAACACCCGTGTGGGGTTTCAATCCACAAACACTGAATATTATTTGTGCAGTTGGGCGACGTGTAAAATTCATCGTCCCAATCAATGTCCTTCAAATACGTATTCATAAACAAACTGTCCGGTTTGTAAATGAACATTTATTTAATCACATTCACGTTAAAAATTATATTTTTAACGATAATTAATTTATTTTAACACATGCATGTTTTATTATTCATTTCACATCAACATCACAAACAAACTTCACAACACATCAAACAAGCATACAAGTCGTTCATGGTCTGTGGACGACGGGTGTCGGGTGCTGCTAAGCACCGTCTGCATCCTAGTATATGTTTTTAACTAGAAAACAAGATTTAAAGTGAGAAGTTCTCACCGACTAGCTAAACCAAACGCCACGACTCATCTTATGTAGAAATCTTTGTCGTACTCGCCTTTTGTCACTTTCATCGCCCGTAGCCACTACATATATAAAAATCACATTTTTATATTGTTGCTATGTATATAAAAATCACATTTCTATAATCGCTCTATATGGATAAAAATCACATTTTTATGCCGCTACTATATAGATAAAAATTATGTTTTTACACCGCTACTATATAGATAAAAAAAAAATTTACACCGGTGTTCATATAATAAAGATCATATTTTTATTACGCTATTTTCTATATAAAAAATATATTTTTATATCGCTCTTCTTCCAATAAAGATTATATTTTTATAACGCTCCTTCGTATATAAAAATTGTATTTTTATATCGATTCTAATATAAAGGTCGAATTTTTATATCATCGCTATAAAAATCACATTTTTATTTCAACATATATATAATAAAAATCAGATTTTTATTTCGCTACACATATAAAGATCAAATTTTTACTATCTATATAATAGAAAAATCATATTTTTAACCTTCACATATAATAAAAATAATATTTTTACATCGTTCGCATACATATAAAGTTCATATCTTTCTAGAAATAAAAATCTCATCTTCATGTTGTATAAAAATCTCGTCTTTCATACCTAAATAAATTATCGTCTTTCATATCTAAAAAATATCGTCTTTCATATCTAAAAAATATAATCTTTTCCCTTATTAGAAATCTAACTTTTCAAATATAAAAATCAAATCTTTTCTATTCAAAATCACGGCCTTTTCCTATACAAAAATCACAGCTTTTTCCTATGCCATTTTCATTGGAAAAAAAATCATATTTTTAAATAGCTATTATATATATCTGATTTTATTCTATGCTAAAAAAAATTGATTTTTAGATTTATAAAATTAGTTACATAATAATTAATAAAAAATGAATTAAAAATAACATATAAAAACTTACAGTTTATTATTGGGCGAGGGGGCTGATGTTCTGCGCTCGAGGTAGAGGAGAGGTCGGTGTGGGGTCTTCGTGGTGGCGCAGTGTCGGACGGAGGGGGGAGGCGTTGGGGCTGACGGGTTTGGGAATGGCTGTTTTGATTTAGGGCTTTAGGGATTTTGGTGGGGGGGTTTGCGTTGAAGGGGAGGAAGAGAGGGGGGGTCTCGGCGGCACGGGGAGATGGCCAATGGGGGCGACGGCAGCAGAAGCGGCGGTGGTGGC
This sequence comes from Allium sativum, assembly GCA_030737875.1. Taxonomy (NCBI): domain Eukaryota; kingdom Viridiplantae; phylum Streptophyta; class Magnoliopsida; order Asparagales; family Amaryllidaceae; genus Allium; species Allium sativum. The sequence goes on along the minus strand of CM060919.1, from coordinate 791,163,346 downwards.
TGTCGCGATGTGGAGCTCGCGGTTTTTATTTTTTCGATTTGACTCTGGTCAATGAGGGAGAGAGGTAAGTGAGAGGAGTATATATATTATAATATATATATTTAATTATTTTATTTCAAAAAGTAACTTTTAATTTCGACCTCTAAACGAGACCCACCAACTGTCGTCCATAGCTAATTACCCTCATTCCGAACACAATGGGATATGTATCGTAAGCTGATTCGATCGTTTCGATCAGTTTTCGTCAAAATCAAAACATAATTCTATATATTGAATTTGAACGCACATTTCAATTTACCAGGGCCACATACGGCTCTAAAAATTCCCGAAAAATATTTTCTAGCTTCGTATTGACGAAACGGTCCTAACAAAACTAATTTTTTCCAATTTCGAGACCATTTGAAAAATGCCATTTTTCAGTCGATCGAAATTAACTAAAATTGACAAAACACGTTTTCCTTTGCCATGCTCACATATTGATTCGAAAAATTACGAATTTTGGAATCTAGCAATAACTTGACATCATAGATCCAACAAAAGTGGTTTTGTCGAGAGGTCGTTTGCAAAATTTCCATTTTTAAGGGCCAGAATTCCATAGCGACTATTCTGAATTTTCAACTGGACATAACTTTTTATCCTCGCTATGAAATTTCAATTTTTCAGATTCGTTGGAAAGATATTCTCAGTTAGATTCAAATTTTTTTGTTCTACCAAAATCCGGTTTATTTTGCACCCGGTACATTCATTTGAAGTTTGAAATCGAATTTTCAAACTACCACGCCATTTTCAATTCCTTTTATAATTATAAATAATTATTTATATTCTAACGACGATCTATATAAATATATATGTTCTACTTTCTATTCAAATTAAATTTCTCGTCGATATTATTTAAAATAATTCATTTTAAATATTCAAAATTCGCTAAATTCGCCAAAATAAAAAATTTAAATTAGCTTAGAATTTCTGGGTTATTACAATCTCCCCCACTTAAAACTTTTCGTCCCCGAAAAGGAACGAAGCTGAAAGTTGTTTAACTAATCAGCTCAACTTCCATTATTTCCATTACGGCTTAAGTTCTTTAACTTTTCAGTTTCTAAGAACTATTCAAATTTTTCAAAAATTTGGCTAACACCCTAAATTTTCAAAAATATTCGCCATAACCTCCCCTGCACCGGGGACTTCGGGATATTTCATATAGCCTCACATGGCCTTCTTCTAACCCAAAGAAAAAGAAACAGCCAAGCGGCTAGCCAATCGGCTCATAAAATCATCCAAACCCAATAAATACAATAAACATGTACCTATTTGTCGGGCAAACAATTTTATTCTTCTGGTCTAGCCTGCTTGCTATGACCTGTTCAATGTAAGTACATGTGTATGCAGGGAATTGTAATCATTTTTCAATACAGTTCAACATTCGGTTCCATTAGGCTAAATGGTTCAAAATTATCAAACAAATAAACAACAACACAACCATCAATCAATTAGTGAATTAACGTTTCAAATTTATAATTTTGATATATATATAGAAAATCATATTTTTGATGCCAAATCACAACAAATAATCCTATGTAAGTTTTGGTTCTCACACCAGTCTAATGGAAATATATAGAAATCCCACTTTCGAAACACGAATATAAATATTGATGATGCACGTGCTATCATCAGTACCATCTCCGGGCGACTAGAGTGTGATTCTATATCTATCCAGTATATTAAAACTTCGAATATACGTTCATGACGCGTATATGAAAAATCTCTATATACTGAATCATCCAAATCTAATACAAATAAAATATTCAAATACGTATAAACCGATTTAAATTTTCAAAACAATATTGTTTCATTTGAAAAATATGCTCTTTACACTCGTTCTAGGATACTATTGATCCTATCTCTAACGAGTAATTCTTATTGGATATTACTAATCCAATATCTGACGAATTCTTTCGTTCGGTTCTAATGTGTCTTGTTCTCAAGCTCTGTAAACCAAAGCTCTGATACCAAACTGAGACGGCCCGAACTTCCCCGTGAAGGAAAGCACGGATAGAATTGAAAACAAGCCATATCAGAACACAAATAGAAGAACATTTCATTGTTAATTACAACAATTCCATCAGATACAAGAATATACAGAGTAAGAATAAATAAAATACATCAGAGATTTAAAGTACATTACATAGCAGCGGAAAATAATACAATACACAACTGAAAGTAATACACGGATACAGAGCTTTCCGAGCATCGTCCCAGCTGTAAATCAGGATCCTGTGAATATAAATCTGCAAAACCGAAACTACTAGCTGCCCGTGTCGAAATAAGGGCACCCAGAGTTTAGGTTAAAACAATAAACTCTAGGTCAGTCATGTAACTGGTGTGAGAACTGAAATAGTTACATAAACTTTACTTTAAAAGAGAGTAATTCAAGGGACCACGCCGTATAACACGGAACGGGTTTCCTCCGAAGAATAACAGTGCATGGAATAAACAACGCAATGCTTTTTTGAAAAAATGAAGCTATTATAAGACCCAGGTCCCATCACACAATGCAACGCAAGCCGGAGGATAGGGTTTTCCCTTATAATAGCCAAACATGCTTGGTACGTTTAAAACAAATCATTTGATACTATTATAAGTGCATAGTGTCAAAACAATTTCAATCATAAATATCAATCATAGGCGGCATGGGTACCATATATCATGTCGCCATACTAGGCTCTACAAATAAAACCGAAATATCTCGTATTGGAAATTGGATTTCCGTCATGAGTCGAGGCAAGGGGAAATCTCCTCTCCGCTTCGAGACACTCTAGCAAATGCATCGGGACTACACACTCTGGGTAACCCCTGGAACCTCCAAGACCGGTCCTCCCATACGTTTGAGGATTAATTATTCTTGAACACACGTTTCCCGGCCCTATAGGACCTATAATCGAGGCGCCTCGCATCCAACAACCACAAAGGTGAAAATAATATAAATGTCAGCCAGTTTAAGCACTGACACCACCGTAGCTAGAAAGAAACGTCGTGCACTCCTTGGGTCCTTATCCCGTTTTTAACTCATACCGAGGTGTGAGGCTCGCGAATTCACGCTATACACAAAGCTGTGTCACACAAGCCGTGCTTCGATCATCAACCACAAGACTTTGCTTTTCAACAGAAGCCTTGATTATCTGCAACTTAGGCATGCCACACAGGAAATTCACTCCATGCGACTGATGTCCATCGATATACAACCTCTGAGCTCGTACGTCTCAAAGAAGGGCGTTAAGCAAGAGAATAAATTCTCCGTCGCCAAACAGATGTATATTTAATAGAGGTCAATCAACATAGAATAAAATCCAATGTCAGACACACGGTCCATTTACAAGTTCGTTCTGGGTCTGAACGAAATCGGAGGCACTTTCCTCGCATATCCATCGATCTCCAAGTACGTCTGGACAATCACCAACTGATTCCCTCCTCTTGGGTGTACAACCCAATCAAGATCATCAGTAATCACCCAAACGATGTGAAGACTTCCGGTCTTCAACCACCGTCTTCATCTTCGACTTATCGTCGAATCGGTTATTCAGAATGGGTATAAACCCGGCCTTTCTGAATAAGCCGCGTATATAATAAACAGGTGTCATACAAACACAACATACGCCTCATTCCAATTCATCAGTCACTAACCGTAAATTAACCAGAGAACAATTCCCCAAATATTAACCCCGAAGGCTGAAACCAACATCAGATCAATACCCAGGAAACCATCCTTCTTAGCTAACCTACAGTTAGTTTCTAAATTTCACATTCTTAGGGAAAGGTTCCCATTAATTTTATCAAAGATAAATTCTTCTAAATTTATTCTTTAATCTTCCTTTGGATATCGTTTCAAACCATGTTAAGGTTTTCCAAACTAGTCGGGATTAGCGAACTACACCGAAGTGATTATTTATTTTATTTCCCAATCCCAACCTATTCATCCCATGAAGCAAAACTGGTAATACTCCATATCTAACACCATGGTGTTATCGGTAAAATTAATTACCATTTCAAGTTCAAATCTAATTAAAGATTTAACTATCGCTTTGGAGCAAAACTAGTGATACTCCATTCTCGATCACTTTCCAAATTTGATAATTTAAATTATCAATTCACATTTCAATCTTATTACAGATTCATTAGAACTCCACTTAGTTTTAATCTTCTCAAAAATCAATATCCTGCCTTTAACTGGGTTAAAGAACCAATGTCACCTAATACACGATTCACGATAAACCCAAAATCACTTTCAAATTCAATTCCGATTAAATATTATTTAATTGGTACACTTCATTAAATCTAAATAGAAAGATTTAATCTTTTCTCAACTGGGTTCAAGAACAGTGTTAATGAAGACACCATTCACGACAAACCCAAATCACATTAGATATTAAATACAAGGCTCTGAATAGAAAATATATCGGCTTATATTCAATATCAAATTCTATGACCAATAAATATCATATTGGAAATAACGATATAAATATATCTTTCAAATTTCCATAACAATATCTGTTTCATCATGAAATCCAACATAAAAATATTCCGAAGACAATTTCGATTCAAATTCATTCCAATTCGTATATTGGAAATTCTAATTATTTTCAAAACCACTTCAAATACACTTTGTTTATTTATTTAAAAATAATTGGATTTTAATTCTAGTTCATTTTGATAAAATCTATTTTTACCCTTTCAAATGTGGAATTTTTCATCCCAGTTCTTTCCAATTCATATAATATGATTTTGCACAAATTATTAATATTTTTAATAATTTTATCAAGGCCCGGACAGTCGATTTCCATCAACGGCCATCGAACTGCATTACAACGACCTTTTCCAAATTTGATTTGGACATAATTCCAAATCCAACCGTTAGATTTCAGATTTATAATATTCATTGGAAAGCTCTTTTCAATACGAACCCAACGGTTCTTGTTTTAGGAGAATCCGACGGTCGGATCTTCCGTAATGTCCATTCGAAGTCAATGGTCGAAATTCACGAACTACCGCAGCGCGACGCGTTCTATTCAGGCCATTATATATAATATATATATTATATATATTTCGTCGATTTCCTTTTAAAACATATTTTATAAATCGTTTTAAATTCGTTTTCGAAACGATTTCAACTTCATGTTCAATTTCAAATCAAAATTGAATATTCCACATCATCGATATACAAATGAATTTTTTTTCAAAACGTTATATTTTGAAATCACTTCCTTTTCTATAATCATTATAAAAACGAATATAATCGATATAAATATCGTTCGCGTCAAAATAGCGCATGTCTAATCAACACGGCTTTATATTTTCCAATAACTTCTTTATTCTATTCAATAAATGAATATTTATTCTATTCAACACATGTATCTATATTTCTTTCAAAACATGACTAATCTCAACACATGAGTACTGTCAGCACATGACTATTTTTGTTATTTAATATATTTTATAAAATTATGATTTCTATCGTTTAATTTTTAATCAGACTCCAACCATAAATTAGTAAGAGAACGATTCCCTAAGCATTAACCCCGAAGGCCGAAACGAACATTAGATCAATACCCAGGAGACCACTCATCTTATCTATTTTCCAGTTAGTTTCTAATTTTGTATATGATAAAGATGTAAATTTTATAGTTAAAATATTTCGTTCAACACATGAATCTATATTTCTTGCAACATATGACTATTCTCAACACATGGGTACTATCAACACATGAATCTTTATTTTATAATATTCTTTATTTTCCAAATTGGAATGAGGCCTAATCAATTACCATATAATGTTAATTATATGGATTCCATACAACACATGTATATAATAGCAACAATAAATAATCAACCATCATCCAAAGTGCACCACACAACTGCATAAGCATTAAATATAAATAATTAATGCTTACACAGTCTGTCGACCAATCGGTCGACATACAACTAAATAATTGGGATTAGTGTACGCCAAATATCATCCCAACACGCATGTGGGGTTTCAATCCAGAAACACTGAATATTATTTGTGCAGTTGGGTGACATGTAAAATTTATCGTTCCAATCTATGTCCATCAAATACGTGTTCATAAACAAATCGTCCGGTTTGTAAATGAATATTTATTTAGTCACATTCACATTAAAAATTATATTTTTAACGATAATTTATTTATTTTAACACATGCATGTTTTATTATTCATTTCACATCAACATCACAAACAAACTTCACAACACATCAAACAAGCATACAAGTCGTCCATGGTCTGTGGACGACGGGTGTCGGGTGCTGCTAAGCACCGTCTGCATCCTAGTATATGTTTTAAACTAGAAAACAAGATTTAAAGTGAGAAGTTCTCACCGACCAGCTAAACCAAACGCCACGACTCATCTTATGCAGAAATCTTCGTTGTACTCGCCTTTTGTCACTTTCATCGCCCGTAGCCACTACATATATGAAAATCACATTTTTATATTATTGCTATGTATATAAAAATCACATATTTATAATCGCTCTATATGGATAAAAATCACATTTTTATGCCGCTACTATATAGATAAAAAATATATTTTTACACCGCTACTATAAAGATAAAAATTATATTTTTACACCGGTGTTCATATAATAAAGATCACATTTTTATTACGCTATTCTCTATATAAAAATTATATTTTTATATCGCTCTTCTTCCAATAAAGATTATATTTTTATAACGCTCCTTCCTATATAAAAATTATATTTTTATATCTACTTCTAATATAAAGATCGAATTTTTATATCATCCATATAAAAATCACATTTTTATTTCAATATATATAATAAAAATCAGATTTTTATTTCGCTACACATATAAAGATCAAATTTTTACTATCTATATAGTATAAAAATCGTATTTTTAACCTTCACATATAATAAAAATAATATTTTTACATCGTTCACATACATATAAAATCCGTATCTTTCTAGAAATAAAAATCTCATCTTCATGTTGTATAAAAATATCATCTTTCACATCTAAAAAAAAATATCATCTTTCATATCTAAAAAATATCGTCTTTCATATCTAAAAAATATCGTCTCTCATATCTAAAAAATATAATCTTTTCCCTTATTAAAAATCTAGCTTTTCAAATATAAAAATCAAATCTTTTCTATTCAAAATCACAACCTTTTCCTATACAAAAATCACATCTTTTTCCTATGCCATTTTCATTGGAAAAAAATCATTTTTTTAAATAGTTATTATATATATATCTGATTTTATTCTATGTTAAAAAAATCGATTTATAGATTTATAAAACCAGTTATATAACAATTAATAAAAAAACGAATTAAAAATAACATATAAAAACTTACAATTTATTATTGGGAGAGGGGGCTGATGTTCTGCGCTCAAGGTGGAGGAGAGGTCGGTGTGGGGTCTTCGCGGTGGCCCAGTGTCGGACGGAGGGGGGAGGCCCTAGGGATGACGGTTTTGGGAACGACGGTTTTAATTTAGGGCTTTAGGGATTTTGGTGGGGAGGGGGGTGTTTGCGTTGAAGGGGAGGAGGAGAGGGGGGGTCTCGGCGGCGCGGGGAGATGGCGAGGGGGGCGGCGGCGGCAGAAGCGGTGGTGGTGGCTGTCGCGACGTGGAGCTCGCGGTTTTTATTTTTTTTATTTTTTCGATTTGACTCTGGTTAATGAGGGAGAGAGGTAAGTGAGAGGAGTATATATATTATAATATATTTATATATATATATTATTTTATTTCAAAAAGTAACTTTTAATTTCGACCTCTAAACGAGACCCACAAACTATCGTCCATAGCAAATTACCCCCATCCCGAACACAATGAGATATGTATCATAAGCGGATTCGATCGTTTCGATCAATTTTCGTCAAAATCAAAACATAATTCTATATATTGAATTTGAACGAACATTTCAATTATCGGGGCTACAAACGGCTCTAAAAATTCCCGAAAAATATTTTCTAGCTTCGTATTGACGATACGGTCCTAACAAAACTAATTTCATCCAATTCTGAGACCATTTAAAAAATGGTCATTTTTCAGTCGATCGAAATTTACTGAAATGACAAAATATGTTTTTCTTTGCCACGCTCACATATTGATTCGAAAATTATGAATTTTGGAATCTAGCAATAACTTGACATCATGGATCCAACAAAAGTGGTTTCGTCGAAAACCGAGGTCGTTTGCAAAATATCTATTTTTAAGGGCCAGAATTCCATAGCGACTATTCTGAATTTTCAACTGGGCATAACTTTTTATCCCCGCTATGAAATTTCAATTTTTTGGATTTGTTGGAAAGATATTCTCAATTAAATTCAAATATTTTTGGTTTCACCAAAATCCGGTTTTTTTGCACCCGGTACATTTATTTGAAGTTTGAAATCGAATTTTCAAACTACCGCGCCATTTTCAATTCCTTTTATAATTATAAATAATTATTTATATTATAACGACGATCTATATAAATATATACGTTATACTTTCTATTCAAATTAAATTTCTCGTCGATATTATTTAAAATAATTCATTTTTAATATTCAAAATTCGCTATATTCGCCAAAATAAAAAATTTAAATTGGCTCAGAATTTTCGGGTTATTACATTGTGCCTGTCATGTAATGGTGTAATTATAGGGTATAGAAATCCCTAACTTGACTTCTCTGATTTCATAAAATGACTCGACTGATTTGCGTTGATTTCCCCTTTTGCAAATCCTCGGCATTGAAGATTTTGATGAATATGGATGTGATATTGCTAGTCCCTTGCGTGATAGATTCCGTGATTCACTTTATTGCCTTTTAATTCCTCGATTTAAATCTACCTTGAATGATTTTGCAACTATGTTTCCTGAATTTGAGATGTTGAAAACTTTGCCAAGAATTTGTTCAATGCCAAATAAATGTGTCGTGGTTTATGAAAATGGAATCAGTGATTTCTTACCGGAAAAAGGTTTGCTGAAATTTTGGTTTTAGAGCATTTCTGGAAACAAAATGACTTGCCAAAATTTTGATTTTACCAATAGAAACCGATTTAAAACTTTCCTTAAAAAACTTGTTGAATTTCTGGAACCAAATAATTTCTGTCTTGATTGCTCATATTTCTGGAATGCATTGACAACACATGCTTTAATTTTTGGAAATAATTCGAAACATGAATTGATTTTCCCATTTATTACTATGCTAAAAAAACTGGAAACATAACACCTTTATCTGCTGGAATCATGCATGAGTAGGAATTTCCAGCTAGAACTTTCCATTTGTATATGCTGGAATCTACATGCTATTGCCACTGTATGTTGTTGTATGATCCATGCTTGACATGTTCTGTGTATATATGTATTTGAAAAACCATAGACCATGCTTGGCTTGTTCATAAAAAAGGATTGTTGAAATTCAAACTCGTCTGCCTTTTAAACCAAATTACGTGATAATGTTTTTCCAGTTTTGGCTTTGCAGTCTTACCATTTTATCAATGTGAGTGATCAGATTCAGCTGTACCAAGTACATGAGCTTGTTTCACTTGTATTTAGGCTATACCAACCCATTTTGATCTTGAATTTGTACGAACTGGTAGTTGTGTCCATCACTATGCACTTGTGAAATTTGGTTGAATCACTTGGTGATGTCCACACTCCCTGTTGCACCGTATACTTTGCCATTTCTTGTTTGTACTGTCCATTTGCACCACTCTCTTGCTTTTTGCACTAAACTTCCATGCTTCACCAAGTCTTGATAGAAGCTGAATTGCTCCATATGTTAGTTTCCACTACCATTCAGGCATTGCTTTTTAATTGTACTACTGCCATGCTCTAGATTTTTGTATTTCCACATGCCCATCCACTTGTATTGAGCTGAAAATATTCCTGTAAGCTGCTGGATCATTATGCTTCATTGAACTTGTATATTTGCTAAATTTTGGGCATGTCTGGCTTTGATCACTTGAAGTAGTTTGATCAATGAATTTTTGTTGCACCATTACTTGTTGGGCTTGACCATGTATTCGTGCCATGCCACTATTCCACTTTGATGTTTTCAAGTTTGTGACACTTTGGCTCGACCATGCCATGTTTACTTGTGCTCGACCACACATGCTAGCTAAGCATTTGCACACTGATTTGCATTGTGCACTGAGTCGAGTTGGTCCATGTGGCTGCTCCTTAGTTTCTCACTGATTTTTGATTGGCGAGGCAGTGTACATATATATATATATATATATATATATATATATATATATATGCACATGTGTATTTGCAGACCATAAGAAAAGATTTCCCTGTCCCTGCTGCTATATATATATATACACAAACTGACTGCCTTGTGGTATTTACAGTGTCACTATGAATATCACAAGCTGTCTAGACACAGATAAATCATATCAAGTCATGCAAAATGATGAGAAACACACCAGAAATTTGAGGCAAATAAAAATTTTGAAATTAAAATTTATATTCGCGCGTATACAGTTTTATTTCTATTGCAGTGTACTATGTGTGTGTTTCATGTGACAGGAAAGCAGATGATGACTGGACTGACTGCAGAATGCTGCGAAGACAAAGAAACAGAGTGTTAGTGTGTGTCTGTATATATGAAATGTAACTGTGTTAAAGAATGTACTGAGTGATGTAGTAAGGAGCAAATGTATGAAATTGAATATTCAGTGAATTTGTGTTGTATTACAGAAATGTACAAATAGTGGAGTATAAAAATTGTACTGTTTGATACAGAAATAAAATATTATATTTAATAAAATACTGGTTGAATATTTAATTCTTGTCCAGTAGTATTCTATATAAATGTTATATTTCTGTCTGTGATATAGAATAATAGTACAGTAACAAACACATTTATAATAATACATATATTTGGTTGTTATCATCAAACAAAAATCATTAATTGTTATATACAACAACGTTATACATAACAAAACTCAGCCCATAATTCTTTCTTCCTTTACTCTCCATCTTCTCCATTGAAAACTCCTGCTACAAGTTATTCCGCCCACGGCTACACTTCAATTCCAACATTTCCCTGTAGCTTTCATGCATCTATCCCACTGCTATCAAGACTTCCTCTTCTTCCATTGTGCATTATTTTGCATTGAAACTTCTTCTTCCTGTAACAATTCAAACCCTTCCCTAAGCTTTTGAAAATCATTTCGAACCCCATGCAAATAACTCACTCCACCGTGCCTTCTCAACCGAAGTTCACCTCACCCACAGTAGCTTCATCGCCCCCTTTTTACCTTGCCACCGCCGTTGCCAGGGCAACCGAGATCCGTGAAACTCCAGCTCAAAACTTAGTCGGTCTTCTCCTCAACAAGTCCCAAACCCCTGAGCCATCCATTCGAACTCGAGTAGCCGTAGCGATGGCGAACACCACCGCCAATCCCCTCAACTTCGAACCATTACTGGAAAAAATGTAATGACCCGTGGATTTTCGACCCCGAAAATCGACACAAAACACCATGTCGAATATTCAACCATCGGAAACACCGGAACGTTATTAGAAAGAAATTAGAGTGTGAGATAAGAAAGAAAGAACTATTAGAATAGAACAAGAAGGGGAACCAATACAACACAGAATCAGAATCTCACATCGCAGCGGAACAAAATATAATATAGAGATAAATCTTTAATAAGAGCTTTTAAAAATACTTACAATCGTCGAAGTACATCAACACATCTGCACGTTATAATAACCTGTCCTCATGCACAACACACAGCGGAATAACAATCATATAGTATACGTTTGGACTTTCCAATCTCGTCTCTTCACAACATCCGATAACCTGAACCTGTACAACCTGGTCTAACCCGAGCATTACAAACGACGGACACTTTGATGAACCAGAGTGAGAAAAACACACTAAGTTTAAAGGTATCACATAACTTGATTTTTAAAGTCCAAAATCCATTCGAAAGAAAAGGACAATCGTAAGACCAAATCCACACATAAATACGAACGATTTTTACCTTACGATAACCCAAAACATTTTTGAAATCAATATCTTTTTAGATATTATAATAGTGTCTAAATACAAATAAATATCAATCTAGTGGAACGCTTACATCTCATGCTCCACATATACAGTATACAATCAAAAACGCGGGCACTTATTGGAGAATGGATTTCCATGGCATGGTATGAGCAACCACCTTTCCGACAATGTACCTCCAGAGGTGGATACATTGGGGTTCAACAAGAACATCTTTCTACCCAGGCTAAACATGACCGAGCCCTCACTTCGCTTTAGAGTACCGAATATATCATCACCACGGTTATGGGCCAGCCAACTGAACCGATAGCATACATACAAAAATTAAAATGGGACAACCGAAGGCATTTGATTTCTCCAGATCAGATAATGATATACCATTTTGATGGGTGCGACCCACATGGCCATGCGACCTACCCGATTTTAATCATTTTCTAGTTGATGAGGCTTGAGGTCAAAATTAATTAATTAATTAATTTGTTCATGTATTTAATTATTCTTTTCTTTTAGAACATCTAGCCACCATCCACTTTGAATGCCACATCGTCAGATCTGCAAGATATCACTAATTGACGTCCATAAAAATACTCTAGTTGTTAGATTAAGAGAACCGTCATTCTCCCCACCAACTATGGTACATTTGAAGAAATCAACGTACATGATCCCTTTGAAAATACTCTCTCAGACATCCATCCATACAAGTCATCTAGGAACAGGATGAACCGAAGGCACTCGCCTACCACATCCTAGGTATCACCCTATAGATCAGCAGCGAGTAGCCTTGCAATCCATAGATCCCAATCACGATAGAATCTTGAGTCATAATATCTTCAACCGCTAAACCAGAGAAATTTAACAAGCAATTCTTCCGTTTATGAAGATCAACGGTCTTCAATTGCTCCATCTTCACTCAGCATCTTTACGTATTTGCTGGTTAAATTCAATCCCAGTCTTTCCGTACCAACAATCGTATGGGTTAGATTTTGATGGTAGGTTATTTAACTATCAAATAAATAATCATGAGAGTAAAATGAGTTTACTAGTTCAGTGCCAACATTACATGGCCTTTTTAATTAAATTCTGTTAATTATATTCTTAAAATCTTCTAATATTTGAAGTTTATCTTTTATTTCATATTATAAATAAGAATAATCTTAAAAATCATTTCATTCACTAATAAACTTTTCGAATACAGTTTTTCATATCATTTAAAGAAATCATAACTTATGTTTCTCTCAATTCTCTTGTTTATAAACCAGTACCATTCTTGGATGATCGTGAAGTCGTTCAAGTTGAGGTATTTTATTTACCTCTCATACCTTGACCAACAACATTCATATCTCTAGAATAGATAGAAGTTTACTAACCACACATTTTCCTTTGAAAACCTTATTCAAATCTCGACATCGTTTATTTAATTAATTATTAAATAAACTATTATTTTACTAATTCTCTATTAATCTTTAACGTTCCTTTATAATATTATACTCGAGCTTCGATTCCATTAAAAATAGAATCCTTTATAAAATTCTTCAATGTCTCTTTATAAATATTCTTCAACTTGTTTGCAAATACAATACTATATTGTTTTTAAATCATATATAACAGTCTTTAACAAATCTAATATAAATATCTTTACAAAACTTATATAAATGCCTTTATAAATCTTTACCTATTTGACATCTGGTACGAATCCATATATTTATTTATATTAAAACAATTGAACTTATCATCTGTAACAAACGTTACAGATTCCATTGCAAAACTTTTTAGTTTCTTTATTTATACCCTTTTCAAACCATTACGACAACTTATGCGTTATCAAAAATCCCATAGCGATCTTTTTAGGATCTGTAGTTATAAATCAAATAGTTCAAGTTATTATTTTTAACAATTATTACAAATTCATTATTTTCAAAATTCTAACTTCCTTTACCAATTCCATTTGTAAATCATTATCGACAAATAACATTTCGATTTCAATTCTATTCCTAACTTCCATTTATAAAATTGTTTGTAAACCATTTATGACAACTTATTTTCATTACCATTTCCAAAACTTTTTACTTAGCTTATATTCTCGCCTTTGATTAACATTCCGAAGTTCAGAATATCACATCCCGATCTTCGGAATAAATCTGACTTCGTTAACCATTCCAAACTTTAGAATATCACATTCTGAACCATGGAATAAATCTCCCTTCGTTATTTCATACCGTTTCCCCACTTCTCAATTTCTTTTTCAAACTTCAAATATTAAGTAAATATTTGATTCAAGCTATCATATTTCCTTAAAATCCTTTTTATAACTTCGTTAAAAAAACTCGGTTTTAAAATAAAACCCATTCATAAACTCCTTTCACAATTCAATTCGATTCCATTTCAACTTCGATTACTTTTTAAATGAATTCCAATTAAAAGTAATCTCTTAAATAATTATTTACTTCGTCATTAACTACTATAGTAGTATTTAAATTCTTTATTAACTAAAATAAATATTAAATTCCTTTTTAAAATCTTATTAAAATTAAAACAAATATTTGTTAAACTTATTTCATAAGATTAATTCAAATTAAATAAATTTAATAACAATCCCCGTTAAAACGGTTGACTTACTCAACTCAATACACGATTAATTCGTTAATTGATTTCAATTATATCCCACTTTAAATTAATTAATAATATAATTAATTCAAATAATTATTAATTGTTTCTCTAAAACAATTATTCAAATCTTAACCATTAGGTTAATTTTATACGCTCTTGCTTATGAAACTGATTAATGTCAGAATTTACTTCATAAAATTAATTAATAATCACTTATAAATTTAAATAATAAATAATAACCATTTATTTTTATTAACTTTTTTCAAAATAATAGTTTTAAATAAATCTATTTTCAATTATAAATTAAATTTTATAACATCACTTCTATCGACATACCTAACGGTAAATCAATATTTATAAAACGATTGATTTATAGGCCATATACTGCCAATTACTCAACCAATACTGCTCATTGGTTAAAACAAAACAAATGTTGAATTCCTGTTCAACGGTCGACGACAAAGTCAATCATCCAATCAGAACAGTTTATATAATAATAATACGAAAATAAATAATATCTAATATATTTGAGGAATCCCGTTGGATCCCTCCAACCTGTACTTCCCTGCACTCACATAGATTATTTTCAATAATATTATTCAATTCAATTTAACTGATAATTTCAATAACCATAAATAACGACTATTTAACATCACCAGTTAAGAAAACAATTCAAATAATTAAACACGTTTATTTCAGAAACGTGACCAATAAGGTAAGTTACCTTAATTAGGACCAATCGTTAAAATAACGATTTTGTGTTTCACGAAAATCAAACAATGTTTAATTTCATGGGTTTGATCAATATGTGGATATATATAATTAACAAACAATCAACCATTAGCAGCTATAACAATCATTATCAATCATAGCACACAATCATAAAACCCAACTTATATAAAATATAAGTGGGAAAAACCGAGTGAGTTTAACTCATCTTGATTCCATTGTTAATTACCTTTTTTAATTAAATTAAACAGTTGTTTAATTTAATTAAAAATTCTGGTTAATTCCAATCGTGTTCAGTTCCGCTCCGTAATGTAGATCTCGTTATTGCGATCCCAACGTTCTTTGTTTTGTTTAATTCTAATCACATAGGAGCTTGTTACTGATATTATAAATATACTATTTTATTTAAACTAATATATTTCTTAATTAAAATTAATTATTATGCTAATCTAATTACATTGGCTAATTTCGTCTGGATGGTAAAACATGGCCGACTTTACTCTGTCTATTTCGCTCATTCTGCTGTTCAGTCTCTCCGATATATACCTATAATAAATCCATGTTTATTTAATTTTAAACCTAACTTCTTTCTAATTAAACAATAATAATTCTAATTACTGGGCTTAGTCGCTATAGGGCCGATCCCATTCTGATTTTCGCTGGCCCGATCCTTTTGTTGCTCACTGCACTGCTTCCCTCTTCGTATACGTATCCCTTCCCTACATCCACATACCAAAAGCCATACACGCCATCCCTTTCATGAATGCACTGCCCTATCCCAACCCCTTGACCTCGATCAGACATCGCCAATTCAAGCGCGCCAGCGCCTTTGTCCTTCGCCCTGAGCAGATCGCAGCTCGACGCTGTCGTTCAACAGCAATCCACCTCGAAACCATCGTGCTTCTTGATAGAATTCTAGTCATTATGATAGCCTAAATCAGATCGTGGCAGTTGAGAATGTCGATCTCAGTGAGCTTAATGTTTTTGCTTTTGGGAGTTTGTAGGATTGGAGCGTTGATGGAAAGAAAAATGGAAAGAATCGGTGGAAGGTTCTGCGTCGTTGAAAACAAATGGAGGCGGATGTAATTCATTGGTTGACCAAACATTAGATTTTGACCGAGCAAAGCTGCGTTGAAGACAATATTTAAAAGGTGCATTGAATTTTATTATTAATTTAATAATCGAAACTTCCACCTGAAGTATCCCCTCAAATTACTCACATATGACCTCCATTTTTAACAAATGAAGGTAATCTTAGCATAAAAAATATTCTGAAACCAATGGGACAGGTTTCGTCGAGTTCTGAGGTCGTTTGTGAAAAATCCTTTGTAATTATCGATGAAAAATCATTTAAAATTACTACACTACAAAAAAAATCAAAAAAAATTGAAACCTTGACATTCATTAGACCTTTTCCTAACAAATCCAATGAATCATGTTTCGTCAAATTTGGAGTTCGTTAGGCTAGTCGTTTATTTGTTAAAAGTTACCTCTGTCGAAATTAACCAAAATAATATAAATGATTAAGGCGTTTATTGCTGCCATGATCAAACAGTAAGTCCGATTGACATGAAAATTGAAATCATATAATAATTAATTAATATGAATCCAACGGCACTTGTTTCATCACATTCCGAGACTGTTTCCTGGTACGTCATTTTTTTACGTACCACATTGTTATTTTGGACACCAAATTTCATGGTCTCAAAAAATAAAAAACTATATATCTATCCTGGCTCTAAACATCGATATGAATTCAATGGAACTGGTTTTATATCTTTTTGATCATTTGCTCAAGTTACACTCAAATATCTCTCTATTAATTTAATTTAATTACGTACTATATAAAATGGCTACGCGTTTACGGCTGCCGTTGTCACATACGACATCGGTTTGCCATTAAATTTGTTTTTCTTATAATAATTTAACGATACGGTTCCAATGGAATTAATTTCATCGAAAATGGAGATTGTTTGCAAAATGGCTACTTTTAACGCTTATATAATATCAAATAGAATATTATATAAATTCCCAAATAAATCTATTAAATAATAATAAATTATTATCATCATATATATCCAAAGAGAATATATATACAACTCCAATTATAAATTATACAATTCAATATCTGCATTTTTGGGTTAACGATATTCAATTTATAATAAACTCCTTATTTATTAATTATAATAAGCGTTATATTTTAATAATGATTACCATAGCGACTATTTTAAAAATTGAATTGGACCTAACTAACAATCTATAACACGAAATCTGGATTTTTCTCTTCCATATGAAAATTATAATCAACTAGATTCCAACGTTTTTTTTATAGAAATCTGACTTATATCGGACCATGAATATTCAATTGAAGTTCAAAACTCAATATTACGAACTACCGCGCTATTTCGAGCTCGATTTATATTATATATAAATTTATCGATCAAACTTCGTTTTAAATAAATGAATTCAATATTAAAATCCATTAGTATTCCAAATATAATATATAAAACAATAAATTAAATTAAATATTCGACTACCAAAATACGTGATATCACACTCTTTCCCCCTTAAATAGAATTTCGTTCCTGAAATTACTAAGGTAAGAAAAATGATATAAGCCCATTCATTTTAAAAATCCTATTTTATTTTAAATCCAAAAACCAATCCGTTTTGTAAATATAAATTTTCAAAAATATCGAAAATATTCTAACACTTTAAATTTCTGAAAAAAATCGGTAGAGTTTCCCTTGTACGGAGTGACTTTTCCGATATCGTAGGAACAAATAATATATATAAATCGACCACATGGTCGAAAAACAAAAATCAAAACCCAAAATTTATATTTTAGCGTAGGTGTACCTTTTGAGAGCGCTATTGAGAATACTACTCAATTTACGTGTAATCTACGCCACTAAATCAATCATCAATCCATTTGGCACTTGTACTTAACTCAGTTTAACACATGAGTAACAAATACATGAAATTCTTAAATAATACTTCATTTATCCATGAGTAACTACACAAATTTCAAAAATCAACAGGTAGTATCAATTTATTTCAAATACAGGGTTAAGTCATAATTTCAATTTATTTGCAATTTCATTCCAGTTTATTATGCTGGAATTTATTTCCTTGGTTTATATTCCATTCAATTCCATTTTAAATTGTTGATTAATTTTATTGAACCAACCAATCATCCAATAACAAACAATTCACAACCAACAACCGATATACAACCAAATCAATTGAATTTACATTCAATTTAATATTTACGTTGGTTTAACAAATTTGAACACCAATCGGCTAATATCTGATTGATTTCTATTTACTATTATTCATTCATTTTTGAAATTTTAAATCTATTTCATTTAATTTCAATATGATTATTAATTTAATTTCAATTAACCAGGTTAAGTTCCAATTCAAATTTTTAATTCAATTTGAATCCCATTCAAATCAATCAACATAAAAAATCTCAATAATTTAATAAAATTATTTCTTTTCTATATAAAATATAATTTGGGTCAAATTATTTCATTTACCCTCTTTAAAAACAATATTGTATCCATTACTAGTTCAACGCTTCTTAACACTTGAACTGACCAATAAACACAATACAAAACATTTGTATATGAAATTTTCAAATATGCTCTCATACATACATATATATATATATATAACACACTTAACTCAATCTAGGGTATTACTAACCCCATCTCTATTGAGTTACACCGCAGAGCCAAGGTTATTACTAAACCAATAGCTCTGATACCACTGTAATGACCCGTGAATTTTCGACCCCGAAAGTCGACACAAAACACCATGTCGAATTTTCAAGCATCGGAAACACTGGAACATAATTAGAAAGAAATTCGAGTGTGAGATAAGAAAGAAAGAAATATTAGAATAGAAGGAGAAGAAGAACCAATATAACACAGAATCTGAATCTCATATCGCAGCAAAACAAAATATAATATAGAAATAAATCTTTACTGAGAGCTTTTAAAAATACCTACAATCATCAGAGTACCTCAACACATCTGGACAGTTATAATAATCTGTCCTCATACACAACACACAGCGGATTAACAATCATATAATATACGTCTGAATTTTCCCAGCTCGTCTCTTCATAACATCCGATAATCTGAACCTGTACAACCTGGTCTAACCCGAGCATTACAAACGACAGGTCGGTCTGGTGAACCAGAGTGAGAAACACACACTAAGTTTAAAGGTACCACACAACTTGATTTTTAAAGTCCAAAATCCTTTTGAAAGAAAAGGATAATCATAAGACCAAATTTACACATAAATACGGACGGTTTTTACCTTACGATAACCCAAAATGTTTTTGAAATCAATATCTTTTCTGATATTATAATAGTGTTTAAGTACAAATAAATATCAATCTAACAGAACGCTTGCATCTCACGCTCCATATATATAGTATACAATAAAAACCGAAAGCGCTTATTGGAGAATGGATTTCCATGGCAAGGTATGGGCAACCACCTTTCCGACAATGTACCTCCAAAGATGGATACATTGGTGTTCAACAAGAACATCTTGCAACCCAGGCTAAACATGACCGGCCCCTCACTTCACTTGAGAGTACCGAATATATCATCATCACAGTTGGGGGCCAGCCAACCGAATCGATAGCATACATACAAAAATTAAAATGGGACAACCAAAAGCATTTGATTTCTCCAGATCAGGTAATGATATACCCTTTTGATGGGTGCGACCCACATGGCCATGCGACCTACCCGATTTTAACCATTTCCCGGTTGATGAGACTTGAGGTCAAAATTAATTAATTAATTAATTTGTTCATGTATTTAATTATTCTTTTCTTTTAGAACATCTGGCCACCATCCACTTTGAATGCCACATCATCAGATCCGCAGGACATCACTAATTGACGTCCACAAAATACTCTAGTTGTTAGGTTAAGAGAACTATCGTTCTCCCCACCAACTATGGTACGTTTGAAGAAATCAACGTACATGATCCCTTTGGAAATACTCTCTCAGACATCCGTCCATACAAGTCATCCAGGAATAGGATGAACCGAAGGCACTCTCCTACCACATCCTAGGTATCACCTTATAGATCAACAGCGAGTAGTCCTTGCAATCCTAGATTCCAATCACGACAGAATTCAAGTTATAATATCTCCGTCCGCTAAACCAGAGAAAATCAACAAGTAATTCTTCCGCTCATGAAGATCAACGGTCTTCAATTGCTCCATCTTCACTCAGCATCTTTATGTATTTGTTGGTTCGGAATGATTTTCGAATATAAATTCGATCCCGATCTTTCCTTAGCAACAATCGTATGAGCCAGATTTTGATAGTCGGTTATTTAAACTATCAAATAAATAATCATGAGAGTAAAATGAGTTTACTAGTTCACTGCCAGCATTACATGGCCTTTTTAATTAAATTATGTTAATTATATTCTTAAAATCTTCCAATATTTGGAGTTTATATTTTATTTCTTATTATAAATAAGAATATTCTAAAAAATCATTTCATTCCCTGATAAACTTTTCGAATACAGTTTTTCATATCATTTATGGAAATCATAACTTATGTTTCTCTCAATTCTCTCGTTTATAAACTAATACCATTCTTGGATAATCGTGAAGTCATTCAAGTTGGGGTATTTTATTTACTCTCTCAGACCTTGAACAACAACATTCGTATCTTTAGAATAGATAGAAGTTTATTAACCACACATTTTCCTTTGAAAACCTTATTTAAATCTCGACAACATTTATTTAATTATTTATTAAATAAACTATTGTTTTACTAATTCTCTATTAATCTTTAATGTTCCTTTATAATGTTATACCCGAGCTTCGATTCCATTAAAAATAGAATCCTTTATAAAATTCTTCAATATCTCTTTATAAATATTCTTCAACTTGTTTGCAACAACAGTACTATATTGTTTTTAAATCATATATAACAATCTTTAACAAATCTAATATAAATATCTTTATAAATCTTTACCTATTTGACATCTGGTATGAACCCTTATATTTATTTATATTAAAACAATTGAACTTATCATCTGTAACAAACGTTACAGATTCTATTGCAAAACTTTTTATTTTCTTTATTTATACCCTTTTCAAACCATTATGACAACTTATCCGTTGTCAGAAATCCCATAGCGATCTTTTTAGGATCTGTACTTATAAATCAAATAGTTCAAGTTATTATTTGTAACAATTATTACAAATTCATTATTTTCAAAACTCTAACTTCCTTTACCAGTTCCATTTGTAAATCATTATCGACAACTAACATTTCGATTTCATTTCTATTCCTAACTTCCATTTACAAAATCGTTTGTAAACCATTTACGGCAACTTATATTCATTACCATTTCCAAAACTTTTTACTTAGCTTATATTCTCGCCTTTGATTAACATTCCGAAATTTGGAATATCACATTCCGATCTTCGGAATAAATCTGACTTTGTTAACCATTCTGAATTTGGAATATCACATTACGAACCTCAGAATAAATCTCCCTTCGTTATTTCATGCTATTTCCCCACTTCTCAATTTCTTTTTCTAACTTTAAATATTAAGTAAATATTTGATTCAAGCTATCATATTTGCTTAAAATCCTTTTTATAAATTCGTTAAAAAAACTCGGTTTTAAAATAAAACCCATTCATAAACTCCTTTCACAATTCAATTCGAGTCCATTTCAACTTCGATTACTTTTTAAAAGAATTCCAATTAAAAGTAATCTCTTATATTATTATTAATTAAAATAATTATTTACATCGTCATTAACTACTATAGTAGTAGTTAAATTCTTTAGTAACTAAAATAAATAGTAAATTCCTTTTTAAAATCTTATTAAAATTGAAACAAATATTTGTTAAACTTATTTCATGGGATTAATTAAAAATAAATAAATTTAATAACAATCCCCGTTAAAACGGTTGACTTACTCAACTCAATACACAATTAATTCATTAATTGATTTCAGTTATTTCCCACTTTAAATTAATTAATAATATAATTAATTTAAATAATTCCATTTAATTGTTTCTATAAAACAATTATTCAAATCTTAACTGTTAGGTTAATTTTATACTCTCTTGCTTATGAAACTGATTAACATTAGAATTTACTTTATAAAATCAATTAATAATCACTTATAAATTTAAATAATAAATAATAACTATTTATTTATTTTTATTAACTTTTATTCAAAATAACAGATTTAAATAAAACTATTTTCAGTTATAGAATAAATTTTATAACTTCACTTCTATTGATTTACCTGATGGTAAATCAATATTTATAAAACGATTGATTTATAGGACATATACTGCCAATTACTCATCCAATACTGCTCATTGGTTAAAACAAAATAAATTTTCAATTTCAGTTAAATGGTCGACAACCAAGCCAATCATCCAATCAGAACAGTTTATACAATAATAATAATATGAAAATAAATAATATCTAATATATTTGAGGAATCCCGTTGGATCCCTCCAACCTGTACTTCCCTGCATTCAAATAGATTATTTCCAATAATATTATTCAATTCAATTTAACTGATAATTTCAATTACCATAAATAACGACTATTTAACATCACTAGTTAACAAAACAATTCAAATAATTAAACACGTTTATTTTACAAACGTGACCACTAAGATAAGTTACCTTAATTGGGACTAATAGTTAAAGTAACGATTTGGTGTTTCACTGAAATTAAACAATGTTTAATTTCATGGGTTTGATAAATATGTGAATATATATAATTAACAAACAATCAACCATTAGCATCCATAACAATCATTATCAATCATAGCGCACAATTATAAAACGCAACTTATATAAAATATAAATGGGAAAAACTGAGTGAGTTTAACTCGCCTTGATTTCGTTGTTAACGACTTGTTTTAATTAAATTAAACAGTTGTTTAATTTAATTATAAATTCTGGTTGATTCCAATCGTGTCCAGTTCTGCTCCATAATGTAGATCTCGTTACTGTGATCCCAACGTTCTTTGTTTTGTTTAATTCTGATCACATAGGAGCATGTTACTGATATTATAAATATACGATTTTATTTAAACTAATCTATTTCTTAATTAAAATAAATTATTATACTAATCTAATTACATTGGCTAACTTCTAGATGGAATAACATGGCCGACTTTACTCTGTCTCTTTTGTTCATTCTGCTATTCAGTCCCTCCGATATACACCTACAACAAATCCACATTTATTTAATTTTAAACCTAACTTCTTTATAATTAAACAATAATAATTCTAATTACTGGGCTTCATCGCTACAGGGTCAATCCATTTCTAATTTTCGCTGGCCCAATCCTTTTGTTGATCACCACGCTGCTTCCCTCTTCGTATACATATCCCTTCCCTGCATCCACACACCGAAAGCCACACATGCCATCCCTTTCATGAATGTTGCGCCCTATCCCGACCCCTTGACCTCAATCAGCCATCGCCAATTCAAGCGCGCCAACGCCTTTGTCCTCCGCCCTGAGCAGATCACAGCTCGACCCTGCCGTTCAATAGCAATCCACCTCGAAATTGTCGTGCTTCCTGATAGAATTCCGGTCATTATGATAGCCTAAATCAGATCGTACCCATTGAGAATGTCGATCTCAGTAAGCTTAATATTTTTGCTTTTGGGAGTTTGTAGGATTGGAACGTTGATGGAAAGAAAAATGGAAAGAATCGATGGAAGGTTCTGCATCGTTGAAAACAAATGGAGGTGGGTGTAATTCATTGGTTGATCAAACATTAGGTTTTGACCGAGCGAAGCTGCGTTGAAGACAATATATAAAGGGTGCATTGAATTTTATTATTAATTTAATAATCGAAACTTCCACCTGAAGTATCCCCTCAAATTACTCACATACGACCTCGTTTTTAATAAACGATGGTAATCTTAGCATAAAAAAATATTCCGGACCCAATGAGACAGGTTTCATCGAATTTTGAGGTCGTTCGTGAAAAGTCCTTTATAATTATCGATGAAAAATCAAGCGTTTAAAATTCCTATAATTACAAAAAAACAAAAAATTTTGAAACCTTGACATTCCACTAGATCTTTTCCTAACGGATCCAATGAATCTTGTTTCATCAAATTTGGAGTTCGTTTGGCTAGTCGTTTATTCGTTAAAAGTTACCACTGTCGAAATTGACAAAAATAATATATATGATTAAGGCGTTTATCGCTGCCACAATCAAACGGTAAGTCCGATTGACACGAAAATTGAAATCATACAATAATTAATTAATACGAATCTAGTGACACTAGTTTCGTTGCATTCCGAGACTGTTTCCCGGTACACTATTTTTATACGCACCACAATGCCATATTGGACACCAAATTTCACAGTCTCCAAAAATAACAAACTATATATTTATCCTGGCTCTAAACATCAATATGGATTCAATGGAACTGGTTTCGTAGCTTAATTCGATCATCTACTCAAGTTACACTCAAATATCTCTCTATTAAATTAATTTAATTTAATTACGTGCTATATAAAATGACTGGGCGTTTACGACTTCCGTTGTCACATACGGCATCGGTTTGCCATAAAATTTGTTTTACTTACAATAATTTAACGATACGGTTCCAATAAAATTAATTTCATCGAAAATGGAGACTTTTTGCAAAATGGCTATTTTTAACGCTTATATAATATCGAATATTATATAAATTCCCAAATAAATCATTTAAATAATAATAAATTATTCTCATCATATATATCCAAACATAATATATATACAACTCCAATTATAAATTATACAATTCAATATCTGCATTTTCGGGTTAACGATATTCAATTTATAATAAAACTGCTTATTTATTAATTTAAATAAACATTATATTTTAATAACGATTTCCATAGCGACTATTTTAAAAATTGAATTGGACCTAACTAACAATCTATAACACGAAATCTGGATTTTTCTCTTCCATATGAAAATTATAATTAACTAGATTCCAACGTTTCTTGTTTCACATAAATCCGACTTATATCGGACCCTGTATATTCAATTGAAGTTCAGAAATCAATATTACGAAATTTCGTGCTATTTGGAGCTCGATTTATATTATATATAAATTTATCGTTCATACTTCGTTTTAAATAAATGAATTCAATATTAAAATCCATTAATATTCCAAGTATAATATTTAAAACAATAAATTAAATTAAATATTCGACTACCAACATACGGGACATTACAAAAAAGCTTGACGAACTCCATGGATTCCCGATCGATGTTCTTTACTCCTCCAATGCTAACTCACTCAGTTTATCCCACTTGTATTTTATAAGTTGGGTATAATTCTTGTATGCTATGATTGTGTAACACCCCGTATTTTTAACAACACTAACAGAGGATTAATTAAATAACAATTAATTTAATATTCAGAATTAAGGGAAACAGACTGCACCATTGTGCCGTCTCAAAATTCTGGTCAAGACGACATTTGGTTTGCATAAAATGGACACCGTATGAAGAAGTTATGAGGGTTTAAAGTATGTATACATGCAATACACACAGACATACACATAGGGTCCAAGAATTCAAAATCGTGTCCAGAAAGTTCAAATTTCAGAAATTTGGGGTGAGCGGGAAAATTCCCGCCTAGAGGAATCGACCCCTTTATGGGGGTGTCGACCCCCAGGTCGAATCCCCCCTAACAGGGGTGTCGACACCAGGTTCGACCTCATAAGGGGTGGGTTGACCCTCCTAGGGCTGACATGGCTAAGTCAGTTCCTGGGGCTGGCAGCTATAAATACATGGTCATTTCTCTTGTTTTCTTCATTGGAGATCACTGAAGTCCAAATGCTGCTGGTGCCTGAACTAAACAGAACCCTTTTCTTCAACAACAATCAACTTTGCAAATCAAACTTAGAGATTCAAGTGTAGATCCAACCTCTACTATTTTCTACCTTTTCTTTTAATCCAAACACTGTGAGTTAGTTACTTTTAGATTTAAATGATTAAAAGTAATTTATGATATGACTGTGATTTGGATATATAGTGCATGTGACTGAATCATATTGGATTTATCATAATTTGTGAATCTATAGGCCTAGACCTTATTATGCTAGATCTATATTATAGATCTAATTATTTGGTGGTTAATTAATCATGTCACCTATGTGGATCTTACCTTTTTTCTAAGTTTGTGGTTAACTTGGGATTATTATTATCGGGACAATTAAATCGTTGTTTAGATCTAGATCATCATGTTGCGATTAATTGGGATCTTTCGTTATTGGGCATATGAATTCTTATTTGGATCTGTTCATCCTAAGTATGTTAGATCCAGTTTTATCATTACCCATTTCACTAGATCTGTTTTTATGTCCACCTTATTATTATGCCAATTACATGTCTATGACAGTATATATGTTTATGTCACTTTTGTTAGAATGATCACTATTGTCATTTTTCCCATCACCTTCCCCTTTTATTGTTTATGGCTTGGCTACTTTCTAACCTAGATGCCGCCAAATATGTATGAATGCGTTAGTGAGGGAACGGGGGAAAATATTTGAATTGACATAACTTGGTTAGTGGATATGAATATGGACATATAATCCACTTTGCACAAAATTGGGGAAAAAGGAGCATGGAACCTATAACGACATAGGTGAGAATTTGGATAATAATGAAATGTCTAAGATTACAAAATTGTAATTGCACTTATGACACGAGGTTAGGTTGCATTAGTGGTGGAAGCCTGCCCAGACCCAACCGGCATATCCAACAACCACTAATGTTGAACCTAATGTGAGAGGTCTAAGTGCACAAATACGAATTGGGCTAAGACACGAGGTAAGGCCCAACTTATGGAAGAAGTCTGCCCGGACCCGACCGGCATATCCAGCATCCACAAGGTGTAGGCCTAATATGGGAGGTCTAGTCCATTATAACCATAAATGAAAATATGGTAATAATTGAAATACTTAACCTAGTGAAATCCATAGGGATTGTGTGAACATGAACATGAATAAGGGGTTAAGTAAACTTGGGGGAGTTAAGTTAAGTATATCTGAGATGGGTGGGTAATATCTAAATATAGGCCCACGAAACTTAACCAATTGGGGGTTATGTAATTAAAGACATCTAGTGGTATACATAACCGATGGAAATAATAAAGATATGTAATTAAAGACACCTAGAGATATACATAATCAAATGGAAAACCTAGTGGGGGATACAAGACAAAGAGGGGAGCTTGTATCATATTGTGTGGGACCCGTTTCATCTAGTAACCTGGAGTAGGTATCATAACATGTACTTCGAACTAGGTCGGAGAAGAGGCATGCTTACTGAACTGATTGTAAGAGATCCAAACGTGGAGGACGGTGTGGGCGACGCAAACTGACTGGGCCATGTGCGTGCATGAGCCGGGCAGAGGGTGATAAGACGACTATGACACCTGTAGATATGGGGCTGTGCATATCAGCGAGGGGTTGCCACTTTAGGACGTGACACATCCTACGATGGGGCTGGCACAGAGTATCTACGCGGATTAGGGAGCCGATCGATTAGGATAGTAGTTAGGATACATTTGGACGTATGCCTAAGTCTATTACCTTATAGTGGAAGGGATCATCTCACTCTAGTTATACTAGTAACAGTTCATAGTAATCATTAGAAGCGTATACACCTTATATCTTGTTCACCTTGTCATACTTGCCTTTTATGTAGTTATCTCTCTCTTATCCACTTTATATGCCTGTCATGCTACTTTTATTTATTTACTTGCTAAAAGTAACCGGACATGCCATACTTTATGTCTGACTCTTTTTGTTTCCTCTTCTTTCTTCCTTTCCCCCTCCAGGTTCTCAGAGTGGGAACACTCAGGCTTGACCATGATTCTGCTTACTTTTGCTGGAGCTGCTGAGATGTATGGCTCAAGTTCCTATCCTGGTTGCTCTGGCTATATTCTGTTTTTGGGGAATTTTATTTCTTTTATGTACTATGATATTTTTGAAGTACAAGACAGTAGCTTTTATGTTGTAATGGGCTTTTGTATTTCAAACATGTGATGTTTTTGGACCACGGTATATTATGATAAATAAAGTTTTTATTCCGCTATTATTTTATATATCTATCTTGTAATATTTCTGTTCTATTTACTATAACGCTTCACGAAACTTAATGCATTTTCTTTGTGAGTGACATTAATGGACGTGGGGTGTCACACTTGGTATCAGAGCTGAAGGTTACCAGATTAGATAAAAGTTTTTGAAAGCTATTTTCAAAAAACATTTTAAAAGAAAGCATTTTCAAAAAGAAAAGTCTGTTTTGAAAAACATTCCTCAAAAAGCCATAAGTAATATCTTTCGATCCGTTGTCTGAATCTCTTTCCTTTCCTTTTTCAGCATATCTGCGGAATTCAACATTCTGGAGGGCGTTACGATACCAGGATGGTTCCGTAGGTATCTGGAGGCCACGGCGCCTACCAAAGACCAAGGAAACGTTCCTCCCCCAGCTGCACCCATTGCTCCTCCTCCTCCGCGTGCAGACAACTTCTCAAAGATCCGCAAAGATTTTCGTGATATAGGAGGGAAGCCATTCCATGGAACCGAGATGTTTGTGGAGGCAAGGAACTGGCTCAAGGAGACCAAGGATTTGTTTGTAATTTTTGAAGTAGAGGATCGAAGAAAGATTCAGTTAGCTGCTTGGCTATTGAAAGATGAAGATTCATTTTGGTGGGAGGTAACCCAAGCAGGTCATCCGGTCGAAACTTGGGATGACTTTAATAGAGGTTTGAGATGAAATTCCTTTCCCAAGCTGAGAAGAGCATGCAGATGGAGAGGTTCGTAGCACTCAAACAAGGGAACTTGATGGTTAAAAAGTATGTAAACAAATTTAACCAGCTGGCAAGATTTGGACTGGAGCTGGTAGACATGCTGCATAAGAAGGCTTTGCGATTTGTTAAAGGGCTAAACGAACCCCTTCATGGGTTAGCCATGTCCCATATCCCAATGGAAGCCACTTTTGAAAGACTTGTCGATATGGCCTTGATTTATGAGGAAGAGAAAGGGGAAAAGAAGGAGGTTAAAGCTGAGGAAACAACGCAAAATAAGAAGGTGTGGCCCAGAAGGGCAACAGCAACAACAACAAAAGAAAGGTGGAAAGAATGACAAGGCCAAGGATAAGAGGAAATGTCACAGTTGTGGGAAAGAGGGTCACTTGGTCAAAGACTGTAAAAGAAGGAAGAACACTTGCTTCAATTGTGGAGAATTTGGACACTTTACTAGGGAGTGCCCAAAGAAAAAGGGATCACAGGGACAAGGTCAAAGGGCAGGAACTTCTGGAGAGCAGGTGCATGCTCTCGCGACCAGTGCTCTAGATAGAGGTAGAAAATTTTCTGTGGAAGGTTTAATTTCTCTTTCAAACCATCCTATTAGAACAATTTTTGATTCTGGCACTTCACATTCATTTATATCTAGTTCTGTGGTTGAATCTCTGCACTTAATTACTAGTATGGTAGTGGATCTTGTAGTTGTCTCAAACCCCATTGGTGGTTCAGCTCATTTATCTATTATTTGTCGGGGTTTGAAAATATCTGTGTTAGGCGTCGAGTTTGAGTGCGACGCGTATGTGCTCGGGTTTATGGGTTATGGGTTGATTCTAGGAATGGATTGGCTTATCATGTATGGTGTCATTCTGGATTGTGAGAAGAGGGTCGTTAGGCTCCTGCCATGCCATGGGAGGACCCTCGAGATTTCTTGTGACCCACAAAGATCGGTTATGCTTAGTTTCCTAGAGTCTCTTGATGCATCTAACGATGATCTGCAATCTGTTCCAGTAGTCCGATGTTATTCTGATGTTTTTGATGAAGCACAGGGTTTACCTCCAAGGCGCGAGATCGATTTTTGCATATATCTAGTGGACAATGCAAAGCCAGTTGCATTACAAGTGTGCCATATGGCTCCAAGGGAAAGGAGGGAGCTGAGTAAGCAAGTATGGGAGCTACTTGAGAAAGAATTTATCAGACGAAGCATATCTGAATGGGGTGTTCCAGTTGTATTCACAACTAAGGCGGATGGTTCACTTCGTTTGTGTGTGGATTATAGAGAATTGAACAAACTCACGAAGAAGAATAGGCACCCACTTCCGAGGATATACGACTTATTTGACCAGCTTGTAGATGCCTCCGTGTTCTCTCAGTTAGACTTGGTCACGGGGTTTCATCAGTCGAGGGTGGCTGAGGATAGTATAGACAAGACTGCTTTTAGGACTCCGGATGGTTTCTTTGAACGGTTAGTTATGCCTTTTGGGTTGATGAATGCACCTGCCTATTTTGTCGATATGATGAATATGGTGTTTCGGGAGTTCCTAAATAAATTTGTCATAGTCTTTGTTGATGATATTTTGGTCTTCTCCAATAGCGAAGAAGAGCATGCCCAGCATTTGAGATAAGTTTTGAAAACTCTCTGTGACCATCATCTTAAGGCAAAGTTCTCCAAATGCCATTTTTGGAGAAAGGAGGTGAGATTCTTAGGGCATGTAGTCTCCAAAGAAGGGATAGTTGTGGATCCCGCGAAAGTAGATGCGGTGCAAAATTGGCAGGTTCCTAAAAATGCAACAGAGCAAGGAGCTTTCTTGGATTGGCAGGTTATTATAGGAAGTTCATTAAGGACTTCGCAAAGATATCAGCCCCTCTCACCAGGCTGATGAAGAAGAACTTGGCATTTTCATGGGTTATAGATTGTGATGTTGCTTTCCAACGTTTGAAGAGGGCTCTTACAACAGTCCCAGTC
Source organism: Allium sativum (assembly GCA_030737875.1). Taxonomy (NCBI): domain Eukaryota; kingdom Viridiplantae; phylum Streptophyta; class Magnoliopsida; order Asparagales; family Amaryllidaceae; genus Allium; species Allium sativum. Next base: position 791,132,152 of record CM060919.1, on the reverse strand, counting down.
TTGACTTTGCCCGATGAGAACAAAGTGTTTACAGTTTACACTGATGCATGTGGTACAGGGATTGGGGCGGTTTTGATGCAAGAAAGAAAGGTAGTCTGTTATGGGGGTAGACAATTGAGAGTTCATGAGAAGAACTACCCCACCCATGATCTAAAACTAGCTACCGTAGTATTCGCGCTAAAGACGTGGCGTCATTATTTACTTGGAGAGAAGTTCGAATTATACACTGATTATAAATCTCTTAAGTATATGTTCTTGCAGAAGGATATAAATTTAAGGCAACAAAGGTGGATGGAGTTCTTAGCTTCTTATGATTTTGAAATAGCTTATATCCCTGCAAGGGTAATGTGGTGGTTGATGCACTAAGTAGGCAGAGGACGACCTTAAGTCCTCTGTTTGTGGAGAGGAAAAGCTTGGAGTTCATATCAACCTTTGACTTAGACCCTCCATCAAGATTTTGCCTGATTTGTATGCATCACTAGAAATACGAGCAACTCTTATGGATCAGATAGGAGCTTCGCAGCAAGGTGACTCACAGATTTTAGACATTATGGATAAGCTCAGAAAAGGGAAGACTTCTAGTCATCTCAGTCGATATACCATAGACGAAAAGGGGTGGTTGCGACAAGATGGAAGGCTTTTTGTTCCTCAAACTAGAAGTTTGATAAAAGCAGTCCTAGAAGAAGCCCACCATTCGAAAATGACTATTCATCCAGGCGGTGGCAGGATGTATAGATACATGAAAAGGGTTTTCTTTTGGGTTGGGATGAAGAAAGATATGGTAGAATTTGTTTCTCAATGTTTAGTTTGCCAGCAAGTCAAAGATGAGCAGAAGAATCCCGGTGGTTTACTTCATCCTTTAGAAGTCCCACAGTGGAAGTGGGAGAGCGTCTCTATGGATTTCGTAGATGGTTTGCCTGGATCAAAGAAAGGCAATACCAATATCTGGGTTGTGGTAGATAGACTCACTAAGAGCGCTCACTTTATTCCAATTAAGAGTAAGAGGACAACATCATGATTGGCTGCAATCTATGTCCGAGAAATAGTTCGTCATCATGGAGTACCTTCCAACATCGTGAGCGATTGTGACCCGGTCTTTACCAGTGAATTTTAGAGGATCTTGCAAGAAGCATTAGGTACACAGTTGTTTTGAGAATCGCTTATCATCCTCAGACCGAGGGGCAGACGTAGAGGGTAAACAGAATTCTTGAAGATCTTTTAAGGCTGTGTATCCTAGACTTAGGAGGGACTTGGGAAGAGCATCTTCCTTTAGTAGAGTTTGCCTATAACAACAGTTATCTAGCTAGCATCGGCATGGCACCCTTCGAAGCATTGTACGGACGACCCTGTAGATCACTAACTTGTTAGTGGGAATCTACAGAAATGTTATTACTTGGACTAGATATGGTTAGAGAAACGTCCAAGAAGATTGACCTTATTCAACAGTGGATGAAGACAGCACTAGATAGGCAGAAATCCTACACAGACAAGAGAAGGACTAACATCAAATTTGAAGTGGGAGACCTAGTTTTTATTAAAGTTTCACCTCTGAGGAATGTGGTTCGCTTCGGATCTGTAGGGAAATTGGCACCCAGATTTGTGGGGCCATTTCTCCTAACCGAAAGGATTGGCCAAATGACCTATAGAGTAAAGCTCCCAGAAAATCTATCCGGCGTTCAAGATGTTTGCCACATTTCACATCTGCGGAAGTGCTTGCATGACACCGCTAAAGTTGTTGAGCCAAGTATATTAGAGGAAGTAGAAGTGGAACGGGAGGCAACAGTTAGACGAGTTCCTACCCATTTTCTTGGATCAGAAAATTAAGAAGCTACGCAATAAAGAGATCAAGCTGATAAAGGTTCAATGGGGAGATAACCTAGAGGGTGCGACTTGGGAGTCCGAAGACAAGATTCAGGCTTCGTACCCTTTTCTTTTCGAGGGTATGTTCTTAACTCCTTTTCCAAAATTTTATCTGGCTTGTTTCCATCATTTGAATATATCCTATCCATAGTATTTTCGACCTTTAGATAGGAATCCTATGGATGTAAACATGTGTTTGAGACATTTTATGTTTGATGGATGCAAGTGGACACAAGCGTTTGCTAGTGGCTGCCTGTGGATGCATATACACACACATTAGGCACTAGATCGGCTTAATCACTCTCATACTGCATATGGATGTGTGTGCATTTTCCTTTTTTTATGGATGGAAACAGATGTATTAGCATATGGATGTTGCATTTTGACAAATGAGTGTGCACACATATAGAACTCACATGTTATAATAGGATTATTTGTATACATATTGGATACATGGCACTAACATACATAGCATTAAGGAGGTCAGCTTAATCAGCAGACCGCCTGATCTTCGCATTATTATTGGGACATATACACACACCTTTGCATATATTCATTTGAGCATTAGAAGTCGTTAAGGACAATGGATGCCAGTGATTGATGGACAAGTAGATGAATAATGGATGGTAGGATATGCATTTTTCTTAACTTGGAGATTTCGGGGACGAAATCGTTTGAGTAGGGGAGAATGTAACACCCCGTATTTTTAACAACACTAAAAGTGGATAAATTAAATAATAATTAATTTAATATTCAGAATTAAGGGAAACAGACTGCGCCATTGCCTCCATCTCGAAATTCTGGTCAAGATAGACATTCGGTTTGCGTAAAACGGACATCGTATGAAGAAGTTATGAGGGTTTGAAGTTTGTAAACGCGTAAGATATATATATATATACATATACATACATACATACATACATATATATATATATATATATGTATATATTGGGTCCAAGAATTCAAATTCGGGTCCAGAAAGTACAAATTCGTTCAAATTTCAGGAATTCGGGGTGAGCGGGAAAATTCCCGCCTAGGGGAGTCGTCCCCTTAAGGGGAGTATCGACCCCTAGTTCGAACCCCTAAAGGGGGCGTCGACACCAGGGTCGACCATCTAAGGGGTGGGTCGACCCCCTAGGGATGATGTGGCTAAGTCAGTTTCTGGGGCTGGCAGCTATAAATACATGGTCATTTCTCTTGTTTTCTTCATTAGAGATCAATGGAGGCAAAATGCTACTGGTGCCTGAACCGAACAGAACCCTTTTCTTCAACAACAATCAACTTTGCAAATCAAACTTGCTATTTTCTACCTTTTCTTTTAATCCAAACACTGTGAGTCAGTTACTTTTAGACTTAAATGATTAAAAGTAATTTGTGATATGACTGTGATTTGGATATATACATGCCTGTGACTGAATCATATTGGATCTATCATAATTTATGAATCTATAAGCCTAGACCTTATCATGTTATATCTATTTTATAGATCTAATTCTTTTGTGGTTAATTAATCATGTCACCGATGTGGATCTTACCCTTTTTCAAAGTTTGTGGTTAACTTGGGACTATTATTATCTAGACAACTAAACCTTTGTTTAGATCTATATCATCATGTTGTGATTAATTGAGATCTTTCGTTATTGGACATATGAATTCTTATTTGGATCTGTTCATCCTAAGTATGTTAGATCTAATTTTATCATTACCCTTTTCACTAGATCTGTTTTTATGTCCACCTTATTATTATGCCAATTACATGTCTATGCCAGTACATATGTTTATGTCACTTTTGTTAGAATGATCACTATTGTCATTTTTCCCATCACCTTTCGCTTTTATTGTTTATGGCTAGGCTACTTTCTAGCCTAGATGCCGCCAAATATATACGAATGCGTTAGTGAGGGAACGGGGGAAATATTAGAATTGGCATAACTTGGTTAATGGATATGAATATGGACATATAATTCACTTTGTACAAAATTGGGGAAAAAGGGCCATGGAACCTATAACCTATAATGACATAAGTGAGAATTTGGATAATAATGAAATGTCTAAGATTACAAAATTGTAATTGCACTTATGACACGAGGTTAGGTTGCATTAGTGGTGGAAGTCTGTCTGGACCCGACCGGCATATCCAGCAACCACTAATGTTGAACCTAATGTGAGAGGTCTAAGTGCACAAATACGAATCGGGCTAAGACACGAGGTTAGGCCCAACTTTTGGAAGAAGTCTGTCCAGACCCGACCGACATATCCAGCATCCACAAGCTGTAGGCCTAATGTGGGAGGTCTATTCCATTATAACCATAAATGAAAATATGGTAATAATTGAAATACTTAACCTAGTGGAATCCATAGGGATTGTATGAATATGAACATGAATAAGGGGTTAAGTAAACTTGGAGGGGTTAAGTTAAGTATATCTGAGATGGGTGGGTAATATCTAAATATAGGCCTACGAAACTTAACCAATTAGGGGTTATGTAATTAAAGACATCTAGTGGTATACATAACCGATGGAAATAATAAAGATATCTAATTAAATACACCTAGCGGTATACATAATCAAATGGAAAACCTAGTGGGGAATACAAAACAAAGGTGAGAGCTTGTATCATATTGTGTGGGACCGTTTCATCCAGTAACCCGAAGTAGGTACCAAAATATGTACTCCGAACTAGTCGGAGAAGGGGCACGCTTACTGGACTGTTGTAAGAGATCCAAATGTGGAGGACGTTGTGGGCAGCACAAACCAACCGGGCCATGTGCGTGCATGAGCCGGGCAGAAGGGGATAAGATGATCGTGACACCTATAGATATGGGGATGTGCATATCAGTGAGGGGTTTCCACTTTAGGACGTGATATATCGTACGGTGGTGCCGACACAGAGCATCTACGCAGATTTGGGAGCCGATCGATTAGGGTAGTAGTTAGAATACATTTGGACGTATGCCTAAGTCTACCACCTTATAGTGGAAGGGATCATCTCACTCTGGTTATACTAGTAATAGTGCAGAGTAATCATTAGAAGCATATACTGTAGCGACCCGGATTTTGAGCGACTTTGGTTATCGACATAAGCACGATGTCGATAACCAAACCATCGAAAAATCCTGGTAATTAGTGAAAGAAATTAGAGGGTGAGGAAAGATAAGATAGAAAATTAGAATAGAAGAAGAAGAATAACACAACATCAGAGTAACACGAATCTCACAGCGGAACGAATAAATATATTTCATAACATAACTTTGAAATACAAATTTGTACTTGAATATACATGTCATTATCAAAGTACAGCACTTACAACACAGCGGAAATAACTATAGCTATATGATCCTGAAGCCTCCTGCTCCAGCTCTTCCAGTATATCTGTAATTCCTGACTACTTGACTGCCCGTACAAATTTAGGCACCCGGCTTTGCAACCATCCCTTCATCCCCCCAGATAGCAGGGTAATACCCCACCGTGACTTACGTTGGTACCCCAGCACCACATTTTACGGCCAGCCTTTTGACTTCACAACCAACCCTACCAAAGGGACATGTAGGAGTAAGAGTCTCCCGTTCGCCACCTAACGAAAAGCGAGAACCGCCTATCATGCGACACATGCCCCAAGCACGCAACATGGACTGGTATGAGTAAAACAGTTTAAAAACAGTTCGAACAAGTAAACGATATCTCATAAGACCACGCCGCATAACGGAACGGGTTTTTCCCTTATGAGAATCCAAAATATCTTTATATCAAAACCTTTTGATATTATAATAATGTCTATCAACCACAGTATATATATAATCATCTAGCAGAAACGCTTTCATCTCACGTTCTACATATATAGTATACAATCAAAACCGCAAGCACATATTGGGTAATGGATTTCCAACTATGACAAGGTATGGAACCACCTTTCGCTAATGTACCTCTAGAGAGGAATACACTGGGTTCAACAAGAACATCTTGCAACCCGGCCACACATGACCGACCACTCATTTCGCTTGAGTGTATCGAATGTATATCACCAACAGTTGGGATCAGCAACCGTTTCCCGAATGGGACAGCATCAACAATAGATTTTTAGAAGTAAATGAAACTCTAGATCAGGTGATTATACACCCTACTTCGGTGCGACCGACTTAGCCATGCTGCCTGCCCGATTTCTGTCATTTACCGGATGATGAGGCTAGAAGCTACGCTTTATCATCATACCAGATTCACTTTGAATGTCACATCGTCAAATCCATCAAATCACCGATTGACGTCCTCAACCATACATTACGTGTTAGCTAAAAGAAGTTTCCTTCTTCGCTTCCACTCTTGGTACAGTTGGAGAAATCAATATACGTGATCGTCTGGAAATACTCTGTCAGACATCCGTCCATACAAGTCACCCAAGAACAGGATGAACTGAAGGCACTATTTCTATTAATAGAAAAAGTCCTTGCACTCTACTCCGTCTTCGATTATCTTTATATAATCTGATTCGCACGCTACTGCCGATATGGAGTGGTTCTTCGGATAATAATCCAACCGGTCTCTCCATATTGACAACGATGGTCAAAACTTCGATAGTCTGTGATTTAACTATCGAATAAAAACAAGTGTTTCGATAGTCGATGATTTAACTATCGAATAAAACAAGTGTTCATCCAAACATCCAACAATCAGTGAGCCTTTAATTAATATTTCATTAATTAAATCATTTCTCTATTTCTTTATCAATATTTGTTAACCAAATATTTTCAATAACCATATTGGCCTTTTACGTTCTTTGGAAAACATTTCCATATATCGCCTTCTTTTTATTTTCTAAACTTTAGAAAATATATGTTATTTATAATTGGAAAATATTCCAATTACTTATCTCTTTTCCAATCTCGTTTATTCTGTACTTAGGAAATATTCTATTCTATTTCCAAGCTTATACTTATTTGGGTTAAAACAGATGTTGTGTAAAACATCGTTACGACAACCCAAATACAGTATTTAACTAATTCTTATTCCACATTGATCTTCGAGCCTGAATCTTGCTACTTATCGGTATATCATGAAATCAACCAAGTTGGGGTATAATTACCTCTCAGACCTTGACTGAATAACATTTAACGTCAAAATAGACAAGACTACTTACTCGAATAACCAATACCATACAACTGATTATTCACCTTCAAACACATATACATTTTCTCTTTCTATTCTTACTAGATTTTATTCCTAGTCTTCCTTTTTGATTATACTATTCTATTTCTAAGTTCGTTTTCTTATCGACTTCTATATATTTTGATATGTTAATTTCTAACTATCAAATTATCTTAAAAATATTCTATCTCCTTAAATTCCCGGAAAAATTCGCCATAACCTCCTTTGTACCGGGAGCATCGGGAAATTTCAAATAGCTTTCCCGGTCCTTCTTATCTTAAAAAGAAAAAGAAAAAGCCAAGCGGCTTGCCGATACGGCGCATAAAATCTCATATATGAATTAACTACGTACCTTTTTGTCGGGCAATCTACATATATATACCTTCTAACACTTTATTCCAAACCTGTCTCCTGTATCTATACCTGCTCAATCTATTTAACTATACCAAATCATTTTAACTCAATTTGTTAAATAAATTTGTTACTTAACTCTTCAGTCTATTTCACCTTCATATTTGAACATGACATGTTCAAATATGTTTTAACTGCATATTAACAAATTCTAATTATACTCATACTCTCGTTTCCTTATCGACTTCTCTATTCAAATTCCAATTCAATTCTATTTGAATTCTCTTTATTTAAACTTCATTTGAATTCTATAGTTTAAAGTCCATTTGAATTCTATATTCAAACCCTATAGTTAACTTCATTTGAATTCTATTTTCAAATTCTATTTGAATTCTCTGCATTATTTATAAACAACGTTTATAACTTCACTTAAAATCCCCCATTATATATTTATAAACAAAGTTTATAAATTTAATTCAAATCTCATCTTTTCATTTATAAACAAAGTTTATAAATTCAATTCAAATCCCACATTTTTATTTATAAACAGAGTTTATAAATTCAACTCAAATCCCATATTTTCCCTTTATAAACAGAGTTTATAAATTCGATTCAAAACCCACCTTTCATTTATAAACAGAGTTTATAAATTCAGTTACTTGTTTTATATACCTTCAAAACAAGTTAATATTTTCTATAGTTTTATTTAAAATTCAAATTCTATTTATAAAAATAGAATTCCCTTTCTAAATCTCAAATACCCTTTCCGATATTTTTATAAATCAATATTCAAGCTCTAGTGGTATTTTCAACAATCAGATCAACCAATTTTCAATCACTTGAATTTAACACATCATATAGGAATATATATGAAATCAAACAAACAACAAACATATAATATATTTTTGAGGAATCCAGTTGGATTCCTCCGACCTGTTTTCCTGCATCCACAGATGTTAGTCAACATAGTAATACCCATCCTGCTTCGAGGCAGGATATCGCGGTATAGACGGTCATCCACTAATCATAGCGTGGGGCGTATAGGGTAATCATCCGCTATGGTACCGCGGGCATCCGCTAATGAAACTGCGGGAATCCAACCAATCATCAACCCAATATATATATAATAGTCCTAAATAACTAATATATTTAAATCAACCAAACAGTATTCAAACAAGCAACAATAATTATTTTTAACGACATAAAAATAATTCTAATTAAGGTGAGTGAGATTTACTCACATTGTTTTTCCTTTGCCGGGTATCCAATTTAATCTCATATCTGCGTCCATGAATCGACTCGGCTTGTCTTAATAAATTTATCAAGCTCCTTACTCCTCTACATACCTCAACTTGAACCCTCACCACACAACCTTCACCATTTAACCAAATTCCAATTCCACCACACGAGCAGCACAACATCTCGAATACCATCCTTCACTTTTGCAAAGACCAAAACTGTCGAGCCTCCACTTGATTAAAACCATCACCAGTATTCGAACTCCCTGTCCAGTTGAACTCCTTCGAACATGCCAAGTACAACAGCATCGATCCCCCCACACTGTCCTGTTTCAAAACCAAACTCCGATCCCAAACCCCATCCGAACATGCGAATTCTGGTGAGCTCGCTACAGGTACACGCGATACTCGTTGGTACCAACATCCACCAAATCGTGCCACCGTACCCAAAATCGAACACACGAGTTGATTTCCCAAACCCCTAGATCGCGATTTACAAACTCGAACACTGACTCACGATGAACTGCGTCGCGATTTGGATTAACACCTTCGAACGAAGACCATCGTGATTCCCAACCCTAATTCGAACAAAACTATCGAGCCCACTTGCGAGCATCTCCATAGCTGGTGACAGCGAGCTACCGAGCACCAGGAACTCGCGGCCTTCACAGGCGATCTTGATTTGGATTTTATGAAAGAGCGGCCTTTCTTTTGAGCGGTTTTTTAGAAATGGGAAAATCAGATTTTGGTTTTGATTTATAGAAGGGGGTTGGTTTGATTTGTGGGATTAAAAAGGCCACGGTTTGATTTCTCTTTGCGGTTGTGAAATGAACAGGGAGGCCAAGGATTTTGTGGAGGGGAGAAGCTCGTGTGTTTGATTTTTGGTCCACTGATATTTTATTTTAATTTAATTAAATAAAAACTATATCCTTAAATTTAAATCGCTCCGTGATCCCGAACTCCTTTCTGATCCCAACAACTGTCAATCTTAGGGTAATACCCCTATTCCGGACTCACTGGGATAGGTCACGAGGTCTAATTTGATCACCTGTAGTTGATATTTATTCAAACCAATATAAATTAATTTCGAAACAATTTATTTCCTCGAAAATAAATAATTATTATTATCGTTATAAATTCAATTAAAATTTCCTATTAATAAATTTGAACTGTTTTTAATTCAAATTAAAATTTGAATTCAACTAAAACCATTTTTGTATTCTGATAATTTAATATATTCGATATTAAATCGAATTTGATTATTAAACTGATAACTCAAATATAAAAATTCACTTATATTACCAAACCAATATTTAAATTAAATATTAAATATTCAAAATTACCCCATAAGAAATCCGGGTCATTACATTCTTCCCCACTTAAAATAATTTCGTCCTCGAAATTGCTAAGGTAGAAAAAGTGCTACCAACCTATTACTTTTCAAACTCCATTTATGTTGAAACTCAATATTTCAAATTTCCTTACGTAACTCTCTTTCGAATAAATCCCTATTCGATAACTCCTCCCTTCGAATAACTATATTCGGTAATCTCTCTTTCGAATAACTAGATTCGAAAACCTTTCTTCGAATAAATTATATTCGATTTACTCTATCAATTTACTCTATTGGATTTAACTCTTATCGATTAACCCTATCGAATAACTAAATTCGATAACTCCTTCGAATAACCAATATTTTATAACTCACTTCGATTAAACTAATCGATAACTCTTTTCAATTAAACTATAATCGATAACTCATTTTGATTAAACTATAATCGATAACTCATTTCGATTAACAAATAATCGATAACTCCTTTCGATTAACTAATAATTGATAACTCCCTTCGAATAACCAAATTCGATAATTCCTTTCGTTCTATTCTATATTCGATAACTCCTTTAGTTCTATTCGAATAAACTAATACTTGATTTAACTTCATTCGCTTGACTCTAGATCGCAGCGATCACAATGGTTACGCCTGATTCCCCCAGGAAACATCCGACCGCCCTAGGCTATCTGCAGCCCTGCGAATTACGCTAGCAGTCGTACGAAATGGCACTTATCCTGAGTAACTATGGTTGACTAACTCTATCTCAATAACTATATTCAATCCACTTTAATTGAATAACTAACATTCAATTAAATCCTAATTCGATTTACCATGTTCAATTAACTCTATCTGGTTAACTCTAAATTGGAATAACAAATATTCGATAAATTCTAATTGAATAACTAATATTCAATTAACTCAACGGATTAACCCTAACTGATTAACTCTAACTGGTTAATTCTAACTCTAATCGATTTATTCTAACTCTAATCGATTTCTCTTATTCGAATAACTCCTATTGGATAGCGTTTATTCATTTATAAAGATTTACTTTTAGTAACGGTTCTTCACTTTATCAATGTTCTCTTTAATAACGTTACTTCACCTATACAGGTGTTGTGTACCCCTTTCTATTTAAAACAATCGGTGTTAAAAACCAATATCTCTTCTCTATATAAGCTCAGACTTATATATTCCATTTATCGAATGATAAATATTTTATTTAATTTATAAACTGTTATTTATAAATTAATCTTTACTATTTATCTGTTAAAAACAGATTTCCATTTTCTATTCATCTTCTGAATATTCCTTCGATTAAATTATATTTATTTAACAAATAAATATCTCATTTATAACATTATATTTATTTTCTATAAATAAATATTTCCATTGAATCTATTTGTAAATGTTTTACAAATATTCCCTTTTTTTAAATTCTATTTGTAAATGTTTTTACAAATATTCCTCCTCCTATTTGTTTGCACATAACTTCCTTTGTATTTGTGTAACAAATATATTTTCTTTATTCTCTTTTGGTTTTTCCTTTCTTCACACCCAATTCATATTTCATTCACATTGATTTTACTCAATTTATTCATTTCGATCCATTTAACTTACTTAAGTTAAATTTAATTTCAATCATTCAAATTCCCATTAACTAGTTGCTAATTATCCGTTTTGCCTATTTCACCCTTTTTATTTGAACATAACTTGTTCAAATATATGTCAACTTAATTATAACTAATCTAATTATATTTTCAACTCGAGTTATATATTCGATTTCGAATATAAATTCTCAATCTCTTTTACTTATCCAAAAACGCAATTCCGATTCAAATTTCCTTTAACTAATTATTTTCCAATTTAGTTAATTCTATTTAACCATTTAAAATATGATTTTTGTCTTAAAATCATTTCACTCACTTCACTGGAGTTCATATTTATTTTATAGCTCAAGTCTATATTTTTCCAATGCCAATTCGGATTTTATTTCCTAAAAATCCTTTTATTTATTTAATTAAACCGTTATGGTTTTATAATGGTTCTGACGCTGCTTTTCTAAAAATTTGATTTTGACATAACTCAAAATCTATACGACGAAATCCAGATTTTTCTCTTTCATTAGAAAACTATTATTCAACCGGTCCCGACGATTCTTGTTTCAAAGAATTCCGACTTCAACTGAGTTCTGTATACTAAATTGAAGTTCGAATCGCCAATTTACGAACTGCCCCGCTACGGCGAGCTCGTTTTAATTATATTTAAAAATATAAACGTTTTAACTTTGTTTATAATAAATTCAACTCCATTCTGGTATATTTTTAATATGTATCAAATCCATTTTTCCATTTCAACATAATATTCCCGATCTATTTTACTTCTAATAGTCGAATCCTATATATTTACAATATTCAAATTTCATTTGAATTTCTTTATTCCAACTCATTTGAATTCCCTTCTATTCAATTTCTATTTGAATTTTCTTCTATTCAAATTCTACTTGAATTTCCTTCCATTCAATTTCAATTTGAAATCCTTCATTCAAAATCCATTCAAAATCCTTTATTCAAATTCCATTTGAAATCCTTTATTCAATTTCTATTTAAATTCCTTTGAATTTAAATTCTATTTCAAACTCTATATTTTCTTGAATTCCAATATTCAACCTCCACTTTATATTCTCTTTGAAATTCTACTTAACCAAATTCCATTTGAATTCTAATATTCAAATCTCTATTTGACTTTTCTTTATTCAAATCCATTTGAATTCCTTTGAATTCAAATTCCATTTCAATTTTTCTTATACAATTTCTATTTGAATTTTCTTTATTCAAACTCATTTGAATTCCTTTGAATTCAAATTCTATTTCACTTCTATTTGAAATCTATATATATATTCAAATCCCTTTAATTTACTTCTATTTGAAATCTATATTTCAATTCCCATTTCACTTCTATTTGAAATCTATATTCCCATTTCACATTTCAAAATTCCTTTGAAGTCATATAAATATATACATATATTTATATCTATCTCAAATTCAAAATATTTGAATTTTCAAACAACTTGTTTCTTTCAAACAAATTTCCATCAAAACTTTTCTAAGGCAGCAATTCGTCACTTAGAAACTCGAAAATGAACACTGGTGATGTTGCGACCATCATCAGAATTATTTCCCAGCCACTGAATGAGTTCAGTACTATATTTCTTTCAAAATCCATTTAGAAAAATATTTTCCAAACTCCCAGGATTTTAAATTCTAAATTCTGCTTTGAATTCAATTTCAATTTATCACATTTGTATATTTAATTTCATATCCAAATTTCATTGGTTATATATATAACTATTTCTGTTTTATAATCTAATTCGATTATATTCCTAACAATCAACTTAATTATTTAAAAACAATATCGTGTCCAATCTTCTGTTCAAGTGTTTATAAATTCCTATCGACTTCGTGGCGTCCCACGATTCGACCAAAATTTATAATTCACTCAACAGACTAGTCAACACAATATAAAACAGTTTTTATATCAAATAACAAATATGCTCTCTCGTATATATATACACTCAACTCATTCTAGGATACTACTGATCCTATCTTTAATGAGCACATTTCCACATAGCCTAGGTATTAGCTCAACCTAAGCTCTGATACCAACTGTAGCGACCCGGATTTTGAGCGACTTTGGTTATCGACATAAGCACGATGTCGATAACCAAACCATCGAAAAATCCTGGTAATTAGTGAAAGAAATTAGAGGGTGAGGAAAGATAAGATAGAAAATTAGAATAGAAGAAGAAGAAGAACACAACATCAGAGTAACACGAATCTCACAGCGGAACGAATAAATATATTTCATAACATAACTTTGAAATACAAATTTGTACTTGAATATACATGTCATTATCAAAGTACAGCACTTACAACACAGCGGAAATAACTATAGCTATATGATCCTGAAGCCTCCTGCTCCAGCTCTTCCAGTATATCTGTAAATCCTGACTACTTGACTGCCCGTACAAATTTAGGCACCCGGCTTTGCAACCATCCCTTCATCCCCCCAGATAGCAGGGTAATACCCCACCGTGACTTACGTTGGTACCCCAGCACCACATTTTATGGCCAGCCTTTCGACTTCACAACCAACCCTACCAAAGGGACATGTAGGAGTAAGAGTCTCCCGTTCGCCACCTAACGAAAAGCGAGAACCGCCTATCATGCGACACATGCCCCAAGCACGCAACATGGACTGGTATGAGTAAAACAGTTTAAAAACAGTTCGAACAAGTAAACGATATCTTATAAGACCACGCCGCATAACGGAACGGGTTTTTCCCTTATGAGAATCCAAAATATCTTTATATCAAAACCTTTTGATATTATAATAATGTCTATCAACCACAGTATATATATAATCATCTAGCAGAAACGCTTTCATCTCACGTTCTACATATATAGTATACAATCAAAACCGCAAGCACGTATTGGGTAATGGATTTCCAACTATGACAAGGTATGGAACCACCTTTCGCTAATGTACCTCTAGAGAGGAATACTCTGGGTTCAACAAGAACATCTTGCAACCCGGCCACACATGACCGACCACTCATTTCGCTTGAGTGTATCGAATGTATATCACCAACAGTTGGGATCAGCAACCGTTTCCCGAATGGTACAGCATCAACAATAGATTTTTAGAAGTAAATGAAATTCTAGATCAGGTGATTATACACCCTACTTCGGTGCGACCGACTTAGCCATGCTGCCTGCCCGATTTCTGTCATTTACCGGATGATGAGGCTAGAAGCTACGCTTTATCATCATACCAGATTCACTTTGAATGTCACATCGTCAAATCCATCAAATCACCGATTGACGTCCTCAACCATACATTACGTGTTAGCTAAAAGAAGTTTCCTTCTTCGCTTCCACTCTTGGTACAGTTGGAGAAATCAATATACGTGAACGTCTGGAAATACTCTGTCAGACATCCGTCCATACAAGTCACCCAGGAACAGGATGAACTGAAGGCACTATTTCTATTAATAGAAAAAGTCCTTGCACTCTACTCCGTCTTCGATTATCTTTATATAATCTGATTCGCACGCTACTGCCGATATGGAGTGGTTCTTCGGATAATAATCCAACCGGTCTCTCCATATTGACAACGATGGTCAAAACTTCGATAGTCTGTGATTTAACTACCGAATAAAAACAAGTGTTTCGATAGTCGATGATTTAACTATCGAATAAAACAAGTGTTCATCCAAACATCCAACAATCAGTGAGCCTTTAATTAATATTTCATTAATTAAATCATTTCTCTATTTCTTTATCAATATTTGTTAACCAAATATTTTCAATAACCATATTGGCCTTTTACGTTCTTTGGAAAACATTTCCATATATCGCCTTCTTTTTATTTTCTAAACTTTAGAAAATATATGTTATTTATAATTGGAAAATATTCCAATTACTTATCTCTTTTCCAATCTCGTTTATTCTGTACTTAGGAAATATTCTATTCTATTTCCAAGCTTATACTTATTTGGGTTAAAACAGATGTTGTGTAAAACATCGTTACGACAACCCAAATACAGTATTTAACTAATTCTTATTCCACATTGATCTTCGAGCCTGAATCTTGCTACTTATCGGTATATCATGAAATCAACCAAGTTGGGGTATAATTACCTCTCAGACCTTGACTGAATAACATTTAACGTCAAAATAGACAAGACTACTTACTCGAATAACCAATACCATACAACTGATTATTCACCTTCAAACACATATACATTTTCTCTTTCTATTCTTACTAGATTTTATTCCTAGTCTTCCTTTTTGATTATACTATTCTATTTCTAAGTTCGTTTTCTTATCGACTTCTATATATTTTGATATGTTAATTTCTAACTATCAAATTATCTTAAAAATATTCTATCTCCTTAAATTCCCGGAAAAATTCGCCATAACCTCCTTTGTACCGGGAGCATCGGGAAATTTCAAATAGCTTTCCCGGTCCTTCTTATCTTAAAAAGAAAAAGAAAAATCCAAGCGGCTTGCCGATACGGCGCATAAAATCTCATATATGAATTAACTACGTACCTTTTTGTCGGGCAATCTACATATATATACCTTCTAACACTTTATTCCAAACCTGTCTCCTGTATCTATACCTGCTCAATCTATTTAACTATACCAAATCATTTTAACTCAATTTGTTAAATAAATTTGTTACTTAACTCTTCAGTCTATTTCACCTTCATATTTGAACATGACATGTTCAAATATGTTTTAACTGCATATTAACAAATTCTAATTATACTCATACTCTCGTTTCCTTATCGACTTCTCTATTCAAATTCCAATTCAATTCTATTTGAATTCTCTTTATTTAAACTTCATTTGAATTCTATAGTTTAAAGTCCATTTGAATTCTATATTCAAACCCTATAGTTAACTTCATTTGAATTCTATTTTCAAATTCTATTTGAATTCTCTGCATTATTTATAAACAACGTTTATAACTTCACTTAAAATCCCCCATTATATATTTATAAACAAAGTTTATAAATTTAATTCAAATCTCATCTTTTCATTTATAAACAAAGTTTATAAATTCAATTCAAATCCCACATTTTTATTTATAAACAGAGTTTATAAATTCAACTCAAACCCCATATTTTCCCTTTATAAACAGAGTTTATAAATTCGATTCAAAACCCACCTTTCATTTATAAACAGAGTTTATAAATTCAATTACTTGTTTTATATACCTTCAAAACAAGTTAATATTTTCTATAGTTTTATTTAAAATTCAAATTCTATTTATAAAAATAGAATTCCCTTTCTAAATCTCAAATACCCTTTCCGATATTTTTATAAATCAATATTCAAGCTCTAGTGGTATTTTCAACAATCAGATCAACCAATTTTCAATCACTTGAATTTAACACATCATATAGGAATATATATGAAATCAAACAAACAACAAACAGATAATATATTTTTGAGGAATCCAGTTGGATTCCTCCAACCTGTTTTCCTGCATCCACAGATGTTAGTCAACATAGTAATACCCATCCTGCTTCGAGGCAGGATATCGCGGTATAGACGGTCATCCACTAATCATAGCGTGGGGCGTATAGGGTAATCATCCGCTATGGTACCGCGGGCATCCGCTAATGAAACTGCGGGAATCCAACCAATCATCAACCCAATATATATATAATAGTCCTAAATAACTAATATATTTAAATCAACCAAACAGTATTCAAACAAGCAACAATAATTATTTTTAACGACATAAAAATAATTCTAATTAAGGTGAGTGAGATTTACTCACATTGTTTTTCCTTTGCCGGGTATCCAATTTAATCTCATATCTGCGTCCATGAATCGACTCGGCTTGTCTTAATAAATTTATCAAGCTCCTTACTCCTCTTCATACCTCAACTTGAACCCTCACCACACAACCTTCACCATTTAACCAAATTCCAATTCCACCACACGAGCAGCACAACATCTCGAATACCATCCTTCACTTTTGCAAAGACCAAAACTGTCGAGCCTCCACTTGATTAAAACCATCACCAGTATTCGAACTCCCTGTCCAGTTGAACTCCTTCGAACATGCCAAGTACAACAGCATCGATCCCCCCACACTGTCCTGTTTCAAAACCAAACTCCGATCCCAAACCCCATCCGAACATGCGAATTCTGGTGAGCTCGCTACAGGTACACGCGATACTCGTTGGTACCAACATCCACCAAATCGTGCCACCGTACCCAAAATCGAACACACGAGTTGATTTCCCAAACCCCTAGATCGCGATTTACAAACTCGAACACTGACTCACGATGAACTGCGTCGCGATTTGGATTAACACCTTCGAACGAAGACCATCGTGATTCCCAACCCTAATTCGAACAAAAACTATCGAGCCCACTTGCGAGCATCTCCATAGCTGGTGACAGCGAGCTACCGAGCACCAGGAACTCGCGGCCTTCACAGGCGATCTTGATTTGGATTTTATGAAAGAGCGACCTTTCTTTTGAGCGGTTTTTTAGAAATGGGAAAAATCAGATTTTGGTTTTGATTTATAGCAGGGGGTTGGTTTGATTTGTGGGATTAAAAAGGCCACGGTTTGATTTCTCTTTGCGGTTGTGAAATGAACAGGGAGGCCAAGGATTTTGTGGAGGGGAGAAGCTCGTGTGTTTGATTTTTGGTCCACTGATATTTTATTTTAATTTAATTAAATAAAAACTATATCCTTAAATTTAAATCGCTCCGTGATCCCGAACTCCTTTCTGATCCCAACAACTGTCAATCTTAGGGTAATACCCCTATTCCGGACTCACTGGGATAGGTCACGAGGTCTAATTTGATCACCTGTAGTTGATATTTATTCAAACCAATATAAATTAATTTCGAAACAATTTATTTCTTCGAAAATAAATAATTATTATTATCGTTATAAATTCAATTAAAATTTCCTATTAATAAATTTGAACTGTTTTTAATTCAAATTAAAATTTGAATTCAACTAAAACCATTTTTGTATTCTGATAATTTAATATATTCGATATTAAATCGAATTTGATTATTAAACTGATAACTCAAATATAAAAATTCACTTATATTACCAAACCAATATTTAAATTAAATATTAAATATTCAAAATTACCCCATAAGAAATCTGGGTCATTACATATACACCCTATCCTGTTCACCTAGTCATACTTTCCTTTTATGTAGTTATCTCTCTTTTATCCACTTTTTATGTCTGTCATGCTACTTTTATTTACTTGATAGAAGTAACTGGACTCACCATACTTTATGTCTGACCCTTTTTGTTTCCTCTTCTTTCTTCCGTTCCTCCCCCCTCCCCCAGGTTCTCAGGACGAGAACACTCAGGCTTGACCGTGATTCTGCTTACTTTTGCTGGAGCTGCTGAGATGTATGGCTCAAGCTCCTATCCTTGCTACTATGGCTATATTTTGTTTTTGGGGAATTTTATTTCTTTTACGTACTCTGATATTTTTGAAGTACAAGACAGTGGCTTTTATGTCGTAATGGGCTTTTGTATTTCAGACATGTGATGTTTTTGGACCACGGTATCTTATGATAAATAAATTTTTTATTCTGCTATTATTTTATATGCCATCTTGTAATATTTCTGTCCTATTTACTATAACGCTTCACGAAACTTAATGCATTCGCTTTGTGTGTGACATTAACGGACGTGGGGTGTTGTAAGTTGTTTATTATTGGATGATTGCTAATTATATATGGATTTAACTGATTAAATTAAACGTTCGTTTAATTTAATCGAAAATCCAACCGTCATTTTAACGATTATTTCTGATTGAGGTAATTTACCTCATTGGTTACATCTATAATAATATAAACGTATTAAAATTTATAGTTGGATGCTTGTACTGCTATTATTAGTTGATTATTGAAACTTATTTGTTGGACTGATTATTTTAGCCTATCGTGATATATTATCGTATTTAATGGATGATTTTATTTGAAATAACCTATTTCAATGCAGGGACAAACAGGTTGGAGGGATACAGCTGGATTCCTCACTTATATTAATAACATTTATCATATATGTTGATTGGATATGAAATTGGATGGAGTAAAACCATATTACACAGTTTGTTATTTTTTAGCGGTAGTTTGGCCCTTTAATACCATCGTTAAAAATAAGAAATTGTTAGAATCGATTTCAAAACAAATTTGAAACGTTTTCAGATTTATATCTTTTTATACGTTGATTGTCGCCAGACAAATCAACGCGGTTTAAGTTATAAAACTTATTTTATAAATAAAGTTAAGTTTTAAATCTTATTTAATTTTATATAAAAATAGAATCTCTATTTTTAAAACTATATTTTATATCGGCTTTTATAAAGTAAATATAAATGTTTAATTTTGATGTTTTTAACAAGTTTATAAACGATTAAAACTATAATTAACCCACGAGTTAATATTTAGGATAATTATTTTTAAGAAATGATTAAGAGATAATATTAGATTAATTATATTAATCTAATGAGAATAAGAAATTTGAAATCAGTTAAAAGTAACTGATGATTTCCGAATTGTCTAAGTCAACGGTTCAATTTGTTATTTGATTAATTAATCTTCAATTAATCTAATGGGATAGTTAGCCAATTATTGTTTTAAATTAATAAGATTTCATTTTTTTTAATGATGTTAAAAATGATTATTGAATTAATGTAGTTAGTTATTGTTCAGTGATTAACTAATCTATTTTTAGTTTATAATGGAACGAATTCTTTTACTTCGGTAAAGATGAAGTTAATTATTTAGTCGAGATGATTATTTCTTAAATGAAATTAATTTAAGATAGTAACTGAGTTTATAGGTAGATTTGAAAGGAAAGTTTTAGATGTTAATAGAATTTGAATTGAAAGAGGACTTCAAAAAGGAAAGGAAATGGTTTAATAAACCATATTTTAAATTAAATAAGAGTTGAGGTTTCAAAGTAGAATCGGTTTAGAATTTCAAACATTTATCTATTTCGAAATAAATACTTAGTCAATCAAGGTCTGAGAGGTAAGTAGGATACTCTAACTTGAACGGTCTCGCTGTTATAAAGAGATGATATTGGTTTGAGAGGGTAAAGGAGATTGAAAATATTTTATTAATTTAATATAAGGAATATTGCAATATTCCTACAAGGTTCTTAGGTGTAATTAGAAATTATTGAATATAAATGGAAAAGCTAAGAAAATGATATTGAATATACAAATGTGTTAAGAAAAAGGCTAACAATATTGAGAAGGAATCCATCACATTGTTTATGAATGATAAATTAAGATAATTGGAATAATAAACTTATATACCTATAAGAAGGAAATTGTTTCAAATTTGGAAACTAAATAACATTTTGCAAGCGTTTTGCAAACGATACTTCTAAATAAATATTTGATATATGTTATGAAATATTTTCTGTGAAAAGTATAATGGTCTTATGCATGTTCTTATTTTAAAATAAGAAGTAAAAAGATATGTTTCAAACATTGAAGAATAATATAGTTTTGATAAAAAGGGAAAGTGATGGTAGATATCGAACCAGTGAATCCCACTTTATTTTTATGCTTGAATGGATGTATATTTTGATAGTTAAATAACCAACTATCAAAATCTGGCCTATTATCGATTGTTGGTATGGAAAGACCGGGATCGAATTTATATTGGAGAACCAATCCGAGCAGCAGAACGTAAACGTTGAAGATATCTGAAGAAGCTCGAGATGGATCACTTGAAGACCCATAGAGTTTCATAAAACAGAAGAAGTACTTAAAATCTCTAGCCAGACCCTGGAGATACACTGTGATTCTATCAGGGTTGAAATCTATGATTTTACAAGGACTTCTCGCTACTGATTCTTAGGGTGAATCCTTCATAGGATGCAGTAGGAGGGTGCCTTCGGTTCATCCTATTCCTGGATGTCTTGTATGATGAATGTTTGATACAGTATTTCCTGAGGGTCACGTACGTTGATTTTTACAAATATATCAAGTTTGGTAGTGGAGAAGTTCTGAGACGACCCGAACTTCCCCGTGAAGGAAAGCGCGGATAGAATTGAGAACAACCCACAAAAGGACGCAGACGGAAGAACATTTCATTGCTATTACAACAATTCCATCAGATACAAGAATATACAGAGTATAAATGAATAAATTACATTCGATAAATATCAGAGATTACAATAAATTACAAAGCAGCGGAAAATGATACAAAATCACAACTAGAAGTGATACACGGATACAGAGCTTTCCGAGCATCGTTCCAGCTGTAAATCAGGACCCTGTGAATATAAATCTGCAAAACCAAAACTACTAGCTGCCCGTGCGGAAAATAGGGGCACCCAGAGTTTAGGTCAAAACAATAAACTCCAGGTCAGTCATGGGACTGGTGTGAGAACTAAAACAGTTATTTAAAACTTTACTTTAAAGATAGTAATTCAAGGGACCACGCCGTATAACACGGAACGGGTTTCCTCCCAAGAATACTAGTGCATATAACAAAACAGCGCAATGCTCTTTGGAAAAATGAAGCTATTATAAGACCCAGGTCCCATCACACAATGCAACGCAAGCCGGAGGATAGGGTTTTCCCTTATAATAGCCAAACATGCTTGGTACGTTTAAAAACAAATCATTTGATACTATAATAAGTGTATAGTGTCAAAACAATTTCAATCATAAATATCAATCATAGACGGCATGGGTACCATATATCATGTCGCCATACTAGTTCTACAATTAAAACCGCAATACACGTATTGGAAATTGGATTCCATCATGAGTCGAGGCAAGGGGCAAGCTCCTCTCCGCGTTCGAGACACTCTAGCAAATGTCTCAGGACCCCACTTTGATCCTTTGGAACCTCCAAGGCCGGTCCTCTCTTACTTTTGAGGATTGGCAATTCCTGAACACACGTTTCCCGGTCCTTACAGACCTATATCCGAGGCGCCTCGTATCCAACAACCACACAGGTGAAAAGTATATAAATGTCAGGGCTGGTAGGTCACTGACACCACCCTAGCTAGAAAGAAACGTCGTGCACTCCTTGGGTCCGTATCCCGTTTTTGACTCATACCGAGGTGTGAGGCTCGCGAATCCACGTTATACACAAAGCTATGCCACACAGGCCGTGCTTTGATCATCAACCACGAGACTTTGCTTTTCAACAGAAGCCTTGATCAATTGCCACTTACGCATGCCACACAGGCAATTCACTCCATGCGTTTGATATCCATCAATATATAACCCCTGAGCTCGTACGTCTCAGAGAAGGGCGTTAAGCAAGAGAATAACTTCTCCGCCGCCAACAGATATATATTTAATAGAGATCAATCACACGGACTAAAATCCAATGTCAGACACACAGTCCATTTACAAGTCCGTTCTGGGTCTGAACGAAACCGGAGGCACTTTCCTCGCATATCCATCCATCTCCAGGTACGTCTGGACGATCACCAACTGATTCTCTCATCCTGGGTGTACAGCCCAATCAAGATCATCAGTAATCACCCAAACGATGTGAAGACTTCCGGTCTTCAACCACCGTCTTCATCTTCGACATCTCGTCGAATCGATTATTCAGAATGGGTATAAACCCGGCCTTTCTGAATAACCCACGTATATGATAAACGAATGTTACACAAACACAACAAACGCCTCATTCCAATTCAGAATATTCTTTTATTCACAAAATCACATTCTTAGGGAAATGTTCCCATTAATTTTATCCAAGATAAATTCTTCTAAATTTATCCTATAATCTTCCTTTGGATATCATTTCAAACTAGTCGGGATTAGCGAACCACACCGAAGTAATTATTTATTTTATTTCCCAATCCCAACCTATATATCCCATGGAGCAAAACTGGTGATACTCCATATCTAACACCACGGTGTTATCGGTAAAATTAATTACCATTTCACGTTCAAATCTAATTAAAGATTTAACTATCGCTTTGGAGCAAAACTGGTGGTACTCCACATCTCGATCACTTTTCAAATTTGATAATTAAAATTATCAATTCACATTTTTAACCTAATTAAAGATTCATTAAAACTCCACTTAGTTTTAATCTTCTCAAAAATCCATATCCTGCCTTTAACTGGGTTAAAGAACCAATGTCATCAAAGACACGATTCACGACAAACCAAATCACATTTGATATTAAATACAAGGCTCTGAATAGAAAATATATCGGCTTATATTCAATATCAAATTCTGAAACCAACATATATCGTATTGGAAATAACGATATAAAATATATCTTTCAAATTCCCATAACAATATATGTATAGTCACGAAATCCAACATCGAAATATCCCGAAGATAATTTCGATTCAACTCCCGCCCAATTCACGTATTGGGAATATTGATTATTTTCAAAATCACTTTCATATTCAATTTATTTATTTTAAAAATAAATTGATTTCAATTCTAGTTCAAAACTAGTTCATTTCGATAAAAATCTATTTTTATCTTTTCAAATGTGGAGTTTTTCACCCCAGTTCTTTCCAATTCACATATTATGATTTTACACAAATTATCAATATTTTTAATAATTTTATCAAGGCCCGTACAGTCGATTTCCAACAACGGCCATCGAACTGCACTTACAGCGACCTTTTTCGAATTTGATTTGGACGCATCTCCAAATCCAACCGTTAGATTTCAAATTTCTAATATTCATTGGAAAGCTCTTTTCGATACGAACCCAACGGTTCCGGTTTTAGGAGAATCCGACGGTCGGATCTCCCGCAATGTCCGTTTGAAATAAATGGTCGAAATTCACGAACTGCCGCGGCGCGGCGCGTTCTATTCAGGCCATTATATATATATAATATATATATTATATATATTTCGTCGATTTCCTTTTTAAAACGAATTTTAAAAATCGTTTTAAATTCGTTTCAAAACAATTTCAACTTCCATTTCAATTCAAATCAAAATTGAATTCTTCTCTATAAATTCGTTTTTAAAATTCATTTCTATTCAATTCAGATTTCAATTCAATTTGAATTCATTTCAATCTGAATTCATTTCAATTTGAATTCGTTTTATACTCAATTCATTTCGAAATCGTTTTCAATTCAATTCATTTCGAAATCGTTTTCAATTCAATTCATTTCGAAATCGTTTTCAATTCAATTCGAAATCATTTTCAATTCAATTCATTTCGAAATCGTTTTCAATTCAATTCATTTCGAAATCGTTTTCAATTCAATTCATTTCGAAATCGTTTTAAATTCAATTCATTTCGAAATCGTTTTCAATTCAATTCATTTCTATTTTATTCGAATTCAAATTCGCTTCCTATTCAATTCGAATTTTAATCTAATTCAATTTGAATTTCATTTCAAAATATTTGATTTTGAAATCACTTTTCAATATTCTTTATAAAACGAATAAAATCGATATAAACATCGTTCGCGTCAAAATAACGCATCTCTAATCAACACGGCTTTATATTTCAATAATTCGTTATTCTATTCAACAAATGAATAATTATCCCATTCAACACATGAATCTATATTTCTTTCAACACACGACTAATCTCAACACATGAGTACTGTCAACACATTACTATTCTTGTTATGTGAAATATTTTATAAAACTATGGTATCTATCGTTTGATTTTAATTAGACTTCTACTGGGAAGTAGTTCTAATTTTAAATATGATAAAGATGTAATTTTGATTATATAAAATATTTCACTCAACACATGAACATCGTCAACACATGACTATTTTTATATTCAACACATGAATTTTCTTTTATAATATTCCTTATTGTCCCAATTGGAATGAGGCCCAATCAATCACCATATAACGTTAATTATATGGATTTCCATACAACACATGTATATAATAGAGATAATAAACAATCAACCATCAACCAAAGTGCATTACACTGTATAAGCATCAAATATAGATATCTAACGCTTATAACAGCCTGTCAATCAATCGATCGACATATTTAATCAATCAGGATGAGTGAACTTCAAATTTCATCCCAACACCCGTGTGGGGTTTCAAACAATCAAACACAGATTTTATTTGTGCAGTTGGGCGACGTGTAAAATTTATCGACCCAATCAATATCAGTCAAATTAGTGTATATAAACAAATCGGCCGATTTGTTTATAAATATTCATTTATTCACTTTCACGTTAAAAATCATATTTTTAACGATAAAACAATTTATTTTAACACATGCCTTCTATTCAGTTCATTTATTCAATAAAAATGATATTTTTATTTTTCTAACATATTTTAGAAAATTTCGG
The DNA here is from genome assembly GCA_030737875.1 of Allium sativum. Taxonomy (NCBI): domain Eukaryota; kingdom Viridiplantae; phylum Streptophyta; class Magnoliopsida; order Asparagales; family Amaryllidaceae; genus Allium; species Allium sativum. The sequence goes on along the minus strand of CM060919.1, from coordinate 791,106,367 downwards.
CGGCATAACGGCACGATACTAGAAACGGGACGAGGCCTAGCCTTATCCCCGGTCTAGTGAAGGCCCACGCCATTCACACATCAATCAAATCACCTTCGTTATGCAAACCACAAAATTTGGAGTAAGAGTCTAACCTAGTCTTACTCCTTCGCCTTATAACGGCGCACGTCTAATCCTAACCAATTTATCGATTCGATTTTTCACACCACAAACCACATTCAAACCAATATCACAATCAATCACCAAACAGCCAAACAAACAAGTCCATGGTCTGTGGACGATTGTGTCGGGTGCTACTAAACACCGTCTGCATCCTAGTATATATATATAACTAGAAAGTAAATTGAAGAGTGAGAAGTTCTCACCGAAAGCTATCCAATCTTCACGGCTCTCCATTTATAGAAATCTTCTTCGTTATCCCATCTTCGTCATCTTCGTTGCCCGTAGTCACTATATATATAAAAATCACACATTTTTATATTTCGATGTTTTTAAAATAAAAATCACATTTTTATTTATTCACTTTCAATATAAAAATCATATTTTTACTTCGCTATTTTCTATATAAAGATTTCGCCTTTTTAAATTTAAAGATTTCACCTTTTTAAATTTCATCACTTTACTTCAACACATATAAAATAAAAATCAGATTTTTATTTTTCTACATATACAAAGATGATATTTTTAATATTGTCTATCCTATAAAGATTATATTTTTAATACTTTAAAAATATAAAAATCCTATTTTTAATATTCCTATATAGTAAAGACTATATTTTTAATTCTTTAAAAATATAAAAACTATATTTTTATCACTTTACAAAATAAAGTAAAAATTAGTTTTATAAAATAAAGTCAAAATCAGTTTTATAAATAAAGTCAAAATCAGTTTTATAAATAAAGTCAAAATCAGTTTTATTACCGTTTATATAAAATAAAAATAAATAAATAATTATAAAAAAACTTACAGGGGGGGCAGTAGCAATCGGCGGCGGCTCGGAGGGGCGGTGAGGCTGGGGTCGCGGCGCTGGTGCAGGGGAGGCGGAGGGCGGCTCGATGTTGGCGGCGATTGGGGCTTCGCGGTGGTCCAGGGGCTCGTGGGAGGAGGAGCGATAGGGGAAGGAGAAGAAGCGGAGGGGGGGCGAGGTCTCCGGTTGAGGCGCGGCGGCGGCGCCGCTGGGGGGGCGCGCGAGGTAGCGGCGGCGGCTTCCCAGGTGGAGCGATCGCCTTCTTTTTTTTTTATTTTTTTTTTTATTTTAGTTTTTCTGAATCGAAAATATGGGGGGGGGGCCAGAAAGATATAGGAAGAGGGTTTAATTAAATTTTTATATTTATTTATTTTATTATTTTATTATTTTAAAAGTTGACTTTTACATACGACCTCTAAACGAGGCCCACCGCCTGTCGCCCATAGCGTTTTACCCCCATTCCGAACACAATGGGATATGTACCGCAAGCTGATTCGACTGTTTGAATCAGTTTCCGTTTAATTTGCATTTAAATCACTATATTGAATTTTAAACGTACATTTCAAATTACCGGGGGCACATACTAACTAGAAAAATTCCAGAAAAATATTTTCTAGCCTCGTATTGACGATACGGTCCTAACAAAACTAGTTTCGTCGAATTCTGAGACCGTTGGAAAAATGGTCAATTTCCAGTCGATTAAAATCAACTGAAATGGTCAAAACACGTTTTCCTTTGCCACGCTCACATATTGATTCTAAAAATTATGAAATTTGAAACCTAGCAATAACTTGACATCACGGACCCAACAAAACTGGTTTCGTCGAAATCCGAGGTCATTTGCAAAATGGCTATTTTTAAGGGCCTGAATTCCATAGCGACTATTCAGAATTTTCAACTGGGCATAACTTTTGATTTCCGTTATGAAATTTCGATTTGTCGGATTCGTTGGAAAGATATTCACGAATAGATTCTAATATTTTTGGTTTCGCTAAAATCCGGATTGTTTTGCACCCGGCACATTCAATTGAAGTTTGAAATCGAATTATCGAACTACCGCGCCATTTTCAATTCCTTTTATAATTATATATAATTATTTATATTCTAACGACGACGCGTATAAATATATACGTTGAATTCTATTCAAAATAAATTTCTCGTTGTTATTATTTAAAATAATCTATTTTAAATATTCAAAATTCGCTAAAATTGCCAAAACAAAAATTTTAAACTGGCTCAGAATTTGCGGGTTATTACAATCTCCCCCACTTAAAACTTTTCGTCCCCGAAAAGGAACAAAGTCGAAAGTGGTTTGATTAATTAGTCCTACGCTCGATCTGGCTTCCATTCTCCAACTTTTCAGTTTCTGAAAATTTTCAAAATTTCAAAAATTTGGCTAACACCCTAAATTTTCGAAAAATTTCGCCATAACCTCCCCTGCACCGGGAGCATCGGGGAATTTCAAATAGCTTCCCCAGTCCTTCAGATCTCAAAAAGAAAAAGAAAAAGCCAAGCGGCTAGCCAATAGGCTCACAAAATCATCATCACCCAAACAAAACAGGAAATTATGTAGTAAACATGTACCTATTTGTCGGGCAAACAAATTTTATTCTTCGGCTCTAGCCTCCTTGCTATGACCTGTTCAATGTAAGTATATGTATATGCAAACAAATGCGACCAATTTTCAATACAATTCAATATTTGATTAAATTAGGCAAAATGGTTCAAAATTAGCAAACAAATAAACAAACAACACAAACATCAATCAATTAGTGAATTAGAGTTTTCAAATTCATAATTTTGATATATACACAAAAAATCATGTTTTTGATGCCAATTTACAACAATGTGTTCTATCTATATTAGTTTTGGTTCTCACACCAGCCTAATGGAAATATATAGAAATCACACGTTCGAAACACGACTATAAATTCTGATGATGATATATCAATCATCAGAACCATCTCCGGGTGTCTAGAATGTGATTCTATATCTACCCAGTATATTAAAACTTCGAATATACGTTCATGACGCGTATACGCGAAATCTATATATACTCGATTGTCCATATTCAAATTAAATAAATATTCAAATACGTTTAAGACGATTTAAATTTTCAAAACAAAATTGTTTTCATTTGAAAAATATACTCTTCACACTCGTTCTAGGATACTACTGATCCTATCTCTAACGAGTCACTCTAATTGGATGTTGCTAATCCAATATCTGATGAATTCTTTCGTATGGTTCTAATGTGTCTTGTTCTCGAGCTCTGTAAACCAAAGCTCTGATACCAAAATGAGACGACCCGAACTTCCCCGTGAAGGAAAGCGCGGATAGAATTGAGAACAACCCACAAAAGGACGCAGACGGAAGAACATTTCATTGCTATTACAACAATTCCATCAGATACAAGAATATACAGAGTATAAATGAATAAATTACATTCGATAAATATCAGAGATTACAATAAATTACAAAGCAGCGGAAAATGATACAAAATCACAACTAGAAGTGATACACGGATACAGAGCTTTCCGAGCATCGTTCCAGCTGTAAATCAGGACCCTGTGAATATAAATCTGCAAAACCAAAACTACTAGCTGCCCGTGCGGAAAATAGGGGCACCCAGAGTTTAGGTCAAAACAATAAACTCCAGGTCAGTCATGGGACTGGTGTGAGAACTAAAACAGTTATTTAAAACTTTACTTTAAAGATAGTAATTCAAGGGACCACGCCGTATAACACGGAACGGGTTTCCTCCCAAGAATACTAGTGCATATAACAAAACAGCGCAATGCTCTTTGGAAAAATGAAGCTATTATAAGACCCAGGTCCCATCACACAATGCAACGCAAGCCGGAGGATAGGGTTTTCCCTTATAATAGCCAAACATGCTTGGTACGTTTAAAAACAAATCATTTGATACTATAATAAGTGTATAGTGTCAAAACAATTTCAATCATAAATATCAATCATAGACGGCATGGGTACCATATATCATGTCGCCATACTAGTTCTACAATTAAAACCGCAATACACGTATTGGAAATTGGATTCCATCATGAGTCGAGGCAAGGGGCAAGCTCCTCTCCGCGTTCGAGACACTCTAGCAAATGTCTCAGGACCCCACTTTGATCCTTTGGAACCTCCAAGGCCGGTCCTCTCTTACTTTTGAGGATTGGCAATTCCTGAACACACGTTTCCCGGTCCTTACAGACCTATATCCGAGGCGCCTCGTATCCAACAACCACACAGGTGAAAAGTATATAAATGTCAGGGCTGGTAGGTCACTGACACCACCCTAGCTAGAAAGAAACGTCGTGCACTCCTTGGGTCCGTATCCCGTTTTTGACTCATACCGAGGTGTGAGGCTCGCGAATCCACGTTATACACAAAGCTATGCCACACAGGCCGTGCTTTGATCATCAACCACGAGACTTTGCTTTTCAACAGAAGCCTTGATCAATTGCCACTTACGCATGCCACACAGGCAATTCACTCCATGCGTTTGATATCCATCAATATATAACCCCTGAGCTCGTACGTCTCAGAGAAGGGCGTTAAGCAAGAGAATAACTTCTCCGCCGCCAACAGATATATATTTAATAGAGATCAATCACACGGACTAAAATCCAATGTCAGACACACAGTCCATTTACAAGTCCGTTCTGGGTCTGAACGAAACCGGAGGCACTTTCCTCGCATATCCATCCATCTCCAGGTACGTCTGGACGATCACCAACTGATTCTCTCATCCTGGGTGTACAGCCCAATCAAGATCATCAGTAATCACCCAAACGATGTGAAGACTTCCGGTCTTCAACCACCGTCTTCATCTTCGACATCTCGTCGAATCGATTATTCAGAATGGGTATAAACCCGGCCTTTCTGAATAACCCACGTATATGATAAACGAATGTTACACAAACACAACAAACGCCTCATTCCAATTCAGAATATTCTTTTATTCACAAAATCACATTCTTAGGGAAATGTTCCCATTAATTTTATCCAAGATAAATTCTTCTAAATTTATCCTATAATCTTCCTTTGGATATCATTTCAAACTAGTCGGGATTAGCGAACCACACCGAAGTAATTATTTATTTTATTTCCCAATCCCAACCTATATATCCCATGGAGCAAAACTGGTGATACTCCATATCTAACACCACGGTGTTATCGGTAAAATTAATTACCATTTCACGTTCAAATCTAATTAAAGATTTAACTATCGCTTTGGAGCAAAACTGGTGGTACTCCACATCTCGATCACTTTTCAAATTTGATAATTAAAATTATCAATTCACATTTTTAACCTAATTAAAGATTCATTAAAACTCCACTTAGTTTTAATCTTCTCAAAAATCCATATCCTGCCTTTAACTGGGTTAAAGAACCAATGTCATCAAAGACACGATTCACGACAAACCAAATCACATTTGATATTAAATACAAGGCTCTGAATAGAAAATATATCGGCTTATATTCAATATCAAATTCTGAAACCAACATATATCGTATTGGAAATAACGATATAAAATATATCTTTCAAATTCCCATAACAATATATGTATAGTCACGAAATCCAACATCGAAATATCCCGAAGATAATTTCGATTCAACTCCCGCCCAATTCACGTATTGGGAATATTGATTATTTTCAAAATCACTTTCATATTCAATTTATTTATTTTAAAAATAAATTGATTTCAATTCTAGTTCAAAACTAGTTCATTTCGATAAAAATCTATTTTTATCTTTTCAAATGTGGAGTTTTTCACCCCAGTTCTTTCCAATTCACATATTATGATTTTACACAAATTATCAATATTTTTAATAATTTTATCAAGGCCCGTACAGTCGATTTCCAACAACGGCCATCGAACTGCACTTACAGCGACCTTTTTCGAATTTGATTTGGACGCATCTCCAAATCCAACCGTTAGATTTCAAATTTCTAATATTCATTGGAAAGCTCTTTTCGATACGAACCCAACGGTTCCGGTTTTAGGAGAATCCGACGGTCGGATCTCCCGCAATGTCCGTTTGAAATAAATGGTCGAAATTCACGAACTGCCGCGGCGCGGCGCGTTCTATTCAGGCCATTATATATATATAATATATATATTATATATATTTCGTCGATTTCCTTTTTAAAACGAATTTTATAAATCGTTTTAAATTCGTTTCAAAACAATTTCAACTTCCATTTCAATTCAAATCAAAATTGAATTCTTCTCTATAAATTCGTTTTTAAAATTCATTTCTATTCAATTCAGATTTCAATTCAATTTGAATTCATTTCAATCTGAATTCATTTCAATTTGAATTCGTTTTATACTCAATTCATTTCGAAATCGTTTTCAATTCAATTCATTTCGAAATCGTTTTCAATTCAATTCATTTCGAAATCGTTTTCAATTCAATTCAATTCGAAATCGTTTTCAATTCAATTCATTTCGAAATCGTTTTCAATTCAATTCATTTCGAAATCGTTTTCAATTCAATTCATTTCGAAATCGTTTTCAATTCAATTCATTTCGAAATCGTTTTCAATTCAATTCATTTCTATTTTATTCGAATTCAAATTCGCTTCCTATTCAATTCGAATTTTAATCTAATTCAATTTGAATTTCATTTCAAAATATTTGATTTTGAAATCACTTTTCAATATTCTTTATAAAACGAATAAAATCGATATAAACATCGTTCGCGTCAAAATAACGCATCTCTAATCAACACGGCTTTATATTTCAATAATTCGTTATTCTATTCAACAAATGAATAATTATCCCATTCAACACATGAATCTATATTTCTTTCAACACACGACTAATCTCAACACATGAGTACTGTCAACACATTACTATTCTTGTTATGTGAAATATTTTATAAAACTATGGTATCTATCGTTTGATTTTAATTAGACTTCTACTGGGAAGTAGTTCTAATTTTAAATATGATAAAGATGTAATTTTGATTATATAAAATATTTCACTCAACACATGAACATCGTCAACACATGACTATTTTTATATTCAACACATGAATTTTCTTTTATAATATTCCTTATTGTCCCAATTGGAATGAGGCCCAATCAATCACCATATAACGTTAATTATATGGATTTCCATACAACACATGTATATAATAGAGATAATAAACAATCAACCATCAACCAAAGTGCATTACACTGTATAAGCATCAAATATAGATATCTAACGCTTATAACAGCCTGTCAATCAATCGATCGACATATTTAATCAATCAGGATGAGTGAACTTCAAATTTCATCCCAACACCCGTGTGGGGTTTCAAACAATCAAACACAGATTTTATTTGTGCAGTTGGGCGACGTGTAAAATTTATCGACCCAATCAATATCAGTCAAATTAGTGTATATAAACAAATCGGCCGATTTGTTTATAAATATTCATTTATTCACTTTCACGTTAAAAATCATATTTTTAACGATAAAACAATTTATTTTAACACATGCCTTCTATTCAGTTCATTTATTCAATAAAAATGATATTTTTATTTTTCTAACATATTTTAGAAAATTTCGGCGGCATAACGGCACGATACTAGAAACGGGACGAGGCCTAGCCTTATCCCCGGTCTAGTGAAGGCCCACGCCATTCACACATCAATCAAATCACCTTCGTTATGCAAACCACAAAATTTGGAGTAAGAGTCTAACCTAGTCTTACTCCTTCGCCTTATAACGGCGCACGTCTAATCCTAACCAATTTATCGATTCGATTTTTCACACCACAAACCACATTCAAACCAATATCACAATCAATCACCAAACAGCCAAACAAACAAGTCCATGGTCTGTGGACGATTGTGTCGGGTGCTACTAAACACCGTCTGCATCCTAGTATATATATATATAACTAGAAAGTAAATTGAAGAGTGAGAAGTTCTCACCGAAAGCTATCCAATCTTCACGGCTCTCCATTTATAGAAATCTTCTTCGTTATCCCATCTTCGTCATCTTCGTTGCCCGTAGTCACTATATATATAAAAATCACACATTTTTATATTTCGATGTTTTTAAAATAAAAATCACATTTTTATTTATTCACTTTCAATATAAAAATCATATTTTTACTTCGCTATTTTCTATATAAAGATTTCGCCTTTTTAAATTTAAAGATTTCACCTTTTTAAATTTCATCACTTTACTTCAACACATATAAAATAAAAATCAGATTTTTATTTTTCTACATATACAAAGATGATATTTTTAATATTGTCTATCCTATAAAGATTATATTTTTAATACTTTAAAAATATAAAAATCCTATTTTTAATATTCCTATATAGTAAAGACTATATTTTTAATTCTTTAAAAATATAAAAACTATATTTTTATCACTTTACAAAATAAAGTAAAAATTAGTTTTATAAAATAAAGTCAAAATCAGTTTTAAAAATAAAGTCAAAATCAGTTTTATAAATAAAGTCAAAATCAGTTTTATAAATAAAGTCAAAATCAGTTTTATAAATAAAGTCAAAATCAGTTTTATTACCGTTTATATAAAATAAAAATAAATAAATAATTATAAAAAAACTTACAGGGGGGGGGGGCAGTAGCAATCGGCGGCGGCTCGGAGGGGCGGTGAGGCTGGGGTCGCGGCGCTGGTGCAGGGGAGGCGGAGGGCGGCTCGATGTTGGCGGCGATTGGGGCTTCGCGGTGGTCCAGGGGCTCGTGGGAGGAGGAGCGATAGGGGAAGGAGAAGAAGCGGAGGGGGGGCGAGGTCTCCGGTTGAGGCGCGGCGGCGGCGCCGTTGGGGGGGCGCGCGAGGTAGCGGCGGCGGCTTCCCAGGTGGAGCGATCGCCTTCTTTTTTTTTATTTTTTATTTTTATTTTTTAGTTTTTCTGAATCGAAAATATGGGGGGGGCCAGAAAGATATAGGAAGAGGGTTTAATTAAATTTTTATATTTATTTATTTTATTATTTTATTATTTTAAAAGTTGACTTTTACATACGACCTCTAAACGAGGCCCACCGCCTGTCGCCCATAGCGTTTTACCCCCATTCCGAACACAATGGGATATGTACCGCAAGCTGATTCGACTGTTTGAATCAGTTTCCGTTTAATTTGCATTTAAATCACTATATTGAATTTTAAACGTACATTTCAAATTACCGGGGGCACATACTAACTAGAAAAATTCCAGAAAAATATTTTCTAGCCTCGTATTGACGATACGGTCCTAACAAAACTAGTTTCGTCGAATTCTGAGACCGTTGGAAAAATGGTCAATTTCCAGTCGATTAAAATCAACTGAAATGGTCAAAACACGTTTTCCTTTGCCACGCTCACATATTGATTCTAAAAATTATGAAATTTGAAACCTAGCAATAACTTGACATCACGGACCCAACAAAACTGGTTTCGTCGAAATCCGAGGTCATTTGCAAAATGGCTATTTTTAAGGGCCTGAATTCCATAGCGACTATTCAGAATTTTCAACTGGGCATAACTTTTGATTTCCGTTATGAAATTTCGATTTGTCGGATTCGTTGGAAAGATATTCACGAATAGATTCTAATATTTTTGGTTTCGCTAAAATCCGGATTGTTTTGCACCCGGCACATTCAATTGAAGTTTGAAATCGAATTATCGAACTACCGCGCCATTTTCAATTCCTTTTATAATTATATATAATTATTTATATTCTAACGACGACGCGTATAAATATATACGTTGAATTCTATTCAAAATAAATTTCTCGTTGTTATTATTTAAAATAATCTATTTTAAATATTCAAAATTCGCTAAAATTGCCAAAACAAAAATTTTAAACTGGCTCAGAATTTGCGGGTTATTACAATCTCCCCCACTTAAAACTTTTCGTCCCCGAAAAGGAACAAAGTCGAAAGTGGTTTGATTAATTAGTCCTACGCTCGATCTGGCTTCCATTCTCCAACTTTTCAGTTTCTGAAAATTTTCAAAATTTCAAAAATTTGGCTAACACCCTAAATTTTCGAAAAATTTCGCCATAACCTCCCCTGCACCGGGAGCATCGGGGAATTTCAAATAGCTTCCCCGGTCCTTCAGATCTCAAAAAGAAAAAGAAAAAGCCAAGCGGCTAGCCAATAGGCTCACAAAATCATCATCACCCAAACAAAACAGGAAATTATGTAGTAAACATGTACCTATTTGTCGGGCAAACAAATTTTATTCTTCGGCTCTAGCCTCCTTGCTATGACCTGTTCAATGTAAGTATATGTATATGCAAACAAATGCGACCAATTTTCAATACAATTCAATATTTGATTAAATTAGGCAAAATGGTTCAAAATTAGCAAACAAATAAACAAACAACACAAACATCAATCAATTAGTGAATTAGAGTTTTCAAATTCATAATTTTGATATATACACAAAAAATCATGTTTTTGATGCCAATTTACAACAATGTGTTCTATCTATATTAGTTTTGGTTCTCACACCAGCCTAATGGAAATATATAGAAATCACACGTTCGAAACACGACTATAAATTCTGATGATGATATATCAATCATCAGAACCATCTCCGGGTGTCTAGAATGTGATTCTATATCTACCCAGTATATTAAAACTTCGAATATACGTTCATGACGCGTATACGCGAAATCTATATATACTCGATTGTCCATATTCAAATTAAATAAATATTCAAATACGTTTAAGACGATTTAAATTTTCAAAACAAAATTGTTTTCATTTGAAAAATATACTCTTCACACTCGTTCTAGGATACTACTGATCCTATCTCTAACGAGTCACTCTAATTGGATGTTGCTAATCCAATATCTGATGAATTCTTTCGTATGGTTCTAATGTGTCTTGTTCTCGAGCTCTGTAAACCAAAGCTCTGATACCAAAATGAGACGACCCGAACTTCCCCGTGAAGGAAAGCGCGGATAGAATTGAGAACAACCCACAAAAGGACGCAGACGGAAGAACATTTCATTGCTATTACAACAATTCCATCAGATACAAGAATATACAGAGTATAAATGAATAAATTACATTCGATAAATATCAGAGATTACAATAAATTACAAAGCAGCGGAAAATGATACAAAATCACAACTAGAAGTGATACACGGATACAGAGCTTTCCGAGCATCGTTCCAGCTGTAAATCAGGACCCTGTGAATATAAATCTGCAAAACCAAAACTACTAGCTGCCCGTGCGGAAAATAGGGGCACCCAGAGTTTAGGTCAAAACAATAAACTCCAGGTCAGTCATGGGACTGGTGTGAGAACTAAAACAGTTATTTAAAACTTTACTTTAAAGATAGTGATTCAAGGGACCACGCCGTATAACACGGAACGGGTTTCCTCCCAAGAATACTAGTGCATATAACAAAACAGCGCAATGCTCTTTGGAAAAATGAAGCTATTATAAGACCCAGGTCCCATCACACATTGCAACGCAAGCCGGAGGATAGGGTTTTCCCTTATAATAGCCAAACATGCTTGGTACGTTTAAAAACAAATCATTTGATACTATAATAAGTGTATAGTGTCAAAACAATTTCAATCATAAATATCAATCATAGACGGCATGGGTACCATATATCATGTCGCCATACTAGTTCTACAATTAAAACCGCAATACACGTATTGGAAATTGGATTCCATCATGAGTCGAGGCAAGGGGCAAGCTCCTCTCCGCGTTCGAGACACTCTAGCAAATGTCCCAGGACCCCACTTTGATCCTTTGGAACCTCCAAGGCCGGTCCTCTCTTACTTTTGAGGATTGGCAATTCCTGAACACACGTTTCCCGGTCCTTACAGACCTATATCCGAGGCGCCTCGTATCCAACAACCACACAGGTGAAAAGTATATAAATGTCAGGGCTGGTAGGTCACTGACACCACCCTAGCTAGAAAGAAACGTCGTGCACTCCTTGGGTCTGTATCCCGTTTTTGACTCATACCGAGGTGTGAGGCTCGCGAATCCACGTTATACACAATGCTATGCCACACAGGCCGTGCTTTGATCATCAACCACGAGACTTTTCTTTTCAACAGAAGCCTTGATCAATTGCCACTTACGCATGCCACACAGGCAATTCACTCCATGCGTTTGATATCCATCAATATATAACCCCTGAGCTCGTACGTCTCAGAGAAGGGCGTTAAGCAAGAGAATAACTTCTCCGCCGCCAACAGATATATATTTAATAGAGATCAATCACACGGACTAAAATCCAATGTCAGACACACAGTCCATTTACAAGTCCGTTCTGGGTCTGAACGAAACCGGAGGCACTTTCCTCGCATATCCATCCATCTCCAGGTACGTCTGGACGATCACCAACTGATTCTCTCATCCTGGGTGTACAGCCCAATCAAGATCATCAGTAATCACCCAAACGATGTGAAGACTTCCGGTCTTCAACCACCGTCTTCATCTTCGACATCTCGTCGAATCGATTATTCAGAATGGGTATAAACCCGGCCTTTCTGAATAACCCACGTATATGATAAACGAATGTTACACAAACACAACAAACGCCTCATTCCAATTCAGAATATTCTTTTATTCACAAAATCACATTCTTAGGGAAATGTTCCCATTAATTTTATCCAAGATAAATTCTTCTAAATTTATCCTATAATCTTCCTTTGGATATCATTTCAAACTAGTCGGGATTAGCGAACCACACCGAAGTAATTATTTATTTTATTTCCCAATCCCAACCTATATATCCCATGGAGCAAAACTGGTGATACTCCATATCTAACACCACGGTGTTATCGGTAAAATTAATTACCATTTCACGTTCAAATCTAATTAAAGATTTAACTATCGCTTTGGAGCAAAACTGGTGGTACTCCACATCTCGATCACTTTTCAAATTTGATAATTAAAATTATCAATTCACATTTTTAACCTAATTAAAGATTCATTAAAACTCCACTTAGTTTTAATCTTCTCAAAAATCCATATCCTGCCTTTAACTGGGTTAAAGAACCAATGTCATCAAAGACACGATTCACGACAAACCAAATCACATTTGATATTAAATACAAGGCTCTGAATAGAAAATATATCGGCTTATATTCAATATCAAATTCTGAAACCAACATATATCGTATTGGAAATAACGATATAAAATATATCTTTCAAATTCCCATAACAATATATGTATAGTCACGAAATCCAACATCGAAATATCCCGAAGATAATTTCGATTCAACTCCCGCCCAATTCACGTATTGGGAATATTGATTATTTTCAAAATCACTTTCATATTCAATTTATTTATTTTAAAAATAAATTGATTTCAATTCTAGTTCAAAACTAGTTCATTTCGATAAAAATCTATTTTTATCTTTTCAAATGTGGAGTTTTTCACCCCAGTTCTTTCCAATTCACATATTATGATTTTACACAAATTATCAATATTTTTAATAATTTTATCAAGGCCCGTACAGTCGATTTCCAACAACGGCCATCGAACTGCACTTACAGCGACCTTTTTCGAATTTGATTTGGACGCATCTCCAAATCCAACCGTTAGATTTCAAATTTCTAATATTCATTGGAAAGCTCTTTTCGATACGAACCCAACAGTTCCGGTTTTAGGAGAATCCGACGGTCGGATCTCCCGCAATGTCCGTTTGAAATAAATGGTCGAAATTCACGAACTGCCGCGGCGCGGCGCGTTCTATTCAGGCCATTATATATATATAATATATATATTATATATATTTCGTCGATTTCCTTTTTAAAACGAATTTTATAAATCGTTTTAAATTCGTTTCAAAACAATTTCAACTTCCATTTCAATTCAAATCAAAATTGAATTCTTCTCTATAAATTCGTTTTTAAAATTCATTTCTATTCAATTCAGATTTCAATTCAATTTGAATTCATTTCAATCTGAATTCATTTCAATTTGAATTCGTTTTATACTCAATTCATTTCGAAATCGTTTTCAATTCAATTCATTTCGAAATCGTTTTCAATTCAATTCATTTCGAAATCGTTTTCAATTCAATTCAATTCGAAATCGTTTTCAATTCAATTCATTTCGAAATCGTTTTCAATTCAATTCATTTCGAAATCGTTTTCAATTCAATTCATTTCGAAATCGTTTTCAATTCAATTCATTTCGAAATCGTTTTCAATTCAATTCATTTCTATTTTATTCGAATTCAAATTCGCTTCCTATTCAATTCGAATTTTAATCTAATTCAATTTGAATTTCATTTCAAAATATTTGATTTTGAAATCACTTTTCAATATTCTTTATAAAACGAATAAAATCGATATAAACATCGTTCGCGTCAAAATAACGCATCTCTAATCAACACGGCTTTATATTTCAATAATTCGTTATTCTATTCAACAAATGAATAATTATCCCATTCAACACATGAATCTATATTTCTTTCAACACACGACTAATCTCAACACATGAGTACTGTCAACACATTACTATTCTTGTTATGTGAAATATTTTATAAAACTATGGTATCTATCGTTTGATTTTAATTAGACTTCTACTGGGAAGTAGTTCTAATTTTAAATATGATAAAGATGTAATTTTGATTATATAAAATATTTCACTCAACACATGAACATCGTCAACACATGACTATTTTTATATTCAACACATGAATTTTCTTTTATAATATTCCTTATTGTCCCAATTGGAATGAGGCCCAATCAATCACCATATAACGTTAATTATATGGATTTCCATACAACACATGTATATAATAGAGATAATAAACAATCAACCATCAACCAAAGTGCATTACACTGTATAAGCATCAAATATAGATATCTAACGCTTATAACAGCCTGTCAATCAATCGATCGACATATTTAATCAATCAGGATGAGTGAACTTCAAATTTCATCCCAACACCCGTGTGGGGTTTCAAACATTCAAACACAGATTTTATTTGTGCAGTTGGGCGACGTGTAAAATTTATCGACCCAATCAATATCAGTCAAATTAGTGTATATAAACAAATCGGCCGATTTGTTTATAAATATTCATTTATTCACTTTCACGTTAAAAATCATATTTTTAACGATAAAACAATTTATTTTAACACATGCCTTCTATTCAGTTCATTTATTCAATAAAAATGATATTTTTATTTTTCTAACATATTTTAGAAAATTTCGGCGGCATAACGGCACGATACTAGAAACGGGACGAGGCCTAGCCTTATCCCCGGTCTAGTGAAGGCCCACGCCATTCACACATCAATCAAATCACCTTCGTTATGCAAACCACAAAATTTGGAGTAAGAGTCTAACCTAGTCTTACTCCTTCGCCTTATAACGGCGCACGTCTAATCCTAACCAATTTATCGATTCGATTTTTCACACCACAAACCACATTCAAACCAATATCACAATCAATCACCAAACAGCCAAACAAACAAGTCCATGGTCTGTGGACGATTGTGTCGGGTGCTACTAAACACCGTCTGCATCCTAGTATATATATATAACTAGAAAGTAAATTGAAGAGTGAGAAGTTCTCACCGAAAGCTATCCAATCTTCACGGCTCTCCATTTATAGAAATCTTCTTCGTTATCCCATCTTCGTCATCTTCGTTGCCCGTAGTCACTATATATATAAAAATCACACATTTTTATATTTCGATGTTTTTAAAATAAAAATCACATTTTTATTTATTCACTTTCAATATAAAAATCATATTTTTACTTCGCTATTTTCTATATAAAGATTTCGCCTTTTTAAATTTAAAGATTTCACCTTTTTAAATTTCATCACTTTACTTCAACACATATAAAATAAAAATCAGATTTTTATTTTTCTACATATACAAAGATGATATTTTTAATATTGTCTATCCTATAAAGATTATATTTTTAATACTTTAAAAATATAAAAATCCTATTTTTAATATTCCTATATAGTAAAGACTATATTTTTAATTCTTTAAAAATATAAAAACTATATTTTTATCACTTTACAAAATAAAGTAAAAATTAGTTTTATAAAATAAAGTCAAAATCAGTTTTAAAAATAAAGTCAAAATCAGTTTTATAAATAAAGTCAAAATCAGTTTTATAAATAAAGTCAAAATCAGTTTTATAAATAAAGTCAAAATCAGTTTTATTACCGTTTATATAAAATAAAAATAAATAAATAATTATAAAAAAACTTACAGGGGGGGGGGGGGGGCAGTAGCAATCGGCGGCGGCTCGGAGGGGCGGTGAGGCTGGGGTCGCGGCGCTGGTGCAGGGGAGGCGGAGGGCGGCTCGATGTTGGCGGCGATTGGGGCTTCGCGGTGGTCCAGGGGCTCGTGGGAGGAGGAGCGATAGGGGAAGGAGAAGAAGCGGAGGGGGGCGAGGTCTCCGGTTGAGGCGCGGCGGCGGCGCCGCTGGGGGGGCGCGCGAGGTAGCGGCGGCGGCTTCCCAGGTGGAGCGATCGCCTTCTTTTTTTTTTATTTTTTTTATTTTTTTTTAGTTTTTCTGAATCGAAAATATGGGGGGGGGGGGCAGAAAGATATAGGAAGAGGGTTTAATTAAATTTTTATATTTATTTATTTTATTATTTTATTATTTTAAAAGTTGACTTTTACATACGACCTCTAAACGAAGCCCACCGCCTGTCGCCCATAGCGTTTTACCCCCATTCCGAACACAATGGGATATGTACCGCAAGCTGATTCGACTGTTTGAATCAGTTTCCGTTTAATTTGCATTTAAATCACTATATTGAATTTTAAACGTACATTTCAAATTACCGGGGGCACATACTAACTAGAAAAATTCCAGAAAAATATTTTCTAGCCTCGTATTGACGATACGGTCCTAACAAAACTAGTTTCGTCGAATTCTGAGACCGTTGGAAAAATGGTCAATTTCCAGTCGATTAAAATCAACTGAAATGGTCAAAACACGTTTTCCTTTGCCACGCTCACATATTGATTCTAAAAATTATGAAATTTGAAACCTAGCAATAACTTGACATCACGGACCCAACAAAACTGGTTTCGTCGAAATCCGAGGTCATTTGCAAAATGGCTATTTTTAAGGGCCTGAATTCCATAGCGACTATTCAGAATTTTCAACTGGGCATAACTTTTGATTTCCGTTATGAAATTTCGATTTGTCGGATTCGTTGGAAAGATATTCACGAATAGATTCTAATATTTTTGGTTTCGCTAAAATCCGGATTGTTTTGCACCCGGCACATTCAATTGAAGTTTGAAATCGAATTATCGAACTACCGCGCCATTTTCAATTCCTTTTATAATTATATATAATTATTTATATTCTAACGACGACGCGTATAAATATATACGTTGAATTCTATTCAAAATAAATTTCTCGTTGTTATTATTTAAAATAATCTATTTTAAATATTCAAAATTCGCTAAAATTGCCAAAACAAAAATTTTAAACTGGCTCAGAATTTGCGGGTTATTACAAGTTCTCTTCCTTAACACCCAAAGTACATTTGTGGACGTCAATTAGTGATTTGATGGATATGACAATGTGGCATTCAAAGTAAATGAAGTGTTCTCTAAAGAATAATCGTGGCCTCAAGCCTCATCAACCGGGAAATGACAAAAATTGGGCAGGCATCATGGCTAAGTGGGTCATTCCCAATTAGGGTATATTATCACTGATCTAGAGAAAGTTCTTATTTGTTCTTCTTTCGTTTCTATATCTCCACAGAATAACGGTGGGCCCTTAAAACTGTTAAGGTGACAATATATTTGATATACTCAAGTTTAACGAGTGGTCGGTCATGTGTGGCCAGGTTACAAGATGTTCTTGTGAACCTCATTATATCATCTCGAGAGTACACTGATCGGAAGGTGGTCTCATACCTTTTCATAATTGGAATTCATTCTCCAATAAGCGCCATGCGATTGTTTTATTATATACTATATATATGTAGAGCGTGAGATACAAGCGTTCTACTAGATGGTTATTTATTTGTGATTTGATAGACATTATTATAATAATCCTTGATTTTGATATATCAAAAATGTTTTGGATTATAGTAAGGTAAAAACCGTCGATATTTGTGGGCTTCTCCTACTATTGTCCTTTTCTTTCAAAGTATTTTCTAAAGTTAAACAAGCTGGATGAAACCTTGAACTTAGGAGTTTATTCATGTTGGTTCACCAGACTGATCTGTGTGTTTGTAATGCTCGAGTTAAACCGGGTTTTACAGGTATAGGTGAAGAAACTGCAAACTTCAGAAGGCATGTTGGAGAAATCCAGACGTATTAGCATTTATTTCACTGTGTATTATATAAAAGGAGAGATCATTATAACTGTCCAGATTGTCTGCTGTACTCTGATGAATGTAAGCATTTTATACAAGTTATTTATAAAGATATATTTCTAAATTATATTTGTTCCACTATGATGTGAGACTCTTTGATGTTGATATTCTTCTTCTACTCTAATATTTCTTTCTTTCTCACCCTCTAATTTCCTTCTCCTAACTATCTGCTTTTTCGTGCAATTTGGTTTGGACATAAGTGTAATTAGTCGATCCAAAGGGTACGGGAAAATGGGTCTAAAAAAAATCGGGCAGTCAGCATGACTAGGTGGGTCATTCCCTAGTAGGATGTTTTAGTCACTGATCTAAAGAAAATTAATTTTGTTCTTTTGTTTTTGTATCTTACGGATTATGGTTGGACGGCCGAAAACCGTAGGTGACAATATATTCGATACACGCCAGCTAAATGAGTGGTCGGTCATGTGTGGCTGGGTTGCAAGATGTTCTTGTTGAACCCCAGTGTATCCCCTCTAGAGTACACTGATCAAAAGGAGGTCCCATACTTTGTCATAGTTGAATCCAATCTCCAATAAGCGCCTTGCGATTTTTGATTATATAATGAATATGTAAAGCGTGAGATGCAAGCGTTCTACTAGATGGTTATTTACTTGTGATTTGATAGACATTATTATAATATCACTGGATTTTGATATATCAAAAATATTTCAGGTTATAGTAAGGTAAAAACCATTCATGTTTATGTGTGGACCGGTCTTACTATTACCCTTTCTTTCAAAAGTATTTCTAAAGTTAAGCAAGATGTTTGTGTTATGAATTTATCACTGATAGAATTCCAGACTGATCCGGGTGAATTTTGTTTTCCTTCAAATGTGCTCGGGTCAGACCGAGTATATTTACAGGTTAGGTTCCGCTTGGAGTTTCAGAAGCTGGAAGCAGGAGGCTTCACCATTAGTTATTTAGAGTTTAATTTCGCTGTGTTTGATGTACTCTAATGATTTGTATGCATATACATTTTTTTGTTGTATAAAGAGATTTGATATAATATATTTTACTCGTTACGCTGTGAGATTCTGATGTTCTTCTTATTCTTCTATTCTAATATTTCTTTCTTTCTACTTCTCACATTCTAATTTCTTTTTATTAACAATATGGTGTTGTTTGATACTTGAGTTTTGGCAAGTAATACGGGTCTTATGTATTATTGTCGAAATTCGAGTGTTGAATTCACGCCGGGTCGTTACAGTGGTATCAGAGCATAAAGTTTAGAGATAACCTTGGCTCTGTGGAATGACTCAATAGAGATGGGGTTAGTCATACCCTAGATTGAGTTTGAGTATATCTATATGAGAGCGCATATTTGTAATTGATTATAAAATTAATTTTACTATTTTTCCAATATGTATCTTTGTATAGACATAATTTTCTCAAATTTATGATAATTATTGGTTTGCTTGTTAGTTTGAATAAAAATTCAATTTGGATTCTAAAACCATAATAATTTAATATAATAAAAAGAGATTTCACTTATGAAATCGAATAAATGATAATTGAATGGAAGATAATTAGTTATCAACCAACTGATATTAAAAACCATAGTGAAAGCAACAAGTAAGTGTCAATGTTGAATTTAAATGATTTGGTTGAGTTGTTATGTATTATTTGTTTGTTGTATATTGAATGGATTAAATAGAGATTCATCAACAATTAAATCAAAGTTGAATGAACTGAAAAGTTAAGTAAATGAATTCTAATATAATAAGTTTAAATGGAACCATTTATGAATTAAAACTAAAAGGTTTGACTCTGCAGTGATGCCACATGTTTGGATTTGCACTCGCGTAGTACACCCGATGACCAATGAAATATTATTTCATATATTATTACTCTTATGATAAGTTGAGTTGAGTACAGGTACAGAGAAGCCATGAGAATAGAACTGGGGGTAAGTAGATGGCATATAAGTTGAGAAGTATGCTTAATAACGCTCGCAAAAAGATATGCTTACGCGAAATTATGAAATTCGGGTTTTAGATTTTGTTTTCCAACCGGGTGGGTCAATGTTTATATTTTTGTTGAACCATTGATATCACAGATGTCCCTCCGTATAGGAGGGACTCTACCAAAAAAATTCCAAAATTTAAAGTGTTATAAAATTATCAAGGATTTTCGGAAAATTTTGTTATAAAAAAAGAAATTGGATTAGTTTTGGAAATTATAGTGAGTTTAAACTAAGTAGCTTTTGTAAAGATAATGGGGTTTATAGGATTCTTTCTAACTTAATAATTCGAGGACAAAATTCTTTTAAGGAGGGAGGAATGTAACGGCCCAGATTTTTAGCATTTATTTAAACATTTAAAATTGGTTTTTAATGTTGTTTTGGAACTAAATAATGTGAATTTAATGATTTTGAATGTTTTGTTTATATATATTATATAATAATATTTTAATTTTCAATATAGACGGAAAAATGTTGAATTTGTAATATTATATGAATTGACAATAGATCATAATATAATTCAGATTTGTTTTGAACTATATTAACAATGTCGTTTATTTAACAACGTCCGAACGTTTAATTTATAATTTAATTATAAAATAAACAGTAGTAGCATGGTAATTCGAAATATAACATTTTGAACTTTTGTTGGTCATACAGGATCCAATATAAGTCAGTTTTCTTTGAAACATGAAACGGCCGGATCTATTAGATAATATTTTTCTAATAAATGAGAAAAATTAAGATTTCATCTTGTAGATTTTGTTTCATATCCAATTTTAATTTCAAAAGGTCGCTATGAAATCGTTTATGAACTATAACGATTTATTATATAAATAAATGTAATTTTATTATTAATTGAATAATTGTTTGAAACTAGGATAGCGATTTTACAAATGACTTTGGAATTCGACAGAAATAGTTTCATTGTGCCAGGGATATTAAATTATTGTACGATTTCAAAATTTGTTTCGATTAGGGTTCGTATGTGATTTTACGAATTTTAAAATGTCGAATGTTAACTATGTTAAATAATATTAGGGGAACCATTGTTTCAAGAAAATTAAAAAAGGAAAAAAAAACTATAAAAATCTTACGAAATCCAACACAAATTTTCGAACCTGTAGGAAGTCCTGACAAAATATTTAATCAAAATCTTTCCTAAACTTTGCACGTCCATTTCCAAATCTTATCACATTGATTTACGTTTTGGCCCCGCACAATACCCTGTCTCAATCCAGCTATACAAATCTTATCCTAACCCCTATACAAATCTTTGCAGCATCTAATAAAAGAATTTTGAGATCTTTGCAAACTTAAACATTTGTGTGTGTGGTCAACTATTTCGGCTGAGTGGAAATGACTAAAACTAAATAAATACAACGTGACAAATCCTATCGAAACATATCTGGCATGTATGTGCAAATCTACGAAAATCCCTTACCTATCATTTTCTTATATTTATCAATATCTTTGGCATGTTCTATTCAAGCTATTCTATTCCTAGGATTTCGTCTATGATAAAGGAAATTTTTATTTTCTCAAAAACAAAGTTCTGTTGTCCACATTAAACAATCTAAAACAAATTTATACTGTGTTATTCTTGAACCAATTACATTTCGTTTTGTAGTCAAAAGACTGCCGACATTAAAAAAAACAGAACATATCCCTGCTATGATTCCTTTGTCTCCAAGTTTAAGTAATAATAATTTAAAAAAATAAAAGATTAAAATAAACTAAAATAATATGTATAAATAATAAACAATACTACTCGTTCTTTACAGCATCTATAAAAAGGTAACCTATGAAGCTCTCTCTCCTCATTCAAAATGCACAGCAGCATAAAACCGAAAATTCCAATTCTTTCAAAAATTAAATCAAATCAAAAACTCAACTAAAACCTTTGAATTTTGATTTGTTAAACTCGGTATTACTAGAGCTTCACGCTGGCATACCCTCTTTTCGGTGCGATGTCAAGATGAGAGGGTGTTTTTTTGAGCTGCATGGGTTTTAGTGGACGCAAAGGTGATTCATCGTTGGAGGAGTAAACAGCATCGGTCGGGAATCCATGGAGTTCATCAAGCTTTTCTCCAGTAGTGGTTTGAATTTGAGGGGATTGGCGGTGGAGTTCGCCGTCGCTATGGATGCTGGAGCTCGAATGGATGGTGCAGGGGTTCGAGATCTATTAAGGAGAAGACCAACTAAATTTTGAGGTGGAGTTGCACGGATTTCGGTTGCCTTGGCAATGGATGTGGCAAGGTAAAAATGGGGCGGTGAAGCTACTGTGGGTGAGGTGAACTTCGGTTGAGAAGGCACGGTGGAGTGAGTTATTTGCATGGGGTTCAAAATGATTTTCAAAAGATTAGGGAAGGGTTCGAATTGTTACAGAAAGAAGAAGTTTCAGTGCACAGTAATGCACAATGGAAGAAAAGGAAGTGTTGATAGCTGTAGGATAGATGCGTGAAAGCTACAGGGAAATGTTGGAGCGGAAGTGTGGTCGTGGGCTGAATAACTTGCAGCAGGAGTTTTCAATGGAGAAGAATGAGAGTAAAGGAAGAAGAATTATGGGCTGAGATTGTCATGTTGGGCTTGGGCTTTTGGCATCTAAAGAAAAGAGTTGGAAAGAAACGTTTGGCCTAGGATGGGATTATAATACATGCGCAGGAACATTTTGGGGTTGTGCAGGAATGCATGGCATTTGGAACCAAGGACGTGCGAGAAGCGTGTACAAGAAGATGGTTGCATAGGATATGGGGAATTGATGCATGGTGTGAAGAAGATATGCGCATACACCACGTAGTGAATGAGAGCAACTTCGGTCTAAATATCCAATGTTGAAATTAAGGGTAATTAAAAGTAATTAGAATAATTAAACTTTACATACAATCGATAATTTTTAATTGTATAACACTCGTATATGATATCAGAGTGGAACAAACTCAGCTGTGTTGAGGATAGATTTGGAAAACACGATGCTGCTAAGTCGGGACTGTGTGGTCTGAAGCTAATGAAACCTTTATATAGTTTCAAATGCACGTTTGAAGTTGTATAAATTAATCTGAATCGTCAATCGGAGATTAAATGGTGAGTTAAATCTCACACTTTTCATGAATGCTATGATGGGCTAAATTCATATAACCACAAATTATAATTGATAATATAAAATTGGTTGGATGGATGCTGGATGTTCTATTGGTCGTTTAATATTGGTTTGATTGACGTTATTTATATTTCAACAATGATAGATTAATGAATAATCATTCCATATATCATCTTGAATTGTTATTATAATCTATGATGTACGGAAGAACAGGTTGGAGGGATCCAACTGGGTCCCTCAAATAAATTTGTTATTATTTATTTGTTGTGTTATTTATATATGGATTGTTTACCACAAATGATATTATATCATGTTTGAACGTTAATGATTGAATGGATGTTGATAGTTGAATTTAAATTCAACGGTTGTTGTGTTTTAATTAATAGACAGTATTGATAAAGTAATTGGCAGTGAATGGCCATAAATCCATTGTTTTTGGATGTCGTTTTTGTAATAACCCGGAAAATATGAGCCAATTTAAAATTTTTAAATTGATTATTTCAAAGCAATTTGAACCATTGAAATAGAATATTTCAATAGAATAGTGAATTAGAAATAGTAAGTCAGTTTGAAAATTTGAATTCGAACTTTGACCGACTGTGCAGGGCGGAAAATATAACGGATTTTAGTGAAACCAAAAATATTTAAATCTGTTAGTCAATACCTTTCTAACGAATCTGAAAAATCGAAGTTTCATAACGGGTTGGCAGTGAATGGCCATAAATCCATTGTTTTTGGATGTCGTTTTTGTAATAACCCGGAAAATATGAGCCAATTTAAAATTTTTAAATTGATTATTTCAAAGCAATTTGAACCATTGAAATAGAATATTTCAATAGAATAGTGAATTAGAAATAGTAAGTCAGTTTGAAAATTTGAATTCGAACTTTGACCGACTGTGCAGGGTGGAAAATATAACGGATTTTAGTGAAACCAAAAATATTTAAATCTGTTAGTCAATACCTTTCTAACGAATCTGAAAAATCGAAGTTTCATAACGGGAATCAAGAGTTATGGCCGAATGAATTTTCAGAAGAGTCGGTATATAGAATATATAGGCCTGGAAAATTGATATTTTGCATACGGCCTCGGAATTCGACGAAACCACTTTTGTTGGGTCCGGGATGTCAAACTATTGCTATGTTTCAAATTTCATAATTTTTCGAATCAATATGTGAGCGTGGCAAAAGAAAACGCGTTTGACCAGTTTCTGTTGAATTTAATCGACTGGAAATTGGCCATTTTTCAAACGGTCTCAGAATTCGACGAAACTAGTTTTGTTAGGACCGTATCGTCAATACGAAACTAGAAAATATTTTTCTGGAATTTTTCTAGTTAGTATGTGACCCTGGTAATTTGAAATGTACGTTTAAAATTCAATATAAGGATTTAAATGTAAATTCAACGGAAACTGATTGTAACGATCAAATCAGCTTACGATACATATCCCATTGTGTTCGGAATGGGGGTAAAACGCTATGAACGACAGGCGGTAGGCCTCGTTTCGAGGTCGTATGTAGAAGTCAACCTTTTTGCAAAATTAAATAATTAAATAATAAAAAAAAATATTATTCCCTCCCTTTTCTTCTTCATTGCCCCCCCCCCCGATTCATTAATCAGAAACGAGAAAAAAAAAACCTAAACCTAGACAGCCGCCCCCCCCCCTCGAGACATCGCCGACGAAGACCCCGAAGCCGCCGCCCTCATCTCGAAGTCGCCGCACCTCCCTGAGCAACCGCGCCCCCCTCGAACACCCTGCCGCCGACACCATCGAGCAACCCTCGAACACCCTGCCGCCGACACCATCGAGCAGCCCCTGAAACCCTGCCGCCGACGCTCCTTCTTCTTCCCTCCCCTTCGCAGGCTGCGGTGAGTAATTTAGAGTTATTTTATTTTTTTATTTTTATTTTTGTTTTGCTAAAACTGATTTAAAAAGAATTTAAAAACTGATTTTAAAAGAATATAAAAACTGTTTTTTTTTAGATATAAAAACTGATTTTTAAAGGAAATAAAAACTGATTTTATTTTAAAGGTTTAAACTTTGAAATAGAAAAGGTTTAATCTTTTAAAAGAAAAAGATTTGAACTTGCAAAAATAAAGATCATATTTTTAAAAAGAGAAAAGACGGGAATTTTTATTTGGTAGAAGGAGTAAGATATGATTCTTATATTTTTAAAGCAATAAAAATATAATTTTTACATCATAGGAATAATAAAAATATAATCTTTATATATTTAATAGCGAAGTCAAAATGCAATCTTTATATATTGAATAACATAGTAAAAATTCGATTTTTACCTATGTAGAGAATACGGGCAACGAAAGCGACAAGAAGGCGAAATAGGCGAAGATTTCTTTAAAGGAAGAGTCGTGTTATTGGATAGCTATTGGTGAGAATTTCTCACTCTTCAATTTCTTTTTATATATATATATATGTGTGGAAATAAAAGTGAATTGCTATATATAAATATTTATATATATATATATATATATATATATATATACGCCCCCTCGTCCACAAACCATGGACGATACTTATTGGTTGAAATTGTTGTGAAAATTGGTTGACGGCAAATTGTTGTTTGGGATTGTTTGTGGTTGATATTGAATTGATTGAGGTTGAAAAATACCCGTTTGTGATTGGAAAAATATTTGGTTGAAACCACATAGGATTAGTTTGTGGAAATGAAATAAATATAAACATGCCGCCTGCGTGCGAATTAGATGCATGATCCCCATTGTCAAAAACCGCGAGGTTTTAAGGTAGAGCGAGGAGCCGTACTAGGGACGGTGCCGGTTTAACTACCCTGCCGTTATGCTGCCGAAATTTTGAATAATCTTTGTGTGTTAGAATTATTTTCATATGTTGAAATTATTTTACATGCATTGAAATTAAAGTCATATATTGAAACTATATCCATGTGTGGAAATGTTCATGTGTTGAAAAGTGTTGTGTGAAAATTAAATTCATTTGTGAATGAATGAAGTGTATAACAATAAAAATCACATTTTTATAAATATATGAAGTATCAAAAATATTCGCCTTATATAAATAGTTTCAACAATCAAAATTTCATCTTTTTAATAAGAACAACATAAATAAAATGTCCATGTGTGGAAATGCTCATTTGTTGAGAAGTGTGTGTAGTGGAAAGGTTCATGTGTTGAATAAAAAGATGGAACGATAAAAATTACATTTTTATTGAAACTATGAAGTGTTGAAGCCATACATTGGTTGAATGAATATTTTAAATGATAAAAATATCATTTTTATCATATGTGTGATATGCTAAAGATATGCAGACGTTGAAACAAATATTTGTGATAGAAATATTATTTTTAACATGCATAGGAACTAAATAAAATAGTCATGTGTTGAAATCTACTTTAGTTCGCCAAAATTATCATCTTTGAAATGTGAAGAGTTAAAAATAGCCACTGGTTCGAATAAACGTGCATGAGTTGAAATATACATTAACTAGCTAATGATATGATTTTAGCTTATGCATGCGATATTAGAATGAATGGTGTTTTTAAACCCAAAGCAAATCAAATATGAAGTTGAATAGAAAATGATAAAGGTTAAAAATTGTATATATGTACATGCATATCTATTGAACAGGTTATAGCAAAGAGGCTAGAGAAGAGGAATAAAATTTTGTGCCCGACAAATAGGTACACATTTACTGTTTTGTTTGGGTGATGATTTTATGAGCCTGTTGGCTAGCCGCTTGGCTTTTTCTTTTTCTTTTTGAGATTAGAAGGACCGGGAACGCTATTTGCGATTTCCCGATGCTCCCGGTGCAGGGGAGGTTATGGCGAAATTTTCCAAAATTTTAAGGTGTTAGAAAAATATTTGAAGTGAAAACGATATGGAAATCATTGAATGAACTATATTTATATAAATATATAAATATAAATATAATTAAAACGAAACGTGGCCGTGCAGTTCATATTTTGAAACCGTGATTTCAAATGACTAGTGCGGAAGATCCGACCATTGGATTTTCCCGAAACCTCAACCGTTGGGTTCGCCTTGGAAATATCTTTCCAACGGCACCAACTTTGTGAAGATCCGACGGTTGGATTGTCTGTAACGTTTAATTCAAAATTAGTGAAAAACAGCGCAAGAAACGATTATATTTATATATATATATATAAATATAATTAAATTAAATCGAATAACGACGCTGCAGTTCGTAAATTGAAATCGTAACTTCAACTGGTTAGTGTGGAAGATCCGACCGTCGGATTTTCCTAAAACTGGAACCGTTGGATTCGTTTTGAAAAGACCTTCCTAATGATGTAAAATTTGTGAAGATCCAACGGTTAGATTTTCCTATATGTGTAAAACAAAATCAGTGGAAAGCAGCGCCAGTGCATCGACACGACCTGAAACGTCGTTTAATTAATTATGGTCGTTTTAAATTAAATAAAAATGGCGATGTATCGTTATTAAGTGCTATAGACGATATAGAGTGAAAATAAACCAATTTTGTTGTGTTTGCTTGATATGTGATGGTTGAATGTATTTGACGTGAAAATTATAACTAAATAACTGAAATGTGAATGTTGAATAGTTCAACCCTGTGATTAATTGGTTTGAAAATCTAAATATACGTGGGTTATTTGAAAAGGCCGAGTTTATCTCATTTCAAATAATCGATCGACGTTGAGAAGTCGAAGAGTCGAAGACGACTGAAGACCGACGATCTCCACATTGGATGGATGGGCGCTACTGATACTCGTGATTGGAGTAGCTACCATGAAGGAATTGAAGTAGTAGCCGTCCAAACATAGTGTTGATTGCACGGATATGCGAGGAATTGGTGCCTCCGGTTTCGTTCAGACCCAGAACGGACTTGTAAATGGACTGTGTGTCTGACATTGGATTTTGTTCTGTGTTGATCGATCTCTGTTAAATATATATCTGTTTGGCGGCAGAGAATTTATTCTCTTGCTTAACGCCCTTCTCTGAGACGTACGAGCTCAGAGGTTATGTATTGACAGAAATCAGTCGCATGGAGTGGATTGCCTGTGTGGCACGCCTAAGTGGCATATGATCAAGGCTTCTGTTGCAAAGCAAAGTCTTGTGGTTGATGATCAAAGCATGGTCTGTGTGACGTAGCTTTGTGTATAACGTGAATTCGCGAGCCTCACACCCCGGTATGAGTCAAAAACGGGAGAAGGACCCAAGGAGTGCATGACGTTTCTTTCTAGCTATGGTGGTGTCAGTGACCTCCCAGCCCTGACATTTATATCTACTTTTCACCTGTGTGGTTGTTGGAATGCGAGGCGCCTCGATTATAGGTCTGTAAGGACCGGGAAACGTGTGTTCAGGAATTGCCAATCCTCAAAAGTAAGAGAGGACCGGCCTTGGAGGATCCAGGGGATTGCTGTGTGCGGTCCCGAGGCATTTGCTAGAGTGTCTCGAACGGAGAGGAGCTTGCCCCTTGCCTCGACTCATGAAGGAATCCAATTTCCAATACGATATATGCGGTTGTGATTGTATTACTAGTATGGCGACATAGTGGTATGGGTCATTTATGCCGCCTATGATTGATATTTATGATTGAAATCGCTTTTGAAACATATATGCACTAGTAATAATATCAAGCACTTTTGTTTATTCGTATGAAGCATCTTTGGCCATTATAAGGTAAAAACTCTATCCTTTGGCTTGCGTTGCATTGTGTGATGGGACCTGAGTCTTATAATGGCTTCATTTTATAAAAAACATTGCGTTGATTTAATCATTTACTTTATTTCATGCACGAGCACTCATTGGAGTAAACCCGTTCCGCGAAAGTGGCGTGGTCCTTTGATTTGCCTTATTATTGTTGTTAATAAGTTGAATGGATTTCTCATACCAGTCCCATGACTGACTCGTAGTTTGTTTCACCTTGCAAACTCGGGTGCCCTTATGTTCACACGGGCAGCCTAGTTACAGGTTTCTGACGCACCTTTTGGCTCATGGCGAGGCTTGACTACACCGTGCTGACTTGGATTTTCTCCGCCATTATTGTATCTATATTATGATTCCGCCACTGGAGATGTAGACTGATATTCCTTTTGTGTACTCTTTATGTATGATCCCGCCTCAGGCGATGTGACTATTATGTATCATTATGCACTAAGTTGTATCCTGTACTGTGCTTCTCTGATGTGATGATATCTATATGATTCCGCTGTCATATGTGTGTAAATTATTCTATTTTCTGTTTATGCTATTATCTGTGATCTGCTAATGATGATTAATGTGTTATATTCCAATGATTATCCTTAACACCGTGTCACGGGGTTTTGGGATCGTCACAGCTGGTATCAGAGCTTTGGTTAACCTTAGTTCTGGAGTCTAACACATTAAACACTTCGTCAAAATAGAATCAGTATTATTCTAAGGCGAGTCGCTCATTAGAGATAGGACTAGCAAGGTCCTAGAATGAGCTGAGCAGAATAGCAAAAACAATTGATCAGTCCATCGTTATCTTTCCGTAGGAATTCCTGCTTAACTATGCAATAGACTATTATTTCTGTTAACTGACTTTTTCGTTACTTATACAGAATTTGACAAATGGCTACCAGAGGAGCCGCCGCTAGAGGAGGCCGTGCCGGCCGAGGCCGAGGAAGGGGAGAAATCCCAGCTCAGGAAGGACCTTTGATACAACCTCCGGCAGCTCAATACTTCGAGCTTGACCGTGTAGCTAAGAGATATAAGAACTTAGGTGGCAAGACCTTCTCGGGAACTGGCACCGTAATAGAGGCCCTTGCATTGCTCAAAACATGCGAGAAAATTCTTGAAGGCCTAAGGCTAGGAGACGAAGACAAAGCTATTATGGGCGCCTGGCTTATGCAGGAACAAGCCGAATTATGGTGGGAATCTCTTACTGTCGGGAACAGAGAAGCTGGAAGAACATGGGATGGATTCAAAGAACTCTTCAAGGAGAAATATGTCCCAGAACAAGCTCTAGAAAGAATGCACGATGACTTCGCCAATCTCCAGCAAGGGGATCTTTCCGTGCAAGATTATCTGAACAAATTCACAATGTTGTCGCCCTATGCTCCAGAACTCGTTGCTACCGCGAAATCCAAAAATAAGAGATTTATCTTTGGACTAAGACGTCAATATCATGATAGAGCCATGGCCCATGTCAAGCTGGATTTCAACGAGCTAGTGGAAATGACATGCAACTATGAAGACCTTGATCAAAGGCATCTGGATCAGGATCGCGCTAGAAGCCAAGCAGGAAACAAGCGCAAGCCTACTGTAAATCAGGGCGAGTCAAGCCAAGCAGCATCTTCAAAGCCTCAGACTGGCAAGCCGCCAAGAGGAAATTGCTTTAATTGTGGTAAGCCGGGGCACTACTCAAACGTCTGCACAGCTCCGAAGAGGCAGAGAACAAATTCTCAAGGCTCGAGCCAAGGCTCTCAGAACCCTCGCTCGTGCTTCAACTGTCGCAAGACCGACCATCTGGTCAAAGACTGTCCTTTGCTAAAGAAAGCTACTGTAGCTCATGTCTATGACGGGTCTAGCCCGCCAGCTGCTTCCGACGGAGCAGGTAAACCCGATGTTTTGGGAGGTACCCTTACAATTAAAAATATTCCTGTTTCTGTATTATTTGACACAGGTGCATCGCGTAGTTTTATTGCTAGAAACACAGTGCACAAATTAAAGTTAAAACAGCGAAGGCTTAAAGAATCAGTTGAAGTTCATAACCCGATAGGGGGTCCTATTACTCTCGGTTTATATTGTAGAGTGCCGATCTCTTATTCTTTCTACAAATTTCCTTTTGATTTAATCGTTATGGATTTTCCCGAATTCGATACTATTCTCGGGCTGGATTGGTTAACGAAATATGAAGCTGAGGTGAAGTGTGCGGAAAGAATTGTTAAAATCCGAACTGAGCTTGGACATATATATATTCCCTGTCATGGTTCGAATCCGAATAGAGAAGAATTCTGGTCAGCGTTAGAACTTATTCCCACCTCCATAGAAAAGATTCCGATTGTTAGCAACTATGCGGATGTGTTTGAAGAAGTTGAAAATTTACCTCCGCAAAGAGAAATAGAATTCCGAATCGATCTAATTCCTAATGCCAGACCAGTGGTACATCCAATTCGTAGAATGACTCCGAAAGAAAAAGAAGAATTAGGCGATCAAACTCGTCAACTGTTGTGGAAAGGTCTAATCACACCGAGTTTTTCTAATTGGGGTGCAGCTGTCGTGTTTGTCCCGAAGTCAGACGGTACTCTTAGATTATGTGTTGATTACCGAGACCTCAACAAACAGACGCTTAAAAACAAATATCCATTACCCCGCATTGATGATTTGCTAGACCAATTGAATGGGCGAAAGTATTTTCCCGAATGGACCTAGCTACAGGTTTTCATCAATTGAGAATAGCAGAAGAGTGTGTTCCTTTGACCGCTTTCAGAGGCCCAGACATATTTTATGAATGGTTAGTAATGCCGTTTGGCCTATGTAATGCTCCAGCATACTTTGTCGATCTAATGAATAGAGTGTTCAGGGGAGTTCTGAATAAATTTGTCCTCGTATTCATCGATGATATTTTAATCTACTCCAAATCAAAACCCGAGCATGAAAAACACTTAGAACAAGTATTGGAGATTCTAAGGAAGAACGTCTTCAAAGCCAAATTCTCTAAATGTGTCTTCTGGCAAGAAGAAGTTAAATTTCTCGGCCATGTCGTGTCAGGGAAAGGAATTTCTGTTGACCCAAGCAAAATAACAGCGATTCAAGACTGGAAACAACCCACTACTCCCACAGAAGTTATAAGTTTTATGGGGTTGGCCAGTTATTATCGAAAGTTCGTTAAGGATTTTTCGAAGATATCCGGTCCGTTAACGAAGCTCACAAAGAAACATGAGAAGTTTAAGTGGACTTCCGACTGTGAAGAAGCTTTCCAGGAATTGAAATCGAAGCTGACCACCGCTCCAGTGTTAACTATTATTGATGGCAATCAGGATTTAACGGTTTGGACAGATGCTTCTATTAGAGGTCTTGGTGCAGTGTTAATGCAGAGAGGCCAAGTAGTCGCTTATGCAAGCCGCCAATTGAAACCGCATGAGAAGAATTATGTGACTCATGATCTTGAGTTGCTAGCCATCGTATTTGCCTTGAAAATCTGGAGACATTACTTATTGGGCGAGAAATTTATACTGTACACAGATCACCAATCATTGAAGTATTTATATACCCAGAAAGATCTGAATCTGAGACAGCAGTGTTGGCTAGAATTTCTTGCAGCGTATGATCTTGATATCCTGTATACGCCAGGGAAAGCTAACGTAGTAGCGGATGCACTTAGTAGAAAAACCGAAATTGTTGCCAATCTTATAATTACACCTGGATTGATTGATAGGATATCCGTTCTTCAGAAAAGTGACAATTTTGCGAAAGAGATGGTAAAAAGGATTCAAAGGGGCGAAGGCTCTAGTTTCCAAGTGGATACCGAAGGAGTTTTGAGGCTGAATAAAAGAATATGTGTTCCCGACATTCCCGAGCTTAAAAGAGAAGTGCTAGATGAATGCCATAAATCCAAATTTTGCATCCATCCTGGGGTGAGTAAAATGTACAACGATATCAAACGCACTTTCTGGTGGAAGGCAATGAAAAGGGATATTTCTTTGTATGTTAGCAGATGCCCTACTTGTTAATTGGTCAAGAGTGACCAACAGAAGCTAGCTGGATTGTTACAACCGTTGGAAGTCCCAGGTTGGAAATGGGAACAGATTTCCATGGATTTCATAGATGGTTTGCCGCGAACCAAGAAAGGTAATGACAGTATTTGGGTAATCGTAGATCGCTTCACGAAGACTGCCCATTTTATACCTGTCAGGTCCAATAGAACTGCCCAAAGTCTAGCACAGATATATTTCAAAGAAATTGTTAGGCTGCATGGAATTCCCATCAGCATAGTCAGTGATAGAGATCCCCTATTTACTAGCAAGTTCTGGGAGGCATTCCAGACAGAATTGGGGACAAAACTGAATATGAGCACCGCTTATCACCCCCAAATAGATGGCCAAACTGAGCGGGTGAATAGAATTCTAGAAGATTTATTGCGGGCTTGTATAATCGATTTTGGTGGGTCATGGGAAGATCATTTGCATTTGGCAGAATTCTCATATAACAATAGCTATCAAGCAAGTTTGAGGATGTCACCATTTGAAGCATTATATGGCAGACCCTGCAGATCTCCAGCATGTTGGGTAGAACCTGGCAACAGACTTGTACTAGGACCCGATATGATTAGGGAAGCATCTGATAAAGTGGACTTCATCAAGAAGCGATTGAAAACCGCCCAAAGCCGACAGAAAAGTTATGCAGACTCTAGAAGGAGAGATTTGACATTTGCTATTGGTGATCATGTTTATTTAAAGGTTTCTCCGATGAGAGGAGTAATCAGATTTGGCAAGACTGGGAAGTTGGCACCGAGATTTATTGGTCCCTTTCCTATACTTGAGCGAATTGGAACTCTTGCTTATAGGGTTCAATTGCCAGATTGGTTGCCTGGAGTGCACAATGTATTTCACGTATCTCAACTTAGGAGACATGTGCATGATCTGGATCTTGTTGTAGAAGAAGCAGCGCAACAGGATGTGGAGATAACTCCAGAATTAGCACTCAGAAGAGAGCCATTAAAAATTGTTGGCAAAGAAACTAGAGAACTCAGAAGCAAAAAGGTTCATTTAGTTAAAGTGCAGTGGAGCAGTGATCCTAGAGACTGTACTTGGGAAACTGAGGAAAGCATTAAACAAGCTTATCCCAAATGCAGAGTGGATATCTCTGACTAACTCCGGTGCAAGGTACCTTTACCATACTTTGAATTTACATTTTATTTCCTACTTTACTGTTGTTTCCTTTTCGAGGACGAAAAGTTTTAAGTAGGGGAGATTGTAATAACCCGGAAAATACGAGCCAATTTAAAAATTTTAAATTGATTATTTCAAAGCAATTTGAACCATTGAAATAGAATATTTCAATAGAATAGTGAATTAGAAATAGTAAGTCAGTTTGAAAATTTGAATTCGAACTTTGACCGACTGTGTAGGGTGGAAAATATAACGGATTTTAGTGAAACCAAAAATATTTAAATCTGTTAGTCAATACCTTTCTAACGAATCTGAAAAATCAAAGTTTCATAATGGGAATCAAGAGTTATGGCCGAATGAATTTTCAGAAGAGTCGGTATATAGAATATATAGGCCTGGAAAATTGATATTTTGCATACGGCCTCGGAATTCGATGAAACCACTTTTGTTGGGTCCGGGATGTCAAACTATTGCTATGTTTCAAATTTCATAATTTTTCGAATCAATATGTGAGCGTGATAAAAGAAAACGCGTTTGACCAGTTTCTGTTGAATTTAATCGACTGGAAATTGGCCATTTTTCAAACGGTCTCAGAATTCGACGAAACTAGTTTTGTTAGGACCGTATCGTCAATACGAAACTAGAAATTATTTTTCTGGAATTTTCTAGTTAGTATGTGACCCTGGTAATTTGAAATGTACGTTTAAAATTCAATATAAGGATTTAAATGTAAATTCTACGGAAACTGATTGTAACGATCAAATCAGCTTACGATACATATCCCATTGTGTTCGGAATGGGGGTAAAACGCTATGAACGACAGGCGGTAGGCCTCGTTTCGAGGTCGTATGTAGAAGTCAACCTTTTTGCAAAATTAAATAATAAAATAATAATAAAAAAAAAATATTATTCCCTCCCTTTTCTTCTTCATTGGCCACCCCGATTCATTAATCAGAAACGAGAAAAAAAAAAAGAAAACCTAAACCTAGACAGCCGCCCCCCCCCCCTCGAGACATCGCCGACGAAGACCCCGAAGCCGCCGCCCTCATCTCGAAGTCGCCGCCCTCATCTCGAAGTCGCCGCACCTCCCTGAGCAACCGCGCCCCCCTTGAACACCCTGCCGCCGACACCATCGAGCAGCCCCTGAAACCCTGCCGCCGACGCTCCTTCTTCTTCCCTCCCCTTCGCAGGCTGCGGTGAGTAATTTAGAGTTATTTTATTTTTTTTATTTTTATTTTTGGTTTGCTAAAACTGATTTAAAAAGAATTTAAAAACTGATTTTAAAAGAATATAAAAACTGTTTTTTTTTAGATATAAAAACTGATTTTTAAAGGAAATAAAAACTGATTTTATTTTAAAGGTTTAAACTTTGAAATAGAAAAGGTTTAATCTTTTAAAAGAAAAAGATTTGAACTTGCAAAAATAAAGATCATATTTTTAAAAAGAGAAAAGACGGGAATTTTTATTTGGTAGAAGGAGTAAGATATGATTCTTATATTTTTAAAGCAATAAAAATATAATTTTTACATCATAGGAATAATAAAAATATAATCTTTATATATTTAATAGCGAAGTCAAAATGCAATCTTTATATATTGAATAACATAGTAAAAATTCGATTTTTACCTATGTAGAGAATACGGGCAACGAAAGCGACAAGAAGGCGAAATAGGCGAAGATTTCTATAAAGGAATAGTTGTGTTATTGGATAGCTATTGGTGAGAATTTCGCACTCTTAAATTTCTTTATATATATATATATGTGTGGAAATAAAAGTGAATTGCTATATATAAATATTTATATATATATATATATACGCCCCCTCGTCCACAAACCATGGACGATACTTATTGGTTGAAATTGTTGTGAAAATTGGTTGACGGCAAATTGTTGTTTGGGATTGTTTGTGGTTGATATTGAATTGATTGAGGTTGAAAAATACCCGTTTGTGATTGGAAAAATATTTGGTTGAAACCACATAGGATTAGTTTGTGGAAATGAAATAAATATAAACATGCCGCCTGCGTGCGTATTAGATGCATGATCCCCATTGTCAAAAACCGCGAGGTTTTAAGGTAGAGCGAGGAGCCGTACTAGGGACGGTGCCGGTTTAACTACCCTGCCGTTATGCTGCCGAAATTTTGAATAATCTTTGTGTGTTAGAATTATTTTCATATGTTGAAATTATTTTACATGCATTGAAATTAAAGTCATATATTGAAACTATATCCATGTGTGGAAATGTTCATGTGTTGAAAAGTGTTGTGTGAAAATTAAATTCATTTGTGAATGAATGAAGTGTATAACAATAAAAATCACATTTTTATAAATATATGAAGTATCAAAAATATTCGCCTTATATAAATAGTTTCAACAATCAAAATTTCATCTTTTTAATAAGAACAACATAAATAAAATGTCCATGTGTGGAAATGCTCATTTGTTGAGAAGTGTGTGTAGTGGAAAGGTTCATGTGTTGAATAAAAAGATGGAACTATAAAAATTACATTTTTATTGAAACTATGAAGTGTTGAAGCCATACATTGGTTGAATGAATATTTTAAATGATAAAAATATCATTTTTATCATATGTGTGATATGCTAAAGATATGCAGACGTTGAAACAAATATTTGTGATAGAAATATTATTTTTAACATGCATAGGAACTAAATAAAATAGTCATGTGTTGAAATCTACTTTAGTTCGCCAAAATTATCATCTTTGAAATGTGAAGAGTTAAAAATAGCCACTGGTTCGAATAAACGTGCATGAGTTGAAATATACATTAACTAGCTAATGATATGATTTTAGCTTATGCATGCGATATTAGAATGAATGGGGTTTTTAAACCCAAAGCAAACCAAATATGAAGTTGAATAGAAAATGATAAAGGTTAAAAATTGTATATATGTACATGCATATCTATTGAACAGGTTATAGCAAAGAGGCTAGAGAAGAGGAATAAAATTTTGTGCCCGACAAATAGGTACACATTTACTGTTTTGTTTGGGTGATGATTTTATGAGCCTGTTGGCTAGCCGCTTGGCTTTTTCTTTTTCTTTTTGAGATTAGAAGGACCGGGAACGCTATTTGCGATTTCCCGATGCTCCCGGTGCAGGGGAGGTTATGGCGAAATTTTCCAAAATTTTAAGGTGTTAGAAAAATATTTGAAGTGAAAACGATATGGAAATCATTGAATGAACTATATTTATATAAATATATAAATATAAATATAATTAAAACGAAACGTGGCCGTGCAGTTCATATTTTGAAACCGTGATTTCAAATGACTAGTGCGGAAGATCCGACCATTGGATTTTCCCGAAACCTCAACCGTTGGGTTCGCCTTGGAAATATCTTTCCAACGGCACCAACTTTGTGAAGATCCGACGGTTGGATTGTCTGTAACGTTTAATTCAAAATTAGTGAAAAACAGCGCAAGAAACGATTATATTTATATATATATATATATAAATATAATTAAATTAAATCGAATAACGACGCTGCAGTTCGTAAATTGAAATCGTAACTTCAACTGGTTAGTGTGGAAGATCCGACCGTCGGATTTTCCTAAAACTGGAACCGTTGGATTCGTTTTGAAAAGACCTTCCTAATGATGTAAAATTTGTGAAGATCCAACGGTTAGATTTTCCTATATGTGTAAAACAAAATCAGTGGAAAGCAGCGCCAGTGCATCGACACGACCTGAAACGTCGTTTAATTAATTATGGCCGTTTTAAATTAAATAAAAATGGCGATGTATCGTTATTAAGTGCTATAGACGATATAGAGTGAAAATAAACCAATTTTGTTGTGTTTGCTTGATATGTGATGGTTGAATGTATTTGACGTGAAAATTATAACTAAATAACTGAAATGTGAATGTTGAATAGTTCAACCCTGTGATTAATTGGTTTGAAAATCTAAATATACGTGGGTTATTTGAAAAGGCCGAGTTTATCTCATTTCAAATAATCGATCGACGTTGAGAAGTCGAAGAGTCGAAGACGACTGAAGACCGACGATCTCCACATTGGATGGATGGGCGCTACTGATACTCGTGATTGGAGTAGCTACCATGAAGGAATTGAAGTAGTAGCCGTCCAAACATAGTGTTGATTGCACGGATATGCGAGGAATTGGTGCCTCCGGTTTCGTTCAGACCCAGAACGGACTTGTAAATGGACTGTGTGTCTGACATTGGATTTTGTTATGTGTTGATCGATCTCTGTTAAATATATATCTGTTTGGCGGCAGAGAATTTATTCTCTTTCTTAACGCCCTTCTCTGAGACGTACGAGCTCAGAGGTTATGTATTGACAGAAATCAGTCGCATGGAGTGGATTGCCTGTGTGGCACGCCTAAGTGGCATATGATCAAGGCTTCTGTTGCAAAGCAAAGTCTTGTGGTTGATGATCAAAGCATGGTCTGTGTGACGTAGCTTTGTGTATAACGTGAATTCGCGAGCCTCACACCCCGGTATGAGTCAAAAACGGGAGAAGGACCCAAGGAGTGCATGACGTTTCTTTCTAGCTATGGTGGTGTCAGTGACCTCCCAGCCCTGACATTTATATCTACTTTTCACTTGTGTGGTTGTTGGAATGCGAGGCGCCTTGATTTTAGGTCTGTAAGGACCGGGAAACGTGTGTTCAGGAATTGCCAATCCTCAAAAGTAAGAGAGGACCGGCCTTGGAGGATCCAGGGGATTGCTGTGTGCGGTCCCGAGGCATTTGCTAGAGTGTCTCGAACGGAGAGGAGCTTGCCCCTTGCCTCGACTCATGAAGGAATCCAATTTCCAATACGATATATGCGGTTGTGATTGTATTACTAGTATGGCGACATAGTGGTATGGGTCATTTATGCCGCCTATGATTGATATTTATGATTGAAATCGCTTTTGAAACATATATGCACTAGTAATAATATCAAGCACTTTTGTTTATTCGTATGAAGCATCTTTGGCCATTATAAGGTAAAAACTCTATCCTCTGGCTTGCGTTGCATTGTGTGATGGGACCTGAGTCTTATAATGGCTTCATTTTATAAAAAGCATTGCGTTGATTTAATCATTTACTTTATTTCATGCACGAGCACTCATTGGAGTAAACCCGTTCCGCGAAAGTGGCGTGGTCCTTTGATTTGCCTTATTATTGTTGTTAATAAGTTGAATGGATTTCTCATACCAGTCCCATGACTGACTCGTAGTTTGTTTCACCTTGCAAACTCGAGTGCCCTTATGTTCACACGGGCAGCCTAGTTACAGGTTTCTGACGCACCTTTTGGCTCATGGCGAGGCTTGAGTACACCGTGCTGACTTGGATTTTCTCCGCCATTATTGTATCTATATTATGATTCCGCCACTGGCGATGTAGACTGATATTCCTTTTGTGTACTCTTTATGTATGATCCCGCCTCAGGCGATGTGACTGATTATGTATCATTATGCACTAAGTTGTATCCTGTACTGTGCTTCTCTGATGTGATGATATCTATATGATTCCGCTGTCATATGTGTGTAAATTATTCTATTTTCTGTTTATGCTATTATCTGTGATCTGCTAATGATGATTAATGTGTTATATTCCAATGATTATCCTTAACACCGTGTCACGGGGTTTTGGGATCGTCACAGTTTTGCCGTTAGGCGAATTGACGATATGTAAGCTATAAAATTTATTTCTATAACTGAATTGAGTTTTCAAGTTTATTTTTATGTAAGTTATTTAAAATAAAAGTTTTATAAATATTTTTTTATAGTCTTATTTTACGAAAGAATTATTAAACGGTTTATTTTTATATAATAAGCAAAAAGACAGAAATTAACCAGAAGGTTAATAATCGGAGATGATTGTTTTTTAGGAAAACAATTTAGCCTGTTATATTAAATTAATTATACTTTTAATTAATTTAGTGAGAAAGATCAAAGGAACCAAATAGCGGTTAATGGTATTTTTGAGTTGACTTAATCAACCGTTTCAAGTGAAAGCGTTATTGAATTTGTTATTTGGTAAGTATTTAAATTTAGAGAATGTTCTTAGAAGTTAAGCAAATTTCATTAATCGTGTTTAAAGTAATTATCAAAATTTGTATATTGGTAATGAAGTTAATAATGATCTAATAACCCTTTTAAAGAAGTTAACTAGTCTATTTTTATTTAATAAAGAAGGTAATTACGTCTGTTATAAATATTGTTGGAGTTAATTATTATTTTAATAAATAATAATTGAAATGATTATTTTTTTCAAATGGAATGCATTTAAAAAGTAAATCAATTCGTAATAAGATCTTAATTGAACTTTAAAAAGGACTTTGTATAAGGATTAATAAGTAAAGTTTATAAATCTCGAGCTAAGGAGACATTTCAAGATATACATTTACTAAATTAACCAAATCAAGAAAAAGAGATGCAAAGGTATTTGAAAAATATGTAGCATCCTGGAAAATTTCGACTCTTGAATTCAGACACTAATACATCCCATGTCCAAATTCAAGTATCAAAAACCTAGAAAACTAATAGAAAGAAATTAGAGGATGGGAAAAAGATAAGAAAGAAAGATTAGAGTAGAAGAAAAGGAAGAAGAACAACTAACCACAATATCAGAGTCTCACATCGCAGCGGAATAAAATATAATACAGAAATAAATCTTTATTGAAAACTTGAAATAATACTTACAGTTATCTGAGTACAGCGGACATTTAATTCATCTGGACAGTTATAACAACCTGTCCATATTTACAGCACACAGCGGAACAATAACTATATATATCTGATCTCGTCCATTTCATCTCCTGGATTTCATAACATCTTATCTGAACCTGTAACTCGGACAGGCCCGAGCATTACAAACCCAACAAGTCAGTCTGGTGAACCAGCATGAGAAAAACTCATTTAAATTATTGGTATCATCCATCTTGATTTTTAAGTCAAAACCATTTCAAAAGAAAAGGATAATCGTAAGACCAATCCACACATAAACACAGACGGTTTTTACCTTATGATAACCCAAACCATTTATTTGAAATCATAATTATTCTGATATTATGATAATGTCTAAACCAAATAAATAATCATCTAGTAGAACGTTTGCGTCTCACATTCTACATATGTATTATAAAATCGAAAACCGCGACCTCTTATTGGAGATTGAATTTCCAACTATGACAAGGTATGAAACCACCTTCTGATCAGTGTACTCTAGGTGGGATACATTAGAGTTCAACAAAAACATCTTGCAACTCAGCCACACATGACCGACCACTCATTTTTCTTGAGTGTATCTAAAGTATATCACTAATGGTTGGGCTCAAACCACCGTTTCCCAAAAGGGACAGCATCGAATAGAATAAAGAAGGAAATTAATTTTATCTAGATAGGTGATTATACACCCTAATGGGGGCGACCCACTTAGCGGTGTTGCCTTCCCAATTTCTGTCATTTCCCAGCTGATGAGGCTTAAGGTTAATTCTCTTTTGAACATCTGGCCACATTCACATCGTCCATACGAGTCAACCAGGAACAGGATGAACCGAAGGCACCCTCCTACCACATCCGAGGAATCACCCCATAAATCAGTAGCGAGTAGTCCTTGCAATCCATCGATTTCAACCAAGATCGGATCACCATCAGAATATCTCCGGGCGTGACTCCAGAGAATTCGACAAGCAGTCCTCTCAGTTATGAATATCCACGGTCTTCACTGCTCCATCTTCAAACCGTTATACGTTACGTATTTGTTGGATTGGAATGGTTTTCGAATATAAATTTGATCCCGGTCTTTCTGTACCAACAAGCGTATAAGCCAGATTTGATAGTTGGTTATTTAACTATCAAATAAAACAACCATTCATCCATCAAAGAAAATTGAATTCACTGTTTTAATATCCATTACCATTTTAGACTCTTTTGATTAACCATTCGTTAAGTCAAAACTTCTCCATTTTTCCAATTGTTTGAAATACTCATTTCTCTTCTTATATTAATATATAAGAATATTAAAAAGACCCTTCTTCATTTTAAAATCCTTTTAAATATGTATTTCTCACCTCGGTCATTAGTCACTAACCTTAAACTAGTAAGAGGATAACTCCCTAAGTACCAACCCCGAAGGTCGAAACCAACATCAGATCGTTACTCGGAAAACTATTCAACTCACTAATCTCTAGTAAATTTCTAATTTCCTTAATTTCATTCTTATATTCTAACGAATAAAAATTTCCCATTATTTATTATCACTTCAAATGAGATATTTATCTCAAACTTATCACCATTTCAAATATTTTACAGAAAATATGATTTACAAAACCATCATCGAATATTCTATAAATATTCTTAATAGACGCCTTTATAGTTTTATTACAACTTAACTCGGTTTATTTCAATAGCTTTATTCCATAAAAATATTCGTATCCAATTATCATTTTTGCCAATTTTTACTATTCATAATTTTATTTATAAGTCTTGTATAAAATTCTTTTATATAATCTATATTATATTATTCAAATTAGTTCGACCTAAATCCAATTAGAATTTATA
The DNA here is from genome assembly GCA_030737875.1 of Allium sativum. NCBI lineage: Eukaryota > Viridiplantae > Streptophyta > Magnoliopsida > Asparagales > Amaryllidaceae > Allium > Allium sativum. Next base: position 791,063,647 of record CM060919.1, on the reverse strand, counting down.
ATTTAAAACCCTTCCTGACTTACTTCAAATAAATCCTTATTTTTGTAAACAAATTACTTTAAACTTTTATTCACCTGAATCGTGAATAATATTACTTAATACTACTTACTGGACTTAGTTAGTCAAATTCGATTTTTATACTTGAACTTCAAGTTTCAATCTATTTATAACTTCTAATTGTAGAGTTATAAAAACTCTTTTATATTTTCCTTGTAAGTGGAAAATTCCAACCTATTTAAAATATCGAATTTTATATTCATTTTTTCGATTTCTTTCCAAATACACACAATTTACCTTTTTCCCAATTTCCCAATATAATAATAATAATTCCACTTCTTATAATGTCGCTTATAAAATCGCTATTTCAAAACTATTTGGTTTAAACAAATATTCACCTTTAAATCCTTTTCAATTTGTTTTTTAAATAACGATTTCTGTTTTGGAAATAAATATTTCCTTTTTAAAAAATTCTTACTTTATTTCAATTTCTATATTGAAATCCATAAATCATTATTTAGGATAAATAAAATATCCAAAATCAATCATCAGTGTTACTTACACATCCAAGCATACCATAAATTGCCCCAGGTTATAAACACAACATATATCAGTATATATGTGAAAATAAATAATTTAAATGTGAGGAATCCAGCTGAATTCCTCCAACCTGTTTTCCTGCATCCACAGACGCTAGTCGACAATAATAATACCCATCCTGCTTTGATGCAGGATATCGTGGTATATAAGGTCATCCACTAAATATATTGTGGGGCGCATAGGGAAATCATCTGCTAATGGTACTGCGGGCATCCGCTAATGATACTGCGGGAATACTATATCACTTTATATCAATCAATTTATCAACCAACAAGCAATAAAATAAATTTGGAACTATTAAAAATAGTTCCCAACAATTTACTAAGTGAGTTTAACTCACCTCGATTTTCTCTGACGAATATCCGTTAAAAGTTCCATATCATCTCAGCACTGCATCTACTTCATTGTCTCGAATAAATCGATCGCCTATGATTATTTTTATTTATCGATTAAATATTATTTTAATCTAAACTAACTATTTAAATAAACAATTTTCTATGTATATTTTTAAATTTAAAACAAAACAATTACCTTATTATAACCGCGAACCACTCGACTAATCCATGAAGTAAACTTCTGACTAGTCCCAATAAACAGCACCAACCCAAAACTGAAATTCTCCACTTCGACATTTCTTTATACAGCTGATAGACCTTACCATTTCCCTTTTTGACTTACTGCCTTTGGTTCACTATCTCGACAAATTCCTCACAGTTCACCCTTACCATTTCGAATTTCAATCAGTGGCAAACAACACCCAGTCCTTTGTTAATACATCGCGCCCCATTTATTCAAAGGTAACATAGACCGAACTCAATTTATCTCCACCTTCGAACTCAGCATCTCCATTACAAATCATATACATAACAACCTTGTCCTCCCCCAAATTCGAATTCCAGTCCTCACCGTTCACTGTAATGCCATAAGGATTGAATAAATCCAATGCATGCCGTTAAACTTCCAAATATCACTCCAGTTCCACAGTCGCACACTCCAATTGATCACGTTCAACTCTCTAAAACCAGAGACCGAACCTTCCCCAAATTGTTCAGCAGCCATCGCACCATCTAAATCACAGACCCACATCCCCTTTGCTTCACTGTCGCACTCCAGATATTCCCCCATCCTCCAATACAGATTGCACCTTCATTAACAGAGACCAAACTCTTTAAATCATCAAACCAACATCATCTTTACCTCCCAATATTTTGTTCACCCCTTAGTACATCAACAGTACTTCACAACTTCCATCGCACCCCATATCGAATTCCAGTACTCATGCCTCCATCGCACCCTTCTCCAAACAACTGTTGTATCTCCCCCTTCAAACCAAAACTGTCTCAACCTTATAACCAAGATCGAACTTTAGTTCGCACCCCTCCTGAACCAACGACGCATGCCTAAACTCAAATTGTGATTTCGAGTACCCCCTGCATGATTCCGAGCTTCTGATAATTTGCGCAGTCTGTAATTTCGATTTCGAGATTTCAGTTTCCGATACTCTTTTTTTATAGCGGATCTTATTTCGAGCTGATTTGGAAAAAGGAGTGAATGGGAAAGAATCAATTATGGTCTCCCTTTTATTTATTTTAGTGGATGTTTTCCTTTTTGCGATTAACAGAAGTAGAAAAAGAACTGAAGGAACAAATGAATTTGATTTTCCAGAATAACAGTGCGAGAGGGTTTTTATAAGTGAACGATGGGTGGATAAGGGTAATGTCCGATTCAGTAGGGTGTAGGAGTGCAGTGTCTTGACAGAAATCAACTGAAGTGAAAGAAGGAAGAAGACGCTGAAGTAAATTAGATTAGCCCTGCGTAGACAAAAGTCGCCGCCTATAATTTGATTTAATGTGATTTATTAATTAAATTAAATAAATTTATTTATTAACTTAACCGGTGCACCTTAAATCAAAATATCATGCGTTATCAAACCCCTATTTGAACGCAACAAAAGACATTCCTAAGGTTCTACCACTCTTCTGAACACACTGGAATAGTTTTCATGGTCTAATTCGACCATATACAGAAGATATTAAATAAAATTGATGATTTAACATTTAATTTAATATAAATCGACTATAACAATGAACAATTCTATCGATTATCATATATTTTTACAAACTGAATTCGTACAACTTTCAGAATAAAATGATATGAATTTTAAATCTTCATATTACATTTTCAAGTAAAAATAATATTCAACTGATTTTTAAATCGATTTATTTTATTAAATAAAACGTTACAATTTATAAATAATTCCATAGCGATTATTCCAAAATGTGATTTAGCCATAACTCTCAATCTATAATACAAAATTTTGATATTTCTCTTCCACTACAAAATTATAGTTCTGTGAAAACCCGTAACTTCCCCGTAAAGGAAAGCGGCGGATAGTTCGAGAACAAACCACAACAGAACGCATACAGAAGAACATTTCACTGTATATTAGAACAATGCATCAGATTACAAGAATATACAGAGTATAAACGAATATTACACAGAAATATCAGAGATTTAAATTACATTTAAATACATCGCAGCGGAAAATAATACAATTGTAACAACCCGTAAAATGCGAGCCAGTTTGAAATTTTTATTTTGGCAATTTTAGCGAATTTTGATTATTTAAAATGAATTATTTTAAATAATATCGACAAGAAATTTATTTTGAATTGAATCGAACGTATATATTATATACGTCGTCGTTAGAATATAAATAATTATATATAATTATAAAAGGAATTGAATATGGCGCGGTAGTTCGATAATTCGATTTCAAACTTCAATTGGATGTACCGGGTGCAAAACAATCCGGATTTTAGTGAAACCAAAAATAATGGAATCTAGTAGTGAATATCTTTCTAACGAATCCGAATAATCAAGATTTCATAGCGGGAATCAAAAGATATGTCCAGTTGAAAATTCTGAATAGTCGCTATGGAATTCAGGCCCTTAAAAATAGACATTTTGCAAACGACCTCGGATTTCGACGAAACCAGTTTTGTTGGGTCCAGGATGTAAAGTTATTGCTAGGTTTTAAATTTCATAATTTTTCGGATCAATATGTGAGCGTGGCAAAGGAAAACGTGTTTGACCAGTTTCAGTTGATTTTAATCGACTGGAAAATGACCATTTTTCCAACGGTCTCAGAATTCGACGAAACTAGTTTTATTAGGACCGTATCGTCAATACGAAGCTAGAAAATATTTTTATGGAATTTATAGAATTAGTATGTGACCCCGGTAATTTGAAATGTACGTTTAAAATTCAATATAGTGATTTAAATGTAAATTCAACAGAAACTGATTGTAACAGTCAAACCAGCCTGCGATACATATCCCATTGTGTTCGGAATGGGGGTAAAACGTTAGGGACGACAGGCGGTGGGCCTCGTTTAGAGGTCATGTGTGAAAGTCAACTTTTTAAAATAAAATAAAGAAATATATATATCTTCCCTTTTCCTTTAACTCCTGGCCCCCCCCCCTCGAAATTCAGTCTTCAGAAAAAAAAAAAAAAAAACCTCGACGAAAGCCAGAACCCTAGATGCCAGTCTCCACGTTCGCCGTCGCCACCCCCTCTCCTTTGCCACAGCCGATGCCACCACACTCCGACCCTCCCCATCGCCCTTCGCCTCAGTCCTCCTTCCAGACCTAGATCGACCGAAGACCCTAAACCCCCAAGCCCAGCCCTGAAACCGACGCCACCACCACCGAAGAGCCTGTCGCCGACGTCTTCCCTTCTCCCCCCCCCCCCTTTTCTTCGCAGGTAAATTGTTTTTATTTTATTTTATTTTCATCTTTGAATTTCGATTTTATAAAGAAATAAAAACTGATTTTATAAAAATGTAAAAACTGATTTTATAAAAATGTAAAAACTGATTTTATAAAAATGTAAAAACTGATTTTATAAAAATGTAAAAACTGATTTTATAAAAATGTAAAAACTGATTTATTTTTAATTAGGTATAAAACTGATATTTTTAAAACGATTTAAAAACTGAATTTTATTTACTTTAAAAACTGAATTTTATTTACTTTAAAAACTGGTTTTTATTATTGTTGTAAAGTTATAAAAATATAATCTTTTATATTGTCGAAATAAAAATATGATTTTTATATATTCAACTTCGAATTAAAAATGTGATTTTTATCTATTGAACTTCGAATTAAAAATGTGATTTTTATCTATTGAACTTCGAATTAAAAATGTGATTTTTATCTATTGAACTTCGAATTAAAAATGTGATTTTTATCTATTGAACTTCGAATTAAAAATGTGATTTTTATCTATTGAACTTCGAATTAAAAATGTGAGTTTTATCTATTGAACTTCGAAATAAAAATATGATTTTTATATATTGAACTTCGAAGTAAAAATTCGATTTTTATATATTGAATAGGTAGTGAAAGCGGGCAACGAAGGTAACAAAAAGGCGAGAACGAAGAAGATTTATATCAAAGAAGAGTCAAGATGATTGGATGGCTATTAGTGAGAATTTCTCACCTTTCAATTTCATTTCTATTTATATATATATACTAGGATGCAGACGGTGCTTAGTAGCACCCGACACAATCGTCCACAGACCATGGACTTGTTTATTTGGTTGCATAGCTTAGTTATATGATTTGATTTGAATTTGATTGTTTGATGAATTTGATTGATGTGTGAATGGCGTGGGCCTTCACTAGACCGGGGATAAGGCTAGGCCTTGTCCCGTTTCTAGTATCGTGTCGTTATGCCGCCGAAATTTTCTAAAATATGTTAGAAAAATAAAAATATCATTTTTTTGAATAAATGAACGGAATAGAAATTCATATGTTGAAATAAAATGTTTTTATCGTTAAAAATATAATTTTTAACGTGAAGTGAATAAAATAAAATATTCATTTACAAACCGAACGGTTTGTTTATGTACACCTATTTGAAGGACATTGATTGGGTCGATAAATTTTACACATCGCCCAACTGCACAACTAAAATCTGTGTTTGATTGTTTGAAACCCCACACGGGTGTTGGGATGAAATTTGAAGTTCACTCATCCTGATTGATTAAATATGTCGATCGATTGATTGACAGGCTGTTATAAGCGTTAGATATCTATACGTGATGCTTATACAGTATAGTGCACTTTGGTTGATGGTTGATTATTTTTCAATGATATTATATATATGTGTTGTATGAAAATCCATATAATTAACTTTATATGGTAATTGATTGGGCCTCATTCCAATTTAGAAAATAAAGAATATTATAAAATAAAAGTTCATGTGTTGACAGTACTCATTCATTGAGATTGGTCATGTGTTGAACGAAATATTTTAGTAATAAAATTTACATCTTTATCAATATAAAATAAAGGTTCATGTGTTGACAGTACTCATCCATTGAGATTGGTCATGTGTTGAACGAAATATTTTAGTAATAAAATTTACATCTTTATCAATATAAAATAAAAGTTCATGTGTTGACAGTACTCATCCATTGAGATTGGTCATGTGTTGAACGAAATATTTTGATAATAACAACTATTTTGAAAAAGAAATATTTGAAATAGAATATTTGAAAATAGGAATTTATGAAGCCGTGTTGATTAGATTGACGCCATTTTGACGTGAACGATATTTATATCGATTTTAAACGATTTCGAGATGAATTGAATTGAAAACGATTTCGAAATGAATTGAATTGAAAACGATTTCGAAATGAATTGAATTGAAAACGATTTCGAAATGAATTTAATTGAAAACGATTTCGAAATGAATTGAATTGAAAACGATTTCGAAATGAATTGAATTGAAAACGATTTCGAAATGAATTGAATTGAAAACGATTTCGAAATGAATTGAATTGAAAACGATTTCGAAATGAATTGAATTGAAAACGATTTCGAAATGAATTGAATTGAAAACGATTTCGAAATGAATTGAATTGAAAACGATTTCGAAATGAATTGAATTGAAAACGATTTCAAATTGAATTGAAAGCGAATTGAAATGAATTCAAATTGAATTAAAATTTGAATTGAATAGAAATGAATTTTAAAACGAATTTATAAAGAAGAATTCAATTTTGATTTGAATTGAAAAGGAAGTTGAAATTGCTTTTGAAACGAATTTAAAACTATTTATATAATTCGTTTTAAATAGAAATCGACGAAATATATATTATATATATTATATATATAATATAATGGCCTGAATAGAACGCGCCGCGCCGCGGCAGTTCGTGAATTTCGACCATTTATTTCAAACGGACATTACGGGAGATCCGACCGTCGGATTCTCCTAAAACCGGAACCGTTGGGTTCGTATCGAAAAGAGCTTTCTAACGAATATTAGAAATTTGAAATCTAACGGTTGGATTTGGAATTATGTCCAAATCAAATTCGAAAAAGGTCGCTGTAAGTGCAGTTCGATGGCCATTGATGGAAATCGACTGTACGGTCCTTGATAAAATTATTAAAAATAGTAATAATTTGTGTAAAATCATAAGAAATGATTTGAGAAGAATTGGGATGAAAAACTCCATATTTGAAAAGATAAAAATAGATTCTTATCGAATTGAACTAGTTTTGAACTAGAATTATAATTCTATTTATTTTTAAATAAATAAATTGAATTCGAAAAGGGTTTTAAAAGTAACCAAAATTTCCAATGATTGCATTGGAATGGATTTGAATCGAAATTGTATTCGGAATATTTCGATGTTGCAATTCGTGATTATACAGGTGTTGTTATGGAAATTTGAAAGATATATATTTATATCGTTATTTCCAATACGACATTTGTTAATCGTAGAATTTGATATTGAATATAGGCCGATATATTTTCTATTCAGAGCCTTGTATTGAATATCGAATGTGATTTGGGTTTGTTGTGAATGGTGTCTTCACTAACACTGTTCTTGAACCCAGTTGAGAAAAGATTAAATCTTTTTATTTAGATTTAATGAAGTGTACCAATTAACAATATTTAATTGGAATAGAATTGATATTGATTTTTGGGTTTATCGTGGACAGTGTTTTAAATAACACTCGTTCTTTAACCCGATAATTAATGAGTGTGATTTTGGGTTTATCGTGAACCGTGTTTCAAATGACACTGATTCTTTAACCCAGTCACAGATTAAAACTAAGTGGAGTTTTAATGAATCTTTAATTAGATTGAAATAATCGAAATGGAGTATCACCAGTTTTGCTCCAGGCGATAGTTAAATCTTTAATTAGATTTGAACGTGAAATGGTAATTGAATTTACCGATAACACTGTGGTGTTAGATATGAAGTATTACCAGTTTTACTTCATGGGATAAATAGGTTGGGACTGGGAAATTAAAACCAATGATTACTTCGGTAAGGTTCGTTAATCTCGACTAGTTGAATCGAAATTCAAAAGAAGAATAAATTCAAGAAATTTATCTTGGATAAAATTAATGGGAACCTTTCCCTATGAATGTGAAATCAGAAACTAACTGTCGGTTAGCTAGGCAGAATGGTTTTCTGGATATTGATCTGATGTTGGTTTCGGCCTTCGGGGTTAATATTTGGGAAATTATTCTCTTGATTAATTTACGGTTAGTGACTGATGAATTGGAATGAGGCGTATGTTGTGTTTGTGTAACACTTATTTAAAATATACGCGAGTTATTCGGAAAGACCGGGTTTATCCCATTCTGAATAACTGATACGACGATAAGTCGAAGATGAAGACGATGGTCGAAGACCGGAGGTCTTCACGTCGTTTGGGTGGTTACTGATGATCTTGATTGGGCTGTACACCCAAGAAGATGGAAACAGTTGGTGATCGTCCAGATGTACTTGGAGATCGATGGATATGCGGGGTACTAGGTGCCTCCGGTTTCGTTCAGACCCAGAACGGACTTGTAAATGGACTGTGTGTCTGACATTGGATTTTAGTCCGTGTGATTGATCTCTATTAAATATATATCTGTTTGGCGGCGGAGAATTTATTCTCTTGCTTAACGCCCTTCTCTGAGACGTACGAGCTCAGGGGTTATATATTGATGGATATCAAACGCATGGAGTGAATTGCCTATGTGGCATGCCTAAGTGGCAATTGATCGAGGCTTCTGTTGAAAAGCAAAGTCTTGTGGTGATGATCAAAGCACAGCCGGTGTGGCACAGCTTTGTGTAACGTGAATTCGCGAGTTTCGCACCCCGGTTGTGAACCAAAAACGGGAGAGGACCTCAGGGAGGGCATGCGTTTCTTTCTAGCTAGGGTGGTGTCAGTGACCTACCAGCCCTGACATTTATATACTTTTCACCTGTGTGGTTGTTGCTGTTGCGAGGCGCCTCGGTTTGATCGGACGATCCGGGTCCGATGGAGTCATTCGTTGGCTCATTTACGCCCCAAAGGGCGGGGAAACGCAGTGTTCAGGCATTTTAATCCACATTGGTGGACCGGCCCTGTCGCTCCAAGGGTCGATGCGCTCTGACCCTATGGCTCGGGCTAGAGAGTCACGAAATCGGTTGAGGACTATCTTTTGCCTCGGTTCACAGACGGAAATCCAATTTCCAAATACGTGACATTTGCGGTTTTATTTGTAAACCTATATATATGGCGACATAGTGGTATGGGTCATTCATGCCGCCTATGATTGATACTTATGATTTGAAGTTGTTTTATACACTATGCACTTATAATAGTATCAAATGATTTGTTTTAAACGTACCAAGCATTCTTTGGCTGTTATAAGGTAAAAACCCTATCCCCCGGCTTGCGTTGCATTGTATGATAGGACCTGGGTCTTATAACAGCTTCATTTTTCTTTATTTAGCATTGCGCTGTTTGTTTTATGCACTGGTATTCTTGGGAGGAAACCCGTTCCGTGTTTTACGGCGTGGTCCCTTGATTTACCTTTGAAAATAAAGATTAAAAACTGTTTTAGTTCTCACACCAGTCACATGACTGACCTGGAGTTTATTGTTTTAACCTAAACTCTGGGTGCCCCTATTTTGACACGAGCAGCTAGTAGTTTTGGTTTTGCAGATTTATATTCACAGGATCCTGGTTTACAGCTGGAACGATATCCGGAAAGCTTTGTATCCGTATATCTCTTCTAGTTGTGTATTGTATTATTTTCCGCTGCGATGTATTTAAATGTAATTTGAATCTCTGATATTTCTGTGTAATATTTATTCATTTATACTCTGTATATTCTTGTAATCTGATGCATTGTTGTAAAATAGAGTGAAATATTCATTTGTATGCATTCTGATTTGTCGTGTTCTCAAACGATAGGGCGTTTCGAACGGCCTGGGTCGGTTTAGCGACCGGTTCGGACCGAGCGAAATTCCTTGCCGTCACAACAATACACAACTAGAAGGAGATATACGGATACAAAGCTTTCCGGATATCGTTCCAGCTGTAAACCAGGATCATGTGAATATAAATCTGCAAAACCGAAACTACTAGCTACCCGTGTCAAAATAGGGGCACCCAGAGTTTAGGTTAAAACAATAAACTCCAGGTCAGTCATGTGACTGGTGTGAGAACTAAAACAGTTATTAATCTTTATTTTAAATCTTAGGTAAATCAAGGGACCACGCCGTATAACACGGAACGGGTTTCCTCCCAAGAATACCAGTGCATAAAACAAACAGCGCAATGCTAAATAAAGAAAGATGAAGCTGTTATAAGACCCAGATACAAAGCTTTCCGGATATCGTTCCAGCTGTAAACCAGGATCCTGTGAATATAAATCTGCAAAACCGAAACTACTAGCTACCCGTGTCAAAATAGGGGCACCCAGAGTTTAGGTTAAAACAATAAACTCCAGGTCAGTCATGTGACTGGTGTGAGAACTAAAACAGTTATTAATCTTTATTTTAAATCTTAGGTAAATCAAGGGACCACGCCGTATAACACGGAACGGGTTTCCTCCCAAGAATACCAGTGCATAAAACAAACAGCGCAATGCTAAATAAAGAAAGATGAAGCTGTTATAAGACCCAGGTCCCATCACACAATGCAACGCAGCCGAGGATAGGGTTTTCCCTTATAACAGCCAAAGAATGCTTGATACGTTTAAAACAAATCGTTTGATACTATCATAAGTGCATAGTGTATAAAACAACTTCAAATCATAAGTATCAATCATAGGCGGCATGAGCGCCCCATCCCACTATGTCGCCTTACTAGGCTCTACAAATAAAACCGCAAATGTCACGTATTTGGAAATTGGATTTCCGTCTATGAACCGAGGCAAAAGATAGTCCTCTACCGATTCGTGACTCTCTAGCCCGAGCCACAGGACCCAGACTCAGGTGGGCCCTTGGAGCGACAGGGCCGGTCCACCGATGTGGATTAAACTTAAACCCTGAACATGCGTTCCCCCGCCCTATGGGGCGTAAATGAGCCAACGAATGACTCCATCGGACCCGGATCGTCCGATCAAACCGAGGCGCCTCGCAACAGTAACCACCACATAAGTCAAACTCGTCAGGGCGTGTAAAACCACTGACGCCACTTCTAACTAGAAAGAAACGCATGCCCTCCCTGAGGTCCGTCTCCCGTTTTTGGTTCATACCTGGTGTGAAACACGCGATGTAAACGTTACACAAAGCTACGCCACAAAGGCCTTGCTTTGATCATCACCAAAAGACTTTGCTTTTCAACAGAAGCCTCGATCAATTGCCACTTAGGCATGCCACACAGGCAATTCACTCCATGCGTTTGATATCCATCAATATATAACCCCTGAGCTCGTACGTCTCAGAGAAGGGCGTTAAGCAAGAGAATAAATTCTCCGCCGCCAAACAGATATATATTTAATAGAGATCAACCACACGGACTAAAATCCAATGTCAGACACACAGTCCATTTACAAGTCCGTTCTGGGTCTGAACGAAACCGGAGGCACCTAGTACCCCGCATATCCATCGATCTCCAAGTACGTCTGGACGATCACTAACTGTTTCCATCTTCTTGGGTGTACAGCCCAATCAAGATCATCAGTAATCACCCAAACGACGTGAAGACCTCCGGTCTTCGACCATCGTCTTCATCTTCGACTTATCGTCGTATCAGTTATTCAGAATGGGATAAACCCGGTCTTTCCGAATAACTCGCGTATATTTTAAATAAGTGTTACACAAACACAACATACGCCTCATTCCAATTCATTAGTCACTAACCGTAAATTAATCAAGAGAACAATTCCCCAAATATTAACCCCGAAGGCCGAAACCAACATCAGATCAATATCCAGAAAACCATTCTGCTTAGCTAACCGACAGTTAGTTTCTAAATTTCACATTCATAGGGAAAGGTTCCCATTAATTTTATCCAAGATAAATTCCTTGAATTTATTCTTTAATCTATCCTTTTGAATTTCGATTCAACTAGTCGGGATTAACGAAACTTACCGAAGTAATCATTTGTTTTAATTTCCCAATCCCAACCTATTTATCCCATGAAGTAAAACTGGTAATACTTCATATCTAACACCACGGTGTTATCGGTAAATTCAATTACCATTTCACGTTCAAATCTAATTAAAGATTTAACTATCGCCTGGATTAAAACTGGTGGTACTCCATTCTCGATTATTTCAATCTAATTAAAGATTCATTAAAACTCCACTTAGTTTTAATCGTTAACTGGGTTAAAGAATCAGTGTCATTTAAAACACGGTTCACGGTAAACCAAAAATATCATTCCATTAATTATCAGGTTAAAGAACAAGTGTTATTTAAAACACTGTCCACGATAAACCCAAAAATCAATATCAATTCTATTCCAATTAAATATTGTTAATTGGTACACTTCATTAAATCTAAATAAAAAGATTTAATCTTTTCTCAACTGGGTTCAAGAACAGTGTTAGTGAAGACACCATTCACGACAAACCCAAACCACATTCGATATTCAATACAAGTCTCTGAATAGAAAATATATCGGCTTATATTCAATATCGAATTCTACGACTAACAGATGTCGTATTGGAAATAACGATATAAATATATATCTTCCAAATTTCCATAACAATACCTGTATAATCAAGAATTCCAACATCGAAATATTCCGAAGACAATTTCGATTCAAATCCACTCCAATGCAATCATTGGATATTCTGGTTATTTTTAAAACCCATTTTAAATTCAATTTATTTATTTAAAAATAAATAGAATTATAATTCTAGTTCAAAACCAATTCATTTCGATAAAAATCTATTTTTATCTTTTCAAATATGGAGTTTTTCATCCCAATTCTTTCTAAATCATTTCTTATGATTTTACACAAATTATTACTATTTTTAATAATTTTATCGAGGCCTGTACAGTCGATTTCCATCAATGGCCATCGAACTGCACTTACAGCGACCTTTTTCAAATTTGATTTGGACATAATTCCAAATCCAACCGTTAGATTTCTAATTTCCAATATTCGTTAGAAAGCTCTTTTCGATACGAACCCAACGGTTCCGGTTTTAGGAGAATCCGACGGTCGGATCTCCCGTAATGTCCGTTTGAAATAAATGGTCGAAATTCACGAACTGCCGCGGCGCGGCGCGTTCTATTCAGGCCATTATATTATATATATAATATATATAATATATACTTCGTCGATTTCTATTCAAAACGAATTATATAAATAGTTTTGAATTCGTTTCAAAAACATTTTCAACTTCCATTTCAATTCAAATCAAAAATTGAATTCTTCTTTATAAATTCGTTTTAAAATTCATTTCTATTCAATTCAAATTTCAATTCAATTTGAATTCATTTAAATTCGCTTTCAATTCAATTTGAATTCGTTTTCAATTCATTTTGAAATCGTTTTCAATTCATTTCATTTCGAAATCGTTTTCAATTCATTTCATTTCGAAATCGTTTTCAATTCATTTCATTTCGAAATCGTTTTCAATTCATTTCATTTCGAAATCGTTTTCAATTCATTTCATTTCGAAATCGTTTTCAATTCATTTCATTTCGAAGTCGTTTTCAATTCATTTCATTTCGAAATCGTTTTCAATTCATTTCATTTCGAAATCGTTTTCAATTCATTTCATTTCGAAATCGTTTTCAATTCATTTCATTTCGAAATCGTTCACGTCAAAATGGCGTCAATCTAATCAACACGGCTTTATAAATTTCTATTTTCAAATATTCTATTTCAAATTTTTCTTTATCAAAATAGTTGTTATTATCAAAATATTTCGTTCAACACATGACCAATCTCAATGGATGAGTACTGTCAACACATGAACCTTTATTTTATATTGATAAAGATGTAAATTTTGTTACTAAAATATTTCGTTCAACACATGACCAATCTCAATGAATGAGTACTGTCAACACATGAACCTTTATTTTATATTGATAAAGATGTAAATTTTATTACTAAAATATTTCGTTCAACACATGACCAATCTCAATGAATGAGTACTGTCAACACATGAACTTTTATTTTATAATATTCTTTATTTTCTAAACTGGAATGAGGCCCAATCAATTACCATATAAAGTTAATTATATGGATTTTCATACAACACATGTATATAATAGCATTGAAAAATAATCAACCATCAACCAAAGTGCACTACACTGTATAAGCATCAAATATAGATATCTAACGCTTATAACAGTCTGTCAATCAATCGATCGACATATTTAATCAATCAGGATGAGTGAACTTCATATTTCATCCCAACACCCATGTGGGGTTTCAAACAATCAAACACATATTTTATTTGTGCTGTTGGGCGATGTGTAAAATTTATCGACCCAATCAATGTCCTTCAAATAAGTGTACATAAACGAACCATCTGGTTTGTAAATGAATATTTATTTATTCACATTCACGTTAAAAATTATATTTTTAACGACAAAACATTTTATTCTAACATATGAATTTCTATTCAGTTCATTATTTAAATAAAATGATATTTTCATTTTTCTAACGTATTTTAGAAAATTTCGGCGGCATAACGGCACGATACTAGAAACGGGACGAGGCCTAGCCTTATCCCCGGTCTAGTGAAGGCCCACGCCATTCACACATCAATCAAACCAATCAGTTTCACCAAACAATTCAATTCAATCAAATAATCTAGTTAATCTATGCAACCAAACAAACAAGTCCATGGTCTGTGGACGATTGTGTCGGGTGCTACTAAGCACCGTCTGCATCCTAGTATATATATATATAACTAGAAAAGAAATTGAAAGGTGAGAAGTTCTCACCGAGGGTTCCACTCCGCCGTGCTTTGCTGTTGAACTGCTGAACCGTCTGGATTTGACTGAAATTCCAATGCAGTCTTTTCACGCTGTTCAAATAAAAATTATATTTTTATTCCTTCATTCAATAAAATAAAAATCATATTTTTATTTCTACTTTATATATATATATAAATCGAATTTTTACTTTGCTATTCAATATATGAAAATCGAATTTTTACTTCGCTATTCAATATATAAAAATCAAATTTTTACTTCGCTACTCAATATATAAAAATCAAATTTTTACTTCGCTATTCAATATATAAAAATCAAATTTTTACTTCGCTACTCAATATATAAAAATCAAATTTTTTACAGTCACTCTATATGGATAAAAATCACATTTTTATACCGCTACTATATAGATAAAAATTCTATTTTTACTTCACTGCTATATAGATAAAAATTCTATTTTTATCTTGCTAGTAATATAATAAAAATTATATTTTTATTACTCTACATGAATAAAAATCATATTTTTATTCTTCCTATGATTATAATGAAAATTATATTTTTATTCTACTCCTATTTTAAAAACCATGTATATTATATTTCAAAAACAATACGATATATATTTTCAAAAACAACATTCTAGTTTATATTTTTAAAATCATCTTTCCAGGTTATATTTTCAAAGCAAAGCATATTTATTTTTCAAAGTAATGTATATCTATATTTTAAACATTATGCTATATTTATTTTTCAAAAACATCACACATTTTATTTCCAAAAACCATATTTTTATTCAACTCTATATATATTTAAAAACAATGTATATAATTCAAAAATCATATTTTATATACTTTATATATATATATATTTAAAATTATATATTTTTTCTTCTTCTACAATGCTACTCATTATTTTTATTTAAAATGGATATATGTATATTTAACCATGGAATTTATTAAAGAATGAAATTTATTTAACAATGAAATTCATTTACTAATTATCATGTTTAAAAATTTGTTACCTTCCACTAATCACGGTTTAACAGGAAGCTTTCTTCCCGTAATTGCCTGCTACGAAGAACCCAACACATCGAATAGAAGATCTACCTGCCGCACCGCCCTAGGTCCCATCGCCACCAGATCGGATGGCGCCACACCGCTTGCCTTCAAGCGAGCTTCCCAATGTCACTAACCCCATCGAGCTCGGTGGTGGTTTCCGCCCTGGAAATGGGTTCAGACGGGCCACCTTCTTCACGTGATTCTGACCAGGACATGATGGTATATGTCATCTTCCATATATAGATTGAGAGATCGGAGAGAGTTCTAGGATTTTGCGTTGGAAGATTTGAACGATTTTTCTTGGATTGAAATTAAATTGAAAATCAAAATCTAAAGATATTCGCCGTTCGCTTTAGCTGTGGAGGCACGAGTTTTGGTTTGACCACGCTGGGCCCTTTGACTTAGGGTTTAAAGGATGATTGGATTATAAAGATTATATTGAATTTAATTTAATTCGAGAAAAAAAATGATTTCGAATTCCAGATCAAACCCAAAGACTGTTGCCTTTAGCATTTTACCCCCATTCCGAACACAATGGGATATGTATCGTAGGCCAATTCGACTATTTGAATCAGTTTCTGTTTAAATTAAAACATAAATCTATATATATTCAATTTGAACGTACATTTCAAATTACCGGGGCCACATACTGACTAGAAAAATTCCAGAAAAATATTTTCTAGCTTCGTATTGACGATACGGTCCTAACAAAACTAGTTTCGTCGAATTCTGAGACCGTTTGAAAAATGGCCAATTTCCATTCGATTAAAATCAACAAAAACTGGTCAAACGCGTTTTCCTTTGCCACGCTCACAAATTGATTCGAAAAATTATGAAATTTGGAATCTAGCAATAACTTAACATCACGGACCCAACAAAACTGGTTTCGTCGAAATCCGAGGTCGTTTGCAAAATGTCCATTTTAAAGGGCCTGAATTCCATAGCGACTATTCAGAATTTTCAACTGGACATATCTTTTGACTCCCGCTATGAAATTTTGATTTTTCGGATTCGTTGGAAAAATATCTTCAATTAGATCCTAATGTTTTTGGTTTCACTAAAATCCGGATTGTTTTGCACCCGGTACATTCAATTGAAGTTTGAAATCGAATTATCGAACTACCGCGCCATTTTCAATTCTATTTATAATTATATATAAATATTTATATTCTAACGACGACGCGTATAATATATACGTTCGAATTATATTCAAAATAAATTTATCGTCGTTTTTATTTAAAATAATTCATTTTACATAATCAAAATTCGCCAAAATTGCTTAAATAAAAATTTCAAACTGGCTCGCATTTTACGGGTTGTTACAATCTCCCCCACTTAAAACTTTTCGTCCCCGAAAAGGAACAAAGTCGAAAGTGGTTTGATTATTCAACTCTATGTTCGATCTGGCTTCCATTGTCCAACTCTTTAGTTTTTGAGAATTTTCAAAATTTCAAAAATTTGGCTAACTCCCTAAATTTTCGAAAAATTTCGCCATAACCTCCCCTGCACCGGGAGCATCGGGGAATTTCAAATAGCTTCCCCGGTCCTTCAGATCTCAAAAAGAAAAAGAAAAAGCCAAGCGGCTAGCCAATAGGCTCACAAAATCATCATCACCCAAACAAAACAGGAAATTAGGTAGTAAACATGTACCTATTTATCGGGCAAACAAATTTTATTCTCTGCTCTAGCCTCCTTGCTATGACCTGTTCAAAGATATATCTGTATATGCAAGCAAATGCAACCAATTTTTAATATAATTCAATATTTGGTTAAATTAGGCATAATGGTTCAAAATTAGCAAACAACTAAACAAACAACACAAACATCAATCAATTAGTGGATTAACGTTTCGAAATTGATAATTTTGATACATAGTCAAAAATCAGATTTTTTTGATGCCAAATCACAACAATAGGCCCTATCAAATTTTGGCTCTCACACCAATCAATTGGAAATATATAAATATCACGCCTTCGACTCTCGAATATAAATACTGATAATGTGATCACAATTATCAGCATCATCCCCGGGCGACTAGAGTGTGATTCTATATCTATCCAGTATATTAAAACTTCGAATACACGTGGATCAGACGTATACCCAAAATCTTTATATACTGCATTGTCCAAATCAATATAAATAAATAATCAAATACGAATAGTTGATTTAAATTTTCAAAACAAAATTTGTTTTCATTTGAAAAATATACTCTTCACACTCGTTCCAGGATACTACTGATCCTATCTCTAACGAGTCACTCTCATTGGATATTACTAATCCAATATCTGATGAATTCTTTCGTATGGTTCTAATGTGCCTTGTTCTCTGAGCTTTGTAAACCAAAGCTCTGATACCAACTATGAACACCCGTAACTTCCCCGTAAAGGAAAGCGGCGGATAGTTCGAGAACAAACCACAACAGAACGCATACAGAAGAACATTTCACTGTATATTACAACAATGCATCAGCTTACAAGAATATACAGAGTATAAACGAATATTACACAGAAATATCAGAGATTTAAATTACATTTAAATACATCGCAGCGGAAAATAATACAATACACAACTAGAAGGAGATATACGGATACAAAGCTTTCCGGATATCGTTCCAGCTGTAAACCAGGATCCTGTGAATATAAATCTGCAAAACCGAAACTACTAGCTGCCCGCGTCAAAATAGGGGTACCCAGAGTTTAGGTTAAAACAATAAACTCCAGGTCAGTCATGTGACTGGTGTGAGAACTAAAACAGTTATTAATCTTTATTTTAAATCTTAGGTAAATCAAGGGACCACGCCGTATAACACGGAACGGGTTTCCTCCCAAGAATACCAGTGCATAAAACAAACAGCGCAATGCTAAATAAAGAAAGATGAAGCTGTTATAAGACCCAGGTCCCATCACACAATGCAACGCAGCCGAGGATAGGGTTTTCCCTTATAACAGCCAAAGAATGCTTGATACGTTTAAAACAAATCGTTTGATACTATCATAAGTGCATAGTGTATAAAACAACTTCAAATCATAAGTATCAATCATAGGCGGCATGAGCGCCCCATCCCACTATGTCGCCATACTAGGCTCTACAAATAAAACCGCAAATGTCACGTATTTGGAAATTGGATTTCCGTCTATGAACCGAGGCAAAAGATAGTCCTCTACCGATTCGTGACTCTTTAGCCCGAGCCACAGGACCCAGACTCAGGTGGGCCCTTGGAGCGACAGGGCCGGTCCACCGATGTGGATTAAACTTAAACCCTGAACATGCGTTCCCCCGCCCTATGGGGCGTAAATGAGCCAACGAATGACTCCATCGGACCCGGATCGTCCGATCAAACCGAGGCGCCTCGCAACAGTAACCACCACATAAGTCAAACTCGTCAGGGCGTGTAAAACCACTGACGCCACTTCTAACTAGAAAGAAACGCATGCCCTCCCTGAGGTCCGTCTCCCGTTTTTGGTTCATACCTGGTGTGAAACACGCGATGTAAACGTTACACAAAGCTACGCCACAAAGGCCTTGCTTTGATCATCACCAAAAGACTTTGCTTTTCAACAGAAGCCTCGATCAATTGCCACTTAGGCATGCCACACAGGCAATTCACTCCATGCGTTTGATATCCATCAATATATAACCCCTGAGCTCGTACGTCTCAGAGAAGGGCGTTAAGCAAGAGAATAAATTCTCCGCCGCCAAACAGATATATATTTAATAGAGATCAACCACACGGACTAAAATCCAATGTCAGACACACAGTCCATTTACAAGTCCGTTCTGGGTCTGAACGAAACCGGAGGCACCTAGTACCCCGCATATCCATCGATCTCCAAGTACGTCTGGACGATCACTAACTGTTTCCATCTTCTTGGGTGTACAGCCCAATCAAGATCATCAGTAATCACCCAAACGACGTGAAGACCTCCGGTCTTCGACCATCGTCTTCATCTTCGACTTATCGTCGTATCAGTTATTCAGAATGGGATAAACCCGGTCTTTCCGAATAACTCGCGTATATTTTAAATAAGTGTTACACAAACACAACATACGCCTCATTCCAATTCATTAGTCACTAACCGTAAATTAATCAAGAGAACAATTCCCCAAATATTAACCCCGAAGGCCGAAACCAACATCAGATCAATATCCAGAAAACCATTCTGCTTAGCTAACCGACAGTTAGTTTCTAAATTTCACATTCATAGGGAAAGGTTCCCATTAATTTTATCCAAGATAAATTCCTTGAATTTATTCTTTAATCTATCCTTTTGAATTTCGATTCAACTAGTCGGGATTAACGAAACTTACCGAAGTAATCATTTGTTTTAATTTCCCAATCCCAACCTATTTATCCCACGAAGTAAAACTGGTAATACTTCATATCTAACACCACGGTGTTATCGGTAAATTCAATTACCATTTCACGTTCAAATCTAATTAAAGATTTAACTATCGCCTGGAGTAAAACTGGTGGTACTCCATTCTCGATTATTTCAATCTAATTAAAGATTCATTAAAACTCCACTTAGTTTTAATCGTTAACTGGGTTAAAGAATCAGTGTCATTTAAAACACGGTTCACGGTAAACCCAAAATATCATTCCATTAATTATCAGGTTAAAGAACAAGTGTTATTTAAAACACTGTCCACGATAAACCCAAAAATCAATATCAATTCTATTCCAATTAAATATTGTTAATTGGTACACTTCATTAAATCTAAATAAAAAGATTTAATCTTTTCTCAACTAGGTTCAAGAACAGTGTTAGTGAAGACACCATTCACGACAAACCCAAATCACATTCGATATTCAATACAAGGCTCTGAATAGAAAATATATCGGCTTATATTCAATATCGAATTCTACGACTAACAGATGTCGTATTCGAAATAACGATATAAATATATATCTTCCAAATTTCCATAACAATACCTGTATAATCAAGAATTCCAACATCGAAATATTCCGAAGATAATTTCGATTCAAATCCACTCCAATGCAATCATTGGATATTCAGGTTATTTTTAAAACCCATTTTAAATTCAATTTATTTATTTAAAAATAAATAGAATTATAATTCTAGTTCAAAACCAGTTCATTTCGATAAAAATCTATTTTTATCTTTTCAAATATGGAGTTTTTCATCCCAATTCTTTCTAAATCATTTCTTATGATTTTACACAAATTATTACTATTTTTAATAATTTTATCGAGGCCTGTACAGTCGATTTCCATCAATGGCCATCGAACTGCACTTACAGCGACCTTTTTCAAATTTGATTTGGACATAATTCCAAATCCAACCGTTAGATTTCTAATTTCCAATATTCGTTAGAAATCTCTTTTCGATACGAACCCAACGGTTCTGGTTTTAGGAGAATCCGACGGTCGGATCTCCCGTAATGTACGTTTGAAATAAATGGTCGAAATTCACGAACTGCCGCAGCGCGGCGCGTTCTATTCAGGCCATTATATTATATATATAATATATATAATATATACTTCGTCGATTTCTATTCAAAACGAATTATATAAATAGTTTTGAATTCGTTTCAAAAACATTTTCAACTTCCATTTCAATTCAAATCAAAAATTGAATTCTTCTTTATAAATTCGTTTTAAAATTCATTTCTATTCAATTCAAATTTCAATTCAATTTGAATTCATTTAAATTCGCTTTCAATTCAATTTGAATTCGTTTTCAATTCATTTCGAAATCGTTTTCAATTCATTTCATTTTGAAATCGTTTTCAATTCATTTCATTTCGAAATCCTTTTCAATTCATTTCATTTCGAAATCGTTTTCAATTCATTTCATTTCGAAATCGTTTTCAATTCATTTCATTTCGAAATCGTTTTCAATTCATTTCATTTTGAAATCGTTTTCAATTCATTTCATTTCGAAGTCGTTTTCAATTCATTTCATTTCGAAATCGTTTTCAATTCATTTCATTTCGAAATCGTTTTCAATTCATTTCATTTCGAAATCGTTTTCAATTCATTTCATTTCGAAATCGTTTTCAATTCATTTCATTTCGAAATCGTTCACGTCAAAATGGCGTCAATCTAATCAACACGGCTTTATAAATTTCTATTTTCAAATATTCTATTTCAAATTTTTCTTTATCAAAATAGTTGTTATTATCAAAATATTTCGTTCAACACATGACCAATCTCAATGGATGAGTACTGTCAACACATGAACCTTTATTTTATATTGATAAAGATGTAAATTTTGTTACTAAAATATTTCGTTCAACACATGACCAATCTCAATGAATGAGTACTGTCAACACATGAACCTTTATTTTATATTGATAAAGATGTAAATTTTATTACTAAAATATTTCGTTCAACACATGACCAATCTCAATGAATGAGTACTGTCAACACATGAACTTTTATTTTATAATATTCTTTATTTTCTAAACTGGAATGAGGCCCAATCAATTACCATATAAAGTTAATTATATGGATTTTCATACAACACATGTATATAATAGCATTGAAAAATAATCAACCATCAACCAAAGTGCACTACACTGTATAAGCATCAAATATTGATATCTAACGCTTATAACAGTCTGTCAATCAATCGATCGACATATTTAATCAATCAGGATGAGTGAACTTCATATTTCATCCCAACACCTGTGTGGGGTTTCAAACAATCAAACACATATTTTATTTGTGCTGTTGGGCGATGTGTAAAATTTATCGACCCAATCAATGTCCTTCAAATAAGTGTACATAAACGAACCATCTGGTTTGTAAATGAATATTTATTTATTCACATTCACGTTAAAAATTATATTTTTAACGACAAAACATTTTATTCTAACATATGAATTTCTATTCAGTTCATTATTTAAATAAAATGATATTTTCATTTTTCTAACATATTTTAGAAAATTTCGGCGGCATAACGGCACGATACTAGAAACGGGACGAGGCCTAGCCTTATCCCCGGTCTAGTGAAGGCCCACGCCATTCACACATCAATCAAACCAATCAGTTTCACCAAACAATTCAATTCAATCAAATAATCTAGTTAATCTATGCAACCAAACAAACAAGTCCATGGTCTGTGGACGATTGTGTCGGGTGCTACTAAGCACCGTCTGCATCCTAGTATATATATATAACTAGAAAAGAAATTGAAAGGTGAGAAGTTCTCACCGAGGGTTCCACTCCGCCGTGCTTTGCTGTTGAACTGCTGAACCGTCTGGATTTGACTGAAATTCCAATGCAGTCTTTTCACGCTGTTCAAATAAAAATTATATTTTTATTCCTTCATTCAATAAAAAAAAATCATATTTTTATTTCTACTTTATATATATATATAAATCGAATTTTTACTTTGCTATTCAATATATAAAAATCGAATTTTTACTTCGCTATTCAATATATAAAAATCAAATTTTTACTTCGCTACTCAATATATAAAAATCAAATTTTTACTTCGCTATTCAATATATAAAAATCAAATTTTTACTTCGCTACTCAATATATAAAAATCAAATTTTTTACAGTCACTCTATATGGATAAAAATCACATTTTTATACCGCTACTATATAGATAAAAATTCTATTTTTACTTCACTGCTATATAGATAAAAATTCTATTTTTATCTTGCTAGTAATATAATAAAAATTATATTTTTATTACTCTACATGAATAAAAATCATATTTTTATTCTTCCTATGATTATAATGAAAATTATATTTTTATTCTGCTCCTATTTTAAAAACCATGTATATTATATTTCAAAAACAATACGATATATATTTTCAAAAACAACATTCTAGTTTATATTTTTAAAATCATCTTTCCAGGTTATATTTTCAAAGCAAAGCATATTTATTTTTCAAAGTAATGTATATCTATATTTTAAACATTATGCTATATTTATTTTTCAAAAACATCACACATTTTATTTCCAGAAACCATATTTTTATTCAACTCTATATATATTTAAAAACAATGTATATAATTCAAAAATCATATTTTATATACTTTATATATATATATATTTAAAATTATATATTTTTTCTTCTTCTACAATGCTACTCATTATTTTTATTTAAAATGGATATATGTATATTTAACCATGGAATTTATTAAAGAATGAAGTTTATTTAACAATGAAATTCATTTACTAATTATCATGTTTAAAAATTTGTTACCTTCCACTAATCACGGTTTAACAGGAAGCTTTCTTCCCGTAATTGCCTGCCACGAAGAACCCAACACATCGAATAGAAGATCTACCTGCCGCACCGCCCTAGGTCCCATCGCCACCAGATCGGATGGCGCCACACCGCTTGCCTTCAAGCGAGCTTCCCAATGTCACTAACCCCATCGAGCTCGGTGGTGGTTTCCGCCCTGGAAATGGGTTCAGACGGGCCACCTTCTTCACGTGATTCTGACCAGGACAGGAATTTCGCTCGGTCCGAACCAGTCGCTAAACCGATCCAGGCCGTTCGAAACGCCCTATCGTTTGAGAACAGGACAAAACAGAACGCATACCGAAGAACGTTTCATTGTATATTACAACAATGCATCAGATTACAGAATATACAGAGTATAAATGAATATTACACAGAAATATCAGAGATTTAAATTACATTTAAATACATAGCAGCGGAAAAATAATACAATACACAACTAGAATGAGATATATGGATACAAAGCTTTCCGGATATCGTTCCAGCTGTAAACCAGGATCCTGTGAATATAAATCTGCAAAACCAAAACTACTAGCTGCCCGTGTCGAAAATAGGGGCACCCAGAGTTTAGGTTAAAACAATAAACTCCAGGTCAGTCATGTGACTGGTGTGAGAACTAAAACAGTTATTAATCTTTATTTTAAATCATTAGGTAAAACAAGGGACCATGCCGTATAACACGGAACGGGTTTCCTCCCAAGAATACCAGTGCATAAAACAAACAGCGCAATGCTAAATAAAGAAAAATGAAGCTGTTATAAGACCCAGGTCCCATCACACAATGCAACGCAGTCGAGGATAGGGTTTTCCCTTATAACAGCCAAAGAATGCTTGATACGTTTAAAACAAATCATTTGATAATAATATAAGTGCATAGTGTATAAAACAACTTCAAATCATAAGTATCAATCATAGGCGGCATGAGCGCCCCATCCCACTATGTCGCCATATATAGGTTTACAAATAAAACCGCAAATGTCACGTATTTGGAAATTGGGTTTCCATCTATGAACCGAGGCAAAAGATAGTCCTCTACCGATTCATGACTCTCTAGCCCGAGCCACAGGATCAGAACGCATCAACCCTTTAGATCGTCAGGGCCGGTCCACCGATGTGGATTATTATGCCTGAACGCTACGTTTCCCCGCCCTTTGGGGCGTAAATGAGCCAACTAAATGACTCCATCGGTTCGAGAACGACCGATCAATCCGAGGCGCCTCGCAACAGCAACAACCACATAAGTCAAACTCGTCAGGGCGTGTAAAACCACTGACGCCACTTTTTAGCTAGAAAGAAACGCAAGTCCTCCCTGAGGTCCGTCTCCCGTTTTTGGTTCATACCGGGTGTGAAACACGCGAGGTAAACGTTACACAAAGCTACGCCACAAAGGTCGTGCTTTGATCATCACCACAAGACTTTGCTTTTCAACAGAAGCCTCGATCAATTGCCACTTAGGCATGCCACACAGGCAATTCACTCCATGCGTTTGATATCCATCAATATATAACCCCTGAGCTCGTACGTCTCAGAGAAGGGCGTTAAGCAAGAGAATAAATTCTCCGCCGCCAAACAGATATATATTTAATAGAGATCAATCACACGGACTAAAATCCAATGTCAGACACACAGTCCATTTACAAGTCCGTTCTGGGTCTGAACGAAACCGGAGGCACCTAGTACCCCGCATACCCATCGATCTCCAAGTACGTCTGGACGATCACCAACTGTTTCCATCTTCTTGGGTGTACAGCCCAATCAAGATCATCAGTTATCACCCAAACGACGTGAAGACCTCCGGTCTTCGACCATCGTCTTCATCTTCGACTTATCGTCGTATCAGTTATTCAGAATGGGATAAACCCGGTCTTTCCGAATAACTCGCGTATATTTTAAATAAGTGTTACACAAACACAACATACGCCTCATTCCAATTCATTAGTCACTAACCGTAAATTAATCAAGAGAATAATTCCCCAAATATTAACCCCGAAGGCCGAAACCAACATCAGATCAATATCCAGAAAACCATTCTGCTTGGCCAACCGACACTTAGTTTCTAAATTTCACATTCATAGGGAAATGTTCCCATTAATTTTATCCAAGATAAATTCTTTGAATTTATTCTTCTTTTGAATTTCGATTCAACTAGTCGAGATTAACGAACCTTACCGAAGTAATCATTTGTTTTAATTTCCCAATCCCAACCTATTCATCCCATGAAGTAAAACTGGTAATACTTCATATCTAACACCACAGTGTTATCGGTAAATTCAATTACCATTTCACGTTCAAATCTAATTAAAGATTTAACTATCGCCTGGAGCAAAACTGGTGATACTCCATTTCGATTATTTCAATCTAATTAAAGATTCATTAAAACCCCACTTAGTTTTAATCTGTGACTGGGTTAAAGAATCAGTGTCATTTAAAACACGGTTCACGATAAACCCAAAATCACATCACATTAATGATCGGGTTAAAGAACGAGTGTTATTTAAAACACTGTTCACGATAAACCCAAAAATCAATATCAATTCAATTCCAATTAAATATTATTTAATTGGTACACTTCATTAAATCTAAGTAAAAAGATTTAATCTTTTCTCAACTGGGTTCAAGAACTGTGTTAGTGAAGACACCATTCACGACAAACCCAAATCGCATTTGATATTCAATACAAGGCTCTGAATAGAAAATATATCGGCTTATATTCAGTATCAAATTCTACGATTAACAAATGTCATATTGCAAATAACGATACAAATAGATATCTTTCAAATTTCCATAACAACACCTGTATAATCACGAATTCCAACATCGAAATATTCCAAAGACAATTTCGATTCAAATCCACTCCAATGCAATCATTGGAAATTCTGGTTATTTTTAAAACCCCTTTCAAATTCAATTTATTTATTCAAAAATAAATAGAATTATATTTCTAGTTCAAAACTAGTTCATTTCGATAAAAATCTATTTTTATCTTTTCAAATATGGAGTTTTTCATCCCAAATCTTCACAAATCATTTCTTATGATTTTACACAAATTATTACTATTTTTAATAATTTTATCAAGGCCCGTACAGTCGATTTCCATCAACGGTCATCGAACTGCACTTACAGCGACCTTTTTCGAATTTGATTTGGACGTATCTCCAAATCCAACCGTTAGATTTCTAATTTCAAATATTCATTAGAAAGCTCTTTTCGATACGAACCCAACGGTTCTGGTTTTAGGAGAATCCGACGGTCGGATCTCCCGTAATGACCGTTTGAAATAAATGGTCGAAATTCGCGAACTGCCGCGGCGCGGCGCGTTCTATTCAGGCCATTATATTATATATATAATATATATAATATATATTTCGTCGATTTCTATTTAAAACGAATTTTATAAATCGTTTTAATTTCATTTCAAAAGCAATTTCAACTTCCATTTCAATTCAAATCAAAATTGAATTCTTCTTTATTAATTCGTTTTAAAGTTCATTTCTATTCAATTCAAATTTCAATTCAATTTGAATTCATTTCAATTCGCTTTCAATTCAATTCGAATTCGTTTTCAATTCAATTCATTTCGAAATCGTTTTCAATTCAATTCATTTCGAAATCGTTTTCAATTCAATTCATTTCGAAATCGTTTTCAATTCAATTCATTTCGAAATCGTTTTCAATTCAATTCATTTCGAAATCGTTTTCAATTCAATTCATTTCGAAATCGTTTTCAATTCAATTCATTTCGAAATCGTTTTCAATTCAATTCATTTCGAAATCGTTTTCAATTCAATTCATTCAATTCATTTCAAAATGAATAAAATCGATATAAATATCGTTCACGTCAAAATGGCGTCAATCTAATCAACACGGCTTCATATATTGATATTTTCAAATATTCCATTTCGAATATTCTATTTCAAATATTTCTATTTTAAAACTGGAAGGAGGCCCAAACAATTACCATATAAAGTTAATTATATGGATTTTCATACAACACATGTATATAATAGCATTGAAAAATAATCAACCATCAACCAAAGTGCACTACACTGTATAAGCATCAAATATAGATATTTAACGCTTATAACAGCCTGTCAATCAATCGATCGACATATTCAATCAATCAGGATGAGTGAACTTCAAATTTCATCCCAACACCCGTGTGGGGTTTCAAACAATCAAACACATACTTTATTTGTGCAGTTGGGCGATGTGTAAAATTTATCGACCCAATCAACGTCATTCAAATAAGTGTACATAAACAAACCGTCTGGTTTGTAAATGAATATTTATTTATTCACATTCACGTTAAAAATTATATTTTTAACGATAAAACATTTTATTTCAACCTATGAATTTCTATTCAATTCATTTACACACAAAAAATGATATTTTTATTTTCCAACATATTTTAGAAAATTTCGGCGGCATAACGGCACGATACTAGAAACGGGACAAGGCCTAGCCTTATCCCCGGTCTAGTGAAGGCCCACGCCATTCACACATCAATCAAATCAATTTCATCTCACCAAACAATTCAATTCAAACAAATAATTCAACTAATCTATGCAACCAAACAAACAAGTCCATGGTCTGTGGACGATTGTGTCGGGTGCTACTAAGCACCGTCTGCATCCTAGTATATATATATAACTAGAAAAGAAATTGAAAGGTGAGAAATTCTCACACATAGCTATCCTAGCTCCACGGCTCTTCATTGATAGAAATCTTCATCGCTACCGCATCTTCGTCATCTTCGTTGTCCGCTTTCACTACCTATGTAAAAATTGAATTTTTACTTCGCTATTCAATATATAAAAATCATATTTCTATTTCGAAGTTCAATATATAAAAATCATATTTTTATTTCGAAGTTCAATATATAAAAATCATATTTTTAATTCGAAGTTCAACATATAGAAATCATATTTTTATTTCGAAGTTCAACATATAAAAATCATATTTTTAATTCGAAGTTCAACATATAAAAATCGAATTTTTTTAATTCGAAGTTCAACATATAAAAATCATATTTTTATTCGAAGTTCAACATATAAAAATCGAATTTTTATATAGTTTAAAAATCATTTATAAAAATCAAATTTTGCCTAATTTTATATATAAACACAGCATTGTTTTATATATAAATAATTTTTCCTAAAGTTCTGATCTTTTCTATTTTAAAACCTAAATCAGTTTTTAAACCTACTTAAAAATAAATCAGTTTTTAACCTTAACCAAAAATCAGTTTTTATTTTTAACCAAAAATCAGTTTTTATTTTTAACCAAAAATCAGTTTTTAACCTTAACCAAAAATCAGTTTTTATTTTATGTTTTTATAAAATAAAAATGAAATAATAAAAATAAAAAGGAATTCTTACAGAGGGGGGGGGGTTTCTGCAGTTCCTGGGGGCGTCGGCGGCTTCAGCGTCGCGGTTGGAGGAGAGACAGGCGGAGGCGGGTGGCTCGACGTCGGAGGTGGAGGCGGCGTCGGTCTTCAATCGATTAGGGGCTAGGGTTACGGGTTGGGTCCAAGGGTTATACGAAGAGGAGAGAGGCGCGAGTAGAGGAGGGTGGCCGGAGCTGCTGTGGGAGGGCGTCGTGGCGATGGGGGAGGGTCGGAGCGGTGGTGAGGCGTCGGCCCTAGAGCTGGCGCCCTCGATCTCTTCCTTTCTTTTTTTTTTCTTTTTTAATCTGAACTGAAATAGAAACGGGGGGGCCAGAAATATAAAGGAGGAAGAGATATTATTTTTTTTTATTTTTTTATTATTTAATTATTAAAAAGTTGACTTTCACATACGACCTCTAAACGAGGCCCATCGCCTGTCGTCCCTAACGTTTCACCCCCATTCCGAACACAATGGGATATGTACCGCAAGCTGAATTGATCGTTTGAATCTGTTTCCGTTGAATTTACATTTAAATCACCATATTGAATTTTAAACGTACATTTCAAATTACCGGGGCCACATACCAACTCTAAAAATTCAATAAAAATATTTTCTAGCTTCGTATTAACGATACGGTCCTAACAAAACTAGTTTCGCCGAATTCTGAGACCATTGGAAAAATGGCTATTTTCCAGTCGATTAAAATCAACTGAAACTGGTCAAACGCGTTTTCCTTTGCCACGCTCACATATTGATTCGAAAAATTATGAAATTTGAAACCTAGCAATAACTTAACATCTCGGACCCAACAAAACTGGTTTCGTCGAAATCCGAGGTCGTTTGCAAAATGTCCATTTTTAAGGGCCTGAATTCCATAGCGACTATTCAGAATTTTCAACTGGACATATCTTTCGATTCCCGCTATGAAATTTCGATTATTCGGATTCGTTGGAAAGATATTGTCAATTAGATCCTAATGTTTTTGGTTTCACTAAAATCCGGATTGTTTTGCACCCGGTACATTCAATTGAAGTTTGAAATCGAATTATCGAACTACCGCGCCATTTTCAATTCTATTTATAATTATATATAAATATTTATATTCTAACGACGACGCGTATAATATATACGTCGAATTCTATTCAAAATAAATTTCTCGTCGATATTATTTAAAATAATTCATTTTAAATAATCAAAATTCGCTAAAATTGCCAAAATAAAAATTTCAAACTGGCTCACATTTTACGGGTTGTTACAATCTCCCCCACTTAAAACTTTTCGTCCCCGAAAAGGAACAAAGTCGAAAGTGGTTTGATAATTCAACTCTACGCTCGATCTGGCTTCCATTCTCTAACTTTTCAGTTTCTGAGAATTTTCAAAATTTCAAAAATTTGGCTAACACCCTAAATTTTCGAAAAATTTCGCCATAACCTCCCCTGCACCGGGAGCATCGGGGAATTTCAAATAGCTTCCCCGATCCTTCAGATCTCAAAAAGAAAAAGAAAAAGCCAAGCGGCTAGCCAATAGGCTCACAAAATCATCATCACCCAAACAAAACAGGAAATTATGTAGTAAACATGTACCTATTTGTCGGGCAAACAAATTTTATTCTCTGGCTCTAGCCTCCTTGCTATGACCTGTTCAATGATATATATGTATATGCAAGCAAATGCGACCAATTTTCAATATAGTTCAATATTCGATCTAATTAGGCATAATGGTTCAAAATTATCAAACAACTAAACAAACAACACTAACATCAATCAATTAGTTGATTAGAGTTTCAAATTCATAATTTTGATACATATACTAAAATCATGTTTTTGATGCCAAATCACAACAATAGGCCCTATCCAATTTTTGTTCTCACACCAGTCAATAGGAAATATATAGAAATCACACCTTCGAAACACGAACATAATTATTGATGATGCCATGGTCATTATCAACATCATCCCCGGGCGACTAGAGTGTAATTCTATATCTATCCAGTATATTAAAACTTCGAATACACGCGGATCAGACGTATACGCAAAATCTATATATACTGGACTGTCCAACTCAATATAAATAGATAATCAAATACGAATAATTGATTTAAATTTTCAAAACAAAAATTTGTTTTCATTTTCAAAAATATACTCTTCACACTCGTTCTAGGATACTACTGATCCCATCTCTAACGAGTCATTCCATTGGATATTACTAATCCAATATCTGATGAATTCTTCCGTATGGTTCTAATGTGCCTTGTTCTTTGAGCTTTGTAAACCAAAGCTCTGATACCAAATGTGACGAAATGGAATTTCGCTCGGTCCGAACCAGTCGCTAAACCGATCCAGGCCGTTCGAAACGCCCTATCGTTTGAGAACAGGACAAAACAGAACGCATACCGAAGAACGTTTCATTGTATATTACAACAATGCATCAGATTACAGAATATACAGAGTATAAATGAATATTACACAGAAATATCAGAGATTTAAATTACATTTAAATACATAGCAGCGGAAAAATAATACAATACACAACTAGAATGAGATATACGGATACAAAGCTTTCCGGATATCGTTCCAGCTGTAAACCAGGATCCTGTGAATATAAATCTGCAAAACCAAAACTACTAGCTGCCCGTGTCGAAAATAGGGGCACCCAGAGTTTAGGTTAAAACAATAAACTCCAGGTCAGTCATGTGACTGGTGTGAGAACTAAAACAGTTATTAATCTTTATTTTAAATCATTAGGTAAAACAAGGGACCACGCCGTATAACACGGAACGGGTTTCCTCCCAAGAATACCAGTGCATAAAACAAACAGCGCAATGCTAAATAAAGAAAAATGAAGCTGTTATAAGACCCAGGTCCCATCACACAATGCAACGCAGTCGAGGATAGGGTTTTCCCTTATAACAGCCAAAGAATGCTTGATACGTTTAAAACAAATCATTTGATAATAATATAAGTGCATAGTGTATAAAACAACTTCAAATCATAAGTATCAATCATAGGCGGCATGAGCGCCCCATCCCACTATGTCGCCATATATAGGTTTACAAATAAAACCGCAAATGTCACGTATTTGGAAATTGGGTTTCCATCTATGAACCGAGGCAAAAGATAGTCCTCTATCGATTCGTGACTCTCTAGCCCGAGCCACAGGATCAGAACGCATCAACCCTTTAGATCGTCAGGGCCGGTCCACCGATGTGGATTATTATGCCTGAACACTACGTTTCCCCGCCCTTTGGGGCGTAAATGAGCCAACTAAATGACTCCATCGGTTCGAGAACGACCGATCAATCCGAGGCGCCTCGCAACAGCAACAACCACATAAGTCAAACTCGTCAGGGCGTGTAAAACCACTGACGCCACTTTTTAGCTAGAAAGAAACGCAAGTCCTCCCTGAGGTCTGTCTCCCGTTTTTGGTTCATACCGGGGGTGAAACACGCGAGGTAAACGTTACACAAAGCTACGCCACAAAGGCCGTGCTTTGATCATCACCACAAGACTTTGCTTTTCAACAGAAGCCTCGATCAATTGCCACTTAGGCATGCCACACAGGCAATTCACTCCATGCGTTTGATATCCATCAATATATAACCCCTGAGCTCGTACGTCTCAGAGAAGGGCGTTAAGCAAGAGAATAAATTCTCCGCCGCCAAACAGATATATATTTAATAGAGATCAATCACACGGACTAAAATCCAATGTCAGACACACAGTCCATTTACAAGTCCGTTCTGGGTCTGAACGAAACCGGAGGCACCTAGTACCCCGCATACCCATCGATCTCCAAGTACGTCTGGACGATCACCAACTGTTTCCATCTTCTTGGGTGTACAGCCCAATCAAGATCATCAGTTATCACCCAAACGACGTGAAGACCTCCGGTCTTCGACCATCGTCTTCATCTTCGACTTATCGTCGTATCAGTTATTCAGAATGGGATAAACCCGGTCTTTCCGAATAACTCGCGTATATTTTAAATAAGTGTTACACAAACACAACATACGCCTCATTCCAATTCATTAGTCACTAACCGTAAATTAATCAAGAGAATAATTCCCCAAATATTAACCCCGAAGGCCGAAACCAACATCAGATCAATATCCAGAAAACCATTCTGCTTGGCCAACCGACACTTAGTTTCTAAATTTCACATTCATAGGGAAATGTTCCCATTAATTTTATCCAAGATAAATTCTTTGAATTTATTCTTCTTTTGAATTTCGATTCAACTAGTCGAGATTAACGAACCTTACCGAAGTAATCATTTGTTTTAATTTCCCAATCCCAACCTATTCATCCCATGAAGTAAAACTGGTAATACTTCATATCTAACACCACAGTGTTATCGGTAAATTCAATTACCATTTCACGTTCAAATCTAATTTAAGATTTAACTATCGCCTGGAGCAAAACTGGTGATACTCCATTTCGATTATTTCAATCTAATTAAAGATTCATTAAAACCCCACTTAGTTTTAATCTGTGACTGGGTTAAAGAATCAGTGTCATTTAAAACACGGTTCACGATAAACCCAAAATCACATCACATTAATGATCGGGTTAAAGAACGAGTGTTATTTAAAACACTGTTCACGATAAACCCAAAAATCAATATCAATTCAATTCCAATTAAATATTATTTAATTGGTACACTTCATTAAATCTAAGTAAAAAGATTTAATCTTTTCTCAACTGGGTTCAAGAACTGTGTTAGTGAAGACACCATTCACGACAAACCCAAATCGCATTTGATATTCAATACAAGGCTCTGAATAGAAAATATATCGGCTTATATTCAATATCAAATTCTACGATTAACAAATGTCATATTGCAAATAACGATACAAATAGATATCTTTCAAATTTCCATAACAACACCTGTATAATCACGAATTCCAACATCGAAATATTCCAAAGACAATTTCGATTCAAATCCACTCCAATGCAATCATTGGAAATTCTGGTTATTTTTAAAACCCCTTTCAAATTCAATTTATTTATTCAAAAATAAATAGAATTATATTTCTAGTTCAAAACTAGTTCATTTCGATAAAAATCTATTTTTATCTTTTCAAATATGGAGTTTTTCATCCCAAATCTTCACAAAT
Source organism: Allium sativum (assembly GCA_030737875.1). Lineage (NCBI taxonomy): Eukaryota > Viridiplantae > Streptophyta > Magnoliopsida > Asparagales > Amaryllidaceae > Allium > Allium sativum. Next base: position 791,029,065 of record CM060919.1, on the reverse strand, counting down.
CATTTCTTATGATTTTACACAAATTATTACTATTTTTAATAATTTTATCAAGGCCCGTACAGTCGATTTCCATCAACGGTCATCGAACTGCACTTACAGCGACCTTTTTCGAATTTGATTTGGACGTATCTCCAAATCCAACCGTTAGATTTCTAATTTCAAATATTCATTAGAAAGCTCTTTTCGATACGAACCCAACGGTTCTGGTTTTAGGAGAATCCGACGGTCGGATCTCCCGTAATGACCGTTTGAAATAAATGGTCGAAATTCGCGAACTGCCGCGGCGCGGCGCGTTCTATTCAGGCCATTATATTATATATATAATATATATAATATATATTTCGTCGATTTCTATTTAAAACGAATTTTATAAATCGTTTTAATTTCATTTCAAAAGCAATTTCAACTTCCATTTCAATTCAAATCAAAATTGAATTCTTCTTTATTAATTCGTTTTAAAGTTCATTTCTATTCAATTCAAATTTCAATTCAATTTGAATTCATTTCAATTCGCTTTCAATTCAATTCGAATTCGTTTTCAATTCAATTCATTTCGAAATCGTTTTCAATTCAATTCATTTCGAAATCGTTTTCAATTCAATTCATTTCGAAATCATTTTCAATTCAATTCATTTCGAAATCGTTTTCAATTCAATTCATTTCGAAATCGTTTTCAATTCAATTCATTTCGAAATCGTTTTCAATTCAATTCATTTCGAAATCGTTTTCAATTCAATTCATTTCGAAATCGTTTTCAATTCAATTCATTTCGAAATTCATTTCAAAATGAATAAAATCGATATAAATATCGTTCACGTCAAAATGGCGTCAATCTAATCAACACGGCTTCATATATTGATATTTTCAAATATTCCATTTCGAATATTCTATTTCAAATATTTCTATTTTAAAACTGGAAGGAGGCCCAAACAATTACCATATAAAGTTAATTATATGGATTTTCATACAACACATGTATATAATAGCATTGAAAAATAATCAACCATCAACCAAAGTGCACTACACTGTATAAGCATCAAATATAGATATTTAACGCTTATAACAGCCTGTCAATCAATCGATCGACATATTCAATCAATCAGGATGAGTGAACTTCAAATTTCATCCCAACACCCGTGTGGGGTTTCAAACAATCAAACACATACTTTATTTGTGCAGTTGGGCGATGTGTAAAATTTATCGACCCAATCAACGTCATTCAAATAAGTGTACATAAACAAACCGTCTGGTTTGTAAATGAATATTTATTTATTCACATTCACGTTAAAAATTATATTTTTAACGATAAAACATTTTATTTCAACCTATGAATTTCTATTCAATTCATTTACACAAAAAAAATGATATTTTTATTTTCCAACATATTTTAGAAAATTTCGGCGGCATAACGGCACGATACTAGAAACGGGACAAGGCCTAGCCTTATCCCCGGTCTAGTGAAGGCCCACGCCATTCACACATCAATCAAATCAATTTCATCTCACCAAACAATTCAATTCAAACAAATAATTCAACTAATCTATGCAACCAAACAAACAAGTCCATGGTCTGTGGACGATTGTGTCGGGTGCTACTAAGCACCGTCTGCATCCTAGTATATATATATAACTAGAAAAGAAATTGAAAGGTGAGAAATTCTCACACATAGCTATCCTAGCTCCACGGCTCTTCATTGATAGAAATCTTCATCGCTACCGCATCTTCGTCATCTTCGTTGTCCGCTTTCACTACCTATGTAAAAATTGAATTTTTACTTCGCTATTCAATATATAAAAATCATATTTCTATTTCGAAGTTCAATATATAAAAATCATATTTTTATTTCGAAGTTCAATATATAAAAATCATATTTTTAATTCGAAGTTCAACATATAGAAATCATATTTTTATTTCGAAGTTCAACATATAAAAATCATATTTTTAATTCGAAGTTCAACATATAAAAATCGAATTTTTTTAATTCGAAGTTCAACATATAAAAATCATATTTTTATTCGAAGTTCAACATATAAAAATCGAATTTTTATATAGTTTAAAAATCATTTATAAAAATCAAATTTTGCCTAATTTTATATATAAACACAGCATTGTTTTATATATAAATAATTTTTCCTAAAGTTCTGATCTTTTCTATTTTAAAACCTAAATCAGTTTTTAAACCTACTTAAAAATAAATCAGTTTTTAACCTTAACCAAAAATCAGTTTTTATTTTTAACCAAAAATCAGTTTTTATTTTTAACCAAAAATCAGTTTTTAACCTTAACCAAAAATCAGTTTTTATTTTATGTTTTTATAAAATAAAAATGAAATAATAAAAATAAAAAGGAATTCTTACAGAGGGGGGGGTTTCTGCAGTTCCTGGGGGCGTCGGCGGCTTCAGCGTCGCGGTTGGAGGAGAGACAGGCGGAGGCGGGTGGCTCGACGTCGGAGGTGGAGGCGGCGTCGGTCTTCAATCGATTAGGGGCTAGGGTTACGGGTTGGGTCCAAGGGTTATACGATGAGGAGAGAGGCGCGAGTAGAGGAGGGTGGCCGGAGCTGCTGTGGGAGGGCGTCGTGGCGATGGGGGAGGGTCGGAGCGGTGGTGAGGCGTCGGCCCTAGAGCTGGCGCCCTCGATCTCTTCCTTTCTTTTTTTTTTCTTTTTTAATCTGAACTGAAATAGAAACGGGGGGGCCAGAAATATAAAGGAGGAAGAGATATTATTTTTTTTTTATTTTTTTATTATTTAATTATTAAAAAGTTGACTTTCACATACGACCTCTAAACGAGGCCCACCGCCTGTCGTCCCTAACGTTTCACCCCCATTCCGAACACAATGGGATATGTACCGCAAGCTGAATTGATCGTTTGAATCTGTTTCCGTTGAATTTACATTTAAATCACCATATTGAATTTTAAACGTACATTTCAAATTACCGGGGCCACATACCAACTCTAAAAATTCAATAAAAATATTTTCTAGCTTCGTATTAACGATACGGTCCTAACAAAACTAGTTTCGCCGAATTCTGAGACTATTGGAAAAATGGCTATTTTCCAGTCGATTAAAATCAACTGAAACTGGTCAAACGCGTTTTCCTTTGCCACGCTCACATATTGATTCGAAAAATTATGAAATTTGAAACCTAGCAATAACTTAACATCTCGGACCCAACAAAACTGGTTTCGTCGAAATCCGAGGTCGTTTGCAAAATGTCCATTTTTAAGGGCCTGAATTCCATAGCGACTATTCAGAATTTTCAACTGGACATATCTTTCGATTCCCGCTATGAAATTTCGATTATTCGGATTCGTTGGAAAGATATTGTCAATTAGATCCTAATGTTTTTGGTTTCACTAAAATCCGGATTGTTTTGCACCCGGTACATTCAATTGAAGTTTGAAATCGAATTATCGAACTACCGCGCCATTTTCAATTCTATTTATAATTATATATAAATATTTATATTCTAACGACGACGCGTATAATATATACGTCGAATTCTATTCAAAATAAATTTCTCGTCGATATTATTTAAAATAATTCATTTTAAATAATCAAAATTCGCTAAAATTGCCAAAATAAAAATTTCAAACTGGCTCACATTTTACGGGTTGTTACAATCTCCCCCACTTAAAACTTTTCGTCCCCGAAAAGGAACAAAGTCGAAAGTGGTTTGATAATTCAACTCTACGCTCGATCTGGCTTCCATTCTCTAACTTTTCAGTTTCTGAGAATTTTCAAAATTTCAAAAATTTGGCTAACACCCTAAATTTTCGAAAAATTTCGCCATAACCTCCCCTGCACCGGGAGCATCGGGGAATTTCAAATAGCTTCCCCGATCCTTCAGATCTCAAAAAGAAAAAGAAAAAGCCAAGCGGCTAGCCAATAGGCTCACAAAATCATCATCACCCAAACAAAACAGGAAATTATGTAGTAAACATGTACCTATTTGTCGGGCAAACAAATTTTATTCTCTGGCTCTAGCCTCCTTGCTATGACCTGTTCAATGATATATATGTATATGCAAGCAAATGCGACCAATTTTCAATATAGTTCAATATTCGATCTAATTAGGCATAATGGTTCAAAATTATCAAACAACTAAACAAACAACACTAACATCAATCAATTAGTTGATTAGAGTTTCAAATTCATAATTTTGATACATATACTAAAATCATGTTTTTGATGCCAAATCACAACAATAGGCCCTATCCAATTTTTGTTCTCACACCAGTCAATAGGAAATATATAGAAATCACACCTTCGAAACACGAACATAATTATTGATGATGCCATGGTCATTATCAACATCATCCCCGGGCGACTAGAGTGTAATTCTATATCTATCCAGTATATTAAAACTTCGAATACACGCGGATCAGACGTATACGCAAAATCTATATATACTGGACTGTCCAACTCAATATAAATAGATAATCAAATACGAATAATTGATTTAAATTTTCAAAACAAAAATTTGTTTTCATTTTCAAAAATATACTCTTCACACTCGTTCTAGGATACTACTGATCCGATCTCTAACGAGTCATTCCATTGGATATTACTAATCCAATATCTGATGAATTCTTCCGTATGGTTCTAATGTGCCTTGTTCTTTGAGCTTTGTAAACCAAAGCTCTGATACCAAATGTGACGAAATGGAATTTCGCTCGGTCCGAACCAGTCGCTAAACCGATCCAGGCCGTTCGAAACGCCCTATCGTTTGAGAACAGGACAAAACAGAACGCATACCGAAGAACGTTTCATTGTATATTACAACAATGCATCAGATTACAGAATATACAGAGTATAAATGAATATTACACAGAAATATCAGAGATTTAAATTACATTTAAATACATAGCAGCGGAAAAATAATACAATACACAACTAGAATGAGATATACGGATACAAAGCTTTCCGGATATCGTTCCAGCTGTAAACCAGGATCCTGTGAATATAAATCTGCAAAACCAAAACTACTAGCTGCCCGTGTCGAAAATAGGGGCACCCAGAGTTTAGGTTAAAACAATAAACTCCAGGTCAGTCATGTGACTGGTGTGAGAACTAAAACAGTTATTAATCTTTATTTTAAATCATTAGGTAAAACAAGGGACCACGCCGTATAACACGGAACGGGTTTCCTCCCAAGAATACCAGTGCATAAAACAAACAGCGCAATGCTAAATAAAGAAAAATGAAGCTGTTATAAGACCCAGGTCCCATCACACAATGCAACGCAGTCGAGGATAGGGTTTTCCCTTATAACAGCCAAAAAATGCTTGATACGTTTAAAACAAATCATTTGATAATAATATAAGTGCATAGTGTATAAAACAACTTCAAATCATAAGTATCAATCATAGGCGGCATGAGCGCCCCATCCCACTATGTCGCCATATATAGGTTTACAAATAAAACCGCAAATGTCACGTATTTGGAAATTGGGTTTCCATCTATGAACTGAGGCAAAAGATAGTCCTCTATCGATTCGTGACTCTCTAGCCCGAGCCACAGGATCAGAACGCATCAACCCTTTAGATCGTCAGGGCCGGTCCACCGATGTGGATTACTATGCCTGAACACTACGTTTCCCCGCCCTTTGGGGCGTAAATGAGCCAACTAAATGACTCCATCGGTTCGAGAACGACCGATCAATCCGAGGCGCCTCGCAACAGCAACAACCACATAAGTCAAACTCGTCAGGGCGTGTAAAACCACTGACGCCACTTTTTAGCTAGAAAGAAACGCAAGTCCTCCCTGAGGTCCGTCTCCCGTTTTTGGTTCATACCGGGTGTGAAACACGCGAGGTAAACGTTACACAAAGCTACGCCACAAAGGCCGTGCTTTGATCATCACCACAAGACTTTGCTTTTCAACAGAAGCCTCGATCAATTGCCACTTAGGCATGCCACACAGGCAATTCACTCCATGCGTTTGATATCCATCAATATATAACCCCTGAGCTCGTACGTCTCAGAGAAGGGCGTTAAGCAAGAGAATAAATTCTCCGCCGCCAAACAGATATATATTTAATAGAGATCAATCACACGGACTAAAATCCAATGTCAGACACACAGTCCATTTACAAGTCCGTTCTGGGTCTGAACGAAACCGGAGGCACCTAGTACCCCGCATACCCATCGATCTCCAAGTACGTCTGGACGATCACCAACTGTTTCCATCTTCTTGGGTGTACAGCCCAATCAAGATCATCAGTTATCACCCAAACGACGTGAAGACCTCCGGTCTTCGACCATCGTCTTCATCTTCGACTTATCGTCGTATCAGTTATTCAGAATGGGATAAACCCGGTCTTTCCGAATAACTCGCGTATATTTTAAATAAGTGTTACACAAACACAACATACGCCTCATTCCAATTCATTAGTCACTAACCGTAAATTAATCAAGAGAATAATTCCCCAAATATTAACCCCGAAGGCCGAAACCAACATCAGATCAATATCCAGAAAACCATTCTGCTTGGCCAACCGACACTTAGTTTCTAAATTTCACATTCATAGGGAAATGTTCCCATTAATTTTATCCAAGATAAATTCTTTGAATTTATTCTTCTTTTGAATTTCGATTCAACTAGTCGAGATTAACGAACCTTACCGAAGTAATCATTTGTTTTAATTTCCCAATCCCAACCTATTCATCCCATGAAGTAAAACTGGTAATACTTCATATCTAACACCACAGTGTTATCGGTAAATTCAATTACCATTTCACGTTCAAATCTAATTAAAGATTTAACTATCGCCTGGAGCAAAACTGGTGATACTCCATTTCGATTATTTCAATCTAATTAAAGATTCATTAAAACCCCACTTAGTTTTAATCTGTGACTGGGTTAAAGAATCAGTGTCATTTAAAACACGGTTCACGATAAACCCAAAATCACATCACATTAATGATCGGGTTAAAGAACGAGTGTTATTTAAAACACTGTTCACGATAAACCCAAAAATCAATATCAATTCAATTCCAATTAAATATTATTTAATTGGTACACTTCATTAAATCTAAGTAAAAAGATTTAATCTTTTCTCAACTGGGTTCAAGAACTGTGTTAGTGAAGACACCATTCACGACAAACCCAAATCGCATTTGATATTCAATACAAGGCTCTGAATAGAAAATATATCGGCTTATATTCAATATCAAATTCTACGATTAACAAATGTCATATTGCAAATAACGATACAAATAGATATCTTTCAAATTTCCATAACAACACCTGTATAATCACGAATTCCAACATCGAAATATTCCAAAGACAATTTCGATTCAAATCCACTCCAATGCAATCATTGGAAATTCTGGTTATTTTTAAAACCCCTTTCAAATTCAATTTATTTATTCAAAAATAAATAGAATTATATTTCTAGTTCAAAACTAGTTCATTTCGATAAAAATCTATTTTTATCTTTTCAAATATGGAGTTTTTCATCCCAAATCTTCACAAATCATTTCTTATGATTTTACACAAATTATTACTATTTTTAATAATTTTATCAAGGCCCGTACAGTCGATTTCCATCAACGGTCATCGAACTGCACTTACAGCGACCTTTTTCGAATTTGATTTGGACGTATCTCCAAATCCAACCGTTAGATTTCTAATTTCAAATATTCATTAGAAAGCTCTTTTCGATACGAACCCAATGGTTCTGGTTTTAGGAGAATCCGACGGTCGGATCTCCCGTAATGACCGTTTGAAATAAATGGTCGAAATTCGCGAACTGCCGCGGCGCGGCGCGTTCTATTCAGGCCATTATATTATATATATAATATATATAATATATATTTCATCGATTTCTATTTAAAACGAATTTTATAAATCGTTTTAATTTCATTTCAAAAGCAATTTCAACTTCCATTTCAATTCAAATCAAAATTGAATTCTTCTTTATAAATTCGTTTTAAAGTTCATTTCTATTCAATTCAAATTTCAATTCAATTTGAATTCATTTCAATTCGCTTTCAATTCAATTCGAATTCGTTTTCAATTCAATTCATTTCGAAATCGTTTTCAATTCAATTCATTTCGAAATCGTTTTCAATTCAATTCATTTCGAAATCGTTTTCAATTCAATTCATTTCGAAATCGTTTTCAATTCAATTCATTTCGAAATCGTTTTCAATTCAATTCATTTCGAAATCGTTTTCAATTCAATTCATTTCGAAATCGTTTTCAATTCAATTCATTTCGAAATCGTTTTCAATTCAATTCATTCAATTCATTTCAAAATGAATAAAATCGATATAAATATCGTTCACGTCAAAATGGCGTCAATCTAATCAACACGGCTTCATATATTGATATTTTCAAATATTCCATTTCGAATATTCTATTTCAAATATTTCTATTTTAAAACTGGAAGGAGGCCCAAACAATTACCATATAAAGTTAATTATATGGATTTTCATACAACACATGTATATAATAGCATTGAAAAATAATCAACCATCAACCAAAGTGCACTACACTGTATAAGCATCAAATATAGATATTTAACGCTTATAACAGCCTGTCAATCAATCGATCGACATATTCAATCAATCAGGATGAGTGAACTTCAAATTTCATCCCAACACCCGTGTGGGGTTTCAAACAATCAAACACATACTTTATTTGTGCAGTTGGGCGATGTGTAAAATTTATCGACCCAATCAACGTCATTCAAATAAGTGTACATAAACAAACCGTCTGGTTTGTAAATGAATATTTATTTATTCACATTCACGTTAAAAATTATATTTTTAACGATAAAACATTTTATTTCAACCTATGAATTTCTATTCAATTCATTTACACAAAAAAATGATATTTTTATTTTCCAACATATTTTAGAAAATTTCGGCGGCATAACGGCACGATACTAGAAACGGGAGAAGGCCTAGCCTTATCCCCGGTCTAGTGAAGGCCCACGCCATTCACACATCAATCAAATCAATTTCATCTCACCAAACAATTCAATTCAAACAAATAATTCAACTAATCTATGCAACCAAACAAACAAGTCCATGGTCTGTGGACGATTGTGTCGGGTGCTACTAAGCACCGTCTGCATCCTAGTATATATATATAACTAGAAAAGAAATTGAAAGGTGAGAAATTCTCACACATAGCTATCCTAGCTCCACGGCTCTTCATTGATAGAAATCTTCATCGCTACCGCATCTTCGTCATCTTCGTTGTCCGCTTTCACTACCTATGTAAAAATTGAATTTTTACTTTGCTATTCAATATATAAAAATCATATTTCTATTTCGAAGTTCAATATATAAAAATCATATTTTTATTTCGAAGTTCAATATATAAAAATCATATTTTTAATTCGAAGTTCAACATATAGAAATCATATTTTTATTTCGAAGTTCAACATATAAAAATCATATTTTTAATTCGAAGTTCAACATATAAAAATCGAATTTTTTTAATTCGAAGTTCAACATATAAAAATCATATTTTTATTCGAAGTTCAACATATAAAAATCGAATTTTTATATAGTTTAAAAATCATTTATAAAAATCAAATTTTGCCTAATTTTATATATAAACACAGCATTGTTTTATATATAAATAATTTTTCCTAAAGTTCTGATCTTTTCTATTTTAAAACCTAAATCAGTTTTTAAACCTACTTAAAAATAAATCAGTTTTTAACCTTAACCAAAAATCAGTTTTTATTTTTAACCAAAAATCAGTTTTTATTTTTAACCAAAAATCAGTTTTTATTTTTAACCAAAAATCAGTTTTTAACCTTAACCAAAAATCAGTTTTTATTTTATGTTTTTATAAAATAAAAATGAAATAATAAAAATAAAAAGGAATTCTTACAGAGGGGGGGTTTTTGCAGTTCCTGGGGGCGTCGGCGGCTTCAGCGTCGCGGTTGGAGGAGAGACAGGCGGAGGCGGGTGGCTCGACGTCGGAGGTGGAGGCGGCGTCGGTCTTCAATCGATTAGGGGCTAGGGTTACGGGTTGGGTCCAAGGGTTATACGAAGAGGAGAGAGGCGCGAGTAGAGGAGGGTGGCCGGAGCTGCTGTGGGAGGGCGTCGTGGCGATGGGGGAGGGTCGGAGCGGTGGTGAGGCGTCGGCCCTAGAGCTGGCGCCCTCGATCTCTTCCTTTCTTTTTTTTTTCTTTTTTAATCTGAACTGAAATAGAAACGGGGGGGGGGGCCAGAAATATAAAGGAGGAAGAGATATTTTTTTTTTATTATTATTTAATTATTAAAAAGTTGACTTTCACATACGACCTCTAAACGAGGCCCACCGCCTGTCGTCCCTAACGTTTCACCCCCATTCCGAACACAATGGGATATGTACCGCAAGCTGAATTGATCGTTTGAATCTGTTTCCGTTGAATTTACATTTAAATCACCATATTGAATTTTAAACGTACATTTCAAATTACCGGGGCCACATACCAACTCTAAAAATTCAATAAAAATATTTTCTAGCTTCGTATTAACGATACGGTCCTAACAAAACTAGTTTCGCCGAATTCTGAGACCATTGGAAAAATGGCTATTTTCCAGTCGATTAAAATCAACTGAAACTGGTCAAACGCGTTTTCCTTTGCCACGCTCACATATTGATTCGAAAAATTATGAAATTTGAAACCTAGCAATAACTTAACATCCCGGACCCAACAAAACTGGTTTCGTCGAAATCTGAGGTCGTTTGCAAAATGTCCATTTTTAAGGGCCTGAATTCCATAGCGACTATTCAGAATTTTCAACTGGACATATCTTTCGATTCCCGCTATGAAATTTCGATTATTCGGATTCGTTGGAAAGATATTGTCAATTAGATCCTAATGTTTTTGGTTTCACTAAAATCCGGATTGTTTTGCACCCGGTACATTCAATTGAAGTTTGAAATCGAATTATCGAACTACCGCGCCATTTTCAATTCTATTTATAATTATATATAAATATTTATATTCTAACGACGACGCGTATAATATATACGTCGAATTCTATTCAAAATAAATTTCTCGTCGATATTATTTAAAATAATTCATTTTAAATAATCAAAATTCGCTAAAATTGCCAAAATAAAAATTTCAAACTGGCTCACATTTTACGGGTTGTTACAGACATGATGGTATATGTCATCTTCCGTATATAGATTGAGAGATCGGAGAGAGTTCTAGGATTTTGCGTTGGAAGATTTGAACGATTTTTCTTGGATTGAAATTAAATTGAAAATCAAAATCTAAAGATATTCGCCGTTCGCTTTAGCAGTGGAGGCGCGAGTTTTGGTTTGACCACGCTGGGCCCTTTGACTTAGGGTTTAAAGGATGATTGGATTATAAAGATTATATTGAATTTAATTTAATTCGAGAAAAAAAAATGATTTCGCATTCGAATTCCAGATCAAACCCAAAGTCTGTTGCCTTTAGCATTTTACCCCCATTCTGAACACAATGGGATATGTATCGTAGGCCAATTCGACTATTTGAATCAGTTTCTGTTTAAATTAAAACATAAATCTATATATATTCAATTTGAACGTACATTTCAAATTACCGGGGCCACATACTGACTAGAAAAATTCCAGAAAAATATTTTCTAGCTTCGTATTGACGATACGGTCCTAACAAAACTAGTTTCGTCGAATTCTGTGACCGTTTGAAAAATGGCCAATTTCCATTCGATTAAAATCAACAGAAACTGGTCAAACGCGTTGTCCTTTGCCACGCTCATAAATTGATTCGAAAAATTATGAAATTTGGAATCTAGCAATAACTTAACATCACGGACCCAACAAAACTGGTTTCGTCGAAATCCGAGGTCGTTTGCAAAATGTCCATTTTAAAGGGCCTGAATTCCATAGCGACTATTCAGAATTTTCAACTGGACATATCTTTTGACTCCCGCTATGAAATTTTGATTTTTCGGATTCGTTGGAAAAATATCTTCAATTAGATCCTAATGTTTTTGGTTTCACTAAAATCCGGATTGTTTTGCACCCGGTACATTCAATTGAAGTTTGAAATCGAATTATCGAACTACCGCGCCATTTTCAATTCTATTTATAATTATATATAAATATTTATATTCTAACGACGACGCGTATAATATATACGTTCGAATTATATTCAAAATAAATTTCTCGTCGTTTTTATTTAAAATAATTCATTTTACATAATCAAAATTCGCCAAAATTGCTTAAATAAAAATTTCAAACTGGCTCGCATTTTACGGGTTGTTACAAGTTCAACCGATACGACTATTTCTTGTTTCAACGAATTCTGACTTATAATGAATTTTGTAAACTCCACTAAGGTTCAAAATTCAATACTACGAACTACCGCGCCATTACGGGCTCGTTCATATTTATATATATATATATATATATATATATATATATATATATGTTTCAAACTTCATTTTAATTAATATAAAAATCCATTTATATTACAAATTCAATATTTAAACTAATTTAAATATCCAAACATATATCGATGAAAATGCGGGACGTTACATTCTTTCCCCCTTAAAAGGATTTCAACCCCGAAATTACTATATAGGAAAAATAGCTATACCTTATTAACTTCTCCCGATCCATTCATGCAACTTGACATTTACCTCAATATCCAAACATATATCGATGAAAATAGCTATACCTTTGTACGGGCTGATTGGTACAACTACAAAATGCCTCTCTGGGACTTCCCTAATCAAAAAGAAAATTAAAAAGTCAAGCGGCTAGCCAAATAAGCTCAGAAAATCCCATATCGAATTAAACATGTACCTTTTTGTCGGGCATCTCCTATTTATTCTCTACACTTGCATCTATCCAATAAACCTGTTCAATCACATACACTTATATTCCTATTTGATTACAACCAGATTACAACCAATTTAACATTTTACTTCTATTTTGCAAATTTATCCATTAATTCGTTCTCTTGCTTCACTTATGACAATCTAAATAATCATGTTCACATATATATACATCTTCGTTTATAACAAGTCGAGTTTTCGATTGTAGCCCAAGTTCCAGTTTTAGTTTCTAATTTACAAGTCCTATTAAATTTACACTTGAGTTCTTAATTCAATTCATTCTTCATTCATTTTCTATTCAACTCAATTTTATACAATTCAAGTTTGTATTCACTATTCAATATATACACATACACTTCTATTTCGAAATTCGATTTCATAGTCAAACTCAATTGAATAGTATTTTATGTCATATTCAATTATTCTTACTTGAATTTGATTTATTTTAATTCACCTCTTATTCCACTCGATACATTCAAACTGTATGTGTCGACTCCATTTATATTGTCCACATTCAATATATTTATATTTCAACACGAATTCAAGAATCCTTATTCCATATTGGTTTAATACTTCATTTTAGTTCAATATGGTTTCAATCCAAATCAAATATATTTAACTTACTTTCAAACATATTTCAATCCATTCATTCACATTGGAATTTGTTTACTTAGCTTCAAATTATATCCAAGTTTTGATTTTTATTTCAAAAAGCATCTTTTACTTCTTTTGGTTATACTTAACCATTCTAATTCCAAAATCTCATTTGAATTATATTCACATCAAGCAATCAAATATCGACAATAATTTGATAAAATTATTTCTTTTCTATATAAAAATATAGTTTGGGCAAAATTATTTCATTTACCCTCTTTACAAAATAATATCATATCAGTTTCCAGTGCAAAATTGAACCGATCAAGTGACACAATACAAAACATTTTTATAAAATATACAAATACGCACTCTCATATATATACACTCAACTTAATCTAAGATATTACTAACCCCATCTCTACCGAGTTATACCACAGAGCCAAGGTTATTCCTAAACCATTGCTCTGATACCAATTGTAGCATCCCGAAAAATTTCGACTCTTGAATGTAATAACCTGGAAATCCGACCCAATTTAATTTTTTATTTTGGCAATGTTAGCGAATTTTGGATATTTAAAATGAATTATTTTAAATAAAAACGATGAGAAATTTATTTTGAATAGAAATAGAACGTATATATTTATTTGAATCATCGTTAGAATATAAATATTTATTTATAATTATAAAAGGAATTAAAAATGGCGCGGTAGTTTGAAATTTTGATTTCAAAGTTTAAATGAATGTACATGTGATAGCCCGTAACTTCCCCGGTAAGGAAAGCCCGGATTACCTTGAGAACAAGACAAATCAGAACACAAACAGAAGAACATTTCATTGCTATTACAACAATTCCATCAGATATAATAATATACAGAGTATGAATAAATTACATTCGATAAATATCAGAGATTACAATAAATTGCATAGCAGCGGAAAATAATACAAAGCACAACTGAAGGTGATATACGGATACAGAGCTTTCCGGATATCATTCCAGCTGTAGACCAGGATCCTGTGAATATAAATCTGCAAAACCAAAACTATTAGCTGCCCATGTAAAAAATAGGGGCACCCAGAGTTTAGGTTAAAACAATAAACTCCAGGTCAGTCATGTGACTGGTGTGAGAACTAAAACAGTTATTTAAAACTTTACTTTAAAAAGGAGTAATTCCAGGGACCACGCCGTATAACACGGAACGGGTTTCCTCCCAAGAATACCAGTGCATAGCAATAAACAACGCAATGCTTTTTCGAAAAATGAAGCTATTATAAGACCCAGGCCCCATCACACAATGCAACGCAAGCCAGAGGATAGGGTTTTCCCTTATAATAGCCAAACATGTTTGGTACGTTCAAAACAAATCATTTGATACTATAATAAGTGTATAGTGTCAAAACAATTCCAATCATAAATATCAATCATAGACGGCATAGCATCCCATGCTACTATGTCGCCATACTAGGCTCTACAAATAAAACCAAAACATCACGTATTGGAAATTGGATTTCCGTCATGAGTCGAGGCAAGGGGCAAGCTCCTCTCCGCTTCGAGACACTCTAAAATGCCTCAGGACTACACACTTTGGGTAACCCGTGGGATCCTCCAAGACCGGTCCTCCCTTACGTTTGAGGATTAGTTATTCCTGAACACACGTTTCCCGGCCCTATAGGACCTATAATCGAGGCGCCTCGCATCCAAACCACAAAGGTGAAAAGTATATAAATGTCAGGGCTGGTAGGTCACTGACATCACCCATAGCTAGAAAGAAACGTCGTGCACTCCTTGGGTCCTCATCCCGTTTTTGACTCATACCGAGGTGTGAGGCTCGCGAATCCACGCTATACACAAAGATGCCACGTAGGCCGTGCTTTGACATCAACCACAAGACTTTGCTTTACAACAGAAGCCTTGATCCATGCAACTCAGCGTGCCACACAGGCAATTCATGCCATGCGATTGATATCTATCGATATATAACCTCTAAGCTCGTACGTCTCAGAGAAGGGCGTTAAGCAAGAGAATAAATTCTCTGCCGCCAAACAGATATATATTTAACAGAAATCAATCAACACAGAATAAAATCCAATGTCAGACAGACAATCCATTTACAAGTTCGTTCTGGGTCTGAACGAAACCGGAGGCACTTTCCTCGCATATCCATCGATCTCCAAGTACGTCTGGACGACCACCAACTGATTCCCTCATCTTGGGTGTACAGCCCAATCAAGATCATCAGTAATCACCCAAACGATGTAAAGACTTCTGGTCTTCAATCACCGTCTTCATCTTCGACATATCGTCGAATCGGTTATTCAGAATGGGTATAAACCCGACCTTTCTGAATGACCCGCGTATATAATAAACAAATGTTACACAAACACAACATACGCCTCATTCCAATTCAGCAGTCGCTAATCGTAAATTAGCAAGAGAACAATTCCCTAAATATTAACCCCGAAGGCCGAAACCAACATCAGATCAATACCCAGGAAACCATTCTTCTTAACTAACCTACAGCTAGTTTCTAAATTTCAATTCTTAGGGAAAGGTTCCCATTAATTTTATCAAAGATAAATTCTTTAAAATTTATTCTTTAATCTTCCTTTGGATATCATTTCAAAACAAATTATGGTTTTCCAAACTAGTCGAGATTAGCAAACCGCACCGAAGTAATTATTTATTTTATTTCCCAATCCCAACCTGTTCATCCCATGAAGCAAAACTGGTAATACTCCATATCTAAACCCATGGTGTTATCGGTAAATTTAATTACCATTTCACGTTAAAATCTAATTAAAGATTTAACTATCGCTTGGAGCAAAACTGGTGATACTCCATTCTCGCTCACTTTCCAAATTTGATAATTTAAATTATCAATTCACACTCAATCTAATTACAGATTCATTAAAACTCCTTTTACTGGGTTAAAGAACTAATGTCATTTAAAACACAGTTCACGATAAACCCACAAATCAGTTCTAATTCAATTCCAATCAAATATATTAGAAATTCCGATTATTTAAAACCCCTTTTAAATCCAATGTATTTATTTAGAAATAATTGGGTTTTGAATTTAGTTCAAAACTAGTTCATTTCGATAAAAATCCATTTTATCTTTTCAAATATGGAGTTTTTCATCCCAATTTTTTCCAAATGTTTTCTTATAATTTCACACAAATTATTACTATTTTTAATAATTTTATCAAGGCCCGTACAGTTGATTTCCATCAATGGCCATCGAACTGCACTTACAGCGACTTTTTCCAAATTTGATTTGGACGTATCTCCAAATCCAACTGTTAGATTTAAAATTTCTAATATTTGTTAGAAAGCTCTTTTCGATACGAACCCAACGGTTCCGGTTTTAGGAGAATCCGATGGTCGGATCTCCCGTAATGTCCGTTCGAAGTTAATGGTCGAAATTTACGAACTGCCGCGACGCGTTCTATTCAGGCCATTATATTATATATATAATATATATTTCGTCGATTTCCTTTTTAAAAGGAATTTTATAAATCGTTTTAAATTCGTTTGAAAACAATTTCAACTTCCATTTCAAATTCAAATCAAAATTGAATTTTTTCCTTATAAATTCGTTTTACATTCATTTCTATTTGATTTCAATTCCAATCGATTTTTATTCTATTTCAATTCATTTTAAATTCAATTTGAATTCATTTTATATTCAATTCAATTTGAATTCGTTTTAAATTCAATTCAATTCGAATTCCTTATATATTCAATTCAATTCGAATTTCTTTTATATTCAATTCAATTCGAATTCGTAATATATTCAATTCAATTCGAATTTCTTTTATATTCAATTCAATTCGAATTTCTTTTATATTCAATTCAATTCGAATTTCTTTTATATTCAATTCGAAATCGTTATATATTCAATTCAATTATAAAAACGAATATAAACGATATAAATATCGTTCGCGTCAAAATAGCGCATCTCTAATCAACACGGCTTTATATATTTCAATAATTCCGTTATTCTATTCAACAAATGAATATTTATCCTATTCAATACATGAATCTATATTTTTGTCAACACGTGACTAATATCAACGAATGAGTACTGTCCACGAGTGACTATTTTTGTTTTTTAATATATTTTATA
The DNA here is from genome assembly GCA_030737875.1 of Allium sativum. Lineage (NCBI taxonomy): Eukaryota > Viridiplantae > Streptophyta > Magnoliopsida > Asparagales > Amaryllidaceae > Allium > Allium sativum. The sequence continues at coordinate 791,011,529 of CM060919.1, read as the reverse complement.
AAAATTATGGTATTTATCATTTGATTTCAAATCAGACTCCAACCGTAAATTAGTAAGAGAACGATTCCCTAAATATTAACCCCGAAGGCCGAAACCAACATCAGATCAATATCCAGGAGACCACTCATCTTATCTATTTTCCAATTAGTTTCTAATTTTATATATGATAAAGATGTAAATTTTATTGTTAAAACATTTCGTTCAACACATGACTAATCTCAACGGATGAGTACGGTCAACACATGAACCTTTATTTTATAAAGAAGTTAGTTTCTAATTTTATATATAATAAAGATGTAAATTTTATTGTTAAAATATTTCGTTCAACACATGACTAATCTCAACGGATGAGTACTGTCAACACATGAATCTTTATTTTATAAAGAAGTTAGTTTCTAATTTTAAATATAATAAAGATATAAATTTTTTTTTTCTGTCGATCGAATGAAAAAGGGGAGGGGGCCTGAGAGAGAGTATAGAGAGGGAGAGAGAGTTTATTTTAATTTTAAATTTATATTATATTTAATTTCAAAAGTTGACTTTTAATTCGAACACCAAACGAGGCCCAACGACTGTCGCCCCTAGCTAATTACCCCTATTCCGAACACAATGGGATATGTATCGTGAGCCAATTCGGCTGTTTGAATCAGTTTCCATTTAAATTTAAACATAACTCAGTATATATTCAATTTGAACGCGCATTTCAATATACCGGGGCCACATACTGACTCAGAAAATTCCAGAAAAATATTTTCTAGCTTCGTATTGACGATACGGTTCTAATAAAACTAGTTTCGTCAAATTCTGAGACCGTTGGAAAAATGGTCATTTTCCAGTCGATTAAAATCAACTGAAAATGGTCAAACGCGTTTTCCTTTGCCACGCTCACATATTGATTCGAAAAATTATGAAATTTGGAATCTAGCAATAACTTGACATCACGGATCCAACAAAAGTGGTTTCGTCGAAATCCGAGGTCGTTTGCAAAATGGCTATTTTTAAAGGCCCGAATTCCATAGCGACTATTCTGAATTTTCAACTGGACGTATCTTTTGATTCCCGCTATGAAATTTCGATTTTTCGGATTCGTTGGAAAGATATTCTCAAATAGATCCTATTATTTTTGGTTTCGTTAAAATCCGGTTTATTTTGCACCCGGTACATTCATTTGAAGTTTGAAATCGAATTATCGAACTACCGCGCCATTTTCAATTCCTTTTATAATTAAAATAAAATATTTATATTCTAACGACGACGTATATAAATATATACGTTCGAATCCTATTCAAAATAAATTTCTCGTCGAATTATTTTAAATAATTCATTTTAAATATTCAAAATTCGAAAAAATTGCCAAAATAAAATTTTTTAAATTGGCTCGCATTTCCGGGTTGTTACAATCTCCCCTACTTAAAACTTTTCGTCCCCGAAAAGGAACAAAGCCGGAAGTTGTCTAACTAACCAACTCAACTTCCATCGTTTTCGTTACGGCTTAAGTTCTTCAACTTTTCAGTTTCTAAGAACTTTTCAAATTTTTCAAAAATTTGGCTAACACCCTAAATTTTCGAAAAATTTCGCCATAACCTCCCCTGCACCGGGAGCACCGGAAAATCCCGAAATTGCCATACAGGCCCTCTGATCTCAAAAAGAAAAAGAAAAAGCCAAACGGCTAGCCAATCGGCTCATAAAATCATCATCACCCAAACAAAACAGTAAATTATGGTAAACATGTACCTATTTGTTGGGCAAACAAATTTTATTCTTCTGCTCTAGCCTCCTTGCTATGACCTGTTCAATGTAAGTACATGTATATGCAAGCAAATGCGATTAATTTTCAATACAATTCACTATTTGGTACAATTAGGCTAAATGGTTCAAAATTATCAAACAAACAACACAAACATCAATCAATTAGTGAATTAGAGTTTCAAATTCATAATTTTGATATATACAAAAATCACATTTTTGATGCCAAATCACAACAAATAAACTTATCTATATAAGTTTTGGTTCTAATGTGTCTTGTTCTCGAGCTCTGTAAACCAAAGCTCTGATACCAACTGTGATAGCCCGTAACTTCCCCGATAAGGAAAGCCTGGATTACCTTGAGAACAGGACAAATCAGAACACAAACAGAAGAACATTTCATTGCTATTACAACAATTCCATCAGATACAAGAATATACAGAGTACGAATAAATTACATTCGATAAATATCAGAGATTACAATAAATTGCATAGCAGCAGAAAATAATACAAAGCACAACTGAAGGTGATATACGGATACAGAGCTTTCCGGATATCATTCCAGCTATAGACCAGGATCCTGTGAATATAAATCTGCAAAACCAAAACTACTAGCTGCCCATGTAGAAAATAGGGGCACCCAGAGTTTAGGTTAAAACAATAAACTCCAGTTCAGTCATGTGACTGGTGCGAGAACTAAAACAGTTATTTAAAACTTTACTTTAAAAAGGAGTAATTCCAGGGACCACGCCGTATAACACGGAACGGGTTTCCTCCCAAGAATACCAGTGCATAGCAATAAACAACGCAATGCTTTTTCGAAAAATGAAGCTATTATAAGACCCAGGCCCCATCACACAATGCAACGCAAGCCGGAGGATAGGGTTTTCCCTTATAATAGCCAAACATGTTTGGTACGTTCAAAACAAATCATTTGATACTATAATAAGTGTATAGTGTCAAAACAATTCCAATCATAAATATCAATCATAGACGGCATAGCATCCCATGCTACTATGTCGCCATACCAGGCTCTACAAATAAAACCAAAACATCACGTATTGGAAATTGGATTTCCGTCATGAGTCGAGGCAAGGGGCAAGCTCCTCTCCGCTTCGAGACACTCTAGCAAATGCCTTAGGACTACACACTCTGGGTAACCCCTGGGATCCTCCAAGACCGGTCCTCCCTTACGTTTGAGGATTAGTTATTCCTGAACACACGTTTCCCGGCCCTATAGGACCTATAATCGAGGCGCCTCGCATCCAAACCACAAAGGTGAAAAGTATATAAATGTTAGGGCTGGTAGGTCACTGACACCACCCATAGCTAGAAAGAAACGTCGTGCACTCCTTGGGTCCTCATCCCGTTTTTGACTCATACCGAGGTGTGAGGCTCGCAAATCCACGCTATATACAAAGCTGCCACGTAGGCCGTGCTTTGATCATCAACCACAAGACTTTGCTTTTCAACAGAAGCCTTGATCCATGCAACTCAGCGTGCCACACAGGCAATTCATGCCATGCGATTGATATCTATCGATATATAACCTCTAAGCTCGTACGTCTCAGAGAAGGGCGTTAAGCAAGAGAATAAATTCTCCGCCGCCAAACAGATATATATTTAACAGAAATCAATCAACACAGAATAAAATCCAACGTCAGACACATAATCCATTTACAAGTTCGTTTTGGGTCTGAACGAAACCGGAGGCACTTTCCTCGCATATCCATCGATCTCCAAGTACGTCTAGACGACCACCAACTGATTCCCTCATCTTGGGTGTACAGCCCAATCAAGATCATCAGTAATCACCCAAACGATGTGAAGACTTCTGGTCTTCAATCACCGTCTTCATCTTCGACATATCGTCGAATCGGTTATTCAAAACGGGTATAAACCCGGCCTTTCTGAATGACCCGCGTATACAATAAACAAATGTTACACAAACACAACATACGCCTCATTCCAATTCAGCAGTCGCCAATCGTAAATTAGCAAGAGAACAATTCCCCAAATATTAACCCCGAAGGCCAAAACCTACATCAGATCAATACCCAGGAAACCATTCTTCTTAACTAACCTACAGCTAGTTTCTAAATTTCAATTCTTAGGGAAAGGTTCCCATTAATTTTATCAAAGATAAATTCTTTAAAATTTATTCTTTAATCTTCCTTTGGATATCATTTCAAAACAAATTATGGTTTTCCAAACTAGTCGAGATTAGCGAACCGCACCGAAGTAATTATTTATTTTATTTCCCAATCCCAACCTATTCATCCCATGAAGCAAAACTGGTAATACTCCATATCAAAACCCATGGTGTTATCGGTAAATTCAATTACCATTTCACGTTCAAATCTAATTAAAGATTTAACTATCGCTTGGAGCAAAACTGGTGATACTCCATTCTCGCTCACTTTCCAAATTTGATAATTTAAATTATCAATTCACATTCAATCTAATTACAGATTCATTAAAACTCCTTTTACTGGGTTAAAGAACTAATGTCATTTAAAACACAGTTCACGATAAACCCACAAATCAGTTCTAATTCAAATCCAATCAAATATATTAGAAATTTTGATTATTTAAAACCCCTTTTAAATCCAATGTATTTATTTAGAAATAATTGGGTTTTGAATTTAGTTCAAAACTAGTTCATTTCGATAAAAATCCATTTTTATCTTTTCAAATATGGAGTTTTTCATCCCAATTTTTCCCAAATCATTTCTTATGATTTTACACAAATTATTACTATTTTTAATAATTTTATCAAGGCCCGTACAGTCGATTTCCATCAACGGCCATCGAACTGCACTTACAACGACCTTTTCCAAAATTGATTTGGACGTATCCCTAAATCCAACCGTTAGATTTCAAATTTCTAATATTTGTTAGAAAGCTCTTTTCGATACGAACCCAACGGTTCCGGTTTTAGGAGAATCCGACGGTCGGATCTCCCGTAATGTCCGTTCGAAGTCAATGGTTGAAATTTACGAACTACCGCGACGCGGCGCGTTCTATTCAGGCCATTATATTATATATATAATTTATATTTCGTCAATTTCCTTTTTAAAACGAATTATATAAATCGTTTTAAATTCGTTTCAAAACAATTTCAACTTCCATTTCAAATTCAAATCAAAATTGAATTTTTTCCTTATAAATTCGTTTTACATTCATTTCTATTTGATTTCAATTCAAATTGATTTTTATTCTATTTCAATTCGTTTTCAATTCAATTCGAATTCGTTTTATATTCAATTCGAATTCGTTTTAAATTCAATTCGAATTCGTTATATATTCAATTCAATTCGAATTTCTTTTATATTCAATTCAATTCGAATTCGTTATATATTGAATTCAATTCGAATTTCTTTTATATTCAATTCAATTCGAATTTCTTTTATATTCAATTCAATTCGAATTTCTTTTATATTCAATTCGAATTCGTTATATATTCAATTCAATTATAAAAATGAATATAATCGATATAAATATCGTTCACGTCAAAATAGCGCATCTCTAATCAACACGGCTTTATATATTTCAATAATTCCGTTATTCTATTCAACAAATGAATATTTATCCTATTCAATACATGAATCTATATTTCTGTCAATACATGACTAATCTCAACGAATGAGTACTGTCCACGTGTGACTATTTTTGTTATTTAATATATTTTATAAAAATTATGGTATCCATCGTTTGATTTCAAATCAGACTCCAACCGTAAATTAGTAAGAGAACGATTCCCTAAATATTAACCCCGAAGGCCGAAACCAACATCAGATCAATATCCAGGAGACCACTCATCTTGTCTATTTTCCAATTAGTTTCTAATTTTATATATGATAAAGATGTAAATTTTATTGTTAAAATATTTCGTTCAACACATGACTAATCTCAACGGATGAGTACGGTCAACACATGAACCTTTATTTTATAAAGAAGTTAGTTTCTAATTTTATATATAATAAAAGATGTAAATTTTATTATTAAAATATTCCGTTCAACACATGACTAATCTCAACGGATGAGTACTGTCAACACATGAACCTTTATTTTATAAAGAAGTTAGCTTCTAATTTTATATATAATAAAGATATAATTTTTTTTTTGTCGATCGAATGAAAAAGGGGGAGGCCTGAGAGAGAGTATAGAGAGGGAGAGAGAGTTTATTTTAATTTTAAATTTATATTATATTTAATTTCAAAAGTTGACTTTTAATTCGAACACCAAACGAGGCCCAACGACTGTCGCCCCTAGCTAATTACCCCTATTCTGAACACAATAGGATATGTATCGTGAGCCAATTCGGCTGTTTGAATCAGTTTCTGTTTAAATTTAAATATAACTCAGTATATATTCAATTTGAACGCGCATTTCAATATACCGGGGCCACATACTGACTCAGAAAATTCCAGAAAAAATTTTCTAGCTTCGTATTGATGATACGGTTCTAATAAAACTAGTTTCGTCGAATTCTGAGACCGCTGGAAAAATGGTCATTTTCCAGTCGATTAAAATCAACTGAAAATGGTCAAACGCGTTTTCCTTTGCCATGCTCACATATTGATTCGAAAAATTATGAAATTTGGAATCTAGAAATAACTTGACATCACGGATCCAACAAAAGTGGTTTCGTCGAAATCCGAGGTCGTTTGCAAAATGGCTATTTTTAAGGGCCCGAATTCCATTGCGACTATTCTGAATTTTCAACTGGATGGATCTTTTGATTCCCGCTATGAAATTTTGATTTTTCGGATTTATTGGAAAGATATTCTCAAATAGATCCTATTATTTTTTGTTTCGTTAAAATCCGGTTTATTTTTCACCCGGTACATTCATTTGAAGTTTGAAATCGAATTATCGAACTACCGTGCCATTTTCAATTCCTTTTGTAATTAAAATAAAATATTTATATTCTAACGACGACGTATATAAATATATACGTTCGAATCATATTCAAAATAAATTTCTCGTCGAATTATTTAAAATAATTCAATTTAAATATTCAAAATTTGCTGAAATTGCCAAAATAAAAATTTTAAATTGGCTCGCATTTCCGGGTTGTTACAGTACAGGATTCAAAATAAACTGTATTTTAGCGAAACTAAAAATATTTGAATCTATTTGAGAATATCTTTCCAAACGAATCCGAAAAATTGAAATTTCATAACGAGGATAAAAAGTTACGTCTAGTTGAAAATTCAGAATGGTCGCTATGGAATTTTGGCCCTTCAAAATGGAAATTTTGCAAACGACCTCGGTTTTTGACGAAACCACTTTTGTTGATCTGGGATGTAGAATTATTGCTAAATTCCAAAATTCGTAATTTTCTGAATCAATATGTGAACATGGCGCATTTAAACGTGTTTTGTCAGTTTCTGTCAAATTTAATCGACTGGAAATTGACCATTTTTCAAACGGTCTTAGAATTTGACGAAATTAGTTTTGTTAAGACCGTACCGTCAATACGATGCTAGAAATATTTTTTATAGAATTTTTAGAGTCCGTATGTGACCTCGGTAAATTGAAATGTGCGTTCAAATTCAATATATAGATTTATATTTTGATTTTGACGAAAACTGATCGAAACGATCGAATCATCCTACGATACATATCCCATTGCGTTCGGAATGGGGGTAATTAGCTATAGACGACAGTCGTTGGGCTCGGAAAGGAGCTCGAATGAAAACTCAACAGTTGGAGAAATTAAATAAATAAATAAAATAATTAAACTATATAATTCCCTAATCCACTTTTCCCTCTTCCCAAATCAGTCAACGATGAGAACAAAATAAAAAATAAACCCGACATCTGCTCGTCGATCCCTTCCCCCTTTGGCCATCGCGCCCTCCAACAGCCATCACCCACCTCCTCAACGCGCCGCCTTCCCCTCCTCATCTTCTCTCCTCCTTGCATCAGCCCCCTTCGATTTGACCTAACCGCCACCCCCTTTTCCCCAATCGAATTCCCTCCCTCCGACGTGTTGAACCGCCTCCACCGTGCCACCAACACCAGCGCGGAAAACTCCCCCCTCTCCGTTCAACAACGAGCAAAACCCCTCCCTTCTTCGATCAATGTAAGCTTCTTTCCGATTTTGTTTTTAGCGTATTAAAATATGTTTGTTTTACATAAAACATAATTTTAAAATTTATTTTTATTTTTATTTGCTTATGATTAAAAAGTTTTGATTTTTATCCTTAGAAAGATATGATTTTTCATATATGAATAATGGTAAAAAGTTATGATTTTTTATCGTATTAATGTTATGAATGAAATTAGGACAAAGATTGAATTTTTATAAAGAAGGAAGGTTGAATTTTAAAAAGAAGGAGAAAGAATCGATTTTTATAGAAGCAAAGAATGAGATTTTTATTTATGTGAGAATATAAAAATACGATTTTTATATTATATAGATAGTAAAAATTTAATCTTTATATATGTAGCGATAGGATAAAAATTCGATCTTTATATAAGAGGTAAGAATATAAAAATATAATTTTTATATAGGAAGGAGCGTTGTAAAAATATATGAAGTAGAAATAAAAATGTGATTTTTATTTATTTGAATGAAGCGATAAAAATATGATCTTTATATATGTAGCGAACATGGACGACGAAAGTGACAAAAGGCGAGCACGCCGAAGATTTTCTACATATGAAGAGTCATGGCGTTTGGTTTAGCTAATCGGTGAGAACTCCTCACTTTTATTTTAATTTCTAGTTGAAATATATACTAGGATGCAGACGGTGCTTAGCAGCACCCGACACCAGTCGTCCACAGACCATGGACGACTTGTTTGATTTTGTGTGTTGTGAAAATTGATTGTGATGTGGAATGAAATAAAATATATATATTCATGTGTTGAAATATAATATATATTCATATGTTGAAATAAAATATATATTCATGTGTTGAAATAAAATATATATTCGTGTGTTGAAATAAAATATATATTCATGTGTTGAAATAAAATATATATTCATGTATTGAATAAAATTCATGTGTTGAAATAAAATATATATTCATGTGTTGAAGTAAAATAAATATTCATTTACAAATTGAACGATTTGTTTATGTACACCCATATGACTGATATTGATTGGGACGATAAATTTTACACATCGCCCAACTGCACAAATACTATTCTATGTTTGTTGATTTGAAACCCCACACGGGTGTTGGGATGATTTTAGGCGTACACTAATCCCAATTATTTAGCTGTATGTCAATCGATTGGTTGACACACTATGTAAGCATTAATTATTTATATTTAATGATTATGCAGTTGTGTGGTGCACTCTGAATGATGGTTGATTATTTATCGTTGCTATTATATACATATGTTGTATGGAGTCCATATAAATAATATTATATGGTAATTGAGTGGGTCTCATTCCAATTTAGAAAATAAATTATATTCATGTGTTGAATAAACAAAATACTCATGTGTTGAGAATACTCATGTGTTGAAACAATTCATGTGTTGAAATAAAATATATATTCATGTGTTGAATAATATAAATTCATGTGTTGAATAGAATGAAAATTCATGTGTTGAATAATATAAATTCATGTGTTGAATAGAATAAATATTCATGTGTTGAATAAAATAAATATTCATGTGTTGAATAGAAGTAAACATTCATGTGTTGAATAAAAGCCGTGTTGATTAGATTGACGCCATTTTGACATGAACGATATTTATATCGATTATATTTGTTTTTATAATGAATATAGAAAAGGAAGTGATTGTAAAATATAACATTTTGAAAATATTATCATTTATAGATTAATGATATGGAATATTAAATTTTGATTAGAAATTGAATATGAAGTTGAAATCATTTTTAAAATGAATTTAAAACAATTTATGAAATACGTTTTGAATTGAAATCGACGAAATATATATATATATATATATATATATATATATATATTAAATATATATAATGGCCTGAATAGAACGCGCCGCGCTGCGGCAGTTCACGAACTTCGACCATTGACTTTGAAGGGATATTACGGGAGATCCGACCGTCGGATACTCCTAAAACCGGAACCGTTGGGTTCGTATAGAAAAGAACTTTCCATTGAATATAAGAGATTTGAAATCTAACGGTTGGAATTGGAATTATGTCCAAATCAAATTTGGAAAAGGTTGGTGTAAGTGCAGTTCGATGGCCGTTAATGGAAATCGACTATACGGGCCTTGATAAAATTATTAAAAATAGTAATAATTTGTGTAAAATCATAAGAAACGATTTGGAAAGGATTGGGATGAAAAATTCCATATTTGAAAAGATAAAAATAATTTTTTATTGAAATGAACTAGTTTTGAACTAGAATTATAATCCATTTATTTTTGAAATAAATAAATTGGGTTTGAAAATAACTAGAATTTCCAATAATTGAATTAGAATAGATGTGAATCGAAATTGTCTTTGGAATATTTCGATGTTGGATTTCGTGATTATACAGATATTGTTATGGAAATTTGAAAGATATATTAATATCGTTGTTTCTAATACGATATTTGTTGGTCGTAGAATTTGATATTGAATATAAGCCGATATATTTTCAATTCAGATCCTTGTATTTAATATCAAATGTGATTTTGGGTTTATCGTGAACCGTGTTTTAAATGACATTGGTTCTTTAACCTAGTTAAAGACAGGATATGGTTTCCTAAGTTAAACAATCATTAATATTGAATTTTGGGAAGATTAAAACCAAGTGGAGTTTTAATGAATCTTTAATTAGATTAAAAAGATCGAGAATGGAGTATCACCAGTTTTGCTCTAGGCGATAGTTAAATCTTTAATTAGATTTGAATGTGAAATGGTAATTGAATTTACTGATAACACCATGGTGTTAGACATGAAGTATTACCAGTTTTACTTTATGGGATGAATAAGTTGGGATTGGGAAATTTTAAAACAAATGATTACTTCGGTGTGCTTCGCTAATCCCGACTAGTTTAGAAGACCTTAATACGATTTGATTTGATATCCAAAGGAAGATTAAAGAATAAATTTAAAGAATTTATCTTTGATAAAATTAATGGGAATCTTTCCCAGAGTATAAGAATATTCTGAATTGGAATGAGGCGTATGTTGTGTTTGTGTAAAACTTGTTTATTATATACGCGAGTTATTCAGAAAGACCGGGTTTATCCCATTCTGAATAACTGATTCGACGATGTGTCAAGGATGAAGACGGTGGTCAAAGACCGGAGGTCTTCACGTCGTTTGGATAATTACTGATGATCTTGATTGGGTTGTATACCCAAGAGGAGGGAATTAGTTGGTGATCGTCCAGACTTACTTGGAGATCGATGGATATGCGAGGTGCAAGGTGCCTCCGGTTTCGTTCAGACCCCAAACAAACTTGTAAATGGACTGTGTGTCTGACATTGGATTTTATTCTGCGTGATTGATTTCTATTAAATATATATCTGTTTGGCGGCGGAGAACTTATTCTCTTGCTTAAAGCCTTTCTCTGAGATATAAGAGCTTAGAGTTTATATATTAATGGATATCAATCGCATGGAGTGAATTTCCTGTGTGGCATGCCTAAGTGGCAAATGATCAAGGCTTTTGTTGAAAAGCAAAGTCTTGTGGGTGATGATCAAAGCACCGCCTGTGTGGCATAGCTTTGTGTAACGTTAATTCGCGAGCCTCACACCCCGGTTGTGGACCAGAAATGGGAGAGGACCTTAGGAAGGGCATGCGTTTCTTTCTAGCTAGGGTGTGTCAGTGACCTACCAGTCCTGACATTTATATTATTTTCACCTGTGTGGTTGTTGCTGTTGCGAGGCACCTCGGATATATCGGTGACTATGTGGAGCCGATGGAGTCATTTGGCTCATTTACGCCCCAAAGGGCGGGGAAACGCAGTGTTCAGGCATTTTAATCCACATCGGAGGACCGGCCCTGACGATCCAAGGGTCACTCGAGCTCTGATCCTGAGACATGGTAGGCTAGATTGTCTCGAATCGGTAGAGGACGATCTCTGGCCTCGGTTCACAGACGGAAATCCAATTTCCAATACGTGACAATTGCGGTTTTGATTGTAAACCTATATATGGCGACATAGTGGTATGGGGCACTTATGCCGTCTATGATTGATACTTATGATTGAAATTGTAAAGACCCGTAACTTCCCCGGTAAGGAAGAGCGGATACTTTGAGGACAAGCCACATCGGAACGTAAACAGAAGAACATTTCATTGTTAATTACAACAATTCCATCAGAATACAAGAATATACAGAGTATGAATAAATATTACACAGAAAATATCAGAGATTTAAATTACATTTAAATACATCGCATCGGAAAATAATACAAAACACAACTAGAAGTAATACACGGATACAGAGCTTTCCGAGTATCGTTCCAGCTGTAAACCAGGATCCTATGAATATAAATCTGCAAAAGCAAAACTACTAGCTGCCCATGTCAAAATAAGGGCACCCAGAGTTTAGGTTGAAACAATAAACTCCAGGTCAGTCATGTGACTGGTGTGAGAGCTAAAGCAGTTATTAATCTTTATTTTAAAGTTCGGTAAATCAAGGGACCACGCCGTATAACACGGAACGGGTTTCCTCCTAAGAATACCAGTGCATAAAACAACAGCGCAATGCTAAATAAAGAACAATGAAGCTATTATAAGACCCAGGTCCCATCACACAATGCAATACAAGCCGGAGGATAGGGTTTTACCTTATAATAGCCAAAGAATGCTTGATACGCTAAATTACAGGTTATATTATTACTATAAGTGTATAGTGTCAAAAACAATTTCAATCATAAGTATCAATCATAGACGGCATAAGTGCCCCATCCCACTATGTCGCCATACTAGGCTCTACAATCAAAACCGCAAAGTCACGTATTGGAAGTTGGATTTTCATCTGTGAACCGAGGCAAGGGGTCATCCTCTACCGCTTCGATACAATCTAGCCTACCATGTCTCAGGCAAGTACTCAGTCAAGCCTTGGATCGTCAAGGCCGGTCCACTCGATGTGGATTAAACTTAAACCTTGGACAATACGTTTCCCCGCCCTATGGGGCGTAAATGAGCCAATGGATGACTCCATCGGCTCCACAAAGTCACCGATATATCTGAGGCACCTCGCAACAGCAACAACCACATAAGTCAAACTCGTCAGGGCGTGTAAAACCACTGACGCCACTTCTAGCTAGAAAGAAACGCATGCCCTCCCTGACGTCCTCTCCCATTTCTGGTTCACAACCGGGGTGTGAGGCTCACGAATTAATGCTACACAAAGCTGTGCCACACAGGCTGTGCTTTGATCATCAACCACAAGACTCTGCTTTTTAATAGAATCCTTGATCATTTGCATCTTAGCATGCCACACAGGCAAACCACTCCATGCAACCAATATCCATCAATCACACAGAATGATATCCAATGTCAGACACACAGTCCATTTACAAGTCTGTTCTGGGTCTGAACCCAACCGGAGGCACCTTGTACCTCGCATATCCATCGATCTCCAAGTACGTCTGGACAATCACCAACTGATTCCCTCCTCTTGGGTGTACGGCCCAATCAAGATCATCAGGAATCATCCAAACGACATGAAGACCTCCGGTCTTCAACCACCGTCTTCACCTTCGACTTATCGTCGTATCAGTTATTCAGAATGGGATAAACCCGGTCTTTCTGAATAACTCGCGTATATAATAAACAAGTGTTACACAAACACAACATACGCCTCATTCCAATTCGTCAGTCACTAACCGTAAATTAGAAAGAGAATAATTCCCCAAACATTAACCCCGAAGGCCGAAACCAACATCAGATCAATACCCAGGAAACCATTCATCTTAACTAATCTGCAGTTGGTTTCTAAATTTCACATTCTTAGGGAAAGGTTCCCATTAATTTTATCAAAGATAAATTCTTTTAAATTTATTCTTTAATCTTCCTTTGAATATCAATTCAAACCAAATTATTGTTTATCCAAACTAGCCGGGATTTACGAACCTTACCGAAGTAATCATTAGTTTTAATTTCCCAATCCCAACCTATTCATCCCATGAAGTAAAACTGGTAATACTTCATATCTAACACCACGGTGTTATCGGTAAATTCAATTACCGTTTCACGTTCAAATCTAATTAAAGATTTGACTATTGTCTGGAGTAAAACGGGTGATACCCCATTCTCGATCTTTTCAATCAAATTAAAGATTCATTAAAACTCCACTTGGTTTTAATCTTCAATTGGTTTAAAGAATCAAGGTCATTTAAAACACGGTACGCGATAAACCCAAAATTACCTTCCATTCTATCAGCCTTTAACCGTAAAATAGCAAGTGAGCAATTCCCTAAGTATTAACCCCAAAGATCGAAACCAACATCAGATCAATACCAAAGAAACCATTCAACTTAACTAATCTCCAGTTAGTTTCTGATTTTCTTAACTCAGTTGGGTCTAAGAACAGTATTATTGAAGATACGTTCACGACAACCCAAAATCACATTCCATTAATTATTGGGTTAAAGAACAAGTGTTACTTAAAACACCGTTCACGATAAACCCAAAATCACATTCAAATTCAATTCGAATTAAATACCATTTAATTGGTACACTTCATTAAATCTAAATAAAAGATTTAAACTTTTTCTCAACTGGGTTTAAGGACAGTGTAAATGAAAACACCATTCACGACAAACCCAAATCACATTTGATATTAAATACAAGGCTCTGAATAGAAAATATATCGCCTTATATTCAGTATCAAATTCTACGACCAACAAATATCGTATTGGAAATAACGATATAAATATAACTTTCAAATTTCCATAACCATATCTGTATCATCACGAAATCCAACATCGAAATATTCCAAAGACAATTTTGATTCAAATCCATTGCAATTCAATTATTGGAAATTCTAGTTACTTTTAAAACCATTTCAAATCCACTTTATTTATTTTAAAAATAAATAGAATTATCATTCTAGTTCAAAACTAGTTCATTTCGATAAAAATCTATTTTTATCTTTTAAAATATGGAGTTTTTCATCCTAATTCTTCAAAAATCATTTCTTATGATTTTACACAAATTATTACTATTTTTAATAATTTTATCCAGGCCCGTACAGTCGATTTCCATCAACGGCCATCGACTTGCACTTACAACGACCTTTTCCAAATTTGATTTGGACATAATTCCAAATCCAACCGTTAGATTCAAATCACTTATATTCGTTAGAAAGCTCTTTTCGATACGAACCCAACGGTTCCGGTTTTAGGAGAATCCGACGGTTGGATCTCCCGTAATATCCATTCGAAGTCAATGGTCGAAATTCGCGAACAGCCACGGCGCGGCGCGTTCTATTCAGGCCATTCTATATATATAATATATATATTATATATATTTTGTCGATTTCCTTTTTAAAACATATTTTATAAATCGTTTTAAATTCGTTTTCAAAACGATTTCAACTTCATATTCAATTTCTAATCAAAATTGAATATTCCACATCATCGATATACAAATGATAATATTTTCAAAACGTTATATTTTGAAATCACTTTCTTTTCTATATTCATTATAAAAATTAATAAAATCAATATATATATCGTTCACGTCAAAATGGCGTCAATCTAATCCACACGGCTTTTATTCAACACATGAATATTTATTCTATTCAGCACATGAATATTTATTCTCTGTTCAACACATGAATATATTTTCTATTCAACACATGAATTTATTTTCTATTCAACACATGAATTTATTTTCAATCCAACACATGAATTTATTTTCAATTCAACACATGAATTTATTTTCAATATTGGAATGAGGCCCAATCAATTACCATATAATGTTAATTATATGGATTTTCTACAACACATGTATATAATAGCAACGATAAATAATCAACCATCATCTAGAGTGCACCGCACAACTGCATAAGCATTAAATATAAATAATTAACGCTTACACAGTCTGTCAATCCATCGATTGACATACAACTAAACAATCGGGATTAGTGTACGTCAAATCTCATCCCAATACCCGTGTGGGGTTTCAAATCAACAAACACATATTTTTATTTGTACAGTTGGGCGATGTGTAAAATTTATCATCCCAATCAATATCATACAAATCAATGTATATAAACAAATCGTCTGATTTGTTTATTACTATTTATTTTATATACATGTTAAAAATCATATTTTTTAACTATAAAATGTTTTCCACTATAAAATATTTTATTTTATTCCACAACACACAATCAAATTTCACAACACAGCAATCAAACAAACAAGTCATTCATGGTCTGTGGACGACGGGTGTCAGGTGCTGCTAAGCACCGTCTGCATCCTAGTATATAATTCAACTAGAAATAAATTTAAAAGTGAGGAGTTCTCACCGACTAGCTAAACCAAGCGCCACGACTCTTCATATGTAGGAAAACATCATCGCGTCTCCAATGACATCTGTTTCACGCAGTATATGTTAAAATTTATATTTTTAACAATGCTACTTCCTATATAAAGATTATATTTTTATTTTGCAACTTTCTATATAAAGATTATATTTTTATAATCTCTATTATATAAAAATCCTATGTTTGATTCGTTACTTATATAAAAATCATATTTTTATTACCTTACATATATAAAAATCATATTTTTATTATCATTTATAAATAAAAATCGAACCTTTATGTAAAATAAAAATCAAACCTTTTTGCCAAAATAAAAATCAAAGTTGTTTTTATTTTCATATCAGCAAAAATCATATTTTTAACTATGATAAAATCATGTTTCTAAAACACCGATATATTTATAAAGTTCATATTTTTACAACAAGGATATACAACCAAAAACCATATTTTTAAACTAATTTTATTTTCCTTCTTAATGCTATATATATTTTGAATTTCGAATTAAATACAGTGTAATTAACTAACGAGATAATTAATAAAGAGAAATGGGTTACCTTTTCCACAGTCAAACTCGACAGACCGTATTCGAACTGAGCTTCAAACTAGGGCTTGGATTCTTGCGCCAAAATCATGAAGCTAGGTGACGATTAGACGTCACCACGTCGAAAAGCACGGAAAACCGCACCTGGGGGACCCCTCGCTGATGAACTCGAACGCAAGGTGGAGGAGCAGCAGGCGTTCGAATGGTCGGACTTCAGAGGCCCGATTCCCGAGGTACATGCGATGTCTAGGGGTGAGACCGGTTTAGATTCGAAGCTGGAGGAGTTCTCTTCAAATTTCTCCAAAGAAGCAATTGATTTCATTTCGTGGTGGGAGAGTAATCAAGGATAGAAGGTTGGGATGTTTTCCGCCGTCGCACGAGAGGGTTACGGGGCTTTGGGGATAATGACGATGAAGACTGATTGGTTAAATATTTTTATAATATATTTTTAATTTAATTAAATCCAAAAATAGTGTTTTCTTAACCGATCTCAAAATCAAACCGAATGGGTGTCGCTCTAAGCTAATTAACCCCACCCCGGACACAATGGGATATGTCCGGTTAGCCTATTCGACTGTTACGCTCAGTTTCTATCAAAATTAATACATAAATATATATATTGAATTTGAACGCGCATTTCAATTTACCGGGGTCACATATTGACTCTAAAAATTCTCGAAAAATATTTTCTAACTTCGTATTGATGATACGGTCCTAACAAAACTGATTTCGTCAAATTCTTAGACTGTTTGAAAAATGACCATTTTCAGGTCATTCGAAATTGACTAAAACAGTCAAAACACGTTTTACTTCGCCATGCTCACATATTGATTCGAAAAATTACGAATTTTGGAATCTAGCAATAACTTGACATCGTGGATCCAACAAAAGTGGTTTCGTCGAAAACCGAGGCCACTTGCAAAATTTCCATTTTTAAGGGCTTTTATATATATTAAAATATATATAAATTCCACAGCGACTTTTCTGAATTTTAAACTGGACATATCTTTCAACTTCTAAAGTGAAATCTCAGTTTCTTACATCAGCCAGAAAGATATATCAAACAGATTCCATTATTTCTTGTTTTGCTGAAATCCGATTTATTTTGAATCCTGTATATTCAATTGAAATTCAAAATCGAATTTTCGAACTGCCGCGCCATTTCAGGCTCGTTATATAATTAAAATAAATTTATTCATTTTAACTTCGTCGAAAATAAATTTTCCGTCGTTATTATTTAAAATAGTTCATTTTAAATATACAAAATTCATCAAAATCGCCAAAATAAAAATTTTAAATTGGCTCAGAATTTCCGGATTATTACAATCTCCCATACTTAAAACTTTTTGTCCCCGAAAAGGAACGAAGCTGAAAGTTGTTTTACAAATCAACCCAACTTTCATTATTTTCATTACGGCTTATGTTCTTCAGCTTTTCAGTTTCTAAGAACTTTTCAAATTTTTCAAAAATTTGGCAAACACCCTAAATTTTCAAAAAAAATCGCCATTACCTCCCCTGCACCGGGGACTTTGGGATATTTCAAATAGCCTCCCATGGCCCTCACCAATCCAAAAGAAAAGGAAAAGGCCAAGCGGCTCAAAAAATCATCAAAAACCCAAGAAATACAATAAACATGTACCTATTTGTCGGGCAAACAATTTTATTCCTCTGCTTTAGCCTCCTTGCTATGACCTGCTCAATGTAAGTACATGTATATGCATGCAAATGCGACAAATTTTCAATACAACTCATTATTTGGTTCAATTTGGCTAAAGGTTCAATATTTTAATTAATCAAACAATAATCAAACAACACAACCATCAATCAATTAGTTGATTATCTTTTCAAATTCATAACTTTGATACATAGTCCAAAAATTAGATTTTTGATGCCAAATCACAACAATAGGCCCTATATAATTTTGGTTCTCACACCAGTCAATTGGAGATATATAGTTATCCCACTTTCGAAACTCGAACACAACATTGATGATGGGTACGCATCATCAGAATCATTCCCGGGCGACTAGAGTGCGATTCTATATCTATCCAATATATTAAAACTTCAAATACACGCGGATCAGACGTATATTCAAAATCTTTATATACTGGATTGTCCAAATCAATACAAATAAATAATCAAATAAGAATAATTGAATTAAATTTTCAAAACAAAATTTGTTTTCATTTTAAAAACTCACTCTTCACACCCTTCTAGGATACTACAGATCCTATCACTAAAGAGTCATTCTCATTGGATATTACTAATCCAATTTCTGATGAATTCTTCCGTATGGTTCTAATGTGTCTTGTTCTTCGAGCTCTGTAAACCAAAGCTCTGATACCAAATGTAGAGACCCGTAACTTCCCCGGTAAGGAAGAGCGGATACTTTGAGGACAAGCCACATCGGAATGCAAACAGAAGAACGTTTCATTGTTAATTACAACAATTCCATCAGAATACAAGAATATACAGAGTATGAATAAATATTACACAGAAAATATCAGAGATTTAAATTACATTTAAATACATCGCATCGGAAAATAATACAAAACACAACTAGAAGTAATACGCGGATACAGAGCTTTCCGAGTATCGTTCCAGCTGTAAACCAGGATCCTGTGAATATAAATATGCAAAACCAAAACTACTAGCTGCCCGTCTCAAAATAAGGGCACCCAGAGTTTAGGTTGAAATAATAAACTCCAGGTCAATCATGTGACTGGTGTGAGAGTTAAAGCAGTTATTAATCTTTATTTTAAAGTTCGGTAAATCAAGGGACCACGCTGTATAACACGGAATGGGTTTCCTCCTAAGAATACCAGTGCATAAAACAACAGCGCAATGCTAAATAAAGAACAATGAAGCTATTATAAGACCCAGGTCCCATCACACAATGCAATACAAGCCGGAGGATAGGGTTTTACCTTATAATAGCCAAAGAATGCTTGATATGCTAAATTACAGGTTATATTATTACTATAAGTGTATAGTGTCAAAAACAATTTCAATCATAAGTATCAATCATAGACGGCATAAGTGCCCCATCCCACTATGTCGCCATACTAGGCTCTACAATCAAAACCGCAAAGTCGCGTATTGGAAGTTGGATTTCCATCTGTGAACCGAGGCAAGGGATCATCCTCTACCGCTTCGAGAGAATCTAGCCTACCATGTCTCAGGCAAGTACTCAGTCAAGCCTTGGATCGTCAGGGCCGGTCCACTCGATGTGGATTAAACTTAAACCTTGGACAATACGTTTCCCCGCCCTATGGGGCGTAAATGAGCCAATGAATGACTCCATCGGCTCCACACAGTCACCAGTATATCCGAGGCACCTCGCAACAGCAACAACCACATAAGTCAAACTCGTCAGGGCGTGTAAAACCACAAACGCCACTTCTAGCTAGAAAGAAACGCATGCCCTCCCTGACGTCCTCTCCCGTTTCTGGTTCACAATCGGGGTGTGAGGCTCGTGAATTAACGCTACACAAAGCTGTGCCACACAGGCTGTGCTTTGATCATCAACCACAAGACTCTGCTTTTCAATAGAAGCCTTGATCATTTGCATCTTAGCATGCCACACAGTCAAACCACTCCATGCAACCAATATCCATCAATCACACAGAATGATATCCAATGTCAGACACACAGTCCATTTACAAGTCTGTTCTGGGTCTGAACGAAACCGGTGGCACCTTGTACCTCGCATATCCATCGATCTCCAAGTACGTCTGGATGATCACCAACTGATTCCCTCCTCTTGGGTGTACGGCCCAATCAAGATCATCAGGAATAATCCAAACGACGTGAAGACCTCCGGTCTTCAACCACCGTCTTCACCTTCGACTTATCGTCGTATCAGTTATTCAGAATGGGATAAACCCGGTCTTTCTGAATAACTCGCGTATATAATAAACAAGTGTTACACAAACACAACATACGCCTCATTCCAATTCATCAGTCACTAACCGTAAATTAGCAAGAGAATAATTCCCCAAACATTAACCCCGAAGGCCGAAACCAACATCAGATCAATACCCAGGAAACCATTCATCTTAACTAATCTGCAGCTAGTTTCTAAATTTCACATTCTTAGGGAAAGGTTCCTATTAATTTTATCAAAGATAAATTCTTTTAAATTTATTCTTTAATCTTCCTTTGAATATCAATTCAAACCAAACTATGGTTTATCCAAACTAGCCAGGATTAACGAACCTTACCGAAGTAATCATTTGTTTTAATTTCCCAATCCTAACCTATTCATCCCATGAAGTAAAACTGGTAATACTTCATATCTAACACCACGGTGTTATCGGTAAATTTGATTACCATTTCACGTTCAAATCTAATTAAAGATTTGACTATAGTCTGGAGTAAAACTGGTGGTACTCCATTCTCGATCTTTTCAATCTAATTAAAGATTCATTAAAACTCCACTTGGTTTAAATCTTCCTGTCTTTAACTGGGTTAAAGAATCAATGTCATTTAAAACACGGTTCGCGATAAACCCAAAATCACCTTGCATTCTATCAGCCTTTAACCATAAAATAGCAAGTGAGCAATTCCCTAAGTATTAACCCCGAAGGCCAAAACCAACATCAGATCAATACCCAAGAAACCATTCAACTTAACTATTCTCCAGTTAGTTTCTGATTTTCTTAACTCAGTTGGGTCTAAGAACAGTGTCATTGTAGAGACCGTTCATGACAACCCAAAATTACATTCCATTAATTATCGGGTTAAAGAACAAGTGTTGTTTAAAACACCGTTCACGATAAACCCAAAATCACATTCAAATTCAATTCCAATTAAATACCATTTAATTGGTACACTTCATTAAATCTAAATAAAAGATTTAATCTTTTTCTCAACTGGGTTTAAGGACAGTGTAAATGAAAACACCATTCATGACAAATCCAAATCACATTTGATATTAAATACAAGGTTGTGAATAGAAAATATATCGGCTTATATTCAATATCAAATTCTACGACCAACAAATATCATATTGGAAATAACGATATAAATATATCTTTCGAATTCCCATAACAATATCTGTATCATCACGAAATCCAACATCAAAATATTCCAAAGACAATTTCGATTCAAATCCATTCCAATTCAATTATTGGAAATTCTGGTTACTTTTAAAACCATTTCAAATCCACTTTATTTATTTTAAAAATAAATAGAATTATAATTCTAGTTTAAAACTAGTTCATTTCGATAAAAATCTATTTTTATCTTTTCAAATATGGAGTTTTTCATCCCAATTCTTCACTAATCATTTTTTATTATTTTACACAAATTATTACTATTTTTAATAATTTTATCCAAGCCCGTATAGTCGATTTCCATCAACTGCCATTGAACTGCACTTACAGCGACCTTTTCCAAATTTGATTTGGACATAATTCCAAACCCAACTGTTAGATTTCAAATCACTTATATTTGTTAGAAAGCTCTTTTCGATATGAACCCAATGGTTACGGGTTTAGGAGAATCCGACGGTCGGATCTCCCGTAATATCCATTCGAAGTCAATGGTCGAAATTCGCGAACTATCGCGGCGCGTTTTATTCAGGCCATTCTATATATATATTATATATATTTCGTCGATTTCCTTTTTAAAACATATTTTATAAATCGTTTTAAATTCGTTTTCAATGATTTAAACTTCATATTCAATTTCTAATCAAAATTGAATATTCCACATCATCGATATACAAATGATAATATTTTCAAAACGTTATATTTTGAAATCACTTTCTTTTCTATATTCATTATAAAAATGAATAAAATCGATATAAATATCGTTCACGTCAAAATGGCGTCAATCTAATCAACACGACTTTTATTCAACACATGAATATTTATTTTATTCAACACATGAATATTTATTCTCTATTCAACACGTGAATATATTTTCTATTCAACACATGAATTTATTTTCTATTCAACACGTGAATTTATTTCAATCCAACACATGAATTTATTTTCAATTCAACACATGAATTTATTTTCAATATTGGAATGAGGCTCAATCAATTACCATATAATGTTAATTATATGGATTTTCTACAACACATGTATATAATAGCAACGATAAATAATCAACTATCATCCAGAGTGCACCACACAATTGCATAAGCATTAAATATAAATACTTAACGGTTACACAGTCTGTCAATCCATCGATTGACATACAACTAGACAATCGGGATTAGTGTACGTCAAATCTCATCCCAATAACCGTGTGGGGTTTCAAATCAACAAAAACATATTTTTTATTTGTACAGTTGGGCGATGTGTAAAATTTATCGTCCCAATCAATATCAGACAAATCAATGTATATAAACAAATCGTCCGATTTGTTTATTACTATTTATTTTATATACATGTTAAAAATCATATTTTTAACTATAAAATATTTTCCACTATAAAATATTTTATTTCATTCCACAACACACAATCAAATTTCACAACACAGCAATCAAACAAACAAGTCATCCATGGTCTGCAGACGACGGGTGTCAGGTGCTGCTAAGCACTGTCTGCATCCTAGTATATAATTCAACTAGAAATAAATTTAAAGGTGAGGAGTTCTCACCAACCACGACTCTTCATATGTAGGAAAACTTCATCGCGTTTCCAATGAGATCGGTTTCATGCAGTATATGTTAAAATTTATATTTTTAACAACGCTACTTCCTATATAAAGATTATATTTTTATTTTGCAACTTTCTATATAAAGATTATATTTTTATAATCTCTATTACATAAAATTCCTATGTTTGATTCGTTACTTATATAAAACTCATATTTTTATTACCTTACATATATAAAAATCATATTTTTATTATCATTTATAAATAAAAATCGAACCTTTATGTTAAATAAAAATCAAACCTTTTTGCCAAAATAAAAATCAAAGTTGTTTTTATTTTCATATCAGCAAAAATCGTATTTTTAACTATGCTAAAATCGTGTTTCTAAAACACCGATACATTTATAAAGTTCATATTTTTACAACAAGGATATACAATCAAAAGCCATATTTTTAAACTAATTTTATTTTCCTTCTTAATGCTATACATATTTTGAATTTCGAATTAAATACAGCATAATTAACTAACGAGATAATTAATAAAGAGAAACGGATTACCTTTTCCATAGTCAAACTCGACAGACCGTATTCGAACTGAGCTTCAAACTAGGGCTTGGATCTTGCGCCAAAATCATGAAGCTAGGTGACGATCAGACGTCACCACGTCAAAAAGCACGGAAAACCGCACCTGGGGGACCTGTAATAACCCGGAAAATCTGAGCCAGTTTAAAATTTTTATTTTGGCAATTTTAGCGAATTTTGAATATTTAAAATGAATTATTTTAAATAATATCGACGAGAAATTTATTTTGAATATAATTCGAACGTATATATTATATACGTCGTCGTTAAAATATAAATTTTTATATATAATTATAAATAGAATTGAAAATGGCGCGGTAGTTCAATAATTCGATTTCAAACTTCAATTGAACGTACCGGGTGCGAAACAATCCGGATTTTAGTGAAATCAAAAATAATAGGATCTAATGGATAATATCTTTCCAACGAATCCGACAAATTGAGATTTCATAGCGGGAATCAAAAGATATGTCCAGTTGAAAATTCTGAATAGTCGCTATGGAATTCAGGCCCTTAAAAATGGAAATTTTGCAAATGACCTCGGATTTCGACGAAACCAGTTTTGTTGGATCCGCAGTGTCAAATTATTGCTAGATTTCAAATTTCATAATTTTTCGAATCAATATGTAAGCGTGGAAAAGGAAAACGCGTTTGACCAGTTTCAGTTGATTTTAATCGACTGGAAAATGACAATTTTTCTAACGGTCTCGGAATTCGACGAAACTAGTTTTGTTAGGACCGTATCGTCAATACGAAGCTAGAAAATATTTTTATGGAATTTTTCTAGTTAGTATGTGACCCCGGTAAATTGAAATGCGCGTTCAAATTCAATATATATAGAGTTATATGTTGATTTTGACGGAAACTGATTGTAACTATCGAATCAGCTTGCGATACATATCCCATTGTGTTCGGAATGGGGGTAAAACGCTATGCACGACAGGCGGTGGGCCTCGTTTAGAGGTCGTATGTGAAAGTCAACTCTTTGCAAAACAAAATAATTAAATTAATTAAAAAATTAAATCTCTCCCCTTAACCCGCTCTGGCCCCCCTTTCTTTCATTCGTTCGATTCAGAAAAAAAAAAAAGAGAGCGACGGGGGAGGAGCCGCCGCCCCTCCCCGATGAACCGCCGCCGCCCCAGGTGGGGCGCCACCTCTGCCGCCGCCTCCCTCTCCTCTTCTTCCTCCTCTTCCTTTCTTCTCTCTCCACCTCCTCCCTGTAGCCGCTCCCTCCCTCCTGAAACCCTAGCCGACAACCCACCGCACCTCCTCCACCTCGCTGGCCCCGCCGACAACCCCGACAGCCCTCCACCGAACGCAAAGACCCCTCCTCTCCGTTTGAAAACAATGTAAGTTTTAAATTCAAGTTTTATTTATTTTTCTTAAGTTAAAAACTGAATTTTATTCGATAGGAAAAACAAAGATAGAATTTTTATTCGATAGGAAAGTTAAAGATATGATTTTTATATGATAAGGAAGTTAAAAATATAATTTTTATCGTATGTAAAGGTTGAAAATATAATTTTCATATTATATAGATAATAAAAATATAATCTTTACATGGTTATGATAATAAAAATTCAATCTTTATTTTTGAAAAGGCGAAATCTATATTTTTGAAAAGGCGAAATCTATATTTTTGAAAAGGCGAAATCTATATTTTTGAAAAGGAGAAATCTATATTTTTGAAAAGGCGAAATCTATATTTTTGAAAAGGTGAAATCTTTATTTTTGAAAAGGCGAAATCTTTATTTTTGAAAAGGCGAAATCTTTATTTTTGAAAAGGCGAAATCTATATTTTTGAAAAGGCGAGAATTGAAAGTGAATAAATAAAAATGTGATTTTTATTTTAAAGACATCAAAATATAAAAATGTGTGATTTTTATATATGTAGTGACTACGGGCAATGAAGATGATGAAAAGGCGAGAATGAAGAAGATTTCTATCAAAGAAGAGTCAAGATGATTGGATAGCTTTCGGTGAGAACTTCTCACTCTTCAATTTCTTTTTCTAGTTATATATATATATATATATACTAGGATGCAGACGGCGTTTAGTAGCACCCGACACCCGTCATCCACAGACCATGGATGGCTTGTTTGTTAAATTGTTTGGTTGTGTAGTTGATTAGTCTAATTGGTTTGAATTGAATTGTTTGGTGAAGTGGAATGGATTTGATTGATGTGTGAATGGCGTGGACCTTCACTAGACCGGGGATAAGGCTAGGCCTCGTCCCGTTTCTAGTATCGTGCCGTTATGCCGCCGAAATTTCCCAAAATATGTTAGAAAAATAAAAATATCATTTTTATTGTGTAAATGAAATGAATAGAAATTCATGTGTTGAAATAGAATATTTTATCGTTAAAAATATAATTTTTAACGTGGAAGTGAATAAAATAAAATATTCATTTACAAACCGGACGGTTTGTTTATGTACACCTATTTGAAGGACATTGATTGGGACGATAAATTTTACACATCGCCCAACTGCACAAATAAAATCTGTGTTTGATTGTTTGAAACCCCACACGGGTGTTGGGATGAAATTTGAAGTTCACTCATCCTGATTGATTAAATATGTCGATCGATTGATTGACAGGCTGTTATAAGCGTAAGATATCTATATTTGATGCTTATACAGTGTAGTGCACTTTGGTTGATGGTTGATTATTTTTCAATGCTATTATATACATGTGTTGTATGGAATCCATATAATTAACATTATATGGTGATTGATTGGGCCTCATTCCAATCGGGAAAATAAGGAATATTATAAAAGAAAATTCATGTGTTGAATATAAAAATAGTTATGTGTTGACGATGTTCATGTGTTGAGTGAAATATTTTATACAATGAAATTTACATCTTTATCATATTTAAAATTAGAACTACTTTACGGTTGAAGTCTAATTGGAAATCAAACGATAGATAGATACCATAGTTTTATAAAATATTTTACATAACAAAAATAGTGATGTGTTGACAGTACTCATGGGTTGAGATTAGTCGTGTGTTGGAAGAAATATAAATTCATGTGTCGAATGGGATAAATATTCATTTGTTGAATAGAATAACGGATTATTGAAATATATAAAGCCGTGTTGATTAGAGTTGCGCCATTTTGACGTGAACGATATTTATATCGATTATATTCGTTTTTATACTGAATATAGAAAAGAAGTGATTTCAAAATATAACGTTTTGAAAATATTATCATTTGTATAGTAATGATATAAAATATTCAGTTTTGATTAGAAATTGAAATAGTGTTGAAATGGTTTTGAAACAAAGTTAAAACTATTTATAGAATACGTTTTAAAAGGAAACTGACGAAACATATATAATATATATATATATATATATATTATATATATATATAATGGCCTGAATAGAACGCGCCGCTCCGCGGCAGTTCGTGAATTTCGACCATTGACTTCGAATTGACGTTGCGGGAGATCCGACCGTCGGATTCTCCTAAAACCGGAACCGTTGGGTTCGTATCGAAAAGAGCTTTCCAATGAATATTAGAAATTTGAAATCTAATGGTTGGATTTGGAATTATGTCCAAATCAAATTTGAAAAAGGTCGTTGTAAGTGCAGTTCGATAGCCGTTGATGGAAATCGAATGTACGGGCCTTGATAAAATTATTAAAAATATTGATAATTTGTGTAAAATCATAATATGTGAATTGGAAAGAACTGGGATGAAGAATTCCACATTTGAAATGATAAAAATAGATTTTTATCGAAATGAACCAGTTGTGAACTAGAATTAAAATCAATTTATTTTTGAAATAAATAAATTGAATTTGGAAGTGATTTTAAAAATAATCAGTATTCCCAATACGTGAATTGGACTGGAGTTGAATCGAAATTATCTTCGGAATATTTCAATGTTGGATTTCGTGACTATACAGATATTGTTATGGGAATTTGAAAGATATATTTTATATCGTTATTTCCAATACGATATTCGTTGGTTTCAGAATTTGATATTGAATATAAGCCGGTATATTTTCTATTCAGAGCCTTGTATTTAATATCAAATGTGATTTGGGTTTATCGTGGATCGTGTTTTAGATGACATTGGTTCTTTAACCCAGTTAAAGGCAAGATGTTGATTTTTGAAAAGATTAAAACTAAGTGGAGTTTTAATGAATCTTTAATTAGATTGAAAAGTGAATTGATAATTTAAATTATCAAATCTGAAAGGTGATCGAGAATGGAGTACCACCAGTTTTGCTCCAAAGCGATAGTTAAATCTTTAATTAGATTTGAACGTGAAATGGTAATTAATTTTACCGATAACACAGTGGTGTTAGATGTGGAGTATTACCAGTTTTCTCCATGGGATGTATAGGTTGGGATTGGGAAATAAAATAAATAATTACTTCGGTGTGGTTCGCTAATCCCGACTAGTTTGGAAAACCGTAAAATGGTTTGAAATGATATCCAAAGGAAGATTAAAGAATAAATTTAGAAGAATTTATCTTGGATAAAATTAATGGGAACCTTTCCCTAAGAATGTGATTTTGTGAATAAAAGAATATTCTGAATTGGAATGAGGCGTTTGTTGTGTTTGTGTAACATTCGTTTATTATATACGTGGGTTATCCAGAAAGGCCGGGTTCATACCCATTCTGAATAACCGATTCGACGAGATGTCGAAGATGAAGACGGTGGTTGAAGACCGGAAGTCTTCACATCGTTTGGGTGATTACTGATGATCTTGATTGGGTTGTACACCCAAGATGAGGGAAACAGTTGGTTATTGTCCAGACGTACTTGGAGATGGATGGATATGCGAGGAAAGTGCCTCCGGTTTCGTTCAGACCCAGAACGAACTTGTAAATGGATTGTGTGTCTGACATTGGATTTTATTCTGTGTTGATTGATCTCTATTAAATATACATCTGTTTGGCGGCGGAGAATTTATTCTCTTGCTTAACGCCCTTCTCTGAGACGCACGAGCTCAGAGGTTGTATATCGATGGACATCAGTCGCATGGAGTGAATTGCCAATGTGGCACGCGTAAGTGGCAATTGATCAAGGCTTCTGTTGAAAAGCAAAGTCTTGTGGTTGATGATCAAAGCACGGCCTGTGTGGCATAGCTTTGTGTATAACGTGAATTCGCGAGCCTCACACCTCGGTATGAGTCAAAAACGGGATAGTGACTGCAGGGAGAGCACGACGTTTCTTTCTAGCTAGGGTGGTGTCAGTGACCTACCAGCCCTGACATTTATATACTTTTCACCTGTGTGGTTGTTGGAATGCGAGGCGCCTCGGATATAGGTCTGTAAGGACCTGGAAACGTGTGTTTAGGAATAATTAATCCTCAAAAGTAAGAGAGGACCGGCCCTGAAGATCCAAGGATCAGAGTGGGGTCCTGAGACATTTGCTAGAGTGTCTCGAACGCGGAGAGGAGCTTGCCCCTTGCCTCGACTCATGATGGAATCCAATTTCCAATACGTGTGTTTCGGTTTTATTTGTAGAACCTAGTATGGCGACATAGTGGTATGGGTCATTCATGCCGCCTATGATTGATATTTATGATTGAAATTGTTTTGACACTATACACCTATAATAGTATCAAATAATGTGTTTTAAACGTATCAAGCATGCTTTGGCTGTTATAAGGTAAAAACCCTATCCTCCGGCTTGCGTTGCATTGTGTGATGGGACCTGGGTCTTATAACAGCTTCATTTTTCTTTATTTAGCATTGCGTTGTTTGTTTTATGCACTGGTATTCTTGGGAGGAAACCCGTTCCGTGTTATACGGCGTGGTCCCTTGATTTACCGAACTTTAAAATAAAGATTAATAACTGTTTTAGTTCTCACACCAGTCACATGACTGACCTGGAGTTTATTGTTTTAACCTAAACTCTGGGTGCCCCTATTTTCCACACGGGCAGCTAGTAGTTTTGGTTTTGCAGATTTATATTCATAGGATCCTGATTTACAGCTGGAACGATGCTCGGAAAGCTCTGTATCCGTGTATCACTTTCAGTTGTGTTTTGTATTATTTTCCGCTGCTATGTAATTTATTGTAATCTCTGATATTTATCGAATGTATATTATTCATTTATACTCTGTATATTCTTGTATCTGATGGAATTGTTGAAATAACAATGAAATGTTCTTCCGTCTGCGTTCTATTTTGTCTTGTACTCAATTCCATCCGGGCTTTCCTTCACGGGGAAGTTCGGGTCGTCTCAGTTGGTATCAGTGCTTTGGTTTACAGAGCTCGAGAACAAGACACATTAGAACCATACGAAAGAATTCATCAGATATTGGATTAGCAATATCCAATTAGAATGACTCGTTAGAGATAGGATCAGTAGTATCCTAGAACGAGTGTGAAGAGTATATTTTTCAAATGAAAACAATTTTGTTTTGAAAATTTAAATCGTTTTATACGTATTTGAATATTTATTTATTTTGAATATGGACAATCGAGTATATATAGATTTCGCGTATACGCGTCATGAACGTATAGTCGAAATTTTAATATACTAGATAGATATAGAATCACATTCTAGACACCCGGGGATGATTCTGATGATGGTGCATCATCATCAGTATTCATATTCGAGTTTCGAAGGTGTGATTTCTATATATTTCCATTAGACTGGTGTGAGAACCAAAACTTATATAGATAGATTTATTTGTTGTGAATTGGCATCAAAAACAAGATTTTCTGTATATATATCAAATTTATGAATTTGAAACTCTAATCCACTAATTGATTGATGTTTGTGTTGTTTGTTTAGTTGTTTGACAATTTTTAACCACTATGCCTAATAGAATCAAATTTTGAATTGTATTGAAAATTAGTCGCATTTGCTTGCATATACATGTACTTACATTGAACAGGTCATAGCAAGGAGGCTAGAGCAGAGAATAAAATTTGTTTGCCCGACAAATAGGTACATGTTTACTATAATTTACTGTTTTGTTTGGGTGATGATGATTTTATGAGCCTATTGGCTAGCCGCTTGGCTTTTTCTTTTTCTTTTTGAGATTAGAAGGACCGGGGAAGCTATTTGAAATTCCCCGATGCTCCCGGTGCAGGGGAGGTTATGGTGAAATTTTTCGAAAATTTAGGGTGTTAGCCAAATTTTTGAAAATTTGAAAATTCTCAGAAACTGAAAAGTTGGAGAATGGAAGCCAGATCGAACGTAGAGTTGATTAATCAAACCACTTTCGACATTGTTCCTTTTCGGGGACGAAAAGTTTTAAGTGGGGGAGATTGTAATAACCCGGAAAATCTGAGCCAGTTTAAAATTTTTATTTTGGCAATTTTAGCGAATTTTGAATATTTAAAATGAATTATTTTAAATAATATCGACGAGAAATTTATTTTGAATATAATTCGAACGTATATATTATATACGTCGTCGTTAAAATATAAATTTTTATATATAATTATAAATAGAATTGAAAATGGCGCGGTAGTTTGATAATTCGATTTCAAACTTCAATTGAACGTACCGGGTGCGAAACAATCCGGATTTTAGTGAAATCAAAAATAATAGGATCTAATGGATAATATCTTTCCAACGAATCCAACAAATTGAGATTTCATAGCGGGAATCAAAAGATATGTCCAGTTGAAAATTCTGAATAGTCGCTATGGAATTCAGGCCCTTAAAAATGGAAATTTTGCAAATGACCTCGGATTTCGACGAAACCAGTTTTGTTGGATCCGCAGTGTCAAATTATTGCTAGATTTCAAATTTCATAATTTTTCGAATCAATATGTAAGCGTGGCAAAGGAAAACGCGTTTGACCAGTTTCAGTTGATTTTAATCGACTGGAAAATGACCATTTTTCTAATGGTCTCGGAATTCGACGAAACTAGTTTTGTTAGGACCGTATCGTCAATACGAAGCTAGAAAATATTTTTCTGGAATTTTGCTAGTTAGTATGTGACCCCGGTAAATTGAAATGCGCGTTCAAATTCAATATATATAGAGTTATATGTTGATTTTGACGGAAACTGGTTGTAACTATCGAATCAGCTTGCGATACATATCCCATTGTGTTCGGAATGGGGGTAAAACGCTATGGACGACAGGCGGTGGGCCTCGTTTAGAGGTCGTATGTGAAAGTCAACTCTTTGCAAAACAAAATAACTAAATTAATTAAAAAATTAAATCTCTCCCCTTAACCCGCTCTGCCCCCCCCTTTCTTTCATTCGTTCGATTCAGAAAAAAAAAAAAAAGAGAGCGACGGGGGAGGAGCTGCCGCCCCTCCCCGATGAACCGCCGCCGCCCCAGGTGGGGCGCCACCTCTGTCGCCGCCTCCCTCTCCTCTTCTTCCTTTCTTCTCTCTCCACCTCCTCCCTGTAGCCGCTCCCTCCCTCCTGAAACCCTAGCCGACAACCCACCGCACCTCCTCCACCTCGCTGGCCCCGCCGACAACCCCGACAGCCCTCCACCGAACGCAAAGACCCCTCCTCTCCGTTTGAAAACAATGTAAGTTTTAAATTCAAGTTTTATTTATTTTTCTTAAGTTAAAAACTGAATTTTATTCGATAGGAAAAATAAAGATAGAATTTTTATTCGATAGGAAAGTTAAAGATATGATTTTTATATGATAAGGAAGTTAAAAATATAATTTTTATCGTATGTAAAGGTTGAAAATATAATTTTCATATTATATAGATAATAAAAATATAATCTTTACATGGTTATGATAATAAAAATTCAATCTTTATTTTTGAAAAGGCGAAATCTTTATTTTTGAAAAGGCGAAATCTATATTTTTGAAAAGGCGAGAATTGAAAGTGAATAAATAAAAATGTGATTTTTATTTTAAAGACATCAAAATATAAAAATGTGTGATTTTTATATATGTAGTGACTACGGGCAATGAAGATGATGAAAAGGCGAGAATGAAGAAGATTTCTATCAAAGAAGAGTCAAGATGATTGGATAGCTTTCGGTGAGAACTTCTCACTCTTCAATTTCTTTTTCTAGTTATATATATATATACTAGGATGCAGACGGCGTTTAGTAGCGCCCGACACCCGTCATCCACAGACCATGGATGGCTTGTTTGTTAAATTGTTTGGTTGTGTAGCTGATTAGTCTAATTGGTTTGAATTGAATTGTTTGGTGAAATGGAATGGATTTGATTGATGTGTGAATGGCGTGGACCTTCACTAGACCGGGGATAAGGCTAGGCCTCGTCCCGTTTCTAGTATCGTGCCGTTATGCCGCCGAAATTTCCCAAAATATGTTTGAAAAATAAAAATATCATTTTTATTGTGTAAATGAAATGAATAGAAATTCATGTGTTGAAATAGAATATTTTATCGTTAAAAATATAATTTTTAACGTGGAAGTGAATAAAATAAAATATTCATTTACAAACCGGACGGTTTGTTTATGTACACCTATTTGAAGGACATTGATTGGGATGATAAATTTTACACATCGCCCAACTGCACAAATAAAATCTGTGTTTGATTGTTTGAAACCCCACACGGGTGTTGGGATGAAATTTGAAGTTCACTCATCCTGATTGATTAAATATGTCGATCGATTGATTGACAGGCTGTTATAAGCGTAAGATATCTATATTTGATGCTTATACAGTGTAGTGCACTTTGGTTGATGGTTGATTATTTTTCAATGCTATTATATACATGTGTTGTATGGAATCCATATAATTAACATTATATGGCGATTGATTGGGCCTCATTCCAATCGGGAAAATAAGGAATATTATAAAAGAAAATTCATGTGTTGAATATAAAAATAGTCATGTGTTGACGATGTTCATGTGTTGAGTGAAATATTTTATACAATGAAATTTACATCTTTATCATATTTAAAATTAGAACTACTTTACGGTTGAAGTCTAATTGAAAATCAAACGATAGATACCATAGTTTTATAAAATATTTTACATAACAAAAATAGTGATGTGTTGACAGTACTCATGGGTTGAGATTAGTCGTGTGTTGGAAGAAATATAAATTCATGTGTCGAATGGGATAAATATTCATTTGTTGAATAGAATAACGGATTATTGAAATATATAAAGCCGTGTTGATTAGAGTTGCGCCATTTTGACGTGAACGATATTTATATCGATTATATTCGTTTTTATACTGAATATAGAAAAGAAGTGATTTCAAAATATAACGTTTTGAAAATATTATCATTTGTATAGTAATGATATAAAATATTCAGTTTTGATTAGAAATTGAAATAGTGTTGAAATGGTTTTGAAACAAAGTTAAAACTATTTATAGAATACGTTTTAAAAGGAAACTGACGAAATATATAATATATATATATATATATATATTATATATATATAATGGCCTGAATAGAACGCGCCGCTCCGCGGCAGTTCGTGAATTTCGACCATTGACTTCGAATTGACGTTGCGGGAGATCCGACCGTCGGATTCTCCTAAAACCGGAACCGTTGGGTTCGTATCGAAAAGAGCTTTCCAATGAATATTAGAAATTTGAAATCTAATGGTTGGATTTGGAATTATGTCCAAATCAAATTTGAAAAAGGTCGCTGTAAGTGCAGTTCGATAGCCGTTGATGGAAATCGACTGTACGGGCCTTGATAAAATTATTAAAAATATTGATAATTTGTGTAAAATCATAATATGTGAATTGGAAAGAACTGGGATGAAGAATTCCACATTTAAAATGATAAAAATAGATTTTTATCGAAATGAACCAGTTGTGAACTAGAATTAAAATCAATTTATTTTTGAAATAAATAAATTGAATTTGGAAGTGATTTTAAAAATAATCAGTATTCCCAATACGTGAATTGGACTGGAGTTGAATCGAAATTATCTTCGGAATATTTCAATGTTGGATTTCGTGACTATACAGATATTGTTATGGGAATTTGAAAGATATATTTTATATCGTTATTTCCAATACGATATTCGTTGGTTTCAGAATTTGATATTGAATATAAGCCGGTATATTTTCTATTCAGAGCCTTGTATTTAATATCAAATGTGATTTGGGTTTATCATGGATCGTGTTTTAGATGACATTGGTTCTTTAACCCAGTTAAAGGCAAGATGTTGATTTTTGAAAAGATTAAAACTAAGTGGAGTTTTAATGAATCTTTAATTAGATTGAAAAGTGAATTGATAATTTAAATTATCAAATTTGAAAGGTGATCGAGAATGGAGTACCACCAGTTTTGCTCCAAAGCGATAGTTAAATCTTTAATTAGATTTGAACGTGAAATGGTAATTAATTTTACCGATAACACAGTGGTGTTAGATATGGAGTATTACCAGTTTTCTCCATGGGATATATAGGTTGGGATTGGGAAATAAAATAAATAATTACTTCGGTGTGGTTCGCTAATCCCGACTAGTTTGGAAAACCGTAAAATGGTTTGAAATGATATCCAAAGGAAGATTAAAGAATAAATTTAGAAGAATTTATCTTGGATAAAATTAATGGGAACCTTTCCGTAAGAATGTGATTTTGTGAATAAAAGAATATTCTGAATTGGAATGAGGCGTTTGTTGTGTTTGTGTAACATTCGTTTATTATATACGTGGGTTATCCAGAAAGGCCGGGTTCATACCCATTCTGAATAACCGATTCGACGAGATGTCGAAGATGAAGACGGTGGTTGAAGACCGGAAGTCTTCACATCGTTTGGGTGATTACTGATGATCTTGATTGGGCTGTACACCCAAGATGAGGGAAACAGTTGGTGATTGTCCAGACGTACTTGGAGATGGATGGATATGCGAGGAAAGTGCCTCCGGTTTCGTTCAGACCCAGAACGAACTTGTAAATGGATTGTGTGTCTGACATTGGATTTTATTCTGTGTTGATTGATCTCTATTAAATATACATCTGTTTAGCGGCGAAGAATTTATTCTCTTGCTTAACGCCCTTCTCTGAGACGCACGAGCTCAGAGGTTGTATATCGATGGACATCAGTCGCATGGAGTGAATTGCCAATGTGGCACGCGTAAGTGGCAATTGATCAAGGCTTCTGTTGAAAAGCAAAGTCTTGTGGTTGATGATCAAAGCACGGCCTGTGTGGCATAGCTTTGTGTATAACGTGAATTCGCGAGCCTCACACCTCGGTATGAGTCAAAAACGGGATAGTGACCGCAGGGAGAGCACGACGTTTCTTTCTAGCTAGGGTGGTGTCAGTGACCTACCAGCCCTGACATTTATATACTTTTCACCTGTGTGGTTGTTGGAATGCGAGGCGCCTCGGATATAGGTCTGTAAGGACCGGGAAACGTGTGTTTAGGAATAATTAATCCTCAAAAGTAAGAGAGGACCAGCCCTGAAGATCCAAGGATCAGAGTGGGGTCCTGAGACATTTGCTAGAGTGTCTCGAACGCGGAGAGGAGCTTGCCCCTTGCCTCGACTCATGATGGAATCCAATTTCCAATACGTGTGTTTCGGTTTTATTTGTAGAACCTAGTATGGCGACATAGTGGTATGGGTCATTCATGCCGCCTATGATTGATATTTATGATTGAAATTGTTTTGACACTATACACCTATAATAGTATCAAATAATGTGTTTTAAACGTATCAAGCATGCTTTGGCTGTTATAAGGTAAAAACCCTATCCTCCGGCTTGCGTTGCATTGTGTGATGGGACCTGGGTCTTATAACAGCTTCATTTTTCTTTATTTAGCATTGCGTTGTTTGTTTTATGCACTGGTATTCTTGGGAGGAAACCCGTTCCGTGTTATACGGTGTGGTCCCTTGATTTACCGAACTTTAAAATAAAGATTAATAACTGTTTTAGTTCTCACACCAGTCACATGACTGACCTGGAGTTTATTGTTTTAACCTAAACTCTGGGTGCCCCTATTTTCCACACGGGCAGCTAGTAGTTTTGGTTTTGCAGATTTATATTCACAGGATCCTGATTTACAGCTGGAACGATGCTCAGAAAGCTCTGTATCCGTGTATCACTTTCAGTTGTGTTTTGTATTATTTTCCGCTGCTATGTAATTTATTGTAATCTCTGATATTTATCGAATGTATATTATTCATTTATACTCTGTATATTCTTGTATCTGATGGAATTGTTGAAATAACAATGAAATGTTCTTCCGTCTGCGTTCTATTTTGTCTTGTACTCAATTCCATCCGGGCTTTCCTTCACGGGGAAGTTCGGGTCGTCTCAGGACCCCTCGCTGATGAACTCGAATGCACGGTGGAGGAGCAGCAGGCGTTCGAATGGGCGTACTTCAGAGGCCCGATTCCCGAGGTACACGCGATGTCTAGGGGTGAGACCGGTTTAGATTCGAAGCTGGAGGTGTTCTCTTCAAATTTCTCCAAAGAAGCAGTTGATTTCATTTCGTGGTGGGAGAGTAATCAAGGATAGAAGGTTGGGATGTTTTCCGCCATCGCACGAGAGGGTTTCGAGGCTTTGGGGATAATGACGATGAAGTCTGATTGGTTAAATATTTTTATAATATATTTTTAATTTAATTAAATCCAAAAATAGTGTTTTCTTAACCGATCTCAAAATCAAACCCAACGGGTGTCGCTCCTAGCTAATTACCCCCACCCTGAATACAATGGGATATGTCCAGTTAGCCTATTCGACTGTTACGCTCAGTTTTTATCAAAATTAATATATAAATCTATATATTGAATTTGAACGTGCATTTCAATTTACCGGGGTCACATACTGACTCTAAAAATTCTCGAAAAATATTTTCTAACTTCGTATTGACGATACGGTCCTAACAAAACTGATTTCGTCAAATTCTGAGATAGTTTGAAAAATGGCCATTTTCAGGTCGTTCGAAATTGACTGAAACTGTTAAAACACGTTTTACTTCACCAAGCCCA
This sequence comes from Allium sativum, assembly GCA_030737875.1. Lineage (NCBI taxonomy): Eukaryota > Viridiplantae > Streptophyta > Magnoliopsida > Asparagales > Amaryllidaceae > Allium > Allium sativum. Next base: position 790,973,758 of record CM060919.1, on the reverse strand, counting down.
CATATTGATTCGAAAAATTACGAATTTTGGAATCTAGCAATAACTTGACATCGCGGATCCAACAAAAGTGTTTCATCGAAAACCGAGGCCGTTTGCAAAATTTCCATTTTTAAAGGCTTTTATATATATTAAAATATATATAAATTCCACAATGACTTTTCTGAATTTTAAACTGGACATATCTTTCAACTTCTAAAGTGAAATCTCAGTTTGTTACATCCGCTAGAAAGATATGATCAAACAGATTCCATTATTTCTTGTTTTGCTGAAATCCGATTTATTTTGAATCCTGTATATTCAATTGAAATTCGAAATCGAATTTTTGAACTGCCATGCCATTTTTGGCTCATTATATAATTAAAATAAATTTATTCGTTTTTACTTCGTCGAAAATAAATTTTCCGTTGTTATTATTTAAAATAATTCATTTTAAATATACAAAATTCATCAAAATCGCCAAAATAAAAATTTTAAATTGGCTCAAAATTACCGGGTTATTACAGAAATTGTTTTGACACTATACACTTATAGTAATAATAAAAGATGAAATTTCACGTACCAAGCATTCTTGGCTATTATAAGGTAAAAACCCTATCCTCCGGCTTGTGTTACATTGTGTGACGGGACCTGGGTCTTATAATAGCTTCATTTTTCTTTATTTAGCATTGCGCTGTTGTTTTATGCACTGGTATTCTTGGGAGGAAGCCCGTTCCGTGTTATACGGCGTGGTCCCTTGATTTACCTAACTTTAAAATAAAGATTAACAACTGTTTTAGTCCTCACACCAGTCACATGACTGACCTGGAGTTTATTGTTTTAACCTAAACTCTGTGTGCCCTTATTTTGACACAGGCTGCTAGTAGTTTTGGTTTTGCAGATTTATATTCATAGGAACCTGGTTTACAGCTGGAATGATATCCGGAAAGCTCTGTATCTGTATATCTCTTTCAGTTGTGTATCGTATTATTTTTCCGCTGCAATGTATTTAATGTAATTTAAATCTCTGATATTTTATGTGTAATATTTATTCATACTCTGTAATATTCTTGTATTCTGATGGAATTGTTGTAATAAACAATGAAATGTTCTTCTATTTGTGTTCCAATTTGTCGTGTTCTCAAAACGATCAGGGGTTTCGAAAGGTCTTGGTCGGTTTAGCGATCGATTCGGATCAAGCGAAATTCCCAATTGTTACATTGAATTCAGACACAAATACATCCCGTGTCCAGATTCAAGTATCGAAAACCCAGAAAACTAATAGAAAGAAATTAAAGGATGGAAAAAAGATAAGAAAGAAATATTAGAGTAGAAGAAAAGAAAGAAGAACAACCAACCACAATATCAAAGTCTCACACGTCAGCGGAATAAAATATAATACAGAAATAAATCTTTATTGAAAACTTGAAATAATACTTACAGTTATCTGAGTACAGTGGACATTTAATTCATCTGGACAGTTATAACAGCCTGTCCATATTTACAGCACATAGCGGAATAATAACTATATATATCTGATCTCGTCCAGCTCGTCTCCTGGATTTCATAACATCTTATCCTGAACCTGTAACTCAGACTGGCCCGAGCATTACAAACGCAACAGGTCAGTCTGGTGAACCAGCGTGAGAAAAACTCATTTTAATTATTGGTATCATCCATCTTGATTTTTAAGTCAAAATCATTTCAAAAGAAAAGGATAATCGTAATACCAATCCACACATAAACACAAACGGTTTTTACCTTACGATAACCCAAACCATTTATTTGAAATCATAATTATTCTGATATTATGATAATGTCTAAACCAAATAAATAATTATCTAGTAGAACGTTTGCATCTCACGTTCTACATATATATATATTATAAAATCGAAAATCGCGGGCTCTTATTGGAGATTGAATTTCCAACTATGACAAGGTATGGAACCACCTTCCGATCAGCGTGCTCTATATGGGATACACTAGAGTTCAACAAAAACATCTTGCAACTCAGCCACACATGACCGACCACTCATTTTGCTTGAGTGTATCGAATATATATCACCAACGGTTGGGCTCAAACCACCGTTTCCCAAATGAGATAGCATCAAATAGAATAAAGAAGGAAATTAATTTTATCTAGATAGGTGATTATACACCCTAATGGAGGCGATCCACTTAGCCATGCTGCCTGCCCGATTTCTGCCATTTCCCAGCTGATGAGGCTTAAGGTTAATTTGCTTTTGAACATATGGCCACATTCACATCGTCCATACGGGTCATCCAGGAACAGGATGAACCGAAGGCACCCTCCTACCACATCCTAGGAATCACCCTATAAATCAGTAGCGAGTAGTCCTTGCAATCCGTCGATTTCAACCACGATCGAATCACCCTCAGAATATCTCCAGGCGCGACTCTAGAGAATTCGACAAGCAGTCCTCTCACTTATGAAGATCCACGGTCTTCACTGCTCCACCTTCAAACCGTATATTCTACGTTACGTATTTGTTGGATCGGAATGGTTTTCGAATATAAATTCGATCCCGGTCTTTCCGTACCAACAAGCGTATAGGCCATATTTGATAGTCGGTTATTTAACTATCAAATAAAACAACCATTCATCCATCAAAGAAAATTGAATTCACTGTTTTAATATCCATTACCGTTTTAGGCTCTTTTAATTAACCATTCATTAAGTTAAAACTTCTCCATTTTTACAATTGTTTGAAATACTTATTTCTCTTCTTATATTAATATATAAGAATATTAAAAAGCCTCTTCTTCATTTTAAAATCCTTTTAAATATGTCTTTCTCATCTCGGTCATTAGTCACTAACCTTAAACTAGTAAGAGGATAATTCCCTAAGTACCAACCCTGAAGGTCGAAACCAACATCAGATCGTTACTCAGAAAACTATTCAACTCATTAATCTCTGGTCAATTTCTAATTTCCTTAATTTCGTTCTTATCTTCTAACAAATAAAAATATCCAATTATTCATTATCACTTCAAATGAGATATTTATCTCAAATTTGTCACCATTTCAAATAATTTGCTTGAAAATATGATTTACAAAACCATCATCAAATATTCTATAAATATTCTTGATAGACGCCTTTATAGTATTATTACAACTTAACTCGGTTTATTTCAGTAACTTTATTTCATAAAAATATTCGTATCAAAATATCATTTTTGCCGATTCTTACTATCCATATTTTTATTTATAAGTCTTGTATAAAATTCTTTAATATAATCTATATTATATTATTCAAATTAGTTCGACCTAAATCCAATTAGAATTTATAATTTAAAACCCATCCTGACTTACTTCAAATAAATCCTTATTTTTGTAAACAATTTACTTTAAACTCTTATTCACCTGAATCGTGAATAATATTACTTAATACAACTTACTGGACTTAATTAGTCAAATTCAATTTTATACTTGAACTTACAAGTTTCAATCTATTTATAACTTCAAATTGTAGAGTTATAAAATCTCTTTTATATTTTCCTTGTAACTGGAAAATTCCAATCTATTTAAAATATCAAATTTTATATTCATTTTTTTCATTTCTTTCCAAATACACATAATTTACCTTTTCCCAAAATATTAATAATATTTCCGCTTCTTATAATGTCGCTTATAAAATCGCCCTTTCAAAACTATTTGGTTTAAACAAATATCCACCTTTAAATCCTTTTCGATTTGGATTTTAAATAACCATTTCTGTTTTGGAAATAAATATTTCCTTTTTTAAAAATTCTTATTTTATTTCAATTTCTATATTGAAATCCATAAATCATTATTTAGGATATTTAAAATATCCAAAATCAACCATCAGTGTTACTAACACATCCAAGCATACTATAAATTGCCCCAGGTTATAAACGCAACATATATCAGTATATATGTGAAAACAAATAATTTAAATGTAAGGAATCCAGCTGGATTCCTCCAACCTGTTTTCCTGCATCCACAGACGTTAATCGACAATAATAATATCCATCCTGCTTCGAGGCAGAATATCGCGGTATAGAAGGTCATCCACTATATATATTGTGGGGCACATAAGGAAATCATCCGCTAATGGTACTGCGGGCATCTGCTAATGATACTGTGGGAAATCCAACCACCAATCACCCATATTATTATATAATATTATTATAAACTATATCACTTTATATCAATCAATTTATCAGCCAACAAGCAATAAAATAAATTTTAAACTATTAAAAATAGTTCCCAACAATTTACTGAGTGAGTTTAACTCACCTCGATATTCTCTGACGAATATCCATTAAAAATTCCATATTGTCTCAGCACTACATCTACTTCATTGTCTCGAATAAATCGATCGCCTATGATTATTTTTATTTGCCAATTAAAAATTATTTTAATTTAAACTAACTATTGAAATAAACAATTTTCTATGTATTTTTTTTTTGGCAAGCCCGATGGGGTTGAGTGGTCCCCAACCACTTTATTAATATACCGAAGAAGAGGACATAGAAACAAAGCGGAATTTTCTATGTATATTTTTAAATTTGAAACAAAATAATTACCTTATTATAACCGCGAACCACTTGACTAATTTGTGAAGTAAACTTCTGACTAGTCCCAATAAACAGCACCAACCCAAAACTGAAATTCTCCACTTCGGCATTTTTTCATACAGTTGATAGACCTTACCATTTCCCTTTTTGACTTACTGCCTTTAGTTCACTATCTCGACAAACTCCTTACAGTTCACCCTCACTATTTCGAATTTCAATCAGTGGCGAACAACACCCAGTTCCTTTGTTAATACATCGCATCCCATTTATTCAAAGGTAACAGAGACGAACTCAATTTATCTCCACCTTCGAACTCAGCATCTCCATTACAAATCATATACATAACAGCCTTGTCCTCCCCCAAATTCGAATTCCAGTGCTCACCGTTCACTGTAATGCCACAAGGAATGACAACTCCAATGCATATTGTTAAACTTCCAAATATCACTCCAGTTCCACAGTCGTACCTAACAATTGATCACGTTCAACTCTCCGAAACCAGAGACCGAACCTTCCCCAAATTGTTCAGCAGCCATCGCACCATCCAAATCACAGACCCACATGTCCTTTGCTTTAGTGTCGCACTCCAGATATTCCCCCATCCTCCAATACAGATCGCACACTTCATAAACAGAGACCAAATTATTTAAATCATCAAACCAACGTCATCTTTACCTCCCAGTATTTCGTTCATCCCTTAGTACATCAACAGTACTTCGCAACTTCCATCGCACCCCATATCGGATTCCAATATTCATGCCTCCACCGCACCCTTCTCCAAACGACTGTCGCATCTCCCCCTTCAAACCAAAACTGTCGCAACCTTATAACCAAGATTTAACTTTAGTTCGCACCCCTCCTGAACCAACGATGCGTGCCCAAACTCAAATCATGATTTCGAGTACCCCGTGCGTGATTCCGAGCTTCTGATAATTTGCGCAGTCCATAATTTCGATTTCGAGATTTCAGTTTCCAATACTCCTTTTTATAGCGGATCTTATTTCAAGCTGATTTGGAAAAAGGAGTGAATGGGAAAGAATCAATAATAGTCTCCCTTTTATTTATTTTAGTGGATGTTTTCCTTTTTGCGATTAACAGAAGTAGAAAAAGAACTAAAGGAACAAATGAATTGGTTTTCCAGAATAACAGTGCGAAAGGGTTTTTATAAGTGAACGATGGGTGGATAAGGGCAATGTCCGATTCAGTAGGGTGTAGGAGTGCAGTGTCTTGGCAGAAATCAACTGAAGTGAAAGAAGGAAGAAGACGCTGAAGTAAATTAGATTAGCCCTGCGTAGACAAAAGTCGTCGCCTATAATTTGATTTAATGTGATTTATTAATTAAATTAAATAAATTTATTTATTAATTTAACCGGTGCACCTTAAATCAAAATATTATGCGTTATCAAACCCCTATTTGAACGCAACAAAAGACATTCCTAGGGTTCTACCACTCTTCTGAACACAGTGGAACTGTTTTCACGGTCTAATTCGACCATATATGTAACGACCTGGATTTTTCGGCCATTTGATTCGAAAAATTAAATTTATTTTAAATATTTTATTTGAACTATTTATGGGATTCAATATCGAAATCTTTAATTAAACGACGACTGAGCGTTTATATTTATATTTAATTTAAAACGAACTCGAAACAACGCGGTAGTTCGTAAAATTTAATTTCAACTTCAATTGATCATACAGAATCCATTTTAATCGGATTTTGGTGAAACAAGAAGCGACTGAATCTATTTGATAATATTTTTCTAATGTAAGAGAAAAATCGAATTTTCGCGTTGTAGATTTTATTTTATGTCCAAATCAAAATTTAAAATAGTCGCTGTGGAATCGTTTATACGCCGTAACGGATTATTTAATATAATTAGATATTGGTCTCGAATTTGGGCAAGCTCTTTGAGGCGTAGTTATAATTTAATTTTTAGAATTTTACTGTCGTAAAATAAGCAATTTTTTTTGGAGTATTTTGTACCCTGTGTCAACATTTTGGGGTTTCACAGAATTAATTAACTAGTCTATATTATTATATGGTTGTGATCGTGGCACACTACTGAGGGCGATGATATTTCTATTTTTGTAAATAGCAAGTCATATGCGGACGAAGCTTTATATAATAGGGTACGTTTAACTTTGAATTAAAAATCGTTAGTCCATTTCACCGAAATCAAATTAATAACTAAAAATATACAAATGTCAACCCCCTACTTTATGTTAAGCCTACCCAAATATACCCTGCCATTTTATTTTCTGAGTTCGTGCACACAGCTTGAAGTGGCCAGACAAAAGAAGGGACATGCTTCTAGTACTTCTTCAACCTATATTTTGAAAAGAGAAAAATCTCAACTGTTTTACCATTCCTGAAGCACCGTTCCCTTTTCTAATTCTTTTCAAACACAGCAGTACTATGGGTAAATCCATTTAATATCTGGTAAAATCAAATTCTTATGAAATCTTTCCCTATCCTTCTGTACGAGTAATGTTTAGTCTTTGTCATATCATATTAGTAAAGGTGCCTGAGCCATCCAAATTACTGCATCCTCACACATGCTACTGGAAAGTATAACAACTACCCCTTCTCCTACACTGAGATGTCCAGTCTCATTTAATAACTGAACAGCATCTATGAAGGGAAAATACCAACTGCGCCCATGTTATGTATTGTATCATCTCAGCTATGAAGTGAAAGAACAACCTAAAAACTAATATCTCAGCTACTCTATACCTTCTCGTTTAAGTAATAGCATGCTAACCAAATAGGCGGTGCAACTACCCATCTTTCTGTCAAATCCCTTCTTTTCTATCTTTCATGTGAAATAAACAAGAGCATGCAAACCTTCAAACCGGCAGATCTATTGCTAGAGATGGTTCCCTACCTTGTACGAAATGATGTGACTTTCTTCTTATCCTTTCGTTCTCTCTTCTATAAATACCAGGCAGCTCTTTCACTTTTCCATCCAAGGAATAATCAAACTGAAAACCTCCATTTATAAATAGATATAGCGTGAGTTGTATAAATCGATATAAAACTCAAATCAATTCCTAAATGAGGTAATTTATACATTAACACTCCTGTTGAGTTGCTCTTCTTTATGATATAGATTATGTTGGGTCCTAGAGCATTTTGTTTTGATGTTTTTTTATAAAGCCGTGGACCTAAGGGGGAAGACTCTGAGTATTATGGTCATCTATTTGCATGTTGGAGTTTATATTTGAGTTTGTCTTCGCAAATAGCACCTTGTGTGCAAAAATGAGTGTGATCGACATCAATTTATGTTGCGACTGGGTTGCCTGGAAGGGTACGAAAGGGTTGACATGGAGCTAGGGGTTGAAGAGCTGGGCGATGGGTTCACTGATGGCTTGGTGGTTGTTCGCAAAAGCTTTGAAGTGGCACTTGTCTAAAACGTGAGCAAAACAGAAAGAAGTACAAGGAGGATGTACCATAGAAAGAGGGGAAAGAAGCAAGGAGGCATGGTGGTACAGGAAGTTGCGGTTTAGTGTAAATGAAGGAGGGAATAAAGTATATACAGGAACTGTTACGGTGGAGAGAGAAGGAAAGAAGAGGAGTTATAGAGTGTTCATGGGAGGGGCGAACGTGGAAGATTTCGAATGACAGTAAGTTGGTTTGCACAGTTCAAACGTGAAAGAAAAAGAAAAAAATGGTAGAAGTAAGTGAAGAGGGGAACGACAGAGGTGGGGTCATGTGGTTTCAGTAGAAAAACGTGGTGGGCTGAAGTGTTGCAACGTCATTGCTGTAGACATGGAAAAGTCAAGGGAAGATGGCGGTTTCATGTGTGTGCAGCCGTGCAGGACTCGTGCGTGCCTTTGTCAAAAGGAGGAGAAGGATTTGCGCGTTAATCCAGGTTATCAAATGGGTAATTATTATGGTGTTAATTAGGATTAATATTAGATTAGTTAGTTACTTATTTTATATATTTATATATATAACGGGTAATGGGACGTCAGGGGAGGAAATAAACCATGAATTGGGATCTCAAGTGGAAAGGGTGGACGTTTGCATGGGCAGCACGGTACTTTGATAAAGGAAAAGTTTCAAAAAGTATTGGATTGTGTTCATGGTAGAAGAAGGAAACGCGTGATACCCAGTTAAAGCTGTTGACGTGTACCTATCATTAAGGTATATTAGTCATTAAATAATAAATTAATTAATTATAATGTGGTTTATATAATATATTTAATAAACAAAATTGGGGGTGTACAGCGATGATGTTGAAGTTCTGTAAAATGAAAGGCAAAACGATTGAGGCTGAGTTTGATCATCAGGAGAAACCACGTGGAGTTGTTATGACGTGGTTTAGCAGCGCTAATTAAGTAAGTAAGGTAAGATTAATTTATTCTAATAATAAATGGATAATTAGTGTATAAATTATACGTTAAATCGTATATCGATGATAACTTGTTCAAATGTTGTCAGAATTCCGTGAAACTGTAAACGACGAATCCCGGTGAAAAAGGCTACGCTGCTGTGCTAATTTGGAAGGAACTGGAGACAATTAGGTTTTCGTTAAATTTTAAGCGTCAGTTTAGAATTTAACAAGACAACGCTGAAATCGGTCACCGGAAACAAAGGTAAGTTAATTCTCACACTTTTCTGAAATACTATGATGTGATTAAATTCATATAATTAAATTTAATTGGTTGATTGGATGCCTTGAATGCCTATGGTTGCTTTAATGGTTGACGTTAATTATATTATCGTCGTTTAAAATATTTCTATGTACTGATATGAATTATTATAATGGTCAATGCTGCAGGGAAGAACAGGTAGGAGGAATCAAACCGGTTCCTCAAACATTTAGTATGCTATTATTTCATATTTTATGAACTGTTTAAAACCCGTTGACTTTAAACCCTATTGGTTGTTGAATGGGGTTGAGTTTGAACCAATATATATAGTATTGGTTGAGAAATAAATAGCAGATGACCCAGATATACACTGTTTTATAAAGATCGACTCACCGTCAGGTGAATCGCTGGAAATAAAGTTATGGAATTTATTTAATCGAATATAGATTTTGAAATATATTATTATTTTAAATGAAGTTCTAAAAAGGAAATAAATCGACAACATTTATACATTGGTTGGTTTAACCATGAATTTACATTTTCGTACCAAATCCGCCGTGCGCGAAGCACGTGCTTATTAAGTTATTTGTAAACGATTGTATTTCACTAATTCAAGTGGTCAGAATTAACGTAACAGTTAGAATGGGTTCATATTGATATAAATTTAATAGAAATCAAAGTGAATATAATTTATTTAAATTAATTAACTATTAATTAATTTAAATGGCAAGATCAATAACGATTGGCTAACGGGTTAGTCATGTTTAGAGTTGAACAAGTTAATGGCGTAAACTGAAATTGTTTATTAAATTAGTTCATTTATTTAAAGAGAGTAGTTAATGGTTAAGAAAAACCAGTTTTTATTTTAAAAGATGTTGAAAACTTGATAATGATCGAAGTAATAATCTGGAAAGTAAAATATAGCAAGGAAAGTTGTAGAGTTTGAAGTCGTGTTTATAGTTAATTAAGCTATTTAATATTTATAATGTGAAATCAAAGTTTTAACTTGATTTTTACTGAATTTTATTTAATTGGAATCTATGAATCCACATTGTACGAAGTTATAAAACCACATTTTTATGGAATATATAAAGGGAACGAGTTATTAGAAGTGTTATAGTAAATTATTGTGGGAAATAACAAGTGTAACGCTTGGAAATATATTTATAATGAGATTTCTGAAATAAAAGGAAATGAAAAGGGGCTTAATGGTATAAAATTATATCCCTATAATGAAAAAAATAAAGAGGGAGACTGGTGAAAGCAAACGGTATTTTCAAAGTATTGAAATGAGGTTTGAGTGGGATTATTCTAAAAGGGATGAGTAGTGATTTTGGTGTTCAAATAACGAAGCCAAAGAAGACGTCGTAATGATTGTTTACGAATGATAAATTGAATTGATAAGATAACAAGAAATGTTAGAGCAATGTTTTGCAAAGTTAGTTGAAGGTTGAACTAGATATGATATTAAGATATTTTCTAGGTATATAAGTAAAAGGATTTGAGTAAAATTTTATATTAAACCAATATATTATTTTGGGTATTTCAACTGAGATATTGTTTAAATGGCCAAGTGATGCTGTGTATAAACCTATGGATTTTGTTTATTTTTATGGTTGTCTATTTTGATAGTTAAATAACCAACTATCAAAATCTGACCCAACGTTATTGGTACTGAAAGACCGGGATCGAATTTATATTCGAAACCCGTTCCGACCAATAAATATGAATACGTCAAAGACGCTGATCGAGATGGAGCAAAGTAAAGACCGTAAGGATTCATGAGTGGAAGAACTATTGTTAAATACCTCTGGCTGATCCCCAGAGTTAACGATGATTCTGTCGTGATTGGAATCTGCAGATTGCAAGGACTACTCGCTACTGATCTATAGGGTGATTCCTATGATGCGGTAGGAGGGTGCCTTCGGTTCATCCTGTTCCTGGATGATGTATATGGACGATGTGAATGGTGGCCAGATGTTTCAAAAGTCGATTATAGCCTCAAGCCTCATCAACCGGGAAATGACAAAAAATCGGGCAGGCAGCATGGCTATGTGGGTCGCACCCATTAGGGTGTATTGTCACTATCTAGAGAATATTCATAATTGTTACTTCTTTCATTTCTGTATCTCCTGGGAATTACAGTGGTCGCGACAAAAAGCCGTAAGGTGACAATATGCTCGATACGCTCAAGATAAATGAGTGGTCGGTCATGTGTGGGCCGGGTTGCAAGACGTTCTTGTTGAACCCAGTGTATTCATCTCTAGAGATACATTATCGGCAGGTGGTCCCATACCTTGTCATAGTCGGAATCCAATCTCCAAGAAGCGCCCGCGGTTTCGTTTGTATACTACATACGTGGAGCGTGAGATGCAAGCGTTCTGTTAGATTATGTTTACTTGTATTTAGACACTATTATAATATCAGAGTAAGATATTGATTTCAAAACGTTTTGGGTTATAGTAAGATAAAAACCGTCTGTGTTTATGTGTGGGCTGGTCTTACTGTTATCTTTTATTTCAAAAGGATTTCAAAGTTAAACAAGTTGTGTGTGTTATGAATTTATCACTGAAAAGTATTTCATACTGATCCGGATGAATTTTGCTTTGCTTCAAATGTGCTCGGGTCAGACCGAGTATATTATCAGGTTAGGTATCGCTTGGAGCGTCAGAAGAGGAGTTGAAGTCGAGACGTATTCCATATATATACTGGTACTAGTTTATTTCCGCTGTGTGTTGTATTGATCTGAATGTATACTCTGATGTTGTAATATACAGTTCTTTATAAAGTGTTATTGATTATTATACTTTGTTCATTCCGCTGTGAGATTCTGATCTTCTTATTTCTTCTATTCTAATATTTCTTTCTATCTTTTCTCACCCTCTAACTTCTTTCTATTAGCTTTCTGGGTTTTCGATACTCGAGTTTGGACACGGGACGTGTTAATGTCTGGATTCTAGCGTCGGAAAATCTCGGGTCGCTACAATATACGGAAGATATTAAAAAAAATTGACGATTTAACATTTGATTCAATTTAATATAAATCGACTATAAAAATGAACAATTCTATTGATTATCATATATTTTTACAAACTGAATTCGTACAACTTCCAAAATAAAATGATATGAATTTTAAATCTTGGTATTACATTTTTCAAGTACAAATAATATTCAACTGGTTTTTAAATTGATTTATTTTATTAAATAAAATGTTACGGTTTATAAATAATTCCAAAGCGATTATTCCATAATTTGATTTAGCCATAACTCTCAATCTACAATACGAAATTTTGATTTTTCTCTTTCACTACAAAATTATAGTTCAACCGATTCGAATATTTCTTGTTTCAAGGAATTCCGACTTATAATGAATTCTGTACACTCCACTAAAGTTCAAAATTCAATACTACGAACTACCACGCCATTACGGGCTCGTTTATATTTATATATATATTTATACGTTTCAAACTTCATTTTAATTAATATAAAATTTCATTTATATTACAAATTCAATATTTAAGCTAATTTAAATATCCAAACATATATCATGAAAATGCGGGACGTTATAAAATAAATCCAAATAAAGTTTGAAAAGAAGTTTTAAACCGAAACGATGTAAGATGTTGACTGGGTAAGAACGATTTATTTGTTAATGGATATCTGTAATTAAACCCAAAGTTATAAATGAAATATGATTGAGACGATTTACGGCTTAAGGACGTGTTTTTGATGAATATTTATGTATAAACAAAGCAAGTATGGGGTTTACAAAGATGGACGCTTTTGAAGGTAAGAAATGGCTTATAAAACCATAAGTGAGATGAAACGATCGATAAATAAAATTTTTATTATGATTCTTGAGTTACAAGCTTTTATTTATCTTAAGATAAGAACGTTATCGATCAAGGTCTGAGAGGTAATCAGAATACCCCAACTTGAATGGTTTCACTATTATCCAGGGATGGTATTAGTTTGTAACGGTAAGGATGTTGGAAGGATGATTCGTCAAGATAAGAAAATAATAATCGATTTTAAATCGAGAAAAGGATTTAAGATTCAATAAAGAATTTTAATGAAATGGTTTTAATAAAAGGGTCCTGAGCTGCCAAGGTACATGACAATACTATAGTGATTGATAGTTAAAAAAAACCGACTATCAAATCAACATTCGTTATGACCTTTTGATGAGTTGTTTCAAAGAGACCGGGATGGGAAGTAGACCCAAAACCACTTCGAATCAACTATGTTTTCGCGACTAACATGAAGAAAGATAAAGATGGAGCATTGAAGACCGATGGTCTTCATGAGCGGAAGAACTACTTGTTAAATTTCTCTTGTCTGGTCCACCAGAGTTATGATGGCTTGTGATTTTGTCGTCATTGAAATCTTTGGAATACAAGGACTTCTCGCAACTGATCCTTGGGGTGATTCATATATCGGATGCGGTAGGAGTGTGATTTCGGCTCATCCAGTTCCTGGATGACTTATACGGACGAATGTATGACAGAGTATTTCCTGAAATTCACGTACATTTATTTTCACGAATATACAAGGTTTGGTGCCGAAGAAATTCTCTTGCTTAACACTAGGGTATATTTGTGGATGTCAATTAGTGATTTGACGGATTTGATGATGTGGCACTCAAAGTGAATGACGTGCTATTCTCTGAAGGATTAAGGTAACCTCAAGCATCACAATCGGAAAATGACAAAAAACGGGCAGGCAGCATTGCTAGGTGGGTCATTCCCAAGCAGGATATGTTTTTCATTGATCTAGAGAAAATTAATTTTGTTTTTTCATTTCTGTATCTTACGGATTATGGTTGGACGGCCGACAACCGTAGGTGACAATATATTCGATACACTCAAGCTAAATGAGTGGTCGGTAATGTGTGGCTGGGTTGCAAGATCTTCTTGTTGAACCCTAGTGTATCCCCTCTAGAGTACACTGATCGGAAGGTGGTCCCATACCTTGTCATAGTTGGAATCCAATTGCGGTTTTTGATTAATGAAAATATAGAGTGTGAGATGCAAGCGTTCTACTATATGGTTATTTACTCGTGATTTGATAGACATTATTATAATATCACTGGATTTTGATATATCAAAATATTTTGGGTTATAGTAAATTAAAAACCATCCATGTTTATGTGTGGACCGGTCTTACTATTACCCTTTCTTTCAAAAGGATTTCTAAAGTTAAGCAAGAGTTTTTGTTATTAATTTATCACTGATAGTATTCCAGAATGATCCGACTGAATTTTGTTTTGCTTCAAATGTACTTGGGTCAGACCGAGTAAATTTACAGGTTAGGTTCCACTTAGAGTTTCTGAAGCTGGAAGTAGGAGGTTTCACCGTTAGTTATTTAGAATTTAATTCTGCTGTGTTTGAAGTACTCTAATGATTCGTATGTATATACAATTTCTTTTTGTATAAAGAGATATGATATAATATATTTTACTCGTTCCGTTGTGAGATTATGATGTTCTTCTTATTCTTCTATTCTAATATTTCTTTCTTTCTACTTCTCACCTTCTAATTTCTTTCTATTAACAATCTGGTGTTGTTTGGTACTTGAGTTTTGGCAAGTAATATAGGTCTTATGTATTATTATCGAAATTCGAGTGTCGAATTCACGACTGGTCATTTCATTTCCACTCAACGAAGAAAAAGAAGGCCATTTTGGTCAAAGTTTAAATTTAACAAATATTTTGTTGTTCTATTACACAACTTTGTACATAAATATTGTTCGAACTTGTACACTTTGTAATCAGCTATTATAGAATGTATGATTATTATAAAGTAGATGTAGGCGTTAGTATCAAACCACTATAAAAAGCCATGTTCTCGCCGCATTTCATTACTTTGGATTTTTATTATCGTTTTTCTACAAAACATGCACTCAGACGTTGGCATACATGAATAGCGACAATTTCCCACGTCAACAATGCACAAAAATTCTTTTTTAAAAAAAGATTGCAAATTAAATCCCCAAAATTTAATTATTGAAAACTGCACAAGATTATATAATTTTTTAATGAATAATTGCAAGCATTTATTTCAAAAAATTGCATAATTATTTGCGATTTTTCTATGAAAAATTATGAATATTTCCGTAACTTTTTTGATGAATAATTGAGAAGATTTCTGTGATTTTTTGAAAATATGCAGAAAATTCCGCAACATTTTTGGTGAAAAATTACAAATATTTACGTAAAGTTAATTTTTTGTTGGATAATTTCGGAAATTTCTGCAATTTTTGATATAACTACAAAAATATCTACAATTATTCAGTGAATAATTGCATAAATTTAGACAATTATTAGTTAACTTAATTCTAAAGACTTAATTTATATACCTTTTTCAATAAGGATGTTTTAGCTATTTTGAACTTTAATAGTCCCTATTATTTATTCTCACGTCAAATGTTTAGTCATAGACTCATATTTTATCTGCACTCCTTATGAATTAACGGGTCGTTTGTAGAAATTAAGGATCCCTTTATTTTATGTATTACGAAGTTGGAACATCCTCCTTTAGTATTCCTTTTTTATGATGTTCTAATAATTAACTCTTAAAATCTGACTTCTTACTGCTTTCCACTGTTTAAAATTTTAAACTGTCTACACCAAATTGTTTGCTTACTTTTACCCAAAAAATTACAACAAATTTATGGTAGTTTGCCAACCGTCCTTCGTTATGATCGAAAACTTACTACGAACTATAAACAACTTGCCGGTTGTGATGAAGGACGATCGAATTTGGGATAAAACTAAATATACAATTTGACACGAGTAGTATTACTTGATTATTAGTCCTATATTGCTCTTCCCTCTTATTTAGAATCTTCCTTGCATATTTAATATAAGTAGGTCTTATAGAAACAATATTGATTTATCCAAAATCCCCAAAATTTGAAAAGAAAACCAGAAACCTTAAAATGGTTTCATGGTAGTCGGTTTTTAAGTTCTTGATTCTTTTTCAGTTGCAAAACAGTTCAAAGCACCAATGATGAGTTCTATTTTTTCTTTTTCTTTTTTACGTTTAATAGATCCATTTCTATAGTGCCCATTATAAATTTCTATGAATTATTTATCGACTTATACTAAACTAACTTATACAGACCATTTGGTTTGGTCATATGGTTAAGAATGTTCAGCAATTTTATATAGACCTTAATGAGCCAAGTTAAAAATGTACTTTGTCTTGTTTACTGATCAATGGAACTTTTTATTAACTAATTAACTATTAATCTTCATTTTACAAGCTCATTACGCTTCGGATTTGGACATTCGAATAGCTTGGAAATCAAGTGCGGATGGTAATCTGAAGTTACGAATGCTTACAATCGCTTGGATAAAATGTTGGAATTGGATAAACTTGGAATTATGGAATGTCAACATTTGGATTGACTAAGTGCCAATGCTAGGGATTGCCTACTTCACTCAACTCAGATCAACGTGGCTAAAGTACATATGATAAATGGACTTAAATGTAAACAACTCAATGGATATAAGGAAGCGCAAAGCAAGGGAAACACTTGAACTTGGGGTCGAATTGGTTCCACATATTTGGACCCGGATTGGTACTGATCTTGTTGTGTGTAGAAGTTGCATGTATGTAATATTGTTTAAATATGTTATCAGCATCAAGTTGTTGAAACAAACAACTTGGTGCCGACACCGAAGCCAAGAAAGGCGATACCAGGAAGACAAACTAATGAAGACATAACAAAAGGCGACACCGATACCAGGTAGTAATGAAGACATACCAAGTGGCGACACCGATACCAAGTAGTAATGTAGACATACCAGGAGGCGACATTAATACCAAGTAAGAGTAAAGACATTACCAGGAGGTGATACCGTCACCGAAACCAAAAGTCGATATCAAGAAAAATGCTAGTGGCATTAACATAATATTGTAACCCGTTGTATTTCTTTTATAAATAGTGGTTATGTACTACCGATTTGAATTAATGAGTAAGTTTCATTCTCTCTTATCCATACTATTTCTTCTCCATTAATAACATGGTATCAGAGTATCGATCCTTGAATTAATTTCAAGATCTCAAATCCATTTCTCAATCTTATTCGTGAATCACGGGAGAGACCAAATTGGTGATGGAGGTCATGCTGATGATATCGAAGATAACTAAGCATAAGTTGAGTGAATCAGATTTCTTCGATTGGAGTAAAACAATTCGATTGTATTTACATAGTTTTGATAGAGATAATCATCAAGTTGAAGATCCACCTGAAGCCAATCCATTTAACAAGGATGCAGTGATTTGGTTTCGGGATGATGCTCGTTTGTTTCTTCAAATCCGAATTACAATCAAGAGCAATATCATCAGTTTGATGAATCATTGTGAGTTCATGAAAGAACTTATGAACCATCTGGAATTTTTATGTTCTAGAAAAGGAAATATAAATCGAATGTATGAAATTTGCAAGTCATTTTATCGAATGGAAAAACAAGATCACCAACTAATCAATTATTTTATGACATTCAAGAAGACTTATGAAGATTTTATATGCTATTACCTATTAGTGCTAATGTTAAAGTGCAGCAGAAGTAGAAGGAGAAAACGGCTATTATGATTTTTTTGGAAGGTCTCCCATCTAAGTATGAACCTGGTAAATCTCAAGTTTTATCTAGATCAGATGTGACATCATTACATGATGTGTTTAGGAGGATTCTTAAAACTGAAGTTCCAAGTTCAAATCCAACTCCATCAGTTCAGTACAACAGTGCTTTGACTGATACAACTAATAAACATCAAACCTAAAAACCTAATCAGAATCATATAAAAGGGAGATTGGTATGCCTACATATGAAAATCAGACATCGAAGTCATGTGCATACTGCAAGAAAATAGGCTACACTAAATTTGAATGTTGGAAGCTACAGAATAAGCAAAAACTGGCTAATGTTGTGAAGCCTCAAGATCAAGTTAGCCAGAATGTTATGATTTCAGCTGATGAATTTGCTAAATTTACTGAATACCGGAACAACATCAACAAGTTAGTTCAACCTATTTCCACCATTGCAGATGACAACAGTTTTATCAATCCAGGTAGAACTCAATGGTTCATTGATTTTGGTGCTACAGATAATATGACAGGTAATCATAGTCATTTCTCGAGTTTTCAATCACAACTACTCATAATGTCACTTTAGCCGATGGTTCATCTTCAAACATTAAAGGGTTTTGGAATAATAGTTCCAACTTATTCACCTTCTTTATCAACATCTGCCTTATATATACCCAAACTTTCATTCAGTTTACTCCCAGTTAGTCAAATTACACAAAAATTTAATTAATCTATCTCATTCTTTCCATCATATTGTATATTCCAAGATCTCGTAACTCAAAAAAATATTGGTAGAGGGCGTGAGTCAAAGAGACTGTATGTACTCGATGCTCCTTCCACAAATCAACAATCATTTGTTTGTTCAAGTATTTCTCAAGCCTTAAAGACACATTATCAATTAGGGCATCAGTCTTTACCCTTTTAAAGAAGTTGTGTCCACAATTTAAATCATTGCAGTCATTGTACTGTGAATCATGTCAGTATGCTAAACATCATCGTGTAAGTTTGAGTTCTAGAATAAACAAAAGAGCTAATTGTCCTTTTGAGCTTGTTCATTCTGATAGTTGGGGGTCCATCATCTGTGATTTCTAAACCAGGTTTTAGACATTTTGTTACTTTTGTGGATGATTATTCACGTATGACTTGGATGTTTCTTAGGAAAAATCGATCTAAATTGTATTCAATATTTTGTTCATTCTATGCTGAAATCAAAACTCAATTCAATGCTTTTGTTAAAACTCTAAGGAGTGATAAGTTTATTTCAAACTTACATGATTCAAAATGGAATTCTATATGAAACATCTTGTGTTGACACAACATCTCAAAATGAAGTTACTGAAAGAAAAAACATATATTTGCTTGAAACATATTGGGCATTGTTATTTTATATGAATGTGCCTAAAAATTTCTAGGTCGATGTTGTTTCCACAACATGTTTTTTTAATAAATCGTATGCCTTCAACTGTTCTTAATGGTGATATACCATATCAATTCTCTTTCCTGACAAATCAGTATATCCTATTAAGCAAAAAAATATTTGAGTGTACGTGTTTTGTTCGAGACGTTGGACCACAAATATCTTAACTTGACCTAAAATCTATCAAATGTATATTCCTTGGTTATTCTCGTTTGCAAAAAGGATATAGATGTTTCCCCCCCTCTCTAAATAAATACCTTATATATATTGATCTCGGCTTCATTGAAGAAACACCATTCTTTTAGTTATCATAAAGCTTACCTTATCAAAGTCAGGAAAGTCAGGGAAGAATGATGATTTTCTTGTATATGAAATATAACATTCTATACAAGAAGAGAACAATATTAATGGCTCTATTGAAACTAGTTTATCACCGTCCCACAATATAGCTCCATCTACATCTGATATAATTCCTCTACTTGAACATGAACATATTTCCACATTTAATCCTGATATTGATCTTCCTATTGCTCTAAGAAAGGAAAAACGTCAGTGCATGTATCCTGTTTCTTCATTTGTCTCGTATAAACACTTACCCTCATCTACACATTCACTTTTTACTTCTCTTAAATCCGTTTATATGCCTAAAACTGTTGAGGAAGTATTAGCAAATCCTGGGTGGCAGGCTGCTATGGTTGAGCAAATGAAAGCTCTAGAATATAATGAAACATGGAGTTTAGTCCGGTTGCCTGAAAATAAGAGACTTATTGGATGTAAGTGAGTATTCACTGAAAAAGCAAACTCTGATGGTTCAATTGCTAGGTTGAAGGCACGTTTGGTTGCAAAAGGATATGCAAAAATTTATGTAGTAGATTATTTTGAAACTTTTTCCCCAGTAGCAAAGTTAACTTCTATTTCGATGTTTATTTCATTAGCAGCAACATATAAATGGAAATTACATCAGCTTGATATAAAGAATGCATTTCTTCATGGTGATTTAGAAGAAGAAGTTTACATGGTTCAACCCCCTGGTTTCATTGCACAAGGAAAGAGTGGTCTAGTGTGCAAGTTGAAGAAGACACTGTATAGATTAAAATAGATCCCTAGATCTTGGTTTGGAAAGTTCATTAATGCAATGGAAACCTTTGGAATGGTGAAGAACAAATGCAGTCATCCAGTGTTCCATAAGAATACTAAATCTAGCATAATTTTACTTATGGTTTGTGTTGGTGATATTGTGATGACCGGTAGTGATGAACAAGGTATTTCATCTCTTAAAACCTTTATTACGACCAGTTTCACACTAAAGATTTAGGAGGCTTGAAGTATTTCCTAGGTGTGGAAATTACAAAAGATAATGGTAGTACTGTTATGTCTCAACGAAAGTACGTTCTTGATTTGTTGGAAGAGACTGGAAATCTAGGTGTTAAACCTAACACTATTCCTATTCCATTAAATTGTAACATTGTAGGTTAGTTGTTCAAAGATCTAAAGAAATATAGGTGACTGGTAGGAAAACTAAACTACCAAATTGTTACATGACCGGACATTGCTTTCGTTGTTAGTGTTGTGAGCCAGTTTATGGAATCCCCTACTATGTATCATTGGAACATACTGAAACATATTTTGAGATATCTTAAAGGAACAGTTGGGCAAGGAATTAAGTATAAGAATCATGCACATGCAAGAGTTGAATGTTTTTGTGATGCTGATTGGGTGGGAACAAAGCTGGATAGGAAATTTATGCCTGGGTTTTATGTATTTTTAGGAGGAAAATTGATTTCATGGAAAATCGAGAAACAAAATGTTATTTCTTGATCGAGTGCTGAATCCGAACATAGAGCTATGGCAAAAGCAATTTGTGCAGTGATGTGGGTGGATCATCTTACGCATGAAATTGTAATACATATTGTTAAACCAGTAACTCTATATTATGAAAATCAGGTTGCAATGCACATCGCATCTATTCCGGTGTTTCATGAGAGAACGAAGCATATTGAAGTGGATTGTCACTTCTTTAGGGAGAAGGTTCAATAGGGTTTGGTTTTGACAGAGCATGTCAAGACCGAGGAGTAGGTGGCTGATATGTTTACTAAAGCACTAAATGGTGCTATAATAAAGTATTTATGTAGCAAGTTGGGCATGATGAATGTCATGCACCAACTTGAGGGGGAGTGTTGTGAGTAGAAGTTGTATATATGTGTATAGTGTTGTGTAAACATGCTATCAACATCAAGCTATTGAAAAAAACAGCTTGGTGCCAACAACGAAGCCAAGAAAGGCGATAGTAGGAAGACAAACTAATAAAGACATACCAGGAGGCAACACTGATACTAAGTAGTAATAAAGGCATGCCTGGAGGGGACACTGATACCAAGTAGTAGTAAAGAAATTACCAGGAGGTGATATCGGCACTGAAACCATAAGTCGATATCAATAAAAATGCTAGTGGCATTAACGTAATATTGTAACCCATTGTAGTTTTTCCATAAATAGTGGTGGTGTATTGCTGATTTGAATTAATGAGGAAGTTTCATTTTCTCTTATCCAAATTATTTCTTCTCCATTAATAATAGATCCGAACTCTTGGATTAGTAGCGACCCGAAGGTGAGTCATTGGTTATCTACCAACGTTTTACTGCCTTAGTCGTACACGTTTTTCAGATACTTCTCTTGATTTTCGGGCCACTCTGAGCCTATATCCATCTATAAATACACGACCTTAGTTCTCTTTTTAGGGATCTTTTTGGCTTTTCTATGCAAAGACAATCAAATTCAAGCTCCAAACTTCTTTCTTTCACATTCCTATAATCCAAATAGTATAGTATTACAATTCAACTGTATAAATAAGAGATTATCTGATAGTGGAATTAGGCACATTATCGAACCACTATAAATTTTGTATGTTATTTACATTTTATTCTTATTTTGTGTTCAATTATTTATGGAATTCTGTGGATCATATTATTTTGGGTGTTAGACTCGATTAACGAAGATCTTGTCTAACATTTTAACCCGATGAGTAGGGGTTGCACCTTTGATTTGGATCTTAGACTTGCTTAAGATTTGGATATGGTTAGGAATAGGAAAACAAATGCTCAAGTTGAAGGAATAAGAATGGAAAGAAGTTAGGGGGCTTCCTCTAAATGAGACTACTCTATTTATCTCACTAGAGAAGAGATGGATGGAGTCATTATACACTTGGAATCTTGGTTGGAATGCCAAGAGGGTTTTCTCAAAAAGCAAGAGGAGATAATGGCTAACTTTCTTAATCAAATCAGACAACAAATAAAACCAGGAGGCTAAGAAGGAGTTTCTCGAGTCGGACCCAACAATGCAACACCTATGAGACTTAACTTGGGGGGTAAACACTACACAAACTGTTTGGATCGATTCCGATCTCTATTCATTGGTCGATACCAACTCGGTTCACACTCGAGCAATCCCCTAGGAGGCGTTGTCTTGGTTTTGGATGCTTTAAGAGTTTAGAGTTTGAGGCTTCGTACTAAAGATTGAATGCATGGAAATCAGGGTATCAAATTGGAATAATAAAGGATCGATCCTACTTTAGGAAACCTCTGATCACCTACCTGGGTCATTACTGACCTAAATATGGAAGTTCGGGCTGGATGCCTTGGTTCGGATGGTCCATCCACTCGGGTCGCAAGTGTTGATTCTGGTGATTAGTGATAGTTTTACGATAATGATAACCCAATTGTGGACATAACTCATAGAGTTTCGAGAGGAGGATTATCCAATAGGATTTGGATAGTATTAATCGGAGCCTGTCTACATTGAATATATGGAATTCAAAGAATCCGCTGGACTTCAAATGACCGTCATTGGAAGCTTATGACGTAAGGATACGGTCATTCATCTCATAAGCTATATGCGATGTATAGAAGAACCATGATATGTATTGAGTACAAACAAAATCCTTCCCTCTATTTTTATAGGATATAACTGCCATGTGGTCCATACAGTTGGATGATAGATCCGTTGGAAGTTAGAACGAATTTGTGGAGAGATTTATAGACCAATTTCTGGTCCATATCACTCGACCCAAGAATATCATGATGTTAAATACTATAAAGCAGAGAATATTAGAGATTTTATTCAAATTTCTTGAGAAGTTTAATGTGGCGGCCGCGTCAGTGAATCAACTACATAAGTTTATGGTCTTAGTGGCTGTGATTCCAGGAATTCTAGATAATCATGACTTCAACATTTCCTTGAAAGAAATCCTCCACGAGATCTCAGTGAATTCTACTTTGAAACTGGTAGGTTTCTCAGACCAGAAGATGCAAGGATGGATAGAGAGGCTCTTGAGATTAATATAGTTAAGGACGGAGGATACTACGAATTTGGGAAGGATAAAGGCAATATGAAGGCAATATGAAGGCAAATGATGGATTTGATTGAGTGAATAGGAAATTGAAATTCTCTTTATATACGGATTTAAATGCTAGTTTAAAAAGGATTTACTTGGAAATTCACGATCTTCTTATATTCAAGAAACCAGATAGAGGGAAATGCACAAAAAGGGAGAGGAATTCTGGAAAGCATTATTTGTTTCATGATATGAATGGTCATGATACAAACGAATGTCGATATTTAAGGGATAATTGAGGCGCATGGCAGAAATGAACAGCTGACACAATATATTTAGAACAAGAATGCGGTGATCGAACAAGGTCAACCACTCACCGCCCGGAATAGGAACAAGTCAGGACATAGCTCGCTTAGGATTATCAATAATTAAATCCCGGATTTGAAGTTTGGGTTTAATGGATTATGATTGTGAAGTGAGGAATTAAAAACTGGATTTTAACTATAATAATTGAGCATTGAGTGTGGATTATGCTTGGCAAGGTTCAGAAAACTTTGTTAGGACTTAAAAAAGTGCTCTGATCGATTTTCATGTATGGATTGTGCTTGGAAAGGGTCAGGTTGTCTTAGCAACGAGATGGCTCGATCGTTTTTTTACAGGTGTGGGTTATACCTACATATCCCTGGAGCGATTATGGATTCTGATTTCGACTTGGAATAGCAGCAGATTTCGAATTTTGGACTTGGCAATAGATTCTTAACCTCTTGGTATTCAGATTTTGATATTGATTTTTAAATCGTAAAGGGTTCGGATTATATAAATGATCTGGTGCGATCGTGGAATTTAAATATCAAATTTTGGATGGATCATGGATCATAGATTATGGATTGTGAATTATGTATTTTGGACTTCGGATTATACAAAACACATTTTCACTGAAAGATATGTTTTAAGGAACAAGTGTTAATCCATGGTTTTACAAGGTCTTTACACTTTGAATTTGGACAATCGGATAGCTTGGGAATTGATTACAGATGGTAATCTGAAGTTATAGATACCTTGGATGAAGCATTAAAATCGGATTAACTTGGAATAATGGAAGGTCAACATTCTGGTTGGTCTTACGCAAGTGTTAGGGACCGACCTACTTCACTCGACTTGGATCAGTGTGGCTAAAGTACTTCTATTCGGTGGACTTAAATGCAGTCAACTCAATGGAGTCAAGGAAGCACAAGCAAGGGAAATACTTGAATGTGTGTTGGATCGGTAATGCGTACTAAGATCCGGATCAGTACCGATTCGAACTCCCAGATCGGTACCGATCCGAAGGTGAGTCATGGGAGATCCACCCCATGTTTTGTTGATTTGGTCATACATGTTTTTCAGATAGTTCTTTGGATTTTTGGGATGAGACGAGTCTATCTACAGCTATAAATACGTACATTAGAACTTATTTGGGCATCTTTATGGCTTCTCTACGTAGAGATTTTGCCAAATTCAAACTCTTACAACTTTCATCCACATTCTTTGATCCAAATAGTACTATATTGTAATCTAACAATATAAATAAGAGATCACTTCATAGTGGTTGTATGCACATTGCAAAACTCTTACAAGTTCTGTACGTTTTTTTTACTTTTCATTATTATTCTATGTTATGGGATTCGTGGAAAGGATTATTTGGGGTGTTAGACTCAATTGACCAAAATCCTTTCTAATAATAAATATCATTCCCCTTTCATCTCTTTTCAATACCATCATCTCTTTTTGGTACCCCTTCCTGCATCTTTGAGTCCAAGTAAATCATAATCTACTAAAGATTAGACTTTTCGTCTCTAAAATATGAACAATCTTCCTTTCCATGGTAATATCTTTATTTGATTAATTAGTTAATTTTTTTCATTGTTAGCTTTTCTTTATTGGTTGTATTATGAAATCCTATAGGTTAGGTATTAATCCTAAGGGCGAGCAATATTCGATTTAAACTAAATTAACCGACCATACTGGTTCGTTTCAGTCGGTTCGGTTTTAAAACTAAATCGGTTTAAATTCGATTTATAAAATGATTTTTTTCAGTTATCGGTTTAACCAAATTAACCGAACTTTTAATTTAATATTTAATTTCATGGTGTTCAAGACATACTTTAACTAACTTGTTTAGTCATCAAATACAAAGGCATGTGTTGCAAACAGGTTAAATTTTATTATAAATATAAAATTTACTATATAGAATTTCTCCAAACATGAATTTACGTTTTACTTTGAGTGAAATCATCATTTAAATAATAATACATCCTTCAAGTTCAGTTAAATCGATTACTGACCGAATTAACCGAAATGAATTTGGTACGGTTTGAAAAAAAAATCGATTTCAATTCGGTTTGAGTTTTTTTACCTTAAAACCAACCGAACTGACCGAATGCTCGCTCTTAACTGATCCATCCATTTTGGACTTATTTAATTATGTTATCTCCAACCAATTTGAAGCGACACTGAAAAGCTGGCCTTCGCAGTCCTCAAATGAAACAGGATTTGTAATATCTATAGAGATGGCGTTTACTGTTTTCATTTTATTCTTATATGTGAATCCTAAGTTCTCGATATGGCCGCATGAACCGTTCACTGAGATGTTTATGACAATACTTTGTGAAATCAAAATTGTTGTACATGTTGCTAATAAACTTCCACAGTGGTAGAGATCACAAATCTAATCTAATACTATATTGTAAAGTTTAATCTTGCATAATAATTTTTTTCAATTATAATATAAATCGTTTTTTATATCGCATGCTTAGCTGAGTTGGTCAGTGTTTCCTAGGGACCTTGGATCCAAGTTCCTTGAGGTTATGAGTTATGGTCTGCTTAACTTAGCACCCCTTAAGGTGGGTGATTGTCTCGATTAAATGCTAAGAATTAAGATGAGGGATTGATACTGTTGTGCATAATAATATAATTTTTGTTTGATGATAATATATATGTATTCAATAAATGCATTTGTTATTGTATTATTTTATCTTTCACACAATTAAATATTTGTAGAATAAAATAATCAAACTTGGAATTTTTAATTGAACAGATATTTTAATCAAACAAATTGTTATTACATCTTTAAATAATACACATTTTTGTTTTCACTATATCACAATACTCAATCACTATACAAATTATCATATTCTCACATAAACACCCTCATTATAGATTCATACACAAAACTCTCTCACTCAAACTCGATTTAAATCTGTATTTGCTTGTTCCAATAACTTTCTAGTCATTTATTATATTTGTTGGATAAATTCTCTACACCATACTGTCAAGTTTGCCACATTCAGTGTGCAGAATTTACCACGGTTCTAAGCTATGGCAATTGTACCACAGTCTTAGACCGTCCTAAAGTAAATAAGCACTGATTTGAGCTATGTCAATAGTAGCACAGCTTGAAACTGTTGCAACATGCTTCTATTAATTTTTTAGTTCTTCGTTTCACAAACAACCCCATCCCTCCCCCTCTCAGAACCCCCTTTTGCTCAGGAAAAGATGTGCATTATTTGAAAAATGTGTTGCTAAAGGCACCTTATTTTCTTCTTTCTAATACCATTATTAAAAAATACTATAAAACTTTACGGTACACTCATTATATTATCAACTTTTTAGCGGACTATCATATATATCATTTTCATTTTTTTTCGCATGGCGAACAACCGCCGACCATCATCATCTTTCACGACAATCAACCACCGAACAATATTAGTTCGGTGATTGATGACCATAAAAAATGATGTTAGTCGGCGGTGGTTTAGCATGTAAAATGATTTTGAACAATAGTTATTTTCGTATGAAATGTGCTTGTCATTTGGCAGCAGCAGAAAGTAATAAAATTTAGTGTGTTTACTGTTTTTATCTTAGACAAATTCCATTTAAACCCATAATCTTGCTGAGTATATCCATGAAATATAGAAAAAAAGTAAAATCCAGCCTTTTGCTGAAGTTACCCGTGCATAATTAAAAAATAGACAATTTTGCCCTCCCACATAGGTAGGAATTCTGCATGGTGCTCTAAAGGCATTTCGTAGAGCAACTACGTGGTGCATTTAGGATACACGTAGTGCCCCTGCGTGATGCCTTCATGGTACCATGTAATGGTCCTACGTGGTGCCTTAAAGGCACCACGTAGTTGTCTTACTAGGTGTGTTGACAAATTCAAAAAAAAAAAAAAAAAAAAAAAAAAGTACTATTGAGCAGGGCAGTTTTGTCATAATTTTTTTTAGAAAAACACGGGCATATTCAGCCACTTCGTTCCAAAATTTCTGTTCCACAGGTCGAAAATTTTCAATCAATTTTCGTTCCACAAATCCACTGTATTCTTGATCTATGTCAATGCGTTGCTTCTTCAGTCATGTATCCACTAATCGACGCTATCGTCATCCCACAAATCCACATATTCGCCCGTGACCTAATTCTTGGATCTACGTCAGTTCGACTGCAGCACGGTATAGTGGAATATCATGATATTATAAAAATTATTCTGCTTGCTTAAGCAAAGGTAAAATGTTATTGTCACCGTTTAAGCTTGGAAATTGAAGTTACTGTTTGATTTCTGAAAAAAGCGCTTTTTCAAGTGCTGAACAAAAGCACTTAATTAGTTCAGCAGCGTTAATCATGTTTGGTAGGAGGAGCCATTCAGCAAAACTTATTCAAATCAGCAAAATATCATTCAACTAAAAAATTGAGCTTTTTTGAGCTTGTCAACCCACTACGATATTTATAATGGATGCCCCTAGTTCTTTTTATATGCTGCAAGCACAGCAATTTTATTAAAGAAAACAACTTTATCATTCTCTGGTGCACAGCATTTCTCAGCATTATTAGTATAATGAATTCATACTTAGCCAGTTTGGTCTTGTGTCTTTTTTTTCATGTTATGTTAGTTCTAATTTGGTTTACCATTACAATCTAGTTTTCATCGTCAAAAGTATCATGACAGCGTAGTGTGGCAAATTTGAATTTCCATTTGGATTTGTAGTATTAAACAAAAACCGTAAATCAGTGGCAATCTAAAATGATTGTTGGTTGTAAACTGTGAATCGGTGACAAAATGTATGTTGAAGGTCAATTTCGTTAATGAAAAGTGTATTAGAATAAAACAGATTTTTAATCAGCAAAAAATCAAACAACATTTCAATCATTCAGTATTCAGTATTCAGCACTACCATTCAACATTCAGCTTTCAGCATTAAACATTCAACATTCAACGCTACCATTCTAACATTTCAATCATTCATTGATTTGTGCTGACATAATTTGATTAATTGTGGTTTGTCTAAATTGAGATGATTGTGGTGGATTTGTTCATCCTTGACGTTGTGTCATCGTGAAGAAGATGAGGGGATGTGTGTTTTGAACTTGTTGTTTGCCTTGGAGGTGGGGCAGTACTCAGGAAGATGACTACTCACTATACCCACTTTACAGAACTTGGGAATGCTACCTAACATTATTTCTTCCTCCTTCATTAATCACCTAACGCGTATTAAGTGTTTGATTAAATTCTTGCAGCTTCGTTTGTTTAGTTTTCATCCAGCAACTTGGGTAATATGTTTCATAATTATATCAAATGAAGACATATTAGATTCTTCATTATACTAGAAGGCATATTGCTCAAGTGGCATCATATAATTTCTAATGTTAACATTATTTACATTATGCAACTAACACTAAATTTTAATAAAGGAAATCTGTTTTTTTTTTCTCCATTCATATTTTCTGCTTTGCTGTCAATTTGTTTGAATCTGTCAAAATATATTTGTCTCTATGAATAGAATTCATTTGAATAACTATCGAGCTGTGACATTGATTTTTATGTAATTGTTTTGTAGAAAAAATGTATGCATTTTGTTTTATGTTTCCAAGTTGACTACGTTCGTAAATATGTTTCATGTTTCCAGGTTTTTATTTTTATTTATTTATTGACTTTTTGTATGTAGCAGAGTCCTGATGGTGATATTATAGATTGTTGTCGCAACTCATTTTCAACCAGCATTTGATCATCATAAAAGGGTCAAAAGCCATTGATGTGCATTCCTCAATTTTCCTTTCTTTTCTGTATTTATACGGGATGCTACAATCTCTTGTGCTTTGGATTTGTACGAGTGGATAATAAAGTTGCTATTGGAGCCGCTATTTTACCGAGGTCATTATATAACGGTGTTCAGTTTGATATCAGCCTCCTTATAGGGAACATAGATTTGAATTAAATTTCACGTTAATTGCTTTTCAAATAACAGCGCTCAGTTTGTTGACGTGCTGGGATGACATAATGCATCTATCCTGCTTGCTACTGGTAAATAGGTCACCGAATTATACATAACAACCATATTAACATTAAATTGTCGCTTGAGTCTAGAGAATCAAATAACAAATCTAACAGATTGAATTGGCAACAACTGAGACGAGACCATCAACTCTGAAACCATAGACCATCTCCCTGTATGTTCTCTGTCTAAGGAACAAAGAACAATGTTGCAAAGCAACATAACCGATGATAAGATAAAGGATGCGCTCTTCTCGAAAACCAAAAGCAGTGCAGGAGGCCGAAATAGCTATTCTTGTTTCTTTATAGCTTGTTGAGACATTGTTAAATTTGAATTCCTATGAGCTATTCAAAATTTCTTCACTTCTAATAGAATGTTGAAGAGTGTAAACTCAACAATAATACGCCTTACCCCAGAAACAAAGATCCCGACAACATTGTGCCAGGATCTGCTGTAACACATTGTACAAGCGTATGTCAAAAATTCAAGCCTGCAAACTCAAGGCAGTGCTCCCCAATCTTGTTTCAAGTAACCATAACGCTTTCCTGCCTGATCTGAATATTATTGACCACATCCTAATGTCGTATGAGCCTATTAGAGGTATGAATGCAGTCACCTCCATTCCTATGTCATAATAAAAACTGATTTCTGCTATCGCATGGAGGTCTTGGTATAATAAGGTTCTGGTCTGTTGGAATGAACCCGCATATGCAACCCACCTCCAAGAAATTGTAAATGATTGAAAGTCTATATGGATGAATTGGTGTTGAAAACATTATATAGGTTCTAAGGACTTTTGGCTGTTGGGAAAGAGACAATATATCAGCTAGGTGTGGAAAGCAATTATAAGAACCAAGAATAATATGAAGGGGAACATGCAATTAGCTATACCTCAGAACTCTTAATTTTTCTGGTTGACCCTTGGATCAGGGCATGGTGCTTGGAGATGTTCTATCTTACAAGGAACAAATTCGGTGCAGCATTCCCCTAAATATGATGATATCAAACTACTACCCCTATAATCATGTCCACATCCCTCATTGCAGCAACCCCAGAGTCCAAGCACTGTAGCAGCGAATCACCTGTCTTAAGCCTATAACAGCTATGCATGACATGTATCTTTGGTGCTGTCCCCTTTATTAAGTTCTCAATAGGTCATATCTATAGCCAGCTGGCTGTCCAAGACGTTACTTGAATCGGTCCTGTCACTCCAAAGTGTGGGAAAGCTCAGGAACACAGACAAATTTGTTGCTATGGAAACTCCTCAAAAAAGCCTTACTTACTCGTGACAAACTTTAAAAAATGGGATTGCTGAGCTTCTTTTTATGCACATTTTGTTAAGCCAGTAGCGAATCAAACCTGCACATATTTTTATAATGCAAAGTTGTCCTGGTAATTTGGAGGAATGTCTTACATGCTGGAGGCTGTCATCAGCTGAATGCTTATAGTGCCACTGATTGATTTACGATTTGTCAAGTGACGAGATGTAAGACTGATAGGCCGAAGTTCCTGCTGCTATCGCTAAAAATTATTACCGAAGTATGGAAGGCAAAGAAATCCTACTTTAAAAAACAGGAGTGTGTAGGAGCTGACAATCCACTATTTGCAAAAGATATACAAGTGGCTTAACATTCTGGAAGATTCTTTTGGGTTAACACAATAACACGGACATTGCTGGCAGATCCTTCCTACTCAACCATTCAGCGAACCACGCGAAAATGGTTCAACTTGGGGGCGAAACCATAAATTCAAGACCTTTATTTGACCATTTTAGCTGAATATGTCTTTTAAAATATTTTGAAGTTTCTTTTCCTTGAATTAACCAATTTACTCTTTGTGTCGAATTTTAAAGTTGACTACGTTTGTTTTAATTTCTTTTTTTGCCATATGAATTGCAGTTTAACATAGAAATGTTTATCGTTTCTGCAGGTGTTATGGCTGAAGGAAAAAGCACAGCTGCCTAATAAAACACCAACCAGTTGCACTACAAAACGGAGCAGACCTCTCATCATTCTATCTGTGCAAATTTGAAGGCTACCAAGAAACAGTGTACTCGTACTCCATGCTTCAGTTCTACCAAAGACCTGGATTGCTTTGTTGCTGTATATTCAATAAAAATATCATTGTTCTCAGGTACTTATTATGATGCGTGTTTTGATATGTTCATGTACTTATGTTGTCATTTGTTTTTGATGCGTGTGAAACAAAATGCTAATATGTTTGAAAGAGATTTCCGACCAGCGCTTGGTACCTCTCAAGCATGCTTAGAAGAATGCTATGCAAGACTATTTGTGAAAGGCGAAAAAGGATTCCCGTCGCAGCATTTGCGATATCTGGCTGTGCTTCAGCTGAAGGTATGCAGACGGTGCAAACCATTTAGTCTTCTCCTTGGATAGGTATACGAGACTGATTGCCCTGATATAGACCTTTGGTTCTACTAAGAAATGGTTAATATCTTCTTCTTAGTCAGCAGCTTTATCTTTAATTACATATTTCAGCAATTTTGACTTTTGCCCACTGTACTAATGTTGAATGGGATAGACAAAGCTTCTGAAAATGAGAAATGCATGCAGGTAGACATTTTATAAAATGATTCCACAGTGCTTAGCATGAATTCTTTTAGAGAATTGTTTAAGGGCCTCCATGTTTTGTTAAGCGGTGGATAAATTTAAGTGGACTCCATCTTATTTTTTATTTTTTATGGGGGGTTTGGAATTTTAAAAATGTGAAAAATAGGGAGAAGGACAAACTTAACAAAAATTTTGGTGAAAAGTATGTAAAGTTTAGAATTTAGTGAGAAGACCAAATTATAGTGTAAATGGGAAAATGTTAGTGGGCCCCCTTAAATTCCACCTTTATAGTGTAAATATGTCTTCCTTAATTTTGAAACTTTCCATACATTTCACCAAATTTTTTCTTCAAAGTTTGTCCTTTAAAAGAAAATCTTCTTTTAAAAATAAAATAAAATATAGACTAAAGTACCCCGGCCTCATCATCTCTTAAACCCCATCGATCAAAATTCAATCTCAGTTCGATCTGAACACGCCGCAAGGTAAAGAAAAAAAAAATCAAACGTTAAAAGATCCCCTTTTGAAATTTTAGATTTTGTTGAAAAAGATGAATACAATTTGCAAAAAGCGGATGAATTTCGTTCATTTGCGCGAATGATGAATAATGTTCGTCGTGGAAAGTTTGGATTATGTTCGAGGGTGAATGCAGTGTGTTACGGTTTAGATCTTACAGTTTGATTAGAAAAACAACATCGTTGTTCGATGATTTGTCAAAAGCAATTACATTAAAACAGTGTACATATTCTGTAACGACCCGTATTCTACGCATCATAGGATCGTAGGATATTTATTTCTTTCACAGACGAAGTCGTATGGTCATGTAACTTTGGAAGACGACTATTGGAGTCATTTCCCATGTTCATGATTTTTCCCGATTTTTGAATGACCATTTTACCCCTAGTTGGCACTGTTTTGGCCATAACTTTTGACTGAAAATGAATTTTGACCTGAAACCACTTCCATTGGCTTCGGATGATGGTTTCTCTTTCCGTAGAGTGGTCACATTAGCCAAACGGACTCACCGTTTGGGAGATATGGCTGAAATAAGTTTCAGATGGTGAAAAACAGCTTAATTGGGCTTAACCGGGTGATTAACTGCTAGGCCCAAAGGGAAATTTCGGGATTAGGAGTTTAAAAGGGCTGTTAGGGTTTGGAGAATACCTTTTTCTCATTTTTCAGCCGTCACTATTCATTCCTCTTAACCTAGCCATGACCTCCACTCTCTAAATCTCTCTAAAACACCCAAAATCACTTTCTAATTGAAGATTAGGCTTAGCAAACATCAAATCAAGGGGTATTAGCACGAGAACCGAGGTAAAGCTGCTGTGTAAGATTGGGAACAGCGCCAAATCAGAGAATATTTCAGTTTTGAGGTTTTAGTTGTGGCAAAGGTGAGTGATAACATCGTTTTGACACTAATTACAGTTAATTAAGGGTAATTAGTGAAGATTAGCGAATTTATACACCAAAAAATTCTGGAAAAATGTTCAGAAATTCTTAAATAATATTTTATGCCTCTGTTAGAAACTTGGTTCGATTTAGTTAAGTTTTATTAATTCTATGATTAGTCTTATTTAATCATGCTTAAGGGAAAAATGGGATTTTGGGCATCTTTGATCCATTTTGACATGTAAATTCGTGGTTTTGGTGTTTGTGGTTGCTCTTACATGTTGCTATGACTCTATGGTACGTTTATGATTGATTAGAATAGTTAAATTGGTCGAAAACGTCGTCGAATGGCTTAGAAAGCTCGCTGGAAAGTTGCAGAAATGTGCAGGTTCCGAACCGGTTCGGATCGGAGCAGGGGTCGGATCGGATTAGTGAACTGACCAAGGAAATCCGAACTGGATTGGGACTTGTCACTGGAGGAGGCTTGGCGAGAAGGAAGGCCGTTTACTTAGAGTTGGAGTGGACAAAAGGGATCGGATCGGAAGAATAATGGAGACCAGATCGGATCGACTCAAGAATGGAAGGCTACGACTGGAGCAAGGCGAAGGGAGCGGATCGGATCGGAGCAGATGGAGAACGGGAGCGGATCGGATCGGAGTAGATGGAAAACAAGGGAGTTGATCGGAGAAAACTGGGAGGAAGACAGTGACCCGACCCGACCCGGAGGAGGACACCGACCCGACCCGACCCGAAGTGGAGTATCCGACCCGAACCGATGAAGGTGATGACTACCGACCCGAACCGACGAAGGTGATGACTACCGAACCGAACCGACGAGGGTGATGACTACCGAACCGAACCGAATTCTAGGACTGTTACTGCGCGACAACTCTTCTGAAGACCCACTCCAATTCGACCAAACCCGAGATGCAAAGGAAGTCCGAATGAGAAGTTAGAGCTCAAGATTCAGATGGAAATCAACGAGTTCGCTTCATGGTTGGGCTTTGCTGCGGGACGCGTGCCAAGGAGTTATCGACGTCTATAGCTTTGGACCACTATGGTAGGAGGTATGAAGGCGGATTCAGGGCCATTATGGCATCGGTAGAACCAAGGGCTACGACCAATGAAGTGGGTCATTGAAATGTTTGGTCATGACTCCATGTGTTTAGCTTGGTCACAGCAGGGTTTCTACAAGTCGGGATTCGTCGTTACCTCAAGTCATCTAGTGTTCCAAAGTGGTAGATATCGTATGCTTTACGCACTGAGTGAGAGATGTGAGGATGGTTGCTATGGATGATTTGTTTGCTATCATTGTGACATGCACACCCCACCCCCGTATTCTTTACACTATTTATTATGGCACCTTAGAGTATTGTACGGTATGTGGTACTAACTCTTTGGTTGCAGGTCCAGGTTCAGGTATGGTTTAGTATACCTGTTATCATTTTGTTTAGATGCTTATCGCTCATACTAGGCTTTATGTCTGACCCAGAGTTTTATGTCTCCTCTTATTACTCTGGGTGCTCACACGAGCAGACTAGAGACAGGTTAGCTGGTGATGCACGGGTAGATGATCCGGAGACGAGCAGGAGGCTTCCACGTAATATATACATAATATTCTCCCTGTGTTGAAGATCACTGCTTGGGCATTGGTGGTGCATCTTCTACTTTAGCTTTCTTTTGTTTAGAGACAGTCAAATTTGGAAAATTGTAATAAGCTGTATTTGAATTTCCGCTGCTCTGATGATTGATGTTGATTTTAGTTATCAGCTTATGCACTGTCTCACCTGTTTTATGTCAAGTATGTTATTATTATATTTTATTCCATGCGCTGTGAGATATTCTACAGGTTCCTCGTTTAGTCCATTCCCTTCTTTCCTTTCTTTGGCGACCGTTCTGTGCTAACTGTACATGTGTACAGCGCCCTTTTGGAGTAAATGTCGGTTGGTGCGAGGCGGGCCGTCACACTTGGTATCAGAGCTCTAGGTTGCGTAGTTAACCTAGGGAAGTTATCAGGGAGAGATAATATACGTATACGAGAGAGCGTATTTGTGATTATTTTGGTTTTCAAAAGCTATATATATACTATTAGTAGTATAAGAATGAAGTCGTGCTGCACTAGCAGCACTATGGAGTCGTTAATCGTTCCCTTTTTCAGATTGACGATGAGCCGATATACTAGAGGTGCTGGTAGGGGAGCCAATAATGGGAATGCTGCTGACATGAGGACGATGCTTACTGACCTCATGAGAGAGATGCTTAGAGATGTACAGAGGGCAGCTCCCAATGGCGGAAATGGTGGTGGTCCAATAGTGCAGGCGCCAAGAGTCGACTTTGCCAAGCTGAATAAGGATTATACTAGTCTTGGTGGGAAGTCGTTCCACGGAACGGAGTCGGCCACGGATGTTCAAGATTGGTTGGATAGTTGCGAACGTATCTTCGAGGATTTGGGTATCGAGGATGCGATGAAGAGAAAGTTAGCGTCCCGTCAGCTGCAAGGGCGGGCAATGAATTGGTGGAATGCTATAAAGGCGGCTACTCCCGAAGATCAGATTACTTGGGAGCAGTTTAAGGCTCGCTTTAGCGAGAAGTTCATTCCAGCTGCTCAGAAGTCAGTGCTGTTTAAGAAGTTCTTGGAGCTCAAGCAGAATGGCAGAGCTGTCTCGGAGTATATTGCTGAATTTGACACTTTGTCAAAATATGGGTTATCTCTTATTGATACTGCCGAGAAAAAGAATGAGAAATTCATAACTGGTTTGGATCAGTACTTGGGAGAAAAACTTATTAACCACATCGATGAGACGTTTGAATCGATTGTGGGGAAAGCATTAAGATCAGAAAGCCTCTACCCTAAGCCGAAGACTGAGGTTGCATCTGTAGATGAGCCAAAGCCACAAGCAAGTAGTGGAGGCAAGGGTGGTTCCCAGAATAAGAGAAAGCAGAGTCAGACTAAGGATGGCCAGAAGAAAAAGAATAAGCAAGATGTGGAGTGCTTCAGCTGTGGTAAGAAGGGCCATTATGCTAGTAATTGTCGGGCCAAGCCAGCGGATATGAAGTGCTTCAACTGTGGCCAAATGGGACATCACAAGGACAAGTGTCCACAGCCCCCTAAAGAAAAGCAAATGGTGAAAGCCTACGCTCTTAATGCTATTCCTTCTTCGTCGAATGCCCCAACTGCGGCGGAGAAGGGAAAGAATGTCGTCATTCAAGGTATGCTTTCTGTTTATGATGTTCCTGTTAGAGTTTTGTTTGATACCGGAGCTTCCAGTTCTTTCATATCTAGTGACCTGGTAGATAGGTTGGGATTGGAGCCCGAGATTGTCGATAGACCTTTAGTAGTGACGAACCCGATTGGTGGTTCTACTAGCCTTAGCATGATTTGTCGTAGTGTGGTCTTATCGAGTCATGGATGCATGTTTGTTTGTGATTGCTTTGTTATAGGCTTTACTGGGTTTGGCATTATTTTGGGAGTAGATTGGCTCCAAAGGTACGGGGTGGTGGTAGACTGTGAGGGCTTTTTGGTGACAGCTAGAGCGGATGATGGACGGAGGATAGTGTTTGGTGGTCTACCCAGTAAGGGGGTATTGGCTAGTTTTCTAAACTCCCTCGACATTCCGCATAGTGAGTTGTCAGGTTTGCCCGTGGTTGGCCAGTATCCGGATGTTTTCGAAGAAGTGACCGGACTTCCACCACACCGAGAGATTGAGTTTCGTATTGATTTGGTAAAGGATGCCAGGCCTATAGTGATGCCACTTCGTCGTATGGCACCAAGAGAGCAGCGAGAGCTCGAGGTGCAAGTCAGCGATCTTTTGAAGAAGGGATTTATCAGAAGGAGTGTTTCTGAATGGGGAGCACCAGTTGTGTTTGCTACCAAGGCAGATGGTTCCCTTCGTTTGTGTGTAGACTACCGCGAGTTGAATAAAGTGACGAGGAAGAATAAGTATCCTCTACCGCGGATAGATGATTTGTTCGATCAGTTGAGTGGCGCGAGAGTATTTTCTCAGTTGGATCTCGCGACAGGTTTTCATCAGCTTAGAGTGGAAGCTGAGAGTATAGCTAAAACGACATTTCGAACGTCGTCTGGATATTATGAATGGTTGGTCATGCCATTCGGGCTGACCAATGCCCCAACATATTTTGTGGATCTTATGAATAAGGTATTCAGAGATCAGTTGAATAAGTTTGTCCTTGTGTTCGTTGATGATATTTTGGTCTATTCGAGGACAGAGGAAGAACACAAGGAACATTTAAGAGTAGCGATGGAGGTGTTGAGAAAACACCAATTGAAAGCAAAGTTTTCTAAGTGTCACTTCTGGAAGAGGGAAGTGAGGTTCTTGGGCCATGTTGTATCAGAGCATGGTATTGTCGTGGACCCAGCGAAGGTGGCTACGGTACAGGATTGGCCTACGCCCAAGAATGCAACAGATGTAAGAAGTTTCTTGGGGTTAGCTGGATATTATCGTAAGTTTATCCAAGGTTTCTCCAAGTTAGCAGCACCATTGACCCAGTTGACCAAGAAGAATCAAGCTTTTGTCTGCGATGAAAGGTGCGAGAATGCATTCAAGAGTCTAAAGGACAAGTTGACAAGCGCACCAGTGTTAGTCATTCCTAAGGGGGATGAAGAGATGACGGTATACACGGATGCCTGTGGTACCGGACTGGGTGCTGTATTGATGCAAGGCGGTAGGGTTGTAGCTTATGCAAGTCGGCAATTGAAACCGCACGAGAAAAGATACCCTACCCATGACTTGGAATTGGCAGCGATCGTGTTCGCGT
Organism: Allium sativum; assembly: GCA_030737875.1. Classification (NCBI taxonomy): domain Eukaryota; kingdom Viridiplantae; phylum Streptophyta; class Magnoliopsida; order Asparagales; family Amaryllidaceae; genus Allium; species Allium sativum. The sequence continues at coordinate 790,935,237 of CM060919.1, read as the reverse complement.
TAAAGATGTGGAGACACTATCTCTTGGGAGAAAGATTTGAGCTGTTTACAGATCATAAGTCGTTGAAGTATCTCTTCTCTCAGAAGGATCTAAATCTCCGGCAACAAAGGTGGTTAGAGTTCTTGGCTTCCTATGATTTTGACATCGCATATACACCAGGAAAGGGCAATGCGGTGGCTGATGCATTGAGTAGAAGACATGCCAGCTTAGGGGCTATGTTCCTTGAATGGAAGCAACTGGAGTATATCGCGGGGTTTGATTTCAGACCAAAGTGCGAATTGGATCCAGAAATGTTAGCAAGTTTGACGATCAGACCCACTTTAATTGAGCGGATCGGCTCTAGTCAGAGGGACGATCCTAGCCTATTGGAAATCATCTCCAAGTTAAAGATGGATATCGATGAGGAGATGAACAAGTATGGGCTTGATCGAGATGGATGGCTTAGGAAGAATGGAAAGCTTGTTGTACCCAATGTCAATGGATTGAGAGATGAAGTGCTTAGAGAATGTCATCACTCAAAACTGACTATACACCCCGGTGGTAATAAGATGTATCGAGATATGAAGCAGACTTACTACTGGGAAGGGATGAAAAGAGACGTTGGGAAGTTTATATCCAAATGCATGAATTGCCAGCTAGTTAAAGCAGAGCAAAAGAAGCCTAGTGGGTTGTTACAACCATTAGAAATTCCCGAATGGAAATGGGAGCAAGTCTCGATGGATTTCATCGATGGTTTACCAAGGACTAGATCGGGACATGATAGCATTTGGGTGATTGTGGACCGATTGACTAAAAGCGCAAGATTTATACCAGTTAAATCGACCAGAACGGCAGCTAAATTAGCAGAATTGTATATGAAGTGGGTAGTGAGATTTCATGGAGTACCTAAAAACATTGTGAGCGACCGAGACCCGTTGTTCACTAGTGGGTTTTGGAAGATCTTGCAAGAGGCTCTAGGGTCAGAGGTACATCTCAGTACCGCATATCATCCTCAGACCGACGGTCAGACGGAGAGGGTGAATCGTATTTTGGAAGATCTCTTGAGAGCGTGTATATTGGATTTTGGTGGCTCATGGGATGACCATTTGCATCTAGTAGAGTTTGCATATAATAATAGCTACCAATCCAGTATTGGTATGGCTCCGTTTGAAGCTTTGTACGGAAGACCGTGTAACTCACCATCATGTTGGATAGAGACTGGCGAGAAGTTTATGCTTGGACCAGACGTGGTGAGGGAAACTTCAGATAAAATCAAGATCATTCAACAACGAATGAAGGCAGCCCAAGATAGGCAGAAGAGTTATGCTGATAAGAGAAGAAGAGACTTAAAATTCTCCGTTGGTGACTCGGTGTTTGTCAAGATTTCTCCGTTGAAGAGCATAATACGATTTGGCAGAAGAGGCAAGTTGGCACCAAGATTCGTTGGCCCATTCCCTGTTCTTGAACTAGTCGGGAATTTGACATATAGAATTGACTTACCAGAGAAGATGGCGGGAGTTCACAACGTATTTCATGTTTCCCAACTAAGGAAGTTCGTTCACGACTCAGATATGACTATTTCACCTGATCAGTTAGAGGACTTCGAAGTAGAACCCGAGGCGGTTGGGAACCGCAAGCCGGCCTGTATTGTCGCCCACGACATGAAGCAACTTCGAAGGAAGGCGGTGAAGCTAGTCAAGGTACAGTGGAGCGAGGACGAGAATGATTGTACTTGGGAAACAGAGGAGAACATTAGGAAGACACACCCAGAACTCTTTGCCTGGTAAGATTTTGACTTCGATTTAGTTTTCCGCATGCTAGGATAGGCTTGTTTGCTTGTTTTGCATGTTTGATTGTTGTATGTGGTTGTTAGGCATGCGGGATCCTTTGTGTGTTTAGGGTTAAGGAATTTCGGGGACGAAATTTCTTAAGGGGGGGAGAATGTAACGACCCGTATTCTACGCATCATAGGATCGTAGGATATTTATTTCTTTCACAGACGAAGTCGTATGGTCATGTAACTTTGGGAGACGACTATTGGGGTCATTTCCCATGTTCATGATTTTTCCCGATTTTTGAATGACCATTTTACCCCTAGTTGGCACTGTTTTGGCCATAACTTTTGACTGGAATTGAATTTTGACCTAAAACCACTTCCATTGGCTTCGGATGATGGTTTCTCTTTCCGTAGAGTGGTCACATTAGCCAAACAGACTCACCGTTTGGGAGATATGGCTGAAACAAGTTTCAGATGGTGAAAAACAGCTTAATTGGGCTTAACCGGGTGATTAACAGCTAGGCCCAAAGGGAAATTTCGGGATTAGGAGTTTAAAAGGGCTGTTAGGGTTTGGAGAATACCTTTTTCTCATTTTTCAGCCGTCACTATTCATTCCTCTTAACCTAGTCATGGCCTCCACTCTCTAAATCTCTCTAAAACACCCAAAATCACTTTCTAATTGAAGATTAGGCTTAGCAAACATCAAATCAAGGGGTATTAGCACGAGAACCGAGGTAGAGCTGTTGTGTAAGATTGGGAACAGCGCCAAATCAGAGAATATTTCAGTTTTGGGGTTTTAGTTGTGGCAAAGGTGAGTGATAGCATCGTTTTGACACTAATTACAGTTAATTAAGGGTAATTAGTGAAGATTAGCGAATTTATACACCAATAAATTCTGGAAAAATGTTTAGAAATTCTTAAATAATATTTTATGCCTCTGTTAGAAACTTGGTTCGATTTAGTTAAATTTTATTAATTCTATGATTAGTCTTATTTAATCATGCTTAAGGGAAAAATGGGATTTTGGGCATCTTTGATCCATTTTGACATGTAAATTCGTGGTTTTGGTGTTTGTGGTTACTCTTACATGTTGCTATGACTCTATGGTACGTTTATGATTGATTAGAATAGTTGAATTGGTCGAAAACGTCGTCGAATGGCTTAGAAAGCTCGCTGGAAAGTTGCAGAAATGTGCAGGTTCCGAACCGGTTCGGATCGGAGCAGGGGTCGGATCGGATTAGTGAACTGACCAAGGAAATCCGAACTGGATTGGGACTTGTCACTGGAGGAGGCTTGGCGAGAAGGAAGGCCGTTTACTTAGAGTTGGAGTGGACAAAAGGGATCGGATCGGAAGAATAATGGAGACCAGATCGGATCGACTCAAGAATGGAAGGCTACGACTGGAGCAAGGCGAAGGGAGCGGATCGGATCGGAGCAGATGGAGAATGGGAGCGGATCGGATCGGAGTAGATGGAAAACGAGGGAGCTGATTGGAGAAAACTGGAAGGAAGACAGTGACCCGACCCGACCCGGAGGAGGACACCGACCCGACCCGAAGTGGAGTATCCGACCCGAACCGATGAAGGTGATGACTACCGACCCGAACCGATGAAGGTGATGACTACCGAACCAAACCGACGAGGGTGATGACTACCAAACCGAACCGAATTCTAGGACTGTTACTGCGCGACAACTCTTCTGAAGACCCACTCCAATTCGACCAAACCCGAGATGCAAAGGAAGTCCGAATGAGAAGTTAGAGCTCAAGATTCAGATGGAAATCAACGAGTTCGCTTCATGGTTGGGCTTTGCTGCGGGACGCGTGCCAAGGAGTTATCGACGTCTATTGCTTTGGACCACTATGGTAGGAGGTATGAAGGCGGATTCAGGGCCATTATGGCATCGGTAGAACCAAGGGCTACGACCAATGAAGTGGGTCATTGAAATGTTTGGTCATGACTCCATGTGTTTAGCTTGGTCACAGCAGGGTTTCTACAAGTCGGGATTCGTCGTAACCTCAAGTCGTCTAGTGTTCCAAAGTGGTAGATATCGTATGCTTTACGCACTGAGTGAGAGATGTGAGGATGGTTGCTATGGATGATTTGTTTGCTATCATTGTGACATGCACACCCCACCCCCGTATTCTTTACACTATTTATTATGGCACCTTAGAGTATTGTACGGTATGTGGTACTAACTCTTTGGTTGCAGGTCCAGGTTCAGGTATGGTTTAGTATACCTGTTATCATTTTGTTTAGATGCTTATCGCTCATACTAGGCTTTATGTCTGACCCAGAGTTTTATGTCTCCTCTTATTACTCTGGGTGCTCACACGAGCAGACTAGAGACAGGTTAGCTGGTGATGCACGGGTAGATGATCCGGAGACGAGCAGGAGGCTTCCACGTAATATATACATAATATTCTCCCTGTGTTGTTGAAGATCACTGCTTGGGCATTGGTGGTGCATCTTCTACTTTAGCTTTCTTTTGTTTAGAGACAGTCAAATTTGGAAAATTGTAATAAGCTGTATTTGAATTTCCGCTGCTCTGATGATTGATGTTGATTTTAGTTATCAGCTTATGCACTGTCTCACCTGTTTTATGTCAAGTATGTTATTATTATATTTTATTCCATGCGATGTGAGATATTCTACAGGTTCCTCGTTTAGTTCATTCCCTTCTTTCCTTTCTTTGGCGACCGTTCCGTGCTAACTGTACATGTGTACAGCGCCCTTTTGGAGTAAATGTCGGTTGGTGCGAGGCGGGCCGTCACATATTCCAACATTAAAACAAATGTTTGTTAAGTGAGTTTATGCGTATGTGTATGAGGTTACTTTTTTTTTTCTTTTTGTGGCTAGTGTGTTTTGTACGTGTTTATTTGTTGTTATTGTGTTCCACGCTTACTTTGATAATGAAAACTAAAGTGAACAATGCTTGAATATGTTATTTTCATGTGTGCAGAACGTTTATTTTCATGTATTATTATTTTTCCTAGGGTGTTGTTATTGACACTCCAACTATTGTTAAGGGGAGATCAGTTTTTAAAAACACTTCAATCTTTGAAAAATTGTTAAGGGCTACACAAACATATTATTTTACACTACTCAATATTCCTGGATTGACCCTTTAAATTAAATTAAAAAAAAACTTACTCGATAAGGAAACCAAATCAAAATAAGCAGCTCGTCACCACTGCACCGAATGCAACATGTAATCAATTATATATGTATTCCACAATGATATGTCGAAAATTAATAATTATTTCGGTGCATTGCCTCCGTAATTATAAAATTCGGCATATTAATGTCAAAAAAAAAAGTTTGATCATATTTCTCTGAAAACGCTTATCCTTTAGGGTTTAAAAATAGTCGATGTATGTGAATCGAAAATAAATTATTACGGCTCTTGTAATATTTGTTAAGGTAAACTTACATTTATTTGTTAAGGAGCTAAATGGATAATAAGGTAAAATTAACTTTATTTTGTTAAGGGACTACTTTTCTCATTGGTATTCCCCTTAATAATTTTTGAAAAAAAATTAAAAAAAATGATCTTCCTTAACAATATTTGGAGTGTCAATAACAATGCCCTTTTTCTATGTGCAGAATTAAATTAAAGTTTATGTTTTAAGGTTGCATTAATGAAGAGTATAGAGTTAGTATTGGAAATTTTATTCATATGTTTAAAGGGAGACTAATTTATTTTATTCCCCCCTTAACAATTTTAAAATAAACTGAAAATGATACTCCCCTTAACCAAAAGTGGAGTTCCTTTAACACCCCCTTCTTTTACTACATTGTGAATTGTACATTGGTGGTAATCATTCTTGATAGCTATTTGATTCAAAACTTCCTAAATAAATATTTCTCAGTGCCACTATGCAGGCGAGGTTGAGGTTGCTATCATTTCCCTGTATATTCATACATAAGCTTTCTGAAAATCCTAACTTTCTGAAAAAACATATAGGTTGCTATCACTCCCAATATATACATATATAAATTTTCTGAAAATATAGTGCTATTGAATTAAAAATAATGCTTGCGTTTTTTGTTTTTAATGTGAAGTGCTGATAGATTAATCTTATGTTTGGGTTGCTTTTGGATTAAGTTTAAAAAGATATAAATCATTGAAAATGTAGGCTCAGATATAATGCTTGTGTACTGAATGTTCGATTCCATCATGCTGAGAAATACTTCTAATTCAAATTGTAAGTAATTCCTCTGTTTTTCCAAAATATCATTTGTTACACCACATAATGCTTCTGAATACTCGCTAGTCGGCTCTACAAATTAAATTGCACTTAAACAGCACTATAAATATGCTGACATGATATATGAAATATATCATATTAGATAAGAAATATATCATATTAGATAAGAAATATCTTCTATTAATGTATAAATTAAAAGTACACATCTTGAGTATGTTAACTGTCTAGAATTTATTTTAGGTTTCTGTAACCAATTGTTTTTTCATTGTCTTTGAGACTTCATTCTATCTTTATCACTTTATACTTCTTTGTAGCAAGACATGTTCAACATTTCATTAAAAAAAGGTTTTATTAAACATTCAGAACTAACTAAACTGAAACCTAAGTTAAGGCTCTTATTTCCCAATTAAGATTGGATGACTGCACTGCTTACTATCCTGGTGGGAAGATGCAATTGTTTTTTTCTTTTCTTGCTTAGTGGTGGATGTGCTGTCTGCCTTCAAATAAAATAGGTTTTAGTTTCAAAGATAAAGATGAAACTTTATGCTAATCCCAATAGTTATGGTATCTTTTTAGGTCCTCAGTTTCCTGCAATTTCTTTCAGTCAATGTAGGATGCAATGCAAAATTTTGAGATCTACTTTGGTTTAAACATGAATTAAAACAAAAATGATTATTTATGAAATGATTATATGCCTTCGATTTTAATATTGGTTCTTACTAATGTATAGTTTTATAAGAGCAAATGTCAGTTATTAGGGAAAATACAACAGGATTGTTGTAACTGGATTCAAGAATATAGCTTGAAACCAAGAATGAAATAAGACCATTCTTCAGTTCAAGATCGCATCAAACCCATAAAAGCTAAAAGAAGTATTTTTATGTTGAGTGTTGTATTATAATTTATGGTGGAAGTCTCAGCCATGCATATGCGTTAACATCAGTAGAAAACATATTGGTTATTTAGTGATTGAAATAGTTGAAAACTTGAAAGAAGATGGCATATTAGAATAAATTTAACCAATGTATGCAACGGTGGTAATACAGATTATATATTCTGGAATTGCTCTTTCAGCAAATGCAGCTTTTACACTTGGAGTTGTTAGTCCTACGATATTTGTTCTGTGCCGACGAGCTTCAGTTGTTCTTGCTTTAGCTCTTGTTTTTGATTTTGCTCTCGTGAGGTAATCTTTTTCTTTTCTTTCTTTCTATCTTTTCTATTACAATATAATTTACCCTTGCTTGGATCTTGTCTATGATTTAAAAATAAAGCAGTATGCTGTAAAACAACTGATCATAATATGATGTGATAAGATAGAACAGTATATAAGTATTTTCTTTTGACCTTAATTATGAGTGATTCGATTTTATACTATACACCATATCTAATGTTTTTACCGTGTGTTTGCAAACAGAAGGGACCTTAAGTTTCTTGAAGCATACACGCAAAAGCGTCCATCAAGTGATGTAAGTATTTTCTATTGATGTATGGTTTTGGTGATATAGTTGAATCTGCATTTTGGTGATATTGTTGTCTGGGCGTTGATGCTCAGACTCCTGGAACCTATTTTATGTTTTCCTAGGCTTCAGGTTAACTCACTAAGGGAGCTACATGAATTATGTCAATCTTGTGATTTGACATTAAATTTGCCAGATCTAGTGAAATAGAATCAAAATTTCAGTGTGCAAGTAGAAATTCAAGGAAATGGTAAAATATGAAGTTACGCAGCTATGAATAAAAACTCTAAAGTAGCCAGAAGATTAGATGTAGTGTTTGGTTTATTTTGTATTTTGACTTTTGAACTTTCAACTTTAACTACATATAATGAGACAGGTGAATGGATGACAGAGAGGATGGATGGAAACTTTAAGACACGACGGAGAGATTGGACGGACGACGAAAAGTTGAATTATCTTTTGTTCTTCCGTTGATTTTCTAAAACACGAAAAATAAGAAAAAGTTTTCCCGTTCTATGTGTTAAGTTTATTTTCTAACTCAGTCCTTTTTGATGTCATTCGCATTTTTATATAAGCGAAAAACCAAAATTAAAAAGGGTAACCAAACGCATTATTAGGGTGTGTTTGGTTTACATTTTGAGTTTTCAATTTTAAGTTTTCATGGTTGTTTTCAAATTTTTATTTTGAATATTTTCACTATTTCTCAAAATGCATTTGGTTATCCTTTTTCCGAAAATAAGTTTCCAAAACTAAAAATTGAGAAATACGTTTGGATTGAAATATAATTTTCAAATTTTGAAAATTTGAGTTTTCATTTTGCCAATTCAAACATATACTTTTCAAATAGGCCCCCAATAATATATATTGTTTAGTTTTCATGTTTGCATGAACGTACTACATGTTGTAAATCAAACAAAAAACAAAATAAAAAATTCAAACATAAAGAAGTTGAATATAAACAAATGTGAATATATCAAGCTGCTAATTAAAAATTGATAATAGATGAAAGACAATAAGCTGAATTCTAAACATAATGATTAAGCATTAAAGAGAATACGATATTTTAAACTACATGAGGTCGAATTGTACAAGAATAAAATTACAACAAAAAAGTTCATAACACGGTTTTAAATATGTAATATAAGAGATAAGCTAGAAAAGAGAAAGTTGAAAAGAACAATTCAAGCATCTTTCATAACAGTAGGATATTTATATCAACCACAAATTTTGTAAGCAACGCGCTTATGATATCTTTCAATCACATCTACAAACAATAGTACAAAAGTAAGACATTTACTGAATCATAGCATAAAAGTAAATAAAAACGAGAGTACCTGAACTATTCAAATATGTTATTGAAATAAAGATGGAATGAATTTTGAAATTGAAATAGAAATAAAATTGTACTTGAACTATAAATGATGAGTTGTTACATACTCGTTCCACATCTTTGTGGCTAGTTGATCTACAACATATCCCACTTGAGCCGATTGACTAACATTAAACTGCACAACTTCTTGTTCATGACTTGACTCCAATGTGGATTGAAATACCATATTTTTAGATGATGTTCAGTAAATAGAGTATTCATCGTGTGCTCTTCCCGAATAAAATTGTGTATTATGCAACATGCAATTGGAATTTGTCTTTGTCTAGAAAGCAGAAAATTTATCATCAACTTTAAAATAGGAAATCTTGCTTTTAGACCTCCAATACAACGCTCAATAATGTTCTGACATAATGAATGTCTATAGTTAAATAAGTCTTCCTTGCCCGTTATAGTCACGTAAATGGTATCTTTGTCCACGATAAGGAGAAAGAAATCTAGATATGTTTGGATATCCAGAATCAACAAGACAGAATTGTTTTACAAATAAATTATAAAAACTATCATATGAAAGAATTATATTTTTGAATAAATTGATTATAAATATTTGTAAATTTGTTAACTATCACAAATAAAACTAGTTAAAAGTACCTCCTAGCGGCATTAAATTTGTTATTTGGTTTTGAAACTGCATCGATAAATACTCGAGAATTATAAGTTGTACCTTCCCATTCAGCATATACAAATATGAATCTTATATCGAAGTCACATGCAACCATCACATTTTGTATTACGACATTTTTCCTGCCACAAAAGGATGTTTGCTTTGAAGAAGGAGCCCATGCTGAAATATGTGTTTCATTTATTGCTCCAATACAATTCTGTTGTATGATATTAAATGACAATATTATTATTATTATTTTGTTTCTAACTAGACAAATTTCATAAGTATTTGATTGTATCACATTGAAATGAGGATACTTTTGCAAAAGACGTTCATGGACAATATCCTAATTTTTTGGTTGGATAACCTCCGTGCCTAACGAGTAAACAACTCACAAAACTTTACGAAATCTTTCAGATTGTATGATTGGAATGCTGAAAACGATCACCAATCACACTACAACGTGTTGTGTGTCCCATAATCATAAAAAACATAGCAACACCCTCCTCAACATCGACTTTTTTTTACTATTTTTTAGTAGTCCCTTTTAAAGCATCACAAAAGTTCAGAAACAGATGTTTTTGCATGCGAAACATTTCATGACAGACAGATGGATGTTCATTTAGAATCTCAAGCATAAACCCTTTTTTGGTAAAATATAATGTCCTATAAGGTCTTCTACTAACAACACTTCTTTGGTTATAGCAAATAAAAAATTAAACATCATTTCATCTTCACTGTCATTTGATGTAAGGTCATCCATTGTTATGTAATCATCATTGCTTGAACCATTATCGCTTGAACCATCATTAGAGATGTTTGAAATTTCACCTAACTCATCAGGCATCTCACTGGAAAAAGACTTAACATGAGTTCATCAATTTATGGGCTTATGCATTTGTAATAAATTTTCAAAAGATTGATCGAAAAATTAAACAAGCTTTAAATTGTAATTTTACTTGGTAGAATTCACAGTGCTCTCTTCATCCATGTTATAGTAACTACAATACCTAATATAAAATTAATGGAGCAAAATGTCAAACAAATGTATGTTATATGTAATATAAAATTAATTAAACTCTAATACATTTGTACTGAACTACACAAAATGGTCTTTATTCCATTGAGTTATCACAAAAATCGTTCAAATAGTGTGAAATCACACATTGGTATATGAAAAAAAAAAATTAGTTTTAAGTTTTGAAGTCGCCTTGTATACTGGCTACAATGACTCCTTACTGCACTAAGCTTTAGATTCCAATCTGTAAGTGGAGAATCTCCTAAATATACTTCAACATTAGAATATTGCATGGGTTAATAGTTACCAATATTGCATTAATTAATATTACCATATTACTACAGTGTTACATTATAAAGAAATCGGTAAATACATTGCACGAGTTTGTTTAGTAATATCAATTTAAACAATGAACATTTCAAATGTTATTAAAACTAGAAAATACAACATAACAAGAAAAACCTTAGCCTATTTCATCATAGCCAAAACCAAATAAGACATAACAACAAAAGTCAAAATCAAAAAATGCCAGAGTTAAATTGCAAACAGCAGTGCATAATACAACATAACAACGTACTAACAAGCATACCAACGTACTAACAAGCATAACAACATAACAGCGTACCACAGTTAAACTGCAAACAAAGAACAATAGAGAAAAATACGACAATAACATGATTCAAAATTAGTTAAGCAACACATGATTTAGATAAACTTTATGTGAACCAAAAAAGTTCTAAAATAGGTAAGCGCCTATGCTCCGACATATTCACAAATATCACTCAAAAAAGGTGGATCCTTAAAAGCCTTTACTGTTTTGATATAAACTTCGTTGGTCACCTCAGTCATGCTATTCAATATATCCAAACGGGTGGTATGCGAGTAAGGGCCCACAGCAGTGGCATTGCTCTCCATAGTAGACAAATTTCTCTGAAGGCGTGCAAGCTTTTCTTTCAAGCATGCATTTTTCAGTTCAGCTTCTTCACTTCGTGTGTTAATCCACTTTTCCATATAAGCTTCAATTTGTCTGTCTTGCTAGTTTTCATTTTCTTTTAACATCGATCGTTCATACTCGTATCATCACTCGTACAGAAGCTTGTTCCATCATCATCTTCAGCTTCCACGTGCACATGTACTCCTTTAGATAAGAAATTTTCTTCTAGTTGTCGTTCTTCATCTGAAGTAGGAGGTTGTTGAGTAGAAGCATTTCCCTGTCCACCTGTGGCGGTTGTCCCACCAAATATCCCTCCAAGAATTGCATAAAGCTTACATCCTTCCTTCTTAAATTTCTTATACTCTGTTTTGTTTTCTTATAATTGCAAAAGTAATATATTATATATTATTTAATTAAAATATATACAAATATTGTAAATTTTAATTTAATTGTATAATTTTCATAACATATATTACTGTATAGAAGTGTTGTCATACTTCTTCCGGAGCATTGACTTGATTTGTATTAGAATCCCATGTGACGTTCATATGTGCTAAAAGATCAGAAAATAGACGATGCTCACAACGAAAACGGTTCCATTTTCCTTTTAGCTTATTTATCCTGTAATCTAATTTCGTTGGCTGAATCATCTGCCGATTAACCTGACCCCATATATTTTTTGTGAAATTAGAACATTGTAATTTTTCCGCTTTCACATTCTCTTAAAGTATATCAATGAAAATCTTTTCATTCTTTGTTGACCATGGCATCAGGTCTTTTGTTTTTCCACCTCTCATATTCTATTTTCTAAGATGAAAGCAACTTTATAAGTTGCAGTGTCCCGAAATTTCGGTACAATTTGAGCTGATCAAATAACACAAGTCCAACCCACATTGCACTGGAAGTCAGAAAACTAATAGAAAGAAAACAGGGGGTGAGAATATATAAGATAGAAACTTAGAATAGAAGAAGAAGAACATACAACATCAAAGTAAACACGAATCTCACAGCGGAACGAACAACATATAATAGATAACATATCCTTGAAATAAAAAGTATATGTATACAGTAACATTATCAGAGTACAACACTTACAACACAGCGGAATAAACAATAGCTATATAATCTTGAAGCCTCCTGCTCTAAGCTCTCCAAGTATATCTGTAAAAACATGACTACTTGACTGCCCGTACAAAATTGGGCACCCAAGAGTTTAGGAAAAACAAAACAAAATAAACTCTGGGTCAGTCATCTGACTGGTGTGAGTAAAACAATTTAAAACAGTTTGAGCAATTTAACGATATCTCATAAGACCATGCCGTATAACGGAACGGGTTTTCCCCTTATGAGAATCCAAATCAATTTGATTTAACTTTCAAAATCATTTTGAAAGAAACAATGATCTTTTATACCAAAACTCTTTTGATATTATAATAATGTCTATCAACGACAATATAATAATCATCTTGCAGAACGCTTTCATCTCACGTTCCACATATATAGTATACAATCAAAACCGCAAGCACTTATTGGGTAATGGATTTCCAACAATGACAAGGTATGGAACCTGTAACAACCCGTATTTTTGAATAACATGTTATAACATAAATCAAGGCAGAATTAAACTGTAAAATCTGAATCAAGGGGAACGGGCTGTGCCATTGCGTTCGTCTCGGAAAAATACGCGAAATAGAGTCCGAGTTTTCGAAAATCGGAGTCCGTATGACAGAGATATGGCCTCGCGAAGTTTCACGAAAAATTCAAATTCAAAACAGATTCAAATTTCAGAAAATCAGGGTAGGCGGGAAAAATCCAGCCCAGACCAGGTCGACCTGGGTGTCGACCTGGGTGGGACCAGGTCGACTGGGGAATCGACCCCAGGGTCGACCTGGGGGTCGACCTTCCTGGTCGGACCCAGGCAACCTGGTGCACCCATTTTGGCTGCTTTGACCTGTTTTGTTGGCTAGTGACGGGATTTGATGGCTCTGATTGAATCTAGGGTTAATCCTATGGCTAAAACTAATCCTAAACTCTATAAAAAGACCCCTAAGCCTAGCCTAAATCATCATTATTCATTCCTACAACTAAACTATGCCAAAATGATTCTTGATCATGGCCTCCATCTTCATATCATGGCCTCCATCCTCTTCATGAAAGTTTGAGTGTTGAAATCAAGTAAAAGAGCCCTCTTTCTTCCATAAAGAATCCATCTTTCTTCATAGCAAATCAAAGAAGCATCTCATTTTCTCAAAGCGTGGATTGGATCTTATTTTATTTGCGGATTTGCTAGTGGCTTCGTCTCAATCTTTATATATATTAATTCTAGTCTTCATAGCATTGTAAGCCCTATACTACTCTTAGATTCTAACTATGAAGTTAAATGTGATATGTTGCAAGTTGAGTTTGGGCCTAAGTATGATATATGCTTTGATCTTATCATGTTATGCATGAATATATTCTATGCATATTTGAAAATCTATCACCTTGACCTTGTGGGCTAAAAGCTTCAAGCTTTATACTAAAGGTTGCATTTTGGCAACATGGAAGTTATCATATCCTTTATGATAACTTGCATGTGAGGCTAAATGCGAACTTCTAGCAACTTCTACATGTCATTTATCACCATGTATCACTTATATGCTAAGTTTGGTTTTATGCATACTTTTGAAGCCTAATAATGCCATATGCGAACTTTTAGCCATCATCCTATGTCCATCATAATCATGTTTCACCTATTTGCTTAAGTTGATATTATGCATGTTTTGAGGCCTATGATGTAATATGCAAGCTTATGAACATATTTATGTCTCATATGTCACCATGTTTAACTTGTGGCCAAACCTTGACTCTTCATGTTCCTTAGTATGCTTGTGGCCAAACCTTGACTCTTCATGTTCCTTAGTATGCTTGTGGCAAAATCATCCTAATGATATTATGCATGCTTGTGGCCAAATCACCCTTATACTATTATGCATGCTAGTGGCCAAATCACCCTTATGCTATTATGCATGCTAGTGGCCAAATCACCCTTATGCTATTATGCATGCTAGTGGCCAAATCACCCTTATGCTATTTGATATGCTTGAGGCCAAGTCACCTTTTATGCTATCATACATGTTGAGGCCATATGCTAGTATATTGAACCCCTTTTGGCCTCAAATATTACCATGTTTGACTTGTGATAGACTTTGCCACCTTATGCCCACTTTGTCATATAGTTATGTTCCCTCTTTGATCTATTTGCGTTGATGCGAATTTACGTGCGATGGGAATGCGTTATGGGTAGCGGAGCAAACTTGAATAACATGAAACATGATTTCGAAATATGACATGAACATTGACTTGTGATTATGATAATGGACATGACACTTAGAAAACATGAGTGTGGCCAACTCGAGGTTGGGTTGAGTTTGTAGCATAAATCTACCCGGAACCGACTGGCTTAACTAGTGGCTACAAACAATAGGACCCAATGTGAGTAGTTGGTCATGTTGTGCTTAAACCCGAGGTTAGACCAAGTTGTGGTGTAAAGCTACCCGGACCCGCCTGGCTTAACTAGTAACCACAACAGTGTCTAATGTGAGAGGTTGGGTGCATTAAATTAATTAATGCCACATGGTAGGGTTAAGTCATGGACTACTTGAATATACTTAACCAATTAAACACGATGGATTGGTAGGGTTAAGTCATGAACTACTTGAATACACTTAACCAATTGAACACGATGTATTGATAGGGTTGAGTCATGAACTACTTGGACACACTTGACCGACTCAATACATGGTTAGGATAGGGTAAACCACACTTAACCCGCTTGAAATTCTAGTTACGGGGTCCTTTTCAGCAGTAACCCTCTTGATAGTATCATAAGACCCTAGGACTAGGCTAGGGTGGGGCACGATTACTGGGCTGATTGTAAGAGACCAAAAGAGACGGCTGAATGGTGCACCGGTTGTTCAGGCGGACCATGGTCGTGCACATTAAGTCCGGAGTTGAACACGGGCACCGGTAGGTTTAGACTGTGCATCCTGGAGTGGTGTCTGAGGGTTACACTTTAGGGCCGGATACACCCTAGGGTGGACCTTGCACAGTCAACTACATTACATGATTAAGCCGTATGACACCGATACACGACGAGTTAGGCTTATAGGGAGCCGATCGACTAGACCGAGTAGTTGGACCTCGATTTAGGTCATCTCATGATGTGGGCCAGCTTTGGGCCAAGGGATCATTTCTTGATTATACTTGACATGGATTAGAATACTAGTACACACCCGGTGCAACTTAACCTTGTATATGCGATGCCACACTTGATCTATCTTGTTAACTTTTCACCATGCTAGTTATCACCCTATGTTTCATCTCTGCTTCACATGACCAGTTAACTTTATTAGTTTTTATACTGATAGTAGATAGGACTTACCAGTCTTTTTGACTTACCCGTTTTCTTTCGCCTCTTTTCTTCCGTTTCCCCCCTCAGGTCCTCAAGGTGGGAACATTGGAGCTTAGCCTGGATCTTTATAGCTTGCTTTCTGGATTTGCTCATGTACGGTTTTGGACATTGAGCTAGCTATGGTTTATCACTTCACTTTGGGGATAGTACTTTATGTATTTCAGTTTTACAATTTATGTTTTTCTCTAGACTTTGTTTATTGGAAAATAATGATCAAGTACTTTGTTGTAACATGACTATGGTTTTGAAATGTTAGTTTTACCCGCTGCTTTATTTACTCTGTTTTAATTATATGTTTTGTCTTGTGATATCTGCATGCATGTTTACCTTGTTTGACGCCCCTCCAAAGCCAATGTACTTGCAAGAGTTACCTTGGCAGAGGTGGGGTGTTACATTTGGTATCAGAGCATAAGGTTTACAAGATTTGAGCAAAAGTGTTTTTGAAACTTACCTTTTGAAAAACTATTTTCAAAACCAATTGAGTATTTTCCAAGAAAAGTCTAGTTATTTTAAAAAGGCTATTCCCCAAAAGCCATAGCACTATCCTTCGTTTCTTCGTTCTGAATCTATCTTTTTCTTTTTCAGTATGGCCGATCTTAACCTTCCCGAGGGAGTGACCATTCCCGGATGGTTCCGGAGGTACTTGGAAGCTAGGGCCAACGATGCGGGCCCAGCAACTACCCCCACCGTAACTGAGGTTCCTCCTCCTCCTCCTCAGAATCCGCAAGCGGATTTCGCAAAAGTTTGCAAGGACTTTAAGGCGATGGGTGGCAAGAACTTTATTGGGACGGAGACTTTTGTGGAGGCAAGAAATTGGTTGAAAGAAACTGAAGATCTCTTCGCCATCTTTGAGGTGCAAGATCATAGAAAGGTTTTATTGGCAGCATGGTTATTAAAAGAAGAAGCTGCTTATTGGTGGGAGGTTACCAATGCTACGAGGCCTATAGAGACTTGGGCCGACTTTAGGACGAGGTTTGGGCTTAAGTTTCTATCATCAGCTGAGGCAAATCTGCAATTGGAGAAGTTTATATCTTTGAAGCAAGGGGACATGACAGTGAGGGAGTATGTGAATGAGTTTAACAAGCTCGCCCGATTCGGTTTGGACATGGTTAATACTCCCCAGAAGAAGGCTTTGCGCTTTGTACGAGGGTTGAACGAGCCATTACAAGGTTTAGCCCTATCTCATATACCCATGGGGGCTACTTTTGAGGGACTAGTAGACATGGCATTGCTTCAAGGAGACGATAAGAATGGCAAGAAGGAAGTCAAGGCTAATGAGACTCAAGCCAAGAAGACAGACTCCAAGTGGGGAGGAAATCAGAGCAATCAGAACAACAAAAACAACAAGAACAACAAGGGCAACAAGGCCAAGGCAAAGGATCCAAGAAAATGCCACTACTGTGGGAATGTTGGGCACATAGCTAAAGACTGTAAGAAGAGGAAGAGGAAGTCGGGATAATGCTTTCATTGTGGAGAGACCGGACATTTTAGCAAGGATTGCCCCAAGAAGCAAGGGCAGAATCAGCGTGCAGGACCTTCTGGAGGGCAAGTGCATGCTCTCAACACAGCTCCAGCTCAGGATCAAGGTAGTATTTCTGTAGAAAGTCTTGTTTATATTTCTGATTATCCCGTTCGCACTTTATTTGATTCTGGCGCATCGCATAGTTTTATCTCTTCTGACATTGTTGAAAGTTTGCACCTAAGTACTAGCCTAGTTGAGGATCCCGTTTGTGTTTCAAATCCAATTGGGGGTTCCGCCCATCTAGCTATGATTTGTGTGGATTTGAAGATTTCTATCTTGGCCGTAGAATTCACGTGTAATGCTTATGCTCTCGGGTTCACTGGATATTGGTTGATTTTGGGTGTGGATTGGTTGTCCAGTTATGGAGCCATTCTTGACTGTGAGCATAGGGTAGTGAGGCTCATGACTCGCCTCAGTAATACCCTAGAAATTTCTTGTAATCTTAGAGGTCCCGTCATGTTATGTTATCTTGAATCTCTTGACTCGTCCATCGATGATCTGCAATTTGTAAGGGTGGTCCGAGACTACCTTGATGTTTTGAAGAAGTAAGGGGGTTACCCCCTAAGCAGGAGATAGATTTCCGCATTTATCTGGTTGATAATACCAAGCCAATTACATTGCCCGTTAGACACATGGCCCCGCGAGAAAGAAGAGAGCTTGGTAAGCAAATCAAGGAGTAGCTTGAGAAAATTTCATTAGGCGAAGCATTTCAGAACGGGGTGCTCTGGTGGTATTCGCTACTAAGGCGGATAGTCCATTTTACTTAAGCATGGGTTAGAGAAATCACCCTAGTAAGTACATTTGGCAACGTGGATTGACACTTGTTTTCAAGAGATAGTTTTCTGCGTGGGATACCGTATAGTAGATTCACTAACGAATCTTGGAAATCTTGCATGAAACCATGAGTACGCAGTTGGGTGAAAGCCAAGTATTTTAGGCAAAGAACAAGTGGAAGTGGAATGAGAGGCAACGGTGAAATGAGTTCTAACTCATATTTTGGAAATAAGAATTAAGAACTACGGAATTGTGAAGTTAAAAGACGGTCAAGGCACGATGGGATTAAGCACAAGAAAATGCGGCTTAGAAGATTGAAGACTAGATACGCGCATTAAATCACTTTCTAAGAGTATATCCTTGATCCCTAGTGTTCCGTAGAGCTTACTCGCATGCTATCTTTTAAGTATATCCTCTCGGTCCTATCCTCAATCTTAGTTCTGTTGCAAACCCCATAAGAAGTACGACTCGCCTATTTGTGATATATGGTTGGGGTGAAGATGTTCGTCACCAAACTATTTGGGCTTTATGGGATATGGGTAATAATTGATAGACTTACAAAGAGAGCCCATTTTATTCCGGTGAAAAGCAAGAGGGTCGTATCATGGCTAGCATCTGTTTATCTTCGAGAGATAGTGCGGTTGCATGGAGTTCCTTCTAGCATAGTTAGCGATCGTGACCCAATTTTCACTAGCCAGTTCTGGAATAGTTTGCAAGAAGCGATGGGTACGCGATTGAATCTGAGTACAACCTATCACCCCCAGACGGATGGCCAAACCGAAAGGGTGAATAGAGTGCTAGAAGATCTTTTGAGACTTTGTGTTCTTGACTTTGGTAGTACTAGGGAAGACCGCCTTCCTCTTGTAGAGTTTGCTTATAATAACAGCTACCAAGCAAGCATAGGAATGACACCATTCGAGGCTTCGTATGGGAGGACGTGCTAGCCACCAACATGTTGGTGGGAAGACGACGGATAAGCTTATAATTGAGCCCGACATAATAAGGGACACATCCGAGAGGGTTGAATTGATTCGAAGACGGATGGAAACGGCCCAGGAAAGACAGAAATCCTATGCAGGCAAGCGAAGGACATACTTAGAATTTAAAGTTGGAGATATGGTCTTTGTGAAGATTTCTCCTTTGCGAAATATGGTTCATTTTGGGCGGCTGACACCAAGGATCGTAGGACCCTTCCCTACTATAGAAAGAGTCGGGAAGATGACTTATAAGGTGGGATTGCCGAGAAGCTGGCCGGAGTGCATAATGTCTTTCATGTCTCGCATCTCCGGAAGTGTTTGCACAGATCCGCCGAAGTGGTTGAACCAAGTATTCTTGAAGACATGGAGGTAGAGAAAGAGGCAACCCTGAGACGAGCTCCGGTTCGTATCATGGAAACGGAGACAAAGAAGCTAAGAAGCAAAGAAGTTAAGCTTGTTAAGGCGCAATGAAGTGAAACAGAGGAAGACACAACTTGGGAAACCAAGGAGAAGATGCGTGTGCTTTACCCATTTCTTTTTTAGGATACATTTTCAATCTCTTTTCCCAGATTGGTATATCTTCCCTTTGCTATCCATGCTTATCTAGTTTATCTTGTTTCGTAAATCTTGTCATGAGAACCTTAGGTAGAAACCCTTGGTTGAAACATGTATTTGAAACATGTTATGCTTGATGTTTGCCAGTGGTTGCAAGTGTTTGCAAGTGGATACTCGTGGATGCATGATACACATTAGGCACTAAGATCGGCTCACACACTTTCATGTTGCATATGCATGAGTGCTTATACTTATTCATGGATGAAACTTGTTATGCTACCACGTGGATGTTGCATATGGATGAATGTTATGTGCACTCATGTAGAAACTATGAGCTATGTTAGGAATTTGCATACATATGGACTCATTTCACTAACATACTTTGCATTAAGGAGGTTTACTGTATCAGTAACAGCCTGATTTTCGCATTAGATAAGTACATATACACACACCTTTGCATATGATCATACATCATTTAGAATCCTTTAAGGACAATGACTGCACGTGGATGATGTTTTGAGTAGATGGATGATGGATGGTAGGATACGTTCTTCCTAACTTGGAGATTTCGGGGACGAAATCCTTTAAGGAGGGGAGAAGGTAACAACCCGTATTTTTGAATAACATGTTATAACATAAATCAAGGCAGAATTAAACGGTAAAATCTGAATCAAGGGGAATGGGCTGTGCCATTGCGTTAGTCTCGGAAAAATACGCGAAATAGAGTCTGAGTTTTCGAAAATCGGAGTCCGTATGACCGAGATATGGCCTCGCGAAGTTTCACGAAAAATTCAAATTCAAAACAGATTCAAATTTCAAAAAATCAGGGTAGGCGGGAAAAATCCCGCCCAGACAAGGTCGACCTGGGGGTCGACCTGGGTGTCAACCTGGGTGGGACCAGGTCGACTGGGGAGTTGACCCCAGGGTCGACCTGGGGGTCGACCTGCCTGGTCGGACCCAGGCAACCTGGTGCACCCATTTTGGCTGCTTTGACCTGTTTTGTTGGCTAGTGACGGGATTTGATGGCTCTGATTGAATCTAGGGTTAATCCTATGGCTAAAACTAATCCTAAACTCTATAAAAAGACCCCTAAGCCTAGCCTAAATCATCATTATTCATTCCTACAACTAAACTATGCCAAAATGATTCTTGATCATGGCCTCCATCTTCATATCATGGCCTCCATCCTCTTCATGAAAGTTTGAGTGTTCAAATCAAGTAAAAGAGCCCTCTTTCTTCCATAAAGAATCCATCTTTCTTCATAGCAAATCAAAGAAGCATCTCATTTTCTCAAAGCGTGGATTGGATCTTATTTTATTTGCGGATTTGCTAGTGGCTTCGTCTCAATCTTTATATATATTAATTCTAGTCTTCATAGCATTGTAAGCCCTATACTACTCTTAGATTCTAACTATGAAGTTAAATGTGATATGTTGCAAGTTGAGTTTGGGCCTAAGTATGATATATGCTTTGATCTTATCATGTTATGCATGAATATATTCTATGCATATTTGAAAATCTATCACCATGACCTTGTTGGCTAAAAGCTTCAAGCTTTATACTAAAGGTTGCATTTTGGCAACATGGAAGTTATCATATCCCTTATGATAACTTGCATGTGAGGCTAAATGCGAACTTCTAGCAACTTCTACATGTCATTTATCACCATGTATCACTTATATGCTAAGTTTGGTTTTATGCATACTTTTGAAGCTTAATAATGCCATATGCGAACTTTTAGCCATCATCCTATGTCCATCATAATCATGTTTCACCTATATGCTTAAGTTGATATTATGCATGTTTTGAGGCCTATGATGTAATATGCAAGCTAATGAACATAATTATGTCTCATATGTCACCATGTTTAACTTGTGGCCAAACCTTGACTCTTCATGTTCCTTAGTATGCTTGTGGCCAAACCTTGACTCTTCATGTTCCTTAGTATGCTTGTGGCAAAATCATCCTAATGATATTATGCATGCTTGTGGCCAAATCACCCTTATGCTATTATGCATGCTAGTGGCCAAATCACCCTTATGCTATTATGCATGCTAGTGATCAAATCACCCTTATGCTATTTGATATGTTTGAGGCCAAGTCACCTTTTATGCTATCATACATGTTGAGGCCATATGCTAGTATGTTGAACCCCTTTTGGCCTCAAATATTACCATGTTTGACTTGTGATAGACTTTGCCACCTTATGCCCACTTTGTCATATAGTTATGTTCCCTCTTTGATCTATTTGCGTTGATGCGAATTTACGTGCGATGCGAATGCGTTATGGGTAGTGGGGCAAACTTGAATAACATGAAACATGATTTCGAAATATTACATGAACATTGACTTGTGATTATGATAATGGACATGACACTTAGAAAACATGAGTGTGGCCAACTCGAGGTTGGGTTGAGTTTGTAGCATAAATCTACCCGGAACCGACCGGCTTAACTAGTGGCTACAAACAATAGGACCCAATGCGAGTAGTTGGTCATGTTGTGCTTAAACCTGAGGTTAGACCAAGTTGTGGTGTAAAGCTACCCGGACCCGCTCGGCTTAACTAGTAACCACAACAGGGTCTAATGTGAGAGGTTGGGTGCATTAAATTAATTAATGCCACATGGTAGGGTTAAGTCATGGACTACTTGAATATAGTTAACCAATTAAACACGATGGATTGGTAGGGTTAAGTCATGAACTACTTGAATACACTTAACCAATTGAACACGATGTATTGATAGGGTTGAGTCATGAACTACTTGGACACACTTGACTGACTCAATACATGGTTAGGATAGGGTTAACCACACTTAACCTGCTTGAAATCCTAGTTACGGGGTCCTTTTCAGCAGTAACCCTCTTGATAGTATCATAAGACCCTAGGACTAGGCTTGGGTGGGGCACGATTACTGGGCTAATTGTAAGAGACCAAAATAGACGGCTGAATGGTGCACCGGTTGTTCAGGCGGACCATGGTCGTGCACATTAAGTCCGGAGTTGAACACGGGCACCGGTAGGTTTAGACTGTGCATCCAGGAATGGTGTCTGAGGGTTACACCGTAGGGCTGGATACACCCTAGGGTGGACCTTGCACTGTCAACTACATTACATGATTAAGCCGTATGACACCGATACTCGACGAGTTAGGCTTATAGGGAGCCAATCGACTAGACCGAGTAGTTGGACCTCGATTTAGGTCATCTCATGATGTGGGCCAGCTTTGGGCCAAAGGATCATTTCTTGATTATACTTGACATGGATTAGAATACTAGTACACACCCGGTGCAACTTAACCTTGTATATGCGATGCCACACTTGATCTATCTTGTTAACTTTTCACCATGCTAGTTATCACCCTATGTTTCATCTCTGCTTCACATGACCAGTTAACTTTATTAGTTTTTATACTGATAGTAGATAGGACTTACCAGTCTTTTTGACTGACCCGTTTTCTTTCGCCTCTTTTCTTTCGTTTCCCCCCCTCAGGTCCTCTGTAACAACCCGTAAAATGCGAGCCAGTTTGAAATTTTTATTTTGGCAATTTTAGCGAATTTTGATTATTTAAAATGAAATATTTTAAATAATATCGACGAGAAATTTATTTTGAATTGAAATTCGACGTATATATTATATACGTCGTCGTTAGAATATATAATAATTATATATAATTATAAAAAGGAATTGAAAATGGCGCGGTAGTTCGAAAATTCGATTTCTAATTTCAAATGAATATACAGAATTCAATATAAGTCAGAATTGAACGAAACAAGAAATATTTGAATCTGTATAACTATATCTTTGTAATGAAGTGTACCAATTAAATAATATTTAGTTGGAATTGAATTGATATTGATTTTTGGGTTTATCGTGAACAGTGTTTTAAATAACACTTGTTCTTTAACCCGATAATTAATAAATGTGATTTGGGTTTGTCGTGAATGGTGTCTTCACTAACACTGTTCTTGAACCCAGTTGAGAAAAGATTAAATCTTTTGATTTAGATTTAATGAAGTGCACCAATTAAATGATATTTAATTGGAATTGAATTGATATTGATTTTTGGGTTTATCGTGAACAGTGTTTTAAATAACACTTGTTCTTTAACCCGATAATTAATGAATGTGATTTGGGTTTGTCGTGAATGGTGTCTTCACTAACACTGTTCTTGAACCCAGTTGAGAAAAGATTAAATCTTTTTATTTAGATTTAATGAAGTGTACCAATTAAATAATATTTAGTTGGAATTGAATTGATATTGATTTTTGGGTTTATCGTGAACAGTGTTTTAAATAACACTTGTTCTTTAACCCGATAATTAATGAATGTGATTTGGGTTTGTCGTGAATGGTGTCTTCACTAACACTGTTCTTGAACCCAGTTGAGAAAAGATTAAATCTTTTGATTTAGATTTAATGAAGTGCACCAATTAAATGATATTTAATTGGAATTGAATTGATATTGATTTTTGGGTTTATCGTGAACAGTGTTTTAAATAACACTTGTTCTTTAACCCGATAATTAATGGGATGTGACTTTGGGTTTATCGTGAACCGTGTTTTAAATGACACTGATTCTTTAACCCAGTCACAGATTAAAACTAAGTGGAGTTTTAATGAATCTTTAATTAGATTGAAAAGATCGAGAATGGAGTATCACCAGTTTTGCTCCAGGCGATAGTTAAATCTTTAATTAGATTTGAATGTGAAATTTAGAAACTAACTGGCGGTTAGCCAAGCAGAATGGTTTTCTGGATATTGATCTGATGTTGGTTTCGGCCTTCGGGGTTAATATATGGGGAATTATTCTCTTGATTAATTTACGGTTAGTGACTAATGAATTGGAATGAGGCGTATGTTGTGTTTGTGTAACACTTATTTAAAATATACGCGAGTTATTCGGAAAGACCGGGTTTATCCCATTCTGAGTAACTGATACGACGATAAGTCGAAGATGAAGACGATGGTCGAAGACCGGAGGTCTTCACGTCGTTTGGGTAATTACTGATGATCTTGATTGGGCTGTACACCCAAGAAGATGGAAACAGTTAGTGATCGTCCAGACGTACTTGGAGATCGATGGATATGCGGGGTACTAGGTGCCTCCGGTTTCGTTCAGACCCAGAACGGACTTGTAAATGGACTGTGTGTCTGACATCGGATTTCATTCTGTGTGACTGATATCGGTTGCATAGGATGGTTTGCCTGTGTGGCATGCTAAGATGCAAATGATCAAGGCTTCTGTTGAAAAGCAAAGTCTTGTGGTGATGATCAAAGCACGGCCTTTGTGGCGTAGCTTTGTGTAACGTTTACCTCGCGTGTTTCACACCCGGTATGAACCAAAAACGGGAGACGGACCTCAGGGAGGACTTGCGTTTCTTTCTAGCTAGAAGTGGCGTCAGTGGTTTTACACGCCCTGACGAGTTTGACTTATGTGGTTGTTGCGGTTGCGAGGCGCCTCGGTTATATCGGTTTCGGCCGAATGCATTCTGGTCGGCTGACGGACCAGACTTACACCCCATAGGGTGGGGAAACGTAGTGTTCAGGCATAATAATCCACATCGGTGGACCGGCCCTGACGATCTAAAGGCTTGCCTGCGCGCTTGCCTGTGGCTCGGGCTAGAGAGTCACGAATCGGTTGAGGATCTTGCCCCTAGCCTCGGTTCATAGATGGAAATCCAATTTCCAAATACGTGACATTTGCGGTTTTATTTGTAAACCTATATATGGCGACATGATATATGGTACCCATGCCGTCTATGATTGATACTTATGATTTGAAGTTGTTTTATACACTATGCACTTATGATAGTATCAAATGATTTGTTTTAAACGTATCAAGCATTCTTTGGCTGTTATAAGGGAAAACCCTATCCCCCGGCTTGCGTTGCATTGTGTGATAGGACCTGGGTCTTATAACAGCTTCATTTTTCTTTATTTAGCATTGCGCTGTTGTTTATGCACTGGTATTCTTGGGAGGAAACCCGTTCCGTGTTATACGGCGTGGTCCCTTGATTTACCTAGCTTTAAAAATAAAGATTAACTGTTTTAGTTCTCACACCAGTCACATGACTGACCTGGAGTTTATTGTTTTAACCTAAACTCTGGGTGCCCCTATTTTGACACGGGCAGCTAGTAGTTTTGGTTTTGCAGATTTATATTCACAGGATCTTGGTTTACAGCTGGAACGATATCCGGAAAGCTTTGTATCCGTATATCTCTTCTAGTTGTGTATTGTATTATTTTCCGCTGCTATGTATTTAAATGTAATTTAAATCTCTGATATTTCTGTGTAATATTTATTCAAACTCTGTATATCCTTGTAATCTGATGCATTGTTGTTATATAGAGTGAAACGTTCTTCTGTATGCGTTCTGCTGTGGTTTGTTCTCGAACTATCCGACGCTTTCCTTTACGGGGAAGTTACGGGTCTTTACACGTGGTATCAGAGCTTTGGTTTACAAAGCTCAGAGAACAAGACACATTAGAACCATACGAAAGAATTCATCAGATATTGGATTAGTAATATCCAATTAGAATGACTCGTTAGAGATGGGATCAGTAGTATCCTAGAACGAGTGTGAAGAGTATATTTTTAAAGTGAAAACAAATTTTGTTTTGTAAATTCAAATTTTAAATATTCGTATTTGAACAGTTATTTTAAATTGAATTGTGGGCAATCGAGTATACAAGGTTTTGGGTATATGTCTTGCAAACGTGTATTCGAAGCTTTAATATACTTGATAGATATAGAATCATTCTAGTTGCTGGAGGCGATTCTGATGATGAGGCATCGTCATCAGTGATTGAGTTCAAGTGTCGAGAGTGAGTTATCTATATATTTCCATCAGATTGGTGTGAGAACCAAAACTAGATAGGGCTTATTTGTTGTGATTTGGCATCAAAAATCTGATTTTTGACTATGTATCAAAATTATGAATTTGAAACTCTAATTCACTAATTGATTGATGTTTGTGTTGTTTGTTTAGTTGTTTGCTAATTTTGAACCATTTGGCCTAATTGTACCAAATATTGAATTGTATTGAAAATTTGGTCGCATCTGCTTGCATATACATGTATAACATTGAACAGGTCATAGCAAGGAGGCTAGAGCCAGAGAATAAAATTTGTTTGCCCGACAAATAGGTACATGTTTACTACATAATTTCCTGTTTTGTTTGGGTGATGATGATTTTGTGAGCCGTATCGGCTAGCCGCTTGGCTTTCTTTTTCTTTTTATTCCACCATTGATTGGTGAGGGCCCTGGGAGGCCTTTTGAAATATCCCGATGCTCCCGGTGCAGGGGAGGTTATGGCGAAATTTTTCAAAAATTTAGGGTGTTAGCCAAATTTTTGAAATTTTGAAAATTCTCAGAAACTAAAGAGTTGGAGAATGGAAGCCAGATCGAGCGTAGAGTTGAATAGTCAAACCACTTTCGACTTTATTCCTTTTCGGGGACGAAAAGTTTTAAGTGGGGGAGATTGTAACAACCCGTAAAATGCGAGCCAGTTTGAAATTTTTATTTTGGCAATTTTAGCGAATTTTGATTATTTAAAATGAAATATTTTAAATAATATCGACGAGAAATTTATTTTGAATTGAAATTCGACGTATATATTATATACGTCGTCGTTAGAATATATAATAATTATATATAATTATAAAAAGGAATTGAAAATGGCGCGGTAGTTCGAAAATTCGATTTCTAATTTCAAATGAATATACAGAATTCAATATAAGTCAGAATTGAACGAAACAAGAAATATTTGAATCTGTATAACTATATCTTTGTAATGAAGTGTACCAATTAAATAATATTTAGTTGGAATTGAATTGATATTGATTTTTGGGTTTATCGTGAACAGTGTTTTAAATAACACTTGTTCTTTAACCCGATAATTAATAAATGTGATTTGGGTTTGTCGTGAATGGTGTCTTCACTAACACTGTTCTTGAACCCAGTTGAGAAAAGATTAAATCTTTTGATTTAGATTTAATGAAGTGCACCAATTAAATGATATTTAATTGGAATTGAATTGATATTGATTTTTGGGTTTATCGTGAACAGTGTTTTAAATAACACTTGTTCTTTAACCCGATAATTAATGAATGTGATTTGGGTTTGTCGTGAATGGTGTCTTCACTAACACTGTTCTTGAACCCAGTTGAGAAAAGATTAAATCTTTTTATTTAGATTTAATGAAGTGTACCAATTAAATAATATTTAGTTGGAATTGAATTGATATTGATTTTTGGGTTTATCGTGAACAGTGTTTTAAATAACACTTGTTCTTTAACCCGATAATTAATGAATGTGATTTGGGTTTGTCGTGAATGGTGTCTTCACTAACACTGTTCTTGAACCCAGTTGAGAAAAGATTAAATCTTTTGATTTAGATTTAATGAAGTGCACCAATTAAATGATATTTAATTGGAATTGAATTGATATTGATTTTTGGGTTTATCGTGAACAGTGTTTTAAATAACACTTGTTCTTTAACCCGATAATTAATGGGATGTGACTTTGGGTTTATCGTGAACCGTGTTTTAAATGACACTGATTCTTTAACCCAGTCACAGATTAAAACTAAGTGGAGTTTTAATGAATCTTTAATTAGATTGAAAAGATCGAGAATGGAGTATCACCAGTTTTGCTCCAGGCGATAGTTAAATCTTTAATTAGATTTGAATGTGAAATTTAGAAACTAACTGGCGGTTAGCCAAGCAGAATGGTTTTCTGGATATTGATCTGATGTTGGTTTCGGCCTTCGGGGTTAATATATGGGGAATTATTCTCTTGATTAATTTACGGTTAGTGACTAATGAATTGGAATGAGGCGTATGTTGTGTTTGTGTAACACTTATTTAAAATATACGCGAGTTATTCGGAAAGACCGGGTTTATCCCATTCTGAGTAACTGATACGACGATAAGTCGAAGATGAAGACGATGGTCGAAGACCGGAGGTCTTCACGTCGTTTGGGTAATTACTGATGATCTTGATTGGGCTGTACACCCAAGAAGATGGAAACAGTTAGTGATCGTCCAGACGTACTTGGAGATCGATGGATATGCGGGGTACTAGGTGCCTCCGGTTTCGTTCAGACCCAGAACGGACTTGTAAATGGACTGTGTGTCTGACATCGGATTTCATTCTGTGTGACTGATATCGGTTGCATAGGATGGTTTGCCTGTGTGGCATGCTAAGATGCAAATGATCAAGGCTTCTGTTGAAAAGCAAAGTCTTGTGGTGATGATCAAAGCACGGCCTTTGTGGCGTAGCTTTGTGTAACGTTTACCTCGCGTGTTTCACACCCGGTATGAACCAAAAACGGGAGACGGACCTCAGGGAGGACTTGCGTTTCTTTCTAGCTAGAAGTGGCGTCAGTGGTTTTACACGCCCTGACGAGTTTGACTTATGTGGTTGTTGCGGTTGCGAGGCGCCTCGGTTATATCGGTTTCGGCCGAATGCATTCTGGTCGGCTGACGGACCAGACTTACACCCCATAGGGTGGGGAAACGTAGTGTTCAGGCATAATAATCCACATCGGTGGACCGGCCCTGACGATCTAAAGGCTTGCCTGCGCGCTTGCCTGTGGCTCGGGCTAGAGAGTCACGAATCGGTTGAGGATCTTGCCCCTAGCCTCGGTTCATAGATGGAAATCCAATTTCCAAATACGTGACATTTGCGGTTTTATTTGTAAACCTATATATGGCGACATGATATATGGTACCCATGCCGTCTATGATTGATACTTATGATTTGAAGTTGTTTTATACACTATGCACTTATGATAGTATCAAATGATTTGTTTTAAACGTATCAAGCATTCTTTGGCTGTTATAAGGGAAAACCCTATCCCCCGGCTTGCGTTGCATTGTGTGATAGGACCTGGGTCTTATAACAGCTTCATTTTTCTTTATTTAGCATTGCGCTGTTGTTTATGCACTGGTATTCTTGGGAGGAAACCCGTTCCGTGTTATACGGCGTGGTCCCTTGATTTACCTAGCTTTAAAAATAAAGATTAACTGTTTTAGTTCTCACACCAGTCACATGACTGACCTGGAGTTTATTGTTTTAACCTAAACTCTGGGTGCCCCTATTTTGACACGGGCAGCTAGTAGTTTTGGTTTTGCAGATTTATATTCACAGGATCCTGGTTTACAGCTGGAACGATATCCGGAAAGCTTTGTATCCGTATATCTCTTCTAGTTGTGTATTGTATTATTTTCCGCTGCTATGTATTTAAATGTAATTTAAATCTCTGATATTTCTGTGTAATATTTATTCAAACTCTGTATATCCTTGTAATCTGATGCATTGTTGTTATATAGAGTGAAACGTTCTTCTGTATGCGTTCTGCTGTGGTTTGTTCTCGAACTATCCGACGCTTTCCTTTACGGGGAAGTTACGGGTCTTTACATCCTCAGGGTGGGAACATTGGAGCTTAGCCTGGATCTTTATAGCTTGCTTTCTGGATTTGCTCATGTACGGTTTTGGACATTGAGCTAGCTATGGTTTATCACTTCACTTTGGGGATAGTACTTTATGTATTTCAGTTTTACAGTTTATGTTTTTCTCTAGACTTTGTTTGTTGGAAAATAATGATCAAGTACTTTGTTGTAACATGACTATGGTTTTGAAATGTTAGTTTTACCCGCTGCTTTATTTACTCTGTTTTACTTATATGTTCTGTCTTGTGATATCTGCATGCATGTTTACCTTGTTTAACGCCCCTCCAAAGCCAATGTACTTGCAAGAGTTACCTTGGCAGAGGTGGGGTGTTACAGAACCACCTTCCGATAGCGTACCTCTAGAGAGGAATGTTGTATATAACGGTGTTGTATACACAATTATATGATTTTTGATTGATGATAACAAACAAATATATTTTATTTTAAATGTGTTTGTTATTGTACTGTTATATAACATCACAGACAGAAATATAAATATTATATTTAAATAGAATACAACTGTATGGAATTTCATATATTCACACAGTATTTTATTTAAATAAAATATTATATTTCAACATTCAAACAGTACAAATTATATGACTCCACCATTTGTACACATTCACAGATATTTCAACATGAGATTGTACTTGTGTAAATAAACTGAATATAATAGATAAGTTTGTTTGAACACAATAAAATAATATTTTATTTCAATCGAACTGGTTTATTACAAATGCCAGTATAATTCTCTCATTACTTAGCTCCTCACTACACACACTCAGTTACATCTCATATACAGTATACGTACACATTTTTCATATAAACATTCTTTCACTGTAACACACACACACCAACACTGTCTTGTTGTCTTCAGTCTTCACAGTCAGTTCAGTCTTCATACCTGTCATATATAGAAACACACACACAGTATCTAGAACAGAAATAATATTCCAAATTCTAGTGAATATAATTTTATTTTTAAAAATTTATTTGCCTCGGAATTTCGGTGTGTTTCTCATCATTTTTCATGACTTGAATCTGATATGTATATACGCACTGATCAGCCTCAATATACTAAACTGGTTTGCTGATCAGAACCAGTTGATTCTGAACAGCCACAACTCAGTGCAGCAACCTGCTGATAAATAATTTACACATGCACAATATATGTATACACACTGCTGTCTATATATACAGGTGAAAATGGGTAAAAACAGCGAGTTCAAAATGAAGTGTTCATGGTGAAACATCAACATGTGATGATGCAACAGCAATGCCAAAGTGTTAACATGAAAGAGTTGAAAGTGATGCACAAGATTTTAGCACACATATGCATGGAGACAAACATAGATGGACATGGTTCAATGTAAACAGAAACATGGTGCTCTGGCTACACAATGCACACAAGTAAACAATGCAGAAAGCTCAAGTCGGACAATACAGCGAGATTACATGACTAAGCAGTCGAGCCAATCATTCAGCAAACTCAAGTAAAGCATGGTCATGCACAAGCCAAATTGGACATATTCAAAAACTTAAAGGCAACATAAATGGAGCAGTTACATGAATCGTGTAAGTGCATGCAAATTGATTTATGCATGACTCTTGTATTAGCAGCCAAGTTCAACCAACAGGGAAAGTACAAGTGACAAGAAAATGGTCGAGTAGCATTTCATAATATACATGGTGACACAACTTCATAATCCAAGTCAAGCAGTGATGCAAGTGTGCAATATACACACACACACACATGCAATAGTGATAAATGTATGTACATATTAGAAGTTGAAGGCAGCAAGCATATATGGTGCATATTTTGGTGAAACAAAATAACATGAACAAGCATGATCGAATCAAGAACATTTCCAGACCTTATGCAACATGATGTTCAAAGGACAAGGAGCAAAACAAATACAAATTGTTCAAGGCAGTTTTCAAAATGAACAACATGATCAAGTTACACTCACAGTTCAAATAACAGCAACTTTGCACTGTTCATAGAGGTGCAAACTCAAATATGTTCAATAAAATACAAGCAAGAAGTCACAGCAATGGTGAAGCATGGGTATACACATTTACAGCAAACAATGTAGCAGAATAATAAAAATGGTGCGGCTGTGTCCGGAGGTAAGCACAAGTGCTTAAACAGTATCATGTCACATTAAGGAGATGCAGGAACTTAGCATGTATATGGCAAATGCAAAATACGACAAGATTTGAGAAATCTTCCAGAATTGCAAAATTCACTTTGGTCAAGAGCATCTTTCAAATTGTTCAAATTTGTAAATGACAATAGGTTTAATGTGCAAGGAAATCACCATCCAATTCAGGCAAGAACAATGTTGTTTCATGCATGAAAGTGTAGAAATTTAATCAACCAATCTCGAGAACATGAGTGCAAGGATATATGTAGCAGCACGGGTGAATAATCAGTGCAAGCATTTTTGGGAAAGATTTTTCTTAAATGCTAATATTTCTTTCTAGAAATTCGAATGAGTAAATTGTAGAAAATCAGCAAGTTTTTGTTTGGAAATTTTTAAAGGGGACAACAAATATATTTTGATTTCCAGAAACCACAATTTGGATGTATAGAAAATGGATTCAAATCAGTATGGAAAAGATTTTGCTCATATATGACAAGCATTAAATGTTTCCAGAAACCACAGTGGGACAAATTCTTTTTGGCAAGCTCTTATTAGTCAATCAAAAATTCGAAATTCAATCACACAAGCTATTTCAAAGTCCAAGGAAGCAATTTCAAATCGGAAAAAGTCAAAAGAGGAAACCGCAAATCAGCCAAGCCATTTTTATCACGAAATCAGAGAGCTTATGGTTTTTCTATACCCTATAATTACACCATTACATCACAGGCACAAGGGATCGAAAAACCAGGAGCTCAAATTCAAGAACAAGATCAAAATATCAAATCAGAAATACTCACAAGCTTTTCCATTTGAAGTTTATCCCAGATCTGACGCGAAGAACATCAACGAGAATACAATCATCAGAGAACTGGTTTTCAGCATACGCGATCGAAATTTGGGGATTTATTAAAACCCTACCCGCCATTTTTTTTTTCAGATAAAGAGGAGCAATCGGGCATAAAGGATTAGCAAATGGGCCGGCCATGTTTTTCAAAGGGGATAACCCTTGTTTTATCTCTAGGGTTTTAAAACATTAGGGCTTGGTTTTAATTTAAATTTTTTGCTTTTAAATTTCGTTTG
The DNA here is from genome assembly GCA_030737875.1 of Allium sativum. Lineage (NCBI taxonomy): Eukaryota > Viridiplantae > Streptophyta > Magnoliopsida > Asparagales > Amaryllidaceae > Allium > Allium sativum. The sequence continues at coordinate 790,901,909 of CM060919.1, read as the reverse complement.
TAAGAGATTCGATCAATTTTTCTAGTGTCTGAAAAAACAACTAGGGAATCCAGGTAGGGTTTTTAGTTAGCAGTTTACTAGAGTCTATAAAAACTAGTGTTACGGATTACGGGTTTGTAATTCGGGATAATCTGGTCGAGGGGATTTCAGCCAGTCTAGGTTTTTGAGCGTAGGGTTAGAATAGGAGTAGGGCTTGCAAGTGTACATGGTCTTGTATGCGGGATCTGTTCTATCACCTAGTAGAAACCTTAGGAATGCAGCAGTAGGCAGAGTTTTGCCGAAGCTGGGTATATCTGTATGTGATTTATTTTCTGCATTTCTGTTTTTGCTATATTCTGTGATATGTTTATTATTATATATCCCGTTAGATTTTTAATTCGGTTAAAAAGTGTGATAAACCCTATTCACCCCTCTCTAGGGTTAATCTAGATCGAACAATTGGTATCAGAGCAGGTATTCTGTTAACTCTAGAGTAATGATGATTCTTAGTTGTCAGTCGATAGAGAGTCAGTTCAGTTCATCTCCAACTATTTTCGATGAAACAGATTTTTTTAACTGGAAATCCAAAATGGAATTTTATTTAAAATCTGTTAATATTAAATATTGGGATGTTGTTATTAATGGATTTGATAGTGTAGATATTACTTTCAATACCTGTGCTATGAAAATTATATTTGATTATCTTAGTACTGAACAGTTTAATCTTATCTGCCATTGTTTATCTGCACAGGAAATTTGGGATACTCTCAAAACGAAGGATGGAAGATCTGACAACGGTAGCTCAAAACCCAAGAAAGGCAACTCAGATTCAGAGTTTTGTTTAACAGGATTTGCAAATGAAACTTCAGATGGATCAGATGATGGAGAATCAACAAATGCTGAAACAGAAAATTTCTCTTATGAAGATCTGGTTTACATGTGTCTTGATTTAACGAAATCTGTTGATAAACTCCAACTGAAAAATAAGTCTCTAAAATCTAAGAATTTTGAGTTGACCAACAAAATTGATGATTTGGAATCACAACTTGAATATGTTAAAAATTCTTCAAATTCTGTTTGCAAAAATTGTTTGAAATTGAAAACTAATCTTGTTCATCTCAATAAAAATATTCAAAAAGTTTGAAAATGAAATTCTGATCTTAAATGAGAACAAGACTGAGTTATCAAATTTGGATAACGTTCTGTAAAAGGAATTTGAAAATTTTAAAACAGATATAAATTCCAAATTTGAAATTGCTGAAAAGGAGAACTTGTTGAAATCAAATTTGATTTTAGAAGAACTTGAGAATGAGATTGAAAAATCCAAGAAATTTGAGTCTGAAAAACAAAAACGATTTGAATCTGAAATCATGGAATCCCAAGCCAGAATTAAAATTCTTAAAGATGAAAATTTGGTTTTAAAATCTGATTTTGAAAGATGTAAGATCACTAAAAATCATTGTTCGGATTTAATGAAAGAGAATCATGATCATAAAACTAAAATTCAACAGCTTGAGTCAACTTTGACTAAATTTTCTAACTGTGAAAAAACTCTGAGTATGCTGTTGAAAAATCAATTTTCAACTGGTAATAAAAGTGGTTCGGCTTTGAGAAAAATAACGTTTTTGAAAATCAAAACTCAAATGATTTTAAAAATCCTTTAAACTACTTTGGAAAGAATCGATATGAAAATTCAAACTCTGATAATCACAAAGGATTTTTGAATCATAACCGTGATGGGAACTTGTTTTATAGTAATCCAATTGAACAATTTTGGATCCCAAAAAGAAATAAAACAAACTTCATTTAATTCAAACAGATTTGGGTTCCAAAGGGTACGAAGATAGATTCAAATGGATTATTATACAAACAGGTTTGGATACCAAAACGTACGAATATAACTGCGAGTGGTTTTACTGTTTTTATTAGACCACTCAATTCTCTAAACAGTTAGGTATCAAAGATGGCTGAGGAACTGCGTTGCTAAAAAGAGTATAAATTCAAGTTGCTTTATATTTCTGTATCATTCAGAGTTCCTCAGCCCAAGATTTGTTGAGTTAGAGATTCTGATTTACATTGAATTCTGGTATGATCTCTAAACTCACCTGTGTATTTTTTCCTTGTTTATTTCTCCTTCTATCTCCTTCTGTTTCTGTTTTCTTTTTTGATTTTTCACTGCCATTTTTTTCTTTTATTCTGGGCTTTCTTAAACTTCCAATTGTAGAATTCATATTTTCTGGAAATTCAATTCATGTGTATAGAACTCTGATATTTTTTCTTTTCTAGATCTTGAATTTATTTCTGTAAATATCTACAATTGATTTGAAGTTTGTTTTTTGATTTCTGAATTCATAACAATGTTGATGTATTCTTGCCATATCTTGAACACTCACTACACCATATTAGCAATTTCGCAACCCCCTGATGCAGAAAAATTGCAACGGCTTTGAGCCGTTGCGAATTTGCAACGGCTATAGACCGTTGCAAAGCTATTCAGGGCTTTTGTTAACGAAGTCTTATCTTCCGCAACGGCCTTAATCCGTTCTAAAACTAATACAAATTCCCAACCCCCCTCAACCCAGTACGCTCTCTCAATCCGATTACACACCGTCCCAAAAAAAAAGCAGAAAGCAAAAACCCTAAGAGCGACTCTGACGAAGAACCTAATCTCGATCGAATACCCTATTCTCGATTCATTTCAGATCCAGTTTCAATTCGATTCATTCCAGGTCCTAAGAGCGACTCTGACGAAGAACCTAATCTCGATTGAATACCCTATTCCCGATTCATTTCAGATCCAGTTTCAATCCGATTCATTCCATACCCTAAGAGCAACTTTGGTTTCAATCCGATTCATTCCAGATCCAGTTTCAATCTAAGACCCGAATCTCAATCAACTAAAGGTATGGAACTTTTCTTCGCTTCAATCATTTATAGTTTCAGTTATCGTATTGAAATATGATAAAATTTGATGTTCATTGATGTCTTCATTTGATCATTGAACCAAACTATTGAATGTTTATTTGGAACCCACTGCAAGTAATTTGGATACGCAGTTGACGGTATGCGACTAAAATTTGAAACCACAAAGAGAACATGAATGATTATACATGGTAAAACATGGTTATATATGTAAACATATAGTTTGAGAGTCAGATTTACTTTGTGAATATGTTCTTCTCGATAGTTTTATCCACTACAGTGTGATGCTTATGTCACACTTTGTATTATTTTCATTAGTTTGAATGTTGAGGCTGGAGCATTACTCATAATTATTTTTGTCACTTGTCAGATCAGTCAGTATTAATTTAGACCCATTACTACCAATTTGTTTTGTGGTTCTGAGAGAATTTATGTTGTAGAATTTGTGACTGTTGCCTCACAAATTTGAACCATCGGGTCTCATTTCAAGAAGATTATTTAAAAAAAAATACTAATTCTAATTTTAGAAGGCTTTAAGTAGCGTATCTTTTATTTCAAATAAACAGAGCATGATTAATAAGATATATGGATAAATGAGTTGTTCAAAAAATGTTTTCTGTTTTTAAGTGATATAATTTCATAAGTAATTGCTTCCAGTTTTGAACTTCTAATATATGAATCCCTACGTATGCGGATTTGTTGACTTTAAGTGTATTCTCCCTGTTTTTAAACAAAGCATGTGCATGTCTCAAAAATGTGTTCAGTTTATGAATTTATTCCTAAGTATAATTGAGTAATTAAATATATCCGTATAAACAAGACTATTGGGTTTGAAAGTATTACAATTTTGAACTCTGAAAGTTATAAGCATATAGTGCTCAGTTTTACGGTTCAAATTCATATTTCTGTTAGCTTTGAATGTACAAATAGCTTTGAAGATGAGTTGTTTGAGTTCATTTTTTTTAAATGCATGCCTGATCATAGAAATATCATATGCATTGAGCACAAGTTCTATTTTTTGAGTAAATATTCATGCCTTAATCCAAAACATGGAGTCTGCAAATTTTAAATGAGTCGGGTATTTTGAGACTGTAAATCACTGAATGTGTACTATCAGGTATTCAACACCACTACTGTGTAAATCATTGTAGCCCTTCACTACTATGTAATATGATGTGTTCATCTAAAGCATTGTAGTACTATTTGCTAAGTGGGAATAACATATCTGGTCATATACCATTATTATTTCATTAGTAATTGGCAGCATGATATAGCATCATTAACTTTAATATACTTCACATTATTGCACTTGTCACATTTGTTAACTTAGTCATGTTCTTCATGCCATTTACTGGCACCTCCACTTTTGTAAGTGATCGTTTTATTTTCCTGGATTTCTAAACACTTTTGTGACTTAGTCATGTTCTACATGCCATTAACTTTAATATACCCTGATTTTTCACCGGCAAAAACAATGTTTAAGGCGCAAAAATCGGAATTCACGGCGAGTACTATCATCTTTACTCTACGTCGGTTGTTTTCACCGCTTTTAAAAGCGGTCATTCTAGCATTTTTGATATATTTTTAAGTTTCATTATTCAATATTTACTCTGTTGTTGTGGTTTTTTCCTCTACGACCACAGTTTTCTAATAACATTAGCATTTTATTTAATTTTGATGTCTTATACATTGTTTTCTCTTTACATCTCCTATGCTATTTCACTGTCAATGTTAAGATTTAGTTTTACAATATTAAGAGTGTAAAGAAATATTGTAAAATTTTACAAACTAATTACTGTTTTATGTACAAAGATATATGCTTTTATGTTGTTACCTACTTTAGCAAAAACATGGCTATGATTCCTTTTTCAATCAATGAATTAGAGTATACATCTCATGTATACTGCATTACTTTATGGGTTAAAGGGATATCCAGTTATATGTAGTGTAGTGGGTCTCTTTTACTAAAAGCCGAATTATCTTTGTATATAAACATCTCTGTAAAAACCGAAGTATCAATGATACAATTCGCCACTTTCTTCTGCAATATTACAACATATTAGCGGATGATACAAACTCAGCATTCAAATCATAAGAGTTTATGTAGCAAGGTATCAGAGCCAACACAAATTGCTTAACATCAAAAAATCTCATCGGAGTAAAATTATCATCATCTGAGTTCTGTTGATCAGTTCAGATCTAATCAAACTTAGGAGATCATTTTGCATCATCCGATTTGTGTGCCATCCTAAATGAGTTGGTCAAAGAATCTCTCTTCATCCCCATCTCCTCTGGTTACAGTACCAACCATCAGCTTTCTTGCTTCATCAAGACAGTATCATCCAAGAACCAGAAAATCAGAAAGATTTTATCATCTTTTACTGGTTTTGGTTGCACAAAACTTGAATGTTTTATCTGACTACTGCTCATGCCTCTTTTTTGTCAAAGTTCGACTTCTTTTCCATAAATGGCTGAAGGAGATTTAAGCATGTCACCAACATTAGCAGGGAGATCGAATCAGTCAAATACTGATAAAACCCAAAGGTTGATCAAAGCGATAATAAAGTCACAAAATCTCAATACAATTGGATGAGTCGAACTTGTTGCTTTGGAAACTACAAATAGAAACAATAGTAAGAGGTTCAGGATTGGAAGATTACTTATATAGAACAAAAAGTAGTACCAACAAAGTATATCATAGATAGTGAAGACAAGTTAATAGTTAATCAAGAATTCACTACTCAGCAGATGTAAGATAATCTTGTTAGTTCTTGGATAATGTCATTAGTTAGTGTGTCTCTTATGCCATAATTAATAAGGTGTAAAACATTCAATGAAGTTTGGTCAACATTAGACAGGACAGTCACATCTCAAAATGCTACAAGAATACGAAACTACAAAAGTAAATTGTGAAACATTAGGAAAGAAAATCAAAGCACGAATGAATATCTAACAAAGGTAAGCTGGACACAAAATTGCAAAAGGTGGACAAGTTTTCTATATAGTCGGTGGACTTGATGATGAGTATAATCTGAATATGTTATATCCATAGTGAAATATGCAGCATTTGAAGTTATATGTCGCTTTTATGCAATAATGATCTGATACAACTTGCTCAGACCAAATTTGATTTAGCTGTTAGCCGGTATAGCATTAGAATCCATTATGTTTTCTGATTAGAACTTATAAATAGCGTATTTTAAAGTTAAAATACTAGAATTGTTATTGCATACGTGGTCAACTGTCGTGTCAGAGTTAGGGCCAATACATGACACTATTCAGCTTCCTTATTTCTATAATAGGCATGGCTACTTGTTATGATCAAGTCTTGTCTATTTATCATTCTGTTGATATATAATTTGTTAGAAACAGAACAATTAAATTTTGGAAACCATATTTTTCGAAGGCAAATTCTATTTCAACCCAGCATGTTAGGTAGTAGCCCCTCAAATCATGAAATAATCAGTAAACCCACAAATTTAGTTAGTAGCCCCCCGTTTTAAAAAAAAAAACAAAAATACCCTTCCACGTAGGGGGACTACGTGGTTTTTCACTGTACCTCGTAGTTGCCCTACGTGGTTCATCAAAGTACCACGTAGATGATCTCCGTGGTTCATTCATGGACCACGTAGACATACTACGAGGTACACCAAAAAAACCACGTAATGCTACTACGAGGTGTTCAAAAAACTGGAAAAAATATAATAGTAAAAGGGCAGTTTGGTCATCGAATTTTTTTATAAAATGGGGGGCTACTAACTAATTATGTGGGTTGAAATAGAATTTGCCTTTTCCGAATATGACCCATACTTGGTCGGTCGCTATCATATAAAACATTAAAACTGTTAAGTCTGAATACGACCCATAGTTAAAACTATGCAAAAAGACTCCATGTAAGTGGATAGTTAGAAAAAAGTGACTATTGAAAATGGTGTGCAAGATTTACATACAAAACAATCTGAAAATGCTAATACAAAAATGCAAGCTCATACATTTCACAATTCGTTACAGTCCCAAATTGTTGCAAAAGTTACTAATTCTGAATACAAGTGGCCCTCAAGTTCAGTTATGTACTCTCATAAGCAAGACTTAAATTTAAATAATGGGATGATGTTGCTTCTTCATGTCTATATGAAATGAAAGCTGCACCTAGCTACACTTTACTTTAATTTTGATACATGTTTAAGTGATAGTATGTTTTAGTTTTATGAGCCATCTGAAAATATTAAGAAGATATTCTCCCTAATATTAATTTTTGATGCGCAGTTTATTATCTCGGGTTTCTTATGTTTGGATTCTTTTCTATCATTACATGGAGAACGCAGTAGACAAGTTTTGTACTGTGGACTTATTCAATTCATAAAAAACTTCCAGAAGTTGAAAATATTATTGATTTAACTATTTTCATGTCTTTTAACTGTGGTTTAAGCCGTTAGCTAGTTGAGGTTATTCAAAAATTGACTATATCCTACTTCTGCACTGCATGTTATAATTGTAGCGAATTGTATATTATATACGGAATCAATAACCCAGTACTAATCAAGTTCTAAATTTCCTCAGGTTGATAGGAAATAGTGACTGTCCATCTCAAATATATTTGTATTGTTGACGTGTTTTCATTGTTGCTTTGTCATGACTGACAGATTTTAATGTTCTCGTTCATTCATTGTTTTTTGGTGTTGATTTGTTGTTGCCTTGTCCATGTTTTCTTCAAGTACCCTGTGCAAAAAGTAAACAATTTGAATCCATTTGACTAAATCACCCGATTATGACTTGTGAGTCCTATATATGAATTTATGGCTTTATTATTTGTGTCTTCTCGTGTACTGTAAGTCTACCATTTCCACATTTCAGTATATTTCTTAGAGCAGCGATCAAAATATCAGTTTTTGTTTGCTTCTTTTAAAAATTCCAATATATTAGGCAGGTCCGGGCTTATTAAATTTATAAGCTATAATGTACATATTAGTATCATAGTTAAAAACATATAACTTCTCTACTGTGTGAAATTCATGCTGAAATACCTACTTCACTCACCATTATAATCGTTATATAACTTCTTTGCATGTTGACTTTAGCTTTGTTGATAGTTTCAGTTTTGTCCTCAGAATTGCTTGTTCCAGCGCCATTTGCTTTGCTAAAACTTGTGTTAAGAAATCCAGACTTGAGCGTAGAAGGAGATGACTTCTTCTTGATCACTTCAGGTGTTTTCAGTCCCTCTTTCTCATGCTCAGCTGCAAACACTTGCATTGAGTTATAATTTTTGGTCATTATCTCCATTAGCTTTGTTTTTTCTGTGCACATTCGGTTGTCTAAATTACCACTTTTAATCTCCTCACGCAAGTTTTCAATTATTTTCCTCACCGCTTTCTCATATCCAGCGTTAGTTTCTTTCATTGCAGGAGACTTAGCCCTCAAAATCTGCTCTGTCTCAATGCAGTCAAAGTTGCTGTGAAGAAAAGTGTCTAGAGTGTTTTCACTACTGTCGTTTTTGTCCCCAACTTTGTCACCTAAATTGATACTAGCAGCTTGCTTCCTGTCAGTGGATGAAACCACATTGATCAAATCCGCATTGAGTTTACTCCCCTGTTCTAAACCAACCTGGTAAGCTTGCACATCAGCATGCAAACTGTCCTCCACGTTCACATGTCGTTCCTTATCATTGTTAATATCATGAATAGTTTTTCCAGAGCATGCATCAATCAAAGTTTGAGACTTATCGCAAGGACTGCTATTTTGTGGAAAGACTCTTGAAAGCAGATCATTGACTTGCATAATCTCCCCCTCTTCACATTCTACCTCATTATCCATACATATTACTTTCTCGTTCACATCAATGAGAGCAGAAAACATGTTGTTACTAGTGTTGGCTTCAGGATCCACTTCTTTCCCTTTATTCAGTTCTGGTTTTTGTTGAGAAGATTTTTTTTTCTTATTTGTAACTTGACTCCACACATCATTTCTCTTAGCCTGTATATCGACAGCAGTAGTAGTTTTGTTCATGGACTTTCCTCTAGCATTGGATACATAATCAGGGGGAGCACACCTCTCCATTCTTGTGACATTAACCTCATTTCCTTCTTGCTGCTTAACACACTTTGCAGTAGAGTGATCAAAAGAGTCACAATTAACACAAATTTCTGGCCTCCACTGGTAAATTACGTAGACTGTTTGCTCACTGCCGTCAGGAAGCATTACTTGAAACTCAGTGGGTAGTTCAACCTGTGGAGTTATCTCAACCATACATTTCGCGAATTCTAACCGATCAAGCCTCTCTGTGGAAAGATCCATACTAGAAAATTAGAATATATGAATAATATAAGAGTTAATAAAAATTAATTAGTTTGTAGAATTTTATTTGGGCAGTGAAACATGTAAAGAGAACCGTTAGAACATCAAAATAGAACTTAGAATTTTAAATTAAGTTGACAGACTACTTGAACTTAATGGGTGTGATTTGATGCTTGAACTTAATTGATTATGCATAGCTCAATTCTACATGTTATTTATTTAAGGGCTATTTCATACAAACATAATGCTGCATTTATTACACTTAAGGCTGTCATCCCTATGTCTTAGCACATTTTACATTTAAACCAAAGTTTAGCTTGGTTAAGAAAATGCTGGGATAAAAAGTTTAAGAATACAACGTTTGGTTAATTATGCCCTTGCAGAAGAAGTTCACAGAAATTCCAAGTGTCGTTCTCAGTTAGGACCAATAAATAATGAACGCTAACCCAGTTACATATAGGTTCATTGGATCTTGATTTCAGGAGGTTTAGAAATAGTTACATGAAGGTTTGGAAATAATTACACAATGACAAATTTTGGAATGATAAACTGGTAGACATAGATTTAACATTGCATTGCATAGTTTCATTTCCATTATTATGTAATTCAGCAGCTACTTTTATGATTGATACATTTTTGTTATGTTTTTCTGTCCAGGAACTATTAAACTATGGTGCAGGATGTTTTTTCCAGACTTCATGTTTTACTATGCTTTTGTGTAATAACCCGGAAATCTGGGCCAGTTTAAATTTTTTATTTTGGCAATTTTAGCGAATTTTGATTATTTAAAATGAATTATTTTAAATAATATCGAAGAGAAATTTATTTTGAATAGAATTCGAATGAATATATTTATATACATCGAGGATAGAATATAAATATTTATTTATATTTATAAAAGGAATTGAAAATGGCGCGGTAGTTCGATAATTCGATTTCAAACTTCCAGTGAATGTACCGGGTGCAAAATAAACCGGATTTTAGTGAAATCAAAAATAATAGAATCTATTTGAGAATATATTTCCAACGAATCCGAAAAATTGAAATTTCATAGCGGGAATCAAAAGATATGTCCAGTTGAAAATTCTGAATAGTCGCTATAGAATTCAGGCCCTTAAAAATGGAAATTTTGCAAACGACCTCGGATTTCGACGAAACCACTTTTGTTGCGTCTGTGATGTAAAGTTATTGCTAGATTCCAAATTTCATAATTTTTCGAATCAATATGTGAGCGTGGTAAAGGAAAATGCGTTTGACCAGTTTCAGTTGATTTTAATCGACTGGAAAATGGCCATTTCTCAAATGGTCTCAGAATTCGACGAAACTAGTTTTATTAGGACCGTATCGTCAATACGAAGCTAGAAAATATTTTTCGGGAATTTTTCTAGTTAGTATGTGGCCCCAGTAAATTGGAATGCGCCTTCAAATTCAATATATAGAGTTATATGTTGATTTTGACGAAAACCGATCGAAACGGTCAAATCAGCTTACGATACATATCCCATTGTGTTCGGAATGGGGGTAATTAGCGATGGACGACAGGCGGTGGGTCTCGTTTCGAGTTCGACAATAAAAGTTACTTTAGGGAATTAAATAAAATTAAATAAAAAAAAACCCTCTCCATACTCTCCCTCAGACCCCCCCGTTTACTTTTCAAATCAAATCGAAAAAAAACCCGTCGCCTCCCTCGAGACCCGCCTACCACCGCCGCTACCCCCCCTTCCGCCGCCGCTCTACCTCAGGCGAGACCCCCCCCTTCGTCGCTCCTCCACCCCTTCTCTCCCTCCAACCCACCCTCCGCCTCGCAGGACCCAGGAACCCCCGACCCACTTCGAAAACCACCCACCGCCCAACCTGGCCACCGCAACCCACCCCCTGCGCCGCCGATTGCTGCTACCCTCCGCCTCCAGGCTCCGGCGACGCGAGCGACTCCGATTTCCCCCTCTCCTTCAATGTCAAAGCCCCGGTGCCTCCTCCCTCTCCGCTGAGCTGAGGTGAGCCTTCTTATTTATTTTTATTTATATAAAAAAACTGAATTTTCTTTAGTATAAAAACTGATTTTTGCTTGGTATAAAAATATGATTTTTTTTCATATTAGAAAAATTCGATTTTTGTTAAAGAAAGATTCAATTTTTAAATATAGAAAGATTGGGTTTTTTCTTTGTAAAAAGATTTAATTTTTGATAAGGTAAAAATACGATAATGACATGACAAAGGTGAGATTTTTATTTCATATGAAAGCTAGGATTTTCAGTTAAGAAAGTTAGGATTTTGAATATAAAAATTCGATTTTTATATATTGAATAGCGAAATAAAAATTCAATTTTTATATATTGAATAGCGAAATAAAAATTCGAATTTTATATATTGAATAACGAAGTAAAAATTCGATTTTTATATATTGAATAGCAAAGTAAAAATTCGATTTTTATATATGTAGTGAATACGGATGAAGAAAGTGACGAAAGAAGAAACGGCGAAGATTTCTACCTAATAAGAGTCGTGGCGTTGGATTAGCTATTGGTGAGAACTTCTCACCTTTAATTTAATTTTCTAGTTAAAATATATACTAGGATGCAGACGGTGTTTAGTAGCACCCGACACCCGTCGTCCACAGACCATGGACGGCTTGTATGCTTGTTTGTTTGATTTTGACGTGTAGTTGATTGTGTGATGTGATGTGAAACGAAATAAAATATTTTATAGTGGAAAATATTTTATAGTTAAAAATAGAATTTTTAATGTGTATATGAAAGGAAATAAAAATAAACAAATCGGACGATTTGTTTATATACACACATTTGACTGATATTGATTGGGACGATAAATTTTACACGTCGCCCAACTGCACAAATAAAATCTGTGTTTGATTGTTTGAAACCCCACACGGGTATTGGGATGATATTTGACGTACACTAATCCCGATTGTTTAGTTGTATGTTGATCGATTGATTGACAGGTTGTTATAAGCATTGAATATTTATATTTGATGCTTATACAGTGTAGAATGCACTTTGGATGATGGTTGATTATTCATCGTTGTTATTGTATACATGTGTTGTAGAAAATCCATATAATTAACATTATATGGTAATTGATTGGGCCTCATTCCAGTTTGGAAATAGAATATTTGAATAGAAGTATTTGAAAACAGAAATATTTGAAAAAGAAATATTCGAAATAGAATATTTGAAAATAGAAATATTTGAAAAGGAAATATTCGAAATAGAAGTATTTGAAAATAGAAATATTTGAAAAGGAAATATTCGAAATAGAATATTTGAAAATAGAAATATATGAAGCCGTGTTGATAGATTGACGCCATTTTGACGTGAACGATATTTATATCGATTTTATTCAAATTGAAGTGAATATTAAAGTGAATTGAATTCGAATTAAATTGAATTGATTTGAAATTCGAAATAAACTGAAATAATTTGAAATTCGAATAGAATTGAAATTCGAATTAAATTGAAATAGAATTGAAATCGTTTTGAAATGAATTCGAATTGAAAGTGAATAGAATTGAATTCGAATTGAAATTGAATGGAAATGAAAACGAATTGAAATTGAATTAAAAACCGTTTTGAATTGAAATCGACGAAGTATATATTATATATTATATATATATATATATATAATATAATGGCCTGAATAGAACGCGCCGCGCTGCGGCAGTTCGCAAATTTCGACCATCGACTTCGAATGGATATTGCGGGAGATCCGACCGTCGGATTCTCCTAAAACCGGAACTGTTGGGTTCATATCGAAAAGAGCTTTCTAACGAATATTAGAAATTAGAAATCTAACGGTTGGATTTGGAATTATGTCCAAATCAAATTTGAAAAAGGTCGCTGTAAGTGCAGTTCTATGGCCGTTGATGGAAGTCGACTGTACGGGCCTTAATAAAATTATTAAAAATAGTAAAAATTTGTGTAAAATCATAAGAAATGATTTGGGAAGAATTAGGATGAAAAACTCCATATTTGAAAAGATAAAAATAGATTTTTATCGAAATGAACTAGTTTTGAACTAGAATAATAATTTATTTATTTATTTTTAAAATAAATAAATTGGATTTGAAATGGTTTTGGAAATAACCAGAATTTCCAATAGTTGCATTGGAATGGATTTGAATCGAAATTGTCTTCGGAATATTTCAATGTTAGATTTCGTGATTATACAGGTGTTGTTATGGGAATTTGAAAGATATATATATCGTTATTTCCAATACGATATTTGTTGGTCGTAGAATTTGATGTTGAATATAAGCCGATATATTTTCTATCCAGAGCCTTGTATTTAATATCAAATGTGATTTGGGTTTGTCGTGAATGGTGTCTTCATTAACACTGTTCTTGAACCTAGTTGAGAAAAGATTAAATCTTTTTATTTAGATTTAATGAAGTGTACCAATTAAATAATATTTAATTGGAATTGAATTGGTGTTGATTTTTGGGTTTATCGTGAACAGTGTTTTAAATAACACTTGTTCTTTAACCCGATAATTAATGGAATGTGATTTTGGGTTTATCGTGAACTGTGTTTTAAAATGACACTGATTCTTTAACCCAGTTAAAGATTAAAACTAAGTGGAGTTTTAATGAATCTTTAATTAGATTGAAATGATCGAGAATGGAGTATCAACAGTTTTGCTCCAGGCGATAGTTAAATCTTTAATTAAATTTGAACGTGAAATGGTAATTGAATTTACCGATAACACCGTGGTGTTAGATATGAAGTATGACCAGTTTTACTTCAGGGGATGAATAGGTTGGGATTGGGAAATAAAATAAATGATTACTTCGGTGTGGTTCGCCAATCCCGACTAGTTTGAATTGATATTCAAAGGAGATTAAAGAATAAATTTAAAGAATTTATCTTTGATAAAATTAATGGGAACCTTTCCCAAAATATAAGAATATTTGAATAAAAGAATATTCAGAATTGGAAAGAGGCGTATGTTGTGTTTGTGTAACACGTGTTTATTATATATATACGCGAGTTGTTCAAAAAGACCGGGTTTATCCCATTCTGAATAACTGATTCGACGTGGTGTCGAAGATGAAGACGGTGGTCGAAGACCGGAGGTCTTCACGTCGTTTGGGTGATTACTGGTGATCATGATTGGGCTGTACACCCAAGAAGATGGAAACAGTTGGTGATCGTCCAGACGTACTTGGAGATCGATGGATATGCGAGGTACTAGGTGCCTCCGGTTTCGTTCAGACCCAGAACGGACTTGTAAATGAACTGTGTGTCTGACATTAGATTTTAGTCTGTGTGATTGATTTCTATTAAATATATATCTGTTTGGCGGCAGAGAATTTATTCTCTTTCTTAACGCCCTTCTCTGAGACGTACGAGCTCAGGGGTTATATACTGATGGATATCAAACGCATAGAGTGAATTGCCTGTGTGGCATGCCTAAGTGGCAAATGATCAAGGCTTCTGTTGAAAAGCAAAGTCTTGTGGTGATGATCAAAGCATAGCCTGCGTGGCACATCTTTGTGTAACGTGAATTCGCGAGCTTCGCACCCCGGTTGTGAACCAAAAACGGGAGAAGGACCTCAGGGAGGGCATGCGTTTCTTTCTAGTTAGAAGTGGCGTCAGTGGTTTTACATGCCCTGACAAGTTTGACTTATGTGGTTGTTGCTGTTGCGAGGCGCCTCGGTTAGATCGGACGATCCGGGTCCGATGGAGCCATTCGTTGGCCCATTTACGCCCCATAGGGCGGGGAAACGCAGTGTTCAGGCATTTTAATCCACATCGGTGGACCGGCCCTGTCGCTCCAAGGGCCCACCTGAGTCTGGGTCCCGAGGCTCGAGCTAGAGAGTCTCGAATCGGTTGAGGACTGTCTTTTGTCTCGGTTCATAGATGGAAATCCAACTTCCAAATACATGACATTTGCGGTTTTATTTGTAGAGCCTAATATGGCGACATAGTGGGACGGGGCGCTTATGCCGTCTATGATTGATACTTATGATTTGAAGTTGTTTTATAGACTATGCACTTATAATAGTATCAAATAATCTGTTTTAAACGTATCAAGCATTCTTTGGCTATCATAAGGTAAAAACCCTATCCTCCGGCTTGCATTGCATTGTGTGATGGGACCTGGGTCTTATAATAGCTTCATTTTTCTTTATTTAGCATTGCGCTGTTTGTTTTATGCACTGATATTCTTGGGAGGAAACCCGTTCCGTGTTATACGGCGTGGTCCCTTGATTTACCTAACTTTAAAATAAAGATTAATAACTGTTTTAGTTCTCACACCAGTCACATGACTGACCCGGAGTTTATTGTTTTAACCTAAACTCTGGGTGCCCTTATTTTCGACACGGGCAGCTAGTAGTTTTGGTTTTGCAGATTTATATTCACAGGATCCTGGTTTACAACTGGAATGATATCCGGAAAGCTTTGTATCCGTATATCTCCTTCAGTTTTGTTTTGTATTATTTCTGCTACAATGTATTTAAATGTAATTTAAATCTCTGATATTTCTGTGTAATATTCATTTATACTCTATATATTCTTGTATTCTGATGGAATTGTTGTAATAAATAATGAAATGTTCTCCCATCTGCGTTCTTCTGTGGCTTGTTCTCGAACTATCCGCGTTTTCCTTCACGGGAAAGTTACGAGTTTTCACAGTTGGTATCAGAGCTTTGGTTTACAAAGCTCAGAGAACAAGACACATTAGGACCATACGAAAGAATTCATCAGATATTGGATTAGTAATATCCAATTAGAATGACTCGTTAGAGATGGGATCAGTAGTATCCTAGAACGAGTGTGAAGAGTATATTTTTAAAGTGAAAACAAATTTTGTTTTGAAAATTTAAATCAATTATTCGTATTTGATTATTTATTTGTATTGATTTGGACAGTCCAGTATATAAAGATTTTGCATAAACGCCTTGCAAACGTGTATTTGAAATTTTAATATACTGGATAGATATAGAATTACACTCTAATTGCCCGGAGATGATTTTGATGATGGAGCTCCATCATTAGAATTTATGTTCGAGTGACGAAAGTGGGCTTTCTATATATTTCCTATTGACTGGTGTGAGAACCGAAACTAGATAGGGCCTATTGTTGTGATTTGGCATCAAAAATCTAATTTTTTGACTATATATCAAAGTTATGGATTTGAAAAGCTAATCAACTAATTGATTGATGGTTGTGTTGTTGATTATTGGTTGATTAATTAAAATTTGTATTATATAGCCAAATTGATCAAATATTGAATTGTATTGAAAATTGGTCGCATTTGCTTGCATATACATGTATATCATTGAACAGGTCATAGCAAGGAGGCTAGAGCAGAGAATAAAATTTGTTTGCCCGACAAATAGGTACACGTTTACTATAATTTACTGTTTTGTTTGGGTGATTATGATTTTATGAGCCGATTGGCTAGCCGCTTGGCTTTTTCTTTTTTCTTTTTGAGATCAGAAGGCCTGTATGGCAATTTCGGGATTTTCCCGTTGCTTCCGGTGCAGGGGAGGTTATGGCGAAAATTTAGGGTGTTAGCCAAATTTTTGAAAAATTTGAAAAGTTCTTAGAAACTGAAAAGTTGAAGAACTTAAGCCGTAGTAAAAATAATGAAAGTTGAGTTGATTAGTTAAACAACTTTCGGCTTCGTTCCTTTTCGGGGACGAAAAGTTTTAAGTAGGGGAGATTGTAATAACCGGGAAATCTGGGCCAGTTTAAAATTTTTATTTTGGCAATTTTAGCGAATTTTGATTATTTAAAATGAATTATTTTAAATAATATCGACGAGGAATTTATTTTGAATAGAATTCGAATGAATATATTTATATAGATCGATGATAGAATATAAATATTTATTTATATTTATAAAAGGAATTGAAAATAGCGCGGTAGTTCGATAATACGATTTCAAACTTCCAATGAATGTACCGGGTGCAAAATAAACCGGATTTTAGTGAAACCAAAAATAATAGAATCTATTTGAGAATATCTTTCCAACGAATCCGAAAAATTGAAATTTCATAGCGGGAATCAAAAGATATATCCAGTTGAAAATTCTGAATAGTCGCTATAATTCAGGCCCTTAAAAATGGAAATTTTGCAAACGACCTCGGATTTCGACGAAACCACTTTTGTTGGGTCCGTGATGTAAAGTTATTGCTAGATTCCAAATTTCATAATTTTTCGAATCAATATGTGAGCGTGGTAAAGGAAAACGCGTTTGACCAGTTTTAGTTGATTTTAATCGACTGGAAAATGGCCATTTCTCAAATGGTCTCAGAATTCGACGAAACTAATTTTGTTAGGACCGTATCGTCAATACGAAGCTAGAAAATATTTTTCGGGAATTTTTCTAGTTAGTATGTGGCCCCAGTAAATTGAAATGCGCGTTCAAATTCAATATATAGAGTTATATGTTGATTTTGACGAAAACCGATCGAAACGGTCGAATCAGCTTACGATACATATCCCATTGTGTTCAGAATGGGGGTAGTTAGCTATGGACGACAGGCGGTGGGTCTCATTTCGAGTTCGACAATAAAAGTTACTTTAGGGAATTAAATAAAATTAAATAAATAAATAAAAAACCCTCTCCATACTCTCCCTCAGACCCCCCCGTTTACTTTTCAAATCAAATCGAAATAATAATAATAATAATAAAAACCGTCGCCTCCCTCGAGACCCGCCTTCCACCGCCGCTACCCCCCCTTCCGTCGCCGCTCTACCTCAGGCGAGACCCCCCCTTCGTAGCTCCTCCACCCCTTCTCTCCCTCCAACCCACCCTCCGCCTCGCAGGACCCAGGAACCCCCGACCTACTTCGAAAACCACCCACCGCCCAACCTGGCAACCGCAACCCACCCCCTGCACCGCCGATTGCTGCCACCCTCCGCCTCCATGCTCCGGCGACGCGAGCGACTCCGATTTCCCCTTCTCCTTCAACGTGAAAGCCCCGGTGCCTCCTCCCTCTCCGCTGAGCAGAGGTGAGCCTTCTTATTTATTTTTATTTATATAAAAAAAACTGAATTTTCTTTAGTATAAAAACTGATTTTTGCTTTGTATAAAAATATGATTTTTTTTTTCATATTAGAAAAATTCGATTTTTGTTAAAGAAAGATTCAATTTTTAAATACAGAAAGATTGGGTTTTTTCTTTGTAAAAAGATTTAATTTTTGATAAGGTAAAAATACGATAATGATATGACAAAGGTGAGATTTTTATTTCATATGAAAGCTAGGATTTTCAGTTAAGAAAGTTAGGATTTTGAATATAAAAATTCAATTTTTATATATTGAATAGCGAAATAAAAATTCGATTTTTATATATTGAATAGCGAAATAAAAATTCGATTTTTATATATTGAATAGCGAAATAAAAATTCGATTTTTATATATTGAATAGCGAAGTAAAAATTCGATTTTTATATATTGAATAGCAAAGTAAAAATTCGATTTTTATATATTGAATAGCGAAATAAAAATTCGATTTTTATATATTGAATAGCGAAGTAAAAATTCAATTTTTATATATTGAATAGCAAAGTAAAAATTCGATTTTTATATATGTAGTGAATACGGATGAAGAAAGTGACGAAAGAAGAAACGACGAAGATTTCTACCTAAGAAGAGTCGTGGCGTTGGATTAGCTATTGGTGAGAACTTCTCACCTTTAATTTAATTTTCTAGTTAAAATATATACTAGGATGCAGACGGTGTTTAGTAGCACCCGACACCCGTCGTCCACAGACCATGGACGGCTTGTATGCTTGTTTGTTTGATTTTGATGTGTAGTTGATTGTGTGATGTGATGTGAAACGAAATAAAATATTTTATAGTGGAAAATATTTTATAGTTAAAAATAGAATTTTTAATGTGTATATGAAAGGAAATAAAAATAAACAAATCGGACGATTTGTTTATATACACACATTTGACTGATATTGATTGGGACGATAAATTTTACACGTCGCCCAACTGCACAAATAAAATCTGTGTTTGATTGTTTGAAACCCCACACGGGTATTGGGATGATATTTGACGTACACTAATCCCGATTGTTTAGTTGTATGTTGATCGATTGATTGACAGGCTGTTATAAGCGTTGAATATTTATATTTGATCCTTATACAGTGTAGAATGCACTTTGGATGATGGTTGATTATTCATCGTTGTTATTGTATACATGTGTTGTAGAAAATCCAAATAATTAACATTATATGGTAATTGATTGGGCCTCATTCCAGTTTGGAAATAGAATATTTGAATAGAAGTATTTGAAAATAGAAATATTTGAAAAAGAAATATTCGAAATAGAATATTTGAAAATAGAAATATTTGAAAAGGAAATATTCGATATAGAAGTATTTGAAAATAGAAATATTTGAAAAGGAAATATTCGAAATAGAATATTTGAAAATAGAAATATATGAAGCCGTGTTGATAGATTGACGCCATTTTGATGTGAACGATATTTATATCGATTTTATTCAAATTGAAGTGAATATTAAAGTGAATTGAATTCGAATTAAATTGAATTGAAACTAGAAATAAACTGAAATGATTTGAAATTCGAATAGAATTGAAATTCGAATTAAATTGAAATAGAATTGAAATCGTTTTGAAATGAATTCGAATTGAAAGTGAATAGAATTGAATTCGAATGGAAATGAAAATGAATTGAAATTGAATTAAAAATCGTTTTGAATTGAAATCGATGAAGTATATATTATATATATTATATATATGATATAATGGCCTTAATAGAACGCGTCGCGCCGCGGCAATTCGCGAATTTCGACCATCGACTTCGAATGGATATTGCGGGAGATCCGACCGTCGGATTCTCCTAAAACCAGAATCCTTGGGTTCGTATCGAAAAGAGCTTTCTAAGAATGTGAGAAATTAGAAATTTAACGGTTGGATTTGGAATTATGTCCAAATCAAATTTGAAAAAGGTCGTTGTAAGTGCAGTTTGATGGCCGTTGAAGGAAGTCGACTGTACGGGCCTTAATAAAATTATTAAAAATAGTAATAATTAGTGTAAAATCATAAGAAATGATTTGGGAAGAATTGGGATGAAAAACTCCATATTTGATAAGATAAAAATAGATTTTTATCGAAATGAACTAGTTTTGAACTAGAATAATAATTTATTAATTTATTTTTAAAATAAATAAATTGGATTTGAAATGGTTTTGGAAATAACCAGAATTTCCAATAGTTGCATTGGAATGGATTTGAATCAAAATTGTCTTCGGAATATTTCGATGTTGGATTTCGTGATTATACAGGTGTTGTTATGGGAATTTGAAAGATATATATCGTTATTTCCAATACGATATTTGTTGGTCGTAGAATTTGATGTTAAATATAAGCCGATATATTTTCTATTCAGAGCCTTGTATTTAATATCAAATGTGATTTGGGTTTGTCGTGAATGGTGTCTTCATTAACACTGTTCTTGAACCCAGTTGAGAAAAGATTAAATCTTTTTATTTAGATTTAATGAAGTGTACCAATTAAATAATATTTAATTGGAATTGAATTGGTGTTGATTTTTGGGTTTATCGTGAACAGTGTTTTAAATAACACTTGTTCTTTAACTCGATAATTAATGGAATGTGATTTTGGGTTTATCGTGAACCGTGTTTTAAAATGACACTGATTCTTTAACCCAGTTAAAGATTAAAACTAAGTGGAGTTTTAATGAATCTTTAATTAGATTGAAATGATCGAGAATGGAGTATCACCAGTTTTGCTCCAGGCGATAGTTAAATCTTTAATTAAATTTGAACGTGAAATGGTAATTGAATTTACCGATAACACCATGGTGTTAGATATGAAGTATGACCAGTTTTACTTCAGGGGATGAATAGGTTGGGATTGGGAAATAAAATAAATGATTACTTCGGTGTGGTTCGCTAATCCCGACTAGTTTGAATTGATATTCAAAGGAGATTAAAGAATAAATTTAAAGAATTTATCTTTGATAAAATTAATGGGAACCTTTCCCAAAATATAAGAATATTTGAATAAAAGAATATTCAGAATTGGAAAGAGGCGTATGTTGTGTTTGTGTAACACGTGTTTATTATATATATACGCGAGTTGTTCAGAAAGACTGGGTTTATCCCATTCTGAATAACTGATTTGACGTGGTGTCGAAGATGAAGACGGTGGTCGAAGACCGGAGGTCTTCACGTCGTTTGGGTGATTACTGGTGATCTTGATTGGGCTGTACACCCAAGAAGATGGAAACAGTTGGTGATCGTCCAGATGTACTTGGAGATCGATGGATATGCGGGGTACTAGGTGCCTCCGGTTTCGTTCAGACCCAGAACGGACTTGTAAATGGACTGTGTGTCTGATATTGGATTTTAGTCTGTGTGATTGATTTCTATTAAATATATATCTGTTTGGCGGCGGAGAATTTATTCTCTTGCTTAACGCCCTTCTCTGAGACGTACGAGCTCAGGGGTTATATACTGATGGATATCAAACGCATAGAGTGAATTTCCTGTATGGCATGCCTAAGTGGCAAATGATCAAGGCTTCTGTTGAAAAGCAAAATCTTGTGGTGATGATCAAAGCACAGCCTGTGTGGCACAGCTTTGTGTAACGTGAATTCGCGAGCCTCGCACCCCTGTTGTGAACCAAAAACGGGAGAAGGACCTCAGGGAGGGCATGCGTTTCTTTCTAGTTAGAAGTGGCATCAGTGGTTTTACACGCCCTGACGAGTTTGACTTATGTGGTTGTTGCTGGTGCGAGGCGCCTCGGTTAGATCGGACGATCCGGGTCCGATGGAGCCATTCGTTGGCCCATTTATGCCCCATAGGGCGAGGAAACACAATGTTCAGGCATTTTAATCCACATCGGTGGACCGGCCCTGTCGCTCCAAGGGCCCACCTGAGTCTGGGTCCTGAGGCTCTGGCTAGAGAGTCTCGAATCGGTTGAGGACTATCTTTTGCCTCGGTTCATAGATGGAAACCAACTACCAAATACGTGATATTTGCGGTTTTATTTGTAGAGCCTAGTATGGCGACATAGTGGGATGGGGCGCTTATGCCGTCTATGATTGATACTTATGATTTGAAGTTGTTTTATACACTATGCACTTATAATAGTATCAAATAATCTATTTTAAACGTATCAAGCATTCTTTGGCTATCATAAGGTAAAAACCCTATCCTCCGGCTTGCGTTGCATTGTGTGATGGGACCTGGGTCTTACAATAGCTTCATTTTTCTTTATTTAGCATTGCGCTGTTTGTTTTATGCACTGGTATTCTTGGGAGGAAACCCGTTCCATGTTATACGGCGTGGTCCCTTGATTTACCTAACTTTAAAATAAAGATTAATAACTGTTTATTTCTCACACCAGTCACATGACTGACCTGGAGTTTATTGTTTTAACCTAAACTCTGGGTGCCCTTATTTTTGACACGGGCAGCTAGTAGTTTTGGTTTTGCAGATTTATATTCATAGGATCCTGGTTTACAACTGGAATGATATCCGGAAAGCTTTGTATCCGTATATATCCTTCAGTTGTGTTTTGTATTATTTCCGCTGCAATGTATTTAAATGTAATTTAAATCTCTGATATTTCTGTGTAATATTCATTTATACTCTGTATATTCTTGTATTCTGATGGAATTGTTGTAATAAACAATGAAATGTTCTCCCGCCTGCGTTCTTCTGTGGCTTGTTCTCGAACTATCCGTGTTTTCCTTCACGGGGAAGTTACGGATTTTCACATTTTGTTTGTCTATTAAACTGTGGTGCAGGAAATATTGAACTATAGCGTTTTTGTACTTTATGAAGATATGTGGTTTGTAGTATTTGTACTTTATGAAGGTATGTGGTTTTGTAGTATTTGTACTTTATGAAGGTACGTATGTGGTTTGTAGTATGTAGTTTGTTTATGTTGAATGTATTGAAAATATCGTAATATTATGAACTGTTGTGGTATTTTTATCGAATATGCAAAGATTTCCACTGTACATGGAATGCTGGAAGAGGACAGAAAAAACATTTTTTTGGGGGGAATTTTTCAATTTAGCAACGGTCAGAACCGTTGCTAATCAAAAATAGCAACAAGTCCAAGCCGTTGCCGAAAAAAACTATTTCGTATTTGAAGTTCATGCAGCAACGGACCAAAGCCGTTGCTAAATGTAGATTTGCAACGGGCAATAGCCGTTGCAAATTAACATTTAGCAACGGCTCAAAGCCGTTGCAAAAAACAAATTTTGCAACGGCTTTGGGCCGTTGCTAAACGTTTGCAACCCTGGAATTAGCAACGGCTAAAAGCCGTTGCTAAACTCATTTGCAACGGCTCAAAGCCGTTGCTAAATGATGATTTTGGTGTAGTGACTTTTAATTAGAATTCTAAATTTTTTGAAGATCTGAAAAATTAATGAAATTTCACATACTTCTGCGGTTTTGAGTTTCTTCTAATTCAGTTTGGAAGGGCTTGAAAATGTATACTCATCACAACACTCTGTTATTTATCAGTTGTGATAATTTCAGAAAATTTTCAGATTGACTTGAATATTTTAAATTGTCTTGAATCAGTGATACATCTAAAACTCATCTTTATTCATGATTATTATGGTTGAAATTAGTTTTGTTTGAAACCATCTGAAATTCTTGATATTTTGAATATCACACACCACTTAAATTTGAAATTATCAATCTTGTGTGAATAATTCAGTATATCTCAAACTTGACATTGTTTCAAGTGATTTCAAATAAACTATTTTTAATTTTTTGGATTATGAATACATTTCAAACTTGATGTATATGATCTGAAATTACTCTTGTACTTATCAGAAATTCTTGAGAAAAATCCTTTGAAAGTCTGGTCTTAAATCTCACTGTTGTTTCATGATGATTTGATTTGAAATTTTTTTTGTTTAAAATCATTTGAAATTATTGATTTATTGAATCTCACACATATCTTGAATCTGAAATATTATCTTGTGTGATTGATTTATTAAATCCTGATATTTTCATATTTCTTCAAATGATTTAAAATAAACTAAATTTTATAATCTTGGATCATGAAATATATTTTTTGTGACCTTCAGAAACATCGTCTGACAAGTCTGATGTGATATTGTTTTCTGTGCTGCTCTGATACTGTCTTTGAAAAATATTTTCAAATAATTGCCTGTTTTGTGACTGCTGCTATGATAGATGAAATTATTGTGCCTAATTTGTTATCTTGTCTGCTTGGGCTTTGGACTTAAATTTCTTTTGTTTGTGATATCCTTGTTCATCTCCAGTGTCATTTTAAAATCATCGTAAATAGGGACATCATGTGGTATCACTTTAGAAGTGTTGATTTGTTTAATCTCATCATGTATATATTTTGTGTAATTCCCATGTCTTGTATAGATCTTCATATTCCTCTTGTAATTGATTTTCAATTTTAAAATTATTTATTGATTATTCATTCTGAAATTGAAATCAATATCCAAATTGAACAGTATTTATAATTCATCAAAATTATTATTGGAATTTGAAATTGTGATGAATTGTGACTGCAAGTATATTTCACAAACAAAATGAGATTTTATTTAGTTTTTCATGATGGTTAAACGTTTATTATAATATCTTTGAATTGACAATTATTTCACGACCATCTCCTTTATCTATCATCATTTTGCCATCCATCATGATTTTATATTAATGTGGAGAGTTTATTTTAAAAAAATTATCTTGTTTTAAAATAGTGGAAATTATCTGTGATAGAAATGGGACTATGCTATTATTCAAAATTAGTGATAATTGAAATTTTTTCAATAATCCCGGTACAGTCGAGCATATTTCATAATATAATTAATTTAGAAATTTATTTCACAAACCATTTCTGTACCTACCGCATTTCTGTCATCCATTTTTGGTCTTTATATACTGAGGAGTTTTTCTTTTTGAAACTGAAAATAATAAAATATTCATAAGTGTTTCTCTAACCTCATTTAAAAATCCAAGCTCTGGTTATGCATGGTTATGAGATTACTTATATTTAAGCTGCAACTGGTCTCATTTAAAAATCCAAGTTCTGGTTATGTGTGGTCAGTGTGCTCTTAAATCAAGAGAAAAAGAAAAGAAAATAATTTGGCTATAAATAAAATTTATATGAAATTCTCCTTGGTGTGTAAAAACCAGCCTATCAATCCATGTTCTATTTTGTGAAATGTGTTAATATTTTATGACGTATTATGATTTGTTGATTGATAGCTATTGGGATTTGAGATTACACGATTTTGTCACTTAAATTGAATTCATAAATATAGTCTGAATCCGTCACTGTTTTGTGCTTCATTTTTTATAAAAATTCTTTGGAAAATAACCGGAACTCACTTTTTTAACCCTCCCCATTTTTTATAAAATTCATCGTAAATCCGTCATTCTCTACAATGTGAAATATACCACCTATTCTTAGAATATTATGATTTTTGTTTGACTGATTGAGATTTATGATGACTGTTCTTCCTCTTAAGTTGAAATTATATTTTGTCATTTTTCATCTATATTTTAAATTCTGAATCCTTTTGATGATAACAAAAGGGGGAGAATGGGTTGAGATTTTGATTTATGAGTGAATATTTTATAAAATATTTTAATTGTGAAAATTCATTCAATTTTCATGTTTTTTCACTCATGCACAGTTATAGGGGGAGTTTCTACTGTAGGGGGAGCTTTCAAATAGGGAGAGTTCGGTTCTTCACTCTCAAACACATTTATTATATTCAAAATCTTCATATTTGTTTGTCATCATCAAAAGAGGGAGATTGTTGTATATAACGGTGTTGTATACACAATTATATGATTTTTGTTTGATGATAACAAATAAATATATTTTATTTTAAATGTGTTTGTTATTGTACTGTCATATAACATCACAGACAGGAATATAATATTTATATTTAAATAGAATACGACTGTACATAATTTCATATATTCACAAAGTATTTTATTTAAATAAAATATTATATTTCAACATTCAGACAGTACAAATTATATGACTCCACTATTTGTACACATTCACAGATATTTCAACATGAGATTGTACTTGTGTAAATAAACTGAATATAATAGACAAGTTTGTTTGAACACAATAAAATAATATTTTATTTCAATCGAACTGGTTTATTACAAATGCCAGTACAATTCTCTCATTACTCAACTCCTCACTACACAAACACTCAGTTACATCTCATATACAGTATACATACACATTTTTCATATAAACATTCTTTCACTGTTACACACACACACACACCCCAACACTGTCTTGTTGTCTTCAGTCTTCACAGTCAGTCCGGTCTTCATACCTGTCATATATAGAAACACACACACAGTATCTAAAACAGAAATAATATTCTAAATTCTAGCGAATATAATTTTATTTTTAAAAATTTATTTGCGTCATAATTTCGGTGTGTTTCTCATCTTTTTTCATGACTTGAATCTGATATGTATATACGCACTGATCAGCCTCAACATAGTACACTGGTTTGCTGATCAGAACCAGTTGATTTTGAACAGCCACAACTCAGTGCAGCAGCATGCTGATAAATAATTTACACATGCATAATATATGTATACACTCTGCTCTCTATATATACCGGTGAAAATGGGTAAAAACAGCGAGTTCAAAATGAAGTGTTCATGGTGAAACATCAACATGTGATGATGCAACAGTAATGCCAAAGTGTTAACATGAAAGAGTTGAAGGTGATGCACAAGATTTTAGCACACATATGCATGGAGACAAACATGGATGGACATGGTTCAATGTAAACAGAAACATGGTGCTCTGGCTACACTGTACATAAGTGGACAATGCAGCAAGCTCAAGTCGGACAATACAGCGAGATTACATGACTAAGCAAGTCGAGCCAATCATTCAGCAATCTCAAGTAAAGCATGGTCATGCACAAGCCAAACTGGACATATTCAAACCTTAAAGGAAACATAAATGGGGCAGTTACATGAATGGTGTAAGTGCATGCAAATTGATTTATGCATGACTCATGTATTAGCAGCCAAGTTCAACCAACAGGGAAAGTACAAGTGACAAGAAAATGGTCGAGTAGCATTTCATAATATACATGGTGACACAACTTCACAATCCAAGTCAAGCAGTGATGCAAGTGTGCAATACACACACACATGCAACAGTGATAAATGTATGTACATATTAGAAGTTGAAGGCAGCAAGCATATATGGTGCATATTTTGGTGAAACAAAATAACATGAACAAGCATGATCGACTCAAGAACATTTTCAGACCTTATGCAGCATGATGTTCAAAGGAAAAGGAGCAAAACAAATACAAATTGTTCAAGGCAGTTTTCAAAATGGGCAGCATGATCAAGTTACACTCACAGTTCAAGTAACAGCAACTTTGCACTTGTAACAACCCGTATTCTACGCATCGGCGGATCGTAGAATATTTTTTTTCCATATGAAGTCGTATGGTCATGTAACTTTGGGAAACAACCATTAGAGTCATTTCCCATGTTCATTCGATTTTTAAATAACCGTTTTGCCCCTAGCTGATCTTGTTTTGACCATAACTTTTGATTGGAAAGGAATTTTGACCTGAAGCCTCTTCCATTAGATTCGTTTGATGGTTTACCTTTCCGTAGAGTGGTCACATGTGAAAAACAGACTTACTGTTTGGGAGATATGGCTGAAATAAGGTTTGAAAGGTGAAAAACTGCTTAACCGGGCCAAATAGGGTGATTAGCGAATGGGCCCATAACTCATTTCGGGATTAGGGTTATGGGGAGGCTGAAAAGATTTAGAGATTCATTCCATTTCAGTTTTCTAGCCTCCACTTACCTCCTATAAACCCTAAAAATAGCCTCCAACCTCTAAATCACCTCCAAATCATCTTTTAATCAAAGATTAAGCTTAGCAACATCAAATCAAGAGAGATTAACACCAAATCAACATTGGAGTTGCTGTTTAGCATTGGGATTCGCACCAAATCAGAGATCTATTTCAGATCTAAAGTTTATTTGTGGCTAAGGTGAGCGATTTGCATAGTTCCTCACTAATTATGGCTAATTAAGGGTAATTAGTGTTAATTAGCAGATTTAAGCATGATAAAATTCTGGAAAAATATTTATAAAATTCGAAATGATGTTTTAGACCTCTGATATGAATTTGGGTTAATTTGGTTAAGTTTTGTTAATCATATCATTAGTTTCACCTAAACATGTTTAAGGGAAAATATGGGATTTTGGCTATGTCTGATCCGTTTTATCCTATCACATTTGTGTTTTGATGTTTGTGAATGATTATACATGTTGCTATGACTGTATGGTATGCTTTGTGATTGTCTAGAAGTGTTAGATTGGTCAGAAACGCCGTCGAATGACGTAAACAATCGCTGGAAGAGTTGCAGGAAATTGTGCAGGAAACGGATAGCCCCCTGTCCAGCGATCCGATGAAGTCTAGTGATCCGATAAAGTCTAGCGATCCGATGAAGTCCAGCGATCCGATGAAGTCCAGCGATGCGATGAAGTCCAGAGATCCGGTGGAGTCCAGCGATCCGGTGGAGTCCAGCGATCCGATCCAATGGAGGGAGCATGAGCTGAAGATATGGGGCGATCCACGAGTCATGAATCGAATCAGGACTGGATGGAAGCTTGGACGTGAGGCATGGGTTACAAACCAAATGAAGACCGATCCGAAGAAGACCAAAACCCGAGATGCAAAGGTAGTCCAAATAGTAGTTAGAGCTCAGGATCCAGTGGGAACCAATGAGTTCGCTTCATGGTTGGACTTTGCTGTGCTAAGGAGTTGTCGACGTTCATAACTTCGATTCACCACTGAAAATGGATGATGGGCTACTTATCAGTGTAGTAGAGTCACTATGACTCGAGGGGCAAGGTGATGGTAGCAAGACTACGTTATCAGTGCAGTAGAGTCATTATGACTCGAGGGGCAAAGTGATGCGTAGTAAGACTATGAGCCAGTGCAGTGGGGTCATTGTGACTTCATGGGGCAGAGTGGACATAGTAAAGGATTAGTGAGGCTATGAGCCAGTGCAGTGGGGTCATTGTGACTCCATGGGGAAAAGTGGACATAGCAAAGGATTAGTTGCTATGTATCAGTGCAGTGAAGCCATTTATGACTTCATGGGGCAAAGTGATCATAGCAAGGTATGTTGGGTGATCGAAGTGGTGAATATCGTATGCTTTATGCACTGAGTGAGAGATGTGAGGATGGATGCTATGTTTGATTGTTTGCCATCACTATGACATGCACACCCCTACCCCCGTTATCTTTACACCATTTGAAATGGCACCTTAGAGTGTTGTACAGTATGTAGTGCTAACTCTTTGGTTGCAGGTCCAGGTTCAGGTATGTTTTAGTCTACCAGTTATTGTTCTGTTTAGATGCTTATCGCTCATACCAGGCTTTATGTCTGACCCAGAGTTTTATGTCTCTTCTTATTACTCTGGGTGCTCACACGAGCAGACTAGAGACAGGTTAGCTGGTGATGCACGAGTAGCTGATTCGGAGGCGAGTAGGAGGCTTCCACGTATGATATATAGATATTCTCCCTGTGTCGTTGGTGTTTGCTACTTGGGCATTAGTAGTGTACCTCGTTTATCTTGCTTTTGCTCTTTGAGATAGTTTGAAAAGCTGTAATAATGTTAACTTTGGATCATAAGCTGTACTTGGATTTTCCGCTGCTATGTTAGTTGTTTTCAGCTTATGCACTGTCTCACCTGTTTTATGTCAAGTATGTTGTTATTATATTTTGTTCCATGTGCTGTGAGACATTCTACAGGTTCCTTGTTAGTTCATTTCTTTCTTCCCTTTTCTTCTGACGATCCGTTCCGTGCTAACTGGACATGTGTACAACGCACTTTTGGAGTAAATGTCGGTTGGTGCGGGGCGGGCCGTCACATTTGGTATCAGAGCTCTAGGTTGCATAGTTAACCTACGGAAAGACACTAGGGAGAGATAGTACGTATATGAGAGTGCGTATTTGTGATTACTTTGGTTTTCAAAAGCTATATATATACTATTAGTAGTATAAGGATGAAGTCGTACTGCACTAGCACCACTATGCGGTCATTAATCGTTTCCCCTTTTACAGATTTACGATGAGCCGATATGCAAGAGGTGCTGGTAGGGGAGCCAATAATGGGAATGCTGCTGACATGAGGGCGATGCTTACTGACCTCATGAGAGACATGCTTAGGTAGGTGCAAGGGACAGTTCCCAATCCCGTAAATGGTGGTGGCCCTGTAGTGCAGGCGCCTAGGGTCGATTTCGCCAAGTTGTGCAAGGATTACACTAACCTTGGTGGGAAGCCGTTCCACGGAACGGAGTCGGCCATAGATGTTCAGGATTGGTTGGATAGCTGTGATCGTATCTTCGACGACTTGGGTATCGAAGATGCGATGAAGAGAAGGCTAGCGTCTCGTCAGCTGCAAGGGCGAGCGATGAATTGGTGGAATGCCATTAGAACAGCTACTCCAGAAGATCAGGTTACTTGGGATCAGTTCAAGGCTCGCTTTAGCGAGAAGTTCATTCCAGTTGCCCAGAAGTCAGTGTTGTTTAAGAGATTCTTGGAACTCAAGCAGAATGGTCGGGCAGTCTCTGACTATATTGCTGAGTTCGACACTTTGTCGAAGTATGGACTATCTCTTATTGATACTCCTGAGAAGAAGAATGAGAAGTTCATTACTGGTTTGGATGGATACTTGGGGGAAAGGCTTATCAACCACATCGATGAGACCTTTGAATCGATTGTGGGGAAAGCTTTGAGATCAGAGAGTCTTTACCCTAAGTCGAAGACTGAGGCTGCATCTGTAGAAGGGCTGAAGCCGCAAGAAGGCGGTGGAGGCAAGAATAACTCTCAGAAAAAGAGGAAACAGAACCAATCTAAGGATGGCCAGAAAAAGAACAAGAAAGATGTTGAGTGCTTCAGCTATCGTAAGAAGGGCCATTATGCTAAAGAATGTCGGGCCAAGCCAGCGGATAGGAAGTTCTATAACTGTGGCCAAGTAGGACATCATAAGGATAAGTGTCCGCAACCTCTTAAGGAGAAGCAGATTGTGAAAGCATATCCTATTGATGTTGTTCCTTCTTCGTCAATGCCCCAACTGCGGCGGAGAAAGGAAAGAATGTCGTTATTCAAGGTATGCTTTCTATTTATGATGTACCCGTTCGAGTTTTGTTTGATACTGGGGCTTCCCGTTCCTTCATATCTAGTGACCTGGTAGATAGGTTGGGACTGGAACCCGAGATAGTCGATAGACCGTTGGTTGTGACGAACCCGATTGGTGGTTCGACTAGCCTTAGTATGATTTGCCGAAGTTTGGTCTTATCGAGTCATGGATGTATGTTTGTTTGTGATTGCTTTGTTTTGGGCTTTACTGGGTATGGAATTATATTGGGAGTCGATTGGCTCCAAAGATACGGGGTGGTGGTACACTGTGAGGGGTTTTTGGTGACAGTTAGAGTGGATGATGGGCGGAGGGTAGTGTTTGGTAGTTTACCTAGTGATGGGGTAATGGCTAGTTTTACAAATTCCCTCAACATCCCGCATGATGAGTTGTCAGATGTGCCCGTGGTTGGCCAGTATCCGGACGTCTTCGCGGAGGTGACCGAGCTTCCACCACACCGAGAGATTGAGTTCCGTATTGATTTAGTGAAAGATGACAGACCTATAGTGATGCCACTTCGTCATATGGCACCAAGGGAGCAGTGAGAGCTCGGGGTGCAAGTCAGCAATCTTTTGAAGAAGGGATTTATTAGAAGAAGTGTCTCCGAGTGGGGAGCACCAGTTGTGTTTGCCACTAAGGCAGATGGTTCCCTTCGTTTATGTGTGGACTATCGCGAGTTGAATAAGGTAACGAGGAAGAATAAGTATCCTCTACCGCGGATATATGTTTTGTTTGATCAACTGGAAGGAGCAATAGTGTTCTCCCAGTTGGACCTCGCGACAGGATTTCATCAGCTCCGAGTAGCGGATGAGAGTGTTCCGAAGACGGCATTTAGGACGCCGTCTGGATTCTATGAGTGGTTAGTCATGCCATTTGGGTTGACCAATGCACCAGCCTACTTTGTGGATCTTATGAATCAAGTATTCAGAGATCAGTTGAATAAGTTTGTTCTTGTGTTCGTAGACGATATCCTTGTTTACTCGAGGACAGAGGAGGAACACAAGGGACACTTGAGGATAGTGATGGAGGTGTTAAGGAAACACCAATTGAAAGCGAAATTCTCTAAGTGTCACTTTTGGAGAAGGGAAGTGAGATTCTTGGGCCATGTTGTTTCAGAAAATGGTATTGCCGTGGACCCTGCGAAGGTGGCTACGGTACAGGATTGGCCTACGCCCAAGAATGCAACAGATATAAGAAGTTTCTTGGGGTTAGCTGGATATTATCGTAAGTTTATCCAGTACTTCTCCAAGATAGCAGCACCGTTGACTCAGTTGACTAAGAAGAATCAGGCCTTCGTCTGGAACGGAGTGTGTGAGAATGCATTCAGGAGTCTAAAGGAAAAGTTGACGCATGCGCCAGTGCTAGTCATTCCAAAAGGGAATGAAGAAATGACGGTATACACGGATGCTTGTGGTATCAGACTAGGTGCTGTGTTGATGCAAGGAGGTAGGGTTGTAGCTTATGCTAGTCGGCAACTAAAGCCGCATGAGAAGAAGTATCCTACCCATGATTTGGAACTGGCAGCGATTGTGTTCGCATTAAAGATATGGAGACACTATCTCTTGGGAGAAAGATTTGAGTTGTTTACCGACCATAAATCGTTAAAGTATCTCTTCTCTCAGAAAGATCTGAATCTCCGTCAACAGAGATGGTTAGAGTTCTTGGCTTCGTATGATTTTGATATCGCATACATACCTGGGAAAGGTAATGCGGTAGCCGATGCCTTGAGTAGGAGACATGCCAATTTGGGGGCTACGGTTCTTGAATGGAAGCAACTGGAGTATATCGCGGGGTTTGATTTCAGACCAAAGTGCGAATTGGATCCAGACATGCTAGCTAGTTTGGCGATCAGACCGACTTTGATAGAGCGGATTGTTTCCAGCCAGAGGGACGATCCTAATCTATTGGAAATCATCTCCAAGTTAGAGATGGACATTGACGGTGAGGAGATGAATTTGTATGGGCTTGATCGAGATGGATGGCTTAGAAAGAATGGAAGACTAGTTGTACCCAACGTGAATGGTTTGAGAGATGAAGTGCTTAGAGAATGTCATCACTCAAAACTGACTATACATCCCAGTGGTAATAAGATGTATCGAGACATGAAGCAGACCTACTACTGGGAAGGGATGAAAAGAGACGTTGGGAAGTTTATATCCAAATGCATGAATTGCCAGCTAGTTAAAGCCGAGCAAAAGAAGCCTAGTGGGTTGTTGCAACCATTAGAAATTCCCGAATGGAAATGGGAGCAAGTCTCTATGGATTTCATCGATGGTTTACCAAGGACTAGATCGGGATATGATAACATTTGGGTAATTGTGGATCGATTGACTAAGAGTGCAAGATTTATACCAGTCAAATCGACCAGAACGGCAGCTAAATTAGCAGAATTGTATATGAAGTGGGTAGTGAGATTTCATGGAGTACCTAAAAGCATTGTGAGTGACCGAGACCCGTTGTTTACTAATGGGTTTTGGAAGAGCTTACAAGAGGCTCTAGGGTCAGAATTACATCTCAGTACTGCATATCATCCTCAGACCGACGGTCAGACGGAGAGGGTGAATCATATATTGGAAGATCTCTTGAGAGCTTATATATTGGATTTTGGTGGATCACGGGATGACCATTTGCATCTAATAGAGTTTGCATATAATAATAGCTACCAATCCAGTATCGGTATGGCCCCATATGAAGCTTTGTACGGAAGACCGTGCAACTCACCATCATGTTGGATAGAGACTGGCGAGAAGTTTATGCTTGGCCCAGATGTGGTGAGGGAAACTTCAGATAAGATTAAGATCATTCAACAACGGATGAAGGCTGCCCAGGATAGGCAGAAGAGTTATACTGATAAAAGGAGAAGAGACTTAAAATTATCCGTTGGTGACTTGGTGTTTGTCAAGATTTCTCCGTTGAAGAGCGTGATATGATTTGGCAGGAGAGGCAAGTTGGCACCAAGATTTGTTGGCCCATTCCATATTCTTGAACTAGTCGGGAATTTGGCATATAGAGTTGACTTACCAGAGAAGATGGCGGGAGTTCACAACGTATTTCATGTTTCCCAACTAAGGAAGTTCGTTCACGACCCAGATATGACTATTTCACCTAATCAGTTAGAGAACTTCGAAGTAGAACCCGAGGCGGTTGGAAACCGCAAGCCGATCCGTATTTTCGAGCACGATATGAAGCAACCTCGAAGGAAGGCGGTGAGGCTAGTCAAGGTTCAGTGGGGCGAGAACGAGAATGACGGTACTTGGGAGACAGAAGAGAGCATTAGAAAGACGTATCCAGAACTCTTTGCCTGGTAAGATTTACTTTGCAATTTAGTTATTCCGCATGCTAGGATAGACTTGTTTTGCTTGTTCTGCATGTTTGATTGTTGTTTTATGGTTGATAGGCATGCGGGACCCTTTTGTGTGTTTTGGTTAGGGAATTTCGGGGGCGAAATTTCTTAAGGGGGGAGAATGTAACAACCTGTATTCTACGCATTGGAGGATCGTAGAATATTTATTTCTTTCCCATATGAAGTCATATGGTCATGTAACTTTGGGAAACAACCATTAGAGTCATTTCCCATGTTCATGATTTTTGTCGATTTTTAAATGACCGTTTTGCCCCTAGCTGATCTTGTTTTGGCCATAACTTTTGATTGGAAAGGAATTTTGACCTGAAGCCACTTCTATTAGATTCGTTTGATGGTTTACCTTTCCGTAGAGTGGTCACACGGGAAAAACGGACTTACCGTTTGGGAGATATGGCTGAAATAAGGTTTGGAAGGTGAAAAACTGCTTAACCGGGCCAAATAGGGTGATTAGCGAATGGGTCCATAACCCATTTCGGGATTAGGGTTATTGGGAGGCTGAAAAGAATTAGAGATTCATTCCATTTCAGTTTCCTAGCCTCCACTTACCTCCTAGAAACCCTAAAAATGGCCTCCAACCTCTAAATCACCTCCAAATCATCTTCTAATCAAAGATTAAGCTTAGCAACATCAAATCAAGAGAGATTAACACCAAATCAACATTGGAGCTGCTGTTTAGCATTGGGATTCGCACCAAATCAGAGATCTATTTCAGATCTAAAGTTTATTTGTGGCTAAGGTGAGCGATTTGCATAGTTCCTCACTAATTATGGCTAATTAAGGGTAATTAGTGTTAATTAGAGGATTTAAGCATGATAAAATTCTGGAAAAATATTTATAAAATTCAAAATGATGTTTTAGACCTCTGATATGAATTTGGGTTGATTTGGTTAAGTTTTGCTAATCATATCATTAGTTTCACCTAAACATGTTTAAGGGAAAATATGGGATTTTGGCTATGTTTGATCCGTTTTATCCTATCACATTTGTGTTTTGATGTTTGTGAATGATTATACATGTTGCTATGACTGTATGGTATGCTTTGTGATTGTCTAGAAGTGTTAGATTGGTCAAAAACGCCGTCGAATGGCGTAAACAATTGCTGGAAGAGTTGCAGGAAATTGTGCAGGAAACGGATAGCCCCCTGTCCAGCGATCCGATGAAGTCCAGCGATCCGATGGAGTCCAGCGATCCGATGAAGTCCAGCGATCCGATGGAATCCAGCGATCCGATGAAGTCAAGCGATCCGATGGAATCCAGCGATCCGATGGAGTCCAGCGATCCGATGAAGTCCAGCGATCCGATCCAATGGAGAGAGCATGAGCTGAAGATATGTGGCGATCCACGAGTCATGAATCGAACCAGGACTGGATGGAAGCTTGGACGTGAGGCATGGGTTACAAACCAAATGAAGACCGATCCGGAGAAGACCAAAACCCGAGATGCAAAGGTAGTCCAAATGGTAGTTAGAGCTCAGGATCCGGTGGGAACCAATGAGTTCGCTTCATGGTTGGGCTTTGCTGCGGGACGTGTGCTAAGGAGTTGTCGACGTTCATAACTTCGATTCACCACTGAAAATGGACGATGGGCTACTTATCAGTGCAGTAGAGTCACTATGACTCGAGGGGCAAGGTGATGGTAGCAAGACTACGTTATCAGTGCAGTAGAGTCATTATGACTCGAGGGGCAAAGTGATGCATATTAAGACTACGAGCCAGTGCAGTGGGGTCATTGTGACTTGTTGGGGGCAGAGTGGACATAGTAAAGGATTAGTGAGGCTATGAGTCAGTGCAGTGGGGTCATTATGACTCCATGGGGAAAAGTGGACATAGCAAAGGATTAATGGCTATGTATCAGTGCAGTGAAGCCATTTATGACTTCTTGGGGGCAAAGTGATCATAGCAAGGTATGTTGGGTGATCGAAGTGGTGAATATCGTATGCTTTATGCACTGAGTGAGAGATGTGAGGATGGATGCTATGTTTGATTGTTTGCCATCACTATGACATGCACACCCCCACCCCCATTATCTTTACACCATTTGAAATGGCACCTTAGAGTGTTGTACAGTATGTAGTGCTAACTCTTTGGTTGCAGGTCCAGGTTCAGGTATGTTTTAGTCTACCTGTTATTGTTCTGTTTAGATGCTTATCGCTCATACCAGGCTTTATGTCTGACCCAGAGTTTTATGTACCTTCTTATTACCCTGGGTTATCACACAAGCAGACTAGAGACAGGTTAGCTGGTGATGCGCGAGTAGCTGATTCGGAGGCGAGTAGGAGGCTTCCACGTATGATATATAGATATTCTCCCTGTGTCGTTGGTGGTCGCTACTTGGGCATTAGTAGCGTACCTTCTTTATCTTGCTTTTGCTCTTTGAGACAGTTTGAAAAGTTGTAATAATGTTAACTTTGGATCATAAGCTGTACTTGGATTTTCCGCTGCTATGTTAGTTGTTTTCAGCTTATGCACTGTCTCATCTGTTTTATGTCAAGTATGTTGTTATTATATTTTGTTCCATGCGCTGTGAGACATTCTACAGGTTCCTTGTTAGTTCATTTCTTTCTTCCCTTTTCTTCTGACGATCCGTTCCGTGCTAACTGGACATGTGTACATCGCACTTTTGGAGTAAATGTCGGTTGGTGCGGGGCGGGCCGTCACAGCACTGTTCATAGAGGTGCAAACTCAAATATGTTCAATAAAATACAAGCAAGAAGTCACAGAAATGGTGAAGCATGGGTATGCACATCTACAACAAACAATGTAGCAGAATAATAAAAATGGTGCGGTTGTGTCCGGAGGTAAGCACATGTGCTTAAACAGTATCATGTCACATTAAGGAGATGCAGGAACTTAGCATGTATATGGAAAATGCAAAATATGACAAGATTTGAGAAATCTTTCAGAATTGCAAAATTCACTTTGGTCAAGAGCATCTTTCAAATTGTTCAAATCTGTAAATGACAATAGGTTTAATGTGCAAGGAAATCAGCATCCAATTCAGGCAAGAACAATATTGTTTCATGCATGGAAGTGTAGTAATTTAATCAACCAATCTCGAGAACATGAGTGCAAGGATATATGTAGCAGCATTGGTGAATAATCAATGAAAGCATTTTTGGGAAAGATTTTTCTTAAATGCTAATATTTCTTTCCAGAAATTCGAATGAGTAAATTGTAGAAAATCAGCAAGTTTTTGTTTGGAAATTTTTAAAGGGGACAACAAATATATTTTGATTTCCAGAAACCACAATTTGGATGTATAGAAAATGGATTCAAATCAGCATGGAAAAGATTTTGCTCATATATGACAAGTATTAAATGTTTCCAGAAACCACAGTGGGACAAATTCTTTTTGGCAAGCTCTTAAATGGAGTTAGTCAATCAAAAATTCGAAATTCAATCACGCAAGCTATTTCAAAGTCAAGGAAGCAATTTCAAATCGGCAAAAGTCAAAAGAGGAAACCGCAAATCAGCCAAGCCATTTTTATCACGAAATCAGAGAGCTTAGGGTTTTTCTATACCCTATAATTATACCATTACATCACAGGCACAAGGGATCGAAAAACCAGGAACTCAAATTCAAGAACAAGATCAAAATATCAAATCAGAAATACTCACAAGCTTTTCGATCTGAAGTTTATCCCAGATCTGACGCGAAGATCATCAACGAGAATACAATCATCAGAGAACCGTTTTTCAGCATACGCGATCGAGATTTGGGGATTTATTAAAACCCTAGCCGCCATTTTTTTCTCCAGATAAAGAGGAGCAATCGGGCATAAAGGATTAGCAAATGGGACGGCCATGTTTTTCAAAGGGGATAACCCTTGTTTTATTTCTAGGGTTTAAAAACATTAGGGCTTGGTTTTAATTTAAATTTGTTTTGCTTTTAAATTTCATTTGTAAGAGATTCGATCAGTTTTTCTAGTGTTTGAAAAAAAACTAGGGAATCCAGTTAGGGTTTTTAGTTGGCAGTTTACTAGAGTCTGTAAAAACTAGTGTTACGGATTACGGGTTTGTAATTTGGGAAAATATGGTCGAGGGGATTTCGGCCAGTCTTGGTTTTTGAGCGTAGGGTTAGAATAGGAGCAGGGTTTGCGAGTGTACATGGTCATGTATGCGGGATCTGTTCTATCACCTAGTAGAAACCTTAGGAATGCAGCAGTATGCAAGGTTTTGCCGAAGCTGGGTATATCTGTGTGTGATTTATTTTCTGCATTTTTGTTTTTGCTATATTTTGTGATCTGTTTATTATTATATATCCCGTTAGATTTTTAATTCTGTTAAAAACTGAGATATATCCTATTCACCCCCCTCTAGGGTTAATCTAGATCCAACAAGGAATACACTGGGTTCAACAAGAACATCTTGCAACCCGGCCACACATGACCGACCACTCATTTCGCTTGAGTGTATCGAATGTATATCATCAACGATTGGGATCATCAACCGTTTCCCGAATGGGACAGCATTGACAATAGATTATAGAATGAAATGAATATCTCTAGATAGGTGATAATACACCCTACTTGGCAGCCAACCACTTAGTCATGCTGCCTGCCTGATTTTTGTCATTTCCCGGTTGTGAGGCTAGAGGCCACGCTTATCTCTGACAGATTACACAATTATTCACTTTGAATGTCACATCGTCATACCCGCCAAATCACAAATTGATTTGCCCAAAAATACAACGGGTATACTGAAACACCCCACCTCCGTTAAGGTCACTCACAAAGGGAATGCCTTAATTTTGGTGGAGGTTTATATGTAAAAGACACAGATAAAACACAAGACAGATATAAACACATATAAATAAGCAGCAGAAAAACCAACAGACTTTTATTATCATAAATACGTGTTCATACAGAACATTTCCAACATTGTCTCAAAACAAACTTCCAATTATTACAACCATAATACTGTCTTGATTTTAAAAGTTAAAGAAGCATGAAACATAAATAAATCTGCATAATCCCCATAAATGATATCCAAAGCCATGGTCCAAATGAAAGAAATCCAAGCAATACATTCTCTCTCTTCAAGCTAGATGAAAAACTGACTAAGCTGCGGTGTTTCCTCCCTGTGGACCTGGGGGAGGGGAAACGAAAGAAAAGAAGACGAAAGGAAAATGGGTCAGACATAAGTCTGGTAAGTCTAGCTATATTCCTAGAATGTTAATAATAAAAATATCATGACTTGCATAAAGTGAGAACAGGACGATATCAGGATAATAGACTATCCTAGAACTAGATAAGGTGTCCTAAAACGAACATCCCTTCGCACCCTATTTTAAATCTCTATCTCTGCACCTACTAATTCTTATACCAACAGGCACCCCGTGATTGGGGTGAAGTGATCCCTTTCTCTTTCTTTAAAAGATCGGCTCCTACTCGTATATTCACATGTGTCCTACGGCCCTATATGGTAGATACCTATGCTGGTCCCACCATGGGGTGTATCAAGTCCCATGGTGGCGGCCCCGACACAATTCTAGCATGCATAGGGTATACTACTGATGCTCCAGTGCCCTGACTAGTCTGCTCCAGAGTGTGTGCACGCCCGCACTCTGTTAGAACCCACACTGTGCACCAACCGCCGTCGCTTTTGACCGCTTACAATCAGCCCAGTAATCATGCCCCACCCTGCCTAGTTCAGGGTACCATGATACCTAATTGGGTTACTGCTGAAACGGGTCCCCGTTACTAGGTTTTCTAGTCAAACATGTTAAGTGGTTAAGTGTCTGAATGAACCTAACCCCCACCCATCCAAATTATTTAACATGTTGAATTTGGTTAGGTATTTATTAAATTGACTTAACCCTATCAGTCTTAACTCAGCTCTAATTGTCTTATTAGGGCACCAACCTCTCAGATTAGACAGATATTGTTGTGGCTGCCTGTATGCCGGTTGGGTCCGGGCAGTCTTACGCCACAACTCAGTTTAACCTCGGGTCTTTATTGGGCCCCATGCCTTAACCTCTCACATTGGATAGCTATTGTTGTGACAACTGGACAGCCGGGCGGGTCCGGGCAGGTTTATGTCACAACTCAATCCAACCTCGGGTTAAGCGCGTTTGTATTTTCTAATCTACATTTTAATTATGTAAATTATTCAAATTCAAATTACTGTCACATTCATTTCCAATTAATATCATTAATTATGGTAATTAATGCCATTTTATGCCATAAATCACTTATGTGATTAATGATCAATATGTAAATTAGAAAATATTCAAATTACTGTCACATTAATCTCATTAATTAAGGTAATTAATGCCTTTTATGCCATAAATCACTTATGTGATTAATGACCAATTTATGGCAAGTTTTCCTAAAATTATCATTTTAACCCAATGTTACCCCGTCCAATATTAGGCTAACCATCTCAGCCTAATTTACGTTCGCATGATTTTTGGTGTAAAGTATTAGGCCAAAAACTTAGCCTAATTTAATATACGCAAATTGGCATAAATTAGCATAAACATGACAAGGGTATAACTTTGGTATTGATGGCA
Organism: Allium sativum; assembly: GCA_030737875.1. Classification (NCBI taxonomy): domain Eukaryota; kingdom Viridiplantae; phylum Streptophyta; class Magnoliopsida; order Asparagales; family Amaryllidaceae; genus Allium; species Allium sativum. The sequence continues at coordinate 790,860,638 of CM060919.1, read as the reverse complement.
TAATCAATATGAACATAATAGGGTGTACTTGCAAAATAACTAACATGAACATTTTAGGGGTGAACTTGCAAAATAACTAACATGAACATTATAATGTCATTGGTACAAACTTGCAAAAAGACTAACATAAACATTATAATGTCATAGGTATGAACTTGCACTTATAGGCTAACTCAACATATATGTGTTTTTAACATAGGACATATTAACAACATACATGAGAATTAGCAATATGAACTAATCCATATACATATGTTAATTTGCAACATAGGCAAATCAACATACGTATATGTGAGTTAGCAACATAGGCTAATCAACATACACATGTGTTAATTAGTAACATAGATTTAAACATACTTGCAAATTAATCCCAACATATGATAAGTGTGAACATGGCACAAGTTTTGCATAAACATGAACATATAGATTTGACAATTGGTCGCATAACTTCACTACATAAACTTGCATAATAAACTACACAATTCTCATAAGATGTTACAATCCAAGTCCCTGCTTATACAAATAATCTAATCCAATATTCCCAAATTTAACATGATAATAGAATCAAGTCACTAGCATAGATTAATATTATAAAACATAATAAACATCATACTTAATAATTCTCAATTCAACATGATAATAGAATCAAACCACAAGGTGGCTCCAATTCTTATTCTTTTTTTTTGTGAATTTTTAGTTTGAGACCTAGGGTCTTTTTATAGAGTTGCAAGTTAATTTGAGCCGTCGATGAAGCTAGGGTTAACCAGAGTCGTCCGTTGTAAAGAGAAGCCAATTATGTTCACCATTTCTTTCTTAATGTACATTTACTATTATTTGTCAATCCATATAAATACGTACGCATTAGATACATCTCCCCTTTACACATTTATTATTATTTTTGTATGCATATTAGATACATCTCCCCTTTACACATTTATTATTATTCTTGTATGCACATTAGATACATCTCCCCTTTACACATTTATTTTTGTATTAGCAACTTTAGTGTTAACAGAAATACGGGGTGTTACATTCTCCCCTGCTTAAAGGATTTCGTCCCCGAAATCTCCAAGTCTAGGAGAACATATATCCTACCATCCAAATGTCCATCTACTCAATCATCAAACACGAGCGTCCATTGTCCTTAAAAGACTTCTAATGCTTCATGATCATATGCATCATGTGTGTACATGTCCTTATCTAATGCAAAAATCAGGCGGTCTACTGATTCAGTTGACCTCCTTAATGCAAATTACGTAAGTGTCATGAATCCATTATGTATGCAAACTTTTTCCTATTCATAATTCTACATGAGTACGCAATCATTCAAACAAATGAGACATCCATATGACAACATATTAAGCTTCAACCATATACAAACATAAACACATATATGCATATGCAATATGAAGTGACTGAGCCGATCTAAAACCCTAGATTGTGTGTGTGTATGCATCCACGAGCAACCACTAGCAAACATTTGCAACCACTTGCAACCATCATCCATAACATGTTTCAATTACATGTTTACATCCAAAGGGGTTTCCACCTAAGGATAAAAGGGTAAGGTCGGGGAGATATACCTAAAAAGATAGATACTAACATGACTTTAAGGAAAAAGAGAGATAAAAAATGTACCCTAAAAAAGAAAAGGGTAGGCTGCGCGTATTCTATCCTCAGTTTCCCAAGCCGCGTCTTCCTCGGCGTCGCTCCACTGAACTTTGACGAGTTCGACTTCGCGGTTGCGTAGCTTTTTCACTTCAGTTCCTAAGATGTGAGTTGGAACTTTCCTCACAGTTGCTTCGTGTTTTACTTCAGCTTCTTCTAGAATGTTTGGCTCTACCACTTCCGCTGACTCATGTAGATACTTCCGGAGGTGAGGAACATGAAAGACGTTGTGAACTCCGACCAGTCTCTTGGGTAACTCTAACCTGTAGGCCATCTTCCCAATCTTCTCGATGATAGGAAACGGCCCTACAAATCTTGGTGCTAGCTTCCCTGTGGATCCAAAGCGAACGACATTCCTTAAAGGAGATACCTTAAGGAAAACCCTGTCCCCAACCTCAAATTCAAGGTCGGTCCTTCTCTTGTCTGCGTAGGATTTTTGTCTGTCTTGGGCTGTCTTCATTCTTCTCCGTATTAAGTCTACTTTCTCTAAAGTCTCTCGGATCATATCTGGTCCAAGTATGAGCTTGTCAGTAGACTCCCACCAATAAGTGGGCGATCGACACGGTCTTCCATATAAAGCTTCGAAGGGCGCCATTCTGATGGTGACTTGGTAGTTGTTGTTGTAGGCAAATTCCACCAAAGGAAGATGGTCCTCCCAAGTCGCAAAGTCTCAAAAGGTCTTCCAAAATCCTGTTCACTCTTTCCGTCTGACCATCGGTTTGGGGGTGATAGGTCGTGCTCAAACATAACTGTGTGCCTACAGCTTCTTGTAGACTACGCCAAAACTCGCTTGTGAAGATAGGATCTCTATCGCTAATAATGCTGGAAGGTATTCCATGGAGTCGAACTATCTCCTTAAGATAAAGAGATGCTAGAGACGAGGCAGTCCTTCTACTCTTGACAGGTAAAAAGTGGGCGCTTTTAGTAAGCCTATCCACTATTACCCAAATGCTAGTGTTGCCTCTTCTAGACCTAGGCAGCTCATCAATGAAGTCCATTGAAATGCTATCCCACTTCCACTGTGGGACCTCTAGAGGATGGAGCAGACCGCCAGGCTTCTTCTGCTCTGCCTTGACTTGTTGGCAAATCATGCACTTAGAAACAAAATCTGCCATGTCCTTCTTCATGCCACTCCAAAAGAAAACTCTGTTTAAGTCCTTGTACATTTTGTCCCCGCCTGGATGTATTGTCATCTTGGAATGATGTGCCTCATCAAGAACTTTCTTCACCAACTCCTTTGCATGTGGGACGCATAGTCTTCCATCCCGTCTTAACCACCCTTTGTCGTCGATGGTGTATCTATCGAGGTGACTAGAAGTCTCACCCCTAACGAGCTTATCAACCACTTCTACAAGTTGAGGGTCTTCTCGTTGTGCGGTCCCTATTGAGTCTAAGAGATTGGGCCGCACTTCTAGCGATGCTAACAGACCGGGAACAAAATCGGAGGAGGGCCTAAAGTCAAAACTGGCTATAAACTCTAGGCTTCGCCTTTCAACAAATAGCGGGCTCAACGTTAGCTTCTTTCTACTCAAGGCATCTGCGACTACGTTACCTTTGCCAGGAGTGTAGGAAGTCTCGAAATCATACGAGGAAAGAAACTCCATCCACCTTTGTTGCCTTAAGTTAAGGTCCTTCTGCGAGAAGAGATACTTCAAAGATTTATGGTCAATATACAGTTCAAATTTCTCACCTAGGAGATAGTGGCGCCAAGACTTAAGCGCAAAGACGATGGCGGCCAACTCAAGGTCGTGGGTTGGGTAGTTCCTTTCATGAACTTTCAACTGTCTTCCGCCATAAGCTACTAGCCTTCCTTCTTGCATTAGGATAGCGCCTAGTCCTATCCCGCATGCATCCGTGTATACTGTAAACATTTTGCTTCCATCCGGCAAGGTCAGAACTGGGGCTGTTGTAAAAGCCCTTTTTAAGCATTGGAAAGCAAACTCGCAATCCAAATCCCAAGAGAAAACTAGATTCTTCTTTGTTAGACTTGTAAGAGGAGCTGAGATTTTTGCAAAATCTCTGATGAACTTCCGATAAAAGCCTGCAAGCCCGAGGAAGCTTCGGACCTCGGTTGCATTCCTTGGTGCCTTCCAATCTTGCACTGCTACTACTTTTGCGGGGTCTACAGCTAACCCCTCTTTGGACACTATATGCCCAAGAAATCTCACTTCTTCTCTCCAAAAGTGGCACTTGGAGAATTTAGCTTTTAACTGATGTGTTCTAAGAGTCTCCATGATTGCCTTTAGGTGCTGAGCATGCTCTTCCTCATTTTTTGAGAAGATCAAAATATCGTCTACGAAGACCACCACGAATTTATTGAGGAAATCTCTGAACACCTACTCATTAGGTCCACGAAGTAAGCGGGTGCGTTTGTCAAGCCAAAAGGCATGACAAGCCACTCAAAGAATCCGTTTGGGGTTCTGAAAGCTGTCTTATCGATGCTATCATCAGCTACCTTTAGCTGATGAAATCCGGTCGCCAAATCAAGTTGGGAGAAAACCGACGCTCCTACAAGCTGGTCAAACAAATCGTCAATTCTGGGGAGAGGGTGCCTATTCTTTTTAGTCAGCTTGTTTAGCTCCCTATAGTCAACACATAGACGGAGTGAACCATCTGCCTTTGTAGCGAACACCACTGGAGCACCCCATTCTGAAATGCTCTGCCTAATGAACCCCTTTTCTAAAAGCTCTTTAATCTGCTTACTGAGCTCTTTCCTTTCCCTAGGAGCCATGTGCCTAACAGGTAAAGCAACGGGCTTCGCATTGTCAACAAGATAGATGCGGAAGTCTATTTCCCATTTCGGAGGTAAGCCCTTCACCTCATCAAAGACATCCGAATATTCTCGGACCACCTTAACTGACTGCAAATTCTCAACAGAAGCGTCAAGCGATTCAAGATAACTAAGCATAACCACATTCAAGGGATTACAAGTAATTTCCAGAGTGTTACCGAGTTGGGTTAAAAGCCTAACCACTCTTTTCTCACAATCAAGGATGACACCATTACTGGATAGCCAGTCCATGCCCAAAATCAATCCATACCCCGAGAAGCCCAAAACAAAGGCACTACATCAAAATTCTACACTTAGAATAGAGATTTTCAAATTCATACAGATCATTGACAAATAAGCTGGGCCTCTAATTGGATTGGAGACAACCAAGGGATCCTCTACCATACTAGTTTCTAGGTGCAGAGATTCTACTAAAGCAGATGAAATAAAGGAGTGTGATGCACCAGAATCAAATAAAGTGTGAACTAGGTGATCATAAAGATAAACTACACTTTCTACATAAGTATTTCTACCTCGCTGTTGCAGAGGGGGTGCCTCCAGTGCATGAACTTGTCCACCCGAAGTGGATGCAGCTTTCTGCGCCTGCCCTCGCCTCTTAGGGCAGTCCTTAGCTATGTGTCCTGTTTCTCCACAATGAAAGCAACCACCATTCATCTTTGCCTTCTTCTTCCTGCAGTCTTTCACCACATTTCCAACCACACCACAGAAATTACACTTTCTTGTTTCGCGAGCTTTGTTGTTTTTCCCGCCCTTCTTAAAGTCTGTTTTCTTAGGCTGTAAAGCTTCTTTCTTTCCCTGAGACCCTTCCGCCTTTGTCTCCTTCTTGCCTTTATCCTCCTCATGTAGTAACGCCATCTGTACCAGCCTTTCATATGTAGCTCCCATAGGTATATGGGTCATGGCCAGGCTATGAAGCGGCTCATTCAGTCCCTTGACAAAGCGGAGAGCCTTCTTGTGTTGGGTGTTGACTAAGTCCAGTCCGAACCTAGCCAGTTGATCAAACTGGTTGACGTACTCTTTGACGGTCATACTCCCTTGCTTAAGGGATAGGAACCTCTCCATTTGAAGACTTCTCTCAGCTTCTGAAAGGAACTTCAGCTCAAATCTAAATCTGAAATCTTCCCACGTTTCTACTGGTCTTTCTGCATTGGTGACTTCCCACCAGTAGGAAGCCTCTCCTTTGAGCAACCACACTGCCAGTCTTACCTTCTGCCTATCTTCTACCTCGAAGATAACGAAAAGATCTTCGGTCTCTTTCAGCCAGTTCCTGGCTGCTACGAAGGACTCGGTTCCATGAAAGTCTTTCCCACCCATAGCTTTAAAATCTCTACAAGTCTTGGCAAAAGCATTTCCTCTCGGAGGAGGTGGAGGAGGAGGGGGAACTTCAGCAACTGGGGGAGGAGGAGGAGGAATTGCTGCAGCTGGGGGAGGAAGATTCGCTGGACCCGCCTCATTGTCCCTAGCTTCCAAGTACCTTCTAAACCAACCAGGTACAGTCACACCTTCTGGAAGGTTAAATTCTCCCGACATGCTGAAACGAAAAAGGAAAGATTCAAAACGAAGGATAGATAATTCACATGGCTTTGGGGGATTATGCCTTTCTAAAACTATAAAACAATTCTTTTTCTTGAAAAATGCTTCTTTAAATTTTAATTTGAATATAGTATAAAAAAAAATTTATCTGGTCTGGTAAACCTGGCTCTGATACCAAGTGAAACACCCCACCTCCGTTAAGGTCACTCACAAAGGGAATGCCTTAATTTTGGTGGAGGTTTATAAGTAAAAGACACAGATAAAACACAAGACAGATATAAACACATATAAATAAGCAACGGAAAAACCAACAGACTTTTATTATCATAAATACGTGTTCATACAGAATATTTCCAACATTGTCTTAAAACAAACTTCCAATTATTACAACCATAATACTGTCTTGATTTTAAAAGTTAAAGAAGCATGAAACATAAATAAATATGCATAATCCCCATAAATGATATCCAAAGCCATGGTCCAAATGAAAGAAATCCAAGCAATACATTCTCTCTCTTCAAGCTGGATGAAAAACTGACTAAGCTGCGGTGTTTCCTCCCTGTGGACCTCGGGGGGAAAACGGAAGAAAAGAAGACGAAAGGAAAATGGGTCAGACATAAGTCTGGTAAGTCTAGCTATATTCCTAGAATGTTAATAATAAAAAGATCATGACTTGCATAAAGTGAGAACAGGGCGATATTAGGATAATAGACTATCCTAGAACTAGATAAGGTGTCCTAAAACGAACATCCCTTCGCACCCTATTTTAAATCTCTATCTCTGCACCTACTAATTCTTATACCAACAGGCACCCCGTGATTGGAGTGAAGTGATCCCTTTCTCTTTCTTTAAAAGATCGGCTCCTACTTGTATATTCACATGTGTCCTACGGCCCTGTATGGTAGATACCTATGCTGGTCCCACCATGGGGTGTATCAAGTCCCATGGTGGCGGCCCCGACACCATTCTAGTATGCATAGGTTATACTACTGATGCTCTAGTGCCCTGACTTGTCTGCTCCAGAGTGTGTGCAAGCCTGCACTCTGTTAGAACCCACACTATCCACCAACCGCCGTCGCTTTTGACCGCTTACAATCAGCCCAGTAATCGTGCCCCACCCTGCCTAGTTCAGGGTACCATGATACCTAATTGGGTTACTGCTGAAATGGGTCCCCGTTACTAGGTTTTCTAGTCAAACATGTTAAGTGGTTAAGTGTCTGAATGGACCTAACCCCCACCCATCCAAATTATTTAACATGTTGAATTTGGTTAAGTATTTATTAAATTGACTTAACCCTATCAGTCCTAACTCAGCTCTAATTGTCTTATTAGAGCACCAACCTCTCAGATTAGACAGATATTGTTGTGGCTGCCTGTATGTCGGTTGGGTCCGGGCAGTCTTACGCCATAACTCAGTTTAACCTCGGGTCTTTATTGGGCCCCATGCCTTAACCTCTCACATTGGATAGCTATTGTTGTGACAACTGGACAGCCGGGCGGGTCCGGGCAGGTTTATGTCACAACTCAATCCAACCTCGGGTTAAGCGTGTTCGTATTTTCTAATCTACATTTTAGTTATGTAAATTATTCAAATTCAAATTACTATCACATCCATTTCCAATTAATCTCATTAATTAAGGTAATTAATGCCATTTTATGCCATAAATCACTTATGTGATTAATAACCAATATGTAAATTAGAAAATATTCAAATTACTGTCACATTCATTTCCAATTAATCTCATTAATTAAGGTAATTGATGCCTTTTTATGCCATAAATCACTTATGTGATTAATGACCAATTTATGGCAAGTTTTCCTAAAATTATCATTTTAACCCAACGTTACCCCGTCCAATATTAGGCTAACCATCTCAGCCTAATTTACGTTCGCATGATTTTTGGTGTAAAGTATTAGGCTAAAAACTTAGCCTAATTTAATATACGCAAATTGGCATAAATTACCATAAACATGACAAGGGTATAACTTTGGTATTGATGGCATAATCAATATGAACATAATAGGATGTACTTGCAAAATAACTAACATGAACATTTTAGGGGTGAACTTGCAAAATAACTAACATGAACATTATAATGTCATAGGTACAAACTTGCAAAAAGACTAACATAAACATTATAATGTCATAGGTATGAACTTGCACTTATAGGCTAACTCAACATATATGTGTTTTTAACATAGGCCATATTAACAACATACATGAGAATTAGCAATATGAACTAATCCATATACATATGTTAATTTGCAACATAGGCAAATCAACATACGTATATGTGAGTTAGCAACATAGGCTAATCAACATACACATGTGTTAATTAGTAACATAGATTTAAACATACTTGCAAATTAATCCCAACATATGATAAGTGTGAACATGGCATAAGTTTTGCATAAACATGAACATATAGATTTGACAATTGGTCGCATAACTTCACTACATAAACTTGCATAATAAACTACACAATTCTCATAAGATGTTACAATCCAAGTCCCTGCTTATACAAATAATCTAATCCAATAATCCTAAATTTAACATGATAATAGAATCAAGTCACTGGCATAGACTAATATTATAAAACATAATAAACATCATACTTAATAATTCTCAATTCAACATGATAATAGAATCAAATCACAAACGTATATTAATAACATAACGAGTATCGTACTATTATCATTTCATCGCAACACATGATATGCATATTAATTCGCATTCTAAAAATGTAGCTAAACTTACAATCTTAGACGGTCTTGTTTTCTGAGTTCTGAAATTCTGAATTTGCAAAGCTTTCCTTTGGCAAGACGTTGCTTTGATTCTAATTTGTTGTTGCTTTTTAATCTTTTAGTTTGTATTCGCTATGTTGTTCGTCTCTTTCAAGTGGAGGCTCCCTCTAGTTCTCAGCAGACAGCATGGTGACTCCAATTCGTATTCTTTTTTTTTTGTGAATTTTTAGTTTGAGACCTAGGGTCTTTTTATAGAGTTGCAAGTTAATTTGAGCCGTCGATGAAGTTAGGGTTAACCAGAGCCGTCCGTTGTAAAGAGAAGCCAATTATGTTCACCATTTCTTTCTTAATGTACATTTACTATTATTTGTCAATCCATATAAATACGTACGCATTAGATACATCTCCCATTTACACATTTATTATTATTTTTGTATGCACATTAGATACATCTCCCCTTTACACATTTATTATTATTCTTGTATGCACATTAGATACATCTCCCCTTTACACATTTATTTTTGTATTAGCAACTTTAGTGTTAACAGAAATACGGGGTGTTACATATACAACTAAGAGAAACGAATTCCTCCGCCACCAAATGTATTTACGTTTGAAGAGATCAACTTACGCATCCATTAAATATACTCTGTCAGACATTCTTCCATACAGGTCGTCCTGGGACTGGACAAACCGAAGGCACTATTATGTAAACAGGACAGCCCTTGCATAACTCTGTCTTCAATTATCTTCATCATATTTGATCGCAACGCTAACGCCCATACAGAGTGGTTTTCAGATAATGAATCTGATCCCGGTCTCTCCGTATTGACGACGGAAAAATATTCAAAAACTTCGATAGTCGGTGAGTTAACTATCAAAGAAAAACACGTGTGCAAACAACGATATTATTTCAAGATGGAAATTTTATCGATCAATCATCATTTAACATTATCTCTTTAGTTCATAAATTAATTCGTTTCCTGTTTCCATATATTCAATATTCCTTATTTTCTAAATTTAGAAAATATGCGTTATTAATCATTGGAAACATTTCCATTTCTTATTTTCTATATTAGAAAGCATTTCAGATTCTTATTTGGAAAACATTTCCAAAACTCCTACATTGGATTTAAACAGATGTTTAAATCAAACATCGCTATGCCAACTCAAAACCTTACACTCATTAACTAAATTCCCTTAACCAATCTTCATTGTCGAACCTTAACCATTCCTTAGTTAAAAACGAAGTCAATCAAGTTGGGGTATAATTACCTCTCAGACCTTAACTGAACAATATTTCTTATTTCGAAATAAACGAAGTTCACCATCTAAATCTTTAACAACTTCCTTATGTAACTCTCGAATTCTATTTATGAATCGACTTCTTTTATCAAAATCATTTAATTATAACAATAGTGTTATAATCCCTACTTCTGAAATATCTAACTTAAGTATAACTTTTATTTATTAATTTGGATAAATAAACAAACAACTAATTTATTTATAAATAAATAAATCTTAATTAAAAATGGAAAGTGAATAGTACTTTCACGAATTCGATATAATCGAATTCAACGTATAATTCTCTTTCGAATAATCTCTATTCGATAACTCCTTTTCAAATAAAGTATATTCGATTACTCTCTTCGAATAACTAATATTCAATAACTCTTTTCTTCGAATAACTAATATTCGACTAACTCCTTTTGAATAAACTACATTCAAATTACTCCTTTTGAATAACTATATTCGATAATCTTCTTTTTAAATAACTATATTCGATAATCTCCTTGTCGAAGAACTATATTCGATTAACTCTGTTCGCTTAACTCTAATCAATTAACTCTATTTGATTAACTCTAATTCGATTTACTCTATTTGGTTAACTCAAATTCGATTTATTCTATTTGATTAACTCAAATCAATTAACTCTATCGATTAACTCTAAGCGATTAACTCTTGTCAATTAACCTTATTTGATTAACTCTATTCGAATAAACTATATTCGATTAACTCTAATTGATTAACTCCTTTCAATTAACTCTAACTCGATTAACTCTGATCGATTAATTCTAATTCTATAAACTCTAATCGATCAACTCTAACTAGATTAACTAACACTCGACTAACTTTAACTCGATTAACTCTTATGCGAATAACTCTATTCGACTAACTAATATTCGATTAACTCATTTTCGATTAACTCTAATTCCTTTTATCTTTCTATTTATTTTCCCAACATATATTCCTTTTATCTTACTCCATTTATTTAACAAATAAATATTCCTTTTATCTTACTCCATTTATTTAACAAATAAATATTCCTTTTAACTTACTCCATTTATTTAAGAAATAAATATTCCTTTTATCTTACTCCATTTATTTAACAAATAAATATTCCTTTTCAATTCTATTGTAAATGTTTTACAATATTTCCTTTCATATTCTATTTGTGAATGTTTTACAAATATTTCCTTTCAATTCTATTTGTAAATGTTATACAAATATATCCTTTCAATTCTATTTGTAAATGTTATACAAATATATCCTTTTCATAATTGTTTTCACAAATATTTTCCTTTTATATTTGTTTCGCAAATATTTTTTCCATTTATATAATCCTTTTCCTTTTATATATAAAATCCATTGATTTTATATAAATACTTTATTTTCAAAATACACTTTGAAAATCCCCTTTTCTACATTCTAGTATTTCTTACGGTATTTAAAATACCCAAATAACAATGATCGATATCATTCAACACATGTAATCAACACAGATTATATATCACATCATATATTACAATATATTAAAAACAGTAAAATAAATGTTGAGGAATCCAGTTGGATTCCTCTGACCTGGTTTCCTGCATCCACATATGTTAAACAATGCAATTAACATCAATTTCATTTCACTATGAAATATTCTGCTAAACAAAATCAATTATATATATATATAACCAGATCTATACATTCAACCAATTACTTAGCAGTTCAGCCAAACAATCAAGTCAATACACAACATTCAATCATCATTTATCAGTTCTAAATATACGTATAAAAATATGAACTGGTAGAATTGGTGGGTTTTACTCATAATGGACAGTTATCGTTAAATAACGATTAACTATCTTTGATTTGATTCTGACAATTTATTTCTCTATAAATTGTAACGAGCTCCAATCCACTCCCAGTCAGTTCCACTGCGTAGCCGTAGTCCATACGATCCCAATGGATCTGACCATTCGAAGTTCTGATACAATATGATCGAGATAAATTTTTTACAAGTTGTACGTTTATTGAAATTAAATTAAACATGAATGTAATTGCCGATGGGCCTTACCCATTTCCCACTAAGCCCATACCCGCATCATTTCTATACACGTCCAAATGAAGTCTTCTTCCCCAAACACTGCTCTACTGAAACAACCCACCACCGTGCCATATTCTCCTTTCAAAAACTCCTTTATCACTTCGTACAACAAACAAACGAAAACACAACTCTCCCTTAACCCATGTTCGTATTCTTTTGTACCAAACAACTTCCCATAACAGTAATCATCTTCTCTTAGGTATCAAGCAACTTCTTCCTACTTCTTGAAATTCGAACTCGACTGTTTCTTCTCTCTGGTCATCCTATTCAGCTCCTCTTCCACCCCTTCTATCTTTTTTTCTTTTTCATTTATTTTATATATTAATGGGCTTACTGGAAAGAAATGGCCCATCCCCCTTACACGTTAAAACTTCTTTCTTCCTCAATTTATCCGATGCAACTTCCTGTACCATCTCAACAACTTCACCGATCCCGTTCCCCCTATACAACACTGAATCACCCCAAACCACCACCAAAATGCTTCTCCTAAAAATTTCCATCTCCTTCTCTCGTTAAACTCCAACTCGATAGCCATCTTCCTGCTGCGATTTCACGGCTAATAAAAACCAGCGAATGAAATGGCGAGCGAGCCTTTTAAAACTCACATGGAAGTGGAGAGCAACACTCCAGAAATCTAAAAAAATATTAGTTTCATCGATTACAACTCCTAATACAAGAATCCGCCAACCCTAGTTTTAACGCTGCCAATTTGGTGCGATGGAAATTGATTTGAGCTTTCCAAAACTTATATGGCAGTGAAGCTCATACACTTAGGGTTTCAGAAATTCAAACTTTAGTATATAAGGATTTTATTTGGAAATTTTCTCGAATTGTAAAGAAGGATTTGCTCATGTTTAAAGAAGGAACGGTGGAGACGCTGTGTTGACCAACGAATGAAGAAGTAAGGGTTCAGAGTGTTAAGGGAATACTTTATAGGTAGAGGGTAATATTTAAATATTCAATTTTATATTCATTTTAAATCAACCGTTGTTTGTATTTACCATTAAAATTTTCTATGATCACATATATCATCAAAATTTGATAAAAATGGACATGCAGCTATAGTTCGACATTATGGACCCAACGAAACTGGTTTCGTCGAATTCCGACTCTGTTTGCTCACATAGCATATTTTTAAAGGTCAAATTATCGACTGTTTTTCACATTAAAATCCCGTACGACCACATACTGACTTCAAAAATTAAGGAAATTGAAATCTAACAATAATTTAATATTCCGAATCCAACAAAAATTAGTTTTGTCGAAAACGGAGGCTGTTTGCAAAACTGGCTATTTTTAAAGCTCTAAATAACCCATTTAAATATATAAATATATTTAAAAATAAATAAATTAAATATTTATAAATAAATATTACCGTATATATTCCCAATAGAATATCATAGAGCTCCAATTGGATTCATAACTTGATATTTCCAATTTCCTAGTTATATCGATATTCGATTTATGTTTAAATCCTTTTAAAATATAAATAAATCGATATAAATTATAAAGGAATTTCATAGCGGCTATTTTAAAATTTGATTTGGACATAACTAAAAATCTACACGACGAAATCCCAATTTTTCTCTTCCACTAGAAAAATATACTTCACCAGCTCCGAGCGTTTCTTGTTTCACAGAAATCCGACTTAAAACGAATCTTGTATATTCAGTTGAAGTTCAAATCGCCAAATTACGAACTGCCGCGCCATTTCGAGCTCGATTATAATTATAATATAATTATACGCTCAAACTTCGTTTATATAATATATTCGTCAATATAATTCAACTCTAAACTGAATTATATATATTTTAAATTGTCCAGTTCACACCATATCGTCAATTCACTATTTCCGACTATTTCAAAAATAAATATATTATTCTATTATTTATATTAATTAATTATTCACTATTATTTAATTAAACAACCATTTAATTCTCTATATCACTATTTAAATAATTAAATTAATTTATTATTATACTGGAAAAATACAGGATATTACATTTTTTCCCCCTTAAAATAATTTTGTCCTCGAAATTGCTAAGGTAGAAAACAAACCCTATTAACTGGTTAAAAATTATTTTTACATCTTTAACTTTAGTTTCAACTGAACTAATCAATTTTAGTTAAAATATTAATTAATTCTTATCAACGAAAAATTTCAAAAAAAATCCTGAAAATTTTCTAACATCTTAACTTTTTGAAAAATTTCTCCAGCACCTCCTTTGTACTGGTCAATAGCTCAAACTCCAATTCGCCTCTCTGGGCCTTCTCCAACCCAAAAGAAAATCAAACAGCCAAATGGCTTGTTAATTCGGCTCATAAATCTCATGCTCATACCAAATATAAACTTGTACCTTTTTTTCGGGCATGTCAACTTTATCACTTTCAACTGTGATCAATCCAACTTATAACAATGTCATCTCAACCAATTTCCAATCAATATCTGTTTAACACAGCTATTCGCTTATATCCAAACCAAATCCTTTGCTTATACCAACCAAATTCAATTTCAAATTCCTATATCACCAATCCAATTTAATTTAATTACCACTGAACTGCCTTTATTTCAATTTCAAATTTGCTTTCACATATTTCTATTTAATTTGTTTTTATTTCAAACAATCTTTCCCAGGGAGTTTTCAAATAGCTTAGCCTTTCCCAAAAATCAAATATCTTTTTTTGGGAATTCAAAACAACTTGCTTTTCTCAAAACAATTCAAAAATCATCTCTTTGGCAGTAATCCGTCACTTACACACTCGAAAATGAACACCGATGATGTCCGGATCAACATCGAAATTTATTTTCCAGCGACCGAAGTGAGTTCAATACTATATCACTTTAAAAACCATTTCTAAACACTTCCATTTTGAAATCAGTTCAAAATATCATTTTCAATGCTTGTAACAAATTTAAAATCCACGAGGATTTTAAAATTCTCATTTACTTAATCCAATCCATCTACAAACACCTTTCCAAATCTCTTGGGTTTTAATTTCAATTCTGATTTAAATTCAGATTCAATTCATTTCGTAACACTTATACGAATTTTATTTAGTTATTTACATAACCGTTTCAGTTATAATCTTTTCGATTAATATAACAACCAATACATCCAATATACTATAATATTTCCAATATATATATATTCTTTATATAAAAATATACTTTGGGTAAAATTATTTTCATTTACCCTCTTTTAAAAACATATCGCGTCGACCCATCGTATTTGAGTGTTTAGAAACTCGTACCGATACAGTGGATCAAACTGATCGATCAGAACCCATAAACAACTCAACCAATAAATCTACACAATATAAAAAAATATTTATAATATCTACACATACGCTCTCTTGTACATATACACTCAACTCAATCTAGGGTATTACTAACCGCATCTCTACTGAGTCAAACCACAGAGCCAAGGTAATTACTTAACCTTAAGCTCTGACACCAACTGTAGTGTCCCGAAATTTCGGTACAATTTGAGCTGACCAAATAACACAAGTCCAACCCACATTGCGCTGGAAGCCAAAAAACTAATAGAATGAAAACAGAGGGTGAGAATAGATAAGATAGAAACTTAGAATAGAAGAAGAAGAAGAACATAAAACATCAAAGTAAACACGAATCTCACAGCGGAACGAACAACATATAATAGATAACATATCCTTGAAATAAAATCAGTATTTGTATACAGTAACATTATCAGAGTACAACACTTACAACACAGCGGAATAAACAATAGCTATATAATCTTTAAGCCTCCTGCTCTAAACTCTCCTAGTATATCTGTAAAATCCTGACTACTTGACTGCCCATACAAAATTGGGTACCCAAGAGTTTAGGGAAAACAAAACAAAATAAACTCTGGGTCAGTCATGTGACTTGTGTGAGTAAAACAATTTAAAACAGTTTGAGAAATTTAACGATATCTCATAGATCATGTCGTATAACGGAACGGGTTTTTCCCTTATGAGAATCCAAATCAATTTGATTTAACTTTCAAAATCATTTTGAAAGAAACAATGATCTTTTATATCAAAACTCTTTTGATATTATAATAGTGTCAATCAACCACAATATAATCATCTTGCAGAACGCTTTCATCTCGCGTTCCACATATATGGTATACAATCAAAACCGCGAGCACGTATTGGATAATGGATTTCCAACTATGACAAGGTATGGAACCACCTTCCTATAGTGTACCTCTAGAGAGGAATACACTGGGTTCAACAAGAACATCCTGCAACCCGGCCACACATGACCGACCGCTCATTTCGCTTGAGTGTATCGAATGTATATCACCAACGGTTGGGATCAGCAACCGTTTCTCGAATGGGACATCATCAACAATAGATTATAGAATGAAATGAATATCTCTAGATAGGTGATAATACACCCTACTTGGCATCCAACCACTTAGCCATGCTGCCTGCCCGATTTTTGTCATTTCCCGGTTGTGAGGCTAGAGGCCACGCTTATCTCTGACAGATCACAAAATTATTCACTTTGAATGTCACATCGTCATACCCGCCTAATCACAAATTGATTTCCCCAAAAATAAAACGGGCATACAGCTAAGAGAAACGAATTCCTTTGCCACCAAACATATATATGTTTGAAGAGATCAACTTACGCGATCCATTAAATATACTCTGTTAGACATTCTTCCGTACAGGTCGTCCTGGGACTGGACAAACCGAAGGCACTATTCTGTAAACAGGATAGCCCTTGCATAACTCCGTCTTCAATTATCTTCATCATATTTGATCGCAACGCTAACGCCCATACAGAGTGGTTTTCAGATAATGAATCTGATCCCGGTCTCTCCGTATTGACGACGGAAAAATGGTCAAAACTTCAATAGTCGGTGAGTTAACTATCAAAGAAAAACACGTGTGCAAACAACGATATTATTTCCAGATGGAAATTATATCGATCAATCATCATTTAACATTATCTCTTTAGTTCATAAATTTATTCATTTCCTATTTCCATATATTCAACATTCCTTATTTTCTAAATTTAGAAAATATACGTTATTAAAATTGGAAAACGTTTCCATTTCTTATTTTCTATATTAGAAAACATTTCTGATTCTTATTTGGAAACATTTCCAAAACTCCTACATTGGATTTAAACAGATGTTTAAATCAAACATCGCTACGCCAACTCAAAACCTTACACTCATTAACTAAACTCACTTAACCAATCTTCATTGTCGAACCTTAACCATTCCTTGGTTAAAAACGAAGTCAATCAAGTTGGGGTATAATTACCTCTCAGACCTTAACTGAACAACATTTCTAACTTCGAAATAGACAAAGTTCACCATCTAAATCTTTAACAACTTCCTTACATAACTCTCAGATTCTATTTACGAATCCACTTCTTTTATCGAAATCTTTTGATTATAACAATAGTGTTATAATCCCCACTTCTGAAATATCTAACTTAAGTATAACTTTTATTTATTAATTTAGATAAATAAACAAACAACTAATTTATTTATAAATAAATAAATCTTAATTAAAAACGGAAAGCGAATAGTTCTTTCTCGAATTCGATATAATCGAATTCAAATTATCTTTCAAATAATCTCTATTCGATAACTCCTTTTCGAATAAAGTATATTCGATTACTCTCTTCGAATTACTAATATTCGATAACTATTTTCTTCGAATAAATAATATTCGACTAACTCCTTTTGAATAAACTACATTCGATTTATTCCTTTCGAATAAACTACATTCGATTTACTCCTTTCGAATAACTATATACGATAATCTTCTTTTCGAATAACTATATTCGATAATCTCCTGTTCGAATAACTATATTCGATTAACTTTATTCGCTTAACTCTAATCGATTAACTCTATTTGGTTGACTCTAATTCGATTTACTCTATTTGATTAACTCAAATTCGATTTATTCTATTTGATTAACTCAAATCAATTAACTCTAAGCGATTAACTCTTGTCAATTAACCTTATTTGATTAACTCTATTCGAATAAACTACATTCGATTAACTCTAATCGATTAACTCCTTTCAGTTAACTCTAACTCGATTAACTCTGATCGATTAATTCTAATTCGATTAACTCTAATCGATTAACTCTAACTCGATTAACTAACACTCGACTAACTCTAACTCGATTAACTCTTATTCGAATAACTCTATTCGACTAACTAATATTCGATTAACTCATTTTCGATTAACTCTAATTCAATTTATCTTTCTATTTATTTTCCCAATATATATTCATTTTATCTTACTCCATTCATTTAACAAATAAATATTCCTTTTATCTTACCCCATTTATTTAACAAATAAATATTCCTTTTATCTTACTCCATTTAACAAATAAATATTCCTTATATCTTACTCCATTTATTTAACAAATAAATATTCCTTTTCAATTCTATTGTAAATGTTTTACAATATTTCCTTTCATATTCTATTTGTGAATGTTTTACAAATATTTCCTTTCAATTCTATTTGTAAATGTTATACAAATATATCCTTTCAATTCTATTTGTAAATGTTATACAAATATATCCTTTTCATAATTGTTTTCACAAATATTTTCCTTTTATATTTGTTTCGCAAATATTTTTTCCATTTATATAATCCTTTTCCTTTTATATATAAAATCCATTGATTTTATATAAATACTTTATTTTCAAAATACACTTTGAAAATCCCCTTTTCTACATTCTAGTATTTCTTACGGTATTTAAAATACCCAAATAACAATGATCGATATCATTCAACACACGTAATCAACACAGATTATATATCACATCATATATTACAATATATTAAAAACAGTAAAATAAATGTTGAGGAATCCAGTTGGATTCCTCTGACCTGTTTTCGTGCGTCCACAGATGTTAAACAATACAATTAACATAAATTTCATTTCACTATGAAATATTCTGCTAAACAGAATCAATTTATATATATATATAACCAGATCTATACTTTCAACCAATTACTTAGCAGTTCAGCCAAACAATCAAGTCAATACACAACATTCAATCATCATTTATCAGTTCTAAATATACGTTATAAAAATATGAACTGATAGAGTTGGTGAGTTTTACTCACATTGGACAGTTATCGTTAAATAACGATTAACTATCTTTGATTTGATTCTGACAATTTATTTCACTATAAATTGTAACGAGCTCCAATCCACTCCCAGTCAGTTCCATTGCGTAGCCGCCGTCCATACGATCCCTATGGATCCGACGTTTGAAATTCTGATACAATATGATCGAGATATTTTTTTTACAAGTTGTACGTTTATTGAAATTAAATTAAACTTGAATGTAATTGCCGATGGGCCTTACCCATTTCCCACTAAGCCCATACCCGCATCATTTCTATACACGTCCAAATGAAGTCTTCTTCCCCAAACACTGCTGTACTGAAACAACCCATCACCGTGCCATATTCTCCTTTCAAAAACTCAGTTATCACTTCGTTCAACAAACAAACGAAAACACAACTCTCCCTTAACCCATGTTCATATTCTTTTGTACCAAACAACTTCCCAAAACAGTAATCATCTTCTCTTAGGTATCAAGTAGCTTCTTCCTACTTCCTGAAATTCGAGCTCGACTGTTTCTTCTCTCTGGTCATCCTATTAAGCTCCTCGTCCACCCCTTCTATGTTTTTTCTTTCTTTTTCATTTATTTTATATATTAATGGGCCTACTAGAAAGAAATGGCCCATCCCCCTTACACGTTAAAACTTCCTTCTTTCTTAATATATCCGACGCATCTTCATGTACCATCTCAACAACTTCACTGATCCCGTTCTCCCCCTATACATCACTGAATCACCCCAAACCACCACCAAAATACTTCTCCTAAAAATCTCCATTTCCTTCTCTCGTTAAACTCCAACTCGACAGCCATCTTCCTACTGCGATTTCATGGCTAATAAAAACCAGTGAACGGAATGGCGATCGACCCTTTAAAACTCACATGGAAGCGGAGAGCAACACTCCAGAAATCCAAAAAAATTACTAGTTTCATCGATTACAACTCCAAATAGAAGAATCCGCCAACCCTAGTTTTAATGTTGCCAATTTGGTGCGACGGAAATTGATTCGAGCTTTCCAAAACTTATATGGCAGTGAAGCTCATACACTTAAGGTTTCAGAAATTCAAACTTTAGTATTTAAGGATTTTATTTGGAATTTTTCTTGAATTTTAAAGAAGGATTTGATCATGTTTAAAGAAAGAACGGTGGAGGCGCTGTGTTGACCAATGAATGAAGAAGTAAGGGTTTAGAGTGTTAAGGGAATACTTATATAGGTAGAGGGTAATATTTAAATATTCAATTTAATATTCATTTTAAATCAACCGCTGTTTGTATTTACCATTAAAAATTCCTATGATCACATACATCATCAAAATTTGATAAAAATGGACATACAGCTATAGTTCGACATTATGGACCCAACGAAACTAGTTTCGTCGAATTCTGAATCCGTTTGCTCACACAACATATTTTTAAAGGTCAAATTATCGACTATTTTTCACATTGATATCCCGTACGACCACATACTGACTTCAAAAATTACGGAAATTGAAATCTAACAATAATTTAATATTCCGGATCCAACAAAAATTAGTTTCATCG
Source organism: Allium sativum (assembly GCA_030737875.1). NCBI lineage: Eukaryota > Viridiplantae > Streptophyta > Magnoliopsida > Asparagales > Amaryllidaceae > Allium > Allium sativum. The sequence continues at coordinate 790,839,861 of CM060919.1, read as the reverse complement.
AAAACGAAGGTCATTTGCAAAACTGGCTATTTTTAAGGCTCTAAATAACCCATTTAAATATATAAATATATTTAAACATAATTAAATTAAATATTTATAAATAAATATTACTGTATATATTCCCAACAGAATATCATACACCTCCAATTGGATTCATAACTTGATATTTCCAATTTCCTAGTTATATCGATATTCGATTTATATTTAAATCCTTTTAAAATATAAATAAATCGATATAAATTATAAAGGAATTCGATAGCGACTATTTTAAAATTTGATTTGGACATAACTAAAAATTTACACGATGAAATCCCAATTTTTCTATTCCACTAGAAAAATATACTTCACCAGCTCCGAGCGTTTCTTGTTTCACAGAAATCCGGCTTAAAACGGATCCTGTATATCCAATTGAAGTTCAAATCGCTAAATTACGAACTGCCGCGCCATTTAGAGCTTGATTGTAATTATAATATAATTATACGTTCAAACTTCATTTATATAATATATTCGTTAATATAATTCAACTCTAAACTGAATTATATCTATTTTAAATTGTCCAGTTCACACCATATCATCAATTCACTATTTCCGACTATTTCAGAAATAAATATATTATTCTATTATTTATATTAATTAATTATTCACTATTATTTAATTAAACAACCATTTAGTTCTCTATATCACTATTTAAATAATTAAATTAATTAATTATTATACTGGAAAAATATGGGACATTACATAAGTGGTTTTTGCTTACTTACATGGGAGCTAAACATACCATGAAATATTGTTATTATTCAACATACTAAGATGTAATTTTTATAGAAACACATCCATTTAATCCATATAATCATTCTGCTTTCATTGATGCAAATTAACTTGCTTAATGCTAAAATACTAATACACGAATAATACATGAACTAAAATATGATAAATGAACCGATATATAGAATGATGGTGTGTATCATTGCAAATTAACTTTTATGCATATACACATAGTTTCTCCATTTAGTGAGCCCTTACTTTCTCCATTTAGTGAGCCCTTATTTATATTTAATATGCATAAAAGTTGATTTGTAATGACGCACACCATCATTCTATATATCATTTCATGTATCATATTTTACTTCTTGTATCATTCGTGTAAACAGTTTTAGCACCGAGCAAATTAATTTGCATCCATGAAAGCAGAATGATTATATGGTTTAAATGGATGTGTTTCTATAAAAGGTACAAATTAGTTTGTTAAATAACAATATTTCATGGCATGTTTAGCTCCTATGCAAATAAGGAGGAACCCCTTATAAAGTTGCTTTCATCTTAAAAAATAGAATATGAGAGGCGGCAAAACAAAAGAGCCAATGCCAAGGTCCGCAAAGAATGAGAATATTTTCATTGATATACAAAATGTGAAAGCGGGAAAATTACAATGTTTTATTTTCACCAAAGATATATGGGGTCAGGTTAATCAGAAGATGATTCAGGCAACGAAATTAGATTACGGGATAAATAAGCTAAAAGGAAGATGGAAATGTCTTCGTTGTGAGCATCGTCTATTTTCTGATCTTTTAGCATATACGGGTGTCAGATGGGATTCTAATACAAATCAAGTCAATGCTCCGGAAGAAGTTTTGTAACACTTCTATACGGTAATATACATTATGAAAAGTATATAATTAAATTAAAATTTATAATATTTGTATGCATTCTAACTAAATAATATATAATATATTACTTTTGCAATTATAGAAAAACAAAGTACAAGAAACTTAGAAAGGAAGGATGTGAGCATTATGCAATTCTTTGAGAGATATTTGGTGGGACAACCACCATAGGTGGACAGAAATATGCTTCTACTCAGCAACCTCCTACTTCATATGAAGAATGATGACTAAAAGAAAATTTCTTATCAAAAGGAGTACATGTGCACGTGGAGACTGAAGATGATGATGGAACAAGCTTCCGTACGAGTGATGATACGAGTATACTAGTATGAACGATCGACATTATAAGAAAATGAAAACTAGTAAGACGGACAAATTGAAGCTTATATGGAAAAGTTGATTAACACACGAAGTGAAGAAGCTAAACTGAAAAATGCATGCTTGAAAGAAAAGCTTGCACGCCTTCAGAGAAATTCGTTTACTACGGAGAGCAATGTCACTGCTGTGGGCCCTTACTCGCTACCGCTTGTTTGGATATGTTGAATAACATTACTGAGGTGATCAACGAAGTTTATATCAAAGCAGTAAAGGCTTTTAAGGTTCCAGATTTTCGAGTGATATTTGTAAACATGTCGGAGCATAAGTGCTTACCTATTTTAGAGCTTCTTTGATTCACATAATGTTTATCTAAACCATGTGTTAGAAGCTTAACTAATCTTAAATCATGTTATTGTTGTATTTTTCTTTATTGTTCTTTGTTTGCGATTTAACCGTGGTACACTGTCATGTTGTTATGCTTGTTAGTATATTGTTATGTTCTATTATGCACTGCTATTTTCAATTTAACTCTGGCATATTTTGTTTTTGACTTTTGTTGTTATGTCATGTTTGGTTTTCGCATTTTCTGGTTTTGAGTATGATAAAATTGGATAAGGCTTTTCTTATTATGTTGTATTTTCTGGTTTTAACAAAATTTAAAATGTTCAATGTTTAAATTGATATTACTAAACAAGCCTGTGCAATGTATTCACCGATTTCTTTATAATGTAACACTGTGGTAACATGGTAATATTGGTAACTATTAACCCACGCAATATTCTAATGTTGTAGTATATTTAGGAGATTCTTCACTTACAGATTGGAATCTAAAGCTTAGTGTAGTAAAAACAAGCCATTGTGGACAGTATACATGGATGAATTGAGCACAGTGAATTCTACCAAGTAAATTAAAATTTTAAACTTGTCTAATTTTTCGATCAATCTTTTGAAAGTTTATTACAAATGCATAGGCCCATTAAGTGATGAATTAATGTTTAGGCTTTTTCCAGTGAGATGCCTATTGAGTTTGGTGAAATTTCAAACATCTCTAATGATGGTTCAAGCGATAATGGTTTAAGCAATGATGATTACATAACAATGGATGACCTTACATTAGATGATAATGAAGATATAATGATGTTTAATTTTTTATTTGCTATAACCAAAGAAGTGTTGTTAGTAAAAGACCTCGTAGGATAACATCTTTTATCGAAAAAAGGTTTATACTTGAGATTCTAAATGGACATCCATCTGTCTAGCATGAAATGTTTCGCATGCAAAACATGTATTTCTGAATTTTTGTGATGCCTTGAAAAAAAAGTGACTACTAAAAAATAATAAAAAAGTCGATATTGAGGAGGGTGTTGCTATGTTTTTGATGATTATAGGACACAAAACACGCTATAGTGTGATTGGTAATCGTTTTAAGCATTCCAATCATACAATCTCAAAATGGTTTCGCAAAGTTTTGCGAGTTGTTTACTCGTTAGGCATGATGGTTTTTTAACCAAAAAATTAAGATACTGTCCATGAACGTCTTTTGCAAAAGCATCCTCATTTTAAGGAGATACAATCGAATACTTGTGATATTTATCTAGTTAGAAACAAAATAGTAATTATAATAATAATGATATTATCATTTAATATCATACAACATAATTGTATGGGAGCAATAAATGGAACACATGTTTCAGCGTGGGCTCCTTCTTCAAAGCAAACATCCTTCCATGACAGGAAAAATGTCGTGCCATAAAATGTGATGGTTGTATGTGACTTCGTTATGAGATTTATATTTGTATGTACTGGATGGGAAGGTATAATTAATGATTCTCGAGTATGTATCGATGGGGTTTCAAAATCAAACAACAAATTTTCAATGCCGTGAGGAGGTACTTTTAACTAGTTTTATTTGTGATAGTTATCAAATTTACAAATATTTATAATTAACTTATTCAAAAATATAATTCTTTCATATGATAGTTTTTATAATTTATTTGTAGAAAAATTCTATCTTGTTGATTCCGGATATTCAAACATACTTGAATTTCTTTCTCCTTATCGTGGACAAAAATACCATTTACGTGACTATATCCAAACATGCCATCACTTTGAACATTCCCTCTTGAATTCACTTCGAAGTTATAACCCTCACCGAACCAAAATGTACATCATTTGGTCGAAATTCCATTTCATAGCATTTCATTCATCCTGCTATAAAAAATAAACCACAACCACATCGTTTAAGAACACTGTTATATCCTCCTTAGGTCATTTACGACCTAACACTTAGGTCGTTCCCCGACCTATAACCCTTGGCTGACCTAACCATTTCGACCCAGGCCTTAAGCCATTCCTTCGACCGAACTGACTCACCCCCATGCCATGACCTTCCTCCCACAACCCATCACCAACGACTCAACTTTCCAACAAATTATCCCGCCTTCCTCTTCAGTGTTCTGGAATTCGTGGTCTAAGCATCAATGACCTAAAGCCTTCAAACAACCCGAACTAGTAAAACCAACGACCTGGTGCACTTGAACGACTCGGCCTTGCTTCATACGATCCCACTTTGCCAAGCATTAAATCACCACCTATCTATCCAATAGTGTCCACCACGTCATCACCAACGACCCGCGACATAATTCTTCTCCAATGACCCATGACCCGGTGACAACGGCCCGAAGCCTATCTTGCGAGCCAAAGCCTTTTCCACACTCTGAAACTTCTCTAACGACCCAGTCCCCATTTCTTGAAGAACAAGCCACACGATCCGACCTATGAAAAACAACCTGACTCCAGATCTGACCAAAATAGCTTCTATTTCGACCAAATTATCACCAAACGACAACATCGATGCAATCAACTCATCTAAATCATCCAACTCAACCATTAACACTTTGTGAAATCAACAACAACCTCAAAATGACAATTATTCATCAATAATCATACAAAATTCACCAAATCATGATAAATCAATGCATAAACTAAAACAATGGATTTAACTTGCATAAACATATGAATTAACATAGAAGTTATTGGTTTTAAGTTGCTAGATTTGATCTTATGGTGATTCAAATGAAAATACACTTACCATGATGTAGATCTTAGTGAACACAACTTAAAATGATAAAAATAAGATCAAACAACCCATATACTTGATTGAATTCATGTGATAGATGCTTATCACTCACCTAATCTTCGATCTAACTTAAAAACGATGAATCACGAATCCGAACAGCGAAGAACAACCTTCAAACATCTCGATTTGATGAAATTCCTCTTTACTTGATGTAGATCTAGCTTCGATTGATGTAAATCTTCAATCTTCTTCCTTAGATGTAGATTTTAATGGTGGAAAGATGTATTTGTTTTAACAAGAATATGAGAAGATACCATGATTGTATTATTGATTGAGAGAATAATTTTTTGTACATTGACTAACGAAAATAGTGTTGATATATATAGAAAGAATAATGTAACGTTAACATATGTAAATGAGGCAATGTACTAAAATAACAATTAGCCATTATGACTATATTTTTGTAAAAAATAAGGCAATGTCCTAAAATGACAATTAGCCGTTATGACTAAATTGTTGTGGGAAATAATGCAATGTCCTAAAATGACAATTAGTCGTTATGTCCAAATTGCTGTGATCAGATAAACTGGTTGACAAGTGAGAACGCAGATATTAGCCTCCCTCAAACATATCTAAAGTTTTCTTGTCTCCTTTATTCCGCTGCCGTCATCCACTCTCAGCTCTTCTCTTAGCCTGATAAAGTTATTCATGGAAAGTGATTTCGTTAGTGCATCCGCCTTTTGATAATAGGCCGGAATATGGCACATCGTTAATCTACCGGCTTGAGTTCTCTCACGAACGAAGTGCAAATCAATTTCCAAATGCTTCGTTCTTGAGTGTTGGATCAGATTGAGGGATAAAGAAACCGTGCTTCTATTGTCGCACCAAATAGTTGGCGTTCTTTTGGAATTAAGCCCTAATTCGTGTAGAAGGGACTCGATCCATGAGATTTCTGCAGCCGTGCTCGCAAGAGCCCTGTACTCTGCCTCAGCGCTTGACCGCGAGGTGGTGGATTGCTTCTTAGTGCACCATGATATGAGATTCGTGCCCAGGAAAACGCAATAGCCTGATACTGATCTTCTGTCATCGATGTCGTTTGCCCAATCAGCGTCGCTATAGCCTTGTAAGTGTAGCTCTTTATCTGCCTTTATAATTAATCCATAATGTTTTGTGCCTTGTAAATACCTAAGTAATCTTTTCACTGCCACCCAATGTTCCGACAGGGGATTCTGCATGTATTGACTGAGTTTATTTACGCTGTAGCATATGTCCGGTCTTGTTATTGTATTGTATTGTAATGCACCAATTGCACTTCTGTATTGTGTTGTGTTACTGATTGCTTCCCCTTTTGTTTTTGAAAGCCTTGAACTAGCGGTCATTGGTGTTGGCAGTGATTTTGCATGATGCATATTGGTCTTTTGTAGAATTTCACTTATATAATTCTGTTGAGATAAGAACAGTTCATTTTCACCATGTCTACTGATCTGAATTCCCAGAAAATAGTTTACTTCACCTAGATCCTTCATAGCAAAACTATAGTCAAGAACATGTATGATTCTGTTAATTTCTTGATGATTGTCCCCAGTTACCAGCATGTCGTCTATGTACACTATGACGTAGGTGATACTTTGATTATCTTTCTTCATGTATAGTGAGTTATCTGATTTCGCTTGACTGAAGCCAATTTTTGATAAAGTTTGTTTTAATTTTTCATACCAAGCCCTCGAAGCCTGCTTCAGACCGTATATGGCTTTATGTAACTAACATACAAGTTGTCTTTGACCATCATAGACCTCGTACCCTTCTGGTTGATGCATATAGACCTCTTCAGTTAGTTCACCGTTTAAAAAAGCCTTGTTAACGTCAAGTTTTTTGATCATCCATTTTTTGCATAAGGCAATAGTCAATATAACTCTTATGGTAGTGGGTTTTATAATTGGTGAGAAAGTCTCATTGAAGTCAAACCCAAACTGTTGAGCGTACCCTTTTGCAACGAGCCTGGCTTTATACTTTTCTATTGTCCATCGGCTTTCCTCTTAATTTTGTAAGTCCACCTACATCCTATGATGTTCTGATGGGTAGGTGGTGTAACCAAGCTCCATGTTTTATTCTTCATTAAAGCTTCGTATTCAGCATCCATTGCATTCCTCCATTTTTCTTCTTTTACAGCTTGAATGTAGTTGGTTGGTTCAGTTTCAATCAACGATGCATTGTACACCTTTGGCTTATATATCCCACTTTTCGATCTAGTGACCATTGGATGTCCGGTTAGTGCTTCTTGTTGTTGTGGTTGACATTCACTAGTGGCCCTTGTTGAACTTGTGTTGTTGTTGTTCCCTTCACTTTCATGTTCATTTTGGTTGCTGTGTATAATATCATTGCTGTCGTTTGTCGAGATGATGGATGTTTCAGTGGGATTGTTTTGTGTGTGTAATGACCCGGGATTTTTTCGACTTTAATTATCGCCATAAACTCAATGATGACTAACCAAACGTCGAAAGTACCAGTACATTAGTGAAAGAAAACAGAGGGTGAGGAAAGATAAGATAGAAACTTAGAATAGAAGAAGAAGAAGAAGAAGAACACAATATCAGAGTAACACGAATCTCACAGCGGAACTAATAAATATATTTCATAACATAACTTTGAAATACAAATCTATACTTGAATATACATATCATTATCAAAGTATAGCACTTACAACACAGCGGAGATAACTATAGCTATATGATCTTGAAGCCTCCTGCTCCAAGCTCTTCCAGTATATCTGTAAATCCCGACTACTTGACTGCCCGTACAAATTTAGGCACACAAGAGTTTAGGGAAAACAAAACAAAATAAACTCCGGGTCAGTCATGGGACTGGTATGAGTAAAATAGTTAAAAACATTTCAAACCATTAAACGATATCTCATAAGACCATGCCGTATAACGGAACGGGTTTTTCCCTTATGAGAATCCAAAATATCTTTATATCAAAAAACCTTTTGATATTATAATAATGTCTATCAACCATAATATAATAATCATCCAGCAGAAACGCTTTCATCTCACGTTCTACATATATAGTATACAATCAAAACCGCAAGCACGTATTGGGTAATGGATTTCCAACTATGACAAGGTATGGAACCACCTTTCGCTAGTGTATCTCTAGAGAGGAATATACTGGGTTCAACAAGAACATCTTGCAACCCGGCCACACATGACCGACCACTTATTTCGCTTGAGTGTATCGAATGTATATCACCAACGGTTGGGATCAGCAACCGTTTTCCGAATGGGACAGCATCAACAATAGATTTTTAGAAGTCAATGAAACTCTAGATAAGGTGATTATACACCCTACTTCGGTGCGACCGACTTAGCCATGCTGCCTGCCCGATTTTTGTCATTTACCGGATGATGAGGCTAGAAGCTACGCTTTATCATCACATCAGATTCACTTTGAATGCCACATCGTCAAATCCATCAAAATCACCGATTGACGTCCTCAACCATACATTATGTGTTAGCTAAAAGAAGTTTCCTTCTCCGCTTCCACTCTTGGTGCGGTCGGAGAAATCAATATACGTGATCGTCTGGAAATACTCTGTCAGACATCTGTCCATACAAGTCATCCAGGAACAGGATGAACCGAAGGCACTATTCTGTAAACAGGATAGCCCTTGCATAACTCTGTCTTCAATTTCCTTTGGCATATATGATTCGCAACGCTTATGCCAATACAGAGTGGTTCTTTGGATAATAATCCAACCGGTCTCTCCATATTAACAACGTTAAAATGGTCAAAACTTCGATAGTCTGTGATTTAACTATCGAAGAAAAATAGGTGTGCAACCAACGATATTATTTCCAAATGGAAATTTATATCGATCAAACATCATTCAACATTTATCTCTTTATTTCATTAATTTACTTATCTCCTGTTTCCCTATATTCAATATTTCTTATTTTCTAAATTTGGAAAATATATGTTATTAACAATGCAAAACATTTCCATTTCTTGTTATCTTTATTAGACTGGTTTCTTATTTGGAAAACATTTCCAAAGCTTGTTCATTGGACTTAGACAGATGTTTAAAAAACCATCGCGATGCCAACTCAAACCATTTCCTTTAATTACTAAATTCACTTAACCATCCTTTACTATCGAACCTTAACCATTCCTTAGTTAAATACGAAGCCAATCAAGTTGGGGTAGAACTACCTCTCAGACCTTAACTGAACAACGTTTCTAACCTTGAAATAGACAAAGTTCACCCTTCTATTTCTTTAACAAACTTCCTTACGTAACTCTCTTTCAAATCTTTTCTATTCGATAATTCTTTCCTTCTATAAGGTATATTCAATAACTCTATTCAATAACTCTATTCACTTAACTCTTTTGATTTAACTCTAACTCTATTCACTTAACTCCTATCGAATAAACCGTATACGATAACTCTTTTAATTCTATTTGAATAAACTATATATTTGATTAACTCCTTTATTCTATTTGAATAAACTATATATTCGATTAACTCCTTTATTCTAATTGAATAAACTATATTCGATTAACTCCTTTATTCTAATTGAATAAACTATATTCGATTAACTCCTTTTACTTTCTATTCGAATAAACTATATTCGATTAACTCCTTTTACTTTCTATTCGAATAAACTATATTCGATTAACTCCTTTCGCTTTATAAAGATTTCCTTTTTAACAACGTTTATTCATTTTTAAAGATTTACTTTTAGTAACGGTTGTCCACTTTAAAAATGATTTCCTCCTTATAATAGTTTCCTTTTTATAACATTTTCCCTTTTTTCAAAATATCCCCTATTTATAAATATTCCAATTTATAAATATTCCTTATTTATAAATATTCCATTTATAAATATTTTATTTTCAAATATCACTTCGGAAATATTCCCTTATCAACATTTCGGTATGTTATGGTATTCAACATATCAAATCACGATGATCAGTATCGTCCAAACACATATAATTGACAACAGATTATATATCACATCATATATCACAATGTATGAAAAACAGTAAAATAAATGTTGAGGAATCCAGTTGGATTCCTCCAACCTGTTTCCCTGCATCACAGATGTTAAACAATATAGATAACATCACTTTCAGTTCCATATGATATATCCTGTTAAACAAAATCAATATAGAAATTCAACTAACTGACTAGTAGTCCAATCAAATAGTCAACACACAGTCAGTCAGCCAATATTTAACAGTTCTAAAGATACAACATGAAATAAGAAACTGTTCAGAGTTAGTGAGATTTACTCACATTGGACGATCATCGTTAATAACGATAACCATCACTCGATTTGATTCAGACGGACAATTTATTTCACCATAAATTGTAACAAGCTCGGATTCACTTCCAGTCAGCTCCATGGTGTAGCCACCGTCCCTACGATTCTGTCGGATCTTGTTTCGGTGAATTTCGACACCGTATGGATAACTTACACAGTTTATAAGTTGGTATAGATTTGAATTTAGAAATAATAAGATCCCCTTAAAATCAATTGGGCTTTACTCTTCCATCTCGGCCCATTCACCATCGTTTAAAGCCCACTGTGTATCCTTCTTCCACCGTTGACAAACCGAAGCCGCTACTCCTTAGCATTTCCATCACCGAAAACTTCCAACTCAAATTCCCATTCTGTTCTTCACAAAAATTGAAATCAATATCACCATTCTTTTCCTCACACCACTCTTCCTCCACTCGTATACAAACTACACAACTCGACACCCCCAAACCGTCCCGTCGCTCCCAGGCTTTCACCGCCGAAGTGCCCCTCCGATCACCGGAGTTGATCGTACCAGCACCGCTGGGTGCGTCTCCGCCTCCACTGCCAATTCCCTTCCGAACATCGTCATTGAACCCCCTCCATCAGCCGCTAGCCGTAACCCTAGTTTACTGTACATTTCGCCAACCCAAAAACATGAACCGAGCTCAACAAAGAGTGTACCAGATCGATGCCCATGTCGTCCTGATCCCAAATAATTGAACTTTGTGATTTATAGATTTATATTTGAATTCCTAATGATTTTTGAAGAGGAGGTTTCTCATTGGAATTTATTTCGTGGCGGCTGCACTTTTGATCGAGGAAGTAAAGTGATTAGGTCTTAAGAGAATTTGTAAGGGGGGTATTTATAGTGTTAACAAATATCTAGATTTTTTTTCTAGATATTTTTAGATATTTATTTATATCCTTTTCTATTCATATACGTCTTCTAAAAATCCGTACGATGCCTAAAAATCATGAAAATTGACATGTAGCTAGAGTTCGATATTGCGGTCCCAAACGAAACTGGTTTCGTCGAATTCCGACTCCGTTTGCTCACACAGCATATTTTTAACCATCGAAATACTGACTGTTTTACACTCTAAAAATCCGTACTGCCACACAGTGACTCTAAATATCACAAAACTGGAAATCTAACAACTATTTGACATTGCGGATCCAAAAAAATTAGTTTCGTCGAATTCCGACATCGTTTGCAAAACCGGCTATATTTTAAAGCTCTGAATGACCCTATTTAAATATATAAATATATTTAAATATAATTAAATTAAATATTAATAAATTTATATTATCATATATATATTCACAGTGGAATACCATACAGCTCTAGAATATTCCTATATGAATTTCTAACTTGATATTTACTTCTGGGTCAACCCGATATTCGATTTATATTGAAAATTTCTTTTTAAAATATAAATAATTCCTTTACAAATTAAAAAGGAATTCCACAACGACTTTTCTAAAATTTGATTTGGGCGTAAATCAAAATCTACACGATGAAATCCTGATTTTTCTCTTCCACTAGAAAGATATACTCCACCAGCTCCACACGTTTCTTGTTTCACAGAAATCCGGCTTAAAACGAATCCTGTACATTCAGTTGAAGTTCAAATCGCCAATTTACGAACTGCAGCGCCATTTCGAGCTCGGTTTTAATTATATTATAACCCTACGTTCAAACTGTCGTTTATATAATATATTCGTTATTCAAATTCAATTCCAAGCTGAATTAAATATCTCAGATGATCCAGTTCACACCATATCGCCATTTCTGCCAATTCTGATTATTTCAGAATTAAATATATTACTTAATTTATTATTTTAATTAAATATTCACCATTATTTAATTCCACGACCATTAAATCCTTTAAATCACCATTTTAAATAATTAAATTAATTAATTATAATACCTCTGCCAATGCGGGTCATTACAGTGTGTGATCATCTGTTGTGTCCTTCCTTTCATTAGTGCTCCGTGTTATTTGTTCTGTCAAAGCTAGTACATCTATGATTTTAATTTCTCGCTTTTGTTCAGTTTCTTCCTTAGATGTTTTCTTCACTGCAAGTGGAAATATATTTTCGTCAAAAATAACATGCCTTGATATGTAAACTTTACCACTTTTGTCCAAGCACTTATAGCCCTTTTGATTTTGTGGGTAGCCAATAAAGGTGCATGGACTTGATTGCATACTGAGTTTATGTTGGTTATAATCTCTTAAACACGAAAAGCACAGACACCCAAAAGCTCTTAAATTACTATAGTCTGGTTTAACATTAAATATCACTTCATATGGTGTTATATTATTCAACACTTTCGTAGGTAGTCTATTTATGAGATACACGGAAGTGTTGAATGCCTCATTCCAATATTTCATCGGCAACACACTTTGTGATAGTAATGTTAAACCAGTCTTGACTATATGTCTGTGTTTTCGCTCAACCAAACCGTTTTGTTCAGACGTGTGAGGGCAGGTTAATCTATGATTTATCCCTTTTTTAAGTAATTTTTGAGTGGTTTAAACTCTCCCCCACCGTCTGTTTACATGGTTTTTACATTGCAGTTGAGTTGTTTCTCTATAAAATTTATAAATTGAATTATTATGTTGTATACCTCTGATTTGTGTTTGAGCATATATATCCACGTATATCTTGAATAAGCATTAACTAGTGATAGATAATACCTATGGCCTTGGTATGAGTTTAGCGGTGCTGGTCCCCACAGATCAGCTGCTACAAGCTCCAACGGCTTGTTATATACTGTTTCAGATTTACTGAATGGAAGTTTGTGGCTCTTGCCAAGTTGGAAGTGTGTGCAAGTGTGTTTCACAGGTATGTTTTCAAAATAGATGTAATTATTATTCAAAACCTTTATAACAGTTTCCAAGCTAGGATGACCAAGTCTTACATGCCATGATTCTACTACATTATTACCGACATTACTACTACTAGAATTGTTTCTTTTGCCAATACAACTAACATTATTGCTAGAGTTATGACTACTATTATTGCTACTAGCGGCTACATTATTGCACCAATTTCTTTATTTGAATCATTTACAGTCTTCAAGTTGCCAAATTTGTAAATCCCATCATGTAGATTGCCCTGTAACAATATTTCTTGACTTAGAAGATCTTTAACAAAGAAAACTTAGGATGAAATTCGAAGAAAACATTATTGTCTTTAGCAAATTTGGAAACACTTAATAAATTTTTGTTAATGGTGGGAACCCTAAGTAAGTTGTTTAATATGAGTTGTCTTCTGCCTAGTGTGGTTCCTTTTCCAATGTGTGTGATGTGTGCAATGTTACCATTACCCATATGTAGTGATTTCATACCTGTGTAGCCCTTACTTCCAATATTTAAGTTTTGGAGATTGTTTGTGACGTGGTGTGTAGCTCCCGACTCTGAATACTAATCGTCTAAATCAATTTCTTCCATCATGTTGTTGTCCTCATCGTGGCTATGTCGACCTCCGTTGTCATCGCCAGTATTTATGATTTGACTTCTCATAACTGCAACATTTTCTTTTGGTGTTGAGTTAATTCGATTAGGATTGTTGTACATTGTTGTCATTATTATACCTGAAATAACACCTGCTCGCTATATGGCCGAATTTTGGGCAAATCTGACATTTTACTCTATTATTGTTGTTCCATCGGCCTCTTCCTTGGCCCCTTAGTGGTTGATAGGCCCTTTGAGGTTGAAACCCTCTTTGATACTGCCCATCTTGCCTATTTAAGTTGTTCCTTTGATTATGGTTATTTTTGGCTGCTGCATAATTTGCCGAGAATTCTCCTTGGGTAGTCTTTCTCTGTTCTATTCTTCCTTCATGGGAGAGAAAAGAAGATCGAACAGACTGTAGGTCCGGTAGGGTTTGTTGAGTGACAATAACAGTAATTAAGGACTCGTATTCTTCGTCTAAACCATCGGTGATAAATAATATTTGCTCACTGTCACTTATTTTGTGTCCAACAACAGTTAACTTGTCACACAAATTTTTTATTTTTCTTAAGTATTCCATCATGCTCATGTCTTCTTTCTTCGAATTTTGCAATTCTCTTCTGTATTGCATAACTCTAGCTACAGACTGTGAGTTAAAAATTTGCTCTATAGCCGTCCATATGTCATATGATGAGTTGCATCCCACAATCTGTGAAAGCAGATTCGAACTGATAGAGGATAAAAGCCATGATGAAAGTAAGCTATCCTGTTTTTGAAATCTGGCATGTTCAGGATTTGGTATCGTTTTTCCTCCTTGATCTGTTATCATTATTGGTGGAATAGTTTATGTTCCTTTTATATAATCCACGTAGCCGTATCCCCTGAGAACAATCTCAATTTGGTATTTTCATAATATATAATTGTCTTCATCCAAAGATGTGGTAATAATTTGGCTTTTTGGTTTTATCAAGTTGTGCCAGTGTGGTGAAGCATCATTTCCCATGTCGCCAGAGACAGCTGAAGTGGCTTCGTTGTTTGTCATGGTTGTTTAGGGTTCAGTGAGGCAAGAAGATGCAGCAGAAACTTAAGGAATGATGATAGATTAAAAAGAAACACTGGAAAAGGGGAGATGTATGCTTGGCATGGTAGAGAAAAAGAAAAACTTTATGTATGATGTTAAGCCTCTCGGCAAATATGCTCTGATACCAAAACAAGAATATAAGAAGATACCATGATTGCATTATTGATTAAGAGAATAATTTTTTGTACATTGACTAATGAAAATAGTGCTGATATATATAGAAGAAATAATGTAACGTTAACATATATAAATGAGGCAACGTCCTAAAATAAAAATTAGCCGTTATGACTAAATTGTTGTAGGAAATAAGACAATGTCCTAAAATGATAATTATCCGTTATGACTAAATTGTTGTGGGAAATAATGCAATGTCCTAAAATGACAATTAGCCATTCTGTCCAAATTGTTGTGATCAGATAAATTGGTTGACAAATGTAAACGCAGATATTATGTTTGAGCAATGACGAAAGCTTAACCAAATGAGAGAATGAAGAAAGTAAACTATTTTCCATGCCTCTAACCCTCTATTTATAGCCTCCCACCAACCCACTAATGGACCACTTCAAATCAGCCCATTATGGCTTATAAAACCTGAACAGAAATTGTGAAACACAAAAACAGCGACTCCTAAACCGCTGAACCAAATCTTTAATGTGACTACTTTACGAAATTGGCAACACCATTTCCTTTCTAATGAAATCGATCTTAGCACCTGATTCGATCTCAGTCAAAAGTTATGCCTTGTACAAAACTACTAGGTACAAATAATTGGTAAAAAATATGGATATGTCTCACATCCTCTTAAACAACATATCAAAATATGAGAACGATCCAACCTTTAGGGAATTAAATAAAAATATTTTACAATCCTCCGATACGTAGAATGCAGGTTGTTACATAACTTAACTCGCCTAACCACTTTAAACTCATACTTAGGTTTCCGTTTCAATTTTCTTTTCATACCTTCATCAATTCCTAACCGTAAATCAGTAAGAAAATAATTCCCTAAATACCAACCCCGAAGGCCGAAACCATAATCGGATCAATACTTAGAAAACCATTTAATTCAACTGATCTCCAGTTAGGTTCTAATTCTTTAATTTCATTTCTTCGGCTTTTATCCCATTCATACCATTTCATAACTCGTTTCAATAATATATTCGAATAAAACTTGGGTTTTATCACTTCGTCAAATCTTGGATTTTATAACTTCCAATTTAATATAATCTCAAAAAGAATTTAATTTAAACTTTACTTTAAACTTAACTTATTATATTATTAATATAATTTGCTTAAAAAATATCACTTAACTATAAATAGGCCTTATAGTTTCATAAACCTCCATTAATACATTTTTAAATCCCAAGATTACCACTTTCATTAATAGTCAAATATCAACATTTATTAACAAAATGGTTTACTTCACCATTAACTATCTCCATTAAATTAATAATCCAATTTAATAATTAAATTCAGTTAAAGCAATCTACTTGGTCAACTCTTAAACATGATTAACTCATTAATCAAATCCTTATTTTAGTTTTTTCGTTTAAAATAATTAATAACATAATTAATCTAAATAATCCCATTTGCTTTGATTATTATCAAATAAATAATAATTCATTTCAACATAATCCCATTTTAATTGTTTTTAAAAAAAATTAATTTCGATTTTACATTAATTCCCTCTCATTTGCTTAACAAACTTATTAATACAAGAACTAGCTTTATAAAATCATTCAATAATTACTTAAGAACTTAAATAATAAATATTTATTTTATTTATATAAAATTCCATTCAAAATAATATATTTCAAAATTATATCTTCAGTTATAAAATAAAATTTATAACTTCATTTCTATTGATTCACCTAACAGTAAATCAACCTTTATAAAACGGTGTATAATTAGGCCATCCGCTATTATATTTTTCCCCAATATCTCTCATTGGTTAATATCAAGCAAACGTTGAATTTGGATTCAACAATCAATAATTAATCAATTCTCCAATCAAATAAGTTAAACAGTTCATATAATGATAATATGAAAATAAACAATGAATTTGAGGAATCCAGTTGGATCCCTCTAACCTGTTTTCCCTGTATCCTAATAAATTACCTCAAATAAAACAATCCATTAAATACGATAATTTAAAATAAACATGAATAATTAATTCCGCTAATAATGGTCGACTAATAATAAAAATTCAAGTATCCAAATTAGATTTTATATGTTTATATTATTATAAACGTAACCAATAAGGTAAGTTGCTTCGTTTGGAAATAATCATTAAAAATAACGATTGATTTCGATTAAATTAAATGAACGCTTAATTTAAATCCGTTATGTTAAATATTCAACATATATGCAAACAATCATTAAATCATCGAAATTAGTAACCATAACACACAAATATTAAACCCGACTTATAATAATTATAAGTGAGGCAACTGAGTGAGTTTTACTCAACTTGGTTTAATTCTGTCATTAAATCGCTCGTTTTTAACTAAATCAAAATGACGTTTAATTTAATTAAAAATCTTTGTTGCGTCCATTGCTGACCAAACCAGCTCCATCTTGTCGTCCTTTCCGATACGATTCCAATGAGACTAGCCGCGTGCTCTGATAAGGTATGACAGAAATATTTTTGTTACAAGATTATAAAACTTTTAAATTTTAATTTAAACTTTATTTTTTTTATAAACAGGCCTTACCACTTATACCTCGGCTCAAATCTCTCCCTAAACCCGCGATGTACATGTTTCTTCCCCATTGAGCTTTCTGAAAACTGCTCCTCCATGCGCACGCATGCATGTTCTTCACTAACACCTCCCAATCAACCACAAATCACCAAATAAATTACACAATTCGAATGCCCTTCCTTCCCTCGACTTGCCAACACCCTGCGCACCTATCCCGATGTCCTCCAAAATCCGATGTTGATCCACAGCTTCCAGGTGCGAACAAAATTCAACCTAGATTTTTCCAAAAATTCCCAGAACGTGCCCCTCTCTTCTCTGATCGCTGCTGTACTAAAGAATTCGTGTATTATTCCCATAATTTCGAGAAAAAACCTAAGTCACGACATTTATGTTGAATCTTCGAGGTGCAGGTTTTTGAGATGGCGAACATGAAGATATTGAATTCACGGTTTCGTTGAAGCTACTTTCACGATTTATGGTTGAGTAACTAATTTTTAAAAAATCAAATAAAGCTTTGGAATTTTTATTTCTTTATTGTATTTCTATTTTTGAGTTTCTGTTTTCATTTCCAGGAACACAATGAAGAAGTGTACACGAGCGATATATTTGTAGACGATTATTTTGTGACGACCCAGAATTTCAACCCTAAAAAATCGGCACTTTAATACCTTCTCGTATTCAAAATGCCGAAGATTCAAGTGTCGGATTCCTGGCTGTCTAGGGATATAACACATTAGAACAATCACAATGAAATAAAACAACTTCTTATTTATATAATGTGAGATTAGATCAGAGTTTACAACAATACATATCCATAACCAAAAGAACAACGAAAACTGACTAACAAGATAAATACCATAACAGACTTCATCTTCACCTTAATAGCTGTAGATCACAAATGCCTACAAAACAATATGTCTTAAACTGATACTTTATAGCAACAGCAACTCCACAAAAGAAAGGATGCACTGAGGAAAAGGCTCCAAGACACAAGCTCCAAATACTGCTACTAAATTTGAAACTAGGCTGCTCGTATAAAAATTTATGAGCACCCAGAGTTTTGTGTGAAACCAAAACAACTCAGGGTCAGTCATGAGACTGGTGTGAGAACTCATTATATTTTTTTTGTGCATAGAATATTTACAATGACTTTTTGAAAAATGAAACTATCATAAGGTCTCGCGGCACACACACAATGCAAACGAATTCATGAGCGAGGTTTCTCCTTATGATAATCAAAAATGCTTTCATACACAAAAACCATTTTGATATTATTTTCTAATGCATAGTGTGGAAAACAATTTCTAAAGTAAATGTATCAACCTTAGCCAGCATAGTACCTAATACTATACTGACATAATAGTACACAACTACTTGTAGTGGAGATTGGGTTTCCAACAATGACTAGGCAAAGGAACTTGCTTACTGAATCGGATTTTGGACACCTGTAGAGGGATGTCCGAGGATCAACAGTGATGCTCCTCATGCTAACACAAGACTGGGTTACCTCTGTAACTATGTAACTTTGAGTACGCCTATGTCCTCTCCCTGTCATTATAGACCTTTCCGAGCGCTCGGAACAACAACCACAAAAGTAGATGTTTCCCACATAGGTTAATACCTGGGCTCCATACCATGATACATCTTTTATCTAGAAGGACACAACACACTCGTAACCATGCTGCATTTCTTCCTGTTTTGGCTATTTACCGGGGTGTGTCGTGGTCACGATATACACAAAGCTACGCTTAAATAAGCCATGCTTTGATCGTCCATAGCTCATCACATAACTTAAGTATGCCACATTGCCCATTCACAAAACATCACTGATTTATATCAATATATACCCTCTAAGCTCATACATCTTAGAGAAGGGTTAACACCTAAGAGAATAAATTCTCTGCCACCAAGAAGATATATATTAATAAAGATCAGTGGTACACAGTCAATTACAATGTCAGACACAATCCATACAAGTCCGTTCTGGGTTTGAACAAAACAACAGTCCGGAATTCCTTCACATACGTTCGGGCTTCTTGCCACTTGGTAGCCGGCTTTGTGATCGGGCTACCCAAAGCCAAATACTTGAGTATGAACTTACGTTGATTGGAAATCGCTTAGACGAAGTGATGTAGTATGGAAAACATGTATTTTGGCATTGGTGAATCCCCGGATCGAGTCGCCCTTTTTACGTCGGATCGCATGAATGGATCACCAAGTCCGATGAGGAAATTCTACGAATTCTACATTTTATATTGACTTTGCAAATGTGGAGACCATTAGATGTAAAGCCACCTCCACGCTATCTAGCAGCAATTGCCAAAGATCGGGAAAAAAGTCTAGGAGAGGTTATAGATCGGATTGAATATGTTTCCGGTTCGAAGAAGTCTCTAGATCGGATGCACGTGAACAACGGCTCGGATCGAGTTGAAAAGGACAGAGGATCAACGGTCAGATCAAGTTGATGAAGATTGCACAGCTCCGCTTCGGATCGCCCCACTTGGGTCGGGTCCGACCCGACCCCACAGAGTCACACACTAGAATGCTGGATTTTGGAATGGCAGCACCAGTTCGGGTCGAATGACCAGGTATTCGATCCGCCTGAATTGTATCGGCTCGAACAAACAACTTCCGACTCGTAGCTCCCAATGACGTATTTGACCCATGACCCGAACCTACTCCGATCCGACCCCAATCAAAGGCAAAATCTGACCCGACTCGAAGATAGAATCCGACCCGGTTTTGGGAAAAAAATACATTTTTACGATCTTTTCAAAGAAGGTCGATGGCCACCAGGACTATAGGGACCCGGACCGCCACTGGTGCTGCTCCCGGACCCGTTGACGGCTTGCCTTCGGCTCGGCACACGGCTCGCCTTCAGCTCATCTCGTTAAATTTTTTTGCCAACAATAATCATTAAAGCTTATTAATCGAGATCCGGTAGATAGTTCGAGGATATCAACAACAAATTGGCAATGACTGAGATTCTCCCAAGAGCCGTGACCCTTATTTACTGATGTTATTCAAAATGGGGAACTCTTGAACAAATTCAACGTGCCATCCATGGTTGCATATGCTGGAACGACTACCTCCAAATAGCTTCTCTTTTAAGGGTTCCAATGGTATATAAGCTTCACCAATGCAATTGATGTTGTTCCCTAACGTGTAGTGACCACCTGGTTTTCAAGACTTTGAACTTGTCCAATCGGCGGAGTCTCGAATGATATTGATATGGAGCAGTGCGGGTACTATTCCGAAGATGATTCAGATGATCTTAGCGACGATGAAGCTCAACGACGGGATACCAGAAAGAGACTAAGGATCCTAACAATGCAAAGCTACAATTCACTTATATGATGTGATGGGAGCCATATTCCCTGCGGTTCACCCCCTGAAGAACTTAGTTAACCTTTGCAATATCTATTTGCTATCAACCGCATTGATGATGATTGATTTCCGCTAGATAAGAGTTAGATCAACATACTTTGGTGCCCAGAGTCAGGTATCAGCTGAACCACCGCAGGCCATGATCTAACATATGGATCCTTACCCAGATAATAGCAAACTTACTGCTCATCAGCCAGCATGTGACCTTAGCATAAAGATGAGAGCTCAAGATTAAAGAAAATATGAATCAACCATTCGCTCTGTACTTCATACTTCCGTTGTGACAAAACGCACGAACATTACTTAAAGCCAAACACCAGATAGATTCGCGACTTTAATAGTTCGACGAAAACACCAATGGGAGTAGCAGATTAATCTGCAGAACTTGGGGATGGAGGATGCCGAAGAGCACAGATCCTCCCATTCCTTGTCATGATTAATGATTCGTCATACAATGCGTTTTTGGATCAACCGACTACAGCAGAATCCAGAGCTTGCATCACACCTCGGTGCCTATTACTGAAGTTCCCAACTGAAGCTAGAGTGCGAATGGTTCGTGGTGACCAATTTATCGGAAGATCATGCAATTTGCTGAATTGAAGGTGCTACGCAATGGAGAAGACATGGAACCCAATGATGCTTCCTTGCCTGCAACGGAGGCATCGACATAGCAAGTAAAGGAAGCATCGCAGAAGGAGTCGCCAAATTACCTGTTCAAAGACATAGATACCAGAGAGGATGAAGATTCGGGATACAGAAGGGCAACACCTAATGAAGCAACTATGGATATTCCGATTAATAACAATGACCTAGCAAAGGTCTTGAAAACCGGATTTCTTTTGGACCACCTCTGGACGAGGGAACTAACAGATTTTCTATAATCCAATCTAAATGCATTTGCATGGACCCATGCTGACATGTGTGGGATCTTTCCGTCAATAATGAGTTGTGCGCTAAACATTAACCCGAAGTAAAAGGTGTTTGCTGGGCCTAGAGAGGTCGGCTTCCTTGAAAGAGGAAGTATAAAAGCCAAATTTTTATAAATTTCAATAACCAATCTTCCAAAATAATATCTCCTCTAAAATGGTGATGCCTCTTTCCTCCTCAAATCTCGCAAACCCTTCTTTACCGCCTCCCCGCAACTTACCAACACCAGACCAACCTCTAAAACCTCCCTTATCGGATCCACCACCCTACGTCAATCCACATCCTTCACCACCTCCTCAGCCGCCTCCCAACCCAACCCCTAATCCACATATTCCCATTGTTAGGTGGTTGTCCCTCTTCGCGACGTGGCCATGTAACGCAGGAGCCTTCGTGCCTCCCCCTTTAACATTGCTATACGATGGGAAGCGCCTATTATCTATAGTGGATATTGTTGTAGCAAGCGTCAACGAATAGCAAGAATACTTGGCGGGTTTCTTTCGGGATTCTCTCTTGTCGTACACTGCAGTAGTCGCACATCTTTTTAGGCATCAGAAGCCTAAAGGCTCGATTAAGGTAAAATCAAACAGAACTATTTTCTGTTGATGGTAGGAGACAATATATTATAGGAGGAACAATTACTTTTTTTATTTCATGCTTCCAATACATCAAATGATCCCATATATATAGGATTACATAACATGTCACTTCGTCTAATGGACATAACAGTTCATTAATAGACATGACAATTCATAAATAGACATGACACTTTATTTAATAAACATGACTTTTTATTTAATAGACATTAGAGTAATTAATTATTTTTGTTTACTCCAATATTGCCTCCCCTAAACCAAAATTCTTTCGAATGCCTAATGCAACAATTTTTTTCTTTTGATGCTTCTTCGTAAGTGACTGGATCTTCCCCTGCAAAGAATGCAAAATATACATGATCAGTAGTGTCAACTTCTTCGGTTGCATCATAGATTTCTCTCAAGGATCGCGTCCTTCTTTCCGCCGTTGGTGGTGAATTTTGCTCCTGCTCAGCTTCATGCTATGGTTCTTCAATATCAGCATCAACACCTTGTTCCAAAGAAGTTTCATCTTCAAGATTTAGAGTTTGCCACCCTGGTAATTCTGCAACATTTGAAAAATCATAGTAGCCATTTTCATCAAAGCAAACGTCTCTGCTGATAACCATTTTCTTCGTCCTCGGATTGTACAGCTTGTAAGCTTTAATCTTTTGTCTATAACCGATGAAAATGCATTTTTCAGATTTTTCATCGAGCTTCGATCTCAAGGCATTAGGAATATGAGAGTATGCAAGACAACCAAAAGTTTTTAAGTGAGCAAAATTTGGTTTCTTGCCATACCATACTTCATTTGGAGTAGAATCCTTCAGGCTCTTCGTTGGCGATCAGTTGATTAAGTAAACGGCACAAGAAACTGCTTTAGCCCAAAAACACGCAGGCAAGTTCTTCTTCTTCAGCATGCATCTGACCATATTCATGATAGTCCTGTTCTTGCGTTCTGCAACTCTGTTTTGTTGAGGCGTGTACTTTGCTGTAAATTCATGGCGAATGCCATTGTTTCGACAGAATTCTTCAAATAAAGAAGACATATATTCTCCACCACGATCACTCCTCATATTTTTTATTTGAAGACCAGAATTTTTCTCAACTTGTGTTTTAAAATCTTTAAAACATGAGAAAACTTCTGATTTCTCTTTCACACAATAAACCCATATTTTTCTTGTGTAATCGTCAACAAACAACAAGAAATACCTGCTACCTCCAAGCGATGGCACTTGCATTGGTCCACAAAGATCGGTGTGAACAAGCTCCAAAGGTGATTTAGAAATCCACTTTGATTTGGATGGGAAAGATTCACGATGTTGTTTTCCCAATTGGCATTCCTCACATACTTCATTTATCGCCATAATTTTGGGGAGTCCTTCGACTATTTCTTTGGTAGACATCTCTTTCAAGCTCCGAAAGTTTAGATGCCCGAACCTCTCATGCCATAACTTGGAAACTTTATTTGAATCAGCAAGCATGCATTTATCGCTCACAATGTCTAGCTCAATCGGAAATAATTTGTTGGATCCCATCACAATATTCGCCACTTGTTGGTTGTTCTTCTTCATGCTGCATTGATCTCCAACGAATTGAAAATCAAATCCCTTTTTCAGCAAGTGACCGACGCTAAGAAGGTTGCTGCATATGCCTGGAACGTAAAGAACCTCTGACATTTTTTTAACTTTTTCAGTCTTGGTTTTGAAAGAGATTTCACCAACACCTTCAATTTTGTATGACTTGGCATCTCCAATAGTAACCTGACCATCGTTAGCTTCTACAAGACTCAAGAACAAATTTTTATTTCCAGTCATATGCCTACTTGCACCACTATCCAAGTACCATATATTTTCATTATTTCCATCCGAAGAAATCAACAAAGATTCGGAATTTTCTGCTTCATTATGCTTAAAGCTAGCAACTGGCTTCTTTTCAGGATGTTTCTCCCAACAATCATTTTCTTTATGACCAGGCTTGTGGCAAAAATTGCATTCAAAATAAGGTCTTTTACCTTTGTATTTGCCTCGTGCTTTGTTATTTTTGGATGATGGTTTCTCCGCCTTTGATTCTTCACGTTTTCCACCATTCCCGCTATAATTTTTTCCATGAGATGGACCTTGACCTTTTGTGGATGTGAATTGAGATTTTAAGGCTTGATCTTGAGAAAAATTAGTTTGTTTACTTCTCTTCAAGATCCTAGCCTCATGAGCTTCAAGCCTCCCTTGCAAGCCTTCAAGAGAAAGTGAAGCAATATCACTTGATTCTTCAATTGCAACCACAATATGATCAAATTTCATTGGTAGGCTCCGGAGAATTTTTTCAACGGCTCTTTGGGTCTCCGCGACTTCCCCGTTTGAAGCCATCTGATTGATGATGGAAGTGAGACGAATAAAATATTCTGAGATTTTCTCATCATCCTTCATTTCGAGCTTTTCGAATTCAGCTCGCAGTGACTGCAGGCGAACCTTTTTTACTTGATCTTGGCCAGAATACGTTGTATTCAATATTCTCCAAGCCTCCTGAGCATTTGAAACTTTTCTAATTCTATCATAAACTTGAGTTTCAAGTGTCTGATAGATTTGGTAGAGAGCCTTCCGATCTTTTAGCTTTTTGCTTTTCAGAAGTTCCCTTTGTGCGGGTGTGAGTTGCGTCTCATCTTCTGGCGCTCCTACACCTTCTTCGACCACACTCCACAGATCTTGAGATTCAAGACACAACTTCATTAGATCGCACCAATAGTCAAATCTCTCACCATTGAAACGAGGAACTTGAGCAGCGGGATTATTTGTTATGTTGAGATTATTTGACATATTGATTTTTTTGCTCTGATACCAGTTTTTTGATGGTAGGAGACAATATATTATAGGAGGATCAATTACTTTTTTTTATTTCATGCTTCCAATACATCAAATGACCCCATATATATAGGATTACATAACATATCACTTCGTCTAATGGACATAACAATTCATTAATAGACATGACAATTCATAAATAGACATGACACTTTATTTAATAAACATGACTTTTTATTTAATAGACATTAGAGTAATTAATTATTTTGGCTTACTCCAACATTTTCTTCTTTCTAGTAGCTAACAAGGAAGACAGGGCAAGAATACTTGCGGCATACCCAATTGTGATTAAAAAAATATAATAAAGTATTTATTATTGAGAAATGGGATGTCAATATGGGACTTTCGGGTAAGAGTATTAGAAATGTTCCAGTTTGAAAAATGACCAACTTGCCGATGGTGGCATGATCGAGAATCGGTATCTGTTGGTTACCTACACATATCAGCAATTTTGTATGTACGAATCAGGCAACAGAGAGTCTAGATTGGTTAGGCTATGCTTAGTGTTTAGTTGAGATTTCCACAGAAAGCGAAATGCCTGAAAAGTTACTGTGCTTCTTCCATACGGAGCTGAGCATGATATTAATATAACTTACGTTTGGAAGCTGGATACTTGTCGAGTCTGTAAGGGTTTTGGACACTTGAGTAACACCTACCCTTTTGGCAAAAGTAATGAAAATCTTGAGTTGAATGCTAACAGGAAGTATAGTGCTGATATTGGTGTACAAAATCAAAATGTGGAAACTCATGAAGTTAGGGGAGTTGTCCGTAATACTGCACCAGTTAAGAGGCAAGTCAAAAGAATTCCAGCGAGAAGCAACCTCAAAGTGAGTGTTAATCCGATGGTAAGTCAACAGAAATGGAAGAGAGTTGGAGGAGATTCTTCAAAACAATGTGCTGGAGTTTCTTCTGTCATACATTCATTTTTATTTACACAAAAAAAGCAAATTTGATCTCCTGGAATCATAGTTCACCATTTTTAAATGAACCTGGGAAGGTTAAGGTTTACCACTCCTTTCAGTTTTGTCACCAGCCGCTTTCTACTGAAAGTTATTTTATATTTTGTGCTAACAAAGAAATTTTGCATGTGACTGTTTAATGAATTCAATATTGTTGCATTTGGAAAATCAGCGACTGCTGAGCTTTAAGATTGTTTAGTATAAGTCTTAAGCTCATCTCATTTGCACGTTTACATTAGTTTCTAAGATATGAGAATATAAGCCATGCTTGCATACTAATACATTTCATCGCCAACAGCCCATCTTGAAGTGCTGTCACTAGATACCTATCAAAAGCGCATGAGAATTGATCTAAAGCCTTTTTGGCTCTAGAAATCGTCACCGTCGGTCGATCGAAGACTTATCAGGCTTAGAGCTATTTCCAGATTTTGGTGAGAGATTTTGATAGTGTAAAACTGATTTTCGTCATTTCATGAACTGTAGATTTTGGCAAGTGACCGTTCATGAGCGACAACAAACTTGGAGCATGAACTGTAGATTTGTTCTAGTGAACTGACGATATTTATTCTCTTATTATAGTATATGTATGATAGAGTACAAATATGATTATAAAATTACTCTATTCAAAAACAATGTATTGTGTGAGAGGAGAAATTGTTATACATGAATAGTGTTTGAAAATTGTAGAATTTTTTATTGTAATTGTTTGCACTAAAAAAACTTTGTTAAAATAAAATTTTAATTTGTTTATTTCATTCTGTGATTATTAGTAAAACGGATGCATTTAATAAGTAATATGTATAAGCTATAATATTTTGTTTTATAGATTTATTAATCTATTGCAATGGGCATATACTGTTGCAAAATGATCTACAGCAACAGCAAAAGCCTGTTGCAAAAAAGTCTACCGCAACTGGAAATAACTGTTGCAAAAAGGGACTGGCCTATTGCAACTTCGGCTATACAGACAGGCGCTAGCCTGTTGCAATATGCCTACTGCAACAGATTTTGCCTATTGCGAAAAGTGTTTTTTGTTGTAGTGTGTATTTGTAATGATGTAACAGGATGTAATGTTTCAATGAATTTGTGGGATTCCCCTGTGTAGGAGTATGTATTCTGTAGTTGATATATGCTTGGTATATCACCTGTGTGAGTTGTATCCTTTTCTTTAATTTTTAATAAAGTGTTACGGATCACTTAAAAAACCAGTCAGCCTTGCCAAAAAAATAATAACAGAGAAGCCCCCGATATTGTCTAACCCGGTGGATCATGAAGATTTATTCATATACTTAGCAGTATCTTCGCTATGATCAGCTCAGCGCTTGTACGGAAGGAGGATAAAATTCAGAGACCGGTGTATTATGTAAGCAAGAATTGGCGGCAGTAGAGCGCAACTACCCAAAGATAAAAACGCTCGTATATAGCTTGTAGATTGCCTCAAGGCAATTCCACCACTATTTCCAAGCTCCGCCAATTGTAATATACACTGATCAACCACTACAGCAAGTCCTACAACAACCTGATGCATCTGGGAGATTTCTCAAATGGAACGTCGAGCTAAGCCAGTTTGATCTCAATTTCCTCCCAAAGAAGTCCATATGGAGGCAAGCATTAGCTAATTTCATTGCTGCATTCACAATTCTCGATGAGGATGTGTTAGATGAAAAAACTGGCCCTTTAAAACAGAAGCTAGAATCTAGCACCTGGAAGTTGTATACAGACGGTGCTACGAATGATCGACAGTCCGACATCGGAGTTGTATTGATAACTTCTTAAGGACGGTCAATTTGCTATGCTATAAGATTGGATTTTTTCGCTACTAACAACGATTCTAAATACGAAGCCCCGATTGCTGAGTTGAAAATCGCTAAAGAGTAGGGAGTAGCGGCATTGAACATCTTTTGTGACTCTTAAATTGTTGTTTATCAAGTTCGAAAGGAAATTCAGACAAGGGGACCACGACTCACAACTTACCTATAATGGGTCAAAGAGCTATTGGACGACTTAGAGCATTACAACGTATCTCATGTTCCGCAAACAGAGAACTAGGAGGTGGACAAGCTGGCCTGGTTAGCAAGCTCTGACAATTCAAAATGGATGGATATGGTCCTAATCGGGACGCTAGAAACTCCGAGTATTGATCAGATCGAGGTTGATCTAGTGTTGGAGACTGAACCCGAGAGAGAGAGAGAGTCATGGATGACCCCCATAAAGAACTTCTTGTAGCATGGAATGCTTCCGGTAAGAAAAAGTGAAAGGCGTACCATCACTCGTAAAGACCCAAGATACAACATGCAAGGTAACATCGCTTATTTCCCTTGGAAGGTCATCCAAGATAGACATCAACGAATCTCAGTGCTGAATTCGCTGCCGTGAATGATTCGACAAAAGCACTTGTTGATTTCCCGCTTGATGGAAATATTAGCATGAATTGCTCATGATTCCACTATCCAGTCCAAAGCTGATGCAACATTACCTTGCATGGTCGACTGCCTCAGCTTTGACCGAAGATTGGTGAACGCTTAAGCTTGGATGTTGATTGATTGTCCACACATCAACTCTTATTCCCGACACGGGATCGAAGATAGATGCGGATGAACGAGACTTGTCTATCTTCGTAGCCCCCGCATCCGTTTCCTAACAGGGAAATAGTTAAGCTTCTACAAGCACGGATTCATTTTTAGCCATTTCCTACTTCCTAGCATAGAAAATGTGAAGTTCCCATTATAGCACTGACAAGATGAGAAGCTGTCGTTAGCGGTTTTGATCTGATTATCTGACCCTCATTCCTTTCCCTTGACGTGGAGGCAAGATAAAGATTCAAAGGAGATGTGACCTCGTCATTCGATTACAATGCATGCCTAACTTCCTTTGTCGCTCCAACACCCCGATCAAGTTCTATTCATCCTTAGGACAGACACCCGACGATAGTTTGAAAAGTTATCCTTCGTCAGCTAAAGACTTTTGCAGTTACCCCCAAGCAGAGTCGAGACAAGGCAAAATGGACCTGCAAAGAGCATGCAATGCCATTTTCGCACAAAATGATATTCATTCCTTTAACATGATTATTCTTTAACCATGACTCTTATATTTGCATGCTTTATGAGTTATTGGTGTAATTAACTCAGATGAATTAATATGTGGATGCTGTAGGTACCTAGGATTTGATACCGATCAGACTTCTAACAAGTACATATAGAGCTATAGAGCATAACATAACCATAACGAGATTGACTGAATTATTCGTTTACAAATCCACACCTTCTACCTGAGAGAAGTTGTATAGCTCAAGGCGGATCCGAGATGACCATCCACTCCTTGGCTCACATGTGGCAGACCTCAAGATAATTTTGCATTTCAAGGTCGGAATCTGACTCCAGTTTACGCGGTTCGACCATCTATATGGCTTGATCCTGTGCCCGACACCATCATATTACATGAATCCAAATAGAGGAGATAACACTGCCCATTCATATGCTTACTTTCCAATCATGCATTTTACTTTTATAAGCTTCCTCAATTATTGACATGACTAACTCATGCGACATAAATGATGCAGGTACTCAAAGTTTGGTGCCATCAGTCCTCCCATAGATTGATCGGAGGAGCGCAAAGCTTTGGCGAACACAATTCGACGGTTTTTCCAACTAACTCTAATCCTTATAGCTTGGATAGGGTACAAACCTAGGATGAGTGTGATAGGCGTGCTAAGATTAAAGACCACTCGATCTCTTACTCTAACTCTGACTTACGACGGGAGAGTATAAAGGACAAACAACGACGTCCATCACATAGAATCCATCCCACAATTTAACAGGAAAAGAGAGACTTGATTATTGTAAGTGGCCACCTCTACCCATGAATCAGAGATTAAATGGTAGCTCCTTGGCACGTGTAACTCGACCACTTGCCCGATAATCTCCATCCATCAGAATGAAGCGTGGAGTACAGATTAAATTTGAGTTCGAGAACGACGCTCGAGTTGAAAAAATCCTGCTTTTAGAAATAGAATGTAGAAGGAAAGCCAAGGAGAATGACATGACCGTTTTCCTGATCAACTCAAAATCTCCCGATTCGAGAGTGAGTATAAAGGTAGGCTTGATTGTGTGACGACCCGCAACTTCCCCGTAAAGGAAAGCGTCGGATAGTTCGAGAACAAGCCACAACAGAACGCATACAGAAGAACATTTCACTATATATTACAACAATGCATCAGATTACAAGAATATACAGAGTATAAACGAATATTACACAGAAATATCAGAGATTTAAATTACATTTAAATACATAGCAGCGGAAAATAATACAATACACAACTAGAAGAGATATGCGGATACAAAGCTTTCCGGATATCATTCCAGCTGTAAACCAGGATCCTGTGCATATAAATCTGCAAAACCAAAACTACTAGCTGCCCGTGTCGAAAATAAGGGCACCCAGAGTTTAGGTTAAAACAATAAACTCCAGGTCAGTCATGTGACTGGTGTGAGAACTAAAACAGTTAATCTTTATTCTTAAAGTTAGGTAAATCAAGGGACCACGCCGTATAACACGGAACGGGTTTCCTCCCAAGAATACCAGTGCATAAACAACAGCGCAATGCTAAATAAAGAAAAATGAAGCTGTTATAAGACCCAGGTCCTATCACACAATGCAATCGCAAGCCGGGGGATAGGGTTTTCCCTTATAACAGCTAAAGAATGCTTGATACGTTTAAAACAAATCATTTGATACTATTATAAGTGCATAGAGTATAAAACAACTTCAAATCATAAGTATCAATCATAGGCGGCATGAATGCCCCATACCACTATGTCGCCATATATAGGTTTACAAATAAAACCGCAAATGGCACGTATTTGGAAATTGGATTTCCGTCTATGAACCGAGGCTAGGGGCAAGATCCTCAACCGATTCGAGACAATCTAGCCTACCATGTCTCAGGAACAGCCGCAACTGCCCCCTGGATCGTCAGGGCCGGTCCACCGATGTGGATTATTATGCCTGAACAATACGTCTCCCCGCCCTTTGGGGCGCAAACGAGCCAACGAATGACTCCATCGGTTCGAGAACGACCGATCAATCCGAGGCGCCTCGCAACAGCAACAACCACATAAGTCAAACTCGTCAGGGCGTGTAAAACCACTGACGCCACTTTTAGCTAGAAAGAAACGCAAGTCCTCCCTGAGGTCCGTCTCCCGTTTTTGGTTCATACCTGGTGTGAAACACGCGAGGTAAACGTTACACAAAGCTACGCCACAAAGGCCGTGCTTTGATCATCACCACAAGACTTTGCTTTTCAACAGAAGCCTTGATCATTTGCATCTTAGCATGCCACACAGGCAAACCATCCTATGCAACCGATATCAGTCACACAGAATGAAATCCGATGTCAGACACACAGTCCATTTACAAGTCCGTTCTGGGTCTGAACGAAACCGGAGGCACCAAGTACCCCGCATATCCATCGATCTCCAAGTACGTCTGGACGATCACTAACTGTTTCCATCTTCTTGGGTGTACAGCCCAATCAAGATCATCAGTTATCACCCAAACGACGTGAAGACCTCCGGTCTTCGACCATCGTCTTCATCTTCGACTTATCGTCGTATCAGTTACTCAGAATGGGATAAACCCGGTCTTTCCGAATAACTCGCGTATATTTTAAATAAGTGTTACACAAACACAACATACGCCTCATTCCAATTCATTAGTCACTAACCGTAAATTAATCAAGAGAATAATTCCCCAAATATTAACCCCGAAGGCCGAAACCAACATCAGATCAATATCCAGAAAACCATTCTGCTTGGCTAACCGCCAGTTAGTTTCTAAATTTCACATTCAAATCTAATTAAAGATTTAACTATCGCCTGGAGCAAAACTGGTGATACTCCATTCTCGATCTTTTCAATCTAATTAAAGATTCATTAAAACTCCACTCAGTTTTAATCGTTAACTGGGTTAAAGAATCAGTGTCATTTAAAACACGGTTCACGATAAACCCAAAATCACATTCATTAATTATCGGGTTAAAGAACAAGTGTTATTTAAAACACTGTTCACGATAAACCCAAAAATCAATATCAATTCAATTCCAATTAAATATTATTTAATTGGTACACTTCATTAAATCTAAATAAAAAGATTTAATCTTTTCTCAACTGGGTTCAAGAACAGTGTTAGTGAAGACACCATTCACGACAAACCCAAATCACATTCATTAATTATCGGGTTAAAGAACAAGTGTTATTTAAAACACTGTTCACGATAAACCCAAAAATCAATATCAATTCAATTCCAATTAAATATTATTTAATTGGTACACTTCATTAAATCTAAATAAAAAGATTTAATCTTTTCTCAACTGGGTTCAAGAACAGTGTTAGTGAAGACACCATTCACGACAAACCCAAATCACATTCATTAATTATCGGGTTAAAGAACAAGTGTTATTTAAAACACTGTTCACGATAAACCCAAAAATCAATATCAATTCAATTCCAATTAAATATTATTTAATTGGTACACTTCATTAAATCTAAATAAAAAGATTTAATCTTTTCTCAACTGGGTTCAAGAACAGTGTTAGTGAAGACACCATTCACGACAAACCCAAATCCCATTTGATATTCAATATAAGGCTCTGAATAGAAAATATATCGGCTTATATTCAATATCAAATTCTACGATTAACAAATGTCGTATTGGAAATAACGATATAAATATATATCTTTCAAATTTCCGTAACAACATCCGTATAATCACAAATTCCAACATCGAAATATTCCGAAGACAATTTCGATTCAAATCCACTCCAATGCAATCATTGGAAATTTTGGTTATTTTCAAAACCCTTTTCAAATTCAATTTATTTATTTAAAAATAAATAGAATTATAATTCTAGTTCAAAGCTAGTTCATTTCGATAAAAATCTATTTTTATCTTTTCAAATAGGGAGTTTTTCATCCCAATTCTTTATAAATCATTTCTTATGATTTTACACAAATTATTACCATTTTTAATAATTTTATCAAGGCCCGTACAGTCGATTTCCATCAACGGCCATCGAACTGCACTTACAGCGACCTTTTTCGAATTTGATTTGGACGTATCTCCAAATCCAACCGTTAGATTTCTAATTTCTAATATTCGTTAGAAAGCTCTTTTCGATACGAACCCAACGGTTCCGGTTTTAGGAGAATCCGACGGTCGGATCTCCCGTAATGTCCGTTTGAAATAAATGGTCGAAATTCACGAACTGCCGCGGCGCGGCGCGTTCTATTCAGGCCATTATATTATATATATAATATATATAATATATATTTCGTCGATTTCTATTTAAAACGAATTATATAAATAGTTTTAAAATTCGTTTCAAAATCTATTTCAACTTCCATTTCAATACAAAGCAAAATTGAATTCTTCTTTATAAATTCGTTTTAAAATTCATTTCTATTCAATTCGAATTTCAATTCAATTTGAATTCATTTCAATTCGCTTTCAATTCCATTTGAATTCGTTTTCAATTCAATTCATTTCGAAATCGTTTTCAATTCATTTTGAATTCGTTTTCAATTCAATTTATTTCGAAATCGTTTTCAATTCATTTCATTTCGAAATCGTTTTCAATTCAATTCATTTCGAAATCGTTTTCAATTCAATTCATTTCGAAATCGTTATATATTCAATTCATTTCGAAATCGTTTTCAATTCAATTCATTTCGAAATCGTTATATATTCAATTCATTTCGAAATCGTTATATATTCAATTCATTTCGAAAACGATAAAATCGATATAAATATCGTTCACGTCAAAATGGCGTCAATCTAATCAACACGGCTTCATATATTCCTTTATTTTCAAATATTCTATTTCAAATATTTCTTTTTCAAATATTTCTTTTTCAAATATTTCTTTTTCAAAACTGGAATGAGGCCCAATCAATTACCATATAAAATTAATTATATGGATTTTCATACAACACATGTATATAATAGCATTGAAAATAATCAACCATCAACCAAAGTGCACTACACTGTATAAGCATCAAATATAGATATTCAACGCTTATAACAGCCTGTCAATCAATCGATCGACATATTTAATCAATCAGGATGAGTGAACTTCAAATTTCATCCTAACACCCGTGTGGGGTTTCAAACAATCAAACACATATTTTATTTGTGCAGTTAGGCGATGTGTAAAATTTATCGACCCAATCAACGTCATTCAAATAGGTGTACATAAACAAACCGTCTGGTTTGTAAATGAATATTTATTTATTCACATTCACGTTAAAAATTATATTTTTAACGATAACACATTTTATTTTAACATATGAATTTCTATTCAGTTCATTCTTTAAATAGAATGCTATTTTTATTTTTCTAACTTATTTTAGAAAATTTCGGCGGCATAACGGCACGATACTAGAAACGGGACAAGGCCTAGCCTTATCCCCGAACTAGTGAAGGCCCACGCCATTCACACATCAATCAAATTCACTTTCGTTATGCAAACCACAAAATTTGGAGTAAGGGTCTAACCTAGCCTTACTCCTTCGCCTTATAACGGCGCACGTCTAATCCTAACCAATTTATCGATTTGATTTTTCACACCACAAATCACATTCAAACCAATATCGCAATCAATCACCAATCAATCAAACAAACAAGTCCATGGTCTGTGGACGATTGTGTCGGGTGCTACTAAGCACCGTCTGCATCCTAGTATATATATATAACTAGAAAAGAAATAAAAAGGTGAGAAATTCTCACCTTTAGCTATCCAACCATCTCGACTCTTCTTTTGCAGAAGTCTTCGTCGTTTCGCCTTTTTGTCACCTTCTTTGACCCTAGCCACTACATACATAAAAATCGAATTTTTATTTCGCTATTCAATATATAAAAATCGAATTTTTACTTCGCTATTCAATATATAAAAATCGAATTTTTATTTCAAAGTTCAATATATAAAAATCGAATTTTTCTATCGGAGTTCAATATATAAAAATTCCATTTTTCTATCGAAGTTCAATATATAAAAATTCCATTTTTCTATCGAAGTTCAATATATAAAAATCCCATTTTTCTATCGAAGTTCAATATATAAAAATCCTATTTTTCTATCGAAGTTCAATATATAAAAATCCTATTTTTTTCTATCGAAGTTCAATATATAAAAATCCTATTTTTTTTCAGAATTAAAAATCAAACCTTTTTAGAATTAAAAATCAAATCTTTTTAGAATTAAAAATCAAATCTTTTTAGAATTAAAAATCAAATCTTTTTAGAATTAAAAATCAAATCTTTTTCTTTCTCAAAAATTACGTCTTTTATAACTCAAAATAAAATCAGTTTTTAAGTTATGACAAAAATCAGTTTTTAAAACAATAAAATAATCAGTTTTTAAAACAATTAAAATAATCAGTTTTCTACTTTAAAAACAAAATCAGTTTTCTACTTATTATAAAAAAAATCAGTTTTTAAAAATCATTTTAAAAAAACAGTTTTTAATGTCTTTAAAAAAAATCAGTTTTTATTTCAAAATGAAATTCAGTTTCAGTTTTTTTTTTTTTTATATATATAAAATAAAAATAAAATAATAAAATAAAAAAACTTACCGAGGGGGGCTTGCGGCAGAAGGAGGGAGGAAGGTGGAGGATGGCGGCGCTTGGGGTGCTCGGCGGTGGCGGAAAAAAGGGGGGGAGAACTCTCGCGCGTCGATCGAACTGGGGCGTGCTTCGGGGGGGTTGCTCGCGCGATCTGGGGGGGCTGCGGTGGTCAGCGCCCCCTTGGGTGGGCGCGACGGTGGGAGGAGCGGCGGCTCCTCCCCTTTCCTCTCACGTCATATTTTTTTTTTTTTTTTTTTTTATCTGGAGGAGATCGACTTTTGGAAGAGAGAGGGGGGGGCCAGGTATAAAGGAAGAGGGTTTTCTTTCTTTTTTTTTTTTATTTTTTTTTTTATTTTAATTATTTTATTCGAAAAAAGGTTGACCTTTAAATACGAACTCGAAACGAGGCCCACCGCCTGTCGTCCATAGCGTTTCACCCCCATTCCGAACACAATGGGACATGTATCGCGAGCTGATTCAATCGTCTCGATAAGTTTCCTTTTAATTTACATTTAAATCACTATATTGAATTTTAAACGTACATTTCAAATTACCGGGGTCACATACTAACTCTAAAAATTCTCGAAAAATATTTTCTAGCTTCGTATTGACGATACGGTCCTAACAAAACTAGTTTCGTCAAATTCCGAGACCGTTAGAAAAATGGCCAATTTCCAGTCGATTAAAATCAACTGAAACTGGTCAAACGCGTTTTCCTTCGCCACGCTCACATACTGCTTCGAAAAATTATGAAATTTGGAATCTAGCAATAATTTGACACTGCGGACCCAACAAAACTGGTTTCGTCGAAATCCGAGGTCGTTTGCAAAATGGCTATTTTTAAGGGCCTTATATATATAAAAATATATATAAATTCCACAGCGACTATTTCTAATTTTAAACTGGACATATCTTATCATTTCTAAAATGAAATCTCAGTTTGTTAACTTTGTTACACAGATATAGTTATACAGATTCTAATATTTCTTGTTTCGTTCAATTCTGACTTATATTGAATTCTGTATATTCATTTGAAATTAGAAATCGAATTTTCGAACTACCGCGCCATTTTCAATTCCTTTTATAATTATATATAATTATTATATATTCTAACGACGACGTATATAATATATACGTTCTAATTATATTCAAAATAAATTTTCGTCGATAATATTTAAAATAATTCATTTTAAATAATCAAAATTCGCTAAAATGGCCAAAATAAAAATTTCAAACTGGCTCGCATTTTACGGGTTGTTACAATCTCCCCCACTTAAAACTTTTCGTCCCCGAAAAGGAACAAAGTCGAAAGTGGTTTGATTTATCAACTCCACGCTCGATCTGGTTTCCATTCTCCAACTCTTTAGTTTCTGAGAATTTTCAAAATTTCAAAAATTTGGCTAACACCCTAAATTTTTGAAAAATTTCGCCATAACCTCCCCTGCACCGGGAGCATCGGGGAATTTCAAATAGCTTCCCCGGTCCTTCAGATCTCAAAAAGAAAAAGAAAAAGCCAAGCGGCTAGCCAATAGGCTCACAAAATCATCATCACCCAAACAAAACAGGAAATTATGTAGTAAACATGTACCTATTTGTCGGGCAAACAAATTTTATTCTCTGGCTCTAGCCTCCTTGCTATGACCTGTTCAAGGATATATATGTATATGCAAGCAAATGCGACTAATTTTCAATACAAGTCAATATTTGATTCAATTAGGCTAAATGGTCTAAAATTAGCAAACAAATGAACAATCAACACAAACATCAATCAATTAGTGAATGTAACGTTTCAAATTCATAATTTTGATACACATACAAAAATCATGTTTTTGATGCCAAATCACAACAATAGGCCCTATCTAATTTTGGTTCTCACACCAGCCTAATGGAAATATATAGAAAATCACACCTTCAACACTCGAACACTAATTCTGATGATGTAGCTACAATCATCAGAATCATCTCCGGGCGACTAAAGTGTGAATCTATATCTATCCAGTATATTAAAATTTCGAATACACGCGGATCAGACGTATACCCAAAATCTTTATATACTGCATTGTCCAAATCAATATAAATAAATAATCAAATACGAATAGTTGATTTAAATTTTCAAAACAAAGAATGTTTTCACTTTAAAAATATACTCTTCACACTCGTTCTAGGATACTACTGATCCCATCTCTAACGAGTCATTCTCATTGGATATTGCTAATCCAATATCTGATGAATTCTTTCGTATGTTTCTAATGTGCCTTGTTCTCTGCTTTGTAAACCAAAGCTCTGATACCACGTGTGACGACCCGCAACTTCCCCGTAAAGGAAAGCGTCGGATAGTTCGAGAACAAGCCACAACAGAACGCATACAGAAGAACATTTCACTATATATTACAACAATGCATCAGATTACAAGAATATACAGAGTATAAACGAATATTACACAGAAATATCAGAGATTTAAATTACATTTAAATACATAGCAGCGGAAAATAATACAATACACAACTAGAAGAGATATGCGGATACAAAGCTTTCCGGATATCATTCCAGCTGTAAACCAGGATCCTGTGCATATAAATCTGCAAAACCAAAACTACTAGCTGCCCGTGTCGAAAATAAGGGCACCCAGAGTTTAGGTTAAAACAATAAACTCCAGGTCAGTCATGTGACTGGTGTGAGAACTAAAACAGTTAATCTTTATTCTTAAAGTTAGGTAAATCAAGGGACCACGCCGTATAACACGGAACGGGTTTCCTCCCAAGAATACCAGTGCATAAACAACAGCGCAATGCTAAATAAAGAAAAATGAAGCTGTTATAAGACCCAGGTCCTATCACACAATGCAATCGCAAGCCGGGGGATAGGGTTTTCCCTTATAACAGCTAAAGAATGCTTGATACGTTTAAAACAAATCATTTGATACTATTATAAGTGCATAGAGTATAAAACAACTTCAAATCATAAGTATCAATCATAGGCGGCATGAATGCCCCATACCACTATGTCGCCATATATAGGTTTACAAATAAAACCGCAAATGGCACGTATTTGGAAATTGGATTTCCGTCTATGAACCGAGGCTAGGGGCAAGATCCTCAACCGATTCGAGACAATCTAGCCTACCATGTCTCAGGAACAGCCGCAACTGCCCCCTGGATCGTCAGGGCCGGTCCACCGATGTGGATTATTATGCCTGAACAATACGTCTCCCCGCCCTTTGGGGCGCAAACGAGCCAACGAATGACTCCATCGGTTCGAGAACGACCGATCAATCCGAGGCGCCTCGCAACAGCAACAACCACATAAGTCAAACTCGTCAGGGCGTGTAAAACCACTGACGCCACTTTTAGCTAGAAAGAAACGCAAGTCCTCCCTGAGGTCCGTCTCCCGTTTTTGGTTCATACCTGGTGTGAAACACGCGAGGTAAACGTTACACAAAGCTACGCCACAAAGGCCGTGCTTTGATCATCACCACAAGACTTTGCTTTTCAACAGAAGCCTTGATCATTTGCATCTTAGCATGCCACACAGGCAAACCATCCTATGCAACCGATATCAGTCACACAGAATGAAATCCGATGTCAGACACACAGTCCATTTACAAGTCCGTTCTGGGTCTGAACGAAACCGGAGGCACCAAGTACCCCGCATATCCATCGATCTCCAAGTACGTCTGGACGATCACTAACTGTTTCCATCTTCTTGGGTGTACAGCCCAATCAAGATCATCAGTTATCACCCAAACGACGTGAAGACCTCCGGTCTTCGACCATCGTCTTCATCTTCGACTTATCGTCGTATCAGTTACTCAGAATGGGATAAACCCGGTCTTTCCGAATAACTCGCGTATATTTTAAATAAGTGTTACACAAACACAACATACGCCTCATTCCAATTCATTAGTCACTAACCGTAAATTAATCAAGAGAATAATTCCCCAAATATTAACCCCGAAGGCCGAAACCAACATCAGATCAATATCCAGAAAACCATTCTGCTTGGCTAACCGCCAGTTAGTTTCTAAATTTCACATTCAAATCTAATTAAAGATTTAACTATCGCCTGGAGCAAAACTGGTGATACTCCATTCTCGATCTTTTCAATCTAATTAAAGATTCATTAAAACTCCACTCAGTTTTAATCGTTAACTGGGTTAAAGAATCAGTGTCATTTAAAACACGGTTCACGATAAACCCAAAATCACATTCATTAATTATCGGGTTAAAGAACAAGTGTTATTTAAAACACTGTTCACGATAAACCCAAAAATCAATATCAATTCAATTCCAATTAAATATTATTTAATTGGTACACTTCATTAAATCTAAATAAAAAGATTTAATCTTTTCTCAACTGGGTTCAAGAACAGTGTTAGTGAAGACACCATTCACGACAAACCCAAATCACATTCATTAATTATCGGGTTAAAGAACAAGTGTTATTTAAAACACTGTTCACGATAAACCCAAAAATCAATATCAATTCAATTCCAATTAAATATTATTTAATTGGTACACTTCATTAAATCTAAATAAAAAGATTTAATCTTTTCTCAACTGGGTTCAAGAACAGTGTTAGTGAAGACACCATTCACGACAAACCCAAATCACATTCATTAATTATCGGGTTAAAGAACAAGTGTTATTTAAAACACTGTTCACGATAAACCCAAAAATCAATATCAATTCAATTCCAATTAAATATTATTTAATTGGTACACTTCATTAAATCTAAATAAAAAGATTTAATCTTTTCTCAACTGGGTTCAAGAACAGTGTTAGTGAAGACACCATTCACGACAAACCCAAATCCCATTTGATATTCAATATAAGGCTCTGAATAGAAAATATATCGGCTTATATTCAATATCAAATTCTACGATTAACAAATGTCGTATTGGAAATAACGATATAAATATATATCTTTCAAATTTCCGTAACAACATCCGTATAATCACAAATTCCAACATCGAAATATTCCGAAGACAATTTCGATTCAAATCCACTCCAATGCAATCATTGGAAATTTTGGTTATTTTCAAAACCCTTTTCAAATTCAATTTATTTATTTAAAAATAAATAGAATTATAATTCTAGTTCAAAGCTAGTTCATTTCGATAAAAATCTATTTTTATCTTTTCAAATAGGGAGTTTTTCATCCCAATTCTTTATAAATCATTTCTTATGATTTTACACAAATTATTACCATTTTTAATAATTTTATCAAGGCCCGTACAGTCGATTTCCATCAACGGCCATCGAACTGCACTTACAGCGACCTTTTTCGAATTTGATTTGGACGTATCTCCAAATCCAACCGTTAGATTTCTAATTTCTAATATTCGTTAGAAAGCTCTTTTCGATACGAACCCAACGGTTCCGGTTTTAGGAGAATCCGACGGTCGGATCTCCCGTAATGTCCGTTTGAAATAAATGGTCGAAATTCACGAACTGCCGCGGCGCGGCGCGTTCTATTCAGGCCATTATATTATATATATAATATATATAATATATATTTCGTCGATTTCTATTTAAAACGAATTATATAAATAGTTTTAAAATTCGTTTCAAAATCTATTTCAACTTCCATTTCAATACAAAGCAAAATTGAATTCTTCTTTATAAATTCGTTTTAAAATTCATTTCTATTCAATTCGAATTTCAATTCAATTTGAATTCATTTCAATTCGCTTTCAATTCCATTTGAATTCGTTTTCAATTCAATTCATTTCGAAATCGTTTTCAATTCATTTTGAATTCGTTTTCAATTCAATTTATTTTGAAATCGTTTTCAATTCATTTCATTTCGAAATCGTTTTCAATTCAATTCATTTCGAAATCGTTTTCAATTCAATTCATTTCGAAATCGTTATATATTCAATTCATTTCGAAATCGTTTTCAATTCAATTCATTTCGAAATCGTTATATATTCAATTCATTTCGAAATCGTTATATATTCAATTCATTTCGAAAACGATAAAATCGATATAAATATCGTTCACGTCAAAATGGCGTCAATCTAATCAACACGGCTTCATATATTCCTTTATTTTCAAATATTCTATTTCAAATATTTCTTTTTCAAATATTTCTTTTTCAAATATTTCTTTTTCAAAACTGGAATGAGGCCCAATCAATTACCATATAAAATTAATTATATGGATTTTCATACAACACATGTATATAATAGCATTGAAAATAATCAACCATCAACCAAAGTGCACTACACTGTATAAGCATCAAATATAGATATTCAACGCTTATAACAGCCTGTCAATCAATCGATCGACATATTTAATCAATCAGGATGAGTGAACTTCAAATTTCATCCTAACACCCGTGTGGGGTTTCAAACAATCAAACACATATTTTATTTGTGCAGTTAGGCGATGTGTAAAATTTATCGACCCAATCAACGTCATTCAAATAGGTGTACATAAACAAACCGTCTGGTTTGTAAATGAATATTTATTTATTCACATTCACGTTAAAAATTATATTTTTAACGATAACACATTTTATTTTAACATATGAATTTCTATTCAGTTCATTCTTTAAATAGAATGCTATTTTTATTTTTCTAACTTATTTTAGAAAATTTCGGCGGCATAACGGCACGATACTAGAAACGGGACAAGGCCTAGCCTTATCCCCGAACTAGTGAAGGCCCACGCCATTCACACATCAATCAAATTCACTTTCGTTATGCAAACCACAAAATTTGGAGTAAGGGTCTAACCTAGCCTTACTCCTTCGCCTTATAACGGCGCACGTCTAATCCTAACCAATTTATCGATTTGATTTTTCACACCACAAATCACATTCAAACCAATATCGCAATCAATCACCAATCAATCAAACAAACAAGTCCATGGTCTGTGGACGATTGTGTCGGGTGCTACTAAGCACCGTCTGCATCCTAGTATATATATATAACTAGAAAAGAAATAAAAAGGTGAGAAATTCTCACCTTTAGCTATCCAACCATCTCGACTCTTCTTTTGCAGAAGTCTTCGTCGTTTCGCCTTTTTGTCACCTTCTTTGACCCTAGCCACTACATACATAAAAATCGAATTTTTATTTCGCTATTCAATATATAAAAATCGAATTTTTACTTCGCTATTCAATATATAAAAATCGAATTTTTATTTCAAAGTTCAATATATAAAAATCGAATTTTTCTATCGGAGTTCAATATATAAAAATTCCATTTTTCTATCGAAGTTCAATATATAAAAATTCCATTTTTCTATCGAAGTTCAATATATAAAAATCCCATTTTTCTATCGAAGTTCAATATATAAAAATCCTATTTTTCTATCGAAGTTCAATATATAAAAATCCTATTTTTTTCTATCGAAGTTCAATATATAAAAATCCTATTTTTTTTCAGAATTAAAAATCAAACCTTTTTAGAATTAAAAATCAAATCTTTTTAGAATTAAAAATCAAATCTTTTTAGAATTAAAAATCAAATCTTTTTAGAATTAAAAATCAAATCTTTTTAGAATTAAAAATCAAATCTTTTTCTTTCTCAAAAATTACGTCTTTTATAACTCAAAATAAAATCAGTTTTTAAGTTATGACAAAAATCAGTTTTTAAAACAATAAAATAATCAGTTTTTAAAACAATTAAAATAATCAGTTTTCTACTTTAAAAACAAAATCAGTTTTCTACTTATTATAAAAAAAATCAGTTTTTAAAAATCATTTTAAAAAAACAGTTTTTAATGTCTTTAAAAAAAATCAGTTTTTATTTCAAAATGAAATTCAGTTTCAGTTTTTTTTTTTTTATATATATAAAATAAAAATAAAATAATAAAATAAAAAAACTTACCGAGGGGGGCTTGCGGCAGAAGGAGGGAGGAAGGTGGAGGATGGCGGCGCTTGGGGTGCTCGGCGGTGGCGGAAAAAAGGGGGGGAGAACTCTCGCGCGTCGATCGAACTGGGGCGTGCTTCGGGGGGGTTGCTCGCGCGATCTGGGGGGGCTGCGGTGGTCAGCGCCCCCTTGGGTGGGCGCGACGGTGGGAGGAGCGGCGGCTCCTCCCCTTTCCTCTCACGTCATATTTTTTTTTTTTTTTTTTTTTATCTGGAGGAGATCGACTTTTGGAAGAGAGAGGGGGGGGCCAGGTATAAAGGAAGAGGGTTTTCTTTCTTTTTTTTTTTTATTATTTTTTTTTATTTTAATTATTTTATTCGAAAAAAGGTTGACCTTTAAATACGAACTCGAAACGAGGCCCACCGCCTGTCGTCCATAGCGTTTCACCCCCATTCCGAACACAATGGGACATGTATCGCGAGCTGATTCAATCGTCTCGATAAGTTTCCTTTTAATTTACATTTAAATCACTATATTGAATTTTAAACGTACATTTCAAATTACCGGGGTCACATACTAACTCTAAAAATTCTCGAAAAATATTTTCTAGCTTCGTATTGACGATACGGTCCTAACAAAACTAGTTTCGTCAAATTCCGAGACCGTTAGAAAAATGGCCAATTTCCAGTCGATTAAAATCAACTGAAACTGGTCAAACGCGTTTTCCTTCGCCACGCTCACATACTGCTTCGAA
Organism: Allium sativum; assembly: GCA_030737875.1. NCBI lineage: Eukaryota > Viridiplantae > Streptophyta > Magnoliopsida > Asparagales > Amaryllidaceae > Allium > Allium sativum. The sequence goes on along the minus strand of CM060919.1, from coordinate 790,795,363 downwards.
AAATTATGAAATTTGGAATCTAGCAATAATTTGACACTGCGGACCCAACAAAACTGGTTTCGTCGAAATCCGAGGTCGTTTGCAAAATGGCTATTTTTAAGGGCCTTATATATATAAAAATATATATAAATTCCACAGCGACTATTTCTAATTTTAAACTGGACATATCTTATCATTTCTAAAATGAAATCTCAGTTTGTTAACTTTGTTACACAGATATAGTTATACAGATTCTAATATTTCTTGTTTCGTTCAATTCTGACTTATATTGAATTCTGTATATTCATTTGAAATTAGAAATCGAATTTTCGAACTACCGCGCCATTTTCAATTCCTTTTATAATTATATATAATTATTATATATTCTAACGACGACGTATATAATATATACGTTCTAATTATATTCAAAATAAATTTTCGTCGATAATATTTAAAATAATTCATTTTAAATAATCAAAATTCGCTAAAATGGCCAAAATAAAAATTTCAAACTGGCTCGCATTTTACGGGTTGTTACAGATTGGTACACCATGATTAAAGACCGCCTTAACCACACTATAACCTAGGAATACGACATGAGAGTATAAAAGCACTGAGATCAAGTATTGGAAGTTGGCTCCTACCCCACTGAAGGATTGGGGGCAAGATTGAAAGCTGAGCCTGAACTCTAACTTGACTTGGGCATACAGCGGGAGAGCATAAAGGCGTTGAAACCAGGTGCCGAAGGAAATGAGTTCCTACCCCACGGAAGGATTGGGGGAAAGATTGAAAGCTGAGATCGAACTCCCCACTGAAGGATTGGGGGCAATATAATGTCGATCCTAATCAATCCCGAACAAGCCCTGGCCAAGCGCTTTATTCACGATTGATTGGGGGCATACATATCATGTAACACCCTACCTCTATACCCATATTACCCAAGCGTAGTACGATGTAGTACTGTCGGATAATACGGAGAATAAGGCTGTAGGGGGCACACACGTGTAAATTTTCTTAAACTAACATTGTTGCTTTTTAAAATTTTTGAAATAGAATTCACATGAACATACACAGTTTCAGTACAAAGTGATAACACGCATGCCTCCAGGATAGAACAATACTAAATATGCATAAATACAGTGGTCACTGAGTCAATGGCGATGAAAAATTATATATGTATATATAATATTTAACATTTATTTATATATTTAACTAAATTGACAATATATACACATTTTTCTTGTTACACATCAATATAATAATCAATCCATTTAATACAAGATGATTAATATTATGCAAAATAATTATACTCTTCTAGGTCCAATAAATTACAAGTTGGCCTCAATCATCTATAAATGACAACATAATCTAATTCAAATGATTCTCATTCAAGAGTTATAACGCATTATAAAATCATCAAAATATCACATTCACGTGATAGCTCACAGGCCATCAAAACACAATAACATGATGAAATCATAAACAAGAATCATATATGTAAATCACATCAAAATATAATAAAATCATAAAAGATTATATGGATCCATAACAATATTGGCGGGACTCAGCAACGCCGCACATGTAATGGAAATATCATATACCAGTGCTAAACAATTTTTGGCCCCTATATGGAAGATACTCAGATCTCTGTAAGTCAGACTCTAAGGCTTGATGTAGGGTAGTCACTCAGGACTACCCTGATAGCCGCTCAGGACTAACTGGTACTGATATGGAGATTGTCGCTTAGGACTTCTTAGTATAGACATGGTTTTATATACACCATCGACTCACAAGTGTGAGTAGTAACCCGAACAGTGGTGACAATGTGTCCCATACCATATATTCTCACACGTCGGTTCACTACAAGTCAGCCAACTATGCATAAATAAATAAGAAGTAGCTTCGATATATAAGTTCTGAATTAACCGATATATTAAACTTCGTGTCCCATACCACATGGTTTATTATATCGTTTAATTATCTTCCTCAATATCTCGAAGGTGCAAAAATGTGTTATTTTTATATATGGAAAATATTTATTTTGGGAATCAGTTAGAAAAATAGTTTTGAAATAGTTGAGTTATTATGTTTAAAACTAGATATTATTGGGAAAATATAAATATATAATTGGCTTTGAGACTATTTCTTGGAAAACCTGAAATATGAATAAAAATAATTTTGTCTCAAGCACACACACACACAAACACACACACATATATATATATATATATATTCTTAAAAAATAAAATTTACAAAAGCCGTGCGTCGTGTGTAAAAACTCATTAGAAGCAATATAAAACCAACTTAAGACAGCAATGAATTATATGCGTATATCAAACATGCACCGTATGGCATACAATGCAAGTTTCATTGCACTAAATAATGCTATCTAAATTGACAACAATAATGGTAAAAAAAAAAAGACACAACGACAGTCTCATACCACTTTGTTTACTAGTCTGTTTATTTAGTGCTCGTATAACCCACTTACCCTTCATTACTCTATATAATAAGTCAAATGAGTAACTAGGACAGTGATGTCGAAAGTCCTATACCAGACGGTTTCACCAAACCATTTATTCAAATTTCTCGTTGCATAGAATATAAATGTAATAATATCATGTAAAACATCAACGTCATAACATGTTCAACCATGAATTAAATCTATAGTGAACCATTCATAATTTGGAAATTTAACATAGTAAATAAAATCACGAAATAAAAATCCTAGTAGATAGGAAAATCTGAAACGTTACAATTCTTATAGAAAAGATGATATAATTAAATTTTTAACAATAATAGTAATAATAATACATCTACAAATCTTTCCAAAAATTATTTCAAATATTGAAAAAAATACATCATCATATATAAAAGTATAAAGGTCCTTTTTATTAATTAAATCTCTTAAGATCAAAATATTTATTTATTTATATTTACATAGAAAAGTATTTCGTGATCTAAATAAATATATAATTGTCTCAGATAATTTCTTTAAAGCTAGTAATAATAATTTATCTTCGTACAAGATAGGAATAGTAGGGGAAGCTATTTTAAATATTACTGTCCAATATAATGATTTAACATAAAAAAATCGCTATAATCAGATTATATCAATCTAAAATGTGGATAAAAATTCAAGCATTCCATAAATATGTAATTTAAAATCAATATATCTATTGTGTAAACAAGTTAAAATTTATAAATATATACACATACACCAATTTATGTCATAAAATTTTGAAGTAATTTAAAATTTCATTTTTGTAAATACCATAAGACTCACAAAGTCAAACAATAATCAAAAATCAACAAAATCATACAGTTCAAAATAAATTACAATTCAAAAGAAAATGGACAACATTTACTTTATATTTTCAACATCTAACAAAACCAACTCTACAATATTGAGAATAAAATCACATCTCAACAATTTAAGTTCTCATGATGATAATCTAATATCCAGTAATTATAATACCAAAAGAACATGCCAATTCAAACATACGACCAATTCAAACTCAAACAATCAATTTCATCCAGAACATTTAATCAATCGTCCAATATTAAGCAACCTCAAATGGAAAAGCAGTTCAATACAAACCAAAATGACAGTAAATTTGGATGCATATAATGAGATTAGATATAAAAGAAATGGAAAATGCTCACCAAAATACCCAGCAGACCCATGTCAGTTTCACTGCTTGAAACTGTAATAACCAAGAACAAGCTTGCCACCGAGCGTGCATACATCTTCACCATTCAATCTTAAACCCACCAGCGTTCGCACTACCAAGACCGCAACCCAATCCCTCACCATGCTGTAGCTCATGGTTGAGAATCTCACACGTTCCCTGTCACAATTTTCGCGCCTTCCTCGCTGCCCAGAGAAGCCTGCCCTCACGCAGATTTTCCTAGTGATGGGAGCAACAAGCGACGCTGTTTTTTTTCCCAAGATTTCTCCTGATAATTGAAAAACGGGGTAATCCCCTTTTCTACTGCTGTGGAATTCAAGAAAGTTCCCGTGGCTTCCCAGGCAAGAGCAAATTGAAGTTTTATAGATTTTAGGCTTCACTCTTTTTGGTCTTTAATGTTCATAGGCCCATTTATTTAAATTAGTATTAGATTTTATCTTATTTAACTAAGCTCAAATCTGTAAAAATGAATTCTAATTCATTTAATTTGGTTCTCATCTCATTCTGCAATTTATTCCTTAATGGGAACCGACCATTACTTAACTCTACACTCAATGATTTTATAATCCAACATTCAATATAAAATAATTATATATTTTCATCCATTTCAAATATATATCTATGTATATTAAAATAACTTAATATAACAAACAGATTTATCTAGTTTTAATCTATTTATTCAATTAGCAAAAAGTCATAATTCAAATTAACACTTTTATTTTAATTGATCCCATATAAATTTGACAGGAAAATATGGTTGTTACAAACTTCCCCCTTATCAAATTTGCGTCCTCGTAATTACTTATATAAGATAATAAACAACTTGTACTCTATCCCTCGGCATACATAGCACTAAATTTTCACAATTCCATGCTGCTTAATTTTGTATGCAATGAATTTAATCTAAGGAGTTTCACGCCTTTTACTTTTTGATTATTTTATAATTTACATGAACACATTCTGATTCCTAAAACTTCAAGTAATTTCGGCAGAGTCTCTTTTTCACGGAGGATGTCTCGGAAAAACCGAATACAATATAATTACAAAATATACTTCTCCAAGGAGGCATCCCAATTTGGGCATCCGAAACCCGGGGAAACAAGACAATACTAAGACATATCAATATTTTGCAGTATATATCCTGAGAACATACCTTTTAATAAGCATTTAATAACAATTTCCCTTATAATCAAGTGTGCAAAAGGTGAGCAAACGTCATCAATGTATCCAATAACTCCATAGTAGTCAATAAAATTTAGAAAAACTCTTCAAACGGAAATTATAACTTATGTTTTAAGCAATCCAAAATGACCAAAATCAACAAATTCGGACGAAATGTTTGAAAGTTATGCTTAAAACAATTTCAGTATTATTCAAAGATGCTCTATCTCGGAGCAACAACATACTACCATCTTAATTCATATCAGAATGTTAATCAACTTCAAAATTTTGTAAGGTAATTAAAATGAATGTTGCCCTATACTGAAATGTCTTTTTAATAGAAAAGAATTTGTCAAAATCGAAAAGAGAAAAAAGAAAACAAAAGTTATGGCTGTATTTCTAAAACGCTATCAAATGGAAAATTTTGATTGAATTAATATAAAACCAACAAAAGAACAATATTATATTTAAAACATTTGAAACCATCCAGATATCGGCCAAAAATATAACCATGAAACAACTTTTATTGCACCAAACTTGATTATTTAAACAAATATGATATACACGTAAATGTGTATATTTTATCCGCTTATTTATCTAGTTTTCTATTTAAAATAATTAATATTGTGTATTTATAGCTGTGTTTTCAGATTGTTGATAAAAAGCTTGGTTTAGAGCATTTGATGGATAAAGCATGAAGAATTTGCTTAAAAAGAGTGAAGTTGAAATTACTAAAGCTTGAAGAGTTTAAAGCTTGAAGAACGGTTGCAAATAGAGTTCAGTTGGGAAGATTTGGTTCACTAAAGACTCATATTGCGTTCACATTGGCTCATTTGCAAGGCCTCTCACTCTACAACTGTGTTCACACTAGCTTATGTGTTAGTTGGGCTAATTTTTTAGTCCCGCATTATGGAATTTGCCAAGTAGCCTTTGTCATATCAGCTATAAATACACTTTATCTCATTCATTGTAAAACACACTTAGTTTTATTCTGTAATCTTTCTCTTGGAATAAAACTCTTCTTCCTCTTTTCTATTTAGTTTTAGTTTTATTTATGTTCATGTTATTTAATTTCTGTTTTTCTTCTTCTTCAGCTATGTCTAGCTAATCCCCTTTGATTAGGTGGTGATGACGCTATTAGATATGATTCAACATGAATCACATAGCCAATAGATGAGGACTTTATATATGTAGATCTAGATCTGAATCAAGGGTTAGATTTGAACCTTCATATTCTGTGTCGTTTAAGAGCTATGCTCCTTCACAATGTATATTCGTGTTCGATCTAACAATTATCAGATTTAGATCTAATTTTAGGTTTTTAGAAATTAATTTGTGAATCTTCCCTGATAGTCCATGGTTGTTTAAGAGCTCAGCTCCTGCATAGGCTATGCATGTCGTTATTTACTTATTTGTTTCTAAGAATCTATTTATCATTGATTCATGTTTGTGACAGAAACATGAATTAGATCTATATTTATTTGTTGGCTATTGATGAGTGTGAATCTAATCTATGTCATTATCCCCTAATTGCTTTCTCTTATTAGATAAATATCTCTTCTTTATTTAATTGCTGTTATTTTCTGTGTTTTCAATCAATCAAAATCTTGGAATAACTTGATTGGATTTATTAATTAAAATATTTTTGGTCCCAGAGTTCGACACCCTCTACAACAATTCTTGTTGTTTAGGAAAGCCGGATGGATTTTATAGTTGTTTACAATTTTATAATTTGTTCGCAAACAAAATAATGAAAATCATTGCAATTTATTTAACAATTTCTTACGTCGAAATTATAAGGAGATGGCAGCATGAAGAAATATATTGAAGAGTGGGTTTTTTTCATTTTTTTTGTGGTGATCAGTGTACAAGCATTGCTTCGTAGAGAAGCATAGAATTAGAAATCTCAGGTTTAAACAGTACGGTGCTTTAATTTTTCATTGTGCTCCCTGTTTCCAATAAAACCATTCGATGGTTCTCAAAGGAAATAAAGTAAAGGGATAAACAAATAAATACGTGTTAAGGGGGACATGAAACTTGCCCGGGGCAGAAAAATCCGCTTGAAAATGGTCCGACAACTCACCAATAATTTGAAAGTCCTATAAGCCTGTCAAGCATCACCAAAAGAAACATCACAAGTTGCTCAATGCAATCACTGTGTAGCTCTATAGTGAAAAGTGGAAAGCTGACAAGGGATCTGCATGCCAACCACCGAAACAAACCAACTTGACACACAAAAAAGTCACTATGCCCCAACAATTAGACAAAACAAAGGGCCATATGGCAAGCTTTCAACACATTTTACGTGTCCAACCAGCCACAAATCAACCGAGAACCCAAAAAAAACCCAAGAAAGCCATAAAAATATTAAAATCACCAGAAAACATTAACACATACTCACAACAAAACTACAAAACAGGAAACTCAAAAGAATGAAATCAAACACACAAAACAGCAACAGACAATTTACTGGTCCAAAAATTTGCAAAAATAGGAAACAAGGCCAGAGAAATTTTCCAAAGTGTACAGTATTCAAGGAGGAAGAATTATAAATCAGGAAGAAAATATTTCTCAAAATATTTATTAGACAATTCAAAGAAAATAAATATCGCAAATTTGAAGTTAAGTAGATCAAGAAGCAATCAAATATAAAGGTGATTAAGTTAAAAATCTCTAAACCATAAATCAAGAAGTCAGTAAAATCGGTAGCCACATTGAAAACTTTCACCTACACAAATTCAAACTCAACACGTCAGGCATACAACTTCGTATTTCTTGATTATACTCAACTATCTAAATTCCAATTAGAAATAAACACCTAAACAATGGGGGAATGAATTAGTATATTATTATACATCAGAAAAATTACAAATATGTTTCCAGATGATTACCCCAGTAATCATCATATAGTTTTATAACCATATAATTACCACAAAATCTACTGCACATCTACAGGGACATGGACCAAGTCACTTCTATGGTCTAAACTCGTGTCTCTTTCATATATATATATATATATATATATATATATTAAGGGGATTTTTCACATAAGGACAAACTCACCAAATTATTTGCCCAAAAGGACAACCATCAAAAAACTTGCCCAAAAGGACAAGTTTTAGTGCAAATGGTGAATTTCAGGGGGTCCCATGTTTTTCCACTTTGCACTAAAACTTGTCCTTTTGGACAAGTTTTTTGCCCCTTGTCCTTTTGGGCAAGTTTTTTGGTTTTTTTGTCCTTCACAATTTTTTCCTGTATATATTAATGTATTGTTCTAAACCTTCTCTGATACAACTTGTAACACCCCACCTCTATACCCATATTACCTGTAACAACCCATAAAATGTGAGCCAGTTTGAAATTTTTATTTTGGCAATTATAGCGAATTTTGATTATTTAAAATGAATTATTTTAAATAATATCGACGAGAAATTTATTTTGAATATAATTCGAACGTATATATTATACGCGTCGTCGTTAGAATATAAATATTTATATATAATTATAAATAGAATTGAAAAGGCGCGGTAGTTCGATAATTCGATTTAACTTCAATTGAATGTACCGGGTGCAAAACAATCCGGATTTTAGTGAAACCAAAAATAATAGGATCTAATTGATAATATCTTTCCAACGAATCCGAAAAATCAAAATTTCATAGCGGGAATCAAAAGATATGTCCAGTTGAAAATTCTGAATAGTCGCTATGGAATTCAGGCCCTTAAAAATAGACATTTTGCAAACGACCTCGGATACCGACGAAACCAGTTTTGTTGGGCCCGCAGTGTCGAGTTATTGCTAGATTCCAAATTTCATAATTTTTCGAATCAATATGTGAGCGTGGCACAGGAAAACGCGTTTGACCAGTTTCAGTTGATTTTAATCGACTGGAAAATGGCCATTTTTCTAACGGTCTCAGAATTCGACGAAACTAGTTTTGTTAGGACCGTATCGTCAATACGAAGCTAGAAAATATTTTTCTAGAATTTTTAAAGTTCGTATGCGACCCCGGTAATTTGAAATGCGCGTTTAAAATTCAATATATAGATTTAAATGTAAATTCAACGGAAACTAATCGAAACGATCAAATCAGCTTGCGATACATATCCCATTGTGTTCAGAATGGGAGTATAACGCTAGGGGCGACAGGCGGTGGGCCTCGTTTTGAGGTCATATGTAAAAGTCAACATTTAGGAATTTAAATAAATAAATAAATAAATAAATAAAAGAAATCATTCTCTCTCCCCTCCCCCTTATTTCATTCTGGCCCCCCCCCTATTTCTTGATTCGAGTTACAGAAAAAAAAAAAAAAAAAGGGAGACGACGGAAAAGGGGGGGACTCTTGTCGCCGCCGCCAGAGGCTGGCGCCCCCCCAATCGATCGCCGACACACCCAAAACCCCCCCTCCTCCTTGAAGTTAATCGCGACAGCAGCCCCCCCCCCCCCCAAAACCCGCATCCAACCGGCGCGTCGAGGGACCCACTCCGATCAAGTTCCGACGCTTCTAGACATCGGTGGCGCGGGCTTCATCCAATCGAGACACCCCTTCACCTGCGAGCCTCGCACCCATGCAGCCAACCACCGACCTCCCCGATTGCAGCGCACCACCCTCACCCTCCAGGCCACGTCAGTCCACTTGTGGGCCCTCCACCGACGGAAAAATCCGATTTTTAATAAGGTGAGTGTTTATAGTTTCCTATATATTGTTTTCATGCTATTGTTTTTTTTTTTAAATAAAAAATAAACTAGACAGTTTTTTTTATTAAACATCAGTGTTTATTAAAGAATGGAAATTTACATATTTTTGTTTATATAAAGCTTTTATTTTATAGAAAAGTATAGATTTTTAATAACGAAAAGTTTAGTTTTTATATAACGCAAAGTTTAGATTTTTATATATTATAAAGGTCTGATTTTTATGAACAACATATAAAGATTCCATTTTTATTTATGGAGTTAGCACTGTAAAGGTTTAATTTTTAACACTGTAAAGGTTTAATTTTTAACACTGTAAAGGTTTAATTTTGAACACTGTGAAGCTTTGATTTTTATATGAAGAAAAATATGATTTTTCTTTGTAGGGATAAAGAATAAAAATATGAACTTTATGTATGAAGTAGCAACTTAAAAATAAGATCTTTATTATAAAGAAAGCGATATAAAAATATATTTTTTATAGAAATGATATTAGAAAAAAATTAGATTTTTATATATTGAACATCGAAGTAAAAATTCGATTTTTATATATTGAACATCGAAGTAAAAATTCGATTTTTATATATTGAACATCGAAGTAAAAATGTGATTTTTATATATTGAACATCGAAGTAAAAATTCGATTTTTATATATTGAACATCGAAGTAAAAATATGATTTTTATATATTGAATAGCGAAATAAAAATTCGATTTTTACATATGTAGTGGCTACGGGCGAAGAAAGTGATAAGAGACGAGAACAGTGAAGGTTTCCTGCATTTGAAGTGCCTTGGAGTTAGGATAGCTATCGGTGAGAATTTCTCACCTTTCAATTTCTTTTCTAATTATATATATATACTAGGATGCAGACGGTGCTTAGTAGCACCCGACACAATCGTCCACAGACCATGGACTTGTTTGTTTGGTTGCATAGATTAGTTATATGATTTGATTTGAAATTGGTTGTTTGGTGATTTTGATTGATGTGTGAATGGCGTGGGCCTTCACTAGACCGGGGATAAGGCTAGGCCTCGTCCCGTTTCTAGTATCGTGCCGTTATGCTGCCGAAATTTTCTAAAATAAGTTAGAAAATAAAAATATCATTTTATTTAAAGAATGAACTGAATAGAAATTCATATGTTGGAGTATAATGTTTTGTCGTTAAAAATATAATTTTTAACGTGAATGGGAATAAAAAAATATTCATTTACAAACCGGACGGTTTGTTTATGTACACCTATTTGAAGGACATTGATTGGGTCGATAAATTTCACACATCGCCCAACTGCACAAATAAAATATGTGTTTGATTGTTTGAAACCCCACATGGGTGTTAGGATGAAATTTGAAGTTCACTCATCCTGATTGATTAAATATGTCGATCGATTGATTGACAGGCTGTTATAAGCGTTAGATATCTATATTTGATGCTTATACAGTGTAGTGCACTTTGGTTGATGGTTGATTTTTTTTCAATGCTATTATACATGTGTTGTATGAAAATCCATATAATTAACTTTATATGGTAATTGATTGGGCCCCATTCCAGTTTTAAAATAGAAATATTTGAAATAGAAATATTCGAAATGGAATATTTGAAAATATCAATATATGAAGCCGTGTTGATTAGATTGACGCCATTTTGACGTGAACGATATTTATATCGATTTTATTCATTTTATAATGAATATCGAAAGTGATTTCAAAATCTGATATTTTGAAATGAATTGAATTGAAAACGATTTCGAAATGAATTGAATTGAAAACGATTTCGAAATGAATTGAATTGAAAACGATTTCGAAATGAATTGAATTGAAAACGATTTCGAAATGAATTGAATTGAAAACGATTTCGAAATGAATTGAATTGAAAACGAATTGAAAAGGAAGTTGAAATTGCTTTTGAAACGAATTTTAAAACTATTTATATAATTCGTTTTAAATAGAAATCGACGAAATATATATTATATATATTATATAATGGCCTGAATAGAACGCTCCGCGCCGCGGCAGTTCGCGAATTTCGACCATTTATTTCAAACGGATATTACGGGAGATCCGACCGTCGGATTCTCCTAAAACCGGAACCGTTGGGTTCGTATCGAAAAGAGCTTTCTAACGAAGATTAGAAATTTGAAATCTAACGGTTGGATTTTGAGTTACGTCCAAATGAAATTTGAAAAAGGTCGCTGTAAGTGCAGTTCGATGACCGTTGATGGAAATCGACTGTACGGGCCTTGATAAAATTATTAAAAATAGTAATAATTTGTGTAAAATCATAAGAAATGATTTGTGAAGATTTGGGATGAAAAACTCCATATTTGAAAAGATAAAAATAGATTTTTATCGAAATGAACTAGTTTTGAACTAGAAATATAATTCTATTTATTTTTGAATAAATAAATTGAATTTGAAAAGGGTTTTAAAAATAACCAGAATTTCCAATGATTGCATTGGAGTGGATTTGAATCGAAATTGTCTTCGGAATATTTCGATGTTGGAATTCGTGATTATACAGGTGTTGTTATGGAAATTTGAAAGATATATATTTATATCGTTATTTCCAATACGACATTTGTTAGTCGTAGAATTTGATATTGAATATAAGCCGATATATTTTCTATTCAGAGCCTTGTATTGAATACCGAATGTGATTTGGGTTTGTCGTGAATGGTGTCTTCACTAACACTGTTCTTGAACCCAGTTGAGAAAAGATTAAATCTTTTTATTTAGATTTAATGAAGTGTACCAATTAAATGATATTTAATTGGAATTGAATTGGTATTGATTTTTGGGTTTATCGTGAACTGTGTTTTAAATGACACTGATTCTTTAACCCAGTTAAAGATTAAAACTAAGGGGAGTTTTAATGAATCTTTAATTAGATTGAAAAGATCGAAAATGGAGTACCACCAGTTTTGCTCCAGGCGATAGTTAAATCTTTAATTAGATTTGAACGTGAAATGGTAATTGAATTTACCGATAACACTGTGGTGTTAGATATGAAGTATAACCAGTTGTACTTGATGGGATGAGGTTGGGATTGGGAACTAAAATAAATGATTACTTCGGTGTGGTTCGCTAATCCCGACTACTTTGAATTGATATTCAAAGGAGATTAAAGAATAAATTTAAAGAATTTATCTTGGATAAAATTAATGGGGACTTTTCCCAAAGTATAGGAATATTTGGATAAAAGAATATTCTGAATTGGAATGAGGCGTATGTTGTGTTTATGTAACACTTTTATAATATATACGCGAGTTATTCAGAAAGACCGGGTTTATCCCATTCTGAATAACTGATTCGACGTGGTGTCGAAGATGAAGACGGTGGTCGAAGACCGGAAGTCTTTACGTCGTTTGGGTGATTACTGATGATCTTGATTGGGCTGTACACCCAAGAAGATGGAAACAGTTGGTGATCGTCCAGACGTACTTGGAGATCGATGGATGTGCGGGGTACTAGGTGCCTCCGGTTTCGTTCAGACCCGGAACGGACTTGTAAATGGACTGTGTGTCTGACATTGGATTTTAGTCCGTCTGATTGATCTCTATTAAATATATATCTGTTTGGCGGCGGAGAATTTATTCTCTTGCTTAACGCCCTTCTCTGAGACGTACGAGCTCAGGGGTTATATATTGATGGATATCAAACGCATGGAGTGAATTGCCTGTGTGGCATGCCTAAGTGGCAATTGATCAAGGCTTCTGTTGAAAAGCAAAGTCTTGTGGTGATGATCAAAGCATAGCCTGTGTGGCACAGCTTTGTGTAACGTGAATTCGCGAGCCTCGCACCCCGGTTGTGAACCAAAAACGGGAGAGGACCTCAGGGAGGGCATGCGTTTCTTTCTAGCTAGGGTGGTGTCAGTGACCTACCAGCCCTGACATTTATATACTTTTCACTTGTGTGGTTGTTGCTGTTGCGAGGCGCCTCGGTTTGATCGGACGATCCGGGTCCGATGGAGTCATTCGTTGGCTCATTTACGCCCCAAAGGGCGGGAAAACGTATTGTTCAGGCACTATAATCCACATCGGTGGACCGACCCTGTCGCTCCAAGGGGCAGTTGCGGCTGTTCCGGAGGCTCGGGCTAGAGAGTCTCGAATCGGTAGAGGACGATCCCTGGCCTCGATTCATAGTTGGAAACCCAATTTCCAAATATGTGACTTTGCGATTTTGATTGTATAACCTATATATGGCGACATAGTGGTATGGGGCATTCATGCCGCCTATGATTGATACTTATGATTTGAAGTTGTTTTATACACTATGCACTTATAATAGTATCAAATGATTTGTTTTAAACGTATCAAGCATTCTTGGCTATTATAAGGTAAAAACCCTATCCTCCGGCTTGCGTTGCATTGTGTGATGGGACCTGGGTCTTATAACAGCTTCATTTTTCTTTATTTAGCATTGCGCAGTTTGTTTTATGCACTGGTATTCTTGGGAGGAAACCCGTTCCGTGTTATACGGCGTGGTCCCTTGATTTACCTAACTTTGAAAATAAAGATTAATAACTGTTTTAGTTCTCACACCAGTCACATGACTGACCTGGAGTTTATTGTTTTAACCTAAACTCTGGGTGCCCCTATTTTCGACACGGGCAGCTAGTAGTTTTGGTTTTGCAGATTTATATTCACAGGATCCTGGTTTACAGCTGGAACGATATCCGGAAAGCTTTGTATCCGTATATCCCTTCTAGTTGTGTATTGTATTATTTTCCGCTGCGATGTATTTAAATGTAATTTATATCTCTGATATTTCTGTGTAATATTCATTTGTACTCTGTATATTCCTGTAATCTGATGCGTTGTTGTAATATACAGTGAAATGTCCTTTTGTACGCACTCTATTTTGTCCTGTTCTCAAAACAATTCGTTCTTTCTCTTCTCTTCGGAGACCGGGGAAGTTCGGGTCGTTTCATTTGGTATCAGAGCTTTGGTTTACAAAGCTCAGAGAACAAGGCACATTAGAACCGTACGAAAGGATTCATCAGGAATTGGATTAGTAATATCCAACGAGAATGACTCGTTAGAGATGGGATCAGTAGTATCCTAGAACGAGTGTGAAGAGTATATTTTTCAAATGAAAACAAATTTTGTTTTGAAAATATAAATCAACTATTCGTATTTGATTATTTGTTTATATTGATTTTGGACAATTCAGTATATAAAGATTTTGCATATACGCCTTGCAAACGTGTATTTGAAATTTTAATATACTGGATAGATATAGAATTACACTCTAGTCGCCCGGAGATGATGTTGATAATGACCATGGCATCATCAATAATTATGTTCGTGTTTCGAAGGTGTGATTTCTATATATTTCCATTAGACTGGTGTGAGAACCAAAACTTATATAGATAGATTTATTTGTTGTGGTTTGGCATCAAAAACATGATTTTCTTATATATATCAAAATTATCAATTTGAAACGTTAAATCCACTAATTGATTGATGGTTGTGTTGTTTGTTTATTTGTTTGCTAATTTTTAGCCATTTAGCCTAATTGAACCAAATATTGAATTATATTGAAAATTGGTCGCATTTGCTTGCATATACTTGCACTTACATTGAACATGTCATAGCAAGGAGGCTAGAGCCAGAGAATAAAATTTGTTTGCCCGACAAATAGGTACATGTTTACTACATAATTTACTGTTTCGTTTGGGTGATGATGATTTTATGAGCCTATTGGCTAGCCGCTTGGCTTTTTCTTTTTCTTTTTGAGATCTGAAGGACCGGGGAAGCTATTTGAAATTCCCCGATGCTCCCGGTGCAGGGGAGGTTATGGCGAAATTTTTCAAAAATTTAGGGTGTTAGCCAAATTTTTGAAATTTTAGAAAATTCTCAGAAACTGAAAAGTTGGAGAATGGAAGCCAGATTGAGCGTAGAGTTGATTAATCAAACCACTTTCGACTTTGTTCCTTTTCGGGGACGAGAAGTTTTAAGTGGGGGAGATTGTAACAACCCGTAAAATGCGAGCCAGTTTGAAATTTTTATTTTGGCAATTATAGCGAATTTTGATTATTTAAAATGAATTATTTTAAATAATATCGACGAGAAATTTATTTTGAATATAATTCGAACGTATATATTATACGCGTCGTCGTTAGAATATAAATATTTATATATAATTATAAATAGAATTGAAAAGGCGCGGTAGTTCGATAATTCGATTTCAAACTTCAATTGAATGTACCGGGTGCAAAACAATCCGGATTTTAGTGAAACCAAAAATAATAGGATCTAATTGATAATATCTTTCCAACGAATCCGAAAAATCAAAATTTCATAGCGGGAATCAAAAGATATGTCCAGTTGAAAATTCTGAATAGTCGCTATGGAATTCAGGCCCTTAAAAATAGACATTTTGCAAACGACCTCGGATTCCGACGAAACCAATTTTGTTGGGCCCGCAGTGTCAAGTTATTGCTAGATTCCAAATTTCATAATTTTTCGAATCAATATGTGAGCGTGGCACAGGAAAACGCATTTGACCAGTTTCAGTTGATTTTAATCGACTGGAAAATGGCCATTTTTCTAACGGTCTCAGAATTCGACGAAACTAGTTTTGTTAGGACCGTATCGTCAATACGAAGCTAGAAAATATTTTTCTAGAATTTTTAAAGTTCGTATGCGACCCCGGTAATTTGAAATGCGCGTTTAAAATTCAATATATAGATTTAAATGTAAATTCAACGGAAACTAATCGAAACGATCAAATCAGCTTGCGATACATATCCCATTGTGTTCAGAATGGGAGTATAACGCTAGGGGCGACAGGCGGTGGGCCTCGTTTTGAGGTTATATGTAAAAGTCAACATTTAGGAATTTAAATAAATAAATAAAAAAAAAGAAATCATTCTCTCTCCCCTCCCCCTTATTTCATTCTGCCCCCCCCTATTTCTTGATTCGAGTTACAGAAAAAAAAAAAGAGGGAGACGACGGAAAAGGGGGGGACTCTTGTCGCCGCCGCCAGAGGCTGGCGCGCCCCCCAATCGATCGCCGACACACCCAAAACCCCCCCTCCTCCTTGAAGTTAATCGCGACAGCAGCCCCCCCAAAACCCGCATCCAACCGGCGCGTCGGGGGACCCACTCCGATCAAGTTCCGACGCTTCCAGACATCGGTGGCGCAGGCTTCTTCAAATCGAGACACCCCTTCACCTGCGAGCCTCGCACCCATGCAGCCAACCACCGACCTCCCCGATTGCAGCGCACCACCCTCACCCTCCAGGCCACGTCAGTCCACTTGTGGGCCCTCCACCGACGGAAAAATCCGATTTTTAATAAGGTGAGTGTTTATAGTTTCCTATATATTGTTTTCATGCTATTGTTTTTTTTTTTTAAATAAAAAATAAACTAGACAGTTTTTTTTATTAAACATCAGTGTTTATTAAAGAATGGAAATTTATATATTTTTGTTTATATAAAGCTTTTATTTTATAGAAAAGTATAGATTTTTAATAACGAAAAGTTTAGTTTTTATATAACGCAAAGTTTAGATTTTTATATATTATAAAGGTCTGATTTTTATGAACAACATATAAAGATTCCATTTTTATTTATGGAGTTAGCACTGTAAAGGTTTAATTTTTAACACTGTAAAGGTTTAATTTTTAACACTGTAAAGGTTTAATTTTGAACACTGTGAAGCTATGATTTTTATATGAAGAAAAATATGATTTTTCTTTGTAGGGATAAAGAATAAAAATATGAACTTTATGTATGAAGTAGCAACTTAAAAATAAGATCTTTATTATAAAGAAAGCGATATAAAAATATAATTTTTATAGAAATGATATTAGAAAAAAATTAGATTTTTATATATTGAACATCGAAGTAAAAATTCGATTTTTATATATTGAACTTCGAAGTAAAAATTCGATTTTTATATATTGAACATCGAAGTAAAAATGTGATTTTTATATATTGAACATCGAAGTAAAAATTCGATTTTTATATATTGAACATCGAAGTAAAAATATGATTTTTATATATTGAATAGCGAAATAAAAATTCGATTTTTACATATGTAGTGGCTACGGGCGAAGAAAGTGATAAGAGACGAGAACAGTGAAGGTTTCCTGCATTTGAAGTGCCTTGGAGTTAGGATAGCTATCGGTGAGAATTTCTCACCTTTCAATTTCTTTTCTAATTATATATATATACTAGGATGCAGACGGTGCTTAGTAGCACCCGACACAATCGTCCACAGACCATGGACTTGTTTGTTTGGTTGCATAGATTAGTTATATGATTTGATTTGAAATTGGTTGTTTGGTGATTTTGATTGATGTGTGAATGGCGTGGGCCTTCACTAGACCGGGGATAAGGCTAGGCCTCGTCCCGTTTCTAGTATCGTGCCGTTATGCTGTCGAAATTTTCTAAAATAAGTTAGAAAATAAAAATATCATTTTATTTAAAGAATGAACTGAATAGAAATTCATATGTTGGAGTAAAATGTTTTGTCGTTAAAAATATAATTTTTAACGTGAATGTGAATAAAAAAATATTCATTTACAAACCGGACGGTTTGTTTATGTACACCTATTTGAAGGACATTGATTGGGTCGATAAATTTCACACATCGCCCAACTGCACAAATAAAATATGTGTTTGATTGTTTGAAACCCCACACGGGTGTTAGGATGAAATTTGAAGTTCACTCATCCTGATTGATTAAATATGTCGATCGATTGATTGACAGGTTGTTATAAGCGTTAGATATCTATATTTGATGCTTATACAGTGTAGTGCACTTTGGTTGATGGTTGATTTTTTTTCAATGCTATTATACATGTGTTGTATGAAAATCCATATAATTAACTTTATATGGTAATTGATTGGGCTCCATACCAGTTTTAAAATAGAAATATTTGAAATAGAAATATTCGAAATGGAATATTTGAAAATATCAATATATGAAGCCGTGTTGATTAGATTGACGCCATTTTGACGTGAACGATATTTATATCGATTTTATTCATTTTATAATGAATATCGAAAGTGATTTCAAAATCTGATATTTTGAAATGAATTGAATTGAAAACGATTTCGAAATGAATTGAATTGAAAACGATTTCGAAATGAATTGAATTGAAAACGATTTCGAAATGAATTGAATTGAAAACGATTTCGAAA
Organism: Allium sativum; assembly: GCA_030737875.1. Classification (NCBI taxonomy): domain Eukaryota; kingdom Viridiplantae; phylum Streptophyta; class Magnoliopsida; order Asparagales; family Amaryllidaceae; genus Allium; species Allium sativum. Next base: position 790,776,684 of record CM060919.1, on the reverse strand, counting down.
TGAATTGAATTGAAAACGATTTCGAAATGAATTGAATTGAAAAGGAAGTTGAAATTGCTTTTGAAACGAATTTTAAAACTATTTATATAATTCGTTTTAAATAGAAATCGACGAAATATATATTATATATATTATATATATAATATAATGGCCTGAATAGAACGCGCCGCGCCGCGGCAGTTCGCGAATTTCGACCATTTATTTCAAACGGACATTACGGGAGATCCGACCGTCGGATTCTCCTAAAACCGGAACCGTTGGGTTCGTATCGAAAAGAGCTTTCTAATGAAGACTAGAAATTTGAAATCTAACGTTTGGATTTGGAGTTACGTCCAAATGAAATATGAAAAAGGTCGCTGTAAGTGCAGTTCGATGACCGTTGATGGAAATCGACTGTACGGGCCTTGATAAAATTATTAAAAATAGTAATAATTTGTGTAAAATCATAAGAAATGATTTGTGAAGATTTGGGATGAAAAACTCCATATTTGAAAAGATAAAAATAGATTTTTATCGAAATGAACTAGTTTTGAACTAGAAATATAATTCTATTTATTTTTGAATAAATAAATTGAATTTGAAAAGGGTTTTAAAAATAACCAGAATTTCCAATGATTGCATTGGAGTGGATTTGAATCGAAATTGTCTTCGGAATATTTCGATGTTGGAATTCGTGATTATACAGGTGTTGTTATGGAAATTTGAAAGATATATATTTATATCGTTATTTCCAATACGACATTTGTTAGTCGTAGAATTTGATATTGAATATAAGCCGATATATTTTCTATTCAGAGCCTTGTATTGAATACCGAATGTGATTTGGGTTTGTCGTGAATGGTGTCTTCACTAACACTGTTCTTGAACCCAGTTGAGAAAAGATTAAATATTTTTATTTAGATTTAATGAAGTGTACCAATTAAATGATATTTAATTGGAATTGAATTGGTATTGATTTTTGGGTTTATCGTGAACTGTGTTTTAAATGACACTGATTCTTTAACCCAGTTAAAGATTAAAACTAAGGGGAGTTTTAATGAATCTTTAATTAGATTGAAAAGATCGAAAATGGAGTACCACCAGTTTTGCTCCAGGCGATAGTTAAATCTTTAATTAGATTTGAACGTGAAATGGTAATTGAATTTACCGATAACACCGTGGTGTTAGATATGAAGTATAACCAGTTGTACTTGATGGGATGAATAGGTTGGGATTGGGAACTAAAATAAATGATTACTTCGGTGTGGTTCGCTAATCCCGACTACTTTGAATTGATATTCAAAGGAGATTAAAGAATAGATTTAAAGAATTTATCTTGGATAAAATTAATGGGAACTTTTCCCAAAGTATAGGAATATTTGGATAAAAGAATATTCTGAATTGGAATGAGGCGTATGTTGTGTTTGTGTAACACTTTTATAATATATACGCGAGTTATTCAGAAAGACCGGGTTTATCCCATTCTGAATAACTGATTCGACGTGGTGTCGAAGATGAAGACGGTGGTCGAAGACCGGAAGTCTTTACGTCGTTTGGGTGATTACTGATGATCTTGATTGGGCTGTACACCCAAGAAGATGGAAACAGTTGGTGATCGTCCAGACGTACTTGGAGATCGATGGATAAGCGGGGTACTAGGTTCCTCCGGTTTCGTTCAGACCCGGAACGGACTTGTAAATGGACTGTGTGTCTGACATTGGATTTTAGTCCGTGTGATTGATCTCTATTAAATATATATCTGTTTGGCGGCGGAGAATTTATTCTCTTGCTTAACGCCCTTCTCTGAGACGTACGAGCTCAGGGGTTATATATTGATGGATATCAAACGCATGGAGTGAATTGCCTGTGTGGCATGCCTAAGTGGCAATTGATCGAGGCTTCTGTTGAAAAGCAAAGTCTTGTGGTGATGATCAAAGCATAGCCTGTGTGGCACAGCTTTGTGTAACGTGAATTCGCGAGCCTCGCACCCCGGTTGTGAACCAAAAACGGGAGAGGACCTCAGGGAGGGCATGCAATTCTTTCTAGCTAGGGTGGTGTCAGTGACCTACCAGCCCTGACATTTATATACTTTTCACTTGTGTGGTTGTTGCTGTTGCGAGGCGCCTCGGTTTGATCGGACGATCCGGGTCCGATGGAGTCATTCGTTGGCTCATTTACGCCCCAAAGGGCGGGGAAACGTATTGTTCAGGCACTATAATCCACATCGGTGGACCGGCCCTGTCGCTCCAAGGGGCAGTTGCGGCTGTTATGGAGGCTCGGGCTAGAGAGTCTCGAATCGGTAGAGGACGATCCCTGGCCTCGGTTCATAGTTGGAAACCCAATTTCCAAATACGTGACTTTGCGATTTTGATTGTATAACCTATATATGGCGACATAGTGGTATGGGGCATTCATGCCGCCTATGATTGATACTTATGATTTGAAGTTGTTTTATACACTATGCACTTATAATAGTATCAAATGATTTGTTTTAAACGTATCAAGCATTCTTGGCTATTATAAGGTAAAAACCCTATCCTCCGGCTTGCGTTGCATTGTGTGATGGGACCTGGGTCTTATAACAGCTTCATTTTTCTTTATTTAGCATTGCGCTGTTTGTTTTATGCACTGGTATTCTTGGGAGGAAACCCGTTCCGTGTTATACGGCGTGGTCCCTTGATTTACCTAACTTTGAAAATAAAGATTAATAACTGTTTTAGTTCTCACACCAGTCACATGACTGACCTGGAGTTTATTGTTTTAACCTAAACTCTGGGTGCCCCTATTTTCGACACGGGCAGCTAGTAGTTTTGGTTTTGCAGATTTATATTCACAGGATCCTGGTTTACAGCTGGAACGATATCCGGAAAGCTTTGTATCCGTATATCCCTTCTAGTTGTGTATTGTATTATTTTCCGCTGCGATGTATTTAAATGTAATTTATATCTCTGATATTTCTATGTAATATTCATTTGTACTCTGTATATTCCTGTAATCTGATGCGTTGTTGTAATATACAGTGAAATGTCCTTTTGTACGCACTCTATTTTGTCCTGTTCTCAAAACAATTCGTTCTTTCTCTTCTCTTCGGAGACCGGGGAAGTTCGGGTCGTTTCATTACCTAAGAGTATTACAATGTAGTATTGTCGGATAATATGGAGAATGAGGCTGTAGGGGGCACATACGTGTAAATTTTCTTGAACTAACACTGATGCTTTTTAAAATTTCTGAAATAAAACTCACATGAACGTACATAGTTTCAGTACATAGTGATAACACGTATGCCTCCAGGATAGAACAATACTCAATATGCAGAAATACAATGGTCACAAAGTCAATGGCGACGACAAATTATATATATATATATAATATTTAACATTTATTTTTACATTTAACTAAATTGACAATATATACATATTTTTCTTATTACACATTAATATAATAATTAGTCCATTTAATACAAGATGATTAATATTATGCAAAATAATTATACTCTTTTGGGTCCAATAAATTACAAGTTGGTCTCAATCATCTGCAAATGACAACATAATTCAATTCAAGTGAATCTCAATCAAGAGTTATAACGCATTATACAATCATCAAAATATCACATTCATATGATAGCTCACAGGCCATCAAAATACAATAACATGATGAAATCATAAACAAGAATCATGTATGTAAATCACACCAAAATATAAGAAAATCATAAAAGATTATGTGGATCCATAACAATATTGGCGAGACTCAGCAACGCCACACGTGCAATGGAAATATCATATACCAGTTCTAAACAATTTTTGGCACCTATAATGGATGATACTCAAATCTCCATAAGTCAGACTCTCAGGTCTGATGTAGGGTAGTCACCCAGGACTACCTTGATAGCCGCTCAGGACTAACTAGTACTGATAAGGAGATTGTCGCTCAGGACTTCTCAGTATAAACAATGGTTTTATATACGCCATCAACTCACAAGTAGTAACCCGAACAGCGGTGACAATGTGTCCTATACCACATGTTCTCACACGTCGGTTCACTATAATTGAGCCGACGATGCATAAATAAAGAAGAAGTAGCTTCAATATATAAGTTCGGAATCAACCGATATAATTAACCTTCATGTCTCATACCATGTGGTTTATTATACTGTTTAAATCTCTTCCTCGATACCTCGAAGGTGCAAAAATGTGTGATTTTTACATATGAAAAATATTTATTTTGAAAACGAGTTAGAAAAATAATTTTGAAATCGTTGAGTTATTATTAAAACTAGATATTATTGGGAAAACATAAATATATAGTTGGCCTTGAGAATGTTTATTTGAAAACCTGAAATATGTGTAAAATTTATTTTGTCTCAAGCATCTATATATATATAAATATAAATATTCTTAAAAATAAAATTTACAAAAGTCGTGCGTCGTGTGTAAAAACTCATTAGAAGCAATATAAAAATCACTTGGGAAACCAACATAAGACAACAACGAATTATATGCGTGTATCAAACATGCACCATATGGTATATAGTGCAAGTTTCATTCATGCACTAAATAATGCTATCTTAATCAACAACAATAATGGAAAAACTAAAAAAAAAGCACATCGATAGTCTCATACCACTGCGTTTACTAGTCTGTTTATTTAGTGCTCGTATAACCCATTTACCCTTCAATACTCTATATAACAAGTCCAATGAGTATCCAGGACAGTGATGCCGAAAGTCCTATACCAGACAGTTTCACCAAACCATTTATTCAAATTTCTCGTTACATAGAATATAAATGTTATAATATCATATAAAGCGTCAGCACTATAACATGTTCAACCATGAATTAAATCTATAGTGAACCATTCATAATTTAGAAATTTAACATAGTAAATAAAATCATGAAATAAAAATCCTAGGAAAATATGAAACGGTACAGTTCTTATAGAAAAGATGATATAATAATTTTTTTTAACAATAATAGTAGTAATATTGATACATCTACAAATCTTTCCAAAAAGTATTTCAAATATTGAAAAAAATAGATCTTCATATATAAAACTATAATGGTCCTTTTTATTAATAAAATCTCTTAAGATCAACATATTTACTTATTTATTTTTATTTACATAGAAAAGTATTCCTTGATCTAAATAAATATATAAATGTCTCAAATAATTTCTTTAAAGCTAGTAATAATAATTTATCTTCGTAGAAGATAGGAATAGTAGGGGAAACTATTCTAAAATATTACTTTCCAATATAACGATTTAACATAAAAAAATCACAATAATTAGATTATATTAATCTAAAATGTGGATAAAAATTCAAACATTCCATAAATATGTAATTTGAAAACAATTTATCTATGGTGCAAACAAGTTAAAATTTACAAATATATACACATACCCGAATTTATGTCATAAAATTTCGAAACAATTTAAATTTTCATTTTTGTCATTATCATAAGACTCACAAAGTTAAACAATAATCAAAAATCAACAAAATCATATAGTTTGAAATAAATTACAATTCAAAAGAAAATGGACAACGTTTACTTTATATTTTCAACATCTAACAAAACCAACTCTACAATATTGAGAACAAAATCACATCCCAACAATTTAGTTTCTTAAGACGATAATCTAATATCCAGTAGTATCATACCAAACGAGCAGGACAACCAAACATACGACCAATTCAAACTCAAACAATCAATTCATCCAGAACATTTAATCAATCATCCAATATTAAGTAACCTCAAATGGTAAAGCAGTTTAATACAAACTAAAATGAGAGTAAATTTGGATGCGTATGATGAGATTAGATATAGAAGAAATGGAAAATACTCACCAAAATACCCAGTAGACCCATGTCAGCTTTGCTGCCTGAAACTCTAATAACAAAGAACATGCTTGCCACCAAGCATGCATACATCTTCACCGTTCAATCTCAAACCCACCGGCGTTCTCATTGCTAAGCCGTGGCCCTATCACTCACCATGCTCTAGCTCACAGATGAGAATCTCACACGTTCCTTGCCATAACTGTCGCGCCTTCCTCGCAGCCTGGAGAAGCTCGCCCTCGCGCAGATTCGCCTGGTGATGGGAGAAACGAGTGACATTGCCTTGTTTTTTCAATATTCATCCTGAGAACTATAAAACGGGGTATTCCCCTTTTCTACTGCTGTGAAATTCGAGAAAGGTCCCCTGACTTCCTAGGCAAGAGCAAATTGAAGTTTTATAGATTTTAGGCTTCATCCCTTTTGGGCTTTAACATTTATAGGCCCATTTATTTAAATTAGTATTAGATTGTGCCTTATTTAACTAAGCTCAAATCTATGAAAATGAATTCTAATTCATTTAATTTGGTTCTCAGCTCATTCTTCAATTTATTCCTTAATGGTAAACAACCATTACTGTAACACCTCGTAATTTTAAAAGAACACTATAATGATAAACTGAGGAATACTTAATTAAATATTAGGAATTAAGTAAAATGGACTGCTTCATTGCTTTTGTCTCGGAATTCTGCTTAAGATAGACTCTGAGTTTGCGTAAAACGGAAATCATCTGAAGAAGATATTAAGGTTTGAAGTTTATATACATAAAAGTCGTTTATATATAAATAAAACAAATCCAGAATTCAAAATTAAATGGCGGATAAGCGGAGGGAAATCGGCCTATTAGGGGTCGACCTCGTCCCCTGTGGGTGTCGACCCATGGGTCGACCCCTCCACGGGGGTGTCAACCCCTATGTCAACTACGTGGTAGACCCCACCAAGATCTGGGCATATTCAATCTGCCTGGAACCTGGACACATTTATGTGCATGATTCGTTGACCTTAGGCTATATATAGGACCTCATTCTCATTGTTTTATTCACCAAAAACAATGGAAACAACGAAGTGCTACCCCAACTCAGTTTGAACTAGCCTAATCTTCTTCAATAACAAGTTATACGTATTCAATGATCTATGCTACAACATCTACAACTAATTCTCTGTTCTTTACATCTAGTCACCATGATTTTATGTTGCTTTTAGATATAAACACCTAAAAAGTAATCTTGACATGTTTACAAGTTTGGATCTAAGCCTATGTCTGTTAGTAACCTGAATCATAACTGATCTGCCATTACTTGTATACCTAATTTACTGCTTAGTTCTCATATGCCTATTCATGATATCCTTATTCTGTTAGTTTGCCTAATCATGTCAACGTGTGCCTATTCTGTTAGTTTGCCTAATCATGCCACTACATGTCATTCTATTAGTATGACTAATTCTATCATCATATGCCAGTTTTATTTACTATGCCTATTCTTGTTCTCTTCTCTCCCACTTTCCCTTTTTGTTTTTATAGGCAGGCTACCTTCGAGCCTAGGCCTAGCGCTAAAATACGCGAGAGCACAAAATTAGGAATGGTGGGGAAAGATAAATTGGGGCATAACTTATGTTGTAAATCATGATTAGGATTTGGGGGCATAAGCTATATGATCTAAAACTTTAACCTCAGGCATCACTTGTAGCATGAATCAGACGGGGATTTAGGGCATAATAAACATGAAATTTGGTTAGTAATGAACATGTAACGACCCGCAAATTTGAGCCCTTTGAGTCGACTAAATACAATACAAGTCCAACCCATATTGCACGAAAATACGAATCATTAATAGAAAGAAGTTGGAGGGTGAGAAATACAAAAGATAGAAAATTAGAATAGAAGAATTAAGATAGAAGAAAGATCTGAATAACATTGAATCTCACAATCGCAGCGGAATAAAATATAATATAGATATAAGCTTTGGGAAAATACAAAACTGTATCTGAGCTTACATACAACATCAGAGTACACCATATATACATCACAACGGAAATAAATTCTATATATATCTAATGTTGAAGCCTCCTGCTCCAAGCTCCTTCCAGATTATCTGTAAAATCCTGAACTACTTGGCTGCCCGTACAAATTTGGGCACCCAAGAGTTTAGGGGAAACATAAAAAAATAAACTCTGGGTCAGTCATGGGACTAGTGTGAGTAAACGATTTTAAACAACTTGCTTAACTTGGAAATTTTCTTTTGAAAGAAATGATAATCGTAAGACCGATCCACACATAAACAAGGATGGTTTTTATCTTACGATAACCCAAACATCTTTGAAAACAATATTATTATGATATTATAATAATGTCTAGGGTTTTCCATAAATAAATTAGAATCTAGCGGAACGATTGCATTTCACGCTCCGCATATATAGTATACAAACTAAACCGCTTGGCGCTCAGGAATAATGTGTTTCCAACTATGACAAGGTATGGAACCACCTTCCGATAGTGTATCTCTAGAGAGGAATACACTGGGTTCAACAAGAACATCTTGCAACCCGACCATACATGACCGACCACTCATTTCTCTTGAGTGTATCGAATATATTATCACCTTACGGTTGCTAGCAACATAACCGTTCCCGCGAGATACAGAAGCGAAAGAAGTAACAAAATGAATATTCTCTTGATGATGACAATACATCCTAATGGGAGTGACTCAGATAGCCATGCTTCCTGCCCGATTTTTGTTATTTCCCGGTTGTGAGGCTTGAGGTCAAAACTTACCTTTGGATATATCACGTTTTCATTCACTTTGAATGCCACATCGTCAAACCCGTCAAATCACAAATTGATTTCCCCAAAACTACGGGTATAAAGCAAAGAGAAACAAATTTCTCCGCCACCAAACATAGTTTTGAAGAGACCAACTTACACAATATGTTAGGTATACTTTGTCAGACATTCATCCATACAAGTTGTCCTGGGTCTGGACAAACCAAAGGCACTATCCTGTAAACAGAACAGTCCTTGCATAAACGCTGTCTTCAATGGTCTTCAATTTGACTTTAAATTAATTAATGCCTAGGTTGATACAAAGTGGTATTTTGATTTCATTTAGAAAACCAATCCCGGTCTCTTTGAATCGATGAACGTTAATATCTTTTAGGGTCAAGTGATACTTAATAGTAATCCAATCAATATATTTCATATGAGTTTTAATATCCTTAGTTGATTATTAAGACTTATCTACTGAAAACATTTGACCTATAAGATCCCAGATTTCAACAGTAGTCTATATAAGTCAATATAAACAAGATGCGACTAAACTAGTTAATTGGGTCATGTCACTACATTTCAAACAATCAGATTAACAAATTATTTATCACAACTGATTTGATCTACCACAATTCAACAATTCAAATAAACATAGTTCATAATTGATTGATCTTGGAAAATAATTATTTTCAAATCATATTTATTTAAGATTTAACTCAGTTTAAGAACCCATTTATTTATATTAATTACAATGGTATTTAAAAAAAATCTATATTTCAATGTCTACGACTACGAAATATAATTACTATTTTATTTCCTTAGATGAATACTTAATTCCCTATATATATATAATTAGTTTAAATATTTATGTAAAGAGGAAAGTAAACGATACTTTCCTTAAATTCAACTTAATTAATTTCCTATACGGCATCTCCTTCGGACTATCTCCATTCCATTTAATTTCTGAACTTCATAATAAACTCATCGTTATCAGTTAACCAAAATATCTTACCGATATTCCTTACAATCATTCTTATCTGTCAAACATTTGTTATTTATATTGGATTGTGAATATCCTTCCTTTTGGACTTGTTTATCCTATCAACTCGATCTCATTATAATAATTATTGGTATGGTATCCAATTTATGTTTATCTAGTTCTTGTATAAATTTACATGAATTTCCATCTTCCGTTTAATCATCGTTAATTCAATTTTTAAATCATTTCTCGATTTAAAATATATTTATTGACCGAAGTCGCTTTTAATTTAAAATATCATTTCCATTCAAACAACGGTGTTCACAAAGTTATTAACGATCAGTCATCTTCAATTTATCAATACATCTAGTCGATTACTATTTGACTTGAACTAATTATTGGATTTTATATCTAAGTGAAATCCGTGTTTTATTTATTTGAACTGATAAATTAATTCCATTTATTTAATTAGATAAATGACTCAGTTTATAGGTTACCAAGTACACTCAGTTTATTTCGATCATAATCCGATCATCTAATATCTGACCTTCTAGAATTTTATTCTCCATGCTAATCATTTTTTTATTTTTTATTTAAACATATACATACATATATATATATATATATATATATTTCTTGTATTTCTTTAGATATATGTGTATATGTGTGTATATATATACATGTATATTCAGTATTAAATCGATATCTTAAAAAGAAACACTTTTGTTTTTATTTCATAAATTCTCATTTTCTCTTTTACCTTTACTCATTCTCTTTTCTAATATTTCTCTATCTTTCCTTTTGGTAATTTTTCTCCAGCTACAACCTAATAGTCTTGGCCCGGTCCCCTTTCTCTGTCCTTTGTTTTTATTTACTTTTATTTCCGTCAGGCTCCAAATCCCAATATCTTTCCCCAGGCCCACGACCCTCATTCTCTCATTATTTGTTACACCGCCTGCCCTTTTTCCTTTTCTCTATAGTCTTTTCCTTCCACGCTTTCTCCTATCCATCCAAACTACCTGCCACTCTTCTCTTATGTTTTCCATTTCTCCTAACACCGTTATTTCTTCAACCACCCATACATTTCCCCTTCCCTGTGTCCACCTTCACTTCTACGTGCCACGTCATACTCCCACCCGTCCATGTTTATCCATTCTTTTCTAATATTGCTTGCACATTACCTTGTTTTGCTCCATCCAATTCCTTTACCTTTTCCTGTGCCTATTCAACCTTTATCCTCCCCATCATTTGATTCCGCCCATTTCTTTCCTGAGGCATTGGAGTCGATCAATATTTTGTGTTCGAATTTTAGGGAACAGGTTGAGACCGCATGGAGGTTTCAGTGAGAAAAGATACAAACAAAAATATGAAAAAGGCACCCATACTTGTGTTCTGCCACCTTAAACCTAAAAATAAAGGATGGAAAAGAAGAATTTCAGACATATTTTAACATGAAAGGAAGAAAACGTTGCAGAGAAACGTGTGGCAGATGATGAATTACAATTGTGTTCTCACATCATAAGGATGGCTCTTCATGATCGTTAGCCTCTTAAAATTATTGTTTTATTTATAATTATTTAACTCCTGTTAATGTTTGGGATTTGATTCTTAAGTATAGGGAAATTGTTCATAAAATATAATAGATAATTTAGGAGAAACAAATTAAAAACTCTCTTCTGTGGTAAATATCACAGACATAGTGGACCAATTATTTAATCCATGTATGCATGCTGGGCACACATTGCACAGATTCCCTCTGATCAAATGGCAACTTAGTTGCGCCATCATCCAGTCCATACGTTTCACCACCAAGTCGTGCGAGCTCCTGTTCTTGCACAGCTGCTTCACCGAGCATTAACAGCTGGTGATTTTGCTCAAAAGCTGAAAACTCAAATTATACATTTTCTCACATATACACAGCAACATGTTTCCTTACACCATTGAGCATAGGTACTATGTTAGTGAGTGCATGATTACGATGGTATACCCTTTCCGCTTGTCCAATATAAAAACTTTACAACAAAGTCTACATAACACAACATGATAAACACGACGCCATTCCGCGCAAATCCCATTGCTGAAATGTCTCCTATCCTGATTATATTAACCCACTCTCACTACTAGTAAAACTTCCCCTTCTAAATGTATATGTATTGGTAACTCTAAACAATCCTTGCAGCAGTCTCAACTTTTCCCTTTTGTACTATGCTAAACATCACGAGCGTGATTATTCTTAGTCACGCATAACTCCATAAAACCTTCAATGCACACCTTACTATCTTAATATGAGATTGTTTTTGAATTAAACTACATATATGGACACAATTTTCTTGTTGAACTCTATTTTATATGTTTGGTAGAATTTAAGATATTGATTTCTTTATGATATAAGGTGCTGTTTGTATGTTAAACCGAGCTTTTGTTTCCATCTACTGTAAAAATTTAATTTCAATTCCACCTATCAAGATTCACATGCGGATGTGATAAAATCATTATTCAATGTATTCAAAGTATGACAGTATATATATAGGCTAACATCATTCATATAATTAATGGTAACAGATTCAAAAGGGGATAGATTCACTACTATTATTTGTTTATTCAGATTAGTTTTGTTTATCAAATGTTCTCTGTTTTTCTTTTCTTCTTTTCTGTTCAGAAATAGCACCATTCAACTAATATAAATTATATTTCAGCCACTTCAACTATCGTTCATATATATATATATATATATATATATATATAGAGAGAGAGAGAGAGAGAGAGAGAAAGAGAGAGAGAGAGAGAGAAATTAGACCGCATATAACAGGGGGAAAAGTGTTTATTTTGCTAACTGTTTTTGCTATTTTTTTCAATTTCCCTGTTTATATCCCAGGTTTTAATCTAAACAAAGTTTTCATGTCAATTTAAATCTACTACATCATTATCCTCAAGAGCATGTAAGCCTATACAGATTTGTATCATACACAACAATTTGAAAACAGATTTAATGAAGATAATTTACTCACATCATTTTCTCTGCCTTTTCTAGTTTCTCTCTTCATCTCTGTTTCAAGTATGCCTCGGCCATTTTCTCTTTCAGTTTAAAGTGTTCAAGATGGCTTCTAAGTCATGGGATCATAAAGGTATTACATGGTATCTATAGAGGAAATGGTTTAGGGTTTTAAGGTCTTGGCAGTGTAGCCTTATATTGTCTTAGCGTTGATGGATTTGACTGATGTCATGTTTGATTGAAAACAGGTATGGAATGGGATAGTTGATGGAATCACAGCTTAGTTTATGGTTGCTTCATAGCTGAGTAAATTGGTGCAGCTATGTTTGCAACATTGTAGTTGAGTGAGGGTTGTGTACAGTCTGTGTACATCTATATGCAAAAGGGTAGGAGCTATACATATAGTTGCTGTTATAACTGATTAAGAAGGGCATGACTTTGCTATTCATACTATCAAATGCCCATACATCCACTGCTATAACTTTGCTATTCATGTACAGACACATTTTTCATTATATGTTGTGATTATAGTATTCAGGCTATACATGCCTAGACACTAGTAGCTGTTCTTCACATTTAGGTAAACAAGATATGTTAATTTGATTTGAACATTCAATGTTTGTGTATTACATGACAACTCAAACAATATATTCTTATTAATTTGATTTACTCTCATTTAAATGACATTTTCTAATCTATGAATTGTCACATCACTTATATATACGTGTACATGTGAAGAAATAAAATATTAAGTATAAAACGAAAGCGACTATATGTCTTGATTTACCTATATACACATACAAAAGATCATATAAAAGATCAATTCATATTCTCTTAAATATTAAAAATCTTCTTTTACTTAAGCAAGGACAGTTTTCTTCATAATTTAAACCAAGTTTTAAATGCGAATAAAATGTTAAAACAACTCTTACCCGTGTGTACATATAAATTACTAGTTAAAAATTATACACCGGATTTTAAACAAATGTTTATTCAAAATTATCTATAATATTCAAATCAAATATTATTTAATTGAATTTTATTATCAACAAAAATCTAAGATTTATAGATTACAAAAATGGTCAAAAATCTGGGGCATTACAATCTACCCTCCTTAAAAGAATTTCGTCCCCAAAATTAAAGAATAACGGGAATATTCCGGTTATAACTCAAATCATAGACTTACACCAATCCACATACATGGGTCATCTCCTAGCAATCTCAATAATCAAGGCATCCAAAACACAATGATTAGTTATCAACATTTCACAACAATCAAAGAATTCAATATACATCAGTACCCAACTATAAAACTCCGGATAGACTCCTTATATACTATCTTCAGCCTCTTATCTCAAAACTTCTTTGTTTCCTTTCCTCGTTTTTGAAAAATCGTTGATGAAATCCGTATTTATTCAAATTGATTTAAATAAATTTATTAACCTCTTTTTAATTTATCTGGTTCACAGTAAATCGATTCTAGTCATCAAAAATTCTCTTAGGAATTAAATTCTTAAATTTTGAGAAATTCGATAGCGTCCCTCTCGCATGGCTTCATCGTATAACTCCCAAAATTATCCTTTATACCTTCTCTAATCAACAAAGAGTCCACAAAACCAACTGGTTTTTCACATAAGCTTCCCAAATCTAATTTAAAATATTAACTGGTATCTTCTGTTAGCATTCATCATTTATTCTCAAGCACTTTCATCCATAACATCCATCAACCCAAACATCTTTATTTGTTTAACCAGAATTATTTGTTATAAAAAATTGGAGAACATTTCCATTCTTATTTACCCATTACTATTCTTCAACCTTCATCAGTCTCTAACTGTAAATCAATAAGAAAATAATTCTCTAAGTATTAACCCCGAAGACCAAAATCCATATCAGATCGACACTCAGAAAACTACTTAACCAATCTTCAGTTAGGTTCAAATAAATTTCAATTCCAAAAATTAATTTGTTTAATTCACATGAGTTCATATCCAATTAATCTTCAAGTCTGAATTTATTTGGTGAAATTCCAAATTTTATCCATCTAAAACTCATTCAAAATTCCCAGAATTTCAAATTCCATTCCTGGTTGTCTTATCTATATATTTCAGTTTTATACCAATTCAATCTGGTTTTAAATGAACACCTTAATATTAAAATCTGATTATCAGATTATAATAGAAATCTACACAACCACTTTTATAATAATTTAAGAAAATTATCCTTTTATATCAAAATATAATTTTGGGCAAAATTTATCATTTACCCAGCTTTTAAAATAGTATTATGTCAAATTATTAGGTTCAAGTGTTTAGAAACTCCTATCGACTTCATGGCATCCCACTAGTCGACCAGAATTCACAAACCACTCAACAAAACAATCAACACAATATAAAAAAGTTTTTATATCAATCAACATATACGCATCCATATATGTACACTCAAACTCGATCTAGGGTGTTACTAACCCCATTTCTATCGAGTTACACCACAGAGGCAAGATTATTCTCAACCTTATGCTTTGATACCAATTGTAACGACCCGCAAATTTGAGCCCTTTGAGTCGACTAAATACAATACAAGTCCGACCCAAATTGCACGAAAATACGAATCATTAATAGAAAGAAGTTGGAGGGTGAGAAATACAAAAGATAGAAAATTAGAATAGAAGAATTAAGATAGAAGAAAGATCTGAATAACATTGAACCTCACAATCATAGCGAATTAAAATATAATATAGATATAAGCTTTAGGAAAATACAAAACCGTATCTGAGCTTACATACAACATCAGAGTACACCATATATACATCACGGCGAAAATAAATTCTGTATATATCTAACGTTGAAGCCTCTTACTCCAAGCTCCTTCCAGATTATCTGTAAAATCCTGAACTACTTGACTGCCCGTACAAATTTGGGCACCAAAGAGTTTAGGGGAAACATAAAAAAATAAACTCTGGGTCAGTCATGGGACTGATGTGAGTAAACGATTTTAAACAGCTTGCTTAACTTGGAAAATTTCTTTTGAAAGAAATGATAATCGTAAGACCGATCCACACATAAACATTGTAACACCCCACGTCCATTAATGTCACTCACAAGGGGAATGCATTAACTTCCATGGAGGTTATAAGTGAATATAGAACAGTAAAATTACAACAAGACAGATATAAGATTGTACTTGGAAATTAAAAACTTTATTTTATTGCAGCAGAAGTCAAAACATGTTTGATTACATCTTAATACCATAAATCAGAGTCAAGTACAATATCCATCTTGATAAAACAAATACATAATCCCATTACACAAATAGCCATAAAAAAAAGATAACAAGCCGGACTTTACTTCAGCAGTCCTAGCTTTCCGAAAGAGATAAGCAATCCAATCTGACTCCACTAGAGCTGGGTCCAACCTGAGGATCTGGAGGGAGAAAAATATGGAAAAGAGGGGGGGTCAGACATAAAGTCTGGCGAGTATGATAATTCTACAATACTATTATCAAAATAACTAGACTAAGGCATAAGCTGGAAAACAAGGAAATGTCTATGAAAGAGCAGATAAAGGACATAGACAATCACTAAAGGCAACTTTATAGGCGCTCCTTAATTACTAAAGGATAATTATTACACTGCACCACACTGGTCTGCTAACACTGATATTACTGGCGCTTGCTAATCAATATAGGATAATTATTATACTCTACTGTACTGTACCGTTCTGTACTGTACTAACACTAACTGCACCCATACTAGTCGCTCTAGAAACTTGATCCCTCTTGATTAAATAGAATGATGATAGCTTCGTGTACTACTAGATGTACCCGCTATCCTCCTCGTTTAACAGTATATCTCTAGCTGCTACCATAGGTAACCAACGTGTACCTATCCCCTCTAGATGTACCCCCTTAAATGGTAATTCCATGTACTCCTAGCTGACGTCATAGGTGTCGCCTGCTCCTATCTCCACTAGGTGTACCCCCTTAGTAATTAAATGATAGTGGTAGCTCTATATACCCCTAGCTGACTACATAGGGCCGCCTGCTCCTATCTCCACTAGGTGTGTCCACTACCCTGCCCCATTCGATCGGCTCCCTAACTCGTAGATACCCGTGCTGGACCCACAGTGGGGTGTATCACTCCCCTAAAGTGGCAACCCAATACAACGGAGATGCACAGCTTATACCTACACGATGCAACAACGTCTTACCTACCAGCCCGGGGCCACGCACGCACGTGAACCCGTTGGACTTGCGTTGCCACCGCTAACCCGCTTTGGCCTCTAACAATCAGGCCCAGTAGGCGTGTCCCGTCCTCAACTTGGGTCGAGCTTACAAAGATACGAAATGGGCTACTGGTCTTAAAAGGGCCCCCACCAAGCTTCCCACCTAGGCTTGGTCCCCTCTAGTATATCCCACTTAACCCCTCCATGTCTACTTACATGTCCGAATTTGGTTAAGGGTTCTTATAGTAATTCCACCTGCCACCCAAGGCACCCACTTAACCCCCATGTCCCACTTACATATTTACTTTGGTTAAGTGTTACTAATCATATTTTCTTATGCCACCCAAGGCACTTACTTAACCCTTTAGTCATGTTCATTTACATGTGTGTTTGGTTAAGTCTTTACTAATCGTATTTCAAATGCCACTAAGAGCAACCACTAGATTCCTCATGCCACCCAAGGCACCTACTTAACCCCCATGTCCCACCTTACATGATTATCTGGTTAAGTATTTCTTAATTCATTAAGGCCATAACCTCATAAAGACCTCTCACATTAGACTGGCATTTATGGCAGCTGGATTTGCCGGGCGGGTCCGGGCAGTCTTACACCATAAAAGAGTCTAACCTCGTGTCTTTACAACTGTTATGCTTTAGTTTGGGCCTAGGACCTCTCACATTGGGCCGACATTTGTGACTACTGGATTTGCCGGGCGGGTCCGGGCAGTTTTACGTCACAAACGAGTCCAACCTCGTGTCCTAAGAATTGATTATTATTAATAATCCAATTTCCCCCAATTTTAATAATTCCCTATTTGAATTATTAATTAATTTCCAGTTTTAACGATGTCCATAATTGACTCAATTATGGCCATCCATTTATGGTATGCAAAATCATACCAAATTTCATCACAAGTTCATTATATGCCATTAAAGGCATTCTAATTCAAGTTAATCCATAATTAGATTATGTCCATTACTCCACATTAATTTTCCAATTAATGTCTTAATTAAATTTTCCACCTTTTAAGGCAATTTCTTAACATCTCAATTTTGTTATATGCCTTTTTAAGGCTATCTCATGAAAATTCTCAATATTAAATCTTTTAATATTATTCCAACCCCACGTTGTACGTTTCGTTCATTAAACGTAAAATATACGTTAGACTCGAATAGTCTAACTCATAGCATAAAAGAAATTATCACAGCAACCACAACATATACATGTGACTAAAATAGATCTAGTCATAAAAAGGGTGAAACTTGCATATATGTCCAAAATACAACTTGCATAAGGTTATACATGTCATGGATCTAAAGGTGTCAACTTGTTCATGATTCACATAATATGATCTTAATCCAATTTCATAAACTTGCACAGGTACATGTGTGAATCAACATCATCTAACTTAACAATATGGTTTTATATGGATACACCTAACTTAATCGGCAAATTCCCATAATCAAGTTTCATTTAATCATAGATTCATGTTTATGGGTACACCTAACTCAATAGGAAAATTTCCATAATCAAGATCCATTAAATTGTAGATTCAGGTATATGGGTACACCTAACTTAATAGGCAAATTCCCATAATCAAGATCCATTTAATTTTTAGAAGAAAAACATAAACCTTAAAACATGACCCAATTCGCATAAATAACAACATCATGATTTTACAACTTGTACGATTCAACACAACTTAGCATGATATCATAATCATATAACTTATGGATTTCCAACATGTGTGATAATATGAGATCTACAAAATATATAAGATTTACAACATAGCATAGTTTACAACATAGCGTAGCATGATAGCATAACGTTGCATAACATGATTTACATCATAGCATAGTTTACAACATAGCATAGCATGATAGTATAACGTTGCATAACATGATTTACATCATAGCATAGTTTACAACTGTGATGACCCCAAACTTCCACGGAATGAAAGTAGGAGTAATCATTTTTGGAATACAACATAAATACAATAAAACAGAACACAGATACAATATAGCAAAGGAAATTCATAGAGTAATAACATTATAGCAGCGGAAAAATATAATGTCATCAACCACAGAAAATCCACAGTCACAAAAACTACTATTACAACAAGTTTTGCAGAAAAGAAATAAGTTTGATGTCTAAAAAGAAAAGAAAAGATGCCATAGAAACAAAAGATAAATGTCTTCAAGCTCCAAGTCATCACCTCTCTACTTCAGCAAATCCAAGAGACAGAAAATAAGCAGCTCCAAAGAAAAGACTACAAGCAAAGAATGAACCTGTCTACTTGGCTGCCCGTGTATAAGAGAGGGCACCCAAGTTTGCAAAAAGGTGAAACAAACTATGGGTCAGTCGTGAGACTGGTGTGAGAATTCTTAAGTAAAATAACTAGTAGATATAAGGCAAATCCAAAGACCACGCCGCTAACGCGGAACGGGTTTACTCTAATGGATTGCCGTGCATAATTTAAAGTGTCATAACAAATAAATAAGTACATCGTAAACAACGCAATGCTTTTTGGAAAAAATGGAATCACCATAAGACCCAAGTCCCATCACACAATGCAACGCACACCAGAGGATAGGGTTTTACCTTATGGTGATTAAATATGCTAAATACGGCAAATACGCATCTAATATTATTATTAGTGTATACGAAAGCATTTCAAAGTAAATGTATTAATCTTAGGAAGCATAGGTACCATATACTATGCCTCCGTACTAGTAATACAATCAAATTCGTCAGTTCGTATTTGGATTTTGGTTTCCATCATGAGTCAAGGCTAGAGCGGAGCTCCTTACCGATTCGAGACACTCTAGCTAGTGCCTCAGGATTCCCCGCGGAGAACCCTTGGAAATGGCAGGGCCGGTCCGCAAATACAGCTTAGCGGATTGGCAATTCCTAAACACACGTTTCCCGGTCCTATAGGACCTATCCGAGGCGCGCCACATTCCATCATCCACATAAGTAAAGTATCAGCGCTGGGAGGTCCCTGACACTACTTCTAGCTAGAAAGAAACGTGCTGCTTTCCATGCGTTCCCTTCGCCCGTTTTAGACTCTACCGGTTTGTGAGGCTCGTGAGGCTACGTAATACACAAAGCTCTGCTTATTCAAGCAGTGCTTTGATCGTCACCACAAGGTTCTGCTTTTCAACAAGAAACCTTGATCATTGCATCTTAGTATGCCACACTGTCACTCCATACTATACCATTGCTTCTCCATCAATACATAAATGGGTGTTAAGTAGAGAATAAATTCTCCACCACCAATATTTATATATTAACAGAAAATCAACAATATGATATATAACGAAGTACGATGTCAGACACACCATCCATTTAAACTTATGCTCTGGGTCTGAACGAAAGTCAAATCCGTGAAATCAACGCGTACGTCTGGGCAATGACCTTGACCCATGAATTGGTAGCAAGTCAATTCAGGATCTCGATAGCTGTCCATTCGAGGGAAGATTTACGGTCTTCATACGTCATCTTCTTACTTCGATCTTTAACGCCGCTGGATTAATTTGGGATGAGAATATCTCGGACTTCCCAGTCAATCCTCGTATGTATATACATATATATATCTTGAAAATCCTTCTTATTTGTTAATAATTATTTTTATTAACAATTCATTCTATTTTAATTAAAAATAGTCAACTTCTTATTTAACGATGCATTCTCAAAATCATATTTTTATTTACATTAATTAAAATGTAAACTTGCATTTACATGCCGCATTCTTACCTATTTACATTGAATAGAATGTAAACTTTCATTACATATCGCATTCTTATTTTCTTTACATTTAATAAAATGCAAACTTGAAATTACATGCCACATTCTTACTTATTTACATTGAATAAAATGTAAACTTACATTTACATGTCGCATTCTTACCTATTTACATTGAATAAAATGTAAACTCATCTGTGAAAACCCGTAATTTCCCCGTAAAGGAAAGCGACGGATAGTTCGAGAACAAACCACAACAGAACACATATAAAAGAACATTTCACTGCTTATTACAACAATGCATCAGATTACAAGAATATACAGAGTTAAAATGAATATTACACAGAAATATCAGAGATTTAAATTACATTTAAATACATCGCAGCGGAAAATAATACCATACACAACTAGAAGGAGATATACGGATACAAAGCTTTCCGGATATCGTTCCAGCTGTAAACCAGGATCCCGTGAATATAAATCTGCAAAACCAAAACTACTAGCTGCCCGTGTCAAAATAAGGGCACCCAGAGTTTAGGTTAAAACAATAAACTCCAGGTCAGTCATGTGACTGGTGTGAGAACTAAAACAGTTTTTATAATTTATTTTAAATCATTAGGTAAATCAAGGGACCACGCCGTATAACACAGAACGGGTTTCCTCCCAAGAATACCAGTGCATAAAACAAACAGCACAATGCTAAATAAAGAAAAATGAAGCTGTTATAAGACCCAGGTCCCATCACACAATGCAACGCAGCCGAGGATAGGGTTTTCCCTTATAACAGCCAAAGAATGCTTGATATGTTTAAAACAAATCGTTTGATACTATTATAAGTGCATAGTGTATAAAACAACTTCAAATCATAAGTATCAATCATAGGCGGCATGAATGCCCCATACCACTATGTCGCCATATATAGGTTATACAATCAAAATCGAAAAGTCACGTATTTGGAAATTGGGTTTCCAACTATGAACCGAGGCAAAAGATAGTCCTCAACCGATTCGAGACGCTCTAGCCCGTGTCTCAGGCAAGCGCGCAGGCAAGCCTTGGATCGTCAGGGCCGGTCCACCGATGTGGATTATTATGCCTGAACAATACGTCTCCCCGCCCTTTGGGGCGTCAATGAGCCAAAAAATGACTCCATCGGACCCGGATCGTCCGATCAAACCAAGGCGCCTCGCAACAGCAACAACCACATAAGTCAAACTCGTCAGGGCGTGTAAAACCACTGATGCCACTTCTAGCTAGAAAGAAACGCAAGTCCTCCCTGATGTCCTCTCCCGTTTTTGGTTCATACCGGGTGTGAAACTCGCGAAGTAAACGTTACACAAAGCTACGCCACGAAGGCCGTGCTTCGATCATCAACCACAAGACTTTGCTTTTCAACAGAAGCCTCGATCATTTGCCACTTAGGCATGCCACACAGGCAATTCACTCCATGCGTTTGATATCCATCAATATATAACCCCTGAGCTCGTACGTCTCAGAGAAGGGCGTTAAGCAAGAGAATAAATTCTCCGCCGCCAAACAGATATATATTTAATAGAGATCAATCACACGGACTAAAATCCAATGTCAGACACACAGTCCATTTACAAGTCCGTTCTGGGTCTGAACGAAACCGGAGGCACCTAGTACCCCGCATATCCATCGATCTCCAAGTACGTCTGGACGATCACTAACTGTTTCCATCTTCTTGGGTGTACAGCCCAATCAAGATCATCAGTAATTACCCAAACGACGTGAAGACTTCCGGTCTTCGACCACCGTCTTCATCTTCAACTTATCGTCGTATCAATTATTCAGAATGGGATAAACCCGGTCTTTCCGAATAACTCGCGTATATTTTATAAAAGTGTTACACAAACACAACATACGCCTCATTCCAATTCATCAGTCACTAACCGTAAATTAATCAAGAGAATAATTTCCCAAATATTAACCCCGAAGGCCGAAACCAACATCAGATCAATATCCAGAAAACCATTCTGCTTGGCCAACCGACAGTTAGTTTCTAAATTTCACATTCATAGGGAAATGTTCCCATTAATTTTATCCAAGATAAATTCTTTGAATTTATTCTTTATTCTATTTTTGAATCTCAATTCAAACTAGTCGGGATTAGCGAACCTTACCGAAGTAATCATTTATTTTAATTTCCCCATCCCAACCTATTCATCCCATGAAGTAAAATTGGTAATACTTCATATCTAACACCACGGTGTTATCGGTAAATTCAATTACCATTTCACGTTCAAATCTAATTAAAGATTTAACTATCGCCTGGAGCAAAACTGGTGATACTCCATTTCGATTATTTCAATCTAATTAAAGATTCATTAAAACCCCACTTAGTTTTAATCTGTGACTGGGTTAAAGAATCAGTGTCATTTAAAACACGGTTCACGATAAACCCAAAATCACATCACATTTCAATTAGTCCTTAATTGTAAATTAGCAAGTGAGCAATTCCCTAAGTATTAATCCCGAAGGCCGAAACCAACATCAGATCAATACCTCGGAAACTATTCAACTTAACTAATCTCCAGTTAGTTTCTGATTTTCTTAACTCCTTTAGGTCTAAGAACTGTATTATTGAAGATACCGTTCACGACAACCCAAAATCACATTTCATTAATGATCGGGTTAAAGAACGAGTGTTATTTAAAACACTGTCCACGATAAACCCAAAAATCAATATCAATTCAATTCTAATTAAATGTTATTTAATTGGTACACTTCATTAAATCTAAATAAAAAGATTTAATCTTTTCTCAACTGGGTCCAAGAACAGTGTTAGTGAAGACACCATTCACGACAAACCCAAATCACATTTGATATTCAATACAAGGCTCTGAATAGAAAATATCCCGGCTTATATTCAATATCCAATTCTGCGGCCAACAAAGATCGTATTGGAAATAACGATATATATATCTATATCTTTCAAATTTCCATAACAACATTTGTATAATCACGAAATCCAACATCGAAACATTCCGAAGACAATTTCGATTCAATTCCATTCCAATGCAATCATTGGAAATTCTGGTTATTATCAAAACCATTTCAAATTCAATTTATTTATTTATAAATAAATAGAATTATAATTCTAGTTCAAAACTAGTTCATTTCGATAAAAATCTATTTTTATCTTTTCAAATATGGAGTTTTTCATCCCAATTCTTCTCAAATCATTTCTTATGATTTTACACAAATTATTGCTATTTTTAATAATTTTATCAAGGCCCGTACAGTCGATTTCCACCAATGGCCATCGAACTGCACTTACAGCGACCTTTTTCAAATTTGATTTGGACATAATTCCAAATCCAACCGTTAGATTTCAAATTTCTAATATTCGTTAGAAAGCTCTTTTCGATACGAACCCAACGGTTCCGGTTTCAGGAGAATCCGACGGTCGGATCTCCCGTAATGTCCGTTTGAAATAAATGGTCGAAATTCACGAACTGCCGCGGCGCGGCGCGTTCTATTCAGGCCATTATATTATATATAATATATATAATATATATTTCGTCGATTTCTATTTAAAACGAATTATATGAATAGTTTTAAAATTCGTTTCAAAAGCAATTTCAACTTCCATTTCAATTCAAATCAAAATTGAATTCTTCT
This sequence comes from Allium sativum, assembly GCA_030737875.1. NCBI lineage: Eukaryota > Viridiplantae > Streptophyta > Magnoliopsida > Asparagales > Amaryllidaceae > Allium > Allium sativum. The sequence continues at coordinate 790,752,530 of CM060919.1, read as the reverse complement.
TTATAAATTCGTTTTAAAATTCATTTCTATTCAATTCAAATTTCAATTCAATTTGAATTCATTTCAATTTGTTTCCAATTTAATTTGAATTCGTTTTCAATTCAATTCATTTCAAAATCGTTTTCAATTCAATTCATTTCGAAATCGTTTTTAATTCAATTCATTTCGAAATCATTTTCAATTCATTTCATTTCGAAATCGTTTTTAATTCATTTCATTTCGAAATCGTTTTCAATTCATTTCATTTCGAAATCGTTTTCCATTCATATCGATATAAATATCGTTCACGTCAAAATGGCGTCAATCTAATCAACACGGCTTCATAAATTTCTATTTTCAAATATTCTATTTCAAATATTTCTTTTTCAAAATAGTTGTTATTATCAAAATATTTCGTTCAACACATGACCAATCTCAACGGATGAGTACTGTCAACACATGAACCTTTATTTTATATTGATAAAGATGTAAATTTTATTACTAAAATATTTCGTTCAACACATGACCAATCTCAATGAATGAGTACTGTCAACACATGAACCTTTATTTTATATTGATAAAGATGTAAATTTTATTACTAAAATATTTCGTTCAACACATGACCAATCTCAATGAATGAGTACTGTCAACACATGAACCTTTATTTTATATTATTCTTTATTTTTCAAATTGGAATGAGGCCCAATCAATTACCATATAAAGTTAATTATATGGATTTTCATACAACACATGTATATAATAGCATGGAAAAATAATCAACCATCAACCAAAGTGCACTACACTGTATAAGCATCAAATATAGATATCTTACGCTTATAACAGCCTGTCAATCAATCGATCGACATATTTAATCAATCAGGATGAGTGAACTTCAAATTTCATCCCAACACCCGTATGAGGTTTCAAACAATCAAACACAGATTTTTATTTGTGCAGTTGGGCGATGTGTAAAATTTATCGTCCCAAACAATGTCCTTCAAATAGGTGTACATAAACAAACCGTCTGGTTTGTAAATGAATATTTTATTTTATTCACTTTCACTATATTCATATTCACGTTAAAAATTATATTTTTAACGATAAAACATTTTATTCCAACATATGAATTTCTATTATTCATTTACACAATAAAATGATATTTTCATTTTCTAACATATTTTAGAAAATTTCGGCGGCATAACGGCACGATACTAGAAACGGGACGAGGCCTAGCCTTATCCCCGGTCTAGTGAAGGCCCACGCCATACACTCATCATCAAATCAATTCATTTCACCACACAATTCAATTTCAATCAAACAATCTCTAATCTATGCAACCAAACAAACAAGTCCATGGTCTGTGGACGGTTGTGTCGGGTGCTACTAAGCACCGTCTGCATCCTAGTATATATATATATATAACTAAAAAAAGAAATTGAAAGGTGAGAAATTCTCACATATAGCTATCCTAGCTCCACGGCTCTTCATTGATAGAAATCTTCATCGCTATCGCATCTTCGCCATCTTCGTTGCCCGTAGTCACTATATATATAAAAATCACATTTTTATATATTGATGTATTTAAAATAAAAATCACATTTTTATTTATTCACTTTCAATTTAAAAGTCATATTTTTATAATCACTTCATATATTTCAAAATCCAATTTTTACTATGCTATTCAATATATAAAAATCGAATTTTTACTATGATAAAGATTTCGCCTTTATAAAAATATCTACTTCATTTCAACGTATATAAAATAAAAATCAGATTTTTATTTTGCCACATATACAAAGGTGATATTTTTATCTTCTCTATCCTATAAAGATTATATTTTTAATACTTTAAAAATATAAAAATCATATTTTTAATATTCCTTTACTTAATAAAAATTCCGTCTTTTCTATTTTAAAGATCACATCTTTTTCTTTTTAAAGTCAGTTTTAAATCTTTTCCCTTATAAAGTTTAAATCTTTTCAAAAATTAGTTTTTAAACTTTTCAAAAATCAGTTTTTAAACTTTTCAATAATCAGTTTTTAAACTTTTCAATAATCAGTTTTTAATCTGTTCAATAATCAGTTTTTAAACTGTTAAAATAAAAACAGTATTTAATCTTTAAAATAAAAACAGTATTTAATCTGTAAAATAAAACAGTTTTTAATCTGTAAAATAAAACAGTTTTTAAAATATTAAATGTAACGAACCGGAATTTTCGACTCCGAAAATCAACATCAAACTACCATGTTGACCATTCAGACATCGAACATTCCAGATCATTAATAGAAAGAAGTTAGAGGGTGAGAATAGATAAGATAGAAATATTAGAATAGAAGAAGAAGAAACGCAACACAACACAGAGTCTCACATCGCAGCGGAACAAAATATAATACAGAAATAAATCTTTATTGAGAAACTTTTAAAATACTTACATTATCAGAGTACACAGCTGGACAGTGATAATCTGTCCTCATACAACACACAGCGGAATACTAGTAATATCATACGTCTGGACTCTTCCAGCTCTTCTCTTCATAGCAGTCGATAACCTGAACCTGTACAACCCGGCCTAACCCGAGCATTTACAAAACACCGGGTCAGTCTGGTGAACCAGAGTGAGATAAACTCGCACAGTAATAAGGGTAAGCATCCAACTTGATTTTAGAGTTCAAAAACCTTTTCGAAGAAAAGGATAATCGTAAGACCAAATCCACACATAAATACGGACGGTTTTTACCTTACGATAACCCAAAACATTTCTGAAACCAATATCTTGTCTGATATTATGATAATGTCTAATTACAAGTAAATAGCAATCTAGTAGAACGCTTGCATCTCACGCTCCACATATATAGTATACCATCAAAAACCGCGGGCGCTTATTGGAGATTGGATTCCAACTTGACAAGGTATGGGTCCACCTTCCGATAGTGTATCTCTAGAGACGAATACACTGGGTTCAACAAGAACTTCTTGCAACCCGGCCCTCACATGACCGACCACTCATTTCGCTTGAGTGTATCGAATGTATACCACCGACGGTTGGGATCAGCAACCGTCTCCCGACAAGGGACAGCATCGAAACATAATTTTAGGAAGCAAATAGGATTTCCTCTAGATAGGTGATCATACACCCTAATGGGAGCGACCCACATAGCCATGCTGCCTGCCCGATTTTTGTCATTTCCCGGTTGATGAGGCTTGAGGTTTAGATTTACCTTCGACACTTGGTCATCATTCACTTTGAATGCCACATCGTCAGATCCGTCAGATATCACTAATTGACGTCCACAAAAATACTCTAGCTGGAAGCTAGAGAATGGCAATTCCCTGCCAACAACTATCGCACGTTTGAAGAAATCAACGTACGTGATCCTTTGGAAATACTCTGTCAGACATTCGTCCATATACGTCATCCAGGAACAGGATGAACCGAAGGCACTCTCCTACCGCATCCATATAGGAATCACCCCATGGATCAGTAGCGAGAAGTCCTTGCAACCCGTAGATCCCAACCACGACAGAATCACAGCTTATCTCTGCTTGCCAGGCAGAGAACATTAGTGGTTCTTCCGTTTACGAAAATCCACGGTCTTCAATGCTCCATCTCGATCATCTTCCGAGATCTTCACGTATTTGTTGATCGGAATGGTTTTCGAATATACATTCGATCCCGGTCTTTCCATACCAACAATCGTATTGGTCAGATTTGATAGTCGGTGTTTTAACTATCAAAATAAACAGTGTTTCAAACATGACACTCCAATGAGTTCATTGGTTCAGTATCCAGCATCACTTGGCCTTTAACAAACTATTTTACTTTTGTTAAATTTAAAACTTCCAATTCTTTTAATATTCAAAAATACGATATTTGAATAACTCTAATCGATTAACATTCGTCTTAACTCCACTCACTTGACTCTAGATCACAGCGATCACAATGGTTACGCATGATTCCCTCAGGAAACATCCGACCGCCGTAGGCTATCTGCAGCCCTGCGAATTACGCTAGCAGTCGTACGAAATGGCAACTTAGCCGAATAATTATGTTTGGCTAATTCTATCTCAAATAACTATATTCAATTTCCCATTTTGAAATCTCATTTAAAATTCTCCTTTTTACTAGATCTCGTTTTCAAATAACGTTAATGTAAAATTAACGTCTTAACACTTTGAAACTTATTTACATGTTTTGGTTTATCTTAAACCCTTTTTCCGATATCTCCTTCGACTTAATTCAAATGATTAAGTAATATTTAATTCAAGCTCTCATTCTCGCTTAACATTCCTTTTATAACTTCGTTATAAAACTTAGGTTTAAAATAAAACCTATTCATGAACTCCTCATTTCGCTTGATCAAATAATTCCCCAAGCTAAACCATTCGGCTTATTTCTTATTTCCGTACTTATCAACCTGATTAACTTTCTAAAATCACTTAATAATAAATCAAAGTCTTAAATAAGTAAACTATTCATTTATTCCTCTTTATATAACTTTTATTCAAAATAGTATATTTCAAGATTCTATTTCTAGTTATAAAATAAATTTTATAACTGCATCTCTATCGATTCACCTGACGGTGAATCAATATCTGTAACCCGATTGATTTTTAAAGGCCATACTCTGCCAAACACTTAACCAATATCGCCCATTTGGTTTAAACCAAACAAATGTTGAATATTCAGTCAATAATCAACCATCAAATCAATCACACAAACAGATCAGTTCATATGTGAGCATATGAAAATAAATAATACATTTGAGGAATCCGGTTGGATCCCTCCAACCTGTTCTTCCCTGTATTCAAAATGGTTATCTCAAATCAGACTGTTCAGTTTTGTTTAACTGATAACACTAAATAGCAACCATTCAACATCAACCACAAGCAATTCAAACAATTTAACCATTTAAACACGGTTATAAATAAACGTGACCAACCAAGGTGAGTTACCTTTATTGGAACCAATCGTTAACATAACGATTTGGTATTTTACTGAAATTAAACACAGTTTAATTTCATCGGTTAAATCAACAAACGAGGGTATAACTAGCAAACAGTCAACCATCAGCAAGCAGAGTACACAAAATAAAAATACCCAATTTATATAAAATATAAAAAGGGTAACTGAGTGAGTTTAACTCACCTTGATTTGATTCCGTCATTGGAACAGTTTGTTTCACATGCTTCCGACTGCGTTCAACTATGTCCGTCGAATCCCACAACATTACGCTTGTCGATACCGTCGCAACGCGCCTCTGATTTGTTCCATTCTGTTACTGCTCCCTCACAACACGTTTGAACCCTCAAATGCTTACCATCGTTCTTGGTAAAACTTTACTCTCTCTGGAATCTGTACGTTCAAAACAGTAGGCTGAACTAACTTTGATTCCCACGTTCTCCCCAGTTTCAGACATCCTAAATATCCCCGTTTTATAACCTAATCAATTTCGGTTACCAGCATATGTTGTTCGCAGTCCAACGTTTCGTTTTGCTCATCCAACACTTCGGCAGTTCTGTTGCCAAACGGTCTAGTCCCCTCTGTTCACATTAGTATAGCTAGGTATTAATTAAATAACTCATTAATTAAAGTAAAATCCTTAGGTTAAGGCTAAATTATGCTCATCAAACCAGGCCGCACCTTCCCTTCTTGCATTGTCTTCATCTGGTACCCACGCATGGCCTTCTTCACGTTACCCTTCCACGTTTCTTCCCTTGCACAGTAAAACACACCTCATATACCCACGTTACGTCTCCACTTCTCCATGCATTAATGTGCCCAACTTCATACAAAAATACCCACTACGAAATGATCTAAAGTCTGAACACACACATAGCAAGCCCCACTCTCCACCGCAATATATACATTCCCATTTGTTTTTGAAAACCGCAGGGTCCCACTACTCCAATCTGCACGCGACTCTCTCCTCTGGCTCACTGTTTTTGCCTTCTCCTCCTACAAACGCTCGAACTCATGAAACATGGAACAGCGTGAGCGATACTCTTTTCATATATATATATTTTCTTTTGAAAGGAAAACAAAGGAGAGAAAGGAAAACAAAGAAGAGTGCTTGCTGAAAACTGATATGAAGGCGAGAGTATTTATAGGGGTGAGAGAGAGGAGACGTCATTTTCAGGGGGTACAGCGTGGTCGGCAAGGCTTTGGAACATCATTTTCATGAAGTACAACTTGGTCGGCAAGGCTTCTATTATGTCAGTAGTTGTAGGCTTCAGCTGGTACGAAGTAGCGTAGGAAATTTCAAACAAGAAAACATGGTGTACGTGATTATCAGTATCCAGATGCTTTGCCTTTGTTGGCACGGTTCTTCTGATAAAAAGGCTGTTCTTGATGTAAAACGATATTCCGGATCCAATGGGATAAGTTTCGTCGCAATCCGAGGTCGTATGAAAATTTTTCCTTTATAAAACCAGAAATGAACACGCATTTAATTTTTCCACGGTCACTAGATAAATCAAATCAACTTGAAACTGCGAACATCGATAATAACTTTTCGATACGAACCCAATGACACTAATTTCGTCGCATTCTGAGACTGTTGCCCCGGAAGGCTATTTTTACCCTGAACCGCCCTACCCTTTTTAACGCCAAATTTCACGATCTCTAAAAATAACAAACTATATACATATCCTGACTCTAATCGACGCTACGAACTCAACGGAACTGATTTCGTGGCCTAATTCGATCGTCTGCTCAAGTTACACTCAAATATCCCTATATTGAATTAATTATGCGCTATAGAAATTATATGGGCGTTTACGGCTACCGTGGCCATATACGACATCGGTTTTCCACGCAGTTTGATTTCCTGACAATAATTTAACGATACGGTTCTAATGAAACTGGTTTTGTCGAAATCTGAGTCCGTTTGCAAAACGGCTACTTTAAAGGCCTATGATTTAATAACGATTTTCCATAGCGACTATTTCAAAATTTGATTTGGCCATAACTCGCAATCTATAACACGAAATCTAGATTTTTCTCTTTCATATGAAAACTATTGTCAATACGGTTCCAACGTATCTTGTTTCACAGAAATCCGACTTATATCGAATCCTGTATTCTCAGTTGAAGTTCAAAATTCCAATTCACGAACTGCAGCGCTATTTCGAGCTCGATTTATAATTATATAAATTATAACGTTCAACTTCGTTTCAATAACGAATTTAAATATTAAATTCCATTAATATTCCCAACATAATATTTAAAACTAATTTAAATATTCATATTCAAATGGTCGAAAAACACGGGTCGTTACATTCTTCCCCCCTTAAAATAATTTCGTCCTCGAAATTGCTAAGGTAAGAAAGAACGTTATAAACTCATTAATTTTCAAATCTAATTTTATATTAAATTAGAAACCAATTCAATACTGTATATAGATATTTTCAAAAATATTGAAAATTTTCTAACACATTATATTTCCGAAAATTTTCGCCAGCACCTCCTCTGTACAGCTCAATTCGGTACAACTACAATTCGCCTTTCTAGGCCTTCTCCAATCCAAAAGAAAATAAAACAGCCCAGTGGCTTGCCAAATAGGCTCATAAATCACCAAACCCCTATAGAAATAAACGTGTACCTTTTTGTCGGGCATATCATTATATCCTCTCCATCGGCTACTCCGTCAGCATATACAACTGCATTCTCCAACCAAAATTCCAATTTTATCCCCAAAACCAAATCCTTCACACATCCAAGCCAAATACCATTCTTAACTCAATCCTCATCCATTATCAATTTCATCTCTTATCTTACCAATCCAACACCATTTCGTATTCCTGTCTCCCAATTCCAAATCTGATTCCACTTGATATATTATATCCCAATTCAATTTCTAGTTAATTGGTTTCAATTCGATTCATATTTGCTTTCACAATTTCTGTTTAATTTAGTTTTCAAACAATTTCCCTGGGAGTTTCCAAACAGTTCAGCTCTTTCAAAAATCAAATAATCTTTTTCAGGATTCAAACTTGTCTTCCTCAAAGCAATTCAAAACAAGATTTTGGTAGTAATCCGTCACTTAGAACTCGGAAATGAACACTGATGATGTGGCCAGCATCCTCAGAGTTATTTCCCAGCCATCAAAGTGAGTTCAATACTATATAACTTTTCAAAATCATATTTAAACACTTTCATTTTGAAATCCTTTTCAAAATAATTCACGATGCTTGTAAATAATTTAAAATCTCCCAGGATTTTAAAATTCTCATACATTCAATTAAAGTTCATTTGCAATCATCTTTCCCACTTCAAGGAATTTTAATTCCAATTCTGATTTTAATTCCAGATTCAATAAATCTGCTTTTATATTATACGAATTCTAATTGGTTATTTATATAACCTTTTCAATTATAATCAACCAACACATCCCATATACTATAATACTTCAAATAATAATCATTCTTTTATATCAAAATATAATTTGGGTAAAATTATTTCATTTACCCTCTTTCAAAAACATACTGTGTCGAATTATTCTGTTCAAGAGTTTAGAAACACTTATCGACACAGTTTGCATTACTGTATCGACCAGAATTCATAAACTACTCGACAAACCAATCAACACAATATAAGACAGTTTTTATAACAATTTACAAATACGCGCTCATATATATACACTCAAACTCAATCTAGGGTATTGCTAACCCCATCTCTTCTGAGTCACGCCACAGAGCCAAGGTAATTACTTAACCAATAGCTCTGATACCACTGTAACGAACCGGGATTTTCGACTCCGAAAATCAACATCAAACTACCATGTTGACCATTCAGACATCGAACATTCCAGATCATTAATAGAAAGAAGTTAGAGGGTGAGAATAGATAAGATAGAAATATTAGAATAGAAGAAGAAGAAACGCAACACAACACAGAGTCTCACATCGCAGCGGAACAAAATATAATACAGAAATAAATCTTTATTGAGAAACTTTTAAAATACTTACATTATCAGAGTACACAGCTGGACAGTGATAATCTGTCCTCATACAACACACAGCGGAATACTAGTAATATCATACGTCTGGACTCTTCCAGCTCTTCTCTTCATAGCAGTCGATAACCTGAACCTGTACAACCCGGCCTAACCCGAGCATTTACAAAACACCGGGTCAGTCTGGTGAACCAGAGTGAGATAAACTCGCACAGTAATAAGGGTAAGCATCCAACTTGATTTTAGAGTTCAAAAACCTTTTCGAAGAAAAGGATAATCGTAAGACCAAATCCATACATAAATACGGACGGTTTTTACCTTACGATAACCCAAAACATTTCTGAAACCAATATCTTGTCTGATATTATGATAATGTCTAATTACAAGTAAATAGCAATCTAGTAGAACGCTTGCATCTCACGCTCCACATATATAGTATACCATCAAAAACCGCGGGCGCTTATTGGAGATTGGATTCCAACTTGACAAGGTATGGGTCCACCTTCCGATAGTGTATCTCTAGAGACGAATACACTGGGTTCAACAAGAACTTCTTGCAACCCGGCCCTCACATGACCGACCACTCATTTCGCTTGAGTGTATCGAATGTATACCACCGACGGTTGGGATCAGCAACCGTCTCCCGACAAGGGACAGCATCGAAACATAATTTTAGGAAGCAAATAGGATTTCCTCTAGATAGGTGATCATACACCCTAATGGGAGCGACCCACATAGCCATGCTGCCTGCCCGATTTTTGTCATTTCCCGGTTGATGAGGCTTGAGGTTTAGATTTACCTTCGACACTTGGTCATCATTCACTTTGAATGCCACATCGTCAGATCCGTCAGATATCACTAATTGACGTCCACAAAAATACTCTAGCTGGAAGCTAGAGAATGGCAATTCCCTGCCAACAACTATCGCACGTTTGAAGAAATCAACGTACGTGATCCTTTGGAAATACTCTGTCAGACATTCGTCCATATACGTCATCCAGGAACAGGATGAACCGAAGGCACTCTCCTACCGCATCCATATAGGAATCACCCCATGGATCAGTAGCGAGAAGTCCTTGCAACCCGTAGATCCCAACCACGACAGAATCACAGCTTATCTCTGCTTGCCAGGCAGAGAACATTAGTGGTTCTTCCGTTTACGAAAATCCACGGTCTTCAATGCTCCATCTCGATCATCTTCCGAGATCTTCACGTATTTGTTGATCGGAATGGTTTTCGAATATACATTCGATCCCGGTCTTTCCATACCAACAATCGTATTGGTCAGATTTGATAGTCGGTGTTTTAACTATCAAAATAAACAGTGTTTCAAACATGACACTCCAATGAGTTCATTGGTTCAGTATCCAGCATCACTTGGCCTTTAACAAACTATTTTACTTTTGTTAAATTTAAAACTTCCAATTCTTTTAATATTCAAAAATACGATATTTGAATAACTCTAATCGATTAACATTCGTCTTAACTCCACTCACTTGACTCTAGATCACAGCGATCACAATGGTTACGCATGATTCCCTCAGGAAACATCCGACCGCCGTAGGCTATCTGCAGCCCTGCGAATTACGCTAGCAGTCGTACGAAATGGCAACTTAGCCGAATAATTATGTTTGGCTAATTCTATCTCAAATAACTATATTCAATTTCCCATTTTGAAATCTCATTTAAAATTCTCCTTTTTACTAGATCTCGTTTTCAAATAACGTTAATGTAAAATTAACGTCTTAACACTTTGAAACTTATTTATATGTTTTGGTTTATCTTAAACCCTTTTTCCGATATCTCCTTCGACTTAATTCAAATGATTAAGTAATATTTAATTCAAGCTCTCATTCTCGCTTTAACATTCCTTTTATAACTTCGTTATAAAACTTAGGTTTAAAATAAAACCTATTCATGAACTCCTCATTTCGCTTGATCAAATAATTCCCCAAGCTAAACCATTCGGCTTATTTCTTATTTCCGTACTTATCAACCTGATTAACTTTCTAAAATCACTTAATAATAAATCAAAGTCTTAAATAAGTAAACTATTCATTTATTCCTCTTTATATAACTTTTATTCAAAATAGTATATTTCAAGATTCTATTTCTAGTTATAAAATAAATTTTATAACTGCATCTCTATCGATTCACCTGACGGTGAATCAATATCTGTAACCCGATTGATTTTTAAAGGCCATACTCTGCCGAACACTTAACCAATATCGCCCATTTGGTTTAAACCAAACAGATGTTGAATATTCAGTCAATAATCAACCATCAAATCAATCACACAAACAGATCAGTTCATATGTGAGCATATGAAAATAAATAATACATTTGAGGAATCCGGTTGGATCCCTCCAACCTGTTCTTCCCTGTATTCAAAATGGTTATCTCAAATCAGACTGTTCAGTTTTGTTTAACTGATAACACTAAATAGCAACCATTCAACATCAACCACAAGCAATTCAAACAATTTAACCATTTAAACACGGTTATAAATAAACGTGACCAACCAAGGTGAGTTACCTTTATTGGAACCAATCGTTAACATAACGATTTGGTATTTTACTGAAATTAAACACAGTTTAATTTCATCGGTTAAATCAACAAACGAGGGTATAACTAGCAAACAGTCAACCATCAGCAAGCAGAGTACACAAAATAAAAATACCCAATTTATATAAAATATAAAAAGGGTAACTGAGTGAGTTTAACTCACCTTGATTTGATTCCGTTATTGGAACAGTTTGTTTCACATGCTTCCGACTGCGTTCAACTATGTTCGTCGAATCCCACAACATTACGCTTGTCGATACTGTCGCAACGCGCCTCTGATTTGTTCCATTCTGTTACTGCTCCCTCACAACACGTTTGAACCCTCAAATGCTTACCATCGTTCTTGGTAAAACTTTACTCTCTCTGGAATCTGTACGTTCAAAACAGTAGGCTGAACTAACTTTGATTCCCACGTTCTCCCCAGTTTCAGACATCCTAAATATCCCCGTTTTATAACCTAATCAATTTCGGTTACCAGCATATGTTGTTCGCAGTCCAACGTTTCGTTTTGCTCATCCAACACTTCGGCAGTTCTGTTGCCAAACGGTCTAGTCCCCTCTGTTCACATTAGTATAGCTAGGTATTAATTAAATAACTCATTAATTAAAGTAAAATCCTTAGGTTAAGGCTAAATTATGCTCATCAAACCAGGCCGCACCTTCCCTTCTTGCATTGTCTTCATCTGGTACCCACGCATGGCCTTCTTCACGTTACCCTTCCACGTTTCTTCCCTTGCACAGTAAAACACACCTCATATACCCACATTACGTCTCCACTTCTCCATGCATTAATGTGCCCAACTTCATACAAAAATACCCACTACGAAATGATCTGAAGTCTGAACACACACATAGCAAGCCCCACTCTCCACCGCAATATATACATTCCCATTTGTTTTTGAAAACCGCAGGGTCCCACTACTCCAATCTGCACGCGACTCTCTCCTCTGGCTCACTGTTTTTGCCTTCTCCTCCTACAAACGCTCGAACTCATGAAACATGGAACAGCGTGAGCGATACTCTTTTCATATATATATATTTTCTTTTGAAAGGAAAACAAAGGAGAGAAAGGAAAACAAAGAAGAGTGCTTGCTGAAAACTGATATGAAGGCGAGAGTATTTATAGGGGTGAGAGAGAGGAGACGTCATTTTCAGGGGGTACAGCGTGGTCGGCAAGGCTTTGGAACATCATTTTCATGAAGTACAACTTGGTCGGCAAGGCTTCTATTATGTCAGTAGTTGTAGGCTTCAGCTGGTACGAAGTAGCGTAGGAAATTTCAAACAAGAAAACATGGTGTACGTGATTATCAGTATCCAGATGCTTTGCCTTTGTTGGCACGGTTCTTCTGATAAAAAGGTTGTTCTTGATGTAAAACGATATTCCGGATCCAATGGGATAAGTTTCGTCGCAATCCGAGGTCGTATGAAAATTTTTCCTTTATAAAACCAGAAATGAACACGCATTTAATTTTTCCACGGTCACTAGATAAATCAAATCAACTTGAAACTGCGAACATCGATAATAACTTTTCGATACGAACCCAATGACACTAATTTCGTCGCATTCTGAGACTGTTGCCCCGGAAGGCTATTTTTACCCTGAACCGCCCTACCCTTTTTAACGCCAAATTTCACGATCTCTAAAAATAACAAACTATATACATATCCTGACTCTAATCGACGCTACGAACTCAACGGAACTGATTTCGTGGCCTAATTCGATCGTCTGCTCAAGTTACACTCAAATATCCCTATATTGAATTAATTATGCGCTATAGAAATTATATGGGCGTTTACGGCTACCGTGGCCATATACGACATCGGTTTTCCACGCAGTTTGATTTCCTGACAATAATTTAACGATACGGTTCGAATGAAACTGGTTTTGTCGAAATCTGAGTCCGTTTGCAAAACGGCTACTTTAAAGGCCTATGATTTAATAACGATTTTCCATAGCGACTATTTCAAAATTTGATTTGGCCATAACTCGCAATCTATAACACGAAATCTAGATTTTTCTCTTTCATATGAAAACTATTGTCAATACGGTTCCAACGTTTCTTGTTTCACAGAAATCCGACTTATATCGAATCCTGTATTCTCAGTTGAAGTTCAAAATTCCAATTCACGAACTGCAGCGCTATTTCGAGCTCGATTTATAATTATATAAATTATAACGTTCAACTTCGTTTCAATAACGAATTTAAATATTAAATTCCATTAATATTCCCAACATAATATTTAAAACTAATTTAAATATTCATATTCAAATGGTCGAAAAACACGGGTCGTTACATTAAATAAAAAGAAAAAAAAGGACTTACAGAGGGGGGGTTTCCGCGCTGTCTGCGTCGACTGGGGGGGGTGCCTGGTCGGAGGAGGAAAGGTGGGTGAGGCGGAGGGGGTTGGCTCGACTGGGTCAGGTGGGGCAGAGGGGATTGGCTTCGCGATTGGGGGTCTCGCGATAGGGGGCTTCACACGTCGGTCTGAAGGAGGAGACGAGGGGAAGGAGGCGGCGCTGGGAGGCCGACCTCCAGTGGCGCCCTCGACGAAGGGTGGTGGTGGAAGGGGGGGAGATCGACGATGTCTCCGTCGTCTTCGAGGGTTTTTTTTTCTTTTTTTTTTCCTAAAAACTGAATCGAGAATGAGGGGGGGGGGCAGTGGGTTAAAGGGGAAGGGTTTAGTTTTTTTTATTTAATTTAATTATTTTATTTTTTTCAAAAAGTTGACTTTCACATACGACCTCTAAACGAGGCCCACCGCCTGTCGTCCTTAGCGTTTTACCCCCATTCCGAGCACAATGGGATATGTATCGCAAGCTGATTTGATCGTTTCGATTAGTTTCAGTTGAATTCACATTTAAATCACTATATTGAATTTTAAACGTACATTTCAAATTACCGGGGTCACATACTAACTCTAAAAATTCCCGAAAATATTTTCTAGCTTCGTATTGACGATACGGTCCTAACAAAACTAGTTTCGTCGAATTTTGAGACCGTTAGAAAAATGGCCAATTTCCAGTCGATTAAAATCAACTGAAACTGGTCAAACGCGTTTTCCTTTACCACGCTCACATATTGATTCGAAAAATTATGAAATTTGAAACCTAGCAATAACTTTACATCACGGACCCAACAAAACTGGTTTCGTCGAAATCCGAGGTCGTTTGCAAAATGTCCATTTTTTTAGGGCCTGAATTCCATAGCGACTATTCAGAATTTTCAACTGGACATATCTTTTGATTCCCGCTATGAAATCTTGATTTTTCGGATTCGTTGGAAAGATATCATCTATTAGATCCTATTGTTTTTGGTTTCACTAAAATCCGGATTGTTTTGCACCCGGTACATTCAATTGAAGTTTGAAATCGAATTATCGAACTACCGCGTCATTTTCAATTCTATTTATAAATATATATAAATATTTTTATTCTAACGACGATGCGTATAATATATACGTCGAATTATATTCAAAATAAATTTCTCGTCGATATTATTTAAAATAATCTATTTTAAATAATCAAAATTCGCTAAAATTGCCAAAATAAAAATTTTAAACTGGCCCAGATTTTACGGGTTGTTACAATCTCCCCCACTTAAAACTTTTCGTCCCCGAAAAGGAACAAAGTCGAAAGTGGTTTGATTAATCAACTCTACGATCGATCAGGCTTCCATTCTCCAACTCTTTAGTTTCTGAGAATTTTCAAAATTTCAAAAATTTGGCTAACACCCTAAATTTTCGAAAAATTTCGCCATAACCTCCCCTGCAATGGGAGCATCGGGGAATTTCAAATAGCTTCCCCGGTCCTTCAGATCTCAAAAAGAAAAAGAAAAAGCCAAGCGGCTAGCCAATAGGCTCATAAAATCATCATCACCCAAACAAAACAGTAAATTATGTAGTAAACATGTACCTATTTGTCGGGCAAACAAATTTTATTCTCTGCTCTAGCCTCCTTGCTATGACCTGTTCAATGCAAGCAAATGCGACCAATTTTCAATACACATCAATATTTGATTTAATTAGGCTAAATGGTTCAAAATTATCAAACAAATAAACAAACAACACAAACATCAATCAACTAGTTGATTAGCTTTTCAAATTGATAATTTTGATACATAGTCAAAAATCAGATTTTTGATGCCAAATCACAACAATAGGCCCTATCTAATTTTGGTTCTCACACCAGTCTAATGGAAATATATAGAAATCACACCTTCGAAACACGAACATAAATACTGATGATGTCATGACAATCATCAGTACCATCTTCGGGCGACTAGAGTGTGATGTTGTATCTATCCAATATATTAAAACTTCGAATACACGCGGATCAGACGTATACGCAAAATCTATATATACTGGATTGTCCACGTCAATATAAATAAATAACCAAATACGAATGATGGATTTAAATTTTCAAAACAAAATTGTTTTCATTTTAAAAATATACTCTTCACACTCGTTCTAGGATACTACTGATCCTATCTCTAACGAGTCATTCTAATTGGATATTACTAATCCAATATCTAATGAATTCTTTCGTATGTTTCTAATGTGTCTTGTTCTCTAGCTTTGTAAACCAAAGCTCTGATACCAACTGTGAAAACCCGTAACTTCCCCGTAAAGGAAAGCGACGGATAGTTCGAGAACAAACCACAACAGAACACATATAAAAGAACATTTCACTGCTTATTACAACAATGCATCAGATTACAAGAATATACAGAGTTAAAATGAATATTACACAGAAATATCAGAGATTTAAATTACATTTAAATACATCGCAGCGGAAAATAATACAATACACAACTAGAAGGAGATATACGGATACAAAGCTTTCCGGATATCGTTCCAGCTGTAAACCAGGATCCCGTGAATATAAATCTACAAAACCAAAACTACTAGCTGCCCGTGTCAAAATAAGGGCACCCAGAGTTTAGGTTAAAACAATAAACTCCAGGTCAGTCATGTGACTGGTGTGAGAACTAAAACAGTTTTTATAATTTATTTTAAATCATTAGGTAAATCAAGGGACCACGCCGTATAACACGGAACGGGTTTCCTCCCAAGAATACCAGTGCATAAAACAAACAGCGCAATGCTAAATAAAGAAAAATGAAGCTGTTATAAGACCCAGGTCCCATCACACAATGCAACGCAGCCGAGGATAGGGTTTTCCCTTATAACAGCCAAAGAATGCTTGATACGTTTAAAACAAATCGTTTGATACTATTATAAGTGCATAGTGTATAAAACAACTTCAAATCATAAGTATCAATCATAGGCGGCATGAATGCCCCATACCACTATGTCGCCATATATAGGTTATACAATCAAAATCGAAAAGTCACGTATTTGGAAATTGGGTTTCCAACTATGAACCGAGGCAAAAGATAGTCCTCAACCGATTCGAGACGCTCTAGCCCGTGTCTCAGGCAAGCGCGCAGGCAAGCCTTGGATCGTCAGGGCCGGTCCACCGATGTGGATTATTATGCCTGAACAATACGTCTCCCCGCCCTTTGGGGCGTCAATGAGCCAAAAAATGACTCCATCGGACCCGGATCGTCCGATCAAACCGAGTCGCCTCGCAACAGCAACAACCACATAAGTCAAACTCGTCAGGGCGTGTAAAACCACTGACGCCACTTCTAGCTAGAAAGAAACGCAAGTCCTCCCTGATGTCCTCTCCCGTTTTTGGTTCATACCGGGTGTGAAACTCGCGAAGTAAACGTTACACAAAGCTACGCCACGAAGGCCGTGCTTCGATCATCAACCACAAGACTTTGCTTTTCAACAGAAGCCTCGATCATTTGCCACTTAGGCATGCCACACAGGCAATTCACTCCATGCGTTTGATATCCATCAATATATAACCCCTGAGCTCGTACGTCTCAGAGAAGGGCGTTAAGCAAGAGAATAAATTCTCCGCCGCCAAACAGATATATATTTAATAGAGATCAATCACACGGACTAAAATCCAATGTCAGACACACAGTCCATTTACAAGTCCGTTCTGGGTCTGAACGAAACCGGAGGCACCTAGTACCCCGCATATCCATCGATCTCCAAGTACGTCTGGACGATCACTAACTGTTTCCATCTTCTTGGGTGTACAGCCCAATCAAGATCATCAGTAATTACCCAAACGACGTGAAGACTTCCGGTCTTCGACCACCGTCTTCATCTTCGACTTATCGTCGTATCAATTATTCAGAATGGGATAAACCCGGTCTTTCCGAATAACTCGCGTATATTTTATAAAAGTGTTACACAAACACAACATACGCCTCATTCCAATTCATCAGTCACTAACCGTAAATTAATCAAGAGAATAATTTCCCAAATATTAACCTCGAAGGCCGAAACCAACATCAGATCAATATCCAGAAAACCATTCTGCTTGGCCAACCGACAGTTAGTTTCTAAATTTCACATTCATAGGGAAATGTTCCCATTAATTTTATCCAAGATAAATTCTTTGAATTTATTCTTTATTCTATTTTTGAATCTCAATTCAAACTAGTCGGGATTAGCGAACCTTACCGAAGTAATCATTTATTTTAATTTCCCCATCCCAACCTATTCATCCCATGAAGTAAAATTGGTAATACTTCATATCTAACACCACGGTGTTATCGGTAAATTCAATTACCATTTCACGTTCAAATCTAATTAAAGATTTAACTATCGCCTGGAGCAAAACTGGTGATACTCCATTTCGATTATTTCAATCTAATTAAAGATTCATTAAAACCCCACTTAGTTTTAATCTGTGACTGGGTTAAAGAATCAGTGTCATTTAAAACACGGTTCACGATAAACCCAAAATCACATCACATTTCAATCAGTCCCTAATTGTAAATTAGCAAGTGAGCAATTCCCTAAGTATTAATCCCGAAGGCCGAAACCAACATCAGATCAATACCTCGGAAACTATTCAACTTAACTAATCTCCAGTTAGTTTCTGATTTTCTTAACTCCTTTAGGTCTAAGAACTGTATTATTGAAGATACCGTTCACGACAACCCAAAATCACATTTCATTAATGATCGGGTTAAAGAACGAGTGTTATTTAAAACACTGTCCACGATAAACCCAAAAATCAATATCAATTCAATTCCAATTAAATGTTATTTAATTGGTACACTTCATTAAATCTAAATAAAAAGATTTAATCTTTTCTCAACTGGGTCCAAGAACAGTGTTAGTGAAGACACCATTCACGACAAACCCAAATCACATTTGATATTCAATACAAGGCTCTGAATAGAAAATATCCCGGCTTATATTCAATATCCAATTCTGCGGCCAACAAAGATCGTATTGGAAATAACGATATATATATATCTATATCATTCAAATTTCCATAACAACATTTGTATAATCACGAAATCCAACATCGAAACATTCCGAAGACAATTTCGATTCAAATCCATTCCAATGCAATCATTGGAAATTCTGGTTATTATCAAAACCATTTCAAATTCAATTTATTTATTTAAAAATAAATAGAATTATAATTCTAGTTCAAAACTAGTTCATTTCGATAAAAATCTATTTTTATCTTTTCAAATATGGAGTTTTTCATCCCAATTCTTCTCAAATCATTTCTTATGATTTTACACAAATTATTGCTATTTTTAATAATTTTATCAAGGCCCGTACAGTCGATTTCCACCAATGGCCATCGAGCTGCACTTACAGCGACCTTTTTCAAATTTGATTTGGACATAATTCCAAATCCAACCGTTAGATTTCAAATTTCTAATATTCGTTAGAAAGCTCTTTTCGATACGAACCCAACGGTTCCGGTTTCAGGAGAATCCGACGGTCGGATCTCCCGTAATGTCCGTTTGAAATAAATGGTCGAAATTCACGAACTGCCGCGGCGCGGCGCGTTCTATTCAGGCCATTATATTATATATAATATATATAATATATATTTCGTCGATTTCTATTTAAAACGAATTATATGAATAGTTTTAAAATTCGTTTCAAAAGCAATTTCAACTTCCATTTCAATTCAAATCAAAATTGAATTCTTCTTTATAAATTCGTTTTAAAATTCATTTCTATTCAATTCAAATTTCAATTCAATTTGAATTCATTTCAATTTGTTTCCAATTTAATTTGAATTCGTTTTCAATTCAATTCATTTCGAAATCGTTTTCAATTCAATTCATTTCGAAATCGTTTTTAATTCAATTCATTTCGAAATCGTTTTCAATTCATTTCATTTCGAAATCGTTTTCAATTCATTTCATTTCGAAATCGTTTTCAATTCATTTCATTTCGAAATCGTTTTCCATTCATATCGATATAAATATCGTTCACGTCAAAATGGCGTCAATCTAATCAACACGGCTTCATAAATTTCTATTTTCAAATATTCTATTTCAAATATTTCTTTTTCAAAATAGTTGTTATTATCAAAATATTTCGTTCAACACATGACCAATCTCAACGGATGAGTACTGTCAACACATGAACCTTTATTTTATATTGATAAAGATGTAAATTTTATTACTAAAATATTTCGTTCAACACATGACCAATCTCAATGAATGAGTACTGTCAACACATGAACCTTTATTTTATATTGATAAAGATGTAAATTTTATTACTAAAATATTTCGTTCAACACATGACCAATCTCAATGAATGAGTACTGTCAACACATGAACCTTTATTTTATATTATTCTTTATTTTTCAAATTGGAATGAGGCCCAATCAATTACCATATAAAGTTAATTATATGGATTTTCATACAACACATGTATATAATAGCATGGAAAAATAATCAACCATCAACCAAAGTGCACTACACTGTATAAGCATCAAATATAGATATCTTACGCTTATAACAGCCTGTCAATCAATCGATCGACATATTTAATCAATCAGGATGAGTGAACTTCAAATTTCATCCCAACACCCGTGTGGGGTTTCAAACAATCAAACACAGATTTTTATTTGTGCAGTTGGGCGATGTGTAAAATTTATCGTCCCAAACAATGTCCTTCAAATAGGTGTACATAAACAAACCGTCTGGTTTGTAAATGAATATTTTATTTTATTCACTTTCACTATATTCATATTCACGTTAAAAATTATATTTTTAACGATAAAACATTTTATTCCAACATATGAATTTCTATTATTCATTTACACAATAAAATGATATTTTCATTTTCTAACATATTTTAGAAAATTTCGGCGGCATAATGGCACGATACTAGAAACGGGACGAGGCCTAGCCTTATCCCCGGTCTAGTGAAGGCCCACGCCATTCATACATCATCAAATCAATTCATTTCACCACACAATTCAATTTCAATCAAACAATCTCTAATCTATGCAACCAAACAAACAAGTCCATGGTCTGTGGACGGTTGTGTCGGGTGCTACTAAGCACCGTCTGCATCCTAGTATATATATATAACTAAAAAAAGAAATTGAAAGGTGAGAAATTCTCACATATAGCTATCCTAGCTCCACGGCTCTTCATTGATAGAAATCTTCATCGCTATCGCATCTTCGCCATCTTCGTTGCCCGTAGT
Source organism: Allium sativum (assembly GCA_030737875.1). NCBI lineage: Eukaryota > Viridiplantae > Streptophyta > Magnoliopsida > Asparagales > Amaryllidaceae > Allium > Allium sativum. The sequence continues at coordinate 790,731,469 of CM060919.1, read as the reverse complement.
CACTATATATATAAAAATCACATTTTTATATATTGATGTATTTAAAATAAAAATCACATTTTTATTTATTCACTTTCAATTTAAAAGTCATATTTTTATAATCACTTCATATATTTCAAAATCCAATTTTTACTATGCTATTCAATATATAAAAATCGAATTTTTACTATGATAAAGATTTCGCCTTTATAAAAATATCTACTTCATTTCAACGTATATAAAATAAAAATCAGATTTTTATTTTGCCACATATACAAAGGTGATATTTTTATCTTCTCTATCCTATAAAGATTATATTTTTAATACTTTAAAAATATAAAAATCATATTTTTAATATTCCTTTACTTAATAAAAATTCCGTCTTTTCTATTTTAAAGATCACATCTTTTTCTTTTTAAAGTCAGTTTTAAATCTTTTCCCTTATAAAGTTTAAATCTTTTCAAAATTAGTTTTTAAACTTTTCAAAAATCAGTTTTTAAACTTTTCAATAATCAGTTTTTAAACTTTTCAATAATCTGTTCAATAATCAGTTTTTAAACTGTTAAAATAAAAACAGTATTTAATCTTTAAAATAAAAACAGTATTTAATCTGTAAAATAAAACAGTTTTTAATCTGTAAAATAAAACAGTTTTTAAAATATTAAATAAAAAGAAAAAAAAAGGACTTACAGAGGGGGGGGTTTCCGCGCTGTCTGCGTCGACTGGGGGGGGTGCCTGGTCGGAGGAGGAAAGGTGGGTGAGGCGGAGGGGGTTGGCTCGACTGGGTCAGGTGGGGCAGAGGGGATTGGCTTCGCGACTGGGGGTCTCGCGATAGGGGGCTTCGCACGTCGGTCTGAAGGAGGAGACGAGGGGAAGGAGGCGGCGCTGGGAGGCCGACCTCCAGTGGCGCCCTCGACGAAGGGCGGTGGTGGAAGGGGGGGGGGAGATCGACGATGTCTCCGTCGTCTTCGAGGGTTTTTTTTTTTTGCTAAAAACTGAATCGAGAATGAGGGGGGGCCAGTGGGTTAAAGGGGAAGGGTTTAGTTTTTTTTTATTTAATTTAATTATTTTATTTTTTTCAAAAAGTTGACTTTCACATACGACCTCTAAACGAGGCCCACCGCCTGTCGTCCTTAGCGTTTTACCCCCATTCCGAGCACAATGGGATATGTATCGCAAGCTGATTTGATCGTTTCGATTAGTTTCAGTTGAATTCACATTTAAATCACTATATTGAATTTTAAACGTACATTTCAAATTACCGGGGTCACATACTAACTCTAAAAATTCCCGAAAATATTTTCTAGCTTCGTATTGACGATACGGTCCTAACAAAACTAGTTTCGTCGAATTCTGAGACCGTTAGAAAAATGGCCAATTTCCAGTCGATTAAAATCAACTGAAACTGGTCAAACGCGTTTTCCTTTACCACGCTCACATATTGATTCGAAAAATTATGAAATTTGAAACCTAGCAATAACTTTACATCACGGACCCAACAAAACTGGTTTCGTCGAAATCCGAGGTCGTTTGCAAAATGTCCATTTTTTTAGGGCCTGAATTCCATAGCGACTATTCAGAATTTTCAACTGGACATATCTTTTGATTCCCGCTATGAAATCTTGATTTTTCGGATTCGTTGGAAAGATATCATCTATTAGATCCTATTGTTTTTGGTTTCACTAAAATCCGGATTGTTTTGCACCCGGTACATTCAATTGAAGTTTGAAATCGAATTATCGAACTACCGCGTCATTTTCAATTCTATTTATAAATATATATAAATATTTTTATTCTAACGACGACGCGTATAATATATACGTTGAATTATATTCAAAATAAATTTCTCGTCGATATTATTTAAAATAATCTATTTTAAATAATCAAAATTCGCTAAAATTGCCAAAATAAAAATTTTAAACTGGCCCAGATTTTACGGGTTGTTACATCATCCTACGGTGGAATTCCTTTATTTTAACATTAAAATAATGTAAATTTTTCCCTATGGTATATACACTTTTTATATTAACATTTAGAATAATGTTAACTCATCCTACGATGCATATTTTCTTAATTTTAACATTTAAGATAATGTTGACTTATCCTATGGTTAAATTACCCTTTATTAACATTAAAAATAATGTTAACTCACCCTATGGTGTTATTCCTTCTTAATTTCATAAAAAAAAATGTAACATTCCTACGGTCAATTATCTTTTATGTTAACATTATATAATAATGTAAATTTTATCCTACGAAGTAATTATCTTAATATTAACATTAAAAATAAATGTATATTAACCCTATGGTTAAATTATCCTTTATTAACATTAAAAATAATGTAATCTCATCCTATGTTAAATTACTTTATTACTTTACATTAAAAATAATGTAGCTCAATCCTACGGTTAAGTTACTCTTTAATTTAACATTAAAATTATGTTGATTCAACCTACGGTTGAATTTCCTTTATTTTAACATAAACAAATTATAATGTTAATTCATACTACGGTGGAATTCACTATATATTAACATTAAAAACAATGTTAATTCATCTTACGGTCAAATTCCTTATATACTAACATTATAAATAATGTTAATTACCCTATGGTGAAATTCTTTTATTTAAACATTAAAAATAATGTTAAATCCTTCTACGGTGAAATTCTTTTACTTTAACATTAAAAATAATGTTAATCATCCTACGATGTAAATTCTTTTTATTTAACATTAAAAATAATGTTAATCATCCTACGGTGTAAATTCTTTTTTATTAACATTAAAAATAGTGTTAATCATCCTACGATGTAAATTCTTTTTTGTATCATTAACAAAATTGTTAATTTTCATTCGATGTGAATACTTATTTTTAACATTGACACAAAAATGTTAATTTATCATACGTTGTAATTACTTTTATATTAACATTAAAAATGTTAATGACATCCTACGGTTAAAGTTTTATTATATTAACATTAAAAATGTTAATTACATCATACGGTGTTATCTTTAACATTAAAATTGTTAATTTACACATGCGGTGAAATTACTATTTAATTAACATTAAAAATAATGTTAATTGCTCATGCGGTGTAGTTTCTTATTATTAACATTTAAAAATAATGTTACTTTCTCATACCATGTAAATTCCTTATATTTAACATTAAACAAAATGTTAATTTCTCATCACTTTAATTTTACATAATTCAATGTAAATTTCATGTTAACACAAATTCCTACTTTGGTTTTACATAATTAAATGTAAATTTATGTCATTCCAAATTTCATACCTTAATTTTACATAATTAAATGTAAATTTAATGTTAACACCAATTCCTTCTTTAATTACATTGATAAAAATGTAATCTTTTTCCTACGGTGAAGTCCTTTTTTTTTTTTGATGCAAAAAAGGTAGTGAATCGCTAGATTCACGCCTTCATTCATTCATTAAGCATAGAGCAAGTACATCGTGTTCAGCATACATAGAGCTGTCTACTAGTTACAATAGTTACATATATTTACATACATATATACAATCAAAATACATGCACGCAGGCATGTTTACATAGAGTCCAAAAATTTTATGAAACTACAGCAGAAACAGCATGCAAACCCAATAAAGTGAATCATGGCAACATCAAGCTCTGCTACCACGGGCCCTGTCCATCACTCTAGCTCCGATTGTGTCAACAAACCTGATTTCTTCATTGCCTGACCAAAGAGAAACAAAATTAAGTATGCGAAAAATAACTGAGTTGGGCCGTTTCATTTTGCATTTAAACTTTCGTGAGTTGCGTTCATGCCAGAGGATCCAAACATAAGCAAAGTTCAAAAGAGCAAACATATGGCGCATGTCAGTGTCAGGTAATGTAATAATAGTACTATTCCAGAAGAGAAATTGGTCAGAGATGAAGTGAGACCAGTCTAAGCAGATATTAAGGCTAACTAAACACTTCGTCCACACGTAAAAGGCGAAATCGCAGTCAAGAAAAAGATGCATATAATCCTCGTCATCGTCATTGCAGAAAACACATCCCCCAGCAACATGAACACCTTTAAGCCTTAATCTTTTCACTGTATTGAGCTTGTTGTGCATGATCGTCCACATATGTATCCTGACCTTAGCAGGTACAGCTTTAAAACTCCACATTCTCATGAATCCATCGTACTTTCTTCCTGAGAAGTTCATCAACTTATAAAGTGCACTCACGCAAAATTTACCACCAATCTTCCACTCAAAGTCATCCTCCTCATTGCTATGAAGGTGAACATCTTCAAGCAAACGAATAAGTCCACAAAGTTGAAGCAGAGCATTACCAGCCACAATACGACTAAAGGACAGGTTCCATTTAAAGTTAGCAGAATTCGTATTAAACATTTCACAGACTGAAGCACTTTTGTTGCATGCAATAGCAAACAGATCGGCAAATTCATTACGCAAGGGGATAGGAAGCAACCAACAGTCATACCAGAAAGAGACGCTTCGGCCGTTTTTAACTACAATCTCAGTCCCAATCTTCATCCAGTGAACATTTGCCATAACACCACGCCAGAATATTGAGCAATGGGAAATGTCCGCATTCCAGTCGAACCTACGGTGAAGTCCTTGAATATATTACATTAAAAAAAATGTAAACTTTATTTACATATCACATTCTTAATAAAATAAAACGTAAACTTTAGTTACATTTCACATTCTCAATTTGTTTACATAAAATAAAAGGTAAACTTTAGTTACATTTTTAAAAATTTAAAATTTCACCTGCGGAGTAAATTCTTATATATATTACATTAATAAGAATGTATATTGTGCATACAGTTAAAATTACCATTTTATTTACATTACAATTTATTCACATTAATAAAAATGTGTTACATGTCTAATAATTTATTTTATTCACATAAGTAAAAATGTGAAATTTTACATGTCCCATATTAAATTTATAATATTAACATTAAAAATGTTAATGTCATCATACGGTTGAATTTTTATAATATTAACATTAAAAATGTTAATGTACATACGGTTGAATTTTTATGATATTAACATTAAAAATGTTAATTTCATCCTACGTTTTATTTCTTTTTATATTAACATAAAAAAATGTTAATGTACACTTGCGGTAAAATTACTATTTAATTAACATTAAAAATGTTAATTTTTCATGCATTGAAAATTACTTATTATTAACATCAAAATAAATATCAATTTTTCCCTATTTCAATTTAAAAAAAAAGAATTGGTAAATTTCATCACAAGTCGCGTTCTTATTTACATCAAATAAACTGTAAATTCTCATCACATCGCATAACAACATCCAAATACAACAATAGGATCAGATTCGATACTAACATCGAGGTAAATTGCAAGATGGGGTTTCACACAGCATATGTAAAATCAACATGGCATGGTTAAATAAATAACACATAATTAATTTTAATTAATTATGAATTCAGATTTAAGCCTAAAATTTCAGATCTAATCACATAGCACTATAGGCAATTTAGATTCCGCATCATATGTTGTGAATGGTTTAGATCTATGTTTAAACATCGTGTCATGTTAATTCTACTGTTAATAATCATGCAAATAATAATTAAATAAATTAAATTAAATTTAAAAATAAAATTCTCACAGTGTTTGGTCAGAGAAGAAGATTCAGGTTCGATCAGATTTGATGTTCGAGTTCAAAACAATTGCGGATCTGGGACAATTCTAATGCAAATTCATAGGAAAAATCAAAATCAGCTTTTTACAACTGGCTGTGTAACGCTTAAAAGCGTGGGGAAATCTGAAACAAAATCTACCTTAGAACGTTCAAAACTTCAAATTCGATTTTCTGGAGTTGTAGTTGACGAAACGACGAGCCATTTGTTGGAGAAGGACCGGCTACGAGAGAGCTACGCACGGCCAGAAGGTGGTGAGGTGCGGCGGCGGCGTGGGGCCCAGGGGAGGCTGCGACCGGCGGACCTTTGGACGGACGGGGCGGGCGGATCGAGGCACGAGAATGGCTGAGGTTGGTACCAAATCGAAGAGCTCGGCGAGAGCTTCGAAACGAGTACTCACACGCCAAATTCCGTTAAGAAATGAGAGAAAACTGAGTTTGAATTTTTGAAGGCCATGGGTTAAAGTGGCGGCTGAAGTAACGTGGAAGAGGAGAGATGAACAGTGTTTTCGGATTTTATAATATTATATTTGGGTTAACTAATTATGTAATTAGCCCATTAAAGCCCGTTTTGGTCCGAACTCCGATTTAGGCCTGCTTACTGTCGTTCTTAAGGTTTTGACACCTTCTGAACGCAATGGAACATGTCTCAGGACCCAATTCCGAAATTTATATATATTTGTGGAATAATTATATTATTTTATTAATATTTTAATGTATACCGTACATGAAAATTCACCGAGGTCACAAATTAACTTCAAAAATTCTCAAAAAATATATTTAGCTATGTTTTGATGCTGTGGACCTATCAAAATTAATTTCGTTCAATTCTGAGCCCGTATGAATTTTTAATGAATTTTTAAACTCAAAAATTGTCCGTTTACACTGAAAAATCAATTATAATTATATATTAATTCCAAAAATTACCGAAAAATCATTTTTAGCTTTGTTTTGATGATACGAATCCAACAAAATTTATTTCGTTGAATTCGGAGACTTTTTGAAAAATGACTATTTTTAAGGCCAGTATATTTAATATTAAAAATACATTTTTAAACAAATATTTTCTGAAACTCGAAACATATAAGTGTTTACTGTTTTTCAATGCAGAAACGTCATTCTGAAACCAATGGAAGTGGTTTTGAGTTCAAATTCCTTCGTATGCAAAAAGTAGCATTTTTGACCTATGCAATTTACCTAGCGACCTTTCTAAAAATTGAATTGGCCAAAACTTTTGATTTCCGCTATGAAATTTCGATTTTTCGGATTCGTTGGAAATATATTTTTAAATAGATTCTAATATTTTTGGTTTTACTAAAATCCGTTAAATTTTGCATCCTGTATGGTTAGTCAAAGTTCAAGTTTGACTTTTCAAACTACCGCGCTATTTCTAGCTCTTTTTATAATTAAAATTAATTTATTCATTCTAACTTCGATTTGAACCAAATTTGTGATCCTTATTATTTAAAATAGATTATTTTAAATATCAAAACTCATTTAAAATCACTTAAAATAAATTTTAAATTGGCCCCAAAATTCAGGGTTGTTACAGTCTCCCCCACTTAAAAACTTTTCGTCCTCGAAAAGGAAAAAGAAAAATAGAAGAGGAAGAATAAACACAGAGAATGTTTTTAACAGAGATGGTACCGTCTATAACATCAGGCTTTCCACCGAAGAAGTTGGTCCTTTCGTTCCTTCGTAAACATGTGCCAATTGAGCATCGCCACTTCACTTAGTCTTCTTCGAATGCACGATCAAGGGGAGAGTCAAAACAACTGAAATGGTGATTCTAGGAGATAGAAAAGATCGAAGGACGAAAGAAAAGATGACGATAAAGTGACTGGCTACTATGTATCCCATGAAATGTTCGCCGTAGAATATAGTGATTCTACGTAAACGAATTATTATAAATATGTTATATTCCGCTTTGTAAACCAAAGCTCTGGTACCAACTGTGATGACCCCAAACTTCCACGGAATGAAAGTAGGAGTAATCATTTTTGGAATACAACATAAATACAATAAAACAGAACACAGATACAATATAGCAAAGGAAATTCATAGAGTAATAACATTATAGCAGCGGAAAAATATAATGTCATCAACCACAGAAAATCCACAGTCACAAAAACTACTATTACAACAAGTTTTGCAGAAAAGAAATAAGTTTGATGTCTAAAACGAAAAGAAAAGATGCCATAGAAACAAAAGATAAATGTCTTCAAGCTCCAAGTCATCACCTCTCTACTTCAGCAAATCCAAGAGACAGAAAATAAGCAGCTCCAAAGAAAAGACTACAAGCAAAGAATGAACCTGTCTACTTGGCTGCCCGTGTATAAGAGAGGGCACCCAAGTTTGCAAAAAGGTGAAACAAACTATGGGTCAGTCGTGGGACTGGTGTGAGAATTCTTAAGTAAAATAACTAGTAGATATAAGGCAAATCCAAAGACCACGCCACTAACGCGGAACGGGTTTACTCTAATGGATTGCCGTGCATAATTTAAAGTGTCATAACAAATAAATAAGTACATCGTAAACAACGCAATGCTTTTTGGAAAAAATGGAATCACCATAAGACCCAAGTCCCATCACACAATGCAACGCACACCAGAGGATAGGGTTTTACCTTATGGTGATTAAACATGCTAAATACGGCAAATACGCATCTAATATTATTATTAGTGTATATGAAAGCATTTCAAAGTAAATGTATTAATCTTAGGAAGCATAGGTACCATATACTATGCCTCCGTACTAGTAATACAATCAAATTCGTCGGTTCGTATTTGGATTTTGGTTTCCATCATGAGTCAAGGCTAGAGCGGAGCTCCTTACCGATTCGAGACACTCTAGCTAGTGCCTCAGGATTCCCCGCGGAGAACCCTTGGAAATGGCAGGGCCGGTCCGCAAATACAGCTTAGCGGATTGGCAATTCCTAAGCACACGTTTCCCGGTCCTATAGGACCTATCCGAGGCGCGCCACATTCCATCATCCACATAAGTAAAGTATCAGCGCTGGGAGGTCCCTGACACTACTTCTAGCTAGAAAGAAACGTGTTGCTTTCCATGCGTTCCCTTCGCCCGTTTTAGACTCTACCGGTTTGTGAGGCTCGTGAGGCTACGTAATACACAAAGCTCTGCTTATTCAAGCAGTGCTTTGATCGTCACCACAAGGTTCTGCTTTTCAACAAGAAACCTTGATCATTGCATCTTAGTATGCCACACTGTCACTCCATACTATACCATTGCTTCTCCATCAATACATAAATGGGTGTTAAGTAGAGAATAAATTCTCCACCACCAATATTTATATATTAACAGAAAATCAACAATATGATATATAACGAAGTACGATGTCAGACACACCATCCATTTAAACTTATGCTCTGGGTCTGAATGAAAGTCAAATCCGTGAAATCAACGCGTACGTCTGGGCAATGTCCTTGACCCATGAATTGGTAGCAAGTCAATTCAGGATCTCGATCGCTGTCCATTCGAGGGAAGATTTACGGTTTTCATATGTCGTCTTCTTACTTCGATCTTTAACGCCGCTGGATTAATTTGGGATGAGAATATCTCGGACTTCCCAGTCAATCCTCGTATGTATATACATATATATACATCTTGAAAATCCTTCTTATTTGTTAATAATTATTTTTAATTAACAATTCATTCTATTTTAATTAAAAATAGTCAACTTCTTATTTAACGACGCATTCTCAAAATCATATTTTTATTTACATTAATTAAAATGTAAACTTGCATTTACATGCCGCATTCTTACCTATTTACATTGAATAGAATGTAAACTTTCATTACATATCGCATTATTATTTTCTTTACATTTAATAAAATGCAAACTTGAAATTACATGCCACATTCTTACTTATTTACATTGAATAAAATGTAAACTTGCATTTACATGTCGCATTCTTACCTATTTACATTGAATAAAATGTAAACTCATCCTACGGTGGAATTCCTTTATTTTAACATTAAAATAATGTAAATTTTTCCCTATGGTATATACACTTTTTATATTAACATTTAGAATAATGTTAACTCATCCTACGATGCATATTTTCTTAATTTTAACATTTAAGATAATGTTGACTTATCCTATGGTTAAATTACCCTTTATTAACATTAAAAATAATGTTAACTCACCCTATGGTTTTATTCCTTCTTAATTTCATAAAAAAAATGTAACATTCCTACGGCCAATTATCTTTTATGTTAACATTATATAATAATGTAAATTTTATCCTACTAAGTAATTCTCTTAATATTAACATTAAAAATAAATGTATATTAACCCTATGGTTAAATTATCCTTTATTAACATTATAAATAATGTAATCTCATCCTATGTTAAATTACTTTATTACTTTACATTAAAAATAATGTAGCTCAATCCTACGGTTAAGTTACTCTTTAATTTAACATTAAAATTATGTTGATTCAACCTACGGTTGAATTTCCTTTATTTTAACATAAACAAAATATAATGTTAATTCATACGACGGTGGAATTCACTATATATTAACATTAAAAACAATGTTAATTCATCTTACGGTCAAATTCCTTATATACTAACATTATAAATAATGTTAATTACCCTATGGTGAAATTCTTTTATTTAAACATTAAAAATAATGTTAAATCCTTCTACGGTGAAATTCTTTTACTTTAACATTAAAAATAATGTTAATCATCCTACGATGTAAATTCTTTTTACTTAACATTAAAAATAATGTTAATCATCCTACGGTGTAAATTCTTTTTTATTAACATTAAAAATAGTGTTAATCATCCTACGATGTATTCTTTTTTGTATCATTAACAAAATTGTTAATTTTCATTCGATGTGAATACTTATTTTTAACATTGACACAAAAATGTTAATTTATCATACGTTGTAAATACTTTTATATTAACATTAAAAATGTTAATGACATCCTACGGTTAAAGTTTTATTATATTAACATTAAAAATGTTAATTACATCATACGGTGTTATCTTTAACATTAAAAATGTTAATTTACACATGCGGTGAAATTACTATTTAATTAACATTAAAAATAATGTTAATTGCTCATGCGGTGTAGTTTCTTATTATTAACATTTAAAAATAATGTTACTTTCTCATACCATGTAAATTCCTTATATTTAACATTAAACAAAATGTTAATTTCTCATCACTTTAATTTTACATAATTCAATGTAAATTTCATGTTAACACAAATTCCTACTTTGGTTTTACATAATTAAATGTAAATTTATGTCATTCCAAATTTCATACCTTAATTTTACATAATTAAATGTAAATTTAATGTTAACACCAATTCCTTCTTTAATTACATTGATAAAAATGTAATCTTTTTCCTACGGTGAAGTCCTTGAATATATTACATTAATAAAAATGTAAACTTTATTTACATATCACATTCTTAATAAAATAAAACGTAAACTTTAGTTACATTTCACATTCTCAATTTGTTTACATAAAATAAAAGGTAAACTTTAGTTACATTTCTAAAAATTTAAAATTTCACCTGCGGAGTAAATTCTTATATATATTACATTAATAAGAATGTATATTGTGCATACAGTTAAAATTATCATTTTATTTACATTACAATTTATTCACATTAATAAAAATGTGTTACATGTCTAATAATTTATTTTATTCACATAAGTAAAAATGTGAAATTTTACATGTCCCATATTAAATTTATAATATTAACATTAAAAATGTTAATGTCATCATACGGTTGAATTTTTATAATATTAACATTAAAAATGTTAATGTACATACGGTTGAATTTTTATGATATTAACATTAAAAATGTTAATTTCATCCTACGTTTTATTTCATTTTATATTAACATAAAAAAAAATGTTAATGTACACTTGCGGTAAAATTACTATTTAATTAACATTAAAAATGTTAATTTTTCATGCATTGAAAATTACTTATTATTAACATCAAAATAAATGTCAATTTTTCCCTATTTCAATTTAAAAAAAAAAAGAATAGGTAAATTTCATCACAAGTCGCGTTCTTATTTACATCAAATAAACTGTAAATTCTCATCACATCGCATAACAACATCCAAATACAACAATAGGATCAGATTCGATACTAACATCGAGGTAAATTGCAAGATGGGGTTTCACACAGCATATGTAAAATTAACATGGCATGGTTAAATAAATAACACATAATTAATTTTAATTAATTATGAATTCAGATTTAAGCCTAAAATTTCAGATCTAATCACATAGCACTATAGGCAATTTAGATTCCACATCATATGTTGTGAACGGTTTAGATCTATGTTTAAACATCGTGTCATGTTAATTCTACTGTTAATAATCATGCAAATAATAATTAAATAAATTAAATTAAATTTAAAAATAAAATTCTCAAAGTGTTTGGTCAGAGAAGAAGATTCAGGTTCGATCAGATTTGATGTTCGAGTTCAAAACAATTGCGGATCTGGGACAATTCTAATGCAAATTCATAGAAAAAATCAAAATCAGCTTTTTACAACTGGCTGTGTAACGCTTAAAAGCGTGGGGAAATCTGAAACAAAATCTACCTTAGAACGTTCAAAACTTCAAATTCGATTTTCTGGAGTTGTAGTTGACGAAACGACGAGCCGTTTGTTGGACAAGGACCGGCTACGAGAGAGCTACGCACAGCCAGAAGGTGGCGAGGTGCGGCGGCGGCGTGGGGCCCAGGGGAGGCTACGACCGGCGGACCTTTGGAGGGACGGGGCGGGCGGATCGAGGCACGAGAATGGCTGAGGTTGGTACCAAATCGAAGAGCTCGGCGAGAGCTTCGAAACGAGTACTCACACGCCAAATTCCGTTAAGAAATGAGAGAGAAAACTGAGTTTGAATTTTTGAAGGCCATGGGTTAAAGTGGCGGCTGAAGTAACGTGGAAGAGGAGAGATGAACAGTGTTTTCGGATTTGATAATATTATATTAGGGTTAACTAATTATGTAATTAGCCCATTAAAGCCCGTTTTGGTCTGAACTCCGATTTAGGCCTGCTTACTGTCGTTCTTAAGGTTTTGACACCTTCTAAACGCAATGGAACATGTCTCAGGACCCAATTCCGAAATTTATATATATTTCTGGAATAATTATATTATTTTATTAATATTTTAATGTATACCGTACATGAAAATTCACCGAGGTCACAAATTAACTTCAAAAATTCTCAAAAAATATATTTAGCTATGTTTTGATGCTGTGGACCTATGAAAATTAATTTCGTTCAATTCTGAGCCCGTATGAATTTTAATGAATTTTTAAAGTCAAAAATTGTCCGTTTACACTGAAAAATCAATTATAATTATATATTAATTCCAAAAATTACCGAAAAATCATTTTTAGCTTTGTTTTGATGATACGAATCCAACAAAATTTATTTCGTTGAATTCTGAGACTTTTTGAAAAATGACTACTTTTAAGGCCAGTATATTTAATATTAAAAATACATTTTTAAACAAATATTTTTTGAAACTCGAAACATATAAGTGTTTACTGTTTTTCAATGCAGAAACGTCATTCTGAAACCAATGGAAGTGGTTTCGAGTTCAAATTCCTTCGTATGCAAAAAGTAGCATTTTTGACCTATGCAATTTACCTAGCGACCTTTCTAAAAATTGAATTGGCCATAACTTTTGATTTCCGCTATGAAATTTCGATTTTTCGGATTCGTTGGAAAGATATTTTTAATTAGATTCTAATATTTTTGGTTTTACTAAAATCCGTTAAATTTTGCATCCTGTATGGTTAGTCAAAGTTCAAGTTTGACTTTTCAAACTACCGCGCTATTTCTAGCTCTTTTTATAATTAAAATTAATTTATTCATTCTAACTTCGATTTGAACCAAATTTGTGATCCTTATTATTTACAATAGATTATTTTAAATATCAAAACTCATTTAAAATCACTTAAAAAAAAATTTAAATGGCCCCAAAATTCAGGGTTGTTACAGTCTCCCCCACTTAAAAACTTTTCGTCCTCGAAAAGGAAAAAGAAAAATAGAAGAGGAAGAATAAACCCAGAGAATGTTTTTAACAGAGATGGTACCGTCTACAACATCAGGCTTTCCACCGAAGAAGTTGGTCCTTTCGTTCCTTCGTAAACATGTGCCAATTGAGCATCGCCACTTCACTTAGTCTTCTTCGAATGCACGATCAAGGGGAGAGTCAAAACAACTGAAATGGTGATTCTAGGAGATAGAAAAGATCGAAGGACGAAAGAAAAGATGACGATAAAGTGACTGGCTATTATGTATCCCATGAAATGTTCGCCGTAGAATATAGTGATTCTACGTAAACGAATTATTATAAATATGTTATATTCCGCTTTGTAAACCAAAGCTCTGGTACCAACTGTGATGACCCCAAACTTCCACGGAATGAAAGTAGGAGTAATCATTTTTGGAATACAACATAAATACAATAAAACAGAACACAGATACAATATAGCAAAGGAAATTCATAGAGTAATAACATTATAGCAGCGGAAAAATATAATGTCATCAACCACAGAAAATCCACAGTCACAAAAACTACTATTACAACAAGTTTTGCAGAAAAGAAACAAGTTTGATGTCTAAAAAGAAAAGAAAAGATGCCATAGAAACAAAAGATAAATGTCTTCAAGCTCCAAGTCATCACCTCTCTACTTCAGCAAATCCAAGAGACAGAAAATAAGCAGCTCCAAAGAAATGACTACAAGCAAAGAATGAACCTGTCTACTTGGCTGCCCGTGTATAAGAGAGGGCACCCAAATTTGCAAAAAGGTGAAACAAACTATGGGTCAGTCGTGGGACTGGTGTGAGAATTCTTAAGTAAAATAACTAGTAGATATAAGGCAAATCCAAAGACCACGCCGCTAACGCGGAACGGGTTTACTCTAATGGATTGCCGTGCATAATTTAAAGTGTCATAACAAATAAATAAGTATATCGTAAACAACGCAATGCTTTTTGGAAAAAATGGAATCACCATAAGACCCAAGTCCCATCACACAATGCAACGCACACCAGAGGATAGGGTTTTACCTTATGGTGATTAAACATGCTAAATACGACAAATACGCATCAAATATTATTATTAGTGTATATGAAAGCATTTCAAAGTAAATGTATTAATCTTAGGAAGCATAAGTACCATATACTATGCCTCCGTACTAGTAATACAATCAAATTCGTCGGTTCGTATTTGGATTTTGGTTTCCATCATGAGTCAAGGCTAGAGCGGAGCTCCTTACTGATTCGAGACACTTTAGCTAGTGCCTCAGGATTCCCCGCGGAGAACCCTTGGAAATGGCAGGGCCGGTCCGCAAATACAGCTTAGCGGATTGGCAATTCCTAAGCACACGTTTCCTGGTCCTATAGGACCTATCCGAGGCGTGCCACATTCCATCATCCACATAAGTAAAGTATCAGCGCTGGGAGGTCCCTGACACTACTTCTAGCTAGAAAGAAACGTGCTGCTTTCCCTGCGTTCCCTTCGCCCGTTTTAGACTCTACCGGTTTGTGAGGCTCGTGAGGCTACGTAATACACAAAGCTCTGCTTATTCAAGCAGTGCTTTGATCGTCACCACAAGGTTATGCTTTTCAACAAGAAACCTTGATCATTGCATCTTAGTATGCCACACTGTCACTCCATACTATACCATTGCTTCTCCATCAATACATAAATGGGTGTTAAGTAGAGAATAAATTCTCCACCACCAATATTTATATATTAACAGAAAATCAACAATATGATATATAACGAAGTACGATGTCAGACACACCATCCATTTAAACTTATGCTCTGGGTCTGAACGAAAGTCAAATCCGTGAAATTAACGCGTACGTCTGGGCAATGACCTTGACCCATGAATTGGTAGCAAGTCAATTCAGGATCTCGATCGCTGTCCATTCGAGGGAAGATTTATGGTCTTCATACGTCGTCTTCTTACTTCGATCTTTAACGCCGCTGGATTAATTTGGGATGAGAATATCTCGGACTTCCCAGTCAATCCTCGTATGTATATACATATATATATCTTGAAAATCCTTCTTATTTGTTAATAATTATTTTTAATAACAATTCATTCTATTTTAATTAAAAATAGTCAACTTCTTATTTAACGACGCATTCTCAAAATCATATTTTTATTTACATTAATTAAAATGTAAACTTGCATTTACATGCCGCATTCTTACCTATTTACATTGAATAGAATGTAAACTTTCATTACATATCGCATTCTTATTTTCTTTACATTTAATAAAATGCAAACTTGAAATTACATGCCACATTCTTACTTATTTACATTGAATAAAATGTAAACTTGCATTTACATGTCGCATTCTTACCTATTTACATTGAATAAAATGTAAACTCATCTTACGGTGGAATTCCTTTATTTTAACATTAAAATAATGTAAAATTTTCCCTATGGTATATACACTTTTTATATTAACATTTAGAATAATGTTAACTCATCCTACGATGCATATTTTCTTAATTTTAACATTTAAGATAATGTTGACTTATCCTATGGTTAAATTACCCTTTATTAACATTAAAAATAATGTTAACTCACCCTATGGTGTTATTCCTTCTTAATTTCATAAAAAAAAATGTAACATTCCTACGGTCAATTATCTTTTATGTTAACATTATATAATAATGTAAATTTTATCCTACGAAGTAATTCTCTTAATATTAACATTAAAAATAAATGTATATTAACCCTATGGTTAAATTATCCTTTATTAACATTAAAAATAATGTAATCTCATCCTATGTTAAATTACTTTATTACTTTACATTAAAAATAATGTAGCTCAATCCTACGGTTAAGTTACTCTTTAATTTGACATTAAAATTTTGTTGATTCAACCTACGGTTGAATTTCCTTTATTTTAACATAAACAAAATATAATGTTAATTCATACTACGGTGGAATTCACTATATATTAACATTAAAAACAATGTTAATTCATCTTACGGTCAAATTCCTTATATACTAACATTATAAATAATGTTAATTACCCTATGGTGAAATTCTTTTATTTAAACATTAAAAATAATGTTAAATCCTTCTACGGTGAAATTCTTTTACTTTAACATTAAAAATAATGTTAATCATCCTACGATGTAAATTCTTTTTATTTAACATTAAAAATAATGTTAATCATCTTACGGTGTAAATTCTTTTTTATTAACATTAAAAATAGTGTTAATCATCCTACGATGTAAATTCTTTTTTGTATCATTAACAAAATTGTTAATTTTCATTCGATGTGAATACTTATTTTTAACGTTGACACAAAAATGTTAATTTATCATACGTTGTAAATACTTTTATATTAACATTAAAAATGTTAATGACATCCTACGGTTAAAGTTTTATTATATTAACATTAAAAATGTTAATTACATCATACGGTGTTATCTTTAACATTAAAAATGTTATTTTACACATGCGGTGAAATTACTATTTAATTAACATTAAAAATAATGTTAATTGCTCATGCGGTGTAGTTTCTTATTATTAACGTTTAAAAATAATGTTACTTTCTCATACCATGTAAATTCCTTATATTTAACATTAAACAAAATGTTAATTTCTCATCACTTTAATTTTACATAATTCAATGTAAATTTCATGTTAACAAAAATTCCTACTTTGGTTTTACATAATTAAATGTAAATTTATGTCATTCCAAATTTCATACCTTAATTTTACATAATTAAATGTAAATTTAATGTTAACACCAATTCCTTCTTTAATTACATTGATAAAAATGTAATCTTTTTCCTACGGTGAAGTCCTTGAATATATTACATTAATAAAAATGTAAACTTTATTTACATATCACATTCTTAATAAAATAAAACGTAAACTTTAGTTACATTTCACATTCTCAATTTGTTTACATAAAATAAAAGGTAAACTTTAGTTAAATTTCTAAAAATTTAAAATTTCACCTGCGGAGTAAATTCTTATATATATTACATTAATAAGAATGTATATTGTGCATACAGTTAAAATTACCATTTTATTTACATTACAATTTATTCACATTAATAAAAATGTGTTACATGTCTAATAATTTATTTTATTCACATAAGTAAAAATGTGAAATTTTACATGCCCCATATTAAATTCATAATATTAACATTAAAAATGTTAATGTCATCATATGGTTGAATTTTTATAATATTAACATTAAAAATGTTAATGTACATACGGTTGAATTTTTATGATATTAACATTAAAAATGTTATTTTCATCCTACGTTTTATTTCTTTTTATATTAACATAAAAAAAAATGTTAATGTACACTTGCGGTAAAATTACTATTTAATTAACATTAAAAATGTTAATTTTTCATGCATTGAAAATTACTTATTATTAACATCAAAATAAATGTCAATTTTTCCCTATTTCAATTTAAAAAAAAAGAATAGGTAAATTTCATCACAAGTCGCGTTCTTATTTACATCAAATAAACTGTAAATTCTCATCACATCGCATAACAACATCCAAATACAACAATAGGATCAGATTCGATACTAACATCGAGGTAAATTGCAAGATGGGGTTTCACACAGCATATGTAAAATTAACATGGCATGGTTAAATAAATAACACATAAATAATTTTAATTAATTATGAATTCAGATTTAAGCCTAAAATTTCAGATCTAATCACATAGCACTATAGGCAATTTAGATTCCACATCATATGTTGTGAACGGTTTAGATCTATGTTTAAACATCGTGTCATGTTAATTCTACTGTTAATAATCATGCAAATAATAATTAAATAAATTAAATTAAATTTAAAAATAAAATTCTCACAGTGTTTGGTCAGAGAAGAAGATTCAGGTTCGATCAGATTTGATGTTCGAGTTCAAAACAATTGCGGATCTGGGACAATTCTAATGCAAATTCATAGGAAAAATCAAAATCAGCTTTTTACAACTGGCTATGTAACGCTTAAAAGCATGGGGAAATCTGAAACAAAATCTACCTTAGAACGTTCAAAACTTCAAATTCGATTTTCTGGAGTTGTAGTTGACGAAACGACGAGCCGTTTGTTGGAGAAGGACCGGCTACGAGAGAGCTACGCACGGCCAGAAGTTGGCGAGGTGCGGCGGCGGCGTGGGGCCCAGGGGAGGCTGCGACCGGCGGACCTTTGGAGGGACGGGGCGGGCGGATCGAGGCACGAGAATGGCTGAGGTTTGTACCAAATCGAAGAGCTCGGCGAGAGCTTCGAAACGAGTACTCACACGCCAAATTCCGTTAAGAAATGAGAGAGAAAACTGAGTTTGAATTTTTGAAGGCCATGGGTTAAAGTGGCGGCTGAAGTAACGTGGAAGAGGAGAGATGAACAGTGTTTTCGGATTTTATAATATTATATTGGGGTTACAAGAAAATAGGCGGAAGGAAGAACATCGGTCAAATTTTAGTTTTAAGGACGCGGCTTTGTTTTTTACATTAGAAGGACGCACAACTTTAATTTTCGGCTGAAGGAAATTTATTCCCAAAAAATAAAATCGTCAGTCTTCTTCCAAGCCTTTCAAGTCGCCGCCTCGTCTCCAAGCCATCTCCGCCTCTCCGAGCCGTCGCCGCCTCTCCAAGCCACCGCCGCCTCTCCAAGCGCTAGCTGTCACCTGAAATCGTGTAGTTTCTATCAAATTTGATCGATCCATTTCAAATCGTGTATTTTATGTCAAATCAAACGAGTTTTTCATTCTTGTTGTGATTTTCTATTTTGAGAGAAAGAAATTACGTTGCTGTGATTTGTTTCAACCGATTTTGGTTTCTGCCCAGGAAAATGATATTTGAAACTATCATTCCTCCATGTGTTATGAATTTTGCTCTATTACATGTGCTGTTTAGTTTGATGTCCTTGTATCTTATGCCTGATTTGATTTTTTGTTAGTTTCAGACTGTTTTTTGAATTTGCTCAAGTGTGATGCAAATATTGTCTGATTTTTATTCTATTTGATTTTCTCTATTGATTGTGTTTGTGGTTTTTCGCATTTGACAATGCTTATTATACCCAAATGTGTTATATTCTTCTATTATTAAGTTCACCAAATGATAGTTGAATTTTGTATTTTTTTTTTTAAAGTGGATTGTCGCGTGTAGAACATACTAAATGATGGCTAAATATAACATTGTATTTGTAAAATGAATTAGTAGATAAGGAATATGATAAGTGATAGTCAAATTTAGCATTTTATTTTTTAAAATGAACTAGCATGTACGAATATGCTAAACTATAGATGATTTTAACATTGTATTTTTAAGCTAGAAAACTAGCATGTATAGATAAGATAAATGATAGTTGAATTTAGCATTGTATTTTTAAAAGTGACCTAGCATGCGTATAATATTCTAAATGATAGTTGAATTTAGCACTATATTTGTAAATTAAACTAGTACTGCATGTAGAATATAAATAATGATAGTTTAATCTAGCATTGCATCTTTTAAAATGATTTAGCATTATATTATAAAAACGAATAAAGCATCATGTGTAGTATGCTAAATAATGGTTGAATATAGCATTATATTAAAAATATGAACTAACAGTATCAAGTATAATAAATGATAGTTGAATTTAGCGTTGTATTTTTAAATTGAACTAGCATGTGTGGATTACGTTACATGACGATTAAATATAACATTGTATTTGTAAAGTGAATTACATGTATAAAATATGAAAAATGATGGATGAATATAATATTGTATTCGTAAAATGAACTAGCATATACATAATATGACAAATGATGGTCAAATTTAGCATTTTATTTTTTAAAGTGAAATAACATATGTGCAATATGATAAATGATAGTTGAATATATCATTGTATTTTTAAAGTGAACTAGCATTATAATAGTTGTATATAACTATATTAAAAAAAGAACTAGCATGTATATAGCATTATATTATAAAATTGAATAGAGCATCATGTATATTAAGCTAAATAATGGTTGAATATAGCATTATTTAAAAATAAAATGAAATAACATGTATAAAGTATAATAAATGATAGTTGAATTTAGCATTGTATTTTTTAAATTGAAATAACATGTGTAGAATACGTTGCATGACATTTAAATATAACATTATAATTTTAGCATTGTATTAATAGAATGAACTAACATGTATAAAATATAATGAATGTAGTTGAATTTAGTATTGTATTTTTTAAAGTGAAATAACATATGTTCAATAATGCTAAATGCTATTTGAATATAGCATTGTATTTTTAAAGCGAGCTACCATGTATAAAATACAATAAATGATAATTGAGTTTATCATTTGTATTTTTGAAGTGAATAAGTACGTGTTGAATTTGCAAAATAATGTTTGAATATAGCATTATATTAGTAAAATGAACTAGCATGTATAGAATATAATAAATGCAATTGAATTTAGCATTGTATTTTTTTAAAGTGGACTAAAATGTGTAAAACATTTCAAATAATAGTTGTATACAACATTTGCATTTTTTGTCAAATACATGAGCGTGTGATGCAAATAAAGAATGCTAAATGAATAAAGCATTATAATTGTTGAAATATTGCAACATGCATTGTATATATGAAGAATGATAGATGCATATACTATGAAGAACGATAGATGCATATACCATTTCAGATTTTGAATTACAAATGCATGCATTTCATATGAAGAATAATAACTGATTAAATTATTTGAATTTTTTACATAAATAGTATGCATTGCATATGTAGAATGATATCTAAATATTGCATATAGTTGAGAGGTATACTAAATGGTTTTTCACATTTGACAATATTTATTATGCACAAATGTGTTATATTCTTCTATTATTAAGTTTACCAAATGATAGTTGAATTTTGTAGTTTTTTTAAAGTGGACTGACGTGTGTAGAACATACTAAATGATGACTGAATATAACATTGTATTTGTAAAATGAATGAGTAGATATGGAATATGATAAATGATAGTGTAACGACCCAGAAAATCTGAACCAATTTTTTTTTTTTTAATTGGCTAAAATAATGGATTTTAAATATTTAAGATAAATATTTTAAATAATGGCGATGAAAACTGAGTTTGAATCGACAATGGAAAACGAATATAATTAATTATAATTATATATAGAATTGAAAATGGCGCGGTAGTTCGATAATTCGATTTCAAACTTAAATT
Organism: Allium sativum; assembly: GCA_030737875.1. NCBI lineage: Eukaryota > Viridiplantae > Streptophyta > Magnoliopsida > Asparagales > Amaryllidaceae > Allium > Allium sativum. The sequence goes on along the minus strand of CM060919.1, from coordinate 790,709,579 downwards.
GAATATACCGGGAGCAGAACAATCCGGATTTTAGTGAAACCAAAAACATTAGGATCTAATTGATGATATCTTTCTAACGAATCCGACCAATCGAAATTTGATAGCGGGAATCAAAAGATATGTCCAGTTGAAAATGCTGAATAGTCGCTATGGAATTCAGGCCCTTAAAAATGGACATTTTGCAGATGACCTCGGATTTCGACGAAACCACTTTTGTTGGATCCGCAGTGTCAAGTTATTGTTAGGTTTCAAATTTCATAATTTTTCGAATCAATATGTGAGCGTGGCAAAGGAAAACGCGTTTGACCAGTTTCAGTTGATTTTAATCGACTGGAAATTGGCCATTTTTCAAACGGTCTCAGAATTCGACGAAACTAGTTTTGTTAAGACCGTATCGTCAATACGAAGCTAGAAAATATTTTTCTGCAATTTTTCCAGTCAGTATGTGGCCCCGGTAATTTGAAATGTACGTTTAAAATTCAATATAGTGATATAAATGTAAATTCAACGGAAACTGATTGTAACGATCAAATCAGCTTGCGATACATATCCCATTGTGTTCGGAATGGGGGTAAAACGCTATGGGCGACAGGCGGTGGGCCTCGTTTCGAGGTCGTATGTAAAAGTCAACCTTTTTGCGAAATTAAATAAATAATAAAATAATAAAATAATTTTAATTTCCCTCCCCTTTATCCTTCTTCCTGCCCCCCCCCCCCCCCCCGTTCACTTTTATTTCAATAAACAGAAAAAAAAAAGAAGAAGAAGAAAGCAGCAGCGGAAGCCGCCGCCTTCCCCGACGGTCAGAACTTCCACCGAGCCTCCGATATTCTCCCCCCCCCCCCTCTTCCTTGCACTCGTTCCCCCCTCCATCGATCGAAGCCATCGCGAGCTCCCCCCCGAAGCCATCGCCTCCCTGTTCGAATCTTCCCACCGCCGACCGCCACCAGAAACCCCCCCCCCCAGCCGACGACCTCCCACCGCCGACCGCCACCAGAAACCCCCCCTTTTTCTCTGTAAGTATTTCCTTTTTTTATTTTTATTTTATTATTTTATTTTATATAAGCAGAATTTAAAACTGGGTTTTTTACTTTAATTAGGTTTAAACTGTTTTTCTTTTAAAAGCAATTTAAAACTGATTTTATAAAATATTAAAAACTGATTTTATAAAATATTAAAAACTGATTTGTTTAAATATTAAAAACTGATTTTTATATAATAGTAAAAACTGATTTTTATATAATAGTAAAACTGATTTTTATATAATAGTAAAAACTGATTTTTTATAATAGTAAAACTGATTTTTTATAGAAGTAAAAACTGATTTTTTTTTATAATAGTAAAACTGATTTTTTTTATAGAAGTAAAAACTGATTTTTTTTATAATAGTAAAACTGATTTTTTTTATAGAAGTAAAAACAGATTTTTTTTATAATAGTAAAACTGATTTTTTATATAGAAGTAAAACTGATTTTTTTATATAGAAGTAAAACTGATTTTTTATATAGAAGTAAAAACTGATTTGTTTTAAAAATAAAAACTGATTTGTTTTAAAGGTAAAAACTTTAAATAGGAAAAAGGTTTAATCTTTAAAGAGAAAAAGGATTTGAACTTTAAGAAGTAAAAATCATATTTTTAGATATTGAAAGTCGAGGTAAAAATCATATTTTTATATATTGAAAGTCGAGGTAAAAAACATATTTTTATATATTGAATAGCGTAGTCAAAATTCGATTTTTATATATTGAATAACATAGTAAAAATTCGATTTTTACATATGTAGAGAATACGGGTGAAAGCGACAAAAAGGCGAAGATTTCTCTAAAGGAAGAGTCCTGGAATTGGATAGCTATTGGTGAGATTTCTGATTTAAAAATTATATATATGTGTGAAATGAAAGTGAATTGCTATATATATATATATATATATATATATATACGCCCCTCGTCCACAAACCATGGACGATATTTATTGGTTGAAATTGTTGTGAAAATTGATTGATAGCGATTGATTGTTTGGGATTGTTTGTGATTGATATTGGTTGATAGTGGTTGAAAAATACCCATTGGTGGTTGTAAAATATTTGGTTGAAACCACATAGGATTAGTTGTGGAAATGAAATAAATAAATACATGCCGCCTGCGTGCGAACTAGATGCATGATCCCCATTGTCAAAAACCGCGAGGTTTTAAGGTAGAGCGAGGAGCCGTACTAGGGACGGTGTCGGTTTAACTACCCTGCCGTTATGCTGCCGAAATTTTGAATAATATTTGTGTGTTTGAATTATGTTCATATGCTTAAACTATATTTATTCATTGTATAGAAAACATTCATGTGTTGAATTGATATTCATTCGTTGTTTAGAAATTCATGTGTTGAATGGTATTCATATTTTGAAATAAATTGTTCGATAATAAAAATCACATTTTTATCTATATATAGAAACTATAGAAAACATTCATGTGTTGAATTGATATTCATTCGTTGTTTAGAAATTCATGTGTTGAATGGTATTCATATTTTGAAATAAATTGTTCGATAATAAAAATCACATTTTTATCTATATATAGAAACTATAGAAAACATTCATGTGTTGAATTGATATTCATTCGTTGTTTAGAAATTCATGTGTTGAATGGTATTCATATTTTGAAATAAATTGTTCGATAATAAAAATCACATTTTTATCTATATATAGAAACTATAGAAAACATTCATGTGTTGAATTGATATTCATTCGTTGTTTAGAAATTCATGTGTTGAATGGTATTCATATTTTGAAATAAATTGTTCGATAATAAAAATCACATTTTTATCTATATATAGAAACTATAGAAAACATTCATGTGTTGAATTGATATTCATTCGTTGTTTAGAAATTCATGTGTTGAATGGTATTCATATTTTGAAATAAATTGTTCGATAATAAAAATCACATTTTTATCTATATATAAAAACTATAGAAAACATTCATGTGTTGAATTGATATTCATTCGTTGTTTAGAAATTCATGTGTTGAATGGTATTCATATTTTGAAATAAATTGTTCGATAATAAAAATCACATTTTTATCTATATATAGAAACTATAGAAAACATTCATGTGTTGAATTGATATTCATTCGTTGTTTAGAAATTCATGTGTTGAATGGTATTCATATTTTGAAATAAATTGTTCGATAATAAAAATCACATTTTTATCTATATATAGAAACTATAGAAAACATTCATGTGTTGAATTGATATTCATTCGTTGTTTAGAAATTCATGTGTTGAATGGTATTCATATTTTGAAATAAATTGTTTTATAATAAAAATCCCTTTTTATCGACTATATGAACTATATAGAAGAATAGTGTTTTGGAAATGAATTGTTTTACAATAAAAATCACATTTTTATTGTATGCATAAATCGTTGAAATGTGAAGTGTTAAAAATAGCCACTTGTTCAAAATAAACATATATGAGTTAAAATATTTATTAATTAGCTAATGAAATGATTTGCACCTATTTATGTAGCATTAGAAGGAATGGTGTTTTTAAACCGAATAGAAATCAAATATGAAGTCGAATAGAAAATGATAAATGATAAGAACTGTATATATGCAAAGGGGCTAGAGAAGAGGAATAAAATTTTGTGCCCGACAAATAGGTACACATTTACTGATTTGTTTGGGTGATGATTTTGAGCTTGTTGGCTAGCCGCTTGGCTTTTTCTTTTTCTTTTTGAGATTAGAAGGACCGGGACGCTATTTGCGATTTCCCGATGCTCCCGGTGCAGGGGAGGTTATGGCGAAATTTTTCCAAAATTTAAGGTGTTAGAAAAATTTTTGAAGTGAAAACGATATGGAAATTGTTGAATGAACTATATTTATATAAATATATAAATATAAATAAAATTAAAACGAAACGAAGCCGTGCAGTTCGCATTTTGAAACCGTGATTTCAAACAACTAGTACGGGAAATCCGACCATTGGATTTTCCCGAAATCTCAACCGTCGGGTTCGCCTTGGAATAATCTTTCCAACGGCACCAACCTTGTTAAAATCCAACGGTTGGATTGTCTGGAATGTTTAATTCAATTCTGAAGAAAAACAGCGCCAGAAACGATTATATTTATGTATATATATAAATATAATTATATTTAATCGAATAACGACGCTGCAGTTCGTATTTTGAAATCGAAATTTCAAACGATTGTACCGGGAGATCCGACCGTCGGATTTTCCCGAAACTGGAACCGTTGGATTCGTTTTGAAAAGACCTTTCTAATGATGTAAATTTTGTGAAGATCCAACGGTTAGATTTTCAGATATGTGTAAATCAAATCTGGAGAAAAACAGCGCCACGACCGCCTTATGGCCCGAAGCGTCGTTTTGAATAAATTAGCTATTTTAAAATAAATAAAAATAGCGATAAATAGTTATAAAATATCATAAGCGATATGGAATGGAAATAAACTGAATTTGCTCGATTTAGGTTGTATTTGATGGTTGAATGTGTTTGGTGTGAAAATTACATTAAAGAACAATATTGGTGTTGTCGAATAATTTAACCATTGAAATGAATCGATTTGAAATTCTAAATATACGTGAATTATTTGAAAAGGCCGAGTTAATTCTCATTTCGAATAATTGACCGATGATTGAAAGTCGAAGATGAAGACGACGGTCGAAGACCGGAGATCTTCACCTCGTTTGGATGGTAACCGAGGTCCTGATTGGGAGGCATCCCGAAATATGGATAATGAGTGGTGATCGTCCAGACGTACGTGGTGATCGAAGGGTTTGCGAGGTATTTAGTGCCTCCGGTTTCGTTCAGACCCAAAACGGACTTGTAAATGGACTGTGTGTCCGACATTGGATTTTATTCTGTATTGATTGATCTCTGTTAAATATACATCTGTTTGGCGGCGGAGAATTTATTCTTTTGCTTAACGCCTTTCTCTGAGACGTACGAGCTCAGAGGTTGTATATCGATGGACATCAATCGCATGGCGTGAATTGCCTGTGTGGCATGCTAAGATGCAGTGATCAGGGCTTCTGTTGAAAAGCAAAGTCTTGTGGTGATGATCAAAGCACCGCCTGTGTGGCGTAGCTTTGTGTATAACGTGAATTCGCGAGCCTCACACCCCGGTATGAACCTAAAACGGGAGAGGACATCAGGGAGGGCCTGCGTTTCTTCCTAGCTAGGGTGGTGTCAGTGACCTACCAGCCCTGACATTTATATACTTTTCACCTATGTGGTTGTTGCTGTTGCGAGGCGCCTCGGTTTGATCGGACGATCCGGGTCCGACGGAGTCATTCGTTGGCTCATTTACGCCCCAAAGGGCGGGGAAACGCAGTGTTCAGGCATTTTAATCCACATCGGTGGACCGGCCCTGACGATCCTAAGGCTTGACAGAGTACTTGCCTGAGGCTCGGGCTAGGCAGTCTCGAATTCGGTAAGGACTATCTTTTGCCTTGGTTCATGACGGAAATCCAATTTCCAAATACAACATCGTGCGGTTTTGATTGTATATATATATATATATGGCGACATGATATATGGTACCCATGCCGTCTATGATTGATAGTTATGATTGAAATTGTTTTGAAACATATAAACACTAGCAATAATATCCAATGCCTTTGTTTTATTCGTATCAATCATATTTTGGCCATTATAAGGTAAAACTCTATCCTCCGGTTTGCGTTGCATTGTGTGATGGGAACTGAGTCTTATAATGGCCTCATTTTTATAAAAAGCATAGCAATGTTTAAAAAAAAAGATTTGTTTTAAAGCACTGGCAATCCAATGGAGTAAACCCGTTCCACGAAAGTGGCGTGGTCCTGTGATTAGCCAATTATATATATGTGTTGAGTGGATTTCTCATACCAGTCCCATGACTGACTCGTAGTTTGTTTCACTCTCGAACTCGGGTGCCCCTTTTTCTACACGGGCAGCCTTGTATTCAGGTTTAGCTGGTTCTTTCTGGATAGCTGGAGCTGAAGATGGATTCTATCATTTATTTCTTTTTATGCTGTTCAGCTCCTATTGTACATATTTTGTTTATTTCCGCTGTAGACATTTATGTATAGCTGAACTGTATTTGTACTAAGTAAGATCCTGTATACTTTGTAACTCTGATGATTACTTTATCCAGTATATCTTGTTGTTCATTATCTGGTGTATTTATTTAATTCTGTTCTGCTATTATCTGTTTCTGTGTTATATTCCAAAGATAACCTTGTTTCCGTGAGAACGGGAATTCGGGTCGTCTCATCGTGGTATCAGAGCTTTGGTTAAGCTTAGTTCTGGAATATAACATTTGAACGAATTCGTCAGAAATAGAACCAGTAGTGTTCTAGGATGGGTAACTCAATACAGATAGGATCAGCAATGTCCTAGTATGAGTACAGCAGAATCAGAATAACTCGTTAGAGATGGGGTCAGAAGTGCATCAGAACGAGTCAAGCGAAATATATTTTTAAATAACGTATTTGTGATTATATTTATAGTCTGGTTTTAGAAATATAATTTTTGAATATATAAAAGATATATATTTGAAAAGTTAAGAAGGTTAAAAACAATTGGATTGGTTGTTGTGTGGTGTGGGATTGTAGGTTTATCAAACCACTTTCGACTTTATTCCTTTTCGGGGACGAAAAGTTTTAAGTGGGGGAGATTGTAACGACCCAGAAAATCTGAACCAATTTAATTTTTTTTTAATTGGCTAAAATAATGGATTTTAAATATTTAAAATAAATATTTTAAATAATGGCGATGAAAACTGAGTTTGAATCGACAATGGAAAACGAATATAATTAATTATAATTATATATAGAATTGAAAATGGCGCGGTAGTTCGATAATTCGATTTCAAACTTAAATTGAATATACCGGGAGCAGAACAATCCGGATTTTAGTGAAACCAAAAACATTAGGATCTAATTGATGATATCTTTCTAACGAATCCGACCAATCGAAATTTGATAGCGGGAATCAAAAGATATGTCCAGTTGAAAATGCTGAATAGTCGCTATGGAATTCAGGCCCTTAAAAATGGACATTTTGCAGATGACCTCGGATTTCGACGAAACCACTTTTGTTGGATCCGCAGTGTCAAGTTATTGTTAGGTTTCAAATTTCATAATTTTTCGAATCAATATGTGAGCGTGGCAAAGGAAAACGCGTTTGACCAGTTTCAGTTGATTTTAATCGACTGGAAATTGGCCATTTTTCAAACGGTCTCAGAATTCGACGAAACTAGTTTTGTTAGGACCGTATCGTCAATACGAAGCTAGAAAATATTTTTCTGGAATTTTTCCAGTCAGTATGTGGCCCCGGTAATTTGAAATGTACGTTTAAAATTCAATATAGTGATATAAATGTAAATTCAACGGAAACTGATTGTAACGATCAAATCAGCTTGCGATACATATCCCATTGTGTTCGGAATGGGGGTAAAACGCTATGGGCGACAGGCGGTGGGCCTCGTTTCGAGGTCGTATGTAAAAGTCAACATTTTTGCGAAATTAAATAAATAATAAAATAATAAAATAATTTTAATTTCCCTCCCCTTTATCTTTCTTCCTGGCCCCCCCTCGTTCACTTTTATTTCAATAAACAGAAAAAAAAAGAAGAAGAAGAAAGCAGCAGCGGAAGCCGCCGCCTTCCCCGACGGTCAGAACTTCCACCGAGCCTCCGATCTTCTCCCCCCCCTTCCTTGCACTCGTTCCCCCCTCCATCGATCGAAGCCATCGCGAGCTCCCCCCCGAAGCCATCGCCTCCCTGTTCGAATCTTCCCACCGCCGACCGCCACCAGAAACCCCCACCCCAGCCGACGACCTCCCACCGCCGACCGCCACCAGAAACCCCCCCTTTTTCTCTGTAAGTATTTCCTTTTTTTTATTTTTATTTTATTATTTTATTTTTATTTTATATAAGCAGAATTTAAAACTGGGTTTTTTACTTTAATTAGGTTTAAACTGTTTTTCTTTTAAAAGCAATTTAAAACTGATTTTATAAAATATTAAAAACTGATTTTATAAAATATTAAAAACTGATTTGTTTAAATATTAAAAACTGATTTTTATATAATAGTAAAAACTGATTTTTATATAATAGTAAAACTGATTTTTATGTAATAGTAAAAACTGATTTTTTTATAATAGTAAAACTGATTTTTTATAGAAGTAAAAACTGATTTTTTTTATAATAGTAAAACTGATTTTTTTTATAGAAGTAAAAACTGATTTTTTTTTATAATAGTAAAACTGATTTTTTTTATAGAAGTAAAAACTGAATTTTTTTATAATAGTAAAACTGATTTTTTATATAGAAGTAAAACTGATTTTTTATATAGAAGTAAAACTGATTTTTTATATAGAAGTAAAAACTGATTTGTTTCAAAAATAAAAACTGATTTGTTTTAAAGGTAAAAACTTTAAATAGGAAAAAGGTTTAATCTTTAAAGAGAAAAAGGATTTGAACTTTAAGAAGTAAAAATCAGATTTTTAGATATTGAAAGTCGAGGTAAAAATCATATTTTTATATATTGAAAGTCGAGGTAAAAATCATATTTTTATATATTGAATAGCGTAGTCAAAATTCGATTTTTATATATTGAATAACATAGTAAAAATTCGATTTTTACATATGTAGAGAATACGGGTGAAAGCGACAAAAAGGCGAAGATTTCTCTAAAGGAAGAGTCGTGGAATTGGATAGCTATTGGTGAGATTTCTGATTTAAAAATTATATATATGTGTGAAATGAAAGTGAATTGCTATATATAAATATCTATATATATATATATATATATATATATATATATATATACGCCCCTCGTCCACAAACCATGGACGATATTTATTGGTTGAAATTGTTGTGAAAATTGATTGATAGCGATTGATTGTTTGGGATTGTTTGTGATTGATATTGGTTGATAGTGGTTGAAAAATACCCATTGGTGGTTGTAAAATATTTGGTTGAAACCACATAGGATTAGTTGTGGAAATGAAATAAATAAATACATGCCGCCTGCGTGCGAACTAGATGCATGATCCCCATTGTCAAAAACCGCGAGGTTTTAAGGTAGAGCGAGGAGCCGTACTAGGGACGGTGCCGGTTTAACTACCCTGCCGTTATGCTGCCGAAATTTTGAATAATATTTGTGTGTTTGAATTATGTTCATATGCTTAAACTATATTTATTCATTGTATAGAAAACATTCATGTGTTGAATTGATATTCATTCGTTGTTTAGAAATTCATGTGTTGAATGGTATTCATATTTTAAAATAAATTGTTCGATAATAAAAATCACATTTTTATCTATATATAGAAACTATAGAAAACATTCATGTGTTGAATTGATATTCATTCGTTGTTTAGAAATTCATGTGTTGAATGGTATTCATATTTTGATATAAATTGTTCGATAATAAAAATCACATTTTTATCTATATATAGAAACTATAGAAAACATTCATGTGTTGAATTGATATTCATTCGTTGTTTAGAAATTCATGTGTTGAATGGTATTCATATTTTGAAATAAATTGTTCGATAATAAAAATCACATTTTTATCTATATATAGAAACTATAGAAAACATTCATGTGTTGAATTGATATTCATTCGTTGTTTAGAAATTCATGTGTTGAATGGTATTCATATTTTGAAATAAATTGTTCGATAATAAAAATCACATTTTTATCTATATATAGAAACTATAGAAAACATTCATGTGTTGAATTGATATTCATTCGTTGTTTAGAAATTCATGTGTTGAATGGTATTCATATTTTGAAATAAATTGTTCGATAATAAAAATCACATTTTTATCTATATATAAAAACTATAGAAAACATTCATGTGTTGAATTGATATTCATTCGTTGTTTAGAAATTCATGTGTTGAATGGTATTCATATTTTGAAATAAATTGTTCGATAATAAAAATCACATTTTTATCTATATATAGAAACTATAGAAAACATTCATGTGTTGAATTGATATTCATTCGTTGTTTAGAAATTCATATGTTGAATGGTATTCATATTTTGAAATAAATTGTTCGATAATAAAAATCACATTTTTATCTATATATAGAAACTATAGAAAACATTCATGTGTTGAATTGATATTCATTCGTTGTTTAGAAATTCATGTGTTGAATGGTATTCATATTTTGAAATAAATTGTTTGATAATAAAAATCCCTTTTTATCGACTATATGAACTATATAGAAGAATAGTATTTTGGAAATGAATTGTTTTACAATAAAAATCACATTTTTATTGTATGCATAAATCGTTGAAATGTGAAGTGTTAAAAATAGCCACTTGTTCAAAATAAACATATATGAGTTAAAATATTCATTAATTAGCTAATGAAATGATTTGCACCTATTTATGTAGCATTAGAAGGAATGGTGTTTTTAAACCGAATAGAAATCAAATATGAAGTCGAATAGAAAATGATAAATGATAAGAACTGTATATATATGTACATGCAATATTCATTGAACAGGTTATAGCAAAGGGGCTAGAGAAGAGGAATAAAATTTTGTGCCCGACAAATAGGTACACATTTACTGATTTGTTTGGGTGATGATTTTGAGCTTGTTGGCTAGCCGCTTGGCTTTTTCTTTTTCTTTTTGAGATTAGAAGGACCGGGACGCTATTTGCGATTTCCCGATGCTCCCGGTGCAGGGGAGGTTATGGCGAAATTTTTCCAAAATTTAAGGTGTTAGAAAATTTTTTGAAGTGAAAACGATATGGAAATTGTTGAATGAACTATATTTATATAAATATATAAATATAAATAAAATTAAAACGAAACGAAGCCGTGCAGTTCGCATTTTGAAACCGTGATTTCAAACAACTAGTACGGGAAATCCGACCATTGGATTTTCCCGAAATCTCAACCGTCGGGTTCGCCTTGGAATAATCTTTCCAACGGCACCAACCTTGTTAAAATCCAACGGTTGGATTGTCTGGAATGTTTAATTCAATTCTGAAGAAAAACAGCGCCAGAAACGATTATATTTATTTATATATATATATATAATTATATTTAATCGAATAACGACGCTGCAGTTCGTATTTTGAAATCGAAATTTCAAACGATTGTACCGGGAGATCCGACCGTCGGATTTTCCCGAAACTGGAACCGTTGGATTCGTTTTGAAAAGACCTTTCTAATGATGTAAATTTTGTGAAGATTCAACGGTTAGATTTTCAGATATGTGTAAATCAAATCTGGAGAAAAACAGCGCCACGGCCGCCTTATGGCCCGAAGCGTCGTTTTGAATAAATTAGCTATTTTAAAATAAATAAAAATAGCGATAAATAGTTATAAAATATCATAAGCGATATGGAATGGAAATAAACTGAATTTGCTCGATTTAGGTTGTATTTGATGGTTGAATGTGTTTGGTGTGAAAATTACATTAAAGAACAATATTGGTGTTGTCGAATAATTTAACCATTGAAATGAATCGATTTGAAATTCTAAATATACGTGAATTATTTGAAAAGGCCGAGTTAATTCTCATTTCGAATAATTGACCGACGATTGAAAGTCGAAGATGAAGACGACGGTCGAAGACCGGAGATCTTCACCTCGTTTGGATGGTAACCGAGGTCCTGATTGGGAGGCATCCCGAAATATGGATAATGAGTGGTGATCGTCCAGACGTACGTGGTGATCGAAGGGTTTGCGAGGTATTTAGTGCCTCCGGTTTCGTTCAGACCCAGAACGGACTTGTAAATGGACTGTGTGTCCGACATTGGATTTTATTATGTGTTGATTGATCTCTTTTAAATATACATCTGTTTGGCGGCGGAGAATTTATTCTTTTGCTTAACGCCTTTCTCTGAGACGTACGAGCTCAGAGGTTGTATATCGATGGACATCAATCGCATGGCGTGAATTGCCTGTGTGGCATGCTAAGATGCAGTGATCAGGGCTTCTATTGAAAAGCAAAGTCTTGTGGTGATGATCAAAGCACTGCTTGTGTGGCGTAGCTTTGTGTATAACGTGAATTCGCGAGCCTCACACCCCGGTATGAACCTAAAACGGGAGAGGACATCAGGGAGGGCCTGCGTTTCTTCCTAGCTAGGGTGGTGTCAGTGACCTACCAGCCCTGACATTTATATACTTTTCACCTATGTGGTTGTTGCTGTTGCGAGGCGCCTCGGTTTGATCGGACGATCCGGGTCCGACGGAGTCATTCGTTGGCTCATTTACGCCCCAAAGGGCGGGGAAACGCAGTGTTCAGGCATTTTAATCCACATCGGTGGACCGGCCCTGACGATCCTAAGGCTTGACAGAGTACTTGTATGAGGCTCGGGCTAGGCAGTCTCGAATTCGGTAAGGACTATCTTTTGCCTTGGTTCATGACGGAAATCCAATTTCCAAATACGACATCGTGCGGTTTTGATTGTATATATATATGGCGACATGATATATGGTACCCATGCCGTCTATGATTGATAGTTATGATTGAAATTGTTTTGAAACATATAAACACTAGCAATAATATCCAATGCCTTTGTTTTATTCGTATCAATCATATTTTGGCCATTATAAGGTAAAACTCTATCCTCCGGTTTGCGTTGCATTGTGTGATGGGAACTGAGTCTTATAATGGCCTCATTTTTATAAAAAGCATAGCGATGTTTAAAAAAAAAGATTTGTTTTAAAGCACTGGCAATCCAATGGAGTAAACCCGTTCCACGAAAGTGGCGTGGTCCTGTGATTAGCCAATTATATATATGTGTTGAGTGGATTTCTCATACCAGTCCCATGACTGACTCGTAGTTTGTTTCACTCTCGAACTCGGGTGCCCCTTTTTCTACACGGGCAGCCTTGTATTCAGTTTTAGCTGGTTCTTTCTGGATAGCTGGAGCTGAAGATGGATTCTATCATTTATTTCTTTTTATGCTGTTCAGCTCCTATTGTACATATTTTGTTTATTTCCGCTGTAGACATTTATGTATAGCTGAACTGTATTTGTACTAAGTAAGATCCTGTATACTGTGTAACTCTGATGATTACTTTATCCAGTATATTTTGTTGTTCATTATCTGGTGTATTTATTTAATTCTGTTCTGCTATTATCTGTTTCTGTGTTATATTCCAAAGATAACCTTGTTTCCGTGAGAACGGGAATTCGGGTCGTCTCAGATAGTCAAATTTAGCATTTTATTTTTTAAAATGAACTAGCATGTACGAATATGCTAAACTATAGATGATTTTAACATTGTATTTTTAAGTTGAACTGGTAAGTATAAAATATGATAAATGATAGTTAAATTTAACGCTTCATTTTTGAGGTGAAGTAGGACGTAGTGTATACAAAATGATGGTTAAATGTAGCAATGTATTTATAGAGTGAACTAGAATGTACAGATCATAATAAATGATAGTTGAATTCAACATCGTATTTTTAAAATGCACTAGCATGTATCGAATATGCTAAATGATAGCTGAATATAGCATTGTATTTTTAAAGCAAACTAGCACATATAAGATATGAAAAATGATACACAAATATGCAATTGAATTTAGCATTGTATTTTTAAATTGAACTAACATGTGTAGAATACGTTACATGACGATTAAATACAACATTGTATTTTTAAAGTGAATCATGTATAAAATATTAAAATTGATAGTTGTATATAACATTATATTCGTAAAGTGAACTAGAATGTATAAAATGTGATAAATGATAGTTGAATTTAGCATTGTATTTTTTAAAGTGAAATAACATATGTCCAATATTATAAATGATAGTTGAATATAGCATTGTTTTTTTAAAGTGAAATAACATATGTGCAATATGATAAATGATTGTAGAGCCTAGTAACATATTTAAGAATATGATAAATGATAGACTGACATAGCATTTTAACTATATGCAAAACGATAATATAATTTAGCATTTTTGAACTAGCATGTATAGAATATAATGAATGTAGTTGAATTTAGCATTATATTTTTTAAAAGTGGACTAGAATGTGTAAAACATGTAACGACCCGGGTTTTTAAACAATTAGTTTTAAATATTTAATATCGTTTAAATATTGTATTAATAATAAATAAATAAATAAATAAAAAAAATCAAAGCAAAATCTTTTCAAAATCCTATAGCCGACCTACCCATTGTACAACGCAACCATCACCTTCCTCGAGCTGAAATAACTGTTCCCCATCTTCGTTACAAAGCTAAACAAGATTTTAATGATTCGTACTGTTTGTTTCTTCACTCCTGTCTATAAATCAAGCCGCTGCCCTCTTTACCGTCATTTACCAAAACCAGAAAACATACTGCAAGTTTCATTTCCATTTTTTCTTCCTTTGGAGTAGTTGCGAAAATCAATCCATCGTTTACAATGAAGAGTAAAGTGAATAGAATCGAACTCTTTTCCCTTTTCACTTGAAATCGCGAATCGCGATTTATGCCAGTAATCCACCAGAGCTTGAAATCATATCGCGAAAGACCCTGGACCTTTCTGACGCTCGGCAGCGAGATGAAGGGGGTCTTCGTCGGTTTGTTTGGGTGTTCGACAGTCGCTCTGGTGAAGGAACTAGGTTTCGATGGTGAACTCGGGAATCCATTACTTCGAAGGTGGTCGGTTTGGGTATTAGCGCGATGGGATGGGAAGGGGGTGTTGGTGGCCGACTTGTGGGATCAGGAGGAGCAGTGTGACGGTGGAAGGGCGTGCGGTGTCAAATGGAAGAGGGAGTGCGTTCTACTGTTGGGTGATGGTATGGAGTCTGCAGTAAGGACTGATGGGGCTGGTTTGGATTTGTAAATGGAGATCGACTGCCAGTTGCTCGATGAAATGCCAATGTGGATCAGGGCAGTTTTTGGAGCTGTTTCGGAAAACGTTGATCATCGATGGTTGAATTGGTTCGCGGATGGTCAAGTAGATTGCTATCGAAATAAGATATCGTAGGTGAAAGAAGAATTCAACTCAAATAGATAATATCCGCAACAAAACGGAATTTAAATGGATATTCGAGCAAAGGAAATCTCGGTGAGTAAATCTCACTCACCTTTAGAATTATTTTTATTTCATTAAAAATAAATTGTTTGTTGCTTGTTGAATGCTTTCTGGTTGTTTTATATATATTAGTTATTTAGGCTATATATATATATATATATATATTGGGTTAGTTGATTGGTTGGATTCCCGCAGTCTCATTAGCGGATGCCCGCAGTTTCATAGCGGATGATTACCCTATACGCCCCACGCTATGATTAGTGGATGACCTTCTATACCACGATATTCTGCCACGAAGCAGAATGGGTATTATTTATGTGCTAACATCTGTGGATGCAGGAAAACAGGTTGGAGGAATCCAACTGGATTCCTCAAAAATAAATTATCTGTTTGTTTATTTGTTTGCATATATATTGTTATATATGATGTGTTAGAAAAATAAACAATTGGTTGCTTTGTGTGTTTTATCACTGGGCTTAAGTAACGACATTTAAAAATATCGTGGAAAGAGTATTTGAGATTTAAAGAGAAAATTCTATTTTAATAGAATTTGAATTTCAAATGGAAATAAAAATATAAACTTGTTTTAAAATAAAACAAGTAGTTTCTTTATAAACGAAGTTTATAAATAGTTCTTTTATAACGAAGTTATAAATGAAATAAAAAGAATTATCATTTGATAATTCAAAAATAGAAATGCAAGCGTGAAATTGGGATTTGAAATGAAATTTCAAAATAGGATGTGAAAGGAAGTTTTTAAAATATATAACTCAAATGAAATTTGAGTATAACATTTGAATTTTTAAAAGGAGTTTAAATGTTTGAATTTTAAAAGAAGAATTGAATAGATTTAAAATATAGAATTTCAAAGAAGAATTTAATAGAATTTGAAATATAGAATTTCAAAGAAGAATTCAAATGTGAGATTTGAATAGAGATTTGAATTGGAATTCAAACATGAAGTTTGAATAGAGATTTGAAATAGAAATTCGAGTATTGAATTTGAACATGGAATTGAATATAGAAATTCAAGTAGAAATTCGAATATGAAATTTCAAAAATAGAATTTGAAATAAACTTTGAAAATAGGATTTTCGAAGTAGAATTGGAAATAGAAATTTCAAATTAGGATTTCAAAATAAGAAATCCAAATGGTTTTGAAATGGGATTTGAATTCAGGGGAATTCAAATGGGTTTGAGTGAAGAAATTCAAATGGTGTTAAAAATAAGTTTGAATATTAGAATTCAAATGGGGTTGGAGATGAATTTGAATATTAGAATTCAAATGGAAAAGGAAAAATGGAATTTGAATGTAAGAAATTCAAATTGAATTCAAATAAGATTTAATCTATGGGATTTGAATATGAAATTCAAATGGGTTTTAAACTATGGAATTTTGAATATAGAATTTAAAAAGGAGTTTGAATATTGAATTTAAATAGAATTCAAATATAGAAATTGGGATATAGAAAGTTCAAATGGAATTTGAAAAATATATGAATATATATATATTAAATGGAATTGAACTCATTTTAAGAAGTTTAAAAGTTTATATATATATATATATATATAATTAAAACGAACTCGCCGCAGCGCTGCAGTTCGTAAAATAGCGATTCGAACTTCAATCGAATATACAGGACTCAATTGAAGTCGGAATTCTTCGAAACAAGAAACGTCCGGACCGGTTTGATAATAGTTTTCTAATGAAGAAGAAAAACCTGAATTTCGTCGTATAGATTTTGAGTTATGTCAAAATCAAATTTTCAGAAAAACAGCGCTAGAATCGTTTTAAAACCAAAACGGTTTATTTAAGATTATAAAAGGGTTTTAAGCAAATAAAATCCGAAGGTTTCTATTTAAAAATTTCAGAGTTGAGTTGTAAAATATATGTGAATTCAAGTTGTGAAAAATGAATATGATTTTGAAACAGAAACCAGATTTTGATTTATTGAATAGAATTAACTAAATTGAATAGAAAATTAGTTAAAGAGATTTCGAATGAATATTGGGTTTGAATAAGTAAATTCGATTTGAAAATTTATATTCGAAATTAAAAAGGGAAACTAGAATTGAAATTCAATTTGGTGGTGAGCAAGTTAAACATTTTGTTTAAACATGTTATGTTCAACAAAGAAGTGAAATAGGCAAAATGGCCGATTTAAAGAATAAACGGGCGAAACTGAATTCAAACGATTAGACGGTATTGAATGGAATTGAAAATAGGTGAACAGGTGTTAAACAGATATGGGATGGAGTATATGAAGATTTTTATTTATGTGCCCGACAAAAAGGTACATGTTTAATTCATATATGGGATTTATGCGCCGTATCGGCAAGCCGCTTGGCTTTTCCTTTTTCTTTTTGATTGAGGAAGGTACCGGGAAGCTATTTGAAATTTCCCGATGCTCCCGATACAGGGGAGGTTATGGCGAAATTTTCCGGAAATTTAAGGAGTTAGAATATTTTTAAGATATTTTGATAATTAAGGATCATTATATCGACGTATTGAATTCGATAGTAAAGTGAATATAAAATCGAATGTTGAAAAAGGGATAGAGATAAGTAATTGAAATTGTTTTCAATTGCAAATAGAGGCATTTTCTAATATATAGAAAATAAAGGAAGTTATTATTTGGAAACGTTTTCCAAATGGCATAAGAGCCAAGAATGATTATTGAAAATATTTGGCTAACAAATATTGATTGAGAAAATAGAGAAGTGGTTTAATTAATGAAATATTAATTAAAGAGCCCAGTGATTTGTTGATATGTTTGGATGAACACTTGTTTTTATTCGATAGTTAAATCACAGACTATCGAAGTTTTTGACCATCGTTGTCAATATGGAGAGACCGGTTGGATTATTATCCGAAGAACCACTCCGTATCGGCATTAGCGTTGCGAACCAAGTATGCTGAATATATTGAAGACGGAGTGAAGTGCAAGGGCTTTTCTATTTATAGAAATAGTGCCTTCGGTTTCGTTCAGTCCCAGAACGAACGTAAATGGACGAATGTCTGACAGAGTATTTCCAATGATCAAATGGGTTGGTCTGTATGAATATATATGGTTGCAACGGATTTATCCCTTAGCATAATATCCAGAATATTTGTGCAAACTCAACTAGTGATTAACGGATCTGATGATGTGGCATTCAAAGTGATTGTGCTATCAATGAATGGTAAGTATGCGTAGCCTCAGGCCTCAACAACCGGGAAAGGACAAAAATCGGGCAGGCAGCATGGCTATGTGGGTCGCACCCATTAGGGTGTATAATCACCTATCTAGAGAAATTCCTTTTGTTTCTAAATCTATCGATTCTGCCCATTCGGGAAACGGTGGTTTGAGTCCAACCGTTGGTGATATACATTCGATACACTCAAGCGAAATGAGTGGTCGGTCATGTGTGGGCCGGGTTGCAAGACGTTCTTGTTGAACCCAGGTGTATTCGCCTCTAGAGATACATCATCGGAAGGTGGTTCCATACCTTGTCATGTTGGAAATCCAATCTCCAATAAGCGCCATGCGGTTTTTGATTTTATACTATATATGTGGAGCGTGAGATGCAAGCGTTCTGCTATTTGGTTATTTACTTGATGTAGACATTATTATAATATCACTGGATTTTCGTATCAAAGTGTTTTGGGGTTATAGTAAGGTAAAAACCGTCCGTGTTTATGTGTGGGCTGGTCTTACTATTATCTTTTCTTTTGAAAGGATTTTTTTTAAGTTAAACAAGTGGTTGGAGTTTACTCACACCAGTCCCATGACTGACCCAGAGTTTATTTTGTTTTGTTTCCCCTAAACTCTTGGGTGCCCAAATTTGTACGGGCAGTCAAGTGTTTCAGGCTTTTACAGATACACTTGGAGGAGCTTGAAGCTGGAGGCTTCAACGTTAGTTATCTAGAGTTACTTCCGCTGAATCAAATGTTATGTGTACTCTGATGATGGTATGTATATATGTACAAAACAGATTTGTATTTTGAAGCTTATGTTATATAATATATTTTCTTCGTTCCGCTGTGAGTTGTGATCTTCGTTTTTCTTCTATTCTAATATTTCTTTCTTTCTATTTCTCATCCTCTAACTTCTTTCTAATAATGAGTCGTATTTCTGTGTTATTTGGGTTGGACGTGTGGTGTATTTAGTCAACTCAGGTAGCATGGATTTTCGGGTCGTTACAGTGGTATCAGAGCTTAGGTTGAGCGAACACCTAGGCTTGTGTGGCATGTGCTCATTAGAGATAGGGTCAGTAGTACCCTTGAATTAGTTGAGTATATATACGAGAGCGCGTATTTGTAAATTGATATAAAAGCTGTTTTATATTGTGTTGGCTTGACTGTTGGGTAATTTATGAATTCTGGTCGAATCGTGGGACGCCACGACGTCGATAGGAGTTTCTAAATACTTGAACAGAAGATTGAACACGATATAGTTTTAAAATGGGTAGATGAAATAATTTTACCCAAAATTCTATTTTGATATATAACTAATAATTTTCTGAAATTATTGGATGTGTTGATTGTTATCGTTATAATCAAATTTGATTATAAAAATTGGAATGGTTATATATAACCAAAATAAAATTTGTATAGGAATTAAATATACAAATGAGATGAATTAGAATTTAATTCAAACCAGAATTAAGAATTTAAATCCTGGGGAGTTTGAAATATTTTTTAAAGTATATTAAAACAATATAGATTTGTTTTAGAAGGATTTGAAAGAAAATCATTTTAGATGAATTTTGAAATAATAAAGCACTGGACTCACTTCAGTGGCTGGGAAATAATTCTGATGATGATTGCAACATCATCAGTGTTCATTTCCAAGTTTCTAAGTGATGAATTGCTACCTTAGAAAAAAAAAAGTTTTGATGGAATTTGTTTGAAAGGAAAACAATTGGTTTGAATATTCAAATGTTTTGAATTTGAAATGAAAATAAATATATGTATATATTTATGGGATTTCAAAAGAATTTGAAAAGAAAACCCTGGGATTTGGATTCTGGAATTAAAATTTAACTGAAACAAGTTAAATGGGTCGAAGTGAGTGAATTGATTAGAATCAATTTGAATAAGTTATTGGAATATAGATTGGATATAAATGGATTGATCATAGATCATTCGAATTGAATGAAGGAAGACCAAAAGTTTTGGTGGGATTAAATTTGTTGAAATATGAGGAGTTGAGTTTCAACATAAGTGGATTGTTGAAAGGTAATGGATTTGTATCATTTTTCCTAACTTAGCAATTTCGAGGACGAAATTATTTTAAGGGGGGAAGATTGTAACGACCCGGGTTTTTAAACAATTAGTTTTAAATATTTAATATCGTTTAAATATTGTATTAATAATAAATAAATAAATAAATAAAAAAATCAAAGCAAAATCTTTTCAAAATCCTATAGCCGACCTACCCATTGTACAACGCAACCATCACCTTCCTCGAGCTGAAATAACTGTTCCCCATCTTCGTTACAAAGCTAAACAAGATTTTAATGATTCGTACTGTTTGTTTCTTCACTCCTGTCTATAAATCAAGCCGCTGCCCTCTTTACCGTCATTTACCAAAACCAGAAAACATACTGCAAGTTTCATTTCCATTTTTTCTTCCTTTGGAGTAGTTGCGAAAATCAATCCATCGTTTACAATGAAGAGTAAAGTGAATAGAATCGAACTCTTTTCCCTTTTCACTTGAAATCGCGAATCGCGATTTATGCCAGTAATCCACCAGAGCTTGAAATCATATCGCGAAAGACCCTGGACCTTTCTGACGCTCGGCAGCGAGATGAAGGGGGTCTTCGTCGGTTTGTTTGGGTGTTCGACAGTCGCTCTGGTGAAGGAACTAGGTTTCGATGGTGAACTCGGGAATCCATTACTTCGAAGGTGGTCGGTCTGGGTATTAGCGCGATGGGATGGGAAGGGGGTGTTGGTGGCCGACTTGTGGGATCAGGAGGAGCAGTGTGACGGTGGAAGGGCGTGCGGTGTCAAATGGAAGAGGGAGTGCGTTCTACTGTTGGGTGATGGTATGGAGTCTGCAGTAAGGACTGATGGGGCTGGTTTGGATTTGTAAATGGAGATCGACTGCCAGTTGCTCGATGAAATGCCAATGTGGATCAGGGCAGTTTTTGGAGCTGTTTCGGAAAACGTTGATCATCGATGGTTGAATTGGTTCGCGGATGGTCAAGTAGATTGCTATCGAAATAAGATATCGTAGGTGAAAGAAGAATTCAACTCAAATAGATAATATCCGCAACAAAACGGAATTTAAATGGATATTCGAGCAAAGGAAATCTCGGTGAGTAAATCTCACTCACCTTTAGAATTATTTTTATTTCATTAAAAATAAATTGTTTGTTGCTTGTTGAATGCTTTCTGGTTGTTTTATATATATTAGTTATTTAGGCTATATATATATATATATATTGGGTTAGTTGATTGGTTGGATTCCCGCAGTCTCATTAGCGGATGCCCGCAGTTTCATAGCGGATGATTACCCTATACGCCCCACGCTATGATTAGTGGATGACCTTCTATACCACGATATTCTGCCACGAAGCAGAATGGGTATTATTTATGTGCTAACATCTGTGGATGCAGGAAAACAGGTTGGAGGAATCCAACTGGATTCCTCAAAAATAAATTATCTGTTTGTTTATTTGTTTGCATATATATTGTTATATATGATGTGTTAGAAAAATAAACAATTGGTTGCTTTGTGTGTTTTATCACTGGGCTTAAGTAACGACATTTAAAAATATCGTGGAAAGAGTATTTGAGATTTAAAGAGAAAATTCTATTTTAATAGAATTTGAATTTCAAATGGAAATAAAAATATAAACTTGTTTTAAAATAAAACAAGTAGTTTCTTTATAAACGAAGTTTATAAATAGTTCTTTTATAACGAAGTTATAAATGAAATAAAAAGAATTATCATTTGATAATTCAAAAATAGAAATGCAAGCGTGAAATTGGGATTTGAAATGAAATTTCAAAATAGGATGTGAAAGGAAGTTTTTAAAATATATAACTCAAATGAAATTTGAGTATAACATTTGAATTTTTAAAAGGAGTTTAAATGTTTGAATTTTAAAAGAAGAATTGAATAGATTTAAAATATAGAATTTCAAAGAAGAATTTAATAGAATTTGAAATATAGAATTTCAAAGAAGAATTCAAATGTGAGATTTGAATAGAGATTTGAATTGGAATTCAAACATGAAGTTTGAATAGAGATTTGAAATAGAAATTCGAGTATTGAATTTGAACATGGAATTGAATATAGAAATTCAAGTAGAAATTCGAATATGAAATTTCAAAAATAGAATTTGAAATAAACTTTGAAAATAGGATTTTCGAAGTAGAATTGGAAATAGAAATTTCAAATTAGGATTTCAAAATAAGAAATCCAAATGGTTTTGAAATGGGATTTGAATTCAGGGGAATTCAAATGGGTTTGAGTGAAGAAATTCAAATGGTGTTAAAAATAAGTTTGAATATTAGAATTCAAATGGGGTTGGAGATGAATTTGAATATTAGAATTCAAATGGAAAAGGAAAATGGAATTTGAATGTAAGAAATTCAAATTGAATTCAAATAAGATTTAATCTATGGGATTTGAATATGAAATTCAAATGGGTTTTAAACTATGGAATTTTGAATATAGAATTTAAAAAGGAGTTTGAATATTGAATTTCAATAGAATTCAAATATAGAAATTGGGATATAGAAAGTTCAAATGGAATTTGAAAAATATATGAATATATATATATTAAATGGAATTGAACTCATTTTAAGAAGTTTAAAAGTTTATATATATATATATATATATAATTAAAACGAACTCGCCGCAGCGCTGCAGTTCGTAAAATAGCGATTCGAACTTCAATCGAATATACAGGACTCAATTGAAGTCGGAATTCTTCGAAACAAGAAACGTCCGGACCGGTTTGATAATAGTTTTCTAATGAAGAAGAAAAACCTGAATTTCGTCGTATAGATTTTGAGTTATGTCAAAATCAAATTTTCAGAAAAACAGCGCCAGAATCGTTTTAAAACCAAAACGGTTTATTTAAGATTATAAAAGGGTTTTAAGCAAATAAAATCCGAAGGTTTCTATTTAAAAATTTCAGAGTTGAGTTGTAAAATATATGTGAATTCAAGTTGTGAAAAATGAATATGATTTTGAAACAGAAACCAGATTTTGATTTATTGAATAGAATTAACTAAATTGAATAGAAAATTAGTTAAAGAGATTTCGAATGAATATTGGGTTTGAATAAGTAAATTCGATTTGAAAATTTATATTCGAAATTAAAAAGGGAAACTAGAATTGAAATTCAATTTGGTGGTGAGCAAGTTAAACATTTTGTTTAAACATGTTATGTTCAACAAAGAAGTGAAATAGGCAAAATGGCCGATTTAAAGAATAAACGGGCGAAACTGAATTCAAACGATTAGACGGTATTGAATGGAATTGAAAATAGGTGAACAGGTGTTAAACAGATATGGGATGGAGTATATGAAGATTTTTATTTATGTGCCCGACAAAAAGGTACATGTTTAATTCATATATGGGATTTATGCGCCGTATCGGCAAGCCGCTTGGCTTTTCCTTTTTCTTTTTGATTGAGGAAGATACCGGGAAGCTATTTGAAATTTCCCGATGCTCCCGATACAGGGGAGGTTATGGCGAAATTTTCCGGAAATTTAAGGAGTTAGAATATTTTTAAGATATTTTGATAATTAAGGATCATTATATCGACGTATTGAATTCGATAGTAAAGTGAATATAAAATCGAATGTTGAAAAAGGGATAGAGATAAGTAATTGAAATTGTTTTCAATTGCAAATAGAGGCATTTTCTAATATATAGAAAATAAAGGAAGTTATTATTTGGAAACGTTTTCCAAATGGCATAAGAGCCAAGAATGATTATTGAAAATATTTGGCTAACAAATATTGATTGAGAAAATAGAGAAGTGGTTTAATTAATGAAATATTAATTAAAGAGCCCAGTGATTTGTTGATATGTTTGGATGAACACTTGTTTTTATTCGATAGTTAAATCACAGACTATCGAAGTTTTTGACCATCGTTGTCAATATGGAGAGACCGGTTGGATTATTATCCGAAGAACCACTCCGTATCGGCATTAGCGTTGCGAACCAAGTATGCTGAATATATTGAAGACGGAGTGAAGTGCAAGGGCTTTTCTATTTATAGAAATAGTGCCTTCGGTTTCGTTCAGTCCCAGAACGAACGTAAATGGACGAATGTCTGACAGAGTATTTCCAATGATCAAATGGGTTGGTCTGTATGAATATATATGGTTGCAACGGATTTATCCCTTAGCATAATATCCAGAATATTTGTGCAAACTCAACTAGTGATTAACGGATCTGATGATGTGGCATTCAAAGTGATTGTGCTATCAATGAATGGTAAGTATGCGTAGCCTCAGGCCTCAACAACCGGGAAAGGACAAAAATCGGGCAGGCAGCATGGCTATGTGGGTCGCACCCATTAGGGTGTATAATCACCTATCTAGAGAAATTCCTTTTGTTTCTAAATCTATCGATTCTGCCCATTCGGGAAACGGTGGTTTGAGTCCAACCGTTGGTGATATACATTCGATACACTCAAGCGAAATGAGTGGTCGGTCATGTGTGGGCCGGGTTGCAAGACGTTCTTGTTGAACCCAGGTGTATTCGCCTCTAGAGATACATCATCGGAAGGTGGTTCCATACCTTGTCATGTTGGAAATCCAATCTCCAATAAGCGCCATGCGGTTTTTGATTTTATACTATATATGTGGAGCGTGAGATGCAAGCGTTCTGCTATTTGGTTATTTACTTGATGTAGACATTATTATAATATCACTGGATTTTCGTATCAAAGTGTTTTGGGGTTATAGTAAGGTAAAAACCGTCCGTGTTTATGTGTGGGCTGGTCTTACTATTATCTTTTCTTTTGAAAGGATTTTTTTTAAGTTAAACAAGTGGTTGGAGTTTACTCACACCAGTCCCATGACTGACCCAGAGTTTATTTTGTTTTGTTTCCCCTAAACTCTTGGGTGCCCAAATTTGTACGGGCAGTCAAGTGTTTCAGGCTTTTACAGATACACTTGGAGGAGCTTGAAGCAGGAGGCTTCAACGTTAGTTATCTAGAGTTACTTCCGCTGAATCAAATGTTATGTGTACTCTGATGATGGTATGTATATATGTACAAAACAGATTTGTATTTTGAAGCTTATGTTATATAATATATTTTCTTCGTTCCGCTGTGAGTTGTGATCTTCGTTTTTCTTCTATTCTAATATTTCTTTCTTTCTATTTCTCATCCTCTAACTTCTTTCTAATAATGAGTCGTATTTCTGTGTTATTTGGGTTGGACGTGTGGTGTATTTAGTCAACTCAGGTAGCATGGATTTTCGGGTCGTTACAAAACATTTCAAATAATAGTTGCATATAGCATTGTATTTTTTGTCAAATACAAGAGAATGTGTTGCAAATGATTTTTTTAAAATGAATATAGCATTATAATTGTTGAAATATTGCAACATGCATTGTATATTGAAAAGTGATAGTTGCACATATCATTTAAGATTTTGAATTACAAATGCATGCATTTCATATGAAGAATGATAATTGATTATATTATTTGAATTTTTTACTTAAACAATATGCATTACATACATAATGATATCTGAATATCGCATTTGAAAATATTGAAATACATTAGGATGCATTGCATAAGTAGAATACGAAATGATAGGAGAATATAGCATAACATTTAAAAAAAAAAAATTCAATAGCTGCAGCGCGTTGAACGACTTGGACGGTAGTGATGGCTTGGAGCGGCTAGGGCATGAGGTCGGCGACGGAAGTGGAGGTTAAGGCGACGGCTTGGGGAGGCGGCGACGGAAGTGGAGGTTAGGGCGACGGCTTGGGGAGTCGGCGACATCTGCATCGATGGTGGCGGTGGCATCTGCATCGACGGCGGCGACGGCACCTGCGTCGACGGCGGCGGCCTCTACTTCGGAAGGCTATCAACGGGAAAAGATGAAATCGCGATGAGGAAAGCTATTCAAGGGAAGAAGACGATTGTCCTTCTGACGAAATAATAAAAGTTACGTCCCCGCTTTATAATTTATTATAATGTTTTTCCTTTAAACTAATTTACAACTAATTATGTAATTAGCCCATTAAAGCCCGTTTTGGTCTGAACTCCGATTTAGGCCTGCTTACTGTCGTTCTTAAGGTTTTGACACCTTCTGAACGCAATGGAACATGTCTCAGGACCCAATTCCGAAATTTATATATATTTCTGGAATAATTATATTATTTTATTAATATTTTAATGTATACCGTACATGAAAATTCACCGAGGTCACAAATTAACTTCAAAAATTCTCAAAAAATATATTTAGCTATGTTTTGATGCTGTGGACCTATGAAATTAATTTCGTTCAATTCTGAGCCCGTATGAATTTTTAATGAATTTTTAAAGTCAAAAATTGTCCGTTTACACTGAAAAATCAATTATAATTATATATTAATTCCAAAAATTACCGAAAAATCATTTTTAGCTTTGTTTTGATGATACGAATCCAACAAAATTTATTTCGCTGAATTCTGAGACGTTTTGAAAAATGACTATTTTTAAGGCCAGTATATTTAATATTAAAAATGCATTTTTAAACAAATATTTTCTGAAACTCGAAACATATAAGTGTTTACTGTTTTTCAATGCAGAAACGTCATTATGAAACCAATGGAAGTGGTTTCGAGTTCAAATTCCTTCGTATGCAAAAAGTAGCATTTTTGACCTATGCAATTTACCTAGCGACCTTTCTAAAAATTGAATTGGCCATAACTTTTGATTTCCGCTATGAAATTTCGATTTTTCGGATTCGTTGGAAAGATATTTTTAAATAGATTCTAATATTTTTGGTTTTACTAAAATCCGTTAAATTTTGCATCCTGTATGGTTAGTCAAAGTTCAAGTTTGACTTTTCAAACTACCGCGCTATTTCTAGCTCTTTTTATAATTAAAATTAATTTATTCATTCTAACTTCGATTTGAACCAAATTTTTGATCCTTATTATTTAAAATAGATTATTTTAAATATCAAAACTCATTTAAAATCACTTAAAATAAATTTTAAATTGGCCCCAAAATTCAGGGTTGTTACAACAACATAGCGTAGCATGATAGCATAACGTTGCATAACATGATTTACATCATAGCATAGTTTATAGCATAGCATGATAGCATAACGTTGCATAACATGATTTACATCATAGCATAACATAGCATAGGAGCCTTTACAACATATAATTCACAACAACAGATGACAGCATAATAGAATAACAAGAGATCCACAATATAGAATTTTCAGTTACAATTCATATCACTTTCTTGTGATCCATTCATAACTTAATCAAATTATTTTATAATATCATTGTGGGAATCATCATACTCACTACTTTAAGACGAGAAAGAGAAAGAGTCTTTTGATTTAATTTGTTTGTTGAGTAGATTTAGTTGTAGGCTAGGCTTTCTCCTTCTTCTTTAGTTTGTGACGGCTACGCTGAACTCCATGGCAACGGCATGTCGGTAGCTCTCCAATTTTTCAAGTGATTTAGGGTTAGAGTCTACCCACTTATTTATAGATGTTAGGATGCATTTAAGCCATTAGATTTAACCTAGAAATAACCGCAGCCGTTCAGACAAGATGGGGTTTATCTTATTGACTCAGCAATGAGTCAGAAGTGACTCAGCAAACACTCAGCAAATTAATAAACTTCTATTCATGTTTACATTAACTGCCCATATATATATAAATATATATATATACACACGCACCTATTCATGAATTCAAATAATGCAAATTAATTGCTTGCCTGAAAAAAAAAAAGAAATCGAGCATATAATTTAATTTCCCCTTTTTTTTCTCTACTTTCCTTGCAACATGCAAAATCAATGCATAATAAAGTTACTTACATACATACATATCTACTTATGCATAAATCTTTCCCTCCAAATAAATTGGCTGTATTTATCTTCTCAATTATATATATATATACATATATATATTCAATATATATATATATATTTAATTTTTTTGAACCGCGTTCACACTAAGCCGCTTTTTAGCCATTCCCCTAAAACAAAAATATGGCGTTGGCGGGGATCGAACTCTACACCTCTTGTATGCAAGTCACATGTTCCAACCAAATGAGCTATTATGTCTTTTGCTTACAATTCTTAGAACAATGCTAAACATTATTCTTTTCTCATTCCTCTTTTTCCATGTTTTGCTGCAATATTTAATTTAAGGATATCTTTTTCATACGGAGTCCAATTTACGCAAACTCGGACTCTATCTCAAGCAGAATTCCGAGACGAACGCAACGGCGCAACCCGTTTCACCTAATTATTTTTCTAAAAATTAATTATATCTTGATTTTTTTTTTATGTTCACGGAAAATACGGGGTGTTACATTCTCCCCTCCTTAAAGGATTTCGTCCCCGAAATCTTCAAGTTAGGAAGAATGTGTCCTACCATCCAATCATCCATCTACTCAACCATCAGGCACAGGCATCCATTGTCCTTAAGAGACTTCAAATGCTTTCATGTTTATATGCATAGTGTGTGTACATGTCCTTATCCAATGCAAAAATCAGGCGATCTACTGATTTAGTTGACCTCCTTAATGCGAACCATGATAGTGCCATGCGTCCATTATGTATGCAAAAGATTCCTAATGATACATATTATTTCTATATGCGTGCACAACCATTCATCTTAATGCAACATCCATATGATAATACAACCACTATTCATTCATTAATTTAAATATGCACACATATTTATATGCAATATGAGAGTGACTGAGCCGATCTAGTGCCTAAAGTGTGTGTATATGCATCCACGAGCAACCATTAGCAAACACTTGCATCCACTTGCATCCATCAAACATAACATGTCTCAAACACATGTTTCAACCATAGGACTACCCATCTAAAGGTCAAAGACTTAAACGAGAGGATGTACTAAAGATAGGACAAGTATAAGCTAGGCGATAAAGGAGAGTATAAAAGACATAACCCCGAAAAGGAAGGGGTACAACAACCGAATTTTCTCTTCCGTCTCCCAAGTAGCGTCTCCTTGATTTTCTTCCCATTGCACTTTGACTAGCTTGACCTCTCGGTTTCTCAACTTCTTAATCTCCGACCCAAGAATGCATGTAGGAGCTAGTCTGATCGTGGCATCTCGCTCTAATTCCACTTCCTTAAGCGTGTTCGGCTCCACCACTTTCGCCGTATCATGTAAACACTTCCTCAAACTTTCGTCCCGTAATATACAAAGTTTACCGTCCCTACGCAACCAACCCTTATCATCTAGGGTATACCTACTAAGATGGCTTGATGACTCCCCTCTTGTGAGATTCTCTACTAACTCACCCAACTGTGGGTCAGCTCGCTGTGCCTACCCAATCCGTCCCAAAAGCATAGGTCTGACCTCTAAGGATGCTAGCGAACCAAGTACAAAATCAATGGATGGTCTAAAGTCAAAGGTAGAGATAAACTCTAAGCTACGCCGCTCAACAGACCAAGGACTCAGTGTCAACCCTTTTCTACTTAAGGCCCCCACCACAACGTTACCCTTGCCAGGGGTATATGCTATTTCGAAATCGTAGGACGCCAAGAACTCCATCCACCTTTGCTGCCTCAAGTTCAGATCTTTCTGAGAGAACAAATACCTTAGCAACTTATGGTCTGAAAGCAACTCCTAAGTCGTGGGTAGGGTAATTCCCCTCATGGACTTTCGATAGTCTTCCTCCATAACACATCACCCTTCCCCAGAGGCTTCCCTAAGATGTAGGGCATGCTCTTCTCCGCTTCTAGAGAAAACCAGGATATTATTCCATGCAAAATTTGTCACAACTGTCCATCTCTCACGCAGACCATCCTAGTCGAACTCGACATCCCCCAAGTGCAAGCCCCAAAGGCCTAAACCAATATCATACAAACACCCAAGGGATACCTCCTTCGAATTCAGATGACATACATGAGATGATACTAGTAAAACGGCCAAATAACTGAGCACTTGACCGACTCTGGCTGTCCTTGCCAGTCTTGCTCCAAAGCCATCATTGCTCACCTAACTGGCTTTGAACTATCCACTAGGCACACACGAAGGCTTACTTCGTGCCTCTAGGCAAACCCGGCACTTCATCGAAGACGTCACTATACTCACGGACCACACAAACAAATTCTAAATCACCGTTGGATGCGTCAAAAGATTCTATGTGGCTAAGCATTACTGAACCCCTAGGGTCTCAAGAAATATCGAGGGTATTTCCATCACGAGTCACAGTCTAACTACCCTCCTTTCCCCATCTAGGATGGCACCACACCTGGCTAGCCAATCCATCCCTAGAATCAAACTACAGCCCGTGAAATGAAGGCGTTGCATTCAACCCCAACGCTCCAGATAGACACTCTCAAATCCCAACAAACCATTTAAGGATGAGCCGATCCACCAACCGGATTTGAGACTAGAATGGGATCCTTAACTAGACTAGTATTTAGGTGCAGTATTTCAACTAACTGAGCAGATACTAACGAGTATGAAGCGCCAGAATCGAATAAGGTACGGACAGGATGATCAAACTGAAATACTAAGCTTTCAATAGGATTTTTTCTACCTCGTTCTTGCAGCGGTGGGGCCTCAATAGCCTGAACTTGCCCCCTTGCCTGCCTGGGTGCCATAAGAGCCTGCACCTGTCCTCCTGAGGTAGACTCTGCCCTCTGCCCCTCCTTTGGGCAGTCCTTCACTAAATGTCCTATAACTAGCCTTCTTCTTCTCATTCTCCATTCGTGACCTCCCACCAAGATGAGGTTTCGTCCTTTGTTACCCTAACAGCTATTTGAACCTTCCTCCCCATTGTCCATCTTTAAAGGTACCAACAAGCCCTCCACCTCCTTGGACTAACTTCTAGCCCAACCAACGTCTAAGTCCCTTGAAGTGGTTTTTTTTTTCATCCTTCGTATGGAAGTCCCTAATTATCTTAGAAAAAGCATCTATACGCGGAGGGGGAAATTCAAAAAGAGAAAGAGGAAGAGATTCAGAACGGAGAATCGAAGGAAAGATATATGGCTCTTGGGGATTATGTTTTTAAAATAAACCTTTCTTTCAAAAATACTCTCCAAAACATATTTTTGAAAGTATTCTTTATAAAAATGCTTTTTGAAAAATAATTTTTCAAAATATCTTATCTGTTCTGGTAACCTTAAGCTCTGATACCACGTGTAACACCCCACGTCCATTAATGTCACTCACAAGGGGAATGCATTAACTTCCGTGGAGGTTATAAGTAAATATAGAACAGTAAAATTACAACAAGACAGATATAAGATAGTACTTGGAAATTAAAAACTTTATTTTATTGCAGCAGAAGTCAAAACATGTTTGATTACATCTTAATACCATAAATCAGAGTCAAGTACAATATCCATCTTGATAAAACAAATACATAATCCCATTACACAAATAGCCATAAAAAAAAGATAACAAGCCGGACTTTACTTCAGCAGTCCTAGCTTTCCGAAAGAGATAAGCAATCCAATCTGACTCCACTAGAGCTGGGTCCAACCTGAGGATCTGGAGGGAGAAAAATATGGAAAAAGGGGGGGGGGTCAGACATAAAGTCTGGCGAGTATGATAATTCTACAATACTATTATCAAAATAACTAGACTAAGGCATAAGCTGGAAAACAAGGAAATGTCTATGAAAGAGAAGATAAAGGACATAGACAATCACTAAAGGCAACTTTATAGGCGCTCCTTAATTACTAAAGGATAATTATTACACTGCACCACACTGGTCTGCTAACACTGATATTACTGGCGCTTGCTAATCAATATAGGATAATTATTATACTCTACTGTACTGTACCGTTCTGTACTGTACTAACACTAACTGCACCCATACTAGTCGCTCTAGAAACTTGATCCCTCTTGATTAAATAGAATGATGATAGCTTCGTGTACTACTAGATGTACCCGCTATCCTCCTCGTTTAACAGTATATCTCTAGCTGCTACCATAGGTAACCAACGTGTACCTATCCCCTCTAGATGTACCCCCTTAAATGGTAATTCCATGTACTCCTAGCTGACGTCATAGGTGTCGCCTGCTCCTATCTCCACTAGGTGTACCCCCTTAGTAATTAAATGATAGTGGTAGCTCTATATACCCCTAGCTGACTACATAGGGCCGCCTGCTCCTATCTCCACTAGGTGTGTCCACTACCCTGCCCCATTCGATCGGCTCCCTAACTCGTAGATACCCGTGCTGGACCCACGGTGGGGTGTATCACTCCCCTAAAGTGGCAACCCAATACAACGGAGATGCACAGCTTATACCTACACGATGCAACAACGTCTTACCTACCAGCCCGGGGCCACGCACGCACGTGAACCCGTTGGACTTGCGTTGCCACCGCTAACCCGCTTTGGCCTCTAACAATCAGGCCCAGTAGGCGTGTCCCGTCCTCAACTTGGGTCGAGCTTACAAAGATACGAAATGGGCTACTGGACTGAAAAGGGCCCCCACCAAGCTTCCCACCTAGGCTTGGTCCCCTCTAGTATATCCCACTTAACCCCTCCATGTCTACTTACATGTCCGAATTTGGTTAAGGGTTCTTATAGTAATTCCACCTGCCACCTAAGGCACCCACTTAACCCCCATGTCCCACTTACATATTTACTTTGGTTAAGTGTTACTAATCATATTTTCTTATGCCACCCAAGGCACTTACTTAACCCTTTAGTCATGTTCATTTACATGTGTGTTTGGTTAAGTCTTTACTAATCGTATTTCAAATGCCACTAAGGGCAACCACTAGATTCCTCATGCCACCCAAGGCACCTACTTAACCCCCATGTCCCACCTTACATGATTATCTGGTTAAGTATTTCTTAATTCATTAAGGCCATAACCTCATAAAGACCTCTCACATTAGACTGGCATTTATGGCAGCTGGATTTGCCGGGCGGGTCCGGGCAGTCTTACACCATAAAAGAGTCTAACCTCGTGTCTTTACAACTGTTATGCTTTAGTTTGGGCATAGGACCTCTCACATTGGGCCGACATTTGTGACTACTGGATTTGCCGGGCGGGTCCGGGCAGGTTTACGTCACAAACGAGTCCAACCTCGTGTCCTAAGCATTGATTATTATTAATAATCCATTTTCCCCCAATTTTAATAATTCCCTATTTGAATTATTAATTAATTTCCAGTTTTAATGATGTCCATAATTGACTCAATTATGGCCATCCATTTATGGTATGCAAAATCATACCAAATTTCATCACAAGTTCATTATATGCCATTAAAGGCATTCTAATTCAAGTTAATCCATAATTAGATTATGTCCATTACTCCACATTAACTTTCCAATTAATGTCTTAATTAAATTTTCCACCTTTTAAGGCAATTTCTTAACATCTCAATTTTGTTATATGCCTTTTTAAGGCTATCTCATGCAAATTCTCAATATTAAATCTTTTAATATTATTCCAACCCCACGATGTACGTTTCGTTCATTAAACGTAAAATATACGTTAGACTCGAATAGTCTAACTCATAGCATAAAAGAAATTATCACAGCAACCACAACATATACATGTGACTAAAATAGATCTAGTCATAAAAAGGGTGAAACTTGCATATATGTCCAAAATACAACTTGCATAAGGTTATACATGTCATGGATCTAAAGGTGTCAACTTGTTCATGATTCACATAATATGATCTTAATCCAATTTCATAAACTTGCACAGGTACATGTGTGAATCAACATGATCTAACTTAACAATATGGTTTTATATGGATACACCTAACTTAATAGGAAAATTCCCATAATCAAGTTTCATTTAATCATAGATTCATGTTTATGGGTACACCTAACTCAATAGGCAAATTCCCATAATCAAGATCCATTAAATTGTAGATTCAGGTATATGGGTACACCAAACTTAATAGGCAAATTCCCATAATCAAGATCCATTTAATTTTTAGAAGAAAAACATAAACCTTAAAACATGACCCAGTTCGCATAAATAACAACATCATGATTTTACAACTTGTACGATTCAACACAACTTAGCATGATATCATAATCATATAACTTATGGATTTCCAACATGTGTGATAATATGAGATCTACAACATATATAAGATTTACAACATAACATAGCATAGTTTACAACATAGCATAGCATGATAGCATAACGTTGCATAACATGATTTACATCATAGCATAGTTTACAACATAGCATAGCATGATAGCATAACGTTGCATAACATGATTTACATCATAGCATAGTTTACAACATAGCGTAGCATGATAGCATAACGTTGCATAACATGATTTACATCATAGCATAGTTTATAGCATAGCATGATAGCATAATGTTGCATAACATGATTTACATCATAGCATAACATAGCATAGGAGCCTTTACAACATATAATTCACAACAACATATGACAGCATAATAGAATAACAAGAGATCCACAATATAGAATTTTCAGTTACAATTCATATCACTTTCTTGTGATCCATTCATAACTTAATCAAATTATTTTATAATATCATTGTGGGAATCATCATACTCACTATTTTAAGACGAGAAATAGAAAGAGTCTTTTGATTTAATTTGTTTGTTGAGTAGATTTAGTTATAGGCTAGGCTTTCTCCTTCTTCTTTAGTTTGTGACGGCTACGCTGAACTCCATGGCAACGGCATGTCGGTAGCTCTCCAATTTTCAAGTGATTTAGGGTTAGAGTCTACCCACTTATTTATAGATGTTAGGATGCATTTAAGCCATTAGATTTAACCTAGAAATAACCGCAGCCGTTCAGACAAGATGGGGTTTATCTTATTGACTCAGCAATGAGTCAGAAGTGACTTAGCAAACACTCAGCAAATTAATAAACTTCTATTCATGTTTACATTAACTGCCCATATATATATATAAATATATATATATATACACACGCACCTATTCATGAATTCAAATAATGCAAATTAATTGCTTGCCTGAAAAAAAAAGAAATCGAGCATATAATTTAATTTCCCCTTTTTTTCTCTACTTTCCTTGCAACATGCAAAATCAATGCATAATAAAGTTACCTACATACATACATATCTAGTTATGCATAAATCTTTCCCTCCAAATAAATTGGCTGTATTTATCTTCTCAATTATATATATATATATATATTCAATATATATATATATATATATATATATTTAATTTTTTTGAACCGCGTTCACACTAAGCCGCTTTTTAGCCATTCCCCTAAAACAAAAATATGGCGTTGGCGGGGATCGAACTCTGCACCTCTTGTATGCAAATCACATGTTCTAACCAAATGAGCTATAATGTCTTTTGCTTACAATTCTTAGAACAATGCTAAACATTATTCTTTTCTCATTCCTCTTTTTCCATGTTATGCTGCAATATTTAATTTAAGGATATCTTTTTCATACGGAGTCCAATTTACGCAAACTCGGACTCTATCTCAAGCAGAATTCCGAGACGAACGCAACGGCGCAACCCGTTTCACCTAATTATTTTTCTAAAAATTAATTATATCTTGATTTTTTTTATGTTCACAGAAAATACGGGGTGTTACAAACATGGATGGTTTTTACCTTACTATAACCCAAACATCTTTGAAAACAATATTGTTCTGATATTGTAATAATGTCTAGGGTTTCCACAAATAAATTAGAATCTAGCGAAACGCTTGCATCTCTAGCTCCATATATTTAGTATACAAACAAAAACCGGTTGGTACTCAGGGATAATGGGTTTCCAACTATGACAAGGTATGGAACCACCTTCCGATAGTGTATCTCTAGAGAGGAATACACTGGGTTCAACAAGAACATCTTGCAACCCAGCCATACATGACCGACCACTCATTTCTCTTGAGTGTATCGAATATATTATCACCTTATGGTTGCTAGCAACATAACCGTTCTCGGGAGATTCAAAAGCAAAAGAAGTAACAAAATGAATATTCTCTAGATGTTGACAATACACCCTAATGGGAGCGACCCACATAGCCATGCTGCCTGCCTAATTTTTGTCATGTCCTAGTTGTGAGGCTTGAGGTCAAAACTTACCTTTGGATATATCACGTTTTCATTCACCTTGAATGCGATATCGTCAAACCCATCAAATCACAAATTGATTTCCCCAAAACCACGGGTATAAAGCAAAGAGAAACGAATTTCTCCGTCACCAAACATAGTTTTAAAGAGATCAACTTACGCAATATGTTAGGTATATTTTGTCAGACATTCATCCATACAAGTTGTCCTGGATCTGGACAAACCGAAGGCACTATCCTGTAAACAGAACAGTCCTTGCATAAACGCCATCTTCAATGGTCTTCAATTTGACTTTAAATTAATTAACGCCTAGGTCGATACAAAGTGGTATTTTTATTTCATTTAGAAAACCAATCCCGGTGTCTTTGATTCGATGAACGTTAATATCTTTTAGGGTCAAGTGATACTTAATAGTAATCCAATCAATATATTTCATATGAGTTTCTATATCCTTAGTTGATTATCGAAATTTATCTATTGAAAACATTTAACATATAAGATCCCAGATTTCTACAGTAGTCTATATAAGTCAATATAAACAAGATGTGACTAAACTAGTTAATTAGGTCATGTCGATGCATTTCAAACAATCAGATTAACAAATTATTTATCACAATTGATCTGATCTACCACAATTCAACAATTCAAATAAACTAGTTCATAATTGATCGATCTTGGAAAATAATTATTTTATCATATTTATTTAAGATTTAACTCAGTTTAAGAATCCCATTTATTTATATTAATTACAATGGTATTTTAAAAAAAATCTATATTTCAATGTCTACGACTTTGAAATATAATTACTATTTTATTTCCGTAGATGAATACTTAATTCACTATATATATATAATTAGTTTAAATATTTATTTAAAGAGGAAAGTAAACGATACTTTCCTTAAATTCAACTTAACTGATTTCCAACTGCATCTCTTTCGGACTATCTCCATTCCATTTAATTTCTGAACTTCAGAATAAACTCATCGTTATCAGTTAACCAAAATGCAACGACCCGTATTTTTGGCCGTCAAATATTTAATTTAATTTATTATTTTAAATATTTTATTTGGTGTATTAATGGATTTTAATTCGTTATTTAAAACAACGTTTGAACGTTAATTTTAATTATAATATAAAACGAGCTCGAAATCGCGCGGCAGTTTGTAATATTTGGTTTTGAACTTCAACTGAGAATACAAGAGCCGATATAAGTCGGGTTTCTGTGAAACGAGAAACGTTAGAACCGTGTTGATGATAATTTTCATATGAAAGAGAAAAATTCAGATTTCGTGTTATAGTTTGTTAGTTATGGCCAAATCAAATTTTGAAATAGTCGCTATGAAAATCGGTATTAAAATATACGCGTTAAAATAGCCATTTTGCAAGCAGACTCTGTTTTATGAAATTAGTTTCACTGGGACCGTATAGCTAAACTATTGTCAGAAAATCAAATTGCGTGGCAAACCGATGTCGTATGTGACCACAGTAATTGTAAACGCCCGTTCAATTTCTATAGCGTGAAATTTGTTCAATTTGGAGATATTTGACTGTAACTTGAGAAGACGATCAAATTAAGCCACGAAACCAATTCCGTTGAGTTCGTATCGTCGATTAGAGTCAGGATAGGTATATAGTTTGTTATTTTTGGAGACCATGTAATTTGGTGTCCAAAATGGCATTGCGGTGTGCGTAAAAATAGCCTACCAGGGAAATAGTCTCAGAATGCGACGAAACTGGTGCCGTTGGGTTCGTATTAAAAAATTATTTTAAGATATTAAAGTTTCAAGTTGATTAGAGTTATCTAGAGATCGTGGAAAAATTAAACGCGTGTTTATTTCTGGTTTTATAAAGGAAAATTTTTCATACGACCTCGGATTTCGACGAAACTTGTCCCATTGGGTCCGGAATACTTTTTTTAACAAGATTAGCTTTTTATCAGAAAACAGAGATCGTATGTGGCGGAGCGTCTATTAAACGTGTAATGTCGTACACAATAATTCATATATTATTTAAATTAAAAGTAAAT
Organism: Allium sativum; assembly: GCA_030737875.1. Lineage (NCBI taxonomy): Eukaryota > Viridiplantae > Streptophyta > Magnoliopsida > Asparagales > Amaryllidaceae > Allium > Allium sativum. The sequence continues at coordinate 790,671,346 of CM060919.1, read as the reverse complement.
ATATACAAAATTAATAAACAATTAAAGGGGGTACACGCTAACCTAACTTACCTATAACCATATTTTGTATGTGCAGACCAATACTTTCCATATCGAATGCAATGTCCTTATCATTTTACAGACGGCACATGCAGCGCAGACATAGGAAATGATAATCAAACACTACTTCCTTTAGCCTACCCTATCACTAATAATGCCAGCTTACAACTAGTTCTCTACCTGCAAGCTTACCAACGTACATCAAATCCTGCACATATATATTATTTCACCTGTAGACTTTATTCTTAAGCAAAGGAATACTCTGTTTTAAATCCCATCAAGCAGTTCTTCAAAATGCAAATCAAGCAGAGGGACTGATATGAAAATACAAACTAGCAACCCTAAGTTATACTGCCAATATGAGATCGTATCCTATCCAAGGTTACACAAAGTCCTTGCCAGCTCCAATCAAATTAATATGGCAGGTAGACTTAATATTTAAGCAATGCAAACAGATGCATACGGCTCTTTTTCTGAAAACCCTCTTACTTCAAATCTTTTTCCAGTAAAGCCTTATCGATCAAGCATACAAATGAATGGACATCACTCTGCTGTGTTTTCTTATCAGCAAACCTAGTCTAAAATGTTTTGTGTTTACACAGCAACAACCTACCAAATTTTCCACCCTTCCTCAGTTGTTCACATGGACAGTACTTCACCTGAAATCACCAGACGTGAAAATTCATGGAGTTAAAATCAATAGTAGGCGCAGCTAACCTTTCTTCTCCTAAACCCTATAAACACATGCTATATTTTACGTATGAAAGTTGACTTCGTGCTTATCCTGTTCGTCTCCCATTTATATATACCCACCGCTACTTCTTTTCCCCAGCATGATAACACCAAAAAGCTTCATTCGAAACTCAAGCCAACTCTCGGCTAACAAAACAATAAAATAAAATAAAAACACTACAGTAAGGGGGAAAGAGGAGTGGACGGCGCCAGGTGGTGCGGAGCGTTGATATGCAGTGGAGGGAGAAGTAAATTTGCGTGGTGTACAATGGGAAGGAGTGGTGCGGATTCAGTGCATGGAGTTTGTTTGTGGAGATTGTAGAAGGGTAGCAGGCGGCGGAAATTATTGGGCAACATGGTTGGGTTGCGTTTTTACAGTGGGAATAGAAGTATATAAAATCAAAAGAAAAGGAGAGAAGAGAGGTTGCTGTGACTGTAGAAGGGGAATGAGCACCGTGAAAAGAACGTAGAAAGAGGGATCGGAGTAATAGCGTGCCAACTGAGGTAGTGTGTGAAGTGGTCTTGAAGCATGGTCACAGTGGTAATGTAACAGCCCGCATTTTACGTATCGGAAGATCGTAAAATATTTTTATTTTATTCCCTGAGGGTTGGATCATTCTCATCTTTTGGTATGTTGCTTATGGGGATGTGGGACATGTCCATAAATTTTACCGATTTTGTTTGTGACCATTTTGCCCTTGTTAGTCTTGTACATGGCATAACTTTTGACTCAGGTCGAATCAGAGGGTGAGACCTATGCCATTGGAAAGGAATTGATGATTCTCTTTCCGTAGAGTGGTTACATGAAAGATTTGGTTCAGCGGTTTGGGAGAAATTGCTGTTTTAAGGTTTTTCAGTTGGCTGTTCAGGTTTTGGAAGGCTAATGGGCTGATTTGGAGAAGGCCCATTAAGGGGTTGGTGGAGGCTATAAATAGAGGGTAAGGGATATGGGGAAAGGTTGGATTTTCCATTCTCTTATGGGGAGGCTTTGATCTCCTTCTTCCTCTAACACCTTTCCACCATTAAAATTCCAAATCCAAGGAGGGAAATCGAAGATATATACCATTCAAGGCTAGATCAACATCGTTTCAAGGGCGAATTCATCGGATTGAAGGGTTTGATTCGAAGTGTTCGCTGTCCGGATTGCTTTTTCATCACTTTTGCTTTGTTTTGGATAATCGGTGAGTGATTTACATCTCTCATTCGGATTCATGAAAGTATGTGAGTTATAGGATGTTAATTTCATCATTTCCATGGTATTTTCTTTAGATCTACACCATGCTAAGTCCATTTTACATATGAATCACCTTAGGATCTGATCTAGATAATTTAAATGGTTAATTTCATGATTTCTCTCAAGTTTATGCAAATTAGATCCGTTTTTATGTTCATATGTTCACTTATCATGTTTTGGGAAATTTATGTGTTTTGATGGAAATAGTTAGATTGATGAAATTGTTGGTAGCATAACATGTTTGTGGTTGCGTTTGAATGAATCGGATAAGCCGGTTTCGACGGATTCGTCGTTTGGCGAAGTTTTGGTCGAAATCAAAGTCGAAATGGAGCTGTGCAGGAATCGGGTCGGTCTAGAGGGGTCGGTCCTAGACTGGTCGGTCAAGACGTAGCTTGGGGAGCAAGACAGGTTTTGGGTCGGTTTTCTTCCTGGTCGGTCGGTCTTAGGTGAGAAAGGCTGGTCGATCTTGGAGCTGGTCGGTCTGATCGGTCGGTCCATACTGGTCAGGTCGAGCAAATATGGAGTTCTGATTTGGAGCAGGCGGGTCGGTCATGTTCCAGGAAGGGGTGATCAGGTCGGGTCGGTTTTAGAGGGTTGGTTCGGTCAGATGGTGTTAAACCTGGTCGGTCGGGTCAGCCGATTGGTGGTAGATTCGAATCCTGAAGCCAGAAGGGAACCGGGTCGGTGGGTCGGTTTTAGCTAGGTCGGTTGGGCTAAGCTTTTGGGTCGATCTTAGTGGCTCGGTCGTAAGGGTCGGTTTTGGGTCTTCCCAGGAAGAGCAGGTTTCGGGTATTCCCAGGAAGAGCAGGTTTTGGGTCTTCCCAGGAGGGGTCGGTTTTGGGGTCCTCCCAGAGGGATCGGTGATGGTGTAGCTTCGAGGTGGTTCAAGTAGGAAGGCTCGAAGTGATGAATGTGTTCGGTGACAACTCAAAGGTCGTGAGTTGATGGATAATGGCTGCTCGAGAAGGTTTCTTGAGCTAAAACATCGTCAAGGTTGGACGACTAGAGATGCGATGGCCGAGAGGTCAACGTTGTCGTAAGTTCTAGCAGGCTCAAAGCAGGGGTACGATGGGGCACCCAAAAGACTAGAAGGTTGCTGGTCGAGTACCCTGGGTCTTGGGGAAAGGCCTAGTGTCAAGGTTGGACATTGTCAAGGTTGGACATATGGAGTTCATGCTAGAATTGGGGTTACCATTAGCCCTTGACATATGGCAAGGTTGGCCGTCATACGATTAACGATGGTTTCAAAGCAGGATTGGCGGTGATAGCCAGAGTCTGTCATGTATGCTGGATGTTTTGCATGAGATATATAATCTTGATTTTTCTATGAGCAAATGGTTGTTCTGGTTTCTATGGATTAATGGTTGAAATGCTTGGTGTAAAGGCTATCACTGTCCGATGTGGGGAAGATAAGGTTGAGTTCTTCTCTGGTGATGTGGGTAGATAAGTTGTTCATTTACCCATTCTCATATACTTTCTTGTTGAAGTTTGTTAGCTGTTTTATCGCTCACTAAGACTATTGTCTGACTCAAGGTTTTATGTCTCCTCTTATTACCTTGGGCTGTTCATCCGGTTGTGGATGGGCAGACTGAGTAGCAGGTTACAGGTAATGGAGCTTAGTGAGACGAGGAAGCTGAGCGAAGACGAGCAGGAGGCTGGCGTACCAGTTTTATTACTATCTAGTATTTCTGTTTCCGCTGTTTGAGTTGCTTGAGAGTTATAGTGAGGCCTTATGTACAAACTTTGATATCAGTTGGATAATCTTTCTGGATGTTGAGAAAGTTTCAAAAGTTTGTTATATGATACCTCATTGCTATTACCTGTTGTATATGTTCTATTATATTTTATCCTTGCGCTGTGAGCTCTACGACAGGTTACGATGTGTTTACCTACTCTGATGATCGTCCATAGCAGCCTGGCACACCTTTCAGCGCATTTTCCACTTGTTTAGTGCGGGGGTTATGGGCGGTCGTCACATTTGGTATCAGAGCTCTGGTCAACGATTTTGGCCAAAGTTCAAAGACGTAATTTCGTAGGAGAGACGTATTTGTAGTTTTCTGTTGGATGTTTACTATATGTATATTAACATATATAGTAGTAGCAGTTGTATCTCTTTAGCAGTTTTCTTGGAAGTGGCTAATTATTCTAGATTGCAGATTTAGAATGAGTAGACGACCATCAAGACACGCTGCTAGGAGAGCTAATACTGGAGGGGGAAATGGTGATGAACCAGATTATCCGGCCATGTTTGAAGCCATGGCAGAAGCAATTATGCGAAGGGTACCCGCTCCAGTGGCGGCTACGGTAGATGTAGGTGTGCGAGTTCCTAGAGTAGATTTTGCAAAGATGTGCAAGGACTTTACATCTCTAGGAGGGAAACCATTCAAGGGAACTGAACCAGCTGAAGAGGTTCAGAGGTGGATGGATTCATGTGATCGAATCTTTGGAGACTTGGGTATTGAGGATGCAATGAAGAGAAAGCTTGCATCAAGGCAGCTGCAGAGCAGGGCTATGGAATGGTGGAATTCTGTCATACTCGAGACTCCAGAAGAGGAGATTTCATGGGAGCAATTCCAAGCTAAGTTTGAAGCAAAGTTTATCTCCACTGCTCAGAAGTCCGTTCTCTTCAATAAGTTCGTTGAGTTGAAGCAGAATGGCAGAACAGTTCTTGACTACATTTCTGATTTTGAGGCTTTGTCTAGATATGCTCGTTCATACATTGATACGCCTTATCAGAAGAACGAGAAGTTTGTCTTGGGTTTGGATGCTCATATTGGAAAACCTCTTGTGGACCATCTTGATGATTCATTTGAGAAAATTGTGGAAAAAGCTATTCGCCATGAGAGCTTGTTTCCCAAGGAAGCAAATGTTGTCGCTGCAACCAAGGAAGCTCAGAAACCACAGCAAGGTGGTAATAAAAAGAGGAAGCAGCAACAACAGAAAGGAAAGGATGGCCAAAAGAAACCCAAGAGTGAGGTGGTTTGCTTTAACTGCCAACAGAAGGGTCATTATTCAAATGAGTGCAAGAATCCCAAAGCTGAGAAGAAGTGCTTCAAGTCTGGAAAGCCTGGGCATGAGAAGAAAGATTGTCCAGAATCAGCTAAGGGCAAACAAATTGTGAAGGCATATGCTTTGGAAGTCGTGCCATCTACTTCAAGAGCTCCTACTGCAGAGGAGAAGGGAAAGGGTGTCGTGGTGCAAGGTACGTTTTCCGTTAACGGTGTTTCAGTTCAAGTTTTGTTTGATACTAGAGCATCACATTCATTCATCTGCAATGAGCTTGTATGTCGCTTGGGTTTGCAACCCGAGATTTGTGATAGACCTTTGATCGTGGCTAATCCAGTTGGGGGTTCGTCCAGTTTGTGCATGATTTGTCGTGGTCTAGTGTTATCGAGTCATGGTTGCTCTTTTATGTGTGATTGCTTTGTTCTTAACTTCGCTGGGTATGGGATCATCTTGGGCATGGATTGGCTCAAAAGATATGCGGCAAGGGAAAATTGCGAGAAGCTAGAGGTGAGGGTCGGGGATGTGGAAGGGCGAAAGGTGTTGATTAGATGTAAGCACGAAGACGGGGTCTTCGTGAGTTATCTATATTCGCTTGGGATTCCACAGGAAGACCTATCATCAGTGTTGATCGCTAATGAGTATGTAGATGTCTTTGACGAGGTCAAAGGGTTTCCGCCGCATCGTGAGATCGAGTTTAGGATCGATTTCGTCGAAGGTGCTAGACAATTTGTTATGCCCCTTAGGCGGATGGTGCCTAGGGAACAGCGAGAGTTAGAGGTGCAAGTTCGTGACCTTTTGGGAAAAGGATTCATTCGGAGGAGTGTTTCCGAGTGGGGTGCACCAGTCGTGTTTGCAACTAAGGCAGATGGCTCGTTAAGATTGTGTGTAGACTATCGTGAGCTGAACAAGGTGACTAAGAAGAACAAGTATCCGTTGCCAAGGATTGATGACTTGTTCGATCAGCTTCACGAAGCCAAAGTGTTTTCTCAGATGGATTTGGCAACGGGATTTCACCAGTTGAGAGTGGCTAAGGATAGTGTGCCAAAGACTGCTTTTAGGACACCGTCCGGGTTTTTCGAGTGGTTGGTGATGCCATTCGGGTTGACTAACGCGCCAGCGTATTTTGTGGATCTTATGAATAGAGTGTTCAGAGATCAGTTGAGTAAGTTCGTGCTGGTATTCGTGGATGATATACTGGTTTACTCCAGAAATGTGGAAGAACATAAGACGCACTTGAGAGTTGTGTTAGAGATCTTGCGAAAGCATCAGCTTAAGGCTAAGTTCTCAAAGTGTCACTTCTGGAAGGATGAAGTGAGGTTCTTAGGTCATGCTGTTTCTGGAAAAGGTATAGCGGTTGACCCCGCTAGAGTTGCAGCAATCCAGGATTGGGATAGACCTAAGAATGCGACGGATGTTCGGAGTTTCCTTGGGTTGGCTGGTTATTACCGAAGGTTTATCAAGGATTTCTCGTAGATAGCTGCACCATTAACATGATTGACGAAGAAGAATCAAGTATTCGCATGGGATGCGAAGTGTGAACAAGCGTTCGGAATTTTGAAAGAGAGATTGACGAGTGCACCTGTGTTGACCATTCCAAGTGGGAATGAAGAGATGGTGGTATATACTAATGCATGTGGTACTGGACTTGGAGCAGTGCTAATGTAGAAGGATAAAGTAGTGGCTTACGCAAGTCGACAACTAAAGCCACATGAGAGAAAATATCCAACTCATGATTTGGAGTTGGCAGTGATTGTGTTTTCTCTGAAGATGTGGAGACATTACCTGTTGGGAGTACGATTCGAGTTGTTTACGGATCACAAGTCGTTGAAGTATCTTTTCTCCCAAAAGGATTTGAATCTTCGGCAGCAACGATGGTTAGATTTTCTGGCATCGTATGATTTTGGTATAGCCTATACTCCTGGCAAAGGCAATGCAGTTGCAGATGCATTGAGTCGAAGACACGCAAGTTTGGGAGCGATGTTTTCAGAATGGAAGAGCCTCGAGTACTTAGCAGGGTTCGATTTCAGGCCAAGGTGCGAGTTGGAACCTGAAATGTTGGCAAGCTTGTCGATAAGGCCTACTCTTATCGAAATGATTGGCGAGGGCCAAAAGAAAGATGCGAAGCTTGTCGAGTTCATTCAGAAACTGGAACCAGAGGATAAAGAGTTTGAGGTCGATCGAGAAGGTTGGCTTCGAAAGCAAGGACGATTAGTTGTTCCTGATATCAACGGACTGAGGGATGAGGTTCTGAGAGAATGTCATCACTCGAAGCTAACGATTCATCTCGGTGGTAATAAAATGTATCAGGACATGAAGCGAGCCTACTACTAGGAATGGATGAAAAGAGATATTGGAAAGTTCATTTCCAAGTGTATGAACTGTCAGTTGGTGAAAGCTGAACAGAAAAAGCCGAGTGGTTTGCTTCAGCCATTAGAAGTTCCTACATGGAAGTGGGAGCAAATATCGATGGATTTTATCGATGGACTACCTAGAACCAGGGCAGGGAATGAAGGGATTTGGGTCATTGTGGATCGTTTGACCAAAAGTGCAAGGTTCATTCCTATCAAGACGACTAGGACAGCATCAAAATTGGCTGAGCTTTATGTGAAATGGATAGTTCGATTCCATGGTGTTCCAAAGAGTATAGTAAGTGACCGGGATCCATTGTTCACGAGTGGATTTTGGAAAAGTTTGCAAGAAGCTTTGGGAACCGAATTGTGTTTAAGTACGGCATATCATCCCCAAACTGATGGTCAGACCGAGAGAGTCAACCGAGTTTTAGATGATCTCCTGAGGGCTTGTGTGTTAGACTTCGTAGGATCATGGGAGGACCATCTACATCTAGTTGAGTTTGCATATAATAATAGCTACCAGTCGAGTATTGGGATGGCACCATACGAGGCGTTGTATGGAAAGCCGTGCAATTCTCCAGCTTGTGGGTTAGAAACCGGAGATAAGTTGGTACTTGGGCCTGAAATGATTAGAGAAACCTCGGATTGTATCAAGATTGTTCGACAACGAATGAAGGCGGCACAAGATCGTCAGAAGAGTTACGCCGATAAGCGTCGTAAGGATTTGGAATTCGACGTAGGAGATATGGTTTTCGTGAAGATTTCACCGTTGAAGCATGTGGTTCGATTCGGAAGTAAAGGGAAGTTGGCTCCTAGGTTTGTTGGACCGTTTCCGATAGTCGAGCAAATAGGAAAGCTCGCATATAGGTTGGAGTTACCCGAGAAGATGTCAAGTGTGCATAATGTTTTCCATGTGTCGTTTCTACGGAAGTTTGTGCACGACTCGAATGTGGTGGTATCTCCAGAACAGTATGAAGATTTAGAAGTCGAGACCGCAGTTGCGAAACCTCATAGGCCACTTCGTGTTGTGGGGAATGACATGAAACAGCTTAGGAGGAAGACGGTTAAGCTAGTCAAGGTACAATGGAGTGAAGATGGCGACGATTGTACATGGGAGACGGAAGAGAGCATGAGGGCGACTCATCCAGAACTTTTCATCGGTAGAACCCTTTGATTGTATCGTCGTTATATCATTGTATCTTGTTGTTGTTTGATAGAATTCCGCGTGCTAGGATAAGGCTATGGATGCATGGCTTGATGGTTGCTAGTTTGGATGATAGGATTGGCTTCTCATGGATGATAGGCATGCGGAATTGTTGTGGTTGCTTGGAATTTCGGGGGCGAAATTCTTAAGGGGGGGAGAATGTAACAGCCCACATTTTACGTATCGGAAGATCGTAAAATATTTTTATTTTATTCCCTGAGGGTTGGATCATTCTCATCTTTTGGTATGTTGCTTATGGGGATGTGAGACATGTCCATAAATTTTACCGATTTTGTTTGTGACCATTTTGCCCTTGTCAGTCTTGTACAGGGCATAACTTTTGACTCAGGTCGAATCAGAGGGTGAGACCTGTGCCATTGGAAAGGAATTGATGATTCTCTTTCCGTAGAGTGGTTACATGAAAGATTTGGTTCAGCGGTTTGGGAGAAATCGATGTTTTAAGGTTTTTCAGTTGGCTGTTCAGGTTTTGGAAGGCTAATGGGCTGATTTGGAGAAGGCCCATTAAGGGGTTGGTGGAGGCTATAAATAGAGGGTAAGGGATATGGGGAAAGGTTGGATTTTCCATTCTCTTATGGGGAGGCTTTGATCCCCTTCTTCCTCTAAAACCTTTCCACCATTAAAATTCCAAATCCAAGGAGGGAAATCGAAGATCTATACCATTCAAGGCTAGATCAACCTCGTTTCAAGGGCGAATTCATCGGATTGAAGGGTTTGATTCGAAGTGTTCGCTGTTCGGATTGCTTTTCCATCACTTTTGCTTTGTTTTGGATAATCGGTGAGTGATTTACATCTCTCATTCGGATTCATGAAAGTATGTTGGATGTTAATTTCATCATTTCCATGTTATTTTCTTTAGATCTACACCATGCTAAGTCCATTTTACATATGAATCACCTTAGGATCTGATCTAGATAATTTAAATGGTTAATTTCATGATTTCTCTCAAGTTTATGCAAATTAGATCTGTTTTTATGTTCATATGTTCACTTAACATGTTTTGGGAAATTTATGTGTTTTGATGGAAATTGTTAGATTGATGATATTGTTGGTTGCATAACATGTTTGTGGTTGCGTTTGAATGAATCGGATAAGCCGGTTTCGACGGATTCGTCGTTTGGTGAAGTTTTGGTCGAAATCAAAGTCGAAATGGAGCTGTGCAGGAATCGGGTCGGTCTAGAGGGGTCGGTCCTAGACTGGTCGGTCAAGACGTGGCTTGGGGAGCAAGACAGGTTTTGGGTCGGTTTTCTTCCTGGTCGGTCGGTCTCAGGTGAGAAAGGCTGGTCGATCTTGGAGCTGGTCGGTCTGATCGGTCGGTCCATACTGGTCAGGTCGAGCAAATCTGGAGTTCTGATTTGGAGCAGGCGGGTTGGTCATGTTCCAGGACGGGGTGATCAGGTCGGGTCGGTTTTAGAGGGTTGGTTCGGTCAGATGGTGGCAAACCTGGTCGGTCGGGTCAGCCGATTGGTGGTAGGGTCGAATCCTGAAGCCAGAAGGTAACCGGGTCGGTGGGTCGGTTTAGCTGGGTCGGTTGGGCTAAGCTTTTGGGTCGATCTTAGTGGCTCGGTCGTAAGGGTCGGTTTTGGGTCTTCCCAGGAAGAGCAAGTTTTGGGTTTTCCCAGGAGGGGTCGGTTTTGGGGTCCTCCCAGAGGGCTCGATGATGGTGTAGCTTCGAGGTGGTTCAAGTAAGTAGGCTCGAAGTGATGAATGTGTTCGGTGACAACTCAAAGGTCGTGAGTTGATGGATAATGGTTGCTCGAGAAGGTTGCTTGAGCTATGAAACATCGTCAAGGTTGGACGACTAGAGATGCGAATGCCGAGAGGTCATCGTTGTCGTAAGTTCTAGCAGGCTCAAAGCAGGGGTACGATGGTGGCACCCAAAAGACTAGAAGGTTGCTGGTCGAGTACCCTGGGTCTTGGGGAAAGGCCTAGTGTCAAGGTTGGACATTGTCAATGTTGGACATATGGAGTTCATTCTAGAACTGGGGTTACCATTAGCCCTTGACATATGACAATGTTGGCCGTCATACGATTAACGATGGTTTCAAAGCAGGATTGGCGGTGATAGCCAGAGTCTGTCATGTATGCTGGATGTTTTGCATGAGATATATAATCTTGATCCCATGATTGCTATTGTTGATTGTTTCTGTTTGCTATGAACAGATGGTTGTTCTGGTTTCTATGGATTAATGGTTGAAATGCTTGGTGTAAAGGCTATCACTGTCCGATGTGGGGAAGATAAGGTTGAGTTCTTCTCTGGTGATGTGGGTAGATAAGTTGTTCATTTACCCATTCTCATATACTTTCTTGTTGAAGTTTGTTAGCTGTTTTATCGCTCACTAAGACTATTGTCTGACTCAAGGTTTTATGTCTCCTCTTATTACCTTGGGCTGTTCATCCGGTTGTGGATGGGCAGACTGAGTAGCAGGTTACAGGTAATGGAGCTTAGTGAGACGAGGAAGCTGAGCGAAGACGAGCAGGAGGCTGGCGTACCAGTTTTATTACTATCTAGTATTTCTGTTTCCGCTGTTTGAGTTGCTTGAGAGTTATAGTGAGGCCTTATGTACAAACTTTGATATCAGTTGGATAATCTTTCTGGATGTTGAGAAAGTTTCAAAAGTTTGTTATATGATACCTCATTGCTATTACCTGTTGTATATGTTCTATTATATTTTATCCTTGCGCTGTGAGCTCTACGACAGGTTACGATGTGTTTACCTACTCTGATGATCGTCCATAGCAGCCTGGCACACCTTTCAGCGCATTTTCCACTTGTTTAGTGCGGGGGTTATGGGCGGTCGTCACAGGTAGTCAGGAAAGTAGTAACATAAGATCTGCATAAATGAAAGTTTGTATAGAGCAGAAGGAAGAGAACGATACACCGTAAGTATATTCGGTTTTACTAACAAGTACCTAATCCTACTTAAATATTTGCCTAGTCGGATTTTAACGTAAGTAACACATTAGTTTAGTGATATATTTAGTTATTTACATATATACAGTAACGAGCCTTACTGTGTTTTCAGATTAGTGCTTAATCTAAATTTTTAATGCCTAATCTGATTAAGTGTGCCTAATCCACGTTAAGGGTGGCTAATCCATTTTAATTGTGCTAAATCATGTTATGGTGCCTACATAATAATATTACCTTAATAGCGAAACCTGAAAGGTTTAAATCTGCCCATTCATTATTTGTCCTGATAATATGCCTAAACAAATGAGCAGAACATATATATGCTGAACGAATGATTTTCTAAACATGAGACCTTTTCAAAGATAGTTTCCAAACTTTTGCAATTAGATAACCTTGCTGCTAGTTGAACGTGGAAATAGCTTGATATTATAGAGTCTTAGTCCGGTATCATTCAAATCAACTTACAATGGTATTGAATATGCCTAACCTAGTTTAAAAATGAGCCTAATTGGGTTTAAGTAATGTAAGTAAGGATTTAATTAATAATAATATTATTAAGGTATTATAATAAAATTTTAAATAGTATATAACGTATTAAATTTATACCTTGGTCCTACAGTAATGGGATTGATCAAAACAAGAGATGTTCGCATGGTGTCGACGAACGTAACATCTTGGAGCTGGTGTGACACAGTTGGAATCAACTGAAACCGACCGTTTAACGAAGAATAAAACCAAGGTGAGTTAAACTCACTCAGTATTTGTCCTTTTTATATTTTATATAAATTGGGTTTTTATTTTGTGTGCTCTGGTTGTTGATAGTTGATTGTTTTCTAGTTATATATTTGTTTGCTGATTTAACTAATGAAATTAAACCGTTGTTTAATTTCAGTGAAATACCAAATCATTATTTAACGATCAGTTCCAATAAAGGTAACTTACCTTATTGGTCACGTTTATCAATAAACGTGTTTAATGGTTTGGGTTGTTTGATCTGTTGAATTGTTTGATCTGTTGGAATTGTTTTAAACCGTGTGGAGATAACCGTTTGTGTACAGGGAAGAACAGGTTGGAGGGATCCAACGGGATTCCTCAAATATATTATTTATTTTCATATTATCATATATGAACTATTATGATTGGGTTATTGATTTAGTAGAGATCATTGACTGAAAAAGTCAACTTGTGTTGCGTTTTAACCAATGGGCTATATTGGTTGAGTAATTGGCAGTAAATGGCCTAAAAGTAAATTGTTTTGTTTATAATGATTCACTGTCAGGTGAGTCGATAGAGATGAAGTTATAAAATTTATTTTATAACTGGAGATAGATTTTGAAATATATTATTTTGTATAAAACTTTATTGAAAGGAAATAAACATTTATTTTTATAATTAATTATAAATTGATTTTTACAAAGTAAATTCTGAGATTAATCAGATTTATAAATATGGGAATAGAAATTAACCTTAACGGTTAAAATTTGGAAAATGGTGTAATGGATTTGGGAAGGGATTAGTAAAAGTGAATATGGTAAAAGAAGTGTATCATAGGATTTGATAAACAAATCCGAATTTATAAAATGAATTGGTTTAAAGTGGTCGAGTTAAAGTGATGTTTATAAAGAAATTACTTAATTATTGAATTAAGAAGGAACGGGCATACCCAAGGAAGAGATTTTCAAAGCGTAGGAATGTTTTATGAAACTGTATCTTGAATTGAATAGTGAAAATGGAATTTGAAATTGATATTGGAATGAGGTATCAGATTTTGGATTACAACTTAGATTTATTGTAAGGTATGAACGTTGTTGATCAAGGTCTGAGAGGTAACTAAAATACCCCAATTTGAACGACTTCGGGATTATCTTAGAATAATATGAGTTATGATGGTAAATGTGGTAAATAAACTTTATTATTTCATTAATGAAATGATAACGAAATATTTTTGGTGAAAATATATATAAAATGATGATTTCAAAGAAAAAGGGAAATAAAGGAGATTAAGTCAAATTATAACGATATCCACAAGGTTAAAAGTAAATGTATAGTTGAGTATTGAAATAGGATTTTCTCAAGTAATGAATTGGTTTAAAGAAGAATCTCATGTTAAATAAGAATCGAGCAAACTATTTTTATAATATCGAAAGATGTAAGAGTTGAATTTACATTTACTTTAATTAAAAGGCCAAGTAAGACCGGATACTGAACCAGTGAACTCACTGGATTGTAATGATTGAAACAATGTTTATTTTGATAGTTAAATCACCGACTATCAAACCTGTCCAATACGATTGTTGGTACGGAAAGACCGGGATCGAATTTATATTCGAAACCATTCCGACCAACAAATACGTGAAGATATTAAAAGACGATCGAGATGGAGCATTGAAGACCGTATATTTTCGTAAACGGAAGGACTGCTAATAATATCTAGTCTACAACAAGAAATGTACTGTGGTTCTGTCATGGTTGGAATCTACGGGTTGCAAGGACTTCTCGTTACTGATCCATGGGGTGATTCCTATATTGGATGCAGTAGGAGAGTACCTTCGGTTCATCCTGTTCCTGGATGACTTGTGTGGACGAATGTCTGACAGAGTATTTTCTGGAACCACATATATTGATTTTTACAAATATACCGAGGGGTGGCAAAGAGAGGCACTTCTTTAAAACCTAGAGTATATTTGTGGACATCAATTAGTGACTTGACGGATCTGACGATGTGGCATTCAAGGTGAATGGTGGCTAGGTGTTGTAAAGGAAATTCAAACCTCAAGCCTCATCAACCGGGAAATGACAGAAATCGGGCAGGCAACATGGCTATGTGGGTCGCTCCCATTAGGGTGTATAATTACCTATCTAGAGAAAATTCCTTTTGCTTCTTTAATCTATCGATGCTGTCCCTTTCGGGAAGACTGTGGGTAGCTCCCAACCGTTGGTGATATGCATTCGATACACTCAAGCGAAATGAGTGGTCGGTCATGTGAGGGCCGAGTCGCAAGACGTTCTTGTTGACCCAGTGTATTCGCCTCTAGAGACACACGTTCGGCAGGTGGCCCCATACCTTGTCATAGTCGGAATCCAATTTCCAATAAGCTCCCGCGGTTTTGTTGTATACTATGTATGTAGAGCGTGAGATGCAAGCGTTCTACTAGATTCTATTTACTTGTATTTAAACATTATGATAATATCAGACAAGATATTGATTTCAAAAATGTTTTGGGTTATCGTAAGGTAAAAACCGTCCGTGTTTGTGTGTGGATTTAGTCTTACGATTATCCTTTCTTTTGAAAGATTTTAACTTTAAAAATCAGGTTATGTGACACCCTTAATACTGCACGAGTTTTTCTCACTCTGGTTCACCAGACTGACCCGATGTTTTGTAAATGCTCGGGTTAGCCCGGGGTGTACAGGTTCAGGTTATCGAATGCTGTGAAGAGACGAGCTGGAGGTGTTCAGACGTATGATATTATATAGCTACTATTCCGCTGTGTGTTGTATATGGGAACAGGTTACTATAACTGTCCCGTCGTGTGCTATACTCTGATATTGTAAGTACTTCCAAAGGCTCTCAATAAAGTTTATTTCTGTATTATATTTTGTTCCACTGCGATGTGAAACTCTATGTTGTGTTGTTTCTTTTTCTTCTTCTATTCTATTATTTCTTTCTTTATTATCTCACCCTCTAATTTCTTTCTAATAACATCCAGTGTTTTCGGTGTTTGGAAGGTTGACATGAGTTACGGTAAAGGTATTTATGTCGATTTTCAGGACCGAAAATCCCTGGGTCGTTACAAAAAATATCTTACCAATATTCCTTAAAACCATTCTTATCTGTCAAACATTTGTTATTTATATTGGATTGTGAATATCCTTCCTTTTGGACTTGTTTATCCTATCAACTCGATCTCATTATAATAATTATTGGTATGGAATCCAATTTCTGTTTATCTAGTTCCTGTATAAATTTACATGAATTTCCATCTTCCGTTTAATCATCGTTAATTCAATTTTTAAATCATTTCTCGATTTAAAATATATTTATCGACCAAAGTCGATTTTAATTTAAAATATCATTTCCATTCAAACAAAGGTGTTCACAAAGTTATTAACGATCAGTCATCTTCTATTTATCACTACATCTGGTCGATTACTGTTTGACTTGAACTAATTATTGGATTTTATATCTAAGTGAAATCCATGTTTTATTTATTTGAACTGATAAATTAATTCCATTTATTTAATTAGATAAATGACTTAGTTTATAGGTTACCAAGTACACTCGGTTTATTTCGATCATAATCCGATCATCTAATATCTGACCTTCTCAAATTTTAGTCTCCCTGCTAATCATTTTTATTTTTATTTTATTTATACATATACATATATATAAATATTTCTTGTATTTCTTTAGATATATGCGTATATGTGTGTATAGACATACATATATATTCAATATTAAATCGATATCTTAAAAAGAAACTCTTTTGTTTTTATTTCGTAAATTCTCATTTTCTCTTTTACCTTTATTCATTCTCTTTTCTAATATTTCTCTATCTTTCCTTTTGGTAATTTTTCTCCAGCTACAACCCAATATTCTTGGCCCAATCCCCTTTCTCTTTTCTTTATTTTTATTTACTTTTATTTCCGTCAGGCCCCAAAGCCCAATATCTTTCCCCAGGCCCACGACCCTCATTCTCTCATTATTTGTTACACCGCCTGCCCTTTTTCCTTTTCTCTACTATCTTTTCCTGCCATGCTTTCTCCTATCCATCCAAACTACCTACCTCTCTTCTCTTCTATTTTCCATTTCGCCTGGCATAGTTATTTCTTCAACCACCCATACATTTCCCCTTCCCAATGTCCAGCTTCACTTCCACGTGCCAAGTCATACCCACACCCGTCCATGTTTATCCATTCTTTTCTAATATTGCCTGCACATTACCTTGTTTTGCTCCATCCAATTCCTTTACCTTTTCCTGTGCCTATTCTACCTTTACCCTCCCCATCATTTGATTCCGGCCATTTCTTTCCTGATGCATTGGAGCTGATCAATATTTTGTCTTCGAATTTTAGGGAACAGGTTGAGACCGCATGGAGGTTTCAGTGAGAAAAGATACAAACAAAATTATGAAAAAGGCTCCCATGCTTGTATTCTGCCACCTTAAACCCAAAAACAAAGTTTGGAAAAGAAGAATTTCAGACATATTTTAACATGAAAGGAAGAAAACATTTCAGAGAAACGTGTGGCAGATGCAGAAATACAATTATGTTCCCATATCACAAGGATGGCTCTTCATGATCGTTAGCCTCTTAAAATTATTGTTTTATTTATAATTATTTAACTCCTGTTAATGTTTGGGATTTGATTCTTAAGTATAGGGAAATTGTTCATAAAATATAATAACTAATTTAGGAGAAACAAATTAAAAACTCTCTTATGTGGTAAATATCTCAGACATAGTGGACCAATTATTTAATCCATGTATGCACGCTGGGCACACATTGCACAGGTTCCCTCTGATCAAATGCCAACTCAGTTGCTCCATCATCCAGTCCATACGTTTCACCATTGAGCCGTGCAAGCTCCTGTTCTTGCACAGCTGCTTCACTGAGCATTACCAGTTGGTGATTTTGCTCAAAAGCTGAAAACTCAAATTATACATTTTCTCACATATACATAGCAGCATGTTTCCTCACACCATTGAGCTTACGTACTATGTTAGTGAGTGCATGATTACGATGGTATACACTTTCCGTTTGTCCAATATAAAAACTTTACAGTAAATCTACATAACACAGCATGATAAACACAGACGCCATTCCGCGCAAATCCCATTGCTGAAATGTCTCCTATCCTGACTATATTAACCCACTCTCACTACCAGTAAAACTTCCCCTTCTAAATGTATATGTATTGGTAACTCTAAACAATCCTTGCAGCAGACTCAACTTTGCCCTTTTGTACTATGCTAAACATCACGAGCGTGATTATTTTTATTCATGCATAACTCCACAAAACCTTCAATGCACAACTTACTATCTTAATATGAGATTATTTTTAAATTAAACTACATATATGGACACAATTTTCTTGTTGAACTCTATTTATATGTTTGGTAGAATTTAAGATATTGATTTCTTTCTAATATAAGGGGCTGTATATATGTTAAACCGAGCTTTTGTTTCCATCTACTATAAATTTTTAATTTCAATTCCACCTATCAAGATTCACATGCAGATGTGATAAAATCATTATTCAATGTATTCAAAGTATGACAGTATATATATAGGCTAACATCATTCGTATAATTAATGGTAACAGATTCAAAAGGGGATAGATTCACTACTGTTATTTGTTCATTCAGATTTCTTTTATTTATCAAATGTTCTTTGTTTTTCTTTTCCTCTTTTCTGTTAAGAAATAACACCATTCAACTAATATAAAATATATTTCAGCCACTTCAACTAACATTTATATATATATATATATATAGAGAGAGAGAGAGAGAGATTAGACTGCATATAACAGGGGGAAAAGTGTTTATTTTGCTAACTGTTTTTGCTGTTTTTTTTTCAATTTCCCTGTTTATATCCCAGGTTTTAATCTAAACCAAGTTTTCATGTCAATTTAAATCTACTACATCAATATCCTCAAGAGCATGTAAGCCTATATAGATTTGTATCATACACAACAATTTGAAAACAGGTTCAATGAAGATAGTTTACTCACATCATTTTCTCTGCCATTTCCAGTTTCTCTCTTCATCTCTGTTTTAAGTATGCCTCGGACATTTTCTCTTTCAGTTTAAAGTGTTCAAGATGGCTTCTAAGTCATGGGATCACAAAGGTATTACATTGTATTTATAGAGGAAATGGTTTAGGGTTTTAAGATCTTGGCAGTGTAGTCTTTAGATTATCTTAGGGTTGATGGATTTGATTGTTGTCATGTTTGATTGAAAACAAGTATGGAATTGGATAGTTGATGGAATCATAGCTTAGTTTATGGTTGCTTCATAACTGAGTAAATTGGTGCGGCTATGTTTGTAGCAGTGTAGTTGAGTGATGGATGTGTACAGTCTGTGTACATCTATATGCAAAAGGGTGACTATACATGACTGTGCTCCTATGAAAAAGATGGAGCAAATGTAGATTTAGGGTATGTATTTCATTGATGGGAAAGAGGCAATATTCACAACAGAGCACGACCATGTGTTTATAATGACATACTTGGCTATTCATACTATCAAATGCCCATAAATCCACTGCTATAACTTTGCTATTCATGTACAGACACATTTTTCATTATATGTTGTGATTATAGTATTCAGGTTATACATGCCTAGATACTAATAGCTACTCTTCACCTTTAGGTAAACAAGATATGTTAATTTGATTTGAACATTCAATGTTTGTGTATTACATGACAACTCAAACAATATATTCTTATTAATTTGATTTACTCTAATTTAAAAGACATGTTCTAATCTATGAATTGTCACATCACTTATATATACATATACATGTGAAGAAATAAAATATTAAGTACAAAACGAAAGAGACTATATGTCTTGATTTACATATATACACATACAAAAGATCATAAAAAAGGTCAATTTATATTCTCTCAAATATTAAAAATCTGCTTTTACTTAAGTAAGGACAGTTTTCTTTATAATTTAAACCAAGTTTTAAATGTGAATAAAATGTTAAAACAACTCTTACCCGTGTGTATATATAAATTACCAGTTAAAAATTATACATCGGATTATAAACAAATGTTTATTCAAAATTATCTATAATATTCAAATTAAATATTATTTAATTGAATTTTATTATCAACAAAAATCTAAGATTTATAGATTACAAAAATGGTCAAAAATCTGGGACATTACAGAACATTCCTAGATTTACAGTAACTAGAAACTGTAGCCGCACGTAGACACGAGGTTAGATTACACTTGTAGTAGAAGTCTTCCTGGAGCCTTCTGGAAAATCCAGCGTCCATAAGCGGTTAATCTAATGTGAGAGGTCGAGTGCATGAATGTACACATAACGATGCTATGACATGAGATTAAGTCCAACTTGTGGTAGAAGTCTGCCTGGACGCAACCGGCATATCTAGCATCCATAAGTGGTAGACTTAATATGAGAGGTCTAGCGCATTAATAACCATAAATGAATGAATGGTAATAAACTTGTAATACTTGACCTGTTTGAATCGGTGAATGAACCTATCAACTTATATAAGGGTTAAGTAAACTTGCTTGAATCAGTGGGAGGGTTATGTTAACCTTGTTAAATATGTGGGGACGGATTATACATATATAAACCTGACAAACTTAACCTGTTGGGTTTATGCAATCTTGATAAACTGGTAGGCATAACCTATTGAAATCCTAGTAGTGGGGATGCAAGCTTAGGGGAAAGCTTGTATCATCCGGTGTGTGGGACCCATATCAGTTAGTAACCTATGTTGGTATCAAACAAGGCACCCCAAATTAGGTCGGGGTCAGGGCACGCTTACTGAATTAGTTGTAAGAGATCCATCTAAGGGACAGTGTGGGCGACACATTCCGACGGGTTCATGTGCGTGCACGGGTCCGGATTTCAGGGAGGATGATAAGACGCTGTGACACTTGTAGATATGGTTGTGCATCTTGTAAACAACGGGGTTGCCACTTTAGTAAGTGATATATCCTACTGTGGAGCCAGCACAGGGTATGTAACAACCCGGAATTTCAGAACCAATTTATATTTTAGCTATTTTAATGGATTTTGAATATTTAAAATGATTTATTTTAAATAATAACGACTAAAAATTTATTTTAGTCGAAGTTAGAACGTAAAAATTTATTTTAATTATAAAACGAACTCGAAAGGGTGCGGTAGTTTGAAAATTCGATTTTAAATTTCAAATGAATATAAGAATTCAAACTAAATCGGATTTCAGTAAAACAAAAAACGTTAGAATCTGTTTAGTAATATCTTTCTAGGTTGATACATTTTACTCCCCTGCCCAAGCCTTCACATCCGAGGATGGGGTCTCCAATGCTAGAGGAAGTATTCATGGTGGCAGCGGTGCCATAAATGTCGGCTCTTACAGTAGAATAAACCAGGAATTCTATCAAAAATCGAGTATCAATTGGGACCTGAGAGTTGTGAACGAGTCGTACGAGTGGGTTGATAAGGCAGTTGTGTTTAGTTCGACGAATGTAAGAAGCTGAGATTCCATAATATAAATTGAAAGTAATGTCTAGTTTAAAATTCAAAATAGCCGCTATGGAATTTATATATTTTTTAATATAATATTATAGCCCTTAAAAATAGCCGTTTTGCAAACGACCTCCGTTTTCGATGAAACCACTTTTGTTGGATCCAGAATATAAAATTATTGCAAGGTTTCAAATTTCATAATTTTTCGAATTAATATGTGAGCGTGGTGAATTTAAACGTGTTTGATCAATTCAGTTTGAATTTAATCGACTGGAAAACGACCATTTTTCAAATAGACTCCAAATTCGACGAAATTAGTTTTGTTAGGACTGTATCGTCAAAACATAGCTAGATTTATTTTTCGGAAATTTTTGGAGTTAGTATGTGGCTCCGATAAATTAAAATATGTGTTCAGATTCAATATATATTGATTTATATTTTAATTTTGATGAAAACTGACCGAAACAGTCAAATTGGCATACGAAACATATCTCATTGTGTCCAAAATGGGGGTATTTAGTCAGGGGCGACAATCGTTGGGTTTGATTTGGAGTTCATATGGATTAATGGGTATTTTTGGAATTAAATAAATTAAATATATATATTATATATATATTAACCAATCAGAAAATTCCTTTAACCTAATTCATTTCCAAAAAAATTGTGCCACTGTTAAAACCGAACGACGGAAATCGTTCATAACTTCTCTCCTCAAAAACTATCGATCCACACAATGAAATCTGAAGATTCTTGAGGCAATTTTGTAGTACATTTAACCCTCTTCAAATCCATATGGGTGTTGCTACTTGGAGTTGTGTATTTTAATCGGAGTTTGTTCTCAAAGAGCCGCCGTTCACCAGCGATTTCCTCCACAATCCCGCCGTCGAGTTCAACGCCGTCAGAGTCGAAGGCGCGGTTCTCCAAGACTTTAACATGGCAGTGGTCAATCTTTGTAACGAACTAGAGTTTTCGACTCCGAAAATCAACACAAAACTACCATGTTGACTATCCAGACATCGGAAATACCTGATCATTAATAGAAATTAGAGGGTGAGAATAGATAAGATAGAAAATTAGAATAGAAGAAGAAGATCACTACAAAACAGAATCAGAGTAATACAAATCTCACACTGGAACGAATAAAATATAATATATAACATAACTTTGCAATAAAACAATATATATATATATATAGAATAACATTATCAGAGTACAACACTTACACACAACGGAAATAACAATAGCTATATAATCCTGAAGCCTCCTGCTTCAAGAACCTCCAAGTATATCTGTAAAGACCTGAACTACTTGACTGCCCATACAAAATGGGCACCCAAGAGTTTAGGGAAAATTAAAACAAAATAAACCCTGGGTCAGTAATGGGACTGGTGTGAGTAAACTCAAATAATTCGGTTTAACTTTCCAAAATCCTTTTCAAAAAATGATAATCGTAAGACCATTCCACACATAAATACGGATGGTTTTTACCTCACGAGAATCCAAAACAGTTTTGGAAATCAATACTTTTCTGATATTATAATAATGTCTAATCACAAGTAAATAACAATCTAGCAGAACGCTTGCATCTCACGTTCCACATATATAGTATACAAATCAAAATCGCGGGCTCTTATTAGAGATTGGATTCCGACTACGACAAGGTATGGGACCACCTGCCGAAAGTGTATCTCTAGAGGCGAATACACTGGGTTCAACAAGAACGTCTTGCAACTCGGCCCATACATGACAGACCACTCATTTCGCTTGAGTGTATCAAATGTATACCACCAATGGTTGGGCGCTACCCACCGTTTCCCGAAAAGGGACAGCAAAAAAATAGATAAAAGAAAATGAAATAGATTTTCTCTATATAGGTGATATACACCCTAATGGGAGCAACCCACCTAGCCATGCTACCTGTCCGATTTCTGTCATTTCCCGGTTGATGAGGCTTGAGGTCATAACGTATCTTTTGGAACAACTGACCACCATTCACTTTGAATGCCACATCGTCATACCCACCAAATCACAAATTGATTTCCCCAAAAATACCACGAGTATAAAGCAAAGAGAAACGAATTCCTCCGCCACCAAACGTAAGTACGTTTGAAGAGATCAAGTTACGCGATCCGTTAGATATACTCTGTCAGACATTTGTCCATTCACGTTGTCCTGGGATTGGACAAACCGAAGGCACTATTCTGTAAACAGGATAGCCCTTGCATAACTCCGTCTTCAATTATCTTCCTCATATTTGATCGCAACGCTAACGTCTATACAGAGTGGGTTTCAGATAATAAGTCTGATCCCGGTCTCTCTGTATTGACGACGTAAAATGGTCAAAAAATTCGATAGTCGGTGATTTAACTATCAAAGAAAAATAGGTGTACAACCAACGATATTCTTTCCAGATGGAAATTCTATCGATCAATCATCATTCAACATTTTTATCTTTGAATTAAATTATCATTAATTTATCCATTCTCCCATATCTATGTATTCGTAAATTCTTATTTTTCTAAATTTAGAAATTATACTTTATTAACATTTGGAAACATTTCCATATTTGATCACATTCCTTATTTTCTATATTAGAAACATTTCTGAGTCTTATTTGGAAAACATTTCCAAAACGCTTTTCATTAGATTTGAAATGATGTTTACATAATACATTGCTATGCCAACTCAAACCATTTCACTCATTAACTAAACTCACTTAACCAACCTTCACTATCAAACCTTAACCATTTCTGAGTTAAAACTGAAGTCAATCAAGTTGGGGTATAATTACCTCTCAGATCTTAACTGAACAACATTTCTAACCTTGGAAATAAACAAAGTTCACCTTTCAAATCTTTAACCAACTTCCTTAAGTAACTCTCGTATTTTATTTACAAATCCACTTCTTTTTTTCGAAAATTTATTTGATTATAATGATAGTGTTATAATACCATACTTCCGAAATATAATAACTTAAAGAATAACTTTTACTTATTAAATTGGGTAAATAAAAAACAACTAATTAATTAATGAATAAATAAATCTTGTTTTTAAAAAACCGGAAAGTAATTAATACTTTCCCTAATTCGATATAATCGAATTTCAACATACAATTCTCCCTCGAATAACCTCTATTGGATAACTCCCTTTGGAATAGCTATATTAGATTTATCTCTCTTTCGAGTAAACTATATTCGATAACTCTTTCTTTCAAATAACCTATATTCGATTAACTCTCTTCTTCGAATAACTTATATTCGATTAACTATCTTCTTTGAATAACTTATATTCAATTATCAAAAATCGGTTTCCAACCGAATACTAATTATCTCGTTAAATCCTGATTA
Organism: Allium sativum; assembly: GCA_030737875.1. Lineage (NCBI taxonomy): Eukaryota > Viridiplantae > Streptophyta > Magnoliopsida > Asparagales > Amaryllidaceae > Allium > Allium sativum. Next base: position 790,647,285 of record CM060919.1, on the reverse strand, counting down.
ATTCAATATATAATTTCTCCAAATAAATTATTTTAAAAACAACTAGCTTAGTTGAATTCTAATTACAAACCTTTACGGATTTTATTTAATCCTTTTTACATTTCGAATATCGAGATGGATTTCATCGTTCCTTTTAAACACAACTCAAAATTTCCCATTTTCCAAATTCACTTTTGAGTTTGCAATATCAGTTATCCACTGATAATTATATTTTAGTTCATTTATAAACTTTGTTTATAAATCACAATGCTTGTTTTCATTATTAAATAAGTTCTTTATTTCTAACCATTAGAAATTCCATTTCTATTTCAAAATCCACTTTCCTTAAAAAATGTGTTTATTTGCAAAATATTTGCTTAAATTCAATATTCACACCAAATGTGAAAAATGTCTCTTTTATATAATCTATTCAGTTTGATTTCATATTTAAAAACAATATCTCATTTTCAATTTCTATTTATATTTCTATATTATAGAATTATTTGTACAAAATCTCCCTTCTACTTCTAACACTTAAAATCTCATTTAAATTTCCCTTTATAAATGCTGAATTCAAATTCCATAAAAATATCGGTGGCAAAACCGATTCTACCACTCTATATAAGTTCGGATTTATATATATCATTTATCAAAAGATACATATTTTTATTTAATTATAAAATATTATTTATAAATTAATCTTCTCATTTTATCTGTTGAAACATATTTCTATTTAAGAATCTCCTTTAAATACATCATCTCATAGTTCTTTTATATCTCGCCCATTTCTTTTATAATTCTATCTATTTTCCAAATAATCCCTTTTATAATTATATTTGTTTCCCACGTATTTCATTTATAATATCCTATTATTTCATATAGTTCTTCTTTTACTTCTTATTATTTCTATTAAGTGTTTTAACCAAACGGTCATTTACACTTCCATATAACTGTTAATAAGTTCTATACAGAAGTTCCTTATTGAATTTTCAAATATCTCTTTTTATAAAATCCCTTTGATTTTATAAAATCATTTAAATTAACTATCCACTTCACAATTTCCTTTATAATAAAATTCTTTGATTTTATATAAATATTCTCATTTCACTATGCATTTTGAAAATTCCTTTTTACATTTCGGTATTTCTTTTGGTATTTTAAAAGTACCAAATAACAATGATCAAACAAACATAGTCAACACAGATTATAAATCACATCATATATCACAATATATGAAAAACAGTAAAATAAATGTTGAGGAATCCAGTTGGATTCCTCCAACCTGTTTTCCTGCATCCACAGATGTTAATCAACATAAATAACATGAATATGAAATATTCTGATAAACAGAATTAATATTCGATTAACGATTTATATATATCGTTATTTTGACCAATTGACTAGCAGTTCAACCAAACAACCAATACACAGCAAACAACCATCATTTATAGATTCTAGAAATATGTTATAAAAATATAAGTTGAGCAGAGTTAGTAATATTTGTTCACATTAGACGGTTATCGTTAAATAACGATAATTGGTCATTGATTTGATTCAGGCGTTTAATTTCACCATAAATCCAAACGGACTCCAATTCACTCCCGGTCAGTTCCATGGCGTAGCCCTCGTCCATACAATCACAACGGATCCTGTTTCATCGGATTTTGTCATTGTATGATAAAGTTACACCTTATACAAGTTATTATACAATATAAATTTAATTTAACTTAATTAATTAAAATATATGGGCTTTACCATTTATTTCCGTCGGCACATCTCTGTACATACCGCATCTCCTTCAAAACAGTTGCTCGTTCCTGCTCCATTCTAACACATCATTTGCCGACTTATGATTCTCTTTATTTTCTCTTTATCATTATTTCTTTTCTTTTAATATTATAAATGGGCTTACATATCTTCTTTTCTCGGCCCATCAATCATTTTTGCAAGCCCATATCACGTTGGCTTTGTCTTCTCAAAACAAGTTCCTGCTGTATACGAAAACTCATCCATGCGGTGCTTTTGAAAAACCCAAGCTCTTCTCACACGCCATTCTAATTTCAATGAAATTATAAACAACAACATCCCTTGCTTCACCTCATATCGCCAGCCCAGTACGTTTACCAAATCCAAGCCGTCCTTACAGTGCACGTTCGACAGCTCCTTACCTCAAAAATGAACCCATGCAATCCCTCTCCACTGCTACATATACCTATGCTCCTCCATTCACCTCCTACCAGAATTTTCGGCCTCCCCTTCTCTTATCTCCTATGTGAACTCATCAATACGCAAGTTCCCTTTTTCTCCATTTAAACCCAATGACCCACGCCCATTTTCTGTTGACACCACGTTCAACCTCATTCTTCTCCATTAGATGCAACTCGAGCTCCCTCCCGTTCGCAAACCACCATTCACAAAATCAACAAATTGCAACATACCACCTGTATGCACCAACAGTACACCACCCGTCTTCTTCACAACCGAACACCCCGAACTTCCAGTGATCTGCTGCTCAGGCATTCAAACCTTACTGTTGGTTTTCGGGTTCCAGTAATGCTTCATCGAGTGGCTTTAAAGGGTCACGAGTACAAGAATGATTAGTGGTTTTATATGGGAGTTTGAGACTTTGGTGTGAAGTATAAAACTCGTTTTAATTTTCTTTGGAAGTTTCGGTTCTGTAAAATGTATTTTAGGAAGAGGTCGCATGTATATATAACTGTGAAGTGCTTGGTTGTGAAGGAATTGAATTAAATATTATCACTTAATAATTAAGAAAACTTAATAGCAAAGAAACGAAGTACATTTACTTCTGTGATTTAATGTTTGATGTATATGCAGTAGGGATTACACATAAATGAAGAGGAGACGTATGTACTGCCAGCTATAGCTACTGGGTAGGACCGTGATGTATACTCACTTCATAGTCTAGGATATTAAAACCATATGCAGTCTGTACATAAGGCACAAATCTTAGGGGTTAAGTTTTAAAACAGTAAACACTATTTTGATCTACACGTGATGGTTGTTCTAGCTCAGAGTAGGTGGGTACAGTTTTAATTATGTGATTAGAAAATTCACAAGTAGGCAGAAGGGTAGGGTAGATACAGACGGAAGTAGTACATACTTAGCATGAAAGGAAACTCTTCTCTTTATTTTAAAGTCCCAAAAGTTTACATACAGGCTACGTATAATTACATTAATGTCCGAGCATCCTAGATTGGAATAAAGATGTCGTTGTGACGAGCAAGGTGTCACGATCTCAAAAATATAATAATATAGGTCCGTTAACTTATTCTGTGTAACCCCAAAATGTTGATATTGGGTGTAAAATACTCCAAAATAAAAAGTTCTTATTTTATGAAATAAAAATTACAGTAAAATTCTAAAAATTAAATTATACCTACATCTCAAAGGATTTGTCCAAATTCGAAGAAAATATTTAATTATAATTAAATATATCGTTATGGCTTATAAACGTTCCATAACAATTATTTTAAAATTTGATTTGATCATAAATCAAAATCTACACAATGAAACCCCAATTTTTCTCTTCTTTTAGAAAAATATACTTCACCAGCTCCGAACGTTTCTTATTTCACAGAAATCCGATTTAAAACGAATCATATATTTTCAGTTGAAGTTCAAATCGGCAAATAGCGAACTGCCGCGCCATTTCGAGCTCGATTATAATTATAATTTAAAATATACATTCAACTGTTGTTTAAATAATATATTCGTTATTCAAATTCAATTCCAAACTGAAATATATATTTTGAATTGCCCTATTCACACAATATCGTGAATTCTACTATTTCCGGCTATTTCAAAAATTAACTATATTATTCTATTATTTAATTTAATTAAATATTTACTATTATTTAATTAAACAACGATTTTTTTCCCTAAATCACTATTTAAATAATTAAATGAATTTATTATTATATCGCTGAAAATACGGGTCGTTACAATCTTCGTGTAGCTACACGATTTGAGCACAAAAATCAAACCTAGTTTCGAACCCTAGTCGAACGTAGTCTGTTGAGTTTCAAAAGGAAGAAGGGTTAATTTTTTTATTTAATTTCTTTGTTAATTAATTTTTAAAATGTCATTAACCTTCATAAAATCATATCTTTCTCATACGAAATCCAAATCGCTTGAAACAGGATCCGTTGGGATCGTGGGGATGAGAGCTTCACAACAGATTAATTGGGTCCAATTTGAAGCTTGTTAGAATTTAGGGCAAATTTAAATCCAAACTATCCAATAAAGAATGATGGAGTGGAAACCGACTTTGAGAACTCTCTCTCACTCAAATTAATTTACATTTATTATATAATAGGTTGCAGACGAGGCTTAGTAGCTCCTCACACTATTTATTGTACAAACCATGGTTGTTTGTTTGGATTGTATTATGGGAAAATTGGCTGTATTGTGGTTATTGATTGTATTGTGGTTTTGTTGATTGGTTTGATTATTGTGTATGGTGCAAGCCAGTATCAGGAGAGAGGTAATGCTAGACATTACTCCGGTTCTAATATCGCGCGTTATAATGCCGAAATTTTCTGAAATTAATATTTGTTCATTAAAAATATATTTTTTAATGTGTATATGAACTGTACAAAATAGTCATGTGTTGAAATAAATATTTTTTCGTTAAAAATATAATTTTCAACATATATGTGAACGACATAAAATTCTCCTGAAATGAAATTAAATATTCATTTACAAATTGGACAATTTGTTTATGTACATCCATTTAACTGACATTGATTGGGACGATAAATTTTTCACATTGCCCAACTACAAAAATACAAATCAGTGTTTATTGATTGAAACCCCACACGGGTGTTGGGATGATACTTGACGTACACTAATCCCAATTGTTTAGTTATATGTCAATCGATTGGTTGACAGACTTTTGTAAGCGTTCTTCGGTGGTGGATCGCCAGACATCGGCGGAGGAGGCGTTCAACGAGGGGGCTAGGGTTTTGGATCCTCGATTTGGGAGGTGGGGTCGCAACAGGGTGGCGGCAGCCCTGGGGAGGGGGTGCGGCGTCAGTTCTGACGAGGGGTGGTGGAGGGAAGGCCAGGCGGTGGGCTCGTGGGTGGTGGCGCTGCCACGATGGGCGTCGGCGGTTCATGTAGGGGCTGGAGCGATCTTTTTTTTTTCTTTTTAATTTCTGTTTGAAATGATTTCGAATGGGGGGGGGGGTTAACCGATTGAGGAAGCAAAAGGGTGGGGGTTTTAATTTATTTATTAATTTAATCTTAATATTAAATCCCTAAAGTAACTTTTTATTTCGAAATCAAAACCAAACCCACCGCTCCATAGCTAATTACCCCCATTCCGAACACAATGGGATATGTATCATAAGCTGATTCGATCGTTTCGATCAGTTTTCGCCAAAATCAACATATAACTCTATATATTGAATTTGAACGCACATTTCAATTTACCGGGGTCACATACTAACTCCGTTCAACGCGCCCTTTGGAACTCAACAACGATTTATCGTTGTGAATCCATAAAAATTTATCTCGTCGAATTCTGAGCTCATATGCAAAATTTCACTTTTTAAGGGCTATGTTTTGCTAACCGAAAAGCTCCTGCCAATTGCCACTATTCCGGATATCGGAATATATCGAAGCTTATACTTTTCGGAGTTCTAAACGACATTTTGAACTCAATGGAAGTGGTTTCGAGTCCAAATTCATCCATATGCAAAATATGACTTTTTGGGCCATGTATAATTTCCATAGCGACTATTCTGAATTTTCAACTGGACATATCTTTTGACCCCCACTATGAAATTTCGATTTTTCGGATTCGTTGGAAAGATATTATCAAATAGATTCTAATATTTTTCGTTTCGTTAAAATCCGGTTTATTTTGCACCCGGTACGTTCAATTGAAATTTGAAATCGAATTATCGAACTACCGCGCCATTTTCAATTCCTTTTATAATTTAAAATAAATATTTATATTCTAACGATGATCGATATAATCTATACATTCGAATTCTATTCAAAATAAATTTCTCGTCGTTATTATTTAAAATAATCCACTTTAAATATTCAAAATTCGCTAAAATTGCCAAAATAAAATTTTTAAACTGGCTCGCATTTCTGGGTTGTTACATTCTCCCCCACTTAAAACTTTTCGTCCCCGAAAAGGAACGAAGCCGAAAGTTGTTTTAGAAATCAACTCAACTTCCAATATTTTGATTACGGCTTAAGTTCTTCAACTTTTCAGTTTCTAAGAACATTTCAAATTTTTCAAAAATTTGGCTAACACCCTAAATTTCCGAAAAATTTCGCCATAACCTCCCCTGCACCGGGAGCACCGGGAAAATCCCGAAATTGCCATACAGGCCCTCTGATCTCAAAAAGAAAAAAAAGCCAAGCGGCTAGCCAATCGGCTCATAAAATCATCATCACCCAAACAAAACAGTAAATTATGGTAAACATGTACCTATTTGTTGGGCAAACAATTTTATTCTTCTTCTCTAGCCTCCTTGCTATGACCTGTTCAATGTAAATACATGTATGCAAGCAAATGCGACTAATTTCAAACAATTCAATATTCGGTTCAATTAGGCTTAAATGGTTCAAAATTATCAAACAAATAAACAAACAACACAACCATCAATCAATTAGTGAATTAGAATTTCAAATTCATAATTTTGATATATATACAAAAATCACATTTTTGATGCCAATTCACAACAATAAATCTATATAGTTTCGGTTCTCACACCAGTCTAATGGAAATATATAGATATCACACCTTCGAAACTCGAACACACACTACTGATGCTATATAGTCATCAGTAGAATCATCTTCGGGCGACTAGAGTGATTCTATATCTATCTAGTATATTAAAACTTCGAATATACGTTCATGACGCGTATATGCAAAATCTTTATATATTGGATTGTCCAAATTCAATATAAATAAATATTCAAATACGTATAAAACGATTTAAATTTCAAAACAAAATTGTTTTCATTTGAGAAATATACTCTTCACACTCGTTCTAGGATACTACTGATCCTATCTCTAACGAGTCATTCTAATTGGATATTACTAATCCAATATCTAATGAATTCTTACGTATGGTTCTAATGTGTCTTGTTCTCGATCTCTGTAAACCAAAGCTCTGATACCAACTGTGATAGCCCGTAACTTCCCCGGTAAGGAAAGCCCGGATTACCTTGAGAACACGACAAAATAGAATGCAAACAGAAGAACATTTCATTGTTTATTACAATAATTCCATCAGAATATAAGAATATACAGAGTATATTGAATAAATTACATTCGATAAATATCAGAGATTACAATAAATTACATAGTAGCGGAAAATAATACAAAGCACAACTGAAGGTGATATACGGATACAGAGCTTTCCGGATATCATTCCAGCTGTAGACCAGGATCCTGTGAATACAAATCTGCAAAAACAAAAACTACTAGCTGCTTATGTCGAAAATAGGGGCACCCAGAGTTTAGGTTAAAACAATAAACTCCAGGTCAGTTATGTGACTGGTGTGAGAACTAAAATAGTTATTTAAAACTTTACATTAAAAAGGAGTAATTCCAGGGACCACGCCGTATAACACAGAACGGGTTTCCTCCCAAGAACACCAGTGCATAGAATAAACAACGCAATGCTTTTTCGAAAAATGAAGCTATTATAAGACCCAGGTCCCATCACACAATGCAACGCAAGCCGGAGGATAGGGTTTTCCCTTATAATAGCCAAACATGCTTGGTACGTTTAGAACAAATCATTTTGATACTATTATAGTATAAAGTGTCAAAACAACTTCAATCATAAATATCAATCATAGACGGCATAGTATCCCATGCTACTATGTCGCCATACTAGGCTCTACAAATAAAACTGAAACATCACGTATTGGAAATTGGATTTCCGTCATGAGTCCAGGCAAGGGGCAGGCTCCTCTCCGATTCGAGACACTCTAGCAAATACCTCAGGACTACACACTCTGGGCAACCCTTGGATCTTCAGGGCCGGTCCTCTCTTACGTTTGAGGATTGGCAATTCCTGAACACACGTTTCCCGGTCCTTACAGACCTAAAATTGAGGCGCCTCACATCCAACAACCACATAGGTGAAAAGTATATAAATGTCAGGGCTGGTAAGTCACTGAAACCACCAAAGCTAAAAAGAAACATCGTGCTCTCCCTGCAGTCCTTATCCCGTTTTAAACTCATACCGAGGTGTGAGGCTCGTGAATCCACACTATACACAAAGCTATGCCACGTAGGTCGTGCTTTGATCACCAACCACAAGACTTTGCTTTTCAACAGAAGCCTTGATCATTTGCCACTTAGGCATGCCACACTGGCAATTCATGCCATGCGACTGATGTCCATCGATATACAACCTCTGAGCTCGTACGTCTCAGAGAAGGGCATTAAGAAAGAGAATAAATTCTCCGCCGCCAAACAGATGTATATTTAATAGAGATCAATCAACATAGAATAAAATCCAATGTCAGACACACAGTCCATTTACAAGTTCGTTCTGGGTCTGAACGAAACCGGAGGCACTTTCCTCGCATATCCATCGGTCTCCAAGTACGTCTGGATGATCACCAACTGATTCTCTCCTCTTGGCTGTATAGCCCAATCAAGATCATCAGTAATCACCCAAACGATGTGAAGACTTCCAGTCTTCCACCACCGTCTTCATCATCGACATATCGTCGAATCGGTTATTCAGAATGGGTAAAAACCCGGCCTTTCTGAATAACCCACGTATATAGTAAACAAATGTTACACAAACAAAACATACGCCTCATTCCAATTCATCAGTCCCTAACCGTAAATTAGCAAAAGAACAATTCCCCAAATATTAACCCCGAAGGCCGAAACCAGCATCAGATCAATACCCAGGAAACCATTCATCTTAGCTAGCCTACAGTGAGTTTCTAAATTTCACATTCTTAGGGAAAGGTTCCCATTAATTTTATCAAAGATAAATTCCTTTAAATTAATTCTTTAATCTTCCTTTGAATATCATTTCAAACCATGTTAAGGTTTTCCAAACTAGTCGGGATTAACGAACCACACCGAAGTAATTATTTATTTTATTTCCCAATCCCAACCTATTCATCCCATGAAGCAAAACTAGTAATACTCCAAATCTAATACCACGGTGTTATCGGTAAAATTAATTACCATTTCATGTTCAAATCTAATTAAAGATTTAACTATCGCTTTGGAGCAAAACTGGTGATACTCCCTTCTCGCTCACTTTCCAAATTTGATAATTTAAATTATCACTTTTCATTTCAATCTAATTACCGATTCATTAAAACTCCTTTTACTGGGTTAAAGAACTAATGTCATTTAAAACATAGTCCACGATAAGCCCAAATCACATTCTATTTATTATCAGGTTAAAGAACAAGTGTTATTTAAAACACCGTTCACGATAAACCCACAAATCAATTCTAATTCAATTCCAATCTAATATATATTAGAAATTCTGGTTATTTAAAACCCCATTTCAAATACAATTTATTTAAAAATAATTGGGTTTTAATTTTAGTTCAAAACTAGTTCATTTCGATAAAAAACTATTTTTATCTTTACAAATGTGGGATATTTCATCCCAGTTCTTCACAAATCATTTCTTATGATTTTACACAAATTATTGATATTTTTAATAATTTTATCAAGGCCCGTACAGTCGATTTTCAACAACGGCCATCGAACTGCACTTACAACGACCTTTTCTGAAATTGATTTGGACATATCTCCAAATCCAACCATTAGATTTCAAATTTCTAATATTCGTTAGAAAGCTCTTTTCGATATGAACCCAACGGTTCTGGTTTTAGGAGAATCCGACGGTCGGATCTCCCGTAATGTCCGTTCGAAGTCAATGGTCGAAATTTATGAACTGCCGCGGCGCGGCTCGTTCTATTCAGGCCATTATATATATAATATATATCTATTATATATATTTCATTGATTTCCTTTTCAAATGAATTTTATAAATCGTTCCAAATTTGTTTCAAAAACAATTTCAACCTTTATTTCAAATTCAAATCAAAATTGAATTTTCCATTATAAATTCTTTTTACTTCATTTCTATTTGATTTCAATACAAATCGATTTCAATTCGATTTGAATTCATTTCAATTTGAATTCATTTTATATTCTATTAAATTTGAATTCATTTTCTAAATATTCGATTTTTAAATCTCTTTGCAATATTCATTATAAAAACGAATATAATCGATATAAATATCGTTCGCGTCAAAATAGCGCATCTCTAATCAACACGGCTTTATATTTTTCAATAACTATGTTATTCTATTCAACAAATGAATATTTATTCTATTCAACACATGAATCTATATTTCTTTCAACACGTGACTATTATTTGATATTTAATATATTTTATAAAAATTATGGTAGCTATCGTTTGATTTCAAATCAGACTCCAACCGTAAATTAGTAAGAGAACGATTCCCTAAATATTAACCCCGAATGCCGAAACCAACATCAGATCAATATCCAGGAGACCACTCATCTTATCTATTTTCCAGTTAGTTTCTAATTTTATACATGATAAAGATGTAAATTTTATTGTTAAAATATTTCGTTCAACACATGACTAATCTCAACGGATGAGTACAGTCAACACATGAACCTTTATTTTATAATATTCTTTATTTTCCCAATTGGAATGAGGCCCAATCAATTACCATATAATGTTAATTATGTGGATTCCATACAACACATGCATATAATAGCAACGATAAATAATCAACCATCATCCAAAGTGCACCACACAACTGCATAAGCATTAAATATGAATAATTAACGCTTACACAGTCTGTCGACCAATCGATCGACATACAACTAAATAATTGGGATTAGTGTACGCCAAATATCATCCCAATACCCTTGTGGGGTTTCAAACAATCCAAAACAGATTTTATTTATGCAGTTGGGCGATGTGTAAAATTTATCATCCCAATCAATGTCCTTCAAATAGGTGTACGTAAACAAACCGTCCGGTTTGTAAATGAATATTTATTTATTCACATTCATGTTAAAAATTATATTTTTAACGACCAAAGTATTTTATTCAACCTATGAATATTCTATTTGGTTCATTTATTAAATAAAATGATATCTTTATTTTTCTAACTTATTTTAGACAATCTCGGCGGCATAACGGCACGATACTAGAAACGGGACAAGGCCTAGCCTTATCCCCGGTCTAATAATGGCCCACGCCATACACATATCAATCAAATCCATTCCATTTCACCAAACAATCAAATTCAAATCAAATAATCTAACCAACTACACAACCAAACAAACAAGTCCATGGTCTGTGGACGATGGTGTCGGGTGCTACTAAACACCGTCTACATCCTAGTATATATATTTAACTAGAAAAGTAGATTTAAGGTGAGAAGTTCTCACCGAATAGCTAAACCAAACGCCGCGACTCTTCGTATGTAGGAAATCTTCATCGTGCTTGCCCTTCATCACTTTCGTCACCCGTATTCTCTACATATATAAAAATCACATTTTTATATTGTTGTTATGCATATAAAAATCATATTTTTATAATAATTCCATATGGATAAAAATTCTATTTTTACATTGCTACTATATAGATAAAAAATTTATTTTTACATCGCTACTATATAGGTAAAAATTCTATTTTGACATCGCTACTATATAGATAAAAATTCTATTTTTACATCGATGTTCATATAATAAAGATTATATTTTTATCACGCTATTCTCTGTATAAAGATTTCGCCTCATCAAATATAAAGATTTTGCCTTTTCAAATATAATAAAAATTATATTTTCAATACTTCTACTTTATAAAAATTATATTTTTATTATGCCACTATTATAAAAATTATATTTTTAACATTCCTACCATATAAAAATTATATTTTTAATCTGCTATGAATTTTAAAATCTGAAAATAAAATTCAATACTTCCTTTAAAAAGGAAAACTGATTTTCAAAACCATTTTATATCATCTAAAAATCCTATCTTTAGTTACTAAAATAAATAAAAATAGAAATAAATAAAACTTACAGTTGAAAATCAGGGAGGAGGGGGTGTTTCATGTCAGTCGAGGAGGCCGGGGAGGTGTCTTCAGCGCTGGAGTTGGAAGCTAGGGGGTTCGGCAGTCGGGGAGAGGACCAGGTAGCGCGTTCTTCGGTGGTGGATCGCCATACATCGGCGGAGGAGGCGGTCAACGAGGGGGCTAGGGTTTTGGATCCTCGATTTGGGAGGTGGGGTCGCGACAGGGTGGCGGCTGCCTTGGGGAGGGGGTGCGGCGTCGGTTCTGACGAGGGGTGGTGGAGGGAAGGCCAGGCGGTGGGCTCGTGGGTGGTGGCGCCGCCACGATGGGCTTCGGCGGTTCCTGTAGGGGTTCGAGCGATCTTTTTTTTTCTTTTTAATTTCTGTTTGAAATGATTTCGAATAGGGGGGGTTGACCGATTAAGGAAGCAAAAGGGTGGGGTTTTTTAATTTATTTATTAATTTAATTTTAATATTAAATCCATAAAGTAACTTTTTATTTCGAACTCAAAACGAAACCCACCGCCTATCATCCATAGCTAATTACCTCCATTTCGAACACAATGGGATATGTATCGTAAGCCGATTCGATCGTTTCGATCAGTTTTCGCCAAAATCAACATATAACTCTATATATTGAATTTGAACGCGCATTTCAATTTACCGGGGTCACAAACTAACTCCGTTCAACGCGCCCTTTGGAACTCAACAACGATTTGTCATTGTGAATCCATAAAAATTAATCTCGTCGAATTCTGAGCTCATATGCAAAATTTCACTTTTTAAGGGCTATGTTTTGCTAACCGAAAAGCTCCTGCCAATTGCCACTATTTCGGATATCGGAATATATCGAAGCTTATAATTTTCGGAGTTCTAAACGGCATTTTGAACTCAATGGAAGTGGTTTCGAGTCCAAATTCATCCGTATGCAAAATATGACTTTTTGGGCCATGTATAATTTCCATAGCGACTATTCTGAATTTTCAACTGGACATATCTTTTGACCCCCGCTATGAAATTTCGATTTTTCGGATTCGTTGGAAAGATATTATCAAATAGATTCTAATATTTTTGGTTTCGTTAAAATCCGGTTTATTTTGCACCCGGTACGTTCAATTCAAATTTGAAACCGAATTATCGAACTACCACGCCATTTTCAATTCCTTTTATAATTTAAAATAAATATTTATATTATAACAATGATCTATATAATCTATACGTTCGAATTCTATTCAAAATAAATTTCTCGTCGTTATTATTTAAAATAATCCACTTTAAATATTCAAAATTCGCTAAAATTGCCAAAATAAATTTTTTTAACTGGCTCGCATTTCCGGGTTGTTACACTGATTTTTGTCATTTTCCAATTGTTGAGGCCTGAGGCTACGATTACTTATCATTCATTGATAGCACAATCACTTTGAATGCCACATTGTCAGATCCGTTAATCACTAATTGATTTGCACAAATATATTATGGATATTATGCTAAGAGAATAAATTCCCCGCCACCATATACATTTATACCAACATATGCGATCATTGGAAATACTCTGTCAGACACTCGTCCATACACGTTCGTTCTGGGAGTGAACGAAACCGAAGGCACAATTTCTATTAATAGAAAAAGCCCTTGCACTTTACTCCGTCTTCGATTATCTTCATATAATCAAATTCGCAACGCTACTGCCAATACAAAGTGGTTCACGGATAATAATCCAACCGGTCTCTCCATATAGACAACGATATTGACAAACACTTCGATAGTCGGTTATTTAACTATCGAAGAAAAACAAACACTCATCCATAACATCAACCAAATCACTAGGTCTTTAATTTATATTCATTAATTAAATCACAATTCCATTTCCTTATCAATATTTGTTAACACGATATTTCCAATTATCATCTTGGACTTTTCGGTATTTGGAAATTATTTCTATATCTCGCCTTCTTTTATTTTCTGTACTTAGAAAATATATTCTATTTGCAATTGAAAACAATTTCAATCACTTATCTCTTTCCCGACTACTTTAATTATACTCAGGAAATATTTACTCTTATACTTCCAAAATTCCACCACTTGGGTTAAAACGAATGCTGTGTAAAACATCGTTACAACAACCCAAAATATTTTATTGAACTAACTCTTATTCAAACGTTTCTCTTCGAGATTGGATCTTGCTATTTATCAATTAAAAATGAAATCAATCAAGTTGGGGTAAAATTACCTATCAGACCTTGACTGAAAACATCCTTGACTTCAAAACGGACAAGACCACTTACCTTGAATAATCCACATCATATATAAAGCCAATTATTCATTTTTAAAACGTATATACATTTCTCTATCTATTACCAGACTACCGATTTCCTTTTTGTTTATAATATTCCATTTTAAATTCGTTTCCTTATCGAATTCAATATATATTGATATATAGATTTCTAATTATCAATTTATCTTAAAAATATTCTAACTCCTTAAATTTCCGGAAAATCCCCAAACTGCCACACAGGCCCTCTCATTCAAAAAGAAAATTAAAAAGCCAAGCGGCTTGCCGATACGGTGAAACGACCCGAACTTCCCCGGTAAGGAAAGCCCGGATAGAATTGAGAACAAGCCACAGAAGGACGCAGACGGAAGAACATTTCATTGTATATTACAACAATTCCATCAGAATACAAGAATATACAGAGTATAAATCAATATTACACATTTACCAAATATCAGAGATTACAATACATTACATATCAGCAGAAAATAAAACAATACACAACTGAAGGAGATATACGGTTACAAAGCTTTCCGGATATCATTCCAGCTGTAAACCAGGATCCTGTGAATATAAATCTGCAAAACCAAAACTACTAACTGCCCGTGTCAAAATAAGGGCACCCAGAGTTTAGGTTAAAACAATAAACTCCAGGTCAGTCACGGGACTGGTGTGAGAACTAAAACAGTTATTAATCTTTATTTTTAAAGTCAGGTTAATCAATGGACCACGCCGTATAACACGGAACGGGTTTCCTCCCAAGAATACCAGTGCATAAAACAAACGGCGCAATGCTATATAAAGAAAAATGAAGCTATTATAAGACCCAGGTCCCATCACACAATGCAACACAAACCAGAGGATAGGGTTTTCCCTTATAATAGCCAAAGCATGCTTGATACGTTTAAAACAAATCATTTGATACTATTATAAGTGCATAGTGTATAAAACAACTTCAAATCATAAGTATCAATCATAGACGGCATGGGTACCATATATCATGTCGCCATACTAGGCTCTACAATCAAAACCGCAAAATCACATATTTGGAAGTTGGATTTCCATCTGTGAACCGAGGCAAAAGATAGTCCTCTACCAATTCGAGACGCTCTAGCCCGTGTCTCAGGCAAGCGCGCAGACAAGCCTTGGATCGTCAGGGCTGGTCCACCGATGTGGATTAAAATGCCTGAACACTGCGTTTCCCCACCCTATGGGGTATCAATGAGTCCAATGACTCCATCGGTCCCGGATCGACCGATATATCCGAGGCGCCTCGCAACAGCAACAACCACATAAGTCAAACTCGTCAGGGCGTGTAAAACCACTGACGCCACTTCTAGCTAGAAGGAAACGCATGTCCTCCCTGATGTCCTCTGCCGTTTCTGGTTCACAACCGGGGTGTGAGGCTCGCGAATCAACGTTACACAAAGCTACGCCACACAGGCCGTGCTTTGATCATCACCCACAAGACTCTGCTTTTCAACAGAAGCCTTGATCATGTTGCCACTTATGCATGCCACACAGGCAATTCACTCTATGCGTTTGATATCCATCAGTATATAACCCCTGAGCTCGTACGTCTCAGAGAAGGGCGTTAAGCAAGTGAATAAATTCTCCGCCGCCAAACAGATATATATTTAATAGAAATCAACCACACAGACTGAAATCCAATGTCAGACACACAGTCCATCTACAAGTTCGATCTGGGTCTGAACGAAACCGGAGGCACCTAGTACCCCGCATATCCATCGATCTCCAAGTACGTCTGGACGATCACTAACTGATTCCCTCCTCTTGGGTGTACGGCCCAATCAAGATCATCAGTAATCACCCAAACGACGTGAAGACCTCCGGTCTTCAATCACCGTCTTCATCTTCGACACCACGTCGAATCAGTTATTCAGAATGGGATAAACCCGGTCTTTCTGAATAACTCACGTATATAATAAACAAGTGTTACACAAACACAATATACGCCTCATTCCAATTCAGAATATCCCTTTATTCAAATATTCTTATACTTTGGGAAAGGTTCCCATTAATTTTATCAAAGATAAATTCTTTAAATTTATTCTTTAATCTTCCTCTGAATATCAATTCGAACTAGTCGGGATTAGCGAACCACACCGAAGTAATCATTTATTTTATTTCCCAATCCCAACCTATTCATCCCATGAAGTAAAACTGGTAATACTTCATATCTAACACCACGGTGTTATCGTTAAATTCAATTACCATTTCACGTTCAAATCTAATTAAAGATTTAACTATCGCCTGGAGCAAAACTGGTGATACTCCATTCTCAATCTTTTCAATCTAATTAAAGATTCATTAAAACTCCACTTAGTTTTAATCTTTGGCTGGGTTAAAGAATCAGTGTCATTTAAAACACGGTTCACGATAAACCCAAATCACATCTGATATTAAATACAAGGCTCTGAATAGAAAATATATCGGCTTATATTCAATATCAAATTCTACGACCACCAAATATCGTATTGGAAATAACGATATATATATAAAAATCGAATTTTTACTTTGCTATTCAATATATAAAAATCGAATTTTTACTTTGCTATTCAATATATAAAAATCGAATTTTTACTTTGCTATTCAATATATAAAAATCATATCTTTATGATGTCGTTCATACAATTAAAATCCAGTCTTTATAATGTTAAAAATCTAAACTTTATATTTCTAAAAATATAAGCTTTTCATATAAACTAAGAAGCGAATTAAACAATTTATTTAAATAAATAAAGATGACAAAAACTGATTTTAAAATAAATAAATAAATAAATAAGGAGAAGCTCACTTTGGTTTGCCGAGGAGGAAGAGGAGGAATGCAGGTGGTTGTCGGGGGTGGTGGGAGGCTGGTGGGGTGGTGCGGTCGATTTGGGGGGTTGCGTTCGATTGGGGGGGGGCTGCGTCTTCATGGAGTGAGGGGGGGGTCGCGGTAGGAGGAGGAAGAAGAAGGGGGAGCGGCGACGGTCGGTTAGGGCATGGCGGCGGGGTCGTCGGAGGTGGGGCGGCGTAGGGGTGACGGGGGTTCTGGGTTCGATCACCTTCCTCTCTTTTTTTCGGTTTTGACTTTCAAGAAGAGGGAAAGGGGGGGGGGTTAAGGGAAAAATATATATATTATTTAATTATTTCAAAAAGGTACCTTTTTATTTTGACCTCGAAACGAGACCCACCGCCTGTCGTCCCTAGCTAATTACCCCCATTCCAAACACAATGGGATATGTATCGTGAGCTGATTCGATCGTTTCGATCAGTTTCCATCAAAATCAAAATATAACTCTATATATTGAATTTGAACGCACATTTCAATTTATTGGGACCACATACTAACTAGAAAAATACCCAAAAATTATTTTCTAGCTTCGTATTGACGATACAGTCCTAACAAAACTAGTTTCGTCGAATTCTGTGACCGTTTGAAAAATGGCCATTTTTCAGTCGATTAAAATCAACAAAAACTGGTCAAATGCGTTTTCCTTTGCCACGCTCACATATTGATTCGAAAAATTATGAAATTTGAAACCTAGCAATAACTTGACATCGCGGATCCAACAAAAGTGGTTTCGTCGAAATCCGAGGTCGTTTGCAAAATGGCCATTTTTAAGGGCCAAAATTCCATAGGGACTATTCTGAAATTTCAACTGGATGTAACTTTTGATTCCCGCTATGAAATTTTGATTTCCCGGATTCGTTGGAAAGATATTCTCAATTAGATTCAAATGTTTCTGGTTTCACTAAAATCCGGTTTATATTGAATCCTATACATTCATTTGAACTTTGAAATCGAATTATCGAACTACCGCGCCATTTTCAATTCCTTTTATAATTTAAAATAAATAATTATATTCTAACGACGATCGATATAATATATACGTTTGAATTCCATTCAAAATAAATTTCTCGTCGTTATTATTTAAAATAATTCATTTTAAATATTCAAAATTCACTAAAATTGCCAAAAATTTTTTTAAATTGGCCCAGATTTCCGGGTTATTACAATCTCCCCCACTTAAAACTTTTCGTCCTCGAAAAGGAACGAAGCCGAAAGTTGTTTCCCAAATCAACTCAACTTCCAGTATTTTCATTACGGCTTAAGTTCTTCAACTTTTCAGTTTCTAAGAACTTTTCAATTTTTTCAAAAATTTGGCTAACACCCTAAATTTTCGAAAAATTTCGCCATAACCTCCCCTGCACCCGGAAAATCCCGAAATTGCCATATAGGCCCTCTGATCTCAAAAAGAAAAAGAAAAAGCCAAGCGGCTAGCCAATCGACTCATAAAATCATCATCACCCAAACAAAACAGTAAATTATGGTAAACATGTACCTATTTGTCGGGCAAACAATTTTATTCTTCTGCTCTGGCCTCTTTGCTTTGACCTGTTCAATGTAAGTACTTGTATATGCAAGCAAATGCGACCAAATTTCAATACAATTCACTATTTGGTTCAATTGGGTTATATGGTACAAATTTTAATAAATCAACCAATAATCAACAACACAACCATCAATCAATTACTTGATTAGCTTTTGAAACTCATAACTTTGATACATAGTCAAAAATCAGATTTTTTGATGCCAAATCACAACAATAGCCCTATCTAATTTTGGTTCTCACACCAGCCTAATGGAAATATATAGATATCACGCTTTCGGCACTCGAATATAAATACTGATGATGCAGCCGCATCATCAGAATTATCCCCGGGCGACTAGAGTGTGACTCTATATCCATCCAGTATATTAGAGGCTTCCCATACACGTGGATCAGACGTATATTAAAATCTCTATATACTTGATAGTCCAAATCAATATAAATAAATAATCAAATACGAATAATTGATTTAAATTTCAAAACAAAATTTGTTTTCACTTTCAAAAATATACTCTTCACACTCTTTCTAGGATACTACTGATCCCATCTCTAGTGAGTCATTCCCATTGGATATTACTAATCCAATATTTGATGAATTCTTTCGTATGGCTCTAATGTGTCTTATTCTCTGAGCTTTGTAAACCAAAGCTCTGATACCAAAATGAAACGACCCGAACTTCCCCGGTAAGGAAAGCCCGGATAGAATTGAGAACAAGCCACAGAAGAACGCAGACGGAAGAACATTTCATTGTATATTACAACAATTCCATCAGAATACAAGAATATACAGAGTATAAATCAATATTACACATTTACCAAATATCAGAGATTACAATACATTACATAGCAGCGGAAAATAAAACAATACACAACTGAAGGAGATATACGGATACAAAGCTTTCCGGATATCATTCCAGCTGTAAACCAGGATCCTGTGAATATAAATCTGCAAAACCAAAACTACTAACTGCCCGTGTCAAAATAAGGGCACCCAGAGTTTAGGTTAAAACAATAAACTCCAGGTCAGTCACGGGACTGGTGTGAGAACTAAAACAGTTATTAATCTTTATTTTTAAAGTTAGGTAAATCAAGGGACCATGCCGTATAACACGGAACGGGTTTCCTCCCAAGAATACCAGTGCATAAAACAAACGGCGCAATGCTAAATAAAGAAAAATGAAGCTAATATAAGACCCTAGTCCCATCACACAATGCAACACAAACCAAAGGATAGGGTTTTCCCTTATAATAGCCAAAGCATGCTTGATACGTTTAAAACAAATCATTTGATACTATTATAAGTGCATAGTGTATAAAACAACTTCAGATCATAAGTATCAATCATAGACGGCATGGGTACCATATATCATGTCGCCATACTAGGCTCTACAATCAAAACCGCAAAATCACGTATTTGGAAGTTGGATTTCCATCTGTGAACTGAGGCAAAAGATAGTCCTCTACCGATTCGAGACGCTCTAGCCCGTGTCTCAGGCAAGCGCGCAGACAAGCCTTGGATCGTCAGGGTCGGTCCACCGATGTGGATTAAAATGCCTGAACACTGCATTTCCCCACCCTATGCGGTGTTAATGAGTCCAATGACTCCATCGGTCCCGGATCGACCGATATATCCGAGGCGCCTCGCAACAACAACAACCACATAAGTCAAACTCGTCAGGGCGTGTAAAACCACTGACGCCACTTCTAGCTAGAAGGAAACGCAGGTCCTCCCTGATGTCCTCTGCCGTTTCTGGTTCACAACCGGGGTGTGAGGCTCGTGAATCAACGTTACACAAAGCTACACCACATAGGCTGTGCTTTAATCATCACCCACAAGACTCTGCTTTTCAACAGAAGCCTTGATCATATTGCCACTTAGGCATGCCACACAGGCAATTCACTCTATGCGTTTGATATCCATCACTATATAACCCCTGAGCTCGTACGTCTCAGAGAAGGGCGTTAAGCAAGAGAATAAATTCTCCGCCGCCAAACAGATATATATTTAATAGAAATCAACCACACAGACTGAAATCCAATGTCAGACACACAGTCCATCTACAAGTTCGTTCTGGGTCTGAACGAAACCGGAGGCACCTAGTACCCCGCATATCCATCGATCTCCAAGTATGTCTGGACGATCACTAACTGATTCCCTCCTCTTGGGTGTACGGCCCAATCAAGATCATCAGTAATCACCCAAACGACGTGAAGACCTCCGGTGTTCGACCACCGTCTTCATCTTCGACACCACGTCAAATCAGTTATTCAGAATGGGATAAACCCGGTCTTTCTGAATAACTCACGTATATAATAAACAAGTGTTACACAAACACAATATATGCCTCATTCCAATTCAGAATATCCCTTTATTCAAATATTCTTATACTTTGGGAAAGGTTCCAATTAATTTTATCAAAGATAAAGTCTTTAAATTTATTCTTTAATCTTCCTCTGAATATCAATTCGAACTAGTCGGGATTAGCGAACCACACCGAAGTAATCATTTATTTTATTTCCCAATCCCAACCTATTCATCCCATGAAGTAAAACTGGTAATACTTCATATCTAACACCACGGTGTTATCGTTAATTTCAATTACCATTTCACGTTCAAATCTAATTAAAGATTTAACTATCGCCTGGAGCAAAACTGGTGATACTCCATTCTCGATCTTTTCAATCTAATTAAAGATTCATTAAAACTCCACTTAGTTTTAATCTTTGGTTGGGTTAAAGAATCAGTGTCATTTAAAACACGGTTCACGATAAACCCAAATCACATTTGATATTAAATACAAGGCTCTGAATAGAAAATATATCGGCTTATATTCAATATTAAATTCTACGACCACCAAATATCGTATTGGAAATAACAATATATATATATATATATATATATATATATATATATCTTTCAAATTTCCATAACAACATCCGTATAATCATGAAATCCAACATCGAAATATTCCGAAGACAATTTCAATTCAAATCCATTCCAATGCAATTATTGGAAATTCTGGTTATTTTCAAAACCATTTCAAATCCAATTTATTTATTTTAAAAATAAGTAAATTATTATTCTAGTTCAAAACTAGTTCATTTCGATAAAAAACTATTTTTATCTTTTCAAATATGGAGTTTTTCATCCCAATTCTTCCCAATTCATTTCTTATGATTTTACACAAGTTATTACTATTTTTAATAATTTTATCAAGGCCCGTACAGTCGATTTCCATCAACGGTCATCGAACTGCACTTACAGCGACCTTTTTCAAATTTGATTTGGACATAATTCCAAATCCAACCATTAGATTTCAAATTTCTAATATTCGTTAGAAAGCTCTTTTCGATACGAACCCAACGGTTCCGGTTTTAGGAGAATCCGACAGTCGGATCTCCCGCAATATCCATTCGAAGTCAATGGTCGAAATTCGCGAACTACCGCGGCGCGGCGCGTTCTATTCAGGCCATTATATAATATATATAATATATACTTCATCGATTTCCTTTTAAAATGTATTTTATAAATCGTTTTAAATTCGTTTTCAAAATGATTTCAACTCCTTTTTCAAATTCAAATCAAGATTGAATTTTCCAATATAAATTCGTTTTAAATTCATTTCAAATCGATTTCAATTCAAATTGATTTCTAACTCAATTTCAGTTCTAATTCAATTCAATTCAATTTCAATTTGAATTCATTTCTATTCAATTTAATTCGAATTCATTTCTATTCAATTTCAATTCGAATTCATTTCTATTCAATTTAATTCGAATTCATTTCTATTCAATTTAATTCAAATTTCAATTCTTTTCAAAATATCAGATTTTGAAATCACTTTCGATTTTCATTATAAAATGAATAAAATCGATATAAATATCGTTCACGTCAAAATGGCGTCAATCTAATCAACACGGCTTTTATACATTTCTATTTCCAAATATTCTATTTCAAATATTTCTTTTCAAATATTCCTTCTCAAATATTTCATTTAATTATTTCTCTTCAAATATTCTATTTCAAAAATATTTCTTTTTCAAATATTTTTTTTATTTCAAGTATTTCTATTCACAACTGGAATGAGGCCCAATCAATTACCGTAGATTTTATTTCTATGGATTTCAATACAACGCAAGTATATATTAACAACGACAAATAATCAACCACCATCCAAAGTGCATTCTACACTGTATAAGCATCAAATATAAATATTTAACGCTCATAACAGTCTGTCAATCAATCGATCGACATACAAATAATTATTGGGATTAGTGTATGTATTATATCATCCCAATACCCGTGTGGGGTTTCAATCAATCAAACACAGTTTTCATTTGTGCAGTTGGGCGATGTGTAAAATTTATCATCCCAATCGATATCAGTCAAATCAGTGTATATAAACAAATCGGCCGATTCATTTATAAATATTCATTTTATATACACGTTAAAAATTATATTTTTAACTATAGAATATTTTCCACTATAAAATATTTTATTTCATTTCACAACACATCACACAATCAACTATACATCAAAATCAAACAAACAAGCATACAAGTCATCCATGGTTTGTGGACGACGGGTGTCGGGTGCTACTAAACACCGTCTGCATCCTAGTACATATTTCAACTAGAAATAAAATTAAAAGTGAGAAGTTCTCACCAATATCTAATCTAAACGCCTCGACTCTTCATATGTAGAAAATCTCCGCCGTTTCTTCTTTCATCACTTTCATCATCCGTATTCACTACATATATAAAAATCGAATTTTTACTTTGATATTCAATATATAAAAATCGAATTTTTACTTTGCTATTCAAATAAAAATTGAATTTTTACTTTGCTATTCAATATATAAAAATCGAATTTTTAATTTGCTATTCAATATATAAAAATCGAATTTTTTACTTTGCTATTCAATATATAAAAATCAAATTTTTACTTTATAAAAATCGAATTTTTACTTTGCTATTCAATATATAATAATCGAATTTTTACTTTGCTATTCAATATATAAAAATCGAGTTTTTACTTTGCTATTCAATATATAAGAATCGAATTTTTACTTTGCTATTCAATATATAAAAATCGAATTTTTAATTTGCTATTCAATATATAAAAATCGAATTTTTATTATGCTATTCAATATATAAAAATCAAAATTTTACTTTATAAAAATCGAATTTTTACTTTGCTATTCAATATATAAAAATCGAATTTTTACTTTGCTATTCAATATATAAAAATCGAATTTTTACTTTGCTATTCAATATATAAAAATCGAATTTTTACTTTGCTATTCAATATACAAAAATCATATCTTTATGATGTCGTTCATACAATAAAAATCCAGTCTTTATAATGTTAAAAATCTAAACTTTATATTTCTAAAAATCTAAGCTTTTCATATAAACTAAGAAGCGAATTAAACAATTTATTTAAATAAACAAAGATGACAAAAACTGATTTTAAAATAAAAAAATAAAAAAATAAGGAGAAGCTCACTTTGGTTCGCCGGGGAGGAAGAGGAGGAATGCAGGTGGTTGTCGGGGGTGGTGGGAGGCTGGTGGGGTGGTGCGGTCGATTTGGGGGGCTGCGTTCGATTTGGGGGGGGGGGCTGCGTCTTCATGGAGTAAGGGGGGGTCGCGGTAGGAGGAGGAAGAAGAAGAAGGGGGAGCGGCGGCGGTCGGCTAGGGCATGGCGGCGGGGTCGTCCGAGGTGGGGCGGCGTAGGGGTGACGGGGGTTCTGGGTTCGATCGCCTTCCTCTTTTTTTTCGGTTTTGACTGTCAAGAAGAGGGAAAGGGGGGGTTAAGGGAAAATATTATTTAATTATTTAATTATTTCAAAAAGGTACCTTTTTATTTTGACCTCGAAATGAGACCCACCGCCTGTCGTCTCTAGCTAATTACCCCCATTCCAAACACAATGGGATATGTATCATGAGCTGATTCTATTGTTTCGATCAGTTTCCATCAAAATCAAAATATAACTCTATATATTGAATTTGAACGCACATTTCAATTTATTGGGGCCACATACTAACTAGAAAAATTCCCAAAAAATATTTTCTAGCTGTGTATTGATGATACAGTCCTAACAAACCTAGTTTCGTCGAATTCTGAGACCGTTTGAAAAATGGCCATTTTTCAGTCGATTAAAATCAACAGAAACTGGTCAAATGCGTTTTCCTTTGCCATGCTCACATATTGATTCGAAAAATTATGAAATTTGAAACCTAGCAATAACTTGACATCGCGGATCCAACAAAAGTGGTTTCGTCAAAATCCGAGGTCGTTTGCAAAATGGCCATTTTTAAGGGCCAAAATTCCATAGCGACTATTCTGAAATTTCAACTGGATGTAACTTTTGATTCCCGCTATGAAATTTTGATTTCCCGGATTCGTTGGAAAGATATTCTCAATTAGATTCAAATATTTTTGGTTTCACTAAAATCCGGTTTATTTTGAATCCTATACATTCATTTGAACTTTGAAATCGAATTATCGAACTACCGTGCCATTTTCAATTCCTTTTATAATTTAAAATAAATAATTATATTCTAACGACGATCGATATAATATATACATTTGAATTCCATTCAAAATAAATTTCTTGTGTTATTATTTAAAATAATTCATTTTAAATATTCAAAATTCACTAAAATTGCAAAAATAAAAATTTTAAATTGGCCTAGATTTCCGGGTTATTACATACGGCACATAAAATCTCATATGGAATTTATACGTGTACCTTTTGTCGGGCATACAAATTATAACCTTCATATACTTCATTCCAAACCTGCTCAACCTATATTCACCTGTTTTCCAATTTATCCCAACTCAATCCGGTCATTCCTAACTCAATTTGCTAATTTATTCTTTAGTTAGCTATTTTGCCAGATCCCTTTATTTTGAACATATCATGTTCAAATATAATTTAATTCGTTTATAAACAAGTAGAATTTCATTTCTAACTTGAGTTTCAAATTCGATTTCGAATATGAATCCACAAAACCAATTTACTTATCCAACGCCAATTCCGATTCAAAACTCGATTAACTATTTATTCTTCAAAATTAGTTAAATCTATTTAATAACTAAAAAATCTGATTTTTGTTTCAAAAATCATTTCACTTACTTCGCTAGAGTTCATATTTATTTTATATCTCCAGTCCGGATTTTTCTAATGGCAATTCAGATTTTATTTCTTTAAAATCCTTTTATTTATTTAAATAAACCGTTATGGTTTTTAAATGATTTTGGCGCCGCTTTTTTGAAAATTTGATTTTGACATAACTTAAAATCTATCAGACGAAATCCAGATTTTTCTCTTCCATTAGAAAACTATTATTCCAACGGTTCTGATGATTCTTGTTTCAAAGAATTCCGACTTAAATTGAGTTCTATACACTCAATTGAAGTTCGAAATAACAAAATACGAACTACCGCGCTGCGGCAAGTTTGTTTTAATTATATATATATATATATATATAAACGTTTAAACTCTGATTATAATAAAATTTCAACTCCATTATAATATATTTTAATATATATATATATTAAACCAATTTTCTAAATTCAACTTAATAATTCTGATTATCCCACGTCACCCATTTATTTCGTATCTCCATTACAAATTTATTTATAATTCAATCCTCTATATTAAATTCTAATTTCTTTATAAATAAATTATTTATAAATTCAACTTCCTAGTTTAATATATTTAAACAAGTTCCATTTTCAAATTTCTATTTGAAACTCCAACCCTTGATATTCTGAATTGCGGAATAAAAACCGTTGTTCCCTTTCAAATGATTTCAAATTCTATTTTTAAATTCATATTTGAATTTAAATATTCAAATTATCTCTTGATAATTAATTCATTATATTTATAAACACCATTTTATAAATTTCCTTGTTTTATATTTAAACAAGTCTATTTCGTAATCTATTTAAAACCAAAAACTTATTTTGGAAATTTCTATTTATAATAACTTATATATATAACACCCAATTTATTTTCAAATTCAATTTAACTTCTTTTTAAATAAATTCGAATTAATCGAATTCAAATCATAAATCCTTATGGATTTATTTTAGTTCAATTTATATTCTGACATCAGAACAAATTCCATCGTTTATTTCTTTAAAACGATTTCCCCATTTCTATTTTTAAATTCACATTTGAACTTAAATATTCAAATTATCAAATGATAATTTTTCCACTTTATTTATAAACATAGTTTGTAAATTTACTTCAATTCCCTGATTATCCAATGAAAATCTTTCCATTTAATTTATAAACACCTTTTATAAATTTACTTTAATTTCCTATATTATTTAATTTATAAACATCGTTTATAAATTCAATACTTGTTTATTTATTTTCAAAACAAGTAAATATCTTTCGCCCGTTCTAAATTCAAATTCTATTTTAAAAAAAGTAGATTTTTTTTTAAATTTCAAAACCCTATTCATGATATTTTTATAAATTACCATTTAGGCCCAGTGATATTTCAAAACATCCAAAATATCAAATTATCAAATCACGGGTTTTTCTAACACATCATATAAGATAACATATATTAAACCAAACAAACAATAATATTTTTGAGGAATCCAGTTGGATTCCTCCAACCTGTTTTCCTGCATCCACAAACATTAGCCAACATAAATAATACCCATCCTGCTTCGAGGCAGGATATCGCGGTATAGAAGGTCATCCACTATCATAGCGTGTGGCGTATAAGGTCATCCGCTAATGGTACTCCGGGCATCCGCTAATGGTACTGCGGGAATCCGACCAATCACTAATAATAACCACAACAAGCCTAAATAACTAATATATAATAACCACAAAAATATTTAAATGCATCCAAGCAACCAATAATTATTTTTAATGATTAAAAATAATTCTAAACAATAAATTTGAGTGAGATTACTCACCGCGAATTTATTGTTGATCCATTCTGATTCCGAATTTACTTCCTGATTATGAAATCCTCAGTTACGAACTACTCGAATGACTTGTTTGAAAAAAAACTCGTATATCCCTAATTTGATGTTCCTTGGTTAATATGACTATATATATACGATACGTAAATAACTAATGAACTTAACACAAAGTGATTTAAATATACCTAAACTATACCTTAACCACGCTGTAATTTATTCGAATTCCTTCTTCACTGTAATGCCAATCACATGCTTCAAAACTTTCCAATCCGATATTATCACGTAGCTATCTGTTTTCGTTAAAACCTGACATTGTATGTAGGGGTTAAAATATTTTATAAGATCTAATTAAAATGATTAACATTTTTATTAACTAAATTAACCAATTAATTTACCTATCCCACCCAGGAAAAATCCTTTTCTCTCAAGCAGAATGCGTTGACTCCTTGTAGCCTCTCTTTCCATCATCGAGCATTCTCTTCAGCCCTACTTCAGAATTCATGATTTTCTTTTTCCTGATCCTCACCAAAAACCCAGGTGCACCATTTACTTGTTCGCTATTTCCAAAAGGAAGAAAAATTGTATCGCCACTACTTCCTCCTTAACATAGAATTCCCGCAACTTCGATTAGCCCTAAACCCCCTGGCCATCGCAACTTCAACTCTCACAACCAACATACTACAGGATTCACAAAAATCTACTGTCATCACTGACCAACCGCCCACCTAGAAATCACGCTAAATTGCTCAACTCGCACCCACTAGATCGTACAAAACCTAGGTGTTTTCTGGTGAACTCGATTTAAGCATCCATTTTCCGAAATCAATATAAAAGCCCCAAAATCTCATGTAACAGAACATGAAATCGAATCCCCCTATGTCGCGGCTGCCTTCATCAAAGAGTCGAGTTCCCCCTTTGCGTGGGTATTATCATCGTGCTCCAGTAATTCGCTATTCCAGACTGCGACTTCGATTTTGATTTCCACTTCTTCTTTTTGTTTCAGAAAGCTTCACTTGATTTAAGGAACGAAGAGGGAATGAAATGGAAAAGATACGGAGGTGTGGACAGAAAAGGTTAGTCGCGGTTATTTAAGGGCAACATTTTTCCTTGATATCGATTTGTTTGAGAGGAATTCAAACTAGAATTTTTCAACGAACGAAATAGAAAAGATACAGAGGAAGTCGTGATATAAGTAAACGAAGAATACTTAGTGTAAAAGGAATAGTAGGGTAGCTTAAGGTATAACGTAATTAATTTTGATTTGATTTCTATTTAATGTGATTTGAAATAAAGAGATTTTTATCC
Organism: Allium sativum; assembly: GCA_030737875.1. Lineage (NCBI taxonomy): Eukaryota > Viridiplantae > Streptophyta > Magnoliopsida > Asparagales > Amaryllidaceae > Allium > Allium sativum. The sequence goes on along the minus strand of CM060919.1, from coordinate 790,618,269 downwards.
TTTTTATGTAGATATCGATTTGATTTTGACCTATCCAAAATCAAATATCTCGGGGTCCATTAATTTAAACCACGAACCGCTATTTTAACGTAACCACTGTTGTTTCAACAGTGTAACATTATTCTGAACTAACTGAATATATTTTGATATTTAATTTCAATGTATATATAAAGTAATTATATTAAATCCATATAATAAAATTTAAATTCAAAAATAATCCATTCCCTGATAATAAATTATTTTTATTATCGTTTCTAGTCAAATGCAATTTATATAGACCATCTGAACGATTTTTTTTAGATTAATTATATACCATATTATGATAATTATATATATACATATTCGAAATAAATCGTATTTCGATTATTAAATCGGTAACTCATTATGAAATTTGATTTATATTACCAACTCAATAATTAAAACTATATTAAATATTTTAAATTATTGGACCAAAAATCTGGGTCGTTACATTCTTCCCCCTTTAAAAGAATTTCGTCCCCGAAATTACTAAGGTATGAAAAATGCTGAAACCCATTAACTTTTCAAAATTCATTTATGTTGATACTCAAATTTTAGTTTGAATTAAATTTTAATTCATCTCATTTGTATAATTTCATTCTTATACAAATTACATTTGGCTATCTATACCCATTCCAATTTATAATCCTTATTTGATTATAACGATAACAATCAACACATCCAGTAATTTCAGAAAATCATTATTTCTATATCAAAATAGAATTTTGGGTAAAATTATTTTATTTACCCACTAAAAACAATATTATGTTAAATTTCTCTGTTCAAGTGTTTAGAAATTTCTATCGACTTTGTGGCGTCCCACTATTCGATCAAAATTCATAAACCACTCAACAGACCAGCCAACACAACATAAAATTTTTTTTATATCAATTTACAATTACGCTCTCTTGTATATATACACTCAACTCATTCTAGGGTACTACTGACCCTATATCTAATGAGCACATCCCACCAAATCCTAGGTATTCGCTCCACCTAAGCTCTGATACCAACTATAACAGCCCGCAAACCCGTACTATCTGAGTCGACTAATAACACAACACATCCAACCCAAATTACACAGAAATACGAATCATTATTAAAAAGAAGTTAGAGGATGAGAAATAGAAAGGAAGAAATGTTAGAATAGAAGAAAACAAAGAAGACAAATCTCACAGCGGAACGAATAAAATATATTATATAATATAATTTTTTGAAATACAAATCAATAACTTTATATACATACCATTATCAGAGCACAACAGTTATTCCTGGAACACTTATAAACACCTATTCCCAGATACAACATAGTACACAGCAGAAATATGATAGTTTATAGCTAACTGGTGAAGCCTCCTGCTTCCAGCTCCTCCAAATGGATCTGTAAAATCCCGACTACTTGACTGCCCGTACAAATTTGGGCACCCAAGAGTTTAGGAAAACAAACAAAATAAACTCTGGGTCAATCATGGGACTAGTGTGAGTAAAATCCAATCATTTGTTTAACTTTAAAAATCCTTTCAAAAAAATGATAATCGTAAGACCGATCCACACATGAACACGGATGGTTTTTACCTTACGATAACCCAAAATATCTTTGATATCAAATCCAGTGATATTATAATAATGTCTACATCAAATAAATAGAATCTAGCAGAACGCTTGCATCTCACGCTCCATATGTAATATAAAATCAAAAACCGCATGGTGCTTATTGGAGATTGGATTTCCAACATGACACGGTATCGAACCACCTTCCGATAGTGTATCTCTAGAGGGGAATACACTGGGTTCAACAAGAACATCTTGCAACCCGACCCACACACGACCGACCACTCATTTCGCTTGAGTGTATCGAATGTATATCACCAACGGTTAGGATCAGCAACCGTTTCCCGAATGGGACAGCATCGAATAGATTAAAGGATGAAATTAATATCTCTAGATAGGTGATTACACAACCTAATGGGAGCGACCCACATAGCCATGCTGCCTGCCCGATTATTGTCATTTTCCGGTTGTTGAGGCCTAAGGCTACGATTACTTATCATTCATTGATAGCACAATCACTTTGAATGCCACATTGTCAGATCTGTTAATCACTAATTGATTTGCACAAATATATTATGGATATTATGCTAAGAGAATAAATTCCCTGCCACCATATACATTTATACAGACCAACATATGCGATCATTAGAAATACTCTGTCAGACACTCGTCCATACACGTTCGTTCTGGGACTGAACGAAACCGAAGGCACAATTTCTATTAATAGAAAAAGCCCTTGCACTTTACTACGTCTTCAATTATCTTCATATAATCTGATTCGCAATGCTACTGCCAATACAAAGTGGTTCACGGATAATAATCCAACCGGTCTCTCCATATTGACAACGATATTGGCAAACACTTCGATAGTTGGTTATTTAACTATCGAAGAAAAACAAACACTCATCCATAACATCAACCAATTCACTAGGCCTTTAATTTATATTCATTAATTAAATCACTATTCCATTTCCTTATCAATATTTGTTAACATGATATTTCCAATTATCATCTTGGACTTTTCGCTATTTGGAAATTATTTCTATATCTCGCCTTCTTTTATTCTTTGTACTTAGAAAATATATTCTATTTGCAATTTAAAACAATTTCAATCACTTATCTCTTTCCCGACTACTTTAATTATACTCAGGAAATATTTACTCTTATACATCCAAAATTCCACCACTTGGGTTAAAACGAATGCTATGTAAAACATCGTTACAACAACCCAAAATATTTTATTCAACTAACTCTTATTCAAACGCTTCTCTTCAAGACTGGATATTTCTATTTATCAGTTAAAAATGAAATCAATCAAGTTGGGGTAAAATTACCTCTCAGACCTTGACTGAAAACATCCTTAACTTCAAAACGGACAAGACCACTTACCTCAAATAATCCACTTCATATATAAAGCCAATTATTCATTTTTAAAATTTATATACATTCTCTTTCTATTACCAGACTATCGATTTTATTTTTGTTTATAGTATTCTATTTTAAATTCGTTTCCTTACCGAATTCAATATATATTGATATATAGATTTCTAATTATCAAATTATCTTAAAAATATTCTAACTCCTTAAATTTCCGGAAAATTTCGCCATAACCTCCTTTGTATCGGGAGCATCGGGAAAATTCCCAAACCGCCACACATGCCCTTTCATTCAAAAAGAAAATTAAAAAGCCAAGCGGCTTGCCGATACGGTGCATAAAGTCTCATATGGAATTTGTAATAACCCGAAAATCTGAGCCAATTTAAAATTTTTATTTTGGCAATTTTAGCGGATTTTGAATATTTAAAATGGATTATTTTAAACAAAAATGACGAGAAATTTAATTTGAACAGAAATAGAACGTATAAATATTTATATAGATCGTCGTTTGAATATAAATTTTATTTATATATATAAAAGGAATTGAAAATGGCGGGGTAGTTCGATAATTCGATTTCAAATTTCAATTGAACATACCGGGTGCAAAATAAACCGGATTTTAGCGAAACCAAAAATATTTGAATCTAATTGAGAATATATTTCTAATGAATCTGAAAAATTGAAATTTCATTGCGGGGATCAAAAGTAATGTCCATTTGAAAATTCTAAATAGTCGCTATGGAATTCAGGCCCTAAAAAATAGCCATTTTGCAAACGACCTCGAATTTCAACGAAACCACATTTGTTGGATCCGTGATGTCAAATTATTACTAAGTTTCAAATTTCATAATTTTTCGAATCAATATGTGAGCGTGGAAAAGGAAAACGCGTTTGACCAGTTTTAGTTGATTTTAATCGACTGGAAAATGGCCATTTTTCAAACGGTCTTAGAATTAAATGAAACTAGTTTTGTTAGAACCGTATCGTCAATACGAAGCCAGAAAATATTTTTGGGAATTTTTAGAGTTAGTATGTGGCCCCGGTAAATTGAAATGCGCGTTCAAATTCAATATATAGAGTTATATTTTGATTTTGACGAAAACTTATCAAAACAGTCGAATTAGCTTATGAAACATATCCCATTGTGTTTGGAATGAGGGTAATTAGCTATGTACGACAGGCGGTGGGTCCCGTTTCGAGTTCAAAAATAAAAATACCTTTTTGAAATTAAAATAATTAAAAAATAAAATCTCTCTCTTCCCTTTTACCTCAGCCCCCCCCATTCAAATTCATTTCAAAACTAATTAAAAAAGAAAAAAAAAAGAAGATGCTGGAACCCTAGCCCTCGTAGCCGCCCACCGACGCTCCTCCAGCCGACCTCCCCCTCGCGCTCCACCTCCCTCCACTCCCTCCCGATGTTCGACGCACCCCCTGAGTTCCTCCCTCCTCTCGCCCCCATCCTCAATCGAACCCCGCGCCCAAAGCCCCGATGACCGCCGCGCCTAGCAACCGCCACCCCATCCGATCCGCCGCCCTCCGATGAGCTGGCACCCCCCCATCATCACTGATTAACAGTAAGTCCTCCTACTTTAATTTTTATTTACTTCTATAAAATCTGATTCTTATTTAAATAAAGTTAGAAATTTTATTCTAGGCAAAATTATGATTTTTATTGAATTAAAGATATAATTTTTATAATGTTTTCATAGAGAAAAAGGTTCAATTTTTATATGTAGAGATTTTATATAGCAAAGCGATATTTTTATTGGTAGAAAGGCGGAATTTTTTTATATGATGTGAAGATTTAAAATATAATTTTTAACGTGATTCTTATTTATATAATAGCATTATAGAAATGTAGTTTTTATGTGAAAGGTTTTGAAATAATAATAGTTAGAAAGACAAGATTTCTAAATAAACAAAGGTTGGATTTTTAATGAAGTAGCATAATAAAAATCTGATTTTTATTATATATATGTTAAAAGAAAAATGTGATTTTTGTATAAAAATCAGATTTTATAGTGATGAAATGAGAAGGCGAAATCTTTATATTTGAGAAGGCGAAATCTTTATATTTGAAAAGGAGAAATCTTTATATTTGAAAAGGCGAAGTCTTTATATAGAGAATAGCGTGATAAAAATATAATCTTTATTATATGAACATCGTTGTAAAAATAGAATTTTTATCTATATAGTAGCGGTGTAAAAATAGATTTTTTATATACATAGCAACAAAATAAAATTATGATTTTTATATATGTAGTGGCTACGGACGACGAAATAGACAAAAGGCGAGCACGATGAAGTTTTCCTACATAAGAAGAGTCGAGACGTTTGGTTTAGCTTGTCGGTGAGAACTTCTCACTTTAAATTTCTTTTTCTAGTTATAAATATATATACTAGGATGCAGACGGTGCTTAGTAGCACCCGACACCCGTCGTCCACAGACCATGGACGGCTTGTATGCTTGTTTGATGTGTTGTGAAATTTGTTTGTGATGTTGATGTGAAATCAATAATATAGATTAATGTGTTGAAATAAATTAATTATCGTTAAAAATATAATTTTTAACGTGAATGTGAATAAATAAATATTTATAAACAAATAGACCGATTTGTTTATATACACTGATTTGACTGATATTGATTGGGACGATAAATTTTACACATCGCCCAACTGCACAAATAATATTCAGGGTTTGCTGATTTGAAACCCCACACAGGAGTTGGGATGATATTTGGCGTACACTAATCCCAATTATTTAATTGTATGTCGATCGATTGGTCGATAGGCTGTGTAAGCATTAATTATTTATATTTGATGCTTATGCAGTTGTGTGGTGCACTTTGGATGATGGTTGATTGTTTATCGTTGCTATTATATACATGTGTTGTATGGAATCCATATAATTAACGTTATATGGTAATTGAATAACCTCATTCCAATTGGGAAAATAATGAATAGAATATATAGTCATGTGTTGACGATAATCATGTGTTGAAACTATTCATGTGTTGAGTAAAATATTTTAACAATAAAATTTACATCTTTATCATATTTAAGATTAGGAACTACCTTACGGTTGGAGTCTAATTAAAAATAAAACGATAGATACCGTAAATTTATAAAATATATTACATAACGAAAATAGTCATGTGTTGACAGTACTCATGTGTTGAGATTAGTCATTTGTTGAAAGAAATATAGATTCATGTGTTGAATAGAATATATATTCATTTGTTTTTATAAAGCCGTACTGATTAGAGTTGCGCTATTTTGACGTGAACGATATTTATATCGATTATATTCGTTTTTATAATGAATATAGAAAAAGGTAGTGATTTCAAAATATAACATTTTGAAAATATTATCATTTATATAGTAATGATATGAAATATTCAGTTTTGATTTGAAATTGAATATAGAGTTGAAATGGTTTTGAAAACGAATTTAAAACGATTTATAAAATACGTTTTAAAAGGAAATCGACGAAATATATATATATATATTATATAATAGCCTGAATAGAACGCGCCGCGCTGCGGTAGTTCGTGAATTTCGACCATTGACTTCGAATTGACGTTACGGGAGATCCGACCGTCGGATTCTCCTAAAACCGGAATCGTTGGGTTCGTATCGAAAAGAGCTTTCCAATGAATATTAGAAATTTGAAATCTAACGGTTGGATTTGGAATTATGTCCAAATCAAATTTGAAAAAGGTCGTTGTAAGTGCAGTTCGATGGCCGTTGATGGAAATCGACTGTATGGGCCTTGATAAAGTTATTAAAAATATCTATAATTTGTGTAAAATCATAATATGTGAATTGGTAAAATTTGGGATGAAAAACTCCACATTTGAAAAGATAAAAATATATTTTTATCGAAATGAACTAGTTTTGAACTAGAAATAAAATCAATTTATTTTTGAAATAAATAAATTGAATTTGAGGTGGTTTTAAAAATAATCAGAATTCCAATACGTGAAGTGGAAATAGACTTGAATCGAAATTATCTTCGGAATATTTCGATGTTGGATTTTGTGATTATACAGATATGATTATGGAAATTTGAAAGATATATTTATATCGTTATTTCCAATACGATATTTGTTGGTTTCAGAATTTGATATTGAATATAAGCTGGTATATTTTCTATTCAGAGCCTTGTATTTAATATCAAATGTGATTTGGGTTTGTCGTGAATCGTGTTTTAGATGACATTGGCTCTTTAACCCAGTTAAAGACAGGATATTGATTTTTGGGAAGATTAAAACTAAGTGGAGTTTTAATGAATCTTTAATTAGATTAAAAGTGAATTGATAATTTAAATTATCAAATCTGAAAAGTGATCGAGAATGGAGTACCGCCAATTTTGCTCCAAAGCGATAGTTAAATCTTTAATTAGATTTGAACGTGAAATGGTAATTAATATTTATCGATAACACCGTGGTGTTAGATATGGAGTATTACCAGTTTTCTCCATGGGATGAATAGGTTGGGATCGAGAAATAAAATAAATAATTACTTCGGTGTGGTTCGCTAATCCCGACTAGTTTAGAAAACCATAACATGGTTTGAAATGATATCCAAAGGAAGAATAAGGAATAAATTTAGAAGAATTTATCTTTGATAAAATTAATGGGAACCTTTCCCTAAGAATGTGATTTTGTGAATAAAAGAATATTCTGAATTGGAATGAGGCGTATTTTGTGTTTGTGTAACACGTGTTTATTATATACGCGGGTTATTCGGAAAGGCCGGGTTTATACCCATTCTGAATAACCGATTCGACGATATGTCAAAGATGAAGACGGTGGTTGAAGACCGGAAGTCTTCACATCGTTTGGGTGGTTACTGATGATCTTGATTGGGCTGTACACCCAAGATGAGGGAATCAGTTGGTGATCGTCCAGATGTACTTGGAGATGGATGGATATGCGAGGAAAGTGCCTCCGGTTTCGTTCAGACCCAGAACGAACTTGTAAATGGACTGTGTGTCTGACATTGGATTTTATTTTGTGTGATTGTTTTCTATTAAATATATATCTGTTTGGCGGTGGAGAATTTATTCTCTTGCTTAACGCCCTTCTCTGAGACGTACGAGCTCGGAGGTAATATATTGATGGATATCAAACGCATGGAGTGAATTGCCTGTGTGGCATGCCTAAGTGGAAAATGATCAAGGCTTCTATTGAAAAGAAGAGTCTTGTGGTGGATGATCAAAGCACGGCCTATGTGGCATAGCTTTGTGTAACGTGAATTCGCGAGCCTCACATCCCGGTTGTGAACCAGAAACGGGAGAGGATCTCAGGGAGGGCATGCATTTCTTTCTAGCTAGAAGTGGCGTCAGTGGTTTTAACACGCCCTGACGAGTTTGACTTATGTGGTTGTTGCTGTTGCGAGGCGCCTCGGTTTGATTGGACGATCCGGGTACGATGGAGTCATTTAGTTAGCTCACCTACGCCACAAAGGGCGGGGAAACGTAGTGTTCAGGCATTATAATCCACATCGGTGGACCGGCCCTGACGATCCAAGGGGCAGTTGCGGCTGTTCCGGAGGCTCGGGCTAGACCGTCTCGAATCGGTAGAGGACTATCTTTTTCCTCGGTTCACAAACGGAAATCCAATTTCTGAATACGTGACATTTGCGGTTTTATTTGTAGAGCCTAGTATGGCGACATAGTGGGATGGGGGCGCTTATGCCGTCTATGATTGATACTTATGATTTGAAGTTGTTTTATACACTATGCACTTATGATAGTATCAAATGATTTGTTTTAAACGTATCAAGCCTTCTTGGCTATTATAAGGTAAAAACCCTATCTTCCGGCTTGCGTGGCATTGTGTGATGCGAATGGGTCTTATAATAGCTTCATTTTTCTTTATTTAGCATTGCGCTGTTTGTTTTATGCACTGGTATTCTTGGGAGGAAACCCGTTCCGTGTTATACGGCGTGATCCCTTGGTTTGCCTAACTTTTAAAATAAAGAATAATAACTGTTTTAGTTCTCACACCAGTCCCATGACTGACCCGGAGTTTATTGTTTTCACCTAAACTCTGGGTGCCCCTATTTTGACACGGGTAGCTAGTAGTTTTGGTTTTGCAGATTTATATTCACAGGATCCTGGTTTACAGCTGGAACGATATCCAGAAAGCTTTGTATCCGTATATCTCCTTCAGTTGTGTTTTGTATTATTTTCCGCTGCAATGTATTTAAATGTAATTTAAATCTCTGATATTTCTGTGTATATTTATTCATACTCTGTATATTCTTGTATTATGATGGAATTGTTGTAACAAAAAATGAAATGTTCTTCCGTCTGCGTTCTTTTGTGTGTTGTTCTCAAGGCAATCCGGGCTTTCCTTACCGGGGAAGTTCGAGTCGCTTATAGTGGTATTAGAGCTTTGGTTTACAAAGCTTAGAGAACAAGGCACCCTAGAACCATACAAAAGAATTCATCAGATATTGGATTAGTAATATCCAATGGGAATGACTCGTTAAAGATAGGATCAGTAGTATCCTAGAACGAGTGTGAAGAGTATATCTTTAAAATGAAAGAAAATTTTGTTTTGAAAATTTAAATCGAATTATTCGTATTTGAGCATTCATTTATATTGATTTGGATTATCCAGTATATATAGATTTTGCGTATACGTATGATCCACGTGTATTCGAAGTTTTAATATATTGGGTAGATATAGAATTACACTCTAGTCGCCCAGGGGTGATTCTGATGATTGATATATCATCATCAGAATTTATATTCGACTGACGAAGGTATGATATCTATATATTTCCTATTGACTGGTGTGAGAACCAAAATTAGATAGGGCTTATTGTTGTGAATAGGCATCAAAAATGTGATTTTTTGACTATATATCAAAGTTATGAATTTGAAATGATAATTCACTAATTGATTGCTGATTGTGTTGTTTGATTATAGTTTGATTAATTAAATGTTGAACCTTTGGCCAAGTTATATCAAATAGTGAATTGTATTGAAAATTAGTCGCATTTGCATGCATAGTACATGTATATCTATTGAACAGGTCAGAGCAAGGAGGCTAGAGCAGAAGAATAAAATTGTTTGCCCGACAAATAGGTACATGTTTACCATAATTTACTGTTTTGTTTGGGTGATGATGATTTTGTGAGCCGATTGGCTAGCCGCTTGGCTTTTTCTTTATCTTTTAAGTTGAAGAAGGCCATGGGAGGCTATATAAAATATCCCGAAGTCCCCGGTGCAAGGGAGGTTATGGCGATTTTTTTTGAAAATTTAGGGTGTTAGCCAAATTTTTGAAAAATTTGAAAAGTTCTTAGAAACTGAAAAGTTGAAGAACTTAAGCCGTAATGAAAATATTGAAAGTTGAGTTGGTTTATTAAACAACTTTCGGCTTCGTTCCTTTTCGGGGACGAAAAGTTTTAAGTGGGGGAGATTGTAATAACCCGGAAATCTGAGCCAATTTAAAAATTTTATTTTGGCAATTTTAGCGGATTTTGAATATTTAAAATGGATTATTTTAAATAAAAACGACGAGAAATTTAATTTGAATAGAAATAGAACGTATATATATTTATATAGATCGTCGTTTGAATATAAATTTTATTTATATATATATAAAAGGAATTGAAAATGGCGCGGTAGTTCGATAATTCGATTTCAAATTTCAATTGAACATACCAGGTGCAAAATAAACCGGATTTTAGCGAAACCAAAAATATTTGAATCTAATTGAGAATATCTTTCTAACAAATCCAAAAAGTTGAAATTTCATAGCGGGGATCAAAAGTTATGTCCAGTTGAAAATTCTAAATAGTCGCTATGGAATTTAGGCCCTTAAAAATAGCCATTTTGCAAATGTCCTCGGATTTCGACGAAACCACTTTTGTTGGATCTGTGATGTCAAATTATTGCTAGGTTTCAAATTTCATAATTTTTTGAATCAGTATGTGAGCGTGGCAAAGGAAAACGCATTTGACCAGTTTCAGTTGATTTTAATCGACTGGAAAATGGCCATTTTTCAAACGGTCTCAGAATTCGATGAAACTAGTTTTGTTAGGACCGTATCGTCAATACGAAGCCAGAAAATATTTTCGGGAATTTTTATAGTTAGTATGTGACACCGGTAAATTGAAATGCGCATTCAAATTCAATATATAGAGTTATATTTTGATTTTGACGAAAACTTATCAAAACAGTCGAATTAGCTTACGAAACATATCCCATTGTGTTTGGAATGAGGGTAATTAGCTATGTACGACAGCCGGTGGGTCCCGTTTCGAGTTCGAAAATAAAAATACCTTTTTGAAATTAAAATAATTAAAAAATAAAATCTCTCTCTTCCCTTTTACCTCAGGCCCCCCCTCCCGTTCAAATTCATTTCAAAACTAAATAAAAAAAGGAGAAGATGCTGGAACCCTAGCCCTCGTAGCCGCCCACCGACCCTCCTCCAACCGACCTCCCCCTCGCGCTCCACCTCCCTCCACTCCCTCCTGATGTTCGACACACCCCCCATGAGTTCCTCCCTCCTCTCGTCCCAATCCTCAATCGAACCCCGCGCCCAAAGCACCGATGACCGCCGCGCCTAGCAGCCGCCACCCCATCCGATCCGCCGCCCTCCAATGAGCTGGCACCCCCCCATCATCACCGATTAACAGTAAGTCCTCCTACTTTAATTTTTATTTACTTCTATAAAATCTGATTCTTATTTAAACAAAGTTAGAAATTTTATTCTGGGCAAAATTATGATTTTTATTGAATTAAAGATATAATTTTTATAATGCTTTCATAGAGAAAAAGGTTCAATTTTTATATGTAGAGATTTTATTAGCAAAGCGATATTTTTATTGGTAGAAAGGCGGAATTTTCTTATATGTTGTGAAGATTAAAAATATAATTTTTAACGTGATTCTTATTTATATAATAGCATTATAGAAATGTAGTTTTTATATGAAAGGTTTTGAAATAAAAATAGTTAGAAAGACGAGATTTCTAAATAAACAAAGGTTGGATTTGTAATGAAGTAGCATAATAAAAATCTGATTTTTATTATATATATTTTGAAATAAAAATGTGATTTTTATAGTGATGAAATGAGAAGGCGAAATCTTTATATTTGAGAAGGCGAAATCTTTATATTTGAGAAGGCGAAATCTTTATATAGAGAATAGCGTGATAAAAATATAATCTTTATTAGACGAGCATCGTTGTAAAAATAGAATTTTTATCTATATAGTAGCGGTGTAAAAATAGAATTTTTATATACATATCAACAAAATAAAAATATGATTTTTATATATGTAGTGGCTACGGACGACGAAATAGGAAAAAGGCGAGCACGATGAAGATTTCCTACATAAGAAGAGTCAAGGCGTTTGGTTTAGCTAGTCGGTGAGAACTTCTCACTTTAAATTTCTTTTTCTAGTTATAAATATATATACTAGGATGCAGACAGTGCTTAGTAGCACCCGACACCCGTCGTCCACAGACCATGGACGGCTTGTATGCTTGTTTGATGTGTTGTGAAATTTGTTTGTGATGTTGATGTGAAATCGATAATATAGATTAATGTGTTGAAATAAATTAATTATCGTTAAAAATATATTTTTTAACGTGAATGTGAATAAACAAATATTTATAAACAAATCGACCGATTTATTTATATACACTGACTTGACTGATATTGATTGGGACGATAAATTTTACACATCGCCCAACTACACAAATAATATTCAGGGTTTGTTGATTTGAAACCCCACACGGGTGTTGGGATGATATTTGGCGTACACTAATCCCAATTATTTAATTGTATGTCGATCGATTGGTCGATAGGCTGTGTAAGCATTAATTATTTATATTTGATGCTTATGCAGTTGTGTGGTGCACTTTGGATGATGGTTGATTGTTTATCGTTGCTATTATATACATGTGTTGTATGGAATCCATATAATTAACGTTATATGGTAATTGATTGGCCTCATTCCAATTGGGAAAATAATGAATAGAATATATAGTCATGTGTTGACGATAATCATGTGTTGAAACTATTCATGTGTTGAGTAAAATATTTTAACAATAAAATTTACATCTTTATCATATTTAAGATTAGGAACTACCTTACGGTTGGAGTCTAATTAAAAATCAAACGATAGATACCATAAATTTATAAAATATATTACATAACAAAAATAGTCATGTGTTGACAGTACTTATGTGTTGGGATTAGTCATTTGTTGAAAGAAATATAGATTCATGTGCTGAATAGAATATATATTCATTTGTTGAATAGAATAACGAATTTATTGAAATATATAAAGCCGTGTTGATTAGAGTTGCGCTATTTTGACGTGAACGATATTTATATCGATTATATTCGTTTTTATAATGAATATAGAAAAAGGTAGTGATTTCAAAATATAACATTTTGAAAATATTATCATTTATATAGTAATGATATGAAATATTCAGTTTTGATTTGAAATTGAATATAGAGTTGAAATGGTTTTGAAAACGAATTTAAAACGATTTATAAAATACGTTTTAAAAGGAAATCGACGAAATATAATATATATATATATATATATATATTATATAATGGCCTGAATAGATCGCGCCGTGCTGCGGTAGTTCGTGAATTTCGACCATTGACTTCGAATTGACGTTACGGGAGATCCGACCGTCGGATTCTCCTAAAACCGGAATCGTTGGGTTCGTATCGAAAAGAGCTTTCCAATGAATATTAGAAATTTGAAATCTAACGGTTGGATTTGGAATTATGTCCAAATCAAATTTGAAAAAGGTCGTTGTAAGTGCAGTTCGATGGCCGTTGATGGAAATCGACTGTATGGGCCTTGATAAAGTTATTAAAAATATCTATAATTTGTGTAAAATCATAATATGTGAATTGGTAAAATTTGGGATGAAAAACTCCACATTTGAAAAGATAAAAATATATTTTTATCGAAATGAACTAGTTTTGAACTAGAAATAAAATCAATTTATTTTTGAAATAAATAAATTGAATTTGAGGTGGTTTTAAAAATAATCAGAATTCCAATACGTGAAGTGGAAATAGACTTGAATCGAAATTATCTTCGGAATATTTCAATGTTGGATTTTGTGATTATACAGATATGGTTATGGAAATTTGAAAGATATATTTATATCGTTATTTCCAATACGATATTTGTTGGTTTCAAAATTTGATATTGAATATAAGCCGGTATATTTTCTATTCAGAGTCTTGTATTTAATATCAAATGTGATTTGGGTTTGTCGTGAATCGTGTTTTAGATGACATTGTCTCTTTAACCCAGTTAAAGACAGGATATTGATTTTTGGAAAGATTAAAACTAAGTGGAGTTTTAATGAATCTTTAATTAGATTAAACTGAATTGATAATTTAAATTATCAAATCTGAAAAGTGATCGAGAATGGAGTACCACCAGTTTTGCTCCTAAGCGATAGTTAAATCTTTAATTAGATTTGAACGTGAAATGGTAATTAATATTTATCGATAACACCGTGGTGTTATATATGGAGTATTACCAGTTTTCTCCATGGGATGAATAGGTTGTGATTGGGAAATAAAATAAATAATTACTTCAGTGTGGTTCGCTAATGCCGACTAGTTTGGAAAACCATAACATGGTTTGAAATGATATCCAAAGGAAGAATAAAGAATAAATTTAGAAGAATTTATCATTGATAAAATTAATGGGAACCTTTCCCAAAGAATGTCATTTTGTGAATAAAAGAATATTCTGAATTGGAATGAGGCATATGTTGTGTTTGTGTAACACGGGTTTATTATATACGCGGGTTATTCGGAAAGGTCGGGTTTATACCCGTTCTAAATAACCGATTTGACGATATGTCGAAGATGAAGACGGTGGTTGAAGACCGGAAGTCTTCACATCGTTTGGGTGATTACTGATGATCTTGATTGGGTTGTACACCCAAGATGAGGGAATCAGTTGGTGACCGTCCAGACGTACTTGGAGATGGATGGATATGCGAGGAAAGTGCCTCCGGTTTTGTTCAGACCCAAAACAAACTTGTAAATGGACTGTGTGTCTGACATTGGATTTTATTCTGTGTGATTGATTTCTATTAAATATATATCTATTTGGCGGCGGAGAATTTATTCTCTTACTTAACGCCCTTCTCTGAGACGTACGATCTCAGAGGTTATATATTGATGGATATCAAACGCATGGAGTGAATTGCCTGTGTGGCATGCCTAAGTGGAAAATGATCAAGGCTTCTGTTGAATAGTAGAGTCTTATGGTGGATGATCAAAGCACGGCCTGTGTGGCATAGCTTTGTGTAACGTGAATTCGCGAGCCTCACACCCCGGTTGTGAACCAGAAACGGGAGAGGACCTCAGGGAGGGCATGCGTTTCTTTCTAGCTAGAAGTGGCGTCAGTGGTTTTACACGCCCTGACGAGTTTGACTTATGTGGTTGTTGCTGTTGCGAGGCGCCTCGGTTTGATCGGACGATCTGGGTCCGATGGAGTCATTTAGTTGGCTCACCTACGCCCCAAAGGGCGGGAAACGTAGTGTTCAGGCATTATAATCCACATCGGTGGACCGGCCCTGACGATCCAAGGGGCAGTTGCGGCTGTTCCTGAGGCTCGAGCTAGAAAGTCCTGAATCGGTAGAGGACTATCTTTTGCCTCGGTTCACAGGCGGAAATCCAATTTCCAAATATGTGACATTTGCGGTTTTATTTGTAGAGCCTAGTATGGCGACATAGTGGGATGGGACGCTTATGCCGTCTATGATTGATACTTATGATTTGAAGTTGTTTTATACACTATGCACTTATGATAGTATCAAATGATTTGTTTTAAACGTATTAAGCATTCTTGGCTATTATAAGGTAAAAACTCTATCCTCCGGCTTGCGTGGCATTGTGTGATGGGAACTGGGTCTTATAATAGCTTCATTTTTCTTTATTTAGCATTGCGCTGTTTGTTTTATGCACTGGTATTCTTGGGTGGAAACCCGTTCTGTGTTATACGGCGTGGTCCCTTGATTTGCCTAACTTTAAAAATAAAGAATAATAACTATTTTAGTTCTCACACCAGTCCCATGACTGACCTGGAGTTTATTGTTTTAACCAAAACTCTGGGTGCCCTTATTTTGACATGGCCAGCTAGTAGTTTTGGTTTTGCAGATTTACATTCACAAGATCCTGGTTTACAGCTGGAACGATATCCGGAAAGCTTTGTATCTGTATATCTCCTTCAGTTGTGTTTTGTATTATTTTCCGCTGCGATGTATTTAAATGTAATTTAAATCTCTGATATTTCTGTGTATATTTATTCATACTCTGTATATTCTTGTATTCTGAAGGAATTGTTGTAATAAACAATGAAATGTTCTTCCGTCTGCGTTCTTTTGTGTGTTGTTCTCAAGGCAATCCGGGCTTTCCTTACCGGATTAGTTCGGGTCGGTTACAGAATTTAAACGTGTACCTTTTTTCGGGCACACAAATTATAACCTTCATATACTTCATTCCAAACCTGCTCAACCTATATTCACCTGTTTTCCAAATTATCCCAACTCAATCCGGTCATTCCTAGCTCAATTTGCTAATTTATTCTTTAATTAGCTATTTTGCCATATCCCTTTATTTTGAACATATCATGTTCAAATATAATTTAATTCGTTTATAAACAAGTAGAATTTCATTTCTAACTTGAGTTTCAAATTCGATTTCGAATATGAATCCACAAAACCAATTTACTTATCCAACGCCAATTCCGATTCAAAACTCGATTAACTATTTATTCTTCCAAATTAGTTAAATCTATTTAATAACTAAAAACCTAATTTTTGTTTCAAAAATCTTTTCACTTACTTCACTGGAGTTCATATTTATTTTATATCTCCAGTCCGGATTTTTCTAATAGCAATTCGGATTTTATTTCTTTAAAATCCTTTTATTTATTTAAATAAACCGTTATGGTTTTTAAATGATTTTGCGCTGCTTTTTTGAAAATTTGATTTTGACATAACACAAAATCTATCAGACGAAATCCAGATTTTTCTCTTCCATTAGAAAACTATTATTCCAATGGTCCTGATGATTATTGTTTCAAAGAATTCCGACTTAAATTGAGTTCTATACACTCAATTGAAGTTCGAAACGCCAAAATACGAACCACCGCGCTGCGGCAAGTTCGTTTTAATTATATATATAAACATTTAAACTCCGTTTATAATAAAATTTCAACTCCATTATAATATATTTTAATATATATTAAACCAATTTTCCAAATTCAACTTAATAATTCTGATTATCCCACATCGCCCATTTATTTCGTATCTCCATTATAAATTTATTTATAATTCAATCCTCTATGTTAAATTCTAATTTCATTATAAATAAATTATTTATAAATTCAAGTTCCTTGTCTCAAATATTTAAACAAGTCCCCTTTTCAAATTTCTATTTGAAACTCCATCCCTTGATATTCCGAATTGCGGAATAAAAACCGTTGTTCCCTTTCGAATGATTTCAAATTCTATTTTTAAATTCATATTTGAATTTAAATATTCAAATTATCTCTTGATAATTAATTCATTATATTTATAAACACCATTTTATAAATTTCCTTGTTTTATATATAAATAAGTCTATTTCGAAATCTATTTAAAACCAAAATCTTATTTTGGAAATTTCTATTTATAATAAATTATATATATAACATCCAATTTATTTTCATATTCAGTTTAACTTCTTTTTAAATAAATTCGAATTAATCGAATTCAAATCATAAATCCTTACGAATTTATTTTAGCTTAATTTATATTCTGACATCAGAATAAATTCCATCGTTTATTTCTTTAAAACGATTTCCCCATTTCTATTTTTAAATACACATTTTAATTTAAATATTCAAATTATCAAATGATAATTTTTCCACTTTATTTATAAACATAGTTTGTAAATTTACTTCAATTCCCTGAGTATCCAATGAAAATCTTTCCATTTAATTTATAAATACCATTCATAAATTTACTTTAGTTTCCTATATTATTTAATTTATAAACATCGTTTATAAATTCAATACTTTTTTTTATTTATTTTCAAAACAAGTAAATATCTTTAGCCCGTTCTAAATTCAAATTCTATTTTTAAAAAAATAGAATTTTTCTTTTTAAATTTTGAAAACCTATTCACTATATTTTTATAAATTACCATTTAGGCCCAGTGATATTTCAAAACATCCAAAATACCAAATTATCAAATCACGGGTTTTTCTAACACATCATATAAGATAACATATATTAAACCAAACAAACAATAATATTTTTGAGGAATCCAATTAGATTCCTCCAACCTGTTTTCCTGCATCCACAAACATTAGCCAAAATAAATAATACCCATCCTGCTTCGAGGCAGGATATCGCGGTATAGAAGGTCATCCACTATCATAGCATGGGGCGTATAAGGTCATCTGCTAATGATACTGCGGGCATCCTCTAATGGTACTGCGGGAATCCAACCAATCACCAATATATATATATATATAATAACCACAACAAGCCTAAATAACTAATATATAATAACCACAAAAATATTTAAATGCATCCAAGCAACCAACAATTATTTTTAACGATTAAAAATAATTCTAAACCGTAAATTTGAGTGAGATTACTCACCGTGAATTTTATTGTTGATCCATTCTGATTCTGATTTTATTTCCTGATTATGAAATCCTCAGCTACGAATTACTCAAATGACTTTGTTTGAAAAAAAACTCGTATATCCCTAATTTGATGTTCCCTGGTTAATGTGACTATATATATACGATACGTAAATAACTTATGAACTTAACACAAAATTATATAAATATACCTAAACTATACCTTAACCACGCTGTAATTTATTCGAATTCCTTCTTCCCTGTAATGCCAAAGACATGCTTCAAAACGTTCCAATCAGATATTATCACGTAGCTATCCGTTTTCGTTAAAACCTGACATTGTATGTAGGGGTTAAAATATTTTATAAGATTTAATTGAAATGATTAACCTGTTTATTAACTAAATTAACCAAGTAATTTACCTATCCCACCCAGGAAAAATCCTTTTCTCTCCAGCAGAATGCGTTGACTCCTTGTAGCCTCTCTTTCCATCATCGATCATTCTCTTTAGCGCTACTTCAAAAATCACGATTTTCTTTTTCCTGATCCTCACCAAAAACCCAGGCGCACCATTTACTTGTTCGCTATTTCCAAAAGAAAGAAAATTTTTATCGCCACTACTTCCTCCTTAACAGAGAAATCCCACAACTTCAATTAGCCTTAAACCCTCTGGCCATCGCAACTTAAACTCTCACAACCAACATACTACAGGATTCACAAAAATCTATTGTCATCACTGACCAATCGCCCACCCAAAAATCAAGCTAAAATTGCTCAACTTGCAACGTCTAGATCGTAAAAAACCTAGGTGTTTTCTGGTGAACTCGATTCAAGCATCCATTTTCCAAAATCAATATAAAAGCCCCAAAATCTCATGTAATAGAACAAAAAATCGAATACCCCCCAAGTCACGGCTGCCTTCATCAAAGAGTCGAGCTCCCTCTTAGCGTGGGCATTATCATCGTGCTCCAGTAATTCGCTATTCCAGACTGCGACTTCGATTTTGATTTCCACTTCTTCTTTTTGTTTCAGAAAGCTTCACTCGATTTAAGGAACGAAGAGGGAATGAAATGGAAAAGATACGGAGGTGTGGAAAGAAAAGGGTAATCGCGGTTATTTAAGGGCAACATTTTTCCTTGATGTCGATTTGTTTGAGAGGAATTCACACTAGAATTTTTCAACGAACGAAATGGAAAAGATACAGAGGAAGTCGTGATATAAGTAAATGAAGAATACTTAGTGTAGAAGGAATAATAGGGTAGCTTAAGGCGCAATGTAACTAATTTCGATTTGATTTCTATTTAATGTGATTTGAAATAAAGAGATTTTTATCCTTTTTATATAGATATCGATTTGATTTCGAACCTATCCAAAATCAAATATCTCGGGGTCCATTAATTTAAACCACGAACAGCTATTTTAACGTAACCACTGTTGTTTCAACAGTGTAACACTATTCTGAACTAACTGAATATATTTTGATATTTAATTTCAACATATATATAAAGTAATCATATTAAATCCATATAATATAATTTAAATTCAAAAATAATCCATTCCCTGATAATAAATTATTTTTATTATCATTTATAGTCAAATGCAATTTATATAGACCATCTGAATGATTTTGATTCAGTTTTAACTATGAGATTAATTATATACCATATTACGATAATTATATATATATATTCGAAATAAATCGTATTTCGATTATTAAATCGATAAATCATTATGAAATTCGATTTATATTATCAACTCAATAATTAAAACTATATTAAATATTTTAAATTATTTGACCAAAAATCCGGGTTGTTACAACTTTCCAATGAATATAAGAGATTTGAATCTAACGGTTTGATTTGGAATTATGTCCAAATCAATTTTGGGTTTGTCGTGAATGGTGTCTTAAATAACACTATTCTCAAACCCCGTGTAAAAAGAGTAAATCTTTTAATTTAGATTATTAGAGTTTCCAATTATATTTAGTAATTGGAATAAAATGGAATGTGAATTGGGTTTATTATGAACTATGTTTTTAACGATGTTCATTCTTTAACTCGATTAACAATGTGATTTGGAATTTATAAATCTTTTTATTAAGATTTAAAGGAATTTTCCAAAGTAAAGTTTTCCAATTTAATAAAATAAATTGGAATGGAATGGAATTCGATTTGGTAATAATCGAAGTGAGCTTCTATGGAGGAAGCCTGTTAATATATATGGAATTTAAAAGGGTTTGTCGTTATTCCATTTATATTATCATTCGGATACGGAAATTGATATCGATCATATATTTATCTGTTTTCCATGAAGATTCCATAAATAATGGAATGTGATTTTGGGTTTATCGTGAAATGTGTTTTAAGTGACATTGGTTCTTTAACCCAATTAAAGACAGGATTACATGTCTAACATTGTATTTTAAACTGTATTGTTGATCTCTGCTAAATATATATATCTGTTTAGTTGCGGAGAATTTATTCTCTTGCTTAACACCCTTCTCTGTTACGTAGGAGATTAGAGATTATATATTGGTAGAAATCAGTGGTACGGTGTAGATTGTCAATGTGGCATGTTTGTGTTTCCAAAGTTAAATAACCATTAAATAATGATTGTTGGAAGATTAAAACTAAGCGGAGTTTAATTGAATCTTTAATTAGATTGAAATGTGAATGTGATAATTTAAATTATCAAATTTGGGAAATGATCGAGAATGGAGTATCACCAGTTTTACTCCAGGCGATAGTTAATTCTTTAATTAGATTTGAACATGAAATGGTAATTACTTTTACCGATAACACCGTGGTGTTAGATATGGAGTAGTACCAGTTTTGCTCCATGGGATGAATAGGTTGGGATTGGGAAATAAAACAAATGATTACTTCGATAAGGTTCGCTAATTCCGGCTGGATTGGAAAACCTTAATTTGGTTCAAATTGTGAAAAGAATATTTGAATAAAAGAATATTCTGGACTGGAATGAGGTGTATGTTGTGTTTATGTAGCACTTGTTTATGAGATACACGAGTTATTCGGAAAGTCCAGGTTTATACCCATTCTAGATACCCGATTCGACGATAAGTCGATGATGAAGAAGGTGGTTGAAGACCAGAGTTCTTCACATCGTTTGGATGATTACTGATGTCTTGATTGGGTTGTACACCCAAGACAAGGTAATAAATGGTGATCGTCCAGGCGTACTTGGAGATCGACCGGATATGCGAGGACTTCTCTCCTGTATTGGACATATGGGATGAGGAATAAGGTGCCTCCGGTTTCGTTCAGACCCAGAACGAACTAGTAAATGGATGCGTCTGACATTGGATTTTATTTTGTGTTGATTGTCCTCTATTAAATATATATATCTGTTTGGCGATGGAGAATTTATTCTCTTTCTTAACGCCCTTCTCTGAGACGTATGAGCTTAGAGGTTATAGATTGATAGACATCAGTCACATGGCATGAATTGTCAGTGTGGCATGCAGAGATGCAGTGATCAAGGATTCTTTTGAAAAGCAGAGTCTTGTGGTTGATGATCAAAGCACGGCTTTAAATAGCATAGCTTTGTGTATAGTGTTAATTCGTGAGTCTCACGCCCGGTATGAGTCAAAAACGGGATCGGACTGCAGGGAGTGCACGACGTTTCTTTCTAGCTATGGGTGGTGTCATGATATGGAGCCCAGACATTTATATTTTTACCTATGTGGATGATGGATTGCGAGGCGCCTTGGATATATCGGTCACTACGGGGTCGATGGATAGTGTAATGACCCGGATTTTGAGCGACTTTGGTTATCGACATAAGCTCGATGTCGATAACCAAACCATCGAAAAATCCTGGTAATTAGTGAAAGAATTTAGAGGGTGAGGAAAGATAAGATAGAAACTTAGAATAGAAGAAGAAGAAGAACACAACATCAGAGTAACACGAACCTCACAGCGGAATGAATAAATATATTTCATAACATAACTTTGAAATACAAATCTGTACTTGAATATACATATCATTATCAAAGTACAGCACTTACAACACATCGGAAATAACTATAGCTATATGATCCTGAAGCCTCCTGCTCCAAGCTCTTCAAGTGTATCTGTAAAATCCCGACTACTTGACTGCCCATACAAATTTAGGCACCCAAGAGTTTAGGGAAAACAACAAAGTAAACTCTGGGTCAGTCATGGGACTGGTGTGAGTAAAACAGTTTAAAAACAGTTCAAACAAGTAAACGATATCTCATAAGACCACGCCGCATAACGGAACGGGTTTTTCCCTTATGAGAATCTAAGATAACTTTATATCAAAAACCTTTTGATATTATAATAATGTCTATCAACCACAATATAGATAATCATCTAGTAGAAACGCTTTCATCTCACGTTCTACATATATAGTATACAACTCAAAACCGCAAGCACGTATTGGGTAATGGATTTCCAACTATGACAAGGTATGGAACCACCTATCGCTCGTGTACCTCTAGAGAGGAATACACTGGGTTCAACAAGAACATCTTGCAACCCGGCCACACATGACCGACCACTCAATTCGCTTGAGCGTATCGAATGTATATCACCAACAGTTGGGATCAGCAACCGTTTCCCGAATGGGACAGCATCAACAATAGATTTTTAGAAGTAAATGAAACTCTAGATCAGGTGATTATACACCCTACTTCGGTGCGACCGACTTAGCCATGCTGCCTGCCCGATTTCTGTCATTTACTGGATGTGAGGCTAGAAGCTACGCTTTATCATCATACCAGATTCACTTTAAATGTCACATCGTCAAATCCATCAAATCACCGATTGACGTCCTCAACCATACATTATGTGTTAGCTAAAAGAAGTTTCCTTCTCCGCTTCCACTCTTGGTACGGTTGGATAATGTAACGACCCAGAAAATCTGAACCAATTTAAAAATTTTAAATTGGCTAAAATAATGGATTTTAAATATTTAAAATAAATATTTTAAATAATGGCGATGAAAACTGAGTTTGAATCGACAATTGAAAACGAATATAATTAATTATAATTATAAACAAGGCCTGAAATGGCGCTGTGGTTTCAAAAATTGAATTCAAACTTTGTCGGACTGTACCGGGTGCAAAACAATCCGGATTTTAGTGAAACCAAAAACATTAGGATCTAATTGATAATATCTTTCCAACGAATCCGACCAATCGAAATTTGATAGCGGGAATCAAAAGATATGTCCAGTTGAAAATTCTGAATAGTCGCTATGGAATTCAGGCCCTTAAAAATGGACATTTTGCAAATGACCTCGGATTTTGACGAAACCACTTTTGTTGGATCCGCAGAGTCAAGTTATTGTTAGGTTTCAAATTTCATAATTTTTCGAATCAATATGTGAGCGTAGCAAAGGAAAACGCGTTTGACCGGTTTCAGTTGATTTTAATCGACTGGAAATTGGCCATTTTTCAAACGGTCTCAGAATTCGACGAAACTAGTCTTGTTAGGACCGTATCGTTAATACGAAGCTAGAAAATATTTTTCTGGAATTTTTCTAGTTAGTATGTGACCACGGTAATTTGAAATGTACGTTTAAAATTCAGTATAGTGATTTAAATGTAAATTCAACGGAAACTGATTGTAACGATCAAATCAGCTTACGATACATATCCCATTGTGTTCGGAATGGGGGTAAAACGCTATGGACGACAGGTGGTGGGGTTTCGAGGTCGCATGTAAAAGTCAACTTTTTTTGAAAAATTAAATAATAAAATAATAAAAATAATTTTAATTTCCCCCCTTTATCTCCCTTTCTGCCCCCCCCTCCCGATTTCATTAATCAGAAAACAAAAAAAGGAAAAGAGGAAGGACGGAGCAGCAGCGACGCCACCACCGGAGCTCCGACGAAGACGAGCCCCCCCAGTTCGAGACGCTGAAGCATCCGCCCACCTCGAAGCCAGCTCCGACGAAGACGATCCTTCCCCCCCGTCGAATCAAATCGAGCAGCCTCCCTTGAAGCCTCGACGCCACCACCACCGAAGACCACTGCCTGCCGCCGACGTCTTCTTTTTCCCCTCCTTCTTCGCAGGATAAAGTAAGTATTTTACTTTATTTTTATTTTATTTTAATTCGTTAAAACTGATTTCGATTTTAGGGTTTAAAAACTAATTTCGATTTTAGGGTTTAAAAACTAATTTCGATTTTAGGGTTTAAAAACTGATTTTAAAAAGTTATAAAAACTGATTTTAAAAAGTTATAAAAACTGATTTTAAAAGGTTATAAAAACTGATTTTAAAAGGTTATAAAAACTGATTTTAAAAGGTTATAAAAACTGATTTTAAAAGGTTAAAAAAAACTGATCTTTAAAAGGTTTAAAAACGAAATTTTTTAAAAGCATTTAAAAACTGATTTTGAAAAGGTTTTAAAAACTGATTTTATTTTTAGATTTTAAATAGAAAAACATTTAAACTTTAGAATAGAAAAAGATTTAAACTTTAGAATAGAAAAAGATTTAAACTTTAAAAAGAGAAAGGTTTGAACTTTAAAATAGAAAAGAGCAGATTTTTAAAATAGAAAAAATCAGATTTTTATATATTGAACATCAAAGAAAAAAATCAGATTTTTATATATTGAATAGCGAAGTCAAAATTCGATTTTTATATATTGAATAACATAGTAAAAAATTCGATTTTTACATATGTAGAGAATACGGGCAACGAAAGCGACGAAAGGTGAGATTGGCGAAGATTTCTATAAAGGAAGAGTCGTAGTATTGGATAGCTATTCGGTGAGAATTTCTCACTCTTCAATTTCTTTTACTATACATATATGTGTTGAAATAAAAGTGAATTGCTATATATAAATATATATATATATACGCCCCTCGTCCACAAACCATGGACGATATTTATAGGTTGAAGTTGTTGTGAAAATTGATTGATAGCGAATGATTGTTTGGGATTGTTTGTGATTGATATTGGTTGATTGTGGTTGAAAAATACCCGTTTGTGGTTGAGAAATATTTGGTTGAAACCACTTAGGATTAGTTTGTGGAAATGAAATAAATATATACATGCCGCCTGCGTGCGAACTAGATGCATGATCCCCATTGTCAAAAACCGCGAGGTTTTAAGGTAGAGCGAGGAGCCGTACTAGGGACGGTCCCGGTTTTAACTACCCTGCCGTTATGCTGCCGAAATTTTGAATAATATTCGTGTGTTTGAATTATTTTCATATGCTTAAACTATACTTATTCATTGAATAGAAAACATTCATGTGTTGAATTGATATTCATTCGTTGATTGGAAATTCATGTGTTGAATGGTATTCATATTTTGAAATAAATTGTTTGATAATAAAAATCACATTTTTATCTATATACAGAAACTATAGAAAACATTCATGTGTTGAATTGATATTCATTCATTGATTAGAAATTCATGTGTTGAATGGTATTCATATTTTAAAATAAATTGTTTGATAATAAAAATCACATTTTTATCTATATACAGAAACTATAGAAAACATTCATGTGTTGAATTGATATTCATTCGTTGATTAGAAATTCATGTGTTGAATGGTATTCATATTTTAAAATAAATTGTTTGATAATAAAAATCACATTTTTATCTATATACGGAAACTATAGAAAACATTCATGTTTTGAATTGATATTCATTCGTTGATTAGAAATTCATGTGTTGAATGGTATTCATATTTTGAAATAAATTGTTTGATAATAAAAATCATCTTTTTATCGACTGTATGAACTGTGTAAAATAACCTCGTTTTAAAAGAAATTGTTTTATGATAAAAATCCCATTTTTATCACCAACTTGAACTATATAGAAAAATAGTGTTTTGAAATGAATTGTTTTACAATAAAAATCACATTTTTATTGTATGCATAAATCGTTGAAATGTGAAGTGTTAAACATAGCCACTTGTTCAAAATAAACATATATGAGATGAAATATTCATTAATTAGCTAATGAAATGATTTGCACCTATGTATGTAACATTAGAATAAATGGTGTCTTTAAACCAAACAGAAATCAAATATGAAGTTGAATAGAAAATGATAAATGATAATAACTGTATATATATGTACATGCATATTTATTGAACAGGTTATAGCAAAGGGGCTAGAGAAGAGGAATAAAATTTTGTGCCCGACAAATAGGTACACATTTACTGTTTTGTTTGGGTGATGATTTTATGAGCCTGTTGGCTAGCCGCTTGGCTTTTTCTTTTTCTTTTTGAGATTAGAAGGACCGGGAAAGCTATTTGCGATTTCCCGATGCTCCCGGTGCAGGGGAGGTTATGGCGAAATTTTCCAAAATTTTAAGGTGTTAGTAAAATATTTGAAGTGAAAACGATATGGAAATCATTGAATGGACTATATTTATATGATTATATAAATATAAATAAAATTAAAACGAAACATAGCCGTGCAGTTCGTATTTTGAAACCGTGATTTCAAACGACTAGTGCGGGAAATCCGACCATTGGATTTTCCCGAAACCTCAACCGTCGGGTTCGCCTTGGAAATATCTTTCCAACGGCACCAACCTTGTAAAAATCCAACGGTTGGATTGTCTGGAATGTTTAATTCAAATCTGAAGAAAAACAGCGCCAGAAGCGATTATATTTATATATATATAAATATAATTATATTTAATCGAATAACGACGCTGCAGTTCGTATTTTGAAATCGAAAATTCAAACGATTGTACCGGGAGATCCGACCGTCGGATTTTCCCGAAACGGGAACCGTTGGATTCGTTTTGAAAAGACCTTTCTAATGATGTAAATTTTGTGAAGATCCAACGGTTAGATTTTTAGATATGTGTAAATCAAATCTGAAGAAAAACAGCGCCACGGCCGCTTTATGGCCCGAAGCGTCGTTTTGAATAAATTAGCTATTTTAAAATAAATAAAAATAGCGATAAATAGTTATAAAATATCATAAGCGATATGGAATGGAAATAAACGGAATTTGCTTGATTTATGTGGCTTTTGATGGTTGAATGTGTTTGGTGTGAAAATTACATTAAAGAACAATATTGGTGTTGTCGAATAATTTAACCATTGAAATAAATCGATTTGAAATTCTAAATATACGTGGATTATTTGAAAAGGCCGAGTTAATTCTCATTTCAAATAATTGACCGACGATTGAAAGTCGAAGATGAAGACGATGGTCGAAGACCGGAGATCTTCACCTCGTTTGGATGGTAACCGAGGTCCTGATTGGGAGGCATCCCGAAATATGGATAATGAGTGGTGATCGTCCAGACGTACGTGGTGATCGATGGGTTTGCGAGGTATTTAGTGCCTCCGGTTTCGTTCAGACCCAGAACGGACTTGTAAATGGACTGTGTGTCTGACATTGGAGTTTATTCTGTGTTGATTGATTTCTGTTAAATATACATCTGTTTGGCGGCGGAGAATTTATTCTTTTGCTTAACGCCCTTCTCTGAGACGCACGAGCTCAGAGGTTGTATATCGATGGACATCAATCGCATGGCATGAATTGCCTGTGTGGCATGCTAAGATGCAGTGATCAGGGCTTCTGTTGAAAAGCAAAGTCTTTTGGTGATGATCAAAGCACCGCCTGTGTGGCGTAGCTTTGTGTATAACGTGAATTCGCGAGCCTCACACCCCGGTATGAACCTAAAACGGGAGAGGACATCAGGGAGGGCATGTGTTTCTTTCTAGCTAGGGTGGTGTCAGTGACCTACCAGCCCTGACATTTATATACTTTTCACCTATGTGGTTGTTGCTGTTGCGAGGCGCCTCGGTTTGATCGGACGATCAGGGTCCGATGGAGTCATTCGTTGGCTCGTTTGCGCCCCAAAGGGCGGGGAGTCGTATTGTTCAGGTATAATAATCCACATCGGTGGACCGGCCCTGACGATCCAGGGGGCAGTTGCGGCTGTTCCTGAGACATGGTAGGCTAGATTGTCTCGAATTCGGTAAGGACTATCTTTTGCCTTGGTTCATGACGGAAATCAATTTCCAAATACGACATCGTGCGGTTTTGATTGTATACCTATATATGGCGACATAGTGGTATGGGGCATTAATGCCGTCTATGATTGATAGTTATGATTTGAAATTGTTTTCAAAACATATAAACACTAGTAATAATATCAAATGCCTTTGTTTTATTCGTATCAAGCATATCTTGGCCGTTATAAGGTAAAAACTCTATCCTCCGGTTTGCGTTGCATTGTGTGATCGGAACTGAGTCTTATAACGGCTTCATTTTTATAAAAAGCATAACGATGTTTAAAGAAAGATTTGTTTTAAAGCACTGGCAATCCAATGGAGTAAACCCGTTCCACGAAAGTGGCGTGGTCCCGTGATTGGCCATATTATATATGTGTTGAAGAGATTCCTCATACCAGTCCCATGACTGACTCGTAGTTTGTTTCACTTTCAAACTCGGGTGCCCCTTTTCCTACACGGGCAGCCTTGTATTCAGGTTTAGCTGGTTCTTTCTGGATAGCTGGAGCTGAAGATGGATTATATCATTTATCTCTTTTTATGCTGTTCAGCTCCTATTGTACATATTTTGTTTATTTCCGCTGTAGACATTTATGTATAGCTGAACTGTATTTGTACTAAGTAAGATCCTGTATACTGTGTAACTCTGATGATTACTTTTATCCAGTTTATTCTATTGTTCATTATCTGGTGTATTTATTTAATTCTGTTCTGCTATTATCTGTTTCTGTGTTATATTCCAAAGATAACCCTTGTTTCCGTGAGAACGGGATCTCGGGTCGTCATACGTGGTATCAGAGCTTTGGTTAAGCTTAGTTCTGGAATATAACATTTGAACGAACTCGTCAGAAATAGAACCAGTAGTGTTCTAGGACGGGTAACTCCATATAGATAGGATCAGTAATATCCTAGTATGAGTAGAGCAGGATGAAATTACACCTCGATAGGCACATTTACATTCAAGTATTTGTCTCTATATTTTCAAATATCTTTTCCGTTGACCTGACACTTTGTCTGCTAATTGCAGACGTACTAGAAAATGAGTGACAGGAACAGAAGAAGAAATCGTATGGCTCGACCAGCTAATGAGCCAGTTGTGCTCCCGCAGCCAGAATCCAATATAGAAGTTCTATACAAGAGATTTCGAAATCTTGGTGGATCGCCATTCTTAGGCAAGGAGTCCATTATGGAAACACAGGCTTGGATTCGTTCTGCAGAGAAGATCTTTGAGGGTTTAAAGCTGAGAGACGATCAGAAAAGATTACTGGCGTCTTGGGCACTCAAAGAAGAAGCTTTGTTTTGGTGGGATTCAATTATTAAAGATAATCCAGAAGGTGATATCACCTGGGACAGATTCAAAGTGATTTTCTTAGAAAGATTTACTCCTCCCGAAGCAACCGAGCGATTATGCGATGAGTTTTCTTATCTAATACAAGGCGATATGACCATCCCAGAATATCACAAGAAATTCAATGAACTTGCTCACTTTGCTCCCCATCTGATTCAGAATACAAAAAGGAAAAATCTGAGATTTATTCATGGGCTTCAGAGGAAATATCAGAATAAAGTATTGGGGCATGTGAAGCTTCCTTTTTCAGAAATGATTTATATGGCTTATCAATATGAAGACCTCCATATGAAAGGCATGTTGCGAGACGAAGAAGAAATCAGCTCTAACAGCAAAAGAAAATTTGAGGCTGATAGCCCAGAGACAAGTGAGCAGCCTGAGGCTAGTACGAAGGCTGAAGTCAAAAAGAGGCCGAAGATCAATCAGAAAAGGGTAAAGGCAGTCGTATGTCTAAAGTGCAATCAGCAAGGGCATTCGATGAGAAATTGTAGATCTTCGAACAGACGAAAGGGTGATGGGTCTAAATCCGGGAGGAATTTTCAAGAAAATAGTAAATGCAATCTCTGCCATCGGGCTGGTCACGTAAAGCAAGATTGCTGGCAGTTGAAAAAGACCGAAATAGTTCAAGTGAATGAAGTGGCAGAAACTTCTGAGCCCTCAGCTAGCCAAGAAAGGGCTGATGTTTTAGAAGGCACGCTAACTGTCAAAAACATTCCAGTTAAAGTACTGTTTGACACAGGCGCGTCACGAAGCTTTATTGCAAAGAGTGCAGCCAAGAAGTTGGATTTGAATTTGAAAAAGCTCAAGGAGCCAATGACTGTCCGAAATCCAGTGGGAGGTTCCATCAATCTCAGTTGGGTTTGTGCAGTACCCGTCTCTTTTTCTTGCTATAAATTCCCTATTATCTCTGTCGTCATGAATTTTGATGAATTCGATCTTATTTTGGGATTGGATTGGTTAACCAAATATGAAGCAGAGGTTAGATGCGCCGAGAGAGTTGTTAGAGCTAAGATTAAATCAGGGAGTTATATAACCATACCGTGTGAAGGTCAGAATGCTAATAGAAAAGACTTCTGGGCAGCTCTAAATGTTTCTCCAGCTCAAATAGAAAATGTCCCTGAGATCGCAGAGAATATTCCCGACCTCATCAAAGACATTCCTGTCGTCAAGAACTATGCGGATGTGTTCGAAGAAGTTATTCGCTTACCTCCGCAAAGAGAAATAGATTTCAAGATTGCTTTGATTCCCAATGCAAGGCCGGTAGTTCACGCTATTCGAAGAATGTCCTTGAAAGAGAAGGAGGAACTTGACAATCAAACACGACAGCTAGTATGGAAAGGTCTGATCAGGCCTAGTTTCTCTGATTGGGGTGCAGCAGCGGTGTTTGTCCCAAAATCTGACGGTACTCTACGGCTATGCGTGGACTATCGTGATCTGAACAAGCAGACAATAAAGAACAAGTATCCATTGCCGCGGATTGATGATTTGTTGGATCGATTAAATGGAGCACAAGTATTTTCACGAATGGACCTAGCTACAGGCTTCCATCAACTTCGAATTGCCAAAGAGTGTGTTCCAATGACAGCGTTCAGAGGCCCCGACTTATTCTACGAGTGGTTAGTAATGCCGTTCGGCTTATGTAACGCTCCCGCTTACTTCGTCGATCTGATGAACAGAGTATTCAGAGGAGTTTTGAATAAATTTGTTCTGGTTTTTATTGATGATATTCTAATCTTCTCTAAATCAAAGGCTGAACATGAAAAGCATCTGGAATAGGTTCTAGAAATTCTGAGACGGAATGTATTGAAAGCAAAGTTTTCCAAATGTATCTTCTGGCAAGATGAAGTAAAATTTCTAGGCCACGTCGTATCGAAAGAAGGAATCGCTGTGGATCCAAGCAAAATCATAGCTATTCAAAATTGGAAACAGCCCAGTACCCCCACTGAAGTCCGCAGCTTTCTCGGATTGGCTAGCTATTATCGGAAGTTCGTTAAAGACTTTTCGAAGATATCTGGTCACTTAACGAAGCTTACAAAGAAGCATTCTAAATTCAAATGGACTTCAGAAAGTGAGGAGGCTTTCGAAGAGTTAAAGTTAAGATTAACGACAGCTCCAGTGTTAACCTTCATTGATGGCAACCAGGATTTAAAAGTATGGACTGATGCTTCTAGAGAAGGCCTTGGCGCAGTGTTAATGCAAAGAGGCCAAGTAATTGCTTATGCTAGCCGTCAACTTAAGCCACACGAGAAGAACTACGTAACTCATGATCTTGAGTTATTGGCTATTGTGTTCGCTTTGAAAATCTGGAGGCACTATCTTCTGGGCGAGAGATTTGAACTGTTTACAGATCACCAGTCGTTAAAGTATCTGTTCACTCAGAAGGACTTAAATTTGATGCAGCAACGTTGGCTGGAGTTTCTTGCAGCATATGACTTCGAAATTATATACACTCCAGGGAAAGCCAATGTCGTGGCCAATGCTCTGAGCCAAAAGAATGTAATGATCGCCAGCTTTATTATCACGACTTCCTTGATTGACAAAATATCTATTCTTCAGAAGGAGGATAACTTTATTAAGGATATGATCAAAAGGATTCAGAAAGGCGAACCCTCGTGTTTCCAAATAGATAACGACGAGACCCTGAGGTTGAAAGGAAGGATTTGTGTTCCTGACATTCCTGAGCTAAAAAGGGAAGTGTTAGACGAGAGTCACAAGTCCAAGCTGAGTATCCATCCTGGTGTGGCCAAAATGTATAACGATCTCAAAAGAACATTCTGGTGGAAGGCTATGAAGAGAGACGTTTCAATATATGTTAGCCGATGCCCTACTTGCCAACTATTCAAAAGCGACCAACAGAAATTGGCTGGATTATTACAACCGCTAGAAGTTCCTGGCTGGAAGTGGGAACATATTTCTATGGATTTCATTGATGGTTTGCCCAGAACAAGAAAAGGAAATGACAGTATTTGGGTGATCGTAGATCGCTTCACGAAGACCGCCCATTTCATACCTGTCAAATCAAATAGAACCGCTCAGAGTCTGGCGCAGATTTACTTCAGGGAAATAGTTAGACTACATGGAGTGCCGCTCAGTATAGTAAGTGATAGAGATACAATATTCACTAGCAAATTCAGGGAGGCATTTCAAGTCGAGCTAGGAACGAAGTTGAACTTGAGCACCGCTTATCATCCTCAGACAGACGGTCAGACTGAGAGGGTGAATCGCATTTTAGAAGATCTATTGCGGGCTTGTGTAATAGATTTCGGTGGATCATGGGAAGACCATCTGCATTTGGCTGAATTCTCTTATAACAACAGCTACCAGGCGAGTCTGCAAATGTCTCCATTCGAAGCATTATATGGTAGACCTTGCCGATCTCCTGCTTGTTGGGTCGAGCCTGGAAATAGACTTGTGTTGGGTCCTGATATGATTCGAGAAGCTGCCGACAAAGTCGATTTTATTAAGAAGCGATTACTCGCCGCTCAAAGCCGACAAAAGAGCTATGCTGATAGAAGAAGAAGAGATATATCCTTTGAAGTTGGCGACTATGTATATTTGAAAGTATCGCCGATGAGAGGAGTTATCCGGTTCGGTAAAACTGGAAAGTTGGCACCCAAATTCATTGGTCCGTTTCCTATTCTGGAACGGATTGGGACTCTCGCTTATAGGGTCAAACTGCCTGACTGGTTGCCTGGAGTTCATGATGTATTTCATATATCTCAACTTCGAAAGCACGTTCATGATCCAGACTTGATCGTGGAAGAAGCATCTCAACAGGACATTGAAATTACCCCAGAACTAGCTGTGAGAAGAGAGCCGCTAAAGATTATAGGCAAAGAAACCAAAGAGCTGAGGAACAAGAAGGTTCACTTAGTCAAAGTGCAATGGAGCGGAGATCCGCGAGATTGTACTTGGGAAACTGAGGAGAGCATTCAGAAAGCTTATCCTAGATGCCGAGTAGATATCTCTGATTGACTTCGGTGCAAGGTACATTTAACCTACTTTGCATTACCATTCAATTCTCTACTCTATTGTTAATTTCTTCCCATGGATGTGCACTATTTATTCTATACTCTGAATGATTTTTAAAGGAATATAGGATCTGATTAGTATTTTTTTGTAAGGTTAAAAACACATTGGTTGTTGTATTGTGGGATTGTAGATTTATCAAACCACTTTTCGACTTTGTTCCTTTTCGGGGACGAAAAGTTTTAAGTGGGGGAGATTGTAACGACCCAGAAAATCTGAACCAATTTAAAATTTTTAAATTGGCTAAAATAATGGATTTTCAATATTTAAAATAAATATATTAAATAATGGCGATGAAAACTGAGTTTGAATCGACAATTGAAAACGAATATAATTAATTATAATTATAAACAAGGCCTGAAATGGCGCTGTGATTTCAAAAATTGAATTCAAACTTTGTCGGACTGTACCGGGTGCAAAACAATCCGGATTTTAGTGAAACCAAAAACATTAGGATCTAATTGATAATATCTTTCCAACGAATCCGACAAATCGAAATTTGATAGCGGGAATCAAAAGATATGTCCAGTTGAAAATTCTGAATAGTCGCTATGGAATTCAGGCCCTTAAAAATGGACATTTTGCAAATGACCTCGGATTTTGACGAAACCACTTTTGTTGGATCCGCATGGTCAAGTTATTGTTAGGTTTCAAATTTCATAATTTTTCGAATCAATATGTGAGCGTAGCAAAGGAAAACGCGTTTGACCGGTTTCAGTTGATTTTAATCGACTGGAAATTGGCCATTTTTCAAACGGTCTCAGAATTCGACGAAACTAGTCTTGTTAGGACCGTATCGTCAATACGAAGCTAGAAAATATTTTTCTGGAATTTTTCTAGTTAGTATGTGACCCCGGTAATTTGAAATGTACGTTTAAAATTCAATATAGTGATTTAAATGTAAATTCAACGGAAACTGATTGTAACGATCAAATCAGCTTACGATACATATCCCATTGTGTTCGGAATGGGGGTAAAACGCTATGGACGACAGGTGGTGGGCCTCGTTTCGAGGTCGTATGTAAAAGTCAACTTTTTTTGAAAAATTAAATAATAAAAATAATTTTAATTTCCCCCCTTTATCTCCCTTTCTGGCCCCCCCCCCGATTTCATTAATCAGAAAACAAAAAAAAAAGGAAAAGAGGAAGGACGGAGCAGCAGCGACG
Organism: Allium sativum; assembly: GCA_030737875.1. Taxonomy (NCBI): domain Eukaryota; kingdom Viridiplantae; phylum Streptophyta; class Magnoliopsida; order Asparagales; family Amaryllidaceae; genus Allium; species Allium sativum. The sequence continues at coordinate 790,583,137 of CM060919.1, read as the reverse complement.
CCGCCACCACCGGAGCTCCGACAAAGACGAGCCCCCCCAGTTCGAGACGCTGAAGCATCCGCCCACCTCGAAGCCAGCTCCGACGAAGACGATCCTTCCCCCCCGTCGAATCAAATCGAGCAGCCCCCCTGAAGCCTCGACGTCACCACCACCGAAGACCACTGCCTGCCGCCGACGTCTTCTTTTTCCCCTCCTTCTTCGCAGGATAAAGTAAGTATTTTACTTTGTTTTTATTTTATTTTAATTCGTTAAAACTGATTTCGATTTTAGGGTTTAAAAACTAATTTCGATTTTAGGGTTTAAAAACTAATTTCGATTTTAGGGTTTAAAAACTGATTTTAAAAAGTTATAAAAACTGATTTTAAAAAGTTATAAAAACTGATTTTAAAAGGTTATAAAAACTGATTTTAAAAGGTTATAAAAACTGATTTTAAAAGGTTATAAAAACTGATTTTAAAAGGTTATAAAAACTGATTTTAAAAGGTTAAAAAAAAACTGATCTTTAAAAGGTTTAAAAACCGAAATTTTTAAAAGCATTTAAAAACTGATTTTGAAAAGGTTTTAAAAACTGATTTTATTTTTAGATTTTAAATAGAAAAAGATTTAAACTTTAGAATAGAAAAAGATTTAAACTTTAGAATAGAAAAAGATTTAAACTTTAAAAAGAGAAAGGTTTGAACTTTAAAATAGAAAAGAGCAGATTTTTAGAATAGAAAAAATTAGATTTTTATATATTGAACATCGAAGAAAAAAAATCAGATTTTTATATATTGAATAGCGAAGTCAAAATTCGATTTTTATATATTGAATAACATAGTAAAAAATTCGATTTTTACATATGTAGAGAATACGGGCAAGCGACGAAAGGCGAGATTGGCGAAGATTTCTATAAAGGAAGAGTCGTAGTATTGGATAGCTATTCGGTGAGAATTTCTCACTCTTCAATTTCTTTTACTATACATATATGTGTTGAAATAAAAGTGAATTGCTATATATAAATATATATATATATATATATATATATACGCCCCTCGTCCACAAACCATGGACGATATTTATAGGTTGAAGTTGTTGTGAAAATTGATTGATAGCGAATGATTGTTTGGGATTGTTTGTGATTGATATTGGTTGATTGTGGTTGAAAAATACCCGTTTGTGGTTGAGAAATATTTGGTTGAAACCACTTAGGATTAGTTTGTGGAAATGAAATAAATATATACATGCCGCCTGCGTGCGAACTAGATGCATGATCCCCATTGTCAAAAACCGCGAGGTTTTAAGGTAGAGCGAGGAGCCGTACTAGGGACGGTCCCGGTTTTAACTACCCTGTCGTTATGCTGCCGAAATTTTGAATAATATTCGTGTGTTTGAATTATTTTCATATGCTTAAACTATACTTATTCATTGAATAGAAAACATTCATGTGTTGAATTGATATTCATTCGTTGATTGGAAATTCATGTGTTGAATGGTATTCATATTTTGAAATAAATTGTTTGATAATAAAAATCACATTTTTATCTATATACAGAAACTATAGAAAACATTCATGTGTTGAATTGATATTCATTCGTTGATTAGAAATTCATGTGTTGAATGGTATTCATATTTTAAAATAAATTGTTTGATAATAAAAATCACATTTTTATCTATATACAGAAACTATAGAAAACATTCATGTGTTGAATTGATATTCATTCGTTGATTAGAAATTCATGTGTTGAATGGTATTCATATTTTAAAATAAATTGTTTGATAATAAAAATCACATTTTTATCTATATACGGAAACTATAGAAAACATTCATGTGTTGAATTGATATTCATTCGTTGATTAGAAATTCATGTGTTGAATGGTATTCATATTTTGAAATAAATTGTTTGATAATAAAAATCATCTTTTTATCGACTGTATGAACTGTGTAAAATAACCTCGTTTTAAAAGAAATTGTTTTATGATAAAAATCCCATTTTTATCACCAACTTGAACTATATAGAAAAATAGTGTTTTGAAATGAATTGTTTTACAATAAAAATCACATTTTTATTGTATGCATAAATCGTTGAAATGTGAAGTGTTAAACATAGCCACTTGTTCAAAATAAACATATATGAGATGAAATATTCATTAATTAGCTAATGAAATGATTTGCACCTATGTATGTAACATTAGAATAAATGGTGTCTTTAAACCAAACAGAAATCAAATATGAAGTTGAATAGAAAATGATAAATGATAAGAACTGTATATATATGTACATGCATATTTATTGAACAGGTTATAGCAAAGGGGCTAGAGAAGAGGAATAAAATTTTGTGCCCGACAAATAGGTACACATTTACTGTTTTGTTTGGGTGATGATTTTATGAGCCTGTTGGCTAGCCGCTTGGCTTTTTCTTTTTCTTTCTGAGATTAGAAGGACCGGGAAAGCTATTTGCGATTTTCCGATGCTCCCGGTGCAGGGGAGGTTATGGCGAAATTTTCCAAAATTTTAAGGTGTTAGTAAAATATTTGAAGTGAAAACGATATGGAAATCATTGAATGGACTATATTTATATGATTATATAAATATGAATAAAATTAAAACGAAACGTAGCCGTGCAGTTCGTATTTTGAAACCGTGATTTCAAACGACTAGTGCGGGAAATCCGACCATTGGATTTTCCCGAAACCTCAACCGTCGGGTTCGCCTTGGAAATATCTTTGCAACGGCACCAACCTTGTAAAAATCCAACGGTTGGATTGTCTGGAATGTTTAATTCAAATCTGAAGAAAAACAGCGCCAGAAGCGATTATATTTATATATATATATATATATATAATTATATTTAATCGAATAACGACGCTGCAGTTCGTATTTTGAAATCGAAAATTCAAACGATTGTACCGGGAGATCCGACCGTCGGATTTTCCTGAAATGGGAACCGTTGGATTCGTTTTGAAAAGACCTTTCTAATGATGTAAATTTTGTGAAGATCCAACGGTTAGATTTTTAGATATGTGTAAATCAAATCTGAAGAAAAACAGCGCCACGGCCGCTTTATGGCCCGAAGCGTCGTTTTGAATAAATTAGCTATTTTAAAATAAATAAAAATAGCGATAAATAGTTATAAAATATCATAAGCGATATGGAATGGAAATAAATGGAATTTGCTTGATTTATGTGGCTTTTGATGGTTGAATGTGTTTGGTGTGAAAATTACATTAAAGAACAATATTGGTGTTGTCGAATAATTTAACCATTGAAATAAATCGATTTGAAATTCTAAATATACGTGGATTATTTGAAAAGGCCGAGTTAATTCTCATTTCAAATAATTGACCGACGATTGAAAGTCGAAGATGAAGACGATGGTCGAAGACTGGAGATCTTCACCTCGTTTGGATGGTAACCGAGGTCCTGATTGGGAGGCATCCCGAAATATGGATAATGAGTGGTGATCGTCCAGACGTACGTAGTGATCGATGGGTTTGCGAGGTATTTAGTGCCTCCGGTTTCGTTCAGACCCAGAACGGACTAGTAAATGGACCGTGTGTCTGACATTGGAGTTTATTCTGTGTTGATTGATTTCTGTTAAATATACATCTGTTTGGCGGCGGAGAATTTATTCTTTTGCTTAACGCCCTTCTCTGAGACGCACGAGCTCAGAGGTTGTATATCGATGGACATCAGTCGCATGGCATGAATTGCCTGTGTGGCATGCTAAGATGCAGTGATCAGGGCTTCTGTTGAAAAGCAAAGTCTTGTGGTGATGATCAAAGCACCGCCTGTGTGGCGTAGCTTTGTGTATAACGTGAATTCGCGAGCCTCACACCCCGGTATGAACCTAAAACGGGAGAGGACATCAGGGAGGGCATGCGTTTCTTTCTAGCTAGGGTGGTGTCAGTGACCTACCAGCCCTGACATTTATATACTTTTCACCTATGTGGTTGTTGCTGTTGCGAGGCGCCTCGGTTTGATCGGACGATCTGGGTCCGATGGAGTCATTCGTTGGCTCGTTTGCGCCCCAAAGGGCGGGGAGACGTATTGTTCAGGTATAATAATCCACATCGGTGGACCGGCCCTGACGATCCAGGGGGCAGTTGCGGCTGTTCCTGAGACATGGTAGGCTAGATTGTCTTGAATTCGGTAAGGACTATCTTTTGCCTTGGTTCATGACGGAAATCAATTTCCAAATACGACATCGTGCGGTTTTGGTTGTATACCTATCTATGGCGACATAGTGGTATGGGGCATTAATACCGTCTATGATTGATAGTTATGATTTGAAATTGTTTTCAAAACATATAAACACTAGTAATAATATCAAATGCCTTTGTTTTATTCGTATCAAGCATATCTTGGCCGTTTTAAGGTAAAAACTCTATCCTCCGGTTTGCTTTGCATTGTGTGATGGGAACTGAGTCTTATAACGGCTTCATTTTTATAAAAAGCATAGCGATGTTTAAAGAAAGATTTGTTTTAAAGCACTGGCAATCCAATGGAGTAAACCCGTTCCACGAAAGTGGCGTGGTCCCGTGATTGGCCATATTATATATGTGTTGAAGAGATTCCTCATACCAGTCCCATGACTGACTCGTAGTTTGTTTCACTTTCAAACTCCGGTGCCCCTTTTCCTACACGGGCAGCCTTGTATTCAGGTTTAGCTGGTTCTTTCTGGATAGCTGGAGCTGAAGATGGATTATATCATTTACCTCTTTTTATGCTGTTCAACTCCTATTGTACATATTTTGTTTATTTCCGCTGTAGACATTTATGTATAGCTGAACTGTATTTGTACTAAGTAAGATCCTGTATACTGTGTAACTCTGATGATTACTTTTATCCAGTCTATTCTATTGTTCATTATCTGGTGTATTTATTTAATTCTGTTCTGCTATTATCTGTTTCTGTGTTATATTCCAAAGATAACCCTTGTTTCCGTGAGAACGGGATCTCGGGTCGTCATAGAGAAATCAATATACGTGATCGTCTGGAAATACTCTGTCAGACATCCGTCTATGCAAGTCATCCAGGAACAGGATGAACCGAGGGCACTATTCTGTAAACAGGATAGCCCTTGCATAACTCCGTCTTCAATTTCCTTTGGCATATATGATTCGCACGCTTATGCCAATACAGAGTGGTTCTTTGGATAATAATCCAACCGGTCTCTCCATATTAACAACGTTAAAATGATCAAAACTTCGATAGTCTGTGATTTAACTATCGAATAAAAACAAGTGTGCAAACAACGATATTATTTCCAAATGGAAATTATATCGATCAAACATCCTTCAACATTAATCTCTTTATTTCATTAATCTACTTATCTCCTGTTTCCCTATATTCAATATTTCTTATTTTCTAAATTTAGAAAATATACGTTATTAACAATGGAAAACTTTTCCATTTCTTGTTTTCTTTATTAGAAAACATTTCTGGTTTCTTATTTGGAAAACATTTCCATAGCTTCTTCATTGGACTTAGACAGATGTTTAAACAAACCATCGTGATGCCAACTCAAACCATTTCCTTTACTACCGAACCTTAACTATTCCTTAGTTAAAACGAAGCCAATCAAGTTGGGGTAGAATTACCTCTCAGACCTTAACTGAACAACATTTCTAACTTTGAAATGGGCAAAGTTCACTTTATATTCCATTTACTAACTTCCTTACTTAACCCTCCTTTGAATAAATCTCTATTCGATTGACTCTTTTCACTTAACTCTATTCGATTAACCCTTATCAATTAACTCTATTGGACTAACACTATTGGATTAACTCTATTTAACTAACGCTATTTATTTACTCATTTCACTTAACTCCATTCACTTAACTCCTTTGACTTTTCTTCGAATAAACTATATTCGATTAACTCATTTGCTTCTACGCTAATCGATTAACTGCTTTTACTTTAACTCTAATCGATTAACTCTTTTGCTTTAACCCTAATTGATTAAACTAACATCGATTAGCTCCTTTTACTTTAACTCTAATCGACTAAACTAACATCGATTAACTCTTTTATTCTATCTTTAATCGATTAACTAACATCGATTAACTTCTTTTAACTCTATTCTCTAATCGATTAACTAACATCGATTAATTCGTTTAACTTTATCTCTAATCGATAAACTAACATCGATTAACTTCTTTTAACTCTATTCTCTAATCGATTAACTAACATCGATTAATTCTTTTAATTTTAACTCTAATCGATTAACTAACATCGATTAATTCGTTTAACTTTATCACTAATCGATAAACTAACATCGATTAACTTCTTTTATTCTATTCGAATAAACTATTCATTTATAAAGATTTACCTTTAGTAACAATTCTTCACTTTACAAATGATTTCCCTTTTATAAAACTCTATTCGTTTTAAAAACATTTTTCCCTTTTATTTCTTTTCGAAATATTTCCTTTTATAAAATCTGTTGATTTTATAAAATCCCTTTATTTCAATATACATTGAAATAAATCCTTTTTACATCCTAGGGTCTTTTATGATATTTAAAATATCGAATAAAAATGATCAACATCATTCCAACACACATAATCCATAACAGATTATATAACACATGATATATCACAATATATGAAAACAGTAAATAAATGTTGAGGAATCCAGTCGGATTCCTCCAACCTGTTTCCCTGCATCACAGATGTTAAACAATATAGATAACATCACTTTCAGTTCTATATGATACATTCTGTTAAACAGAATCAATATAGAAAATTTAACTAACTGACTAGCAGTTCAATCAAACAATCAACACACAGTCAATCAGCCAATATCTAACAGTTCTAAAAATACAACATGAAATTATAAACTGTTCAGAGTTGGTGAGATTTACTCACCTTGGACTGTTATCGTTAAAACGATAACCATCGCTTGATTCAGACGGACAATTTATTTTGCTATAAATTGTAACGGACGCCAATTCACTTTCCGTCAGCTCCATCGGGTAGTGTCCGTCCAATCGATCCCAACGGATCTTGTTTCGCCCACTTCTGATTACGTATGTAAAAATTATAACATTTTCAATTCATAACGTGAATTGAATTTCTATATGGTCTGATTAAAATGGTAAATGGGCTTCGGTAATTCAAAATAGGCCCACCTTCATATACCAGATCCGTTCTCACCCCTTCTTCATGTTTCCCTGTATCTCGAACTAAACACAACGACTCCTTCCAGCATTTCAAACCATGGCCGATCTTTTCCCGTCTCCATTCTCCCTGTCCGATCCACTAAAAGTCATGAGACCTTCACCATTTCGTTTCTCTTCGGATACTCTTCTTCTTCATACCGTCCCCGTGAGACTCGGTCTTCACTGCCATTTGCGTTCTACGGTATCCTCATCTAGCTGCGCTGAAAATAGCGACTTCAATTAGCACCGCATCCCACCAAACATTTCACACCAGACCGAATTCAACTCCTCAATTCAAACAACAACCCCTTTCTAACCCACACTTCCTCCATTTATCGGATTTAGCCAACCCTAGATGCTCGCTGTTAAAACGACGACGAACCCAAAATAGTTCGAACCAAAAGTTTCTTATACCATAATGAAAAGCGAAGTCCTAGCATCTCATATATATATGGTTTCGGATTTATAAATTTTTCCATGATTTTCATTGATCGGATTTTCTCGTTTTGGCTAAGAAATGGGAAACAGAAGTGACGGCTCACAATTTTTGTTTATTTTTGGTTCGAAGTTTTTAAAGGGTTTTTATAAAGGAGTAGGATTTTGTTGAGGATGTCGTTTCTTTCGTGTGGCTGAGAACAAATGAGACGTGGCCCCCTTTTGATCCAAGAAACACTTAGCTTAAACGGTGGAGATATTTTAGGGTAGGTTTTGGGTATTATAAAATTTAACGTACCTCGTTTCATAAAATTCCTTTCACCTACAGACTGAAATAAAGATACCGTTGTATTCAGTAAGGTGCCCCGATCCCAGAAATGTAATAACATCGGTAGGTGGACTCATATTTTGAAACTTCAAAAATGTTGATTTCAGGGTGCGAAATACTTCAAATAAAAAGTCGCTTATTAAATTAATTAAAAATTACAGTAAAATTCTATAAATTATTTTATCACTATTTCCCAAAAGAACCTTGTCTAAATTCAAACCCGATCTCTAGTTATATCGAATAAACCATTACGGTCGATAGACGATTCTATAGCGACTATTTTGAATTTTGATTTGGACATATCTTAAAATCTACATGACGAAATCCCGATCTTTCTCTTCCACTAGAAAGATATACTCCACCAGCTCCACACGTTTCTTGTTTCACAGAAATCCGATTTAAAACGAACCCTGTACATTCAGTTGAAGTTCGAATCGCCAATTTACGAACTGCAGCGCCATTTCAAGCTCGTTTATAATCAAAATAAAATTATACGTTCAAACTGTCGTCGATTGAATATATTCGTCAATATGATTCAACTCTAAACTGAATTGAATATCACAGATGATCTGGTTCACACCATATCGTCATTTCAGCCAATTCTGATTATTTCAGAATTAAATATATTATTTAATTTATTGTTTTCTATTAAATATTCACCATTATTAAATTCCACGACCATTAAATTCTTTAAACCACCATTGATATAATTAAATAAATTAATCATAATACCCCTCCCAATGCGGGTCATTACAATCTTCCCCACTTAAAATAATTTCGTCCTCGAAATTGCTAAAAAGTAGAGGACGACCCTATCGACTGGTTAGAACATATTTGTTCACTTCTTAACTTCAGTTTCAACTGAACCAATTTAATTACAATAAAAAATTAATTAATTTTATTATTATCGAAAATTTTCAAAAATCCGGAAATTTTCTAACGCCTTAACTCTTCGAAAAATTTCGCTAGCACCTCCTTTGTACTGGTCAATACGTCATACTCCAACTCGCCTCTCTGGGCCATCTCCAACCCAAAAGAAAATCAAACAGCCAAGCGGCTTGCCAATTCGGCTCATCAAAATCACCAAACTCATATATAATATAAACTGGTACCTTTTTGTCGGGCCTATCAACTCTATCACTTCCATATGCTATCAACTCAGCATATACCAATGTTATCCCAATCAAATTCTGAAATCACTTTCATCTCCAACACAACCATTCGCCTTTTTTTCCAAACCAAATCCCATTTCAACTCAAGTCAAATTCTTGATTTTCAATTCCTTAACTCCTCAATCCCATACCATTTCGGATTTTAATTTCACAAATCCAATCTTATTCGATTTCAATTCAACTTCAGTTACCACTTAACTGACTTTGCTTTAATTCAAATCTGATTTCACAAATTTCTGTTAAATTTGTTTTTAATTCAAACAGTCTTTCCCTAGGAGTTTTTAAACAGTTCACTCTTTTCAAAAATCAAATTTTCCTTTTTGAAATTCAACTGAGCCCATACTCAATATTCCATTAGTTAAATCACTTCTCTATTTCTTTATCAATATTTGTTAACCAAATATTTTCAATAACCATATTGCCCCCCCTTTTTTTATTTGGAAAACATTCCGAATATCGCATTCCTTTATTTTCTAAACTTTAGAAAATATATGCTATTTATAATTGGAAAATACTCCAATTACTTATCTCTTTTCCGATCTCGTTTATGTCTATACATAGGAAATATTCTTTATTATATTTCCAAGCTTACAATTATTTGGGTTAAAACGGATGTTGTGTAAAACATCGTTACGACAACCCAAATACTATATTCAACTAACTCTTATTCAACATTGATCTTCGAGCCTGAAATCTTACTATTTATTTGTTAATAATGAAATCAATCAAGTTGGGGTATAACTACCTCTCAGACCTTGACTGAATAACATTTATAACTTCAAAACAGATATGACTACTTATTCGAATAATCAATACCATAACTACTTATTCACTTTTAAACACGTATATGCTTTCTCTTTCTATTCTTACTAGATTTTATTCTTAGTCTTCCTTTTTGATTTTACTATTCTATTTCTAAGTTCGTTTCCTTATCGACTTATATATATATATCGATACGTTGATTTCTAACTATCAAATTATCTTAAAAATATTCTATCTTCTTAAATTCCTGGAAAAATTCGCCATAACCTCCTTTGTACTAGGAGCATCGGGATATTTCAAATAGCCTCCCATGGCCCTCACCAATCCAAAAGAAAAAGAAAAAGCCAAGCGGCTAGCCGATACGGCACGTAAAATCTCATATATGAATTAAACACATACCTTTTCGTTGAGCATTCTATATGTTACCTTCATACCTTATCCATACCTATCTCATGTATATTTATACATTTCTAATTCATTTCAACTTAATCCAATCATTTTAACTTAGTTTGTTAAGTGATTTTCAAATTACTGGTTTGCCCATTTCACCTTCATATTTGAGTATAACATGTTCAAATATATTTTAACTTGTTTATCAACTAATTGAATTCCTTTTCAATTCTATTTGAATTTCCTATATTCAAATTTCATTTCAATTCTCTTATTCAAATTCTATATTTGAATTTCATTTCAATTCTCTTATTCAAATTCCATATATGAATTTCGTTTCAATTTCCTTATTCAAATTCAAATTTGAATTTTGTTACAATTCTATTTGAATCTTCTATATTCAAAATTCATTTTCACTTTCGATATTCAAATCCTATATCTGAATTCCTTTATATTTTCTATATTCAAATTCTATATTTGAATTCCATTTGAATTTCTATATTCAAACTCTATTTCAATTTCATTGAATTTTATATATTCAAACTCCCTTTGAATTTCTATATATTCAAATCCCCTTTGAATTTTCTATTTTCAAATCCCCTTTGAATTCTCTTATTTACATTCTATGTTTGAACTTCCTTTATTCAAATTCCTTTTCAAACTTTCTTTATTCATTCTTTACATAAGTCTCGATTTCAATTCCTTTTGAAATCGATATTTCTACCTTAGGAAAATAGATTTCCCATTCCATTTCACACTTGTATTTTTTTCTGAATTATCCTATGATAATTCTTTTCACTTCATTTATAAACTTCGTTTATAAAGGAACTTCTCGTTTTTATTTCTTTTAAACAAGTTAATATTTCAAACCTATTTAAAAATTCAAAATTTATATTTGAAATCCCATTTGAAATTCAACACAACTTGTCTTTCCCAAAACAATTTCAAAACAGTATCTTTGGTAGTAATTCGTCACTTACAACTCGAAAATGAATACTGATGATGCAGCTGTCATCATCAGAATCTATTTTCCAGTGATCGAAGTGAGTTCAATACTATAAAACCATTTCTAAACATTTCCACTTTGAAATTCATTTCAAAATATAATTCACACTACTTGTAAAACAATTTAAAATCTCCCAGGATCTTGAATTTTCCTTATTTTTAATCCAAATCCATTTACAAACACTTATCCAATTCTCCAGAGTTTTAACTTCAATTTCTGGTTTTAAATTTCAAATTCAACTCATCTGATTTCCACGTATTTCACTTATATGAATTCTGATTGGTTATTTACATAACCATTTAATTTATAATCTTACTTGATTATAATAACAACCAATATATCCAATATATTATAATTTTGATATATATGTGTTCTCTATATCGAGATATACCTTGGGTAAACTTATTTTAATTTACCCTCTTTTCAAAACATACCATGACGGTTCATCGTATTCAAGTGTTTACAAAATCCCTACCGATACAGTGGATCAAACTGATCGACCAGAACCCATAAACAACTCAACCAATGAATCTCCACAATATAAAACAAATTTTTATATCAATAACAAATACGTTCACTCGTATATATACACTCAATCTCAGTCTAGGGTATTACTAACCCTATCTCTACTGAGTCACGCCACAGAGCCAAGTAATTCTTAACCTAAGCTCTGAAACCAACTGTAATGACCCGGATTTTGAGCGACTTTGGTTATCGACATAAGCTCGATGTCGATAACCAAACCATCGAAAAATCCTGGTAATTAGTGAAAGAATTTAGAGGGTGAGGAAAGATAAGATATAAACTTAGAATAGAAGAAGAAGAAGAACACAACATCAGAGTAACACGAACCTCACAGCGGAATGAATAAATATATTTCATAACATAACTTTGAAATACAAATCTGTACTTGAATATACATATCATTATCAAAGTACAGCACTTACAACACAGCGGAAATAACTATAGCTATATGATCCTGAAGCCTCCTGCTCCAAGCTCTTCAAGTGTATCTGTAAAATCCCGACTACTTGACTGCCCATACAAATTTAGGCACCCAAGAGTTTAGGGAAAACAACAAAGTAAACTCCGGGTCAGTCATGGGACTGGTGTGAGTAAAACAGTTTAAAAACAGTTCAAACAAGTAAACGATATCTCATAAGACCACGCCGCATAACGGAACGGGTTTTTCCCTTATGAGAATCCAAGATAACTTTATATCAAAAACCTTTTGATATTATAATAATGTCTATCAACCAAAGTATAGATAATCATCTAGTAGAAACGCTTTCATCTCACGTTCTACATATATAGTATACAACTCAAAACCGCAAGCACGTATTGGGTAATGGATTTCCAACTATGACAAGGTATGGAACCACCTATCGCTCGTGTACCTCTAGAGAGGAATACACTGGGTTCAACAAGAACATCTTGCAACCCGGCCACACATGACCGACCACTCATTTCGCTTGAGCGTATCGAATGTATATCACCAACAGTTGGGATCAGCAACCGTTTCCCGAATGGGACAGCATCAACAATAGATTTTTAGAAGTAAATGAAACTCTAGATCAGGTGATTATACACCCTACTTCGGTGCGACCGACTTAGCCATGCTGCCTGCCCGATTTCTGTCATTTACCGGATGTGAGGCTAGAAGCTACGCTTTATCATCATACCAGATTCACTTTAAATGTCACATCGTCAAATCCATCAAATCACCGATTGACGTCCTCAACCATACATTATGTGTTAGCTAAAAGAAGTTTCCTTCTCCGCTTCCACTCTTGGTACGGTTGGAGAAATCAATATACGTGATCGTTTGGAAATACTCTGTCAGACATCCGTCTATACAAGTCATCTAGGAACAGGATGAACCGAGGGCACTATTCTGTAAACAGGATAGCCCTTGCATAACTCCGTCTTCAATTTCCTTTGGCATATATGATTCGCACGCTTATGCCAATACAGAGTGGTTCTTTGGATAATAATCCAACCGGTCTCTCCATATTAACAACGTTAAAATGATCAAAACTTCGATAGTCTGTGATTTAACTATCGAATAAAAACAAGTGTGCAAACAACGATATTATTTCCAAATGGAAATTATATCGATCAAACATCCTTCAACATTAATCTCTTTATTTCATTAATCTACTTATCTCCTGTTTCCCTATATTCAATATTTCTTATTTTCTAAATTTAGAAAATATACGTTATTAACAATTGAAAACATTTCCATTTCTTGTTTTCTTTATTAGAAAACATTTCTGGTTTCTTATTTGGAAAACATTTCCATAGCTTCTTCATTGGACTTAGACAGATGTTTAAACAAACCATCGTGATGCCAACTCAAACCATTTCCTTTACTACAGAACCTTAACTATTCCTTAGTTAAAACGAAGCCAATCAAGTTGGGGTAGAATTACCTCTCAGACCTTAACTGAACAACATTTCTAACTTTGAAATGGGCAAAGTTCACTTTATATTCCATTTACTAACTTCCTTACTTAACCCTCCTTTGAATAAATCTCTATTCGATTGACTCTTTTCACTTAACTCTATTCGATTAACCCTTATCAATTAACTCTATTGGACTAACACTATTGGATTAACTCTATTTGACTAACGCTATTTATTTACTCATTTCACTTAACTCCATTCACTTAACTCCTTTGACTTTTCTTCGAATAAACTATATTCGATTAACTCATTTGCTTCTACGCTAATCGATTAACTCCTTTTACTTTAACTCTAATCGATTAACTCTTTTGCTTTAACCCTAATTGATTAAACTATCATCGATTAGCTCCTTTTACTTTAACTCTAATCGACTAAACTAACATCGATTAACTCTTTTATTCTATCTTTAATCGATTAACTAACATCGATTAACTTCTTTTAACTCTATCCTCTAATCGATTAACTAACATCGATTAATTCGTTTAACTTTATCTCTAATCGATAAACTAACATCGATTAACTTCTTTTAACTCTATTCTCTAATCGACTAACTAACATCGATTAATTCTTTTAATTTTAACTCTAATCGATTAACTAAAATCGATTAATTCGTTTAACTTTATCTCTAATCGATAAACTAACATCGATTAACTTCTTTTATTCTATTCGAATAAACTATTCATTTATAAAGATTTACCTTTAGTAACAATTCTTCACTTTACAAATGATTTCCCTTTTATAAAATTCTATTCGTTTTAAAAACATTTTTCCCTTTTATTTCTTTTCGAAATATTTCCTTTTATAAAATCTGTTGATTTTATAAAATCCCTTTATTTCAATATACATTGAAATAAATCCTTTTTACATCCCAGGGTCTATTATGATATTTAAAATATCGAATAAAAATGATCAACATCATTCCAACACACATAATCCATAACAGATTATATAACACATGATATATCACAATATATGAAAACAGTAAAATAAATGTTGAGGAATCCAGTCGGATTCCTCCAACCTGTTTCCCTGCATCACAGATGTTAAACAATATAGATAACATCACTTTCAGTTCTATATGATACATTCTGTTAAACAGAATCAATATAGAAAATTTAACTAACTGACTAGCAGTTCAATCAAACAATCAACACACAGTCAATCAACCAATATCTAACAGTTCTAAAAATACAACATGAAATTATAAACTGTTCAGAGTTGGTGAGATTTACTCACCTTGGACTGTTATCGTTAAAACGATAACCATCGCTTGATTCAGACGGACAATTTATTTTGCTATAAATTGTAACGGACGCCAATTCACTTTCCGTCAGCTCCATCGGGTAGTGTCCGTCCAATCGATCCCAACGGATCTTGTTTCGCCCAATTCTGATTACGTATGTAAAAATTATAACATTTTCAAGTCATAATGTGAATTGAATTTCTATATGGTCTGATTAAAATGGTAAATGGGCTTCGGTAATTCAAAATAGGCCCACCTTCATATACCAGATCCGTTCTCACCCCTTCTTCATGTTTCCCTGTATCTCGAACTAAACACAGCGACTCCTTCCAGCATTTCAAACCATGGCCGATCTTTTCCCGTCTCCATTCTCCCTATCCGATCCACTAAAAGTCATGAGACCTTCACCATTTCGTTTCTCTTCGGATACTCTTCTTCTTCATACCGTCCCCGTGAGACTCGGTCTTCACTGCCATTTGCGTTCTACGGTATCCTCATCTAGCTGCGCTGAAAATAGCGACTTCAATTAGCACCGCATCCCACCAAACATTTCACACCAGACCGAATTCAACTCCTCAATTCAAACAACAACCCCTTTCTAACCCTCACTTCCTCCATTTATCGGATTTACCCAACCCTAGATGCTCGCTGTTAAAACGACGACGAACCCAAAATAGTTCGAACCAAAAGTTTCTTATACCATAATGAAAAGCGAAGTCCTAGCATCTCATATATATATGGTTTCGGATTTATAAATTTTTCCATGATTTTCATTGATCGGATTTTCTCGTTTTGGCTAAGAAATGGGAAACAGAAGTGACGGCTCACAATTTTTGTTTATTTTTGGTTCGAAGTTTTTAATGGGTTTTTATAAAGGAGTAGGATTTTGTTGAGGACGTCGTTTCTTTCGTGTGGCTGAGAACAAATGAGACGTGGCCCCCTTTTGATCCAAGAAACACTTAGCTTAAACGGTGGAGATATTTTAGGGTAGGTTTTGGGTATTATAAAATTTAACGTACCTCGTTTCATAAAATTCCTTTCACCTACAGACTGAAATAAAGATACCATTGTATTCAGTAAGGTGGCCCGATCCCAGAAATGTAATAACATCGGTAGGTGGACTCATATTTTGAAACTTCAAAAATGTTGATTTCAGGGTGCGAAATACTTCAAATAAAAAGTCGCTTATTAAATTTATTAAAAATTACAGTAAAATTCTATAAATTATTTTATCACTATTTCCCAAAATAACCTTGTCTAAATTCAAACCCGATCTCTAGTTATATCGAATAAACCATTACGGTCGATAGACGATTCTATAGCGACTATTTTGAATTTTGATTTGGACATATCTTAAAATCTACACGACGAAATCCCGATCTTTCTCTTCCACTAGAAAGATATACTCCACCAGCTCCACACGTTTCTTGTTTCACAGAAATCCGATTTAAAACGAACCCTGTACATTCAGTTGAAGTTCGAATCGCCAATTTACGAACTGCAGCGCCATTTCAAGCTCGTTTATAATCAAAATAAAATTATACGTTCAAACTGTCGTCGATTGAATATATTCGTCAATATGATTCAATTCTAAACTGAATTGAATATCACAGATGATCTGGTACACACCATATCGTCATTTCAGCCAATTCTGATTATTTCAGAATTAAATATATTATTTAATTTATTATTTTCTATTAAATATTCACCATTATTAAATTCCACGACCATTAAATTCTTTAAACCACCATTGATATAATTAAATAAATTAATCATAATACCCCTCCCAATGCGGGTCATTACAGATAGGTCCAATAGGACCGGAAAACGTGTGTTCAGGAATAACCAATCCACATACATAAGGGTGGACCGACCTTGAAGCATCTAAGGGTTCACTACGGGGGATCCTGAGGCATTTTCTAGAGTGTCTCGAATTGGTGATGAGCCATCCATTTCCTCGACTCATAGACGGAAATCCAATTTCCAATACGTGACATTTCGGTTTTAATTGTAGAACTAGTATGGCGACATAGTAGCATGGGATACTATGCCGTCTATGATTAATACATTTATATTTGAAGTGATTTTGACACTATATACTTATAGTAATATTGAAATGATTTTTTTTAAACGTACCAAGCACGTTTGGCTATTATAAGGTAAAACTCTATCCTTCGGCTTGCATTGCATTGTGTGGTGAGACCCGTGTCTTATAATAGCTTCATTTTTCAAAAAGCGTTGTGCTGTTTATAAACTGTTTTATGCAATGGTCTTCTTAGGAGAAAACCCGTTCCGTGTTATATGGCGTGGTCCCTTGATTTTCTTTATTTGAAGTAAAGTTTTAAATAACAATTTTAGTTCTCACACCAGTCCCATGACTTACTTGGATTTTATTGTTTAACCTAAACTCTGGGTGCCCCTATTTTCCGCACGAGCAGCTAATAGTTTTGGTTTTTGCAAATATTTCTTTTCCGGGATCCTAGATTTACAGCCGGAGCTATATTTCCGGGATCCTAGATTTACAGCCGGAGCTATATTCGGAAAGCTTTGTATTCGTGTATTTCTTTCATTTGTGTTATGTATTATTTTCCACTGCTAATGTAATTTAAATCACTGATATTTTTCGGATGTACATTATTTATTCATACTCTATTATGTTCATGTACTCTGATATAATTGTTGTAATATCAATGAAATGTTCTATTGTTTGCGTTCCGATTTGTCGTGTTCTCATTACAATCCGTGTTTTCCGGCCTCTTCGGAGGCTAGCAAATTCGGGTCGTAACAGGGTATCTATGGGCTAGGAAGCCGATCAATTAGGGGTGATGATTAGGGTACATCTAGTCTTGCTTGTTTAGGAGCCCATTATTATCATTGGGGTTAACAACCATCAGTTTTGTTAGGCTACCTGCTATTGTATGGGGTAAAACCTCCCACTAGAAGAACGCCTAAGCCTACCGTCTTGTGCTTGTTGGGATTATCTTGTTCTATTATACTAGTATTGGTGCAGAGAAAAGTATTAGAGAAGCGCAATATATTCTTTTATGTTTATCCTGTTTACCTTGTTATACCTGCCTTATGACATTATTATCTCCCTTTCCAGTTTATATGCTTGTCATGGTGCTTTTACTTATTTATATGCTAAAAGCATTTGAACTCGCCAGACTTTATGTCTGACCCATTTTGTTTCCTCTTCTCTCTCTCTTCCATTCCCCCTAGGTTCTCAAGGTGGGAATACTCAAGCTTGATCAAGATTATTCTTTCATTCTGCTTGGATCTTCTTAGATGTACCCCTTGATTTCGTATCTTCTCTAATATGGCTATATTTTGGGGATTATTCTCTTTTTATGTATTATTGTACTCTGATGATGATTTTGGTACAAGACAGAAATTTTATGTTGGTGTAATGAGTTTTCAGTATTTTAGACCTATTATGTAATTGGGTTTGGACCACGAAGCTTTTCTATTTGATAAAGTTTTAATTCTGCTATTATTTTGTATCTGTCTTGTGATGTTTTTATTTCTGTTAACCTATAATGCTTCATGAAACATAATGCATTCTGATAAAGAGTGACATTAACGAATGTGGGGGGGTCACATTTGGTATCAGAGCTGAAGGTTACCAGATCGGATAAAAGGTTTTGAAAATTGGTTTCAAAAAGGTTTTTAAAAGGAAGCATTTTCAAAAGAAAACTCTATTTTTTTAAAACATATTCCCTAAAGACATATGAAATATCTTTCGATTCTCTGTTTGAATCTCTTTTTTCTTTTATTTTTAGCATTTCTGGGGAACCTAATATTCCTGAGGGCATTTAGATATCGGCTTGGTTTTGTTGGCATCTGGAGGCTACGACACCTACCAAAGGCCAAGCAAACGCCCCTCCCCCAGCTGCAGTGCTGTTCCTCCTCTTCTTCCGCATGTTGATAATTTCTCTAAGATATGCAAGGATTTCTGTGCTATGGGTGGAAAGTCATTCTGAGGAACTAAGACTTTTGTGAAGCAAGGAATTGGCTATAAGCGATGGAGGATTTGTTTGGAATTTTCGAAGTTAATGACCGTATGAAGATTCAATTAGTCGTTTGGAAGCTGAAGGATGAGGCCTCATTTTGGTGGGAAGTAACACATGCGGGAAGTCTAGCCGAGACTTGGGATGATTTCCGACAAAGATTCAAAATGAAGTTTCTTTCTCAAGCCGAGCAAAGTATGCAAATGGAAAGGTTTTTGGCACTTAAGCAAGGGGCAATGTCTGCCAAAGAGTATGCTATTAAGTTTAATCAATTAGCGAGGTTTGGTTTGAAGCTAGTAAATACCCCACACAAGAAAGCTTTGAGTTTTGCAAGAGAATTGAATGAACTTCCCCATATGTTGGCTATGTCTCATATTCCGATGGGAGCAACTTTTGAGAAACTCGTTGATGTGGCATTGATGCATGAAGAAGATAAAGGTGAAAAGAAAGAGGGTAAGGTTGAGGAATCACAAAACAAGAAAGTGTGGTCCATGAAAGAACAACAGCAACAACAAAAGCAGGGTAGAAAGAATGACAAAGCCCGAGATAAGAGAAAATGTCATAATTATGGGCGGGTTGGTCATTCGATCAAGGATTGCAAGAAAAGGAAGAACGCTTGTTTCTATTGTGGAGTGGTTGTATATCTTATTAAAGATTGCCCGATGAAGCAAGGAAAGGGCAGGATCTTCTGGAGGGCAAGTGCATGCTCTCATGGCCAGTGCGCCAGATAGAGATAGGAAAGTTTCCGTTGAAGGTTTAATTTCTCTTTCCAATCATCCTATTAGAACTCTTTTTGATTCTGGAGCTTCACATTCTTTTATATCTGATTTCGTGGTTGAGTCTCTACACCTTAGTACTAGTATGGTTTTGGATGTCGTTGTTGTCTCAAACCCTATTAGGGGTACGACTCATTTATCTACTATTTGTCATGGTTTGAGAATATCATTGTTGGGCATCGAATTTGAGTGTGACGCATATGTTCTTGGTTCATGGGCAATCGTTTGATTCTATGGATGGATTGGCTATCCATGTATGGTGCCATTTTAGATTGTTAGAGGAGGGTTGTTGGACTTTTCACTTGCCATGGGAGGACCCTTGAGATTTCTTGTGACCCTAAAGGGTCTGTCATGCTTAGTTTCCTTGAGTCGCTTGATTCATCTATCAATGATCTACGATCTGTACTATTAGTATGTGTGTATCCTGATGTTTTTGAGGAGTTTCGGAGCTTACCTCTGAGGCGCGAGATTGATTTCCGTATATACATGGTGGATAATGCAAAGCCAGTTGCATTTCATGTGCGCCATATGGCTCCAAGAGTAAGGAGGGAGCTCGGCTTGAAAGTAGGGGAGCTACTTGAGAAAGGGTTTATTGGGCGAAGCATATCTGAATGGGGTGCTCTAGTAGTATTTACCACTAAGGAAGATTGTTCGCTTCCCTTATTTGTGGATTATAGAGAGTTGAATAAACTCACAAAAAAGAGTAGGCACCCAATTCCGAGGATAGATGATCTGTTTGACCAGCTTGTTGATGCATCTGTTTTCTCTCAGTTAGACTTGGTCATAGGATTTCATCAGTTGAGGATGGTCGAGGACAGTATAGACAAGACCGCTTAGAACTCCTGATGGTTTTTTCGAATGGCTCGTCATGCCTTTTGGGTTGACGAATGCACCCTCCTATTTTGTTGATCTGATGCGTAGGGTGTTTTGGGAGTTTCTAAATTAGTTCGTTGTGCTCTTTGTTAATGACATCTTGATTTTCTCGAATGCGAGGAAGAGCATGCCCTACATTTAAGGGAGGTTTTGAAAACTCTCCGTGCACACTAGCTTAAGGTGAAATTCTCCAAATGTCATTTTTGGAGAAAAGAAGTGATATTTCTACGGCATGTGGTCTCTAAAGATGGGATAGCAGTAAATCATTTGTGAAGGTAGTTGCAATTCAAGATTCGCAGATCCCAAATAATGCAATGAAGGTGAGGAGTTTTCTTGGATTAGTGGGCTATTATAGGAAGTTAATTAAGGACTTCGCAAATATATCAGCCTCACTCACCAGACCGATGAGGAAGAATCTGACATTTTCTTGGGGTAAGACTGTGAGGATGCTTTCTAGCGATTTAAGAGGGATTTGACAACAGCCCCAATCTTGACTCTGCCTGATGGGAATAATGTGTTCACAGTATACACTGATGCATGTGATACAGGGCTTAGTGCAGTTCTGATGCAAGAGAGAAGGGTAGTATGTTATGGAGGTAGATAGTTGAGAGTTCATGAGAAGAACTACCCTACCCATTACTTAGAGTTAGCTACCATAGTATTCGTGCTTAAGACTTGGCTCCATTATCTACTAGGAGAGAAGTTCAAATTGTACACCGATCATAAATCTCTCAAGTACTTGTTCTCGTAGAAGGATCTCAATTTGAGGCAACAAAGATGGATGGAGTTCTTAGTGTCCTATGACTTTGAGATTGCTTATAACCTTGGCAAGTGTAATTGGTGGCAAACGCAATGAGTAGGCAGAGGATGACCTTGAGTCCTCTGTTTATGGAGAGGAAGAGCTTGGAGTTTATATCAACTTTTGATTTTAGACCCTTTACCGAGTTTACACCTGGTTTATTGGCATCATTAGAGGTGCGATCTACTCTATTGGATCAGATAGGAACTTCGACCCATAGCTATCAGGTATCTTGGATAGTCTCAGTAGAGGGGAGACCTACGGTTACCTCAGTAAATATTCCATGGACGATAGAGAGTGGTTGCAATGAGATGAAAGGCTTTGTGTTCCCCGAGTTGGGAGTTTGTTAAAGACAGACCTTGAGGAAGCACATCATTCTAGGATGACTATTCATCCCGTTGGTGATCAGATGTATATGGATACGAAGAGGGTTTTCTTTTAGGCTGGGATGAAGAAAGATGTAGCAGAATTTGTTTCTATATGTATGATTTGCCAGCAAGTCAAAGCAGAGCAAAGAAAGCCCGGAGGTTTACTTTATCCTTTGGAAATTCCACAATGGAAATGGAAGAGCGTCTCTATGGATTTCATTGATGGTTTGCCTAGGTCGAGGAAAGATAACACCAGTATTTGGGTTATAGTTGACAGGCTTACTAAGAGCGCACATTTCATTTCTGTTAAGAGTAAGAGGACAACAGCAAGGTTGGCAGCAGTTTATCTTCGTGAGATAGTTTGTCTACATGGAGTACCTTCCAGTGTTGTGAGTGATCGCGACCCCATATTCACTAGTGATTTTTGGAAGAGCTTGCAAGAGGCATTAGGAACACAGTTGTGCTTAAGCACCACTTATCACCCACAGACCGATGGACAAACGGAATGTGTGAATAGAGTCTTGAGGATCCTTTAAGACAATGTGTCCTAGACTTTGGAAGGACTTGGGAAGAGCATCTTCCTTTGGTAGAGTTCGCCTACAACAATAGTTACAGGCTAGTACTGGCATGGCACCCTTCGAAGCATTGTACGCGCGATCCTGCAGATCACTGACTTGTTAGTGGGAATCTACAGAAAGGCTTCAACTTGGACCTGAGATGATTAGGAAAACATCTAGAGAAGATTGATCTTATTCATAGGCGCATGAAGGAAGCTAAGGATAGGCAGAAGTCCAACGCAGATAGGAGAAGGACTGCCATTGAGTTTGAGGTGGGAGACATGGTTTTCATCAAGGTATCACCTTTGAGGAATGTGATTCATTTTGGATCTGTAGAGAAATTGGCACCAAGATTTGTAGGGCCATTTCCCATTACAGAAAGGATTGGCCAAATGCCCTATATAGTAAAGCTACCAGAGATACTGTTCGACGTTCATGATGTTTTCCATGTTTCTCATTTACGGAAGTGCTTGCATGATACTGCAAAAGTAGTTGAGCCGAGTATGCTTGAGGAAGTTGAGGTGGAACGGGAGGCGACAGTTAGACGTGTTCCTACCTGTATCCTTGGATCAGTGGTTAAGAAGCTACGCAACCAAGATGTCAAGTTGACGAAAGTTCAATGGTGAGAAGACCCCGAGAATGCAACTTGGGAGACTAAAGACAAGGTTCACGCTTCGTAGCCTTTTCTTTTCAAGGGTATGTTCTTAACTTCTTTTCCAAAGATTTTATTCGTGCTTGTTTCTATCATTTAAATATATTCTATCGATCAAATCTTCGACCTTTACGTAGGGAACCCATGGATGTAAACATGTGTTTGAAGTATGTTATGTTTGATGGATGCAAGTGGATGCAAGTGTTTGCTAGTGGTTGCTTGTGGATGCATATACACACACATTAGGCACTAGATCCGCTCAATCACTCTCATACTGCATATGGATGCATGTGCATATTTTTCTTCTTTTAATGGATGAAAGTGGGTGTATCATTATGTGGATGTTGCATTTGGATGAATGATTATGTACACATATAGAACTTACATGTTATAGTAGGAATATTTGCATACATGTTAGATTCATGGCACTAACATACATTGCATTAAGGAGGTCAACTGAATCAGTGGACCGCCTGGTCTTTCGCATGAGTATAGGGACATATACACACATGTTTTCATATGTTCATAAAAGCATTAGAAATCTTTTAAGGACAATGGATGCTTATGATTGATGGATGGGTAGATGGATGATGGATGTTTGGATATACATTGTTCTCAACTTAGAGATTTCGGGGACGAAATCCTTTTAAGTAGGGGAGAATGTAACAACTCATAATTTTAAAAGAACACTATAATGAAAAACTGACTAATACTTAATTAAATATTGGGAATTAAGTAAAATGGACTGTGCCATTACGTTCGTCTCGGAATTCTACTTAAGATAGACTCTCAGTTTGCGTAAAATGGATATAGTATGAAGAAGATATTAAGATTTGAAATTTATATACATATAAGTCATTTATATATAAATAAAACAAATCCAGAATTCAAAATCAAACGGCGCAAAAGGGGAGGGTAATTGGCCCGTTAGGGGTCGACCCCGTCCCCTATGGATGTCGACCCATGGGTCGACTCCTCTACGGGGGTGTCGAACCCTATGTTGACCCCACCAAGCTCTGGGAAGATTCCTTCCTGGAGCCTGGATGCATTTCTGTGCATGATTCGTTGATCTTAGGCTATATATAGGACCTCATTCTCATTGTTTTATTCACCAAAAACAATGAAGACAACGAGGTATTGCCCCCAACTCATTTTGAACTAGCCTATTCTTCTTCAACAACAAGTTATATGTATTCTAGGATCAGTGCTACAACATCTACAATCAATCCCCTGTTCTTTAGATCCAGTCACAGGGAGTTTATGTGGCTTTTAGATATAAACACTTAAAAGTAATCTTGACATGTTTATAAGTTTGGATTTAAGCCTATGTCTGTTAGTAACCTCAATCATAACAGATCTGCCATTACTTGTATGCCTAATTTATTGCTTAGTTCTCATATGCATGTTCATGATATCCCTATTCTGTTAGGTTGCCTAATCATGTCACCGTATGCCTATTCTGTTAGTTTGCCTAATCATGTCACTGTATGCCATTCTGTTAGTATGACCAATTCTATCATCATATGCCAGCTTTATTTATTATGCTTATTCTTGTTCTTTTCTCTCCCTCATTCCCTTTTTGATTTTATAGCTTGGCTACCTTCAAGTCTAGGATTATCGCTAAAATATGTGAGCGCACGAAATTAGGAATGGTTGGGAAAGATAAATTGGGGCATAACTTATGTTGTAAATCATGATTGGGATTTGGGGGCATAATCTATATGATTTAAAACTTTAACCTCGGGAATAACTTGTAGCGTGAATCAGATGGGAATTTGGGGCATAATAAACATGAAAATTGGTTAGCAATGAATGTGCCTAGATTTACAGTAACTAGAAACAGTAACCGCACGTAGACACGAGGTTAGATTACACTTGTGGTAGAAGTCTTCCCGGAACCGCCTGGCAAATCCAGCGTCCATAAGTGGTTAATCTAGTGTGAGGGGTTGAGTGCATAAATGTACACATAACGGTGCTAAGACACGTGGTTAAGTCTGACTTGTGGTAGAATTCTGCCCGGACCCAACCGGCATATCCAGCATCCACAAGTGGTAGACTTAATGTGAGAGGTCTAGCGCATTAATAACCGTAAACGAATGAATGGTAATAAACTTGTAATACTTAACCTGTTTGAATCGGTGAATGAACCTGTCAACTTAAGTAGTGGTTAAGTAAACTTGCTTGAATCAGTGGGAGGGTTAAGTTAATCTTGTTAAATATGTGGGGACGGGTTACATATAAGCCCGACAAACTTAACCTGTTGGGGTTATGCAATCTTGATAAACTGGTTGGCATAACCTGTTGATATCCTAGTAGTGGGGATGCAAGCCTAGGGGGAAGCTTGTATCATCCGGTGTGTGGGACCCGTATCATTCAGTAACCTATCTTGGTATCAAACGGAGAACTCCAAACTAGGTCGTGGTCAGGGCATACTTACTGAGTTGGTTGTAAGAGGTCCATCGGAGGGATGGTGTGGGCGGTGCATTCCGACGGAGTCGTGTGTGTGCACGGGTACATATTTCAGGGAGGATGATAAGATGTCATGACACCTGTAGATATGGTTGTGCATCTTGAAAACAATGGGGTTTCCAGTTTAGGAAGTGATACATCCTACTATGGGGCCAGCACAGGTTATCTACAAGTTAGGGAGCCAATCGATTGGGGGTAGTAATTAGGGTACATCTAGTCTTTCTTGTTTAGGAGCCCATAATTATCGTTGGGGGTAACACCCGTCAATTATGTTGGGCTACCTGTTATTGTATGGGGTAAAACCTGTAACTAGAAGTACACCTAAGTCTACTATCTTGTAATTGTTGGGATCATCTTGTTCTGTTATACTAGTATTAGTGCAGAGAAAAGTATTAGAGAAGCGCAATATATTCTATTCTGTTTATCATGTTTACCTTGTTATACCTGCCTTATAACACTGTTATCTCCATCCCTAGTTTATATGCCTATCATGATGCTTTTACTTATTTATATTCTAAAAGCAACTGGACTCGCCAGACTTTATGTCTGACCCATTTTGTTTTCTCTTCTCTCTCTTCCATTTCCCCCAGGTTCTCAAGGTGGGAATACTCAAGCTTGATTAGGATTCTTCTTTCATTCTGCTTGGAGCTGCTTAGATGTACTGCTTGATTTCGTATCTTCTGTACTATGGCTATATTTCAGGGATCATGCTCTTTTTATGTATTATTGTACCTTGATGATGATTTTGGTACAAAACAAAAGTTTTATGTAAATGTAACTAGTTTTCGTATTTCAGACTTATTATGTAATTGGGTTTGGACGACGAAACTTTTCTATTTAATAAAGTTTTAATTTTATTGTTATTTTATACATGTCTTGTGATGTTTCCATTTCTGTTTACCTATAACACTTCATGAGACTTAATGCATTCTGATAAGAGTGACATTAACGGACGTGGGATGTAACACCCCACCTCCGCCAATGCCACTCTTTCAAGCACACTAGCTTTGGAGAGGCGTTAAACAAGGTAAACATGCATGCAGATATCACAAGACAGAACATGTAAGTAAAAACAGAGTAAATAAAGCAGCGGATAAAACTAACATTTCAAAACCATAGTCAAGTTACATCAAAGTACTTGGTCATTATTTTCCACAAAACATAGTCTAGAAACATCAACTGAAAACTGGAAAGAAAATCATAAAGTAATTATCCCCAAGGTAGAATAAAGCCATAGCGTGCTCAAGTCCAAACCGTACATGAGCTATCCAGAAAAGCAGCTAAAGATCCAACTAGGTGCCAATGTTCCCACCCTGCAAACCTGGGGGGGGAACGGAAGAAAAGAGGCGAAAGAAAACGGGTCAGTCAAAAAGACTGGTAAGTCCTATCTACTATTAGTATAAAAACTAATAAAGTTAACTGGACATGTAAAGTAGAGATGAAACATAGGGTGATAACTGGCATGGTGAATAGATAGATCAAGTGTGGCATCGCATATACAAGGTTAAGTTGCACCAAGTGTGTACTAGTAATCCATGTCAAGTATAAACAAGAAATGATCCCTTGGCCCAATCTTGGCCCAATATCATGAGGTGACCTAAATCGAGGTCCAACTACTCGGTCTAGTCGATCGGCTCCCTAAAAGCCAAACTCGTCAAGTGTCGGTGTCATACGGCCCAATCACGAAGTGTAGTCAAACTGTGCTAGGTCCACCCTAGGGTGTATCAAGCCCTAGGGTGCTAACCCCGGACACAAATCAAGCACGCACAATCTAAACCTACGGGTGCCCGTGTCTGCTTTTTTCAACTCCGGACCATGTGCACGACCATAGTCCGCCTGAACCTACACCGGCGCACCTACTCAGCAGTCGTTTTGGTCGCTTACATGTCAGCCCAGTAATCGTGCCCCACCCTAGCCTAGTCCCTAGGGTATCATGATACAATCAAGAGGGTTACTGGTGAAAAGGACCTCATAACTAGGGTTTTCCTAACGGGTTAAATGCGGTTAACCCGATCCAATCAAACATCAAGTTGGTTAAGTGTACCCAAGGTTCATGACTTAACCCTATCAACCCATCGTGTTCATGTTGGTTAAGTGTTACGTGGTCCATGACTTAACCCTATCATGTGGCATTAATTAATTTAATGCACCTTAACCTCTCACATTAGACCTTGTTGTGGTTACTAGTTAAGCCGGGCGGGTCCGGGTAGCTTTACACCACAACCTAGTCTAACCCCGGGTTTAAGCACAACATGACCAACTACTCATATTGGGTCCTATTGTTTGTAGCCACTAGTTAAGCCGGTCGGTTCCGGGTAGATTTATGCTACAAACTCAACCCAACCTCGAGTTGGCCACACTCATATTTTCTAAGTGTCATGTCCATCATTATGTTTACAAACATAATCACAAGTCAATGTTCATGTCATATTTTAAAACCATGTTTTCATGTCATTAATATTACCCAAACCCAACGCATTCCCATCGCATGTACGTTTCGCATAACATAACATAGATCAAAAAAGGGAACGTGGCAAAAGCATGACAAAAGGGCATAAGGTAATAAGGTTGGCCACAAGTTAAACATGGTGGCATATGAGGCATAAATATGTCCATTTAAACTTGCATGTTACATGCATAACATTCAAACTTAGCGAATAGGTGATACATGGTCCTAGATGACATAGGATGATGACTAGAAGTTCACATATAACATTATATGCAAGTTATCATAAAGGTTATGAGAGTTCTCATGTTGCATAATGCAACATTTCAACTTAAAGCTTATAGCTTTTAGCCCACAAGGTCAAGGTGATAGCTTTACAAACATGCATAGAATAAACCTATGCATAACATGTTAGAATAAAAGCTCATATCTTTCTATGCACAAAGTCAAGGTGATAGCTTTACAAACATGGCATAGAATAAATCTTATGCATAACATGATAGAATCATGGCACAAATCATACTTAAGCCCAAACTCAAACTTGCAACATGTCATATTTAACTTCATAGTTAGAATCTAAGAGTAGTATAGGGCTTACAATGCTATGAAGACTTATAAAATATAAATAAGATTGAGATGAAGCCACTAGCAACTCTAAACACTCCCAAATGATAAGCTCCAATGAAAACCCTTGAGAAACAAGCAAAAGATCCTTGCTTTGATGAAGAAAGATTGAACTTTGGTCTTAAATCAAGCTTAGAAACTCTCAAACAAGCTTAGGAACTCTCATATGAATGGAGATGGAGGCTATGACAAGAGGGTGGAGGCCATGATTAAACATTTTGGCATAGTTTAGTTGTAGGATTGATTTATGATGATTTAGGCTAGGTATTAGGGTCCTTTTATAGAAGATTAGGTTAGTTTAGACCATAGGATTAACCCTAATTCAGATCTGGGCCATCAATTCACGTCACTAGCCTCCAAACATGTCTTGAGAAACAAGTCAGGTGCACCCAGGCCAGACTAGCCGACCACCCAAGTCGACAGGGGTGTCGACTGGGCAGTCGACACAGCCTGGGGTGTGTCGACTCCCAAGTCGACTCCCCAGTCGACTTGGGGTGGCGGGAATTTTTCCCGCCTGCCCTGCCCAGCTGAATTTGAATTTGAAATTTTCTGAAAACTTCGACGGGCCATAACTTGGTCATACGGACTCCGATTTTCGAAAACTCGGATTCTATTTCGCGTATTTTTCCGAGACGAACGCAATGGTACAGCCCGTTTCCCTTGATTCAGAAATTATCATTTAATTCTGCCTTGATTTATGTTATGACTTGTTATTCAAAATACGGGTTGTTACATCCTCCCCACCTTAAAGGATTTCGTCCCCGAAATCTCTAAGTTAGGAAGAACGTATCCTACCATCCATCATCCATCTACTCAAAACATCATCCACGTGCAGTCAATATCCTTAACAAATTCTAAATGATGTATGATTATATGCAAAGGTGTGTGTATATGTACTTATCTAATGCGAAAATCAGGCGGTTACTGATTCAGTAAACCTCCTTAATGCAAAGTATGTTAGTGAAATGCGTCCATATGTATGTAAATTCCTAACATAATTTATAATCTCTATATGAGTGCACATAACATTCATCCATATGCAACATCCACGTGATAGCATAACAAGTTTCATTCGTGAATAAGTATAAGCACTCATGCATATGCAATATGAAAGTGTGTGAGCCGATCTTAGTGCCTAATGTGTATCATGCATCCACGAGTATCCACTTGCAAACACTTGCAACCACTTGCAAACATCAAGCATAACATGTTTCAAATACATGTTTCATCCAAAGGGTTTCTACCTAAGGTTCTCGTGACAAGGTTAACGAGATAATAAGATAAACATGGATAGCAAAAAGGAAGATATGTTAAAAAGGAAAAGAGATCGAGAATGTACCCTCAAAAAGAAATGGATAAAGCCCACGCATCTTCTCCTCGGTTTCCCAAGTTGCATCCTCTTCGGCTTCACTCCACTGAACTTTCACCAATCTGACTTCTCGATTTCTTAGCTTCTTGATCTCTGTTCCCAAGATACGAATCGGAGCTCTCCTCAAGGTTGCCTCTTTCTCTACCTACACGTCTTCAAGAATGCTTGGTTCAACCACCTCAGCGGACTCATGTAGGCACTTTCGGAGATGCGAGACATGAAAGACATTATGCACTCCGGCTAGCTTCTCGGGCAATTCCACCTTATAAGCCATCTTCCCAATCCTCTCTATGATAGGGAAGGGTCCTACGAACCTTGGTGCCAGCTTCCCAACTGCTCCAAAACTTACCACATTACGCAAAGTAGAAACCTTCACGAAAACCATATCCCCAAATTCGAATTCTAAATCTGCCCTTCGCTTGTCAGCATAGGATTTCTATCGGTCTTGGGCCGCTTTCATCCATCTTCTCACCAATTCAACTTTCTCGGATATGTCCCGTATCATATCGGGCCCAAGTATAAGCCTATCCGTTGTCTCCCACCAACAAGATGGTGACCTACACGGCCTCCCATACAAAGCTTCAAATGGTGCCATCCCTATGCTAGCTTGATAGCTATTATTATAAGCAAACTCTACAAGAGGAAGGTGGTCTTCCCAAGTACCACCAAAGTCAAGAACACAAAGCCTCAAAAGATCTTCTAGCACTCTATTCACCCTTTCGGTTTGGCCATCCGTCTGGGGGTGATAGGCTGTACTTAGATTCAATCGCGTACCCATCCCCTCTTGCAAACTATTCCAGAACTGGCTAGTGAAGATTGGGTCACGATCGCTAACTATGCTAGAAGGAACTCCATGCAACCGCACTATCTCTCGAAGATAAATAGATGCTAGCCATGATGCGGTCCTCTTGCTCTTCACTGGAATGAAATGAGCACTCTTCGTAAGTCTGTCAACTATGACCCATATGCTCGTATTCCCTTTCCTTGACCTAGGCAATCCATCCACAAAATCCATAGAAATACTTTCCCACTTCCATTGCGGGACCTCCAATGGATGTAATAGCCCTCCGGGTTTCTTCGACTCGGCTTTCACTTGTTGGCACACCATGCACTTTGAAACATACTCTGCCACATCTTTCTTCATTCCAGCCCAAAAGAAAATGCGCTTCATATCCCTATACATCTTATCTCCTCCAGGATGTATAGTCATCTTCGAGTGATGCGCTTCTTCGAGAACTTTATGCACCAAGTCTCCTACTTGTGGAACGCATAGCCTTCCATCACGCCTTAGCCAACCCTTGTCATCAATAGTATATCTAGCAAGGTGACTAGACGTCTCACCATGAATCAACTTGTCCATGACCTCGACAATCTGCGGGTCTTCTTTCTGCGAAGCCCCAACTTGATCAAGAAGTATAGGTCTAAGCTCAAGGGATGCTAACGAACCCATCAGCGACTCAACAGCTATTGTGAAATCAAAGGTTGCCAAGAACTCTAGGCTCCTCATCTCAACAAACAAGGGACTCAAAGTCAACCTACTTCTGCTTAACGCATCTTCCACAACATTACCCTTGCCAGGGGTATAAGCTATGTCGAAGTCATAAGATGCCAAGAATTCCATCCATCTTTGCTGCCTTAGATTCAGATCTTTCTGCGAGAAGAGGTACTTGAGCGACTTGTGATCCGTATATAATTCAAACCTTTCGCCTAGAAGATAGTGGCACCAGGATTTGAGTGCAAAGACGATCGCCGCCAATTCCAAATCATGAGTGGGATAGTTCTTCTCATGAACTTTAAGTTGCCTACCCCCATAACATATCACTCTTCCCTCTTGCATCAGAACAGCACCTAAGCCCATGCCACATGCATCGGTGTACACGGTAAACATCTTACCGCCATCAAGTAATGCCAAAACTGGAGCTGTGGTAAGGGCCCTCTTGAGCCTCTGAAAAGCAAGCTCACACTCTAAGTCCCATGCAAAGATTAAGTTCTTCTTCGTCAACTTAGTAAGAGGGGCTGAAATCTTAGTGAAGTCCCTGATGAACTTCCTATAGTAGCCCGCCAGACCGAGAAAGCTTCTTACTTCGGTTGCATTCCTAGGAATCTTCCAGTCTTGAACCGCAACCACTTTCGCGGGATCCACAGCTATGCCTTGCTTAGAAACTATATGTCCAAGAAACCGAACTTCCCTTCTCCAAAAATGGCATTTGGAGAACTTGGCTTTCAACTGATGAGCTCTAAGCGTATCCATCACTTCCTTGAGGTGTTTAGCATGTTCTTCCTCATCCTTTGAGAAGATCAAAATATCATCCACGAAGACAACCACAAACTTGTTGAGGAACTCCCTGAACACCCTACTCATCAAATCTACGAAGTAGGCGGGTGCATTAGTCAAACCGAATGGCATGAAAAGCCATTCAAAGAATCCATCTGGAGTCCTAAACGCAGTCTTATCAATACTATTCTCAGCCACTCTAAGCTGATGGAATCCGGTGGCTAGATCGAGCTGAGAGAAAACAGAAGCACCAACAAGCTGGTCAAAGAGATCATCAATCCTCGGTAACGGGTGCCTATTCTTCTTTGTCAGCTTGTTCAACTCTCGATAATCAACACATAGACGAAGCGAACCATCCGCCTTAGTAGCGAATACCACAGGAGCACCCCATTCAGAAATGCTTTGCCTAATAAAATTCTTTTCAAGCAACTACTTGATTTGCTTACTGAGCTCTCTTCTTTCTCGTGGGGCCATGTGCCTAACGGGCAATGATACTGGCTTGGCATTATCGACTAGATAAATGCGGAAATCTATCTCTCGTTTAGGGGGTAATCCCTTAACTTCTTCAAAGACATCAGGATAGTCTCGGGCCACCCTTACAGATTGCAGATCATCGATGGACGAGTCAAGAG
Organism: Allium sativum; assembly: GCA_030737875.1. NCBI lineage: Eukaryota > Viridiplantae > Streptophyta > Magnoliopsida > Asparagales > Amaryllidaceae > Allium > Allium sativum. Next base: position 790,550,346 of record CM060919.1, on the reverse strand, counting down.
ATTCAAGATAACATAACATGACGGGATCTAGCGAGTTGCAAGAAATCTCTAGGGTATTACCGAGGCGAGTCATGAGCCTCACCACCCTATGCTCACAATCGAGAATGGCTCCATGACTGGACAACCAATCCATGCCCAAGATCAACCCGTATCCCGTGAATCCGAGAACATAAGCATTACACGTGAATTCTACGGTCAAGATAGAAATCCTCAAATCCATACAAATCATAGATAAATGGGCGGAACCCCCAATTGGATTTGAAACACTAACGGGATCCTCAACTAGACTAGTACTTAGGTGCAAACTGTCAACAATGTCAGAAGAAATAAAACTATGCGATGCGCCAGAATCAAATAAGGTGCGAACAGGATAATCAGAAATATAAACAAGGCTTTCTACAGAAATACTACCGCGGTCCTGAACTGGAGCAGTGTTGAGGGCATGCACTTGCCCTCCAGAAGGTCCTGCACGCTGAGTCTGTCCTTGCCCTTGTCCTTGCTTCTTGGGGCAATCCTTGCTAAGGTGTCCAGGCTCTCCACAGTGAAAGCATTCGCCCAACTTCCTCTTCTTCTTTCTGCAATCTTTGGCTATGTGCCCAACAATCCAACAGAAGTTGCATTTTCTGGGGTCCTTTGCCTTGCTGTTGTTGGCCTTATTGCCCTTGTTGTTCTTGTTGTTCTGATTGCTCTGATTTCCTCCCCACTTGGAGTCCTTCTTCTTGGCTTGAGTCTCATTAGGCTTGACTTCTTTTTTGCCATTCTTATCGTCTCCTTGAAGTAATGCCATGTCCACTAGGCCTTCAAAAGTGGCCCACATGGGTATATGAGACATGGCTAGACCTTGTAATGGCTCATTCAACCCTTGTGCAAAGCGTAAAGCCTTCTTCTGGGGAGTATTAACCATGTCCAAACCGAATCGAGCAAGCTGGTTGAACTTATTCACATACTCCCTCACTGTCATGTCCCCTTGCTTCAAAGATATAAACTTCTCCAATTGCAGATTTGCCTCAGCAGATGATAGAAACTTAAGCCCAAACCTCGTCCTAAAGTCGGCCCAAGTCTCTATAGGCCTAGTAGCATTGGTGACCTCCCACCAATAAGCAGCTTCTTCTTTCAATAGCCATGCTGCCAACAGAACTTTTCTACGGTCTTCCACATCAAAGATGGAAAAGAGATCTTCAGTTTCTTTCAACCAATTTCTCGCCTCCACAAAAGTCTCCGTCCCAATAAAATTCTTGCCACCCATCGCCTTAAAGTCTTTGCAAACCTTTGCGAAATCTGCTTGTGGATGCTGAGGAGGAGGAGGAGGAGGAGGAACCTCAGTTACGGTGGGGGTATTTGCTGGGCCCGCATCATTGGCCCTAGCTTCCAAGTACCTCCGGAACCATCCGGGAATGGTTACTCCCTCGGGAAGGTTAAGATCAGCCATGCTGAAAAAGGAAAAGATAGATTAAGAACGAGGAAACAAAGGATAGTGCTAATGGCTTTTGGGGAATAACCTTTTAAAATACACTAGACTTTTCTTGGAAAATACTTAATTGGTTTTGAAAACAGTTTTCCAAAAAGGTAAGTTTTTAAAAAACCCTTTTTGCTCAAATCTTGTAAACCTTATGCTCTGATACCAAATGTAACACCCCACCTCCGCCAATGCCACTCTTGCAAGCACACTAGCTTTAGAGGGGCGTTAAATAAGGTAAACATGCATGCAGATATCACAAGACAGAACATGTAAGTAAAAACAGAGTAAATAAAGCAGCGGATAAAACTAACATTTCAAAACCATAGTCAAGTTACATCAAAGTACTTGGTCATTATTTTCCACAAAACATAGTCTAGAAACATCAACTGAAAACTGGAAAGAAAATCATAAAGTAACTATCCCCAAGGTAGAATAAAGCCATAGCGTGCTCAAGTCCAAACCGTACATGAGCTATCCTAAAAAGCAGCTAAAGATCCAACTAGGTGCCAGTGTTCCCACCCTGCAAACCTGGAGGGGGGGGGGGGGAACGGAAGAAAAGAGGCGAAAGAAAACGGGTCAGTCAAAAAGACTGGAAAGTCCTATCTACTATTAGTATAAAAACTAATAAAGTTAACTGGACATGTAAAGCAGAGATGAAACATAGGGTGATAACTGGCATGGTGAATAGATAGATCAAGTGTGGCATCGCATATACAAGGTTAAGTTGCACCAAGTGTGTACTAGTAATCCATGTCAAGTATAAACAAGAAATGATCCCTTGGCCCAATCTTGGCCCAATATCATGAGGTGACCTAAATCGAGGTCCAACTACTCGGTCTAGTCGATCGGCTCCCTAAAAGCCTAACTCGTCAAGTGTCGGTGTCATACAGCCCAATCACGAAGTGTAGTCAAACTGTGCTAGGTCCACCCTAGGGTGTATCAAGCCCTAGGGTGCCAACCCCGAACACAAATCAAGCACGCACAGTCTAAACCTACGGGTGCCCGTGTCTGTTTTTTTCAACTCCGGACCATGTGCACGACCATAGTCCGCCTGAACCTACACCGGCGCACCTACTCAGCCGTCGTTTTGGTCGCTTACATGTCAGCCTAGTAATCGTGCCCCACCCAAGCCTAGTCCCTAGGGTATCATGATACAATCAAGAGGGTTACTGGTGAAAAGGACCTCATAACTAGGGTTTTCCTAACGGGTTAAATGCGGTTAACCCGATCCAATCAAACATCAAGTTGGTTAAGTGTACCCAAGGTTCATGACTTAACCCTATCAACCCATCGTGTTCATGTTGGTTAAGTGTTACGTGGTCCATGACTTAACCCTATCATGTGGCATTAATTAATTTAATGCACCTTAACCTCTCACATTAGACCTTGTTGTGGTTACTAGTTAAGCCGGGCGGGTCCGGGTAGCTTTACACCACAACCTAGTCTAACCTCGGGTTTAAGCACAACATGACCAACTACTCACATTGGGTCCTATTATTTGTAGCCACTAGTTAAGCCGGTCGGTTTCGGGTAGATTTATGCTACAAACTCAACCCAACCTCGAGTTGGTCACACTCATATTTTCTAAGTGTCATGTCCATCATTATGTTTACAAACATAATCACAAGTCAATGTTCATGTCATATTTTAAAACCATGTTTTCATGTCATTAATATTACCCAAACCCAACGCATTCCCATCGCATGTACGTTTCGCATAACATAACATAGATCAAAAAAGGGAACTTGGCAAAAGCATGACAAAAGGGCATAAGGTAATAAGGTTGGCCACAAGTTAAACATGGTGGCATATGAGGCATAAATATGTTCATTTAAACTTGCATGTTACATGCATAACATTCAAACTTAGCGAATATGTGATACATGGTCCTAGATGACATAGGATGATGACTAGAAGTTCACATATAACATTATATGCAAGTTATCATAAAGGTTATGAGAGTTCTCATGTTGCATAATGCAACATTTCAACATAAAGCTTATAGCTTTTAGCCCACCAGGTCAAGGTGATAGCTTTACAAACATGCATAGAATAAACCTATGCATAACATGTTAGAATCAAAGCTCATATCTTTCTATGCACAAAGTCAAGGTGATAGCTTTACAAACATGCATAGAATAAATCTTATGCATAACATGATAGAATCAAGGCACGAATCATACTTAAGCCCAAACTCAAACTTGCAACATGTCATATTTAACTTCATAGTTAGAATCTAAGAGTAGTATAGGGCTTACAATGCTATATAGACTTATAAAATATAAATAAGATTGAGACAAAGCCACTAGCAACTCTAAACACTCCCAAATGATAAGCTCCAATGAAAACCCTTGAGAAACAAGCAAAAGATCCTTGCTTTGATGAACAAAGATTGAACTTTGGCCTTAAATCAAGCTTAGAAACTCTCAAACAAGCTTAGGAACTCTCATATGAATGGATATGGAGGCTATGACAAGATGGTGGAGGCCATGATTAAACATTTTGGCATAGTTTAGTTGTAGGATTGATTTATGATGATTTAGGCTAGGTATTAGTGTACTTTTATAGAAGATTAGGTTAGTTTAGACCATAAGATTAACCCTAATTCAGATCTGGGCCATCAATTCACATCACTAGCCTCCAAACATGTCTTGAGAAACAAGTCAGCTGCACCCAGGCCAGACTGGCCGACCACCCAAGTCGACAGGGGTGTCGACTGGGCAGTTGACACAGCCTGGGGTGTGTCGACTCCCCAGTCGACTTGGGGTGGCGGGAATTTTTCCCGCCTGCCCTGCCCAGCTGAATTAGAATTTCTGAATTCAAATTTGAATTTGAAATTTTCTGAAAACTTCGACGGGCCATAACTTGGTCATACGGACTCCGATTTTCGAAAACTCGGACTCTATTTCGCGTATTTTTCCGAGATGAACGCAATGGCACAACCCGTTTCCCTTGATTCAGATTTTATCATTTAATTCTGCCATGATTTATGTTATAACTTGTTATTCAAAATACGGGTTGTTACATGGGGTGTCACAATTACTTAACTCAACACTCAATGATTTTATAATCCAACATTCAATATAAAATAATTATATGTTTTCATCCATTTCAAATATATATATATATAAGTATATTAAAATAACTTAATATAACAAACAGATTTATCTAGTTTTAATCTGTTTATTCAATTAGTAAAAAGTCATAATTCAAATTTAACACTTTTATTTTAATTGATCCCTTATAATTTTGATAGGAAAACAGGGCAGTTACACATCGCACCCTGATAGCTGCAATATGATATGCTGTTTATTTGCAGAATTTTTGATTTCCAGGGATGCTGGATTGAAATCCTTGTTTAATTTGTGATGTGATTTATTGTTTATTACTTAGTATAGTTATGCTTTGACTATAAGTATATAACAAACTTGCAAATGTACGATATTGCAGGAAAACCATTTTATTTACCGAATGCAGATTTACAACAGCATACCGGTGGGAAATAAACAAAAGGCCACGTCCAGAAGGCTGGTGTTGATGCCTAATGCTAATCTTCCTATGTGACATGTGGCAACGACCGAAAGGAGGCCCTAAGTGATATATCAAGTCAACATACACACCCACGTGTGACAGACCATAGCCCAAGTGTACAAGGGATGATTAGAACGTCCCTTGAGTACGGATTATGCTTGCAGCTAGAAGGACCTAGCGAGGTCCTGGTATTCTTGGATTTCTACCCTTCCTTAATACAATCTTGAACGATCGTCAATTTTCGGCCTTAATACGATCTGGCGTAATCGTGGAATTCTGGACTTTTATGGATTATGGATTTCTTGGACTTTCCTGAACATTTCTTCCTTTATATTTGGATAATACGATCACTTAAGTTCCGAAGCAAAGTCTCTTTTTCATGCATACATGTCTAAACTCGAGAGGGATGTGATCCAACCACCTATAGTTTGCAGTTACCTTCGAATTGGGGGTATAACTATTGAAAATATTTGCAAACGGCATAAATCTAACTTAAGCTTTGATATTGACAGACTGCACGGGGACCATGAGACGGATGCAAAGTGACCATCCCTTGACTAGTCCTATCCTAATTCCAGACCAGAAGGCTCAGATAAGACTGGACATGAATTGGCTATCCTATCCCATACAACAATTAGGTGTGACGCAACCATTGTGTTAGGGAGCAAGCGAGAGCACTCGAGGCGACTACGGTCTGGCCCTTTTCCACCTAATTCTGATCCTCAGAATCCGGATAAGAGACAAGAGATTAGTATTGTAACGACCTAGATTTTTGGCCGGTTAATTTTAAATATTTAATATGGATTTAAATAATGAGTTGATAATATAAATCAATTTTTATATTGAGTTATCGATTAAATAATCGAAATACGATTTTTTTCGAATATATTGAACAACCATAATACGAAAACAAATCTAGTTTAATTCAAATTTAAAACTGAATCAAAATAGTTCAGGCAATCAATACAAAATTATGTTTGAATTAGAACAATAATATTTATATATTTATTATCAAGGAATTAATGGTTTGAAATTCAATTTATATTGATTTAAGTTAATATCTTCTCCAGACGATCAAATGAGGCCTCAGAACCTATCCCAATGTGTCTAAAATAGTTGTTAAACCCTAAAAATGTCAGTTGTTTCCTTCAAATAGGAGTTCTAAATCAATGGGATAATTTAATTTATTAAAATCATATTGGTTAATTCAAAATGAAAATAAACAAAAATAATTAATAAAAAAGGGTTTCCTTCTACCCTAAGTAAATTAACAACAGTACGCTAGAAGTCTTCCCTACCTCTGTCTATGCCTGTAACCTATCGCACTTCTAAATGATGTTGATCTTATCTTCTAATATGTCTATATAAATGGCGACATACCTTCTTCCCTTTCTACATTTGGTTCTGCAGAAAGATCAATTGCAAGTTAATGTCCACCCTTTTATAATCGAAATTTGTTTTCCCCATTTCCCATTTAAACCTGCTGATTTTATTCCTCATTACAAACCGAAAGCCGACCCCTTTCCTCAGTACGTATTCCATCGAAGGCAGCTTCAATCGAAATAAAATTTGTTTTCCCTCTTCACTACTTAATCATTCAAATCGAAAGTTCTCAGAACAAAATAAAAAGGGGCTTAATCGTTTATCGCAAGAAACATGAGAGCTGTGATTCGTATTCGAGCTTAAAGATGGGTGTTGTTTCGAGCTCGAACTGCCAGAGTTTTGGTGATAATTGATCGATGGTTAATCGTCGATAGGTAGTTTGATTTGAATTTCTGTTGGATTGTACAATTGCGAAGGATTTTTGAGAACAAAAAAAAAGCACAAAATCTTATAGTAGAAGAAAGTCGCGATTTTGGGAAGGAGGCAGTGACGAGATTCCTGCAGTAAATTTGATGTTGCGGAAGTATTGGTCACATTAATTTATGGGTTGAGCTTTTTGGATTAAGTGGTGAATGAAGTTTGATGGAGAAGGGATATTTCCTAAAGGAGTTTGTTCGAGTATCAAGGGCTAAGGAGTTGGAGGAATGGCAGTAGCAAATGGTGATTGTTGTGTTGTCACAGTGGTAGAAAGGAAGGCCTAGAGATTGGAAAAAGCAAGGTTGCAATGTTGTACAGTTGCGTGTAATTGAGGACTGTAAGAAGGGGTGAGGAAGCTGGAGGGTGGGTCAACGAGCCGTGAGAATTTCTGGAGAAGGAGTTGAATTTTCTGTGTATTCAATTCGAAAAGGAAGAAGGTAACAAGTGGTAATTTTTATGTTGATAATTAAAATATCTTCATTAGAAAATTAGTAAAGCTTAATTTTTATGAAAATAAAATGCAAAATCTTGTTTCTTTAGATCTGTTCAAACACCGTAAAGCGTATTGGACTCATATGGATTTGGGATTCATGACGGATTCATTTTGAGATCCTCAGACTAATTAGAATCGACTAGAATTCAATTTAAATCGAATGGTGTTCGATTTAATTTATATCGGGATATGCAGCAAATTAAAAATCACGGTGAGTAAATCTCACTCGTATTTTATATTGAAATTTATTTTTATCGTTAAAAATATCTATTAGTTCTTTGGTTGCATTTAAATATTATTGTGGCTATTAAAAATGTATTAGTTATTTAGGATTGGTGTTTGTGGTTATTATATATGTATTGGTTGTTGGATTCCCGCAGTACCATTACCAGATGCCCGCAGTATCATTAGCGGATGACTCTATACGTCCCACGCTATGATAGTGGATGACCTTCTATACCACGATATCAAGCCTCGAAGCAGGATAGGTATTATTTATTTTGGCTAACATCTGTGGATGCAGGAAAACAGGTTGGAGGGATCCAACTGGATTCCTCAAAAATATTATATGTTGTTTATTTCATATATATTATCATATATGATGTGTTAGAAAACCCGTGGTCGATAATTGTGTGTTTTTGATTGGTTGAATGTCACTGGCCATGAATATTGATTTGTAGAAATATTATGATAAGGATATTTAGAGATTTAAAAAGGAAATCTATTTTTCCAAAAATAGAATTTTAATTTTGAATGGACTAGAAATATTAAATTGTTTTGTAAAATAAAAACAAGTATTGAATTTATAAACGACTCTTATAAATTAGATAATGTAGTGAATTTATAAACAGTGTTTATAAATAAAACAGAATAATTTTCGTTGGATAATACTAGGAAATGGGATGAATTTATAAACGGAGTTTGTAAATAAAAATGGGAAAATATCATTTGGATAATTAGAGAGTTAAATTCAAATGTGAATTTAAAAATGAAAATTTGGAAATCATTTTAAATAGAAAATGATGAAATCTATTCCGATGTTCGGAATATAAAATTTAATTGGATAATTAAATTAAGTTATGCTATTTATAAAGGATGTTGGAATGGTACAAATTAGAAACTAATATGTAGATTAAATATTAAAATATATTCTATGTTATATATATAGATAAGTTAAAATATATAGAATATTTCAAAATAAGATTTTGGTTTTAAATAGATTTTGAAATGGAACTTGTTTTAATGTATAAAACAGGTAAATTTATAAACAATGTTATAAAATTAGTAAATTAATTATTAAAGGATAAATTTGAAATTTAAATTCAAAAATGAATTTAAAATAGGATTTGAAATCATTTCGAAAAGGGAACGACAATTTTTATTTTGGAATTAGGAATATAAACTAAAATGTAAAAAATCCAGAGGATATATATATTTAGAATTCAATTTCATGAATTCTATATAATAATTTATTTCTAATGGAATTAGAAATAATAGCAGAAATGATGTTGTAATTGAATTGATAACCGAGTAATGGAAAATCGACGATTACAGGTAATCAGAAATATCATGTTGGATTTGAAAACATGATTTAATATATATATATAATATATTAGAATGAAGTTAAAATTTATATATAAGAGAAATTTAAAACGTTTATATATTAAATATAATTAAAACGAACTAGCCACAGCACGACAGTTCATTAATTGGCGTTTCGAACATCAATTGAGTATATAGAACTCAATTTAAGTCGGAATTCTTTGCAACAAGAATCATCAGGACCGATTTGATAATAGTTTTCTAATGGAAGAGAAAAATCTAGATTTCATCATATAGATTTTGAGTTATGTCAAAATCAATTTTTTTTTTAAAAAACAGCGCCATAACCAATATAAAAACGTAACAATTTATTTAAATTAATTAAAGGATTTTAAACAAATAAAATCCGAATTTCCATTACAAAAATCCAGACTTGAGTTACACAATAAATATAACCTTAAGTGGGGTAAGTGAACTAATTTTTGAAACAAAAATCAGATTTTTAATTATTGAATAAAATAAACTAACATGAAGAATAATTAGTTAATGGAATTTTCAATCGAAATTGGGCTTTGGTTAAGTGAATTAGATTTGCGAATTCATATTCAAAATCAAATATGAAACCCGATCTGAAAATGGATTACAATCGGTTTATAAGCAAATTAAAATGTATATGAATATGAATTGTTCAATTAAAAAGGTGAAATGGGCAAATTGGCTAATTAAAGTATAAATCAACGAATTCAGTTAGAAATGACCATATTGAGTTGGAATAAATTGGGAGGGGATGTATATGGGTTAGACAAGTATGGAATGAAGTGTATGAAGATTAAAATTTAAATGCCCAACAAAAAGGTACACGTTTAAATTCGATATGAGATTTTATGCACCGCATCGGCAAGCTGCTTGGTTTTTAAATTTTCTTTTTAAATGTAAAGGGCCTAGAGAAGCGTTTTGTAGTTGTAACAAGTGACCTGTACAAAGGAGATTATGGCGAAATTTTCCGAAAATTTAAGGAGTTAGAATATTTTTAAGAAATTTCGATAGTTAGAAATCAATGTATCTATATATATATATAGAATTCGATATGGAGACGAACTTAAAAGTAGAATATTATAAACAAAAAGGAAATCTATAATTAAATCTGGTAAAATTAGAAAGAGAAACGTATATGGGTTTAAAAATGAATAATTGATTTGTATGGTGTTGATTATTCGAGGCAAGTGGTCTTTTTTGTTTTGAAGTTAATGATGATTTTAGTCAAGGTCTGAGAGGTAATTATACCCTAACTTGATTGATTTAATTATTAACCGATAAATAGGAGGATCAGTCTCGGAGATAAATGTTTAAAAAAATTTAGTTGAATGAAATATTTTGGGTTGTTGTAACGATGTTTAACACAGCATTTGTTTTAACCTAAATAAGTGGAATATTGGGAATATAAAGTAAATATTTCCTGGGTATAGAATTAAATGAGTCGGGAAAGAAATAAATAATTGGAATGTTCTCCATTTATAAATAGTAAATATTTTCTAGGTGTAGGAAATAAAAGAAGGCGAGATATGGAAATGTTTTCCAAATAGCGTAAGAGGCCAAGACGAGTATTGAAAATATCGTGTTAATGAATATTGATAAGGAAATGGAAAAGTGATTTAATTAATGAAATGTTAATTAAAGGGGCCCAGTGATTGTTTGATGTTATGAATGTATGTTTGTTTTTCTTCGATAGTTAAATAACCGACTATCGAAGTGTTTGCCAATATCGTTGTCAATATGGAGAGACAGGTTGGATTATTATCCGAGAACCACTCCGTAATGGCAGTAGCATTGTGAGTCAGATTATATGAAGATAATCGAAGACATAGTAAAGTGCAAGGGCTTTTTCTATTTATAGAAATTGTGCCTTCGGTTTTGTTCAGTCAAAGAACGAACGTATATAGACGAATGTCTGGTAGATTATTTCCAATGATCACATACGTTGGTTTGTACAAATATATGTATGGTGGCGGAGAATTTATTCTCTTAGTATAATATCCAGATTTATATTCGTGCAAATCAATTAATAATTTACAGATCTGACAATGTGGCATTCAAAGTGATTGTGCTATCAATGAATGACAAGTAATCGTAGCCTCAGGCCTTGACAACTGGAAATGACAAAAATCGGGCATGCAACATGGCTAAGTGGTTAGCTCCCAATTAGGCTGTATTATCACCTATCTAGAGAAATTCATTTCATTCTTTATTCTATTCGATGTTGTCCCATTCCGGAAACGGTTGCTGATACCAACTATTGGTGATATACATTCGATACACTCAAGCGAAATGAGTGGTCGGTTATGTGTGGCCGGGTTGCAAGATGTTCTTGTTGAACCCAGTGTATTCTCCTCTAGGGATATACTATCGTAAGGTGGTTCCATAGCTTGTCATAGTTGGAAATTCATTACCCAATAAGTGCCTACGGTTTTGATTGTATATTATGTATGTGGAGCATGAGATGAATGTGTTCCACTAGATTTCTATTTATTTGATTTAGACATTATTATAATATCAAAAGAGTTTTGATATAAAGATTATCGTTTCTTTCAAAAGGATTTTGAAAGTTAAATCAAGTGTTTTTGGATTCTCATAAGGGAAAAACTCGTTCCGTGTTATATGACGTGGTCTTATGAGATATCATTTATTTTCGCAAACTGTTTTAAATTATTTACTCATACCAGTCCCATGACTGACCTAGAGTTTATTTTGTTTTGTTTTGCCTAAACTCTTGGGTGCCCAAATTTGTATGGGCAGTCAAGCAGTTCAGGATTTTACAAATCTATCTAAAGGAGCTTGGAGCAAGAGGCTTCAGTGTTAGATATATAGTATTTTTATTTCCGCTATGTTGTAAGTGTTGTACTCTGATAATTGTATGTTATACAGTTAAAATTTTGTATTCTAGAAGTTATGATATATTATATTTTGTTCCGCTGCGATGTGAGATTCTGTGTTGTTATTTCTTTTCTTCTTCTACCTTTTTCAAAAAAATGATTCGTATTTATGTGATATTTGGGTTGGACGTGTGATGTATGTAGTCAACTCAGATAGTACGGATTTGCAGTTCATTACAAGTATAGGCTGAGTACCAACGAATTGTTTTGTATCCGACTCTAACTTACAACTCAATGAGGGAGTATGAATTCAGAGAAGATATAGATTTGATGCCCACTGTTCAGCAAAACCCTCATGGTTGGGGGTACGAGCTATGAGTAGCATGATTCAACTACCTGATTACATACTATTCACGGAATTCCGCATGATCCCAGATGATATATGACACCCTACGTTCGTTAATGTCACTCACTAAGGGGATGCATTAAGTTTCGTGAAGCGATATAGGTAAACAGAAACAGAAATACTACAAGACAGATATAAAAGCGACAATGGAATTAAAAACTATATTTATAATAAAGCATCGTGGTTCAAAAACAGCACATGCCTGAAATATACATAAACCATTTTATCATAAAAACTACTGTCTTGCACTTTAAAACATCAGAGTAAATAAAAAAGCATAATTCCCAAAATAAAGCATAGCCATAGTAGCAAGGATAAAAGCTTGAGCCATACGTCAAAGAAGCTCCAACAAAAGTAAGCAGAATCACGGTTAAGCCTGAGTATTCCCACCCTGAGAACCTGGGGGGAACGAAAGAAAGAAGAGGAGACAAAAAGGGTCAGACATAAAGTATGGCGAGTCCAGTTACCTTTAGCAATTAAATAAATAAAAGTAGCATGATAGGTATATAAAATGGATAAGAGAGATAACTACAAAAAAGGCAGGTATGACTAGGTAAATAGGATAAGGTGTATACGCTTCCTTAATGATTACTCCGCACTACTACTAGTATATCCAGAACGAGATGATCCCCAACATGTATGAAATGGTAGACTTAGGCGTACTTCTGGTGAGAGGTTTTAACCCCATACAATCCACAAGCAGCCCCAATAACGGGCTCCTAAACTTACCAGAGTCAAGATGTACCCTAACTACTACCCTAATCGATCAGCTCCCTACTCCGTAGATACCCTGTGTTGGCCCCATAGTAGGATGTATCACTTCCTAAAGTGGCAACCCTTCATTTTCAAGATGTGCACAACCATATCTACTAATCTCACAGTGTCTTAATTCCCATGGCAAGCCGGACCCATACACGTACATGACTCCGTTGGTTTCCTACGCTGTTGACACCGCCCCTTCATTTTGAATCTCTTAAATCAGCCCAGTAAGGGTGCCCCTATTCCGACCTAGTTCGGAGTACTCGTTTGATACCTAGATGGGTTACTGACTGAAACGAGTCCCATACGCAAGATGATACAAGCCCCCCTAGGATTGCATCCCTACTACTAGGATTTCAAATGGTCATGCCTAACAGTCCAACATGTAAAACAGGTTAAGTTGTCAGGCTTATATATGTAAATATTACCCCACCGCCACAAGATTTACTTAACCCTTACTGATCCAAGCAAGTTTACTTAACAAAGTTGCATAACCCCAAAGTATAAAATAGGTTAAGTTTGTGGGCCTATATATATATATATATATATATATATTACCCACCGCCACAAGATTTACTTAAACTACCCAAGTTTACTTAACCCCTATTCAAGTTAACGTGTTCATAAAATCCTTATGGATTCATCTAGGTTAAGTATTCCAATTCGTTACCAAGTTCATTTATGGTTATAATAGGCTAGACCTCCCACATTAGGCCTACAACTTGTGGATGCTGGATATGCCGGTCGAGTACGGGCAGACTTCTTCCACAAATTGGGACTAACCTCGTGCCTTAGCCCGTCTTGTATTTGTGCACTTAGACCCCTCACATTAGATTCAACATTTGCGGTTGCTGGATATGCTGGTCGGGTCCGGGTAGACTTCCACCACAAATGCAATCTAACCTCGTGTCATAAGTGCTATTACAGCTTTCTAATTACTGTAATCCTAGGCATTTTAATTATTAACCAATTAATTATACCTATGTCTTATAGGTGTTCATGCCCATTTACCCAATTATATTCATAATGGATTAAATGTCCAAATTCATACTTGTCATTCAAGTTATGCCAATTCTAATGTTTTCCGCCGTTCCGTAACTAACGCATTCGCATATATTTGGCGTTATGTCTAGGCTAGAAAGTAGCTTAGACATAAACAAAAAAGGGAAAGTTGACAATAGTGATTATTTTAACAAAAGTTACATAAACATGTAATTGGCATAGTGATAAGGTGGACATATAAAAATAGATCTAGTGAGCATGTGAAAACTAGATCTAACATACCAAGGATGTTATAATAGGCATGAATAAATAGGGATTCATATTTCCAATTAATGATAGATCTAAATTAATCACCACATGATAGGTAAAGTTTAAGATCCACAAATGTGACATGATAAATTAACCACAAGCGAATTAGATCTATAAGGTTAGATCTGGCATGATAATAATTTAAGATCCACAATTGTGACATGAAAAATTAACCACAAGAGAATTATATCTAAAAAGATCTAGCATGACATGATAAATTAACCACAAGCGAATTATATCTAAAAAGATTTAGCATGACATGATAAACTAACCACAAGCGAATTAGATCTAAAAAGATCTAGCATGACATGATAAATTAACCACAAGCGAATTAGATCTATAAAGGTTGATCTAATATGACATTATAAATTAACCACAAGCAAATTTGATCTGAAAAGGTAGATCTAGCATGATATGATAAATTAACCATAAGCGAATTAGATCTAAAAAGGTAGATCTAGCATGACATGATAAATTAACCACAAGCGAATTAGATCTAAAAAGGTAGATCTAACATGATAATAATTTAAGATCCACAATTGTGACATGATTAATTAACCATAAGAGAATTAGATCTAAAAAGATCTAGCATGACATGATAAATTAACTACAAGCAAATTAGATCTAAAAAGATCTAGCATGACATGATAAAGATTTAGATCCAAGTCATAGAATATTATATATTCACATATTATGATAGATCCAATATTATTCAATCACAGACATATATCCAAATCATAGTCATATCGCGTTTACTTTTAATCATTTAAATCTAAAAGTAACTTACTCACAGTGTTTGGATTTTTGAAGATAGAAAATAAATTGTTGGTGTTGAATCTCAGATCTATAATTGAAACAATTGAATCTTTTAAACTTGATTTGTTGAAGAAGAAAGGATCACTGATGAAATCTGGCCTCCATTGTTTTTTAGTATGAGAAAACAAGAGAAATGAGGTATATTTATAGCTGTTAGTCTCCGGCATTCAGATGCCACATCAGCCCTAGGGTGAATCGGGCTACGGGTCGACACCCAAACACCGATTGACCCCTGGGTCTCAGGTCGACCCCCAAAATAGGGCGGTTCAGCTATTCCCCCTCCCGGTTCACTATTTTAATTTTTTATGAATATTTATTTATTATATATATATATATATTTCTCATATGTATCAAACTTCAAGGCTTAATAACTTCTTCATATGGTGTCCGTTTTATGCAAACCAAATATCTATTTTGACCAAAATTTCGAGATGAACGCAATGGTACAGTCTATTTTACTTAATTAGTAGTATTTAATTAAATTATCACATTATATTCATTATATAATATAGTTAAAATGTCTAAAATTTGGGGGGGGGGTTACATTCTCCCCTACTCAAAGGATTTCGTCTCTGAAATCTCGAAGTTAAGAAGAATGTGTATCCTACCATCCACATCCATTTATTCATCCACCAATCACTGGCATCCATTGTCCTTAAAAGATTTCTAATGATTATATGAACATATGCAAAGGTGTGTGTATATGTCCCAATATTAATGCAAAGATCAGGCGGTCTACTGATTCAGTCGACTTCCTTAATGCAATGTATGTTAATGCCATGAATCCAACATGTATGCAAATAATTCTATTATAACATGTAAGTTCTATATATGTGCACAATCATTCGACCAAATGCAACATCCACTTGATAACACATCTATTTTCATCCATTAAAAGAAAAGTAAAATGCACACACATCCATATGCAGTATGAGAGTAACTGAGCCGATCTAGTGCCTAATGTGTGTGTATATGCATCTACAAGCAACCACTAGAAAACACTTGCATCCATCAAACGTAACATGTCTCAAACACATGTTTACATCCATGGGTTCCCTACCTAAAGGTCGAAAATTCGATCGATAGGATACAGACGAATGATAGAAACAAGTACGAATAAAAGCTTTGGAAAAAGAAGTTAAGGACATAGTACCAAAAAGGAAAGAGTATGAGGCGTGATCTTTTTCTTTAATCTCCCAAGTCGCATCCTCGCTATCTTCTTCCCATTGCACTTTTATTAATATAACCTCTCTGTTGCGCAGTTTCTTAACCTTTACTCCAAGTATACGGGTAGGAACTTGTCTAATTGTCGCCTGCCGTTCTACCTCTACTTCCTCACGCATGGTCGGTTCAACTACCTCTTCTATATCGTGTAAACACTTCGATAAATAAGAAATGAGGAAAAACATCATGAATATCCACACATATGTGAAGCGAGCTGTATGCCTTATTTTCGAATACACCGGAGCACCCCATTCAGATATGCTTTACCTAATAAACCCTTTCTCAAGCAGCTCTCCTACTTGCTTGCTAAGCTTCCTCCTTTCTCGTGGAGACATGTGGCGCACTGGTCATGCAACTGGTTTTGCATTGTCTACCAAATATATAAAAAAATCTATCTCGCGCCTTGGAGATAAACCCCGAACCTCCTCAAAAACATACGGATACTCACGGACTACCACTATAGGCAGCAGATCCTCGATAGATGCATCAAGAGATTTTAGGAAACTAAGCATGAAAAACCCTTTTGAGTCACAAAAAAACTCGAGGGTCCTCCTATGGCAAGTTAAAAGTCTAACAACCCTCCCCTCACAATCGAGAATGGAACCGTACATGGCTAGCCAACCTATCCTTAGAATCAAATCAAAGCCCATAAAACTGAGCACATACGCGTCGCACTCGAACTCGACGCCCAATATAGATATTCTCAAACCCCGACAAATTAGATACAAATGTGCCGAATCACCAATGGAGTTTGAGACAACAACGCGATCCACTACCGTACGAGTATTTAAGTGCAGAGGTTCAACTATAGAGCTAGATATAAATGAATGTGAAGCACCAGAGTCAAAAAGAGTTCTAATAGGATGATTGGAAAGAGAAATCAAACCTTCCACGGAAACCTTCCTACCTCTATCTGGAGCACTGATAGCGAGAGCATGCACCTGCCCTCCAGAAGCTCCGGCCCTTTGACCTTGTCCCTGTTTCTTCGGGCACTCCTTAGTATAGTGTCCAACCTCTCCCCAACTGAAGCAAGCATTCTTCCTTCTTTTGCAATCCTTAATAAAATGACTTTCATGTCCATAATTATGGTACTTCCTCTCATCCTTAGCCTTGCCTTTCTTTCCTCCCTTCTTTTGTTATTGTGGTTGTCCTTTCTTGGGCCATACTTTATTGTTTTTGTGTTTCCTCAATCTTAGCTCCTTTTTACCCTATTTGTGTAACAAGCTAATAAGTGTAACACCCCACCTCCATTAAGGTCACTCACAAAGGGAATGCATTAACTTCAGTGGAGCGTCATGAGTGTATAGAATAGATAAATTACAAAACAGACAAAATTTAAACAGCGGAAAATAAATAAAACTTTACTTTATTGATAAAACAACAGCTTGATAAAACAGCTTGTTCGAAGATTGTTTTCCAACACCAAAACACCTATATCCATTACAACAAAGCATCTGTCTTGTTTAAAAAAATAAAGAAGCATAAAATGACAATGATATTCCCTAATAAAGCATGAGCCAGCCGTAGTAGTAGAAAAGAGAGTCCAAAGCAATACATCGACTATCTTCGAGCTTGGAAGGAAAACTGAGCTAAGTGGTAATATTCCCTCCCTGTGAACCTAGAGGGGAACGGAAGAAAAGAAAGCGAAACAAAACAGAGTTAGACATAAAGCCTGGTAAGTCCAGTAACTTTCAGCATGTAAATAGATAAAAGCATCATGACATGAATAAACTAGATACCAGACATAACCATGACGATAAGCATAGCAAGACAACAAATGATCGTTAGATATGACAAGGTAAGATACACTGAATGCGGTTCGGTTCTTTCTCTGATTTCCTATTTTCTCTACACCACCCAACTAGCATCCTAACTAGTGTCTTTTATAGAACGATTCATATTCCCTACTAGTGTCCCAACAGTATCCTGTGAAAAAGGATCTGTATCCCCTACTAGTGTCCCAACTAGTATCCTGTGTTATATAATAAGGTGATCCCAACCTCGTAATTGTGGTAGCCTTCAGGTGTACATCTAGTATGAGGGTCTTACCTAAATCAGACTAATTGCCATGAAGATGGTAGACGTACCCTTACTACCCTATCGATCGGCTCCCTAATTGTATTAATTTTCCTTGTATTTGTGTCAATCAACCCTCTCTTGCATGTAGATACCCTGTGCTGGTCCCACCATAAGGTGTATCAATCTCTATGATAGCAACCCGACACGATTCAAGATGCACAGTGTATAACTACTAGTACCCAGTACCTGCTTTTTCCACTCCGGAGTACGTGCATGCCCGTAATCCGTCGGAACCTACACTGACGTACCCCCTGCCGCTATTTTGACCGCTTATAATCAGCCCAGTAATCGTGCCCCACCCTGCCTAGTTCAGGGTACCGTGATACATCTATGAGGGTTACTACTGAAACGGGTCCCGTTACTAGGGTTTCGTAGGGTCTATTCGTATACCCCCCAAATTGGTTAAGTGTTATCCATCCATTCAAGTTAACTTAACCCGCCCACTCATCATGTCATGTTGGTTAAGTGTTTCTTATTAACTCAACCCTTCTCATCGATCATGTTGTATTGGTTAAGTGTTTCCCCTTAACTTAACCCCACTCGTTCATCATGTTGTACTGGTTAAGTGTCATCAATCCAGTCGAGTTAACTTAACCCACCCACTTGTCATGTTACATTGGTTAAATGTTGCCTTCTTGTGTTACTTAACCTTATCGCACATCATGTTATATTGGTTATGTGTTTCCCTCTTATGTTAACTTAACCCTACCACTTGTCATGTTACATTGGTTAAGTGTTGCCTTCTTGTGTTACTTAACCCTATCACACATCATGTTATATTGGTTAAGTGTTGCCCTCTTGTGTTAACTTAACCCTACCATTCTTAGCATGTCCGTTCATTAGCATTAATTCATTCATTAATGCCTCAACCTCTCACATTAGAACTGTTGTTTGCGGTTGCTGGATGTGCCAGGCGGTTTCGGGTAGACTTCTACCGCAAACTCATTCTAAAATCGGGTTTTGGGCTTAATGCGCTAACCTCTCAGATTAGATCTATATTGCTGCGGTCGCTGGATGTGCCGGGCGGTTCCGGGCAGTCTTACACTGCAACTCAATCTAACCTCAGGTTAGGCATGTTCATCTTTTAGCCAATTTACATATTTACCATACATGTCCAAGTCTAGATTTTATATGCTAATTATCCCAAATTCAAAAAACTAGTCATGTTCCAATTCCCAAGTTATGCCCAATAAATTCAATTACAAGTTATTACTCAAAATAGGTTACACCCATTCTTCCCAAATTTGCAATAATAGTCATGCCCCAAAATCTCAAAATTCATTATGATTGGCATCCTAACCAATAGTTATGCCCAATCTAGATTTAATATTCCAATTTACAGTTTCCGCCCAATCTAGATTTAATATTTCAATTTACCCCAAGTTCGCAACAATAACATTTATACCCCAATTCACAAGTTACAAATTATGTCCAATAATTTCACCGAATATATTATGCCTAATATTTACCCAAAATATTCCCCGTACTCCAATCGTTCGTATTTCGCGATTTCAGCCTAGGTTCGAAGGTAAACCAGGTTCATAAAAGAAAAAGGAAACAGGGGAAGAGAGAGAGAAGGAGCATAAATAAGACTAGGCATAAAAATAGGCATGTAACAACAGACTTAATACAAGAGATTTAGATCCAACAAAGATAGATTCTTGAATAAACTGATATAATCATTATCACATGCATAAGAATAACATCACGAACCAAAGAAGATTATAAACCTGATGTACAACAAAGATAGGCCTGATTTAATCAATAAAAATAACCTCTAAGGCATGTAAAGACGTAGATTCAATACAAGGATAGGGATATATCTAAAAAGATTATCTTATAATCAGGCATAGTCTTCGATTCATTTTATTACATGTCAAGATTACAATCAGGTATTCAAATCTGAAAATAATGTGAACTTACATTGTTAGGATTAGAAAAGATAATTGAATCGTTGTTGTTGAAGAAACTCTAATTTGACGTTGATTAAGCTTCAAAGTTGATTGTTGATGAAGAACTTCTAATATGATTTAGGTTTCTGAGGCGGCGGCTAAGATAATTGAGAGTTCAGCAGCATAGATGCGTCATAAGGAATTGTTATGAATTAGGGTTTAGGTTTAGAGATGTATATATAGATGTATAGGATTACTAAGAGCCCTTAGATCAACATAGGAGTTATCAGAGCCACATAGCTCGAAGACAGGTCATTCAGCAAATCAGAAGAAGACAAGTCATCACAAAACACTCCAGAATGTTGTGCTGGACTGCCCTCGGTATGGGCGCACTTGGCAGGTGTGCCAGTGCATTTTTGTACTGCTGCACTTCATAAGTGCGCCAGTGCATTCTGGTTTGTTTCCGGTTTTTCTACCTAACTTCGTTCGTCCATATCTCCTTTATATGATATCCGTTTTACGCAAACTCGGACTCTATCTCAAGCAGAATTCAGAGACGAACACAATGGCATAACCCATTGAAGGGCAATGAAGTTCCTAACCTCCATCTATAGCCGTAGTTTTAACATGCTTACGAAACCATACCGCAATGGGGACACCTTTCAGGAAGAATCAGTTTCCTCAATCAAAAAGGAAAAAGGAATCAAGCGGAGAATCGAGAGATATTATATATGGCTTTGGGAAATATGTTTTTCAAAACAGGCTTTTCTTTTTGAAAATTCTTTCTTTTAAAAGCTTTTTGAAAATAATTTTCAAAAACTTTTATCTAATCTGGTAACCTTCAGCTCTGATACCAAGTGTGACACCCGACGTCCGTTAATGTCATTCACTAAGGGAATGCATTAAGTTTTGTGAAGCATTATAGGTAAACAAAAACATAAATATTACAATACTGATATAAAAGCAACAATGGAATTTTAAACTTTATTTATAATAAAGCATTGTGCTTCAAAAATAGCACGTGCCTGAAATACACATAAACCATTACATCATAAAAAATATTTTCTTGTACTTTAAAACATCAGAGTACACAAAAAAGCATAATTCCCCAAATAAAGCATAACCATAGTAGCAAGGATAAAAGCTTGAGCCATACGTCAAAGCAGCTCCAACAGAATTAAGCAGAATCATGGTCAAGCCTGAGTATTCCTGCCCTGAGAACCTGGGGAGGGGGAACGGAAGAAAGAAGAGGAAACAAAAAGGGTCAGACATAAAGTCTGGCGAGTGCAGTTACTTTTAGCAAGTAAATAAATAAAAGTAGCATGACAGGCATATAAAGTGGATAAGAGAGATAACTACAAAAAAGGCAGGTATGACTAGGTAAACAGGATAGGGTGTATACGCTTCCTTAATGATTACTCTGCACTACTACTAGTATATCCAGAATAAAATGATCCTTAACATGTATGAAATGGTAGACTTAGCCGTACTTCTGGTGAGAGGTTTTAACCCCAGACAATCCATAGGCAGCCCCAATAATGGACTCCTAAACTTACCAGAGTCTAGACGTACCCTAATTACTACCCTAATCGATCGGCTCCCTACTCCGTAGATACCTTGTGCTAGCCCCACAGTAGGATGTATAACTTCCTAAAGTGGAAAACCTTCATTTTCAAGATGTGCACAACCATATCTACTGATGTCATAACATCTTAATTCCCATGGCAAGCCGGACCCATGCACGCACATGACTTTGTCGGTTTCCTACGCTGTTGACACCGCTCCTTCATTTTGGATCCCTTACAATCAGCCTAGTAAGCATGCCCCTACTCAGACCTAGTTCAGAGTACTCGTTTGATACCTATATGGGTTACTGACTGAAACGGGTCCCACACACATGATGATACAAGCTCCCCTTAGGATTGCATCCCCATAACTAGGATTTCAAATGGTCATGCCTAACAGTCCAACATGTAAAACATGTTAAGTTGTCGGGCCTATGTATGTAAATATTACCCTATCGCCACAAGATTTCCTTAACCCTCACTGATCCAAGCAAGTTTACTTAACAAAGTTGCATGACCCCAAAGTATAAAATAGGTTAAGTTAGTGGGCCTATATATATAAATATTACCCATCACCACAAGATTCACTTAAACTACCCAAGTTTACTTAACCTCTATTCAAGTTAACATGTTCATACAATCCCTATGGATTCATCTTGGTTAAGTATTCCAATCCGTTACCAAGTCTATTTATGGTTATAATGGCTAGGCCTCCCACATTAGGCCTACAACTTGTGGATGCTGGATATTCCGGTCGAGTCCGTGCAGACTTCTTCCACAAGTTGGGCCTAACCTCGTGTCTTGGCCCGTCTCGTATTTGTGCACTTAGACCCCTCACATTAGATTCAACATTTGCAGTTGCTGGATATGCCGGTCGGGTCCAGGCAGACTTCCACCATAAATGCAATCTTACCTCGTGTCATAAGTGCCATTACAGTTATCTAATTACTGTAATCCTAGGCATTTTAATTATTAACCAATTAATTATACCTATGTCTTTATTGGTGTTCATTCGCATTTACCCAATAATATTCATAATGGATTATATGTCCAAATTCATACTTGTCATTCAAGTTATGCCAATTCTAATGTTTTGCCCCGTTCCCTAACTAATGCATTCACATATATTTGGAATTATGTCTAGGCTAAAAAGTAGCCTAGCCATAAAAAATAAAAGGGAAAGATGACAATAGTGATTATTTTAACAAAAATGACATAAATATGTAATTGGCATAGTGATAAGGTGGACATATAAAAATAGATCTAGTGAGCATGTGATGATAAAACTAGATCTAACATGCCAAGGATGTCGTAATAGGCGTGAATAAATAGGGATTCATATTGCCAATTAATGATAGATCTAGATTAATCACCACATGATAGGTAAAGTTTAAGATCCACAAATGTGACATGATAAATTAACCACAAGCGAATTAGATCTATAAGGGTAGATCGAGCATGATAATAATTTAAGATCCACAATTGTGACATGACAAATTAACCACAAGCGAATTAGATCTTAAAAGATCTAGCATGACATGATAAATTATCCACAAGCAAATTATATCTAAAAAGATTTAGCATGACATGATAAATTAACCACAAGCGAATTAGATCCAAAAAGATCTACCATGACATGATAAATTAAACACACAAGTATTAGATCTATAAAGATAGATCTACTACGACATGATAAATTAACCACAAGCGAATTAGATCTAAAAACGTAGATCTAGCATGACATGATAAATTAATCACAAGCGAATTAGATCTAAAAAGGTAGATCTAGCATGACATGATAAATTAACCACAAGCAAATTAGATCTAAAAAGGTAGATCTAGCATGACATGATAAACTAACCACAAGCAAATTAGATCTAAAAAGGTAGATCTAGCATAATAATAATTTAAGATCCACAATTGTGACATGACAAACTAACCACAAGCGAATTTGATATAAAAAGATCTAGCATGACATGATAAATTAACCACAAGCGAATTAGATCTAAAAAGATCTAGCATGACATGATAAAGATTTAGATCCAAGTCATAGATTATTATAAATTTACAAATTATGATAGATCCAATATGATTCAATCATAGACATATATCCAAACCACAGTCATATCGCGTTTACTTTTAATCATTTAAATCTAAAAGTAACTAACTCACAGTGTTTAGATTTTTGAAGATAAAAAATAAATTATTGGTGTTGAATCTCAAATCTATATTTGAAACGCTTGAATCTTTTAAACTTGATTTGTAGAAGAAGAAAGGATTAGATTCAGTTCAGGCACTGACGACATCTGGCCTCCATTGTTTTTTAGTATGCGAAAACAAGAGAAATGAGGTTTTTTTTTATAGCTGCCAGTCTCCAGCATTCAGATACCACATAAGCCCTAGGGTCAATCGGTTCACGAGTCGACACCCAAAATCCTGGATTGACCCCTGGGTCGACTGGAGACCCCTCGGGTCGACTGGAGACCCCTCGGGTCGACCCCCAAAATGGGGCGGTTCGGCTATTCCCCCTCCCAATTCGCTGTTTTGAATTTTTTTTGAATATTTATTTAATATATATATATATATATATTTCTCATATGCATACAAACTTTAAGGCTTTCCCATTTTACGAAAACCAAATGTCTATCTTGACCAAAATTTCGAGATGAATGCAATGGTACAATCTGATTTACTTTATTCACAGTGTTTAATTAAGTTATCACATTATATTCATTATATAATGTAGTTAAAAGGTCTAAAAATTTTGGGGTGTTATACGATAGCTGAAAGAATGATTCCTCAAGATTAACCCGCATATATCTAGGCAGCGGATCATCATCCAGAATCAGATGACGGAAGCCCGATTGATGGGCTACATTCTTAGAAACAAGAAGCCCGAGGCCGGCTTACGCCCGCTTCAGATCTTCATGCTGGGGAGCACTAGCGCTAAATTGGACAATTTGCGACAACCCCTCAAAGATGGAGGTTAGATTGCTAACATTATTCGACGCTTCACCAGAGGTGGCACATATTAACCTTTCACATGAGACATCAGGGATTTCCACAATCCTCGAACTTCAAACTACCATATCTGGAGACTTACAACGACAAGATCGATCCTGCCATGCATCTGATACGCTAAACGCACCGTACGGAAGTGCTATCGGCATCGGACAATGTCATGACAAAGGGCTTCCCTTCGTTCCTGACATACATTGTTGCTATACAATTTTAGTAGCCTCCATCCAAACCGATCAACCGTTGGAACACATTGGTCACTCGCTTCATTTTGCAATCAAAGATCCACATCTCTCAGCCCAAGAACATCTTGTTACTCACTTCAATTAAACAGAGGTCCAGCGAGACCCTGCATTCATTCCTAGAAAGATTCAATGCCACAGTGGAATCCGTAAATCGACCTGAACCGTCTGTGGTGTTGATGGTAGCAGTATCCGGTGTTTTGGATAACTTATACTTCAAAGCCTTTGCATCGAGACCTACCAAGAGGCCTTGATGAATTCATCTCTGAAGTAGACAGATTTATGTGAGAAAAGGATGCAGATTCCGAGAAGAACATCCTCGATGTTAACATGGTAAAGGACAAAAGACTGTCTGATTTCGAAAAAGGTAATGACAAGGGCAAAGGAAAGGTCACTGCTAAGGATGAACGCATTGTTCAGCCTCGAAGAAAGTCTTGATACAATAAACTGAACTCAGTGCCACACTATTTGACATCTACATGGATATGAAAGATGCTATCTGTGCTCTTTTCTCGAAAGGTCTAGTGTTACAATGTTGTTGAGGGTCGACTGAAACTGTCCATGGTACTTATCACTATTGTGTAAAGCATCTCGGTTAAAACAGACTTCAGCGTCTTTCTACTATGAGATTTGCCTAGAAATACTGGTGAATTCTACCCCGAAACAGACAGCATCTTACAACAAGAAGGTGCTAATGTCGAAACGGATGATCTTGACGTGTTTATGACAAAGGATGGAAGACAATTCAACCCTGAAAATGATAAGAGCAAAGGAAGATCCCCGAAAGAAAATGGCAGGAGCATGCAATTCTAGAAAGGATCAATTTCACTAATCAGATCTACAATCTTGTTTGTCAAGCTCAATGGAACCGAGCATGAGAAATGGATTCACCAAATTTGTGATTTCCATTTCGGACTATGCTAAAGCATGAATGGAGGGGCCCGACTAATTTCATAATGACATTCATCTGCATGCATTTTGACAAGCTTGCTCAACTCCGTGACTGATTCGATGAGTGTAACTAAGTTCGCTGACGCCCTATGAGGAAATTCTCTCTTCATGACTAAAGAAGAGACGACATCAAAGCGAATGTGATTCGATTATTCGCGTATACAACTTCAACTCTTGCTGACTCGAAAAATGACATATAACGACTTAAGTCGACTAAGATTAATGAACCCGCAGCTCTAACTCGGTGCAACGACAGAAATTATAAGGCTTATAGGTAGAAATATTTGATTGACTTAGCTCAACCCCTCCCCCCCCCCCCCACCGACATTGGAAGGCATAAGCACTGACTTAGCTTATCCTCTAATGGCATTAAAAGCACGAGCGTCAATTCGCAGACTGACTTTGAAGATGAGCCTAGATTCGAACGAGATTCAAACCATATGCACTATGTCTTCAAAATATGGCCTGATTCGTCTTTCCCGTTCAAGCGAGATAGCTTACGGGTTGAATGTGACTTCAAAGATTCAAATCGCAAACTACGTCGAATGGAGAGTTTGTTGAACTCCTCTACTGTCTTACGATTGTGGTGACCATACCAGACACTGGCTTGCATGTTTTCAAAAACACCTCGTACTGACTCATATGTGATTACGAGACTATAAAACGACCCCCATGCAATCATGGATTTCTGATTTTCCGCTGATATGATCCGAAGTGATTGTGGATCTCAGATTCCTTATTGTTATGATTAGATGCGATCGTGAAGTCCTAGAATAATATCCTGATATCAAGATAGTCCAAAGCCAAGTACAAATGACAGATTCATATGCCAATTTTGATGTGTTCTATTCTAATGGTTCAGATGCTAGCTTCGAGCCTAAAAATTCATATACTACCCCACAACTTGGGTGACTACTTCATACATTGACTTATATGCAAAAGAAAGTATGACTCAATAATACGCTTGACTTGCGTAGTAAGACGACATCATTTGGAAGTGACCTGTGCATGTACGATTACATTCAGGAGCCAACGATCCAGCATGACTTTTGATGAATGAAATTGACCTTTTGATTCGACGAGGTTTAAATGGTTACATAATCATCTCGACTACTCCTTCCATGGAATTTAGTCTGACTAGCACCCATGGAAGTAGCGCAACAATTTGATAAAGCCTTCTCAAAGACGGATGACATTCTAGAAAGATCAGGTCGACATATTCAAAGCACATCTCATCTACAATAAGATGTAATCTGGGGGAGAAACTGTCAGCCTGCTTTATGACCAGGCTACCCAAATCCAAATAATTGAGTATGAATTTACATTGATCGGCAATCACTTGAACGAAGTGACGAAGTAAAGAAAAATATGGATTTTAGTATTGGTGAAGCCCCGGATCGGGTTTCCCTTTCTAGATCAGATCGCATGAATGGATCGGCTCGAGTGGCAAATCTATCTCCCCAGCTCAACATTGGATCGGGTTGAGTCAACCGGATCGCCCCCGACCCGAACCGTCTCCAGCCATGCACCGAATTTTCCGGCACTCGAGCAACACGCCGGGTCGGGTCGCCCCCTTCCAACCTGCCTAACATCACATCAGCTTTTCAACGTGGAGCTATTCTTTAGCCTATTTATGTGGATCGAGTCCCCACCTATTACCCACGAATTGAAGTCCATTTCACAACTTTTTCCGCTACTTTCGAGATCTCCTATGCAGCTGCCACGTGGCATTCGACCCATAGCTCTCCAACGCCTATATATACATGCTTTCGTAGCATTTCTGGGGACTTTTGGCCCTGCGTAAACTCTATACATTTCGGCCATAGTTGCCAACAAATGAGAACCACCTTCTTCTTCAATAAAATCAATGAATTCAAATAGAATTATTCATTATATTCGAGTGACTGAGTGTCTATATTTATTGTAATTGTAATTTCTGAATGAATTGAGGAACTATAAAGTGGATGTAGGCTTGTGAACGTCAAACTACTATAAATCCTATATGTCAATTGCTTTTTCTCTGCTTTTAGTTTATTATTCTCCATTATTCTCTACGAAATCTATTCATCTGGGTGTTAATGCCGTTTTTTGGTCTAAGACCACTTAACTGATATAAAATCCATCTTCAATTGGGAGCTACCCATTTGAGACATTCAGCAAGTCGTCCTAACGATATGAAGGGTCCCTGTCTTCAATACCATCTTCAATTGCTCCATAACGTCGTATTATTACTTAAAATGGTTCTCAGACATAAATAGGATCCTTGTCTTCCCAAATATTAAGCACAATTTTACAAACACAATTACGAATCACACAGGCTTTCAACCTAATCTCCATTCATCTTGAATTTGTTACTTTAAATTTCTTTAAACGAATTCTCAAATTAACTTTAACAAATTCCATATTTTATTTTTTTCTCCTTTAAAACACATCTTTTAAATAATTTATATTGATTTTAATTTTTTTCTAGTATTTTAAAGTATTAAAAATAGATGTTTACAGTGACCTTTTCCCAAAACGGTTTTAAATATAACTTGAAAATTATAGGGCGAAATTGAAATCTTCTTTCACTCATTTGAAAGCCCTTGTTAATAGATATCAAACATTTTTCATTTCATGGAAATCCGATTTAAATTTCAAAAGTTATTAGCATTTAAATTTTGCTATTAAAATACACGAACCGCCACTGTGCAATAAGCTCTATTTCGATCGTAATTTTTTTTCCTATGATACATCAAAATACCTTAGGAAACCATTATATACTTATATAAACCATTTAAAATCATTTAAATTATTTTAAATTGATTTTCCAAATTATATCAGGTTTAAAATTCAACATTTATTTTTCATTCAATACTAAATTAAATTCTAATTTATTTCTAAATTCAAATAATTTCAAATTAAATTTTTAATTAACCATTCCGTATGCTAGATCGGCTAGGGATAGCCAGGGAGAGCCGGAAACTATATTTTCAAAACTCAAGCCTAGACACTATCGTCTTTGTCATCCTAAAATGTTTCGGTATTTTTTTAAAGAGACTTCATCAATATATATGTATTCATACTTATGTGTCCTTTCCAATTATTGACCTCCAATTTCAATAGTAATATTGCTTCCAATTACGAAGGAGATTTGCCGATCACTAATGCAATGCCATACTTATCGTGTCAAACAACATCAACAACCATTATAAACATCCATAGCAACCATTATTGAATAAATAATAACCGCGCACAAGCATCATTACATTTAGGCTTAATAGTGTGTGTATTTTAAACTACACAACCATCATCCATCACAACAAACATCAACCATCATCAACCACTAATAATTCATCACTATATTTAAACTAGTCTAACTACTAATTAGATATATAAATTTGTGGTTATATAGTTCTTACCTTGGGGTTCCACTATGCTATCTTTTATTATTAGGCTGCTAGACTGACTACAGCTATTCTGGATTGACTTCTTGATGTTATCGTTTTTTTTTTGGGAAATGGGTTAATCTTTATTGGGAAACTATTGCCAAAAATTTATTTACAACACAGCCATTGGCCCACATGGAAAACTAAGCTAAACAATTCCTAAATTGAACGTTACATCATTTAACCCATTCCAGTAACTTCTCGTCTTCCTTCTACTTTTCTAATCCTTTTGCTCATGATTTTAATTTTGTTTACCATGATTTTTCTTATAACTAATGCATTTCTCTCTTTCTTCTCAAATATTCTACGATTTCTCTCTCTCATAACATCCAAACAGCACATGCGACGATGGATCTCTTGAATTTGGTTTCCAAATTCACCACATGGTTGTTGAAGTCAGGTAATTGGCCATTTCCTAAATTTGATAGCCTTTAATTGTAATTCTGAAGTAGCTACCAAAATAATGTAGAACTGCTTTTGAAAAGTCACACTAAAAAAAAAGATGATCGTGATTCTCATCATTTGAGTAACATAAGACACATTGTATATCATTAGTAATCCCTCAATTATAGAGTCTATCTCTGGTAGGAAGTCGTTGTAGTATAACTTTGTATAATGTGATACCATTTCCAAATTCATCATATTTTCTCTATTTCGAGTATTTTCCCAGGCTGTTTTTGTGGTCAACCTGTCTTTGTTGTGTTTCCATTTCCAAATATCAAATTCCCTGTTAAAGAATAAAGGCATTCCTTTGAATGTTGCTTTGATTTATGCATTACATGGCTAATTCTCACATCTCCATTCATTATTTACAATTAATTCATCCACGTTAGAAACAAGGAAGCCATAAGTGGAGTATGTATCCCAACCCAATATATCCACCAGTGCTTCACCATCTATCCATGGATCGAACCACAGATCTGTTTCTGTTACTTTTGCAAATTCTCTATCAAAATTATTAGCTAAAATGTTCCTAGCTCTAAGAACTGCTTTCCACTTAGCCGATGCATTATTATCAATACTCACATGCCAAAAATTGCTTTTAAGTATCTACTTCTCATTCATATTGCCCATAAGCAATCTGATATAATTGTCCATCCTTGTTTTAGTATAAAAACAGGTCCCATGTCTCAAAAGTTTCTTAGACCAACTCCACCTTCCTTTTTCGGTTTGCACAAATTAGAAAATTTTATATAATGCATCTCCCCTCCAAATGAAATCTGCACAAACCTTTTCAATTTTGTTAATTGAAGCATCTGGCATCTGGAAAGACTGCATCCAGAAATTGACTTTTGGATGAATAACAGTGTGAATCAATTCAATTCTGCTAGCAAGCGATAATAACTTTGAACTCCAGCCTTGTAATTTTTCTGTAATACTAGAGACCAATGTTGCACATTCTCTGTCCATGATTTTATTTTTAGATAAGGGGCCTCCCAAGTTTCTCTCTGGTAGTTCACCTTCTTCAACACCCAAAATTCTTTTGATGGTATCTTTACACTTGCAAGATTTATTAAAGTAACATTTTGATTTGTGTTCATTCATCTTTAAGCCCACAAACTTTTCAAGATCACAAAAAATGCTAGTAATAATTCCAGTATTTTTGTCTGTTGCCTTAGTACAAATAATCAAATCATCAGCATATATTAAATGAGTGAGACTAGCTGAAATTATATATAGGTTGTATGTTTCCATCAAACTCTGCTGATTCCATTTGTAATGAAAAAAATTCCATTGCAATAGTGAAAAGGTACATAGATAGAGGATCTCCTTGCCTGATACCCCGATTGGAATTAATACGTCCTTTATGAACGCCATTTATCAGCATGGAAAAAGTAGGGGATTCAATACACTCTTTGATTAGATTAACAAATTTCTTGGGAAACACCATTCCCAAAAGCATATGTATAATGAAACTACAGTTTATTTTATCATATGCTTTGTGGAGGTCCACTTTCAAATAGAACTTATCTGCACCTTGCTTATTGAAATTTCTCACCATCTCATGTCCCAGAAGTGAATTCTCTGAAATGCTACGACCTTTGATAAATGCACTTTGAGACTCGGCAATTATATCTAGTAATGTTTTCTTCATTCTATTGCACAACAACTTGCTTAGTATTTTATAAATAACATTACAGCAAGCAATAGGTCTGTATTCTTCAATTCTGGTTGGATTCTTGACTTTAGGAATAAGACAAATGACTGTGTGATTTATTTCCTTCAGAATATTTCCTATGTCAAGTGCTTCTTGATTTGAATCAAATACATAATTTTTTTAGGACCTCCCTGTGCCTTATGTAGCAACTGGATCCCAAACCATTGGGACCCGGGGATGCATCAATAGGAATGGCTCGAATAGCCTCCCACACTTCAGGAGCACTGACCTTATCACCTAACATCCTCCTTCTGCTGTCATTAACTAGCTGTCTGCAATGGATACGGGGTAAGTTAGTTTCATAAACACCATTATAAAGATTAGAATAATAATTTAAAGCTGTAGATTCCACTATGTTCTTGTCATTAGACCAAGAACCATCTGGATTGATCAAATGAAAGTTATTATTCATTTGAGTACGAATAGCTATTTTAGTAAGAAAAAAAATTATGCACTCATCCCCTTCCGTCAACCAATACTCCTACGCTTTTTGTTTTAATTCTTTGGCTTTAGCTTTGAGCATCTCCTTAAGATTGTTTTATGCAGCATAATATTCAGACCATGTTGAATCATTGGCTTTGCCATCATCAATTTGTTGTAGTAATCCTTCAATGCTACTTTCCAATTTCAAATTTTGGCCATTTTCTTTTGGTCTTTCTTTGTTCCACTTCTTCAATCTGGATTTTTCAAATTTTAAAATTTGAAGCAAAAAGTAAGATGCACGTCCAAGTTTTAGCACACATTTGTTAAAGTCCACAACCTCCTGAAAACCCTCTTTCATAAACCAGTCATTAACATATCTGAAAGGCTTGCCTTTTGCATTCTCCTCCTTTTCTTGTAATTTTATTAAAAGAGGTTGTGATCACTTATTGAGTTGTGCAGAATTTTGATTTTAATTTCAGGAAATTTATTAATGCAATTTGCATTAACAAGGACCCTTTCATGTTTACATGAAATTTTCTTACTTTCCCCACTCCGCCATGTATATTTTAGGCCTATGTGGATGGGTTCCAACAATCCAGTACTGATGACACAATTGTTGAATTCTTCTATCTATGAGACACACAATGTAAGTTCTCCTATTTTTTCATCTAATTTAAGCACTGCACTGAAATCTCCCATTATCATCCATGGTATGTTGATTGCCTTTGAAAGTTTTTTAATTTTATTCCATAGACTGCATCTTCCTAATGCTAAATTACTTACGTAAACTGCAGTGAAATACATACTTAAACCTCCTGTATTTTTGCAAGTAGAGTAATTTGTTGAGTGTCTTTGTCAATCACTTGCATTTGCCAAATTGATTTAATCCACATACATATAATTCTACCTTTACTACCTGTGTCATTATTGTGAACAAATTGCTATTCGTCTCCAAAACTTGTAGTAAAAAAATTAACATTATCACCATTAAGATTATTTTCAAGAATATTTAATATAGATAGATCGTAATTTGTTCTAATATAGTAGAGGTCTAATTGGCGAGAGTCACTATTTAAACCTCTAACATTCCAGCATATTATAGTCATCTGGAGATGGTGGAGCTTCTCCTCGTTATCCTAGGAGTAGGTCCACGTGAATTCGTCGCTATATTTTTCTTGTCATCCCCTTTCTTGAATTGTTTTGCATATTCCTTGTTTGGCTTTGTGTATTTTTCAGTATTTTCTTCCATGTAATCGTGTTCACTTGTTAAATTTATTTGCAAATCTTTTAATTGGTCTACATTTGTTGGAATATCTGAATTATTCTGACTAGCAAAATGTGCAGGATCCTCCGAATTCACCTTCAACAAGACTCTCCTCAACCACCATCTGCGAATATTGCTCACTTTCCTTTTGGGATGCAGAATTAACAGTTTCACCAGTTTCTACAATAATATGTGAATTATATGCTTGTTTTGGCATGTAAATATTATTAGTGCTTGTTTGACACGTTATCACTTTCGGTCTCCATATATATATTATCTTATATGTCAATATTAATGATCTCGGTTGTATTATCTGCTTTATTCTGTGCTACTTTTTCCATTATTTTCCGTACTTTGCTTTACCTCAGGCATTGGACAACATTGTTCGCTTTCATGTCCAAAGCATTTGCAATGTTTACATATCAAAGGTACATATACGTACTCAATGTCTTGCCGATATATATGTCCATGCCTGTCTTTAGCTCTCACCTGTTTTCTAAACTCATCACTTGCTTTCATATCCACTAATACTCTTTGCATATTTCAGTCTCTTAAAGTTTTTTGTAAAGTCATCCATTGCAAATGGAGTACCAAGTAAACCGGCTAGTTTACTGATACCGTGCGCATCCATAAAGCTAAGTCTAGATTAGGCATCTTAACCCAGATTAGATGAGTTTCAAGCATGTCCCGTTCAAGTCCGAGATTTGGTTCCCACTTCTTTATAAAAATTAGTTTGCTATCCATGAACCATGGTCCTCCGTCAAGTACTCTCTTACAATCAAATTCGTTCGCAAATTTTAGAAGATAAAAACAATTTTCATGAGCAAAAATGTCCCAAATTCCTGCAGGCTTCCACTCCCGTTTGATGTATGCATTCAAGTGAATGTAATAAGGTCGTTTCCCAGTCAAATATATGTAAATCGAGTTATTCCACATTTTATTTGCTGCCACAAAGACTGGATCATCTAGATACGCATAGCATCCATCCTTATCTGTCTGAAATTTACAGTTCTCCATGCCTCCATCAATTCAGGTATTGCCAGCTAACGCTTGAGCCCATGATCTGGATGTGGTGCCTATTTTGATGCTTTGTGGTTTCGTTCCAGATACAGATTCACCATAATATGATCCATCTTCTTTCTTCTCTGCTATAATAGGTGCCTTACCTTTTTTCGTATAACCTCCTACCATTGGTTTTCACTGACGTCGTCTTCAGTTTTATCTTTTTCAGATCCAAATGAGCTTGAATCATTTTTAGGGTTTCCAGGCTAAGTCGCCATTAATGAAACTATGTTGAAAATGTTAGTATTATTTTATAAATCAAATGTTACCGACTTTGCAGTAATATATATATATATATATGTATGTATGTGTGTGTGTGTGTGTATGTGTTATAATTGGTGGAGGCAGATTTATACAATCATAGCCATGGATTTTAAGGTAAGGAAGGGGGAGAAATGGAAGAGAGGATGAGAATGATTGTCCAAAGGAAGAAGGTTGGTATATT
This sequence comes from Allium sativum, assembly GCA_030737875.1. Classification (NCBI taxonomy): domain Eukaryota; kingdom Viridiplantae; phylum Streptophyta; class Magnoliopsida; order Asparagales; family Amaryllidaceae; genus Allium; species Allium sativum. The sequence goes on along the minus strand of CM060919.1, from coordinate 790,515,608 downwards.
TATACTTGAAATGGATTAATATGGTGATAACACCTTATAGGACAAGTGTATATCATCCATGCAGTGTTACATGCAAAATTACAAGTGTCCTAACACTTGTAATAAAGAGAAAGAGAGGTGCATGCAACATACAATGTCCTAAAAATTGTAATAAAGAGAAGGGAGGTGCTTTTTGTGGCATTCCCTTTAAATGCTATTAAAAACCATATACAACACTTAACCAAATACTACAAAAGGTGTATATATATATAAATATTTTAACAAAATAGTTTTCAACTATATTTTATAATTTTAAACAACTTATTTCAAATTTATATAATTTATAAAAACTAATCATTTAACTAGTCAAAAATCTCAGATTGTTACATTCAACTCCCCTCCCCCCCTAAAGAATTTCGTCCTCAAATTGCATAAGACAACAATAACTAAAAGGAGATAGATCAGGAAATGAGTTTGTCGAAGGTTGGGCTAGACTGGAATGTCCACTTGGCACTTAGGATAGAATTTTCGCATGGTCTCTTCCGTCTCTCAAGTACAATCCTTGTGGTTACCACTCCGTTGTACTTTAACCAACTGAATAGTCTTATTCCTTAACCTCTTTTCCTCTCGAGCAATGATCTTTACGGGTTCTCTTTTGACTTCTAAACTCGGGTTAATTTCCATATCTTGTTGAGCAGCTTCTTCTATTATTTGGTCTGGATCATGTACATACTTCCTAAGATTAGATATGTGGAACACATCATGCATACCGGACAACCACTCTGGTAACTGCTTCGATAAGCTAATGGCCAATTCTCTCCAGAACCAGAACGATCCAATATACCTTGAAGCTAACTGTCCTGTTTTCCCAAATCAAGTAACTCGTTTCATCGGGAATACTTTCAAAAATACGGAATCTCCAATTGCAAATTCCAAAGCTATTCTCCTTCGATCAACATAGCACTTTTGTCGATTCTGGGCCACTTTTAGCTTCTTCTTAATAAGATCCACTTTCTCTATTGCTTCTCTGATCATATCTGGTCCAAGAACAAGTCTATCTCCGGACTCAAACCATCATATTAGTGATTTGCATGGACGACCATAAAGTGATTCAAACGGTGCCATCGTAATGCTTACTTGATAACTATTGTTACAGTAAAATTCAACTAATGGCAGATCATTTTCCCACGAACCTCCAAAATCGAGAACACATACTTGCAATAAGTTTTCCAAAATCATGTTAACTCTTTCTGTATGTCCATATGATTTTGGATGGTAGGCACTGCTAAAGTTCAAGTTCCTTCCAAAAGCATCTTGAAAAGCTTCCCAAAAAACGACTAGTGAAGATAGGGTCATGATCACTCACAATGCTACTTTGAATTGCATGTAACCGAACGATTTCCTTGATATACAACTCTGCTAAACTTGCAGTAGTCCTGGTCGATTTTACTGGAGTGAAATAGGCACTTTTATTTAGGCAATCCACAATAACCCATTTTCCTTCATTTCCTTTAAGAGTGCGAGGTAAACCATCGATGAAGTCCATTGAAACTTGATCCGCTTTCCATTGTGGAATGGGCAAAGGTTGAAGTAATCTTATTGTCTTCTGCTGATCACTTTTTATTTGTTGATATGTGGCACAATGATTATGTCCCTCTTCATTATCTCCACCAAAATGTACGTTTAACATCTCAATACATTTTATTAACTCCGGGGTGGATGTTTAATCTGGATTTATGACATTCGTCCAATACTTCTTTCTTAAGCTCTTTTATGTTTGGGACACAAAGTCTTCCTTTTAATCTACAGAATACCTTTTTCATCAATTTCAAAACTTTAATTCTTACCTTGTTTTATATTCTCAGCTATTCTTTGTAAAAATCTATCTTCTCCCTGCTTATTGACAATCTTTTCCATAAAGTTGGGGAAACAACCAAGTAAGCGATGACTGCGTATTTCCTACTTAAAGCATCAGCTACAACGCTGGCTTCCCCCAGGGTATATTGAATATCCAAATCATATGATGTTAAATATTCCAGCCAACATTGTCATCTTAAATTCAAATCAATTTTTTTAAATTAAAGGGTACTTATATTACATTAAAACAAGATACAAAGAAAGGATCAAGCTGGATAAAAATTACAACACACAGCCAGAACGAATACTTTACAAAACTAAAAACTAAATACAGCTCGGTCCATTAGACACAACAAACCCACCGGACTTATACGACCATAAATCCAGCAAAAAAAACAAAAGACCCCTAAAACTCAGTAAATACACCATGGAAGCAAGAAAAAGCTCCAAGTAGTCTGCTAACCATCAAACAATCCAAACGCAGCAGCTAGCAACAAGGCCCAACCAAAGGAATATTACCAAAGATAAAACCCCCAAACGCAGGTAAGCTCCAAAAACAAAAGTTCACAAAATATCACAGCTATTCAAGGATTCCCACAACAACACATCAAGCTCTTCAGAAAGAAGCAAATCTAGCAAAGCTTCAGCACCAAAATAAATATTGAGCACAACCTTGAGAACCAGATAGCAGACATGATCAAACCAAGTACCATAGTAGAAGATCCACAAAATTCACCTAAATATACATAAACAAAAACTGGAAAACATGTAGAAAGCATCACAACTACACTAAGTCACAAACAAAGGAAGAAATAAGCTTATCTTTTACATACACCGCTTATCTTTTACATACACCCCCACTTATGATCCTCTAGGTTTAACACCATCCTCTTTAGATTTTTTAGTTTTGGAACGAGTTTGATATTATGATACTAGCTTAACCCACTCTGGGTTAGTTTCTACCTATGGTTGATCAGTAACTATCCTATTTCCTTTTCTCAACTTTTTGGATACAAGTTTATTCCTTCTCTTGTTGAGGCTACATAAAGAGCTAAATGAACTATCAAAATCATTCATCATAGAGTCTTTACTGTCATCCTCTTCATTCATAAGAAAGTCTTTTTCTTCATCCTCTGCACATTTTTGAAAAGCACTACAAGCTTTAATGTTATCCTTTCCAATAGCAAAAGCCGTAACTATACCATTACAATCTGATACATTTTGATCTGAAGACCTGGACTAAATTACACTATTAACTTCCTCATGCAGGTTAATATTTGCAATGATATTTAAAGGTTTATAAGCCTCAATTTTACTATTTTGAACAACCACTCTATAGTCATTGATCTGACTATAATATTTGAAATTCTCTTATAGTTTATCCTGCATGCATGTAGAATATCTAATTGGAGACTGACCAGTATCCACCTTATTTCTGCTGATGTCTATTTCAATTTCTTTCACCACTCCAGATATTACACCGTCACCATTCTCATCTGTTTTATTACCCAAAGACTTATACTTATCAGCACAAACATCACTAGACTTATTCTGATTTCTCATATTCTGATCTATATCCATGTCATTCCCTTGAACAGAGTTAATTTTAGGGGTCCATATTTCAAATGACTTGCATGTATCAATCGAATGCCCAAAATTTTTACACTTGTTACATATTAGAGGAGTCCATTCGTATTCAACTTTTCGCCAAATAATTTCCCCATTTAATCCTTGAATAGGAATCACACTAGGGAATTTAAAATCCAGATTTATCTCTAACAAGACTCTAGCAAACGAGATCTTAGCCACATTCTAAGTATGTTATCTAGTTTTAGAGGATTACCTAGTGTGGATGCTACTCTACTTATAGCCTCTATTGACTGAAAATCCAAATCCAAATCAGGTAGTTTTATCCAGATAGGTAAAATATGAAGGAAATCTCAATTCATCTTTAACCCAGGTTGCCACTTTCTCATAATTATCAGTCTTGTATTATAAAAATATGGCCCCATATCAAGGATTCTATAACAATCCTCAGAATTATCACATTTTAGGATGAAAAACCCATTTTCCCTAGTAAATAAACTGTATTTTCCTTTAATTTTCCAATTTCGATCAATGTAATTCTTAAGGAAAATGTAATACGGTTTAATCCCAAATACATAGAAAACTATGGAGTTAGTCCATCGTTCCCTTGCCTTATTCATCAAATCTTCACTAATAACTGTGATCTTAAGGCTATCCGTAACGTCCGGTTCATAATATTTTAACTGAAAAGAGTTTTTTTTGGATATTTATTTTCTTTAACCACATCAATCCATGCCTTCGATTACTTCAGGTTAGCTTCATTTAAAGGATCTTGATCTTTCAAAAAAAATCTGGAAAATCCATTTTTGAGCTAAGAACTGGCGAAACATTGCCACCTTGAATTGAGAGATTTTCCTGCTTTGCATGTTGTAGAGAAGGATGTAAATCAGGGGGAACACCATATCTATGATCTGAATCGAGAATCGAAGCAAATTTCGCCTTCAATTTGGAATATTTCGAATCGGAGATCATGAGAAATAAATATATTTTTATATTTGAATAAGACAACCCATTCTAAAGAGCTATTTCTAAAACGAAATTCAAATCTTTATGTGTGAATAAATACTTTAGAGGCTTATGGTCAGTGTATAATTCAAACTTTTCTCCCAAAAGATAATGCATCCACAAATACTACAACTAGCAGTTCGAAGCATTGGTTGGATAATTCTTTCATGCGGTTTCAATTGTTTGCTTGGATAGGCAATTACTCGGCCTTCTTGCATCAACACTGCGCCAACTCCTTTGCACGTATCTGTATAAACTGATAGCCCTTTATTTCCATTTATAAGTGCTAAAACTAGAGTAGATATTAGTTGTTTTTTTAGCTTTTGAAAGGCTTCTTCACATTTTGGGGCCATACAAACTTGGCATTCTTCATGGTCGGCTTTGTAAGAGGAGAAGCTATTCTTGAAAAATCTTGAACAAATCTTCTGTAATTGTCGGCCAATCATTGGAAGATTCGGACTTCTTTTGGTGTCTTTAGTTGCAATCCAAAATGGCAGAGATTTTTCCTAGGTCTACCGAAATTCCTTTCTCATATACGATATGACTAAGGAATTTTACTTCTTTTTCCCAAAAGTGGCATTTCGAGAGTTTTTCTTTGAGCACATTCTTTCTTAATATTTCCAAAGCAATTCTTAGATGTTCTGCTTGCTCTTCCTCATTTTTGGAGTAGATGAGAATATTGCCGATGAAAGCCCAAACGAACTTATTCAATACTTCTTGAAAAACTCTAGTCATCAGGTCAACGAAGTAGGCGGGTGCATTAGTCAAACCTAACGACATTACAAAACATTAGTAACAGGTATCAGGTCCCCTAAAGGCAGTTAGATGGATACAATCCTCTGCGATTCTAGCTAATGAAAACCGGTGGCTAGGTCCATTTTTGAGAAAAATCGGGCACCATTTAATTGATCAAATAATTCACCTATACAAGGAAAAAGGTATTTATTCTTAAGAGTTTGCTTATTAAGATCTCGATAGTCGATGCACAATCTTAAGGAACCATCAAACTTGGCTACAAATACCACGGCTGACCCCCAACTTGAATGACTAGGTTGGATAAATCCTTTTCCCAATAGTTCTTGGACTTGTTTATTTAGCTCTTTTCTTTCTCTTAGGGCCATTCTTCGGCTAGGGTGAACAACGGGTCGGGCAATAGGTACTAGGTCAATCCTAAATTCGATTTCACGATGTGTAGGAAGACTCTTAACTTATCCAAATACGTCTAGAGATTCCTTAACAATGGGGATAGTACTTATGTCGGTATCAGGGTAACCTAAGGTATACATTAGATTATCTCTTTTTGGGCTAGAATTTTCACAAGATATTTCAATAAAATTTCGTATATTTGTCTTAACCCATATTTTCCTATTTGCACAATCTAGTTGGGATTCATATTTATTAATCAGTCCATTTCGAGTAGAATTCCAAATTCATTGGAATCCAGGACAACAAGATTAATAGGGAATTGATAAAGAGAATAGGAAATATGGACCTTTTTACAAAAAAGATAGAGATTTGTGGAACTTCCTATTGGATTAGTTACGCAAATGGGTTAGTCAATAAATTCTGGTTCAAGTTTTAAATCTTCTACGGCTTCCTTTGAAACAAAACTATGTGAAGCACCAGTATCGTATAATAATCTAACCAGTTTATCACAAACAAAAATGTTTCCTTCTAATATTCCTTTCCTTTCTACATCCAATGAGATTGAAGGTTCATCTTTTACTGTATAAACATTTTCCATATCCATTTCCATTTCCTGATCCTTCTCCCTCAGCTTCTTTGGCTTCTTGCAATTAACTTTCAAATGACCCTTTTCCTAATAGTTGCGGCAAGTAATTTTCATCAAGTGGTATTGCTGAGTTCCATTCTTTGGTTTCTTTGGCTCTGGCTTCTTTCCTTTAGACTTCCTCTTCTTGTCTTTATCCTTATTATTGTTTTTGTTGCTTTCCTTCTCTTTAAGTATCCTTCGCCTGTCAATGGTGGCATACCTATATCCCATATCCACTAAGTCAACAAATGATTGCTTGATGTGCGCAGTCATCCTCTCGTGATACTTTGGATTCATTCCTTAACAAATCATTCATTCTTCTTTAGTGGGATGTTTATTAGATCAGCTCCAAAGAGAGAAAGCTCATTGAACTTATTCAGGTATTCCTTAAACGACCTATTACCTTTCTTAAGATTCATAAACTCTTTTATATTCGAGAAATTCCTGTTGAGGGCATGTAACGTTCTTTGAAAATTTCTTTGAAATCCTTCGATGAAAAGTCATCTTGTGATTTCCCTTGGATGATAGTCTCCTACCATGTAGTAGCTCCTTCATGTAGTTGCCATGTGGCCAATGGTCTCTTCTGGTTACCTTCCAGATTAAGTCCTTTGAAAATCTTCTCACATGATTTAATCCAGACTTGAGCTTCCATAACATCATTGGATTCCTTAAATGGTTTTCCACTATGATTTGCGTAATTCTTATTCAGATCAGGAAGGCTAGTTTGAGTCAGGGCTCGAATCGTGGTTTCATTAATTGTCGTAGTATCACGACCGCTGGTGGTGGTACTGCTTCCTCCCCTACGTCTACCTCTAATGATCATTTCCTACTATCTGAAAGTAACATGAAAATGCTTATTAGACATGTAGACGAAATACCTAGGGAGTAAGAAACAATTTAAACTTTTTTGTTTCATTGGATTTACTCATTCTAAAGTACCGCTAACCCCATCTCTATTGAGCTATCTAACGAGTTATACCCCAAAGCTTTGTATAAACCAAAGCTCTGATACCAGCTGTGACGACCCAGAATTTTGATCCTAGAAAATCGACACTTTATGACCTTCTCGTATTCAAAATACACTTTAATACCTTGTATTCAAAATGCCGAAGATTCAAGTGTCGGATTCCTGGTTGTCTATGGATATAACACATTAGATCAATCACCATGAAATAAAAAAACTTCTCATTTATATAACATGAGATTACATCAGAGTTTACAACAATACATATCCATAACCAAAAGAACAATGGAAATTGACTAATAAGGTAAATCCCATAACAGACTTCATCTTGACCTGAATAGCTCTAGGTCATAGATGCCCACAAAATAATATGTCCTAAATAAAATAGTTGATACTCCATAGTAATAGCAACTCCAAAAAAGCAAGGGATGCACCCGGGAAAAGGCTCCAAGACACAAGCTCCAAATACTACTACTAAATCTGACACTAGCTTCCTGTGTAAAAATTTATGGGAACCCAGATCTTTGTGTGAAACCAAAATAACTCCGGGTCAGTCATGGGACTGGCGTGAGAACTAATTATTTTTGTTTGTGCATAGAAAATTCACAATGACTTTTTGAAAAATGAAACTATCATAAGGTCTCGCGGCACACACACAATGCAAGTGCACACCTGGGCATTATGATAGTAAAAAATGCTCTAATACACGAAAACCATTTTGATATTATGATTAATGCATGGTGTGGAAAACAATTTCGAAAGTAAATGTATAAATCTTAGCCAACATAGGTACCATATACTATACTGACATAATAGTACACAACTAAAACCGTACGGGCTCGTAGTGGAGGTTGGGTTTTAAATAATGACCAGGCAAATAAACTTATCTACCAAACCGAATTTTGAGCACCTCTATAGGGATGTCGAGGATCAATAGTGATGCTCCTCATGCTAACACAAGGGCAGGTTACCTCTGTAAGTAGGTAACTTCGAGCATGCCTGAGTATGTCATCTCCCGGTCGTCACTGACCTTTCCGGGTGCTCGCCAACGACAACCACAAAAGTAAATGTTTTCCACATAGGTTAATACCTTGGGACCATACCATGGTACACCTTTTATCTAGAATGAGACATCACACCCATAACCCTGCTGTATTTGTTCCTATTATGGCCATTTGCCGGGGTATGAGGTTTGTCAAGGTCATGATATACACAAAGCTACGCTTAAATAAGCCATGCTTTGATTATCCGTAGCTCATCACATAACTTAAGTACGCCACATTGTCCATCCACAACACATCACTGATTTCTACCAATATGTAACCTCTAATCTCATACATCTTAGAGAAGGGTGTTAAGATAAGAAAATAAATTCTATGCCATTAAGCAGATATATATTAATTAATATATGTGCTACGCAGTCAATTACAATGTCAGACACACAATCCATACAAGTCCATTTTGGGTTTGAACTAAACAACAATCCGGAATTCCATCACATACGTTCGGGCTTCTTGCTACTTAACTGATATAAAATTCATCTGCAATTGGGAGCTACCCATTTGAGACACTCAGCATGTCATCCTTATGATATGAAGGGTCCCGATCTTCAATCCCGTCTTCAATTTCTTCAATTGTTGCACAACGTCGTATCATTACTTGGAATGGTTCTCGAACGTAAATCTGATCCTGGTCTTTCCAAATCATTTGCGCAATTTTAAAAACACAATTACAGATCATACAGGCTTTCAACCAAATCTCTATTCGTCTTGGATTTGTTAATTTAAACTTTTTAAAACCCAATCTCAAATTAACTTTAACAAAATCCATATTTTATTTTTTCTCCTATAAGACACATCTTTTAAATAATTTATAATGAATTTACAAAAAAATCCATGTTTTAAAATATTAAAAATAGCTGTTTACCATGTCCTTTTCCCTAAATGGTTTTAAATATAACTTGAAAATTAGAAGTCAAAATTAAAAATTTCTTTCACTCATTTGAAAGCCCTTGTTAATAGAAATTAAACGTTTTTCGTTTCTTGGAAATCCGGTTTAAATTTCAAAAGTTATAAGTGTTTAAGGTTTGCAACTAAAATACGCGAACTGCCGGTGTGCGACAAGCTCTATTTTAATCGTAAATTTTTTCTATGATACTTCAAAATACCTTAGGAAACCATTATATACTTGTATAAACCATTTAATATCATTTAAATTATTTTAAATTGATTTTCCAAATTATTTCGGGTTTAAAATTCAACATTTATTTTTCACTGAATATTAAATTAAATTCCAATCTATTTCTATATTCAAGTAATTTCAAATTAAATTTTTAATTAACCATTCTGTCCATTGGATCAGTTAGAGATAGCTAGGGAGGGCAGGAACTATATTTTTCAAACTCAAGCTAGAAAATATCCTCTCTGTCATCCTAGAATATTCCGGTATTTTTTCAAAGAGACTTCATCAATATATATGTACTCAAACAAATGTGTCTTTTCCAATTATTACCTCCAATTTCAACAGTAATATTGCTTCCAATTACAAGGAGATTTGGCGATCACTAATGCAATGCCATAACTATCGTGTCAAACAACATCAACAACCATTATAAACATCCATAGCAACTTTTATCACCATTATTGAATAAATAATAACTGTGCACAAGCATTATAACACTAATGCTTAATAGTTTGTGTGTTTTAAACAACGCAACCATCATCCATCACAACAAACATCAACCATCATTAACCACTAATAATTCATCACTTTATTTAAATAAGTCTAGATACTAATTAAATATGAAATTTGTGGTTAAAGAGTTCTCGCCTTGGGGTTCCACTATGCTACCCTTTTATTGCTAGACTCTTAGACCAACTATAGCTATTCTGGACTGACTATTTGAAATTACCGACTTTCCAGCAATATATTGTTTGTGAACAAATTGAACAATTGAAAGAAAATATTAAGTTCGTTGGGCTTTTATAAACAACAAGGTTTGTTGTAAAGGGTGTCGAACTCTAGGACCAAAATTATTTTAATTAATAAATCCATTTAGATTATTCTGAAAGTTTGATTGTTTGAAAATGACAGAAAATAAATAAAAAGTGAGTTTTTTATACTAAATGAAAGAAATTAGGGAGTAATGACATAAACTGGAATTAATAGCCAAACAAATTAATACAGATCTAACTCATGTTTCTGTCACAAATATGAATCAGTGATAATTAGGTTTTAAGAAACAAATACGTGAATAACGACAAGCATAACCTATGCAAGTGCTAATCTCTTAAACAAGCATATGCTATCAGGATAGATTCACTACTTTATTTCTAAAACCCTAAAAATTAGATCTAAATCTGAAAAGTGTTAGATCGAACTCGAATATAATATGTGAAGGAGCATAGTTCTTAAACGACACATAATATGAAGGTTCAAATCTAACTCTTGATTCAGATCCAGATCTATATGCATAAAGTCCTAATCTATTTGGCTATGTGATTCATATTGAATCTAGCCTATAAGCGTCATCACCCCCTAATTAAAGGGGATTAGCTAGACATAGATAAATGAGAAAAAGCGAATAATAAAAGAACAAACATAAATAAAATAAAACAAAAACTAAAGAGGAAAGGAGAAGAATTGTTTTTGTGACGACCCCAAACCCCTGTACGACGGTGGCAAGGGTAATCTTTGGAATATAACTCATAAACAGATAACAGCAGAGCAGAAATAATTAAATACACCAGCTAATGTACAATAGAATACACTGTATAAACATAATCATCAGAGTTACACAGTATACAGGATCATACTTAGTACAAAATACAGTTCAGCTGTACATAAATGTCTACAACGGAAAACAAAACATAATATGTACAATAGGAGCTGAACATCATAAAAAGAGATAAATGATAGAATCCATCTTCAGCACCAGCTATCCAGAAACAGCCTGCTAAAACCTGAATACAAGGCGGCCATGTAGAAATAGGGGCACCCGAGTTTGCTAGTGAAACAAACTACGAGTCAGTCATGGGACTAGTGTGAGAAATTTACTTAACATATTTTATAATATGGCCCTACGAGTCAGTCATGGGACTAATGTGAGAAATCTACTTAACATATTTCAAGACATGAATATAAATCAAACAAAGGAATATTTCAGAAAATTTCGACAGCATAACGACAGAGTAGTTAAAACCGGCACCGTCCCTAGTACGGCTCCTCGCTTTACCTTGAAGCCTCGCAGCTTTTGACAATGGGGATTTTCAATAGCTAGTTCGTACGCAGACGAATTTTCCCATATACTAATCCTATTGGGATTTCAACCACAATCGATCATTTCAAATCAACCATTCATGATATTCACCAAATTTTCACATCAATCAATAATCCAAACAATATCAATATATATCGTCCATGGTCTGGGGACGAGGGGAGTATATACACACACACACACGTATATAACTATATTTCGATTTCATTTCAATATCATTTCAACTCAGTTCAACGCATATATCATTTTTACAACGCATATATAACTTATACATCGAACATATAACTTATACAACGCTTATACATGAGGTGTACAATGTTTATATAACTCGTACATCGACTATATAATTTATACATCGTTGTTTCCATATCGTTTATAATTTAGAAATCTCACATTGGGTTCCACTCCTCCAAAATTTGTAGAAGGCTCAAAAAAATATCTAGTCTCTTCTAAAATGTAGAAGACGTCCGCACGAGTCCACTGTCTCTTGTTTCACTGGATTTCGATCACATACCAAAATGATATGATTTTTAGAAGTTTGCAACGCTTTTAAACAGTTAAAATCAGTTCAAAATAAACAAGCCGATAGCTTTCAGTTTTGTTCGAAACTAGGTTTGGATTTATCGGCCAATCCGTTGCACTTGAAGATAATCGGGTTTCTCCATGTTGACAGGCTAGGGGAGGCGCACGTGCGCCAGGAAGGGGGCCCACTTCGGTGGTCGGAGCTGCTCACGGCGGCAGTGGAAACTCGGCTACTTCACAGAGGTGATTCAGCCTCTACACTCCACGAAAAAATCTCCAATAGTATGGATTTGAAGAGCTCGGAGAGTACTACAAAATCCTCAACAGGGTGGATCGGTTTTATCGCGTGTAGAGGGAGAGATCAAGGAGAGAAGTTTGGTAGCCCTTTCCCCCATTGCGTTTAAAGGGATCGGGGAGAGAGAATGGCTCGAGAAATGTGATTGGCTTGTTTTTTTATTTATATGTTTTTAATTTTCAAAAATACCCCTCTTCACATACTAACTCCAATCCAAACCAACGACTGTCGTCAATAGCTAAATACCCCCATTTCGAACACAATGGGATATGTTTCGTAGGCCCATCCGATTGTTACAGTAAGTTTTTCTTCAAATTAAAATATAAAACATTCAATATTCAATTTGAACGTACATTTCAATTTGCCGGGGCCACATACTGATCCCAAAAATTCCCGAAAAATAAATCTAGCTATATTTTGACGATACGGCCCCAACAAAACTAGTTTCGTTGAATTCTGAGACCGTTTGAAAAATGGCCATTTTCTGGTCGATCCAATTTAACTAAATTCAACCAAACACATTTTCCTTTGTCACGCTCATATATTAACTTCAAAAATTATGGAATTTGAAATCTAGCAATAATTTGACATCCCAGATCCAACAAAAGTGGTTTTGTCGAATTCTGAGGTCATTTGCAAAATGTCTATTTTCAAGGGCTATATATATGCTATAGCGACCTTTCTGAAAATTTATTTGGCCATAACTTTTGGTTCCTGCTACGAAACTTCGATTTTTCAGATTCTTTAGAAAGATATTCATAAACAGATTTAGAAATTTTTGGTTTCACTAAAATCCATTTAAATTTGCACCCAGTACAGTCAGTCAAAGTTTGAATTCCAATTTTGAAACTACCACGCCATTTCAGGCCTTGTTTATAATTAAAAATAATTATATTTATTTTCAAACGTCGATTCAAACATACTTTTCGTCGTTATTATTTAAAATAATTTATTTAAAGTATTTAAAATCCAACAAATATCCAAATTAATTTTTTTAAATTGGTTCAGATTTTCCGGGTTGTTACAATCTCCCCTTCTTAAAATCTTTTCGTCCTCGAAAAGGAACGAAGTCAAAAGTTGTTTAATTAACCAACTCAACTTTCATTCTGGCTTCCATTCTTCAACCTTTCAGTTTCTAAGAATTTTATAATTCTTTAAAAATTTGGCTAACACCCTAAATTTTCGAAAAATTTCGCCATAACCTCCTTTGTACGGGGAGGGGTTTGCAAATTTATTGGGCCGTATTAGGTACCCAATAAATCCTAATAAGCATGCACATATTTATAGTGATATATTCCGATGTCCACAGGCGAGTGTGTATAGATCATAACCCCAGAGAATAAATTCTCGTCACCCTATAAATGGTTTTTGTGCCTTAATGACCAGAGAGACGTGTTTATTGTCATTTCCAGACCCGTATGGGTTTTTTTTATTAATCTTGAAATTTACCATTACATTTTATATAGTCCATAATAGTCATCAGTTCAACCTGTAATATATAGTCATTGCCATACAAGCCTCTTACTCGTATGGTAAATCTTCAACCTCGTCACACAAGCCCCAAATGCTTATGTGGTATATGATGAAGTATGCCTATCTTCAAGAAGTATTCCATGTAGTGTAGTTAAAAATTAATTGTTACTATCCTATGGCGACATTTATTATTACACACAGAACATCCAGCACTCCGCATGCAATGGATTTCACAGGAGTTGATATAATAAATAAAATTGCGCATCCAACTCATTAAGATTTACCTATTTGTCGGGCACGCAAATAAATTCTTTACTCAACAGCTAATCCTTTTACCTGTTCAAACATATATAATGCACTTGTATATATTTCTATTTAATATTTTTTAAATCAGTTCAATATGCGATTTAATCGAATAAATTTACCATCATTACCTTATTGATTAAATTAACTATCGTTCTAATAATTTAATTGATCCAATCCATAATCACACAACAAAAACAACAATCAATTTGTTTTTAACTTTTCAAAACTATACTGATTAATTCATATACTCTTTTAAAATAATCTGACTATATAATTAAAAAGTTTACATCCATGTAAAGAAATAACAACAAAGTAGAGAACCGAATGGAAATGCAAAATATGGTAAATGTACCTTGCACCAGAGTCAATCAGGGATATCCACCCTGCACTTAGGATAGGCTTTCTTAATGCTCTCCTCAGTTTCCCAAGTACAATCTCGTGGATCTCCACTCCACTGCACTTTGACTAAGTGAACCTTCTTGTTCCTTAGTTCTTTGGTTTCTTTACCAATAATCTTGATCGGCTCTCTTCTTACAGCCAATTCTGGAGTAATTTCTATATCCCATTGCGCTGCTTCTTCCACGATCAAGTCGGGACACATGCTTTCGAAGTTGAGATACGTGAAACACATTATGTACTCCAGGCAACCAATCTGGTAACTGAATCGTATAAGCGAGAGTTCCAATCCGTTTAAGTATAAGGAATGGACCAATAAATTTGGACGCCAACTTCCCTGTTTTGCCAAATCGAATTACTCCTCTCATCGGAGAAACCCTTAGATACACATAGTCACCAATAACGAATGCTAAATCCCTCCTTCTTGAGTCTGCATAGCTCTTCTGTCGGCTTTGAGCTACTAGCAATTGTTTCTTAATGAAATCGACTTTCTCCGCAGCTTCGCGAATTATATCTGGTCCCAATACAAGTCTATTGCCAGGTTCTACCCAACAAGTAGGAGATCGGCACGGTCTACCATACATTACTTCGAAGGGTGACATTGTCAGGCTCGCTTGGTAGCTGTTGTTGTATGAGAACTCAGCCAGATGCAAATGGTCTTCCCATGATCCACCAAAATCAAGGACATAAGCCCGCAATAAATCTTCTAGAATACGATTCACCCTCTCAGTCTGACCATCTGTCTGAGGATGATAGGCGGTACTTAGATTCAGCATTGTCCCCAATTCTACTTGAAATGCCTTCCGAAATTTGCTAGTAAATATTGGATCTCTATCACTAACTATACTGATTGGTATTCCATGTAGCTTAACAATTTCGTTGAAATAAACCTATGCCAGACTCTGAGCAGTTCTATTGGATCTGACAAGTATAAAATGGGCGGTCTTCGTGAAGCGATCTACGATCCCCAAATACTATCATTTCCTTTCTTAGTTCTGGGAAAACCATCTATGAAGTCCATGGAAATATGTTCCTACTTCCAACCTGGAATGTCCAGCGGTTGCAACAATCCGGCAAGTTTTTGTTGGTCGCTTTTGACTAGTTGGCAAGTAGGACACTTGCTAACATATATTGAAACATCCCTTTTCATAGCCTTCCACCAGAATGTTCACTTGAGATCGTTATACATTTTGCTCACACCTGGATGGATACTCAGCTTGGACTTGTGACATTCGTCTAACACTTCTCTTTTGAGCTCGGGGATGTCGGGAACACAAATCCTTCCTCTCAATCTCAGGATCCCATCGTTATCTATTTGAAAACCCAAGGGTTCGCCTTTCTGAATTCTATTGATCATATCCTTAACAAAATTATCATCTTTCTGAAGAATAGATATTTTGTCAATCAAGGAGGTCGTAATAATAAAACTGGCGATTATTACATTCTTTCTACTTAGTGCATCAGCCACAACATTGGCTTCCCCTGGAGTGTACAATATCTCAGAATCGTATGCTGCAAGAAATTCTAGCCAACGTTGTTGCCTCAGATTCAAGTCTTTCTGGGTGAACAGATACTTTAGCGACTGATGATCTGTATACAGTTCGAACTTCTCACCCTAAAGATAGCGCCTCCAGATTTTTAAAGCAAATACGATGGCTAATAACTCAAGATCATGAGTAACGTAATTTTTCTCATGCGGTTTCAGCTGACGGCTAGTATAAACAACCACTTGACCTCTTTGCATTAATACTGCACCAAGGCCTTTTCTAGAGGCATCTGTCCAGACTTTCAAGTCCTGATTGCCATCGATAATCATTAACACTGGAGCAGTTGTTAATCTTAATTTTATCTTTTGAAAAGCCTCCTCACATTCGGGAGCCCACTTGAGTCTTGCGTGCTTCTTTGTAAGCTTTGTTAAGGAACTAGATATCTTCAAAAAATCTTTAACGAACTTCTGATAATAACTAGCCAATCCAAGAAAACTTCGGACTTCGGTGGGAGTACTAGGCTGCTTCCAATTTGGAATAGCGGTGATTTTACCGGGATCCACAGAAATTCCCTCTTTTGATACAACGTGGCCTAGAAACTTGACTTCTTCTTGCCAGAATATACATTTGGAAAGTTTGGCCTTTAAAACATTCCTTCGCAGAATTTCTAACACTTGTTCCATGCGTGCTCGCTCTCTGACATAGAGAAGATCAATATGCCATCAATGAAAACTAGAACAAATTTATTCAAGACTTCTCTGAATACCCAGTTCATCAGATCGACAAAATACGCTGGAGCGTTAAATAAGCCGAACGGCATTACTAGCCACTCATAGAATAAATCGGGACCTCTGAATGCTGTCATAGGAACACACTCTTCGGCAATACGAAGCTGATGGAAACCTGTAGCTAGGTTCATCCTTGAGAATACTTGTGCGCCATTAAATCGATCCAACAAATCATCAATCCGCGGCAATGGATATTTGTTCTTCAATGTCGTCTTATTCAAGTCACGATAATCCACACATAGTCGAAGAGTACCGTCTGATTTTGGGACAAACACCACTGTTGGTCCCCAGTCAGAGAAACTAGGCCTGATCAGACCCTTCCATACAAGCTGTCGAGTTTGATTATCTAATTCTTCTTTCACCTTTAGAGTCATTCTCCGAATAGCATGCACTACTGGCCTTGCATTCAGAATTAAAGCGATCTTGAAATCAATTTCTCTCTTCGGAGGTAAGCTAACAGCTTCTTCGGACACATCCACATAATTCTTGATGACATTAATATCCTTTATGATGTCCGGAATATTCTCTGTGACTACAGGGATATTTTTCTATTTGAGCAGGAGAAACATCAAGAGCTGACCAAAAGTCCTTTCTATCTGAATTCGGACCTTCACATGGTATAGTTATATAATCCCCTGATTTATTCTTTTCCTTAACCACTCTCTCGGCGCATTTAACCTCAGCTTCATATTTGGTTAACCAATCCAATCCCAAAATAAGATCGAATTCGGTAAAATTCATGACAATCGAGATGGTAGGAAACCGATATCGGGAAAAAGAGACAGGCACCCGACAAACCGAACTAAGATTGAGGGAACCCCCAACCGGATTATGGACAGTGATGGGTTCTTTGAGCTTTTTCAATTTCAAATCCAACTTCTTAACAGCATTCTTTACAATAAAGCTTCGTGACGTGCCTGTATCAAACAGTACATTAACTAGAATGTTTTTTATAGTAAGCGTGCCTTCCAAAACATCAGACCTTCCCTGACTAGCTGAGGGTGTTGAAGTTTCTGCCACTTCGTTTATATGTATTATTCCAGGATCCTTTAAGAGCTGGCAATTCTTTGCAAGATGACCACTCTTATGGCATTGTTTACACTTTATATTCTCTTGAAACTTCTCATCGGGTCTAAATCTCTTCTTCTTTTGCTTTTGATTAGCTCTAAATCCATCCTTTCTTTGTTTCTTTAAAGCTCTGCAATTTATCGACAAATGTCCCTGCTTATTGCAATTATTGCATACGACAATCATTATTGGTTCTTTCTCAGATTTAACCCTTTTCCTCTTGGCTCTGGGCTTCTTACTGACCTCAGGCATCGTACTGGCCTCAAGACTATCAGTCTCAGACTCCCCTTTGTTACTAGAACTGACTTCCTCTTCGTCGTTCAAAAGACCTTTCTTATGGAGATCTTCATACTGATAAGCCATGTATATCATTTCAGAAAAAGGAAGCTTCACATGCCCCATTACACTACTTTGGTACTTTCTTTGAAGCCCGTTAATAAACTTCAGATTCTTCCTCTTACGATTTTGAATTAGATGCGGGGCAAAATGAGAAATTTCATCGATTTTCTTATGATATTCTGGAATGGTCATATCTCCTTGTATCAGATAATAGAATTCATCACCTAACCATTCAGTTGCTTCTGGAGGAATAAATCTTTTACTAAAAATATCTTTAAATCTATCCCAGGTAATGTTACCTTCTGGATTACCCTTAATAACCATTTCCCACCAGATTAAAGCTTCATCCTTGAGTGCCCAAGATGCCACTAATCTTTTCTGATCATCTCTCAGCTGGAAATGTTCAAAAATTCTTTTAGTAGAACTCATCCAAGCTTCAGTTTGAATAATGGATTCATTGCCCGAGAATGGTACTCCACCCAGATTTCGATATCTCTTTAATAGAGCTTCTATATCTGTTCCTGGCTGTGGGAGCACGATTGGCTCATTAGATTGTTGAACCATAGGATTTCTTCTTCTGTTTCTGTCACTCATTTTTCTATGTCCGCAAATGGCAGACAAAGTGTTAGGTCAACAGAAAAGATATTTAAAACATAGAGACATATACATCAATGTAAATGTGTCTACTACGGTGTATTTCATTCTGCTTCACTCATTCTAAGGTATTGCTAATCCTATCTGAAATGAGCGATCCGCCTTAGAACACTACTAGTTCTATTTCTGACGTGTCCGTTAATATGTTATATTCCAAAACTAAGCTTAACCAAAGCTCTGATACCACGTGTGACGACCCCAAACCCTCGTACGATGGTGGCAAGGGTAATCTTGGGAATATAACACATAAACAGATAACAACAGAGCAGAAATAATTAAATACACCAGGTAATGTACAATAGAATACACTGGATAAACATAATCATCAGAGTTACACAGTATACATGATTATACTTAGTACAAAATATAGTTCAGCTATACATAAATGTCTACAGCGGAAAACAAAACATAATATGTACAATAGAAGCTGAACAGCATAAAAAGAGATAAATGATTGAATCCATCTTCAGCTCCAGCTATCCATAAACAGCCTGCTAAAACCTGAATACAAGGCTGCCCGTGTAGAAATAGGGGCACCCGAGTTTGCTAGTGAAACAAACTACGAGTCAGTCATGGGACTGGTGTGAGAAATCTACTTAACATATTTTATAGTATGGCCAACCACATGACCACGCCACTTTCGCGGAACAGGTTTACTCCATTGGATTGCCAGTGCTTAAAACAAGTAAATCTTTTAAAACATCGCAATGCTTTTTATAAAAATGAAGCCATTATAAGATGCAGTTTCCATCACACAATGCAACGCAAACCGGTGGATAGAGTTTTACCTTATAATGGCCAAAATATGTTTGATACGAATAAAACAAAAGCATTTGATATTATTACTAGTGTTTATATTTTTCAAAAACAATTTCAATCATAAATATCAATCATAGACGGCATTAATGCCCCATACCACTATGTCGCCATATATAGGTATACAATCAAAACCGCACGGTGTCGTATTTGGAAATTGGATTTGTTTCATTAACCAAGGCAAAAGATAGTCCTTACTGACTTCGAGAATCTCTAGCCCGAGCCTCAGGGTCAGAGCGCATCGACCCTTGGATCGTCAGGGCCGGTCCACCGATGTGGATTAAAATGCCTGAACATTGCGTTTCCCCGCCCTTTGGGGGCGTAAACGAGTCCTATGACTCCATCGGCTCCACATAGTCACTGATATATCCGAGGCGCCTCGCAACAGCAACAACCACACAGGTGAAAATAATATAAATGTCAGGGCTGGTAGGTTACTGACACTGTAACACCCTGCCTCCGCTAGGGTCACTCGCAAGGGAATGCACTAGCTTTAGAGGGGCATTATTGGTAAACATGCACAGAAATATCACAAGTCAGAACACATAAAGTAGCGGAAGTAAAATCAATCTTTCATAACATGAATACATAAGGTCTAAAGCCTTTTACATCAGAGTACATCAAAACCTGTCTTGCAATAGTAAAGAAGCATAAAGACTTTTTAATAAATTATTCCCCAAGTAAAAACAGTAAAGTAGCCATAGCCAAGAGAAGTCCAAGCCATCCATGATGACCTTCAATCAGAAGAAGTCCGAACTAAACAGCATTGTTTCCTCCCTGTAACCTGGGGGGAAACGGAAGAAAAGAGGCGAAACAAAACGGGTCAGTCAAAAAGACTGAGTAAGCCCTATCTAATATTAGTATAGAAACTAGTAAAGTTAACTGACATGAGAAACTGAGATGAACATGAGCATGATAACAAGATAGATAAGCTAAATCAAAATAACAGGATAAACTACTGAACTAAGGTATCATGATAAACTACGGTGTCATGATAAATCAAAATATCATATCGTCATCTTTCTATCAAGTATACTATCCCAAGGTATCTACCCCGTCTAACATCCCACGGTATCTATTCCGTATATTCTTCCTGGTTCTAACATGTACATTTGCTCTGCACCCTCCGTACTAGTATCCCAGCCTTGTTATGTGTTAACCATGAATGTCCCTTACTCAAAGTCGTGTAATGGTCCATGTCAACCTAATATATCGCATATATAGGTTACTCAAATCATATGTTTCTTTCCATGTATATAAGTTCAGTCCTTTGCCGTACCTCGTACGGGCTTCCTCATGTCGTATTATCCTTGAAATCGTTTGGACTGTCACCCTTGTTCTAGCTAGGCTCTTCCATATGAATCATCGTTTGAACTACTAGGACTTACGCCACCTAGCACCACTAGGGATTACGCTTACCTATTGCACGCTTTCGTATTTCGGTTTGGGTTAAACCACCTAGGCCACTAGGGATTACGCTAACCCTCAACCGCGCCCTTTTTCCCACGCATTCATCGTGAATCGTTTTTCTATAACTGTATGCACATGTATCACATCGTGCCATCCGAGTCCTATCACAGGGCAAAACAAGAAATACAGGACTCGGTCGGGAGCTTTAGATTTATCTGCCGATGCAGATACTAAGGTCTGCTTTTCTACACGTGGCTATGGTCCCACGAGACCCCTCCCTCAACTAGTGAAAGGCAACACAAGAGAAAATCTTGCATGAGAACTACACTCCGGCCAGCCCACATCCTACGGCCTACCTCACCCATAATTAGATAGCAATTATGGTCTGTTGGGTGTTCCCTGCCTTTCCGTACGTACACGCTTGACTCAAGATGGTAGATGATCGATGAACTTGCTATCTCGGGCACCTTGTGTATTCGTCGACTCACTGCTATCCACCCCAGTCTTTAGGTCGCTCGCATAGCAACCAAGGCATATTCTTGGTTCTTCTACCGCAGACCTCAACCTCTCGTGAGCCTAGTATATTGACCTGGCAGCTCACAGAGGGATCCCAAGAATATCCTCACGTTCCCCGAAGCCGCTGCTTCGTTACCCAGTTCGTTGGAGCCTTTATCTAAATCAGATAGCCTGCTCCTACACGCATACTTAAACGTTGACCTAACGTATCGGGTTACTAATCTATCTAAGAAATGGTCCAAATTTCCTTGACTAAGAATTATTACTTAGTTTCCCTTAACTAAGGTTTACCACTTAGCCTTATTTCCATAATCCTTGTTAACTATGGTTATTTACCTAATCCTCCGAATTAGGGTTTATCTAATGGCTTAAGTGTCACTTAAGTTCATAACTTAGCCCGTCTACAAACCATGTCAAAATTGGCTAAGTATCCAAGTCCAAGACTTAACCCTACAAACCATGTGTCAAGTTGGCTAAGTATATTAAGCAATCCATAACTTAACCTCGTCTAATTATCATTTTAGATTGGTTAATTATATAAATTAACTTGACCTTGTCAAATTACCGAGTCAAATCGGTCAAGCGTATTCAAGTGATTCGTGATTTAGCCTTATCATGTTTTCATGTTAAATTGGTTAAGTATGGGTTAACTTAACCTCCGTAAATTCACGAGTTAGATTGGCTAAGTATAGGTCACTTAACCACATCCAATTAACGAGTTAGATTGGTTAAGTTTAGGTCACTTAACCACATCAAATTAACGAGTTAGATTGGTTAAGTTTAAGTCACTTAACCACATCGAATCATCATGTATAATTGGTTAAGTATAAGTTGCTTAACCCCATTAAATTATCACGTTAAGTTGGTTAAGTATTGGTTACTTAACCCCATTGAATTACCAAGTTTATATTGGTTAAGTGTTTAACTTAACCCCATCGAATTACCGTGTTTAGATTAGTTAAGTGTGGATTACTCAACCCCATCTAATTACCGTGGTTAGATTAGTTAAGTGTCAATTACTTAACCCCATCTAATTACCGTGTTTAGATTAGTTAAGTCTTAATTACTTAACCCCATCCATTAACTGTATCTCTTGGTTAAGTGTCATTAAGAAAACTTACTTAACCTTGCCAATTTATCATGTTGGATTGATTAAGTGTTGGTTAACTTAATCCCCGTCCACTAGTTGTATAAAAATGGTTAAGTGTCATTAGGCAAATCAAATTACTTAACCTACCCAACCTTGTCATGTTTTGTTAAGTATCATTAGCCTAATCAATTTACTTAACCCCATCATGTGGCATTAATTACTTAATGCATCTCAACCTCTCACATTAGACTTTGTTGTGGTTACTAGTTAAGCCGGTCGGTTCCGGGTAGCTTTACACCACAACTTGGTCTAACCTCGGGTTCAAGCACAAAATGACCAACTTCTCACATTGGGTCCTATTGTTTGCAACTACTAGTTAGGCCGGTCGGTTCCGGGTAGCTTTATGTTGCAAACTCAACCCAACCTCGAGTTGGCCACACTTATATTATCTAAGTGTCATGTTCATCATGTTTTCAAAACATGTTACGAGTTTTTCAAGCATTTGGGTAGACCTAACTTAATAGGTAAATTCCCAAAGGGTAGACCTAACTTAATAGGTAAATTCCCAAGCTTATGTTTTATGCATACTTACATGTCAACTTTCATGTCATATTTCAAGTCATGTTTTCAAGTTGTATTTTCATGCCATTAGAAATTACCCATAACATAACCCAACGCTTTTAAACTCGCATATACGTTCGCAACAACACAAGGGACTAAAGGAAGAGACTTGACAAAGGCAAGACAAAAATGGATATTAAGCCACAAGTTAATCATGGTGGCAAATGAGGCACCAATGTGTTCATTAGCTTGCATGTTACATTCTTAAGCCTCAAAACATGCATAAACCCAAACTTGGCACATAAGCGAATCATGGTGACAAAAGACATGGAATGATGACTAGAAACTCGCATATACCATCATATAAGGGTTATGACTTCATATGCAAGTTGACATAATGATTATGAAGGTTCTCATGTTGCATAATGCAACATTTCAACATAAAGGTTGTAGCTTTTAGCTCATAAGAACAAGATGATGACTTCATAAACTTGCATAACATGATAGCATGTATCATTCTCAATGATCAAACCCAAACATGAACATTTAACTTCATAGTTAATATCTAAGAGTAGGGAAAGGGCTTACATTGCTATGAAGGCCTAAATCGATTAAACTAAAGCTTGTGATGAAGCCTATGCATGCCATCACCCAAAAACCCAAAGATGAACCCTCCAAATCAACAAAAACACTATCTTTATGAACAAAGATCATAGCTTTTGCCTTGAAATCAACTTGAGAAGCTCTCATACTAACATAGGGACTCTCTAACACTCTCATGATCATGAAACCTCTCATAGGAATGAAGTGGAGGCTAGGATAGTTGAGTGGAGGCCATGAGAGTAGGAATTTTGCCATAGTTTAGTTACATGAGTGAATAATGAGGATTTAGGGGGGTTTAGGGGCTTATTTATAGAAGATTAGGCTAGTTAGGACCCTTAGATTAACCCTAGGACCAACCTGAACCGTTAGATTTCAAGCCAGGCCCAAAAACCTAGCCAAGATAGAAAATAGGTGCACCAGGCCAGAATCAGCTGACAGGGCAAGTCGACAGCCCTGTCGACATGCAAGTCGACAGCCCTGTCGACAGCCAAGTCGACTTGTCTGGGCGGGAATTTTCCCGCCTGGCCCCATCTCTGCATGTTTCGAAATTCAAATTTCCCGAAAACTTCTTTGGGCCTTAACCGGGTCATACGGACTCCGATTTACAAAATTTCGGACTCTATTTCGCGTATTTTTCCGAGACGAACGCAATGGCATAGCCCGTTTAATTTGATTCAGAATTTAAAATTAAATTCTGCCTTGATTCTCGTCTTAGCCATGTTATCGAAATACGGGTTGTTACAGACACCACCCTAGCTAGAAGGAAACCCATGTCCTTCCTGAGGTCCTCTCCCGTTTCTGGTTCATACCGGGGTGTGAGGCTCCCGAATCAACATTATACACAAAGCTATGCCACACATGCGGTGCTTTGATCATCAACCACAAGACTTTGCTTTTCAACAAAAGCCTTGATCATCTGCCACTTAGGCAGTTCACTCCATGCGACTGATTTCTATCGATATATAACCTCTGAGCTCGTACGTCTCAGTGAAGGGCGTTAAGCAAGAGAATAAATTCTCTGCCGCTAAACAGATATATATTTAATAGAGATCAATCAGAACAGAACAAAATCCAATGTAAAACACATAGTCCATTTACAAGTTCGTTCTGGGTCTGAACGAAACCAGAGGCACCTTACACCTCCTATATCCATCGATTTCCAAGTACGTCTGGATGATCACCACTTATTATCTATATTTAGGGATGCCTCCCCATCATGATATCGGTAATCACCTAATTGATGTGGAGATCTCCGGTCTTCAACAACCGTCTTCATCATCGACTTCTTATCGCCAATCAATTCTTTGAAATGAGATTTAACTCGGCCTTTTCAAATAATTAACGTATATTTAGAATTTAAATCAATTCATTCCAATGGTCAAATTATTCGACATCAATAGTTCTGTTCTTAAATGTAATTTTCACGCCAAACACATTCAACCATCAAATATCCAATAAACCGGGTAAATTCGGTTTATTTCCATTGCATATCGTTTGTAATATTTTATAACGATTTATCGCTATTTTTATCCATTTCAAAATAGCCAATTCATTCAAACGACGCTTCAGGCCATAACGCGGCCGTGGCGCTGTTTTTCTTCAGATTTGATTTAATCATATCTGAAAATCTAACTGTTGGATCTTCACAAATTTTATATCATTAGAAAGACCTTTTCAAAACGAATCCAACGGTTTCAGTTTTGGGAAAATCCGACGGTCGGATCTCCCGGTACAGTCGTTTGAAGTTACGATTTCAAAATACTAACTACAGCGTCGTTATTCGATTTAATTTAATTATATTAATAAATATAAAAATATAATCGTTTCTGGCGCTGTTTTTCTTCGGATTTGAGTTAAACATTCCAGACAATCCAACCGCTGGATCTTTACAAAGTTGGTGTCGTTGGGAAGATATTTCCAAAGCGAACCTAACGGTTTCGGTTCTGGGAAAATCCGATGGTTGGATCTCCCGTAATAATCATTTGAAATCACGGTTTCAAAACACGAACTGCAGCCTCGTTATTCGATTTATTTTAATTATATATATAATTCATTCTTTGATTCTAAAACCATATACATTCCACACATTTGATAAAAACGATATTTTTATCCAACAACATTTTTTTTAACACATCACTATTTTTAACAGTTCATATATATCATAAAAATGTGATTTTTATTGTAAAACAATTTATTTCAAAACACGAATATTTTATATAGTTCATATATAAGGTAAAAATGTAATTTTTGGTGTTAAAACAATTTATTTAAAACACTAATATTTTATATAGCCTATATATATGATAAAAATGTTATTTTTATCTTTCAAAGAATTTATTTAATATATGAACTTCATTCAGCACATGAATTTAATTTCAACACATGAATTTCTATTCAACACATGAATTTTATTTCAACATATGAATTTTATTTCAACATACGAATTTTATTCAACACATGAATTTTATTCAACACATGAATTTAATTTCAACACATGAATTTTATTTCAACACATGAATTTTATTCAACACATTAATTTTATTCAACATATGAATTTAATTTCAACACATGAATATAAATCAAACACAGGAATATTTCAGAAAATTTCGGCAGCATAATAGCAGAGTAGTTAAAACCGGCACCGTCCCTAGTACGGCTCCTCGCTCTACCTTAAAGCCTAGCATGTTTTAACAATGGGGATTTTCAATATCTAGTTCGTACGCAGACGAATTTTCCCATATACTAATCCTATTGGCATTTCAACCACAATCAATCTTTTCAAATCAGCCATTCATGATATTCACCAAATTTTCACATCAGCCAATAATCCAAACAATATCACAACCAATATATATCGTCCATGGTCTGTGGACGAGGGGAGTATATATATATATACATATATAACAATATTTCGATTTCATTTCAATATCATTTCAATTCATTTCAACGCATATATCATTTTTACAATGCATATATAACTTATACATTGAACATACAACTTATACAACGCTTATACATGAGGTGTACAACGCTTATATAACTCATACATCGACTATATAATTTATACATTGCTGTTTCCATATCGTTCATAATTTAGAAATCTCACATTGGGTTCCACTCCTTCAAAAATTGTAGAAGGCTCAGAAAAATATCCAGTCTCTTCTAGAATGTAGAAGACGTCTGCATGAGTCCATTGTCTCTTGTTTCACTGGATTTCGATCACATACCAAAATGATATGATTTTTAGAAGTTTGCAACGCTTTTAAACCGTTAAAATCAGTTGAAAATAAACAAGCCAATAGCTTTCAGTTTTGTTCAAAACTAGGTTTGGATTTATCGGCCAATCCGTTGCACTTGAAGACGATCGGGTTTGTCCACGTTGACAGGCTAGGGGAGGCGCACGTGCGCCAGGAAGTGGGCCCTCTTCGGTGGTCGGAGCTGCTCACGGCGGCGGTGGAAACTCGGCTACTTCACAGAGGTGATTCAGCCTCTACACTCCACGAAAAAAAATCTCCAATAGGTATGGATTTGAAGAGCTCGGAGAGTACTACAAAATCCTCAACATGGTGGATGGGTTTATCGTGTGTCGAGGGAGAGATCGAGGAGAGAAGTTTGGTAGCCCTTTCCGCCATCACGATTAAAGGGATCGAGGAGAGAGAATGGCTCGAGAAATGTGATTGGCTTGTTTTTTTTATTTATATATTTTTAATTTTCAAAAATACCCCTCTTCACATACTAACTCCAATACAAACCCAACAACTGTTGTCCCTAGCTAAATACCCACATTCCGAACACAATTGGATATGTTTCGTAGGCCCATTCGACTGTTACAGTCAGTTTTTCTTCAAATTAAAACATAAAACATTCAATATTCGATTTGAACATACATTTCAATTCGCCGGGGCCGCATATTGATCCCAAAAATTCCCGAAAAATAAATCTAGCTATGTTTTGATGATATGATCCCAACAAAACTAGTTTCGTCAAATTCTGAGACCGTTTGAAAAATGGCCATTTTCTGGTCGATCCAATTTAACTAAAATCAACCAAACACATTTTCCTTTTCCACGCTCACATATTAACTTCAAAAATTATGGAATTTGAAATCTAGCAATAATTTGACATCCCGGATCCAACAAAAGTGGTTTCATCGAATTCTGAGGTCATTTGCAAAATGTCTATTTTCAAGGGCTATATAAATTCTATAGCGACCT
The DNA here is from genome assembly GCA_030737875.1 of Allium sativum. NCBI lineage: Eukaryota > Viridiplantae > Streptophyta > Magnoliopsida > Asparagales > Amaryllidaceae > Allium > Allium sativum. The sequence continues at coordinate 790,487,631 of CM060919.1, read as the reverse complement.
TTCTAAAAATTCATTTGGCCATAACTTTTGATTCCCGCTACGAAACTTCGATTTTTCAGATTCGTTAGAAAGATATTCATAAACAGATTTAGATATTTTTGGTTTCACTAAAATCCGTTTTAATTTGCACCCGGTACAGTCAGTCAAAGTTTGAATTCCAATTTTGAAACTACCGCGCCATTTCAGGCTTTGTTTATAATTAAAAATAATTATATTTATTTTCAAACGTCAATTCAAACATACTTTTCATCGTTATTATTTAAAATAATTTATTTTAAATATTTAAAATCTAGTAAAAATAGCCAAATTAAATTTTTTAAATTTGTTCAAATTTTTCAGGTTGTTACAGTTTTATTCCAAGAGTAGAGTTTACAGAATAAAACTAAAGACCATTCTAAGAGAAAGAGATACAATGTATTTATAGCTGCCATGACCAAGACTAAGTGGACAAATACAAGATGTGGGATAAAAGTCATTGCCCAAGTAACAAATAAACCAATGTGAAGGCATTTACATGCACATGTCATGGAAAAATAGCTGCGGGCATCAAACGACATCAAGTTCAATCGTTTTGAGCATGAATAAGAACTCCATAACATCTGAGACAAGCGATCTTTATGAAAAGGCATTGAATCTTAACTTTAAAACATGCAGCAGAAGGTGGTTGAACCATGACATTTCTTCAGGTCTTTATGCTTTAATCCGCTCTAAAAATCAACACTCTTCTTGCATCAATTCTTCAAGCTTTTCAACAATTAAGTCCATCATTCTATTCATCTTAAATAATCTAAAATTACAACGGTAAATACACATTATCAATTATTTTTAAAGAGAAAATAAGTTAAATAAGCGGATAAAATATACACAATTACGTGTATATCAAATACCCCTACACTTATCTTTTTAAAACTAAACTAAGATATGTCACACGTTCGTAGGAAACACGATTGCATTTAGCACATGCAACAAGCTGTTAAACCCCTAGGTCTCCCTAGTAGGACGAGTGTTGTCTCGTGAGGGTTTTCAGCGGTTACTACTCACAAAATCCAAAGCGTCTTATGTACACGCATTAATCAAATAATATATTAAAGGTCTTTCAAATTCCAAGGAATTTACTTAATTTCAATAATAACGATTTAGTCCTAAATTTTCCATCCCATTATTGGTGCAAAAACGAATACAAAATTTCAAGTTTAATCGTAATTCCTTGATAACACTATAATTGCCTTGAAGATTAAGAGTATGGTGTCAACCAAAGTTCTACACATCGACAATGTGCACCCAATCAGTTATTTATTTTTTGAATAATTTTGCACCAGTGTAACTATAATGTATTGAATGCGAGTTATGCATAGATTGAAGGGAAATTTTGTAAGTTCTAAAAATATTATAGATAAGAGGGTAGTTGAACTTCAATCCACAAAAGATAAGTAATACTAAGGCATATATGGACATTTTGTTTCCTTTCATCTCCTCTACTACAATCCTCGCTTCTAAATAAGTACGGTATGATGGATGTGGATAGAATGGAAATGAATGCTTTATAATCAAGAATGATGAATGTCTATTTATTCCTTGAGATTTTCTCTTTATTGCATTTCTTTTTTTTGCAAATGCATGATGAATGATGAGTGGGGATGGAATGGAATGATACCATATTATTTCATTTGATTCCTCCTCTATTAAGTGAATAATAACCAACACTTCATGAAAGGAAAGTTTTGTGCCCTAGTTACTCTACTTCTACAAGCCTAATTCAACACACAAGTCTAGATTAATGTTTTATAAAAAGCTAAAAGGAAATATAAGCAAAGTTTTGTAAGATAGATAACCCATATAAAATAAGATGTGGTATATGGTTATCCTACCTTAAAACAAGTACAGAGTGGGTAGTGAAATATTGGTATAAAAAGTGACATTTTTTTAAACCGTTAACAATAAATCAGTAAAAAGGTTCTTAAGTATACCAATATAAGAAGAACTAGTCAGAACATGGATGTAAATCGACTAAAACTTAGGTTTGAATAATGTGGGGTATCGAAGAAGAATGCTACAATTAGTCATTTCTCCTTAAGTGAGCCAAATGGAATTTAGAACTTACGAGTTTAAAAATTTGAGTGGAAAAAAATATTATGCATGAAAACAAACTTAGAAAATCCAAAAAATATGGGTGCAAAATCATTTTTATTTGATTTTTTTTTACTTGCACATTCTATCATGTATAATAAGGGTTGACACGCTTACTCCAGAATACGACTAACGTCTGCACTATCTCAAGCTAGCATCTTAAAAAGACACAATATGACTCAATGAATAATTAATGTTCATTCCCATCACCCAACAATTCAACTTATCAACAAAGAACCAAGGTGTTATTTATGAATTTTAAGTTACCTTGTTCAACGAATGACCTAGTTTATAAAATTTAATTGCTGATGTAATGTAAATTCACCCTCCCCCTCCCCCCCCCCCACACACACACTTGAGTGTAACTGCATCCTCACAGTCATTAATCAGACATATCTTAGTGAAAGGAAATTATTTAACAAGAGAATATCCACGTATGTACAAAAGAGGGTTAGTGCGTCTTACCGAATGTAATTTGCTCATGGAGGAACATGAGCTCTTCCTCTTGGTTGGTTCTTTGTTCCAAGTAAGGTTTAAGGCATTGACCATTGACCTTATAAGATGGTCCATCAGTTGGATTCTCAATTTCTACTGCACCATATGGAAAAACGGTCTGTATGATGTAAGGTCATGTCCGTCTAGATTTTAACTTACCTGGAAATAAATGCAATTTCGAGTCATACAAAAGAACTTTTTAACATATCATGAAAGTTTTACGTAAGATTGATTTATCATGTAAAAATTTCATTTTGTCCTTATAAGTTCATTCATTTTCATATGCATCATTTCGAATTTCATCAAGTTCATTAAGTTGAAGCTTCCTAAGTTCACCTGCTAGCTCTAAGTCAAGATTTAAAGTTTTTATTACCCATAACGCCCTGTGTTCTAGTTCAACTGGCAAGTGACATGGCTTACCAAAAATCAACCGATAAGGGGATATACCTAAGTTTGTTTTAAAAGCCGTGCGGTAAGCCGAAAGAGCGTGGGTTAACTTATGGGACAAATCTTTACGATTTCTATTCATAGTTTTCTCAAGGATTTGTTCAATCTGCCTATTTGGTACTTCAACTTGCCCACATGTTTAAGGATGGTAAGGAGTCGATAACTTGTGGGTTATCGAATACTTTCTCGTGAGGGCTTCAAAAGAACGATTACAGAAGTGTGTTCTGTTGTCGCTGATTATTGTGCGAGGTGTGCCAAACCTAGAAAAGATGTTTTCTTTTAAGAAGTGCACAACAACCTTGTTATCGTTTGTTTTGCATGGAACAGCTTTGACCCATTTAGAAACATAATCAACAGTTAAGAGAATATAAAGGTTCCCAAAAGAATTTGGGAAGGTTCCCTTGAAGTCTATATCCCAAACGTTAAAAATTTCGACTTCTTGAATGGGCTTTAGGGGCAACATATTTCGTTTACCAATCTTCCCTGAGAATTGACATCGATCACAAGTTTTGCAAAATTCGTAAGCGTTTGTGAAAAGGTTGGGCCAGTAGAAACCCGTTTAGAGAACTTTTCGGCTATCTTTTTGGGACCGAAGTGACCACCACAGGCTTGGTCGTGTTAGAAAGAGAGGACATTGCAAGTTTCAGTGTTGGGAAGACACCTTCTGATGATTTGATCGGGACAGTACTTGAAAAGATAAGGGTCATCCCAATAAAAATGTTTCACTTGGGATAAGATTTTTTTTGGTCTTGCTTGGACAAAAAAGAAGGGGTCTGCTTGGTGACTAAGTAGTTGACAATGTCAGTGAACCAAGGATCAATGGATAAAGAAAAGAGCTGTTCATCCGGAAAATTCTTGTTGATCGAAAGAGAAGAAGACAAGGTATTTGGAAGACGAGACAAGTGGTCCGCAATAAAGTTATCATATCCTTTTTTATCCTTAATGGTAATGTCAAAATTTTGAAGTAGAAGGATCCAACGAATAAGACGAGCCTTAGCATCCTGTTTATAGAAAAGGTGCCTAAGTGCAGAGTGGTCGGTATGAACAGTGATGTATGAGCCAACTAGATAAGGTGTGGAATTTTCTAAAACGAAAACGACTATCAAAAGTTCTTTTTGAGTGCTCGTATATTTTATTTGAGCGTCGTTTAAAGTATTGCTCGCGTAGTAAATGACATGAAGAATTTTATCGATACGTTGTCCTAAGCAGCGCCTATAGCGAAATTCGAGGCGTCACACATGATTCCAGAAGGCAACTTCCGATTGGGAGAGTAGATGATAGGGGCAGAGACAAGCCCAGATTTGATATGCTCAAAAGATGAAATACAGTCAGAGTTGAAGTCAAAAGGAACATCCTTACCAAGAAGATTAGTCAAAGGTCAAGTGATTTTGCTATAATACTTTATAAAGTGATGGTAAAAACCGGCAAGACCTAAAAAGGATCGGATGTCCTTAATGGATTTTGGAATGGGAAGATTAGAGATAACTTTGATTTTGGCTTTGTCTACTTCAATTCCTTTATTAGAGAAGACATATCCTAAAACAATGCCATGTTTGACCATGTAGTGACATTTTTCCCAATTAAGAGTTAAGTGTTTATCTTTGCAATGGTTAAGAACAAGAACAAGAACATGGTGATGTAAACACTCAGTGTAAGATTCCCCAAATATGGAAAAATAGTCCATGAAAACTTCCGAAAATTGCTTCATCATATCAGAAAAAAATGCTAACCATGCACCTCTGGAAGGTTGCAGTGCATTACAGAGACCAGAAGGCATACGAAGGTACACAAATGTCCTGAAAGGACAAGTGAAAGTGGTCTTCTCTTGGTTCTCAAGAACGATAGGGATTTGATTATATCCCGAGTACTCGTCAAGGAAACAGTAGAACTCGTGACTGGCTAGTCGTTCTAACATTTGACCAATAAATGGCAGAAGGAAATGATCCTTCCGTGTTGCAGCGTTAAGTTTCCTATAATCAATGCAAACACACCAACCCATTTGGTTGCGGGTTGGGATAAGCTCATTAGCTTCATTATGGATCACGGTTATCCCTGATTTTTTAGGTATGACATGAATCAGACTAACCCATTGACTATCGAAAATCAGTTAGATGATTCCATTGTCAAGACATTTAAGGATTTCATCACGAACAACTTCTTTCATGATGCGGTTTAGTCGACGTTGGGGATCACGAGTGGGCTTGGCATCATCCATAAGGTGGATTCGATGTTGGGCTAGCGAAGGACTAATCCCCTTAATATCAGTCATGGATCAACCAATTTCTTCCTTATTTTCTTAATGACGGGAAGAAGAAATTGTTCCTGCTCTATAGTAAGGTCAGAAGTGATATTGACAGGAAGAGTTTTATTGTCTCCTAAGTAAGCGTACTAAAGATGACTGGGAAGCACTTTGAGTTCGGATTTAGGAGACGACTCAACCGAAGAAATTGGTTGAGGGATAGACTTAGTTATGAGCGGCTCAACAGGAATTAACTCAGAGACATTTTCGGGGATATCTTAAAACAAAGTTTCATAATTTGATTCAATTTCCTTATTCAGATGGTCTAGTTCAGGTTCATTGTAGCGGACAACACGACTTTCAGAAAACTGGTCCACATAAAAGTTAGGAGAGTTTTTTGTTTTAAAGATGTTTAGATCGATGGTCATGCTACCAAAAGAAAGTTTTATAGACCCATTTCTATAGTTGATAAGCGCATTAGAGGTTGCTAAGAAGGGTTGTCCAAAATCAAAGGAATTCGGTTCGTAGGATCACTTACCTGTTGAGTTTCTAGAACAATGAAGTCAACTGGAAAGATGCATTTGCCTACTTTTATCAATACATCCTCGATTTCGCCTACAGCTCTCTTAATTGAACGGTCAGCAAGCTGGAGGGAAACCTTGGTGGGTTTCGGTTCCCCTAGTCCTAATTGGTGGTAGACGGAATATGGAAGCAAGTTAACACTAGCACCTATCTAGCAAGCATCTATCGATTTTCTTGTCCCTAATAGTACATGATATCAGTTTGGATCCTTGTATTTCACTGGCATTGAGTGGGACAAGACTTCGCTAAGTCCGACGGCTAAAATAACTTTCATGGGTACATGAGTGTGTCGTTTTTGGGTACATAAGTCAATGAGGAATTTAGCGTAGGTTAGGGCTTGTTGAACAATGTCAAGAAAAGGAATGTTTACTTTCACCTGTTTGAAAATTTCCAACATCATTTCCATTTGGTCGGATTGTTTCTTTGGTCTAAGACGATGAGGAGATGGAATGCGAAACTCAGTTGGTCGATCTACATGAGTTGGAGAAGAATTAGACTCAGAATTTGGATCAAGATCATTCTTGATTTTAGAAGAGTCAAGAGGAACATTTGATAAGTTATTTGGATTTTCAACTTGATTATCGATTTCCTTACCAGATCGTAAAGTTGTGATAGCATTCAATTGAGTTAGACTATTATCTTGGTTGACATGAGCTTGGTTTGGATTAGGATTTTGACTCTTGGGGTTTGGAAATGGTTGATTTGGGAAAGTGCCTCTTTCCCATTCACTTACGGAAGTGGCTAACTGGCTCATTTACATTTCAAGTTTAACAATCGGCTGACTCGTGTTTTGCATGTGCGAAGTCAATAAATTTTGCAGATTGCTATTTGATTGGAGATTTTGAGTCGTTGCTTTAGTCAATCCTTCAGGACTTTTCTCAAGTGAAGTCGGTCGTTTATCATCTTGTGGAACAATAAATTATTGCGCTTGATTTTGAGAAGGTGGCTCAAGATTTTGGAATTTATTTTGTTTAAAGGGAGGATTCAAAGGAATATTTGAAAACGGTTGTAAAGGGGGTTGAACCAAATTCAAATTTGCATTGTTTTGGCCCCAAGAGTAGTTACGATGGTTTCTCCAACCTAAATTGTACGTTGGGGAGAATGGGTCGTTTCTAAATTTATTTAATTCGTTCAGTTGTTCTGACGAATGTGGGCGTTGATCGACAATGTGGTTGGGAGCGTTACATTAGTAACATAAGGGCTGAGAAGCTTGAGCTTGATTTATTTGAGTTGATGAAAGGACATTATCAAATTTGGTTAACATCGCGTCTATTTTCTCTTCTAAGGCCGTTAAAGATCCTACCGAATGAGCATTTGATTAGGAATAAATCGATTTCTCATTAGATCTTTCCCATTGAGCTGATTTTTTTGCTAAATTTTCGAGAAATTGCCAAGCGACATCGTGATTTTGGGCTAGAAAGTTTCTTTGGCACATTGATTCGAGCATGGTTTGAGAGTTATTTTCGAGTCCATCGTATAAAATTTGACAAAGAGTCCATTTTCAAAATTGTGATGTGGACATTTGACTAGAAGTTCTTTAAATCTTTCGAAATATTTTGCAAAGGATTCACCTCCAAATTGATGAAAATTTACGATTTTGTTTCGAATTTTGGATGTTTTTTCCAAGGGGTAAAATTTCTCTATAAAAAATTTCACAAATTCGTCCCTAGTTCCAATCGTATTTGAAGGCAAGCTTTACAACCATTTTCGGCATAATCGGTAAGTGAAAATGGTATTAACCTAAGTTGGATTCCATCGTCACATAGTTGTTGAAATTTTATGGTTGCACAAACTTGTTCAAATTTGGTTAAGAAAATGTAAGGATCGTCACATTTAAAATTTCTAAATTTTGGAAGAGTTTTTATGTGATTCGAATGAATTTCGAAGTGGTTACCCGTTGGGGCGGGCAATATGATGGAAGACGGAATAGAAACCCGATCGAGGAAGATTCTATCCATAAGGGTTCGAGGGGAATTTTCTTCAGCCATGGTTGAAGGAATGTTTGTTCGAACTAAACGATTAGTTGAAGGATCACGAGTCCAACTGCGCATGCACTAGCACAAAGAATAAGAGAAGAGGAGAAAGAACAAATATGAGAAGGAAATAAAAGCGAATTTTTCTTTTTTTTTTCTTTTTTTTAAGAGAAAGAAAAGTTAACTTTTTACAAAAAGGAAAATTAAAATATTTTTGGTTTCTTTTAGAAGAAGAAAAATAAGTTTAAATAAAAAAATTGTTTTAAATGAAATTCTTTTTTTTAATTCTCAAAACAATTAGAAACACAGAAATTAGCTGCAATAAATTTTTTTGTCCTTAATATCTCCTAACTAAAAATTTATAAACCTAATAATTTCAAACTATGCAAGTAATAAGTCTCAGCCAGATCGGGTCAGGATTTATCAATGCACCACGAATCACTGTAGCAATGCAGCTGAAGCTTTAAGAACCTGATTGAGTTCGAAACTCCACCCTTTCTTGGACACTGGGAGAGTTAGCTAGTATAGTCCTAGTTAATAAGAAAATAAACTTTACCCTAATTGCGCACGTGACACCTTTAAGTCCAGAGTCTACAATTTTTATTTATTAATGCATCCTAATCCTAGTATGAATGCAATTTTATGGAATATTTTAATCAATCACAGAATAGTCACAGAATAATAAATTGCAGAAATAATTTTTTTTAAAAGCAAGCCGCGACACCTGCACGAAATCTTTACAAGCAATTTTTTTATATATTTTTCAAGAAGCAGCAGACCCTGTAGAGTTTAGAAAATGCTCACCTAGATCGGCAGACCATCCAGTGCAACTGAGTAGAGCTAGCGCGTTCACACCCCACTTGGTGTGCAACCGCTCCCACAATTCAAATTCTGCTGATTGCAAGTTTCTTGACCTCTGAATTTCTTGTTCAAATGCTTGAATTTGTTCTGGCTTTTGATTTTTTTTTATAAAAAAGAAAATAAAACAAATAAAAAAATGAATGGAAAAGAAAAATAATGAAACGGGACTAAAACAAAAGCTAAACTAAAATCTTACTAGACGAACTAAACTAAGCTTAAAAAATATATCAAAAGAACTAAGCTAAAACTAGGCATGCACTACAAAAGAGATTAGTGGTTAACTAGAACCAGTCAAACACTTCCGTACCCGTCCAATTGTCGAAAATAAACCGAGTCCAAGGCCAACAAGAAATCACGAATCAAAGGTCATAAAAAAATATTCATTTTCTAAAAACAAATTAAGCCTTCTATAATAACCTCTTTGTTTACCAGACAATCCAAACAAAAATAAGGCAATAAATTATTGCCCCAATTATAAAACTTTTCCACCCTTTTTTTAAATAACCATGCAAAAGAAAACGGAATAGGAAACAAATTAATTGGCACTCAGGTTTTCAACTTTAAAATATGGCTCCCCGTTTTCTTTTCCAAAAGTCACAGACAATTGATCAAATTCCTTAATAAGAACCTTTGCAATGAACCAAAATAAAATCTTATGTTACCTTATCAAAATCGAAACCGCTTCAAATAAACAAGCCGCCCTCCTCTAATTTTCTCTGAAAACATATGCTAGCTTCTTTTTTTAGTCTTCGATTTTAGGAAATAAAAAAAAGTTGTCTCGAATCGGGTTGACTGCGATTTTCTTATGAAGGTTTTCGAAGTAGAGTTGGTTGCAATTTCGTTTGAGGTTGGGATTGAATTGGTGAAGAAGTTTGAACTGGATGTGAGTTTGGAGAGAGAAGTTGTTGTAGAAGATTTGTGGAAGCCTATGGTATGGCTTTGAGGGTTTGTGCAATGGAGCACTACTGCGTTCATAAAGTGGGGTTCAGTAGGATGATGTTGCACGGTGCACTTGGTGAGATGGTTCGGAATTCGAATTCCGATTTAGGGAAAAGGTGGGTTAGGTGATGCATTTCAGAATTGGTGAGATGGTTCGAGGGATTGCCGGGGAAGATCGGTTTTGTGTAGTGATGGTGAGGTATTCAGATCAGATGTGAGCTTGGTTTTTTAGAAAGTATAAGATGTTTTTATGTGGTGGGAAAGGGTTGTTTCGAGTGGTCTGTGTATGCAGTTGGTAATGGTTGCAAATTGTGATGTGTTTGCAGGAGCATGAAGAAGTCAGTGTATGTGGTGATGGGGTGTTGTGAATGGTGAAGAAGAAGTTGTATTTGTGAGGCAGATGTGGTGAAGATTTGTGATACTCAGCAATGGGATTGAGCTTTGTAGTAGGAGATGGTTTCTGGTGCTGTAGATGTGACATATAAATAAGGTAGTGAAGGGAAAGAAAACTACAAGGGGAGGAAAAAAAAGTAATAATTTTTTTATTTGTAAGAATTGTAAAAAGGAAAGAAATTTGTATAAAATTGCAAAGAAATAAATGAATGAAAAGGAAAGAAATTGTATTGAAAACAGGAAAGAAATTGAAAACAAAAGGAAAGTGTTTTTTCTTTTGTCCTTGAGATTTTGGTATCAATCAATAATACCAAATCAGTTAAACAAGAATTCTCTTCCATATATAAAAGAGAACAAAAGGAATAAAATAAAATATTTTTGTGTTTTTTTATGAAATAAGAAAATAAATGAAAGCAATTAGGGATTAATGACATAAACTGGATTAATAATCATCAATAGCGAAACAAATTAATATAGATCTAACTCATGTTTCTATTAAAAAAATGAATCAACGATATTTAGGTTTTTAGAAACAAATATGTGAATAACGACAAGCATGCTTATGCAGGAGCTAAGAACTTAAACAACATAGGCTATCAGGACAGATTCACTACTTAATTTCTAAACCCCTAAAAATTAGATCTAAATATGAAAAGCGTTAGATCAAACTCGAATATAATCAGTGAAGGAGCATAGCTTTTAGACGACATAGAATATGAAGATTCAGATCTAACTTTTGATTCAGATCCAGATCTATATGCATAAAGTCCTAATCTATTTGGCTATGTGATTCGTATTGAATCTAGTCTATAAGCATCATCACCCCCTAATTAAAGGGGATTAGCTAGACATAGCTAAATGAGAAAAAGAGAAGAAGAAAAGAACAAACGTAAATAAAATAAAACAAAAACTAAAGAGAAAAGGAGAAGAATAGTTTTATTCCAAGAGAAGAGTTTACAGAATAAAACTAAAGACCATTCTAAATGAAAGAGATACAGTGTATTTATAGCTGCCATGACCAAGACTAAGTGGCCAAACACAAGATGTGGTACAAAAGTCATTGCCCAAGTAACAAATAAACCAATGTGAGTGCATGGACATGCAAATATCATGGAAAAATAGCTTGCGGGCATCAAATGGAATCAACTTCAATCATTTTGAGCTTAAATAACAACTCCATAACATCTGAGACAAGCGATCTTTATGAAAAGGCATTAAATCTTAACTTTAAAATATGCGATAGAAGGTGGTTGAGCAACAACATTTCTTCAGGTCTTCATGCTTTAATCCACCTCTAAAAATCAACACTCTTCTTGCTCCAATTCTTCAAGCTTTTCAACAATTAAGTGCATCAATCTATTCATCTTAAATAATCTAAAATTACAGTGGTAAATACACATTATCAATTATTTTTAAAGAGAAAATAAGATAAATAAGCGAATAAAATGTACATATTTATGTGTATATCATGTGTGTGTATATATATTATATATATATTTTATAATTGGGGGCGAAGGAGGATCTATACCATGAAAGCCATGGATTTTAAGGTAAGGAAGGAGGTGAAATGGAAGAGAGGATGACATTGAATGTTTAAGGGAAGAAATGTGGTATATTTATACTTGAAATGGATTAATATGGTGATAAAACTTCATAGGACAAGTGTATGTCATGCATGGAGTGTTGCATGCAAAATTACAAGTGACCTAACCCTTGTAATAAAGAGAAAGAGAGGTGCATGCAACATTACAAATGTCCTAACACTTGTAATAAAGAGAAGGGAGGTGCTTTTGGTAGCATTTTCCCTTTAAATGCGATAAAAAACTATATGCAACACTTAACCAAATACTACCACAGGTATATAAAATTATATATTTTAATAAAAACTTTTCAACTATATTTCATAATTCTAAACAACTTATTTCAAATTTAATTAATTTATAAGTTTATATAAACTAATCATTTAACTAGTCAAAAATCTCATATCTTTACATATTTCTTAGCTGCCAAGGGACGACGGGTTAGCTTGCATGTACTTTTATTAAGGGTAGCTGTGATTCTCCATGCGCCTTGATATGGTAGGCATTATACTTAAATTTGGTGTATAGATGGAGATAGTCATTTCCCTGAGTACGGTGATGGCGTTAGATGGCTTTAGATATATAGTTTGAGTTTATAGCTAGGTATGTGCATTGTTAAAACTAGGTTTGCAGAATGTTTTAGCCTTTTAGGGTAGGCTGTTACCTACATAAAGTTTTTACGTGACAAGATAAAGTTAGTACGTGACAACTTAAGAGTGTGGGAATATGTAACAACCCGGATTTTCAGAACCAATTAATTTTGTTTATTTTAGCTATTTTAATGGATTTTGAATATTTAAAATGCTTTATTTAAATAGTAACGACTAATTTTTTTATTTAAATTGAAGTTAGAATGAATAAATTTATTTTAATTATAAAACGAGTTCGAAATGGCGCGGTAGTTTTAAAATTCGATTTTAAATTTCAAATGAATGTACATAATTCAAAATAAATCGGATTTCAGTAAAACAAGAAATATTTGAATCTGTTTAATTATATCTTTCTAAGGAATGTGAAAAATCCAAATTTCACAATATAAATTGAAAGTTATATTCAGTTTAAAATTCAAAATAGTCGCTATGGAATATATATATATTTTAATATAATATATAGCCCTTAAAAATAGCCATTTTGCAAATGACTTCCTTTTTCGATGAAACCACTTTTGTTCGATTCGGAATGTCAAATTATTGCTAGATTCCAATTTTTATAATTATTGGAATTAACATGTGAGCATGGTGAATTTAAACGCGTTTGGTAATTTCAATTTGAATTTCGTCGACTGGAAAATGACCATTTTTAAAACGGCCTCCAAATTCGACGAAATTAGTTTTGTTGGGACCGTATCATGAAAACATAGCTAGATTTATTTTTTGGGAATTTTTGGAGTCAGTATCTGGCCCCGATAAATTAAAATGTACGTTGAAATAATTTTGAACATTATATTACTTTATATTTTAATTTAAAGAAAAACTAACTGAAACAGTCGAATTGGCTTACCAGACATATCCCATTATGTTCGGAATGGGGGTATTTAGCTTGGAGAGAGAGTCGTTGGGTTTTATTTGGAGTTCGAACAATAAACGAATAATCTTTGAATTAAATATTAATATAATTTTATTTAAAAACCCTAGGATTTTCAGAAAACCCTAATTCCTAAAATCGAGCCGCCAGCTGAAATGAACGGGCGGAAAAGGCTCGAAATTTTCTCCTCAATTTTGGCCAAACCCATGAAGAGTTAAACCATCGTTCTAAAGGGAAAATTGTAGAGATTTTCCCCCTCTTCAAATCCATACAAGATTGATGAATTATCATTGAGGATTGGGTTCGAATTTCGAGCCCAAAGGGGCTGCGTTCGAGCGTTGTTTCTGGCGTGACAGGGGACAAAGTTCATCAAAACTCCGGCGGCGGGGCGGCCGCTTCGAGCTCTTCTGTAATAACTCGGAAAATACGACCCAATTTAAAATTTTTAAATTGGTGATTTCAAAGGAATTTGAGGAATTGAAATAGAATATTTCAATAAAATAGTGAATTGGAAATAGTGAGTCAGTTTGAAAATTTGAATTCAAACTTTGACTGACTGTGCAGGGTAGAAAATATAACGGATTTTAGCGAAACCAAAAATATTTAAATCTGTTAGTCAATACCTTTCTAACGAATCTGAAAAATCGAAGTTTCATAACGGGAATCAAAAGTTATGGCCGAATGAATTTTCAGAAGGGTCGGTATATGGAATATATAGCCCTGGAAAATTGATTTTTTGCATACGACCTCGGAATTCGACGAAACCACTTTTGTTGGGTCCGGGATGTCAAACTATTGCTAGGTTTCAAATTTCATAATTTTTGAAGCTAGTATGTGAGCGTGGCAAAAGAAAATGTGATTGGTCAATTTCTGTTAAATTGGATCGACCAGAAAATGGCCATTTTTCAAACGACCTCAGAATTCGACGAAACTAGTTTTGTTGGGACCGTAGCGTCAAAACATAGCTAGATTTATTTTTCTGGAATTTTTCGAATCAGTTTATGGCTCTGGCAAATTGAAATGTACGTTGAAATTTAAAAATTAAATGTTTTATACTTTAATTTGAAAAATAACTGACTGTAACAGTCGAATTGGCCAGCGAAACATATCCCATTGTGTCCGGAATGGGGGTATTTAGCTAGGGGCGACAGTCGTTGTGTTTAAAAAGGAGTTCGTTTGAGAAAACACTATTTAAAAATTAAATATAGTCCTCGGCCAATCAGAATTTTCCATTCATAAATTTTAAAAATAAAAAAAAAGAAAACCCCCCAAAATCAACGGTGAAACCCGTTCGAGACCTTCTCTCCTCCGCCGCCGCCGCTACCGCCACCTACAGCCTTCGCCACCGCCACCCCTCGACGCTCCTCCGTCCCCTCTTAAAATCCAACTAACCATCGCCACCCCTCGTCGCCTGTGCCGCTCGAATCGAAGCCCCAAAGTCCCGACCTTTCCACCGCCGCCGCCGCCGATCTGGACCACCAAACGCCACCAAACCACCACCGACAGGAAGCCCTCTCTTCCCTCTTCCACGTCCAACTCGCTGATCATCCCCTCGTGCCTCGATTTTCGCGAAAACTGTAAACCTAGTTTTGAAGCTTCGTGAAAGTGAGTTTTTCTTTGATCTTTACACTTTGAAAAATCATATCTTTTTGGTATGTTGACGAAATGCGATGAAACAGGAAACATCGGGACCGCAAGGAAGCTCTCTACCCAATAGAAGAAGCCGCAGATTTTTCTGACATCGTATCGATTTTTAGTGCTCCGAAAACCAATGTGAGAAATCTATATTAACATGAAATTTAATGGAAAATGTCGTGTATAATTTATATTAGCGAAATATAAATTACATACGTGTTGTATATCTCATGTACATGCGTAGTGTAAGCTATATAAGCGAAGTATGAATTTTACATGCATAGAATAATTGATGTATGTGTGGAAATGCAAGTGAAATATAGCAATTATATATATGTGTATATATATATATATATATATATATATATATTTACTCCCCTCGTCCACAAACCATGGACGATATTTATTGTTGTGAATTGGTGTGAAATATTGGATGAAAAATACGAATGGTTGAATAATAGTTTGTGGTTGATATTGTTTGGTTGTGATTGAAAAATACCCATTGGTGACTGAAATGAATTGGAAATATTTGTGGAAATAAAAATAAACATGCCGCCTGCGTGCGAATTAGATGCATGAATCCCCATTATAAAAAACCGCGAGGTTTTAAGGTAGAGCGAGGAGCCGTACTAGGGACGGTGCCGGTTTTAACTACCTTGCCGTTATGCTGCCGAAATTTTGAATAATCTTTGTGTGTTAGAATTATTTTCATATGTTGAAATAATTTTCATGCATAGAAATTAAAGCCATATGTTGAAACTATATCCATGTGTGGAAATGTTTGTGTGTTGAAAAGTGTTGTGTGAAAATTAAATTCATTTGTGAATGAATGAAGTGTTTTAACAATAAAAATTACATTTTTATATATATATGAAGTATGAAAAATATTCGCCTTATATAAATAGTTTCAACAACAAAAATCCCATCTTTAAAATATGAACAACATAAATAAAATGTCCATATGTGGAAATGCTCATTTGTTGAGAAGTGTGTGTAGTGGAAAGGTTCATGTGTTGAATAAAAAGATCGAACAATAAAAATTACATTTTTATTGAAACTATGAAGTGTTAAAACATCCATTTGTCGAATAAATATTTTAAATGATAAAAATATCATTTTTATCATATTTGTGATAAGCTAAAGGTATGCGGACGTTGAAATAAATATTTGTGAAAGAAATATTCTTTTTAACATGCATAGGAACCAAATAAAATAGTCATGTGTTGAAATCTATTTTGGTTCGCCAAAATTATCATCTATTGAAATGTGAAGTGTTAAAAATAGCCACTTGTTCAAATAAATGTGCATGAGTTGAAATATACATTAATTAGCTTATGATATGATTTTAGCCTATGCATTCAACATTAGAATGAATGGTGTTTTTAAACCAAAGTAAATCAAATATGAAATTGAATGGAAAATGATAAGTGATAGAAATTGTATATATGTACATGCATATCTATTGAACAGGTTAAAGCAAAGGGGCTAGAGAAGAGAAATAAAATTTTGTGCCCGACAAATAGGTACACATTTACTGTTTTGTTTGGGTGATGATTTTATGAGCCTGCTGGCTAGCCGCTTGGCTTTTTCCTTTTCTTTTTGATATGAGACGCCCGTGTGGCTATTTGGGAATTTTCCCAGACCCTCCCGTACAAAGGAGGTTATGGCGAAATTTTCCGAAATTTAAAGGCGTTAGTGAAATAATTGAAGTGGAAACGATATAGAAATTTTTGAATGAACTATATTTATATAAATATATAAATATAAATAGAATTAAAACGAAACGTGGCCGTGCAGTTCGTGTTTTGAAACTGTGATTTCAAACGACTAGTGCGGGAAATCCGACCATTGGATTTTCCCGAAACCGCAACCGTTGGGTTCGCCTTGGAAATATCTTTCCAACGGCACCAACTTTGTGAAGATCCGACGGTTGGATTGTCTGGAATGTTTAATTCAAAACTGAAGAAAAACAGCGCCAGAAACTATTATATTTATATATATATAAATATAATTAAATTAAATCGAATAACGACGTTGCAGTTCGTAAATTGAAATCGTAACTTCAAATGGCTAGTGTGGAAGATCCGACCGTCGGATTTTCCCAAAACTGAAACCGTTGGATTCGTTTTGAAATGACCTTCCTAATGATGTAAAATTTGTGAAGATCCAACGGTTAGATTTTCAGATATGTGTAAAACAAAATTAGTGAAAAGCAGCGCCAGTGCATCGATACGACCTGAAACGTCGTTTAATTAAATATAGCCATTTTAAATTAAATAAAAATGGCGATATATCGTTATAAAATATTATAGACGATATAGAGTGGAAATAAACCAATTTTATTGTGTTTGCTTGATATGTGATGGTTGAATGTATTTGACATGAGAATTATAACTAAATAACTGAAGTGTGAATGTTGAATAGTCCAACCATGTGATTAATTGATTTGAAAATCTAAATATACGTGGGTTATTTGAAAAGGCCGAGTTAATCTCATTTCAAATAATCGATCGACGTTGAGAAGTCGAAGAGTCGAAGACGGCTGAAGACCGACGATCTCCACATTGGATGGATGGGCGCTACTGATGGTCGTGATTGGAGTAGCTACCATGAAGGAATTGAAGTAGTAGCCGTCCGAACATACTGTTGATTGTACGGATATGCGAGGAATTGGTGCCTCCGGTTTCGTTCAGACCCAAAACGGACTTCTAAATGGACTGTGTGTCTGACATTGGATTCTATTCTGTGTTGATTGATCTCTGTTAAATATATATCTGTTTGGCGGCGGAGAATTTATTCTCTCGCTTAACGCCCTTCTCTGAGACGTACGAGCTCAGAGGTTATGTATTGACAGAAATCAGTCGCATGGAGTGGATTGCCTGTGTGGCATGCCTAAGTGGCATATGATCAAGGCTTCTGTTGCAAAGCAAAGTCTTGTGGTTGATGATCGAAGCATGGTCTGTGTGACGTAGCTTTGTGCATAACGTGAATTCGCGAGCCTCACACCCCGGTATGAGTCAAAAACGGGAGAAGGACCCAAGGAGTGCAAGACGTTTCTTTCTAGCTATGGTGGTGTCAGTGACCTCCCAGCCCTGACATTTATATCTACTTTTCACCTGTGTGGTTGTTGGAATACGAGGCGCCTCGATTATAGGTCTGTAAGGACCGGGAAACGTGTGTTCAGGAATAGTTAATCCTCAAAAGTAAGAGAGGACCAGCCTTGGAGGATCCAGGGGATTGCTGTGTGCGGTCCCGAGGCATTTGCTAGAGTGTCTCGAATCGGAGAGGAGCTTGCCCCTTGCCTCGACTCATGAAGGAATCCAATTTCCAATACGAAATATGCGGATGTGATTGTATTACTAGTATGGCGACATAGTAGATGGTAGCTATGCCGCCCAGGATTAATATTTATGATTGAATTTGCTTTTGAAACATATATGCACTAGTAATAATCCCAAACATTTTTGTTTTATACGTATGAAGCATTTTTTGCCATTATAAGGTAAAACTCTATCCTCCGGCTTGCGTTGCATTGTGTGATGGGACCTGAGTCTTATAATGGCTTCATTTTATAAAAAGCATTGCGATGATTTAATCATTTACTTTATTTCATGCACTAGCACTCATTGGAGTAAACCCGTTCCGCGAAAGTGGCGTGGTCCTTTGATTTGCCTTATTATTGTTGTTAATAAGTTGAGTAGATTTCTCATACCAGTCCCATGACTGACTCGTAGTTTGTTTCACCTTGCAAACTCGGGTGCCCTCATTTTCACATGGGCAGCCTAGTTACAGGTTTCTGACGCACCTTTTGGTTCATGGCGAGGCTTGACTACACCGTGCTGACTTGGATTTTCTCCGCCATTATTGTATCTATATTATGATTCCGCCATTGGCGATGTAGACTGATCTTTATTTTGAGTACCTCTTTATGTATGATTCCACCTCAGGCGATGGTGACTGATTATGTATCATTATGCACTAAGTTGTATCCTATTCTGTGCTTCTCTGATGTGATGATATCTATATGATTCCGCTGTCATATATGTGTAAATTATTCTATTTTCTGTTTATGCTTTTATCTGAGATCTGCTAATGATGATTAATGTGTTATATTCCAATGATTATCCTTAACACCGTGTAACGGGGTTTTGGGATCGTCACGGCTGGTATCAGAGCTTTGGTTAACCTTAGTTCTGGAGTCTAACACATTAAACACTTCATCAAAATAGAATCAGTAGTATTCTAAGGCGAGTCGCTCATTAGAGATAGGACTAGTAAAGTCCTAGAATGAGCCAAGCAGAATAGCAAAAATAATTGATCAGTCCATCGTTATCTTTCCGTAAAATTTTCTGCTTAGCTATGCAATAGACTATCATTTCTATTAGCTGACTTTTTCGTTGCTTATATAGAATTTGAAAAATGGCTACCAGAGCAGCCGCCGCTAGAGGAGGCCGTGCCAGCCGAGGCCGAGGAAGGGGAGAAGTCCCAGCTCAAGAAGGACCTTTGATACAACCTCCGGCAGCTCAATACTTCGAGCTTGACCGTGTAGCTAAGAGATATAAGAACTTAGGAGGCAAGACCTTCTCGGGAATTGGCACAGTGATAGAGACCCTTGCATGGCTCAAAACATGCGAGAAAATTCTTGAAGGCCTAAGGCTTGGAGACGAAAACAAAGCTATTATGGGCGCCTGGCTTATGCAGGAACAAGCTGAACTATGGTGGGAATCTCTTACCGCCGGGAATAGAGAAGCTGGAAGAACATGGGATGGATTTAAAGAACTCTTCAAGGAGAAATATGTCCCCGAACAAGCTCTAGAAAGAATGCACGATGACTTCGCCAATCTCCAGCAGGGGGATCTTTCCGTGCAGGATTATCTGAATAAATTTACACTATTGTCGCCCTATGCTCTGGAGCTCGTTGCTACCGCGAAATCCAAAAATAAGAGGTTTATCCTTGGGCTAAGACGACAATATCATGATAGAGCCATGGCCCATGTCAAGCTGGAATTCAACGAGCTGGTGGAAATGACATGCAACTATGAAGACCTTGATCAAAGGCATCTGGATCAGGATCGCGCTAGAAGCCAAGCCGGAAACAAGCGCAAGCCTGCTGTAAATCAAGGCGAGTCAAGCCAAGCAGCATCTTCAAAACCTCAGACTGGCAAGCCGCCAAGAGGAAATTGCTTTAACTGTGGTAAGCCGGGGCACTACTCAAACGTCTGTACAGCTCCGAAGAGGCAGAAGACAAATTCTCAAGGCTCGAGCCAAGGCTCTCAGAACCCTCGCTCGTGCTTCAATTGCCGTAAGACCGATCATCTGGTCAAAGACTGTCCTTTGCTGAAGAAAGCTACAGTAGCTCACGTCTATGACGGGTCGAGCCCGCCAGCTGCTTCCGACGGAGCAGGTAAACCTGATGTTTTGGGAGGTACCCTTACAATTAAAAATATTCCTGTTTTTGTATTGTTTGACACAGGTGCATCGCGTAGTTTTATTGCTAGACACACAATGCACAAATTAAAGCTAAAACAGAGAAAGCTTAAAGAATCGGTTGAAGTACATAACCCGATAGGGGGTCCTATTACTCTCAGTACATGTTGTAGAGTGCCAATCTCTTATTTTTTCTACAAATTTCCCATTAATTTGATTGTTATGGATTTTCCCGAATTCGACGTTATCCTTGGGTTAGAATGGTTAACGAAATACGAAGCCGAGGTAAATTGTGCAGAAAGAATCGTCAAAATTCGAACGGAGCTTGGACATATATATATACCTTGTCATGGTTCGAATCCGAATAGAGAAGAATTTTGGTCAGCATTAGAACTTATCCCCACTTCCATAGAAAAGATTCCGATTGTTAGAAACTATGCGAATGTGTTTGAAGAAGTTGAAAACTTACCTCCGCAAAGAGAAATAGAATTCCGAATCGATCTAATTCCCAATGCCAGACCAGTGGTACATCCAATTCGCAGAATGACTCCGAAAGAAAAAGAAGAATTAGGCGATCAAACTCATCAACTGTTATGGAAGGGTCTAATCAGACCGAGTTTTTCTAATTGGGGTGTAGCTGTTGTGTTTGTCCCAAAGTCAGAAGGTACTCTTCGATTAAGCGTTGATTACCGAGACCTCAACAAACAGACGCTCAAAAACAAGTATCCATTACCCCGCATTGATGATTTGCTAGACCAATTGAATGGGGCGAAGGTATTTTCCCGATTGGACCTAGCAACAGGTTTTCATCAATTGAGAATAGAAAAAGAGTGTGTTCCCTTGACAGCTTTCAGAGGTCCAGACATATTTTACGAATGGTTGGTAATGCCGTTTGGCCTATGCAACGCTCCAGCATACTTTGTCGATCTAATGAATAGAGTATTCAGGGGAGTTCTGAATAAATTTGTCCTCGTATTCATCGATGATATTTTAATCTACTCCAAATCAAAACCCGAGCATGAAAAACACTTAGAACAAGTATTGGAGATTCTAAGGAAGAACGTCTTCAAAGCCAAATTCTCTAAATGTGTCTTCTGGCAAGAAGAAGTCAAATTTCTCGGCCATGTCATGTTAGAGAAAGGAATTTCTGTTGACCCAAGAAAAATAACAACGATTCAAGACTGGAAACAACCCACTACTCCCACGAAAGTTAGAAGTTTTATGGGGTTGGCTAGTTATTATCGAAAGTTCGTTAAGGATTTTTCGAAGATATCCGGTCCGTTAACGAAACTCACAAAGAAACATGAGAAGTTTAAGTGGACTTCCGACTGTGAAGAAGCTTTCCAGGAATTGAAATTGAAGCTGACCACTGCTCCAGTGTTAACTATTATTGATGGCAATCAGGATTTAACGGTTTGGACAGATGCTTCTATTAGAGGTCTTGGTGCAGTGTTAATGCAGAGAGGCCAAGTAGTCGCTTATGCAAGCCGCCAACTGAAACCGCATGAGAAGAATTATGTAACTCATGATCTTGAGCTGCTAGCTATTGTTTTTGCTTTGAAAATCTGGAGGCATTATTTATTGGTCGAGAAATTTATACTGTACACAGATCATCAATCATTGAAGTATTTATATACCCAGAAAGATCTGAATCTGAGACAGCAGCGCTGGCTAGAATTTCTTGCAGCGTATGATCTTGATATCCTGTATACGCCAGGGAAGGCTAACGTTGTAGCGGATGCACTTAGTAGAAAGACCGCAATCGTTGCCCATCTTATAATTACACCTGGATTGATTGATAGGATTTCAGCCCTTCAAAAAGACGATGAATTCATTCAGAGAATCAGTCAGAGGGTCAAGGAAGGTGAAACCACGAGTTTTCGTATTGACAAAAGGGGGGTTCTCAGGTTAAATAATAGGATTTGCATTCCAAATATTCCAGGCCTTCGAAGAGAAGTGCTGAACGAATGCCATAAATCCAAATTTTGCATCCATCTTGGGGTGAGTAAAATGTACAACGATATCAAACGCACTTTCTGGTGGAAGGCAATGAAAAGAGATATTTCTTTGTATGTTAGCAGATGCCCTACTTGTCAATTGGTCAAGAGTGACCAACAGAAGCTAGCTGGACTGTTGCAACCGTTGGAAGTCCCAGGCTGGAAATGGGAACAGATTTCCATGGATTTCATAGATGGTTTGCCGCGAACCAGGAAAGGTAATGACAGCATTTGGGTAATCGTAGATCGCTTCACGAAGACTGCCCATTTTATACATGTCAGATCCAATAGAACTGCTCAAAGTCTAGCGCAGATATACTTCAAAGAAATTGTTAAGCTGCATGGAATTCCCATCAGCATAGTCAGTGATAGAGATCCCCTATTTACTAGCAAGTTCTGGGAGGCTTTCCAGACAGAAATGGGAACAAAACTGAATATGAGCACCGCTTATCACCCACAAACAGATGGCCAAACTGAGCGGGTGAATAGAATTCCAGAAGATTTATTGCGGGCTTGTATAATTGATTTTGGTGGATCATGGGAAGATCATTTGCATTTGGCCGAATTCTCATATAACAATAGTTATCAAGCAAGTTTGGGAATGTCGCCATTTGAAGCATTATATGGCAGACCCTGCAGATCTCCAGCATGTTGGGTAGAACCTGGCAATAGACTTGTATTAGGACCCGATATGATTAGAGAAGCATCTGATAAAGTGGACTTCATCAAGAAGCGTTTGAAAACTGCCCAAAGCCGACAGAAAAGTTATGCAGACTCTACAAGGAGAGATTTGACATTTGCTGTTGGTGATCATGTTTATTTGAAGGTTTCTCCGATGAGAGGAGTAATCAGATTTGGCAAGACTGGGAAGTTGGCACCGAGATTTATTGGTCCCTTTC
Source organism: Allium sativum (assembly GCA_030737875.1). Taxonomy (NCBI): domain Eukaryota; kingdom Viridiplantae; phylum Streptophyta; class Magnoliopsida; order Asparagales; family Amaryllidaceae; genus Allium; species Allium sativum. The sequence goes on along the minus strand of CM060919.1, from coordinate 790,464,513 downwards.
CTATACTTGAGCGAATTGGAACTCTTGCTTATAGGGTTCAATTGCCAGATTGGTTGCCTGGAGTGCACAATGTATTTCACGTATCTCAACTTAGAAGACATGTGCATGATCCAGATCTTGTTGTAGAAGAAGCAGCGCAACGGGATGTGGAGATAACTCCAGAATTAGCACTCAGAAGAGAGCCATTAAAGATTCTTGGCAAAGAAACTAGAGAACTCAGAAGCAAAAAGGTTCATTTAGTTAAAGTGCAGTGGAGCAGTGATCCTAGAGACTGTACTTGGGAAACTGAGGAAAGTATTAAGCAAGTTTACCCCAAATGCAGAGTGGATATCTCTAACTAACTCCGGTGCAAGGTACCTTTACAATACTTTGCATTTACATTTTATTTCCTACTTTACTGTTGTTTCCTTTTCGAGGACGAAAAGTTTTAAGTGGGGGAGATTGTAATAACCCGGAAAATACGAGCCAATTTAAAAATTTTAAATTTGTGATTTCAAAGGAATTTGAGCAATTGAAATAGAATATTTCAATAAAATAGTGAATTGGAAATAGTGAGTCAGTTTGAAAATTTGAATTCAAACTTTGACTGACTGTGCAGGGTGGAAAATATAACGGATTTTAGCGAAACCAAAAATATTTAAATCTGTTAGTCAATACCTTTCTAACGAATCTGAAAAATCGAAGTTTCATAACGGGAATCAAAAGTTATGGCCGAATGAATTTTCAGAAGGGTCGGTATATGGAATATATAGCCCTGGAAAATTGATTTTTTGCATACGACTTCGGAATTCGACGAAACCACTTTTGTTGGGTCCGGGATGTCAAACTATTGCTAGGTTTCAAATTTCATAATTTTTGAAGCTAGTATGTAAGCGTGGCAAAAGAAAATGTGATTGGTCAATTTATGTTAAATTGGATCGACCAGAAAATGGCCATTTTTCAAACGACCTCAGAATTCGACGAAACTAGTTTTGTTGGGACCGTAGCATCAAAACGTAGCTAGATATATTTTTCTGGAATTTTTCGAATCAGTTTATGGCCCTGGCAAATTGAAATGTACGTTGAATGTTAAAAATTAAATGTTTTATACTTTAATTTGAAAAATAACTGACTGTAACAGTCGAATTGGCCAGCGAAACATATCCCATTGTGTCCGGAATGGGGGTATTTAGCTAGGGGCGACAGTCGTTGGGTTTAAAAAGGAGTTCGTTTGAGAAAACACTATTTAAAAATTTAATATAGTCCTCGGCCAATCAGAATTTTCCATTCATAAATTTTAAAAAAAAAAAAAAAGAAAACCCCCCAAAATCAACGGCGAAACCCGTTCGAGACCTTCTCTCCTCCGCCGCTGCCGCTACCGCCACCTACAGCCTTCGCCACCGCCACCCCTCGACGCGCCTCCGTCCCCTATTCAAATCCGACTAACCATCGCCACCCCTCGTCGCCTATGCCGCCCGAATCGAAGCCCCAAAGTCCCGACCTTTCCACCGCCGCCGCCGCCGATCTGGACCACCGAACGCCACCAAACCACCACCGACAGGAAGCCCTCTCTTTCCTCTTCCACGTCCAACTCGCTGATCATCCCCTCATGCCTCGATTTTCGCGAAAACTGTAAACCTAGTTTTGAAGCTTCATGAAAGTGAGTTTTTCTTTGATCTTTACACTTTGAAAAATCATATCTTTTTGGTATGTTGACGAAATGCGATGAAACAGGAAACATCGGGACCGCAAGGAAGCTCTCTACCTAATAGAAGAAGCCGCGGATTTTTCTGACATCGTATCGATTTTTAGTGCTCCGAAAACCAATGTGAGAAATCTATATTAACATGAAATTGAATGGAAAATGTCGTGTATAATTTATATTAGCAAAATATAAATTACGTACGTGTTGTATATCTCATGTACATGCGTAGTGTAAGCTATATAAGCGAAGTATGAATTTTACATGCATAGAATAATTGATATATGTGTGGAAATGCAAGTGAAATATAGCAATTATATATATATATATACTCCCCTCGTCCACAAACCATGGACGATATTTATTGTTGTGAATTGGTGTGAAATATTGGATGAAAAATACGAATGGTTGAATAATTGTTTGAGGTTGATATTGTTTGGTTGTGATTGAAAAATACTCATTGGTGATTGAAATGAATTGGAAATATTTGTGGAAATAAAAATAAACATGTCGCCTGCGTGCGAATTAGATGCATGAATCCCCATTGTCAAAAACCGCGAGGTTTTAAGGTAGAGCAAGGAGCCGTACTAGGGACGGTGCCGGTTTTAACTACCCTGCCGTTATGCTGCCGAAATTTTGAATAATCTTTGTGTGTTAGAATTATTTTCATATGTTGAAATAATTTTCATGCGTAGAAATTAAAGCCATAAGTTGAAACTATATCCATGTGTGGAAATGTTTGTGTGTTGAAAAGTGTTGTGTGAAAATTAAATTCATTTGTGAATGAATGAAGTGTTTTAACAATAAAAATCACATTTTTATATATATATGAAGTATGAAAAATATTCGCCTTATATAAATAGTTTCAACAACAAAAATCCCATCTTTCCAATATGAACAACATAAATAAAATGTCCATGTGTGGAAATGCTCATTTGTTGAGAAGTGTGTGTAGTGGAAAGGTTCATGTGTTGAATAAAAAGATCGAACAATAAAAATTAAATTTTTATTGAAACTATGAAGTGTTAAAACATCCATTTGTCGAATAAATATTTTAAATGATAAAAATATCATTTTTATCATATTTGTGATATGTTAAAGGTATACCGACGTTGAAATAAATATTTGTGAAAGAAATATTCTTTTTAACATGCATAGGAACCAAATAAAATAGTCATGTGTTGAAATCTATTTGGGTTTGCCAAAATTATCATCTATTGAAATGTGAAGTGTTAAAAATAGCCACATGTTCAAATAAATGTGCATGAGTTGAAATATACATTAATTAGCTAATGATATGATTTTAGCCTATGCATTCAACATTAGAATGAATGGTGTTTTTAAACCAAAGTAAATCAAATATGAAATTGAATGGAAAATGATAAGTGATAGAAATTGTATATATGTACATGCATATCTATTGAACAGGTTAAAGCAAAGGGGCTAGAGAAGAGAAATAAAATTTTGTGCCCGACAAATAGGTACACATTTACTGTTTTGTTTGGGTGATGATTTTATGAGCCTGTTGGCTAACCGCTTGGCATTTTCCTTTTCTTTTTGATATGAGACGCCCGTGTGGCTATTTGGGAATTTTCCCAGACCCTCCCGTACAAAGGAGGTTATGGCGAAATTTTCCGAAATTTAAAGGCATTAGTGAAATAATTGAAGTGGAAACGATATAGGAATTTTTGAATGAACTATATTTATATAAATATATAAATATAAATAGAATTAAAACGAAACGTGGCCGTGCAGTTCGTGTTTTGAAACCGTGATTTCAAACGACTAGTGCGGGAAATCCGACCATTGGATTTTCCCGAAACCGCAACCGTTGGGTTCGCCTTGGAAATATCTTTCCAACGGCACCAACTTTGTGAAGATCCGACGGTTGGATTGTCTGGAATGTTTAATTCAAAACTGAAGAAAAACAACACCAGAAACTATTATATTTATATTTATAAATATAATTAAATTAAATCGAATAACGACGCTGCAGTTCGTAAATTGAAATCGTAACTTCAAATGGCTAGTGTGGAAGATCCGACCGTCGGATTTTCCCAAAACTGAAACCGTTGGATTCGTTTTGAAATGACCTTCCTAATGATGTAAAATTTGTGAAGACCCAACGGTTAGATTTTCAGATATGTGTAAAACAAAATTAGTGAAAAGCAGCGCCAGTGCATCGACACGACCTGAAACGTCGTTTAATTAAATATAGCGGTTTTAAATTAAATAAAAATGGCGATATATTGTTATAAAATATTATAGACGATATAGAGCGGAAATAAACCAATTTTATTGTGTTTGCTTGATATGTGATGGTTGAATGTATTTGACATGAGAATTATAACTAAATAACTGAAGTGTGAATGTTGAATAGTCCAACCATGTGATTAATTGATTTGAAAATATAAATATACGTGGGTTATTTGAAAAGGCCGAGTTAATCTCATTTCAAATAATCGATCGACGTTGAGAAGTCGAAGAGTCGAAGACGGCTGAAGACCGACGATCTCCACATTGGATGGATGGACCCTACTGATGCTCGTGATTGGAGTAGCTACCATGAAGGAATTGAAGTAGTAGTCGTCCGAACATACTGTTGATTGTACGGATATGCGAGGAATTGGTGCCTCCGGTTTCATTCAGACCCAGAACGGACTTGTAAATGGACTGTGTGTCTGACATTGGATTCTATTCTATGTTGATTGATCTCTGTTAAATATATATCTGTTTGGCGGCGGAGAATTTATTCTCTCGCTTAACGCCCTTCTCTGAGACGTACGAGCTCAGAGGTTATGTATTGACAGAAATCAGTCGCATGGAGTGGATTGCCTGTGTGGCACGCCTAAGTGGCATATGATCAAGGCTTCTGTTGCAAAGCAAAGTCTTGTGGTTGATGATCAAAGCATGGTCTGTGTGACGTAGCTTTGTGCATAACGTGAATTCGCGAACCTCACACCCCGGTATGAGTCAAAAACGGGAGAAGGACCCAAGGAGTGCACGACGTTTCTTTCTAGCTATGGTGGTGTCAGTGACCTCCCAGCCCTGACATTTATATCTACTTTTCACCTGTGTGGTTGTTGGAATACAAGGCGCCTCGATTATAGGTCTGTAAGGACCAGGAAACGTGTGTTCAGGAATAATTAATCCTCAAAAGTAAGAGAGGACCGGCCTTGGAGGATCCAGGGGATTGCTGTGTGCGGTCCCGAGGCATTTGCTAGAGTGTCTCGAATCGGAGAGGAGCTTGCCCCTTGCCTCGACTCATGAAGGAATCCAATTTCCAATACGAAATATGCGGATGTGATTGTATTACTAGTATGGCAACATAGTAGATGGTAGCTATGCCGCCTAGGATTAATATTTATGATTGAATTTGCTTTTGAAACATATATGCACTAGTAATAATCCCAAACATTTTTGTTTTATACGTATGAAGCATTTTTGGCCATTATAAGGTAAAACTCTATCCTCCGGCTTGCGTTGCATTATGTGATGGGACCTGAGTCTTATAATGGCTTCATTTTATAAAAAGCATTGCGATGATTTAATCATTTACTTTATTTCATGCACTAGCACTCATTGGAGTAAACTCGTTCCGCGAAAGTGGCGTGGTCCTTTGTTTTGCCTTATTATTGTTGTTAATAAGTTGAGTAGATTTCTCATACCAGTCCCATGACTGACTCGTAGTTTGTTTCACCTTGCAAACTCGGGTGCCCTCATTTTCACATGGGCAGCCTAGTTACAGGTTTCTGACGCACCTTTTGGCTCATGGCGAGGCTTGACTACACCGTGCTGACTTGGATTTTCTCCGCCATTATTGTATCTATATTATGATTCCGCAATTGGCGATGTAGACTGATCTTTATTTTGAGTACCTCTTTATGTATGATTCCGCCTCAGGCGATGGTGACTGATTATGTATCATTATGCACTAAGTTGTATCCTGTTCTGTGCTTCTCTGATGTGATGATATCTATATGATTCCGCTGTCATATGTGTGTAAATTATTCTATTTTCTGTTTATGCTATTATATGAGATCTGCTAATGATGATTAATGTGTTATATTCCAATGATTATCCTTAACACCATGTAATGGGGTTTTGGGATCGTCACATCTTCGACGTGAGCTGCTCCGATCGACAGCTGGCGATCCCCTGGCATGATCGACGGGGGAAATCGTGGTCAAGATATGGGTTTTGGGCGTCCAGGAAGAGAAACGATGAGGGAGGAGGTTAATTAATTAAATTAATTATTATTTAGTTATATAAATTGTATTTAATGTTTATAACATCGTATCTCCTTCATACGAGGTCCAAATCCGACGATTTAAAATGCGTTGGACTCGTCTCGATGAGCACTTCAACGTGGAACTGACCAAAATGAAAATGGAGCAGATTAGAATTTCAGGCAAATTCAAATCCGAACGTTATTAATTGCCAATTAAAGAATGACGGAGTGGAAACCGACTGTGAGAACTCTTTCTCACTCAAACTATTTTACAGTTAAATATATCCTAGGTTGCAGACGGGGCTTAGTAGCTCCTAACACTATCTATTTGTACAAACTGTGATTGTTTGTTTGGATTGTATTATGGGAAAATTGAATGTATTGGTGTTGATTGTGATGCTGAAATGTTTAAAATCAAAAAAATAATTTAGTATTATTTTGAGGTAGTTGAAATTAAATTATAAATATTAATTTATAATTTAAATAGCGAAAATTGGTTAAATAGAAAAATAATTCAAACTGAATTATAATTGGTTAAATTTATTAACCAATAATTTATTTAAACAGACTGTTCTTGTTTGAAAACCCCACATGGGTGTTGGGATGATATTTGACATACACGAATCTCGATATTTTGTTATATGTTAATAGATGGATCGACAAACTGTGATAAGCGTTATTTTAATTATTTAACGCTTATACATTAGTGAATTGCACTCTGGATGTGAATTGACTATTTAATAGTTTTTTATCACTATTTTTTAATACATGAGATGTATGGAATCCATATACACAAAATTATATGGTAATTAATTGAGTCTAGTTCCAATTCAGAAATAAAGAATAGTTTTAAAATAATATATATTATAGTTTTCAAATAATATTCAGTATAGTTTTCAAATAATATGAAGTATAGTTCTCAAATAATATTCAGTGAAGAATAAGAATATGATTTTGATTTCCAATTTTGGATGGATGCAAAAATGTTGAAATATTCATAACTATAATGAATATAAAGTCGAGTTGAGTAGTTAATCGTCATTTTAACTCGAACGGTTTTATCGATTGATTTTATTTATTTTATAATGAATATCAAAAAGTGAATTCAAAATCTGATATTTTGAAAATATTTTCATTTTAATATTATAATAATAAGGAATATTCAATTTTGATTTGAAAATTGAAATGAAATTGAAATCATTTTAAAATGAAATTTAAACGAATATATTAAAGAATATTCAGTTTGATTTGAAAATTGAAATGAAATTGAAATCGTTTTAAATGAATTTAAAATGAATATATTAAGGAATATTCAATTTTGATTTGAAAATTGAAATGAAATTGAAATCGTTTTAAAATGAATTTAAAACGAATATATTAAGGAATATTCAATTTTGATTTGAAAATTGAAATGAGACTGAAATCGTTTTAAAATGAATTTAAAACGAATTTATAAAGGAATATTCAATTTTGATTTAAAATTGAAATAGAAGAGGAAATCGTTTTTAAAACGAATTTATAAAATATGATTTAAATGGAAGTCGACGATATATATATTATATATGTATATATTTAATGGCTCGAATAGAACGCGCTGCGCTGCGACTGTTCTCGAAGTTCGACCATTGACTTCGAATTGACATTATGGGAGATCCGACCGTCGGATTCTCCTAAAACTGGAACCATTAGGTTTGTATCAAAAAGATCTTTCCAAGGAATATAAGAGATTTGAAATTTAACGGTTGGATTTGAAATTGTGTCTAGATCAAATTTGGAGAAAGTCATTGTAAATGCAGTTTGATGACTATTTGTGGAAATCGACTGAAACAGCCTTAATAAAATTATTAAAAATACTAATAATTTGTGTAAAATCATAATAAATGATTTGGAAAGAATTGGGATGAAAAATTCCATATTTAAAAAGATAAAAATATATTTTTATCAAAATAAACTAGTTATTAACTAGAAATTAATCCAATGGTTTTAAATAAATAAATTTGATAGGGAAATAGTTTTAATTTAACCAGGATTTTTCCAATGTATGAATCAGAATGGATTTAAATAGAAATCATTTTCGAGATATTTCGATATTGGATTCCGTGACTATACGGATATTGTGGAGGAATTTGGAAGATAATTATATATCGTTATTCCCCATACGATATGTGTTGGTTTCCGAATTTAACTTGAATATAAGCCGATATTATTTCTGTTTAGAGCTTTATATTTAATATTAAAGTGGATTTTGGGTTTGTCCTGAATAGTGTCTTTAGTAACACTGTTCTTAAACCCTGCGGTGAAAAGAATAAATCTTTTAATTAAGATTATTAGAGTTTCTAATTATATTTAGTAATTGAAATAAAATGGAATGTGAATTAGGTTTATTATGAACCGTGTTTTTAACGGCATTCGTTCTTTAACACAATTAACAACGAAATGTGATTTGGGATATATAATTCTTTTAATTAAGATAATGGAATTTTCCAAAGTAAAGTTTTTCCAATTTAATATATTAAATTGGAATTGAATCGAATTCAATTTGGTAATAATCAAGATGTGCTTCTGTGGAAGAAGACTATTAATATATATGGAATTTAAATTGTCGTTATTCCATATATATTATTAGTCGGATACGGAAATTGATATCGATTATATATATTGATCTGTTTTCTGTGAAGATTCCATAGATAATGGAATAAGATTTTGGGATTATCATATACTGTGTTTTAAATGACATTGGTTCTTTAGCCCAGTTAAAGACAGAATTACATGTCTAACATTGTATTTCGAACCGTATTGTTGATCTTTTCTAAATATATATCTGTTTGGTGGTGGAGAATTTATTCTCTTTCTTAACACCCTTCTCTGAGACGTACAAGCTTAGAGGTTATATATCGGCAGAAATCAGTGGTACGGTGTTGATTGTCAGTGTAGTAAGTTTGATTTCTCAAAGTTGAATAATAGTTAAATAATGATTGTCGGAAGATTAAAACTACGTGAAGTTTTAAAGAATCTTTAATTAGATTGAAATGTGAATGGGATAATTTAAATTATCAAACATGGGAAATGATCAAGAATGGAGTATCACTAGTTTTGCTCCAAGCGATAGTTAAATCTTTAATTGGATTTGAACGTGAAATGGTAATTGAATTTACTGATAACACCATGGTTTTAGATATGGAGTATTACCAGTTTTTCTCCAGGGGATGAATAGGTTGGGATTGAAAAATAAAATAAATGATTACTTTGGTAAGGTTCGATAATCCCGACTAGTTGGTAAACCTTAATTTGGTTTAGAATTGATATCCAAAAGAAGATTAAAGTATAAATTTAAAAGAATTTGTATTTGATAAAATTAATGGGAACCTTTCCCAAAGGATATGAATATTTGAATAAAAGAATATTCAGAATTGGAATGAGGCATATGTTGTGTTTTTATAGCACTTGATTATAAGATACGTGAATTATTCGGAAAGGTCGGGTTTATGCCTATTTCGAGTAACTGATTCGACGATAAGTCGATAACGAAGACGGCGGTTGAAGACCGGAGTTCTTCACATCGTTTGGATGATAACTCATGTCTTGATTGGGCTGTACACCCAAGACAAGGTAATAAGTGGTGATCATCCAGACGTACTTGGAGATCGACCGGATATGCAAGGACCTCTCTCCTATATTGGACATATGGGACAAGGAATAAGGTGCCTTCGGTTTCGTTCAAACCTAGAACGGACTTGTAAATGGATGTGTGTTTGATATTGGATTTTATTCTATGTTGATTGATTTCTATTAAATATATATCTGTTTGGTAGCGGAGAATTTATTCTCTTGCTTAACACCCTTCTCTGAGAGGTATGAGCTAAGAGGTTATATATTGATAGACATCAGTTGCATGGCGTGAATTGTTAGTATGGCACGCATGGATGCAGTGATCAAGGCTTCTGTTGAAAAGAAGAGTCTTGTGGTTGATGATCAAAGCACGACTTTAAATAGCATAGCTTTGTGTATAGCATTAATTCGCCAGCTCACACCCGGTATGAGTCAAAAAGGGGATCAGACTGCTGTGATGACCCGTAACTTCCCTGGTAAGGAAAGCCCGGATTACCTTGAGAACAGGACAAAATAGAACGCAGACGGAAGAACATTTCAATGCTTATTACAACAATTCCATCAGAATACAAGAATATACAGAGTATGAATAAATATTATACAACAGAGAAATATCATAGATTACAATAAATTACATAGCAGCGAAAAAATAATATAAAACACAACTGAAAGTAATACACGGATTCAGAGCTTTCCGAGCATCGTTCCAGCTGTAAATCAGGATCCTGTGAATATAAATCTGCAAAACCGAAACTACTAGCTGCTCGTGTAGAAAATAGGGGCACCTAGAGTTTAGGTTAAAAAAATAAATTCCAGGTCAGTCATGTGACTGGTGTGAGAACTAAAACAGTTATTTAAACTTTACTTTAAAAGAGAGTAATTCAAGGGACCACGCCGTATAACACGGAACGAGTTTCCTCCCAAGAATACCAGTGCATATAACAAAACAACGCAATGCTTTTTGGAAAAATGAAGCTATTATAAGACCCAGGTCCCATCACACAATGCAACGCAAACCGGAGGATACGGTTTTCCCTTATAATAGCCAAATAATGCTTGATACATTTAAAAACAAGTCATTTGATACTATTATAAGTGTACAGTGTCAAAACAATTTCAATCATAAATATCAATCATAGGCGGCATGGATACCATCTATCATGTCACCATACTAGGCTCTACAAATAAAATCGAAATATCTCGTATTGGAAATTGGATTTCCGTCACGAGTCGAGGCAAGGGGCAAGCTCCTCTCCGCTTCGAGACACTCTAGCAAATGCCTCAGGACTACACACTCTGGGTAACCCCTGGATCTCCAGGGCCGGTCCACACTTACGTTAGTGGATTAGTATTCCTGAACACACGTTTCCCGGTCCAAACAGACCTAAAATCGAGGCGCCTCATCCAACAACCACATAGGTGAAAAGTATATAAATGTCATGGCTGGTAAGTCACTGACACCACCAAAGCTAGAAAGAAACATCATGCTCTCCCTGCAGTCCTTATCCCGTTTTTAACTCATACCGAGGTGTGAGGCTCGCGAATTCACGTTATACACAAAGCTATGCCACCAAGGCCGTGCTTTGATCATCAACCACAAGACTTTGCTTTTCAACAGAAGCCTTGATCAATTGCCACTTAGGCGTGCCACATAGGCAATTCATGCCATGCGACTGATGTCCATCGATATACAACCTTTGAGCTCGTACGTCTCAGAGAAGGGCGTTAAGCAAGAGAATAAATTCTCCGCCACCAAACAGATGTATATTTAATGGAGATCAATCAACACAGAATAAAATCCAATGTCAGACACACAGTCCATTTACAAGTTCGTTTTGGGTCTGAACGAAACCAGAGGCACTTTCCTCGCATATCCATCGATCTCCTAGTACGTCTGGACGACCACTAACTGATTCCCTCATCTTGGGTGTACAGCCCAATCAAGATCATCAGTAATCTCCCAGACGATGTGAAGACTTCCGGTCTTCAACCACCTTCTTCATCTTCGACATATCGTCGAATCGGTTATTCAGAATGGGTATAAACCCGGCCTTTCTGAATGACCCGCGTATATAATAAACAAATGTTACACAAACACAACATACGCCTCATTCCAATTCAACAGTCACTAACCGTAAATTAGCAAGAGAACAATTTCCCAAATATTAATCCCAAAGGCCGAAACCAACATCAGATCAATATCCATGAGACAACTCATCTTAGCTAACCTATAGTTAGTTTCTAAATTTCACATTCTTAGGGAAAGGTTCCCATTAATTTTATCGAAGATAAATTCTTCTAAATTTATTCTTTAATCTTCCTTTGGATGTTATTTCAAACCATGTTAAGGTTTTCCAAACTAGTCGGGATTAGCGACCCACACCGAAGTAATTATTTATTTTATTTCCCAATCCCAACCTATTCATCCCATGAAGCAAAACTGGTAACACTCCATATCTAACACCACGGTGTTATCGGTAAAATTAATTACCATTTCACGTTCAAATCTAATTAAAGATTTAACTATTGCTTTGGTGCAAAACTGGTGATACTCCATTCTCGCTCACTTTCTAAATTTGATAATTTAAATTACCAATTCACGTTTCAATCTAATTACAGATTCATTAAAACTCCTTTTACTGGGTTAAAGAACTAATGTCATTTAAAACACAGTTCACGATATCCACAAATCAATTCTAATTCAATTAAAATCAAATATATTAGAAATTCTAATTACTTAAAACCCCTTTCAAATCCAATTTATTTATTTAAAAATAATTGGGTTTTAAATTTAGTTCAAAACTAGTTCATTTCGATAAAAATCTATTTTTATCTTTAAAAATTTAGGGTTTTTCACCCCAGTTCTTCACAAATCATTTCATATAATTTTACACAAATTATTCATATTTTTGATAATTTTATCAAGGCCTGTGCAGTCGATTTCCAACAACGGCCATCGAACTGCACTTACAGCGACCTTTTCTGAAATTGATTTGGACATATCTCCAAATCCAACCGTTAGATTTCAAATTTCTAATATTCGTTAGAAAGCTCTTTTCGATACGAACCCAACGGTTCCGGTTTTAGGAGAATCAGATGGTCGGATCTCCCGTAGTGTCCATTCGAAGTCAATGGTCGAAATTCACGAACTGCCGCGGGCGGCGCGTTCTATTCAGGCCATTATATTATATATATAATATGTAATATATATTTTGTCGATTTCTATTTAAAACGAATTTTATAAATAGTTTTAAATTCGTTTGAAAACAATTTCAACTTCCATTTCAAATTCAAATCAAAATTGAATTTTCCCTTACAAATTCTTTTTACATTCATTTCTATTTGATTTCAATTCAAATCGATTTCAATTCTATTTCAGTTCGTTTTCAATTGAATTCAATTCAATTCAAATTCGTTTTCTATTCAATTCAATTCAAATTCGTTTTCCTATTCAATTCAATCCAAATTCGTTTTCTATTCAGTTCAATTCGAATTCGTTTTCTATTCAATTCAATTCAAATTCGTTTTCTATTCAATTCGAATTCGTTTTCTATTCAATTCAATTCGAATTCGAATTCCTGTTATAAATATTCGATTTTTATCTCTTTTCAATATTCATTATAAAAACGAATATAATCGATATAAATATCGTTCGTGTCAAAATAGCGCATCTCTAATCAACACGGCTTTTTATTTTTCAATAACTTCGTTATTCTATTCAACAAATGAATCTATATTTCTTTCAATACATGACTAATCTCAACGGATGAGTACTGTCAACACGCGACTATTTTTGTTATTTAATATATTTTATAAAAATTATGGTATCTATCGTTTGATTTCAAATCAGACTCCAACCGTAAAGTAGTAAGAGAACGATTCCCTAAATATTAACCCCGAAGGCCGAAACCAACATCAGACCAATATCCAGGAGACCACTCATGTTATCTATTTTCCAGTTAGTTTCTAATTTTATATATGATAAAGATGTAAATTTTATTGTTAAAATATTTCGTTCAACACATGACTAATCTCAACGGATGAGTACTGTCAACACATGAACCTTTATTTTATAATATTCTTTGTTTTTCCAATTGGAATGAGGCCCAATCAATTACCATATAAAGTTAATTATATGGATTCTATACAACACATGTATATAATAGCAACGATAAATAATCAACCATCATCCAAAGTGCACTACACTGTATAAGCATCAAATAAAGATATCTAACGCTTATAACAGCCCGTCGATCCATCGATCGACATACAACTAATTACTGGGGTTAGTGTATGCCGTATTTTATCCCAATACACGTATGGGGTTTCAAACAATCAAACACAGATTTTATTGGTGCAGTTGGGCGATGTGTAAAATTTATCGTCCCAATTAATGTCCTTCAAATAGGTGTACATAAACAAACCTTCCGGTTTGTAAATGAATATTTATTTTTCACGTTCACATTAAAAATTATATTTTTAACGACCAAATTATTTGATTCAACCTATGTATATTCTATTCGGTTCATTTATTAAAAAAATTAATATCTTTATTTTTCTAACTTATTTTAGAAAATTTCGGCGGCATAACGGCACGATACTTGAAACGGGACAAGGCCTAGCCTTATCCCCGGTCTAATAATGGCCCACACCATCCACAAATCAATCAAATCCATTCCATTTCACCAAACAATGAAATTCAAATCAAATAATCTAACCAACTACACAACCAAACAAACAAGTCCATGGTCTGTGGACGATGGTGTCGGGTGCTACTAAACACCGTCTACATCCTAGTATATATTTATATGACAAGAAAAGAAAAGTTAAAGTGAGAAGTTCTCACCGACTAGCTAATACAAATGCCACGACTCTTCTTATGCAGAAGCCATCACTGTTCTCGCCTTTTGTCACTTTCGTTGCCCGTAGCCACCACATACATAAAAATCACATTTTTATACCGCTACTATATAGATAAAAATTCTATTTTTACAACGCTACTATATAGATAAAAATTCTATTTTTACAACGCTACTATATAGATAAAAATTCTATTATATATATATATATATATAAAACTGATTTTTATCATTCTATTTAAATATATAAAACTGATTTTTATCATCCTATTGCTTACATTAAACAAAATAATTAGTTTAAGTAAAATGATAAAAATAACACCTTTCTTCTTTGTGTCGTTCGAACCCAGGTTTCGCCATCCATTCCTCCATCTCGCCCTCCAATTCAGACTGCGGGCTGTCGATCAAGAAGTGCCGCCGCCAGATTTTGTACGTCACTTGAACTGGACGGAGCGACAGTGGGAACGCGACTTCAGGTGGGGTTATGGAGATACTGACGTCGCCGCGAGGTGATTGTTCAGGGGAGGAGGTGGCGAGCAGCGGCCGATGGAGGGGGAAGCGGCGGCGAAGGGACGTGGCGAACGATGGCGGCATCGAGGTTGCGGTCAGGGGTGATTCGATCTTTCGATCGATTTGTTTTTCTTTATTGAAAATAAACTGGAGGCGGCTAAACGTTTTGGCCCAATAACTAGGGTTTAGGGAATATGAGTGGCATTTATATTATATAATTTATTAATATTTAATTTGTTTAATTACTTGTTCAACTCATGAGCTCCATACGAACTCTAACGACTGACGCCCCTAGCTAAATACCCCCATTCCGAACACAATGGAATATGTTCTGCAAGCTGATTCGACTGTTCTATAAGTTTTCGTCAAAATCAACATATAACTCTATATATTGAATTTGAACGTGCATTTCAAATTACCGGGGTCACATACCAACTCGAAAAATTCCCAAAAAATATTTTCTAGTTTCGTATTGACGATACGGTCCTAACAAAACTAATTTCATCGAATTCTGAGACTGTTTGAAAAATGGCTGTAACACCCCACCTCCGCTAGGGTCACTCACAAAGGGAATGTCCTAGTTTTGGAGGGGTATTATCTAGTAAACAGGCACATAGATAACATAAGACAGAACATAGATAAAATAGAGTATATAAAGCAGTGGATATAAACTTTAAAACCAAATCTCATTACTGAAAAATAGAGTCAAAACCTCTTACATCAAAATGCCAATTCATTATTTCATTACATCAAGTTCTAAAGAAGCAAAGTACTTAAAACAACATAAGTACTTAAAACAACATAAGTAAAATATTATTCCCCAAAAAATGCATGAGTGCAGCCATAGCATAGCTCAAGACCAAACCGTACATGAGCTGTCAGAAAGCAAGCAAAGTCCAAGCTAAGAGCTAGAGTTTCCTCCTTGAGAACCTGGGGGGAGGGGAAACAAAAGACAAAGAGGCGAAAGAAAACGGGTTAGTCAAAAAGACTGGTAAGCCCTAGTGACTATCAGCATAGAAACTAGTAAAGTTAACAAGACATGAATAAACTGGAATTAAACATAGGAATGATGATAATTCTGACATGATAACTAAGCTAACAAGATAACTCAAGTCTAACATTGCGTATTCAAGGTTCGCCATACCAACTATACTGGTATACTAATCCCGTGTCAACTATAAATCAAGAAATAATCCCTTGGCCCAATATCGTGAAGTGACCCAATTCGGGGTCCAACGGTATGATCTAATCGATCGGCTCCCTACAAGTCTAGCTCGTCGTGTGTATGTGTCATACAACACTATCACGAATGTAGTCACCTGTGCTAGGTCCACCATAAGGTGTATCAAGCCCTAGGGTGCCAACCACCGACACGAATCAAGAATGCACAGATAATCCTACTGATGCCCAATGCCTGCTTTTTCAACTCCGGACTAAGTGCACGACCCTAGTCCGCCTGAACCTACAATGGCACACCAACTCAGCCGGCGTTCTGGTCGCTTACAATCAGCCCAGCAATCGTGCCCCACCCTGCCTAGTCCCAGGGTACCGTGATACATCTAGTGGGTTACTGTTGAAAAGGACCGCTTAACTAGGGTTTCGTTCAGCAGGTTAAGTTGTCATTTAAAATCGAGACTTAACCCCATCTACGTGTTATGTCAAATTGACTAAGTGTGTTGTTCTAGTTCAAGACTTAGTCCTACGAATCATGTGTCAGGTTGGTTAAGTGTGTTCAAGCGGTTCATGACTTAACCCTATCAAATCAACATGTCAAATTGGTTAAGTATATTCAAGTGGTCCATGACTTAACCCTATCCAGTGGCATTAATTTACTTAATGCACCCCTAACCTCTCACATTAGACTTGGTTATGGTTACTGGATGTGCCGGGCGGGTCCGGGCAGTTTTACACCATAACCTAGTCTAACCTCGGGTTTCGAGTGCGATATGAACAACTACTCACATTGGGTCCTATTGTTTGCAGTTACTGGATTCGCCGGGCGGTTTCGGGTAGATTTATACTGCAAACTCAACCCAACCTTGAGTTGGCCACGTTCAAGTTATCTAAGTGTCATGTCCCAAATTCATATTTTCAAGTATAATTTCATGTCAAGTTCATGTTCCTATCCAAGCTCAAGTTATAACGATATTCATGGTTTCAAGTTCGTACTAAATTCTGGTTTTCCTAAACTACCCAATTCGCATCCCCAACGCTAGTGATTTCGAACCAAGGCAATAGATGTAACTAGGGAATAACATAACAAGGATGGGTATAAAGTGGCAAAGGTGATTTCAAGGCAAGCATGGTGTAGCTTGAGATATGATCATAACATCACTGGCATATGAAATAGGGTGATAAACATAGCAATAAATGACATAAGATGATAATCCTAAACTTGTGACTAGCAATAATTTCAACATCACAACATCACAGGCATGTTAAAATAATGATAGGGTTTAGGTTATGACATGAACATGCCCCTAAATCAAGTTCTTATCAGTATTCCACAAATCAAGGTTCAATATGAACGGTACTAGGTTCAAGGTGAATAGATCTAGGGTGAACTAGAGTAGATCTAAAATAATAGATCAAAAAGGAATAGTCATAGATCAAAGATATACAAGAGTAGGTCTCAAGTAGTTATCATGTTTATGTTCAACTTCAATTTACACATGTCCATATTAAGTTTAGAGTTTAGATCTAAGAGTAACTGGGGCTTACAGATCGTGGTTTTTGAGAACTAAGAACAGAAATTGTCGTAGGATCATTGTTGAGATGTTGATCTATTCCCTTGAATTGTTGTAGAAATGTTGGCCTTTGATTTGGATCTAGTTTGAATGTTTAAGCTTCAAGTTGGAGGCGGCGGCCATGGTTCAAGAGGAGACTTAGCAGCATAATGATGTTAGAAAGATATGTTGTGGATTAGCCTAGGTCTTAGGGTGTTTTTATAGTTGCAACAACTAGTTTAGGCCATAGGATAAACCCTAGAATCGATCTGAACCTCCAAAAATCGTCACAGGCCCTCAAACAAGCCAATAGGGTCAAGCAGGAGCAACCAGGCCCAAACCAGGTTCGGGGACTACGTCGACACCCAAGTCGACTGCGCAGTCGACCTGGTCCTAGGGGTGTCGACTGTCCAGTCGACTCCCCAGTCGACCTGGGGTGCTGGGCGGGAAATATCCCGCCCAGTCTGTCTGGGTTTTGAAATTCGAATTTGAACTCGAATTCGAACTGTTTTGAACTCTGAAAATTTCAGAAACTTTGGGGAGCCATAACTTGGTCATACGAACTCCGATTTTCGAAAACTCAGACTCGATTTCATGCAGAATTCCGAGACGAATGCAACGGTGCAACCTGTTTCCCTGGGTTCTTTTAAAATTTAATTCTTCCGAGATTTATGGTTATAACACATTATCAAAATACGGGTTGTTACAATGGCCATTTTCCAGTCGATTAAAATCAACTGAAACTGGTCAAACGCGTTTTCCTTTTCCACGTCCACATATTGATTCAGAAAATTATGAATTTTGAAACCTAGCAATAACTTGACATCGTGGATCCAACGAACGTGGTTTCGTCGAAATCCGAGGTCGTTTGCAAAATGGCTATTTTTAAGGGTCGAAATTCAATAGCGACTATTCTGAATTATCAACTGGACATATCTTTTGATTCCCGCTATGAAATTTTGATTTTTCGGATTCGTTGTAAAGATATTCTCAATTAGATTCAAATATTTTTGGTTTCACTAAAATCCGGTTTATTTTGCACCCGGTATGTTCATTTGAAGTTTGAAATCGAATTATCGAACTATCGCGCCATTTTCAATTCCTTTTATAATTTAAAATTAATATTTATATTCTCTCGACGATCTATATAACTATATACATTCTAATCTATTCGAAATTAATTTCCATCGATATTATTTAAAATAATTCATTTTAAATATTCAAAATTCATTAAAATTGCCAAAATAAAAAATTTAAATTGGCTCGCATTTCCGGGTTATTACAATCTCCCCCACTTAAAACTTTTCATCCCCGAAAAGGAACGAAGCCGAAAGTCGTTTTACTAATCAACTCAACTTCCATTATTTTCGTTACGGCTTATGTTCTTCAACTTTTCAGTTTCTAAGGAAATTTCAAAATTTTCAAAAATTTGGCTAACACCCTAAATTTTCGAAAATTTTCGCCATAACCTCCCCTGCACCGGGAGCACCAGGAAAATCCCGAAATTTCCATACAGGCCCTCTGATCTCAAAAAGAAAAAGAAAAATCCAATCGGCTCATAAAATCATCATCACCCAAACAAAACAGTAAATTATGGTAAACATGTACCTATTTGTCGGGCAAACAATTTTATTTCTCTGCTCTAGCCTCTTTGCTATGACCTGTTCAATGTAAGTACATGTATATGCAAGCAAATGCGACCAATTTTCAATACAATTCAATATTTGATTCAATTAGGCGTAATGGTTCAAAATTATTAAACAAATAAACAAACAACACAACCATCAATCATTTAGTGAATTAACGTTTCAAATTCGTAATTTTGATACATACACAAAAAATCACATATTTGATGCCAAATCACAACAATAAACCTATCTGGTTTTGGTTCTCACACCAGTCTAATGGAAATATATAGATATCACACCTTCGAAACACGAACATAAATACTGATGATGTCATGACAATTATCAGCACCATCTCCGGGCGGCTAGAATGTGATTCTATATCTATCCAGTATATTAAAACTTCGAATATACGTTCATGACGCGTATATGCAAAATCTTTATATATTGGATTGTCCAAATTCAAAATAAATAAATATTCAAATACATATAAAACGATTTAAAATTCAAAACAAAATTTGTTTTTAATTGAAAAATATACGCTTCACACTTGTTCTAGGATACTAATGATCCTATCTCTAACGAGTCATTCTAATTGGATATTACTAATCCAATATCTGATGGATTCTTTCGTATGGTTCTAATGTGTCTTGTTCTCGAGCTCTGTAAACCAAAGCTCTGATACCAGCTGTGATCACTCGTAACTTCCCCGGTAAGGAAAGCCCGGATTACCTTGAGAACAGGACAAAATAGAACGCAGACGGAAGAACATTTCATTGCTTATTATAACAATTCCATCAGAATAGAAGAACATTTCATTGCTTATTATAACAATTCCATCAGAATACAAGAATATACATAGTATGGATAAATATTATACAACAGAGAAATATCAGAGATTATAATAAATTACATAGTAGCGGAAAAACAATATAAAACACAACTAAAAGTAATACACGGATACAGAGCTTTCCGAGCATCGTTCCAGCTGTAAATCAGGATCCTGTGAATATAAATCTGCAAAACCAAAACTACTAGCTGCCCGTGTAGAAAATAGGGGCACCCAGAGTTTAGGTTAAAACAATAAACTCCAGGTCAGTCATGTGACTGGTGTGAGAACTAAAACAGTTATTTAAACTTTACTTTAAAAGAGAGTAATTCATGGGACCACGCCGTATAACACAGAACGAGTTTCCTCCCAAGAATACCAGTGCATATAACAAAACAACGCAATGCTTTTTGGAAAAATGAAGCTATTATAAGACCCAGGTCCCATCACACAATGCAACGCAAGCCGGAGGATAGGGTTTTCCCTTATAATAGCCAAATAATGCTTTATACGTTTAAAAACATATCATTTGATACTATTATAAGTGTACAGTGTCAAAACAATTTCAATCATAAATATAAATCATAGGCGGCATGGGTACCATCTATCATGTCGCCATACTAGGCTCTACAAATAAGACCGAAATATCTCGCATTAAAAATTGGATTTCCGTCATGAATCGAGGCAAGGGGCAAGCTCCTCTCCGCTTCGAGACACTCTAGCAAATGCCTCGGGACTACACACTCTGGGTAACCCCTGGATCTTCAGGGCCGGTCCACACTTACGTTAGTGGATTAGTATTCCTGAACACACGTTTCCCGGTCCAAACAGACCTAAAATCGAGGCGCCTCATCCAACAACCACATAGGTGAAAAGTATATAAATGTCAGAGATGGTAACCACCAAAGCTAGAAAGAAACGTCGTGCTCTCCCTGCAGTCCTTATCCCGTTTTTAACTCATACCGAGGTGTGAGGCTCGCGAATTCACGTTATACACAAAGCTACGCCACCAAGGCCGTGCTTTGATCATCAACCACAAGACTTTGCTTTTCAACAGAAGCCTTGATCAATTGCCACTTAGGCGTGCCACACAGGCAATTCATGCCATGCGACTGATGTCCATCGATATACAACCTCTGAGCTTGTACGTCTCGGAGAAGGACGTTAAGCAAGAGAATAAATTCTCCGTCGCCAAACAGATGTATATTTAATGGAGATCAATCAACACAGAATAAAATCCAATGTCAGACACACAGTCCATTTACAAGTTCGTTTTGGGTCTGAACGAAACCAGAGGCACTTTCCTCGCATATCCATCGATCTCCTAGTACGTCTGGACGACCACTAACTGATTCCCTCATCTCGGGTGTACAGTCCAATCAAGATCATCAGTAATCACCCAGACGATGTGAAGACTTCCGGTCTTCAACCACCTTCTTCATCTTCGACATATCGTCGAATCAGTTATTCAGAATGGGTATAAACCCGACCTTTCTGCATGACCAGCGTATATTATAAACAAATGTTACACAAACACAACATACGCCTCATTCCAATTCAGCAGTCACTAACCGTAAATTAGCAAGAGAACAATTTCCCAAATATTAATCCCGAAGGCCGAAACCAACATCAGATCAGTATCCATGAGACCACTCATCTTAGCTAACCTATAGTTAGTTTCTAAATTTCACATTCTTAGGGAAAGGTTCCCATTAATTTTATCAAAGATAAATTCTTCTAAATTTATTCTTTAATCTTCCTTTGGATGTTATTTCAAACCATGTTAAGGTTTTCCAAACTAGTCGGGATTAGCGAACCACGCCGAAGTAATTATTTATTTTATTTCCCAATCCCAACCTATTCATCCCATGAAGCAAAACTGGTAACACTCCATATGTAACACCACGGTGTTATCGGTAAAATTATTTACCATTTCACGTTCAAATCTTATTAAAGATTTAACTATTGCTTTGGAGCAAAACTGGTGACACTCCATTCTCGCTCACTTTCCAAATTTGATAATTTAAATTATCAATTCACATTTCAATCTAATTACTGATTCATTAAAACTCCTTTTACTAGGTTAAAGAACTAATGTCATTTAAAACACAGTTCACGATACCAACAAATCAATTCTAATTCAATTCCAATCAAATATATTAGAAATTCTGATTACTTAAAACCCCTTTCAAATCCAATTTATTTATTTAAAAATAATTGGGTTTTAAATTTAGTTCAAAACTAGTTCATTTCGATAAAAATCTATTTTTATCTTTAAAAATGTGGGATTTTTCACCCCAGTTATTCACAAATCATTTCATATAATTTTACACGAATTATTGATATTTTTGATAATTTTATCAAGGCCCGTGCAGTCGATTCCCAACAACGGCCATCGAACTGCACTTACAACGACCTTTTCTGAAATTGATTTGGACATATCTCCAAATCCAACCATTAGATTTCAAATTTCTAATATTCGTTAGAAAGCTCTTTTCGATACAAACCCAACGGTTCCGGTTTTAGGAGAATCCGACGGTCGGATCTCCCGTAATGTCCGTTCGAAATCAATGGTCGAAATTCATGAACTGCCGCGGCGCGGCGCGTTCTATTCAGGCCACTATATTATATATATAATATATATAATATATTTCATCGATTTCTATTTAAAACGAATTTTATAAATAGTTTTAAATTCGTTTCAAAACAATTTCAACTTCCATTTCAAATTCAAATCAAAATTGAATTTTCCCTTACAAATTCTTTTTACATTCATTTCTATTTGATTTCAATTCAAATCGATTTCAATTCTATTTCAGTTCGTTTTCAATTGAATTCAATTCAAATTCATTTTCTATTCAATTCAATTCAAATTCGTTTTCCTATTCAATTCAATCCAAATTCGTTTTCTATTCAATTCAATTCGAATTCGTTTTCTATTCAATTCAATTCGAATTCGTTTTCTATTCAATTCAATTCGAATTCGTTTTCTATTCAATTCAATTCGAATTCGAATTCCGGTTATAAATATTCGATTTTTATCTCTTTTCAATATTCATTATAAAAAGGAATATAATCGATATAAATATCGTTCACGTCAAAATAGCGCATCTCTAATCAACACGGCTTTATATTTTTCAATAACTTCGTTATTCTATTCAACAAATGAATCTATATTTCTTTCAATACATGACTAATCTCAACGGATGAGTACTGTCAACACGCGACTATTTTTGTTATTTAATATATTTTATAAAAATTATGGTATCTATCGTTTGATTTCAAATCAGACTCCAACCGTAAAGTAGTAAGAGAACGATTCCCTAAATATTAACCCCGAAGGCCGAAACCAACATCAGACCAATATCCAGGAGACCACTCATGTTATCTATTTTCCAGTTAGTTTCTAATTTTATATATGATAAAGATGTAAATTTTATTGTTAAAATATTTCGTTCAACACATGACTAATCTCAACGGATGAGTACTGTCAACACATGAACCTTTATTTTATAATATTCTTTGTTTTTCCAATTGGAATGAGGCCCAATCAATTACCATATAAAGTTAATTATATGGATTCCATACAACACATGTATATGATAGCAACGATAAATAATCAACCATCATCCAAAGTGCACTACACTGTATAAGCATCAAATAAAGATATCTAACGCTTATAACAGCCCGTCGATCCATCGATCGACATACAACTAATTACTGGGGTTAGTGTATGCCGTATTTTATCCCAATACACGTATGGGGTTTCAAACAATCAAACACAGATTTTATTGGTGCAGTTGGGCGATATGTAAAATTTAACGTCCCAATCAATGTCCTTCAAATAGGTGTACAAAAACAAACAGTCCGATTTGTAAATGAATATTTATTTATTCACGTTCACGTTAAAAATTATATTTTTAACGACCAAATTATTTTATTCAACATATGAATATTCTATTCAGTTAATTTATTAAAAAAATGATATCTTTATTTTTCTAACTTATTTTAGAAAATTTCTGCGGCATAACGGCACGATACTAGAAACGGGACAAGGCCTAGCCTTATCCCCGGTCTAATAATGGCCCACGCCATCCACATATCAATCAAAACCATTCCATTTCACCAAACAATCAAATTCAAATCAAATAATCTAACCAACTACACAACCAAACAAACAAGTCCATGGTCTGTGGACGATGGTGTCGGGTGCTACTAAACACCGTCTGCATCCTAGTATATATTTATATAACTAGAAAAGAAAAGTTAAAGTGAGACGTTCTCACCGACTAGCTATTCCAAATGCCACGACTCTTCTTATGCAGAAGCCATCGCTGTTCTCGCCTTTTGTCCCTTTCGTTGCCCGTAGCCACCACATATATAAAAATCACATTTTTATACCGCTACTATATAGATAAAAATTCTATTTTTACAACGCTACTATATAGATAAAAATTCTATTTTTACAACGCTACTATATAGATAAAAATTCTATTATATATATATAAAACTGATTTTTATCATTCTATTTAAATATATAAAACTGATTTTTATCATCCTATTGCTTACATTAAAGAAAATAATTAGTTTAAGTAAAATGATAAAAATAACACCTTTCTTCTTTGTGTCGTTCGAACCCAGGTTTCGCCATCCATTCCTCCATCTCGCCCTCCAATTCAGACTGCGGGCTGTCGATCAAGAAGTGCCGCCGCCAGATTTTGTATGCCACTTGAACTGGACGGAGCGACAGTGGGAACGTGACTTCAGGTGGGGTTATGGAGATACTGACGTCGCCACGAGGTGATTGTTCAGGGGAGGAGGTGGCAAGCAGTGGCCGATGGAGGGGGAAGCGGCGACGAAGGGACGTGGCGAACGATGGCGGCGTCGAGGTTGCGGTCAGGGGTGATTCGATCTTTCGATCGATTTGTTTTTCTTTATTGAAAATAAACTGGAGGCGGCTAAACGTTTTGGCCCAATAACTAGGGTTTAGGGAATATGAGTGGCATTTATATTATATAATTTATTAATATTTAATTTGTTTAATTACTTGTTCAACTCACGAGCTCCAGACGAACTCTAACGACTGACGCCCCTAGCTAAATACCCCAATTCCGAACACAATGGAATATGTTCTGCAAGCTGATTCGACTGTTCTATAAGTTTTCGTCAAAATCAACATATAACTCTATATATTGAATTTGAACATGCATTTCAAATTATAGGTTCACATACCAACTCGAA
Source organism: Allium sativum (assembly GCA_030737875.1). Taxonomy (NCBI): domain Eukaryota; kingdom Viridiplantae; phylum Streptophyta; class Magnoliopsida; order Asparagales; family Amaryllidaceae; genus Allium; species Allium sativum. The sequence goes on along the minus strand of CM060919.1, from coordinate 790,439,202 downwards.
AAATTCCCAAAAAATATTTTCTAGCTTCGTATTTATGATACGGTCCTAACAATACTAATTTAATCGAATTCTGAGACCGTTTGAAAAATGGCCATTTTCCAGTCGATTAAAATCAACAGAAACTGATCAAACGCGTTTTCCTTTTCCATGCCCACATATTGATTCAGAAAATTATGAATTTTGAAACCTAGCAATAACTTGACATCGCGGATCCAACGAAAGTGGTTTCGTCGAAATCCGAGGTCATTTGCAAAATGGCTATTTTTAAGGGCCGAAATTCCATAGCGACTATTCTGAATTTTCAACTGGACATATCTTCTGATTCCCGCTATGAAATTTTTATTTTTCGGATTCATTGGAAAGATATTTTCAATTAGATTCAAATATTTTTGGTTTCACTAAAAACCGGTTTATTTTGCACCCGGTATGTTCATTTGAAGGTTGAAATCGAATTATCGAACTACCGCGCCATTTTCAATTCCTTTTATAAATTAAAATAAATATTTATATTCTCTCGACGATCTATATAACTATATACGTTCTAATCTATTCAAAATAAATTTTCGTCAATATTATTTAAAATAATTCATTTTAAATATTCAAAATTCATTAAAAGTGCCAAAATAAAAAATTTAAATTGGCTCGCATTTCCGGGTTATTACAATTGTAGGGAGTGCACGACGTTTCTTTTCTAGCTATGGGTGGTGTCATGGTATGGAGCCCAAACATTTATATTTTTTTACCTATGCGGATGATGGATTGCAAGGCGCCTCGGATATATCGGTCACTACGGGGCCAATGGATAGGTCCGATAGGACCGGGAAACATGTGTTCAGGAATAACTAATCCTCAAACGTAAGGGAGGACCGACCCTGAAGCATCCAAGGGTTCATTGTGGGGGATCCTGAGGCATTTGCTATAGTGTCTCGAATATGTGAGGAGCCATCCCTGTCCTCGACTCATAGATGGAATCCAATTTCCAATACATGACGTTTCGATTTTAATTGTAGAGCCTAGTATGGCAATATAGTATCATGGGATACTATGCCATCTATGATTGATACATTTATATTTGAAGTTGTTTTGACACTATACACTTATAGTAATACCAAAATGTTTTGTTATAAATGTACCAAGCACATTTGGCTATTATAAGGTAAAACTCTATCCTCCGGCTTGCGTTGCATTGTGTGATGGGACCTGAGTCTTATAATAGCTTCATTTTTCGAAAAGCATTGCGTTGTTTTTTTTATGCACTGGTGTTCTTGGGAGACAACCCATTCCGTGTCATACGGCTTGGTCTCTTGATTTACTTTATTTCTAAAGTACTATTTTAGTTCTCACACCAGGCACATGACTAACCTGGAGTTTATTATTCAAACCTAAACTCTGGGTACCCCTATTTTCCACACGGGCAACTAGTAGTTTTGGGTTTTGCAGATATTTCTTTTCCAGGATCCTAGTTTACAACTAGAGCTATATTCAGAATGCTTAGTATCCGTGTATTTCTTTCAGTTGTATTTGTTGATGTATTTCCGCTACGCATTGTATTAATTTTCAGCTGCATTGTAATTTAATCTCTGAGATTTTTCTATTGTTTGTGTTCTGATTTGTCCTGTTCTCAACTTAATCTGAGCTTTCCTGAAAGGGAGATTTTGGGTCGTTTTAGCGTGGTATTAGAGCTCTAGTTACAGAGCTCGAGAACAAGACACATTAGAACCAAATGAAAGAATTCATTAGAGATTGGATTAGTAATATCCAAGGAGAATGACACGTTAGAGATAGGATCAGTAATATCCTAGAACGAGTGTGAAGAGTGTTATTTTTAAAATAAAAATGAAAACAATCTTTTTTTGAAAATTTAAACCTTATTATAAGTATTTGAGTACTTTATTTTATATTGAATTTGGACAATCGAGTATATGAAGATTTTGCATATACGCGTCATGAACGTATATTCGAAGTCTCAAATATACTGGATGGATATAAAATCACACTCTAGTCGCCCGGTGATGATTCTGATAATGCTGCAGCGTTATCAGTATTTATTTTCGAGTGTTGAAAGTGGGATATCTATATATTTCCAACTGACTGGTGTGAGAACCAAAACTAGATAGGGTTTATTGTTGTGATTTGACACTATAAATATAATTTTTGACTATTTAAAAAATTGATATATGTTTGAAATGTTAACCAAATAATTGATTGCTGGTTGTGTTGTATGATTATTAGTTTGACTGATTAAAAAATATATTGGAATAATGAAACCAATATGTAAATGAAAGGTAAAATTAGCCAAATTGAATTTCATATTGAATTGAATTGAATTGAAAATTGATTGGAATTGGAAATATGTACATGTATATACAATGAACAGGTCATAACATCGAAGCTAAGAAGAAGAATAAAATTGTATGCCCGACAAATAGGTACATGTTTACTGTATTTCTTGGGTTTTGATGATTTTATGAGCCGATTAACTAGCTGCTTGGCTTTTTCTTTTTCTTTTGGATTGATGAGGTCCCAATGAGGCAAATTGTGGTTTTAAATATCAACCCATACAGAGGAGGTTATGGCGAAATTTTTCGAAAATATAGGTGTTAGTCAAATTTTTGTAAAATTTGAAAATTCTTGGAAACTGAAAAGTTGAAGAATGAAAGCTAGAATGAAAGTTGAGTTTGTTAGTTAAACAACTTTCAGCTTTGTTCTTTTTCGAGGATGAAAAGATTTTAAGTGGGGGAGATTGTAACAACCCAGATTTTCAAAACCAATTTAATTTTTTTATTTTAGCTATTTTAATGGTTTTGAATATTTAAATGATTTATTCTAAATAATAACGACTAAAAAGTTTATTTAAATTGAATTTAGAACAAATAAATTTATTTTAATTATAAAACAAGTTCTAAATGGCATGGTAGTTTGAAAATTCGAATAAATTTCAAATGAATGTACATAATTCAAAATAAATCGGATTTCAGTAAATCAAAAATATTTGAATCTGTTTAATTATAACTTTCTAACAAATGTGAAAAATCCATATTTCATAATATAAATTGAAAGTTATGTCTAGTTTAAAATTCAAAATAGTTGCTATGGAATTTATATATATTTTATTATAATATGCATCCCTTAAAAATTGCCATTTTGCAAACGACCTCCGTTTTCGACGAAACCACTTTTGTTGGATCTGGAATGTCAAATTATTACTAGATTCCAATTTTCAAAATTTTTGGAATTAATATGCGAACGTGGTGAATTTAAACGTGTTTGGTAATTTTAGTTTGAATTTCATCGACTGGAAAATGTCCTTTTTTCAAATGGCCTCCAAATTCGACGAAATTAGTTTTGTTAGGCCCGTATCGTCAAAACATTGCTAGATTTATTTTTTGGGAATTTTTGGAGTCAGTATGTGGCCTCGGTAAATTAAAATGTATGTTGAAATCAATTTTGAACATTATATTACTTTATATTTTAATTTAAAGAAAAACCGATCGAAACAGTCGAACTGGCTTACCGGACATTCCCATTGTGTCCGGAATGTGGGTATTTAGCTAGGGCAACAATTGTTGGGTTTGATTTGGAGTTCGAACAATAAACGAATAATTTTTGAATTAACTATTAATATAATTTTATATAAAAACCCTAGGATTTTCGGAAAACTCTAACTCCTAAAATCGAGCTTCCCGTTTGAAACGAAAGGGCGCAGAAGGCTCGAAATTTTCTCAATTTTGGCCAAACCCGTGAAGAATTAAATCATCGTTCTAAAGAGAAAATTGTAGAGATTTTCCCCCTTTTCGAATCCATACTAGATTGATGAACTATCATTGAGGATTGGGTTCAAATTTCGAGCCCAAAGGGGCCGCGTTCCAGCGTCGTTTCTGGCGCAATTGGGGCACCGAGTTCATCAAAACTTCGGTGGTGGGGCGGCGGCTTCGAGCTCTTCGACGTGAGCTACTCCGATTGACGGCTGGCGGTCCCCTGGCATGAGCGATGACGGAAATTGTGGTCGAGATATGGGTTTTGAGCGTCCAGGAAGAGAAACGATGAAGGAGGAGGTTAATTAATCAAATTAATTATTATTTAATTCTATAAATCGTAATTAAATGTTTATAACATTGTATCTCCTTCATACGAGGTCCAAATCAAACGATTCAAGGTGCATTGGACTCGTCTCGACGAGCACTTCGACATGGAACTGGCCAGAAAGGAAATGGACCAGATCCGAATTTCAGGCAAATTCAAATCTGAACGATATTGAATCGCCAATTAAAGACTGATGGAGTGGAAACCGACTGGGAGAACTTTTTCTCACTCAAACTATATTACAGTTAAATATATCCTAGGTTGCAGACGGGGCTTAGTAGTGCCTGACACTATTTATTTGTACAAACCATGATTGTTTGTTTATTTGGATTATATTATGGGAAAATTAACTATATTGTGTGTTGATTGTGATGCTGAAATGTTTAAAATAAAAAAGAACTTAATATTATTTTGAGTTAGTTGAAATTAAATTATAAGTATTCATTTATAATTTAAACAGCGAAAATTGGTTAAATAGAAAAATAATTCAAACTAAATTAAAATTGGTTAAATTTATTAACCAATAATTTATTTAAACAGACTATTCTTGTTTGAAAACCTGTGACGGCCCGCCCTGCACCAGCCGGCATTTCCTCCGAAAGTGCGTTGTACACATGCCGGACTAGCACGGAACGGTCGCCAAAGAAAGAAAAGAAGAGAATGAACTAATCAAAAACTTGTAGAATGTCTCACAGTGCATGGAACAAAATATAATAATAATATACTTGACATAAAATAGACGAGACAATGCATAAGCTGATAACTAAAACGAACATCAACATCATCATTAGAGTAGCGGGAATCCAAATACAACTTATTTCAACTTTCCAAATTACTGTCTCTAAACAAAAGAAAGAAAGGTACACCACTAATGCCCAAAGTAGTGACCGCAGCAACACAGGGAGAATATCTATATATATATATATATATGTGTAACATACGTGGAAGCCTCCTGCTTGCCTCCGGTACAACTACTCGCGCATACCACCTAACCTGTCTCTAGTCTGCTCGTGAGAGCACCCAGAGTAATAAGAAGAGACATAAAACTCTGGGTCAGACAAAAAGTCAGGTATAAGAGATAAGTAGCAAACAGAACAATAACAGGTATACTAAACCATACCTGAACCTGGACCTGCAACCAAAGATTTAGCACTACATACCGTACAATACTCTAAGGTGCCACTAGACAAATGGTGTAAAGATAACGGGGGAGGGGTGTGCATGTCACAGTGATAGCAAATAATCAATCATAGCAATCATCCTCATATCTCTCACTCAGTGCATAAAGCATACGATGTCCACCACTGTCAATCACTATACCCATCGAATTAGTGACGGAGTTCGACTTGTACAACTACTACTACTACCAAGCTTACCCTACGGAGTCATGACCAAATCTTTACAAATAACTCCACCTCATTGGTCTATAGCTCTTTAGTTGTACCTAGGCCACTGAGGCCTTGAATCCATTCACGTACCCCCTACACATAGTGATCCAAAGTTACAGACATCGACAACCCCTTAGCACACGTCCCGCAGCAAAGCCCAATCATGAAGTTAACTCATTGGTTCCCAACTGGATCCTGAGTACAAACTTCTCACTTGGACTACCTTTGCATCTCGGGTTTTGGTCGAACTGGAGCTGGTCTTCAAAAGAAGTTGTCGAGTAGAAGTAGCTCAAATCTGGTTCGGTTCGGCTATACATCATCCTCAGATTTCTCGTTCGGTTCGGTTCGGATTCTCTATCGTGTTTTGGCTCAGCTCCTTCATTCGGTTCGGTTCGGGTGTCATCCTCCAACTCGGTTCGGTTCGGGTGCTTCTGCTTAGATACGGTTCGGTCCTCTATCCCTCCAGTTAGTCTGATCCGATCCCATTGTAATAACCCGAAAATCTGGGCCAGTTTAAAATTTTTATTTTGGCAATTTTAGCGAATTTTGATTATTTAAAATGGATTATTTTAAATAATATCGACGAAAATTTATTTTGAATATAATTCGAACGTATATATTTATACGCGTCGTCGTTAGAATATAAATAATTATATATATAATTATAAAAGGAATTGAAAATGGCGCGGTAGTTCGATAATTCGATTTCAAACTTCAATTGAATGTTCCGGGTGCAAAACAATCCGGATTTTAGTGAAACCGAAAACATTAGGATCTAATTGATAATATCTTTCCAACGAATCCGAATAATCAAATTTTCATAGCGGGAATCAAAAGATATGTCCAGTTGAAAATTCTGAATAGTCGCTATGGAATTCAGGCCCTTAAAAATGGACATTTTGCAAACGACCTCGGATTTCGACGAAACCAGTTTTGTTGGGTCCGTGGTGTCAAGTTATTGCTAGATTCCAAATTTCATAATTTTTCGAATCAATATGTGAGCGTGGCAAAGGAAAATGCGTTTGACCAGTTTCAGTTGATTTTAATCGACTGGAAATTGGCCATTTTTGCAAACGGTCTCAGAATTCGACGAAACTAGTTTTGTTAGGACCGTATCGTCAATACGAAGCTAGAAAATATTTTTCTGAAATTTTTCTAGTTAGTATGTGGCCCCGGTAATTTGAAACGTGCGTTTAAAATTCAATATAGTGATTTAAATGAAAATTCAAAAGGAAACTGATTGTAGCAATCGAATCAGCTTGCGATACATATCCCATTGTGTTCGGAATGGGGGTGAAACGCTATGGGGGACAGGCGGTGGGCCTCGTTTCGAGGTCATATGTAAAAGTCAACCTTTTTGCAAAATATAATAATTAAATAAAAAAAAAGTACTCTTCCCTCCTTTTCTTCTGCTTGCCCCCCCCCCCCCCCCCCCCCGACTTCATTATTCAGAAACAAAAGGAAAAAAAAACCTAAGCTAATCGAATCGCGCCGCCCCCCACTGACCTCGGCGCCGACGAACCCTTCGCCGCACCCCTCCGTCAGACCTCCTTCCAGCGAAGGCGACGCAACCATCGAGCAACCCCCGAAGTCAACGCCTTCTCCGTCGAAGCTCGAAGCCGCCGCCCGTTCGAAGCCCTAGCGCCGCCCCTCGAAGCTTGCCGCCGACGAGCTGCGGAAACCCCCCCCCTCTGTAAGTTTGTTTTATTTATTTTATTTTTATTTTATATGAACTGAATTTTTATAAAGAATATTAAAACTGAATTTTATAAAAGAATTGAAAACTGATTTGGTTTTTAGAAAAAAATTGAAAACTGGATTTTAATTAGTTTAAAACTGATTTTCTTTTTAGAGGAAAAAAATGATTTTTATAAATAAAGTAAAAACTGTTTTTTTTAAAAAAGTATAGAACTGTTTTTATAAAAGGATCTAAACTGATTTTATAAAAGATTTTAAAAACTGATTTTTATAAAAATGTAAAAACTGATTTTTATAAAAATGTAAAAACTGATTTTTATATAAATGTAAAAACTGATTTATTTTTAATTAAGATTGAAAACTGAATTTGAAAAAGATTGAAAACTGATTTTATTTTGAGATTTGAAAAGAAAAATCAGATTTTTATATTGTCGAAAGAAAAATATAATCTTTTATATTGTCGAAATAGAAAAATAGAATTTTTATAAATTGAACTTCGATAGAAAAATAGAATTTTTATATATTGAACTTCGATAGAAAAATAGAATTTTTATATATTGAACTTCGATAGAAAAATAGAATTTTTATATATTGAACTTAGATAGAAAAATAGAATTTTTATATATTGAACTTCGATAGAAAAATAGAATTTTTATATATTGAACTTCGATAGAAAAATAGAATTTTTATATATTGAACTTCGATAGAAAAATAGAATTTTTATATATTGAACTTCGATAGAAAAATAGAATTTTTATATATTGAACTTCGATAGAAAAATAGAATTTTTATATATTGAACATCGAAGTAAAAATTCGATTTTTACATATTGAATAGCGAAGTAAAAATGTGATTTTTACGTACGTAGTGAAAGGAGCAACGAAGGTGACAAAAAGGCGAAACGACGAAGACTTCTGCAAATGAAGAGCCGTGGAGCTAGGATAGCTATATGTGAGAATTTCTCACCTTTCAATTTCTTTTCTAGTTTTATATATATACTAGGATGCAGACGGTGCTTAGTAGCACCCGACACAATCGTCCACAGACCATGGACTTGTTTGTTTGGTTGCATAGATTAGTTATATGATGTGATTTGAATTTAATTGTGTGGTGAAATGAATTGATTTGATGATGTGTGAATGGCGTGGGCCTTCACTAGACCGGGGATAAGGCTAGGCCTCGTCCCGTTTCTAGTATCGTGCCGTTATGCCGCCGAAATTTTCTAAAATATGTTAGAAAAATAAAAATATCATTTTATTTAAAGAATGAACTGAATAGAAATTCATATGTTAAAATAAAATGTTTAATCGTTAAAAATATAATTTTTAACGTGAAGTGAATAGAATAAAATATTCATTTACAAACCGGACGGTTTGTTTATGTACACCTATTTGAATGACATTGGTTGGGACGATAAATTTTACACATCGCCCAACTGCACAAATAGAATATGTGTTTGATTGTTTGAAACCCCACACGGGTGTTAGGATGAAATTTGAGGTTCACTCATCCTGATTGATTAAATATGTCGATCGATTGATTGACATGCTGTTATAAGCGTTAGATATCTATATTTGATGCTTATACAGTGTAGTGCACTTTGGTTGATGGTTGATTATTTTTCAATGCTATTATATACATGTGTTGTATGAAAATCCATATAATTAACGTTATATGGTAATTGATTGGGCCTCATTCCAATTTGAAAAACAAAGAATAATATAAAATAAAAGTTCATGTGTTGACAGTACTCATTCATTGAGATTGGTCATGTGTTGAATGAAATATTTTAGTAATAAAATTTACATCTTTATCAATTTAAAATAAACGTTCATGTGTTGACAGTACTCATTCATTGAGATTGGTCATGTGTTGAACGAAATATTTTGATAATAACAACTATTTTGAAAAAGGAAATATTTGAAATAGAATATTTGAAAATAGAAATTTATGAAGCCGTGTTGATTAGATTGACGCCATTTTTGACGTGAACGATATTTATATCGATTAAAACGATTTCGAAATGAAATGAATAGAAAACGATTTCGAAATGAATTGAATTGAAAACGATTTCGAAATGAATTGAATTGAAAACGATTTCGAAATGAAATGAATTGAAAACGATTTCGAAATGAATTGAATAGAAAACGATTTCGAAATGAAATGAATTGAAAACGATTTCGAAATGAATTGAAAACGAATTCAAATTGAATTGAAAACGAATTGAAATGAATTCAAATTGAAATGAATTCAAATTGAATTGAAATTTGAATTAAATAGAAATGAATTTTAAAACGAATTTATAAAGAAGAATTCAATTTTGATTTGAATTGAAATGGAAGTTGAAAATGTTTTTGAAACGAATTCAAAACTATTTATATAATTCGTTTTAAATAGAAATCGACGAAATATATATTATATATATTATATATATAATATAATGGCCTGAATAGAACGCGCCGCGCCGCGGCAGTTCGCGAATTTCGACCATTTATTTCAAACGGACATTACGGGAGATCCGACCATCGGATTCTCCTAAAACCGGAACCGTTGGGTTCGTATCGAAAAGAGCTTTCTAACGAATATTAGAAATTTGAAATCTAACGGTTGGATTTGGAATTATGTCCAAATCAAATTCGAAAAAGGTCGCTGTAAGTGCAGTTCGATGGCCATTGATGGAAATCGACTGTACGGGCCTTGATAAAATTATTAAAAATAGTAATAATTTGTGTAAAATCATAAGAAATGATTTAGAAAGATGTGGGATGAAAAACTCCCTATTTGAAAAGATAAAAATAGATTTTTATCGAAATGAACTAGTTTTGAACTAGAATTAAAATTCTATTTATTTTTAAATAAATAAATTGAATTAGAAAAGGGTTTTAAAAATAACCAGAATATCCAATGATTGCATTGGAGTGGATTTGAATCGAAATTGTCTTCGGAATATTTCGATGTTGGAATTCGTGATTATACAGGTGTTGTTATGGAAATTTGAAAGATATATTTGTATCGTTATTTCCAATACGACATTTGTTAATCGTAGAATTTGATATTGAATATAAGCCGATATATTTTCTATTCAGAGCCTTATATTGAATATCAAATGTGATTTGGGTTTGTCGTGAATGGTGTCTTCACTAATACTGTTCTTGAACCCAGTTGAGAAAAGATTAAATCTTTTTATTTAGATTTAATGAAGTGTACCAATTAAAGAATATTTAATTGGAATTGAATTGATATTGATTTTTGGGTTTATCGTGAACAGTGTTTTAAACAACACTCGTTCTTTAACCCGATAATTAATGAATGTGATTTTTGGGTTTATCGTGAACATTGTTTTAAATAACACTTGTTCTTTAACCCGATAATTAATGGAATGTGATTTGGGTTTATCGTGAACCGTGTTTTAAATGACATTGATTCTTTAACCCAGTCGAAGATTAAAACTAGGTGGAGTTTTAATGAATCTTTAATTAGATTGAAATAATCGAAATGGAGTATCACCAGTTTTGCTCCAGGCGATAGTTAAATCTTTAATTAGATTTGAACGTGAAATGGTAATTGAATTTACCGATAACACTGTGGTGTTAGATATGAAGTATTACTAGTTTTACTTCATGGGATAAATAGGTTGGGATTGGGAAATTAAAACCAATGATTACTTCGGTAAGGTTCGTTAATCTCGACTAGTTGAATCGAAATTCAAAAGAAGAATAAATTCAAGAAATTTATCTTGGATAAAATTAATGGGAACATTTCCCTATGAATATGAAATTTAGAAACTAACTGTCGGTTAGCCAAGCAGAATGGTTTTCTGGATATTGATCTGATGTTGGTTTCGGCCTTCGGGGTTAATATTTGGGGAATTATTCTCTTGATTAATTTACGGTTAGTGACTAATGAATTGGAATGAGGCGTATGTTGTGTTTGTGTAGCACTTTTATAAAATATACGCGAGTTATTCGGAAAGACCGGGTTTATCCCATTCTGGATAACTGATACGACGATAAGTCGAAGATGGAGACGACGGTCGAAGACCAGAGGTCTTCACGTCGTTTGGGTAATTACTGATGATCTTGATTGGGCTGTACACCCAAGAAGATGGAAACAGTTAGTGATCGTCCAGACGTACTTGGAGATCGATGGATATGCGGGGTACTAGGTGCCTCCGGTTTCGTTCAGACCCAGGACGGACTTGTAAATGGACTGTGTGTCTGACATCGGATTTCATTCTGTGTGACTGATATCGGTTGCATAGGATGGTTTGCCTATGTGGCATGCTAAGATGCAAATGATCAAGGCTTCTGTTGAAAAGCAAAGTCTTGTGGTGATGATCAAAGCACGGCCTTTGTGGCGTAGCTTTGTGTAACGTTTACCTCGCGTGTTTCACACCCGGTATGAACCAAAAACGGGAGACGGACCTCAGGGAGGGCCTGCGTTTCCTCCTAGCTAGAAGTGGCGTCAGTGGTTTTACACGCCCTGACGAGTTTGACTTATGTGGTTGTTGCTGTTGCGAGGCGCCTCGGTTAGATCGGACGATCCGGGTCCGATGGAGTCATTCGTTGGCTCGCTTACGCCCCAAAGGGCGGCGAAACGTAGTGCTCAGGTATAATAATCCACATCGGTGGACCGGCCCTGTCGCTCCAAGGCTTGCCTGCGCGCTTGCCTGAGACTCGGGCTAGGCAGTCTCGAATCGGTTGAGGACTATCTTTTGCCTCGGTTCATAGATGGAAACCCAATTTCCAAATACGTGACTTTGCGATTTTGATTGTATAACCTATATATGGCGACATAGTGGTATGGGGCATTCATGCCGCCTATGATTGATACTTATGATTTGAAGTTGTTTTATACACTATGCACTTATAATAGTATCAAATGATTTGTTTTAAACGTATCAAGCATTCTTTGGCTGTTATAAGGGAAAACCCTATCCCCCGGCTTGCGTTGCATTGTGTGATAGGACCTGGGTCTTATAACAGCTTCATTTTTCTTTATTTAGCATTGCGCTGTTTGTTTTATGCACTGGTATTCTTGGGAGGAAACCCGTTCCGTGTTATACGGCGTGGTCCCTTGATTTACCTAACTATGAAATAAAGATTAACTGTTTTAGTTCTCACACCAGTCACATGACTGACCTGGAGTTTATTGTTTTAACCTAAACTCTGGGTGCCCTTATTTTGACACGGGCAGCTAGTAGTTTTGGTTTTGCAGATTTATATTCACAGGATCCTGGTTTACAGCTGGAACGATATCCGGAAAGCTTTGTATCCGTATATCTCTTCTAGTTGTGTATTGTATTATTTTCCGCTGCGATGTATTTAAATGTAATTTAAATCTCTGATATTTCTGTGTAATATTTATTCATTTATACTCTGTATATCCTTGTAATCTGATGCATTGTTGTGATATACAATGAAATGTTCTTCTGTATGCATTCTGATTTGTCGTGTTCTCAAACGATAGGGCGTTTCGAACGGTCTGGGTCGGTTTAGCGACTGGTTCGGACCGAGTGAGATTCCTTGCCGTCACACCCATGCTGTAATGACACGGGTTTTTGGCGACCTTGGTTATCTGATATACAACACATATCGAACATCCAAGGGTTGAAAATACCGGATGATTAATGAAAGAAATTAGAGGGTGAGGAAAGACAAGGTAGAAACTTAGAATAGAAGAAGAAGCAGAACACAACATCAGAGTAACACGAACCTCACAGCGGAACGAGCAACATATAATAGATAACATATACTTGAAATAAAATTAGTATATGTGTACAATAACATTATCAGAGTACAACACTTACAACACATCGGAAATAAATAATAGCTATATGATCCTGAAGCCTCTTGCTCCAAGCTCTCCTGGTATATCTGTAAAGTCCTGACTACTTGACTGCCCGTACAAAATTGGGCACCCAAGAGTTTAGGAAAACAAGAAAAAATAAACTCCGAGTCAGTCATGGGACTGGTATGAGTAAAACAGTTTAAAACAGTTTAAGCAGGTACATGATATCTCATAAGATCACGCCGTATAATGGAACGGGTTTTTCCCTTATGAGAAGCCAAATTATCTTTATATCAAAAACCTTTTGATATTATAATAATATCTATCAACCACAATATAATAGTCATCTAGCAGAAACGTTTTCATCTCATGTTCTACATATATAGTATACAATCAAAACCGCAAGCACGTATTGGGTAATGGATTTCCAATTATGACAAGGTATGGAACCACCTTTCGCTAGTGTACCTCTATAGAGGAATACACTGGGTTCAACAAGAACATCCTGCAACCCGGCCACACATGACCGACCACTCATTTCGCTTGAGTGTATCGAATGTATATCACCAACGGTTGGGATCAACAACCGTTTCCCGAATGGGACAGCATCAACAATAGATTTTTAGAAGTTAATGAAACTCTAGATCAGGTGATTATACAACCTACTTCGGAGCGACCGACTTAGCCATGCTACTTGCCTGATTTCTGTCATTTACCGGTTGATGAGGCTTGAGGTTACGCTTCATCATCACATCAGATTCACTTCGAATGCCACATTGTCAGATCCATCAAAAATCACTAATTGACGTCTACAACAGTACATTACGTGTTAGCTAAAGTAGTTTCCTTCTCCGCTTCCACTCTTGGTACGGTTGAAGAAATCAATGTACGTGACCTTTTTGGAAATACTTTGTCAGACATTCATCCATAAGAGTCATCCAGGAATAGGATGAACTGAAGGTACTATTCAGTACATCCATCTTAGGCACTGTTATCTAAGACTTATACAATAGCCCTTGCACTTTACTCCGTCTTCAATTATCCTTGGCATATATGATTCGCAATGCTTATGCCAATACAGAGTGGTTCTTTGGATAATAATCCAATCGGTCTCTCCATATTAACAACGTTAAAAAGGTCAAAACATTGATAGTCTATGAGTTAACTATCAAAGAAATACACGTGTGCAAACAACGATATCTTTTCTGAAGGGAAATTATATCGATCAAACATCATTTAACATTTATCTCCTTAGTTCATTTTTCATCTCCTGTTTCCCTATATTCAACATTTCTTATTTTCTAAATTTAGAAAATATATGTTATTACTATTGGAAAACATTTCCATTTCTTGTTTTCTATATCAGAAAACATTTCTGGTTCTTATTTGGCAAACATTTCCAAAACTCCTTCATTGGATTAGTTAGATGTTAAAACAACTCATCGCGATGCCAACTCAAACCATTATGCTTATTAACTAAATTCCTTTAACCAACCTTCACTATCGAACCTTAACCCTTCCTTAGTTAAAAATGGAGTCAATCAAGTTGGGGTAATACTACCTCTCAGACCTTAACTGAACAATGTTTCTAACCTTGAAATGGACAATGTTCACCCTTTTAATTCTTTAACAACTTCCTTACGTAACTCTTCTTCGAATCATCTTTTATTCGAAAATTCTTTCCTTCGAATAAGGTATATTCGATAACTCTATTCAATTTACTCTATTCGATTAACCCTTATCAATTTACTCTATTGGAATAACGCTATTGGATTAACTCTATTGGACTAACGCTATTGGATTAACTATATCAGACTAACGCTATTGATTTACTCGTTTCACTTAACTCTTTTCGAATAAACTATATTCGATAACTCCTTTAACTCTATTCGAATCACTAATATTCGATTAACTCATTTGCTTTAACTCTAATCGATTAACTCCATCGAATAACTAAATTCGATTACTCCTTCGAATAACCAAATTCGATAATTCCTTTCGAATAAACTATTCGATTACTCACTTCAATTAAACTAATCGATAAATCTTTTCGAGTAAACTTTAATCGATAACTCCTTTTACTTTCTATTCGAATAAACCAATATTCGATAACTCTATTTAATTAACTCTAGTTCGATTTAACTCTATTGATTAAATCTAACTGATTAACTCTTTTAACTCTATTTATTCTAACTGATTAACTCTATTCGAATAACTCCTTTTAACTCTATTTATTTATACAAATAAATATCTCCTTTTAATTCTATTTATTTAACAAATAAATAATCCCTTATCTTATCTTATTTATTTACTAAATAAATAATTCACTTTATAAATATTCCATTTATAAAGATTTCCCCTCCTAATATTTCTACTTAAACATATTTCCTATTTATAAATATCGCATTTATAAAAATCTTATTTATAAATATTCTATTTATAAATAATTTCCTTTATAAAATCTTCTTTGATTTTATAAATATTATCTCTTTTATAAAACCCCTTTGATTTTATAAATAATCTAATTTTAATATTCATTTTGAAAATCCCCTTTTCAACATTCCGGTATTTCGTATGGTACTTAACACATCAAATCACGATGACCAATATCATCCAACACATATAATCAACCACAGATTATAAACCACATCATATATCACAATATATGAAAAACAATAAAATAACTGTTGAGGAATCCAGTCGGATTCCTCCAACCTGTTTCTCTGCATCCACAGATGTTACACAATAAAATCAACGTCACTTCCAGTTCCATATGATATATTCTGTTAAACAGAATCAATATAGAAATTAAACTAACTGACTAGCAGTTCAATCAAACAGTCAACAAACAGTCAATCATCCTATATTTAACAGTTCTAAAAATACAACATGAAATTATAAGCTGTTCAGACTTAGTGAGATTTACTCACATTGGACGATCATCGTTAATAACGATAACCATCGCTTGATTCAGACAGACAATTTATTTTGCTAAAAATTGTAACAAGCTCCGATGGACTTCCAATCAGTTCCATCGTGTAGTGTCCGCCTATACGATCCTAACGGATCTGACCGTTCAGAATTCTGACGATGTATGACAAAGATATTTAGGTTACAAGTTCCTATACTAATTAATTTAAATAAAAACTTAAATTATTTAAATCTATGGGCCTTACTTTCCTATCCGGCCCAACTTTCCATGCTAAAACCCATACCCGCTACGTCACCTACCCTTCTTCCCCATTCTGAAACTCACGCGGCTGCTCCATAACCATAGCCGCATCTTTGTTCCCTTCTACCTCCTCCTCCTCTTCATTTTAAATCACATAAAAATAACCAAAATTTTTCTCTTCAATTTCTCAACAAAACCGTACTAACATCACCCACTTCGGCTTCGATCTCGTCTTGGCGACTTCCGGATCACACGCAACTGATCGACATCAATATGCATCAATCTCCACAAAAATACTTATACGGGTGCTAATTGACCTCACTACTTCAAATACGATGACCAACACTCGAATTGATGCTTGAATCCTTTCCAGTTGTTAACCCTAGTTGCTCAAGACCCTCACTGGAAAATTTTCAGCGAAGAATACAGTCATCGAACCACATAAAAGTTACCACAGATCGTAGAGGACCTTAATCCAAACCCATACATATATATTTTGGATTTTTTTGATCTTGTTTTGATTTTTGCTTTGATTTTGAAAAGGATTCCCTTCACGTTTTAGCTTTCCTGAAGTGGTGGCCTCGTATTTTATTTTATACGGGATGAAAAATCTTGTGTGGTTGGAGAAGTGAGAATGTGGCCTTTGTTTTGACCTCAAATTGAATTTTAGATATTTTCTTTTATAACTTTATATTCGTTCTTCCCTTCTAAAAATTCGTGTGACTACACACGATACCCTAAAATCATGGAAATTGACATGTAGCTACTGTTTGACATTATGGTCCCAATGAAACTGGTTTCGTCGAATTCTGACTTCATTTGCTCACGCAGCGTATTTTTTAACTGTTAAAATACTGACTGTTTTTCACTCTAAAAATCCTACGGCTACACAGTGACTCTAAAAATCACGGAAATTGAAATCTAGCAATAATTTAATATTGCAGATCCAACAAAATTGGTTTCGTCGAATTCTGAGGTCGTTTGCAAAACTGGCTATTTTTAAAGCTCCGAATGACCCATTTAAATATATAAATATATTTAAATATAATTAAATTAAATACAAATAAATTTATATTATCGTATATACTCACAGTGGAATACCATACAACTCTACTGGGATTTATAACTTGATATTTCAAATCCTGATTAAATCGATATTCGATTTAAAAATGAAATTCCTTTTTAAAATATAAATAATTCCTTTATAAATTATAAAGGAATTCCACAGCGACTTTTCTAAAATTTGATTTGGACATAAATCAAAATCTACATGACGAAATCCTGATTTTTCTCTTCCACTAGAAAGATATACTTCACCAGCTCCTAACGTTTCTTGTTTCACGGAAATCCGATTAAAAACGAACCCTGTACATTCAGTTGAAGTTCGAATCGCCAATTTACGAACTGCCACGCCATTTCAAGCTCGATTTTAATTATATTATAACTCTACGTTCAAACTGTCGTTTATATAATATACTCGTTGTTGAAATTCAATTCTAAGCTGAATTAAATATCACAGATGATCCAGTTCACACCAAATCGCCATTTCAGCCAATTCTGTTTATTTCAGAATTAAATATATTATTTAATTTATTATTTTAATTAAATATCCACCATTATTTAATTCAACGATCATGAATCCTTTTAATCACCTTTTAAATAATTAAATAAATTAATTATTATACCGCTGAAAAATGCGGGTCATTACATTCTTCCCCACTTAAAATAATTTCGTCCTCGAAATTGCTAAGGTAGAGGACGACCCTATCGACTGGTTAGAACATATTTGTTCACTTCTTAACTTCAGTTTCAACTGAACCAATTTAATTTCAATTAAATATTAATTAATTCTTATCAACGAAAATTTTCAAAAATCCTCAAAATTTTCTAACGCCTTAACTTTTCGAAAAATTTCGCCAGCACCTCCTTTGTACAGCCCTATCAGTAAAACTCCAACTTGCCTCTCTAGGCCATCTCCAACCCAAAAAAAAACCAAACAGCCAAGTGGCTTGCCAATTCGGCTCATAAATCTTATATCCAATAGAAATATAAACTTGTACCTTTTGTCGGCATATCATTTTATCCTTTCCACCTGTTATCAATTCAGCGGATACAAGGGTCACCCCAATCAAATTCCAATCTGCTTTTATCCACAACACAACCATTCACTTATATCCGAGCCAAATATCATTTCAACTCGAGTTTCTTCTCGATTCCCAACTCTTAACTTGATTATCACATCACACTTCAAATTTGAATCTCACAATCCAATTTGTCTTGATATCATTCTAATTCAATCTCAGTTACCACTTTACTGGCTTTACTTTAATTCAATTTTGCTTTCACAAATTTTTGTTAAATTTGTTTTCAATTCAAACAGTCTTTCCCTGGGAGTTTTTAAACAGTTTACTCTTTTCAAAAATCAAATTTTCCTTATAAACATGTCACTGAGCCCTTAATTAATATTCCATTAGTTAAACCACTTCTCTATTTCTTTATCAATATTTGTTAACCAAATATTTTCAATAACCATATTGGCCTTTTATGTTATTTGGAAAACATTTCCGAATATCGCCTTCCTTTATTTTCTAAACTTTAGAAAATATATGCTATTTATAATTGGAAAATATTCCAATTACTTATCTCTTTTCCGATCTCGTTTATTTCTATACTTAGGAAATATTCTTTATTATATTTCCAAGCTTACACTTATTTGGGTTAAAATGGATGTTGTGTAAAACATCGTTACGACAACCCAAATACTATATTCAACTAACTCTTATTCAACATTGATCTTCGAGCCTGAAATCTTACTATTTATTTGTTAATAATGAAATCAATCAAGTTAGGGTATAACTACCTCTCAGACCTTGACTGAATAACATTTATAACGTCAAAACTGATATGACTAATTACTCGAATAATCAGTACCATACAACTACTTATTCACTTTTAAACACGTATACGCTTCCTCTTTCTATTCTTACCAGATTTTATTCTTAGTCTTCCTTTTTGATTTTATGTAACGACCCAGAAAATCTGAACCAATTTAAAATTTTTAAATTGGCAAAAATAATGGATTTTAAATATTTAAAATAAATATTTTAAATAATGGCGATGAAAATTGAGTTTGAATCGACAATTGAAAGCGAATATAATTAATTATAATTATAAACAAGGCCTGAAAAGGCACTGTAGTTCAAAAATTGAATTCAAACTTTGTCGGACTGTACCGGGTGCAGAACAATCCGGATTTTAGTGAAACCAAAAGCATTAGGATCTGCTTGATGATATCTTTCTAACGAATCCAACCAATCGAAATTTCATAGCGGGAATCAAAAGATATGTCCAGTTGAAAATTCTGAATAGTCGCTATAGAATTCAGGCCCTTAGAAATGGACATTTTGCAAACGACCTCGGATTTCGATGAAACCACTTTTGTTGGGTCCGTGATGTAAAGTTATTGCTAGATTCCAAATTTCATAATTTTTCGATTCAATATGTGAGCGTGGCAAAGGAAAACGCGTTTGACCAGTTTCAGTTGATTTTAATCGACTGGAAAATGGTCATTTTTCTAACAGTCTCGGAATTCGACGAAACTAGTTTTGTTAGGACCGTATCGTCAATACGAAGCTAGAAAATATTTTTCTGGAATTTTTAGAGTTAGTATGTGCCCCCGGTAAATTGAAATGCGCGTTCAAATTCAATATATAGAGTTATATGTTGATTTTAACGGAAAATGATCGAAATGGTCGAATCAGCTTGCGATACATATCCCATTGTGTTCGGAATGGGGGTAAAACGCTATGGGCGACAGGCGGTGGGCCTCGTTTAGGGGTCGAATAAAAAAGTCAACTTTTTGAAATTTAAAAATAACAAATATTTATATAAATCCTTTACTCTCTCTCTCCTCACTTTCTTTCTACCGTTCGAAAAAGAAAAAAAACCCTAAGCCCTAAATCGTGATTGACGGAACCCTTCACGACGTCGCACCCCCCCCAGTCGCCTCCGCCGTCACCCCCTCCCCCACTTCTGCTCCGCCTCCTCCTTCCAGCCCTCCCCAATTCGAAGTTCGAACGCGAGGTGGGATCCGCGAGTCCCCACCAGGCCACTGCCAACGAAGCCGCGCCTCCACAGGCGATCCCCCTCCCTCCGGCGCTCACCTCACCGGCCAGCACCCCACTCTAGATCGAGGAAAAACCCCCCATCTGATTACAGTAAGTTTTACAACCTTTATATATATATATATAAAATCCAATTTTTTTTCTTTTCTTATTATTACTTGGAAGTTTATTTATTTTTCTTAAGTATAAAAGAAAAAAAAACTGATTTTTATAAATTTAGATTAGAAAGAAAATACGATTTTAATTGAATATAAAGTTTAGATATTTATTCGTATAAAGAATATATTCTTATTCACATGAAGTATAAATGAGTAATCATATAAAGATTAGATTTTTAACGATGTAAAAGTTAGATTTTTATATTTAGAAAGGCTTGATTTTTATATGCTAAGAAGATTAAAAATTCGATTTTTATATATTGTATAGCGAAATAAAAATTCAATTTCTATATATTGAATAGCATAATAAATATTCGATTTTTATATATTGAATAGCGAAGTAAAAATTCGATTTTTATATATTGAATAGCATAATAAAAATTCGATTTTTATATATTGAATAACGAAGTAAAAATTCGATCTTTACATATGTAGTGAATACGGGCAACGAGAGCGACAAAAGGCGAGAAAGGCGAAGATTTCTCTAAGTGAAGTGTCGTGAAGTTGGATAGCTATTGGTGAGAATTTCTCACTCTTCAATTCCTTTTTCTAGCTATATATATATGTGTTTAAAATAAAAGTGAATTGCTATATATAAATATATATATATATATATATATACGCCCCTCGTCCACAAACCATGGACGATATTTATTGGTTGAAATTGTGTGAAAATTGATTGATAGCGAATGATTGTTTGGGATTGTTTGTGGTTGATATTGGTTGATTGTGGTTGAAAAATACCCATTTGTGGTTGAGAAATATTTGGTTGAAACCACATAGGATTAGTTTGTGGAAATGAAATAAATATATACATGCCGCCTGCGTGCGAACTAGATGCATGATCCCCATTGTCAAAAACCGCGAGGTTTTAAGGTAGAGCGAGGAGCCGTACTAGGGACGGTCCCGATTTTAACTACCCTGCCGTTATGCTGCCGAAATTTTGAATAATATTCATGTGTTTGAATTATTTTCATTTGCAGAAACTATATTTATAAATTGAATAGAAAACCTTCATGTGTTGAATCGATATTCATTCATTGAATAGAAAACCTTCATGTGTTGAATTGATATTCATTCGTTGATTAGAAATTCATGTGTTGAATGGTATTCGCGTTTTAAATATAAAAAAAATCACATTTTTATCTATATATAGAAACTATAGAAAACCTTCATGTGTTGAATCGATATTCATTCGTTGAATTGAAATTCATGTGTTGAATGTTATTCATATTTTGAAATAAATTGTTTGATAATAAAAAATCACCTTTTATCGACTATATGAACTGTGTAAAATAATCTCATTTTAAAAGAAATTGTTTTATGATAAAAATCCTATTTTTATCACCAATATGAAATATATCAAAATAATAGTGTTTTGAAATGAGTTGTTTTACAAAAAAAATCACATTTTTATTGTATGCATGAATCGTTGAAATGTGAAGTGTTAAAAATAGCCACTCGTTCAAATAAACATATATGAGTTGAAATATTCATTAATTAGCTAATGATATGATTTTGCCTATACATGTAACATTAGAATGAATGGTGTTTTTAAACCAAATAGAAATCAAATATGAAGTTGAATAGAAAATGATAAATGGTAAGAACTGTATATACATGTACATGCATATTCATTGAACAGGTTATAGCAAAGGGGCTAGAGAAGAGGAATAAAATTTTGTGCCCGACAAATAGGTACACATTTACTGTTTTGTTTGGGTGATGATTTTATGAGCCTGTTGGCTAGCCGCTTGGCTTTTTCTTTTTCTTTTTGAGATTAGAAGGACCGGGAAAGCTATTTGCGATTTCCCGATGCTCCCAGTGCAGGGGAGGTTATGGCGAAATTTTCCAAAATTTTAAGGCGTTAGTGAAAAATTTGAAGTGAAAACGATATTGAAATTGTTGGATGAACTATATTTATATAAATATAAATAAAATTAAAACGAAACGTAGTCGTGCAGTTCGTGTTTTGAAACTGTGTTTTCAAACAACTAGTACGGGAAATCCAACCATTGGATTTTCCCGAAAACTCAACCGTCGGGTTCGCCTTGGAAATATCTTTCCAACGGCACCAAACTTGTAAAAATCCAACGGTTGGATTGTCTGGAATGTTTAATTCAAATCTGGAGAAAAACAGCGCCAGAAGCGATTATATTTATATATATATCAATATAATTATATTTAATCGAATAACGACGCTGCAGTTCGTGTTTTGAAATCGAAATTTCAAACGATTGTACCGGGAGATCCGACCGTCGGATTTGCCCGAAACTAGAACCGTTGGATTCGTTTTGAAAAGACCTTTCTAATGATGTAAATTTTGTGAAGATCCAACGGTTAGATTTTCAGATATGTGTAAATCAAATCTGAAGAAAAACAGCGCCACGGCCGCGCTATGGCCCGAAGCGTCGTTTTGAATAAATTGGCGATTTTAAAATAAATAAAAATAGCGATAAATCGTTATAAAATATTATAAACGATATGGAAGGGAAATAAACTGAATTTTCTCGATTTATGTGGCTTTTGATGGTTGAATGTATTTGGTGTGAAAATTACATTAAAGAACAAAATTGGTGTTGTCGAATAATTTAACCATTGAAATAAATTGATTTGAAATTCTAAATATACGTGAATTATTTGAAAAGGCCGAGTTAATTCTCATTTCAAATAATTGATCGACGATTGAAAGTCGAAGATGAAGACGATGGTCGAAGACCGGAGATCTCCACCTCGTGTGGATGGTAACCGAGGTCCTGATTGGGAGGCATCCCGAAATATGGATAATGAGTGGTGGTCGTCCAGGCGTACGTGGTGATCGATGGGTTTGCGAGGTATTTAGTGCCTCCGGTTTCGTTCAGACCCAGAATGGACTTGTAAATGGACTGTGTGTCTGACATTGGATTTTATTCCGTGTTTGATTGATCTCTATTAAATATACATCTGTTTGGCGGCGGAGAATTTATTCTCTTGCTTAACGCCCTTCTCTGAGACGCACGAGCTCAGAGGTTGTATATCGATGGACATCAGTCGCATGGCATGAATTGCCTGTGTGGCATGCTAAGATGCAGTGATCAGGGCTTCTGTTGAAAAGCAAAGTCTTGTGGTGATGATCAAAGCACCTCCTGTGTGGCGTAGCTTTGTGTATAACGTAAATTCGCGAGCCTCACACCCCGGTATGAACCAGAAACGGGAGAAGGACCTCAGGGAGGGCATGCGTTTCTTTCTAGCTAGGGTGGTGTCAGTGACCTACCAGCCCTGACATTTATATACTTTTCACCTATGTGGTTGTTGCTGTTGCGAGGCGCCTCGGTTTGATCGGACGATCCGGGTCCGATGGAGTCATTCGTTGGCTCGTTTACGCCCCAAAGGGCGGGGAAACGTAGTGTTCAGGCATTTTAATCCACATCGGTGGACCGGCCCTGTCGCTCCAAGGGTCGATGCGTTTTGATCCTGAGACACGGGCTAGAGCGTCTCGAATTCGGTAAGGACTATCTTTTGCCTTGGTTCATGACGGAAATCCAATTTTCAAATACGTGACTGTGCGGTTTTGATTGTATACCTATATATGGCGACATAGTGGTATGGGGCATTAATGTCGTCTATGATTGATAGTTATGATTTGAAATTGCTTTCAAAACATATAAACACTAGCAATAATATCAAATGACTTTGTTTTATTCGTATCAAGCATATTTTGACCGTTATAAGGTAAAAACTCTATCCTCCGGTTTGCGTTGCATTGTGTGATGGGAACTGAGTCTTATAACGGCTTCATTTTTATAAAACGCATAGCGATGTTTAAAAGAAAGGTTTGTTTTAAAGCACTGGCAATCCAATGGAGTAAACCCGTTCCACGAAAGTGGCGTGGTCCTGCGATTTGCCATATTATATATGTGTTGAGTAGATTTCTCATACCAGTCCCATGACTGACTCGTAGTTTGTTTCACTCTCAAACTTGGGTGCCCCTTTTTCTACACGGGCAGCCTTGTATTCAGGTTTAGCTGGTTCTTTCTGGATAGCTGGAGCTGAAGATGGATTCTATCATTTATCTCTTTTTATGCTGTTCAGCTCCTATTGTACATATTTTGTTTATTTCCGCTGTAGACGTTTATGTATAGCTGAACTGTATTTGTACTAAGTAAGATCCTGCATACTGTGTAACTCTGATGATTACTTTTATCCAGTATATTCTATTGTTCATTATCTGGTGTATTTATTTAATTTTGTTCTGCTTTTATCTGTGTCTGTGTTATATTCCAAAGATAACCCTTGTCTCCGTATGAACGGGATTTCGGGTCGTCTCAACGTGGTATCAGAGCTTAGGTTAAGCTTAGTTCTGGAATATAACATTTGAACGAACTTGTCAGAAATAGAACCAGTAGTGTTCTAAGACGGGTAACTCTATACAGATAGGATCAGCAATATCCTAGTATAGGTAAAGCAGGATGAAATTACACCTCGATAGACACATTTACATTCAAGTATTTGTCTCTATATTTTCAAATATCTTTTCCGTTGACCTGACACTTTGTCTGCTAATTGCAGACGTACTAGAAAATGAGTGACAGGAACAGAAGAAATGATCGTATGGCTCGACCAGCTAATGAGCCAGTTGTGCTCCCGCAGCCAGAATCCAATATAGAAGTTCTATTCAAGAGATTTCGAAATCTTGGTGGATCGCCATTCTTAGGCAAGGAGTCCATTATGGAAACACAAGCCTGGATTCGTTCTGCAGAGAAAATATTTGAGGGTTTAAAGCTGAGAGACGATCAGAAAAGGTTACTAGCGTCTTGGGCACTCAAAGAAAAAGCTTTGTGTTGGTGGGATTCTGTTATTAAAGATAACCCAGAAGGTGATATCACCTGGGATAGATTCAAAGTGATTTTCTTGGAAAGATTTACTCCTCCCGAAGCAACTGAGCGACTATGCGATGAATTTTCTTATCTGATACAAGGAGACATGACAATTCCTGAATATCATAAGAAATTCAATGAACTTTCTCACTTTGCTCCTCATCTAATTCAAAATCTGAAGAGGAAGAATTTGAGATTTATCAATGGGCTTCAAAGGAAATACCAGAATAAAGTATTGGGGCATGTGAAGCTTCCTTTTTCAGAAATGATTTATATGGCTTATCAATATGAAGATCTAGATAAGAAAGGTATGCTACAGTACGAAAAGGAAGTCAGCTCTAGTAATAAAATTGAGTCTGAAACTGATCGTCCTGAGGCCAGTACAATGTCTGAAGTCAGTAAGGAGCCCGAAGTAAATCGAAAAAGGGCCAGACCAGGAAAAGAACCGGTAACGACCACCGTATGCAATAACTGCCATCAGAAAGGGCATTTGTCGATAAACTGTAGACCCTTGAAGAAGCGAAGAAAGAATAAATTTAAATCCAAGGACAAGTTCCTAGAAAATAGAAAGTGCGTTCAATGTCGTCGGACTGGCCATCTTGAAAAGGACTGCAGGCAATTTAGGAAATCCAAAACAGCGCGAGTAAATGAAGTGGTAGAAGTACCTGCGTCTTCATCTGCTCAAGGAAGATCTGATGTTTTAGAAGGCACGCTCAATGTCAAAAACATTCCAGTTAAAGTACTGTTTGACACAGGCGCGTCACGAAGCTTTATTGCAAAAAGTGCAGTCAAGAAGTTGGATCTGAGATTGAAGAAGCTCAAAGAACCAATGACTGTCCGAAATCCAGTTGGAGGTTCCATCGATCTCAGTTGGGTTTGTGGGGTGCCTGTCTCTTTCTCCTGCTATAAATTCCCTGTTATCTCTATCGTCATGAATTTTGATGAATTCGATCTTATTCTTGGATTGGATTGGTTAACCCGATATGAGGCAGAGGTTAGATGTGCCGAGAGAGTTGTTAAGGCAAAGGCCCAATCGGGGAATTATATAACCATACCATGTGAAGGCCCGACTTCAAATAGAAAAGATTTCTGGTCAGCTCTCGATGTTTCTCCAGCTCAAATAGAAAATGTCCCTGAGATCGCAGAGAATATTCCTGACCTCATCAAAGACATACCTGTCGTCAAGAACTATGCGGATGTGTTCGAAGAAGTTGTTCGCTTACCTCCGCAGAGAGAAATAGATTTCAAAATTGCTTTAATTCCTAATGCGAGGCCGGTAGTTCACGCTATTCGAAGAATGTCCTTGAAAGAGAAGGAGGAATTAGACAATCAAACAAGACAGCTAGTATGGAAAGGTCTGATCAGGCCTAGTTTCTCTGATTGGGGAGCAGCAGTGGTTTTTGTCCCAAAATCTGACGGTACTCTACGGCTATGTGTGGACTATCGTGATCTGAACAAGCAGACAATAAAGAACAAGTA
Organism: Allium sativum; assembly: GCA_030737875.1. Classification (NCBI taxonomy): domain Eukaryota; kingdom Viridiplantae; phylum Streptophyta; class Magnoliopsida; order Asparagales; family Amaryllidaceae; genus Allium; species Allium sativum. The sequence continues at coordinate 790,412,454 of CM060919.1, read as the reverse complement.
TCCATTGTCGCGGATTGATGATTTGTTAGATCGATTAAATGGGGCACAAGTATTCTCAAGAATGGACCTAGCTACAGGATTCCATCAACTTCGAATTGCCGAAGAGTGTGTTCCAATGACAGCGTTCAGAGGCCCCGACTTATTCTATTAGTGGTTAGTAATGCCGTTCGGCTTATGTAACGCTCCAGCTTACTTCGTCGATCTAATGAACAGGGTATTCAGAGGAGTATTGAATAAATTTGTTCTGGTTTTTATTGACGATATTCTAATCTTCTCTAAATCAAAAGCCGAACATGAAAAGCATCTGGAACAAGTGTTAGAAATTCTCAGACGAAATGTACTAAAAGTCAAATTTTCCAGGTGTATCTTCTGGCAGGATGAAGTAAAATTTCTGGGGCCACGTTGTATCGAAAGAAGGAATTGCTGTGGATCCAAGCAAAATCACAGCTATTCAGAATTGGAAACAGCCTAGTACCCCAACCGAAGTCCGCAGTTTTCTCGAATTGGCTAGCTATTACCGGAAATTCATTAAAGACTTTTCGAAGATATCTGGTCACCTAACGAAGCTTACAAAGAAGCATTCTAAATTCAAATGGACTCAAGAAAGTGAGGAGGCTTTTGAAGAGCTAAAGTTGAGATTAACCACAGCTCCAGTGCTAACCATCATCGATGGCAACCAAGATCTAAAAGTCTGGACTGATGCTTCTAGAGAAGGCCTTGGGGCAGTGTTAATGCAAAGAGGCCAAGTGATTGCTTATGCTAGCCGTCAACTGAAACCGCACGAGAAAAACTATGTAACTCATGATCTTGAGTTATTGGCTATCATATTCTCTTTGAAGATCTGGAGACACTATCTTCTAGGCGAGAGATTTGAACTGTTTACAGATCACCAGTCATTAAAGTATCTGTTCACTCAGAAGGACTTGAACTTGAGCCAGCAACGTTGGCTGGAGTTTCTTGCAGCATATGACTTTGAAATTATATATACTCCAGGAAAAGCCAATGTCGTGGCTGATGCGTTAAGCAGAAAGAATGTAATGATCGCCAGCTTTATTATCACGACTTCCTTGATTGACAAAATATCTATTCTTCAGAAGGAGGATAACTTTATTAAGGATATGATTAAAAGGATTCAGAAAGGCGAACCCTCGTGTTTTCAAATAGATAACGATGAGACCTTGAGGTTAAAAGGAAGGATTTGTGTTCCTAACATCCCAGAGTTGAAAAGGGAAGTGTTAGATGAGTGTCACAAGTCCAAGCTGAGTATCCATCCTGGTGTGGCCAAAATGTATCACGATCTCAAAAGAACATTCTGGTGGAAGGCTATGAAAAGAGACGTTTCGATATATGTTAGCCGATGCCCTACTTGCCAACTAGTCAAGAGCGACCAACATAAACTAGCTGGATTATTGCAACCGCTAGACGTTCCAGGCTGGAAGTGGGAGCATATTTCTATGGATTTCATTGATGGTCTGCCCAGGACCAGAAAAGGAAATGACAGTATTTGGGTGATCGTAGATCGTTTCACGAAGACCGCCCATTTCATACCTGTCAGATCAAACAGAACCGCTCAGAGTCTGGCGCAGATTTACTTCAGGGAAATAGTTAGACTACATGGAGTGCCGCTCAGTATAGTCAGTGATAGAGATACAATATTCACTAGCAAATTCTGGGAAGCATTTCAAGTCTAGCTGGGAACAAAGTTAAACTTGAGCACCGCTTATCATCCTCAGACAGACGGTCAGACTGAGAGGGTGAATCGCATCTTAGAAGATTTATTGCGGGCTTGTGTTCTAGATTTCGGTGGATCATGGGAAGACCATCTGCATTTGGCTGAATTCTCTTATAACAACAGCTACCAGGCGAGTCTGACAATGTCGCCATTCGAAGCATTGTATGGTAGACCGTGCCGATCTCCTGCTTGTTGGGTCGAGCCTGGAAATAGACTTGTGTTGGGTCCTGATATGATTCGAGAAGCTGCCGACAAAGTCGATTTTATTAAGAAGCGATTACTCGCCTCTCAAAACCGACAAAAGAGCTATGCCGATAGAAGAAGAAGAGATATATCCTTTGAGGTTGGCGACTATGTATATTTGAAAGTATCGCCGATGAGAGGAGTTATCCGGTTCGGTAAAACTGGTAAGTTAGCACCCAAATTCATAGGCCCATTTCCTATTCTGGAACGGATCGGAACGCTCGCTTATAGGGTCAAACTGCCTAATTGGTTGCCTGAAATTCATGATGTATTTCACATATCTCAACTTCGAAAGCATGTTCATGATCCAGACTTGATCGTGGAAGAAGCAGCTCAACATGACATCGAAATAACCCCAGAACTAGCTGTGAGAAGAGAGCCGCTAAAGATAATAGGCAAAGAAACCAAAGAGCTGAGGAACAAGAAGGTTCGCTTAGTCAAAGTGCAATGGAGTGGAGATCCGCGAGATTGTACTTGGGAAACTGAGGAGAGCATTCAGAAAGTTTATCCTAGATGCCGAGTAGATATCTCTGATTGACTCCGGTGCAAGGTACATTTGCCATACTTTGCATTACCATTTAATTCTCTATTCTAGTGCTATTTTCTTCCCATGGATGTGCACTATTTATTCTATACTCTGAATGATTTTTTAAAGGAATATAGGATTTGATTAGTATATTTTTGGAAGGTTAAAAACAATTGGATTGGTTGTTGTGTTGTGTGATTGTAGATTTATCAAACCACTTTCGACTTTGTTCCTTTTCGGGGACGAAAAGTTTTAAGTGGGGGAGATTGTAACGACCCAGAAAATCTGAACCAATTTAAAATTTTTAAATTGGCTAAAATAATGGATTTTAAATATTTAAAATAAATATTTTAAATAATGGCAATGAAAACTGAGTTTGAATCGACAATTGAAAGCGAATATAATTAATTATAATTATAAACAAGGCCTGAAAAGGCACTGTAGTTCAAAAAATTGAATTCAAACTTTGTCGGACTGTACCGGGTGCAGAACAATCCGGATTTTAGTGAAACCAAAAGCATTAGGATCTTCTTGATGATATCTTTCTAACGAATCCGACCAATCGAAATTTCATAGCGGGAATCAAAAGATATGTCCAGTTGAAAATTCTGAATAGTCGCTATGGAATTCAGGCCCTTAGAAATGGACATTTTGCAAACGACCTCGGATTTCGATGAAACCACTTTTGTTGGGTCCGTGATGTAAAGTTATTGCTAGATTCGAAATTTCATAATTTTTCGATTCAATATGTGAGCGTGGCAAAGGAAAACGCGTTTGACCAGTTTCAGTTGATTATAATCGACTGGAAAATGGTCATTTTTCTAACGGTCTCGGAATTCGACGAAACTTGTTTTGTTAGGACCGTATCGTCAGTACGAAGCTAGAAAATATTTTTCTGGAATTTTTAGAGTTAGTATGTGCCCCCGGTAAATTGAAATGCACGTTCAAATTCAATACATAGAGTTATATGTTGATTTTAACGGAAACTGATCGAAATGGTCGAATCAGCTTGCGATACATATCCCATTGTGTTCGGAATGGCGGTAAAACGCTATGGGCGACAGGCGGTGGGCCTCGTTTAGGGGTCGAATAAAAAAGTCAACTTTTTGAAATTTAAAAATAATAAATATTTATATAAATCCTTTAATCTCTCTCTCCTCACTTTCTTTCTACCGTTCGAAATAAAAAAAAAAACCCTAAGCCCTAAATCGTGATCGACGAAACCCTTCACGACGTCGCACCCCCCCCAGTCGCCTCCGCCGTCACCCCCTCCCCCACTTCTGCTCCGCCTCCTCCTTCCAGCCCTCCCCAATTCGAAGTTCGAACGCGAGGTGGGATCCGCGAGTCCCCACCAGGCCACTGCCACCGGAGCCGCGCCTCCATAGGCGATCCCCCTCCCTCCGGCGCTCCACCTCACCGGCCAGCACCCCACACTAGATCGAGGAAAAACCCCCCATCTGATTACAGTAAGTTTTACAACCTTTATATATATATATAAAATCCAATTTTTTTTCTCTTCTTATTATTACTTGGAAGTTTATTTATTTTTCTTAAGTATAAAAGAAAAAAAAACTGATTTTTATAAATTTAGATTAGAAAGAAAATACAATTTTAATTGAATATAAAGTTTAGATATTTATTCGTATAAAGAATATATTCTTATTCACATGAAGTATAAATGAGTAATCATATAAAGATTAGATTTTTAACGATGTAAAAGTTAGATTTTTATATTTAGAAAGGCTTGATTTTTATATGCTAAGAAGATTAAAAATTCGATTTTTATATATTGTATAGCGAAATAAAAATTCTATTTCTATATATTGAATAGCATAATAAATATTCGATTTTTATATATTGAATAGCGAAGTAAAAATTCGATTTTTATATATTGAATAGCATAATAAAAATTCAATTTTTATATATTGAATAACGAAGTAAAAATTCGATCTTTACATATGTGGTGAATACGGGCAACGAGAGCGACAAAAGGCGAGAAAGGCGAAGATTTCTCTAAGTGAAGTGTCGTGAAGTTGGATAGCTATTGGTGAGAATTTCTCACTCTTCAATTCCTTTTTCTAGCTATTTATATATATGTGTTTAAAATAAAAGTGAATTGCTATATATATATATATATATATATATATATATATATATATATATATATATATATATATATATATACGCCCCTCGTCCACAAACCATGGACGATATTTATTGGTTGAAATTGTGTGAAAATTGATTGATAGCGAATGATTGTTTGGGATTGTTTGTGGTTGATATTGGTTGATTGTGGTTGAAAAATACCCATTTGTGGTTGAGAAATATTTGGTTGAAACCACATAGGATTAGTTTGTGGAAATGAAATAAATATATACATGCCGCCTGCGTGCGAACTAGATGCATGATCCCCATTGTCAAAAACCGCGAGGTTTTAAGGTAGAGCGAGGAGCCGTACTAGGGACGGTCCCGATTTTAACTACCCTGCCGTTATGCTGCCGAAATTTTGAATAATATTCATGTGTTTGAATTATTTTCATTTGCAGAAACTATATTTATAAATTGAATAGAAAACCTTCATGTGTTGAATCGATATTCATTCATTGAATAGAAAACCTTCATGTGTTGAATTGATATTCATTCGTTGATTAGAAATTCATGTGTTGAATGGTATTCGCGTTTTAAATATAAAAAAAATCACATTTTTATCTATATATAGAAACTATAGAAAACCTTCATGTGTTGAATCGATATTCATTCGTTGAATTGAAATTCATGTGTTGAATGGTATTCATATTTTGAAATAAATTGTTTGATAATAAAAAATCACCTTTTATCGACTATATGAACTGTGTAAAATAATCTCATTTTAAAAGAAATTATTTTATGATAAAAATCCTATTTTTATCACCAATATGAAATATATCAAAATAATAGTGTTTTGAAATGAGTTGTTTTACAAAAAAAAATCACAATTTTATTGTATGCATGAATCGTTGAAATGTGAAGTGTTAAAAATAGCCACTCGTTCAAATAAACATATATGAGTTGAAATATTCATTAATTAGCTAATGATATGATTTTGCCTATACATGTAACATTAGAATGAATGGTGTTTTTAAACCAAATAGAAATCAAATATGAAGTTGAATAGAAAATGATAAATGGTAAGAACTGTATATACATGTACATGCATATTCATTGAACAGGTTATAACAAAGGGGCTAGAGAAGAGGAATAAAATTTTGTGCCCGACAAATAGGTACACATTTACTGTTTTGTTTGGGTGATGATTTTATGAGCCTGTTGGCTAGCCGCTTGGCTTTTTCTTTTTCTTTTTGAGATTAGAAGGACCGGGAAAGCTATTTGCGATTTCCCGATGCTCCCGGTGCAGGGGAGGTTATGGCGAAATTTTCCAAAATTTTAAGGCGTTAGTGAAAAATTTGAAGTGAAAACGATATTGAAATTGTTGGATGAACTATATTTATATAAATATATAAATATAAATAAAATTAAAACGAAACGTAGTCGTGCAGTTCGTGTTTTGAAACTGTGTTTTCAAACAACTAGTACGGGAAATCCGACCATTGGATTTTCCCGAAAACTCAACCGTCGGGTTCGCCTTGGAAATATCTTTCCAACGGCACCAACCTTGTAAAAATCCAACTGTTGGATTGCTGGAATGTTTAATTCAAATATGAAGAAAAACAGCGCAAGAAGCGATTATATTTATATATATATAAATATAATTATATTTAATCGAATAACGACGCTGCAGTTCGTGTTTTGAAATCGAAATTTCAAACGATTGTACCGGGAGATCCGTCCGTCGGATTTGCCCGAAACTAGAACCGTTGGATTCGTTTTGAAAAGACCTTTCTAATGATGTAAATTTTGTGAAGATCCAACGGTTAGATTTTCAGATATGTGTAAATCAAATCTGAAGAAAAACAGCGCCACGGCCGCGCTATGGCCCGAAGCGTCGTTTTGAATAAATTGGCGATTTTAAAATAAATAAAAATAGCGATAAATCGTTATAAAATATTATAAATGATATGGAAGGGAAATAAACTGAATTTGCTCGATTTATGTGGCTTTTGATGGTTGAATGTATTTGGTGTGAAAATTACATTAAAGAACAAAATTGGTGTTGTCGAATAATTTAACCATTGAAATAAATTGATTTGAAATTCTAAATATACGTGAATTATTTGAAAAGGCCGAGTTAATTCTCATTTCAAATAATTGATCGACGATTGAAAGTCGAAAATGAAGACGATGGTCGAAGACCGGAGATCTCCACCTCGTGTGGATGGTAACCGAGGTCCTGATTGGGAGGCATCCCGAAATATGGATAATGAGTGGTGATCGTCCAGGCGTACGTGGTGATCGATGGGTTTGCGAGGTATTTAGTGCCTCCGGTTTCGTTCAGACCCAGAACGGACTTGTAAATGGACTGTGTGTCTGACATTGGATTTTATTCCGTGTTTGATTGATCTCTATTAAATATACATCTGTTTGGCGGCGGAGAATTTATTCTCTTGCTTAACGCCCTTCTCTGAGACGCACGAGCTCAGAGGTTGTATATCGATGGACATCAGTCGCATGGCATGAATTGCCTGTGTGGCATGCTATGATGCAGTGATCAGGGCTTCTGTTGAAAAGCAAAGTCTTGTGGTGATGATCAAAGCACCGCCTGTGTGGCGTAGCTTTGTGTATAACGTAAATTCGCGAGCCTCACACCCCGGTATGAACCAGAAACGGGAGAAGGACCTCAGGGAGGGCATGCGTTTCTTTCTAGCTAGGGTGGTGTCAGTGACCTCCCAGCCCTGACATTTATATGCTTTTCACCTATGTGGTTGTTGCTGTTGCGAGGCGCCTCGGTTTGATCGGACGATCCGGGTCCGATGGAGTCATTCGTTGGCTCGTTTACGCCCCAAAGGGCGGGGAAACGTAGTGTTCAGGCATTTTAATCCACATCGGTGGACCGGCCTTGTCGCTCCAAGGGTCGATGCGTTCTGATCCTGAGACACGGGCTAGAGCGTCTCGAATTCGGTAAGGACTATCTTTTGCCTTGGTTCATGACGGAAATCCAATTTCCAAATACGTGACTGTGCGGTTTTGATTGTATACCTATATATGGCGACATAGTGGTATGGGGCATTAATGCGGTCTATGATTGATAGTAATGATTTGAAATTGCTTTCAAAACATATAAACACTAGCAATAATATCAAATGACTTTGTTTTATTCGTATCAAGCATATTTTGACCGTTATAAGGTAAAAACTCTATCCTCCGGTTTGCGTTGCATTGTGTGATTGGAACTGAGTCTTATAACGGCTTCATTTTTATAAAAAGCATAGCGATGTTTAAAAGAAAGGTTTGTTTTAAAGCACTGGCAATCCAATGGAGTAAACCCGTTCCACGAAAGTGGCGTGGTCCTATGATTTGCCATATTATATATGTGTTGAGTAGATTCCTCATACCAGTCCCATGACTGACTCGTAGTTTGTTTCACTCTCAAACTCGGGTGCCCCTTTTTCTACACGGGCAGCCTTGTATTCAGGTTTAGCTGGTTCTTTCTGGATAGCTGGAGCTGAAGATGGATTCTATCATTTATCTCTTTTTATGCTGTTCAGCTCCTATTGTACATATTTTGTTTATTTCCGCTGTAGACATTTATGTATAGCTGAACTGTATTTGTACTAAGTAAGATCCTGTATACTGTGTAACTCTAATGATTACTTTTATCCAGTATATTCTATTGTTCATTATCTGGTGTATTTATTTAATTTTGTTCTGCTTTTATCTGTTTCTGTGTTATATTCCAAAGATAACCCTTGTCTCCGTATGAACGGGATTTCGGGTCGTCTCATTTTACTATTCTATTTCTAAGTTCGTTTCCTTATCGACTTCTATATATATATCGATACGTTGATTTCTAACTATCAAATTATCTTAAAAATATTCTAACTCCTTAAATTTCCGGAAAAATTCGCCATAACCTCCTTTGTACCAGGAGCATCGGGATATTTCAAATAACCTCCCATAGCCCTCACCAATCCAAAAGAAAATGCCAAGCGGCTAGCCGATACGGCGCATAAAATCTCATATATGAATTAAATACATACCTTTTCGTCGAGCATTCTATTTGTATACCTTCATACCTTATCCATACCTATCTCATGTATATTTATACCAGCCCAATCTATTTTAACTATACCTGATCGTTTTAACTCAATTCGTTAATTAATTGGTTAATTAACTCTTTAGTCTATTTCACTTTTATATTTGAACATGACATGTTCAAATATATTTTAACTTGCTTATTAACTAATTTGAATCCAAATTTCAAATTTAAGTTCTATATTCGATTTCGAATATCCATTTACAAATCCAATTCACCTTTCAAAGTTCAACTTCAAATTCAAAACTCGATTAACTAATTCCTCTTCGACTTGGTTAATTCTATTCAATTTCTATATTATAAATCCCATTTGAATTTCTATATTCAAATTCTATATATCAAATTCTATATTATAAATCCCATTTTGAAATTCAACACAACTTGTCTTTCCCAAAACAAATTCAAAACAGTATCTCTGGTAGTAATTCGTCACTTACAACTCGAAAATGAATACTGATGATGCAGCTGTCATCATCGGAATATATTTTCCAGCGATCGAAGTGAGTTCAATACTATAAAACCATATCTAAACATTTCCACTTTGAAATTCATTTCGAAATATAATTCACACTGCTTGTAAAACAATTTAAAATCTCCCAGGATCATAAATTTTCCTTATTTTTAATCCAAATCCATTTACAAACACTTATCCAATTTTCCAGAATTTTGATTCAATTTCTGGTTTAAATTCCAGGTTTAACTCATCTGATTTCACGTATTTCACTTATATGAATTCTGATTGGTTATTTACATAACCATTTCACTTTATAATCTTACTCGATCATAATAACAACCAATATATCCACTATATTAAATTTTGGATATATATATCTTCTCTATATCAAGATATACCTTGGGTAAACTTATTTTAATTTACCCTCTTTTCAAAACATATCGTGTCGACCCATCATATTCGAGTGTTTAGTAACTCCTACCGATACAGTGGATCAAACTGATCGACCAGAATCATAAACAACTCAACCAATAATTCACCACAATATAAAACAATTTTTATATCAATAACAAATACGCTCACTCGTATATATACACTCAACTCAATCTAGGGCATTACTAACCCCATCTCTACCGAGTCACGCCACAGAGCCAAGGTAATTCACTTAACCTTATGCTCTGATACCAACTGTAACGACCCGGGTTTTTGGTGACCTTGGTTATCCGATATACAACATATATCGAACATCCAAAGGTCGAAAATACCAGATGATTAATGAAAGAAATTAGAGGGTGAGGAAAGATAAGGTAGAAACTTAGAATAGAAGAAGAATAAGAACAAAACATCAGAGTAACACGAACCTCACAACAGAACTATCAACATATAATAGATAACATATCCTTGAAATAAAATCAGTAAATGTATACAATAACGTTATCAGAGTACAACACTTACAACACAGCGGAAATAAATAATAGCTATATGATCTCGAAGCCTCCTGCTCCAAGTTCTCCTGGTATATCAGTAAAATCCTGACTACTTGACTGCCCATACAAAATTGGGCACCCAAGAGTTTAGGGAAAACAAGAAAAAATAAACTCTGGGTCAGTCATGGGACTGGTATGACTAAAACAGTTTAAAACAGTTTAAGAAGGTAAATGATATCTCATAAGACCACGCCGTATAATGAAACAGGTTTTTCCCTTATGAGAAGCCAAATTATCTTTATATCAGAAACCTTTTGATATTATAATAATGTCTATCAACCATAATATAATAATCATCTTGCAGAAACGCTTTCATCTCACGTTCTACATATATAGTATACAATCAAAACCACAAGCACGTATTGGGTAATGGATTTCCAACTATGACAAGGTACGGAACCATCTTTCGCTAGTGTACCTCTAGAGAGGAATACACTGGGTTCAACAAGAACATCTTGCAACCCGGCCACACATGACTGACCACTCATTTCGCATGAGTGTATCGAATGTAAATCACCAACGGTTGGGATCAGCAACCGTTTCCCGAATGGGACAGCATCAACAATAGATTTTTAAAAGTAAATGAAACTCTAGATCAGGTGATTATACACCCTACTTCGGAGCGACCGACTTAGCCATGCTACCTGCCCGATTTCTGTCATTTACCGGTTGATGAGGCTTGAGGTTACGCTTCATCATCACATCAGATTCACTTCGAATGCCACATTGTCAGATCCATCGAAAATCACTAATTGACGTCTACAACAGTACATTACGTGTTAGCTAAGGAAGTTTCCTTCTCCGCTTCCACTCTTGGTACGGTTGAAGAAATCAATGTACGTGACCTTTCTGGAAATACTTTGTCAGACATTCATCCATACAAGTCATCCAGGAATAGGATTAACCGAAGGCACTATTCAGTACATCCATCTTAGGAACTATTATCTAAGACTTATACAATAGCCCTTGCACTTTACTCCGTCTTCAATTATCCTTAGCATATATGATTCGCAATGCTTATGCCAATACAGAGTGGTTCTTTGGATAATAATCCAACCGGTCTCTCCATATTAACAACGTTAAAATGGTCAAAACATTGATAGTCTGTGAATTAACTATCAAAGAAAAACACGTGTGCAAACAACGATATAATTTCCAAAGGGAAATTATATCGATCAAACATCATTTAACATTTATCTCCTTAGTTCATTTTTCATCTCCTGTTTCCCTATATTCAACATTTCTTATTTTCTAAATTTAGAAAATATATGTTATTACTATTGGAAAACATTTCCATTTCTTTTTTTCTATATCAGAAAACATTTCTGGTTCTTATTTGTAAAACATTTCCAAAACTCCTTCATTGGACTAGACAGATGTTTAAACAAACCATCGCGATGCCAACTCAAACCATTACGCTTATTAACTAAATTCCTTTAACCAACCTTCACTATCGAACCTTAACCATTCCTTAGTTAAAAATGGAGTCAATCAAGTTGGGGTAACACTACCTCTCAGACCTTAACTGAACAACGTTTCTAACCTTGAAATGGACAAAGTTCACCCTTTTAATTCTTTAACAACTTCCTTACGTAACTCTTCTTCGAATTATCTCTTATTCGAAAATTCTTTCCTTCGAATAAGGTATATTCGATAACTCTATTCAATTTACTCTATTCGATTAACCCTTATCAATTTACTCTATTGGACTAACGCTATTGGATTAACTCTATTGGACTAACGCTATTGGATTAACTCTATCGGACTAACGCGATTGATTAACTCGTTTCACTTTTCCCCTTTCGAATAAACTATATTCGATAACTCCTTTAACTTTATTCTAATCACTAATATTCGATTAACTCATTTGCTTTAACTCTAATCGATTAACTCCGTCGAATAACTAAATTCGATAACTCCTTTGAATAACCAAATTCAATAATTCCTTTCGAATAAACTATATTCGATTACTCACTTCGATTAAACTAATCGATAACTCTTTTCGAGTAAACTATAATCGATAACTCCTTTTACTTTCTATTCGAATAAACTAGTATTCGATAAATCTATTTAAATAACTCTAGTTCGATTTAACTCTATCGATTAACTCTAACTGATTAACTCTTTTAACTCTATTTATTCTAACTGATTAACTCTATTCGAATAACTCCTTTTAACTCTATTTATTTATACAAATAAATATCTCCTTTTAATTTTATTTATTTAACAAATAAATAATCCCTTATCTTATCTTATTTATTTACTAAATAAATAATTCACTTTATAAATATTCCATTTATAAAGATTTTCCCTCCTAATATTTCGACTTAAACATATTTCTATTTATAAATATCCCATTTATAAAAATCTTATTTATAAATATTCTATTTATAAATAATTTCCTTTATAAAACCTTCTTTGATTTTATAAATATTATCTCTTTTATAAAACCACTTTGATTTTATAAATAATCTAATTTCAATATTCATTTTGAAAATCCCCTTTTCAACATTCTGGCATTTCGTATGGTACTTAACACATCAAATCACGATGACCAATATCATCCAACACATATAATCAACCATGGATTATAAACCACATCATATATCACGATATATGAAAAACAATAAAATAACTGTTGAGGAATCCAGTCGGATTCCTCCAACCTGTTTCCTTGCATCCGCAGATGTTACACAATAAAATCAACATCACTTTCAGTTCAATATGATATATTCTATTAAACAGAATCAATATAGAAATTCAACTAACTGACTAGCAGTTCAATCAAACAGTTAACACACAGTCAATCAGCCTATTTAACAGTTCTAAAAATACAACATGAAATTATAAGATGTTCAGAGTTAGTGAGATTTACTCACATTGGACGATCATCGTTAATAACGATAACCATCGCTTGATTCAGATGGACAATTTATTTTTCTAAAAATTTTAACGAGCTCCGATGGACTTCCAGTCAGTTCCATCGTGTAGTGTCCGCCCATACGATCCTAACGGATCTAACCGTTCAGAATTCTGACGATGTATGACAAAGATATTTAGGTTACAAGTTCCTATACTAATTAATTTAAATAAAAACTTAAATTATTTAAATCTATGGGCCTTACTTTCGTATCCGGCTCAACTTTCCATGCTAAAACCCATACCCGCTCCGTCACCTACCCTTCTTCCCCATTCTGAAACTCCTGTGGCTGCTCCACAACCATAGCCACATCTTTGTTCCCTTCTACCCCTTCCTCTTCATTTTAAATCACATAAAAATAACCAAAATTCTCCTCTTCAATTTCTCAACAAAACCGTACGAACATCATTCACTTCGGCTTCGATCTCGTCTTGGCGACTTCCGGATCACACGCAACTGATCGACATCAATATGCATCGATCTCCACAAAAATACTTATACGGGTGATAATTGACCTCACAACTTCAAATCCGATGACTAACACTTGAATTGGTGCTTGAATCCTTTCCAGTTGTTAACCCTATTTGCTCAAGACCCTCGCTGGAAAATTTTCAGCGAAGAATACAGTCATCGAACCACGTACAAGTTACCACAGATCGTAGAGGACCTTAATCAAAACCCATACATATATATTTTGGATTTTTTGATCTTGTTATGTTTTTTGCTTTGATTTTGAAAAGGATGTCCTTCACGTTTTAGCTTTCCTGAAGTGGCGGCCTCGTATTTGATTTTATACGGGATGAAAAATCTTGTGTGGTTGGAGAAGTGAGCATGTGGCCTTTGTTTTGACCTCAAATTGAATTTTAAATATTTTCTTTTATAATTTTATATTCGTTCTTCCCTTCTAAATTTACGTGTGACCACACACGATACCCAAAAATCATGGAAATTGACATGCATCTACTGTTTTACATTACGGTCCCAATGAAACTAGTTTCGTCGAATTCCAACTTCATTTGCTCACACAGCGTATTTTTAACTGTCAAAATACTGACTGTTTTTCACTCTAAAAATCCTACGGCCACACAGTGACTCTAAAAGTCACGGAAATTGAAATCTAGCAATAATTTAATATTGCGGATCCAATAAAATTAGTTTCGTCGAATTTTGAGGTCATTTGCAAAACTGGCTATTTTTAAAGCTCCGAATGACCCATTTAAATATATAAATATATTTAAATATAAATAAATTAAATACAAATAAATTTATATTATCGTATATACTCACAGTGGAATACCATACAGCTCTACTGGGATTTATAACTTGATATTTCAAATCCTGATTAAATCGATATTCGATTTAAAAATGAAATTCCTTTTTAAAATATAAATAATTCCTTTATAAATTATAAAGGAATTCCACATCGACTTTTCTAAAATTTGATTTGGACATAAATCAAAATCTACACGACGAAATCCCGATTTTTCTCTTCCACTAGAAAGATACACTTCACCAGCTCCTAACGTTTCTTGTTTCACAGAAATCCGATTAAAAACGAACCCTGTACATTCAGTTCAAGTTCAAATCGCCAATTTACGAACTGCCGCGCCATTTCAAGCTCGATTTTAATTATATTATAACTCTACGTTCAAACTGTCGTTTATATAATATACTCGTTGTTCAAATTCAATTCCAAGCTGAATTAAATATCACAGATGATCCAGTTCACACCATATCGCCATTTCAGCCAATTCTGTTTATTTCAGAATTAAATATATTATTTAATTTATTATTTTAATTAAATATCCACCATTATTTAATTCAACGATCGTGAATCCTTTTAATCACCTTTTAAATAATTAAATAAATTAATTATTATACCGCTGAAAATTGTGGTCATTACATTCTTCCCCACTTAAAATAATTTCGTCCTCGAAATTGCTAAGGTAGAGGACGACCCTATCGAGTGGTTAGAACATATTTGTTCACTTATTGACTTCAGTTTCAATTTAACCAATTTAATTTCAATTAAATATTAATTAATTCTTATCAACGAAAATTTTCAAAAATCCTGAAAATTTTCTAACGCCTTAACTTTTCGAAAAATTTCGCCAGCACCTCCTTTGTACATCCCTATCAGCAAAACTCCAACTTGCCTCTCTAGGCCATCTCCAACCCAAAAGAAAACCAAACAGCCAAGTGGCTTGCCAATTCGGCTCATAAATCTTATATCCAATAGAAATATAAACTTGTACCTTTTGTCGGCATATCATTTTGTCCTTTCCACCTGTTATCAATTCAGCGGATACAAGGGTCACCCCAATCAAATTCCAATCTGCTTTTATCCACAACACAACCATTCTCTTATATCCGAGCCAAATATCATTTCATCTCGAGTTTCATCTCGATTCCCAACTCTTAACTTGATTATCACATCACACTTCATATTTGAATCTCACAATCCAATTTGTCTTGATATCATTCTAATTCAATCTCAGTTACCACTTTACTGGCTTTACTTTAATTCAATTTTTCTTTCACAAATTTCTGTTAAATTTGTTTTTAATTCAAACAGTCTTTCCCTGGGAGTTTTTAAATAGTTTACTCTTTTCAAAAATCAAATTTTCCTTTTGAACATGTCACTGAGCCCTTAATTAATATTCCATTAGTTAAACCACTTCTATATTTCATTATCAATATTTGTTAACAAAATATTTTCAATAACCATATTGGCCTTTTATGTTATTTGGAAAACATTTCCGAATATCGCCTTCCTTTATTTTCTAAACTTTAGAAAATATATGCTATTTATAATTGGAAAATATTCCAATTACTTATCTCTTTTCCGATCTCGTTTATTTCTATACTTAGGAAATATTCTTTATTATATTTCCAAGCTTACACTTATTTGGGTTAAAATGTATGTTGTGTAAAACATCGTTACGACAACCCAAATTATATATTCAACTAACTCTTATTCAACATTGATCTTTGTAACACCCCGAAAATTCTATAACTGTGAAATTAACAAATTAAAGTTTGAAATCAAAGAACTAAGGGAAACGGGATACGCCATTGCGTTCGTCTCGGGAAAATACGCGAAATAGAGTCCGAGTTTTCGAAAAACGGAGTCCGTATGAAGAAGATATGGCCTTCGGAAGTTTTGAATTAAATTTAAAAATTCAAACAGAATTAAAGAATTAAATATTCCGAAGTGGGACCCAATGGGCCAGGGCGGATTTACACCCGCCTAGGCCACCCAGGTCGACTTGGCTGTCGACCTGGGCTACCCATGTCGACAGGGCTGTCGACAGCCCTGTCGACAGGGGTGTCGACCTGGTCGAGCCCAGTCAACCTGGCTGGCCAGGTCTGTGTTTGGTCGAATTTTTGTGGTCTGCTTTGTCATTAGGGCTAGGTGGCGGGTTTTAATTGGTCTCTCTTCCTAATGAATGGCTACGATCTAACCTAGCAACATCAATGGTCCTAATCAATCCCTAACCTCTATATAAACAACCCTAGACTAAACCCTAATCTATTCATTCAAAATTAAGAATATAGCCGCCATGTTGCTGAGGAACGACTAAGAGTAGCCGCCAACTAGAGGGAGGATTAGGGAGAAAGTTCTAAAGCCTAAAGCAATTCAAGCAACCTAAAGCTAATCAATTCAACAAAGGAATCATATCTCTTAATTAGAGAATTCGCCGCAACCATTGTAAGTAGAGTATTACTTTGGTATGAACAAATGATTGTGTAGATATGTATGCTTGAATTGTGGCAATAAAATTCATATTTGTGCGTTCTTATCAATTTATATACGGTTGGATATTCTGAATTATGTCATTCAATTATAAAGAACTACATGCGGTAGTTCTATGCAAATATACGTTTGGAATATTGCGCAATTTATGTAATCTATGTTGAAGCTACATGTATGTAGTTGATTGAAATTTATGCAAGTTTGAGGCTTTGTTATTATGCCATCATGATGTATATTTTTGGGTGCATAATCATTTTGCAAGTAATTGAAACAAGTTTGGTTGTTATAGTTCATATGAAACTATGTTGGAATTTTGACACCATAATCCATGTATTAAGTCATGCTTTTGCAAAACTTGTGAATATGGCTAGGCAATGAATGATATTTGGCATAATTAAAATCCTTGATTAAGTCTATCTTGTTTAAAAGAATTATATGATGACATATGTGAGACATGGCTAGGTTAGACTCAAAAATCCCTTTTTGCAAGTTTAAAGCAAACACCAAGATTAGGAATATTTATGCATAAGTATATTTATACCATCGTTATGTGATTAAACTTAAATCATGATTAAGTTGAACTATGCTTTTGTGTTAGTAACAAAGTATCCCCTTTGTAAACATGTAGAAACCTTATGAACAAATTTAACTATACTAATGCCATGCTTATGTTTGATATTATGCCATGTTTATGCTAGAAGTATTTATGCCATGCTTATGCTTGACATTATGCCTAAGTAAAAATATAGATTCATGGGTCAATAATGATATCTCAATTACAAGTTCACATGCTTTGATTCATGCCACCTATGTTACCACTATGCAAGTACACCAGTTTCTAGTATGTATTTCCAACGTCATATGCAAGTTCATGCGCTCACCTTCCCCTCTTTGTGTATGTAATCACGCTTTAAGCCTCCCCTTTCGCATGGCTAAATTGGGCTTTAAAAGGCTAAGCCCAATATATATAAACGGACGTGTAAAAACGGGGGTAAATAACGTTGGGTTAAAATTAATTAATGAATGAAAATATAAAATAGAAGGGCCCAAATTCAAGTATGGGTTGGGCCCGTGATTGGTGTAACCTTTACACCATTAACTTAATAATGGGCCGCAAATATTTACATATAAGAAATAAAGAGGAATGACAAAATATGTAAATATAGAACATACGATGTGTTTAACCCGAGGTTGGATTGAGTTGTGATGTAAACCTGCCCGGAACCGCCCGGCTGTCCAGTAGTCACAACAATACCTATCCAATGTGGGAGGTTAAACATGGAGCCCAGCAAGGACCCGAGGTTAGACTGAGTTGTGGCGTAAGACTGCCCGGAACCAACCGGCAACAGGCAGCCACAACAATACCTGTCTAATGTGGGAGGTCAGGGCCTTAATAAGACAATTAAGGCTGAGTCAGGATTGTTAGGATTAAGTGAACTAAAGACTTAATCAAAATGGAACATGCTAAACTAAACGGACTGGTGGGGGTTAGGTTAGAAAACACTTAACCAACTTAGCATGTTAGCTAGAGATAGAAAACCTAGTAACGGGGGACCCTTTTCAGCAGTAACCCTAAAAGGTGTATCAGGATACCCTGAAACTAGGCAGGGTGGGGCACGATTACTGGGCTGATTGTAAGAGGTCAAAGCGACGGCGGTGGTGTAGCAGTGTAGGTTCTAACAGAGTGCGGGCGTGCACACACTCCGGCGTAGAAAAATAAGGCACTGGACACCAGTAGCATACCTGTGCACTCTAAGGTTGTGTCGGGTTGCCACTATGGGACTTGATACACCCCATGGTGGGACCAGCATAGGTAACTACAGACATCGGAGGCCGTAAGACACATGTAACTTTGCGAGTAGGAGCCGATCATCACAGAATGGATCACATCACCCTGGTTATGGGGTGCCAGTTGGAAACTAGTTTATATGGGTTCAGAGATTAACATGGGGTACGATAGTATATTCGACCCTAGACAACTTAACCAAGTTTATAGTGCATGCCCACTTCTTGTTTATACTTATCATACCCAGTTCTTTATTCATAGACAAAATAGTACTAGACTTACTCAGGCTTTATGTCTGACTCTACTTTTCTTTCGTCTTCTTTCTTCCGTTCCCCCCCCCAAGGTCCTCAGGGAGGGAACACAAAAGCTTGATCAGCCTTGACACCCAGCTTGAAGTAGAGAAATGTATTGCTTGGACTTTCCTGTTTTGAACTATGGCTTTGGACAATCCACTATGGGGCTTCTGCAGTTTATCTACGTTTTATTTATGCTTCTTTAAATAATGTACTCAAGACAGATTATGAAAGTATTATGTTATGTTTTTGGAAAGGATGTTGTTGTAACACGTATTTGACTTTGTGAAATAAAGTTTGTTGTTCTTCCGCTGTTTACAAATATGTGTTCTTATATCTGTCTTGTATATCTGTGACTTGTACTTAAAAACCTCCACCAAAATTAGGGCATTCCCTTTGAGAGTGACCCTAACGGAGGTAGGGTGTTTCACTTGGTATCAGAGCATAGGTTTACCAGATAAGATAAAAAGTTTTGAAAAAATTATTTTCAAAAAGGAAATTTAAAGAAGCATTTTTAAAAGAAAAATATTATTTTATTTTAAAAAGGCAAAGTCCACTCCCCAAAGCCATAGGTACTATCTCTTATCCTTCGTTTTGAATCTATCCTTTTTGTTTCAGCATGTCCGAAGATCTTAACTTGCCTGAAGGAGTGCCAATACCTGGTTGGTTTAGACGATTCTTAGAAGCTAGGGCCACTCAGCCAGGTCCTACCGTTCCTCCTCCCCCAGCTGCAGGGAATCATCCAGCTGCAGCAGCACCTTTTCCTCCACCTCCTCCTCGGGGAAACGCGTTCGCTAAGACATGTAAAGATTTTAAAGCTATGGGAGGAAGGGATTTCCATGGAACTGAGTCCTTCGTGGCAGCTAGAAATTGGCTAAAAGAAACGGAGGACCTATTCATCATCTTTGAGGTAGAAGATAGACAAAAAGTACAATTGGCGGTGTGGCTATTGAAGGGCGAGGCTACCTACTGGTGGGAAGTCACTAACGCTGAAAGACCAGTGGAGACATGGGAGGACTTTAGGGCAAGGTTTGAGACCAAATTTCTCTCAGATGCGGAAAGAAGTTTGCAGTTGGAAAAATTCTTATTTCTTAAGCAAGGAGACAAGACTGTCAGAGAGTATGTGAATCAGTTCGATGAGCTGGCTAGGTTTGGACTTGACCTAGTCAACACCCCGCACAAGAAGGCTCTCCGTTTCGTCAAAGGGTTGAATGAGCCATTACACAGTTTGGCCATGACCCATATACCCATGGGAGCCACGTATGAAAGATTGGTGCAAATGGCGTTGCTGAATGAAGAGGATAAGAGCAAGAAGGAGACAAAGGCAAAAAGCTCTCAAGGGAAGAAAGAGGGTTTGCAGCCTAAGAAGACAGACTTTAAGAAAGGCGGGGAAGGTAACAAAGAGAAGAGGAAGTGTAATTTCTGTGGAAAAGTGGGGCACTTAGTAAAGGACTGCCGGAAAAAGAAGGCCAAGGAGAATGGTGGGTGCTTTTCTTGCGGTGAGACGGGCCACATGGCTAAGGACTGCCCAAGGAAACGAGGGCAGGGGCAGGGGACTGGATCCACCTCTGGGGCACAGGTTCATGTGCTAGAAGCGCCACCTTTGCAACAGCGAGGTATAAATACTTCTGTAGAAAGTATAGTTTATCTTTATGATCACCCCGTTCGCACTTTATTTGATTCTGGCGCATCACACTCCTTTATCTCGTCTGCTTTAGCAGAATCTCTGCACCTAAAAACTAGTATGGTAGAGGACCCCTTAATTGTTTCAAACCCAATTGGGGGCCCAGCTCATTTGTCTATGATCTGTTTGGGATTGAAAATTTCTATTCTAAGCGTAGAATTTCAATGTAGTGCCTTTGTTTTGGGCTTTTCGGGGGATGGTTTGATTTTGGGTATGGATTGGCTATCCAGTAATGGGGCCATCCTTGATTGTGAGAAAAGGGTTGTTAGGCTCCTAACCCAGCTCGGTAATACTTTGGAAATTTCTTGTAATCCCTCGTATGCGGTTATGCTTAGTTATCTTGAATCGCTAAATGCCTCTGTTGAAAATTTGAAATCAGTTAGAGTGGTCCGGGAATATCCGGATGTCTTCGAAGAGGTGAAGGGCTTGCCTCCGAAGCGGGAAATAAACTTCTGTATATATCTTGTAGATAATGCAAAGCCCGTTGCGTTGCCCGTTAGACATATGGCTCCACGAGAAAGGAAAGAGCTCAGTAAACAGATTAAAGAGCTTCTAGAAAAGGGGTTCATTAGAAGGAGCATTTCAGAATGGGGCGCTCCAGTAGTGTTCGCCACTAAGGCTGAAGGTTCATTTCGCTGATACATGAGTTGTAAAGAATCACCTTAGTAAGTACATTTGGCAACATAGTTGACATTTGTTTATTTTCAAGAGATAATTCATCTATGTGGAATGCCTTCTAGTAAGTGAACAAGATCCAAGATTCACTAATGAATTTTGGAGAGCTTGCATGGAACCATGAGTACGCAGTTAGGCCTGAGCCAAGTATACTAGGAGGAGAATAAGTGAAAGAGGAACGAGAAATAGGTTCCAATTCATATTTTGGAAACAGGAATTAAGAAGCTACGAAATTGTGAAGTTAAAGACGGACAAGGAATAATGGAGTTAAGCTCAAGAAATGCGACTTAGAAGATTGAAGACTAGATTCGTGCATAATATCTCTTCTTAAGAGTATATCCTCTCGGTCCCATTCTCAATCCAATTTCTGTTGCAAACCCCATAGGGAGTATGACTCATCTGTTAGTATCACATGTTGGGACTCGAGGGTGTTCATTGGTTTGACTAAAGTTTTTGGGTTTTATGGGATACAGATTGGTCTTAGGAAGGGACTCCCTTGTGACCTAAAAAGGAGTCCATCATGCTTAGTTGCCTAGAATCATATATGGTGGTTGGGTTGAGTAACTCTTTGGGTGTCAGTCTGATGTTGATTTCGGTCTTCGGGGCTGATGCTTAGGGAGTTCTTCTCCTAATCAATATATATGTGGCATAGGTTTTCAGTTTTGACATTGCCTAATGGGCACATAGTTTTTACTTCGACTATACCTTTAGGTAGGACCATTCCCTATCATTGAGAAAATTTGGAAAATGGCCTATAGATTAGAGCTACCCGAGAAGTTGGCCGGAGTCCACAACGTTTTTCACGTTTCACATCTCCGAAAATGTCTACATGAGTCTGCTGAAGTGGTAGAGCCAAATATCCTCGAAGAGGCTGAAGTGGAACGCGAAGCAACCATAAGAAAAGTTCCAACCCGCATCTTAGGAACGGAAGTGAAGAAGCTACGCAACCGCGAAGTCAAGCTCGTCAAAGTTCAGTGGAGCGACGCCGAGGGAGACGCGACTTGGGAAACTGAAGCTAGAATCCGTACGGCCTACCCTTTTCTGTTCGAGGGTACATCCTTGATCTTTCTTTTTCTTTAAGTCGCGATTTTATCTATCTTTTTAAGTATATTTCCTCGACCTTATCTTTTAGCTAGAAACCTTTTGGATGAAAACATGTAATTGAAACATGTTATGGATGATGGTTGCAAGTGGTTGCAAGTGATTGCTAGTGGTTGCTCGTGGTTGCATATACACACACAATCTAGGTTTTAGATCGGCTCAGTCACTTCATATTGCATATGCATATATGTTTGCTTTCGTCTATGGTTGAACATTAATATGTTGACATGTGGATGTTGCATTTGTATTGAATGATTGTGCACTCATGTAGAATCAAGAATAGGAAAATTTGCATACATAATGGATTCATTTCACTTACATGATTCGCATTAAGGAGGTCAACTGAATCAGTAGACCGCCTGATTTTGCATTAGATAAGTTCATGAACACACACACATTTCGCATATGATCATGAAGCATTAGAAGTCTTTTAAGGACAATGGATGCTCGTGTTTGATGGATGAGTAGATGGATGTTTGAATGTTAGGATTTACATTCCTCCTAACTTGAAGATTTCGGGGACGAAATCCTTTTAAGTGGGGGAGAATGTAACACCCCGAAAATTCTATAACTGTGAAATTAACAAATTAAAGTCTGAAATCAAAGAACTAAGGGAAACGGGATACGCCATTGCGTTCGTCTCGGGAAAATACGCGAAATAGAGTCCGAGTTTTCGAAAAACGGAGTCCGTATGAAGAAGATATGGCCTTCGGAAGTTTTGAATTAAATTTAAAAATTCAAACAGAATTAAAGAATTAAATATTCCGAAGTGGGGCCCAATGGGCCAGGGCGGATTTACACCCGCCTAGGCCACCCAGGTCGACTGGGCTGTCGACCTGGGCTACCCATGTCGACAGGGCTGTCGACAGCCCTGTCGACAGGGGTGTCGACCTGGTCGAGCCCAGTCAACCTGGCTGGCCAGGTCTGTGTTTGGTCGAATTTTTGTGGTCTGCTTGTCATTAGGGCTAGGTGGCGGGTTTTAATTGGTCTCTCTTCCTAATGAATGGCTACGATCTAACCTAGCAACATCAATGGTCCTAATCAATCCCTAACCTCTATATAAACAACCCTAGACTAAACCCTAATCTATTCATTCAAAATTAAGAATATAGCCGCCATGTTGCTGAGGAACGACTAAGAGTAGCCGCCAACTAGAGGGAGGATTAGGGAGAAAGTTCTAAAGCCTAAAGCAATTCAAGCAACCTAAAGCTAATCAATTCAACAAAGGAATCATATCTCTTAATTAGAGAATTCGCCGCAACCATTGTAAGTAGAGTATTACTTTGGTATGAACAAATGATTGTGTAGATATGTATGCTTGAATTGTGGCAATAAAATTCATATTTGTGCGTTCTTATCAATTTATATACGGTTGGATATTCTGAATTATGTCATTCAATTATAAAGAACTACATGCGGTAGTTCTATGCAAATATACGTTTGGAATATTGCGCAATTTATGTAATCTATGTTGAAGCTACATGTATGTAGTTGATTGAAATTTATGCAAGTTTGAGGCTTTGTTATTATGCCATCATGATGTATATTTTTGGGTGCATAATCATTTTGCAAGTAATTGAAACAAGTTTGGTTGTTATAGTTCAGATGAAACTATGTTGGAATTTTGACACCATAATCCATGTATTAAGTCATGCTTTTGCAAAACTTGTGAATATGGCTAGGCTATGAATGATATTTGGCATAATTAAAATCCTTGATTAAGTCTATCTTGTTTAAAAGAATTATATGATGACATATGTGAGACATGGCTAGGTTAGACTCAAAAATCCCTTTTTGCAAGTTTAAAGCAAACACCAAGATTAGGAATATTTATGCATAAGTATATTTATACCATCGTTATGTGATTAAACTTAAATCATGATTAAGTTGAACTATGCTTTTGTGTTAGTAACAAAGTATCCCCTTTCTAAACATGTAGAAACATTATGAACAAATTTAACTATACTTATGCCATGCTTATGTTTGATATTATGCCATGTTTATGCTAGAAGTATTTATGCCATGCTTATGCTTGACATTATGCCTAAGTAAAAATATAGATTCATGGGTCAATAATGATATCTCAATTACAAGTTCACATGCTTTGATTCATGCCACCTATGTTACCACTATGCAAGTACACCAGTTTCTAGTATGTATTTCCAACGTCATATGCAAGTTCATGCGCTCACCTTCCCCTCTTTGTGTATGTAATCACGCTTTAAGTCTCCCCTTTCACATGGCTAAATTGGGCTTTAAAAGGCTAAGCCCAATATATATAAACGGACGTGTAAAAACGGGGGTAAATAACGTTGGGTTAAAATTAATTAATGAATGAAAATATAAAATAGAAGGGCCCAAATTCAAGTATGGGTTGGGCCCGTGATTGGTGTAACCTTTACACCATTAACTTAATAATGGGCCGCAAATATTTACATATAAGAAATAAAGAGGAATGATAAAATATGTAAATATAGAACATACGATGTGTTTAACCCGAGGTTGGATTGAGTTGTGATGTAAACCTGCCCGGAACCGCCCGGCTGTCCAGTAGTCACAACAATACCTATCCAATGTGGGAGGTTAAACATGGAGCCCAGCAAGGACCCGAGGTTAGACTGAGTTGTGGCGTAAGACTGCCCGGAACCAACCGGCAACAGGCAGCCACAACAATACCTGTCTAATCTGGGAGGTCAGGGCCTTAATAAGACAATTAAGGCTGAGTCAGGATTGTTAGGATTAAGTGAACTAAAGACTTAATCAAAATGGAACATGCTAAACTAAACGGACTGGTGGGGGTTAGGTTAGAAAACACTTAACCAACTTAGCATGTTAGCTAGAGATAGAAAACCTAGTAACGGGGGACCCTTTTCAGCAGTAACCCTAAAAGGTGTATCAGGATACCCTGAAACTAGGCAGGGTGGGGCACGATTACTGGGCTGATTGTAAGAGGTCAAAGCGACGGCGGTGGTGTAGCAGTGTAGGTTCTAACGGAGTGCGGGCGTGCACACACTCCGGCGCAGAAAAATAAGGCACTGGACACCAGTAGCATACCTGTGCACTCTAAGGTTGTGTCGGGTTGCCACTATGGGACTTGATACACCCCATGGTGGGACCAGCATAGGTAACTACAGACATCGGGGGCCGTAAGACACATGTAACTTTGCGAGTAGGAGCCGATCATCACAGAATGGATCACATCACCCTGGTTATGGGGTGCCAGTTGGAAACTAGTTTATATGGGTTCAGAGATTAACATGGGGTACGATAGAATATTCGACCCTAGACAACTTAACCAAGTTTATAGTGCATGCCCACTTCTTGTTTATACTTATCATACCCAGTTCTTTATTCATAGACAAAATAGTACTAGACTTACTCAGGCTTTATGTCTGACTCTACTTTTCTTTCGTCTTCTTTCTTCCGTTTCCCCCCCCCCCCCAGGTCCTCAGGGAGGGAACACAGCAGCTTGATCAGCCTTGACACCCAGCTTGAAGTAGAGAAATGTATTGCTTGGACTTTCCTGTTTTGAACTATGGCTTTGGACAATCCACTATGGGGCTTCTGCAGTTTATCTACGTTTTATTTATGCTTCTTTAAATAATGTACTCAAGACAGATTATGAAAGTATTATGTTATGTTTTTGGAAAGGATGTTGTTGTAACACGTATTTGACTTTGTGAAATAAAGTTTGTTGTTCTTCCGCTGTTTACAAATATGTGTTCTTATATCTGTCTTGTATATCTGTGACTTGTACTTAAAAACCTCCACCAAAATTAGGGCATTCCCTTTGAGAGTGACCCTAACGGAGGTGGGGTGTTTCAACCTTCGAGCCTGAAATCTTACTATTTATTTGTTAATAATGAAATCAATCAAGTTAGGGTATAACTACCTCTCAGACCTTGACTGAACAACATTTATAACGTCAAAACAGATATGACTACTTACTCGAATAATCAATACCATACAACTACTTATTCACTTTTAAACACGTATACGCTTCCTCTTTCTATTCTTACCAGATTTTATTCTTAGTCTTCCTTTTTGATTTTACTATTCTATTTCTAAGTTCGTTTCCTTATCGACTTCTATATATATATCGATACGTTGATTTCTAACTATCAAATTATCTTAAAAATATTCTAACTCCTTAAATTTCTAGAAAAATTTGCCATAACCTCCTTTGTACCAGGAGCATCGGGATATTTCAAATAGCCTCCCATGGTCCTCACCAATCCAAAAGAAAACGAAAAAGCCAAGCGGCTAGCCGATACGGCGCATACAATCTCATATATGAATTAAATACATACCTTTTCGTCGAGCATTCTATTTATATACCCTCATACCTTATCCATACCTATCTCATGTATATTTATACCTGCCCAATCTATTTTAACTATACCTGATCGTTTTAACTCAATTCGTTAATTAATTCGTTAATTAACTCTTTAGTCTATTTCACTTTTATATTTGAACATGACATGTTCAAATATATTTTAACTTGCTTATTAACTAATTTGAATCCAAATTTCAAATTTAAATTCTATATTCGATTTCGAATATCCATTTACAAATCCAATTCACCTTTCAAAGTTCAACTTCAAATTCAAACCTCAATTAACTAATTCCTCTTCGACTTGGTTAATTCTATTCAGTTTCTATATTATAAATCCCATTTGAATTTCTATATTCAAATTCTATATATTCAAATTCTATATATCAAATTCTATATTATAAATCCCATTTTGAAATTCAACACAACTTGTCTTTCCCAAAACAAATTCAAAACAGTATCTCCGGTAGTAATTCGTCACTTACAACTCGAAAATGAATACTGATGATGCAGCTGTCATCATTGGAATCTATTTTCCAGCGATCGAAGTGAGTTCAATACTACAAAATCATATCTAAACATTTCCACTTTGAAATTCATTTCGAAATATAATTCACACTGCTTGTAAAACAATTTAAAATCTCCCAGGATCTTAAATTTTCCTTATTTTTAATCCAAATCCATTTACAAACACTTATCCAATTTTCCAAAATTTTGATTCAATTTCTGGTTTAAATTCCAGGTTTAACTCATCCGATTTCACGTATTTCACTTATATGAATTCTGATTGGTTATTTACAGAACCATTTCACTTTATAATCTTACTCGATCATAATAACAACCAATATATCCACTATATTAAATTTTTGATATATATATATATCAAGATATACCTTGGGTAAACTAATTTTAATTTAATTCAAAACATATCGTGTCGACCCATCGTATTCGAGTGTTTAGTAACTCTTACCGATACAGTGGATCAAACTGATCGACCAGAATCATAAACAACTCAACCAATAATTCACCACAATATAAAACAATTTTTATATCAATAACAAATACGCTCACTCGTATATATACACTCAACTCAATCTAGGGCATCACTAACCCCATCTCTACTGAGTCACGCCACAGAGCCAAGGTAATTCACTTAACCTTATGCTCTGATACCAACTGTAACGACCCGGGTTTTTGGCGACCTTGGTTATCCGATATACAACACATATCGAACATCCAATGTGTAACAACAAGGAAATTCTGAACCAAATTTTCTTTTTTATTATTATTTTTTTAGAAAATTTTAATGAATTTTGTGAATAACTTTTAAAATAGTTTTAACCAAATATTTGATTTAAAACAATGTTGGTTTAAATATGAGAACAAATGTTTTATGTTGTAAATTTAAAAGGTATGGAATTTAATTATTAAATAATGTATCTCAATAGCTTTTTATGAACTTGACTTGTTTGATAATATAATCATGTTGAAATAAGAAGTTAATATTGAATTTACAATATATGATGGATTAAATAATTTTGAAATTCCATGTATATTGGAAAACTTTAATGTATTGAATACAGTAATAATATATAATCCATTGTTTGTACAATGAATATATGCATGGATTGTAAATATAGTTATAAATTAGGTTCTATTGTAATTATTGAATCTTTGGAATATTAATTGAAAATAATGTGAAAAGTTGCAAACATTCATTTCGAACAATAAATATTTAATACTGAAGTGTTAGTTCGAATTTCTAACAAATAGCATTAATCTAGCATTCATTCTTTCCATTTTATCCTCTCTCTCTCTTTCATTGTTATCTACTTTTGAAAATTGAAAAAAAAGAGATAAAGATGTCATTTAATTAGTATAAATGTCATGTTAAATTAGAGATGTCAATTAATTAGTATAAATGTCATGTTAAATTAGATGTGTCATTTAATTAGTATAAATGTCATGTTAATTTAGATGTGTCATTTAATTAGTATAAATGATATATTAAGTTAGAGGTGTCATTTAATTAGTATATATGTCATGTTAAATTAGAGATGTCATTTAATTAGCATAAATGTTATGCTAAATTAGGTGTGTCATTTAATTAGTATAAATGTTATGTCAAATAAATGTCTATACCTTTCTTTCACTTTATAGCACGTACCACATGTTGCACTTATAAATTTATATATATACATATATATATACACACACATTACATTATCACATATTTGTTTGTACACACGTCTATGTCACATGATTGTTAAATCAAATGGATAATAAACTGATAAATGAAAGGTTTCTCTCTTTATACAAATGATATTCTCCCTATTAATTAAATAATTTAAAGAAGGGAAATGAAAGCTTTCCTTCTCTAACTACCCTCATTGACTAAATAATTTAAAGAAAGGAAATGGAATGTTTTTCTCTCCCCCTCGTTAATTGATTACATTAAACATAAGGAAATGAGAAATTTCATCTCTAAATAAATTTAAGCAGTAAATAAGATGAAATAAAAAGGAATTAATAAAATGGTATTAATATATACATATACTCTAAGATTTAGAAAATCCTAATTCTAATTAGCATACAGTAGCCGCCCCTAACATTTCAATGGCTATCGATGCTCCAATCTTCTTCCTCTTCAATCTTCTAATCCACACAACAAAATTTAAATATAAAATCATGTAACAACCCGGAAAATCTGGGCCAGTTTAAAATTTTTATTTTGGCAATTTTAACGAATTTTGATTATTTAAAATGAATTATTTTAAATAATATCGACGTGAAATTTATTTTGAATATAAAATTCGACGTATATATTATATACGTCGTCGTTAGAATATAAATATTTATATATAATTATAAATAGAATTGAAAATGGCGCGGTAGTTCGATAATTCGATTTCAAACTTCAATTGAATGTACCGGGTGCAAAACAATCCGGATTTTAGTGAAACCAAAAATGATAAGATCTAATTGATAATATCTTTCTATCGAATCCGACAAATCAGGATTTCATAGCGGGAATCAAAAGATATGTCCAGTTGAAAATTCTGAATAGTCGCTATGGAATTCAGGCCCTTAAAAATGGACATTTTGCAAACGACCTCGGATTTCGACGAAACCAGTTTTGTTGGGTCCGGGATGTAAAGTTATTGCTAGGTTTCAAATTTCATAATTTTTCGAATCAATATGTGAGCGTGGCAAAGGAAAACGCGTTTGACCAGTTTCAATTGATAATAATCGACTGGAAATTGGCCATTTTTCCAACGGTCTCAGAATTCGATGAAACTAGTTTTGTTAGGACCGTATCGTCAATGCGAAGCTAGAAAATATTTTTCTGGAATTTTTCTAGTTAGTATGTGACCCCGGTAATTTGAAATGTACGTTTAAAATTCAATATAGTGATTTAAATATAAATTTAACGGAAACTGATTCAAACGGTCGAATCAGCCTACGATACATATCTCATTGTGTTCGGAATGGGGTAATTAGCTAGGGGCGGCAGTCGTTGGGTTTGATTTGGTGTACGCAGTGATAAAAAATATATTCGGATAAAATAATATTAAAATATAAATATATATATTCACTTTAACCTTAAACCCTAGTCCATTTGACTGAGCCGCCACTTCATAACGTTTACGGCCAAAATCGCTCCACAACTCATATCCAATTTTCTTCACATCCGCTAAACGATTTTCGAAAATTCCAATTGGAAATGGGAGAGCATGTTTTAATCTTTAATGTGAGCGGTTAAGATCGTTCATGGTTTGGCGATTTGAGGATAATCGAGCCCCAAAAGGGTTCCGTTCGGGTTCGTATTTCTGGCCATAGGGGGTTTCGAGTTTCGTACGGTGGATGGAGGAGAGAGAAGGTGCTTCGGCGAACCACGTGGCAGCTTCAGATCGACTTCCGGCGCCTCCGTTCTGGTGCGAGGTCGAGCCCTAGTGGCGAAGCAAAATGGGGGTAGCGGCGTGGATTTTCTGGGCGACGGCATTGAGTAGAGATGTCAGCTGTTTCCGGTATTTTACTGAGGGGAAAGGTAGTTTCTTATCTGTTTTTCATTTGTTTTAAAAATATATATATTGATTATATAAAAATATAATCTTTGTTTCGAAAAGAATGGTAACCAGAAAAAAATAGGATTTTTGATATATTGAATAACAAGAAAAAAATAGGATTTTTGATATATTGAATAACAAGAAAAAAATATGATTTTTGATATATTGAATAACAAGAAAAAAATAGGATTTTTGATATATTGAATAACAAGAAAAAATATGATTTTTGATATATTGAATAATAAGAAAAAAATAGGATTTTTTGATATATTGAATAACAAGAAAAAAATAGGATTTTTTGATATATTGAATAACAAGAAAAAAATAGGATTTTTGATATATTGAATAACAAAAAAAAAAAATAGGATTTTTGATATATTGAATAACAAGAAAAAAAAATGAGATTTTTATAAAGATGAAATCTTTAAATTTGAAAAGGCGAAATCTTTATATGGAAAATAGCGTGATAAAAATATAATTTTTATCTATATAACATAGTAGTAAAAATTCGATTTTTATATATTGAATAACGAAGTAAAAATTCGATTTTTACATATGTAGTGGCTACAGCAACGAAGATGCGATGACGATGAAGATTTCTATCAATGAAGTGCCGTGGAGCTGGATAGCTATTTGTGAGAATTTCTCACCTTTCAAATTTATTTTCTAGTTATATATATACTAGGATGCAGACGGTGCTTATTAGAAGCACCCGACACCCGTCCACATACCATGGACTTGTTGGTTTGGTTGTGTAGTTGGTTAGATTATTTGATTTGGATTTGATTGATTGGTTGAAATGGGAAATTGATTAAAATTGATATGTGAATGGCGTGGGCCTTCACTAGACCGGGGATAAGGCTAGGCCTTGTCCCGTTTCTAGTATCGTGCCGTTATGCCGCCGAAATTTTCTAAAATAAGTTAGAAAAATAAAAATAGCATTTTATTTAAAGAATGAACTGAATAGAAATTCATATGTTAAAATAAAATGTGTTATCGTTAAAAATATAATTTTTAACGTGAATGTGAATAAATAAATATTCATTTACAAACCAGATGGTTTGTTTATGTACACCTATTTGAATGACGTTGATTGGGTCGATAAATTTTACACATCGCCTAACTGCACAAATAAAATATGTGTTTGATTGTTTGAAACCCCACACGGGTGTTAGGATGAAATTTGAAGTTCACTCATCCTGATTGATTAAATATGTCGATCGATCGATTGACAGGCTGTTATAAGCGTTGAATATCTATATTTGATGCTTATACAGTGTAGTGCACTTTGGTTGATGGTTGATTATTTTCAATGCTATTATATACATGTGTTGTATGAAAATCCATATAATTAATTTTATATGGTAATTGATTGGGCCTCATTCCAGTATTTGAAAAAAAAAAAATTTGAAAAAGAAATATTTGAAATAGAATATTTGAAAATAAAGGAATATATGAAGCCGTGTTGATTAGATTGACGCCATTTTGACGTGAACGATATTTATATCGATTTTGAAACGATTTCGAAATGAATTGAATATATAACGATTTCGAAATGAATTGAATATATAACGATTTCGAAATGAATTGAATATATAACGATTTCGAAATGAATTGAATATATAACGATTTCGAAATGAATTGAATATATAACGATTTCGAAATGAATTGAATATATAACGATTTCGAAATGAATTGAATATATAACGATTTCGAAATGAATTGAATATATAACGATTTCGAAATGAATTGAATATATAACGATTTCGAAATGAATTGAATATATAACGATTTCGAAATGAATTGAATATATAACGATTTCGAAATGAATTGAATATATAACGATTTCGAAATGAATTGAATATATAACGATTTCGAAATGAATTGAATATATAACGATTTCGAAATGAATTGAATTGAAAACGATTTCGAAATGAATTGAATTGAAAACGATTTCGAAATGAATTGAATTGAAAATGATTTCGAAATGAATTGAATTGAAAACGATTTCGAAATGAATTGAATTGAAAACGATTTCGAAATGAATTGAATTGAAAACGATTTCGAAATGAATTGAATTGAAAATGAATTCGAATTGAATTGAAAGCGAAGTGAAATAAATTCAAATTGAATTGAAATTTGAATTGAATAGAAATGGATTTTAAAACGAATTTATAAAGAAGAATTCAATTTTGATTTGAATTGAAATGGAAGTTGAAAAATGTTTTTGAAACGAATTCAAAACTATTTATATAATTCGTTTTAAATAGAAATCGACGATATATATATTATATATATATTATATATAATATAATGGCCTGAATAGAACGCGCCGCGCCGCGGCAGTTCGCGAATTTCGACCATTTATTTCAAACGGACATTACGGGAGATCCGACCGTCGGATTCTCCTAAAACCGGAACCGTTGGGTTCGTATCGAAAAGAGCTTTCTAACGAATATTAGAAATTTGAAATCTAACGGTTGGATTTGGAGATACGTCCAAATCAAATTCGAAAAAGGTCGCTGTAAGTGCAGTTCGATGGCCATTGATGGAAATCGACTGTACGGGCCTTGATAAAATTATTAAAAATAGTAATAATTTGTGTAAAATCATAAGAAATGATTTAGAAAGAATTGGGATGAAAAACTCCCTATTTGAAAAGATAAAAATAGATTTTTATCGAAATGAACTAGTTTTGAACTAGAATTATAATTCTATTTATTTTTAAATAAATAAATTGAATTTGAAAAGGGTTTTGAAAATAACCAAAATTTCCAATGATTGCATTGGAGTGGATTTGAATCGAAATTGTCTTCGGAATATTTCGATGTTGGAATTTGTGATTATACGGATGTTGTTACGGAAATTTGAAAGATATATATTTATATCGTTATTTCCAATACGACATTCGTTAATCGTAGAATTTGATATTGAATATAAGCCGATATATTTTCTATTCAGAGCCTTATATTGAATATCAAATGGGATTTGGGTTTGTCGTGAATGGTGTCTTCACTAACACTGTTCTTGAACCCAGTTGAGAAAAGATTAAATCTTTTTATTTAGATTTAATGAAGTGTACCAATTAAATAATATTTAATTGGAATTGAATTGATATTGATTTTTGGGTTTATCGTGAACAGTGTTTTAAATAACACTTGTTCTTTAACCCGATAATTAATGAATGTGATTTGGGTTTGTCGTGAATGGTGTCTTCACTAACACTGTTCTTGAACCCAGTTGAGAAAAGATTAAATCTTTTTATTTAGATTTAATGAAGTGTACCAATTAAATAATATTTAATTGGAATTGAATTGATATTGATTTTTGGGTTTATCGTGAACAGTGTTTTAAATAACACTTGTTCTTTAACCCGATAATTAATGGATGTGACTTTGGGTTTATCGTGAACCGTGTTTTAAATGACACGGATTCTTTAACCCAGTTAAAGATTAAAACTAAGTGGAGTTTTAATGAATCTTTAATTAGATTGAAAAGATCGAAAATGGAGTATCACCAGTTTTGCTCCAGGCGATAGTTAAATCTTTAATTAGATTTGAACGTGAAATTAGAAACTAACTGTCGGTTAGCTAAGTAGAATGGTTTTCTGGATATTGATCTGATGTTGGTTTCGGCCTTCGGGGTTAATATTTGGGGAATTATTCTCTTGATTAATTTACGGTTAATGACTAATGAGTTGGAATGAGGCGTATGTTGTGTTTGTGTAACACTTTTATAATATATACGCGAGTTATTCGGAAAGACCGGGTTTATCCCATTCTGAATAACTGATACGACGATAAGTCGAAGATGAAGACGATGGTCGAAGACCGGAAGTCTTCACGTCGTTTGGGTGATAACTGATGATCTTGATTGGGCTGTACACCCAAGAAGATGGAAACAGTTAGTGATCGTCCAGACGTACTTGGAGATCGATGGATATGCGGGGTACTAGGTGCCTCCGGTTTCGTTCAGACCCAGAACGGACTTGTAAATGGACTGTGTGTCTGACATTGGATTTCATTCTGTGTGACTGATATCGGTTGCATAGAGTGGTTTGCCTGTGTGGCATGCTAAGATGCAAATGATCAAGGCTTCTGTTGAAAAGCAAAGTCTTGTGGTGATGATCAAAGCACGGCCTTTGTGGCGTAGCTTTGTGTAACGTTTACCTCGCGTGTTTCACACCAGGTATGAACCAAAAACGGGAGACGGACCTCAGGGAGGGCATGCGTTTCTTTCTAGTTAGAAGTGGCGTCAGTGGTTTTACACGCCCTGACGAGTTTGACTTATGTGGTTGTTGCTGTTGCGAGGCGCCTCGGTTATATCGGTTTCGGCCGATGCATTCTGGTCGGCTGACGGACCAGACTTACACCCCATAGGGTGGGGAAACGTAGTGTTCAGGCATTTTAATCCACATCGGTGGACCGGCCCTGACGATCCAAAGGCTTGACAGAGTACTTGCCTGAGGCTCGGACTAGACAGTCTCGAATCGGTTGAGGATCTTGCCCCTAGCCTCGGTTCATAGATGGAAATCCAATTTCCAAATACGTGACATTTGCGGTTTTATTTGTAAACCTATATATGGCGACATGATATATGGTACCCATGCCGCCTATGATTGATACTTATGATTTGAAGTGTTTTATACACTATGCACTTATTATGGTATCAAATGATTTGTTTTAAACGTATCAAGCATTCTTTGGCTGTTATAAGGTAAAAACCCTATCCTCGACTGCGTTACATTGTGTGATGGGACCTGGGTCTTATAACAGCTTCATTTTCTTTATTTAGCATTGCGCTGTTTGTTTTATGCACTGGTATTCTTGGGAGGAAACCCGTTCCGTGTTATACGGCGTGGTCCCTTGATTTACCTAACTTTAAAAACAAAGATTAATAACTGTTTTAGTTCTCACACCAGTCCCATGACTGACCTGGAGTTTATTGTTTTAACCTAAACTCTGGGTGCCCTTATTTTGACACGGGCAGCTAGTAGTTTTGGTTTTGCAGATTTATATTCACAGGATCCTGGTTTACAGCTGGAACGATATCCGGAAAGCTTTGTATCCGTATATCTACTTCTAGTTGTGTATTGTATTATTTTCCGCTGCTATGTATTTAAATGTAATTTAAATCTCTGATATTTCCGTGTAATATTCTTTTATACTCTGTATATTCTTGTAATCTGATGCATTGTTGTTATATACAGTGAAACGTTCTTCTGTATGCGTTCTGTTGTGGTTTGTTCTCGAACTATCCGACGCTTTCCTTTACGGGGAAGTTGCGGGTCTTTACACGTGGTATCAGAGCTTTGGTTTACAAAGCTTAGAGAACAAGACACATTAGAAACATACGAAAGAATTCATCAGATATTGGATTAGCAATATCCAATGGGAATGACTCGTTAGAGATAGGATTAGTAGTATCCTAGAACGAGTGTGAAGAGTATATTTTTAAAGTGAAAACAAATTTTGTTTTGTAAATTCAAATTTTAAATATTCGTATTTGAATAGTTATCTTAAATTGAATTGTGGGCAATCGAGTATACAAGGTTTTGGGTATATGTCTTGCAAACGTGTATTCGAAGCTTTAATATACTTGATAGATATAGAATCATTCTAGTTGCTGGAGGCGATTCTGATGATGAGGCATCGTCATCAGTGATTGAGTTCAAGTGTCGAGAGTGAGTTATCTATATATTTCCATCAGATTGGTGTGAGAACCAAAACTAGATAGGGCTTATTGTTGTGATTTGGCATCAAAAATCTGATTTTTGTATATGTATCAAAATTATGAATTTGAAACTCTAATTCACTAATTGATTGATGTTTGTGTTGTTTGTTTAATTGTTTGATAGTTTTGAACCATTATGCCTAATAACATCGAATATTGAGTTATATTGAAAATTGGTCGTATTTGCTTGCATATACATATATATCATTGAACAGGTCATAGCAAGGAGGCTAGAGCCGAGAATAAAATTTGTTTGCCCGACAAATAGGTACATGTTTACTACATAATTTCCTGTTTTGTTTGGGTGATGATGATTTTGTGAGCCTATTGGCTAGCCGCTTGGCTTTTTCTTTTTCTTTTTGAGATCTGAAGGACCGGGGAAGCTATTTGAAATTCCCCGATGCTCCCATTGCAGGGGAGGTTATGGCGAAATTTTTCAAAAATTTAGGGTGTTAGCCAAATTTTTGAAATTTTGGAAATTCTCAGAAACTGAAAAGTTGGAGAATGGAAGCCTGATCGAACGTAGAGTTGAATTATCAAACCACTTTCGACTTTGTTCCTTTTCGGGGACGAAAAGTTTTAAGTGGGGGAGATTGTAACAACCCGGAAAATCTGGGCCAGTTTAAAATTTTTATTTTGGCAATTTTAACGAATTTTGATTATTTAAAATGAATTATTTTAAATAATATCGACGTGAAATTTATTTTGAATATAAAATTCGACGTATATATTATATACGTCGTCGTTAGAATATAAATATTTATATATAATTATAAATAGAATTGAAAATGGCGCGGTAGTTCGATAATTCGATTTCAAACTTCAATTGAATGTACCGGGTGCAAAACAATCCGGATTTTAGTGAAACCAAAAATGATAAGATCTAATTGATAATATCTTTCTATCGAATCCGACAAATCAGGATTTCATAGCGGGAATCAAAAGATATGTCCAGTTGAAAATTCTGAATAGTCGCTATGGAATTCAGGCCCTTAAAAATGGACATTTTGCAAACGACCTCGGATTTCGACGAAACCAGTTTTGTTGGGTCCGGGATGTAAAGTTATTGCTAGGTTTC
This sequence comes from Allium sativum, assembly GCA_030737875.1. Classification (NCBI taxonomy): domain Eukaryota; kingdom Viridiplantae; phylum Streptophyta; class Magnoliopsida; order Asparagales; family Amaryllidaceae; genus Allium; species Allium sativum. Next base: position 790,374,896 of record CM060919.1, on the reverse strand, counting down.
AAATTTCATAATTTTTCGAATCAATATGTGAGCGTGGCAAAGGAAAACGCGTTTGACCAGTTTCAATTGATAATAATCGACTGGAAATTGGCCATTTTTCCAACGGTCTCAGAATTCGATGAAACTAGTTTTGTTAGGACCGTATTGTCAATGCGAAGCTAGAAAATATTTTTCTGGAATTTTTCTAGTTAGTATGTGACCCCGGTAATTTGAAATGTACGTTTAAAATTCAATATAGTGATTTAAATATAAATTTAACGGAAACTGATTCAAACGGTCGAATCCGCCTACGATACATATCTCATTGTGTTCGGAATGGGGTAATTAGCTAGGGGCGGCAGTCGTTGGGTTTGATTTGGTGTACGCAGTGATAAAAAATATATTCGGATAAAATAATATTAAAATATAAATATATATATTCACTTTAACCTTAAACCCTAGTCCATTTGACTGAGCCGCCACTTCATAACGTTTACGGCCAAAATCGCTCCACAACTCATATCCAATTTTCTTCACATCCGCTAAACGATTTTCGAAAATTCCAATTGGAAATGGGAGAGCATGTTTTAATCTTTAATGTGAGCGGTTAAGATCGTTCATGGTTTGGCGATTTGAGGATAATCGAGCCCCAAAAGGGTTCCGTTCGGGTTCGTTTTTCTGGCCATAGGGGGTTTCGAGTTTCGTACGGTGGATGGAGGAGAGAGAAGGTGCTTCGGCGAACCACGTGGCAGCTTCAGATCGACTTCCGGCGCCTCCGTTCTGGTGCGAGGTCGAGCCCTAGTGGCGAAGCAAAATGGGGGTAGCGGCGTGGATTTTCTGGGCGACGGCATTGAGTAGAGATGTCAGCTGTTTCCGGTATTTTACTGAGGGGAAAGGTAGTTTCTTATCTGTTTTTCATTTGTTTTAAAAATTATATATATTGATTATATAAAAATATAATCTTTGTTTCGAAAAGAATGGTAACCAGAAAAAAATAGGATTTTTGATATATTGAATAACAAGAAAAAAATAGGATTTTTGATATATTGAATAACAAGAAAAAATATGATTTTTGATATATTGAATAACAAGAAAAAAATAGGATTTTTGATATATTGAATAACAAGAAAAAATATGATTTTTGATATATTGAATAACAAGAAAAAAATAGGATTTTTTGATATATTGAATAACAAGAAAAAAATAGGATTTTTTGATATATTGAATAACAAGAAAAAAATAGGATTTTTGATATATTGAATAACAAAAAAAAAAATAGGATTTTTGATATATTGAATAACAAGAAAAAAAAATGAGATTTTTATAAAGATGAAATCTTTAAATTTGAAAAGGCGAAATCTTTATATGGAAAATAGCGTGATAAAAATATAATTTTTATCTATATAACATAGTAGTAAAAATTCGATTTTTATATATTGAATAACGAAGTAAAAATTCGATTTTTACATACGTAGTGGCTACAGCAACGAAGATGCGATGATGATGAAGATTTCTATCAATGAAGTGCCGTGGAGCTGGATAGCTATTTGTGAGAATTTCTCACCTTTCAAATTTATTTTCTAGTTATATATATACTAGGATGCAGACGGTGCTTATTAGAAGCACCCGACACCCGTCCACATACCATGGACTTGTTGGTTTGGTTGTGTAGTTGGTTAGATTATTTGATTTGGATTTGATTGATTGGTTGAAATGGGAAATTGATTAAAATTGATATGTGAATGGCGTGGGCCTTCACTAGACCGGGGATAAGGCTAGGCCTTGTCCCGTTTCTAGTATCGTGCCGTTATGCCGCCGAAATTTTCTAAAATAAGTTAGAAAAATAAAAATAGCATTTTATTTAAAGAATGAACTGAATAGAAATTCATATGTTAAAATAAAATGTGTTATCGTTAAAAATATAATTTTTAACGTGAATGTGAATAAATAAATATTCATTTACAAACCAGACGGTTTGTTTATGTACACCTATTTGAATGACGTTGATTGGGTCGATAAATTTTACACATCGCCTAACTGCACAAATAAAATATGTGTTTGATTGTTTGAAACCCCACACGGGTGTTAGGATGAAATTTGAAGTTCACTCATCCTGATTGATTAAATATGTCGATCGATCGATTGACAGGCTGTTATAAGCGTTGAATATCTATATTTGATGCTTATACAGTGTAGTGCACTTTGGTTGATGGTTGATTATTTTCAATGCTATTATATACATGTGTTGTATGAAAATCCATATAATTAATTTTATATGGTAATTGATTGGGCCTCATTCCAGTATTTGAAAAAAAAAATATTTGAAAAAGAAATATTTGAAATAGAATATTTGAAAATAAAGGAATATATGAAGCCGTGTTGATTAGATTGACGCCATTTTGACGTGAACGATATTTATATCGATTTTGAAACGATTTCGAAATGAATTGAATATATAACGATTTCGAAATGAATTGAATATATAACGATTTCGAAATGAATTGAATATATAACGATTTCGAAATGAATTGAATATATAACGATTTCGAAATGAATTGAATATATAACGATTTCGAAATGAATTGAATATATAACGATTTCGAAATGAATTGAATATATAACGATTTCGAAATGAATTGAATATATAACGATTTCGAAATGAATTGAATATATAACGATTTCGAAATGAATTGAATATATAACGATTTCGAAATGAATTGAATATATAACGATTTCGAAATGAATTGAATATATAACGATTTCGAAATGAATTGAATATATAACGATTTCGAAATGAATTGAATATATAACGATTTCGAAATGAATTGAATTGAAAACGATTTCGAAATGAATTGAATTGAAAACGATTTCGAAATGAATTGAATTGAAAACGATTTCGAAATGAATTGAATTGAAAACGATTTCGAAATGAATTGAATTGAAAACGATTTCGAAATGAATTGAATTGAAAACGATTTCGAAATGAATTGAATTGAAAACGATTTCGAAATGAATTGAATTGAAAATGAATTCGAATTGAATTGAAAGCGAAGTGAAATAAATTCAAATTGAATTGAAATTTGAATTGAATAGAAATGGATTTTAAAACGAATTTATAAAGAAGAATTCAATTTTGATTTGAATTGAAATGGAAGTTGAAAAATGTTTTTGAAACGAATTCAAAACTATTTATATAATTCGTTTTAAATAGAAATCGACGATATATATATTATATATATATTATATATAATATAATGGCCTGAATAGAACGCGCCGCGCCGCGGCAGTTCGCGAATTTCGACCATTTATTTCAAACGGACATTACGGGAGATCCGACCGTCGGATTCTCCTAAAACCGGAACCGTTGGGTTCGTATCGAAAAGAGCTTTCTAACGAATATTAGAAATTTGAAATCTAACGGTTGGATTTGGAGATACGTCCAAATCAAATTCGAAAAAGGTCGCTGTAAGTGCAGTTCGATGGCCATTGATGGAAATCGACTGTACGGGCCTTGATAAAATTATTAAAAATAGTAATAATTTGTGTAAAATCATAAGAAATGATTTAGAAAGAATTGGGATGAAAAACTCCCTATTTGAAAAGATAAAAATAGATTTTTATCGAAATGAACTAGTTTTGAACTAGAATTATAATTCTATTTATTTTTAAATAAATAAATTGAATTTGAAAAGGGTTTTGAAAATAACCAAAATTTCCAATGATTGCATTGGAGTGGATTTGAATCGAAATTGTCTTCGGAATATTTCGATGTTGGAATTTGTGATTATACGGATGTTGTTACGGAAATTTGAAAGATATATATTTATATCGTTATTTCCAATACGACATTCGTTAATCGTAGAATTTGATATTGAATATAAGCCGATATATTTTCTATTCAGAGCCTTATATTGAATATCAAATGGGATTTGGGTTTGTCGTGAATGGTGTCTTCACTAACACTGTTCTTGAACCCAGTTGAGAAAAGATTAAATCTTTTTATTTAGATTTAATGAAGTGTACCAATTAAATAATATTTAATTGGAATTGAATTGATATTGATTTTTGGGTTTATCGTGAACAGTGTTTTAAATAACACTTGTTCTTTAACCCGATAATTAATGAATGTGATTTGGGTTTGTCGTGAATGGTGTCTTCACTAACACTGTTCTTGAACCCAGTTGAGAAAAGATTAAATCTTTTTATTTAGATTTAATGAAGTGTACCAATTAAATAATATTTAATTGGAATTGAATTGATATTGATTTTTGGGTTTATCGTGAACAGTGTTTTAAATAACACTTGTTCTTTAACCCGATAATTAATGGATGTGACTTTGGGTTTATCGTGAACCGTGTTTTAAATGACACGGATTCTTTAACCCAGTTAAAGATTAAAACTAAGTGGAGTTTTAATGAATCTTTAATTAGATTGAAAAGATCGAAAATGGAGTATCACCAGTTTTGCTCCAGGCGATAGTTAAATCTTTAATTAGATTTGAACGTGAAATTAGAAACTATCTGTCGGTTAGCTAAGTAGAATGGTTTTCTGGATATTGATCTGATGTTGGTTTCGGCCTTCGGGGTTAATATTTGGGGAATTATTCTCTTGATTAATTTACGGTTAATGACTAATGAGTTGGAATGAGGCGTATGTTGTGTTTGTGTAACACTTTTATAATATATACGCGAGTTATTCGGAAAGACCGGGTTTATCCCATTCTGAATAACTGATACGACGATAAGTCGAAGATGAAGACGATGGTCGAAGACCGGAAGTCTTCACGTCGTTTGGGTGATAACTGATGATCTTGATTGGGCTGTACACCCAAGAAGATGGAAACAGTTAGTGATCGTCCAGACGTACTTGGAGATCGATGGATATGCGGGGTACTAGGTGCCTCCGGTTTCGTTCAGACCCAGAACGGACTTGTAAATGGACTGTGTGTCTGACATTGGATTTCATTCTGTGTGACTGATATCGGTTGCATAGAGTGGTTTGCCTGTGTGGCATGCTAAGATGCAAATGATCAAGGCTTCTGTTGAAAAGCAAAGTCTTGTGGTGATGATCAAAGCACGGCCTTTGTGGCGTAGCTTTGTGTAACGTTTACCTCGCGTGTTTCACACCAGGTATGAACCAAAAACGGGAGACGGACCTCAGGGAGGGCATGCGTTTCTTTCTAGTTAGAAGTGGCGTCAGTGGTTTTACACGCCCTGACGAGTTTGACTTATGTGGTTGTTGCTGTTGCGAGGCGCCTCGGTTATATCGGTTTCGGCCGATGCATTCTGGTCGGCTGACGGACCAGACTTACACCCCATAGGGTGGGGAAACGTAGTGTTCAGGCATTTTAATCCACATCGGTGGACCGGCCCTGACGATCCAAAGGCTTGACAGAGTACTTGCCTGAGGCTCGGACTAGACAGTCTCGAATCGGTTGAGGATCTTGCCCCTAGCCTCGGTTCATAGATGGAAATCCAATTTCCAAATACGTGACATTTGCGGTTTTATTTGTAAACCTATATATGGCGACATGATATATGGTACCCATGCCGCCTATGATTGATACTTATGATTTGAAGTGTTTTATACACTATGCACTTATTATGGTATCAAATGATTTGTTTTAAACGTATCAAGCATTCTTTGGCTGTTATAAGGTAAAAACCCTATCCTCGACTGCGTTACATTGTGTGATGGGACCTGGGTCTTATAACAGCTTCATTTTCTTTATTTAGCATTGCGCTGTTTGTTTTATGCACTGGTATTCTTGGGAGGAAACCCGTTCCGTGTTATACGGCGTGGTCCCTTGATTTACCTAACTTTAAAAACAAAGATTAATAACTGTTTTAGTTCTCACACCAGTCCCATGACTGACCTGGAGTTTATTGTTTTAACCTAAACTCTGGGTGCCCTTATTTTGACACGGGCAGCTAGTAGTTTTGGTTTTGCAGATTTATATTCACAGGATCCTGGTTTACAGCTGGAACGATATCCGGAAAGCTTTGTATCCGTATATCTACTTCTAGTTGTGTATTGTATTATTTTCCGCTGCTATGTATTTAAATGTAATTTAAATCTCTGATATTTCCGTGTAATATTCTTTTATACTCTGTATATTCTTGTAATCTGATGCATTGTTGTTATATACAGTGAAACGTTCTTCTGTATGCGTTCTGTTGTGGTTTGTTCTCGAACTATCCGACGCTTTCCTTTACGGGGAAGTTGCGGGTCTTTACACATCATGAAATCAAAGAGCACATTTAGATCTCGATGCTAGGTGGCGATGTCAAGGCGGCGACGGTGGACTTTGGGTGATGAACGAATGGGTTTGGTGCATCGAAAAAACCTGGAAGTAGAAGATGAGGTTACGGTCCTTTTTTGGATTGGAGGGTAATTAGCTTAAGCATATATATTAATTAATTAATTGTTTAATTATCAAATGGAAAAACGATCATATCTTTGTCATACCAACTCGGAATCAAGCAAGACGAAGTGCGTTGGAACCACAATGAGGAGATTTACGAGATGAAGCTGATTAGAGCGTAAACAGAGGACATTGGAAAATTTACAAAATTGCAGATCTGAATTAAAACTTTGGTGAGAAATCTCTCGTTTTAAAATAATTAACGAATTTATCTATTTTTATTTATAGTCATATATATTTTAGATCTGTTGTGTTGATATTGTATGTGATTGTTCTATGGTTGTGATGGATAATTATAAGATTCATATGTGTTGAATAAATTTGATTACTTACCCCTTTATTTTATTGAATTGGTTTAGACGGCCAATTCAAGATCTAGATAAATACTATAAATTCATATGTTTTAGATAAATATTACTATTCATCCTTTAGTCTATTGAATTGATTTAGATTTTCAATTCAGTATCAAAATATGTAGTTTGACTCTTTTGTGGGATTGGTTTAGCTTATCAATTAATATGTTGTCACTTTGCTTGAGTTGATTTAGAGTATTGATTCAACTTAAAATATAAAGATTTAAAATTGTCGTTTTTGTTGAATTAAATTTATTTGTCAATTCAAGATAGGAACACTATTTGGATCATTGTGTTAAATTAATCTAAATTGTCAATTTGATTGTTTAACATTATTTTGCCAATCCAATATCTAGTATTATTTTGTCACCTTGTTGGATTGTCAATTCAATATTATCAACATTGTTTATGTGGTTGGATTGGAATAGAAAAATAAACACCATTTTTATTTGTGTTCTCAAACACAAATACATTATAGAAAAATGAATAATCACTTTTAGTTGCCTTCTCAAACACAAATATAACACGGAAATAAAACTTACTTTTCTTATTTGCATTTTATAATGCAAATACAACATGAAAATAAAACTTACCTTTTTATCTGCATTTTATAACGCAAATGTAACATGAGAATAAAACTTACTTTTTATATGCAATTTACAATGTAAACTGACATGAAAATAAAAAGGTTACTTTTCTGTTTGCACTTTACAATGCAGATATAATATGAAAATAAAATTTACATTTTTTTGTTCGCATTCACAATGCGAACAAAACATTAAAAATAATTTTTACGTTTTTGTTCGCATTCACAATGCAAACAAAACATATAAAAATAAAATTTACATTTTTGTTCGTATTCACAATGCGAGCAAAACATTAGAAATAAATTGGTTTTTTTTTTGCATTCCAAAATGCAAATGAAAAATAGAAAACAAAGGAACATCTTTGCATTCCATAATGCACACGAAACATAAACATGAAGTTTACATTTTGTTCATATTTTTCAATACAATTATAACATAGAAATTAAGTTCATTCTTTTATTTGTATTTCTCAATACAAGTATGACGTAGAAGTAAAGGATTATCTTTTTATTTGTGATTTTAACACAAATATAAACATAGAAAAAGAAGTGTCCTTTTTATTTGTGTTCTTAACACAAATATAAACTAGTGAAATGAAATGTCCTTTTTTTTCCTTAACACAAATAGGATATAGAAAATAATTACATCTTTTATTTGTGTTCTCTAACACAAATATAAGCTAGAAAATAATCACATCTTTTATTTGTGTTCTTTAACCCAAATATGACATAGAAATAAAAATGCATCTTTTATTTGTATCCTCTAATGTAAATATGCCTTGAAATTAAAGTTTATTCTTTTATTTACATTCACAAATGTAAATATACATTGAAAATAAAGTTTGCACTTTTATTTGCATTCACCGATGCAAATATACATTAAAAAAGAAAAATTGTTCTTTTATTTGCATTCACAAATGCAAGCACATATTGAAAATAAAGTTTTGATCTCTTATTTGCCTTCACAAATGCAAACACATATTGGCAATAAAGTTTTGATATTTTATTTGCATTCACAAATGCAAACATATTTTGAAAATAAAGTTTGTTTCTTTCTTTTTATATTCACTTACCCAAAATATACACTTTTGTCAATTTTCATTAGTTAAAACAAATTATTCACTTTTGTCAATTTTCACTAGTTAAAACAAATTATTCACTTTTTTCAATCTACACTAGTTAAAACAAAATATGCATTTTTGTCAATTATATTAGTTGAGACAAAAATGTACATCTTGTCGAATTAAGATGGTTGAAAACAAAAGGGACATTTTTGTTATATAAAAGAATTAAGCACAAATTGCATTTTTGTTTGTGTTATGACAAAATGTTCATTTTGATAAAATGAAATTATCAACAAAATGGATGTATCACTTTTTATACATTTTGTTGAAATATAATTTAGACGCAAATATAACAATCATTTTATTTGCATAACATGTAGTAGAATTTATAAGCAAATATGAAAATCATTTCTTTTATTTGCCAATTTACATTAGTAAATATATTTAAATATAAGAATCATATTATTGGTCAAAACATACATTAGATTACATAGGTAAGTAAAGTGATATCTTTATGAGTTTATGCATACATCAGAATTTGTATGCAATATAAATAGACACTTTTATATTTAGGTTATACATTTAAACACATACACATAAATTATTTCTTTTATGTGTTAAAGTAAAAATATTTGCACACAAATAAAAGAAAATAGAAAATTATCTTTTATTTGTCATCCGCAATAATGTCATACGAGTAAATTATATTTTATTAGACCTTAGAAATGTATAGGGAAATTATACGAATAAAAATACGTTTTTATTTGGCATTAGAAATAATTAACATGTTAGTTCATTATCATCAACATGTTAGTAGTATTAAATTGGTTAAATTCTTTAACCAATCATTTATTTTCATGAACTGAAGTTGGCTGAAAACCACACACGGGTGTTGGGATGAATCGACATACACTAGTCCCAATATTTATTTATATGTCGATCGATAGATTGACAGGCTGCGTTGAGTATTATTATTTCATTTTAATACTCGCACAGTTATAAACTTCACTCTGGTTGAGATTGGATATTTATTTATCATTTGTTGTCATATACATACAATGTGTGAAATCCATACAACCAAAGTATATGGTAACTGATTGAGTCACATTCCAGTTCAGGATTTCTTTAAATAAAGAATATCTTTTAAAATAAGAATATTTAGAATAAAGAACATTGCAATATAAATACCTTTTAAAGTAAAGAGTATTGTACTATAAAGAATATTTTATATTAAGAATCTGTTTATATAAAGAATATTTGTAAATAATAAATAATTTTAAAATAATATTTAACAAAGAATAAAATAATGATTTCTTTGTTGGTTCTTGAATGGACAAAAGATAAAAAGATATTTCTATTGAAGTGAATTAGTTATTAACTAGAATCAATCTTCCAATTAAGATTTTTAGAGTTCCAATTATATTTTGTTATTGAAATAAAATGTTGTGTGGATTGGGTTTACCATGAACTGTGTTTTTAAACGACATTTGTTCTTTAACCCAATTTACAGTAAAAATATGATTTAGAAATTATAAATCTTTTTATTAAGATTTAAAAAGAATTTTTCTTAAAGTAATGTTTTCCAATTTAATATTAATTAAATTGGAATTGAGTAGAAATTCGGTTTGATAAAAATCGAAATAGGCTTCTGTAAAAGAAGACTGATACTATGGATGGAATTTAAAAGGCTTTGCCGTTATTCCATACATATTATTGATCTGATACAGAAATTTATATCGATTATATTTTGACTCGATTTCTATGAAAATTCCATATTTAGTGAAAGACGACTTTGGGTTTACTGTGAACAATGTTTTTGAATGACATTGATTCTTTAACCCAATTAAAGATAAGATTTATTTCTTAAATTGGAATAATCATAAATAATGATTTTGATATTAAAATCAAATTGGATATTTAATGAATGTTTAAGAAAAAGAATAAATTTATAAGAATTTATCTTTGATTTAATTCATGGGAATTTTCCCTTTATTATGAATATTCCATAAAAGAATATTTTGAATTGGAATGAGACGTTGGATGTGTTTTATAACACTTGATTTTAAATTATAAAATACGCAAGTTATTCGGAAAGACCGGGTTTAACCCATTCCGAATAATTATTACGACGATGAAGAGTCGAAAATGAAGATGGTGGTCGAAGACCGGCGATCTTCACGTTGAATGGGTAACTAGTGTTGAGGTCCTTGATTGATTTGCTCCCAAGATGGGGCTAAAATGGTAGTTATCCGGACGTAGTGTTGATTTGTACGGATTTGGCTTTCGCTCAGACCCAGAGCATAAGCTTATAAATGGATGCATGTCTGACGTTGAATTTCATTTTACGTAAATTGATTTCTATTAATATACAACCGTTGGTGGCAGAGAATTTATTCTCTTGCTAAACACCCTTAGAGGTTGTGTATTAATAGTTATGAATTGCATGGCATGAAATGTCAATGTGGCACGCCAAGATGCATATGATCAAGGCTTTTGTTGAAAAGCAGGGCCTTGTGGGATGCTCAAAGCATAGCCTATTATGGCATAGCTTTGTGTATATCGTGACTTCGCGAGCCTCACACCCCGGTATGAGTCAAAAACGGGATATGGACTGCAGGGAGTGCACACGTTTCTTTCTAGCTAGTGGTAGTGTCAGTGCTTTAACACGGCCTGGCATTTTACTTATGTGGATGATGGATTTTGAGGCGTCTCGGATTTTTATAGGCCGATAGTTGTCATATTATAGGTTCAAAGGAACCAGGAAGCGTGTGTTCAGGCATAATTAATCCACTACCCTTAGGTAGGGACCGGCCCTGAAGATCCAAGGGTTGCCCATAGGTGTGATCCTGAGGCATTTGCTAGAGTGTCTCTAATTGGAGAGGAGCTTGCTCCTAGCCTCGACTCATGATGGAAATCCAATTTCAAATACGACCTTGCGGTTTTGAATGTAGAACTAGTATGGCGACATGATATATGGTACCCATGCCGTCTATGATTGATATTTATGATTGAAATGTTTTATTTAAAACATATACACACTAATATTAAATTCATTTTATCGTATCAAGCATCTTTTGACCATTATAAGGTAAAACCCTATCCTCCGGTTTGCGTTGCATTGTGTGATGGGACTTGGGTCTTATAATGGTTTCATTTTTCCAAAAAGCATTGCGTTATTTGACGATTTACTTATTTTATGCACTGGCAATCCAATGGAGTAAACCCGTTCCGCGTTAGCGGCGTGGTCCTGTGATTAGCCTTGTTGATTAGATAAGTTAGTTAGATTTCTCATACCAGTCCCATGACTGACCCGTTGTTTGTTTCCACCTTTGCAAACTCGGGTGCCCTCTTTTCCACACGGGCAGTCGAGTAGCTTTTTGCAGATATCTTTATCTCTTGAGCAGGATTCTAGATTGAAGCTTAAAGCTGTGTCCAGAGTATTTGATGTCTTCCGTTGTTCATTGTATTACATTATTGTAATTTTACCTTCCGTTGTATTATATTTGATGTACTCTGATATATTCTGTACTCTGATGTAACATTTATTATTGATGTTAAAAAAGTATGTGTTGTTGTTCTGATGTGTTGTATTCCCAAAGTTGATGTATCCGCAGATTTCCAACCTTTGGTTCAGACCTGTGTGGTTTATGGTCGATTCAAAGGGTGGGGATTTCCGGGTCATCACAGTTGGTATCAGAGCTAGGTTAGCTCAAATCTTTGGGGTACAACTCGTTAGAACTGAACAAAGGACTCATCAGAGATTGGATTAGTAATATCCAATAAGGATGCTCAGTAGAGATAGGATCAGCAGTATCCTAGAATGAGAAAACTCATTAGAGATGGGGTTAGTAATGCCCTAGAATGAGTTCAGAGTGAAAGTTTATAATTAACGTACTTGTAATTATATATAACTAGATTTTAGAAAATATGATTTTTAATATATAAAAGCTATATATTTTTGAAAATTTAATCAACTAATTGATTGATGATTATGTTGTGTGAATATTAGTTCAACTAATAAATTATTGAAAACAAATAAGGAATAAGAAAATTAAATTAGTAAAATAAACAACTTTTAGCTCATTTCCTTTTCGAGGACGAAAATATTTTAAGTGGGGGAGATTGTAACAACCCGGAAATTCTGAACCAATTTTTTTTTTATTATTATTTTTTTTAGAAAATTTTAATGAATTTTGTGAATATCTTTAAAAATAGTTTTAACCAACTATTTGATTTAAAACAATGCTGGTTTAAATATGAGAACAAATGTTTTATGTTGTAAATTTAAAAGGTATGGAATTTAACTTGTCTTATTAAATAATGTATCTCAATAGCTATTTATGAACTTGACTTGTTTGATAATATAATCATGTTGAAAAAAGAAGTTAATATTGAATTTATATTATATGATGGATTAAATCATTTTGAAATTCCATGTATATGGGAAAACTTTAATGTATTGAATACAGTAATAATATATAATCCATTGTTTGTACAATGAATATATGCATGGATTGTAAATATAGTTATAAATTGGGTTCTATTGTAATTATTGAATCTTTGGAATATTAATTGAAAATAATGTGAAAAGTTGCAAACATTCATTTCGAACAATAAATATTTAATACTGAAGTGTTAGTTCGAATTTCTAACAAATAGCATTAATCTAGCATTCATTCTTTCCATTTTATCCTCTCTCTCTCTTTTATTGTTATCTACTTTTGAAAATTGAAAAAAAAAGATAAAGATGTCATTTAATTAGTATAAATGTCATGTTAAATTAGAGATGTCATTTAATTAGTATAAACGTCATGTTAAATTAGATGTGTCATTTAATTAGTATAAATGTCATGTTAATTTAGATGTGTCATTTAATTATTATAAATGATATGTTAAGTTAGAGGTGTCATTTAATTAGTATATATGTGATGTTAAATTAGAGGTGTCATTTAATTAGCATAAATGTTATGCTAAATTAGGTGTGTCATTTAATTAGTATAAATGTTATGTTAAATAAATGTTTATACCTTTCTTTCACTTTATAGCACGTACCACATGTTGCACTTATATATATATATATATACACACACACACACACACATTACATTTTCACATATTTATTTGTACACACGTCTATGTCACATGATTGTTAAATCAAATGGATAATAAACTGATAAATGAAAGGTTTCTCTCTTTATACAAATGATATTCTCCCTGTTTATTAAATAATTTAAAGAAGGTAAATGAAAGCTTTCCTTCTCTAACTACCCTCATTGATTAAGTAATTTAAAGAAAGGAAATGGAATGTTTTTCTCTCCCCCTCGTTAATTGATTACATTAAACATAAGGAAATGAGAAATTTCATCTCTAAATAAATTTAAGTAGTAAATAAGTTGAAATAAAAAGGAATTAATAAAATGGTATTAATATATACATATACTCTAAGATTTAGAAAATCCTAATTCTAATTAGCATACAGTAGCCGTCCCTAACATTTCAATGGCTATCGATGCTCCAATCTTCCTCCTTTTCAATCTTCTAATCCACACAACAAAATTTAAATATAAAATCATGAAATCAAAGAGCACATTTAGATCTCGACGCTGGGTGGCGATGTCAAGGCGACGACGGTGGACTTTGGGTGATGAACGAATGGGTTTGGTGCATCGACAAAACCTGGATGTAGAAGATGAGGTTACGGCCCTTTTTTGGATTGGAGGGTAATTGGCTTAAGCATATATATTAATTAATTAATTGTTTAATTATCAAATGGAATAACGATCATATCTTTGTCATACCAACTCGGAATCAAGCAAGACGAAGTGCGTTGGAACCACAATGAGGAGATTTACGAGATGAAGCTGACTAAAGCGTAAACAGAGGACGTTGGAAAATTTACAAAATTGCAGATCTGAATTAAAAATTTGGTGAGAAATCTCTCGTTTTAAAATAATTAATGAATTTATCTATTTTTATTTATAGTCATATATATTTTGGATCTGTTGTGTTGATATTGTATGTGATTGTTCTATGGTTGTGATGGATAATTATAAGATTCATATGTGTTGAATAAATTTGATTACTTACCCCTTTATTTTATTGAATTGGTTTAGACGACCAATTCAAGATCTAGATAAATAATATAAATTCATATGTTTTAGATAAATATTACTATTCATCCTTTAGTCTATTGAATTGATTTAGATTTTCAATTCAGTATCAAAATATGTAGTTTTGACTCTTTTGTGGGATTGGTTTAGCTTATCAATTCATATGTTGTCACTTTGCTTGAGTTAATTTAGAGTATCGATTCAACTTAAAATATAAAGATTAAAAATTGTCGTTTTTGTTGAATTAAATTTATTTGTCAATTCAAGATAGGAACACTATTTGGATCAATGTGTTAAATTAATCTAAATTGTCAATTTGATTGTTTAACATTATTTTGCCAATCCAATATCTAGTATTATTTTGTCACCTCGTTGGATTGTCAATTCAATATTATCGACATTGTTTAGGTGGTTGGATTGGAATAGAAAAATAAACACCATTTTTATTTGTGTTCTGAAACACAAATACATTATAGAAAAAATAATAATCACTTTTAGTTGCCTTCTCAAACACAAATATAACATGGAAATAAAACATACTTTTCTTATTTGCATTTTTAATGCAAATACAACATGAAAATAAAACTTACCTTTTTATTTGCATTTTATAATGCAAATGTAACATGAGAATAAAACTTACTTTTTATATGCAATTTACAATGTAAACTGACATGAAAATAAAAAGGTTACGTTTCTGTTTGCACTTTACAATGCAGATATAATATGAAAATAAAATTTACATTTTTTTTTTGTTTGCATTCACAATGCGAACAAAACATTAAAAATAAGTTTTACGTTTTTGTTCGCATTCACAATGCAAACAAAACATATAAAAATAAAATTTACATTTTTGTTCGTATTCACAATGCGAGCAAAACATTAGAAATAAAATTGGTATTTTTTTTTTTGCATTCCAAAATGCAAATGAAAAATAGAAAACAAAGGAACATCTTTGCATTCCATAATGCACACGAAACATAAACATGAAGTTTACATTTTGTTCATATTTTTCAATACAATTATAACATAGAAATTAAGTTCATTCTTTTATTTGTATTTCTCAATACAAGTATGACGTAGAAGTAAAGGATTATCTTTTTATTTGTGATTTTAACACAAATATAAACATAGAAAAAGAAATGTCCTTTTTATTTGTGTTCTTAACACAAATATAAACTAGTGAAATGAAATGTCCTTTTTTTCCTTAACACAAATAGGATATAGAAAATAATAACATCTTTGATTTGTGTCCTCTAACACAAATATAAGCTAGAAAATAATCACATCTTTAATTTGTGTTCTTTAACCCAAATATGACATAGAAATAAAAATGCATCTTTTATTTGTATCTTCTAATGTAAATATGCCTTGAAATTAAAGTTTATTCTTTTATTTACATTCACAAATGTAAATATACATTGAAAATAAAGTTTGCACTTTTATTTGCATTCACCGATGCAAATATACATTAAAAAAGAAAAATTGTTCTTTTATTTGCATTCACAGATGCAAGCACATATTGAAAATAAAGTTTTGATCTCTTATTTGCCTTCACAAATGCAAACACATATTGGCAATAAATTTTTGATATTTTATTTGCATTCACAAATGCAAACATATTTTGAAAATAAAGTTTGTTTCTTTCTTTTTATATTCACTTACCCAAAATATACACTTTTGTTAATTTTCATTAGTTAAAACAAATTATTCACTTTTGTCAATTTTCACTAGTTAAAACAAATTATTCACTTTTGTCAATCTACACTAGTTAAAACAAAATATGCATTTTTGTCAATTATATTAGTTGAGACAAAAATGTACATCTTGTCGAATTAAGATGGTTGAAGACAAAAGGGACATTTTTGTTATATAAAAGAATTAAGCACAAATAGCATTTTTATTTGTGTTATGACAAAATGTTCACTTTGATAAAATGAAATTATCAACAAAATGGATGTATCACTTTTTTATACATTTTGTTGAAATATAATTTAGACGCAAATATAACAATCATTTTATTTGCGTAACATGTAGTAGAATTTATAAGCAAATATGAAAATCATTTCTTTTATTTGCCAATTTACATTAGTAAATATATTTAAATATAAGAATCATACTATTGGTCAAAACATACATTAGATTATATAGGTAAGTAAAGTGATATCTTTATGTGTTTATGCATACATCAGAATTTGTATGCAATATAAATAGACACTTTTATATTTAGGTTATACATTTAAACACATACACATAAATTATTTCTTTTATGTGTTAAAGTAAAAATATTTGCATACAAATAAAAGAAAATAGAAAATTATTTTTTATTTGTCATCCGCAATAATGTCATATGAGTAAATTATATTTTATTAGACCTTAGAAATGTATAGGGAAGTTATACGAATAAAAATACATTTTTATTTGGCATTAGAAATAATTAACATGTTAGTTCATTATCATCAACATGTTAGTAGTATTAATTTGGTTAAATTCTTTAACCAATCATTTATTTTCATGAACTGATGTTGGCTGAAAACCCCACACGGGTGTTGGGATGAATCGACATACACTAGTCCCAATATTTATTTATATGTCAATCGATAGATTGACAGGCTGCGATGAGTATTATTATTTCATTTTAATACTCGCACAGTTATAAACTTCACTCTGGTTGAGAATGGATATTTATTTATCATTTGTTGTCATATACATACAATGTGTGAAATACATATAACCAAAGTATATGGTAACTGATTGAGTCACATTCCAGTTCAGGATTTCTTTAAATAAAGAATATCTTTTAAAATAAGAATATTTAGAATAAAGAACATTGCAATATAAATACCTTTTAAAATAAAGAGTATTGTACTATAAAGAATATTTTATATTAAGAATATGTTTATATAAAGAATATTTGTAAATAATAAATAATTTTAAAATAATATTTAACAAAGAATAAAATAATGATTTCTTTGTCCGTTCTTGAATGGACAAAAGATAAAAAGATATTTCTATTGAAGTGAATTAGTTATTAACTAGAATCAATCTTCCAATTAAGATTTTTAGAGTTCCAATTATATTTTGTTATTGAAATAAAATGTTGTGTGGATTGGGTTTACCATGAATTGTGTTTTTAAACGACATTTGTTCTTTAACCCAATTTACAGTAAAAATATGATTTAGAAATTATCAACCTTTTTATTAAGATTTAAAAATAATTTTTCTTAAAGTAATGTTTTCCAATTTAATATTAATTAAATTGGAATTGAGTAGAAATTCGGTTAGATAAAAATCGAAATAGGCTTCTGTAAAAGAAGACTGATACTATAGATGGAATTTAAAAGGCTTTGCCGTTATTCCATACATATTATTGATCTGATACAGAAATTTATATCGATTATATTTTGACTCGATTTCTATGAAAATTCCATATTTAGTGAAAGACGACTTAGGGTTTACTGTGAACAATGTTTTTAAATGACATTGATTCTTTAACCCAATTAAAGATAAGATTTATTTCTTAAATTGGAATAATCATAAATAATGATTTTGATATTAAAATCAAATTGGATATTTAATGAATGTTTAAGAAAAAGAATAAATTTATAAGAATTTATCTTTGATTTAATTCATGGGAATTTTCCCTTTATTATGAATATTCTATAAAAGAATATTTTGAATTGGAATGAGACGTTGGATGTGTTTTATAACACTTGATTTTAAATTATAAAATACGCAAGTTATTCGGAAAGACCGGGTTTAACCCATTCCGAATAATTATTACGACGACGAAGATTCGAAGATGAAGACGGTGGTCGAAGACCGGCGATCTTCACGTCGAATGGGTAACTAGTGTTGAGGTCCTTGATTGATTTTCTCCCAAGATGGGGCTAAAATGGTAGTTATCCGGACGTAGTGTTGATTTGTACGGATTTGGCTTTCGCTCAGACCCAGAGCATAAGCTTATAAATGGATGCATGTCTGACGTTGAATTTCATTTTATGTAAATTGATTTCTATTAATATACAACCGTTGGTGGCGGAGAATTTATTCTCTTGCTAAACACCCTTAGAGGTTGTGTATTAATAGTTATGAATTGCATGGCGTGAAATGTCAATGTGGCACGCCAAGATGCATATGATCAAGGCTTTTGTTGAAAAGCAGGGCCTTGTGGGATGATCAAAGCATAGCCTATTATGGCATAGCTTTGTGTATATCGTGACTTCGCGAGCCTCACACCCCGGTATGAGTCAAAAACGGGATATGGACTGCAGGGAGTGCTCACGTTTCTTTCTAGCTAGTGGTAGTGTCAGTGCTTTAACACGGCCAGGCATTTTACTTATGTGGATGATGGATTTTGAGGCGCCTCGGATTTTTATAGGCCGATAGTTGTCATATTATAGGTTCAAAGGAACCGGGAAGCGTGTGTTCAGGCATAATTAATCCACTACCCTTAGGTAAGGACCGGCCCTGAAGATCCAAGGGTTGCCCATAGGTGTGATCCTGAGGCATTTGCTAGAGTGTCTCGAATCGGAGAGGAGCTTTCTCCTAGCTTCGACTCATGATGGAAATCCAATTTCAAATACGACCTTGCGGTTTTGAATGTAGAACTAGTATGGCGACATGATATATGGTACCCATGCCGTCTATGATTGATATTTATGATTGAAATGTTTTATTTAAAACATATACACACTAATATTAAATCTGTTTTATTGTATCAAGCATCGTTTGACCATTATAAGGTAAAACCCTATCCTCCGGTTTGCGTTGCATTGTGTGATGGGACTTGGGTCTTATAATGGTTTCGTTTTTCCAAAAAGCATTGCGTTATTTGACGATTTACTTATTTTATGCACTGGCAATCCAATGGAGTAAACCCGTTCCGCGTTAGCGGGGTGGTCCTGTGATTAGCCTTGTTGATTAGATAAGTTAGTAAGATTTCTCATACCAGTCCCATGACTGACCCATTGTTTGTTTCCACCTTTGCAAACTCGGGTGCCCTCTTTTCCATACGGGCAGTCGAGTAGCTTTTTGCAGATATCTTTATCTCTTGAGCAGGATTCTGGATTGAAGCTTAAAGCTATGCCCAGAGTATTTGATGTCTTCCGTTGTTCATTGTATTATATTATTGTAATTTTACCTTCCGCTGTATTATATTTGATGTACTCTGATATATTCTGTACTATGATGTAACATTTATTATTGATGTTAAAAAAGTCTGTGTTGTTGTTCTGATGTGTTGTATTCCCAAAGTTGATGTATCCGCAGATTTCCAACCTTTGGTTCAGACCTGTGTGGTTTATGGTCGATTCAAAGGGTGGGGATTTCCGGGTCATGACACAAGGGTCGAAAATACCGGATGATTAATGAAAGAAATTAGAGGGTGAGGAAAGATAAGGTATAAACTTAGAAGAGAAGAAGAAGAATAAGAACACAACATCAGAGTAACACGAACCTCACAGCAGAACTAACAACATATAACAGATAACATATCCTTGAAATAAAATCAGTATATGTATACAATAACATTATCAGAGTACAACACTTACAACACAGCGGAAATAAATAATAGCTATATGATCTCGAAGCCTCCTGCTCCAAGCTCTCATGGTATATCTGTAAAATCCTGACTACTTGACTGCCCGTACAAAATTGGGCACCCAAGAGTTTAGGGAAAACAAGAACAATTAAACTCCGGGTCAGTCATGGGACTGGTATGAGTAAAACAGTTTAAGCAGGTAAATGATATCTCATAAGACCACGCCGTATAACGGAACGGGTTTTTCCCTTATGAGAATCCAAATTATCTTTATATCAAAAACCTTTTGATATTATAATAATGTCTATCAACCACAATATAATAATCATCTAGCAGAAACGCTTTCATCTCACGTTCTACATATATAGTATACAATCAAAACCGCAAGCACGTATTGGGTAATGGATTTCCAACTATGACAAGGTATGGAACCACCTTTCGCTAGTGTACCTCTAGAGAGGAATACACTGGGTTCAACAAGAACATCTTGCAACCCGGCCACACATGACCGACCACTCATTTCGCTTGAGTGTATCGAATGTATATCACCAACGGTTGGGATCAGCAACCGTTTCCCGAATGGGACAGCATCAACAATATATTTTTAGAAGTAAATGAAACTCTAGATCAGGTGATTATACACCCTACTTCGGAGCGACCGACTTAGCCATGCTACCTGCCCGATTTTTGTCATTTACCAGTTGATGAGGCTTGAGGTTACGCTTCATCATCACATCAGATTCACTTCGAATGCCACATTGTCAGATCCATCGAGAATCAATAATTGACGTCTACAACAGTACATTACGTGTTAGCTAAAGAAGTTTCCTTCTCCGCTTCCACTCTTGGTACGGTTGAAGAAATCAATGTACGTGACCTTTCTGGAAATACTTTTTCAGACATTCATCCATACAAATCATCCAGGAACAGGATGAACCGAAGGCACTATTCAGTACATCCATCTTAGGCACTGTTATCTAAGACTTATACAATAGCCCTTGCACTTTACTCCGTCTTCAATTATCCTTGGCATATATGATTCGCAACGCTTATGCCAATACAGAGTGGTTCTTTGGATAATAATCCAACCGGTCTCTCCATATTAACAACGTTAAAATGGTCAAAACATTGATAGTCTGTGAGTTAACTATCAAAGAAAAACACGTGTGCAAACAAAGATATCATTTCCAAAGGGAAATTATATCGATCAAACATCATTTAACATTTATCTCCTTAGTTCATTTTTCATCTCCTATTTCCCTATATTCAACATTTCTTATTTTCTAAATTTAGAAAATATATGTTATTACTATTGGAAAACATTTCCATTTCTTGTTTTCTATATCAGAAAACATTTCTGGTTCTTATTTGGAAAACATTTCCAAAACTCCTTCATCGGACTTAGACAGATGTTTAAACAAACCATCGCGATGCCAACTCAAACCATTACGCTTATTAACTAAATTCCTTTAACCAACCTTCACTATCGAACCTTAACCATTCCTTAGTTAAAAATGGAGTCAATCAAGTTGGGGTAATACTACCTCTCAGACCTTAACTGAACAACGTTTCTAACCTTGAAATGGACAAAGTTCACCCTTTTAATTCTTTAACAACTTCCTTACGTAACTCTTCTTCGAATTATCTCTTATTCGAAAATTATTTCCTTCGAATAAGGTATATTCGATAACTCTATTCAATTTACTCTATTCGATTAACCCTTATCAATTTACTCTATTAGACTAACGCTATTGGATTAACTCTATTGGACTAACGCTATTGGATTAACTCTATCGGACTAACGCTGTTGATTTACTCATTTCACTTAACTCCTTTCGAATAAACTATATTCGATAACTCCTTTAACTCTATTCGAATAACTATGATTCGATTAACTCATTTGCTTTAACTCTAATCGATTAACTCCATCGAATAACTAAATTCGATAACTCCTTCGAATAACCAAATTCAATAATTCCTTTCGAATAAACTATATTCGATTACTCACTTCGATTAAACTAATCGATAACTCTTTTCGAGTAAACTATAATCGATAACTCCTTTTACTTTCAATTCGAATAAACTAATATTCGATAACTCTATTTAAATAACTCTAGTTCGATTTAACTCTATCGATTAACTCTAACTGATTAACTCTTTTAACTCTATTTATTCTAACTGATTAACTCTATTCGAATAACTCCTTTTAACTCTATTTATTTATACAAATAAATATCTCCTTTTAATTTTATTTATTTAACAAATAAATAATCACTTATCTTATCTTATTTATTTACTAAATAAATAATTCACTTTATAAATATTCCATTTATAAAGATATCCCCTCCTAATATATCTACTTAAACATATTTCCTATTTATAAATATCCCATTTATAAAAATCTTATTTATAAATATTCTATTTATAAATAATTTCCTTTATAAATTCTTCTTTGATTTTATAAATATTATCTCTTTTATAAAACCCCTTTGATTTTATAAATAATCTAACTTCAATATTCATTTTGAAAATCCCCTTTTCAACATTCCGGTATTTCGTATGGTACTTAACACATCAAATCACGATGACCAATATCATCCAACACATATAATCAACCACAGATTATAAACCACATCATATATCACAATATATGATAAACAATAAAATAACTGTTGAGGAATCCAGTCGGATTCCTCCAACCTGTTTCCCTGCATCCACAGATGTTACACAATAAAATCAACATCACTTTCAGTTCCATATGATATATTCTGTTAAACAGAATCAATATAGGAATTCAACTAACTGACTAGCAGTTCAATCAAACAGTCAACACACAGTTAATCAGCCTATATTTAACAGTTCTAAAAGTACAACATGAAATTATAAGTTGTTCAGAGTTAGTGAGATTTACTCACATTGGACGATCATCGTGAATAACGATAACCATCGCTTGATTCAGACGAACAATTTATTTTGCTAAAAATTGTAACGAGCTCTGATGGACTTCCAGTCAGTTCCATCGTGTAGTGTCCGCCCATACGATCCCAACGGATCTGACCGTTCAGAATTCTGACGATGTATGACAAAGATATTTAGGTTACAAATTCCTATACTAATTAATTTAAATAAAAACTTAAATTATTTTAATCTATGGGCCTTACTTTCATATCCGGCCTAACTTTCCATGCTAAAACCTATACCCGCTCCGTCACCTACCCTTCTTCCCCATTCTGAAACTCCCGCGGCTGCTCCACAACCATAGCCGCATCTTTGTTCCCTTCTACCCCCTCCTCCTCTTCATTTTAAATCACATAAAAATAACCAAATTTCTCCTCTTTAATTTCTCAACAAAACCGTACGAACATCACCAACTTCGGCTTCGATCTCGTCTTGGCGACTTCCGGATCACACACAACTGATCGACATCAATATGCATCGATATCCACAAAAATACTTATACGGGTGCTAATTGACCTCACAACTTCAAATTCGATGACCAACACTTGAATTGGTGCTTGAATCCTTTCCAGTTGTTAACCCTAGTTGCTCAAGACCCTCGCTGGAAATTTTCAGCGAAGAATACAGTCATCGAACCACATACAAGTTACCACAGATCGTAGAGGACCTTAATCCAAACCCATACGTATATATTTTGGATTTTTTTAATCTTGTTTTGATTTTTGCTTTGATTTTGAAAAGGATGTCCTTCACGTTTTAGGTTTCCTGAAGTGGCGGCCTCGTATTTGATTTTATACGGGATGAAAAATCTTGTGTGGTTGGAGAAGTGAGCATATGGCCTTTGTTTTGACCTCAAATTGAATTTTAGATATTTTCTTTTATAATTTTATATTCGTTCTTCCCTTCTAAAAATTCGTGTGACCACACACGATACCCAAAAATCATGGAAATTGACATGCAGCAACTGTTTTACATTACGGTCCCAATGAAACTGGTTTCGTCGAATTCTAACTTCATTTGCTCACACAGCGTATTTTTAACTGTCAAAATACTGACTGTTTTTCACTCTAAAAATCCTACGGCCACACAGTGACTATAAAAATCACGGAAATTGAAATATAGCAATAATTTAATATTGCGGATCCAACAAAATTGGTTTCTTTTAATTCTGAGGTCGTTTGCAAAACTGGCTATTTTTAAAGCTCTGAATGACCCATTTAAATATATAAATATATTTAAATATAATTAAATTAAATACAAATAAATTTATATTATCGTATATACTCACAATGGAATACCGTACAGCTCTACTGCGATTTATAACTTGTAATGTCCCGACTTTTCTGACGACTTTTAAAGAGATTAAAAATGATAAGGCTAGATTAAAATCAAACTAAAAAGGAATTTTTGTAATAAATATATAAATATGTATAAGCATATGTATATAAAAGTATAATTATATATACACTTGAGATTATCGTAAATATAAAACAAGTATATGATATTCATATGGAAAATCAATCATATGAAGATGGAATACTTCATAGTAATGCTTTAACAAAACAAGGAGTTAAAAACAAAGATCTTAGATCATGAAAGAATAAAAAGAGCATTTTTCTTCCATTTGAAAAATAAGAAGGACTTGTTGATTAAAACAACAAAACATGTATAACGTGCCATGAAACAAGTCGGCTAGAATATGAAATATAAGATATATAAAAACATTTGTTTTGGCTACAAAAACAAATATCTTTTATAAAATATAAAAGAAAATCTATTTTTATATTGAATTAAAATCTTAGGACATGGGAGCATTTAATGCAAGACACTTTGAATAGTCAACTAGGAATGTAGAAACCATTTCCTAAATCCTATCATAGAGTTAGCATGTGCATATTTTAGTAGAGAAGGAAATATCTAACAAGAAGAGACAAAGAAAATCTCATTTTTATAATACAAGGGGGTACAAGCATTTAATGCAAGAATGGTCTAAGCTTCTAGAAGCCATCACCTAGGATACTCTCATTGGTTAGGAACCTTAATGAGACAAAACTTGAATGCATGATCTCCTAAAAATAAGGGCCGTAGGTTCTAGTAGAAGAGGGGTGAGGCTAAGAGAGTTTACTGTGAGGAATCATGTGCAGGAAATCATTTTTTAAAATGCATGAGTTCTCCTATAAATACCACACCAATATCTCACTTTTCTCCTCACAAACAAAACTAGCTTTCATCTCTAAAGTTCTGAAGAAGTTTCTGGGATCTTGGAAAGCATTCGGTGAGTGAAACTAATCCTAAATTTTCTTGTTTTTAAAAATACAGTAAAACAGTTTTTCTTTGTTAAGTAAAAACTGCCATGTTTTCTTTGATCCCTGTTTGTTACTATCAACTAGAAAATAAGATGTAGAACCACTTGATTCCCTTCCTATAGATTGATCCATCATGTAGCGTTCATCATAGTATGTGTGTATGTATGATTTGATAATTACCAGTATTTACCTCCTGCATATGTTCTGTTAAATACAGAACTTGTTCATTGAAAGATAATTCAGGATGATCCGCAGTTTGATTGTTAAAAGTATGTGATTCTAGTGCAAACATATCATATTTATACATATAAGATCAAAGAAAATACATTTGCAAAAGTTTTGTTCAAAAATAAAAGAACACAGTAATGTTCTCTGTAAAAGAAAAATCAAAGTCGAGATTCAAGTGTAATGAAAACCCGTTTTGATAATATGAATAGAATCACGGATGAAAATGATGATTTTTAAAATGAATATAACGATTTTTAAGCTGGTACATTGCGAGAATTTTGAACATGAACGGAAATTGGGTTTTGATCAAATTCTGATCATCGGCGACAGTGGAGACCGAGCGGTTGCGAGGGAAGGAGCGTTGGGAACTGGAGCATCAGGGAAAAATGTAATCTGATTTTTCTAATGCATAGGTTCTGTAAATGGATTGGATTTAGGGTTTTTGGGTGTAAATGGGTTCATCGGTTTGGATTCGACGTACGGGTCCCACGGTGGTACGAGTTGGCCGAGGCTGGGCGTGGAGCGGTGTTGGGACATGGCGAAGCTGACGGAGGCGGTGCGAGGTGCTCCGGTGGTCTGAGGCGATGGGTCGAGCTCGGTTTTGGTGGACTACTTTTCGAAGCAGTTTACTGGTAGTTTGGTGGAGTGGCGAAATCGAGGAGGAGGAGACGTACGGTGGTGGCAAGGCGTCGGTTGGGGTCAGTGGAGGAAGTGGAGTTTGTAGGTGATGGTTCGGTGGTGGCACGGTGGCGTGGGGAGGCGTGCACGTGCACACCGTGCACTGATACTAGGGGGAAGATGATGAAGTGCCATATGATTTGGCCGACAAGATTCGGTTGAAGTTCGATGCAAGATTTAAACGGAAAATATACAAGAATAAATGATTTAAATTCATTATTTAAATTATTTATAAATTAAATAATCATAAAGAAAAAGAATAAAAAGGGAAAAGTTCGAAAAAACATTTCCAAAAGCAAATTGACAAAAGAAAAGATCATACTGTGTGCGAAGCACGGGAAATTGTAAATGATGAACAAACCACTATGAAATCATATATATACCTTAACGGATTTATTTAAGGGATGAATTGACTGTACTAGTGTAGACCAGATAAGCAAACGCTGATTTAAAAATAATAAATTATCTGGAACGAAGTTATACTTCTGATTTGATCGATGAACATTTATCGACTGTAAAAAGATTTCGTACATCGTTCGAAGAGTCCGGAATCAACGATTCCACTTCGATTCGAAGTATATGACGCATATCGAGATGCTGAAGTCAACAAGATGCAAGCGTTATTTTAAATGATATTTTTGGTCTGTTCAAACCCAGAACATACCCTAATGGACGAGTGTCTGACAGCGTATGTCAGTTAGATTTTACGCATCGGTTTTACGTAAGTATAATACGTTGGTAGCAGAGGAATTCGTTTCTCTTAGCTTTATTACCCGTAATATATTTGGGTAATCGAATGTGTAATTCTGACGGATAGGACGATGTGGCATTCAAAGAATGTAAAGAAAAAAATCTGTCAGAAGTGAACGTGACCTCAAACCTTCACAACCCGGAAGTAACAGAAGTTGGGCTAGGCAACATGGCTAGTTGGGTCATACCCAAGCAGGGTATATTATCACCATCTAGAGCACTTCCTTATTTAACTTCTTAAATCTATTTTGCTGCTGTTGCATTCGGAAACGGTAAATCGAGCTCAACCGTAGGAGTGATAATATATTCGTTACACTCAAGCTAAATGAGTGGACGATCATGTGTGGCCGGGTTACAAGACGTTCTTGTTGAACCCCAGTGTATCCTCTCTAGAGTACACTGATCGGTGGGTGCTCCCATACCCTGTATGTTGGAATCCAAAACTCCAATACGCGCTCTGCGACTTTTATGGTGGTATACTATATATGTGAACGTGAGATGCAAGCGTTCCACTAGATTTTTAATTATCTGTTACGAACTATTATAATATCAAATGTTTGATATAAAAGAGATTAGATCATTTCCAGATATTAGACATGGATGGATCTAATGATTTTCAAAAGTAAAACATGGATCAATATAAACACCTTGACACTTATTTTCCTGTTTATACTATTTCACTATGTTTCCTCACACCAGTCCCCCGACTGACCCCGAGTTTATTTTTGTTTCTTAAACTCTTGGGTACTCATAATATTTATTATGAGTAGACAAGTAGGTTCAGGCAAAGCAAGTGGAACATGATGCTGAACCAGTTCAAGACCCAGTAGTATATGTGTTTTAATTTTCAGTTTAATTACCAATGGTATTGTAATATGGTATTGTATGAACCATGATGATGTAATATGTTATGTACTCTGATGTATCAGGCTTTGTAATGTAATATATAAGTATTCTGTGAAATTCCGCTGTGAGATTCTGATAACTTCTTACTGTTCTATTCTAAAAGTTCTACCTTTTCTATCTCATCTTCTAAATTCTTTCAACAATGACACGATTTCCCAGGCATGGAAAATCGCGCCGTTACAGTTGGTATCAGAGCTTAGGTTTTCTGAACACCTAGGCTTAGAGTGAGCATCGAGAGAGCGTATTTTTACTAAAAACTATTTTAGTATGGGTCGTCCTTAGTTCTCAACCCTAGTTATTAACCTTAGTTATCAACCCTAGTTATTTGGTTAAGTTACCCCTAAAGACTGGTTTCTGAACGAGTATTAACTCTCGAATCATTTACTCAGAAGTTGACAATGAGTTCTCAAGCAAGGCAAGGCCGAGGAGCAAGTCGGGCGACTGCGACAAATGGGCACACTGTTAATCAGACCCAAATGGAAACGACTGAAGTAGTCCAAGCTCCAACGCAGCCAAACTTCGCTATGATTTGTAAGAACTACACTACTCTGGGAGGAAAAACTTTTAAGGGAACGGAATCACTGGTCGACGTCCAAGCATGGATTAGATCTTGTGAAAAGATTTTCAAGGGACTGAAACTGGATGACGAGTACAAACGACTATTAGCATCATGGAATCTGGAAGGAGCTACAGCTATCTGGTGGGATGCCCAGACTGCAAATACTCCAGAGGAGAATTTTACTTGGGCTATGTTCAAGGAAGCTTTCGAAGCTCAATATCTGCCTGCAACTGGGAAAACCAGGATGTACCGAGACTTCATTGATTTGAAACAAGAAAACATGACTGTCACTGAGTATGAAAACAAGTTCAATGCACTGTCAAGCTTTGGACCAGAGTTGGTGAATACCTCGCTGAAAAAGAATGAGATGTTCGTCGCTGGATTGAAGGATAGTCTGCAAGGCCGTATGATGGGCCATCTGAAAGATCCATTTGTTGAACTCGTAGATTTAGCACTCAGGTATGAAGCTCTGGATGCTAAGAACCCAACAGCAGCAAAGATTCAGACTGGAGAAGCGAGTGGAGGGAATCCCCAGAAAAGGAAATTCAACCCTGATTGGAAAGATAACAAGAACCAAGGAAAGGCAGTTCAGCAGAAAACTGAGAATCGTTTCAAGAATGTGATATGTCACAACTGCAAACAGAAGGGTCACATTGCAAGGTTCTGTAAATAGAAGAGCAACAAGAAACCCCAACAACAGCAACCCCAACAACAGCAAAGGAAGCCTCAGCAACAACCACAGCAGCAGCAACAGCAAGTTCAGAGGAATGAGATGGTAGTGAAGAACCTCTGTTTCAAGTGTCACCAGCCTGGGCATATGGTGAAAGACTGTCCGCTGATGAAAAGGGCACCTCAAGAAAAAGTGTATGCCATCAAGAATGAACCATCTGGCTCTCAGAATGTGAAAGGGAAGGGAGTGCTGGAAGGTACTTTACAATTCAAAGGAATTTGCCTTCGAGTTTTGTTTGACACTGGCGCTTCACACAGCTTTATTTCTTTTGAAACTGTAGACCAATTTAACCTTAAACCAATGATTTCCCCAAACCCAATTTGTGTAACAAATCCTATTGGTGGTAAAACTGGGTTAAAAATGTGTCGTGGGGATATAACACTATTATATCTCTCACATTCCTTTCGGTTCGATTTCTATGTCCTAGATTTCAAAAGATTCAATTTTATTCTTGGATTGGACTGGCTGAGCGAGTTCCAAGCCAAGACAAATTGTGATAAAGAAATAATAACCTTGATAACCAATTTAGACCGGAAAGCTAGAATACCCTGTGGAAAACCCGGTATTCACACCTGTAGTTTCCTATACGCCCTAGAAGCACCAAAAGAGAACCTTGAAACACTGGACGTAGTAAGAGAATTCAAGGATATTTTCGAAGAAGTCGGAAGTTTACCTCCTCATCGTGAGATAGAATTCCGAATCGATTTGATCCTAGGAGCAAGACCGATAGTACAACCAAAGAGACATATGGCACC
The DNA here is from genome assembly GCA_030737875.1 of Allium sativum. Classification (NCBI taxonomy): domain Eukaryota; kingdom Viridiplantae; phylum Streptophyta; class Magnoliopsida; order Asparagales; family Amaryllidaceae; genus Allium; species Allium sativum. The sequence goes on along the minus strand of CM060919.1, from coordinate 790,344,971 downwards.
AAAGGAAGTATCGGAACTGGAGAAACAGACTCGGGATTTGCTGAGTAAAGGCTTAATCCGACCTAGTTTTTCTAGTTGGGGCTCGGCGGTAGTTTTTGTAGTAAAGTCTGATGGGTCGTTACGACTGTGTGTTGACTATAGAGAGAGCTTAATAAGGTAACCATCAAAAACAAATATCCTTTACCCCGAATCGACGACCTTTTCGATCAATTACATGGAGCGACCGTATTCTCTCAGATGGATTTAGCAACAGGATTTCATCAATTGAAAATCGCTGAGGATAGTATTCCTTTAACAGCATTTAGAGGCCCGGATTTCTTTTATGAGTGGTTGGTTATGCCATTCGGTCTAACCAACGCACCAGCATTTTTTGTGGATTTGATGAACAGAGTCTTTAGAAAAATTCTGAACAAGTTTGTTCTAATTTTCATTGACGATATTCTGATTTACTCAAAAACTAAAGAGGAGCATCGCTATCACCTCAGAGTAGTATTAGAAACCCTGAGGAAAAATGTGTTGAAAGCCAAATTTTCAAAATGTCATTTTTGGAAGTCTGAAGTGAGATTTTTGGGGCACATCGTAAACGGAGGTGGAATATCGGTAGATCCGGTGAAAGTTGAATCAGTACAACAGTGGAGGCAACCTCGTACACCAACTGACATTCGAAGTTTCCTAGGATTGGCGGGATATTACCGAAGGTTTATCAAAGACTATTCTAAAATATCATCTCATCTAACGAAATTGACGAAGAAGAACCAGAAGTTCATTTGAACCCCGAAGTGTGAAGAATCTTTTCAAGAGTTAAAAGATCGCTTAACCAAAGCACCAGTATTAACCGTTCCCGATGGAACGAGCAAATTTGAGGTTTACACTGACGCTTGTGGAACTGGATTAGGATATGTGTTGATGTAGAACCGTCGTGTAATTGCATATGCAAGTAGGCAATTAAAGATACACAAGAAGAATTATGCAATGCACGATTTGGAGTTATTGGCCGTTGTTTTTGCATTGAAGATATGGAGGCATTATCTTCTGGGTGGGAAATTCGAACTTTTTACAGATCATAAACCATTAAGGTACTTATTTTCCCAGAAAGATTTAAATTTGAGGCTACAACGATGGTTAGAATTTCTTGCATCGTATGATTTGGATATCATTTATACACCCGGCAAAGCAAATGTAGTAGCAGACGCTTTGAGTAGAAATGCGATTTTATCCCTATTGGAAGTCACACCGACTCTCCAATAAAGGATTATGAGCAATCAGAGAAGAGATGCTAAACTGGAGAAGATCATACAAGGAGTCATGGATGGAAGGGAGTCTGATTTCGAGTTGGATAGCCGAGGAGTGTTAAGAATTAACAATAGACTGTGTGTTCCAGATGTGGATGGATTGAGGCAGGAAGTTTTAAAAGAATGCCATGCATCGAGGTTGAGTATTCATCCGGGAATTCATAAAATGAATAACAATATGAAAAGAGTATTCTGGTGGCCAGGAATGATGAAGGATGTTACAACTTTCGTGAATGAATGTTTGTGTTGTCAGCAAGTCAAGGGAGATCATCAAAAAGCTGCTGGATTGTTGCGATCATTAGAAATACCCAACAGGAAGTGGGAAATGATATCGATGGATTTTATCGATGGATTGCCAAGGACAAGAAGAGGACTTGAAGGAATTTGGGTAATTGTCGATCGGCTAACGAAAAGCGCGCATTTTATTCCAGTAAAACCGACACGTACAGCTGCGTCTTTAGCCGAAATTTTCATGAGGGAGATTGTACGATTACATGGAGTCCCAGCAAGCATTGTAAGCGATAGAGATCCCATCTTTACAAGTAACTTTTGGGGGGCATTACAAAGAACTTTGGGAACAAGATTGAATCTCAATACAGCTTATCATCCTCAAACGGACGGTCAAACTGAGAGAGTGAACCGAATATTGGAAGATTTGTTAAGAGCGTGTATTCTTGATTTTGGAGGATTGTGGGAAGATCATCTACACCTAGTGGAATTTTCTTATAACAACAGTTACCAGGCGAGTATACAAATGGCACCTTACGAAGCATTGTATGGAAGACCCTGTAAAGCACCAGCATGTTGGATTGAATCCGGAGACAAATTAATACTTGGACCGGACATGATCCGGGAAGCAACAGAGAAAGTAGAATTGGTGAAGTTAAGAATGAAAGAAGCCCAGGATCGACAGAAAAGATATGCCGATCAAAGACGAAGAGATCTTGTATTTGAGATAGGAGACCTGTTATTTGTGAAGATTTCACCAATGAGAGGAGTGGTGAGATTTGGAAAAGCTGGAAAGTTAACTCCGCGATATGTTGGACCTTTCCGAGTTATGGAGAGAATTGATTTTCAAGCCTATAGAGTAGAATTACCAGAACATATGGCAGGGATTCACAATGTATTCCATGTGTCTCATTTAAGGAAATGTTTGCACGATCCGTCTTTAATTCTGGAACCATCTGTTCAGCAAGAAATAGAGATTGAACCAGATTTGACGATGATTTGACGACCATTTCGTATTATCGACAGAGAAGAAAAGCAACTTCGCAACAAGGCAGTAAGTCTGCTAAAGATTCAGTGGAGCGATAATCCGAAAGATTGCACGTGGGAGACCGAGAACCATATCAGGAAATTATACCCGGATTTATCTACAGATTAGGTATGTTTTATTATTTGGTTGTTTGGATGAAATGAAACCTTGGATTTCTTCATTTCTGTGAGCATTGGCATGTACATTTGTGGATTCGGTTTATTAGGACTTATGAACTCCCTTGCTATGATTTTATCATTGACGAGTTCTTTTTCCTTGTATACTTTCAGATGGCACCACTAATGAAGAGGACCGCTAGAAAGAGACTTACATCACACCAAACCGAGAGATTACTAGCCAAGCGAGCAAGAGTGGGTAATTCTGAAGATGTTAGAGAAAGGATACCGAGTGATGATGAAGGCACACACAGGACCTCGGATGAGTCGAATGTAGGCAGAGAGGAACCCATGGAGCAAGATCCAGACAGCACGGAGCCCTCAGAGGATGATGGTATACTTATGATTGAGACCGGTTGTGGAGACGATGATAGTGATGACGATGACAGTGACCGAGAGGGAGATGAGGCTGAGGATATGGATATGGATGGGGATGATGAAGAAGAACCTGAGGAGGAAGAAGAGTTTGTACCTGAGACACCGATAGTTGATATGGGAGAGCAGCCAGCAGAATTTGTGGACCCAGCAGTAGCGATATGGGAGAAACTGAAGCAAGCACTTGTAGAGTATCACGAAGTAGGTGGATGGGTCGAGATTTTCGGAGACTTTGGTTATCCTCGGATTTAGGTGTACATGATTCCGCACATAGAGGTATAGAGATCTCTGATGATGAGGAGGTGGTACCAGCTAACCCAGAGATTATGGATGTTTTTGTGCCATCAGATGACGACGATGAGGTGGTCGAGGTAGTAGATATTTCTGATGATGAGTGGATCGTGATCGATAGTGACTCAGACGAGTAGAGTGGAGTAGACTGATGGGTGTGGACTATGTATGTATATATTATGTAGCTATAACTTGATTTAGCCAAGTATAGCCTATCTATGCAGTATGGTGTGTATGTCTATGATTAGTCAGGTGTAGCACTAGTAGTGTAGTATGTTATCTAGACTAGTGCTAGTATCGAACTAGTTGTATAATTATGATGTACTAAGTAATTGTGATATGTAGCATCTTCTTTTGGGAAAATTGTCTATCTTTCTTACTTTTAAATTTCGGGGACGAAATTCTTATAAGGGGGGTGGACTGTAATGTCCCGACTTTTCTGACGACTTTTAAAGAGATTAAAAATGATAAGGCTAGATTAAAATCAAACTAAAAAGGAATTTTTGTAATAAATATATAAATATGTATAAGCATATGTATATAAAAGTATAATTATATATACACTTGAAATTATCGTAAATATAAAACAAGTATATGATATTCATATGGAAAATCAATCATATGAAGATGGAATACTTCATAGTAATGCTTTAACAAAACAAGGAGTTAAAAACAAAGATCTTAGATCATGAAAGAATAAAAAGAGCATTTTTCTTCCATTTGAAAAATAAGAAGGACTTGTTGATTAAAACAACAAAACATGTATAATGTGCCATGAAACAAGTCGGCTAGAATACGAAATATAAGACATATAAAAACATTTGTTTTGGCTACAAAAACAAATATCTTTTATAAAATATAAAAGAAAATCTATTTTTATATTGAATTAAAATCTTAGGACATGGGAGCATTTAATGCAAGACACTTTGAATAGTCAACTAGGAATGTAGAAACCATTTCCTAAATCCTATCATAGAGTTAGCATGTGCATATTTTAGTAGAGAAGGAAATATCTAACAAGAAGAGACAAAGAAAATCTCATTTTTATAATACAAGGGGGTACAAGAATTTAATGCAAGAATGGTCTAAGCTTCTAGAAGCCATCACCTAGGATACTCTCATTGGTTAGGAACCTTAATGAGACAAAACTTGAATGCATGATCTCCTAAAAATAAGGGTCGTAGGTGCTAGTAGAAGAGGGGTGAGGCTAAGAGAGTTTACTATGAGGAATCATGTGCAGGAAATCATTTTTTAAAATGCATGAGTTCTCCTATAAATACCACACCAATATCTCACTTTTCTCCTCACAAACAAAACTAGCTTTCATCTCTAAAGTTCTGAAGAAGTTTCTGGGATCTTGGAAAGCATTCGGTGAGTGAAACTAATCCTAAATTTTCTTGTTTTTAAAAATACAGTAAAACAGTTTTTCTTTTTTAAGTAAAAACTGCCATGTTTTCTTTGATCCCTGTTTGTTAATGTCAACTAGAAAATAAGATGTAGAACCACTTGATTCCCTTCCTATAGATTGACCCATCATGTAGCGTTCATCATATATGTGTGTATGTATGATTTGATAATTACCAGTATTTACCTGCTGTATATGTTCTGTTAAATACAGAACTTGTTCATTGAAAGATAATTCAAGATGATCCGCCGTTTGATTGTTAAAAGTATGTGATTCTAGTGCAAACATATCATATATATACATATAAGATCAAAGTAAATACATTTGCAAAAGTTTTGTTCAAAAATAAAAGAACACAATAATGTTCTCTGTAAAAGAAAAATCAAAGTCGAGATTCAAGTGTAATGAAAACCCGTTTTGATAATATGAATAGAATCACAGATGAAAATGATGATTTTTAAAATGAATATAACGATTTTTAAGCTGGTACATTGCGAGAATTTTGAACATGAACGGAAATTGGGTTTTGATCAAATTCTGATCATCGGCGACAGTGGAGACCGAGCGGTTGCGAGGGAAGGAGCGTTGGGAACTGGAGCTTCAGGGAAAAATGTAATCTGATTTTTCTAATGCATAGGTTCTGTAAACGGATTGGATTTAGGGTTTTTGGGTGTAAATGGGTTCATCGGTTTGGAGGCGACGTACGGGTCCCACGGTGGTTCGTGTTGGCCGAGGCTGGGCGTGGAGCGGCGTTGGGACATGGCGAAGCTGACGGCGGCGGTGCGAGGTGCTTCGGTGGTCTGAGGCGATGGGTCGAGCTCGGTTTTGGTGGACTGCTTTTCGAAGTAGTTTACTGGTAGTTTGGTGGAGTGGCAAAATCGAGGAGGAGGCGACGTACGGTGGTGGCAAGGCGTCGGTTGGGGTCAGTGGAGGAAGTGAAGTTTGTGGGTGATGGTTCGGTGGTGGCACGGTGGCGTGGGGAGGCATGCACGTGCACACCGTGCACTGATACTGGGAGGGGGGGGAAGATGATGAAGTGCCATCTGATTTGGCCGACAAGATTCGGTAGAAGTTCGATGCAAGATTTAAACGGAAAATATACAAGAACAAATGATTTAAATTCATTATTTAAATTATTTATAAATTAAATAATCATAAAGAAAAAGAATAAAAAGGGAAAAGTTCGAAAAAACATTTCCAAAAGCAAATTGACAAAAGAAAAGATCATACTGTGTGCGAAGCACGGGAAATTGTAAATGATGAACAAACCACTATGAAATCATATATATACCTTAACGGATTTATTTAAGGGATGAATTGACTGTACTAGTGTAGACCAGATAAGCAAACGCTGATTTAAAAATAATAAATTATCTGGAACGAAGTTATACTTCTGATTTGATCGATGAACAGTTATCGACGGTAAAAAGATTTCGTACATCGTTCGAAGAGTCCGGAATCAACGATTCCACTTCGATTCGATGTATATGACGCATATCGAGATGCTGAAGTCAACAAGATGCAAGCGTTATTTTAAATGATATTTTTGGTCTGTTCAAACCCAGAACATACCCGAATGGACGAGTGTCTGACAGCGTATGTCAGTTAGATTTTACACATCGGTTTTACGTAAGTATTGTACGTTGGTAGCGGAGGAATTCGTTTCTCTTAACTTTATTACCCGTAATATATTTGGGTAATCGAATGAGTAATTCTGACGGATAGGACGATGTGGCATTCAAAGAATGTAAAGAAAAAATCTGTCAGAAATGAACGTGATCTCAAACCTACACAACCCGGAAGTAACAGAAGTTGGGCTAGGCAACATGGCTAGTTGGGTCATACCCAAGCAGGGTATATTATCACCATCTAGAGCACTTCCTTATTTAACTTCTTAAATCTATTTTGCTGCTGTTGCATTCGGAAACGGTAAATCGAGCTCAACCGTAGGAGTGATAATATATTCGTTACACTCAAGCTAAATGAGTGGACGGTCATGTGTGGCCGGGTTACAAGACGTTCTTGTTGAATCACAATGTATCCTCTCTAGAGTATACTGATCGGTGGGTGCTCCCATACCCTGTATGTTGGAATCCAAAACTCCAATACGCGCTCTGCGACTTTTATGGTGGTATACTATATATGTGAACGTGAGATGCAAGCGTTCCACTAGATTTTTAATTATCTGTTACGAACTATTATAATATCAAATGTTTGATATAAAAGAGATTAGATCATTTCCAGATATTAGACATGGATGGATCTAATGATTTTCAAAAGTAAAACATGGATCAATATAAACACCTTGACACTTATTTTCCTGTTTATACTGTTTAACTATGTTTCCTCACACCAGTCCCCCGATTGACCCAGAGTTTATTTTTGTTTCTTAAACTCTTGGGTACTCATAATATTTATTATGAGTAGACAAGTAGGTTCAGGCAAAGCAAGTGGAACATGATGCTGAACCAGTTCAAGACCCAGTAGTATATGTGTTTTAATTTTCAGTTTAATTACCAATGGTATTGTAATATGGTATTGTATGAACCATGATGATGTAATATGTTATGTACTCTGATGTATCAGGCTTTGTGATGTAATATATAAGTATTTTGTGAAATTCCGCTGTGAGATTCTGATAACTTCTTACTCTTCTATTCTAAAAGTTCTACCTTTTCTATCTCATCTTCTAAATTCTTTCTATAATGACACGATTTCCCAGGCATGGAAAATCGCGCCGTTACATAACTTGATATTTCAAATCCCGATTAAATCGATATTCGGTTTAAAAATGAAATTCCTTTTTAAAATATAAATAATTCCTTTATAAATTATAAAGGAATTCCACAGCGACTTTTCTAAAATTTGATTTGGACATAAATCAAAATCTACACGACGAAATCCCGATTTTTCTCTTCCACTAGAAAGATATACTTCACCAGCTCCTAACGTTTCTTGTTTCATAGAAACCCGATTAAAAATGAACCCTTTACATTCAGTTGAAGTTCGAATCGCCAATTTACGAATTGCCGCGCCATTTCAAGCTCGATTTTAATTATATTATAACTCTACATTCAAACTATCATTTATATAATATATTCGTTATTCAAATTCAATTCCAAGCTGAATTAAATATCACAGATGATCCAGTTCACACCATATCGCCATTTCAGCCAATTCTGTTTATTTCAGAATTAAATATATTATTTAATTTATTATTTTAATTAAATATTCACCATTATTTAATTCAACAATCGTGAAATCCTTTTAATCACCTTTTAAATAATTAAATAAATTAATTATTATACCGCTGAAAAATGCGGGTCATTACACATGCCCTCCTATCACTCCGATCTGATCCCACTTTCTAGCTCCAATCTGATCCGATCCCCACGCCAAGCTTCAGCCCGATCCCAACTCCAACACGATCCAAATGGCCTTCCTTTTCACCATGCTTTATCTTGTGCTAAGTTCCAGTTCGGTTCGGTGCTCCCTTGCCCAGTCCACTATCCGACCCGAGCCCATTCAATCGATCCGATCCGAAACCCTACACAGTTTTCCTACGACTTTTCCAGTGAATGTTTTACGCCATAAGACGACGTTTTCGACCATTCTAACTTTTCTAAGCAATCATAAAGCATCTCATACAGTCATAGCAACAAATAGAAGTGACCACAAACACCAAAACAACAACTTGATAGGTTAAAATGGATCAAACATAGCCAAAACCCCATATTTTCCCTTAAGCATGTTTAAGCAAAACTAATGATAGGATTAGTAAAACTTAACCAAATTAACCAAATTTTCTAACAGTGGTCTAAAATAATATTTCGAATTTTTTTAATATTTTTCCAGAATTTATTAATGTATAGATTCACTAATCAACACTAATTACCCCTAATTAACCGTAATTAGTGAGAAACTTTGCAAATCACTCACCTTGGCCACAAATAAAATACCAAATCTGAAATGATTCTCTGTTTGGCGCTGTTCCCAATGCAACACAGCAGCTCTAACCTTGCATTGGTGCTATTCCTCCTTAATTTGATGTTGATTAGGCTAATCTTCAATTAGAAAGTGGTTTGGGGATGTTTTAAATGTTGGAGGCCATGGCTAGGTTAAGAGGAATGAATACTGACGGCTGAAAAATGAGAAAAAGGTATTCTCCAAACCCTAACAGCCCTTTTAAACTCCTAATCCCGAAATTCCCCTTTGGGCCTAGCTGTTAATCACCCGGTTAAGCCCAATTAAGTTGTTTTTCACAATTTGAAACTTGTTTCAGCCATATCTCCCAAACGGTGAGCCCGTTTGGCTATTGTGACCACTCTACGGAAAGGTAAACTGTCATCCGGATCCAATGGGGGTGGTTTTAGGTCAAAATTCCTTTTCAATCAAAAGTTATGGTCAAAAAAGATCAGCTAGGGCAGAACGGTCATTTAAAAATCAGGAAAAATCATGAACATGGGAAATGACCCCAATAGTCGTCTCCTAAAGTTACATGACCATATGGCTTCGTATGTGAAAGAAATAAATATCCTATGATCCTATGATGCGTAGAATTCGGGTCGTTACACTCTCCCCCCTTAAGAAATTTCGTCCCCGAAATTCCTTAACCCCAAACATAGAAAGGATCCCGCATGCCTACCAATCATATACAACAATCAAACGTGCAAAACAGGTAAAACAAACCTATCCTAGCATGCGGAAAGACTAAATCGAAACTGAAATCTTACCAGGCGAGGAGTTCTGGATACGTCTTCCTAATGCTCTCCTCTGTCTCCTAAGTACAGTCATTCTCATTCTCGCCCCACTGGACTTTGACTAGATTCACCGCTTTCCTTCGAAGTTGCTTCGTATCGTTCCCAACAATACGCATAGGCTTGCGGTTCCTAACCACCTCGGGTTCAACTTCGATATTATCCAATCGATCAGGTGAAATAGTCACATCTGGGTCATGTACGAACTTCATTAACTGGAAACATGAAATACGTTATGTACTCCTGCCATCTTCTCTGGTAATTCAACTTTATATGCCAAATTCCCAACTTACTCAAGAACTGGGGATGGACCAACAAATCTGGGTGTCAACTTGCCTCTCCTGCCAAATCGTATCACTCTCTTCAATGGAGAAATCTTGACAAACACCAAATCGCCAATGGAGAACTTTAATTCTCTTCTCCTCTTATCAGCATAACTCTTCTGCCTATCTTGGGCAGCCTTCATTCGTTGTTGGACAACCTTAATCTTAGCTAAAGTTTCTGTTGTCACATCTGGTCTAAGCACAAACTTCTCACCAGTTTCTAACCAACATGACGGTGAGTTGCACGGTCTTCCGTACAAAGCTTCAAATGGAGCCATACCAATACTGGATTGATAACTATTATTATATGCAAACTCTACTAGATGCAAATGACCATCCCATGATCCACCAAAATCCAGTACACAGGCTCTCAAGAGGTCTTCTAATATACGATTCACCCTCTCTGTTTGACCGTCGATTTGAGGATGATACGCGGTACTGAGATGTAATTCTGATCCTAACGCCTCTTGTAAACTCTTCCAAAATCCACTAGTGAACAACGGATCTCGGTCACTCACAATGCCTTTGAGTATTCCATGAAATCTCACTACCCACTTTATATACAGTTCCGCTAACTTAGCTGCCGTCCTGTTTGACTTGACGGGTATAAACGTTGCACTGTTAGTAAATCGGTCCACAATCATCCAAATGCTATCATGGCCAGATCTAGTCCTTGGTAACCCATCAATGAAATCCATTGAGATTTGTTATCATTTCCATTCTGGAATCTCTAATGGTTGCAACAAACCACTAGGCTTCTTTTGCTCAGCTTTAACTAGCTGGCAATTCATGCATTTGGATATAAACGTCCCAACGTCTCTTTTATCCCTTCCCAGTAGTAGGTCTGCTTCATGTCTCGATACATCTTGTTACCACCGGGATGTATAGTCAGTTTTGAGTGATGACATTCTCTCAGCACTTCATCTCTCAATCCACTGACATTGGGTACAACTAGTCTTCCATTCTTTCTAAGCCATCCATCTCGATCAAGCCCATACTTGCCCATCTCTTCGTCGATTCCTATCTCTAACTTTGAGATGATTTTCAATAGGTTAGGATCGTCCCTCTGACTGGAACCAATCCGCTCAATCAAAGTGGGTCTGATCATCAAACTTGCTAACATTTCTGGATCCAATTCGCACTTTGGTCTGAAATCATACCCAGTGATGTACTCTACTTGCTTCCATTCAAGAAACATAGCCCCTAAACTGGCATGTCTTCTACTCAATGCATCAGCTACCGCATTGCCCTTTCCTGGTGTGTATGCGATATCGAAATCATAGGAAGCTAAGAATTATAACCACCTTTGTTGTCGGAGATTTAGATCTCTTTGAGAGAAAAGATACTTTAATGACTTATGATCAGTAAACAACTCGAATCTTTCTCCCAAGAGATAATGTCTCCACATCTTCAATGCGAACACGATCGCTGCTAATTCCAAATCATGGGTAGGGTATCTTTTCTCATGCGGTTTCAGTTGTCGACTTGCACAAGCTACAAACCTACCTCCCTGCATCAACACTGCACCTAGTCTGGTACCACATGCGTCTGTATATACCGTCATCTCTTCATTCCCCTTAGGAATGACTAATACTGGAGCACATGTCAACTTTTCCTCTAGACTCTTGAATGCATTCTCGCGCTTTTCATCCCAGATGAAAGCTTGATTCTTCTTGGTCAACTGAGTCAACGGTGCTGTTATCTTGGAGAAGTCTTGGATAAACTTACGATAATATCCTGTTAATCCCAAGAAACTTCTTATGTCCGTTGCATTCTTGGGCGTTGACCAATCTTGCACCGTATCCACCTTTGCAGGATCCACGACAATACCATTCTCTAAAACAACATGGCCCAAGAATCTCATTTCCCTCCTTCAGAAGTGACACTTAGAAAACTTTGCTTTTAATTGGTGTTTTCTCAACACCTCCATCATTATCCTCAAGTTTTCCTTGTGCTCTTCCTCTGTTCTCGAATAAACAAGTATATTGTCCACGAACACAAGAACAAACTTATTCAACTAATCTATGAATACTTTATTCATAAGATCCACAAAATATGTTGGTGCATTGGTCAACCTGAATGGCATGACCAACCATTCATAAAATCCAGACGGCGTCCGAAATTCCGTTTTAGCTATACTCTCAGCTTCCACTCTAAGCTGATGAAAACTTGTCGCGAGTTCCAACTGGGAGAATACTCTCGCGCCACTTAACTAATCAAACTAATCATCTATCTGTGGTAGAGGATACTTATTCGTCCTCGTCACCTTATTCAATTCGCGGTAGTCCACACACAATCGAAGGGAACCATCTGCCTTGGTAGAAAACACAACTGGTGCTCCCCACTCAAAAACACTTCTTTCGATAAATCCCTTCTTCAAAAGATCGTTTACTTGCACCCGAGCTCTCATTGCTCCCTTGGCGCCATACGACGAAGTAGCATCACTATAGGTCTGGCATCTTTCACCAAATCAATACAAAACTCAATCTCTCGATGTAGTGAAAGCCCGGTCACTTCCTCGAAGACGTCCGGATATTGGCCAACCACGGGCAAACCTGACAACTCATCATGCGGGATGTCGAGGGAATTTAGAAAACTGGCCATTACCCCATTACTAGGTAGACCACCAAACACTACCCTCCGCCCATCATCCGCTCTAGCTATCACCAAAAACCCCTCACAGTCTACCACCACCCCGTATCTTTGGAGCCAATCGACTCCCAAAATAATGCCAAACCCAGTAAGGCCCAAAATAAAGAAATCACAAACAAACATGCATCCATGACTCGATAAGACCACATCACGGTAATTCATGCTAAGGCTAGTCGAACCACCAATCGGGTTCGTCACTACTAAAGGTCTATCGACAATCTCAGGCTCCAATCCCAACCTATCTACCAAGTCACTAGATATGAAGGAAATGGAAGCTCCGGTACCAAACAATACTCGAACAAGAACATCATAAACAGAAAGCATACCTTGAATAACAACATTCTTTCCCTTCTCCGCCACAGTTGGGGCATTCGAAGAAGAAGGAATAGCATTAAGGGCATATGCTTTCACCATCTGCTTTTCTTTAGGAGGTTGCGGACACTTGTCCTTGTGATGTCCCACTTGGCCACAGTTGAAGCACTTCCTGTCTGCCGGCTTCGCTCGACAATTACTAGCATAGTGACCCTTCTTGCCACAGCTAAAGCACTCAAAATCTTTCTTCTTCTTCTGGCCATCCTTATTCTGGTTCTGCTTCCTCTTATTCTGGGAACCACTCTTGCCTCCACCACTTGCTTGCGGTTTTGGCTCCTCTGCAGATGCGACCTCAGTCTTCGACTTAGGGTAAAGACTTTCCGATCTTAAAGATTTCACCACAATCGATTCAGACGTCTCATCGATGTGGTTAATAAGCCTTTCCCCCAAGTATCCATCCAAACCAGTTGTGAATTTCTCGTTCTTCTTCTCGAAAGTATCTATCAGGGATAACCCATATTTTGACAAAGTGTCGAATTCAGAAATATACTCTAAGACAGCTCTACCATTCTGCTTGAGTTCCAAGAATTTATTAAACAATACTGATTTCTGAGCAACTGGAATGAGCTTATCGCTAAAGCGAGCCTTAAAATCCTCGGAAGTAGCTGCCTTTATAGCATTCCACCAATTCATAGCCCGTCCTTGCAGCTGACGAGATGCTAGCCTTCTCTTCATCGCATCCTCGATACCCAAATCTTCGAAGATATGCTCGCAGCTATCCAACCAATCCTGAACATCCGTAGCCGACTCTGTTCCGTGGAAAGGCTTCACACCAAGACTAGTATAATCCTTGTTCAGCTTGGAGAAATCGGCCCAAGGCGCCTGCACTATTGGACCCCCACCATTACCAGCATTGGGAGCTGCCCTCTGCACATCCCTAAGCATTTCCCTCATGAGGTCAGTAAACATTGTCCTCATGTCAGCAGCATTCCCATTATTGGCTCCTCTACTGGCACCTCTTGCGTATCGGCTCATCGTTTAATCTGTAAAGAGAAAACGATTAACCATCCTCCATGTGGTGTTAGTGCAGTGCGACTTCATCCTTAGCTATACTAATAGTATATATATAGCTTTTGAAAACCAAAATAATCACAAATACGCGCTCTCATATATGTATACTATCTCTCCCTGGTGTCTTTCCCTAGGTTAACCACGCAACCTAGAGTTCTGATACCAAGTGTGACAGCCTGCCACGCACCAGCCGGCATTTCCTCCGAAAGTGCGCTGTACACATGCCTGACTAGCACGGAACGGTCACCAAAGAAAGGAAAGAAGAGAATGAACTAATCGAAAACCTGTAGAATGTCTCACAGCGCATGGAACAAAATATAATAATATTATACTTGACGTAAAACAGGCGAGACAGTGCATAAGCTGATAGCTAAAACCAACATCAACATCATCATCAGAGTAGCGGAAATCCAAATACAGCTTATTACAACTTTCCAAATTATTGTCTCTAAACAAAAGAAAGAAAGGTACACCACTAATGCCCAAGTAGTGACCGCAGCAACACAGGGAGAATATCTATATATATGTATCATACGTGGAAGCCTCCTGCTCGCCTCCGGTACAGATACTCGTGCATACCACCTAACCTGTCTCTAGTCTGCTCGTGAGAGCACCCATAGTAATAAGAAGAGATATAAAACTCTAGGTCAGACAAAAAGTCAGGTATGAGCGATAAGTAGCAAATAGAAGAATAACAGGTATACTAAACCATACCTGAACCTGGACCTGCAACCAAAGAGTTAGCACTACATACCGTACAATACTCTAAGGTGCCAATAAACAGATGGTGAAAAGATAACGGGGGAGGGGTGTGCATGTCACAGTGATAGCAAACAATCAATCATAGAAATCATCCTCTCATCTCTCACTCAGTGCATAAAGCATACGATGTCCACCACTGTCAATCACTAGACCCATCGAAGTAGTGACTGAGTTCGACTTGTACAACTACTGCTACTACCAAGCTTACCCCCATGGAGTCATGACCAAATCTTTACAAATGACTCCTCCTCATTGGTTTATAGCTCTTTATTCATACCTAGGCCACTTTGGCCCTGAATCCGTTCACGTACCCCCTACACATAGTGATCCAAAGTTACAAACATCGACAACCCCTTAGCACACGTCCCGCAGCAAAGCCCAATCATGAAGTTAACTCATTGGTTCCCAACTGGATCCTGAGTACAAAATTCCCACTTGGACTACCTTTGCATCTTGGTTTTTGATCGAATTGGAACTGGTCTTCAAAAGAAGTCGTCGAGTAGAAGTAGCTCAAGTCTGGTTCGGTTCGGCTATACATCATCCTCAGATTTCTCGTTCGGTTCGGATTCTCCATCGTGGTTTGGCTCAGCACGTTCATTCGGTTCAGTTAAGGTGTCATCCTCCAACTCGGTTCGGTTCGGGTGCTTCTTCTTAGATACGGTTCGGTCCTCTATCCCTCCAGCTAGTCTGATCTGATCCCATGCCCTCCTGTCATTTCGATCTGATCCCACTTTCTAGCTCCAATCCGATTCAATCCCCACGCCAAGCTTTAGCCCGATCCCAACTCCAACACGATCCCAATTGCCTTCCTTTTCACCATGCTTTATCTTGTGCTAAGTTCCAGTTTGGTTCGGTGCTCCCTTGCCCAGTCCACTATCCGACCCGAGCCCATTCAACCGATCCGATCCGAAACCCCGCACAACTTTCCTGCGACTTTTCCAGCGACTGTTTTACGCCATACGATGACGTTTTCGACCATTCTAACTTTTCTAAGCAATCATAAAACATCCCATATAGTCATAGCAACAAATAGAAGTGACCACAAACACCAAAACAGCAACTTGATAGGTTAAAATGGATCAAACATAGCCAAAACCCCATATTTTCCATTAAGCATGTTTTAGCAAAATTAATGATAGGATTAGTAAAACTTAACCAAATTAACCAAATTTTCTAACAGAGGTCTAAAACAATATTTCAAAAATTTTAAATATTTTTCCAGAATTTATTAATGTATAGATTCAATAATCAACACTAATTACCCCTAATTAACCGTAATTAGTGAGAAACTTTGCAAATCACTCACCTTGGCCACAAATAAAATAACAAATCTGAAATGATTCTCTGTTTGGCGCTGTTCCCAATGCAACACATCAGCTCTAACCTTGCTTTCGTGCTATTCCTCCTTAATCTGATGTTGATTAGGCTAATCTTCAATTAGAAAGTGGTTTGGGGATGTTTTAGATGTTGGAGGCCATGGCTAGGTTAAGAGGAATGAATGGTGACGACTGAAAAATGAGAAAAACGTATTCTCCAAACCCTAACAGCCCTTTTAAACTCCTAATCCCGAAATTCCCCTTTGGGCCTAGCTGTTAATCACCAGGTTAAGCCCAATTAAGATGTTTTTCACCATCTGAAACTTGTTTCAGCCATATCTCCCAAACGGTGAGCCCGTTTGGCAAATGTGACCACTCTACGGAAAGGTAAACCATCATTCGGATCCAATGGGGGTGGTTTTAGGTCAAAATTCCTTTTTCAGTCAAAAGTTATTGTAAAAACAAGATCTGCTAGGGGCAAAACGGTCATTTAAAAATCGGGAAAAATCACGAACATGGGAAATGACCCCAATAATCGTCTCCCAAAGTTACATGACCATACGACTTTGTATGTGAAAGAAATAAATATCCTACGATCCTATGATGCGTAGAATGCGGGTCATTACAAAACCCCACAGGGGTATAGGGATGATATTTGACATACACGAATCCCGATATTTAGTTATATGTCAATCGATGAATCGACAAATTGTGATAAGCATTATTTTAATTATTTAACACTTATACAGTAGTGAATTGCACTCTAGATGTGAATTGATTGTTTAATAGTTGTTTATCACTATATTTGAATACATGCGATGTATGGAATCCATATAAAAAAATTATATGTTAATTGATTGAGACTAGTTCCAATTCAGAAATAATGAATAATTTTGAAATAATATATATTATAGTTTTCAAATAATATTCAGTATAGTTTTAAAATAATACGAAGTATAGTTTTCAAATAATATTCAGTGAAGAATCAGAATATGATTTTGATGTCCGATTTTGGTTGGACGCAAAAATATTGAAATATTCATAACTATAATGAATATGAAGCTGAGTTGAGTAGTTAATCGCCATTTTAACCCGAACCGGTTTATCGATCGATTTTATTCATTTATAATGAATATCAAAAAGTTAATTCAAAATCGGATATTTTGAAAATATTATCATTTTAATATTATAATGACAAGGAATATTCAATTTTGATTTGAAAATTGGAATGAAATTGAAATCGTTTTAAAATGAATTTAAGACGAATATATTAAGGAATATTCAATTTTGATTTGAAAATTGAAATGAAATTGAAATCATTTTAAAATGAATTTAAAATGAATATATTAAGGAATATTCAATTTTGATTTGAAAATTGAAATGAAATTGAATCGTTTTAAAATGAATTTTAAACGAATTTATAAAGGACTATTCAATTTTGATTTAAAATTGAAATAGAAGAGGAAATCGTTTTTAAAATGAATTATAAAATACGATTTAAATGGAAATCAATGATATAAATATATTATATATATATATATATTTAATGGCTTGAGTAGAACGCTTCGCACTGCGACTGTTCGCGAATTTCGACCATTGACTTCGAATTGATATTACGGGAGATTCGACCATCCGAATTCTCCTAAAACAGGAACCATTGGGTTCGTATCGAAAAGAGTTTCCCAAAGAATATAAGAGATTTGAAATCTAACGGTTGGATTTGGAATTATGTCCAAATCAAATTTGGAGAAGGTCGCTATAAATGCAGTTCGATGACCGTTTATGGAAATCGACGGAAAATGCCTTAATAAAATTATCAAAAATATTAATAATTTGTGTAAAATCATAATAAATGATCTGGAAAGAATTGAGATGAAAAATTCCATATTTGAAAAGATAAAAATATATTTTTATCAAAATGAACTAGCTATTAACTAGAAAAATAATCCGGATTAAATAAATAAATTGTATAAGGAAATGGTTTTAATTTAACCAGGATTTTTCCAATGTATGAATTGGAATGGATTTGAATAGAAATCATCTTCGGGATATTTCAATATTGGATTCCGTGACTATATGGATATTTTGGAGGAATTTGGGAGATAGATATATATCGTTATTCCCCATACGATATGTGTTGGTTTCAGAATTTGACATTGAATATAAGCTGATATAATTTCTGTTTAGAGCCTTATATTTAATATCAAAGTGGATTTTGGGTTTGTCGTTAATAGTGTCTTCAGTAACACTGTTCTTAAACCCCGTGGTGAAAAGAATAAATCTTTTAATTAAGATTATTAGAGTTTCCAATTATATTTAGTAATTGGAATAAAATGGAATGTGAATTGGGTTTATTGTGAACTATGTTTTTAACGACATTCGTTCTTTAAATGGATTAACAGTGAAATGTGCTTTGGAATATATAATCCTTTTAATTAAGACTAATGGAATTTTCCAAAGTAAAGTTTTTCCATTTTAGTATATTAAATTGGAATTGAATGGAATTCGATTTGGTAATAATCGAGATGTGCTTCTGTGGAAGAAGACTGTTAATATATATGGAATTTAAAAGACTTTTTCATTATTCCATTTATATTATTAATCGGATACGGAAATTGATATCGATTATATATATTGATCTGTCATCCGTGAAGATTCCATAGTTAATGGAATACGATTTTAGGTTTATCGTGAACTGTGTTTTAAATGACATTGGTTTTTTAACCCTATTAAAGACAAGATTACATGTCTAATATTGTATTTCGAACTGTATTGTTGATCTCTGCTAAATATATACCCTTTTGGTGGGGAGAATTTATTCTGTTCGCTTAATACGCTTCTCTAAGACGTACGAGCTTAGAGGTTATATATCAGCAAAAATCAGCGGTACGGTGCAGATTGTCAGTGTGGCATGTTTGATTTCCCAAAGTTGAATAATCATTAAATAATGATTGTTGGAAGATTAAAACTATGTGAAGTTTTAATGAATCTTTAATTAGATTGAAATGTGACTGGGATAATTTAAATTATCAAACTCGGGAAATGATCGAGAATGGAGTATCAGCAGTTTTGCTCCAAACGTTAGTTAAATCTTTAATTAGATTTGAACGTGAAATTGTAATTAAATATACCATAACACCATGGCGTTAAATATGGAGTATTACCTGTTTTGCTCTAAGGGATGAATAGGTTGGGATTGGAAAATAAATTAAATGATTACTTCGGTAAGGTTCGATAATCCCGACTAGTTGATAAACCTTAATTTGGTTTAGAATTAATATCCAAAGGAAGATTAAAGTATAAATTTAAAAGAATTTATATTTGATAAAATTAATGGGAACCTTTCCCAAAGGATATGAATATTTGAATACAAGAATATTCAGAATTGGAATGAGGCATATGTTGTGTTTTTATAACACTTGATTATAAGATACGTGAATTATTCAGAAAGGCCGGATTTATGCACATTCTGAATAACTGATGCGACGATAAGTCGACGATGAAGATGGTGGTTGATGTAACATCCCAAAACTTTCGACAACTGAAATGGGAAATTAATTGAAGATTTAACTTTGAACAATTTGTTTTTATTGATGGTGGAGTTAGAAATAAGAAATTAAATATATTGTTTGTGTTGAATTGAATTTAATATCTAATTCAGAATGGTTGGTTGAGAATCGAACATTTATTTTTGAGTATTTGAATTTAAATGGTTTAAAATTCGATTTAAAAACCTAGATGAATGAAATGAAAAAGAATATGTTTTTAATGAATTGAAAATTTTATTGGCTAAAATATATGCGAAATTGGCTTGAATATGTGTTTATTATTGGATATAACGAAATACAAATTTAACGGTTCAAATTTGGAATCGAGCGAAGTTGGAAAAGAATCGTTGACCAGATAAATAATTTGAAAATAAAATATCGTTGTATGTAAGCAAAGTCAAAATCCAACCAGAATAATTTAATTGGATTTAAAACATTGAAATATAGAGATTCGCCAAATTTCGTTGAGATTGGAGTCTATTTATGATAATACAAAAAATTAAAATGTAGCGATAATTTGCGATAGGATTAAATTTTATGGGGTACAATTAAATAAACCTTTTCTCCGCATGTCGCCTGTCGAAATATAACCTACCTTAGTAAAATTATCCGTCGACCTATTGCCTAAAAAGTTGAGCTACCCTAAACCTATGAATTTACATTGTTCTTATCTTTCTCATTTCTTTCCTACAAATCAGCGTATTCTTCCCCAGTTTCATTGAGGAAAATCCACTCTTTTCCCTAATCTATTTTAATGGCCACTGCAACTCCAACTGCCCTTCTCCTTTATTAATTAACAGTCAAATTATGGTCAATAAAAATTGATCGCGATTTCCCCTTCTCCTTCATCGGCCGAATTACTTTACCCTAAATCATTTCTTCCTCCTCGACAACATTCGAAGCAGCGTCAATTCATTCCTTGATCCCCTAATTCCCTCCTTTGTGCCACCGCAAGCGCCACCTGAACCCGATTCCCTTCCGGCATGTAGCCATGCATGGTTTAAAGAGAAGGGAATAGACAAAATTAGCAGTTTTCTCCTCTGTTTGACAGCACCAAGCCGCCTCATTTCTGAATTGTCAAGCCCCGCTACTCCTTCGTCACCGCTGTTTTAAGGTGAGCATTCACTAACGATTTATATTGTTTCAAGTGATTTAATTTCAACCAATACAAAAAAAATGATAATTGTCCTTGTGGTTGTTGATGTCGTGATATTCGCTGCCTTATGATACTGCTCTAAATTAGATACATGCCTGGTTATTATAAATTTAGCCTATTCCTGGTTTGCATCCTGAAATACATGCCTTAAAACTGCATGATTTGTTGTGAACTATTGGGTCAGAAGTATTGTATTAGTACTTGGTCATAAACATTTCATATTGCTGTTATTGAAATCTATGAAACTTGATACATACCCGGAGGTTCCTTAAATTTTGACAGTTGAATGTGTATTGTTTACCTTTGTATTTGATTTTGATGGTCACTCTGTTTTGCTATTACTGATTACACAATCCCGTTTCTTTCTGAATTCAGTGGCACACCACCACTTTACACATATAGATACACATTAACTGTTGAGTATATATCACATATTGCTTTTATATATACCTTGGTTCTTAAAGGGGTTATTGTTGAATGTATATCATATATCAGCTTATGGATAAATTATGACAAGGTATCAGCGAAGGGTTTATTAACGATTTATAAATAATACAGTGTACATTATCAAACCTTTTCAACCAAATCAATATAATTTGTTATAATTTGTGAAATTTGAGTAAGTATCAAAACAACGTATCGCAACGAAAGTTTTTTTTTCAGATAAAAAAAATGTAATAAATTATTATCAGCTAAAATGTAGCTGTACATTATAACAAAATGTAATAAATTCGTCCATCTAAAATAGCGAGGTACAAAATTATTATCAGCTTGTCTTTAAATGTGTAATATGGTACTATGTTATGATTATTATCAGTTAATATTCGCTATTTATGATCTGGAGATTATATAGCAAAACTAATTATATATAGAATGTCTACATCTATACATGTATATGTTGATACTCGAGTTCCATCTCCATTGATTTATCACCAATTGCACTAACCATCAAAGTACTATCACATTTGGTGAATCACATTCTGATATCTAATGGGAAATCAGAATCGTCTTATAATCATGTATACATAACATGTTTGAGTAATATTTTCTATTAGGCCATGTGTGATATTTCAGTAACTTCTTACCTCAGTAACTTGGTTTTGAGTAAATACCCACTTAACAAATGTGTTTGGTATATTAAAATTAGGGTATATTAATGTGAAAACCCGTAACTTCCCCGTAAAGGGAAGCGTCGGATAGTTCGAGAACAAGCCACAACAGAACACATACAGAAGAACATTCCATTGTATATTACAACAATGCATCAGATTACAAGAATATACAGAGTATGAATCAATATTACACAGAAATATCAGAGATTTAAATTACATTTAAATACAACGCAGCGGAAAATAATACAATACACAACTAGAAAGAGATATACGGATACAAAGCTTTCCGGATATCGTTCCAGCTGTAAACCAGGATCCTGTGAATATAAATCTGCAAAACCAAAACTACTAGCTGCCCGTGTCAAAATAGGGGCACCCAGAGTTTAGGTTAAAACAATAAACTCCAGGTCAGTCATGTGACTGGTGTGAGAACTAAAACAGTTATAAATCTTTATTTTCAAAGTTAGGCAAATCAAGGGACCACGCCGTATAACACGGAACGGGTTTCCTCCCAAGAATACCAGTGCATAAAACAACAGCGCAATGCTAAATAAAGAAAAATGAAGCTATTATAAGACCCAGTTCCCATCACACAATGCAATCGCAAGCCGGAGGATAGGGTTTTTACCTTATAATAGCCAAGAATGCTTGATACGTTGAAAACAAATCATTTGATACTATTATAAGTGCATAGTGTATAAAACAACTTCAAATCATAAGTATCAATCATAGGCGGCATGAATGCCCCATACCACTATGTCGCCAGATATAGGTTATACAATCAAAATCGCAAAGTCACGTATTTGGAAATTGGATTTCCGTCTATGAACCGAGGCAAAAGATAGTCCTCAACCGATTCGAGACTGCCTAGCCCGAGTCTCAGGATCAGAGCTCGAGTGACCCTAGGAGCGACAGGGCCGGTCCACCGATGTGGATTAAAATGCCTGAGCACTGCGTTTCGCCGCCCTTTGGGGCGTAAGCGAGCCAACGAATGACTCCATCTGACCCGGATCGTCCGATCTAACCGAGGCGCCTCGCAACAGCAACAACCACATAAGTCAAACTCGTCAGGGCGTGTAAAACCACTGACGCCACTTCTAGCTAGGAGGAAACGCAGGCCCTCCCTGAGGTCCTTTCTCCCGTTTTTGGTTCATACTGGGTGTGAAACACGCGAGGTAAACGTTACACAAAGCTACGCCACAAAGGCCGTGCTTTGATCATCACCACAAGACTTTGCTTTTCAACAGAAGCCTTGATCTATTGCCACTTAGGCATGCCACACAGGCAATTCACTCCATGCGTTTGATATCCATCAATATATAACCCCTGAGCTCGTACGTCTCAGAGAAGGGCGTTAAGCAAGAGAATAAATTCTCCGTCGCCAAACAGATATATATTTAATAGAAATCAACCACACAGACTAAAATCCAATGTCAGACACACAGTCCATTTACAAGTCCGTTCTGGGTCTGAACGAAACCGGAGGCACCTAGTACCCTGCATATCCATCGATCTCCAAGTACGTCTGGACGATCACCAACTGTTTCCATCTTCTTGGGTGTACAGCCCAATCAAGATCATCAGTAATCACCCAAACGACGAGAAGACCTCCGGTCTTCGACCATCGTCTTCGTCTTCGACTTATCGTCGTATCAGTTATTCAGAATGGGATAAACCCGGTCTTTCCGAATAACTCGCGTATATTTTGAATAAGTGTTACACAAACACAACATACGCCTCATTCCAATTCATTAGTCACTAACCGTAAATTAATCAAGAGAATAATTCCCCAAATATTAACCCCGAAGGCCGAAACCAACATCAGATCAATATCCAGAAAACCATTCTGCTTAGCTAACCGACAGTTAGTTTCTAAATTCCACATTCATAGGGAAAGGTTCCCATTAATTTTATCCAAGATAAATTCCTTGAATTTATTCTTTATTCTATTTTTGAATCTCAATTCAAACTAGTCGGGATTAGCGAACCTTACCGAAGTAATCATTTATTTTAATTTCCCCATCCCAACCTATTCATCCCATGAAGTAAAACTGGTTATACTTCATATCTAACACCACGGTGTTATCGGTAAATTCAATTACCATTTCACGTTCAAATCTAATTAAAGAATTAACTATCGCCTGGAGCAAAACTGGCGATACTCCATTTTCGATCTTTTCAATCTAATTAAAGATTCATTAAAACCCCACTTAGTTTTAATCTGTGACTGGGTTAAAGAATCAGTGTCATTTAAAACACGGTTCACAATAAACCCAAAATCACATCGCATTTCAATCAGTCCCTAATTGTAAATTAGCAAGTGAGCAATTCCCTAAGTATTAATCCCGAAGGCCGAAACCAACATCAGATCAATACCTCGGAAACTATTCAACTTAACTAATCTCCAGTTAGTTTCTGATTTTCTTAACTCCTTTAGGTCTAAGAACTGTATTATTGAAGATACCGTTCACGACAACCCAAAATCGCCTTTCATTAATGATCGGGTTAAAGAACGAGTGTTATTTAAAACACTGTCCACGATAAACCCAAAAATCAATATCAATTCAATTCCAATTAAATATTATTTAATTGGTACACTTCATTAAATCTAAATAAAAAGATTTAATCTTTTCTCAACTGGGTTCAAGAACAGTGTTAGTGAAGACACCATTCACGACAAACCCAAATCACATTTGATATTCAATACAAGGCTCTGAATAGAAAATATACCGGCTTATATTCAATATCAAATTCTACGACTAACAAATATCGCATTGGAAATAACGATATATATATCTATATCTTTCAAATTTCCATAACAACATTTGTATAATCACGAAATCCAACATCGAAATATTCCGAAGACAATTTCGATTCAAATCCACTCCAATGCAATCATTGGAATTTTGGTTATTTTTAAAACCCTTTCCAAATTCAATTTATTTATTTAAAAATAAATAGAATTATATTTCTAGTTCAAAACTAGTTCATTTCGATAAAAAAACTATTTTTATCTTTTCAAATAGGGAGTTTTTCATCCCAATTCTTTCTAAATCATTTCTTATGATTTTACACAAATTATTACTATTTTTAATAATTTTATCAAGGCCCGTACAGTCGATTTCCAACAATGGCCATCGAACTGCACTTACAGCGACCTTTTTCGAATTTGATTTGGACGTAACTCCAAATCCAACCGTTAGATTTCTAATTTCAAATATTCATTAGAAAGCTCTTTTCGATACGAACCCAACGGTTCCGGTTTTAGGAGAATCCGACGGTCGGATCTCCCGTAATGTCCGTTTGAAATAAATGGTCGAAATTCGCGAACTGCCGCGGCGCGGCGCGTTCTATTCAGGCCATTATATTATATATTTAATATATATAATATATATTTCGTCGATTTCTATTTAAAACGAATTATATAAATAGTTTTAAATTCGTTTCAAAAGCAATTTCAACTTCCTTTTCAATTCAAATCAAAATTGAATTCTTCTTTATAAATTCGTTTTAAAATTCATTTCTATTCAATTCAAATTTCAATTCAATTTGAATTCATTTCAATTTGCTTTCAATTCAATTTGAATTCGTTTTCAACTTAATTCAATTCCAAAGTCGTTTTCTATTCGATTCAATTCAAATTGGTTTTCTATTCGATTCAATTCAAATTGGTTTTCTATTCGAATCAAATTCGTTATCTATTCAATTGAAATCACATTCGTTTTCTATTCAATTCATTTCGAAATCGTTTTCAATTCAATTCATTTCGAAATCGTTATATATTCAATTCATTTCGAAATCGTTATATATTCAATTCATTTCGAAATCGTTATATATTCAATTCATTTCGAAATGAATAAAATCGATATAAATATCGTTCACGTCAAAATGGCGTCAAACTAATCAACACGGCTTCATAAATTTCTATTTTCAAATATTTCTTTTTCAAAATAGTTGTTATTATCAAAATATTTCGTTCAACACATGACCAATCTCAATGAATGAGTACTGTCAACACATGAACTTTTATTTTATATTACAAAGATGTAAATTTTATTACTAAAATATTTCGTTCAACACATGACCAATCTCAATGAATGAGTACTGTCAACACATGAACTTTTTTTTTATATTACAAAGATGTAAATTTTATTACTAAAATATTTCGTTCAACACATGACCAATCTCAATGAATGAGTACTGTCAACACATGAACTTTTATTTTATAATATTCTTTATTTTCTAAATTGGAATGAGGCCCAATCAATTACCATATAAAGTTAATTATATGGATTTTCATACAACACATGTATATAAAAGCATTGAAAAATAATCAACCATCAACCAAAGTGCACTACACTGTATAAGCATCAAATATAGATATCTAACGCTTGTAACAGCCTGTCAATCAATCGATCGACATATTTAATCAATCAGGATGAGTGAACTTCAAATTTCATCCCAACACCCGTGTGGGGTTTCAAACAATCAAACAAATATTTTATTTGTGCAGTTGGGCGATGTGTAAAATTTATCGACCCAATCAATGTCCTTCAAATAGGTGTACATAAACAAACCGTCCGGTTTGTAAATGAATCTTTATTTATTCACATTCACGTTAAAAATTATATTTTTAACGCTAAAACATTTTATTCCAACATATGAATTTCTATTCAGTTCATTCTTTAAATAAAATGATATTTTTATTTTTCTAACATATTTTAGAAAATTTCGGCGGCATAACGGCACGATACTAGAAACGGGACGAGGCCTAGCCTTATCCCTGGTCTAGTGAAGGCCCACGCCATTCACACATCAATCAAATCAATTTCAAATTCAACCAATCAATCAAATCCAAATCAAATAATCTAACCAACTACACAACCAAACAAACAAGTCCATGGTATGTGGACGGGTGTCGGATGCTTCTAATAAGCACCGTCTGCATCCTAGTATATATATATAACTAGAAAAATAGAATTTGAGTGAGAAGTTCTCACCGATAGCTATCCTAGCCCCACGGCACTTCTAATGCAGGAAATCTTCGCCAACTCGCCTTTTTGTCGCTTTCGCCCGTATTCTCTACATATGTAAAAATCGAATTTTTACTTCGCTATTCCATAAATAAAAATCATATTTTTATTTCGAAGTTCAATATATAAAAATCCCATTTTTATATCGATGTTCAATATATAAAAATCGACTTTTTATTACTATGTTAGATAGATAAAAATTATATTTTTATCACGCTATTTTCCATATAAAAATTTCGCCTTTATAAAAACATAGTTTTCTCCTTATAAAAATCACCACTTTATCCCAACGTATATAAAATAAAAATCAGATTTTTATTTCGTTACATACACAAAGATGATATCTTTATATTCTCTATCCTATAAAGATTATATTTTTAATACTTTAAAAATATAAAAATCATATTTTTAATATTTCTATATAGTAAAGATTATATTTTTAATACTTTAAAAATATAAAAATCATATTTTCACATCTTCTACATAATAAAAATTATATTTTTATTGAGGTAAAAATCATATTTTTACTTCTCTACTTATATCAAAATATCGTCTTTTCCCTTTTTTTTAAAAATCAATGCTTTTCTATTTTAAAAATCAATGCTTTTCTATTTTAAAAATCAATGCTTTTCTATTTTAAAAATCAATGCTTTTCTATCGAATAGAATAATAACTAAAATTGAAAAATAAATTAAAAATAAAAATAAAATAAAAAAAAACTTACTGGAATCGGAGAGGAGGGGGGAGGCGTCGGCGGTTTCCTCGCTGGAGGGGGGGTGGCTTCGGCGGTTGCCTCGCTGGAGGGAGGTGGGTGGCTTCGGCGGTTGCCTCGCTGGAGGGAGGTGGGTGGCGACGGAGCAGGCGAGGGCTCGGTTGCGTCGGTGTCGAGGGAGGCAAGGGGAGAAGGAAGAAGAAGAGGGGAGTACGACGCAGCAGGGGGGGTCTCGCCGAAGTCTGGCGCCGGAGGCGATGGGCGGGCGGCGGCTCCGTCGAGGGACTAGGGCAGCGGGTTTTTTTTTTTTAATTCTGGTATCGATTGAAAAAAGGGGGGGCCAGCGATTTATAAGGGAGAAAGGGGGTTTTCTTTTTTTTATTTATTTTTATTTATTATTTCATTATTTTGAAAAGTTGACTTTTACATACGTCATCAAAACGAGGCCCACCGCCTGTCGTCCATAGCGTTTTACCCCCATTCCGAACACAATGAGATATGTATCGCAGGCTGATTTTATCATCTCGATAAGTTTCCATTGAATTTACATTTAAATCGCTATATTGAATTTTAACGTACATTTCAAATTACCGGGGTCACATACTAACTCTAAAAATTATGAAATTTGAAACCTAGCAATAACTTCACATCCCGGACCCAACAAAACTGGTTTCGTCGAAATCCGAGGTCGTTTGCAAAATGTCCATTTTTAAGGGCCTGAATTCCATAGCGACTATTCAGAATTTTCAACTGGACATATCTTTTGATCCCCGCTATGAAATCCTGATTTTTCGGATTCGTTGGAAAGATATCATCAATTAAATCCTATCATTTTTGGTTTCACTAAAATCCGGATTGTTTTGCACCCGGTACATTCAATTGAAGTTTGAAATCGAATTATCGAACTACCGCGCCATTTTCAATTCTATTTATAATTATATATAAATATTTATATTCTAACGACGACGTATATAATATATACGTTCGAATTATATTTAAAATAAATTCCTCGTCGATATTATTTAAAATAATTCATTTTAAATATCCATACCTCGCCAAAATTGCCAAAATAAAAATTTTAAACTGGCCCAGATTTTACGGGTTGTTACAATCTCCCCCACTTAAAACTTTTCGTCCCCGAAAAGGAACAAAGTCGAAAGCGGTTTGATTATTCAACTGTACGTTCGATCCTGCTTCCATTCTCTAACCTTTCAGTTTCTGAGAATTTTCTAAATTTCAAAAATTTGGCTAACACCCTAAATTTTTGAAAAATTTCGCCATAACCTCCCCTGCCCCGGGAGCATCGGGGAATTTCAAATAGCTTCCCCGGTCCTTCAGATCTCAAAAAGAAAAAGAAAAAGCCAAGCGGCTAGCCAATAGGCTCACAAAATCATCATCACCCAAACAAAACAGGAAATTATGTAGTAAACATGTACCTATTTGTCGGGCAAACAAATTTTATTCTCGGCTCTAGCCTCCTTGCTATGACCTGTTCAATGATATACATGTATATGCAAGCAAATGCGACCAAATTTCAATACAAGTCAATATTTGATTCAGTTAGGCATAATGGTTCAAAATTATCAAACAATTAAACTAATAACACAAACATCAATCAATTAGTGAATTAGAGTTTCAAATTCATAATTTTGATACATATACAAAAAATCTTGTTTTTGATGCCAATTCACAACAAAGTGTTCTAGCTATATAAGATTTGGTTCTCACACCAGTCTAATGGAAATATATAGATATCGCACCTTCGAAACACGAAAATAATTACTGATGATGACGCGTCAATCATCAGAATCAGGTCCGTGCGACTAGAGTGTGATTCTATATCTATCCAATATATTAAAATTTTGAATATACGTTTGCAAGGCGTATATGCAAATTCTTTATATACTGAATTGTCCAACTCAATATAAATAGATAATCAAATACGAATAATTGATTTAAATTTTCAAAACAAAAAAAATTGTTTTCATTTTCAAAAATATACTCTTCACACTCGTTCTAGGATACTACTGATCCTATCTCTAACGAGTCATTCCCGTTGGATATTACTAATCCAGTATCTGATGAATTCTTTCGTATGGTTCTAATGTGCCTTGTTCTCTGAGCTTTGTAAACCAAAGCTCTGATACCAACTGTGAAAACCCGTAACTTCCCCGTAAAGGGAAGCGTCGGATAGTTCGAGAACAAGCCACAACAGAACACATACAGAAGAACATTCCATTGTATATTACAACAATGCATCAGATTACAAGAATATACAGAGTATGAATCAATATTACACAGAAATATCAGAGATTTAAATTACATTTAAATACAACGCAGCGGAAAATAATACAATACACAACTAGAAAGAGATATACGGATACAAAGCTTTCCGGATATCGTTCCAGCTGTAAACCAGGATCCTCTGAATATAAATCTGCAAAACCAAAACTACTAGCTGCCCGTGTCAAAATAGGGGCACCCAGAGTTTAGGTTAAAACAATAAACTCCAGGTCAGTCATGTGACTGGTGTGAGAACTAAAACAGTTATAAATCTTTATTTTCAAAGTTAGGCAAATCAAGGGACCACGCCGTATAACAAGGAACGGGTTTCCTCCCAAGAATACCAGTGCATAAAACAACAGCGCAATGCTAAATAAAGAAAAATGAAGCTATTATAAGACCAGTTCCCATCACACAATGCAATCGCAAGCCGGAGGATAGGGTTTTTACCTTATAATAGCCAAGAATGCTTGATACGTTGAAAACAAATCATTTGATACTATTATAAGTGCATAGTGTATAAAACAACTTCAAATCATAAGTATCAATCATAGGCGGCATGAATGCCCCATACCACTATGTCGCCAGATATAGGTTATACAATCAAAATCGCAAAGTCACGTATTTGGAAATTGGATTTCCGTCTATGAACCGAGGCAAAAGATAGTCCTCAACCGATTCGAGACTGCCTAGCCCGAGTCTCAGGATCAGAGCTCGAGTGACCCTAGGAGCGACAGGGCCGGTCCACCGATGTGGATTAAAATGCCTGAGCACTGCGTTTCGCCGCCCTTTGGGGCGTAAGCGAGCCAACGAGTGACTCCATCGGACCCGGATCGTCCGATCTAACCGAGGCGCCTCGCAACAGCAACAACCACATAAGTCAAACTCGTCAGGGCGTGTAAAACCACTGACGCCACTTCTTGCTAGGAGGAAACGCAGGCCCTCCCTGAGGTCCTTTCTCCCGTTTTTGGTTCATACCGGGTGTGAAACACGCGAGGTAAACGTTACACAAAGCTACGCCACAAAGGCCGTGCTTTGATCATCACCACAAGACTTTGCTTTTCAACAGAAGCCTTGATCTATTGCCACTTAGGCATGCCACACAGGCAATTCACTCCATGCGTTTGATATCCATCAATATATAACCCCTGAGCTCGTACGTCTCAGAGAAGGGCGTTAAGCAAGAGAATAAATTCTCCGCCGCCAAACAGATATATATTTAATAGAAATCAACCACACAGACTAAAATCCAATGTCAGACACACAGTCCATTTACAAGTCCGTTCTGGGTCTGAACGAAACCGGAGGCACCTAGTACCCCGCATATCCATCGATCTCCAAGTACGTCTGGACGATCACCAACTGTTTCCATCTTCTTGGGTGTACAGCCCAATCAAGATCATCAGTAATCACCCAAACGACGAGAAGACCTCCGGTCTTCGACCATCGTCTTCGTCTTCGACTTATCGTCATATCAGTTATTCAGAATGGGATAAACCCGGTCTTTCCGAATAACTCGCGTATATTTTGAATAAGTGTTACACAAACACAACATACGCCTCATTCCAATTCATTAGTCACTAACCGTAAATTAATCAAGAGAATAATTCCCCAAATATTAACCCCGAAGGCCGAAACCAACATCAGATCAATATCCAGAAAACCATTCTGCTTAGCTAACCGACAGTTAGTTTCTAAATTCCACATTCATAGGGAAAGGTTCCCATTAATTTTATCCAAGATAAATTCCTTGAATTTATTCTTTATTCTATTTTTGAATCTCAATTCAAACTAGTCGTGATTAGCGAACCTTACCGAAGTAATCATTTATTTTAATTTCCCCATCCCAACCTATTCATCCCATGAAGTAAAACTGGTTATACTTCATATCTAACACCACGGTGTTATCGGTAAATTCAATTACCATTTCACGTTCAAATCTAATTAAAGATTTAACTATCGCCTGGAGCAAAACTGGCGATACTCCATTTTCGATCTTTTCAATCTAATTAAAGATTCATTAAAACCCCACTTAGTTTTAATCTGTGACTGGGTTAAAGAATCAGTGTCATTTAAAACACGGTTCACAATAAACCCAAAATCACATCGCATTTCAATCAGTCCCTAATTGTAAATTAGCAAGTGAGCAATTCCCTAAGTATTAATCCCGAAGGCCGAAACCAACATCAGATCAATACCTCGGAAACTATTCAACTTAACTAATCTCCAGTTAGTTTCTGATTTTCTTAACTCCTTTAGGTCTAAGAACTGTATTATTGAAGATACCGTTCACGACAACCCAAAATCGCCTTTCATTAATGATCGGGTTAAAGAACGAGTGTTATTTAAAACACTGTCCATGATAAACCCAAAAATCAATATCAATTCAATTCCAATTAAATATTATTTAATTGGTACACTTCATTAAATCTAAATAAAAAGATTTAATCTTTTCTCAACTGGGTTCAAGAACAGTGTTAGTGAAGACACCATTCACGACAAACCCAAATCACATTTGATATTCAATACAAGGCTCTGAATAGAAAATATACCGGCTTATATTCAATATCAAATTCTACGACTAACAAATATCGCATTGGAAATAACGATATATATATCTATATCTTTCAAATTTCCATAACAACATTTGTATAATCACGAAATCCAACATCGAAATATTCCGAAGACAATTTCGATTCAAATCCACTCCAATGCAATCATTGGAATTTTGGTTATTTTTAAAACCCTTTCCAAATTCAATTTATTTATTTAAAAATAAATAGAATTATATTTCTAGTTCAAAACTAGTTCATTTCGATAAAAAAACTATTTTTATCTTTTCAAATAGGGAGTTTTTCATCCCAATTCTTTCTAAATCATTTCTTATGATTTTACACAAATTATTACTATTTTTAATAATTTTATCAAGGCCCGTACAGTCGATTTCCAACAATGGCCATCGAACTGCACTTACAGCGACCTTTTTCGAATTTGATTTGGACGTAACTCCAAATCCAACCGTTAGATTTCTAATTTCAAATATTCATTAGAAAGCTCTTTTCGATACGAACCCAACGGTTCCGGTTTTAGGAGAATCCGACGGTCGGATCTCCCGTAATGTCCGTTTGAAATAAATGGTCGAAATTCGCGAACTGCCGCGGCGCGGCGCGTTCTATTCAGGCCATTATATTATATATATAATATATATTTCGTCGATTTCTATTTAAAACGAATTATATAAATAGTTTTAAATTCGTTTCAAAAGCAATTTCAACTTCCTTTTCAATTCAAATCAAAATTGAATTCTTCTTTATAAATTCGTTTTAAAATTCATTTCTATTCAATTCAAATTTCAATTCAATTTTAATTCATTTCAATTTGCTTTCAATTCAATTTGAATTCGTTTTCAACTTAATTCAATTCCAAAGTCGTTTTCTATTCGATTCAATTCAAATTGGTTTTCTATTCGATTCAATTCAAATTGGTTTTCTATTCGAATCAAATTCGTTATCTATTCAATTGAAATCACATTCGTTTTGTATTCAATTCATTTCGAAATCGTTTTCAATTCAATTCATTTCGAAATCGTTATATATTCAATTCATTTCGAAATCGTTATATATTCAATTCATTTCGAAATCGTTATATATTCAATTCATTTCGAAATGAATAAAATCGATATAAATATCGTTCACGTCAAAATGGCATCAAACTAATCAACACGGCTTCATAAATTTCTATTTTCAAATATTTCTTTTTCAAAATAGTTGTTATTATCAAAATATTTCGTTCAACACATGACCAATCTCAATGAATGAGTACTGTCAACACATGAACTTTTATTTTATATTACAAAGATGTAAATTTTATTACTAAAATATTTCGTTCAACACATGACCAATCTCAATGAATGAGTACTGTCAACACATGAACTTTTATTTTATATTACAAAGATGTAAATTTTATTACTAAAATATTTCGTTCAACACATGACCAATCTCAATGAATGAGTACTGTCAACACATGAACTTTTATTTTATAATATTCTTTATTTTCTAAATTGGAATGAGGCCCAATCAATTACCATATAAAGTTAATTATATGGATTTTCATACAACACATGTATATAATAGCATTGAAAAATAATCAACCATCAACCAAAGTGCACTACACTGTATAAGCATCAAATATAGATATCTAACGCTTATAACAGCCTGTCAATCAATCGATCGACATATTTAATCAATCAGGATGAGTGAACATCAAATTTCATCCCAACACCCGTGTGGGGTTTCAAACAATCAAACAAATATTTTATTTGTGCAGTTGGGCGATGTGTAAAATTTATCGACCCAATCAATGTCCTTCAAATAGGTGTACATAAACAAACCGTCCGGTTTGTAAATGAATCTTTATTTATTCACATTCACGTTAAAAATTATATTTTTAACGCTAAAACATTTTAATCCAACATATGAATTTCTATTCAGTTCATTCTTTAAATAAAATGATATTTTTATTTTTCTAACATATTTTAGAAAATTTCGGCGGCATAACGGCACGATACTAGAAACGGGACGAGGCCTAGCCTTATCCCCGGTCTAGTGAAGGCCCACGCCATTCACACATCAATCAAATCAATTTCAAATTCAACCAATCAATCAAATCCAAATCAAATAATCTAACCAACTACACAACCAAACAAACAAGTCCATGGTATGTGGACGGGTGTCGGGTGCTTCTAATAAGCACCGTCTGCATCCTAGTATATATATATAACTAGAAAAATAGAATTTGAGTGAGAAGTTCTCACCGATAGCTATCCTAGCCCCACGGCACTTCTAATGCAGGAAATCTTCGCCAACTCGCCTTTTTGTCGCTTTCGCCCGTATTCTCTACATATGTAAAAATCGAATTTTTACTTCGCTATTCCATAAATAAAAA
Source organism: Allium sativum (assembly GCA_030737875.1). NCBI lineage: Eukaryota > Viridiplantae > Streptophyta > Magnoliopsida > Asparagales > Amaryllidaceae > Allium > Allium sativum. Next base: position 790,310,196 of record CM060919.1, on the reverse strand, counting down.
TCATATTTTTATTTCGAAGTTCAATATATAAAAATCCCATTTTTATATCGATGTTCAATATATAAAAATCGACTTTTTATTACTATGTTAGATAGATAAAAATTATATTTTTATCACGCTATTTTCCATATAAAAATTTCGCCTTTATAAAAACATAGTTTTCTCCTTATAAAAATCACCACTTTATCCCAACGTATATAAAATAAAAATCAGATTTTTATTTCGTTACATACACAAAGATGATATCTTTATATTCTCTATCCTATAAAGATTATATTTTTAATACTTTAAAAATATAAAAATCATATTTTTAATATTTCTATATAGTAAAGATTATATTTTTAATACTTTAAAAATATAAAAATCATATTTTCACATCTTCTACATAATAAAAATTATATTTTTATTGAGGTAAAAATCATATTTTTACTTCTCTACTTATATCAAAATATCGTCTTTTCCCTTTTTTTTAAAAATCAATGCTTTTCTATTTTAAAAATCAATGCTTTTCTATTTTAAAAATCAATGCTTTTCTATCGAATAGAATAATAACTAAAATTGAAAAATAAATTAAAAATAAAAATAAAATAAAATAAAAACTTACTGGAATCGGAGAGGAGGGGGGAGGCGTCGGCGGTTTCCTCGCTGGAGGGGGGTGGCTTCGGCGGTTGCCTCGCTGGAGGGAGGTGGGTGGCTTCGGCGGTTGCCTCGATGGAGGGAGGTGGGTGGCGACGGAGCAGGCGAGGGCTCGGTTGCGTCGGTGTCGAGGGAGGCAAGGGGAGAAGGAAGAAGAAGAGGGGAGGACGGCGCAGCAGGGGGGGGGTCTCGCCGAAGTCTGGCGCCGGAGGCGATGGGCGGGCGGCGGCTCTGTCGAGGGACTAGGGCAGCGGGTTTTTTTTTTTTATTCTGGTATCGATTGAAAAAGGGGGGGGGGGCAGCGGTTTATAAGGGAGAAAGGGGGTTTTCTTTTTTTTTATTTTTTTTTATTATTTCATTATTTTGAAAAGTTGACTTTTACATACGTCATCAAAACGAGGCCCGCCGCCTGTCGTCCATAGCGTTTTACCCCCATTCCGAACACAATGAGATATGTATCGCAGGCTGATTCTATCGTCTCGATAAGTTTCCGTTGAATTTACATTTAAATCGCTATATTGAATTTTAACGTACATTTCAAATTACCGGGGTCACATACTAACTCTAAAAATTATGAAATTTGAAACCTAGCAATAACTTCACATCCCGGACCCAACAAAACTGGTTTCGTCGAAATCCGAGGTCGTTTGCAAAATGTCCATTTTTAAGGGCCTGAATTCCATAGCGACTATTCAGAATTTTCAACTGGACATATCTTTTGATCCCCGCTATGAAATCCTGATTTTTCGGATTCGTTGGAAAGATATCATCAATTAAATCCTATCATTTTTGGTTTCACTAAAATCCGGATTGTTTTGCACCCGGTACATTCAATTGAAGTTTGAAATCGAATTATCGAACTACCGCGCCATTTTCAATTCTATTTATAATTATATATAAATATTTATATTCTAACGACGACGTATATAATATATACGTTCGAATTATATTTAAAATAAATTCCTCGTCGATATTATTTAAAATAATTCATTTTAAATATCTATACCTCGCCAAAATTGCCAAAATAAAAATTTTAAACTGGCCCAGATTTTACGGGTTGTTACAATTAATTACCATATATCAACAAAATTATGGATATCCACTGAGGTACATTGTTTATACCCAAAATCTTCCAAGTTTATTGGCACATAAAATTATATTAATTTAAATGCCTATTTGCCATACGTAGGATATTGCTGCTGCATATTTTTATCACCTGAAATAGAGCTGTGCATCTCACTCTTGCACTGTTTTGCATGCACCTGCATATATTATCTGTAAGATGGTCCATTTGGTTAAGTCATTCCAGTTGAATCTCTCAACATATGTATACACCTAAGTTTAGATGCTCGTATACATATATTTACTCAACACCCCGTTGATACCGGGTTCACTGGTTTTCTTTAGTTGAACTAGATTGCTTATGCTACTGAGATTCTTTTGACCTGAAACCAAGTCCTTAGTTTATCACCATCAAGTACCCCGTGCATTTTATTTTAATACAAAACGAGTTCTAAAACTCAGTATACAAATTCACACATACATGATAATATAACATGTGTATATTCCCTATCATGGTAGTGAGGAAATCCTTGGTGAGTTGTAGTTTGAATTGTATCTATTGAATATACTTTGATCACATCACCTAGTTTACAATCCAGATATTACTGTATGATGTTGTTTGGATCGTGCCTCATAGATGCTACCCTGAACTTCATAAACTACATATAAGCGATGCTCCTCATTAACATGTCAATTAAGATTTTGGTAGAAATACAATGCAATGTACAAGGATTGTATACCACAAGTTGTCACACACACACACACTTAAAGATATTAAACTTCTAAAATGTTGCCCCATCCTGTGAATAAGAGATAGCACTATGGAAAACTTATTTTTGGAAAGATGCATGTTTTTTTTCATGTTGTAGCCGATTGATATTTTGTATCATATCTTCTATTGTAACACTTGTCTTCTTCATTTTGTTTGTATTATTTGACCAACGACTAAGTTAACAATAAGCAGGTTTAGCATGTAAACTAAGCCAAATTTAGATAGCAATCCAACATGAAGATTCATTCTTATCTGGTAAAAGCTCCTTCCAAAAAAAAACACAGTGGCTTGATTTTGGGAATATACGTGGAGGCCAATTACATACATGTATATATGTACCTATGTGTAATGTCCCGTATTTTTGATAGTCACATATTTAATTTAATTTATTATTTATTTAGAATATTAATGGATTTAAAATATATATTCCGTTTATAAAACGAAGCTTGAACGTTATAATTTATATAATTATAAATGAACTAGAAATGGTGTGGTAGTTCGTAAATTTCGTTCTGAACTTCAACTGAATATACAGAATTCGTTTTAAGTCGGAATTCTGTGAAACCAGAAATGTTTGAATCGATTTGATTATATTTTTCATTTGGAAGAGAAAAATCCAGACTTCATGTTATAAATTATTAGTTATGCCCAAATCAAATTTTAAAATAGTCGCTATGGAAATCGTTTATAAACGATAAAGTTTATTTAATAAATTAATATGGTTATATAAAATTTGAACGTCGGTTAACTCGGAAATGTTGAATTATAATTTCTTATATGTTAAAATTGAAGTAATATGTTAGTTTATTTTTTGGGACAAACTTGGAAAAAATTCGTTACAGCTAAACAAAATATATGAATCAATACATTTGCTCGCTTATATCCGCAATAGGAAATTTAATGAAAAAATAATTAAAGCAAACTAAGCTAGTACTTTCAGCTAATTAGATGTTCAAGTTGTTTGTACGTCTTTCAATTTTTGTTGATCACCATATCAAAAATAAATGAAAGCTACTTTAAGCATACAGGAAAAGACTGAGAAATTAGTAGCTATCACAAATTCTTAACTTTTAAAATTGTCTAAGACATAAACCAAAAACACCGCCACCCTAACAAGCAACGTACAACTACATACATCATTATAAATGAAATCTCACATGAAACTAAATCTCATGACATATATATATGTCGCAGTTTCAAATCTAATAAACAATTCATTTTGTTACATCATGCCATGTTCTTTCCTGTAAAGCAACAGCAAAATGAAAAAAGAAAAATATAGAAAAATATATGGGTACATCAATTTTATAGCTATGAAAGAAACAAGACATAGAACAGATCATGAATACCAATGCGATATTAAAACTCAAATTTCCAATGAGAAAATACAAAAGATAAACATGAGAATCCAGATCTCTACAAACGTACAAACCAAATATTTTTACAGTCAAATCTCTTGTACCACGCCACAAGGACTGTTCGGCCATATCTTAAATAAAGGATGTATATGCCGCAATTTCGAAATCTTCAAATAAAATTAATAATTCAATAGATACACATAAATAGACAAGATGAATAGACAATACGAGTAGTTTCCTAGTTTCACCTAACCTATACATAAACAGTTCGATCAATGTATGCATGTCTGAGCAGATTAGTACATGAAATCCAACACAAAATCCTCACACTTCTATGCTAAAGCATCACGCAGCCATCAAAGTCTCCATCACTAGTACTACAATTCGATCACATATCTATATCTGAAATGAAAAGTAAACGCCTAAGAACTAGGCACAACTAAACTATAAACCTATGATTTTACTATTCAATTTTTGACATTGATCTTATCTGGCTCGTTCCCTAGTACAAATACACCACCACATTTCATTTTCCAGAGCACAATAGGTGAAGAAGAAAAACCCATTCAAACCACTCAAAAATCAAACACAAAAAAATAAACACAGAAATTAAATCACGAAATACTTATCTGGAACTGAGGATCGACACATTTCGATTCTGCATGTTCTTAACGGATTTTCTGGTGCGTTGCTCGAAACGGAAGACCTAGGGCTGGACAATCTCCACGAACTAGAACTACGGTCTGGTTTTTCTAGGGTTGTAAGGAGTGTGGGTAGGGAGCGCCTTCATTTCTGGAAGATTAGGGTTATACGGTGGGTTGCTGAAGGGGATCGAGGGGTTTTAGGGTTGGGTGGAGCGACAGAGGGTAGGAGGCGAGGGGACGACTAAAGATTGGTGGCATAGATGGAGATGCGTTCGAAATTCTCTGAAGAAGACATGGATGGGAGAACCGATTTTGGTCATGAAGGAGGGTTTTCTTTTTGTGGCGGCTGATGGAATTGTGAGGAAAAAGAGGAAATGTAGGGTTTTATTTGGATAAGTTGGAAAGAGGCTGGTTCAATTCTAAGTGGGCTGAATGAGTTAAATAAGGCCCAAGGTATAAATTATTTGAGGAATTTTTATTCTAAATATTTGTATAGCTTAGAATATTAATTATGAATGCATACTTGATCAGAATGCGATGAAACAGGAAGCATCGGAACCACGTCAATAAGTACCACACGATGGATGAGCATCCGGCAGGGCAGCAAGCAGCTGGATTTTTCAGATAAATTAAACGTCGTTGAATTTAACTGAAACGGGCTGATTTAACAATGAATCAACTCAAGGTGAGTTAAACTCACTCAGTTCTTCCCACTTATATTTTTATAAGTTAGGTTTTTATTTTTGTATGCTATGATCATTAATGATTGACTGGTTGTTGATATATACATATATTGTTTGAACTGACAAAATTAAACATCGTTTAATTTTAGTGAAACCCAAATCATTATTTTTAACGACCGGTGCTAGTTAAGGTAATTCACCTTACTGGCCATGTTTATAAAATAAACGTGATTTATTTAAATGGATTGTTTGAACTGTCATGGTTATGTGAAATAAATTTGGTTGTTATTAAATTATCGGTATTGATCGTCATGAGACCATTATTTATTTGAATTGAATTATTATATTGAGATAACAGGTTTGAAACAGGGAAGAACAGATTGGAGGGATCCAATCGAATTCCTCAAATATAGTAGATATTGTTTTGTTATCATCTTATGAACTGTTGTGATTTGATGGTTGATTTGGGTATTGAATGTTGACTTGAAATTCAATATTTGGTTGATTGGAACCAATGGGAACTATTGGTCGAGTAATTAGCAGTATATGGCCTATGAATTAACCATTTTTTTAAATACCGATTTCCCGTCAGTTAAATCGATGAGATGAAGTTATAAAATATTTTTTATAACTAAACACAAATTTTTAAATCTTTATTTTTGAATAAAAGTTTATAAAAAGGAAATAAATATTTATTATTTATTCATTAAGCTTATAATTGTTTTTTTTAAATAATTTTATACAGGAAGTTTTCTGATACTTATCAGATTTATAAGTGAATAAGCAGAAATTCACTTAATGTGATAGATTTGAATAATCGTTTTGAGAGAAAAAAAATGAAATTTATTTAAATTAATTTTATTATTAATAAATTTAAGGATTATTTGGAATTGGTTAACGATGTGATCGTATTTTGGATTGACGAAGTCAACTGTTTGACTATGTTGATCAATTGTTTTGAATTAACAAGATGGGTTAAAGAATATTTATTTTAATTTAAAACGGGTTTTTACTATTTATTATAGTTAATTGAGAAGTTAACTACTGCTATCGTAGTAAGTGATTGAACTAGATTATTATTTTAATAATAATTTAAGGGGTTACTTTTTGATTTAATTTCATCGAAGTTGAAATGAAATCTAGGTGAATTGTGAAAGAAGGTTTGTGGATGGGTTTTATATTAAAACCCGATTCTCATGACAAAAGTATAAAAGGGGTTTTTAGGCAAATACGGTTGTTTAAATAAATATTGGATCAACCTTTGGATTGAGAAATTAAGGTAAAATGGGTTGTATTAAACCAGGATTTTATAAACAAAGTTTATAAAAGGGAGATGAAGTGCCCAAGCGTTAATTAGCGTTACTTAATGGAATTAAGTAGGAGTTGGTGAAATAATATTTTCAGGGGAAAAGATTAAAGGTGAATTTGGTATAGAAGTGCGAAATTGGATTTTGACAAAAATCCAAGGAAATAAAATGTATTGTTTAAAGGAGTAAAGAAAGGTGATAATTTAGTAAATAATTTCCTAATCAATGAATTAAGAAACGATAGTTATACTCAAGAAAGAGATTTTAAAAAGTAAGAAGTTTTATAAAGCATATTAAATAAAATAGTTAGATGAGATGTGTTGGGTATTAAAATAAAAATCAGTTTTTGAATTACAACTAATGTCAATCTAAAAATAAGACCGTTGTTGATCAAGGTCTGAGAGGTAAATAAATACCCCAACTTGAATGACTTCGGAATTCTCTGAGGATGATATTAGTTTGTAATGGAAAGAGGGTAAAAATAATCTATTATTTCCAAATGAGAAATAATAACGTGATGTAAATAGAAGAGCCGAGAATATATAATGTGATATCCCAGGTAACGGAAATAGATAGATTTGGCATTTAGATATGTAATGATATTTCGAAAGTAAAGGACATAAAAGAAGATTATGTGAAATAAAAATGGTATTTCCGTAGTAGAAAGAAATTGAAAAGTTAAGTTTTGAGAATGGATTTACTCAAAAAGGGGAAAAGGGGAGTTAATTTATTCAGTAATGAAACCAAAAGAGATTTTGTAACTTAGAATTTACGGACAAAAAATTGAGTTGATTTTCCCAATATGGATATTGAGAAATAAAATAGTAAATGGTTTTGAAATGATAATAGAATAAAGAATTGAATATGATTATAGAATATTTTCTTAAATATGAAAGTAAAATAGTTTGAAATAACCTTACGTCAAATAAGTCATATTTGAAATGTTGAAATATTTATGAGTTTGACTATCGTTGATCATTTTAGTAAATGAGGCCATGTAGTGCTGGTACTAAACTAGTAAACTCCTATTATTCTCACAATTATTTATTTGATAGTTAAATCACCAACTATCAAATTTGACCCATACGATTGTTGGGGCGGAAAGGCCGAGATCGGATTTATATTTGAAAACCATTCTGACCAGCGAATACGTGAAAGAATATTATTGAAGATTAAGCAATTGAAGACCGTTGATCTTCATGAGCGGAATAACTACTGATTGAATTTCTCTGGTTTAGCGGCCAGAGATATTTCGACAGTGATTCTGTCGTGATTGGAATCTGCGTATTGCAAGGACTTATCGCTACTGATCTATAGGGTGATTCCTAGGATGTAGTAGGAGGGTGCCTTCTGTTCATCCTGTTCCTGGATGACTTATATGGACGGATGTCTGACAGAGTATTTTCAAAAGGGTCATGTACGTTGACTTCTTCAAATGTATCATAGTTGGGTCGCCCCCATCCAGGATATTTTAGTGGACATCAATTAGTGATTTTTCTAGCGGATCTGACAATGTGGCATTCAAAGAAATTGGTAGCCAGAAGTTCTGAAGTTAATTCAAACCTCAAGCCTCACGATCGAAAAATGACAGAAATCGGGCAGGCAGTATGGCTATGTGGGTCACTCCCATTAGGGTGTATAATCACCTATCTAGAGAAAATCTATTTGTTTCTTTAATCTATTTCGATGCAGTCCCTTTTCGGGAAACGGTTGCTGATCCCAACCGTTGGTGTTATACATTCGATGCACTCAAGCGAAATGAGTGGTCGGTCATGAGTGGGCTGGGTTACAAGACGTACTTGTTGAACCCAGTGTATTTGCCTCTAGAGATACACTATCGACTGGTGGTTCTATACCTTGTCATAGTTGGAATCCAATCTCCAATAAGCGCCTGCGGGTTTGATTGTATATTATATATTTGAAGCGTGAGATGAAAGCGTTCTACTAGATTCTATTTACTTGTATTTAGACACTATTATAATATCAGAAAGATATTGATTTCAAAAACGGTTTGGGTTATCGTAAGCTAAAAGTCGTCCGTATTTATGTGTGGATTCGATCTTACGATTACTCTTTTCTTTCGAAAAGATTTTGAACTGTAAAATCAAGTTGAATTATTCCCCTTAAATTTAGTGTGTTTATCTCACTCTGGTTCACCAGACTGACCTGGTATTTGTAATGCTCGGGTTAGCCCGGGTTTGCAGGTTCAGGTTATTGGACACTACGGAGTTCTTAAGATGTGCTAAAGAAGTCCTTACATATTTAGGTTTTATTCCACTATGTTGTATATAAGGACAAATTATTATAACTGTCCAAAATAGTTAATGTACTATAATATTGTAAGTTTTATTTAAAGCTCTCAATGATGATTTATTTTTATATTATATTTTGTTCCGCTGCGATGTGAGACTCTGTGTTGTGTTGGTTCTTCTTCTTCTTCTATTCCTATATTTCTTTCTTCCTTATCTCACCCTCTAATTTCATTTTAATAATGTTCCAGATTTTTCGGTTTTGTAAGATCGGCATGAGGTACAGTATATGTATTTGTGTCGATTTTTGGGGCCGAAAACCCTGGGTCGTTACAGTGTAGAGCTATTGGTTTAGTAATAACCTTGGCTCTGTGGCGTAATTCAATAGAGATGGGGTTAGTAACACCCTAGATTGAGTTTGAGTGTGTGTGTATATACATACATATATATATATATATATATATATATATGAGAGCATATTTGTAAATTTTATATACAAATGTTTTGTATTGTGTTGATCGATCGGTTCAAGTGTTGACAAGCATTGAACAGATAAAGGATACAATATCGTTTTGAAAAGAGGGTAAATGAAGTAATTTTACCCAAAATATATTTTCGTATAGAAAAGAAATAATTTTATGAAATTATTGAGACATTGTGTGTTGATTAATTTGAATGGAATTCAAAATTTGGTTAAAATTTTGAATTGGAACTTAACTGGGTTAAGTGAAATCGAATTAAATCATTAATAATTATATTGGAATTAAATTAAGAAATAATGTTGTAATTAAATAAATTTGAATTAAATTTGGAAATTTAATGAATAATAATTAAATAGAAATCAATCGAATATCAATCGGTTGATATTCAAATATGTTGAATTAAAGTAAATAGTAATGTTGAATGTGGATTCGGTTGATTTGATTAAGTGGTTGTGCCCTGGTTGTTGATTTATTGTTGACTGTTTGTTAGACTGGTTGAATATAACTCATCGATGGGTTAATAAAGAGTTAAATAAACTGAAACCCAAGAAAAAATGAAGTGTTATTTAAATATTTCATATATCTGTTACTTATATAATGGATCGAGTTAAGTACAGGGCTAGAGGACTATGAGGATTGAGTTTGATGGTGTAGATTGCACGTAAATTGAGTAGTAGACTCGATAGTGCTCAAAAAGGTATGCCTACACGGAAATATAAAATTCTGAGATTCGATTTTTGTTTTCCGACCGTGTGGGTCGATATTATTTCCTGCGATATCGCAGAAGTTCCTCCGTGTAGGGGAGGCTCTGCTGAATTTTTCAAGAATTTAATGTGTTAGAATATTTTTGATACTTTTTTGAAAATTTGTTTAACCGTAATAAATTGGTTTTGCTTTAAAATAAAATATATTTTTAAAGTTAATGGGATTTGCAACATTTTTCTTACCTTAGCAATTTCGGGGACGAAATTATTTTAAGGGGGGAAGAATGTAATGTCCCATATTTTTTATAGTCACATATTTAATTTATTTTATTATTTATTTAGAATATTAATGAATTTAAAATATATATTCCGTTTATAAAACGAAGCTTGAACGTTATAGTTTATATATTTATAAACGAACTAGAAATGGTGTGGTAGTTCGTAAATTTCGTTCTGAACTTCAATTGAATATACAGAATGTGTTTTAAGTCGGAATTCTGTGAAACTAGAAACGTTTGAATCGATTTGATTATATTTTTCATTTGGAAGAGAAAAATCCAGATTTCATGTTATAAATTATTAGTTATGCCCAAATAAAATTTTAAAATAGTCGCTATGGAAATCGTTTATAAACGATAACGATTATTTAATAAATTAATATGGTTATATAAAATTTGAACGTCGGTTAAATCAGAAATGTTGAATTATAATTTCTTATTAGTTAAAATTGAAGTAATGTGTTTTTTTTGGGATAAACTTGGAAAAAATTCGTTACAGCTAAACAGAATATATAAATAATTACATTTGCCCGCTTATACCCGCAATAGGAAATTTAATGAATAAATAATTAAAGCAAACTAAGCTAGTATTTTCAGCTAATTAGATGTTCAAGTTGTTTGTACTTCTTTCCATTTTTGTCGATCACCATATCAAAAATAAATGAAAGCTACTTTAAACATACATGAAAAGAAAGGGAAATTAGTAGCTATCACAAATTCTTAACTTTTAAAATTGTCTAAGACATAAACCAGAAACATCGCCACCCTAACAAGCAACGTACAACTACATACATTAATACAAATGAAATCTCACATGCAACTAAATCTCATGACATATATATATGTCACAGTTTCAAATCTAATAAACAATTCATTTTGTTACATCATGCTATGTTCTTTCCTGTAAAGCAATAGTAAAATGAAAAGAGAAAATTATAGAAAAATATATGGGTACATCAATTTTACAACTATGAAAGAAACAAGACATAGAACAGATCATGAATAGCAATCCGACGGTAAAACTCAAATTTCCATTGAGAAAATACAAAAGATAAACATGAGAATCTAGATCTTTACAAATGTACAAACCAAATATTTTTATAGTCAAATCTCTTGTACGACTCCACGAGGACTGTTCGGCCATATTTCAAATATAGGATGTATATGCCGCAATTTCAAAATCTTCAAATAAAATTAACAATTCAATAGCTACACATATATAGACAAGATGAATAGACAGTACGAGTAGTTTCCTAGTTTCACCTAACCTATACATAAAAGTTCGATCACTATATGTATGTCTGAGCAGATTAGTACATGAAATCCAACACAAAATCCTTACACTTCTATGCTAAAGCATCGCACAGCCATCAAAGTCTCCATCACTAGTACCGCAATTCGATCACATATCTATAGCTGAAATGAAAAGTAAATGCCTAAGAACTAGGCACAACTAAACTGTAAACCTATGATTTTACAATTCAATTTTTGACATTGATCTTATCTGGCTCGTTCCCTAGTTTAAATACACCACCACATTTCATTTTGAAGAGCACAATCAGTGAAGAAGAAAAACCCATTGGAACCACTCAAAAATCAAACACAAAAAATAAACGCATAAATTAAATCATGAAATACTTATCTAGAACCGAGGATCCACACATTTCGATTCCGGGTGTTTTTAACGGATTTCTGGTGCGTTGCTCGAAACTGAAGACCTAGGGCTGGTCAATCTCCACGAACTGGAGCTGCGGTCTGGTTTTTCTAGGGTTGTAAGGAGTGTGGGTAGGGAGCGCCTTCATTTCTGGAAGATTAGGGTTATACGTTGGGTTGCGGAAGGGGATTAAGGGGTTTTAGGGTTAGGTGGAGCGACAGAGGGTAGGAGGCAAGGGGACGACCGAAGATTGGTGGCATAAATGGAGATGCGTTCGAATTTCTCTGAAGAAGACAGGGATGGGAGAACCGATTTTGGTCATGGAGGAGGGTTTTCTTTTTGTGGCGGCTGATGGAATTGTGAGGAGAAAGAGGGAACATAGGGTTTTATTTGGATAAGTTGGAAAGAGGCAGGTTCAATTCTAAGTGGGCTGAACGGGTTAAATAAGGCCCAAGGTATAAATAACTTAAGGATTTTTTAATCTAAATATTCATATAGGTTAGGATATTAATTATGAATGCATACGTGATCATAATGCTATGAAACAAGAAGCATCAGGACCACGTCAATAACTACCACGCGATGGATGAGAACCCGGCGGGGCAGGAAGCAGCTAGATTTTTCAGATAAATAAAACGTCATTGAATTTAACTGAAACGAGCTGATTTAACAATGAATCAACTCAAGGCTCACTCAGTTCTTCCCACTTATATTTTTATAAGTTGGGTTTTTATTTTTGTATGCTCTGATCAATAATGATTGACTGATTGTTGATATATATACATATATTGTTTGAATTGACGAAATTAAACGACGTTTAATTTCAGTGAAACCCAAATCATTATTTTTGACGATGGGTGCCAGTTAAGGTAATTCACCTTACTGGCCACGTTTATAAAATAAATGTTATTTATTTTAATGGATTGTTTGAACTATCATGGTTGTGTGAAATAAATTTGGTTGACATTAAATTATCGGTATTGATCGTTATGATACCATTATTTATTTGAATTGAATTATTATATTGAGATAACAGATTTGACGCAGGAAAGAACAGATTGGAGGGATCCAATCGGATTCCTCAAATATAATTGTTTGTGTTATCATCGTATGAACTGTTGTGATTAGATGGTTGATTTGGGTATTGAATGTTGACCTGAAATTCAATATTTGGTTGATTTGAACCAACGGGAACTATTAGTCGAGTAATTGGTAGTATATGGCCAATGAATTAATCATTTTTTTATATATCGATTTACCGTCAGATAAATCGACGAAATGAAGTTTTAAAATATATTTTATAACTAAAGACAAATTTTTAAATCTGTATTTTTGAATAAAAGTTTATAAAAAGTAAATAAATATTTATTATTTATTAATTAAGCTTATAATTGTTTTTTTAAAATAATTTTATAAAGGAAGTTTTCTAATACTTATCAGATTTATAAGTAAATAAGGAGAAATTAACTTAATGTGATAGATTTGAATAATCGTTTTGAGAGAAAAAAGGAAATTTATTTAAATTAATTTTATTATTAATAAATTTAAGGATAATTTGGAATTGGTTAACGATGTGATCGTATTTTGGATTGACAAAGTCAACTATTTGACAATGTTGATCAATCGTTTTGAATTAACAAGATGGGTTAAAGAATATTTATTTTAATTTAAAAAGGGTTTTTTACTATTTATTCTAGTTAATTGAGAAGTTAACTACTACTACCGTAGTAAGTGATTGAACTAGATTATTATTTTAATAATAATTTAAGAGGTTACTTTTTGATTGAATTTCATCGAAGTTGAAATGAAATCTAGTCGAAGTTTGAAAGAAGGTTTGTGGATGGGTTTTATATTAAAACCCGAGTCTTATGGAAAAGTATGAAAGGGGTTTGTAGGCAAATACGATTGTTTAAATAAATATTAGATTAAAATTTGTATTGAGAAATTGAGGTAAAATTGGTTGTATTAAACCAGGATTTTATAAACAAAGTTTATAAAAGGGAGATAAATTGCCCAAGCGTTAATTAGCGTTAATGGAATTAAGTGGGAGTTGGTGAAATATGATTTTCAGGGGAAAAGATTAAAGGTGAATTTGGTATAGAAGTGAGAAATTGGATTTTGACAAAAATCCAAGGAAATAAAATGTATCGTTTAAAGGAGTAAAGGAAAGGTGATAATTTAGTAAATAATTTTTTAAACATTGAATTAAGAAACGATAGTTATACTCGAGAAAGAGATTTTCAAAAGTAAGAAGTTTTATAAAGCATATTAAATAAAATAGTTAGATGAGATGTGTTGGGTATTAAAATAAAGATTGGTTTTTGAATTACAACTAATGGCCATCTAAAAATAAGACCGTTGTTGATCAAGGTCTGAGAGGTAAATAAATACCCCAACTTGAACGACTTCAGAATTATCTGAGGATGATATTAGTTTGTAATGGGAAGAGGGTAAAAATAATCTATTATTTCCACATGAGAAATAATAACACGATGTAAATAGAAGAGCCAAGAATATATAATGTGATATCCCAGGTAACAGAATAGATAGATTTGGCATTTAGATATGTAATGATATTTGTAACAACCCGTATTTTTATAACATGTTAAAACAAGCGTTCAAGCAGAATTAAATTTTAAATTCAGAATCAGGGGAAACGGGTTACGCCATTGCGTTCGTCTCGAAATTTTACATGAAATAGAGTCCGAGTTTTTGAAAATCGGAGTCCGGATGAAGAAGTTATGTCCTGTACAAGTTTCCGCAGTTTTCAGGCAGACTGGACCAGGGGGTCGACCATAGGGTCGACCTACACCCCAGGTAGACCATAGTGTCAACCCCCCCACCTTACAGGTCGACCTGGTTTGACCCAGAACTCATTTTTGAAGCCTGAGACGTGTTTTGACGGTCCGGATTGATTCTAGGGTTAATCTAAGGGCCTAAACTAGTTGCTACACCTATAAAAACACGCTTAGACCTAACCTAATTCATATCAAATCATTCTTACACTATTATGCTACTGAACTCCCTCTTGAACCATGGCCGCCGCCCCCAAATTAAAGAACAAGCATTCAAACTCAATCCAATTCGAAGATTAAAGCTTGTACAATGATTCAAGACAATAAATCAACATTACTACAACGTTCTATGACAATTTCAGTTCCTAATTCACTAGCCATGCTCTGTAAGTTCTAGTTGTTTTTAGATTTAAACATTTAATTATAATATGGACATGAAATAAAATTGAATTGAATCTATGTATGTTTATCGATTCTGATCTATTTCTGTTGCTCTTGGAATCTTCTGTTTTGGGACTTGTCTATCTTTATGTTCATGACAAGTTTATGATCTATTCAACAATTTTCTTGATTCGTGATGACATTATCATCAAGTTGTAATATTTATGCCTATGATGATGTTTTCCTCCAATCTTATTTTTGTTCAATTTCTATCTCCCCCAATTTATTTTCTTTTCATGAACCTTGGTCAATTTTGGACCTTGGCCTAAAATCGCGATTTGCGTACGATATGTATACGGGGGAATTATGGGATTATTTCCTATATGAATATGATGTAATAATTGGCAACATGAAATTGGATATTATCATTGTATTTGCAAGTTTGGGCTTGATCTGTAAATTTTGGTATAATCTTGTTATGAACAAATTTGCATAAATGTTACATACATGGAATTTGGCACAAATAGGATCTATGTAATGTAACATGAGATTTGGTATATATAATATGTATGTAATTTGGCATGTAAATTAAACCACGAGTTCGGGCCTATGTAAATTAAATCAAAAGATTTGGCTTACGATTGGGCATATGTTTAATTGGGGATTTGAATATAAAAGCGATTGTAAATTTGATAATTGGCATAAATATGTATTATGAACTTGGGTATTTGGTGTGTGTTGTAATAAAAAGATTACAATTTGGGATAACTACATCATGAATCATGATTTGGGTTTTTTTGGGCATGATACATGCAATTTTGGCTAGAACTCGATATGGGTGAAATAGCATAAACTTGGCATACATGTAAATAGGCAAGAATTGGACATATGTAAACTGATTAGAATTGGGTATATATATCCATATATGTATGTATGTATATATATATATATATATATATATTGGCATGTAATTTTGGAACTTGGGCATATGTTTATTAATATGTAAAGTTGGGAATTTGAAACATGAAAATGACTGTGTATTAGATAATTGACTTGAACACGAACATGAACATTTCTATATGTTAAACACATGAACTGATATTGGGATTTTGGGGGAAATACGACCATTAACGAACCTTTGACACGAGGTTAGACTCGGTTTGTGGTGTAAATCTGCCCGGAACCGCCCGGCAAATCCAGTAGCCACAAAGTGTCAGTCTAATGTGAGAGGTCGAAGGCCAAATTGTAGGTGTAACGATTTATGACACGAGGTTAGACCCAGTTTGTGGTGTAAATCTGCCCGGAACCGCCCGACAAATCCAGTGGCCACAAAGTGCACGGTCTAATGTGAGAGGTCATGATTTGTTCGTCATAATGAATGAATTATGGAATACTAACCATAATAAGACGTGGGTATGGTTAGAGGGTCAGGTGGGATAACATGGAAATTTGACATGTAAATGTGGACCTAACCGTTATGAGTTAAGAACATGTAAAACTTACAGGTGTAGGCTTAACCAACGTAACAGTTAATCAGACCAATGGGTGGGTTAAGTAATATGACTAGACTAATGACACTTAACCAATATAACATGACACGTGGCAGGGTTATGTCAACTGGAACATATAGATAATACTTAACCAACTTTGCATGATACGTGGGCGGGTTAAGCCATGAATTACTTGAAATACTTAACCAATTGGACACGATGATTTGATAGGGTTAAGTCATGAACCATTTGAATATACTTAACCAATTTGATATGATGATTTGATAGGGTTAAGTCATGAACCACTTGAATATACTTAACCAATTTGACACGATGATTTGATAGGGTTAAGTCATGAATCGCTTGAATATACTTAACCAATTTGACATGATGATTTGATAGGGTTAAGTCATGAACCGCTTGAATATACTTAACTGATTTGACACGATGACTTGATAGGGTTAAGTCATGAACCGCTTGAATATGCTTAACTAACTTGACACATGATTCGTAGGGCTAAGTCATGAACTTGAACGACAACACTTAGCCAATTTGACATGACACGTAGGCGGGTTAAGTCACGAACTTGAATGACAACACTTAACCAACTTGACATGCTAGACCGATGGGGTTAAGTCTCAAATTTAAATGACAACACTTAACCTACTAGACGGAAACCCTAGTTACGCGGTCCGTTTTAGCAGTAACCCACTAGATGTATCATGGTACCCTGGAACTAGGCAGGGTGGGGCACGATTACTGGGCTAATTGTAAGCGACCAGAACGACGGCTGTGTGGGTGCGCCAGTGTAGGTTCTAACGGAGTGCGGGCGTGCACACACTCCGGAGCAGAAAAAGCAGGCATTGGGCATCAGTAGGTCTATCTGTGCGTGCTTGATTCGTGTCGATGGTTGGCACCAGAGGGCTTGATACACCCTATGGTGGACCTAGCACAGGTGACTACATTTCATGATTGGGCTGTATGACACAGACACATGAACGAGCTAGGACTTGTAGGGAGCCGATCGATTAATAGATTGTTACATGGAATTCGTTAGGTAGCATAATCCCTAGTGGTCCTAGGTGGCATAAATCCTAATCAAATCTCGAAAACATTCAATAGGTAGCATAATCCCTAGTGGTCCTAGGTGGCATAAATCCTAGTTGCACACGCGATAGTTCATGATAAGGAAACCTAACCAGAACAAGGGTGGCAGTCCAAACGATTTTAAGAATGGTGGTACTACGTTGAAGTAGTATAGAAATACGTGATGAAACCCATACAATATAAGGCAAGGGACTATACACATACATGGAAAGGATGATACGGGTTGGGGTAACTAGTACAGTTGGTGCAGAGAATATAGGAAATCAAAGAAAATAGTGGAATGGTGAAGCTTAGAAATCTTGCGATGTTATACTTAATTGGAACCTTGCAATGTTATACTTGATTCATCGTGCCTGTAGCTTACCTTGTCATCATGCTTATGTTTACTTTCAGTTTATTCATACCATGTTATCTTTACTAGTTTTTATGCTGAAAGCCGCTAGGATTTACTCAGTCTTTATGACTGACCCAGTTTGTTTCGCCTCTTTTTCTTCCGTCCCCCCCCCCAGGTTCTTAGGCAGGAAGCATTACTACTTAGTTTGGACTTCTTTCTGCTTCAAGATCATCATATATGGCTTGGACCTTTCTTGGCTATGGCTGCTTTACTTGGGGAATGATTTATGACTATGGTTTTATGCTTCTTTACTATTGCAAGACAGATTTCGATGTAAAGGATTTAATGGCATTTCGATGTAAAAGGCTTTAGACCTTACTAGATTTTAAAGAAATGAAATTTGGTTTTTCTTCTGCTGTTTTATATATGTTCTGTCTTGTAATATTTCTGTGTATGTTTACCTAGATAATGCTCCACCAAAGCTAGTGCATTCCCTTTGTGAGTGATCCTAGCGGAGGTGGGGTGTTACATTTGGTATCAGAGCCAGGTTACCAGATTGGGCAAAAGTTTTTAAAACCTTTTGAAATTATTTTCAAAACCATTTACAAAGAAGCATTTTTCAAGAAAAGTTTTATTTTTAAAAGCTATTCCCCAAAGGCCATTAGCATTATCCTTTGTTTCCTTGTCTGAATCCCTTTTCCTTTCATTCCTCCATCCGTAGTCACATTAGTTCCATCTGCGACTAATCTTATTTCAAGCTTTGTAGAGTTGCCATGCGATGGAGGTAGTTATCGAGAGACCTGTTAACACATTATATAAGAAGGGATAAGAGTGGTTAAGGCGAATGAGGCTCAGAACAAGAAGGTAGAAATGTTTTTATAGGAAAGTCTAGTTTATATTTCTATCCTGTTCGTACCCTTTTTGATTACGGTACATCGCATCCTTTTTATTTCTGCTTCGATAGTTGAGTCTCTGCACCTTAGTACTAGCGTAGTAGAGGATCCCGTTTTTGTCTCAAATCCTATGGGGAATCGGCTCATTTATTCATGACTTGTTTGGATTTGAGAATGTCTATGCTAAGTGTTGAGTTTAGAAGTAATGCTTATGTTTTTGGGCAATGGGTTGATTCTAGAGATGGAGTGGTTTTCCAAAAATGATACCATTCTCGAGTATGAATAGAGGGTAGTTAGACTCTTGACTTGCCCCGGTAATGTCCTCGAAGTCTAGGGTAACCCTTAGGGTTCTGCCATGTTTAATTACCTAGAATCTCTTGATACATTTATCAATCCATTCTTGATACATTTATTGATTCGCTCGAGTAGTGTTCGCCACTAAGGCGGATGGTTCATCTCGCTTATGCATGAGTTATAGAAAATCACCTTAGTAAGTACACTTGGCAACATGGTTGGCATTTGTTTATTTTCAAGAGATAATTCATTTATGTGGAATACCTTTTAGTAAGTAAACGAGATCCGAGATTCACTAGTGAATTTTGGAGAGCTTGCATGAAACCATGAGTACGCAGTTATGTTTAAGCCGAGTATACTAGAAAAAGAATAAGGGAAAGTGGAACGAGAGGCGACAGTGAAATGAGTTCCAACTCATATTTTGGAAACAAGAATAAAGAAGCTACGAAATTGTTAAGTTAAAAACGGCCAAAGCACAATGGAGTTAAGCTCAAGAAAATGCGACTTAGAGGATTGAAGACTAGATATGCGCATCATATCTCTTTTTAAGAGTATATCCTTCATCCCTCTTTTCCTGTAGAGCTTACTTGCATACTATCTTTCAAGTATATCCTCTCGGTCCTATTCTCAATCCAATTTTTGTTGAAAACCCCATAGGGGGTATGACTTATCAGTTAGTAATACATGTTGGGGCTTGAGGGTGTCCGTCGGGTTGACTAAACTTTTTGAGTTTTATAGGATATGGGCTGGTGCTTAGGGAGTTCTCCTCCTATTCAGTATATATGTGACGTAGATTTCCAGCTTTGACATTGCCTAATGGGCACAAGGTTTTTACTTGCTTCTATCATTCGGCTACATCTTTAGGTAGGAACAATTGGGTGAAACATGTGTTTGAGACATGTTATGATTGATGGTTGCAAGTGGTTGCAAGTGGTCGCAAGTGGTTGCTCGTGGTTGCATAACACACATTAGGCACTAGATCGGCTCAGACACATTTTCATATTGCATATGCATGAGTGTTTATACTTGTTTATGGATGAAATTGAATGTGTTATCATGTGAATATTGCATATGGATGGATGTTTGAGCACACATATAGTGTTTATGTGATTAGGGCCATTTGCATACATGTTGGACTCATGGCACTAAACATATTTTGCATTAAGAAGAGCAATCAGGCCTGATCATTTGCATTAGATAAGGAACATATACAAACACTTTCTGCATATGTTCATACAGCATTAGATCTTAAGGATAATGGATGCCTGTGATTGATGATTGAGTAGATGGATGATTGGATGGTAGGACACATTCTTCTTAACTTGAAGATTTCGGGGACGAAATCCTTTAAGGATGGGAGAATGTAACAACCCGTATTTTTATAACATGTTAAAACAAGCAATCAAGGCAGAATTAAATTTTAAATTCAGAATAAGAGGAAACAGGTTATGCCATTGCGTTCGTCTCGAAATTTTACACGAAATAGAGTCCGAGTTTTCGAAAATCGGAGTCCGAATGAAGAAGTTATGGCCTGTACAAGTTTCAGCAGTTTTCAGGCAGACTGGACCAGGGGGTCGACCATAGGGTCGACCTACCCCCCAGGTCGACCAAAGTGTCGACCCCCCCCCTTACAGGTCGACCTGGTCGGCCTGGTTTGACCCAAAACTCAGTTTTGAAGCCTGAGACGTGTTTTGATGGTCCGGATTGATTCTAGGGTTAATCTAAGGGCCTAAACTAGTTGCTACACCTATAAAAACACCCTTAGACCTAACCTAATTCATATAAAATCCTTCTTACACTATTATGCTGCTGAACTCCCTCTTGAACCATGGCCGCCGCCCCCAAATTAAAGAACAAGCATTCAAACTCAATCCAATTTGAAGATTAAAGCTTGTACAATAATTCAAGACAATAAATCAACACTACTACAACGTTCTATCACAATTTCAGTTCCTAATTCACTAGCCATGCCCTGTAAGTTCTAGTTGTTTTTAGATTTAAACATTTAATTATAATATGGACATGAAATAAAATGAAATTGGATCTAAGTATGTTTATCGATTCTGATCTATTTCTGTTGCTCTTTGAATTTTCTGTTATGGGACTTGTCTACCTTTATGTTCATGACAAGTTTATGATCTATTCAGCAATTTTCTTGATTCGTGATGACATTATCATCAAGTTGTAATATTTATGCCTATGATGATGTTTTCCTCCGATCTTATTTTTATTCAATTTCTATCTCCCCCAATTTATTTTCTTTTCATGAACCTTGGTCAATTTTGGACCTTGGCCTAAAATCGCGATTTGCGTACGATATGTATATGGGAGAATTATGGGATTATTGCCTATATGAATATGATGTAATAATTGGCAACATGAATTTGGATATTATCATTGTATTTGCAAGTTTGGGCTTGATCTGTAAATATTGGTACAATCTTGTTATGAACAAATTTGCATAAATATTATATACATGGAATTTGGCACAAATAGGATCTATGTAATGTAACATGAGATTTGGTATATATAACATGTATGTAATTTGGCATGTAAATTAAACCACGAGTTCGGGCCTATGTAAATTAAATCAAAAGATTTGGCTTACGATTGGGCATATGTAGAATTGGGGATTTGAATATAAAAGCGAATGTAAATTTGATAATTGGCATAAATATGTATTATGAACTTGGGTAGTTGGTGTGTGTTGTAATAAAAAGATTACAATTTGGGATAACTACATCATGAATCATGATTTGGGATTATTTGGGCATGATACATGCAATTTTGGCTAGAACTCGATATGGGTGAAATAGCATAAACTTGGCATACATGTAAATAGGCAAGAATTGGACATATGTAAACTGACTAGAATTGGGTATGTATATCCATATACATATATATATATATATATATATATATATATTGGCATGTAATTTTGGAACTTGGGCGTATGTTTATTAATATGTAAAGTTGGGAATTTGAAACATGAAAATGACTGTGTATTAGATAATTGACTTGAACACGAACATGAACATTTCTATATGTTAAACACATGAACTGATATTGGGATTTTGGGGGAAATACGACCATTAACGAACCTTTGACACGAGGTTAGACTCGGTTTGTGGTGTAAATCTGCCCGGAACCGCCCGGCAAATCCAGTAGCCATAAAGTGTCAGTCTAATGTGAGAGGTCGAAGGCCAAATTGTAGGCGTAACAATTTATGACACGAGCTTAGACCCAGTTTGTGGTGTAAATCTGCCCGGAACCGCCCGGCAAATCCAGTGGCCACAAAGTGCACGGTCTAATGTGAGAGGTCAAGATTCGTTCGTCATAATGAATGAATTAAGGAATACTAACCATAATAAGACGTGGGTATGGTTAGAGGGTCAGGTGGGATAACATGGAAATTTGACATGTAAATGTGGACCTAACCGGTATGAGTTAAGAACATGTAAAACTTACAGGTGTAGGCTTAACCAACGTAACAGTTAATCAGACCAATGGGTGGGTTAAGTAATATGACTAGACTAATGACACTTAACCAATATAACATGACACGTGGCAGGGTTATGTCAACTGGAACATATAGATAATACTTAACCAACTTTGCATGATACGTGGGCGGGTTAAGCCATGAATTACTTGAAATACTTAACCAATTGGACACGATGATTTGATAGGGTTAAGTCATGAACCATTTGAATATACTTAACCAATTTGACACGATGATTTGATATTGTAACAACCCGAAAATCTGGGCCAGTTTAAAAATTTTATTTTGGCAATTTTAGCGAATTTTGAACATTTAAAATGGATTATTTTAAATAATATCGACGAGAAATTTATTTTGAATATAGAATCGACGTATATATTATATACGTTGTCGTTAGAATATAAATAATTATATATAATTATAAATAGAATTGAAAATGGCGCGGTAGTTCGATAATTCGATTTCAAACTTCAATTGAATGTACCGGGTGCAAAACAATCCGGATTTTAACGAAACCAAAAATAATAGGATCCAATTAATTATATCTTTCCAACGAACCCGAAAAATTGAAATTTCATAGCGGGAATCAAAAGATATGTCCAGTTGAAAATTCTGAATAGTCGCTATGGAATTCAGACCCTTAAAAGTAGAGATTTTGCAAACGACCTCGGATTTCGACGAAACCACTTTAGTTGGGTCCGTGATGTCAAGTTATTGCTAGATTCCAAATTTCATAATTTTTCGAATCAATATGTGAGCGTGGCAAAGGAAAACGCGTTTGATCAGTTTCAGTTGAATTTAATCGACTGGAAAATGGCCATTTTTCTAATGGTCTCGGAATTCGACGAAACTAGTTTTGTTAGGACCGTATCGTCAATACGAAGCTAGAAAATATTTTTCGGGAATTTTTAGAGTTAGTATGTGACCCCAGTAAATTGAAATGCGCGTTCAAATTCAATATACAGAGTTATATGTTGATTTTGATGAAAACTGATCGAAGCGATTGAATCAGCCTGCGATACATATCCCATTGTGTTCGGAATGGGGGTAAAACGCTATGGACGACAGGCGGTGGACCTCGTTTCGAGGTCATATGTAAAACTCAACTTTTTGAATTAAATAAAAAAAAGATAAATATATAAATCTCTCTCCTCACCCTCTCCTATACATCTGCCCCCCTTCTCGTTTTCAATTCGATCAGAAAGAAAAAAAAAGACGACGAAGCAGGGGGAGGAGCCGCCGCCCCTCCCCGATGATCACCGCGCCGCCACAGGTGGCGGATCTGCACCCCCCCTCTCCTCGAAGCTCGACGCGCGAGCCCCTCCACGCCACGACCCACCGCCGCATCGCTCCAGCCCTCGCCCCTTTTTCCGCCGTCCAACCCTAAATCCGCTCCCCCTCAGCCTCACGTTCCCCTCCTCCCATCGACGGAGCACCCGCGCCCGACCTCCCAGACCCCGACGCGCAGCTACCCCCCCCCCTCTGTAAGTTTCCCTGATTTTTATTGATTTTAAAAACAGATTTTTATTGATTTTAAAAACTGAAAGAAATTAGATTTTTAATTTAGGAAAAGCTTAGATTTTGAAATACAAAAAGGTTAGATTTTTAAAATAGAAAAGACGTGATTTTTAAAATAGAAAAGACGTGATTTTTAAAATAGAAAAGACGAGATTTTTAAAATAGAAAAGATTAGATTTTTAAAGGAAGAAAGACGATATTTTTAAATGGAGAAAGGTGTGATTTTTACATATGTAGTGGGTTAAAAATATGATTTTTATATTTTTAAAGTATTAAAAATATAATATTTTATATTAAAAAAATATAAAAATGTAATTTTTATATTTTATAGATAGTAAAAATATCATCTTTATATATGTAGCAAAATAAAAATGTGATTTTTATAGTGATGAAATTGAAAAGGTAAAATCTTTATAGTTGAAAAGGCGAGATCCTTATATGGAGAATAATGAAGGAAAAATTCGATTTTTATATATTGAATAGCATAGTCAAAATTCGATTTTTATATATTGAATAGCGTAGTAAAAATTCGATTTTTACATATGTAGTGAATACGGGCAACGAAAGTGAAGAAAGGCGGGAAGGATGAAGATTTCTATCAATGAAGTGTCGTGGAGTTGGAATAGCTATCGGTGAGAATTTCTCACTCTTCAATTTCTTTTTCTAGTTATATATATACTAGGATGCAGACGGTGCTTAGTAGCACCCGACACCCGTCATCCACAGACCATGGATGGCTTGTTTGTTAAATTGTTTGGTTGAGTAGTTGGTTAGTTTATTTGGTTTGAATTGAATTGTTGTGTGAAATGAAATTAATTTGATTGATGTGTGAATGGCGTGGGCCTTCACTAGACCGGGGATAAGGCTAGGCCTCGTCCCGTTTCTAGTATCGTGCCGTTATGCCGCCGAAATTTTCTAAAATATGTTAGAAAAATAAAAATATCATTTTTATTGTGTAAATGAAATGAATAGAAATTCATGTGTTAAAATAAAATATATTATCGTTAAAAATATAATTTTTAACGTGAAAGTGAATAAATAAATATTTATAAACAAATCGGCCGATTTGTCTATATACACTGATTTGACTGATATTGATTGGGTCGATAAATTTTACACATCGCCCAACTGCACAACTAAAATCTGTGTTTGATTGTTTGAAACCCCACACGGGTGTTGGGATGAAATTTGAAGTTCACTCATCCTGATTGATTAAATATGTCGATCGATTGATTGACAGGCTGTTATAAGCGTTAGATA
Source organism: Allium sativum (assembly GCA_030737875.1). NCBI lineage: Eukaryota > Viridiplantae > Streptophyta > Magnoliopsida > Asparagales > Amaryllidaceae > Allium > Allium sativum. The sequence goes on along the minus strand of CM060919.1, from coordinate 790,284,796 downwards.
TCTATATTTAATGCTTATACAGTGTAGTGCACTTTGGTTGATGGTTGATTATTTTTCAATGCTATTATATTCATGTGTTGTATGGAATCCATATAATTAACATTATATAGTGATTGATTGGGCCTCATTCCAATCGGGAAAATAATGAATATTATAAAAGAAGATTCATGTGTTGAATATAAAAATAGTCATGTGTTGACGATGTTCCTGAGTTGAAAATATTTATGTGTTGAGTAAAATATCAAAAATAATAAAATTCACATCTTTATCATATTTAAAAGTAGAACTACTTCACGGTGGAGTCTAATTAAAATCAAACGATAGATACCATAGTTTTATAAAATATTTTACATAACAAAAATCGTCGTGTGTTGGAAGAAATATAGATTCATGTGTTGAATGGGATAAATATTCATTTGTTGAACAGAATAACGAATTTATTGAAATATATAAAGCTGTGTGGATTAGAGATGCGCTATTTTGATGTGAACGATAATTATATCGATTTTATTCGTTTTACAATGAATATTGAAAGTGATTTCAAAATCTAATATTTTGAAATGAAATTCAAATTGAATTAGATAAAAATTCAAATTGAAATTTTATTGAATCAATTTTAAATGAATTCGAATCGAATAGAAAATGAATTCGAATCGAATTGAAATGAATTCGATTCGAATTGAATAGAAAACGAATTAGAATTTGAATCGAATAGAAAGTGAATTTGAATTCGAATAAAATAGAAATGAATTCAAATTGAATTAAATTGAAATTGAATTAAAAACGAATTGAAATCGTTTTGAATGAAATTTAAAACGAACTGAAATTGAATTGAAATCAATTTGAAACGAATTCGAATTGAATCAAATAGAAGGTAAATTCAAATAGAATTGAATTGAAACGAATTTGAATTGAATCAAATAGATGGTAAATTCGAATTAAATAAAATTGAAAGGAATTCGAGTTGAATTGAATCAAATCGATTTGAAATTGAATATAGTGTTGAAATGGTTTTGAAAACGAATTTAAAACGATTTATAAAATACGTTTTAAAAAGGAAATCGATGAAATATATATAAATATTATATATATAATGGCCTGAAAAGAACGCGCCGCGCCGCGGCAGTTCGTGAATTTCGACCATTGACTTCGAATTGACATTACGGGAGATCTGACCGTCGGATTCTCCTAAAACCGGAACCGTTGGGTTCGTATCGAAAAGAGATTTCCAATGAATATTATAAATTTGAAATCTAACGGTTGGATTTGGAATTATGTCCAAATCAATTTCAGAAAAGGTCGCTGTAAGTGCAGTTCGATGGCCATTGTTGGAAATCGACTGTACGGGCCTTGATAAAATTATTAAAAATATCAATAATTTGTGTAAAATCATAATATGTGAATTGGAAAGAACTGGGATGAAAAATTCCACATTTGAAAGGATAAAAATAGATTTTTATCGAAATGAACTAGTTTTGAACTAGAATTAAAATCAATTTATTTTTGAAACAAATAAATTGAATTTGGAAGTGATTTTAAAAATAATCAATATTCCCAATACGTGGATTGGACTGGAGTTGAATCGAAATTATCTTCGGAATATTTTGATGTTGGATTTCGTGACTATACAGATATTGTTATGGGAATTTGAAAGATATATTTTAGGGTGCGTTTTTTACAGGTCCCTATTAACTTCTAAAATGTAAAAAAAACCCGCTGATAAAAAGAATGTAAATCACATCCCTGTTTTTGAAAATGCGCTGGAATAATTCCATTTGTACCCTCACGCACAACCAAAACATACCAAACATCGATTCGACTTCGTTTAATAGTTCAGACTGCTCCTTTAATCTCGCAATCCCTAAATTCACGGTTCTCCAAAACCCTAGAAAAAATATTGTTATAATCGACTGGCGGCCGTCAACACTGATGATCAGGATTATCAATTTTTGCTCGAATTCTCTGTCGTCTTCATCAATTTGTACGATATGGCGGAAAAAAGGTATAACTCTTATTGAGTTTTTTGCGAATTCAACAGAAGATTTGCACAGAATGACGATTTCAGTAAAAGATTTATGTCGAGTTGACAAAAATCTGCAAAATCGATGTAGATTTCATCCGATATTTCCACGAAATGGCGAGATCTAAGGTATAATGTTGATTTATTTATTTTACCTTCCACAATTCAAAATTTTTGCATATTATATATTGAAGTAAGAGTAGATGGTTAGGTTTGTAGCAAATATTGTACATTTTTTTTAAAAACAATTATGTAGTTGCCAAAAAAAATACCGTAATATGTTTTTATTCAGAATTGTTGAATAATATGATATTAACAACTGATTATTATTCATAATAGTTGAATACATGTGTGCAATTTTAACCTGATTGTTGCATGGTTCTGTGCGTTTAATTAGGAATGTCGCAGTCATGTGTGCAAATATCATTAGATTAGTGCATTGTTCTATGAAATTAATTAGAAATGTTGCATTCAAGTGTGCAACTGTCGAATGATTATAGCATAATTCTATGCATGTAATTGGAAATGTTTCATACAAGCGTGCAATTATTAAAGGATTATTGCATTAATCTATGCATTTAAACACAATTGTTGAAGGAAAGTGTGCAACTATCAAAAAATTATTGCATAATTATATGCATTTAATTATTGATGTTGCAGGCAAATTTGCACCTATCAACAAATTGTTACATAGATCTATGCCTTTAAATCAAAATGTTGCATTCAAGAGTACAAATAAAAACACATAGTTGAATGGTTATATGCATTTAATTAAAAAATTTGCGTGAAAGTTTGCAAATATCAACAGATTGCTGATAGATTCTATGCATTTAAGGATAAATGCTGCATGCAAGTGTGCAACTATCAACAAATTGTTGCATGGTTGTATGCATATAATTTTTAATGTTGCTTTGAAGTTTTCAACTAGCAACAGATTGTTGCATAATTCCAAGAATTTAATTAGAATTATTGTGTACAAGGGTGCAACTATCCATGGTTATATGCATTTAAGTAGAAATATTGCATTTACATGTGAAACTACAAACTGATTGTTGCATCATTGCATTTAAGTAGTGTTGGTGAATGCAAGTGTTCATTTATAGCTTGATTGTTGCATAATTACGTTCATGTAATAAATGTTTGTTAAAAATCTTATATTTCTTATTACAGAGACCAACGGTGGACGAAGTCGATGCAGTAAGCAGTAAACAAGAAAAGTCATGAGTTACAAGCATGGAAAAGAAATTTGCAAACATGAGTATTTAATATTGAAAAAGTTGGTGTTAAGAATTTTTGTAATTTTGTTTAATGATATTCTGTTTTCTATGTACTGGCAAATGACTATTAGTTTTGAAACTGAAGCATTGTGGAAATTTATGTACTGAATTAAGTTATTTTGAGTTTACATGATATTGCGAATTGTTGCTTACTTTTGTACAGTTATCTAAAATCGCCGCATGCTTTGATGAAAATATTCCTGTTAGTTGCACATGTATTTAAATACTTGCATATATTTATGCATTTATTCCGAATAGTTGCTTACATAAGTACAAAAATATGCAGTATTAAACACGATGATGATGCTTCAGTTGTTTGTTAAAATACTTACTGTACGAACATAGCTGCAAAAGATTTAAGGAGTAAATTAGAAAATTAAAACTGGAGAATAGGCAGAATAAATATTCTAGTTTAAAGATAATATGCGTGTATGTGGAATATTTGCATGTTTGCATGCAAATAATATGAATAGTTGCATACTTATATTCAGAAATGAAAAATAGTTGTATGCTAAAATCCATAATTACATTAAGTTGCATAACTATATGCATCTAGGACGAATTTATTCATAGATATATGCATATATTATGAATATTTGCATCCAGATGTATACAAGTATTCATAATAATTACAGATATGTATGCAACTATGCTACATACATGCATAAATATAAGCTAGAAATAATAACTGTAAATCTCACAGAAAACAATATTAAAATACTGAACTAAATAGAAAGCATTAGTTGAAACGTTCACAACAATTACTACCAGTAAACATTATAACCAAGCATCATAAAAAAACAATAAACTACAAAAAAAACATCTACTACTTTTATGTAGAAAACATCCTTTTGTTATGACCCACTTCTTGCATCTCTCAGCACCTATACACCAATATCAACAGCACCAATAGAATAGCTATAATTTCCAAACTTCAACGGCACCAATATACCAACAGAAGCAGGAACACTGTTACAAAAAAATAGAATCAAAATTAATAAACGTGATATGCAGTAATCAAATAAAAGTACGTACACGTCCTCAAATTATTGTAAATACTTGCATACATATACGCATATATCATTCAAATCTGCATACTTGTATGCAGTTATACGTAATTGTTACATATATTAATCAACACTGTTACAGAAGGAACAATTGTATGCATTTGATTACAGTTTCTGTATTATTGCATGCTAGTATTAACCAAAAGAAGCATTATTAAAAGCAAACAGTCTCTCTCACGATAGCAACAGAAAATAAGCATACTTATACGAAACTTTTCTGAATAATTCCGTACACACATATTATACCGATAGTTTCATTTCTATATGCTAATATTCAAAAATTATGCATATGTTGATACATTTATACAAATCTACGAAAATAAATGTTGCCAAATTAATATATATCAGGTTGTACAATGAATAACAAAAAAATAAAACTGTAAAAAATAACAAAAATATCAGTAAGTAAACTTAGATAATTAAACTAATTCAGATTAATAAATAAACATAATTCGATTGAAAAAATTGTATCAGTATACCGAATTTAAAAAAAAAAAAAAAAGTAAAAAATACTTGGACGAGGACGCATCTGAAACACCAGCTAGATCAAAATAGATATCTACAAGAAAAGTCGATCAAATTGAATTTTATTGCCAGATAAAAAACAGTAAAAAATACCTTGATGAAGAAGAAGCAGCCGCCATCAAATATGGTATTTCGGAAGAAGAAGTCACAATTGAAACATTCTAGATTTTATTGGCAGATAAATTTCGAAGTTGAAATATTTAGGAAGAAGAAGCCGCCGCCATAAAAAAAATGTTTCTGAGAAGATTAAACGAGTAACAAAATTCATCGGATCTGACGAAATATGGTATATCCGAACTAATTCCGAAATTGCTGCCGCAATTTGTATTTTGGGCAAACCTGTCAAAAAAATGCCGCCAGTTCAAAAATAAGGATGAAATTTATATGTTTAAAAAGGGGAGGATGTGAGCCTAATTAAGTTTAGTTTTAAGGATGTGACACTAATTTTCACTATATTTTATATCGTTATTTCCAATATGGTATTTGTTGGTTTCAAGATTTGATATTGAATATAAGCCGGTATATTTTCTATTCTGAGCCTTGTATTTAATATCAAATGTGATTTGGGTTTGTCGTGAATGGTGTCTTCATTAACACTGTTCTTAAGCCCAATAGAGAAAAAGATTAAATCTTTCTATTTAGATTTAATGAAGTGTATCAATTAAATAATATTTAATTGAAATTGAATTTGAATTGGTTTTTGGGTTTATCGTGAGCGGTGTTTTGAACAACACCTGTTCTTTAACCCGATTAACAATAGAGTGTGATTTTGGGTTTATCGTGAATCGTGTTTTAGATGACATTGGTTCTTTAACCCAGTTAAAGGCAGGATATTGATTTTTGAAAAGATTGAAACTAAGTGGAGTTTTAATGAATCTTTAATTAGATTAAAAAGCGAATTGATAATTTAAATTATCAAAATCTGAAAAGTGATCGAGAATGGAGTACCACCAGTTTTGCTCCAAAGCGATAGTTAAATCTTTAATTAGATTTGAATGTGAAATGGTAATTAATTTTACCGATAACACCGTGGTGTAAGATATGGAGTATTACCAGTTTTGCTCCATGGGATGAATAGGTTGGGATTGGGAAATAAAATAAATAATTACTTCGGTGTGGTTCGCTAATCCCGACTAGTCCGGAATGATATCCAAAGGAAGATTAAAGAATAAATTTAGAAGAATTTATCTTGGATAAAATTAATGGGAACCTTTCCCTACGAATGTGATTTTGGTGAATAAACGAACATTCTGAATTGGAATGAGGCGTCTGTTTTGTTTGTGTAACATTTGTTTTTCATATACGTGGGTTATTCAGAAAGGCCGGGCTTCTACCCATTCTGAATAACCGATTCGACGAGATGTCAAAGATGAAGACGGTGGTTGAAGACCGGAAGTCTTCACATCGTTTGGGTGATTACTGATGATCTTGATTGGGCTGTACACCCAGGATGAGGGAAACAGTTGGTGATCGTCCAGACGTACTTGGGGATGGATGGATATGCGAGGAAAGTGCCTCCGGTTTCGTTCAGACCCAGGACGAACTTGTAAATGGATTGTGTGTCTGGCATTGGATTTAATTCTGTGTTGATTGATCTCTATTAAATATACATTTGATTGGCGGCGGAGAATTTATTCTCTTGCTTAACGCCCTTCTTTGAGACATACGAGCTCAGAGGTTGTATATCGATGGACACCAGTCGCATGGAGTGAATTGCCAGTGTGGCACGCGTAAGTGGCAATTGATCAAGGCTTCTTTTGAAAAGCAAAGTCTTGTGGTTGATGATCAAAGCACGGCCTGTGTGGCGTAGCTTTGTGTATAACGTGAATTCGCGAGCCTGACACCTCGGTATGAGTCAAAAACAGGATACGGGGCCAAGGAGTGCACGACGTTTCTTTCTAGCTAGGGTGGTGTCAGTGACCTACCAGCCCTGACATTTATATACTTCTCACCTGTGTGGTTGTTGGATACGAGGCGCCTCGGATATAGGTCTGTAAGGACCGGGAAACGTGTGTTCAGGAATAATTAATCCTCAAAAGTAAGAGAGGACCGGCCTTGGAGGTTCCAAAGGATCAGAGTGGGGTCCTGAGGCATTGCTAGAGTGTCTCGAACGCGGAGAGGAGCTTGCCCCTTGCCTCGGCTCATGACGGAAATCCAATTTCCAATACGTGATATTGCGGTTTTAATTGTAGAACTAGTATGGCGACATGATATATGGTACCCATGCCGTCTATGATTGATATTTATGATTGAAATTGTTTTGACACTATACACTTATAATAGTATCAAATGATTTGTTTTAGACGTACCAAGCATGTTTGGCTATTATAAGGGAAAACCCTATCCTCCAGCTTGCGTTGCATTGTGTGATGGGACATGGGTCTTATAATAGCTTCATTTTCCAAAAATCATTGCGTTGTTTTGTTATATGCACTAGTATTCTTGGGAGGAAACCCGTTCCGTGTTATACGGCGTGTTCCCTTGAATTACTCTCTTTTAAAGTAAAGTTTTAAATAACTGTTTTAGTTCTCACACCAGTCACATGACTGACCTGGAGTTTATTGTTTTAACCTAAACTCTGGGTGCCCTTATTTTCGACACGGGCAGCTAGTAGTTTTGGTTTTGCAGATTTATATCCACAGGGTCCTGATTTACAGCTGGAACGATGCTCGGAAAGCTCTGTATCCGTGTATCACTTTCAGTTGTGTTTTGTATATTTTCCGCTGCTATGTAATTTATTGTAATCTCTGATATTTGTCGAATGTAATTTATTCATTTATACTCTGTATATTCTTGTATCTGATGGAATTGTTGTAATAACAATGAAATGTTCTTCTGTATGCGTTCTATTTTGTCTTGTCCTCAATTCTATCCGCGCTTTCCTTCACGGGGAAGTTCGGGTCGTCTCAGTTTGGTATCAGAGCTTTGGTTTACAGAGCTCGAGAACAAGACACATTAGAACCATACGAAAGAATTCATCAGATATTGGATTAGTAATATCCAATTAGAATGACTCGTTAGAGATAGGATCAGTAGTATCCTAGAACGAGTGTGAAGAGTATATTTTTCAAATGAAAACAATTTTGTTTTAAAATTTAAATCGCTTTGTATGTATTTGATTATTTATTTATTTTGAATATGGACAATCCAATATATAAAGATTTCGCGTATACGCGTCATGAACGTATAGTCGAAGTTTTAATATACTGGATAGATATAGAGTCACATTCTAGACACCCGGGGATAATTCTGGTGATGTGGCCACATCATCAGTATTTATATTCGTGTTTCGAAGGTGTGATATCTATATATTTCCATTAGACTGGTGTGAGAACCAAAACTAGTATAGATAGATTTATTGTGTGATTTGGCATCAAAAACATGATTTTCTGTGTATATATCAAAATTATGAATTTGAAACTCTAATTCACTAATTGATTGATGTTTGTGTTGTTTGTTTATTTGTTTGATAATTTTGAACCATTTAGCCTAATTGTATCAAATATTGAATTGTATGGAAAATTGGTCGCATTTGCTTGCATATACATGTACTTACATTGAACAGGTCATAGCAACAAGGCTAGAGCAGAAGAATAAAATTTGTTTGCCCGACAAATAGGTACATATTTACTATAATTTACTGTTTTGTTTGGGTGATGATGATTTTATGAGCCGATTGGCAAGCCGCTTGGCTTTTTCTTTTTCTCTTTGAGATCAGAAGGCCTATATGGCAATTTCGGGATTTTCCCGTGGCTCCCGGTGTAGGGGAGGTTATGGCGAAATTTTTCGAAAATTCCGGGTGTTAGCCAAATTTTTGAAGAATTTGAAAATTCCCAGAAACTGAAAAGTTGGAGAATGGAAGCCAGAATGAACGTAGCGTTGATTAATCAAACCACTTTCGACTTTGTTCCTTTTCAGGGATGAAAAGTTTTAAGTGGGGGAGATTGTAACAACCCGAAAATATGGGCCAGTTTAAAAATTTTATTTTTGCAATTTTAGCGAATTTTGAACATTTAAAATGGATTATTTTAAATAATATCGACGAGAAATTTATTTTGAATATAGAATCGACGTATATACTATATACGTCGTCGTTAGAATACAAATAATTATATATAATTATAAATAGAATTGAAAATGGCGCGGTAGTTCGATAATTCGATTTCAAACTTCAATTGAATGTACCGGGTGCAAAACAATCCGGATTTTAACGAAACCAAAAATAATAGGATCCAATTAATTATATCTTTCCAACGAACCCGAAAAATTGAAATTTCATAGCGGGAATCAAAAGATATGTCCAGTTGAAAATTCTAAATAGTCGCTATGGAATTCAGGCCCTTAAAAGTAGAGATTTTGCAAACGACCTCGGATTTCGACGAAACCACTTTTGTTGGGTTCGTGATGTCAAGTTATTGCTAGATTCCAAATTTCATAATTTTTCGAATCAATATGTGAGCGTGGCAAAGGAAAACGCGTTTGATCAGTTTCAGTTGATTTTAATCGACTGGAAAATGGCCATTTTTCTAACGGTCTCGGAATTCGACGAAACTAGTTTTGTTAGGACCGTATCATCAATACGAAGCTAGAAAATATTTTTTGGGAATTTTTAGAGTTAGTATGTGACCCCAGTAAATTGAAATGCGCGTTCAAATTCAATATACAGAGTTATATGTTGATTTTAAAGAAAACTGATCGGAGCGATCGAATCAGCCTGCGATACATATCCCATTGTGTTCGGAATGGGGGTAAAACGCTATGGACGACAGGCGGTGGGCCTCGTTTCGAGGTCATATGTACAAGTCAACTTTTTGAATTAAATAAAAAAAAAGATAAATATATAAATCTCTCTCCTCACCCTCTCCTATACATCTGCCACCCCTTCTCGTTTTCAATTCGATCAGAAAGAAAAGAAAAAGACGACGAAGCAGGGGGGAGGAGCCACCGCCCCTCCCCGATGACCGCCGCGCCGCCGCAGGTGTCGGAGCTGCACCCCCCCTCCTCGAAGCTCAACGCGCGAGCCCCTCCATGCCACGACCCACCGCCGCATCGCTCCAGCCCTCGCCCCTTTTTCCGCCGTCCAACCCTAAATCTGCTCCCCCTCAGCCTCACGTTCCCCTCCTCCCATCGACGGAGCACCCGCGCCCGACCTCCCAGACCCCAACGCGCAGCTACCCCCCCCTGTAAGTTTCCCTGATTTTTATTGATTTTAAAAACTGATTTTTATTGATTTTAAAAACTGAAAGAAATTAGATTTTTAATTTAGGAAAAGCTTAGATTTTGAAATACAAAAAGGTTAGATTTTTAAAATAGAAAAGACGTGATTTTTAAAATAGAAAAGACGTGATTTTTAAAATAGAAAAGACGAGATTTTTAAAATAGAAAAGATTAGATTTTTAAAGGAAGAAAGACGATATTTTTAAATGGAGAAAGGTGTGATTTTTACATATGTAGTGGGTTAAAAATATGATTTTTATATTTTTAAAGTATTAAAAATATAATATTTTATATTAAAAAAATATAAAAATGTAATTTTTATATTTTATAGATAGTAAAAATATCATCTTTATATATGTAGCAAAATAAAAATGTGATTTTTATAGTGATGAAATTGAAAAGGTAAAATCTTTATAGTTGAAAAGGCGAGATCCTTATATGGAGAATAATGAAGGAAAAATTCGATTTTTATATATTGAATAGCATAGTAAAAATTCGATTTTTATATATTGAATAGCGTAGTAAAAATTCGATTTTTACATATGTAGTGAATACGGACAACGAAAGTGAAGAAAGGCGGGAAGGATGAAGATTTCTATCAATGAAGTGTCATGGAGTTGGAATAGCTATCGGTGAGAATTTCTCACTCTTCAATTTCTTTTTCTAGTTATATATATACTAGGATGCAGACGGTGCTTAGTAGCACCCGACACCCGTCATCCACAGACAATGGATGGCTTGTTTGTTAAATTGTTTGGTTGAGTAGTTGGTTAGTTTATTTGGTTTGAATTGAATTGTTGTATGAAATGAAATTAATTTGATTGATGTGTGAATGGCGTGGGCCTTCACTAGACCGGGGATAAGGCTAGGCCTCGTCCCGTTTCTAGTATCGTGCCGTTATGCCGCCGAAATTTTCTAAAATATGTTAGAAAAATAAAAATATCATTTTTATTGTGTAAATGAAATGAATAGAAATTCATGTGTTAAAATAAAATATATTATCGTTAAAAATATAATTTTTAACGTGAAAGTGAATAAATAAATATTTATAAACAAATCGGCCGATTTGTCTATATACACTGATTTGACTGATATTGATTGGGTCGATAAATTTTACACATCGCCCAACTGCACAACTAAAATCTGTGTTTGATTGTTTGAAACCCCACACGGGTATTGGGATGAAATTTGAAGTTCACTCATCCTGATTGATTAAATATGTCGATCGATTAATTGACAGGCTGTTACAAGCGTTAGATATCTATATTTAATGCTTATACAGTGTAGTGCACTTTGGTTGATGGTTGATTATTTTTCAATGCTATTATATTCATGTGTTGTATGGAATCCATATAATTAACATTATATAGTGATTGATTGGGCCTCATTCCAATCGGGAAAATAATGAATATTATAAAAGAAGATTCATGTGTTGAATATAAAAATAGTCATGTGTTGACGATGTTCCTGAGTTGAAAATATTTATGTGTTGAGTAAAATATCAAAAATAATAAAATTCACATCTTTATCATATTTAAAAGTAGAACTACTTCACGGTGGAGTCTAATTAAAATCAAACGATAGATACCATAGTTTTATAAAATATTTTACATAACAAAAATCGTCGTGTGTTGGAAGAAATATAGATTCATGTGTTGAATGGGATAAATATTCATTTGTTGAATAGAATAACGAATTTATTGAAATATATAAAGCCGTGTGGATTAGAGATGCGCTATTTTGACGTGAACGATAATTGTATCGATTTTATTCGTTTTACAATGAATATTGAAAGTGATTTCAAAATCTAATACTTTGAAATGAAATTCAAATTGAATTAGATAAAAATTCAAATTGAAATTTTATTGAATCAATTTGAAATGAATTCAAATCGAATAGAAAATGAATTCGATTCGAATTGAAATGAATTCGATTCGAATTGAATAGAAAACGAATTAGAATTTGAATCGAATAGAAAGTGAATTTGAATTCGAATATAATAGAAATGAATTCAAATTGAATTAAATTGAAATTGAATTAAAAACTAATTGAAATCGTTTTGAATGAAATTTAAAACGAACTGAAATTGAATTGAAATCAATTTGAAACGAATTCGAATTGAATCAAATAGAAGGTAAATTCAAATAGAATTGAATTGAAACGAATTCGAATTGAATCAAATAGAAGGTAAATTCGAATTAAATAAAATTGAAAGGAATTCGAGTTGAATTGAATCAAATCGATTTGAAATTGAATATAGTGTTGAAATGGTTTTGAAAACGAATTTAAAACGATTTATAAAATACGTTTTAAAAAGGAAATCGATGAAATATATATAATATATATATATATATTATATATATAATGGCCTGAATAGAACGTGCCGCGCCGCGGCAGTTCGTGAATTTCGACCATTGACTTCGAATTGACATTACGGGAGATCCGACCGTCGGATTCTCCTAAAACCGGAACCATTGGGTTCGTATCGAAAAGAGCTTTCCAATGAATATTAGAAATTTGAAATCTAACAGTTGGATTTGGCATTATGTCCAAATCAATTTCAGAAAAGGTCGCTGTAAGTGCAGTTCGATGGCCATTGTTGGAAATCGACTGTACGGGCCTTGATAAAATTATTAAAAATATCAATAATTTGTGTAAAATCATAATATGTGAATTGGAAAGAACTGGGATGAAAAATTCCACATTTGAAAGGATAAAAATAGATTTTTATCGAAATGAACTAGTTTTGAACTAGAATTAAAATCAATTTATTTTTGAAATAAATAAATTGAATTTGGAAGTGATTTTAAAAATAATCAATATTCCCAATACGTGGATTGGACTGGAGTTGAATCGAAATTATCTTCGGAATATTTTGATGTTGGATTTCGTGACTATACAGATATTGTTATGGGAATTTGAAAGATATATTTTATATCGTTATTTCTAATATGGTATTTGTTGGTTTCAAGATTTGATATTGAATATAAGCCGGTACATTTTCTATTCAGAGCCTTGTATTTAATATCAAATGTGATTTGGGTTTGTCGTGAATGGTGTCTTCATTAACACTGTTCTTAAGCCCAATAGAGAAAAAGATTAAATCTTTCTATTTAGATTTAATGAAGTGTATCAATTAAATAATATTTAATTGAAATTGAATTTGAATTGGTTTTTGGGTTTATCGTGAGCGGTGTTTTGAACAACACCTATTCTTTAACCCGATTAACAATAGAGTGTGATTTTGGGTTTATCGTGAATCATGTTTTAGATGACATTGGTTCTTTAAGGCAGTTAAAGGCAGGATATTGATTTTTGAAAAGATTGAAACTAAGTGGAGTTTTAATGAATCTTTAATTAGATTAAAAAGCGAATTGATAATTTAAATTATCAAAATCTGAAAAGTGATCGAGAATGGAGTACCACCAGTTTTGCTCCAAAGCGATAGTTAAATATTTAATTAGATTTGAACGTGAAATGGTAATTAATTTTACCAATAACACTGTGGTGTTAGATATGGAGTATTACCAGTTTTTCTCCATGGGATGAATAGGTTGGGATTGGGAAATAAAATAAATAATTACTTCGGTGTGGTTCGCTAATCCCGACTAGTCTGGAATGATATCCAAAGGAAGATTAAAGAATAAATTTAGAAGAATTTATCTTGGATAAAATTAATGGAAACCTTTCCCTACGAATGTGATTTTGGTGAATAAAAGAACATTCTGAATTGGAATGAGGCGTCTGTTGTGTTTGTGTAACATTTGTTTATCATATACGTGGGATATTCAGAAAGGCCGGGCTTCTACCCATTCTGAATAACCGATTTGACGAGATGTCAAAGATGAAGACGGTGGTTGAAGACCGGAAGTCTTCACATCGTTTGGGTGATTACTGATGATCTAGATTGGGCTGTACACCCAGGATGAGGGAAACAGTTGGTGATCGTCCAGACGTACTTGGGGATGGATGGATATGCGAGGAAAGTGCCTCCGGTTTCGTTCAGACCCAGGACGAACTTGTAAATGGATTGTGTGTCTGACATTGGATTTTATTCTGTGTTGATTGATCTCTATTAAATATACATCTGATTGGCGGCGGAGAATTTATTTTCTTGCTTAACGCCCTTCTCTGAGACGTACGAGCTCAGAGGTTGTATATCGATGGACACCAGTCGCATGGAGTGAATTGCCAGTGTGGCACGCGTAAGTGGCAATTGATCAAGGGTTCTGTTGAAAAGCAAAGTCTTGTGGTTGATGATCAAAGCACGGCCTGTATGGCGTAGCTTTGTGTATAACGTGAATTCGCGAGCCTCACACCTCGGTATGAGTCAAAAACGGGATACGGACCCAAGGAGTGCACGACGTTTCTTTCTAGCTAGAGTGGTGTCAGTGACCTACCAGCCCTGACATTTATATACTTTTCACCTGTGTGGTTGTTGGATACGAGGCACCTCGGATATAGGTCTGTAAGGACCGGGAAACGTGTGTTCAGGAATAATTAATCCTCAAAAGTAAGAGAGGACCGGCCTTGGAGGTTCCAAAGGATCAGAGTGGGGTCCTGAGGCATTGCTAGAGTGTCTCGAACGCGGAGAGGAGCTTGCCCCTTGCCTCGGCTCATGACGGAAATCCAATTTCCAATACGTGATATTGCGATTTTAATTGTAGAACTAGTATGGCGACATGATATATGGTACCCATGCCGTCTATGATTGATATTTATGATTCAAATTGTTTTGACACTATACACTTATAATAGTATCAAATGATTTGTTTTAAACGTACCAAGCATGTTTGGCTATTATAAGGGAAAACCCTATCCTCCGGCTTGCGTTGCATTGTGTGATGGGACCTGGGTCTTATAATAGCTTCATTTTCCAAAAATCATTGCGTTGTTTTGTTATATGCACTAGTATTCTTGGGAGGAAACCCGTTCCGTGTTATACGGCGTGGTCCCTTGAATTACTCTCTTTTAAAGTAAAGTTTTAAATAACTGTTTTAGTTCTCACACCAGTCACATGACTGACCTGGAGTTTATTGTTTTAACCTAAACTATAGGTGCCCTTATTTTCGACACGGGCAGCTAGTAGTTTTGGTTTTGTAGATTTATATCCACAGGGTCCTGATTTACAGCTGGAACGATGCTCGGAAAGCTCTGTATCCGTGTATCACTTTCAGTTGTGTTTTGTATATTTTTCCGCTGCTAAGTAATTTATTGTAATCTCTGATATTTGTCGAATGTAATTTATTCATTTATACTCTGTATATTCTTGTATCTGATGGAATTGTTGTAATAACAATGAAATGTTCTTCTGTATGCGTTCTATTTTGTCTTGTCCTCAATTCTATCCGCGCTTTCCTTCACGGGGAAGTTCGGGTCGTCTCAGATAGGGTTAAGTCATGAACCACTTGAATATACTTAACCAATTTGACACGATGATCTGATAGGGTTAAGTCATGAACCGCTTGAATATACTTAACCAATTTGACACGATGATTTGATAGGGTTAAGTCATGAACCGCTTGAATATACTTAACCAATTTGACACGATGATTTGATAGGGTTAATTCATGAACCGCTTGAATATACTTAACCAATTTAACACGATGATTTGATAGGGTTAAGTCATGAATCGCTTGAATATACTTAACCAATTTGACACGATGATTTGATAGGGTTAAGTCATGAACCGCTTGAATATACTTAACTGATTTGACACGATGACTTGATAGGGTTAAGTTATGAACCGCTTGAATATGCTTAACCAACTTGACACATGATTTGTAGGGCTAAGTCATGAACTTGAACGACAACACTTAGCCAATTTGACATGACACGTTGGCGGGTTAAGTCACGAACTTGAATGACAACACTTAACCAACTTGACATGCTAGACCGATGGGGTTAAGTCTCGAATTTAAATGACAACACTTAACCTACTAGACGGAAACCCTAGTTACGCGGTCCGTTTCAGCAGTAACCCACTAGATGTATCATGGTACCCTGGAACTAGGCAGGGTGGGGCACGATTACTGGGCTGATTGTAAGCGACCAGAACGACGGCTGTGTGGGTGCGCCAGTGTAGGTTCTAACGGAGTGCGGGCGTGCACACACTCCGGGGCAGAAAAAGAAGGCATTGGGCATCAGTAGGTTTATCTGTGCGTGCTTGATTCATGTCGATGGTTGGCACCAGAGGGCTTGATACACCCTATGGTGGACCTAGCACATGTGACTACATTTCATGATTGGGCCGTATGACACAGACACATGAACGAGCTAGGACTTGTAGGGAGCCGATCGATTAATAGATCGTTACGTGGAATTCGTTAGGTAGCATAATCCCTAGTGGTCCTAGGTGGCATAAATCCTAATCGAATTTAGAAAATGTTCAATAGGTAGCATAATCCCTAGTGGTCCTTGGTGGCATAAATGCTAGTTGAACACGCGATAGTTCATGATAAGGAAACCTAGCCAGAACAAGGGTGGCAGACCAAACAATTTTAAGAATGGTGGTACTACGTTGAAGTAGTATAGAAATACGTGATGAAACCCATACGATATACAGCAAGGGACTGTACATATACATGGAAAGGATGATACGGGTTGGGGTACTAGTACAGTTGGTGCAAAGAATATAGGAAATCAAAGAAAATGGTGGATTGGTGAAGCTTAGAAATCTTGCGATGTTATACTTAATAGTAACCTTGCAATGTTATACTTGATTGATCGTGCCTGTAGCTTACCTTGTCATCATGCTTATGTTTACTTTCAGTTTATTCATACCATGTTATCTTTACTTGTTTTTATGCTGAAAGCCACTAGGACTTACTCAGTCTTTATGACTGACCCAGTTTGTTTCGCCTCTTTTTCTTCCGTTCCCCCCCCCCAGGTTCTCAGGGAGGAAGCACTACTACTTAGTTTGGACTTCTTTCTGTTTCAAGATCATCATATATGGCTTGGACCTTTCTTGGCTATGGCTGCTTTACTTGGGGAATGATTTATGACTATGGTTTTATGCTTCTTTACTATTGCAAGACAGATTTCGATGTAATGGATTTAATGGCATTTCGATGTAAAAGGCTTTAGACCTTATTAGATTTTAAAGAAATGTAATTTGGTTTTTCTTCCGCTGTTTTATATATGTTCTGTCTTGTAATATTTCTGTGTATGTTTACCTAGATAATGCTCCACCAAAGCTAGTGCATTCCCTTTGTGGGTGATCCTAGCGGAGGTGGGGTGTTACAATATTTCCGAAGTAAAGGAAATAAAAGAAGATTATGTGAAATAAAAATGGTATTTCTGTAGTAGAATGAAATTGAAAAGTTAAGTTTTGAGAACGGATTTACTCAAAAAGGGGAAAAGGGGAGTTAATGTATTCAGTAATGAAACCAAAAGAGATTTCGTAACTTAAAATTTACGGACGATAAGTTGAGTTGATTTTCTCAATAAGGATAATGAGAAATAAAATAGTAAATGGTTTTGAAATGATAATAGAATAAAGAATTGAATATGATTATAGAATATTTTCTTAAATATGAAAGTAAAATAGTTTGAAATAACCTTACGTCAAATAAGTTATATTTGAAATGTTGAAATATTTATGAGTTTAACTATTGTTGATCGTTTTAGTAAATGAGGCCATGTAGTGCTGGTACTAAACTAGTAAACCCCTGTTATTCTCACAATTATTTATTTGATAGTTAAATCACCGACTATCAAATCTGACCCATACGATTGTTAGTGCGGAAAGACCGGGATCGAATTTATATTCGAAAACCATTCCGACCAGCGAATACGTGAAAGAAGATTATTGAAGATGGAGCAATTGAAGACCATTGATCTTCATGAGTGGAAGAACTACTGATTGAATTTCTTTGGTTTAGCGGCCGGAGATATTTCGACAGTGATTCTATCGTGATCGGAATCTGTGGATTGCAAGGATTTATCGCTACTGATCTATAGGGTGATTCATAGGATGCAGTAGGAGGGTACCTTCAGTTCATCCTGTTCCTGGATGACTTGTATGGACGGATGTCTGACAGAGTATTTCCAAAAGGGTCACGTACGTTGACTTCTTCAAACGTATCATAGCTAGGTCGCTCCCGACTAGGATATTTTTGTGGACATCAATTAGTGATTTTTCTAGCAGATCTGACAATTTGGCATTCAAAGAAATTGGTGACCAGATGTTCTAAAGTTAATTCAAACCTCAAGCCTCACAACTGGGAAATGATAGAAACCGGGCAGGCAGCATGGCTATGTGCGTCACTGCTATTATGGTGTATAATCACCTATGTAGAGAAAATCTATTTGCTTCTTTAATCTATTTCGATGCAGTCCCTTTTCTGGAAACGATTGCTAATCCCAACCGTTGGTGTTATACATTCGATACACTCAAGCGAAATGAGTGGTCGGTTATGTGTGGGCCGGGATACAAGACGTACTTGTTGAACCTAGTGTATTCGCTTCTAGAGATACACTATCGGCAGGTAGTTCTATACCTTGTCATAGTTGGAATCCAATCTCCAATAAGCGCCTTCGGGTTCGATTGTATACTGTATATGTGGAGCGTGAGATGAAAGCGTTCTACTAGATTCTGTTTTACTTGTATTTAAACACTATTATAATATCAGAAAGATATTGATTTCAAAAATGGTTTGGGTTATCTTAAGATAAAAGCCGTACGTATTTATGTGTGGATTCGGTCTTAAGATTACTCTTTTCTTTTGAAAAATTTTTGAACTCTAAAATCAAGTTGAATGATTACCCTTAAATTTAGTGTGTTTATCTCACTCTGGTTCACCAGACTGACCCGGTATTTGTAATGCTCGGGTTAGCCCGGGTTTGCAGGTTCAGGTTATTGGACACTACGAAGTTCATAAGACGTGCTGAAGAAGTCCTTACATATTTAGGTTTTCTTCCACTGTGTTGTATATGAGGACAGATTATTATAACTATCCAAATGTGTTAATTGTAATAACCCGAAAATCCGAGCCAATTTATAATTTTTATTTAGGCAATTTTAGTGAATTTAGAGTATTTAAAATGAATTATTTTAAATAATAACGACGAGAAATTTATTTTGAATAGAAATAGAACGCATATTTTTATTTGAATCATCGTCAGAATATAAATATTTATTTTTAATTATAAAAGGAATTGAAAATGGCACGGTAGTTCGAAAATTCGATTTTGAATTTTAAATGAATGTACAGGATTCAAAATAAACTGGATTTTAGTGAAACCAAAAATATTAGAATATATTTGAGAATATCTTTCCAGTGAATCCAAAAAATTGAATTTTATTGTGGGAATCAAAAGGTATGCCCAGTTGAAAATTCAGAATAGTCGCTATGGAATTCTGGCCCTTAGAAATGAAAATTTTACAAACGACCTCGGTTTTCGACGAAACCACTTTTGTTGGATCCATGATGTCAAGTTATTGCTAGTTTTCAAAATTCATAATTTTTTGAATCAATATGTGAGCGGGGCGAAGTAAAACGCGTTTTGACCATTTCAGTTGAATTTAATCGACTGGAAAATTGCCATTTTTCAACCGGTCTTAGAATTTGACGAAATTAGTTTTGTTAGAACCGTATCGTCAATACGAAGCTAGAAAATATTTTTCGGGAATTTTAAGAATCCGTATGTGGCCGCGGTAAATTGAAATGTGTGTTCAAAATCAATATATATATTTATATTTTGATTTTGATGGAAACTGATCGAAACAATCGAATCAGCCTACGATACATATCCCATTTTGTTCGGAATGGGGGTAATACGCTAGGGATGACAGTCGGTGGGTTCGATTCTGAGTTCAAAATAAAAAGTTACTTTTTGGAATTATAAATTAAAATAATTATATAAAATTATATTATCCCTTTCCCTCTATCTCTCCCCTCATCGCAGTAGAAGCGGTCAAAATAAAACAAGAAAAAAAGAAAAACCCGTTGATGCCCTACAACCCCCATCGACACCCATTGTCGCTCTTCCCCCACCAGCATCGGAGCCGCAGCCACCTCCGGCGTTCCCTCCGATCCTCCCCCTTCCCTCCTCCCCCCTGAAACCCTAGTGCAGCCGCGCCCAAACCCTGTGACCCCAAAACCGAACCCGCGCCGCCAATGTCCCGCCACCGCACCCCTTTCCTCCACCTCAGACACCTGCTCCGCCCCTTCCCCGATCGCAGCTCTGGCCAGTGAGCCCCCTCCACAAAAAGATTTGATTTTTACCGATTTCCCACTTCGCGTTTAACCTTGGTGAAGATTCGATGGTGTACGGGCGTTAGGAATGATACAAAAGGAAGATCGACGGAGTACTAGATTTTAAACTGTGAGCTTCTTATTTTTATTTTATTTTGTAAATAACATTGATTTAGAAACATGATTTTTATTTATAAAATCTGAATTTTTAATTATATTCATAGCAAGGATAAAGATCTAATTTTTATTTATACAATGTTAGGATAGAGATCTGACTTTTAGATATGAAGTATCGATATAAAAATGAGACTTTTACACCGTGTTTTATTCGAAATTCAAAAATGAATGAATTTGGTTTAAAGAAGGGATTTTTTTTATGATATAAAGAAGTGATTTTTATATCAGTATAGTAGTAAAAATATAATTTTTATATCATAAAAAGAATAAAAATATAAATTTTATATTATAGAAAGAATAAAAATATGATTTTTATATTATGGAAAGAATAAAAATATGATTTTTATATTATAGAAAGAATAAAAATATGATATTTAATTTGAAAAGTTTGATTTTTAAACAAGAAAAGAATTGAATCTTTATAGTATAAAAATCGAATTTTTATATTAGAAAAGTTTGAATCTTTATATAGTTGAAATGGTAAAGTAAAAATGAGATTTTTATATAAGAAGCAACGAATTAAAAATATTATCTTTATAATGTAAACATCGTGTTAAGGATGTGATTTTTAACCATATAGCTTTGAATTAGAAATACAATTTTATTATATGATTTTTATATAAAAGAAAATATAAAAATGTGATTTTTATATATGTAGTGATATAATAAAAAATATGATTTTTAACTTATAAATCGTATGAAGCGGATTGCGTTGAGATTATGGTGAAGAACACAACGCAATGAAAGCGAACCAAATCCAGATCGTTTAGAAAATAAAGAATGGAGGAGTGGAACCCTCGGTGAGAACTCCTCACTTTCATTTTAATTTCTAGTTGAAATATATACTAGGATGCAGACGGTGCTTAGTAGCACCCGACACCCGTTGTCCATAGACCATGGATGACTTGTTTGTTTGATTGTGTTTGGATTGATTTGTTTGTGTGAAAATTGATTGTGTGGTGGAATAGAACAAAATTCATGTGTTGAATAGAATAAAATTCATGTGTTGAATAGAATATATATTCATGTGTTGAAATAAAATATATATTCATGTGTTGAATAAAATAAATATTCATTTACCAATCGAACGATTTGTTTATGTACACCGATTTGAATGATATTGATTGGGACGATAAATTTTACACATCGCCCAACTGCACAAATAAAAATCTGTGTTTGCTGATTTGAAGCCCCACACGGGTGTTGGGATGATATTGACGTACACTAATCCCAATTGTTTTGTAGTATGTCGACCGATTGGTTGACAGACTGTGTAAGCGTTACTTATTTATATTTAATGCTTATGCAGTTGTGTGGTGCACTCTGGATGATGGTTGATTATTTATCGTTGCTGTTATATACGTGTGTTGTATACAATCCATATAATTAACATTATATGGTAATTGATTGGGCCTCATTCCAATTTGGAAAATAAGGAATATTATAATAGAAAATTCATGTGTTGAATAGAATAAAAATCCATGTGTTGAATAGAATAAAAATTCATGTGTTGAATTAAATAAAAATTCATGTGTTAAATAGAAAATAAATATTCATGTGTCGAATAGAAAATAAATATTCATGTGCTGAATAAAATATATATTCAAGTGTTGAATAAAAATATATATTCATGTGTTGAAGAAAATATTCATTTGTTGAAAAGAATAACGAAGTTATTGAAATATATAAAGCCGTGTTGGTTAGATGTGCGCCATTTTGACGTGAACGATATTTATATCGATTTTATTCATTTTTATAATGAATATTGAAAAGGAAGTGATTTCAAAATATAACATTTTGAAAATATTATCATTTGTATATCGATGATCTGGAATATTCAATTTTGATTAGAAATTGGAGAATGCAAGCCTGATCGAACGTAGTGTTGATTAATCAAACCACTTTCGACTTTGTTCCTTTTAGGGGACGAAAAGTTTTAAGTGGGGGAGATTGTAATAACCCGCAAAATCTGGGCCAGTTTAAAATTTTTATTTTGGCAATTTTAGCGAATTTTGAATATTTAAAATAGATTATTTTAAATAAAATCGACGAGAAATTTATTTTTGAATATAATTCGACGTATATATTATATACGTCGTCGTTAGAATATAAATATTTATATATAATTATAAATAGAATTGAAAATGGCGCGGTAGTTCGATAATTCGATTTCAAACTTCAATTGAATGTACCGGGTGCAAAACAATCCGGATTTTAGTGAAACCAAAAATAATAGGATCTAATTGATTATACCTTTCCAACGAATCCGACAAATCGAGATTTCATAGCGGGAATCAAAAGATATGTCCAGTTGAAAATTCTGAATAGTCGCTATGGAATTCAGGCCCTTAAAAATAGACATTTTGCAAACGACCTCGGATTTCGACGAAACCAGTTTTGTTGGGTTCGTGATGTTAAGTTATTGCTAGGTTTCAAATTTCATAATTTTTCGAATCAATATGTGAGCGTGGCAAAGGAAAACGCGTTTGACCAATTTCAGTTGATTTTAATCGACTGGAAAATGACCATTTTTCCAACGGTCTCAGAATTCGACGAAACTAGTTTTGTTAGGACCGTATCGTCAATACGAAGCTAGAAAATATTTTTCTGGAATTTTTAAAGTTAGTATGTGACCCCGGTAATTTGAAATGTACGTTTAAAATTTCAATATAGTGATTTAATTGTAAATTTAACGGAAACTGATTATAACGGCCGAATCAGCTTGCGATACATATCCCATTGTGTTCGGAATGGGGGTAAAACGCTATGGACGACAGGCGGTGGGCCTCGTTTCTAGTTCGTTTGTAAAAGTCAACTTTTTAAATTAAATAATTAAAAAAATAATAAAAATAATAAAAAAATTAAATAAAACTCTCCCCCCTTTTTATCTCGTTCTGCCCCCCCCCCTTCTATCATTCGTTCGATTCAAGAAAAAAAAAACGAGAGCAACGGGGGGAGGGAAGCCGCCGCCGCCCCTCCCCGAAGAACCCCGCGACCCGCCTCCGACTACCAAAGCCCTCCGCCACCCACCTGAGGACCCGCCTTCAACCCAAAAACCCCGACGCCGACGCACCTCCCGCCCCCCCCTCCGATCCTCCGCCTTCTCTTCCTCCTTCCCTCCCCATCCTCGCGCCGACCCCCTGACCAACCACCGCACCCCCCTCTCTTGCCTCAGCCGCATCGACAGACCCCCCCTTCCCCCTTCGATCGACGAACCGCCACCATCCCAGTGAGTTTCCCTTTTATTATTTTATTTATATTTATTTAATTTCAGTTTTATTATACACGTATATAATTAAAATCTGAAATTTATATGTATGCATATGGCAAAAGATTAGTTTTTTTTAAACAAAACAAGATTAGATTTTTCAAATAGAAAAGACGTGATTTTTAAAATATAAAAGGTGTGATTTTTCAAATAGAAAAGACGTGATTTTTAAAATATAAAAGGTGTGATTTTTCAAATAGAAAAGACGTGATTTTTATAAATGAAAAGATTAGATTTTTAAAGGAAGAAAGGCAATATTTTTAAATGGAGAAAGGTGAGATTTTTACATATGCAGTGGATTAAAAATATGATCTTTGCATAGTAGGAACTATAAAAATATCATCTTTATAATAGGTAGCGTAATAAAAATGTGATTTTTATAGTGATGAAATAGAAAAGGTGAAATCTTTATTTTTATAAAGGCGAAAACTTTATTTTTATAAAGGCGAAATCTTTATATGAGGAATAGCGAGATAAGAATGGAATTTTTATCTTTATAACATCGTAGTAAAAATTCGATTTTTATATGTTGAATAGCATAGTAAAAATTCGATTTTTAAATATATGAAGTGATTATAGAAATATGATTTTTAAATTGGAGTGAACAAATAAAAATGTGACTTTTATTTTAAAGACATCAAAATATAAAAATGTGTGATTTTTATATATGTAGTGGCTACGGGCAAACGAAGATGACAAAGATGCGATAACGAAGAAGATTTCTATAAAAGAAGAGTCAAGATGATTGGATAGCTATCGGTGAGAACTTCTCACTCTTCAAATTTCTTTTTCTAGTTATATATATATATACTAGGATGCAGACGGTGCTTAGTAGCACCCGACACCCGTCATCCACAGACCATGGATGGCTTGTTTGTTAAATTGTTTGGTTGTGTAGTTGATTAGTCTAATTGGTTTGAATTGAATTGTTTGGTGAAATGGAATGGATTTGATTGATGTGTGAATGGCGTGGGCCTTCACTAGACTGGGGATAAGGCTAGGCCTTGTCCCGTTTTTAGTATCGTGCCGTTATGCCGCCGAAATTTTCTAAAATAAGTTAGAAAAATAAAAATATCATTTTTATTGTGTAAATGAAATGAATAGAAATTCATGTGTTAAAATAAAATATATAATCGTTAAAAATATAATTTTTAACGTGGAAGTGAATTAAATAAAATATTCATTTACAAACCGGACGGTTTGTTTATGTACACCTATTTGAAGGACATTGATTGGGACGATAAATTTTACACATCGCCCAACTGCACAAAATAAAATCTATGTTTGATTGTTTGAAACCCCACACGGGTGTTATGATGAAATTTGAAGTTCACTCATCCTGATTGATCAAATATGTCGATCGATTGATTGACAGGCTGTTATAAGCGTTAGATATCTATATTTGATGCTTATACAGTGTAGTGCACTTTGGTTGAGGGTTGATTGTTTATCAATGCTATTATATACATGTGTTGTATGGAATCCATATAATTAACGTTATATGGTGATTGATTGGGCCTCATTCCAATCGGGAAAATAAGGAATATTATAAAAGAAAATTCATGTGTTGAATATAAAAATAGTCATGTGTTGACGATGTGCATGTGTTGAGTGAAATATTTTATACAATGAAATTTACATCTTTATCATATTTAAAATTAGAACTACTTCCCAGTAGAAGTCTGATTTAAAATCAAACGATAGATACCATAGTTTTATAAAATATTTTACATAACAAAAATAGTGATGTATTGACAGTACTCATGTGTTGAGATTAGTCGTGTGTTGAAAGAAATATAGATTCATGTGTTGAATGGGATAAATATTCATTTGTTGAATAGAATAACGAATTATTAAAATATAAAGCCGTGTTGATTAGAGATGCGTTATTTTGACGCGAACGATATTTATATCGATTTTATTCGTTGTATAATGAATATTGAAAAGTGATTTCAAAATTAAATATTTTGAAATGAAATTCAAATTGAATTAGATTAAAAATTCGAATTGAATAGGAAGTGAATTTGAATTTGAATAAAATAGAAATGAATTCAAATTGAATTAAATAGAAATTGAATTGAAAACGATTTCGAAATGAATTGAATTGAAAAAGATTTCGAAATGAATTGAATTGAAAACGATTTCGAAATGAATTGAATTGAAAACGATTTCGAAATGAATTGAATTGAAAACGATTTCGAAATGAATTGAATTGAAAACGATTTCGAAATGAATTGAATTGAAAACGATTTCGAAATGAATTGAATTGAAAACGATTTCGAAATGAATTGAATATAAAACGAATTCAAATTGAATTGAAAGCAAATTGAAATGAATTCAAATTGAATTGAAATTTGAATTGAATAGAAATGAATTTTAAAAAGAATTTATAAAGGAGAATTCAATTTTGATTTGAATTGAAATGGAAGTTGAAATTGCTTTTGAAACGAATTCAAAACTATTTATAAAATTCGTTTTAAATAGAAATCGACGAAATATATCATATATATATTATATATATATATATAATGGCCTAAATAGAACGCGCCGCGCCGCGGCAGTTCGTGAATTTCGACCATTTATTTCAAACGGACATTGCGGGAGATCCGACCGTCGGATTCTCCTAAAAACGGAACCGTTGGGTTCGTATTGAAAAGAGCTTTCCAATGAATGTTAGAAACTTGAAATCTAACGGTTGGATTTGGAATTATGTCCAAATCAAATTTGAAAAAAGGTCGCTGTAAGTGCAGTTCGATGGCCATTGTTGGAAATCGACTGTACGGGACTTGATAAAATTATTAAAAATATTGATAATTTGTGTAAAATCATAATATGTGAATTGGAAAGAACTGGGATGAAAAACTCCACATTTGAAAAGATAAAAATAGATTTTTATCGAAATGAACTAGTTTTGAACTAGAATTAAAATCAATTTATTTTTGAAATAAATAAATTGAATTTGAAAGTGATTTTAAAAATAATCAATATTCCCAATATGTGAATTGGACTGGAGTTGAATCGAAATTATCTTCGGGATATTTCGATGTTGGATTTCGTGACTATACAAATATTGATATGGGGATTTGAAAGATATATTTTATATCGTTATTTCCAATACGATATTTGTTGGTTTCAGAATTTGATATTGAATATAAGTCGATATATTTTCTATTCAGAGCCTTGTATTTAATATCAAATGTGATTTGGGTTTATCGTGAATCGTGTTTTAGATGACATTGGTTCTTTAACCCAGTTAATTGCAGGATGTTGATTTTTGAAAAGATTAAAACTAAGTGGGGTTTTAATGAATCTTTAATTAGATTAAAAATGTGAATTGATAATTTAAATTATCAAATCTGAAAGGTGATCGAGAATGGAGTACCACCAGTTTTGCTCCAAAGCGATAGTTAAATCTTTAATTAGATTTGAACGTGAAATGGTAATTAATTTTACCGATAACACCGTGGTGTTAGATATGGAGTATTACCAGTTTTGCTCCATGGGATATATAGGTTGGGATTGGGAAATAAAATAAATAATTACTTCGGTGTGGTTCGCTAATCCCGACTAGTTTGAAATGATATCCAAAGGAAGATTATAGGATAAATTTAGAAGAATTTATCTTGGATAAAATTAATGGGAACATTTCCCTAAGAATGTGATTTTATGAATAAAAGAATATTCTGAATTGGAATGAGGCGTTTGTTGTGTTTGTGTAACATTCGTTTATTATATACGTGGGTGATTCAGAAAGGTCGGGTTTATACCCATTCTGAATAACCGATTCGACGAGATGTCGAAGATGAAGACGGTGGTTGAAGACCGGAAGTCTTCACATCGTTTGGGTGATTACTGATGATCTTGATTGGGCTGTACACCCAGGATGAGGGAATCAGTTGGTGATCGTCCAGACGTACCTGGAGATGGATGGATATGCGAGGAAAGTGCCTCCGGTTTCGTTCAGACCCAGAACGAACTTGTAAATGGATTGTGTGTCTGACACTAGATTTTATTCTGTGTTGATTGATCTCTATTAAATATACATCTGTTTGGCGGCGGAGAATTTATTCTCTTGCTTAACGCCCTTCTCTGAGACGTACGAGCTCAGAGGTTGTATATCGATGGACATCAGTCGCATGGAGTGAATTGCCAGTGTGGCATGCGTAAGTGGTAATTGATCAAGGCTTCTGTTGAAAAGCAAAGTCTTGTGGTTGATGATCAAAGCACGGCCTATGTGGCGTAGCTTTGTGTATAACGTGAATTCGCGAGCCTCACACCTCGGTATGAGTCAAAAACGGGATACGGACCCAAGGAGTGCACAACGTTTCTTTCTAGCTATGGTGGTGTCAGTGACCTACCAGCCCTGACATTTATATACTTTTCACCTGTGTGGTTGTTGGATACGAGGCGCCTCAGATATAGGTCTGTAAGGACCGGGAAACGTGTGTTCAGGAATTGCCAATCCTCAAAAGTAAGAGAGGACCGGCCTTGGAGGATCCAGGGATTGCTGTGTGCGGTCCCGAGGCATTTGCTAGAGTGTCTCGAACGCGGAGAGGAGCTTGCCCCTTGCCTCGGCTCATGACAGAATCCAATTTCCAATACGTGATATTGCGGTTTTAATTGTAGAACTAGTATGGCGACATGATAGATGGTACCCATGCCGCCTATGATTGATATTTATGATGTGAATTGTTTTGACACTATACACCTATAATAGTATCAAATAATGTGATTTAAACGTATCAAGCATGCTTTGGCTGTTATAAGGGAAAACCCTATCCTCCGGCTTGCGTTACATTGTGTGATGGGACCTGGGTCTTATAACAGCTTCATTTTTCTTTATTTAGCATTGCGCTGTTTGTTCTATGCACTGGTATCCTTGGGAGGAAACTCGTTCCGTGTTTTACGGCGTGGTCCCTTGATTTACCTAACTTTAAAACCAATATTAATAACTGTTTTAGTTCTCACACCAGTCACATGACTGACCTGGAGTTTATTGTTTTAACCTAAACTCTGGGTGCCCCTATTTTCCGCACGGGCAGCTAGTAGTTTTGGTTTTGTAGATTTATATTCGCAGGGTCCTAATTTACAGCTGGAACGATGCTCGGAAAGCTCTGTATCCGTGTATCACTTTCAGTTGTGTTTTGTATATTTTTCCGCTGCTAGGTAATTTGTTGTAATCTCTAATATTTGTCGAATGTAATTTATTTATTCATACTCTGTATATTCTTGTATCTGATGGAATTGTTGTAATAACAATGAAATGTTCTTCCGTCTGCGTTCTATTTTGTCTTGTCCTCAATTCTATCCGTGCTTTCCTTCACAGGGAAGTTCGGGTCGTCTCAGTTTGGTATCAGAGCTTTGGTTTACAGAGCTCGAGAACAAGACACATTAGAACCATACGAAAGAATTCATCAGATATTGGGTTAGTAATATCCAATTAGAATGACTCGTTAGAGATAGGATCAGTAGTATCCTAGAACGAGTGTGAAGAGTATATTTTTCAAATGAAAACAATTTTGTTTTGAAAATTTAAATCGCTTTATACGTATTTGAATATTTATTTATTTTGGATATGGACAATCCAATATATAAAGGTTTTGTATATACGCGTCATGAACGTATATTCGAGGTTTTAATATATTGGATAGATATGGAGTCACATTCTAGACACCCGGAGATGGTTCTGATGATTGACATATCATCATCAGAATTTGTGTTCGTGTTTCGAAGGTGTGATATCTATATATTTCCATTAGACTGGTGTGAGAACCAAAACTAATATAGATAGATTTATTGTTGTGAATTGGCATCAAAAACAAGATTTTATGTATATACATCAAAATTATGAATTTGAAACTCTAATTCACTAATTGATTGATGTTTGTGTTGGTTGTTTATTTATTTGCTAAATTTTGAACCATTATGCCTACTAGCATCAAATATTGAACTATATTGAAAATTGGTCGCATTTGCTTGCATATACATATTCTTACATTGAACAGGTCATAGCAAGGAGGCTAGAGCCAGAGAATAAAATTTGTTTGCCCGACAAATAGGTACATGTTTACTACATAATTTCCTGTTTTGTTTGGGTGATGATGGTTTTATGAGCCTATTGGCTAGCCGCTTGGCTTTTTCTTTTTCTTTTTGAGATCTGAAGGACCGGGGAAGCTATTTGAAATTCCCCGATGCTCCCGGTGCAGGGGAGGTTATGGCGAAATTTTTCGAAAATTTAGGGTGTTAGCCAAATTTTTGAAAATCTGAAAATTCTCAGAAACTGAAAAGTTGGAGAATGCAAGCCTGATCGAACGTAGTGTTGATTAATCAAACCACTTTCGACTTTGTTCCTTTTAGGGGACGAAAAGTTTTAAGTGGGGGAGATTGTAATAACCCGCAAAATCTGGGCCAGTTTAAAATTTTTATTTTGGCAATTTTAGCGAATTTTGAATATTTAAAATAGATTATTTTAAATAAAATCGACGAGAAATTTATTTTTGAATATAATTCGACGTATATATTATATATGTCGTCGTTAGAATATAAATATTTATATATAATTATAAATAGAATTGAAAATGGCGCGGTAGTTCGATAATTCGATTTCAAACTTCAATTGAATGTACCGGGTGCAAAACAATCCGGATTTTAGTGAAACCAAAAATAATAGGATCTAATTGATTATACCTTTCCAACGAATCCGACAAATCGAGATTTCATAGCGGGAATCAAAAGATATGTCCAGTTGAAAATTCTGAATAGTCGCTATGGAATTCAGGCCCTTAAAAATAGACATTTTGCAAACGACCTCGGATTTCGACGAAACCAGTTTTGTTGGGTTCGTGATGTTAAGTTATTGCTAGGTTTCAAATTTCATAATTTTTCGAATCAATATGTGAGCGTGGCAAAGGAAAACGCGTTTGACCAATTTCAGTTGATTTTAATCGACTGGAAAATGACCATTTTTCCAACGGTCTCAGAATTCGACGAAACTAGTTTTGTTAGGACCGTATCGTCAATACGAAGCTAGAAAATATTTTTCTGGAATTTTTAAAGTTAGTATGTGACCCCGGTAATTTGAAATGTACGTTTAAAATTTCAATATAGTGATTTAATTGTAAATTTAACGGAAACTGATTATAACGGCCGAATCAGCTTGCGATACATATCCCATTGTGTTCGGAATGGGGGTAAAACGCTATGGACGACAGGCGGTGGGCCTCGTTTCGAGTTCGTTTGTAAAAGTCAACTTTTTAAATTAAATAATTAAAAAAAATAAAAATAATAAAAAAATTAAATAAAACTCTCCCCCCTTTTTATCTCGTTCTGCCCCCCCCCTTCTATCATTCGTTCGATTCAAGAAAAAAAAAACGAGGGCACGGGGGGAGGGAAGCCGCCGCCGCCGCTCCCCGAAGAACCCCGCGACCCGCCTCCGACTGCCAAAGCCCTCCGCCACCCACCTGAGGACCCGCCTTCAACCCAAAAACCCCGACGCCGACGCACCT
Organism: Allium sativum; assembly: GCA_030737875.1. NCBI lineage: Eukaryota > Viridiplantae > Streptophyta > Magnoliopsida > Asparagales > Amaryllidaceae > Allium > Allium sativum. The sequence goes on along the minus strand of CM060919.1, from coordinate 790,253,541 downwards.
CCAGCCCCCCCCCTCCGATCCTCCGCCTTCTCTTCCTCCTTCCCTCCCCATCCTCGCGCCGACCCCCTGACCAACCACCGCACCCCCCTCTCTTGCCTCAGCCGCATCGACAGACCCCCCCCCCTTCCCCCTTCGATCGACGAACCGCAACCATACCAGTGAGTTTCCCTTTTATTATTTTATTTATATTTATTTAATTTCAGTTTTATTATACACGTATATAATTAAAATCTGAAATTTATATGTATGCATATGGCAAAAGATTAGTTTTTTTTAAACAAAACAAGATTAGATTTTTCAAATAGAAAAGACGTGATTTTTAAAATATAAAAGGTGTGATTTTTCAAATAGAAAAGACGTGATTTTTAAAATATAAAAGGTGTGATTTTTCAAATAGAAAAGACGTGATTTTTATAAATGAAAAGATTATATTTTTAAAGGAAGAAAGGCAATATTTTTAAATGGAGAAAGGTGAGATTTTTACATATGCAGTGGATTAAAAATATGATCTTTGCATAGTAGGAACTATAAAAATATCATCTTTATATAGGTAGCGTAATAAAAATGTGATTTTTATAGTGATGAAATAGAAAAGGTGAAATCTTTATTTTTATAAAGGCGAAAACTTTATTTTTATAAAGGCGAAATCTTTATATGAGGAATAGCGAGATAAGAATGGAATTTTTATCTTTATAACATCGTAGTAAAAATTCGATTTTTATATGTTGAATAGCATAGTAAAAATTCGATTTTTAAATATATGAAGTGATTATAGAAATATGATTTTTAAATTGGAGTGAACAAATAAAAATGTGACTTTTATTTTAAAGACATCAAAATATAAAAATGTGTGATTTTTATATATGTAGTGGCTACGGGCAAACGAAGATGACAAAGATGCGATAACGAAGAAGATTTCTATAAAAGAAGAGTCAAGATGATTGGATAGCTATCGGTGAGAACTTCTCACTCTTCAAATTTCTTTTTCTAGTTATATATATATACTAGGATGCAGACGGTGCTTAGTAGCACCCGACACCCGTCATCCACAGACCATGGATGGCTTGTTTGTTAAATTGTTTGGTTGTGTAGTTGATTAGTCTAATTGGTTTGAATTGAATTGTTTGGTGAAATGGAATGGATTTGATTGATGTGTGAATGGCGTGGGCCTTCACTAGACTGGGGATAAGGCTAGGCCTTGTCCCGTTTCTAGTATCGTGCCGTTATGCCGCCGAAATTTTCTAAAATAAGTTAGAAAAATAAAAATATCATTTTTATTGTGTAAATGAAATGAATAGAAATTCATGTGTTAAAATAAAATATATAATCGTTAAAAATATAATTTTTAACGTGGAAGTGAATTAAATAAAATATTCATTTACAAACCGGACGGTTTGTTTATGTACACCTATTTGAAGGACATTGATTGGGACGATAAATTTTACACATCGCCCAACTGCACAAAATAAAATCTATGTTTGATTGTTTGAAACCCCACACGGGTGTTATGATGAAATTTGAAGTTCACTCATCCTGATTGATCAAATATGTCGATCGATTGATTGACAGGCTGTTATAAGCGTTAGATATCTATATTTGATGCTTATACAGTGTAGTGCACTTTGGTTGAGGGTTGATTGTTTATCAATGCTATTATATACATGTGTTGTATGGAATCCATATAATTAACGTTATATGGTGATTGATTGGGCCTCATTCCAATCGGGAAAATAAGGAATATTATAAAAGAAAATTCATGTGTTGAATATAAAAATAGTCATGTGTTGACGATGTGCATGTGTTGAGTGAAATATTTTATACAATGAAATTTACATCTTTATCATATTTAAAATTAGAACTACTTCCCAGTAGAAGTCTGATTTAAAATCAAACGATAGATACCATAGTTTTATAAAATATTTTACATAACAAAAATATTGATGTGTTGACAGTACTCATGTGTTGAGATTAGTCGTGTGTTGAAAGAAATATAGATTCATGTGTTGAATGGGATAAATATTCATTTGTTGAATAGAATAACGTATTATTAAAATATAAAGCCGTGTTGATTAGAGATGCGTTATTTTGACGCGAACGATATTTATATCGATTTTATTCGTTGTATAATGAATATTGAAAAGTGATTTCAAAATTAAATATTTTGAAATGAAATTCAAATTGAATTAGATTAAAAATTCGAATTGAATAGGAAGTGAATTTGAATTTGAATAAAATAGAAATGAATTCAAATTGAATTAAATAGAAATTGAATTGAAAACGATTTCGAAATGAATTGAATTGAAAACGATTTCGAAATGAATTGAATTGAAAACGATTTCGAAATGAATTGAATTGAAAACGATTTCGAAATGAATTGAATTGAAAACGATTTCGAAATGAATTGAATTGAAAACGATTTCGAAATGAATTGAATTGAAAACGATTTCGAAATGAATTGAATATAAAACGAATTCAAATTGAATTGAAAGCAAATTGAAATGAATTCAAATTGAATTGAAATTTGAATTGAATAGAAATGAATTTTAAAACGAATTTATAAAGGAGAATTCAATTTTGATTTGAATTGAAATGGAAGTTGAAATTGCTTTTGAAACGAATTCAAAACTATTTATAAAATTCGTTTTAAATAGAAATCGACGAAATATATCATATATATATATTATATATATATATAATGGCCTGAATAGAACGCGTCGCGCCGCGGCAGTTCGTGAATTTCGACCATTTATTTCAAACGGACATTGCGGGAGATCCGACCGTCGGATTCTCCTAAAACCGGAACCGTTGGGTTCGTATCGAAAAGAGCTTTCCAATGAATGTTAGAAACTTGAAATCTAACGGTTGGATTTGGAATTATGTCGAAATCAAATTTGAAAAAGGTCGCTGTAAGTGCAGTTCGATGGCCATTGTTGGAAATCGACTGTACGGGCCTTGATAAAATTATTAAAAATATTGATAATTTGTGTAAAATCATAATATGTGAATTGGAAAGAACTGGGATAAAAACTCCACATTTGAAAAGATAAAAATAGATTTTTATCGAAATGAACTAGTTTTGAACTAGAATTAAAATCAATTTATTTTTGAAATAAATAAATTGAATTTGAAAGTGATTTTAAAAATAATCAATATTCCCAATATGTGAATTGGACTGGAGTTGAATCGAAATTATCTTCGGGATATTTCGATGTTGGATTTCGTGACTATACAAATATTGATATGGGGATTTGAAAGATATATTTTATATCGTTATTTCCAATACGATATTTGTTGGTTTCAGAATTTGATATTGAATATAAGTCGATATATTTTCTATTCAGAGCCTTGTATTTAATATCAAATGTGATTTGGGTTTATCGTGAATCGTGTTTTAGATGACATTGGTTCTTTAACCCAGTTAATTGCAGGATGTTGATTTTTGAAAAGATTAAAACTAAGTGGGGTTTTAATGAATCTTTAATTAGATTAAAAATGTGAATTGATAATTTAAATTATCAAATCTGAAAGGTGATCGAGAATGGAGTACCACCAGTTTTGCTCCAAAGCGATAGTTAAATCTTTAATTAGATTTGAACGTGAAATGGTAATTAATTTTACCGATAACACCGTGGTGTTAGATATGGAGTATTACCAGTTTTGCTCTATGGGATATACAGGTTGGGATTGGGAAATAAAATAAATAATTACTTCGGTGTGGTTCGCTAATCCCGACTAGTTTGAAATGATATCCAAAGGAAGATTATAGGATAAATTTAGAAGAATTTATCTTGGATAAAATTAATGGGAACATTTCCCTAAGAATGTGATTTTATGAATAAAAGAATATTCTGAATTGGAATGAGGCATTTGTTGTGTTTGTGTAACATTCGTTTATTATATACGTGGGTGATTCAGAAAGGCCGGGTTTACACCCATTCTGAATAACCGATTCGACGAGATGTCGAAGATGAAGACGGTGGTTGAAGACCGGAAGTCTTCACATCGTTTGGGTGATTACTGATGATCTTGATTGGGCTGTACACCCAGGATGAGGGAATCAGTTGGTGATCGTCCAGACGTACCTGGAGATGGATGGATATGCGAGGAAAGTGCCTCCGGTTTCGTTCAGACCCAGAACGAACTTGTAAATGGATTGTGTGTCTGACACTAGATTTTATTCTGTGTTGATTGATCTCTATTAAATATACATCTGTTTGGCGGCGGAGAATTTATTCTCTTGCTTAACGCCCTTCTCTGAGACGTACGAGCTCAGAGGTTGTATATCGATGGACATCAGTCGCATGGAGTGAATTGCCAGTGTGGCATGCGTAAGTGGCAATTGATCAAGGCTTCTGTTGAAAAGCAAAGTCTTGTGGTTGATGATCAAAGCACGGCCTGTGTGGCGTAGCTTTGTGTATAACGTGAATTCGCGAGCCTCACACCTCGGTATGAGTCAAAAACGGGATACGGACCCAAGGAGTGCACGGCGTTTCTTTCTAGCCATGGTGGTGTCAGTGACCTACCAGCCCTGACATTTATATACTTTTCACCTGTGTGGTTGTTGGATACGAGGCGCCTCGGATATAGGTCTGTAAGGACCGGGAAACGTGTGTTCAGGAATTGCCAATCCTCAAAAGTAAGAGAGGACCGGCCTTGGAGGATCCAGGGATTGCTGTGTGCGGTCCCGAGGCATTTGCTAGAGTGTCTCGAACGCGGAGAGGAGCTTGCCCCTTGCCTCGGCTCATGACGGAATCCAATTTCCAATACGTGATATTGCAGTTTTAATTGTAGAACTAGTATGGCGACATGATAGATGGTACCCATGCCGCCTATGATTGATATTTATGATGTGAATTGTTTTGACACTATACACCTATAATAGTATCAAATAATGTGATTTAAACGTATCAAGCATGCTTTGGCTGTTATAAGGGAAAACCCTATCCTCCGGCTTGCGTTGCATTGTGTGATGGGACCTGGGTCTTATAACAGCTTCATTTTTCTTTATTTAGCATTGCGCTGTTTGTTCTATGCACTGGTATCCTTGGGAGGAAACCCGTTCCGTGTTATACGGCGTGGTCCCTTGATTTACCTAACTTTAAAATCAATATTAATAACTGTTTTAGTTCTCACACCAGTCACATGACTGACCTGGAGTTTATTGTTTTAACCTAAACTCTGGGTGCCCCTATTTTCCGCACGGGCAGCTAGTAGTTTTGGTTTTGCAGATTTATATTCGCAGGGTCCTGATTTACAGCTGGAACGATGCTCGGAAAGCTCTGTATCCGTGTATCACTTTCAGTTGTGTTTTGTATATTTTTCCGCTGCTAGGTAATCTGTTGTAATCTCTAATATTTGTCGAATGTAATTTATTTATTCATACTCTATATATTCTTGTATCTGATGGAATTGTTGTAATAACAATGAAATGTTCTTCCGTCTGCGTTCTATTTTGTCTTGTCCTCAATTCTATCCGTGCTTTCCTTCACAGGGAAGTTCGGGTCGTCTCACCCGACTAGTTTTGAATTGATATTCAAAGAAGATTAAAGAATAAATTTAAAGAATTCATCTTTGATAAAATTAATGGGAACCTTTCCCAAAGTATAAGAATATTTGAATAAAAGAATATTCTGAATTGGAATGAGGCGTATGTTGTGTTTGTGTAATACTTGTTTATTATATACGCGAGTTATTCAGAAAGACCGGGTTTACCCCATTCTGAATAACTGATTCAACGTGGTGTCGAGGATGAAGACGGTGGTTGAAGACCGGAGGTCTTCACATCGTTTGGGTGATTACTGATGATCTTGATTGGGTTGTACACCCAAGAGGAGGGAATCAGTTGGTGATCATCCAGACGTACTTGGAGACCGAAGCCTCCGGTTTCGTTCAGACCCAGAACGGACTTGTAAATGGACTGTGTGTATGACATTGGATTTTATTCTGTGTGATTGATTTCTATTAAATATATATATGTTTGGCGGCGGAGAATTTATTCTCTTGCTTAACGCCCTTCTCTGAGACGTAAGAGCTCAGGGGTTATACATTGATGGATATCAATCGCATGGAGTGAATTGCCTGTGTGGCATGCCTAAGTGGTAATTGATTAAGGCTTCTGTTGAAAAGCAAAGTCTTGTGGTTGATGATCAAAGCACGGCCTGTGTGGCATAGATTAGTGTATAACGTTGATTCGCGAGCCTCACACCCCGGTTGTGAACCAGAAACGGGAGAGGACATCAAGGAGGACATGCGTTTCTTTCTAGCTATGGTGGTGTCAGTGACCTACCAGCTCTGACATTTATATTATTTTCACCAGTGTGGTTGTTGCTGTTGCGAGGCGCATCGGATATATCGGTGACTATGTGGAGCCGATGGAGTCATTTGTCTCACTTACGCCCCAAAGGGTGGGGAAACACAGTGTTCAGGCATTTTAATCCACATCAGTAGATCGGCCCTGACGATCCAAGGTGCAGTTGCGGCTGTTCCTGAGACATGGTAGGCTATATTGTCTCGAAACGGTGAGGACGATCCCTGGCCTCGGTTTACAGATGGAAATCCAACTTCCAATAAGTGACATGTGCAGTTTTGATTGTAAAGCCTAGTATTGGCGACATGATATATGGTACCCATGCCGTCTATGATTGATACTTATGACTGAAATTGTTTTTGACACTATACACTTATAGTAATAATAAAAGATGAAATTTAGCGTATCAAGCATTCTTTGGCTATTATAAGGTAAAACCATATCCTCTGGCTTATGTTGCATTGTGTGATGGGACGTAGGTCTTATATTAGCTACATTGTTCTTTATTTAGCATTGCGTTGTTGTTTTATGCACTGGTATTCTTGGGAGGAAACCCGTTCCGTGTTATACGGTGTGGTCCCTTGACTTACCTAACTATAAAATAAAGATAAATAACTGTTTTAGTTCTCACACCATCACATGACTGACCTGGAGTTTATTGTTTTAACCTAAACTCTGGGTGCCCTTATTTTAACACGTGCAGCTAGTAGTTATGGTTTTGCAGATTTATATTCACAGGAACCTGGTTTACAGCTGGAATGATATCCGGAAAGCTCTGTATCCGTATATCTCTTTCAGTTCTGTATTGTATTATTTTTCTGCTGCTATGTAATGTATTGTAATCTCTGATATTTTGTGATGTATATTATTTATTCATATTCTGTATATTCTTGTATTCTGATGTAATTGTTGTAATAAACAATGAAATGTTCTTCTGTTTGCGTTCTGATTTGTCTTGTCCTCAATTCAATCCGGGATTTCCTTACCGGGGAAGTTCGGTTTGTTTCTTTAATGTACTCTGATATTGTAAGTTTTATTTAAAGCTCTCAATGAAGATTTATTTCTATATTATATTTTGTTCCGCTGCGATGTGAGACTCTGTGTTGTGTTGGTTCTTCTTCTTCTTCTTCTATTCCTATTTTTTTTTCTTCCTTATCTCACCCTCTAAATTCTTTCTAATAACGTTCCAGAGTTTTCGGTGTTGGAAGATCGGCATGAGGTACGGTATATGTATTTGTGTCGATTTTCGAGGCAAAAAACCTGGGTCGTTACACTGCATATATATATATATATACGTATTAACGGCATACGTATGCCCAAATACGTTCATTGTCTCGATGGTTGGTCGACTGCCTCATTATTACACTACAGTCATTCAGTTTTTGCGGTATTATTCACAAGCCAACATATATGTATATGTGTATACTCAAATATGCATATATATGAATATGTGTGGTGTCCACTTGTTCAAATTATGAAATTAAAATATACTTTCTTTGTTGATTTGGACTGGAAACCCCTTAGCCTCAACCGTTTGGCATGATTTATGAACTGGATAATTGCTTTGTAAACACCATGGGGTCACGGGTCCAAACATGACACTTGTTATATCATTATCACTGTTATATGCATGTGTTCCTATAACTGGCATCTGTAAGCACACTTAGCATGGGGCATTGGTCAAATACCTGTAGTTGTGGCATTTTACATGGTTGTGAACCATGCAAATTTTTTGAACCGAATTAGTGATCAAGATCTGTACACTCTGATCAGATTTCTTGGTCTAAATGCCTGATCTCACTAATTTATATTAATTGTTGCATGACCATTTGTTTTACTATTTTTAGTTTTAAATGTGTACACCATGATTGTGACTAATCTTACTGGGTATTTGGCCTCTCTCTACCACAAACATAGCCATTACCCTGTTCTCCCTTGTATAAACTGGAGAAACATACCCGGAGCACACGTTTCGTCCACGCACACATGCCTTGTGGAAACTGTAGCACCTATTGCCTTAATATAAGGATTTTGCAATTGGCTTATATTTCGGAATTTCTAGTATCTGCATATAAAAGTTGGATTAACCATTATTTGTTAGTTCCTTGTTGAAATTATTTTACTTGAATAATTATAAATCCTGACTCGAGTGTTTTATGTTTTTGCATCCAACGCTAGGGTCAGACCCTGAGCGTTAAAGAGTTAAAGATTTCATCTTGGGATTTGAAGATAGACAAAGCTGAGGATTCCAAATGAGGCGCACTCTGAAGATTTATTAAAGTATTCATTTCCTGTTTTCAAAATTGTATGTTTACATTCCGCTATATGTAAAAATCTTTATATATAAGTTTCTAATTAATATATAAAAGATTATTTTGTCGTTACATACTATATTATCTATTATTCTATGTTCTGTGTTGATTTTAAATTTTAAACTCTGTAAACTAAATAATGATCCGTCGGTTTGGTCGTTATAAGTTGGTTAAATCGCCAATTTGAAGCGATCAAAAAGGCGGGATGTTACAAGTGGTATTAGAGCTTTGGTTTATTCAAAGCATGGCTTATTGAGTTTAAAATGAATAATATCGACACTAAAAAGGGCGGATTTTGAAAATAAAAAGATTTCGAAATAAAATTTTGAAAGTATAAATAATTTTGAAAGATAAATTATTTTGAAAATAATATTTTGAAACTGGTATTTTAAAAATGATACAGCTGAAACGCAAAAATTATTTTGAGATTTAATTTTTTCGGAATCCCCAGTCTTCGAGTCCAGATCTGTAAGAGCTTTTCTTCACTAAGTCCCCCTAGATTTGAATCTCGAATCCATCATCGAATAATATTCGGGTAAGATAAGTATAAAAGAATCGAAGAATAAATTTCTCTAGTTATGTATTTTAGCAGTCCAAGATAACCGAAAATGATTGGAAATTAGAATTCCAATATGAATGTAAATGATAGAGGAAATTGGAAATCGTTTCAGAAATGAAACAACGAACTTTATTTTGAAATTGGAATATAAATTAATAAAATTAAAAAGGGGTATAGTTGGAATTCGATTGTGCCAAAGTTTTGGCAAGATAATTTATAATTGGTTTTGAACCAGTAATGTATGATCGAATATATGAATTCAATAGTAAAATACGAACTTGTTAATTTATTAACAAGAAATTAATTGTGAACAAGAAGTGTAAGTGAAGCGACATATGAACGAAGATTGTGATGAGACTTGAACTGATATATAAATGAAATCAACACTAATTTAATAAGACGAGTCTATATTCCTGTAAAAGGGATAATATTTACTTTATAGAAGTAAATAACGCTTGATAGCAAAAATGTTGCAAATGAAACTAAGTATAGAAGAAATGAAGTTGACCGGTACGGTGAGATTATACTGAAGTTCAGAATATAATCAAATGAGATTTTCCGAAGTTCGGAACATGGTATCGAATAACAAATTTATTCAAAAAGAAGGTTATGCCTGGAATCAATTTTTTCGAATTTCAGGGAAATATTATTTACATTCCATTTTTATTTAAAATTTAATATATTATTAATAAATTGGTTATTCAGATTAGAGAATAAGTATAATTTCAAAGAAATATTTTGAAATCGTGAATTATGGTTACAATCAACGAGTATTGTAAAAGAAATAAATTCTTAACTTGAAATTGGAAATTACGAGAATGAATGTTTTGTTGATGTTCAAAGTTGTGAATTTTATCTATTTCAAAGTTAATAATGTTGTTCAGTTAAGGTCCGAGAGGTAAATATACCCACAACTTGATTAACTTCATTGTTGATTAAAGAAATGGACGAGGTTCGATAGCAAGAATAATTAAGTGGAGTAAGTAAATGAATGTCGGCAGTTAAGTGGGAATAGCGATATTTTATTTAATTTCTATTTTAATCCAAATAACAAATTTAGAGATGTTCTCTATGAGTATAACATATATTTTCTATAGAAAATAAAGGTTTGTGAATATATGAAAATATTTTCCAATAATAATGAATATAATAATTGGAAATGTTTTCAAAAGATAGTGAGAGGCTAATGGGGTTTGATAAATCAAAATGGTAAGAACTGAAGAATAAAAATTCGCACGACGAGAACGAAAAGTAGTAGAATGTAAGAGAAATAAATTTGTGAATTGAATTCGAGAATTGCGCAAGCAATGATTTGAAAAGAAATTAAGAAATGAAGTTAAGAAATCTAGAAACTGATTGGAGATTAGTTAAGTTGAATAATTTCCTGGGTGTTGATCTGATGTCAGTTTCGGCCTTCGGGATCGATACTTAGGGAATTGTTCGCTTGTTAATTTACGGTCGAGTAATGTGAACATAGAAGAGAAATAGTGCTTGTATGAAAAATTTGGAAAATTCTGAAATTTTGGGAGTATAGGGATTTGAGTTAAGCAATGAATTTAAAAATTGGAAATTGGAAGAAAATTGGGTTTATAACCCGTAGATTTGTAAATCTGTGTATGAAAAGATATTTATTATCTGGGTTGGTTGAGAAATCAAAACTGAAATTTTAGAATTAGAATGGAAATTTGAGGATATTCGATTTTAGATATTGAAAATAGATGTTCCGAGAATGTGTGTAAGAATTCATTGAATTTGGAAATTAATGATTTGGAAGGTATTTGATTTTAAATAAAATGTTATATGATGGAATTCATATGAAAATAAAGTATTTGGAAAATTGTAAGTATAATTTATGAGAAGTATGAAATGAAGTACTATATGTATATAGTATTATATGTTTTCAAAACAAAATAAGGAAAGTACCTTCCTCCTTTGAATTTTGAGTTTAGTTGAGATTTGCTCCTGGTGATAGTAGGTTGTCCGGACATAAAACTCGAGTTGTCTTAAAGAACACGACCATGTAGTGTAATTCGCAGGGCTGTAGATGGCCTACGACGGACGGATGTTTCTTGGGGGAACCAAGCGTAACCATTGTATCGGCTGCGATCTACAGTCGTGATGATGGCGTAATCCGCAGAACTGTGAAAGCTTACGGGTATGGATGTTTCTTGAGGGAATCAGGCGTAACCATTGTGTACCTGCGGTCCAGATGGCATATCTACAAGTGAAAGAGATGTAACCACTAAGGTTACTAAAGGTAGAATGGAGCCATGCGATGTTGAGATATCTCAGTGATGTAGATCCACCTGTTTTGATGCAGCACTATGTCTTTGTGACTGGATTTGTCTTCATGACATGATGTCCCTTTGTGACTTGATTGATCCTCGTGACTTGTTCATCTTCCTAATTAGATGATTTATTTTCATGAGTGAGATAGAGCTATCAACGCTCAGTAACCTCAGATTTTCTTTTGATTCTAAAATATTTTCCATTGATCTGTCCATGACGAAATTCGTAGGGAAGTGATTTCCTACGGGTACGGATGTTTTCTGGGGGATCCAGACGAAACCATTGTGTATCTGCGATTCATGAACAATCAACATTATCAATATCACATTAGTACTTTCCATATCTGTCTCTTTAAAAAGGAATTTTAGAAATATTATTACTGGGAGTTGAAACAAGGATATTTAGTACTTGGAGATTTTAGCCGTGCGCCTGCCCAGCGTATGTCTAACATCTGTAAGAACGAAAACAGACTTGTCGAACTTCGAGTTATCAAATATTTTCAAATCAATAATTTGGAATTAGAATATATCTGACTTAATAAGTAAGAAAGTGGATTTCGGAGTATTTTTCAAACCCATAGTTTTGAAATAAAAATACTAATATTTCTACATGAATTTCGTGTTAAATATAAAAGGATTATAAAATAAAAAAAAATCGGATTTTGGAAATTTTCAAGTCGATAATTTGTGACTTGAATGTTATTACACTCTTCGATGAGTGTTGGAAAAGTTAAATGGATTGAATGTAAGAGATTTGATTGAACTTGGAGTGTAAGGAATAAGTGGAACAATGGATAAGTAAATATTGACAGATGAGGTTTATAAAGAGAATTGGAACAATTTGAAATGCATAAATCCAACTTATGCGGGTTAATTTGAAATAGAATTTGAAATATTGAGTATAGTTCAAAGAGTGGAAATAAATAAAACCGATTCGGAAAATAAAGAAAAATCATATTTGATCAAATTGTTCTCTAAATATAAGGAAGGAAATTTGATTTCTGAGTTATTTGAACATAATGAATAAATAAAGAAGGTCGATAGCTTAAATATCGATATTTAAATTTAGTCGTGAATAAATTTCACCCAAATATGAAAAATGAAGTATATAGTGATATAACTTTAACGATGTCTCCTTTTCGAGGATGAAAAGTTTTAAAGGGGGGAAGGTAGTAACATCCCAAAACTTTCGACAACTGAAATGGGAAAATAATTGAAGATTTAGCTATGAACAATTTTTTTTTATTGATGGTGGAGTTAGAAATAAGAAATTAAATATATTGTTTGAGTTGAATTGAATTTAGTATTTAATTTAGAACAGTTGGTTGAGAATCAAACATTTATTTTTGAGTATTTGAATTTAAATGGCTTAAAATTCGATTCAAAAATATAGATGGTTGAAATGAAAAAAATACGTTGTTAACGAATTGAAAATTTTATTGGATAAAATATATGGGAAATTAGCTTGAATATGTGTTTATTATTGGATATAAAGAAATAGAAATTTAACGGTTCAAATTTGGAATCGAGCGAAGTTGGAATATAATCGTTGAATAGATAAATAATTTGAAAATAAAATATCGTCATATGTAAGAAAAATCAGAATCTAACTAGAATAATTTAATTGGATTTAGAACATTGAAATATAGAGATTCGCCAAATTTCGTTGAGATTGGAGTCTATTTATGATAATACAAAAAAAATTAAAATGTAGCGATAATTTGCGGTAGGATTAGATTTTATGGGGTACAAATAAATAAACCTCTTCTCCGTATGTCGCCTCCCCAAATATAACCTACCTTAGAAAATTATCCGTCGACCTATTACCTAAAAAGTTGCGCTACCCTAAACCTATGAATTTACATTGTTCTTATCTTTCTCATTTCTTTCCTATAAATCAGCGTATTCTTCCCCAGTTTCATTGAGGAAAATCCACTCTTTTCCCTAATCCATTTTAATGGCCACCGCAACTCCAACTTCCCTTCTCCTTTATTAATTAACAGTCAAATTATGGTCAGTAAAAATTGATCACGAGTTTCCCCTTCTCTTTCATTGGCCGAATTCATTTACCCTAAATCATTTCTTCCTCCTCGCCAACAATCGAAGCTGCGTCAATTCATTCCTCGATCCCCTAATTACCCATTTGGTGCCACCGCAAGCACCACCTGAACCCGTATTTTTGCTTCCTTTCCGGCATGTAGCCGTGCATGGTTTAAAGAGAAGGAACAGACAAAGTCATCAATTTTCTCCTCTGTTTGACAGCACCAAGCCGCCTCATTTCCGAATTGTCGAGCCTCGCTTCTCCTTCGTCACTGCTGTTTTAAGGTGAGCATTCACTCACGATTTATACTATTTCAAGTGATTTAATTTCAACCCATACAAAAAAATGATAGTTGTCCTTGTGGTTGTTGATGTAGTGATATTCGCTGCTTTATGATGCTGCTCTAAATTAGATACATGCCTGGTTATTATAAATTTAGCTTATTCCTGGTTTTCACCCTGAAATACATGCCTTAAAACTGCGTGATTTGCCGCGAACTATTGGGTTAGAAGTATTGTATTAGTACTTGGTCATAAACATTTCATGTTGTTGTTATTGAAATCTATGAAACTTGATACATACCCGAAGGTTCCCTAATTTTTGACAGTTGAATGTGTATTGTTTACCTTTGTATTTGATGGTCACCCTGTTTTGCTAATACTGATTACACAGTCTCGTCTCTTTTTGAATTCAGTGGCACACCACCACTTTACACATATAGATACACATTACCTATTGAGTATTTATCATATACTGTTTTTATATATATCTTGGTTCTTAAAGGTGTTGCTGTTGAATGTATATCATATATTAGCTTATGGATAAATTGTGACAAGGTATTAGTGAAGGGTTTATTAACAATTTATAAATAATACAGTGTACATTATCAGACCTTTTCAACCAAATCAATATACTTTGTTATAATTTGTGAAATTTGCGTAAGTATCAAAACAACGTATCGCAGCGAAAGTTTTTTTTCAGATAAAAAAATGTAATAAATTATTATCCGCTAAAATGTAGCTATACATTATAACAAAATGTAATAAATTCATCCATCTAAAATAGCGGGGTACAAATTATTATCAGCTTGTCTTCAAATGTGTGATATGGTACTAAGTTATGTTTATTATCAGTTAATATCTGCTATTTATGATCTGGAGATTATATAGCGAAACTAATTATATGTAGAATGTCCACATATATGCATGTATGTGTTGATACTCGAGTTCCATCTCCATCGAGTTATCACCAAATTGCATTAACCATCAAAGTACTATCAAATTTGGTGTCTCGCATTCTGATATCAAATGGGAAATCAGAATCGTCTTATAATCATGTATACATAACATGTTTAAGTAATATTTTACATTAGGCCATATGAGATATTTCAGTAACTTCTTACCTTAGTAACTTGGTTTTGAGTAGATTCCAACTTAAAAAATGTGTTTGATATATTAAAATTAGGGTATATTAATTACCTTATATCAACAAAATTATGGATATCCACTGAGGTACATTGTTTATACCCAAAATCTTCCATGTTTATTAGCACATAAAATTATATTAATTTAAAGGCCTATTTGCCATACATAGGATATTGCTGCTGCATATTTTGATCACCTGAAATAGAGATGTGCATCTCACTTTTTCACTATTTTTCATGCACCTGCATATATTATCTGTAATATGGTCCATTTGGTCAAGTCATTCCAGTTGAATCTCTCAACATATGTATGCACCTAAGTTTAGATGCTCGTATACATACATTTACTCAATACCCCGTTGATACTGGGTTCACTGGTTTTCTTTAGTTGAACTAGATTGCTTATGTTACTGAGATTCTTTTGACCAGAAATCAAGTCCTTAGTTTATCACCATCAAGTACCCCGTGCATTTTATTTTAATACAAAATGAGTACTGAAACTCAGTATACAAATTCAAACATACATGATAATATAACATGTGTATATTCCCTATCATGGTAGTGAGGAAATCCTTGGTGAGTTGTAGTCTGAATTGTATCTGTTGAATATACTTTGATCACATCATCTAGTTTACAATCCGAATATTACTGTATGATGTTGAGTGGATCATGCCTCATAGATGCTACCCTTAACTTCATAAACTACATATAAGTGATGCTCCTCATTACCATGTCAATTAAGATTTTGGTAGAAATACAATGCAATGTACAAGGACTGTATACCACATATTGTCACATACACACTTAAAGATATTAAACTTCTAAAATGTTGAACCATCCTGTGAATAAGAGATAGCACTATGGCAAACTTATTTTTAGAAAGATGCATGATTTTTTTCATGCTGTAGCCGATTGATGCTTTGTATCATATCTTCTATTGTAACACTTATTTTCTTCATTTTGTTTGTAATATTTGACCAATGAGTAAGTTAACAACAAGCAGGTTTAGCATGTAAACTAAGCAAAATTTAGATAACAATCCAACATGAAGATTCATACTTGTCTTGTAAAAGCTCCTTCTAAAAAAAACACAGTGGCTTGATTTCGGGAATATACGTGGAGGCCAATTACATACGTGTATATATGTACCTATGTATATATATATATATACGTATTAACGGCATACTTATGCCCAAATACGTTCACTGTCTCGATGGATGGTCGACTGCCTCATTATTACACTACTGTCGTTCAATTTTTGCGGTATTATTCACAGACCAACATATATATGCTTATGTGTATACTCAAGTATGCATATATATATATATATGTATGGTGTCCACTTGTTCGAATTATGAAATTAAAACATACTTTCTTTGCTGATTTGGACTGGAAAGCCCTTAGCCCCAACCGTTTGTCATGATTTATGAACTGGATAATTTCTTTGTAAACACCATGGGGTCACAGGTCCAAACATGACACTTGTTATATCATTATCACTGTTGTATGCATGTGTTCCTATAATTGGCATTTGTAAGCACACTTAGCATGGGGCATTGGTCAAAAACCTGTAGTTGTGGCATTTTACATGTTTGTGAACCATGCAAATTTGTTGAACCGAATTGGTGTTCATGACCTGTACACCCTAATCAGATTTCTTGGACTAAATGCCTGATATCACTAATTTATATTAATTGTTGCATGACCATTTGTTCTATTATTTTTAGTTTTAAATGTGTACACCATGATTGTGACTTATCTTACTGGGTATTTGGCCTCTCTCTACCACGACCATAGCCATTACCCAGTTCACCCTTGTATAAACTAGAGAAACATACCCAGAGGACACGTTTAGTCCATGCACACATGCCTTGTGGGAACTGTAGCACCTATTGCCTTAATAGATGGATTGTGCAATTGGCTTATCTTTCGGAATTTCTAGTATCTTCATATAAAAGTTGGATTAACCATTATTTGTTAGTGCCTTGTTGTAATTATTTTACTTGAAAAATTATAAATCCTGACTCGAGTGTTTTATGTTTTTGCATCCAATGCTCGGGTCAGACCCTGAGCGTTACAGAGTTAAATATTTCATCTTGTGATTTGAAGATTGACAAAGCCGGGGATTCCAAATGAGGCACACTCTGAAGATTTATTACAGTATTCATTTCCTGTTTTCAAAATTGTATTTTTACATTCCGCTGTATATAATAATCTTTATATAAAAATTTCTAATTAATATATAAAATATTATTTTGTCGTTAAATAACATATTTTCTATTATTTTATGTTCTGTGTTGATTTTAAATTTTAAACTCTGTACGCTAAATAACGATCCGTCGGTTTGGTCGTTTTAAGTTGGTTAAATCGCCAATTTGAAGCGGTCAAAAAGGCGGGACGTTACAGTTGAAGACCTGAGTACTTCACATCGTTTGGACGATTATTGATGTTTTGATTGGGTTGTACACCCAAGACAAGGTAATAAGTGGTGATCGTCCAGATGTACTTAGAGATCGACCAGATATGTGAGGACCTCTCTCCTGTATTAGACATATGAACGAGGAATAAGGTGCCTCCAATTTCGTTCAGACCCAGGACAGACTTGTAAATGGATGTGTGTCTGACATTGGATTTTATTCTGTGTTAATTGATTTCTATTAAATATACATTTATTTGGTGGTGGGAAATTTATGCTCTTGCTCAACACCCTTCTCTGAGACGTACGAGATTAGAGGTTATATATCGATAGACATCAGTTGCATGGCGTGAATTGTTAGTGTGGAATGCAGAGATGCAGTGATCAAGGCTTCTGTTGAAAAGCAAAGTCTTGTGGTTGATGATCAAAGCACGACTTTAAATAGCATGTCTTTGCGTATAGCGTTAATTAGCGAGCCTCACACCCGGTAAGAGTCAAAAACGGAATCGGACTGCAGGGAGTGCACGACGTTTCTTTCTAGCTTTGGGTGGTGTCATGGAATAGAGCTCAGACATTTATATTTTTTAGATATGTGGATGATGGATTGCGAGGCGCCTCGAATATATCGATCACGAAACGAATTGAAAAAAAAACTCATAGCAAAAAGAAGTGGTACTGAGATCATTTGTCCACTACTAGGCCGATGGATAGATCCGATAGGACCGGGAAACGTGTGTTCAGGAATAATTAATCCTAAAACATAAGGGAAGACCGGCCCTGAAGCATCCAAGGGTTCACTGCGAAGGATCCTAAGGCATTTGCTAGAGTGTCTCGAATCAGTGAGGAGCCCTCAGTAGCCTCGACTCATAGCTGGAATCCACTTTCCAATATGTGACATTTCGGTTTTAATTGTAGAACCTAGTATGGCGACATAGTAGCATGGGATACTATGCCGTCTATGATTGATACATTTATATCTGAAGTTGGTTTGACACTATACACTTATAGTAATATCAAAATGATTTGTTTTAAACGTACCAAGCATATTTGGCTATTATAAGGTAAAACTCTATCCTACGGCTTGCGTTGCTTTGTGTGATGGGACCTGAGTCTTATAATAGCTTCATTTTTCGAAAATCATTGCATTGTTTGTTTTATGCACTGGTATTCTTGGGAGAAACCCATTCCGTGTTATACGACGTGATCCCTTGATTTACTTTATTTATAAAGTAAATTTTAAAATAATTGTTTTAGTTCTCACACCAGTCACATGACTGACCTGGAGTTTATTGTTTTAAGCTAAACTCTGGGTGCTCCTATTTTCCACACGGACAACTAGTAGTTTCGGGTTTTGCAGATATTTCTTTTCCAGGATCCTGGTTTAAAGCTAGAGCTATATTCAGGAAGTTTTGTATCCGTGTATTTCTTTCAGTTGTATTTGTTAATGTATTTCCGCTGCGCATTGTATTAATTTTCAGCTGCAATTGCAATTTAATTTCTGAGATTTTTCTGATGTATATTATTTATTCATACTCTGATGTAAATTGTTGTAACAACTATGAAGTGTTCTATTGTTTGTGTTCTGATTTGTCCTGTTCTCAACTCAATCCGGTATTTCCCGAAAGGGAGAGTTTGGGTCATTTCAGAATAGCTTCGTAGGGTATACGTGAGGCATGGTTTGATTTGATATGATGTTTTTACTGATTATTATATTCTACCCCTATTTACCGCTTTACATGTTGGGAATTTAATATTCGTACCGATAAACACGAATCCCAAACATAATGAAAATGAACACAGTATTGTGCCTTGATGTTCTGGTCCCAACAAAATTTGTTTCATTGAATTCTGACTCCGTTTGCACAACGACGTTATCTTAATTCCAATTTATTCACCAGTTCACATTTTAAATATCACACACTCACAAAACAATTCCAATTGGCTCCAAACTGAAAATCTAGCAATAATTGTCCCTACGTATTCCAAAAAAAATCGGTTCATCAAAAACGGAGGTCGTTTGGAAGACGGCTACTTCTAAAACTTATATAATATTTATTTAATATTAATTTAATCCAAATAGTTAAATTAAATAATAATAAATTATTATTGTCGTATATATCCAAATAAAATAATATATGGTTTCAATTATAAACCAATATGGAATTATAACTCAACACTAATATTTTTGAGTTAAACGATATCCAAATTCTATTGAAATTCCTATTTATTTATTAAATAAACTTTATCGTTTATAAATGAATCCCTAACGACTATTTTAAATTTTGATTTGGGTGTAACATACAATATATAAGATAAAATTTCAATTTTTCTCTTTCATCAGAAAATTATAATCAAATAGATTCAAACATTCTTTGTTTCACAAATTTCCGACTTATGATGGATTATGTATATTCAATTGAAGTTCAAAACTCAATTATATGACCTACCACGACGCTGCAGGTTCGTTTTAAATTAAATATGAACGTTCAATCATCATTTACTAATGAATTCTATATTAAAAATCCATTAATAATTCCAATTATAGTACTTAAAATAGATTTAAAAATTCAATTCAAATAGCTAAAAAATCCGAGTCTTTACAATTCTCTTTTAATTGAGTGTGTCAACAACATTTATTTTACCCAGCTTATAAGTTTTGTCTTCTTTCTCTTGTTGATTAAATGCCAATTTATTATCATAATCTATACTAGATTTTATCAAAATTAATATTCCAAATCTAAACTTCAAAAGATTGTTACATCAAGACCATGACAATTACAAATTAACCATTTGAATTGTATTTTGCTTGTTGCTTTAATTTCTTTTCCATTAAAGCT
The DNA here is from genome assembly GCA_030737875.1 of Allium sativum. Classification (NCBI taxonomy): domain Eukaryota; kingdom Viridiplantae; phylum Streptophyta; class Magnoliopsida; order Asparagales; family Amaryllidaceae; genus Allium; species Allium sativum. The sequence goes on along the minus strand of CM060919.1, from coordinate 790,233,358 downwards.
CTTATATGCAAACATTTAATAACCTTTTCATCGTTTATTTTTGCTAAAACTCATATTTATAGTTTGTTTAACAGAGAACTAATGAACATTTATACATCAATTTTTTTTCAATTAGAATGTAATTCTAGTCCACATATAAGAGATTAAACAGTTTTTCAGATTTTCCTCTTTCAAATTATTTTGTCATATGTCAACAGTTCATCTTGATGGGTTTCTAAATATTCTTGGTCTTTTGTTTTATTTTTCTTACATATTATTCTACAGAAGTATATTTCTTTTGTTAAGTCTTTTCTTCCATGTTCTTATTTTCCAATCTTGACATTCCTAAGTGTTGCTTCTATAAATGTCCTTTGTGTCTATTTTATTCATCGAATGATGCTAATTCTTGCAAACATTTTCAGATTCGAATAATAACACCTACACATAAATGGCCTTAATTACTTCCTCGATAGTTTTCATTTTCACCTATTGATCATTTATTGCTCTTTTGAATTTCAAAATCTCATACATACAAATACGGAAGTTTATTCTATTTAACTAAAGATATCCTTCCATTTTTTTCTGAAACCTTAGTATATTCTTAAGCTATGGGATCTAATTTGTCCTAATTACTAACTATTCCAACAGACACTTATTTCAAATTCTTTCAATTCATTTCTCCCTTATGTTTTCCGTAAATGATAGTTAAATTACCATTTAATTTCCATTAACTGCCTATAAAATTCCGGAGTTTCTTTCCTTTTCACTATCTCAACTTTACATTCCTTATAAGCTAATAGGCCTCTAAATTGATAAGGAAGCCGCTAGATCAACTCCCTGGTTTCTAGGGTTTTTAAAAAATTAGGGTCAATCCTTTTCTAGAAGGACCTATATGTATTATTTCTAAAGCTACGTGTACTTACAACAATAAACTTACACATAGTATTTTGAAAATCCTTTTTCAAAATAACAAGTACGCCTCTTATACGTATATTTCCCCTTAATCAGGTAACCTATGCTCCGATACCAAATGTAACAAAACACCTGAAATGGTATAACACATAAGAGCATATTAAAGTGAAATCAGAATCTCACGCAGTGGAAAGAATAAAATATAATGACTTAAAATAGATGTACCTTTAATTTAAAACCATCACAAATATCAGTTACAATGAGTCTTATGTAATAACAGGTACATCGACATTAATTATCCCAACATAATAATACTTCCATAGTGCCTAATAGTTATGGACCCTCCATTGCCAAGCTCCATCTTCAAGTTATCATTGATCCAAGTGTTCCCACCTACTATCTTGTTTATATGTTAAGAGGAGGGAGGTCAAAACATAAAATTCTGGTGAATAAAAATAACATGTGTTTAAAGACTATACTTTATATTTGGTAGGTTAAATACTTCAAAGTATGTCTACATAAACACACAAGCATGCACGTACAGAGTGTATATTTTAATTAATGAGGTGGACATTCAAATAAGTCACTTAAGACCTTCATTAATGTACTTAAGGTGGATCAACAATCACTTAATATCCAACGAGGTGGACATTCTCGGTCACTTTAGGCGTATTCTAGTATATTTATTAAGGGTGGAATCCTATGATCTCTTATGACCCTAAAGTAGACCCTTGCCACTTAAGACTCCATCCAAACACGTCAACGTCATAAGTGTGTGTGCGTGTGTGTGTATATATATATATATATATGTATATGTATATACATACATGCATGCATATATATATATATATATATATATATATTCACAAGTAATATGAAAAGTAGTACCTCGTCGTTTAGTAACTGCTCAGGGTAGGCCTGCATACATCCATTTAAGACCCTTCCGACGGACAACTCGTATTACTACTTAAATGATATTACAGTAGTAGACTTATGTCGTTTAAGACTTCCCTTAGATGGTGGTTAATTAAATGCATGTTTTGTCCTACGTATACTATACCTCTTCCTAGGTTAGCCCTCACAAAGCTCTTAGAGGAAATGGATATTCCGATAAAATACCCTAATCTGTTATTTCCATGACTAGACTACTTTAGAGAAGGAGGACCCATAAACCACTTCGAATCTAATAGGGAGGGTCCCATGACTTTTGCCCAAATCTAAGGAATAAATCTTCGAAACGGTCCTAGTCCTAACCACTTAAGATCCAAACTAGATAAGAAGAAAGTCATTTACTTAAAAACTTCACAAGGAGGGTAGTAATCTTAACTATTTACACACATAATAGGTATATATATACACGCTAGCCTCTCACATTAAACCGACTATTTGTAGACGCTGGATGTGCCGGATGGTTCCGGGCTGACTTCTATTACAAGCGGGCTTAACCTCGTGTCATAGTGTACTAAGTTTATTGACCCATGACACCCAGCCTCTTATATTGTCCAAACTCGCTTGTGGTTGCTGTATTTTCCGGTCGATTCCGGGCAGACTTCTACAACAAGTGACGATTAACCTCATGTCTATGTGTCATTATTTGATATATATATATATATATATATATATATATGTAAGCCATTTATACACACGTAAGCAACAATTCATACGGGGACATTTCCAAAATTTCCAATCTTATTTTGACGTATATATTATGTTTGATTACGTTGATTACGATATATAAATATATAATTTAATATGTGCTATAAACGCTAATTACCTTTGTATTAAGAACTTTTCTAATGGTGAATTTTGCCAATCCTATTCACATATAAGGTATACAAGCCTAATTCCCACATTTAACTATTTAGTTTATGGCATAATTAATAACAAGCAGCAAATGGGAAAATATAAACATAACCATTCAAACTTGTATCCTACGCTTTTTAGAATTATTTATATAGTGAAAGAGAAACAAGGTGTTACATACATACATATATTCAGCGCGCACACGCATACACACACAAACACACACACATATACACACACGTAAACTTTTGTTTGAATCAAATTCACCCTTTTTCTATGTTGCACATAAAAATGTTAATATTTGATTATTTAAAATTTGAATATATTCTAATTCTGCATTTAAGAATAGAGATCTTAGCATATCCAAATAATGAAACCAAACCAAATCTTAACCCTTTTATACCACAAACACTTTTTAATTGAAAAGGGAAAATCTAATTGAATGAAAGTAGAATATCCAAATCATTCCTCAAACATAACCCAAATAATTCACAAACCAAAAATAATGATTGATAACTTTGCGATAAATAAAGATAGTAGATTTCGGGTTTTTTTATTATGATGTTATTATGAAACCCCAAACCTCCTTAGGCATACAAATCAGTATGAAATCTAAAAAACATTGAATTTAGTTTGAAAAAATTATTTCCACTCATAGTGACTTAAATGTATGGAAATGTTACAGATTTGATGATGTTTGCCTATTAGACTTTCCAGATTTCATCTTGGTAAGCGTTGAGGAGAGACACTTTTCAATCTATCTCTGGTAGCGAGTTATATATATACTCATGCAAAGTACCCCAACATGAATAGCTCTTAACATCTGAGAAAAAAACACAGATTAGTGCCACCCCTATCTCTTAAAGTAAAGGCTTCCCCTCATCTATAAAAAAAAATTCCTAGTATATTCACTAGGCGGGCCAAGTGAATAACTGAAAACCTTCAATGATGAACACGAATGCGAACTCCATTCCCTTAGAAATCTATATATTTGAGAATTAAACGGATCTTATATATATAAATCTTCTGATTTCAGATTCATACCTATTCAAATCCTATAAGAAAAAGGATTAGAAAAGAAAATAGAATTAAGAGAAGAAGAAGAAAACCTGAAATATATTTTCTCTGAAATCGATGACAAAGTGGAGGCAAGGGAGGAGGAGACTAGGTTTAGGGTTGAGGTATAGAGTGTTATTTATAAGTATGTGAGTAATTAATAGCCATAATATTATTCATATTTAATCCCGATTGTTAATATTTAAACAAACACTACAAATCCAACCGGAACCAGTCCAAAATGGGCACTGGACACCCAAAGCGATCGACACCCTCTCCAGGAGGGCGGTCGGAACCCCTTCTAGAGGTGAGGTCGATCACTTGGTCCCCAAAACGACCAGTGAACGTAAATGAGGCTGGAAATATTTTCATTATTAAACATTTATATTTTTATTAAATCCTTCTCATTTATTTAATGTTCTTGTTCCCTCTTATATGTACATATATATACACAATATGGAATATTCCAATTAACCCTTAATTTTTTCCCATATATTTATATTTTCAATTCAAATTTCAAACGTTTGTGTATATATATTTATACACAACATTTTTAAATTTGAATTTTTCATACGAACTCTATTTTTGACATTTTATATATGAAAACTGGTTAGAATCTCGCCATGAATACAACTATGATATTTTCATTGCGAAATTCCTATTTTTTTAAAATTCCATTTTTCTACCCATTAATATATTATTATTTTATTATTGATTTCTATTAGTTATTATTATTAGATTATCTTATATCTATATAGGTATATTTTTATGGGGTGTTACACAATAGCAATACAGATTGTAACGACTCGCTCTTGAGCGTGCCTTGAGCCGGTAACCAAACCAACTTGAAATGTTCTCAAAGGTGGATTGTTGTGAGAATATGACACATAAGAACATAGAACTAGAGAATTTTTCATTGCTACTACAGCAATTTTACCTACAAGTGCAAGAATATATCAGAGTACGAATAACGAATACACAACAGGAAATAATATTAGTGAATAATAAATTAAAACAACGTAAATGCAAATAGAGGAAGATTACAGAATAATCCAGGGTATACTCCAGCCATATTTCAGGATCCCATGAAAGATAATCTGCAAAACCAAGACCACTGGCTTTCCATGTGGAAAATATAGGCACTCAGAGTTTAAGTGGGAAACAATAAACTCCAAGCCAGTTATGGGACTGGTGTAAGAATTAAAAACGGTTATTGAATTTATTTTAAAGTTAGGTAAATCATGGGACCACGTAGTATGACATGGAACGAGTTTTCCCCACATGAATACCAGAAAATAAAACTCGTAATGCTTTTTGAAAAATGAAGTTATTATAAGACTGAAGTCCCATCACACAATGCAAGCACAAGCCAAAGGGTAGACTTTTAACTTATAATAGCCAAGCATGCTTAATACTCGAAATTTCTCTTTTATTATTATAAGTGCATAGTATGAAAAACAATTTTGTAAATAAATGTATCAATTTTAGATGGTATAGTATCCCATCCTATTATGACCCCATATAGGTTTACAACTGAAAACGCAAGGTTCGTATTAGAAGTTGGATTTCAATCATGAGACGAGGCAAAGGATCTTCCTTATCCGAACTTTGAAATATCTCTAGCAAAATGTCCCAAGGGAAAATACATGCATCCATCTAGAGCAGTAGGGCTAGTCCACCTATTTATGATGGATTGGATAATTGCCCGAGCAATACGTTTCCTAGTCTATTGAACCTCTTAGTCAGCACGTCGACCACCACGGTCTTATTCGACCATATCCAAGGCACCTCGATTCTAACATCCAAATATGTGAATTTCCTGGGATCCATACCATGACATCACTTCTAGCTAGAAAGAAACGCATGTCCTCCCTGCTGTCCTTCATCCTTTTTTGGCTCATACCGGGGAGTGAAGCTTGATGAAGTCACATTTCTATACAAAGCTACGCCTTATTAGCCAAGCTTTGATCATCATCCACAAAGCTCTACTTTTCAAAAAGTTTTGATCACTACGTCTTAGCATGACACATTGTCAATTCATACCATACAATTGACCTTTATTAATATATAACCTCTAAGCTCATATGTCTTAGAGAAGGGTGTTAAGCTAAGAGAATAAATTCTCTGTTACCAAACAAATATATATTTAGTAAAGATCAATTAATACAGCATAAAATACAACGTCAAACATAGTGCCCATTTGCTTGTTCATTTTGGGTCTGAACGAAACTGGAGGCACCTTATTCCTCATCCCATATGTCCAATACAGGAGAAAGGCCCTCGCATATCCGGTCGATCTCCAAGTATGTCTAGATGATCACTACATATTATCTCGTTTTGGGTGTATGAAACAATTGAAACATCAGTAATAATCCAAACGATGTGAACATCTCCGGTCTTCAACCACCATCTTTAATATCTACGACTTTTATTAGTATTTTGAATGGGTTAAACCCAGTCTTTCTGAATAACTCACGCATCTTTAAAATTAAGTGATGTATAATGGTATCATATGCCTCATTTCAATCCAGAATATTCTTTTATTCAAATATTATTTACAATTGGAATTATTCCCCACAAATGTTATCAAAGATTTATATCATTAAAACTCTTGTTTAAATCTTTCCTTGGAAATCATTGCAAAAGATTATATAATCTCTTTCTCTCAACTTAACTCAAATTAAGGTTTATAAGCCTTATCGGGATTATCGATCCCTACAAAGGGAATCTCTAGTATCGTTTTCCCATTCCCAACATATTCATCCCATGGAGCAGAACCTGTGGTAATATCGATAAATTTAAATTGCCTCTTTTCATTCCTAATCTAATTAAAGATTCAATTATCTCATGGAGCAAAACTAGTGGTACTCCATATCTAACACTCCTCATGTTTGGTAAATTTGATTACCTTCTTATATTTCAAATCTAATTAAAGATTCATTAAAACTTTAACACAGTTTAATCCTCAGCAATCATTATTCAATGATTATTTAACTTTAGGAAATTAGTCCTATCTTTAACCGGGTTAAAGAACAAATATTATTTAGAACATCGATTACGATAAGCCCAAAATCAACTTCCATTTCAAAACGGAATTTTCACGGAAATCATACCACTTTACAATTGATATAAATTTCCGTATCCGACTAATACTATAAGCGGAATAACGACGAAGCCTTTTAAATTCCTTAAATACTAAAGGTCTTCCTCCGCAGAGGGTCATCTCGATTATCTCTAAATCGATTTCCATTCAATCACAATTAAATAGGAAGACTTCACTTTAAAAAATTTCATTAAATCTTAATAAAAAGATTCATCACATAAATTCCATTTTCAACCGGGTTTAAGAATAGTGTTATTGAGGACATCATTCACGACAAACCCAAAGTCCAATTTGATATTTAATATTAGGCTTTGAATAGGAATCGTATTGACTTATATTCAATATCAAATTTTGAAACCAATAGATATCGTATCGGGAATAACGAGATCAATATCTTCCAAATTCCTCAAAACAATATCTATATAATCATGGAATCCAATATCGAAATATCTGAATATTATTTCCGTTCAAATCCAATCCAATTCATACGTTGGAAAACCCTGTTATATTTAACCCTTTACAATCCAACATATTATTTTAAAACCTTTTAATCTTTTAACTTCAGAAAACATCGTTTGATCTAATTCGAATATCCGATGTCCTTTTGGTTCTTCCCACCCCTCGCCTAATGGAATAGTTTTCAGTTAGATCTCACGAGTAATACTAGACTGTACTCTCAGGAATCATCACATATTCCCTTTGGTTCTTTATTCTAGTCGTTAATTAACTCATTTAGATAAAATATCTTATATCTTTCCAAAACTAGGAATATTCCATCCAACCTTTTCATATCATTTATTACGATTTAACATAATTTAGCAATATTTATAATAATTTTATTAAGGCCATTACAATCGGTTTCCAATTTCGGCCACCGAACTGCGTCTATAGCGAACTTTTTCAAAAAAAATTGGACTTATTTTAAAATCAAATCATTGAATTTTAAATTTTCTTATTTCTTTCGAAATTCTTTTCATCTCGAATCCAATGTTTTTAGTTTCAGCAGAATCCGATGGTCGGATCTCCCGGTATGTCAACTCGAAGTTACGGGTCGAACTTCACGAACTGTCGGTGTGCAACACGTCCTATTCAGGCCCAAATCGATTTATAATTTAAAAATAAACCGAATTGCTTCTAAAATTATTTATAAAGTGTATAAGTTATATATAATCATCATTGGAAATTCTATTTCAATTATTTCCCTTCAAAATCAAATATTTCGATATTAAGCCATTTTAGTATTATTTAAATCACTAAAATAGTATTATTTTTTGAAACTCATTACTTTAAGTCCAAATTTTCTTGACATTCTCTATAAAAATAAATAAGAAACTTTCTTTGAAACATTTTCTACATAGCCTAACCGAACGTTAGTGCATTTTGTGTTAGTTCTTCATTTTTGTTCATTGTTGAGTTTCTTGATCCATTTTATCTAAAAAAAATTGTGTACATTTGTTTATTTTATCTTTTGTTTGTTTGCATTGCACTTAAAGTTGTGTTTAGTTTCATTTTTGTTTTTGTCTTATTTATTTCTATGTTGTTTAATTTAGTTGTGTCTTGCTAGTTTTAGTTTCACTTCTATCATTTTAGCTGTGGTTATTTCTGTTATTGGGTTTTGTACATCTCTGCGCAAGGATTTTGATAAATAGGTTACTGAGTTTATTTCAATTTGATCAAAACAAATATCTGCTGATATATTGAACTCTGTTACATCCCTTATTACACAAATCAATTCACACAGCTCAAACTTAGTTACATCATTCCCATCCTTGCACTTTCTATTAGTCACCTCATCTCTTCATCACTTCCTGCTCCTCCTCTCCCTCAAAACTCAAACCAGCCCATACCAAACAACCCTCAGCCTTCATCTTTATCCACAAACTCGGTTCATTTTCTCCTAACACAATCCATATTCTCAACCAACTCATTTCATATCTGTTTTCATTTCCTCTTGCTTTATGTTGTTAGCATTGCTATTTACAGTAATTCATAAGATCATCACATATCTGTTTCATTATGTTATTCTAACTGTTCTACAAATCAATTCAGCTACCACAGTATCATCCATCATTCTTCCTTCCAATTTATCACCTAACATATTTAGAAAACTTGTATATGCCATAATTATATGAAAATTACTTCAAAACTATAAGTTCCAGTTATAAATATTCATCGATATTTTAAAATATTCATGTCCATCCAAAATCGAACATCAAATTCAGATTTCGATTATTCACTAAATATTATATTATTAAAATATTCAAGTCTATTCTGAATTGGAATAGGATTTAACCAATTACTGTATTATTCCATTTGTATGGATTTTTCACATCATATGTATCCAATATTAGTTGTAAAAACTATTAACATCCAATAATTACACATACAAAGCGTAACTTCACCGTATAAGTCTTAAATAGATAACACTTATACTGTCTGTCAGTCAACCGATTAACACTCAATCTAAACAATTGGGAGATGTTTCAATCAAATATCATCCCAATACCTATGTGGGGTTTTCATTACATTCAAAAACTAGTGATTTTAATAAACTACACACTTGAGAGATGTGTAAATAAATTATCATCCCAATACCCGTGTGGGGTTTACATCACAAACCATGTAAGATTATCTACACACTTGGAAGACGTGTAGGCTAATTATCATTCCAACACCCGTGCGTGGTTTTCTACACAACCAATAAACAGTAATTAATAAACTACTCAATAAATTCAAATCAACTACAAACTCAAGCAGTCAACAATAACTTGTTCATTTCAAGTTATATTCCTACAAAGTATATTTGACTTAAACAAGATTTTGTTTACATATCGTTTGACTTATAAATGGGTGTTTGACCCTAAAAAAACTACCACAAACATTTTAACATTGGGATAACATGTTAATTGACCCAATTCAACTTCCCAATCATATCACGGTTCAATACTAACTCAACCACATATCAACCAAACATCTTACAGTGCAAATCAAAGTATAAGCTATGATTACCTGTTTAATTAATCAAGTTAAGTTAAGGAGTTCTCACCCCAACCATCCCACACCTAGACACTCCACTATAGGACTCTTTACATTTGCTACGAACCCAAAATCATTCTTTTCCATTTCAACTCAGCTTGCTACTTCACGTATACACTCAAACACATTTTTATTTAAGATTTCAAGGGGAAAGTTAGGTTTTTATGGCTTTTAGGATTTGAGAAGGGAAAACTTCACGACGTGAGATGGTGGAGGGGTCCACACGCTGGTGGTTGTGGGGGGTCACGGCGTGGGTAGGCGGGGCCATTAGAGGGTGGTAGGAGGTGTATAAACTTGGTTTTATGGATAAAAATGCTAGCTTTTGCAAATTGAAAGGAGGAAAATGGATTTTAAGGCTTAGGGGACCCATGGCTTGAAGAGAGAGGGGATGGAGGTTGTGGGGTGGCTGCACATGGTGGAGAGAGGTGGTAAAGGGGCTGCCTTGGATGGCGTGAGGCGTTAAGGGGGAGAGAGGTGGTAATGGAGGTTCTTTCCTTAAGGAAGAAGAAATAGATTTAGGAAAATGGAAAATGGAACTAAAAAAAACAAAGACATGTGCCGTAGGGACCATTTAAAAGAGAGGGGAGGAAGAGTTAGACATGTGTTGGGAAGGTAACAATAGTTGTCTAGTTTACATGGCTTATAGGATTTTGTGAAAGAGGGTATTAATTAATCGTATTTAATTATACGGTGTAAATTTCATTCTGGTCGTACAACCACATACGAACTCAAAAAATTATGAAACTTGAAATATAGCTACACTATGCAATTAAGGTTCCAAAGAACCTAGCCTCATCGAATTCGGAGGCCATTTGAAAAATACCGTATCTCCAGCTTTAACCGAAAATTGACTGAATTTTCAACTTATGTTTATATGTCGTATGCTCACATATTAACTCCGTTTAACTGGAAATTTTAAATCCTATAATATTTTGACATTCCGGATCCAATAAAAGTGGTTTCTTCAGGTTCCAAGACTATCTCAAAAATAGTCATTTTATACGTTATCAATATTGCATTAAAATATGGATTTTAAAATCTTTACTTATTAATTAATTTAAAAAGTTTACTGAGCCCATTTTAAGTCAAATAAACATAATACCAAGTTGAAAATTTATTCTCAAATTTTATCAGGTCCATATTTAACATTTTCCATTTTAGAATTAATTAAAATATATTAAAATTCGAATTTTAAATTGACCAAAAATACGGGTCATCACAATCTTCCTCACTTAGAAACTTTTCATCCCCGAAAGGAAAACGGAACTGAAGTTCGTTTACTTAACTAACTCAGCCTTTGTTCTAACTTAAGTTTTTTTAACTTATCAGTTTCTAAGAACTTTCCAATTTCTCGGAATTTTGGCTAACGCCTTAAATTTTCGAAACGCCATCCTTAGTATGGGTTAATCAGTCCAACAACCACTTGCCTCTATGGGTCCTCATTAATCAAAAGAAAATCCAAAAGCCAATCGGCTCATAAAATTATCATACCCAATAATTAAATAAACATGCACATTTTTTCGGAAATGCAATTTTATTCCTCTTCTTAACCTTCTGTGACGGCCCGCCCCGCACCAGCCTGCATTTCCTCCGGAAGTGCGTTGTACACATGCCCGACTAGCACGGAACGGTCGTCAAGGAAAGGAAAGAAGAGAATGAACTAATCAAGGAACCTGTAGAATGTCTCACAGCGCATGGAATAAAATATAATAATAACATACTTGACATAAAACAGGTGAGACAGTGCATAAGCTGATAACTAAAATCAACATCAATCATCAAAGCAGTGGAAATCCAAATACAGCTTATTACAATTTTCCAAATTTACTGTCTCTAAACAAAAGAAAGCTAAAGTAGAAGATACACCAACAATGCCCAAGCAGTGATCTTCAACAACACAGGGAGAATATTATGTATATAGTACGTGGAAGCCTCCTGCTCGTCTTCGGATCATCTACCCGTGCATCACCAGCTAACATGTCTCTAGTCTGCTCGTGTGAGCACCCAGAGTAATAAGAAGAGACATAAAACTCTGGGTCAGACATAAAGCCTGGTATGAGCGATAAGCATCTAAACAGAATGATAACAGGTATACTAAACCATACCTGAACCTGGACCTGCAACCAAAGAGTTAGTACCACATACCGTACAATACTCCAAGGTGCCATAAAAAAATAGTGTAAGAATACGGGGGTGGGGTGTGCATGTCACAATGATAGCAAACAAATCATCCATAGAAACCATCCTCACGTCTCTCACTCAGTGCGTAAAGCGTACGACATCTACCACTTTGGAACACTAGACAAACTGAGGTAACGACGAATCCCGACTTGTAGAAACCCTGCTATGACCAAGCTAAACATATGGAGTCATGACCAAACATTTCAATGACCCACTTCATTGGTTGTAGCCCTTGGTCCTACCTATGCCATAATGGCCCTGGATCCGCCTTCGTACCTCCTACCATAGTGGTCCAAAGCTATAGACATCGATAACTCCTTGACACGCGTCCCGCAGCAAAGCCCAACCATGAAGTGAACTCGTTGATTCCCATCTAAATCTTGAGCTCTAACCTCTCGTTTGGACTTCCTTTGCATCTCGGGTTTGGTCGAATTGGAGTGGGTCTTCAGAAGAGTTGTCGTGCAGCAGCAGTCCTAGAATTTGGTTCAGTTCGGTAGTCATCACCCTCGACGGTTCGGTTCGGTGGTCATCTTTTCATTCGATTCGGGTCGGATACCCCACATCGGTCGGGTCGGTGTCCTTCTCCGGGTCGGTTCGGGTTGCTGTCTTCCTTCTCGTGTTCCGATCCGCTCCCACGTTTCTTCACGTATTCCGATCCGATCCCCACTTGCTGTCTGATCCGCGTGGCTTTCCCTCTTGCTAGTCCTCCAAAGAACTTACTTCCTATACGAGCCCTGCGTCTCCTATCCGATCCGATCTGGCCTCCATTATTCTTCCAATCCGATCTGCTCTCTATAATTCCGATCCGATCCCCACGTCCACTCCAACTCAAAGTAAACGGCCTTCCTTCTCGCCAAGCCTCCTATGTGCCAAACTTCAGTTCGGGTCGGTTTTCTTGCCCAGTTCACATATCCGATCCGAGCCCTCATCCGATCCGAACCGGTTAGGGACCTGCACATTTCTGCAACTTTCCAGCGAGCTTTCTACGCCATTCGACGACGTTTCGACCAATTTAACTATTCTAATCAATCATAGAACATACCATAGAGTCATAGCAACATGTAATAGCAATCACAAACAGCAAACAACAATCCAAATGAATCAAAATGGATCAAAAGTGACTAAAACTTCATATTTTCCCATAGCATGTTTAAGTAGAACTAATCATAGGGTTAACATAACTTAATCAAATCGAACCAAATTTCTAACAGAAGCATATAATATTATTTAAGAATTTCTAAATATTTTTCCAGAATTTATTAGTGTATAAATTCGCTAATCTTCACTAATTACCTTAATTAACTGTAATTAGTGTCAAAACGATGCTATCACTCACCTTGGCCACAACTAAAACCCCAAAACTGAAATATTCTCTGATTTGGCGTTGTTCCCAATCTTACACAGCAGCTCTACCTCGGTTCTCGTGCTAATCCTCCTTGATTTGATGCCTCTAAGCCTTAATCCTTGATTAGGAAGTGATTTTTGGGTGTTTTAGAGAGATTTAGAGAGTGGAGGCCATGGCTAGGTTAAGAGGAATAAAAGTGGCGGCTGGAAAATGTCTAAAGAAATGTTTTCTAACCCTAATCAGCCCCTATATACCCCTAAACCCGAAATTCCCCTCTGGGCCTAGCTGCTAATCACCCGGTTAAGCCCAATTAAGCTGTTTTTCACCATCTAAAACTTGTTTCAGCCATATCTCCCAAACGGTGAGTCCGTTTGGCAAATGTGACCACTCTACGGAAAGAGAAACCATCATCCGAAGCCAATGGAAGTGGTTTCAGATCAAAATTCATTTCCAGTCAAAAGTTATGGCCAAAACAGTGCCAACTAGGGGTAAAATGGTCATTTAAAAATCGGGAAAAATCATGAACATGGGAAATGACCCCAATAGTCGTCTCCCAAAGTTACATGACCATACGACTTCGTATGTGAAAGAAATAAATATTCTACGATCCTATGATGCGTAGAATGCGGGTCGTTACACCTTCACACAACAACCTATCCAACATATACACATGTCCAATATGAACTAATTTTCAATTCAGTTCAAAATTAAATTTTATTTGGCTTAATTTACCTTCCATTCTCGTATTGGTTTTATAATTCCAGTATTTTTTATTAGTTAAACTAATTGCCACACATCATAACTAATAATCAATTGGTTGATTAACTTCTCAAATTTATATGTTGTTATAACATATATATTTTATATACTTAAAGTATATTTCCAAATCAAACACAAATATTAAACCCTTACTAAATTCTTGTTTCTCACACCCGTTAATTGGAATTATATAGACATCCAACTTTCAAACTCGAAAATAAACACTGATTGATGCTTGAGCTATCACCAGAATCATCCCTAGGCGACTAGAGTGTGATTCTATATCTATCCGGTATATTTGAGATTTCAGATGTACGTTGATCAAACATATATTTAAAATCTTCTTATACATGATAGTCCAAACTCAACATCAAATAAAGTACTCAAATTCTTATCATAAGATATAAATTTTTCCGCAATCAAATTAATTTTTATATATATTTATATATATTCTCATCTTCTCCTACTTATAATACTCTTCAACCCCCATTCTAGGCCATTACTAACCCATTTCTAATGAGTCTGTAATGACCCTCATTGGCAGAGGTATTATAATTAATTTATTTAATTACATAAATAGTGATATAGTGAATTAAATGGTCGGGGAATTAAATAATGGTGAATATTTAATTAAAATAATAAATTAAATAATATATTTAATTCTGAAATAATCAGAATTGGCTGAAATGGCGATATGGTGTGAACTGGATCATCTGTGATATTTAATTCAGTTTAGAATTGAATTAGAATAACGAATATATTTAAATAACGACAGTTTGAATGTATAATTATATTATAATTAAAATCAAGATTGAAATGGCGCTGCAGTTCGTAAATTGGCGATTCGAACTTCAACTGAATGTACAGGATTCGTTTTAAGCTGGATTTCTGTGAAACAAGAAACGTGTGGAGCGGGTGGAGTATATCTTTCTAGTGGAAGAGAAAAGCCGGGATTTCGTCGGGTAGATTTTGATTTATGTCCAAATCAAATTTCAGAAAAGTCGCTGTGGAATTCCTTTATAATTTATAAAGGAATTATTTGTAACGACCCGTATTTTCGGTGGCTTTGGTTATCGACGTAAGCCCGACGTCGATAACCAAAACATCGAAAAATCCCGGTAATTAATGAAAGAAATTAGAGGGTGAGAATAGATAAGATAGAAACTTAGAATAGAAGAAGAAGAAGAAGAACACAACATCAGAGTAACACGAACCTCACAGTGGAACGAATAACATATAATTGATAACATAACTTTGAAATATAACAGTTATGTATACAATAGCACTTATCAGAGTACAACACTTTCAACACAGCGGAAATAACTATAGCTATATGATCTTGAAGCCTCCTGCTCCACGCTCTTCCAGTATATCTGTAAATTCCTGACTACTTGACTGCCCGTACAAAATTAGGCACCCAAGAGTTTAGGGAAAACAAAACAAATAAACTCCGGGTCAGTCATGGGACTGGTATGAGTAAAACAGTTTAAACAGGTATATGAACAAGTAAACGATATCTCATAAGACCACGCCGCAGAACGGAACGGGTTTTTCCCTTATGAGAATCCAAAATATCTTTATATCAAAAACCTTTTGATATTATAATAATGTCTATGTACAAATAGATATCAACTAGCAGAAACGCTTTCATCTCACGTTCTACATATATAGTATACAATCAAAATCGCAAGCACGTATTGGATAATGGATTTCCAACTATGACAAGGTATGGAACCACCTTCCGATCAGTGTACTCTAGGAACGATACACTGGAGTTCAACAAGAACATCTTGTAACTCAGCCACACATGACCGACCACTCATTTCGCTTGAGTGTATCGAATGTACATCACCAACGGTTGGGATCATCAACCGTTCCCGTATATATATGGGACAGCATTGATAGATTTAAGAAACAAATGAATATTCTCTAGATAGGTGATTATACACCCTACTTCGGTGCGACCGACTTAGCCATGCTGCCTGCCCGATTTCTGTCATTTACCGGTTGATGAGGCTAGAAGCTACGCTTTATCATTACATCAGATTCACTTCGAATGCCACATTGTCAGATCCATCAGAACCACTAATTGACGTCTACAACAGTACGTTACATGTCAGCTAAAAGAAGTTTCCTTCTCCGCTTCCACTCTTGGTACGGTTGAAGAAATCAATGTATGTGACCTTTCTGGAAATACTCTGTCAGACATCCATCTTTATTCACTTAGAACATCACATCGTCATACCCGCCAAATCACAAATTGACTTATCCAAAAATAACACGGGTATACATCTAAGAGAAACGAATTCCTCCGCCACCAAACGTGAATACGTTTGAACAGATCAACTTACGCGATCTATTGGATATACTCTGTCAGACCTTCATCCATACAAGTTGTCCTGGGACTGGACAAACCGAAGGCACTATTCTGTAAACAGGATAGCCCTTGCATTTTACTTCGTCTTCAATTATCTTTGGCATATATGATTCGCAACGCTTATGCCAATACAAAGTGGTTCTTTGGATAATAATCCAACCGGTCTCTCCATATTAACAACGTTAAAATGGTCAAAACTTCGATAGTCTGTGAGTTAACTATCAAAGAAAAACAAGTGTGCAAAACAACGATATTATTTCCAAATGGAAATTATATCGAACAAACATCATTTAACATAAATCTCTTTAGTTCATTTATTTACTTATCTCATGTTTCCTTATATTCTAAATTCTTATTTTTCTTTTATCAGAAAACATTTCTGATTCTCGTTTGGAAAACATTTCCAAAACTCCTTTACGATCAAACCTTACCATTTCTTAGTTAAGAAGGAAGTCACTCAAGTTGGGGTATAATTACCTCTCAGACCTTAACTGAACAACGTTATAACTTTGAAATGGTCAAAGTTTATCTTTTAATCTTTAACAACTTCTTTACGCCTTTCTCGAATTCAATTTTACTAATCCACTTCTATATTTAAAACATTGGTTATAACGATAACGTTATAATCCCTACTTTCGAATTATCTAACTTTAATTATAACTTCTATTCTTATTAGTGAATAATTAACCTAACACTTATTTATTTATAAATAAATAAATCTCTATTTAAACACTGGAAAGTATAAGTACTTTCCCGAATTCGATATAATCGAATTCGCCGATTAACTCTCTTCGAGAAATCTCTATTTGATTAACTCTACTTCGAATAACCTATATTCGATTAACTCCTTCTCGAATAAATGATATTCGATAATCTCTCTTCGAATAACTAATATTCGATGACTCTTCCTTTTCAAATATCTCCTATTTGAAAATCTCACTTCGATTAAACTATAATCGATAACTCCCTTCGATGAAACTAACATCGATAACTCCTTTCGATGAAACTAACCTCGATACTCCTTTCGATGAAACTAACATCGATAACTCCTTTCGATGAACTAACATCGATAACTCCTTTCGAGGAAACTAACATCGATAACTCCTTTCGATGAAACTAACATCGATAACTCCTTTCGATGAAACTAACATCGATTTATTTAACTCGACGAACTTAACTCGACTAACTTAATTTGGCTCGACTAACTTAACTTGACTCAACTAACTCGACTTACTTGGTTCGACCAATTCGATTCGATTAACTAGGCTCGACTAACTTGACTAACTTAACTCGACTTACTTGGTTCGACCAATTCGATTCGATTAACTAGGCTTGACTAACTTGGTCGAACCACCCAATCAACTCAACTTATTTAACTTAACTTATTTCTCAACTCGATCAACTCTTTTAACTCCTATCGAATAACTAATATTCGATTAAACTCCATTCGCTTGACTCTAGATCGCAGCAATCACAATGGTTACGCCTGACTCCCTCAGGAAACAACCGACCGCCGTAGGCTATTTACAGCCCTGCGAATTACGCTAGCAGTCGTACAAGATGGCAACTTACCCTGAATACTATGTTTGACTAACTCTGTCTCAAATACTATATTTGATTAACTCTAGTTCATTTTAACTCTAATCAATTAACTCTAACTAATTAACTCCAACTGATTAACTCTAACTGGTTAAGTCTAACTGATTAACTCTAACTGGTTAACTCTATTTGACTAACTCGACTAGACTAACCCCTTTCGAATAACATATTCGATTAACTAACTTTCGAATACCATATTCGATTAACTAACTTCGAATACCATATTCGATTTCTCCTTTCGAAAACCATATTCGATTAACTAACTTCGAATACCATATTCGATTAACTAACATCGAATACCATATTCGATTAACTAACTTCGAATACCATATTCGATTAACTCCTTTCGAATGTCTATATTCGATTAACTAACTTCGAATACCATATTCGATTAACTCCTTTCGAATGTCTATATTCGATTAACTAACTTCGAATACTATATTCGATTAACTAACTTCGAATACCATATTCGATTAACTAACTTCGAATACCATATTCGATTAACTCCTTTCGAATGTCTATATTCGATTAACTATATTCACTTTATAAAGATTTCCTTTTTAACAACGTTTTATTCATTTGAAAAGATTTACTTTTAAATAACGGTTCTACACTTTAAAAATGATTTTCTTTTTAAAATGTTCCCTTTCCAATTCTATTTGTAAATGGTTTACAAATATTTCCTTTTCAAATTTATTCTTGAAATATTCTAACTCCTTAAATTCCCGGGAAAATTCGCCATAACCTCCTTTGTATCGGGAGCATCGGGAAAATCCCCAAACTCGCCACACAGGCCTTTCCATTCAAAAAGAAAATGATTTGCAGTTATTTCCTTTTTGAATATCTCCTATTTATAAATATTCCAATTTATAAACATTTCTTATTTATAAATATTCCACTTTATAAATATTCTATTTTCAAAATCACTTTGAAAATCTCCTTATCAACATTTCGGTATGTTATGGTATTCAATCATATCGAATCACGATGTTCAATATCGTCCATACACACACAATCAACAATAGGTTATAATTCACATCATATATCAAAATATATGAAAAACAATAAAATAACTGTTGAGGAATCCAGTCGGATTCCTCCAACCTGTTTTCCTGCATCCACAGATGTTACACAACATGATTGTCATCACTTTCAGTTCAATATGAATTATTCTGATAAACAGAATCAATATATAACCATCTAACTGTTTATATATTATATATATATATTTATATATATATATACATAATATTTTCATTTACTGACTAGCAGTTCAATCAAACAGTCAACACACAATCAAACAGACAATTTCTAACAGTTCTAAAAATACAACATGAAATTATAAACTGTTCAGAGTTGGTGAGATTTACTCACTTTGGTAGTTCATCGTTAAAGAACGATAAACTGTTTGTTTGATTTGAATCAAACAATTAAATTCTCCGTAAATTCAGACGAGCTCCAATCCACTCCCAGACAGTTCCAGTGCGTAACCGTCGTCCATACGATCCCAGCGGATCTAACCGTTCGTGATTCTGATAATGTATGAAGAACTTATGATGTTACGAAGTTCATACACATTTAAATTAAATCAAAACTAAATTCCCTTTAAAAACTTAACTTTGGGCCCTTACCCAACACATTCTGGCCCACTATTTCCCTTAAAGAAAGCTGACCCGATTCCCTCAAAGTGCTAGACCCGCACTTCAAACCCATCTTCCCCAAACAATTAAACCGCAACTCCAGGATTTTCCCCAATCCTCTTCGATCCCTCCTAGCACCCAAATTTCACCACCGTTAACAACGACAGAACCATCGTGACCCTCTTCTCCACGAGCTCGACACAATGGTGACCACGGGTCAAAACTCGCACCTCTTTTCCAGACTTCGACGTCGGCTTTCGTCGTACTGTGTTGGTGAAGGCAGCGACAATTTCGCTCGCCAATCCCCTCAGAAAAATCGCTCTTGAACCACCTCCTTTCCCTGACAATACTCCAATCACCACTTCACAGATCGATGCCCCCAGTTTCTCTTACCGCCAAGCCCTAAATTCCGCCCGTATAAATCCCACCGACGAACAGTGGCGTCGCACTCAGCAACACTCACGCGAGATGGAATAGCAGCCTTAGATGAATACCAAAATAAATGTATTTTGATTTTTAGGTTTTCCATGATTTGTTTGGATTTATTTTTATGTTCGATTCTTTCTGAAAGATGTAAAAAAGAATGGCGGCATTTTGTGTTTGACCAAACAGAAGGGTGGAATTAGGTTTTAGAATGGTGGGGGCTTATTTATAGGCCACAAAAATATCTAGATATTTTTATATTAATATTTTAATATTTTTATTTAATCCTTTATATTTGTATCCGTCTTCTAAAAATTCGCGTGATCACACACGATGCCGAAAAATCACGAAAATTGACATGTAGCTAGAGTTCGACATTACGGTCCCAACGAAACTGGTTTCGTCGAATTCCGACTTTGTATGCTCACACAGCGTATTTTTAACCGTCAAAATACTGACTGTTTCTCACTCTAAAAATCCGTACGGCCACACAGTGACTCTAAAAATCACGGAACTGGAAATCTAACAGCTATTTGATATTTCGGATCCAACAAATCTGGTTTCGCCGAATTCCGACTCCGTTTGCAAAAGTGGCTATTTTTAACGCTCTGAATGACCCATTTAAATATATAAATATGTTTAAAATATAATTAAATTAAATATAAATCAATTTATATTATCGTATATCTTCACATATGATATCATACACCTTCAGAATATCATATCAGCATTTACAGCTTGATATTTCAGATTTCAGATTTATCGATATTCAATTTATATCGAAAATCCTTTTATAACGTATATAAAGCGTTACGAATTATAAAGGAATTCTACAGCGACTTTTCTGAAATTTGATTTGGACGTACATCAAAATCTACCCGACAAAATCCCGATTTTTCTCTTCCACTAGAAAGATATACTCCACCAGCTCCACACGTTTCTTGTTTCACAGAAATCCGGCTCAAAACGAATCCTGTATATTCAGTTGAAGTTCAAATCACCAAATAGCGAACTGCAGCGCCATTTCGAGCTCGTTTATAAATATATTATAAACTATACGTTCAACTGTCATCGATTCATTATAATCGTTATTATATTTCGAATCGAAACTCCACCAAATCTCGTATGCTATTCAATTCACACGATATTGTGAATTTCACTATTTCCGACTATTTCGACATTATAATATATATATATTTTAAAATTATTAATTAAATATTCAATATTATTTAATTAAACGATCATTAACTTCTCTAAATCACCAATTATATAATTAAATAAATAAATTATACCCTTGGAAAATGCGGGTCATTACATTATTTATATTTTAAAAAGGAATTTCAAAATAAATAGAATATCGGATTGACCCAGAAGTGAATATCGAGTTAGAAATTCATATAGGAATATTGCAAAGCTATATGGTATTCCACGGTGAATATAAACGATAATATAAATTTATTTATATTTAATTTAATTATATTTAAATATATTTATATATTCAAATGGGTCTTCCAGAGCTTTAAAAATAGCCAGTTTTGCAAATGAAGTCGGAATTCGAAGAAACTAATTTTGTTGGATCCGCAATGTCAAATAGTTATTAGATTTCCAGTTTCATGATTTTTAGAGTCACTATGTGGCCGTACGGATTTTTAGAGTGAAAAATAGTCAGTATTTTGACGGTTAAAAATACGCTGTGTGAGCATACGAAGTCGGAATTCGACGAAACCAGTTTCGTTGGGACCGTAATGTCGAACTCTAGCTACATGTCCAGTTTCGTGATTTTTAGATGGCATGTGTGATTACAGGAATTTTAAAGGACAAATAAACACAGCATTTGGTTATATTTTAATATAATATTCAAAAGAAAATATCTAAATTTTCTATAAATACCACACCAACTCTTAAAACCTAATTTCATTTCTCTTCTGGTCAACGAGTTTGTTTTTCCGCCGCTCCTCTTTTTCTTCTTATAGTAAAAACGAGAGAAAGAAAAATCAAAGGAAATCATACTTAAACCTACAAATCCTGAAATAAATACTGTTAGTTCCTTTAGAGGTTCCTCTATAATTCTATACCGTTTTCCCTGAGTTCGATGTCAGATTTTTGGTTGCCGCGAACCATACAGGGGCGCGCTGTGTTCTAGGGTTGGAAGTTGAGGAGGATTGAAGCTTCTATTCTCGTTTCAGTTGTGGTTTTGGGGATCTGCGTGTGCTTTCGCATCTGTAGAGGAAGACTTGTTGATTTCGAAACCAAAAAGGGTCGATCACCTGTACGTTACGGGATTCAACGCACTGAGAAGGACCTGTTCGAGCTACTTGTTTTTGTTATGAAGGAGAAGGAAAATCGAAATGGAGTATGTTGGATATTTTTATGAGATTTTTAATAGCAGAACGGAGGAGGACGTTGGGTCTGAAATAAAGAAATGGCGTTGACAAGGTACAGAAGGAGCCGCGTCGAGTTATTTGGGGAAGGAGGAGTTTCAACCGGGTCTGGGTAAAAGAAGACGTGGTTTGGGCCTTGTTTTCAAAACTAAGCCCAATTAAATATTAGGAATTTAGTTTTATATTATTAAAATATGTATTAACTTCGAAACGGTATAACTTCGTCATACGGTATCAGTTTTCAGCGAAACAAGATCCAATAGGACCGTATGGACGAGAGCTTCACAATGAAGCTGACTGGAAGTGGATTGGAGCTCGTATGAATTTATGGCGAAATAAACTGTTTGAATCAAATCAAATAACAGTTTATCGTTCTTTAACGATGAACTGCCAAAGTGAGTAAATCTCACTAACTCTGAACAGTTTATAATTTCATGTTGTATTTTTAGAACTGTTAAATATTGATTGATTGATTGTGTATTGACTGTTTGATTGAACTGCTAGACAGTTAGTTGAATTTCTATATTGATTCTGTTTAACAGAATATATCATATGGAACTGAAAGTGATGTTATATATATTGTTTAACATCTGTGATGCAGGGAAACAGGTTGGTGGAACCCAACAGGGTTCCTCAACATTTATTTTACTATTTTTCTTATATTGTGATATATGATATGATATATAATCTGTTGTCGATTATATGTGTTTGGACCATACTGATCATCGTGATTTGATATGTTGAATACCTTAACATACCGAAATGTTGATAAGGGAATATTTTCAAAGTGATATTTGAAATAAAATATTTATAAATGGAATATTTATAAATAAGAAATATTTATAAATTGGAATATTTATAAATAGGAGATATTTAGAAAAAGGGAAAAAACGTTATAAAAAGGAAACTGTTATAAGAAGGAAATCATTTTTAAAGTGGAGAAACGTTACTAAAAGTAAATCTTTGAAATGATAAATGTTGTTAAAAAAGGAAATCTTTATAAAGCGAATAAAGGAGTTAAATCGAATATGGTATTCGAAAGGAGTTAAATCGAATATGGTATTCGAAAGTAGTCAATCGAATTAGTTATTCGAAAGGAGTTAAATCGAATATGGTATTCGAAAGTAGTAAATCGAATTAGTTATTCGAAAGGGGTTAATCGAGTCGAGTCGGTTGAATAAAGTAATCGAATATTTGTTATTCGAATAAGAGTTAAACAGTTAGAGTTAAATCAATTAGAGTTAACCAGTTAGGGTTAACCAGATAGAGTTAAATCAATTAGAGTTAACCAGTTAGAGTTAACTAGATGGAGTGAATCAATTAGAGTTAACCAGTTAGAGTTAAACCAGTTGGAGTTAATCGATTAGAGTTAAAGCAAATAGAGTTAATCGAATATAGTTTATTCAAATAGAGTAAAGGAGTTAATCGAATATATAGTTTATTCGAATAGAGTAAAGGAGTTAATCGATTAGAGTTAAAGCAAATAGAGTTAATCGAATATAGTTTATTCAAATAGAGTAAAGGAGTTAGTCGAATATATAGTTTATCCGAATAGAATAAAGGAGTTAAACGAATATATAGTTTATTCGAATAGAGTAAAGGAGTTAATCGAATATATAGTTTATTCGAATAGAATAAAGGAGTTAATCGACTATATAGTTTATTCAAATAGAATTAAAAGAGTTATCGAATATAGTTTATTCGATAGGAGTTAAGTGAATAGAGTTAGAGTTAAATCAAAAGAGTTAAGTGAATAGAATAAATTGAAATAGAGTTATCGAATATACCTTATCAAAGGAAAGAATTATCGAATAGAAAAGATTTGAAAGAGAGTTACGTAAGGAAGTTTGTTAAAGAATTAGAAGGGTGAACTTTGTCTATTTTAAGGTTAGAAACGTTGTTCAGTTAAGGTCTGAGAGGTAGTATTACCCCAACTTGATTGACATCATTTTTAACTAAGGAATGATTAAGGTTCGATAGTAAGGAATGGTTAAGTGAATTTAGTAATTAAAGGAAATGGTTTGAGTTGGCATCGCGATGGTTTGTTTAAACATCTGTCTAAGTCCAATGAAGAAGCTTTGGTAATGTTTTCCAAATAAGAAACCAGAAATGTTTTCTAATAAAGAAAACAAGAAATGGAAATGTTTTCCATTGTTAATAACGTATATTTTCCAAATTTAGAAAATAAGAAATGTTTAATATAGGGAAACAGGAGATAAGTAAATTAATGAAATAAAGAGATTAATGTTGAATGATGTTTGATCGATATAAATTTCCATTTGGAAATGATATCGTTGTTTGCACACCTGTTTTTCTTCGATAGTTAAATCACAGACTATCGAAGTTTTGACCATTTTAACGTTGCTAATATGGACAGACCGGTTGGATTATTATCCAAAGAACCACTCTGTATTGGCATAAGCGTTGCGAATCATATATGCCAAAGGAAATTGAAAACGGAGTTATGCAAGGGCTATCCTGTTTACAGAATAGTGCCTTCGGTTCATCCTGTTCCTGGATGACTTGTATGGACGGATGTCTGACAGAGTATTTCCAGAAAGGTCACGTACATTGATTTCTTCAACCATACCAAGAGTGGAAGCGGAGAAGGATACTTCTTTTTGCTGACACGTAATGTATGGTTGTAAACGTCAATCGGTGATTTGATGGATTTGACGATGTGGCATTCAAAGTGAATCTGGTGTGATGATAAAGCGTAGCTTCTAGCCTCACATCCGGTAAATGACAGAAATCGGGCAGGCAGCATGGCTAAGTCGGTCGCACCGAAGTAGGGTGTATAATCACATGATCTAGAGTTTCATTTACTTATAAAAATCTATTGTTGATGCTGTCCCATTCGGGAAACGGTTGCTGATCCCAGCCGTTGGTGATATACATTCGATACGCTCAAGCGAAATGAGTGGTCGGTCATGTGTGGCCGGGTTGCAAGATGTTCTTGTTGAACCCAGCGTATTCCTCTCTAGGGGTACACTAGAGGAAGGTGGTTCCATACCTTGTCATAGTTGGAAATCCATTACCCAATACGTGCTTGCGGTTTTGATTGTATACTATACATGTAGAACGTGAGATGAAAGTGTTTCTGCTAGATGATTATTATATTGTGTTGATAGACATTATTATAATATCAAAAGGTTTTTGATATAAAGATATTTGGATTCTCATAAGGGAAAAACCCGTTCCGTTATACGTCTTGGTCTTATGAGATATCATTTACCTGCTTGAACTGTTTTAAACTGTTTTACTCACACCAGTCCCATGACTGACCCGGAGTTTATTTTGTTTTGTTTTCCCTAAATTCTTGGGTGCCTAAATTTGTATGGGCAGTCAAGTAGTCGGGATTTACAGATATATTGGAAGAGCTTGGAGCAGGAGGCTTCAGGATCATATAGCTATAGTTATTTCCGCTGTGTTATAAGTGTTGTACTTTGAAAATGATATGTATATTCAAGTACAGATTTGTATTTCAAAGTTATGTTATGAAATATATTTATTCGTTCCGCTGTGTGATTCGTGTTACTCTAATATTGTGTTCTTCTTCTTCTACTCTAAGTTTCTATCTTATCTTTCCCCACCCTCTAATTTCTTTCATTAATGATCGGTATTTTTCGATGTTTGGTTAGTCGTCATCGTGTTTATGTCGATAACCAAAGTCGTCAAAATCCCGGGTCATTACTGTTGGTATCAGAGCTTAAGTTAAGTGATTTACCTTGGCTCTATGGTGTGACTCAGCAGAGATGGGGTTAGTAATACCCTAGATTGAGTTGAGTGTATATATACGAGTGAACGTATTTGTTATTTGATATAAAACAATTTTATATTGTGGAGATTCATTGGTTGAGTCGTTTATGGGTTCTGGTCGATTAGTTTGATCCATTGTACCGGTAGGAGCTTATAAACACTCGAATACGATGGGTCAACACGATATGTTTTGAAAGGAGGGAAAATTAAAATAAGTTTACCCAAGGTATATCTTGATATAGAGAAGATATATATATATATATCAAAATTATAATATAGTGGATATATTGGTTGTTATTATAATCGAGTAAGATTATAAATTAAATGGTTATGTAAATAACCAATCAGAATTCATATAAGTGAAATACGTGAAATCAGAAGAGTTAAATCTGAAATTTAAACCAGAAATTGAATTAAAATTCGGGAAAATTGGATAAGTGTTTGTAAATGGATTTGAATTGAAAATAAGGAAAATTTAAGATCCTGGGAGATTTTAAATTATTTTACAAGCAGTGTGAATTATATTTTGAAATGAATTTCAAAGTGGAAATGTTTAGAAATGGTTTTATAGTATTGAACTCACTTCGATCGCTGGAAAATAGATTCTGATGATGACAGCTGCATCATCAATATTCATTTTCGAGTTGTAAGTGACGAATTACTACTAGAGATACAGTTTTGAAATTTGTTTTGGGAAAGACAAGTTGTGTTGAATTTCAAAATGGGATTTATAATAAAGAATGAATTAAGAAAGTTTGAAATAGAATATAGAAATTCAAAGGGAGTTTGAATATATGAAATTCAATGGAAGTGATATAGAATTTGAATATAGAAATTCAAATGGGGTTTGAATATTGAAATAAAAATGGAATTCAAATATGGAATTTGAATATAGAAAATATAAAGGAATTCAAATATAGAATTTGAATATATGGAATTTGAATATAGAATTCAAAAGGAATTCAAATATAGAATTTGAATATAGAAAATATAAAGGAATTAAAATATAGAATTTGAATATATGGAATTTGAATATAGAAATTCAAATGGGATTTATAATATAGAATTTGAATAGAATTTGATATATAGATTTGGATAATAGAAGTAGTATAAAATTTGAATAGGAATTGAATAGAATTAACTAAGTCGAAGAGGAATTAGTTAATCGAGTTTTGAATTTGAAGTTGAACTTTGAAAGGTGAATTGGATTTGTAAATGGATATTCGAAATCGAATATAGAACTTAAATTTGAAATTTGGATTCAAATTAGTTAATAAGCAAGTTAAAATATATTTGAACATGTCATGTTCAAATATAAAAGTAAAATAGACTAAAGAGTTAATTAATAAATTAATTAACAAATTGAATTAAAACGATCAGGTATAGTTAAAATAGTTTGGGCAGGTATAAATATACATGAGATAGGTATGGATAAGGTATGAAGGTATATAAATAGAATGCTCGACGAAAAGGTATGTATTTAATTCATATATGAGATTTTATGCGCCGTATCGGCTAACCGCTTGGCTTTTTCTTTTTCTTTTGGAATGGTGAGGGCCATAGGAGGCTATTTGAAATATCCCGATGCTCCTAGTACAAAGGAGGTTATGGCGAATTTTCCAGGAATTTAAGGATTTATAATATTTTTAAGATAATTTGATAGTTAGAAGTCAACGTATCGATATATATATAGAAGTCAATAAGGAAACGAACTTAGAAATAGAATAGTAAAATCAAAAAGAAAGACTAAGAATAAAATCTAGTAAGAATAGAAAGAGGAAGCGTATACGTGTTTTAAAGTGAATAAGTAGTTGTATGGTATTGATTATTCGAGTAAGTAGTCATATCTGTTTTGACGTTATAAATGTTATTCAATCAAGGTCTGAGAGGTAGTTATACCCCCAACTTGATTGATTTCATTATTAACAAATAAATAGTAAGATTTCAGGCTCGAAGATCAGTGTTGAATAAGAGTTAGTTGAATATAGTATTTGGGTTGTCGCAACGATGTTTTACACAACATCCGTTTTAACCCAAATAAGTGTAAGCTTGGAAATATAATAAAGAATATTTCCTAAGTACAGAAATAAACGAGATCGGAAAATAGATAAGTAATTGGAATAATTTCCAATTATAAATAACATATATTTTCTAAAGTTTAGAAAATAAAGGAAGGCAATATTCGGAAATATTTTCCAAATAACATAAAAGGCCAATATGGTTATTGAAAATATTTGGTTAACAAATATTGATAAAGAAATAGAGAAGTGATTTAACTAATGGAATATCAATTAAGGACTCAGTGACAAGTTCAAAAGGAAAATTTGATTTTTGAAAAGAGTAAACTGTTTAAAAACTCCCAGGGAAAGACTAGTTGAATTTTAAAAAACAAATTTAACAGAAATTTGTGAAAGAAAATTTGAATTAAAGTAAAACCAATAAAGTGGTAACTGAGATTGAATTAGAATGATATCAAGACAAATTGGATTGTGAGATTCAAATTCGAAGTGTAATGTGATAATCAAGTTAAGAGTTGGGAATCGAGAAGAAGCTCGAGTTGAAATGATATTTGGCTTAGGTATAAGCGAATGGTTGGATTTGTGGATAAAAGCAGATTGAAATTTGATTGGGATAACTTTGTATCCGCTGAGTTGATAGCATATGGAAGTAATAGAGTTGATATGCCCGACAAAAGGTACAAGTTTATATTTCATATGGTATAAGATTTATGAGCCGATTTGGCAAGCCGCTTGGCTGTTTGATTTTCTTTTGGGATGAAGATGGCACAGAGAGGCAAGTTGGAGTTTGAATTATTGACCAGTAAAAAGGAGGTGCTGGCAAATTTTTTTGAAAGGTTAAGGTGTTAGAAAATTTTCAGGATTTTTGAAAATTTTCGTTGATAAGAATTAATTAATATTTAATTAAAATTAAATTGGTTCGGTTGGAAACTGAAGTTGAGAAGTGAACAAATATTTTCTAACCAGTCGATAGAGTCGTCCTCTACCTTTTAGCAATTTCGAGGACGAAATTATTTTAAGTGGGGAAGATGTAATGACCCGCATTGGCAGAGGTATTATAATTAATTTATTTAATTACATAAATAGTAATATAGTGAATTAAATGGTCGGGGAATTAAATAATGGTGAATATTTAATTAAAATAATAAATTAAATAATATATTTAATTTTGAAATAATCAGAATTGGCTGAAATGGCGATATGGTGTGAACTGGATCATCTGTGATATTTAATTCAGTTTAGAATTGAATAAGAATAACGAATATATTTAAATAACAGCAGTTTGAATGTATAATTATATTATAATTAAAATCGAGCTTGAAATGGTGCTGTAGTTCGTAAATTGGCGATTCGAACTTCAACTGAATGTACATGATTCGTTTTAAGCCGGATTTCTGTGAAACAAGAAACGTGTGGAGCTGGTAGAGTATATCTTTCTAGTGGAAGAGAAAAATCGGGTTTCGTCGGGTAGATTTGATTTACGTCCAAATCAAATTTTAGAAAAGTCGCTGTGGAATTCCTTTATAATTTATAAAGGAACTAATTATATTTTAAAAAGGAATTTCAAAATAAATAGAATATCGGATTGACCCAGAAGTGAATATCGAGTTAGAAATTCATATAGGAATATTGCAAAGCTATATGGTATTCCACAGTGAATATAAACGATAATATAAATTTATTTATATTTAATTTAATTATATTTAAATATATTTATATATTTAAATGGGTCATCCAGAGCTTTAAAAATAGCCAGTTTTGCAAACGAAATCAGAATTCGACGAAACTAATTTTGTTGGATCTGCAATGTCAAATAGTTGTTAGATTTCCAGTTTCATGATTTTCAAAGTCACTTTGTGGCCGTACGGATTTTTAGAGTGAAAAACAGTCAGTATTTTGACATTTAAAAATACGCTGCATGAGCATACGAAGTCGGAATTCAACGAAACCAATTTCGTTGGGACCGTAATGTCGAACTCTAGCTACATGTCCAGTTTCGTGATTTTTAGATGGCATGTGTGATTACAGGAATTTTAAAGGACAAATAAACACAACATTTGGTTATATTTTAATATAATATTCAAAAGAAAATATCTAAATTTTCTATAAATACCACACCAACTCTTAAAACCTAATTTCATTTCTCTTCTGGTCAACGAGTTTTTTTTTCCGCCGCTCCTCTTTTTCTTCTTACAGTAAAAACGAGAGAAAAGAAAAATCAAAGGAAATCAAACTTAAACCTACAAATCCTGAAATAAATACTGTTAGTTCCCTTAGAGGTTCCTCTACAATTCTATACCGTTTCCCTGAGTTCGATGTCAGATTTTTGGTTGCCTCGAACCATACAAGGGCGCGCTGTGTTCTAGGGTTGGAAGTTGAGGAGGATTGAAGCTTCGATTCTCGTTTCAGTTGTTGTTTTGGGGATCTGCGTGTGTTTTCGCATCTATAGTGGAAGACTTGTTGATTTCGAACCCATAAAGGGTCGATCACCTGTACGTTACGGGATTCAATGCACTGAGAAGGACCAGTTCGAGCTACTTGGTTTTGTTATGAAGGAGATGGAAAATCGAAGAGGAGTATGTTGGATATTTTACTGAGATTTTAAATGGCAGAACGGAGGAGGACGTAGGGTCTGAAATGAAGAAATGGCGTTGGCAAGGTACAGGAGGAGCCGCGTCGAGTTATTTGGGGAAGGAGGAGTTTCAACCGGGTCTGGGTAAAAGAAGACGTGGTTTGGGCCTTGTTTTCAAAAGTGAGCCCAATTAAATATTTGGAATTTAGTTTTATATTATTAAAATATGTATTAACTTCGAAACGGTATAACTTCGTCATACAGTTTCAGTTTTCAGCGAAACAAGATCCAATAGGACCGTATGGACAAGAGCTTCACAATGAAGCTGACTGGAAGTGGATTGGGGATCGTATGAATTTATGGCAAAATAAACTGTTTGAATCAAATCAAACAACAGTTTATTGTTCTTTAATGATGAACTGCCAAAGTGAGTAAATCTCACTAACTCTGAACAGTTTATAATTTCATGTTGTATTTTTAGAACTGTTAAATATTGATTGATTGATTGTGTATTGGCTGTTTGATTGAACTGCTAGACAGTTAGTTGAATTTCTATATTGATTCTATTTAACAGAATATATCATATGGAACTGAAAGTAATGTTATCTATATTGTTTAACATTTGTGATGCAGGGAAACAGGTGGGAGGAACCCAACAGGGTTCCTCAACATTTATTTTACTGTTTTTCATATATTGTGATATATGATGTGATATATAATCTATTGTCGATTATATGTGTTTGGACAATACTGATCATCGTGATTTGATATGTTGAATACCATAACATACCGAAATTTTTATAATGGAATATTTTCAAAGTGGTATTTGAAATAAAATATTTATAAATGGAATATTTATAAATAAGAAATATTTATAAATTGGAATATTTATAAATAGGAGATATTTAGAAAAAGGGAAAAACGTTATAAAAAGGAAACTGTTATAAGAAGGAAATCATTTTTAAAGTGGAGAACCATTACTAAAAGTAAATCTTTAAAATGAATAAATATTGTTAAAAAGGAAATCTTTATAAAGCGAATAAAGGAGTTAAATCGAATATGGTATTCGAAAGGAGTTAAATCGAATATGGTACTCGAAAGTAGTAAATCGAATTATTATTCGAAAGGAGTTAAATCGAATATGGTATTCGAAAGTAGTAAATCGAATTAGTTATTCGAAAGGGGTTAGTCGAGTCGAGTCAGTTGAATAGAGTAATCGAATATTTGTTATTCGAATAAGAGTTAACCAGTTAGAGTTAAATCAATTAGAGTTAACCAGTAAGAGTTAACTAGATAGAGTTAAATCAATTATAGTTAACCAGTTGAGTTAACCAGATTGAGTGAATCAATTAGAGTTAACCAGTTAGAGTTAAACCAGTTGGAGTTAATCGATTAGAGTTAAAGCAAATAGAGTTAATCGAATATAGTTTATTCAAATAGAGTAAAGGAGTTAATCGAATATATAGTTTATTCAAATAGAGTAAAGGAGTTAATCGATTAGAGTTAAAGCAAATAGAGTTAATCAGATATAGTTTATTCAAATAGAATAAAGGAGTTAATCGAATATATAGTTTATTCGAATAGAATAAAGGAGTTAATTAAATATATAGTTTATTCGAATAGAGTAAAGGAGTTAATCGAATATATAGTTTATTCGAATAGAATAAAGGAGTTAATTGAATATATAGTTTATTCAAATAGAATTAAAATAGTTATCGAATATAGTTTATTCGATAGGAGTTAGAGTTAAATCAAAAGAGTAAAGTGAATAGAATAAATTGAAATAGAGTTATCGAATATACCTTATCAAAGGAAAGAATTATCGAATAGAAAAGATTTGAAAGAGAGTTACGTAAGGAAGTTTATTAAAGAATTAGAAGGGTGAACTTTGTCTATTTTAAGGTTAGAAACGTTGTTCAGTTAAGGTCTGAGAGATAGTATTACCCCAACTTGATTGACTTCATTTTTAACTAAGGAATGGTTAAGGTTCGATAGTAAGGGATGGTTAAGTAAATTTAGTAATTAAAGGAAATGGTTTGAGTTAGCATCGCGATGGTTTGTTTAAACATCTGTCTAAGTCCAATGAAGAAGCTTTGGTAATGTTTTCCAAATAAGAAACCAGAAATGTTTTCTAATAAAGAAAACAAGAAATGGAAATGTTTTCCATTGTAAATAACGTATATTTTCCAAATTTAGAAAATAAGAAATATTGAATATAGGGAAACAGGAGATAAGTAAATTAATGAAATAAAGAGATAAATGTTGAATAATGTTTGATCGATATAAATTTCCTTTTGGAAATGATATCGTTGTTTGCACACCTGTTTTTCTTCGATAGTTAAATCACAGACTATCGAAGTTTTGACCATTTTAACGTTGTTAATATGGAGAGACCGGTTGGATTATTATCCAAAGAACCACTCTGTATTGGCATAAGCGTTGCGAATCATATATGCCAAAGGAAATTGAAAACGGAGTTATGCAAGGGCTATTCTATTTACAGAATAGTGCCTTCGGTTCATCCTGTTCCTGTATGACTTGTATGGACGGATGTCTGACAGAGTATTTCCAGAAAGGTCACGTACATTGATTTCTTCAACCGTACCAAGAGTGGAAGCGGAGAAGGAAACTTCTTTTAGCTGACACGTAATGTATGGTTGTAGACGTCAATCGGTGATTTGATGGATTTGACGATGTGGCATTCAAAGTGAATCTGGTGTGATGATAAAGCGTAGCTTCTAGCCTCACATCCGGTAAATGACAGAAATCGGGCAGGCAGCATGGCTAAGTTGGTCGCACCGAAGTAGGGTGTATAATCACCTGATCTAGAGTTTCATTTACTTATAAAAATCTATTGTTGATGCTGTCCCATTCGGGAAATAGTTGCTGATCCCAACCGTTGGTGATATATATTCGATACGCTCAAGCGAAATGAGTGGTCGGTCATGTGTGGCCGGGTTGCAAGATGTTTTTGTTGAACCCAGTGTATTCCTCTCTAGAGGTACACTAGCGAAAGGTGGTTCCATACCTTGTCATAGTTGGAAATCCATTACCCAATACGTGCTTACAGTTTTGATTGTAAACTATATATGTAGAACGTGAGATGAAAGCGTTTCTGATTGATGATTATTATATTGTGTTGATAGACATTATTATTATATCAAAAGGTTTTTGATATAAAGATATTTGGATTCTCATAAGGGAAAAACCCGTTCCGTTATATGGCCTGGTCTTATGAGATATCATTTACCTGCTTGAACTGTTTTAAACTGTTTTACTCACACCAGTCCAATGACTGACCCGGAGTTTATTTTGTTTTGTTTTCCCTAAACTCTTGGGTGCCTAAATTTGTACGGGCAGTCAAGTAGTCGGGATTTACAGATATACTGGAAGAGCTTGGAGCAGGAGGCTTCAGGATCATATAGCTATAGTTATTTCCGCTGTGTTGTTAGTGCTGTACTTCGAAAATGATATGTATATTCAAATACCGATTTGTATTTCAAATTTATGTTATGAAATTTAATTATTCGTTCCGCTGTGAGATTCGTGTTACTCTGATATTGTGTTCTTCTTCTTCTTCTGTTCTAAGTTTCTATCTTATCTTTCCTCACCCTCTAATTTCTTTCATTAATGATTGGTATTTTTCGATGTTTGGTTAGGCATCATCGTGTTTATGTCGATAACCAAAGTCGTCAAAATCCTGGGTTATTACAGAGTCATACTTTAAGGATATTACTAATCATAGGTCTAATGAGTCCTTTCATTTTTTTCTATTGTGTCGTATCTCTAAAGCTTTGTAAACCAAAGCTCTGATACCACCTGTAATGACCCACTCTTGAGCTTGCCTCGAGTCGGTAATAAAACCAAATTAAAATGTTCCCACAGGCGGATTGTTATGAGAATGAGCCACATCGGAATATAGAACAAGAGAACATTTCATTGCTATTACAATAGTTTTACATCAGAGTACAAGAATATATCAGCATACAAATAAAGGTACACAATGGAAAATAATATAAGTGAATAATGAATTACAAACAGTGGGAACATAAATACAAACAATGGAAGATTACAAAACAATCCATAGTATAACACCAGCCGTAATCCAGGATCCTGTGAAAGAATATCTGCAAAACCAGAACTACTGGTTGTTCATGTCAAAAATATAACGACCCAGAGTTTAGGTGAGAAACAATTGACTCCGAGTCAGTCATGAGATGGTGTGAGAACTAAAAACAGTTATTAACTTTATTTTAAAGTTGGATAAATCACGAGACCATATCGTATAACATGGAACGAATTTCCTCCACGTAAATACTAGAAAATAAAAATCGCAATGCTTTTTGAAAAATGAAGCTATTATATGACTCAAATCCCATCACACAATGCTAGCGCAAGCCAAAGGATTGTGTTTTAACTTATAATAGCCAAACATGCTTGATATGCGAAATTTCTCTTTTATTATTATAAGTGCATAGTAAGAAAAAAAAATTCGTACATAAATGTATCAATCTTAGATGACATAATATCCCATCCTATTATGTTGCCATATAGGTTTACAACTGAAAAAGCAAGGTTCTATTTGAAGCTGAATTTCCATCATGAGCCAAGGCAAAGGATCTTCCTCATCCGAACTTTGGAACATCTCTAGCGAATTGTCCTAGGGAAAATACACGCATCCCTCTAGAGTGGCAGGGCTGGTCCTCCTATTTCTGATGGATTGGATTTACGTTTCCAGGACCTGTCGAACCTCTTGGTCAGTATATCGACCACCATGGTCTTATTCAACCATATCCGAGGCGCCTCGATTCCAACATCCACATATTTAAATTGCCTGCACTCCATACCATAGCATCATTTTTAGCCAGAAAGTAACGAATGTAATCCCTACTATCCTTCATCCTGTTTTTGGCACATACCGGGGAAGGAAACTTGAAGAAGTCGCGTCTCGACACAAAGCTACGTCATATTAGCCATTCTTTGACCATCATCCACAAAGCTTTGCTTTTCAACAAAAGCTTTGATCACTGCATCTTAGCATGCCACATTGTCAATTCATACCATACAATTGATGTTTATTAATATATAACCTCTAAGCTCATACGTCCCAGAGAAGGGTGTTAAGCTAAGAGAATAAATTATCCATCATCAAACTGATATATATTTAGTAAAGATCAATTAATCAAGCATAAAATGCAACATCAAACACACAGTCTATTTGCTAGTTCATTTTGGGTCTGAACGAAATTAGAGGCACCTTATTCCTCGTCTTATATGTCCAATACAGGAGAGAGGCCCTCGCTGTAACGACCCGCATTCTACGCATCGAAGGATCATAGGATATTTATTTCTTTCTCATACGAAGTCATATAGCAATGTAACTTTGGGAGACGACTATTGGTGTCATTTCTCATGTTCATGATTTTTGCCAATTTTTAAATGACCATTTTGCCCCTACCTGATCTTCTTTTGGCCATAACTTTTGATTAGTAAGGAGTTTTGACCTAAAACCACTTCCATTAGATCCGGATGATGGTTTGCCTTTCTGTAGAGTGGTCACATTAGCCAAACGGACTATCCATTTGGGAGATATGACTGAAATAAGTTTCAAAAGCTGAAAAACAGCTTAACCGGGCCTATTTAGGGTGATTAGCAAGAGGGCACATAACCCATTTCAGGATTAGGGTTATGGGGAGGTTGAGAACAGTAGGAAAACGAATTTTATTTCATTTTTTAGCCGCCTAAAACATTTCTCTAACCCAAGCCATGACCTCCACCTTCTAATTTCATCCCAAATCGCTCTCTAATCAAGTTTTAGCCTAATCTAAATAAAATCAAGGAAATTTAGCGTCAAATTGTGAATAGAGCTGCTGTGTTGCATAGAGATTCGACTTAAATCAGAGATAGTTTCAGATCTAAAGTTAATTTGTGGCTAAGGTGAGTGATTTGCATTGTTCCTCACCAATTACGGTTAATTAAGGGTAATCAGTGTTAATTAGCGAATATAAACATGATTAAATTCTGGAAAAATAGTTATAAATTTCAAAATATTGTTTTAGGCCTCTGTTAGAAATTTGGGATAATTTGGTTAAGTTTTGCTAACCCTATCATTAGTTATGCTTAAACATGATTAAGGGGAAAACATGGGTTCTTGGGTATGTTTGATCTATATTATCATGATTATTTGTTGTTTTGGTGTTTGTGAATGACTATACATGCTATTATGACTGTTTGGAGTGTTTTTTTTTAATTGTTTAGAACAATTAGAATGGTCGAAAACACCATCGTGTGGTGTAAAAACAGTCGCTGGAATTTGCAGGAAAAGTATGCAGGACCGGAACGGATTGCCCCTACCCGAACCGACCCGATCGTGAGTCCAACCCTACGAGCCTCCAGATGTTCCTCACCCCTTCGAGTTTGATCACCACGAGCGGAGCATTCATGAGTCGATCGCCTTGAGGATCGTGAGCTGAGACAAGCCAGCACTTGAAGACCACGACCCGACCCGGATGCTTGTCACGAACCGAAAAACTGGGAGGATACACCCGACCCGACCTAGTTGAGTAACCACGACCTGATGGTTGAGCACGATCCGAACCGCCTGGTGTACCACGAACCATGCTTGCACACTCAAATTGACCCAATGTTGTGGAGTCAGGATCACGAACCGATCTGATCAGTACCAGAATGGTGACTGCGAACTGAACCAAGGAGCTTGGACGTGAGGTATCAGCTATGAACCATGTGAAGACCGATCCGGAGACGACCAAACCCGAGATGCAAAGGTGGTCCAAATGGGAAGTTGTAACTCAGGATCCAGTTGGGAGCCAACGAGTTAACTTCATGATTGGGCTTTGCTGCGGGACCTGTGCAAAGCAGTTATAGATATCCATAACTTTAGTTCACCACTTAGAGACGAATTAGTGGCCATAGATCAGTGCAATGGGGTCATAGTGACTCTATGGAGCAAAGTGATCGTAGCAAAGGATTGGTTTATCGAGTGGTGGATATCGTATGCTTTACGCACTGAGTGAGAGATGTGAGGATGATTGCTATGTTTGATGTTTGCTATCACCATGATCCCCAAACCCCCCATTTACACCTTGTGTTAGTGTCACCTTAGAGTATTGTACATCCTGTTGTGCTAACTCTTTTGTTGCAGGTCCAAGTTCAGGTATGATTGGATTATACCTGTTATTGTTCTGTTTTGTTGCTTATCGCTCATACCAGACTTTTGTTTGAACCAAAGTTTTATGTCTCTTCTTATTACTCTTGGTGCTCCTAAACGAGCAGACTAGAGACAGGTCTGGTGGATATGCACGAGTAGATGTCCAGAGACGAGCAGGAGGCTTACACGTATTATTCCTATATATTCTCCCTGTGTCGCTACTGGTCACTACTTTAGGCATTAGTAGTGTACCTTTCCTTACTTTGCTTTAGAGACAATTTTAAAAGTTGTAATAATGTTGATATGGAACATAAGTTGTATCTTGGATTTCCGCTGTTATGATGATTATGGTTTAGTTTTCAACTTATGCACTGTCTCGCCTGTAACACCCCGAATTTTAGTTAATACTAAAATTCACTAATTATAAGATAAATAATCTCAGATGTGGGAATTAGGGGTAACGGGCTGCGTCATTGCGTTCGTCTCGGAAAAATACGCGAAATAGAGTCCGAGTTTTCGAAAATCGGAGTCCGTATGGCCCAGTTATGGCCCGATGAAGTTTGCAGAAAATTTAAAACTAAAACAGATTTAAAAATTCAAAATATTCAAATTTGGAATGGGCCAGGCGGGGTCAGGCGGGAAGCTTCCCGCCCAGCCCATGTCGACAGGGCTGTCGACAGGCCTGTCGACAGGGGTGTCGACATGCCTGTTGACTTGCCTGTCGACAGGGTCGCGCCGCCCAGTAAACCTGGGTGCACCAGGTTGCACCAGGTTGGGTTTCAGGCTGGCTAGGAGGGCTGGTTCTAGAGATTTCCTAAATCTAAGGGTCCTAATCTAATCTAATCTAAGGGCCTAAAACACTCACCTAATCCTATAAATAAGACCCTAACCCTACCCTAATTCATTCATAATTAAGTCTTGTAACTAAACTATGGCAAATTGAAATTTGAGCATGGCCTCCACTAATTCATGAGAAAGTTGCAAGCTAATCCCTCTCAAATCATTCTCTAATCATCATTATCTTCATAGTTGGCAACTAATCCCTCTTCATAAGTGGTTAATTTGGAGTTTGGTGAGTTTCTATCACTTTAACATCAATTGTTAAAGTAAGTAGTTTGGGTGTAATGAGACTTATGGTCTTAAATGCGGATTAGTGAGTTTGAATCATGTATAATGATATGTTACTCTATGTTGTTCTATGTTTATGCATATTTGATAAGATGGTTTATGCATGCTTAATAAGTTGATTTATGCATGTTTAACAAGTTGATTTATGCATGTTTAACAAGTTGGGTTATGCATGTTTAACAAGTGGGCTTATGCATGTTGAGTATGTACGTTTAGGCAAGTTTAGTATGATATATGTTATGTTTACATGATGCTAAATATGCTAGTTGTGGACTATGTGATCATATACATGTCATGCAAGTTCATGAAGATATGCCATGCGAGTTACATGTATGTTAATATGCAAGATATGCTATGAAAGTTACATGTATGTTGATATGCAAGATATACTATGCAAGTTACATGTTTGTTAATATGCAAGTTCATGATGACACATTATGCAAGTTTAAGAGTTAATGTGCAAGTATATGGATGCTTATGCAAGTCATGTATATGTTTAAAAGCAAGATCTATGTGATATGCAAGTTATGCATGCTTATGCGAGTATATGAATGCTTATGCAAGACATGATATGCATAAAAGACATGATATGCAAGTTATGCACGTTTATG
Source organism: Allium sativum (assembly GCA_030737875.1). Taxonomy (NCBI): domain Eukaryota; kingdom Viridiplantae; phylum Streptophyta; class Magnoliopsida; order Asparagales; family Amaryllidaceae; genus Allium; species Allium sativum. The sequence goes on along the minus strand of CM060919.1, from coordinate 790,193,508 downwards.
CAAGTATGTGAATGCTTATGCAAGTATGTGGATGCTTATGCAAGTATGTGAATGCTTATGCAAGTTATGTGTATGCTTAAATGCATGATTAACATGTTATGCAAGTTATGAGAATGCCTATATGCAAGTTCAATATGCTATGCAAGATATGTGTATGATAATATGCAAGCTCATATGCAACATGTTATGCAAATCATGTGTATGATAATATGCAAGTTTGGGGTTAAATGTAGTTGGGTTAATATATGCTCATATATGCAAGTTGACATCCTCTTAACCCATGACAAAGTTGTATGCTAAACCCATGATGTTTGTGATGATCTTCCCCTTATTTATGTCATGGAATGAGAACGTTTTACGTGGGGAACGATGGGGTTGGTAAATATGTTAATAAAAATATGATTGGGTATGATTAAGCATACCATAAAAATAAATTACCATAAGTGGGAATTTACCTATTGAGTTAGGTCTACCCCATGGGAATTTACCTATTGAGTTAGGTCTACCCATGTTATGGAAAACTTGATATTAATTAGGGATAATTAATATGGGGGTGATTAATTAGGTGTAATTAATCGACTAAGACACGAGGTTGGACTCATTTGTAGTGTAAAACTGCCCGGACCCGACCGGCTTAACCAGTTGCTACAAATGTCAGCCCAATGTGAGAGGTCTTAGCCATAAATTAAATACGTGATTAAGGTAAAGACACGAGGTTAGACTCTGTTATGACGTAAGTCTGCCCGGACTCTACCGGCTTAACCAGGCGGTCATAACAGTCAGTCTAATGTGGGAGGTCTTTATGGGAGATCACGGTCTTAATTAATTAAGAAACACTTAACCATATTAGCATGTAGTGGGACATGAGGGGTTAAGTTGGTGCCTTGGGTGGCATGTGGAAATTTTATGGTTGCCTTGGGTGGCATGTGGAATCTAGTGGGTTGCCTTGGGTGGCAATAGAAAATACGATTAGAATACTTAACCAAGTGGAAACATGTAATTAAACATGATTAAAGGGTTAAGTGGGATACACTAGATATTTGAAAAGCTTAAGTGGGTAGCTTGTGGGGGCCCATTTCAACCAATATCCCAAAACGTATCTTTGTGGGCTCGACCCATGTCGAGTGACGGGACACGCATATTGGGCTTGATTATAAGAGGCCAAAACGGGTTAGCGGTGGCAACGCAAGTCCAACGGGCTTCATATGCGTGTGTGGGCCCGGGCTGGTAGATAAGCCGTTGTTGCATCGTGTAGATATAAAGCCGTGCACCGTTAGTATTGGGTAGCCACTTTAGGGGAGTGATACACCCCACTGTGGGACCAGCACGGGTATCTACGGTAGGGAGCCGATCGATGGGGAGTAGTGGGTACACCTAATGAAGATAGGGGCAGACGGCACCTATGTAGGGGTACACGAAACTACTGGGTAAGAATTACTGTGTACACCTAGTGGAGATAGGGGCAGACGGCACCTATGTAGTGGGCTAGGAGTACATGAAACTACTGGGGAAAATTTTCTAAGTCCTTGGGAGGGATCAACCTTTAAGTAGGAATGACTGGTGTGGTGCAGTTAGTAATTATCCTTGGGTGGGTAGATGCGTCCTGACGGTTATCTTAGTTTATCCTAAGTTTACCAAGCTGCTTAGTGTAGCCATTCATCCCCAGATATTACCGTAGGTCAAGTTTATATCTTCTCTGGTTACTTTAATGATTGTATTGTTAAAGTTATAGGACTCACTCAGACTTATGTCTGACCCCGTTGTTTTTATCTTTTTCCCAACCCTCAGGTCCTACGGTGGATCCTAGCGGTAGTAGAGCTTGATCGGATTGCTGTTCCAGTCTTTAGGAGCTTGGGTAGATGTAAAGCTCCAGTTATCCAGTTATCTTTTCTTTTGTTATGGCTATTGTATGAGAGAGTGGGATTATGTACTTCTTTGTTTTGACGGATATTGTACTTGACTTTTATCATGGTTTTATGATGTAACCAGACATGTTTATTTCCGCTGTTATGAGATGATGTTTTAAAATTTCAAGTACTATTTATATATGTCTTGGTGTAATTTTTCTGTTCTATATTCACTAAAATACTCCACCGATGCTATGGCATTCCCTTAGTGAGTGACTATAGCGGGTGTGGGGTGTTACACGTGGTATCGGAGCGAGGTTACCGGAACAGATAAAATTTTTAGAAAATTATTTTTCTAAAACATTTTTGGAAAAGATATTTTCAAAAACATGTCTTTTAAAGAGAAAAGTTTTTTTGAAAGAAAAGCATAATCCCCAATAGCCATATCTATATCCTTCGAATTCTCCGTTTTGAATCTTTCCTTTTTCGTTTCAGCATGGCCGAGAATCTTAATTTTCCGGAGGGTGTGACGATACCAGTATGGTATAGGAGATTGATGGAGGCTAGGGCCACCACTGCGGGTCCAGCAAATGTTCCTCCACCAACCGTAGCACCCGATCTTCCTCCTCCCCCTCCTCCTCGCACGGATACTTTTGCTAAGACTTGTAAGGAGTTTAAAGCTATGGGAGGGAAACCTTTTCAAGGATCGGAAACTTTTGTGGAGGCTAGAGATTGGCTTAAGGAGGTGGAAGAGTTGATAGATATCTTTGAGATGGAAGAAGGGAAGAAAGTCAAGTTGGTTGCTTGGTTAATGAAGGGGGAGGCCTCATTCTGGTGGGAGGTCACTAATGGAGAACGCCCCATTGACTCTTGGGTGGATTTCAGGCATAGGTTTGAGGCAAAGTTTCTCTCAAAAGCAGAAGAAAATATGCATAAGGAAGAGAAGGGTCCCAATGCTAGTAAAGCACCCGAGAAGGAAGGAGATCAGAAGAGACCTCAACAGCAACAGCAAAACAAAGGTGGGAAAGGCAACGGTGGCAAGGGAAAGAAGAGGTGCTTCAATTGTGGGACACTAGGCCACCTAAACAAAGATTGTCGCAAGAAGACTAAGACTGGCTGCTTCCACTGTGGCGAAGCAGGGCATCTGATGAAAGACTGTCCAAAGAAGGAGCAAAGGACGGGGTCTACCTCAGGAGGACAGGTGCAAGCTCTTATGGCACCAAGTCAGGCTAGGGGGCAAGTACAGGCTCTCGCGATTCGGGAAAGAGGTAGAACTACTGCTATTGAAAGTCTAGTTTTTCTGATCGATCATCCTGTCCGTACTTTATTTAATTTTGACGCATTGAGTTCGTTTATCTCATCATTACTAGTAGAGTCACTGCACTGAGACACCAGTTGGTAGATGATCCCTTAGTTGTTTCAAACCCAATTGGGCTCCATGATGTGTTTGGGTTTGAAAGTTCCTATACTTAGCGTTGGGTTTAGATGTGATGCTTGTTGGGCTTCACGGGCTATGGGTTAGTGGGCATGGACTGGTTATCCAGTAGGGGTGCCGTTCTTGACTTTGAGGGGAGAGTTGTTAGGCTTATGGGCCGCTTGGGTGACACTCTTGAGATCTCTTGTAATCCCATAGAATCTGTTATGCTAAGTTATCTAGAATCGCTTGACACATCGGTCGAGAGTTTGCAAATTATAGAGTGGTCCGGGAATACTCGGATGTGTTTGGAGGAGGTGAAGGGTTTACCTCCGGAGCAGGAAATTGACTTCCAAATATATCTGGTAGACAAAGCCAAACCAGTGTTTTGGCCAGTGTGCCACGTGGCTCCTCGTGAGAGGAGGGAACTCCACAAGTAAGTAGGCGATTTGCTTAAGAAGGGGTTCATAAGACGGAGCATATCGGAGTGGGGTGCTCCAGTAGTATTTGCTACGAAGGCGGATGGGTCCCTCAGACTTTGTGTAGACTATAGAGAACTCAACAAGCTCACAAAGAAGAATAGACACCCATTGCCGAGGATTGATGATCTTTTCGATCAATTGGTTGGCGCTTCAGTATTTTCTCAGTTGGACTTGGCCACGGGGTTTCATCAGTTGAGGGTGGATGATGATAGCATAGACAAGACTGCCTTTGGAACTCCGGATGGTTTCTATGAGTGGCTGGTAATGCCATTTGGGTTGACGAACGCCCCTGCATACTTTGTTGATTTGATGAGTAGGGTGTTCAGGGAGTTCCTTAATAAATTCGTGGTGGTCTTTGTGGATGATATCTTAGTATTTTCTAAGAGTGAAGAAGAGCATGCCCTACATCTTAGGGAAGTGTTGGAGACTCTTCGAGCGCATAGTCTTAGGACAGCAAAAGTGGATGGGATCCTTAGCATCCTATGAGTAAGGGTAACATGGTAGCAGACGCCTTAAGTAGAAAAAGGTTGTCCTTGAGTTCATTGTTCGATGAACGACGGAGCTTAGAGTTTATTTCTAAGTTTGACTTTAGTCCTTCCGTTGACTTTGTACCCGGTTTGCTAGCCTCATTGGAGATTAGACCTACTCTTTGGGGCAGATTGGAAGAGCACAGAGGGACGATCCACAGTTAGTTGAGTTGGTAGAGAAGCTCATAAGGGGGAAAGTCGTCCAGCCATTTGAGTAGGAGCACCCTAGACGATAGGGGTGTTTGCGTAGAGACGGTAGACTTTGTGTACCGCAAGACGAGGGTTTGAGGAAAGCTATTCTCGATGACGCACACCGTTCTAGGATAACCATTCATCCCGGTGGGGATAAGATGTACCAAGACATGAAGAGGGTTTTCTTCTGGGCCGGTATGAAGAAAGATGTGGCCGAGTATGTCGCTCGATGTTTGGTGTGCCAGCAAGTGAAGGCGGAGCAAAAGAAACCAGGTGGGTTGCTTCACCCATTGGAGGTTCCGCAATGGAAGTGGGATAGCGTCTCGATGGATTTTATTGACGGGTTACCCAGATCGAGGAAGGGTAATACAGGAATTTGGGTGGTGGTAGACAGACTTACTAAGAGCGCCCATTTCATACCTGTGAAGAGCAAGAGGACTGCTCCATGGCTAGCTTCAGTATATCTTCGAGAGATAGTTCGATTACATGGGGTACCCTCTAGCATAGTGAGTGATCGAGATCCTATCTTCACTAGCGAGTTCTGGAGAAGTTTGCAAGAAGCAGTGGGGACTCAATTGTGTCTGAGCACCGCATATCATCCTCAGACGGATGGCCAGACTAAGAGGGTGAATCGTGTTCTAGAAGACCTTTTGAGGCTTTGTATCTTAGATTTTGGAGGTACATGGGAAGAGCATCTTCCATTGGTGGAGTTCGCATATAATAACAGCTTTCAGTCCAGTATTGGTATGGCTCCTTTCGACGCTCTCTATGGAACGCCTTGTCGATCACCTACATGTTGGTGGGAATCTACGGATAAGATCTTGCTTGGGCCTGATATGGTTAGGGAGACTTCCGAGAAGATTGACTTGATTCGAAGAAGGATGAAAGCAGCGCAGGATAGGCAAAAATCTTATGCGGACAAGAGAAGGACGGATCTTGAGTTTGAGGTAGGGGATATGGTTTTTGTTAAGGTATCTCCGTTGAGAAATGTTGTTCGTTTCGGATCCGTTGGGAAGTTAGCACCGAGGTTTGTTGGGCCGTTTCCTATTAAGGAAAGGATTGAACGGATGGCATATAGGGTGGAGTTACCCGACAGACTTAGTGGTGTTCATGATGTATTCCATGTATCACATTTGAGGAAGTGCTTACATGAGACCGCAGAGGTGGTAGAGCCATGCTTGCTCAGAGATGTAGAGGTAGAGCGTGATGCGACTATTCGACGAGCCCCTACTCGCATCCTTGGGTCAGAGACTAGGAAATTGAGGAATCGAGAGGTTCAACTAGTCAAAGTGCAATGGGGAGAAGATGAGAGCAACGCAACTTGGGAGACGGAAGCGAAGATGCGTTCATTGTACCCATTTCTTTTTGAGGGTATGACTTTACTTTCTCCTTTATCGCTTGTCTAGTACTTATCTTATCTTTAGTGTCCTCTCGTTAGTACCTTTGACCTTTAGATAGGGTAAACCTATGGTTGAAACATGTGTTTGAGACATGTTATGGTTGATGGATGCAAGTGGATGCAAGTGTTTGCTAGTGGTTGCTCGTGGATGCATATACACACACTCTAGGCACTAGATCGGCTCAGTCACTTCATATTGCATATTGCATAAAATTTTGTGTAGGAAAATATTTATGGATGTATAATGGTTGTGTTATCACATGGATGATGCATTTTGGTGAATGATTGTGCACTCATGTAGATATTGTATGTGTCGATAGGGTTTTCTCGCATACATAATGGATGCATGGCACTATCATGGTTTGCATATGTTCATACATTAGATAGGGAACATATACACACACCGTTTGCATATGCTCATACATCATTAGAAATTGTTTTAAGGACAATGGATGCCAGTGGTTGATGATTTGAGTAGATGGTTGTTTGGTTGGTAGGATATGCATTCTCCTTAGCTTAGAGATTTCGGGGACGAAATCCTTTAAGGAGGGGAGAATGTAACACCCCGAATTTTAGTTAATACTAAAATTCACTAATTATAAGATAAATAATCTCAGATGTGGGAATTAGGGGTAACGGGCTGCGTCATTGCGTTCGTCTCGGAAAAATACGCGAAATAGAGTCCGAGTTTTCGAAAATCGGAGTCCGTATGGCCCAGTTATGGCCCGATGAAGTTTGCAGAAAATTTAAAACTAAAACAGATTTAAAAATTCAAAATATTCAAATTTGGAATGGGCCAGGCGGGGTCAGGCGGGAAGCTTCCCGCCCAGCCCATGTCGACAGGGCTGTCGACAGGCCTGTCGACAGGGGTGTCGACATGCCTGTCGACTTGCCTGTCGACAGGGTCGCGCCGCCCAGTAAACCTGGGTGCACCAGGTTGCACCAGGTTGGGTTTCAGGCTGGCTAGGAGGGCTGGTTCTAGAGATTTCCTAAATCTAAGGGTCCTAATCTAATCTAATCTAAGGGCCTAAAACACTCACCTAATCCTATAAATAAGACCCTAACCCTACCCTAATTCATTCATAATTAAGTCTTGTAACTAAACTATGGAAAATTGAAATTTGAGCATGGCCTCCACTAATTCATGAGAAAGTTGCAAGCTAATCCCTCTCAAATCATTCTCTAATCATCATTATCTTCATAGTTGGCAACTAATCCCTCTTCATAAGTGGTTAATTTGGAGTTTGGTGAGTTTCTATCACTTTAACATCAATTGTTAAAGTAAGTAGTTTGGGTGTAATGAGACTTATGGTCTTAAATGCGGATTAGTGAGTTTGAATCATGTATAATGATATGTTACTCTATGTTGTTCTATGTTTATGCATATTTGATAAGATGGTTTATGCATGCTTAATAAGTCGATTTATGCATGTTTAACAAGTTGATTTATGCATGTTTAACAAGTTGGGTTATGCATGTTTAACAAGTGGGCTTATGCATGTTGAGTATGTACGTTTAGGCAAGTTTAGTATGATATATGTTATGTTTACATGATGCTAAATATGCTAGTTGTGGACTATGTGATCATATACATGTCATGCAAGTTCATGAAGATATGCCATGCGAGTTACATGTATGTTAATATGCAAGATATGCTATGAAAGTTACATGTATGTTGATATGCAAGATATACTATGCAAGTTACATGTTTGTTAATATGCAAGTTCATGATGACACATTATGCAAGTTTAAGAGTTAATGTGCAAGTATATGGATGCTTATGCAAGTCATGTATATGTTTAAAAGCAAGATCTATGTGATATGCAAGTTATGCATGCTTATGCGAGTATATGAATGCTTATGCAAGACATGATATGCATAAAAGACATGATATGCAAGTTATGCACGTTTATGCAAGTATGTGAATGCTTATGCAAGTATGTGGATGCTTATGCAAGTATGTGAATGCTTATGCAAGTTATGTGTATGCTTAAATGCATGATTAACATGTTATGCAAGTTATGAGAATGCCTATATGCAAGTTCAATATGCTATGCAAGATATGTGTATGATTATATGCAAGCTCATATGCAACATGTTATGCAAATCATGTGTATGATAATATGCAAGTTTGGGGTTAAATGTAGTTGGGTTAATATATGCTCATATATGCAAGTTGACATCCTCTTAACCCATGACAAAGTTGTATGCTAAACCCATGATGTTTGTGATGATCTTCCCCTTATTTATGTCATGGAATGAGAACGTTTTACGTGGGGAACGATGGGGTTGGTAAATATGTTAATAAAAATATGATTGGGTATGATTAAGCATACCATAAAAATAAATTACCATAAGTGGGAATTTACCTATTGAGTTAGGTCTACCCCATGGGAATTTACCTATTGAGTTAGGTCTACCCATGTTATGGAAAACTTGATATTAATTAGGGATAATTAATGTGGGGGTGATTAATTAGGTGTAATTAATCGACTAAGACACGAGGTTGGACTCATTTGTAGTGTAAAACTGCCCGGACCCGACCGGCTTAACCAGTTGCTACAAATGTCAGCCCAATGTGAGAGGTCTTAGCCATAAATTAAATACGTGATTAAGGTAAAGACACGAGGTTAGACTCTGTTATGACGTAAGTCTGCCCGGACTCTACCGGCTTAACCAGGCGGTCATAACAGTCAGTCTAATGTGGGAGGTCTTTATGGGAGATCACGATCTTAATTAATTAAGAAACACTTAACCATATTAGCATGTAGTGGGACATGAGGGGTTAAGTTGGTGCCTTGGGTGGCATGTGGAAATTTTATGGTTGCCTTGGGTGGCATGTGGAATCTAGTGGGTTGCCTTGGGTGGCAATAGAAGATACGATTAGAATACTTAACCAAGTGGAAACATGTAATTAAACATGATTAAAGGGTTAAGTGGGATACACTAGATATTTGACAAGCTTAAGTGGGTAGCTTGTGGGGGCCCATTTCAACCAATATCCCAAAATGTATCTTTGTGGGCTCGACCCATGTCGAGTGACAGGACACGCATATTGGGCTTGATTATAAGAGGCCAAAACGGGTTAGCGGTGGCAACGCAAGTCCAACGGGCTTCATATGCGTGTGTGGGCCCGGGCTGGTAGATAAGCCGTTGTTGCATCGTGTAGATATAAAGCCGTGCACCGTTAGTATTGGGTAGCCACTTTAGGGGAGTGATACACCCCACTGTGGGACCATCACGGGTATCTACGGTAGGGAGCCGATCGATGGGGAGTAGTGGGTACACCTAATGAAGATAGGGGCAGACGGCACCTATGTAGGGGTACACGAAACTACTGGGTAAGAATTACTGTGTACACCTAGTGGAGATAGGGGCAGACGGCACCTATGTAGTGGGCTAGGAGTACATGAAACTACTGGGGAAAATTTTCTAAGTCCTTGGGAGGGATCAACCTTTAAGTAGGAATGACTGGTGTGGTGCAGTTAGTAATTATCCTTGGGTGGGTAGATGCGTCCTGACGGTTATCTTAGTTTATCCTAAGTTTACCAAGCTGCTTAGTGTAGCCATTCATCCCCAGATATTACCGTAGGTCAAGTTTATATCTTCTCTGGTTACTTTAATGATTGTATTGTTAAAGTTATAGGACTCACTCAGACTTATGTCTGACCCCGTTGTTTTTATCTTTTTCCCAACCCTCAGGTCCTACGGTGGATCCTAGCGGTAGTAGAGCTTGATCGGATTGCTGTTCCAGTCTTTAGGAGCTTGGGTAGATGTAAAGCTCCAGTTATCCAGTTATCTTTTCTTTTGTTATGGCTATTGTATGAGAGAGTGGGATTATGTACTTCTTTGTTTTGACGGATATTGTACTTGACTTTTATCATGGTTTTATGATGTAACCAGACATGTTTATTTCCGCTGTTATGAGATGATGTTTTAAAATTTCAAGTACTATTTATATCTGTCTTGGTGTAATTTTTCTGTTCTATATTCACTAAAATACTCCACCGATGCTATGGCATTCCCTTAGTGAGTGACTATAGCGGGTGTGGGGTGTTACATCGCCTGTTCTGTGTCAAGTATGTTATTATTAAATTTTATTCCATGCGTTGTGAGACATTCTACAGGTTCCTTGTTAGTTCAAATTCCTTTCTTTTCCTTTCTCTAACGACTATCCCGTGCTGGTCGGGAATCGGCACAACGCACTTTCAGGAAAATGTCGGCTGGTGCGGGGCGGGCCATCACATTTGGTATTAGAGCTCTAGGTTGCGTAGTTAACCTAGGGAAAGACACCAGGGAGAGATAGTATGTATATGAGAGCGCGTATTTGTGATATTTTGGTTTTCCAAAGCTATATATATTATTAGTATATAAGGATGAAGTCGCACTGCACGGGCACCACATTGAGATGGTTAATCGTTTTCTCTTTACAGACTGAACGATGAGCCGATATACGAGGAGTACAGGTTCAGGAGAAAACAATAGGGATGTTACTGATATGAGGACGATGTTTACTACTTTTATGCGAGAGATGCTCGCGGAGCAGTTCCTTATGCTGCAAACGGTAGTGGTGCAGTAGTATAGGCGCCTAGGGCCGATTTCGCCAAGCTTAACAAGGATTATACTAGCCTTAGCGGGAAGCCGTTCCATGGAACGGAGTCGGCTACGGATGTTCAAGATTAGTTGGATAGTTGTGAGCGCATCTTTGAGGACTTGGGAATCGATGATGCCATGAAGAGAAAGTTAGCATCGCGTCAGCTTCAAGGACGAGCTATGAATTGGTGGAATGCTATTAAAGCAGTTACACCTGAAGATTAAGTTACTTGGAATCAGTTTATGACTCGTTTCAGCGAAAAGTTCATTCCAACTGCTCACAAATTTGAATTGTTTAGGAAATTTTTGGAGCTTAAGAAGAATGGTAGGGCAGTCTCGGAATATATTGCTGAGTTCGATACTTTATCGAAATATGGATTGTCTCTTATCGACACGGCCGAGAAGAAGAACGAGATGTTCACAACCGGCTTAGATGAGTACTTAGGGGAAAGGCCGATAAACCACATCGACGAGACGTTCGAGTCTATAATGGGGAAAGCATTGAGGTCGGAGAGTCTTTACCCTAATTCAAAGGCTGATGTTGCTATTGCATCTATAGAGGGACCAAAGCCGCAAGCAAGCAGTGGAGGTAAGAAGGAGTCTCAGAATAAGAGAAAACAAGATCAGACCAAGGGTGGCCAGAAAAAGAAGGACAAGAAAGATAAAGAATGCTTTAGTTGTGGAAAGAAGGGCCACTACGCTAGAGATTGTCAGGAAAAGCCTGGTCAAAAGAAGTGCTTCAATTGGGGCCAAGTGGGACATCACAAGGATAATTTCCCGCAACCCACTAAAGAGAAGCAGATTGTGAAAGCATACGCTATCAACGTTGTTCCTTCTTCGTCAAATGCCCCAACTTTGGTGGAGAAGGGAAAGGGCATCATTATTCGAGGTATGCTTTCTATTTGTGATGTTTCTATTCTAGTTTTGTTGATAACGAGGCTTCCCATTCCTTCATATCTAGTGACTTGGTATATAAGTTGGGATTGGAACTTGAGATAGTCGATAGACCTTTAGTTGTGACGAACCCGATAGGTGGGTCGACTAGTTTTTGTATGATTTGTTGTAATGTGGTCTTATCGAGTTATGGATGTATGTTTGCTTGCGATTGCTTAGTTGTTTTGCTAGTATCATCTCATGGAGTTGTCTGAATTCGGAGGAGATGTTCCTTGAGTGCTTGTCTGATATTGGTTTAGGCCTTTGGGGCTTGTTCTTAGGGAACGTCGATTTCGACTAGGATGGTTTTGTGTGAGATATAAGTAGTTGTTGAGATTTCCATTGAATGATATCTCGGCTTACTCGAGGAGTGATGTGAAGCCGTGACATGATAAGACTGCTCAATGGTATGGGCTGATGCGAGTTAGACTCGATAGGGTTATGAGATGACTCGAGTGGGACTCGAGAAAGATGCAAAGTAATGGATTGTTTAGGACCCTATGTTTATGTTCTTTTTGAAGGAATAGGATATGTTCGTTGATCATGGAAGATGCAACGAAGGTTTGGATGACACAAGTTGGACTTGAACTCATAAAATAAAATAGGTGTTCGTTGATCTTGGAAATGCAAGGAGTAGGGAGACGACTCATGCTGGATTAGAGTTCGTCGGTAATGGAAACTCAAGACTGGGTCTGAGTTTATTGGTAATAGATTGACTCGAGTTGGACTCGAAAAGGCTACAAGGAAATGGATTGGCTCAAGTTGGACTCGAGAGGGCAGCAAGATAATGGATAGACTTAGGTGGGACACAGTGCTTTAGGCGGACCAGAAGTAGGGGTATATGGGGACGCCCGTTACCTTGGATCCGTTGGATGTGATCTAGTTTTCCTTAGAGGATAAACGTACGTTGGACGTACGGTAGTCTGTATGGAGGCGGGGCTACCATTAGCCTTGGGATCGGTTGGACCAGTCAAGTAGGCATCGATGTATGTATGGAGGCGGGGCTTCCGTTAGCCTTGGGATTGGTTGGACCAGTCAAGTAGGTTGTGTATGGATTTAGCAGATGATAGATAGGACATGTTTGATGGATGTTGTGGTTGCTATGTTTGTTCCTGTTTTATTCCCTTGAGTAGACTATCACCTGTAGGATTCTGGTAATAGAGAACGAAGAGATGACGGTATATACAGATGCATGTGGTACCAGACTAGGTGCTGTACTGATGCATTGAGTAGGAGACATGCCCGTTTAGGGGCTATATTTCTTGAATGGAAGCAACTGGAGTACATTGCTGGGTATGATTTCAGACCAAAGTGAGAATTGGATCCAGAAATGTTAGCAAGTTTGACGATCAGACCCACTTTGATTGAGCGGATTGGGTTCGGTCAGAGGGACGATCCTAACTTATTGAAAATCATCTCCAAGTTAGAGATGGGTATCGATGAGGAGATAAACGAGCATGGGCTTGATCGAGATGGATGGCTTAGAAAGAATGGAAGACTGGTTGTACCCAATGTCAATGGATTGAGAGATGAAGTGCTTAGAGAATGTCATCACTCAAAACTGACTATACATCCCGGTGGCAACAAAATGTATCGAGACATGAAGCAGGCCTACTAATGGGAAGGGATGAAAAGAGAAGTTTGGAAGTTTATATCTAAATGCATGAATTGCCAACTAGTAAAAGCCGAGCAAAAGAAACCTAGTGGTTTGTTGCAACCATTAGAAATTCCAGAATAGAAATGGGAACAAGTCTCAATGGATTTCATTGATGGGTAACCAAGGACTAGATCAGGCCATGATAACATTTAGGTGATTGTGGAACGATTGACCAAGAGTGCGAAGTTTATACCCGTCAAGTCGAATAGAGCAGTAGCTAAGTTAGCTGAACTGTATATAAAATGGGTAGTAAGATTTCATGGAGTACCCAAAGGCATTGTGAGTGACCGAGATCCGTTATTTACTAGTGGATTTTGGAAGAGATTACAAGAGGCTTTAGGATAAAAATTACATCTCAATACCGCGTATCGTCCTCAAACCGACGGTCATACAGAGAGGGTGAATCGTGTATTAGAAGATCTCTTAAGGGCTTGTGTATTGGATTTTGGTGGATCATGGGATGACCATTTGCATCAAGTAGAGTTTGCATATAATAAAAGTTATCAATGCAGTATTGGTATAGCGCCATTTGAAGCTTTTTACGGAAGACCGTGCAACTCACCGTCGTGTTGGTTAGAAACCGGTGAGAAATTTGTGCTTAGACTAGAAGTAATAAGAAAAACTTCAGATAAGAATAAGGTTGTCCAACAGCGAATGAAGGCTGCCCAAGATAGGCAGAAGGGTTAGGCGGATAGAAGACGAAGAAATTTGGAATTCTTCGTTAACGACTTGGTATTCGTCAAGATCTCTCCATTGGAGAGTGTGATTCGATTTGGTAGGAGATGCAAGTTGGTACCAAGGTTTGTTGGTTCATTTCCCGTTCTCAAGGGAGTTGGGAATTTAGCGTATAGATTTGAATTACCAGACAAGATGGCGGGAGTTTACAACGTATTTCATGTTTCCCAGTTAAGGAAGTTTGTGCACGACCCTATTATGACTATTTCACCAAATCAGTTGGACGATATCGAGGTAGAACTCGAGGTGGTTGGGAACCACAAGACGATTCGTATTGTCGAGCACGATACGAATCAACTTCGAAGGAAAACGGTGAATCTAGTCAAAGTTTAGTGGGGAGAGAATGAGAATGACTGTATTTGGGAGACAGAGGAGAGCATTAGGAAGACGTATCCAGAACTCTTTGCCTGGTAAGATTTTAATTGCGACTTAGTTTTCCGCATGCTAGGATAGACTTGTTTGTTGTTTTGTATGTTTGATTGTTGTGAATGGTTGATAGGCATGCGGGATACTTTGCTTGTTTCTTAGTTAAGGAATTTCGGGGGCGAAGTTTCTTAAGGGGGGAGAATGTAACGACCCGCATTCTACGCATCGAAGGATCGTAGGATATTTATTTCTTTCTCATACGAAGTCATATAGCCACGTAACTTTGGGAGATGACTATTGGGGTCATTTCCCATGTTCATGATTTTTGCCGATTTTTAAATGACCGTTTTGTCCCTAGCTAACCTTGTTTTGGCCATAACTTTTGATTGGTAAGGAGTTTTGACCTGAAACCACTTCCATTAGATACGCATGATGGTTTACCTTTCCGTAGAGTGGTCACATTAGCCAAACGGACTCAACGTTTGGGAGATATGGCTGAAACAAGGTTCAAAAACAGCTTAACCTGGCCTAATTAGGGTGATTAGCAAGAGGGCCCATAACCCATTTCGGGATTAGGGTTATGGGGAGACTGAGAATAGTAGGAAGACGAATTTTATTTCATTTTTCAGTTGCCTAAAACTTTTCTCTAACCCTAGCCATGGCCTCCACCTTCTAATTTCATCCCAGATCGCTCTCTACTCAAGTTTTAGCCTAATCTACATCAAATCAAGGCAAATTAGCATCAAATTGGGAATAGAGCTGCTGTGTTGCATAGAGATTTGACCCAAATCCGAGATTGTAACACCCCTAAGTCCCACATCATGGAAGCCTGTGTGAAGTGGGTACTTATATAGTAGATCCCATCTCTTACTAACGCCGAGGCCTTTTGAGGAACAAAACCCCACACCTATACGGTGGCTAAGTTGGGGACAATATCTTGCGTGAACGGAGGTGCGGGTTGTTACAGTGGTATCCGAGCCAATACCCAGCCGGAATTGTCCCCAACTTAGCCACCGTATAGGTGTGGGGTTTTGTTCCTCAAAAGGCCTCGGCGTTAGTAAGAGATGGGATCTAATATATAAGTACCCACTTCACACAGGCTTCCACGATGTGGGACTTAGGGGTGTTATAGAGATAGTTTTAGATCTAAGGTTAATTTGTGGCTAAGGTGAGTGATTTGCATTGTTCCTCACTAATTACGGTTAATGAAGGGTAATCAGTGTTAATTAGCGAATATAAACATGATTAAATTCTGGAAAAATATTTATAAATTTTGAAATATTGTTTTAGGCCTCTATTAGAAATTTGGGTTAATTTGGTTAAGTTTTGCTAACCCTATCATTAGTTATGCTTAAAAATGATTAAGGGGAAAACATGGTTTCTTGGGTATGTTTGATCTATATCGTCATGATTATTTGTTGTTGTGGTGTTTGTGGATGACTATACATGCTGTTATGACTGTTTGGAGTGTTTTTTAATTGTTTAGAACATTTAGAATGGTCGAAAACGTCGTCGTGTGACGTAAAAACAATCGCTGGAAGTTGCAGGAAAAGTATGCAGGACCGGATCAGATCATCCCTACCCGAACTGACCTAATCGTGAGTCAAACCCCATGAACCGCCAGATGTTCCTCACCTCTTCGAGTTTGATCACCACGAGCAGAGCATCCACGAGTCGATCGTCTTGACGATCGTGAGCTGAGACAAGCCAGCACTTGAAGACCACAACCCGACCCGGATGCTCGTCACGAACCGAAGACCTGGGAGGACGCACCCGACCCGACCCAGTTGGGTAACCATAACCCAATGGTTGAGCATGATCCGAACCGCCTGGTGGACCACGAACCATGCTTGCACACTCATACTGACCCGATGCTGTGCAGTTAGGATCACGAACCGATCCGAACCAGAATGGTAACTGCGAACCAAACCAAGGAGCTTGGATGTGAGGTATCAGCTATGAACCAAATGAAGACCGATCCGGAGAAGACCAAACCCGAGATGCAAAGGTAGTCCAATTGGGAAGTTGTAACTCAGGATCTAGTTGGGAACCAATGAGTTAACTTCATGATTGGGCTTTGCTGCGGGACGTGTGCAAATTCGTTATCGATATCCATAACATTAGTTCACCACTTAGAGACAGATTAGTGACTATAGATCAGTGCAATAGGTTCATAGTGACTCTATAGAGCAAAGTGATCGTAGCAAAGGATTGGGTGATCGAGTGGTGGATATCGTATGCTTTACGCACTGAGTGAGAGATGTGAGGATGATTGCTATGTTTGATGTTTGCTATCACCATGACCCCCAAACCCCCCATTTACACATTGTGTTAGTGTCGCCTTAGAGTATTGTACATCCTGTTGTGCTAACACTTTGGTTGTAGGTCCAGGTTCAGGTTCAGGTATGATTGGATTATACCTGTTATTGTTCTGTTTTGTTGCTTATCGCTCATACTAGACTTTTGTCTGACCCAGAGTTTTTTTCTCTTCTTATTACTTTGGGTGCTCCTAAACGAGCAGACCAGAGACAGGTTTGGTGGATATGCACGAGTAGATGTCTGGAGACGAGCATGAGGCTTACACGTATTATTCCTATATATTCTCCCTGTGTCGTTGCTGGTCACTACTTTGGACATTAGTAGTGTACCTTTCCTTACTTTTCTTTAGAGACAGTTTTAAAAGTTGTAATAATGTAGATATGGAACATAAGCTGTATCTTATATTTTCGCTGCTATGATGATTATGGTTTAGTTTTCAGCTTATGCACTGTCTCTCCTGTTCTATGTCAAGTATGTTATTATTATATTTTATTCCATGCGCTGTGAGACATTCTACAGGTTCCTCGTTAGTTCAAATTCCTTTCTTTTCCTTTCTCTGACGACCGTCCCGTGCTGGTTCGGGCATCGGCACAGTGCACTTTCAGGGAAATGTCGGCTGGTGCGGGGCGGGCCATCACACTCTCATATCTGGTCGATCTCCAAGTACGTCTTGACGATGACCACTTATTACCTCGTTTTGGATGTACGGCCCAATTGAGAAATCAGTAATAATCCTAACAATGTGAATATCTCTGGTCTTTAACCAACGTCTTCTATGTCTTCGACTTTTAATCGTTGTATCAGTTATTCAAAATGGGTTAAACTCGATCTTTCTGAATAACTCACGCATCTTTGAAATCAAGTAATGTATAAAGATATCATACGCCTCATTCCAATCCAGAATATTATTTTATTTAAATATTATTTACACTAAGAATAATTCCTCACAAATCTTATTAAAGATTTATATCATTTAACTCTTGTTCAAATCTTTCCTTGGAATCATTGCAAAAGACTATATAATCACTTTTACGCACACTTAACTCAAATTAAGGTTTGTAAGCCTTATCGGGATTATCAAGTCTTATAAGTAGGTAATCTCTCGTATTGATATCCTATTCCCAACCTATTAATCCCATGGAACAAAACTTGTGGCACTCCATATCTAATGGTTTTGCTAAGTTTAATTCTCTCTTTCCATTCCAAATTTAATTAAAGATTCAATTATCTCATGGAGCAAAACTGGTGGTACTCCATATCTCACACTCCTTATGTTTCATAAATTTGATTACCTTCTTACATTTCAAATCTAATTAAAGATTCATTAAAACTCTAACATAGTTTAATCCCCAACAATCATTATTCAATGATTATTTAACTTCAGGAAATTAATCATGTCTTTAACTGGGTTAAAGAACAAATGTTATTTAAAACATCGTTCACGATAAACCCAAAATCGACTTCCATTCCAATACGGAATTTCCGCGGAAATCATACCAGTTTACATTTGATATAAATTTCGGTATCAAATTAATACTATGAGTGGAATAACAAAGAGGCCTTTTAAATTCCTTAAATAGTAAAGGTCTTCCTCCACGGAGGTTCATCTCGATTATTTATAAATAAATTTCATTCAATTCCATTTAAATTGGAAAACTTACTTTGAAAAATTCCATTAAATCTTAATAAAAAGATTTACCCCATAAATTCCATTTTCAATTGTGCTTAAGAACAGTGTTATTGAAGACATCATTCATGACAAACCCAAAATCCAATTTGATATCAACTACAAGGCTTTGAACAGAAATCATACTGACTTATATTCAATACCAAATTCTGAAACCAACAGATACCGTATTGGGAACAATGATATCGATATCTTCCAAATTCCTTAAATCAGTATCCGTATAAACATGGAATCCAATATCAAATATCCGAAGATTATTTCCGTTCAAATCCAAACCAATTAATACGTTGGGAAACCCAGGTTATATTTAACCTTTTACTATCCAATGTATTATTTTAAAACCACTGGATCTTTTAACTTTAGAAAACATCGTTTGATCATAGTCAAATATTTGATGCCCTTTTGGTTCTTCCCGCCCATCGCCTAATGGGATAGTTTCTAGTTAGATCTCACGAGTGATACTAGACTATACTCTCAAGAATCATCATATATTCCTTTTGGTTCTTTGTTATAGTTGTTAACTAAATCATTCAGATAAAATACCTTTTATCTTTCCAAAACTTGGAATATTCCATCCAAACCTTTTCAAATTAATTATTATGATTTAATATAATTTTGCCATACTTTTAATAATTTTATTAAGGTCCTTACAATCAGTTTCCAATTCCGGTCACCGAACTGCATTCATTACGACCTTATCCAAAATAGATTTGGACTTATTTTAGAATAAAATCGTTGGATATTAAAAAAATTTATTTCATTCGAAAACTCTTTTCATCTCGAACCTTACATTTTCAGTTTCAGGAGAATGCAACGGTCGGATCTCCCGGTACGTCATTTCAAAGTTACGTGTCGAACTTTGCAAACTATCGCTGTGCTACACGTCCTATTCAGGCCCAAATCAATTTTTAATTTAAAAATTAAACTGAATTGCTTCTAAAATAATTTATAAATTATATAAGTTATATATAATCATAATTGGAAGTTCTATTCCAATCATTTCCTTTCAAAATCAAATATTTCGAAATTAAGCCATTTTAATATTATTTAAATCGTTAAAATAATATTATTTTTCGAAACTTGTTAATTTAAGTCCAAACTTTCCTGACATTCATTATAAAAATAAATAAGAAACTTTTGATAAAAACTTTCTTTGAAAACATTTTCTACATAGCCTAACTGAACTTCACTTTTGATAATTACCATTCATTTCGAAAATAAAACTTGTATAAGCCATAACTATATGAAAATTACTTCAAAACTATATGTTCCAGTTACAAAAATTCATCGACATTTTAAAATCTTCGTCTCCATCCAATATCGGACATCAAATTCAAACTTTAATTATTCACAAAATATTATATTATTAAAGTATTCAACTTTATTCAGAATTGGAACGAAATTCAACCAATTACCATATAATTCCATTTACATGGACTTCACATATCATATGCACCCAATAATAGTTGTAAACAACTATTAACATCTGATAATCAAACATACAAAGTGTAACTTCACCGTATAAGCCTTAAATAGATAACTCTTATATCGTCTATCATCTAACGATTAACAATAAAACTAAAAAGTTGGGAGATGTGTAATTCAAATATCATCCCAATACCCGTGTGGGGTTTTCATCATTCACAAACCAGTAACTATAATAAAATACACACATGGAAGATGTGTAAATAAATTATCATCTCATACCCGTGTGGGGTTTACATCACAAACCATGCGAGATTATCTACCCATTTTGAGTACATGTAGGCTAATTATCATTCCAATACCCATGTGGTTTTCAATACAATTAATAAACAGTAATTAATAAATTACGCAATGAATTCAGATCAACCACAAACTCAAGCAATCAATAATAACTTGTTCATTCCAAGTTATATTTATACCAAGTCTATTAGACTTAAACAAGTGAATGTTTACACATCGTTTGACTTATAAATGGGTGTTTAACCCTAAAATAACTACCATAAACATTTTAACAGCATGTTAACTTGTTAATTAACCCAATTCAACTTCCCAATAATATCACAGTTCAATACTAACTCAACCACATATCAACCAAACGTCTTACAATGCAAATCACAATATAAGCTATGATTAACTATCTAATTAATCAAATCAAGTTAAGGAGTTCTCACCTCGGCCAACCTACACCTCGACACTTCACTCTAGGATTCTTCACACTTGCTACAAACCCATAATTATTCATTTTCACTTAAACTCAACTTGTTACTTCACGTATACACTCGAACACTTTTTAATTTATGATTTCAAGGGGAAAGTTAGGATTTTTAGGGTTTGAAGAGGGCAAGGGGTTCACGATATATGACGGTGGAGGGATCCACAAGTTGGTGGTGGAAGTAGGGGTCATGGCATGGGAAGGTAGGGCCATTAGAGGTGGTGGGAGGTGTATAAACTTGGTTTTATGGAGAAAGATGATACCTTTTGCAAATTGAAAAGGGGAAGATGAATTTTGAGGCTTAGGGGACCCATGGCTTGAAGAGAGAGGAGGATGGAGGCTATGGGTGGATGTGCATAGTGGAAGGAGGTGGTGGAGGGGCAGCCTTGGGTGGCGTGAGACTTTAAGGGGGAGAAAGGTGCTAATTGGTTTTTTTTTTCCTTAAGCAAGAAGAGAGATTTTGGAAAATGGAACAGAAAAAACAAAGGCATGTGCCTTAGATACCATTGAAAAGAGAGGGAAGGAAGAGTTCGACATGTGTCGGGAAGGGTACAATAGTTTTCTAGTTTAGGTGGCTTATAGGATTTTGTGAAAGAGGGTATTAATTATTCACATTTAATTATACGATGTAACCTTCATTCTGGTCATTCGACCACGTACGAACTCTAAAAATTAGAAACTTGTTGGCCCGCTTTTTGACCGAGCCATCCAGGATCATTCATAAGGGGGAACCAGGAAACCAAGTCCCCCAAGAAATTGGAGGAATGGATCGCACGCCATCGTCTCGCCCAGGAATGGATCGCACGCCATCGTCTCGCCCAGGAATGGATCGCACGCCATCGTCTCGCCCAGGAATGGATCGCACGCCATCGTCTCGCCCAGGAATGGATCGCACGCCATCGTCTCACCCAGGAACGGATCGAAACCATCTCGTCGACGAACGTCACCTCCAGGCGATCCGATCCCTTGTAACGAACCGAACCCTCTGACCCGTTCAACCACGAGCTGGTCTTCAGCAATCCGAATCGCACAGATCTGACGACACCTGTTTTCAACGGTCAGTTTGACTGTTTCTTCAATGGTGGCGATGCGATCCGAAAATCTCGGGATTCGTGCCACGTGTCCGCGATCCGCCTGACGAAATCAGCTATAAATAGCCCAGAGCTTGGCATTTTTCGGGATCCTTTTGGCAATAGTGAATGCTGAGACCGCCATTGTTGTCAAACCACTGGAATATCGAAAGAAAGCACTGTTGTACTAGCTTTTAAAGCATAATCAATAAGATAGAAAGTGGACGTAGGCTCATTAACGCCGAACCACTATAAATTCTGAGTGTTATTCTCTTTTTTCTGATTCCTCATTTAGAATTCTCTACAGTTTATAACAATTTGGGTGTTAGGTCCAAATTTCGATCTAACATTTTTGGTGCTTTCACTGAGAACCTCAGCCTTAAAGTTTCGTCATTCATTTTCTTGAAGATTCCAGCGATTCGGATATCATGGCTGGGAAAAGATCCAAAGTTTCGCAGACCAACGAAACGATCGAGGAGAATGTGCACGAACTGGTCGACGAAGAAATCCTGGATCGCGGAGCACAGGGGGCGATCCGATCCGACGAACACACCTCGTTCCGAGTCGAGGGGAACGAGACGATCCGTGCTACCGAAGGTGTTGTCACTCGATCCCGAGGCAACACCTCGCAACCTCTGCGTACTACGACCACGAGTAGATCTCAGGGGGGCGCAGCGAACCGCCCTCCACGAACCGAAGCTACCCGAACTGATGGTCGGAACGCAACTCGACCTGGGAAAGAACCTATGACCCACTCCTATCGTCCTGGAACCTCTGCTCGACCCGGTCCGAGCACTTTGCCCATGAGAGAGGATGATGATGACCACTATGATCCTGCTGCTCCTGTCATTGAGGGGGATCTCTCTCGCCTTGTCAAAATGTGGGATAGGTTATTTGATGAGTTGGCCGCCCAGAGGCAGGAAAGTTCCATCCTACGGCAAAACCTGACGGCTATGGATAGAAGACTTGATGAGCTAACAAGGCAAAGAGCATCGCCAGTTCGTCCACTCACCCCAGCATATTCCTCTTCATCTGAAGAATCGCCGAGACCTCCGCGGCGACCGTATGAGAGAGCCGAAAACATAGAGCAGCTTCGGTTCGGGACCCTGCCCTCACAGGAAGAAGAAGAACTAGGAGCAGGACCCACGAACCGTAATACGAATGGTCAAGCAATGGCTCACAGGAATCGAGATGTGAACAGTCCTGTGTATGACAGACCACCTCAGCCCCGTCGCCGCACGCATACTCATGATAACAGGGGGCAGCGAAGCCCCGTCCAAGTCCCAGATTTTGTGGCTACTCCCCGAAGAGAGATCAGAGAACCTCGTCGGGCCAGAGGCACTGACCCTGAACCTCCTATGACTAGTGCAAACGTCGCAGCCATGGTTCACCAGATTTTGGCCGACAGCCGTGGGCAGCGGAACGAAGATTGGGGGATTGGTCGCAGTCATACTCCTTTTACCAACGATATTTTGGATGCAACTTTTCCAAGGCGTTTCAACATGCCACAAATGAACCGATACGCAGGAAGGTCTGATCCTGTTCAGCACCTAATGAGATACTCTTGGTCGATGACTGCTGCCGCCGCTTCTGACGCGGTTAAGTGTAAAGCGTTTCCCATATTCCTGGAAGACGTGGCTTTACTATGGTTTACTCGTCTGCCGGCAAGATCGATCTCCAGCTTCAGGGAACTAAGCGAGAAGTTCGTAGAGCAATTCCGTATCTACGCACAGAAGACGAAAAGCGTGATCGATCTATTTCTTGTCAAACAGCGACCAGGCGAAGGTCTAAAGACGTACCTGGATCGTTTCAATTTGGCCGCCACAGAAGTCAAAGACCCTCATGAGCCGACCATTGTCGCAGCACTAATTGATGGAGTGGATAAGGACACTGAATTCGGAAGGTACTTGGCAGGCAAACCACCCCACACCAGAGAATTATTCTATGAGAAAGCCAACGTACATCTGCGCCGGGAAGAGGTATACGCAAACCGAAAGCTTAAAACAACTGATAAGGAAGAAGTTCAGAGCAATGTCGCCATCAAACAGAATGGCGACAGCTCCGGGAAAGTTGAAGTTAACGTCAGAAATCAGAATCAGGGTGGCCGTCAGCCGGGTAACAACAGTAACAATGGTAACGGCAACAATCGGAAGAGGGGCCGAGGGAACGATTCCCAGAGAAGGACTCGTCCCAGGGCCTTTGAAAGTTATACACCCATCAATGATACTTTGGAGAATATTTTCGTGGATGCGTATGAAGTCCTCCAAAACAAGAGGCCACCTCCTAGAGAATCGACAGAAAAAGAGCGTGAGACAGGAAAGTTTTGCCTCTTTCATCAAATTCACGGTCATTCGACGAATGAATGCCGCCACCTTAGGGACGTGGTCGAAAGGCTACTTCGAGAAGGGAAGCTAGATGAATACAGAGTAGCGCCTAGGGACAGGGGGCAAGCAGTGCAGGCCCCAAATCAGAATCAAAGTCAACTCGCTCCTAGACCGACTGCTCAGCAAAAAGGAAAGAATATTGTTATCAATACCGTGATCGGAGGACTCTATCTTGCTGGGCACGGTTCCAAAGCGTTAGATCAATACGTCAACGCAGCCAAACAACACCTCGAAGTGGGGGAATGTAGCAATCCCGAGGACAGTACTCCGGTGAAGCAGCAGAAGACGATGACTGATGATGTTGTTTTTCGAGAACGGGATAGCGTCGGAGTCCATGCTCCAACTGAAGATCCGCTTGTAATCACAATACCCATTGGGCCAGCCACTGTTCATAAGGTCCTGGTGGACAACGGGAGTTCCGTTAATATTCTCTTCAAAAAGGCCTTTGACCAAATGAATCTTGAAATAAAAGACTTGAAGCCCTGCCAGGGGTGGATCCGTGGATTCAACGGAGCATCCACCGCTCCAATGGGTTATGTAGAGTTGCCAGTTACACTTGGGGAAGGAGAACGCCAGAGAGTGAGAATCCTTCCCTTTGTGGTTTTGGATGTTGAATCACCATATAATGCCTTCTTGGGCCGACCGGCCCTCGCAAAGTTCAGAGCCTGTATAGCCCCTTGGTGCTTGTTATTGAAATTCCCCACAGAAGCTGGCATTGGTATCGTCAGAGGGGATCAAGTTGCTGCGCGAGCATGTTATGTCGCCGAACTAAAGTTACTTCGCAATGGAGGGGATATCGACACTAAAGGCACTTCTCCCCCTTCGGGGGTAGGGACATTATAGCAACCAAAGAGGACAGTTGTTGGAGAGTTGCCTAAAGTGGTGCCCGAGGATATGGATCCCAGAGAGGATCCAGAACCCGGGGGCAGAACGGCGACTCCCAACGAGGCAACTGTGGATGTACCAATCGATGACAGTGACCCGGAGAAGGTCCTTAAGATTGGATCTCAGTTAAGTCCAAATCTTGCCGAAGAATTGACGAATTTCTTAAAGAACAATTTGGATGTATTTGCTTGGACCCATGCGGACATGTGCGGGATATCCCCATCAATCATGAGCCATTCTTTGAGCATTAACCCTAAACATCCTCCAGTAAAGCAAAAAAGGCGAGTGTTGGGCCCAGAGAGGTCCGCTGCCTTGAAAGAAGAGGTCGGAAAGCTAAAGAGTAATGGGTTTATCAGGGATTCCACTTACCCAGACTGGATTTCGAATCCAGTCCTGGTGAAGAAGGCCAACGGAAAGTGGCGAACGTGTATCGACTTCTCGGATCTAAACAAAGCTTGTCCAAAGGATGGTTTCCCATTACCTCGAATTGACCAGTTGGTAGACTCGACGGCAGGTCATGAGCTTCTCTCATTCATGGATGCTTATTCAGGATATAACCAAATTCCGATGCACGTTCCGGACCAAGAGCATACTAGCTTTATCACTGATCTGGGATTATATTGTTACGTGGTAATGCCTTTTGGTTTGAAGAATGCAGGCGCTACATACCAACGTCTGGTCAACAGAATGTTCTATAACCAAATCGGGAAGACAATGGAGGTATATGTCGATGATATGTTGGTTAAATCCAAGCAATCCTTTCAACACACTACTGACTTGGCAGAGATGTTCGGCGTTCTTAGGAAGTATGGGATGAAACTCAATCCCACCAAATGTTCATTCGGTGTTGCTTCCGGAAAATTCTTAGGATTCATTGTCAGTTCGTGCGGTATTGAGATTAATCCGGACCAGATCACGGCAATCAGGAACATTCAGGAACCTAGGCAAATTAGAGATGTGCAAAGCCTTGCCGGAAAAGTGGCCGCACTAAGCAGATTCATCTCCAGGGCTACGGATAAGTGCATTCTATTCTTTGACTTAATAAAGCGAGGGAAACGCCACTTTAAATGGACTCCTGACTGCGTAGAAGCGTTTCAGAATTTGCTCAGCCACTTGGAGAAACCTCCAATTCTATCTAAACCAATAGACCACGAGGATTTGTTCGTGTATTTGGCAGTATCATCTCATGCAGTCAGCTCAGCATTGGTAAGGGAAGAGGAGAAGGTCCAAAGACCTGTGTATTACGTGAGTAAAAAATTAACAGCAGCAGAACGTAATTATCCACGGATAGAAAAACTGGCGTATAGTTTACTGATTGCCTCCAGAAAGCTTCGGCACTATTTTCAAGCACATCCTATTATCATATATACTGATCACCCACTCAAGCAAGTTCTACAGAGACCAGAGGCGTCTGGAAGATTACTCAAATGGAATATTGAGTTAAGTCAATTTGACTTGAACTTTCAGCCCAGACGATCAATTCGGGGGCAAGCGATAGCTGACTTCATAGCAGAATTCACAGTTCCTGAAGAAGACATAGCAAGCGAAGAAGTGGAACCCTCAAAATTACTTTTCGACCCTGATGTCTGGAAATTATATACTGATGGTGCTAGAAACAATGAAAGATCCGACACCGGAATAGTGCTCGAAACCCCCGAGAAACGATTGATAACTTATGCCATCCGAATGGAGTTTCAGGCCACTAACAACGATTCCGAATACGAAGCTTTGATAGCCGGATTAAAGATTGCAAAGATGCTAGAAGTCACGAAATTGAACATCTTCTGCGATTCCAAGTTAGTTGTGAACCAAGTTATTGGGAAATTCCAAGCTAAAGGTGCAAGATTGATTCTGTACTTAAAGAAAGTGAAAGAGCTGCTCAATGAGTTTGATCACTACAGCATATCTCATATTCCGCGGTCAGAAAATCAGCAGGCGGACAAGTTGGCAAAGGTGGCTAGTTCTAACGATCCTGAAACGATAGGGCTAGCCCCCGTTGAAGTACTTCGGTCACCCAGCATCGATCAGATGGAAATCGACCTTGTAATGGAGACGGAACCAGAAAAGGAGTCGTGGATGACTCCTATAAGGAATTTCCTAATGGATGGAGCGCTTCCGGCCAGGAAAAGCGAGAGGCGTAAAGTGATTCGTAAAGCCGCCCGATACGTGCTGCAAGGCGAAATCCTTTATAGACAAGGGTATTCAATGCCCCTCCTTCGGTGCATAGCCCACGATGACATCAGACGTGTGCTGCAAGAAGTCCACGAAGGTGAATGTGGCGACCACACTGGGGGGCAAACCTTGGCGAAAAAGATATTACGGCATGGTTACTTCTGGCCCACCATAAACAAGGATGCCGTAAGATATGCACGACGATGTGATGCATGCCAGAGATTTTCAAAGATACCTAGAGCGCCTCCAAGCCAATTAAAAACAATGATGAGTCCATGGCCATTTGCTATGTGGGGAATTGATATCATAGGAAGTCTCCCCATAGCAAGGGGCGGAGCAAAGTTTGCTATTGTGGCCATAGATTATTTCACTAAGTGGGTCGAGGCAGAACCACTAACTACAATCACAACTAAACGAGTGATCAATTTCGTTGTGAGAAACATCATTTGCCGATTTGGAATTCCAAAGATTGTGATAACGGACAACGGAACTCAATTTGATAGTGCTGAATTCAGAAACTTCTGCCAAAAATATCACATCGATAATCGACACACCCGGTGGGACACCCACAATCAAACGGGCAAGTCGAAGCTGCAAATAAAGTAATTAAGTCCATTCTGAAAAGAAGAATGAAGCGGGCTAAAGCCATGTGGGCTGATGAATTGCCCTTGGCACTATGGGCTCACAGAACGACATATAAATCCACGACCGGACATACCCCGTTCTCCCTCGCTTTTGGAACAGAAGCAGTCATCCCGATTGAGATAAAGGTACCTTCTCATCGGGTGACCTATTATGATCCAATGACCAATAATGAATTGCTCCTTGAATCCCTGGATATGATTGAAGAAAAGAGGGATGAAGCCGACCTGCGTGCTCTGAGATGCAAACAACAGGTCGCCCGATATTACAACAAAAAGGTCCGAACCCGAACCATGGAACCCGGAGACTTGGTTCTGAAACGTGTCTTCCCACCCCCAACTCATATGGGAGCGAAGTGGGAAGGACCGTACTCTATTCTCAGCAAGCTTGATAATGGAACCTTCAAGCTGGCAACCGTAGATGGAAAGGAAATCCCCAGAGTGTGGAACGCCCAACATCTACGGCCATATTTAACATGAGAGTTTCAAATCTATTCTTTTGCTTTGTTAAAAACTATGTACAAGGCATGACTTGCCTAGAATAGTCTGATTTCTTAAAGCAAGAGGTTATAAAGTGGACGTAGGTCATGATTCGACCGAACCACTATAAAAATACTGTGTGTTACTTACCTTTACTGCACCTTTATTTATTCGTCTGTTTATTCTTATGAAAAATCAATGTGAATAATCCAGGTACCCGAAGTCTGGTGCCAACAGTTCATCCCGTAGACTAACCGAAGGGACCCAAAGCCTTGGTAAATGCTCTAGCTGCTTGTCCGACTGGTTTTAATCCTCGGAGCTTGGATTAAAATGTAAACCTGAGACGAGTTTGAGGGGCATGCATGATCGCAGACGGCTGAGCTCGAACTCTAACTCTCCAGAGAGAGAGAGAGTATAAAGGCGTCTCCGATTGAGCGCTGAGAAAGAGCTCCTTTCCCGCTGAAGGATCGGGGAGCGAATGAATCGCTGAGCTCGAACTCTAACTCTCCAGAGAGAGAGAGAGTATAAAGGCGTCTCCGATTGAGCACTGAGAAAGAGCTCCTTTCCCGCTGAAGGATCGGGGAGCGAATGAATCGCTGAGCTCGAACTCTAACTCTCCAGAGAGAGAGAGAGTATAAAGGCGTCTCCGATTGAGCGCTGAGAAAGAGCTCCTTCCCCGCTGAAGGATCGGGGAACGAACGAATCGCCGAGCATAAAACTCTAACAATTGATTAGGGGGCATCACGCACTCCTATGCGAACGCTAAACTTTGATATAACAAGTGTAACATAGCATGAACATTCTTCTTCTTATTGATTGACTGACTTATAATTATTAATAGCTGGCTAACGACTAAATGTGGGAAGTTTCTATGAATACAGGTACACAATGATGTAAGAAGAAACAAATTCTTGTTTATGTACTGCAAATCAGCAAAGTGAAAACAAGTTAGAAACAAAAGTGAGGGCCAGTCTCACAGTTACACCTCCTGGCCAGTGGGAAGCTTAAAAGGCAAAATATCAGTAAACATCCTATTTATGCTTTGATATCTTCTCTCGCTTCTGCCTCTCCAGCCTCTCCTTATCGGCTTCAGATGGATCCCCCTTCTTCCTTTTCCGCTTGTCCACGAGGGGAGCATCTGACTCCTCCGAGGTTTCCTCTCCCCCATCTTTTCCCTTGCTTCTGCCAGAGAGGGAAGCCGGGAAGTCATCAGGGTTTGCGAAGTGAAGTTGCCGGCTGATGGACTTGGACTGGATTTTCATAATCATCCCAGTTTTGGGATCGAACTCTGCAAGGGGGACCACATTCAAAGCCTCATCCCCCACCTTCTTCAAAGCCAACTCTTTCTCTTGTCTGGCTTTTCGGCTGGCCAGGGGTTCCTCATCATCATCATCATCGTCGGCCTTCTTGGTGCCGGTGATATCCTCTTCATCATCCACATGCCGACCATCCAAGTCTTTTAAAGCCTCGATAGTCTCAGCATCTTTGGGTACGTCGGCACCAGGCACCGAGATGCTTCCTTCAGCTGTTGCGGCCTCGACTTGCTCTGAAACATCGATTTCAGCACCCGGCAGGGCGGTCCCCTCCTCCACTTCTCTCTCTTTTCCAACACCCTTGTCGGCGGGTTCGCCACCTGCATTATAAGAAACACACATTACTAATTCAATAGGTTGTCCTGTTAGACGGCGACAATTCGCAATCGCTTTAGCAAATTGTTGGGAAAAGAGAAAGGTACCTTCAGCGGATACACCCTCTTGAGCAGACCCGGATGCTCCAACAGCCACGGGAGTTAAGCCTAAGGGAATTAGCGGGTCGTCAGGGTGATACTCCTCAACTCCGGAAGTTTTAGACTTGGCGGCAGAGCTGGAACCTTCGTCAATCTTGCTTTTGCCTTTAGCCATGGTTCTCTCCTTCTCCATTTCCGCCAGGATTAAGCGACGGCCCTCTGCCAGATCCTCAGGCTCGTTGTCCCTTAGGATGCTTTTCATCAATTCATCTTCATCAAGTTCTTCGACCCCCAGTCTATGCTTTTCGCCCTCCACGATGGCATCCCATAAGTTGGCCAAAGTAACATGATAATCCGGGATCCATGAGATATTGCGAGTTTTGAGAACCTGACCGAGGAAATCGAAAATCATCTCCTCAAACCCCTCAATTTCTTTCTCTCTTTCAAGGAGTTTGTGGTTGGAGGCGGTGGCCATTTCAATGGCGCTATCCACGTTCTTTTCGGCAAGAGCTGCCCGTCTCTCCGCGTCCGCCACCTGATCATTCAAGACCACTTTTTCCGCCTCTGCCAGAGCCAATTTCTCTTTTAGACTCGCTTTTTCCGCCTCCCAAGCAGCCTTCTCAGTCTCAAAATGGCCTTGTGCCGTTACCAATTCGATGTTGGCCATTCTGAGGTCTTCAACTTCCTTTTTTAAGGCCATTTTTTCCTAGCTATTGGAATCCAGTTCTGAGTGAAAACGCTGCTTGGCATTTTCTAATTCAGTTTTATAGTTAGCGGCGTCCCTCTGTGCCAAAGCGAGCTGGACTTGAGCGTCTTCCAGATCTTTTCCTAATTTTGTCCTAGCCCTTTCATTATTGTCGAGTTTTGCTTTAGACCTGTGAGCTTCAATTTCAAGTGTTCGGATGACTTCCGAAAGATTAAGTGCGTGCTTTTTCATCGCCTCGTACTGTTTGGCCACGTGGCGGATATGCCCGATAACTTCTTTATCCCAGTTTCTAGGGACCGGTTCCAAGGCAGGAACAAAGACCATCCTATCAAAGAACATTCCTGGAAATTGTTCCCGTAGCTTTTCCAGCCTACCTTGGATTTCAGGACCGTGAACGTAATCCCGTGAGCCGGGGGCAGCTAGCTCTGGTTGGCTGGTAGGGACAATATCACTTCTCTCTCGCTCAGTGTCTTTGGATGAATCTCTATCCCCATCTTTGGATTCGCGTCGCCTTTTGGACGACCGGCTGTGGGAAGGCGCACTCTTGGGAGGAGTCAACTCTTTTGGAAGTGTCTTCCCCCCGGTCGGGATTGTTGGATGACTCAAAGGCCTGGTAGAAGTTGACTTGGGTGGAGATCAAGGTTGCGAAGAGCTCGGCCTATGAGGGGGACCGCGAGGGCGCTCGGTACCCGATCGAAGGCTGGGAGTGCCTTCGCGAAGAGAGCGGTACGAATAGGATTTCCTGCGAGACATCGCTCCTGTAAAAAGAAAAGAAGAGCATATTATCACATTGAATATCCACAACGTAATAGTGCACGGTCAGGCAGTGTGTGTGAGGTGTGCATCCCATATAATTCCCCCTAACAGACCCGGGCCTGGAGACAGGCTCGTCTGGCCCGTTTCGCGTCCCCTTGTTGAATCAGTCGCCTCTTCGGGAGCAGAAAAGAAAGGCTCCTCGCCGAAGTCTTTCTCCGTGTACTCAATGTCGGGCAAAGGGATTTTATTCAGCTCATCGAATAATTGTTCTTCTGTCAATTCGTCATCACCGACAGTTCCCATTGGAGCAGAAGTAGGGATTCCTTTCGACGCATCGCCACGGGATTCATCTCCCCTGTATACATTCAAGTCTTCGTCGTCCTGGATGACTATCGGAGAAGGGCTTTTGTGAAATTTGGTTGTCTCCACCGCTTGTGAAGTTCCCTCTCCTTCCGTCGGGGGCACATATTTATAAGGCTTGCCGCCGGTTCCAAGTCCAAATTTCCTATCCAAGAGGCGATGCTTGTGAAGATTGTCATCCGTAATGCATTTTTTAATCCTTAAAAAGTCGGATCTGCTTTGCAAAAGAATGGATAACCGGCTGTTGTACAATGCGCCCTCTGTTTTCGGGAAGATATGATCTGTTTAAGACAAAGGAAAAAGCGGAAGAATGTTATTACTTAGGCTCCTTAAGCAAGATATTCAGCTAGGCGATCAAAATTTACTTGATTTGAGCCATCTCCGTGAGCATCCAGCATGTCTTCTTATGTAAAACCAGTCAGACTTAGGATCCCCAATGTTGCTGTACCCGTCATACAGAACTTTCCTGTTCGCCACTGATTCAAAAAAGGAGAAGTTGGGGGTTGCAGAAGAACGGTGCTTGAAGAGAAAGAAGAACACCAGGTCTCTGAATTTGAGTTCGGCATGCAAGATTTCCGCGTAAGCAACATACAAAGAATATAGAGACGCGTTGGCGTTTGGATGAAGCTGCATCGGGGCAATGCCTAATCGCCTCAGAGTTTCAATGACAATTGGAGGGAACGGAGGGATAGCTCCTACTAGACACATTGTCCGACTGATCGACATATACCCTTCCGGTGCTAAATGAGGTCTGTCATCGCTTCCCGGTGTTAAGACATCGTCCCAAGGAATGTCGTGTCTTAGGCAGATTCTCTTGAGTTTTATTTCGTCGAGCTTGGACGCTAAAGAGTCAGAGAATTTATCTATCCCGACTGCGCCTGGAATTTCGTCCGGAGCTCGCTCGTCAGAATCGGAGTTGTTGCTGGATGACGTGCTTTCTGTCGGATCTGATTCTGTGGCTTCATATTCAGACCCAGAATCTCCACCTTCTGGATTGATTGGAGGAATTTGAAGATTATGCTGTTCAGGAGTCTCGGATTCCGTTTCGGCTACAGATCTTGAGGAAGAGTGGTCGTTCGACATTGCTGCCAGGACGAGAAAATATGAACGATAAGATCAACACTACCCGTTCCCCGTGTGTGCAAGTGCTGCTGTGTGTGCTTGTGTGTGCGCATTATTAAAAACGATAATAAAACATAAAAGCAGTCGAGGTTATTAAAGGTCATTAGTCGTCATATGCAGTCAAATCATGAAGTCATTTAGTCCAGAGAGATCAACGGCAAGGCTCTATCCTAACTGTCCAGAGTTTTGTAGCGACAAGGCGCTGATTAAAGACTGAAATTCCTTCGTATCACCAGCCGTGAGACGGATCGCATAGAAGCGGGATCGCCCCCTTCGACTCGCACCAAAAGGGGATCGCCCCCCCTTCGACTCGCATAGCAGAGGGATCGCCCCTTTCTGGATCGTAGAGCAGAGAGTGCGCCCCTCATCAGATCGCCGGACGAAGGGAAGGCTCCCTCACGAACCGTTGCGACTGCCACGATACGACCCTCTGTTGCCATCTCCCGTCTCGCCGCTTGCTTTCGTTTTCAATCCTCGACCACAATCCGGGTCGGCCTTCCTTCCCCCTCTGCGTCCTTCTTCTTCCTCGTCTCCTTCCCGTCCTCAAGGTCTGAGCTCTACGCTCAATGGCCATGGCGGCTTGGTAATTTATTCGGAGAGTCGCGGATCTATATTGTTTCTCCCTCGAATCAGCCGTAGAAATTCAGGAAAGTAATGTGAGAGTGCTTTCTATGAAGTTACCTTTCTAAAAACAGAGAGAATACTTGGATTTTCGAGAGTTTAAAAGGTCGGGTTCGTTTTTCAATAGCTCGCGCGAGACGATTCAGCAGAGAGGAAAAAGAAGGAGAATGAAGAGGGAAGCGTCGGCTTATATAGGCAAAGAAGGTGACCGTTTATCTCCCATCCTTTGTCTTATTCGGTCCACGAAGCGCCCCACAGGCCACGATCCGAAGATGAAAACACGAAGAAGCCCACGGACCGCTTTGAAATAATGGCCCACGAAACTTAGAGCCCGTCACGACTCGAAGGAATATACGCCCCGTATCGCACAAGACCCTAGGAACCCAGCACGCGACGAGCAGATGACCAAATCGGACCGTATCGTCCTATGGCGATCCGACTCATGCATGTGTCAATTTGAACCAATGCGACTGTTAACTTCAGGAGAGGTAAATAAGAATCTTCGAAGCATGTTTCATCATCAATAAAACATACTTCGAGGGGGCAAAATGTTGGCCCGCTTTTTGACCGAGCCATCCAGGATCATTCATAAGGGGGAACCAGGAAACCAAGTCCCCCAAGAAATTGGAGGAATGGATCGCACGCCATCGTCTCGCCCAGGAATGGATCGCACGCCATCGTCTCGCCCAGGAATGGATCGCACGCCATCGTCTCGCCCAGGAATGGATCGCACGCCATCGTCTCGCCCAGGAATGGATCGCACGCCATCGTCTCGCCCAGGAATGGATCGCACGCCATCGTCTCGCCCAGGAATGGATCGCACGCCATCGTCTCGCCCAGGAACGGATCGAAACCATCTCGTCGACGAACGTCACCTCCAGGCGATCCGATCCGTAGTAACGAACCGAACCCTCTGACCCGTTCAACCACGAGCTGGTCTTCAGCGATCCGAATCGCACAGATCTGACGACACCTGTTTTCAACGGTCAGTTTGACTGTTTCTTCAATGGTGGCGATGCGATCCGAAAATCTCGGGATTCGTGCCACATGTCCGCGATCCGCCTGACGAAATCAGCTATAAATAGCCCAGAGCTTGGCATTTTTCGGGATCCTTTTGGCAATAGTGAATGCTGAGACCGCCATTGTTGTCAAACCACTGGAATATCGAAAGAAAGCACTGTTGTACTAGCTTTTAAAGCATAATCAATAAGATAGAAAGTGGACGTAGGCTCATTAACGCCGAACCACTATAAATTCTGAGTGTTATTCTCTTTTTTCTGATTCCTCATTTAGAATTCTCTACAGTTTATAACAATTTGGGTGTTAGGTCCAAATTTCGATCTAACAAAACTCAAAATCTCGCTACATGACGCAATTACGCTTCCATCGAACCTAATCTCGTCTAATTCGAAGACCATTTGAAAATTTTCCTTATCTCTAGATTTAATCGAAAATTGACTGAATTTTCAACTTACGTTTATATGACATATGCTTACATATTAACTCCAATTGACTTGAAATGTTAAATCCTAACATATTTCGACATTCCGGATCCAATGAAAGTGGTTTCGTTGGATTCCAAGATTGTCTTAGAAAATGGTTCTTTTATAGGTTATCGATATAGCATTAAAATATTGATTTTCAAAATCTTTACCTTTAAATTGATTTAAAAAGTTTACTGGCCCGTTTTTAGTTACATAAAACATGAAACCAAGTTGGAAATTTCTTTTTAAATTTTATCATGTCCAAATTCAGCATTTTCCATTTTAAAATTCATTAAAATAGAATAAAATTCTAATTTTAAGTTGACCAAAAATACTGCTCATTACAGAAATGTATCGAAGAAGTATGCTCGATAGGAGAAATGACCTAACTTGGTCTCAGCATATCACCTGTTTTAGTCACATCAAGATGACTCATCGGAGTCCATGTAATGTAAATATGAGGGGAAATTTACAATAAGGGCTTATTTCCCTTAGCCAGCTAATTTTAAGGACACGAGTTCCAAGTAATTATTTTCCAGGCCAAAATTTCCTAAATCAATATCGGCTGTAAAATCGGTATTGTTACTCACATTCGAAGCTTTAAACGAAATCAAAATTAGGTTTTATAAAGCCGATTTGTCTACAAAATCAAAATCGTGTAAAATCTTGTAGCCGACTTTGATTATTTTTTGAAGAAATCAAATTGTCTCACCTAGAACTGAATATCGACACACAGAAAATCTACACTGACGATTTGCAATGATTTGAATCTACTGATTGTTGAACATGCAAGTACTCTTTTCCGATTATAGTTTGTTGTTCATCAGTTGCTTTAGTTTGCGATTTTTATTTAATGGTTGCTGATTGAATTTGTTGTTCGTCAATTATTTGTATTCACCGAGCACTGAAATTAAACATGTAAAAAAGATATTTGTACTGCATTAAACATGTAAAAAAGCTGTTAATGTTACCTCATTCAACATGTAAAAAAAGTATTTGTACTGAATTAAACATGTAAAAAAGATATTTGTACTTAAACTAAACATGTAAAAATGCTATTAATGTTACTTTATTCCGCATGTAAAAAAGATAAACACATTTATCTTTTACTGTAACTGATTTAAATAGAACTTAAGCCTTAGTTATATTAAATAGCTACTGTAAATGTTAAACATATTTGTAGTGCATGTAAAGTGTTTTTTGGTTTTTTGATGATTTAACCTAATATGAAACTCCATGATTTTTATACATAGTTTGATGTTTTTCTATTCAACTGCTTAAGGAGAAAAGTGCATTTATCTTTGTTGTTTGTTATTGTTCACATTAACTAAGCTATAGTTAGAAAAGATAAAAACATATATGTCTTTATCTTTAACATCATCTATCTATTTGCTTTAGTTGCAAAGCATGTTCATTACACAACCATGCTTACTGTTATTGTAACATATCAGTAAATAATTGCATAATCATTTCAATGTTGTACATATATTTGATTCAATAGTTTAAAAAGATAAATGTATTTATCTTTCAAGGTAAATGAACCTATAAGGCATTTATTGTTATTAACTGTATGTGATTACAAAATTATAAATTGCTCTAGTTGCCAAAATGAACTTATGATTACAAAATTGCAATTTTGTAGTTAACAATTTTTAAGTGTTTAGTAGAATATCTTATTTTAATTCAGATTTATAAATGACAATTACATCTATCTTTTCAAAAAAAAGACATTGTTTTATGTTTGTTATATCTACTGAATTTGTTCGGTTTGATAATGTCATGTGTTAATTGTTAATTGTTTAGCAGAATATCAAACTACAATGTAATCAACAATTTCTAATTGATATACACATTAAATACCTGCAATGTAATTAACAATTTCTAATTGTATATATGTCATGTGTTAATTGTTAGTTGCAAATATGCAATGTTAATGATAAAATTGAACTTATGATTACAAAATTGCATTTTTGTAATTAACTATTTTTACATGTTTAGTAGAATATCTTATTTTATTTCAAACATAAAAAAGATAATTGTATCTACCTTTTCAAGAAAAAGGAAACTTTTTATGTTTGTTATAATTATTGAATTTCACAATTTGATATTGCCTGTGTTTTATGTTTTTTTGGGCAAGGCCGACCGATTATTATAGTGTTCTATAACACTTTTTATTAAAAATTAGAAAAATACATGAGAGGACAGGTGATATACAAAGTACATATCAGCTGAATTTTCCACACATGGAAGGCAGGTACTACTTTCACAATGTCAGCGTTTCAAGTTCGCATTACATTTTGGATTGCCTCTTCTTTTATCTCCTAAAACTACATCTCCTAATGATAGACAACTAGCCATTCTCCTGTAGATTTCTTAGCATTTCCTTCTTCGTGCTCCGAGTGACAGGAGTTTTAGGTTCTGCATTTTCATTGGAGCTAGTAATCACTTGATCAGTGATGATGTCAGGAGGTCTCTCCCTATGAGCAGAAAGGGGTGCAATAAGCGCATATGGGTTAGCCGCTATGTGTTTGACAGTTGGTGACTTTTGCATCTTCTTCTTTCCACTTTCAATAGTTTTTTGTAATATTGCTGACACATAATCAAGCTGTGCAGTATGCAGTTGATCAAATAAAATTCCAGAACAAAATATATTAAAATCTTCTATCTTCTTCCCTGTTACCAGAAACTCAGGAGTGTTGACTTCCCATTGAGCTAGCTCAGCTTGGAGGGCGCTTGAGATTGCCAATATATCGGCGTTGATTGTTCGGATGTGAGCCAATTTCGCAGATTATATTGGACTCAGCTCTGACTTGTCTTTCTGTATCTACTTTTCCTTGATAGTTGTAGAATCTTGGTCGCTTGTCTTTTAAAGAGTTGTGTCATTGCATTTCGTATCTATAGATTTTGTATTATGATTCCCTTCATTAGTGTTTTCTCTTTTTTGCATCTCATCAGGAATAGCAACCGGCACCTTAGGTTCACAAACAAATTTGTTTATCAAATTTGCACCTACTTTTTCCTTTTCCTTCAGACTTTCAAATGTAGTCAACAGAACTTGGCCAACTTGTAACACCCCATGTCCGTTAATGTCACTCACAAAGGGAATGCATTAACTTCCATGAAGCTTTATAAGTAAACAGAACAGAATATTATAAGACAAATACATAAAGTAGTACTTGAAATTTTTTAACTTTATTACAATAGAAACAAAAGTAAGTTTGGTTACATCTTTCAAAACCACAATAACGGAATTCAAGTACATAAATATCAGTCTTGTACAAAAGCCTTCAGAGTACGTAATTTTAAAGCCATAATCCCCAACAGAAAATGCCATAAATAGGTAGAATCAAAGCCAAGCAATACTTTAAGAACTCTATCACTTCAAGCAGAGAGAAATATAAGTCAAGCTCTTACGTTCCTAACCTAAGTACCTGGGGGGGAACGGAAGAAAAGAGGCAAAACAAACTAGGTTAGACATACGTCTGATGAGTCCAGTGACTTTCAGCATATAAATAGATAACAGTATCATGACATGTAAATAAAACTGGATGAGAGATAGCCGTAACAGGAGTAACAGGTTAACAGAAGAAATAGAATGATATAGGCTAAGCTAAGCTCCTTAATTAGTTTTCACTTCTCTGAACTAATACTAGTATAACAGAATTAGGTGTTGTCTTATTCTCTAAACAGAAAACAAAATTATCTCTTCAGAAACACGATGCTAGAAATGAGCCTTTACCCTCTGACTTGTCTTTCTGTAACTACTTTTCCTTGATAGTTGTAGAATCTTGATCGCTTGTCTTCTAAAGAGTTGTGTCATTGTAGTTCGTATCTGCAGATTTTGTATTATGATTCCCTTCATCAGTGTTTTCTCTTTTTTGCATCTCATCAGGAATAGCAACAAGCACCTTAGGTTCACAAATGAATTTGTTTATAAAATTTGCACCTACTTTTTTCCTTTTCCTTCGGACTTTCAAATGTAGTCAACAGAACTTGGCCAACTTGTAACACCCCATGTCCATTAATGTCACTCACAAAGGGAATACATTAACTTCCATGAAGCATTATAAGTAAACAGAACAGAATATTACAAGACAGATACATAAAGTAGTACTTGAAAATTTTATAACTTTATTACAGTAGAAACAAAAGTAAGTTTGGTTACATATTTCAAAACCACAATATCGGAATTCAAGTACATAAATATCAGTCTTGTACAAAAGCCTTCAGAGTACGTAATTTTAAAGCCATAATCCCCAACAGAAAATGCCGTAAATAGGTAGAATCAAAGCCAAGAAATACTTCAAGCACTCTATCACTTCAAGCAGAGAGAAATCTAAGTCAAGCTCTTACGTTCCTAACCTGAGTACCCGGGGGGGAATGGAAGAAAAGAGGCGAAACAAACTAGGTTAGACATACGTCTGGTGAGTCCAGTGACTTTCAGCATATAAACAGATAACATTATCATGACATGTAAATAAAACTGGATGAGAGATAGCCATAATAGGAGTAGCAGGTTAACATAAGAAACAGAATGATATAGGCTAAGCTAAGCTCCTTACTTAGTTTTCACTTCTCTGCACTAATACTAGTATAACAGAATTAGGTGTTGTCCTATTGTCTAAACTAGAAAACCGAATGATCTCTTTAGAAACACGATGCAAGAAATGGGCCTTTACTACCCGAACAGAGACAGACGATACAGAAAATACCCCAGTAGAAACAGAATAATCCATATGGAACCAGAATATTAGAGTTAGGTATACACTAGTAATGGGACTTTACCACCCCAATAGACGGTACCACACAGAAACAGGTAGGTGTTACAACCCCAACAGAAACAGATGGTACCTCAACAGGAACAGACAGAACTAAGTGTACCCTAAATTCTACCCCAAGCGATCGGCTCCCTAATACATAAATACCCTGTGTCGGCCCCACAAAAGGGTGTATTACTCCCTAAAGTAGAAACCTATAGATGCAGACCTATTTATAGATGTCACGGTGTCTTACATCCTCAAAGTAGATTGGATCCATGCACGCACATGACCCGGTTGGAATGCGCCATCAACACCCCTCGCCATTATCAGAGTGAACCTCTTATAATTAGTTCAGTAAGCGTGGCCGGACCCCTCTTAGTGTTAAGTCATAGTTTTGATACCATAAAGGGTTACTGACTAATATGGGTCCCAAACAATAGATGACACAAGTAATTTTCCCTCCTAACCTTGTGTCCCCAGACTAACAAATTTCAGATTAACTTGTTTACAGATTTCAAATGTACAAAGTTCAGATTAACTAGTTTTCAGATCAAAAATACAAGTTAACAGGTTTTCAGACTAATGGATCAGATGTACAGATTAACAAGTTCTCAGACTAAAGGATCAGATATACAGATTAACAGACTTACAGATTGTTTTACCTAACTTTGTAT
The DNA here is from genome assembly GCA_030737875.1 of Allium sativum. Classification (NCBI taxonomy): domain Eukaryota; kingdom Viridiplantae; phylum Streptophyta; class Magnoliopsida; order Asparagales; family Amaryllidaceae; genus Allium; species Allium sativum. The sequence goes on along the minus strand of CM060919.1, from coordinate 790,153,319 downwards.
TGGGTCTACAGATTCACGAAACGGGTTTATTAGATTCATCAGTTCGGTTGTTTTAACCCTATCCACCTAACACGTTTTAGGCATCATATTTATCTTAGATTTGCATTAATTAAATATTTATGCATAGACCTCTCACATTAGGTCGGTAGCTTGTGGCCGCTGGATGTGCCGGGCGGTTCCGGGCAGACTTCTGCCACAAGCCAGACCTAACCTCGTGTCTAAGCATCCTTATGCCTACGAACTCTCACATTAGACTAACGGTTTGCGGGTGCTGGTTAATCCGGTTAGGTCCAGGCAGGCTTCCATCGCAAACTGAGTCTAACCTCATGTCTCAGCATTCTTATTTGTAGCTAAAGTTTTCATTCATAGATTATGCCAATATCAGATTAATTATGTCAATTCAACAAATTAACATCTTTACAAGTTACAGCAGATTATTCAAAGTTCCATTAATATGTTTTGCTCAATTTTAGATCGAGCCTACAGATTACATACCCAAATCACAGTATTCAATTCCAACAGATCTAGTGGATTAGGAAATTTAATAGATTTAAAGATATCCTAAAGTTCTATTAACATATATTACCTAATCATAAATTAAGCCTCATTTTACATGCCCAAATTATGGTCATAATTCTCAACATAACATATGCCCAAATTTAGTTAGATTTTACACAATACAGAATATTCTCTAAAAGCCCCAAATCATGATATACAATATGAATTATGCCAATTTATAGCTGTTGATTACCGCGTATGTCAAATATCCAAAAATCCAAATTAGGCATATTCACATTAATTGTTATCCCTATTTTAATATAGGTTTTTCAGGCCTAAGTCACATATCCTTTTTCTTCCAAGTCATAGATCGTCATATAAAATATGCCCCAAATCTAAATCTTAAATTACAACATGTATTATGTCCTCAACATCAGATCTTGAATTATAACATGCATTATGTCCCCAAATTACAAGTAATATGTTGTCATACATTAATTCTCCTTCTTCCAAATCATAAACCGTCATATATAGTATGCCTAGATCTTGATCTTAAATTACAACTTATGTTCTGTTCTCAATTTAGTCATAAATCCATTATGTCCAATTATGCATCATTCAATATTTTCCCCAAATTTAGCGTTCGCGTGTCAATCTCTTATGAGATTTGGCTCAGGCTCGTAGTAGCCTGGCTATAGAACAGAAGGAAGGAAGAGATACAGAATAGTTACAATAAGATAGATCTACACAGAAAAACAGATCTGATAAACAAGAATAAGATGGATCTATACAGAAAAACAGATTTGATAAACAAGAATAAGATAGATCTCTAATTCAGATTTATACCCATGTCAAGATCATAATTAAATTTCATATCTGAAAATAACTATACTCACAAATCGTGGTTCAAGAAAGAGAAGAACGATTCTGGGATCTGATTTTCTGGAGTTAATTCAGCTTTCCGTTGATGTAGGTGTTGATTTGTTATCTTTATCTTCTCTTTTGAATTGATTGATTAGGGTGGAGGCTAGGTCACTTTAGGTTTTAGGAGCATGGAGGCACCATTCCTCTTTGTTAATGAATTAGGGTTTAGGTTTAGCTATGTATATATATATATATGTCTAGGATCGATTAGAGCTTTTAGATTAACCTAGAAACCATCAGGACCACTCAGATGCCACATCAGCCCTTAGGGCGAATCGGGCCACCAGTTGACAGTCAAACACCCTGGATCGACCCCCAATCGACCCAGCGGAGCTCGGGTCGACTCCAAAAATGGTGCGGTTTGGCTACTCCCCCTCCCGATTCGCTGTTTTGAACTTTTTTTAATATTTATTTAATTAATTTTTTATATATATCTATATATATGTTTCCCTCATATGCATACAAACTTCAAGGCTTAATAACATCTTCATAAGGTATCCGTTTTGTGCAAACCAAATGTCTATCTTGACCAAAAATTTTGGAACGAACATAATAGCGCAACCCATTTCACTTAATTCTTCTTATAAAAACTAGTATACTTTAATTTGTGAATTTTAATGTTATAAAATTATGGGGTGTTACACAACTAGAGCAATCTGACTAGCATGGGTTTCCTTCAATTTTTTATCATCCTTCTTAAAGTTTACTTGTGTGCTTTTTATTTTACACTGTGTTTTATTGCCATTCACATTTTCTTTGTTCACATCTTCTCCAGTGTTTACATTTTTACTATTATCATCCATTCGAACATTTTTTATTTCCCCATCTTCAATTTCATAGTTAATATTATACGAATTTCCTACTACATCACAAAATGGCAGCAACGAGAAGCTGTTTGAAGTACCTATTGCATCCGCAACAGGCAGAGACGCATCGACCAAGACTTGCTTACGTTTATCTTTACCACTAACAACTAATCTAACCAGATTCTTCTTCTTAACAACTCTGGTCCAAGAGTTATCATTGGTTGTTGCTGCATAGCGTGAGCGCTGGAGTACTCTGCTCGATCTATCATTCTTAACAGTTACTGGAACATTGGTTCTACTCTCTTTTGCATTATCTTTTTCCTTAATTTCCATACTTTCCTTCTCATTTTGACTTTGGCATTTTTTAGTCCGGTACCCAAAGACTTTGCAATGTATGCATAATGCTGTTTTCCAGAGGTAATAGACTTTCACTAGTTGAATGGATCCATCAAGATTACGAAAAGGAAAAGCATCTGGTAAGGGATAGTTTGCTTATACCTCAACCATGCATTTGGTGAATTCGAGTCTGTTTAAACTTTCGGTGTTGGAGTCCATAGACAAAAACTTTCCCACTCTGTTGGACATATAGCTGATCCACCGCTTCGACCAAGTAACGAGCAGGATGTTAAAAAATTTGATCCACACTGGAACAACTTTGACGCTGTTATCAACATTACTCAAAATAGGTTCCCATTGGTTAACAATAAAGAGTTTATAGCGTATTCTCTAGAACCCTAATACGATCAGCCAATGACAAAAAATGGAACAAGGCACTACCATTCGATTTAAATTCAATCGCACCTTGTGGACCCTAATGCTTCTTCAAAAAGTTGATTACAGTTGTGTAGGGAAGTGACAAGTCTAGGAAGAACCCGATGAGATACCCACTCCATTGCTCTACGCAAGCCTGTACTTGTGCAAAAATTGCTCTAATACCAAACTGTTGGAGTTTTGTGCGCAGCGCAAGTTTGACAAAACACCAAAAAAAATAGGATCTTTATCACCCAATCGCTTGAAGATGAATGTGATTGAAAAAAATAAACAACACCACAAAAATATCATAAATATGAACACAAAATCTTCCACCTAACCACCCTCTTTATTGATTCACCAATAACGAATTTTGTTTACACTTAATGGATTACAACCAAAAATAAACAAAATATAATGAATCAATAACCTTACTGAGATAGGCAAAGAATATCTAGATGACTACAAATATTGTTGGAGCAGAAGAGCGATGAAGAACGATGACAAACCCTTGGACAATCTGGAGGCACCAACTTCATCTTTCAGCAGTAAATAGGAATAGCTACCCTTAGCCCAAGTTCCAACATCTTCCTCTCCAGGGCGCAAGCCCATGGAGGCACACGACCTCACTAGATATTCTCATATGGCATCTGATTATGTTATTCACAATCTAACCAAGAAGGTTGCATATATATATATATATAGGAGAATAAAAAGGCTAGGCAAATATCCAAGTTGCCCCTTCAAGATATCTCCAAAATTTAACCATTCATTTCTTTCCTTCTATGATCAAATCAATCAGTTAATCAATAAATCAATCAACCAATTAGTCAATTAATTAATTAATCAATCAAATCAATCATTTGAATCAAAAAATTCAACACTCGACCTTGATTCATATATCACATATTTCCAACAATCCACAAACAAATCAGCCTAGCTCTTTCAACAATACCTACTCTCAATTAAAACCAACCTCGATTTCAAGGCAACGAGATATACCCCAATCGATTTAAAACGACTACGACCATACCTCAATTACAAAAACAACCCACCGCCTGCAAAAGATGCGTATTCCATCTGAGCTACACCACGCAAAAACCAACGTTCTAAAAAGTGCTTGCAACACCACAAGATCTCCATCGTCTTTGTGGATTTCAAAACTCGACATTCGTCTTCTGTTAGACATGATCTCTTCATCTTGGGATCCCTCGAGCATCATCAACATCTAGACCCTTGTCAATACCATGATCCTCTACCTTAGGACCATAAGCAGTGACCATATTAACCTCTCCACCTTGCTGTGGACTAGGTTCTTTAACCGTCACTCGCCTTCTACTTCGTCTTCTTCCATCTTCCCTCATCCATAACAGAGGGCTTCTTCACATCTCCATCAATTAGACCATTGAGGCATGGAACATTCACCATTGTAGGCTTCCAAATTCCCTCAATATCTACCATCAAAAATAGTCATCCACGAAAGCAACATCATCTCCGACATCTACAATCTTCAATCCAAAATCACTCCAAGCTATGCGTTGAACTGAGCTCTGATACCAATCTATTGGGAAAAAAATTCTCTAATACCAAACCTTTGGGGTTTTGTGCGCAGCGGAAGTTTGACAAAACACCAAGAAAAATAGGATCTTTATCACCCAATCACTTGAAGATGAATGTGATTGAAAAAAATAAACAACACCACAAAAATATCGGAAATATGAACACTAAATCTTCCACCGAACCACCCTCTTTATTGATTCACCAATAACATTTTTTTTACACTTAATGGATTACAACTAAAAATAAAAAAATACAATGATTCAATAACCTTATTGAGATAGGCAAAGAATATCTAGATGACTACAAATATTGTTTGAGCAAAAGGGCGATGAAGAACGACGACAAACCCTTGGACAATCTGGAGGAACCAACTGCGTCTTTCAGCAGTAAATAGGAATAGCTACCCTTAGCCCAAATTCCTACATCTTCCTCTTCAGGGAGCAAGCCCATGGAGTCACACAACCTCACCAGATATTCTCACATGGTTTCTTATTCTGATATTTGCAATCTAACCTAGAAGGCTGCATATATATATATACGAGAATAGAAAGCATAGGCAAATATCCAAGTTGCCCCTTCAAGATATCTCCGAAATATAACCGTTTATTTCTTTCCTTCTATGATCAAATCAATCAATCAACCAATTAGTCAATTAATTAATCAATAAATTAATCAATCCAATCAATTAATCATTTAATTGATTACATCCTCTTCGTAAAATATTTGAATCAAAAAATTCAACAGTAGTATGTCGTTAGTATTGAGTAGGTTTTCCCCTTCAAATGTCAGCACTATATCATTGACTTCGAAGGTGTCGGCGTTCTTTGGCATCGAAGTGAATAGCATGGACCATTTTAGCTGCGGAAGTGGATCTGGGTTAGTGATAGCAAGGGGAGGAGGTGGGTCCGGTGGGTGGGAAGGGTTAGCGGAGGGTGGTGGCTCAGGTGAGGGTGGAATTGGTTTTGGCGGTGGATCCGGGGGCTGATTTGAAGGGTGAGAAGCGACGGTATTTGGGGGAGGAATTTGTGGATCTGGGTTGGCTGTCGCCATTGTTGAAGGAGAAAAGCGATTATGACCACGTGATTCGAAGTTGTAATTTATGTTATTATTATTATTGAAGTGTTAAATGATTGTCTTAGTTTGTTGTATTTCAGGAAGATATTTGTCTATGTTTGTGCTTGTTTTACAAAGACAAATGATTTTTGATATTTTGTTGATTGTTGGATTTCATGTTTTAAGATAATTGGTTTTACACAGACAAATGTTTTACATAGGAAAATGTTTTACACAGACAAATGTTTTACATAGGCAAATGTTTTACAAAACAAAAGATAAATGGTTCACACAGACTAACATTTTACACAGGCAAAAGATAAGTGGTTTATACAGGCAAATGTTTGTCTATATTTGTCTGTGTTTGTTTTACACAGACAAATAGTATTTCATGATTGTATTTGTTTGTTTTACATAGACACATGTTTTACTTAGGAAAAAGATAAATGGTTTTATCTTTATTGAATAGTGGCCAAAAAGGAATCTTTCATGTAGTCTGTTTTTTCAAATTTTTTGTTAATTACGATCCGATATAGAGTTAGGGATGTTTTTAACATTTTTAATTATACACTGCTCATAGCTTATGAAAATATAAATGTACTTATCTTTTTCGGCAGTTTCATGAATTATTCAACAGTTTCCGATATCAGCTACAACCAAAAAAACCGACGAATGACATTGATCACCCTCTAGTATGGAATGCAAAACAGGTTCCCATCCACTTATCAGAATTACTCCTTTAGTATAATTTTAAAGCTTATATACACTACAACAAAAAATGCTTACAATGATGAATAATAATTGTTGTGGCATATTAACTCATCAGTCTTTTTTCCTTTCAATATTTTTTGAAAAGTTTAACCAAGAAAATTGTAGTTTTCTCTCAATTTTCTGTTTTTTCTATATATTATTGTTTCACTTGCTCGTTTGCAAATTCTGTAGCTAAGGGGATTGTAGTTTAACATTTATTGAGTTTGTTTTGGTATAGTATTTAATGCAACTTTTGTAGCATATGGCCTTGAACTTATTTTATGTTTACAGACCTGGAAATTAATAATTCTTCTACAATGAAAAGCAAGAAGAAGAAGAAATCTAAGAGTGAATTTGAAGATGTTAAGGGCATGTTAGCTGGTGAAGAAGCCCTTGTACTCTCAACTAGAACAAAGAAGAAGAAAAAGAAGGACTAGTTCAAGAAAACAACACCTTGGGGAATACCATGGAAAGCCTAAAGTATAGTTATGGAGTTTCAGCTACTGATGAGGAATCTGTTGAACCCACAACTGAACTGAAGAAGAAGAAGATTAAAGAGAAGAGCAAGCAAGAGGAAAATGGTAGGGAGATCGAGAAAACAAAAAAGAAGAGTCGTTAATTTCCAAATAATGGCGAGGTCGAAGTAAAGAAGAAGAAGAAGTCGAACATCATAGATGATGAGTAATCATGAGTTGTTAGACAACAGAAAGAAAATCAAATCTTTTGGGCTAATATTTTGTTATATGGGGCTGATGATGTTGTGTTACATGCCTTTTAAGCTATAAATTTTTTTGTTAGTGCTTTATTGAACTTGTATAATGCTTTCTCTTTAGTTTGAGGATTGTTACATGTTTTTATATAAAAATATAAATTACTTATATTTATATTTATCTTTTTATGGTGGATTGACTTTGTAAAGACAATAATCATTTAAAAATAATAATTATATTTATCTTTTTTTTTCTTTGTCATTAAAAATTGATAAAAATGATATATCTATTTACCATTATACTTTAATATGAAAAAGTAGCAAAATTTTAGATAAAAAACCCCTTGTGTATATTACATATTACATGCATAAAATATAGTAACTTTTGTCATGTAAGATTGTAAATCTTCTAGTTAAAAAAACAATGTTTGTTTAAAAAGATAAATTTATTTACCTTTTTTGTATAGGACTTTTATATTACTATTCGCTAAACAGATATTCTATTAAATTAGAAAACCTATAACACGAAATATCTGATAATACCGCAAGCGCACGGCGTACAATTATAAGTACATGGCGAATACGAGTCGATCCGCAGGGAAAGAATTAATTCTAGATTTTACTCAATCAAATTAAACTAAATTCAAGCGAAGTTTTAACTAATAAAAGCCAATGAAAACTATAAACTAAGTTGAGAGCTAAATATGAAATGAGAACAATTTAGAGGCAAAACAACTCTCACATTTATGTAAGTTATCAAAAATACAATTTATGATCTCCATTAAGTGATATAAATGCAATATTTAAACCACTTATGATTCCCATGAAAATGGAACTAAAGCAAAACTATTCTAAGTATGGCCTATGAATTATTAACTAAAACTATAGACCATCAAATTTTGTTCTTACTTTAATTTCAAAATCAATAACCACTTAGCAAATATTGATGTAATTTGTGTTTACATTGACTAAGCATAGCCTATTTTGTTGTTGAAACACCTCACCTCCGTTAAGGTCACTCACAAAGTGAATTCCTTAACTTCGATGGAGCATTATAGCTAAAAGATGCAGATAAATTACAAGACAGACAAATGAAGCAGCGGAAAATAAAGTCATTTTATTAACAATAGGGTTCAGTCAAGCTTTTACAACAGTTGTCTCAATCACTTAAAAATAATACATAGAACTTCTGTATTGATTTAAAAACTTCCAAATATAAAAGAAGCATAAAAATAACAATGATATTCCCTAATAAAGTATGAACCAGCCATAGCAGTGGAAGAGAGGGTCCAAAGAAAAACATCGACTATCTTCGAGCTTGAAAGAAAACTCAGCTAAGTGGTAACATTTCCTCCCTGTGAACCTAGGGGAGGGGGGAAACGGAAGAAAAGAGGCAAAATAAAACTCGGTCAGACATAAGTCTGGTAAGTCCAGTGACTTCCAGCATATAAATAGATAAAAGCATCATGACATGAATAAACTGAATATAAGAAAATATCGTGAGACCAAGGATAACAAGATAACATATGATTGGTATAGATATGATAAGGCAAGATAAACTGAATGCGCTTCTACTCTTTTTCTGCTTCGCTACTACCCTGTTATTCTGTTTTCCATATATATATATATACATACATATATATATATATATCTGCACTACCTAACTAGTGTCCCAACTAGTAATCTGTATAAAATGATAATATGATCACGTGATCCCAATCCCCGCAACTGTGGTAGCCTTCCGGTGTACATCTATCATGTGGATTCCACCTCAGTCTGCCTAATTACCATGAACATGCTAGATGTACCCTTACTACCCTACCGATCGGCTCCTTACTTGCATTCATGTGTCTGTGTCAATCGGCCCTCTCTTGCGTGTAGATACCCTATGTTGGCCCCACCATAAGGTGTATCAGTCTTTATGACAGCGACCTGACACGATTCAAGATGCACAGTGTATGACTACCGGTACCCAGTGCCTACTTTTTCCCACTCCGGAGTACGTGCACGTCTGTAAACCGTCAGAACCTACACTGACGTACCCCCACCACTGTTTTGACCGCTTATAATCAGCCCAGTAATCGTGCCCCGCCCTACCTAGTTTCAGGGTACCATGATACATCTATATGGATTACTGCTGAAATGGGTCCCCGTTACTAGGGTTTCTTATTAGTTAAGTTTATGGGCCTATATATACAGATATTAACCACCTACATGAGATGTACTTTACCCTCCCATCGATTCAAGCATGTTTACTTAACGGTTAAGTTTGTGGGCCTATATGTACCAATATTACCCACCTACACGAGATGTACTTAACCCTCCCATCGATTCAAGCATGTTTATTTAACGGTTAAGTTTGTAGTCCTATATGTACTAATATTACCCACCTACACTAGATATACTTAACCCTCCCATTGATTCAAGGATGTTTATTTAATGGTTAAGTTTGTGGGCCTATATTGACTAATATTACTCACCAGCCCGATATGTACTTAACCCTCCTACACATTATGTCATATTGGTTAAGTGTTGTCCATTCATGTTAACTTAACCCACTCATTCATCATGTCATGTTGGTTAAGTGTTCCTATTAACTTAACCCTCCTCACTTATCAGATTGGTTAAGTGTTTCCTATTAACTTAACCCCATTCGTTCATCAAGTTACATTGGTCAAGTGTTTCTTGATAACTTAACCCAACGTGTTCATCATGTTGTATTGGTTAAGTATCATCAATCAATTCAAGTTAACTTAACCCACCCACTTGTCATGTTACTTTGGTTAAGTGTTGCCTTCTTATGTTAACTTAACCCTACCACAAATCAAGTTATATCGGTTAAGTGTTGCCCTCTAGTTTTAACTTAACCTTACCACAAATCAAGTTATATTGGTTAAGTGTTTCTTATTACTTAACCCTAGTCATTTCTTGGCATGTCTTTTTCATTAACATTAATTTATTTATTAATGCACCAACCTTTCACATTAGATATGTGTTGTTGCTGTTACTGGATGTGTCGGGATGTTCCGGGCAGTTTTACACCACAACTCAATCTAACCTCGGGTTTTTCTTGGGCATGATGCACTATCCTCTCACATTAGAAAGGTGTTGTTGTGCTTATTGGATTTGCCGGGCGGTTCCGGGCAGTTTTACACCACAACTCAATCTAACCTCGGGTTAGGCATATTCATCTTTTCACTAATTTACATCTTTACAGATTATATGTAAATTATTCACAACTGTTTTCAAATTCAGATTATGACAAATTTCCTATAGATGTACAAGTCTAGATTTATATGCCAGTTATCCCAACCAGTCATGTTCCAATTCTCAAGTTATGCCCAACAAAGCTAATTGCAAGTTATGGCCCCTCAAAATTTAATTTCAAGTTATTACTCAAAATAGGCTATACCTAATCTTCCCAAGTTTATAATATTAGTCATGCCCCAAAATTACAATATACACTATGCTTGGCGTCTTTACCAATGGTTGTGCCCAATCTAGATTAATATTCCAATTTACAGTTTGAGCCAAATCTAGATTTAATTTTTCAATTTACCCCAAGTTCGCAACAAAGACAATTATGCCCCAATTCATAAGTTACAAATTTATGTTCCACCATTACCAAATAGACTATCCCCCAATACCTCCGCATTCCAATCGCACGTACAATAAGTTTTAGTCTAGATTCAAGGTTAATCTAGATTCATAAAATAAAAGGGGAAGAAAGAGGAACATAAACAAGAGTAGGCATAAAACATGCGTTAAAAATGGTAGATTTGTCAAATATAATATTATGGACCTAAGAGGCTTACAGATTTGTTAGAGTTGGGGAATAGCAAAGATAGATCTGAAAAAAACTGACAGAAATAACCTCATAGACATATAGATCTGATATAAATAACATCATGAACCTAAAAGGATTATATATCAGATGTCCAACAAAGACAGGCATGATTTACTAATAACTTTCTAGGCATGTAAATCATTGATTCAATAGAAAGATAGGAATTAATCTAAAAGATTTGTGTTATCATCAAGCATGGACTTAAATCCATTTCATTATATGCCAAAATCACTATTAGGTGTTTAAATATGAAAATAACATGTTTACAGTTCAATTTACGCCCCAAATCCCAAGTTATATGTCCAATATACTTTATGCATTAAATCTAAAGTCATATGTCCAATACTTTATGCCTCAAATCTCAAGTCATATGTCCAAAAATTTATGCTTCAAATCTCAAGTTATATGTTCGATACACTTTATGTTTTGAATACAACATGTGTTATGTCCTCAAATCAGTTACAACTCAATTATGCCCAATTATACACAATTTAATACTTTTCCCAAATTTTAGCGCTGGTCATGTCCAAATCATATTTTATGCCCAAATTTATTTCCAACGTACGTTCATCTCTTATGAGATCTAGCTCAGGCTCGCAGTAGCGTGGATATAAAACAAAAAGGGAAGAAGGAAAGAAGAGACAAAGAATGGACATAATATTATCAATGAGATAGATCTAGAAAGACAGATAGAAATAGGCATAATCTCAGATCCAGATTTATTAAAATGTAAGAATCACAATTAACTTTTATTTCTGAAAGTAACATGAACTTACAAATTACAGAACGGTCTTGAATTCTGGGATCTGTATTCTGAAACTGAATAGCTCTCCATTGAAGTAGACTATTTGTTCTTCTAATTTAGATTTGATTTGATTCTTATAAATAGTTGTTGAAGTCGTTGAATTAGCCTTTGAATCTCTACTTGAATTCCAACTTGATTCTACATGAGCAGCATAACCCCATCTTTGATTAATTTTGATATGAATTAGAGTTGAGTATAGGCGTAATGAAGTTATGTGGAGAGAAAGTGAGGTTTGGGGGTGTTTAAATAGCTTAGGAGCAACGAATCTGGTTAGAACGGGCGTCTAAATGAAGAAAAATGAATCTGTCCTCCGATCTGGAAAAGGGGTGAGGTCGACCCCCAGGTCGATCTGTGTGACCCAGGTCGACCCCCTTGTCAACCTGGGTCCTGGGCGGGAAATTTCCCGTCCAGCCCGGGTGTGTGTTTTGAATTTTGAATTTGAATTTCGAGCTGAGCTGTTTTATTTTAAATCTTTGAAACTTCTAAAGGTCATAACTTCTTCATACGAAGTCCGATTTACGCAACCTCGGACTCTACCTCAACCACAATTTCGAGACGAACACAATGGCATAACCTATTTCCCTTAATTCTTCTCTAAAAAATTAAGTATACTTTAATTCTTCAATTTAAATATTCGCCGAAAATACAGGGTGTTACAGTTGTCAACAAACATAAACTATCAAAACCATTTGTATAAACTTACATCAACATTCACTAACATGAAACACAAATTAGAGATCACAAATCATAAAAATGTTGGACTTACATAAAGTTTGAGAGCATTATTACCCCTAAATCAAGGGATTAGCCACTCATATGTGTTATTATATCAACACATATAAGTTTGAACATTATAAAATAAAGCAAAATGAAATAAAAACTAAGTAGAACAAGAAGAGAACTAAAATAAGAACATAAAGTAAATGAACATGAAAGTAAATCTAAGCTATGACCATGAATGTAAAGGTAAGCTATGAACATGAAAGTAAAGAGCATAGAAATTAAATTGCATTAAAACAAAGAAGTTACATAAAGAAAATGGCAAAGTGGCCATGGAAATACTAGAGCACTTGTGCTCCTCTCAACTAAACTAAAGAAGGGGATAAAAGAGCAGATATTGTTTACATCACATAAAGGGGTATATATACATGTTTCTAACCCAAAACCCTAATCACATTTGTTGGGAACTCCCCAAAACGCCCCTTCATATAGCTCTAATCCTCTCTTAGCCACAATGAGTCATGTATGATGCATGAGACCTTTTGTCTAATTCAATTAGTCTTTAATAAGAAGCTTAAAAGAGGGTAATTTGAGATGTGGGGTCCTCCATGATCTTGTGTGACAATTATTTCCTCCTCATTCCTTTATATGCATGTATTTGTTCTCCAAATCTTCATGTGTATGAATTATTTGTGCTCCAAAATTCCTGTAAGAGACAAATACAAAGAACAAGTAAATGCAATCACAAATTAAAACATGCACAAGTGACCATTTTACACCTTCAATGAGGATGAATGCATGACAATTTGAGAATTTTATGATTTTGGTTTAAAACATGTAAAAATAGCCAATTATGCTATTTATTTAATTAAAATAAAAATAAATGTTTGAATATAAATGTGCACATCAAATACCCCTACAATTATCTTTTTATTCGTCCTCGAATAAAAAAAACTAGGATAAATCCGTTTTCGTAGGGAGCACGATTGCATTGAGCGTATACAACAAGCCTTTAAACCTTTGGGTGTCCCCGGTGGGACGAGTGTTGTCTCGTGAGGGTTTTCAGCGGATACTACCCACAAAATCCAAAAGTTAAATGCAAAAAATATTTATAAAATGCAAGACTAGAAAATATTTACGAGATGAATGCAATCTTTTAAAGGAATATTTACAAATGGATAATTTACTTTTAAATGTTACACGAATGAATCAACACAAATTTGGGTCGTCACTATGAAATTTGAGTCCATTACTAATCAAAACTTCAAACAAAAGTCATGTTATCATCACAAACTCCTCCAGTTTGGCCAGTTGTTTTGGTAGAAACATAGTGCAAATGTGAATTGAATTCTATAATCGATATCAACAATCGTAAAATGGCATCTCAACTTCCTTTTTGTTAACAAGTTATGTCGAATAAGTGAAGAGTGTGCTTGGATTTTAAGTGCTAACTCTCTCTTTATTATAAAATATTTACATTATTACTATTTACAAACACCTAACCGAAAAGACCAAGGTATACCGCCTGTGAGAGTTTGGGACCGATCTTGGCGGATTGTGTAAACCGACGCTGACTTTGTCAACAAGATGTCAGTAATCCTTAGGTGCCTAACTCATAAAATGAGACCATGGTATACTGACGCTGACATTGTCAACAAGGTGTCGGAAAGAGCTTGGAGGGTTTACACACCAGCGCGAGATGCACTAGCAATGTTGGACACCCTTGGATTATTATTATATATATACATTCCTTTTTTTCTTTTTCTCTTTTTTTCTTTTTCCTTTTTACATAAGAGAGATAGTTAAGCGAGAATATCTTAGCACAACTTCACTTAAAAGATCTTGTTAACCCCGTTCTTAGAACGCGGTTCAGAACTAAGAAGTATTCACAGATGATAACACATGGCACGACTGACCCAAGTTGTCTCAACGACATGGTTATAAGCCACTCATGCGGCATAAGGCACAGACAGCATGCACATACGACAAATCGCTCCAAAGCATGTCGCCCTCCAAATTAAAGTCGTTCGAACGACATAAGAATAAGTCGTTGTGCACCATGCCGTCAGCTCTGTCTTGCTTCATACTGTTCATATGTCCATGTTGTGTGGTATTAATGGCGGTGTCATACCCATGGCATTAATACTCCATGACACATGGATTACTTGACGAATTATGGCATCCGAAAACAAGTCATATCGTAAGTCGTAAGGTGCTTCTATAACGCTGAGTCTCCAAGTCACTGAAACCCATATCGTAAACCATCAGCACGACATGATGTAAGCCATTAGTACGATATAAAGGGAATTTGTTCACACTACAGTACGTTCATGCAATTTGGAGTAATCTTATCACACGTAAAAGCAAAGAGGAACAATATTACTTCACACGTTGGCAATATGTAAATCATGTCGTGTGTTGTTCAAGCTGCAAGCCTTAAATGATTCCAATCCATGCAGGCCCGTAATGTGAATATCATGTCGTGAGCACCAAAAACATGTTACTTAAACCAAGTCATTCCGCATAACATACGTACATGTCACAGAGAACATGCCATGTCGTTGGATTGTACAGTGTGATAGCTATGTTTATACGTTACAAACCATACTGCTTAACGGTAAGAATTTCAAGGCGCAAGGATTGAAGGGATGCTTACTAGCAATGCAAAATTCAAGTCTTATGGCTTTCTAAAGCATGTCGCACGTTAGTTGCAGTCCGCCTTCATTCTGCATAGTGTTCCATTCCATTCCACATAATGATTCCATGCCGCTAGCCCCATATACCATGACGATAGTAACTGAACTCCATGCCGTTCATAAAGCATGTCGCTTGTTGGTCTGCAGTTGTAAAGGGGGGTTTCCAGACTGTAAAGCATGCACCAGCTAACCAATGGGAGACACTTGGCAAAGAGGATGTTGGGTCTTTCTTGAATGCATATTGGTTAGCTTGCGCGATTCCAATTTAAGGAAAAGGTGGGACAATGAGTAACGTTAACGATGCATGCCTCATTTTTCATTAGGCCGTAAGGATGAAAATCAGTCCAAAACGTTACATGTATTAATGGGATTCACGGGATACATGGCAACGACATGAATACAAGGCCATTCATGAAGCAGGCAAAACATGTCGTATGCCAATAGTATATTCACACATCCCATTCGAGACAAGTGGTAGTTGTTCCATTATTTAATTCAGACCGCAAAGTATAAAGTTCAAAAGTATGTTGCATGCCATTGGTTATGGAATTCATGTCGCATGGCATAATCTAAAGCGTGTCGTGAGTCATACTGAAGGGTCCGCTCCTATTTCATGTCGTGCCTACTCGTGACATTCACCAATCCATGCCGTACACACCCTTAATTACAGAATTGCCACTCGGGTTAAAATCACCTATAAATACCCCTCACATTTCGTTTGAGGGGAGGGGGAAAATTGATTCTTATAAGGAGACTCCGTCAAATTCAAAGCTCATCTACAACTTCTCTAATGGATTCTATGGATTCATCAACACTTTTCTAACTTCATGAAGATCAAATCCAAGTCAATGATCATGAGAGCTTTCTACAATTGGATCTAAGCATCTTCAATCTCATTGAAGCTACATAATAAATCTCTTAAGCAATTTCATATCTTCTCTAATCCTCTCCAAAGTCTAAATCAAATGCTAACTCGCTATGAAATCTATGAAGATCATGGTAAAGGATCAAAGCACACAAGTGGTTGAAGATTCATCACAAAGCTAAACTACTTTCCTTTTCTTCGTAAAATTCAAGTGAAAGTAGAATGTCAAGAGAGAGAAAAGAGAGTTAAAATAGAGAGATGATTGTAATGAGGGAAAATTCATATGTTGTAAGCTTGAATATCATAATGAGAATTGATTGAAAGTGGACGTAGATTCATAGAGAATCGAGCCACTAAAAAAATTCCTTTGTGTTCTTACTTGCTTTTATACGTTTATTTTTGTGATTTCGCGGTTCCATACTCTTACCGAATAGGTGAAGTGTAACTTTTACACCTTCGGTGTTTGATCCCAAATTTGGAGCAAACATTTGGCACCCACCGTGGGGCCGCGCTCACATCTCCTACCTTCGTATTGATGTTCTAAGCCAACTTCTACCATAGATTCAACAAATCTAAGATCTAGGCCAAACGACGAGTTAACAAGCTGGGATATCCATTACATGTTAAGGATGCTCTGGTATAAAGCATGTCTGCTAAGAGATAGAGCATGCCATGTCAAGACATGGAATATTCTCAAGTCGTTAGGCTAGCCAGGTCGTGGGTGTATCATGCCGTTCACACCTTCGAATTGGCCATCTAAAGACCGTGCATTATCTCACAAAATAAACAACGAACTAATGTCAAAAGATTGAAGTCAATTGAACAGGAATGCACCAAGTTACACATGGACAAGATCGACATAAGCTTACCTCAACATCGGTATAGATCGGCTTGCATACTTTCAGCTTGGATTCCGTCTACAACTTATGCATCATTATCGCTAGCAGCCTTCAATTGCGAGGATGACATGTCGCCATCTCCATGCACTAAGCAGCTCAATGACATCCCAATCTATCTCATTTCAAACGGAAACTTCAAATGAAAGCTCTAACGGATGGTAATCAGGCTCTCACAGACAAAATGAATGTTTCTCTAAATGCCCAAGCCAATCCCACTCTTCCTCCGAAAGATTCATGTCCACCTTGAAGAAAATATGGATTCAATAGCTCCTGATCAAAATCAGCACAATGATATGAATGGTATCGAAAGTTGGACAAACGACAAAGACGGAGCCAACGTCAAAGGCACCAATCCGCATGCTAGAAATCATTCCGATTGAAATACTCGAAATGTTGCTAATCACACACAAGGGGCAATTCCTCGATTTCTGAACCACGACGTATTGCCGAGGCAACGTTCCATTAAAAGAAATTGAAAATTGCCCCTGCAGGACTGTGCAACACTAAAGAGTATATCACGAACATGAATGAACAGAACATGAAGGAAAATCAAGCACGCAGTGGCAATAAAAAGAAATAGGACTTCTCTCCTAAAAGAATTTCCATTCACCAAAAAGGTCCTTCAAACAAAATGTCCTAAGAAGTTCACTCCTCCTGCCCTACCTCATTATACCGGCCTTGTGAATCCTAACTGCTTCCTATTCAATTATGAGTGGCGAATGAATACAGCGGGCAATGCATGAGGTGGGATGCACATACCTTCCTCTCTACTTAAAGGGTGCTGCGTCACTATGGTACACAAAGTTGCCGCATAAGTCCATATACCGGTTCTCTGATCCAACCAAAAAGTTCAAAGGGCGATTCTACCTATAGGCTACAAAAGCAAAGGATGCTAAGGCGCTCTCGCCAACCGACCGGGTCAAAGAAGCAAGACTCGACCAGGGAGTGTAGCAACACTAAAGCTCGCTACCATGGCAAACAGTTCATGCTTAGCTAAGCGAACCGGGAAGAGAGTTAAAGGTCGCTCGGATACTCTTGAGAATAGCCCTGCGGATTCAGCAATTCTCACAGAGATAAAAGCAACTTTAAAGAACTACACTTTAAAAACTGTTGGTGGAGTTTAGATCCTAAAAGCCTGCCCCGGTGACCAATTGCGACACTTCTCTGCATAATGCACTCTTCGTATCCCATGGGAAAACTTATATATTCCCTTATAATTGTAAACCTCCTATGATAAAAAGGAGGGATTGTAACACGATATTAACTTTGTTACTAATGCACTCTTATTTCGATCTTATATTTGTGAAATTTTAATTAAAACAAAAAAATCTCTAATGATCGAATAAATGTTGTAGGTATATTACTCAAATGAACCTTGCCCCACCATAAACTAGTAAAATCATGCGATTCTCGCCATGCATACAAACCATGATAATTCAAACGCGGTCTATTGGATTATCCATCAAAGGGAGTGCTTCATGAGAGGCGGGGTTCAAGCCACTATTTTTATATCCAAGATCGTTCGTCAAAACGAGCATCAAATTAAAAACCAGTGTCTGCCTCATGGAACGCCATAATAGCATGCGGCACCACATGGAGAAACTTGCCAAAAAGCGATATCCGGCTGTGAAGGTGGGGGAAAATATTCCATTCGAACCCGGAAAATCTAAAACTACCCGGTTCCTAGGGCACAACATACCGTATCAAGATTGGAGGAGCTTGGTCAAATCATGGACACCATCATAAAACCAGGGCCATGGATGGTTCAAATCAGCCCCTATCTCGTCAATGGGAGAACCTAGATGAGCCTGGTAATCATTGAAGCGCATCTCGATTGGGGTAACTCATTCACCCATTGCTCAAAACTCAAAACATCATTCACAACGAAGGGTCAAACAATGAGAAAGTGTCATGGTAATCGAACTAGAGGGTCGTAAGTGCCATTGAAAGGGCATCTTTACGAGAAATGGTTCCATGGCCAGCATATTACATTAACAAAAAGCTTACCAAGGCAAAGCTAAACTATCCTAAGTAGGAAAAGTTAGCATATTGTCCGCTCGTCGGCTCAGGGAAGCTAGGGCCATGCTCCCAAGCCCACTTTATCAAAGTTCTTACCGGTCAGCCGCTAAAGCAAGTTCTCTTCCGCCCATATGCTTCGGGGAGATTATTAAAGTAGACTATTAAGCTTGGCCGAGATGACATTACTTACCATCCTCTAAAAGAGCGGAAGCACATACATAGCCAAATAAAACCTAGTGGCTGCTACGGCACATCCTGACAAGGATAGCTCAAGCATCCGTTGCTTAATACCCAAACACCGTCCATAGTAAATATGAAGGTGTGAAGTGCAAAGCCATAGACAGGGGGCGCTAGGAATTGAGAAATCAAATGATGTGACACTCCGACTACTAACAAAATTGTAAGTTTCACCGTAGGGGCACCTTGTTAATTGCAAGATTTAGGGCCCTAGTTCTAACAAATCACGATGAAAATCCGAATAATGAACTAGCGTCCGCCCCGTGAAACAATGCGACTCTATAAACCAAAGACCTCCCCGAGGGGCACCTAGTTCATCGTCGATGCCATTAAGATATGGCTGGATAGCGATACAAACACCGGGGTATAAACCAAAGACCTCCCCGAGGGGCACCCGGTTCATCGCCGATGCCATTAAGATATGGCCGGATAGCCATACAAACACTGGGGTATAAACCAAAGTCCTCCCCGAGGGGCACCCGGTTCATCGCCGACGCCATTAATACATGGCCGGATAGCAATACAAACACCGGGGTATAAACCAAAGACCTCCCCGAGGGGCGCCCTGTTCATCGTCGACGCCATTAATACATGGCCTGGTAGCGGTACAAACACAGGGATTCTAAAGACCTCTTCGGAGGGGTCCGACAAGTTCAACATGCGTCTGAATTAATCAGACTCACCGAACAACGGATCAAAGACCTCTTCGGGGGCATCCGACAGGTTCGACAAGCGTCTGAATTATTCAAACTCAACGAACGATGGATCAAAAACCTCTTCGGGGGTTTCCGACTATATACTGGGTCTTCCAAATCCAGTTAGTGGCGGATTCAAAATCCTCTTCGGGGTGTCCGATCATAAGCCGGGTCCTCCAAATTCGGTTAGCGACGGACCCAAAGACCTTCTCAAAGGCATCCGACAAATTCTGCGAGTGACTGAATTATTCAGTCACAACGAATAACGGATTTACAAAGACCTCTTCGAAGGCACGAAAACCAAGACCTCCCTGGGGGCACATATTCAAATTTAGTCCCTAAAGTGTTTGGACTGCCAGATTAGCGAGAAACATAATTGAATATATAAAAACAAAAATTCCTCTCTGTTGAAAGGCATGAGTCAGATTGATTAAACCAGGAATCCTTGGATCATGAGCAAGCCAAGAAGTCCCAAATATGACGACAAAAGAACATGTAAAGAGATTCCAATTATAGTCGGACACGCCTAACCTTTAAGCTTGTGATGAGATTTGGCACGGGGGCAACACCACCACATTGAGAAAAAATCAATGCTTGGAAAACATACCACAAGCTCATCACGACACTGCAGAAACTAAAAGACGTATACTCAGCAAATAATCGAACATATGGAAATGCACAAGCTAAATTACAGCAAAACAAAAGTAATAAAGAAGCTACTTTGTAAAAATGATAAACTGTCTCGTCCCATGACACTGGGTTTTAAAAAAAATATAAATAAGGTTGCACCAGCATGGAGTTAAGCTTAAGCATAGCTTGGTTAGTAGTTGTTTTGTTTAAAAGAACCTGTTCTTTCTCTTTCTCAAGTTCCATTTATTCTAGCTTTCAAAAAAGAGAATTTATAACCCATGAGGAGTATTATGTTCCTGCAAATTAGCATTGACTCGCTGCTCCCAAATTAATCTATTCTCAACATCTCTCTGAGCTCATTGAGCACATTCAATTTGGTCAATCAACATAACCGTCTTTCGCTTACAAAAGGAAAGTCACAGCCAAGGGTATAAAAGGATCCGAACATTTTCTCAAAACAGGAACTTCCCGGTGGAATTTTCCAATACAACTTCCTTGATAGAGACCGAGGAATCTAATGCCTTAAACATTGGGCGGGACACAAAAGGAATTCCTCTAAAAAGAAAAAGATTGAGTGCATATAGGTAGCGCGTATTCAGAAAGGAACCTCTTTGTGGTAAGAAGTATCTTGTCCCTATTCTATTCATTAGCATCCTCAAAAGGTTTAAGCATAAAACCAGCTATTGAAACCAGGTTCCTGGATATATCGGCATGCTCTGAAGCTCTAAATAAGCCGGTAAAAGCAAAATGATTTCGTCAACAAATTAGAAGCTTCTAATGTAAGAATCTAAATCAAGTAAAATCTGACAAAATCAGTATAACTCGATACGTCGACGAAGTCCATTGTGCTATAAAACTCAACCTTGGAAATTTAGCTAGGTAACAACGACCAGTTGCAAGCCTTATTAAGAAGAGAAGGTTGAAAATTCAGTCGAAATAGATTATAAGAAATCTCTCATGAAAAAGAATTTCCTCGCCATAGGAAAATTAAGAGTCTTTCAACACAAAAGCTTCCTCGCCTACGAACCTCCAATCGTATGTAACCCAAAGAACATGATGATACTCTGCTTCAAACCTGATAATAAATAATGCTTAAAAGGCGAATACACTGATATAGCATAGTCCCATAGAGCGATATTATTTCTCTAGGAATTGAAGCTAGTATCCATCAGCGGTATCAACATGAGTTATAAAAAGGTTAAGCAATAATCATGCACTGGGGAAAACAGTTGTGAAGTGAAAATTCAAAGTTTTGTCTAGCTTAGGACGGTCTATAATATCAAACACGGTTGGAAGAGACAACAGCGTACAACAAAGAGTCCCGAAACACGGAAAAAAGCCAGTATATGCTGATGCAGAAATAATGCAAGAAGCGATTCATTCCTACGTGGCATTTAATTCAAAGACCTAGCTTCGAATTCATGGTTTTCAAAATGGACGTCGCAAAGATTAAAATCTGATGCCAACTCAATACAACTTATTAAGTGACGCTCAAGGCTACTCAGTTTCCCGAAAATCCTACGGTAATGGTCACCCAAAAGGGTTGGCAGAGAACATGAGTCAAGCGGATTGGGGCATCACTATTAATTGAATAAGGCAAGTCAGATTTGAAATTCCATCAGACAAATTGTTAGGTGCACGCAATTCACAAGTATTGAATCTAATAAAGTGATAATTTGAAGAATAATACTTAGAATTCACAGTCCAAAATCAAGACTGACGAATTTCGAGTATTGTCAATAAACGGATTAAGTATATTATCAGTGTGAACTATGCCTACCGAGTCATAAATTCCAAAATAAAAAGTAGCTTCACACTGATAACACATTTAAATCTATGAATATTTTTCATGATTTATCTCTTTTTACTGTACTAACCAGTTGTCGCCTTAAGCAATCGACAACAAATTTACCGCCAAATGCGCACAAAAGCTCTTCATTGCAGATTCTCTAACCCATGCTAAGGAAAACCTTCCAATGAGATCGGGCCAGTGTTACACCACCGACCATCGAAATAAAGCAAAAGACGCAAACAAAGATGACATGTATCAATGTCTTGTTCAGAAGTTATGCGTAAATTCAAACTGAGATTTCTAAGTTCAACTGAGCCATTACAGTAAGGCCAAAGGATGAACAATCAAATAACACCCCTCCGACAAATTGTCAAGAGGATACGGGATAATGAAAACATGATTTGCTCACAATCCAAAAAGCTGTAAATGTTATGGCCTCGGAAACTCATGTCCAAGCAGAAGTGATCTATCTTCCAGAATGACTACTAGTCTTCTATCTGACGGCGCAAAGCATATAAGCTCAACCGCCAAGCCAAAAAATTAGAATAGCTCGGAATTGACAAATCCAGACTTTAAGGCAACTTGGAATTTCAGCGCTTTCGTCAACTTAAAGCCACAAGATGTCCACCAGGTTCGGGCAACATTTTGACAAGGGGGGAGTTCAGAACATATAAAAAGATGCGACTGAATCTCGACACGACAAACACATAATTGCCCGATCTAAAGCAACTCAAACATCAAAGAACACTGCAAATTCCAAAGCACATATTGCGGATTGATGGTTCGACAAGGCTTGAGGATACATATTAAAATCATGATCAGTACATCAAAGATCATCTGGTTTGACCTCTGCAAGTTATTAAAAGACTTAACTACTTCAAAATGGGAGCGTGCAGCTTTTGAGTATGGATTATGGGTGCTCGGTTATATTAAAAATAAATAAATTATACATAAAGCTATTGTGCAAAGTCGCCAAAAACCTGGATTTGGGTACTTGTTGCAATTCGATCAAGCCTAGTTTTGAACTATTGCTCAGTGTTCAAGCCATGAAAAATCAAACTTCAAGCAGAAACCATGGAGTCAAATCGAACAAAGTTTGGCAATACAGAAAATTCAATGACATACAGAGACCCTAACACAGGAAAATCTTCGGATAATGTGCATGCTCAAACCAGTATTTGTTCAAACATACTGCAATCCAACTCGGGTCGAGCATGCTTAAATCCACATGGCGATCGAGCATGATTGAATGATATGGTCAAGCACGAATGATTGTAACAGTTCGAGCAGACAAGTTAGGAAATTGCCAGTCCATAATAGCAGGCTTCCAGATAGTCAAGTTTTCGTGATCATTTGAATACTATTGAATTCAACTCGAAGTTTGCATATCGTAAAAAACAAACTTGGGTATCCAATGGAGCATCCTATGTCAAAACTTGCCTACTAAGCAGGCGAAAACCAGGCCGTAAAAGTATATCCGGTAACAAAGGATAAATTCCACCCAGGTAAAGGTACGAATGTCAGGGGCTCCTCCATCAAGAGGCAGAAATAAATCACAGGTGGAATAAGGCATTTTGCAATCCAACACATCGTCAAAAGATGACAAACTAAGACGAAATTCTGGCAAATCATCAGCAGTGCAAAAATACACCGGAATTTATTATACCAGATCAAATAACGTGATGATGCGAGAAAATCCAGATTATAGTCCAAGTCCAATCAAGGAAAGGCTCAGCAGTTACAGTAGTCATTTCGAAGCCTGCATTCCTCGCAAGCAGGAAATACAAGCTTCGAGGGGAAAATGTTAACCCCGTTCTTAGAACGCGGTTCAGAACTAAGAAGTATTCATAGACGATAACACATGGCACGACTGACCCAAGTCGTCTCAATGGCATGGTTATAAGCCGCTCATGCGGCATAAGGCACAACAGCATGCACATACGACAAGTCGCTCCAAAGCATGTCGCCCGCCAAATTAAAGTCGTTTGAACGACATAATAATAAGTCGTTGTGCACCATGCTGTCAGCTCTGTCTTGCTTCATACCGTTCATATGACCATGTTGTGTGGTATTAATGGCGGTGTCATACCCATGGCGTTAATACTCCATGACGCATGGATTACTTGACGAATTATGGCATCTGAAAACAATTCATATCGTAAGTCATAAGGTGCTTCTATAACGTTGAGTCTCCAAGTCGCTGAAACCCATATCGTAAACCATCAGCACGACATGATGTAAGCCATTAGTATGATATGGAGGGAATCTGTTCACACTACAGTACGTTCATGCGATTTGGAGTAAGCTTATTACAAGTAAAAGCAAAGAGGAACAATATTACTTCACACGTTGGCAATATGTAAATCATGTCGTGTGTTGTTCAAGCTGCAAGCCTTAAATGATTCCAATCCATGCCAGACCCGTAATGTGAATATCATGTCGTGAGCACCAAAAACATGTTGCTTAAACCAAGTTATTCCGCATAACATACGTACATGTCGCAGAGAACATGCCAAGTCGTTGGACAGTACAGTGTGACAGCTATGTTCATATGTTACAAACCATTCCGCTTAACGGTAAGAATTTCCAGGCGCAAGAATTGAAGGGATGCTTACTGGCAATACAAAATTCAAGTCTTATGGCTTTCTAAACCATGTCACATGTTAGTTGCAGTCCACCATCATTCAGCATGGTATTCCAGTCCATTCCACATAATGATTCCATGCCACTAGCGCCATATACCATGACGATAGGAACTGAACTCCATGCCGTTCATAAAGCATGCCGCCTGTTGGTCTGCAGTTGTAAATGGGGGGTTTCCAAACTGTAAAGCATGCACCAACTAACCAATGGGAGACACGTGGCAAAGAGGATGCTGGGTCGTTCTTGAATGCATATTGGTTAGCTTGCGCGATTCCAATTTAAGGAAAAGGTGGGACAATGAGTAACGTTAACGATGCATGCCTCGTTTTTCATTAGGCCGTATGGATGAAAATCAGTCCAAAACGTTACGTGTATCAATGGGATTCACGGGATACGAGGCAACGAATGAATACAAGGCCATTCATGAAGCAGGCAAAACATGTCGTATGCCAATAATATATTCACACATCCCATTCGAGACAAGTGGCAGTTGCTCCATTATTTAATTCAGACCGCAAAGTATAAAGTTCAAAAGTATGTTGTATGTCATTGGTTATGGAATTCATGTCGCATGGCATATTCTAAAGCATGTCGTGAGTCATACTGAAGGGTCTGCTCCTATTTCATGTCGCGCCTACTCATGACCCTCACCAATCCATGCCGTATACACCCTTAATTACAGAATTGCCACTCGGGCTAAAATCACCTATAAATACCCCTCACATTTCGTTTGAGGGGAGGGGGAAAATTGATTCTTATAAGGAGACTCCGTCAAATTCAAAGCTCATCTACAACTTCTCTAATGGCTTCTATGGATTCATCAACACTTTTCTAACTTCATGAAGATCAAATCCAAGTCAATGATCATGAGAGCTTTCTACAATTGGATCTAAGCATCTTCAATCTCATTGAAGCTACATAATAAATCTCTCAAGCAATTTTATATTTTCTATAATCCTCTCCAAAGTCTAAATCAAATGCTAATTCGCTATGAAATCTATGAAGATCATGGGAAAGGATCAAAGCACACAAGTGGTTGAAGATTCATCACAAAGCTAAACTACTTTCCTTTTCTTCGTAAAATTCAAGTGAAAGTAGAATGTCAAGAGAGAGAAAAGAGAGTTAAAATAGAGAGATGATTGTAATGAGGGAAAATTCATATGTTGTAAGCTTGAATATCATAATGAGAATTGATTGAAAGTGGACGTAGATTCATAGAGAATCGAACCACTATAAAAATTCCTTTGTGTTCTTACTTACTTTTATACGTTTATTTTTGCGATTTCGCGGTTCCATACTCTTACCGAATAGGTGAAGTGTAACTTTTACACCTTCGGTGTTTGATCCTAAATTTGGAGCAAACAGATCTAAAATTTTATCGCAAGTAGTCTAAATTATATGCTAAGAGAAGTAAATTTCCAAACATTTTAATCGAGCGATCAAAATTATATGCTAACTCCATCATGTCTTATTTAAAAGTAAATAAAAATGCGAAATTCTTCTTTTTTTTTCCTTTTTTTTAAAGAGAAAAGGATTTTTTTTAAAGAGAAAGGGAAAAAATGCAAAGTTAAACTATGCAAAACAGAATGAAAATGAGACTCCCCCCACACTTGATTTTGACTGTGTCCCCACAGTCAATGCGTGACACAATGAGTGAACGGAAGAGAAATATTTACATATGTACAAAAGAGAGTTAGTACGTCTTACAGAATGTGTGTGCAGAAAATATGCAGTCATCTTATAGATGAATCGGTCTACAATGGACCAATGGATCAACCTCATAAGGATTATGAGACACGGCTGAAGCACAGAAAACCAAATCATAAAGGATTTTATATTACGTGCCAAATTTGGGAAAACAAATTTTGTTTTTTCAAAAGTTTGAGCTGCTAATTTTATAATGTTGAGCTTACAATTGATCCTAAAATCGAATTGAATTTCTGTAGCAACTAAAGAGAGGTGATCAAGACGAGGTTTAGTAAAAGTTTCAAAAACAAAGTTTTATTTGTTCATATGATGTATAAATTGAGCATTATTCTCAACCCCATAATTGTTTTGAGAAATATTGTTCAGTTTAGTTTTGATATTTGAAATTTTGTTGACTAAAGGTTCATTCATAAACCTAAAGTTAAAACCAAACAAATGAATTTTCAGTAAATTTCGAAATCATGTTTTCTCAAAAACAGTGTTATTCGAAAAAAAGTTCATATACCGCAGAAATTTATCATAGAAAAACAAGTGATCATAGTGAGGTTCAGTTGAAACGATTAATTTGCAAGGAGTTTCAACAGTTTTTGAAAAATCGTCATTGTGTTCAAGAAAACATTCAGTAGTTTCGTTATTTTCAACCTCAAGAATTCCAAAGTTTTCAAATTTTCATTTTTAGTTTCAGACCCAACAACATTATCGTCAATCAGTTCAAGAAATTTTCGCTCATTAAAGTCCTCCTCACTTAAACAGTTGTTAACAACTTCTTCATTTTTGTCAGGTTGACAATCTAAAGTTGCAAAATTTTCAAAATTTTCAGAATTTGAGAGAGGAAGATCAAATTGAAGATTAACGTCTTCGTTTTCAAGAGAATTTAAATTCAAATCAAGCATAGAGCTTTCAACAACTTCATTAATATTTTCATCAATTTCAACAGTTGTTAGTTGAAGATCATCGATTTAGGTAAAAGATGGATTATCATTCGATTTGCCACACGTTCGGTCTTGCTTATTTTGTTTTTCATGAAAATTCAAGTAGTCTTGCAACAACAAATTCGTGTGATTATCGTGAATTTCATTCATTTTCTCAACAAAATCAAAGTTTAATTATTAACTTGAGAAGTTTCAATTTGAAATTGTTGAGAACAAGAACTGTTAATCACACCATCATTGAAATTATTCCCATTGCCAAAATCATTTGTAAAGTGATTCACATTTCCATTTTGACTTTGAAATTATTTTGGAATTCGAATTTGAATTGACAAGGGTTATAATCAAAATCATTTGAGTTTGGAAGTGAATTCAAATTTTGATTATTTTGAAAACTTTGACTTGAATTGTTGCCCAAGTATGAATTACACCATTCACTTATTCTTTGATTTTGTTGTGTGCACATTTCAAGTAAAGTTTCAAAATTTGTTTCAAGTTTTGAGAGTTGGTCGGGAGTTTGAAAATTTTGTGGTGCAAAATTAGGATTATCTTGAAAAAATTTAAAAGTTGGTGTTGTAAAATCCAAATTGTTTGTACAATAGTTGTTATTAGAATATCCATATGAATTTGGTGTAGAATTATACGGATTATATTGATTTTCACAACTATAATAAAATTAATGGGAATAAGGAAATCGAGACATTTTCAAGAAAGCTTCATTTTATTTTTTATTTTTTTGGTTTGAGAAAAAGAAATATTCACAAAAGAAAGTTGATTTTTTTTTTTTTAGATTTTTGTTTCTTTTTGTTTTTTTATAAATGCATGAACCTAATGCAACTATATGAATGCAAATTACTTATTTTCAAATTTATAAAATTATATAGTGATGGTTAAATTAACTTCAACAAAAAAATTCTCAACCAGTTAACGGATAGGAGTTATCGGTGCACCAGGAATCACCCTAGCAATGCAACCGAAGGTTTAAGTACCTTCAAAGGAACAACCGATATAATATTTACGAATCACCATAATATTTATAAACGATTATTACTCTGCCGTAGTCTAGACACCAAGACATAAATCGTTAGAAAGAAATCAAGTTGCCAAAATAGTGTGCTTAGAAAAATAAAAAAACAAAATAAGATGAATGCAAAACAGAAATTAAACGTGAATTAACAATGTAGCTACAAATGAATTTTTATTTTATTTTAGGATTTTCTTTTGGGAAATGCAAGCAAACAACAATGCAAGGAAATAAAAACAAAGTTAGAACACGATATCTAAGCGTGCAGAATTTATTAGCATTTTTTTAGCGGCAAATTTTTTTTATAGCGAGCAAAGCAGCGCGATTAGTAAGCAAGCCTCTTCAATTTATGCAACCTGAAAAAGGGATTTGTACAGGGATAAAATGAAAAAGAAAGGAACATTTTTTTTAAAGAAGCGACAAAGCAAAGCACAACAATCCCCTCAAATCTTCGACAACCTTAAAAGTTGTTGCACACGATATATATATATATATATATATATATATATATATATATATATATATATATATATATTCAATGGAAATGGAACATTTTATTCGAAAGAACAGAATCTAACAACAAACAAACAAAGGCAAACAATTTTTTTCAAAGAAACAAAAGTAGAAATGGTGAAAAGAGAAGAGGATGTATGTTAAAGGCTTGGATCAGCCAATTCAGGCTAAAGCCCGTTTAACCTTATTCAAATCCGGTCAAGCCCAAAGCCTTAACTCATAAAGTACACAAACTAAGACCAGTCCAAAAACCCACTGACTTCAGTCAAAAGCACACAAAAGAACTCAAATTCCTGACAAACGAAAATTAAAAAGAAAATTGAATCTTTATTTTGGTTTCTGGTTTTGAGTTTGTAGGTTTTCTCGACTGGGTTTGATTGCGTTCAACTTCGGATTTGTTGCGGTTGGTGTTTGCAATTGGGGGATTTGTGTGGTGAGGGTCAGTTGGGGCTATTGACTGCTCTGTTAATGGCGGATTTAGGTGGATTTATGTTCGATTTGAACATGGTACAGTAAAGAAGGTGGTTTGCATGTAGAAGGTTGTTTGTTTTTGGGTAGATGAGATGAACGTGGATTTTGCATGAGGGACTGGTGGTTGAAGAGGGGTGTTTCAGGAGCGGTTATTGTTTGAGGAGGAAGGTCAGTGAAATAGTAAGAGAAGGTTCTGAGAAGGGCTGAGGAAGTATTGATGGTCTGGGGAAGGAAATTGATCATGTTTGGCAGAGGTGATGGGTTGGCTTAGAATGAATTGGTGTTACAGTTTTGGTGAGGATGCAGCGTGATGTATTGAGTTTTAGTACAAGGCATATTAAGCGAAATGTTGGAAGGTCGGTGAGTATAACTTTTTTTTGGCTTGTGGCAGAATCTTGTTCTATATGTGGAAATTGAATGAAGTGGATGGAGGTGAAGGCTTGATGAGGCAAGGATAAATGAATGGTAGAAGGTGGTGTTTGATGAAGGTGATGAATTCAGTGGCGGTAGATGGTAAAAAGGTAATAGTAGATTTGGCAATTTTCTTTGAGGAAAGTGGTGAATATTGTGGAGAGTAACTGGCGATGCTGGATAGTACTGTTGGAAGAAGAAGATGTAGTAGTGAGGCTGAAGTGAAGATGAGGGGTTGATGAATATGCATTGGTGAAGTGTGCGCATGCAATTTTGAAGTGGAGGGATGATGGAGGTGGGTTTGAAGTGGATGATGCACGCTGCGTAAATGGAGTTTAAAATGGAAAAAAGGTAGTGAATTTGGAAGAATGGTTAGGGATGTGAGTATGAAGAAAAAAGTTTTTGTAGTTGGAGTGACGCGATTTTTAGTGAGGATATTGGGGTATTAAGGCAGAAAACAGAAAGACAATTAATGAGGGAGACAAAAAGAAAGCAGGAAAGAAATTGAATGAAAGGAATTAAAAAAAGGAAAGAAAGAAAGATAATTTGTGGTTTTTTTATATTTGATAGAATTATACGAAAGAAAGAAATTAAATGTAAAAGGAAAAGAAATTGAATGTTTGTGATGTTGGCGTTAAGATCTTGTAGAAGAGACAGGGAAAAGAAAGAATTGCAAAAGAATTATTTTATTTTTTTGGAAATAAATTGTCTATAGAAGGAAGGAATTAAAGGAGATGGAAAAAAAGGAAAGAAATAAAGGAAAACAATTGGAGAGAAGATAGAGAAATAAATTAGAAAAGAAATGGCAAGTAATAAGTAAGGAAATGGAAGGAAAGAAATAAGTGAGAGAAAGAGAAAGGGAAATAAATAAAGGAAATTATAGTGAAAACAGGCAAGTGTATGTTTTTTTATCTTTTTTTTAATACATAAAACTAGAAGATAAACACTGATTGGATTTTTTGTATAAAGAGAGATGCAAGAGACAGACAACACAAACAAATATTCACAAATGCAATTACAAACGCACAGAGAAAACAAACAACACAAAATCTAACACAACCAAAAATAAACAAATAAAACCAACACCGCACATGAAATGATCACACGAGATTTTTTTTTTATATATATATATATATGCAAGATGTGGCAAAGTCACACAAGATCACACAAAATAGGAATGAACAATACATACAAAAGCTACATGTAATTTTTTTTAAAGAAAAACAACAAATATGAAAATTAACTCGAAGAATAAAACTAAAATTCTTTCCCCGGCAATGGCGCCAAAAAATTGTTCACTAAACGGATATTCTATTAAATTAGAAAACCGTTAACACGAAATATCATGATAATACCGCAAACGCACGGCGTACCATTATTAGTACGTGGCGAATACGAGTCGATCCGCAGGAAAAGAATTCATTCTAGATTTTACTAAACCAAATTCAAGTGAACATTCAACTAATAAAAGCTAATGAAAACTATAAACTAAGTTGAGAGCTAAATATGAAATGAAAACAAATAAGAGGAAAATCAAATCTCACATTTGTGTAAGTTATCGAAAATACAATTTATGGTCTCCATTAAGTGATATAAATGCAATATTTAAACCACTTATGATTCTCATGAAAATGGAACTAAAGCAAAACTATTCTAAGTATGGCCTATGAATTATTAACTAAAACTATATACCATCAAATTTTGTTCTTACTTTCATTTCAAAATCAACAACCACCTAGCAAATATTGATGTAATTTGTGTTTACATTGACTAAGAATAGCCTATTTTGTTGTCAACAAACACAGAATATCAAAACCATTTGTATAAACTTACATCAATATTCACTAACATGAAGTACAAATTAGAGATCACAAATCATACAAATGATGAACTTACATAAAGTTAGAGAGCATCATTACCCCTAAAACAAGGGATTAGACACTCATTTGTGTTATCATATCAGTACATGTAAGTTTCAACATTATAAAATAAAGCAAAATGAAAGAAAAACTAAGTAGAACAAGAAGAGAACTAAACTAATAACATAAAATAAATAAACATGCAAGTAAATCTATGTTATGATCATGAATGTAAATTTAAGCTATGAACATGAAATAAAGAGCATAGAAATTAAATTGCATTAAAACAAAGAAGTTACATAAAGAAAATGGCTAAGTAGCCATGGAAATACAAACGAGCTTGTGCTCCTCCCAACTAATCTAAAGAAGGGGATAAAAAAGCAGAGACTATTTACATCACATAAAGGGGTATATGTACATGTTTCTAACCCAAAACCATAATCACACTTGTTGGAAACTCCCTAAAATGCCCCTTCATAAAGCTTCTAATCCTCTCTTATCCACAATTAGTTATGTAGGATGCATGAGACCTTTTGTCTTATTCAATTAGTATTTAATAAGAAGCTTAAAAGAGGCTAATTTGAGAGGTGGGGTCCTCCATGATCATGTATGAGAATTATTTCCTCCTTATTCCTTTATATGCATGCATTTGTGCTCCAAATCTTCATGTATATGCATTATTTATGCTCCAAAATTCCTATAAAAGACAAATACAAAGAACAAGTAAATGCAATCACAAATTAAAACATGCACAAGTGACCATTTTACACCTTAAATGAGGATGAATGCATGACAATTTGAGAATTTTAGGATTTTGGTTTAAAACATGTAAAAATAGCCAATTATGTTATTTATCTAATTAAAATAAGAATAAATGTTTGAATATAAATGTGCACATCAAATACCCCTACACTTATCTTTTTATTCGTCCTCAAATAAACAACAACATAAAAAAAAAAAGAATAAATCTATTTTCGTAGGGAGCACGATTGCATTGAGAGCGGATACAACCCACAAAATCCAAAAGTTAAACGGAAAAAATATTTATAAAATGCAAGATCAGAAAATATTTACGAGATGAATGTAATCTTTTAAAGGAATATTTACACATGGATAATTTGCTTTTAAATATTACACGAATGAGTTAACACAAATTTCGGTCGTCACTATGAAATTTGAGTCCATTACTGATCAAAACTTCAAACAAAAGTCATGTTATCATCACAAACTCCTCCAGCTTGGCCAGTTGTTTTGGTAGAAACATAGTGCAAATATGAAATGAATTCTATAATCGATTTAAACAATCGTATAATGGCATATCAACTTCCTTTTTGTTAAATAGTTAGGTTGAATAATTGAACAGTGTGCTTGGATTTAAAGTGCTAACTCTCTCTTCATTATAAATTATTCACGTTATTACTATTTAGAAACACCTAACCGAAAAGACCAAGGTATACCACCCGTGAGAGTTTGGGACAGAGTTTGGCGGATTGTCCAGACCGACGCTTACTTTGTCTACAAGATGTCGGTAATCCTTTGGTGTCTAACTCATAAAATGAGACCAAGGTATACCGATGCTGACTTTGTCAACAAGTTGTCGGAAAGAGCTTGGAGGGTTTGCACACCAATGCGAGATGTACTAGCAATATTGGATACCCTTGGATTATTATTATATATACATTCATTTTTTTTTCCTCTTTCTTTTTACTTTTTTCTTTTTTAGATAAGAGACAGAGTTAAGCGAGAATATCTTAGCACAACTTCACTTAAAAGATCTAAAATTTTATCGCAAGTAGTTTAAATCAACCATTCATTTAATCGTATTACAATTCAGAAAACATTTCATACTCATCACCTACGGATTTCCCAATATACTAGTTACATCAAATTTGCTCATAATTCAAACTTTCCTTTCGTTATCCGCTTAGAGATGTAAATTTCCAAACATTTTAATTGAACGACCAAAATTATATGCTAACTCCATCATGTCTTATTTAAAAGTAAATAGAAATGCGAAATTCTTCGTTTTTTCCTTTTTTTTTAAAGAGAAAAGGATTTTTTTAAAGAGAAAGGAATAAAATGCAAAGTTAAACTATGCAAAAGAGAATAAAAATGAGACTCCCCCTACACTTGATTTTTACTGTGTCCACACAGTCAATGCATGAAACAATGAGTGAACGGAAGAGAAATATTCACATACGTACAAAAGAGGGTTAGTACGACTTACCGAATGTGTGCAGAAATTATGCAGCCATTGAATAGATGAATCAGTCCACAATGGACCAATGGATCAACCTCATAAAGATTATGAGACACAGTTGAAGCACAGAAAACCAAATAATAAAGGATTTTATATTACGTGTCAAATTTGGAAAAACAAATTTTGTTTTTTCAAAAGTTTGAGTTGCTAATTTTATAATGTTGAGCTTATAATTGATCCTAAAATCGAATTGAATTTCTGTAGCAACTAAAGAGAGGTGATTAAGCCGGGGTTCAGTAAAAGTTTCAAAAACAAAGTTTGATTTGTTCAGATGATGTATAAATTGAGCAT
This sequence comes from Allium sativum, assembly GCA_030737875.1. NCBI lineage: Eukaryota > Viridiplantae > Streptophyta > Magnoliopsida > Asparagales > Amaryllidaceae > Allium > Allium sativum. Next base: position 790,118,956 of record CM060919.1, on the reverse strand, counting down.
CATTCTCACCCCCACACTTGTTTTGAGAAATATTGTTCAGTTTTTCTTCGATATTTGAAATTTTGTTGACTAAAGGTTCATTCGTAAGTCTAAAGTTAAAACCATACAAATGAATTTTCAGTAAATTTCAAAATCGTGTTTTCTCAAAAACAGTGTTATTCCAGAAAGAATTCATATACTGTAGAAATTTATCATAGTAAGACAAGTCATCACAGTGAGGTTCAGTTAAAATGATTAAGTCGCAAGGAGTTTCAACAGTTTTTGAAAAATCGTCATTGTGTTCAAGATCACATTCAGTAGTTTCATTATTTTCAACCTCAAGAATTCCAAAGATTTCAAATTTTTCATTTTTACTTTCATACCCAACAACATTATCGTCAATCAGTTCAAAACAATTTCGCTCATCAAAGTCGTCCTCACTTAAATAGTTGTTAACAAGTTCATCATTTATGTCAGGTTGACAATCTAAAGTTTCTAAATTTTCAAAATTTTCAGAATTTGAGAGAAGAATATCAAATTGAAGATTAACGTCTTCGTTTTCAAGAGAATTTAAATTCAAATCAAGCATAGAGCTTTCAACAACTTCATTAATATTTTCATCAGTTTCAAAAGTTGTTAGTTGAAGATCGTCGATTTTGGTAAAAGATGGATTATCATTCGATTCGTCAAACGTTTGATTTTGTTTTTCACAAAAACTCAAGTAGTCTTGCAACAACAAATTCGTGTGATTATCCTGAATTTAATTCATTTGCTCAACAAAATCAAAGTTATAATTATTAACTTGAGAAGTTTCAATTTGAAATTGTTGAGAGCAAGAATTGTTAATCCCACCATCATTGAAATTATTCCCGTTGCCAAAATCATTTGTAAAGTGATTCACATTTCCATTTTGACTTTGAAATTATTTTGGAATTCGAAATTGAATTGACAAGGTTTATAATCAAAATCATTTGAGTTTGGAAGTGAATTCAGATTTTGATTATTTTGAAAACTTTGACTTGAATTGTTGCCCAAGTATGAATTACACCATTCACTTATACTTTGATTTTGTTGTGTGCACATTTCAAGTAAAGATTCAAAATTTGTTTCATGTTTTGAGGGTTGGTCGGGATTTTGAAAATTTTGTGGCACAAAATTAGGATTATCTTGAAAATTTTGAAAAGTTGGTGGTGTAAAATCCAAATTGTTTATACCACAGTTGTTATTAGGATATCCATATGAATTTGGTGTAGAATTATACGGATTATATTTATTTTCACAACTATCGTAAAATTCATCGGAGTACGGAAGTCGAGACATTTTCAAGAAAGCTTTTATTTTATTTTTGTATGAGAAAAAGAAATATTTACAAAAGAAAATTGATTTTTTTTAGATTTTGGATTTTTTTTTCTTTTTTTTAATAAATGCATGAACCTAATGCAATTATATGAATGCAAATTACTTATTTACAAATTTCTAAAATTATATAATGACGGTTAGATTAATCTCAACAATAAAATTCTTAGCCAGTTAACGGACAGGCGTTATCGGTGCACAAGGAATCACCCTAGCAATGGAACCGAAGGTTTAAGTACCTTCAGAGAAACAACCGATACAATATTTATGAATCACCGTGATATTTATAAACGGTTATTACTCTACCGTTGTAATGACCCGTATTCTACACATCATAGGATCGTAGAATATTTATTTCTTTCCCATGTGAAGTCGTATGGTCATGTAACTTTGGGAAACATCTATTAGAGTCATTTCCCATGCTTATGATTTTTGTTGATTTTTAAATGACCATTTTGCCCCTAGTTGGTACTGTTTTGGCCATAACTTTTGATTGAAAAGGAATTTTGACCTGAAACCACTTCCATTAGATTCGTTTTATGGTTTCTCTTTCCGTAGAATGGTCACATTAGCCAAACGGACTTACCGTTTGGGAGATATGGTTGAAACAAGGTTTGGAGGGTGAAAAACTGCTTAACCGAGCCAAATCGGGTGATTAGCAAGTAGGCCCATAACCCATTTCGGGATTAGGGTTATGGGAGGGCTGAAATGAGATGGAGAATCATTCCATTTCAGTTTTCTAGCCTCCACTTATCACCAAGGATCCCTAAAAATGGCCTCCAACCTCTAAATCACCTCCAAATCACCTTTAGGTTAAGGATTTGGCTTAGCAACCCCTAATCAAGAAGGATCTTCACCAAATCAACAAAGGAGCTGCTGTTTGGTATTGAAATTCGCATCAAATCAGAGAATCATTTCAGATCTTGGTTTATTTTGTGGCTAAGGTGAGTGATTTGCATAGTTTTACACTAATTATGGCTAATTAGGAGTGATTAGTGTTAATTAGCGAATTTAAACGTGATAAAATTCTGGAAAAATGTTCATAAATTCCTAAATGATGTTTTAGACCTCTGATATGAATTTGGGTTAATTTGGTTAAGTTTTGCTAATCCTATCATTAGTTTCACCTAAACATGCTTAAGGGGAAATATGGGATTTTGGGTATGTTTGATCCATTTTAACCTATGATATTGATGTGAATGATGTTTGTGGTTGATTATGCATGTTGCTATGACTGTATGAAATGCTTTGTGATTGATTTCAATAGTTAGAATGGTCGAAAACGTCGTCGAATGGCGTAAACACTTGCTGGAATAGTTTCAGAAAACAGTGCAGAGTTCGGATCGGATCGGACAAGGGGGCTCGGATCGGATATGTTGAACTGAGCAAAGAATCTGATCGGATCGGGACTCAACACTTGGGAAAAGTGGTAAAAAGGAAGGCCACGCTAGTTGAACTGGGATCGGATCGGATAGAGGAAGGTGGATCGGATCGGAGAAGACGGATCGGATCGGAAACACAAAGGCGAAGCAGAGCAGGAGCACGAAAGCGGATCGGATAGGAGCATATGAAGGGAGCATGAAGACGGATTGGAAGCACGAACCAAGAAGGACCCGAACCGCATCAGAAGGGGGACCCGACCCGAATGGAAAACACCGACCCGACTCAAAGAAGAAGCAGCTGACTCTAACCCAGAGGAATGCCGACCCGAACCGCATCAGAAGGGGGACCCGACCCGAACGGATAAAGAACACCGACCCGAACCGATGACCTGAGGAAGAACCTGACCCGACCCAGTATTGGCCAATAACCCGAGATGCAAAGGTAGTCCAATAGGGGAAGTTAGAGCTCAGGATCCCGGAACCAGTTGGGAACCAATGAGTTCACTTCATGGTTGGACTTTGCTGCGGGACGTGTGCTAAGGAGTTGTCGATGTTCATAACTTTGATTCACCACTAAAAAGGAATGATGGGCTACTTATCAGTGCAGTAGGGTCATTGTGACCTGAGGGGCAAAGTGATGGTAGCAAGACTACGTTATCAGTGCAGTAGGGTCATTATGACCTGAGGGGCAAGGTGATGCGTAGTAAGACTATGAGCCAGCGCAGATGGGGTGAATAACTCCATGGGGCAAGTGGACATAGTAAGGATTAGTAAGGCTATGAGCCAGCGCAGATGGGGTGAATAACTCCATGGGGCAAGTGGACATAGCGAGGAATTAGTGGCTACGTTATCAGTGCAGTGAAGCCATTTATGACTTCATGGGGCAAAGTGATCGTAGCAAGGAATGTTGGGTGATCGAAGTGGTGAATATCGTATGCTTTACGCACTGAGTGAGAGATGTGAGGATGGATGCTATGCTTGATTGTTTGCCATCATTATGACATGCACACCTCCCCCACCTCCGTATCTTTATACCGTTTGATATGATACCTTAGAGTGTTGTACAGTATGTAGTGCTAACTCTTTGGTTGCAGGTCCAGGTTCAGGTATGTTTTAGTCTACCTGTTATTGTTCACTTTAGATGCTTATCGCTCATACCAGGCTTTATGTCTGACCCAGAGTTTTATGTCTCCTCTTATTACTCTGGGTGCTCACACGAGCAGACTAGAGATAGGTTAGCTGGTGATGCGCGAGTAGCTGATTCGGAGGCGGGCAGGAGGCTTCCACGTATGATATATATATATATATACACATTCTCCCTGTGTCGTTGATGGTCGCTACTTGGGCATTAGTAGTGTACCTTATTTATCTTACCTTTGCTCTGAGACAGTTTGAAAGTTGTAATAAGCTGTATTTTGGATTTCCGCTGCTATGATGTTTAGTTCTGATTTTTAGCTTATGCACTGTCTTTCCTGTTTTATGTCAAGTATGTTATTATTATACTTTGTTCTATGCGCTGTGAGACATTCTACAGGTTCTTTGTATGTTCATTTCCTTCTTCCTTTTCCTTCTGGCGACCCGTTCCGTGCTAACTGGACATGTGTACAGCGCACTTTAGGAGTAAATGTCGGTTGGTGCGGGGCGGGCTGTCACACTTGGTATCAGAGCTCTAGGTTGCGTAGTTAACCTAGGGAAAGACACTAGGGAGAGTTAGTACGTATATGAGAGCGCGTATTTGTGATTACTTTGGTTTTCAAAAGCTATGTATATATATACTATTAGTAGTATAAGAATGAAGTTGCACTGCACTAGTACCACTATGGGGTCGTTAATCGTTTCCCTTTTACAGATTGACGATGAGCCGATATGTTAGAGGTACCGGTAGAGGGGCCAATAATGGGAATGCCGCTGACATGAGGGCGATGTTTACCAACCTCATGAGAGACATGCTTAGAGAAGTGCAAGGGGCAGTTCCGAATCCCGGAGTTGGTGATGGCCCAGTAGTCCAGGCGCCTAGGGTCGATTTCGCCAAGTTGTGCAAGGAATACACTAATCTTGGTGGGAAGCCGTTCCACGGAACGGAGTCGGCCACAGATGTTCAGGACTGGATGGATAGCTGTGACCGTATCTTTGATGACTTGGGTCTTGAGGATGCGATGAAGAGAAGACTAGCGTCTCGTCAGCTTCAAGGGCGAGCGATGAATTGGTGGAATGCCATTAGAACAGCTACTCCAGAGGACCAGGTTACTTGGGTTCAGTTCAAGGCTCGCTTTAGCGAGAAGTTCATTCTAGCTGCCCAGAAGTCAGTGCTGTTCAAGAGGTTCTTGGAACTCAAGCAGAATGGGAGGGCAGTTTCTGATTATATTGCTGAGTTCGACACTTTGTCGAAGTATGGACTGTCTCTCATCGATACTCCTGAGAAGAAGAATGAGAAGTTCATTACTGGTTTGGATGGGTACTTGGGGGAAAGGCTTATCAACCACATCGATGAGACTTTTGAATCGATCGTGGGAAAAGCTTTGAGGTCAGAGAGTCTTTACCCTAAGTCAAAGACTGAGGCTGCATCTGCAGAAGGGCCAAAGCCGCAAGCATGCGGTGGAGGCAAGAATAACTCTCAGAATAAGAGGAAGCAGGACCAATCTAAGGGTGGCCAGAAAAAGAGCAAGAAGGATGTTGAGTGCTTCAGCTGTGGAAAGAAAGGCCATTATGCTAAGGAATGTCGGGCCAAGCCAGCGGAAAGGAAGTGCTACAACTGTGGTCAAGTGGGACATCAGAAAGATAAGTGTCCGCAACCTCTTAAGGAGAAGCAGATTGTGAAAGCATATGCTCTTGATGCTATTCCTTCTTCGTCGAATGCCCCAACTGCGGCGGAGAAAGGAAAGAATGTTGTTATTCAAGGTATGCTTTCTATTTATGATATACCAGTTCGAGTTTTGTTTGATACTGGGGCTTCCCGTTCCTTCATATCTAGTGACCTGGTAGATAGATTGGGACTGGAACCCGAGATAGTCGATAGACCATTGGTTGTGACGAACCCGATTGGTGGTTCGACTAGCCTTAGTATGATTTGCAGGAATTTGGTCTTATCGAGTCATGGATGTATGTTTGTATGTGATTGCTTTGTTTTGGGCTTTACTGGGTATGGCACTATATTGGGAGTCGATTGGCTCCAAAGATACGGGGTGGTGGTAGACTGTGAGGGCTTTTTGGTGACAGTGAGGGCGGATGATGGGTGGAGGGTAGTGTTTGGTAGTCTACCTAGTGATGGGGTTATGGCTAGTTTTGTAAATTCCCTCGACATCCCGCAGGATGAGTTGTCAGATGTGCCCGTGGTTGGCCAGTATCCGGACGTCTTCGAGGAGGTGACCGGGCTTCCACCACACCGAGAGATTGAGTTCCGTATTGATTTAGTGAAAGATGCCAGACCTATAGTGATGCCACTTCGTCGTATGGCACCAAGGGAGCAGCGAGAGCTCGGAGTGCAAGTCAGCAATCTTTTGAAGAAGGGATTGATTAGAAGGAGTGTCTCCGAGTGGGGAGCACCAGTTGTATTTGCCACTAAGGCAGATGGTTCCCTTCGTTTTTGTGTGGACTATCGCGAGTTGAATAAGGTGACGAGGAAGAATAAGTATCCTCTACCGCGGATAGATGATTTGTTTGATCAGCTGGAAGGAGCAAGAGTGTTCTCCCAGTTGGACCTCGCGACGGGATTTCATCAGCTTCGAGTAGCAGATGAGAGTGTTCCGAAAACGGCATTTAGGACGCCGTCTGGATTTTATGAGTGGTTGGTTATGCCATTTGGGTTGACCAATGCACCAGCCTATTTTGTGGATCTTATGAATCGAGTATTCAGGGATCAGTTGAATAAGTTTGTTCTTGTGTTCGTGGATGATATCCTTGTTTACTCAAGGACAGAGGAGGAACACAAGGGGCACTTGAGGATAGTGATGGAGGTGTTGAGGAAACACCAATTGAAAGCGAAATTCTCTAAGTGTCATTTTTGGAGAAGGGAAGTAAGATTCTTGGGTCATGTTGTTTCAGAGAGTGGTATTGCCGTGGACCCTGCGAAGGTGGCTACGGTACAGGATTGGCCTACACCCAAGAATGCTACAGATGTAAGAAGTTTCTTGGGGTTAGCTGGATATTATCGTAAGTTTATCCAGTACTTCTCCAAGATAGCAGCACCGTTGACTCAGTTGACTAAGAAGAATCAGTCCTTCGTCTGGGACGGAGTGTGTGAGGATGCCTTCAAAAGTCTAAAGGAGAGGTTGACGCGTGCGCCAGTGTTAGTCATTCCTAAAGGGAATGAAGAGATGACGGTATACACAGATGCTTGTGGTACCGGATTGGGTGCAGTATTGATGCAAGGAGGTAGGGTTGTAGCTTATGCTAGTCGACAGCTAAAACCGCATGAGAAGAAGTATCCTACCCATGATTTGGAATTGGCAGCGATTGTATTTGCGCTGAAGATGTGGAGACACTATCTCTTGGGAGAAAGATTTGAGTTGTTTACCGATCACAAATCGTTAAAGTATCTTTTCTCTCAGAAAGATCTGAATCTCCGTCAGCAGAGATGGTTAGAGTTCTTGGCTTCGTATGATTTTGATATCGCATATACACCTGGGAAGGGTAATGCGGTAGCCGATGCCTTGAGTAGGAGACATGCCAGCTTAGGGGCAATGTTTCTTGAATGGAAGCAACTGGAGTTTATCGCGGGGTTTGATTTCAGACCAAGGTGCGAGTTGGATCCAGTTAAGCTAGCTAGTTTGACGATCAGACCCACTTTGATGGAGCGGATTGGTTCCAACCAGAGGAACGATCCTAATCTACTAGAAATCATCTCCAAGTCAGAGATGGGTATCGATGAGGAGATGAGTGTGTATGGGCTTGATCGAGATGGATGGCTTCAAAGAATGGAAGACTAGTTGTGCCCAACGTGAATGGTTTGAGAGATGAAGTACTTAGAGAATGTCATCACTCAAAACTGACTATGCATCCCGGTGGTAATAAGATGTATCGAGACATGAAGCGAACCTACTACTGGGAAGGGATGAAAAGAGACGTTGGGAAGTTTATATCCAAATGCATGAATTGCCAGCTAGTTAAAGCCGAGCAAAAGAAACCTAGTGGGTTGTTGCAACCATTACAAATTCCTGAATGGAAATGGGAGCAAGTCTCGATGGATTTCGTCGATGGGTTACCAAGGACTAGATCGGGATATGATAGCATTTGGGTAATTGTGGATCGATTGACTAAAAGCGCAAGATTTATACCAGTCAAATCGACCAGAACGGCAGCCAAGTTGGCAGAATTGTATATGAAGTGGGTAGTGAGATTTCATGGAGTACCCAAAAGCATTGTGAGTGACCGAGACCCGTTGTTCACTAGTGGGTTTTGGAAGAGGTTACAAGAGGCTCTAGGGTCAAGATTACATCTCAGTACCGCATATCATCCTCAGACCGACGGTCAGACGGAGAGGGTGAATCGTATATTGGAAGATCTCTTGAGAGCGTGTATATTGGACTTTGGTGGATCATGGGATGATCATTTGCATCTAGTGGAGTTTGCATATAATAATAGCTACCAATCCAGTATCGGTATGGCTCCATATGAAGCTTTGTACGGAAGACCGTGCAACTCACCATCATGTTGGATAGAGACTGGCGAGAAGTTTGTGCTTGGACCAGATGTGGTGAGAGAAACATCGGATAAGATTAAGGTCATTCAACAACGAATGAAAGCTGCTCAAGATAGGCAGAAAAGCTATGCCGATAAGAGGAGAAGGGACTTAAAATTCTCCGTTGGTGACTTGGTGTTTGTAAAGATCTCTCCGTTGAAGAGCGTGATTCGATTTGGCAGGAGAGGCAAGTTGGCACCAAGATTTGTTGGCCCATTCCCTGTTCTTGAACTTGTCGGGAATTTGGCGTATAGAGTTGGCTTACCAGAGAAAATGGCGGGAGTTCATAATGTATTTCATGTTTCCCAGCTGAGGAAGTTCGTTCACGACTCAGATGTGACTATTTCACCTGATCAGTTAGAGGACTTCGAAGTAGAACCCGAGGCGGTTGGGAACCGCAAGCCGATTCGTATTGTGGGGCACGATACGAAGCAACTTCGGAGGAAGGCGGTGAAGCTAGTCAAGGTTCAGTGGGGCGAAAACGAGAATGATTGTACTTGGGAGACAGAGGAGAGCATTAGGAAGGCTTATCCAGAACTCTTTGCCTGGTAAGATTTACTTTGCAATTTAGTTTTCCGCATGCTAGGATAGACTTGCTTTGTTTGTTTGCATGTTTGATTGTTGTTTTATGATTGATAGGCATGCGGGAACCTTTGTGTATGTTTGGATTAGGGAATTTCGGGGGCGAAATTTCTTAAGGGGGGGAGAGTGTAATGACCCGTATTCTACACATCATAGGATCGTAGAATATTTATTTCTTTCCCATGTGAAGTCGTATGGTCATGTAACTTTGGGAAACATCTATTAGAGTCATTTCCCATGCTTATGATTTTTGTCGATTTTTAAATGACCATTTTGCCCCTAGTTGGTACTGTTTTGGCCATAACTTTTGATTGAAAAGGAATTTTGACCTGAAACCACTTCCATTAGATTCGTTTTATGGTTTCTCTTTCCGTAGAGTGGTCACATTAGCCAAACGGACTTACCGTTTGGGAGATATGGCTGAAACAAGGTTTGGAGGGTGAAAAACTGCTTAACCGGGCCAAATCGGGTGATTAGCAAGTAGGCCCATAACCCATTTCGGGATTAGGGTTATGGGAGGGCTGAAATGAGATGGAGAATCATTCCATTTCAGTTTTCTAGCCTCCACTTATCACCAAGGATCCCTAAAAATGGCCTCCAACCTCTAAATCACCTCCAAATCACCTTTAGGTTAAGGATTTGGCTTAGCAACCCCTAATCAAGAAGGATCTTCACCAAATCAACAAAGGAGCTGCTGTTTGGTATTGAAATTCGCATCAAATCAGAGAATCATTTCAGATCTTGGTTTATTTTGTGGCTAAGGTGAGTGATTTGCATAGTTTTACACTAATTATGGCTAATTAGGAGTGATTAGTGTTAATTAGCGAATTTAAACGTGATAAAATTCTGGAAAAATGTTCATAAATTCCTAAATGATGTTTTAGACCTCTGATATGAATTTGGGTAAATTTGGTTAAGTTTTGCTAATCCTATCATTAGTTTCACCTAAACATGCTTAAGGGGAAATATGAGATTTTGGGTATGTTTGATCCATTTTAACCTATGATATTGATGTGAATGATGTTTGTGGTTGATTATGCATGTTGCTATGACTGTATGAAATACTTTGTGATTGATTTCAATAGTTAGAATGGTCGAAAACGTCGTCGAATGGCGTAAACACTAGCTGGAATAGTTTCAGAAAACAGTGCAGAGTTCGGATCGGATCGGATAAGGGGGCTCGGATCGGATATGTTGAACTGAGCAAAGAATCTGATCGGATCGGGACTCAACACTTGGGAAAAGTGGTAAAAAGGAAGGCCACGCTAGTTGAACTGGGATCGGATCGGATAGAGGAAGGTGGATCGGATCGGAGAAGACGGATCGGAAACACAAAGGCGAAGCAGAGCAGGAGCACGAAAGCGGATCGGATAGGAGCATATGAAGGGAGCATGAAGACGGATCGGAAGCACGAACCAAGAAGGACCCGAACCGCATCAGAAGGGGGACCCGACCTGAATGGAAAACACCGACCCGACTCAAAGAAGAAGCAGCTGACTCTAACCCAGAGGAATGCCGACCCGAACCGCATCAGAAGGGGGACCCGACCCGAACGGATAAAGAACACCGACCCGAACCGATGACCTGAGGAAGAACCTGACCCGACCCAGTATTGGCCAATAACCCTAGATGCAAAGGTAGTCCAATAGGGGAAGTTAGAGCTCAGGATCCCGGAACCAGTTGGGAACCAATGAGTTCACTTCATGGTTGGACTTTGCTGCGGGACGTGTGCTAAGGAGTTGTCGATGTTCATAACTTTGATTCACCACTAAAAAGGAATGATGGGCTACTTATCAGTGCAGTAGGGTCATTGTGACCTGAGGGGCAAAGTGATGGTAGAAAGACTACGTTATCAGTGCAGTAGGGTCATTATGACCTGAGGGGCAAGGTGATGCGTAGTAAGACTATGAGCCATCGCAGATGGGGTGAATAACTCCATGGGGCAAGTGGACATAGTAAGGATTAGTAAGGCTATGAGCCAGCGCAGATGGGGTGAATAACTCCATGGGGCAAGTGGACATAGCGAGGAATTAGTGGCTACGTTATCAGTGCAGTGAAGCCATTTATGACTTCATGGGGCAAAGTGATCGTAGCAAGGAATGTTGGGTGATCGAAGTGGTGAATATCGTATGCTTTACGCACTGAGTGAGAGATGTGAGGATGGATGCTATGCTTGATTGTTTGCCATCATTATGACATGAACACCTCCCCCACCTCCGTATCTTTATACCGTTTGATATGATACCTTAGAGTGTTGTACAGTATGTAGTGCTAACTCTTTGGTTGCAGGTCCAGGTTCAGGTATGTTTTAGTCTACCTGTTATTGTTCACTTTAGATGCTTATCGCTCATACCAGGCTTTATGTCTGACCCAGAGTTTTATGTCTCCTCTTATTACTCTGGGTGCTCACACAAGCAGACTAGAGACAGGTTAGCTGGTGATGCGCGAGTAGCTGATTCGGAGGCGGGCAGGAGGCTTCCACGTATGATATATATATATATATACACATTCTCCCTGTGTCGTTGATGGTCGCTACTTGGGCATTAGTAGTGTACCTCATTTATCTTACCTTTGCTCTGAGACAGTTTGAAAGTTGTAATAAGCTGTATTTTGGATTTCCGCTGCTATGATGTTTAGTTCTGATTTTCAGCTTATGCACTGTCTTTCCTGTTTTATGTCAAGTATGTTATTATTATACTTTGTTCTATGCGCTGTGAGACATTCTACAGGTTCTTTGTATGTTCATTTCCTTCTTCCTTTTCCTTCTGGCGACCCGTTCCGTGCTAACTGGACATGTGTACAGCGCACTTTAGGAGTAAATGTCGGTTGGTGCGGGGCGGGCTGTCACAACCGTAGTCTAGACATCGAGACATAAATCGTTAGAAAGAAATCTAGTTGTCAAAATATAACAGTGTCCTTAGAAAAATAAAAAACAAAATAAGATGAATGCAAAACAGAAATTAAACGTGAATTAACAATGCAGCTACGAATGAATTTTTATTTTATTTTAGGATTTTTTTAGGCAAATGGAAGCAAACAATAATGCAAAGAAATAATAACAGAGTTAGAACACGATACCTGAGCGTGCAGAATTTTTTAGCATTTTTTTTAGCGACAATTTTTTTAAAAGCAAGCAAAGCAGAGCGATTAGTAAGCAAGCCTCTTCAATTTCTGCAACCTGAAAAAGGGATTTGTACAGGGATAAAATGAAAAAGAAAGGAACATTATTTTTAAAGAAGCGACAAAGCAAAGCACAACAATCCCCTCAAATCTTCGACTACCTGAAAAGTTGTTGCACACGATATATATCTTAAATGGCAATGGAACATTTTATTTTAAAGAAACAGAATCTAACAACAAACAAACAAAGCCAAACAAATTTTTTTTCAAAGAAACAAAAGTAGAAATGGTGAAAAGAGAAGAGGATGTATGCTAAAGGCTTTGATCAGCCAATTCAGGGTAAAGCCCGTTCAACCTTATTCAAATCCGGTCAAGCCCAAAGCCTTAACTCATAAAGTACACAAACTAAGACCAGTCTAAACACCCATCGACTTCAGTCCAAAGCACACTAAAGAACTCAAATTCCTAACAAAAGGAAATTAAAAATAAAATTGAATCTTTATTTTGGTTTCTTGCTTTGAGTTTGTGGGTTTTCTCGACTGGGTTTGATTGCATTCCACTTCGGATTTGTTGCGGTTGGTGTTTACGATTGGGGGATTTGCATGGTGAGGGTCAATTGGGGTTGTTGACTGCTCTATTAATGGAGGATGTAGGTGGATTTTTGTTCAATTTGAACGAGGTACGGTGAAGAAGGTGGTTTGCATGGAGTAGTTTGTTTTTTTCTGGGTATGTGAGATGAACGTGGATTTTGCATGAGGGACTGGTGGTTGAAGAGGGGTATTTCAGGAGTGGTTATTGTTTGAGGAGGAAGGTCAGTGAAATGGTAAGAGCAGATTGTGAGAAAGGCTGAGGAAGTATTGATGGTCTGGGGAAGGAAATTGATCGTGTTTGGCAAGGGTGATGGGTTGGCTTTGAATGAATTGGTGTAACAGTTTTGGTGAGGATGCAACATGATGTATTGAGTTTTAGTACAAGGCAGATTAAGCGAAATGTTGGAAGGTCGGTGAGTATAATTTTTTTTTTTGCCTTGTTTGGCTTGTGGCAGAATCTTGTTTGGTATATGGCAATTGAATGAAGTGGATGTAGGTGAAGGCGTGATGAGGCAAGGGTAGATGAATGGTAGAAGGTGGTGTTTGAAGAAGGTGATGAATTCAGTGGTGGTAGATAGTGAAAAGGTAATAGAAGATTGGGCAATTTTCTTTGAGAAAAGTGGTGAATATTGTGGAGAGTAGGTGGTGATGCTCGGAAGTATTGTTGGAAGAAGAAGATGTAGTAGTGAGGCTGAAATGAAGATGAGGGGCTGATGACTATGTATTGATGAAGTGTGCACAGGCAATTTTGAAGTGGAGGGATGATGGAGTTAGGTTTAAAGTGGATGATGCACGCTATGTAGATGGAGTTTAAAATGGAAAAATCGTAGTGAATTGGGAAGAATGGTAGGGGATGTGAGTATGAAGGAAGAATTTTTTGTAGGTGGAGTGACCTAATTTTTGGTGTGGATATTGGGGTATTAAGGCAGAAAATAGAAAGATAATTATTGAGGGAGACAAAAAGAAAGCAGGAAAGAAATTGAATGAAAGGAATTAAAAAAAAGGAAAGCAAGAAAGATAATTTGTGGTTTTTTTTATATTTGATAGAATTGTACAAAGGAAATAAATTAAATGTAAAAGGAAAAGAAATTGAATGTTTGGGGTGTTGGCGTGAAGATCTTGTAGAAGAGACAGGGAAAAGAAAGAATTACAAAAGAAATTTTTATTTTTATTTTGGAAATAAATTGTGTATAGAAGGAAGGAATTAAAGGAGACGGAAAAAAGGAAAGAAATAAAGGAAAACAATTGGAGAGAAGATTGAGAAATAAATTATAAAAGAAATGGCAAGTAATAAGTAAGGAATGGGAAGGAAAGAAATAAGTGAGAGAAAGGTAAAGAAATAAAGGAAATTATAGTGAAAACAGGCAAGTGTATGTTTTTTATCTTTTCTTTAATACATAAAACTGGAAGATAAACAGTGACTGGATTTTTTTATGAAGAGAGATGCAAGAGACAGACAACACAAACAAATATTCACAAATGCAATTACAAACACATAAAGAAAACAAACAACATAAAATCTAACACAACCAAAAATAAACAAATAAAAGCAACACCATGCATAAAATAATCACATACATGTTTTTTTTTTTGATTTTATTTATATGCAAGATGAGGCAAAGTCACACAAGATCTCACAAAATAGGAATGAACAATAAACACAAAAGTTACACGCAATTTTTTTTAAGAAAAACAACAAATAAGAAAATTAACTCGAAAAATAAAACTAAAATTAAATTCTTTCCCCGGCAATGGCACCAAAAATTTGTTTACTAAACGGATATTCTATTAAATTAGAAAACCATTAACATGAAATATCGTGATAATACCGCAAGCGCACGGTGTACAATTATTAGTACGTGGCAAATACGAGTCGATCGGCAGGGAAAGAATTAATTCTAGATTTTACTTAATCAAATTAAATCAAATTCAAGTGTAGTTTTAACTAATAAAAGCTAACGAAAACTATAAACTAAGTTGAGAGAAAAATATGAAATGAAAACAATGTAGAGGCAAATCAACTCTCACATTTATGTAAGTTATCAAAAATAAAATTTATGATCTCCATTAAGTGATATAAATGCAATATTTAAACCACTTATGATTCTCATGAAAATGGAACTAAAGAAAAACTATTCTAAGTATGGCCTATGAATTATTAACTAAATCTATAGACCATCAAATTTTGTTCTTACTTTCATTTCAAAATCAATAACCACTTAGCAAGTGTTAATGTAATTTGTGTTTACATTGACTAAGCGTAGCCTATTTTGTTGTCAATAAGCATAGACTATCAAAACCATTTGTATAAACTTACATCAATATTCACAAACATGAAGCACAAACTAGAGATCACAAATCATAAAAATGTTGAACTTACATAACGTTAGAGAGCATCATTACCCCTAAATCAAGGGATTAGCCACTCATATGTGTTATCATATCAACACATGTAAGTTTCAACATTAGAAATTAAAGAAAAATGAAAGAAAAACTAAGTAGAACAAGAAGAGGACTAAACTAAGAACATAAAGTAAATGAACACGAAAGTAAATCTAAGTTGTTATCATGAATGAAAATCTAAGCTATGAACATGAAAGTAAAGAGCATAGAAATTTAATTGCATTAAAACAAAGAAGTTACATAAAGAAAATGGCTAAGTAGCCATGGAAATACAAGAGAGCATGTGCTCCTCTCAACTAATTTAAAGAAGGGGATAAAAGAGCAGAGACTATTTACATCGCATAAAGGGGTATATATACATGTTTCTAACCCAAAACCCTAATCACATTTGTTGGGAACTCCCCATAATGCCCCTTCATAATGCTTCTAATCCTCTCTTAGCCACATGAGTCATGTAGGATGAATGAGACATTTTGTCTTATTCAATTAGTCTTTAATAAGAAGCTTAAAAGAGGGTAATTTGAGAGGTGGGGTCCTCCATGATCATGTATGAGAATTATTTCCTCCTCATTCCTTTATATGCATGCATTTGTGCTCCAAATCTTCATGTATATGCATTATTTGTGATCCAAAATTCCTATAGGAGAGTAATACAAAGAAAAAGTAAATGTAATCACAAATTAAAACATGCACAAGTGACCATTTTACATCTTAAATAAGGATGAATGCATGACAATTTAAGAATTTTAGGATTTTGGTTTAAAACATGTAAAAATAGCTAATTATGCTATTTCTTTAATTAAAATAAGAATAAATGTTTGAATATAAATGTGCACATTTACATGCACAACAATTACTAGAAAACACAATAATACAAATGATTAACATATTAAAAACAAATTTGTTTCCATATAATCAGTGTTCACTGCAACTAGTGTTATTATGCAGTCGAGCATATTTACCAAATTTACGGATTAAACCCCCTCCTTTCTTTCCATATAATTAGGTATCAGTGTTTATGAAATATCCACTGCTAACTATTTAACCTTGTTTGAGAAATTAACTGCTAAATTTTGAAACACTGCTAACTATTTAACCTTGTTTGATAAATTAACTGCTAAATTTTGAAACTGTTTTACTTCCAAGCTTTCTGTATTCTACCAAGACTCCCCTTTTGGCATTCACCATAAAGTAAGCAAGGCCTTATCTTATCTGAACATATTAATGATAACCAAAAATCTTTTTATGCATTCCCGGAAATATTGTAAATTCTATTACAATGGAAAGTTGTACAAAATCCACTAGGATATATATACGCAAAGGTTATAATCAATTCATCATACTGTTTCCTATGCAATTGAGTCAACAAGAATGTGCATCATTGTCATATTAATGATATGGATTTAAAAATAGAAAATAAAAACCCAATGAAAAATATACTACAATAAATTGTGAAGGACTAACAGCATAGAAAGTTTCGGTGAAAAGTATAGAAAGCTTGGTTTTTAGGGAGAAGGACGGTTATTAGTGCAAAAGTGGAATTCAGGGAGGTCCACTGTAATTTTCCATTTTACACTAAAATGTGTCCTTTTGGTTAAATTCCAAATTTTGTATACTTTTCACCAAAACTTGGGCTAAGTTTGTCCTTCAGCTTATTTTCCACTAGTTGAAAGCCCTGTCCTGCAAAATAATTAAGAGGTGTTAAGGAGCCTTTGTGGCAAATTTCCACTAAATACTATGTATTAGAACTATTTGCCAAACCATCCTACTTCATCCGGATTCTCCACCACGTACACAGTTGCTGTGCAGTTTATTCCCGGCTATTACTCCGGCCATATCCTCGCTATATTGTGTAGCGGTTTTTTGACACTACACTATTTCCAAATAGCCTCTGAAATAGCCTTTCGCTTTAAGCCCCGTTATATTCCCGATATATCCCATTATTCCAGCTATATTCAGCTACTTCCGCTATCTCTTCTTTAAGAGAAATGATTTAAAAATGACATTTATGCAATATAAAATTATTTTTAAATATAACTTTTTAATAATATATCTTTCAGAATATAAAATACTGTAATATTCTATTAAATTTAGTCGAGCTAAATAAAAGTTTACACTTATTTACATATATTTGCTTATGTTTATATTTAAAATAAAGAAAGTACAAATAATAATCAAGTTGAATGATAATTTCCCATTTATTTATCATTTATATTTGTAAAAGCATTAAATATGAGTTTTATATGCTATTTTAGGCTCATCCACTATATCCTACTGTTTCCTCGCTTTATCCCCACTACAACTTTTTACGCCTCCGCCGCATTGGATCCGCTGAGCGCATTAACTGCACAGCACAGTTGTTAAAGTGGTTTTCGATACTGGCAGAGTGCATAACAATAACCGATCCCGGTCTCTTTAACAACCAAACGTTTAAATTTTCCACACCGTACTCATTTTATAATCACTTAAAAATCATTTATATGAAATCAAAAATTCATATTTGAAATCATAATTAAATATCCAACTTCGATTATATTTAATTTTCGAAAATATTCACTTAACTATTTTCAATCCAAAATCAACTTATATAATCATACCTTATATGTCTCAAATACTGCTTAAATAAATACTAAAATATTTAGCTTCAATGATATTTTAGTTTGATTTATTTTCATCAAAGTCCAAGTTCAAACATTTCATATAATCCAATTTCACCTTTGTAAGAATTCGTTTTAAATCAATTCATAAAATCCAACATTTTGGTTCAAATTCAATTTCTACAATTCAAATCAAATCTTATATTTCAATTCAAATAATTCATATCACATTTATAATTTCAAGTTGTAAAGTTCAAATTCATTACTTATAGTTCCAAATCATACAATTTAAAATCATTCTTATTGAACGATTTATACAATTTCTTAATTCCTATCAAATCGATTCATATGATCAAGTCCATACAAATAAAATTTGTATATTCCAAATTCACATCACATTGTTTTATAATTAAATTAATTTTATGGAAATTTATATATTCAAAATTTATTTGTCTTCAAATTTAAAATTCCAATGTCATAAAAAATCAATTTATACAATTCAAGTTCATTACTTAAAACAATTCGTCTTTAATAATTTCAAAATCATCTTGTATAAGTTCATATAAGTCAAATACCATTATTTAAAATTAAATCTTGAATATTAAATTTAAATCGTGAAACATTACCTTGACTATAAGCTTATTATTAAAGTTTTATAAAATAACAAATTAAATTTGAAACAGATTTATATACGTATTTGAGTTCATAATAATTTATAAATAGGTATTTACATTTTTTTATTATAATATGTTAAACTAAGGCCTAAATATTTGTATTATATATTTATTAAATTATAAGGTTTAAAAAATATAATTAAAATCTTAAATATATATTAGGGTAGACTAATAAATATATCAAAGCTCGATAAAACATATCATGGCGGAATGGATAAAATATAATAATCAGATATAGCCTTACCGAAATAACGACACTGCCTAACAAGTGTCCAAAGGCTACCAAATCTCTGCCATAAATTTAACTTGTGAGCATGTTATGAGGAGGGGGTCAGAACACAAGTACTGGTGAGAGAACAAATTATACAATCGGAAATAACACTACATATATACAATTCAGTTATATTTTCTTAGTTATCAGGTTATTCGGGTTAACAACACTCTAGGCTCTACACACACATCGTACCCTTCTACTCCTCAATAGATTAACCTAGTATAATATATATTTAGCTATGCCCAACATCTCAGGGTACTACTACAGTACCCTCCTCGTATGGCCTTTTCCGTCACACTACAGAAGTATGCAAAACCTCCATCTTATGCTAAACCGTGTTTTGAAATCTATGTCATTACACTATGTAAAACACAGAACCACCATCGCTATGCCATGTAAACCTATGGATCCTTGTATCCTAACTCCTCGGTTGAACTACATCTCGACACGGAGTAATGCCCTAATGTCTATAACACACCACCCAGTACATTAAACAAGACCCTCGCACGAATGTACTACCTACTATGACCCAAGTTTCGTAATAGGACTACATCCAATACACGGAAATTGGTCACGAGCTTTCACCATCTATAAAGGACGGCTTCGTTAAACCTACAATATAGATATCCATATATGGTCTGTCGCTTTTCACGGTGACTATGGCCCCACCCTGACCACTTCCTCAACTAGTAAAAGACTGCATTAAGAGATAATGACGTTCCCATATCAACCAATCTAACATCCAACTTAGCATGTACCTCAACCAATGTCCCGATAGTGAAAGAACATTGGTCTGTTGGTTTAGCTCTAGTCTTTCCGCATCCCACTGATAGCCGATGAGAGGTATCAGACGATTACTATCCTTAATTTAGTCCTGATCACCTCCTCCTATAGCGAGGCAAACCACTGAATCAACCAATGCCATCTTCCACACCACAGTTGCAGTTAAGGTATACTCTATATGGTGCAACATACCTGCCTCCGAGATACGATTTTATCTAGTTATTCCTCGGAGGGCCATCTCAGAGTTCCTTAACACGTCCAGTAGAAGCCTCGAGTTTACCTCTAGTCCTGTAAAATAATAAGTTGGACGTGATCCGCTCGTGTCTCCAGACACCACGGTTATCTACCCCATTGAGTTCTTCATCTCCATATGTATGGACTGGTCCATGAGCATTACGCCATCGTGTTATTAGATCCTAGTCTAATATTTTAATCATGCGCTTGGTTTAACTTATCACATTTCTAATTAGCTAGATTATTACACATTCATTTTCTGTTCAAGTAACTGGTTTATTAGATTATATTTGGCCGCTTACTTTCCCTAATCAACCCCACGCTGCCAGAACAAACCATATCTATGAGCTACTTATTTTCCCTAATCAGCCCCATGCTGCCGGAACGAACCTCTGCTTATTATTAAATTCATTAAACTTAATCCTCCCAATTATAAGTTTACTAATAATTAGCCAACTTTATAAATTTTCATTTAATTATAGCCTCATGTTATATC
Source organism: Allium sativum (assembly GCA_030737875.1). Lineage (NCBI taxonomy): Eukaryota > Viridiplantae > Streptophyta > Magnoliopsida > Asparagales > Amaryllidaceae > Allium > Allium sativum. The sequence goes on along the minus strand of CM060919.1, from coordinate 790,098,809 downwards.
ATTACCAAAACCGTTGATGTGGGTTTTCTTATTAACCTAGCTCCCTTAACTAAGGTTTATTAAAAAGTTCTCTTTTCATTATTAATTATAACCTACATTATAATTTTGTTTGTCCCCAGGAAAAATCTACCTATTATATATCATTCCCATTCATAAATTATTTATAATAGGTCATATTCCTCGATCATTGCGTTTTGCCTTGGTTCCTTGTTATTTGAGCGATCCTTTACTGTTTTAACCTTTATTTATATACAGTTTTGTACATTTTTATTATTACAGGAAATATTTCGCAATCTTCATTGAATTGGTTGGTGGAAATGTAAAAATTCTGTTTCCATAGTATACATCAATTTAGATATGTAGTTGTAAGTTATTTCTCTTCATTACATCATGTATATATATTTGTTTAGTGTGCAATACGGCTAAAAACCCTATTTAACACAAATGCCTTTCTTTTTCTTGCAACTACATTCTCTGTAATTTACCGTAATGGTAATTTTGAAAATGTATCGCTTTTCCACCCCTAACTGATTCAGTCCACTACTATTTCCCTTTTTTTGAGTTATATATTATTTCCTGTTTTCTTACACAATTCCCAGTTCCAATCTAATTACGGTATATTTTTATATACAATTAAGCTTATTATTTCTCATTCTATTTTTCCATATTTTACTGTAATTATTCTCAGCCTAACCTTTTAATTACATTCTAAACAATATACTTTTGGGTACATACACAAAATCATCGTCAAATCTACAATCTTACCTTTATAGTGATTTCTTAAGCCCAAACAAAAATCTATAGGAACGAATTTACCCAATAGTAATATTCTTAACGCTTTTAGAAAATGAATTACATCACAACTACCCTAATTTTAATTATTCATTACATTAAGAAATACGGGGAATTTAAACGATAAATATATCATTACTAAAAGACATAATTTAAATCCACTCACCTGTTAGCTTTCCAATTCCAAAATAAGATTTAGAATTATTAACCGTGGTATCTACCTAATTTGATTCAGTACTGTAATAACCACAAATTTACAATTTAAAACCCAAATGAAAACAAAAGAACTAAATTAGGATCCGATTCATAGAACTTACCTCGTACGAAAAGGAATTCTGTGCGCCTATAATTCTAAGCTATGAATTTCCATCTACAATTCTTGTTTCTGAAGGCCTAAATTAATTTGATTCAGAAAAGGTTTGGAGAAGCAATGAAACACCAGGGCTTCAGCGTCTGCTCAAAAACTAATGAGTTTAGCGACTAATCTTGATTTTTTATTTTTAACCGCTCAAAAGAACCCGGTCCATTTGATTTGTGGAAAGAAAATTAGAACCGTCGTTGAAAGTAAAACACGTCACTTGACCTAAAATAGGTCACGCTGCCTGCATAACATGGGTCCGCCCAACTCCTTCTTGGGTCGACCTAGACACCCTTGGGTCGACACTAGGTCGACCAAAGCGCTAGTATGGGTCAACCCATACACATTTAGAACAAACGTGTACAAGTCATTTAACGCATGATTATTTCTTACCTTTATTTGTTCTTAATGTTATAATTCTTAACTTTATAAATTAATTTCTTTCCTAATTCTTGGCCTTGTCCCGATTTCAAATTGCGGATGTTATTTCTGGAATTTTCCACGCGCATGTATTTAAGATTATAATTTATATTCACATGTCATTTACATATAAATAGTTTCTGATGCTAAACTTCATATATACGTAATTTCAGCATACAAACTTCATTTGAAACCTATTATATATGTAAACTTATCAGAAAAATACAACGAATGCAATGATACACCTTTCGAAACCAAATTCTGACAATTCCAAAAATGTGTATTTTCCATTCATTGTTTTCTATAATTATTTAATTTAAATTACATTATAAAAATGCAGGGTGTTACATTCTCCCACCCTTTACAAAATTTCGTCCTCGAAGTAAGATAAATGATGCACTTATGTCATTTCTCACGTAATTTACAACCATCATGTGTACACCCAATTTTGCAACCATCCATGTGCTAGCGCAAAACATTACAAAAATTCATTTATGCAATGAATTTCCAAGCAGTATATATGACCATTGTCTTTTTCAAAAAATATTATACAAACATGATGCACATAAGCTAAATATACTTGCACTTTCTGTATGAATGCAATATTCTTAAAGTCAAAAATATTCTTTCACCCAATTTTTCCCACACTCTTACAGAATAAGAGAGTATTTCATCCATTTTTTGCATCTAACCCTTACCAACCAACTTTAAATTTCGAATTTAGAAAACTCTAATTCCTCGATTTTGATTTTGATTTCTTATGTTAGAAAAATGCTGGAGATAAAAAAATCTTATGGTTTTCTATCCCATTTTTATGCAACCTTCCTTTCTGTAACCTGAATCTTTCATCGCTTTTCCCCTAAAATTGTGATTCCTATTCTAATCACAACTTACATAAGAAAATTCCCTTTCTTAATTTTTTCTTCATATTTATTTAAAATATTTATGTTGTTTTCCATTTTAAAATTCTCTACATTTCTGCCATTTTCTTGTATTTATATCATTTTAAATTTTTTACTTTTTTTCTCTTAATATTTTTGTGTTCTAATTTCAATTTAACATTAGCAAACACACATACTAAATTGAAATCGCTAAATTCATAACAATAATACATAAATACAATTTCCTACTACCAAATTGAAAAGAGCAAACAATAAAAGAAAAGATACAAGAGATGCATAGAAATGCTAGCACACCACACTAGAATGGAGACTTAGGACCCAGTCCCCACTGACCAAATATGTCTCACAAAAATGCATCTAGACAAGTGAGACGCTCCTCTTGGAGCTAGCTGCCTCAAGCGCCTCCTGCTGCGCCTGAACATACTGCTCCTGAGCTGTAATCATCTCACGCTGAGTCTGCAGGGTCTGTTGTTGCGTCTGGGCCATATCCAACTGAGTCTGAATCATTTCCTGTTGTCCAAAGTAGGATCTCATAATGCTCTCGAGCTAACTGGTTTTGTCGCTTGGACATAGATATAATCTTACCCCTAAGATCTCATGGCTTCCATCCCTACCCATCCTCTCCGGGCCAAGGGCCCTACTGCGTTGGCCCCGAAGATCCTACGCCTCCTCAATAAGGCAATACCTCTCCCCGATACCCTTGAGGTGTAGGAGAATATCCATAATGTAGTTGCTGCTTATGTTGTTGTGGCTGTTGTTACTGAATCGTAGGCTTATCCTCCTATCCTAGTGCATCCCCATGCTCCTCTACATGCATGGGCTATGGAGCCTATAGCTAGGACAATTGAATGTGTATCCTACGTAGGCTAGCTACATCAATCCACGATGCACTTGCTTGATAGATCTCTCATGTTCCAAAAGTATGCCAGCCATGTAAGAATTGGCGTCAACAAGTGGAAAAAAAGTAATAATCGACTGTCTCCTGCTACTACTAGCTCCATATTGGGCAAAAATCTCTATAGCCCAGTTAACCTTAATGCTAGCCAAAATGGCATATATAGCATGCCTAACCAATGGTACTACAGGCTCGTTGCTCCCCGTATTAACTACAAGGTAATACTGTAAAATCCTGATAATAATCCAAGATAAAGGGGTCAAACCATGAACATCCTAATCAGGATGCAGAGGATATCTAAATATCTATGCTAACACATCTTGATCCCGTATCTGTACATGGTCTAAATCTGCACCCTATTCTGTAACACCCAACACTTGACAAAACTCATGATTCTCAGTAAAAGAAATGGCAGTACTCTTAACCTCAAACTAGAAAATAATCTCATCTCCCATATTGCCCAGTCTAATTGTTAACATCAAAAAGCTTGACTAACCTTGGGTAGGCGACACTAGGACATGTCGTATGACTCAAAATGTGGTGCAATCCAGTAGCAGTGAAAGTTTTTCAAGCTGAATCCCTGAAATTCGTCGAACTTTACCGTTCTCCCCATCAGCAAAGTACAACTTGTTGAATCCACATAATCATGAGCGATCTTCTTGTTGTTCTGGCACCATGCAATCTCATGTGGCATCAATTGGAGAAATAGGGTACCTATGAATAGGCATGAAGGCATGGAAAAAATATTCGAACTGGCAAATGAAACTTGTAGATCTAGAAAGAGGACGGAGCACGATTCGGTTTGGATATAAACTTGGGTGAAACGGAGCTAAAACAAAGCAGTGGTGGATAGAGGAAGTGGAGGGTTTTGGGTTGCCTGCTGCGTTAGGAAGGAAGAAAATAAAAGTTACAAAGCCTTGACTACATCGACATTTATTCGTATAATCCGCATCCGGTGATTCGACCCACTGTCGGCCTGGGTCAGTACAGTGTCGGCCCAGGTAGTTTCTAGGTCGACGCAGATCCATCAAATTTTTTTTGCATGCGTTCGAAATCATTTTATGTTCTATTCTCCCCGCTTCGACTTCCTGCCTTCTCTATGCATCCAAAGAATTTCTTGGGCCAGTCGGTCATTTTTTCCAACTCAAACAAGTTTTCCAACGTCCAAACAACGCATTTTTGCTTCTAAACATAAATAAATTCTAAACTAAAATTTGTCGTAACCTTTCTTGTCCTTCGCTATATATTTCCAAAATAATTCCTTATGCCCGACTTTCTGTCATTCAAATACATTTTCAATAGCTAAGCTCAATAATTATTGTCCTTACAACTTCCAAATATTTGAGTCTCAATTATCCTGGCCAACTCACCCCGTCCTCGCCTCACGCGCTTCTATATAAATCTCTCAATGGCTTTTCTCAATTTCGAGTAGCATCTGATCTTCATGCTGCCCATGCACACCAAATATATGCATATATATATATGTGTGTGTGTGTATGTGTATATTCCTAGTCCATCTACTCATCGACGAAACATTCCTTATTGCCCATAACTTTCATTACTATCCATTTACAAGTACCTACACATGAACTTTTTTGATATGTCCTCCGACCTCTCGTACACCCCATACCAAATATAGGCCAAACCTTACCCTTAGGACCCACCGCAATCATAATCATGGGTGCACGAACTCATTACTCAAAACTTCTTATGTGCGGTTCAACTCAAAAGTGGGTCTCTCTCATGGATCTAGGTATTATATATATATATATATATATATATATATATTCAAAATACAAATACGCTACTCACTAACTACAATTACAAATCCTAAACCAGAGCTCTAACACCAGACCTAATAACCCAAACTCCAAGTGGTCCAGATTTATCAAAAATTCTAAATTCGAAAACACTGAAATTCAAGTTGCCTTGTCTGGTATCCTCAAGAAAAGATAGAGATAGTAAATATATCAGAGCTTGATAAATCATCTCACAACGAAATGGATAAAATATAATATTCAAATATAGCCTTACCAAAACAATGGCACTGCTAAAAGTGTCCAAGATTACCAAATCTCTACCATAAATCTAACCTATGAGTATGTTATGAGGAGGGGGTCAGAACAAAAGTTCTGGTGAGAGGACAAATTGTACATTCTGAAATAACACTATATATGTCATTCAATTACATTTTCTTAATTATTATGTTATTCAGGTTAACAACACTCTAGGCTCTACACACACGTCGCACCCATCTACTCCCCAGTAGATTAAAACTAATATAATATAATGAATATTTGTTGAGCATCCTTATTTTCATACTTATTGTAAAGCAGATCCTTGTCTAAGTTTCATTGTAAAGAGGGTTCCTGTTTTACTATAGCATCGTGTTTTTATTTTTTTTATGCTGTTGTATAATTTTTTTCTTCAAAAAATTGTAATTATTCATGGAAGTATTCTACATAAAAAAATGTTGAAATGTCAGCATTTTTTTAAGTAATTACAGAAATTTCAGCAGTTATTCACACAGTACACTAATATGTTGAAAGGTGGATGAATATTTGCAGCAATGTCTATATTCATATGTAACTGCTAATATATTAGCAATTATTCACATAGTACATGCATACGTAAGGTAGATGAATAATTGCAACAATATATGCAATTATTTGTGTATAGTTGCTTATATATCAACAACTATTTTATTGTTGACGTAAATAATGAAATAGTTGCAGGAATATCAGCAAATGTTGCAAATAGTTGCATCATTTGCATCAATTTACTAAAGATGAAATATTTTTAATACACATGCAATTTTTATTATATTTTTGTTGATTTACCTACAATACATGAATGTCTTAATAAGTTTAGGCTTTGAGTTTGAATTTTTCACGCAAATCAGAAAAGTTGCATGAAACTCTGCAAGTTTTTTCATATAATTGCTGCAGTGTCAACAATTATATGGAAAATTGCTGAATTTTTTTGGAGCTTGCATATTTTTGATATTTTTTGTTTATAAGTCAATTTTTTGTAGTTTTAATGCATGAATATGATAATGATTATGTGTTGAATTATATTTTGAAGTTTGGTATATTTTTATGTTGGTTATTATATATTTTTTGATGATTTATGAAAAATAAGGACCTAATTTATAAAGTTTTTAGACATGGATTTTTTTCGTATTTTGAAACTTATTTGGGACCTGAGCCAAATTGTCCCTATAATATATGTATATATATATATGTGTGTGTGTGTGTGTGTGTGTGTGTGTAGTTTAGCCCAACATCTCAAGGTACTCCATATAGTACCCTCCTCGTACAGTCTCCGCCATCACACCATGGAAGCATGCACAACCGTCATCCTACGCCAAACCACGTATGGGAATCTCTGTCATTATGCCATGTAATCGCATAGATCCACCATCGCTATACCACATAAGCCTACATATCCTTGTATCTGACCTCCTCGGTCGAACCATGTCTCGACACAGAGTAATTTCCTAACATATATAATACACCACCCAGTGCATATATTTGATCCTCGCACGAACGTACTGCCTACTACAACCCGAGTTCCATAATTGGGCTGCATCTAATTCACGAAACTCGGTCGGGAGCTTTCGATATCTATAAAGGACAACTTCATTAGGCCTACATTACAGATATTCATATATGGTTTGTCTCTTTTCACAGTGGTTATGGCCCCATCCTCGTTCAACTAATGAAAGACAACATTAAGAGCTAATGACGGGCCCCTATCAACCAATTTAACATCCAATTTGGTGTGTCCTTCAATCAACATCCCCGATAGTAAAAGATCGTTGGTCTATTGGTTTAGCTCTAGTCTTTCCGCAACCCACTGACTTACGATGATAGGTACTCAACAATTACTATCCTTAATTTGGTCCTGACCACCTCCTCCCAGTGCGAGAAAAACTGCCAAATCACCCAACGCCATCTGCCACAGCCTTTAAACTGCCACACCATAGTTGCAGTCAAGGTATACTCTAGATAGTGCAACATACGTGCCTTTAAGCAATGGCTTCATCTAGTTATTCCTAGAAGGGCCATCTCAAAGTATCCTATCATATCCCGTAAATGCCTCGTGCTTCCCTTTAGTCCTGTGGAATAATCAGGTGGAAGTGCTCCTCTCGTGTCTCCGGATATTACGATGATCAACTCCGTGGGTTCTTCATCCCTATACATATGGACTGGTCCAAGCGCAACATTCCATTGTGTTATTAGATCCTGTGTCTAATCTTTTAATCACATGCTTGGTTTATCCTATCACATTGCTAATTAACTTGATTATTTACACATTCATTTTCTATTCAAGTTAATAGTTTATTAGCCGCTACTACAAAAGTGGGCATAGTCGACACTAACTTGTGTGCGTTGCATGAAAAGTGTGGCGAAAGTTATGATTTCTATTATCTTCTGCAACAATATCAATATGTTGTTGCATTAGATGTCATTGCACTGTTGCGGTGGGAATTCTAGTGTTTTGACGTGCAACACCGGTTAAAAGCGTAGCTTTACATATATACAATCCAGCTCAGCGATCCGCGTTATCAGCATAAACAAAACCCCAACTGTAGATGCATCATTAATCCAACGGTTCAAACCAATCTATGGTTCTGATGATTCTAAACATTATCCATCATCCAATCAATGACAACCACCCCATTGCATTCTTTTGATGAAATTTTGGCGCGATCTTCCCCCTTTACAAAATAATGTAAAAATAATCTGGTCATAAATCGTTCTTCTTCTCTATCATCTAATCGTTCTTTCCCCCTTTTTACTATTGTCAAAAATCTAAACCTAAATTCACGTCAGTATCGCTCCTCTCCTCGACAGCAAATTTTAATCCGAAAAGGTTGAAGCTTTGAAACGCTTTCTAGCTTTGATTGATCAGGACGTTGACTTCGCCATTTTTTTCCTTAGGTTCAGTTTGGATAGCACTAGGAATTAGTTGCGATTATCATAGAATAGATTATCAGTAATTAGTTCATTTGTTACACTTTGGAAAACCCACTCGCTTATGAGTAATTAGTTGTGTGGACATCCCAAACTTAGGAAACCCCATTCGCTTATGAGTGATTAGTCAGTGAAAGATTAGATTATGAGTAATTAGTTGTGCTTTGACCATTGATTTGTGATTTGGGATTATGCTGAGGATTATTCGAAAATTATATCCAGCAACAAACTACAAAAAGGAGATGGCACCGGTGGGTTAGCCATCAGGATTTAGGTTTCACCCAACTGACGAGGAGTTTGTTAATTATTATCTTAAAAGGAAAATTCATGGTCTCAACATTGAGCTGGATATTGTTCCTGAAGTTGATCTTCATAAATGCGAACCATGGGATTTGTCAGAAAAATCATTTCTACAAAGTAAGGATCCTGAGTGGTACTTTTTTGGGCCATGACATCGGAAATACCCAAATGGGTTCCGAACAAATAGAGCAACTAGAGTAGGATACTGGAAATCTACTGGCAAAGATACTATGGGTTTGCAGGACTCGTAGGCACTAACTGGGTTATCAGAACCGGGCTATTGGCACGAAAAAGACATTGGTTTATTATAGACGTCGAGCTAGTTAAGGAATAAGGACTAACTGAGTTATGCATGAATATCGGCTAGATGATAAGGAATGCGAAGATACTATGGGTTTGCAGGACTCGTATGCACTATGTAGAGTTTTCAAGAAAAATGTTGTGTGTGCCGAAATAGAGGACCATGGACAATGCAATTACATAGCATTAATATAGAGCTCTCAAGCAATCACTAGTGATAATATCAATAACGATCAATATTAAAACATGTCTCCTGATGTTGGTCTGATGAGCTCATTTTCGTGCGTGGATGAAGATGACAAAGACTATGCGTTGATGCATGGGTGAGTGTGTGGTTATCAACAACATGTTTTCAGTTTTTTATACGTTGATTATGAAATAAGAGGAGTCTTGTCAAGCACACTAACATACCATGCAAAAACCTCTGAAGTAAGGGTATTTTCGTATAAAGGTAAATAACTTTACCGTCAAAATTGATTTGCAACTTGGGTTCATTTACATTAACATATAATTGGATGCTTGAGGTTTTGTGATACAGATACATGTGTTGCACTGCGGTGTGTTTGTGTAGAGGCTTTGGAAACTACCAATTTCCCAATCCGGACAATTCATTCACCTGTATCTAATCTGCTACACGCATAGGTATTTTCCATTTGATTTTGGAAACTACCAATTTCAATGTTTCGATTTTGGAAATGTATGCTCAGTTTTGCAAACTGAGCTCACTTCAGGTATGCATCCATATTATGCCTTACTACATATCGTAAAGTAGTCATACAAAAAAGTATCATAGGGCAACAAAAGTATCATAAGGCAGCAAAAATTATAGTAGCATCAATTCATACCAGATCAGGACAACAAAAGTTAACTTAATACATACATATATTAGCAAAAGTTATAGTAGTATCAGGGCAACAAAAGTTAACTTAATACATACATACATACACATCCAAAAAATGACATTATAGTAGCATCAGTTCATACCAGATCAGGGCTTTGGGGGGCTGTGGAACTTCCAACAGATTCATTAGGGCTTTGCGGCTATGGGAGAGCCAGTCCAAAGTGGGCAGCCGCGTGTGATGGACCCGTAGCATCAAGACAAGGGGTGAGGTAGTTTGGCCAATCGTATTCCTGATCAACACTACAACAAAATAACCCTTTAATAGCGTTTAAAAAACGCTATAAAAGGCTATTATGGCATTTTCATAAACGCTGTATATCAACAAGCTATAATAGGTCAGGAACCTATAATAGCGACACAAGGAACGCTATAAAAACGTGCTATAAATGAAGGCATTTATAGCGTTTGCAAAATGCTATAAAAATATATATTGATGACGTACTTAAGCTGCTATAAAAACACTTGATTACAATGACTTGCTGTTTACAGCTTTTATTAAACGCTATTGTTTTATATAATAGCATTTTAGAAACGTTGTTCAATCCTTTAACAACGTTTCTTAAACGCTATTAAATCTTCTAATTGCATGCTATCAAACATGATTCTTGCACTGTGTATGTACATGTGTCTGCTATCACACTATCATTGACACATTTATATAAACACAATGTATCATTTCATACAATCATACAACTCACATTAAACAAAAATTAACTAACCGTTCAGCTTTCATATAAAATAATGCATAGTATGTTAAAATATTTAATGAAATTACATTAGAAGTGTAAATAATATAAGTGATAAAAAATGTACTACACATGACGATTAAGTATGCAAACCCAAGAAGTTGTTACTTCAAAAGGACTTCAAGTCCCTAATATACCGCAGTATGTTGTCATTTGTAAGCACTGTAGATGGGTAAGTACCTATGAAAAAGAAATTCAACAATTAGCAATTATATATATATACACACACATATATATACATACACACACACACACATAACTATATAAAAGATAGAGGGAGTGTGTGTGTGACACTTTATTAATTTACATGATGCTTTAGTTAATTGAGAACATGATTTTTATAAAACTAAATTAATTTTTATTGAACATGGTTAATTTTCAATAACTTAAGTTAATTTAAGTAATAAATGAAATTTAGTTATTTTTTATAAAACTCAATTAATTAACTTAGTTAAACATCTGTAAAACTTAGTTTATAAATTTATTATTATATTGTAATAATATTATTATAAACTTAATTACTATTTGTAAACATAACTATTTTTTATAAAACTTAATCAATATTTACAACAATTTAATAAAGATTTCTAAATAGATAACAAGATTTAATATATATACATATAACAAACTTAATTGAACATCTCTCTCTCTCTCTCTCTCTCTATATATATATATATATATATGTATATATTGTAATAATATTATTATAACCTTAATTACTATTTGTAAACATAACTAATTTTTATAAAACTTAATCAATATTTACAACAATTTAATAAAGATTTCTAAATAGATAACAAGATTATATATATATATATATATATATAACAAACTTAATTGAACATCTCTCTCTCTCACTCTTGTAGTTGATTTTTTTATGAAGCTTTTGGAGTTCATAACAAAATGGTTGTAGATTTTCTTTATACTGTTTTAAATGTTTTTTACATGGCTTCTGACTGGAACCGAATTTTAGCTCTTAATCCGTTCTAGTGCTGGCCAGAACCAGAACGGGTTGGCCGAAATCCGCTGGTTCAATACAATAATCTATCAGACAGTTCTACCATAAAAAACCAAATGTATGAATGTTTTACCTTTGAAACACTTAAACATTTGAACAACATCTTAGGTAGTTAGTCTCTGCAGTTCATACCAGAGAATCAAAGATGCAAATTCCTAGCTGAGAAAAGTAGCACGATTTAAATTAGATTGGACCTTGGGATATCACAGAGGCAGTATTGAAAGATGAAAAATAAAATATTGTTCAAGAAAAATATATAAGTACACTTTCCCTGTAATGAAGTATTCAACTTCCTGTTTTTTATTTAAAAATAATAGTGCGACATTTGTAAAACAGCTTATAAAAAATCCATTTAGTCAAGTTACCATAAATTTGTTCATTTTTATAAAATTATGGAATTTCATAAAATTCTAACAGCATCTCCTCTACATGGTCAGTGCTTCCCCTCACACCCAACTTTAAACGCAATAAACATGTTTATGACATGCACAGTATAGAAGATAGCTTGCCGTTATCTACTAGTTATTTATTGGTAACCATGTTTAAAAGGAAGCTTGCTCTATATCTTCTACCAATGAATGGTATCAGTAATGATTAAATACGCAAGTACTTGATTTTCTTCCCAACCTAGACCTCTAAAAGCAAACCATGCACCCCAAAGGTTCATATTTCGGTTAATTGCAATTATGACATGCATTGCGAACTACCGATATAATCACAAGTCCAGTAAAGTAAAATATTAAACAAATAATACTAACCAAGTCAGTTTGTCCCTTGCCGGATTCTTGGTCTCTTCCACCATTGTTGATGCTATCATGATAAAATAAAAATTTTAGACTTTTTTTTTTCAAAAAAAAAAGTCCCTATATTGAGTGGATCAATTTTACTAACTTTTGTGGAACCATATTTAAAAGTTAATTCAAATCTTTTGGGCTAATGTTTGTGGACCATAATAAAACTTCTAAACATCTTCACAATTATCAAACCAAACATACCTGCATCAAACCCAACATAGGCGAAGGAAAGCACAACCGACGTCCTGAAGTTCCCCTAGTCCCAAACGGCGTAAATGGGGTCAAATTCTTCACATTTGCCTTGGTCAATCCAGCTATGATAATAAAAAGAATAACAACCACATGTATGATGGATGCAACGTAATATAACCTCGAAGTTGGTGCTTTCGACCGCAACCACACAAATGATGGCTACAACAATGGAGGCTATCAGATCGAGCTGATTGTAATCGTCACTAAACGAGGTTTGGAAATCGTTCGGCATGTGGTTCAGAAGAGTGGCGAAGTAGGAGGTCCACGATCGAGCCACGGCAGTGCCTCCAATGACGTTTTCTAGGTGGATGCTGCCTGTTGCTATGAATGCAACAAAATCACATATACTCTGAGATATGCCAATGATCCACCTGTCCATTTTCATAGAATAGTTAGTGTATTAAAGTACGATATTATGACCTTTTTATGATAAACTCCTACAAGATTGGCTCAGTTGGTTAATAACAGATAATTGATTGGCTCAGTTGGTTAAAGCATGTTCTTTTGCACTCAGCTGACACACTAATACATTTTTAACAAATTCTGGCTGATAATTCAATTATAGATTTATTGTTCATATCATTGATTTTCAACAAATTCTGGCTTATAATACAGTTTAAACCAATTATGCAGTTACACCTCATAAAAAACAAATACCATAATCCAAATCTCAGAATATAAGAGCTCCAAAATAAAACAGGAAAACTATACTAAGAGTGTCATCTTGTATTGATTCACTACTGAGAGTGATCTAGGATTAGTCAGCCGATATCTAGGGACACCATTAAATCGTATAATGACTAAAGTTCCATGTAAATATACATAACGAGATTTCTCAACCAAATGAACTCAATTTTCAGTGAGACGGAAATAACTGATGAAGCAGCCAAAAATTGATGATCTATACCGTCTTTCATGCAATATTACGTTCGAATTTGTATCCGAAACCATCTTCGAATATAGGATATTCGCATCAGGGATACAAACAGATAATATATCAATTTTCAGTATCATGGGAATTCTTGCATTTTTGTAATTGAATTTGTCTACAGCCTCAAGTTATCTATTGATCTCCCATTTCGAACTTGGGTTTCACCTATTTTTTTAGCTGCTGAAGAAATAATTCCTTTGGCTGATGAGAAAACCTTAAAGAAATAGAACAGTATCCTAATCAAAAGAAGAAATAGGTTGAAAAATTGACACGTTACTTCTACCAAAAGCTACAACAAGTGCAGGAAAAATTAAGAGGTGGCTGTAATTTAGTTTTTGAGATAAGAAGAGAGGAAAATTAGTTTTCTAATGAAATTCACTAATACCAAATATTCATGATCATAAAGTAGAAAACATATCCGTTTTCATATGGAAATGCCTGCAAATATGACAAACATTTGTGTATTAAAATTCTGTTTATTTGCTATTTTTACAATCACTCGCAAGAAGTTCCCCTACATCAAGATCTAAACAAGTAACTAATGAGTGGTTTTGACTAACGTATAAAGAGTTATCAAGCATGATAAGTGGTTTTAGTATAACAAAAGAGGCTTAATCTAGGCTTTGCAAATTTTATACCTAATATAAAAAAAAAAACATGAACAAAAGAGAATTGTTTTTGAAAAAAAATGTACTTACCGAGAATATATCAGTCGAAGGTGAGAATGTGAATCTGCCAGGAAGGTACTGCTGTATAAGTTAATGGCACAACTGTACTTTTCAATGCTTTGTTGCACACTGCCTTGTCGGTGTGATGGCAATGATTCGTTGAACTATTTGTAACCAACTGAATGCATATATTCAGTGCAGTGGCATGTATTCACCTTGAATCCCGTGAAATCCATAGCCTGATGCAATTGTAAGGTGAAGGTGCATGCACGTGCAAGAATATTTAGGACAAATAATGAGTAAACTTGAAATTGCTATGCCACATGCATATGCATATGTTTCTAGCGTTCTGGTACAAACTATCAACCTATGAAACTTCAATCATTGGCTCAGGTAAAACTCCTACTGACCAGTCCTTTAGTCGGTTCCTAAGTATAATACACACTCACACAGTCACTCTGTATTATACACAGTTCCCAAGTAAAATTCAATCATATGTTTATACATCTTGTTTTCCAGAAAAAATTGTACAGTTAGTATGACAGGAAGAAATAATTCATTGAATAACACCAAAAATTAAGCTAAAATTGTACCATTGTCATCGAATAGCAGGTATCTTCCCTATATGGTACTTCTGCATGAGAGTTTTACTGGAAGACAAATATCCTTCCTGCAGATCCAGTGAATGTTTTAAAATACCAATGTTTAATCTTGTACCAGGTGAGAATCCATTATTTTTTGTGAACTTCAAATGTGAAGTAAAATCTACTTCCAGGTGAGAATCCAAAATTTTGGCCTAAAATGACAAAAATAAGTTAAACTGCGAGCAACAAGCAACATAACTTTATAAGGGGAACTTATATTGATGTCCATAAATTTTCATGTTCAACCCACATTTTTACTTCATTAAGTTAACCCATTAGCTTTTTAAATTAAGGCATGGCATATTAACTAACAATATAATTAAATATACAATCACCCTTTCGAATTTCTCCTCTTTTTGTTTGTTGCAAGATGCAACCAAGTCATACTCTTCAAAGTCATACCCCTTTGAAATTCAGAACGTTTAAGCTTGTGTTCTGAACACGTGATTATATCACTTAAAATGTAATGGTCATCAATTGTTCCTAACACAGTGAATAAAAAAAAAGTGGGGTAGTGAAGTGGGGGCAGTGAAGACAAGAGATTGGTTAAGAAAAATGACTGTTGATGACAGTTTTTAATGATGGATTGTTCGAGGGTAGATGGTCTGCCGGTGGGGAAATGTAAAGACCGAAGTCGAATCAGAGAAACGGTAGAAAGTCAATGTAACATGGATGAGTTGCAAAATATAAACTGCACTGAAATTTCAAAGTAGGGAGAAAACAGAAATTACGGGATAAAAAAGTAAGCTCTAACTGACTTGAATGAAATATAAATTGACTTGGATATTTTTTAAAAATGCAAAACTCA
This sequence comes from Allium sativum, assembly GCA_030737875.1. Lineage (NCBI taxonomy): Eukaryota > Viridiplantae > Streptophyta > Magnoliopsida > Asparagales > Amaryllidaceae > Allium > Allium sativum. The sequence goes on along the minus strand of CM060919.1, from coordinate 790,083,101 downwards.
AATGAAAACAGAAACAAAGAATGTAATGAAGTGCATAACTTAAAATAGTTTTAAGAAATAGGTGTACCATATCAACCCCAAAATGTTAACAATTATAAAAATTATAAACAAACTATGAAGTATGCTTGCCTATGTTTGTACATCAACCCCAACAGCAATGCTTCCAAAAGGATGAAGAGAGAGAACAAGAGCAGGTATAAGCACTGATGGCACTGGACCCTCTTTTAATTTCAAGTTTATTTTGTTATTCTTCTTATTTCTGCTTTCTGAGCTTCAGACCAATGTTAGCACAAAAGCTGCACACCTAGTTTAAAGCCCGGCATCTAACCCCCAAATGTTGTTGGTGACAACTATATGCAAACTCCATATTATCAGCATATAAATTAATGTTGATAATGAATGTTTTGGAGCTCAGTACTGGTGAACTGGTGGTAGTTTTACCACTTTGCCAATTTATAGGCTTAGTAAAATTCGTTTGAGAACCGGGTCTCTTCCAATTTTCAAAAGGCAGCCTTCCATAGAAATATTTTTTATGAATCGAAAAGGGAATAACGTTTTTTAATTAAAAATGGAAATACATCATGTTTTGAGACAACATGAACCTGATATTTGTCATAATTGAATGGATAACCAATTGCCTGCAAATGGTAATTATTTAATATCATTAAATCTGTGATTTATTAATAATATGGTTCACACATAAACAAAAACAAATTGTACAAAGAGTTCAAAATTTTACCTGTATTATGACCATAGTTGTCCCATAATTCTTGCAGAGCAAATCACGCAATTCATCAATCTTGCTTTTATAAATATCTAGTATCTCAACCATATAATCTGTATATGAATGTAAATATCCAAGTTCAATTTTGTCTATTACAATTTAAAGAATCAATATGTAAGTTGTCCACAAGCTTATAGACAATAATTTTGAATCATACTGTAATAATTACAATATATAATATATGATACTGATCGTAAAGGGCTTCTTCTTTCTCATTATTGATTGACATCAACTGAATCCCACAGACAAGTCTCCTTCCATTAAAATACAAAGGTATTCATGTATACAAAATAATAATTGCCTAAGAATCAGCAAATCAACAGAAGAAATGCTCTGAAACATACCACCAGCAACATACTCAATATCATCATCTTCTCACTTGCAACAATCACATGAGGCAGCGTAATCAACGTGCACTATTAGCAGGAATTTTTGCTATTAACCCCAGCAAACTTGACCAAAAACTTGGCACCTTCAAACTGATCAGGGAATCCTCTATAATGACTTTAGCAGCAGCATCAAAGTCAACATCTAGGCCCTTATACAAAAATATAGTTGTGACAAGAATCATATGTAAAAAACTAATAGCTAAATTAAAAGAATTCGCAAATTAGTAAACTTGCTAATATCTAATTTAACTTCGCTAAATAAAAAGAATTTGCAAACAATGTAATATAGCTGTGACCAGATTCAAAAATACAGCTGTGACCAGAATCAATTGTAACTTGCTAATATCCAATTTAAATCTATCCAGAAGCTTGAGCACTCTGAATTTGTAAAAAGAACAAGGCTATTTTTTTTTCCTATTTTGTAATATAGGCATGTTCAACCCAAACCTAGGTACAATATTTTCTGCAATACTAATGCAAAAATCTAAGAAGTTTCAGAATAAAGTGCACAAAAATGAACATTTTGGTTGTGTGAGGTGTAGTATTTAGGCCTTAAGTGGTCTATTTTCTCACTTCAATGCTATAAAGCTAGTATAAACCGTGAATCTCGCCTTGCCACCGCATTGTCCTGTCCAACCATAACAGTTCTGAAATGTGGAGGATCTGCTCTCAAATCACTCATATTAACCTTTGAACAAAATAATAAATTAATCATTAGTTGCTAGTATCAAAACCATATTAACATTGCATTGCATTTAATTGTTCAACAAAATGTAAGTGGTAAACAAATGGAAAGGGAAACAGTTACTTGTAAGTGAGCATAGGAGGCTGATGCAAGTGCCACCCATAGAATGTAAGCTCCTGGTTTGTTCACTTGGTCAAGCTGAAATTGTATTTGCCAAGTTGTACTTGTGTAATTTGTACCTTCACCCTTTCTTCAAGTACGATAAAGCAATGAAGACAAAGAAAAAATAATTCATTATGGCATCATATGATGAAAACTGAAATTCTGAGTAACAAAACCTTATAACTTGAGCGAAGAACTAATCATTTATATAGTCGCTTTTCCCAACAGTGTAAACTACGTCGTTTTGAGGATATAATTCTGCATATCTTTCCGATAAACCATATTGTCTGAATGTGCAATAAAAAATCAGATTTTTGTCAAAATTGTATACAGTATATTTTAGTATTCTATTGTAGTGGGCCGCTATATAGGCACATAATGGTTTGTTCATATACAATATACTACAAGATGTAAGCGACAGAAAACTAACTGTTCAGGATGATTTAGATGTAGATTGTTAAGATAGAGAGGGTTGGGGTCTGGAATAAAGAATTCAGTAGCAGTGCGACCAGTAATTCCAATGTCCCACAATGTAGGACCATATCTAGGAGGTTCATATACAATATTATCACCCAAATTAGTGGAAGAACCTATGAAAAAAGTCAAATATTAGTGGTTGCACTGTTTTTTCTTTTGATTTTCAATTGCTATGCAGAGGCATTTAAAAAGCAATTCAATTTTGACCTGCAGTAATGGTAACAATTGCATTCAGTTTGAAGTCACCATATTTAAACTATAAATCTTGAAAATTTACCACTATTTAGTTGTTAGAAAATCTAAGAAATTGGATTGAGAGAACATTTATATCTGTTTTTGAAAAAGTTTCAATTGTATCATTATAAGATAAAGATGTATATCTGATAGATGATACGGGAAGTATTGCAAATAAGTTCGACACACACGCTACACAAATCAACGCACAATGGTTGTAAGTTCTTGCTTATAATTTGGAAATGATAATTATATTAGTCGTTTTCAATTAAGATTAAAGGAATGGTTTAAAATTTATCAAAAGAATGAGTCTCAAAGGTACTTTTTACTATTTAATACAATACTAAGCGATGGATCATGGTTTAAAAATATCTGGTTTAAAATTTAGGAACCCAACATAAAAAGTGTACTTAAAAATGCAGGTTACAACTATAAAAATAATATTATATATTTTTAATATGCCTATGACGCGCGTTAGTCAAAAATTGGTGTTACAAGTATTATAAACAAAAATATTAAGTCACTGAATCAACGATCATGATTCAGTTTTTGTTTCAATTTTATGTTTGCAATTTACAATTTGAGTACATTTCGATATCCTCAGTCAAAGTGACTGCAATTAAGTCACAATACGTACGAATCGATCTAAGAAAAGGGCTGCTAAAACGTCCTTCCCCTCAAACAATTCCAGTAGTTGTTCTTCAGTGTAAGCCCTTAAATGCTAGGAGAAAGCAGTATGCTGCACAACATCTGCTTATTCCAGGGCTGAAATGGACTAATATTCCATTTTCTTTATTTTTCTAACATAAAAATTGAAATTTTATCAACTGAAAACAACAAATATATAAAACAATATTGAACCTAAAATAAATATTAACAAATATTAAACCAAACATTCACAATTGATTGTATCTCTACACAATTCGAAATGCAAGTTTAATTAATTTGGTAATGTAGCAATACGTATATGGGTACTAATATAAATACAAAATTCACTTCAAACATTGTAAAAGAAACAAAAATTCAACGACATTCAACCAAATAAAATGAGGACATAAATAACAAGCAAATCACATTTTTTTCAACCATTGTATAATTCATTTTTGAAATCAGACTAAATACATATTAGGAGAATAGGTAATTCTTTACTCAAGTGTTTAAGTCAGCAATAACTTGAAGAGATATCAAGTAAAAAAAACAAAACAGCATGTTATAACAAATAAATAGATATAAAAAAAATGAAGGTATACCTGAATGCCATTATCGAGCAGCCGTCTTCCTTTTACACATTTTCTACAGATAAAAAATACACAAACCTGAGCATTGCGGCAGTTTAATAATAACAAGCGACCTAGTATGACCATATTCAGAAAATGATATAAATAATAAGAACACATCACCAAGGATATGAATTTTAATAAAATGATATAAAGTATAAAATAAAAGCAACGTATATTGAATTGCAAATAGCAGTTTATTTAATTTAGTATACTTTGCTAAAGACAATAATCATTTATGTTGTGCTATTGACAATTAAAATAGGTAAACTAGTACCTCAATATCACTGACTTATTTAGGACACCTTAGTAATAGAAGTTATAAACTTTGATCCATATATTCTTCTTAGAATCCGAAGAATTTTACCGTTCTTTCTTCTTTTCTATAGGAAAGTAATTACTTTTACAAAAGAATCAATCAATGAGTAATTTCCAGATAATGTGCTTAGTACGTTATAAACCATGACACAAGATATATATCAAACGAGATCAACGTTTAAAATGCAAATAGAAATTAACCGAAGATTGCAACAAAAGAATGAAACTCAACCTCGCAACTAAAAAATGAAACCCAACCTCAACCTTAAGTTAACGCAGCTGGCTTCTCTATTATGACAAAAAAAAGGCCACTGTTGATGATACAAGATACGAAAAATATGGTAACTAAACAACATTTATTTGATGCACTAGAAGAAAACCCAAAGATCAAAAGGACCATTCATTAGGTTGGTAAGGATACTAACTTCAGAAAGACAATATGATAGTAAGGAGACAATATTTTTGTTGGATATCAAATTCGCAATAACTACAAATGGAATTTTATTTTATTTGCTTGTCATTTGTGTAAACATTTCATATGGACATATGGGTAACAGGACTATAAGCAAGTGGATCGGATTTCTACCAGGTGTTGTAACTCTTTTTCATTTTTTTTTAATGGTATTTGGTGTAGGTATTATACATAACACAGGAGCGATTAGTAAACATGTATCTCTTTTATAAATAAAGTAAACAGTATTTAGGTTAAGATCAAAGTTAACAATGTTTTAACAGCAAAGAAATCAAACATACGAACAACCAATAAATTTTGCAGCAAATAAAAAAAAACATACACATTTATTACTATGGCAGGTTATTCACATGTAGTTCTATGTTTTGAAATGTACCAAGCTTTATACGAATTCAATACAAATTAAAAACAAGAGTGCCTATCCACATTTCAAGGCATGGGACATATAAAAGACGTGGGTGCCACTTTTCTTTCCATTTATTCAAATCTCATTTTGCTTCTCTATTAAGCAAAATCCAATTCGCAGTCACCGCCTCACTACTCAATGGCAACCTGGTGTCGCTGCTCGATGCCAGCAAGGTGCTGTTGTATTGCATAATCCTTCTACTGCCATAAAGGCAGATTTTTTTTTTTCATTTTATATGTGTTAATACTATTATAATGCACATATCATGTTACTCAATTCATCAAAGAAATATATAACTATCAAATAGTTTAACGTAATAGCTTACATTAGTTGATAATATAACAGGATGTTATTTAACTATCATTCTTAGCAGTATATCACTAACTTGTCTGGGTCCTATAGATAGGTACTCAAAAAAGCGACCAACAAGCAATTTATCATGCATTAACTAGTTTTAATTCGATATACTGCTAGTATTGATTTTTCCATCGTTATTGGCTATTACTAGTCCTAAAATGTTTGGGACCTGCGGGTATCCATAATGTAATCACGTCTAGGTTGCAGTAATAAAGATAATCATGTTAATATTGGAGTTCGAATAGCCATATTTTGTTAATGGTATTCAACAAGTTTGTATATTGCTAGATAAATGATTCATGTTATCAAATCTGTAAGTTCAAGAAAGAAATGTAAATAAAAGAAAAATCTTTGCATATATAAAGTCAGGTTCATGAATATGTAATCACATATTTATACAAATACTGTATGTGCTGCAACTCGATGATTTAAAGAACAACCTAAAATCGAGCCAGATCCAAAAACATTCATATAAAGCCAGGTTCCTACATTTTCTATTTGGGCACATGTATATTTTCTCTAAGTAAGACGGATTGAAATCAACAAACCGAAGTGATCAAGAACAACCTAAGATCGAGTTCGCAGATTTAAGGGTCACTCAATGATTTAAAGAAGAAGAAAAAATCGAATTCGCTATTTAATACCTAAAATCGAGTTCAATAGTTAAGGAATCCCTTGAAACAAACTCTCTTTGTCCACGCAAGGTCCTATGAACCATGGATTGAATTTCGACATGAGGGAATAGCGACTTCGTCCATGCGAGCTTCTATGAACCGGGGATTGAATTTCGACAGGAGGGAATGGCGACTTCGTACATCGAGCTTTTGCGAACCAGGGATCGAATTTCGGCAGGAGAGAATGGCGATTGAAGAGAGTTGGTAAGTTGAGAGGTGATTCGAGGTGACTGAATTGGCGATTGAGAAGTGAAATGAAAAGGAAATTTTAGCAGTATGTAAAGCAGAGGGAAATGTGAAATCTTAGACCGCCAAATTTTTAGGGCATTGTTTAATATTGCGTTGCTTAAGGTTGTCCTCTACTACTCTAAGCTACGTTTTACCCTAAATAATGACTAGCATACTTAACCATAGCAAGTTAAAATTTCGTGCTATCGTTGTTGCTATTAATAGAACATTTTCTTGTAGTGCAATTTTCGAATTTACCCACTGATCATTTCTCCGGTTCATTGGGGCTTGGTTATCAACATGTATGTTATAGGTTGCTTCAGGAAACAAGCTTGGCAAGGTGGTAAGTACAGCAGCTTCATGTATCATTGCTTCAAATCTTTCATCTGAATCAATTTCCACTTCATAATTACACAAACATGGAACCACTTGTTCCTCCTTGTTGCTCACAAAAAGAAGTTCAGGTCTTGTTCCAGGATAAGCATGGGTACAGCGCTGAACTTTAATGAGGTAAACCTTGTTATTGAATTTAGCTGCAAAAATATTCATATAGCCATTGCCTTCAAAAAATTGCATTTTTAGGTAGAAAGATGTATAGTCATACTGAGACCAGTTACAGTCGTCAAATGCAAGCACACGTCCCATTGGCTTCATTTATTTCTTCAATAGCAGAAACATCACTCTTTAGGAACTCAAGAAAGCCATCAACTTTAGCCCATGATTCCACGTCTAACGCTGGTTCAGACTCAAATTCTTCATCAGACCATGCTTGCAGATAAATAACACCACCAGGTTTTGTAAAAACTTTCAACATTAGCGCATGATCACGCTTACTGTAAGATGGACATGATACTAGAAAAGAGTTATTGGGTGTTACCCGCATAGGCCGCGAATTATGATTCAGAATCACCTGAAGTGTGTGATGCATGGCTTCTACATTCCAATGTCCCTTAAGAAAAGTGGAAGTGATTTATAGTGACGAGTCCTCCATTGAAATTTTATTTTTGAACTTTTGAAGATAGGGGTTTAGGGGATATGGAGATGATGATGTTTCGAAGCTTAAAAAGATATGCGAGGGACCCACTGGATGGTGTCAGGTAAATATTCGAACTGGAAATGTTTGTACAGAAGACGAAGCATACTCAATTCTGAAGTGGCACGAGTGACCAATGGTGAATGGTCAACTGTTATAATTGTATGCATAATATTTATAAGTTTAGATGGCCAAATGGTTAATTGCTATGATATATTTACAGGATATACATGCATAGATGCACTTATCAAATAACTTGTAAAATCAAATTGCAGGATCTGAAATGACAAGAAGAAATACAACCGGCAAGTGGAGGACCTGGAATGGCATGGAGAGATACAGTTTCAGGCTCATGGCATTGCTACTTTGTAGAATGCACACTGATCATATTTGTTGGCACTTGTATTGAAGGTGGTATGTTTTGGCACTTGTGGTATGTAAAATATTTGAATTGTACTTTTAAATTATGTATTTGATTGTATGTGTTATTTTGAAGAAATTGTATGGTATGTAGAATATTTTGGATGGTTTGAATGTGATGATGAATGTAACAGATGTGTTTCTTCGATGTACAAAACTAGTATTGCAAAATTTATAATTAAAGCGTTGTATTTGCCTTCTTTTAATGTTGCATTTCTTTTTTTCCTGATGTTGTATTTCAAGATAATGATGTTGCATTCCTTAATACAGTGGTGTTGCATTACATAAAATAATAGTAATTCCACATGGAACATAGACCCCACAGCTGACATGGCATGTGACACGTGTGCAGTTGACGCAGAGAGCTGACATGTCGTGCGATACGTAGGCAGCTGACATGGACCCGCTATTGTGACCTAGTAGCCAGGATCTAACTAATGTTCAAGCAACGCTGAATATTGTTGCATTACATGCAAATAGTGTTGCATTACGTCTATAATGCAATACTTTCTTTTCGTGGCAGTAGATGGGCTAAAGCTTTGCCTTAGAGGGCTAAGGCAATGGCCGCGGATGTCACACCCTTCCGGTGTTGGCTATTTTAAAAAGGGGAAAATGCAACGCTTTTTCGATCTAAGGCCACATAAAACTTGTGTCAAATTTGCTCACTTTTGTAGTAGTGAGCTTATAGTTGGTCGCTTAATTTCCTTAATCAGCCCCACGCTGCCAAAACAGGCATATCTATGAGCTACTTATTTATCCTAATCATCCCCATGTTGCCAGAATGGACTACATCTATGTATTTATAAATTTATTAGGCCACCTATTTTCCAAAATTATCCCTACGCTACCGAAACATACCTCTACTTATTATTACTTTCATTAAACTTATTCTTCTCAATTATAAGTTTACTAATAATAAGCCTATTTTATACATTCTCATTTAATTATAACCTCATGTTATATCTTTACCACTATGGTTGTTATGGGTTTGCTTATTAACTTAGTTACCTTAACTAAGGTTTATTAATAAGTTCTCATTTCATCATCAATTATAACCTACTTTATAATTCCACTTGTCCGTAGGACAAGCCTACCTATTATATATCAATCCCATTCATATAACTAATTATAGTAGAATATATTCCTCATTCATCACATTTTCCCTTGTTTCCTTGTTATTTGAGCGAACCTTTACCGTTGTAACCTTTCTTTATTTACCATCTTGTATAGTTTTATTATTACACGAAATATTTTACACACTTCACTAAATTGGTTGGTGGAAATGTACAAAAAACTATTTCCATAATATACATCAATTCAGATCTGTAGTTGCAAGCTATTTCTCTTTGTTACATCATGTATATATATTAGTATGCAATACGGCAAAAAACCCTATTTGACACTAATCCCTTTCTATTTCTTGCAACTACGTTCTTTGTAATTTATCATAATAATAATTATGCAAATGTATCCCTTTTCCACCCTCAACTGACTTAGTCCACTATTAATTCCTTTTTTCTGAGTTATATATTATTTCCTGTTTTCTTACACAATTCCCAATTCCAATCTAATTATTGTAAATTTATGTACATAATTAGGCTTATTATTTCTTGTTCCATTTTCCCATATTTTACTGTAATTTTTCCCAACCAAATCTTTTAGTTACATTCTAACAATATACTTTGGGAACATGCACATAATCATCGTCAATTTTACAATCTTATCATTACAGTAATATCTTAAGTCCAAGCAGAAAGATATAGGAATGAATTTACACAATAGTAATATTCTTAACGCTTTTAAGGAATGAAATACATCACAATTACCACAATTTCAATTATTCATTACGTTAAGAATGATGAGGAATTTATACGATAAATATACTGTTACCAAAAAGCAAAATTTAAATTCACTCACCTGTTAGCTTTCCAATTCCAGAATCTGATTCAGAATTTTTAACCGTGGTTTCTACCTAATTTGATTCAATACTGTAATAACCATAGATTTATAATTCAGAATCCAAAAGAAAACAAAAGAATTGAGTTGGAATCAGATCCACAGAACTTTCCACATACGGAAAGGAATTATGAGTGTCTATAATCCTAAGCTATAAATTTCATTCTCAAATTCTTGTTTCTGAAGGCCTAAACCAAATTAATTTGATTCAAAAAAGTTTTGGAGAAGAAATGAAATGGAAGGGCTTCATCGTCTTCTCAGAAAATATTGAGTTTGACGGATAGCCCAAGGCATTTATTCATATCCACTGAAAAGAACTTGGGCTGCTAGATAAGTGGAAAGCAAATCAAAATCGTCACTGAAAATAAAACACATCACTTGACTAAAATAGGTCATTCCACCTGCATAATATGGGTGGACCTAACTCCTTCATAGGTTGATAGAGGGTTGACATATACACTCTTGGGTTGACACTAGGTCGACCCGAGCGCTAGTATGGGTCAACAATTACATGTTTAGAACAAACATGTACATGCTGTTTAACACTTGCCATTGTTTGTTCTTAACGTTATAAATTAATTTCTTTCCTTATTCTTGGCCTTGTCCTAATTTCAAATTTCAATTTTCGAACATCATTTCTGGAATTTTCTACGCGCATATAATTAAGATTATAATTTATATTCGTGCGTTATTTTTTTCTCATCTGAGATGGAACCACAGAGACATGAACATACACAGTCAACAAAGCGCCAAGGAGAAGATTACATCTAAGTGTATTCTCATGATATATTAGGTAGCAGATATCAGCCATGAATAACAACAAAGCTTAAGGTATCAACTCTATCGGAAGTCGACTCATATAGACTCAATGAGTCAACGGTTAGATATAATCAAAGCATCTACCAAAGTATATGAGCTCAAGGGAGTGTGTGTATATATATATATACCTCCAATATAGTAATAACAACAAACATCAAGTGTAAAAACCCACAACTTCCCCGGTGAGGAAAACGCGGATAGTTCGAGAACAAGCCACAACGGAACGCAGACAGAAGAACATTTCATTGTTTATTACAACAATGCATCAGAATACAGGAATATACAGAGTATAAATGAATAAAATACATTTGATAAATATCAGAGATTACAATACATTACATACATCGCAGCGGAAATAATATAAAACACAACCAGAAGGAGATATACGGATACAAAGCTTTCCGGATATCGTTCCAGCTGTAAACCAGGATCCTGTGAATATAAATCTGCAAAACCAAAACTACTAGCTGCCCGTGTCGAAAATAAGGGCACCCTGAGTTTAGGTTAAAACAATAAACTCCAGGTCAGTCATGTGACTGGTGTGAGAACTAAAACAGTTATTTAAAACTTTACTTTAAATCAGATATATCAAGGGACCACGCCGTATGACACGGAACAGGTTTCCTCCCAAGAATACCAGTGCATATGACAAAACAGCGCAATGCTTTTTGGAAAAATGAAGCTATTATAAGACCCAGGTCGTATCACACAATGCAACGCAAGCCGGGGGATAGGGTTTTCCCATATAATAGCCAAACATGCTTAGTACGTTTAAAACAAATCATTTGATACTATTATAAGTGCATAGTGTATGAAACAACTTCAAATCATAAGTATCAATCATAGACGGCATGGGTACCATATATCATGTCGCCATACTAGTTCTACAATTAAAACCGCAAAATCACGTATTTGGCAGTTGGATTTCCATCTATGAACCAAGGCAAAAGATAGTCCTCTATCGATTCGAGACGCTCTAGTCCGCCCCTCAGGAACAGCCGCAACTGCCCCTTGGATCGTCAGGGCCGGTCCACCGATGTGGATTATTATGCCTGAACACTACGTTTCCCCACCCTATGGGGTGTAAGCGAGCCAACAAATGACTCCATTGGCTTCACATAGTCACTGGTATATCCGAGGCGCCTCGCAACAGCAACAACCACATAAGTCAAACTCGTCAGGGCGTGTAAAACCACTGACGCCACTTCTAACTAGAAAGAAACGCATGTCCTCCCTGAGGTTCGTCTCCCGTTTTTGGTTCATACCGGGTGTGAAACTCGCGAAGTAAACGTTACACAAAGTTACGCCACAAAGGTCGTGCTTCGATCATCAACCACAAGACTTTGCTTTTCAACAGAAGCCTTGATCATTCGCCAATTAGGCATGCCACACAGGAAATTCACTCTATGCGTTTGATATCCATCAGTATATAACCCCTGAGCTCGTACGTCTCAGAGAAGGGCGTTAAGCAAGAGAATAAATTCTCCGCCGCCAAACAGATATACATTTAATAGAAATCAATCACACAGACTGAAATCCAATGTCAGACACACAGTCCATTTACAAGTCCGTTCTGGGTCTGAACGAAACCGGAGGCACCTAGTACCCCGCATATCCATCGATCTCCAAGTACGTCTGGACGATCACCAACTGTTTCCATCTTCTTGGGTGTACATCCCAATCAAGATCGTCAGTAATCACCCAAACGACGTGAAGACCTCCGGTCTTCGACCACCGTCTTCATCTTCGACTTATCGTCGTATCAGTTATTCAAAATGGGATAAACCCGGTCTTCCCGAATAACTCACGTATATAATAAACATGTGTTACACAAACACAACATACGCCTCATTCCAATTCATCAGTCACTAACCATAAATTAATCAAGAGAATAATTCCCCAAATATTAACCCCGAAGGCCGAAACCAACATCAGATCAATACCCAGGAAATCACTCTGCTTAGCCAACCTACAGTTAGTTTCTAAATTTCACATTCATAGGGAAAGGTTCCCATTAATTTTATCAAAGATAAATTCCTTGAATTTATTCTTTAATCTTCTTTTGAATTTCGATTCAACTAGTCGGGATTAACGAACCTTACTGAAGTAATCATTTGTTTTAATTTCCCAATCCCAACCTATTCATCCCATGAAGTAAAACTGGTAATACTTCATATCTAGCACCACGGTGTTATCGGTAAATTTAATTGCCATTTCACGTTCAAATCTAATTAAAGATTTAACTATCGCCTGGAGCAAAACTGGTGACACTCCATTCTCGATCTTTTCAATCTAATTAAAGATTCATTAAAATTCCATTTAGTTTTAATCTTTAACTGGGTTAAAGAATCAGTGTCGTTTAAAAACACGGTTCACGATAAACCCCAAAATCACATCACATTTCAATCAGTCCCTAACCGTAAATTAGCAAGTGAGCAATTCCCAAAATATTAACCCCGAAGGCCGAAACCAACATCAGATCAATACCCCAGAAACCATTCAACTTAACTAATCTCCAATTAGTTTCTGATTTTCTTAACTCCTTTGGGTCTAAGAACAGTATTGTTGAAGATACCGTTCACGACAACCCAAAATCCCATTCCATTAATTATCAGGTTAAAGAACAAGTGTTATTTAAAACACTGTTCACGATAAACCCAAAAATCAATATCAATTCAATTCCAATTAAATATTATTTAATTGGTACACTTCATTAAATCTAAATAAAAAGATTTAATCTTTTCTCAACTGGGTTCAAGAACAGTGTTAATAAAGACACCATTCACGACAAACCCAAATCACATTTGATATTAAATACAAGGCTCTGAATAGAAAATATATCGGCTTATATTCAATATCAAATTCTACGACCAACAAATATCGTATTGGAAATAACGATATATATATATATCTTTCAAATTCCCATAACAATATCTGTATCATCACGAAATCCAACATCGAAATATTCCGAAGACAATTTCGATTCAAATCCATTCCAATATAATTATTGGAAATTCTAGTTATTTTCAAAACCATTTCAAATCCAATTTATTTATTTAAAAATAAATAGAATTATAATTCTAGTTCAAAACTAGTTCATTCCGATAAAAATCTACTTTTATCTTTTCAAACATGGAGTTTTTCATCCCAATTCTTCACAAATCATTTCTTATGATTTTACATAAATTATTACTATTTTTAATAATTTTATTAAGGCTCGTACAGTCGATTTCCATCAACGGCCATCGAACTGCACTTACAGCGACCTTTTCCAAATTTGATTTGGACATAATTCCAAATCCAACCGTTAGATTTCGAATCTCTAATATTCGTTAGAAAGCTCTTTTCGATACGAGCCCAACAGTTCCGGTTTTAGGAGAATCCGACGGTCGGATCTCCCGTAATATCCGTTCGAAATCAATGGTCGAAATTCGCGAACTGCCGCGGCGCGGCGCGTTCTATTCAGGCCATTATATTATATATATAATATATACTTCGTCGATTTCCTTTCAAAACGTACTTTTATAATTCATTTTAAATTCGTTTTCAAAACGATTTCAACTTCATTCCTAATTCAAATCAAAATTGAATTTTTCCTTATAAATTCGTTTTAAATTCAATTCAAATTGATTTCTATTTCAATTTCAGTTCACTTTCAATTCAGTTCAATTTCAATTCGAATTCATTTCTATTTAATTTCAATTCGAATTCATTTCTATTCAATTTCAATTCGAATTCATTTATATTCAATTTCAATTCGAATTCATTTATATTCAATTTCAATTCGAATTCATTTATATTCAATTTCAATTCGAATTCATTTATATTCAATTTCAATTCGAATTCATTTATATTCAATTTTAATTCGAATTCATTTCTTTTCAAAATATCAGATTTTCAAATCACTTTCGATATTCATTATAAAATGAATAAAATCGATATAAATATCATTCACGTCAAAATGGCGTCAGTCTAATCAACACGGCTTCATATATTTCTATTTTCAAATATTCTATTTCAAATATTTCTATTTCAAATATTTCTATTTCAAATATTTCTATTTCAAATATTTCTTTTTCAAATATTTCTTTTTCAAATATTTCTATTTCAAAACTGGAATGAGGCCCAATCAATTACCATATAATGCTAATTATATGGATTTTCTACAACACATGTATACAATAACAACGATGAATAATCAACCATCATCCAAAGTGCATTCTACACTGTATAAGCATCAAATATAAATATTCAACGCTTATAACAGCCTGTCAATCAATCGATCGACATACAACTAAACAATCGGGATTAGTGTACGTCAAATATCATCCCAATACCCGTGTGGGGTTTCAAACAATCAAACACAGATTTTATTTGTGCAGTTGGGCGATGTGTATAATTTATCGTCCCAATCAATATCAGTCAAATGTGTGTATATAAACAAATCGTCCAATTTGTTTATTTTTATTTCATTTCATATCACGTTAAAAATTCTATTTTTAACTATAAAATATTTTCCACTATAAAATATTTTATTTCAACTATATAAATATTTTATTTTATTTCACATCACATCACACAATCAACTACACATCAAAATCAAACAAACAAGCATACAAGTCGTCCATGGTCTGTGGACGACGGGTGTCGGGTGCTGCTAAACACCGTCTGCATCCTAGTATATATTTTAACTAGAAAATTAAGTTAAAAGTGAGAAGTTCTCACCAAAGCTATCCCAACTCCACGACACTTCAAATGTAGGAAATCTTCACCTTTTCGCCTTTTGTCACTTTCTTTGCCCGTATTCACTACATATATAAAAATCACATTTTTATATTCTTGCTATGTATATAAAAATCATATTTTTATAATTACTGCTATATAGATAAAAATTCTATTTTTACACCGTTACATTATAGATAAAAATTCTATTTTTACTACGGTGTTCATATAATAAAGATTATATTTTTATCAAGCTATTCTCCATATAAAAATTATATTTTTATATCTACTTCTAATACAAAGATCGAATTTTTATCTTACTACACATATAAAAATCGAATTTTTATTTCATCGTTATAAAAATCATGTTTTTATTTCAACATAGATATAATAAAAATTAGATTTTTATTTCGCTACATATATAAAAATCAAATTTTTAATTCGCTACAAGTATAAAAATAATATTTTTAACCTTTGTATAATATAAAAATTATATTTTTAATTCACTATCTAAACAAAAATCATTTCTTTTCGTGACTAAGAATATAATCCCTTCACGACTAAAAAATATATATATATATAATCTTTTCAAAATAAAATTCAAATCTTTTCTTTGATAAAAATCATAACTTTTTATATTTAAAAATCAAAGTTTCCCATTGCTAAATATATAAAAATCAAAAAATATACTTCAATGTTATTTGAATTTGAATCTAAAAAGAAAAGAAAGGATAAAATGCTCACTGTGGTAGGAAGAAGGGGGATGTGCTGCTGCAGTGGTCGAAGGGGGCGGTGGCGTGGCTGAAAAAAAAAAGGGTTTAGGGAGTGGCGGTCCTAATCAGAAGGGGGGGCTGAGGGGCGGGATTGTTCGTCAGAGGTGCTGGTGGAGGTGTGGCGACGTAGTGGCAGGCCGCAGTGGTCTTGGTGGCTCGGTTTGGGGGTTTCAGGGGGGCGTCGGGTTTGTAGCAGCGGCGGAGAGGAGTGTTGGAGGACCGAGGCGGCGCTGGAGGAGGGCGGAGGTTGGAGGCGCGGCGCCTCTGATGGGCGGCGGCGCTGAATCGATTTGAAAATTTAAATCAATTATTCGTATTTGATTATTTATTTTATATATAAAGATTTTGCATATGCGCCTTGCAAACATATATTCGAAGTTTTAATATACCGGATATATATAGAATCACACTGTAGTTGCCCGGAGATGATTCTGATGATTGATCGATCATCATCCGAATTTATGTTCGAGTAACGAAAGTGAGATTTCTATATATTTCCAATTGACTGGTGTGAGAACCGAAATTAGATAGGGCTTATTGTTGTGATTTGGCATCAAAAATCTGATTTTTGACTATATATCAAAGTTATGCATTTGAAATGATAACCAACTAATTGATTGATGGTTGTGTTGTTTGATTATGGCTTGATTAATTAATTTTTTTTAACCATTTAGCCAAATTGATCAAATATTAAATTGTATTTGAAATTTGGTCGCATTTGCTTGCATATACATGTACTTACATTGAACAGGTCATAGCAAGGAGGCTAGAGCAGAGAATAAAATTTGTTTGCCCGACAAATAGGTACATGTTTACCATAATTTACTGTTTTGTTTGGGTGATGATGTTTTTATGAGCCGATTGGCTTTTTCTTTTCCTTTTTGAGATCAGAGGGCCTGTATGGCAATTTCGGGATTTTCCCGTTGCTCCTGGTGTAGGGAAGGTTATGGCGAAATTTTTCGAAAATTTAGGGTGTTAGCCAAATTTTTGAAAAATTTGAAAAGTTCTTAGAAACTGAAAAGTTGAAGAACTAAAGCCGTAGTGAAAACACTGGAAGTTGAGTTGATTTGTGAAACAACTTTCGGCTTTGTTCCTTTTCGGGGACGAAAAGTTTTAAGTGGGGGAGATTGTAATAACCCGGAAATCTGGGCCAGTTTAAAATTTTTATTTTGGCAATTTTAGCGAATTTTGATTATTTAAAATGAATTATTTTAAATAATATCGACGAGAAATTTATTTCGAATATAATTCGAACGTATATATTCGTTTGAATCGACAATATAATATAAATATTTATTTATATTTGTAAAAGGAATTGAAAATGGCGCGGTAGTTCGATAATTCGATTTCAAACTTCAAATGGATGTACAGGATTCAAAATAAACCGGATTTTAGTGAAACCAAAAATATTTGAATCTAATTGATAATATCTTTCCAACGAATCCGAAAAATCGAAATTTCATAGCAGGAATCAAAAGATAGGTCCAGTTGAAAATTCTGAATAGTCGCTATGGAATTCAGGCCCTTAAAAATAGCCATTTTGCAAACGACCTCGGATTTCGATGAAACCACTTTTGTTGGATCCGTGATGTCAAGTTATTGCTAGATTTCAAATTTCGTAATTTTTCGATTCGATATGCCAGCGTGGCAAAGGAAAATGCGTTTGACCAGTTTTAGTTGATTTTAATCGACTGAAAAATGGCCATTTTTTAAACTGTCTCAGAATTTGACGAAATTAGTTTTGTTAGGACCGTATCGTCAATACGAAGCTAGAAAATATTTTTCGGGAATTTATAGAGTTATTGTGCGGCCCCGGTAATTTGAAATGTACGTTCAAATTGAATATATAAAGATTTATATTTTAAATTAAATGGAAACTGATCAAAACAGTCGAATCAGCTTGCGATACATATCCCATGGTGTTCGGAATGGGGGTAATTAGCTAGGGATGACAGGCGGTGGGTTTCGTTTCGAGTTCGAAAATAAAAGTTACTTTTTGGAGTTAAAATAAAATAAATATTTATTAATATATATTGGCCCAAGGCCTTTCTCTTTCCCCTCAAAGTCAACCGATCAGATAATAAATAAATAAATAAATAAATAAATAATGAGAAAGGGGGAAACATCGTCGCCCCCCCTCGATTCAGCGCTGCCGCCCATCAGAGGCGCCGCGCCTCCAGCCTCCGCCCTCCTCCAGCGCTGCCTCGGTCCTCCACCACTCCTCCCCTCCGCTGCTACAAACCCGATGCCCCCATGAAACCCCCAAACCGAGCCACCAAGACCACCGCGGCCTGCAACCGCGTCGCCACACCTCCACCAGCCCCTCCGACGAACAATCCCGCCCCTCAGCCCCCCCTTCTGATTAGGACCGCCACTCCCTAAACCCTTTTTTTTCAGCAACGCCACCGTCCCCTTCGACCACTACAGCAGCACATCCCCCTTCTTCCTACCACAGTGAGCATTTTATCCTTTCTTTTCTTTTTAGATTAAAATTCAAATAACATTGAAGTATATTTTCTGATTTTTATATATTTAACAATGGGAAGCTTTGATTTTTAAATATAAAAAGTTATGATTTTTATCAAAGAAAAGATTTGAATTTTATTTTGAAAAGATTATATATATATATATATATATATATTAGTCGTGAAGGGATTAAATTCTTAGTCACGAAAAGAAATGATTTTTGTTTAGGTAGTGAATTAAAAATATAATTTTTATATTATACAAAGGTTAAAAATATGATTTTTATACTTGTAGCGAATTAAAAATTTGATCATTATATATGTAGCGAAATAAAAATCTGATTTTTATTATATCTATGTTGAAATAAAAACGTGATTTTTATAACGATGAAATAAAAATTCGATTTTTATATGTGTAGTAAGATAAAAATTCGATCTTTGTATTAGAAGTAGATATAAAAATATAATTTTTATATGGAGAATAGCGTGATAAAAATATAATCTTTATTATATGAACACCGTAGTAAAATAGAATTTTTATCTATAATGTAGCGGTGTAAAAATAGAATTTTTATCTATATAACAGTAATTATAAAAATATGATTTTTATATACATAGCAAGAATATAAAAATGTGATTTTTATATATGTAGTGAATATGGGCAAAGAAAGTGACAAAAGGCGAAAAGGTGAAGATTTCCTACATTTGAAGTGTCGTGGAGTTGGGATAGCTTTGGTGAGAACTTCTCACTTTTAACTTAATTTTCTAGTTAAAATATATACTAGGATGCAGACGGTGTTTAGCAGCACCCGACACCCGTCGTCCACAGACCATGGACGGCTTGTATGCTTGTTTGTTTGATTTTGATGTGTAGTTGATTGTGTGATGTGATGTGAAATGAAATAAAATATTTATATATTTGAAATAAAATATTTTATAGTGGAAAATATTTTATAGTTAAAAATAGAATTTTTAACGTGATATGAAATGAAATAAAAATAAACAAATCGGATGATTTGTTTATATACACACATTTGACTGATATTGATTGGGACGATAAATTTTACACATCGCCCAACTACACAAATAAAATCTGTGTTTGATTGTTTGAAACCCCACACGGGTATTGGGATGATATTTGACGTACACTAATCCCGATTGTTTAGTTGTATGTCGATCGATTGATTGACAGGCTGTTATAAGCGTTGAATATTTATATTTGATGCTTATACAGTGTAGAATGCACTTTGGATGATGGTTGATTATTCATCGTTGTTATTGTATACATGTGTTGTAGAAAATCCATATAATTAACATTATATGGTAATTGATTGGGCCTCATTCCAGTTTTGAAATAGAAATATTTGAAAAAGAAATATTTGAAAAAGAAATATTTGAAACAGAAATATTTGAAATAGAAATATTTGAAATAGAATATTTGAAAATAGAAATATATGAAGCCGTGTTGATTAGATTGACGCCATTTTGACGTGAACGATATTTATATCGATTTTATTCATTTTATAATGAATATCGAAAGTGATTTCAAAATCTGATATTTTGAAACGAAATGAATTCGAATTGAAATTGAATATAAATGAATTTGAATTGAAATTGAATATAAATGAATTCAAATTGAAATTGAATATAAATGAATTCGTATTGAAATTGAAAAGAAATGAATTCGAATTGAAATTGAATATAAATGAATTCGAATTGAAATTGAATATAAATGAATTCGAATTGAAATTGAATAGAAATGAATTCGAATTGAAATTGAATATAAATGAATTCGAATTGAAATTAAATATAAATGAATTCGAATTGAAATTGAACTGAATTGAAAACGAACTGAAATTGAATTAGAAATCAATTTGAATTGAAATCAATTTGAAATGAATTTAAAACGAATTTATAAGGAAAAATTCAATTTTGATTTGAATTAGGAATGAAGTTGAAATCGTTTTGAAAACGAATTTAAAACGAATTTTTGAAAGGAAATCGACGAAGTACATATTATATATATTATATATATAATATAATGGCCTGAATAGAACGTGACGCGCCGCGGCAGTTCGCGAATTTCGACCATTGACTTCGAACGGATATTACGGGAGATCCGACTGTCGGATTCTCCTAAAACCGGAACCGTTGGGTTCGTATCGAAAAGAGCTTTCTAACGAATATTAGAGATTCGAAATCTAACGGTTGGATTTGGAATTATGTCCAAATAAAATTTGGAAAAGGTCGCTGTAAGTGCAGTTCGATGGCCGTTGATGGAAATCGACTGTACGGGCCTTGATAAAATTATTAAAAATACTAATAATTTATGTAAAATCATAAGAAATGATTTGTGAAGAATTGGGATGAAAAACTCCATGTTTGAAAAGATAAAAATAGATTTTTATCGAAATGAACTAGTTTTGAACTAGAATTATATTTCTACTTATTTTTAAATAAATAAATTGGATTTTAAATGGTTTTGAAAATAATCAGAATTTCCAATAATTATATTAGAATGGATTTGAATTGAAATTGTCTTCGGAATATTTCGATGTTGGATTTCGTGATGATACAGATATTGTAATGAGAATTTGAAAGATATATATATATATCGTTATTTCCAATACAATATTTGTTGGTCGTAGAATTTGATATTGAATATAAGCCGATATATTTTCTATTCAGAGCCTTGTATTTAATATCAAATGTGATTTGGGTTTGTCGTGAATGGTGTCTTTATTAACACTGTTCTTGAACCCAGTTGAGAAAAGATTAAATCTTTTTATTTAGATTTAATGAAGTGTACCAATTAAATAATATTTAATTGGAATTGAATTGATATTGATTTTTGGTTTTATCGTGAACGATGTTTTAAATAACACTTGTTCTTTAACCCGATAATTAATGGAATGGGATTTTGGGTTGTCGTGAACGGTATCTTCAACAATACTGTTCTTAGACCCAAAGGAGTTAAGAAAATCAGAAACTAACTGGAGATTAGTTAAGTTAAATGGTTTCTGGGGTATTGATCTGATGTTGGTTTCGGCCTTCGGGGTTAATATTTTGGGAATTGCTCACTTGCTAATTTACGGTTAGGGACTGATTGAAATTTGATGTGATTTTGGGGTTTATCGTGAACCGTGTTTTTAAACGACACCGATTCTTTAACCCAGTTAAAGATTAAAACTAAATGGAATTTTAATGAATCTTTAATTAGATTGAAAAGATCGAGAATGGAGTATCACCAGTTTTGCTCTAGGCGATAGTTAAATCTTTAATTAGATTTGAACGTGAAATGGTAATTGAATTTACCGATAACACCGTGGTGTTCGATATGAAGTATTACCAGTTTTACTTCATGGGATGAATAGGTTGGGATTGAGAAATTAAAACAAATGATTACTTCGGTAAGGTTCGTTAATCCCGACTAGTTGAATCGAAATTCAAAAGAAGATTAAAGAATAAATTCAAGGAATTTATCTTTGATAAAATTAATGGGAACCTTTCCCTATGAATGTGAAATTTAGAAACTAACTGTAGGTTGGCTAAGTAGAGTGATTTCCTGGGTATTGATCTGATGTTGGTTTCGGCCTTCGGGGTGAATATTTGGGGAATTATTCTCTTGATTAATTTACGGTTAGTGACTGATGAATTGGAATGAGGCGTATGTTGTGTTTGTGTAACACATATTTATTATATACGCGAGTTATTCGGGAAGACCGGGTTTATCCCATTCTGAATAACAGATACGACGATAAGTCGAAGATGAAGACGGTGGTCGAAGACCGGAGGTCTTCACGTCGTTTGGGTGATTACTGATGATCTTGATTGGGATGTACACCCAAGAAGATGGAAACAGTTGGTGATCGTCCAGACGTACTTGGAGATCGATGGATATGCGTGGTACTAGGTGCCTCCGGTTTCGTTCAGACCCAGAACGGACTTGTAAATGGACTGTGTGTCTGACATTGGATTTCAGTCTGTATGATTGATTTCTATTAAATATATATATCTGTTTGGCGGCGGAGAATTTATTCTCTTGCTTAACGCCCTTCTCTGAGACGTACGAGCTCAGGGGTTATATACTGATGGATATCAAACACATAGAGTGAATTGCCTGTGTGGCATGCCTAAGTGGCGAATGATCAAGGCTTCTGTTGAAAAGCAAAGTCTTGTGGTTGATGATCGAAGCACGGCCTTTGTGGCGTAGCTTTGTGTAATGTTTACTTCGCGAGTTTCACACCCGGTATGAACCAAAAACGGGAGACGGACCTCAGGGAGGACATGCGTTTCTTTCTAGTTAGAAGTGGCGTCAGTGGTTTTACACGCCCTGACGAGTTTGACTTATGTGGTTGTTGCTGTTGCGAGGCGCCTCGGATATACCGGTGACTATGTGAAGCCAATGGAGTCATTTGTTGGCTCGCTTACACCCCATAGGGTGGGGAAACGTAGTGTCCAGGCATAATAATCCACATCGGTGGACCGGCCCTGACGATCCAAGGGGCAGTTGCGGCTATTCCTGAGGGGCGGACTAGAGCGTCTCGAATCGTTAGAGGACTATCTTTTGCCTCGGTTCATAGATATAAATCCAACTTCCAAATACGTGATTTTGCGGTTTTAATTGTAGAACTAGTATGGCGACATGATATATGGTACCCATGCCGTCTATGATTGATACTTATGATTTGAAGTTGTTTCATACACTATGCACTTATAATAGTATCAAATGATTTGTTTTAAACGTACTAAGCATGTTTGGCTATTATAAGGGAAAACCCTATCCCCCGGCTTGCGTTTCATTGTGTGATAGGACCTGGGTCTTATAATAGCTTCATTTTTCCAAAAAGCATTGCGCTGTTTTGTCATATGCACTGGTATTCTTGGGAGGAAACCCGTTCCGTGTCATACGGCGTGGTCCCTTGATATATCTGATTTAAAGTAAAGTTTTAAATAACTGTTTTAGTTCTCACACTAGTCACATGACTGACCTGGAGTTTATTGTTTTATCCTAAACTCCGGGTGCCCTTATTTTCGACACGGGCAGCTAGTAGTTTTGGTTTTGCAGATTTATATTCACAGGATCCTGGTTTACAGCTGGAACGATATCTGGAAAGCTTTGTATCCGTATATCTCCTTCTAGTTGTGTTTTGTATTATTTCTGCTGCGATGTATGTAATGTATTGTAATCTCTGATATTTATCAAATGTATTTTATTCATTTATACTCTGTATATTCCTGTATTCTGATGCATTGTTGTAATAAACAATGAAATGTTCTTCTGTCTGCGTTCCGTTGTGGCTTGTTCTCGAACTATCTGCGCTTTCCTCACCGGGGAAGTTGCGGGTTTTTACATCAAGTCATCAAAATGCTTGGATTCAAAATCAAAATCATCAAAATAGAATATATGATCTTATGATCAAGTCATCAAAAGAAAAGAAGATCCAATATTGTAGCGTATAAATTAGGACCCAATATCATCAAAATACCATTATATGTGACAGTAAGGTCAAAGTTGTCGGAACGACGAACCGCCATACAACAATTAACCAGAATCACCAAAATCATCAGAAATCACTAACAAAGCAAAGCATCAGATTGTTGGAATCCAACCACCAGATTGGCATGCTGAAGCAATGCTTGAATGTGCTAATACACCGGGCCAGTACTGATAATATAAGGTACCCTATGATATGACCGAATAGATCATTATACACTGGAAATAACCCAATCACTAGATGGACCCGAAGGTCTACCGGATTGACTTGAAGGTCTAGTACTGGTAATAACACTGGAAAATGTCACTGACTTACAGAAAGTAAACCAAAAGTAAACCAAAAGTAGTAATTGTGTGTACCATACCACATGTTTTTACTAACGATTTACCAAATACACATAAATTACACATGTAGAACACCTGAATCATCAGAAAAATCAAAACAACAAATCACCGAAGACATCAATTATCAAAACATCAATCTCAAGAACAACAATTTATAGAAACGCCAATCCAATGGAAACAACAAATTATAGTGTAATAACCCGGAAATGAGAGGCAATTAAAAAAATTTATTTTGGCAATTTTAGCGAATTTTGAACATTTAAAATGAATTATTTTAAATAATATCGACGAGAAATTTATTTTGAATATAATTCGAACGTATATATTTATATAGATCATCGTTAGAATATAAATATTTATTTTAAATTATAAAAGGAATTGAAAATGGCGCGGTAGTTTGATAATTCGATTTCAAACTTTAATTGAATGTACCGGGTGCAAAACAAACCGAATTTTAGCGAAACTGAAAACATTAGGATCTAATTAAGAATATCTTTCCAATGAATCCGAAAAATCAAGATTTCATAGCGGGAATCAAAAGATTTGTCCAGTTGAAAATTCTGAATAGTCGCTATGGAATTCAAGCCCTTAAAAATGGGAATTTTGCAAACGACCTCGGAATTCGATGAAACCACTTTTGTTGGATTCGTGATGTCAAATTATTGTTAGGTTTTAAATTTCATAATTTTTTGGATCAATATGTGAGCGTGGCAAAGGAAAACGTGTTTGACCAGTTTTAGTTGATTTTAATCGACTGGAAAATGACCATTTTTCTAACGGTCTCAGAATTCGACGAAACTAGTTTTGTTAGGACCGTATCATCAATACGAAGCTAGAAAATATTTTTCTGGAATTTTTCTAGTTAGTATGTGACCCCAGTAAATTGAAATGCGCGTTCAAATTCAATATATAGAGTTATATGTTGGTTTTGACGAAAACTATTCGAAACGATCGAATCAGCTTACGATACATATCCCATTGTGTTCGGAATGGGGGTATTACCCTAGGGACGACAGTCGGTGGGTTCGATTTCGAGTTCGAATGGAAAGGGTACTGTATGGAATTCAAAATTCAAAATAAAATAATAAATTAATTAAATTAAAATATCTTTTCCCTCTCTTCCCTCTAAGTCAACTCCTCCCCCCCTCAATACCCGTTCAGTCAAAAATCGATTTTTTATAAAAAAAAAACCCTAGCTTCACGATCGATGGCGGCCATCGCCATCTCCCCGCCGCCGCCCATCTCCAGGCGCCTCCGCCCACGCACCCACCGCCCCAGGACCGCCGCTCCCCTTCCTCCCTCTCTCCTCTTCCACGAGACCTAAAACCGCGAGCCATACTCCCCCAAAACCGAACCCGACGCCTCGCCACCTCCTCCCTTCTTCTCCTTCCGATCCTCTCCCCCTCCGACGAGCGCGCAAACGAACCCCCAGCAGCCCCCCTCGCCAAAAAAAAACCTGTAAGTCCCTCTTTTCTTTTTGTTTTTATTATTTAATGTAATTAGTTTTCTTTTTTTTTAGGGATTTTTAATGCTAAAGAGTTATATTTTAAAAAGGAGTAAAAATCATTTTTTTTAAAGAAGGAAAATCATACTTTTTAAAGAAGGAAAGATTATATTTGTAATCAAAGAAAAATAATATTTTTACATCAAGAAAGAAGAGATTTTTATCATACGCAGGAAATATTTTTATGAAGATAAAAATATAATCTTTTATATTGTAGAAGGATAAAAATATGTTTTTTACATAGTAGGAACTATAAAAATATAATCTTTATAAGATAGAGAATATAAAAATATCATCTTTGTATATGTAGTGAAATAAAAATGAAATCTTTATATTTGAAAAGGCGAAATCTTTATATAGAGAATAGCATGATAAAAATATAATCTTTATTGTATGAACATCGATGTAAAAATAGAATTTTTATCTATATAGTAACGATGTAAAAATAGAATTTTTATCTATATAGTAGTGATGTAAAAATAGAATTTTTATCTATATAGTAGCGTTGTAAAAATAGAATTTTATCTATATAGTAACGAAGTAAAAAATTTGATTTTTATATATTGAATAGCGAAGTAAAAATTCGATTTTTATATATTGAATAGCGAAGTAAAAAATTCGATTTTTATATATTGAATAGCGAAGTAAAAATTCGATTTATATATATTGAATAGCGAAGTAAAAATTCGATTTTTTTTATATATGTAGTGAATACGGGTGACGAAAGAAGAAACGGCGGAGATTTTCTACATATGAAGAGTCGAGACGTTTGGATTAGCTAGCTGGTGAGAACTTCTCACTTTAAATTTTCTTTTTCTAGTTATATTATAATATATATACTAGGATGCAGACGGTGTTTAGTAGCACCCGACACCACTGTCTACAGACCATGGACTTGTTTGTTTGGTTGTGTAGTTGGTTAGATTATTCGATGTGAATTTGATTGTTTGGTGAAATGGAATGGATTGATTGATATGTGTATGGCGTGGGCCATCACTAGACTGGGGATAAGGCTATGCCTTGTCCCGTTTCTAGTATCGTGTCGTTATGCCGCCGAAATTTTCTAAAATAAGTTAGAACAATAAAGATATCATTTTATTTAATAAATGAACCGAATAGAATATTCATAGGTTGAATAAAATAATTTGATCGTTAAAAATATGATTTTTTACGTGAATGTGAATAAATAAATATTCATTTACAAACCGGACGGTTTGTTTATGTACACCTATTTGAAGGATATTGATTGGGACGATAAATTTTACCCATCGCCCAACTGCACAAATAAAATCTGTGTTTGATTGTTTGAAACCCCACACGGGTATTGGGATAAAATACGGCATAAACTAATCCCAATAATTAGTTGTATGTCGATCGATTGATTGACAGGCTGTTATAAGCGTTAGAAATCTATATTTGATGCTTATACAGTGTGGTGCACTTTGGATGATGGTTGATTATTTATCGTTGCTATTATATACATGTGTGTATGGAATTCATATAATTAACTTTATATGGTAATTGATTGGGCCTCATTCCAATTTAGAAAATAAAGAATATTATAAAATAAAGGTTCAAGTGTTGACCGTACTCATCCGTTGAGATTAGTCATGTGTTGAACGAAATATTTTAACAATAAAATTTACATCTTTATCATATATAAAATTAGAAACTAATTGGAAATTAGATAAGATGAGTGGTCTCCTGGATATTGATCTGATGTTGGTTTCGGCCTTCGGGGTTAATATTTAGGGAATCATTCTCTTACTACTTTACGGTTGGAGTCTAATTTGAAATCAAACGATATATACCATAATTTTTATAAAATATATTAAATAACAAAAATAGTCACACGTGGACAGTACTCATTCGTTGAGATTAGTCATGTGTTGACAAAAATATAGATTCACGTATTGAATAAAATATAGATTCATTTGTTGAATAGAATAACGAAGTTATTGAAATATATAAAGCCGTGTTGATTAGAGATGCGCTATTTTGACGCGAACGATATTTATATCGATTATATTCGTTTTTATAAACTGAATTTGATTTGAATAGAAAACGAATTGAATTTGATTTGAATAGAAAACGAATTGAATTTGATTTGAATAGAAAACGAATTGAATTTGATTTGAATAGAAAACGAATTGAATTTGATTTGAATAGAAAACGAATTGAATTTGATTTGAGTAGAAAACGAATTGAATTTGATTTGAATAGAAAACGAATTGAATTTGATTTGAATAGAAAACGAATTGAATTTGATTTGAATAGAAAACGAATTGAATTTGAATTGAATAAAAAACGAATTGAATTTGATTTGAATAGAAAACGAATTTGAATTGAATTGAATAGAAAATGAACTGAATTTGAATTGAATAGAAAATGAATTGAATTTGATTTGAATAGAAAACGAATTCGAATTGAATTTTGAATATATAACGAATTCGAATTGAATATAAAACGAATTCGAATTGAATATAAAATGAATTCGAATTGAATTGAATATAAAATGAATTCGAATTGAATTGAAATTTGAATTGAAATGAATTTTAAAACGAATTTATAAGGAAAAATTCAATTTTGATTTGAATTTGAAATGGAAGTTGAAATTGTTTTTGAAACGAATTTCAAACTATTTATAAAATTCATTTTAAATAGAAATCGACGAAATATATATTATATATATATAATATAATGGCCTGAATAGAACGCGCCGCGGCAGTTCGCGAATTTCGACCATTGATTTCGAAAGGACATTACGGGAGATCCGACCGTCGGATTCTCCTAAAACTGGAACCGTTGGGTTCGTATCGAAAAGAGATTTCTAAAGAATATTAGAAATTTGAAATCTAACGGTTGGATTTGGAGATACGTCTAAATCAAATTTAGAAAAGGTCGTTGTAAGTGCAGTTCGATGGACGTTGATGGAAATTGACTGTACGGGCCTTGAAAAAATTATTAAAAATAGTAATAATTCGTGTAAAATCATAAGAAATGATTTGGGAAAATTTGGGATGAAAAACTCCATATTTGAAAAGATAAAAATAGATTTTTATCGAAATGAACTAAAATTAAAATCCATTTATTTTTAAATAAATAAATTGGATTTGAAATGGGTTTTAAATAGAATTGTTTTGTGGGTTTATCGTGAAGGGTGTTTTAAATAACACTTGTTCTTTAACCCGATAATAAATAGAATGTGATTTGGGTTTATCGTGAACTGTGTTTTAAATGACATTAGTTCTTTAACCCAGAAAAGGGAGTTTTAATGAATCTGTAATTAGATTGAAATGTGAATTGATAATTTAAATTATCAAATATAGAAAGTGAGCGAGAATGGAGTATCACCAGTTTTGCTCCAAAACGATAGTCAAATCTTTAATTAGATTTGAACGTGAAATGGTAATTAATTTTACCGATAACACCGTGGTGTTAGATATGGAGTATTACCAGTTTTGCTTCATGGGATGCATAGGTTGGGATTGGGAAATAAAATAAATAATTACTTCGGTGTGGTTCGCTAATCCCGACTAGCTTGGAAAACCATAATTTGGTTTGAAATGACATCCAAAGGAAGATTAAAGGATAAATTAAAAGGATTTATCTTGGATAAAATTAATGGGAACCTTTCCCTAAGAATATGAAATTTAGAAACTAGCTGTAGGTTAGTTAAGAAGAATGGTTTCCTGGGTATTGATCTGATGTTGGTTTCGGCCTTTGGGGTTAATATTTGGGGAATTGCTCTCTTACTGATTCACGGTTAGTGACTAATGAATTGGAATGAGGCGTATGTTGTGTTTGTGTAACACTGGTTTTTAATATACGCGGGTTGTTCGGAAAGGCCGGGTTTATACCCATTCTGAATAACCGATTCGACGATATGTCGAAGATGAAGACGGTGGTTGAAGACCGGAAGTCTTCACATCATATGGGTGATTACTGATGATCTTGATTGGGCTGTACACCCAAGATGAGGGAATTAGTTGGTGGTCGTCCAGACGTACTTGGAGATCGATGGATATGCGAGGAAAGTGCCTCCGGTTTCGTTCAGACCCAGAACGAACTTGTAAATGGATTGTGTGTCTGACATTGGACTTTATTCTGTGTTGATTGATCTCTATTAAATATACATCTGTTTGGCGGCGGAGAATTTATTCTCTTGCTTAACGCCCTTCTCTGAGACGTACGAGCTCAGAGGTTGTATATCGTTGGACATCAGTCGCATGGAATGAATTTTTTGTGTGGCATGCTGAGTTGCATTGATCAAGTCTTCTGTTGAAAAGCAAAGTCTTGTGGTTGATGATCAAAGCACGGCCTAAGTGGCAGCTTTGTGTATAGCGTGGATTCGCGAGCCTCACACCTCGGTATGAGTTAAAAACGGGATAAGGACTGCAGGGAGAGCACGACATTTCTTTCTAGCTTTGGTGGTGTCAGTGACTTACCAGCCCTGACATTTATATACTTTTCACCTATGTGGTTGTTGGATGAGGCGCCTCGATTTTAGGTCTGTAAGGACCGGGAAACGTGTGTTCAGGAATAATTAATCCTCAAACGTAAGAGAGGACCGGCCCTGAAGCATCCAGGGGTTACCCAGAGTGTGAAGTCCCGAGGCATTTGCTAGAGTGTCTCGAAGCGGAGAGGAGCTTGCCCCTTGCCTCGACTCATGACGGAAATCCAATTTCCAATACGTGTATCTCGGTTTTATTTGTAGAGCCTAGTATGGCGACATGATAGATGGTACCCATGCCGCCTAGGATTGATATTTATGATTGAAATTGTTTTGACACTATACACTTATTATAGTATCAAATGATTTGTTTTTAAAACGTACCAAGCATGTTTGGCTATTATAAGGGAAAACCCTATCCTCCGGCTTGCATTGCATTATGTGATGGGACCTGGGTCTTATAATGGCTTCATTTTTAGAAAAAGCATTGCGCTGTTTATTTATATGCACTGGTATTCTTGGGAGGAAACCCGTTCCGTGTTATACGGCGTGGTCCATTGAATTACTCTCTTTTAAAGTAAAGCTTTAAATAACTGTTTTAGTTCTCACACCAGTCACATGACTAACCTGGAGTTTATTGTTTTAACCTAAACTCTGGGTGCCTCTATTTCCACACGGGCAGCTAGTAGTTTTGGTTTTGCAGATTTATATTCACAGGATCCTGGTTTACAGCTGGAATGATATCCGGAAAGCTCTGTATCCGTATATCACCTTCAGTTGTGCTTTGTATTATTTTTCCGCTGCTATGTAATTTATTGTAATATCTGATATTTGGCGATGTAATTTATTCATTTATACTCTGTATATTCTTGTATCTGATAGAATTGTTGTAATAACAATGAAATGTTCTTCCGTCTGCGTTCTGATTTGTCTTGTCCTCACAGTAATTCGTTCTTTCTCATCTCTTCGGAGATCGGGGAAGTTACCGGTCGCTACATTTGGTATCAGAGCTTTGGTTTACAGAGCTCGAGAACAAGACACATTAGAACCATACGAAAGAATTCATCAGATATTGGGTTAGTAATATCCAACTAGAATGACTCGTTAGAGATAGGAACAGTAGTATCCTAGAACGAGTTTGAAGAGTATATTTTTCAATTGAAAACAATTTTTTTTTGAAAGTTAAATTCAAGTATACGTATTTGAATATTTATTTGTATAGAATTTGGACAATCCAATATATAAAGATTTTGCATACACGCGTCATGAACGTATATTCGAAGTTTTAATAAACTGGATAGATATAGAATCATGCTATAGTCGCCCGGAGATGATTCTGATGATTGTAGCTACATCATCAGAATTTATGTTCGTGTTTCGAAGGTGTGACTTCTATATATTTCCATTAGGCTGGTGTGAGAACCAAAACTTATATAGCTAGAATACACTGTTGTGAATTAGCATCAAAACATGTGATTTTTGTATATGTATCAAAATTATGAATTTGAAACGTTAATCAACTAATTGATTGATGTTTGTGTTGTTTGTTTATTTGTTTGATAATTTTGAACCATTTAGCCTAATTGAATCAAATATTGAATTGTATTGAAAATTAGTCGCATTTGCCTGCATATACATGTACTTACATTGTACAGGTCATAGCAAGGAGGCTAGAGCAGAGAATAAAATTTGTTTGCCCGACAAATAGGTACATGTTTACTATAATTTACTGTTTTGTTTGGGTGATGATGATTTTATGAGCCTATTGGCTAGCCGCTTGGATTTTTCTTTTTCTTTTTGAGATCAGAAGGCCTGTATGGCAATTTCGGGATTTTCCCGCTGCTCCCGGTGCAGGGGAGGTTATGGCGAAATTTTTCGAAAATTTAGGGTGTTAGCCAAATTTTTGAAAATTCTCAGAAACTGAAAAGTTGGAGAATAGAAGCCAAAATGAACGTAGAGTTGATTAATCAAACCACTTTCGGCTTCGTTCCTTTTCGGGGATGAAAAGTTTTAAGTGGGAGAGACTGTAATAACCCGGAAATGCGAGCCAATTAAAATTTTTTATTTTGGCAATTTTAGCGAATTTTGAACATTTAAAATGAATTAATTTAAATAATATCGACGAGAAATTTATTTTGAATATAATTCGAACGTATATATTTATATAGATCGTCGTTAGAATATAAATATTTATTTTAAATTATAAAAGGAATTGAAAATGGCGTGGTAGTTCGATAATTCGATTTCAAACTTCAATTGAATGTACCGGGTGCAAAACAAACCGGATTTTAGCGAAACTGAAAACATTAGGATCTAATTGAGAATATCTTTCCAACGAATCCGAAAAATCAAGATTTCATAGCGGGAATCAAAAGATATGTCCAACTGAAAATTCTGAATAGTCGCTATGGAATTCAGGCCCTTAAAAATGGGAATTTTGCAAACGACCTCGGAATTTGACAAAACCACTTTTGTTGGATTCGTGATGTCAAATTATTGTTAGGTTTGAAATTTCATAATTTTTCGAATCAATATGTGAGCATGGCAAAGGAAAACGTGTTTGACCAGTTTCAGTTGATTTTAATCGACTGGAAAATGGCCATTTTTCTAACGGTCTCAGAATTCGACGAAACTAGTTTTGTTAGGACCGTATCGTCGATACGAAGCTAGAAAATATTTTTCTGGAATTTTTCTAGTTAGTATGTGACCCCAGTAAATTGAAATGCGCGTTCAAATTCAATATATAGAGTTATATGTTGATTTTGACGAAAACTGATCGAAACGATCGAATCAGCTTACGATACATATCCCATTGTGTTCGGAATGGGGGTATTACCCTAGGGACGACAGTCGGTGGGTTCGATTTCGAGTTTGAATGGAAAGGGTACTGTATGGAATTCAAAATTAAAAATAAAATAATAAATTAATTAAATTAAAATATTCTTTCCCTCTCTCCCCTCTAAGTCAACTCCTCCCCCCCTCAATACCCGTTCAGTCAAAAATCGATTTTAAAAAAAAAATCCCTAACTCCACAATCGATGGCGGCCATCGACATCTCCCCGCCGCCGCCCATCTCCAGGCGCCTCCGCCCACGCACCCACCGCCCCAGGACCGCCACTCCCCTTCCTCCCTCTCTCCTCTTCCACAAGACCTAAAACCGTGAGCCATACTCCCCCAAAACCGAACCCGACGCCTCGCCACCTCCTCCCTTCGCCTCCCTTCTTCTCCTTCCGATCCTCTCCCCCTCCGACGAGCGCGCAAACGAACGCCCAGCAGCCCCCCTCGCCAAAAAAAAAACCCTGTAAGTCCCTCTTTTCTTTTTGTTTTTATTATTTAATGTAATTAGTTTTCTTTTTTTTTAGGGATTTTTAATGCTAAAGAGTTATATTTTAAAAAGGAGTAAAAATCATATTTTTAGGAGTAAAAATCATTTTTTTTAAAGAAGGAAAATCATACTTTTTAAAGAAGGAAAGATTATATTTGTAATCAAAGAAAAATAATATTTTTACATCAAGAAAGATGAGATTTTTATCATACGTAGGAAATATTTTTATGAAGATAAAAATATAATCTTTTATATTGTAGAAGGATAAAAATATGATTTTTACATAGTAGGAACTATAAAAATATAATCTTTATAAGATAGAGAATATAAAAATATCATCTTTGTATATGTAGTGAAATAAAAATGAAATATTTATATTTGAAAAGGCGAAATCTTTATATTTGAAAAGGCGAAATCTTTATATAGAGAATAGCATGATAAAAATATAATCTTTATTGTATGAACATCGATGTAAAAATAGAATTTTTATCTATATAGTTACGATGTAAAAATAGAATTTTTATCTATATAGTAGCGATGTAAAAATAGAATTTTTATCTATATAGTAGCGTTGTAAAAATAGAATTTTGTCTATATAGTAACGAAGTAAAAATTCGATTTTTATATATTGAATAGCGAAGTAAAAATTCGATTTTTATATATTGAATAGCGAAGTAAAAAATTCGATTTTTATATATTGAATAGCGAAGTAAAAATTCGAATTTTATATATTGAATAGCGAAGTAAAAATTCGATTTTTTTTTATATGTAGTGAATACGGGTGACGAAAGTGACGAAAGAAGAAACGGCGGAGATTTTCTAGATATGAAGAGTCGAGACGTTGGATTAGCTAGCTGGTGAGAACTTCTCACTTTAAATTTTCTTTTTCTAGTTATATTATAATATATACTAGGATGCAGACGGTGTTTAGTAGCACCCGACACCACTGTCCACAGACCATGGACTTGTTTGTTTAGTTGTGTAGTTTGTTAGATTATTCGATGTGAATTTGATTGTTTGGTGAAATGGAATGGATTGATTGATATGTGTATGGCGTGGGCCATCACTAGACTGGGGATAAGGCTAGGCCTTATCCCGTTTCTAGTATCGTGCCGTTATGCCGCCGAAATTTTCTAAAATAAGTTAGAAAAATAAAGATATCATTTTATTTAATAAATGAACCGAATAGAATATTCATAGGTTGAATAAAATAATTTGGTCGT
Source organism: Allium sativum (assembly GCA_030737875.1). Taxonomy (NCBI): domain Eukaryota; kingdom Viridiplantae; phylum Streptophyta; class Magnoliopsida; order Asparagales; family Amaryllidaceae; genus Allium; species Allium sativum. Next base: position 790,048,103 of record CM060919.1, on the reverse strand, counting down.
TAAAAATATGATTTTTAACATGAATGTGAATAAATAAATATTCATTTACAAACCGGACGGTTTGTTTATGTACACCTATTTGAAGGATATTGATTGGGACGATAAATTTTACACATCGCCCAACTGCACAAATAAAATCTGTGTTTGATTGTTTGAAACCCCACACGGGTATTGGGATAAAATACGGCATACACTAATCCCAATAATTAGTTGTATGTCGATCGATTGATTGACAGGCTGTTATAAGCGTTAGATATCTATATTTGATGCTTATACAGTGTAGTGCACTTTGGATGATGGTTGATTATTTATCGTTGCTATTATATACATGTGTGTATGGAATTCATATAATTAACTTTATATGGTAATTGATTGGGCCTCATTCCAATTTAGAAAATAAAGAATATTATAAAATAAAGGTTCATGTGTTGACCGTACTCATCCGTTGAGATTAGTCATGTGTTGAACGAAATATTTTAACAATAAAATTTACATCTTTATCATATATAAAATTAGAAACTAATTGGAAATTAGATAAGATGAGTGGTCTCCTGGATATTGATCTGATGTTGGTTTCGGCCTTCGGGGTTAATATTTAGGGAATCATTCTCTTACTACTTTACGGTTGGAGTCTGATTTGAAATCAAACGATATATACCATAATTTTTATAAAATATATTAAATAACAAAAATAGTCACACATGGACAGTACTCATTCGTTGAGATTAGTCATGTGTTGACAAAAATATAGATTCACGTATTGAATAAAATATAGATTCATTTGTTGAATAGAATAACGAAGTTATTGAAATATATAAAGCCGTGTTGATTAGAGATGCGCTATTTTGACGCGAACGATATTTATATCGATTATATTCGTTTTTATAAATTGAATTTGATTTGAATAGAAAACGAATTGAATTTGATTTGAATAGAAAACGAATTGAATTTGATTTGAATAGAAAACGAATTGAATTTGATTTGAATAGAAAACGAATTGAATTTGATTTGAACAGGAAACGAATTGAATTTGATTTGAATAGAAAACGAATTGAATTTGAATTGAATAGAAAACGAATTGAATTTGAATTGAATAGAAAACGAATTCGAATTGATTTGAATAGAAAACGAATTCGAATTGAATTGAATAGAAAACGAATTGAATTTGATTTGAATAGAAAATGAATTGAATTTGATTTGAATAGAAAACGAATTCGAATTGAATTTTGAATATATAACGAATTCGAATTGAATTGAATATAAAACGAATTCGAATTGAATTGAATATAAAACGAATTCGAATTGAATTGAAAACGAATTGAAATAGAATAAAAATCGATTTGAAATGAATTCAAATTGAATTGAAATTTGAATTGAATTGAAATGAATTTTAAAACGAATTTATAAGGAAAAATTCAATTTTGATTTGAATTTGAAATGGATGTTGAAATTGTTTTTGAAACGAATTTAAAACTATTTATAAAATTCATTTTAAATAGAAATCGACGAAATATATATTATATATATTATATATACAATATAATGGCCTGAATAGAACGCGCCGCGCCGCGGCAGTTCGCGAATTTCGACCATTGACTTCGAATGGATATTACGGGAGATCCGACTGTCAGATTCTCCTAAAACCGGAACCGTTGGGTTCGTATCGAAAAGAGCATTCTAAGGAATATTGATTTGAAATCTAACGGTTGGATTTGGAGTTATGTCTAAATCAATTTTGGAAAAGGTCGCTGTAAGTGCAGTTTGATGGCCGTTGATGGAAATCAACTGTACGGGTCTTGATAAAATTATCAAAAATTGTAATAATTTGTGTAAAATCATAAGAAATGATTTGGGAAGAATTGGGATGAAAAACTCCATATTTGAAAAGATAAAAGTAGTTTTTTATCGAAATGAACTAGTTTTGAACTAGAATTAAAATCAATTTATTTTTGAAATAAATAAATTGAATTTGAAAGGGGTTTTATAGGTAACAAAAACTTCCAATAATTGAATTGGAATGGATTTGAATCGAAATTGTCTTTGGAATATTTCGATGTTGGATTTCGTGATTATACAGATATTGTTATGGAAATTTGAAAGATATATTTATATCGTTATTTCCAATACGATATTTGTTGGTCGTAGAATTTGATATTGAATTTAAGCCGATATATTTTCTATTCAGAGCCTTGTATTTAATATCAAATGTGATTTTGGGTTGTCGTGAATGGTATCTTCAATAATACTGTTCTTAGACCCAACTGATTTAAGAAAATCAGAAGCTAACTGGAGATTAGTTAAGTTGAATGGTTTCTTGGGTATTGATCTGATCTTGGTTTCAGCATTCGGGGTTAATACTTAGGGAATTGCTCACTTGCTATTTTACGGTTAAAAGCTAATAGAATGGAATGTGATTTTGGGTTTATCGTGAACTATGTTTTAAATGACATCTTTTCTTTAACCCAGTTGAAGATTAAAACTAAGTGGAGTTTTAATGAATCTTTAATTAGATTGAAAAGATCGAGAATGGAGTATCACCAGTTTTGCTCCAGGCGATATTTAAACCTTTAATTAGATTTGAACGTGAAATGGTAATTGAATTTACCGATAACATCGTGGTGTTAGATATGAAGTATTACCAGTTTTACTTCATGGGATGAATAGGTTGGGGTTGCGAAATTAAAACAAATGATTACTTCGGTAAGGTTTGTTAATCCTGACTAGTTTGAAGTGATATTCAAAAGAAGATTAAAGAATAAATTTAAAAGAATTTTTCTTTGATAAAATTAATGGGAACCTTTCCCCAAGAATGTGAAATTTAGAAACTAACTGTAGGTTGGTTAAGATGAAAGGTTTCCTAGGTATTGATCTGATGTTGGTTTCGGCCTTCAGGGTTAATATTTGGGGAATTGTTCCCTTACTAATTTACGGTTAGTGACTGATGAATTGGAATGAGGCGTATGTTGTGTTTGTGTAACACTTGTTTATTATATACGCGAGTTATTCAAAAAGACCGGGTTTATCCCATTCTGAATAGCTAATTCGACATGGTGTCGAGGATGAAGACGGTGGTTGAAGACCGGAGGTCTTCACGTCGTTTGGGTGATTATTGATGATCTTGATTGGGCTGTACACCCAAGAGGAGGGAACCAGTTGATGATCGTCCAGACGTACTTGGAGATCGATGGATATGCGAGGTACTAGGTGCCTCCGGTTTCGTTCAGACCCAAAACGAACTTGTAAATGGACTATGTGTCTGACATTGGATTTTATTCTGTGTGATTGATTTCGATTAAATATATATCTGTTTGGCGGCGGAGAATTTATTCTCTTGGTTAACACCCTTCTCTGAGACGTACGGGCTTAGGGGTTATATATTGATGGATATCAGATGCATGGAGTGAATTGCCTGTGTGGCATGCCTAAGTGGCAATTGATCAGGGCTTCTATTGAAAAGCAAAGTCTTGTGGTTGATGATCAAAGCATGGCCTGTGTGGCATAGCTTTGTGTAACGTTGATTTGCGAGCCTTACACCCCGGTTGTGAACCAAAAACGGGAGAGGACCTCAGGGAGGACATGCGTTGCTTTCTAGCTAGAAGTGACGTCAGTGGTTTTACATGCCCTGACGAGTTTGACTTATGTGGTTGTTGCTGTTGCGAGGCGCCTCGGATATATCGGTGACTATGTGAAGCCGATGGAGTCATTTGTTGGCTCATTTACGCCCCAAAGGGCGGGGAAACACAGTGTTCAGGCATTTTAATCCACATCGGTGGACCGGCCCTGACGATCCAAAGGCTTGACTGAGTACTTGCCTGAGGCTCGGGCTAGACAGTCTCGAATTCGGTAGAGGACTATCTTTTGCCTCGGTTCACAGATGGAAATCCAACTTCAATACATGATGTTTCGGTTTTAGTTGTAATCCTATATGTGGCGACATAGTGGGATGGGGCGCTTATGCCGTCTATGATTGATATTAATGATTGTATATAAAATCAGAAACTAACAGGAAACGAGCTAAGATGGGTGGTTTCCTGGGTATTGGTCTGATGTTGGTTTCGGCCTTCCGGGTTAATACTTAGGGAATCGTTCTCTTACTAATTTACGGTTGGAGTCTGATTAAGAATCAAAAGATGAAATTTAGTGTATCAAGTATTCTTTGGCTATTATGAGGTAAAAACCCTATCCTCCGGCTTGCGTTGCATTGTGTGATGAGACCTGGGTCTTATAATAGCTTCATTTTTCTTTAATTAGCATTATGCTGTTTGTTTTATGGACTGGTATTCTTAGGAGGAAACCCGTTCCGTGTTATACGGTGTTGTCCCTTGATTTACCGAACTTTAAAAACCAACATTAATAACTGTTTTAGTTCTCACACCAGTCACATGACTGACCTGGAGTTTATTGTTTTAACCTAAACTCTGGGTGCCCTTATTTTGACATGGGCAGCTAATAGTTTTGGTTTTGCAGATTTATATTCATAGGATCCTGATTTACAGCTGGAACAATACTCGAAAAGCTCTATATCCACGTATTACTTCTAGTTGTGTATTGTATTATTTTCCGTTGCGATGTATTTAAATGTAATTTAAATCTCTGATATTTTCTATGTAATATTTATTCATACTCTGTATATTCTTGTATTCTGATGGAATTGTTGTAATAAGCAATGAAATGTTCTTCTGTCTGCGTTCTAATTTGTCGTGTTCTCAAAACAATCAGGCATTTCAAATGGTCTTGGTCGGTTTAGCGACTGATTCGGATCGAGCGAAATTCCCGATTGTTACAGAATTCATGTACTGATTTGGCTATGATACTACGTGATTCTTGGTTTGATAAATTGCCGCGAATTCTCATTTGAATTTCTGGCAACAACTGATTGAAGATTCTTGGCTAAATGATCACACTTGATTTTCTAAAAACATTGAATTGATTTCTTACCAAAAATAATTTTGAACACATTGCTACTCCTATGAGCCTTGTTGTGACACCCCACGTCCATTAATGTCACTCAATAAGAGAATTCATTAAGTTTCATGAAGCATTATAGGTATATAGAAGCAGAAACATAACAAGATAGATATAAAAGCAACAGCGGAATTCAAATTTTTATTTCAAGCATAAATCATAATATCGTGGTCCAAAATATCATAAGTCTGAAATTACATAAAAGCCATTACAAAAACATAAAACTTCATGTCTTGTTCCATCAGAATACATAAAAAGCATAATTCCCCAAAAAGAGACAAAGCCATAGTAGAGACAAGAACTTGAGCAATACTTCAAGAGCATCTCCTTAGCAAGATAAAAGCAGAATCACGGTCAAGCCTGAGTGTTCACGCCCTGAGAACCTAGAGGAGGGGGAAATGGAAGAAAGAAGAGGAAACAAAAAGGGTCAGACATAAAGTCTAGCGATTCCGGTTACTTTTAGTAAGTGAACTAATAAAAGTAGCATGACAGGCATATAAAGTGGGTAAGAGAGAGATAACTACATAAAAGGTAAGCATGACTGTAACACCCCGTGAATTCTATAACATAAAGCTTCACAAATTAAAGTGTAATTAATTCTAAATGAAAGAATTAAGGTAAATGGGTTACGCCATTGCGTTCGTCTCGGAATTCTGCTTGAGATAGAGTCTGAGTTTGCGTGAATCGAACTCCGTATGAAGGAGTTATGACCTTCGGAAGTTTCAGAATAAAATTTAAAATTCAAACAGCTCGGTTTCAAATTTGAAATTCAAAAAACAGGTTCAAACTGGGCTGGGCTGGAAAATTCCCGCCCAGGGACCAGGTTGACCATAGGGTCGACGATGTGGTCGACCTGGTCACCCCAGGTCGACCATAGTGTCGACCTGGGTGTCGACCTGGCTGGCTGGGTCTGGCTCAAATTTCTGTGGCTCGGTGTGTCATTAGGGCTAACATGTCACCTCTTGATTGGCTCTTTGAACTTTGTATGGTCTAGGTTCCTCCTGTCTTCATCTGACGGCCCAAAACAATTTAAAAATCTATAAATACACCCTAAGTCTCAACTAAAAATTCACACAAAAAAAATAAGAAGGGATTCATCATGCTGCCAGTAAGGAATTGAGTGTAGCCGTCAAAAGAGAGGAGCTTAGAGACAAATCAAATTAAGAAGAAGACTAAAGCTTAATCAAATTAATCAACGCAACGTTAATCTACCCGAAGGAACGCATCTCAATTTCAGAATTCAGAATCCAAAATTCAAGATTCAGCATTCGTTGTAAGTATAGTGACCTTTCAGAATATGAATAAAAACTGTGACGTGATTCGATGTAAATGAAAATAGAATTATGTTATTGTATGATAATGATATAAATTCTGTGTATTGTAATGATTCTGTCATGACTTGTGTATTGATATTTGTGTATTGTAATGATTCTGTCATGGCACTTGCAAGTTTGTGGCAAAAACTAGAATTTGATCCCTTTATGTTTATGTCTATGGTATGGACTATATGCATTCTCCAAGTCTAAATTAAGGCTTATGTAAACATATTCTTGATTTGAGACCTTTATGCCTACATGACCCAAAATCTATGAACACATTCTTATGTTTATTTGCATGTATAATTGGATCTATGTTAAGTATCGTTTGGGTTTCATAATCTATGCAAGTTCATGTTGAAATAGGTTATATGATTAGATGTTAAAATTGGACATTTTGGTGAATATACAACATGTTAGTTTTGTGATTGACATTATGCCAAGTTAAACATGTTTAAACCCAAGTTTGTATAAGCCTAAACTATGCCATTTCATATGTCACCTACCTAATTATACTTTGGTTTGAATGCAAGTTCACATGACCCATATTATATGTTAGTTGAATCGCTAAATTGCAAGTTCATGCGCCACACACCTTTATGTGAAATATTACATATTCTTGATTTCCCCTTTTTCTCACGTTTATAAAGTTGGGCTGAATTGTGTCGAGCCCAACACTTGTTATAATGTTGCGAACATACAAACGGGGGGTAATAACATTGGCTGTAAAACATGAAAAATATATGTTGGCATGGTTGGCACATGCCAACGACAATAACATTTAAGCGGTATGAATTGTTATACCCAAGAATAAAGGACATGACATTTACATATAACTGAGAAGTGATAAAATATGTAAATTTAGAAAACACGGTATGCTTAACCCGAGGTTGGATTGAGTTGTGACGTAAACCTACCCAGAACCACCTGGCTGTCCAGTAGTCACAACAATACCTACAATGTGGGTGGTTAAGCGTTGAGCCCAATAAGGACCCGAGGTTAGACTGAGCTACGGTGTAAACCTGCCCGGAACCGACCGGCACATCCAGTAACCGTAGCAATATCTGTCTAACGTGAGTGGTCAGGTGCTTTAAGAGGCTAAGGACAGATGGTAGGGTTAAGTCAACTATAAACACTTAACCAAATTCAACATGTTAACAAGAATTGATGGGTGGGGTTAGGTAAATACAGACACTTAACCACTTAACATGTTTGACTAGAAAACCCTAGTAACGAGGTACCCGTTTCAGCAGTAACCCAAGTTAGGTATCATGGTACCCTGAAACTAGGCAGGGTGGGGCACGATTACTGGGCTGATTGTAAGCGGTCAAAGCGACGGCGGTGGGTGCAACAATGTAGGTTCTAACGGGGTGCGGGCGTGCATACACTCCGGAGCAGACAAACAGGGTACTGGGGGGCACCAGTAGTATAACCTATGCCTTTTAGAATTGTGTCGGGGCCGCCACAATGGGTCTTGATACACCCCATGTTGGGACTAGCATAGGTATCTACAACTCTTGGGGGCCGTATGACACATGTTTAAGGAGCCGATCTTTAGGAAATGGGGATCACTTCACCCTAAGCATGGGGTGCCAGTTTGAATATGCTCAAGTAGGTGCAGAGATATTGTGTGGGTGCGATAGTACATTCGATTCTGAACGACACTTCCTTAGCCTGTGACACTTGCCTGTTTTCAGTTTATATCTATCATGCTCTTTTTCTTATTCACATACTGAAGAGTTACTAGACTTACTCAGGCTTTATGTCTGACTCTATTTTCTTTTCGTCTTCTTTTCTTTCGTTCCCCCCTAGGTCCACAGGGAGGAAACAACCCAGCTTAGTACTCTTTTGCAAGCTTCAAGACCGTAGACGTATGGTTTGGATCTCTTTTGCTCGGATCATGGCTTTGGATATCACTATGGGGATTTTTGTTACTTTTATTCATGTTTTATGCTTCTTTAATAATCAAGACAGTAATGAGGTTGTAATGATTGGAAGTTTTTTGAGACAACTATGGAAATGTATTGTTTGAACACGTATTGATGAAATAAAAGTATGTTTGGTTTCCGCTGTTTAAAATATGTGTATTTATATCTATCTTGTGTTTATCTGTGGCTTTTACTTATAAACCTCCACCAAAGTTAAGGCATTCCCTTTGTGAGTGACCTTAACGGAGGTGGGTTGTTTCACTTGGTATCAGAGCATAGGTTTACCAGACTAGATAAAAGTTTTTGAAATTCTTTTCAAAAGAAAGTTTAAAGAAGCATTTTTCAAGAAAAAGTGTTATATTTATAAATAGACATAATCCCCCAAAGCCATGTGCACTATCTCTCTATCCCTCGTTTTGAATCTTTCCTTTTTGTTTCAGCATGTCTGGAGACCATAACCTTGTAGAAGGAGTACCGATACCCGGCTGGTTTAGGAGGTACTTAGAAGCAAGGGCCAATGGCGCGGGCCCAGCAGACATCCCTCCTCCAGTGGCCGCGGTTCCTCTCCCTCGTGAAAATGCCTTCGCAAAAACATTTAAAGACTTCAAGGCTATGGGTGGAAAAGACTTTTATGGGATAGAGTCCTTTGTAGGAGCAAGAAACTGGCTTAAGGAGACCGAGGATCTGTTTGTCATCTTCGGAGTTGATGACAGGCAAAAGATACAGCTAGCAATATGGTTGCTTAAAGATGAAGCTTCCTATTGGTGGGAAATTACCAATGCTCAGAGGGCGGTGGAAACATGGGAAGATTTCAGGACAAGGTTTGAGATGAAATTCCACTCCCAAGCTGAACGAAGCCTGCAAATGGAGAAGTTTCTAACTCTGAAACAGGGAAGTATGACAATCAGGGAGTATGTTAATCAGTTTAATCAGCTGGCCAAATTTGGGCTGGACTTAGTAAAAACCCAACACAAGAAGGCGATTCGCTTCGTCAAAGGTTTGAATGAGCCTCTACGCAGCCTTGCTATGACCCATGTATCCACGGGAGCGACTTATGAAAGCTTGGTGGACATGGCATTGCTACACGAGGAAGACAACGGCAAGAAAGAGACTAAGGTGGAAGAAAAGAAAGAGGGTCTACAAGCAAAGAAAACAGACTTCAAGAAAGGAGGGAAGAACAACAAGCCCCATGAGAGGATAAGGTGCAATTTCTGTGGCATTGTGGGACATATATCAAAAGACTACCGAAAAAGGAAGGCGAAGATGGGTTGTTGCTTCCATTGTGGAGAGACTGGGCACCAAGCTAAGGACTACCCAAAGAAGAAAGGGCAGGGACAGAAAGCCAGATCCACTTCAGGGGGTCAGGTTCATGCGCTAGTGGCACCTCCGCAGGGACGAGGTAGTAATATTTCTGTAGAAAGGATAGTCTATCTTTATGATCATCCAGTTCGCATACTTTTTGACTCTGGCGCATCACACTCCTTTGTTTCATCCGCCTTAGTAGAATCTCTACATTTAGACACTAGTATGATAGAGGATCCCTTAGTAGTTTCAAATCCAATTGGGGGCTCCGCTTACTTGTCAATGGTTTGTTTGGGTTTGAAAATCTCTATTCTCAGCATTGAGTTTAGTTGTAGTGCCTTTGTTTTGGGCTTCTTGGGATATGGTTTGATCTTAGGCATGGACTAGTTATCCAGTAATGGTGCCATTCTTGATTGTGAGAAAAGAGTAGTTAGACTCTTGACTCGGCTTGGTAACACTCTAGAAATTTCTTGTAATCCCTTGAATGCTGTTATGCTTAGTTATCTAGAGTCGCTTGATGCTTCTGATGAGAATTTTCAGTCAGTTAGAGTAGTCCGGGAATATCCGGATGTCTTTGAGGAGGTGAAAGGCTTACCTATGAGGCGGGAAATAGACTTCCGCATATATCTTGTGGATAATGCAAAGCCTGTAGCTTTACCTATCACACACATGGCTCCAAAGGAGAGAAAGGAGCTCAGTAAGCAGGTTAAAGAACTTCTCGAAAAGGGGTTCATTAGACGGAGCATTTTGGAATGGGGTACTCCAGTGGTGTTCGCAACCAAAGCGGACGGTTCGCTTTGCCTTTGCATCGACTATAGGGAGTTAAACAAATTGACCAAGAAAAATAGGCACCCTCTTCCCCGAATCGACGATTTGTTTGATCAACTTGTAGGAGCGTCGGTCTTCTCCCAACTTGATCGGGCAACTGGGTTCCATCAGCTAAGAGTAGATGAAGACAACATTGATAAAACGGCGTTCAGAACCCCAGTCGGTTTCTTCGAGTGGCTTGTCATGCCTTTCGGCTTGACAAACGCACACGCTTATTTCGTAGACCTAATGAGCAGGGTGTTCAGAGAATTCCTCAACAAATTTGTGGTTGTCTTCGTAGACGATATTTTGATCTTCTCAAAGAATGAGGAAGAACATGCTCACCATCTGAAAGAGATCATGGAAACTCTCCGCGCACATTAGCTAAAAGCTAAATTCTCCAAGTGCCACTTTTGGAGAAGGGAGTTAAGATTTCTGGGGCATATAGTGTCCAAAGAGGGGTTGGCTGTGGACCCTGCAAAAGTGGTGGCAGTGCAAGATTGGAAGACACCAAGAAATGCAACCGAAGTCCAAAGCTTTCTTGGGCTAGCCGGTTTTTACCGAAAGTTTATTAGGGATTTCGCGAAAATCTCAGCTCCACTCACAAGGCTAACAAAGAAGAATCTGGCATTCACTTGGGATTTGGACTGCGAGTTTGCTTTCCAACAATTAAAAAGGTCTCTCACAATAACTCCAGTTCTGACTTTGCCAGATGGAAGCAAAATGTTCACAGTATATACGGATGCTTGCGGTATGGGGCTAGGAGCTGTTTTGATGCAAGAAGGGAGGGTAGTAGCTTATGGTGGAAGGCAATTGAAAGTTCATGAAAAGAACTACCCAACCCACGATCTCGAGTTAGCCGCCATCGTCTTTGCGCTTAAGTCTTGGCGCCATTATCTCCTAGGTGAGAAGTTCGAATTATACACTGACCATAAATTGTTGAAATATCTCTTCTCGCAGAAGGATCTTAACTTGAGGCAGCAAAGATGGATGGAGTTTCTTGCCTCGTATGACTTTGAAATTTCCTATACTCCCGGCAAAGGCAACATAGTAGCAGACGCGTTGAGCCGAAAGAAACTGACATTAAGCCCTCTCTTTAAGGAAAGGCAAAGCTTGGAGTATATAGCCAGTTTTAACTTTAGGCCCTCCTCGGATTTTGTACCGGGTTTGTTAGCATCTCTCGAAGTATGCCCTACTCTCTTGGACTCAATAGGGGCTGCACAACATGAAGACCCTCAGCTTGTAGATGTGATTGATAAACTTATTAGGGGTGAGATTTCTAGTCACCTCAGTAGATACGCCATCGATGATAAGGGTTGGCTGAGGCGAGATGGAAGATTATGCGTCCCACAAGCAAGGGAGTTGACAAAGAAGGTTCTCGAGGAAGCGCATAATTCCAAGATGACTATACACCCTGGCGGTGATAAGATGTACAAGGATATAAAAAGGACTTTCTTTTGGAGCGGCATGAAGAAGGACGTGGCAGATTTCGTTTCTAAGTGCATGACCTGCCAACAGGTCAAGGCGGAACAGAAGAAACCTGGAGGACTACTTCATCCTTTAGAGGTCCCACAGTGGAAGTGGGATAGCATTTCAATGGACTTCATTGATGGACTACTGTAACACCCCGTATTTTCTGAGAATATTAAAAAAAATGGTTAATTATGAAGAAGTTATTAAGCCTTGAAGTTTGTATGCATATGAGAGAAATATATATAGATATATATAAAAATTAAATAAATAAACATGCAAAAAAGGTTCAAAACAACGAATTGGGAGGGGGAATAACCGAACCGGCCCATTTTTGAGGTCGACCCAAGCCTTGCTGGGTCGACTAGGGGTTAATCCAGGGTGTTTGGCTATCATCCCGTGGGCCGATTCGCTCAAATGCAGATTTTGCATTTGAATGGTTCTCATGATTCAGGGTTAATCTAATGGTCCTAAATAACTTCCTACACCTATATATACATCCCTAACCTAAACCTAAATCTCATATTCAATTCTCTAGCCTCCATTGCTCTCTTCCTCTCTAAAAATAAATAAATCAATGGCGTCTCTACTCTGCTGAAACCTAAGCTAGTACTTGTGCTTCTTCTTCCTCCAATTCTGATTAGGATTAAAAGAGAACAGCTACAACACCTTTTTCTTTTAGAATCCAACCAAGGCAAGTGCAGTTATTTTCCGATATAAAATTTAATTATAATTGTGACATGATTGTAAATCTGAATTTGAGATTGCGTATGTTCTGTTCTGGTCTATTTTATTCTATATCTCTTTCTTCTTTCTGTTCTATAGCCAGGCTACCCCGAGCCTGCGCCAAATCTCATAAGAGATTAACGCACGAGCATTAAACTTTGGGACAAATAATGAATGATGGCATAATTGGACATGGCTAATCTGTGACTAAAAGGACATAGCTTGTAAACTAGATTTAGATTTGTGCATATTCTGTGAATTGGAAGAAGAGGAACCATTGTATATTAACATGTGACATGAGACATTGGACATAACGCATATTTTTGAATTAAAGATCTGTTATAATTTAAAGTTATAGATTGTTGGGCATATTGTTTATATAGAGATTCATGATTTGGGATAAAAAGGGAATATGACTTAGGTGTGAAGATTTATGTTAAGATTTGATAACTATTAAATGTGAAAAACACCTAAGTGGGAGATTATTGAATATATGACATGCATTGAAATCGATGGCTATATTTGGTATAATTTATATGTGAATCTTTTGTACTAGGCAAGTTTAACTAAATTTGAGACGTGTGTTATATGGTAAATTATGACCATAATCTGTGCCATGTAAATTCAATGCAAACGTGGGGTATATGATCATAATGTGAATCATGACAACTATTTAGGCATGCAAACTTAGGCCAAATTTATAATTAGGCAAGATATGTTTATGAAACTTTAAGGAATGATTAAATCTGTTATATGGCCTAATCTGCTAGTTCTGTTATATTGCCTAATTTGCTAGTTCTGTTATATTGCTTAATCTACTAGTTCTGCTATAATCTGCTATATCTGTTCACATACCAAATTTGTCATCTGCTAAGTCTGCTGAAGATGCCTAAACTGTTATATGCTAAATCTGCTAAACTGCTTAATCTGCTGAATCTGTTAAGTCGCCTAATCTGCTAAATCTGTTATCTGCCATATCTGTTGAGTTGATATATTTAGTCTGTTATTGACATAATCTGAATTGGCTATAATTATGAAAATTGACATGTATATTACGCATGGGCATAAATGGTAAATTAATAATTAATTGGCCGCAAAGATAAACATGGCTGACTCGAGGTTAGAATGAGTTTGCGGCGTAATCCTGCCCGGAACCGCCCGACACATCCAGTGGCCGCAAACAATAGGTTCTAATGTGAGAAGTTAGTCATAACGTGCTTGAAACCTGAGGTTAGACTCAGTTTGCGGCAGAAATCTGCTCGGAACCAACCGGCCTAACCAGTAGCCGCAAACTGTCAGTCTAATGTGAGAGGTCTGGGCATTAATATTTAATTAATGAAAATCTGAGATAAATATAATGTCTAAAACGTGTTGGGCGGATAGGGTTAAACCCACTAGACTGATGAGTTTAATAAATCTGTTCCGTGAATCGGTAGGCCCAATTACAAAGTTAGACAAATCTGTAAATCTGTTAAATCCGTATATCTGACCCGTTAGTCTAAAACTTGTCTGACCTGTGAACTAGTTGATCTGAATTCTGTATGTCTGAACTTGTTAATCTGAAATCTGTTAGTCTGGGACACAAGGATAGGAGGGGAATTAATTGTGTCATCTGTTGTTTGGGACCCATATTAGTCAGTAACCCTTTCTGGTATCAAAACTTTGACCCAACAGTAGGTAGGGTCCGGGCACGCTTACTGAACTAATTATAAGCGGTTCATTCTGATAATGGCGAGGGGTTTTGATGGTGCGTTCCAACCGGGTCATGTGCGTGCATGGATCCCGATCTGCCTCTGAGGATGTAAGACACCGTGACATCTGTAAATAGGTCTGTGTCATTCAAAGGTTGCCACTTTAGGGAATGATACACCCTTCGGTGGGGCTGGTACAGGGTATTTATGTATTAGGGAGCCGATAGCTTGGGGTAGGGTTTTAGGGTACACTTAGTTCTGTCTGTTTCTGTTGGTACCGTCTGTTTCTGTTGGGTGGCAACACCTATCTGTTTCTACGTGGTACCGTCTGTTCGGGTGGTAAAGGCCCAATTACTAGTGTACACCTTATGCTACATTCTGCTTCTGTCTGTTTCTGATTCGGTGGTAAAGGCCCACTACTAGCATGGAAATTATTCTGTACCTGTTTCTGTTTCAGTTTAGACATTAGGGTGACACCTAATTCTGTTATACTAGTATTAGTGCAGAGAAGTGTAAAGCAATAGCTTATATCATTCTGTTCTTCTGTCATATCTGCTACATCTGTTACAGTTATCTCTCATCCAGTTTTATTTTCATGTCATGTTATTATTATCTGTTCATAACTGAAAATCACTGGACTTGCCAGACTTTTGTCTGACCCTTGTTGTTTCGCCTCCTTTCTTCCGTTTCCCCCCAGGTTTTGTAGAAGGGAATACTCTAGCTTGATCCAGATTTCTTCCGCTTGCAGTGCTTAAAGTATGGCTTGTCTTCTTCTGTGGGGATTATGATTTTAAACTATGCATTCTGAAGGCTTTTGTACATGACTGATATTTTGTACTTAAATTCTGATATTGTGATTTGAAAGGATGTAACCAAGTTTCTGTTGAAATAAAGTTATAAATTTTTCAAGTACTATTTTATTTGTCTTGTAAGTTTCTGTTCTGTTTACTAAAATGCTCCACCAAAGTTAAGGCATTCCCTTGTGAGTGACCTTAACGGAGGTGGGGCGTTACACTTGGTATCAGAGCTGAAGGTTACCAGATTGGGTAAAGTTTTTGAAAACTATTTTCAAATAGGTTTTGAAAGGAAGTATTTTTAAAAATAAAGCTTATTTTGAAAAACATGATCCCCAAGAGCCATATATCTTTCCTTCAGTCCTTTTTTTTGTATTGAATCTTTCCTTTTTTTTCGTTTCAGCATGTCTGAAGCATCTGAGATACCAGAGGGTGTTCACGTACCCGGTTGGTTTCGTCAATATCTTGAGTCTAGGACCGCCGCCGCAGGTCTAGCAAATGATCCTCTTCCTCCACCTCCTCCTCGTGCAATAACTTTTTCAAAGATCTGTAGAGATTTTAGGGCCATGGGTGGGAAGGATTTCAAAGGAACTGAATCATTCGTAGAAGCGAGGAACTGGCTCAAAGAAACTGAGGATCTATTTGTTATCTTCAAGGTGGACGATAGGCAGAAGGTACAGTTGGTGGTATGGCTGCTCAAAGACGAAGCTTCCTACTGGTGGGAAGTCACTAACGCCGAGAGGCCGGTTGAGACATGGATGGATTTCAGAACAAGGTTTGAGACAAAATTCCTCTCGCAAGCTGAACGAAGTTTACAACTGGAAAAGTTCATATCTCTTAAGCAAGGAAGTATGACGGTCAAGGAATACGTCAACCAGTTCAACCAACTAGCTAGGTTCAGATTGGATTTAGTCAACACTCAGCATAAAAAGGCTCTCCGCTTTGTTAAAGGATTGAACGAGCCACTGCACAGCCTAGCCATGACTCATGTACCTATGGGAGCGACTTACGAGAGATTGGTGGACATGGCACTACTGCACGAGGAAGACAAAGGCCCGAAAGAGACAAAGAAGGAAGAACCAAAGAATAAGAAAGCAGGGCCCAAAAAGGAAACGCAAAGGAAGGATGAGAAGTCTGAAGATAAGAAGGGGAAAAAGTGCTTTAATTGTGGAAGCTCGACTCATCTGAACAAGGATTGCAGAAAAAGGAAGGGCGCTTGCTTCAACTGTGGGGAGATGGGACACTTCACTAGGGACTGCCCGAAGAGACGAGGACAAGGAGGGCAGGCGAACGCTCTTGAGGCTAGTGGCTAGGATAGAAGTAGGAAAATTCCTATAGTAGGTTTAATTTCTTTATCTGATTATGGAGTTAAGACTCTTTCTGATTCTGGTATTTTGATTTTGTAATTGATACTCTGCACTTTAATACTAGTATTGTTTCTGATTCCGTTGTGGACTCAAACCTATAAGGGTTATGACTCATCTGTTTATGATAGATTGGGGTTTGAGGGATATCTGTGTTAGACGTCAAGTATGACACATACATTCTGAGTTTTTGTGGGATATGATTTTATCATGCTTAGCTTCCTAAGAATCATTAGGGAACCTGATCTGTACCAGTAGTCTATAAATATTTGAATAATTCTGCTTTCCAGTTTTGACATTGTCTAAAGGAGGTAATCCTCTGGGTGTCAATCTGATGTTTATTTCGGTCTTCGGGGTTGATACTTAGGGGAATTATTTTCTCAACCAATGTCTAATGGGAACCAAGTCTTTGTCTTATCTGTACTCGCTTCCATCATTCGACTGTATCCTATCGATCGAATCTTCGAACTTAAGGTAGAAACTAATGGGTGTAAACATGTGTTTGAGACATGTTATGTTTGATGGTTGCAAGTGGATGCAAGTGGTTGCTTGTGGTTGCTCATGGATGCATATACACACACTAGGCACTAGATCGGCTCAAAAACACTCTCATACTGCATATGGATGTGTGTGCATTTTTCAATTTTTGTGGATGTAGAATGATTGACTCCTCACATGGATGTTGCATTTGGATGAATGGTTATGCACTCATATAGAAATGATGTGTATCAAATAGGTTTTCTTGCATACATATTTGGACTCATGACACTAACATGATTCGCATTAAGGAGGTCAACTGGATCAGTAGACCGCCTGATTTTGCATTAGATAAGAAACATATACACACACTTTGCATATGTTCATACGGCATTAGAAACCTTTTAAGGACAATGGATGCTTGTGATTGAATGGTTGAGTAGATGGATGTTGGATGTTAGGATACATTCTTCTTAACTTGAAGATTTCGGGGACGAAATCCTTTAAGGAGGGGAGAATGTAACACCCCGTATTTTTTGAGAATATTAAAAAAAATGGTTAATTTTGAAGAAGTTATTAAGCCTTGAAGTTTGTATGCGTATGAGAGAAATATATATAGATATATATAAAAATTAAATAAATAAACATGCAAAAAAGGTTCAAAACAGTGAATTAGTGGGGGAATAACCAAACCGGCCCATTTTTGAGGTCGACCCGAGCCTTGCTGGGTCGACTAGGGGTTAATCCAGGGTGTTTGGCTGTCATCCCATGGGCCGATTTGCTCAAATGCAGATTTTGCATTTGAATGGTTCTCATGATTCAGGGTTAATCTAATGGTCCTAAATAACTTCCTACACCTATATATACATCCCTAACCTAAACCTAAATCTCATATACAATTCTCTAGCCTCCATTGCTCTCTTCCTCTCTAAAAATAAATAAATCAAGGGCATCTCTACTCTGCTGAAACCTAAGCTAGGACTGGTGCTTCTTCTTCCTCCAATTCTGATTAGGATTAAAAGAGAACAGCTACAACACCTTTTTCTTTTAGAATCCAACCAAGGCAAGTGAAGTTATTTTCCGATATAAACTTTAATTATAATTGTGACATGATTGTAAATCTGAATGTGAGATTGTGTATGTTCTGTTGTGATCTATTTTATTCTATATCTCTTTCTTCTTTCTGTTCTATAGCCAGGCTACCGCGAGCCTGCGCCAAATCTCATAAGAGATTAACGCACGAACGTTAAACTTTGGGACAAATAATGAATGATGGCATAATTGGACATGGCTAATCTGTGACTAAAAGGACATAGCTTGTAAACTAGATTTAGATCTGTGCATATTCTGTGAATTGGAAGAAGAGGAACCATTGTATATTAACATGTGACATGAGACATTGGACATAACGCATATTTTTGAATTAAAGATCTGTTATAATTTAAAGTTATAGATTGTTGGGCATATTGTTTATATAGAGATTCATGATTTGGGATAAAAAGGGAATATGACTTAGGTGTGAAGATTTATGTTAAGATTTGATAACTATTAAATGTGAAAAACACCTAAGTGGGAGATTTTTGAATATATGACATGCATTGAAATCGATGGCTATATTTGGTATAATTTATATGTGAATCTTTTGTACTAGGCAAGTTTAACTAAATTTGAGACGTGTGTTATATGGTAAATTATGACCATAATCTGTGCCATGTAAATTCAATGCAAACGTGGGGTATATGATCATAATGTGAATCATGACAACTATTTAGGCATGCAAACTTAGGCCAAATTTATAATTAGGCAAGATATGTTTATGAAATTTTAAGGAATGATTAAGTCTGTTATATGGCCTAATCTGCTAGTTTTGTTATATTGCCTAATTTGCTAGTTCTGTTATATTGCTTAATCTGCTAGTTCTGCTATAATCTGCTATATCTGTTCATATACCAAATTTGTCATCTGCTAAGTCTGCTGAAGATGCCTAAACTGTTATATGCTAAATCTGCTAAACTGCGTAATCTGCTGAATCTGTTAAGTCGCCTAATCTGCTAAATCTGTTATCTGCCATATATGTGAGTTGATATATTTAGTCTGTTATTGACATAATCTGAATTGGCTATAATTATGAAAATTGACATGTATATTAGGCATGGGCATAAATGGTAAATTAATAATTAATTGGCCGCAAAGATAAACATGGCTGACTCGAGGTTAGAATGAGTTTGCGGCGTAATCCTGCCCGGAACCGCCCGGCACATCCAGTGGCCGCAAACAATAGGTTCTAATGTGAGAAGTTAGTCATAACGTGCTTGAAACCCGAGGTTAGACTCAGTTTGCGGCAGAAATCTGCCCGGAACCAACCGGCCTAACCAGTAGCCGCAAACTGTCAGTCTAATGTGAGAGGTCTGAGCATTAATATTTAATTAATGAAAATCTGAGATAAATATAATGTCTAAAACGTGTTGGGCGGGTAGGGTTAAACCCACTAGACTGATGAGTTTAATAAATCTGTTCCGTGAATCGGTAGGCCCAATTACAAAGTTAGACAAATCGGTAAATCTGTTAAATCCGTATATCTGATCCGTTAGTCTAAAACTTGTCTGACCTGTGAACTAGTTGATCTGAATTCTGTATGTCTGAACTTGTTAATCTGAAATCTGTTAGTCTGGGGACACAAGGATAGGAGGGGAATTACTTGTGTCATCTGTTGTTTGGGACCCATATATTAGTCAGTAACCCTTTCTGGTATCAAAACTTTGACCCAACAGTAGGTAGGGTCCGGGCACGCTTACCGAACTAATTATAAGCGGTTCATTATGATAATGGCGAGGGGTGTTGATGGTGCGTTCCAACCGGGTCATGTGCGTGCATGGATCTCGGTCTGCCTCTGAGGATGTAAGACGCCGTGACATCTGTAAATAGGTCTGTGTCATTCAAAGGTTGCCACTTTAGCGAATGATACACCCTTCGCTGGGGCTGGCACAGGGTATTTATGTATTAGGGAGCCGATCGCTTGGGGTAGGGTTTTAGGGTACACTTAGTTCTGTCTGTTTCTGTTGTTACCGTATGTTTCTGTTGGGTGGCAACACCTGTCTGTTTTTGCGTGGTACCGTCTGTTCGGGTGGTAAAGGCCCAATTACTAGTGTACAACTTATGCTACATTCGGTTTCTGTCTGTTTCTGATCGGGTGGTAAAGGCCCATTACTAGCGTGGAAATTATTCTGTACCTGTTTCTGTTTCAGTTTAGACATTAGGGTGACACCTAATTCTGTTATACTAGTATTAGTGCAGAGAAGTGTAAAGCAATAGCTTATATCATTCTGTTCTTCTGTCATATCTGCTACATCTGTTACAGTTATCTCTCATCCAGTTTTATTTTCATGTCATGTTATTATTATCTGTTCATAACTGAAAATCACTGGACTTGCCAGACTTTTGTCTGACCCTTGTTGTTTCGCCTCATTTCTTCCGTTTCCCCCAGGTTTTGTAGAAGGGAATACTCTAGCTTGATCCAGATTTCTTCCGCTTGCAGTGCTTAAAGTATGGCTTGTCTTCTTCTGTGGGGATTATGATTTTAAACTATGCATTCTGAAGGCTTTTGTACAAGACTGATATTTTGTACTTGAATTCTGATATTGTGATTTGAAAGGATGTAACCAAGCTTCTGTTGAAATAAAGTTATAAATTTTTCAAGTACTTTTTTATCTGTCTTGTAAGTTTCTGTTCTGTTTACTAAAATGCTCTACCAAAGTTAAGGCATTTCCTTGTGAGTGACCTTAACGGAGGTGGGATGTTACAACTACCTAGGTCGAGAAGAGGCAACACTAGCATTTGGGTAATAGTGGATAGGCTTACTAAGAGCGCCCACTTCATACCTATCAAGAGTAGAAGGACTGCCTCATCTCTAGCATCTCTTTATCTCAAGGAAATAGTTCGACTCCATGGGATACCCTCCAGCATTGTTAGTGACTGAGACCCTATCTTTACAAGCAAATTTTGGCAGAGTCTGCAAGAAGCTGTAGGCACACAGTTATGTTTGAGCACGGCCTATCACCCCCAAACCGATGGCCAGACGGAAAGGGTGAATAGAGTTTTAGAGGATCTTTTGAGAATTTGCGCTCTTGACTTTGGAGGGACTTGGGAGGATCACCTTCCTTTAGTGGAATTTGCCTACAACAACAGCTACCAAGCTACCATCGGTATGGCGCCCTTCGAAGCCTTGTATGGAAGACCGTGCAAATCACCAACTTGTTGGTGGGAGTCTACAGATAAACTTATACTTGGGCCGGACATGATTCGAGAGACTTCGGAGAAAGTGGACTTGATATGAAGGAGAATGAAGACTGCCCAAGACAGACAGAAATCCTACGCCGACAAAAGAAGGACCGACCTTGAGTTTGAGGTTGGGGACAGGGTTTTCCTTAAGGTATCTCCTTTAAGGAATGTTGTTCGCTTTGGATCCGCAGGAAAGCTAGCACCAAGATTTGTAGGACCGTTTCCTATCATCGAGAAGGTTGAGAAGATGGTCTATAGATTAGAGCTACCCGGGAGACTGGCCAGAATTCACAACGTCTTTCATGTTTCTCACCTCTAGAAGTGTTTGCATGAGTCTGCGGAGGTGGTGGAACCTAGCATTTTAGAAGAAGCCGAAGTGGAACGTGAAGCAACTGTGAGGAGAGTTCCAACCCGCATCTTAGGAACTGAAGTGAAAAAGCTATGCAACCGCGAAGTCAAACTCGTTAAAGTTCAGTGGAGCGACACCGAGGAAGACGCGACTTGGGAAACCGAGGACAAAATACGCGCTGCCTACCCTTTTCTTTTTTAGGGTACATCTTTGATCTCTCTTTTTCCTTAAGTTATGCCTTATCTATCTTTTTAGGTATATCTCCTCGGTCCTTTTCCTAACTCCTTAGGTAGAAAACAAATGGATGCAAACATGTATTTGAAAACATGTTATGGATGATGGTTGCAAATGGTTGCTAGTGATTGCTAATGGTTGCTCGTGGATGCATATACACACACACACCCTAGGTTTTAGATCGGCTCAGTCACTTCATATTGCATATTCATATATGTATTCTCATTTGTATATGGTTGAAACTTGATATGCTGTCATATGGTTGTTGCATTTGTATGAATAGTTGTGCACTCATGTAGAATTATGAGTAGGAAAAAATTTGCATACATAATGGATTCATGACACTTACATGATTCGCATTAAGGAGGTCAACTGAATCAGTAGACCGCCTGATTTCAGCATTAGATAAGGACATGTACACACACTATGCATACGATCATGAAGCATTAGAAGTCTTTTAAGGACAGTGGACGCCTGTGTTTGTTGGTTGAGTAGATGGACGGTTGGATGGTAGGATATACATTCTTCCTAACTTGAAGATTTCGGGGACGAAATCCTTTTAAGGGGGGAGAATGTAGCACCTCGTGAATTCTATAACATTAAGCTTCACAAATTAAAGTGTAATTAATTCTAAATGAAAGAATTAAGGTAAATGGGTTACGCCATTGCGTTCGTCTTGGAATTCTGCTTGAGATAGAGTCCGAGTTTGCGTGAATCGGACTCCGTATGAAGGAGATATGACCTTCAGAAGTTTCAGAATAAAATTTAAAATTCAAACAGCTCGGTTTCAAATTCGAAATTCAAAAAACAGGTTCAAACTGGGCTGGGTGGGAAAATTCCCGCCTAGGGACCAGGTCGACCATAGGGTCGACCATGGTGTCGACCTGGTCACCCCAGGTTGACCATAGCGTCGACCTGGGTGTCGACCTGCCAGTCGACCTACCTGGTCGACCTGGTTGGCTGGGTCTGGCTCGAATTTCTATGGCTCGGTGTGTCATTAGGGCTGACATGTCACCTCTTGATTGGCTCTTTGAACTTTGTACAGTCTTGGTTCCTCCTGTCTTCATCTGACAGCTCAAAACAATTTAAAAATCTATAAATACACCCTAAGTCCCAACTAAAAATTCACACAAAAAAAAAGATGGGTGTCGTCATGCTGCCAGGAAGGAATTGAGTGTAGCCGTCAAGAGAGAGGAGCTTAGAGACGAATCAAATTAAGAAGAAGACTAAAGCTTAATCAAATTAATCAACGCAACGTTAATCTACCCGAAGGGACGCATCTCAATTTCAGAATTCAGAATCCAGAATTCAAGATTCTACATTCGTTGTAAGTATAGTGACCTTTCAGAATATGAATAAAAACTGTGACATGATTCGATGTAAATGAAAATAGAATTATGTTATTGTATGATAATGATATAAATTCTGTGTATTGTAATGATTCTGTCATGACTTGTGTATTGATATTTGTGGCCTAAATTGATTGATGCAAGCCTATTGAACAATTGTATATGAAAACGTTGGCACTTGCAAGTTTGTGGCAAAAACTAGAATTTGATCCCTTTATGTTTATGTCTATGGTATGGACTATATGCATTCTCTGAGTCTAAATTAAGGCTTATGTAAACATATTCTAGATTTGAGACCTTTATGCCTACATGACCGAAAATCTGTGAACACATTCTTATGTTTATTTGCAAGTATAATTGGATCTATGTTAAGTATCGTTTGGATTTCATAAACTGTGCAAGTTCATGTTGAAATAGGTTATATGATTAGATGTTAAAATTGGACATTTTGGTGAATATACAACATGTTAGTTTTGGGATTGACATTATGCCAAGTTAAACATGTTTATACCCAAGTTTGTATAAGCCTAAACTATGCCATTTCATATGTCACCTACCTAATTAAACTTTGGTTTGAATGCAAGTTCACATGACCCATATTATATGTTAGTTGAATCGCTAAATTGCAAGTTCATGCACCACACACCTTTATGTGAAATATTACATGTTCTTGATTTCCCCTTTTTCTCACATTTATAAAGTTGGGCTGAATTGTGTCGAGGCCAACACTTGTTATAATGTTGCGAACTTACAAACAGGGGGTAATAAAGTTGGGTGTAAAACATGAAAAATATATGTTGGCATGGTTGGCACATGCCAACGACAATAACATTTAAGCGGTATGAATTGTTATACCCAAGAATAAAGGACATGACATTTACATATAATTGAGAAGTGATAAAATGTGTAAATTTAGAAAACACTGTATGCTTAACCCGAGGTTGGATTGAGTTGTGACGTAAACCTGCACAGACCCGCTCGGCTGTCCAGTAGTCACAACAATACCTATCCAATGTGGGTGGTTATGCATTGAGCCCAATAAGGACCCGAGGTTAGACTGAGCTACGGTGTAAACCTGCCCGAAACCGACCGGCACATCCAGTAACTGTAGCAATATCTGTCTAATGTGAGTGGTCAGGTGCTTTAAGAGTCTAAGGACAGATGGTAGGGTTAAGTCAACTATAAACACTTAACCAAATTCAACATGTTAACAAGAATTGATGGGTGGGGTTAGGTAAATACGGACACTTAACCACTTAACATGTTTGACTAGAAAACCCTAGTAACGAGGGACCCATTTCAACAGTAACCCAAGTTAGGTATCATGGTACCCTGAAACTAGGCAGGGTGGGGCACGATTATTGGGCTGATTGTAAGCGGTCAAAGCGACGGCGGTGGGTGCAACAGTGTAGTTTCTAACGGGGTGCGGGCGTCCACACACTCCGGAGCAGACAAACAGGGCACTGGGGGCACCAGTAGTATAACCTATGCCTTCTAGAATTGTGTCATGGCCGCCACCATGGGTCTTGATACACCCCATGGTGGGACCAGCATAGGTATCTACAACTCTTGGGGGTCGTATAACACATGCTTACGCGAGTAGGAGCCAATCTTTAGAAAATGGGGATCACTTCACCCTCAGCATAGGGTGCCAGTTAGAATAAGCTCAAGTAGGTGCAGAGATATAGTGTAGGTGCGATAGTACATTCGATTCTAAACGACACTTCCTTAGCTTGTGACACTTGCCCGTTTTCATTTTATATCTATCATGCCCTTTTCTTATTTACATACTGAAGAGTTACTAGACTTACTCAGGCTTTATGTCTGACTCTATTTTCTTTTCGTCTTCTTTTCTTTCGTTCCCCCTCCCCCAAGGTCCACAGGGAGGAAACAACCCAGCTTAGTACTCTTTTGCAAGCTTCAAGACGGTAGACGTATGGTTTGATCTCTTTTGCTCGTATCATGGATTTGGATATCACTATGGGGATTTTTGTTACTTTTATTTATGTTTTATGCTTCTTTAATAATCAAGACAGTAATGAGGTTGTAATGATTGGAAGTATTTTGAGAGAACTATGGAAATGTTTTGTTTGAACACGTATTGATGAAATAAAAGTAAGTTTGGTTTCCGCTGTTTAAAATATGTGTATTTATATCTGTCTTGTGTTTATCTGTGGCTTTTACTTATAAACCTCCACCAAAGTTAAGGCATTCCCTTTGTGAGTGACCTTAACGGAGGTGGGGTGTTTTAATGACAAGGTAACATGATAGAGTGTATACGCTTCCCCAATGATTAGTTTGCACTATCACTAGTATAACTAGAGTGAGATGATCCCTTCCACTATAAGGTGGTAGACTTAGGCGTACGTCCGAATGTATCCTAACTCCTACCCTAATCGATCGGCTCCCTAATCCGAGTTGATACTCTGTGTCAGTCGCACCGTAGGATGTATCACGTCCTAAATTGGCAACCATTCGATGATATGCACAGCCCCATATCTACAGGTGTCGCGGTCGTCTTATCCCCCTCTGCTTGGCCCATACACACACATGACCCGGTCGGTTTGCTCCGCCCACACCGTCCTCCACGTTTGGATCTCTTACAATTAGTTCAGTAAGCCTGCCCCTTCTCCGACCTAGTTCGGAGTACTTTGTTTGATACCTACTCCGGGTTACTGACTGAAACGGGTCTCACACAATATGATACAAGCTCTCCCCTTTGTTTTGTATCCCCCACTAGGTTTTCTACAGGTTATATTTACCCTAAAGGGTGTCTTTAATTATATAACCCAATCTTTCTACCGGTTATGCTTGCCCATAGGTGTCTTTAATACATAACCCCCAATTGGTTAAGTTTCGTGGGCCTGTATTAAATATTACCCACCCTTCAGATATACTAAACTTAACCCTCCCATTGTTCAACCATGTTTACTTAAGCCCTATTCATGTTTATGTTCACCCAATCCCTATGGATTCAACTAGATTAAGTATTCAATTCCTTACCATGTCCATATATGGTTTATAATGGACTAGACCTACCACATTAGGCCTACAACTTGTGGTTGCTGGATATGTCGGTCGGGTCCGGGCTGATTTCTTCTACAAGTTGGGCCTAACCTCGTGTCTTAGCCCGTTTCGTATTTGTGCACTTAGACCCCTCGCATTAGATTTAACATTTGCGGTTGCTGGATAAGCCGGTCGAGTCCGGGCCGACTTCCACCACAAATGCAATCTAACCTCATGTCATAAGTGCAGTTACAGTTTCTAATTACTGTAATCCTAAGCATTTTAACCAATTAATTACCTATGTCTAATAGGTGTTCATGCCCATTTACCCAATTATATTCATAGTGAATTATATGTCCAAATTCATATTCATTATACAAATTATGCCAATTCTAATATTTTTCCCCCGTTCCCTAACTAATGCATTCGCATATATTTGGCGACATTCCTAGGCTAGAAAGTAGCCTAGCCATAATCAAAAAAAGGGAAAGGTGATGGGAAGATGACAATAGCGATTATTCTAACATAACTGGCATAAATATATATATACTGGCATAGACATGTAATTGGCATATTAATAAGGTGGACATAAAAACAGATCTAGTGAACAGGTGATGATAAAACTAGATCTAACATAATAAGGATGTTCTAATAGGCATGAAAAGATCTAAATAAGGATTCGTATGTCTAATTGATGACATATCTAGATTAACCACCACATGATAGGTACAAGATGATTTAGAGGGAGAATTAGATCTAAACAAGATTTTAACTGTCCAAATAATGGCAGATCCAAATTAACCATAAACATAGATAAAGGTTAAGATCCACATATGTGACATGATAAATTAACTATAAGAGAATTAGACCTATAAAAATAGATCTAGCATGAGAAAGGTTAAGATCTAAGAATATCACTGATTAATAATCTATAACAGATCCAAATCACAGTCATATCACATTTACTTTTTAGTCATTTAAATCTAAAAATGACTAAACTCACAGTGTTTAGATTTTAGACGACAGAAGAGAAATTATTGGTGTTGAATCTCGGATCTAAACTCGAATCTCTAACTGATTAGCTTTAGCTGATAGTTGCAGAAGAAAAGGATTCGGTTCAGTTCGGGCACCGACAGCGTTTGGCCTCCATTGATTTTTAGTGAAGAAAACAAGAGAATTGTTGAACAAAAATGTTCATTTTCGTCAAATTGGAAGTAGATGCATATGCTAGCCGTCAGTTGAAACCGCTTGAGAAAAGATACCCCACTCATGATCTTGAATTGATGGCTATTGTATTTGCTTTAAAGATATGGCGGCATTATCTCTTGGGTGAGAATTTCGAATTGTATACTGATCACAAATCCTTGAAGTATCTGTTCACCCAAAGAGATTTGAATTTGAGGCAGCAACGTTGGTTAGAATTTCTTGCGGCCTATGACCTGGACATCCTATATACTCCAGGAAAATGTTCATGTTTTAGAAATAAAACATGACTACATTAAAAATTCACCTTTTTAATGAAATGTAAGAAACTAGGAAAAAGAGAATTTTCAATAAAAATGAAAATTAACATTTTATTGGCGATGCATATATTAGGATTTATATGCATTGAAAAAAAAAACATTTTATCGGCAATGCATATATTAGAATTTATATGCATAGTTAAAATGAC
This sequence comes from Allium sativum, assembly GCA_030737875.1. NCBI lineage: Eukaryota > Viridiplantae > Streptophyta > Magnoliopsida > Asparagales > Amaryllidaceae > Allium > Allium sativum. The sequence goes on along the minus strand of CM060919.1, from coordinate 790,020,375 downwards.
ATTTTTATTTTAAAATGCACATATTAGAATTTATATGCATAGTTAAAATGACATTTTTATTTACAATGCATATATTAGAATTTATATGCATGGTTAAAATTACATTTTTATTTACAATGCATATATTAGAATTTATATGCATAGTTAAAATTATATTTTTATTTACAATGCATATATTAGAATTTATATGCATAGTTAAAAGTACATTTTTATTTATAATTCATATATTAGAATTTATATGCATAGTTAAAATGACATTTTAATTTTACAATGCATATATTAGAATTTATATGCATAGTTAAAGTAACATTTTTATTTACAATGCATATATTAGAATTTATATGTATAGTTAAAATGACATTTTTATTTTACAATGCTGATATTAGAATTTATATGCATAGTTAAAGTAACATTTTTATTTACAATGCATATATTAGAATTTATATGCATAGTTTAAATGACATTTTTATTTACAATGCATATATTAGCATTTATATGCAATGTTAAAATATCATTTTATGAACAAGGCATATATTAGATTTTATATGCAAAGTTAAAATATCATTTTATTGACAATACGTACATTAGAATTTGCAAGAATTATTTTATTTGTAAAAACATACACCGAAAACTTTATACAAATAAAATATTCCTTTTTATTGGTTAAAGTTAAAAATAGAAATACAAATAAAAATTAGTTTTTATTTGTCATTGGCTTAATCGTTAGGTAAATAAAATATATTTTATTTGACATTGTAAACATGTAGAAATGGTTATGCCAATAAAAACATTCTTTTATTTGGCATGTTAAACACGTTAGTGAAATCGTCGAATGGTTTGTATTTATATATAATTATATATATAAATATAAATTAAAATTAAACGAATCACGCGCGGTAGTACGCGTTTCGGAATTGTAACTTTAAATGATTATACCGAAAGATCCGTCCGTCGGATTTTCCCAAAACTGGAACCTTTAGGACCGCTTTGGGAAGATCTTTCCACCGATATAAATTTTGTTAAAATCCAACAGCTAGATTTTGAGATATATGTAAATCAAATTTTGATAATAACAGGGCCAGGGCCGCCAATTGACCTGAAGCGTCATTGAATTAAATTGAGCTATTTTTATATAAATAAAAATAGCGATAAATCGTTATTAAATACTATTAACGATATGAAATGGTTTTAAATTATATATATGCGAGAATTATTTGAAAAGACCGAGTTCAATCTCATTTTAAATAATTATATGATGATTTAAATCGAAGATATTAAAGACGGCGATTGAAGACCGACAATCTTCACATCGAATGGATAACTACTGATGCCCAACATTGGTTAGCTCCCAGTAAAGAGTTAAAGTGGTAGTTGTCCGGACGTGCTTGTTGATTGTTCGGATAAGTGAGCACCTCTCTTCCGTATTCGACATACGGGACGAGGAATAAGGTGACTCCGGTTTCGTTCAGACCCAGAATGGACTTGTAAATGGATGTGTGTCTGACATTGGATTTCATTCCATGCAAATTGATTACTATTTAATATATAACTGATTGGTGGCGGAGAATTTATTCTCTTGCTTAACACCCTTCTTTGAGACGCACGAGCTTAGAGGTTATATATTAGTAGTTTTCGATTGCATGGCGTGAATTGTCAATGTGGCATGCCAAGATGCAATTGATCAAGGCTTTTTGTTGAAAAGCAGAGCCTTGTGGTTGATGATCAAAGCATAGCCTATTTTGGCACAGTTTTGTTTATAGCATTACCTCGCGAGCCTCACACCTCGGTAAGAGTCAGAAACGGGACAAGGGAATGCAGAGAGTGCGCACGTTTCTTTGTAGCTAGAAGTGGTATCAGGGTTTTGCAAGCCCTAACATTTTACTTATGTGGTTGATGGATTATGAGGCGCCTCGGATTTATTGATCGATAGTGACCGAATTATAAGTTCACTAGGACCGGGAAACGTGTGTTCAGGAATTGCCAATCCACTAAAGTATTTGTGGACCAGCCCTGCAGGATCCAAGGGTTGCCCATAGGTGTGATCCTGAGACATTGCTAGAGTGTCTCGAATCGGTAAGGAGATCGTCCCTAGCCTTGACTCAAGACGGAAATCCAATTTCCAATACGACATTTCGGTTTTGATTGTAAACCTATATATGGCGACATAGTATATGGTATCTATGCCGTCTAAGATTGATGTATTTACTTTGAAGTATTTTAAAACTAATAAGACACAAATAATAATATTAAAATATTATTTTCTACGTATCAAGCATGTTTGATCATTATAAGGTATAACTCTATCCTCCAGTTTGCGTTGCATTGGGTGATGGGGCTTGAGTCTTATAATAATTTCATTTTTTAAAAAACCATTACGTTGTTTTAAATAAAAAATTATTTAACTTATGCACTGGCAATCCAATGGAGTAAACCCATTCCGCGTTAGCGGCGTGTTCCTGTGATTAGCCATATTGTTATTTAAGTTAGAAATGATTTCTCATACCAATCCCACAACTTACTCGTAGTTTGTTTCACTTTGCAAACTCGGGTGCCCTTTTTTCACATGGGCAGCCAAGTGATAGGTTTAGGTATTATGGATACATTCTGGATTGGAGCGCGCTTAAGTAAAGAAGATGAAGAACATTTCTTTTTTTATCTTTTCATTGCCTTTGAGACATTTAGACATTATTGATCTATGATGTATTTGATGGAGTTGAGACTTATTTCTTTTTACTAAAACTTCTATTTGCTAAGTGTATCCTGTAACTGTGCACTCTAATGTCTTTGATGTGTGACATTGATGACATTCCTATTTCCGCTGCAATGATTTATGTGTTACGATGTTATCTAAGATTTTCTTTTGTTGTAATTATGTTATATTCCTATGATTATCCTTACTTTCGTACTATAGAAGTTTGGGGTTGGGATCGACTCCCCTGGGATGGTAAAATTGCCGCTTCTTTATTTTCGGATTTCAAACTGTTTTCTGATTTTATATATATAACTCGTCTGCGCGTATACAAACTTCAAACCTTCATAACTTCCTCATACTGTGTCCGTTTTACGCAAAATAAATGTCTATCTTGACTAGAATTTAGAGATGAACACAATGGTGCAATCCGTTTTCCTTAACTCTGAATATTAAATTAATTATTATTTAATTTATCCTCTTCTAGTGTTGTTAAAATTACGGGATGTTACTTTCTCCCCTACTCAAAGGATTTTATCCCTGAAATCTCTAAGTTGAGAAGAATGTATATCCTGTCATCCACCATCCATCTACTCATTCACCAATCACAAGCATACATTGTCCTTAAAGATTTTTAATGCTTGTATAAGCATATGCAAAGGTGTGTGTATATGTCCCAATACTAATGCTAAGATTAGGCGGTCTACTGATTCAGTCGACCTCCTCAATGCAATGTATGTTAGTGCCATGAATCCAATATGTATGCAAATAATCCTATTATAGCATGTAAATTCTATATATGTGCACAATCATTCGTCCAAATGCACATCCATATGCTAATACATCCATTAAAGAAACGAAAAATGCACACACATCCATATGCAGTATGAGAGTGATTGAGCCGACCTAGTTCCTGTGTGTGTGTATATGCATCCAGAGGCAACCACTTGCATCCATCAAACATAACATGTCTCAAACACATGTTTACATCCATAGGATTCCTATCTAAAGGTCGAAAATACTATTGATAGTACATACTCAAATGATAGAAACAACATAGATAAAACTTTGGAAAGGTAGTTAAGAACATACCCTCGTAAAGGAAAGGGTACGAAGCACGAACCTTGTCTTCGGTCTCCCAAGTCGCATCCTCTGGGTTATCTCCCTATTGAACCTTTATCAGCTTGATTTCTTTATTGTGTAGCTTCTTAACTTCTGATCCAAGAATAAGGGTAGGAACTCGTCTAATTGTTGCCTCCTGTTCCACTTCTACTTCCTCTAATATACTTGGCTCAACAACTTAGGCGGTGTCATGCAAGCATTTCCGCAGATGAGAAACGTGGAAAACATCATGAACGCTGGATAGATTTTCTGGGAGCTTTACTCTATAGGCCATTTGGCTGATCCTTTAGGTTATGGGAAATGGTCCCACAAATTGGGGTTTCAACTTCCCTACAGATCCGAAGCAAACCACATTCATCAGAGGTGATACTTTAATAAAAACTAAGTCTCCCACTTCAAATTCGATGTCACTCTTTCTCTTGTCTGTGTAAGATTTCTGACTATCTTGGTTTGTCTTCATCCACCGTCGAATAAGATGAATTTTCTTGGATGTTTCTCTAACCATATCAGGTCCAAGTAATAATCTTTCTGTAGATTCCCACCAATAAGTTGGTGATCTACAGGGTCGTCCGTACAATGCTTCAGAGGGTGCCATACCAATGCTAGCTTGATAACTGTTGTTGTAGGCAAACTCTACTAAAGGAGGATGCTCTTCCCAAGTCCCTCCAAAGTCCAGGATACACAACCTTAAAAGATCCTTTAGAACTCTGTTCACCCTCTCCGTCTATCCATCGGGCTGAGGATGATAAATGGTTCTCAAACACAACTGTGTACCTAATGCTTCTTGCAAGCTCCTAAAATATTCACTGGTAAAGATGGGGTCATGATCGCTTACGATGCTGGAAGGTACCCTATGAAGGCGGACTATCTCACGAACGTAAATTGCTGCCAACCATGATGTCGTCCTCTTACTCCTAACTGGAATGAAATGAGTGTGCTTAGTGAGTCTATCCACGACGACCAAGTACTGGTGTTGCATTTCTTCGATCTAGGAAAATCATCTGAAATCCATAGAGACGCTCTCCCATTTCCACTGAGGAACCTCTAAAGGATGATGTAAACCACCGGGCATCTTTTGCTCAACTTTAACTTGCTGGCAAACTAAACATTGAGAAACAAACTCTGCCATATCTTCCTTTATCCCAACCCAAAAGAAAATCCTCTTCATGTCTCTATACATCTTATCACCGCCTGGATGAATAGTCATCTTAGAATGGTGGGCTTCATCTAGGACTTCCTTTATCAAGCTTCCAGTTTGAGGCACACAAATCCTTCTGTCTCGTCGCAACCACCCCTTTCGTCTATGGAATATCTACTGAGGTGACTAGAAGACTCCCCTTTCCTGAGCTTATTCATGATGTCTAAAATTTGTGGGTCACTTTTTTACGAAGCTCCTATCTGATCCATAAGAGTTGGTCGTATTTCTAGTGATGCAAATAAATCAGGCAAAATCTCTATGGAGGGTCTAAAATCAAAAGTTGATATGAACTCCAGGCTCTTCCTCTCCATAAACAGAGGACTTAAAGCCATCCTCTGCCAACTTAGTGTGTCGGCCACCACATTACCCTTGCCAGGGGTATAAGCAATTTCAAAATCATAAGAAGATAGGAACTCTATCCACCTTTATTGCCTTAAATTAAGGTCCTTCTGCGAGAACAAATACTTGAGAGATTTATGATTGGTATATAACTCGAACTTCTCTCCAAGTAAATAATGACGCCACGTCTTGAGCGCGAATACTATGGTAGCTAGCTCTAAATCATGGATGGGGTAGTTTTTTTCATGAACTCTCAACTGCCTGCCCTTATAACACACTACTTTTCCTTCTTGCATCAGAACTGCACCAAGCCCAGTACCACACGCATCAGTATAAACAGTAAACACGTTATTCCCATCAGGCAAGGTGAGGAATGGGGCTGTTGTTAAAGCCCTCTTCAGTCGTTAGATAGCCACATCACAATCTATATCCCATGAAAATGCCAAGTTCTTCTTCGTCAGCATGGTGAGTGGGGCTGATATCTTTGCGAAGTCCTTATTGAACTTCTTATAATAGCCTGCCAATCTAAGAAAACTTCTCACCTCTGTTGCATTTTTCGGAATTTTCCAATCTTGCACTATAACCACCTTTGCGGGATCTATAGCTATCCCTTCTTTGAAGACCACATGTGTAACGTACCAAAAATTTTCGACTTAGAAAATTCGACATACAACACCATGTCGAGTATTCAAACATCGAAAACGCCGGATAGTCCATGAAAGAAATTAGAGGTTGAGAATAGATAAGATAGAAACTTAGAATAGAAGAAGAAGAAGAACACAACATCAGAGTAACATGAACCTCGCAGCGGAATGAATAACATATAATATATATCATAACTTTGAAATATAAATTTGTACTTGAATATACATATCATTTCCAAAGTACAGCACTTACAACACAGCGGAAATAAACAATAGCTATATGATCCTGAAGCCTCCTGCTCCATCTCTTCAAGTATATGTAAATCCCGACTACTTAACTGCCCATTGGGCACCCAAGAGTTTAGGGAAACAAAACAAAATAAACTCCGGGTCAGTTATGGGACTGGTATGAGTAAAACAGTTTGACCCATTAAACAATATCTCATAAGACCACGCCGTATAACGGAACAAGTTTTTCCCTTATGAGAATCCAAAATAAACTTTATATCAAAACTCATTGATATTATAATAGTGTCTATCAACCACAATATAATAATCATCTAGCAGAAACGCTTTCATCTCACGTTCTACATATATTGTATGTAATCAAAACCGCAAGCACGTATTGGGTAATAGATTTCCAACTATGACAAGGTATGGAACCACCTTTCGCTAGTGTACCTCTAGAGAGGAACACAATGGGTTCAACAAGTACATCTTGCAACCCGGCCACACAAGACCGACCACTCATTTCGCTTGAGTGTATCGAATGTATATCACCAATAGTTGGGATCTGCAACCGTTTCCTGAATGGGACAACATCGACAATAGATTTTTAGAAGTAAATGAAACTCTAGATCAAGTGATTATACACCATAATAGGTGCGACCTACATAGCCATGCTGCCTGCCCGATTTTTGTCATTTCCGGATGTGAGGCTAGAACCTACGCTTATCTTTTACATACCATATCTCCATTTACTTGGAATACCACATCGTCATACCCACCAAATCACAAATTGATTTCCCTAAAAATACAACGGGTGTACAACTAAGAGAAACGAATTCCTCTGCCACCAAACGTAACTACGTTTGAAGAGATCAATTTACGCGATTATTTAGATATACTCTGTCAGGCATTCGTCCATACAAGTTGTCCAGGGACTGAACAAACCGAAGGCATTATTCAATATATCCATCTTTGGCAATCTTTACCTAAAATTTATACAACAGCCCTTGCATTTTACTCCGTCATCAATTATCATGGCATATATGATTCACAACGCTTATGCCAATACGGAGTGGTTATTCGGATAATAATCCAACTGGTTTCTCCATGTTAACAACGTTAAAATGGTCAAAACTTTGATAGTCTGTGATTTAACTATCAAAGAAAAACACGTGTGCAAACAACGATATTACTTCCAGATGGAAATTATATCGATCAATCATCATTTAACATTTATCACTTTATTTAACTTATTCATTTTTCATCTCCTGTTTCCATATATTCAACATTTCTTATTTTCTAAATTTAGAAAATATATGTTATTAACTATGGAAAACATTTCCATTTCTTGTTTTCTATATTAGAAAACATATATGATTCTTATTTGGAAAATATTTCCAAAGCTCCTTCATTTGGTTTAAACAGATGTTTAAATAAAACATCGCGACGCCAATTCAAACCATTACACTCATTAACTAAATTTACCTAACCATCCTTCACTATCAAACCTTACCCATTCCTTAGTTAAGAAGGAAGTCAATCAAGTTAGGGTATAATTACCTCTCAGACCTTAACTGAACAACGTTTTTACTTCGGAGTAGACAAAGTTTATCTTTTAAACCTTTAACAAACTTCCTTACGTAACTCTCGAGTTCTATTTACGTATCCATTTCTTTATTGAAAATATTTATTATAACGATAATGTTATAATCCCTACTTTCGAGATATCTAACTTCAATTTTAACTTTTATTCTTTAATGTGAATAAATAAATAAAAACCTAATTTATAAATAAATAAATCTTGATTTAAACACCGAAAAGTATAAGTACTTTCCCGAATTCGATATAATCGAATTCGACGATTAACTCCCTTCGAATAACTAATATTCGATTAGCTCACTTCGAATAACTAATATTCGATTTTCTCTCTTCGAATAACTTATATTCGATTATCCCTCTTCGAATAACTTATATTCGATTAACTCACTCTTTCGAATAAACTATATTCGATCTCTTTCTTTTGAATACGCTATATTCAATAATCTCCTTTCAAATAACTTATATTCAATAATCTCACTTTCGAATAACTAAATTCAATTAACTCCTTTCGATTAAGCTACAATCCGTAACTCCTTTCGATTTAACATCAATTAACTCCCTTCGATTGAACTAACATCGATTAACTCCTTTCGATTAAACTATAATCGATTAACTCCTTTCGATTTAAACTAACATCGATTAACTCCCTTTGATTGAACTAACATCGATTAACTCCCTTCGATTGAACTAACATCGATTAACTCCCTTCGATTAAACTATAATCGATTAACTCCTTTCGATTTAAACTAACATTGATAACTCCTTTCGAATAAACTATATTCGACTAACACCTTTAACTCTATTCGAATAACTAATATTTGACTAACTCCTTTAACTCTATTCGAATAACTAATATTCGAGTAACTCCTTTGGATTGACTCATTTGGATTAACTCGGTTTGATTAACTCATCTGGACTAACTTAACTTAATTAACTCGACTTATTTAACTCAACTTGATTAACTCCTATCGAATAACTAATATTCGATTTAAATCTAATTGAATAACTAATATTCAATTAATCCTAGTTCGATTAACTATGTTCAGTTTACTCTATCTGGTTAACTCTAACTGATTAACTCTAATTGGTTAACTTTAACTGGTTAACCCTAACTGGTTAACTCTAATCAATTACTCTATTTGGTTAACTTTAATTGATTAACTCTTTTTGGTTAACTCCTTCTCGAATAACAAATATTCGATTCACTCTTCGTCCATATTCAGTTTCAAATATCGATGTTGAAATTTGATTCTTGCTTCTCTATATAAGTCCGGACTTATATATTCCATTTATCCAATGATAAATATTTTACTTAATTTATAAAATATTATTTATAAATTAATCTGCTCCATTTATCTGTTTACTTCTTTATATAAGTTCAGACTTATATATCTTTATTTATCCAGTGATAAATATTTTATTAAATTTATAAAATATTATTTATAAATTAAACTTCTCAATTTATCTGTTAAAACAGATTATATTCAATAATCTTCTTTAAATCCATCACTCGTATTCCTTTTAATCATTCTATTTATTTAACAAATAAATATTTCTTTTAACATTCTATTTATTTTCTAAATACATATTCCTTTTCACTTCTATTTACTTTCTAAGTAAATATCCTTTTTATCCTCTATTTACTTTCTAAGTAAATATCCTTTTATAAAATTCTTTTAGTTTTATAAATATTTTATTTCAATGCACAGTTTGAAATCTTACTCTATATAAAATCTTTCGATTTTATATAATATTTTCTTTCAATATTTCTTCTTGTATTTAACAGTACCAAATAACAAGACCGTTGTCATTATAATCAATCACAGATTATACATCACATCATATAACACAATATATGAACAAAACAGTATTATAAATATTAAGGAACCCAGTTGGGTCCCTCCAACCTGTTTCCCTGCATCACAGATGTTAAACAACACGAATATAAAATATTCAGATAAACATAATCAATATTTGATTTAGGATTTATATATATCGTTATCTATATTTCAACCAATACACAAGCAATTCAACCAAACAGTTAACACACAGCAATCAACAGATAATTATCAGTTCTAAGAATATGTTATAAAAATATAACTATTCAGAGTTGGTGAGTTTTACTCATATTTCGCGTTAACCGTTAAATAACGATTTGCATCTGTTGATTCAGACGGACAATTTATTTTGCAATAAATTGTAATGAGCTTAAATTCACTCCCAGTCAGTTCCATGGTGTAGCCGTCGTCCATACGATCCCAAAGGATCTAACCGTTCGCAATTTTGACATTGCATGAATACGTTATGACATTTAAAAGTTAATACACTTGAAACTTTATATTTAAACTTAATTAATATTTTCTTGGGCTTTACCATCGTATATAGGCCCACTTGTCCAAATCCATTCTGAAACACCCCACCTCCGTTAAGGTCACTCACAAAGGGAATGCCATAACTTTGGTGGAGGGTTATAGGTACAAGACACAGAAAAATTTACAAGACAAATAAATATAAGCAGCGAAAACCCAACATTTATTGCATACGTAGTTCAATACAAAAGCATTGCATCAAATTGTGTCAAAATAACTTCCAAAACATTACACCATAATTTCTGTCTTGATTATTTAATAAAGAAGCATAAACTATAAATAAAATTGCATAAATCCCCAAGTGTAGTGTTCAAAAGCCATAGCCAAGGTGAGAGAGTCCCAATCATACATCTACATTCTTAAAGCTTGCAAAGAGTCTAACTAAGCTGGAGTATTCCCTCCCTGTGGACCTGGGGGGGAGGGGACGAAAGAAAACGGGTCAGACAATAAGTCTGGTAAGTTCAGTGATTACTAGTATTTAAACAAGGAAAGGGACCATGACAGTAATAACAGAACATAGGACAATACCCTAATATAAGATAAGAGGAACATGTGATCGCACCCATTACTATAGTCTCTGCACCTACTTAACCATTGGTTCAACCAGCCCCACGTGTTCATAACAAACGATCCCCTTAATGATCGGCTCCTACTCGCATGCATTCATATCCTGTGTCATTCGGCCTCGCTTGACTGTAGATACATGTGTTGGTCCCACCATGGGGTGTATTAGTCCCTCTGGTGGCAACCCGACATGATTCAAGATGCACAGTGTATACTACTGATGCCCAGTGCCTGCTTTTTCCACTTCGAAGTACGTGCATGCTCGTACTTCGTCGGAACCTACACTGACGCACCAACTGCCGACGTTTTGACCGCTTACAATCAGCCCGGTAATCGTGCCCCACCCTGCCTAGTTCAGGGTACCATGATACATCATGTGGATTACTGCTGAAATGGGTCCCCGTTACTAGGGTTTTCTAATCAACATGTTTATTTGGTTAAGTGTCCAAGTTTACCTAACCCCACCCATCTGTTTAGTTAACATGTTGAATCGGTTAAGTGTTTCCCTAATTGACTTAACCCTACCAATCCTGACTTAGCTTTAATTTATTCATTAAAGCACCAACCACTCACATTAGACAGGTCTTGTTGTGGTCACTGGATATGCCGGTCGGTTCCGGGCAGTTTTACACCACAATTCAGTCTAACCTCGGGTTAGGCATATTCGTCTTTTCTAAATCCATATATTTTCTATATATGTCTAATTCTATATGTAAATTAATCTTAATTTAATCATGCCATAATTATCCTTTGATTATGCTCACAATAAATGGTATATCAAATATACCATTTTATGAACAAATCTATGCCATGAAATTTTCATATTTTCCCATCGCTATCCCCGTGGAACGTACGCATGTATCACATAAAATGTTGAGCTAGTAAATTAGCCCAAACCCATAAATAAAAGGGGTAATAAACAAGGGACATGAAATAAACACAAAATAGCATACATTTATCTTATCATGTGTAACTTGGCATAGAAGTATCATTAACTTAATTAAATGGGTAAAGGTGAACTTGTGACAAAGTTGGATCTAATTGTCATGTAAACTTGATATAGGTCTAGCATGGAGGTTTAACATATAAACACAATTTTAAACTACAACTTAGCATATTAACTTATGTATGTCAAAACATAAGAAAGATACTATAATCATATTTAAATCACAACTTAGCATGATAACTTATGTGTGTTAAACATAAGAGAGCTATTATAAACATATTTAAATTACTACTTAGCATGATAACTTATGTGTTAAAACATAAGAGAGCTACAAATCCAGTCTTGCAACATAAATAGATTCAACTTAACATGGTTCTAAATATACATGAATGTTGATCTAACATGTAAGCATGTGCTTTAGATCATAAACTTGCAAGTAACCACCAAACTATAACATGACATGTTTCACCATTCAGTTGGCATAATACGTTCATTTCCCAATCATAATAGATCCCAATATATAAAATATTGTATGTTCATCACCACAAGCATATAGACATGATCAATCGCAATGGTAATTTAAGATAAATGAGAATCAAACTTTATTTACCTTATACATAAGCATCATTCTATATTCGAATTACAACATGTCATGATTCATTTAAAAGAACGTTTAAATCTACGTAATAACCAACTTACAAACTAAAAAGGAATTCTTGATTTTTGAAATATGAATTCTGGAATTGGTATGCTTGCCTTTGATGTAGATAGTTGAATTAGATTACTTTAATTTGATTTTGATTCAGGTTTTTATCTTGTCTTTGAATTGAAAGCGGTGATGGCTACTCCAAGTTCTCTATTGACGGCATGATAGCTCCAGGATTATTTTTGTGTGATTTTTAGGTTGAGCGTTGGGTTTTTTATATAGAATTTCAATTTAATTAGAGCAGTCGGATGATCCTAGAGTTAACCACAACCATTCAGTCAGGATAGGGTGACACCTCAGCCCTAATGACTCAGCAAGGAGTAGAAAGGACTCAGCAATGACTCACAATATGGATCAGATCACACCAGAAAGCTGTGCAGGCTCGAGCCCGGCCTGGGAACACTTGGCAGGTGCGCCAGTGCAATTTTTGTACTGGCGCACTTCCCAAGTGCACCGGTGCATATATATATTTTTTCTTCTTTCTTTCTTCTAGTTTTCTGCTTAACTTCGTTCGTCCATATCTCCTTCATACGGTGTCCATTTTACGCAAACTCAGACTCTATCTCAAGCAGAATTCTGAGACGAACAAAATGGCGTAACCTGTTTCCCTTAACTCTCACATTTGAAATTAATTATTCTTTGATTCGTTACTATAATGTTAAAATAAAATATGGGGTGTTACACATTCCCACCCGCATCCACTACAGCGTCTTCTTCCTTCTCAAAAAAAATCCGATCCTGCTCAACTCCACCGTATTCAAACATGGCCATCAATCCTTCCACCCACGAACCTACATTACTCCACGTATTTCCAAACAGACTTCACCATCTCGCTCCTCCTCCCAAGCTCTTTCCCTTCTGACCATCCTTCTTAAACTCGCATCGACGCTGGCGAGTCCATCCTCCGCAGCTTTACTACTGCTCCACAAAAAAATCGACGGTTTTTATTTATATAAAACCCCAAAAAAAATCATAGGACTTCCAAATCACCTCCTGAGTCCAAATCCGAACTCGATTTCAACAATCGCTGCTTCGATTTCATACCAACTGTAACCCTAGTTCTCGTTGTACAGCTTTCGACGACCCAAAAAAGCATCGAGCCTTTCAAAACCTACACCATCTTGTTGAAAACTACCACACGAACTCAACAATATGGATTTTAGGATTTATAGAATTTGTTTGATTTTCTAAAGATTTTACTTTGCTGCGTTTTTGGTTTTAGGAAGGGGATTTAGTTCTCGCGTTTTAACTGTGATGGTGTGGCTGAGAAAAGGGAATGTGGCCTTGTTTTGATCAGAGAAAAGTTAGGAATATTTTAGGTTAGATATTTTAGTTTTTAATATTCTTTTTATATTCATTTTTTCTTCTAAAAATTCGTACGATCACCTACGATACCTAAAAATCACGAAACTGGACATGTAACTACAGTTCGACATTGCGGATCCAATGAAACGGCTTTTGTCGAATTCCGACTCCCTTTGCTCACACAGCGTATTTTAACCGTCAAAATACTGACTGTTTTTCACATTATAAATCCGTACGGCCACATATTGACTTCAAAAGTAACGGAAATTGAAATCTAGCAATAATTGAATATTCCAGATCCAACAAAATTAGTTTCGTCGAATTCCGAGGTCATTTGTAAAACTGGCTATTTTTAAAGCTCTAAATAACCCTTTTAAATATATAAATATATTTAAAAACAATTAAATGTAATATTTAAAAATAAATATTATAGTATATATTCACAGTGGAATACCATACAACTCAAATTGGATTTATAACTCGATATTTCAAAATTCCCAGTTATATCGATATTCGGTTTATATTAAAAATCCTTTTATAATATAAATAAATCGATATAAATTGTAAAGGAATTCCACAGTGACTTTTCTAAAATTTGATTTGGACATAAATCAAAATCTACACAATGAAATCCCGATTTTTCTCTTCCACTTGAAAAATATACTTCACCAGCTCCGAACGTTTCTTGTTTCACGGAAATCCAATTTAAAACAGACCCTGTATATTCGTTTAAAGTTCGAATTGCCAAATTACGAACTACCGCGCCATTTTGAGCTGATTATATTTATAATATAATTATACGTTCAACTGTCATTTATATAATATATTCGTTAATATAATTCAACTCTAAACTGAATTATATATTATACATTGTCCAGTTCACATTATATTGTGAATTCCACTAATTCTGATTATTTCAAAATTAAATATATTATTTAATTATTATTTAATTAAATATTCAAAGTTATTTAATTTAAACCATTTTAAATTACCAAACCATATTTTAAATAATTAAATAAATAAATTATTTGACCGTAAAAATACGGGATGTTACATTCTTCCCCACTTAAAATAATTTCGTCCTCGAAATTGTTAAGGTAGAAAACAATCCCTATCAACTGGGTTACAAATTATTTGTTTACTTTTTAATTTCAGTTTCACTGAACCAATAAACTTCAATTAAAATATTAATTAATTCTTATCAACGAAAATTTTCAAAAATCCTGAAAATTTTCTAACTCCTTAACTTTTCGAAAAATTTCGCCAACACCTCCTTTGTACGGCTTAATCGGTACGACCACAACTCGCCTCTCTAGGCCTTCTCCAAGCCAAAAGAAAATCAAACAGCCAAGTGGCATGCCAATCAGGCTCTTAAATCACCAAACTCATATGAAATATAAACTCGTACCTTTTTACTGGGCATATCATTATATCTTTTCCATCTGCTGCAAATTTTGCAGATACCAATGCCACACCATCAAATTCCAATCGGTTTTATCACTAACACAACCGTTCGCTTATCCAAGTTAAATTCCATTTCAATCTCAAGTATCATTCTTGATTCCCAACTCTTAACTTGGTTATCAAATTATACTTCAAATTTGAATCTCCCAAATCCAATTTGTATCGATATCATTCAAATTCAATTTCGGTTACCACTTAACTGACTTTATTTTAATTCCAGTTTTCTTTTACAAATCTCAATTCAAATTTGGTTTTAATCCAAACAATCTTTCCCGGGGAATTTTAATAGTTTACCATATCGAAAATCAAACTTTCCTTTTCAGGATTCAAAACAACTTGCTTTCCTCAAATTAATTCAAAACAAAAATTTTGGTAGTAATCCGTCACTTAGCAACTCGAAAATGAACACCGGTGATGTCATGATCATCATCGGAATCTATTTCTATCTATCGAAGTGAGTTCAATACTATATCACTTTGAAAACCATATTTTTAAACACTTCCATTTTGAAATCCATTCAAAATATCATTCTCAAAACAATTTAAAATCTCCCAGGATTTTAAAATTCTCATATATTTAATCCATATTCATTTACAAACACTTATCCAAATCTCCAGGGTTTTAATTTCAATTCTGATTTAAATTCTGATTTAATTCATCTACTTTCATATATTTCACTTATATGAGTTCTGGTTGGTTATTTACATAACCATTTAATTTATAATCTTACTCGATTATATAACAACCAATATATCCCATATATTATAATTCATTCCAATATAAATCCTTTATATCAAAATATAATTTGGGTAAAATCATTTTATTTACCATCTTTTCACAACATACCATGACGGTTCATCGTATTCGAGTGTTTATAAACTCCTACCGATACAGTGGATCAAACTGATCGACCAGAACACATAAACAACTCAACTAATAAATCTCCATAATATAAAACAAATTTTATATTGAATAACAAATATGCTCTCGTACATATACACTCAAACTCAATCTAGGGTATTACTAACCCCATCTCTATTGAGTCACGCCACAGAGCCAAGGTAATTACTTAACCTTAAGCTCTGATACCACTGTAACATACCAAAAATTTTCGACTTAGAAAATTCGACATACAACACCATGTCGAGTATTCAAACATCGAAAACGCCGGATAGTCAATGAAAGAAATTAGAGAGTGAGAATAGATAAGATATAAACTTAGAATAGAAGAAGAAGAAGAACACAACATCAGAGTAACATGAACCTCACAGCGGAACGAATAACATATAATATATATCATAACTTTGAAATATAAATCAGTACTTGAATATACCTATCATTTCCAAAGTACAGCGCTAACAACACAACGGAAATAAACAATAGCTATATGATCCTGAAGCCTCCAGCTCCAGCTCTTCAAGTATCTGTAAATCCCGACCACTTGACTTCCCGTATAAAATTGGGCACCTAAGAGTTTAGGGAAACAAAACAAAATAAACACCGGGTCAGTCTTGGGACTGGTATGAGTAAAACAGTTTAAAACAGTTTGAGCCATTAAACGATATCTCATAAGACCACACCGTATAACAGAACGGGTTTTTCCCTTATGAGAATCCGAAATAAACTTTATATCAAAACTCATTGATATTATAATAGTGTCTATCAACCACAATATAATAATCATCTAGCATAAACGCTTTCATCTCACGTTCTACATATATAGTATACAATCAAAACAGCAAGCACGTATTGGGTAATGGATTTCCAGCTATGAAAAGGTATGGAACTACCTTTCGCTAGTGTACCTCTAGAGAGGAATACAATGGGTTCAACAAGAACATCTTGCAAACCGGCCACACATGACCGACCACTCATTTCGCTTGAGTGTATCGAATGTATATCACCAACGGTTGGGATCAGCAACCGTTTACCGAATAGGACATCATTGGCAATAGATTTTTAGAAGAAAATGAAACTCTAGATCAGGTGCTTATACACCCTAATAGTTGTGACCTACATAGCCATGATGCCTGCCCAATTTTTGTCATTTCCGGATGTGAGGCTAGAAGCTACGCTTATCTTTTACATATCATATCTCCATTTACTTGGAATACCAGATCGTCATACCCGCCAAATCACAAATTGATTTCCCCAAAAATACCATGGGTATACAACTAAGAGAAACGAATTCCTCTACCGCCAAACGTAACTACGTTTGAAGAGATCAACTTACGCCATTCATTAGATATACTCTATCAGGCATTCGTCCATACAAGTTGTCCTGGGACTGAACAAACCGAAGGCACTATTCAGTATATCCATCTTAGGCAATCTTTACCTAAAATTTATACAACAGCCCTTGCAATTTACTCCGTCTTCAATTATCTTGGCATATATGATTCGCAATGCTTATGCCAATACGGAGTGGTTCTTCGGATAATAATCCAGCCGGTCTCTCCATATTAACAACGTTAAAATGGTCAAAACTTTCATAGTCTGTGATTTAACTATCAAAGAAAAACATGTGTGCAAACAATGATATTACTTCCAGATGGAAATTATATCGATCAATCATCATTTAACATTTATCTCTCTATTTAACTTATTCATTTTTCATCTCCTGTTTCCATATATTCAACATTTCTTATTTTCTAAATTTAGAAAATATACGTTATTAACTATGGAAATCATTTCCATTTCTTGTTTTCTATGTTAGAAAACATTTCTGATTCTTATTTGGAAAGCATTTCCAAAGCTCCTTCATTTGGTTTAAATAGATATTTAAATAAAACATCGCGATGCCAATTCAAACCGTTACACTCATTAACTAAATTTACCGAACCATCCTTCACTACCAAACCTTACCCATTATTTAATTAAGAAGGAAGCCAATCAAGTTGGGGTATAATTACCTCTCAGACCTTAACTGAACAACGTTTTAACTTCGGAATAGATAAAGTTTATCTTTTAAACCTTTAACAAACTTCCTTACGTAACTCTCAGGTTCTACTTACGTATCCATTTCTTTATTGAAAATATTTATTATAACAATAATGTTATAATCCCTACTTTCGAGATATATAACTTCAATTTTAACTTTTATTCTTTAATGTGAATAAATAAATAAACACCTAATTTATAAATAAATGAATCTTTATTTAAACATTGGAAAGTATAAGTACTTTCCCGAACTCGATATAATCGAATTCGACGATTAACTCCCTTCGAATAACTAATATTCGATTAACTCACTTCGAATAACTAATATTCGATTATCTCTCTTTTAATAACTTATATTCGATTATCCCTCTTCGAATAACTTATATTCGATTAACTCACTCTTTCGAATAAACTATATTTGATCTCTTTCTTTTGAATATGCTATATTCGATAATCTCCTTTCGAATAACTTATATTCGATAATCTCACTATCGAATAACTAAATTCGATTAACTCCTTTCGATTAAACTATAATTGATAACTCCTTTCGATTTAACATCGATTAACTCCCTTCGATTGAACTAACATCGATTAACTCCTTTCGATTAAACTATAATCGATTAACTCCTTTCGATTTAAATAACATCGATTAACTCCCTTCGATTGAACTAACGTCAATTAACTCATTTGATTGAACTAACATCGATTAACTTCCTTCGATTAAACTATAATCGATTAACTCCTTTCAATTTAAACTAACATCGATAACTCCTTTCGTATAAACTATATTCGACTAACTCCTTTAACTCTATTCGAATAACTAATATTTGACTAACTCCTTTAACTCTATTCGAATAACTAATATTCGACTAACTCCTTTGGATTAAATCATTTGGATTAACTCGATTTGATTAACTCATCCAGACTAACTTAACTTAATTAACTCGACTTATTTAACTCAACTTGATTAACTCCTATCGAATAACTAATATTCGATTTAACTCTAATTGAAAAACTAATATTCAATTAATCCTAGTTCAATTAACTATGTTCAATTAACTCTATCTGGTTAACTCTAACTGATTAACCCTAACTGGTTAACTTTAACTGGTTAACCCTAACTGGTTAACTCTAATCAATTACTCTATTTGGTTAACTTTAATTGATTAACTCTTTTTGGTTAACTCCTTCTCGAATAACAAATATTCGATTCACTCTTCATCCATATTCAGTTTCAAATATCGATGTTGAAATTTGATTCTTGCTTCTCTATATAAGTCCTGACTTATATATTCCATTTATCCAATGATAAATATTTTACTTAATTTATAAAATATTATTTATAAATTAATCTGCTCCATTTATCTCTTTACATCTTTATATAAGTTCAGACTTATATATCTTTATTTATCCAATGATAAATATTTTATTAAATTTATAAAATATTATTTATAAATTAAACTTCTCAATTTATCTGTTAAAACAGATTTTATTCAACAATCTTCTTTAAATCCATCACTCGTATTCCTTTTAATCATTCTATTTATTTAACAAATAAATATTTCTTTTAACATTCTATTTATTTTCTAAATACATATTCCTTTTCACTTCTATTTACTTTCTAATTAAATATCTGTTTTATCCTTCTATTTACTTTCTAAGTAAATATCCTTTTATAAAATTCTTTTCGTTTTATAAATATTTTATTTCAATGCACAGTTTGAAATCTTCCTTCTATATATAATCTTTCGATTTTATATAATATTTTGTTTCAATATTTCTTCTGGTATTTGACAGTACCAAATAACAAGACTATTGTCATTATAATCAATCACAGATTATACATCACATCATATAACACAATATATGAACAAAACAGTATTATAAATATTGAGGAACCCAGTTGGGTCCCTCCAACCTGTTTCCCTGCATCACAGATGTTAAACAACACAAATATAAAATATTCTGATAAACAGAATAAATATTTGATTTACCATTTATACACATCGTTATCTATAATTCAACCAATACACAAGCAGTTCAACCAAACAGTTAACACACAGCAATCAACAAATAATTATCAGTTCTAAGAATACGTTATAAAAATATAACTGTTCAGAATTGGTGAGTTTTACTCACATTTCGCGTTAACCGTTAAATAACGATTTGCGTCTGTTGATTCATACGAACAATTTACTTTGCAATAAATTGTAAAGAGCTTCGATTCACTCCCAGTCAGTTCCATGGTGTAGTCGTCGTCCATACGATCCCAACGGATCTGACCGTTCATAATTCTGACATTGTATGAATACGTTATGACATTCATAAGTTAATACACTTGAAACTTTATATATAAACTTAATTAATATTTGCTTGGGCTTTACCATCATATATAGGCCCACTTGTCCAAATCCATTCCCACCTGAATCCACTACAGCATCTTCTTCCTTCTCAAAATAAATCCGATCCTGCTTAACTCAACCGTATTCAAACACGGCCATCAATCCTTCCACCCACGATCCTTCATTACTCCACGTATTTCCAAACAGACTTCACCATCTCGCTCCTCCTCCCAAGCTCTTTCCCTTTCGACCATCCTTCCTCAATTCGCATCGACGTTGGCAAGTCCATCCTCCGCAGCTTTATTGCTGCTCCACAAAACAATCAACGGTTTTTATTTATATAAAATCCCAAAAAAATCATATGACTTCCAAATCAACTCCTGAGTCCAAATCCGAACTCGATTTCAACAATCACTGCTTCGATTTCATACCAACTATAATCGTAGTTCTCGCTGTATAACTTCCGATGACCCAGAAAAGCATCGAGCTGTTCAAAACCTACACCATCTTGTTGAAAACTTCCTCACGAACTCAACAATATGGATTTTAGGATTTATAGAATTTGTTTGGTTTTCTTAAGATTTTACTTTGCTGCGTTTTTTTGTTTTAGGAAGGGGATTTAGTTCTCGCATTTTAACTGTGGTGGTGTGGCTGAGAAAAGGGAACGTGGCCTTGTTTTGATCAGAGAAAAGTTAGGATATTTTAGGTTAGATATTTTAGTTTTTAATATTCATTTTTGCTTCTAAAAATTCGTACGATCACCTACGATACCTAAAAATCACGAAACTGGATATGTAGCTATAGTTCGACATTGCGGACCCAACGAAACTGGTTTCGTCGAATTCCGACTCCGTTTGCTCACACAACGTATTTTTTACCATCAAAATACTAACTGTTTTTCACATTAAAAATCCATATGGCCTTATACTGACTTCAAAAATCACGGAAATTGAAATCTAGCAATAATTGGATATTGCGGATCCAACAAAATTAGTTTCATCGAATTCCGAGGTTTTGCAAAACTGGCTATTTTTAAAGCTCTAAATAACCCTTTTAAATATATTAATATATTTAAAAACAATTAAATTTAATATTTAAGAATAAATATTATCGTATATACTCACAGTGGAATACCATACAGCTCCAATTGGATTTATAACTCGATATTTCAAAATTCCCAGTTATATCGATATTCTGTTTATACTAAAAATCCTTTTATAATATAAATAAATCGATATAAATTATAAAGGAATTCCACAGCGACTTTTGTAAAATTTGATTTGGACATAAATCAAAATCTACACAATGAAATCCCGATTTTTCTCTTCCACTAGAAAAATATACTTCACCAGCTACGAACGTTTCTTATTTCACGGAAATCCAACTTAAAACGGAACCTGTATATTCGTTTAAAGTTCGAATCGCCAAATTACGAACTGTCGCGCCATTTCGACCTCGATTATATTTATAATATAATTAATATGTTCAACTGTTGTTTATATAATATATTCGTTAATATAATTCAACTCTAAACTGAATTATATATTATAAATTGTCCAGTTCACATTATTATTGTGAATTCCACTAATTCTGATTTTTTCAGAATTAAATATATTATTTAATTATTATTTTAATTAAGTATTCAAAGTTATTTAATTTAAACCATTTTAAATTACAAAACCATATTTTAAATAATTAAATAAATAAATTATTCGACCGTAAAAATACGGGACGTTACAACATGCCCTGAGAATCTCACCTCTTTTCTCCAAAAAATGGCATTTGGAGAACTTTGCCTAAAGCTGATGCTCACGGAAAGTTTTCAAAACTTCTCTCAAATGTTGGGCATGCTCTTCTTCGCTTTTTGAGAAGATCAAGATATCATCAACAAAGACTACGACAAATTTCTTTAGAGACTCCCGAAACACCCTACTCATTAGATCAACAAAATAGGCGGGTGCATTCGTCAATCCAAAAGGCATAACTAGCCATTCAAAGAAACCATTTGGAGTTCTAAAAGCAGTCTTGTCTATACTGTCCTCAGCCACCCTCAACTGATGAAACCCCGTGGCTGTAACAACCCGTAAAATCTGGGCCAGTTTAAAATTTTTATTTTGGCAATTTTAGCGAATTTTGATTATTTAAAATGAATTATTTTAAATAATATCGACGAGAAATTTATTTCGAATATAATTTGAACGTATATATTTATACGCGTCGTCGTTAGAATATAAAAATTTATATATAATTATAAATAGAATTGAAAAGGCGCGGTAGTTCGATAATTCGATTTCAAACTTCAATTGAATGTACCGGGTGCAAAACAATCCGGATTTTAGTGAAACCAAAAATAATGGGATCTAATTGATAATACCTTTCCAACGAATCCGGCAAATCAAAATTTCATAGCGGGGATCAAAAGATATGTCCAGTTGAAATTTCTGAATAGTCGCTATGGAATTCAGGCCCTTAAAAATGGACATTTTGCAAACGACCTCGGATTTCGACGAAACCAGTTTTGTTGGATCCGCAGTGTCAGTTTATTGCTAGGTTTCAAATTTCATAATTTTTCGAATCAATATGTGAGCGTGGCAAAGGAAAACGCGTTTGACCAGTTTCAGTTGATTTTAATCGACTGGAAATTGGCCATTTTTCATACGGTCTCAGAATTCGACGAAACTAGTTTTGTTAGGACCGTATCGTCAATACGAAGCTAAAAAAATATTTTTCGGGAATTTTTCTAGTTAGTATGTGACCCCGGTAATTTGAAATGTACGTTTAAATTTCAGTATAATGATTTAAATGTAAATTCAACAGAAAATGATTCAAACGGTCGAATTGACTTATGATACATATCCCATTGTGTTCGGAATGGGGGTAAAACGCTATGGACGACAGGCGGTGGGCTTGATTTCGAGTTCAATTGGAAAGTCAACTTTAGGAGAGAATTAAATAAAATAAATAATTAAATATATAATCTCTTTTCATATAACCCCCTCCCTTTCAATTCTCTCAGTCAACCGATTAGGAAAAAAAAAAAAAAAACTCGATCCTTTCAAAATCGGCCCCCCCTCCAACCGCGTCAACCGCGACCGCCGCCTCACCCTTCCCTCAGACCGTCGCACCTCCGGCTAGACCTTCCCCTCACTCCGGCGTGCTCTCTCTCCTCGAATCCCACAACCCCGAGCCCCCACGACCGCCCAAACAGGATGCGCCGCCACCTTGCTGGCCCATCGTCGCCTGCACCAATGTCCCCCGCCACCACTGCCTCCTCCATCGTGGACCCGACCGCTCGCGCCTGACAGCCCCCCCTGTGAGTTTTTAATGATTTATTTAACTTTTTTTTTTATTATTATTATTATTTATTTAATTGTAAAAACTGGTTTTTATTTTACAATTAAAACTGATTTTTATTTTATTGAAAAAAAAACTGATTTCGATTTTAAAAGCTTTAAAACTGATTATGTTTAAGAATAAAAACTGAAAAGGTTTAAAAGTTAAAAACTGATTATGTTTAAGAATAAAAACTGAAAATGTTTAAAGGTTAAAACTGATTTTGTTTTAGAAGTAAAAATCAGATTTTTAGATATTGAAAGTCGAAATAAAAATAGGATTTTTATATGTTGAACTTCGAATTAAAAATTCGATTTTTATATATTGAATAGCGAACTAAAAATTCGATTTTTATATATTGAACTTTGAAATAAAAATTCGATTTTTATATATTGAACATCGAAGTAAAAATTCGATTTTTATATATTGAACATCGAAGTAAAAATTCGATTTTTATATATTGAATAGCGAAGTAAAAATATGATTTTTACGTATGTAGTGAAAGCAGCAACGAAGGTGACAAAAAGGCGAAACGACGAAGACTTCTGCAAAAGAAGAGTCGAGATGGTTGGATAGCTAAAAGTGAGAATTTCTCACCTTTCAATTTACTTTTCTAGTTATATATATATACTAGGATGCAGACGGTGTTTAGTAGCACCCGACACAATCGTCCACAGACCATGGACTTGTTTGTTTGGCTGTTTGGTTATTGATTGTGATATTGGTTTGAATGTGGTTTGTGGTGTGAAAAATCGAATCGATAAATTGGTTAGGATTAGACGTGCGCCGTTATAAGGCGAAGGAGTAAGGCTAGGTTAGACCCTTACTCCAAATTTTGTGGTTTGCATAACCAAAGTGAATTTGATTGATGTGTGAATGGCGTGGGCCTTCACTAGACCGGGGATAAGGCTAGGCCTTGTCCCGTTTCTAGTATCGTGCCGTTATGCCGCCGAAATTTTCTAAAATAAGTTAGAAAAATAAAAATAGCATTTTATTTAAAGAATGAACTGGATAGAAATTCATATGTTAAAATAAAATGTGTTATCGTTAAAAATATAATTTTTAACGTGAATGTGAATAAATAAATATTCATTTACAAACCAGACGGTTTGTTTATGTACACCTATTTGAATGACGTTGATTGGGTCGATAAATTTTACACATCGCCTAACTGCACAAATAAAATATGTGTTTGATTGTTTGAAACCCCACACGGGTGTTAGGATGAAATTTGAAGTTCACTCATCCTGATTGATTAAATATGTCGATCGATTGATTGACAGGCTGTTATAAGCGTTGAATATCTATATTTGATGCTTATACAGTGTAGTGCACTTTGGTTGATGGTTGATTATTTTCAATGCTATTATATACATGTGTTGTATGAAAATCCATATAATTAATTTTATATGGTAATTGATTGGGCCTCATTCCAGTTTTGAAAAAGAAATATTTGAAAAAGAAATATTTGAAATAGAATATTTGAAAATAATAGAAATATATGAAGCCGTGTTGATTAGATTGACGCCATTTTGACGTGAATCGATATTTATATCGATTTTAAACGATTTCGAAATGAATTGAATTGAAAACGATTTCGAAATGAATTGAATTGAAAACGATTTCGAAATGAATTGAATTGAAAACGAATTCAAAATGAATTGAAATCGATTTCGAAAGGAATTGAAAACGAATTCAAATTGAATTGAAATTTGAATTGAATAGAAATGAATTTTAAAACGAATTTATAAAGAAGAATTCAATTTTGGCTTTGAATTGAAATAGAAGTTGAAATAGAATTTGAAACGAATTTAAAACTATTTATATAATCCGTTTTAAATAGAAATCGACGAAATATATATTATATATATTATATATATAATATAACGGCCTGAATAGAACGCGCCGCGCCGCGGCAGTTCGTGAATTTCGACCATTTATTTCAAACGGACATTACGGGAGATCCGACCGTCGGATTCTCCTAAAACCGGAACCGTTGGGTTCGTATCGAAAAGAGCTTTCTAACGAATATTAGAAATTTGAAATCTAACGGTTGGATTTGGAATTATGTCCAAATCAAATTCGAAAAAGGTCGCTGTAAGTGCAGTTCGATGGCCATTGATGGAAATCGACTGTACGGGCCTTGATAAAATTATTAAAAATAGTAATAATTTGTGTAAAATCATAAGAAATGATTTAGAAAGATGTGGGATGAAAAACTCCCTATTTGAAAAGATAAAAATAGATTTTTATCGAAATGAACTAGTTTTGAACTAGAATTAAAATTCTATTTATTTTTAAATAAATAAATTGAATTAGAAAAGGGTTTTAAAAATAACCAGAATATCCAATGATTGCATTGGAGTGGATTTGAATCGAAATTGTCTTCGGAATATTTCGATGTTGAAATTCGTGATTATACAGGTGTTGTTATGGAAATTTGAAAGATATATTTGTATCGTTATTTCCAATACGACATTTGTTAATCGTAGAATTTGATATTGAATATAAGCCGATATATTTTCTATTCAGAGCCTTATATTGAATATCAAATGTGATTTGGGTTTGTCGTGAATGGTGTCTTCACTAACACTGTTCTTGAACCCAGTTGAGAAATGATTAAATCTTTTTATTCAGATTTAATGAAGTGTACCAATTAAATAATATTTAATTGGAATTGAATTGATATTGATTTTTGGGTTTATCGTGAACAGTGTTTTAAATAACACTCGTTCTTTAACCCGATCATTAATGAAATGGGATTTTGGGTTGTCGTGAACGGTATCTTCAATAATACAGTTCTTAGACCTAAAGGAGTTAAGAAAATCAGAAACTAACTGGAGATTAGTTAAGTTGAATAGTTTCCGAGGTATTGATCTGATGTTGGTTTCGGCCTTCGGGATTAATACTTAGGGAATTGCTCACTTGCTAATTTACAATTAGGGACTGATTGAAATGTGATGTGATTTTGGGTTTATCGTGAACCGTGTTTTAAATGACACTGATTCTTTAACCCAGTCACAGATTAAAACTAAGTGGAGTTTTAATGAATCTTTAATTAGATTGAAAAAATCGAAATGGAGTATCACCAGTTTTGCTCCAGGCGATAGTTAAATCTTTAACTAGATTTGAACGTGAAATTTAGAAACTAACTGTCGGTTAGCCAAGCAGAATGGTTTTCTGGGTATTGATCTGATGTTGGTTTCGGCCTTCGGGGTTAATATTTGGGGAATTATTCTCTTGATTAATTTACGGTTAGTGACTAATGAATTGGAATGAGGCGTATGTTGTGTTTGTGTAACACTTATTTAAAATATACGTGAGTTATTCGGAAAGACCGGGTCTATCCCATTCTGAATAACTGATACGACGATAAGTCGAAGATGAAGACGATGGTCGAAGACCGGAGGTCTTCACGTCGTTTGGGTAATTACTGATGATCTTGATTGGGCTGTACACCCAAGAAGATGGAAACAGTTAGTGATCGTCCAGACGTACTTGGAGATCGATGGATATGCGGGGTACTAGGTGCCTCCGGTTTCGTTCAGCCCCAGAACGGACTTGTAAATGGACTGTCTGTCTGACATCGGATCTCATTCTGTGTGACTGATATCGGTTGCATAGGATGGTTTGCCTGTGTGGCATGCTAAGATGCAAAAGATCAAGGCTTCTGTTGAAAAGCAAAGTCTTGTGGTGATGATCAAAGCACGGCCTTTGTGGCGTAGCTTTGTGTAACGTTTTACTTCGCGAGTATCACACCCGGTATGAACCAAAAACGGGAGAAAGGACCTCAGGGAGGGCCTGCGTTTCCTCCTAGTTAGAAGTGGCGTCAGTGGTTTTACACGCCCTGACGAGTTTGACTTATGTGGTTGTTGCTGTTGCGAGGCGCCTCGGATTGATCGGTCGTTCTCGAACCGATGGAGTCACTTAGTTGGCTCATTTACGCCCCAAAGGGCGGCGAAACGCAGTGCTCAGGCATTTTAATCACATCGGTGGACCGGCCCTGTCGCTCCTAGGGTCACTCGAGCTCTGATCCTGAGACTCGGACTAGGCAGTCTCGAATCGGTTGAGGACTATCTTTTGCCTCGGTTCATAGATGGAAATCCAATTTCCAAATACGTGACATTTGCGGTTTTAATTGTAAAACTAGTATGGCGACATGATATATGGTACCCATGCCGCCTATGATTGATACTTATGATTTGAAGTTGTTTTATACACTATGCACTTATTATAGTATCAAATGGTTTGTTTTAAACGTATCAAGCATTCTTTTGCTGTTATAAGGGAAAACCCTATCCTCGACTGCGTTGCATTGTGTGATGGGACCTGGGTCTTATAACAGCTTCATTTTTCTTTATTTAGCATTGCGCTGTTTGTTTTATGCACTGGTATTCTTGGGAGGAAACCCGTTCCGTGTTATACGGCGTGGTCCCTTGATTTACCTAACTTTTAAAATAAAGATTAATAACTGTTTTAGTTCTCACACCAGTCCCATGACTGACCTGGAGTTTATTGTTTTAACCTAAACTCTGGGTGCCCCTATTTTGACACGGGCAGCTAGTAGTTTTGGTTTTGCAGATTTTATATTCACAGGATCCTGGTTTACAGCTGGGACGATATCCGGAAAGCTTTGTATCCGTATACCTCCTTCTAGTTGTGTATTGTATTATTTTCCGCTGCAATGTATTTAAATGTAATTTAAATCTCTGATATTTCTGTGTAATATTCATTTATACTCTGTATATTCTTGTAATCTGATGTATTGTTGTAATATACAATGAAATGTTCTTCTGTATGCGTTCTGTTGTGGCTTGTTCTCGAACTATCCGACGCTTTCCTTTACGGGGAAGTTACGGGTCTTCACAGTTGGTATCAGAGCTTTGGTTTACAAAGCAGAGAACAAGGCACATTAGAACCGTACGAAAGAATTCATCAGATATTGGATTAGTAATATCCAACGAGGATGACTCGTTATAGATAGGATCAGTAGTATCCTAGAACGAGTGTGAAGAGTATATTTTTGAAAGTGAAAACAAATGTTTGTTTTGAAAATTTAAATCAATTATTCGTATTTGATTATTTATATTGATGTGGACAATCCAGTATATATAGATTTTGCGTATACGTCTGATCCGCGTGTATTCGAAGTTTTAATATACTGGATAGATATAGAATCACACTCTAGTCGCCCGGAGATAGTTTTGGTAATGCGGCCGCATTATCAGTATTTATATTCGTGTTACGAAGGTGTGTTTTCTATATATTTCCATTAGACTGGTGTGAGAACCAAAACTAATATAGTTAGAACACATTGTTGTGAATTGGCATCAAAAACATGATTTTTGTATATGTATCAAAATTATGAATTTGAAACTCTAATTCACTAATTGATTGATGTTTGTGTTGTTTGTTTAGTTGTTTGCTAATTTTTAGCCATTTAGCCTAATAGCATCACATATTGAATTATATTGAAAATTGGTCGCATTTGCTTGCATATACTTGTACTTACATTGAACAGGTCATAGCAAGGAGGCTAGAGCAGAGAATAAAATTTGTTTGCCCGACAAATAGGTACATGTTTACTACATAATTTCCTGTTTTGTTTGGGTGATGATGATTTTGTGAGCCTATTGGCTAGCCGCTTGGCTTTTTCTTTTTCTTTTTGAGATCTGAAGGACCGGGGAAGCTATTTGAAATTCCCCGATGCTCCCATTGCAGGGGAGGTTATGGCGAAATTTTTCAAAAATTTAAGGTGTTAGCCAAATTTTTGAAGTTTTGAAAACTCTCAGAAACTAAAGAGTTGGAGAATGGAAGCCAGATCGAACGTAGAGTTGATTAATCAAACCACTTTCGACTTTGTTCCTTTTCGGGGACGAAAAGTTTTAAGTGGGGGAGATTGTAACAACCCGTAAAATCTGGGCCAGTTTAAAATTTTTATTTTGGCAATTTTAGCGAATTTTGATTATTTAAAATGAATTATTTTAAATAATATCGACGAGAAATTTATTTCGAATATAATTTGAACGTATATATTTATACGCGTCGTCGTTAGAATATAAAAATTTATATATAATTATAAATAGAATTGAAAAGGCGCGGTAGTTCGATAATTCGATTTCAAACTTCAATTGAATGTACCGGGTGCAAAACAATCCGGATTTTAGTGAAACCAAAAATAATGGGATCTAATTGATAATACCTTTCCAACGAATCCGGCAAATCAAAATTTCATAGCGGGGATCAAAAGATATGTCCAGTTGAAATTTCTGAATAGTCGCTATGGAATTCAGGCCCTTAAAAATGGACATTTTGCAAACGACCTCGGATTTCGACGAAACCAGTTTTGTTGGATCCGCAGTGTCAGGTTATTGCTAGGTTTCAAATTTCATAATTTTTCGAATCAATATGTGAGCGTGGCAAAGGAAAACGCGTTTGACCAGTTTTAGTTGATTTTAATCGACTGGAAATTGGCCATTTTTCATACGGTCTCAGAATTCGACGAAACTAGTTTTGTTAGGACCGTATCGTCAATACGAAGCTAAAAAAATATTTTTCGGGAATTTTTCTAGTTAGTATGTGACCCCGGTAATTTGAAATGTACGTTTAAATTTCAGTATAATGATTTAAATGTAAATTCAACAGAAAATGATTCAAACGGTCGAATTGACTTATGATACATATCCCATTGTGTTCGGAATGGGGGTAAAACGCTATGGACGACAGGCGGTGGGCTTGATTTCGAGTTCAATTGGAAAGTCAACTTTAGGAGAGAATTAAATAAAATAAATAATTAAATATATAATCTCTTTTCATATAACCCCCTCCCTTTCAATTCTCTCAGTCAACCGATTAGGAGAAAAAAAAAAAACTCGATCCTTTCAAAATCGGCCCCCCCTCCAACCGCGTCAACCGCGACCGCCGCCTCACCCTTCCCTCAGACCGTCGCACCTCCGGCTAGACCTTCCCCTCACTCCGGCGTGCTCTCTCTCCTCGAATCCCACAACCCCGAGCCCCCACGACCGCCCAAACAGGATGCGCCGCCACCTTGCTGGCCCATCGTCGCCTGCACCAACGTCCCCCGCCACCACTGCCTCCTCCATCGTGGACCCGACCGCTCGCGCCTGACAGCCCCCCCCCCCCTGTGAGTTTTTAATGATTTATTTAACTTTTTTTTTATTATTATTATTTATTTAATTGTAAAAACTGGTTTTTATTTTACAATTAAAACTGATTTTTATTTTATTGAAAAAAAAAACTGATTTCGATTTTAAAAGCTTTAAAACTGATTATGTTTAAGAATAAAAACTGAAAAGGTTTAAAAGTTAAAAACTGATTATGTTTAAGAATAAAAACTGAAAATGTTTAAAGGTTAAAACTGATTTTGTTTTAGAAGTAAAAATCAGATTTTTAGATATTGAAAGTCGAAATAAAAATAGGATTTTTATATGTTGAACTTCGAATTAAAAATTCGATTTTTATATATTGAATAGCGAACTAAAAATTCGATTTTTATATATTGAACTTTGAAATAAAAATTCGATTTTTATATATTGAACATCGAAGTAAAAATTCGATTTTTATATATTGAACATCGAAGTAAAAATTCGATTTTTATATATTGAATAGCGAAGTAAAAATGTGATTTTTACGTATGTAGTGAAAGCAGCAACGAAGGTGACAAAAAGGCGAAACGACGAAGACTTCTGCAAAAGAAGAGTCGAGATGGTTGGATAGCTAAAAGTGAGAATTTCTCACCTTTCAATTTACTTTTCTAGTTATATATATATACTAGGATGCAGACGGTGTTTAGTAGCACCCGACACAATCGTCCACAGACCATGGACTTGTTTGTTTGGCTGTTTGGTTATTGATTGTGATATTGGTTTGAATGTGGTTTGTGGTGTGAAAAATCGAATCGATAAATTGGTTAGGATTAGACGTGCGCCGTTATAAGGCGAAGGAGTAAGGCTAGGTTAGACCCTTACTCCAAATTTTGTGGTTTGCATAACGAAAGTGAATTTGATTGATGTGTGAATGGCGTGGGCCTTCACTAGACCGGGGATAAGGCTAGGCCTTGTCCCGTTTCTAGTATCGTGCCGTTATGCCGCCGAAATTTTCTAAAATAAGTTAGAAAAATAAAAATAGCATTTTATTTAAAGAATGAACTGAATAGAAATTCATATGTTAAAATAAAATGTGTTATCGTTAAAAATATAATTTTTAACGTGAATGTGAATAAATAAATATTCATTTACAAACCAGACGGTTTGTTTATGTACACCTATTTGAATGACGTTGATTGGGTCGATAAATTTTACACATCGCCTAACTGCACAAATAAAATATGTGTTTGATTGTTTGAAACCCCACACGGGTGTTAGGATGAAATTTGAAGTTCACTCATCCTGATTGATTAAATATGTCGATCGATTGATTGACAGGCTGTTATAAGCGTTGAATATCTATATTTGATGCTTATACAGTGTAGTGCACTTTGGTTGATGGTTGATTATTTTCAATGCTATTATATACATGTGTTGTATGAAAATCCATATAATTAATTTTATATGGTAATTGATTGGGCCTCATTCCAGTTTTGAAAAAGAAATATTTGAAAAAGAAATATTTGAAATAGAATATTTGAAAATAATAGAAATATATGAAGCCGTGTTGATTAGATTGACGCCATTTTGACGTGAATCGATATTTATATCGATTTTGAACGATTTCGAAATGAATTGAATTGAAAACGATTTCGAAATGAATTGAATTGAAAACGATTTCGAAATGAATTGAATTGAAAACGAATTCAAAATGAATTGAAATCGATTTCGAAAGGAATTGAAAACGAATTCAAATTGAATTGAAATTTGAATTGAATAGAAATGAATTTTAAAACGAATTTATAAAGAAGAATTCAATTTTGGCTTTGAATTGAAATAAAAGTTGAAATAGAATTTGAAACGAATTTAAAACTATTTATATAATCCGTTTTAAATAGAAATCGACGAAATATATATTATATATATAATATAACGGCCTGAATAGAACGCGCCGCGCCGCGGCAGTTCGTGAATTTCGACCATTTATTTCAAACGGACATTACGGGAGATCCGACCGTCGGATTCTCCTAAAACCGGAACCGTTGGGTTCGTATCGAAAAGAGCTTTCTAACGAATATTAGAAATTTGAAATCTAACGGTTGGATTTGGAATTATGTTCAAATCAAATTCGAAAAAGGTCGCTGTAAGTGCAGTTCGATGGCCATTGATGGAAATCGACTGTACGGGCCTTGATAAAATTATTAAAAATAGTAATAATTTGTGTAAAATCATAAGAAATGATTTAGAAAGATGTGGGATGAAAAACTCCCTATTTGAAAAGATAAAAATAGATTTTTATCGAAATGAACTAGTTTTGAACTAGAATTAAAATTCTATTTATTTTTAAATAAATAAATTGAATTAGAAAAGGGTTTTAAAAATAACCAGAATATCCAATGATTGCATTGGAGTGGATTTGAATCGAAATTGTCTTCGGAATATTTCGATGTTGAAATTCGTGATTATACAGGTGTTGTTATGGAAATTTGAAAGATATATTTGTATCGTTATTTCCAATACGACATTTGTTAATCGTAGAATTTGATATTGAATATAAGCCGATATATTTTCTATTCAGAGCCTTATATTGAATATCAAATGTGATTTGGGTTTGTCGTGAATGGTGTCTTCACTAACACTGTTCTTGAACCCAGTTGAGAAATGATTAAATCTTTTTATTCAGATTTAATGAAGTGTACCAATTAAATAATATTTAATTGGAATTGAATTGATATTGATTTTTGGGTTTATCGTGAACAGTGTTTTAAATAACACTCGTTCTTTAACCCGATCATTAATGAAATGGGATTTTGGGTTGTCGTGAACGGTATCTTCAATAATACAGTTCTTAGACCTAAAGGAGTTAAGAAAATCAGAAACTAACTGGAGATTAGTTAAGTTGAATAGTTTCCGAGGTATTGATCTGATGTTGGTTTCGGCCTTCGGGATTAATACTTAGGGAATTGCTCACTTGCTAATTTACAATTAGGGACTGATTGAAATGTGATGTGATTTTGGGTTTATCGTGAACCGTGTTTTAAATGACACTGATTCTTTAACCCAGTCACAGATTAAAACTAAGTGGAGTTTTAATGAATCTTTAATTAGATTGAAAAAATCGAAATGGAGTATCACCAGTTTTGCTCCAGGCGATAGTTAAATCTTTAACTAGATTTGAACGTGAAATTTAGAAACTAACTGTCGGTTAGCCAAGCAGAATGGTTTTCTGGGTATTGATCTGATGTTGGTTTCGGCCTTCGGGGTTAATATTTGGGGAATTATTCTCTTGATTAATTTACGGTTAGTGACTAATGAATTGGAATGAGGCGTATGTTGTGTTTGTGTAACACTTATTTAAAATATACGTGAGTTATTCGGAAAGACCGGGTCTATCCCATTCTGAATAACTGATACGACGATAAGTCGAAGATGAAGACGATGGTCGAAGACCGGAGGTCTTCACGTCGTTTGGGTAATTACTGATGATCTTGATTGGGCTGTACACCCAAGAAGATGGAAACAGTTAGTGATCGTCCAGACGTACTTGGAGATCGATGGATATGTGGGGTACTAGGTGCCTCCGGTTTCGTTCAGCCCCAGAACGGACTTGTAAATGGACTGTCTGTCTGACATCGGATCTCATTCTGTGTGACTGATATCGGTTGCATAGGATGGTTTGCCTGTGTGGCATGCTAAGATGCAAAAGATCAAGGCTTCTGTTGAAAAGCAAAGTCTTGTGGTGATGATCAAAGCACGGCCTTTGTGGCGTAGCTTTGTGTAACGTTTTACTTCGCGAGTATCACACCCGGTATGAACCAAAAACGGGAGAAAGGACCTCAGGGAGGGCCTGCGTTTCCTCCTAGTTAGAAGTGGCGTCAGTGGTTTTACATGCCCTGACGAGTTTGACTTATGTGGTTGTTGCTGTTGCGAGGCGCCTCGGATTGATCGGTCGTTCTCAAACCGATGGAGTCACTTAGTTGGCTCATTTACGCCCCAAAGGGCGGCGAAACGCAGTGCTCAGGCATTTTAATCCACATCGGTGGACCGGCCCTGTCGCTCCTAGGGTCACTCGAGCTCTGATCCTGAGACTCGGACTAGGCAGTCTCGAATCGGTTGAGGACTATCTTTTGCCTCGGTTCATAGATGGAAATCCAATTTCCAAATACGTGACATTTGCGGTTTTAATTGTAAAACTAGTATGGCGACATGATATATGGTACCCATGCCGCCTATGATTGATACTTATGATTTGAAGTTGTTTTATACACTATGCACTTATTATAGTATCAAATGGTTTGTTTTAAACGTATCAAGCATTCTTTTGCTGTTATAAGGGAAAACCCTATCCTCGACTGCGTTGCATTGTGTGATGGGACCTGGGTCTTATAACAGCTTCATTTTTCTTTATTTAGCATTGCGCTGTTTGTTTTATGCACTGGTATTCTTAGGAGGAAACCCGTTCCGTGTTATACGGCGTGGTCCCTTGATTTACCTAACTTTTAAAATAAAGATTAATAACTGTTTTAGTTCTCACACCAGTCCCATGACTGACCTGGAGTTTATTGTTTTAACCTAAACTCTGGGTGCCCCTATTTTGACACGGGCAGCTAGTAGTTTTGGTTTTGCAGATTTTATATTCACAGGATCCTGGTTTACAGCTGGGACGATATCCGGAAAGCTTTGTATCCGTATACCTCCTTCTAGTTGTGTATTGTATTATTTTCCGCTGCGATGTATTTAAATGTAATTTAAATCTCTGATATTTCTGTGTAATATTCATTTATACTCTGTATATTCTTGTAATCTGATGTATTGTTGTAATATACAATGAAATGTTCTTCTGTATGCGTTCTGTTGTGGCTTGTTCTCGAACTATCCGACGCTTTCCTTTACGGGGAAGTTACGGGTCTTCACAGTGGCCAAATCTAACTAAGAGAATACCGAGGCACCAACAAGCTGGTCAAACAAGTCATCTATCCTCGAAAGTGGGTGCATGTTCTTCTTAGTGAGTTTATTCAATTCTCTATAGTCCACACACAAACGAAGCGAACCATCCGCCATAGTCGCAAATACTACTGGAGCACCCCACTCAGATATGCTTTGCCTAATAAATCCTTTTTCAAGTAGCTCCCCTACTTGTTTGCTAAGCTCCCTCCTTTCCTCTGGAGAAATATGGTGCACTGGTAATGCAACTGGCTTTGCATTGTCCACCAAATATATGTACGAAATCGATCTCACGCCTTGGAGGTAAACCCCGTACCTCATCAAAAACATCAGAATAATCTCGAACTACTAGAACAGATTGCAAATCATCAATAGATGCATCAAGAGACACTAGGAAACTAAGCATAACATACCCTTGTGGGTCACAAGAAATCTCGAGGGTTCTCCCATGGCAAGTCAAAGTCTAACGACCCTCCTCTCATAATCTAGAATGGCACCATACGTGGTTAACCAATCCATCCCTAGAATCAAACCATAGCCCATAAAATCGAGCACATACGCATTGCATTCAAACTCGACACCTAACATAGATATTCTTAAACCTTGACAAATCATAGATAAATGAGCCGAACCACCAATAGGGTTTGAGACGACTATGGGATCCACTACCATACTAGTAATTAAGTGCAGAGATTCAACCATAGGATTAGATATAAATGAATGTGAAGTGCTAGAATCAAAAAGTGTTCTAATAGGATGATTTGAAAGAGAAATTAAACCTTCCACATAAATTTTTCTACCTCTATCAAGAGCACTGATCGCGAGAGCATGCCCCTGCTCTCCAGAAGTTTCTGCCCTTTGACCTTGTCCCTGTTTCTTCGGGCACTCCCTAGCAAAGTGTCCGACCTTTCCATAATTGAAGCAAGAATTATTCATCCTTTTACAGTCCTTCACCAGGTGACCTTCCACCCACAATTGTGACACTTCCTCTTATCCTTGGCCTTGTCATCCTTTCCGCCTTTCTTTTGTTGCTGCTGTAGTTGTCTCCCTTCTTAGGCCAAATTTTCTTGTTTTGCGTTGTTTCCTCAGCCTTTACTTCCTTCTTTTCTCCTTTCCCTTCCTTATACATCAAGGCAATATCAAAAAGTCTTTCAAAAGTAGCTCCTATTCGAATGTAGGGTGTAGCCAACCCATGAAGGGGATCATTAAGTCCTTTAACAAACCGCAAAGCCTTCTTATGCGGAGTATCCACCAATTCTAATCCAAACCTCGCTAATTGGTTAAATTGTTCACATACTCTTTAACCATCAAGTTTCCTTGTTTGAGTTCTAAGAACCTCTCAATTTGCATGCTTTTCTTAGCTTGGGACAGAAAGTTCATTTCAAATCTTTGCCTAAAATCATCCCATGTCTCTGCTGGACGTCCAGCTTGTGTAACTTCCCACCAGAAAGGAGCTTCATCTTTCCGTAGCCAGGCGACTAACTGAATCTTCCTTCGATCTTCTACTTCAAAGATTACAAACAAGTCCTCGGTCTCCTTGACCCATTTCCTTGACCCTACGAATGTCTCGATTCCATGGAATGGCTTTCCTTCCATAGCACGGGAATCTTTGCAGATCTTGGAAAAGTTGTCTACGCGTGGAGGAGGAGGTGGAGGAACAACGGGTGCAGTTGGGGAAGGAATGTTTCCTTGGTCTTTGGCAGGCGCCGTGGCCTCCAGATACGTACGGAACCAGCCTGGTATCGTAACTCCCTCTGAAATATTGGGTTCCCCAGACATGATGAAAAATAAAAGGTAAGAGATTCAGACAAGGGATCGAAAGATATTACTCATGGCTTTTTGGTGAATGTTTTCAAAATAGACTTTTCTTTTTGAAAATGCTTTCTTTTAAATCCATTTTGAAAATAATTTTCAAATATTTTTATCTAATCTGGTAACCTTCAGCTCTGATACCAAGTGTGACACCCCACGTCCGTTAATGTCACTCATTAAGAGAATGCATTAAGTTTCGTGAAGCGTTATAGGTAAACAGAAACAGAAACATTACAATACATATATAAAAGCAACAGCGGAATTCAAATTTTTATTTCAAACATAAATCATAATATCGTGGTCTAAAATATCACAAGTCTAAAATTACATAAAAGCCATTACAAAAACATAAAACTTTCTGTCTTGTTCCATCAGAATACATAAAAAGCATGATTCCCCAAAAAGAGACAAAGCCATAGTAGAGATAAGAACTTGAGCAATACTTCAAGAGCAGCTCCTTAGCAAGATAAAAGCATAATCACGGTCAAGCCTGAGTGTTCCCGCCTTGAGAACCTTGGGGGGAAACGGAAGAAAGAAGAGGAAACGAAAAGGGTCAGACATAAAGTCTGGCGAGTCCAGTTACTTTTAGAAAGTGAAAAAATAAAAGTAGCATGACATGCATATAAAGTGGATAAGAGAGAGATAACTACATAAAAGCTAAGCATGACAAGGTAACAGGATAGAGTGTATACGCTTCCCTAATAATTACTCTGCACTATTACTAGTATAACCAGAGTGAGATGATCCCTTCCACTATAAGGTGGTAGACTTAGGCATACGTCCGAATGTATCCTAACTCCTACCCTAATCGATCGTCTCCCTAATCCACATAGATACTCTATGTCGGCCCCACCGTAGCATGTTTCACGTCCTAAAGTGGCAACCCTTTGCTGATATGCACAGCCCCATATCTACAGGTGTCACGATCGTATTGTCCCCCTTTGCCCGGCCCATACACGCACATGACCTGGTCGGTTTGCGTCGCCCACACGATCCTCCACGTTTGGATCTCTTACAATCAGTTCAGTAAGCGTGCACCTACTCCGACCAATTTCGTAGTACTTTGTTTGATACCTACTCCGGGTTATTGACTAAAACGGGTCCCACACAATACGGTACAAGCTCTCGCCTTTGTCTTGTATCCCCCACTAGGTTTTCCACATGTTATATTTACCCTAAAGGGTGTCTTTAATTATATAACCCCAATCTTTCTACCGGTTATGCTTACCCATAGGTGTCTTTAATACATAACCCCCAATTGGTTAAGTTTCGTGGGCCTATATTAAATATTACACACCCATCTCAGATATACTTAACTTAACCCTCCCATTGTTCAACCAAGTTTACTTAACCCCTATTCAT
Organism: Allium sativum; assembly: GCA_030737875.1. NCBI lineage: Eukaryota > Viridiplantae > Streptophyta > Magnoliopsida > Asparagales > Amaryllidaceae > Allium > Allium sativum. The sequence continues at coordinate 789,981,363 of CM060919.1, read as the reverse complement.
GTTTATATTCACCCAATCCCTATGGATTCAACTAAGATAAGTATTCAATTCCTTACCATGTCCACTTGTGGTTTATAATGGGCTAGATCTCCCACATTAGGCCTACAGCTTGTGGATACTGGATATGTCGGTCGGGTCTGGGCAGACTTCTTCCATAAGTTTTTCCTAACCTCGTGTCTTAGCCCATCTCGTATTTGTACACTTAGACCCCTCACATTATATTCAACATTTGTGGTTGCTGGATATGCCGGTCGGGTCCGGGCAGACTTCCACCATAAATGCAATCTAACCTCGTGTCATAAGTGCAGTTACAGTTTCTAATTACTGTAATCCTAAGCATTTTAACCAATTAATTACCTATGTCTAATAGGTGTTGATGCCCATTTACCAATTATATTCATAGTGAATTATATGTCCAAATTCATATTCATTATACAAATAATGCCAATTCTAATATTTTCCCTCATTCCCTAACTAACGCATTCGCATATATTGGCGACATTTTCCCTCATTCCCTAACTAACACATTCGCATATTTTCCCTCGTGTCATAATATTCTCCCACATTTTCCCTCATGCCTAGGCTTGAAAGTAGCCTGGCCATAAACGAAAAAGGGAAAGGTGATGGGAAGATGATAATAGCGATTATTCTAACATAACTGGCATAAATACATATACTGGCATAGATATGTAATTGGCATAATAATAAGGTGGACATAAAAGCAGATCTAGTGAACAGGTGATGATAAAACTAGATCTAACATAATAAGGATGTTCTAATAGGCTTGAATAGATCTAAATAAGGATTCATATGTCCAATTGATGACAAATCTAAATTAACCACCACGTGATAGGTACGAGATGATTTAGAGGGAGAATTGGATCTAAACAAGATTTTAGCTCTCCAAATAATGACAAATCCAAATTAACCATAAACATAGATAAATGTTAAGATCCACGTATGTGACATGATAAATTAACCACAAGAGAATTAGATCTATAAAAATAGATCTAACATGAGAAAGGTTAAGATCTAAGAATATCATAGATTCATAATTTATAATAGATCCAAATCATAGTCATATCACATTTACTTTTAGTCATTTAAATCTAAAAATAACTAGACTCACAGTGTTTGGATTTTAGAAGATAGAAGAGTAATTGTTGGTGTTGAATCTCGGATCTAAACTCGAATCTCTAACTGATTAGCTTTAGTTGATAGTTATAGAAAAAAAGGATTCGGTTCAGTTCAGGCACCGACAGCGTTTGGCCTCCATTAATTTTCAGTGAAGAAAACAAGAGAAATGGACCTCTATTTATAGCTGCCAACCTCCAAAATCCAACCTGCCACCTCAGCCCTAGGGTCGACCCATGGGTCGACACCCCCTTTAAGGGGTCGAACCCAGGGTCGACACCCCCCTAGGGGTCGACCCCTCTGGGGCGGAAAAATTGCCGCCTCTTTATTTTCGAACCTCAAACTATTTTCTGATCTTATATATATAACTCTTCAACGTGTATACAAACTTCAAACCTTAATAACTTCCTCTTACAGTGTCCGTTTTACGCAAACCAAATGTCTATCTTAACCAGAATTCAAGACGAACGCAATGGCATAATCCGTTTCCTTTAGTTCTGAATATTAAATTAATTATTATTTAATTTACCCTCTTCTAGTGTTGTTAAAATTACTGGGTGTTACACTTGTTGCTTTTGTACACATGTAACCTAAAATGTTGCCATGCATGCTTGCATATTTGATTCACCTTGATATTTGCTGCATTTTTGTGCACATTGCACTTCATGCACTTATGCAAATGTGTCCAGATTTACGTGTTTGCCCATGTGGTTCGCACCTTGTCTATTTTCAATTTAACTTGTTGGCCCATGTACATGTTGCTGCTTTATTCATGTGTGACTGCTTTGTAATATGTGGGCAGATGTCATCTCGTATGTGCATTCACCTAATGATGCACACTACTGTGCTCCCGACCTGTTTGGCTTGAATTGTGCATTTACTGATGTTTTACCATATTTCCCCTGCACATTATCAATATATATGTGTGTGTATACACATGTATGTGTATGAAGTTATTGTGCATGTGCAATTATATTTTCTATTTACATCAGCAGACCACTATACGTTGTGCCGTGGTTGGTCAAGATCAACATACCACAAATATGAGTTAAGGCTGGTCTTGAACAACAAAACACTATAAATTGTTGAGGCTGATCTATAAGAACTAGATATATAGTCTTACCTTGTGGTAATTACAGTGAATCACTGCGAATATCACAAGCAGTCTAGACATAAATAAATAAATATATATATACACATATCAGACCAAGTTTAGAAATATGATAAGAAACACACCAAAGTTCTGAGGTAAATAAAATTTAAAATAAATTTACATTTGATTGCAGATAATTATATTTTTTTCATTTTACTTTGTGTGTGTTTCTGTGACAGGTACACAGGTGACTGGACTAGATTGGAGGAAACTGAAGACTCTATGAGCGTATAAGAAAATGTATATGAAACTAAGTGAAATGAGTGATTGAGTGTATGTAACTGAGTGAAATTGAAGAAATGTAGTGAGGAAATAATGTATATGGAGTTAAATGCATATGTGAATTGACTTTATTATATTATAGAGAAATGTACAATGATGGAGTTAGAAGTTTGTACTATTCCAAATGTTAAAATAAAATACTAATTTGAATAAAACACTATTTAAATATTAAATTGTTTTGCAATAGCATTTTATTCAATTTATTTCTGTATGTGATGTAGTATAGAATAATATATTTACAAACACATTTTAATATATATATATATATATGCTTGTTATCATCAAACAAAATCATATTGTTATATCAACAAATGTGTTAATTACATTAGTCTTTAACCCTCTCAGATTATATCAATGAAGTTAATATAACTGAATCTTTAAATTAGAATTTAAAGACAATTATAATGGAATTGTTTTCGGTCTATTGTTAATAATGTCTTAGCAACATTTGTTTTTAAACCATGGGAATATAGATAAACTATAAATATATTTTTAAATGGTTTGGAATATATTTAGATCTTTAATAACAAATTTTAAAGATAGAAACAAATATATGAATCTTTCATGATAAAGGTATTGAAGTAAATGTTTTAGCTTATAAAAGAGAAGAGGTTCTTAATAAACAATGGTATTTACCTTTTTGATTATATTTTAAGGAAATCTTGCAAATGAAGTGTAAACATACTTGTACCGAAGGGATAAGTATATAAACAACTTTTGAAATATTGAGATTATAAAGGAATAGGGAATAGTAGAATACATACATATATTTTTTATATGTATAAATCGAATATATACACAAGTACATAAAAGAATATTAATCAAGTAGGAATTCTTGATCAATAAATGAAGTCTTATTAGACAAACAAAGTTTTATGAAATAAAAAAAGTTTTACTAATAAAGGAATTTTAATTAATAAAAGATTAGTTAAACAGGAAATGAATTATAAATTGTTTATATGAGTTAATCGTGCTTTGACTATTTTATCACGCTTGGTAACTTGATAGTGCCTTGGATGTTTATTCGCTTGTTATGGAAATTAAGCGAGGTTGCTTCCCATATACAATCATCTATTGTGTGATTGGATAGTCGACTAATCGATATAGAATAGGACCTTAAATCAAGCGATTGGTTTTGAGGAGATCGGGATTGGTAAGTGTTCTACTTATCGAAAGACACTTCAAAACTAGTATAACGGGTTCTACGTTTTGGAAGCGATTGAGAAGTGAAGTCTATATGGCGATTTAAGACATGGTGAGATGCTCAAACATATGTAATAATTCTGAGATCTGTTAAGAAATCTATGTGGGATTCCCAAATTTATCGATGTATTGGAATTCATGTGTGATTCCAAGATTTGTGGAGGAATCTATGTGTGATTCTAGGATCTATTGTGTTGTGTAATCCCAACTAGGAATTCTTGTTCTATTCGAGTGATGATGACTCGTGTGAAGCCGTTGAACAAAATCTCGACATCGGATACGGCTGAAGACAGAATAGGTTGCATGATCTTGAGAATATCCAACCCGTGACATCATATATTAACTCCATATCTAGAGAATTCTTATAAATGTGTTGCGCGGGAGTTGGATATATTTAGCTCCACATGGTGCATATTTGTATTTTCATGTGTGGGCTAGTTATGCATTCCTTATAGTATATTTTATCTACAGATATATGATGCTTGATACTATGTAACACCCTACTATCGTTAATGTTGCTCGTTAAGAGAATGCATTAAGTTTTATGAAGCGTTATAGGTAAACAGAAATAGAAACATCACAAGACAGACATAAAATAGCAGCGGAATTTAAAACTTTTATTAAGTGGAAAACATCGTGGTTCAAAACATAGTTACATCATAAGTCTGAAATGCATAAAACCAAGTACATCAACTTAAAAATTCTGTCTTGTGCTTAAATCTTCAAAGTACAATAGTAAAAGAAACACAATCCGCAAAACATATCCATAGTAGAGAGATATGAAATCAAGCAATACATCTAAACAACTCCAAGCAGGGTGAAAGCAGAATTCTGATCAAGCTTGACTGTTCCCACCTTGAGAACCTAGGGGAAACATAACAGAAAGAAGAGGAAACAAAATAGGTCAGACATAAGTCTGGCGAGTCCAATTACTTTTAGCATATAAATAAGTAAAAGTACCATGACAGGTACATAAAATGGAGAGATATATAACAACACAATAAGGCAGGTATGCCACGGTATACAGGATAAACTGAACAGAACGTGAAATGTGCTTCTCTACTACTTTTCTCTTCCTCTGCACCAATACTAGTATAACTGTAACATGATGATCCCAATAAGCATAAGATAGTAGAATTAGGTGTACTTCTAATGAGAGGTTTTAACCCCATACAATACAGGTAGCCCAACAAAACTGACAGGTGTTATCCCCAAACGATAATAACGGGCTCCTAAACAGACGTGACTAGATGTACCCTAATTATTACCCTAATCGATCGACTCCCTAACCCTCGTAGATACCATGTGCAGGCCCTACACTAGGATGTATCACTTCCTAAAGTGGCAACCTCGATACAAACAAGATGCACAACCATATCTATAGATGTCATGGCATCTTGATCCTCCCTATTCCAGACCCATGCACGCATATGACCCTATTGGAATGTGCCGCCCACACCTCCTCTAAAGTGACCTCTTACAACCAGCCCAGTAAGCGTGCCCTGAACCCAACCTAGTTTGGGGTTTCCCGTTTGATACCGATATAGGTTACTGACTGATATGGGTCCCACACACAAGATGATACAAGCTTCCCCTAGGCTTGTATCCCCACTACTAGGTTTTCCACAGGTTAGGCCTACTGGTTTCTCAAGTTTGCATAACCCCAACAGGTTAAGTTTGTGGGCCTATATATAGAAATATTACCCACTGTTGGCTAGCTTTTTGACCAAGCAACCAAGGTTCACGTACGAAGAAAATATGAAGCTTCACACCTTTAGCCCCTGAAGACCTGATCCCAATCACCCTACCTTAATCGGATCGTGGTGCACTCCCACGATCGCGGAACGCCTACGCGATCCGATCCGACTCCAGAAACGCAAAGACGGTGACCACGACTCGGTCTACCACGAGCCGAAAAGATTGGATCTCACGACACCTATCCCCAACTGTCATATTGACTATTTCTCCATCAAGCTATGAACCCGTCCGAGATCATCGGGATTTGTGACACGTATGACCGTGATCCGTCTGCTAATGCCACCTATAAATAGCCCCAGACTTGGCATTTTTGGGGATCTTTTGACAATTCAGAGCTCTGATTCCACCATTATCATGTCTCCATTATTTCTACTCAGAGTTATCTTGAATTTACTGAGTGAATCAATATTGTAAAAGTGAGGTTGGGAGATAAATCATTGGTTGTATTCGAATCTTAAGCATAATCATTGATATAAAGTGGATGTAGGCTCTTTAACGCCGAACCACTATAAACCCTGTGTCTTTTCTGCTTTTTCTTGCATTTATTATGATATTAATTTCCTGCAAATTATAACAATTTGGGTGTTAGACCCAATTTTGGATCTAACATTTTGGTGCTTTCACTGAGAACGAAGTCTCAGCAATTTGGATTGTAGTTCTATTGTTTGGATAGTCAAGTCCGAAGAAAATAGTCCAAAACTCCAGTGATTCGATTTTTGAAGATTTCAGAAGCCCAGATATCATGGCTGGAAAGAAGTCTAAGGAAGTACGAACTTCACAAGCGAATGAAGCTGCAAGCGAAGCAATTGAAGAAAGCGTGCACGAACTGGTCGAAGAAGAGCTCTCGGATCATGGTAATATAGGGGCGATCTGATCCAGTGATAGAGCAACGAACCAAATAGTTGAAGGAGTTACTACCCGATCGCAGGACCACGCCGCGATCCCTCATGCACCTATCACCACGACCCGACGTCAAGGGGGTGCCATGAGCCTCCAGCCTAGGAGGACCATGATCCGAACTGACAATCAGACTACTACCGACCTGGGAAGGAAATTATGGCTCATTCCGCTCGTGCTGGTACTTCTGCTCAACCCAGTTCATGTTCCTTGCGTATAACAGAAGATGAAGATGACCAGTTCGACCCTTCTTCACTAGTTACCGAAGGACATCTGACTCGAATACTTGAAGCATTGGACAGGAAAACTGATGAATTGGCTGTTCAGAGGCAGGAGAGCTCGTTGCTACTTCAGAATATCAATACCCTTGGCAGACGAATTGACGATATTCAAAGGCAGATTTTGCCACCTCCAGCTTACCCTTTATCCCCGGAACATACATCCTCATCTGAAGAACCTCGGAGAAACCGGCGATGGCCTCCATTGGAAAGGGCTGAGAATCGACCTGCCGCCTAGGAACGGAGACGTTATTGATACTGCTCAGAATCGACCTGTTTCTCCTGCTTGTCGTGCGACTGATCGCGGCAATAGGGGCAAGGGAGTTCTGTCCAGGACCCAGAACTTGCAGCAACACGTCAAAGAAATGCTGGTGGGGCTCGCCGGGCAAGAAGTGATGATCTCGAATCACTCTGACCCATGCGGATGTCGAAGCCATGATCAGGCAAATGATGTTGGAAAGTCACGAACAAAGAACCAAAGATTGGGGCATAAGTTGTAGTCATTCGCCTTTTACAGATGATATTTTAGAGATCCGATTCCCGAGGAAATTTAACATGCTATCCATGAACCGTTATATGGGAAAGGCTGATCCAGTTCAGCACCTAATGAGATATTCATGGTACATGAATGCAGCTGCCGCTTCCGATGCTGTGAAATGTAAGGCATTCCTGATATTCCTGGAGGACATGGCGCTAATGTGGTTCACTCGGTTGCTAGCGCGATCGATCTCCAGTTTCAGGGAATTAAGTGAACAGTTTGTAAATCAGTTCTGATTACATACCCAGAGATCTAAGAATGTCATTGAGTTGTCCCTCATTAAGCAAAGTCCGGATGAATCTTTGAGATCCTATTTAGATCGCTTCAATTTAGCAGTCACGGAGGTTAGAGATCCCCATAAACAAACTGTTTTGATGGCTTTGATTGACGGAGTGGATAAGGATACTGAGTTTGGAAGATACATGGCCGGTAAACCACCGTTAACTAGAGAGATATTTTACGAAAAGGACAACATCCGCATGCGTCGAGAGGAAATTTACGCTAACCGAAAGAGGAAGGCTGCTGATAAGGAGGATACCCCAAGTAATGTGGCCATTAAGCAAGCGGGAGATAGCTCGGGAAAAATTAAAGTTAATATCGGGAACAAGAATCAAGGCAATGGTCGCCAATCGGGGAATAGTAATAACAATAATCGGAAAAGAAATCGAGGAAATGACTCCCAGAGAAGATCCCGGCCCAGACCGTTTGAGAGCTTCACACCGTTAAATGATACGTTGGAAAACATCTTCCTGGATACATATAATGTCCTTCAATGCAAAAGGCCTCCTCTGAGAGATTTTACAAAAAAAGTGCGTGAGACTAGGAAATTCTGTCTTTTTCATCAGGTCCATGGCCATTCCACAAACAAATGTCGTCAATTGAGAGATGTGATTGAAAAACTGCTTCGAGAAGGGAAGCTTGATGAATATAAGGTGCCTCCTAGGGACAGAGGGCAAGTCGTACAAGCCCCGAACCAAAGCCAACCTGCTGCCAAACCAACGGCTCAGCAAAAAGGAAAAAATATCGTTATCAATACCATAGTTGGTGGGCTTTACCTGGAAGGGCACAGTTTCAGAGCTATGGATCAATACGTGAATGCAGCTAAATAGCATTTCGAAGTGGAGGAATGTAGCAACCCCGAGGATAACACTCCGGTTAAGCAACAAAAGACGATGTTGATGACGTCGTATTTCGCGAGCGAGAGAGCATTGGGGTTCACTCCCCAACTGAAGACCCATTAGTAATCACCGTCACCATCGGTCCAGCTATAGTTCATAAAGTCTTAGTAGATAACGGGAGTTCGGTCAACATTTGGTTCAAGAAAACATTCGACCAAATGAAATTCGAGCCGAAGGATCTGAAACCATGCGAGGGTTGGATACGTGGATTTAATGGGGCCTCGACCGCTCCAATGGGATACGTGGAATTGTCAGTAACCCTTGGGGAAGGAGAACGCCAGAGAGTGAGAATTCTCTCCTTTGTAGTCCTGGACATTGAGTCGCTGTACAATGCCTTCTTGGGTCGGCCAGCCCTAGCCAAATTCAGGGCCTGCATTGCACCCTGGTGCCTGTTGTTGAAGTTCCCGACGGATGCTGGCATAGGCATTGTAACACCCCACCTCCGTTAAGGACACTCACAAAGGGAATGCCTTAACTTTGGTGGAGCGTTTTAGTAGACAGAACAGAAATTTTCAAGACAGATAAACAATACTTGAGAAATTATAACTTTATTACAGCGTAAAACAGAAATCAGTTTGGTTACATATTTACCAAAAACTCAAGTACATAAATATCAGTCTTGTTCAGAAAATCATCAGAGTACAAAACTTTAAAATCATAATCCCCACAGAAGCTGCCATAATGTGTCAAGCCATACTTTAAGCACTCTAAGTGCTTCAAGCGGAAGAAATCCGGATCAAGCTAAAGTATTCCCTCCTTAGAAAACCTGGGGAAATGGAAGAAAAAGGGACGAAACAAGCAAGGTCATACATAAAGTCTGGCAAGTCCAGTGACTTTCAGCATATGAACAGATAATAATAATCATGGCATGCAAATAAAACTAGATAAGATAACAGTAATAGGAGCAGCAGATGTACTTAGGTAAAATAGAAGGAACAGAATAATATTACTTTTTATTTCTCTGCACTAATACTAGTATAACAGGATTAGGTGTCACCCTAATGTCTAAACTGAAACAGAAACGGGAACAGAATAATTTCCACAGAACAGAATGCTAGTAATGGGCCTTTACCACCTGAATAGAAACAGACAGAAATAGAATGCTAATAATGGGCCTTTACCACCCGAACAGAAACAGACAGAAATAGAATGCTAATAATGGGCCTTTACCACCCGAACAGAAACAGACAGAAATAGAATGCTAATAATGGGCCTTTAACACCCGAACAGAAGGTACATAAATAGAAACAGATTAATCCCTATGGAAACAGAATGTAGAATTAGGTGTACACTAGTAAATGGGCCTTTACCACCCGATCAGACGGGATCATGCAGAAACAGACAGGTGTTGCCACCCAACAGAAATAGACAGTACCAACCAGAAACAGACAGAACTAAGTGTACCCTAAAACCCTACCACAAGTGATCGGCTCCCTAATACATAAATACCCTGTGTCGGCTCCACAGTTGGGTGTATCACTCCCTAAAGTGACAACCAATTGGCACAGACCTATTTACAGATGTCACGGCGTCTTACATCCTCAGAGGCAGACCGGGATCCATGCATGCACATGACCCGGTTGGAACGCACCATCAACACCCCTCGCCATTATCAGAATGAACCGCTTATAATTAGTTCAGTAAGCGTGCCCGGACCCTACCTAATGTTGGGTCAAAGTTTGATACCAGAAAGTGTTACTGACTAATATGGGTCCCAAACAACAGATGACACAAGTAATTTCCCTCCTAACCTTGTGTCCCCAGACTAACAGATTTCAGATTAACTTGTTTACAAGTTCAGACATACAGAGTTCAGATCAACTAGTTCACAGATCAGAAAAGTTTTCAGACTAACGGATCAGATATACGGATTTAACAGATTTACATATTTGTCTAACTTTGTAATTGGGCCTACAGATTCACGAAACGGGTTTGTTACATTCATTAGTTCAATTGGTTTAACCCTATCCACCCAACACGTTTTAGACATCATATTTATCCCAGATTTGCATTAATTAAATATTAATGTACAGACCTCTCACATTAGGTCGGTAGCTTGTGGCCGCTGGATATGCCGGGCGGTTCCGGGCAGACTTCTGCCACAAGCCAGACCTAACATCGTGTCTAAGCATATTTTAGTTATGCCTACGACCTCTCACATTAGACTGACAGTTTGCGGTCGCTGGTTAAGCCGGTTGGTTACGGGCAGGCTTCTACCGCAAACAGAGTCTAACCTCGTGTCATAGCCAATTCATTCCAATATAGATTTTTCAGATATCAGACAAATTCTGTTTATTTAACAGATTAAACTTCTTCATAGAATATAACAGATTAATCAAATTTCCATGTTCTACTAAATCTTAGGTTGAGCCTACGGATTTCCATACCCAGATTACCCTTATCTAGTTTTCAAAAGATCGGACAATTCAACAGGTGGCAGATCTAGCAGTTTAAGCGATTCAACAGATTTAGCTGATAACAGATTTAGCAGTTTAGGCAATTCAATTGTTTTAGCGGATAACGGATTAGGCAATTTAACAGATTTAGCAGATAACAGATTTAGCAGATCTAAAACTCTATTTACATATCTTGCCTAATCATAAATTTAGCCTAAACTTACATGCCTAAATCAAGGTCATAATTCATAATACGATATATTCCTCAAATTTTAGCCTTAATATTCCGATTTTCAGTTCGTGTCAAAACTAGATTTAATAGTCTAGTTCACCATTTATGTCCAAGACCAATACACATGTAAATCATTCACTATTATAGCCAACTCAAATTATGCCAACATATTTGCTATGCCAGATTTACTTAATTAAGCTACGCCCAACCCCCGTATAACATGTTTCCACAAGTTCTCTAAATACTCATGAAATGGCCCTATAGGCTTGATGTACATAACAGTGAATGGGAATAAACTAGCAAAGTTACATACTAAATATGAGATCTAACATCATTAAGGGAATAGGCATAAGAAACTAACTACAATAGTTATAGGCAACAAACCACAATAGTCATGGGCAACTAATCACAATAGTTTCTTATTCAATGTTATAGGCAATAGTCTCATAGTCATGAATCATAGTCATAGGCAATAGTCTCATAGTCAATGAATCATAGTCATAGGCAATAGTCTCATAGTTGATGAATCATAGTCATAGGCAATAGTCTCATAGGCAACAGTTTCATGTCCAATTATGCATTATTATTTGTCCCAAAATTTAGCGTTCGTGCGTTAATCTCTTATGAGATGTGGCGCAGGCTCGTGGTAGCCTGGCTATAGAACAGAAAGAAGAAAGAGGTACAGAATAGTCACAGAAAAACAGATCTGACAGATAAGAATATACAAAACCTCAGATTCAGATTTATAATCATGCCACAACCATAATTAAAGTTTATATCGAAAAATAATTGTACTTGCCTTTCGTGGTTTTTAAGAAAGGATAATAAACTAGTGTTGATGCAGAAATGCTGAATTATTCCTCTTTAATTGTTGCCGTAGCTCTAGACTTTGATTTGAGATTTGATTTAGCTTTTAATTCTATTCAGGTTGGAAGAAGATGCATCAGTCCAAGTTTTGATTCCAGCAGAGTAGCGACGCCATTTTTATTTTTAATTTGAACAGAGGCAGAATATAGACAGAATGAAATTGTGTAGAGAAAATGAGGCTAGGGGCTATTTATATAGAATTAGGAAGATGAATCCGGACAGAAAACGAGTCTAAATACATTAGAATGCATCAGGTTCAGAAAGTGGGTTCGGGAGGCAGGTCGTCCCCCAGGTCGACACTATGGTCGACCTGGTCTAGCCAGGTCGACCCCCAAGTCGACACTATGGTCGACCTGGCCCCTGGGAGGTCGACATTATGGTCGACCCCCAGGTCAACCTGGTCCATGGGCAGGAATTTTCCTGCCCAACCTGTTCTGGGATTTTGAATTCGAATTTGAATTCGAATTTTTGAGTTGTTTTCGATTCTGAAATTCTCTGAAACTTCGGAGGGCCATATCTCCCTCATACGGACTCCGTTTCTCGAAAACTCGGACTCGTTTCGAAGTAGAATTTCGAGATGAACGCAATGGCGCAACCTTTTTCCCTTGATTCTTATTTTATAATTTAATTATTCTCTGATTTGTTACTTATACGTTCACAAAAAATACGGGGTGTTACATTCTCCCCTCCTTAAAGGATTTCGTCCCCGAAATCTTCAAGTTAAGAAGAATGTGTCCTACCATCCAGTCATCCATCTACTCAACCATCATCCAAAAGCATCCATGTCCTTATAAAACTTCTAATGTTGTGTGAACATATGCAAAAGTGTGTGTATATGTTCCTTATCTAATGCAAAGATCAGGCGGTCCACTGATTCAGTTGACCTCCTTAATGCGAACTATGTCAGTGTCATGAGTCCAACATGTATGCAATTTTCCTATTTGATACATATTATTCTTATATGAGTGACAACCATTCATTCATATGCAACATCCATGTGATGAGTCAATCATTTTGCATCCACAGAAATTGAAAATGCTCACACATCCATATGCAGTATGAGAGTGTTTTCGAGCCGATCCAGTGCCTAGTGTGTGTATATGCATCCACGAGCAACCACTAGCAACCACTTGCATCCACTTGCAACCATCAAACATAACATGTCTCAAACACATGTTTACATCCATAGGATTCCTATCTGTAGGTCGAAGACTCGATTGATAGGATACAATCGAGTGATGGGAGCGGGTGCAGATAAACAAAAACTTGGTTTCCATTAGACCTTGGTTGAGAGACAAATTCCCCTAAGTATCAACCCCGGAGCCCGAAATCAACATCAGATTGACACCCAGAGGATTACCCTCCTTAGACAATGTCAAAATTGGAAATCTCAACCTTATCAGAAATATTCAGATATTTACAGATTACCGGTACAGATCAGATTACTAAATGATTCTTAGGAACTAAGCATGATAAAAACCCAGAATGTATGCGTCATAGTCAACTTAATTCCCAACACAAATACCCATATTATCACAATTGGAGGAGTCATAACCCTTATGGGTCTGAGTCTACAGCGGAACCAGAAACAATACTAGTATTCAAGTGCAGAGTACCGATTACAGAATCGAAATGCCAGAATCAGAAAAGAGTTTTAACCCAAAAATCAGATAAAGAAATTAAACCTCCTACAGAAAGTTTTCCTATTTCTATCCTATCCACTAGCCTCGAGAGTGTTCGCCTGCCTTCTAGAAGTTAGTCATGCCCTCTGCCCTTGCCCTCGTTTCTTCGGACAGTCCCTAGTGAAGTGTCCCATCTCACCACAGTTGAAGCAAGTGCCCTTTCTTTCTCTGCAATCCTTGTTCAGATGAGTCGTGCTTCCACAAGTAAAGCACTTTTTCTCCTTCTTATCTTCAGACTTTTCACCCTTCTTTTGTGTTTCCTTTTTGGGCCATGCTTTCTTGTTATGTGGTTCTTCCTTCTTTGCCTCTTTCTTGCCGTTGTCTTCCTCGTGCAGTAGTGCCATATCCACTAATCTCTCGTAAATCGCTCCCATGGGTACATGGGTCATGGCTAGGCTGTGCAGTGGCTCGTTCGATCCTTTAACAAAGCGGAGAGCCTTTTTATGATGGGTGTTGACTAAATCTAGTCCGAACCTAGCCAGTTGGTTGAACTGGTTGACGTATTCCTTGACTGTTATACTTCCTTGCTTAAGAGATAAGAACTTTTCCAGTTGTAGACTTCGTTCAGCTTGCAAGAGGAATTTCGTCTCAAACCTTGTTCTGAAATCCATCCATGTTTAAACCGGCCTCTCGGCGTTAGTGACTTCCCACCAATAGGAAGCTTCGTCCTTGAGCAACCATACCGCCAATTGTACCTTCTGCCTATCGTCCACCTCGAAAATAACGAACAGATCCTCAGTTTCTTCGAGCCAATTCCTCGCTTCTACGAATGATTCGGTTCCCTTGAAATCCTTTCCACCCATGGCCCTAAAATCTTTACAGATCTTTGAAAAAGCAATTGCACGATGAGGGGTCGGAGGAGGAGGAATCGCTGCAGCTGGAGGAGGAATATCTGTTGGGCCTGCATCATTGGCCCAAGCCTCTAAGTACCTCCTGAACCAGCCAGGTATTGGCAAGCCCTCTGAAAAGTTAAGATTCCCAGACATGCTTGAATGAAAGAAAAAGATTTTAAACGGAGAACTAAAAAGATAGATATATGGCTTTTTGGGGATTATGCTTTTCAAAATAAACTTTATTTTTGAAAATACTTCCTTTTAAAACCTTTTTGAAAATAGTTTTCAAAAACTTTTATCTAATCTGGTAACCTTCAGCTCTGATACCAAGTGTAACACCCCACCTCCGTTAAGGACACTCACAAAGGGAATGCCTTAACTTTGGTGGAGCGTTTTAGTAGACAGAACAGAAATTTACAAGACAGATAAACAATACTTGAGAAATTATAACTTTATTACAACGGAAAACAGAAATCAGTTTGGTTACATCTTTATCAAAAACTCAAGTACATAAATATCAGTCTTGTTCAGAAAATCATCAGAGTACAAAACTTTAAAATCATAATCCCCACAGAAGCTGCCATAATGAGTCAAGCCATACTTTAAGCACTCTAAGTACTTCAAGCGGAAGAAATCCGGATCAAGCTAAAGTATTCCCTCCTTAGAAAGCCAGGGGGTGGGGAAACGGAAGAAAAAGGGGCGAAACAAGCAAGTTCAAACATAAAGTCTAGCAAGTCCAGTGACTTTCAGCATATGAACAGATAATAATAATAATGGCATGCAAATAAAAATAGATGAGATAACAGTAACAGGAGCAGCAAATGTACTTAGGTTAAACAGAAGGAACAGAATAATATTACTTTTTATTTCTCTGCACTAATACTAGTATAACAGGATTAGGTGTCACCCTAATGTCTAAACTGAAACAGAAACGGGAACAGGATAATTTCCACAGAACAGAATGCTAGTAATGGGCCTTTACCACCCGAATAGAAACAGATAGAAATAGAATGCTAATAATGGGCCTTTACCACCCGAACAGAAACAGACAGAAACAGAATGCTAATAATGGGCCTTTACCACCCGAACAGAAACATACAGAAATAGAATGCTAATAATGGGCCTTTACCACCCGATCAGAAGGTACAGAAACAGAAACAGATTAATCCCTAAGGAAACAGAATGTAGAATTAGGTGTACACTAGTAAATGGGCCTTTACCACCCGATCAGACGGTACCACACAGAAACAGACAGGTGTTGCCACCCAATAGAAACAGACGGTACCAACAGAAACAGACAGAACTAAGTGTACCCTAAAACCCTACCCCAAGCGATCGGCTCCCTAATACATAAATACCCTGTGTCGGCTCCATGGTAGGGTGTATCACTCCCTAAAGTGACAACCAATTGGCACAGACCTATTTACAGATGTCACGGCGTCTTACATCCTCAGAGACAGACAGGGATCCATGCACGCACATGACTCGGTTGGAACGCACCATCAACACCCCTCGCCATTATCAGAATGAACCGCTTATAATTAGTTCAGTAAGCGTGCCCGGACCCTACCTAATGCTGGGTCAAAGTTTGATACCAGAAAGGGTTACTGACTAATATGGGTCCCAGACAACATATGACACAAGTAATTTCCCTCATAACCTTGTGTCCCCAGACTAACAGATTTCAGATTAACTTGTTTACAAGTTCAGACATACAGAGTTCAGATCAACTAGTTCACAGATCAAACAAGTTTTCAGACTAACGGATCAGATATACGGATTTAACAGATTTACAGATTTGTCTAACTTTGTAATTGGGCCTACAAATTCACGAAACGACTTTGTTACATTCATTAGTTCAATTGGTTTAACCCTATCCACCCAACACGTTTTAGAAATCATATTTATCCCAGATTTGTATTAATTAAATATTAATGCACAGACCTCTCACATTATGTCGGTAGCTTGTGGCCGCTGGATATGCCGGGCGGTTCCGGGAAGACTTCTGCCATAAGCCAGACCTAAACTCGTGTCTAAACATATTTTAGTTATGCCTAAGACCTCTCACATTAGACTGACAGTTTGCGGTCGCTGGTTAAGCCGGTTGGATCCGGGCAGGCTTCTACCGCAAACAGAGTTTAACCTCGTGTCATAGCCAATTCATTCCAATACAGATTTTTCAGATATCAGACTAATTTTGTTTATTTAACAGATTAAACTTCTTCATAGAATATAACAAATTAATCAAATTTCCACATTCTACTATATCTTAGGTCGAGCCTACGGATTTCCATACCCAGATTACCCTTATCTAGTTTTCAACAGATCGGACAATTCAACAGGTGGAAGATCTAGCAGTTTAAGCAATTCAACAGATTTAGCTGATAACAGATTTAGCAGTTTAGGCAATTCAGCAGTTTTAGCGGATAACGGATTAGGCAATTTAACAGATTTAGCAGATAACGGATTTAGCAGATCTAAAACTCTATTTACATATCTTGCCTAATCATAAATTTAGCCTAAACTTACATGCCTAAATGAAGGTCATAATTCATAATACGATATATGCCCCAAATTTTAGCCTTAATATTCCCTTTTTCAGTTCGTGTCAAAATTAGATTTAATAGTCTAGTTCACCATTTATGTCCAAGAACAATACACATGTAAATCATTCACTATTATAGCCAACTCAGATTATGCCAACATATTTGCTATGCCATATTTACTTAATTAAGCTACGCCCAACCCCCGTATAACATGTTTCCACAAGTTCTCTAAATACTCATGAAATGGCCCTATAGGCTCGATGTACATAACAGTGAATGGGAATAAACTAGCAAAGTTACATACTAAATATGAGATCTAACATCATTAAGGGAATAGGAATAAGAAACTAACTACAATAGTTATAGGCAACTAACCACAATAGTCATGGGCGACTAATCACAATAGTTTCTTATTCAATGTTATAGGCAATAGTCTCATAGTTATGAATCATAGTCATAGGCAATAGTCTCATAGTCAATGAATCATAGTCATAGGCAATAGTCTCATAGTTGATGAATCATAGTCATAGGCAATAGTCTCATAGGCAACAGTTTCATGTCCAATTATGCATTATTATTTGTCCCAAAATTTAGCGTTCGTGCGTTAATCTCTTATGAGATGTGGCGCAGGCTCGTGGTAGCCTGGCTATAGAAAAGAAAGAAGAAAGAGGTACAGAATTGTCACAGAAAAACAGATCTGATAGATAAGAATATACATAACCTCAGATTCAGATTTATAATCATGCCACAACCATAATTAAAGTTTATATCGGAAAATAACTGTACTTGCCTTTCGTGGTTTTTAAGAAAGGATAATAAACTGTTGTTGATGCAGAAATGCTGAATTATTCCTCTTTAATTGTTGCCGTAGCTCTAGACTTTGATTTGAGATTTGATTTAGCTTTTAATTATATTCAGGTTGGAAGAAGATACATCAGTCCAAGTTTTGATTCCAGCAGAGTAGCGACGCCATTTTTATTTTTAATTTGAACAGAGGCAGAATATAGACAGAATGAAATTGTGTAGAGAAAATGAGGCTAGGGGGGTGTTTATATAGGATTAGGCAGACGAATCCGGACAGAAAACGAGTCTAAATACATCAGAATGCATCAGGTTCAGAAAGTTGGTTCGGGAGGCAGGTCGACCCCCAGGTCGACACAATGGTCGACCTGGTCTGGCCAGGTCGACACTATGGTCGACCTGGCCCCTGGGAGGTCGACACTATGGTCAACCCCCAGGTCGACCTGGTCCATGGGCGGGAATTTTCCCACCCAGCCTGTTCTGGGATTTTGAATTCGAATTTGAATTCGAATTTTCGAGCTGTTTTCGATTCTGAAATTCTCTGAAACTTCGGAGGGCCATATCTCCCTCATGCAGACTCCGTTTCTCGTAAACTTGGACTTGTTTCCAAGCAGAATTTCGAGATGAACGCAATGGCGCAACCCGTTTCCCTTGATTCTTATTTTATAATTTAATTATTCTCTGATTTGTTACTTATACGTTCATAGAAAATACGGGGTGTTACAGGCATAGTCAGAGGAGATCAAGTTGTTGCACAAGCATGCTACATTGCAGAGTTATAATTGCTCCGCAAAGGGAAATTTGTAGAAACAAAAGGTGGTCCTTCCCCTCCGAGGGAGGAATCGTCGTAGCAACTAAAGAAAATACCTCCGGGAGGGTCGCCCAGAGAGTTGCCCGAGGAAATAGATCCCAGAGAGGATGAAGAGCCTGGGGGCAGAATGGCGACTCCCAGTGAAGCGACTGTGGATGTACCAATCGATGACAGTGACCCAGAGAAGGTCCTGAAGATTGGATCCCAGTTGGATCCTGTTCGAGCAAAAGAATTAACAAATTTCCTGAAAGCTAACTTGGATGTATTCGCCTGGACCCATGCGGACATATGTGGAATATCTCCCTTGATTATGAGTCATTTGTTAAGAATCAACCCGAAACATCCTCTTGTCAAACAGAAAAGGCGAATGCTTGGCCCAGAGAGGTCTGTCTCTTTGAAGGAAGAAGCCGAAAAGCTAAGGAGTAATGGATTTATTAAAGATTCAACATACCCTGACTGGATTTCAAACCCGGTTTTGGTAAAAAAGGCCAATGGAAAGTGGCGTACATGCATCGACTTTATAGATCTTAACAAAGCCTGCCCAAAGGACAACTTTCCGTTACCTCGAATCAATCAGTTCGTAGATTCAACCGCGGGTCATGAACTTCTTTCTATTATGGATGCATACTCGGGGTACAATCAAATCCCCATGCATGTCCCAGACCAAGAGTGTACCAGTTTCATTACAGCTTTGGGATTATACTGCTATGCGGTGATGCCTTTCAGTTTAAAGAATGTCGGCGCTACATATCAGCGATTGGTGAATAGAATGTTCTACAACCAAATCGGGAAAACGATGGAGGTATACATTGACGACATGTTGGTAAAATCCAGACAATCGTCAGATCATACTACCGATTTAGCAGAGATGTTTGGGATTCTTCGAAAGTATGGGATGAAACTGAATCCTTTGAAATGTTCATTTGGGGTAGCATCTGGAAAATTCCTAGGATTCATCGTCAGCTCGCGTGGAATCGAAATCAATCCAGATTAAATTACAGCAATCCGAAATATCCAAGAACCAAAGCAAATTAAGGACGTCCAAAGCGTCGCTGGAAAGGTGGCGGCGCTGAGTTGGTTCATCTCCAAAGCTACAGATAAATGCATCTTGTTTTTCGAGCTGATAAAGCGAGGCAAGCACAACTTTAAATGGAGTCCTGATTGTATAAAAGCATTCCAGAATCTGTTGAACCATTTGGAAAGACCCCCGATACTCTCTAAGCCTGTGGATCACAAGGATTTATTTGTGTACCTGGCTGTGTCATCTCACGCAATCAGTTCGGCTTTGGTAAGAGAAGAGGATAAGGTGCAAAGACTGGTGTACTATGTGAGTAAGAAATTGGCAACCGCAGAACGGAATTATCCAAAAATAGAAAAGCTGGCGTATAGCTTACTAATTGCATCTATAAAACTTCGCCACTACTTCCAAGCTCATCCCATTACTGTGTACACCGATCATCGACTAAAGCAAGTTCTGCAAAGGCCAGAAGCGTCAAGAAGGTTGCTTAAATGGAACATCGAGCTGAGTCAATTAGACTTGAACTTCCAACCCCGAAGGTCGATAAGAGAGAAGGCACTTGCTGATTTTATAGCAGAGTTTACCATCCCAGAGGACGATTTAATAACCGAAGAGGATGATCCACCAAAGCTACTCCTCGATCCTAATGCCTGGAAACTATACACTGATTGAGCTAAAAATGACAGACGATCTAGCGTGGGAGTGGTTCTCGAAACTCCAGAGAAACGGTTAATTTATTATGCTCTTAGACTGGAGTTCCACGCCACTAATAACGACTCCGAGTACGAAGCCCTAATTGTTGGGCTGGAACTCGCAAAGGAATTGGATATCACAAAGCTAGACATCTTTTGTGATTCCAAGATAGTCGTAAACCAGGTCACTGGAAAGTTTCAGGCCAAGAGTCCTAGGCTGATATCGTACTTGGAAAAAGTGAAGAAGTTGTTGGGTGGTTTTGACCACCACAGCATATCTCATATTCCCCGAACGGAGAATCAAAAGGCAGACAAGTTAGCAAAAATGGCTAGTTCAGATAATCCTCAGGATACGGAGCTGGTCTCAATTGAAGTACTACAGTCTCCTAGCATAGATCAGATGGAAGTTGATCTAGTACTAGAGATTGAACCTGAGAGAGAGTCATGGATGACTCCTCTAAATTTTTTTTTTGATAAATGGAACGCTTCCAACAAAGAAAAGTGAGAGGCGTGCAGTTATACGAAAAGCTTCCTGATATGTGTTGCAAGGCACTGTCCTATACAGAAAAGGTTTCTCGATGCCCCTCCTCCGGTGTATCACCCATGATGACATCTAGCGTGTGCTGAAAGAGATCCACGAAGGCGAATGTGGCGATCACACTGGAGGGCAAATGCTGGCGAAGAAGATATTACGCTATGGCTATTTCTGGCCTACCATAAACAAGGATGCAGCCAAGTATGCACGACGTTGTGATGCTTTTCAGAAATTCTCCAAGATTCCTAGGGCGCCACCTAGCCAGTTGAAGACAATGACAAGCCCGTTGCCTTTTACTATGCGGGAGATTGACATTGTTGGGAGCCTTCCCATAGCAAAGGGCGGAGCAAAGTTCGCTATTGTGGCCGTTGATTATTTCACTAAATGGGTAGAAGTAGAGCCTTTGACCACGATCACAACCAAGCAAGTGATCACTTTTGTTGTGAAGAACGTTATATGTCGGTTTGGGATCCCAAAATTCATCGTAACCGATAATGGGACCCAATTCAACAGTACCGAGTTTCAAGATTTCTGTCAGAAGTATCGTATTGAGAAAAGATACACCTCTGTGGCACATCCGCAATCGAATGGACAAGTCGAATCGGCGAACAAGGTGATCAAATCCATTTTGAAGAAAAGATTGAAGAGGGCCAAAGCCATGTGGATTGATGAATTACCCTTGGCACTATGGGCCTATAGGACAACGTACAAGTCGGCGACGGGTCACACCCCATTTTCCCCTGCTTTTGGAGATGAAGCGGTCATTCCGGTCGAGTTGGAAGTACTATCTCATCGAACCACTTATTATGATCTGATGACCAACAATGAGTTGCTCCTTGAATCACTAGACATGGTTAAAGAAAAGAGGGATGAAGCCGATCTACGCGCTTTGAGGCACAAGCAACAAGTTGCTCGGTATTACAACAAGAAAGTCCAAGCTCGAACCTTCGAACCCGGAGACTTGGTTCTGAAGCGCGTCTTTCCACCCCCAGTACATATGGGCCCGAAATGGGAAGGACCACACTCCATTTTACGAAAGCTTGATAATGGAACCTTCAAGCTAGCAACCGTGGAAGGAGATGAAATCCCCAGAGTGTGGAATGCCCAGCATTTGCGGCCTTATCTGACATAAAATTAACAGTCTTACTCTTTTGTTTTTAGGACCATGTAAGAAGGCTCGACTTGCCTAGAACAGTCTGGTTACTTGAACAAGAGATTATAAATTGGACGTAGGTCATGATTCGACCGAACCACTATAAAAATAGTGCGTGTCATTTACTTTTTCTGCACTGTTTCCTGTCCACTCTTTTATTTTAATTATCATAGATCATTACCACTTTGAGATTTGTTTTAAGCTAGACAGCGATCACAATATACCTAATTAAAAACGCCATCTATCAGATCGGAAGACTAACGATAACTAAAGCTCCAAAAGGTGCGGAGAAGTAAATCCCACTACTGCTTGCACTCTAACTCTCGAGATTAAGGAGAGAGTATAAAGGACGTAAAAATAACGTCCCCAAGGCGTTCAGGTGCACCGCGATAAAACCTCCTTGATAACACTCTAACCCGCTGAAGGATCGAAAGAGTATAAAGGCGCTAGAGGCTTAGCGCCCCCAGAACTTCTGCCCCGCTAAAGGATCGGTGAGCAGACCAAGAATCGAGCTCGAACTCTAACCCATTGAAGAATCGGGAGAGTATAAAGGTGCTAGAGACTTAGCGCCACTCGAACTCTAACCCGCTGAAGGATCGGGAGAGTATAAAGGTGCTAGAGATTTAGCGCCACTCGAACTCTTACCCAGCTGAAGAATCGGGAGAGTATAAAGGCACAGTGACATATGCCACTCAAGGGCTCCCATCCCACCACACGAGTGGGGACAAGAATGAAAAAGGGGGCCCGAACCCCTCATTTCCAGGAATGGGGAGCAACGCATATATGACTCTAATCAATCCTCAATGAGCCCTGGCCAGGCACTATATTAATGATTGATTGGGGGCATGTGCATACGACACTTCGCATTCGTTAACACTACACGTTTACTTAGTACATGAACTCTTCAATAATTATCATTCATGACTTCAGTATTTAGTTACGATTGTTTCGATTACGATTATTTTTAAATTTTGTGATTCAGGATAATAAAATCTGTAAACATGATAAACTTGCAGGTACACAATGGTGTAAAAGAAATAGATTTTCATTTAGTAAAAGTATGTTTGCAAGAACAAGAAGCTAAACAAAGTGAGGGCCACTCTCCCGACTACATTTTTTGCCATTGGAAAGCCTAAAAGCAAAAAATATGAACCAATAAGTGCATTCTATTTATGCTTGGGAGATGACTTTGACTTCTTTTCCTTCTTTTGTTTCTCCAACTCCTCTTTTCCAGCATCAGAGCGGTCACTCTTCTTCCTCTTTCTCTTATCAACAAGAGACTTCGGGGGAGAGCTAGAAGGTTAGGAGCCAAGCTGAGTAGTTATTGATTTGGAAGAGAATCTTATAACCAACCCAGTTTTGTGGTCGATTTCAGAGATAGGGGGCACGTATACAGGGTCCCGTTCCCCCTTCTTAAGAACCAACTGTTTTTCTTTCTTAGCCTGCATGTCAGCCAAGGTTTCACTATCATCATCCTTGGCCTTATCTGTGATGACAACCTCCTCTTCCTCGTCTCCGTGACCACGATCTGTGTCGTGCAAAGCCGCAATAACCTCAGCGTCCGCAGGAGCGTTGATGACGGATTCCACGGGTGCTACAGTGACTTTCTCACTTGTTGTACCCTCGATTTTCTTTGGAATCTCAGAAATTTCAACATCAGTACCCGAGGGGACGTCAACTTTCTTCGCGACTATCTTCTCCTCTGCATCTTTCTCAATCGGTTCGATACTTACACCATGAGAAGCAAATGTTAGTGAATCAGGAGAAGATTTGGCCATATCAATTGTTTGTCCCGAGAGACGACGACAAGCTACGACTGCTTTGGTGAACTGTGGAGAGAATATGGAGATACCTTCAGCCGATTCATCGCCCAGATTTGTAATGGTGGCTCCGACAACAGGAGAAGTTGGAGCCAAGGGAATCAACGGATCATCAGGGTTATATTCCTCAACTTCAGAGGTTTTGGGCTCCACCACCGAGCTCGAGCCTTCATCAATCTTATCCTTGCCCTTGAGCTTAACCTTCTCCCTCTCGATCTCTTCATGGATTAGGCATCTGCCTTTCTCCAAAGCCTCGGGTTCTTCACCTCTGAGGAAGGTCTGCATCAGCTGGTTTTCATCAATCTCATCGACCATCAATCGCCGCTTCTCGCCTTCGACAAGTGCATCCCATACATTAGCCAGAGTAACATGATAGTACGGAATCCAAGAGATGTCTTGAGTCTTGATGACTTGACCAAAGAAGTCAAACAATAGTTCCTCAAAACCAGATATCTCTTTCTCTTTCTCAGCGAGCTTATCAGCAGCAGTGGCTGATTCAAGAGCATTATTGATGTTACTTTCAGCAAGAGCTGCACGCTCCTTAGCTTGGACAAGTTGATCATTTAAAACTTCTTTTTCTTTTTTGGCAAGAGCGAGGTCGTCTTTTAAGATCGCCCTCTCTTTCTCCCAGGCAGCTTTCTCAGCAGCATAGTGTTCCTGTGCTGTTTCAGTTCATCGTTAATTGCCCTAATATCTTCCACTTCCTTCCTCAGAGCCACCCGTTCCTGGCCATTTGAATCAAGCTCACTGCAAAAACGCTCCCTAGCACTTTCTAGCTTAGACTTGTAATTCTCTGGGTCTCGTCGAGCTAAAGCCAGTTGGGCCTGTGCATCCTCTAGTTCTTTTTCCATTTTGCTCCTAGCCCTGGCATCATTATCAATCTTCACTCTGGCTCTAGCTGCTTCCGTCTCCAGGTGGCGGATGGTAGTAGAAAGTGTGGCAGCATGCTTCTTCAATACCCCATATTGTTTAGCTACATGGCATACATACCCTATCACCTATGTATCCCAATCCTCGTGGACCGGTTCAAGATCCGGGATGAACATCATCCTCTCAAAGAAAATATCAGGGAATTGCTTTCACAAGCGCTCCAGCCTGGCCTGAATTTCAGAATTGGGAGCAATATCCTGTGCAGCGGTGGTATCCAAGTCGTGCTTACTAGAAGAAACATTAGATGTCTTTCTCTTCCCCACGATCTTGCCCTCATATTTGTTTTTGCCCTCTGGCTCGTGGTGTTTTTTAGAAGACTGGGCATGAGAAGGCGTACTATTTGGAGGGGTCAAATCTTTAGGGAATTGCTTACCCCCAGCCGGTAGCGATGGACGACTGCGAGGCTTTTCAGAACCTTGCTTTGATGGAGATTGAGATCGTGTAGAATAAGATTGATGAGAATCCCAGGGCCGATGACTATCTCTTCCCCGATTTTCACTACGAACATGCTCGAGATATGGAAGGAGGCTTGGTGTGCCATCACGAAGGGAACGACAAGAATAAGACCGTTTGTGAGACATTTTCCTACAAAAGAAACAGGTGCATGTTAAAACTATGAATGGCAGTGGTATAAGAGTGTTATGATAAATGGTGCATGTGATTTGTGCATCCTGTGAAATCCCCATTTAACGGACCAAGGCCCTGAGTTAGGCTCGTTTGGATGACTCCTTTTTCTCCAACTGGGGCATTCGTCTCCTCAGAGATGGGAAAAATTGGTTCTTCTCCGAAGTCTTCCTAAGTATAGATATCGTCTGGTAAAGGAATCTTATTCAATTCCCTGAGTATCTGTTCCTCCGTTAACTCATCCTGAGCGACAGACTTAACCGGTGATGAAGTTCTTAAGGGAGACTACCCCTCAGAGGTCGGGACCTCCTTTGGCTCGTCAGCTTGCCCCTCGTCTCCTTTGTATACGTTTAAATCCTCATCATCCTGATTAATCATCGGCGAAGGACTCTTGCGGAGGTTAGTTGTCTCTACGACTTGAGAAGTTCCTTCTCCCTCAGTCGGAGGTATATACTTGTAAGGTTTGCCGCTCGCTCCAAGTTCAAATCTTATATCTAAAAGACGGTGTTTGTGAAGGTTCTCGTCGGTGATACATTTCTTAATCCTTAAGAAATCTGAGTTACTCTTGAGAAGGCGGGACATTCGGTCTTCATATATCGATCCTTCCGTTCTCTCAAAGTTATGATCTATATGGAACAAAATGATTCATTAGCATTGAGATTATGCATTCGAAGTAAATGCAGGAATGTTAAAAACATACTTGCTTGTAGCCATTTCCTCGCACATCCAGCTTGATGTTTTATATAAAACCAGTCAGATTTGATATCCCCTATATTATTATAACCATCCGTCACAACTTTTCTGTTGGCAACTGATTCGAAGAAAGAAAAATTGGGAGCCTCTGTGGAACGATGCTTTAAATGGTAATAGAATTTTAGATCTTTAAGGGTAATTCGGTCTGCAGAATCTCCATATAAGCAATACACAGGGTATACAGAGCTGCATAGGCATTCGGATGGAGTTGCATGGGGGCAATGTGTAACTGTCTTAAGAGATCGACAACAAGTGGAGGAAAAGGAGGAATAGCTCCTACCCAGCACATGAGTCGACTAACAGTCATGTACCCCTCTGGGGTAGAATGAGGTCTATCTTCGCTTTCTGGAGTTTTCACATCATCCCAGGGAATTCAGTGTCTTAAACATGTCTTCTTAAGCTTTATATCGTCTAACTTGGAAGGTAAAGAATCAGTGAGCTTCTCTATTTCCTTAACACCCGGAATTTCGTCAGGAGCTCGATTATCCCCAACTTCAAGGGATGTGCTCTCAGAAGTCATTGACTCTATATTGTTATCCGTCTCGTAATCAGGGTCGTATTTTTCCTCATCTAAATCTGAGGGAAGCACAATAAGGCCGTGATGTACTGATGTCTCTGATTCGGTACTTTCATTCGGTGTCTCAGTCACTTGTTTTTCTGACATAGCTATGTTGGCGAGTAAAAATTAGAACACAAGTTACCCGTTCCCCGTGTGTGTAAGTGCAAGTGTGTGCTTATGCGTACATATAAGAAAAGTATGAAGTTAGTTAAACGAACAGGATATTGGTCGTGATATGCCATCAAGTTAAGTTGTTCAGTCCAGAAATTTCATTCGAAGGTTCTATCCTAACTGTCCATTGTCATATATCGCATTGCTTAAGTTAATATGTGTCTAAGATCATCAACAAAGATGGTTCGTTGGAGTCTTGGGGATCGGATAGCGTTATAAATGTCGATGCGTGGAACTGGGATCGGAACGTGGGTATCCGATCGTTGACAAGTTATGCTAGCAAGGCAGCATCGCCTCATGAGATAGGCTTCGGATCGCAGAACGATCCAGCGCATGACCATTCCCCCAATCCGTTCCACTACCTATCTCCATCGGCCAGTATTCCCCCAACATATAGCGATCTGATCCATTGCTGCAGTAAACACCAGCTCCATCTCACGTTCCTCCATCCCACTACTATCGCGATCCGAACCTGAACCTCATTTACGAGCCGACCTGACCCTCTCCTCTTCTTCTTCCTCATTTCTCCTCTATCGTTTCTTCTAGCTCCACTATGCAACAGTAGACCCATTAAGGATCATAGAACCTCCACATAATCTCGAGCCATTGAACAAAAACCCCGCAGAAATCGAACCCGAATCGATGCTCAAAAGGAAAAGAAGAGATACAAGTGAAATTTCCATTATTATTACCTTTTTATCGAAAGAAAGTCTCGATTCTTGTTAGGGTTTTGGAAGGCAAAAGGTAAGAGGAGCGGCGGCTGGTAAAAGAAAGAATAAAGAGGTAAAACGGGGAGGGTAAAGTCGGCTTATATAGCCAAAGGGAAGGCTTTTGGTCTTCCATTCCTTGTCCTATATGGCTCGCCAGACCATGGTGGACTGTATGTGTATGGAAAGCCCACTAGGGTCCGCGCATGGGCCCTCGAGACAGCGGTCCGAGGTCTGAAGATTGGTTTTGCTTGAAGGTGTTGGATAAACTGCCACAGCCCGTGAATTGAAGAGGCGATCCGAGCACCAACATGATCAAAAAAGGGGGAAAGAGAGAGAAGAAAGGGAGTTTTGAGACTTACCGGACAATTTGATAGAAAAATCTTCTGGAGTTCAAGAATTAAAAATTGGTCGATGAATAGAGAAATGATTGATGATTTAATCCGGTATTTATACCCGCCAAAGATCGCGACTTCCTGGAGCAGTATGATGTTTCAGGCAGACACAACCATTGATTTACGTCATTCCATGAAAAGGTAGTTCAGTATTTTCGAAGCATATTTCATCCTTGATAAAACACACTTCGAGGGGGCAAAATGTTGGCTAGCTTTTTGACCAAGCTACCAAGGTTCATGTACGAAGAAAATACGAAGCTTCACACCTTTAGCCCCTGAAGACGTGATCGCGATCGCCCTACCTTAATCGGATCGTGGTGCACTCCCACGATCGCGGAACGCCTACGCGATTCGATCCAACTCCAGAAACCCAAAGGCGGTGACCACGACTCGGTCTACCACGAGCCGAAAAGATTGGATCTCACGACACCTGTCCCCAACTGTCATATTGACTATTTCTCCATCAAGCTACGAACCCATTCGAGATCATCGGGATTTGTGACATGTATGACCACGATCTGTCTGTAAATACCACCTATAAATAGCCCCAGACTTGGCATTTTTGAGGATCTTTTGACAATTTAGAGCTCTGATTCCACCATTATCATATCTCCATAATTTCTTCTCAAAGTTATCTTGAATTTACTGAGTGAATCAATATTGTAAAAGTGAGGTTGAGAGTTAAATCATTGGTTGTATTCGAATCTTAAGCATGATCATTAATATAAAGTGGACGTAGGCTCTTTAACGCCGAACCACTATAAACCCTGTGTCTTTTCTGCTTTTTCTTGCATTTATTCTGATATTAATCTCCCCCCAAAATATAACAATTCGGGTGTTAGACCCAATTTTGGATCTAACACCCACCAACCCAAGATTTTATTAACCCACCCACTGATTCAAGTAAGCTTACTTAACCCTTATTCAAGTTAACTGGCTCATGTAATCCCTATGGATTCAAACAGGATAAGTATTATAAGTTCATTACCATATTCATTTATGGTTATAATGCGCTAGACCTCCCACACTAAGCCTACAAGTCCGGGCAGACTTCTTCCATAAGTCGGACTTAACCTCGTGTCTTAGCACCGTCATGTGTTTATGCATTTAGACCCCTCACATTAGATCCACCACTTGTGGCCGCTGGATTTTTCGGGCGGGTCCGGGCAGGCTTCTACCACAAGTGTAATCTAACCTCGTGTCTAAGCGCTGTTACAGTTTCTTTTTGCTGTAATTTTAGGCATTTCATTCTTTATTTAATAACCATCCCTATTTTATTACAGGTTTTCATGCCCCTATTCCAAGTCATATTCACCATTAACCATATGCCCCCGAAATAAGATCTAAATCACAATTTGATTTATGCCCCAAATCCACATTTACGTATTTAATTCAACGTATTCCCCAAATTTCCCAATACAAGTTATGCCCAATTTTAACGTTTTCCCCTCGTTCCCAATTTCGTGCATTCGCATATTTCAGTGGTATGCCTAAGCTCAAAGGTAGCCTGGCTATAAAATAAAAAAAAGAAGGGAAGAGAACAGAAATGAACATAATAACAAGATGGACATACGGTGGCAAAATTAGGCACAACAAATGAATAAGCTTATAGTGATATAATTGGGCATAATGACAAGATAAGCATAAAAGAACAGATCTGATGAATATGTGATAATAGAACCAATTAGTCATAGTGACATAATCATAAACAGACATGATGAGATCTAATTAGTGAACTAGATATACAAATAACGACAGATCTGACATGATTCAGTTAGTCACAAGCTTAGATCCAATTTATAACATGTCAAGATTAACTTAGATACACAGGTTATGGCAGATCTGATCAAGTAGTCATAGGCTTAGATCCAATTCATTATATGCCAAAATAACTTTTAAGTTTTTATATCTAAAAATAACATAGACTCACAGTGATTGGATCTAAGAAATAGAGAAGACTAACTGCAGATGTTGAATCATAGATCTCTAAACTTGAATGACTTGATTATTGAAGAAGAAAGGCTATTTCAATTTAGGCGGAGGCAGCATCTAGTTCTCCTTTGTTTTAGAATGAATAAAACAATGAAAATGGGGTTTTATTTATAGTTAGGGTTCACGAATTTGGTCAGAAAACAAGTCTACATACATAGAAATGTATTTTGCTTGGATCTGGGGGGGTGTCGACACCCCCCTTATGGTGTCGACATGGGTGTCGACACCCCCCTTATGCTGTCGACCCATGGGTCGACACCCCTAGGGTATGTCGACCCCTAACTGGTCCAATTCCCTCCCAGACTTCTCGCTTCTAATTTTTGAACTGTTTTGAAATTCTGGGCTTTATTTATTTATATATAAATCTCTTGAATGTATACAAAATTCTAATCTTAATAACTTATAATGTTCGTTTTATGCAAACTTGCAATCTATCTTAAGCAGAATTCCGAGACAAACAAAATGGCGCAGTCTGTTTTACTTAATTCTTAATATTAAATTAAGTATTCTCTAATTTATCATTTTAATGTGTTATAAGTTACGGGGTGTTACATTCTCCCCTACTTAAAGGATTTCATCTCCGAAATCTCCAAGTTGAGAAGAATGTATATCCTAACATCCATCATCCATCTTCTCATCCATCAATCACAGGCATCCATTATCTTTAAAAGTTTTCTAATGCTTATATGAACATATGCAAAGGTGTGTGTATATGTCCCTATACTACTGTGAAAGATCAGGCGGTCTACTGATTCATTCGACCTCCTTAATGCAAGGTATGTTAGTGCCATGATTCCAACATGTATGCAAATAATCCTATTACAACATGTAAGTTCTATATGTGTGCGCAATCATTCATCCAAATGCAACATCCATATGATGATACAACCATTTCCATCCATAAAGAAAAAAGAAAAATGCACATGCATGCATATGCAGTATGAGAGTGATTGAGCAGATCATGTGCCTAATGTGTGTGTATATGCATCCACGAGCAACCACTAACAACCACTTTCATCCACTTGCATCCATCAAGCATAACATGTCTCAAACACATGTTTTACATCCATGGGATTCCTACCTAAAGGTCGAAGATTCGATCAAAAATATACTTAAATTATAGAAACAAGCATAAATAAAAGCTTTGGAAAGGAAGTTAAGAACATGCCCTTGAAAAGATAAGGATACGAAGCGTGAATCTTGTCTTCAATCTCCCAAGTTGCATCCTCTTGGTTATCTCCCCACTAGACTTTCATCAACTTGAACTCTTGGTTGTATAGCTTCTTAACCTCCGATCCAAGAATACATGTAGGAACACATCTAACTGTCGCCTCCCGTTCCACCTATACTTCCTCAAGCATACTCTACTCTACTACTTCTGCGGCATCGTGCAAGCACTTCCGTAAATGAGAGATGTGGGAAACATCATGAATGCCCGACAATCTCTCTGGTAGCTTTACACTATAGGCCCTTTGGCCAATCCTTTTTGTTATGGGAAATGACCCTACAAATCTTGGTGCCAATTTCCCTATAGATCCAAAGAGAACAACATTCCTCAAAGGTGATACCTTGATGAACACCATGTCTCCCACCTCAAACTCAATGTCAGTCCATCTCTTATCTGCGTAGGACTTCTGCCTATTACGAGCTGTCTTCATGCGCCGTCTAATAAGATCAATCTTTTCTAAAGTCTCTCTAATCATATCTGGTCCAAGCAGAAGTATTTCTGTAGATTCACAACAATAAGTTGGTAACCTACAGGGTCATCCGTATAATGCTCTAAAGGATGCCATGCCAATACTAGCTTGAAAACTATTGTTGTAGGCGAACTCTACTAAAGGAGGATGTTTTTCCCAAGTCCATCTGAAGTCTAGGATATACAGCCTTAAAGGATCTTCAAGGACTCTATAAAACCTCTTTGTCTATCCATCGGTCTGTGGGTGATAAGCGATGCTCAAACATAACTTTGTACCTAATGCCTCTTGTAAGTTTATCCAAAACTCACTGGTGAAAATGGGGTCATGATCACTTATGATACTAGAAGGTACTCGATGAAGACAGACTATCTCACGAATGTAAACTGCTGCCAACCATGCTGTCATCCTCTTACTCTTAACAGGAATGAAATGAGCGCTCTTAGTAAGTCTGTCTACTATAACCCAAATACTGGTGTAGCCTTTCGTTGATCTAGGCAAACCATCAATAAAATCCATAGAGACGCTCTCCCACTTCCACTGTGGGACCTCCAAAGAATGAAGTAAACCACCGGGCTTCTTTTGCTCAGCTTTGACTCTTGGAAGATCAAACAGTGAGAAACAAACTCTGCCACATGTTTCTTCATCCCAACCCAAAAGAAAATCTTATCATATCTCTATACATCTTATCACCGTTGGATGTATAGTCATCGTGGAATGGTGGGCTTCCTCAAGGACTTTCTTCAACAAACTCCCAATACGGGGAACACAAAGCTTC
Source organism: Allium sativum (assembly GCA_030737875.1). Lineage (NCBI taxonomy): Eukaryota > Viridiplantae > Streptophyta > Magnoliopsida > Asparagales > Amaryllidaceae > Allium > Allium sativum. The sequence goes on along the minus strand of CM060919.1, from coordinate 789,948,953 downwards.
CATCTCATCACAACCACCCTCTATCATTTGTGAAATATCTACTGAGGTGACTAGAAGTCTCCCAGTTTACTGAGTCTATCCAAGATATCTACTAGCTGTGGGTCCTCTCGCTGCGAAATCCCTATCTGATCCAACTGAGTAAGTCGCACCTCTAATGATGCCAACAAATCAGGTGTAAACTCGGTGGAGGGTTTGAAATCAAATGTCGATATGTACCCCAAGCTTTTCCTCTCCACAAACAGAGGACTAAATGTCATCCTCTGGCTACTCAATGCGTCTGCGACCATGTTACCCATGCCAAGGGTATAAGTAATCTCAACGTCATAGGATGCTAAGAAATCCATTCATCTTTGTTGCCTTAAATTGAGATCCTTTTGCAGGAACAAGTATTTGAGAGATTTGAGAGATTTATGATCAGTGTACAATTCAAACCTCTCTCCTAGTAAATAGTGGTGCCATGTCTTAAGCATGAACACTATGGCAGCTAACTCTAGGTCATGGGTAGGGTAGTTCTTCTCATGAACCCTTAGTTGTCTACCTACAATGCATACTACCCTTCCCTTTTACATCAGAACCGCACCAAGCCCTGTAACATATGCATCACTGTATACTGTAAACACTTTGTTTCCGTCGGTAAAGGTCAAGAATGGGGCTGTTGTTAGAGCCCCTTTCAATCGCTGAAAAGCATCGTCATAATCTACATCCCAAGAGAATATCAGATTCTTCTTTGTTAGCCTGGTGAGCGGGGCTGGTATCTTTGCGAAGTCCTTAATGAACTTCCTATAATAACATGCTAATCCATGAAAACTCCTCACCTCTGTTGCATTCTTTGGGATCTGCCAATCTTGGACTACAACTACCTTCGTGGCATCTACTGCTATCCATCTTTAGAAACCACATGCCCCAGAAATCTCACTTCTTTCCTCCAAAAACGACATTTGGAGAACTTTGCCTTAAGCTGATGTGCATGGACAGTTTTCAAAACCTCCCTTAATGTTGGGCATGCTCTTCCTAACTCTTCGAGAAAATCAAGATATCATCAACGAAGACCACAACGAGTTTATTTAGAAATTCCCAGAACACCCTACTCATCAGATCAACAAGATAGGTGGGTGCATTCATCAACCCAAAAGGCATGACGACCCACTCGAAGAAACCATTTGGAGTTCTAAAAGCGGTATTGTCTATACTGTCTTCGACCACCCTCAACTGATGAAACCCCGTGGCCAAGTCTAACTAAGAGAAAACAGATGCACCAACGATTTGGTCAAACAGATCATCTATCTTCGGAAAAGGGTGCCTATTCTTCTTAGTAAGCTTTTTCAACTCGTTATATTCCACACACAAGTTAAGCGAGCCATCCGCCTTAGTTGTGAATACCACTGGAGCACCCCATTCAGATATGCTTTGCCTAATAACCCCTTTCTCAAGTAGCTCCCCTACTTGCTTATTGAGCTCCCTCCTTTCTCTTGGAGCCATGTGGCGCATAGGCATTAAAACTGGCTTTGCATTGTCCACCAAATATATGTGGAAATCAATCTCGCGCCTCGGAGTTATGCCCCTAACCTCCTCAAAAACAACAGTATACTCACAGACTACTGGTACAAATCATAGATCATCGATAGATGCATCAAGCGACTCTAGGAAACTAAGCATGACAGCCCCCTTAGGGTCACAAGAAATATCGAGAGTCCTCCCATGGCAAGTTAAAAGTCTAACGACCCTCCTCTCACAATCCAGAATGGCACTATACATGGCTAGCCAATCCATCCCTAGAATCAAACCATATCCCATGAACCCAAGCACATATGCATCGTATTCGAACTCGACGCCTAACACAGATATTCTCAAACCCCGACAAATCATAAACAGATGAGCCGTACCCCAGTGGGGTTTGAGACAACAACAGGATCCAAAACCATACTAGTACTAAGGTACAACGACTCAACCACAGAATCAGATATAAAAGAATGCGAAGCGCTAGAACCAAAAAGAGTTCTAATTGGAAGATTAGAAAGAGAAATTGTAATGACCCGTATTCTACACATCATAGGATTGTAGAATATTTATTTCTTTCCCATGTGAAGTCATGTGGTCATGTAACTTTGGGAAACATCCATTAGAGTCATTTCCTATGTTCATGATTTTTGTCGATTTTTAAATGACCATTTTGCCCCTAGTTGGTACTGTTTTGGCCATAACTTTTGATTGGAAAGGAATTTTAACCTGAAACCAGTTCCATTGGATTCGGTTGATGGTTTACCTTTCCGTAGAGTGGTCATAATAGCCAAACGGACTCACCGTTTGGGAGATATGGCTGAAATAAGGTTTGGAGGGTGAAAAACTGCTTAACCGGGCCAAATCGGGTGATTAGTGAGTAGGCCCATAACCCATTTCGGGATTAGGGTTATGGGGAGGCTGAAATGAGATAGAGGATCATTCCATTTCAGTTTTCTAGCCTCCACTTATCATCAAGGAACCCTAAAAATGGCCTCCAACCTTTAAATCACCTCCAAATCATCTCTTGGACAAGGATTAAGCTTAGCAACCCCTAATCAAGGAAGATCTTCACCAAAGCAACATAGGAGCTGCTGTTTGACATTGAGATTCACATCAAATCAGAGAATTAATTCAGATCTTAGTTTATTTGTGGCTAAGGTGAGTGATTTGCATAGTTTTGCACTAATTATGGCTAATTAGGGGTGATTAGTGTTAATTAGCGAATTTAAACATGATAAAATTCTGGAAAAATGTTTATAAAATTCGGAATGATGTTTTAGACCTCTGATATGAATTTGGGTTAATTTGGTTAAGTTTTGCTAATCCTATCATTAGTTCCACCTAAACATGCTTAAAGGGATATATGGGATTTTGGGTATGTTTGATCCATTTTAACCTATCATGTTGATGTTTTGATGTTTGTGGTTGATTATGCATGTTGCTATGACTGTATGAAATGCTTTGTTATTGATTTCAATAGTTAGAATGGTCGAAAACGTCATCGAATGGCGTAAACACTCGCTGGAACAGTCTTAGAAAACAGTGCAAGGTTCGGATCGGATCGGACATAGGGCTCGGATCGGATATGTTGAACTGAGCAAAGAATCCGATCGGATCGGAACCCAACACTTGGGAAAAGTGGCAAAAAGGAAGGCCACGCTAGCTGAACTAGGATCGGATCGGATCGAGGACGACGGATCAGATCGAGGAGGAAGAATCGGATCGAGGAGGACGGATCGGAGTGAAGGATGAGGACACGGATCGGAACGGAGGCACGAGCTGGAGGGGAGATGACACCCGACCCGAGGTAAAGCACCCGAACCGAACCGATGGAAGACAACCGACCCGAACCGCACAAGGAGAAAACCCGACCCGAACCAATGAAGGATACCCGACCCGAACCGATGGCTTGAAGAGGACCCGATCCGACCAGTATTGACCAATAACCCGAGATGCAAAGGTAGTCCAATATGGGAAGTTAGAGCTCAGGATCCAGTTGGGAACCGATGAGTTCACTTCATGGTTGGACTTTGCTGCGGGACGTGTGCTAAGGAGTTGTCGACGTTCATAACTTCGATTCACCACTAAGAATGAATGATGGGCTACTTATCAGTGCAGTAGGGTCATTATGACCTGAGGGGCAAGGTGATGGTAGCAAGACTACGTTATCAGTGCAGTAAGGTCATTATGACCTGAGGGGCAAGGTGATGCGTAGTAAGACTATGAGCTAGCGCAGATGGGGTGAATAACTCCATGGGGCAAGTGGACATAGTAAGGATTAGTAAGACTATGAGCCAGTGCAGTGGGGTTCTTGTGAATCTATGGGGCAAAGTGGACATAGTAAGGATTGGTAAGGCTATGAGCCAGTGCAGTGGGGTTCTTGTGACTCCATGGGGCAAAGTGGACATAGCAAATGATTAGTGGCTACGTTATCAGTGCAGTGAAGCCATTTATGACTTCATGGGGCAGAGTGATCGTAGCAAGGTATGTTGGGTGATCGAAGTGGTGAATATCGTATGCTTTACGCACTGAGTGAGAGATGTGAGGATGGATGCTATGTTTGATTGTTTGCCATCCCTATGACATGCACACCTCCCCCACCTCCGTATCTTTACACTGTTTGATATGATACCTTAGAGTGTTGTACAGTATGTAGTGCTAACTCTTTGGTTGCATGTCCAAGTTCAGGTATGTTTTAGTCTACCTGTTACTGTTCACTTTAGATGCTTATCGCTCATACCAGGCTTTATGTCTGACCCAGAGTTTTATGTCTCCTCTTATTACTCTGGGTGCTCACACGAGCAGACTAGAGACAGGTTAACTGGTGATGCGCGAGTAGCTGATTCGGAGGCGGGCAGGAGGCTTCCACGTATGATATATATATACACATTCTCCCTGTGTCATTGGTGGTCGCTACTTGGGCATTAGTAGTGTACCTCCTTTATCTTTCTTTTGCTTTGAGACAGTTTGAAAGTTGTAATAAGCTGTATTTTGGATTTCCGCTGCTATGATGTTTAGTTCTGATTTTCAGCTTATGCATTGTCTCACCTGTTTTATGTCAAGTATGTTATTATTATATTTTATTCTATGCGCTGTGAGACATTCTACAGGTTCTTTGTATGTTTATCTCCTTCTTCCTTTTTCCTTCTGATGACCCGTTCCGTGCTAACTGGACATGTGTACAGCGCACCCTTGGAGTAGGTGTCGGTTGGTGCGGGGCGGGCCGTCACACTTGGTATCAGAGCTCTAAGTTGCTTAGTTAACCTAGGGAAAGACACTAGGGAGAGATAGTACGTATATGAGAGCACGTATTTGTGATTACTTTGGTTTTCAGAAGCTATGTATATATATACTATTAGTAGTATAAAGATGAAGTCGCACTGCACTAGCACCATTATGGGGTCGTTAATCGTTTCCCTTTTTCAGATTGACGATGAGCCGAGACACGAGGGGTGCTGGTAGAGGGACCAACCAAGGGAATGCCGCTGACATGAGGGCGATGTTTACTAACCTCATGAGAGACATGCTTAGAGAAGTGCAAGGGGCAGTTCCCAATCCCGGAGTTGGTGCTGGCCCAGTAGTGCAGGCGCCTGGGGTCGATTTCGCCAAGTTGTGCAAGGATTACACTAACCTTGGTGGGAAGCCGTTCCACGGAACGGAGTCGGCCATAGATGTTCAAGATTGGATAGATAGCTATGATCGTATCTTTGATGACTTGGGTCTTGAGGATGCGATGTAGAGAAGGCTAGCGTCTCGTCAGCTGCAAAGGCGAGCGATGAATTGGTGGAATGCCATTAGAACAGCTACTCCAGAGGATCAAGTTACTTGGGTTCAGTTCAAGGCTCGCTTTAGCGAGAAGTTTATTCCAGCTGCCCAGAAGTCAGTGTTGTTCAAGAGGTTCTTGGAACTCAAGCAGAATGGGAGGGCAGTTTCTGATTATATTGCTGAGTTCGACACTTTGTCAAAGTATGGACTGTCTCTCATTGATACTCCTGAAAAGAAGAATGAGAAGTTCATTACTGGTTTGGATGGATACTTGGGGGAAAGGCTTATCAACCACATCGATGAGACTTTTGAATCGATTGTGGGGAAGGCTTTGAGATCAGAAAGTCTTTACCCTAAGTCAAAGACCGAGGCTGCATCTGCAGAAGGGCCAAAGCCGCAAGCAGGCGGTGGAGGCAAGAATAATTCTCAGAATAAGAGGAAGTAGGACCAATCTAAAGGTGGCCAGAAAAAGAGCAAGAAGGATGTTGAGTGCTTCAGCTGTGGTAAGAAGGGACATTATGCTAAAGAATGTCGGGCCAAGCCAGCGAAAAGGAAGTGCTACAACTATGGTCAAGTGGGACATCAGAAGGATAAGTGTCCGCAACATCTTAAGGAGAAGCAGATTGTGAAAGCATATGCTCTTGATGTTGTTCCTTCTTCGTCGAATGCCCAACTGCGGCGGAGAAAGGAAAGAATGTTGTTATTCAAGGTATGCTTTCTATTTATGATGTACCAGTTCGAGTTTTGTTTGATACTGGGGCTTCCCGTTCCTTCATATCTAGTGACCTGATAGATAGGTTGGGACTGGAACCCGAGATAGTCGATAGACCATTGGTTGTAACGAACCCGATTGGTGGTTCGACTAGCCTTAGTATGATTTGCAGGAATTTGGTCTTATCGAGTCATGGATGCATGTTTGTATGTGATTGCTTTGTTTTGGGCTTTACTGGGTATGGCATTATATTGGGAGTCGACTGGCTCCAAAGATACGGGGTGGTGGTAGACTGTGAGGGCTTTTTGGTGACAGTGAGGGCGGATGATGGGCGGAGGGTAGTGTTTGATAGTCTACCTAGTGATGGGGTTATGGCTAGTTTTGTAAATTCCCTCGACATCCCGTAGGATGAGTTGTCAGATGTGCCCGTGGTTGGCCAGTATCCGGACGTCTTCGAGGAGGTGACCGGGCTTCCACCACACCGAGAGATTGAGTTCCGTATTGATTTAGTGAAAGATGCCAGACCTATAGTGATGCCACTTCGTCGTATGGCACCAAGGGAGCAGCGAGAGCTCGGGGTGCAAGTCAGCAATCTTTTGAAGAAGGGATTTATTAGGAGGAGTGTCTCCGAGTGGGGAGCACCAGTTGTGTTTGCCACTAAGGCAGATGGTTCCCTTCGTTTGTGTGTGGACTATCGCGAGTTGAATAAGGTGACGAGGAAGAATAAGTATCCTCTACCGCGGATAGATGATTTGTTTGATCAGCTGGAAGGAGCAAGAGTGTTCTCCCAGTTGGACCTCGCGACAGGATTTCATCAGCTTCGAGTAGCGGATGAGAGTGTTCCGAAAACGACATTTAGGACGCCGTCTGGATTTTATGAGTGGTTGGTCATGCCGTTTGGGTTGACCAATGCACCAGCCAACTTTGTGGATCTAATGAATCGGGCATTCAGAGATCAGTTGAATAAGTTTGTTCTTGTGTTCGTGGATGATATCCTTGTTTATTCAAGGACAGAGGAGGAACACAAGGGGCACTTGAGGATAGTGATGGAGGTGTTGAGGAAACACCAATTGAAAGCAAAATTCTCTAAGTGTCATTTTTGGAGAAGGGAAGTGAGATTCTTGGGTCATGTTGTTTCAGAGAGTGGTATTGCCGTGGACCCTGCGAAGGTGGCTACGGTACAGGATTGGCCTACACCCAAGAATGTAACAGATGTGAGAAGTTTCTTGGGATTAGCTGGGTATTATCTTAAGTTTATCCAGGACTTCTCCAAGATAGCAGCACCATTGACTCAATTGACTAAGAAGAATCAGTCCTTCGTCTGGGACGGAGTGTGTGAGGATGCCTTCAAGAGTCTAAAGGAGAAGCTGACGCGTGCGCCAGTGTTAGTCATTCCTAGAGGGAATAAAGAGATGACGGTATACACGGATGCTTGTGGTACCGGACTGGGTGCTGTATTGATGCAAGGAGGTAGGGTTGTAGCTTATGCTAGTTGACAGCTAAAGCCGCATGAGAAGAAGTATCCTACCCATGATTTAGAATTGGCAGCGATTGTATTTGCGCTGAAGATGTGGAGACACTATCTCTTGGGAGAAAGGTTTGAGTTGTTTACCGATCATAAATCGTTAAAGTATCTCTTCTCTCAGAAAGATCTGAATCTCCGTCAGCAGAGATGGTTAGAGTTCTTGGCTTCGTATGATTTTGATATCGCATACACACCTGGGAAAGGTAATGCGGTAGCCGATGCCTTGAGTAGGAGACATGCCAGCTTAGGGGCAATGTTTCTTGAGTGGAAGCAACTGGAGTATATCGCTAGGTTTGATTTCAGACCAAAGTGCGAATTGGATCCAGTCATGCTAGCTAGTTTGACGATCAGACCCACTTTGATAGAGCGGATTGGTTCCAGCCAGAGGGACGATCCTAATCTATTAGAAATCATCTCCAAGTTAGAGATGGGTATCGATGAGGAGATGAATGTGTATGGGCTTGATCGAGATGGATGGCTTCGGAAGAATGGAAGACTAGTTGTGCCCAACGTGAATGGTTTGAGAGATGAAGTGCTTAGAGAATGTCATCATTCAAAACTGACTATACATCCCGGTGGTAATAAGATGTATCGAGACATGAAACAGACTTACTACTGGGAAGGGATGAAAAGAGACGTTGGGAAGTTTATATCCAAATGCATGAATTGCCAGCTAGTTAAAGCCGAGCAAAAGAAGCCTAGTGGGTTGTTGCAACCATTAGAAATTCCCGAATGGAAATGGGAGCAAGTCTCGATGGATTTCATCGATGGTTTACCAAGGACTAGATCGGGATATGATAGCACTTGGGTAATTGTGGATCGATTGACTAAAAGTGCAAGATTTATACCAGTCAAATCGACCAGAACGGCAGCCAAGTTGGCAGAATTGTATATGAAGTGGGTAGTGAGATTTCATAGAGTACCCAAAAGCATTGTGAGTGACCGAGACTCGTTGTTCACTAGTGGGTTTTGGAAAAGCTTACAAGAGGCACTAGGGTCAGGATTACATCTCAGTACCGCATATCATCCTCAGACCGACGGTCAGACGGAGAGGGTGAATCGCATATTGGAAGATCTCTTGAGAGCATGTATATTGGATTTTGGTGGATCATGGGATGACCATTTGCATCTAGTAGAGTTTGCATATAATAATAGCTACCAATCCAGTATCGGTATGGCTCCATATGAAGCTTTGTACGGAAGACCATGCAACTCACCATCATGTTGGATAGAGACTGGCGAGAAGTCTGTGCTTGGACCAGATGTGGTGAGGGAAACTTCCGATAAGATCAAGATCATTCAGCAACGAATGAAAGCTGCCCAAGATAGGCAGAAGAGTTATGCTGATAAGAGGAGAAGAGACTTGAAATTCTCCGTTGGTGACTTGGTGTTGGTCAGATCTCTCCGTTGAAGAGCGTGATACGATTTGGCAGGAGAGGCAAGTTGGCACCAAGATTTGTTGGCCCGTTCCCTGTTCTTGAATTAGTCGGGAATTTGGCATATAGAGTTGGCTTACCAGAGAAAATGGCTGGAGTTCACAATGTGTTTCATGTTTCCCAACTAAGGAAGTTCGTTCACGACTCAGATATGACTAGTTCACCTGATCAGTTAGAGGACTTCGAAGTAGAACCTGAGGCGGTTGGGAACCGCAAGCCGATTCGTATTGTGGGGCACGATACGAAGCAACTTCGAAGGAAGTCGGTGAAGCTAGTCAAGGTTCAGTGGGGCAAGGACGAGAATGATTGTACTTGGGAGACAGAGGAGAGCATTAGGAAGACATATCCAGAACTCTTTTCCTGGTAAGATTTACTTTGCGATTCAGTTATTCCGCATGCCAGGGTAGACTTATTTCACTTGTTTTGCATGTTTGATTGCTGTTCTATGGTTGATAGGCATGCGGGAACCTTTATGTATGTTTTGATTAGGGAATTTCGGGGGCGAAATTTCTTAAGGGGGGGAGAGTGTAACGACCCGTATTCTACACATCATAGGATTGTAGAATAATTATTTCTTTCCCATGTGAAGTCATGTGGTCATGTAACTTTGGGAAACATCCATTAGAGTCATTTCCCATGTTCATGATTTTTGTCGATTTTTAAATGACCATTTTGCCCCTAGTTAGTACTGTTTTGGTCATAACTTTTGATTGGAAAGGAATTTTGACCTAAAACCACTTCCATTGGATTCGTTTGATGGTTTACCTTTCCGTAGAGTGGTCATAATAGCCAAACGGACTCACCGTTTGGGAGATATGGCTGAAATAAGGTTTGGAGGGTGAAAAACTGCTTAACCGGGCCAAATCGGGTGATTAGTGAGTAGGCCCATAACCCATTTCGGGATTAGGGTTATGGGGAGGCTGAAATGAGATAAAGGATCGTTCCATTTCAGTTTTCTAGCCTCCACTTATCACCAAGGAACCCTAAAAATGGCCTCCAACCTTTAAATCACCTCCAAATCATCTCTTGGACAAGGATTAAGCTTAGCAACCCCTAATCAAGGAAGATCTTCACCAAAGAAACATAGGAGCTGCTGTTTGACATTGAGATTCACATCAAATCAGAGAATTATTTCAGATCTTAGTTTATTTGTGGCTAAGGTGAGTGATTTGCATAGTTTTGCACTAATTATGGCTAATTAGTGGTGATTAGTGTTAATTAGCGAATTTAAACATGATAAAATTCTGGAAAAATGTTTATAAAATTCGGAATGATGTTTTAGACCTCTGATATGAATTTGGGTTAATTTGGTTAAGTTTTGCTAATCCTATCATTAGTTCCACCTAAACATGCTTAAAGGGAAATATGGGATTTTGGGTATGTTTGATCCATTTTAACCTATCATGTTGATGTTTTGATGTTTGTTGTTGATTATGCATGTTGCTATGACTGTATGAAATGCTTTGTGATTGATTTCAATAGTTAGAATGGTTGAACATCGTCGAATGGCGTAAACACTCGCTGGAACAGTCTCAGAAAACAGTGCAGGGTTCGGATCGGATCGGACATAGGGCTCGGATCGGATATGTTGAACTGAGCAAAGAATCCGATCGGATCGGAACCCAACACTTGGGAAAAGTGGCAAAAAGGAAGGCCACGCTAGCTGAACTGGGATCGGATCGGATCGAGGAGGACGGATCGGATCGATGAGGACGAATCGGATCGAGGAGGACGGATCAGAGTGAAGGATGAGGACACGGATCGGAACGGAGGTACGAGATGGAGGGGAGATGACACCCGAGCCGACTCGAGGTAAAGCACCCAAACCGAACCGATGGAAGACAACCGACCCGAACCGCACCAGGAGAAAACCCGACCCGAACCAATGAAGGATACCCGACCCGAACCGATGGCTTGAAGAGGACCCGATCCGACCAGTATTGAACAATAACCCGAGATGCAAGAAGTTAGAGCTCAGGATCCAGTTGGGAACCGATGAGTTCACTTCATGGTTGGACTTTGCTGCGGGACGTGTGCTAAGGAGTTGTCGACGTTCATAACTTCGATTCACCACTAAGAATGACTGATGGGCTACTTATCAGTGCAGTGGGGTCATTATGACCTGAGGGGCAAGGTGATGGTAGCAAGACTACGTTATCAATGCAGTAGGGTCATTATGACCTGAGGGGCAAGGTGATGCGTAGTAAGACTATGAGCCAGCGCAGATGGGGTGAATAACTCCATGGGGCAAGTGGACATAGTAAGGATTAGTAAGACTATGAGCCAGTGCAGTGGGGTTCTTGTGACTCCATGGGGCAAAGTGGACATAGTAAGGATTGGTAAGGGTATGAGGCAGTGCAGTGGGGTTCTTGTGACTCCATGGGGCAAAGTGGACATAGCAAATGATTAGTGGCTAAGTTATCAGTGCAGTGAAGCCGTTTATGACTTCATGGGGCAAAGTGATCGTAGCAAGGTATGTTGGGTGATCGAAGTGGTGAATATCGTATGCTTTACGCACTGAGTGAGAGATGTGAGGATGGATGCTATGTTTGATTGTTTTCCATCCCTATGACATGCATACCTCCCCCACCTCTGTATCTTTACACTGTTTGATATGATACCTTAGAGTGTTGTACAGTATGTAGTGCTAACTCTTTGGTTGCAGGTCCAGGTTCAGGTATGTTTTAGTCTACCTGTTATTGTTCACTTTAGATGCTTATCGCTCATACCAAGCTTTATGTCTGACCCAGAGTTTTATGTCTCCTCTTATTACTCTGGGTGATCACACGAGCAGACTAGAGACAGGTTAGCTGGTGATGCGCGAGTAGCTGATTCGGAGGCGGGCAGGAGGCTTCCACGTATGATATATATATACACATTCTCCCTGTGTCGTTGGTGGTCGCTACTTGGGCATTAGTAGTGTACCTCCTTTATCTTTCTTTTGCTTTGAGACAGTTTGAAAGTTGTAATAAGCTGTATTTTGGATTTCCGCTGCTATGATGTTTAGTTCTGATTTTCAGCTTATGCACTGTCTCACCTGTTTTATGTCAAGTATGTTATTATTATATTTTATTCTATGCGCTGTGAGACATTCTACAGGTTCTTTGTATGTTTATCTCCTTCTTCCTTTTTCCTTCTGACGACCAGTTCCGTGCTAACTGGACATGTGTACAGCGCACCCTTGGAGTAGGTGTCGGTTGGTGAGGGGCGGGCCGTCACAGAAATCATTCCTTCAGCGGAAACTTTCCTACCTCCATCCGACACACCAGCCACGAGAGCATGCACCTGCCCTCCAGAAGATCCTGTCCTCTGACCCTGTCCTTGCTTCTTCGGGCATTCCTTAGAAAAGTGCCCGACCTCTCCATAATGAAAACAAGCTTTCTTTCTATTCTTGCAATCCTTGATCACATGACCCTCTCGTCCACAATGATGACATTTCCTCTTACCTCGAGCTTTGTTGTTCTTACCACCTTCTTTTGTTGTTGTTGTTGTTCTTTATTGGGCCACACTTTCTTGTTTTGTGTTTCCTCAACCTTAGCTTCTTTCTTTTCACCTTTACCCTCCTCATGCATCAATGTCATATCAACAAGGTTCTCAAAAGTTTCTCTCATTGGAATATGAGACATAGCTAACCCATGGAGGGGTTCAATCAATCCTCTAGCAAACCTCAAAGCCTTCTTGTGCGGGGTATCCACCAGTTCCAAACCAAACCTCTCCAATTGATTAAACTTATTAACATATTCTTTAATAGCCATGCACCCTTGCTTAAGCGCCAAAAACCTTCCATTTACATACTTTGCTCGGCTTGAGAAAGAAACTTCATTTCGAATCTCTATCTGAAATCATCCCAAGTCTCCATTTGATGTCCCGTATGTGTCACTTCCCACCAAAACGAGGCCTCGTCTTTCAGTAGCCAGGCCGCTAACTGGATCTTTCTACGATCATCTACTTCGAAAATTCCAAACCAGTCCCCCGTTTCTTTGAGCCAATTTCTTGCCCCCACAAAAGTATCAGTTCCTTTGAATGGCTTTCTGCCCATAGCTCGGAAGTCTTTGCATATATTAGAGAAATTATTAGCACGTGGAGGAGGAGAAGGAACAATGGATGCAGCTGAGGGAGGAATGTCTGCTTGACCACCGGCAAGCGATGTGGCCACTAGATATCTACGGAACCAGCCTGCTATCATAGCACCTCAGGAATATTAGGTTCCCCAGACATGCTGAAAAGAAAAGGAAAAGGGTTTCAAACAGAGAATCGAGAGATATTACATATGGCTTTGGGGAATTATGTTTTTCGAAACAGACTTTTCTTTTGAAAATGCTTTCTTTTAAAACCGTTTTGAAAACAATTTTCAAAATATTTTATCCGATCTGGTAACCTTCAGCTCTGATACCAAATGTAACACCCCAGCTCCGTTAATGTCACTCGTTAAGAGAATGCATTAAGTTTCATGAAGCGTTATAGGTAAATAGAAACAAAAACATTACTAGATAGATATAAAAGCGGAATTTAAAACTTTTATTAAGCAAAAAACATCGTGGTTCAAGACACAGTTACATCACAAGTCTGAAATGCATAAAACCAAGTACGTCAACTTAAAATTTCTGTCTTATACTTAAATCATCAGAGTACAATAATAAAAGAAGCATAATCCCCAAAACATAGCCATAGTAGAGAGATATGAAATCAAGTAGTACATCTAAACAGTTCCAAGTAGGGTGAAAGCAGAATCCTGATCAAGCTTGAGTATTCCCACCCTGAAAACCTTGGGGGGAAATGGAAGAGAAAGAGGAGGAAACAAAATAGGTTAGACATAAGTCTGGCTAGTTCAGTTACTTTTATCATATAAATAAGTAAAAGTATCGTGACAGGTACATAAACGGGAGAGATAGATAACGACAGAATAAGGCCGTATGACAAGGTATACATGATAAACTGAATAGAATGTGAAATGCGCTTCTCTACTACTTTTCTCTTCCTCTACACCAATACTAGTATAACTATAACATGATGATCCTAATAAGTATAAGATGGAAGACTTAGGTGTACTTCTAGTGAAAGTTTTTAACCACATACAATACAAGTAGCCCAACAGAACTGACGGGTGTTATCCCAAAACGATAATAACGGGCTCCTAAACAGATGTGACTAGATGTACCCTAATTACTACCCCAATCGATCGGCTCCCTAACCCTCGTAGGTGCCCTGCGCTGGCCCCACAATAGGATGTATCACTTCCTAAAGTGGCAACTCCAATACAAACAAGATGCACAACCATATCAACAGATGTCACAGCGTCTTAATCCTCCTGGGTCCGGACCCATGCACACAAATGACCACGTCAGAATGATTTTCCCACACCTCCTCTCAAGTGACCTCTTACAACCATCCCAGTAAGCATGCCCTGACCCCGACCTAGTTCGGGGTTTCCCATTTGATACTTGTATAGGTTACTAACTGATATGGGTCCCACATGCAAGATGACGCAAGCCTCCCCCTAGGCTTGTATCCCCACCACTAGGTTTTCCACAGGTTAAGCCTACTAGTTTGTCAAGTTTGCATAACCCCAACAGGTTAAGTTTGTGGGCCTATATATGCAAATATTGCCCACCAACCCAAGATTTTCTTAACCCTCCCACTGATTCAAGTAAGCTAACTTAAACCCTACTCAACTTAACTGGTTCATGTAATCCCAATGGATTCAAACTGGTTAAGTATTATAAGTTCATTACCATATTCATTTATGGTTATATTGCGCTAGACCTCCCACATTAAGTCTATAACTTGTGGATGCTGGATATGTCGAGCGGGTCCGGACATACTTCTTCCACAATTCAGACTTAACCTCGTGTCTTATGACCTTCACGTGTTTATGCACTTAGACCCCTCACATTAGGTCCACCACTTGTGCTTGCTGGATTTGCCGGGCAGGTCCGGGTAGATTTCTAGCACAAGTGTAATCTAACCTCGTGTCTAAGCGCAGTTACAGTTTCTTATTACTGTAATTCTAGGCATGCCATTCTTTATTTGATAATTATCCCTATTTTATTATAGGTTTTCATGCCCTTTTTCCAAGTCATATTCATCATTAACCATATGCCCCTGAATTAAGATTTAAATCACAATTTGATTTATGCCCCAAATCCACATTTATGTATTTAATTCAACTTATGCCCCAAATTTCCCACTACAAGTTATGCCCCAATTTCAACATTTTTCCCTCGTTCCCAATTTCGCTCGTTCACATATTTCAGCGGTATGCCCAGGCTCGAAGGTAGCCTGCTTATAAAATAAAAAAAGAAGGGAAGAGAACAGAAATAAACATAATAACAAGATGGACATACGGTGGCAAAAATAGACATAGCAAATGAATAAGCATATAGTGAAACAATTAGGCATAATGACAAGATAGGCATAAAAGAACAGATCTGATGAACATGTGATAATAGAACCGATTAGGCATGGCGATATAATCCTAAACAGGCATGATGAGATATAGTTAGTGAATTAGATATACAAATAACGACAGATCTGACATGATTCAATTAGTCACAACCTTAGATACAATTTATAACATGCCAAGATTAACTTAGATACACAAGTTATGGCAGATCTGATATGATTCAAATAGTCATAGGCTTAGATACAATTCCTAGTATGTCAAAATAACTTTTAAGTGTTTATATCTAAAAATAACGTAGACTCACAGTGATTGAATCTAAGAAATAAAGAAGAGTAATTGCAGATGTTGAATCACAGATCCCTAAATTTGAATGACTTGATTGTTGAAGAAGAAAGGCTATTTCAATCTAGGCAGAGGCATCATCTAGTTTCCATTGTTTTAGAATGAATAAAACAATGAGAATGGGGTCTTATTTGTAGCCTAGGGTTCACGAATCTGGTCAGAAAACAAGGCTACATACGCAGAAATGTATTTCACCTGGATCTGGGGGTGTCGACACCCCCTTATGGTGTCGACCCATGGTTCGACACCCCTAGGGTATGTCGACCCCCAACTGGTCCAATTCCCTTTTAGACTTCCCGCTTCTGATTTTTGAACTGTTTTGAAATTCTGTGCTTAATTTATTTATATATTATTCTCTTGTGCATATACAAACTTCTAATCTTAATAACTTCTTCATAAGATGTCTATTTTACGCAAACTCGGAGTCTGTCTTAAGAAGAATTCCGAGATGAACTCAATGGCGCAGTCCGTTTTACTTAATTCTGAATATGAAGTTACTTTAATTTATCATTTTAATGCATTATACATTATGGGGTGTTACATAGTGACTTCTGATCCTTATGCATGAAGTTCAGATTCATATGGAGAGATCTCCCAAAAAATCAAATATGCGAATGTTCCTTAGCGGTTTTGTTTGTACCTTAATAGTTGTCGAATGTAGCTAATGTAACCATTCCAACTATTTAATTTATTTATATTATATACCCTAGAAATTATCTGTTATACAATTATGTTTCACCTAATAAATGGTTTAATGTTATTAAGGGGTAAGCATTACAAACATTCGTACGACCTCAAATTGTATTGATATGTGTCACATATATATTGAGTTATCTCATGCGGTTGCCTAGCCCGATCCAAATGTTATTTTATTATAATGCTCGGGTCAGACAAAGTATAATTTCCAGGTCAGATTTGGATTGCTTTATAGATTCAGAAGAGAAGTTGGTGCCGAGAAGTATGCTCATATTCTTTTATTATTCCGTTGTTTGTGTTGTTGTATGTATCAAAAATTGTAAGGACATGTTAGTATAACTATTCATGTCGATTCATTGTTTTCTCTGTACTATGATTAATGAATGTATATTATAGTTTTTCTCTTTTTGTAAAGAGCATTATTTATATTATAGATTATTCGTTCCATTATGAGATTCTGTTTGTATTGTTTTTCTTTTGTTCTATCACCTCCCTTCTTTTCCCCTAGTAGCTAGTCGTTCTGGCACTTAATTTGAGATATATGAATAAGAGGATGTATTAGTGTTGAATTTCGAGAGCTAAAAAGTCAGGTCATTACAAAATCAAAGAAATGTGTGAAAGAAACCATCCGCGTTTCAAATCCAAAAAAAATCAAAAATATATTTGAAATCTAGACAAGATATTCAAATCAAAAATCAGAGAATATGAAAATATAGGAATTTAAATCCTATATATACCCAGTCATCATTGTCATTTAATTTATGAAGTCGAGTATAAGTAAAAATAAAAAAGGGGCAGAAATCAGGCCGAACAATCATTGTAATAAATCTCGACTACAAACCACTGGGGACAATCAAAGAGCTAAGATCGATTGACAAAGCAATCGATGCAAACAATATTTATTCGATCAAAGAACAAGTTCATTTTATTTCTCAAGAAACCCTAATTGGAAATAAAAGTCATTGACCATAGTGGAATCAGGAAAACAAAAGAGGGTTGACTGTTTAAGCAGGTTAAACTATAACTTATATATTTTATTTGGGCTTCTTTATATTGTTAGAGTTTACTATTTATTTTACTTGTAATTATTTTTAATTAAAACTATATTTTTTAGGTTAAAAACTCGGCGGTATAGTTGGAGAATCGCAACTCAATGGTCAAGTTGTGATAGAGTTTTAAGCGTAGAGTTAGAACAATTCAGTTAGTGTCATGAGTTTACAATGTCTATAAGCGTCAAATTGTTGAATTTCCAATAGAAACCTTGCTGGCAATAGTAGACAGAGTTTTGCCAAAGCTAGGTAAAATCCGCATGTCATTTATTTTCTGTAATTAATCGATCGATATCTATGTTGGCTATTTTATTACTGTTTTGTGAATTTTGTAATAAACCATATCAATCTCCCCTAAAGTGTTGATTTGATCCTACGACAATGAAGTTCAGATAGGAAGTTGAGTCTTCACCAAAAAGTACAAATCACACTTAGCCAATATGATGACTTGGTACAGATTCATGGTGATAACTCGGTACCAAGTCATTCATGATGTATTTTTTGTTTTCCTTTCTAAGTTATCTTATATCTCTTGATTGAGTAGCCTGGTTGAATCTCCAGTCATTTCATGTTGAATTGATCATCTATCTTCATAACTCTTTGAGTCCATCAAATTCCATAACATGAATCATCCAATTTTCATCCAATCCATGCACATGAAATCACTTGGATGCAACGTGGTGGAGTAGATAAGTCAAGTCAGGAAGTCCGAGCTGTCAACACCAAAACCTAAAATGCTCAGACCCGAGTCATCAAAATTACACAATACCCAGTCTACGCCTTAATGCCAAAACACTTGAAAAACATTTCAAATCCCTCTTTTATATCTTCTAGGTACATGTTTCAAATTTTGAGCCACTTTGATTTTGTTTTACTTGCTTTAAGTTCAGTTAAACTTCCTTTAACACGTTCAAATGCTACACCCAGTCAAGTTATCCCAAAGCAGACAAACATTACTGCAAAGGTTAAATACTCCTCTTTCTTCACCTCTCTCACGTTGTGCATGAGCTTATACACCTCGTACTTTCATGTCCTCATCTGATAAGCCGACCCCACCGATCGAGATTGTACAAGAAGGGGTAAATGTTTAGAAGGATTACCTTGTTGGTTTCTTTTTGGATTCATATGTACCTTTCCTGGATGTTCGAGATAGAGTTCGCAGTGCTTGGAAACTAAGGGGTGGATTGTGTGTCAACTTTCTGAATGGTATGTTTTATTTCAAATTGTCTTTGCCTAATGATCGAAGTAAAGTATTGGAGTCCGATACGGCTATTATAGGAGAAAGCCCTTTATTATTACAACTTGGAGCTCCACTGTTGAACGAGCTAGAGAGAGTTATATCTATCCATGTTTGGACCATTTTCACTCAGATTCGGACAGTTCTCCAGACAGTACTTGGTCTGAATTGGTTAGCCAGTACGATTGGTAATTTTAAGTTCTTTTATGTTAACACTAAGGCGAGAAAGAACCTTGTATTCGCAAAAGCTTTTATATAAATATCCTCATGTAACCACTTCCAAATAAACTTAAAGTCTCCATTGATGGCTTCGATACATTCACTGGTGTTCAATACACTTGGCAACCCGAAATATTACTAATTGCCAATCTTTTAGCCATTTATTGGATGCATGAAAATGGCCTACTAATGGTCCTATCCAGGATAAGATTCCTCTATAGAAACCTCCTCCTCGTGTTTGGGCTCCCAAAATCAAGACGATGGTAGAGCCTATTGTTGAAGTTGATAGTATCACATCTCTAGATAGTCAGTCAAAAATCGCTGAAAAGGAAGTAAATAGTGCAGTTATATGGAATGATCATGAGAAATTTTGTTAGCACCTAGGTTCTGATACGCAATATGATCCATTTCATAAGGTGTAATATATGTTTATTGCAGATGGTGCAGTTGATGAGTATGTTGATGTTAGGTGCTTGCATTACCTTGATGATGGTCCTGATTTGAAGCTTTATGTTAATGGTGTTTATAGGAAGTTTAATGGCGCAATTCTGGCTGATGGGACTTAGGATAGGAAATAATTATATGAATTGAACCATGATGATTATTTACCTAACCTCTCTGGTCTTTTTGCTACCCTTCTGAATGACACAGACCCTAGACCTTCTTCCTCATATTCTGCATCTTCATCATGTTCTTCTTCCTCTTCAGCCAATGGGGATATATGTTCGATATTTTTCTAGTAGCTGAAGTAACTTTGCTTTACACCTGTATTGTATTGTACAATGAGCTAGACACTTCAAGCCAACAAGTTTTCATTACTTTTTAATGAAAGTGGTACGACCACTATAAAACCGTCATAGCCTTGCTTAAAAAATTTGCTTTAGCTCAAAAGTGGGTAAAAAACATAGACGTAATAGACACATTCTTCATTTTGTCCCAACCAAATCTCTAAATTTAGTACTTGTAACACCACACATTTAATTAAATAATAAAATCGGTAATAAATAAAGATTGCATGAATATGTATATATGCGTAGAATTTTAATGTTGAAATAAAAAGTGCAAGTTAAGAGAATAAAGAAATCAATGCATAGATAAATACATGCATTAAAAAGTTTAGAAAGAGGAATAAAACAATGCATTAAAAATGGGGAATAAAATAATGAATTAATAGCATCATTAATTACATTAAATAATCAAGAGATTGTGTGTGTATACACGTAGATTTGAAATTAAAAAGTAAATATAATTTATAACTGTAATAATATAAATTAGAAGAATTATATTAAGTGAATAACGCTATTAACTAACGTTCAAAATCAGATATGTTATATCAAGTAATAAAAGCAACGTTATAAATTAGAAGATTGGGGCTGCACAAGAAATCGGCCTGGACCCAAGGTGGATTGACCCAAGTTGGCCTGGGTTGTAACAACCCGGAAAATCAGAACCAATTTAAAATTTTTATTTTGGCAATTTTAATGAATTTTGAATATTTAAAATGAATTATTTTAAATAATAATGATGAGAAATTTATTTCGAATAGAATTAGAACGTATATATTTATTTGAATCGACATTAGAATATAAATATTTATTTTAATTATAAAAGGAATTGGAAATGGCGCGGTAGTTTGAAAACTCAATTTCAAATTTCAAATGAATGTTCAGGATTCAAAATAAACCGGATTTTAGCGAAACCAAAAATATTTGAATCTTTTTGAAAATATCTTTCAAATGAATCTGAAAAATCAAAATTTCATAGTGAAAATAAAAAGTTATGCCCAGTTGAAAATTCAAAATAGTAGCTATGGAAATATAGCGCTTAAAATGGCGATTTTGCAAACGACCTCCGTTTTCAATGAAACCACTTTTGTTGGATCCGGGATGTCAGGTTATTGCTAGATTCCAAAATTCATAATTTTTCAAATCGATATGTGAGTGTGGCAAAAGAAAACGTGTTTTGTCAGTTTTAGTCAATTTGGATCGACCAGAAAATGGCCATTTTTCAAATGGTCTCCAAATTTGATGAAATTAGTTTTGTTAGGACCGTATCGTCAATACGAAGCTAGAAATAATTTTTTTGGAAGTTTTGGGGTCCGTATGTGACCCGTTAAATTGAAATGTACGTTAAAAATTCAATATATAGATTTACATTTTAATTTTGATGAAAACCGATCGTAACAGCCTAATTGGATTACAAAACATATCCCATTGTGTTCGGAATGGGGGTAATTAGCTAGGGGCGACGGTCGGTGGGTTCGATTCGGGGTTCGAAGGAAAAACTAACTTTAAGGAGAATAAAATAAAATAATAATTAATTTATACATAAATTCAAATCTCCCCCAATCCCTTCATAACAGAAAATCGAGCCCCTCATTTTTTTCAAAACCCTGTAGCCCTAAAAAAAATTCCCACTGTCGCTCTTCGATATCGCTGTCGCGATTCCTCACCTCCGGCATCTCCTCGTTGGAGCTGACCCAGCCCCCCCCCCTCCACTCCCGCTCCCCTCCTCCAGTCGCGAGAGCCCCCCCAATCGATTTGAGAACCTAGCCCCCCCCCCAGTCACTAAAACCTACGCGCCTCCCCCTTGGGCTGACACCCCGACCAACCGCACCCACCTCGGCGGCCTCCACTGGTGATGCAGCGGTTTAAAAGTGCCCGGAGTTCCTGGAACGTGATGAACAGAGAAAGGTAATTCCTTTTTTTTATTTTTTTATTTACTATATTAATTGTTTTAAAAATTATATATAGCATTGAACAAATCTGATTTTTAATATAGAAAAATGGTATGTTTTATTTTCAGTTTTTAATATACAAATAATATTGTTTTCTTTTCAGTTTTTAAATAAAAAGAATAGAAAGAGAAAAGAAAAAACATTCAATGAAAGAAAAATATATATGATATATATATATATATGTATGTATGTATATGTAACATAAGAATTGAACATATAAAAATGTGATTTTTATAATGAAAGTGAACAAATAAAGTTTAGATTTTCAATAATATGAAGATAGCGAAATGAAAATTTGATTTTTATTTATTTGAGTAGCGATAAAAATATTTTTTTTATTATGTAGAAAGAATTATAAAAGCGTGATTTTTATAGATAAAATACGATTTTTATAATGTTTTCATTATGATAAAGATATGATCTTTACTATGAAGTTAGCAATATAAAGATACAATTTTTACATATAGAGATTTGAAATAAAAATATGATTTTTATTTATATGAAGTGGCGAGAAAAAATATGATTTTTCATAATATAAAGATTCGTTTTTTATATACATTATAGCGAAAAGATTTGATTTTTAGTTTATAAAAATTCGATTTTTAGCTCTATAAAAATTTGATTTTTATAAAGATAGCGAAGTGATAAAAATGTGATTTTTATCCATGTAGCGGTAAAATAAAAATGTGATTTTTATCCATGTAGCAGTAAAATAAAAATGTGATTTTTATTTATGAACAGCGGGAAAAGGTCGCATTGGAATTTTGGGCAAATCCAAACCGTTCAGAAATAAAAAATGGAGGAGTGGAACCCAAAGGTGAGAACTTTTCACTTTATTTTTATTTCTAGTTGAAATATATACTAGAATGCAGACGGTCCTAGCAGCACCCGACACTCGTCGTCCACAAATTATGGACGACTTGTTTGATTGTGTTGAGAAAATTGATTGTGTGATGTGGAATGGAAATAAATATTTTAATATAATTTTTAATGTGTATATGAATAAAATAAATATTTATAAACAAATTGGACGATTTATTTATGTATACACATTTGACTGATATTGATTGGGATGATAAATTTTACACATCGCCCAACTGCACAAATAAAATTCATTATTTGTTGATTGAAACCACACACGGGTATTGGAATAATATTGGACATACACTAATCCCAATATTTAGCCGTATGTTGAACGATTAATTGACAAGCTGTGTAAGCATTGAATATTTATATTTAATGCTTATGCAATGTGGAATGCATTTTGGATGATGGTTGACTGTGTTTGATTGTTGTTGTGTACATGTGTGTATGAAATCCATATAATTACATTATATGGTAATTGACTGTGTCTGATTCCAGTTCAGAAAGAATAAATATTTTAAAATAATAAATATTTTAATATAAGGAATATTTTAAAATAAAGAATATTTTAAAATAATATTAAGTAAAAGATCAAAATTTGATTTTGATGTCCGATTTGGGATGGACACGAAAATATTTAAATATATAAAGCCTTGTTGATTAGATTAACGCCATTTTGACGTGAATGATATTTATATCGATTTTATTCATTTATATAATGATTATCGAAAAGGAATTGATTTCAAAATCTAATGTTTTGAAAATATTATCATTTATATATCGACGATATGGAATATTCAATTTTGATTTGAAATTGAATATGAAGTTGAAATCGTTTTGAAAACGAATTTAAAACGATTTATAAAATACGTTTTAAATGGAAATCGACGAAATATATAATATATATATATATTATTTATATATATAATGGCCTGAATAGAAGGCGTCGTGCCACAGCAGTTCGTGAATTTCGATCATTGACTTCGAACGGACCTTACGGAAATCCGACCGTCAGATTCTCCTAAAACCAGAACCGTTGGGTTCGTTTCAAAAAGAGATTTCCAACTAATATTAGAGATTTGAAATCTAATGGTTGGATTTGGAATTATGTCCAAAGGAAATTTGGAAAAGGTCGTTGCAAGTGCAGTTCGATGACCTTTTATGGAAATCGACTGTATGGGCCTTGATAAAATTATTAAAAATATCAATAATTTGTGTAAATCATAATAAATGATTTGAAAAGAATTGGGTTGAAAAATTCCATATTTGAAAAGATAAAAATATATTTTTATCGAAATGAACTAGTTATGAACTAGAATAATAAATCCAATATTCTTAAAATAAATAAATTGGATTTGAAATGGTTTTAAAAATAACCGGAATTTCCAATATATGAATTGGAATGGATTTGAATTGAAATTATCTTCGGAATATATCGATATTGTATTCCATGATTATTGTAGAGGAATTTGGAAGATTTATATATCGTTATTCCAATACGATATTTGTTGATTTCAAAATTTGATATTGAATATAAGCCGATATATTTCCTATTCAGAGCCTTGTATTTAATATCAAATGGATTTTTGGGTTTGTCGTGAATGGTGTCTTAAATAACACTGTTCTTGAACCCCGTTTGAAAAGAATAAATCTTTTAATTAAGATGTAAAGAAGAATTACCAATTAATTAACATTTAATTGGAACTGAAAATGGAATGTGAATTGGGTTTATTGTGAACTGTGTTTTTAACGACATTTGTTCTTTAACCCGATTTACAGTGAAATGTAATTTGGAATTTACAAATCTTTTATTAAGATTTAATGGGAATTTTCCAAAGTAAAGTTTTCCAATTTAATATATTAAATTGGAATTGAATGGAATTCAATTTGATAATAATCGAAATGAAATTCTATGGAGGAAGACTGTTAATATATATTGAATTTAAAAGGCTTTGCCGTTATTTCATTTATATTATTAGTCGGATACGGAAATTGATATCGATTATATATTGATTTGTTTTTCCGTGAAGATTCCATGATTAATGGAATGTGATTTGGGTTTGTCGTGAACTGTGTTTTACATGACATTATTTCTTTAACCCAGTTAAAGACAGGATTACATGTCTGTCATTATATTTCGAACTGTATGGTTGATCTCTGCTAAATGTATATCTGTTTGGTGGCGGAGAATTTATTCTCTTTCTTAACACCCTTCTCTGAGACGTACGACCTCAGAGGTTATATATCAACAGAAATCAATAGTATGGTATAGATTGTCGATGCGACATGTTTGTGTTTCCAAAGTTAAATAATCATTAATATTGATTTTTCGGAAGATTAAAACTAAGTGGAGTTTTAGTGAATCTTTAATTGGATTGAAATGTGAATTGATAATTTAAATGATCAAATTTGGGAAATGATCGAGAATGGAGTATCACCAGTTTTGCTCCAAGTGATAGTTAAATCTTTAATTAGATTTGAACGGGAAATTGTAATTAAATTTACCGATAACACGAGATGTTAGTTATGGAGTGATAACAGTTTTGCTCCATGGGATGAATAGGTTGGGATTGGGAAAATAAATAAATGATTACTTCGGTGTGGTTCGCTAATCCCAACTAGTTTGCAAAACCGTAACATGATTTGAATTGACATCCAAAGGAAGATTAAAGAATAAATTTAAAGGAATTTATCTTTGATAAAATTAATGGGAACAATTCCCTAAAGATGTGAATATTTAAATAAAAGAATATTAAGAATTGGAATGAGGCATATGTTGTGTTTTTATAACACTTGTTTATTATATACGCGAGTTATTCAGAAAGGACAGATTTATACCCATTCTGAATAACTGATTCAACAATATGTCGACGATGAAGACGGTGGTTGAGGACCGGAGGTATTCACATTGTTTGGATGATTACTGATGTCTTGATTGGGTTGTACACCCAAGACAAGGTAATAAGTGGTGATCGTCTAGACGTACTTGGAGATCGACGGATATGCAAGGACCTCTCTCCTGTATTGGACATATGGGACGAGGAATAAGGTGCCTCCGGTTTCGTTCAGACCCAGAACGGACTTGTAAATGGATTGTGTGACTGGCATTGGATTTTATTCTGTGTTGATTGATTTCCATAAAATATATATTTGTTTGGTAGTGGAGAATTTATTCTCTTGCTTAACGCCCTTCTCTGAGACGTTTATATATTGATAGATATCAGTCACATGGCATAAATTGCCTGTGTGGCATGCTGAGATGCAGTGATCAAGGCTTCTGTTGAAAAGTAGATTCTTGTGGTTGATGATCAAAGCATAGCTTTAATACATCATAGCTTTGTGTATTGCGTTCATTCGCAAGCCTCACACCTCGGTATGAGTTAAAAACGGGATAAAGTCTACTGGGAGAACACGACGTTTCTTTCTGGCTATGGGTAGTGTCAGCGTTTTACTAGCCCTAACATTGTTGATTATTATACCTTTGTGGATGTTGGAATGCGAGGCACCTCGGATATATCGGTCTCTTCGGAGCCGATGGATAGGTCCGATAGGACCGAGAAACGTGTGTTCAGGAATTGCCAATCCACTAACGTAAGTGTGGACCAGCCCAGCCGATTCCAAGGGTTCTCTACTGGGAATCCTAAGGCATTTTCTAGAGTGTCTCGAAGCCGACGATGATTATATCCCTTGCCTCGACTCATGATGTAATCCATTTTCCAATACGTGACATTTTGGTTTTGATTGTAGGGCCTAGTGTTGGCGACATAGTAGCATGGGATACTATGCCGTCTATGATTGATACATTTATATTTTAAGTTGTTTTGACACTTTACACTATAATAGTATCAAAATGATTTGTTTTAAAACGTACCAAGCATATTCGGCTATTATAAGGTAAAACTCTATCCTCCGGCTTGCTTTGCATTGTGTGATAGGACCAGGGTCTTATGATAGCTTCATTTTTTCAAAAAGCATAGCGTTGTTTTGTTATATGCACTGGTATTCTTGGGAGGAAACCCGTTCCGTGTTATACGGCTTGGTCCCTTGATTTACTTTATTTTTAAAGTAAAGTTTTAATAACTGTTTTAGTTCTCACACCAATCACATGACTGACCTGGACTTTATTGTTTTAACCTAAACTCTGGGTGCCCTATTTTCCACACGGGCAGCTAGTAGTTTTGGTTTTGCAAATTTATATTCACAGGATCCTGGTTTACAGCTAGAATGATATTCGGAAAGCTCTATATCCGTATATTCTTTTCAGTTTTGTTTTGTATTATTTTCCGCTGCATTATAACTTGTAAATCTCTAATATTTAGTAAATGTGTAATATTTATTCATACTTTGTATTCTCTTGTATTCAGATGAAATTGTTGTAATAAGCAATGAAATGTTCTTCTGTTTGTGTTCTGATTTGTCGTGTTCTCAACTCCTTCCGGGCTTTCCTTTGCGGGGAAGTTCAGGTCGTTACAGTTTTGTATCAGAGCTTTGGTTTACCGAGCTCGAGAACAAGGCACATTAGAACCAAGCGAAAGAATTCATCAGAGATTATATTAGTAGTATCCAATGAGAATGACTCGTTAGAGATAGGATAAGTAGTATCCTAAAACGAGTTTGAAGAGTGTTATTTTTTTTAAAATGAAAATGAAAACGAATTTTGTTTTGAAAATTTAAACCAATTTATACGTATTTGAATATTTTATATGTATTGAATTTGGACAATCAAGTATAGAAAGATTTTGGATGTATGCCTTGCAAATGTATAGTCGAAGTTTTAATATACTGGATAGATATAGAATCACACTCTACTCGCCCGAAGATGGTTCTGATGATTGATCGATCATCATCAGAATTTGTGTTCGAGTTTCGAAAGTGGGATATCTATATGGTTCCAATTGACAAGTGTGAGAACCAAAGCTAGATAGTATATAATGTTGTGAATTGGCATCAAAAACATGATTTTTTGTATATATATAAAAGTTATGTGTTTGAAACGATAATCAACTAATTGATTGATGACTGTGTTGTGTTACTATTTATTTAAATCAACATATAGATGTATGGTAAATTTGGGCCAAATTGTATCAAATTTTGAACTGAATTGAAAATTATTTGAAAATGCATGCATGTGCATACATATATGTGAACAGGTCATTGCAAGGAGGCTAGAGAAGAGGAATAAAATTGTATGCCCGATAACTACATACATGTTTACTAATTTATTGGGTTTGGATGATTTTATGAGCTGATTGGCTAGCCGCTTGCTTTTTCTTTTTCTTTTTGAGATGAGAGGGCCTATGTGGTGGTTTGGGATTTTCCTGATGCTCCTGTACAAAGGAGGTTATGGCAAAATAATTAGGTGTTAGCCAATTTTTTTAAAAATTGGAAAATTCTTAGAAATTGAAAACTTGAAAAATGAAAGCCAAATAGAATGTTGAGTTGATTAGTAAAACAACTTTCATCTCCGTTCCTTTTTGAGTATGAAATATTTTAAGTGGGGGAGATTGTAACAACCCGGAAAATCAGAACCAATTTAAAATTATTATTTTGGTAATTTTAATGAATTATGAATATTTAAAATGAATTATTTTATTTCGAATATAATTAGAATGTGTATATTTATTTGAATCGACGTTAGAATATAAATATTTACTTTAATTACAAAAGGAATTGGAAATGGCGCGGTAGTTTGAAAATTCGATTTCAAATTTCAAATGAATGTCTAGGATTCAAATAAACCGGATTTTAGCGAAACCAAAAATATTTGAATCTATTTGAAAATATCTTTCCAATGAATCTAAAAAATCAAAATTTCATAGTGGGAATAAAAAGTTATGCCCAGTTGAAAATTCAGAATAGTCGCTATGGAAATATAGCCCTTAAAAATGGCAATTTTGCAAACGAGCTCCGTTTTCGACGAAACCACTTTTGTTGGATCCAGGATGTCATGTAATTGCTAGATTCCAAAATTCATAATTTTTCGAATCAATATGTGAGCGTGGCAAAAGAAAATGTGTTTTGTCAGTTTCAATCAATTTGGATCGACCAGAAAATGGACATTTTTCAAACGGTCTCCAAATTTGACGAAATTAGTTTTTTAGGACCATATCGTCAATACAAAGCTAGAAATAATTTTACTAGAATTTTTGGGGTCCGTATGTGACCCCGATAAATTGAAATGTACGTTAAAAATTCAATATATAGATTTATATTTTAATTTTGATGAAAACCTATCGTAACAGCCGAATTGGGTTACGAAACAAATCCCATTGTGTTCGAAATGGGGGTAATTAGCTAGGGGCGACAATCGGTGGGTTCGATCCGGGGTTCGAAGGAAAAACTAACTTTAAAGAGAATAAGATAAAATAATAATTAATCTATATATAAATTCAAATCTCCCCCAACCCTAATCCCTTCATAACAGAAAATCGAGTCCCTCCTTTTTTCAAAACCCTGTAGCCCTAAAAAAATCCCGTCGTCGCTCCTCGATATCGTCGTCGCGATTCCTCACCTCCAGCGTCGCCTAGCTAGAGCAGACCCAGCCCCCCCTCTCCACTCCCGCTCCCCTCCTCCGGTCGCGAGAGCCCCTCTCCCCAATCGATTTGAGAACCTAGCGCTTCCCCCCCCACCCCAGTCGCTAAAACCCACACGTCGCCCCCTTGGGCTGACACCCCGACCAACCGCACCCACCTCGGCGGCCTCCACTGGTGATGCGGCGGTTTAAAAGTGCCCGGAGTTCCTAGAACGCGATGAACAGAGAAAGGTAATTCCTTTTTTGTTTTATTTTATTTTTATTTACAATATTAATTGTTTCAAAAATTATATATAGCATTGAACAAATATGATTTTTAATATAGAAAAATGGTATGTTTTATTTTCAGTTTTTTTATATATACAAATAATATTGTTTTCTTTTCTGTTTTTAAATAGAAAGAATAGAAAGAGAAAAGAAAAAAAACATTCAAAGAAAGAAAAATATATATGATATATATATATATATATATGTTTATGTAACATAAGAATTGAACATATAAAAATATGATTTTTATAATGAAAGTGAACAAATAAAGTTTATATTTTTAATAATATGAAGATAGCGAAATGAAAATTTGATTTTTGTTTATTTGAATGTGGATAAAAATATAATTTTTATTATGTAGAAAAAATTATAAAAATGTGATTTTTATAGATAAAAATACGATTTTTATAATGTTTTCATTATGATAAAGATACGATCTTTACTTTGAAGTTAGCAATATAAAAATACAATTTTTACATATAGAAATTTGAAATAAAAATATGATTTTTAGTTATATGCAGTGGCGAGAAAAAAATGATTTTTCATAATTTAAAGATTCGATTTTTATATATATTGTAGCGAAAAGATTCGATTTTCAGTTATATAAAAATTCAATTTTTAGCGCTATAGAATTTTGATTTTTATAAAGATAGTGAAGTGATAAAAATGTGATATTTATCCATGTAGCGGTAAAATAAAAATGTGATTTTTATTTATGAACAGTGGGAAAAGGTCGCATTGGAATTTTGGGCAAATCCAAACCGTTCAGAAATAAAAAATGGAGGAGTGGAACCCAGAGGTGAGAACTTCTCACTTTAATTTTATTTCTTGTTAAAATATATACTAGGATGCAGATGGTGCTTAGCAGCACCCGACACCCATCGTCCACAAACCACGGACGACTTATTTGTTTGTTTGATTGTGTTGAGAAAATTGATTGTGTGATGTGGAATGGAAATAAATATTTTATAGTTAAAAATATAATTTTTAACGTGTATATGAATAAAATAAATATTTATAAACAAATCGGATGATTTGTTTATGTACACACATTTGACTGATATTGATTGGAACGATAAATTTTACACATCGCCCAACTGCACAAATAAAATTCATTAATTGTTGATTGAAACCCCACACGGGTATTGGGATAATATTGGACATACACTAATCCCAATATTTAGTCTTATGTCGATCGATTGATTGACAAGCTGTGTAAGCATTGAATATTTATATTTAATTCTTATGCAGTGTAGAATGCACTTTGGATGATGGTTGCCTGTGTTTGATTGTTGTTGTGTACATATGTGTATGAAATCCATACAATTACATTTTATGGTAATTGAATGTGTCTGATTCTAGTTCAGAAAGAATACAGATTTTAAAATGACGAATATTTTAATATAAGGAATATTTTAAAATAACGAATATTTTAAAATAAAGAATATTTAAAATAATATTCAGTAAAAGATCAAAATTTGATTTTGATGTCCGATTTGGGATGGACACGAAAATATTTAAATATATAAAGCCGTGTTGATTAGATTAACGCCATTTTGACGTGAACGATATTTATATCGATTTTATTCATTTTTATAATGAATATCGAAAAGGAATTGATTTCAAAATCTAATGTTTTGAAAATATTATCATTTATATATCGATGATATGGAATATTCAATTTTGATTTGAAACTGAATATGTAGTTGAAATCGATTTGAAAACGAATTTAAAATGATTTATAAAATACGTTTTAAATGGAAATCGATGAAATATATATAATACATATATATATAATGGCCTGAATAGAACGCGCCATGCCACGGAAGTTCGTGAATTTCGACCATTGACTTCGAACGGACCTTACGGGAGATATGACGTCGGATTATCCTAAAACTAGAACCGTTGGGTTTGTATCGAAAAGAGCTTTGCAACGAATATTAGAGATTTGAAATCTAGCGGTTGGATTTGGAATTATGTCCGAATCAAATTTGGAAAAGGTCGTTGTAAGATCAGTTCGATGACCGTTTATGGAAATCGACTGTACGGGCCTTGATAAATTAATAAAAATATCAATAATTTCTGTAAAATCATAATAAATGATTTAAAAAGAATTAGGCTGAAAAATTCCATATTTGAAAAGATAAAAGTATATTTTTTATCGAAATGAACTAGTTATGAACTACAATAATAAATCCAATATTTTTAAAATAAATAAATTGGATTTGAAATGGTTTTAAAAATAACCGGAATTTCCAATATATGAATTAGAATGTATTTGAATCGAAATTTTCTTTGGAATATTTCGATATTGCATTCCGTGATTATACGAATATTGTAGGGGAATTTGGAAGATATATATATATATATCGTTATTCCAATATGAAGTTTGTTGATTTCAGACTTTGATATTGAATATAAGCCGATATATTTTCTATTCAGAGCCTTGTATTTAATATCAAATGGCTTTTTGGGTTTGTCGTGAATGGTGTCTTAAATAACATTGTTCTTGAACCCCGTTTGAAAAGAATAAATCTTTTAATTAAGATTTAAAGAAGAATTACCAATTAATTAACATTTAATTTGAACTGAAAAAGGAATGTGAATTGGGTTTATTGTGAACTGTGTTTTTAGAAACATTCGTTCTTTAACCCGATTTACAGTGAAATGTAATTTGGAACTTATAAATCTTTTATTGAGATTTAACAGGAATTTTCCAAAGTAAAGTTTTCCAATTTAATATATTAAATTGGAATTGAATGGAATTCGATTTGATAATAATCGAAATGAAATTCTGTGGAGGAAGATTGTTAATATATATGGAATTTAAAAGGCTTTACCGTTATTCCATTTATATTATTAGTCAGATACGGAAATTGATAACGATTATATATTGATTTGTTTTTCCGTGAAGATTCCATAATTAATGGAATGTGATTTGGATTTGTCGTGAACTGTGTTTTAAATTACATTAGTTCTTTAACCTAGTTAAAGACAGGATTACATGTTTGTCATTGTATTTCGAACTGTATGGTTGATCTCTGCTAAATATATATCTATCTGGTGGCGGTGAATTTATTCTCTCTCTTAACACCCTTCTCTGAGACGTACGAGCTCAGAGGTTATATATCGACAGAAATCAATAGTACAGTGTAGATTGTCGATGCGACATGTTTGTGTTTCCAAAGTTAAATAATCATTAATATTGATTTTTTGGAAGATTAAAACTAAGTGGAGTTTTAATGAATCTTTAATTGGATTGAAATGTGAATTGATAATTTAAATTATCATATTTGGGAAATGATCGAGAACGGAGTATTACCAATTTTGCTCCAAGTGATAGTTAAATCTTTAATTAGATTTGAAGGGGAAATGTTAATTAAATTTACGGATAACACAAGATGTTAGTTATGGAGTGATAACAGTTTTGCTCCATGGGATGAATAAGTTGGGATTGGGAAATTAAATAAATGATAACTTCGGTGTGGTTCGCTAATCCCGACTAGTTTGGAAAACCGAAACATGGTTTGAATTGACATCCAAAGGAAGATTAAAGAATAAATTTAAAGGAATTTATGTAACACACCGTATTTTTAATATAATTAAAAATAAAATAAAATATATAAAAATATGCTTATGATGGGTAAATAATGGTGATGCATAAGAAGACTTAATTAATACATGGAAGAGAAGAAAAATTAGTTCAATAACGATGTATGTAACGGAAAAGATAGTAAAATAAGGATAATTAATTTAAGAATCAGGAATTAGGTGAAATGGACATCACCATTGCGTTCCTCTCGAAATTTTACATGAAATAGAGTCCGAGTTTTCGAAAATCGGAGTCTGTATGACCAAGATATGGC
This sequence comes from Allium sativum, assembly GCA_030737875.1. Classification (NCBI taxonomy): domain Eukaryota; kingdom Viridiplantae; phylum Streptophyta; class Magnoliopsida; order Asparagales; family Amaryllidaceae; genus Allium; species Allium sativum. The sequence goes on along the minus strand of CM060919.1, from coordinate 789,915,803 downwards.
CAAAACAAGATTCAGAAGGTTTCGGTCAGCACAGAACTGGCCAAGTCGACCTGGGTGTCGACCTGGGGGCCAGGTCGACCAGGGGGTCGACCTGGGAGTCGACCTCCCCCATGGTGGTCGACTATAGTGTCGACCCCCCCTTCAGGCCGACCTGGTCGGCCTGGGGTGGCCCAGAACCCATTTTTGAGGCCCGAGATGAGTTTTGATGGTCCGGATTGACTCTAAGGTTGATCTAATGGCTGAAATGAGTTTCCTACACCTATAAAATAACACCTAGACCTAGCCTAACTCACACAAATCATTCTTACACCGTTATGCTGCTAAAATCTCTCTTGAGCCATGGCCGCCGTCTCCAAATTAAAGCTTAAGCGTCCAAACTCAAATCAAATCAAAGATCAATGCTTCTACAACAAATTCAAGGGGATAGATCAATGACACTGCAACTTTCTAAGACAAATTCACTTCTTAATTCATTAGCCGTTCTCTGTAAGTGCTAGTTATTTTCAGATCTAAATATTTAATTTTAATATGGGCATGAAATGAAGTGGAATTGAATCTAAGTATGTTTGTCGATTCAGATCTATTCATGTTGCTTTTTGAACCTTAAGTTTTGAGACTTGTCTACCTTTATTTTCATGACAAGTTTGTGATTTATTCAGCAGTTTCCTTGATTCATAATGATGTTATCATCAAGTTGTAATCTTTATGCCTATCATGATGTTGTTTTCTCTCTGATCTATTTATTATGCAAATTTCTACCTTCCCCTATTTATTTTCTTTTGATGAACCTTGGTCAACTTCGGACCTTGTCCTAAAATCGCGATTCGCATACGAGATGTATACGGGGGAATAATGGGATTATTTCCTATAAGAATATGATTAATAATTGGCAACATGAAATTGGATGTTATCATTTTATATGCAAGTTTGGGGTAGATCTGTAAATTTAAGTATAATCCTGTTATGATAAAATTTGCATAAATATTATATACATGGAATTCGACACCAATTGTATCTATGTAATGTAACATGAAATTTTGTATATATAACATGTATGTAATTTGGCATGTAAAATAAAATTATGAGTTTTGGAGCCTATGTAAATTAAATCAAAAGATTGGGCTTATGTTAATTAGGCATGTGGAGACTTGGAAATTTGAGCATGAAAGCGATTGTAAACTTTATAATTGGCATAAACATGTATTATGAACTTGGCCAACTGGCATGTATTGAAAGAAAAAAAAAAGATTATAGTTTGGGATAACTACATCATGAATCATCGGATTTGGGTTTATTGGGTATGAAACTTGATACATGTAATTTTGGCTAGATCTTGACATATGTAAAAAGGCATGAAACTTGGTATATATGTAAACTGACTAGAATTGGGTACATATATTAGTTGGCATGTAATAGCCTTAAAAGAGGGATAAATATAAATTGAGATAAGTTGCCTTTAATGGCATAAGATAAATTGTGGTAAAATTGATATGATTTTGCATACCATCAATTGATGGAAATAATTGAGTCAATTATGGACGTCGTTAAATTAGGAATTAATTGATAATTTGAATAGGGAAATAAATTCAAATTGGGGTAAAAGATTATAAGTGATAATCAATGCTTAGGACACGAGGTTGGACACATTTGTGACGTAAACCTGCCCGGAACCGCCCGGCAAATCCAGAAGTCACAAATGGTAGCCCAATGTGAGAGGTCCTAGGCCCAAATTAAAAGCGTAACAGTTGTAAAGACACGAGGTTGGACTCTTTTATGGTGTAAGACTGCCCGGACCCGCCCGGCAAATCCAGCTGCCATAAATGTCAGTCTAATGTGAGAGGTCTTTATAAGGTTACGACCTTAATGAATTAAGAAATACTTAACCAGATAAACATGTGGTGGGACATGGGGGTTAAGTGGGTGACATATGGGTGACATGTGGATATACGAATAGTAATACTTAACCAACGTAACATGGTAATTAGACCAGTGGGTAGGGTTAAGTAAATAAGAACACTTAACCAATATGATATAAATGGGTAGGTTAAGTAATATGATTAGGTTAATCTGGACACTTAACCAATTTAATAAGTTGACTACGGGAGTAGGTAAGGTTAAGCAAATGTTTAACCATTATAACATGATTAAACTGGACTAGAGAGTGAGGTTAAGTTAATGAGAATACTTAACTAATACAATGGGTTAATTTGACACGTGGTTGTGGTTAAGTAGTAACACTCAACCAACATAACAGGACGAGCGGGTGGGTTAAGTTAACTTGAATAAGTTGATAACACTTAACCATTATAATATGACTATTGGATGGGGTTAAGTTAACATGCACTTAACCAATCTGATGTGATGCGTAGTAGGGTTAAGTAACACATGGGGTTAAGTTAACAAGAAAATTCTTAACCAATGTAACCAGATAGACGAACGGGGTTAAGTTAATAAACCACGCTTAACCAATCAAACATAGTAAGCGAGAAAGGTTAAGTTAACTAAGATAAACTCTTAACCATGGTAACATAACGAGTAGAAGGGTTAAGTACATATCGGGTTGGTGGGTAATATTAGTAAATATAGGCCCACATACACTTAACCATTAAATACATATGCTTGAATCAGTAGCGAGGTTAAGTACACATCAGGGTTGGTGGGTAATATCAGAGAGTATAGGCCCATAGACTTAACCATTAGAAAAACCTAGTAACGGGGACCCATTTCAGCAGTAACCCACATTAGGTATCAACGGAACCCTGAGCTAGGCAGGGTAGGGCACGATTACTGGGCTGATTATAAGAGGTCAAATTAGCGGCGGTTGGTGCAGCAGTGCAGGTTCTAACGGAGTGCGGGCGTGCACAGACTTCGGCGCAGAAAATTTAGCCACTGGGCATCAGTTGGTATAAAGCTGTGCATCTTGATTGTGTCAGGGTTGCCACCATGGGACTTGATACACCCCATGGTGGGACCAGCACAGGTATCTACAAGTAGGGAGCCGCGTGACACAAACGAGAACTAGGTCAAGTAGGGAGCCGATCGATAAGGTAGTAAGGGTGCATCGAATATATACATGGCCATTGGGGTGATCGAGGTGGAATCCTCTAAATCGATGTACACCTGAAGGCTACCATAATTGCGGGGATTGGGATCACGTTGTAATTATTATATAACACGGGCTACTAGTTGGGACACTAGTAGGGGGTACGGATCCTTGTTACATAGGACACTAGTTGGGATACTAGTAGGAGTACAGATCATTCCATGTAAGACACTTATGAGGATGCTAGTTAGGTGGTGCAGAGCAAATAGATATCGTTTTAATGGTAAAGCTTAGAAACCTTGCGATGTTACTCTTGATAGAAACCATGCGGTGGGATACTTGATAGGAATTATGGGATGTTATACTTGTTTCATCGTGCCCGAAGTTTATCTTGTTACCTTAGTTTATCTTGTTATCATAGTTTATCTTGTTACCTTAGTTTATCTTGCCTACCTTGTCATCATGCTTATGTTTACTTTCAGTTTATTCATGCCATGTTATCTTTACTCATTTTTATGCTGAAAGTCACTAGGACTTACTCAGTCTTTATGACTAACCCGTTTTGTTTCGCCTCTTTTTCTTCCGTCCCCCCCCCCCCCCAGGTTCACAGGGTGGGAATACAGCTTAGTTCGGATCTTACCAAGCTCCAAGGCTCTTTCATGTATGGCTTGGATTTCTCTTGGTTATGGCTTGCTTTGCTTTATTGGGGAATACTGCAGTTTGTTTTTATGCTTCTTTGTTTTTGAGCAAGACAGATATTTTAACTATGAAATTGGGTATTGGAAGTTGAAGGGCTTTTCTTGTAAACATTTAAATTTAATAAATGATTTGAAGTACTTCCACTTTATTTTCCGCTATTTTATATATGTCTGTCTTGTAATATTTCTGTTCCAGTACACATAATACTCCATTGAAGTTAAGGCATTCCCTTTGTGAGTGACCTTAACAGATGTGGGGTGTTACATTTGGTATCAGAGCAGAAGGTTACCAGACTGGGCAAAAGTTTTCAAAAACCTTCTGAAATTATCATCAAAACATTTACAAAGAAGCAAATTTTCAAGAAAATTTTGTTTTGATTAAAAGGCATATTCCCCAAAGCCATATGCACTATCTTTTGATTCTCTCTTGAAATCTCTTCTCTCTCTTTTCACCATAGTTTCGTAGGCATCCGACACAGGTTGGAGGGCAAAGGAGTGCCCAACCTCCATCTATAGCTGCAGTAGTTCCATCTGCGTCTAATCTTATTTCAAGTTGGGTAGAGTTGCCGTGCGTTGGAGGTAGCTTCGAGAGACTTGTCAACAAACTATACAAGGATAGTAAGAACAAGGAACTAGTTGTTATAACTTAATCCACGAAGGAGGAAAAAGGTGAAAGGAAAGAGGCCTAAGTGAAAGAATAGAAAAACCCATGACAAGAGAGAGTATCTTTAGTGAGAAGGGACATGCAGTTAAGTACTATAGGACAAGGGCAAGGGACAAGATCGTCGAGAAGGCAATTGAATGCTCTCACTATACTAGCGTACCTAAGAGAGTGGTAACGTTTCTGTTAAAAGTTTAGCTTTTCCTTTCTATCATCCCACTAGAACTTTGTTTTTGTACATCGCATCCTTTTAATTCTGCTTCAAAAGTTGAGTCTCTGCACCTTAGTACTAGCATAATAAAGGATCCCATTTTTGTCTCAAGTCCTGTTGGGGAAATCGGCTCATTTATTCATGACTTGTTTGGATTTGAGAATGTCTATGCTAAGTGTTGAGTCTAGAAGTAATGTTTATGTTTTGGGCTATGGGTTGATTCTAGCGATGGAGTGGTTATCCAGTAAGGGTGACCTTCTCGGTTTTGAAAAATGGGGTAGTTAGACTCTTGACTTGCCTCGGTAATACCCTCGAAGTCGCATGTAACCTTTAGGGTTCTATCATGATTTGTTACCTAGAATCTCTTGACACATTTATTGGTAATTTGTAATCCGCTCGAGTAGTGTTCGCCACTAAGGCGGATGGGTCATTTCGCTTATGCATGAGTTGTAGAGAATCAACTTAGTAAGTACATTTGGCAGCATGGTTGGCATTTATTTTCAAGAGATAGTTCTTCTGCGTGGAATACCTGATAGTAAGTGGACGAGATCCAAGATTCACTACTGAATTTTGGAGAGCTTGCATGAAACCATGAGTACGCCGTTATGTTTGAGCCGAGTATACTAGAAGGAGAATAAGTGAAAGTGAAACGAGAGGCAACAGTGAAATGGGTTCCAACGCATATTTTGGAAACAAGAATTAAGATGCTACGAAATTGTGAAGTTAAAGACAGTCAAAGCACAATGGAGTTAAGCTCAAGGAAATGCGACTTAGAAGATTGAAGACTAGATTCGCGCATCATATCTCTTTTTAAGAGTAAATCCTTGATTCCTCTTTTCCTGTAGAGCTTACTCACATGTTATCTTTTGTGTATATCCTCTCGGTCCTATCCTCAATCCAATTTCTGTTGCAAACCCCATAGGGAGTATGACTCATCTGTTAGTAACACATGTTGGGGCTTGAGGGTGTTCGTTGTGTTGAATAAACTTTTTGGGTTAGTTTTAAGAAGGGATTTCTTGTGACCTAAAAGGAGTCTGTCATGCTTAGTTTCCTAGAAACATATATATATTGGTTGGGATGAGTAATTCTTTGGGTGTCAGTCTGATGTTGATTTCGGTCTTCGGGGCTGATGCTTAGAGAGTTCTTCTCCTAATCAATATATATGTGGCATAGATTTCCAGTTTTGACATTGCCTAATGGGCACAAAGTTTTTACTTGCTTCTATCATTCGACTATACCTTTAGATAGGAACAGTTGGGTGTAAACATGTGTTTGAGACATGTTATGATTGATGGTTGCAAGTGGCTGCAAGTGGTTGCTAGTGGTTGCTCGTGGATGCATTTACACACATTAGGCACTAGATCGGCTCAATCACCTTTCATATTGCATATGCATGAGTGTTTACACTTGTTTGTGGATGAAATTGAATGTGTTATCATGTGAATGTTGCATATGGATGGATGTTTGTGCACACATATAGTGTTTATGTGACTAGGATTATTTGCATACATGTCGGACTCATGGCACTAAACATATTTTGCATTTAGAAGATCAATCAGGCCTGATCATTTGCACTAGAAAAGGAACATATACACACACTTCTTGCATATGTTCATACAGCATTAGAAATCTCTTAAGGACAATGAATGCCTGTGATTGATGATTGAGTAGATGGATGATGGATGGTAGGACACATTCTTCTTAACTTGAAGATTTCGGGAACGAAATCCTTTAAGGAGGGTAGAATGTAACACCCCGTATTTTTAATATAATTAAAAATAAAATAAAATATATAAAAATATGCTTATGATGGATAAATAATGGTGATGCATAAGAAGAATTAATTAATACATGGAAGAGAAGAAAAATTAGTTCGATAACGATGTATGTAACGGAAAAGATAGTAAAATAAGGATAATTAATTTAAGAATCAGGAATTAGGTAAAATGGGAATCACCATTGCGTTCCTCTCAAAATTTAACATGAAATAGAGTCCGCGTTTTCGAAAATCGGAGTCTGTATGACCAAGATATGGCCAAAACAAGATTCAGAAGGTTTCGGTCAGCACAGAACTGGCCAGGTCGATCTGGGTGTCGACCTGGGGGCCAGGTCGACCAGGGGGTCGACCTGGGAGTCGACCTCCCCCATGGGGGTTGACTATAGTGTTGACCCCCCCTTTAGGTCGACCTGGTCGGCCTGGGGTGGCCCAGAACCCATTTTTGAGGCCCGGGATGAGTTATGATGGTCCGGATTGACTCTAGGGTTGATCTAATGGCCGAAATGAGTTTCCTACACCTATAAAATAACACCTAGACCTAGCCTAACTCACACAAATCATTCTTACACCGTTATGCTGCTAAAATCTCTCTTGAGCCATGGCCGCCGTCTCCAAATTAAAGCTTAAGCGTCCAAACTCAAATCAAATCAAAGATCAATGCTTCTACAACAAATTCAAGGGGATATATCAATGACACTGCAACTTTCTAAGACAAATTCACTTCTTAATTCATTAGCCGTTCTCTGTAAGTGCTAGTTATTTTCAGATCTAAATATTTAATTTTAATATGGGCATGAAATGAAGTGGAATTGAGTCTAAGTATGTTTGTCGATTCAGATCTATTCCTGTTGCTTTTTGAATCTTTAGTTTTGAGACTTGTCTACCTTTATTCTCATGACAAGTTTGTGATTTATTCAGCAGTTTCCTTGATTCGTAATGATGTTATCATCAAGTTGTAATCTTTATGCCTATCATGATGTTGTTTTCTCTCTGATCTATTTATTATGCAAATTTCTACCTTCCCCTATTTATTTTCTTTTGATGAACCCTGGTCAACTTCGGACCTTGGCCTAAAATCGCGATTCGCATACGAGATGTATACGGGGGAATAATGGGATTATTGCCTACAAGAATATGATTAATAATTGGCAAAATGAAATTGGATGTTATCATTTTATTTGCAAGTTTGGGGTAGATCTGTAAATTTTGGTATAATCCTGTTATGATAAAATTTGCATAAATATTATATAAATGGAATTTGACACCAATTGGATCTATGTAATGTAACATGAAATTTTGTATATATAACATGTATGTAATTTGGCATGTAAAATAAAATTATGAGTTTTGGAGCCTATGTAAATTAAATCAAAAGATTGGGCTTATGTTAATTAGGCATGTGGAGACTTGGAAATTTGAGCATGAAAGCGATTGTAAACTTTATAATTGGCATAAACATGTATTATGAACTTAGGCAACTAGCATGTATTGAAAAAAAAGATTATAGTTTGGGATAACTACATCATGAATCATCGGATTTGGGTTTATTGGGTATGAAACTTGATACATGTAATTTTGGCTAGATCTTGACATATATAAAAAGGCATGAAACTTGGTATATATGTAAACTGACTAGAATTGGGTACATATATTAGTTGGCATGTAATAGCCTTAAAAGAGGGATAAATATAAATTGAGATATGTTGCCTTTAATGGCATAAGATAAATTGTGGTAAAATTGATATGATTTTGCATACCATCAATTGATGGACATAATTGAGTCAATTATGGACGTCGTTAAATTAGGAATTAATTGATAATTTGAATAGGGAAATAAATTCAAATTGGGGTAAAAGATTATAAGTGATAATCAATGCTTAGGACACGAGGTTGGACACATTTGTGACGTAAACCTGCCCGGAACCGCCTGACAAATCCAGTAGTCACAAATGGTACCCCAATGTGAGAGGTCCTAGGCCCAAATTAAAAGCGTAACAGTTGTAAAGACACGAGGTTAGACTCTTTTATGGTGTAAGACTGCCCGGACCCGCCCGGCAAATCCAGCTGCCATAAATGTCAGTCTAATGTGAGAGGTCTTTATAAGGTTACGGCCTTAATGAATTAAGAAATACTTAACCAGATAAATATATGGTGGGACATGGGGGTTAAGTGGGTGACATGTGGAAATACGAATAGTAATACTTAACCAACGTAACATGGTAATTAGACCAGTGGGTAGGGTTAAGTTAATAAGAACACTTAACCAATAAGATATAAATGGGTGGGTTAAGTAACGTGATTAGGTTAATCTGGACACTTAACCAATTTAATAAGTTGACTACGGGAGTGGGTAAGGTTAAGCAAATGTTTAACCATTATAACATGATTAAACTGGACTAGAGAGTGAGGTTAAGTTAATGAGAACACTTAACTAATACAATGGGTTAATTAGACACGTGGTTGCGGTTAAGTAGTAACACTCAACCAACATAACAGGACAAGCGGGTGGGTTAAGTTAACTTGAATAAGTTGATAACACTTAACCATTATAATATGACTAGTGGATGGGGTTAAGTTAACATGCACTTAACCAATCTGATGTGATGCGTAGTAGGGTTAAGTAACACATGGGGTTAAGTTAACAAGAAAATTCTTAACCAATGTAACCAGATAAACGAACGGGGTTAAGTTAATAAACCACGCTTAACCAATCAAACATAGTAAGCGAGAAAGGTTAAGTTAACTAAGATAAACTCTTAACCATGGTAACATAACGAGTAGAAGGGTTAAGTACATATCGGGTTGGTGGGTAATATTAGTAAATATAGGCCCACATACACTTAACCATTAAATACACATGCTTGAATCAGTAGCGGGGTTAAGTACACATCAGGGTTGGTGGGTAATATCAGAGAGTATAGGCCCATAGACTTAACCATTAGAAAAACCTAGTAACGGGGACCCATTTCAGCAGTAACCCACATTAGGTATCAATGGAACCCTGAGCTAGGCAGGGAGGGGCACGATTACTGGGCTGATTATAAGAGGTCAAATTAGCGGCGGTTGGTGCAGCAGTGCAGGTTCTAACGGAGTGCGGGCGTGCACACACTTCGGCGCAGAAAATTTAGCCACTGGGCATCAGTAGGTATAAAGCTGTGCATCTTGATTGTGTCAGGGTTGCCACCATGGGACTTGATACACCCCATGGTGGGACCAGCACAGGTATCTACAAGTAGGGGGCCGCGTGACACAAACGAGAACTAGGTCAAGTAGGGAGCCGATCGATAAGGTACTAAGGGTGCATCGAATATATACATGGCCATGGGGGTGATCGAGGTGGAATCCTCAAAATCGATGTACACCTGAAGGCTACCATAATTGCGGGGATTGGGATCACGTTGTAATTATTATATAACACGGGCTACTAGTTGGGTCACTAGTAGGGGGTACAGATCCTTGTTACACAGGACACTAGTTGGGATACTAGTAGGAGTACAGATCATTCCATGTAAGACACTTATGAGGTTGCTAGTTAGGTGGTGCAGAGCAAATAGATATCATTTTAATGGTAAAGCTTAGAAACCTTGCGATGTTACTCTTGATAGAAACCATGCGGTGGGATACTTGATAGGAATTATGGGATGATATACTTGTTTCATCGTGCCCGAAGTTTATCTTGTTACCTTAGTTTATCTTGTTATCATAGTTTGTAATAACCCGGAAAATCTGGGCCAGTTTAAAATTTTTATTTTGGCAATTTTAGCGAATTTTGAATATTTAAAATGAATTATTTTAAATAATATCAACGAGAAATTCATTATTGAATATAAATAGAACGTATATATTATATACGTCGTCGTTAGAATATAAAATTTTATATATAATTATAAATAGAATTGAAAATGGCGCGGTAGTTCGATAATTCGATTTCAAACTTCAATTGAATGTACCAGGTGCAAAACAATCCGGATTTTAGTGAAACCAAAAACATTAGGATCTATTTGATAATATCTTTGTAACGAATCCGGAAAATCAAGATTTCATAGCGGGAATCAAAAGATATGTCCAGTTGAAAATTCTGAATAGTCGCTATGGAATTCAGGCCCTTAGAAATGGACATTTTGCAAATGACCTCGGATTTCGACGAAACCACTTTTGTTGGGTCCGTGATGTCAAGTTATTGCTGGATTCCAAATTTCATAATTTTTCGAATCAATATGTGAGCGTGGCAAAGGAAAACGCGTTTGACCTGTTTCAGTTGATTTTAATCGACTGGAAATTGGCCATTTTTCCAACGGTCTCAGAATTCGACGAAACTAGTTTTGTTAGGACCGTATCGTCAATACGAAGCTAGAAAATATTTTTCGAGAATTTTTAGAGTTAGTATGTGACCCCGGTGATTTGAAATGTATGTTTAAAATTCAATATAGTGATTTAAATGAAAATTTAACGGAAACTGATTCAAAGAATCGAATCAACATACGAAACATATCCCATTGTGTTCGGAATGGGGGTAAAACGCTATGGACGACAGGCGGTGGGCCTCGTTTAGAGGTCGTATGTAAAAGTCAACTTTTGGAAATTAAATAATAATAAAAAAAAGGAAATCTCTCTCCTACCTTAACCAGCCCCCCCCCCCCGATTGAATCAGAAGAATCAATCGATTTAAAAAAAAAAAAAACCTAAACGCTGCTCCCCGTCGCCGCTCGCCCTGCCTCCGACGCCGTACCCTGATGTCGCCCCCACAGCCGCAGCTACCTCCGGCAATCCCTTCGATCCCCCTCCCTTCGATCGATCACCAGCGGCGCCCCTAAAAGCCTTGACGTCGCCTGAAATCCCCTGCCGCCTTGCAGCGCCTCGCAGCACTCCCTCCGACGATCTTGAGCCACCCTCCGACGCTGGCGCACAGAAGACCCCTCCTCCTCCTCGAAGACATTGAGTTTACAGTTTTTTTTTATTATTCATTCATAAAAAAAAATCCGATTTTTTTTTACACCTTAAAGGTCTGATTTTTATGGTATACCAAGGGTGTGATTGTTATTTTTTGTAGAAAAGATTTTTAACATGAAAAGTTATATTTTTATAACATGAAAGTTGATATTTTTAATTAGAAAAGATGATATTTTTAATCAAGGAAAAACAAGATTTTTTATGATGTCTTCATTTGGGTAAAGATGCGATCTTTATAAGGTTACCATTAGAATAAAAATTCGATTTTTAAATATTGGATAGCAAAGTAAAAATTCGATTTTTATAAATTGAATAAGAAAATAAAAGAGAAAAGATTTTATTCAAGTAAAAATATGATCTTTATATTTTTAAAGTAATAAAAATATGATTTTTATATTTTTAAAGTATTAAAAATATAGTCTTTACTATATAGAAGGCGTAAAAATATGATTTTTGTTTATGTAGAGAATTAAAGATATAATCTTTTATATTGTAGAAAGACAAAAAATATGATCTTTGCATAGTAGGAACTATAAAAATATAATTTTTATAAAGGCGATATTTTTAAATATGAAAAGGCGAAGTCTATGTGTTTAGAAAAGGCGAAATCTTCATATGGAAAATAGCGGGATAAAAATATAATTTTTATCTATATAACATAGTAGTAAAAATTCAATTTTTATATAAAGTATAACGAAGTGAAAATTCAATTTTTAAAGGTATGAAACTATTATAAAAATATGATTTTCCTTATAAGAAGTTGAACAGAAAAATATGATTTCTATAATTAGAAAGGTATAATCTTTATATAAATAGTAACGATATAAAAATAGAATTTTTCTCTAAGAAATAGCGATGAAAATTCTATTTTTACAAATATGAAATAGCGATGAAAATTCTATTTTTACAAATATGAAATAGCGATGAAAATTCTATTTTCACAATATGAAGTTAGCGATAAAAATATGATTTTTATATAATAGAGAATATAAAAATGTGATTTTTATATATACAGTGTATACGGGCAACGAAGATGACGAAGATGCGATAGCGATGAAGGTTTCTATCAATGAAGTGCCGTGGAGCTTGGATAGCTATATGTGAGAATTTCTCACCTTTCAATTTCATTTCTATTTATATATATATACTAGGATGCAGACGGTGCTTAGTAGCACCCGACACAACCGTCCACAGACCATGGACTTGTTTGTTTGGTTGCATAGCTTAGGTATATGATTTGATTTGAAATTAAATTGTTTGGTGAAATGAATGGATTGATTGATGTGTGAATGGCGTGGGCCTTCACTAGACCGGGGATAAGGCTAGGCCTCGTCCCGTTTCTAGTATCGTGCCGTTATGCCGCCGGAATTTTCTAAAATAAGTTAGAAAATAAAAATATCATTTTTTTTAAAGAATGAACTGAATAGAAATTCATAAGTTAAAATAAAATGTTTTATCGTTAAAAATATAATTTTTAACGTGAAGTGAATAAATAAAATATTCATTTACAAACCGGACGGTTTGTTTATGTACACTGATTTGACTGACATTGATTGGGTCGATAAATTTTACACATCGCCCAACTGCACAAATAAAATCTGTGTTTGATTGGTTGAAACCCCACACAGGTGTTGGGATGAAATTTGAAGTTCACTCATCCTGATTGATTAAATTTGTCGATCGATTGATTGACAGGCTGTTATGAGCATTAGATATCTACATTTGATGCTTATATAGTGTAGTGCACTTTGGTTGATGGTTGATTATCTTTCAATGCTATTATATACATGTGTTGTATGGAAATCCATATAATTAACTTTATATGGTAATTGATTGGGCCTCATTCCAATTTAGAAAATAAAGAATATTATATAATAAAGGTTCATGTGTTGACTATACTCATCCGTGGGGATTAGTCATGTGTTGAACGAATTATTTTTATAATAAAATTTACATCTTTATCAATATATAATAAAGGTTCATGTGTTGACTATACTCATCCGTGGGGATTAGTCATGTGTTGAACGAATTATTTTTATAATAAAATTTACATCTTTATCAATATATAATAAAGGTTCATGTGTTGACTATACTCATCCGTGGGGATTAGTCATGTGTTGAATGAATTATTTTTATAATAAAATTTACATCTTTATCAATATATAATAAAGGTTCATGTGTTGACTATACTCATCCGTGGGGATTAGTCATGTGTTGAACGAATTATTTTTATAATAAAATTTACATCTTTATCAATATATAATAAAGGTTCATGTGTTGACTATACTCATCCGTGGGGGTTAGTCATGTGTTGAACGAATTATTTTTATAATAAAAATTGCATCTTTATCAATATAATATAAAGGTTCATGTGTTGACTGTACTCATCCGTTGAGAATAGTCATGTGTTGAACGAAATATTTTAACAAAAATAGTCACACATGGACGGTACTCATCCGTTGAGATTAGTCGTGTGTTGACAAAAAGAAATATTTGAAATATAATATATAAAGCCGTGTTGATTAGTGATGCACCATTTTAACGCGAACGATATATATAACGATTTCGAAATGAATTGAATATATAACGATTTCGAAATGAATTGAATATATAACGATTTCGAAATGAATTGAATATATAACGATTTCGAAATGAATTGAATATATAACGATTTCGAAATGAATTGAATATATAACGATTTCGAAATGAATTGAATATATAATGATTTCGAAATGAATTGAATATATAACGATTTCGAAATGAATTGAATATATAACGATTTCGAAATGGATTGAATATATAACGATTTCGAAATGAATTGCATATATAACGATTTCGAAATGAATTGAATATATAACGATTTCGAAATGAATTGAATATATAACGATTTCGAAATGAATGGAATATAAAACCAATTTGAATTGAATCGAATAGAAAACCAATTTGAATTGAATCGAATAGAAAACCAATTTGAATTGAATCGAATAGAAAACGACTTTGAAATTGAATCGAATTGAAAACGAATTCGAATTGAATTGGAAACAATTTGAAATGAATTCAAATTGAATTGAATAGAAATGAATTTTAAACAGAATTTATAAAGAAGAATTCAATTTTGCTTTGGATTGAAATGGAAGTTGAAATTGTTTTTGAAACGAAATTAAAACGATTTATAAAATTCGTTTTAAATAGAAATCGACGAAATATATATTATATATATAATATAATGGCCTGAACAGAACGCGCCGCGCCGCGGCAGTTCGTAAATTTCGACCATTTATTTCAAACGGACATTACGGGAGATCCGACCGTCGGATTCTCCTAAAACCGGAACCGTTGGGTTCGTATCGAAAAGAGCTTTCTAACGAATATTAGAAATTTAAAATCTAACGGTTGGATTTGGAGATACGTCCAAATCAAATTTGAAAAAGGTCGTTGTAAGTGCAGTTCGATGGCCATTGTTGGAAATCGACTGTACGGGCCTTGATAAAATTATTAAAAATAGTAATAATTTGTGTAAAATCATATGAAATGATTTGGGAAAAATTAGGGTGGAAAACTCCATATTTGAAAAGATAAAAATGGATTTTTATCGAAATGAACCAGTTTTGAACTAAATTTAAAACCCAATTATTTTTAAATAAATGAATAAGATTTAAAAAGGGGTTTTAAATAATCGGAATTTCTAATATATTTGATTGAATTTGAAATGGGTTTATCGTGAACAGTGTTTTAAATAACACTAGTTCTTTAACCCGATAGTAAATAGAATTTAATTTGGGTTTGTCGTGAACTGTGTTTTAAATAACACCTAGTTCTTTAACCCAGTTAAAGAAGTTCTAACGAATCTGCAATTAGATTGAAATGTGAATCTATAATCTAAATTGTCAGATTTAGAATTGAGCGAGAATGGAGCATCGCCAGTTTTGCTCCAAAGCGATAGTTAAATCTTTAAATAGATTTGAACGTGAAATGGTAATTAATTTTACCGATAACACCGTGGTGTTAGATATGGAGTATTACCAGTTTTGCTTCATGGGATGAATAGGTTGGGATTGGGAAATAAAATAAATAATTACTTCGTTACGGTTCGCTAATCTCGACTAGTTGGAGAAACCATAATTTGGTTTTAAATGACATCCAAAGGAAGATTACAGGATAAATTTTAAAGAATTTATCTTGGATAAAATTAATGGGAACCTTTCCCTAAGAATGTGGAATTTAGAAACTAGCAGTAGGTTAGCTAAGAAGAATGGTTTCCTGGGTATTGATCTGATGTTGGTTTCGGCCTTCAGGGTTAATATTTGGGAAACTGTTCTCTTGTTGATTTACGGTTAGCGACTAATGAATTGGAATGAGGCGTATGTTGTGTTTGTGTAACATTTGTTTTTAATATACGCGGGTTGTTCGGAAAGTCCGGGTTTACACCCATTCTGAATAACCGATTCGACGATAAGTCGAAGATGAAGACGGTGGTCGAAGACTGGAAGTCTTCACATCGTTTGGATAATTACTGACGATCCTGATTGGGCTGTACACCCAAGAAGATGGAAATAGTTGGTGGTCGTCCAGACGTACCTGGAGATGGATGGATATGCGAGGAAAGTGCCTCCGGTTTCGTTCAGACCCAGAACGGACTTGTAAATGGATTGTGTGTCTGACATTGGATTTTATTCTGTGTTGATTGATTTCTGTTAAATATATATCTGTTTGGCGGCGGAGAATTTATTCTCTTGCTTAACGCCCTTCTCTGAGACGTACGAGCTTAGAGGTTATATATCGATAGATATCAATCGCATGGCATGAATTGCCTGTGTGGCACGCTAAGATGCAATGATCAAGGCTTCTGTTGAAAAGCAAAGTCTTGTGGTTGATGATCAAAGCACGGCCTTTGTGGCGTAGCTTTGTGTATAACGTGTATTCGCGAGCCTCACACCTTGGTATGAGTTAAAAACGGGATACGGACCGCTGGGAGAGCACGACATTTCTTTCTAGCTTTGGTGGTGTCAGTGACTTACCAGCCCTGACATATATATACTTTTCACCTTTGTGGTTGTTGGAATGAGGCGCCTCGATTATAGGTCTGTAAGGACCGGGAAACGTGTGTTCAGGCATAATTAATCCTCTAACGTAAGTGAGGACCGGCCCAGCCGCATCCAGGGGTTACCCAGTGTGCGTAATCCTGAGGCATTTGCTAGAGTGTCTCGAACGCGGAGAGGAGCTTGCCCCTTGCCTCGACTCATGACGGAAATCCAATTTCCAATACGTGTGACTCGGTTTTAATTGTAGAACTAGTATAGCGACATAGTAGATGGTAGCTATGCCACCTATGATTTATATTTATGATTGAAACTGTTTTGACACTATACACTTATTATAGTATCAAATGATTTGTTTTAAACGTACCAAGCATGTTTGGCTATTATAAGGGAAAACCCTATCCCCCGGCTTGCGTTGCATTGTATGATAGGACCTGGGTCTTATAATAGCTTCATTTTTCGAAAAAGCATTGCGTTGTTTATTCTATGCACTGGTATTCTTGGGAGGAAACCCGTTCCGTGTTATACGGCGTGGTCCCTTGAATTACTCTCTTTTAAAGTAAAGTTTTTAAATAACTGTTTTAGTTCTCACATCAGTCACATGACTGACCTGGAGTTTATTGTTTTAACCTAAACTCTGGGTGCCCCTATTTTCCGCACGGGCAGCTAGTAGTTTTGGTTTTGCAGATTTATATTCACAGATCCTGGTTTACAGCTGGAATGATATCCGGAAAGCTCTGTATCCGTATATCACCTTCAGTTGTGCTTTGTATTATTTTCCGCTGCTATGTAATTTATTGTAATCTCTGATATTTATCGAATGTAATTTATTCATTTATACTCTGTATGTTCTTGTATCTGATGGAATTGTCGTAATATACAATGAAATGTTCTTCTGTTTGTGTCCTGATTTGTCCTGTTCTCAAACGTTCAGGGGTTTCGAACGGTCTAGGTCGGTTTAACGACTGATTCAGATCGAGCGAAATTCCAGGCCGTCACATTTGGTATCAGAGCTTTGGTTTACAGAGCTCGAGAACAAGACACATTAGAACCATACGAAAGAATTCATCAGATATTGGATTAGTAATATCCAATTAGAATGACTCGTTAGAGATAGGATCAGTAGTATCCTAGAACGAGTGTGAAGAGTATATTTTTCAAATGAAAACAATTTTGTTTTGTAAATTTAAACCATTTTATACGTATTTGAATACTTATTTACTTTGAATATGGACAATCGAGTATATATAGATTTCGCGTATACGCGTCATGAACGTATATTCGAAGCTTTAATATATTGGATAGATATAGAGTCATACTCTAGTGGCCCGAAGATGATTCTGATGATTGACTAGTTGTCATTAGTATTCATGTTCGAGTAACGAAGGTGTGATACCTATATATTTCCATTAGACTGGTGTGAGAACCAAAACTTATATAGTTAGAACACATTGTTGTGAATTGGCATCAAAAACATGATTTTTTGTATATATATCAAATTTTATGGATTTGAAACTCTAATCCACTAATTGATTGATGTTTGTGTTGTTTGTTTATTTGTTTGATAATTTTAACCATTATGCCTAATTGAATCAAATATTGAACTGTATTGAAAATTGGTCGCATTTGCTTGTATATACATATACTTATATTGAACAGGTCATAGCAAGGAGGCTAGAGCAGAGAATAAAATTTGTTTGCCCGACAAATAGGTACATGTTTACTACATAATTTACTGTTTTGTTTGGGTGATGATGATTTTATGAGCCTATTGGCTAGCCGCTTGGCTTTTTTTTTCTTTTTGAGATCTGAAGGACCGGGGAAGCTATTTGAAATTCCCCGATGCTCCCGGTGCAGGGGAGGTTATGGCGAAATTTTTCGAAAATTTAGGGTGTTAGCCAAATTTTTGAAAATTTGAAAATTCTCAGAAACTGAAAAGTTGGAGAATGGAAGCCAGATCGAAAGTAGAGCTAATTAATCAAACCACTTTCGACTTTGTTCCTTTTCGGGGACGAAAAGTTTTAAGTGGGGGAGATTGTAATAACCCGGAAAATCTGGGCCAGTTTAAATTTTTTATTTTGGCAATTTTAGCGAATTTTGAATATTTAAAATGAATTATTTTAAATAATATCAACGAGATATTCATTATTGAATATAAATAGAACGTATATATTATATACGTCGTCGTTAGAATATAAAAATTTATATATAATTATAAATAGAATTGAAAATGGCGCGGTAGTTCGATAATTCGATTTCAAACTTCAATTGAATGTACCAGGTGCAAAACAATCCGGATTTTAGTGAAACCAAAAACATTAGGATCTATTTGATAATATCTTTGTAACGAATCCGGAAAATCAAGATTTCATAGCGGGAATCAAAAGATATGTCCAGTTGAAAATTCTGAATAGTCGCTATGGAATTCAAGCCCTTAGAAATGGACATTTTGCAAATGACCTCGGATTTCGACGAAACCACTTTTGTTGGGTCCGTGATGTCAAGTTATTGCTAGATTCCAAATTTCATAATTTTTCGAATCAATATGTGAGCGTGGCAAAGGAAAACGCGTTTGACCTGTTTCAGTTGATTTTAATCGACTGGAAATTGGCCATTTTTCCAACGGTCTCGGAATTCGACGAAACTAGTTTTGTTAGGACCGTATCGTCAATACGAAGCTAGAAAATATTTTTCGAGAATTTTTAGAGTTAGTATGTGACCCCGGTGATTTGAAATGTATGTTTAAAATTCAATATAGTGATTTAAATGAAAATTTAACGGAAACTAATTCAAAGAATCGAATCAACATACGAAACATATCCCATTGTGTTCGGAATGGGGGTAAAACGCTATGGACGACAGGCGGTGGGCCTCGTTTAGAGGTCGTATGTAAAAGTCAACTTTTAGAAATTAAATAATAATAAAAAAAGGAAATCTCTCTCCTACCTTAACCAGCCCCCCCCCCCCCGATTGAATCAGAAGAATCAATCGATTTTAAAAAAAAAAAACCTAAACGCTGCTCCCCGTCGCCGCTCGCCCTGCCTCCGACGCCGTACCCTGATGTCGCCCCCATTGCCGCAGCTACCTCCGGCAATCCCTTCGATCCCCCTCCCTTCGATCGATCACCAGCGGCGCCCCTCAAAGCCTTGACGTCGCCTGAAATCCCCTGCCGCCTTGCAGCGCCTCGCAGCACTCCCTCCGACGATCTTGAGACACCCTCCGACGCTGGCGCACAGAAGACCCCTCCTCCTCCTCGAAGACAGTGCGTTTACAGTTTTTTTTTATTATTCATTTATAAAAAAAAAATCCGATTTTTTTTTACACCTTAAAGGTCTGATTTTTATGGTATACCAAGGGTGTGATTGTTATTTTTTGTAGAAAAGATTTTTAACATGAAAAGTTATATTTTTATAACATGAAAGTTGATATTTTTAATTAGAAAAGATGATATTTTTAATCAAGGAAAAACAAGATTTTTTATGATGTCTTCATTTGGGTAAAGATGCGATCTTTATAAGGTTACCATTAGAATAAAAATTCGATTTTTAAATATTGGATAGCAAAGTAAAAATTCGATTTTTATAAATTGAATAAGAAAATAAAAGAGAAAAGATTTTATTCAAGTAAAAATATGATCTTTATATTTTTAAAGTAATAAAAATATGATTTTTATATTTTTAAAGTATTAAAAATATAGTCTTTACTATATAGAAGGCGTAAAAATATGATTTTTGTTTATGTAGAGAATTAAAGATATAATCTTTTATATTGTAGAAAGACAAAAAATATGATCTTTGCATAGTAGGAACTATAAAAATATAATTTTTATAAAGGCGATATTTTTAAATATGAAAAGGCGAAGTCTATGTGTTTAGAAAAGGCGAAATCTTCATATGGAAAATAGCGGGATAAAAATATAATTTTTATCTATATAACATAGTAGTAAAAATTCAATTTTTATATAAAGTATAACGAAGTGAAAATTCAATTTTTAAAGGTATGAAACTATTATAAAAATATGATTTTCCTTATAAGAAGTTGAACAGAAAAATATGATTTCTATAATTAGAAAGGTATAATCTTTATATAAATAGTAACGGTATAAAAATAGAATTTTTCTCTAAGAAATAGCGATGAAAATTCTATTTTTACAAATATGAAATAGCGATGAAAATTCTATTTTTACAAATATGAAATAGCGATGAAAATTCTATTTTTACAAATATGAAATAGCGATGAAAATTATATTTTCACAATATGAAGTTAGCGATAAAAATATGATTTTTATATAATAGAGAATATAAAAATGTGATTTTTATATATACAGTGTATACGGGCAACGAAGATGACGAAGATGCGATAGCGATGAAGGTTTCTATCAATGAAGTGCCGTGGAGCTTGGATAGCTATATGTGAGAATTTATCACCTTTCAATTTCATTTCTATTTATATATATATACTAGGATGCAGACGGTGCTTAGTAGCACCCGACACAACCGTCCACAGACCATGGACTTGTTTGTTTGGTTGCATAGCTTAGGTATATGATTTGAAATTAAATTGTTTGGTGAAATGAATGGATTGATTGATGTGTGAATGGCGTGGGCCTTCACTAGACCGGGGATAAGGCTAGGCCTCGTCCCGTTTCTAGTATCGTGCCGTTATGCCGCCGGAATTTTCTAAAATAAGTTAGAAAATAAAAATATCATTTTTTTAAAGAATGAACTGAATAGAAATTCATAAGTTAAAATAAAATGTTTTATCGTTAAAAATATAATTTTTAACGTGAAGTGAATAAATAAAATATTCATTTACAAACCGGACGGTTTGTTTATGTACACTGATTTGACTGACATTGATTGGGTCGATAAATTTTACACATCGCCCAACTGCACAAATAAAATCTGTGTTTGATTGGTTGAAACCCCACACGGGTGTTGGGATGAAATTTGAAGTTCACTCATCCTGATTGATTAAATTTGTCGATCGATTGATTGACAGGCTGTTATGAGCATTAGATATCTACATTTGATGCTTATACAGTGTAGTGCACTTTGGTTGATGGTTGATTATCTTTCAATGCTATTATATACATGTGTTGTATGGAAATCCATATAATTAACTTTATATGGTAATTGATTGGGCCTCATTCCAATTTAGAAAATAAAGAATATTATATAATAAAGGTTCATGTGTTGACTATACTCATCCGTGGGGATTAGTCATGTGTTGAACGAATTATTTTTATAATAAAATTTACATCTTTATCAATATATAATAAAGGTTCATGTGTTGACTATACTCATCCGTGGGGATTAGTCATGTGTTGAACGAATTATTTTTATAATAAAATTTACATCTTTATCAATATATAATAAAGGTTCATGTGTTGACTATACTCATACGTGGGGATTAGTCATGTGTTGAACGAATTATTTTTATAATAAAATTTACATCTTTATCAATATATAATAAAGGTTCATGTGTTGACTATACTCATCCGTGGGGATTAGTCATGTGTTGAACGAATTATTTTTATAATAAAAATTGCATCTTTATCAATATAATATAAAGGTTCATGTGTTGACTATACTCATCCGTGGGGATTAGTCATGTGTTGAACGAATTATTTTTATAATAAAATTTACATCTTTATCAATATATAATAAAGGTTCATGTGTTGACTATACTCATCCGTGGGGATTAGTCATGTGTTGAACGAATTATTTTTATAATAAAAATTGCATCTTTATCAATATAATATAAAGGTTCATGTGTTGACTGTACTCATCCGTTGAGAATAGTCATGTGTTGAACGAAATATTTTAACAAAAATAGTCACACGTGGACGGTACTCATCCGTTGAGATTAGTCGTGTGTTGACAAAAAGAAATATTTGAAATAGAATATATAAAGCCGTGTTGATTAGTGATGCGCCATTTTAACGCGAACGATATATATAACGATTTCGAAATGAATTGAATATATAACGATTTCGAAATGAATTGAATATATAACGATTTCGAAATGAATTGAATATATAACGATTTCGAAATGAATTGAATATATAACGATTTCGAAATGAATTGAATATATAACGATTTCGAAATGAATTGAATATATAACGATTTCGAAATGAATTGAATATATAACGATTTCGAAATGAATTGAATATATAACGATTTCGAAATGGATTGAATATATAGCGATTTCGAAATGGATTGAATATATAACGATTTCGAAATGAATTGAATATATAACGATTTCGAAATGAATTGAATATATAACGATTTCGAAATGAATTGAATATATAACGATTTCGAAATGAATGGAATATAAAACCAATTTGAATTGAATCGAATAGAAAACCAATTTGAATTGAATCGAATAGAAAACCAATTTGAATTGAATCGAATAGAAAACGACTTTGAAATTGAATCGAATTGAAAACGAATTCGAATTGAATTGGAAACAATTTGAAATGAATTCAAATTGAATTGAATAGAAATGAATTTTAAACAGAATTTATAAAGAAGAATTCAATTTTGCTTTGGATTGAAATGGAAGTTGAAATTGTTTTTGAAACGAAATTAAAACGATTTATAAAATTCGTTTTAAATAGAAATCGATGAAATATATATTATATATATAATATAATGGCCTGAACAGAACGCGCCGCGCCGCGGCAGTTCGTAAATTTCGACCATTTATTTCAAACGGACATTACGGGAGATCCGACCGTCGGATTCTCCTAAAACCGGAACCGTTGGGTTCGTATCGAAAAGAGCTTTCTAACGAATATTAGAAATTTAAAATCTAACGGTTGGATTTGGAGATACGTCCAAATCAAATTTGAAAAAGGTCGTTGTAAGTGCAGTTCGATGGCCATTGTTGGAAATCGACTGTACGGGCCTTGATAAAATTATTAAAAATAGTAATAATTTGTGTAAAATCATAAGAAATGATTTGGGAAAAATTGGGGTGGAAAACTCCATATTTGAAAAGATAAAAATGGATTTTTAACGAAATGAACCAGTTTTGAACTAAATTTAAAACCCAATTATTTTTAAATAAATGAATAAGATTTAAAAAGGGGTTTTAAATAATCGGAATTTCTAATATATTTGATTGAATTTGAAATGGGTTTATCGTGAACAGTGTTTTAAATAACACTAGTTCTTTAACCCGATAGTAAATAGAATTTAATTTGGGTTTGTCGTGAACTGTGTTTTAAATAACACCTAGTTCTTTAACCCAGTTAAAGAAGTTCTAACGAATCTGCAATTAGATTGAAATGTGAATCTATAATCTAAATTGTCAGATTTAGAATTGAGCGAGAATGGAGCATCGCCAGTTTTGCTCCAAAGCGATAGTTAAATCTTTAAATAGATTTGAACGTGAAATGGTAATTAATTTTACCGATAACACCGTGGTGTTAGATATGGAGTATTACCAGTTTTGCTTCATGGGATGAATAGGTTGGGATTGGGAAATAAAATAAATAATTACTTCGTTACGGTTCGCTAATCTCGACTAGTTGGAGAAACCATAATTTGGTTTTAAATGACATCCAAAGGAAGATTACAGGATAAATTTTAAAGAATTTATCTTGGATAAAATTAATGGGAACCTTTCCCTAAGAATGTGGAATTTAGAAACTAGCTGTAGGTTAGCTAAGAAGAATGGTTTCCTGGGTATTGATCTGATGTTGGTTTCGGCCTTCGGGGTTAATATTTGGGAAACTGTTCTCTTGTTGATTTACGGTTAGCGACTAATGAATTGGAATGAGGCGTATGTTGTGTTTGTGTAACATTTGTTTTTAATACACGCGGGTTGTTCGGAAAGTCCGGGTTTACACCCATTCTGAATAACCGATTCGACGATAAGTCGAAGATGAAGACGGTGGTCGAAGACTGGAAGTCTTCACATCGTTTGGATAATTACTGACAATCCTGATTGGGCTGTACACCCAAGAAGATGGAAATAGTTGGTGGTCGTCCAGACGTACCTGGAGATGGATGGATATGCGAGGAAAGTGCCTCCGGTTTCGTTCAGACCCAGAACGGACTTGTAAATGGATTGTGTGTCTGACATTGGATTTTATTCTGTGTTGATTGATTTCTGTTAAATATATATCTGTTTGGCGGCGGAGAATTTATTCTCTTGCTTAACGCCCTTCTCTGAGACGTACGAGCTTAGAGGTTATATATCGATAGATATCAATCGCATGGCATGAATTGCTTGTGTGGCACGCTAAGATGCAATGATCAAGGCTTCTGTTGAAAAGCAAAGTCTTGTGGTTGATGATCAAAGCACGGCCTTTGTGGCGTAGCTTTGTGTATAACGTGTATTCGCGAGCCTCACACCTCGGTATGAGTTAAAAACGGGATACGGACCGCTGGGAGAGCACGACGTTTCTTTCTAGCTTTGGTGGTGTCAGTGACTTACCAGCCCTGACATATATATACTTTTCACCTTTGTGGTTGTTGGAATGAGGCGCCTCGATTATAGGTCTGTAAGGACCGGGAAACGTGTGTTCAGGCATAATTAATCCTCTAACGTAAGTGAGGACCGGCCCAGCCGCATCCAGGGGTTACCCAGTGTGCGTAATCCTGAGGCATTTGCTAGAGTGTCTCGAATGCGGAGAGGAGCTTGCCCCTTGCCTCGACTCATGACGGAAATCCAATTTCCAATACGTGTGACTCGGTTTTAATTGTAGAACTAGTATGGCGACATAGTAGATGGTAGCTATGCCACCTATGATTTATATTTATGATTGAAACTGTTTTGACACTATACACTTATTATAGTATCAAATGATTTGTTTTAAACGTACCAAGCATGTTTGGCTATTATAAGGGAAAACCCTATCCCCCGGCTTGCGTTGCATTGTATGATAGGACCTGGGTCTTATAATAGCTTCATTTTTCGAAAAAGCATTGCGTTGTTTATTCTATGCACTGGTATTCTTGGGAGGAAACTCGTTCCGTGTTATACGGCGTGGTCCCTAGAATTACTCTCTTTTAAAGTAAAGTTTTTAAATAACTGTTTTAGTTCTCACACCAGTCATATGACTGACCTGGAGTTTATTGTTTTAACCTAAACTCTGGGTGCCCCTATTTTCCGCACGGGCAGCTAGTAGTTTTGGTTTTGCAGATTTATATTCACAGATCCTGGTTTACAGCTGGAATGATATCCGGAAAGCTCTGTATCCGTATATCACCTTCAGTTGTGCTTTGTATTATTTTCCGCTGCTATGTAATTTATTGTAATCTCTGATATTTATCGAATGTAATTTATTCATTTATACTCTGTATATTCTTGTATCTGATGGAATTGTTGTAATATACAATGAAATGTTCTTCTGTTTGTGTCCTGATTTGTCCTGTTCTCAAACGCTCATGGGTTTCGAACGGTCTAGGTCGGTTTAACGACTGATTCGGATCGAGCGAAATTCCAGGCCGTCACATAGTTTATCTTGTTATCTTAGTTTATCTTGCCTACCTTGTCATCATGCTTATGTTTACTTTCATTTTATTCATGCCATGTTATCTTTACTCATTTTTATGCTGAAAGTCACTAGGACTTACTCAGTCTTTATGACAGACCCGTTTTGTTTCGCCTCTTTTTCTTCCGTTCCTCCCCCCCCAAGGTTCACAGGGTGGGAATACAGCTTAGTTCGGATCTTACCAAGCTCCAAGGCTCTTTCATGTATGGCTTGGATTTCTCTTGGCTATGGCTTGCTTTGCTTTATTGGGGAATACTGCAGTTTGTTTTTATGCTTCTTTGTTTTTGAGCAAGACAGATATTTTAACTATGAAATTGGGTATTGGAAGTTGAAGGGCTTTTCTTGTAAACATAGGCTTTTCTTGTAAACATTCATATTTAATAAATGATTTGAAGTACTTCCACTTTATTTTCCGCTATTTTATATATGTCTGTCTTGTAATATTTCTGTTCCAGTACCCATAATACTCCATTGAAGTTAAGGCATTCCCTTTGTGAGTGACCTTAACAAATGTGGGGTGTTACAATTTATCTTTGATAAAATTAATGGGAACAAATCCCTAAAGATGTGAATATTTAAATAAAAGATTATTCAGAATTGGAATGAGGCATATGTTGTGTTTTTATAACATTTGTTTATTATATATGCGAGTTATTCAGAAAGGCCGGGTTTATACCTATTCTGAATAACTGATTCGATGATATGTCTACAATGAAGGCGGTGGTTGAAGATCGGAGATCTTCACATAGTTTGGATGATTACTGATGTCTTGATTGGGCTGTACACCCAACACGAGGTAATAAGTGGTGATCATCCAGATGTACTTGGAGATCGAAGGATATGCGAGGACCTCTCTCCTGTATTGGACATACGGGACGATGAATAAGGTGCCTCCGGTTTCGTTCAGACCCAGAACGGACTTGTAAATGGATAGTGTGTCTGATATTGGATTTTATTCTGTGTTGATTGATTTCTATTAAATATATTTCTGTTTGTTGACGGAGAATTTATTCTGTTGCTTAACACCCTTCTCTATGACGTACGAGCTCAGAGGCTATATATCGATAGATATCAGTCGCAGGGCATGAATTGCATGTGTGGCATGCTGAGATGCAGTGATCAAGGATTCTATTGAAAAGAAGGGTCTTGATATTGATGATCAATGCACGACTTTAATACAGTGTAGCTTTATGTATTGTGTTAATTCGCGAGCCTCTCACCGCGGTATGAGTTAAAAACGGGATAAGGACCGCTGGGAGAACACGACGTTTCTTTCTAGCTATGGGTGGTGTCAGCGTTTTACTAGCCCTGACATTGTTGATTATTATACCTTTGTGGATGTTGGAATGCGAGGCACCTCGGATATATCGGTCTCTTCGGAGCCGATGGATAGGTCCGATAGGACCGGGAAACGTGAGTTCAGGAAATGCCAATCCACTAACGTAAGGGTGGACCGGCCCAGCCGATTCCAAGGGTTTTCTACGGGGAATCCTAAGGCATTTGCTAGAGTGTCTCGAAGCCGGCGAGGAGTATATCCCTTGCCTCGACTCATGATGGAATCCAATTTCAATACGTGACATTTCGGTTTTGATTATAGAGCCTAATATTGGCGACATAGTAGCATGGGATACTATGTCGTCTATGATTGATACATTTATATTTGAAGTTGTTTTGACACTTTACACTATAATAGTATCAAAATGATTTGTTTTAAAACGTACCGAGCATGTTCGGCTATTATAAGGTAAAACCCTATCCTCCGGCTTACGCTGCATTGTGTGATGGGATCTGGGTCTTATAATAGCTTCATTTTTCCAAAAAGCATTGCGTTGTTTTGTTATATGCACTGGTATTCCTGGGAGGAAACCTGTTCCGTGTTATACGGCGTGGTCCCTTGATTTACTTTATTTTTAAAGTAAAGTTTTAATAACTGTTTTAGTTCTCACACCAGTCACATGACTAACCTGGAGTTTATTGTTTTAACTTAACCTCTAGTTCCCTATTTTCCACACGAGCAGTTAGTAGTTATGGTCTTGCAAATTTATATTCATAGGATCCTGGTTTACAGCTGGAATGATATTCGGAAAGCTCTGTATCTGTATATTCTTTTCAGTTGTGTTTTGTATTATTTTCCGCTACATTGTAAATTGTAAATCTCTGATATTTAGTAAATGTGATATTTATTCATACTTTGTATATTCTTGTATTCTGATGAAATTGTTGTAATAAGCAATGAAATGTTCTTCTGTTTGTGTTCTGATTTGTCGTGTTCTCAGCTCAATCCTGGATTTCCTTTACGGGGAAGTTCGGGTCGTTGCATGGGTCGACCTATTGGTTGACCCACAGAAAGATGGGTCGACAAAGGGGTCGACCCGATCGGGCTATGATCTATTTTGTGTGACATGGATTTCTGATATCAACGGTTTGGACTTTAATTGATTAGATCTGATGATCCAGACTTTCTCATACACCTATAAATAGACTAGCAGAGCCTAGTTTTAATCACATATTTTCTAAGATGATGCCTAGGCTCTCCTATTCCCATCTTCCTCCAAATCTTTTCAGAAAATTAGAATACTAGTTCATAGGGGTTCTGATTCAAGATTTGAAGATAAGAGATATAAATCTACAAATAGGTGTTCAAAAATCTGATCAATGTGGGGTAAATCCTTGAATCTGATTTATATAGGTTTCTTTCTCTCTCTTCTTCTTTTTTTAGCCTTAGTTTTGTGAATCCGTGGTTATTTGTATAATAGATTCAGTTAGCAAAGCAATGGGATAACAGTTCTGGATCAGATTCAAGGATTGGAAAGCTTTCTGGTGAGTGGATTTAAATTATATCATTTTAAGTAATAGTGTATCTATCGTTTGCATTCCCCGTTATATTTAATATTCTAAACAATTGATAATTGTGGAAATTAGCTATTAAACCTATTTAGAATACGTTGAAATTGTTACTATTGTATAAAGCCTGAATTATATATATATCCTCTGTTTGCGTTAAGCAACATCTGTAATACTATAGTCACGAAACCTGAATTAAGAAGTAAACATGAAAGTAAGATTTAATATGCTTGTTGTTGTTAAAAAGAAAAGATTACAGTAGTTATGAATAGTATATGAAACAAAAATTAAATGTCTAACTCAGAAAATTAGAAAGGAAGGGAGATAGTGGACTGAGTTAGTTGGATTCAGAGGAAAAGAGATATATTTCCCTAAGTAGCATATTTCTTAGAACGTAGATGCAAGAGAGTTACAGTGAAAAATAAAGAAATAACTTGCAACTACGGAACTAGATAGGCGTTCGTTATCGAAATTACTGTATCTTTCTGTAAATTAAACTAATAAGGTGCATGAAATGTTTTCCTTAAAGGTGCAAGGAACATGCAATGCAGTGAATAAAGAAAGAAAGATTACAATAGCCAAATTGGGAATGATAGAAGAAGAATAGATATGCCTAATTTGTACGTAAATTTTATAGTAATTGGGAAATTGTAGATAACTGCACTGAGACAGGAGATTAAGTTCAACTTATGGTAGGAGACTGCTCGGAACTGCCCGGCAAATCCAACATCCACAAGTGGTCAACTTAATATTAGAGGTTTGGTGCCTAAACATATATAAAAATATATGTATGCAAGGGAAATAAATGGTATGTGTGAAATTTACCAGACAGTAAAGAGATAAATGTTACAACAGTAAAAGTTTTGTTAAAAAAGGGAAAATGTGATGATCGAGGAATATAACCTATTATAACTGTTCGACGATGAATATACTATCAATTAGAAATCTGTTGCTAAGTGTATTATACCGCAAGCGCACGATGTACACTTATAGTACGTAGCGAATACGAGTCGATCCACGAACAAAGAAATAATTATAATTTTCAACCAAATTAAAACAAAGTCGAGTGAAATTCTAACTAACTGAAAATTGCAAAATCTAACAAACTAATTACTACAAAAGTTGAATGAAACTATGATCTTAAATGACAACATAGGAATAAATCCACTCTATGGATCACATGAATTAACATAAAATGAAACTATGATCTCTTTAATTCGGTCATAAGTGTGACTAGTTGATGTGTTTATCATAAGCATGGCTTATTTGTGCTATTAATTAGCCCCACATAAGCCATCAACTTTATTATAACCACCAACCCACTTGTTTAACTCTCATAAAATGACAAAAAGATCAAAATCATATCTAATTTAAGGATGACCTATTAACTATTAATTAGAAATATAAGTCATCAAAATTCAATTTAAACGATCACTTCTTTGTCATAATCATATTTAGATGAAAAGGCAATTTGTGTTTTGTTTGTTTAAGCGTAATCTATTTGATGTCAACAATATAGACTATCAAACGCAAAGCTAAACAACTAGTTCTACTATTTCAATTAAGCACAAAAAATAGAACATAAATGATCATAATATGTTGAAGCTACATGATTAGAGAGGTTCATTACCCCTAAGTTGAAAGCTTTCAACATAAAGAAGAAACAAAGAAAAAAAGTGTTACAGATCACCATAAAAACCAGTTGGCCATGCCAAAAAAAAAAGCAAAGTAAAGGGAAAAACTAATTAACAAGCATGATTTTAAATCTAACCTACTTGCATGAAATGTAAATCTACACTACTAGTATAAAAAAATAAACATGAAATAAAAGAGCACTAATTAGAATTGCATTAAAAAAAGAATTATATAAGAGAGAAATGGCTAAGAAGCCATAAAAGAAAGAAAGATTTTTGATCCTCAAACCAAAAACTAACCAAAAAGAGAGGATCCCTTTACATGATCATAAGGGGGTGTATATATATATATATACATGTTTTGAAACCCTTACCCTAATCCATTTTGTTGGGGGCTACCAACAATGCCCTCTTCATGAATTTGTCTTTACATAGTACTAAATCATTAAAAGTGCATGAAGCTTGTTTTGTCTCCATTAACCAATACATTAGTCGTTAAATATAGCATTAGAGAAATAAAGATGATGGGTGGGGTCCTTCGCTAAGTTGTGTATGAATTAATTCCATTTCCATCCCTTTGTATCCACTTTGTGCATGCATATCTCCAAGTAAACTTTTTCATATTTGCACCCAAATTTCTACAAAACAATATGAAAATGAACAAGTAAATTTTATCAAAAATAAATACATGCACAAATGATGGTCTTGCCTCAATATGAAGATAAATGCATGATAATTTAAGAATTTTGGGTTTCTAATTAAAACATTTAAAAATAACCTACTTATGTTCTTTATTTAACTAAAACAAGAATAAATGTGCAAATATAAATGTGGATTTTTATGTGCACATCAAATACCCTCACACTTCTCATTTTATTCATCCTAGAATAAAAAAACAAAAAACTAGGATAAATCCGTTTTCGTAGGGAGCACGATTGCATTGAGCGTATGCAACAAGCCGTTAAACCTTTGGGAGTCCCCAGTAGAACGAGTGTTGTCTCATGAGGGTTTTCAGTGGATGCTACCCACAAAATCCAAAAATAATGCAAAAATTTCCTAAATGCAAGTTTATTTACAAGATGAATGCAAGTTTTCAAAAGAATATTTAAGTTACTTTTAAATTTAACATGAGTAAATACAATTTGGGTTGTCACTATGAAATTTTAGTCCTTTACTAATTAAAACTTCAAACAAAAGTCCGGTTATCATTCAATCTCCTCTAGCTTGGCCAATTGTTTTAGTTGGAACATAGTGCAATTATGAAATTAATTCTATAACCGATTATCAACAATTGTAAAATGACATCTTTATTTCCTTTTGGTTAACAAGTTAGGTCAAGTAAGTAAAGATAATGCTTGGATTTCAAGTGCTTACTCTCTCTTTATTTTGAAAAATATTTACATCATTATTATTTACAAACACCTAACTGAAAAGACCAAGGTATACCACCTATGCACTGCCTCGCGAACTGATGTGAGAGTTTGGGACAAAGCTTGGCGGATTGTGTAGACCGACGCTGACATTGTCGACAAGATGTTGGTAATCCTTAGGTGTCCAACTCATAAAATGAGACCAAGGTATACGACCCCTGCACCGCCTCGCGGACTGACATGAGAGTGGGGATAGAGCTCGACGGGTTTGCAAACCAACGCAAGAATTACAAGCAATGTTGGATACCCTTGGATTGTTTATTGTGATATATATATATATTTTATTTTTGAAGAGATAGAGTTAAGAAAGAATATCTTAGCACAACTTCACTTAAAAGATCTAATATGTTATCGCAAGTAGTCCAAATCAACCTTTCGTTTAATCAGATTTCAATTTAGAAAACATTTCATACTCATCACCTACGAATCTCTCTATATAACAGTTACACTAAATTTGCTCATAATTCAAACATTTCTTTCATTATCCGTTAAGAAAAGCAATCTTATAAACATTTTAATTGTACGACCAAAACTATATGTTTACTTTATCGTGCCCATTTAGAAGTAAATAAAAATGCATTTTACTTTTTGATTTTTTTTTGAATTAAAAAAAAGAAAAATTAATACAAAACCAAAATAAATATGAACCCACCCCCCACATACGCACACACACACACTTGATTTTGACTGTGTCCCCACAGTTAACCCAAGTGAAAGGAGAAAAGGAAAAGGAAATTTAAAAAAATAACCTATATTTACAAAAAACAATTATTATTTGTGCTATATAAGAAAATATATTGACCACAAGTAAATGAAACGGTTTTTTAAAAACCGATTCATTTGTCTCTTCAGGTATGAGAGACAAAGTTTAAGCTTGAAAAAACAAATCGTAAAAAATTACGAAGTTGAATGTTGATTTGGAAAAACGAATGTCGCTTTATTAAAAACCGAAGGAGTTGTTTTATTTTCAATGATAATTGGCGTAAATTCAAGTTTAATTTACTAATTTCAAATTCAAACCCATCATTGACAAATGCTTCAAAATTATTGATTTTAAAATTAAAATGGTGATTTAACTCTATTCCTTCACAATTTGACAACTCTTCCTCGAAAGGACCAAAAGATTCGTGTTCATTCAATTCATCTTCCTTTGAATTATTCACAACTTCATTGTTTATATCATTTTCAAAGTCCAAAGTTATCGTTTGAAATTCATTATTTTCAGAAAAAGGAAGATCGACTTTTAAATTTTGTTCCACTCTCAAAAGAATAGAAATCCAAATCAATTATCATGTTTCTAACAACTTCATTAAGATTGTCATTTTCAGTTTCAAAAGTTGTTATTTTAAAATCATCCATTGTGGGCAAAGGTGGATTTTTATGTCAATCGTCACACATTTGGATTTGATTTTGTTGCCCATGTTGTTTCATTAGGATTCAAACAACAAATCCATGTGACTATCGTTAATTTTGTTCATTTGCTCAACAAAATAAAATTTATAATTATTTTGAAAATTATCAATTTGAAATTGTTGAGAACAAAAATTTTCAGTTGCACCACAATTGAAATAATCCCATTACAAAATCATTTGAAAATTGATTCACATTTCTGTTTTGAATTTAAAATTCATTTTGGAGTTAGAAATTGAATTGGTAAGAGTCATAATCAAAATCATTTGAATTTGTAAGTGAATTCAAATTTTAATTATTCTAAAACCTTTGACTTGAATTGTTACACAAGTATGAATCACACCATTCATTTATTCTTTGATTTTGTTGTGTGCTCAAAGTAAGGATTCAATGCTTGTTTCAAGAGCTGAGGGTTGATCGTTATTTTGAAAATTCGGTCATGCAAAATCCAAATTGTTTGTACAATAGTTTTTATTAATATGTCTATATGAATTTGGTGTAAAATTATGTGGATTATATTGATTTTCACAACTATCGTAAAATTCCATCGAATGTGGAAATTGGGACATTTTTAATAAAATTGTTTTTTCGGTTTTAAAAGAGGAAAGAAAATAAATATTTATAAAAGGAAAATGTTGCTTTTTTGGATTTTGGATTTTTGACTTTTTTGAATGTTTTTTTTAAATACTATAAAAAGGAAATAGATTATTTACAAATGAAACCTTTTTTTTTAGATTTAGCTTTTTTTATATATATGCATGAACCTAATGCAACTATATGAATGCAAATTATTTATTTACAAACTTTCTAAAATTATATAATGACGGTTAGATTAACGTCAACAAAAGATTTCTCAGCTAGTTAACAGGCAGGAGTTATCAGTGCATTAGGAATCACCCTAGCAATGCAGTCGAAGGTTAAGTACTTTTAGAGGACCAACTGATATAATATTTATGAGTCACCATAATATTTACAAGCGCTTATTTCTCTAACGTAGTCTAGACACCGAGAAATAATTCATTGGAAAGAAACCAATTTGTCAAAATATAGTAGTGTTCTTGGAAAATATAAACAAAATGGGACGAATGCAAAACATAAATTATACATGAATTACAATGCAACTACTAATGAATTTTTTGCTTGATTTTTTATTTTTAATTACAAATGCAAGAAAACAACAATGCAAAGAAATAAAAATGGAGTTGAGAGCATAATACCAGAGCGTGCAGAATTTATTCAACAGATTTTTCTTAAGCAAGCGCAAAGCAAAGCGGTGCAAAGCAAGCAATCCTTTTTGCTAAATTTTGCAACCTAAAAAGAAGCTGAAAACGATATTTTTATTTTCGTTGCTTATTTTTAAGAAAAATAGATTGACAAAACCAACTTTTATTAATTAAACAACAATGCAACACAATACGTAATTACAAGACCACAAACACAAGAAGCACTAAAAGAACAAGCAAAGAAGAAGTAACAAAAACAAAGCAAACAATTTTTTTTAAAGCTCTATCCAATGAAAAACTAAACAAAAGTTTAAGCAAAACAATATCAACACTTAAGACTCGAACCAAAAAACTTATGCTCAATAAACCCGAATGGAGATAAAACTGGAAAACAAACGGTTCGGCTTGCAAAATATCACTTTCTTCACCGAAAATAAATCATTTTATTCAAAGTAAAATTAACAGTTTCAATATCCAGGAATTCGCAATATCATAAATCTCGATTTCATAAGTTTACAGGTGTAATTATGTTGGGTTGAAGCTCGTTGATTTGGGTGATAATTTAGGAGGAGTTTGCGATTTCGATTTGGGTGTGATTGATTTTGGTGGAGTTGGTTCTGTGCAGCAATTCACGAGTTCGTGTGTTTTAGGTTGAGGGTGTTTGCCTGGTGGCTGGCAATTGCTTAAGGTTTTGGGGGTTATCTGGTTGTCGCAATTTGTTGATTAGGTGGTGACTTAAGACGTGGTTCGTTGATGAGGTTCCAGTGTAGTTTAGAATGACAGGAGTTGACTCAGGAGGCTGTGTGGGTAGCAGGTAATGGGTGGTGAATGGGGTTATGGTAGTTGGATATTGAGGAGGTCGCTATGATGAAGGTTTCAGGTTTGATGGAGGTGTGGCTTTTGGAGTTCGGGTGAAGAGTGAAGGTAAATGATTGATAGTCAGTGGTTGCAGGTTGAAGACTAGCGAGTGAATGAAAGGGGACTGGCTTGTGGTAATGGTAATGGTAGCTTGTTTGGGATATTGTGGAGGTGAATGTTCCAGTTGATGGCAGAAGTAGTTTCGAAGGCAGTGAAGAGGAACAGATGTTTTGAATTGTGGTGTATCTGCAGTGTAGAAGAAGTTGGTAAGAAGGCTATGTTGGTGGTAGGAGCAGAAGCAATGTGCTTGGTGAAAGATTTTGGGGTGAATTTATGTGTTTGTAGTTTGTAGTTATGAAGGATGCACTGAGGTTGAATTGTATGGCTGCATTGATGTTGAATTGTTTGGTCAAAAGGTTTGTAGTTTGAATGTGAAGACATGGAGTAGGTTTAGGGATGAATTGTGTATTGGTTGGAGTAGGATATTTTGGAGTTGTTGAGTTGAAAACTGTGTTGTAAGATATTTTGGAGTTGTTGAGTTGAAAACTGTGTTGTAGGATGTCGAAGAAGTTAAATGGTCAGTGAACTGGTGGTTTGAGATTGTGTATTGGTTATGTAGGTGGAGTTAGTTGTTTCTTGATGAAAGAAGCAGGGTAGTGAAATGGTAGTTGGTTATGATGATTGATGTTGGATGAGAATGGTCGATGTTGAAGTGTGTAGATTGGAAGGAAGAATGGCGAATGATATTGTGGTAGTGGAATTGGTTTGTAAAATAGTTAGAATAATATAATGAAACAGATATGTGATGATCTTGTGAATTGCTATTAACAACAATGGAAACAACATAATGTAAGAGGAAAAGCAAACATATATGAAATGAGTTGGTTGAGAATTTGGATTGTGTTAGTAGAAAATGAACTGAGTTTGTGGATAAAGGGTGAAGGCTTAGGGTTATTTGGTATGGGGTTGGTCTGAGTTTTGAGAGAGAAGAGGAGCAGGAAGTGATGAGGTGACTAATAGAAAGTGCAAGGAGGGGAATGAAGTAACTAAGTTTGAGCTGTGTGAATTGAGTTGTGTAATAAGGGATGTTACAGAGTGCAATGTATCAGCAAATATTTGTTTTGATTATATTGAAACGAACTCCGTAACCTTTTTATCAATATCCATGTGCAGAGAAGTACAAAACCCAATAACAGAAATAACCACAGCTAAAATGATAGAAGTGAAACTGAAACAAGCAAAACACAACTAAATTAAACAACACAAAAATAAAGAAGACACAAACAAAAATGAAACTAAACACAACTTGAAATGCAATGCAAACACAAAAATCTATTAACAACACAAGATTAACACAAAAATAAGTCAAAAAACACAAAATCTATTAACGAGACCACTAATTTTTTTTAAATGAAGAACAACACACAAGAAAATTAATTCAAAGAATAAAGTTAAAATTCTTTGCCCAGCAATGGCGCGAAAAGTTTGTTCGACGACGAATATTCTATCAACTAGAAATATATCGCGAAGTGTATTAAACCGCAAGCGCACGACGTACACTTGTAGTACGTAGCGAATATGGGTCGATCCACGTAGAAAGAAATAATTCTAATTTATTCAGTCAAGTCAAAACAAAGTTGTGTGAAATTCTAACTAACTAAAAATTACAAAATCTAACAAACTGATTACTACAAAAGATGAATGAAACTATGAGATTAAATGACAACTTAGGAATAAATCCACTCTCTATATGACATGAATCAACATAAAATGATACCATGATCTCTTTAATTTGTTCATAAGTGTGAATAGTTGATGTGTTTATCCTAAGCATGGCATATTCGTGCTATTAATTAGCCCAACAAAAGCCATCAAACTTTAACACAACCACCAACCCACTTGTTTAACTCTCGTGAAAACGACAAAAAGATGAAAATCAAATCTATTTTAGGCACATCTTATAAACTATTAATTAGAAATATAGGCAATCAAATTTCAATTTAAATAATCACTTCTTTGCCATAATCATATTTAGATGAAGAGGCAATTTGTGTTTTGTTTGTTTAAGCATAATCTATTTAGTGTCAACAATATATAGACTATCAATCAAAGATAAACAACTAATTAAACCGCTTCTACTATTTTCATTAAGCACAAAAAAGTGAACATAAATGATCATAACATGTTGAAGCCACATGATTAGAGAGCTTCACTACCCCTAAGTTGAAGGGGCTTAACTTCTAATATTTGTTATCATATACATTAATAATTGTAGCTTTCAACATAAACAAGAAAACAAAGAAAAAAGAGAGCAAAGTAAAGAGAAAAATTAATTAACAAGCATAAAATAAATCTAATCTACTTGCATGAAATGTAAATCTACACTACTAACATAAAGGAATAAACATGAAATAAAAAGAACTAACTAGAATTGCATAAAAAAGAATTACATAAGAGAGGAATGACTAAAAAGCCATGAAAGAAAGAGAGATCTTTGATCCTCAAACAAAAAAACTAACTAAAAAGAGAGGATCACTTTACATGACCATAAGGGGGTATATATATATACATGTTTTAAAACCCTAACTCTAATCCATTTTGTTGGGGACTACCAACAATGCCCTCTTCATGAAGCTTCCATTTGTCTTTATCCACTAATGAATCATTAAAATTGCATGAAGCTTGTGTTGTCTCCATTAACAAATACATTAGCCGTTAAATATAGCATTAGAGAAATAAGGATAATGGGTGGGGTCCTCCACTAAGTTGTATGTGAATTAATTCCATCTCCATCCCTTTGTATCCACTTTGTGTATGCATATTTTATATTTGCGCCCAAATTTCTACAAAACAATATGAAAATGAACACCCTGAGGGCACTGTAGTCGTTTTCAAATCAAGGAGAGCTCGGCTCAAAAGATTAACTCCGAGAATCTATGGAGAAGCTAAGTTTCGAATTTGATCACAAAAAATAGTCAAAGCGCCAACCCTTACAAGCACAAATGACGGTTTTGCCTCAATATGATGATGAATGTATGACAATTTAAGAATTTAGGGTTCTTGGTTAAAACATGTAAAAATGCCAACTTATGTTATCCCTTTAACTAAAACAATAATAAATGTGTGAATATAAATGTGCATTTATATGTGCACATCAATAACTGATTATATGAATAAGAATGGAATATAATATGTAGGCTTGTTCTAAGAACAAGTGGAAATTGTAACGTAGGTTATAATAAATGGAAGGAACTAGTTGATATACCTTAGTTAAGAGAACTAAGTAAATAGTAACAAAAGGTTGTGTTAAGCAGATTCATGGTTAATGATAAAAGAATGTAGTAGGATTATAATTAGTAGACTTACAAATGAGAATTTTGAAGTCTAATAATATTTTTTAATAATAAACAGAAGCCCGCTCAGGAGGATAAAACTGAATGAAGCAAGTAGCCAATTATGTGCTAATGAATCTAGTAACCTGAGATAACAATGAAATGAAATAAGTTGTACTTAATTATATGTATTAAGTAACGTGTTAACAGAAAACATATGGATTGAAATAAGATATACTTAATTATACATTAAGTTGAACATGTTATTGTAACTTGTAAACATGTAATTGGACAATGAATGACATGGTAATAATGTAAAAAAATTGTGGATTACTTTCGTTAATTACAATCTATGGAACAAAATGTTATGGGCTTATTAATGAACTTAAATGGGTTAAGTTATATCACTGAATTAGTAAGCGAGAGCGAGGTCCATTCCTTATAGATATAAGGGGCTCGGAGAAAACATGATAACTTGAATAAAAGATAAAATGTGGATAATCAAGTTAATTGGTAAGCTGATAAAACAGAGCAAGTGCATGATTAAAAGATCAGACATAGGGTCTAATAACACGTTAGCATAAGGATCTAAGACCAATCAACATGTCTGAAGGTGAAGAACCCAATGAGGTAGATCATCGGGGTGTCTAGAGACATGGGAGGAGCACTTCACTTGATTACTCGGCTCGAATTGCAGCTCGATTTCTTGGTGGGACTGGAGAGCACGCAGCTTCTGAGGGACGTGGTAGGGTACTCTGTGGTGGTCCTCTGTTGTGGTACACGCTTAGGATGTATACACAGAGGTGGGGGTCTGCACGATACCACCAAGTGGGTATACCTTGGCTGCAACAGTAGCTAGGCAGTCAGAGGGATGTGGAGGTATGGAATTGGGGGTGATTTGGCGGTTTGCCTCGCTCATGGAGGAAGGCTGGTCTGGACCAAATTAAGGATAGTAATCGTTAGACACTTGTCATCGACAGTCAGTAGGATGCGGAAAACTAGAGATAAACCAAGATACCATTGTCCTTTCACTATCAAGGCAAGGTTGAGGGACAAGCTAAATTGGATGCTAAACTGGTTATTAGGGGCACGTCATTAGCTCTTGTTGTAGTCTTTCACTAGTTGAGGGAGGGGCCTGGGTGGGAAAATGTGACACCCCACGTCCGTTAATGTCACTTATTAAGAGAATGCATTAAGTTTCGTGAAGCATTATAGGTAAAAAGAAACAGAAACATTACAAGATAGATAATAAATAGAAGCGGAATTTAAAATTTTATTAAGCAAAAAACATCGTAGTTCAAAACATGGTTACATCATATGTCTCAATTGCATAAAACCCAGTATATCAATTTTTAAAATTTCTGTCTTGTACTGAAATCATCATAGTACAATAATAAAGAAGCATAATCCCTAAAATATAGCCATAGTAGAGGGAGATATGAAATCAAGCAGTACATCTAAGTAGTTCTAAGTAAGATGAAAGCAGAATCTTAATCAAGCTTGAGTATTCCCACCCTGAGAATCTGGATAGAGGGGTGGGGGGAAGGAAGAGAAAGAAGAGGAAATAAAATGGGTCAGAAATAAAGTCTGGCGAGTCCAGTTACTTTTAGCATATAAATAAGTAAAAGTATCATAACATGCATATAAAGTGGAGAGATAGATAGCAAAACAATAAGGCAGGTATGACAAGGTAAACATGATAAACATGATAGAATATACTGCGCTTGTAACACCCCACCTCCGCCAGGGTGGCTCTTGCAAGCACTCTGACTTTGGAGGGGCGTTTGAATCAGGTAAACATGCATAATGATATATCAAGGCAGAACAAGAACATATGTATATATGTAAACAGAGTAAATAAGATAAGTAAAACAGCGGAAGATTTCAAACCATTTCAAAACAAGTCTGGTACAACATAATGTCAACTTTCCAAATACACAAGTCTAGATAAAAACAACATTACTGAAAAACTGAAATACATAAGTACTATCCCCAAAATAAGTGATAACCATAGCTAGCTTCATGTCAAGACCGTACATGAGCTAAAATCCCACAAGCAAGCGATCAGAAATCCAAGCTAAGCTCCAACGTTCCCACCCTGAGAACCTGGGGGGGGGGGGAACGGAAGAAAAGAGGCGAAAGAAAAACAGGTCAGTCAAAAAGACTGAGTAAGCCCTACTACAATCAATGTAAACTGATAAAGTTAACTGGCATGAGAAGCAGGGATGAACATAAGGATAACAACATACTAGCATGATGATTAACTAACAAGGTAGATAAAGGTGTCATCGCATAATCAGGATTAAGGTTTTGCACCACAGGTGTACTAGCAAACTAACATGACTTGAATAAACAAATATTGATCCCTTGGCCCAAGCTTTGGCCCAATAACATGAAGTGACCCTAATACAAGGTCCAACCAAACGGTCTAGTCGATCGGCTCCCTATAAGCCTAACTCGTCACGTGTTGGTGTCAATGCGGCCCAAACATAATTGTAGTCAGACTGTGCAGGGTCTCCCGTCGGGTGTATCAAGCCCTAGGGTGTCAACCCCTGGACACCATAAACATGAGTGCACAGTCTCGATCTACTGGTACCCGTGCATGTTTTCCCCGGCTTCGGACTATATGCACGACCATAGTCCGCCCGGAACTACACCGGCGTACCCATCTGCCGTCGTTTTTGGTCACTTACCTCAAGTCCAGTAATCGTGCCCCCTCCCTAGCCTAGTCCCTAGGGTCTTAATGATACAAACTTGGGATTACTGCTGGAGTGGACCCCCATTGCTAGGATTTTCTAGTGGGTTAAGTACGGTTTAACCCTCTTGCTAATCATGGATTAACTTGGTTAAGTGTAACGATGAGTTCACGACTTAACCCTGATTAATCTACCAAGCCCAAATTGGTTAAGTATTAAGTGGACCATGACTTAACCCTAATCACGAGGCATTAATTAATTAATGCGCCTTAACCTCTCACATTAGACTTTGTTGTGGTTACTAGTTAAGCCGGGTGGGTCCGGGTAGCTTTACACCACAACTTGGTCTAACCTCGGGTTCAAGGTACAACATGACCAACTTCTCACATTGGGTCCTATTGTTTGTAGCAACTAGTTAAGTCGGTCGGTTCCGGATAGGTTTACGCTACAAACTCAACCCAACCTCGAGTTGGTCACACTTATATTTTCTAAGTGTCATGTCCATTATGTTTCCAAAACATATTACAAGTTTTCAAGCATTTGGGTAGACCTAACTTAATAGGTAAATTCCCAATGGGTAGACCTAACTTAATAGGTAAATTCCCAATCTTATGTTTTTATGTCTTTTAAGTTTACCCAACCCCAAACGCAATCCCATCGCTTACATATCGCAATAGCGCATAAAGGATAGAAAGAGGGAACTTGGCATAATCATGACATAAAGGTGTTGAAGCCACAAGTTTAACATGGTGGCATATGAAATGTACATATGTTCATATACTTGCATATTACATCTTTAGGCCTCAAAAGCATGCATAAAACCAAACTTAGCATATTGGTGATACATGGTGATAAATGACATGTAGAAATGGCCATAAGTTCGCATTTAGCCTCACATGCAAGTTATCATAAGGGATATGATAACTTACATGTTGCCCAAAATGCAACCTTTAGCATAAAGCTTGAAGCTTTATGTTCATATACTCAAGATAAGCTTGCATAACATGATAACATGAACAAAATGATCATCCCAAACTTGCATAACATACTTGCATATCATATGACGAACTTGCATATCAAACTTGCATAACATAACATGGTAAACTTGCATATCATATGACGAACTTGCATATCAAACTTGCATAACATAACATGGTAAACTTGCATATCATAACATGGCATACTTGCATAACATAACATGATAAACTTACATATCATAACATGGCAAACTTGCATAGCATAACATGGTAAACTTGCATATCATAACATGGCATACTTGCATAACATAACATGATAAACTTGCATATCATAACATATCAAACTTGCATAACATGACATAGTAAACTTGCATACCATGACAAACTTGCATATCATACATTTAACTTTAGAGTTTAAGTATGAAAGTAGAATAGGGCTTACAATGCTTATGAAGACACAAAAATATGACAAAGCCCTTATGCAATCAAATAGACCTAAAATGCAAGCTTTAATAGAAAAACCCTTGAGCCAAAATGATCAAAACCCTTGCTTTATGATGTATATATGGAAACTTGACTTGAATGCAAGCTAATGACACTCATACTATTTTCAAAACACTTGTATGTATTGAAAATCTCTCATAGAAATGACTTAGGAATTTTATGAAGAGAGTGGAGGCCATGAGAGGAATGATTTTGCCATAGTTTAGTTGTATGAATGAATAATGATGATTTAGGGTTAGGTTAGGGCCTTATTTATAGAGATTAGGATTAGTTCTAGCCTTAGGATTAAACCCTAGTTCCAATCTCAGCCCTCAAAACCGAATCTGGCCCCCAAACTCAACACAAACCCAAAATGGTGCACCAGGCAAAACTGCCCGGCTGGACCAAGTCAACAGCCAAGTCGACAGGGCTGTCGACTTGGGTCCAACCAAGTCGACTCCCAAGTCGACAGGGCTGTCGACTTGGGTGCTTGGCGGGAATTTTCCCGCCTAGCCCAATATGACCTAATTTCCAAATTCAAACTTGAATTTGAAATCTGTTTTTACTTTGAAATTTTCTGAAAACTTCGTTGGGCCTTAGTCGGGTCATACGGA
This sequence comes from Allium sativum, assembly GCA_030737875.1. Lineage (NCBI taxonomy): Eukaryota > Viridiplantae > Streptophyta > Magnoliopsida > Asparagales > Amaryllidaceae > Allium > Allium sativum. Next base: position 789,872,415 of record CM060919.1, on the reverse strand, counting down.
CTCCGATTTTCGAAAACTCGGACTCTATTTCACGTATTTTTCCGAGACGAACGCAATGGCATAGCCCGTTTCCCTTGATTCAGATTTATAAATTAAATTCTGCCTCGATTTATGTTATAACAGGTTATTGAAAATACGGGTTGTTACATTCTCCCCTCCTTAAAGGATTTCGTCCCCGAAATCTTCAAGTTAGGAAGAACGTATCCTACCATCCAATCATCCATCTACTCAAAACATCATCCACGAGCAATCATTGTGCTTACAAGATTCTAAATGTTGTATGAACATATGCAAAGGTGTGTGTATATGTACTTATCTAATGCAAATATCATCAATGCAAATTATGTTAGTGAAATGAATCCATATGTATGCAATTCCTAACATAATGTATAACATCTATATGTGTGCACATAACATACGTCCATATGCAACATCCATGTGATAACACAAAAAATTTCATCCATGAATAAGCATAAACACTCATGCATATGCAATATGAGGAGTGTGTGAGCCGATCTAGTGCCTAATGTGTATAATGCATCCACGAGTAACCACTTGCAAACACTTGCAAACATCAAGCATAACATGTTTCAAACACATGTTTCATCCAAAGGGTTTCTACCAAAGGTTCTCATGACAAGATTAACATGATAAACTAGATAATCAAGACAAACATGGATAGCAAAAGATATGCTACAAAGAGATCGGGAAGATAAGCAGGATATACTCCTTTCGGATTACATGAAATCCCTTCCTAACCCAACCCATATTCTATAAAAGCCCAAAAGGTCTAGTCAACCTAACGGACCCCTTCAAACCTTGACATGTACTACTAACCGATGAGTCGTACCTCCCGACAGAAATAGGACCGAGAATGGGACCGAGAGGATATACGTAAAAAGATAACATGCAAGTAAGTTCCACAGGAAAACAAGGATCAAGGATATACTCATAATAAAAGGATATGATGCGCGTATTCAGCCTTCAATCTTCTAAGTCACGTTTCCTTGAGTTTAACTCCACTGTGCTTTGACCATCTTTTACCTCATGATTTCTTAGCTTCTTAACTCTTATTTCCAAATATGAGTTGGAACCCATTTCATTGTCGCCTCTCGTCTTCCTTTTTCACTTACTCTTCTATCATTCTTGGCTTAAACATAACTATAACCTCATGGTTTCATGCAAGCTCTCCAAAATTCACTAGTGAATCCTGGATCTCGTTTACTTACTATAAAGTATCCCATGCAGCAGCACTTTTCTTGAAAATACCAATCCACGTTGCCAATTGCTCTTACTAACGTGATTTTCTATAACTCATGCTTGAATGAAATGAACCATCCGCCTGCGAATGATAGGCCGTACTTAGATTCAGTTGTTTGCCCATGACTTCCCGTAGACTATCCCAAAACTGGCTAGTGAAGATTGAGTCATGGTTACTAACTATACTTTAGGGAACCCTGTGCAACCGCTTTATTTCTTGAAAGTAAACTGTCGCTAGTTATGATGCAGTCTTTTCGCTCTTTACCGGAGTGAAATGAGCACTCTTCGTGAGTCTACCTACTATGACCCACATGCTCGTATTCCCTTTCCTTGATCTAGGTAGTCCATCCACGAAATCCTTCGTGACGCTTTACTACTTCCATTGCGGGAACCTCCAATGGATGTAATAGCCCACCGGGCTTCTATGACTCGGCCGTTAACCTGTTGACACAACATGCACCTTGGGACAAACTCGGCCACTTCCTCGAGTGATGTGCATCTTCAAGAACCTTCTTTCTCTCATTGCGTCGTAGCCATCCCTTGTCATCTATAGCGAGGTGTCTTAACATCTCGCCTCGAATCAACTTGTCCATGATCTCGACTAACTGCGGGTCTTCTTTCTATGAAGTCCCTACTTGATCCAGAAGGGTAGGTCTAAACTCAAGGGACGCTAACTGACTAATTAAACTGAGAGAGCTTCTTACTTCGATTGTCCTCGTCGGAGCTTTCCGGTCTTGAACCGCGACCACTTTAGCAGGATCCACCACTAAGCCTTGCTTAGAAACTATGTGCCCAAGAAATCTAACTTCTTTTTCTCCAAAATGACACTTGGAGAACTTGGCCTTCAACTGATGCGCTCTAAGCGTATCCATCACCTCCACGAGATGCCTTGCGTGCTCTTCCTCATCCTTAGAGAAGATCAGAATATCATCTACGAAGACCACGACAAACTTGTTCAAGAACTCCCTGAACACCCTACTCATCAAGTCCACGAAATATGCGGGTGCATTAGTCAAGCCGAACGGCATGACAAGCCATTCGAAGAATCCGTCTGGAGTTCTGAACACAGTCTTGTCTATACTATCTTCAGCTACCCTGAGCTGATGGAATCCAGTAGCAAGATCAAGCTGAGAGAAAACAGAAGCACCAACAAGCTGGTCAAAGAGATCATCAATCCTCGGTAACGGGTGTCTGTTCTTCTTAGTCAGCTTATTCAACTCTCGATAGTCAACACAAAGTCGGAGAGAACCATCTGCCTTGGTAGCAAATACCACAGGCGCTCCCCATTCAGATATACTTCATCTAATGACGTTCTTCTCAAGCAACTCCTTCACTTGCTTACTTAGCTCCCGCCTTTCACGCGGAGCCATGTGCCGAACGGCAAAGAAACCGTCTTTGCATTATCCACCAGATAAATGCGGAAATCAATCTCTCGCTTAGGGGTAACCCCCCTTCACTTCACCCAAGATATCAGGATATTCTCGGACCACCCTCACCGATTGCAAACTATCGATAGACGAGTTGAGGGATTCAAGATAACACAACATGACGGGACCCATAGGGTTACAAGAAATTTTTAGGGTATTACCGAGGCGAGTCATGAGCCTCTCAACCCTATGCTCAAAAATCAAGAATGGCTCCAAAACTGGACAACCAATCCATGCCCAAAATCAACCCATACCCCATGAAACCGAGAATATAAGCATCACACGAGAACTCTACACCAAAGATAGAGATTTTCAAATCCACGTAGATAATAGACAAATGGGCGGAACCCCCAATTGGATTTGAAACACACACGGGATCATTAACTAGACTAGTACTTAGGTGCAAACTTTCAACTAGATCAGATGAAATAAACTATGCGATGCACCAAAATCAAACAAAGTACGAACAGGAAAATCAGAAATGTAAACAAGACTTTTAACAGAAACACTACCTCGATCATGAGCTGGAAGAATGATGTTGAGGGGGTGAACTCGCCCTTCAGACGGTCTTGGACACTGAGTCTGACCTTGCCCTTGCTTCTTCGGGCAATCTTTGCTGAAATGTCCAAACTCACCACAACGATAGCATTCACCACTCTTCCTTTTCCTCTTCTTACAATCCTTAATAAGATGCCCAACTGAACCGCAATAATGGCACTTCCTCTTGTCGTTATTGCCCTTGTTGTTGTTCCCCTTGTTGCCTTGACTCTTGTTCTTGTTCTTATTGCCTTGACTGCTCTGACCGCTAGGATTACCCTGATTTCCTTTCCACTGGGAATCAGTCTTCTTGGCTTGAGTATCATTCATCTTGATCTCCTTCTTGTCACTCCTATTCTCTTCATTGAGTAGGGCCATATTCACCAAGCTCTCGAAAGTTGCCCCCAAGGGTATATGAGTCATGGCTAAACTATGTAATGGCTCGTTTAATCCTAGAGCAAAGTATAGGGCCTTCTTCTGAGCTGTGTTAACCAAGTCTAAACCGACCCGAGCCAATTGATTAAACTTATCTATGTATTCCCTAATAGTCATGTCCCCTTGCTTCAGTGATAGGAACCTTAGTCCAAACTTTCCCCGAAAGTCATCCCAAGTCTCAATTGGCCTAGTAGCGGTGGTGACCACCCACCAACGTGCAGCTTCTTCCTTTAGCAACCACACTGCCAATAAAACCTTCCTACGGTCATCTATATCAAAGAAGGCGAAAAGATCTTCGGTTTCTTTCAACCAATTCCTTGCCTCTACATAAGTCTCGGTTCCAATGAAATTCTTGCAACCCATCGCCTTAAAGTTTTTGCAAATCTCCGCGAAATCCTCTTGTGAATGCTGAGGGGGAGGAGGAAGAGGAACCTCAACGACAGGAGGAGGAGGAACATTAACTACCGGAGGAGGAGGAGGAGGAACATCGGCGGGGCCGGCTTCGGTCGCCCTAGCCTCCAAAAGTCTCCTATACCAAACAGGTACGTGTACTCCCTCCGGAATGGCAAAGTTATCGGCCATACTGAAAACGAAGAAAAAGATAGATTCAGAATGGAGAAAAACGAAGGAATTTTGCTAATGGCTTTTTGGGGAATAGCCTTTAAAATAAACTAGACTTTTCTTTGGAAAATACTTTATACTTGGTTTTGAAAATAGTTTTCCAAAAGTTTTAAAAAAAAAACTTTTTGTTCCTTCTCATAAACCATATGCTCTGATACCAAATGTAACACCACACCTCCGCCAGGGTGGCTCTTGCAAGCACTCTGACTTTGGAGGGGCGTTTGAATCAGGTAAACAGGCATAATGATATATCAAGGCAGAACAAGAACATATGTATGTATGTAAACAGAGTAAATAAGATAAGTAAAACAGTGGAAGATTTCAAACCATTTCAAAACAAGTCTGGTACAACATAATGTCAACTTTCCAAATACACAAGTCTAGATAAAAACAACATTACTGAAAAACTGAAATACATAAGTACTATCCCCAAAATAAGTGATAACCATAGCTAGCTTCATGTCAAGACCGTACATGAGCTAAAATCCCACAAGCAAGCGATCAGAAATCCAAGCTAAGCTCCAACGTTCCCACCCTGAGAACCTGGGGGGGGGGGGGAAACGGAAGAAAAGAGGCGAAAGAAAAACAGGTCAGTCAAAAAGACTGAGTAAGCCCTACTACAATCAATGTAAACTGATAAAGTTAACTGGCATGAGAAGCAGGGATGAACATAAGGATAACAACATACTAGCATGATGATTAACTAACAAGGTAGATAAAGGTGTCATCGCATAATCAGGATTAAGGTTTTGCACCACAGGTGTACTAGCAAACTAACATGACTTGAATAAACAAGTATTGATCCCTTGGCCCAAGCTTTGGCCCAATAACATGAAGTGACCCTAATACAAGGTCCAACCAAACGGTCTAGTCGATCGGCTCCCTATAAGCCTAACTCGTCACGTGTTGGTGTCAATGCGGCCCAAACATAATTGTAGTCAGACTGTGCAGGGTCTCCCGTCGGGTGTATTAAGCCCTAGGGTGTCAACCCCTGGACACCATAAACATGAGTGCACAGTCTCGATCTACTGGTACCCGTGCATGTTTTCCCCGGCTTCGGACTATATGCACGACCATAGTCCGCCCGGAACTACACCGGCGTACCCATCTGCCGTCGTTTTTGGTCACTTACCTCAAGTCCAGTAATCGTGCCCCCTCCCTACTAGTCCCTAGGGTCTTAATGATACAAACTTGGGATTACTGCTGGAGTGGACCCCCATTGCTAGGATTTTCTAGTGGGTTAAGTACGGTTTAACCCTCTTGCTAATCATGGATTAACTTGGTTAAGTGTAACGATGAGTTCACGACTTAACCCTGATTAATCTACCAAGCCCAAATTGGTTAAGTATTAAGTGGACCATGACTTAACCCTAATCACGAGGCATTAATTAATTAATGCGCCTTAACCTCTCACATTAGACTTTGTTGTGGTTACTAGTTTAGCCGGGCGGGTCCGGGTAGCTTTACACCACAACTTGGTCTAACCTCGGGTTCAAGGTACAACATGATCAACTTCTCACATTGGGTCCTATTGTTTGTAGCAACTAGTTAAGCCGGTCGGTTCCGGGTAGGTTTACGCTACAAACTCAACCCAACCTCGAGTTGGTCACACTTATATTTTCTAAGTGTCATGTCCATTATGTTTCCAAAACATATTACAAGTTTTCAAGCATTTGGGTAGACCTAACTTAATAGGTAAATTCCCAATGGGTAGACCTAACTTAATAGGTAAATTCCAAATCATATGTTTTTATGTCTTTTAAGTTTACCCAACCCCAAAAGCAATCCCATCGCTTACATATCGCAATAGCGCATAAAGGATAGAAAGAGGGAACTTGGCATAATCATGACAGAAAGGTGTTGAAGCCACAAGTTTAACATGGTGGCATATGAAATGTACATATGTTCATATACTTGCATATTACATCTTTAGGCCTCAAAAGCATGCATAAAACCAAACTTAGCATATTGGTGATACATGGTGATAAATGACATGTAGAAATGGCCATAAGTTCGCATTTAGCCTCACATGCAAGTTATCATAAGGGATATGATAACTTACATGTTGCCCAAAATGCAACCTTTAGCATAAAGCTTGAAGCTTTATGTTCATATACTCAAGATAAGCTTGCATAACATGATAACATGAACAAAATGATCATCCCAAACTTGCATAACATACTTGCATATCATATGACGAACTTGCATATCAAACTTGCATAACATAACATGGTAAACTTGCATATCATAACATGGCATACTTGCATAACATAACATGATAAACTTATATATCATAACATGACAAACTTGCATAGCATAACATGGTAAACTTGCATATCATAACATGGCATACTTGCATAACATAACATGATAAACTTGCATATCATAACATATCAAACTTGCATAACATGACATAGTAAACTTGCATATCATGACAAACTTGCATATCATACATTTAACTTTAGAGTTTAAGTATGAAAGTAGAATAGGGCTTACAATGCTTATGAAGACACAAAAATATGACAAAGCCCTTATGCAATCAAATAGACCCAAAATGCAAGCTCTAATAGAAAAACCCTTGAGCCAAAATGATCAAAACCCTTGCTTTATGATGTAAATATGGAAACTTGACTTGAATGCAAGCTAATGACACTCATACTATTTTCAAAACACTTGTATGCATTGAAAATATCTCATAGAAATGACTTAGGAATTTTATGAAGAGAGTGGAGGCCATGAGAGTAATGATTTTGCCATAGTTTAGTTGTATGAATGAATAATGATGATTTAGGGTTAGGTTAGGGCCTTATTTATAGAGATTAGGATTAGTTCTAGCCTTAGGATTAAACCCTAGTTCCAATCTCAGCCCTCAAAACCGAATCTGGCCCCCAAACTCAACACAAACCCAAAATGGTGCACCAGGCAAAACTGCCCGGCTGGACCAAGTCGACAGCCAAGTCGACAGGGCTGTCGACTTGGGTCCAACCAAGTCGACTCCCAAGTCGACAGGGCTGTAGACTTGGGTGCTCTGGCGGGAATTTTCCCGCCTAGCCCAATATGACCTAATTTCCAAATTCAAACTTGAATTTGAAATCTGTTTTTACTTTGAAATTTTCTGAAAACTTCGTTGGGCCTTAATCGGGTCATACGGACTCCGATTTTCGAAAACTCGGACTCTATTTCGCGTATTTTTCCGAGACGAACGCAATGGCATAGCCCGTTTCCCTTGATTCAGATTTATAAATTAAATTCTGCCTCGATTTGTGTTATAATAGGTTATTGAAAATACGGGTTGTTACAGCGCTTCTCTAATGCTTTCTATTTCTCTGCACCAATACTAGTGTCGTATGAACAAAATGATCCCCACAAGTATAAGATGGTAGACTTAGGCGTACTTCTAGTGAGAGGTTTTACTCCATACAATAATAGGCAGCCCAACATACCGTAGTTTCCCCTAAGGATAATAACGGGATCCTAAACATACCGGAGTCTAGATGTACCCTAATTACTACCCCAATCGATCGGCTCCCTACTACGTAGATACCCTGTGTTGTCCCCACAGTAGGATGTATCACTTCCTAAAGTGACAACCCTACGTTTTCAGGATGTGCACAACCATATCTACAGGTGTCACGGCGTCTATACCTCCTCTGCCAGACCCATGCACGCACATGACCCCATTGGAATGCGCCGCCCACACAATCCCCTACATTTGGATCTCTTACAATCATCCCAGTAAGTGTGCACCGACTCCAACCTAGGAGTACTCGTTTGATACCTATATATTGGTTACTAATTGAAACGGGTCCTACACTCAAGATGAGACAAGCTTCCCCCTACGCTTGCATCCCTACTACTAGGTTTTCCACAGGTTTTGCCATAACAGAATAAACAGATTGCATAACCCCATAGGTTAAGTTTGTGGGCCTATATATAAATATTACCCACCAACCCAAGATATACTTAACCCTCCCACTATTTCATACAATTTTACTTAACCCCTACTCAAGTTAACATATACAATCCTTATGGATTCAACTAGGTTAAGTATTCAAGTTTATTACCATATTCATTTATGGTTATAATGTGTTGGACCCCCCACATTATGTCTACAACTTGTGGATGTTGGATATGTCAGTTGGTTCCGGGCAGATTTCTTCCTCAAGTCGGGCTTAACCTCGTATCTTAGCACGTTTTGTGTTTATACACTTAGACCCTCACATTAGATCCACCATTTGTGGTTGCTGGATAGGCCGATTGGTTCCAGGCAGACTTCCACCACAAGTGTAATCTAACCTCGTGTCTAAGCGCGGTTACAGTTTCTAATTACTATAATTCTAGGTATTTCCATTATTAACCAATTATTCCTATTACATTAAAGGTTTTCATGCCCCTTTCCCAAGTCATGTTCATAATGAAGCATATGCCCCAAATTAAGGTCTTTAATCACAATTGTGGTTTATGCCCTAAATCCACATTCATGTATTACATTCAATTTATGCCTGAGTTTCCCAATACAAGTTATGCCCCAATTTTAACGTTTTTCCCTCGTTTCCAATTTCACATGTTCGCATATTTCAGCGGCATGCCTAGGCTCGAAGGTAGTTTGGCTATAAAAATAAAAAGGGAAAGGAAGAAGAGAAGAGGACAGAAATGAACATAATATATAAGATTGACATATAATGGCAAAAATAGGTAGACCAACTACTGAACATGCAGTGATAAAGTTGGGCATAATGACAAGATAGGCATATAGGAACAGATCTGATGAACATGTGATAGTAGAACTAATTCTAACATAATAGGGACATCATAAACAGGCATGATGAGATCTGAACAATGAATTAGATCAACAAACAATGGCAGATCTAACATGTTAAATAGGTAAAGGCTTAGATCTAATTCATAGTCATGTCAGAATAACTTAGATACATAGGTTGTAGCAGATCATATATGATTCAAATAGTCATAGGCTTAGATCCAAGTTACAGTCGTGTCAAGATTAAATTTTAAGTATTTAAATCTAAAAAAACGTAGACTCACTGTGATTGGATCTCAAAAATAGAATTGCAGATGTTGAATCACATATCTCTAAACTTGAATGACTTGGTTGTTGAAGAAGAAAAGGCTTAATTTAATCTGGGCAGAGGCAGCATCCAGTTCTCTATTGTATTGGATGTGTAAAACAAGAGAAATGGGGTCTAATTTATAGACTAAAGCCAATAAACCAAGCCAAGAAAGGAGTTCACGTTCAAATAGAAGAATCAGCCCAAATCTGCGGTGAGGGGGTCTGTAACACCCCGTATTTTCAGTGAACATTAAAGTAACAAAACAAATTATACTTAATTTTTAAAAGAAGAATTAAGGGAAACGGTTTACGCCATTGCGTTCATCTTGGAATTCTGCTTGATACAGAGTCCGAGTTTGCGTAAATCGAACTCTGTATGAAGAAGTTACGGCACTTAGAAGTTTCAGGAATTTAAAAATAAAAACCAGCCCGAATTCAAATTTAAAGTTTCGAAATTCAAATCACACACCCGGGGAGGGAAATTTCCCGCCCAAGACACAGGACGACTAGGGGGTCGACCTGGGTAGAACAGGACGATCATGGGGTCGACCTCCCCCCTTTTCCAGATCCGTGGAAAGATTCGTTTTTCTGCATTTAGACGCCCGTTTTGACCAAATTCGTTGCTCCTAAGCTATTTAAACACCCCCAAATCTCACTTTCTCTCCACACAACTTCATTACTCCTATATTCTACCCTAATTCATATCAAAATAAATCAAAGACGGGGTTATGCTTCTCAAGCTCTTCATAGAAATCAAGTTTAGGATTCAAGTAGAGATTCAAAGGCTTATTCAACGACTTCAACAACTATTTCTAAGAATCAAATCAAATCTAAAATAGAAGAACAATTAGTCTACTTGAAGGGAGATCTATTCAGTTTCAGAAAACAGATCCCTGAATTCAAGGCCATTCTGTAATTTGTAAGTTCACGTTATTTTCAGAAATAAAAGTTAATTGGGATTCTGACATTGTAATAAATCTGGATCTGAGATTATGCCTGTCTTTCTATATCCTTTTGATCTATCTCGTTGATAATATTATGTCCGTTCTTTGTCTCTTCTTTCCTTCTTTCCTTTCTGTTTTATAGCTAGGCTACTGCGAGCCTAAGCCAGATCTCATAAGAGAAGAATGTACGTTGGAAATAAAATTGGGCATAAAATATGACTTGGACATGACCAGCTCTAAAATTTGGGAAAAATATTAAACTGTGTATAATTGAGTTGTAACTAATTTGAGGACATAACACATGTATTCAAAACATAAAGTATTGGACATATGACTTGAGATTTGAGGCATAAAGTATTGGACATATGACTTGAGATTTGAGGCATAAAGTATTGGACATATGACTTGAGATTTGAGGAATAAAGTATATTGAACATATAACTTGGGATTTGGGGCATAAATCGAACTATAAACATGTAAATCCAAGTTAATTTCAGATTAAAACACCTAATAGTAATTTTGGCGTGTACTGAAATGGATCTAAGTCCATAATACAAATCTTTCAGATTAGTTCCTATCTTTCTATTGAATCAATTATTTACATGCCTTGGAAGTTATTATTCAATCATGCCTAGATTTGTTGGACATATGATATGTAATTCTTTTTAGGTTCATGATATTATTTATATCAGATCTATATGTCTATGAGGTTATTTCTGTCAGTTTGTTTCAGATCTATCTTTGTTATACCCCAACACTAACAGATCTGTAATCCTCTTAGGTCTAAAATATTTTATAGATCTACCATTTTAATGTCTGTTTATGTTCCTCTTTCGTCCCCTTTTATCTTATGAATCTAGATTAACCTCAAATCAAGACTGAAACTTATTATACGCGCGATTGGAATGCGGGGGTAATGGGGGGATAGTCTATTTGTTAATGGTGGGACATAATTTTGTAACTTATGATTTGGGGCATAATTTGTCTTTGTTGTGAACTTAGGGTAAATTGAAATATTAAATCTAAATTTGGCGCAAACTGTAAATTGGAATACAAATCTAGATTGGGCGTAAAATGTAAATTGGAACATTAAATCTAGATTTGGCCTAACTATTGATTTGGGATACCAAGTATAATGAATATTGTAATTTTGGGGCATGGCTATTATTACAAACTTGGGAAGGTTAGGTGTAGCCTATTTTGAGTAATAACTCGAAATTGAACTTGGGAGCCATAACTTGCAATTTGCTTTGTTGGGGATAACTTGAGAATTGAAATATGACTGGTTGGGATAATTAGCATATAAATCTAGACTTGGACATTTATGGAAAATGTGGCATAAGCTAAAATTGACAACAATTGTGAATAATTTACATATAAGCTGTAAATATGTAAATATGTGAAAAGACGAACATGCCTAACCCGAGGTTAGATTGAGTTGTGGTGTAAAACTGCCCGGAACCGCCTGGCACATCCAGTAACCACAACAACACCTATCTAATGTGAGAGGTTAGTGCATCATGCCTAAGAAAAACCCGAGGTTAGATTGAGTTCTGGTGTAAAACTGCCCGGAAGCGCCCGGCACATCTAGTAACCGCAACAACACATATCTAATGTGAGAGGTTGGTGCGTTAACAAATCAATTAATGCTAATGAACAAGATGAATGAGTAAGGTTAAGTTCATAGGAACACTTAACCAATATAACTTGATTTATGATAAGGTTAAGTTAAAATAGGAGGGCAACACTTAACCAATATAACTTGATTTGTGGTAGGGTTAAGTTAACACAAGAAGGCGACACTTAACCAAAGTAACATGACAAGTAGATGGTTTAAGTTAACTTGAATTGATTGATGACACTTAACCAATACAACATGATAAACATGTGGGGTTAAGTTAACAAGAAAACACTTAACCAATATAACTTGTTGAACGAACGGGATTAAGTTAATAAGAAACACTTAACCAACATGACACGAAGACTGGGTTGGTTAAGTTAACATGAATGGACAACACTTAACCAATATGACATAATGTGCAGGAAGGTTAAGTACATATCGGGTTGGTGGGTAATATTAGTAAATATAGGCCCACAAACTTAACCGTTAAATAAATATGCTTGAATCGATGGAAGGGTTATGTACATCTCGTGTAGGTGGGTAATATTAGTACATATAGGCCCACAAACTTAACCGTTAAATAAACATGCTTGAATCGATGGAAGGGTTAAGTACATCTTGTGTAGGTGGGTAATATTAGTACATATAGGCCCACAAACTTAACCGTTAAATAAACATGCTTGAATCGATAGGAGGGTTACCTACATCTCGTGTTGGTGGGTAATGTTAGTACATATAGGCCCACAAACTTAACCATTAAGAAAACATGCTAGAATCGGTGGGAGGGTTAAGTACATCTCGTGTAGGTGGGTAATATTTGTATATATAGGCCCACAAACTTAACCAACCTAAAACCGTAGTAACGGGGACCCATTTCAGCAGTAACCCACATAGATGTATCATGGTACCCTGAAACTAGGCATGGTGGGGCATGATTACTGGGCCGATTATAAGCGTTCAAAACAGCGGCAGGGGATACATCAGTGTAGGTTCCGACGGTTTACGGGCATGCACATACTCCGGAGTGGGAAAAAGCAGGCACTGGGTATAGTAGTTATACACTGTGCATCTTGAATCGTGTCGGGTCGCTATCATAAGGATTGATACACCTTATGGTGGGACCAGCACATGGTATCTACACGCAAGAGAGGGTTGATTGACACAGACACACGAGAAATTAATACAAGTAGGGAGCCGATCGATAGGGTAGTAAGGGTACATCTAACATGTTCATGGCAATTAGGCTGATTGAGGTGGAATCCTCCCAATATATGTACACCTGAAGGCTACCACAATTACGGGGATTGGGATCACGTTATCATTTTATACAGATTACTTGTTAGGACACTAGTTAGGTGGTGCAGAGATAGATATAGAAATCAGTATAACAAAGTAGTAGTGAAGCAGAGAAAGAGTAGAAGCGTGTAACACACCACGTCCATTAATGTCACTCACAAAGGGAATGCATTAACTTCCATGGAGGTTATAAGTGAATATAGAACAGAAAAATTACAACAAGACAGATAATAAAAAGTACTTGGAAATCTAAAACTTCATTTTATTGCAGCGGAAATTAAAACATGTTTGTTACATCATAAAACCATAGATCATAACCAAGTACAATATCCATCTTCATAAAAACAAAATATATAATCCCATTACATAAATAGCCATTAAAAAGATAACAAGCTGGACTTTACTTCAACGGTCCAAGCTTTCCAAAGAGATGAAGCGATCCAATCAAACTCCACTAGAGCTGGGTCCAACCTGAGGACCTGGAGGGGGAAAAAGGGTAGAAATAGAGGGGGTCAGACATAAAGTCTGGCGAGTATGATAATTCTAACAATACTACTATCAAAATAACTAGACTAAGGCATAAGCTGGAAGACAAGTAAATGTCTATGAATTATTAGGTATGGAAAGAGCAGATAAAGATAACGTGAGAGATAACGTTAAAGGCACACCTAATTACTAACGAATGATTACTACACTGTACCGCACATTACTACACTGCACCGCACCAGTCACCCTAAAGTTTGATCCCACTTGCTTCACACAGAAACAATATAAATAGCCTTACGTACCCCTAGCTGACTACATAGGTGATGTCTGCCCCTATCTCCACTAGGTGTACCCCACTACCCATTTTCGATCGGCTCCCTACTCGTAGATACCCGTGCTGGCCCCACAGTGGGGTGTATCACTCCCCTAAAGTGGTAACCCGATACAACTTGAGATTGCATGGCTTATACCTACATGATGCAACAACGTCTTACCTACCAGCCCGGGTCCATACACGCATATGAAACCCGTTGGACTTGCGTTGCCACCGCTCCCCGTTTTGGCCTCTTATAGTCAAGCCCAGCATGCGTGTCCCGTCCTCGACTTGGGTCGAGCCCACAAAGATACGTTTGGGATACTGGTTGAAATGGGCCCCCACAAGCTACCCACCTAAGCTTGTCACCACTAGTATATCCCACTTAACCCTCTTAGTCATGTTCATTTACAGGTGTGTTTGGTTAAGTCTTACTAATCGTATTTCACATGCCACTAAGGGCACCCACTATTCCTCATGCCACCCAAGGCACCTACTTAACCCCCATGTCCCACCTTACATGTTTATCTGGTTAAGTATTTCTTAATTCATTCAGGCCATAACCTCATAAAGACCTCTCACATTATACTGGCATTTATGGCAGCTGGATATGCCGGGTGGGTCCGGGCAGTCTTACACCATAAAAGAGTCTAACCTCGTGTCTTTACAACTGTTATGCTTTAGTTTAGGCCTAGGAGCTCTCACATTGGGCTGACATTTGTGACCACTGGATTTGACGGGCGGTTCCGGGCAGGTTTACGTCACAAACGAGTCCAACCTCGTGTCCTAAGCATTGATTATCACTTATAATCTTTTACCCCCAGTTTTAATAATTCCCTATTCAAATTATTAATTAAGTCCACTTTTAATGATGTCCATAATTGACTCAATTATGGTCATTCACTCATGGCATGCAAAATCATATCAATTGCACCCAAACTTCTTATTATTAAATCCTTAATATTATCCCTACCCCACGTTTATACGTTCGCTTATTCAACGCAGAATATACGTTAGACTCGAATAGTCTAACTTATAGCACAAAAATAAATTATCACAACATATAGACAATTAAAATAAATCTAATCATAATAGGGGTGAAACTTGCATAAACTACACATGTTAAGGATCAAAAGGTGTCAACTTGTTAAATGTCTCAATTTACATGATATGATCATAGCCCAAATCTATACGTGAACTTGCATATGGGGTTTTTAGGCAACATAATGATGGTGTGAACTAGCATAGGATATCACATATGTCATAGCATAATTCTAGATGTCATAATAGATGTCATGGCATAAGTTCATAACTTTTCTAATCAATCTAACTTGCATATGTGACTTGTCATATAGATCAGCATAGCCTAAACATGATGATTTAATTGATATGAACTAACTAGCATAGGTAGTAACATCATGGCTTTTTAACATGTATGATTTATCACAACTTAGCATAGAAACTTTCAACATACATCACCATAGCATGATTTAAAACATATAAGATATCATCATCACATAACATTGGATTTACAATATACATGATAGCAAAAAGGGGTTTACAACAACATATATGATAATTCACATCATCTACTCATAATCCATTCATGACTTAACCTAATTAAAATGATAATAATCTTGTTAAGACTATCATACTCACAATTTAGAGAAGAAAATAGAGTTTTGCTTTGCTTAGGGTTGAGAGAATTAGAATTGAATTAGCTTTTCTTCTTTCTTAGTTGGCGGCGGCTCCATTGATTTCCATGGCGATGGTATGACGGTAACTATTCTATTTTTCTTATGAATTAGGGTGAGAG
The DNA here is from genome assembly GCA_030737875.1 of Allium sativum. NCBI lineage: Eukaryota > Viridiplantae > Streptophyta > Magnoliopsida > Asparagales > Amaryllidaceae > Allium > Allium sativum. Next base: position 789,856,591 of record CM060919.1, on the reverse strand, counting down.
ATTACCTAGGTATTTATAGAGTTAGGGTTTATTTTAGACCGTCGGATTATCTCAGAACTAATCCCAGCCAACCAGATTAGGTCAGAAACCCTAATGGGTCATTAGCCAATTAAAAACAGGTCAGCCAGAAACCCTAGCCGCCAGACCCAGGTCGACACCCAAGTCGACACTATAGTCGACCTGGGGGGGCAGGTCGACACTATAATCGACCCCCCAGTCGACCTGCCTGGGCAGGAATTTTTCCCGCCCAGTCCGCTTCTGAACTTTCTGTTTAAATTTTAAATTTCCAGCGAGCTGTTTTGAATTTTCAGAAATTTCCGATGGCCATAACTTCTAATTCATACGAAGTCCAAATCACGCAAACTCGGACTCTATTTCAACTAGAATTCCGAGACGAACACAATGGCACAACCCGTTTCCCACAATTATCATGTTTGAGATTAGTTATTCTCTAATTTGTGAATATTAATATTAATTGAATTACGGGGTGTTACATTCTCCCCTCCTTAAAGGATTTCGTCCCCGAAATCTTCCAGTCAAGAAGAATGTATATCCTAACATCCAATCATCCATCTACTCAACCATCAAACACAGGCATCCATTGTCCTTATAGACTTCTAATGCTTTCATGTTTAAATGCATAGTGTGTGTATATGTCCTTATCTAATGCAAAATCAGGTGGTCCACTGATTCAGTTGACCTCCTTAATGCAAACCATGATAGTGCCATGCGTCCATTATGTATGCAAAAGTTCCCTAATGCTACATATTATCTCTACATGCGTGCACAATCATCATCTGAATGCAGCATCCACATGAAAATACAATCGTCATACATCCATTTTACTAAATACAGCCATTTATATGCAATATGCAATATGAAGTGACTGAGCCGATCTAGTGCCTAATAGTGTGTGTATATGTGTCCATGAGCAACCACTAGCAAACACTTGAATCCACTTTGCATCCATCATACATAACATGTCTCAAACACATGTTTCAACCATAGGATTATCCTAACTAAAGGTCAAGGATACTAGCGAGAGGATACTCTAAAGGTAAGATAAGTACAAGATAAGCGATAAAGGAGAAATTAAAGGACATACCCTCGAAAAGGAAAGGGTATCGTGAATGCATCTTCTCTTCTGTCTCCCAAGTAGCGTTGCTCTCATCATCTCTCCATTGCACTTTGACTAATCTGACCTCTCGATTCCTCAACCTCTTGATCTCCTACCCAAGAATGCGCGTAGGAGCTCGTCGGATCGTCGCATCACGCTCTATCTCCACCTCTCTAAGCAAGCTCGGCTCTACCACTTCCGCGGTCTCGTGCAAGCATTTCCTCAAATGTGACACATGGAATACGTCATGTACACCACTAAGTCTCTCGGGCAACTCCACTCTATACGCCATCTGTCCAATCTTCTCCTTAATAGGAAACGGCCCTACGAACCTTGGTGCTAATTTCCTATCGGACCCAAAGCGAACAACGTTCCGTAATGGAGACACTTTGACAAAGACCATGTCCCCAACTTCGAACTCAAGATCTGTCCTCCTCTTATCCGCATAAGATTTCTGCCTATCTTGCACTGCTTTCATCCTCCTTCGAATCAAGTCGATCTTCTCCGAAGTCTCCCTAATCATATCGGGCCCGAGTAAGATCTTATCCGTAGATTCCCACCAACATGTAGGTGAACGATAAGGTTGTCCATAAAGAGCTTCGAATGGTGCCATACCAATGCTAGACTGAAAGCTGTTAATATATGCGAACTCAACCAATGGAAGATGCTCTTCCCATGTACCCCCAAAGTCTAGGATACATAGCCTCAAAAGATCCTCTAGAATGCGATTCACCCTCTCGGTTTGGTCGTCCGTCTGAGGATGATATGCGGTGCTCAAACATAACTGAGTCCCTACCGCCTCTTGTAAGCTTCTCCAAAATTCGCTAGTGAAAATAGGATCGCGGTCGCTCACTATGCTAGAAGGAACACCGTGCATACGAACTATTTCTCGGACATATACAGAAGCTAACCATGGAGCAGTCCTCTTACTCCTCACGGGAATAAAATGGGCGCTTTTAATAAGTCTGTCTACTATAACCCAAATCCCCGTATTACCCTTCCTTGATCTTGGTAATCCATCCACAAAATCCATCGAGACACTGTAACACCCCACGTCCGTTAGTGTCACTCACAAAGGGAATGCACTAAGTTCTGTGGAGCATTTAGGGTAAAAGATGCAGATAAATTACAAGACAGACAGAAATTAAACAGCGGAAAATAAAACTTTGCTTTATTGATAAAATAGTTTGTACAATGGTTTCTTTACAATATCAGAGTATCATCTGTCTTACAAAATAAAGAAGCATAAAAAAACAGCATTTATATTCCCCGATTTTAGCAAGAGCCAGCCATAGCATCTGAAAAGAGAATCCAAGCAAACTTCGACAAATCTTCAAGCTGGGAAAGAGTGGCAGTCCAACTTAACCTGAGCTAAACTATTCCATCCTTTACTACCTGGGGGGGAAAGGAAGAAAAGAAGACGAAAGAAAAACAGAGTCAGACATAAAGCCTGAGTAAGTTCAGTAACTTCTAGCATGTGAACATGGAAAAACAAAACGACATGAATTAACTGAATACAAGATTACACCATGACGATAGGGTCAACAAGATTAGACAAGGTAGTCACAAGATATGCTAAGATAAACTGGATACGCTCTAATACTTTCGCCGCTTCGCTATTTCCTTGTTATACTGGTTTCTATATCTCTGCACCACCTAACTAGTGTTCCAACTAGTAACGATAACGTGATCCCAACTCTTGTATTTTTCCATCGCCTTCAGGCATCCATTTATTTATTTATTACCTAGATTTAATCTAGGTAGTCACAAGATATGCTACCTGTCGAACGATGCCCCCAAGTCTAGGACACACTACCTACAGTGGTAGGTGTTCCTATACTTTCCCACGCATGTATCGCGAATCGTTATCGCTTGTCTAGATGCACATGTCCTGTAATGTGCGGTCCGAGTCCTGTGACAGGGCAAATCAAAGAATACAGAACTCGGTCGGGAGCTTTCAGATATCTGCCGATGCAGATGCTAAGGTCTGTTTTCATTCCAGTGGCTATGGTCCCACTTGACCCCTCCCTCAACTAATGAAAGGCACACCTTGTAAAATGAGAAATATACGCCGGCCCCCGGTGCCCCACTATCCTATGGCCATCCGCAACCATAACTAGATAGCAAGTATATGGTCTTTTGGAGTTCTCCGCCTTTCCGCTTCACGTATCTCGATTGACTCAAGATGGATGGTAGACGACGAGTCGCTATCACAGGGCTACCGTTTTCTCGCCGAATCACGCCGGTCCATCCTAGTCTTTAGATTGCCATGTATTGCAACCAAGGCATACCCCTGGTTATTCTACGTAGACCTTAACCTCTGTGGGCCCAGGGGGATCATCTTCAGCCTCAAAGAGGGATATCAAGAGTACCCTCACGTCCCCTTGAAGCCTCGGGCTTCGTAACCCAATTCGTTGGAGCCTTCTTTCTACTCTGACGGACATTCGCTCCTTCCCGTGTTATACTAAGAATTACTACTTAGTTTTACTAACTAAGATTTACCACTTAGTTTCCAGAATCGTTGTTTTCTTAACTAAGGTTTACTACTTAGTTCCCTTTCCCGTCAATTTGGATTGGTTAAGTGTCATTAGTCAATTCAAGCCGACTTAACCCTCTTCATTTATCTTGTCAAACTGGTTAAATGTTATCAGTAATTCATGTTGACTTAACCCCACCACAAACCAAGTTATATTGGTTAAGTATTTCTTATTACTTAACCTTACCCATTCACCCTGTATTGGTGCAGTGTTCCTTTTTAACTTAACCTTGCCCGTCTGTTTTAACTAACCTGTTATTAACGGTTAAGTATTATCCCTTCATGTTTTAGACTTAACCCTATTCCTTTATCAAAATATGATGGTTAAGTGTTCAAGTTTACTTAACCCTACGGTCTAGCCCAGCTAACATATCAAATTGGCTAAGTGTATTAAATCTTACTTAACCCCAACCTATAGTCTAGTTAACATGTTAATTTGGCTAAGTGTATTAACTTTACTTAACCCCACTTTCTAGACTAGTTAACATGTTAATTTGGCTAAGTGTTTTCTTAGTTACTTAACCTCTACAAATCTTGTCTTGTTACCATGAGTTTGGTTAAGTGTCCCTGTGGACTTAGCCCTCCGTTCTAGCTTAACTGTGCTTAAGTTGGTTAAGTGTTCCTATGGACTTAACCCTCCCATTCTAGCTTAACTGTATGAACCTAACCCCACCTACCAGTCTTGTTATCATGTTGAGTTGGTTAAGTGTCTTAGTTAACTTAACCCTAGCATTCTTGTTCTAGCTTTAACTAAATAAATTAAAGCCACGACCACTCACATTAGACAGATATTGCTGCGATTACTGGATGTGTCGGTTGGTTCCGGGCAGGTTTACATCGCAACTCAGTCTAACCTCGGGTTAGGCCTATTCGTGTTTTCTAGTTCAAAGGGTTTTGATAAATTTTCAAATCAGGTTTTGAAAGTAACCATCCCGTCCGCCGGATCAGTTAGGGATAGCCATGGAGAGCAGGAAACTTGTATTTTCCAAACTCAAGCCTAGACACTATCCTCTCTGTCACCCTAGAACTTTCTGGTTTATTATTAAAAGAGATGTCGTTAACAAACCTTTAATTTGTCTAAATTAACATTTCCTCATTTAGGACAAATTCTATAAGTAAATTAATCCTAATTTACTTATTTCCCAATTACTCTTTTAATGTAAATTGTCAACATTTATTCTTACGGCCCATTTTCCCCTCTATATCATGTTTATGCTTTTTGGTATGTGAACCATACCAAATGAAGTGTCACTAACCATGATTTTGCTAATCCTGACAATTACTCCCAATTATGGCCAATTTCAAGTTTATGCCAATATACTTATCGAGCCAAATTAGCTAATCCAATTCTGATTTAACATTCTAATTCACGTCAAACTAGACTTATTACTCTAGTTCACTATTCATGTAAATACTAGATTTACACGTCAATACAAGATTCAAATTACACATCTTATAATTCATGTCAAATTTATCCAATTTGCATTTCTATGAACATGCCATAATACATGTTCCCAATTTATGCCAATTTCCAAGTTAAACTACGTTTTAGTAAATTTCATATTTTGCCCCAAATCGTATTCCCACCGTTCGTACAATCGTGTTTCAATCTAGATTATAGATAAATCTAGATTCGTAGCAAATAGGGAATGAACCAAAGATTGCTATGAAAAGGATAGATATAACAACTGGCATAAAATGGTTTTGAATAACGACGTAGGTTCAAGAACATGGGTAGACCTAACTTAATAGGTAAATTCCCAAGGTCTAAAACCAAAGAAAACCAAGAATAGACAGATTAGAGACGTAGGTTCAAGAACATGGGTAGACCTAACTTAATAGGTAAATTCCCAAGGTCTAAAACCAACGAAAACCAAGGATAGACAGAATAGAGAGATCAGGTTTAGACCCAATTTCAAAGCAACACTTTCCTAGTTAGAAATCATAGGTGTTTAGTCACAGTTGTCCTTGTTATGTCATAGGTAATAGTTTATGTTTTCTAATCAAAGGCATAGGTTTAGTCAAGGAAATAATTTTCATAGTCACATTCACAGTCATAGGCAATGTTCGTAGTCATAGGCAATGTCCATAGTCATAGGCAATGTTCGTAGTCATAGGCAATGTCCATAGACATAGGCAATGTTCATAGTCATAGGCAATGTTCATAGTCATAGGCAATGTTCATAGGCAATGTTCATAGTCATAGGCAATGTTCATAGTCATAGGCAATGCCTAAATGGTCATCGAATTATAACAGTTCTTAATTAGGTCCAAAGATATAGGCACAGGTTCGAATAGAAAGATTTGGCATATTCTTTTATTCCTTTAATTTCATGTCACGAACAGAGAAAAATGTTCAAATCTAGAAATAACTGACTAACAGAGATTAGATTAGAATAGAAAGATGGCGTTGCTATGATTCGTAGAAAAACAGTCATTGAAGTTGTTTGAACCTCCTCTTGAATCCTAGCTTGACTTGAACCCCTTCTTGAAGCTTTAATCTTGATTTGAATCTCCAATTAGAAGAAGAACTATAACTTGTTTTAGTGGAGAATTAGATTTATTTTAATGGTGGAGGCTAGAGTAGAGAGAAGCAGCATGTAAATGCCTTAGAGAATTTGTGTGGAGGAACCCTTAGGTCTAGGCATTCTTTTATAGGTGTAGAGAGTGTTTTAGGGCCCTTAGATCATCATAGAAGCCATCAGAATCGCACAGGTCGAATACACATAATCCAACCACTCAAAAGGAGACATGTCAGCACAGAACACTCCAGAATTCGGTGCTGGATTAGTATGGGCGCACTTGGCAGGTGCGCCAGTGCATTTTTGTACGGGCGCACTTCACAAGTGCGCCAGTGCATTCTGGTCTGTTTCCGGTTTCTCTGCCTAACTTCGTTCGTCCATATCTCCTTCATACGGAGTCCGATTTATGCAAACTCGGACTCTATCTCAAGCAGAATTTCGAGACGAACGCAATGGCGCAACCCGTTTCCCTTAATTCTTCTTTTAAAAATTAATTATACCCTGATTTGTGAATCTTAGTGTTACAGGATTACGGGGTGTTACAGACACTTTCCCACTTCCATAGTGGAACCTCCAATGGGTGAAGCAACCCACCGGGTTTCTTTTGCTCCGCTTTTACTTGTTGGCACACCAAGCATCTAGCGACATACTCGGCCACATCTTTCTTCATGCCGGCCCAAAAGTAAACTCGTCTCATGTCCATGTACATCTTGTCCCCGCCGGGATGAATGGTCATCTTCGAACGATGTGCTTCGTCAAGAATAGTCTTCCTTAGGTCATCGTCTTTTGGTACACAAAGTCTACCGTCCCTACGTAACCAACCTTTATCATCTAGGGTATATCTACGGAGATTGCTTGATGACTCCCCTCCTTTGAGCTTTTCTACTAACTCAACCAACTGCGGGTCGTCTCGCTGTGCCTCGCCAATCCATCCCAAAAGTGTAGGTCTGACCTCCAAGGATGCTAGCAAACCGGGTACGAAGTCAACGGAAGTTCTAAAGTCAAACATCGAAATGAATTCTAAGCTTCGCCGCTCAACAAACAACGGACTCAAGGACAGCCTTTTCCTACTTAGGGCATCCGCCACCACGTTACCCTTGCCAGGGGTATATGCTATTTCGAAATCGTAGGACGCTAAGAACTCCATCCACCTTTTCTGCCTTAAGTTCAAGTCCTTTTGAGAGAATAAATATTTTAGCGATTTGTGGTCAGTGAATAATTCGAATCTTTCGCCAAGAAGATAATGACGATGTAACACCCCGAATTTTCTATTAACACTAAAGTTGCTAAAATAATAATAAGTGTGTAGAAGAGGGGATGCATCTAATATGAATATAAAAATATTAATAAGCATGTAGAAGAGGGGATGCATCTAATATGAATATAAAAATATTAATAAGTGTGTAAGAGAGGGGATGTATCTAATATGAATATAAAAATATTAATAAGTGTGTAAGAGAGGGGATGTATCTAATATGTATATAAAAACAATAATAAGTGTGTAAAAAGGGAGGGGATGTATCTAATGTGTACATTGTAGAATATATATATATATATATATATATATATATATTGCCGAGTGTTTGCTGAGTCACTTCTGACTCATTGCTGAGTCAACAAGATAAACCCCATCTTGTCTGAACGGCTGCGGTTATTTCTAGGTTAAATCTAATGGCCTAAATGAATTCTAAAAATCTATAAATAAGTGGGTAGACCCTAGACCTAAATCACTTGTAAAATTAGAGAAGCTACCGTCATGCTGCTGCCATGGAGTTCAGCATAGCCGTCACAAACTAAGAAGAGGAAGCCTAATCATCTACAACTAAATCTACACAAATCAAATCAAAAGATCTCTCTTTCTCTAATTCTTTTCTTTTGTTGGTGAGTATGATGATTCTCACAAGACTATTACAAACTAATTTGACTCAGTTATGAATGGATCACAAGAAAGTGATGTGATTTGTAATTGTAAATTCTATATATTGTGGATCTCTTATTATGTTATTATGCTGTCGTATGATGTAAATTATATATGCTATGTCATGCTATGTTGTAAATTCTCTTATGCTATGTCGTGCTATGTTGAGAATCATGTCAAGCTATGTTATACTATCATACTATGCCATGTTATAAATCATGCTATATTATGTTGAAAAATCATGATGTTGTTGGATCATGCTTAAAGTTATGTTTTTTTTCTTAATTTAAATGGATCTTGTTTATGGGAATTTGCCTATTAGGTTAGGTGTACCCATAAACTTGAAACTATAATTAAATAAAACTTGATTATGGGAATTTGCCTATTGAGTTAGGTGTACCCATATAAAACCATGTTGTTAAAAAAATAGATGATGTTGATTCACACATGTTCATATGTAAGTTTATGAAAATTGATTGAGATCATATTAGGTGAATTTTGAACAAGTTGACACCTTTAGATCCATGACATGTATAATCTACGCAAGTTGGACATATGCAAGTTTCACCCCTTATTATGATTCATTTGGTCACATATACATGTTGTTATTATGATAATCTCTTTTATGCTATGAGTTAGGCTATTCGAGTCTAACATATATTTTGCGAATAAACGTTCAAACGTGGGGTAGGGGTAATATTAGGAATTAATAAATTGGGTGCAATTTTGTAAGATGTTGCATACCATGAATGAATGTCCATAATTGAGTCAATTATGGACATTGTTAAAAATTGGAAGTAATTAATAATTCAAGTAGGGAATTATTAAAATTGGGGGAAAGTGGATTATTATTAATAATCAATGCTTAGGACACGAGGTTGGACCCGTTTGTGATGTAAACCTGCCCGGACCCGCCCGGCAAATCCAGTAGTCACAAATGTCGGCCCAATGTGAGAGGTCCTAGGCCCAAACTAAAGCATAACAGTTGTAAAGACACGAGGTTAGACTCTTTTATGGTGTAAGACTGCCAGGACCCGCCCGGCAAATCCAGCTGCCATAAATGCTAGTCTAATGTGAGAGGTCTTTATGAGGTTATGGCCTTAATGAACTAAGAAATACTTAACCAGATAATCATGTAAGGTGGGACATGGGGGTTAAGTAGGTGCCTTGGGTGGCATGAGGAATCTGGTGGTTGCCTTTAGAGGCATTTGAAATACGATTAGACTTAACCAAACACACATGTAAATGAACATGACTAAGTGGGTTAAGTGGGATGGACTAATGGGGACAAGCTTAGGTGGAATGCTTGTGGTAAATAGTGGGGGTCCATTTCAACCAGTATCCCAAAACGTATCTTTGTGGGCTCGACCCAAGTCGAGGATGGGACACGCATACTGGGTTTGACTATAAGAGGCCAAAACAGGGAGCGGTGGCAACGCAAGTCCAACGGGTTTCATATGTGTGTGTGGACCCGGGCTGGTAGGTAAGACGTTGTTGCATCGTGTAGGTATAAGCCGTGCATGTCCGTTGTATTAGGTTGCCACTTTAGGGGAGTGATACACCCCACTGTGGGGCCAGCACGGGTATCTACGAGTTAGGGAGCCGATCGAATAATGGGAAGTAGGGTACACCTAGTGGAGATAGGGGCAGGCGGCACCTATGTAGTCAGCTAGGGGTACGTAAAGCCATTGGGAAAGTTTCTAAGTGAAGCTAAGTGGGATGAATCTTTAGGGTGACTGGTGTGGTGCAGTATAGTGTTTATCCTTTAGTATTTAGGAGCGCCTATAACGTTGCCTTTAGCGATTGTCTATGTCCTTAATCTGCTCTTCATAGACATTTTCTTGTTTTCCAGCTTATGCCTTAGTCCAGTTATTTTGGTAATAGTATTGTAGAATTATCATATTCACCAGACTTTATGTCTGACCCCCCCTCTTTTCCATCCTTTTTCTCCCTTCAGGTCCGCAGGTTGGGCTAAGTTCTAGTGGAGTCTAGTTGGATCGCTTATCTTCTGGAAAGCTTGGACTGCTGAAGTAAAGTCCAGCTTTGTGACGATCCCAAAATCCGAGGGGCGGTATTAAGGATAATCATTAGGAAATAACACATTAATCATCATAGCAGAGTACAGATAATAGCAGAAACAATAAATAAAATAATTTTACATGGATATGACAGCGGAATCACAACATGTAGGAATATCAGAATAGCATAACGTGGGATATACTTAGTAAAAAGAAAGGGAAGTGATCAGTCATCATCGCCAGAGGCGGAATACATACATGCAGTGACAAAATAAGAGTATCAGTCTACATCGCCGAAGGCGGAATACATATACATATAGTGAGAAATACGGAAAGTAAATCAGTCTGCATAGCCAGTGGCGGAATCATAACATAAATACAGGAATGGCGGAAAATATCTAAGTCATCACTATGAAGTCAGCCTCACCATGAGCCAAAAGTGCATGCTATGCAGCAGTGCAGAACCAAAAACCACCTGTCACCTGTGTACTAGGCTGCCCGTGTGAAAATAAGGGCACCCGCGTTTGCAAAGTGAAACAAACAACGAGTCAGTCATGGGGACTGGTATGAGGAATCCATTTAAACAGTTAAACAATAGTAATAGCAAATCATAGGACCACGCCACTTTCGCGGAACGGGTTTACTCCAGTGATTGCTAGTGCATTTAAGACAAGGTAAATTCTTTTTAAACAACGCAATGCTTTTAGAAAGAATGAAGCTATTATAAGACTCAGGTCCCGTCACACAATGCAACGCAAGCCGGAGGATAGAGTTTTACCTTATAATAGCCAAATATGCTTGATACGTATAAAGCGAAATCATTTGATATTATTACTAGTGCATATATGTTTCAGAAACGAATAGCATCATAAATATCAATCATAGGCGGCATAGCTACCATATACTATGTCACCATACTAGTACTACAATCAAGCCCGTTATTTCGTATTGGAAATTGGATTTCCGTCATGAGTCGAGGCAAGGGGCAAGCTCCTCTCCGCTTCGAGACACTCTAGCAAATGCCCCAGGATTACGCACGCTGGGTAACCCCTGGATCCTCCAAGGCCGGTCCTCACTTACGTTAGAGGATTAATTATGCCTGAACACACGTTTCCCGGTCCTTACAGACCTATAATCGAGGCGCCTCGCATTCCAACAACCACAAAGGTGAAAAGTAGATATATATGTCAGGGCTGGTAAGTCACTGACACCACCATAGCTAGAAAGAAACGTCATGTTCTCCTTGGGTCCTTATCCCGTTTTTAACTCATACCGGGGTGTGAGGTTCGCGAATCTACGAAATACACAAAGCTAGGCCACATAAGCCTTGCTTTGATCATCATCCACAAGACTTTGCTTTGCAACAGAAGCCTTGATCACAGCATCTTGGCATGCCACATAGGCAGTCCACTCCATACGATTGATTTCCATCGATATATAACCTCTAAGCTCGTACGTCTCAGAGAAGGGCGTTAAGCAAGAGAATAAATTCTCCGCCGCCAAACAGATATATATTTAACAGAGATCAATCAGTATAGAACAAAATCCAATGTCAGACACACAGTCCATTTACAAGTCCGTCCTGGGTCTGAACGAAACCGGAGGCGTCAAATTCCTCGTATATACGTCCAATCGACATATACGTTCAGACGGCTACTACTTCCGTCCCTTTCCGGTAGCTACTCCGGTTAGGAACCTCAGTAGCGCCCATCCAACCGATACGAAGATCGTCGGTCTTGAATCGTCTTTGCATTTTCCAATTCGAATCGCTCGATGAATTATTTGAAATGAGGGTTAGCTCGGCCTTTTCAAATAACTCACGTCATTAGAATTTAAATCGATTCTTTATATGGTTATATTATTCGACATCCATCTTTCAGTTATTTAACGTTATTTTCATGTCATACACATACAACCATCAAATCTCAAGCAATTCAAGTCCAATTAGTTTATTTGCAACCTATGTTGCTTATAATATTTTATAACAATTTTTCGCCATTTTTATTTATTTAAAAATGGCCATATTTAATTAAACGACGTTTCAGGTCGTTTCGCGTCACTGGCGCTATTTTTCCCTTAATTTGTTTTACACATATCGGAAAATCTAACCGTTGGATCTTCATAAATTTTACATCATTAGGAAGGTCTTTTCAAAACGAATCCAACGATTCCAGTTTTGGGAAAATCCGACGGTCGGATCTTCCACACTAACCATTTGAAGTTACGATTTCAATTTACGAACTGCAGCGTCGTTATTCGATTAAATTTAATTATATTTATATATATATATATATAAATATAATCGTTCCTGGCGCTGTTTTTCCTTAATTTTGAATTAAACATTCCAGACAATCCAACCGTTGGATTTTTACAAGGTTGGTGCCGTTGGAAAGATTTTTCCAAGGCGAACCCGACGGTTGAGGTTTCGGGAAAATCCAATGGTCGGATTTCCCGCACTAGTCGCTTGAAATCATGGTTTCAAAATACGAACTGCACGGTCTTGTTTCGTTTTAATTTTATTTATATTTATATATATATAAATATAGTTCATTCAATGATTTCCATATCGTTTTCACTTCAAATATTTTTCTAACTCCCTAAAATTTTGGAAAATTTCGCCATAACCTCCCCTGCACCGGGAGCGTCGGGAAATCGCAAATAGCGTCCCGGTCCTTCTAATCTCAAAAAGAAAAAGAAAAAGCCAAGCGGCTAGCCAACAGGCTCAAAAATCATCACCCAAACAAATCAGTAAATGTGTACCTATTTGTCGGGCACAAATTTTATTCCTCTTCTCTAGCCCCTTTGCTATAACCTGTTCAATAAATATGCAGGTACATATATATACAGTTCTTGTCAATTATCATTTTCTATTCAACTTCATATTTGATTTCTGTTTGGTTTAAAAACACCATTCATTCTAATGTTACATAAATAGATGCAAATCATTTCATTAGCTAATTAATGAATATTTCAACTCATATATGTTTATTTTGAACAAGTGGCTATTTTTAACACTTCACATTTCAACGATTTATGCATACAATAAAAATGTGATTTTTATTATCAAACAGTTTATTTCAAATTATGAATATCATTCAACACATGAATTGCTAAATAACGAATGAATATCAATTCAACACATGAATGTTTTCTATAGTTTCTATATATAGATAAAAATGTGATTTTTATTATCTAACAGTTTATTTCAAATTATGAATATCATTCAACACATGAATTGCTAAACAACGAATGAATATCAATTCAACACATGAATGTTTTCTATAGTTTCTATATATAGATAAAAATGTGATTTTTATTATCTAACAGTTTATTTCAAATTATGAATATCATTCAACACATGAATTGCTAAACAACGAATGAATATCAATTCAACACATGAATGTTTTCTATAGTTTCTATATATAGATAAAAATGTGATTTTTATTATCTAACAGTTTATTTCAAATTATGAATATCATTCAACACATGAATTGCTAAACAACGAATGAATATCAATTCAACACATGAATGTTTTCTATAGTTTCTATATATAGATAAAAATGTGATTTTTATTATCTAACAGTTTATTTCAAATTATGAATATCATTCAACACATGAATTGCTAAACAACGAATGAATATCAATTCAACACATGAATGTTTTCTATAGTTTCTATATATAGATAAAAATGTGATTTTTATTATCTAACAGTTTATTTCAAATTATGAATATCATTCAACACATGAATTGCTAAACAACGAATGAATATCAATTCAACACATGAATGTTTTCTATAGTTTCTATATATAGATAAAAATGTGGTTTTTATTATCTAACAGTTTATTTCAAATTATGAATATCATTCAACACATGAATTGCTAAACAACGAATGAATATCAATTCAACACATGAATGTTTTCTATACAATGAATAAATATAGTTTAAGCATAGGAAAATAATTCAAACACAAGAATATTATTCAAAATTTCGGCAGCATAACGGCAGGGTAGTTACACCGGCACCGTCCCTAGTACGGCTCCTCGCTCTACCTTAAAACCTCGCGGTTTTTGACAATGGGAATCATGCATCTAATTCGCACGCAGGCGGCATGTTTATATTTTTTTCATTTCCACAAACTAATCCTATGTGGTTTCAACCAAATATTTTCCAATCACAAATGGGTATTTTTCAACCGCAATCAACCAATATCAATCGCAAACAATCCCAAACAATCATTCGCTATCAATCAGTTTTCACAACAATTTCAACCAATAAATATCGTCCATGGTTTGTGGACGAGGGGCGTATATATATATATATATAAATATTTATATATAGCAATTCACTTTCATTTTCAACTCATATATGTTTATTTTAAAATCGAAATTGAAAAGTGAGAGATCCTCACCAATAGCTATCCACTAACACGATTCTTCCTTAATAGAAATCTTCGCCTACTTCGCCTTCTTGTTGCTTTCGTCGCCTGTATTCTCTACATAGGTAAAAATCGAATTTTTACTATGTTATTCAATATATAAAGATTGCATTTTTGACTTCGCTATTAAATATAAAGATTATATTTTTATTATTCTTATGATGTAAAAATTATATTTTTATTGCTTTAAAAATATAAGAATCATACCTTACTACTTCTACTTAACAAAAATTCCATCTTTTCTATTTTTAAAAAATATGATCTTTATTTTCAAGTTCAAATCTTTTTCTATTAAAAGATCAAACCCTTTTTTCTATTTTAAAGTTTAAAATAAAATCAGTTTTCTTTTCCCCTTTTTAAAACAGTTTTTATTATTCTTTTAAAACTGCTTTTATAATTCTTTTAAAACTGTTTTTAGTTTCTATCAAAACAGTTTTTGCCTTTTAGAAAAATCAGTTTTTCTTTCTTTAAAAATACAGTTTATATATTTTTAAAAAAACAGTTTTTAAAACCTTTAAAAAAACAGTTTTTGTTTTCTTTTCAAAACAGTTTTTAAAACTCTTTTATAAAAATGCAGTTTTTACCTTATTTAAAAATGCAGTTTTTTTCTTCTTTTAAAACAGCAGTTTTGCCTTTTTAGAAAAAAAACAGTTTTAACTCTTTAAAAATTCTGTTTTTATTTTCTTTTTAAAAAAATCAGTTTCTCTTTTAAATTTCTGTTTTTATTTTCTTTTTAAAAAAATCAGTTTCCAATTTACTGTAGAAAAAAATAAAAACAAAGATAAAATAACTTAAACACTCACCGATCTTGCGAAGGGGAGGAGGCGTCGTCGGCGGCTCTGAGGCGGCGTTCGGAGGTTCGCGGTCGGGTTCGAGGGTGGCTTCGGGTGCTGCTTCGATTTGCGAGGGTTGCTCGATGGTTCCGGGAGGTGTCGCGATGTCTGGAGAGAGGAGGGAAGACGAGGCGGGCGGCTCGATCGTCGGCGGTGGCTTCCAGGTCAGGGGGGCGGCGCGATTTAGGATTTTAGGTTTTCCTTTTTTTTTTTTTTGTTTTGTGAATAACTGAATCGGGGGGGGCCAATGAAGGAGAAAAAGGGGGAAAGGTAGGTTTTTTTTATTTATTTATTTTATTATTTAATTATTTAATTATGCACAAGGGTTGACTTTTACATATGACCTCGAAACGAGGCCCACCGCCTGTCGTCCATAGCGTTTTACCCCCATTCCGAACACAATGGGATATGTGTCGTAAGCTGGTTTGATCGTTACAATCAGTTTCCGTTGAATTTACATTTAAATCCTTTTATTGAATTTTAAACGTACATTTCAAATTACCGGGGTCACATACTAACTAGAAAAATTCCAGAAAAATATTTTCTAGTTTCGTATTGACGATACGGTCCTAACAAAACTAGTTTCGTCGAATTCTGAGACCGTTTGAAAAATGGCCAATTTCCTGTCGATTAAATTCAACAGAAACGGATCAAACGCGTTTTCTTTTGCCACGCTCACATATTGATTCGAAAAATTATGAAATTTGAAACCTAGCAATAGTTTGACATCCCGGACCCAACAAAAGTGGTTTCGTCGAATTCCGAGGTCGTTTGCAAAATATAAATTTTCCAGGCCTATATATTCTATATACCGACTCTTCTGAAAATTCATTCTGCCATAACTTTTGATTCCCGTTATGAAACTTCGATTTTTCAGATTCGTTAGAAAGGTATTGACTAACAGATTTAAATATTTTTGGTCTCACTAAAATCCGTTATATTTTCCATCCTGCACAGTCAGACTTTGTTTGTATTCAAAATTTCAAACGGCCATATTATACACAATTCTATATTTTATGGAAATAGGCTATTTTAATCATTCAAATTTCTTGTTAATAACCTAATTTAAAAATTTTAAACTGGTTCACATTTTTCGGGTTATTACAATCTCCCCCACTTAAAACTTTTCGTCCTCGAAAAGGAAATAATAGTTAAGCAGGAAATAAAATGTAAATGCAAAGTATTGTAAAGGTACCTTGCACCGGAGTTAGTCAGAGATTTGATTTTTCAAAGATATCAGGAGCACTGACAAAGCTTACAAAGAGTCAAGCTCACAGATTTGATAATTTTCATAAATGATAAAGCAAGGAAATACAAGGAAAGATAATGATGATGTACTGATCAAATTGTTTTGCTAATCTGTTTAGCTCATTCTAGGATATTGCTAATCCTATCTCTAATGAGCTACTCGCATTAGAACACTACTGATTCTATTCTGACGAGGTGTTTAATGTGTTAGATCCCGGAGCTAAGGTTAACCAAAGCTCTGATACCAACTGTGACGATCCCAAAATCCGAGGGGCGGTATTAAGGATAATCATTAGGAAATAACACATTAATCATCATAGCAGAGTACAGATAATAGCAGAAACAATAAATAAAATAATTTTACATGGATATGACAGCGGAATCACAACATGTAGGAATATCAGAATAGCATAACGTGGGATATACTTAGTAAAAAGAAAGGGAAGTGATCAGTCATCATCGCCAGAGGCGGAATACATACATGCAGTGACAAAATAAGAGTATCAGTCTACATCGCCGAAGGTGGAATACATATACATATAGTGAGAAATACGGAAAGTAAATCAGTCTGCATCGCCAGTGGCGGAATCATAACATAAATACAGGAATGGCGGAAAATATCTAAGTCATCACTATGAAGTCAGCCTCGCCATGAGCCAAAAGTGCATGCTATGCAGCAGTGCAGAACCAAAAACCACCTGTCACCTGTGTACTAGGCTGCCCGTGTGAAAATAAGGGCACCCGCGTTTGCAAAGTGAAACAAACAACGAGTCAGTCATGGGGACTGGTATGAGGAATCCATTTAAACAGTTAAACAATAGTAATAGCAAATCATAGGACCACGCCACTTTCGCGGAACGGGTTTACTCCAGTGATTGCTAGTGCATTTAAGACAAGGTAAATTCTTTTTAAACAACGCAATGCTTTTAGAAAGAATGAAGCTATTATAAGACTCAGGTCCCATCACACAATGCAACGCAAGCCGGAGGATAGAGTTTTACCTTATAATAGCCAAATATGCTTGATACGTATAAAGCGAAATCATTTGATATTATTACTAGTGCATATATGTTTCAGAAACGAATAGCATCATAAATATCAATCATAGGCGGCATAGCTACCATATACTATGTCACCATACTAGTACTACAATCAAGCCCGTTATTTCGTATTGGAAATTGGATTTCCGTCATGAGTCGAGGCAAGGGGCAAGCTCCTCTCCGCTTCGAGACACTCTAGCAAATGCCCCAGGATTACGCACGCTGGGTAACCCCTGGATCCTCCAAGGCCGGTCCTCACTTACGTTAGAGGATTAATTATGCCTGAACACACGTTTCCCGGTCCTTACAGACCTATAATCGAGGCACCTCGCATTCCAACAACCACAAAGGTGAAAAGTAGATATATATGTCAGGGCTGGTAAGTCACTGACACCACCATAGCTAGAAAGAAACGTCATGTTCTCCTTGGGTCCTTATCCCGTTTTTAACTCATACCGGGGTGTGAGGTTCGCGAATCTACGAAATACACAAAGCTAGGCCACGTAAGCCTTGCTTTGATCATCATCCACAAGACTTTGCTTTGCAACAGAAGCCTTGATCACAGCATCTTGGCATGCCACATAGGCAGTCCACTCCATACGATTGATTTCCATCGATATATAACCTCTAAGCTCGTACGTCTCAGAGAAGGGCGTTAAGCAAGAGAATAAATTCTCCGCCGCCAAACAGATATATATTTAACAGAGATCAATCAGTATAGAACAAAATCCAATGTCAGACACACAGTCCATTTACAAGTCCGTCCTGGGTCTGAACGAAACCGGAGGCGTCAAATTCCTCGTATATCCGTCCAATCGACATATACGTTCAGACGGCTACTACTTCCGTCCCTTTCCGGTAGCTACTCCGGTTAGGAACCTCAGTAGCGCCCATCCAACCGATACGAAGATCGTCGGTCTTGAATCGTCTTTGCATTTTCCAATTCGAATCGCTCGATGAATTATTTGAAATGAGGGTTAGCTCGGCCTTTTCAAATAACTCACGTCATTAGAATTTAAATCGATTCTTTATATGGTTATATTATTCGACATCCATCTTTCAGTTATTTAACGTTATTTTCATGTCATACACATACAACCATCAAATCTCAAGCAATTCAAGTCCAATTGGTTTATTTGCAACCTATGTTGCTTATAATATTTTATAACAATTTTTCGCCATTTTTATTTATTTAAAAATGGCCATATTTAATTAAACGACGTTTCAGGTCGTTTCGCGTCACTGGCGCTGTTTTTCCCTTAATTTGTTTTACACATATCGGAAAATCTAACCGTTGGATCTTCATAAATTTTACATCATTAGGAAGGTCTTTTCAAAACGAATCCAACGATTCCAGTTTTGGGAAAATCCGACGGTCGGATCTTCCACACTAACCATTTGAAGTTACGATTTCAATTTACGAACTGCAGCGTCGTTATTCGATTAAATTTAATTATATTTATATATATATATAAAAATATAATCGTTCCTGGCGCTGTTTTTCCTTAATTTTGAATTAAACATTCCAGACAATCCAACCGTTGGATTTTTACAAGGTTGGTGCCGTTGGAAAGATTTTTCCAAGGCGAACCCGACGGTTGAGGTTTCGGGAAAATCCAATGGTCGGATTTCCCGCACTAGTCGTTTGAAATCACGGTTTCAAAATACGAACTGCACGGTCTCGTTTCGTTTTAATTTTATTTATATTTATATATACATATAAATATAGTTCATTCAATGATTTCCATATCGTTTTCACTTCAAATATTTTTCTAACTCCCTAAAATTTTGGAAAATTTCGCCATAACCTCCCCTGCACCGGGAGCGTCGGGAAATCGCAAATAGCGTCCCGGTCCTTCTAATCTCAAAAAGAAAAAGAAAAAGCAAGCGGCTAGCCAACAGGCTCAAAAATCATCACCCAAACAAATCAGTAAATGTGTACCTATTTGTCGGGCACAAATTTTATTCCTCTTCTCTAGCCCCTTTGCTATAACCTGTTCAATAAATATGCAGGTACATATATATACAGTTCTTGTCAATTATCATTTTCTATTCAACTTCATATTTGATTTCTGTTTGGTTTAAAAACACCATTCATTCTAATGTTACATAAATAGATGCAAATCATTTCATTAGCTAATTAATGAATATTTCAACTCATATATGTTTATTTTGAACAAGTGGCTATTTTTAACACTTCACATTTCAACGATTTATGCATACAATAAAAATGTGATTTTTATTATCTAACAGTTTATTTCAAATTATGAATATCATTCAACACATGAATTGCTAAACAACGAATGAATATCAATTCAACACATGAATGTTTTCTATAGTTTCTATATATAGATAAAAATGTGATTTTTATTATCTAACAGTTTATTTCAAATTATGAATATCATTCAACACATGAATTGCTAAACAACGAATGAATATCAATTCAACACATGAATGTTTTCTATAGTTTCTATATATAGATAAAAATGTGATTTTTATTATCTAACAGTTTATTTCAAATTATGAATATCATTCAACACATGAATTGCTAAACAACGAATGAATATCAATTCAACACATGAATGTTTTCTATAGTTTCTATATATAGATAAAAATGTGATTTTTATTATCTAACAGTTTATTTCAAATTATGAATATCATTCAACACATGAATTGCTAAACAACGAATGAATATCAATTCAACACATGAATGTTTTCTATAGTTTCTATATATAGATAAAAATGTGATTTTTATTATCTAACAGTTTATTTCAAATTATGAATATCATTCAACACATGAATTGCTAAACAACGAATGAATATCAATTCAACACATGAATGTTTTCTATAGTTTCTATATATAGATAAAAATGTGATTTTTATTATCTAACAGTTTATTTCAAATTATGAATATCATTCAACACATGAATTGCTAAACAACGAATGAATATCAATTCAACACATGAATGTTTTCTATAGTTTCTATATATAGATAAAAATGTGGTTTTTATTATCTAACAGTTTATTTCAAATTATGAATATCATTCAACACATGAATTGCTAAACAACGAATGAATATCAATTCAACACATGAATGTTTTCTATACAATGAATAAATATAGTTTAAGCATAGGAAAATAATTCAAACACAAGAATATTATTCAAAATTTCGGCAGCATAACGGCAGGGTAGTTACACCGGCACCGTCCCTAGTACGGCTCCTCGCTCTACCTTAAAACCTCGCGGTTTTTGACAATGGGAATCATGCATCTAATTCGCACGAAGGCGGCATGTTTATATTTTTTTCATTTCCACAAACTAATCCTATGTGGTTTCAACCAAATATTTTCCAATCACAAATGGGTATTTTTCAACCGCAATCAACCAATATCAATCGCAAACAATCCCAAACAATCATTCGCTATCAATCAGTTTTCACAACAATTTCAACCAATAAATATCGTCCATGGTTTGTGGACGAGGGGCGTATATATATATATATAAATATTTATATATAGCAATTCACTTTCATTTTCAACTCATATATGTTTATTTTAAAATCGAAATTGAAAAGTGAGAGATCCTCACCAATAGCTATCCACTAACACGATTCTTCCTTAATAGAAATCTTCGCCTACTTCGCCTTCTTGTTGCTTTCGTCGCCTGTATTCTCTACATAGGTAAAAATCGAATTTTTACTATGTTATTCAATATATAAAGATTGCATTTTTGACTTCGCTATTAAATATAAAGATTATATTTTTATTATTCTTATGATGTAAAAATTATATTTTTATTGCTTTAAAAATATAAGAATCATACCTTACTACTTCTACTTAACAAAAATTCCATCTTTTCTATTTTTAAAAAATATGATCTTTATTTTCAAGTTCAAATCTTTTTCTATTAAAAGATCAAACCCTTTTTTCTATTTTAAAGTTTAAAATAAAATCAGTTTTCTTTTCCCCTTTTTAAAACAGTTTTTATTATTCTTTTAAAACTGCTTTTATAATTCTTTTAAAACTGTTTTTAGTTTCTATCAAAACAGTTTTTGCCTTTTAGAAAAATCAGTTTTTCTTTCTTTAAAAATACAGTTTATATATTTTTAAAAAAACAGTTTTTAAAACCTTTAAAAAAACAGTTTTTGTTTTCTTTTCAAAACAGTTTTTAAAACTCTTTTATAAAAATGCAGTTTTTACCTTATTTAAAAATGCAGTTTTTTTCTTCTTTTAAAACAGCAGTTTTGCCTTTTTAGAAAAAAAAACAGTTTTAACTCTTTAAAAATTCTGTTTTTATTTTCTTTTTAAAAAAATCAGTTTCTCTTTTAAATTTCTGTTTTTATTTTCTTTTTAAAAAAATCAGTTTCCAATTTACTGTAGAAAAAAATAAAAACAAAGATAAAATAACTTAAACACTCACCGATCTTGCGAAGGGGAGGAGGCGTCGTCGGCGGCTCTGAGGCGGCGTTCGGAGGTTCGCGGTCGGGTTCGAGGGTGGCTTCGGGTGCTGCTTCGATTTGCGAGGGTTGCTCGATGGTTCCGGGAGGTGTCGCGATGTCTGGAGAGAGGAGGGAAGACGAGGCGGGCGGCTCGATCGTCGGCGGTGGCTTCCAGGTCAGGTGGGGCGGCGCGATTTAGGATTTTAGGTTTTCCTTTTTTTTTTGTTTTTTTTTGTTTTGTGAATAACTGAATCGGGGGGGGCCAATGAAGGAGAAAAAGGGGGAAAGGTAGGTTTTTTTTATTTATTTATTTTATTATTTAATTATTTAATTATGCACAAGGGTTGACTTTTACATATGACCTCGAAACGAGGCCCATCGCCTGTCGTCCATAGCGTTTTACCCCCATTCCGAACACAATGGGATATGTGTCGTAAGCTGGTTTGATCGTTACAATCAGTTTCCGTTGAATTTACATTTAAATCCTTTTATTGAATTTTAAACGTACATTTCAAATTACCGGGGTCACATACTAATTAGAAAAATTCCAGAAAAATATTTTCTAGTTTCGTATTGACGATACGGTCCTAACAAAACTAGTTTCGTCGAATTCTGAGACCGTTTGAAAAATGGCCAATTTCCTGTCGATTAAATTCAACAGAAACGGGTCAAACGCGTTTTCTTTTGCCACGCTCACATATTGATTCGAAAAATTATGAAATTTGAAACCTAGCAATAGTTTGACATCCCGGACCCAACAAAAGTGGTTTCGTCGAATTCCGAGGTCGTTTGCAAAATATAAATTTTCCAGGCCTATATATTCTATATACCGACTCTTCTGAAAATTCATTCTGCCATAACTTTTGATTCCCGTTATGAAACTTCGATTTTTCAGATTCGTTAGAAAGGTATTGACTAACAAATTTAAATATTTTTGGTCTCACTAAAATCCGTTATATTTTCCATCCTGCACAGTCAGACTTTGTTTGTATTCAAAATTTCAAACGGCCATATTATACACAATTCTATATTTTATGGAAATAGGCTATTTTAATCATTCAAATTTCTTGTTAATAACCTAATTTAAAAATTTTAAACTGGTTCACATTTTCCGGGTTATTACAAGCTTGTTATCTTTCTTTTTAATGGCTATTCATGTAATGGGATTATGTACTTGTTTTATCAAGATAGATATTGTACTTGACATTGAATATGGTGTTATGATGTAATCAAACATGTTTTGACTTCTGCTACAATGAAATAAAGTTTTTGAATTTCCAAGTACTATTTTATATCTGTCTTGTTGTAATTTTACTGTTCTATATTCACTTAAAACCTCCATGGAAGTTAATGCATTCCCTTTGTGAGTGACATTAATGGAGGTGGGGTGTTACACGTGGTATCAGAGCATAAGGTTACTAGAACAGATAAATTTTTTTTTTCTAAAGTATTTTTGGAAGAAGTGCTTTCAAAAAAAAACATGTTATTTAAAGAGAGTTTTTATGAAAAACATAATCCCAAATAGCCACATCCTTATCTTTATCTTTCGAATCCTCCATTTTGAATCTTTCCTTTTTCGTTTCAGCATGGCTGAAGATCTTAATCTCCCAGAAGGTGTGACGATTCCAGGGTGGTTTAGGAGATACTTGGAGGCTAGGGCCACCACTGCAGGCCCAGCGGATACTCCTCCACCCCTAGTTGCACCCATTCCTCTTCCTCCTCCTCCTCCTCGTGTTGACACTTTTGCAAAGACGTGCAAGGAATTCAAGGCTATGGGAGGAAAAACTTTTCAAGGGACTGAGACGTTAGTGGAGGCCAGAGATTGGCTTAAGGAGACTGAGGAATTGTTGGATATCTTTGAAGTGGAAGATGGGAGGAAAGTCCGTTTAGCTGCTTGGTTAATGAAGGGAGAGGCCTCGTTTTGGTGGGAGGTCACTAACGGGGAATGTCCAGTTGATTCATGGGCGGATTTCAGACGAAGGTTTGAGGCAAAGTTTCTTTCAAGGGCAGAGGAGAACTTAAATATGGAAAAATTCCTGGCACTAAAGCAAGGGAGCTCATCAGTAAAGGAATATGTCAATAAATTTAATCAGTTAGCAAGGTTTGGCTTGGAGTTGGTGAACACGCCAGAGAAGAAAGCTTTGAGGTTCGTTAGAGGCTTGAATGAACCGTTGCAAGGGTTGGCTATGACCCACATCCCTATGGGAGCCACCTTTGAAAAGCTAGTAGAAATGGCACTTATGCATGAGGATAAGGCAGTTGAAAAGAAAGGGGATCAGAAGAAACCCCAACAGCAAAATAAGAAGGGTGGTAAAAACAATAATGGCAAAGGGAAGAAGAAATGCTTCAATTGTGGGACGCCTGGCCATCTCAGCAAAGATTGTAGAAAGAAAAAGAAGACTGGTTGTTTTCATTGTGGAGATGCGGGACATTTAGTGAAGGACTGTCCAAAGAAGGGGCAGAGGGCAGGGTCTACCTCGGGAGGACAGGTGCAGGCTCTTATGGCACCAGGGCAGGCAAGGGGGCAAGTTCAGGCTATTGCGGCCCCACCGCTGCAAGAAAGAGGTAGAACAATTTCTGTTGAAAGCTTAGTTTTTCTGTTTGATCATCCTGTCCGTACCTTATTCGATTCTGGCGCATCTCATTCGTTTATCTCTGCATCATTAGTTGAATCACTGCACTTGAACACCAGTTTAGTAGAGGATCCCCTGGTCGTTTCAAATCCAATTGGGGGTTCGGCTCATTTGACCATGATATGTTTGGATTTGAAAATCTCTATACTTAGCGTTGAATTTAGATGTGATGCTTATGTATTGGGCTTCACGGGCTATGGGCTAATTTTAGGAATGGATTGGTTGTCTAGAAATAGGGCCATTCTTGATTGTGAAAGGAGAGTAGTTAGGCTTGTGACTCGCCTTGGTAATGCTCTCGACATCTTTTGTAATCCCATAAATTCCGTTATGCTAAGTTACTTGAATCGCTTGACGCGTCTGTAGAGAACCTGCGATCGGTAGAAGTGGTCCGGGAATATCCGGATGTGTTTGAGGAGGTGAAGGGCTTACCTCCAAAGCGGGAGATAGACTTTCGAATTTATCTTGTGGATAATGCTAAACCCGTATCTTTGCCAGTGCGCCACATGGCTCCTCGTGAAAGGAGGGAACTCAATAAGCAAGTAAAGGAGTTGCTTGAGAAGGGGTTCATAAGACGTAGTATATCGGAGTGGGGTGCTCCAGTAGTTTTTGCCACAAAGGCGGATGGGTCTCTTAGACTTTGTATGGACTATAGAGAACTAAACAAGCTTACTAAAAAGAACCGACACCGACTGCCGAGGATTGACGATCTCTTTGATCAGTTAGTTGGCGCCTCAGTGTTTTCGCAGTTGGACTTAGCCACTGGCTTTCATCAACTGAGAGTGGCTGAGGATAGTATAGATAAGACTGCTTTTAGGACTCCTGACGGATTCTATGAATGGCTAGTGATGCCCTTTGGTTTGACAAACGCCCCTGCATATTTTGTTGATTTGATGAGTAGGGTGTTTAGGGAATACCTTAACAAATTCGTGGTAGTCTTTGTGGATGACATCTTAGTCTTTTCTAAGAATAAAGAAGAGCATTCCCTACATCTTAGGGAAGTGTTGGAAACCCTTCGAGCGCATAACCTTAAGGCAAAATTTTCTAAGTGTCACTTCTGGAGGAAGGAAGTACGGTTCTTAGGGCACGTGGTTTCCAAAGAAGGGATAGCAGTGGATCCCGCAAAGGTGGTGGCCATCCAAGATTGGAAGGTCCCTAAAAATGCAACCGAAGTAAGAAGTTTCTTGGGGTTGGCTGGCTATTATAGGAAGTTTATCAAAGACTTCGCAAAAATATCAGCTCCATTAACACGGTTAACGAAGAAGAACCTGGTTTTTACGTGGGACAAAGATTGCGATGATGCGTTCCAACGTTTAAAGAGAGCCTTAACTTCAGCCCCAGTCTTAGTGCTGCCAGACGGGAATAAACCGTTTACCATCTATACTGATGCTTGTGGGACGGGACTTGGCGCGGTCCTCATGCAAGAGGGAAGAGTAATAGCCTATGGTGGAAGGCAGTTGAGGGTTCATGAAAAGAATTACCCCACGCATGACTTAGAGCTAGCCGCAATTGTTTTCGCGCTTAAGTCTTGGCGTCACTATCTTCTTGGTGAGAAATTCGAACTGTTCACTGACCACAAATCATTAAAATACTTATTCTCTCAGAAGGATTTGAATTTAAGGCAGCAACGGTGGATGGAATTCTTAGCCTCCTACGATTTTGAAATAGCATATACCCCGGGCAAGGGTAACGTGGTGGCAGACGCCTTAAGTAGGAAAAGGTTGTCCTTGAGTCCGTTGTTTGTCGAACGACAAAGCTTAGAATTCATCTCTATGTTTGACTTTAGACCCTCCGTTGACTTAGTACCCGGTCTGTTAGCATCCTTGGAGGTTAGACCTACACTTCTAGGACGGGTTGGTGAGGCACAGCGAGACGACCCACAGTTGGTTGAGATAGTAGAAAAGCTCAAAGGGGGGGAGTCGTCAAGCCATCTTCGTAGGTATACCCTAGACGATAAGGGTTGGTTACGAAGGGATAATAGACTTTGTGTACCACAAGACGAAGACTTAAGGAAGGCCATTCTTGATGATGCTCATCGCTCAAAAATGACCATTCATCCCGGCAGGGATAAGATGTACAAAGATATGAAGCGGGTTTTCTTTTGGGCCGGTATGAAAAAGGATGTGGCCGAGTACGTCGCTAGATGCTTGGTGTGCCAACGAGTTAAAGCAGAAAAAAAGAAACCCGGTGGGTTGCTTCATCCATTAGAAGTTCCACTATGGAAATGGGAAAGCATCTCAATGGATTTTGTGGATGGATTACCAAGATCAAGGAAGGGTAACACGGGGATTTGGGTTATAGTAGATAGACTTACTAAAAGCGCCCATTTTATTCCCGTGAAAAGTAAGAGGACTGCTCCGTGGTTGGCTTCTGTATACATTAAGGAGATAGTTCGTTTGCACGGTATTCCTTCTAGTATAGTAAGCGACCGTGACCCCATCTTTACTAGCGAATTTTGGAAGAGTTTACAAGAGGTGGTAGGGACTCAGCTATGTTTGAGCACCGCATATCATCCTCAGACAGACGGCCAGACCGAGAGGGTGAATCGCATTCTAGAGGATCTTTTAAGGCTTTGTATCCTAGACTTTGGGGGTACATGGGAAGAGCACCTTCCGTTAGTAGAATTCGCATATAATAATAGCTTTCAGTCTAGTATTGGCATGGCACCTTTCGAAGCTCTTTATGGAAGGCCTTGCCGTTCGCCTACATGTTGGTGGGAATCTACCGATAAAATCCTACTTGGGCCCGATATGGTTAGGGAAACCTCGGAGAAGATTGAGCTGATTCGAAGGAGGATGAAAGCAGCACAAGATAGGCAGAAATCGTATGCTGATAAGAGGAGGACAGATCTTGAGTTTGACATTGGGAACATGGTTTTTATCAAAGTATCTCCGTTACAGAATGTTGTTCGCTTTGGGTCCGTGGGGAAATTAGCACCAAGGTTTGTAGGGCCGTTTCCTGTAAAAGACAGGATTGGGAAGATGGCATATAGGGTGGAGTTGCCTGAGAAACTTAGTGGAGTACACGACGTATTCCATGTATCACATTTGAGGAAGTATTTGCACAAGACCGTGGAGGTGGTAGAGCCGAGCTTGCTTAAAGAGGTGGAAATAGAGCGTGATGCAACAATTAGACGAGCTCCTACATGCATTCTTGGGTCGGAGATCAAAAAGTTGAGGAATCGAGAGGTCAGACTGGTTAAAGTGCAATGGGGAGATGATGAGAGCAACGCAACTTGGGAGACAGAAGAGAAGATGCGTTCGTTGTACCCTTTTCTTTTTGAGGGTATGTCTTTTAATTTCTCCTTTATCGCTTAGCTTATCTTATCTTATCTTTAGTATGTCCTCTCATTAGTACCTTTGACCTTTAGTTAGGATAATCCTATGGTTGAAACATGTGTTTGAGACATGTTATGTATGATGGATGCAAAATGGATGCAAGTGTTTGCTAGTGGTTGCTCGTGGATGCATATATACACACACTTTAGGCACTAGATCGGCTCAGTCACTACATATTGCATATTGCATATATATGGATGTATTTAGTAAAATGGATGAACGATGGTTGTATTCTCATGTGGATGCTGCATTCAGATGATGGTTGTGCACGCATATAGAAGTATTATGTAGCATTAAGAATCTTTTGCATACATAATGGATGCATGGCACGATCATAGTTGCATTAAGGAGGTCAACTGAATCAGTGGACCGCCTGATTTTGCATTAGATACGGACATATACACACATTGTGCATTTAAACATGAAAGCATTAGAAGTCTGTAAGGACAATGGATGCCTGTGTATGATGGATGAGTAGATGGACGTTTGGATGGTAGGATATACATTCTTCCAGACTTGAAGATTTCGGGGACGAAATCCTAAAAGGAGGGGAGAATGTAACACCCCGAATTTTCTATTAACACTAAAGTTGCTAAAATAATAATAAGTGTGTAGAAGAGGGGATGCATCTAATATGAATATAAAAATATTAATAAGCATGTAGAAGAGGGGATGCATCTAATATGAATATAAAAATATTAATAAGTGTGTAAGAGAGGGGATGTATCTAATATGAATATAAAAATATTAATAAGTGTGTAAGAGAGGGGATGTATCTAATATGTATATAAAAACAATAATAAGTGTGTAAAAAGGGGGGATGTATCTAATGTGTACATTGTAGAATATTTACATATATATATATATATATATATATATATATATTGCTGAGTGTTTGCTGAGTCACTTCTGACTCATTGCTGAGTCAACAAGATAAACCCCATCTTGTCTGAACGGCTGCGGTTATTTCTAGGTTAAATCTAATGGCCTAAATGAATTCTAAAAATCTATAAATAAGTGGGTAGACCCTAGACCTAAATCACTTGTAAAATTAGAGAAGCTACCGTCATGCTGCTGCCATGGAGTTCAGCATAGCCGTCACAAACTAAGAAGAGGAAGCCTAATCATCTACAACTAAATCTACACAAATCAAATCAAAAGATCTCTCTTTCTCTAATTCTTTTCTTTTGTTGGTGAGTATGATGATTCTCACAAGACTATTACAAACTAATTTGACTCAGTTATGAATGGATCACAAGAAAGTGATGTGATTTGTAATTGTAAATTCTATATATTGTGGATCTCTTATTATGTTATTATGCTGTCGTATGATGTAAATTATATATGCTATGTCATGCTATGTTGTAAATTCTCTTATGCTATGTCGTGCTATGTTGAGAATCATGTCAAGCTATGTTATACTATCATACTATGCCATGTTATAAATCATGCTATATTATGTTGAAAAATCATGATGTTGTTGGATCATGCTTAAAGTTATGTTTTTTTTCTTAATTTAAATGGATCTTGTTTATGGGAATTTGCCTATTAGGTTAGGTGTACCCATAAACTTGAAACTATAATTAAATAAAACTTGATTATGGGAATTTGCCTATTGAGTTAGGTGTACCCATATAAAACCATGTTGTTAAAAAAATAGATGATGTTGATTCACACATGTTCATATGTAAGTTTATGAAAATTGATTGAGATCATATTAGGTGAATTTTGAATAAGTTGACACCTTTAGATCCATGACATGTATAATCTATGCAAGTTGGACATATGCAAGTTTCACCCCTTATTATGATTCATTTGGTCACATATACATGTTGTTATTATGATAATCTCTTTTATGCTATGAGTTAGGCTATTCGAGTCTAACATATATTTTGCGAATAAACGTTCAAACGTGGGGTAGGGGTAATATTAGGAATTAATAAATTGGGTGCAATTTTGTAAGATGTTGCATACCATGAATGAATGTCCATAATTGAGTCAATTATGGACATTGTTAAAAATTGGAAGTAATTAATAATTCAAGTAGGGAATTATTAAAATTGGGGGAAAGTGGATTATTATTAATAATCAATGCTTAGGACACGAGGTTGGACCCGTTTGTGATGTAAACCTGCCCGGACCCGCCCGGCAAATCCAGTAGTCACAAATGTCGGCCCAATGTGAGAGGTCCTAGGCCCAAACTAAAGCATAACAGTTGTAAAGACACGAGGTTAGACTCTTTTATGGTGTAAGACTGCCCGGACCCGCCCGGCAAATCCAGCTGCCATAAATGCTAGTCTAATGTGAGAGGTCTTTATGAGGTTATGGCCTTAATGAACTAAGAAATACTTAACCAGATAATCATGTAAGGTGGGACATGGGGGTTAAGTAGGTGCCTTGGGTGGCATGAGGAATCTGGTGGTTGCCTTTAGAGGCATTTGAAATACGATTAGACTTAACCAAACACACATGTAAATGAACATGACTAAGTGGGTTAAGTGGGATGGACTAATGGGGACAAGCTTAGGTGGAATGCTTGTGGTAAATAGTGGGGGCCCATTTCAACCAGTATCCCAAAACGTATCTTTGTGGGCTCGACCCAAGTCGAGGACGGGACACGCATACTGGGTTTGACTATAAGAGGCCAAAACAGGGAGCGGTGGCAACGCAAGTCCAACGGGTTTCATATGCGTGTGTGGACCCGGGCTGGTAGGTAAGACGTTGTTGCATCGTGTAGGTATAAGCCGTGTATGTCCGTTGTATCAGGTTGCCACTTTAGGGGAGTGATACACCCCACTGTGGGGCCAGCACGGGTATCTACGAGTTAGGGAGCCGATCGAATAATGGGAAGTAGGGTACACCTAGTGGAGATAGGGGCAGGCGACACCTATGTAGTCAGCTAGGGGTACGTAAAGCCATTGGGAAAGTTTCTAAGTGAAGCTAAGTGGGATGAATCTTTAGGGTGACTGGTGTGGTGCAGTATAGTGTTTATCCTTTAGTATTTAGGAGCGCCTATAACGTTGCCTTTAGCGATAGTCTATGTCCTTAATCTGCTCTTCATAGACATTTTCTTGTTTTCCAGCTTATGCCTTAGTCCAGTTATTTTGGTAATAGTATTGTAGAATTATCAAATTCACCAGACTTTATGTCTGACCCCCCCTCTTTTCCATCCTTTTTCTCCCTTCAGGTCCGCAGGTTGGGCCAAGTTCTAGTGGAGTCTAGTTGGATCGCTTATCTTCTGGAAAGCTTGGACTGCTGAAGTAAAGTCCAGCTTGTTATCTTTCTTTTTAATGGCTATTCATGTAATGGGATTATGTACTTGTTTTATCAAGATAGATATTGTACTTGACATTGAATATGGTGTTATGATGTAATCAAACATGTTTTGACTTCTGCTACAATGAAATAAAGTTTTTGAATTTCCAAGTACTATTTTATATCTGTCTTGTTGTAATTTTACTGTTCTATATTCACTTAAAACCTCCATGGAAGTTAATGCATTCCCTTTGTGAGTGACATTAATGGACGTGGGGTGTTACAGACGCCAAGACTTAAGCGCGAAAACAATAACGGCCAACTCTAGGTCATGTGTGGGGTAATTCTTCTCATGCGCTCTCAACTGCCTTCCACCATAGGCTATTACCCTACCCTCTTGCATTAAGACTGCGCCTAGCCTTGTCTCACAAGCGTCAGTATAAACAGTAAACGGCTTACTCCTGTCTGGCAATACTAAGACTGGGGCTGAAGTCAAAGCTCTCTTCAAACGTTGGAACGCATCATCACAATCTACGTCCCACTCGAAGACTAAGTTCTTCTTTGTCAAGCGTGTCAATGGAGTTGATATCTTTGCGAAGTCTTTGATAAACTTCCTATAGTAGCTAGCCAACCCCAAGAAACTTCTCACTTCGGTAGCATTTTTAGGGACCTTCCAATCTTGGATGGCCACCACCTTCGCGGGATCCACAGCTATCCCTTCCTTGGAAACCACGTGCCCTAAGAATCGCACTTCTTTCCGCCAAAAGTGACACTTAGAAAATTTTTCTTTAAGGTTATGTGCTCGTAGGGTCTCCAACACTTCCCTAAGATGTAGGGCATGCTCTTCTTCATCCTTAGAAAAGATCAAGATGTCGTCTACAAAGACTACCACGAATTTGTTAAGGTACTCCCTAAACACCCTACTCATCAAATCAACAAAGTATGCGGGGGCGTTTGTCAAATCGAAGGGCATCACTAGCCATTCATAGAAACCGTCCGGAGTCCTAAAGGCAGTCTTGTCAATGCTATCCTCAGCCACTCTCAATTGATGGAAACCACTGGCTAAGTCCAACTACGAAAACACTGAGGCGCCAACTAACTGATCGAAGAGATCGTCAATCCTCGGCAGTGGGTGTCTGTTCTTCTTAGTAAGCTTATTTAGTTCTCTATAGTCCACACAAAGTCTAAGGGACCCATCCGCCTTCGTGGCGAATACTACTGGAGCACCCCACTCCGATATACTACGTCTTATGAACCCCTTCTCAAGCAACTCCTTCACTTGCTTATCGAGTTCCCTCCTTTCACGTGGAGCCATGTGGCGTACTGGCAAAGATACTGGTTTCGCATTATCCACAAGATATATTCGAAAATCTATCTCCCGCTTCGAAGGCAAGCCCTTCACCTCCTCAAACACATCCGAATATTCTCGGACCACTCTAACAGATCGTAGATTTTCCTCAGACGCGTCAAGCGATTCTAAATAACTTAGCATAACCGAATTTATGGGATTACAAAAGATTTCGAGAGTGTTGCCAAGGCAAGTCATGAGCCTAACTACTCTCCTTTCACAATCAAGAACGGCCCCATTTCTGGATAACCAATCCATTCCTAAAATTAGCCCATAGCCCGTGAAGCCCAACACATAAGCATCACATCTAAACTCAACACTAAGTATAGAAATTTTCAAATCCAAACACATCATGGACAAATGAGCTGAGCCCCCAATTGGATTCGAAACAACAAAGGGATCCTCTACTAAACTGGTGTTTAAGTGCAGTGATTCAACTAATGATGTAGAGATAAACGAATGCGATGCGCCCAAATCGAATAAGGTACGGACAGGATGATCAAACAGAAAAACTAAGCTTTCAACAGAAATGGTCCTACCTCGTTCTTGCAGCGGTGGGACCGCGAGAGCCTGAACTTGTCCCCTTGCCTACCCTGGTACCATAAGAGCCTGCACCTGTCCTCCGGAGGTAGCTCCTGCCCTCTGCCCCTTCTTTGGGCAGCCCTCCACTAAATGTCCCGCATCGCCACAATGAAAGCAGCCAGTCTTCTTCTTCTTTCGGCAATCCTTGCTGAGATGGCGCGGTGTCCCACAGTTAAAACATTTCTTCTTTCCCTTGCCATTATTGTCTTTACCACCCTTCTTGTTTTGCTGTTGTGGTTTCTTCTGATCCCCTTTCTTCTCGAGTGCCTTATCAACTTTAGCGCTTTTCTCTTCGTGCATGAGTGCCATGTCTACAAGCTTCTCAAAGGTGGCCCCCATAGGGATGTGGGTCATAGCCAACCCTTGCAACGGTTCATTCAAGCCATTATCGAACCTCAGAGCCTTCTTCTCCGGCGTGTTTACTAAGTCCAAGCCAAACCTTGCTAACTGGTTAAATTTGTTGACATATTCTTTCACTGATGAGCTTCCTTGCTTCAACGTCAAGAACTTTTCCATATAAAGATTATCTTCCGCCCTTGAGAGAAACTTCGCCTCGAACCTACGTCTGAAATCCGCCCAAGAATCAACAGGATGCTCCCCATTAGTGACCTCCCACCAAAACGAGGCCTCTCCCTTCATCAACCAAGTTGCTAATCGAACTCTCCTCCCTTCTTCTACTTCAAAGATTTCTAGTAATTCTTCCACCTCCTTAAGCCAATCTCTAGCTTCCACAAACGTTTCCGACCCTTGAAACGGTTTTCCACCCATAGCCTTGAATTCCTTGCACGTCTTTGCGAAAGAATCTATGCGAGGAGGAGGAGGAGGAATGGGTTCAACTGGTGGTGGAGGAACATTGGCCGGACCTACAGCAGCCCTAGCCTCTAATAGCCTCCTATACCATCCTGGTATCGTTACACCGTCAGGTAGGTTAAGATCTTCAGTCATGCTGAAACGAAAAAGGAAAGATTCAAAATGGAGAATTCGAAAGATAAAGATATGGCTATTGGGGATTATGTTTTTCTTAAATTACTCATTAAAACATGTTTTCGAAAACACTTCTTTCAAAAATAACTATTTTTCTAAAGTATTTTTATCTGTTCTGGTAACCTTAAGCTCTGATACCACGTGTAACACCCCACGTCCATTAATGTCACTCAAAAAGGGAATGCATTAACTTCCATGGAGGTTATAAGTGAATATAGAACAGAAAAATTACAACAAGACAGATAATAAATAGTACTTGGAAATCTAAAACTTCATTTTATTGCAGCGGAAATTAAAACATGTTTGTTACATCATAAAACCATAGATCATAACCAAGTACAATATCCATCTTCATAAAAACAAAATACATAATCCCATTACATAAATAGCCATTAAAAAGATAACAAGCTGGACTTTATTTCAACGGTCCAAGCTTTCCAAAGAGATGAAGCAATCCAATCAAACTCCACTAGAGCTGGGTCCAACCTGAGGACCTGGAGGGGGGAAAAGGGTAGAAATAGAGGGGGTCAGACATAAAGTCTGGCGAGTATGATAATTCTAACAATACTGCTATCAAAATAACTAGACTAAGGCATAAGCTGGAAGACAAGTAAATGTCTATGAACTATTAGGTATGGAAAGAGCAGATAAAGATAACGTGAGAGATAACGTTAAAGGCACACCTAATTACTAACGAATGATTACTACACTGCACCGCACATTACTACACTGCACCACACCAGTCACCCTAAAGTTTGATCCCACTTGCATCACACAGAAACAATATAAATAGCCTTACGTACCCCTAGCTGACTACATAGGTGTCGTCTGCCCCTATCTCCACTAGGTGTACCCCACTACCCATTTTCGATCGGCTCCCTACTCGTAGATACCCGTGCTGGCCCCACAGTGGGGTGTATCACTCCCCTAAAGTGCCAACCCGATACAACTTGAGACTGCACGGCTTATACCTACACGACGCAACAACGTCTTACCTACCAGCCCGGGTCCACACACGCATATGAAACCCGTTGGACTTGCGTTGCCACCGCTCTCCGTTTTGGCCTCTTATAGTCAAACCCAGCATGCGTGTCCCGTCCTCGACTTGGGTCGAGCCCACAAAGATACGTTTGGGATACTAGTTGAAATGGGCCCCCACAAGCTACCCACCTAAGCTTGTCACCACTAGTATATCCCACTTAACCCTCTTAGTCATGTTCATTTACATGTGTGTTTGGTTAAGTCTTACTAATCGTATTTCACATGCCATTAAGGGCACCCACTATTCCTCATGCCACCCAAGGCACCTACTCAACCCCCATGTCCCACCTTACATGTTTATCTGGTTAAGTATTTCTTAATTCATTCAGGCCATAACCTCATAAAGACCTCTCACATTAGACTGGCATTTATGGCAGCTGGATATGCCGGGCGGGTCCGGGCAGTCTTACACCATAAAAGAGTCTAACCTCGTGTCTTTACAACTGTTATGCTTTAGTTTAGGCCTAGGACCTCTCACATTGGGCTGACATTTGTGACCACTGGATTTGCCGGGCGGTTCCGGGTAGGTTTACGTCACAAACGAGTCCAACCTCGTGTCCTAAGCATTGATTATCACTTATAATCTTTTACCCCCAGTTTTAATAATTCCATATTCAAATTATTAATTAAGTCCACTTTTAATGATGTCCATAATTGACTCAATTATGGTCATTCACTCATGGCATGCAAAATCATATCAATTGCACCCCAACTTCTTATTATTAAATCCTTAATATTACCCCTACCCCACGTTTATACGTTCGCTTATTCAACGCAGAATATACGTTAGATTCGAATAGTCTAACTTATAGAACAAAAATAAATTATCACAACATATAGACCATTAAAATAAATCTAATCATAATAGGGGTGAAACTTGCATAAACTACACATGTTAAGGATCAAAAGGTGTCAACTTGTTAAATGTCTCAATTTACATGATATGATCATAGCCCAAATCTATACATGAACTTGCATATGGGGTTTTTAGGCAACATAATGATGGTGTGAACTAGCATAGGATATTACATATGTCATAGCATAATTCTAGATGTCATAATAGATGTCATGGCATAAGTTCATAACTTTTCTAATCAATCTAACTTGCATATGTGACTTATCATATAGATCAACATAGCCTAAACATGATGATTTAATTGATATGAACTAACTAGCATAGGTAGTAACATCATGGCTTTTTAACATGTATGATTTATCACAACTTAGCATAGAAACTTTCAACATACATCACCATAGCATGATTTAAAACATATAAGATATCATCATCACATAACATTGGATTTACAATATACATGATAGCAAAAAGGGGTTTACAACAACATATATGACAATTCATATCATCTACTCATAATCCATTCATGACTTAACCTAATTAAAATGATAATAATCTTGTTAAGACTATCATACTCACAATTTAGAGAAGAAAAGAGAGTTTTGCTTTGATTTAGGGTTGAGAGATTGCTTTAGGGTTGAGAGAATTAGAATTGAATTAGCTTTTCTTCTTTCTTAGTTGGCGGCGGCTCCATTGATTTCCATGGCGACGGTATGATGGTAACTATTCTATTTTTCTTATGAATTAGGGTGAGAGATTACCTAGGTATTTATAGAGTTAGGGTTTATTTTAGACTGTCAGATTATCTCAGAACTAATCCCAGCCAACCAGATTATGTCAGAAACCCTAATGGGTCATTAGCCAATTAAAAACAGGTCATCCAGAAACCCTAGCCGCCAGACCCAGGTCGACACCCAGGTCGACACAATAGTCGACCTGGGGGGGGGGGGGCAGGTCGACACTATAGTCGACACCTGCCTGGGCGGGAATTTTTCCCGCCCAGCCCGCTTCTGCACTTTCTGTTTGAATTTTAAATTTCCTGCGAGCTGTTTTGAATTTTCAGAAATTTCCGATGGCCATAACTTCTTCATACGAAGTCCAAATCACGCAAACTCGGACTCTATTTCAACTAGAATTCCGAGACGAACACAATGGCGCAACCCGTTTCCCACAATTCTCACATCTGAGATGAGTTATTCTCTAATTTGTGAATATTAAAATTAATTGAATTACGGGGTGTTACAAAGCGCATTTAGTCTATCTTGCCTTATCATACCTTATGCTTATCCTATGTCATCTTGTTATCCTTGTTCTCACGGTATTGTCTTATATTCAGTTTGTTCATGTCATAGTGATTTTGCCTGTTTATATGCTGAAAGTCACTGGACCTACCAGACTTATGTCTGACCTAGTGTAACACCCCGTGTATTCTATAACAGTGAAATTCACAAATTAAAGTATAATTAATTTCAAATCAAAGAATTAAGGGAAACGGGATACGCCATTGTGTTCGTCTCGAAAAAATACGCAAAATAGAGTCCGAGTTTTCGAAAAACGGAGTCTGTATGAAGAAGATATGGCCTCCGGAAGTTTCAGAATTCAGGTTAAAATTCAAACAGACGAAAAAAGCTCAGAAAAACAAGTTTATAATTCAAATCGGGCCCAATTGGCCAGGGCGGGAAAATTCCCGCCTAAGGCACCCAGGTTGACTTGGCAGTCGACCTGGGGCTAGCCAGGTCGACTGGGCAGTCGACCTGGGTAACCCGTGTCGACTGCCAAGTCGACACGGTGTCGACTGGGCTGTCGACCTGGCCCCAGAGCCAGGTCGAACCCAGCCCACCCTGGCTGGCCTGGTCTATGTTTGGTCGATTTTCTGAGCCTTGCCTTGTCACTAGGGCTAGGTGTCAGCTCCGGATTGGCCTCTCCTTCAAACGAGCGGCTATTATTGAATCAAGCTCCATCGACGGTCTAAAACAACTCACAAACATTATAAAAAGGACCTAAGACATAGCCTAAATCATACTATCTCATTTTAGCCTCAGGCCGCCGCCATTAAACCTAGAGCTCTGAATTAAAAATACAAAGAATAAAATTATAGAAGATAGAGGACGATTCTTGAAGGCTACAACTAGAAGCTACAACAACTACGACGCTTTAGACAACGAATTTGGGACTATTTGATTTGGGATTTTTATTTGGGTTATTTGCTTCATATTGTAAGTTCTATGTTACTTTTTAGGCAAAAACGCTAAAACAATATGGACATGCCATGAATTGAAACCGGATTTAGGAACTATTGTTAATCCATTGTTTATATTGTTTATCTTTGAATTATAATTTGGAGATATTGCTATGGCAACTTTGCAAGTTAAACTTGTCATGATTTTGATGTTGTTATGAATCACTTGGGCTTAATTGTTTGGCAAGTTGGACTAATACATGTCCATGGAATCACTATGTTTATTGAAATCTTTATGTTGATTAAACCATGCTTATGATGCTAATAAAACCATGGCTATGACTATTGATGGAATTATGCCTGTGATGTTAATATACCCATCATGATTAATGGAAAATTGGGTATTGCTAAGTTATGATGAAAAGTTGGAATCATTATGTCTACAACGTTAGTTGAGAATCATTATGTTAAAGATGCTAAATTGGAATCATTATGTCTATAATGTTAGTTGAGAATCATTATGTTAAAAATGCTAAATTGGAACCATTATGTTTATAATGTTAGTTGAGAATCATTATGTTAAAAACGCTAAATTGGAATCATTATGTCTATAAGGTTAGTTGAGAATCATTATGTTAAAAATGCTATGTTGGAACCATTATGTTTATAATGTTAGATGAGAATCATTATGATAAATTGGAATCATTATGTCTATGAGAATTATTATGTTAAAAATGCTAAATTGGAATCCACTATGCCTATTAGCATTACTATGCCTTTAATGTTTCATGTTTATAATAAAATTATTATTATGCCCGCAATGATTATTATGCCTATGATGTAAAGTTGAAATCATCATGTTAAATTAAGTTGGAATCATTACTATGCCAAGTTATCATCATACTAGTATTGCAACCATGTGATATGTTATAGCCTGTTTATTATGCAAGTGATGTTGGAATTGTCACATATGCCTATCACATGTTTGGTGTTATTCCCCTTTATCTCTTGAATTGTTTATGCTTGTGAACGAAGTACGTTTTATATACGTTGGGGATACGATTGGGTAGAATAGGCAAAACTTGAATTAATTATAAGCATAAACTGTGAAATTTGGCATAAGTAGAACATGAAATATGGCACGAAAACTTGACTTGAACATGCCATAACTTGACTTTAAACATGCCTTAGTTGGGCACGAAGTTGACATAAGAACATGATGTGGAAATAGCAAAATCTGATAAGAACATGGGCATGACTTTAGAAAACAAGAAGGTGGCCAACTCGAGGTTGGGTTGAGTTTGTAGTGTAAATCTGCACGGAACCGCCCGGCAAATCCAGTTGCTACAAACAATAGGATCCAATGTGGGTAGTTGGTCACATCGCGCTTGAAACCCGAGGTTGGGTTGAGTTCGTAGCGTCAACCTGCCCGGAACCGCCCGACAAATCCAGTGGCTACGAACAACAGGATCCAATGTGAGTGGTTCGGTGCATTAACGAATCAATTAATGCCAGTTAGGGTTAAGTCATGAACATGAAAAGACAACTTAACCAACTTGAACACGATTTGTAGGGCTAAGTCATGAACTTGAAAACGACAACACTTAGCCAACTTGACATGACACGTAGGCGGGTTAAGTCGCGAACTGAAATGACATACTTAACCACCTTGACATGACTAGACTAGAAAAGGATTAAGTCACGAATTACATGACTTAATCTGTTAGGAGGGTTAGGTCACGAATTACATGACCTAATCTATTAGGCGAAACCCTAGACACGACCCCTTTCAGCAGTAACCGTCTAGAAGTATCAAGGTACCCTGGGGCTAGGCCGGGTGGGGCACGATTACTGGGCTGATTGTAAGAGGTGAACGACGGCAGTGGGGTACGCCAGTGTAGGTTCGGCGGACTACGATCGTGCACGTATCCGGGGCAGACACTGGGTATCCGTAGATTTATCTGTGCATCTTGAATCGTGTCAGGGGTTGACACCCTAGGGCTGATACACCTGAAGGTGGACCCAGCACAGGTGACTACATTCGTGATTAGCCATATGACACGGACACTTGACGAGCTAGAACTTGTAGGGAGCCGGTCGACTAGATAATCGCTCCATAGGACCCCGTACTTGGGTCAGACCTCGTTTCAGGGTCATTTCATGACACTGGGCCGTGGGATTTATTTCGTGATTAACTTGTGACATGGGCTTAGTATACTAGTGAAGTCGATGCAACGGATCTCGAACATGTGATGCTTTACTTGACTTGTCTTGACTTATCCTGATCACCTTAGTCTATCTTGTTCACCTTGACACTATTCTTAAGTTTAGTTCCAGTTCATACATGACAGGTTGTTTTAACCGTTTTTACACTGAAAGTCACTAGAACTTACTCAGTCTTTATGACTGACCCTTTTCCTTTCGCCTCTTTTCCTTTCGTTCCCCCCCCCCCAGGTTCTCAGGGAGGGAATACCGCAGCTTGATCAGTTTTCACATCCAGCTTGAAGAGAAAGAATGTATTGCTTGGATCTTTTCCGTTTTGGACTATGGCTTTGGACAGCAATTAGGGGACTTTTGCAGTTTATTTATGTTTTCTTCATGCTTCTTTAAATAATGTAATCAAGACAGTTATGATTTTGTGAAGTATTATGGCATGGTTTGTGTAACACGTATTTTGAAGAAATAAAAGTTGTTGTTTTCCGCTGTTCAAAAATATGTGTTATTATATCTGTCTTGTATATCTGTGACTTATACTTATAAACCTCCACCAAAATTAGGGCATTCCCTTTGTGAGTGACCCTGACGGAGGTGGGGTGTTTCACTTGGTATCGTAGCATAGGTTTACCAGATAAGATAAAAAGTTTTGAAAATGTATTTTCAAAAGAAAATTTAAAGAAGCATTTTTAAAGGATAAAATATTATATTATTTTAAAAAGGCAAAGTCCCCCAAAGCCATAGGTACTATCTCTTATCCTTCGTTTTGAATCTATCCTTCTTGTTTCAGCATGTCCGAAGAACTTAACTTGCCAGAGGGTGTACCAATACCTGGTTGGTTTAGACGATTCTTAGAAGCAAGGGCCACCCAGCCAGGTCCTACCGTTCCTCCTCCCCCAGCTGCAGCAGCACCTCTTCCTCCACCTCCTCCACGGGGAAACACTTTTGCTAAGATATGTAAAGATTTTAAGGCTATAGGAGGAAAGGACTTTCATGGAACTGAGTCCTTCGTGGCAGCTAGGAATTGGTTAAAGGAAACCGAGGACTTATTCGTCATCTTTGAGGTAGAAGATAGGCAGAAGGTACAACTGGCAGTGTGGCTACTAAAAGGTGAGGCTTCCTACTGGTGGGAAGTCACTAATGCAGAAAGACCAGTGGAAACATGGGAGGACTTTAGGGCAAGGTTTGAGGCTAAATTTCTCTCAGAAGCTGAAAGGAGTCTTCAGTTGGAAAAATTCTTATTTCTTAAGCAAGGGAATATGATAGTCAAAGAGTATGTTAATCAATTCGATGAGCTGGCTAGGTTCGGACTGGACCTAGTCAACACCCCGCACAAGAAGGCTCTCCGCTTTGTCAAAGGGTTGAATGAGCCATTACACAGTTTGGCCATGACCCATATACCCATGGGAGCTACGTACGAAAGGTTGGTGCAGATGGCATTGCTGAACGAGGAAGATAAGGGCAAGAAGGAGACAGAGGCAGAAAACTCTCAAGGGAAGAGAGAGGTTAAGCCCAACGATTCTAAGAATAAGAAGGTAGACTCCGAGAAAGGAGGCAAGAACAACAACTCACGTGATAAAAGGAAATGCAATTACTGTGGTACGGAAGGGCACATAGCCAAGGATTGTAGGAAGAGGAAGAGAAAACAAGGTGAATGTTTTCATTGTGGGAAGACTGGACACATCAGCAAAGACTGCCCCGAGAAGCAGACGGGACCTTCGGGCGGTACATCGTTAACCTATTCTAGATGCTTTGTTTTATCTTATTTCTCTCCTCGATCCTATCTTGAGAACCATAGTTAGAATCTTTTTGGATGTAAACATGTAATTGAAACATGTTATGATTGCGAAATGGTTGCAAGTGGTCGCAAGTGGTTTCTCGTGGATGCATGAATACACATTAGGCACTAGATCGGCTCAGACACATTTTCATGTTGCATATGCATGAGTGTTTATTTTGGAAACTTGGTTGTGCTATCATTTGGTTGTTGCATATGATTGAATGTTCGAGCACTCATGTAGAAATTATGAATTATAATAGGAAAAATTTGCATACATATTGGATTCATTTCACTAAACATATCTTGCATTTATAAGATCAATCAGGCCTGATCATTAGCATTAGCTAAGGAACATATACACACACTTCGCATATGATCATAAAGCATTAGAAGTCTTTTAAGGACAATGGATACTCGTGTTTGATGGATGAGTAGATGGATGTTTGGATGTTAGGATATATATTTTTCCTAAACTTGAAGATTTCGGGGACGAAATCCTTTTAAGTGGGGGAGAATGTAACACCCCGTGTATTCTATAACAGTGAAATTCACAAATTAAAGTATAATTAATTTCAAATCAAAGAATTAAGGGAAACGGGATACGCCATTGTGTTCGTCTCGGAAAAATACGCGAAATAGAGTCCGAGTTTTCGAAAAACGGAGTCCGTATGAAGAAGATATGGCCTCCGGAAGTTTCAGAATTCAGGTTAAAATTCAAACAGACAAAAACAGCTCAGAAAAACAAGTTTAAAATTCAAATCGGGCCCAATTGGCCAGGGCGGGAAAATTCCCGCCTAAGGCACCCAGGTCGACTTGGCAGTCGACCTGGGGCTAGCCAGGTCGACTGGGCAGTCGACCTGGGTAACCCGTGTCGACTGCCAAGTCGACACGGTGTCGACTGGGCTGTCGACCTGGCCCCAGAGCCAGGTCGAACCCAGCCCACCCTGGCTGGCCTGGTCTATGTTTGGTCGATTTTCTGAGCCTTGCCTTGTCACTAGGGCTAGGTGTCAGCTCCGGATTGGCCTCTCCTTCAAACGAGCGGCTATTATTGAATCAAGCTCTATCGACGGTCTAAAACAACTCACAAACATTATAAAAAGGACCTAAGACCTAGCCTAAATCATACTATCTCATTTTAGCCTCAGGCCGCTGCCATTAAACCTAGAGCTCTGAATTAAAATACAAAGAATAAAATTATAGAAGATAGAGGACGATTCTTGAAGGCTACAACTAGAAGCTACAACAACTACGACGCTTTAGACAACGAATTTGGGACTATTTGATTTGGGATTTTTATTTGGGTTATTTTCTTCATATTGTAAGTTCTATGTTACTTTTTAGGA
Source organism: Allium sativum (assembly GCA_030737875.1). Taxonomy (NCBI): domain Eukaryota; kingdom Viridiplantae; phylum Streptophyta; class Magnoliopsida; order Asparagales; family Amaryllidaceae; genus Allium; species Allium sativum. Next base: position 789,812,939 of record CM060919.1, on the reverse strand, counting down.
AAAAACGCTAAAACAATATGGACATGCCATGAATTGAAACCGGATTTAGGAACTATTGTTAATCCATTGTTTATATTGTTTATCTTTGAATTATAATTTGGGGATATTGCTATGGCAACTTTGCAAGTTAAACTTGTCATGATTTTGATGTTGTTATGAATCACTTGGGCTTAATTGTTTGGCAAGTTGGACTAATACATGTCCATGGAATCACTATGTTTATTGAAATCTTTATGTTGATTAAACCATGCCTATGATGCTAATAAAACCATGGCTATGACTATTGATGGAATTATGCCTGTGATGTTAATATACCCATCATGATTAATGGAAAATTGGGTATTGCTAAGTTATGATGAAAAGTTGGAATCATTATGTCTATAACGTTAGTTGAGAATCATTATGTTAAAGATGCTAAATTGGAATCATTATGTCTATAATGTTAGTTGAGAATCATTATGTTAAAAATGCTAAATTGGAACCATTATGTTTATAATGTTAGTTGAGAATCATTATGTTAAAAACGCTAAATTGGAATCATTATGTCTATAAGGTTAGTTGAGAATCATTATGTTAAAAATGCTAAGTTAGAACCATTATGTTTATAATGTTAGATGAGAATCACTATGATAAATTGGAATCATTATGTCTATGAGAATTATTATGTTAAAAATGCTAAATTGGAATCCACTATGCCTATTAGGATTACTATGCCTTTAATGTTTCATGTTTATAATAAAATTATTATTATGCCCGCAATGATTATTATGCCTATGATGTAAAGTTGAAATCATCATGTTAAATTAAGTTGGAATCATTACTATGCCAAGTTATCATCATACTAGTATTGCAACCATGTGATATGTTATAGCCTGTTTATTATGCAAGTGATGTTGGAATTGTCACATATGCCTATCACATGTTTGGTGTTATTCCCCTTTATCTCTTGAATTGTTTATGCTTGTGAACGAAGTACGTTTATATACGTTGGGGATACGATTGGGTAGAATAGGCAAAACTTGAATTAATTATAAGCATAAACTGTGAAATTTGGCATAAGTAGAACATGAAATATGGCACGAAAACTTGACTTGAACATGCCATAACTTGACTTTAAACATGCCTTAGTTGGGCCCGAAGTTGACATAAGAACATGATGTGGAAATAGCAAAATCTGATAAGAACATGGGCATGACTTTAGAAAACAAGAAGGTGGCCAACTCGAGGTTGGGTTCAGTTTGTAGTGTAAATCTGCCCGGAACCGCCCGGCAAATCCAGTTGCTACAAATAATAGGATCCAATGTGGGTAGTTGGTCACATCGCGCTTGAAACCCGAGGTTGGGTTGAGTTCGTAGCGTAAACCTTCCCGGAACTGCCCGGCAAATCCAGTGGCTACGAACAACAGGATCCAATGTGAGTGGTTCGGTGCATTAACGAATCAATTAATGCCAATTAGGGTTAAGTCATGAACATGAAAAGACAACTTAACCAACTTGAACACGATTTGTAGGGCTAAGTCATGAACTTGAAAACGACAACACTTAGCCAACTTGACATGACACGTAGGCGGGTTAAGTCGCGAACTGAAATGACATACTTAACCACCTTGACATGACTAGACTAGAAAAGGATTAAGTCACGAATTACATGACTTAATCTGTTAGGCGGGTTAGGTCACGAATTACATGACCTAATCTATTAGGCGAAACCCTAGACACGACCCCTTTCAGCAGTAACCCTCTAGAAGTATCAAGGTACCCTGGGGCTAGGCCGGGTGGGGCACGATTACTGGGCTGATTGTAAGAGGTGAACGACGGCAGTGGGGTACGCCAGTGTAGGTTCGGCGGACTACGATCGTGCACGTATCCGGGGCAGACACTGGGTATCCGTAGATTTATCTGTGCATCTTGAATCGTGTCAGGTGTTGACACCCTAGGGCTGATACACCCGAAGGTGGACCCAGCACAGGTGACTACATTCGTGATTAGCCATATGACACGGACACTTGACGAGCTAGAACTTGTAGGGAGCCGGTCGACTAGATAATCGCTCCGTAGGACCCCGTACTTGGGTCAGACCCCGTTTCAGGGTCATTTCATGACATTGGGCCGTGGGATTTATTTCGTGATTAACTTGTGACATGGGCTTAGTATACTAGTGAAGTCGATGCAACGGATCTCGAACATGTGATGCTTTACTTGACTTGTCTTGACTTATCCTGATCACCTTAGTCTATCTTGTTCACCTTGACACTATTCTTAAGTTTAGTTCCAGTTCATACATGACAGGTTGTTTTAACCGTTTTTACACTGAAAGTCACTAGAACTTACTCAGTCTTTATGACTGACCCTTTTCCTTTCGCCTCTTTTCCTTTCGCCCCCCCCCCCCCCCAGGTTCTCAGGGAGGGAATACCGCAGCTTGATCAGTTTTCACATCCAGCTGGAAGAGAAAGAATGTATTGCTTGGATCTTTTCCGTTTTGGACTATGGCTTTGGACATCAATTAGGGGACTTTTGCAGTTTATTTATGTTTTCTTCATGCTTCTTTAAATAATGTAATCAAGACAGTTATGATTTTGGGAAGTATTATGGCATGGTTTGTGTAACACGTATTTTGAAGAAATAAAAGTTGTTGTTTTACGCTGTTCAAAAATATGTGTTATTATATCTGTCTTGTATATCTGTGACTTATACTTATAAACCTCCACCAAAATTAGGGCATTCCCTTTGTGAGTGACCCTGACGGAGGTGGGGTGTTTCACCTAGTTTTGTTTCGCCTCTTTTCTTCCATTCCCCCTTCCCCTCGGTTCACGGGGAGGAAATGTTACCACTTAGCTCAGTTTTCTTTCCAGGCTCGAAGATAGTCGATGTATTGCTTTGGACTCTCTCTTCCACTGTTGTGGCTGGTTCACGCTTTATTGGGGAATATCATTGATATTTTTATGCTTCTTTTATACTTGGAAGTTTTTGAATCAAGACAGAATTTCTATGTATTACTTTTAAGTATGTTCGAGACAATTGTTGTAAAAGCTTGACTGAATTAAGTTGTTTATAAAATGACTTTATTTTCTGCTTCTTTATTTGTCTGTCTTGTAATTTATCTGCATCTTTTACCTTAAATGCTCCACCAAAGTTAAGGCATTCCCATTGAGAGTGACCTTAACGGAGGTGGGGTGTTTCACTTGGTATCAGAGCTGAAGGTTACCGGATCAGATAAAAGATTTGAAAAATTATTTTCAAAACGGTTTTAAAAGAAGCATTTTTAAAAGAAAAGTTTTGTTTTAAAGACATATTCCCCAAAGCCGTATGCACTATCTTTTGATCCTCTGTTTAAATCCTTGTTTCCTTCTTTCCTGAGTCTCCGGGGCTCCTGGCTTTCTAGGAGGTAACCTCATCGCGGCATGGTTCCGTAGGCTTGATGAGACTATGATACCTATCAAAGGGCGAAGAAGTGCCCAACTTCAATCTATAGTCGCAGTAGTTTCACCTACGGCTAATTTTCTTTCAAGCTTTGTAGGATTTTCCGTACGATGGAGACATCTTTCAAGAGACATGTCAACAAGTTACACAAGGATGGCAAAGATGAGAATGAGGGAGTTTGGCTAAGGAGCAAAGCCTAAGGATGAAGAACTCGTGGATATAGACTTCGTTCACAAAGGAGGGGAGGAAAAAATAGAAAAACCTAAGACAAGAGGAAGTATCTTTATTATGGTATAACGGGTCATATAATTAAGGACAAGGGCAAGAACAAATGACAGGATTTTCAGGAGGGCAAATGCATGCTCTCACCGCCAGCATACCTGAGAGTGGAAGTAAAGTTTCTGTTGAAAAAGTCTAGTTTTTCTTTTGGTCATCCCGTTAGTACTCTTTTTAGCGCTTCACATTCGTTTATATCTGCTTCCATAGTTGAGTCTTTGCACCTTAGTACTTGTATCGTAGAAGATCCTATTATTGTCTCAAATCCAGTTTGTGGTTCGGCTCATTTATCTTTGGTTTGTGAGGATTTGAAGTGCTTATGTTTCCGGGTTTCATGGGCTATGGGTTGATTCTAGGCATGGATTGGTTAGCTAGTAATTGTGAAAGGAGGGAAGTTAGACTTTCGACTTGCCTCTGGAATACCCTCGAGATTTCGTGCGATCCTAAGGGATCAGTTTGTCTTAGCTACCTAGAATCACTTTATGCATCTATCGACGATTTTTGATCTGTTGGAGTAGTCCATGAGTACGCAAGATGTTTTGATTAGGGTAGGGGTTTTCCTCCTAAAACTCGAGACAGACGTCCGCATATATCTAGTTGACAATGCAAAGCCCGTTATGCGATCAACGATGGTTTTGGAGCAAGATTGGCGAGGATAGCCAGAGTCGGTTAAGTGCTCAATTGTATGGTTGTTTTTCTAGTATCATCTCACATAGATCGTCCAAATTCGGAGGAGGTATTCCTTGGGTGCTTGTCTGATATTGGTTTAGGCCTTTGGTGCTTGTACTTGAGGGATGCCAAGTTCGACTAGGATGGTTTGCGTGAGAGATGTAGACCCTCATATTTGTGACATGATGGATAAGTTAAGTAGAAGAGAGACCTCTAATCATCATAGTATATACACTTGGTATCATGGTTAACATATGTTTATCTTGGAAAGATAGTTCGACTACAATGGATACCCTCTAGCATAGTAAGTGATCGAGGTCCTATCTTTACTAGTGGGTTTTGGAAATGGAGGTCAAGAAGCTTCGCAATCATGAAGTTAAATTAGTTATGGTCCAGTGGAGTGAAGCTAAAGAAGATGTGATTTAGAAGACTAAAGACTAGATACGCGCATCATACCCTTTTTGAGGGTATATCCTTGATTCCACTTTTTCTGTAATATTTATTTGCATGTTAGTCTTTATCTTCTAAGTATATCCTCTCGGTCCTATCCTCGATCCTTAGGTAGAAGCCAATGGATGTAAACATGAGTTTGAGACATATTATGTTTGGTTGATGCAAGTGGTTGCAAGTGTTTGCTAGTGGTTGCTCGTGGATGCATATACACACATTAGGCACTAGATTAGTTCAGTCACTTTCATATTGCATATGCATATGAATGTATTTGTATATGGATTGAAACTTGATCTGTTATCATATGAATGTTGCATATGTATGAGTGAATATGCACACGTATAGTATTTACATGATTAGGGATATTTGCATACATATTGGATGCATGACACTCTCATGATTCGCATTAAGGAGGTCAACTGGATCAGTAGACCGCCTGATTTTGCACAAGATAAGAAACATATACACACACTCTACATATGTTCATACGGCATTAGAAACCTTTTAAGGACAATGGATGCCTGTGATTGAATGGTTGAGTAGATGGACAATGTATGGTAGGATATATGTTCTTCCTAACTTGAAGATTTTGGGGACGAAATCCTTTAAGGAGGGGAGAATGTAACACCCCGTATTTTCAGTGAACATTAAAGTAACAAATCAAAATATACTCAATTTTTAAAAGAATAATTAAGGGAAACGGGTTACTCCATTGCGTTTATCTCGTAATTCTGCTTGAGATAGAGTCCGAGTTAGCATAAATCGGACTCCGTATGAAGAAGTTATGGCACTTAGAAGTTTCAAGAATTTAAAAATAAAAACCAGCCCGAATTCAAATTTAAAGTTTCGAAATTCAAATCACACACCCGGGCTAGGCGGGAAATTTCCATCCCAGGACCCAGGTCGACCAGGGGGTCGACCTAGGGGTCAACCTGGGTAGAACAGGTCGACCATGGGGTCGACCCCCCCCCCCTTTTCAAGATCCGTGGACATATTCGTTTTTCTGCATTTAGACGCTCATTTTGACCAGATTCGTTGCTCCTAAGCTATTTAAACACCCCCAAACCTCACTTTCTCTCCAAACAGCTTCATTACACCTATATTCTATCCTGATTCATATCAAAATAAATCAAAGACCGGGTTATGCTGCTCAAGCTCTTCATAGAAATCAAGTTTTGGATTCAAGTAGAGATTCAAAGGCTAATTCAACGACTTCAACAACTATTTATAAGAATCAAATCAAATCTAAATTAGAAGAACAATTAGTTTACTTCAAGGGAGAGCTATTCAGTTTCAGAATACAGATCCCAGAATTCAAGACCCTTCTGCAATTTGCAAGTTCACGTTACTTTCAGAAATAAAAGTTAATTGTGATTCTGACATTGTAATAAATCTGGATCTGAGATTATGCATGTCTTTCTATATCCTTTGGACCTATCTCATTGATAATATTATGTCCATTCTATGTCTCTTCTTTCCTTCTTCCCTTTTTGTTTTATAGCCAGGCTACTGCGAGCCTAAGCCAGATCTCATAAGAGATGAACGTACGTTGGAAATAAAATTGGGCATAAAATATGACTTGGACATGACCAGCGCTAAAATTTGGGAAAAGTATTAAATTGTGTATAATTGAGTTGTAACTAATTTGAGGACATAACAAATGTATTCAAAGCATAAAGTAATGGACATATGACTTGAGATTTGAGGCATAAAGTATTGGACATATGACTTGAGATTTGAGGCATATAGTATTGGACATATGACTTGAGATTTGAGGCATAAAGTATATTGAACATATAACTTGGGATTTGGGGCGTAAATCGAACTGTAAACATGTAAATCCAAGTTAATTTCAGATTAAAACACCTAATAGTGATTTTGGCATGTACTGAAATAGGTCTAAGTCCATAATACAAATCTTTCTGATTAGTTCCTATCTTTCTATTGAATCAATGATTTACATGCCTAGGAAGTTATTATTCAATCATGCCTAGCTTTGTTGGACATCTGATATATAATTCTTTCTAGGTTCATGATATTATTTATATCAGATCTATATGTCTATGAGGTTATTTCTGTCGGTTTGTTTCAGATCTATCTTTGTTATACCCCAACTCTAACAGGTCTGTAATCCTCTTAGGTCCAAAATATTTGACAGATCTACCATTTTAATGTCTGTTTATGTTCCTCTTTCGTTCCCTTTTATCTTATGAATCTAGATTAACCTCGAATCTAGACTGAAACTTATTATACGCGCGATTGGAAAGCGGGGGTAATGGGGGGATAGTCTATGTGGTAATGGTGGAACATAATTTTGTAACTTATGATTTGGGGCATAATTTGTCTTTGTTGTGAACTTGGGGTAAATTGAAATATTAAATCTAGATTTGGCGCAAACTGTAAATTGGAATATAAATTTAGATTGGGCGTAAAATGTAAATTGGAACATTAAATCTAGATTTGGCCTATCTATTGATTTGGGACGCCAAGTATAATGAATATTGTAATTTTGGGGCATGAATATTATTACAAACTTGAGAAGGTTAGGTGTAGCCTATTTTGAGTAATAACTCGAAATAGAACTTGGAAGCCATAACATGCAATTAGCTTTGTTGGGCATAACTTGAGAATTGAAATATGACTGATTGGGATAATTAGTATATAAATCTAGACTTGGACATTTATGGAAAATGTGCAATAAGCGGAAATTGACAACAACTGTGAATAATTTACATATAAACTGTAAATATGTAAATATGTGAAAAGAAGAACATGCCTAACCCGAGTTTAGATTGAGTTGTGGTGTAAAACTGCCCGGAACCGCCCGGCACATCCAGTAACCACAACAACACCTATCTAATGTGAGAGGTTAGTGCATCATGCCCAAGAAAAACCCGAGGTTAGATTGAGTTGTGGTGTAAAACTGCCCGGAACCGCCCGGCACATCCAGTAACCGCAACAACACATATCTAATGTGAGAGGTTGGTGCATTAATAAATCAATTAATGGTAATGAACAAGATGAATGAGTAAGGTTAAGTTCATATGAACACTTAACCAATATAACTTGATTTATGGTAAGATTAAGTTAAAACAAGAGGGCAACACTTAACCAATATAACTTGATTTGTGGTAGGGTTAAGTTAACACAAGAAGGAAACACTTAACCAAAGTAACATGACAAGTAGGTGGGTTAAGTTAACTTGAATTGATTGATGACATTTAACCAATACAACATGATGAACACGTGGGGTTAGGTTATCAGGAAAACACTTAACCAATATAACTTGATGAACGAACGGGGTTAAGTTAATGAGAAACACTTAACCAACATGACACAATGACTGGGTAGGTTAAGTTAACATGAATGGACAACACTTAACCAATATGGCATAATGTGCGGGAGGGTTAAGTACATATCGGGTTGGTGGGTAATATTAGTAAATTTAGGCCCATAAACTTAACCGTTAATTAAACATGCTTGAATCGATGGAAGGGTTAAGTACATCTCGTGTAGGTGGGTAATATTAGTACATATAGGCCCACAAACTTAACCGTTAAATAAACATGCTTGAATCGATGGAAGGGTTAAGTACATCCCGTGTAGGTGGGTAATATTAGTACATATAGGCCCACAAACTTAACCGTTAAATAAACATGCTTGAATCGATGGGAGGGTTACCTACATCTCATGTAGGTGTGTAATATTAGTACATATAGGCCCACAAACTTAACCGTTAAGAAAACATCATAGAATTGGTGGAAGGGTTAAGTACATCTCGTGTAGGTGGGTAATATTTATATATATAGGCCTACAAACTTAACCAGTTGGAAACCCTAGTAACGGGGACCCATTTCTGCAGTAACCCACATAGATGTATCATGGTACCCTGAAACTAGGCAGGGCGGGGCACGATTACTGGGCTGATTATAAGCGGTCAAAGCAGTGGCAGGGGGTACGTCAGTGTAGGTTCCGACGATTTACGGGCGTGCACGTACTCCGGAGTGGGAAAAAGCAGGCACTGGGTACCAGTAGTTATACACTGTGCATCTTGAATCGTGTCGGGTCATTATCATAAGGATTGATACACCTTATGGTGGGACCAGCACAGGGTATCTACACGCAAGAGAGGGCCGATTGACACAGATACAAGAGAAATTAATACAAGTAGGGAGCCGATCGATAGGGTAGTAAAGGTACATCTACCATGTTCATGGCAATTAGGCTGATTGAAGTGGAATCCTCACGATAGATGTACACCTGAAGGCTACGACAATTACGGGGACTGGGATCACGTTATCATTTTATACAGATTACTAGTTGGGACACTAGTTAGGTGGGGCAGAGATAGATATAGAAATCAGAATAACAAAGTAGTAGCAAAGCAGAGAAAGAGTAGAAGCGCGTTCAGTCTTTCTTGCCTTGTCATACCTTATGCTTATCCTATGTTATCTTGTTATCCTTGTTCTCATGGTATTGTCTTATATTCAGTTTATTCATGTCATAATGCTTTTGCCTGTTTATATGCTGAAAGTCATTGGACTTACCAGACTTATGTCTGACCTAGTTTTGTTTCGCCTCTTTTCTTCCGTCCCCCCTCCACTCCCCCGGTTCACAGGGAGGAAATGTTACCACTTAGCTCCGATTTATTTCCAAGCTCGAAGATTGTCGATGTATTGCTTTGGACTCTCTCTTCCACTGATGTGGCTGGTTCACGCTTTATTGGGGAATATCATTTTTATTTTTATGCTTCTTTTATACTTGGAAGTTTTTGAATCAAGACAGAATTTCTATGTATTACTTTTAAGTATGTTCGAGACAATTGTTGTAAAAGCTTGACTGAATTAAGTTGTTTATAAAATGACTTTATTTTCCGCTGCATTATTTGTCTGTCTTGTAATTTATCTGCATCTTTTACCTAAAATGCTCCACCAAAGTTAAGGCATTCCCTTTGAGAGTGACCTTAACGGAGGTGGGGTGTTTCAGGGTCAACCCCAGCTTGGTTTGTCGACCCAGCGGTCGACACCCCCTTGATGGGGTCGACACCCATAGGCGGAATTTTTCCCGCTCCCTTCCAATCGATTAATTTTGAAATGTTTTGAATTCTAGAACTTGTTTTATTCATATATAACTGGCTTATATGTATACAAACTTTAAACCTTAATAACTTCTTCATACGGTGTCCCATTTACGCAAACCAGGTGTCTATTTTGACCAGAATTCCGAGACGAACGCAATGGTGTAGTCCTTTTCACTTAATTCTGAATATTTATTTAATTATTATTTAATTTATCATCTTTAGTTTTTTTGAAATTACGGGGTGTTACATTCTCCCCTACTCAAAGGATTTCGTCCCCGAAATCTCTAAGTTAAGAAGAATGTATATCCTAACATCCATCACCCATCTACTCATCTACCAATCACAGGCATCTGTTGTCCTTTAAGGCTATTAATGCTTATATGAACATATGCAAAGGTGTGTGTATATGTCCCAATACTAATATGAAAGATCAGGCGAACCACTGATTCAGTTGACCTCCTTAACGCAATGTACGTTAGTGCCATGAATCCAATATGTACGCAAATAATCCTATTATAACATATAAGTTCTATATGTGTGCACAATCATCCATCCAAATGCAACATCCATATGATGGTACACCCACTTTCATCCATTAACAGAGAATAAAAAATGCACACCCATCCATATGCAGTATGAGAGTAATTGAGCCGATCTAGTGCCTAATGTGTGTGTATATGCATCCACAAGCAACCACTAGCAAACACTTGCATCCACTTGCATCCATCAAACATAACATGTCTCAAACACTTGTTTACATTCACGAGATTCCTACTTAAAGGTCGAAGATTCGATCGATAGGAAATACATAAATGATAGAAACAAGCATGAATATAAGCTTTGGAAAGGAAGTTAAGAACATACCCTTGAAAAAAAAGGGTACAAAGCACGAATCTTGTCTTTGGACTCCCAAGTTGCGTCCTCTTGGTTATCTCCCCACTGAAATTTCATCAACTTGACTTATCGATTGCGTAGCTTCTTAACTTCTGGTCCAAGAATACGGGTAGGAACTCGCCTTACTGTCGCCTCCCGTTCCACCTCTACTTCCTCAAGCATACTCGGCTCAACTACTTCTGCGGTATCATGCAAGCACTTCCGTAAATGAGAAACGTGGAAAACATCATGAACACCGGACAATCTCTCTGGTAGCTTTACTATATAGTCCATTTGACCGATCCTTTCTATTATGGGAAATGGCCCTACAAATATTGGTGCCAATTTCCCTACAGATCCAAAGCGAACCACATTCCTTAATGGTGATACCTTAATGAAAACCATGTCTTCCACCTCAAAATCAATGTCAGTCCTTCTCTTATCTGCATAGGATTTTTGCCTATCCTAAACGGTCTTCTTTCGCCGTCTAATAAGATCAATTTTTATGGAAGTTTCTATAACCATATCCAGTCCAAGTAAAAGTCTTTTTGTAGATTCCCACCAAAAAGTTGGTGATCTACAGGGTCGCTGGTATAATGCTTCAAACGGTGTCATGCCAATGCTAGCTTGATAACTGTTGTTATAGGAGAACTCTAATGAAGGAAGACGCTCTTCCCTAGTCCCTCCGAAGTCTAGGATACACAGTCTTAAAAGATCCTCAAGAACTCTGTTCACCCTTTCCGTCTGTTCATCGATATGAGGGTGATAAGCGGTGCTCAAACACAACTGTGTACCTAATGCAAGCTCCTCTAAAATTCACTAGTAAAAATGGCATCATGATCACTTACGATACTGGAAGGTACTCTATGAAGACAGACTATCTCATGAGCATAAAGTGTTGCCAACCATGTCGACGTCCTCTTACTCTTAGCTGGGATGAAATGAGCCTCTTAGTAAGTCTGTATACTATAACCAAAATACTGGTGTTGCCCTTCCTTGATCAAGGCAAACTATCGATGAAATCCATAGAGACGCTCTCCCACTTCCACTGCGGGACCTCCAAAGGATGGAGTAAACCACCGGGATTTTTTTGCTCAGCTTTGACTTGCCGGCAAATCCAACATTGAGAAACAAACTCCACCACATCTTTCTTCATCCCAGCCCAAAAGAAAACCCTCTTCATACCTCTATACATCTTATCACCATCTGGATGAATATTCATCTTAAAATGATGATCTTCCTTTAGGACTATCTTTACCAAACTCCCAACTCGGAGAAAGAAAAGCCTTCCATCTCATCGCAACCACCCTCTATCGTCCGTGGAATATCTACTGAGGTGACTAGAAGTCTCCCATTTACTAAGCCTATCCAAGATGTCTGAAATATGTGGATCCTCTCGCTGTGAAGCTCCTATCTGATCCATAAGAGTAGGTCGCACCTCCAGTGATGCTAATATGCCAGTCAAAAACTTGGTGGAGGGGCTAAAGTCAATAGTCAATATAAACTCCAAGCTTTCCTCTCCACAAACAGAGGACTTAAGGCCACCCTCTACCTACTCAGTGCGTCCGCCACCACATTACCCTTTCCTGGGGTACAAGCAATCTCAATGTCATAAGATGCTAGGAACTCCATCCACCTTTGTTGCCTTAAATTAAGATCCATCTGCAAGAATAAGTACGTGATAAATTTATGATCGGCGTACATCTCGAACTTATTTCCAAGCATATAATGACGCCAAGTCTTAAGCGCGAACACTATGGCAGCTAGCTCTAAGTCATGGGTAGGGTAGTCATTCTCATGAACCCTTAACTATCTAAATCCATAACAAACTACGCTTCCCTATTACATCAAAACCGCACAAAGCCCTGTACCACATGCATAAGTGTATACCGTAAACACTTTATTCCCATCGGGCAAGGTCAAAGACTAGGGATGTTGTCAGAGCCTTCTTCAATCGTTGGAAAGCAACATCACAATATATATCCCATGAAAACGTTAGATTCTTCTTCGTCATCCTAGTGGGTGGGGCTGATATCCTCGCAAAGTCCTTAATGAACTTCCTATAATAGCCTGCTAACCCCGGAAAACTTCTCTCCTCCGTTGCATTATTTGGGATCTGCCAATCTTGAACTGCAACTACATTCACGGGATCTACTGTTATCCCATTTTAGAAACCACATGCCCTAGGAATCTCACATCTTTCCTCCGAAAATGACATTTAGAGAACTTTGCCTTAAACTGGTACACACAGAGAGTTTTCAAAACCTCTCTCAAATTTTGGGCATGCGCTTCCTCACTCTTCAAGAAAAGTAAGATGTCATCAACAAAGACCACAACAAACTTATTTAGAAACTCCCGGAACACCCTACTCATCAGATCAACAAAGTAGGCAGGTGCATTTGTCAACCCAAAAAGGCATAACGAGCCATTCAAAGAAACCATCTGGAGTCCTAAAAGCGGTCTTGTCTATATTATCCACGGCCACTCTCAACTGATGAAACCCCATGGCTAAGTCTAACTGTGAGAAAACAGATGCACCAACGAGTTGGTCAAATCATCTATCCTCGGGAGTGGGTGCCTGTTCTTCTTGGTGAGTTTATTCAACTCTCTCTAGTCTACACATAAGCGAAGCGAACCATCCGCCTTAGCTGTGAATACCACCAGAGCAACCCATTTAGATATACTTTGCCTAATAAACCCTTTCTCAAGTAGCTCCCCAACTTGCTTTCTGAGCTCCCTTCTTCTCTTGGAGCCATATGGCTCACAAGCAATGCAATTGGCTTTGCATTGTCCACCAACTATATACGAAAATCGATTTCGCGCCTCGGAGATAAGCCTTGAACCTCATCAAAAACATTAGGATACTCATGGACTACTGGTACAGATCATAGATCATCAATAGATGCATCAAGTGACTCTAGGAAACTAAGCATGACAGACCCCTTTGGGTTACAAGAAATCTCGAGGGTCCTCCCATGGCAAGTCAAAAGTCTAACGACCCTCCTTTCACAATCCAGAATGGCACCATACATTGCTAGCCAATCCATCCCTAGAATCAATCCATAGCCCATGAAACCAAGCACATATGCGTCGCACTCAAACATTGATGCCTAACACAGAAGCTCCTGCCCTTTGACCTTGTCCTTACTTCTTCGAGCACTCCTTAGAAAAGTGTCCGACCTCTCTACAACTGAAACAAGCATTCTTCCTTCTTTTGCAGTCCTTGATCAAGTGACCCTCGCGTCTGCAATTATGGAACTTCCTCTTATCCTTAGCCTTGTCATTCTTTCCGCCCTTCTTTTGTTGTTGTTGTTTTTGTTGTCCTTTCTTGGACCACACTTTCTTGTTTTGTGTTTCCTCCACTGTAGCTTCTTTCTTTTCGGCTTTATCTTCCTCATGCATCAGTGCCATATCAACAAGCCTTTCAAAAGTTGCTCCCATCGGAATATGGGACATAGCTGACCCATGGAGGGGTTCATTCAGTCCTTTAGCAAACCGCAAAGCTTTCTTATGTGGGGTGTCCATTAGCTCTAACCCAAATCTTGCTAATTGGTTGAATTTGTTAACATACTCTTTGACAATCATGCCACCTTACTTGAGTGCCAGAAACCTTTCCATTTGCTTGCTTTTTTCAGCTTGAAAAAGAAACTTCATTTCAAACCTCTGCCAAAAATCATCCCAAGTCTCCACTGGACGCCCTACATGCATCACCTCCCACCAAAATGAAGCCTCATCTTTCAGCAGCCAAGCGGCTAACTGAATCTTCATATGATCGTCCACTTCAAAAATTCCAAATAAATCCTCTGTCTATTTGAGCCAATTCTTGCCTCTACGAAAGTTTTGGTTCCTCAGAATTGGTTTCCACCCATAGCACAGAAATCTTTGCAGATCTTAGAGAAATTATCTGCTCGCGGAGGAGGATGAGGAACAGTGGGTGCAATAGGAGGAGGAACGTTTGTTGGACCATCGGCAGGCGTCGTGGCCTCTAGATACCTACGGAACCAGCCCGGTATCGTAACTCCCTCATGAATATTAGGTTCCTTAGACATGCCGAAAAGAAAAGGAAAAAGGGATTCAAACGGAGAATCGAAAGATAATACATATGGATTTGGTGAATATGGTTTTCAAAACAGATTTTTTTCTTAAAAATGCCTTTTATTAAAACCTTTTTTAAAAGAATTTTCAAAATCTTTTATCCGATCTGGTAACCTTCAGCTCTGATACCAAGTGTGGCACCCCACGTCCGTTAATGTCACTCATTAAGAGAATGCATTAAGTTTCGTGAAGCATTATAAGTAAACAAAAACAGAAACATTACAAGACAGATAATAAATAGCAGCATAATTTAAAATTTTATTAAGCAGAAAACATCGTAGTTCAAAACATGGTTACATCATATGTATGAAATGCATAAAACCTAGAACAGCAATTTTTAAAACTTACGTCTTATACTTAAAATCATCAAAGTATAATAATAAAGAAGAATAATCCCCAAAGTATAGTCATAGTAGAGAGAGATATGAAATCAAGCAGTACATTTAAGCAGCTCTAAGCAAGATAAAAGTGGAATCCTGATCAAGCTTGATTATTCCCATCCTGAGAACCTAGGGGGGAATGGATGAGAAAGAAGAGGAAACAAAATGGGTCAGAAATAAAATCTGGCGAGTCCAGTTACTTTTAGCATATAATAGGTAAAGTATCATGACAGACATATAAAGTGGAGAGATAGATAACAACACAATAAGGCAGGTATGACAAGGTAAACAGGATAAACATGATAGAATATATTGCGCTTCTCTAATACTTTCTATTTCTCTGCACCAACACTAGTGTCGTATGAACAAGATGATCCCCAAAAGTATAAGATGGTAGACTTAGGCGTACTTCTAGTGAGAGGTTTTACCCCATACAATAATAGGAAGCCCAACATACCGGAGTTACCTCTAAGGATAATAACGGGCTCCTAAACATACCGGAGTCTAGATGTACCCTAATTACTACCCCCAATCGATCAGCTCCCTACTCCGTAGATATCCTGTGTTGGCCTCACAATAGGATGTATCACTTCCTAAAGTGGCAACCCTTCATTTTCAGGATGTGCACAACCATATCTATAGGTATCACGGCGTTTAAACCTCCTTTGTCGGACCCATGCATGCACATGACCCCGTCGGATTGCGCCGCCCACACCGTTCCCCACATTCGGATCTCTTACAGTCAACCCAGTAAGCGTGCCCCGACTCCGATCTAGTTCAGAGTATTCGTTTGATACCTATATATGGTTAACTGACTGAAACGGGTCCCACACTCAAGATGATACAAGATTCCCCAAATGCTTGCGTCCCTACTACTAGGTTTTCCACAGGTTATGCCATACTAGAGTAAAAAGATTGCATAACCCCACAGGTTAAGTTTGTGGGCCTATAAATAAATATTACCCACCAACCCAATATATACTTAATCCTCCCATGTTTTATACAATTTCACTTAAACCCTACTCAAGTTAAATATACAATCCCTATGGATTCAACTAGGTTAAGTATTTAAGTTTATTACCATATTCATTTATGGTTATAATGTGCTAGACCTCTCACATAAAGCCTACAACTTGTGGATGCTGGATATGCCGGTTGGTTCTGGGCAGACTTCTTCCACAAGTCGGGCTTAACCTCGTGTCTTAGCACATTTCGTGTTTATGCACTTAGACTCCTCACATTAGATTCACCACTTGTGGTTGCTGGATATGCCGATTGGTTCTGGGCAGACTTCCACTACAAGTGCAATCTAACCTTGTGTCTAAGCGCGGTTACAATTTCTATTTACTGTAATTCTAGGTATTTCCATTATTAACCAATTATTCCTATGTCATTATAGGTTTTCATGCCCCTTTGCCAAGTCATGTTCATAATGAAGCATATGCCCAAATTAAGGTCTTTAATCACAATTGTGGTTTATGCCCAAAATCTGCATTCATGTATTACATTCAATTTATGCCCAAATTTCCCAATACAAGTTATACCCCAATTTTAACGTTTTCCCCCTCGCTCCCAATTTCACGTGTTCACATATTTCAGCGGCATGCCTAGACTCGAAGGTAGCCTGGCTATAAAAATAAAAAGGGAAAAGAAGAAGGGAAGAGGATAGGAATGAACATAATAAACAAGACTGACATATAATGGCTGAAATAGGTATAGTATGTGACGACCGCCCATAACCCCCGCACTAAACAGGAGGACTAATATGCTAAAGGTGTGCCAGGCTGCTATGGACGATCATCAGAGTAGGTAAACACATCGAAACCTGTCGTAGAACTCACAGCGCATGGATAAAATATAGTAGAACATATACAACAGGTAATAGTAATGAGGTATCATATAGCAAACTTTTGAAACTTTCTCAACATCCAGAAAGATTATCCAACTGATATCAAAGTTTGTACATAAGGCCTCACTACAGCTCTCAAGCAACTCAAACAGCGGAAACAGAAATACTGGATAGTAATAAAACTGGTACGCCAGCCTCCTGCTCGTCATCGCTCAGCTTCCTCGTATCACGAAGCTCCATTACCTGTAACCTGCTACTTAGTCTGCCCATCCACAACCGGATGAACAGCCCAAGGTAATAAGAGGAGACATAAAACCTTGAGTCAGACAATAGTCTTAGTGAGCGATAATACAGCTAACAAACTTCAACAAGAAAGTATATGAGAATGGGTAAATGAACAACTTATCTAACCACATCACCAGAGAAGAACTCAACCTTATCTTCCCCACATCGGACAGTGATAGCCTTTACACCAAGCATTTCAACCATTCATCCATAGAAACCAGAACACCCATTCAATCATACATAACACACATAACATCCAGATTATATAGGTCTCACACAGACAACCCTAATCGAGTTTAACATTCCTCAAGTACTCTCGCCAGAGGCCTAGACCAATATCACTTAAGCACTCAAAGAACATCTCCCTCGACTTTGGATAATCTATGTGAGATAGTACAAACAGAACAACCAATCATCCATGAGTGACTCTGGCTATCACCGCCAATCCTGCTTCGAAACCATCGTTATCGTATGACTAGCCCATATTGCCATCCGTCAAGGGCCATACTCGAAACCCCGGTTCTAGCGAAACTCCATACACCATACAACGAAATGTATTCCAGGCCATACAACGAAACCCAGGGTATTCGACCATACAACGTAATCGTATAACCCTTGCTCTGAGCCCGCTAGAACCCATGATAACGATAATCTCTCGGCCTTCGCATCTCCAATCGCTATCAATCGCGACTGTTCACCAACTCAGGACACTTCAGAGTTGTCATGCTCAGAACACCATAGAGCAATCCTCATCACCCAACTCAAGACACTTTAGAGTTGTCACTACATTCGTTGATCCACCTTGATCAACGAACACATTCACCACTTCGAGCCTTCCTACTTGAACCACCTCGAAGTTAGCACTACCTTTGATCCGAAGTAAGCATCAATCATAAAGATCAAAACAATCCATAGCATCATATCAACTTGCTAGAGAAAGCCAACGACATCACAAAGGCCATTCACCACAGCATTAAAAAGCGCTGCTGAAATTCCATCTCGATTGACCAGGACAAGACCGACCGTCTCATTCAACTTGCTCCTCAAGGATTGACCCAACTTGCTTCTCATCCCAATCTTCATGACCGATCCTCCAAGACTAACAGGTCCTCCCTGAACCATTCCTCCCTGGTCTGGTCTTCCAAAACTTGGTCTCCCAAAACCTGGTCTCCTAAAACCTGGTCTCCCAAACCTGGTCGTCCAAACCTAGTCTCCCAAAACCTGGTCTCCCAAAACCTGGTCTCCCAAAACCTGGTCTCCCAAAAGCTGGTCTCCCAAAACCTGGTCTCCCAAACCTGGTCTCCCAAACCTGGTCTCCCAAAAGCTGGTCTCCCAAAAGCAGGTCTCCCAAAAGCTGGTCTCCCAAAACCTGGTCTCCCAAACCTGGTCTCCCAAACCTGGTTGTCCAAACCTAGTCTCCCAAAACCTGGTCTCCCAAAAGCTGGTCTCCCAAAACCTGGTCGTCCAAAGCTGGTCTCCCAAAAGCTAGTCTCCCAAAAGCTGGTCTCCCAAAACCTGGTCTCCCAAAACCTGGTCTCCCAAAAGCTGGTCTCCCAAAACCTGGTCTCCCAAACCTGGTCTCCCAAACCTGGTCGTCCAAACCTGGTTTCCCAAAACCTGGTCTCCCAAAAGCTGGTCTCCCAAAACCTGGTCGTCCAAAGCTGGTCTCCCAAAAGCTGGTCTCCCAAAAGCTGGTCTCCCAAAAGCTGGTCTCCCAAAACCTGGTCTCCCAAAAGCTGGTCTCCCAAAACCTGGTCTCCCAAAAGCTGGTCTCCCAAAACCTGGTCTCCCAAAACCTGGTCTCCCAAAACCTGGTCGTCCAAACCTGGTGGTCCAAACCTGGTCTCCCAAAAGCTGGTCTCCCAAAACCTGGTCGTCCAAACCTGGTGGTCCAAACCTGGTGGTCCAAACCTGGTCTCCCAAAAGCTGGTCTCCCAAAACCTGGTCGTCCAAACCTGGTCTCCCAAAACCTGGTATCCCAAATGCTGGTCTCCTAAAACCTGGTCTCCCAAAAGCTGGTCTCCCAAAAGCTGGTCTTACGCACAATGGCATTTTCGTAATTATGACAGACCTGATCTAAAACTGCTCCAAACTTAACCAAAACTTCGTCAACCGATTCAAATGACTAAATCAACTCATCCAATTCATCCAATATGACCATAAACATGTTATGAAATCATCAACAACATGAATATGACAATTTCCATCAAAATCATACAAATTAACCAAAAACATGATAAATGAACATATGAACTCAAATATAGATCTAACTTGCATAAACTCATGAAATAACATAAAACTTACCATTTAAATTATCTAGATCAGATCCTAGAATGATTCATATGTAATTTATACTTAACATGGTGTAGATCTAAAGAAAATGACATGAAAATGATGAAATTAACAACATAAAACCCATATACTTGCATGAATCCGAATGAGAGATGTAAATCACTCACCAATTCTTCAAATCGATGCAAAAACAATAAAAAAGCAATCCGGACAGCGAACACTTCGAATCAAACTCCTCAATCCGATGAATTCGCCCTTGAAACGACGTAGATCTAGCCTCTTATGGTGTAGATCTTCGATTTCCCTCCTTGGATTTTGGAATTTTAATGGTGGAAAGATGTTAGAGGAAGAAGGAGATCAAAGCCTCCCCATAAGAGAATGGAAAATGCCCCTTTCTCCATATCTCTTACCCCATATTTATAGCCTCCACCAACCCCCTAATGGGCCTTCTCCAAATCAGCCCATTAGCCTTCCAAAACCTGAACAGCCAACTGAAAAACCTTAAAACAGCGATTTCTCCCAAACCGCTGAACCAAATCCTTAATGTAACCACTCTACGGAAAGAGAATCATTAATTCCTTTCCAATGGCACATGTCTCACCCTCTGATTCGACATGAGTCAAAAATTATGCCCTGTACAAGATTGACAGGGGCAAAATGGTCACAAACAAAATCGGTAAAATTTATGGACATGTCTCACATCCCCATAAGCAACATACTAAAAGATGCGAATGATCCAACCCTCAGGGAATAAAATAAAATTATTTTATGATCTTCCGATACATAAAATGCGGGCTGTTACATTCTTCCCACCTTAAGAATTTCACCCCCGAAATTCCAAGCAAACACAAGCAACCACAACAATTCCGCATGCCTATCATCCATGTGAAGCCAATTCTATTATCCAAACTAGCAACCATCAATCCATGCATCCATAGCCTTATCCTAGCACGCGGAATTCTATCAACAACATGACCGTATACCTCCTAAGCTATTTCGTGTTGTTCCTCTCAAACACGAAGCAGCTTACGAGGTCTCGTAACTACGCACTCAACTTCTAGGTTTTATACTACCCTGGAGAAACCACCCCATTCGGAAATACTCCTCCGAATGAATCCTTTCTCCAAAAGATCGCGAACTCGCACCTCTAACTCTTGCTATTCCTTAGGCGCCATCTGCCTAAGAGGTAAAACGATAGACCTAGCCCCCTCGATCAAAACGATCCTAAACTCATCTCACGATGCGGCGGCAACCCTTTGACCTTGTCAAAGACATCTACATACTCATTAGCGATCAGCACTGATGACGGGTCTTCCTGTGAAATCCCAAGCGAATATAGATAACTCACGAAGACCCCGTCTTCGTGCTTACATCTAATCAACACCTTTCGCCCTTCCACATCCCCGACCCTCACCTCTAGCTTCTCACAATTCACCCTTGCCGCATACTTCTTGAGCTAAACTATGCCCAATATGATCCCAAATCCAGCGGAGATCATCGCATAGACAACCATGACTCGACAAAGCAAGAGCATGCCAAACATACACAAACTAGACAAACCCTCAGCTGGATTGGCCTATTACGCATCTCGGGTTTCAAACCCAAGCGACACACATGCTCATAACGAACAAATGAGCGCAAAGCTGCAGTGTCGAACAACACTCGAACTGAAACACTTTTAACGGAAAGAGTACCTTGCACCACGATACCCTTTCCTTTCTCTTCAACAGTCGGACCCCTCGAAGAAGACGGCACGGCTTCCAAAGCATAAGCCTTCACGATCTGGTTTCCCTTAGCTACTTCCGGACAATCTTTCTTCTCATGTCCAGACTTTCCACACTTGAAGCACTTCTTCTCAGCCTTGGGATTCTTGCACTCGTTAGCAAAATGGCCTTTCTGCCAGCAGTTATAGCAAGTCACTTCACCCTTTTGCTTCTTCTGTCCACTTTCCCCTTCCTGTTGTTGCTGCCTCTTCTTCTTATTGTTATCACCACCCGGCTGTGGTTTCTGATCTCCTTTAGTTGCAGCGACAACATTTGCTTCCTTGGGAAACAAGCTTTCATGGCGAATAGCTTTTTCCACAATCTTCTCAAATGAATCATCAAGATGGTCCACCAGTGGCTTCCCAATATAAGCATCCAAACCCAAGACAAACTTCTCGTTCTTTTGATAGGGTGTATCAATGTATGAACGAGCATATCTAGATAAAGCTTCAAAATCAGAAATGTAGTCAAGCACTGATCTGCCATTCTGCTTCAACTCTACGAACTTCTTGAAGAGAACGGACTTTTGAGCAGTGGAGATAAACTTTGCTTCAAACTTAGCTTGGAATTGCTCCCATGAAATCTCCTCTTCCGGAGTCTCGAGTATAACGGAATTCCACCATTCCATGGCTCTACTCTGAAGCTGCCTTGATGCAAGCTTTCTCTACATTGCATTCTCAATACCCAAGTCTCCAAAGATTCGAACACATGAATCCATCCACCTCTGAACCTCTTCAGTTGGCTCAGTTCCCTTGAATGGTTTCCCTCCTAGAGATGTAAAGTCCTTGCACATCTTTGCAAAATCTACCCTAGGAACTCGCACACCTACATCTACCGTAGCCGCCACTGAAGCGGGTACCCTTCGCATAATTGCTTCTGCCATGGCTTCAAACATGGCCGGGTAATCTGGTTCATCACCATTTCCCCCTCCAGTATTAGCTCTCCTAGCAGCGTGTCTTGATGGCCGTCTACTCATTCTAAGTCTGCAATTTAGAATAGTTAGCCACTTCCAAGAAAACTGCTAAAAGAATACAACCGCTACTACTATATATGCTAATATATATGGTAAACATCCAACTGAAATCTACAAATACGCCTCTCATACGTAACTACGTCTTCGAACTTTAGCCAAAATCGTTGATCAGAGCTCTGATACCAAATGTGACGACCACCCATAAACCCCGCACTAAACAGGAGGACTAATATGCTAAAGGTGTGCCAGGCTGCTATGGACGATCATCAGAGTAGGTAAACACATCGAAACCTGTCGTAGAACTCACAGCGCATGGATAAAATATAGTAGAACATATACAACAGGTAATAGTAATGAGGTATCATATAGCAAACTTTTGAAACTTTCTCAACATCCAGAAAGATTATCCAACTAATATCAAAGTTTGTACATAAGGCCTCACTACAGCTCTCAAGCAACTCAAACAGCGGAAACAGAAATACTGGATAGTAATAAAACTGGTACGCCAGCCTCCTGCTCGTCATCGCTCAGCTTCCTCGTATCACTAAGCTCCATTACCTGTAACCTGCTACTTAGTCTGCCCATCCACAACAGGATGAACAGCCCAATGTAATAAGAGGAGACATAAAACCTTGAGTCAGACAATAGTCTTAGTGAGCGATAATACAGCTAACAAACTTCAACAAGAAAGTATATGAGAATGGGTAAATGAACAACTTATCTAACCACATCACCAGAGAAGAACTCAACCTTATCTTCCCCACATCGGACAGTGATAGCCTTTACACCAAGCATTTCAACCATTCATCCATAGAAACCAGAACACCCATTCAATCATACATAACACACATAACATCCAGATTATATAGGTCTCACACAGACAACCCTAATCGAGTTTAACATTCCTCAAGTACTCTCGCCAGAGGCCTAGACCAATATCACTTAAGCACTCAAAGAACATCTCCCTCGACTTTGGATAATCTATGTGAGATAGTACAAACAGAACAACCAATCATCCATGACTGACTCTGGCTATCACCGCCAATCCTGCTTCGAAACCATCGTTATCGTATGACTAGCCCATATTGCCATCCGCCAAGGGCCATACTCGAAATCCCGGTTCTAGCGAAACTCCATACACCATACAACAAAATGTATTCCAGGCCATACAACGAAACCCAGGGTATTCGACCATACAACGTAATCGTATAACCCTTGCTCTGAGCCCGCTAGAACCCATGATAACGATAATCTCTCGGCCTTCGCATCTCCAATCGCTATCAATCACGACTGTTCACCAACTCAGGACACTTTAGAGTTGTCATGCTCAGAACACCATAGAGCAATCCTCATCACCCAACTCAAGACACTTTAGAGTTGTCACTACATTCGTTGATCCACCTTGATCAACGAACACATTCACCACTTCGAGCCTTCCTACTTGAACCACCTCGAAGTTAGCACTACCTTTGATCCGAAGTAAGCATCAATCATAAGGATCAAAACAATCCATAGCATCATATCAACTTGCTAGAGAAAGCCAACGACAGCACATAGGCCATTCACCACAGCATTAAAAAGCGCTGCTGAAATTCCATCTCGATTGACCAGGACAAGACCGACCGTCTCATTCAACTTGCTCCTCAAGGATTGACCCAACTTGCTTCTCATCCCAATCTACATGACCGATCCTCCAAGACTAACCGGTCCTCCCTGGTCTGGTCTTCCAAAACTTGGTCTCCCAAAACCTGGTCTCCCAAAACCTGGTCTCCCAAACCTGGTCGTCCAAACCTAGTCTCCCAAAACCTGGTCTCCCAAAAGCTGGTCTCCCAAAACCTGGTCTCCCAAAACCTGGTCTCCCAAACCTGGTCTCCCAAACCTGGTTGTCCAAACCTGGTCTCCCAAAAGCTGGTCTCCCAAAAGCTGGTCTCCCAAAACATGGTCTCCCAAACCTGGTCTCCCAAACCTGGTTGTCCAAACCTGGTCTCCCAAAACCTGGTCTCCTAAAAGCTGGTCTCCCAAAACCTGGTCGTCCAAACCTGGTCTCCCAAAAGCTGGTCTCCCAAAACCTGGTCTCCCAAAAGCTGGTCTCCCAAAACCTGGTCTCCCAAAAGCTGGTCTCCCAAAACCTGGTCTCCCAAACCTGGTCTCCCAAACCTGGTTGTCCAAACCTGGTTTCCCAAAACTTGGTCTCCCAAAAGCTGGTCTCCCAAAACCTGGTCGTCCAAACCTGGTCTCCCAAAAGCTGGTCTCCCAAAACCTGGTCTCCCAAAAGCTGGTCTCCCAAAACCTGGTCTCCCAAAAGCTGGTCTCCCAAAACCTGGTCTCCCAAAAGCTGGTCTCCCAAAACCTGGCCTCCCAAAAGCTGGTCGTCCAAACCTGGTGGTCCAAACCTGGTCTCCCAAAAGCTGGTCTCCCAAAACCTGGTCGTCCAAACCTGGTCGTCCAAACCTGGTGGTCCAAACCTGGTCTCCCAAAAGCTGGTCTCCCAAAACCTGGTCATCCAAACCTGGTCTCCCAAAACCTGGTCTCCCAAAACCTGGTATCCCAAATGCTGGTCTCCTAAAACCTGGTCTCCCAAAAGCTGGTTTTACGCACAATGGCATTTTCGTAATTATGACAGACCTGATCTAAAACTGCTCCAAACTTAACCAAAACTTCGTCAACCGATTCAAATGACTAAATCAACTCATCCAATTCATCCAATATGACCATAAACATGTTATGAAATCATCAACAACATGAATATGACAATTTCCATCAAAATCATACAAATTAACCAAAAACATGATAAATGAACATATGAACTCAAATATAGATCTAACTTGCATAAACTCATGAAATAACATAAAACTTACCATTTAAATTATCTAGATTAGATCCTAGAATGATTCATATGTAATTTATACTTAACATGGTGTAGATCTAAAGAAAATGACATGAAAATGATGAAATTAACAACATAAAACCCATATACTTGCATGAATCCGAATGAGAGATGTAAATCACTCACCAATTCTTCAAATCGATGCAAAAACAATGAAAAAGCAATCCGGACAGCGAACACTTCGAATCAAACTCCTCAATCCGATGAATTCGCCCTTGAAACGATGTAGATCTAGCCTCTTATGGTGTAGATCTTCGATTTCCCTCCTTGGGTTTTGGAATTTTAATGGTGGAAAGATGTTAGAGGAAGAAGGAGATCAAAGCCTTCCCATAAGAGAATGGAAAATGCCCCTTTCTCCATATCCCTTACCCCCTATTTATAGCCTCCACCAACCCCCTAATGGGCCTTCTCCAAATCAACCCATTAGCCTTCCAAAACCTGAACAGCCAACTGAAAAACCTTAAAACAGCGATTTCTCCCAAACCGCTGAACCAAATCCTTAATGTAACCACTCTACGGAAAGAGAATCATTAATTCCTTTCCAATGGCACAGGTCTCACCCTCTGATTCGACCTGAGTCAAAAATTATGCCCTGTACAAGACTGACAGGGGCAAAATGGTCACAAACAAAATCGGTAAAATTTATGGACATGTCTCACATCCCCATAAGCAACATACTAAAAGATGAGAATGATCCAACCCTCAGGGAATAAAATAAAATTATTTTATGATCTTCTGATACATAAAATGCGGGCTGTTACATAGTAACTAATAAACATATAGTGATAAAGTTGGGCATAAAGACAAGATAGGCATATAGGAACAGATCTGATGAGCATGTGATAGTAGAACTGATTCCAACATAATAGGGACATCATAAACAGGCATGATGAGATCTAAACAATGAATTAGATCTACAAACAATTGCAGATCTAACATGATAAATAGGTAAAGGCTTAGATCTAGTTCATAGTCATGTCAAAATAACTTAGATACATAGGTTATAAAAGATCTGACATGATTCAAATAGTCGCAGGCTTAGATCCAAGTTATAGTCATGTCAAGATTAACTTTTAATTATTTTGATCTGAAAATAACGTAGACTCATTGTGATTGGATCTAACAAATAGAATTGTAGATGTTGAATCACTGATCTCTAAACTTGAATGACTTGATTGTTGAAGGAGAAAAGGCTTTATTTAATCTGGGCAGAGGCAGCATCTAGTTCTCCATTGTTTTTATTGTGTAAAAACAAGAGAAATGGGGTCTTATTTATAGCCTAAAGCCAATGAACCAATCCAAGAAAGGAGTCCATGTTCAAACAGAAGAATCTGCGCAGATCTGCTGTGAGGGGGTCGACCCCCGTGGTGTTTCGACCTAGGGGTCGACACCCCCTTGATGGGGTCGACACCTATGGGGGGTTTTTTCCTGCTCCCTTCTGGAACTTATTTTATTCACATATAACTGCCTTATATGTATACAAACTTTAAACCTTAATAACTTCTTCATATGGTGTCCGTTTTATGCAAAGTAGGTGTTTATTTTGACCAGAATTCCGAGATGACTGCAATGGCGTAGTCCGTTTCACTTATTTCAGAAAATTTATTTAATTATTCTTTAATTTATCATCTTTAGTGTTGTTAAAATTACGGGGTGTTACATTCTCCCCTACTCAAAGGATTTCATCCCCACAATCTCTAAGTTAAGAAGAATGTATATCCTAACATCCATCACCCATCTACTCATCCACCAATCATAGGCATCTGTCGTCCTTAAAGGCTATTAATGCTTATATGAACATATGCAATGGTGTGTGTATATGTCTCAATACTAATGTGAAAGATCAGGCGAACTCAGTTGACCTCCTTAACGCAATGTACGTAAGTGCCATGAATCCAGTATGTACGCAAATAATCCTATTATAACATATAAGTTCTATATGTGTGCACAATCATCCATCCAAATGCAACATCCATATGATAATACACTCACTTTCATCCATTAACAGAGAAAAAAAATGCACACCCATCCATATGCAGTATAAGAGTAATTGAGCCGATCTAGTGCCTAATGTGTGTGTATATGCATCCACAAGCAACCACTAGCAAACACTTGCATCCATCAAACATAACATGTCTCAAACACATGTTTACATTCATGAGATTCCTACTTAAAGGTCGAAGATTCGATCGATAGGATATACCTAAATGATAGAAACAAGCATGAATATAAGCTTTGGAAAGGAAGTTAAGAACATACCCTTGAAAAGAAAAGGGTACAAAGCACGAATCTTGTCTTCGGTCTCCCAAGTTAAGTCCTCTTGGTTATCTCCCCACTGAACTTTCATCAGCTTGACTTCTCGATTGCGTAGCTTCTTAACTTCTGATCCAAGAATACGGGTAGCAACTCGCCTTACTGTCGCCTCCCGTTCAACTACTTCTGTTGTATCATACAAGCACTTCCGTAAATGAGAAACGTGGAAAACATCATGAATAGCAGACAATCTCTTTAGTAGCTTTACTCTATAGGCCATTTGACCAATCCTTTCTATTATGGGAAATGGCCCTACAAATCTTGGTGCCAATTTCCCTACAGATCCAAAGCGAACCACATTCCTTAATGGTGATACCTTAATGAAAACCATATCTTTCACCTCAAAATCAATGTCAGTCCTTCTCTTATCTGCATAGGATTTTTGCCTATCCTGAACGGTCTTCTCTCGCCGTCTAATAAGATCAATTTTTTTTGGAAGTTTCTCTTACCATATCCAGTCCAAGTAGAAGTCTTTTTGTAGATTCCCACCAACAAGTTGGTGATCTACAGGGTCGCCGGTATAATGCTTCAAACGGTGCCATGCCAATGCTAGCTTGATAACTGTTGTTATAGGAGAACTCTACTAAAGGAAGACGCTCTTCCCTAGTCCCTCCGAAGTCTAGGATACACGGTCTTAAAAGATCCTCAAGAACTCTGTTCACCCTTTCCGTCTGTTCATCGATATGATGGTGACAAGCGGTGCTCAAACACAACTGTGTATCTAATGCAAGCTCCTCTAAAATTCACTAGTAAAAATGGCATCATTATCACTTACGATACTGGAAGGTACTCCATGAAGACGGACTATCTCATGAACGTAAACGGCTGCCAACCAGGCCGTCGTCCTGTTACTCTTAATTGGGATGAAATGAGCGCTCTTAGTAAGTCTTTCTACTATAACCCAAATACTGGCGTTTCCCTTCCTTGATCTAGGAAAATCATCGATGAAAACCAAAGAGATGCTCTCCCACTTCCACTATGGGACCTCCAAAGGGTGGAGTAAACCACCGGGCTTCTTTTGCTCAGCTTTGACTTGCTGTCAAACCAAACATTGAGAAACAAACTCCACCACATCTTTCTTCATCCAAGCCCAAAAGAAAACCCTCCTCATATCTCTATACATCTTATCACCATCTGGATGAATAGTCATCTTAGAATGATGGGCTTCCTTTAGGACTATCTTTAACAAACTCGAAACTCGGGGAACGCAAAGCCTTCCATCTCGTCGCAACCACCCTCTATCGTTGATGGAATGTCTACTGAGGTGACTAGAAGTCTCCCCTTTACCGAGCCTATCCAAAATGTCTGAAATCTGTGGATCCTTTCGCTGTGAAGCTCCTATCTGATCCATAAAAGTAGGTCGCGCTTCCAGTGATGCTCATAAGCTAGGCAAAAACTCGATGGAGGGTCTAAAGTCAAAAGTCAATATAAACTCCAAGCTTTTCCTCTCCAAAAACAGAGGACTTAAGGCCATCCTCTGCCTACTCAGTACGTCCTCCACCACATTACCCGTGCCAGGGGTATAAGCAACCTCAAAGACATAAGATGCTTGAAACTCCAACCATCTTTGTTGCCTTAAATTAAGATCCTTCTGCAAGAGCAAGTACTTGAGAGATTTATAATCGGTATACAACTCGAACTTCTCTCCAAGCAAATAATGGCGCCAAGTCTTAAGCGCGAACACTATGGCATCTAGCTCTAAGTCATGGGTAGGGTAATTCTTTCATGAACCCTTAACTATCTACATCTGTAACATACTACCCTTCCCTCTTGCATCAAAACCGCACCAAGCCCTGTATCACATGCATCTGTGTATATTGTAAACACTTTGTTCCCATCGAGAAAGGTCAAGACTGGGTCTGTTGTTAGAGCCTTCTTCAATCGTTGGAAAGCAACATCACAATCTATATCCCATGAAAACGTCAGATTCTTCTTTGTCAGCCTGGTGAGTGAGGCTGATAATGAACTTCCTATAATAGCCTGCTAACCCCAGAAAACTTCTCACCTCCATTGCATTCTTTGGGATTTTCCAATCTTGAACTGCAACTACCTTCGCGGGATCTATTGCTATCCCATCTTTAGAAGCTACATGCTTTAGAAATCTCATCTCTTTCCTCCAAAAATGACATTTGGAGAACTTTGCCTTAAGCTGGTGCGCACAGAGAGGTTTTCAAAACCTCTCTCAAATGTTGGGCATGCTCTTCCTTTCTCTTTGAGAAAATTAAGATGTCACCAACAAAGACCACAACGAACTTATTCAGAAACTCCCGAAACACCCTCTCATCAAATCAACAAAGTAGGCGGGTGCATTCGTCAACCCAAAAGGCATGACACGCCATTCAAAGAAATCATCTGGAGTAATAAAAGAGGTCTTGTCAATATTGTCCTCGGCCACTCTCAATTGATGAAACCCTGTGGTCAAGTCTAACTGAGAGAAAACAGATGCACCAATGAGTTGGTCAAACAAATCATCTATCCTTGGGAGTGGGTGCCTATTCTTGGTGAGTTTATTCAAATCTCTATAGTCTTCACGTAAGTGAAGCGAAACATCCGCCTTAGTTGCCAATACCACCGGAGCACCGCATTCAGATATGCTTCGCCTAATAAACCCTTTCTCAAGTAGCTCCCCTACTTGCTTGCGGAGCTTCCTTCTTTCTCTTGGAGCCATATGAAGCACAGGCAATGCAACTAGCTTTGCATTGTCAACCAAGTATATACGAAAATCGATCTCGCACCTCGGAGGTAAGCCACAAACCTCATCAAAAACATCAGGATAATCACGGACTACTGGTACATATCGAAGATCATCGATAAATCCATCAAGTGACTCTTGGAAACTAAGCATGACAGACCCCTTTGGGTCACAAGAAATCTCGAGGTCCTCCCATGGCAAGTCAAAAGTCTAATGACTATAACGACCCGGAATTTTGGGGCCAATTTAAAATTTTTATTTTAGAAATTTAAATGGACTTAAATGTTTAAAATAATTTATTTTAAATAATAACGACTAAAAATTAATTTTAAAACGAATAAATTCAATTTAATTATAAAAAGAGTTTGAAACAGCGCTGCAGTTTAAAAATTTGAAATTGAACTTTGACTGACTGTACAGGATTCATTTTAAATCAGAATTGAGTGAAACAAGAAATATTTAAATCTGTTTAATAATATCTTTCTAACGAATCTGAAAAACTAAAATTTCACTTTATAGTTAGAAAGTTATGTCCAGTTTAAAATTTAGAATAGTCGCTGTAGAATTTATATATATTTTAATTAAATATATTGGCCTTGAAAATAGTCATTTTTCAAACGACCTCGGTTTTTGACGGAACCACTTTTGTTGGAACCGGAATGTCAAATTATTGCTAGGTTTCAATTTTCATAATTTTTCGAATTAATATGTGAGCGTGGCAAAGGAAAACGTGTTTTGTCAGTTTTAGTCATTAATCGACTTGAAGATAGCCATTTTTCAAACAGTCTCGGAATTCGACGAAATTAGTCTTGTTAGAACCGTATCGTCAAAACATAACTAGAAATAATTTTTCTGTAATTTTTAGAGTCCGTATGTGGCCCCAGTAATTTAAAATGTACGTTTAAATTTAATAATTAATTGATTTATATATTAAATTTAAAGAAAACATATCGTAACAGCCGAACTGGGTTACGAAACATATTCCATTGTGTCCGGGACGGGGGTTATTAGCTAGGGGCGACATTCGTTGGGCCTGAATTGGAGTTAGTATGAGTAACGGGCTTTTAGTAAATTAATAGATTAAATAATATTATAAATATATGGATTAATTTATTCAAACCCTAAAACCTAAAACATGAGCCGCCGCCAGGAGCTTTTCCAATGGCCAGTATTCACCGAATTAAATCCATTAAGATATACCAATCCAATCGAATTCAAGCAGGAAATCAAAAGTGAAAATTAAAGAGGATTTCGAGCTCTACAATTTCAACGGTCGTGATCGGGTCTGGTGTCCTTAGGCGCTCGAATTTCGGGCTTGAACCGGTGGACTTTGGGGCGGAATTGCGAGCTGGAGGGGAGGCCGAGTTGGCCACGTGGCCAGGTGGGGAGGCGTTGGGCGATGGGCTTCAGGGTGGCCCAGGTGGATCGAACTGTGGTGGGAAGTGGGGTGAGCGGCGCGGTGATTTTGAGGTCGAGGTGGTTGGGTTTTTGGTGGAGCGGTTTACAGACAAAATGAAGAAGGAGGAGTGGAAAGATGATTAAGGTTAATTAAAGTTTAACTATAAATTTATTTATTTATTTATTTAATGATTAAAACTTCGTCAATCCTTAACTTCCTCGTACAGGAACGAAATCTAACGAAACCAGTTGCGTTGCGATCATATTGAAGAACACTACAACATGGAACAAACTAGAACTGAAACAGAGCGAATCAAATTTTAGAGCAAATTCGGATTTGAATCGTACAGAACAAAGCAAGGTGAGATTTCTATTTTAAAATTAAAATTAATTGTTTATTTATTTTATTGTATTCATTCAGTATGAAATTCATGTTGTATGTATATACTCATTTAAATGTTGACTGTGTTGTGATTGTGATGGACGTTTGATTGTGATTGTGTATTCATGTTTATTAGAATTTTGTGTACACGATAAGATCATATTTTATCATTTATATTAGAATAATCAATTTTGTCATATATATTAGAATAATCAATTTTGTCATATATATTAGAATAATCAATTTTGTCATATATGTTAGAAATCAATTTTTGTCATGTATGATAAAAATCAACATTTTTGTATATTAAAAGTGAATTAGACAAAATCAACATTTTCGTATATAGAAAGGATTAAACAAAAATATACAGTAAAAGAGTTGAAATGAGAAAAAAACTATATTTTTATTGTCATTTTGAATCAAATGTTAGAATTGATAAAAATAGAACAAAAACACCGTTTGAGTAGCAAATCTGTCATTAGAATAAATAGGAAGTTGTTTATAAATAAATGTGCATTTATGTGACATTAATAACATAGGAAATTGATTACAAATAAACGACCATTTATTTGTCATTTGAATAACGTAGAAAATTGCTTGCAAATAAATATTCATTTATTTGACATTAGAATTCATAGGAAAATTTACATATAAAATATTATTCTATGTAATATTAGAATTGAAAATTTCATTTTATGTAAAATGTTATATTAGATTAGAAATGACATTTTCATATAAAATGTTGCATTAGAAAAAAAGAAATTACATTTATTTGAAAAATGTGACATTAGCAAAAGAAATAATATTTCTATTTTAAAATGTGGCATTAGATAAAAATAACATTTTTAATGTTAAAGTAAAGGAAAATAACATTTTAGTTACAAAATGTTAAGGTGATTAAAATAAAACTTGATTAGGGATTAGAATAACAATTTTTGGTCAAATTTGGTTAGTGAAATAGAAAATGAACCTTTTTACACATTTAAAAGGATTAAACATTTTTGTATATTAAAAAGGATTAAACATTTTTGTGTACTAAAAGGGATTAAACAAAATGAACATTTGTGTACATTAAAAGGAAGTAGATCAAAATATATAGTTTTGTTTACCTTAAAGGAGTAGTTATAAAAAGGTCACATTTTTAGTATTATATTGTTTCAACTAAAAAGAATACATTTTTAATGGCAAGTTGTTTTCAACTAAAAAGATCATATTTTTGGTATTATATATGGCAAGTTTTTTTCAAGTAAATGAGACATGAGATTTTACCAATTTATGTTTAAAAATAAAGATTACATTTTTAGTGCCATTTTAGTTGAGACAAAAAGATTAGATATAAAAGATTAGATTTTTGTTGTTAAAACTCGATTTATGAAATAAAAATCACATTTTTGTTAAAACATGATTTGTGAAATAAAAGTAACATTTTTGTCAAGACATGATTATAGTAATGGAAGTAGCATTTTTGTTATGAATTGTCCTGTAAGATGGAATTAACATTTTATTATTTTAAATGTTACACTAGAGAAATTTACATTCTCATTATGAAATGTTACAGTAGAGAAATTAACATTTTGATGGGAAAATGTCACATAGGAATAGAACTACATCTTTGCTAGAAAATGTAAATTAGAATAAAGAGTACATTTTTGCTAGAAAATGAATATTGAAAAAAAAGTACATTTTGCTAGAAAAGGAATATTAGAATAAAAAGTACAATTCTGTTAGAAAATGTAAATTAAAATAAAATCATTTTTGTCATATTAAAAGAAATTTAATAGAAATGATATTTTTGTCATATTAAAAGGATGAATTAGAAAGATACATTTTTGTCATTTTAAAGGAGGTGAAGTAAAATATTCATTTTGTCATTAAAATAAATGAGACCAAAAATATACTTTTTGGTCAATAATTAAGATTTAAGATTTTATTGTCATTTCTTAACAATAAAAAGTATTGAAATAGAAGTTAAGATTTTTATTGTCAATTGTACACAATAAAAAAAAGAATTGAAATAGATGTCTGTGATGTTGTAATGTTTGATATGTTAAATATAGGATTAGTATATTCAAACTGAATACTACACTTCCATTTACAAGTCATCCGACTTGTTTATGTGATTGGGTCGATAATTTTTACACATCGCCCAAGTGCACAAATAATTTATTATTTGATAGTTGGATGAAACCCCACATAGGTGTTGGGATGATATCTGATCTACATTAGTCCCAATATTTAGTGTAGAATCCACTTTGGTTGATTTATTGGATGTTTGATAATTATTCATCATACTTGTTGATTTCATGCAATATATGGCTGTTGATTGAGTCACATCCCAATAAAGAATATTCTAGGAAAAATAATATTTTTGAAATATCTTAGAAAGAGAAATATTTTAGAAAAAGATATATTTTAGAAAAATATATTTTTATTGAAATGAACTAGTTATCAACTAGAATAAATCATTAAATTTAGATTTAATGAAGATTTCCAATTTGTTAATATTTAATTGAAATTAAATTAAATAAATTGGATTTTGGGTTTGTCGTGAATAGTGTCTTAAATAACACTGTTCTTAAGCCCTCTTTGAAAAGAATAATCTTTTAATTTAGATTTTTAAAGTTTTCAACTATATTTAGTAATTGAAATAGGATGAAATGTGAGTTGAGTTTATTGTGAACCATGTTTTAAGTGACATGTGTTCTTTAACCCAACTGACAGTGAAAATATGGAATATATAAATCTTTTATTAAGATTTAAATAGATATTTTCCAAAAGTAAAGTTTTCCAATTTAATATATTAAATTGGAATTGAATGGAATTCGAATTAATAATAACCGAGATAAGCTTCTGTAAAAGAAGACCGGTACTACATATGGAATTTAAGAGGCTTTGCCATTATTCCATTTATATTATTGGTCGGATATAGAATTTTATAACGATTATATATTGATCTGATTTCTGTGAAGATTCCGTATTCAATGGAAGATGATTTTGGGTTTACCGTGAACTATGTTTTAAATGACATTAGTTCTTTAACCCAGTTAAAGATAAGATTAATTTCTTAAATTCAAATAACCATTGATTAATGATTTTTGGTATTTAAAACCAAATTTGAGTTTTGATAAATCTTTAAAGAAAAGATTTAAAGGTAGTTTAAAGAATTTATCTTTGATAGAATAATGCGAATATTTTATTAGAAGAATATTCTAAATTGGAATGTGGCGTCAAATGTGTCTTTATAATACTTGATTTTTATTATAAAAATACGCGAATTATTCGGAAAGACCGGGTTTAACCCATTCCGAGTAATTGCTACGACGATGAAGAGTCGAAGATGAAGACGGTGATTTAAGACCGACGATCTTCACATGGAATGGATGTATTGCTACAGAGACCCTAGATGGGAGTAGCTACCTTGAAGGGGCTTCAGTGGTGGCCGTCCGGACTATTGTTGATTGTTCGGATTTGGTTTTCGCTCATACCCAGAGCATAAGCTAGTAAATGGATGCGTGTCTGACATTGGATTTCGTTCCATGTGAATTAAATCGATTTCTGTTAATGTATGTCTGTTTGGTGGTGGAGGATTTATTCTCTACTTAACACCCTGGTATATATTAACAGTGATTGATCGCATGGCACGAATTGTCAATGTGGCA
Organism: Allium sativum; assembly: GCA_030737875.1. NCBI lineage: Eukaryota > Viridiplantae > Streptophyta > Magnoliopsida > Asparagales > Amaryllidaceae > Allium > Allium sativum. The sequence goes on along the minus strand of CM060919.1, from coordinate 789,777,204 downwards.
CGCCAAGATGCAATTGATCAAGGCTTTTGTTGAAAAGCAGGACCTTGTGGGATGATCAGAGTGTAGCCTATTACGGCACGACTTTGTGTATATCGTGACTTCGTGAGCCTCACACCCCGGTATGAGTCAAAAACGGGAGAAGGGACCGTAGGGAGTGCACACGTTTCTTTCTAGTTAGTGGTAGTGTCAGTGCTTAAACTGGCTGGCATTTTACTTATGTGGATGATGGATTTTGAGGCGCCTCGGATTTTTATAGGCCGTTAGTGGTCATATTATAGGTTCAAAGGAACCGGGAAACGTGTGTTCAGGCATAACCAATCCACTGCCGATAGGCGGGGACCGGCCCTACCTCTCCAAGGGTTGCCCATAGCTGTGATCCTGAGGCATTTGCTAGAATGTCTCGAATCAGTGAGGAGCTCCTCTCTAGCCTCGACTCATGATGGAAATCCAATTTCCAGTACGACCTTGCGGTTTTGATTGTAGAACTAGTATAGCGACATAGTAGGATGGGGTACTATGTCGTCTATGATTAATACATTATGATTGAAATTGTTTTTGAAATATATATACCCATAGATATACACACTAATATTAAATCCGTTTTATCATATCAAGCATCTTTTGACCATTATAAGGTAAAACCCTATCTTCTAGTTTGCGTTGCATTGTGTGATGGGACTTGTGTCTTATAATGGTTTCATTTTTCTAAAAAGCATTGTGTTGTTCAACGTTTTACTTTATTTTATGCACTGGCAATCCAATGGAGTAAACCCGTTCCGCGTTAGCGGCGTGGTCCTGTGATTAGCCTTATTATTAGATAAGTTAGGTTGGATTTCTCATACCAGTCCCATGACTGACCTGTAGTTTGTTTCACTGGCAAACTCGGATGCCCTTATTTTCCACATGGGCAGTCGAGTAGCTTTTTGCAGATACATTTACAGGATCTTGATTTACAGCTGAAGCGGTATTCAGAAAGCTCTGTATCCATGTATTCTTTTCAGTTGTATATTTGTAATATTTTTTCCGCTGCTATTTAAATGTAATTTAAAACTCTAATATTATTGTATTTCTATTTTTGTAATAAGTATTCATACTCTATTACATTCTTGTACTCTGATGTAATTGTTGTAATCAGCGATAAAATGTTCTTCAGTTTATGTTCTGATGTGTGTTGTTCTCAAAGCAATCTAAACTTTCCTCCGGGGAAGTTTGGGTCGTCACATGTGGTATCAGAGCTTTGGTTTACAGAGCTCGAGAACAAGACACATTAGAACCGAACGAAAGAATTCATCAGAGATTGGATTAGTAATATCCAATGAGAATAACTCGTTAGAGATAGGATCAGTAGTATCCTGGAACGAGTGTGAAGAGTATTATTTTCTTTAAAATAAAAATGAAAACAAATTTAGTTTTGAAAATTTTGTCTTAAAATACATATTTGAATACACTATATTTTAATGTGGATAATCGAGTTTATAAAGGTTTCGAATATACGAGTAATTAACGGATATTCGAAGTTTTAATATGCTGGATAGATATAGAATCACACTCTAGTCGCTCGGAGATGATTCTGATGATTGCTAGCGTCGTCAGAGTTTATGTTCGAGCCTCGAAAGTGGGATTTCTATATATTTCCATTGACTGGTATGAGAGCTAAAACTTAGTTAGTACACATTGCTGTGATTTGCACAAAAAATATGATTTTTGACTATATATAAAAGTTATATCTATTTAAAAGTTAATCCACTAATCGATTGTTGGTTGTAATGTTTGATTATTAATTTAACTAATTGAACAAATAAATAAAAATTTAAAGTTGAGTTGTTTAATTAAACAACATTAGCTACGTTCCTTTTCGAGGACGAAAAGATTTTAAGTGGGGGCGATTGTAACGACCCGGAATTTTGGGGCCGATTTAAAATTTTTATTTTAGAAATTTTAATGGACTTAAATGTTTAAAATAATCTATTTTAAATAATAACGACTAAAAATTTATTTTAAAACGAATAAATTTAATTTAATTATAAAAGGAGTTTGAAACAGCGCTGCAGTTTGAAAATTTGAAATTGAACTTTAACTAACTGTACAGGATTCATTTTAAATCAGAATTGAGTGAAACAAGAAATATTTAAATCTGTTTAATAATATCTTTCTAACGAATCTAAAAAACTAAAATTTCACTTTATAGTTAGAAAGTTATGTCCAGTTTAAAATTTAGAAAAGTCGTTGTAGAATTTATATATATTTTAATTAAATATATTGGCCTTGAAAATAGTCATTTTCAAATGACCTCGATTTTTTATGAAACCACTTTTGTTGGAACCGGAATGTCAAATTATTGCTAGTTTTCAATTTTCATAATTTTTCAAATTAATATGCGAGCGTGGCAAAGGAAAACGTGTTTTGTCAGTTTCGGTCAAATTTAATCGACTTGAAATAGCCATTTTTCAAACAGTCTCGGAATTCGACGAAATTAGTCTTGTTAGAACCGTATCGTCAAAACATAACTAGAAATAATTTTTCTGTAATTTTTAGAGTCCGTATGTGGCCCCAGTAATTTAAAACGTACGTTTAAATTTAATAATTAATTGATTTATATATTAAATTTAAAGAAAACATATCGTAACAGCCGAACTGGGTTACGAAACATATTCCATTATGTCCGGGACGGGGGTTATTAGCTAGGGGCGACATTCGTTGGGCCTGAATTGGAGTCAGTATGAGTAACGGGCTTTTAGTAAATTAATAGATTAAATAATATTATAAATATATGGATTAATTTATATTCAAACCCTAAAACCTAAAACATGAGCCGCCGCCGGGAGCTTTTCCAATGGCCAGTATTCACCGAATTAAATCAATTAAGATATACCAATCCAAGCGAATTCAAGCAGGAAATCAAAAGTGAAAATTAAAGAGGATTTCGAGCTCTACAATTTCAACGGTCGTGATCGGGTCTGGTGTCCTTAAGCGCTCGAATTTCGGGCTTGAACCGGTGGACTTTGGGGCGGAATTGCAAGCTGGAGGGGAGGCCGAGTTGGCCACGTGGCCAGGTGTGGAGGCGTTGGGCGATGGGCTTCAGGGTGGCGCAGGTGGATCGAACTCTAGTGGGATGTGGGGTGAGCGGCGCGGTGATTTTGAGGTCGAGGTGGTTGGGTTTTTGGTGGAGCGGTTTACAGACAAAACGAAGGAGGAGTGGAAAGATGATTAAGCTTAATTAAAGTTTAACTATAAATTTATTTATTTATTTAATGATTAAAACTTCGTGAATCCATAACTTCCTCGTACAGCAACGAAATCGAACGAAACCAGTTGCGTTGCGATCGTATTGAAGAACACTTCAAAATGGAACAAACTAGAACTGAAACAGAGCGAATCAAATTTTAGAGAAAATTCAGATCTGAATCGTACAGAACAAAGCAAGGTGAGATTTCTATTTTAAAATTAAAATTAATTGTTTATTTATTTTATTGTATTCATTCAGTATGAAATTCATGTTGTATGTATATACTCATTTAAATGTTGACTGTGCTGTGATCGTGATGGACGTTTGATTGTGATTGTGTATTCATGTTTGTTAGAATTTTGTGTATACGATAAGATCATATTTTATCATTTATATTAGAATAATCAATTTTGTCATATATATTAGAATAATCAATTTTGTCATATATATTAGAATAATCAATTTTGTCATATATATTGGAATAATCAACTTTTGTCAGATATGTTAGAAATCAATTTTTGTCATATATGATAAAAATCAACATTTTTGTATATTAAAAGTGAATTAGACAAAATCAACATTTTTGTACATAAAAAGGATTAAACAAAAATATACACTTTATACAGTAAAAGAGTTGAAATGAGAAAAAAACTATATTTTTATTGTCATTTTGAATCAAATGTTAGAATTGATAAAAATAGAATAAAAACACCGTTTGGGTAGCAAATCTGTCATTAGAATAAATAGGAAGTTGTTTATAAATAAATGTGCATTTATGTGACATTAATAACATAGGAAATTGATTACAAATAAACGACCATATTTGTCATTTGAATAACGTAGAAAATTAGTTGCAAATAAATATTCATTTATTTGACATTAGAATTCATAGGAAAATTTACATATAAAATATTATTCTATGTAATATTAGAATTGAAAATTTCATTTTATGTAAAATGTTATATTAGATTAGAAATGACATTTTCATATAAAATGTTGCATTAGAAAAAAAGAAATTACATTTATTTGAAAAATGTGACATTAGCAAAAGAAATAATATTTCTATTTTAAAATGTGGCATTAGATAAAAATAACATTTTTAATTTTAAAGTAAAGGAAAATAACATTTTAGTTACAAAATGTTAAGGTGATTAAAATAAAACTTGATTAGGGATTAGAATAACAATTTTTGGTCAAACATGGTTAGTGAAACAGAAAATGAACCTTTTTACACATTTAAAAGGATTAAACATTTTTGTATATTAAAAAGGATTAAACATTTTTGTGTGCTAAAAGGGATTAAACAAAATGAACATTTGTGTACATTAAAAAGAAGTAGATCAAAATATATAGTTTTGTTTACCTTAAAGGAGTAGTTATAAAAAGATCACATTTTTAGTATTATATTGTTTCAACTAAAAAGAACACATTTTTAATGGCAAGTTGTTTTCAACTAAAAAGATCATAATTTTGGTATTATATATGGCAAGTTTTTTTCAAGTAAATGAGACATGAGATTTTACCAATTTATGTTTAGAAATAAAGATTACATTTTTAGTGCCATTTTAGTTGAGACAAAAAGATTAGATATAAAAGACTAGATTTTTATTGTTAAAACTTGATTTATGAAATAAAAATCACATTTTTGTTAAAACATGATTTGTGAAATAAAAGTAACATTTTTGTCAAGACATGATTATAGTAATGGAAGTAGCATTTTTGTTATGAATTGTCCTGTAAGATGGAATTAACATTTTATTATTTTAAATGTTACACTAGAGAAATTTACATTCTCATTATTAAATGTTACAGTAGAGAAATTAACATTTTGATGGGAAAAGGTCACATAGGAATAGAACTACATTTTTGCTAGAAAATGTAAATTAGAATAAAGAGTACATTTTTGCTAGAAAATGAATATTGAAAAAAAAAGTACATTTTGCTAGAAAAGGAATATTAGAAAAAAAAAAGTCCAATTCTGTTAGAAAATGTAAATTAAAATAAAATCATTTTTGTCATATTAAAAGAAATTTAATAGAAATGATATTTTTGTCATATTAAAAGGATGAATTAGAAAGATACATTTTTGTCATTTTAAAGGAGGTGAAGTAAAATATTCATTTTGTCATTAAAATAAATGAGACCAAAAATATACTTTTTGGTCAATAATTAAGAGTTAAGATTTTATTGTCATTTCTTAACAATAAAAAGTATTGAAATAGAAGTTAAGATTTTTATTGTCAATTGTACTCAATAAAAAAAGAATTGAAATAGATGTCCGTGATGTTGTAATGTTTGATATGTTAAATATAGGGTTAGTATATTCAAACTGAATACTACACTTCCATTTACAAGTCATCCGACTTGTTTATGTGATTGGGTCGATAATTTTTACACATCGCCCAAGTGCACAAATAATTTATTATTTGATTGTTGGATGAAACCCCACACGGGTGTTGGGATGATATCTGATCTACACTAGTCCCAATATTTAGTGTAGAATCCACTTTGGTTGATTTATTGGATGTTTGATAATTATTCGTTATACTTGTTGATTTCATGCAATATATGGTTGTTGATTGAGTCACATCCCAATAAAGAATATTCTAGGAAAAATAATATTTTAGAAATATCTTAGAAAGAGAAATATTTTAGAAAAAGATATATTTTAGAAAAATATATTTTTATTAAAATGAACTAGTTATCAACTAGAATGTATCATTAAATTTAGATTTAATGAAAATTTCCAATTTGTTAATATTTAATTGAAATTAAATTAAATTAATTGGATTTTGGGTTTGTCGTGAATAGTGTCTTAAATAATACTGTTCTTAAGCCCCGTTTGAAAAGAATAATCTTTTAATTTAGATTATTAAAGTTTTCAACTATATTTAGTAATTGAAATAGGATGAAATGTAAGTTGAGTTTATTGTGAACCATGTTTTAAGTGACATGTGTTCTTTAACCCAACTGACAGTGAAAATATGGAATATATAAATCTTTTATTAAGATTTAAATAGATATTTTCCAAAAGTAAAGTTTTCCAATTTAATATATTAAATTGGAATTGAATGGAATTCGAATTAATAATAACCGAGATAAGCTTCTGTAAAAGAAGACCGATACTGCATATGGAATTTAAGACGCTTTGCCGTTATTCCATTTATATTATTGGTCGGATACAGAATTTTATAACGATTATATATTGATTTGATTTCTGTGAAGATTCTGTATTCAATGGAAGATGATTTTGGGTTTACTGTGAACTATGTTTTAAATGACATTAGTTCTTTAACCCAGTTAAAGATAAGTATAATTTCTTAAATTCAAATAACCATTGATTAATGATTTTTGGTATTTAAAACCAAATTTGAGTTTTGATAAATCTTTAAAGAAAAGATTTAAAGGTAGTTTAAAGAATTTATCTTTGATAGAATAATGCGAATATTTTATTAGAAGAATATTCTAAATTGGAATGTGGCGTTGGATGTGTCTTTATAATACTTGATTTTTATTATAAAAATACGCGAATTATTCGGAAAGACCGGGTTTAACCAATTCCGAATAATTACTACGACGATGAAGAGTCGAAGATGAAGACGGTGATTGAAGACCGACGATCTTCACATGGAATGGATGTGTTGCTACAGAGACCCTTGACAGGAGTAGCTACTTGAAGGGGCTTCAGTGGTGGCCGTCCGGACTATTGTTGATTGTTCGGATTTGGTTTTCGCTTAGACCCAGAGCATAAGCTAGTAAATGGATGCGTGTCTGACATTGGATTTCGTTCCATGTGAATTAAATCGATTTCTGTTAATGTATGTCTGTTTGGTGGTGGAGGATTTATTCTCTACTTAACATCCTGGTATATATTAACAGTGATTGATTGCATGGCGTGAATTGTCAATGTGGCACGCCCAGATGCAATTGATCAAGGCTTTTGTTGAAAAGCAGGGCCTTGTGGGATGATCAGAGTGTAGCCTATTACGGCACGACTTTGTGTATATCGTGACTTCGCGAGCCTCACACCCCGGTATGAGTCAAAAACGGGAGAAGGGATCGTAGGGAGTGCACACGTTTCTTTCTAGCTAGTGGTAGTGTCAGTGCTTAAACTGGCTGGCATTTTACTTATGTGGATGATGGATTTTGAGGCGCCTCGGATTTTTATAGGCCGTTAGTGGTCATATTATAGGTTCAAAGGAACCGGGAATCGTGTGTTCAGGCATAACCAATCCACTGCTGATAGGCGGGGACCGGCCCTACCGTTCCAAGGGTTGCCCATAGGTGTGATCCTGAGGCATTTGCTAGAATGTCTCGAATCGGTGAGGAGCTCCTCTCTAGCCTCGACTCATGATGGAAATCCAATTTCCAATACGACCTTGCGGTTTTGATTGTAGAACTAGTATGGCGACATAGTAGGATGGTGTACTATGACGTCTATGATTAATACATTATGATTGAAATTGTTTTTGAAATATATATACAATAGATATATGCACTAATATTAAATCCATTTTATCGTATCAAGCATCTTTTGACCATTATAAGGTAAAATCCTATCCTCCGGTTTGCGTTGCATTGTGTGATGGGACTTGGGTCTTATAATGGTTTCATTTTTCTAAAAAGCATTGCGTTGTTCAACGTTTTACTTTATTTTATGCACTGGCAATCCAATGGAGTAAACCTGTTCCGTGTTAGCGGCGTGGTCCTATGATTAGCCTTATTATTATATAAGTTAGGTTAGATTTCTCATACCAGTCCCATGACTAACCTGTAGTTTGTTTCACTGGCAAACTCTGGTGCCCTTATTTTCCACACGGGCAGTCGAGTAGCTTTTTGCAGATATATTTACAGGATCCCGATTTACAGCTGAAGCGGTATTCGGAAAGCTCTGTATCCGTGTATTCCTTTAAGTTGTATATTTGTAATATTTTTTCCGCTGCTATTTAAATGTAATTTAAAACTCTGATATTATTGTATTTCTATTTTTGTAATAAGTATTCATACTCTGTTACATTCTTGTACTCTGATGTAATTGTTGTAATCAGCGATAAAATGTTCTTCAGTTTATGTTCTGATGTGTGTTGTTCTCAAAGCAATCTAAACTTTCCTCTACGGGGAAGTTTGGGTCGTCATAATGACCCTCCTCTCACAATCCAGTATGGCACCATACATGGCTAGCCAATCCATCCCTAGAATCAATCCATAGCCCACGAAACCTAGCACATATGCATCGCACTCAAACTCGAAGCCTAACACAGATATTCTCAAACCCTAACAAATCATGGACAAATGAGTCGTATCACCAATGGGGTTTGAGACAATAGGATCCACTACCATACAAGTACTAAGGTGCAGAGACTCAACCATAGAATCAGGTATAAATGAATGTGAAACACCAGAATAAAAAAGAGTTCTAATATGATGATTGGAAAGAGAAATCAAACCTTCCATGGAAACTTTCCAACCTCTATTAGGAGCATTGGTCACGAGAGCATGCACCTGCCCTCCAGAAGCTCCTGTCCTTTGACCGTGTCCTCGCTTCTTCGGGCACTCATTAGAAAAGTGTTCGACCTCTCCACAAATGATACAAGCATTATTCCTTCTTTTGCAGTTCTTGACCAAGTGACCCTCGTGTCCGCAATTATGGCACTTCCTCTTATCCTTAGCCTCATCATTCTTTCCGCCCTTCTTTTGTTGTTGTTGTACTTTCTTGGGCCACACTTTCTTGTTTTGTGTTTCCTCCACTTAGCTTCTTTCTTTTTGGCTTTATCTTCCTCATGCATCAATGTCATATCAACGAGCCTTTCAAAAGTTGCTCCCATCGGAATATGGGAGATAGCTAACCCATAGAGGGGTTCATTTAGTCCTTTAGCAAACCGTAAAGCTTTCTTATGCGGGGTATCCACTAGCTCCAACTCAAATCTTGCTAGTTGGTTGAATTTGTTAACATACTCTTTGACAGTCATGCCTTCTTGTTTGGGTGCCAGAAACCTTTCCATTTGCATGCTTTTCTCAGCTTGAGAAAGAAACTTCATTTCAAACCTCTGCCAAAAATCATCCCAAGTCTCCACTTGAAGCCCTGCTTGCGTCACCTCCCATCAAAATGAAGCCTCGTCTTTCAAAAGCCAAGCGACTAACTGAATCTTCCTACGATCGTCCACTTCAAAAATTCCAAACAAATCCTCCGTCTCTTTGAGCCAATTCCTTGCCTCTACGAAAGTTTCGGTTCCTCGGAATGGATTTCCCCTAACAACACAGAAATCTTTGCTGATCTTAGAGAAATTATCCGCTCGCGGAGGAGGAGGATAAGGAACAACGGCTGCAACAGGGGGAGGAACGTCTGCTGGACCATCGGCAAGGGTCGTGGCTTCTAGATACCTACGGAACCAGCTCGGTATTGTAATTCTCTCATAAATATTAGGTTCCCCAGACATGCTGAAAAGAAAAGGAAAAAGGGATTCAAACAGAGAATCGAAAGATATTACATATGGCTTTGGGTAATATGTTTTCCAAAACAGACTTTTCTCTCAAAAATGCTTTCTTTTAAAACCTTTTTGAAAATAATTTTCAAAATCTTTTATCCGATCTGATAACCTTCAGCTCTGATACTAAATGTGACGCCCCACATCCGTTAATGTCACTTATTAAGAGAATGTATTAAGTTTCGTGAAGCATTATAGGTAAACAAAAACAGAAACATTACAAGATAGATAATAAACAGTAGCAGAATTTAAAATTTTATTAAGCAGAAAACATCGTAGTTCAAACATGGTTACATCATATGTTTGAAATGCATAAAACCCAATACATTAATTCTTAAAACTTTTGCCTTGCACTTAAATCAACATAGTACAATACTAAAGAAGCATAATCCCCAAAATATAGCCATAGCAGAGAGAGATATGAAATCAAGCAGTACATTTAAGTAGCTTTAAGCAAGATGACAGTAGAACCCTTATCAAGCTTGAGTATTCCCACCCTGAGAACCCGGAGGGGGAATGGAAGAGAAAGAAGAGGAAACAAAATGGGTCAGACATAAAGTATGGCGAGTCCAGTTACTTTTATCATATAAATAAGTAAAGTATCAAGATAGACACATAAAGTATCAAGATAGACACATAAACAAAATGGACTGTGCAATCTGATGAACATGTGATAGTAGAACTGATTCTAATATAATAAGGACATCATAAACATGCATGATGAGATCTAAACAATTAATTAGATCTATAAACAATGACAGATCTGACATGTTAAATGGGTAAAGGCTTAGATCTAGTTCATAGTCATGTCAGAATAACTTAGATACACAGGTTATAGCAGATCTGATATGATTCAAATTGTCATAGGCTTCGATCCAAGTTATAGTCGTGTCAAGATTAACTTTTAAATATTCAGATCTAAAAATAACGTAGACTAACTGTGATTGGATCTAAAAAATAGAATTGCAGATGTTGAATCACAGATCTCTAAACTTGAATGACTTGGTTGTTGAAGAAGAAATGGCTTAATTTAATCTGGGCAGAAGCAGCATCTAGTTCTGCATTGTTTTTGGTGTGTAGAAACAAGAGAAATAGGTCTTATTTATATCCTAAAGCAACCAAGCCAAGAAAGGATTCCACGTTCAAACATAAGAATCTGCGCAGATCTACGGTAAGGGGGTCGACCCCCCTTGGTGTGTCAACCCAGGGGTCGACACCCCCTTGATGGGTCGACACCCATGGGCGGGATTTTTCCTGCTCCCTTCTAACCGCTCGATTTTGAACTGTTTTGAATTCTGGAACTTAATTTATTCATATGTAACTGGCTTATATGTATACAAACTTTAAACCTTAATAACTTCTTCATACGGTATTCGTTTTATGTAAACAAGGTGTCTATTTTGACCAGAATTCCGAGACGAACACAATGGCGTAGTCCGTTTCACTTAATTCTAAAAATTTATTTAATTATTCTTTAATTTATCATCTTTAGTATTGTTAAAATTACGGGTTGTTATAGGCCATAGCCTCCATGAAAAAGCAGACCATACTGGATATTTTTGTTGTAGGCCCTTAAAGGCGGGACTACACAGATATGGAAAGACTCCCGAATGAGTTTCTGCACTGGGTGCAGCCCTATTACGGAACTTGAGGTACAGTAGACTGTACACACATATGAGGGTCTGGGTACACATAGTGGGTGGTGTATCGTAGACGTTAAGACATTACTTCGTACGCTTGCATGGCATAGGGAGGAGGGTTCTATACAATAATGTGGCGTTATGATTCAGATTTCGGTACGTCATTCGGCGTAGGGTATGCTTCCATGGCATGACAGTGGAGATTGTGCGAGGAGGGTACTATGGGAAATAATATTTTATGGTAGCTACATATATACTATATTAGGTTAATCTACTGGGATATAGATGAGTACGCCGTGTGTGTATAGCCTTGCGTGCTATTAACCCAAAACAACCTAATAAACAAGAAAATGTAACTGAGCGGTAAATGTAGGGTTATTTCAGAATGTGTAATTTAAGTCTAGTCACCAGAACTTGTGTTTTACCCCTTCCTCATAACATACTCGCAAGTTAGGTTTATGGCGGAGATATGATAGCCTTGAATACTGGTTAGGAAGTATTATTACTTTGGTAAGGCTATATTTGATTATATTATATTTTACTCATTTCGTTGTGAGATGTTTCTGAGCTCTGATATATTTTATATCTCTGTCTTTTATGCAGGATACTAGACAAGCCAACTCGAGTTTCGGTAGATTGGGATTTTTAGAAAAAAATTGGTCTGTCGGTATTCGGGTCGTTACAACTAGTATCATAGCTTAGGTTCAGGATTGCTGTATAGGTGGTAAGTGAACGTATTTGTATTTTTAAAATATAAATATTATATATACACACACCTATAGGAAAAGCGACATATGGAAAGAGTTGGGATATAAGTTATGTACATTAAAGGAATAGTTATGGAAATTTGAGACCCTAAGGTGGTTTGGGTGAAAAATGTACAATGTATTTTGTAATAAATAAAGATGAATCCGATAGGTGAGTATCTGAAATGTTAGCATTTCGGATTAGTGGGTTTAGCAGTTGAGCCGTGTAAATGGGGAAAGAGGAAAATGGATTAGGAATATATATTTGAGAAAAATGACTTTGTGATAATAATATTTAAAGAGGTCTAAGTAAGTTTGAAACCCACTTTGAGTCTGGCCCCATTGCCGACTTTTAAGAACTTGAATTTTTTTTAAAAAAAAAGCTTTTGCAAATAGTTTACATTGTTTTTCAATTTTTGACCATGAAAATTTACAATTTTAAAATATGTATTGGCTAAATTGTGTAGAAACAATTTTTGAAACAAAAAGGGGATATTTTTGAAGTTTGATAAACAAAATATGTAAGGAACATATTTGAAAAAAAAAGTGCATATTGGATTTCAGAGAAAAATAAAATAAAATGGGTATATTTTGGAAATGATGATTTCTTATGGTATTCTTGTCTAAAATGAATTCTTTGAAAAAAATGTGAATATTATAGAGCATGTATAGCTCACTAGTTGTTAAGCTATAATGTATGAAATAGTTAAATAATAAAGCATAGAAAAGATTGCATTTTGTTAAAAACTAAAATTTTCTTTAAAGAAAATTTTAAAACCTCTATTCTTTTAACAATAATTTTTTATAATTGTTTTGACATAAAATTTTGTTGGGTAGACAAAATAAGTTGTAAGAATTTAGAATAGAGTAGATGTTTACACCTAGATGTAAGTTATTGATTTGACATTTTAAACATGAACGGTTGTGAAACTGATAAAGAAGTAGTTGTCCTTGTCTACTCTAGTTTTTGTGATTTGAAAAAAAAAAGTGTTTTCTATTTTTTTATGGAATGACATATTTTTATGGTTTGGCAAAGGAAAGTTTTAATGAAGAAAAATAAAGATTTGAAACTTTTAGTTTTTGAAAGGAAAATGAAATGAAGAAGCCAAACCATGTTTTTAAATTATGTAGTAGGTAAGGATTGGTACCTAAGGAAGACGGGAAATATTTTGAGACTATGAAGTGAATAACAAGGGCTGTTTTGGAATAATAGTAAATTCCCGTAGAATGCGTAAGTATTATAGAGCCTAGGTTGTTGCTTGGAAAAGATTGTTAGTACAGAGCAAGGACTATTGGTGACTACTAGATGGTAAAGGGTGAGTAAGTTATTAGATCCTTTGGTTTGGACTCTTCATTATCAGAGGATACATGGTCCTAGGATTCTTAGCCCTTGGCGGTAGTTATGTAAAGTGTTTGTTTTCCTGTTTTAGTTGAAGGATTAGAAGGCTTATTTTAAAAATTAAACTTAGGTCAGTTGATTAAGTTAAATAATCTAAGAAAAGAGTAATGACATAACTAAAATGAAAACAATAAATCCAATTAAGCAACAAACATGATAGCTGAGAAAAATGGATAAATTTGAGAAATGGGAATAAAAATGGATTTTTTCTAAGTAAGAAGAAAATTTATAACAGAGAAAATTTTCTTATGTAAACTGTGCTTAGATAGGAAGATAGAGAATTTTATATAATATTTTCACAAAGTCCAAGTACAGATAGAAAAGGTACATAAGAGAAAAACGGAAGATGTCAAGTTTTTAATTTTCCACCTTTTTGTAACATAAGATATTGAATTTTGAAAATTAGATTTTTTTTTTTTTAATTCGAAAATATAAAGTTGGTTGATAGCGTTTTGGATGCAAAAAATTGGATGAACAACGCTCTTGCTCTGTAAGAGTGTGGGAAAATTTGGATGAAAAATTATTTTGATTTTCAAAATATTGCATTCATATAGAAATTGCTAGTATGTTTACAGTGCGCGCATTATGTTTTCAAAAGATTTTCAAGAAAAATTTGCATTCATATAGGAGGTACCATTTCGGCATTCATTACATTCATGTATTACTATGTTGTATTACAATTTGCACGAGTGCACAAATGGTTGTGGAAGTTGGATGTACACATGATGAATGTATATTGTGCAAGGGGTTACTTGATTTTACCCTTACCAAATTTCAGGGACGAAATTTGCTGAGGGTGAGATAATCTAACACCCCGCATTTAATTAAATAACAAAATGGGTAATAAATAAAGATTGCATGAATATGTATATAAGCATAGAATTTTAATGTTGAAATAAAAGATGCAAGTTAAGAGAAGAAAGAAATCAATGCACAAATAAACATGCATTAAAAAGTTTAAAAAGAGGAATAAAACAAATAATGCATTAAAAAGAGAAATACAATAATGAATTAATAGCGTCATTAATTCCATTAAATAATTAAGAGATTGTGTGTGTGTGTATATATATATACACGTAGAATTGAAATTCAAAAGTAAATATAGTTTATAACTGAAATAATATCAATTAGAAGAATTATATTAAGTGAATAACAGTATTAATTAACGTTTAAAATCAAATATGTTGTATCAAGTAATAAATGTAACGTTACAAATCAGAAGATCATGGGTGCACAAGAAATCGGCCTAGACCTAAGAAGGGTCGACCCAAGTTGGCCTGGGTCAGCCTATGGGTCGACCCATGGGTCAACCCACAGGAAGATGGGTCGACACAGGGGTCGACCTGATCGGGCCCAGATCTGTTTTTATGACATGGATTTCTGATGTCAACCGTTCAGATTTTAATTGATTAAATCAAATGGTAACTTTCTCGTACACCTATAAATAGACTAGCATGGCCTACTTTAATCTCATATTTTCTAAGATGATGCCTAGGCTCTGCCATTCTCTTCTTCCTCCAAATCTTTTCAGAAAATTGGAATACTAGTTTATAGGGGTTCTGATTCAAGATTTGAAGATAAGAGATATAAATATACAAATAGATGTTCAGAATTCTGATCAATGTGAGGTAAATCCTTGAATCTTATTTATATAGGTTACTTTCTCTCTCTTTTCTTCTTTTTTTAGCATTAGATTTATGAATCCGTGGTTATTTGGATAATATATTCAGTTAGGAAAGTCATGGAATAACATATTTGGATCAGATTCAAGGATTGAAAAGCTTTCTGGTGAGTGGATTTAAATTATACATTTTTAAATAATAGTATATCTACCGTTTGCATTCCCCGTTATGTTTAATATTCTAAAAAAATTAGTAATTGTGGAAATTAACTATTAAAACTGTTTAGAATATGTTGAGATTGTTACTGTTGTATAAAGCCTGAATTATGTATGTATATATCCTCCGTTTGCATTTAGTAACTTCTGTAATACTGTATTCACGAAACCTGAATTAAGAATGAACATGAATGTAAGATTTAATATGTTTGTTGTGGTTAAAGAGAAAATATTACAGTAGTTGTGAATAGTATATGAAACAAAAATTAAATGTCTAACTCAGAAAATAAGAAAGGAAGGGAGGTAGTGGATTGAGTTAGTTGGATTCGAAGGAAAAATGATATATTTCCCTAAGTAGCATATTTTTTAGAACGTAGTTGCAAGAGAGCCACAGTGAAAAATAAAGAAATAACTTGCAACTGTGGATCTAGATAGGCGTACGTTATGGAAATCAATGTATCTTTCTATAAATAAAACTAATAAGGTGCATGAAATGTTTTTCTTAAAGAGCAAGGAACATGCATGATAGTGAATAAAGAAAGAAAGATTAAAACAGCAAAATTGGGAATAATAGAAAATGAATAAATATGCCTAATTTGTATGTAAAATTTTACAGTAATTGGGAAATTGTAGATAACTGCACTGAGACATGAGGTTAAGTTCAACTTGTGGTAGAAGCCTGTCCGGAACCACCCGGAAAATCCAGCGTCCACTAATGGTCAACTTATTGTGAGAGGTCTGGTGCCTAAACATATATAAATATATACATATGCAAGGGAAATGAATGGTATGTATGAAAATTTACCAGATAGTAAAGAGATAAATGTTACAACAGTAAAAGTTTGGTTAAAAAAGGGGAAATGTGATGAACGGGGAATATAGCCTATTATAACTGATTATATGAATAAAAATGGAACATAATAGGTAGGTTTGTCCTAGGAACATATGTAAATTATAACGTAGGTTATAATAAATGGAAAGAAACTTATTGATAAACCTTAGTTAAGAGAAATAAGTAAATAACAACAAAAGGTTGTATTAAGCAAAGTCGTTTTTAATGAGAAAAGAATGTGGTGGACTTATAATTGGTAGACTTATAAAGGAGAATTTTTAAGTCTAATAAAAGAAATTAATAATAAGTAGAAGCCCGCTCAGGCGGCATAAAACTGAATGAATTAGCCAATTGTGTGCTAATGAATCTGGTAACCTGAGATAACAATGAAATGAAATAAGTTATGCTTAATTATATGTATTAAGTAACATGTTAACAAAAAACATATGCATTGAAATAAGATATACTTAATAATACATTAAGTAGAATATGTTATTATAGCCTGTAAACATGTAATTGAACAATGAATGACAGAGTAATCATGTAAAAAAAATGCATATTACTTTCGCTAATTACAATCTGGGGAATAATATGTTATGGGTTTATTAATGAACTTAAATGGATTAAGTTATATAACTGAATTAATAAGCGAGAGATGGGTCCATTCCTTAGAGATAGAAGGGGCTCGGAGAAAACCTGATAACTTAAATAAAAAATAAAATGTGGATAATAAAGTTAATTGGTAAGCAGATAAGATAGAGCAAGCGCATGATTAAAAGATTAGACATAGCGTCTAATAACACGTTAGCGTGAGGTGCTTGGACCAGTCCGCACGTTTGAAGGTGAAGAACCCAACATGGTAGATCATTAGGGTGTCTAGAGAAACGGGAGGAGCACGTCCACTTGATTACTCGGCTCAACTAGCTGCTTGATTTCTTGGTGAGACTGGAGGGAAGCACGCGACTTCCGAGGGACGTGGCAGGGTACTCCATGGTGGTCCTCTGTTGTGGTACACATGAAGTTACAAAAGTTGTACCTATGAATCAACCCCCTAAAGTGAAATAAGCACACACAAAAAAAGTACCTTTTAGGTTAAAGCACATCTTTTCGAAATCTAAGTTTTTTTAGCACCGATTTGAAACAATTTATTTCATTCTCATTCCAAAGAGCAAAAAAAAAAAAAAAAAAAAAAACTACTACGTATCAATTTTGTAATACGTGAATAGCTAACCATCGCACTGTAAAAATTGGATAGGTGTTTTTGGATGAGAGGGAAACAAGAACAAAAGGAAAGATAAAACTAGTAGAAAAAAATGTATCGCTCAACATGTACATGCAGAGGTGGGGATATATGCGATACCACCAAGTGGGTATCATTGACTTTCAACAGTAGCTAGGCAGTCAGAAGGGTGTGGCGGTAGGACATTGGGGTGATTCAGCAGTTCGCCTCGCTCATGGAGGGAGGTTGGTCAGAACCAAATTAAGGATAGTAATCGTCGGATACCTGTCACTAGCAATCAGTGGGATGTGGAAAGACTAGAGTTAAACCAAGATACCATTGTCCTTTCACTATCGAGAAATGGTTGAAGGACACGCCAAATTGGATGCTAGATTGGTTGTTAGGGACACGTCATTAGCTCTTGATGTAGTCTTTCACTAGTTGAGGGAGGGGCCTGGGTGGGGCCATAGCCACCGTGAAAAAGCAAACCATACTGGATATTTGTACTGTAGGCCCTTAAAGGCGGGCCTATAAGATGTGGAAAGGCTCCCGACCTAGTTCTGTGCATTGGATGCAGCCTTATTACGGGACTCAGGGCATAGTAGACAGTACACACGCGTGAGGGTATAGTACACGCACTGGGTGGTGTATCGTAGACGTTATGACATTACTCTATACGCTTGTGTGGCATAGCGAGGAGGGTTCTGTGCGGTAACGTGGCATTATGATTCGGATTTCCATACGTCGTCCGGCGAAGGATACACTTCCGTGACATGACGGTAGGGATCGTGTAAGGAGGGTACTATGGGAAGTACCTTAATATATAGAGGGTAGCTACATACATACTATATTAGGTTAATCTACTGAGATGTAAATGGGTACGACGTGTGTGTATAGTCTTGAGTGCTTTTAACTCAAAAACAATGTAATAAACAAGAAAATGTAACTAAACGGTATATGTAGGGTTATTTTAGAATATGTGATTTAAGTTCAGTCACCGGAACTTGTGTTCTGACCACCTCCTCGTAACATAATCGCATGTTAGTTTTATGACAGATATGATAGCTTATGATAGCTTTGGATACTGGTTAGACAGTACTATTATTTTGGTAAGGCTATATTTATTATATTATATTTTATTCCATTCCACTATGAGATGTTTTCTGAGCTCTGATATATTTTATATCTCTGCTTTTTCTGCGGGATAACAGACAAGCCAACTCGAATTTTGATAGATTGAAATTTTAAAAAAATTGTTTTGTCGAAATTCGGGTAATTACAGTTCCTAAAATCACAGTAATGTATACTATGAAGTCCGTTTTTGAAGGCCCCATTCAAGTATTAAACATATTCATTACAAAGAGCTAATGCAATAGTTACGCTAGTATAAGCAACACAATAGTTACAATTTTATCGTTACTAAAGTTTAATGCAATAAATTTTAGCGCTCTTTTCTATTAATAAATTTACAATTATTGTCTATTGATTTATCAATTACCAATTATAACTCTATCAACAATAATGGTAAAAAATCGATTATCATTTTTGACCCACCAATAATATAAATAGAATAATAGTTTTCTATAAAATTATAATTATCGTAATAGCCCTAGTTATATGCACACAAATGAATGAATATTTGTTGCTTTTTATCATTGTACTTTTTTTTTTTGCATTCTATGTGCATTAATACATAAAAGGGTTTATGTGATATTGAAAATTTATAATTATTCACATAAATCTGTAAATTATAAGCAAGCAACAAAATACCAACAATAAAAAATGATTTTGGATAGGGACATAGTTATGACTTGAATACACTTTTTTAAAATAAATAAATAAAAGGCAATATATATTACAAAAAGGAAAATCTAGTCATTCTCTAATGATTCACAAAAACAGATCTATAGATATGGCAACAGGATTTGTGTACACAACATGCCAAACAGTGCAACATACAAAAAACTGATACAGAACACCAAAACAAAAAATATAAGATACACAAAGCGGACGAAGACCATAGTGAAACAGACGACCAGCAAGGCCAACTCTAAGAACAGATGATGCCAGAACTTATTCCGTCCACAATCTCCAAAAGCAAGATTGCTACTCCAGATCCAAGGTTCCATAGTCCAACGATCCAGTATACCTAGACAAATCATATCAATGCTTAAGGGAGGGGGGGGTGAGGGGTGTGGGGGGGGGGGCATGTTATGAAAGGATGGAGGGACAAATTCCGCTAACCCCAGACGAAGAAAGTTCAACCAACCCCCTCTCAAGGGGTAGTTGGAACCCCTAGTTTATGTCCACGTTGCAGCATACTGCCTCGAATAAATTTTACAACATTAGGAAGGAATCCCCACATAATGATGTTTCTTGTGATTAATGTGGTACAACCATCCATGTTAACTAATTTCAAGTGTCTATAAACTCAACTATTTTAAGATGATTATGTTAGTTAGGGACTCTGAATGATTTTTGGTTAATTATGCGAATTAGGGAAGGCAGCAAACAGAATCCTACAAAGTTTCACGTCCAAATTTTCACTCCTTGAAATTTATTTCTCCAGGCGTGTTCCCCTCTTTAAATCTGGAAATTTTTATTATACATATTTATGATTATAAAAACTAAGTTTTAGGTTCCTTCTGGTTTTCTTTTATAATTTACAATTCTATTTTTAGTGTAATTCGTAGGAGTATTTAAACAATTTTACTAACATGAACAAGAGCTCTTTATCATTTTCCATATTTCATAAGCATGTGCAGTACGTATCTATCCATACTAGGAGAGATGTGTCCCTAGTTTCCACTGAAAATTTAATATTTTTAAACAATATAAAAATACATTAAAAATATTTTATTTTCCAATAAAATTAAAGCAAAACAATCTTTGCATTTAAACATAACCAGGTACTTACATAAGAAGAGGAATATTGGGTTGTATTTTAATAATCAAATGCAGGATTCACAAGGGATGAGATCATGCATGTGTTCTCCATATTCTATATCCAATTTGCTCAACCTCTGCAGCCCACAGTCACATCCACCTAAACAAACCAAGCAGTTACCTAAAACATTTAGTTTACAACCACCGGCTGTAAAACGAGTTTTAGTAAACAAGAGATATAAAAGAAAAAGAAAAAAAAAATGTGTAAAGCAGTTTCCAGAAAGATGCAAAACAAATAGGTTTCAGAAAAAGGGACGTGTTCCTAATTTCCAATTAAATTTTAACGTCTAAAATATCATTTTGTTTTTCAATAAATTAAAGCAGAATAGTGTTAGCATCTAAAAATAACAAGGTATTTGCATAAAGGATGGATTATTAGGTTGCATCTTAATTATCAAATGCTGGTTTCACAGGGAAGAGATCACCTGTCTCCAAATTGGATATCGGATTTGCCCAGTGTCTCCACCCCATACAATCACAGCCACCTAAATAAATCGAGAAATTAACTAAAACATTTAGTTTACAACGACGGGCTGCGATAGACTAGACATACAAGGCACATGACAAAAGAGGATCCGGTCCCGTTTCACAGTTGTATAGTTTTCGCAACAGCTAGCTGATATTATCATGGACACTATCTATACACACTGCTTATATATGTGTGCTAGATGAAAACTACATGTGTTATTATCAAAGGACCACAAACTTTCGGTTTATGCAGGAATCTTTTTTCAAATCAGAAAAATGTGCACACATTTATAATAGTAATCTCCACATCAAGCTACCAACATTTCGACTTATCTAGTTCACATTATTTTACATGGTACATGACATATATCATATGATATTATTTACTTGATACGTGTCATATGTATATGTGTGTATACACACACACATAGATACACAAACATAAACATACACATACACACATATACGCGCACGCGCACACACAAATACATAAATACACATACATGCATACATATACAAACACACGAATACATAAATACACATACATGCGTACATACATGTTTGTATGTATATGTATACATCATATATCATTGATAGAAATAGAAACTTGTAATTTGATGGCACTTTGAAGTTTTAAGTATGTACGCTTGAATCACTTAGTCAAATAGAATATGCCTGCTACATGGATGTTAACAACCCACTCACTCTGATCAACAAAATTATATAAAGCAACTGTTATTCCCTTATTTCGTTATTCCAGACTCTTAAAGTCTTACAGAATGAAAACCAAAATGGGAGGTAAATGCAAATTCAGATGTTTATACCCATATTTGGACATTACGTCAAGCCATCTTTAGCCATGTAAGACATTGTATTTGTTGCAATAGCTTTTAGGAAGATTCAAAGTCGGTCGCAACAACTAATCTGCACATGCTGTTATCCAAAGAATTCAACATATTTGCTTTGAATACGCACGCAATAATTTGTACTAGTGTCATTATGGGCCCTCTAATAAGAAAAGATTGCACCCCAATATGACAATAAAGAAAGAATTGAATAAAAATATACTGACCTTTGAACAGGAAAGAATTGAGACAGTATGCAACTATTGCAATGGTATTATCAAGCGCTTTAGATTGATGTTTGCATACACATATATATGTGTTTAACGAAACAGACATCTCCAGCTGATATGATAATACATCATCTGAGAACGCAAGAACTACAGATTAGATTTACTTGCAAGAAAATAATTTGGCATATTGTTATTATATCAATGCACATGACGCAATGCATGATGCAGTGAATATTAAATGCATTATATCAAACAAATTGGCTTGATAAACAGAAAGACATCACCCATTTGGAACAAAACAGATATTATTGACATGCAATCAGAAAATACTACCGTTTTTGATGTAAGGTGGTAGATTTTGACCGCTTTGGTTGCCTTAGCATCAAATTATTATCTGGACTGATGTGAAAGAGTAAAGAGTACTAACAGCCATTAGCTGCTATACAACATGTAGTATGTACCAGTGAATAGAGCAATAAACACTTAAATGTCACATGCTTCATCAACCTTGGTACTGTAATTCATAAGACAGCCTAGCTAAAAAGATGCCATAAATTTGTTCAATGGTTATCTGACTAATATTCAAATATTATCTCTTATGGGACCTCCTAATTTATCATCATCTCCGACTTGTCTACGGAAATTTACTATTCCTATGGTATGCATCGATTTTCGCGTAAAATAATTGCTCCTCTCAATCAGTGTCAAAAGATCTGACTTTAGAATTAAACTGTACCAAGTACAACCTCATATGATTACAACTACTCACCTAACCAACTAACATAACTTATGCACACAAGAGTGTCCCTTCAAGCTATCTTAAGTAAAATATATGTAAAAATGCATATTACTTATTACTCTACTTGGCAAGTAAATATACAACTCCCACCATTCTAGTGTCACATAAAAATAGACACGTGTATTAAATGAGTACAGGCGAATGGATTTAGAACTTGCCATGTTGATCCTTTATCCAAAATATTGAAGATGCTGCATGGGTTCCAGGATGGCCACAGCTACGTCATACCTACAATACTGCAAAATAATTGCAAAATTATCTTTAAATGGATTATAGCAGCAGAATGTGCACAATTTATATTGTGATATGGTCAAATACTTGGAAAGGGATGCCAGAAATGAACACTAAGTTTGAATAAACAAGACATAACTTGTGCTCGAATTCCACATCAATATGGTAAGGAAAGATGTATGCCTGACGCAATTGCCTAAAAAGAAAAGTAACACAAAAAGTACTTGTTCTAGACGAATGTTTACATTTAATTTTATGTGATTCATGTGAACTCAATTGAAGACCGTTGGTATACGTATAACCACCAAAATACGGCAATAAATACAAAGACTTATCATTTTGGAGCTGAATTAACCAACTACCCAAGCGTCCATAAATAACCAAAGGTTATCAAAACAAAGACATGACATTGATGCTTTTAAAATATAAGAAGGTAAAATAGTCATTCTCGCAAGCAATTGCTATTCTAAAGAAGCAAGCCTCATGGAGGTTTGACTTTATTAGCAATCGTAAGGTACTATTTTAAGTTCAAACTCTACAATAAATCCCTATACTCAACCGATATATAGCTCACCATCAAAAGGAAAACAAGAGAAGGAAAAAAGAGAGAGCATCAATGGCTATTGAAGGCTTGCTCCTTTTGTGCTTTATATGGTTCTGGAGTGCAGTATTTTATATCTCCTATAGTTTATGGTTGCAACCTCAAAAAATTCGAAAGATACTGAGACAACAGGGCATTGATGGACCCCCACCATCGTTTCTATATGGAAATGTAACAGAGATGGAGAATCTAGTCAAGCAAGAGAAGCCAAAGGGACCGATAAAACATGATTATACACCTATCGTGCTCCCATACTTTGATAAGTGGAAGAAAGAATATGGTAATTCTCTTTCTTATTCTCTTTTTTTCCCCTCTCCAATCTATTATCTTACTTTTGCTAACATGCTATGCAATGTAAGCTAACACTATTCTGCATATAATTTGGGTAAATTATGACGAGGTATAATAATTCTACAGCAGATAAAGATGGATTACACATGATTAGTCAATATTTATAATTGGTGGTACTGCCGTAGCATTTAGCTATCCATCTTCGTCCAGTAACAGTTGTCTTAAAATAATTCACAAGGAAATGATTGATTTGTAAATACACCTATTTTTGACATCCCTACCAGTTATACTAGTTTAATATGAACTCATACATAAATGAATAACCACGCGCCATGAAGTTGATAAAAAATATTACTTTGGTTTGGCCGAATTCAGATTTAAACTTGTTAGGAGTTCATAAATAATCTGATGTAAATACTTCACAATACTTGCACACTGAATCATTTTCTTCGTTATCAGGTCCTATATTTTTATATACAATGGGAAATGTACCATTTCTACATGTAGCTCATCCTGAATTAGTGAGGGATATGAGCTTATGCCTATCCCTGGATTTTGGAAAGTCAACTTACATGAGAAAGACTCAAGAGCCTTTGTTTGGTCATGGAATTTTAAAGTCAAATGGAAATTCATGGGTCCAACAGAGAAAAATCATTGCCCCAGAGTTGTACTTGGACAAAGTAAAGGTAGAAATTAATACATTGGTCAACTTAGACTCAACTCATTTTCTTACAGTGCATTAACACCAAAAGATAAAGCAATTTTATTTCTAATTTGTAGTCTAGTTGAAGCAAAATTCTGAATATTTTTCTGCCTCCTTACAATTAATTTGATTAATTCAGAAACCGAGCCTCAGAAATTACGATAATGGAGTCCTGAATTTTAAACCTAAACATATGCAAGCCATGGCACAGATGTATTTAAACTGATAGAATATAAGTGTAAATATATCCATTTCCCTGTTGAGTTCAGCCTTCTGAATAACTTGCTTCCTCTATTTCTACAAGCATGTGTTACTGCATTTTCAGCAAAATAACAATATAACATTAGTTATCGACCACTGAAAAACATTTATATGATGCACACAATACAGAAAACAATTGAATTTTAGTACAAAAGTATAAATATAACCGGTATCTTGTCATTACTAAAAGCACTATTAATCAGTAAGTATGGTGCTGTATCTGCAGCGAATGGTAGACCTAATGGTGGGGTCTACATCGACATTGATAGAAACATGGGATGATAAAATCAAGAATAGCAATGGAAGCGCAGACATAATGATTGATGAAGATTTGCGAAACTATTCTGCTGACGTGATATCAAAAGCTTGTTTTGGAAGCAGCTACTCTGAAGGAAAAGAAATATTCACAAAGCTCAGAACTCTGAAAAGAGCTTTATCCAGACCAAATTTACTTATTGAAATTGCAGGATTGAGGTAATATAATTCTGAAATTAATAATCAAACTGTCTACTCATCATTATCAAGAGCTCAAAGTTCTTTCTTTAAAGTCAAAGTTCTTTGTTAAATATAGTCGAAGTTCCTTGTTAAATATGTGCCACTAATGAGTCTATAAAGTCAAAGTTCTTTTTTTAAACCTTCAATGGCAATATTTATTAATTTACCCATACATAAACGAAGACGGACTCATCTCTAAAACCACTAAAATAATCCTTAGAATATCAGGATACCTTTCCCAAATATCCATATCAATATATATAATAATAATAAATCCCCCTAAACAAATAACACAATCTAGTTTGTTGATATATCTAAGAAGCCTAATCAAAGATATAATTTTGACTAACTTTTTAGTATTCAAGAGTGTTAGGCAAAAGAGTCTATCCTTAAAAGTGATTATTATTTTTTCCTAATTTACACAGGTATTTGCCTACAAGACGCAACAGAGAGGTATGGCGATTAAACAAAGAAGTCCGCAGTCTAATCCTAAAAGTGGTCAAGGATGGCAAAGACATAGGACCAACAACAGATAAGGGGCTATTATGGGCCATCCTTCATAGTGCAGGCGAAGGTGAAAACACAGATGACTTCATTGTAGACAACTGCAAAACAATGTATATTGCTGGACATGAAACTGTAGCAGTGACTGCAGCTTGGTGCTTATTTTTGTTAAGTTACCATCCAGAATGGCAAAAACTTGCTCGTGAGGAGGTTGTGGAGGTTTGTGGAAAATGCCTGCCTAATTTTAACTCACTGCAAAAGATGAAAACGGTTGGTTATGATTTTCTTTTTTTTCTTTATCTACTAATGAGCATATCTACTTTATATAAATACGTGCATGCATACATATTTGTGCCTATAAGCAGCTAACTAGTTCAACATAGTACATAAATTAACTATCATAATACTACATTTACAACAGTTGACCATGGTGATCCAAGAAACGCTCCGTTTATACCCACCCACTGGCTTCCTAGCAAGGGAGACGCTTCAGGATATGAATTTTGGAGGCCTGCACATACCCAAAGGTGTCAATATTAACATACCAATTCCTACGTTACATCATGATCCTAGTGCATGGGGTCCAGATGTGCACAAGTTCAACCCTGAGAGGTTTTCAAAAGGAGCTAGAACGGCCAATCTATTGCCATACATGTATGCACCTTTTGGTGTAGGGCGACGAAAGTGTGTGGGGCAGAATTTTGCCATGACCGAGTTAAAGGTTATACTCTCAGTTATTCTTTTAAAGTTCAAGTTTAGCCTATCGCCAAGTTATATTCATTCTCCTTGTATGAGATTACTTGTAGAACCAGAGTTTGGAGTGTCTTTACTTATGGAAAGAGTATAGTGGTAGTATGAATGCATACTCGTTCAGCACATACAAGATAGACAAAGGAATTTTAAATATACAGCCTAGCATGCAAACAGTTTATTGTACTCATCAGATTTCCCTGTGAAGTTTGTACATAATCATGTTAGTGATCTAATTTTATAAGCTTCTCGTTTCTTGCGATGTTAATTGTGAAATAAACTCGGTATAATATGATATCTCATCCTCATAGACCCAGAATATAGATACCTGACTTATGCTTTCATTTTTAATAATTTTTTATTTTATTTTCTCATCGAAGTTACTTGATGAAAATCATTAGTACAACTAAGTTGAATCAAACGATGCTGATTTAAAAAGTAGTGATGCTTACCAAACAGGTCAAGTAAAGGTGCATATTAATTATTAAATGCGACTGATTGGATAGGAGCGTCTTCATTTCCTTCAGGATATAGTGAGAATTAAGTTTATCAAAGCTTACTATATGGACATGCGTATATTAGTATGCATTTTCACATATGTTTTTGACTTAATATGAAAACTATAACACAAATTAAAGATGACTACAGGTCCAATAGCATGACAAACAGCCATCGAATAGATCTTCCTAAGAAACACGATCCAACGAAATGAGAAAAAAAAAAAAAAAAACTTATTTAATTACTTGCAGGAATAATGGAATGAGAACAATGAAGTCAAAAGGACAGAATATGGCACGCAAAAGAAATCTTTCAAATGCTTATATTATGTTTATAAAAATTAGAACACGTGTATGGAATAAAAATTCAACTTGATGAAAAATACCACAAGCATTCAAATATCATCCATTGTACCTTGATCCATGAGTCATTTTCCATCTCCAACTACTACTGCACACAAAGATGCAAACTTTATTCCAAATGAAATGGTATATACCGTACGTTTGAGGATGTAAGATCAAGATGATTAAACAGCAAAATATCATACAAAAACTAGAAGAAAAGGAAAAGGAAAAGGAGAGACAGAGCGAGAGACTTGAGAAAAAGACTATGGTTCCTCCGTGAGACTTGAGAAAAAGACTATGGTTCCTTGACATGTAACATACATTGAAATCTGATTCCTAATATTTGTTGTAAACATCAATAAAAACAATAAAAAAAAAATTAACTGGATATCAGGAGGGTTATGAAGACCATATTCCGCAATTGATGATTACTGGGAAAACCACAAATTTGGCAACAGTAATAATCATATCTTCCATTCAGTTTATTGTGACATGCATCCAAATTTTCGATATTCTGAAGATTGCTTATAATACGACCTATATGTATGCAGATTTTCAAACTAATAATTTTCGCTGGAGTTATGTAGTATCAGGTAGCGAACAAGTACCTTTTGGGTTCAACAAGCCATCCTGTATCAAGTGCAGGATACAATCAAATAATTTTCCCTTAATCATAGCATATTTGGAACTTGATAGCTTATAGAAAATTATTGGTGTACATAAAAACATAGAAATAATGATAAATAGAGGACAATAGTCACAGCACAAATGGTATGGTGGTATGGATGAAGTGGATCGCTAAGTGCTACAGCTCAATAAGTGTGAGATTTTAAGTTATGAAAAGCACGCTTAAATGCAATGCTGGCTAAAGAACAAATAGAACGTTTGATGTTTAACCGTTCCATATATGGATATCAGCAAGCGGAAAACGATTAAACATGACCAAGGGACACTTGATGGGGTCTCTCTCTCTTCGTTCTAAAGAAAGGAAAATTGAAGCGATCCAACTTAGAAAAATAAAGTGAATTGATTCCAAAATATCAATACAATGGAAGTATAATAAGTTTATTTATATTTTACAGATGAGTAATACTTCCACTCAAATTTTTTGGAACACATTTTATTAGTAGAAAAATTATAAAATTTTGTACTGTATTACAAAAGTAAATTTTAGTCCTCAAATATCTAATTCTTAAATCATAGTTTTCAAACTTACAGCCAACTACCATAGAAAACAGTTTCTGGCTAAGTGTCATTAAGCAAACCAACGACATGTCTCATACAAAGCCTAAAAAAGCATAGTGCCCGATGTCCATAGATGATGGGGGTGAGAATAATAAAGCAGATGAAGTCCTATATGAAGATACATAAAAAATGCTGATCATAATCTTAATCCTTGTTAGATTGTAATAATCCGAGAACAGTAGAAAGCGCTTTCAAGTAGTATTGCACTGCATAGTCAACAATCAGCTGCCATTTAGTGACATTGCTCCACTGCCTACTGATACTTTAAACAAGCTCCATCCTTCTGTGTTGTGCTCAAAATAGGATAATATACGGCGCTTTGCGAAAGCGTATACCATGATCTTATTCACCCAAATCACAAAGAGATAACTTTGACTGAAAACAAGACGGATCAAAACACAATAACACAAGATATTCCACTGAATCACTCTCTTTATTGATTCATCAAAAGTTTGTTTGCACTTAATAGAACAAAGATAAATAATAAAATACAACTGAATCAATAACCAAATTGAGAAAGGAGAAGAATATCCAGATGTCTAATAATGTCGGAGAGAAAGAATCATTAAGAACGACGGCAAATCCTTGACCTAGAGACTATCTCAAGATTAAGATCCTCTAATTTATATTGAATTTGGTGCATGTTTAGATGCATGTTGTTTCAATCCTAAAAGCAGCTTATATAAGAGAGTAAAAGACCTAGGCAAATATTCAAATTGCCCCTTCAAAATATCACGAATATACTCGAGAGAAACATCCGATCAACACAGATATATTCAATCAGACGTCTAGTAGAAAAGACCAAACATTTGAGCCGAGTCACTGGTATTTCCAGGGACATTGCTCAAACGTCTGGTACATACCCCCAGACGCCTGAGCTGAATCACTCAGAAAATACATATTCTATATCTTTCTCCTCCAAACTTCAATTTGCGGATCATTACCTTCATCGCGAAGCTACTTCCAAAACTATCACACATAGCCGATTTCAATGGACATGTGATTTAATAGCACAACACTCCACCTTGATATAAAATCACATCAAAAGCTACAACAAACACAAACATGTCATCACTAGCACTTTCATAAATCATCATATTCCAATCATACTACATTACAAACCTTAACCACTGTCTGAAAGTGATGCATCTCCCAAATGAGGTACACCACACAAAATTGTCTTAAAAATATTTGTAATATCACAAAGATTTCCATCTTATCTTTGTGGATTTTCTAACTCGACGCCCGTTTATCACTTGACTTGAGTTCATTATATAATCACTATCGATTCCTCGAGCATCATCTACATAAGACCCCTGTTTGAAATATGATTCTCTATTCTAGAATCATAAGCAGTGACCATACCCTCTCCACCTTGTCTCACAAATCATTCGTGGATTCACAACTAGCCACATGATGAAAAATTGAATTATCAAGATACAAGCGAATCAAAGTAATCACTTTTTTTTCCATCTTCTTCCATTTTCCCTCATCTACATCAAAGGGCTTCTTCTCATCGGTCAGATCACAAAAATCATTAAGGTACAAAACATCCTCTATCTTAGACTTCCAAATTCCCCAATTTCTCTCATCAAAAATAGTCATTTTCGGAAACGAAATCATATCCGACATCAAAAGCAAAAAAAATTCAAATCAAAATCACTCTAAGATTTACGATGATCTGCTCTGATACCGACTGTTGTACTCAAATAGGGTATGTAGCGCTTTGCGGAAGCGTACCAGGATCTATCACCAAAATCAAAAAAAGATAATTTTGATTGAAAATAAGACGGATCAAAACACAATAACATAAGATATTTCACCCAACTACCATTGACTCACCAAAATTTTGTTTACACTTAATAAAACAAAGATAATATAAATAAAATACAACTGAATCAATAACCAAACTGAAAAAAGGAAAAAAAATATGATGATTAATAATGTTGGAGAGGAAGAACCATGAAGAACGACGACAAACCCTTAACGTAGAGATTATCCTAAGATTAAGATCATATAATTCCTATTCAATTCGATGCATATTTGATTGCATGTTGTTTCAATCCTTAAAGAAGCTTATATAGAAGAGTAAAAAATCTAGTCAAATATTTAAATTGCCCCTTCAAAATATCACAAATATATTCTGAAGGAACACCCGATCAACACAGATATATCTGGCTCAGACGTCTAGTAGAAAAAAACTAGACGTCTAAGCTGAGTCTCTAAAATTTCCATAGGCATTGCTCAGACGTCTGGGACATACCCCCCAGTCGTCTGAGATGAAACACTCAGAAAATCCTGATTCAATATCTTTCACCTCCGAGCTCCAATTTTCGAACCATCTCCTCCATCACGAAGCTACTTCCAAAACTATCACATAGTCCGCTTCAATGGACATGTAATTTAATATCACAAATCATAACATTTTGGATCGTTTAATATTGCTAATAAACTACAAAAGTGGAGACCCTGAAGTATCCGTAAGCTCAAACTCGAACTTCTCAAGTTTTACCTCAATTTAAACCATCAAGTCAACCATATAGACATTTTAACTTTCAATTATCAACTCAGTCTCCTCATTCTTCTCAAGAAATTGTTCAGTTAGAGAAACAAATAAACGATCAAGATGCTAAACTCGAACAAATGATGAAGAAATTAATGAAAAGTAATTAAAAAGGAAAATTGCCTAGTCAACCCGAGGTGAATCCAAAATACAATTCTCGTAATGTGAACTCTTGTGAGGATGAAAAACATAATTCGGTCAACTCGGTCATCACCCTTAGGTTCGGAAAAACGGTTGACAATAATGTCGGCAATCCCGACAATCATTCGATTTTGACTTGAATCGAAAAGCTTGACACTTTTCCGATGACAATCAAGGCCAATTCCTCTAAAATTTTCAAATCTCCATCTTCTTCGAATGTTGGCAATCCCAACATCTCTTCTTCTAATGTCGACAACCCCGACAACACTTCTTCCGTTAATATTGGCAATACCAACAACTCATCGTTTATACCTTCGCTTCCCTCACTTCCCATATCGAAACATTCTTCTTCGAACAATCAAAATTCTGAAAGAGTCTATAAACTAGTAGCTTAATATCCTCATAGACTTAACAATAAGAAGGATGTGAATTTCGAAAAAATTCTTGAAATCTTCAAACAAATTCGTGCCAATATTCCACTCTTAAACACCATAGAACAAATTCCTCAATTTGTCAAGTGTCTTAAGGAGCTATGCACCCAAAAACGAGTCCTAATGTTTCTAAAACTGCCTTCTTGATTGCGAACACTAGCTATTTTTTCTCAAATCCATCACCAATCAAGTATAAGGACCCTGGTTGCCCAACGATCAGTTGCAAAATAGGTAACACTCACATCAGTCATGCCCTACTTGATCTTGGTGCAAATAACAATATTCTTCCCTACACTGTTTATCGTCAATTAGGACTAGGGGAATTGAAACCTACAAACATCACAATTCAACTGGTCGGTCGATCTGTTAAAAAGTCATTGGGTAGAATTGAAGATGTTTTAATTCAAATTAAACAATTCTATTTCCCCGTGGATTTCACAGTTCTTGAAACCGAACCTGTTTCGAATCCTGGTAGCCAAATTCCATTGATTTTGGGTCATCCCTTCCTAGCCACCTCAAATGTTATCATAAACTGTAGGAGCGGCCAACTTCGATTACCGTTTGGGCACTTAACCATTGAACTGAATATTTTCCATCAACTGAAAGAGTCCGAAATAGGAGAAGTCGACATAATACAAACAGTTGTAGATGACACGTATGATTTATCTCCTCAAAAAGATTCACTTTTCTCAATAGACGTGTGTCTACTATGTCCTTTGAAGAACTATTTGAAGATGAGCTTAAATTTTTAAATGATGAGAATGAATCTAGGGAACGTCTCAAGGATAATCTTAATTCCATATTATCAAAAGAAATTATGGTTAAACGATCAAGTCTATGAGATTATAATAATCTTCATCTGAATGGTATAAACCCTTGGCACGATAAAAATTTCATAGGAAGGACTTTGATTTCAGAATTCACTGACATGCCTATTGTACCTTACAAATCAAATAATAAATCATCATGCATCATTTTCGATAAAGGCAAGTGTGGGGGGAAAATGAAACACGATTTTTCACAAACATTCATCATTATCGTAGATTTGATTTTGCATATGATTTTCATTCGCATATAGTTGTTAAATTGCATTTCATTTTACAGATTATTCTGCATTTAATTCATCTTTGGGTATTATCTTTCACATTTAGAAAATGTGTTTATAGTGTGGACACTATTTTGACAAGGGGGAGTCTGCATTCTTTTTATTTTTCTTTAATCTTTTCTTTTCTTTTCTTTTCATGTTCATGCAATTAGATAGGACCACGATGCATTTTAAATCGTTGTAACATACCATAAATTATTATTTTTTAAAAATACGACTCATTTTAGATTGATACTATGAAACAAGTTAATAATTTACAATTTTTTGGTCAGTTGATATTAATTTTTTTCCCTTTCAACCAAGATCGAATAAAAATATAATGAAAAGTTGAATTACGAGCGATAATAGTGTAACAAGTATATAGGGAGATTCTTAGGTGATGGTCATGAAGTCTATTCTAAATTGTAGTCTTTGTTTAATGAGTGGAGAACTTAAAGTACATGTACTGGCTTTTTGAGTTTAAAACTAAGTTAAGTTAAGCTAAAATTGCATAACTCTCTCTTCTTTTTATATTCAATAATAACAGTAATCCAAGAGTATCCAACATTGCTTGTAAATCTAGCGTTGGTGTGCAAACCCGCCAAGCTCTGTCCCAACTCTCACGTCAGTCTGCAAGGCAGTGCATGGGTGGTATACATTGGTCTCATTTTATGAGTTGGACACCTAAGGATTACTGGCATCTTGTTGACAAAGTCAGCGTCAGTCTGCACAATCCGCCAAGCTCTGTCCCAAACTCTCACGTCAGCCCACAAGACAATGCATGGATGGTATATCTTGGTCTTTTCAGTTGCGTGTGTGTAATTAGTTATAAATTTTAATTTTTATAGAGATAAAGAATAAGCAATGATGCTCAAACACTTCTTGACCTTATTGATTTGACTAGTCATACACAAGGAAATAAGAATACTACTTCACAAATTGTGACAAGCAAATAAAGAATTTATTTCATGGTTGCACTATGTTATCAACCAATCCAACTGGCCAAACTATAATTTAATGTTTAAAAACTTGAATTATATTGAAAATTTGTGACGATTTGAGGAACCAAAAATTTCTATAAATTGATTTTGAATTGTATACTCCTATGTTGCAACTTTTCTGAAACAAGTCGTGTTATCATTTTTGTTTTCATTTTGCATAGGTCCGTTGCATTTACATAGTTGCATTAGAACCATAGCATATTGCATTCAGATTTTGTGGGTAGTATCCGCTAAAACCCTCACGAGACACTACTCGTCCTACTAGGGACACATAAAGATTTAACGGTTTGTTGCATACGCTCAATGCAATCGTGTTTCCTATGAAAGTGCGACCTGCCTAGTTTAGTTTTTCATTTATGTTTTACTCAAGGACGAGTAAAAGTTAAGTGTAGGGGTATTTGATAAACATAGAAATATGTTTATTTTATACACTTATATTTCATCTTTTTGAATATAAATAATATTGCATTGGGTATTATTTTGTCATTTTTACAGATTTGCCCATCAATCCTCATGCACTCCTAAAAGCAAAGATATTGCAAAAGTAGAAGATCAATTTTTCATATTTATGAAGACTTGCAGATGAAGATTTCATTTTAAGTTGCTTTTGGAGTAATATGCGTTCATGTTTGTTTGGAAGAATAAATCATATGCCATCTTATCTCCAATCAATTAGCCACATGCCAAAAAAGGACAATAAGGGAAAATTTTCTTAAGATATTCACCAGATATCCTCAAGATTTTTTCCTAAAAACATAATTAAGAAAAGACATGAGATGTGATAGAATAACTCTTGGGTAAAGAGGCCCATATATTCATAGATTTGATTAGGGTTGGCCAATCTCACATATAAATACATGTATACCCATTGTAAAACTTTGTACATTTTTCTGTAACTTCTTCTCCATTAATAAAACTTCTTTTCTTTTATATTGCTGCATTTTTTTATTTTCATGGCAATTTGTGTTGTCTAATCAATTAGATTTGATTAAACACAAAATTGTTATTGCATTTTCTTTTTTTATTAGTGATTGACCGTCTGATTAGATTCAACAGTAATTCTAATTTTTATTTATGTTTGTGTATTTCTTTTCTGCAGTTTTTATTTTAGTATTCTGTTTTATTTTTCTTGGTTAATCATTGAATTTAGTATAGATCCGACTAGATTCGAATCTGTAGTAAATTCAATTGCAGTTTTAATTTGTTTTAATTGATAATTGTAATTTGATTGTCAATTCAATTTGATTTGTTCTAAACCAAATTGCAATTTCAATTTTTATTTCAATTAAATCCTCCAAATTCGTCTAACTTGCCGACGTAATCATACAAATAATAAATTTTAATTTTCCTCCCCGTGTTCGACCTGCATATTACACACTTGTGCGCTTGCAGTAATTATTTCATAATTTCATTTTTCTAGTCCATAAAAAAGTGTCAACCAGTATATCTGTGAAAAAGTTAGATTCACTCCTGCTGAGGCATAAAAGGAACTCTAGCCCAAAGTATTCTGCCACATAATATCTTTTAGCATAGAGAATATCATCTTTAAACTTGCACTAGAGCGAGTAGAGTCGGACCTAATATCAGAGTTATCATAGCACGCTATAGGGCAAAATTGCTCATAGTATAGAATATGCATCATTTAAACTACAATAATGCACGTCTCATCCGCAGTGCAAAATAGTGATATTTTGTCAAAGTACAAAACAACAAATAGTCCAAAACAACATGTTATTTTGTACTTTATTTATCTTGGGTATGTAGTAAAAAGCTCAAATACACAATCAAATGACACAACTAGGAAATGGGTACACAAACCAATTGCATTTCTTTATCAACAAATCAAAATCATTTATCAAAGTATGACCATGATTGATGATTCCCTCAAATAAAATTGAATGTAGGTGTTCGATATTCGTATTATACTCGAAATGTTCTACGTGAAATTCTTTCAATACTTTTGTCCCCCTCTAGCTACATTGATAGATTTTATAAAATAATAATATAAAGAATTCATTTCAAAACTATTAGTTAAGGTATTACCCCATTTAATGTTCTTTCTTTATTTGCCAATTTTTTATCTTACTAAACTTAATAGTTTGCAATATTGAAATTTATCATCCACTTCGTTTTTAATACTAAAAAACAAAAATATGAAGGTTGAACATCCATTTCTATTGGTAACTCTTGAAAGCAAAGTTCTTTCATTTGATAAAACATCATAAAATTTCATCTCTCACACATCTAAAGTGTTATTGCCAAATACTTTGAAATTTTCATATTTCATATATCTAAAGCGTTATTGCCAAATACTTTAAAGATGACCTTATACATTAGTTTATTTAAAGCATACAAGAAATCAAATTATTCAGTACAAAATAACTAATTTCGGTGCATATTGAATGATGTTATCTTCTAACTTGTTTTCAATAAAAAGTTGTCATGTAACCTAGTAACAAATGTTTTTATCAGTGATCGACTACTACCAACTGTTTTGATGTTATTATGAGGTACACAACTCAACCATTTTTTTTCATATCGACTTAACTAGATAAAAAATTTGGAATATACTTTCATCTCTTCCACTTTACAACACTAAAACGTACATATGTTTTGATATTAAATAACATCTCTTTCCATTCACTAAACAACTAAGATATTTGTTTTGATAAGCATAGTTTTCATAACGTCAACTCAAAGCAAATGAAATCAAATTTGACGTTAAAAAATGAAAGGAAAAAAAACGAAATCAACATGAAAAATATATATATTAAAATAATTTAAAATGTTTAAATTTAACAAAATTACAATTCAATATGAAAATTTATAACAAATAACAATTTAAATAATGCATTTTGGTTAAGGAAAAAATATAAAGATAACAAGGATAATTGTTGACCCGCATTTTTACAAGGTCGTTAAACATTGTATTTGAATACTCGGACTTCATAAGGCGGATGACCTAAAGAGATGGCCAGATCGTTTGAGAATCGAGTATATACGAAGACATGAAGCTACAAACTGTTGAATAGCATTCTGGAATTGGATAAGTATCGAAAAGACCCTATGAAAATTAGAGATCGATATGGATCTGAAGCGCAAAAACTCAAACTTCAACAAAACTATGTTCACAATTCAAAAACCGGAGGATGATTTGAGAAACCACACATACAAGGTTAAGAGAACATCGCAAGGGGTCCCAGCGGGGGTCACACCGGGTGCAACCCATGTGGTCGGTAATGATTCCTCCATGAGGTCGGTATTGGGACTCGGTCGTCTTGGTGTAGTGGGTCCTATGCGAAAACCAAACAAGAAGTGAGTCGGGATGCTTCCTCTAGTAGTCTGTGTACTGGACTAAGGAGGACATTAATGATGTGATAGACCAACTAGTTGGTCAGACAGAAGAACATGTTGAAGAGGTAAGAAGAAACGATGGCAGCTTTCCTCTAAAGAATCGAACAAACAGTTGAAGATGGAAATAGGGGTGAGCATTATTCGGTTAAACCAAATAAACCAACCAAACCAATTTATTTTGGTCGGTTTGGTTCGGTTTTGAAATTAAATCGGTTTGTAATTGGATCAGAAAAAATTTAAGTTCGGATATCGGTTTAACCAAATTAACCAAACTTTTACTATATTTTCAAAACTATCGATATAATAATAAATATTATAGGTTAGTTTAGCTATTTAAGTAAATTTTAATCATCACCTATGTGTCAAAATTAATACTAGAAAGCACAAAAATCGTAGATAATAATACTCGAATCATATAAGTATAATTTATTTCAAATTATAGTGAATATTCCAAACACAACGTATTAAATATTTTTAGTTATCGGTTTAATCGGATAATCAACCGAACCATCCAAACTTAATTTGGTTGGTTTGGTTTGGCTTTCACTTTTATTGGTTCTAGTTTGGTTTGACAAATTTCACAATCGGATAAACCGAACCAACCAAACGCTCACCCCTAGATGGAAATCAGAACTATGGCGTAGGATTTGAAGTCAACGCACAAGGTAACAGATCTCAGTGTCCAAGACCTACACCTAGAATAAGCATCTGAATCAGTGCTGACCCCACCAAGGGTTTAGACCCGACCCCTAACAACACTACAGAATGGCCTCCGCGCAACTTCAGGTCATTAAGAATTGGAGCAGCTAATGTGGATCGAGCTGGTGACATGAATAAACCAGGGGTAAACACCTTTCAAGAGGATTCGGTAGGAACCGAACTCCCCTAAGGGATTAAAACCGATTCCTTAAACTTTGGGGGCACTCCCCGGCTAGATAAATGCCGGTACATGCAGACCAATGGCTAATACAGATGCTTAGAATTCATGATGCTGATTGGAGATCAGTTTTGAATAATAATGATGAATTTGCATATTTATCCATCGAGATATGAGGGGCGGATTAGTAAATCAAGACGTGGATAGCGTGCATCAGAGTTAATTCACGTTGAATATCAGGAATTCAAGGAATCCATCGAACTTCAAACTTCCATTTTTGGATGCTTAAGACGGAAGGATGGAATCGACTATTCTTTTAATGAAGTATATGAGACACTTCAAGGTACTGTAGGCATCTGCGGAAGTTATGGCAAAATATTTTCCCTGTACCTATCAGATATCGCGACGTTATGATGCAGATAGCTTGTGAATGGAATTATCGGAACATGGTCGTACTTGATGGATAGATTTATGAGTTAAATTAGGGTCAATATAATTCAATCTAAAAACATCATGACTCAATGACAACCAAGCAAAGGATTAAAGAAACTCTCCCGAGTTTCTTGGCTTGGTTTAATCCAGCAGTGGATTCGGTGGATGGTCCAAACCTATTGATGATATTATAAATGGTTGTATCTGGAATTCTGGATAATTCAAATTTTAAAATATCTTTAGAACGGAATCCACCAAGGAATCTCAGAGAATTCTATCGTTCGGTTGATCGATTCTTGCGACCGGAAGATGCAAAGATATATCATGAAGCCTTGGAGATGAGTGTTGTAAAGGACAGAGGCCGTTTGACTCAAAGAAAGATAAATGGAAATGGAAGACCAATGGTGAATACGAAAAACAAAAAAAATGAGGAGAAAACCAATATTTTCTTCTTAAGCAGATCAGAATGTTACCTTGAAAAGTATATATATGGACATCAGAAATCACCTTCTGTATCAAAGGCCGAAAAGGAGAACATTGGAGCGCGAGAGGGCTCGTGAGAAACATTGTTCTTTGCTCCATGAAATAAACAGACATTGAAACCGACGAATGCAAACATCTAAAGGATGAAGTCGAGAAGCTATTCAGGAAAGAACAGTTATCCTAATATGTCCTGAACAGAGTCACGGTGACGGAAGCAAAGCAACTGTCTATTGTACAGGATTGAAGCAGACCCAGCTCCAGGCGATCATCATCAATTGATGGCATGAGAATCAAATAAAAAAAAGGCTAAGTCGCTTACCGATATATGAGAATCGAAAGGGATTTCTAAGCATGCTCTTAGACGACGACGAACCATTCAGCTTGCTTTTATTTTAACGAATCTATAATAAAATGGTTAAGCTACTTATACTTGTACCTTTACTGACGAGATCCCTGGGCAATCTCTGAGATGGCGATAAACCAATAATTTCTAACATAATAAGACTTGTGCTTTTCGCAGTTTAATTAAATTATTTGATGAGTATGGCTTATGCCCATCAAGTATAAAACCAACAACTGAATTTCTATCTTTAATAATCTAATGGATCTTCATGTGTAGTTTACGCATGGCAAACTAAAGACGGTTTTGTCAAAACCTTGGCAAGTCTATTTACTCAGGATCGTCAAATGTAGATAACACTTGGCAAGAGCCTGGTGAGCCTAGGATCATTTGGCATGAGAAAGCAAGGATCATTAAGTGTGGGTACCGCTTAGCATGGGAAGGTTACGATCGCTGAGCATGGACTATGCTCAGCAGGGGTCCAAAGAGATCAAGGATTCATCTGGAGAGACCACGTACTTGAATGTTAGGTTGGAATAGCTGTGGATTTGGAAATCGTATATGATCCATCAAGATAGTGAATTTGGTTATCGGCCCGAAGCTGCAACATAACTTATGACCAATCCAAAAAGATCACGGACTTCCGACAATACAAAACACATCTTCCATAATAAGATATGTTTTGCAGAGCAAGTGTTAATCCACAATTTTACAAGGTCGTTAGACAATGAATTTAGATACGTGTACTTTACAACCATCAATGCGGACAGCCCAGAGAGATGTTCAGATCACTAGAAAAAAAAAGAGAATGGCCGAGGACATACAGCTACAAATAGCTGAAGCATTCCAAAATTAAACAAGCATAGAAAAAACATTGAGGAAACTAGAGACACGTGTGGATTCAGAGCGCATAAATTCAAACTTCAACGAACGCTCACAATTCAAAAATCGGATGGTGACTTAAGAAACCAAACATATGGGTATAGGAGAACATCACAAGGGGTCCCACTCCCTGGGATTAATGGATCAGTATCGACCCCTAAAGAGTAGGAAGATATGTGCCTCACTTCTAGGGTTTGGTCGTCACGCTTTGGTTAGCCCCCCGGAAAGTTTTAGGCCGATCCGATATCTTCTTCAATTATAAATAGACCACCATTTGCACTGGAAAAGGGATCTTCTTCTCCTCTTTATGCGGAAGCTCCACCATTTCTTAGAGACACTCACATCTTCTCTCTACATTCATATAAACACATAACTTAAATGTACTTGCAATCTACAGTATAATGAAAATTACTTCAAGTGGACGTAGGTCAGCATTAGCCTAGCCACTATAAAATTCATATGTATGTATTGCTTTCTTGTTTTCTATGATTGATTTACAACCGTGAACTGTTTAGTCTACCTGTGATCTATTAGGATGTTAGTGACCACCAGATTTGGTGCTAACAATGATAAATCCTTTGAAGCAACAAATAAATCATTAGACGAATTTATTTTCGGATACAATTTTATGATTTTTTTTTTTTGGAGTTTAAAATTTGAATAAGAGGCACCAATTAACAATTTACTGTGTCATTTACAACGTAAATTACAATCTATAATTAAATTTATTTACGTAAACATGCAAAATATATACACGTAGAAAAAACAGTGCAGCTATAGCGCAAAATAATGCATAATGCAAGACTTGCGCTATTTGCTATTGACTACATGAGTAATATATCAGTTAAGCCATTCGTTCTCGACAAAAATGTGTTTTGTAATGATTAGAACTTCCACACGTTTAGTCCACATTGTGAACTAACTTTAAATAAATTGATTCCTTCAAATTTAATTTTATCTTACACTGGTTATAAATAATTTCTGAGCTTGTTTTCATTTGGAATTATGAATTATAACATGTAGACAGTGTGTATTACTCATGTCCAATACAAGCTGATTGATAAGCTACCTCACTAGCACCATATGGGATTACAAATACGAACCTTGTATGCATTATGTTCACAGCGCCCAGAGATGATGTAAAGTAAATCAAGGGTCGTAATTGCAACGCGTGATTACAATTTCACTCTGAGAAATCATTATCTTACATACCAATATAACATTCATTTCAAAACAATGCAAATTCTTTATGCAAAACAAGCATAGTTTGATTTGGTCAATTATTGCATAAATGATTACAGCGAATGCACCATATCT
The DNA here is from genome assembly GCA_030737875.1 of Allium sativum. NCBI lineage: Eukaryota > Viridiplantae > Streptophyta > Magnoliopsida > Asparagales > Amaryllidaceae > Allium > Allium sativum. The sequence goes on along the minus strand of CM060919.1, from coordinate 789,735,704 downwards.
GTCGCGTGAGGTTGTGAAGCACATGATAGAAAACAAGAATGCATAAATCGCAAATATTACAAGTACATTTCATTTTACATTAATGTTGTTAAGGCATGTGCCTCAGCATGTATAGACGTAGAAAATCCCCAAGCACAGCTGCTGCGCCTTTCAACGCTCCAAAGCACAGGCCACAGGCAGTGCAAAAGGTGCAGACAAAGTGCATAAAGGGCAGAAGGTGCACAAAGTGAAAGCCAAAAGGATGTGGATCAATAAACGGGACAAAGTTTTGGGGTTTTAATCACAAAATCCAATCCAGGTTTCCCTGTTTCTCCTCATACTCAACCCGAACTCATATCTTCCCAGATTCAAGGTTCCAATAATGATATCAATCAAAACTGATCAACAAAAAACTTACATCTTTATAACTTCCCATTTTATTTTATATTGAGTTGATGATGTTCTATTTTCAAAATTTCATCCATATGCAGTTTTTTAAAGCTTAAAGCTTAGCTTCATTAGCTGTTCTTAACTACAGAATGTTAAAAAAAGAAAATGATGTTCGAAATGGACCAGAAAACACAGGTGAAGGCCATGCCCCTTTTCGTCATGACTATTTTGTTCTACATCGAAGCCAACTGTAAAACCATATACTTATTAGGCAACTTCTATTTAGACCCAGAAATTTGCTGAGTATACCCAGAAAAAACAATGACAAAACTGTCTCTGTTTTGCAATTTTTTTCCCCCCAATTTTTAGCATACCTCGTAAAGCCCCTATGAGATTCTTTAGTCTACCTCGTAGAGCCCTTACGGGATTCTTTACTTTACCTCGTAAGGACTCTACGAGATAAGGTAAAGAATCTCGTAGGGGATCTACGAGGTAGACTATAAAATCTCGTAGCGCCCCTACGAGGGAGGGTAAAAATGTCTTTTTTAAAATAATACATGGGTGAACTCAGCAAAATACTGGGTTCATCTTGTTTTTTCAGATTTGTTGGGTTTACTCAGCAAATTCTTGGGTACAAATAAAATTTGCCTACTTATTATTATGTCTGTTGAACAAATATTATCATGAAAATGATAGAACTTCATGAAGGAAAGTTGTCTGAACATTATTGTCGCTATAAACCAATGACATGCTTATCTTTTAGTACAAAAACATTAATTTTTGATTTTGATTATAATAAATGCATATGGGATCCAACACAAGATTTCTAGCTACAAAGGTATCTTACCATTATTATCATTTATCAATAACCAAGCCCATTAATTTTAATTTTAATAGAAGTGATATTTCCCTGCTGTAACCTAAAATCTATATTCATGTGTCTATTAAACAAACAAGTCCTAAGAAGTGTTTTCAGAGCTTTAAATCTCCTTCGTCTGATTTTATGTCTTTCTCCAAGATCACACTTTCACACTTGAGTGAGACAAAATTTCAAACGTAATTTTGCTTTGTTTGGCAGTCAACTTAATAGGATATTGAGATTTCAATCCGATATATGGACCAAGATATCATTTTGAGATTTTGTCTGAATCCGAGATTTAAAAACTTATTTCTTTGAAATTAACTTTTAACTTAATTATTATGCACATAAGACCACATTTTGATCTAATTTTACCACATTCATTTTTGCTTAATCAGGATTCCTAATTTCCATTGTCCCTTTCTCTTTCATAGACTCGTTGTATTGATAAACGAATCCAACCAAACCCTACGGAATTTGCAACGGAATGTAGATAAATAGGATGAGGCTTAAAGTCATAATTGCATCTACTATCCAGCTATCTAAATTAGTAATCAATAATTTTCATATATTCTCTGTAAAATACTATTGCAAATGCAAAATTTAAATTGTAAACAATGATTGCCAAAATTTCAGATATTTACCTCGGCAGTGAAAGATTGTTCTACCAATCTATGAATCGTGTCATTAGGCTCTACTGGTTAGTTATATAGTAACGATCATGAGATGTTTTGGAAGAATCGGTTATGGTCGTAAATTAGAGTACCAATTTTAATAGGATTTTGTGAGATAAGTATATAACTATTAGTAAATGGGAGCGTCTATTTTGACACAATTTGATGACACAAATGGTGACACAAAAGATCTACACCATTGGATCTTTTTGTCTTTACATGGGAAGGTGGAATTCATGGGGCAATCCAATGGTGAGAATTCATTGTGTCACCAATTGTGTCACCAAATTGTGTCAAAATAGACTTTCTCTTAGTAAATATTTTTTAAGTTAAAACTGCACCACCTTTAGAAGTTCAATTTCAAAAATAAAATTATTTGTATACACATAGAATTAGCATAAAGCCAAAATGCATTGAAAAAGGCATTATCAAATGAAAAGTATTAACACAAAAGCCAATGAAAATTACTGTGTTTCTCAACAGATTCTTCTTAAGTCTCAATTTAATTCACCATACTCAAGGATTCTAGGGTTGCCATTATAGCCAACATTTTAGTATTAAAAGTTGAACTAGTACTCGTTTTGGTGTATTTACTTGCATCTGCCAGTCTGTTTTGTCTGATTAGCCTAATTCAAACCAAGCTCAACGTACTTGAGCAAATTAAGCCATATCTATGTAACATGAACAAGCATTTGGGAGAACAAAAGTTCGGTTTAACTAATTCAATGCTACCCTGACAATCACAAAATCAGATGTCCCTTTGACTAGTCATGCAGTTAGAACATTTACGCCGTAAACATGTGGTGCAGTAAATAAGAAGAGCCCTAGACGGCATGGATACTATTAGAGCTGATTAATCAGAATGAAGAGAAACATGAGCCAATACACAAAATTCAAGTGGAAGGAGACATGCCTGTTGTTCTGAGTTCGACAACGATGATCGGAGCAGATGCCAAAAGAGGCGCGTCAAGATTCCGATTGCACTCAGATAATCAAAACTATCAAGTAACTTGAACTTCTTATAGGTTGTAAAACTAGAAGAAAAAGAAAGCATATTAAGCAATTTTGATCCAACATTCAAATTACATCCAAAATAAGTAGAATGTCCGTTCTACTTCTGATGGACGCTGATTCTGTGGGTTCTTACGTGGAAATAGCACAAACAGACAATGGTCCGCCAAAGAGAGCTTATTCTCAAAGGGGACTGGAATGCTTTTTTTTAAGTACCAAAAAAGGCTTCGACATAAAAATTTAGGCAAATTCTATTTAAACCCATAATCTTGCTGAGTATACCCATGAAATATGGAAAAAGAATGTAATACCCGGCCTTTTGCTGAGTTTACCCGTGCATAATTTAAAAAAAGACAATTTTGCCCTTCCACGTAGGAACCCTACGTGGTGCCTAAAGGCACCTCGTAGAGCAACTACGTGGTGTCTTTAGGATACCACGTAGTACCCCTACGTGGTGCCTTCATGGTACCACATAGTGGTCCTACGTGGTGCCCTAAAGGCACCACGTAGTTCCCCTACGAGGTGTGCTGAAAAATTTAAAAAAAATACTATTGATTAGGGGCAGTTTTGTCATATATTTTTAAATAAAAACTTTGGTATACTCAGCAAGTTTATGGGTTTAAATAGAATTTGCCAAAAATTTATTCTTATTGTTTTATTTTATTTTGACTTTTTTAGTTAATATGATTAAATGAATTTATATTATTTATAAGTTATGAAATGCTAATAAATCAATTTTTATAACATGTTAATAGTTTGAAATACAAATAAAATTATACATTTCTCAACTAATTTTCGCTATTATATAGCCAACAAGCTATATAAGCTTGTCGAACTTGGACAGCAATTGATGGACAATTAACAGTGTGGCTCACCGTATGGCAGAATAGATACGGTTTCCCGTTCGGAAAATAATTTTCTTTTGCATATCCAGTGTTTTATCGATGATATCTTTCATTGTATAAGAGGTCTCTTCATCTCATTATCATAACACGAAACTTAACTCAATTGACGTTTGTGACATCCTCATTCTGAAGCACGAAACTAAGCGCTACAGATGTTGTGATCATTTATGGTACTAATTCATGGTGACAAAAATATGGGTATGTCAATGATATCAATATCAATAGCACATGAATATGAAATAAATTTAGATAAAATTTTCAAATTCATTTCTCATTTCATAAAGATGATATTTCGTATTAGATAATCACAACGATGAGTGAGATTCGAACAAAATATAATAACACAAAATACCCCAAAAGCGACATAGGAAAAAGTCACATTGCTTGATCAAAGTACAAATAATAGACATACAAATTATTTCAACATTCAGTCATTACAACAAACAAAAGCGAACTCCAAAACATAACTCCTAAATAATTGTCATTGCCTCTTGCACGTTCTTGGAAGTTTTGCTCGTCAAAACCTATTGATCTGAAATCCTTACTCTCGTTTTACTCAAATGAGTACCTGGGTTGAAGAAAAAAACAAAAACCTAGAGTTATACGGTAAACTGGTGTAAATAGTATACTATTTCGATAAATGAATATTTGGTGATAGCTGAAAACCTAGGGATTAAAAGCTTTAAGGCAAAACAAAAAGGGGCTTCGCACCCATATGGTGTCGGTAGTTATTTAAAATATGGGTTTGCCTTTATTAAAAAGAATTAGGATGATATGAAGCGATGTATCGATCCATAGTGGTGTCGGTCTTTGATAACGGTGGCACCTTGTTTAATATTTAGTTCGAAACCGATTTATAAATAAAAGCGAAGGCGATACGGTCTATGTCAGTATCAAAACAAATTGGTTAATGCAAAAGCGGATTCACCTGTTTGAATGTAAATGTGTCAACTTGAACCTTTTCTTTTGTGCTTCGTCCTAGACTGACACACTCCATACCAATTTCCTTCGATATCATGCATGTCTTTGCAATGCAGAATGATTTGTGGCGCATCAATGCATGTAAAGCGAAGTGACATACCAGTTTTGGCTATAGCGAAACCATTATTTAAAAAAAATTTGATTTTACTCTATTTAAAGTAATATTGTTTACTAAGCCTTAATATTTATTAAAATCTAATTGGCTAAGAAATGTTTTTTACCAATTATTGTCATGGATGCAAGGTTTGAATATACAAAACATTTACAAAGCCCTTAATTATCTTTAATAAACTAATTATTCACTTAAGCTTTTCTATTATATGAATTTCATATCAATTTAAAAAAATATGGGAACATCCCTGGAAATCACAATAATCCATTTTTATACTTTCACATTGTATAAACATTTAGGTTCCAAAAACATTATTGTATTATTATAACCGATTAAATCCCGAAATATAAGCATTTTCTAACATAGAAAATTCACCAAATATTCATATCAACTTAGAAAATTTTGAAATTCAAGATCCACTTTCAAAATAATGTTTATTTCGCATCATACTAAAATTTCAAGTTAACTGAGTTTCATACAATAAGATTTTTAACTTGAACCTACACGATAATTTCATAATTAATTCTTAGAAATCATCAACAAGCACGTATTATCGTTTAATCAATTAGTCATGACATAAACAAACGTAAGAAGCATAAATGATTCGGGTTTAGCCCTAATATCAAATTAACATAGAAAACGAAGTGTGAATATCATTATTCACCTTGATTAGAATGAGAAAAGATGAGATTCATTGTATCTTTGAAGTCTTAAGCCTTAATTCCTTAATTTCTAGCTTTTTTATTCTTTGTTTTCCTTTTATTGTTGTCGTCCTCCTTGGTGTTTCATTTTGCTTATGTGAATATGAAGTGAGGTGATTAGGAATAAGGGTTTAAGTGTAGGAAATGTTTTTTTTTTAATTTTACCCTCCTCATATTGATCATTCTTATTAAACATTTTAATTAATATGATTAATTTGTTAATATTGTTTGGCCTATTTAATTTGTCAAATATCATTCTCCTTATCAAGTCATATTATTTTATTTTATTTATCTAATTAAATATTCTAATAATGTTATCACAAAATTATTGGAATCGTTATAGATTAAGATACAATTCCAGACAGAAATACATATTGGATTCTTTAGTAATATTCATTAGTTGGTTCATTTGGGTTGAGAGAAACCAGAGAACCTTCCATTCAGTCTCTGTATCAAAGGATAATTTAATAATTAACATAGTAAATTTCTGCCAATTCGCACTATAAACTATTTGGTAATTTGCAATTTGGGTGTTTTTTGTTAAAAGTAAGATCTAACCTGAGTTTATTCATTCGTATTAATAGCTATTTTAGATGCAATAGTCCTCGTCTGGGATGCTGATTCCTGTTTTGGGTTGATATTTTCCTCTCGCTTGTTTATTTCTTATGTCTTTCTCTTTATACATATATATATGGTTGATGTCTATATATATATATATATATATATATATATATATATATATATATATATAGGCATATACTCATATATATATATGTGTAAGTTACTGATAATTTTGCTTTAGTTTTTCAGATTACAGGTTGTTGATGTAAATGTGGAGTATTGGAGTTGCTGTTTTCGGATTGACCATTTAGATTTGCTTGCTTTGGTTATATTAGTAGATATGGAGAAGGGGTGTTTGTATTTTTTAGTGATTTACTTCATCTCTTGTTATACACATAGATTGTTAAATGTATCGGAATAGATATACTTCTTATCGGGTGGTGGCATTGCTGGAATTCGATAATGAAGTATGATGGGTGGTGGCCTTGCCGGAACTCATAAATCTATTATCCCCTACATTACTATGTGAGACGATCGTTCTGGTCTGTATTGGATATATTGTATCACATCTTTTTTATTATATATATGTGTGCTCTCTTTCTATTGGAAGATCACACATCTTTTGCTCAAAAAAAAACATCTATGAGAGAAAGTACAATTGAACGATGTAGGTGTGCAAAAGCTGATGGAGAAGCACGAGTTTTAATCTTTTCATCATCGCCTGGCATACATTCATGTATCGAGCAGGGCACTGGTAATTGAGCCTTTAGAATCTTGAACTTACAAATTAGAGTTCCAATTATTCAACCTTTTTAATTTTAGAGACGATCCCACTTTGAGTTTACTACACCTACTAGGAATCAGTCCTACCACTCATAAGATCTTGCGATGATGTTCATTTTCTCATACAAAATTCTACCACCAGTCGTAGCATCTTGTTTTACGGGTTCCATACCCATTCTTCGTCTGACTACCGTTCTAATCGACACTCATTTATGCGTCAAAAATATATATTGGAGTACCAATAACAAAGCAAATGTTTTCAAGTTGCGATATTGTAACACCCTAATTTTAGTTTAACATTATTTAGGAGATTTAGTTGCATATATTAAATGGAATATCTAGCAGGTCAAGAAGTATGAGTTTTGATAATTAATTAGACCAAACCTAAACTAGTCAACGAATAATATTATTTTAAACTTATAAAAGAATAGAATCAATGAGAGAGGAAGATTAAGAATAAAGCATTATTTCATCCCTTAAGTCCTCCTTATCTTATTCATTCTCATTTTACATCACAAAAACAATCAAAAGATAGAGAGTAGAGGTCGACTATTACTAAAGGACGAAGGAGAAATCAAGGAGATTTTAAAGGAAAAGCTTAGGAAAATTAATCTCCGTCTCATTATCCAATTTAATGGAATTATAGTTAACCATCTCTATTGTCTATGCTTGGTTATGATTAATTTTTGAATTAATTTTAATTATATTGCCATGTTATCGATGTTTGTCGATAGAATAATGATTTATGGAAATTATATGGAATTATGTTATTTTTAGATGTAAAATTTTAGTTTATGGTCTCTAATTGGTTTGATTTTCTAGTAGTTTTGTAAAACATCATTTTGGAGATAGGTTTTCAATTTCATAATTTTTCAAGTTAATATGAATATTTATGAACTGTCTAAGGAGAAAATAATGTTTATTATAGGTTTAAATATTAAAATAATTATTTTTGCCTTGAAATTTTTACATATGAAATAATATACAATATTTTGATTTTTATAGATTTTTGGGGATTTTTACCAAGTGGTTATGATTTTCTTTCAATTTATTATACTAGAAAAGCACTTAAACTAATATTAATAAAGGGTGTTAATTAATTTAGTTTGGCAACTATTCTAGATGGGTGAAACATACTTCAAGCAAAATCCAGAAAGGATATGAATTTTTTATGTTAATCAATTATATTTGATAGGAGATAAGAAATAAAAGCATATAAAAAGAAATTGGTTTAAAATGAAAAAAACACTTTTAATGTTAATTGCCCAACATGCGACATACCTCATGAAATTCGACATCAATTAACAACGCGATATCAAACCTCGAAAGGTGGGATGTATATTAAATGAGTATGTGATATCTATTAAGTAGGTATGAGGTATATTGGAACATTAAGAGGCGCATGTAACATCCCTTATTTTTTTAGTAAACATTATTCTGGAATTTAATTGATTAAGCTTATCTTCATAACCCTCCATCTTTTCATTTTCTTATCTTCATTTCAACCTAAAGAATACACAAAGGCCGAACATTACATCCTAAGGGAAAAAATAATCCAAGGAAAAGATAAGGAGAATCAAGCTTAGGATTCTACATTAACAAATCTCAACTTTCCTATCTTATCCAAGGCAAATAATAATTCCTAACCTTTGTTTATATTCGATTAGTATTCATACTCAAATGATCTATTTGTTTTATGATTGTTTTCATCAAGGATATGACGCTTTCATGATGTTTGGATATAACAATGAACGAATCTTAGTATATATGCATGTTAGCATAGAAACTAGTTATTTTTTAAATCAAAACCAATAGTTTGGCATCTCCAAATGATTTGAAATTTTAATATGTCGATTATTACAATGTTTTTGGATATAAGTTTTGAGTTTTATAAATGACTAAGTAATTAGTAATTTTCTATATATTCCTAAGGAAGAACATGTGTTAATTACGAAATTTAATTATTAAAAATAATTAAACCATGATTTTAAACCCGAAATTCTTATAGAAGTATAGAAGATTATTATGTGATTTATGTGACTTTTTGGGATTTTCTCATTTATATATTGTTAGGGTTGAGATTCAAGGATTTTACGGCAAAACAAAAACTAGAGGAGAGGTGAATAGTGTTTTAAAGAATTTATAGAAATCCTAACCAACTATCGATTACTCGAACTACTATATGAATCACAGAATGAATATTATAATAGAAATGATCACAGATGCAAATATATACAAAAGTGAAATGCAAAAAAAATGAAAGAACACATCGGATTTTATACTGGTTCGGATTGCTCCTACATCCAGTACCACACAACGCTGGATAGTGCAGAATTTTATTAATATAAATATCCAATTGCAACACCCTTGATTTCATGGGCTACAAGGTTAACACCCCTCCTTTCCTTGATTTAACGGGCTACAAGAAACACCTCCCTTCCTTGATTTCAGGGCTACAAGGAACACACCCACACCTTTACACACTCTTTCTGATTATAATTCCCTAGAGCTCTTGAGTAGCACTTCAAACAGAGAGTATTTGATAGAGAATGAAAATAGTAGAAGAATGGTATATTTTTTCTTGAAATCGGAGGAGTATAAGTGTAAATTTGGATTTATAAGAATAATAATGGTGGTATATTAAGGGAGGAAGGAGATGATGATTAGTTGTGACACCCCACGTCCGTTAATGTCACTCTTTAAGAGAATGCGTTAAGTTTTGTGAAACGTTATAGGTAAACAGAAACAGAAATATTATAATACAGATATAAAATAACCGCGGAATTTAAAACTTTATTAAGCAAAGAGCATCGTGGTTCAAAACATAGTTACATCATAAGTCTAAAATACATAAAACCCAGTACATCAACTTAAAACTTCTGCCTTGTACTAAAATCATCAGAGTACAATAATAAAAAAGCACAATCCCCAAAATATAGACATAGTAGAGAAGATACTAAATCAAGCAGTACATCTAAGCCGCTCCAAACAGAATGAAAGAAGAATCCTAATCAAGCCTGAGTATTCCCACCCTGAGAACCTGGGAGGGGAACGAAAGAGAAAGAAGAGGAAACAAAATAGGTCAGACATAAAGTCCGGCGAGTCCAGTTACTTTTAGCATATAAATAAGTAAAAGTATCATGGCAGGCATATAAGTTGGATAAGAGAGGTATAATATATAAGGCAAGTATGACAAGGTAAACAAGATAAAACAGAATAGAATATATTGCGCTTCTCTAACACTTTTCTCTACATCAATACTAGTATAACCGAAACAAGATGATCCCAACAAGTATAAGATGGTAGACTTAAGTGTACTTCTAGTGAGAGATTTTACCCCGTACAATAACAGGTAGCCCAACAGTATTGACGGGTGTTACCCCCAATGATAATAACGGACTCCTAAACAAGTGAGATTAGATGTACCCTAATTACTACCCCAATCGATCGGATCCCTAACTCTGTAGATACCTGCGCTTGCCCCACAGTAGGATGTATCACTTCCTAAAGTGGCAACCCCATTATTTCCAAGATGCACGACTATACCTACTGATGCCACAACGTCTTATTTTCCCAAGTAGGAGGACCCATGCACGCACATGAGCCCGATAGAACACGTCGTCAGACATCTTTACCCAAGTGACCTCTTATAATCAGCCCGCTAAGCGTGCCCTGCCCCTGAACTAGTTCGGGGTTCCCCGTTTGATACCGATATAGGTTACTGACTAATAGGGGTCCCACACACCAGATGATACAAGCTTCCCCCTAGGCTTGCATCCCCACTGCTAGGATTTCAACAGGTTATGCCTACTAGTTAAACAAGATCGCATAACCCCAATAGGTTAAGTTTGTCGGGTTTATATGTATAACCCGTCCCTACATATTTAACAAGATTAACTTAACCCTCCCACTGATTCAAGCAAGTTTACTTAACCCTACTCAAGGTAACATGTTCATGTAATCCTTATGGATTCAAACAGGTTAAGAATTACAAGTTCATCACCATTCATTCATCTATGGTTATAATGCGCTAGACCTCCCACATTAAGTCTACCACTTGTGGATGCTGGATATGCCGGTTGGGTCCAGGCAGACTTCTTCCACAAGTCGGACTTAACCTCGTGGCTTAGCACCGTCACGTGTACGTTTATGCACTTAGACCACTCATATTAGATTCACCACTTTTGATCGCTGGATATGTCGGGCGGTTCGGGGCAGACTTCTACCATAAGTGTAATCTGACCTCGTGTCTAAGCATGGTTACAGTTTCTAATTATTTTAAATCTAGGCATTTTCTTTATTAACCAATTTTCATGTTCATTATGCCCCAAATCCCCATTCGATCATAATGCGCTAGACCTCCCACATTAAGTCTACCACTTGTGGATGCTGGATATGCCGGTTGGGTCCGGGCAGACTTGTTCCACAAGTCGGACTTAACCTCGTGGCTTAGCACCGTCACGTATACGTTTATGCACTTAGACCACTCATATTAGATTCACCACTTTTGATCGCTGGATATGTCGGGCGGTTCGGGGCAGACTTCTACCATAAGTGTAATCTAACCTCGTGTCTAAGCACGGTTATAGTTTCTAATTATTGTAAATCTAGGCATTTTCATTATTAACCAATTTTCATGTTCATTATGCCCCAAATCCCCGTTCGATCATAATGCGCTAGACCTCCCACATTAAGTCTACCACTTGTGGATGCTGGATATGTCGGTTCGGTCCGGGCAGACTTCTTCTACAAGTCGGACTTAACCTCGTGGCTTAGCACCGTCACGTGTACGTTTATGCACTTTGACCACTCATATTAGATTCACCCCTTTTGATCGCTGGATATGTCGGGCGGTTCGGGGCAGACTTCTACCATAAGTGTAATCTAACCTCGTGTCTAAGCACAGTTACAGTTTCTAATTATTGTAAATCTAGGCATTTTCATTATTAACCAATTTTCATGTTCATTATGCCCCCAAATCCCCGTTCGATCTATGGTACAAGTTATGCTCCAGATTAAGATATAGATTATGCCTCCAAATTCCAAGTTTTGGCTTAAGATCCAAATTATGCCCAAAATTCCCAATCATGTTTTATAATATGAATTATGTCCTAAATTAATCATTCCCAATCGTTCCCAATTTCGTGCGTTCGCATATTTCAGCGATAGGCCTAGGCTCGAAGGTAGCCTGGCTATAAAAACAAAAAGGGAAAGAGGAAGAGAAGAGAACAAGAATAGGCATAGTAAATAAAACTTGCATAAGATGACATAATTAGGCAAACTAGCATAATAGGCATAAGGTGACATGATTAGGCAAACTAGCACAATAGGCATACGGTGACATGATTAGGCAAACTAGCATAATAGGCATATGGTGACATGATTAGGCAAACTAACAAAATAAGGATATCATAAACATGCATGATGAGATATAAATGGTGAATTAGATATAAAAATAATGGCAGATCTGATATGATTCAAATAGCCACAAGCTTAGATCCAATTCGTAGACATGTCAAGATAACTTTTAAATGTTTACATCTCAAAATAACATAGACTCACTGTGATTGGATCTAAAGAATAGAGAATTAATCGTAGATGATGTAGCACAGATCACTGATTACATATAATTTGTTGTTGAAGAAGAATAAGCTAGATCAAACTGAGCTGGGGCAGCACCTCGTTGTCTCCATTATTTTTGGTGAATAAAAAAAATGAGAATGAGATCCTATTTATAGCCTAGGGTCAACGAATTTGGTTAGAAAATAAGTCCAGATACGCGTAACTGAATTTGCCTTGGATCTGGGGGTGTCGACACCCCTGTATGGGTGTTGACCCATGGGCCGACACCGCTATGTTGGGTTTGACCCCCAACGGGTCTAATTCCCGCGTTGGTTACCTCCTTTGGTTTTCGAAATGTTTTGAACAAATTTGAAACTTGGGATTATTTTATTTATATATATAAGCGGCTTATGTGTATACAAACTTCTACCTTAATAACTTCTTCATACAATGTCCGTTTTACGCAAACTCGGAGTCTATCTTAAGAAGAATTCCGAGACGAACACAATGACGCAACCCATTTTACTTAATTCCAAATAATTAAGTATTCCTTGGTTCATCATTATAGTGTTTTTTTAAAATTACGGGGTGTTACATTCTCCCCTACTCAAAGGATTTCATCCCCGAAATCTCAAAGTTAAGAATAATGTATATCCTAACATCCATCACCCATCTACTCATCCATCAATCGCAGGCATCCATTGTCCTTAAAAGATTTCTAATGCTTATATGAACATATGCAAAAGGTGTGTGTATATGTCCCTATATTAATGCGAAAGATCAGACGGTCTACTGATTCAGTTGACCTCTTTAATGCAATGTATGTTAGTGCCATGAATCCAATATGTATGCGAATAATCCTATTATAACATGTAAGTTCTATATGTGTGCATAACCATTCATCCAAATGCAACATCCATATGATGATACACCCATTTTCATCCATTAAAAGAAGAAAAATATGCACATGCATCCATATGCGGTATGAGAGTGATTGAGCTGATCTAGTGCCTAATGTGTGTGTATATGCATCCACGAGTAACCATAAGCAAACACTTGCATCCATCAAGCATAACATGTCTCAAACACATGTTTACACCCATGGGATTACTATCGAAAGGTCGAATATTCTATCGATAGGATATTCTTAAAAGATAGAAACAAGCATGAATAAAAGATTTGCAAAAGGAAGTTAAGAACATACACTTGAAAAGAAAAGGGTACAAAACGTGAATCTTGTCTTCAGTCTCCCAAGTTGCATCCTCTTGCTTATCTCCCCACTGTACTACCATCAACTTGACCTCTCGGTTGCGTAGCTTCTTAACTTCTGATCCAAGAATACGGGTAGGAACTCGTCTAACTGTCGATTCCCATTCCACCTCTACTTCCTTAAGTATATTCGGCTCAACTACTTCTGTGATATCATGTAAGCACTTCCGTAAATGAAAAACGTGGAAAACATCATGAACGCTAGACAGTCTCTCTGGTAGCTTTACTCTATAGGTCATTTGGCCAATCCTTTCTGTTATGGGAAATGACCCTACAAATCTTGGTGCCAATTTCCCTACAGATCCAATGCGAACCGCATTCCTCAAGGATGATACCTTAATAAAATCCATGTCACCCACCTCAAACTCAATGTCAGTCCTTCTCTCATCTACGTAGGACTTGTGCCTATCCTGAGCTGTCTTCATACGCCTGTGGATAAGATCAATCTTTTCTGAAGTTTCTCTAACCATCTCAGGTCCAAGTAGAAGTCTTTCTGTAAATTTCCACCAACAAGCCGGTGACCTACAAGATCGTCCGTACAATTCTTCAAAGGGTTCCATGCCAATACTAGCCTGATAACAGTTGTTGTAGGCAAACTCTACTAAAGGAAGATGCTCTTCCTAAGTGCCTTGAAGTCTAGGATACACAGCCTTAAAAGATCCTCAAGAACTCTATTTACCCTTTCCATCTGTCCATCGGTCTGAGGGTATAAGTGGTGTTCAAACACAACTATGTACCTAATGCCTCTTGCAAGCTCCTCCAAAACTAACTGGTGAATATGGGGTAACGATCACTCACTATACTGGAAGGTACCTCACGTAGACGGACTATCTCATGAAGATAAACTGCTGCCAACCATGCCGCTGTCCTCTTACTCTTAATAGGAATGAAATGAGCGCTCTTAGTAAGCATGTCCACTATAACCCAAATACTAGTGTTTCCCTTTCTTGATCTAGGAAAACCATCAATGAAATCCATCGAGATGCTCTCCTACTTCCACTGTGGGACTTCCAAAGGATGAAGTAAACCATTGGGATTCTTTTGCTTAGCTTTGACTTGCTGGCAAACCAGACATCGATAAACAAACTCCGCCACATCTTTCTTCATCCCGTCCCAAAATAAAACCCTCTTCATATCCCTATACATCTTATCACCACCTGGATGAATAGTAATCCTAGAATGATGGCATTCCTTAAGGACTGTCTTCAACAGACTCCCAACTCGGGGAACACAAAGCCTTCCATCTCGTCGTAACCACCCTCTATCATTCGTGGAATATCTACTGAGGTGACTAGATTTCTCCCCACTACTGAGCCTATCCAAGATGTCTGAAATCTCTGGATCCTCTCGCTGTGAAGTTCCTATCTGATCCAAAAGAGTAGGTTGCACCTCTAGTGATGCCAATAAACCAGATGTAAACTCGATGGAGGGTCTAAAATCAAAAGTCAATATAAACTCCAAGATCTTCCTCTCCACAAATAGAGGACTACATGTCATCCTCTGCATACTCAATGCATCTGCCACCACATTACCCTTGCCAGGGGTATAAACAATCTCAAAGTCATAGGACGCTAGGAACTCCATTCATCTTTGTTGCCTCAAATTGAGATCCTCCTGCGAGAACAAGTACTTGAGAGATTTATGATCGGTGTACAACTCGGACATCTCTCCAAGCAAATAATGGCGCCAAGTCTTAAGCGCGAATACTATGGTAGGTAACTCTAAGTCATGGGTAGGGTAGTTCTTCTCATGAACTCTTAGTTGTCTACCTCCATAACATACTACCCTTCCCTCTTGCATCAGAACCGCACCAAGCCCTAACCACATGCATTGGTGTATACTGTGAACACTTTGTTACAGTCAGGCAAAGTCAAGACTGGGTTGTTGTCAGAGCACTCTTCAATCGTAGAAAAGCATCGTCACATTCTATATTGCAAGAAAATGTCAAATTCTTCTTCGTCGGTCTGGTGAGTGGGGTTGATATCTTTGCGAAGTCCTTAATGAACTTCCTATAATAGCCCGCTAATCTAAGAAAACGCCTTACCTCCATTGCATTCTTTGGGATCTGCCAATCTTGAACTGCAACTACCTTCGCAGGATCTACAGCTATCCCATCTTTAGAGATCACATTCCCTAAAAATCTCACTTCTTATAATGACCCATATTTTTACAGTATTATAAATAATTTATTTAATTATTTAAAATAATGGTTTGGTAATTTAAAATGACTAGAATTAACTAATATTGAATATTTAATTAATATAAATAATAGAATAATATATTTAATTTTTGATATAGTCGGAAATAGTGGAATTCACAATATTGTGTGAATTGGATCATTTATAATATATAATTCAGTTTAGAGTTGAATTATATTAACGAATATATTATATAAATGGTAGTTGAACATACAATTATATTATAATCGAGTGGCGATTCGAACTTTAAATGAATATACAGAATCCGTTTTAAGCCGGATTTCTGTGAAACAAGAAACGTTCGGAGCTGGTGAAGTATATTTTTCTAATGGAAGAGAAAAATCGGGATTTCATCATGTAGATTTTGACTTATGTCCAAATCAATTTTTCGAAAAGTCGTTGTAGAATTCCTTTACAATTTATATCGATTTATTTATATTATAAATGGATTTTCAATATAAATTGAATACTGATTTAATCTGGATTTGAAATATCGAGTTATAAATTCAGATAGGAATATTTTAGAGCTGTATGGTATTCTATTATGAATATATACGATAATATTAATTTATTAATATTTAATTTAATTATTTTTAAACATATTAATATTTAAAAGGTTTATTTAAAGCTTTGAAAATAGACAGTTTTGCAAACGACCTCTGTTTTCGACGCAACTAATATTTTTGGATCCGGAATATTAAATTATTGTTAGATTTCAATTTTCATGATTTTTGGAGTCAGTATGTGGCCGTACGGAATTTAAATGTGAAAAACAGTCAATAATTTGACTTTTAAAATACGCTGTGTGAGCAAATGGACTTGGAATTTAAAGAAACCAGTTTTGTTGGGTCCATAATGTCCAACTGTAGTTGTCTGTCGATTTTCATCAAAATTTGATATTATATGTGATCGTATGAATTTTTAAACAACGAGTGCATATAGCGATTGATTAAAATAAAATAAAATAATCAATAAAAATATATTTAAACTTACCTATATATACCCTTACATCATCTAAAACCTAATTTCATTTTTCTTTTGTAAAACCAAAGCGACACAACCTCTAGGAAAATAAACAATGAAAGTTGGCAATAAAAATTCCAAAACAAATCGAAATAAAATCCACAAATCCTGAATAAGCATTTTGGGGTTCCTAAGACGTTCCTCTATGTTTCCATATGAATATTCCAATGTTCGAAGGAATTTCAGTTCGCTGTGCTTCAACAGCAAGATCTTAGGGTGCGTCCATTCAGGAGTTTGAGCCATCGATTGAAATGATAATTGTTGTTTTTGGATTCAGAGTATCAAATAGCACTCATGCAACACCCCGTACTTTCTTTTAATATTTTAGTAACAAATTAAACAATACTTAATTTAAAATGTGAGAATTAAGGGAAACGGGTTACGCCATTGTGTTCATCTCGGAATTCTGGTTGAGATAGAGTCCGAGTTTGTGTAAATTGGACTTCGTATGAAGAAGTTATGGCCTCCAGAAGTTTCAGAAATTCAAATAAATTCAAACAGCTCGAGCCAGATTTCAAAATTCAAACAGAAGTCAGAAGCGGCCTGGGCGGGAAAATTCCTGCCCAGGTAGGTCGACCAGGGGGTCGACCCTAGTGTCGACCTCTCCCCTAGAGGTCGACCTGGGGGTTGACCTGGCCCCCAGCAGATCTGAATTTTGAACGACTGATGACTTGTTGCTGAGTCACTAGGGTTTCTGGATGATCCTGATCTGGTCTCAGTGGCTGTGATTAACCCTAGGTTCATCTGACGGCTATAATTAAACTGAAATTCTATATAAACAACTCAATGCTCAACCTAAAAACACACAGAAAAATAATCCTAGAACTGAAATGCCGTCAGTAGAGAACTTGGAGTAGCCGTCACCGTTTTCAATTCAAAGAAGAGTTAAAAGCTTACATCTAAAATCAAATAAAAACTAGTCTAATTCAACGATCTTCATCAAAGGCGTTCATCTCCAATTTCAGAATTCAGATTTCAGAAATCCAGAATTCTTTTTAGTTTGTAAGTTGGTTATTACGTAGATTTAAACATTCTTTCGATTGAATCATGACATGTTGTAATTGGGATATAGAATGATGCTTATGTATAAGATTTGATTCTCGTTTATCTTAAAGTATCATTGTAATTAATCATGTCTATATGCTTGTGGCGATGAACATGTTGTATATTTCATGTCTATATGCTTGTGGCGATGAACATGTTATATATTAATCATGTCTATATGCTTGTGGTGATGAACATATTGTATGTTATCAAAATCTATTATGATTTGGGTAATGGATTTATTCTGCCAATTAAATGGTAAAACATGTCATGCTATAATTTAGTGGTTATTTGCAAGTTTGTGATCTAAAACACATGCTTATATGTTAGATCAACACTCATGTATATTCATGTTAGGTTGAATCTAATTATGTTGTAAAAGTGGAATTGTAGTCCTCTTATGTTTTTAACATCATGCTAAATTGTGATTAAAAATGATTATAATAGCTTTCTTATGTTTTGACATACATAAGATTATATGCTAAGTTGTGGGTTGAAACTATGATTATATGTTAAATTTCCATGCTAGACCTTTGTTAAGTTTACATGACCATTAGACCCAACTAGTCACAAGTTCACCTTTACCCATTTAATTAAAGTTAATGATACCTCTATGCCAAAGTTACACATGACAAGTTGAAATGTATGTTATTTTATGTTTATTTCATGTCACTTGTTTATTACCCTTTTTCTTGTTTATGGGTTGGGCTAACTTACTAGCCCAACATTTTATGTGATTCATGCGTACGTTCCACGGGGGTAGCGATGAGAAATATGAAAATTCATGGCATAGATATGTCATTAAATGGTATATTTGATATACCATTTATGTTGAGCATAATCAAAGGATAATTATGGCGTGATTAAATTAAATTTAATCCACATAAAGAAATTAGACATATGTATTGAAAAATATGAATTTTGAAAAGACGAATATGCCTAACCCGAGGTTACACTGAGTTGTGGTGTAAATCTGCCCGAAACCGACCGGCATATCCAGTGACCACAACAAGACCTGTCTAATGTGGGTGGTTAGTGCGTCAGGCCCAAAAAGAACCCGAGATTAGACTGAGTTGTGGTGTAAATCTGCCCGGAACCGACCGGCACATCCAGTGACCACAACAAGATCTGTCTAATGTGAGTGGTTAGTGCTTTCATAAATTAAAGCTAAGTCAGGATTGGTAGGGTTTAGTAAATTAGGAAAACACTTAAGCGATTCAACATGTTAACTAAACGAATGGGCGGGGTTAGGTAAACTTGGACACTTAACCAAATAAACATGTTGATTAGAAAACCCTAGTAACGGGGACCCATTTCAGCAGTAACCTGGTACCCTAAAACTAGACAGGGTGGGGCACGATTACTGGGCTGAATTATAAGAGGTCAAAACGTCGGCGGTTGGTGGGCCAGTGTAGGTTCCGACGGAGTATGGGCATGCACGTACTCCGGAGTGGAAATATCAGGCACTAGGCATCAATAGTGTACACTGTGCATCTTGAATCGTGTCGGGTCGCCACCAGAGGGACCGATAAACCCCATGGTTGGACCAGCACAGATCGCTACAGTCAAGCGGGGCCGAATGACACAGGATATGAATGCATGCGAGTAGGAGCCGGTCATTAAGGGGATCGTTTGTTATAAACACGTGGGGCTGGTTGAACCAATGGTTAAGTCGGTGCAGAGACTATAGTAATGGGTGCGATCACATGTTCCTCTTATCTTATATTAGGGTATTGTCCTATGTTCTGTTATCACTGTCATGATCCCTTTCCTTGTTTAAATACTAGTAATCACTAAACTTACCAGACTTATTGTCTGACCCATTTTCTCTCGTCCTCTTTTCTTCTGTTCCCCCAGGTCCACAGGGAGGGAATACTGCAGCTTAGTCAGACTCTTTGCAAACTTCAAGAAAGTAGATGTATGATTTGGACTCTCTCCTACCTTGGCTATGGCTCTTGGACATTATCCTTGGGGATTCATGCATTTTTACTTTTGGTTTATGCTTCTTTATTGAATAATCAAGACATAAATTATGGTGTAACGTTTTGAAGTTATTTTGAGACAATTTGATGTAATGCTTTTGTATTGAACTACGTATGCAATAAATATTTGAATTCCGCTGCTTAAATTTATCTGTCTTGTGAATTTTTCTGTGTCTTGTACCTATAACCCTCTACCAAGGTTAAGGCATTCCCTTTGTGAGTGACCTTAACGGAGGTGGGGTGTTTCACTTGGTATCAGAGCAAAGGTTTACTAGATCAGATAAGAATTTTTGAAAAACTATTTTCAAAAGAAATATAAAGAAGCATTTTACAAGAAAGTGTGTTGTTTTAAATTTAAAAAGGCATAATCCCCAAAGCCATATGCACTATCTTTCTATCCTTCGTTTTGAATCTTTTCTTTTTCGTTTCAGCATGTCGGGGAATCTTAACCTTCCAGAGGGTGTACCAATACCTAGCTGGTTCAGGAGGTACTTAGAGGCTAGGGCCAATGACGCAGGCCTAGCAGATATTCCTCCTCCTCCAACTGCAGCAGCTCCTCCTCCTCGTGCAAATGCTTTCTCAAAGATTTGTAGGGACTTTAGGGCCATGGGTGGAAAGGATTTCAAGGGAACTGAATCATTCGTAGAAGCAAGGGACTGGCTCAAAGAAACTGAGGATCTGTTCGTTATCTTCGAGGTGGACGATAGGCAGAAGATACAATTAGCTGTATGGTTGCTCAAAGACGAAGCTTCCTATTGGTGGGAAGTCACTAACGCTGAAAGACCAGTTGACACATGGATGGATTTTAGGATAAGGTTTGAGATGAAATTCCTCTCATAAGTTGAACGAAGTTTACAGCTGGAAAAGTTCTTATCTCTTAAGAAAGGAAGTATGACGATCAAGGAGTACGTCAATCAATTCAATTAGCTGGCCCGATTTGGACTGGACTTAGTTAATACTCCTCATAAGAAGGCTCTCCGTTTTGTCAAGGGATTGAATGAGTCACTTCACAGCTTGGCTATGACCCATATACCTATGGGGGCTACTTATGAGAGGTTAGTGGACATAGCACTCATACATGAGGAAGACAAGGGAAAGAATGAGGCAAAAGCGGAAGTGCCTCAAGATAAGAAGGGGGAAGGGTCGCAGAACAAGAAGGCTGATTCAAAGAAAGGCGGGAAGAACAACAAACCCCTTGAAAAGAGAAAGTGTAATTTTGATACGACACTGTCATACAGGGTGCTCTCCTTCACCATGGCCTGCAGCAAGCATCGGGAAAGATATAAAAATAGTCTACAACTTGCACCTGAAAATAAAAGCTGCTGTTATAACAAATTTATTTTACTAGCATCTTCTTTTTCTGTTTTTAGTAGCAGCCATAACAAATTGTGAAACTTCTAGATGCCATATGTCAAAATCTGTATGGATGTAACAGCTTTATAATTGCTGGTGCATGAATGAAAACGACAGACTGGAAAATTTTAACTTTCTTCTTCAATTTCTATGGCTTCTTCTTCTCTAATACTCTAAATCCTCCTTCCTTTAAATTAGTACCGCATCATTGGTGCTTTCACTCTTGTTCTCACCTCCTTCTTCTATATCTCACCCCTTCATCATTTCAAAGATCGGATCATGGCTAAAACCTTTGCCCTCCGACAAATCCATGAAATCACTGACCAACAACAAACCGCCATTAACACCATTCAAGCCACTCTCATCTAACACCAAACCATCCTTGATGCTCAACAACATAGCATCTCCAACATCAAAGCTACCCTCGCCGATAACGCAAGCTCCATTAATCAAATCATTCACTCCTTGTCCGAGATCGCCACAAAACTCGGCTTTGAAATCACGCTACCACCGTTGCTCCCTCTTTCTCCGACTTCCCGAACTCCGCTTCCTGTCGCTGCTGCTATCATTACCACTACTTCCTCCGCTTCACATCGACTGGTTCCTACTTCAATTATGAGTCCTTGTGCTGCTAGCTTTGAAATCGACTCAACCGCAAACGAGTCCAGCAAATCATTTGTTCTCGATACAGGTGGTTTCAGAACTCTTCCTTGTCTTCCCACATCGCCAAGCAAAACTGCTCCGTCATCGACAACATCCATCTTCTCCTTATCCCGCTCGGATATAACTTCTCCACCACCGCATTGTTTTACTTTTGTGCCTAAAAATGGTGTTCATTACCAGTCAGAGGTTTATTACTTGAGAGCGGCACTTTTTAAGGCATTGTGTGCCACACAATTTTTTTTATGCCATATTGAGCTGAAAGAGAATAATGCATACAACGTGTTTGTTGAAATGAAGAAGCAAAAGCGGAAATGGGCAACTACTCCCGCTGTGTTTGTTGAAATGAACGAGCTGAAATATGAAAGCAAAGTTATCATCTTCGACCCCGGCGGCACATTCATCATAGAGCGCATCTTCGACCTTGAGGACAAGGTCGTTTTCGAGGGGTTGGTAATGATACGGCACTGTCATACGGGGTGCTCTCCTTCACCATGGCCTGCAGCAAGCATCGGGAAAGATATAAAAATTGTCTACAACTTGCACCTGAAAATAAAAGCTGCTGTTATAACAAATTTATTTTACTAGCATCTTCTTTTTCTGTTTTTAGTAGCAGCCATAACGAATTGTGAAACTTCTAGATGCCATATGTCAAAATCTGTATGGATGTAACAGCTTTATAATTGCTGGTGCATGAATGAAAACGGCAGACTGGAAAAATTTAACTTTCTTCTTCAATTTCTATGGCTTCTTCTTCTCTAATACTCTAAATCCTCCTTCCTCTAAATTAGTACCGCATCAAATTTCTGTGGCAATCCCGGGCATCTGATCAAAGACTGTAAGAAGAAGAAAAGGAAGATGGGTGGCAGTTTCCACTGTGGTGAGACAGGACACATGGTTAGGGCCTGCCCAAGGAAGCAAGGGCAGGGAGCTGGACCTTCTGGAGGACAAGTTCACGCTCTCACGGCACCACCGCAAGAACGCGGTAGAAATATTTCTATCGAAAGTTTAGTCTATCTTTTGGATCATCCTGTTCGTACACTATTTGATTCTGGCGCATCTTACTCTTTTATATCTACTGCTTTAGTGGAATCTCTGCACCTAGACACCAGTATAGTAGAGGATCCCTTGGTTGTTTCAAATCCAATTGGGGGCTCAACCTATTTGTAAATGGTTTGTTTGGATTTGAAAATATCTATTCTAAGCGTTGAGTTTAGATGTAATGCCTTTGTTTTGGGCTTTACGGGCTATGGGTTGATTCTAGGCATGGACTGGCTATCCAGTAATGGTGTTGTCCTCGATTGTGAAAAGAGAGTGGTTAGACTTATGACTCGTCTCGGAAACACTCTCGAAATTTCTTGTAATCCCGTGAACTCTGTTATGCTTAGTTATCTAGAATCTCTTGATGCGTCTGTTGAGAACTTGCAGTCTGTAAGGGTAGTCCGTGAATACTCGAATGTGTTTGAAGAGGTAAAGGGCTTACCTCCGAAGCGGGAGATAGACTTCCGCATATACCTCGTTGATAATGCAAAGCCCGTTGCTTTACCCGTTAGGCACATGGCCCCAAGGGAGAGAAAGGAGCTCAGCAAGAAAATCAAAGAGCTGCTTGAGAAGGGGTTTATAAGGCGGAGTATTTCTGAATGGGGTGCTCCAGTAGTGTTCGCCACTAAAGCGGACGGTTCGCTTCAGCTGTGCGTTGATTATAGGGAGCTAAATAAGCTGACCAAAAGGAATAGGCACCCACTCTCGAGAATAAATGATTTGTTCGATAAGCTTATAGGCACATCGGTTTTCTCCCAATTAGATTTAGCTTCACCAACTAAGAGTGACTGAGGATAGCATTGATAAGACAGCGTTCAGAACTCCAGGCGGTTTCTTCGAGTGGCTTGTCATGCCTTTTGGCTTGACAAACGCACCCGCTTACTTTGTTGATTTAATGAGCAGGGTGTTCTGAGAGTTCCTCAATAAGTTTGTGGTGGTCTTCGTAGACGATATTTTGATCTTCTCAAAGAATGAGGAAGAGCATGCTCAGCATCTAAAGGAAGTCATGGATACTCTCCGTGCACACCAGCTGAAACTAAATTCTCCAAATGCCATTTCTGGAGAGAAGAAGTCAGGTTCCTTGGACACGTGGTGTCCAAAGAGGGGATAACTGTGGACCCCGCAAAAGTGGTTGTTGTGCAAGATTGGAAGGTTCCTCGAAACGCAACCGAAGTCCGAAGCTTTCTCGAGCTGGCAGGCTTTTATAGAAAGTCCATCAAGGATTTTGCAAAAATCTCAGCTCCACTAACAAGATTGACAAAGAAGAACCTAGCTTTCAATTGGGATTTGGATTGCGATATTGCTTTCCAACGTTTGAAAAGGGCTCTAACAACGGCCCCAGTTCTGACATTGCCTGATGGGAGCAAGATGTTTACAGTATACACAGATGCATGTGGAACGGGACTAGGCGTTGTTCTGATGTAAGAAGGGAAGGTAGTGACTTATGGTGGAAGATAGTTGAAAGTACGTGAGAAAAACTACCCAACCCACGACCTAGAGTTGGCAGCCATCTTTTTTGCACTTAAGTCTTGGCGCCATTATCTCCTAGGTGAGAAATTTGAACTGTATACTGACCATAAATCGTTGAAATACTTATTCTCGTAGAAAGATCTCAACTTGAGGCAACAAAGATGGATGGAGTTTCTTGCCTCGTATGATTTTGAGATTTCCTACACTCCTGGCAAGGGAAATGCAGTAGCAAACGCCTTGAGTAGAAAGAAACTAACCTTAAGCCCTCTCTTTGTGGAAAGGCAAAGCTTGGAGTTCATAGCAAGCTTTAACTTCAGACCCTCCACCGATTTTGTACCTGGCTTGCTAGCAACGTTAGAAGTGCGGTCAACGCTATTAGACTCAATCGGAGCCGTGCAAAGAGAAGACCCTCAGCTAGCCGAAGTGATGGACAAGTTAATTAGGGGTGAGACTTCTAGTCACCTCAATAGATACTCCATTGATGCCAAGGGCTGGTTGAGACAAGATGGAAGACTATGTGTCCCACAAGCAAGGGGCTTGGTAAAGGCGGTTCTAGAAGAGGCACACCATTCCAAACTGACCATACACCCAGGCGAAGACAAAATGTATAAAGACATCAAAAGAGTCTTCTTTTGGAATGGCATGAAGCAAGACGTAGCTTAATTTGTTTCTAAGTGTTTAATATGCCAAAAGGTCAAGGCAGAGCAGAAGAAGCCTGGTGGTCTGCTCCATCCTCTGGAGGTCCCACAGTGGAAATGGGATAGTATCTCGATGGACTTCATAGATGGGTTGCCTAGGTCAAGAAGGGGCAATACCAGCATTTGGGTAATAGTGGACAGGCTCACAAAAAGCGCCCACTTTATACCCGTCAAGAGTAGAAGGACTACCTCATCTCTAGCATCCATATATCTTAAAGAGATAGTTCGACTCCATGGGATACCCTCCAGCATAGTGAGTGATCGATACCCTATCTTCACGAGCGAGTTTTAGAAGAGTTTACAAGAGAGTGTAGGCACACAGTTATGCTTAAGCACGGCCTATCACCCTCAAACCGATGGCCGGACGGAAAGGGTCAACAGAGTATTAGAAGACCTCTTGAGACTATGCATTCTTGACTTCGGAGGTACATGGGAGGATCATCTACCTTTGGTGGAATTTGCTTACAACAATAGCTACCAAGCTACCATAAACATGGCGCCTTTCGAAACTCTATATGGAAGACCGTGCAAGTCACCAACTTGCTGGTGGGAGTCCACAGACAAGCTCATACTTGGACCAGACATCATTAGGGAAACTTCAGAGAAAGTAGACTTGATACGAAGAAGAATGAAGACTGCCCAAGACAGACAGAAGTCCTACGCAGACAGAAGAACTGACCTTGAGTTCGAAGTTGGAGACAAGGTGTTCCTTAAATATCTCCTTTGAGGAACGTCGTTCGCTTTGGATCCGCAGGGAAGTTAGCACCAAGATTTGTAGGGCCGTTCCCTATCATCGAGAAGATTGGGAAGATGGCTTATAGGGTACAGCTGCCCAAAAGATTGGCCGGGGTTCATAATGTCTTTCATGTCTCTCACCTGCGGAAGTGCTTACACGAGTCTGCGGAAGTGGTGGAACCAAGCATGCTAGAGGAAGTAGAAGTTGAACGGGAAGCAACTGTAAGGAGAGTTCCAACCCGTATCTTGGGAACAGAAGTCAAAAAGCTACGCAACCGTGAAGTTAAGCTCGTCAAAGTTCAATGGAGCGACACCGAGGAAGACGCGACTTGGGAAACTGAGGACAAAATACGTGCAGCCTACCCTTTTCTTTTTTGAGGGTACATCTTTGATCTCTCTTTCCTTAAGTTTATGCTCGTATATATCTTTTTAGGTGTATCTCCTATCCTTTATCCTTAGGTATAATCCTTTTTGGATGTAAACATGTAATTGAAACATGTTATGGTTGATGGTTGCAAGTGATTGCAAGTGGTTGCTAGTGGTTGCTTGTGGATGCATATACACACACATTATGTATTAGATCGGATCAGTCACTTTCATATTGCATATGCATATATGTATTTGTATATGAATTGAAACTTGATGTGTTAGCATATAGATGTTGCATTTGTATGAATGATTGTGCACTCATGTAGGAAATTTTGAGTAGGAAAAATTGCATACATGATGGACTCATGGCACTGACATAATTTGCATTAAGGAGGTCAACTGAATCAGTGGACCGCCTGATTTTGCATCAGACAAGGACATGTACACACACTATGCATATGATCATGAAACATTAGAAACCTTTTAAGGACAATGGACACTTGTGTTTGATGATTGAGTAGATGGGTGATTAGATGGTAGGATATAAGTCCTTCCCGACTTGAAGATTTCGGGGACGAAATCCTAAAAGGAGGGGAGAATGTAACACCCCGTACTTTCTTTTAATGTTATAGTAACGAATTAAACAATACTTAATTTAAAATGTGAGAAATAAGGAAAATGGGTTATGCCACTGTGTTCGTCTCAGAATTCTGGTTGAGATAGAGTCTGAGTTTGCGTAAATTGGACTTCGTATAAAGAAGTTATGGCCTCCAGAAGTTTCAGAAATTCAAATAAATTCAAATAGCTCGAGCCAGATTTAAAAATTCAAACAGAAGTCAGAAGCGGGCTGGGCGGGAAAATTCCCGCCCAGGTAGGTCGACCAGGGGGTCGACCCTAGTGTCGACCTCCCCTCCTAGAGGTCGACCTGGCCCCCGGCTAGATCTGAATTTTGAACGACTGATGACTTGTTGCTGAGTCACTAGGGTTTCTGGATGATCTTGATCTGGTCTGAGTGGCTGGGATTAACCCTAGGTTCATCTGACGGCTATAATTAAACTGAAATTCTATATAAATAACTCAATGCTTAACCTAAAAACACACAGAAAAATAATCCTAGAACTGAAATTCCGTTAGTAGAGAACTTGGAGTAGCCGTCACTGTTTTCAATTCAAAGACGAGTTAAAAGCTTACATCTAAAATCAAATAAAAACTAGTCTAATTCAACGATCTTCATCAAAGGCGTGCATCTCCAATTTCAGATTTCAGATTTCAGATTTCAGAAATCAAGAATTCCTTTTAGTTTGTAAGTTGGTTATTACGTAGATTTAAACATTCTTTCGATTGAATCATGACATGTTGTAATTGGGATAAAGAATGATGCTTATGTATAAGATTTGATTCTCGTTTATCTTAAAGTATCGCTGTAATTAATCATGTCTATATGCTTGTGGCGATGAACATGTTGTTTATTTCAAGTCTTTATGCTTGTGGCGATGAACATGTTGTATATTAATCATGTCTATATGCTTGTGATGATGAACATATTGTATGTTATTAAAATCTATTATGATTTGGGTAATGGATTAATTCTGCCAATTAAATGGTAAAACATGTCATGCTATAATTTGGTGGTTATTTGCAAGTTTGTGATCTAAAACACATGCTTATATGTTAGATCAACACTCATGTATATTCATGTTAGGTTGAATCTAATTATGTTGTAAAAGTGGAATTGTAGTCCTCTTATGTTTTTAACATCATGCTAAATTGTGATTAAAAATGATTATAATAGCTTTCTTATGTTTTGACATACATAAGATTATATGCTAAGTTGTTGGTGGAAACTGTGATTATATGTTAAACTTCCATGCTAGATCTTTGTCAAGTTTACATGACCATTATACCTAACTTAGTCACAAGTTCACCTTTACCCATTTAATTAAAGTTAATGATACCTCTATGCCAAGTTACACATGACAAGTTGAAATGTATGTTATTTTATGTTTATTTCATGTCTCTTGTTTATTACCCCTTTTCTTGTTTATGGGTTGGGCTAACTTACTAGCCCAACATTTTATGTGATTCATGTGTACGTTCCACGGGGGTAGCAATGGGAAATACGAAAATTCGTGGCATAGATTTGTTCATTAAATGGTATATTTGATATACCATTTATGTTGAGCATAATCAAAGGATAATTATGGCGTGATAAAATTAAATTTAATCCGCATAAAGAAATTAGACATATATATAGAAAATATGAATTTAGAAAAGAAGAATATGCCTAACCCGAGGTTAGACTGAGTTGTGGTGTAAATCTGCCCAGAACTGACCGGTGTATTCAGTGACCACAACAAGACCTGTCTAATGTGGGTGGTTAGTGCGTCAGGCCCAAAAAGAACCCGAGGTTAGACTGAGTTATAGTGTAAATCTGTCCGGAACCGACTGGCACATCCAGTGACCACAACAAGACCTGTCTAATGTGAGTGGTTGGTGCTTTAATAAATTAAAGCTAAGTCAGGATTGGTAGGGTTAAGTAAATTAGGAAAACACTTAACCAATTCAACATGTTAACTAAACGAATGGGCGGGGTTAGGTAAACTTGGACACTTAACCAAATAAACATGTTGGTTAGAAAAACCTAGTAATGAGGACCCATTTCAGCAGTAACCCACATAGATGTATCATGGTACCCTGAAACTAGGCAGGGTAGGGCACGATTACTGGGCTGAATTATAAGCGGTCAAAACGTCGGCGGTTGGTGGGCCAGTGTAGGTTCCGACGGAGTATGGGCGTGCACGTACTCCGGAGTGGAAAAATCAGGAACTGGGCATCAGTAGTGTATACTGTGCATCTTGACTCGTGTCGGGTCGCCACCGGAAGGACTGATACACCCCATGGTGGAACCAGCACAAGTAGCTACAGTCAAGCGGGGCTGAATGACACAGGATATGAATGCATGCGAGTAGGAGCCGGTCATTAAGGGGATCGTTTGTTATAAACACGTAGGGCTGGTTGAACCAATGGTTAAGTAGGTGCAAAGACTATAGTAATGGGTGCGATCACATGTTCCTCTTATCTTATATTAGGGTATTGTCCTATGTTCTGTTATCACTGTCATGATCCCTTTCCTTGTTTAAATACTAGTAATCCCTAAATTTACCAGACTTATTATCTGACCCATTTTCTTTCGTCCTCTTTTCTTCCGTCCCCCCCAGGTCCACAGGGAGGGAATACTGCAGCTTAGTCAGACTCTTTGCAAGCTTCAAGAAAGTAGATGTATGATTTGGACTCTCTCCTACCTGGCTATGGCTCTTGGACATTATCCTTGGGGATTCATGCATTTTTACTTTTGGTTTATGCTTCTTTATTGAATAATCAAGACAGAAATTATGGTGTAACATTTTGAAGTTATTTTGAGACAATTTGATGTAATGCTTTTGTATTGAACTACGTATGCAATAAATATTTGAATTCCGCTGCTTAAATTTATCTGTCTTGTAAATTTTTATGTGTCTTGTACCTATAACCCTCCACCAAAGTTAAGGCATTCCCTTTTTGAGTGACCTTAACGGAGGTGGGGTGTTTCAACTCGCGTGCAAGGTTAGGAAGAAATCGATGACAAGAGTTGTCGCAGGTTGCCTAGGCGTTGTTCGTGAGGAGATAAAGATCGGATTTTGAAGAAGACACGTGAATTGTCTGAATCGATGATGGTGATGTAGTATTTGGAAAGAGGGTCTCGACCATATGTGAATTCGTAAATCACGGAGGGAGGAATAGGTGTTTAAAAGAATCAGCAATGGCAAAAAGTAATACTGGAGCGTGGGGTTTAGGTGGAAGAAGAGTAATGAGGAAAGAGTCCGCAGTTTCAAGCGTGATTAAGGAAGGTGATTATGGTAATTATTAATAATATAATTAGTTTAATTATATGATAATATTAAATCATTCAAATCTTGTAAAGTTGATAACTTTGTCATACATTAACCAAATTCAGCAAAACAAGATCCGTTGGGATCATATAGACGAGAGCTACACAATGGAACTGACTGGGAGTGAATTGGAGCTCGTTACAATTTATAGCAAAATAAATTGTCTGTCTGAATCAATCGACAGTTATTGTTATTTAACGATGACCGTCCATTGTGAGTAAATGTCACTAACTCTATACAGTTTATATTTTTATAAATATAATCTAGTATTGATAAATGATGGTTGATTGTTGTGTGCTGTTTGTTTGGATGAACTGCTAATTGATTGGTTGAAATTATAGATAATGATATATATATATATATATATAAATCGTTAACCAAATATTGATTCTGTTTATCAAAGTATTACATATTGAAATGAAATCAATGTTATTTATATTGTTTAACATCTGTGATGCAGGGAAACAGGTTGGAGGGATCCAACTAGATTCCTCGATATTTATAATATTGTTTGTTTTCATATCTTGTGTATACGATGTGATATATAATATGTGATTGATTATGATGACACTGGTCATATTATTTTGTATTTTAAACACCAAATGAAATACTGGAATGTAAAAAGGAAATTTTCAAAGTGAATATTGAAAATGAGATACTTATATATGAAATAAATAGGATATTATAAAAGGTAATTTTTTGGAAAACAAATATTGGGAAATACAATTAAGGAAATATTTGGGAAATGAATAAAATTATATAAATGGATTTATATAAAATAAATAGAATTATATAAAAGGATTTATACAGAATAAATAGAATTATATAAAGGGAATTATAAATGAGATTTAAGTGTTAGAAATAAAAAGGAGATTTGTATGAATAATTCTGCAAATAAAAATATAAATAAAATTTGGATATTTGGTTTTAACTATGAAATAAATCTATTTTGATTATATAAAGAAATGTATTCACATTCTATGTGAAAAATTAGATTAAAGTAAATATTTTGCAAATAAAATATTATAAAGGAATTTGGGGTTTGAATTAGGAATTTAAATGGAATTACTGAAATTAGAAACTGATTGGAAATTAGTTGAGTTGAATGGCTTTCTCGGTATCGATCTGATGTTGGTTTCGACCTTCGGGGTTTATGCTTGGGAAGTTGTACTCTTACTAGTTTACAATTAAAGACTGATGGAGGTGGGGAGATATTGATGCGTGAATCAGAAATGGAAACGTTTTCCAAAGTTAATAATGTATATTTTCTAATTTTAGAAAATAAGGAATTTATGAATATATGGAAAAGATAAATGAGAAATTAGGAAATGAAATGATGATTGATCGGTAGGATTTCCATTTGGGGAATACGACCGTTGTTTGTACACATGTTTCCCTTTAATAGTTAAATCACCGACTATCAAAGATTTTGACCATTTCCGTTGTCAATACAGAGAGACCGGGATCAGATATATTATCTGAAAACCACTCCATATGGCATTAGCATTGCGATCAAATATGATGAAGATAATTGAAGACGGAGTTATGCAAGGTCTGTCCTGTTTACAGAATAGTGCCTTCGGTCTGTCCAGTCCCAGGACGACCTGTATGGAAGAATGTCTGACAGAGTATATTTAATATATCATGTAAGTTGATCTCTTCAAACGTGCTTACGTTTGTTGGTGGAGGAATTCATTTCTCTTAGCTGTATACCCGTTGTATTTTTGTGGAAATCAATTTGTGATTTGGTGGGTATGACAATGTGACATTCAAAGTAAAGAAAGGTGTGATCTGTGCGTTTTGGTCTCTAGCCTCACCACCAGGAAATGGTATAAAATCGAGTAGGTCACATGGCTAAGTGGTTAGCTGCCAATTAAGGTGTATTGTCACCTGATCTAGAGAAATTCCATTTACTTCTATATTCTATTTCGATGCTGTCCCTTTCAGGAAACAATTTTTGATCCCAACCGTTGGTGATAATACATTCGGTACACTCAAGCGAAACGAGTGACCGATTATGTTTAGCCTGGGTTACAAGATATTCTTGTTGAACCCAGTGTATTTCTCTCTAGAGATACACTGTCGGAAGGTGGTCCCATACCTTGCTAGTTGGAATTCGTTAACCAATAAGCGTCCGTGATTTTTTATTATATATTATGTATGTGGAACGTTAAATGAAAGCGTTCTACTAGATGATTATTATATTGTGGTTGATAGACACTATTATAATATCCAAAGAGTTTTGATATAAAGATTATTGTTTCTTTTGAAAGGATTTTTGAATGATTGAATCAAGTGTGTTGGATTCTCGTAAGGGAAAAACCCGTTCCGTGTTATACGGTGTGGTCTTATGAGATATCGTTTATTTATCAAACTGTTTTAAATTGTTTTTCTCACACAGTCCCATGACTGACCCGAAGTTTATTTTGTTTCGTTTTACCCTAAACTCTTGGGTGCCCAAATTTGTACGGGCAGTCAAGTAGTCAGGTTTTACAGATATACTTGGAGAGCTTGGAGCAGGAGGCTTTAGGATTATATAGATATTGTTTATTCCGCTATGTTGTAAGTGTTGTACTCTTATAATGTTATTATATACATATACTGATTTTATTTTAAAGATATGTTATCTATTATATGTTGTTCGTTCCGCTGTGAGATTCGTGTTACTCTAATGTTGTATGTTCTTCTTCTTCTTCTATTCTAAGTTTCTATCTTATTTATTCTCACCCTCTATTTTCTTTCATTAACTATTCGGTATTTCCGATGCTTGAATAGTCGACATTGAGTTTATGTCGGTTATTCAGGATCGCGAAAACCCGGGTCATTACATTGGTATCAGAGCTAAAGGTTAAGTAATTACCTTGGCTCTGTGGCGTGACTCAGTAGAGATGGGGTTAGTAATTCCCTAGATTGAGTTGAGTGTATATATACGAGAGAGCGTATTTGTAGATTTTATAAAAACTGTTTTAAATTGTGGAGATTTATTGATTGAGTTGTTTATGGGTTCTGATCGATCAGTTTAATCCACTGTATCAGTAGGAGTTTATAAACACTTGAATACTATAAACCGACACTGTATGTTTTGAAAAGAGGGTAAATGAAATAATTTCACCCAAATTATATTTTGATACAAAGGATGATTAATATTTGAAGTATTATCGTATACTGGATGTGTTGGTTGTGATTATAATCAGATGAGATTATAATTGAGACGGTTATATATATAACCAAATAAGATTCGTTTAAGTGTTACAAAATGGATTAAATCTGAATTTAAATCAGAATTGAAATTAAAACCCTGAAAATTTGGAAAAGGTATTAGTAAATGGATTTGGATTAAATATAAGGAAATTTTAAAATCCTGGGAGATTTTAAATTGTTTACGAGCATTAAGAAGGATATTTTGAAGGTGATTTCAAAATGGAAGTATTTAAATACGGATTTTGGTAGTGATAGTATTGAACTCACTTTAGTCGCTGGGAAATAATTCCGATGATGATCCGGACATCATCGGTGTTCATTTTCGAGTTTCTAAGTGACGGATTACTACCAAAGAGATTGTTTTTGAACTGTTTTGAGAAAAACAAGTTGTTTTGAAATTCCAGAAAAGGATATTTGATTTTTGGAAAAGGTAAGCTATTTGAAACTCCCAGGTAAAAATTGTTTGAAATAAAAACAAATTAAATTGAAATTTAGGAAAGCAAATTGGAATTAGAATAAAGTTAATTAAGTAGAAATTGAATTGAATTAGAATAATGGTATCGAGTAAGTTGGACTGAATGTGGAATGAATAATGGACTTTGAGTCTGGAATGGAAATTGGCTTAGTTATAAGACAATGGTTGGATTTGAAGATAAATTGATTGGAGTTTTATTGGGATGACATCGGTATGTGCTGAATTGGCAGAGATGGAAATGATATAAATGAGATGCCCGACAAAAAGGTACAAGTTTATATTTCTATTGGATATGAGATTTATGAGCCGAATTAGCAAGCCGCTTGGTTGTTTGATTTTCTTTTGGGTTGGAGAAGGCCTAGAGAGGCGAGTTGTAGTTGTACCGATTGAGCCGTACAAAGGAGGTGCTGGCGAAATTTTTCAGAAATTTAAGGTGTTAGAAAATTTTCGAAATATTTGAAAATTTTAATTGATAAGAATGAATTAATATTTTAATCAAAATAAATTGGTTCATTGAAACTGGAGTTAAGGAGTAAACAAATAATTTTTAACCCAGTTAATAGGGTTTGTTTTCTACCTTAGCAATTTCGAGGACGAAATTATTTTAAGGGGGAAAGAATGTAATGACCCGTATTTTTAAAGTATTATAAATAATTTATTTAATTATTTAAAATAATGGTTTGGTAATTTAAAATGACCAAAATTAAATAATATTGAATATTTATTTAATATAAATAATAGAATAATATATTTAATTTTCGAAATAGTCCGAAATAGTGGAATTCACAATATTGTGTGAATTGGATCATTTGTAATATATAATTCAGTTTAGAGTTGAAGTATATCAACGAATATGTTATATAAATGACAATTGAACGTATAATTATATTATAATTATAATCGAGCTCGAAATGGCGCGGCAGTTCGTAATTTGGCGATTCGAGCTTTAAATGAATATATAGAATCCGTTTTAAGCCGGATTTCTGCGAAACAAGAAATGTTCAGAGCTGGTGAAGTATATATTTCTAATGGAAGAGAAAAATGGGATTTCGTCATGTGGATTTTGATTTATGTCCAAATCAAATTTTCGAAAAGTCGCTATGGAATTCCTTTATAATTTATATCGATTTATTTATATTATAAATGGATTTTCAATATAAATTGAATACTGATTTAATCTGGATTTTAAATATCGGGTTATAAATTCAGAAAGGAATATTTCAGAGCTGTATGATATTCTATTGTGAATATATACGATAATATTAATTTATTAATATTTAATTTAATTATTTTTAAATATATTAATATTTAAAAGGGTTTATTTAGAGCTTTAAAAATATCCAGTTTTGCAAACGACCTCTGTTTTGACAAACCTAATTTTGTTGGGTCCAGAATATTAAATTATTATTAGATTTCAATTTTCGTGATTTTTGGAGTCGGTATGTAGCCGTACGGAATTTAAATGTGAAAAACAGTCAATAATTTGACTTCAAAAATACGTTGTGTGAGCAAAAGGACTCGGAATTTGACGAAACCAGTTTCGTTGGGTCCGTAATGTCAAACTGTAGTTGTTTGTCAATTTTCATCAAAATTGGATATTATATGTGATCGTATGAATTTTTAAACAATGAGTACATATAGCGATTGATTAAAATAAAATAAAATAATCAATAAAAATATATTTAAATTTACCTATATATACCCTTACATTATCTAAAACCTAGTTTCATTTTTCTTTGGTCAAACCAAAGCTCCGCTACCTCCAGGAAAATATACAGTAAAAGTCGACAATAAAAAAAATCCAAAACAAATCGAAATAAAATTCAGAAATCCTGAAATAAGCATTTTGGGGTTCTTGAGATGTTCCTCTACGTTTCCATATGAATATTCTGGTGTTCGAAGGAATTTCAGTTCGTTGTGCTTCAATAGCAAGATTTTAGGGTTCGTCCAATCAGGAGTTTGAGCCATCGATTGAAATGATAATTGTTGTTTTTGGATTCAAAGTATCAAATATCACTCATGTGCAAGGTTAGGAAGAAATCGATGATAAGAGTTGTCGCAGGTTGCCTGGGCGTTGTTCGTGAGGAGATGTGAGACGACCCCATTTCCCGTACAGACGGAGACAAGGGTAATCTTTGGAATATAACACAGAAACAGATAATAGCAGAACATAATTAAATAAATACACCAGGTAATGAACAATAGAATATACTGGATAAACGAAATCATCAGAGTTACACAGTATACAGGATCGTACTTAATACAAATACAGTTCAGCTATACATAAATGTCTACAGCGGAAAACAAACATAATATGTACAATAGGAGCTGAACAGCATAAAAAGAGATAAATAATAGAATCCATCTTCAGCTCCAGCTATCCAGAAAGAACCAGCTAAACCTGAATACAAGGCTGCCTGTGTAGAAAAAGGGGCACCCGAGTTTGAAAGTGAAACAAACTACGAGTCAGTCATGGGACTGGTATGAGAAATCAACTCAACACATTTAAAATATGGCTAATCACAGGACCACGCCACTTTCGTGGAACGGGTTTACTCCATTGGATTACCAGTGCTTTAAAACAAATCATTCTTTTAAACATCGCAATGCTTTTTATAAAAATGAAGCCATTATAAGACTCAGTTCCCATCACACAATGCAACGCAAACCGGAGGATAGAGTTTTACCTTATAATGGCTAAAATAGGGTTGATACGAATAAAACAAAAGCAATTGATATTATTACTAGTGTTTACATGTTTCAAAAACAATTTCGAATCATAACTATCAATCATAGACGGCATGGGTACCATATATCATGTTGCCATATATATATATATATATATATACAATCAAAACCGCACGATGTCGTATTTGGAAATTGGATTTCCGTCATGAACCAAGGAAAAAGATAGTCCTCACCGAATTCGAGACGCTCTAGCCTGTGTCTCAGGAACAGCCGCAACTGCCCCTTGGATCATTAGGGCCGGTCCACCGAAGTGGATTATTATACCTGAACACTACGTTTCCCCGCCCTTTGGGGCGTCAACGAGCCAACGAATGACTCCATCGGACCCGGATCGTCCGATCTAACCGAGGCGCCTCGCAACAGCAACAACCACATAAGTCAAACTCGTCAGGGCATGTAAAACCACTGACGCCACTTCTAACTAGAAGGAAACACAGGCCCTCCCTGATGTTCTCTCCCGTTTCTGGTTCATACCGGGGTGTGAGGCTCGCGAATTTACGTTATACACAAAGCTATGCCACATAGGCGGGGCTTTGATCATCACCACAAGACTTTGCTTTTCAACAGAAGCCCTGATCATTTGCCACTTAGGCATGCCACACTAGCAATTCATGTCATGCGACTGATGTCCATCGATATACAACCTCTGAGCTCGTGCGTTTCAGATAAGGGTGTTAAGCAAAAGAATAAATTCTCCGCCGCCAAACAGATGTATATTTAATAGAGATCAATCAACACAGAATAAAATCCAATGTCAGACACACAGTCCATTTACAAGTCCGTCCTGGGTCTGAACGAAACCGGAGGCACTAAATACCTCGCAAACCCATCGATCACCACGTACGTCTGGACGATCACCACTCATTATCCATATTTCGGGATGCCTCCCAATCAGGACCTCGGTTACCATCCAAACGAGGTGAAGATCTCCGGTCTTCGACCACCGTCTTCATCTTCGATTTCTTATCGTCGATTCAGTTATTCAGAATGGGATAAACCCGGTCTTTCTGAACAACTCGCGTATAATAAACAAGTGCAACACTAACATACACACACATCATTTCAATTCATTAGTCACTAACCGTCAATCAGTAAGAGAACGATTTCCCAAATATTAACCCCGAAGGCCGAAACCAACATCAGATCAACACCCAGGAAACCATTCGACTTAGCCAACCTTCAGTTAATTTCTAAATCACATCCATATCGTTTATAATATTTTATAACGATTTATCGCTATTTTTATTTATTTTAAAATAGCCAATTTATTCAAAACGACGCTTCCGGCCTTAACGCGGGCGTGGCGCTGTTTTTCTTCAGATTTGATTTACACATATCTGAAAATCTAACAGTTGGATCTTCACAAAATTTACATCATTAGAAAGATCTTTTCAAAACGAATCCAACGGTTCCAGTTTCGGGAAAATCCGACGGTCGGATCTCCCGGTATAATCGTTTGAAGTTTCGATTTCAAAATACGAACTACAGCGTCGTTATTCGATTATATATAATTATATTTATATATAAATATAAATATAATCGATTCTGGCGCTGTGTTTCTTCAGATTTGAATTAAACATTCCAGAACAATCCAACCGTTGGATTTTTGCAAAGTTGGTGCCGTTGGAAAGATATTCCCAAAGCGAACCCAACGGTTGCGATTTCAGGAAAATCCGATGGTCGGATCTTCCGGTATAATCGTTTGAAATCACGGTTTCAAAATACGAACTGTAGCGTCGTTATTCGATATATTTCAATTCTATCTCTATATATATATATATATATCGATTCTTCGATTTCAAACTATATTCTTTTCATACATTTGATAAAAATGATATTTTTATCTAACTGGCTTCTATTTCAGCACTTCACTATTTTTAGCAATTCATGTATATAATAAAAATGTGATTTTCAACGTAAAACAATTTATTTCAAAACACGATTATTTTATATATTTCATATAGGTTATAAAAATAGGATTTTTATTATAAAACAATTTATTTCAAAGGGAGATTATTTTATATAGTTCATATAGATGATAAAAATGTGATTTTTATTATAAAACAATTTATTTCAAAATATGAATACCATTCAACACATGAATTTCAATTCAACGAATGAATATCGATTCAACACATGAAGGTTTTCTATAGTTTATATAAATCGATAAAAAGGTGATTTTTATATTTAAAGCACGAATACCATTCAACACATGAATTTCAATTCAACGAATGAATATCGATTCAACACATGAAGGTTTTCTATAGTTTCTATATATAGTTAAAAATGTGATTTTTATATTTAAAACACGAATACCATTCAACACATGAATTTCAATTCAACGAATGAATATCGACTCAACACATGAAGGGTTTCTATTCAACGAATAAATTTAGTTTCAACAAATGAAAATAATTCAAACACATGAATATTATTCAAAATTTCGGTAGCATAACGGCAGGGTAGTTAAAACCGGGACCGTCCCTAGTACGGCTCCTCGCTCTACCTTAAAACCTCGCGGTTTTTGACAATGGGGAATCATGCATCTAGTTCGCACGCAGGCGGCATGTATATTTATTTCATTTCCACAAACTAATCCTATGTGGTTTCAACCAAATATTTCTCAACCACAAATGGGTATTTTTCAACCACAATCAATCCATATCAACCACAAACAATTCCAATCAACCATTCACTATCAATCAATTTTCACACCAATCACAACCAATAAATATCGTCCATGGTTTGTGGACGAGGGGCATGTATATATATATATATATATATATATTTATATTTATATATAGCAATTCACTTCTATTTCAACACATATATAATTTTTACAACGCATATACAACTTATACATCGAACGTACAACTTATACAACGCTTATGCAAGGGGTGTACAACGCTTATATAACTCATACATCGACTATATAATTTATATATCGTCATTTTCCATATCGTTTATAAATTAGAAATCTCACATTGCGTTCCACTCCACCAAAAATAGTAGAAGGCTCAGAAAAATATGCGGTCCCTTCTAGAATGTAGAAGATGTCCACACGGTCACGATGTTTCATGTTTCATCGAATTTCGTCAAGAAACGAAAAAGATATGATTTTTCAAAGTTTGCAACGGTTTAAAGGTGTTAAAACAGTTGAAAATAAAACAAGCCGATACCTCTCTGAATTCTTCAAAACTAGGTTTAGAATTTTCTTTCAATCCGTGTAACTATATGATGATCGGCCTGCGCCACCTTGAAGGGCTAGGAGAGGCGCGTCTACACCTCTGATGGCGGTCAACTCGGTGGTCAGAATTAGGCGAGGCGGCGGTCGAAGGTGGTGAACTTTGAGAGACTGATTCGTCCCCGATACTCCACGATAAAACTCAAGACCATGATGGATTTAAAGGCGAGATCGAGCTCTTCAATTTACTCAACTGGGTCGTGGCGTTTTAATGCGTGAAGGAGGATAAAAAGAGGAGAGAAGATATGAGCGTTTTCCGCCGTATATCGTTTATCAGGGAGAGAGAAGGCGGGGGGGGGGGGGGGGAGGGTGTTCTGACGTGGACAAATAGGTTTTTTTTATTTATAAAGTTTTAAAAATCCGAAAATACCCCTTGTCTCCTGCGAACCCCAATCCAAACCCAACGACTGTCGTCCCTAGCGTTTTACCCCCATTCAAAACACAATGGGATATGTTTCGAAGGCCCATTCGAATGTTTCAGTCAGTTTTCATTCAAATTAAAATATAAAACATTCAATATTTGATTAGAACGTACATTTCAATTTGCCAGGGCCACAAACAGATTCGAAAAATTCCAGAAAAATAAATCTGCCTATTTTTTGACGATACAGTCCCAACAAAACTAGTTTCGTCGAATTCTGAGACCGTTTGCAAAAGGCCCATTTATGGTCGATCCAATTTAACTGTAATTGATCCAAACACATTTTCCTTTGCCACGCTCACATCAAAAATTATGAAATTTGAAACCTAGCAATAACTTCACATCCCGGATCCAACAAAAGTGGTTTCGTCGAATTCCGAGGTCGTATGCAAAATAGCCAATTTCACGGGCTATATAAATTCCATAGCGACCTTTCTGAAAATTCATTTGGCCATAACTTTTTCTTTCCGCTATGAAAATTCAATTTTTAAGATTCGTTAGAAAGGTATTCACTAACAGATTTAAATATTTTTGGTTTCACTCAAATCCGTTTTGTTTTGCACCCGGTACAGTCCGACAAAGTTTGAATTCAATTTTTGAAACTGCAGCGCCATTCCAGGCCTTGTTTATAATTAATTATATTCGTTTTCAAACGTCGATTCAAGCCCACTTTTTATTGCTATTATTTAAGATATTTATTTTAAATATTTAAAATCCACTATTTTAGCCAATTTAAATTTTTTAAATTGGTTCAGATTTTCTAGGTCGTTACAATCTCCCCCAGTTAAAACTTTTCATCCCCGAAAAGGAACAAAGTCGAAAGTGGTTTGATTAATCAACTCTACGTTCGATCTGGCTTCCATTCTCCAACTTTTCAGTTTCTGAGAATTTTCAAATTCTTCAAAAATTTGGCTAGCACCCGGAATTTTCGAAAAAATTCGCCATAACCTCCTTTGTACGGGGAGAGGTTTGGAAATTTATTGGGCCGTATTAGGTACCCAATAAATCCTAATAAGCATACACATATTTATAGTGATATATTCTGGTGTTTACAGGGGAGCGTGTATTGATAATAACTCCAGAGAATAAATTCTCGTCACCCTGTCAAAGCCTGAGGGAGTGTGCATTTTAAATGCTCCAGAGGATAAATCCTCGTCACCTTGTCCCGTGTGGGAAATAAATAGTCCATGTGCCGTATCTAATAACTAGAGAGACGTGATTATTGTCAACTCCAGACCCGTGTGGGGTTTTTATTAATCTGGCAATTTTATCGTTACAATTTAAATAGTCCATATCAGTCATCAGTTCAACCTGTAAAATATAGTCATCGCCATACAAGCCTCTCGCTCGTATGGTAAATCTTCCACCTCGTCACACAAGCTCCAAATGCTTATGTGGTATATGATGAAGTACGCCTATCTTCTGAAGTATGCCATGCAATGTAGTTCAAAATTAATTGTTACTATCCTATGGCGATATTTATTGTTTCACACAGAACAACCAGCACTCCGCATCCAATGGCATTCACAGGAGTTGATATAATAATATTTTGCATCCAACTCATTAAGGTTTACCTATTTGTCGGGCACGCAAATAAAATCTTTACTCAGCAGCTATCCATTTACCTGTTCAAACATATATAATGCACAAGTATATATATTTCTATCTATTTTTAAATCAGTTCAATGTGTGATTTAAATGAATAAATTCTACCATTATCCTATTATTGATTAAATTAACTATCGTTTTAATAACTTTAATTAATCAAACCTACAATCACACAACACAAAAAACAATCAAATTGTTTTTAACCTTTCAAAGTCATACAAATCAATTCCTTTATTCTTTTAAAATCATTCAGACTATAGAGTTAAAAGTGCACATCCATGAAAAGAAAATAACAACAGAGTAGAGAACTAATTGGTAATGCAAAGTATGGTAAATGTACCTTGCACCGGAGTCAATCAGAGATATCCACTCTGCATCTAGGATAAGCTTTCTGAATGCTCTCCTCAGTTTCCCAAGTACAATCTCGCGGACTTCCACTCCATTGCACTTTGACTAAGTGAACCTTCTTGTTCCTCAGTTCTTTGGTCTCTTTGCCGATGATCTTTAGCGGCTCTCGTCTCACAGCTAATTCTGGAGTAATTTCAATATCCTGTTGAGCGGCTTCTTCCACGATCAAGTCTGGATCATGAACGTGCTTTCGAAGTTGAGATATGTGAAATACATCATGAACTCCAGGCAACCAATCTGGCAATTTAACCCTATAAGCGAGAGTTCCGATCCGTTCCAGAATAGGAAACGGACCAATGAATTTGGGTGCCAACTTTCCAGTTTTACCGAACCGGATAACTCCTCTCATCGACGATACTTTCAAATATACGTAGTCGTCAACAACAAACGATATATCTCTTCTTCTTCTATCGGCATAGCTCTTTTGTCGGCTTTGAGCGGCCAGTAATCATTTCTTAATAAAATCGACTTTGTCGGCAGCTTCTCGGATCATGTCTGGCCCCAACACAAGTCTATTACCGGGTTCGACCCAACAAGCAGGAGATCGTCACGGTCTACCATACAGTGCTTCGAATGGCGACATTGTCAGGCTCGCCTGGTAGCTGTTGTTATATGAGAATTCAGCTAAATGCAGATGGTCTTCCCATGATCCACCGAAATCTAGAACACAAGCCCGCAATAGATCTTCTAAAATACGATTCACCCTCTTAGTCTGACCGTCTGTCTGAGGATGATAAGCGGTGCTCAAGTTCAACTTTGTTCCCAATTCTACTTGAAATGCCTCCCAGAATTTACTAGTAAATATTATATCTCTATCACTGACTATACTGAGCGACACTCCATGTAGTCTAACTATTTCCTTGAAATATATCTGCGCCAGACTCTGAGCAGTTCTGTTTGATCTGGCAGGTATGAAATGGGCGGTCTTCGTGAAGCGATCTACGATCACCCAAATACTGTCATTTCCTTTTCTGGTTCTGGGCAGACCATCAATGAAATCCATAGAAATATGTTCCCACTTCCAACCTGGAACGTCTAGCGGTTGTAACAGTCCAGCAAGTTTCTATTGG
This sequence comes from Allium sativum, assembly GCA_030737875.1. Classification (NCBI taxonomy): domain Eukaryota; kingdom Viridiplantae; phylum Streptophyta; class Magnoliopsida; order Asparagales; family Amaryllidaceae; genus Allium; species Allium sativum. Next base: position 789,692,240 of record CM060919.1, on the reverse strand, counting down.
TCGCTTTTGACTAGCTGGCAAGTAGGGCATCGGCTAACATATAAAGAAATGTCCCTCTTCATCGACTTCCACCAGAAAGTGCGTTTGATGTCATTATACATTTTTCTTACTCCCGGATGGATACTAAGTTTTGACTTGTGGCATTCATCCAGTACTTCCTTTCGAAGCTCAGGAATGTTAGGGACACGGATTCGACCTTTGAGCCTTAGAATTCCATCATTATCAACTTCAAAAATCGAGGGTTCTCCTTGTTGAATTATCTCTCTGATCTTCTGAATGAAGTGATCATCCTTCTGAAGAGCAGATATTTTATCCATCAATGAAGTCATGATAATAAAACTTGCGATCATTTCATTCTTTCGGCTTAACGCATCAGCCACGACATTGGCTTTCCCTGAGTGTATATAATTTCAAAGTCATATGCTGCAAGAAACTCCAGCCAAAGTTGCTGCCTCAGATTCAAGTCCTTCTGGGTGAATAGATACTTTAGCGACTGGTGATCTGTAAACAGTACAAATCTCTCACCCAGAAGATAGTGTCTCCAGATTTTCGAAGCGAATACTATAGCCAATAACTCAAGATCATGAGTTACGTAGTTCTTTTCGTGCGGCTTCAGTTGACGGCTAGCATAAGCAATCACTTGGCCCCTTTGCATTAACACTGCGCCAAGGCCTTCTCTAGAAGCATCAGTCTAGACTTTCAAATCCTGATTGCCATCGATGCTGGTTAACACTGGAGTAGTCGTTAGTCTTAACTTTAGCTCTTCAAAAGCCTCCTCACTTTCTGGAGTCCATTTGAATTTAGAGTGCTTCTTTGTAAGCTTCGTTAAGTGACCAGATATCTTCGAAAAGTTTTTAACGAACTTCTAGTAATAACTAGCCAATCCGAGAAAATTGCGGACTTCTGTAGGAGTATTGGGCTGTTTCTAATTCTGAATAGCTGTGATTTTACTTGGATCCACAGCAATTCCTTCTTTTGATACGACATGGCCCAGAAATTTTACTTCATCTTGCCAGAATATACATTTGGATAGTTTGGCTTTTAATACATTCCTTCTGAGGATTTCCAGAACCTGTTCCAAATGCTATTCATGTTCGGCCTCTGATTTAGAGAAGATTAGAATATCGTCAATGAAAACCAGAACAAATTTATTCAAAACCCCTCTGAACACTCTATTCATCAGATCGACGAAGTTAGATGGAGCATTACATAAGCCGAACGGCATTACTAACCACTCGTAGAATAAGTCGGGACCTCCGAATACTGTCATTGGAACACACTCTTCGGCAATTCGAAGTTGATGGAAGCCTGTAGCTAGGTCCATTCGTGAAAATACTTGTGCGCCATTTAATCGATCCAACAAATCATCAATCCGCGGCAATGGATATTTGTTCTTTATGGTCTGCTTGTTCAAATCACGATAATCCACACAAAGACGTGGAGTACCGTCAGATTTTGGGACAAACACCACTGCTGCTCCCCAATCAGAGAAACTAGGCCTGATCAGACCTTTCCAAACTAGCTGTCGTGTTTGATTGTCTAATTCCTCTTTCTCTTTCAAGGACATTCTTCGAATAGCGTGAACTACCGGCCTTGCATTCGGAATCAAAGCAATCTTGAAATCTATTTCTCTCTGCGGAGGTAAGCGAACAACTTCTTTGAACACATCCGCATAGTTCTCGACGACAGGAACGTCTTTGATGAGGTCAGGAATATTCTCTGCGACCTTAGGGATATTTTCTATTTGGGCTGGAGAAACATCGAGAGCTGCCCAGAAGTCTTTTCTATTAGATTTCTGACCTTCACACGGTATGGTTATATAATTCCCTGATTTAATCTTAGCCTTAACAACTCTCTCGGCGCATCTAACCTCTGCTTCATATTTGGTTAGCCAATCCAATCCTAGAATAAGATCGAATTCATTAAAATTCATGACGATAGAGATAGTAGGGAATTTATAGCATGAGAAAGAGACAGGTACTGCACAAACCCAACTGAGATCGATGGAACCCCCGACCGGATTTTGGACAGTCATTGGTTCTTTAAGCTTCCTCAATTTCAAATCCAACTTCTTAACTAGATTCTTTGCTATAAAGCTTCGTGATGCGCCTGTGTCAAACAGTACTTTGACCGGAATGTTTTTGACAGTAAGCGTTCCTTCTAAAACATCAGATCTTCCTTGACTTGCTGAGGGATCAGAAGTTTCTGCTACTTCATACTCTTGAACTACTTCAGGCTTCTTCAACTGCCAGCAATCTTGCTTTACGTGACCAGCCTGATGGCAGAGATTGCATTTTCTATTCGCTTGAAATCCTTCTTTGGATTGAAGTCCACCTTTTAATCGCTTCTTTAAAGGTCCGCAGTTTATCGACAAATGCCCTTTCAGATGGCAGTTAGAGCATACAGTTGTCGTTACTGGTTTCTTCTCAGATTTGGCCCTTTTCCTCTTGGCACTGGGCTTCTTACTGACCTCAGACATTGTACTGGCCTCAGGACGATCAGTTTCAGACTCAATTTTATTACTAGAGCTGACTTCCTCTTCGTACTGTAACATACCTTTCTTTTCTAGATCTTCGTACTGGTAAGCCATGTATATCATTTCAGAGAAGGGGAGCTTCACATTCCTCATTACACTGTTCTGATATTTTCTTTGAAGCCCGTTGATAAATCTCAAATTCTTCCTCTTCGGATTTTCAATTAGATGAGGGGCAAAGTGAGAAAGTTCATTGAATTTCTTATGATATTCGGGAATGGTCATATCTCCTTGTATAAAATAAGAAAATTCATCACATAGTCGCTCAATCGCTTCAGGAGGAGTAAATCTTTCCAGGGAAATCACTTTGAATCTATCCCAGGTGATATCACCTTCTGGATTATCCTTGATAACCGAATCCCACCAGAACAAAGCTTCGTCTTTGAGTGCCCAGGAGGCCAGTAATCTTTTCTGGTCATCCCTCGGCTTTAATCCTTCGAAGATTTTCTCAGCCGAACGAATCCAAGCTTGTGTTCTCATAATTGATTCTTCACCCTAGAAGGGTTTTCCACCCAGATTTCTATATTTCATAAATAGAGCTTCTATATCCGGGTCAGTATTACTTCTTCTGTTTCTGGCACTCATTTTCTAGCACTTCTGCAAATAGCAGATCAAGTGTCAGGTCACAGAAAAGATATTTCAAAATATAGAGACAAATACTTGAATGTAAATGTGTCTATCTAGGTGTTATTTCATTCTGCTACTCATACTAGGATATTACTTGAAACACCCCACCTCCGTTAGGGTCACTCTCAAAGGGAATGCCCTAATTTTGGTAGAGGTTTATAAGTATAAGTCACAGATACACAAGACAGATATGAAAACACATATTTTTGAACAGCGGAAAACAACAGCAACTTTTATTTCATTAAAATACGTGTTACACAAACCATGCCATAATTTGTCTTACAATACTTCCAAAAACATAACATCTTCATAACTGTCTTGATTACATTATTTAAAGAAGCATAAAAACATAAGTAAACTGCATAAGTCCCATAATTGCTGTCCAAAGCCATAGTCCAAAACGAAAAAGATCCAAGCAATACATTCTTTCTCTTCAAGCTGGATGTGAAAACTGGTCAAGCTGCGGTATTCCCTCCCTGTGGACCTGGGGGGGGGGGGGGAACGAAAGAAAAGAAGATGAAAGAAAAGTAGAGTCAGACATAAAGCCTGAGTAAGTCTAGGACTATTCAGTCTATGAATAAAGAATTGGGCATGATAAGTATAAAATGGAAATGGGAAAGCACCATAAACTAGGTTAAGTTGTCTAGAATCGAATGTACTATCGTACCCCATATTAATCTATGCACCCCTGTAAACTAGTTCCCAACAGGCACCCCATAATCAGGGTGAAGTGATCCATTTCAAATGATCGGCTCCTACTCGCATAGTTACATGTCTTACGGCCCCCGATGTTGTAGTTACCTATGCTGGTCCCACCATGGGGTGTATCAAGTCTCATGGTGGCGGCCCGACACAATTCTAGAATGCAAAGGTATACTACTGGTGCTCAGTGCCTTATTTTTCTGCGCCGGAGTGTGTGCACGCCCGCACCCCGTTAGAACCTACACTACTGCACCACCGCCGTCGATTTGACCTCTTACAGTCAGCCCAGTAATCGTGCTCCACCCTGCCTAGTTCAGGGTATCCTGATACACCTTGTAGGGTTACTGCTGAAAAGGGTCCCCCGCTACTAGGTTTTCTATTTCTAGCCAACATGCCGAGTTGGTTAAGTGTTTTGTAAACCTAACCCTCAATCAGTCTGTTTAGTTTAGCATGTTCCATTTTGATTAAGTATTAATTCAATTTACTTAATCCTATCAATCCTGACTCAACCTTAATTGTCTTATTAAAGCCTCGACCTCTCACATTAGATAGGTATTGTTGTGGCTGCCTGTTGCCGGCTGGGTCCGGGCAGTCTTACGCCACAACCCAGTCTAACCTCGGGTCATTATTGGGGTCCGTGTTTAACCACCCACATTGGATAGGTATTGTTGTGACTACTGGACAGCCGGGCGGTTCCGGGCAGGTTTACATCACAACTCAATCCAACCTCGGGTTAAACACCTCGTATTTTCTAAATTTACATATTTTGTCTCTTTTCTTTTTATATGTAAATATTTGCGGCCCATTATTCAAATTCATCTTTATTGGGTAAAATTAATTTACACCACTTAATTGATTTTCAAGGTCGTTGGCATGCGTCAAACATGCCAACACATATGTTTTATATTTTAACCCAAATGTCATTACCCCCGTTTTTTACGTTCGCTACAATATAACATATGTTGGGTTTAGCATTTAAACCCAACTTAGCCACATGAAAAGGGGAGACTTAGAACATGGTGTTTATATATTCTAAGCAACATAAAAGGGGAGTGTGAACGCATGAACTTGCAACATAACGATCTAATTAACATGAATTAGGCACTTGTGAACTTGCATTGTAATAGCATATAATCATGGCATAAACATACCTGTTCGCCTACTTTGTGAACTAGGCAACACAAAGTCAAGATATCAAGCATTGGAGAGCATTTCAAATTAGAAGACTTCGGTTCGGATCGGAGAGACCATCACTACTCAGGTCGGAGGAGACGCTACAGCTTCGATCGAACAGATGCAATCATCCGGGTCGGGTTAAAGCAACGTATCGGTTCGGATCGGATAAAGTCTCCTGTTCGGAGCGGCGAGCTATTGTTGTTGGAAACAGAGAGCGCGCATTCGGATCGGAGGACAGTCTTCTTCAAGATGGATCGGAAGGCCACCCAGCTGCTACAGAGATGGTTCGGAGGAAGAGCAGAATAAAGAGAAGAGAGAGTTGTCACCAAGTCAATTCGGGTCGGATCGGATATCCCGATCCGAACCCCTGATACATACACCTCCGACCCGAACCCATTTGCCATACTGTCCCCCTGCATAAGCGCCTGAATATCCGGATCGACTATGATCAGTTCCTGCCCATAACGTTCACTATTTTGATGCGTTGTCAGCACAGTAATCCATCTGAACCCGAGGTTAATGGGATGGACGACACGTGGCTCCGATCCGGATCGGGTTTTGAGCAAACTCACGCCTATAAATACCCCGTCTGGAGACAAAGAAAAGGATCTTTTTTAGGCACTTTGAGAATTCAACCACCTCCGTAATCCGAACTCCATTACTCCCGGAGAATCCAAATCTTCTTTCATTACTTGTTTTAGTCTATTGAGTGAATATAAGTGAGTTGTGAGTGGAATTGAGTGAAGCTTACATTGTATTTGCAACTGAATCATTGAATATAGTAAAAGATAAGTGGATGTAGGCATTTCTTCGCCGAACCACTACAAATCCTGTGTGTTCATTTTTATTTTTATCTCATTTTATTTTGCTTTTAATCAATTTGGGTGTTAGAACCACTTTTTGGTCTAACATTTTGGTGCTTTCACTGAGAATCCTCATCTAAATTCTTTGTTTTCCGGGATTTCTTTCTACTTTTTGGACCGTTGAGTTCAAAGAAGTTAATCCTTAAGTTTCTCCACTCTTTTATATTTGTTGAAGTGATTGTCAAAGAATCATGGCCAAAGGAAAAGGCAAAGAAGTTCAATCTGGAGTTCAATCTGGTCGAGGAAATGGAGCTGGCGAAGATCAGCAAAATGCAGTTGTAACAAGGTCTCGGGGGCAGAGTTCAGCAGCAGGAAGAACCAATGCAGGAAATTCGAGCCGCCAGCAGGGGGAGAGCTCCGATCCGATCCGGGTAGGAGATTCTGAAGCAGTGCATTCCCCCAATCTGAACCGACCCGAGCAGCTTGCCACGTACCGATCCGACCAAGCTCCTCAGCTCCGAACCGACCCGACCTCCTACCACCGATCCGACCCGATGCTTGGTGAAGCTGGAACCTCTACTCAAGTCCCTACGAATGCTCCGATTCCAGCCACCAGGGTTAGTGATCAGGTCAATCCATCTGCGCCCATCACACAAGGAGATTTCTCGCGCTTACTTGACATGCTTGAGAGCACAAGGGAGGCTATGAAATTTCACGAGCGCACTAATCTCATGATGCAGGAAAATATGAGGCTCATGAGTCGGGAGATTAGTGAACTCCATCGACAGAGAACTCCATCACCGGTTCGTCACACACCAGTGGATCAATCTTCATCTTCCGAGGAAGAGCGGCCCCGTGAACGTAGGCCGCTCGAACGACCTCAGAATGTGGAGCAGCTGACATTTGGATCTTTGGGATCTCGTGAGGATATTGCACGAGTGCTAGGAAACAATGACCCACCAGGGAGCAAAGACTCCAGTCCCCTCCTCCCGAGATCGACCGGGAGCGCAGGGAACGGAATAGAGCAGAAGCAGCTCGAAGAAGAAGGGCATCCCCTGAGCAAGAGCCCAGAAGGAACTCGGATACTAGGGCCAGGGAACCTGAGCGGCCCCTAACTAATGCTGATGTACAGGCAATGGTTCGCCAGATCATGTCCGAAAGCCGGAACTATACAAATGAAGATTATGGCATTGAGCGAAGCCATACTCCCTTCACCGACGATATCCTCGACTTCCAATTTCCCCGACGCTTTAACTTGCCACAGATGGACAAGTACAACGGAAGGACTGATCCGGGACAGCATTTGATGCGATACTCGTGGCTCATGAATGCTGCTGTTGCCCCTGATGAAGTGAAGTGCAAAGCATTCCCAATCTACTTAGAAGATGTGGCGCTGTTCTGGTTTACCCGACTTCCTCCTCGTTCGATTTCGAATTACAAGGAACTAAGCGAGCGTTTTATGAACCAGTTCCGACTCCACGCCCGAAAGTCCAAAAGTGTTATCGAATTATCGAGAATCAAGCAGGCACCAGGAGAGTCTTTGAGGGCATATCTTGACCGTTTTAACCAAGCTGTGACTGAGGTCAGTGACCCTCATGAGCCCACTATTCTGATGGCACTAAAGGAAGGAGTCGATCCTGAATCTGAGTTTGGAGATTACCTTTCTGGGAAAACACCCTCCACAAGGGAGATATTCTACGAAAAAGCCGATATTTATCTAAGGCGAGAGGAGGCCAGGGAAAACCGAAAGAGAAAGTCTGAGACGGCCTCAAAGGAGAATGTGCAGAGTAATATCACCGTGAAACAGTCTGGGGAAAATTCTGGCAAGGTTGAAGTAAATGTAGGAAACAAGGGTGGAAACAGCAATGCTGGAAGCGGGGGTAACAACAACAATAACCGTAATCCGAATGGTAACAGAAGAAACAGAAATAGGGGAAGTGATCCTAACAAAAGACCCTGATTCCAGAACTACGAGAATTATACACCATTGAATGACACCCTGGAAAATATTTATCTGGATACGTACAATGTGCTACAGTACAAAAGACCGCCACCTTGTGATTCGACCGAGAAAGAAATGGCGACAGGGAAATTTTGTTTGTTTCATGGAACTCATGGGCATTCAACCAATGAATGTCGGCATTTGAGGGATGTGATTGAGAAGCTGCTGCGTGAAGGGAAGTTGGACGAGTACAAGGTTGCCCCGAGGGACAGGGGGCAAGGAGAGCAGGTTCCAAAACAGATTCTACCTGCTCCCAAGCCTACAGCGCAGCAGAAAGGTAAAGGAATTGTTATCAACTCCATAGTAGGCGGACCTCACCCAGTAATCCGAAGTTTCAGATCAATGGATCAATATGTAAATGCTGCCAAGCATCTAGACGTGAATGAAGGTGATGATTTGGAAGATATCACCCCCATAAAACAACAGAAGACCATGTTTGACGACGTGGTATTTCGCAGCCGAGACAATACTGGGATCCAGTCACCCACCGATGATCCGTTGGTTATTACTACCACCATTGGGCCGGCCTTGGTCCATAAGGTATTAGTAGACAACGGGAGTTCCGTTAATATTTTGTTCAAGAAGTCATTTGATCAGATGAAGCTTGAATCTGAAGATTTGAAGCCATGTGAAGGATGGATCAGAGGCTTCAACGGGGCATCGACAGCTCCCATGGGATACATAGAGTTGCCCGTGACCCTGGGGCAAGGAGAACGTAGAAGAGTGCGGATGCTCCAGTTCGTAGTATTGGACGTAGATTCGCCTTATAATGCATTTTTGGGGAGGCCTGCCCTTGCTGAATTCAGAGTTTGTATCGCCCCTTGGTGTTTGTTACTTAAGTTCCCAACCGAAGCCGGAACTGGAGTAATGAGAGGGGATCAAGTTTCCGGACGGGCCTGCTATGTGGCCGAATTAAAGTTGTTGATGAAAGGACTTAGCATTGAAAGTAAAGATGCCTCGTATCCCTCAAAGGGTGGCTCGGCATAGCAATTAGAGAGATTGACCCCAAAGGAGTTGCCCAAAGGAACGCCTGAAGACCTGGATCCCAGAAAAGACGAGGAACCAGAGGCTAGGAATGCAACTCCTAATGAAGCGACAGTGGAAATTCCCATTGATGAAGCTGATCCGACAAAAGTTTTGAAAATTGGTTCTCAATTGGATCCACGTCGAGCTAGAGAATTAACGGACTTCTTGAAGGCAAACTTAGACGTGTTTGCCTGGACCCATGCTGACATGTGTGGGATATCGCCATCCATTATAAGTCACAAATTGAATGTAAACCCGAAACATCCGCCTGTGAAGCAACAGAGACGCATGTTGGGCCCAGAGACGTCGGCTGCTCTCAAAGAGGAAGTAGAGAAGTTGAAGCAGAATGGATTTATTCGAGATTCGACATATCCCGACTGGATATCGAATCCCGTCTTAGTAAAGAAGCCAAACGGAAAGTGGCGGACTTGCATTGACTTTTCAGATTTAAACAAAGCTTGCCCAAAAGATAGTTTCCCACTTCCCAGGATTGACCAGCTTGTAGACTCAACAGCAGGTCATGAACTTCTCTCTTTCATGGACGCATATTCTGGATATAACCAAATTCCTATGCACGTGCCAGATCAAGAACACACGAGCTTCGTTACGAATTTGGGATTATATTGTTATGTTGTAATGCCATTCGGATTGAAAAACGCTGGAGCTACTTATCAGCGCTTGGTGAACAGAATGTTTTATAATCAGATAGGAAAAACTATGGAAGTTTATGTGGATGATATGCTTGTCAAATCGAAACAGTCCTCCAGCCATACGCAAGATTTGGCGGAAATGTTTGGTATCCTGCGAAAGTACCAGATGAAATTGAATCCTTTGAAATGCTCATTTGGAGTGGCATCGGGAAAGTTCCTTGGCTTCATTGTGAGTTCCCGAGGAATTGAAATCAACCCTAGCCAGATAGCAGTGATTAGAAATATCGAAGAGCCGAGGAGAATTAAAGACGTTCAAAGTCTTGCAGGGAAAGTAGCGGCGTTGAGTAGATTCATCTCCAAAGCCACAGACAAATGTGTTCCATTTTTTGATTTGATTAAAAGAGGAAAGAAGAACTTCGAGTGGACTCCAGACTGTGTTGAGGCCTTTCGAAATTTATTGGAACTGCTAGAGAAACCGCCGATTTTATCAAAGCCCGTAGATCACGAAGAATTGTTTGTTTACTTGGCAGTCTCGGCTCACGCCGTCAGTACAGCCCTTGTTCGAGAAGAAGATAAAGTGCAAAAGCCAGTGTATTATGTAAGCAAGAAATTAGCGGCGGCAGAGTGCAACTACCCAAAAATTGAGAAGCTCGCTTACAGCCTCCTGATCGCATCCCGAAAACTTCGTCACTATTTCCAAGCCCATCCAATAACCATATACACCGACCAGCCCTTAAGGCAGGTGTTGCAGAGACCCGAAGCATCAGGAAGGTTGATCAAATGGAACATAGAACTAAGTCAGTTTGATTTGAATTTTCAACCACGAAAGTCAATCAGGGGGCAAGCTCTAGCAGACTTTATTGCAGAGTTCACCATTCCAGAGGAGGAAGTAATCAATGACAGAGTGGTTAAGTCCGAGGATGAGCTAAAGATAAATCCGTGGAAACTATATACAGATGGAGCCAAGAACGACCGAAGGTCCGGAGCTGGAATCGTCTTAGTCACTCCCGAAGGACGGTCGTTATATTACGCCCTGCGATTAGAATTTTTGGCGACTAACAATGACTCTGAATATGAAGCCCTGATTGCCGGGCTGAAGCTTGCTAAAGACCTCGGAGTGAAAATGTTAGACATATTCTGTGACTCTAAAATTGTTGTTTGCCAAGTGCGAGAGGAATTTGTGGCTCGAGGACCTCGACTTATCGCCTACCTAGGGAAAGTGAGAGAGCTATTGAATAGCTTAGAGCGGTACAACATAACGCACATTCCTAGAGTTGAAAACCAGAAAGCGGATAGGCTGGCAAAGCTGGCTAGTTCCGACAATCCAGAAGAGACTGAAATAATTCCAATTGAAACGTTGGAATCACCAAGCTTTGAGTCAATGGAAATTGAATTCGCCTTTGAAGCAGAACCAGAGAAGGAGTCGTGGATGACTCCAATTAAGAATTTCCTTAAGAATGGGACACTCCCATCAAAGAAGAGTGAGAAAAGAGCCGTAGTTCGCAAAGCTACCAGATATGTCATACAAGATGATACTCTTTATAGGCAAGGATTTTTCTATGCCCCTGTTACGATGTATAGCACACGACGACATCAAGCGTGTACTAAGAGAGGTACATGAAGGTGAGTGTGGAGATCATACAGGAGGTCAAACTTTAGCAAAGAAGGTATTGCGGTACGGATACTTCTGGCCTACGATCAATAAAGATGCAGCTGATTATTCACGACGCTGCGATAAGTGCCAGAGATTCGCCAAAATCCCCAGGGCACCGTCGACCCAACTTAAATCAATGGTGAGTCCTTGGCCATTTGCCACGTGGGGAATTGATATCATTGGAGTTCTACCAATTGCTAAAGGAGGAGCTAAGTATGCAATAGTGGCCGTGGACTATTTTACGAAGTGGGTGGAAGCTGAGCCCTTGACCAAGATCACAGCAAGAAAGGTGATAAGTTTTGTGGTCAGAAATATTATATGCCGGTTCGGGATCCCAAGGACGATTATAACTGACAACGGAACCCAGTTTGATAGTACTGAATTCAGAAATTTCTGTCAGAAGTATAAGATAGACAAGCGATATACTGCAGTTGCCTATCCGCAGTCAAATGGGCAAGTAGAGGCAATAAACAAAGTAATAAAATCCATCCTCAAGAAGCGGTTAGAATGTGCAAAGGCAAGATGGGTTGACGAATTGCCCCTAGCTTTGTGGGCATATCGAACAACATTTAAGACGGCCATCGGTCATACCCCTTTCTCTCTCTCCTTTGGCTCAGAAGCAGTAATTCCAGTTGAACTGGAAGTTCCTTCCCACAGGGTGACATATTATGACCCGATGACGAATCGGGCGCTCTTACTTGAATCTCTTGATGAAGTCGAAGAAAAAAGGGACGAAGCAGATTTGCGTGCGGCAAGGCATCGACGTCAGATGGCACGCTATTACGACAAAAAAGTTCGCCTCAGGACTTTTGAACCAGGAGATTTGGTGCTAAAGAGAGTCTTTCCATCCCTTCCTCACCTTGGTCCAAAATGGGAAGGACCCTTTGTCATTCAACGGAAACTTGAAAAAGGAACCTTCAAGTTAACGACCGTAGATGGCGAAGAAGTCCCCAGAGCATGGAATGCCCAACACTTAATGCGATATTTGAATTAGAGATGCTATACTTTGTGTTATTTTTCTTATGAACTCTGTAATAAGGCCCGACTTGCCTTGGGAAAATCTGACGATATGAATAAAGGACTATAAAGTGGATGTAGGCTACGCCTTAGCCGAACCACTATAAAAATATTGCGTGTTATTTACTTTTGCGCATTTACATTCATCAGTTATTCTGTTGTGATTATAAAATACAGGATGACTCAAAGCCTAAAAAGGTTGATAACAGTTTAGACATAAAAAGAAGCACAATGACTATTTGTGCGATAAGACATAAAAGAATGAGAAAACGACATTCTTAACTCTAACTCTCCAGAGAGAGAGAATATAAAAGCGTCTCCGACTGAGCGCTGAAAAAGAAATTTTTCTCTTAACTCTAACTCTCCGGAGAGAGAGAGAGTATAAAAGCGTCTCCGACTGAGCGCTGAAAAAGAAATTCTTCTCCTAACTCTAACTTTCCAGAGAGAAAGAGAGTATAAAGGCGTCTCCGACTGAGCGCTGAGAAAGGAATCTTTCCCCGCTGAAAAACCGGGGAATGAATAGATTACTGAGCCCGAACTCTAACTCTCCAGAGAGGGAGAGAGTATAAAAGGAATGCCAGAAAAAACGACAGGCACTGTCGACACATGAAATGCTATCCCGTCAGAAAATCGAGAGAATTCAGGTTGCTTGATTAAGCATTAATAATTTATTAGAATTAACTGGGGGCATATATGTATACACATATTTCTTTGCTCCGTGACTTCATTTCATAACTATAGCAAGACATGCATTTTTACATAAGTACAGAACTACTAACAAACGAACATTGCAAAAAATGATTTATTTTTATTTACAAATGAATGAATTTGTACAGGAAAATAGCTAAAAAGAAGAAAGTGCAGGAGCTACTTTTGTAGCAGCAATTATTGGTTCACTAAATGCTAAAAAGATACAAGGCAATCCACTACTTAGATTTTGAATGGGCCTTGGATTTCTTGGCGGCTTTCTCTGCATCCTTTGCTTCTTTCTCAGCCTCTGTCAAAATTCGTTTTGATTTCTTCTTTCCTGAAGATGCAGTGCTAGAGCCAGTAGACTTCTTCCCGGAGGGCGGAGCGCTGGAATCAAGAGAAGATTTTTTAGCGAGTTCCTCTGTAATAGATCTAGTTGAGAGCTTAACAACTAACCTTGATCCCGCATCCACGACTGCGAGGGGTTTGAGGACTTCGGGGTCTATCTCTTCGGCTTTTAATTGCAAGCGTTTGTCTTGATCGGCTTTCATTGCAGCCAAGGTAACATCATCAGCATTTTTTGACTCCCCGACTATTGCAACTTCTGGTTCCTCTTCATGCCCCCCGTTTCCGCCATCATCCTTCAAAGCTGCTATCATTTCTTCATCATGGGGAGTGGCGACCTTAGTTGGCTCACTTCCTTCTCCCAAGTCTATAGGGGCAGCCTTATCCTCCCCTCTTTTGGCCTTTTCTGCGGACTTTGCCCCGGCGGTGGCTCCCTGAGTCACATCTGTCTTTTCGGATGGCTCAACAACTGTAGAATGAGAAGCAACAGTTATCAACTCAGGCGAAAACAATGGGTTTTTCATCGATTGCTCAATCACATGGCGAAAGGTAGAAATAGCCTTGACAAATTGAGGAGAAAAGGTAGGGATACCTTCCGAAGACTTCTCGGCGGGGGTGACTACTACTTCCGATGCTGTTTCAGGAATAGGGGATAGCAGAGTTGTTCGGGGAATTCCCGGATTTTCAGGATCATACCCCTCTATTTCAGAGGTCACAGGGGTAGAAGAAGAGGAACCAGCTCCGAGAACATTCTTCTGTTTAGAATTTCGTCTCTCCTCTTCCATGGCCTCAGCAATAAGGCGGCGCCCTTCGGCTAGGCGCTCCGGTTCATCATCCCTCAAGTATTTCTCCATTAGTTTATCTTCATCGAGGGAATCGACCTTAAGTTCCTCTTTTTCCCACTCGACGATCTGATTCCACACTTGAACTAGAGTGGATGGATAGTCCTCGATCCAAGAAATGATTCGACGACGAATAATATGTGCGAAGAATTCAATCATTAGTTCGCCGAAACCCTGAATATCAGCCTCTGCCTCTGATAATTGTTTGCGGGCTTCCTCCGCAGATTTAATAGCACACTCCACATTGCCCTCGGCCAGGGCAGCCCTGTTCTCTGCCTCCAACAGCTTTGAAGCCAAGTCGGCATTCTTCTCTTCTAATTCAGCACTCCTCTTTGCTAACTCAGCGTTTTTCCGTTCAAGCTCAGCATAAGCAAGGCGTGTCTTAGCAGCTTCTGACTTGGCCTCGTCAGCTTGCTTTTTTAATTCTGAGCGCTCCTGAGTGTGAGATTCAAGCAAGTCATGATAACGCTTTTGCATGTCCTCGAATTGTTGTTTGAAGTTAGAAGCATCCCTTTGAGCGACAGCTAGTTGAGCTTGAGTGTCTTCTAAATCTTTTCCTAGAGCTTTTAAGGCCTTGGCATCCTCCTCCGCGGTCTTTTGCATTGAGTTAGTATTTGTGATTAGAGTGCGGATAATTCTAGATAGATTGCGTGAATATTTGAACATCTCAATATACTGTTTTTCCACCAGATCTATCTTTGCTCTGGCCTCATCTGCCCATTTAGACGAAATAGGTTCAAGGGCAGGTAAAAAAGTCAGAGTTTCGAAGTAGTGTTCGGGAAATTGCTCTTTCAAATATGCCCGCTTTATTGCAGTTCCCGCATCTGGTGGGGGAGGAGCGAGGATTGTCAATTCGGTGTCCCTTGGTGAGGAGGATTCGGTAGTTTCTTTGTCTGTCCTAGATCGTTTAGTAGCAGGGACCTTTTGCTTGCTTCGAGACCCGGTTTCTTTTGGAGGACTTTTCTCTCTATTGCGTTTTTCATGGGAAGAGGTGGAGTCTTTGGATTGTGGTCTGTCCTCTTCCCTACGGCTTTGATAACCTTTGTATTTCTCTTGTTCCGGCCTAACGGGTGAGCGAGAACGTGAAGGTCGAGAACGATAGGGATCATAAGGCCTCCTCTCATCCCTGCCACGATCATCACGACGATCATGCTCGACATCCTGAGGAGGATTGGACATGCTGCGACGAAGCTTACTGATATCATAGTAGGATCGAGACATCGTGCCTGCACAATAAGACAAACGAAATTTAGAATTAATGGATTCACGGAGAAAGAGGTGCAATGAATGCTAATGCTGTTATGTAAAGTGTGTCCTAAGTGATGTGTTTCCCCCCAAACCAACCCGAGTCTGAAGCTAGACTAGTACGGGCAGGCTCTTTGGCCTTAGCGGGAGTGGTCTCTTCAGAAGAGGTGAAGACTAAAGGATCCTTCCTGAAATCCTCTGAAGTGTATATAGTCTCAGGTAAGGGGAGGTCCCCCAAACCCTGAAATATCTGTTCATCAGTACTAGGGACATCCCCCTCGGAAGCATGAAGTGGCGACTCTTGGGAGGATCTTGACTTTTCCAGAGAAGTAGTCTACTCGGGGGCAATATATCCTGCACGATGCTTTTCCGCCAGATTAGCCAATTCGTCATCTTGCGTAGAAGATGGAGAGGGTGAAGTTTGAAGAGGCGCTGTAGGAACTCCTGAGCCTTCTCCTGTCTCTGGGACTACCTCCACTGGAGGAATGTATGCGTATGGAACCGTCCCATGACCAATGCTACGAAAGACGGATAACAGCCCGTGAAAGTGAAGGTATTCGTCTTTGAGGGTTTCGTCGATAGTCAAGAATTTCTGATCGCCATTAAGAAGTCTGTGCATCCGGTCAAAGAACACCTGATCTGATATCTGTTTGGGATTGTCGACTGCAAACAAAAAGGAAAACAAGTCAAGGTGATGATTCAAGTGTATAGAGCCCGGATTTAGAAAATCAGTGCTTTACTTGATTTTGTCCACCTCCTGGCGCATCCAGGCTGTCGCTTCACGTAGAACCATTCTAGTCTGGAATCTCCTGCTTTGCTGCTGAATGGTGCAGAGATTATCTTCCTTTTCGGAACTGACTCAAAGTAGCAGAAAGATGGAGTCTCTCGAGTCCGATGCTTGAAATTATAGAAGAAGTGAACGTCATCGAACGTGAGCTCTATGCCTAAGTTTTCACGATATGCTATGTACAAGGTGTGCAAGTAGGCATATGAATTGGGATGCAACTGCATGTGGGCAATCCGCATTTGTCTTAAGAAATCAACGATGAAAGGAGAGAATGGAGGAATGGCACCGACCATGCACATTAATCGAGTGACCGCCATATATCCTTCTGGAGGGTTGTGGGGACGGTTAGAGCGTGAAGGCACTAGAGTGTCCCTTTTCATTATCCCGTACTTTAAGCAAATTCGGATAAGTCGATCGTTGTCGATTGTTGATTCAACGGAGTCTGGAGGTGATTCCAATATAATGGCCGATTCAAATTCGTCAGGGGCTCGATCGTCACCGATCCCTCCTTCCTCCTCGAAACCTAGAGAAACTTCATTCTCTGAAGACACCTCGTTGCTTTCTCGACTTCCAACCCCGTAGTCTGGACACTCGCTGTCCCATTCTGGATCCGAAGGAGAAGATATATCCTCAAGAGTGATTTTGTTAGAGGTTTCCGGGGCTTCTTTCCTCTCAGCTAGTCTGGAAGAGCGTCTGGGTCTCATTGTCATAGAACTATTGAAGAAGCAATAACACAGATTAGAGTAAATTAGCCCGTACCCCCCTGTGTATGTGTGTGAACTAAAATGTGTGCTGCGAATGTGAGAAATGCAAAGTAAAAGTGCAGCAATGTAAGACGAAACTTTGAAGAGAAAGTGATAGTCAGAATAGTTCTTAATGTTCATTTATGTCCGCAAGGCACTATCCTAACTGTTCATGAAGTTGGAAGTAATATCTTTTAAATAGTTGGACGAAAGTTTGTGCTTTAGATTGAGTAGTGTTCGGTTCGGGTGCAGACACCAGGTTCGGATCGGATAAGCAAAGGCCCATGCTCAGAGAGATATATCCGGATCGGTTCGGAGATTGACACCCGGAGCGGGTCGGATTAACCTGGATAACCAGACCCCTATTCTCTTTTTTTGTTCTTCAACCGGGTCCGATCCGAGTGCATAAATCTTGACCTTCATTTTATTCGTAGATCCGACCCGACCCAGTTAAACAGGTTAAGACTCATTTCTTGGCCCTATTGCTCCGACCCGATCCGGATCTATGAATTTCTCTCTTTTTCTTTTTTCTCCTACCGTTCCCCTACCCGAACCGATCTCCTTCAATTTCCTTCCTCTTCCTCCTCTTAAATAGCGAACCCAGCTCAAATTCCCAAGCCTTAATTAAAAGCGAGAGATTAAACACTCAAATATTCAATAACGAGTTTCAATACCCTCCTCTAACGCCTCGAAATGGCGTCGATGCCATTAACGACGAAGGCGGAGGATGAAGGGAGCTGTGGCGATGGAACAAGTCAATTACTTTGCTAGAATCGTTCAAACTAACCGCGGATGCAAATTAAAAGCGGTTATGGCAGCGAGATTCAAGATTACGAGACTACCTATGTATTTGATTCAAAGGTTGAAGCAAGAATTTTAAAGTTTCTTGGAAAAGCTAAGGCTTCGATGTGGAGTCGGTTCGGACGAGCAAGAATAGTGAATGAAAGAAAAGAAGGGAAATGAGGTGAATTTATATAAAAAGCAAGCTGACTATTTGTATTCCCGATCGGACCGGCTCGAAAAGCCCAATGATGCAGCTTGGCCCACTAATCCCTTGCAGAGTTAAGGAAGAAAGAGATCCGTTCGAGTCGGAACCCAAAGCAGAAATCCGTCCGGGTCGGAATCCGAACCGAACGGGATGAAGTGCGACAGCTTGGCATGCATATTCAAAAGGAAGGATGAAGGCGTTGAGCAATGGCAATCAAAGCATGCTCCATTTCCAATAGAAGCATCCTTTGAGGGGGCAAAGTGTTAGCCTACTTTGTGAACTAGGCAACACAAAGTCAAGATATCAAGCATTGGAGAGCATTTCAAATTAGAAGACTTCGGTTCGGATCGGAGAGACCATCACTACTCAGGTCGGAGGAGACGCTACAGCTTCGATCGAACAGATGCAATCATCCGGGTCGGGTTAAAGCAACGTATCGGTTCGGATCGGATAAAGTCTCCTGTTCGGAGCGGCGAGCTATTGTTGTTGGAAACAGAGAGCGCGCATTCGGATCGGAGGACAGTCTTCTTCAAGATGGATCAGAAGGCCACCCAGCTGCTACAGAGATGGTTCGGAGGAAGAGCAGAATAAAGAGAAGAGAGAGTTGTCACCAAGTCAATTCGGGTCGGATCGGATATCCCGATCCGAACCCCTGATACATACACCTCCGACCCGAACCCATTTGCCATACTGTCCCCCTGCATAAGCGCCTGAATATCCGGATCGGCTATGATCAGTTCCTGCCCATAACGTTCACTATTTTGATGCGTTGTCAGCACAGTAATCCATCCGAACCCGAGGTTAATGGGATGGACGACACGTGGCTCCGATCCGGATCGGGTTTTGAGCAAACTCACGCCTATAAATACCCCGTCTGGAGACAAAGAAAAGGATCTTTTTTTAGGCACTTTGAGAATTCAACCACCTCCGTAATCCGAACTCCATTACTCCCGGAGAATCCAAATCTTCTTTCATTACTTGTTTTAGTCTATTGAGTGAATATAAGTGAGTTGTAAGTGGAATTGAGTGAAGCTTACATTGTATTTGCAACTGAATCATTGAATATAGTAAAAGATAAGTGGACGTAGGCATTTCTTCGCCGAACCACTATAAATCCTGTGTGTTCATTTTTATTTTTATCTCATTTTATTTTTCTTTTAATCAATTTGGGTGTTAGAACCACTTTTTGGTCTAACAATACCTATACATGAATCATGGGTTTTAATCTATTCACATAATCATGGCATAAACATACCTAAACATGAATCATGGTTTTTAATCTATTCATGTAAACTTGCAATTGGAATGTAAATCTAACTTAATTATATGTCACATAAAATTATCATATGAGTTTGATAACAACACAGGCCTAAAACATGTTTCCAATTAGGCATAACACCAAACGTAATCTAGTCATGTTCATAGGATTAACACAAGTTCACAAAGATGCTTGCTTTTGTCATTAATTCAAAAGTATGGTTTTACACTTGAATCATGACGCCAATTCCAACATAAATTCATATAAATCATAATACCCAAATGGATCCAACTACACTAAAACTGATCATAAAAAATGTACATCATGTTGGCATAATAGTGCATCATATACTTGCATGAATCCCAAATAAACTACCACAAACATATAGTCGTTAACATAAATCATATACTTGCAATTATCCAATAGGTGTTGAAATAAACTACCACAAACATATAGTTGTTAACGTTCAACATGAATCACATTACTTGCAAATATCCAATAGGCATAACATCATTATACCACAATATCCCAAATCGACTCGTAATTAGAATCATAGCAACGTACAATTATGAAATATTATTACCACAAATTAAGTACAATTCCATTTCTCATTTTACATAAATCAAAACACAATTATTAATTCACATCGGAATAGCACTCTACTTACAACGTATGACGAATCTTCAATTCAGGAATCTGAATTCTAAATTTGGAGATGCTATCCTTTGTTGTAGGCGTTGTTTTGATTTAATTGACGTTGCTTTAAGCTTTCGAATTGTCTCCTAATTGTCTCTCAATTTCTGACGGCTATTCCTAGTCTTTCCTCAGCAGCATGACGGTCTCATCTCCATTTTTGTTTGTATGAATTAGAGTGAGTCTTAGGTCCTTTTTATAGAGTTTGTGAGTTGAATAGGACCGTCGATGGAGCTTGGTTTAATAATAGCCGTTCATTTTAAGGAGAGACCAATCAGGAGATGACACCTAGCCCTAGTGACAAGGCAAGGCTCAGAAAATCGACCAAGCACAGACCAAGCCAGCCAGGGGGGCTGGGTTCGACCTGGCTCAGGGGCCAGGTCGACACGCCAGTCGACACCGTGTCGACTTGGCAGTCGACATGGGTGACCCAGGTCGACTACCCAGTCGACCTGGGTAGCCCCAGGTCGACTACCCAGTCGACCTGGGTGCCTTGGGCGGGAAAATTCCCGCCCTGGCCAATCCGGCCCGATTTTGAATTTTGAATTGGTTTTTCTGAGTTGTTTTGAATTTTAAACTGAATTCTGAAACTTCCGGAGGCCATATCTTCTTCATACGGAGTCCGTTTTACGCAAACTCGGACTCTATCCCAAGCAGAATTCCGAGACGAACGCAATGGCGTATCCCGTTACCCTTAATTCTTTGATTTGAAATTAATTATACTTTAATTTGTGAATTTCACTGTTATAGAATACACGGGGTGTTACAATCTCCCCCACTTAAAAAGGATTTCGTCCCCGAAATCTTCAAGTTCAGGAAGAATGTACATCCTAACATCCAAACATCCATCTACTCATCCATCAAACACGAGCATCCATTGTCCTTAGAAGACTTCTAATGCTTCATGATCATATACGAAGTGTGTGTACATGTACTTATCTAATGCAAAATCAGTCGGTCTACTGATTCAGTTGACCTCCTTAATGCAAATTATGTAAGTGTCATGAACTCATTATGTATGCAAATTTTCCTATTCATGATTCTACATGAGTGCACAATCATTCATATAAATGCAACATCCATATGACAACACATTAAACTTCAACCATATACGAATATAAATACATATATGCATATGCAATATGAAGTGACTGAGCTGATCTAAAACCTAAATTGTGTGTGTATATGCAACCACTAGCAATCACTTGTAACCACTTGCAACCATCATCCATAACATGTTTCAATTACATGTTTTCATCCAAAGAGTTTCTACCTAAAAGATAAGGTCGAGGAAATATACCTATAAAGATAGATAAAAGCGCAACTTAAGGAAAAAGAAAGATCAAAGATGTACCCTCGAAAAGAAAAGGGTAGGCTACGCGTATTCTAGCTTCACTTTCCCAAGTTGCGTCTCCCTCGGCGTCGCTCCACTGAACTTTGACGAGCTTGACTTCGCGGTTGCGTAGCTTTTTCACTTCCGTTCCTAATATGCGGGTTGGAACTTTCCTCACGGTTGCTTCGCATTCCACTTCAGCTTCTTCTAGGATATTTGGCGCTACCACTTCAGCAGATTCATGTAGACATTTTCGGAGGTGCGAAACGTGAAAGACGTTGTGAACTCCGGCCAACTTTTCGGGTAGCTCTAATTTATAGGCGATTTTCCCAATTTTCTCAATAATAGGAAACGGTCCTACGAACCTTGGTGCTAGCTTTCCTGTGGTTCCAAAACGAACAACGTTCCTTAGCGGAGATACCTTAAGAAAAACTCGGTCCCCAACCTCAAATTCAAGGTCGGTCCTCCTCTTGTCGGCGTAGGATTTTTTTCTGTCTTGGGCTGTCTTCATTCTTCTCCGTATTAAGTCTACTTTTTCTGAAGTCTCTCGGATCAAATCTGGTCCAAGTATGAGCTTGTCAGTAGACTCCCACCAACAAGTGGGCGATCGGCACGGTCTTCCATATAAAGCTTCGAAGGGTGCCATTCCGATGGTGGCTTGGTAGCTGTTGTTGTAGGAAAATTCCACCAAAGGAAGATGGTCTTCCCACGTCCCTCCGAAGTCAAGGATGCACAGTCTTAAAAGGTCCTCCAAAACTCTGTTCACTCTTTCTGTCTGGCCGTCGGTTTGGGGATGATAGGCCGTGCTCAAGCATAACTGTGTGCCTACCGCTTCTTGCAGACTCCGCCAAAACTCACTTGTGAAGATAGGGTCTCGGTCACTAACAATGCTGGAGGGTATTCCATGGAGTCGAACAATTTCCTTGAGGTAAAGAGATGCTAGGGATGAGGCAGTTCTTTTACTCTTGATAGGTAAAAAGTGGGCGCTTTTAGTAAGCCTATCCACTATTACCCAAATGCTAGTGTTTCCTCTTCTAGACCTAGGCAGCCCATCAATGAAGTCCATTGAGATGCTATCCCACTTCCACTGCGGGACCTCTAGAGGATGGAGCAGACCGCCAGGCTTTTTCTGTTCCGCCTTAACCTGTTGGCACACCATACACTTAGAAACGAAATCTGCCACGTCCTTCTTCATGCCGTTCCAAAAGAAAGTTCTTTTTATGTCTTTGTACATTTTATCTCCGCCTGGATGTATCGTCATCTTGGAGTGATGTGCTTCCTCGAGAACCTTCTTTACTAAATCCCTTGTTTGTGGGACGCATAGTCTTCCGTCCCGCTTTAGCCAACCTTTATCGTCGATGGAGTATCTGTTGAGGTGACTTGAAGTCTCACCCCTAATTAGCCTATCAATCGTCTCCACAAGCTGAGGGTCTTCGCGTTGTGCTGTCCCTATTGAGTCTACTAAAGTCGGGCGTACTTCGAGAGATGCTAGCAAGCCCGGTACAAAATCAGAGGAGGGCCTAAATCCAAAGCTGGCTACAAACTCTAGGCTTTGTCTTTCAACAAACAACGGGCTTAGGGTCAGTTTCTTTCGTCTTAATGCGTCTACCACTACGTTGCCTTTGCCCGGAGTGTAGGAGATCTCGAAATCGTACGAGGCAAGAAACTCCATCCACCTTTGTTGCCTTAGGTTAAGATCTTTCTGCGAAAAAAGATATTTCAACGATTTATGGTCAGTGTAAAGTTCGAACTTCTCACCTAGGAGATAGTGTCGCCAAGACTTGAGTGCAAAGACGATGGCAGCTAATTCAAGATCGTGGGTCGGGTAGTTCTTTTCATGCACTTTCAACTGTCTTCCGCCATAAGCTACTACCCTTCCTTCTTGCATTAAGACAACGCCTAGTCCTGTCCCACATGCATCTGTATAAACTGTGAACATCTTGCTTCCATCTGGCAACGTCAGAACTGGGGCCGTTGTAAGAGCCCTTTTCAGTCGTTGGAAAGCAAACTCGCAATCCAAGTCCCAATTGAACACTAGATTCTTCTTTGTCAGCCTTGTGAGCGGAGCTGATATTTTTGCAAAGTCTCTGATGAATTTCCGATAGAAGCCTGCTAGCCCGAGAAAGCTTCGGACTTCTGTTGCGTTCTTTGGTGTCTTCCAGTCCTGCACCGCTACTACCTTAGCAGGGTCCACAGCTAACCCTTCTATGGATACTATGTGCCCAAGAAACCTCACTTCCTCTCTCCAAAAGTGGCACTTGGAGAATTTGGCTTTTAGCTGATGGACTCGCAGAGTTTCCATGATTGCCCTTAGGTGCTGAGCATGTTCCTCTTCACTCTTTGAGAAGATCAAGATATCGTCTACGAAAACCACTATGAACTTATTGAGGAATTCTTTGAACACCCTACTCATCAGGTCCACGAAGTAAGCATGTGCGTTTGACAAGCCAAAAGGCATGACAAGCCATTCAAAGAAGCCGTCTGGGGTTCTGAATGCCGTCTTATCGATGCTACCTTCAGCCACCCTTAGCTGATGAAAACCGGTCGCCAAATCGAGTTAGGAGAAAACAGACGCTCCTACAAGCTGATCAAACAGATCGTCAATTCTGGGGAGAGGGTGCCTATTCTTTTTCGTTAGCTTGTTGAGCTCCCTATAGTCAACACATAGACGAAGTGAACCATCCGCCTTTGTAGCGAACACCACTGGAGCACCCCATTCTGAAATGCTCCTTCTAATGAACCCCTTCTCTAGAAGCTCTTTAATCTGTTTACTGAGCTCCTTCCTTTCCCCTGGAGCCATGTGTCTAACGGGCAGCGCAACGGGCTTTGCATTATCTACAAGATATATGCGGAAGTCTATCTCCCGCTTCGGAGGCAATCCCTTCACCTCTTCGAAGACATCCGGATATTCCCGGACCACTCTAACCGATTGCAAACTTTCAACAGAGGCATCTAGCGATTCAAGATAACTAAGCATAACCGCATACGAGGGATTACAAGTAATTTCTAGAGTGTTACCGAGTTGGGTCAGAAGCCTAACCACCCTTTTCTCACAATCCAGGATGGCACCATTACTGGATAGCCAATCCATGCCCAAAATCAAACCATATCCCGAGAAGCCCAAAACAAAGGCACTACATCTAAATTCTACGCTTAGAATAGAAATTTTCAATCCCACACAGATCATAGACAAATGAGCTGGGCCCCCAATTGGGTTTGAAACAATTAAGGGGTCCTCTACCATATTAGTTTCTAGGTGCAGAGATTCTACTAAAGCAGACGAGATAAAGGAGTGCGATGCGCCAGAATCAAATAAAGTGCGAACTGGGTGATCATAAAGATAAACTACACTTTCTACAGAAGTATTTATACCTCGCTGTTGCAGAGGTGGTGCTTCTAGCACATGAACCTGTGCCCCTGAGGTGGATCCAGCCCTCTGCCCCTGCCCTCGTTTCTTTGGGCAATCCTTAGCCATGTGGCCTGTCTCACCGCAAGAAAAGCACCCACCATTCATCTTGGCCTTCTTTTTCCGGCAATCTTTCACTAAGTGCCCCACTTTGCCACATAAATTACGCTTCCTCTTCTCTTTGTTGTCTTTCCCGCCCTTCTTAAAGTCTGTCTTCTTAGGCTGTAAACCCTCTTTCTTCCCTTGAGAGCTTTCTGCCTTTGTCTCCTTCTTGCCCTTATCCTCTTCGTTCAGCAATGCCATCTGCACCAACCTTTCATACGTAGCTCCCATGGGTATATGGGTCATGGCCAAACTGTGTAATGGCTCATTCAACCCTTTGACAAAACGGAGAGCTTTCTTGTGCGGAGTGTTGACTGGGTCCAGTCCGAACCTAGCCAGCTGATCGAACTGATTAACATACTCTTTGACTGTCATATTCCCTTGCTTAAGAAATAAGAATTTTTCCAACTGAAGACTCCTTTCAGCTTCTGAGAGAAATTTAGCCTCAAACCTTGCCCTAAAGTCCTCCCATGTTTCCACTGGTCTTTCTGCATTGGTGACTTCCCACCAGGAGGAAGCCTCGCCTTTAAGTAGCCATACTGCCAGTTGTACTTTCTGCCTTTCTTCTACCTCAAAGATGACGAATAAGTCCTCGGTTTCCTTCAGCCAATTTCTAGCTGCCACGAAGGACTCGGTTCCATGAAAGTCCTTTCCTCACATAGCTTTAAAATCTTTACATATCTTAGCAAAAGTATTACCCCGCGGAGGAGGTGGAGGAAGAGGTGCTGCTGCAGCTTGTTGATTTCCTACAGCTGGGGGAGGAGGACCGGTAGGACCTGGCTGAGTGGCCCTTGCTTCTAAGAATCGTCTGAACCAACCAGGTATTGGTACATCCTCTGGAAAGTTAAGTTCTTCGGACATGCAGAAACAAAAAGGATAGATTCAAAACGAAGGATAAAAGATAGTACCTATGGCTTTGGGGGACTTTGCCTTTTTAAAATAAAATAACATTTTATCTTTAAAAATGCTTCTTTAAATTTTCTTTTGAAAATAAATTTTCAAAACTTTTTATCTTATCTGGTAAACCTATGCTCTGATACCAAGTGAAACACCCCACCTCCGTTAGGGTCACTCTCAAAGGGAATGCCCTAATTTTGGTGGAGGTTTATAAGTATAAGTCACAGATACACAAGACAGATATAAAAACACATATTTTTGAACAGCGGAAAACAACAGCAACTTTTATTTCATTAAAATACGTGTTACACAAACCATGCCATAATTTGTCTTACAATACTTCCAAAAACATAACATCTTCATAACTGTCTTGATTACATTATTTAAAGAAGCATAAAAACATAAGTAAACTGCATAAGTCCCATAATTGCTGTCCAAAGCCATAGTCCAAAACGAAAAAGATCCAAGCAATACATTCTTTCTCTTCAAGATGGATGTGAAAACTGGTCAAGCTACGGTATTCCCTCCCTGTGGACCTGGGGGGGGGACGAAAGAAAAGAAGACGAAAGAAAAGTAGAGTCAGACATAAAGCCTGAGTAAGTCTAGGACTATTAAGTCTATGAATAAAAAATTGGGCATGATAAGTATAAAATGGAAATGGGAAAGCACTATAAACTAGGTTAAGTTGTCTAGAATTGAATGTACTATCGTACCCCATATTAATCTCTGCACCCCTGTAAACTAGTTCCTAACAGGCACCCCATAATCAGGGTGAAGTGATCCATTTCAAATGATCGGCTCCTACTCGCATAGTTACATGTGTCTTACGGCCGCCGATGTTGTAGTTACCTATGCTGGTCCCACCATGGGGTGTATCAAGTCTCATGGTGGCGGCCCAACACAATTCTAGAATGCAAAGGTATACTACTGGTGCTCAGTGCCTTATTTTTCTGCGCCGGAGTGTGTGCACGCCCGCACCCCGTTAGAACCTACACTACTGCACCACCGCCGTCGATTTGACCTCTTACAGTCAGCCCAGTAATCGTGCCCCACCCTGCCTAGTTCAGGGTATCCTGATACACCTTGTAGGGTTACTGCTGAAAAGGGTCCCCCGCTACTAGGTTTTCTATTTCTAGCCAACATGCCGAGTTGGTTAAGTGTTTTGTAAACCTAACCCCAATCAGTCTGTTTAGTTTAGCATGTTCCATTTTGATTAAGTATTAATTCAATTTACTTAATCCTATCAATCCTGACTCAGCCTTAATTGTCTTATTAAAGCCTCGACCTCTCACATTAGACAGGTATTGTTGTGGCTGCCTGTTGCCGGTTGGGTCCGGGCAGTCTTACGACACAACTCAGTCTAACCTCGGGTCATTATTGGGCTCCGTGTTTAACCACCCACATTGGATAGGTATTGTTGTGACTACTGGACAACCGGGCGGTTCCGGGCAGGTTTACATCACAACTCAATCCAACCTCGGGTTAAACACCTCGTATTTTCTAAATTTACATATTTTGTCTCTTTTCTTTTATATGTAAATATTTGCGGCCCATTATTCAAATTCATCTTTATTGGGTAAAATTAACTTACACCACTTGATTGTTTTTCAAGGTCGTTGGCATGCGTCAAACATGCCAACACATATGTTTTATATTTTAACCCAAACGTCATTACCCCCGTTTTATACGTTCGCTACAATATAACATATGTTGGGTTTAGCATTTAAACCCAACTTAGCCACATGAAAAAGGGGAGGCTTAGAACATGGTGTTTATATATTCTAAGCAACATAAAAGGGGAGTGTGAACGCATGAACTTGCAACATAACGATCTAATTAACATGAATTAGGCACTTGTGAACTTGCATTGTAATAGCATATTATCATGGCATAAACATACCTATACATGAATCATGGGTTTTAATCTATTCACATAATCATGGCATAAACATACCTAAACATGAATCATGGTTTTTAATCTATTCATGTAAACTTGCAATTGGAATGTAAATCTAACTTAATTATATGTCACATACAATTATCATATGAATTTGATAACAACACAGGCCTAAAACATGTTTCCAATTAGGCATAACACCAAACGTAATCTAGTCATGTTCATAGGATTAACACAAGTTCACAAAGATGCTTGCTTTTGTCATTAATACAAAAGTATGGTTTTACACTTGAATCATGACGCCAATTCCAACATAAATTCATATAAATCATAATACCCAAATGGATCCAACTACACTACAATTGATCATGAAAAATGTACATCATGTTGGCATAATAGTGCATCATATACTTGCATGAATCCCAAATAAACTACCACAAACATATAGTCGTTAACATAAATCATATACTTGCAATTATCCAATAGGTGTTGAAATAAACTACCACAAACATATAGTTGTTAACGTTCAACATGAATCACATTACTTGCAAATATCCAATAGGCATAACATCGTTATACCACAATATCCCAAATCGACTCGTAATTAGAATCATAGCAACGTACAATTATGAATTATTATTACCACAAATTAAGTACAATTCCATTTCTCATTTTACACAAATCAAAACACAATTATTAATTCACATCGGAATAACACTCTACTTACAACGTATGACGAATCTTCAATTCAGGAATCTGAATTCTGAATTTGGAGATGCTATCCTTTGTTGTAGGCGTTGTTTTGATTTAATTGACGTTGCTTTAAGCTTTCGAATTGTCTCCTAATTGTCTCTCAATTTCTGATGGCTATTCCTAGTCTTTCCTTAGCAGCATGACGGTCTCATCTCCATTTTTGTTTGTATGAATTAGGGTGAGTCTTAGGTCCTTTTTATAGAGTTTGTGAGTTGAATAGGACCATCGATGGAGCTTGGTTTAATAATAGCCGTTCATTTTAAGGAGAGACCAATCAGGAGCTGACACCTAGCCCTAGTGACAAGGCAATGCTCAGAAAATCGACCAAGCACAGACCAGGCCAGCCAGGGGTCTGGGTTCGACCTGGCTCAGGGGCCAGGTCGACACGCCAGTCGACACCGTGTCGACTTGGCAGTCGACACGGGTGACCCAGGTCGACTACCCAGTCGACCTGGGTAGCCCCAGGTCGACTACCCAGTCGACCTGGGTGCCTTGGGCGGGAAAATTCCCGCCCTGGCCAATCCGGCCGATTTTGAATTTTGAATTGGTTTTTCTGAGCTGTTTTGAATTTTAAACTGAATTCTGAAACTTCCAGAGGCCATATCTTCTTCATACGGAGTCCGTTTTCCGCAAACTCGGACTCTATCCCAAGTAGAATTCCGAGACGAACGCAATGGAATATCTCGTTTCCCTTAATTCTTTGATTTGAAATTAATTATACTTTAATTTGTGAATTTCACTGTTATAGAATACACGGGGTGTTACATTACTGATCCTATCTGTAATGAGTTACCCGTCCTAGAACACTACTGGTTCTATTTCTGATGAGTTCGTTAATATGTTATATTCCAGAACTAAGCTTAACCAAAGCTCTGATACCATGTTGAGACGACCCCATTTCCCATACAGACGGAGACAAGGGTAATCTTTGGAATATAACACAGAAACATATAATAGCAGAATAGAATTAAATAAATACACCAGGTAATGAACAATAGAATATACTGGATAAACGAAATCATCAGAGTTACACAGTATACAGGATCATACTTAGTACAAATACAGTTCAGCTATACATAAATGTCTACAGCGGAAAACAAACATAATATGTACAATAGGAGCTGAACAGCATAAAAAGAGATAAATAATAGAATCCATCTTCAGCTCCAGCTATCCAGAAAGAACCAGCTAAACCTGAATACAAGGCTGCCCGTGTAGAAAAAGGGGTACCCGAGTTTGAAAGTGAAACAAACTACGAGTCAGTCATGGGACTGGTATGAGAAATCAACTCAACACATTTAAAATATGGCTAATCACAGGACCACGCCACTTTCGTGGAATGGGTTTACTCCATTGGATTGCCAGTGCTTTAAAACAAATCATTCTTTTAAACATCGCAATGCTTTTTATAAAAATGAAGCCATTATAAGACTCAGTTCCCATCACACAATGCAACGCAAACCGGAGGATAGAGTTTACCTTATAATGGCCAAAATATATTTGATACGAATAAAACAAAAGCAATTGATATTATTACTAGTGTTTACATGTTTCAAAAACAATTTCGAATCATAACTATCAATCATAGACGGCATGTGTACCATATATCATGTTGCCATATATATATATATACAATCAAAACCGCACGATGTCGTATTTGGAAATTGGATTTCCGTCATGAACCAAGGAAAAAGATAGTCCTCACCGAATTCGAGACGCTCTAGCCCGTGTCTCAAGAACAGCCGCAACTGTCCCTTGGATCGTCAGGGCCGGTCCACCGAAGTGGATTATTATACCTGAACACTACGTTTCCCCGCCCTTTGGGGCGTCAACGAGCCAACGAATGACTCCATCGGACCCGGATCGTCCGATCTAACCGAGGCGCCTCGCAACAGCAACAACCACATAAGTCAAACTCGTTAGGGCGTGTAAAACCACTGACGCCACTTCTAACTAGAAGGAAACGCAGGCCCTCCCTGATGTCCTCTCCCGTTTCTGGTTCATACCGGGGTGTGAGGCTCGCGAATTTACGTTATACACAAAGCTATGCCACATAGGCGGGGCTTTGATCATCACCACAAGACTTTGCTTTTCAACAGAAGCCCTGATCATTTGCCACTTAGGCATGCCACACTAGCAATTCATGTCATGCGACTGATGTCCATCGATATACAACCTCTGAGCTCGTGCGTTTCAGAGAAGGGTGTTAAGCAAAAGAATAAATTCTCCGCCGCCAAACAGATGTATATTTAATAGAGATCAATCAACACAGAATAAAATCCAATGTCAGACACACAGTCCATTTACAAGTCCGTCCTGGGTCTGAACGAAACCGGAGGCACTAAATACCTCGCAAACCCATCGATCACCACGTACGTCTGGACGATCACCACTCATTATCCATATTTCGGGATGCCTCCCAATCAGGACCTCGGTTACCATCCAATCGAGGTGAAGATCTCCGGTCTTCGACCACCGTCTTCATCTTCGATTTCTTATCGTCGATTCAGTTATTCAGAATGGGATAAACCCGGTCTTTCTGAACAACTCGCGTATATAATAAACAAGTGCAACACTAACATACACACGCATCATTTCAATTCATTAGTCACTAACCGTCAATCAGTAAGAGAACGATTTCACAAATATTAACCCCGAAGGCCGAAACCAACATCAGATCAACACCCAGGAAACCATTCGACTTAGCCAACCTTCTGTTAATTTCTAAATCACATCCATATCGTTTATAATATTTTATAACGATTTATCGCTATTTTTATTTATTTTAAAATAGCCAATTTATTCAAAACGACGCTTCGGGCCTTAACACGGCCATGGCAATGTTTTTCTTTAGATTTGATTTACACATATCTGAAAATCTAACTGTTGGATCTTCACAAAATTTACATCATTAGAAAGATCTTTTCAAAACGAATCCAACGGTTCCAGTTTATGGAAAATCCGACGTTCGGATCTCCCGGTATAATCGTTTGAAGTTTCAATTTCTAAATACGAACTGCAGCATCGTTATTCGATTATATATAATTATATTTATATATAAATATAAATATAATCGATTCTGGCGCTGTTTTTCTTCAGATTTGAATTAAACATTCCAGACAATCCAACCGTTGGATTTTTACAAAGTTGGTGCCGTTGGAAAGATATTTCCAAAGCAAACCCAACGGTTGCGATTTCAGGAAAATCCGATGGTTGGATCTCCCGGTATAATCGTTTGAAATCACAGTTTCAAAATACGAACTGCAATGTCGTTATTCGATATATTTCAATTCTATTTATATATATATCGATTCTTCGATTTCAAACTATATTCTTTTCATACATTTGATAAAAATGATATTTTTATCTAACTGGCTTCTATTTCAACACTTCACTATTTTTACCAATTCATGTATATAATAAAAATGTGATTTTCAACGTAAAACAATTTATTTCAAAACACGATTATTTTATATATTTCATATAGGTAATAAAAATTGGATTTTTATTATAAAAAAATTTATTTCAAAGGGAGATTATTTTATATAGTTCATATAGATGATAAAAATGTGATTTTTATTATAAAACAATTTATTTCAAAATATGAATACCATTCAACACATGAATTTCAATTCAACGAATGAATATCGATTCAACACATGAAGGTTTTCTATAGTTTATATAAATCGATAAAAAGGTGATTTTTATATTTAAAGCACGAATACCATTCAACACATGAATTTCAATTCAACGAATGAATATCGATTCAACACATGAAGGTTTTCTATAGTTTCTATATATAGGGAAAAATGTGATTTTTATATTTAAAACACGAATACCATTCAACACATGAATTTCAATTCAACGAATGAATATCAACTCAACACATGAAGGGTTTCTATTCAACGAATAAATATAGTTTCAACAAATGTAAATAATTCAAACACATGAATATTATTCAAAATTTCGGCAGCATAACGGCAGGGTTGTTAAAACCGGGACCATCCCTAGTACGGCTCCTCGCTCTAACTTAAAACCTCGCGGTTTTTGACAATGGGGAATCATGCATCTAGTTCGCACGCAGGCGGCATGTATATTTATTTCATTTCCACAAACTAATCCTATGTGGTTTCAACCAAATATTTCTCAACCACAAATGGGTATTTTTCAACCACAATCAATCCATATCAACCACAAACAATTCCAATCAACCATTCGCTATCAATCAATTTTCACACCAATCACAACCAATAAATATCGTCCATGGTTTGTGGACGAGGTGTGTATATATATATATATTTATATAGCGATTCACTTCTATTTCAACACATATATAATTTTTACAACGCATATACAACTTATACATCGAACGTACAACTTATACAATGCTTATAAAAGGGGTGTACAACGCTTATATAACTCATACATCGACTATATAATTTATACATCGTCGTTTTCCATATCGTTTATAAATTAGAAATCTCATATTGGGTTCCACTCCACCAAAAATAGCAGAAGGCTCAGAAAAATATGTGGTCTCTTCTAGAATGTAGAAGACGTCCACACGGTCACGATGTTTCCTGTTTCATCGAATTTCGTCAAGAAACGAAAAAGATATGATTTTTCAAAGTTTGCAACGGTTTAAAGGTGTTAAAACAGTTGAAAATAAAACAAGCCGATTCCTCTCTGAATTCTTCAAAACTAGGTTTTGAATTTTCTTTCAATCCGTGTAACTATATGACGATCGGCCTGCGCCACCTTGAAGGGCTAGGAGAGGCGCGCCTACACCTCTGATGGCGGTCAACTTGGTGGTCAGAATTAGGCGGGGCGGCGGTCGAAAGTGGTGAACTTTGAGAGTCTGATTCGTCCCCGATACTCCACGATAAAACTCAAGACCAGGATGGATTTAAAGGCGAGATCGAACTCTTCAATTTACAAAACTGGGTCGTGGCGTTTTAATGCGTGAAGGAGGAGAAAAAGAGGAGAGAAGATACGAGCGTTTTCCACCGTATATCGTTTATCGGGGAGAGAGAAGGCGGGGGGGGGGGGGGGGGTTCTGACGTGGACAAATAGGTTTTTTATTTATTTATAAAGTTTTAAAAATCCGAAAATACCCCTTGCCTCCTGCGAACCCGAATCCAAACCCTACGACTGTCGTCCCTAGCGTTTTACCCCCATTCCGAACACAATGGGATATGTTTCGAAGGCCCATTCGAATGTTTCAGTCAGTTTTCATTCAAATTAAAATATAAAACATTCAATATTTGATTTGAACGTACATTTCAATTTGCCAGGGCCACAAACTGATTCGAAAAATTCCAGAAAAATAAATCTGGCTATGTTTTGACGATACGGTCCTAACAAAACTAGTTTCATCGAATTCTGAGAACGTTTGCAAAAAGGCCCATTTCTGGTCGATCCAATTTAACTGTAATTGATCCAAACACATTTTCCTTTGCCACGCTCACATACTAGCTTCAAAAATTATGAAATTTGAAACCTAGCAATAACTTCACATCACGGATCCAACAAAAGTGGTTTCGTCAAATTCCAAGGTCGTATGCAAAATGGCCAATTTCACGGGCTATATAAATTCCATAGCGACCTTTCTGAAAATTCATTTGGCCATAACTTTTGGTTTCCGCTATGAAAATTCGATTTTTCAGATTCGTTAGAAAGGTATTCACTAACATATTTAAATATTTTTGGTTTTACTCAAATCCGTTTTGCTTTGCACCCGGTACAGTCCGACAAATTTTGAATTCAATTTTTGAAACTGCAGCGCCATTCCAGGCCTTGTTTATAATTATAATTAATTATATTCGTTTTCAAACGTCGATTCAAGCCGACTTTTCATTGCTATTATTTAAGATATTTATTTTAAATATTTAAAATCCACTATTTAGCCAATTTAAAATTTTTAAAATGGTTCAGATTTTCTGGGTCATTACAAGATGAAGATCGGATTTTGAAGAAGACGCGCGAGTTGTATGAATCGATGATGGTGATGTAGTATTTGGAAAGAGGGTCTCGATGGTAATCTCCGTATGTGAATTCGTGAATCACAGAGGGAGGAAGAGGTTTTTAAAAGAATCAGCAATGGCAAAAAGTAATACTGGAGCGTGCGGTTTAGGTGGAAGAAGAGTAATGAGGAAAGAGTCTGCAGTTTCAAACGTGATTAAGGAAGGTGATTATGGTAATTATTAATAATATAATTAGTTTAATTATATGATAATATTAAATCATTCAAATCTTGTAACGATGAAACTTTGTCATACATTACCCAAATTCAGTGGGACAAGATCCGTTAGGATCGTATGGACGAGAGCTACGCAATGGAACTGACTGGGAATGAATTGGAGCTCGTTACAATTTATAGCGAAATAGATTGTTTGTCTGAATCAATCGACAGTTATCGTTATTTTACGATGACCGTCCAATGTGAGTAAATCTCACTAACTCTGTACAGTTTATATTTTTATAAATATAATCTAGTATTGATAATTGATGGTTGATTGCTGTGTGTTGTTTGTTAGGATGAACTGCTAATTGATTGGTTGAAATTATAGATAACGATATATATATATATATAAATCGTTAATCAAATATTGATTCTGTTTATCAAAATATTTCATATTGAAATGAAATCGATGTTATTTATATTGTTTAACATCTGTGATGCAGGGAAACAGGTTGGAGGGATCCAACTGGATTCCTCAATATTTATAATATTGCTTGTTTTCATATATTGTGTATATGATGTGATATATAATCAGTGCTTGATTATGATGACACTGGTCATGTTATTTCGTATTTTAAATATCAAATGAAATACTAGAATGTAAAAAGGAATTTTTCAAAGTGAATGTTGAAAATGAGATATTTATATATGAAATAAATAGGATACTATAAAAGGTAATTTTTTAGGAAACAAATATTGGGAAATATAATTAAGGAAATATTTGGGAAATGAATAGAATTATATAAAAGGATTTATATAAAATAAATAGAACTATATAAAAGAATTTATATAGAATAAATAGAATTATATAAAGGGAATTATAAATGAGATTTAAGTGTTAGAAATAAAAAGGATATTTGTATGAATAATTCTGCAAATATAAATAGAATTTGGATATTTGATTTTAAATACGAAATCAAACTGTTTTGATTATATAAAGAAATGTATTCACATTCTATGTGAAAAATTAGATTGAAGTAAATATTTTTCAAATAAAATATTATAAAGGAATTGGGGGTTTGAATTAGGAATTTAAATGGAATTACTAAAATTAGACACTGACTGGAAAGTAGTTGAGTTAAATGGCTTTCTCGGTATCGATCTGATGTTGGTTTCGACCTTCGGGGTTTATGCTTGGGAAGTTGTTCTCTTACTAGTTTACAGTTATAGACTGATGGAGGTGGGAAGATATTGATGCATGAATCAGAAATGGAAACGTTTTCCAAAGTTAATAATGTATATTTTCTAATTTTAGAAAATAAGGAATTTATGAATATATGGAAACGATAAATGGGAAATTGGGAAATGATGATTGATCAGTAAGATTTCCATTTGGGGAATACGACCGTTGTTTGTACACATGTTTTCCTTTGATAGTTAAATCACCGACTATCAAAGATTTTGACCATTTCCGTTTTCAATACGGAGAGACTGGGATCAGATATATTATCTGAAAACCACTCCGTATGGCGTTAGCATTGCGATCAAATATGATGAAGATAATTGAAGACGGAGTTATGCAAGGGCTGTCCTATTTACAGAATAGTGCCTTCGGTCTGTCCAGTCCCTGGACGACCTGTATGGAAAAATGTCTGATAGAGCGTATTTAATATATCACGTAAGTTGATCTCTTCAAATGTACTTACGTTTGGTGGCGGAGGAATTCGTTTCTCTTAGTTGTATACCCGTTGTATTTTTGAGGAAATCAATTTGTGATTTGGCGGGTATGACGATGTGACATTCAAATTAAAGAAAGGTGTGATCTGTGCGTTTTGGCCTCTAGCCTCGCCACCAGGAAATGGTATAAAATCAGGTAGATTGTATGGCTAAGTGGTTAGCTGCCAATTAGGGTGTATTGTCATCTGATCTAAAGAAATTGCATTTACTTCTATAGTCTATTTCGATGTTGTCCCTTTCGGGAAACGGTTGCTGATCCCAACCGTTGGTGATAACACATTCGGTATACTCAAGCGAAATGAGTGACCGGTCATGTTAAACCTGGGTTACAAGATGTTCTTGTTGAACCCGGTGTATTCCTCTCTATAGATACACTGTCGGAAGGTGGTCCCATACCTTACCAGTTGGAATTCATTAACCAGTAAGCGCCCGCGGTTTTTGATTATATATTATGTATTAGGAACGTGAGACGAAAGCGTTCTGCTAGATGATTATTATGTTGTGGTTGATAGACACAATTATAATATCCATAGAGTTTTGATATAAAGATTATTGTTTCTTTCGAAAGGAATTTTGAATGATTGAACCAAGTGTTTTGGATTCTCATAAGGGAAAAACCCATTCCGTGTTATACGGTGTTTTATCGACCCGGGAATTTCACGATCCTGAGTAAATGACATAAACCCAATGCCGACTATTCAAGCATCGGAAACACCGGATAGTCCATGAAAGAAATTAGTTGTAACAACCCGAAAACCTGGGCCAGTTTAAAATTTTTATTTTGGCAATTTTAGCGAATTTTGAATATTTAAAATGAATTATTTTAAATAATAACGACGAGAAATTTATTTTGAATAGAATTCGAACGTATATATTTATTTGAATCATCGTTAGAATATAAATATTTATTTATATATATAAAAGGAATTGAAAATGGCGCGGTAGTTCGATAATTTGATTTCAAATTTCAAATGAATGTACTAGGTGCAAAATAATCCGGATTTTAGTGAAACCAAAAATATTTGAATCTAATTGAGAATATCTTTCCAACAAATCCAGAAAATTGAAATTTCATAGCAGAAATCAAAATATATGTCCAGTTGAAATTTCAGAAT
Organism: Allium sativum; assembly: GCA_030737875.1. Taxonomy (NCBI): domain Eukaryota; kingdom Viridiplantae; phylum Streptophyta; class Magnoliopsida; order Asparagales; family Amaryllidaceae; genus Allium; species Allium sativum. The sequence continues at coordinate 789,655,038 of CM060919.1, read as the reverse complement.
AGTCGCTATGGAATTCTGGCCATTGAAAATTGCCATTTTGCAAACGACCTCGGATTTCGACGAAACCACTTTTGTTGGGTCCGCGATGTCAAATTATTGCTAGATTCCAAATTTGATAATTTTTTGAATCAATATGTGAGCGTGGCAAAGGAAAACGTGTTTGATCAGTTTCAGTTGATTTTAATCGACTGGAAAATGGCCATTTTTCAAACGGTCTCAAAATTCGGCGAAACTAGTTTTGTTAGGACCGTATCGTCAATACGAATCTAGAAAATATTTTTCTGGAATTTTTAGAGTTCGTATGTGGCCTCGGTAAATTGAAATGCGCGTTCAAATTCAATATATAGAGTTATATTTTGATTTGAGCGAAAACTGATCGAAACAACTGAACTGGCTTTCGATACATATCCCATTGTGTTCGGAATGGGGGTAATTAGCTAGGGACGACAGTCATTGGGTTTTGTTTGGAATTTGAATAAAAAGTCAACTTTTTGAAAGTAAATTAATTAATTAAATAATTATATAATCCCTACCCCCACTCCATTCTCTCCAGTCAACCGATGATTAAAAGAAATAAAAAACAAAAACAAAAACCCAAATCTACTTTATTCGATCTGAAAAGAAAATGGCGACTGGCGACGACGCCATCGCGTCTTCTCCTCCATCCATCGTCGCGCAACCCATCACCGCCGATTCCATCTCCATTGACGTCCACCACCCCATCGCGACCTCGATTCCATTCCCTCCTCCACGCTTGAATGAAACTCACCGGAATCTTCTCCCATCGAGCCACCACCAGCGAACCCCGACCCCCGGACGTCAGCCGCCACCTCTGACCTCCGTTCTTCCTTCGCCAGTCATCACAGGCGAACCCTCCAGCCTCCGGCAGCGTTTTTTTTTTAAAAAAGCGTCATGAAAAGGTAATTAATTAGTTAAGTTTAGCTAAAAAATTCAGATTTTTGGTATGAAGAATATTGTTTTAAAAATGAAGTCTTTATATAAAGAGCATTGAAATAAAAATGATATTTTTATATAGGAAACATCGTTTTAAAAGGGAAATTTTTATTATGAAATAGTTTAGCTAAAAAGATTAGACCTTTAACTTTGCAAAGATACGATTTTTAACTTTGCAAAGATAAGATATTTAACATGAAAAAGATTTCAGTTTTGATTAGAAAAAGACTTTATTTTTAACATGTAAAAATGAGAATTTTAATTAGAGAAGGATGAGATTTTTAGTTAGGAAAAGGTTTGATTTTTATGGTATGAACAACATTAGAAAAATATGATTTTTACTTATGTAGAGTATTAAAAATATGATTTTTATATGATGTAAAGGTTAAAAATATAATTTTATAATATAGAAAAGTTAAAAATATAATTTTTATACTAGTGGCATATTAAAAATATAATTTCTATATGATGTAGATAATAAAAGTATGATTTTTACTTAGGTAGAGTATTAAAAATATGGTTTTATTAAAGTAGAAATATAAAAATATAATTTCTTATATTGAAATAAGCGTTGTAAAAATATATATGAAGTTAAAATAAAAATACGATTTTTATTTATTGAATGAAGCAATAAAAATATAATTTTTATTTGAACAGCGTAAAAAGAACTGCATAGGAATTTTAAGCAGATCCAGACGATTCAGCAGTTCAACAGCAAAGCACGGCGAAGTGGAACCCTCTGTGAGAACTTCTCACCTTTAATTTTATTTCTAGTTGAAATATATACTAGGATGCAGACGGTGTTTAGTAGCACCCGACACCCGTCGTCCACAGACCATGGACGGCTTGTATGCTTGCTTGTTTGTTTGTTTAATTTTGATGTGTAGTTGATTGTGTGATGTGATGTGAAATGAAATAAAATATTTTATGGTGGAAAATATTTTATAATTAAAAATAGAATTTTTAACGTGTATTTAAAATGAAATAAATATAAACAAATCGAATGATTTGTTTATATACACACATTTGACTAATATTGATTGGGACGATAAATTTTACACATCGCCCAACTGCACAAATAAAATCTGTGTTTGATTGTTTGAAAACCCCACACGGGTATTGGGGTGATATATGACATACACTAATCCCAATAGTTAGTTGTATGTCGATCGATGGATTGACAGACTGTTATAAGCGTTAAATATTTATATTTGATGCTTATACAGTGTAGAACGCACTTTGGATGATGGTTGATGATTTATCGTTGCTATTATATATGGGTAGTAGAAAATCCATATAATTATCATTATATGGTAATTGATTGGGCCTCATTCCAGTTTCGAAATAGAATATTTGAAAATAGAACTATTTGAAAAAGAAATATTTGAAATAGAATATTTGAAAATAGAAATAAATGAAGCAGTGTTGATTAGATTGACGCCATTTTGACGTGAACGATATTTATCGATTTTATTCATTTTATAATGAATATCAAAAGTGATTTCAAAATCTGATATTTTGAAAAGAATTGAAATTCGAACTGAAACTGAATAGAAATGAATTCGAATTGAAATTGAATAGAAATAAATTCGAATTGAAATTGAATTGAATTGAAAACAAACTGAAATTGAATTAGAAATCAATTTGAATTGAAATTGATTTGAAATGAATTTAAAACGAATTTATATTGGAAAGATTCAATTTTGATTTGAATTTGAAAAAGAAGTTGAAATCATTTTGAAAACGAATTTAAAACGATTTATATAATACGTTTTAAAAGGAAATCGACAAAGTATATATTATATATATAATATAATGGCCTGAATAGAACGCGCCGCGCTGCGGTAGTTCGTGAATTTCGACCATTGACTTCAAACGGATATTACGGGAGATCCGACCGTCGAATTCTCCTAAAACCGGAACCGTTGAGTTCGTATCGAAAAGAGCTTTCTAATGAATATTAGAAATTAAAAATCTAACGGTTGGATTTGGAATTATGTCCAAATCAAATTGGGAAAAGGTTGCTGTAAGTGCAGTTCGATGGCCGTCGACTGTATGTGCCTTGATAAAATTATTAAAAATAGTAATAATTTGTGTAAAATCATAAGAAATGATTTGGGAAGAATTGGGATGAAAAACTCCATATTTGAAGAGATAAAAATAGATTTTTATCGAAATGAACTAGTTTTGAACTAGAATTATAATTCTATTTATTTTTAAATAAATAAATTGAACTTGAAGAGGGTTTTAAAAGTAACCAGAATTTCCAGTAATTGAATTGGAATGGTTTTGAATCGAAATTGTCTTTGGAATATTCCGATGTTGGATTTCGTGATTATACAGATAGCGTTATGGAAATTTGAAAGATATATATATATATATATATATATCGTTATTTCCAATACGATATTCGTTGGTCGTAGAATTTGATATTGAATATAAGCCGATATATTTTCTATTCAGAGCCTTGTATTTAATATCAAATGTGGTTTGGGTTTGTCGTGAATGGTGTCTTCATTAACCCTGTTCTTGAACCCAGTTGAGAAAAAGATTAAATCTTTTTATTTAGATTTAATGAAGTGTACCAATTAAATAATATTTAATTGGAATTGAATTGGTATTGATTTATGGGTTTATCGTGAACAGTGTTTTATATAACACTTGTTCTTTAACCCGATAATTAATGAAATGTGATTTTGGGTTGTCGTGAACGGTATCTTCAATAATACTGTTCTTAGACCCAAAGGAGTTAAGAAAATCAGAAACTAACTGGATATTAGTTAAGTTGAATGGTTTCTAGGGTATTGATCTGATGTTGGTTTCGGCCTTCGGGGTTAATATTTTGGGAATTGCTCACTTGCTAATTTATGGTTAGGGACTGATTGGAATGTGATGTGGTTTTGGGTTTATCGTGAACCATGTTTTAAATGACATGGACTCTTTAACCCAGTTACAGATTAAAACTAAGTGGAGTTTTAATGAATCTTTTATTAGACTGAAAAGATTGAGAATGGAGTATCACCAGTTTTACTCCAGGCGATAGTCAAATCTTTAATTAGATTTGAACGTGAAATGGTAATTGAATTTACCAATAACACCGTGGTGTTAGATATGAAGTATTACCAGTTTTACTTCATGGGATGAATAGGTTGGGATTGGGAAATTAAAACAAATGATTACTTCGGTAAGGTTCGCTAATCCCGACTAGTTTGAATTGATATTCAAAAGAAGATTAAAGAATAAATTTAAAAGAATTTATCTTTGATAAAATTAATGGTAACCTTTCCCTAAGAATGTGAAATTTAGAAACTAACTGTCGGTTAGCTAAGCAGAAAGGTTTTCTGGATATTGATCTAATGTTGGTTTCGGCCTTCAGGGTTAATATTTAGGGGAATTATTCTCTGGTTAATTTACGGTTAGTGACTGATGAATTGGAATGAGGCGTATGTTGTGTTTGTGTAACACATGTTTATTATATACACGAGTTATTCGGAAAGACCGGGTTTATCCCATTCTGAATAACTGATACGACGATAAGTCGAAGATGAAGACGATGGTAGAAGACCGGAGGTCTTCACGTCGTTTGGATAACTACTGATGATCTTGATTGGGCTGTACACCCAAGAGGAGGGAAACAGTTGGTGATCGTCCAGACGTACTTGGAGATCGATGGATATGCGGGGTACTAGGTGCCTCCGGTTTCGTTCAGACCCAGAACGAACTTGTAAACGGATTGTGTGTCTGACATTGGATTTCAGTTTGTGTGATTGATTTCTATTAAATATATATCTGTTTGGCGGCGGAGAATTTATTCTCTTGCTCAATGCCCTTCTCTGAGACGTACGAGCTCAGGGGTTATATATTGGTGGATATCCATCGCATGGAATGAATTGCTTGTGTGGCATGCCTAAGTGGAAAATGATCAAGGCTTCTGTTGAAAAGCAAAGTCTTGTGGTTAATGATCAAAGCACAGCCTTTGTGGCGTAGCTTTGTGTAACGTTTACTTCGCGAGTTTCACACCCGGTATGAACCAAAAACGGGAGACGGACCTCAGGGAGGACATGCGTTTCTTTCTAGTTAGAAGTGGCGTCAGTGGTTTTACACGCCCTGGCGAGTTTGACTTATGTGGTTGTTGCTGTTGCGAGGCGCCTCGGTTAGATCGGACGATTCGGGTCCGATGGAGCCATTCGTTGGCTCATTTACGCCCCAAAGGGCGGGGAAACACAGTGTTCAGGCATTTTAATCCACATCGGTGGACCAGCCCTGTAATGTCCCGAAAATTTCGACAACTAGAATGTGTAATAAATTAAAGATTTAATTTTTGACAATCAATTTTTATATTGATACAGGAGTTAGATATTTAAAACCAATTATATGGTTGTGAATTAAATTCAATATTTTATGGTTGGTGGGGTTCAAATATTTATTTTTGAATATTTGAATTGAATTTGATTGGAGATTTGAATTGAATTTGGAATATCGATCGAGAAATATAAATGGTTAGATTTAAGAAGGATATTGACGTTAAAATTGGAGATTTCAGGTGTTAAAAATATGTGAGAATTGGATTGATATGTGTGTATTCGTGAATATAAAGAAAATGGAAATTTAACATTTCAATTTGAAAACAAGCTTGAAAACAAACGGAGTTGGTGTGTGAATAAACAGTGGACCGATAAATAGTAAAATAAAATAAAATAACGTCGTATACTGACATAGTCGGATTACAATCAGACTAATTTTATTGGATTCTGAACGCGAAGACGGAAAGGTACGTATAAATTTTGTTGCATTTGGGGTTTGTGTTGACTGTACAAATATTAAGTGTTCGACGTTAGTTTACGGTAGAATTAATATTAAAATTTATCTCGTTAACACCTTCCCCAAATGAAAACGCACCAACCTATATTCTGATTTACGTGCAGCTATCCTAACCTATGTGATGTTACGCTGATCTTATCCCCTTCATTTTCCCTTATAAAAATGACGCCTTTCCTCCATTTTTCTTCAGCAAAAAGCAAATTAAATCTTTCTCAAAATTCATCGTTCATGGCCGCTGAATGATGGCTGCTCCATTAAAAATCGAATCTTCACTATTTCCTCCCCTTCCACTGAAATATGATCATTTCTTTTTCCCAATTTCAGTTTTTAAAGCCGAATCATTTTCCCCCAAATTTCACCATGATGCTCTGGCCTCCACCGACACCCTAAATTGCTTTTGTCCCCCTCAAACGAAGAAAACCCCAAATTGCTTTTGCCTCATTTCTAATCAGATCTCTGCCCTACTTTCTCCAGCAGTGAGGACCATAAAATCGAAGCTCTCCTCGTGTTTAAAGCCGCCACCGTCTCTGCCTGAACTCGAAGGCGTCATTCCCATGTGAAGCTCCAACTCAGCACCGCCGCAAATAACATCGAAGCCATCCACCTCCCCTGCCTTTTTTGATTATCACTGGTTCAAGGTGAGTTTCTTTAGAAACTCACGATTTACTTATTTTCGAGTAGATTAACATCAATATTAAACTAAATATATTAGTTAAATCTCGTGTATGGATGATTGCTTGTGTGATTTACTCTTCACTTTGCTGGTTAAAACAGTGTTCAGTATCAACCTTTGCTATAAAAATATTTTTACTTTGCAATGTGAATAGCTACCTTGTTTTGTTCTCCCCCCTTGGTCAAAATTGAATGATTGCAAGGAAAATCTACATGGGTTGTTGCTGCATGTATGTCAGTTATTAAGTCGTCATATACATGTGTTGAGTGGAATTAATTAGCCAACATTATTCTCTGTCGAACTCTTTAAAAGTGAGGCCATTCAAATGGTTTGTTACTAAGACCATTCATTTTGGTTTTGTTACCGAGGCCATTAATATTTGTTTTTACTAGTGCGCATTTTTAATGGTTAATTATGTTTATGGATAAAAGAAAAGAAAAAAACTGTCTTGTGGAATACTGAAATCTAAATATGCACAAAATTCTTCACATTCACATACAGAGCCATACACATATTGTATAAGTGAATACAGGTATGTGCGTGCATACACTCATTTTGTTGCCATTACTACGATGTCATAGGTTGATTGACGCATTTTTGTCTGAAATAGGTTTATATATTGGAGATGTTGGAATTGGAATTTTGGATAAAATTTTAATTACATGGTTATAATTAAACCTGACATATGTCTATAAAACTTGTTTATATACTGAAATAGGATATCTGAACCATGCTCCTCATTTGTAAATAAAAATAGGAAATCATTGTATGTGCATCTGTTTGGTCTGTCACTTGCATCTCAGTCCATACTGACTTCGAGTTGTTGATAAATACTCATGGGTTATATATATATATATATTTATAAGTTGGTAATCAGGTTTGGCTTAATTGTTGATTCTCTGTCAATAACATCAGAATATATATACTAGTATAATTTAAATGTATATGAATAAATTGGTGGATACTGCCTAAATTAATATATAGATGATAGGAAATCCTTACTCAATCACTTTGAAATGCATGTTTCAAATCTGAAGTGGTTTGTATCTTATTGATAAACTGAATCTCCTCTCTGTGAACACCTTAATTTTCATAAATATAACTAGGTTTACATGCTGCCTTGATGACCGTGAACACCAATCTAAGAAATTTTTGCAGTAAAATCATTAGTAGTTAATTAATGTTGATAACTATTTTAATGTAGAAGTATTCAAAGAACAAATAATTAGTACTCAGCTCTGTTGATTTTCAAAACCTTGTGAAGCATGGCGTTTGATTTCAATTGGCCTGTTTGTTTACCCACATAGTTGGATGCTGGCGTATGTTGCTGTTTGGCACTTTTGCACATACACAATTAATGTCATAACATCGATTTAGGAAATGTGGAATGACCTGCCATTTGGTTGGTTCAACATGATAGTATTAAAAGACCTAGTGAAGGGTAAATAATTAAAGGGAATAATAGGACAAGCTAACATAGGTTTAACCTCATTAATATTACCTGATTGTGTTCATTTACCTTATTCTATGAATAATAATGGCACCTCTGTTTTATATATGTCATGTTCACTATATTTTGGCTGTTGCCACTGAGTTACTGTTATGTTTTCTTGCCAGCTCATGTAATTAAGACATTGTAATTACCCTGATCGTATTATTAGTTGTATTGGAACTGAATATGTTTACATATACACATTGATATAGATTCCCCTCTTCATTGAAACCTGCTTTGCAAACCAGCACTACCAACCATTTGCTCGTTTTTGAACCGGAAATGTAAATGTTATCAGCACTCTATGTTTTGGTAAATAATCAAGTGGCCACACTTGTTTTCTTAAACCATGCAACTATCCATACTGGCCTATGCAATGAGAACATGGAATTATCTCATATAGACGTGCTAATTAATAGGATGAAGAAGGAAACCAAACATGGGAAATTTTACAGTAAACTTTCCACACATATTTCCTTCGTGAAAAATGTTGGATGCAATTGATTGCTGTAAATCTAGTTAGTATTGTCATACATCGAAACTACATGTGAATATTTTCTTGGTCAAAAATTACTCATGTTTCTTCATTTAAACCATTACCAAATAAGTAGGATAAGTTGAACGTCTTTATTCACCCTGCGATAGTATGTCCCTTTAAACTCAAAGGTATGGTTTACGGAAAGTAACAATCTTGTTTCCCCTTCCATTTTATTGGGTTTCTTATCCCTTACATCTTAGTATATTGTGCATTATGAGAAGTAATTACATGGTCCGTTCTCTTCATTTCGGAATTTTACATGACAGCTCAAAGAAAAGTAGAAGTAGAGTTTTGTTTTTATTTCCAGTTTATTATTTCATATACACCCCACTTTGAATGGACTGTTTTGGGCTTCCTCAAAACTAACTCACTGTTAACAGAAGAAGATATGTGGTTACTGTTATTAAAGAAGCTTGCTGGAACTTGCTTAGATTTATGTGCCACCTAAATTGTTTTAAAACCTGAATTTTGTTTCGGTTCGTGTCTTTCTTTGAACCTGAGGAGTATTGGCATTGTTTACCAACTATATATTGAGATCAGTAATTTTTCGCCCTGGCTTGTTTTGACTGAACTTGAACTTGGCTGCACTTAACATCCGCTTTGTATTTGAAACCGGTCTTGTACACGAACCAATTCGCTTTGTACCAGTTGACATGTCACCTTGCTATCTGTAATAACCCGGAAAATGTGAACCAGTTTAAATTTTTTAAATTAGGTTATTAACAAGAAATTTGAATGATTAAAATAGCCTATTTCCATAAAATATAGAATTGTGTATAATATGCCCGTTTGAAATTTTGAATACAAACAAAGTCTGACTGTGCAGGATGGAAAATATAACGGATTTTAGTGAGACCAAAAATATTTAAATCTGTTAGTCAATACCTTTCTAACGAATCTGAAAAATCGAAGTTTCATAACGGGAATCAAAAGTTATGGCAGAATGAATTTTCAGAAGAGTCGGTATATAGAATATATAGGCCTGGAAAATTTATATTTTGCAAACGACCTCGGAATTCGACGAAACCACTTTTGTTGGGTCCGGGATGTCAAACTATTGCTAGGTTTCAAATTTCATAATTTTTCGAATCAATATGTGAGCGTGGCAAAAGAAAACGCGTTTGACCCGTTTCTGTTGAATTTAATCGACAGGAAATTGGCCATTTTTCAAACGGTCTCAGAATTCGACGAAACTAGTTTTGTTAGGACCGTATCGTCAATACGAAACTAGAAAATATTTTTCTGGAATTTTTCTAGTTAGTATGTGACCCCGGTAATTTGAAATGTACGTTTAAAATTCAATAAAAGGATTTAAATGTAAATTCAACGGAAACTGATTGTAACGATCAAACCAGCTTACGATACATATCCCATTGTGTTCGGAATGGGGGTAAAACGCTATGGACGACAGGCGGTGGGCCTCGTTTCGAGGTCGTATGTAAAAGTCAACCCTTATGCAAATTTAAATAATTAAATAAAAAAAACATACTCCCTCCCCTTTTCTTCCTCGTTGGCCCCCCCGATTCAGTTATTCACAAAAAAAAAAAAAAAAAGGAAAACCTAAAATCCTAAATCGCGCCGCCCCCCCTGACCTGGAAGCCACCGCCGACGATCGAGCCGCCCGCCTCGTCTTCCCTCCTCCCTCCAGACATCGCGACACCTCCCGGAACCATCGAGCAACCCTCGCAAATCGAAGCAGCACCCGAAGCCACCCTCGAACCCGACCGCGAACCTCCGAACGCCGCCTCAGAGCCGCCGACGACGCCTCCTCCCCTTCGCAAGATCGGTGAGTGTTTAAGTTATTTTATCTTTGTTTTTATTTTTTTCTACAGTAAATTGGAAACTGATTTTTTTAAAAAGAAAATAAAAACAGAAATTTAAAAGAGAAACTGATTTTTTTAAAAAGAAAATAAAAACAGAATTTTTAAAGAGTTAAAACTGTTTTTTTTCTAAAAAGGCAAAACTGCTGTTTTAAAAGAAGAAAAAAACTGCATTTTTAAATAAGGTAAAAACTGCATTTTTATAAAAGAGTTTTAAAAACTGTTTTGAAAAGAAAACAAAAACTGTTTTTTTAAAGGTTTTAAAAACTGTTTTTTTAAAAATATATAAACTGTATTTTTAAAGAAAGAAAAACTGATTTTTCTAAAAGGCAAAAACTGTTTTGATAGAAACTAAAAACAGTTTTAAAAGAATTATAAAAGCAGTTTTAAAAGAATAATAAAAACTGTTTTAAAAAGGGGAAAAGAAAACTGATTTTATTTTAAACTTTAAAATAGAAAAAAGGGTTTGATCTTTTAATAGAAAAAGATTTGAACTTGAAAATAAAGATCATATTTTTTAAAAATAGAAAAGATGGAATTTTTGTTAAGTAGAAGTAGTAAGGTATGATTCTTATATTTTTAAAGCAATAAAAATATAATTTTTACATCATAAGAATAATAAAAATATAATCTTTATATTTAATAGCGAAGTCAAAAATGCAATCTTTATATATTGAATAACATAGTAAAAATTCGATTTTTACCTATGTAGAGAATACAGGCGACGAAAGCAACAAGAAGGCGAAGTAGGCGAAGATTTCTATTAAGGAAGAATCGTGTTAGTGGATAGCTATTGGTGAGGATCTCTCACTTTTCAATTTCGATTTTAAAATAAACATATATGAGTTGAAAATGAAAGTGAATTGCTATATATAAATATTTATATATATATATATATATATACGCCCCTCGTCCACAAACCATGGACGATATTTATTGGTTGAAATTGTTGTGAAAACTGATTGATAGCGAATGATTGTTTGGGATTGTTTGCGATTGATATTGGTTGATTGCGGTTGAAAAATACCCATTTGTGATTGGAAAATATTTGGTTGAAACCACATAGGATTAGTTTGTGGAAATGAAAAAAATATAAACATGCCGCCTGCGTGCGAATTAGATGCATGATTCCCATTGTCAAAAACCGCGAGGTTTTAAGGTAGAGCGAGGAGCCGTACTAGGGACGGTGCCGGTGTAACTACCCTGCCGTTATGCTGCCGAAATTTTGAATAATATTCTTGTGTTTGAATTATTTTCCTATGCTTAAACTATATTTATTCATTGTATAGAAAACATTCATGTGTTGAATTGATATTCATTCGTTGTTTAGCAATTCATGTGTTGAATGATATTCATAATTTGAAATAAACTGTTAGATAATAAAAATCACATTTTTATCTATATATAGAAACTATAGAAAACATTCATGTGTTGAATTGATATTCATTCGTTGTTTAGCAATTCATGTGTTGAATGATATTCATAATTTGAAATAAACTGTTAGATAATAAAAATCACATTTTTATCTATATATAGAAACTATAGAAAACATTCATGTGTTGAATTGATATTCATTCGTTGTTTAGCAATTCATGTGTTGAATGATATTCATAATTTGAAATAAACTGTTAGATAATAAAAATCACATTTTTATCTATATATAGAAACTATAGAAAACATTCATGTGTTGAATTGATATTCATTCGTTGTTTAGCAATTCATGTGTTGAATGATATTCATAATTTGAAATAAACTGTTAGATAATAAAAATCACATTTTTATCTATATATAGAAACTATAGAAAACATTCATGTGTTGAATTGATATTCATTCGTTGTTTAGCAATTCATGTGTTGAATGATATTCATAATTTGAAATAAACTGTTAGATAATAAAAATCACATTTTTATCTATATATAGAAACTATAGAAAACATTCATGTGTTGAATTGATATTCATTCGTTGTTTAGCAATTCATGTGTTGAATGATATTCATAATTTGAAATAAACTGTTAGATAATAAAAATCACATTTTTATCTATATATAGAAACTATAGAAAACATTCATGTGTTGAATTGATATTCATTCGTTGTTTAGCAATTCATGTGTTGAATGATATTCATAATTTGAAATAAACTGTTAGATAATAAAAATCACATTTTTATTGTATGCATAAATCGTTGAAATGTGAAGTGTTAAAAATAGCCACTTGTTCAAAATAAACATATATGAGTTGAAATATTCATTAATTAGCTAATGAAATGATTTGCATCTATTTATGTAACATTAGAATGAATGGTGTTTTTAAACCAAACAGAAATCAAATATGAAGTTGAATAGAAAATGATAATTGACAAGAACTGTATATATATGTACCTGCATATTTATTGAACAGGTTATAGCAAAGGGGCTAGAGAAGAGGAATAAAATTTGTGCCCGACAAATAGGTACACATTTACTGATTTGTTTGGGTGATGATTTTTGAGCCTGTTGGCTAGCCGCTTGGCTTTTTCTTTTTCTTTTTGAGATTAGAAGGACCGGGACGCTATTTGCGATTTCCCGACGCTCCCGGTGCAGGGGAGGTTATGGCGAAATTTTCCAAAATTTTAGGGAGTTAGAAAAATATTTGAAGTGAAAACGATATGGAAATCATTGAATGAACTATATTTATATATATATATAAATATAAATAAAATTAAAACGAAACGAGACCGTGCAGTTCGTATTTTGAAACCGTGATTTCAAACGACTAGTGCGGGAAATCCGACCATTGGATTTTCCCGAAACCTCAACCGTCGGGTTCGCCTTGGAAAAATCTTTCCAACGGCACCAACCTTGTAAAAATCCAACGGTTGGATTGTCTGGAATGTTTAATTCAAAATTAAGGAAAAACAGCGCCAGGAACGATTATATTTATATATATATAAATATAATTAAATTTAATCGAATAACGACGCTGCAGTTCGTAAATTGAAATCGTAACTTCAAATGGTTAGTGTGGAAGATCCGACCGTCGGATTTTCCCAAAACTGGAATCGTTGGATTCGTTTTGAAAAGACCTTCCTAATGATGTAAAATTTATGAAGATCCAACGGTTAGATTTTCCGATATGTGTAAAACAAATTAAGGGAAAAACAGCGCCAGTGACGCGAAACGACCTGAAACGTCGTTTAATTAAATATGGCCATTTTTAAATAAATAAAAATGGCGAAAAATTGTTATAAAATATTATAAGCAACATAGGTTGCAAATAAACCAATTGGACTTGAATTGCTTGAGATTTGATGGTTGTATGTGTATGACATGAAAATAACGTTAAATAACTGAAAGATGGATGTCGAATAATATAACCATATAAAGAATCGATTTAAATTCTAATGACGTGAGTTATTTGAAAAGGCCGAGCTAACCCTCATTTCAAATAATTCATCGAGCGATTCGAATTGGAAAATGCAAAGACGATTCAAGACCGACGATCTTCGTATCGGTTGGATGGGCGCTACTGAGGTTCCTAACCGGAGTAGCTACCGGAAAGGGACGGAAGTAGTAGCCGTCTGAACGTATATGTCGATTGGACGGATATACGAGGAATTTGACGCCTCCGGTTTCGTTCAGACCCAGGACGGACTTGTAAATGGACTGTGTGTCTGACATTGGATTTTGTTCTATACTGATTGATCTCTGTTAAATATATATCTGTTTGGCGGCGGAGAATTTATTCTCTTGCTTAACGCCCTTCTCTGAGACGTACGAGCTTAGAGGTTATATATCGATGGAAATCAATCGTATGGAGTGGACTGCCTATGTGGCATGCCAAGATGCTGTGATCAAGGCTTCTGTTGCAAAGCAAAGTCTTGTGGATGATGATCAAAGCAAGGCTTACGTGGCCTAGCTTTGTGTATTTCGTAGATTCGCGAACCTCACACCCCGGTATGAGTTAAAAACGGGATAAGGACCCAAGGAGAACATGACGTTTCTTTCTAGCTATGGTGGTGTCAGTGACTTACCAGCCCTGACATATATATCTACTTTTCACCTTTGTGGTTGTTGGAATGCGAGGCGCCTCGATTATAGGTCTGTAAGGACCGGGAAACGTGTGTTCAGGCATAATTAATCCTCTAACGTAAGTGAGGACCGGCCTTGGAGGATCCAGGGGTTACCCAGCGTGCGTAATCCTGGGGCATTTGCTAGAGTGTCTCGAAGCGGAGAGGAGCTTGCCCCTTGCCTCGACTCATGACGGAAATCCAATTTCCAATACGAAATAACGGGCTTGATTGTAGTACTAGTATGGTGACATAGTATATGGTAGCTATGCCGCCTATGATTGATATTTATGATGCTATTCGTTTCTGAAACATATATGCACTAGTAATAATATCAAATGATTTCGCTTTATACGTATCAAGCATATTTGGCTATTATAAGGTAAAACTCTATCCTCCGGCTTGCGTTGCATTGTGTGATGGGACCTGAGTCTTATAATAGCTTCATTCTTTCTAAAAGCATTGTGTTGTTTAAAAAGAATTTACCTTGTCTTAAATGCACTAGCAATCACTGGAGTAAACCCGTTCCGCGAAAGTGGCGTGGTCCTATGATTTGCTATTACTATTGTTTAACTGTTTAAATGGATTCCTCATACCAGTCCCCATGACTGACTCGTTGTTTGTTTCACTTTGCAAACGCGGGTGCCCTTATTTTCACACGGGCAGCCTAGTACACAGGTGACAGGTGGTTTTTGGTTCTGCACTGCTGCATAGCATGCACTTTTGGCTCATGGCGAGGCTGACTTCATAGTGATGACTTAGATATTTTCCGCCATTCCTGTATTTATGATATGATTCCGCCACTGGCGATGCAGACTGATATACTTTCCGTATTTCTCACTATATGTATATGTATTCCGCCTTCGGCGATGTAGACTGATACTCTTATTTTGTCACTGCATGTATGTATTCCGCCTCTGGCGATGATGACTGATCACTTCCCTTTCTTTTTACTAAGTATATCCCACGTTATGCTATTCTGATATTCCTACATGTTGTGATTCCGCTGTCATATCCATGTAAAATTATTTTATTTATTGTTTCTGCTATTATCTGTACTCTGCTATGATGATTAATGTGTTATTTCCTAATGATTATCCTTAATACCGCCCCTCGGATTTTGGGATCGTCACAGTTGGTATCAGAGCTTTGGTTAACCTTAGCTCTGGGATCTAACACATTAAACACCTCGTCAGAATAGAATCAGTAGTGTTCTAATGCGAGTAGCTCATTAGAGATAGGATTAGCAATATCCTAGAATGAGCTAAACAGATTAGCAAAACAATTTGATCAGTACATCATCATTATCTTTCCTTGTATTTCCTTGCTTTATCATTTATGAAAATTATCAAATCTGTGAGCTTGACTCTTTGTAAGCTTTGTCAGTGCTCCTGATATCTTTGAAAAATCAAATCTCTGACTAACTCCGGTGCAAGGTACCTTTACAATACTTTGCATTTACATTTTATTTCCTGCTTAACTATTATTTCCTTTTCGAGGACGAAAAGTTTTAAGTGGGGGAGATTGTAATAACCCGGAAAATGTGAACCAGTTTAAAATTTTTAAATTAGGTTATTAACAAGAAATTTGAATGATTAAAATAGCCTATTTCCATAAAATATAGAATTGTGTATAATATGCCCGTTTGAAATTTTGAATACAAACAAAGTCTGACTGTGCAGGATGGAAAATATAACGGATTTTAGTGAGACCAAAAATATTTAAATCTGTTAGTCAATACCTTTCTAACGAATCTGAAAAATCGAAGTTTCATAACGGGAATCAAAAGTTATGGCAGAATGAATTTTCAGAAGAGTCGGTATATAGAATATATAGGCCTGGAAAATTTATATTTTGCAAACGACCTCGGAATTCGACGAAACCACTTTTGTTGGGTCCGGGATGTCAAACTATTGCTAGGTTTCAAATTTCATAATTTTTCGAATCAATATGTGAGCGTGGCAAAAGAAAACGCGTTTGACCCGTTTCTGTTGAATTTAATCGACAGGAAATTGGCCATTTTTCAAACGGTCTCAGAATTCGACGAAACTAGTTTTGTTAGGACCGTATCGTCAATACGAAACTAGAAAATATTTTTCTGGAATTTTTCTAGTTAGTATGTGACCCCGGTAATTTGAAATGTACGTTTAAAATTCAATAAAAGGATTTAAATGTAAATTCAACGGAAACTGATTGTAACGATCAAACCAGCTTACGATACATATCCCATTGTGTTCGGAATGGGGGTAAAACGCTATGGACGACAGGCGGTGGGCCTCGTTTCGAGGTCGTATGTAAAAGTCAACCCTTATGCAAATTTAAATAATTAAATAAAAAAAACATACTCCCTCCCCTTTTCTTCCTCGTTGGCCCCCCCCCGATTCAGTTATTCACAAAACAAAAAAAAAAGGAAAACCTAAAATCCTAAATCGCGCCGCCCCCCCTGACCTGGAAGCCACCGCCGACGATCGAGCCGCCCGCCTCGTCTTCCCTCCTCCCTCCAGACATCGCGACACCTCCCGGAACCATCGAGCAACCCTCGCAAATCGAAGCAGCACCCGAAGCCACCCTCGAACCCGACCGCGAACCTCCGAACGCCGCCTCAGAGCCGCCGACGACGCCTCCTCCCCTTCGCAAGATCGGTGAGTGTTTAAGTTATTTTATCTTTGTTTTTATTTTTTTCTACAGTAAATTGGAAACTGATTTTTTTAAAAAGAAAATAAAAACAGAAATTTAAAAGAGAAACTGATTTTTTTAAAAAGAAAATAAAAACAGAATTTTTAAAGAGTTAAAACTATTTTTTTTCTAAAAAGGCAAAACTGCTGTTTTAAAAGAAGAAAAAAACTGCATTTTTAAATAAGGTAAAAACTGCATTTTTATAAAAGAGTTTTAAAAACTGTTTTGAAAAGAAAACAAAAACTGTTTTTTTAAAGGTTTTAAAAACTGTTTTTTTAAAAATATATAAACTGTATTTTTAAAGAAAGAAAAACTGATTTTTCTAAAAGGCAAAAACTGTTTTGATAGAAACTAAAAATAGTTTTAAAAGAATCATAAAAGCAGTTTTAAAAGAATAATAAAAACTGTTTTAAAAAGGGGAAAAGAAAACTGATTTTATTTTAAACTTTAAAATAGAAAAAAGGGTTTGATCTTTTAATAGAAAAAGATTTGAACTTGAAAATAAAGATCATATTTTTTAAAAATAGAAAAGATGGAATTTTTGTTAAGTAGAAGTAGTAAGGTATGATTCTTATATTTTTAAAGCAATAAAAATATAATTTTTACATCATAAGAATAATAAAAATATAATCTTTATATTTAATAGCGAAGTCAAAAATGCAATCTTTATATATTGAATAACATAGTAAAAATTCGATTTTTACCTATGTAGAGAATACAGGCGACGAAAGCAACAAGAAGGCGAAGTAGGCGAAGATTTCTATTAAGGAAGAATCGTGTTAGTGGATAGCTATTGGTGAGGATCTCTCACTTTTCAATTTCGATTTTAAAATAAACATATATGAGTTGAAAATGAAAGTGAATTGCTATATATAAATATTTATATATATATATACGCCCCTCGTCCACAAACCATGGACGATATTTATTGGTTGAAATTGTTGTGAAAACTGATTGATAGCGAATGATTGTTTGGGATTGTTTGCGATTGATATTGGTTGATTGCGGTTGAAAAATACCCATTTGTGATTGGAAAATATTTGGTTGAAACCACATAGGATTAGTTTGTGGAAATGAAAAAAATATAAACATGCCGCCTGCGTGCGAATTAGATGCATGATTCCCATTGTCAAAAACCGCGAGGTTTTAAGGTAGAGCGAGGAGCCGTACTAGGGACGGTGCCAGTGTAACTACCCTGCCGTTATGCTGCCGAAATTTTGAATAATATTCTTGTGTTTGAATTATTTTCCTATGCTTAAACTATATTTATTCATTGTATAGATAACATTCATGTGTTGAATTGATATTCATTCGTTGTTTAGCAATTCATGTGTTGAATGATATTCATAATTTGAAATAAACTGTTAGATAATAAAAATCACATTTTTATCTATATATAGAAACTATAGAAAACATTCATGTGTTGAATTGATATTCATTCGTTGTTTAGCAATTCATGTGTTGAATGATATTCATAATTTGAAATAAACTGTTAGATAATAAAAATCACATTTTTATCTATATATAGAAACTATAGAAAACATTCATGTGTTGAATTGATATTCATTCGTTGTTTAGCAATTCATGTGTTGAATGATATTCATAATTTGAAATAAACTGTTAGATAATAAAAATCACATTTTTATCTATATATAGAAACTATAGAAAACATTCATGTGTTGAATTGATATTCATTCGTTGTTTAGCAATTCATGTGTTGAATGATATTCATAATTTGAAATAAACTGTTAGATAATAAAAATCACATTTTTATCTATATATAGAAACTATAGAAAACATTCATGTGTTGAATTGATATTCATTCGTTGTTTAGCAATTCATGTGTTGAATGATATTCATAATTTGAAATAAATTGTTAGATAATAAAAATCACATTTTTATCTATATATAGAAACTATAGAAAACATTCATGTGTTGAATTGATATTCATTCGTTGTTTAGCAATTCATGTGTTGAATGATATTCATAATTTGAAATAAACTGTTAGATAATAAAAATCACATTTTTATCTATATATAGAAACTATAGAAAACATTCATGTGTTGAATTGATATTCATTCGTTGTTTAGCAATTCATGTGTTGAATGATATTCATAATTTGAAATAAACTGTTAGATAATAAAAATCACATTTTTATCTATATATAGAAACTATAGAAAACATTCATGTGTTGAATTGATATTCATTCGTTGTTTAGCAATTCATGTGTTGAATGATATTCATAATTTGAAATAAACTGTTAGATAATAAAAATCACATTTTTATTGTATGCATATATCGTTGAAATGTGAAGTGTTAAAAATAGCCACTTGTTCAAAATAAACATATATGAGTTGAAATATTCATTAATTAGCTAATGAAATGATTTGCATCTATTTATGTAACATTAGAATGAATGGTGTTTTTAAACCAAACAGAAATCAAATATGAAGTTGAATAGAAAATGATAATTGACAAGAACTGTATATATATGTACCTGCATATTTATTGAACAGGTTATAGCAAAGGGGCTAGAGAAGAGGAATAAAATTTGTGCCCGACAAATAGGTACACATTTACTGATTTGTTTGGGTGATGATTTTTGAGCCTGTTGGCTAGCCGCTTGGCTTTTTCTTTTTCTTTCTGAGATTAGAAGGACCGGGACGCTATTTGCGATTTCCCGACGCTCCCGGTGCAGGGGAGGTTATGGCGAAATTTTCCAAAATTTTAGGGAGTTAGAAAAATATTTGAAGTGAAAACGATATGGAAATCATTGAATGAACTATATTTATATATATATATATGTAAATATAAATAAAATTAAAACGAAACGAGACCGTGCAGTTCGTATTTTGAAACCGTGATTTCAAACGACTAGTGCGGGAAATCCGACCATTAGATTTTCCCGAAACCTCAACCGTCGGGTTCGCCTTGGAAAAATCTTTCCAACGGCACCAACCTTGTAAAAATCCAACGGTTGGATTGTCTGGAATGTTTAATTCAAAATTAAGGAAAAACAGCGCCAGGAACGATTATATTTATATATATATATAAATATAATTAAATTTAATCGAATAACGACGCTGCAGTTCGTAAATTGAAATCGTAACTTCAAATGGTTAGTGTGGAAGATCCGACCGTCGGATTTTCCCAAAACTGGAATCGTTGGATTCGTTTTGAAAAGACCTTCCTAATGATGTAAAATTTATGAAGATCCAACGGTTAGATTTTCCGATATGTGTAAAACAAATTAAGGGAAAAACAGCGCCAGTGACGCGAAACGACCTGAAACGTCGTTTAATTAAATATGGCCATTTTTAAATAAATAAAAATGGCGAAAAATTGTTATAAAATATTATAAGCAACATAGGTTGCAAATAAACCAATTGGACTTGAATTGCTTGAGATTTGATGGTTGTATGTGTATGACATGAAAATAACGTTAAATAACTGAAAGATGGATGTCGAATAATATAACCATATAAAGAATCGATTTAAATTCTAATGACGTGAGTTATTTGAAAAGGCCGAGCTAACCCTCATTTCAAATAATTCATCGAGCGATTCGAATTGGAAAATGCAAAGACGATTCAAGACCGACGATCTTCGTATCGGTTGGATGGGCGCTACTGAGGTTCCTAACCGGAGTAGCTACCGGAAAGGGACGGAAGTAGTAGCCGTCTGAACGTATATGTCGATTGGACGGATATACGAGGAATTTGACGCCTCCGGTTTCGTTCAGACCCAGGACGGACTTGTAAATGGACTGTGTGTCTGACATTGGATTTTGTTCTATACTGATTGATCTCTGTTAAATATATATCTGTTTGGCGGCGGAGAATTTATTCTCTTGCTTAACGCCCTTCTCTGAGACGTACGAGCTTAGAGGTTATATATCGATGGAAATCAATCGTATGGAGTGGACTGCCTATGTGGCATGCCAAGATGCTGTGATCAAGGCTTCTGTTGCAAAGCAAAGTCTTGTGGATGATGATCAAAGCAAGGCTTACGTGGCCTAGCTTTGTGTATTTCGTAGATTCGTGAACCTCACACCCCGGTATGAGTTAAAAACGGGATAAGGACCCAAGGAGAACATGACGTTTCTTTCTAGCTATGGTGGTGTCAGTGACTTACCAGCCCTGACATATATATCTACTTTTCACCTTTGTGGTTGTTGGAATGCGAGGCGCCTCGATTATAGGTCTGTAAGGACCGGGAAACGTGTGTTCAGGCATAATTAATCCTCTAACGTAAGTGAGGACCGACCTTGGAGGATCCAGGGGTTACCCAGCGTGCGTAATCCTGGGGCATTTGCTAGAGTGTCTCGAAGCGGAGAGGAGCTTGCCCCTTGCCTCGACTCATGACGGAAATCCAATTTCCAATACGAAATAACGGGCTTGATTGTAGTACTAGTATGGTGACATAGTATATGGTAGCTATGCCGCCTATGATTGATATTTATGATGCTATTCGTTTCTGAAACATATATGCACTAGTAATAATATCAAATGATTTCGCTTTATACGTATCAAGCATATTTGGCTATTATAAGGTAAAACTCTATCCTCCGGCTTGCGTTGCATTGTGTGACGGGACCTGAGTCTTATAATAGCTTCATTCTTTCTAAAAGCATTGCGTTGTTTAAAAAGAATTTACCTTGTCTTAAATGCACTAGCAATCACTGGAGTAAACCCGTTCCGCGAAAGTGGCGTGGTCCTATGATTTGCTATTACTATTGTTTAACTGTTTAAATGGATTCCTCATACCAGTCCCCATGACTGACTCGTTGTTTGTTTCACTTTGCAAACGCGGGTGCCCTTATTTTCACACGGGCAGCCTAGTACACAGGTGACAGGTGGTTTTTGGTTCTGCACTGCTGCATAGCATGCACTTTTGGCTCATGGCGAGGCTGACTTCATAGTGATGACTTAGATATTTTCCGCCATTCCTGTATTTATGTTATGATTCCGCCACTGGCGATGCAGACTGATTTACTTTCCGTATTTCTCACTATATGTATATGTATTCCGCCTTCGGCGATGTAGACTGATACTCTTATTTTGTCACTGCATGTATGTATTCCGCCTCTGGCGATGATGACTGATCACTTCCCTTTCTTTTTACTAAGTATATCCCACGTTATGCTATTCTGATATTCCTACATGTTGTGATTCCGCTGTCATATCCATGTAAAATTATTTTATTTATTGTTTCTGCTATTATCTGTACTCTGCTATGATGATTAATGTGTTATTTCCTAATGATTATCCTTAATACCGCCCCTCGGATTTTGGGATCGTCACACTATCGTTTATGTACTTTCATGTGTTGTTCTTTTGGCCATTGAGCATGTCCTTTTTCACTTGCATCTGAACTTGACTATGTGCATGCTAGCGGTCATGCCCAATGCTGTTGGATTTGTCGTATATTGCAACCAACCTATAACCTTCATCGTACTTGTTATTTGTGGTTGCGGGATGCTGGGGTAGTGCACACGTGTACTTGTATACGTGTGTACATGCAAGCTTCCGGGGCCATTCGTCCTTAAAATTTGCATATGATATATTCGATGTTAGGATTAACTATTACATTTCAGTTTATATTGCAGTTAATTTACTTGAACAAATGATTTAATCCTGACTCGAGTGTTTTATGTTTTTGCATGGAACGCTCGGGTCAGACCTGAGCAGTACAAATTTAAAGATTTCAACTTAGGATTCGAAGATTGGTGAAGCTGGGAATTCCAGGAAATGACGCACTCTGAAGTCTTAAACAGTAAAGATTTCTATTGTATTTAAATTCCTTTTAAGGTTCCGCTGTACAAAGGGAAATTCTTGTATTCAAAAGTTTGATGAATATATAAAAGTTTTGTTTCTCTGTTCAATACTCTGTTGTTTGTTTATTCTGTGTTGGTTCTGTATGTTTAAACTCTGTAAGCTAAATAACGGTCCGTCGATTTGAACGTTTTAGATTGGTTTAATTACCGGGTTGAAACGGTCAAAAAGGCGGGACGTTGCACGTGGTATCAGAGCTTTGGTTTATTCAAGGCTTAGCTTATTGAGTTTAAAAACGGATCTTGAAAATAAAGAGATTTTGAAAAATAAATATTTTTGAAATATCAAATATTTTGAAACTAGTGTTTTGAAATTAATACAGCGGAAATAAAAATTTATTTTGAGATTTGAAAATTTTGTTCGGAATCCCCAGTCTTCGGAAATCTTCGAATCCAGGTATGCAATAACTAATCTTCGATAAGGCCCTTTTATATTTGAAATTAGAATCCATCACTGAATGGTATCAAAGGAAGATGAGTGTAATAGAATCGATGATTTAATTTCTTTAATCATGTATTGTAGTAATCAAAGAGAGCTGAAATTTATTGAAATAAGAATTTAATTTGAATAGAAAAGGAAAATTTGAAATCGTTTCAAAGAAGAAACAATGAATTTTATTTTGAAATTAATACTATAAGTTGATGAAAATAAAATAAAAAGGGGTTAAGTAAAGGGAGCTAATAAGTGCCAGCAATTAAGTGGGAATAACGATGTTGTATTTAACATCTGTTGAATCCGAATTTATAAATGTTTTCATGAGAATAAAGTATATTTTCGTCAGGAAATGAAGATGTGTGAATGTATTGGAATGTTTTCCCAATAATAATAAGAGATTTCGTAAAATTGTAAAAAAAAAAATGAATATGATAATTGTAAATGTTTTCCAAAAGATCGGGAGAGACTAACCGGTTTTGATAAATTAGAATGGCAAGGACTGAAGAACAAAAAGCCGCACGTCGAGAACGAAGGGCAGCAGAACGTAAAAGAAGGGAATAATTAATATTGGAATACGAGGAGAGGATTAAGGAAAAACAGATAGCTGGCCCCTATGACAATGTCGTCTGTTACAGATGTTAGAAAAAGGGACATTTCGCGGCTACGTGCGGAGAGAGAGACAAGGGAAAGAAGAAAGAAGGAAAATTTTACCGATCCAATATTTTCTGTTTTAAATGTAGAGAGAAGGTACATTTTCCCAGTCGGTGTCTCAAAGTGAGGAAGAAGAAGCCTGCCATTGCTGAGACGTCTGATGAACCAACCACTTGCTATCATTGTAAGCAAGTTGGACATATAGCTCGAAATTGTTCCGACAGACAACAAGGAAGACAGACAATATTGCGCTCCGCTAGAGAGAAAACTATGAAGTACGTAGATAAAGACGGCTCCATCTCGTATTATTGTAAGAACTGCAAGGAGTGGGGTCATGTGGATAAGGAATGCACAAATCTCTTTGTGGAGACTCCAGAACCATGCATATCGTGAAAGTAGTTTACACAAAGATGTGGATCATCGATCGAAAAGCAGAAAATCATCGAAGATTGTGAATCCTAGTTAAGTCAGCTCTGTTTCATAATACTATCGTTGTAATTCTAAAACTCCTATGTAGGTATTTTGAATAGATCAAAAAGACTATGTATAATTATTTGAATGGAATGGTTATGAAAGATTTTGAACTCTATGAAGTTGCTATTAATGGTTTAATCTTATTTTTTATAAGGTTATTTGAAATCTTAAAAGTGAAATATTTCTGAGTAGAAATTATAATATTGTTATAATAAATGGTTTTCATAAAAGTAAATTCGTAAACTGAATTCGAGAGTTACATGAGAAATAATTTGATAAGAAAGTGAAGTTAAGAAATTGGAAACTGACCGGAGATTGGTCAAGTTGGATGACTTTCTAAGTGTCGATATGATGTTGGTTTCGGCCTTCGGGGTTGATACTTAGAGAGTTGTTCGCTTGCTAATTTACGGTCAGAGGATGTAAATGTGGAAGAATGATAATGCATGAGGAGGAATTGGTTATAAGAATTTCGAAATTTTGAAAGTATAAAGATTTGAATTAAGTGATGAACTTAATAATTGGGAATCTGGAAGAAATTTTGGTTTATAACCAATAGATTTAAAAATCTGAGTTGAAAGGATATCTAATAGCTAAGTTGATTAAGAAATCAAACTGAAGTTTTGAAATTTGAATGGAAACATGAGGATATTCGATTTTGGATATTGGATATTGAAGTTCTGGAACTTATATGAAAAATATATAAGAATTTAGTGAATTTGAAAACTACTGAATTGGAAGGTAATTGATTTGAGATGAAATATTATATACAATAGAATTTATATAAGAATGAGATGTTTGAAATCCTTATTTATAAGGAAAATTGTAAATACGATTTATGAGGAAGTACTATATGTATATAGTATTATATGTTTCAAAGCAAAATAAGGAAAGTACCTTCCTCCTTGAATTTCGATCTTTGTCGAGATTTGCTGCTGGTGGCAATAGGTTGTCCGGACATAAAACTCATGAGTTGCCGTTGAGCATGACTGCTAGCGTAATTCGCAAGGCTGCAGATAGCCTACGGCGGTCGGATGTTTCCTGAGGGAATCAGGCGTAACCATTGTGATCGCTGTGATCTAGAGTCGTTGGAATTCGACCATGTAGCGAAATTCGCAGGCCTGCAGATAGCCTACAGCAGACAGATGTTTCTTGGGGGAACCAAGCGTAACCATTGTGACTGCTGCGATCTACAGTCGAATTGTAAGGGCGAAATCCGCAGAGCTGTGAAAGCTTACGGGTATGGATGTTTCCTGGGGGACCCATGCGTAACCATTGTGTACCTGCGGTCCACTGAGATATCTTAGTGATAGTGAGCCACCTGTTTGATGCAGCAGTTAGTCTTCGTGACTTGATTGGTCTTCGTGACCTGATTTGTCTTTGGGACTTGTTTTGTTCTCATGACTTGAAGTATCTTCAAATTTTTTTTCCTCGATTTGTTTCTGTGATTCTGAGACAGAGCTATCAACGCTCAGTGACCTCAGAATGTCTTTGATTCTTAAAATATCTTCCGTTGATCTGTCTATGACGAAATTCGCAGGGAAGTGATTTCCTACGGATACAGATGTTTTCTGGGGGATCCAGACGAAACCATTGTGTATCTGCGATTCATGAACAATCAACATCAATAACACATTGGTACTTCCGTATCTGTTTTTTTAAAGGAATTTTTAAAATATTTTCACTTGTGAGTTGAAGCAAGAATATTTAGTACTTGGAGATTTTAGTCGTGCGCCTGGCCAGCATATGACTAACATCTCTAAAGAACGACAATATACTTGTCAAACTTCGAGTTATCAAGTATTTTCGAAACAATAATTTAAATAAGTTAAGAAGAGAGGTTTTCGAGCTATTTTCAATTATATACAAATATTTTCTACATGAAATTCGTATTATAAAAGATTTTTGGTCTTGGAAAATTTTCAAGTAGACAATTGGTAACTTGAAGAATAAATGATAATTACACTCTTCAATGAGGAGAAGATTAAATAGACTGAATATATGGAGATGTGGTTGAACTTGTGAAACGATGGATAAGTAAGATTGGGAGAAGAGATTAATTTGGAAAGAATTTGATTTTTCCGAGTTAATTGGATATGATGACTAAACAAAGAAGGTCGATAATTTAAACATCAATATTTAAATGAGTTGTGGAGAAGTTACCCACGAATATGAAAATTTGAAGTGTACATTGGCATAACTCTAGCGATCTCTCCTTTTCGAGGACGAAAAGTTTTAAAGGGGGGAAGAATGTAATGTCCCGAAAATTTCGACAACTAGAATGTGTAATTAATTAAAGATTTAATTTTAACAATCAATTTTTATATTGATACTGGAGTTAGATATTTAAAACCAAATATATGGTTGTGAATTATATTCAATATTTTATGGTTGGTGGGGTTCAAATATTTATTTTTGAATATTTGAATTGAATTTGATTGGAGATTTGATTTGAATTTGGAATTTCGATTGAGAAATATAAATGGTTAGATTTAAGAAGGATATTGACATTAAAATTGGAGATTTCAGGTGTTAAAAATATGTGAGAATTGGATTGATATGTGTGTATTCGTGAATATAAAGAAAATGGAAATTTAACATTTCAATTTGAAAACAAACTTGAAAACAAATGGAGTTGGTGTGTGAATAAACAGTGGACCGATAAATAGTAAAATAAAATAAAATAACGTCATATACTGACATAGTCGGATTACAATCAGACTAATTTTATTGGATTCTGAATGCGAAGACGGAAAGGTACGTATAAATTTTGTTGCATTTGGGGTTTGTGTTGACGGTACAAATATTAAGTGTTTGACGTTAGTTTACGGTAGAATTAATATTAAAATTTATCTCGTTAACACCTTCCCCAAATGAAAACGCACCAACCTATATTCTGATTTACGCGCAGCTATCCTAACCTATGTGATGTTACGCTGATCTTATCCCCTTCATTTTACCTTATAAAAATGACGCCTTTCCTCCATTTTTCTTCAGCAAAAAGCAAATTAAATCTTTCTCAAAATTCATCGTTCATGGCCGCTGAATGATGGCTGCTCCGTTAAAAATCGAATCTTCACTATTTCCTCCCCTTCCACTGAAATAGGATCATTTCTTTTTCCCAATTTCAGTTTTAAAAGCCGAATCATTTTCCCCTAAATTTCACCATGATGCTCTGGCCTCCATCGAAACCCTAAATTGCTTATGTCCCCCTCAAGCGAAGAAAACCCCAAATTGCTTTCGCCTCATTTCTATTCAGATCTCTGCCCTACTTGCAACAGCGGCGAGGACCATAAAATCGGAGCTCTCCTCGTGTTTAAAGCCGCCACCGTCTCTGCCTGAACTCGAAGGCGTCATTCCCGTGTGAAGCTCCAACTCAGCACCACCGCAAATAGCATCGAAGCCATCCACCTCCCCTTCCTTTTTCGATTATCACTGGTTCAAGGTGAGTTTCTTTAGAAACTCACGATTTACTTATTTTCGTGTAGATTAACATTAATATTAAACTAAATATAATAGTTAAATCTCGTGTATGGATGGTTGCTTGTGTGATTTACTCTTCACTTTGCTGGTTAAAACAGTGTTTAGTATCAACCTTTGCTATAAAAATATTTTTACTTTGCAATGTGAATACCTGCCTTGTTTTGTTCTCCCCCCTTGGTCAAAATTGAATGATTGCAAGGAAAATCTACGTGGATTGTTGCTGCATGTATGTCAGTTATTAAGTCGTCATATACATGTGTTGAGTGGAATTAATTAGCCAACATTATTCTCTGTCGAACTCTTTAAAAGTGAGGCCATTCAAATGGTTTGTTACTAAGACCATTCATTTTTGTTATGTTACTGAGGCCATTAATATTTGTTTTTACTAGTGCGCATTTTTAATGGTTAATTATGTTTATGGATAAAAGAAAAGAAAAAAACTGTCTTGTTTAATACTGAAATCTAAATATGCACAGAATTCTTCACATTCACATACAGAGCCATACACATATTGTATAAGTGAATACAGGTATGTGTGTGCATACACTCATTTTGTTGCCATTACTACGATGTCATAGGTTGATTGACGCATTTTTGTCTGAAATAGGTTTATATATTGGAGATGTTGGAATTGGAATTTTGGATAAAATTTTAATTACATGGTTATAATTAAACCTGACATATGTCTATACAACTTTTTTATATACTGAAATAGGATATCTGAACCATGCTCCTCATTTGTAAATAAAAATAGGAAATCATTCTATGTGCATCTGTTTGGTCTGTCACTTGCATCTCAGTCCATACTGACTTCGAGTTGTTGATAAATCCTCATGGGTTATATATATATATAAGTTGGTAATCAGGTTTGGCTTAATTATTGATTCTCTGTCAATAACATCAGAATATATATACTAGTATAATTTAAATGTATATGAATAAATTGGTGGATACTGCCTAAATTAATATATAGATGATAGGAAATCCCTACTCCATCACTTTGAAATGCATGTTTCAAATCTGAAGTGGTTTGTATCTTATTGATAAACTGAATCTCCTCTCTGTGAACACCTTAATTTTCATAAATATAACTAGGTTTACATGCTGCCTTGATGACCGTGAACACCAATCTAAGAAATTTTTGCAGTAAAATCATTATTAGTTAATTAATGTTGATAACTATTTTAATGTAGAAGTATTCAAAGAACAAATAATTAGTACTCAGCTCTATTGATTTTCAAAACCTTGTGAAGCATGGCGTTTGATTTCAATTGGCCTGTTTGTTTACCCACATAGTTGGATGCAGGCGTATGTTGCTGTTTGGCACTTTTGCACATACACAATTAATGTCATAACATCGATTTAGGAAATGTGGAATGACCTGCCATTTGGTTGGTTCAACATGATAGTATTAAAAGACCTAGTGAAGGGTAAATAATTAAAGGGAATAATAGGACAAGCTAACATAGGTTTAACCTCATTAATATTACCTGATTGTGTTCATTTACCTTATTCTGTGAATAATAATGGCACCTTTGTTTTATATATGTCATGTTCGCTATATTTTTGGCTGTTGCCACTGAGTCACTGTTATGTTTTCTTGCCAGCTCATGTAATTAAGACATTGGAATTACCCTGATCGTATTATTAGTTGTATTGGAACTAAATATGTTTACATATACACATTGATATAGATTCCCCTCTTCATTGAAACCTGCTTTGCAAACCAGCACTACCAGCCATTTGCTCGTTTTTGAACCGGAAATGTAAATGTTATCAGCACTCTATGTTTTGGTAAATAATCAAGTGGCCACACTTGTTTTCTTAAACCATGTAACTATCCATACTGGCCTATGCAATGAGAACATGGAGTTATCTCATATAGACGTGCTAATTAATAGGATGAAGAAGGAAACCAAACATGGGAAATTTTACAGTAAACTGTCCATACATATTTCCTTCGTGAAAAATGTTGGATGCAATTGATTGCTGTAAATATAGTTAGTATTGTCATACATCGAAACTACATGTGAATATTTTTTTGGTCAAAAATTACTTATGTTTCTTCATTTAAACCATTACCAAATAAGTAGGATAAGTTGAACGTCTTTATTCACCCTGCGATAGTATGTCCCATTAAACTCAAAGGTATGGTTTGCGGAAAGTAACAATCTTGTTTCCCCTTCCATTTTATTGGGTTTCTTATCCCTTACATCTTAGTATATTGTGCATTATGAGAAGTAATTACATGGCCCGTTCTCTTCATTTTGGAATTTTACATGACAGCTCAAAGAAAAGTAGAAGTAGAGTTTTGTTTTTATTTCCAGTTTATTATTTCATATACACCCCACTTTGAATGGACTGTTTTGGGCTTCCTCAAAACTAACTCACTGTTAACAGAAGAAGATATGTGGTTACTGTTATTAAAGAAGCTTGCTGGAACTTGCTTAGATTTATGTGCCACCTAAATTGTTTTAGAACCTGAATTTTGTTTCGGTTCGTGTCTTTCTTTGAACCTGAGGAGTATTGGCATTGTTTACCAACTATATATTGAGATCAGTAATTTTTCTCCCTGGCTTGTTTTGACTGAACTTGAACTTGGTTGCACTTAACATCCGCTTTGTATTTGAAACCGGTCTTGTACATGAACCAATACGCTTTGTACCAGTTGACATGTCACCTTGCTATCGTTTATGTACTTGCCTGTGTTGTTCTTTTGGCCACTGAGCATGTCCTTTTTCACTTGCATCTGAACTTGACTATGTGCGTGCTAGCGGCCATGCCCAATGCTGTTGGATTTGTCGTATATTGCAACCAACCTATAACTCTCATCGTACTTGTTATTTGTGGTTGCGGGATGCTGGGGCAGTGCACACGTGTACTTGTATACGTGTGTACATGCAAGCTTCCGGGGCCATTCGTCCTTAAAATTTGCATATGATATATTCGATGTTAGGATTAACTATTACATTTCAGTTTATATTGAAGTTAATTTACCTGAACAAATGATTTAATCCTGACTCGAGTGTTTTATGTTTTTGCATGGAACGCTCGGGTCAGACCTGAGCAGTACAAATTTAAAGATTTCAACTTAGGATTCGAAGATTGGTGAAGCTGGGAATTCCAGGAAACGGCGCACTCTGAAGTCTTAAAAAGTAAATATTTCTATTGTATTTAAATTCCTTTTAAGGTTCCGCTGTACAAAGGAAAATTCTTGTATTCAAAAGTTTGATGAATATATAAAAGTTTTGTTTCGCTGTTCAATACTCTGTTGTTTGTTTATTCTGTGTTGATTCTGTATGTTTAAACTCTGTAAGCTAAATAACGGTCCGTCGATTTGAACGTTTTAGATTGGTTTAATTACCGGTTTGAAACGGTAAAAAAGGAGGGACGTTACAAGTGGTATCAGAGCTTTGGTTTATTCAAGGCTTAGCTTATTGAGTTTAAAAACGGATCTTGAAAATAAAGAGATTTTGAAAAATAATTATTTTTGAAATATCAAATATTTTGAAACTAGTGTTTTGAAATTAATACAGCGGAAATAAAAATTTATTTTGAGATTTGAAAATTTTGTTCGGAATCCCCAGTCTTCGGAAATCTTTGAATCCAGGTATGCAATAACTAATCTTCGGTAAGGCCCTTTTAGATTTGAAATTAGAATCCTTCACCGAATGGTATCAAAGGAAGATGAGTGTAATAGAATCGATGATTTAATTTCTTTAATCATGAATTGTAGTAATCAAAGAGAGCTGAAATTTATTGAAATAAGAATTTAATTTGAATTGAAAAGGAAAATTTTAAATCGTTTCAAAGAAGAAACGATGAATTTTATTTTGAAATTAATAATATAAGTTGATGAAAATAAAATAAAAAGGGGTTAAGTAAAGGGAGCTAATAAGTGCCAGCAATTAAGTTGGAATAACGATGTTGTATTTAACATCTGTTGAATCCAAATTTATAAATGTTTTCATGAGAATAAAGTATATTTTCGTCAGGAAATGAAGATGTGTGAATGTATTGGAATGTGGTTAAAGCGTTTCTTTCTAGTTAGAAGTGGCGTCAGTGGTTTTACACGCCCTTACGAGTTTGACTTATGTGGTTGTTGCTGTTGCGAGGCGCCTCGGTTAGATCGGACGATCCGGGTCCGATGGAGCCATTCGTTGGCTCATTTACGTCCCAAAGGGCGGGGAAACGCAGTGTTCAGGCATTTTAATCCACATCGGTGGACCGGCCCTGTCGCTCCAAGGACTCACCTGAGTCTGGGTCCTGAGGCTCGGGCTAGAGAGTCTCGAATCGGTTGAGGACTATCTTTTGCCTCGGTTCATAGATGGAAATCCAATTTCCAAATACGTGATTCTGCGATTTTATTTGTAGAGCCTAGTATGGTGACATAGTGGGATGGGGCGCTTATGCCGTCTATGATTGATACTTATGATTTGAAGTTGTTTTATACACTATGCACTTATAATAGTATCAAATGATTTGTTTTAAACGTATCAAGCATTCTTAGCTATTATAAGGTAAAAACCCTATCCTCCGGCTTGCGTTGCATTGTGTGATGGGAATTGGGTCTTATAATAGCTTCATTGTTCTTTATTTAGCATTGCGCTGTTGTTTTATGCACTGGTGTTCTTGGAAGGAAACCCGTTCCGTGTTATACGACGTGGTCCCTTGATTTACCTAACTTTAAAATAAAGATTAATAACTGTTTTATTTCTCACACCAGTCCCATTACTGACCTGGAGTTTATTGTTTTGACCTAAACTCTGGGTGCCCTTATTTTGACACGGGCAGCTAGTAGTTTTGGTTTTGCAGATTTATATTCACAGGATCCTGGTTTACAGCTGGAATGATATCCAGAAAGCTTTGTATCCATATATCTCTTCTAGTTGTGTATTGTATTATTTTCCACTGCTATGTAATTTATTGTAATCTCTGATATTTCTGTGTATTATTTATTCATTTATACTCTGTATATTCTTGTATTCTGAGGGTATTGTTGTAATATACAATGAAATGTTCTTCCGTCTGCGTTCTAATTTGTCGTGTTCTCAAAACAATCAGGCGTTTCGTATGGTCTTGGTCGGTTTAGCGACTGATTCAGGTCGCAGCGGAATTCCTTGTTGTCACATTTGGTATCAGAGCTTTGGTTTACAAAGCTAGAGAACATGACACGTTAGAACCAAACGAAAGAATTCATCAGATATTGGATTAGTAATATCCAATGGGGATGACTCGTTAGAGATGGGATCAGTAGCATCCTAGAACGAGTGCGAAGAGTATATTTTTAAAATGAAAACACGTTTTGTTTTGAAAATTTAAATCAATTATTCGTATTTGATTATTTATTTATATGAATTTGGACAATCCAGTATATAAAGATTTTGCATATATGTCTTGCAAACGTGTATTCGAAGTTTTAATGTATTGGATAGTTATAGAATCGCACTCTAATGCCCGGGGATAATTCTGGTGATGCGGCACCATCGCCAGTATTTATTTTCGAGTTTCGAAAGTGAGATTTCTATATATTTCCATTTGACTGGTGTGAGAACCGAAACTAGATAGGGCTTATTCTTGTGATTTGGCACCAAAAATCTGATTTTTTTGACTATGTATCAAAGTTATGAATTTCAAAAGCTAATCAACTAATTGATTGATGGTTGTGTCGTTGATTATTGGTTGATTAATTATTTTTTTAACCATTTAGCCAATTGAACCAAATAGTGAATTGTATTGAAATTTGGTCGCATTTGCTTGCATATACATGTACTTACATTGAACAGGTCATAGCAAGGAGGCTAGAGCAGAAGAATAAAATTGTTTGCCTGACAAATAGGTACATGTTTACCATAATTTACTGTTTTGTTTGGGTGATGATGATTTTATGAGCCGCTTGGCTTTTTCTTTTTCTTTTTGAGATCAGAGGGCCTATATGGCAATTTCGGGATTTTCCCGGTGTAGGGGAGGTTATGGCGAAATTTTTCGGAAATTTAGGGTATTAGCCAAATTTTTGAAAAATTTGAAAAGTTCTTAGAAACTGAAAAGTTGAAGAACTTAAGCCGTAGTGAAAATACTGGAAGTTGAGTTGATTAGTTAAACAACTTTCGGCTTCGTTCCTTTTCAGAGACGAAAAGTTTTAAGTGGGGGAGATTGTAACAACCCGAAAATCTGGGCCAGTTTAAAATTTTTATTTTGGCAATTTTAGCGAAATTTGATTATTTAAAATGAATTATTTTAAATAATAACGACGATAAATTTATTTTGAATAGAATTCGAACGTATATATTTATTCGAATCGTCGTTAGAATATAAATATTTATTTATATATATAAAAGGAATTGAAAATGGCGCGGTAGTTCGATAATTTGATTACAAATTTCAAATGAATGTACCGGGTGCAAAATAATCCGGATTTTAGTGAAACCAAAAATATTTGAATCTAATTGAGAATATCTTTCCAACGAATCCAGAAAATTGAAATTTCATAGCAGAAATCAAAAGATATGTCCAATTGAAATTTCAGAATAGTCGCTATGGAATTCTGGCCATTGAAAATAGCCATTTTGCAAACGACCTCGGATTTCGACGAAACCACTTTTGTTGGGTCCGCGATGTCAAATTATTGCTAGATTCCAAATTTGATAAATTTTCGAATCAATATGTGAGCGTGGCAAAGGAAAACGTGTTTGACCAGTTTCAGTTGATTTTAATCGACTGGAAAATGGTCATTTTTCAAACGGTCTCAGAATTCGACGAAACTAGTTTTGTTAGGACCGTATCGTCAATACGAAGCTAGAAAATATTTTTTCTGGAATTTTTAGAGTTCGTATGTGGCCCCGGTAAATTGAAATGCGCGTTCAAATTCAATATATAGAGTTATATTTTGATTTGAGCGAAAACTGATCGAAACAGCTGAACTGGCTTTGGATACATATCCCATTGCGTTCGGAATGGGGGTAATTAGCTAGGGACGACAGTCGTTGGGTCTCGTTTGGAATTTGAATAAAAAGTCAACTTTTTGAAAATAAATAAATTAATTAAATAATTATATATTCCCTACCCCCACTCCATTCTCTCCAGTCAACTGATGATTAAAAGAAATAAAAAAACAAAAACGAAAACCCAAATCTACTTTCTTCGATCTGAAAAGAAAATGGCGACTGGCGACGACGCCATCGCGTCTTCTCCTCCATCCACCGTCGTGCAACCCATCACCGCCGATTCCATCTCCATCGACGTCCACCACCCCCATCGCGACCTCGATTCCATTCCCTCCTCCACGCTTGAGTGAAACTCACCGGAATATTCTCCCATCGAGCCACCACCAGCGAACCCCGACCCCCGGACGTCAGCCGCCGCCTCTGACCTCCGTTCTTCCTTCGCCAGTCATCACAGGCGAACCCTCCAGCCTCCGGCAGCGTTCTTTTTTTAAAAAGCGTCATGAAAAGGTAATTAATTTGCTTAATTAATTAGTTAAGTTTAGCTAAAAATTTCAGATTTTTGTGTATGAAGAATATTGTTTTAAAAATGAAGTCTTTATATAAAGAGCATTGAAATAAAAATGATATTTTTATATAGGAAACATCGTTTTAAAAGGGAAATTTTTATTATGAAATAGTTTAGCTAAAAAGATTAGACCTTTAACTTTGCAAAGATACGATTTTTATCTTTGCAAAGATACGATGTTTAACATGGAAACGATTCCAGTTTTGATTAGAAAAAGACTTTATTTTTAACATGTAAAAAAGAGATTTTTAATTAGAGAAGGATGAGATTTTTAGTTAGGAAAAGGTTTGATTTTTATGATATGAACAACATTAGAAAAATATGATTTTTACTTATGTAGAGTATTAAAAATTTGATTTTTATATGATTTAAAGGTTAAAAATATAATTTTATAATATAGAAAAGTTAAAAATATAATTTTTATACTAGTGGCATATTAAAAATATAATTTCTATATGATGTAGATAATAAAAATATGATTTTTACTTAGGTAGAGTATTAAAAATATGGTTTTATTAAAGTAGAAATATAAAAATATAATTTCTTATATTGAAATAAGCGTTTTAAAAATATATATGAAGTTAAAATAAAAATACAATTTTTATTTATTGGATGAAGCAATAAAAATATAATTTTTATTTGAACAACGTAAAAAGAATTGCATAGGAATTTCAAGCAGATCCAGACGATTCAGCAGTTCAACAGCAAAGCACGGCGGAGTGGAACCCTCTGTGAGAACTTCTCACCTTTAATTTTATTTCTAGTTGAAATATATACTAGGATGCAGACGGTGTTTAGTAGCACCCGACACCCGTCGTCCACAGACCATGGACGGCTTGTATGCTTGTTTGTTTGTTTGTTTGATTTTGATGTGTAGTTGATTGTGTGATGTGAAATGAAATAAAATATTTTATGGTGGAAAATATTTTATAGTTAAAAATAGAATTTTTAACGTGTATTTAAAATGAAATAAATATAAACAAATCGAACGATTTGTTTATATACCCACATTTGACTAATATTGATTGGGACAATAAATTTTACACATCGCCCAACTGCACAAATAAAATCTGTGTTTGATTGTTTGAAAACCCCACACGGGTATTGGGGTGATATATGACATACACTAATCCCAATAGTTAGTTGTATGTCGATCGATGGATTGACAGACTGTTATAAGCGTTAAATATTTATATTTGATGCTTATACAGTGTAGAACGCACTTTGGATGATGGTTGATGATTTATCGTTGCTATTATATACGGGTAGTAGAAAATCCATATAATTATCATTATATAGTAATTGATTGGGCCTCATTCCATTTTCGAAAAAGAATATTTGAAAATAGAAATATTTGAAAAGGAAATATTTGAAATAGAATATTTGAAAACAGAAATATATGAAGCCGTGTTGATTAGATTGACGCCATTTTGACGTGAACGATATTTATATCAATTTTATTCATTTTATAATGAATATCGAAAGTGATTTCAAAATCTGATATTTTGAAAAGAATTGAAATTCGAACTGAAACTGAATAGAAATGAATTCGAATTGAAATTGAATAGAAATGAATTCGAATTGAAATTGAATTGAATTGAAAACAAACTGAAATTGAATTAGAAATCAATTTGAATTGAAATCGATTTGAAATGAATTTAAAACGAATTTATATTGGAAAGATTCAATTTTGATTTGAATTTGAAAAAGAAGTTGAAATCATTTTGAAAACGAATTTAAAACGATTTATATAATACGTTTTAAAAGGAAATCGATGAAGTATATAATATATATATAATATAATGGCCTGAATAGAACGCGCCGCGCTGCGGTAGTTCGTGAATTTCGACCATTGACTTCGAACGGATATTACGGGAGATCCAACCGTCGGATTCTCCTAAAACCAGAACCGTTGGGTTCGTATCGAAAAGAGCTTTCTAATGAATATTAGAAATTAGAAGTCTAATGGTTGGATTTGGAATTATGTCCAAATCAAATTTGGAAAAGGTCGTTGTAAGTGCAGTTCGATGGCCGTTGATGGAAATCGACTGTATGTGCCTTGATAAAATTATTAAAAATAGTAATAATTTGTGTAAAATCATAAGAAATGATTTGGGAAGAATTGGGATGAAAAACTCCTTATTTGAAAAGATAAAAATAGATTTTTATCGAAATGAACTAGTTTTGAACTAGAATTATAATTCTATTTATTTTTAAATAAATAAATTGAATTTGAAAAGGGTTTTAAAGTAACCAGAATTTCCAGTAATTGAATTGGAATGGATTTGAATTGAAATTGTCTTTGGAATATTTCGATGTTGGATTTCGTGATTATACAGATAGCGTTATGGAAATTTGAAAGATATATATACATATATATATATCGTTATTTCCAATACGATATTTATTGGTCGTAGAATTTGATATTGAATATAAGCCGATATATTTTCTATTCAGAGCCTTGTATTTAATATCAAATGTGATTTGGGTTTGTCGTGAATGGTGTCTTCATTAACCCTGTTCTTGAACCCAGTTGAGAAAAAGATCAAATCTTTTTATTTAGATTTAATGAAGTGTACCAATTAAATAATATTTAATTGGAATTGAATTGGTATTGATTTATGGGTTTATCGTGAACAGTGTTTTATATAACACTTGTTCTTTAACCCGATAATTAATGAAATGTGATTTTGGGTTGTCATGAACGGTATCTTCAATAATACTGTTCTTAGACCCAAAGGAGTTAAGAAAATCAGAAACTAACTGGAGATTAGTTAAGTTGAATGGTTTCTGGGGTATTGATCTGATGTTGGTTTCGGCCTTCGAGGTTAATATTTTGGGAATTGCTCACTTGCTAATTTATGGTTAGGGACTGATTGGAATGTGATGTGGTTTTGGGTTTATCGTGAACCGTGTTTTAAATGACATGGACTCTTTAACCTAGTTGCAGATTAAAACTAAGTGGAGTTTTAATGAATCTTTTATTAGATTGAAAAGATCGAGAATGGAGTATCACCAGTTTTACTCCAGGCGATAGTGAAATCTTTAATTAGATTTGAATGTGAAATGGTAATTGAATTTACCGATAACACCGTGGTGTTAGATATGAAGTATTACCAGTTTTACTTCATGGGATGAATAGGTTGGGATTAGGAAATTAAAACAAATGATTACTTCGGTAAGGTTCGCTAATCCCGACTAGTTTGAATTGATATTCAAAAGAAGATTAAAGAATAAATTTAAAAGAATTTATCTTTGATAAAATTAATGGGAACCTTTCCCTAAGAATGTGAAATTTAGAAACTAACTGTCGGTTAGCTAAGCAGAAAGGTTTTCTGGATATTGATCTGATGTTGGTTTCGGCCTTCGGGGTTAATATTTGGGGAATTATTCTCTGGTTAATTTACGGTTAGTGACTGATGAATTGGAATGAGGCGTATGTTGTGTTTGTATAACACATGTTTATTATATACGCGAGTTATTCGGAAAGACCGGGTTTATCCCATTCTGAATAACTGATACGACGATAAGTCGAAGATGAAGACGATGGTAGAAGACTGGAGGTCTTCACGTCGTTTGGATAATTACTGATGATCTTGATTGGGCTGTACACCCAAGAGGAGGGAAACAGTTGGTGATCGTCCAGACGTACTTGGAGATCGATGGATATGCAGGGTACTAGGTGCCTCCGGTTTCGTTCAGACCCAGAACGAACTTGTAAACGGATTGTGTGTCTGAAATTGGATTTCAGTCTATGTGATTGATTTCTATTAAATATATATCTGTTTGGCGGCGGAGAATTTATTCTCTTGCTCAACGCCCTTCTCTAAGACGTACGAGCTCAGGGGTTATATATTGGTGGATATCCATCGCATGGAATGAATTGCCTGTGTGGCATGCCTAAGTGGCAAATGATCAAGGCTTCTGTTGAAAAGCAAAGTCTTGTGGTTAATGATCAAAGCACGGCCTTTGTGGCGTAGCTTTGTGTAACGTTTACTTCGCGAGTTTCACACCCGGTATGAACCAAAAACGGGAGACGGACCTCAGGGAGGACATGCGTTTCTTTCTAGTTAGAAGTTGCGTCAGTGGTTTTACACGCCCTGACGAGTTTGGCTTATGTGGTTGTTGCTGTTGCGAGGCGCCTCGGTTAGATCCGACGATCCGGGTCCGATGGAGCCATTCGTTGGCTCATTTACGCCCCAAAGGGCGGGGAAACGCAGTGTTTAGGCATTTTAATCCACATCGGTGGACCGGCCCTATCGCTCCAAGGACTCACCTGAGTCTAGGTCCTGAGGCTCGGGCTAGAGAGTCTCGAATCGGTTGAGGACTATCTTTTGTCTCGGTTCATAGATGGAAATCCAATTTCCAAATACGTGATTCTGCGGTTTTATTTGTAGAGCCTAGTATGGTGACATAGTGGGATGGGGCGCTTATGCCGTCTATGATTGATACTTATGATTTGAAGTTGTTTTATACACTATGCACTTATAATAGTATCAAATGATTTGTTTTAAACGTATCAAGCATTCTTGGCTATTATAAGGTAAAAACCCTATCCTCCGGCTTGCGTTGCATTGTGTGATGGGAATTGGGTCTTATAATAGCTTCATTGTTCTTTATTTAGCATTGCGCTGTTGTTTTATGCACTGGTGTTCTTGGGAGGAAACCCGTTCCGTGTTATACGGCGTGGTCCCTTGATTTACCTAACTTTAAAATAAAGATTAATAACTGTTTTATTTCTCACACCAGTCCCATGACTGACCTGGAGTTTATTGTTTTGACCTAAACTCTGGGTGCCCTTATTTTGACACAGGCAGCTAGTAGTTTTGGTTTTGCAGATTTATATTCACAGGATCCTGGTTTACAGCTGGAACGATATCCGGAAAGCTTTGTATCCGTATATCTCTTCTATTTGTGTATTGTATTATTTTCCGCTGCTATGTAATTTATTGTAATCTCTGATATTTCTGTGTATTATTTATTCATTTATACTCTGTATATTCTTGTATTCTGATGGTATTGTTGTAATATAGAATGAAATGTTCTTCCGTCTGCGTTCTAATTTGTCGTGTTCTCAAAACAATCAGGCATTTCGTACGGTCTTTGTCGGTTTAGCGACTGATTCGGGTCGCAGTGGAATTCCTTATTGTCACATTTGGTATCAGAGCTTTGGTTTACAAAGCTAGAGAACATGACACATTAGAACCAAACGAAAGAATTCATCAGATATTGGATTAGTAATATCCAATGGGAATGACTCGTTAGAGATGGGATCAGTAGCATCCTAGAACGAGTGCAAAGAGTATATTTTTAAAATGAAAACACGTTTTGTTTTGAAAATTTAAATCAATTATTCGTATTTGATTATTTATTTATATGAATTTGGACAATCCAGTATATAAAGATTTTGCATATATGTCTTGCAAACGTGTATTCGAAGTTTTAATGTATTGGATAGTTATAGAATCACACTCTAGTGCCCGGGGATAATTCTGGTGATGCGGCACCATCGCCAGTATTTATTTTCGAGTTTCGAAAGTGAGATTTCTATATATTTCCATTTGACTGGTGTGAGAACCGAAACTAGATAGGGCTTATTGTTGTGATTTGGCATCAAAAATCTGATTTTTTTGACTATGTATCAAAGTTATGAATTTCAAAAGCTAATCAACTAATTGATTGATGGTTGTGTCGTTGATTATTGGTTGATTAATTATTATTTTTAACCATTTAGCCAATTGAACCAAATAGTGAATTGTATTGAAATTTGGTCGCATTTGCTTGCATATACATGTACTTACATTGAACAGGTCATAGCAAGGAGGCTAGAGCAGAAGAATAAAATTGTTTGCCCGACAAATAGGTACATGTTTACCATAATTTACTGTTTTGTTTGGGTGATGATGATTTTATGAGCCGATTGGCTAGCCGCTTGGCTTTTTCTTTTTCTTTTTGAGATCAGAGGGCCTATATGGCAATTTCGGGATTTTCCTGGT
This sequence comes from Allium sativum, assembly GCA_030737875.1. Lineage (NCBI taxonomy): Eukaryota > Viridiplantae > Streptophyta > Magnoliopsida > Asparagales > Amaryllidaceae > Allium > Allium sativum. Next base: position 789,613,641 of record CM060919.1, on the reverse strand, counting down.
GCTCCTGGTGCAGGGGAGGTTATGGCGAAATTTTTCGAAAATTTAGGGTGTTAGCCAAATTTTTGAAAAATTTGAAAAGTTCTTAGAAACTGAAAAGTTGAAGAACTTAAGCCGTAGTGAAAATACTGGAACTTGATTTAATTAAACAACTTTCGGCTTCGTTCCTTTTCGGGGACGAAAAGTTTTAAGTGGGGGAGATTGTAACAACCCGAAAATCTGGGCCAGTTTAAATTTTTTATTTTGGCAATTTTAGCGAATTTTGATTATTTAAAATGAATTATTTTAAATAATAACGACGAGAAATTTATTTTGAATAGAATTCGAACGTATATATTTATTCGAATCGTCGTTAGAATATAAATATTTATTTATATATATAAAAGGAATTGAAAATGGCGTGGTAGTTCGATAATTTGATTTCAAATTTCAAATGAATGTACCGGGTGCAAAATAATCCGAATTTTAGTGAAACCAAAAATATTTGAATCTAATTGAGAATATCTTTCCAACGAATCCAGAAAGTTGAAATTTCATAGCAGGAATCAAAAGATATGTCCAGTTGAAATTTCAGAATAGTCGCTATGGAATTCTAGCCATTGAAAATAGCCATTCTGCAAACGACCTCGGATTTCGACGAGACCACTTTTGTTGGGTCCGCGATGTCAAATTATTGCTAGATTCCAAATTTGATAATTTTTCGAATCAATATGTGAGCGTGGCAAAGGAAAACGTGTTTGACCAGTTTCAGTTGATTTTAATCGACTGGAAAATGGCCATTTTTCAAACGGTCTCAGAATTCGACGAAACTAGTTTTGTTAGGACCATATCGTCAATACGAATCTAGAAAATATTTTTTTGGAATTTTTAGAGTTCGTATGTGGCCTCGGTAAATTGAAATGCGCGTTCAAATTCAATATATAGAGTTATATTTTGATTTGAGCGAAAACTGATCGAAACAGCTGAACTGGCTTTCGATACATATCCCATTGTGTTCGGAATGGGGGTAATTAGCTAGGGACGACAGTCGTTGGGTCTCGTTTGGAATTTGAATAAAAAGTCAACTTTTTGAAAATAAATTAATTAATTAAATAATTATTTAATCCCTACCCCCACTCCATTCTCTCCAGTCAACCAATGATTAAAAGAAATAAAAAAAACAAAAACAAAAACCCAAATCTACTTTCTTCGATCTGAAAAGAAAATGGCGACTGGCGACGACGCCATCGCGTCTTCTCCTCCATCCACCGTCGCGCAACCCATCACCGCCGATTCCATCTCCGTCGACGTCCACCACCCCATCGCGACCTCGATTCCATTCCCTCCTCCACGCTTGAATGAAACTCACCGGAATCTGCTCCCATTGAGCCACCACCAGCGAACCCCGACCCTCGGACGTCAGCCGCCGCCTCTGACCTCCGTTCTTCCTTCGCCAGTCATCACAGGCGAACCCTCCAGCCTCCGGCAGCGTTTTTTTTTTAAAAAAGCGTCATGAAAAGGTAATTAATTTGCTTAATTAATTAGTTAAGTTTAGCTAAAAAATTTAGATTTTTGGTATGAAGAATATTGTTTTAAAAATGAAGTCTTTATATATAGAGCATTGAAATAAAAATGATATTTTTATATAGGAAACATCGTTTTAAAAGGGAAATTTTTATTATGAAATAGTTTAGCTAAAAAGATTAGACCTTTAACTTTGCAAAGATACGATTTTTAACTTTGCAAAGATACGATGTTTAGCATGAAAAAGATTTCAGTTTTGATTAGAAAAAGTCTTTATTTTTAACATGTAAAAATGAGATTTCTAATTAGGGAAGGATGAGATTTTTAGTTAGGAAAAGGTTTGATTTTTATGGTATGAACAACATTAGAAAAATATGATTTTAATTATGTAGAGTGTTAAAAATATGATTTTTATATGAGTAAAGGTTAAAAATATAATTTTATAATATATAAAAGTTAAAAAAATATAATTTTTATACTAGTGGCATATTAAAAATATAATTTCTATATGATATGGATAATAAAAATATGATTTTTACTTTGGTAGAGTATTAAAAATATGGTTTTATTAAAGTAGAAATATAAAAATATATTTTCTTATATTGAAATAAGCGTTTTAAAAATATATATGAAGTTAAAATAAAAATACGATTTTTATTTATTGAATGAAGCCATAAAAATATAATTTTTATTTGAACAGCGTAAAAAGAACTGCATAGGAATTTCAAGCAGATCCAGACGATTCAGCAGTTCAACAGCAAAGCACGGCAGAGTGGAACCCTCTTTGAGAACTTCTCACCTTTAATTTTATTTCTCGTTGAAATATATACTAGGATGGAGACGGTGTTTAATAGCACCCGACACCCGTCGTCCACAGACCATGGACGGCTTGTATGCTTGTTTGTTTGTTTGTTTGATTTTGATGTGTAGTTGATTGTGTGATGTGATGTGAAATGAAATAAAATATTTTATGGTGGAAAATATTTTATAGTTAAAAATAGAATTTTTAACGTGTATTTAAAATGAAATAAATATAAACAAATCGAACGATTTGTTTATATACACACATTTGACTAATATTGATTGGGACGATAAATTTTACACATCGCCCAACTGCACAAATAAAATCTGTGTTTGATTGTTTGAAAACCCCACACGGGTATTGGGGTGATATATGACATACACTAATCCCAATAGTTAGTTGTATGTCGATCGATGGATTGACAGACTGTTATAAGCGTTAAATATTTATATTTGATGCTTATACAGTGTAGAACGCACTTTGGATGATGGTTGATGATTTATCGTTGCTATTATATACGGGTAGTAGAAAATCCATATAATTATCATTATATGGTAACTGATTGGGCCTCATTCCAGTTTCGAAATAGAATATTTGAAAATAGAAATATTTGAAAAAGAAATATTTGAAATAGAATATTTGAAAATAGAAATATATGAAGCCGTGTTTATTAGATTGACGCCATTTTGACGTGAACAATATTTATATCGATTTTATTCATTTTATAATGAATATCGAAAGTGATTTCAAAATCTGATATTTTGAAAAGAATTGAAATTCGAACTGAAACTGAATAGAAATGAATTCGAACTGAAATTGAATAGAAATAAATTCGAATTGAAATTGGATTGAATTGAAAACAAACTGAAATTGAATTAGAAATCAATTTGAATTGAAATCGATTTGAAATGAATTTAAAACGAATTTATATTGGAAAGATTCAATTTTGATTTGAATTTGAAAAAGAAGTTGAAATCGTTTTGAAAACGAATTTAAAACGATTTATATAATACGTTTTAAAAGGAAATCGATGAAGTATATATTATATATATTATATATATAACATAATGGCCTGAATAGAACGCGCCGCGCTGCGGTATTTCGTGAATTTCGACCATTGACTTCGAACGGATATTACGGGAGATCCGACCGTCGGATTCTCCTAAAACTGGAACCGTTGGGTTCGTATCGAAAAGAGCTTTCTAATGAATATTAGAAATTAGAAATCTAATGGTTGGATTTGGAATTATGTCCAAATCAAATTTGGAAAAGGTCGTTGTAAGTGCAGTTCGATGGCCGTTGATGGAAATCGACTGTATAGGCCTTGATAAAATTATTAAAAATAGTAATAATTTGTGTAAAATCATAAGAAATGATTTGGGAAGAATTGGGGTGAAAAACTCCATATTTGAAAAGATAAAAATAGTTTTTTATCGAAATGAACTAGTTTTGAACTAGAATTATAATTCTATTTATTTTTAAATAAATAAATTGAATTTGAAAAGGGTTTTAAAAGTAACCAGAATTTCCATTAATTGAATTGGAATGGATTTGAATCGAAATTGTCTTTGGAATATTTCGATGTTGGATTTCGTGATTATACAGATAGCGTTTTGGAAATTTGAAAGATATATATATATATATATATCGTTATTTCCAATACGATATTTGTTGGTCGTAGAATTTGATATTGAATATAAGCCGATATATTTTCTATTCAGAGCCTTGTATTTAATATCAAATGTGATTTGGGTTTGTCGTGAATGGTGTCTTCATTAACCCTGTTCTTGAACCCAGTTGAGAAAAAGATTAATTCTTTTTATTTAGATTTAATGAAGTGTACCAATTAAATAATATTTAATTGGAATAGAATTGGTATTGATTTATGGGTTTATTGTGAACAGTGTTTTATATAACACTTGTTCTTTAACCCGATAATTAATGAAATGTGATTTTGGGTTGTCGTGAACAGTATCTTCAATAATACTGTTCTTAGACCCAAAGGAGTTAAGAAAATCAGAAACTAACTGGAGATTAGTTAAGTTGAATGGTTTCTGGGGTATTGATCTGATGTTGGTTTCGGCCTTCGGGGTTAATATTTTGGGAATTGCTCACTTGCTAATTTATGGTTAGGGACTGATTGGAATGTGATGTGGTTTTGGGTTTATCGTGAACCGTGTTTTAAATGACATGGACTCTTTGACCCAGTTACAGATTAAAACTAAGTGGAGTTTTAATGAATCTTTTATTAGATTGAAAAGATCGAGAATGGAGTATCACCAGTTTTACTCTAGGCGATAGTCAAATCTTTAATTAGATTTGAACGTGAAATGGTAATTGAATTTACCGATAACACCGTGGTGTTAGATATGAAGTATTACCAGTTTTACTTCATGGGATGAATAGGTTGGGATTGGGAAATTAAAACAAATGATTACTTCGGTAAGGTTCGCTAATCCCGACTAATTTGAATTGATATTCAAAAGAAGATTAAAGAATAAATTTAAAAGAATTTATCTTTGATAAAATTAATGGGAACCTTTCCCTAAGAATGTGAAATTTAGAAACTAACTGTCGGTTAGCTAAGCAGAAAGGTTTTCTGGATATTGATCTGATGTTGGTTTCGGCCTTCGTGGTTAATATTTGGGGAATTATTCTCTGGTTAATTTACGGTTAGTGACTGATGAATTGGAATGAGGCGTATGTTGTGTTTGTGTAACACATGTTTATTATATACGCGAATTATTCGGAAAGACCAAGTTTATCCCATTCTGAATAACTAATACGACGATAAGTCGAAGATGAAGACGATGGTAGAAGACCGGAGGTCTTCACGTATTTTGGATAATTACTGATGATCTTGATTGGGCTGTACACCCAAGACGAGGGAAACAGTTGGTGATCGTCCAGACGTACTTGGAGATCGATGGATATGCGGGGTACTAGGTGCCTCCGGTTTCGTTCAGACCCAGAACGAACTTGTAAACGGATTGTGTGTCTGACATTGGATTTCAGTCTGTGTGATTGATTTCTATTAAATATATATCTGTTTGGCGGCGGAGAATTTATTCTCTTGCTCAATGCCCTTCTCTGAGACGTACGAGCTCAGGGGTTATATATTGGTGGATATCCATCGCATGGAATGAATTGCCTGTGTGGCATGCCTAAGTGGCAAATGATCAAGGCTTCTGTTGAAAAGCAAAGTCTTGTGGTTAATGATCAAAGCACGGCCTTTGTGGCGTAGCTTTGTGTAACGTTTACTTCGCGAGTTTCACACCCGGTATGAACCAAAAACGGGAGACGGACCTCAGGGAGGACATGCGTTTCTTTCTAGTTAGAAGTGGCGTCAGTGGTTTTACACGCCCTGACGAGTTTGACTTATGTGATTGTTGCTGTTGCGAGGCGCCTCGGTTAGATCGGACGATCCGGGTCCGATGGAGCCATTCGTTGGCTCATTTACGCCCCAAAGGGCGGGGAAACGCAGTGTTCAGGCATTTTAATCCACATCGGTGGACCGGCCTTGTCGCTCCAAGGACTCACCTGAGTCTGGGTCCTGAGGCTCGGGCTAGAGAGTCTCAAATCGGTTGAGGACTATCTTTTGCCTCGGTTCATAGATGGAAATCCAATTTCCAAATACATGATTCTGCGGTTTTATTTGTAGAGCCTAGTATGGTGACATAGTTGGATGGGGCACTTATGCCGTCTATGATTGATACTTATGATTTGAAGTTGTTTTATACACTATGCACTTATAATAGTATCAAATGATTTGTTTTAAACGTATCAAGCATTCTTGGCTATTATAAGGTAAAAACCCTATCCTCCGGCTTGCGTTGCATTGTGTGATGGGAACTGGGTCTTATAATAGCTTCATTGTTCTTTATTTAGCATTGCGCTGTTGTTTTATGCACTGGTGTTCTTGGGAGGAAACCCGTTCCGTGTTATACGGCGTGGTCCCTTGATTTACCTAACTTTAAAATAAAGATTAATAACTGTTTTAGTTCTCACACCAGTCCCATGACTGACCTGGAGTTTATTGTTTTGACCTAAACTCTGGTGCTCTTATTTTGACACGGGCAGCTGGTAATTTTGGTTTTGCAGATTTATATTCACAGGATCCTGGTTTACAGCTGGAATGATATCCGGAAAGCTTTGTATCCGTATATCTCTTCTAGTTGTGTATTGTATTATTTTCCGCTGCTATGTAATTTATTGTAATCTTTGATATTTCTGTGTATTATTTATTCATTTATACTCTGTATATTCTTGTATTCTGATGGTATTGTTGTAATATACAATGAAATGTTCTTCCGTCTGCGTTCTAATTTGTCGTGTTCTCAAAACAATCAGGCGTTTCGTACGGTCTTGGTCGGTTTAGCGACTGATTCGGGTCGCAGCGGAATTCCTTGTTGTCACATTAGTGGGTGAGAATAGATAAGATAAAAACTTAGAATTAAAGAAGAAGAAGAACATACAACATCAGAGTAACATGAATCTCACAGCGGAACAAACAACATATAATAGATAAAGTATCTTTGAAATAAAATCAGTATATGTATATAGTAACATTATCAGAGTACAACACATACAACACAACAGAAATAACAATAGCTATATAATCCTGAAGCCTCCTGCTCCAAGCTCCATCTAGTGTATTTGTAAAACCTGACTACTTGACTGCCCATACAAATTTGGGCACCCAAGAGTTTAGGGAAACCAAAACAAAATAAACTCTGGGTCAGTTATAGGGCTGGTGTGAGTAAAACAATTTAAAAACAGATTTAGCAGGTAAATGATATCTCATAAGACCACGCCGTATAATGGAACGGGTTTTTCGCTTATGAGAATCCAAATCCATTTGATTTAACTTTCAAATCATTTTGGAAGAAACAATGATCTTTTATATCAAAACTCTTTTGATATTATAATAGTGTCTATCAACCACAATATAATAATTATCTAGCAAGAATGCTTTCATCTCACGTTCTACATATATAGTATACAATCAAAACCGTGAGCACTTATTGGATAATGGATTACCAACTATGAGAAGGTATGGAACCACCTTCCGATAGTGTACCTCTAGAGAGGAATACACTGGGTTCAACAAGAACATCTTGCGACCCGGGCACACATGACCGACCACTCATTTCACTTGAGTGTATCAAATGTATATCACCAACGGTTGAGATCAGCAACCGTTTCCCGAATGGGACAACATCGAATAGATTAAAGAATGAAATGAATATCTCTTGATAGGTGATAATACACCGTAATTGGCAGCCAACCACTTAGCCATGCTGCCAACCTGATTTTTGTCATTTCTCGGCTGTGAGGTTAGAAGCCACGCTTATCTCTGACAGATCACACAATTATTCACTTTGAATGTCACATCGTCATACCCGCCAAATCACAAATTGATTTCCCAAAAAATACAATGTATATACAGCTAAGAGAAACAAATTCCTCCACCACCAAACGTACATACGTTTGAAGAGATCAACTTACGCGATCTATTAAATATACTCTGTCAGACATTCTTCCATACAGGTCGTCCTAGGACTGGACAAACCAAAGGTACTATTCTGTAAACATGACAACCCTTGCATAACTCGGTCTTCAATTATCTTCATCATATTTGATTCGCAACGCTAACGCCCATACAGAGGGGTTTTCAGATAATGAATCTGATCCCGGTCTCTCCATATTGACGACGGAAAAATGGTCAAAAACTTCGATAGTCGGTGAGTTAACTATCAAAGAAAAACATGTGTGCAACAACGATATTATTTCCAAATGGAAATTATATCGGTCAATCATCATTTAACATTTATCTCTTTAGTTCATTAATTTATTTATTTCTTGTTTCCATATATTAAGCATTCCTTGTTTTCTAAATTTAGAAAATATACATTATTAATCGTTAGAAAACATTTCAATCTCTTTTTCACTATCACTGTCATTCTAGTATTCTTTATCATCAAACATTTCATTTTCTAGGATTGGAAAATATCTCTGATTATATTTGGAAAATGTTTCCAAAACTCATTCATTATATTTAAACCGATGTTTAAATAAAACATCGCTATGCCAACTCGAACCATTAACACTTATTAACTAAATTCAGTTAACTCCTTCACTATCAAACCTTAACCATTCCTTAGTTAAAAACGAAGTCAATCAAGTTGGGGTATAACTACCTCTCAGACCTTAACTGAACAACATTTCTAACCTTGAAATTGACAAAGTTCACACTTTAAATCTTTAACAAACTTCCTAACGAAACTCTCGGATTCTATTTACGAATCCACTTCTTTATTGAAAAACATTGATTATAACTATAGCGTTATAATCCCTACTTCAGCAATATCTATCTCCAAAATATAACTCGATTAACTCAAATCAATTAACCTTAACTCCATTAACTTTAACTCGATTAACTTTAATGCATTAACTCTTATCACTTAACTCCTTTCAAATAAACTATATTCGATTAACTCCTTTCGAATAAACTATATTCGATAACTCCTTTAACTCTATTCGAATAAACTATATTCGATTAAGTCCTTTAAATCTATTCGAATAAACTATATTCGATTAACTCCTTTAACTATATTCAAATAAACTTTATTCGATAACTCCTTTAACTCTATTCGAATAAACTATATTCGATAACTCCTTTAAATCTATTCAAATAAACTATATTCGATAACCCCTTTAACTCAACCCGATTAACTCCTTTAACTCTATTTGATTAACTCCTTTAACTCTATTCGAATAAACTATATTCGATCACTCCTTTAACTCTATTCGAATAAACTATATTCGATAACTCCTTTAACTCTATTCGATTTACTCAAATCGATTAACTCTGTCAATTAACTCTATTTGATTAATTCTAATTCGATCAACTCTGTTCAATTAACTCTATTCAATTAACTCTATTCAGTAACTCTAATCGATAACTCTAACTGATTTACTCTGTTCGATTAACTCTAATCGATAACTCTAATTGATTAACACTATTCGATTAACTCTAATCGATAACTCTATTCAATTAACTCAATCCTTTAACTCAAATCGGTAACTCTTTTATATCTCGTTAATTCCCTTTTATAATCCTATTTATTTTCCAAATAAATATTTCTTTTATAATTTTATTTATTAAACAAATAAATATTTCCTTTTCAATTCCTTTTCAATTCTATTTGTAAATATTTTACAAATATTTCCTTTTCAATTCTATTTGTAAATGTTTTACAAATATTTCTTTTATAATTCTCTATATTTATTTTCTAAATAAATATTCCTTTTTATCTTTCTATTTATTTTTCCAATATACATCTCTTTTATTTTCTATTTGTTCAACAAATATTTCCTTTTCAATTCTATTTATTTAACAAATAAATATTTCCTTTTTCTTATAATCTCCTTTGATTTTATAATTATTTTCTTTTATAAAACCCTTTTCCTTTTATATATAAAATCCATTGATTTTATATAAATAATTTATTTTCAAAATACACTTTGAAAATCCCCTTTTCTACATCCCATTATTTCTTACGGTATTTAAAATACTAGATAACAATGATCGATATCATTCAAACACACATAATCAACAACAGATTATGTATCACATCATATATTACAATATATGAAAAGAACAGTGTTATAAATATTGAGGAATCCAGTTGAATCCCTCCAACTTGTTTTCTTGCATCCACAGATGTTACACAATATAATTCACATCGATATCACTTAAGTATGAAATATTCTGATAAACAAAATCAATATTTAGTTAACGATTTGTATATATATCGTTATCTAAAATTTTAACCAATCATTCAGCAATTCAATCAAATAGCCAGCACACAGCAATCATCATCATTTATCAGTTCTAATTATATGTTATAAAAATATGAATCGATAGAGTTGGTGATTTTTACTCACATTGGTAATTTATCATTGAATAACGATAATCGATCGTTGATTTGGATCCGACAATTTATTTTTCTATAAATTGTACCGAGCTCCAATTCACTCCCAGTCAGTTCCATGGTGTAGCCCTGGTCCATATGATTCCAACGGATCCGACTGTTCAAAATTCTGATATAGTATGACCGAGATATTGACATTTTTAGTTTATACACTCTTTCGTTTTAAAATAAACTTAATAAAATTCAGTTGGGCTTTACCATTTGAAACCGGCCCAACTACATATTAAATCCACGTTGGCCACTTTCCTTCTTCCTATATCGATCTGCTCATTCCTTCATTCTTCAGCAAAGCCATTAACGAGACTCACGTTGCTCAATCCCAAACAAAGACTCCACTAATCATAAAACCCATAACACCATTGTTCCTCTCTCTTTGAGTTCTTCACACCGATTACCACTTTCTACAATTCGATCTATCCTCATCTCCTCACTCCTCATTAATAGTCTGAGCTTGCAACCAAAGAACAGAATGTGTCACCTGCCCTTCACAGTATCTCGATCGACAGAAATTTCCATCTAACACCTAAAAACTTTGCAACTAGATAATATTCCACATCCTATACTCATATACGCACTCAACTTCTCGAATTAAAAACCCAAATGCAAGAATGCTTCAGCCCTAACTACTGCTATACATTTCCGCCCTCACAAGAGACTGTGTCGCACCCTTCAAAAGCATACGATATTGTAGATAACTGCTTCAGGAATCCAAATACATATATTTCCTAATTTATAGGAATTTATTTGATTTCTTTTGATTTTTAATCTCACTCTTTTCACTGTTTGTTTTTGCTGAAGGATGCGGCGCCTTCAATTTGACCAAAGAAGGTTTGGTTTAGGGTTAGAAGTGAGAGTTGTTATTTATAGGAGATTTTTATTACTTTTATATTCGATTATTATATTCAATTATAATCAACTGCTATTTTTATTTGTCCTTTAAAATTCTTGTAATCACACATGACATCCAAAAATCACGAAACTGGACATGCAGCTACATTTTGACATTACGGACCCAACGAAACTGGTTTCGTCGAATTTCGACTCCGTTTGCTCACACAGCGTATTTTTAACCGTCAAAATATCGACTTTTTTTCGCATTAAAAATCCGTACGGCCACACATTAACTTCAAAAATCACGAAACTTGAAATCTAATAATAATTTAATATTACGGATCCAACAAAATTAGTTTCGTTGAAAACGGAGTTCGTTTACAAAACTGGCTATTTTTAAAGCTTTAAATAAACCTATTTCAAATATAAATATATTTAAAAATAATTAAGTTAAATGTTTAAAAATAAATATTATCGTTTATATTCACAATAGAATATCATACAGCCCCAGAATATTCCTATATGAATTTCTAACTCGACATTTCAAAACCCAATTAAATTGATATTCGATTTATAATGAAATTCCCTTTATATATCGTTATAAATTATGTATGAATTCCATAGCGACTTTTCTAAAATTTGATTTGGACAAAAATCAAAAGCTACACGACGAAATCCTTATTTTTCTCTTCCATTAGAAAAATATACTTCACCAGCTCCGAACATTTCTTGTTTAATGGAAATCCGATTTAAAACAGACCTTGTATATTCAGTTGAAGTTCAAATCGCCAAATAACGAACTGTCGCGCCATTTCGAGCTCGAATTTAATTATAATATAATTATATGCTCAACTGCCGTTAATTAATTTTATTCATTATCGTAATTTAATTCTAAACTGAATTATATATTTTGAATTGTCCAATTCATACGATATTGCCATTTCAGCTAATTCTGATTATTTCAGAATTAAATATATTATTTTATTATTATATTAATTAAATATTCAGTATTATTTAATTAAACGACCATATAAATATCTAAACCATTATTTAAATAATTAAATAAATTAATTATTTAATCGTAAAAATATGGGACATTACATTCTTCTCCCCTTAAAATAATTTCGTCCTCGAAATTGCTTAGGTAGAAAACAAACCCTATTTACTGGGTTAAAATTATTTGTTTACTTCTTAAGTTCAGTTTCAACTGAACCAATTTAATTTCAATTAAATATTATTTAATTTTGACAAATGAAAATTTCTAAAATTTCTGAAAATTTTCTAATACCTTAACTTTCGAAAAATTTCGCCAATACCTCCTTTGTGCTGGTCAATCGGTACAACTACAACTCACCTCTCTGGGCCTTCTCCATCCCAAAAGAAAATCAAACAGCCAAGCGGCTTGCCAAATCGGCTCATTAATCTTATGCTTATACCAAATATAAACTTGTACCTTTTTGTCGGTCGTATCAACTTTATCACTGTCACATGTTATCAATCCAACATATACCAATGTCATCTCAACCAATTTCCAGTCAACATTTTTTCAACACAGCTATTCGCTTATATCCAAACCAAATCCCCTGCGTATACCAACCAAATTCCATTTCAAATTCCTATATCACCAATCCAATTTTTTCTCGATAACATTCTAATCCATTTCAAATCAATTACCACTGAACTGCCTTTATTTCAATTTCAAATTTGATTTCACAAATTTCTATTTAATTTGTTTTTATTTCAAACAATCTTTACCTGGGAGTTTCAAATAGCTTGGCCTTTCCAAAAATCAAATATCCTTTTCAGGAATTTCAATACAACTTGTTTTTCTCAAAACAATTCAAAAACAAAATCTTTGGTAGTAATCCGTCACTTAGAAACTCGAAAATGAACACTGATGATGTCCGGATCAACATCGGAATTTATTTTCCAGTGACCGAAGTAAGTTCAATACTATATCACTTTTCAAAATCACCTTTCTACATCTTCATTTTGAAATATATTTCAATATACCATTTACTACGCTTTAAAACAATTTAAAATCTCTCGGGATTTTAAAATTCTCATATATTTAATCCATATTCATTTACCAACACTTTTCCAATCTCCAGGGTTTTAATTCCAATTCTAATTTTAACTTCAGATTTAATTCATCTGATTTCATATGTATCTCTTATATGATTTCTGATTGGTTATTTATATAACCATTTCACATTTTATAATCTCATTCGATTATAATAACAACCAACACATCCTATATGATATAATAATTCCAATATATAGATTCATTTTATAACAAAATATATTTCGGGTAAAATTATTTCATTTACCCTCTTTTCAAAACATACGATGTCGGTTCATCGTATTCGAGTGTTTATAAACCCCTACCGATATAGTGGATCAAACTGATCGATCGGAACCTATAAACAACTCAATCAATAAATCTCCACAACATAAAATAATTTTATATTGAATAACAAATACGCGCTCATATATATACACTCAACTCGATCTAGGGTATTGCTGACCCCATCTCTACTGAATCACGCCACAGAGCCAATTTAATTACTTAACCTTCAGCTTTGATACCACTGTAACGACCCGGGAATTTCGCGATCCTGAGTAACCGACATAAACTCAATGTCGACTATCCAAGCATCGGAAACACCAGATAGTCCATAAAAGTAATTAGAGGGTGAGAATAGATAAGATAAAAACTTAGAATAGAAGAAGAAGAAGAACATACAACATCAGAGTAACACGAATCTCACAGCGGAATGAACAACATATAATAGACAACATATCTTCGAAATAAAATCAGTATATGTATACAGTAACATTATAAGAGTACAACACTTATAACACAACGGAAATAACAATAGCTATATAATCCTGAAGCGTCCTGCTCCAAGCTCCATCTAGTGTATCTGTAAAACCTGACTACTTGACTGCCCGTACAAATTTGGGCACCCAAGAGTTTAGGGAAAATAAAACAAAATAAACTTTGGGTCAGTCATGGGACTGGTGTGAGTAAAATAATTTAAAAACAGTTTGAGCAATTAAACGACATCTCATAAGACCACACCGTATAACGGAACGGATTTTCCCCTACGAGAATCCAAATCCATTTGATTTAACTTTCAATCATTTTGAAAGAAACAGTGATCTTTTATATCAAAACTCTTTTGATATTATAATAGTGTCTATCAACCACAATATAATAATCATCTAGCAGAAACGCTTTCATCTCACGTTCTACATATATAATATACAATCAAAACTACGAGCATTTATTGGATAATGGATTACCAAATATGACAAGGTATCGAACCACCTTCCGATAGTGTACCTCTAGAGAGGAATATACTGGGTTCAACAAGAACATCTTGCAACCTGGCCACACATGACCGACTACTCATTTCGCTTGAGTGTATCAAATGTATATCACAACGGTTGGGATCAGCAACCGTTTCCCTAATGGGACAACATCGAATAGATTAAAGAATGAAATGAATATCTCTAGATAGGTGATAATACACCCTAATTGGAAACCCACCACTTAGCCGTGCTGCCTGCCCGATTTTTGTCATTTCCCGGTTGTGAGGCTAGAGGCCACGTTTATCTCTGACAGATCATACAATTATTCACTTTGAATGTCACATCGTCATACCCGCCAAATCACAAATTGATTTTCCCAAATATAAAACGGGTATACAGCTAAGAGAAACAAATTCCTCTGCCACCAAACGTACATGCTTTTGAAGAGATCAACTTACGCGATCTATTAAATATACTCTGTCAGACATTCTTCCATACAGGTCATACTAGGACTGAACAAACCAAAGGTACTATTCTGTAAATAGGACAGCCCTTGCATAACTCGGTCTTCAATTATCTTCATCATATTTGATTCGCAATGCTAACGTCCATATGGAGAGGTTTTCAGATAATGAATCTGATCCCGGTCTCTCCGTATTGACAATGAAAAAATGGTCAAAAACTTCGATAGTCGGTGAGTAAACTATCAAAGAAAAACATGTGTGCAACAATGATATATTTCCAGATGGAAATTATATCGGTCAATCATCATTTAACATTTATCTCTTTAGTTCATTAATTTATTTATTTCCTGTTTCCATATATTCAACATTTCTTATTTTCTAAATTTAGAAAATATACATTATTAATCATTGGAAATCATTTCCATCTCTTTTTCACGTATCACTGTCATTCCAGTATTCTTTATCATCAAACATTTCATTTTCTAGGATTAGAAAATATCTCTGATTATATTTGGAAAATGTTTCCAAAACTCATTCATTGGATTTAAACAGATGTTTAAATAAAACATCGCTATGCCTACTCGAACCATTAACACTTATTAACTAAATTAAATTATCTCCTTCACTATCGAACCTTAACCATTCCTTAGTTAAAAACGAAGTCAATCAAGTTGGGGTATAACTACCTCTCAGACCTTAACTGAACACCATTTCTAACCTAGAAATAGACAAAGTTCACCCTTTAAATCTTTAAGAAACTTCCTTATGAAACTCTGGGATTCTATTTACGAATCCACTTCTTTATTGAAAAACATTGATTATAACTATAGCATTATAATCCCTATTTCTGAAATATCTAACTCCAAAATATAACTTGATTAACTAAAATCAGTTAACCCTAATTCCATTAACTTTAACTCGATTAACTTTAATTCATTAACTCTTATCACTCAACTCCTTTCGAATGAACTATATTCGATTAACTCCTTTCGAATAAACTATATTTGATAACTCCTTTAATTAACTCCTTTAACTCTGTTCGAATAAACTCTATTCGATTAACTCCTTTAAATCTATTCAAATAAACTATATTCGATAACTCCTTTAACTCTATTCGAATAAACTATATTTGATAACTCCTTTAACTCTATTCAAATAAACTATATTCGATAACTCCTTTAACTCTATTCGAATAAACTATATTCGATAACTCCTTTAACTCTATTCGATTAACTCCTTTAACTCTATTCGATCAATTCCTTTAACTATATTCGATAACTCCTTTAACTCTATTCGATTTACTCAAATCGATTAACTCTATTTGATTAATTCTAATTCGATCAACTCTATTCAATTAACTCTATTCAATTAACTCTATTCAATAACTCTAATCGATAACTCTAATTGATTTACTCTATTCGATTAACTCTAATCGATAACTCTAATTGATTAACACTATTCGATTAACTCTTATCGATAACTCTATTCACTTAACTCTATTCAATTAACTCTATCCTTTAACTCTAATCGATAACTCTTTTATATCTCATTAATTCCCTTTTATAATCCTATTTATTTTCCAAATAAATATTTCTTTTATAATTTTAATTATTTAACAAATAAATATTTCCTTTTCAATTCTGTTTGTAAATGTTTTACAAATATTTCCTTTTCAATTCTATTTGTAAATGTTTTACAAATATTTCCTTTTATAATTCTCTATATTTATTTTCTAAATAAATATTCCTTTTTATCTTTCTTTTTATTTTTCCAATATATATCTCTTTTCTTTTCTATTTGTTCAACAAATATTTCCTTTTCAATTCTATTTATTTAACAAATAAATATTTCCCTTTTCTTATAATCTCCTTTGATTTTATAATTATTTTCTTTTATAAAACCCTTTTCCTTTTATATATAAAATCCATTGATTTTATATAAATAATTTATTTTCAAAATACACTTTGAAAATCCCCTTTTCTACATCCTAGTATTTCTTACGGTATTTAAAATACCGGATAACAATGATCGACTTCATTCAAGCACACATAATCAACAACAGATTATATATCACATCATATATTACAATATATGAAAAGAACAGTATTATAAATATTGAGGAATCCAATTAGATCCCTCCAATCTGTTTTCCTGCATCCACAGATGTTACACAATATAATTCACATCGATATCACTTCAGTATGAAATATTCTGATAAACAGAATCAATATTTAGTTAACGATATATATATATATATATATATTGTTATCTAAAATTTTAACCAATCATTCAGCAATTCAATCAAACAGCTAGCACAAAACAATCATCATTATTTATCAATTCTAATTATACGTTATAAAAATATGAACTGATAGAGTTGGTGAGTTTTACTCATATTGGTAATTTATCGTTGAATAACGATAATCGATCGTTGATTTGGATCCGACAATTTATTTTTCTATAAATTGTACCAAGCTCCAATTCACTCCCAGTCAGTTCCATGGTGTAGCACTGGTCCATACGATCCCAACGGATCCGACCGTTCGAAATTCTGATATAGTATGACCGAGATATTGACATTTTAGTTTATACACTCTTTTATTTTAAAATAAACTTAATAAAATTCAGTTGGGCTTTACCATTCGAAACCGGCCCAACAACATATTAAATCCACGTTGGCCACTATCCTTCTTCCTCTATCGATCTGCTCATTCCTATATTCTTTAGCAAAGCCAGTAACGAGACTCACATTACTCAATCCGAAACAAAGACTCCACTAATCATAAACCCCATAAAACCATTGTTCCCCTCTCTTCGAGTTCTTCACACCGATTACCACTTTCTATAATTCGATCTATCCTCATCTCCTCGCTCCCCACAAATACTCTGAGCTCGCAACCAAAGAACAGAACACGTCACCTTCCCTTCACAGTATATCGATTGACAGAAATTTCCATCTAATACCCCAAAACTTTGCAACTAGATAATATTCCACATCCTATACTCATATACGCACTCAACTTCTCGAATTAAAAACCCAAATGCAAGAACGCATCAGCACCAACTACCGCTGTACATTTCCGTCCTCACAAGAGACTGTGTCGCACCCTTCAAAAGCATACAATATTGTAGATAACTGCTTCAGGAATTCAAATACATATATTTCCTTATTTATAGGAATTTATTTGATTTCTTTTGATTTTTAATCTCACTCTTTTCACTGTTTGTTTTTGCTGAAGGATGCAGCGCCTTCAATTTGACCAAAGAAGATTTGGTTTAGGGTTAGAAGTGAGAGTTGTTATTTATAGGAGATTTTTATTATTTTTATATTCGATTATTATATTCAATTATAATACTGCTATTTTTATTTGACCTTTAAAATTCTTGTAATCACACATTACATCCAAAAATCACAAAAATGGACATGCAGCTACAGTTCGACATTATGAACCCAACAAAATTAGTTTCGTCGAATTCCGACTCCGTTTGCTCACACAACGTATTTTTAACCGTCAAAATATCGACTGTTTTTCACATTAAAAATCCGTACGGCCACACACTGACTTCAAAAATCACGAAACTTGAAATCTAACAATAATTTAATATTATGTATCCAACATAATTAGTTTCGTCGAAAACGGAGTTCGTTTGCAAAACTGGCTATTTTTAAAGCTCTAAATAAACCCATTTTAAATATAAATATATTTAAAAATAATTAAATTAAATGTTTAAAAATAAATATTATCATATATATTCACAATAGAATATCTTACAGCCCCAGAATATTCCTATATGAATTTCTAGCTCGATATTTCAAATCCCAATTAAATCGATATTCGATTTATAATGAAATTCCCTTTTTATATCGTTATAAATTATATATGAATTCCATAGAGACTTTTCTAAAATTTGATTTGGACATAAATCAAAATCTACACGATAGAAAAATATACTTCACCAGCTCCGAACGTTTCTTGTTTCACGGAAATCCGATTTAAAACGGACCATGTATATTCAGTTGATGTTCAAATCGCCAAATAACGAACTGCCACGCCATTTCGAGCTCAAATTTAATTATCATATAATTATACGCTCAACTGTCGTTAATTAATTTTATTTGTTATCGTAATTTAATTCTAAGCTGAATTATATATTTTGAATTGTCCAATTCACACGATATTGCCATTTCAGCTAATTCTGATTATTTCAGAATTAAATATATTATTTAATTATTATATTAATTAAATATTCAATATTGTTTAATTAAACGACCATATAAATCTCTAAACCATTATTTAAATAATTAAATAAAATAATTATTTAACCGTAAAAATACGGGACATTACAGGCGTGGTCTTATGAGATATCGTTTATTTTATCAAACTGTTTTTAATTGTTTTACTCACAGCAGTCCCATGACTGACCCGGAGTTTATTTTGTTTTATTTTACCCTAAACTCTTGGGTGCCCAAATTTGTACGGGCAATCAAGTAGTCAGGTTTTATAGATATACTTAGAGAGCTTGGAGCAGGAGGCTTCAGGATTATATAGCTATTGTTTATTCTGTTGTGTTGTAAGTGTTGTACTCTTAAAATGTTACTCTATACATATACTGATTTTATTTCAAGGATATGTTATCTATTATATGTTATTCGTTCTGCTGTGAGATTCATGTTACTCTGATGTTGTATGTTCTTCTTCTTCTTCTATTCTAAGTTTCCATCTTATCTATTCTCACCCTCTATTTTCTTTCATTAACTATCTGGTATTTCAGATGCTTGAATAGTCAACATTGAGTTTATGTCGGTTACTCAAGATCGCGAAAACCCGGGTCGTTACACTTCTTTTCTCCAGAAATGACATTTTAAGAATTTTGCCTTAAGCTGGTGCACATGGAGAGATTTCAAAACCTCCCTCAAAAGTAGGGCATGCTCTTCCTCGTTCTTTGAGAAAATCAAGATGTCATCAACAAAGACCACAATGAACTTATTTAGAACGTGATAACCCCAAACTTCCACGGAGTGAAGGTAAGGAATAATCATTTGGAATACAACATAAATACAATAACACAGATCACAGATACAACATAGCATAGGAAATTCATAGAGTAACAACATCATAGCAGTGGAAATATAATGTCATCAACCACAGAAAGTCCACAGTCACAGAATTCTAAATTATTACATCAAGTTTGCAGAAAATGAAATAAGTTCCAACTCCAACTTAAACAACGTGAAATGAAACAAGTTTGATGTCTGGAATTAAAAAGAGAAAAATGCAATAGTAGCAAATGATAGATGTCTTCAAGCTCCAAGTCATCACCTCTCCACGAAAGCAAATCCAAGAAAGATAATAAGCAGCTCCAAAGACAAGACTCCAACCAAAGGATGAACCTGTTTACTTGGCTGCCCATGTAGAAAGGAGGGCACCCGAGTTTGCAAAAAGGTGGAAACAAACAACGGGTCAGTCGTGGGACTAGTTTGAGAATTCTTAACTAATTTAACTACCAGTAATAAGGCAAATCCAAGGACCACGCTGCAATCGCGGACGGGTTTACTCCAATGGATTGCCGTGCATAATTTAAAGTGTCATAACAATAGTAAATAAATCATAAAATAACGCAATGCTTTTGAAAATGGAATCACCATAAGACCCAAGTCCCATCACACAATGCAACGCAAACCAGAGGATAGGGTTTTACCTTATGATGATTAAACATGCTAAATACGGTAAATACGAATCTAATATTGTTATTAGTGTATATGAAAACATTTCAAAATAAATGTATCAATCCTAGGACACATAGATACCATAATACTATGCTTCCTTACTAGTAATACAATCAAATTCGTAGGGTCGTATTTGGATTTTTGGTTTCCATCATGAGTCAAGGCTAGGGAGGAGCTCCTTACCGATTCGAGACACTCTAGCTAATGCCCCAGGATCCCCCGTAGTGAACCCTTGGATAACTGCAGGGCCGGTCCACACATACAGCTTCGTGGATTGGCAATTCCTGAACACACGCTTCCCGATCCTATAGGACCTATCATCCGAGGCGCCTCATTCCATCATCCACATAAGTAAAATATCAGCCAGTTTAAGCACCGACACTGCTTCTAGCTAGAAAGAAATGTGCTGCTCTCCCTGCGTTCCCTTTTCCCGTTTTAGACTCCACCGGGTTGTGAGGCTCGTGAAGTTACGTAATACACAAAGCTATGCCTATTCAAGCTGTGCTTTGATTGTCACCACAAGGTTCTGCTTTTCAACAAGAAACCTTGATCGTTGCATCTTAGTATGCCACACGGTCATTCCATATCACGCAACCAATCCTTTACCGAAACATATGAAAGGGATTTAAGAAAGAGAATAAATTCTCCGCCACCAAACATTCATGCATTCGACAGAAAATTAATAACATGATATTTAACAGAGTACGATGTCAGACACACAATCCATTTATTAGCTTATGCTCTGGGTCTGAGCGAAAACCAAACCCGTGAAATCAACACGTACGTTTGGGCAATGACCATGACCCTTGAATTGGGAGCAAGTCAAATCAGGGCCTCGATCGTTGTCCTCTCGATGGAAGATTCACGGTCTTCATACACCGTCTTCATACTTCAATTTTTAGCGTCGTTTGATTATTTGGAATGTGAGAACTCGGACTTTCCAAATAATCCTCGTATATATATACATATTTAAAATCCTTCCTATTCGTTAATATCATTTTATAACGATTACTTCCTATCTTAATTATTTAAAATAATTAAATTTTATATAACGACGCCTTGAGTCAATGGGCGACTATGGCGCTGCATTCAACTAATTTTGATTTTCACATTTCTCGAGATCTAACTGTTGGTTTTTAACATATTTTATATCGTTAAAAAGATTTTTCCATGACGGTCCTAATGGTTCCAGTTTTGGGAAAATCCGACGGTCGGATCTTTTGGTATAGTCGTTTAAAGGTACGGTTTCAAAACGCGAACTACCGCGCTCCATTCGTTTAATTTTAGTTATATTTATATATATAAATATAATCGTGATAACGTCGTTTGATTTAAACAACGCTCTAAACAACTACCGATCCTCATTAAATTTTAATTCATTTGAAAATGAAGATAATATTACAGCATCCTAAATTCATTCTTTACTTACATTAAAAATGGAAATTCCATCCTTTTCATTTACATGTAAAAATGTAAATTTAATTCCTATGTAAATTCCTATTTTCTATTTACATGTAAAAATGTAAATATTGATACATTGCAAAATCCTACTTTTAACTTACATATAAAAATGTAAATTTAATTTCAATGTAAATTCATCTTAATTACATAATAAAAATGTAATATATTTGCAGTGTGAATCCTATTCTAAATTTACATATAAAAATGTAAATTTAATTACAATGCAAATTTTACTTTCTATTTACATTATAAAAATGTAATTTTAATTACAATGCAAACTCAACTTCTTATTTACATTATAAAAATGTAATTTTTAATTACAATGGAAACTCTACTTCTTATTTACATTATAAAAATGTAATTTTTAATTACAATGCAAACTCTACTTCTTATTTACATTATAAAAATGTAATTTTTAATTACAATGAAAACTCTACTTATTATTTACATTATAAAAATGTAATTTTTAATTACAATGCAAACTCTACTTCTTATTTACATTATAAAAATGTAATTTTTAATTACAATGCAAAATCTACTTGTTATTTACATTATAAAAATGTAAATTTTAATTACAATGCAAACTCTACTTCTTATTTACATTATAAAAATGTAATTTTTAATTACAATGCAAACTCTACTTCTTATTTACATTATAAAAATGTAATTTTAATTACAATGCAAACTCTACTTCTTATTTACATTATAAAAATCTAATTTTTAATTACAATGTAAATCCTATTTCTAATTACACATAAAGATGTAATTTTTAATTACAATGTAAATCCTATTCTAATACATATAAAGATGCAATTTTTCCATACGTGGTAAATTCAAATTTTAATCACATTAAAAATAATGTAATTTTCATGCGGTGAAAATTCTTATTTTTATTTACATTAATAAAAATGTAAATTTTCATACGGTGTAAATCATGTCTTAATTTACATTATAAATGTAAATTTCATACGGTGTAAATTCCTACTTTATTTACATTAATAAAAATGTAAATTTTCATTACGTGTCACATTCCTTCTTTTATTTATATGTAAAAATTGGAATTTTACCTACTATGTAAATTCCCCTTTTTACTTACGTAATAGAAATGAATTTTTTCTTACTATGCAAATCCTCGTCTTTAGTCCACATATAAAATGTTAATTTTTATTCTCTATGCAATTTTCTCATTCTTATTTTAAAAAAAAATGATTTCTTTTCATCTTTCAAATCTCATTCATAGCTACATAGAAAAATTTAACTTTTATTTGCATTGCAAATCTCATGATTTTAGTTGCATAGAAAAATGTACTTTTTATCTTCATAGCCAATTGCATATCATAGTTTCAAATAAAATAAAATAAAAGTAATTTTATCATACGGTGTAAATTCATATTTTAATTACATATAAAAATGTAATTTTCATCATACGGTGTAAATTCATATTTTAATTACATAGAAAAATGTAAATTTTCATCATACGGTGTAAATTCATATTTTAATTACATAGAAAAATGTAATTTTCATCATACGGTGTAAATTCATATTTTAATTACATAGAAAAATGTAAATTTTCATCATACGGTGTAAATTCATATTTTAATTACATAGAAAAATGTAATTTTTCATCATACGGTGTAAATTCATATTGACATATGGTTCGTGAATATCAACAAATCCATGATTGACAAGATTAACAAATAAATGATCCTAATAAATCACCAAACTTAGATCTAATACTAAAATTTTCAGATCTAATATCATAACATCACAAACAATTCAGATCCATAACTTATAATAACATCCATCGCAGATTTATTTATATTTGCCATTCAAACTCACATAATGCAAGAATAATAATTAAATTAATTAAATTAAATTAAAAATAACATTGCTTGGATTTGAAATGAAGGTCCAAACTCAATCAGATCTCGTGTTCGAAGTCACGGCGGTTTCGGATCTGAAAGATTTCAATTTGAAGTTCATATGTATAAATTAGAAAACAACTTTTAACAACTGTCACTATGACATTTAAAAGCGTCGCAAAATCTGAGTTATTCATATCTTAAAATTCAGTTTTTGTTCAAATTTTTGATTCGAGAATTCGCGAGCTGTAGTTGATAGTTTCAGGAACGGTTTGTTGGAGGTCGAAGGGGGTGGAGAGGCGGATGTTCGCCAGAAAAAGGGGGGTGCGGCGGCTCGTGGGTGGCGCGGTGGGCCGGCGTTCGGCCGGACTTCGCGGAGGTGGTGGAGGCGGCTCTGGCAACGAGGGGTGCTGAATTTGGTATGGATTCGAAGAGCACGAGAAACTCTTCGAAAACTTTTACTACGGCGTTTCTGAAATTGAGTGAGGAGGGAGAAATCGGAGGATGAAATTTTGATGAGTTATGGGTTTGGCGGCGTGAAAAGCATCGGGGAAGAAAGGTACTATACACGCATATTTATACGTGTATTCAAAGGTATTTTTTATTTAATTTATTTAATTCCGGAAAATTGGGATTTTTAGTCCGAACTCCGATTCGCGCTCAACGACTGTCGAGCAATAGGTTTTGACGCCTTCTGAACGCAATGGCGCTATTGCCGAAGTCCAATTCTGAAGTTAAAAACATGTTTCTTTTATTTTTAAAATAAATCTTTTATTTTTAATTCGAACGTACTTTCTAATTTTACCGGGGTCACATACGAACTCAGAAAAATGCGGAAAAATTATTTTTGGCTATGTTTTGACGATACGGTCCTAACAAAACTAATTTCGTCGAATTCTGAGATCGTTTGAAAAATGGCCATTTTCTGGTCGATCCAATTTAATTGTAATTGACCAAAACACATTTTCCTTTGCCACGCTCACATATTAACTTCAAAAATCATGAAATTTGAAACCTAGCCATAATTTGACATCCCGGATCCAACAAAAGTGGTTTCGTCGAATTCCGAGGCCGTATGCAAAATGTCTATTTTCAAGGGCGATATATTCTCTATAGCGACATTTCTGAAAATTCATTTGGCCATAACTTTTGATTCCCGCTATGAAACTTCGATTTTTCAGATTCGTTAGAAAGATATTCATTAACTGATTTACATATTTTTCGTTTCACCAAAATCCGGTTAATTCTGCATTCTGTGTAGTCAGTCAAAGTTCAAGTTTGACTTTTTAAACTACCGTCCTTTTTCTAATTCCTTTAATAATTGAATTAAATATATTCGTAGTAAGTCCAATCAAAATAAATTTCTAGTCATTTTTATTTAAAATAATTCATTTCAACTATTTAAACACCTTTAAAATCTCTAAAATGAAAATTTTAAATTGGCCCCAAATTTCGGGTTGTTACATAGAAACTCCCGGAACACCCTACTCATTAGATCAACAGAATAGGGGGTGCATTTGTCAACCCAAATGGCATGACGAGTCACTCAAAGAAACCATCTGGAGTTCTAAAAGTGGTCTTGTCTATACTGTCCTCAGCCACCCTCAACTGATGAAACCCCATGGACAAATCTAACTGAGAGAAAACAAATGCACCAACAAGATGGTCAAATAAACCATCTATCCTCAGAAGTGGGTGCCTATTCTTCTTAGTAAGTTTATTCAACTCTCTGTAATTCACGCATAAGCGAAGCAAACCATGTGCCTTTATGGCGAATACTACTGGAGCACCCAATTCAAATATGCTTCGCCTAAAAAATCTTCTCTCAAGTAGCTCCCCTACTTGCTTGCTAAGATCCTTCCTTTCTCTTGGAGCCATGTG
This sequence comes from Allium sativum, assembly GCA_030737875.1. Classification (NCBI taxonomy): domain Eukaryota; kingdom Viridiplantae; phylum Streptophyta; class Magnoliopsida; order Asparagales; family Amaryllidaceae; genus Allium; species Allium sativum. The sequence goes on along the minus strand of CM060919.1, from coordinate 789,587,797 downwards.
GCGCACATGCAATGCAACTGGCTTTGCATTGTCCGTCAAGTGTATAAAGAAATCAATCTCGCACCTCGGAGGTAAGCCGCGAACCTCCTCGAAAACATCAGGATGCTCACAGACTACTGGCATAGATCGTAGATCATCGATAGATGCATCAAGAAACTCTAGGAAACTAAGCATGACAGACTCCTTAGGGTCACAAGAAATTTCGAGGGTCCTCCCATGGCAAGTCAAAGTCTAACGACCCTCCTCTCACAATCTAGAATTGCACCATACATGGCTAGCCAACCCATCCCTAGAATCAAACCATAGTCCATGAAACCAAGCACATATGCGTCACACTCAAACTCGACGCCCAACATAGATATTCTCAAACCTGGCAAATCATAGATAGATGAGTTGTACCACCAATGGGGTTTGAGACAGCAACGGGATCCAAAACCATACTAGTACTAAGGTATAAATACTCAACCATAGAATAAGATATAAATGAATGCGAAGCGTCCAAATCAAAAAGAGTTCTAATAGGATGATTGGAATGAGAAATCAAACCTTTAACGGAAACTTTCCTACCTCTATTTGGTGCACCGACCACGAGAGCATGCACCTGCCCTCCCGAAGATCCTGTCCTTTGACCTTATCCTTGCTTCTTTGGGCACTCCTTAGAAAAGTGTCCGACCTCACCATAATTGAATCAAGCATTTTTCCTCCTTTTGCAGTCTTTGACCAAATGACCCTCACATCCACAATTATGGCATTTCCTCTTATCTTTAGCCTTGTCATTCTTTATGCCCTTCTTTTTTTTGTTGACCTTTCTTAGGCCACACTTTCTTATTTTGTGTTTCCTCAACCTTAGCTTCTTTCTTTTCACCTTTATCTTCCTCATGCATTAATGTCATATCAATGAGTTTCTCAAAAGTTTCTCCTATCAGAATATAAGACATAGCCAACCCATGGAGGGGTTAATTCAATCCTCTAGCAAACCTCAAGGCTTTCTTGTGCGGGGTATTCATTAGCTCCAAACCAAATCTCGCCAACGGATTGTATTTATTAACATACTGTTTCACAGACATGCTTCCTTGCTTAAGCGCCAAAAACCTTTCCATTTGCATACTTTCCTCGGCTTGAGTAAGAAACTCATTTCGAATCTCTCTCGGAAATCATCCCAAGTCTCCATTGGACGCCCTGCTTGCGACACTTACCACTAGAATGAAGCCTCATCTTTCAGCTGCCAAACGACTAACTGAATCTTCCTACGATCGTCAACTTCAAAAATTCCAAACAAATCCTCCGTCTCTTTAAGCCAATTCCTTGCTTCTACAAAAGTCTTAGTTCCTCAGAATGGCTTTCCTCTCATAACACAGAAATCCTTGCATATCTTAGAGAAATTATCAACATGCGTAGGAGGAGGAGGAGGAACAACGGGTGCAGCTGGGGGAGAGGCGTCTACTTGACCTCCGGCAGGCGCCGTGGTCTCAAGATACCTACGGAACCAACCCAGTGTCATAACGCCCTTAGGAGTATTAGGTTCCCCAGGCATGCTGAAAAGGAAAAAGGATTCAAACAAAGAATCGGAAAATATTACATATGACTTTGGAGATTTTTTTTTTCAAACTAGACTTTTCTTTTGAAACCTTTTTGAAAACAATTTTCAAAATCTTTTATCCGATCTGGTAACCTGGCTCTAATACCAAGTGTGACACCATACGTCCGTTAATGTCACTCCTTAAGAGAATGCATTAAGTTTCGTGAAGCGTTATAGGTAAACAGAAACAAAAATATTACAAGATAGATATAAAATAACAGCGGAATTTAAAGCTTTATTAAGCAGAAATCATCGTGGTTCAAAACATAGTTACGTCATAAGTCTGAAATACATAAAACCCAGTACATCAACTTAAAACTTCTGTCTATTACTAAAATCATCAGAGTACAATAATAAAAGAAGCATAATCCCCAAAATATAGCCATAGTAGAGAAGATACTAAATTAATCAATACATTTAAGCCGCTCCAAGCAGAACGAAAGAAGAATCATGGTCGAGCCTGAGTATTCCCACCCTGAGAACCTTGGGGAGAGGAACAAAAGAGAAAAAAAGGAAACAAAATAGGCTGGACATAAAGTATGGCGAGTCCATTTACTTTTAGCATATAAATAAGTAAAAGCATCATGACAGGCATATAAGTTGGATAAGAGAGGTACACTATATAAGGCATGTATGACAAGGTAAACAGGATAAAACAAAATAGAATATATTGTGCTTCTCTAACACTATTCTCTGCACCAATACCAGTATAACCGAAACAAGATGATCCCAACAAGTGAAAGGTGGCAGACTTAGGTGTACTTCTAGTGAGGGGTTTTACCCATACAATAACAGGTTGCCCAACAGTACTGACGGGTGTTACCCCCAAGGATAATAACGGGATCCTAGACAAGCGAGACTAGATGTACCCTAATTATTACCCCAATCGATCGGCTCACTAACTCCGTAGAACTCGTACTGGTCCCACAGTATGATGTATCACTTCCTAAAGTGGCAACTCCATTATTTCCAAGATGCACGGCTATACCTATTGATGTCACTGCGTCTTATTTTCCCGAGCAGGTGGACCCATGCATGCACATGACCCCGATGGAACACGCCGTTAGAAACCTTTACCTAAGCAATCTCTTATAATCAGCTCAGTAAGCGTGCCCTGACCCCGAACTAGTTTGGGGTTCCCCGTTTGATACCGATATAGGTTACTGACTAATAGGGGCCCTACACACCAGATGTTACAAGCTTCCACCTAGGATTGCATCCCCACTGCTAGGATTTCAACAGGTTAGGCCTGCTAGTTTAACAAGATCGCATAACTCCAACATGTTAAGTTTGTCCGGTTTATATGTATATCCCATCCCACATATTTAACAAGAATAACTTAACCCTCCCACTGATTCAAGCAAGTCTACTTAACTTTACTCAAGTTAACAGGTTCATGTAATCCTTATGGATTCAAACAGGTTAAGTATTACAAGTTCATCACCATTCATTCATTTATGGTTATAACGCACTAGACCTCCCACATTAAGTCTACCACTTGTGGATGTTGGATATGCCAGTTGGGTCTGGGCAGTATTCTTCCACAATTCAAACTTAACCTCGTGTCTTAGCACCGTCACATGTACGTTTATGCACTTGGACCCCTCACATTTGATTCACCACTTATGGTCGCTGGATATACCGGGCGGTTCCGAGCAGACTTCTACCATAAGTGTAATATAACCTCGTGTCTAAGCATGGTTACAGTTTCTAATTAATGTAAATCTAGGCATTTTCATTATTAACCAATTTTCATGTTCATTATGCCCCCAAATCCCCGTTCGATATATGGTACAAGTTATGCCCCAGATTAAGATATAGATTATGCCCCCAAATCCCAAGTTTTGGCTCAAGATCCAAATAATGCCCAAAATTCCCAATCATGTTTTATAATATGAATTATGCCCAAAATTAATCATTCCCAATCATTCCCAGTCGTTCCCAATTTCGTACGTTTGCATATTCCAGCAATAGGCCTAGGCTCGAAGGTAGCCTAGATATAAAAACAAAAAGGGAAAGAAGGAGAGAAGAGAACACGAATAGGCATAGTAAATAAAACTGGCTTAAGATGACATAATTAGGCAAACTAGCATAATAGGCAAAAGGTGACATGATTAGACAGACTAGCATAAAAGGCATATGGTGACATGATAAGGCAAACTAACATAATAGGTATACGATGACATGATTAGCAAACTAACAAAATAGGGATATCATAAACAGGCATGATGAGATCTAAACGGTGAATTAGATATACAAATAATGGCAGATCTGATATGATTTTAAATAGTCACAGGCTTAGATCCAATTCGTAGAAATGTCAAGATAACTTTTAAGTGTTTACATCTAAAAATATCATAGACTCACTGTGATTGGATCTAAAAGAATAGAGAATTAATCGTAGATGATGTAGCACAGATCTCTGAATACGTATAATTTGCTATTGAAGAAGAATAGGCTAGATCAAACTGAGTTGGGATAGCACCTCATTGTCTTGTGACGAGCAAGAATTTCGCTCGGTCCGAACCAGTCGCTAAACCGACCCAGACCGTTCGAAACGCCCTATCGTTTGAGAACACGACAAAACAGAACGCATACAAAAGAACATTTCACGGTATATTACAACAATGCATCAGATTACAAGAATATACAGAGTAAAAACAAATAAATATTACACAGAAATATCAGAGATTTAAATTACATTTAAATACATCGCAGCGGAAAATAATACAATACGCAACTAGAATGAGATATACGGATACAAAGCTTTCCGGATATCGTTCCAGCTGTAAAACAGGATCCTGTGAATATAAATCTGCAAAACCAAAACTACTAGCTGCCCGTGTCAAAATAAGGGCACCCAGAGTTTAGGTTAAAACAATAAACTCCAGGTCAGTCATGTGACTGGTGTGAGAACTAAAACAGTTTTTAATCTTTGTTTTTAAAGTTAGGTAAATCAAGGGACCACGCCGTATAACACGGAACGGGTTTCCTCCCAAGAATACCAGTGCATAAAACAAACAGCGCAATGCTAAATAAAGAAAAATGAAGCTATTATAAGACCCAGGTCCCATCACACAATGCAACGCAAGCCGGGGGATAGGGTTTTTACCTTATAATAGCCAAAGAATGCTTGATACGTTTAAAACAGATTATTTGATACTATAATAAGTGCATAGTGTATAAAACAACTTCAAATCATAAGTATCAATCATAGGCGGCATGAATGCCCCATACCACTATGTCGCCATATATAGGTTTACAAATAAAACCGCAAATGTCACGTATTTGGAAATTGGATTTCCGTCTGTGAACCGAGGCCAGGGATCGTCCTCTACCGATTCGAGACTGTCTAGCCCGAGCCTCAGGAACAGCCGCAACTGCCCCATGGAGCGACAGGGCCGGTCCACCGATGTGGATTATTATGCCTGAACACTACGTCTCCCCACCCTATGGGGTGTAAGTCTGGTCCGTCAGCCGACCAGAATGCATCGGCCGAAACCGATATAACCGAGGCGCCTCGCAACAGCAACAACCACATAAGTCAAACTCGTCAGGGCGTGTAAAACCACTGACGCCACTTCTAGCTAGAAAGAAACGCATGCCCTCCCTGAGGTCCGTCTCCCGTTTTTGGTTCACAACCGGGGTGCGAGGCTCGCGAATTCACGTTACACAAAGCTGTGCCACACAGGCTGTGCTTTGATCATCACCACAAGACTTTGCTTTTCAATAGAAGCCTCGATCAATTGCCACTTAGGCATGCCACACAGGCAATTCACTCCATGCGTTTGATATCCATCAATATATAACCCCTGAGCTCGTTCGTCTCAGAGAAGGGCGTTAAGCAAGAGAATAAATTCTCCGCCGCCAAACAGATATATATTTAATAGAGATCAATCACACAGACTAAAATCCAATGTCAGACACACAGTCCATTTACAAGTCCGTTCTGGGCCTGAACGAAACCGGAGGCACCTAGTACCCCGCATATCCATCGATCTCCAAGTACGTCTGGACGATCACCAACTGTTTCCATCTTCTTGGGTGTACAGCCCAATCAAGATCATCAGTTATCACCCAAACGACGTGAAGACTTCCGGTCTTCGACCACCGTCTTCATCTTCGACACCACGTCGAATCAGTTATTCAGAATGGGATAAACCCGGTCTTTCTGAATAACTCGCGTATATATTATAAAAGTGTTACACAAACACAACATACGCCTCATTCCCATTTCAGAATATTCTTTTATTCACAAAATCACATTCTCAGGGAAATGTTCCCATTAATTTTATCCAAGATAAATTCTTCTAAATTTATTCTTTAATCTCCTTTGAATATCAATTCAAACTAGTCGGGATTAGCGAACCACACCGAAGTAATCATTTATTTTATTTCCCAATCCCAACCTATTCATCCCATGAAGTAAAACTGGTTATACTTCATATCTAACACCACGGTGTTATCGGTAAATTCAATTACCATTTCACGTTCAAATCTAATTAAAGATTTAACTATCGCCTGGAGCAAAACTGGTGATACTCCATTCTCGATCCTTTCAATCTAATTAAAGATTCATTAAAACTCCACTTAGTTTTAATCGTTAACTGGGTTAAAGAATCAGTGTCATTTAAAACACAGTTCACGATAAACCCAAAATCACATTCATTAATTATCGGGTTAAAGAACGAGTGTTATTTAAAACACTGTTCGCGATAAACCCAAAAATCAATACCAATTCAATTCCAATTAAATATCATTTAATTAGTACACTTCATTAAATCTAAATAAAAAGATTTAATCTTTTCTCAACTGGGTTCAAGAACAGTGTTAGTGAAGACACCATTCACGACAAACCCAAATCACATTCGATATTCAATATAAGGCTCTGAATAGAAAATATATCGGCTTATATTCAATATCAAATTCTACGATTAACAAATGTCGTATTGGAAATAACGATGTAAATATATATCTTTCAAATTTCCATAACAACATCTGTATAATCACGAATTCCAACATCGAAATATTCCGAAGACAATTTCGATTCAAATCCACTCCAATGCAATCATTGGAAATTTTGGTTATTTTTAAAACCCCTTTCAAATTCAATTTATTTATTTAAAAATAAATAGAAATATAATTCTAGTTCAAAACTAGTTCATTTTGATAAAAATCTATTTTTATCTTTTCAAATATGGAGTTTTTCATCCCAAATCTTCACAAATCATTTCTTATGATTTTACACAAATTATTACTATTTTTAATAATTTTATCAAGGCCCGTACAGTCGATTTCCATCAATGCCATCGAACTGCACTTACAACGACCTTTTTCTAATTTGATTTGGACATAATTCCAAATCCAACCGTTAGATTTCAAATTTCTAATATTCGTTAGAAAGCTCTTTTCGATACGAACCCAACGGTTCCGGTTTCAGGAGAATCCGACGGTCGGATCTCCCGTAATGTCCGTTTGAAATAAATGGTCGAAATTCGAGAACTGCCGCGGCGCGGCGCGTTCTCTTCAGGCCATTCTATTATATATATAATATATATAATATATATTTCGTCGATTTCTATTTAAAACGAATTATATAAATAGTTTTAAAATTCGTTTCAAAAGCAATTTCAACTTCCATTTCAATTCAAATCACAATTGAATTCTTCTTTATAAATTCGTTTTAAAATTCATTTCTATTCAATTCAAATTTCAATTTGAATTCATTTCAATTCAATTCATTTCGAAATCGTTTTCAATTCAATTCATTTCGAAATCGTTTTCAATTCAATTCATTTCGAAATCGTTTTCAATTCAATTCATTTCGAAATCGTTTAAAATCGATATAAATATCGTTCACGACAAAATGGCGTCAATCTAATCATCACGGCTTCACATATTTCTATTTTCAAATATTCTATTTCAAATATTTCCTATTATCAACATATTTGTTATTATCAAAATATTCTTTATTTTCACGATTGGAATGAGGCCCAATCAATTACCATATAAAGTTAATTATATGGATTTTCATACAACACATGTATATAATAGCAACGATAAATAATCAACCCTCAACCAAAGTGCACTATACTGTATAAGCATCAAATATAGATATCTAATGCTTATAACAGCCTGTCAATCAATCGATTGACATATTCAATCAATCAGGATGAGTGAACTGCATATTTCATCCCAACACCCGTGTGGGGTTTCAAACAATCAAACAAATATTTTATTTGTGCAGTTGGGCGATGTGTAAAATTTATCGACCCAATCAATGTCAGTCAAATCAGTGTACATAAACAAACCGTCTGGTTTGTAAATGAATATTTTATTTATCCGCATTCACGTTAAAAAATTATATTTTTAACGATAAAACATTTTATTTCAACATATGAATTTCTATCCAGTTCATTCTTTAAATAAAATGATATTTTATTTTTCTAACTTATTTTAGAAAATTTCGGCGGCATAACGGCACGATACTAGAAACGGGACGAGGCCTAGCCTTATCCCCGGTCTAGTGAAGGCCCACGCCATTCACACATCAATCAAATCAATTTCATCTCACCAAACAATTCAATTCAAACAAATAATTCCACTAATCTATGCAACCAAACAAACAAGTCCATGGTCTGTGGACGATTGTGTCGGGTGCTACTAAGCACCGTCTGCATCCTAGTATATATATATAACTAGAGAAATAAATTGAAAGGTGAGAAATTCTCACATATAGCTATCCAATCTCCACGGCTCTTCATTGATAGAAATCTTCATCGTTATCCCATCCTCGTCATCTTCGTTGCCCGTAGTCACTATATATATAAAAATCACATTTTTATATTCTCTATTACATAAAAATCATATTTTTATCGCTAATTTCATATTGTGAAAATAGAATTTTCATCGCTATTTCATATTTGTAAAAATAGAATTTTCCCTTCGTTATACTTTATATAAAAATTGAATCTTTACCATGTTATTCAATATATAAAAATCGAATTTTTACAACGGTGTTCAATATATAAAAATCGAATTTTTACTACGGTGTTCAATATATAAAAATCGAATTTTTACTTCGCTATACAATATATAAAAATCCCATAGATTTCGCCTTTATAAAAATATAGACTTCGCCTTTATAAAAATATAGACTTCGCCTTTATAAAAATATGAAGTTTTCTCCTTTATAAAAATAAAGTTTTCTCCTTATAAAAATCACCACTTTATCTCAACGTATATAAAATAAAAATCAGATTTTTATTTCGTTACATACACAAAGATGATATCTTTATATTCTCCATCCTATAAAGATTATATTTTTAATACTTTAAAAATATAAAAATCATATTTTTAATATTCTTATATAGTAAAGACTATATTTTTAATTCTTTAAAAATATAAAAACTATATTTTTATCACTTTACAAAATAAAGTAAAAATCAGTTTTAAAAATAAAGTAAAAATCAGTTTTAAAAATAAAGTAAAAATCAGTTTTAAAAATAAAGTAAAAATCAGTTTTAAAAATAAAGTAAAAATCAGTTTTGAAAATAAAGTAAAAATCAGTTTTAAAAATAAAGTAAAAATCAGTTTTAAAAATAAAGTAAAAATCAGTTTTAAAAATAAAGTAAATACTTACAGTTCGAAGGGGGGGAGGGTCTTTGTCGCGATCCGACTTCGAGGAGGGGGGGGGGGGGTTCACCACCATCGGAGGGGCTTCGGGTGGCTCTGGGTCTCGGCGGCTCGGTTGGATGCGGGTTTTGGGGGGGGGGAGGGGGCTGCTGTCGCGATTGCTGAAACTGGGGGGGTCTTCGTCGAGGCGGCGGCGATGCTTAGGGTTAGGGGGGGGGGTCGCGGGGGTTTTTCGATGGTCGTGGGAGGAGGAGCGATAGGGGAAGGAGAAGAAGCGGAGGGGGGAGAAGAAACGGAGGCGTCGGTGGTCACCTGAGGGGAAGCGGCGGCGAGCTTGGGCGGCGCTCCGCCTTTTTCTTTTTTTCTATTTCTTTCTGTTAAACGAAAACGGGGGGGGGGGGGGGGGGCAAAGGTTATAGGGAGAGAGAATATATTTTATTTTTATTTTTTTATTTTATTATTTAATTATTAAAAAGTTGACTTTTACATACGACCTCTAAACGGGGTCCACCGCCTGTCGTCCATAGCGTTTTACCCCCATTCTGAACACAATGGGATATGTATCGTCAGCTGATTCGGCTGTTACAATCAGTTTCCATTAAATTTACTTTTAAATCACTATATTGAATTCTAAACGTACATTTCAAATCACCGGGGTCACATACTAACTTTAAAAATTCTAGAAAAATATTTTCTAGCTTCGAATTGACTATACGGTCCTAACAAAACTAGTTTCGTCAAATTCTGAGGCCGTTTGAAAAATGGCCAATTTCCAGTCGATTAAAATCAACTGAAAATGGTCAAACGCATTTTCCTTTGCCACGCTCACATATTGATTCGAAAAATTATGAAATTTGGAATCTAGCAATAACTTGACACCACGGACCCAACAAAACTGGTTTCGTCGAAATCCGAGGTCGTTTGCAAAATGTCCATTTTTAAGGGCCTGAATTCCATAGCGACTATTCAGAATTTTCAACTGGACATATCTTTTGATTCCCGCTATGAAAATTTGATTATTCGGATTCGTTGGAAAGATATTATCAATTAGATCCCATTATTTTTGGTTTCACTAAAATCCGGATTGTTTTGCACCCGGTACATTCAATTGAAGTTTGAAATCGAATTATCGAACTACCGCGCCATTTTCAATTCCTTTTATAATTATAAATAATTATTTATATTCTAACGATGATGTATATAAATATATATATGTCGAATTCTATTCAAAATAAATTTTCTCGTCGATATTATTTAAAATAATCTATTTTAAATATTCAAAATTCGCTAAAATTGCCAAAATAAAAATTTTAAACTGGCCCAGAATTTCCGGGTTGTTAGAATCTCCCCCACTTAAAACTTTTCGTCCCCGAAAAGGAACAAAGTCGAAAGTGGTTTGATCATTCAACTCTACGCTTGACCTGGCTTACATTTTCCAACTTTTCAGTTTCTGAAAATTTTCAAAATTTCAAAAATTTGGCTAACACCCTAAATTTTCGAAAAATTTCGCCATAACCTCCCCTGCACCGGGAGCATCGGGGAATTTCAAATAGCTTCCCCGGTCCTTCAGATCTCAAAAAGAAAAAGAAAAAGCCAAGCGGCTAGCCAATAGGCTCACAAAATCATCATCACCCAAACAAAACAGGAAATTATGTAGTAAACATGTACCTATTTGTCGGGCAAACAAATTTTATTCTCTGCTCTAGCCTCCTTGCTATGACCTGTTCAATGATATATATGTATATGCAAGCAAATGCAACCAATTTTCAATATAATTCAATATTTGGTTCAATTAGGCTAAATGGCTAAAAATTAGCAAACAAATAAATAAACAACACAAACATCAATCAATTAGTGAATTATCATTTGAAATTCATAACTTTGATATATAGTCAAAAATCAGATTTTTGATGCCAAATCACAACAATAGGCCCTATCTAATTTTGGTTCTCACACCAGTCAATAGGAAATATATAGAAAGCCCACTTTCGTCACTCGAACATAAATTCTAATGATGGAGCTCCATCATCAAAATCATCTCCGGGCGATTAGAGTGTAATTCTATATCCATCCAGTATATTAAAATTTCGAATACACGCGGATCAGACATATACGCAAAATCTATATATACTGGATTGTCCATATCAATATATATAGATAATCAAATACGAATAATCGATTTAAATTTTCAAAACAAAAATTTGTTTTCACTTTTATTTTAAAAATTTACTCTTCACACTCGTTCTAGGATACTACTGATCCCATCTCTAACGAGTCATTCCATTGGATATAGCTAATCCAATATCTGATGAATTCTTTCGTATGGTTCTAATGTGCCTTGTTCTCTGAGCTTTGTAAACCAAAGCTCTGATACCACGTGTGACGAGCAAGAATTTCGCTCGGTCCGAACCAGTCGCTAAACCGACCCAGACCGTTCGAAACGCCCTATCGTTTGAGAACACGACAAAACAGAACGCATACAGAAGAACATTTCACGGTATATTACAACAATGCATCAGATTACAAGAATATACAGAGTAAAAACAAATAAATATTACACAGAAATATCAGAGATTTAAATTACATTTAAATACATCGCAGCGGAAAATAATACAATACGCAACTAGAATGAGATATACGGATACAAAGCTTTCCGGATATCGTTCCAGCTGTAAACCAGGATCATGTGAATATAAATCTGCAAAACCAAAACTACTAGCTGCCCGTGTCAAAATAAGGGCACCCAGAGTTTAGGTTAAAACAATAAACTCCAGGTCAGTCATGTGACTGGTGTGAGAACTAAAACAGTTTTTAATCTTTGTTTTTAAAGTTAGGTAAATCAAGGGACCACGCCGTATAACACGAAACGGGTTTCCTCCCAAGAATACCAGTGCATAAAACAAACAGCGCAATGCTAAATAAAGAAAAATGAAGCTATTATAAGACCCAGGTCCCATCACACAATGCAACGCAAGCCGGGGGATAGGGTTTTTACCTTATAATAGCCAAAGAATGCTTGATACGTTTAAACCAGATTATTTGATACTATAATAAGTGCATAGTGTATAAAACAACTTCAAATCATAAGTATCAATCATAGGCGGCATGAATGCCCCATACCACTATGTCGCCATATATAGGTTTACAAATAAAACCGCAAATGTCACGTATTTGAAAATTGGATTTCCGTCTGTGAACCGAGGCCAGGGATCGTACTCTACCGATTCGAGACTGTCTAGCCCGAGCCTCAGGAACAGCCGCAACTGCCCCATGGAGCGACAGGGCCGGTCCACCGATGTGGATTATTATGCCTGAACACTACGTCTCCCCACCCTATGGGGTGTAAGTCTGGTCCGTCAGCCGACCAGAATGCATCGGCCGAAACCGATATAACCGAGGCGCCTCGCAACAGCAACAACCACATAAGTCAAACTCGTCAGGGCGTGTAAAACCACTGACGCCACTTCTAGCTAGAAAGAAACGCATGCCCTCCCTGAGGTCCGTCTCCCGTTTTTGGTTCACAACCGGGGTGCGAGGCTCGCGAATTCACGTTACACAAAGCTGTGCCACACAGGCTGTGCTTTGATCATCACCACAAGACTTTGCTTTTCAACAGAAGCCTCGATCAATTGCCACTTAGGCATGCCACACAGGCAATTCACTCCATGCGTTTGATATCCATCAATATATAACCCCTGAGCTCGTTCGTCTCAGAGAAGGGCGTTAAGCAAGAGAATAAATTCTCCGCCACCAAACAGATATATATTTAATAGAGATCAATCACACAGACTAAAATCCAATGTCAGACACACAGTCCATTTACAAGTCCGTTCTGGGCCTGAACGAAACCGGAGGCACCTAGTACCCCGCATATCCATCGATCTCCAAGTACGTCTGGACGATCACCAACTGTTTCCATCTTCTTGGGTGTACAACCCAATCAAGATCATCAGTTATCACCCAAACGACGTGAAGACTTCCGGTCTTCGACCATCGTCTTCATCTTCGACACCACGTCGAATCAGTTATTCAGAATGGGATAAACCCGGTCTTTCTGAATAACTCGCGTATATATTATAAAAGTGTTACACAAACACAACATACGCCTCATTCCCATTTTAGAATATTCTTTTATTCACAAAATCACATTCTCAGGGAAATGTTCCCATTAATTTTATCCAAGATAAATTCTTCTAAATTTATTCTTTAATCTCCTTTGAATATCAATTCAAACTAGTCGGGATTAGCGAACCACACCGAAGTAATCATTTATTTTATTTCCCAATCCCAACCTATTCATCCCATGAAGTAAAACTGGTTATACTTCATATCTAACACCACGATGTTATCGGTAAATTCAATTACCATTTCACGTTCAAATCTAATTAAAGATTTAACTATCGCCTGGAGCAAAACTGGTGATACTCCATTCTCGATCCTTTCAATCTAATTAAAGATTCATTAAAACTCCACTTAGTTTTAATCGTTAACTGGGTTAAAGAATCAGTGTCATTTAAAACACAGTTCACGATAAACCCAAAATCACATTCATTAATTATCGGGTTGAAGAACGAGTGTTATTTAAAACACTGTTCGCGATAAACCCAAAAATCAATACCAATTCAATTCCAATTAAATATCATTTAATTAGTACACTTCATTAAATCTAAATAAAAAGATTTAATCTTTTCTCAACTGGGTTCAAGAACAGTGTTAGTGAAGACACCATTCACGACAAACCCAAATCACATTCGATATTCAATATAAGGCTCTGAATAGAAAATATATCGGCTTATATTCAATATCAAATTCTACGATTAACAAATGTCGTATTGGAAATAACGATGTAAATATATATCTTTCAAATTTCCATAACAACATCTGTATAATCACGAATTCCAACATCGAAATATTCCGAAGACAATTTCGATTCAAATCCACTCCAATGCAATCATTGGAAATTTTGGTTATTTTTAAAACCCCTTTCAAATTCAATTTATTTATTTAAAAATAAATAGAATTATAATTCTAGTTCAAAACTAGTTCATTTCGATAAAAATCTATTTTTATCTTTTCAAATATGGAGTTTTTCATCCCAAATCTTCACAAATCATTTCTTATGATTTTACACAAATTATTACTATTTTTAATAATTTTATCAAGGCCCGTACAGTCGATTTCCATCAATGGCCATCGAACTGCACTTACAGCGACCTTTTTCTAATTTGATTTGGACATAATTCCAAATCCAACCGTTAGATTTCAAATTTCTAATATTCCTTAGAAAGCTCTTTTCGATACGAACCCAACGGTTCCGGTTTCAGGAGAATCCGACGGACGGATCTCCCGTAATGTCCGTTTGAAATAAATGGTCGAAATTCGCGAACTGCCGCGGCGCGGCGCGTTCTCTTCAGGCCATTCTATTATATATATAATATATATAATATATATTTCGTCGATTTCTATTTAAAACGAATTATATAAATAGTTTTAAAATTCGTTTCAAAAGCAATTTCAACTTCCATTTCAATTCAAATCACAATTGAATTCTTCTTTATAAATTCGTTTTAAAATTCATTTCTATTCAATTCAAATTTCAATTTGAATTCATTTCAATTCAATTCATTTCGAAATCGTTTTCAATTCAATTCATTTCGAAATCGTTTTCAATTCAATTCATTTCGAAATCGTTTTCAATTCAATTCATTTCGAAATCGTTTTCAATTCAATTCATTTCGAAATCGTTTTCAATTCAATTCATTTCGAAATCGTTTTCAATTCAATTCATTTCAAAATCGTTTTCAATTCAATTCATTTCGAAATCGTTTTCAATTCAATTCATTTCGAAATCGTTTTCAATTCAATTCATTTCGAAATCGTTTAAAATCGATATAAATATCGTTCACGACAAAATGGCGTCAATCTAATCATCACGGCTTCACATATTTCTATTTTCAAATATTCTATTTCAAATATTTCCTATTATCAACATATTTGTTATTATCAAAATATTCTTTATTTTCACGATTGGAATGAGGCCCAATCAATTACCATATAAAGTTAATTATATGGATTTTCATACAACACATGTATATAATAGCAACGATAAATAATCAACCCTCAACCAAAGTGCACTATACTGTATAAGCATCAAATATAGATATCTAATGCTTATAACAGCCTGTCAATCAATCGATTGACATATTCAATCAATCAGGATGAGTGAACTGCATATTTCATCCCAACACCCGTGTGGGGTTTCAAACAATCAAACAAATATTTTATTTGTGCAGTTGGGCGATGTGTAAAATTTATCGACCCAATCAATGTCAGTCAAATCAGTGTACATAAACAAACCGTCTGGTTTGTAAATGAATATTTTATTTATCCGCATTCACGTTAAAAAATTATATTTTTAACGATAAAACATTTTATTTCAACATATGAATTTCTATCCAGTTCATTCTTTAAATAAAATGATATTTTATTTTTCTAACTTATTTTAGAAAATTTCGGCGGCATAACGGCACGATACTAGAAACGGGACGAGGCCTAGCCTTATCCCCGGTCTAGTGAAGGCCCACGCCATTCACACATCAATCAAATCAATTTCATCTCACCAAACAATTCAATTCAAACAAATAATTCCACTAATCTATGCAACCAAACAAACAAGTCCATGGTCTGTGGACGATTGTGTCGGGTGCTACTAAGCACCGTCTGCATCCTAGTATATATATATAACTAGAGAAATAAATTGAAAGGTGAGAAATTCTCACATATAGCTATCCAATCTCCACGGCTCTTCATTGATAGAAATCTTCATCGTTATCCCATCCTCGTCATCTTCGTTGCCCGTAGTCACTATATATATAAAAATCACATTTTTATATTCTCTATTACATAAAAATCATATTTTTATCGCTAATTTCATATTGTGAAAATAGAATTTTCATCGCTATTTCATATTTGTAAAAATAGAATTTTCCCTTCGTTATACTTTATATAAAAATTGAATCTTTACCATGTTATTCAATATATAAAAATCGAATTTTTACTACGGTGTTCAATATATAAAAATCGAATTTTTACTACGGTGTTCAATATATAAAAATCGAATTTTTACTTCGCTATACAATATATAAAAATCCCATAGATTTCGCCTTTATAAAAATATAGACTTCGCCTTTATAAAAATATAGACTTCGCCTTTATAAAAATATGAAGTTTTCTCCTTTATAAAAATAAAGTTTTCTCCTTATAAAAATCACCACTTTATCTCAACGTATATAAAATAAAAATCAGATTTTTATTTCGTTACATACACAAAGATGATATCTTTATATTCTCCATCCTATAAAGATTATATTTTTAATACTTTAAAAATATAAAAATCATATTTTTAATATTCCTATATAGTAAAGACTATATTTTTAATTCTTTAAAAATATAAAAACTATATTTTTATCACTTTACAAAATAAAGTAAAAATCAGTTTTAAAAATAAAGTAAAAATCAGTTTTAAAAATAAAGTAAAAATCAGTTTTAAAAATAAAGTAAAAATCAGTTTTAAAAATAAAGTAAAAATCAGTTTTGAAAATAAAGTAAAAATCAGTTTTAAAAATAAAGTAAAAATCAGTTTTAAAAATAAAGTAAAAATCTGTTTTAAAAATAAAGTAAATACTTACAGTTCGAAGGGGGGGAGGGTCTTTGTCGCGATCCGACTTCGAGGAGGGGGGGGGGGGGGTTCACCACCATCGGAGGGGCTTCGGGTGGCTCTGGGTCTCGGCGGCTCGGTTGGATGCGGGTTTTGGGGGGGGGGGCTGCTGTCGCGATTGCTGAAACTGGGGGGGTCTTCGTCGAGGCGGCGGCGATGCTTAGGGTTAGGGGGGGTCGCGGGGGTTGTTCGATGGTCGTGGGAGGAGGAGCGATAGGGGAAGGAGAAGAAGCGGAGGGGGGAGAAGAAACGGAGGCGTCGGTGGTCACCTGAGGGGAAGCGGCGGCGAGCTTGGGCGGCGCTCCGCCTTTTTCTTTTTTTCTTTTTTTCTATTTCTTTCTGTTAAACGAAAATGGGGGGGGGCCAAATGTTATAGGGAGAGAGAATATATTTTATTTTTATTTTTTTATTTTATTATTTAATTATTAAAAAGTTGACTTTTACATACGACCTCTAAACGGGGTCCACCGCCTGTCGTCCATAGCGTTTTACCCCCATTCTGAACACAATGGGATATGTATCGTCAGCTGATTCGGCTGTTACAATCAGTTTCCATTAAATTTACTTTTAAATCACTATATTGAATTCTAAACGTACATTTCAAATCACCGGGGTCACATACTAACTTTAAAAATTCTAGAAAAATATTTTCTAGCTTCGTATTGACTATACGGTCCTAACAAAACTAGTTTCGTCAAATTCTGAGGCCGTTTGAAAAATGGCCAATTTCCAGTCGATTAAAATCAACTGAAAATGGTCAAACGCATTTTCCTTTGCCACGCTCACATATTGATTCGAAAAATTATGAAATTTGGAATCTAGCAATAACTTGACACCACGGACCCAACAAAACTGGTTTCGTCGAAATCCGAGGTCGTTTGCAAAATGTCCATTTTTAAGGGCCTGAATTCCATAGCGACTATTCAGAATTTTCAACTGGACATATCTTTTGATTCCCGCTATGAAAATTTGATTATTCGGATTCGTTGGAAAGATATTATCAATTAGATCCCATTATTTTTGGTTTCACTAAAATCCGGATTGTTTTGCACCCGGTACATTCAATTGAAGTTTGAAATCGAATTATCGAACTACCGCGCCATTTTCAATTCCTTTTATAATTATAAATAATTATTTATATTCTAACGATGATGTATATAAGTATATATATATGTCGAATTCTATTCAAAATAAATTTTCTCGTCGATATTATTTAAAATAATCTATTTTAAATATTCAAAATTCGCTAAAATTGCCAAAATAAAAATTTTAAACTGGCCCAGAATTTCCGGGTTGTTACATGTCTCCATTGTTTTTGATGAATAAAAACAATGAGAATGAGGTCCTATTTATAGTCTAGAATCAACGAATTTGGTTAGAAAACAAGTCCAGATATGCAAAAATGAATCTGTCTCGGATCTAGCGGTGTCGACATGGGTGTCGACACCCATATGCTGGGTCGACCCCCAACAGGTCTGATTCCCGCATTGGTTCCTTCCTCTGGTTTCCGAAATGTTTTGAACAGATTTGAATCCTGGGCTTATTTTATTTATATAAAAGTGGCTTATGTGTATACAAACTTCTAACCTTAATAACTTCTTCATACGATGTCCGTTTTATGTAAACTCGGAGTCTGTCTTAAGCAGAATTCTGAGACGAACGCCATGTCACAGCCCGTTTTTCTTAATTCCAAATATTTAATTAAGTATTCCTTAGTTTATCGTTATAGTGTTTGTTAAAGTTACTGGGTGCTACATTAATTATTGAAAAATTCGATTTTGAGGCATTTTATAGTGTTCCAAAGAGTGTAACCATTTCTGAAACGTTTTAAAATGAAAATATACAACTTTTTAAATTAAAAAAATATTACTGTCATGTGTTGACATACATGTATGTGTGTGTCGACTTACACCTTGTAATTTTAAATTTAAATTATTTTTAAAGTATTTAAACTAATATATGTATTCTGGATATCCCTGAAATAAAACTAGTTGTTAAAATATTATTTTTCAAGTAAAAAAACATAATAGAATATTATTTAAACATGTGATTAAAAACTATATATATAAGCAATATAAATACTGTATAATATAACTATAAACATATATATATAAAACTATATATAAAAATAAGAAACTTATAAAATAGGAAATATATATTTGAAAACTTAATTTTGAAATCCTTGGATAAAAAAAATTTGAGAGGAGTTTGAAATCAATTTGAAAAGAAATAACTTGAAAATAGAGTTTGAGTGCTATTAAGAGTTTTACATGATATCTAGACTTTACTACCCTGATAGTCTTGGACTCTTAAACTCTAGATATCTTGATACTCATGAGTCTTGATTCTCCTTTGAAATCTTGAATCTCTTAACTATATAGTGTCCAATATCTATTAACTATATATAAACCCTGCAAATATATATTTATATATATTCTAGATAAAAGTGTTAGTATATATTTTATAATCAATAATGATAATGATTGAAACAAGGTTGTTATCATCACAATATCATCAACATTCCATTCTCCAACAATCTACCCCTTTTTGATGATGCCAACCTTGATTTATAAAATATTCATACCTTGTATTACTTGTTAATCTGATTCTTCGATTACTCCACCTTTCACCATGAATTCTTTCTAGCTCCCCCTAAATCTATAATTTTCTTATAACTCCTCCTAAATTTATAATCCTAGTGACTAATTCTATATATAACTCTCCCTAAATCCATAATTTTCTTATAACTCCTCCTAAATTTATAATTTTCTCATAACTCCCCCTAAATTTATGGCTATACTATTGTAATTTTACCAAGTAAACTATATAAGAGTATAATCAAGTATTACCAAACAATCAATCCAACAATATTTACAAGGTACATCAAATTTTCAACTTCAATTTCAAAAGCACACGACACATAGCATACCACAGAAATCAAATCAAACAAGTTATTCACTCATACATTTCTTGGAACTCCCACCCATCCATCTCCACCGAAGATTGGATCCGCTTTTATGACTTCCCAGTCTTCGTTGCCTTTAGTCAGAGGTGCTCTAGTGATGTTGTTATCTTCATCTGTGGAAAGAGAAGAGATCATCCAATGCATAACATTGAAATGTTTGTCTTGTTGTTCAATCATTTGTATCTGGCTTAATTCCAAATGATGTTGATTGTGGAGAATGATAGATTAGATATTCCTAAAGGAGTTGAGATTCTCTTCAAGATTTTCACTTAGATTATGAATATAAGTAGCCATTAATTTGATTATTTAGAGAGGGAGTGGTTTAAGAAGAAATAGATAAGTAAAATTGAGTTTTTCTAGAAGAAAGTGATATATATAGGTTTTGGAATTCATTAAAAACTGAATAGACAAAAGGTAGTTATCAAAAATTCAAATTTGTACGAATTCAAATTTTCTGGCAGTTATATGTTGACGTACATGAACTTGTATGTCGACATACCCATATAATATTTAAGTATTTTGATATTTTACACAGTTACGTAATATAATATTATATTAATTTTTTTAGTTCTAATGTGTTTTTACAGAATTTTAAAGATTGATTTGACAGAAAACAAGA
Source organism: Allium sativum (assembly GCA_030737875.1). Classification (NCBI taxonomy): domain Eukaryota; kingdom Viridiplantae; phylum Streptophyta; class Magnoliopsida; order Asparagales; family Amaryllidaceae; genus Allium; species Allium sativum. The sequence continues at coordinate 789,567,282 of CM060919.1, read as the reverse complement.
ACATTCCTTACTACTAATAAGAGAATACATTCAAACGATACATATTATGAAATATGAGATATGAAATACGAAGTACGAAAAGGAAATTCAAGCTAATATGATAAGATAACATAAGTTAATACACTTATAACTCAGCGGATAAAGATGAGGAAGATGATAATCCAAGTTTTCTTCCAACTTTTTCGAAAAACTCATTCATTTTGGATGACATTTGATGGAGAGTCTTCTTGATTTTCTTTTGGTTTTTTGCTAGTTTGACTTGGTTTTGAAGAATTGTTTCTTTGGATATGGCTTGAAGTAGGAATTTCTATGCTTTCCATGGAGAATTCATTTTCGCCGATATCCATTTGATTACCTCCTTGTCCCGTTCTAGCTTGCCTTTTGGCATATGTCTCATAAGGTTTGAAAAAGGGTGGAATTTGCATAAGTGATATATTCCCAAATTAAAAACCTTTCTAGAAACAAATTTTTCTCCTTTGAAATCTACTCCAAAATACTTAAAGATTTGGGTAAGGTTTATTCCATGGTAGAGAGTGTTTTCTTTCGATGACATCTCTTTGGGTTTTAATCTCTTAAAATCACTACGGCCCAATTTATATCATAAGTGCCAAATATGGCAAAAAGAGATTTCTGGACCTTGATAGTAGGGTTATTAAAATTTCCAGAATAAAGAGTAAGAGTGTGTTGAAGAAGAAGGTTGACAATTCTTGCTTTTGGGAAGAAAAAGCTATTTTTGAATTCTATATGTTTATCGCTTTAAAAAATATAATGAAAAAAGTTTCCAAATCATGTTTATCAATTTCAAAATCCGAAAAATCCACATCGCTTTTCTTGCAATTCAAAATACTTCCCAAAACATCACAATCCAAAATAATTTGAGTTCCTTTGACTCTACTCTAAATTTGGTTGTCATTCACTTCGTAAAATTCGTGATTTAAATTTGCATAAAACATTTTGACAAGATTCAGATAACATACTTCATCGTTATCCCGAGAATCAACTAAACTTAAAACTCCATTTTAATTGAAAAAAGTACGAAGATCATAAGATGCAAAATCTTCATAAATAACAAATGTTCCCGTATTGACTTTTCCATTCATAACATAGTCGATGTACGCTTGGATCAGGATTGTTATGGTAATGGTTACCATTACCTATTGGAAAATGCCGTTATTGTACCATTTTTTACTATAAGCCAGAATTGCTTACCGTTACCGATCAAATGGTATACCGTAGACTGGTATACCGATAACCTGGTAACCGTTACACTAGTAATGGTAAATTACCATTTGTCCATCAAAGTTTATATCTTGACATATTTTTTGTACACAGTACATCTTTATTATACTATTAGTGGTGTTAATTTATAAAAAAACATAAATGAGAAAGAAAATAAGTGTACCTGGAATTATTTCACTTGATTAATGAAATAAATATAACCATTTATTTGGTTATAAATGCATGTAATAAACCATATCGGATTAGCATACTTATATTTTGAATTAACTGGTAAAATTACCGTTACCGCTGGTATTGAAGAATTGTTACCGATAATTTACCGTTAAAATGGTAAATTTATCATTACAATACCTTTTTAACTAGTATATCAATTTCAATCACAAATGACTACCGATCGACTGATAATGGTATGGTAATGGTAATGGTAATGGTAATGGTAATTTACCGTTACCATGACAACCCTAGCTAAGATAGCCTTCGGGGTGTTATAGAGACGACCTTTGAGAGTTTTGGTTAGTCTCATGGTCTTTGGAGTACTTGAGGAAGCCATTAGAGAATAGTTTTGAAAAGTATAGTTTTGAATTTTGAATGAGAGGTAAAAAAGAGTAGTATTGAATAGATAATTAAATAAAGCTCAAAAGGACACATCTTTTCTGAATAAAAGGACACCTTTTAAGACCTTGGGAGTTGGTGAAAAGATGGCGGAAAGTTTGATAGTTTAAACACTTGAAATTCAAAATTTGAATTTCAAAAACTGATGCATATGTCGACATGCACATTTATGTATGTCGACATATATGTGCAATTTCAAAATTCAAGTTGCTTCTTGACTTTGTTATATTATTTTAATATTTTATATTCTCTTTTTAGTTATTTCCTAAGATGATATTAGTATTAAAAACCATTTAAAATTAATCATTATTATTATTTATTATTTTGAATTTTAAAATTTGAATTTTAGAATTCAATTTTTCAAACAAGACAAGCAAACAAGCATCCACTCAATCATTTCAACCAAAAATTATTAATTAAGGCGTACCTGGTTTTTAGATCCATTCTGTCTGTGACGACCTCGAACCCCGTACTGACGGTGGCAAGGTTAATCTTTGGAATATAACACATAAACAGATAATAGCAGAACAGAATTAAATAAATACACCAAATAATGTACAATAGAATACACTGGATAAACATAATCATCAGAGTTACACAGTATACAGGATCATACTTAGTACAAATACAGTCCAGCTATACATAAATGTTTACAATGGAAAACAAACGTAATATGAACAGTAGGAGCTGAACAACATAAAAAGAGATAATTGATAGAATCCATCTTCAGCTCCAGCTAACCAGGAAGAGCCTGCTAAAAACCTGAATACAAGGCTTCCCGTGTAGAAAAAGGGGCACCCGAGTTTGCAAGTGAAACAAACTACGAGTCAGTCATAGGACTGGTATGAGAAATCTACTTACCACATTTTATAATACGGCTAATAACAGGACCACGCCACTATAACAATCCGGAAAATCCGAACCAATTAAAAATTTTTATTTTTAATAAATTAGTTAGAAAATGTGCCCAAATTGAAAAAAAATCAATTTTTAAATAATATTAAAGCCAGTGAAAATAGTCAATTTTCAAACGACCTCCGTTTTCGACAAAACCACTTTTGTTGGAACCGGAATATCAAATTATTGCAAGGTTTCAATTTTTAGAATTTTTCGAATTAATATGTGAGCGTGGCAAAAGAAACTGTGTTTGTTCAAATACAGTCAAAATTGAACGACTTGAAAATAGCCATTTTTCAAACAGTCTCAAAATTTGACGAAAATAATTTTGTTGGATTCGTATCGTCAAGACATAGCCAAAAATATTTTTTTGGGATTTTTCGGAGTTCGTATGTGGCTCCGGTGGATTTTTGAATATGTCAGAATTTAATAATAAAAAGAATTAATTTTAAATTTGAAAAACAGGGGCTGAGATGACCTCTAGGGCCTGCGGGACATAGTTAGATGGATCCGGAATAGGGGTTATTAGGTAGGGTAGCTTCTTGTTGGACTGAATTCTGAATACTTTAAGAGATTTGGTTTTTTTTTTGTAAAAATAACATTTAAATATTATAAAAGAGATTGGAAAACCCTAAATAAGAACACTATTCATTGTCTTCGACAGCCGCCGCCCCTTGTATCCAAGGTCGAAATTTCCCCATTCAATTTCTTCCAATCCACAACGAATTAAAACCCAAACTCTATCCCATACTGAAGATATTCTCCTCCTCTACAATCTCATACGGTTAGATCGCACCTGGTGCCACCGTTGCCTCGAACGACGCACCCCAAACCGCCGCACAAAACCCGTGTCGGCCTCCCCTAGCCCCAGCCGAGCTCCACCATTTCGGGTCCTACACGTGCGCCTCTCCGTCCTCTTCGCTGCAGCATCTTCTGATCGATCACTGGTGGCTTGAATCGGAAGATAAGATCAACCCTAGTTTTGAACAATAAGGAAAACTCACGGCCGAAATAATTGGGGAAGAAGGTGATTAAATTCCCTAATGACATGATTAATTTATTAATTTTAAATTAATTTCAGATCTTGTTTAATCAATAAATCGTCCATACTAACTCGGAATTGCGTGATTTCTGAAGCGTTGGACTCGTACGATCCTAAACTACAATTCTAGACTGAAATGGGGAATTTCTGAGCTGTTAGAATTTTGGACAAAATCACGAACGACTGTGAGATATCTCTTGTTTTAAATTATTTAATTAATTAATTTACTGTTATTTATAGTTATTCAATTTCAGATCTGATTGTGTAGATGTGGTATGATGTTTATTTGTTGGATATGATGGATTATTATGTTGGTTGTCATGTGTTATTCGAATATCTTTTTATCGCTTATTCTATTTGATTGAATTGAGTCAGATAATCAACTAAATATTCATTCATATAACGAAATATCATAGATCTACATGTGATGGAAAAAATAATAATAATAATAATAATAATATTGAATTGATTTAGATCATCGATTCAATATCAAATCATACAATTGGCTTCTTAAAGGGATTGATCTAGTTTATCAATTCAACATATAGAAAATAAATATTGTTTTTTTATTTGAATTGATCTAGATAATCAATTCAATATAGAGAAAATAAAATTGCCTTTTTATTTGAATTGATTTGTTTGAACAAAAATAGAATGTGCCTTTTATTTGAATTGATTTAGTTTATCAATTCAACATAGAAAATAAATTTGTCACTTTGGGTAAATTATCAATTCAATGATTAAACTATATTTTATCATTATTATTGGATTGAAATAGAGTTGTCAATCCAATATAGAACATACCTTGTCACCTTATTGGGTTGAAATAAGTTATTCTTTTTATTTGTGTTTCAACACAAATATATACATAGAAAAATAAGTTATTCATTTTATTTGTGACTTTAAACACAAATATACACATCGCATATTGAATAACATTTTATTTGTGTCCTTAAACACAAATATTACATAGAACATTGGATTACATTTTTATTTGAAACACAAATATTACATAGAACATTTAATTGCATTTTATTTGTGTCCGTAAACACAAATATCACATAGAAAATTGAATGACATTTTAGTGTGTCCTTAAACACAAACATTACATATAAAAAGGGACTTTTTTTTATTATTTGTGTTCTCAAACACAAATAAAATATTAACAATAAAAAGTGTATTTTTATTTGTGTTCTCCAACGCAAATAAAATATATTTTAAAGGTAGCACATTTTAATTTATCTTTCTCAATGTAAAAATGACATGAGAAGGAAAATTACATTTTTGTTGCATTCCTTAATGCGAACAAAATGTAGAAAAATAAAATATCATTTTTGTTGCATTACATAATGCAAACAAAATGTAGAAAAATAAAATATCATTTTTGTTGCATTCCTTAATGCGAACAAAACGTAGAAAAATAAAATATCATTTTTGTTGCATTTCCTAATGCAAATGAAATGTAAAAAGATAAAATATCATCTTTTGCATTCCTTAATGCAAACGAAAAAAAAAAAAATTTTATGTTTGCATTCTACAATGCAAACGATTCTCATGAAATTAAAAATTTACTTTTTATGTTTGCATTCTACAAATGCAAACATAACTTGAGAGCAAAGGAAAATTTTATTTTGTGTTTGTATTCTACAATGCAAACAAAGCATTTAAACAAAATTTTTTATTTTATGGTTGCATTCTACAATGCAAACAATGCACGTAAATTAAAAATTCACATTTTCACTTGCATTCTACTATGCAAACGAAACATAGAGAATAGAAAATATATTTTTATTTGCATTTTACCATGCAAATAAAACAATAAATTAAAAGGATACATTTTTGTTTGCAATTTTAGATACAAACAAATTATAAAATAAAAAGATACATTTTTGTTTTCAATTTTAGATGCAAACAAATTAGTAGAAGAAAAATCCACATTTTGTTGACAAATCTAGATGCGAACAAAATATTAAAAGAAAGATTACATTTTTTTTATTTTACATCTCTTAATGTAAATAAACATGAAATAAAAAGTTGTTCTTTTATTCACATTCCTTGTTGTAAATAAATTAGAAATTTAAAGGTACGTTTTTTTCCTTTTTTATTTGCGTTCCTCAACGCAAATAAATCATAAATAGGATAATATACATTTTTATTTGCAGTCCATGATGCAAATAAAATATGAGAATTAAAAGTTACATTTTTAATGTGAACTTTAAAAGAAGAGAAAAGAATAATATTTCATTTAGAAATACGTTTTGTATTAAAAATACAATTTTAATGTAATGTTAGAAGCATAAGAAGAAATTCACATTTTGTTCATAAAAATGGATTGAACAAAAATATTCATTTTTGTTCATTGGATGGAAATCAACAATTTCATTCCTTAAAATAAAATGAACAATAATATGCATTTTGTTCATTATAAAGAAATTTACACTTGGTATAGGTAAGGAAGTTGAAAACATGAATTACACTTTAAAAATTATGAATGAACGAAGGATACAATTTATAGTCAATATACTATAAAATTGGTGTATGAAATAAAAACATGTTTAGCAAACGTAATAAACATGAATATATGATTTGTATATAATTCACACCTTTATTTGGTGTAATATCCACGTGAATGTAATCGCTTAAGAAATTATATATATGTATAAAAATATAAATAGAAATTAAACGAATCGCGCGCGGTAGTTCGCGTTTCGGTAATCGTGACTTTAAACGATTATATCGAAAATCCAACCGTCGGATTTTCCCAAAACTGGGGCCGTTAGGACCGCTTTGGTAAGATCTTTCCAATAAGACAAATTTTGTCAAAATCCAACGGTTAGATTTCAAGATATGTGTAAATCAGATTTTGAGAAAAACAGCGCCAAAGCCACACTTGACCCGAAGCGTCGTTTGATTATATTGAGCTATTTTTTTTAAAATAAATAAAAATAGCGATAAATCGTTATAAATAAATATTAATGACATGAAATGATTTAAATAATAATTATTCGATAATTATTTGAAAGGTCCGAGTTTTACTCATTTCAAATAACTATACGTCGATGAAGAGACGAAGACGGTGTTGAAGACCGGCGGTCTTCACATCGAACGGATGTATTGCTACTGAGGTCCTCGATAGGAGTAGCTACCCTGAAGGGACTTCGGCGGTAGTCGCCCGGACGTATGTGATGATTATCCGGATATACGAGAGCCTCTCAGGTGTCTCCGGTTCCGTTCAGACCTAGAACGGACTTGTAAATGGATGCATGTCTGACGTTGAACTTCGTACCATGTAAATTGATTTCTCTTTAATATACAACCGTTGGTGGCAAAAGAATTTATTCTTTCGCTTAATATCCTCAGAGGTTGTGTATTGATAGTTGTTGATTTCATGGCATGGATTGTCAACGGGGCACGCCAAGATGCAAATGATCAAGGTTTTGTTGAAAAGCAGGCCTTGTAATTGATGATCAAAGCATAGTCTGTTTAGACCCAGCTTTGTGTATAGCGTTACTTCGTGAGCCTCACATCCCGGTAGAGTCTAAAACGAAGCAAGGGAACGCTGGGAGTGCACACGTTTCTTTCTAGCTAGAAGTGGTGTCAGTGCTTTAAACTGGCTGACATTTTACTTATGTGGTTGATGGATTTTGAGGAGCCTCGGATTTTTATTGGCCGCCCTCGGCCAATTTATAGGTCCAATAGGATCGGGAAGCGTGTGTTCAGGCATAACTAATCCACTAAAGTATTTGTGGACCGGCCCTGCTGTATCAAATGGTTCGCCAGCGTCCGAATCCTGAGACATTGCTAGAGTGTCTCAAATCGGTCAGGAGTCCGTTCCTAGCCTTGACTCATGATGGAAACCCAACTTCAATACGTCCCATGCGGTTTTGATTGCATAACTAGTATGGAGACATAGTAGACGGTAGCTATGCCGTCTAGGATTAATATTATAATTGAAATATTTTCTTAAAACATATACACACTAATAATAATATCGTATTTTGCGTATTTATCATCGTTTGACCATTATAAGGTAAAACCCTATCCTCCGGTTTGCGTTGCATTGTGTGGTGGGTCTTGGGTCTTATAACGGTTTCATTTTTCTAAAAACATTGCATTATTTAACGTTTTACTTTATTTATTGCACTGATAATCCCATGGAGTAAACCCGTTCCGCGTTAGCGGCGTGGTCCTCGTGATTGTCAAACCCGTAAGTTAATTAGGATATCTCATACCAGTCCCATGACTGACTCGTAGTTTGTTTCACCTTTTGCAAACTCGGGTGCCCTCTTTCTACACGGGCAGCCAAGTGACAGGTTAGGCTTGGATACTCGCTGGATGGAAGCTTGCTGATGGAGATGCTGAAGAAACTTTCTTTTTATCTTTTATTTTCTGCTTAAGACTTTGAGACAGTGCCTAGTATTGATGTAATTTGAGAGATTGAGACTCTATTTCTTTCTTTTGAGACATCTATTTTGCTAAGTGTAATCCTGTGTTGCATACTCTGATATTTCAGTGATGATGTTTGTGATGACATTCCTTTCCGCTGCAATGATTTATATGTTCTGCTATATACTGAGATCTGTTATTGTTCTAGTTATGTTATATTCCATACGATATTCCTTATTTTCGTTACACGGAAGTTTGGGTATCGTCACATTTGTTATCAGAGCTTTGGTTAACCTTAGCTTTGGAATATAACAATTTTAGAACAATTCGTCTAGATAGAATCAGCAGTGTTCTAAGACGAGTGGTTCATTAGATATAGGATTAACAATATCCTGGAATGAACTTAAACAGAATAGCACATATTTATCAGTCATTACTTCATTATCACCTTAATTTATCTCTACTTTTAACCTTCTCTTTGAATTTATCATTTCCTTTGGTCTGACTCTTTCCATGATGGTACAGACTAATTGGAAGATGAGCACAAGAGCTAGGACAAGAGGAAGAGGTCGTGGCGGAGTAACTGGTAGGGCCGGAGAGAGAGATACACCCCCAACTGAGCAAGACCAACCCAATTCTTATGTCAAGGTGCCACAACCATCACCACCCCCAGTTGCTTTTGACCTTAATAAAGTGGCGAAGAAAATCAAGAATCTTGGAGGAGTACATTTCACTGGTAGAGAGACGGTGATAGAAGCACAAGAATGGCTTAAGACGATGGAAAAGATCTTGGGAGGTTTGGAGCTTGAGGATCATAGGAAGCGTTTTATGGCAGTATGGTTCATGCAAGGACAGGCTCAAACTTGGTGGGAAACAACCATGATAGGGAGAGACGTTGCAGAGATAACTTGGGCAAGATTTAAAGAGCTTTTTAATGAAAAGTTTATCCCGCCTCATGAAGTAGAACGTCTACACGATGAATTTGCTAACCTATAGCAAGGCACCATGACTATTGCAGAGTACGTGAAGAAATTTGAGGAGCTTTCTAGGTATGCCCCTGAGCTAGTGAAAGACGCCTTACAGAAGAATAAGAGGTTCATAAATGGGCTTGCAAGGCGATACCATAACAGAGTGACATCCCATATTGAGTGCCTATTTGCCAAGGTGATAGAGATGGCATGTAGATAAAAAGAAATTGATCAGAAGGGTGCTCAGCTAGAAAAGGCCAGGAATCAAGCTAACAAGAAGAAGGAGGCTGTAACACCCCACGTCCGTTAGTGTCACTCACAAAGGGAATGCACTAAGTTCTGTGGAGCATTTTAAGGTAAAAGATGCAGATGATTTACAAGACAGACAAAAGTTAAAACAACGGAAAATAAAACTTTGCTATATTGATAAAATAGTTTGTACAACGATTTCTTTACAATATCAGAGTATCATCTGTCCTACAAAATAAAGAAGCATAAAACAACATTTATATTCCCCAATGTAGCAAGAGCCATCCATAACATCTGAAAAGAGAATCCAAGTAAAACTTCGACAAATCTTCAAGCTGGGAAAAGAGTGACAGTCCAACTTAACTTGAGCTATACTATTCCCTCCATTAGTACCTGGGGGGGAATGGAAGAAAAGAAGACGAAAGAAAAACATAGTCATACATAAAGCCTGAGTAAGTTCAGTTACTTCTAGCATGTGAACATGGAAAAACAAAACGACATGAATTAACTGAATACAAGATAACACCATGATGATAGGGTCAGCAAGATTAGACAAGATTAACACAAGATATGCTAAGATAAGATAAACTGGATATGCTCTAATACTTTTGCCGCTTCGCTATTTCCTTGTTATACTGGTTTCTATATCTCTGCACCACCTAACTAGTGTCCCAACAAGTAACGATAACGTGATCCCAATCCCTGTATTTTCCATTGCCTTCAGGCATACATTTATTATTTATTACCTAGATCTAATCTAGGGTTTTCTATCAAGTGCTTTCTAGATTCAACTAGAGTTTACGCTATCTGCTGAACGCTTCTCGGATTCAGGGTTTATGCCACCTAGTCCAACTAGGGATTATGCTACCTGTCAAACGATGCCCCCAAGTCTAGGACACACAACCTAGAGTGGTATATGTTCCTAGACTTCTCCACGCCTGTATCGCGAATCGTTGTCGCTTGTCTAGATGCACATGTCCTGTAATGTGCGGCCCGAGTCCTGTGGCAGGGCAAATCAAGAAACACCGAACTCGGTCGGGAGCTTTCAGATATCTGCCGATGCAGATGCTAAGGTCTGTTTTTATTCCGGTGGCTATAGTCCCACTTGACCCCTCCCTCAACTAATGAAAGGAACACCTTGAAAAATGAGAACTATACGCAGGCCCCCTATGCCCCACTAACCTATGGCCATCCTCACCCATAACTAGATAGCAAGTCTATGGTCTTTTGGAGTTCTCCGCCTTTCCGCTTCACGTATCTCGATTGACTCAAGATGGATGGTAGACGACGAGTTGCTATCACAGGGCTACCGGTTTCTCGTCGAATCACGCTGGTCCATCCTAGTCTTTAGGTTGCCATATTTTGCAACCAAGGCATACCCTTGGTTCTTCTACTGCAGACCTTAACCTCTGTGAGCCCAGGAGGATCATCTGCAGCCTCACAGAGGGATACCAAGAGTACCCTCACGTCCCCTCGAAGCCTCGGGCTTCGTAACCCAATTCGTTGGAGCCTTCGTTTTAATCAGACGGACGTTCGCTCCTTCCCGTGTTATACTAAGAATTACTACTTAGTTTTGCTAACTAAGGTTTACCACTTACTTTCCAGAATCGTTGTTTTCTTAACTAAGGTTTACTACTTAGCTCCTTTTAACTAAGGTTTACTACTTAGTTCTCTTTCTCGTCAATTTGGATTGGTTAAGTGTCATTAATCAATTCAAGCTAACTTAACCCTCTTCATTTATCCTGTTAAACTGGTTAAGTGTTATCAGTAATTCATGTTGACTTAACCCTACCACAAACCAAGTTATATTGGTTAAGTATTTCTTATTACTTAACCCTACCCATTCATCCTGTATCGGTTAAGTGTTCCTTTTTAACTTAACCTTGCCCATCTGTTTTTAACTAACATTTTATTAATGGTTAAGTATTGTCCCTTCATGTTTTAGACTTAACCCTATTCCTTTATCATAATCTGATGGTTAAGTGTTCAAGTTTACTTAACCCTACGGTCTAGTCCAGCTAACATATCAATTTGGCTAAGTGTATTAAATTTTACTTAGCCCCAACCTCTAGTCTAGTTAACATGTTAATTTGGCTAAGTGTATTAACTTTACTTAACCCCACCTTCTAGTCTAGTTAACATGTTAATTTGGGATAAGTGTTTTCTTAGTTACTTAACCCCTACAAATCTTGTCTTGTTACGATGTTAAGTTTGGTTTAGTGTTCTTATGGACTTAACCCTCCTATTCTAGCTTAACTGTGTTAAGTGTCTGTATGAACCTAACCCCACCCGTCGGTTTGGTTATCATGTTGAATTGGTTAAGTGTCTTAGTTAACTTAACCCTACCATTCTTGTTCTAGCTTTAACTAAATAAATTAAAGCCGTGACCACTCACATTAGACAGATATTGTGGCGAATACTGGATGTACCGGTTGGCTCCATGCAGGTTTACATCGCAACTCAGTCTAACCTCGGGTTAGGCATATTCATGTTTTCTAAGTTCAAAGGGTTTTGATTAATTTTCAAATCAGGTTTTGAAAGTAACCATCCCGTCCGTCGGATCAGTTAGGGATAGCCAGGGAGAGCAGGAAACTTGTATTTTCCAAACCCAAGCCTAGACACTATCCTCTCTGTCACCCTAGAACTTTCTGGTGTATGTATTATTAAAAGAGATGTCATTAATAAACCTTTATTTTGTATATATATAAATTGTTAACAATTTATCCTCAAAGTCCATTTTCCCTTTATAAATAGATTTGGCCTATACCATATACATTTGCCATGCCCACTAATGGACTTATATTCTAGGCCCAAATCTTGATTTGCCTATCTTACAGTTTATAGCAATTTAGATCCAACATCCTCATTTATAGTTCATGCCAAAAACTAGATTTTATATTCTAGTTTACAGTTTATGCCAAACTAGATTTCATATTCTAGTTCACCGTTTATGCCCAAAACTTAATTTGCATACCAACTACCTACTTTGTGGCCCATTTAACTATTTACCATTTACGCCCAATGTATGTAAATTATTCACAATTATGCGATTATACTTATCATGCTTAATTTAGCCACCCAATTCTGATTTAATATTCTAATTTCAGTTCATGTCAAAACTAGACTTGTTATTCTAATTTTCGTCTTAATAGTCATGCTATAATGCATGTTCCCAAATTATGCCAATTTCCAAGTTTAGTCAATTTCATGTTTTTCCCAAAACGTATTCTCATCGTTCGTAAAATCGTGATTCAACCTAGATTATAAATAAATCTAGATTCGTGGATAAAAGGGAATGAACCCAAAATTCCATGAAAGAATAGACATAATAACTGACATAAGATGATAATTCACAGGCATATAGATCTGGTAATATTACGACATGAAAAGGGTTGAATAGTATAGGTTCAAGAACATGGGTAGACCTAACTTAATAGGTAAATTCCCAAGATCAAGATCCAAGGATAACTAGAAACAGAAAGTAAAGCCTAGATCCAATATAATGCCAGTTTGGGGTACAACATGGTTTTGTAACTACAGTGTCATGGGCATAAATAATAACCTTATATCCATAGTCATAGGCAATAAATCCTCACAGTTAATGAATCACAGTCATAGGCGATGTTCATAGTCAAAGGAAAATAATTCTCACAGTCATGAGTCACAGTCATAGGCAATGTTCACAGTCAAAGAGGCATATGGTTTTAAGGTCCATAGTTTCATAGTCACAGTCTTATTGGTCATCGAATCATAACAGTTCTTAATTAGGTCCAAGGATATAAGCACTGATTCGAACAGAAAGATTTGGCATATTCTTTTATTCCTTTAATTTCATGTCACGAATAGAGAAAACGTTCAAATCTAAAAAGTAACCGACTTACAGAGATTATATTAGATTCGTAGAAAAACAGTCGTTGAAGTCGTTTGAATCTTCACTTGAATCCTAGCTTGTTTTGAATCTCCTCTTGAAAGTCTTGAGCAGCATTTCCTCATCTTGATTTATTTTACATATTATTTAATTTAGAGGAGGAGAAGAAGCCATGTCCACCAAGAATCTTTGCAGCATAAGGTTAGAGAAGAATTGTGAATAGAGAAGGAGACTAAGGGCTGTTTATATAGGATTAGGCGGACGAATCTAGGCAGAAAACGAGACCAGGTACATCAGAATGCACCCAGGCCCAAAAGTGGGTTTTTGCACCCAGGTCGACACCCATGTCGACTGGGCAGTCGACCTGGTCAGGGGGGGGGGGGGTCGACTACCCAGTCGACTCCCCAGTCGACCTGGTTCCTGGGAGGGAATTTTCCCGCCCAGCCCGCTTCTGGGTTTGAATTCGAATTTCGAATTCGAATTTCGAGCTGTTCTCGATTCTAAAAATTACTGAAACTTCGGAGGGTCATATCTCCCTCATATGGACTCCGATTCTCGCAAACTCGGACTCGTTTCCAAGCAGAATTTTGAGACGAACACAATGGCGCAACCCGTTTCCCTTGATTTTGATTTTAAAATTTAATTCTGCCTTGATTTGAGAATCCTAGTGTTACTGAATTACAGGGTGTTACAGAGGCGGACAAGGAAATAGGGGAAGGCAGTTCTTCGACCAAAAAACCTTAGGGAAACAAGAAGAGAGACAAGTCTAAAGTCAAATGCTTCAACTGCCAGAAGATGGGACATTAAGACTACGAGTGCAGGGCCCCGAAGAAGCCTAAGAGGTACGAGTCTAGGCCGAGCCAAAGCAGTGGACAGAATCCCCGTGGTCCAAAAGAGTGCTACAACTGCCACAAGCCTGGACACCTTATCAAGAATTGCCCTCTACTCAAGAAATCTGAAGTAGCACACGTCTACGAAGGTACGGCTGCACCAGCTTCTTCTGAAGGAGCAGGTAAGCCTGATGTTTTAGGCGGTACTCTTAACATTAAGGATATTCCCATTACTGTTTTGTTTGATACTAGTGCATCTAGAAGTTTCATATCAAGCGACACTATTAAGAAGCTTAAATTGAAACTGAGAAAACTTAAAGAACTGATTAAAGCTCATTGCCCGATAGGAGGTTCACTTATTCTTGATCAGTACTGTAGAGTGCCCATTTCTTCCTCTCACTTCCTATTTCTTTTCAATTTAATCATCATGAACTTTTCTGGATATGATGTCATACTTGGGATAGATTGGCTAACGAAGTATGAGGCTGAATTGCTGTGTGCTGAAAGGGTAGTTAAAATTAAAAAGAAATTTGGAAATATAATGACTATACCATGCCACGGCTCAGCCACATATATAAAAGAATTCTGGTCTTCTTTAGAAGTCACCCCTCCTTCTATTTAAACTATTCCCATCGTCAAAGATTATGCCGATGTATTTGAAGAAGTAGACAACTTACCTCCTCGTAGAGAAATCGATTTCAGAATTGATTTGGTTCTGAATGCAAGGGCTGTGGTGCATCCTATTAGGCGAATGTCGCCAAAAGAAAGAGAGGAGCTGAGCAATCAAACTAAGCAGCTTTTAGCCAAGGGTTTGATTAGACCTAGCTTCTCAGAATGGGGTGCAGCAGTGGTGTTTGTCCCAAAGTCAGACGGCACACTCCGTTTGTGTGTAGACTACCGCGATCTAAACAAGCAAACGATGAAAAACAAATATCCATTGCCTCAGATTGATGACCTATTAGACCGTCTGCATGGAGCACGGATATTCTCTAGGATGGACCTAGCCACAGGGTTCCATCAACTGCGCATTGCAGAAGAGAGTATCCCCTTAACTGCTTTCAGAGGGCCTGATCTATTTTACGAATGGCTAGTAATGCCTTTTGGTCTATGCAATGCCCCAGCATACTTTGTAGATTTGATGAATAGAGTATTTCGTGGGGTTCTAAATAAATTCGTGCTTGTGTTCATTGATGATATCCTTATCTTTTCCAAAACCATTGCTGAACATGAAAAACATTTGAAAGAAGTCTTGGAGATTTTGCAGAGGAATGTGCTGAAAGCTAAATTTTCCAAATGCATATTTTGGCAAGAAGAGGTGAAATTCCTCGGCCACGTGGTATCAAAAGAAGGCATCTCAGCAGATCCAGGAAAGATCTCGGCCATCCAAGACTGGAAGCAGCCTACCACTCCCACAGAAGTCCGAAGTTTCTTAGGACTAGCTGGTTATTATCGAAAGTTCGTTAAGGATTTTTAGAAATTATCTTGCCCACTGACGAAATTAACTAAGAAGCATTCAAAGTTCGTTTGGACACCCGAATGTGAAGATGCATTCCAAGAGCTGAAACAGAGATTGATCACTGCTCCTGTGTTGACCATCATAGATGGCAATGAGGATCTGAAAGTCTGGACAGACGCTTCCAAAGAAGGTCATTCTCTTTATCTAAATAAAACATGTCTGAGATAACATTTTCTTTTAAATCTCATTTTAACATGTTACCTTTCTGTCTATTTAAGGTATTGGTGCGGTGCTTATGCAAAAAGGTAGAGTGGTCGCATATGCTAGCAGGCAATTGAAACCGCATGAAAAGAATTATGCCACTCATGATCTTGAGCTAATGGCCATAGTATTCGCTCTAAAGATATGGAGGCATTATCTCTTGGGGGAGAAGTTCGAGCTGTATACGGACCACCAATCCTTGAAGCATCTATTTACCCAAAGAGATTTAAACCTGAGGCAACAACGTTGGGTTGAACTCCTTGCACCCTACGACCTGGATATCCTACATACTCCGGATAAAGCAAATGTAGTGGCAGATGCTCTCAGCAGAAAGAACATGGCCAGCACCAATCTTATCCTTGCCAATCTCATTATTACTCCTTCTTTGATCGACAAGATCTCTGCCCTTCAAAAAGATGATGAGTTTATCCAAAGGATTAGCAAAAAATTTTGAGAAGGCGAACCCACGAGCTTCCGAATTGATGACAAAGGAGTTTTGAGGCTACGAGGCCGGATTTGTGTCCCAAACATTCCTGAACTAAGAAGGGACGTTATGGACGAATGTCACAAATCCATGCTCAATATTCATCCAGGAGTAAACAAGATGTACCACGATCTTAAGCGTACCTTTTGGTGGAGAGCAATGAAGAGGGACATCTCCATATATGTTGCTAAATTCCCCACCTGTCAGCTGGTCAAGAGCGATCAGCAAAAGCTAGCAGGTCTATTGCAGCCATTAGGAGGTCCTAATTGGAAGTGGGACGAAGTTTCTATGTACTTTATTGATGGTTTGCCTCGGACTAAGAGAGGGAATGATAGCATATGGGTGATTGTAGATCGCTTGACGAAAACTGCTCATTTCATCCCTGTCAAATCCAATAGAACGGCTCAAAGTTTGGCACAACTTTATTTAAGAGAGATTGTCAGACTGCATGGAGTTCCCAGCAGCATTGTCAGTGACCGCGATCCAATATTTACTAGCAAGTTCTGGGAAGCTTTCCAAGAAGAGCTAGGAACCAAGTTGAATATGAGTACAACTTATCACCCTCAGATAGACGGCCGGACTGAGAGGGTAAACCGCATCTTAGAAGATTTGTTGCGAGCATGCATCCTTGACTTTGGCGGCTCATGGGAGGATCATTTGCACTTGGTTGAATTCTCTTATAATAACAGCTATCAAGCAAGCCTGCAAATGTCGCCATTCGAAGCTTTATATGGCAGGCCATGCAAATCTCCGACATGTTGGGTGGAGCCAGGCAATAGAATAGTCTTGGGCCCCGATATGATTCGGGAAGCATCAGATAAAGTTGATTTTATTAAGAAGCGTTTGTTGGCTGCTCAGAGCCGACAGATGAGCTATGCAGACACTCGAAGAAGAGATTTAGAATTCTCTGTTGGTGATCTTGTATACTTGAAGGTTTCTCCATTAAGAGGCGTAATTCGTTTTGGAAAGGCTGGGAAGTTGGCACCGAGGTTCATTGGTCCATTCCCTATTCTTGAAAGGATTGGGACTCTAGCTTATCAGTACAGTTGCCCAACTGGCTGCCAGGGGTGCACGATGTATTTCACGTGTCCCAACTCAGGAAGCATGTTCACTATCCAGATTTAGTTGTGGAGGAAGAAGCACAACGAGATTTGGAAATTACTTCGAGCTTAGCCGTAAAGAGAGAGCCAGTAAAAATTGTGGGCAAGGAAATCAGAGCTTTGAGGAATACGAAGATCAACCTCGTCAAGGTCCAATGGAGCGGGGATCCTAGAGACTGCACTTGGGAGACCGAGGATAGCTTCAAGCAAGCCTATCCCAAGTGTAGAGTGGATATCTCCGAATAGCTTTATGTTGAGGTACATTTATAATACCTTGCATTTTCCGTTTTGTTCTTACTTTACTTTTATTTCCCTTTTCGAGGACGAAAAGTTTTTAAGTGGGGGAGACTGTAACAACCCAGAAAATCCGAACCAATTTAAAAATTTTATTTTTAATAAATTAGTTAGAAAATGTGCCCAAATTTAAAAAAAAAAATCTATTTTTAAATAATGTTAAAGCCAGTGAAAATAGTCAATTTTCAAACGACCTCCGTTTTCGACGAAACCACTTTTGTTGGAACCGGAATGTCAAATTATTGCAAGGTTTCAATTTTTAGAATTTTTCGAATTAATATGTGAGCGTGGCAAAAGAAACCGTGTTTGGTCAAATACAGTCAAATTTGAACGACTTGAAAATAGCCATTTTTCAAACAGTCTCAGAATTTGACGAAAATAATTTTGTTGGATTCGTATCGTCAAGACATAGCCAAAAATATTTTTTTGGGATTTTTTGGAGTTCGTATGTGGCTCCGGTGAATTTTCGAATATGTCAGAATTTAATAATAAAAAGAATTAATTTTAAATTTGAAAAACGGGGGCTGAGATGACCTATAGCGCCTGCGGGACATGGTTAGATGGATCTTGGAATATGGGTTATTGGGTAGTGTAGCTTCTTGTTGGACTGAATTCTGAATACTTTAAAAGATTTGGCTTTTTTTGTAAAAATAACATTTAAATATTATAAAAGAGATTGGAAAACCCTAAATAAAAACACTATTCATTGTCTTCTACAGCCGCCGCCCCCTTGTATCCATGGCCGAAATATCCCCATTCAATTTCTTCCAATCCACAACGAATTAAAACCCAAACTCTATCCCATACCGAAGATATTCTCCTCCTCTACAATCTCATACGGTTAGATCGCACCTGGTGCCACCGTTGCCTCGAACGACGCACCCAAAACCGTCGTACAAAACCCGCGTCGGCCTCCCCTAGCCCCAACCAAGCTCCACCATTTCGGGTCCCACACGTGCGCCTCTCCGTCCTCTTCGCTGCAGCATCTTCTGATCGATCACTGGTGGCTTGAATCGGAAGATAGGATCAACCCTAGTTTTGAACAATAAGGAAAACTCACGGCTGAAAAAATTGAGGAAGAAGGTGATTAAATTCCCTAATGACATGATTAATTTATTAATTTTAAATTAATTTCAGATCTTGTTTAATCAATAACTCTTCCATACTAACCCAGAATTGCGTGATTTCTGAAGCATTGGACTCGTACGATCCTGAACTACAATTCTAGACTGAAACGGGGAATTTCTGAGCTGTTGGAATTTTGGACAAAATCACGAACGACTGTGAGATATCTCTTGTTTTAAATTAATTAATTAATTTACTGTTATTTATAGTTATTCAATTTCAGATCTGATTGTGTAGATGTGGTATGATGTTTGTTTGTTGGATATGATGGATTATTATGTTGGTTGTCATGTGTTATTCGAATATCTTTTTATCTCTTATTCTATTTGATTGAATTGAGTTAGATAATCAATTCAATATTCATTCATATAACGAAAAATCATAGATCTACATGTGATGGAAAAAAATATAATAATAATAATATTGAATTGATTTAGATCATCGATTCAATATCAAATCATACAATTGGCTTCTTAAAGGGATTGATCTAGTTTATCAATTCAACATATAGAAAATAAATATTGTTTTTTTATTTGAATTGATCTAGTTAATCAATTCAATATAGAGAAAATAAAATTGCCTTTTTATTTGAATTGATTTGTTTGAACAAAAATAGAATGTGCCTTTTATTTGAATTGATTTAATTTATCAATTCAACTTAGAAAATAAATTTGTCACTTTGGGTAAATTATCAATTCAATGATTAAACTATATTTTATCATTATTATTGGATTAAAATAGAATTGTCAATCCAATATAGAACATACCTTGTCACCTCATTGGGTTGAAATAAGTTACTCTTTTTATTTGTGTTTCAACACAAATATATACATAGAAAAATAAGTTATTCATTTTATTTGTGACTTTAAACACAAATATACACATCGCATATTGAATAACATTTTATTTGTGTCCTTAAACACAAATATTACATAGAACATTGGATTACATTTTTATTTGAAACACAAATATTACATAGAACATTTTATTGCATTTTATTTGTGTCCATAAACACAAATGTCACATAGAAATTTGAATGACATTTTAGTGTGTCCTTAAACACAAACATTACATATAAAAAGGGACTATTTTTTTATTTTTATTATTTGTGTTCTCAAACACAAATAAAATATTAACAATAAAAAGTGTATTTTTATTTGTGTTCTCCAACGCAAATAAAATATGTTTTAAAGGTAGCACATTTTTATTTATCTTTTTCAATGTAAAAATGACATGAGAAGGAAAATTACATTTTTGTTGCATTCCTTAATGCGAACAAAATGTAGAAAAATAAAATATCATTTTTCTTGCATTCCTTAATGCGAACAAAATGTAGAAAAATAAAATATCATTTTTGTTGCATTCCTTAATGCGAACAAAACGTAGAAAAATAAAATATCATTTTTGGTGCATTTCCTAATGCAAATGAAATGTAGAAAGATAAAATATCATCTTTTGCATTCCTTAATGCAAACGAAAAGAAAAAAAAGAAGATTTTGTTTTATGTTTGCATTCTACAATGCAAACGATTCATGAAATTAAAAATTTACTTTTTATGTTTGCATTCTACAAATGCAAACAAAACATGAGAGCAAAGGAAAATTTTATTTCGTGTTTGTATTCTACAATGCAAACAAAGCGTTTAAACAGAAAATTTTATTTTTGGTTGCATTCTACAATGCAAACAATGCATGTAAATTAAAAATTCACATTTTCATTTGCATTCTACTATGCAAACGAAACATAGAGAATAGAAAATATATTTTTATTTGCATTTTACCATGCAAATAAAAAAATAAAATAAAAGGATACATTTTCTTTTGCAATTTTAGATGCAAACAAATTATAAAATAAAAAGATACATTTTTGTTTGCAATTTTAGATGCAAACAAATTAGTAGAAGAAAAATCCACATTTTGTTGACAAATCTAGATGCGAACAAAATATTAAAAGAAATATTACATTTTTTATTTATTTTACATCTCTTAATGTAAATAAACATGAATTAAAAAGTTGTTCTTTTATTCACATTCCTTGTTGTAAATAAAATTAGAAATTTAAAGATACATTTTTTTCTTTTTATATGCGTTCCTCAACGCAAATAAATCATGAATAGGATAATATACATTTTTATTTGTAGTCCATGATGCAAATAAAATATGAGAATTAAAAGTTACATTTTTAATGTGAACTTTAAAAGAAGAGAAAAGAATAATATTTCATTTAGAAATATGTTTTGTATTAAAAATACAATTTTAATGTAATGTTAGAAGCATAGGAAGAAATTCACATTTTGTTCATAAAAATGGATTGAACAAAAATATTCATTTTTGTTCATTGGATGGAAATCAACAATTTCATTCCTTAAAATAAAATGAACAATAATATGCATTTTGTTCATTATAAAGAAATTTACACTTGGTATAGGTAAGGAAGTTGAAAACATGAATTACACTTTAAAAATTATGAATGAACGAAGGATACAATTTATAGTCAATATACTATAAAATTGGTGTATGAAATGAAAACATGTTTAGCAGACGTAATAAACATGAATATATGATTTGTATATAATTCACACCTTTATTTGGTGTAATATCCACCTGAATGTAATCGCTTAAGAAATTATATTTATATTTATAAATAGAAATTAAACGAATCGCGCGCGGTAGTTCGCATTTTGGCAATCATGACTTTAAACGATTATATCGAAAGATCCAACAGTTGGATTTTCCCAAAACTGGGGCCGTTAGGACCGCTTTGGGAAGATCTTTCCAATAAGACCAATTTTGTCAAAATCCAACGGTTAGATTTCAAGATATGTGTAAATCAGATTTTGAGAAAAACAGCGCCAAAGCCACACTTGACCCGAAGCGTCGTTTGATTATATTGAGCTATTTTTTTTAAATAAATAAAAATAGCGATAAATCGTTATAAATAAATATTAACGATATGAAATGATTTAAATAATAATTATTCGATAATTATTTGAAAGGTCCGAGTTTTACTCATTTCAAATAACTATACGTCGATGAAGAGACGAAGACGGTGTTGAAGGCCGGTGGTCTTCACATCGAACGGATGTATTGCAATTGAGGTCCTCGATAGGAGTAGCTTCCCTGAAGGGACTTTGGCGGTAGTCGCCTGGATGTATGTGATGATTGTCCGGATATACGAGAGCCTCTCAGGTGTCTCCGGTTCCGTTCAGACCCAGAACGGACTTGTAAATGGATGCATGTCTGACATTGAACTTCGTACCATGTAAATTGATTTCTGTTTAATATACAACCGTTGGTGGCAAAAGAATTTATTCTTTCGCTTAATACCCTCAGAGGTTGTGTATTGATAGTTGTTGATTTCATGGCATGGATTATCAACGAGGTACGCCAAGATGCAAATGATCAAGGTTTTGTAGAAAAGCAGGCCTTGTAATTGATGATCAAAGAATAGTCTGTTTAGACCCAGCTTTGTGTATAGTGTTACTTCGCGAGCCTCACATCCCGGTAGAGTCTAAAAAGGAGCAAGGGAACGCAGGGAGTGCACACGTTTCTTTCTAGCTAGAAGTGGTGTCAGTGCTTTAAACTGGCTGACATTTTACTTATGTGGTTGATGGATTTTGAGGCGCCTCGGATTTTTATTGGCCGCCCTCGGCCAATTTATAGGTCCAGTAGGATCGGGAAGCGTGTGTTCAGGCATAACTAATCCACTAAAGTGTTTGTGGACCGTCCCTGCTGTATCCAAGGGTTCGCCAGCGTCTGAATCCTGAGACATTGCTAAAGTGTCTCGAATCGGTCAGGAGTCCGTTCCTAGCTTTGACTCATGATGGAAACCCAACTTCCAATACGTCCCATGCGGTTTTGATTGCATAACTAGTATGGAGACATAGTAGATGGTAGCTATGCCGTCTAGGATTAATATTATAATTGAAATATTTTCTTAAAACATATACACACTAATAATAATATCGTATTTTGCGTATTTCTCATCGTTTGACCATTATAAGGTAAAACCCTATCCTACGGTTTGCGTTGCATTGTGTGATGGGACTTAGGTCTTATAACAGTTTCATTTTTCTAAAAAGCATTGCGTTATTTAACGTTTTACTTTATTTATTGCACTGATAATACCATGGAGTAAACCCGTTCCGCATTAGCGGCGTGGTCCTCGTGATTGTCAAACCCGTTAGTTAATTAAGATATCTCATACCAGTCCCATGACTGACTCGTAGTTTGTTTCACCTTTTGCAAACTCGGGTGCCCTCTTTCTACACGGGCAGCCAAGTGACAGGTTAGGCTTGGATATTCGCTGGATGGAAGCTTGCTGATGGAGATGCTGAAGAAACTTTCTTTTTATCTTTTATTTTCTGCTTAAGACTTTGAGACAGTGCCTAGTATTGATGTAATTTGAGAGATTGAGACTCTATTTCTTTCTTTTGAGACATCTATTTTGCTAAGTGTAATCCTGTGTTGCATACTCTGATATTTCAGTGATGATGTTTGTGATGACATTCATTTCCGCTACAATGATTTATATGTTCTGCTATATACTGAGATCTGTTATTATTCTAGTTATGTTATATTCCATACGATTTTCCTTATTTTCGTTACACGGAAGTTTGGGTGTCGTCACAGCCACTTTCGCGGAACGGGTTTACTCCATTGGATTGCCAGTGCTTTAAAACAAGTAAATCTTTTAAACATCGCAATGCTTTTTACAAAAATGAAGCCATTATAAGACTCAGTTCCCATCACACAATGCAACGCAAACCGGAGGATAGAGTTTTACCTTATAATGGCCAAAATATGCTTGATACGAATAAAACAAAAGAATTTAATATTATACTAGTGGTTATATGTTTCAAAAACAATTTCAAATCATAAGTATCAATCATAGACGACATGAGCGTCCCATGCCATTATGTCGCCAAATATAGGTTAACAATCGAAACCGCACTGTGTTGTATTTGGAAATTGGATTTCCGTCATGAACCAAGGCAAAAGATAGTCCTTACCGAATTCGAGACTGTCTAGCCCGAGTCTCAGGCAAGCGCGTAGGCAAGCCATGGATCGTCAGGGCCGGTCCACTGATGTGGATTATTATGCCTGAACACTGCATTTCCCCGCCCTTTTGGGCGTAAATGAGCCAACGAATGACTCCATCGGTCCCGGATTGACCGATATATCCGAGTTGCCTCGCAACAGCAACAACCACACAGGTGAAAGCAATATAAATGTCAGCCAGATTAAGCACTGACACCACCTCTAGCTAGAAGGAAACACATGCCCTCCCCGAGGTCCTCTCCCGTCTCTGGTTCATACCGGGGTGTGAGGCTTGCGAATTCACGTTATACACAAAGCTACGCCACACAGGCCGTGCTTTGATCATCAACCACAAGACTTTGTTTTTCAATAGAAGCCTTGATCACTGCATCTTAGCATGCCACACAGGCAATTCACGCCATGTAACTGACGTCTATCAATCACACAGAATGAAATCTAATGTCAGACACACAGTCCATTTACAAGTTCATTTTGGGTCTGAACGAAACCGGAGGCACTATAAACCTCACATACCCATCGATCTCCACGTACGTCTGAACGATCACCACTAATTATCTATATCTTGGGATGCCTCCCAATCAAGACATCAGTAGTCATCCAAATGACGTGAAGCTCTCCGATCTTCGACCACCGTCTTCATCATTGAATTCTTATCGTCGTTTCAGTTATTCAGAATGGGATAAACCCGGTCTTTCTGAGCAACTCGCGTATATAATTAACAAGCGCTACAAAAACACAACATACGCCTCATTCCAATTCATCAGTCACTAACTGTAAATTAGTAAGAGAACGATTTCCCAAATATTAACCCCGAAGGCCGAAACCAACATCAGATCAAAACCCAGGAAACCATTCGACTTAGCTAACCTTCAGTTAGTTTCTAAATTTCACATTCCATATCGTTTATAATATTTTATAACGATTTATCGCTATTTTTATTTATTTAAAAATAGCCAATTTATTCAAACGACACTTCAGGCCATGACGCGGCCGTGGCGCTGTTTTTCTTCAGATCTGATTTACACATATCTGAAAATATAACCGTTGGATCTTCACAATATTTATATCATTAGAAAGATCTTTTCAAAATGAATCCAACGGTTCCAGTTTTGGGAAAATCCGACGGTCGGATCTCCCGGTATACTCGTTTGAAGTTCCGGGTTGCAAGATGTTTTTGTTGAACCCAGTGTATTCCTCTCTAGAGGTAAACTAGCGAAAGGTGGTTCCATACCTTGTCATAGTTGGAAATCCATTACCCAATACGTGCTTGCGGTTTTGATTGTATACTATATATGTAGAACGTGAGATGGAAGCGTTTCTGCCAGATGATTAATATATTGTGATTGATAGACATTATTATAATAGCAAATGGTTTTTGATATAAAGATATTCTGGATTCTCATAAGGGAAAAACCCGTTCCGTTATACGGCGTGGTCTTATGGGATATCGTTTACTTGTTCAAACTATTTTAAAACTGTTTTACTCATACTAGTCCCATGACTGACCCGGAGTTTATTTTGTTTTGTTTTCCCTAAACTTTGGGTGCCCAATTTTGTACGGGCAGTCAAGTAGTCGGGTTTTACAGATACTTGAAGAGCTGGAGCAGGAGGCTTCAGGATCATATAGCTATAGTTATTTCTGCTGTGTTGTAAGTGTTGTACTTTGATAATGATGTATATTCAAGTACAGATTTATATATTTCAAAGTTATGTTATATATTATATATTATTCATTCCGCTGTGAGGTTCGTGTTACTCTGATGTTGTGTTCTTCTTCTTCTTCTATTCTAAGTTTCTATCTTATCTTTCCTCACACTCTACCTTCTTTCTATTAGTTTCCTGATTTCTAGTTTAATTTGGGGTTGGACTTGTGTTTTTGGTCTGCTCAAATTGGACCGGATTTTCGGGTCATTACAGGAATGGTCATATCTGCTTGTATCAGATAAGAGAATTCATCACATAACCGCTCAGTTGCTTCAGGAGGAGTAAATCCTTCTAGGAAAATCACTTTAAATCTATCCCAGGTAATATTACCTTCTGGGTTATCCTTAATAATCGAATCCCACCAGAACAAAGCTTCATCTTTGAGTGCCCAAGATGCCAGTAATCTTTTCTGGTCATCTCTCAACTTTAAACCTTCAAAGATTTTCTCAGCAGAACGAATCCTAGCTTGTGTTTTTGTAATAGATTCTTCGCCAGAGAACGGTATTCCACCTATATTTCGATACTTAATTAATAGAGCCTCAATATCTGGTTCTGCATTCCTTCTGTTTCTGACACTCATTTTCCAGTACTTCTGCAAATAGCAGATCAAGTGTCAGGTCAACAGAAAAGATATTTTAAAGCATAGAGACATATACTTGAATGTAAATGCATCTATCGAGGTGTTATTTCATTCTGCTATACTCATACTAGGATATTACTGATCCTATCTGTAATGAGTTATTCGTCCTACAACACTACTGGTTCTATTTCTGATGAGTTCGTTAATATGTTGTTATATTCCAGCACTAAGCTTAACCAAAGCTCTGATACCACGTTGTGACGACCCCAAACCCCGTACTAACGGTGGCAAGGGTAATCTTTGGAATATAACACATAAACAGATAATAACAGAACAGAATTAAATAAATACACCAAATAATGTACAATAGAATACACTGGATAAACATAATCATCAGAGTTACACAGTATACAGGATCATACTTAGTACAAATACAGTCCAGCTATACATAAATGTCTACAGCTGAAAACAAACATAATATGTTCAATAGGTGCTAAACAGCATAAAAAGAGATAATTGATAGAATCCATCTTCAGCTCCAGCTATCCAGGAAGAGCCTGCTAAAAACCTGAATACAAGGCTGCCCGTGTAGAAAAAGGGGCACCTGAGTTTGCAAGTGAAACAAACTACGAGTCAGTCATGGGACTGGTATGAGAAATCTACTTACCACATTTTATAATATGGCTAATCATAGGACCACGCCACTTTCTCGGAACGGGTTTACTCCGTTGGATTGCCAGTGCTTTAAAACAAGTAAATCTTTTAAACATCGTAATGCCTTTTACAAAAATGAAGCCATTATAAGACTCAGTTTACAACACACAATGCAACGCAAACCGGAGGATAGAGTTTTACCTTATAATGGCCAAAATATGCTTGATACGAATAAAACAAAAGAATTTGATATTATACTAGTGTTTACATGTTTCAAAAACAATTTCAAATCATAAGTATCAATCATAGACGACATGAGCGTCCCATGCCACTATGTCGCCAAATATAGGTTTACAATCGAAACCGCACGGTGTCGTATTTGGAAATTGGATTTCCATCATGAACCAAGGCAAAAGATAGTCCTTACCGAATTCGAGACTGTCTAGCCCGAGTCTCAGGCAAGCGCGTAGGCAAGCCTTGGATTGTCAGGGCCGGTCCACCGATGTGGATTATTATGCCTGAACACTGCGTTTCCCCGCCCTTTGTGGCATAAATGAGCCAACAAATGACTCCATCGGTCCCGGATCGACCGATATATCCAAGGCACCTCGCAACAGCAACAACCACACAGGTGAAAGTAATATAAATGTCATCCAGTTTAAGCACTGACACCACCTCTAGCTAGAAGGAAATGCATGCCCTCCCTGAGGTCCTCTCCCGTTTCTGGTTCATACCGGGGTGTGAGGCTCGCGAATTCACGTTATACACAAAGCTATGCTACACAGGCCATGCTTTGATCATCAACCACAAGACTTTTCTTTTCAACAGAAGCCTTGACCACTGCATCTTAGCATGCCACACGGGCAATTCACGCCATGTAACTGACGTCTATCAATCACACAGAATGAAATCCAATGTCAGACACACAGTCCATTTACAAGTTCGTTCTGGGTCTGAACGAAACCGGAGGCACTATATACCTCGCATACCCATCGATCTCCACGTACGTCTGAACGATCACCACTAATTATCTATATCTTGGGATGCCTCCCAATCAAGACGTCAGTAATCATCCAAACGACGTGAAGCTCTCCGGTCTTCGACCACCGTCTTCATCATCGACTTCTTATCGTCGATTTAGTTATTCAGAATGGGATAAACCCGGTCTTCCTGAGCAACTCGCATATATAATTAACAAGTGCTTCACAAACACAACATACGCCTCATTCCAATTCATCAGTCACTAACCGTAAATTAGTAAGAGAACGATTTCCCAAATATTAACCTCGAAGGACGAAACCAACATCAGATCAAAACCCAGGAAACCATTCGACTTAGCTAACCTTCAGTTAGTTTCTAAATTTCACATTCCATATCGTTTATAATATTTTATAATGATTTATCCCTATTTTTATTTATTTAAAAATAGCCAATTTATTCAAACGACGCTTCAGGCCATAACGCGGCCATGGCACTGTTTTTCTTCAGATCTGATTTACACATATCAGAAAATCTAACCGTTGGATCTTCACAAAATTTATATCATTAGAAAGATCTTTTCAAAACGAATCCAACGGTTCCAGTTTTGGGAAAATCCGACGGTCGGATCTCCCGGTATACTAATTTGAAGTTTCGTTTTCAAAATAGGAACTGCAGCGTCGTTATTCGATTTAATTTAATTATATTTTTATATATGTATATAAATATAATCGATTCTGGCGCTGTTTTTCTTCAGATTTGAATTAAACATTTAATACAATCCAACTGTTGGATCTTCACAAAGTTGGTGTCATTGGAAAGATATTTCCAAAGCGAACCCAACGGTTTCGGTTTCGGGAAAATCCGATGGTCGGATCTCCCGCACTAATCGTTTGAAATCACGGTTTCAAAAACACGAACTGCAGCTTCGTTATTCGATTTATTTTAATTATATTTATATATAATCTATTCTTCGATTTCAAAACCATATATACATTTGATAAAAATGATATTTTTATCCAACCGACATTTATTTCGACACTTCGTTATTTTTAACAATTCATGTATATATTGTAAAACAATTTATTTCAAAACACGACTATTTTATATAGTTCATATAGACGATAAAAATATGATTTTTATTATAAAACAATTTATTTCAAAACATGACTATTTTATATAGTTCATATAGATGATAAAAATATGATTTTTATTATAAAACAATTTATTTTATAACACGACTATTTTATACAGTTCATATAGATGATAAAAATATGATTTTTATTATAAAACAATTCATTTCAAAACATGAATGTGGTTCAACACATGAATTTCTATTTAACACATGAATTTCTATTCAACACATAAATTTCTATTCAACACATGAATTTCTATTCAACACACGACTATAGTTTTCAAAACATGAAAATAATTCTAACACATGAATATTATTGAAAATTTCGGCAGCATAACATCAGGGTAGTTAAAACTGGGACCGTCCCTAGTACGACTCCTCGCTCTACCTTAAAGCCTCGCAACTTTTGACAATGGGAATTTCATGCATCTAGTTCGCACGCAGGCGGCATGTTTATATTTTTTTTTTCTTTTCCACAAACTAATCCTATGTGGTTTCAACCAAATAATTCTCAACCACAAATGGGTATTTTTCAACCACAATTAATCAATTTCAACCACAAAAAATTCTAATCAACCATTCGCTATCAACCAATTTTCACACCAATCACAACAAATAAATATCGTCCATGGTTTGTGGACGAGGGGCGTATATATATATATTTATATAAGTATATTTCACTTCTATTTCAACACATATATAATTTTTACATCACATACATAACTTATACATCGAACGTACAACTTATATAATGCTTACACATGAGGTGTACAACGCTTATATAACTCATACTTCGCATATTTAATTTATACATCGTCATTTCCATATCGTTTATAATTTAGAAATCTCACATTGGGTTCCACTCCACCAAAAATAGCAGAAGGCTCAGAAAAATATGCGGTCTCTTCTAGAATGTAGAAGACGTCTGCACGAGTCCACTGTCTCTTGTTTCACTGAATTTCGTCAACAAACAAAAAAAGATATGATTTTTACAGTGGAATCAAAAACTGTAGCGCTTTAAAGTGCTATAGAATAGTTTAATTTAAAATCAACCGTACCTTTCAAAATCTGTTCAAAACTAGGTTTAGCTTTTTCGATCAATCCATGAAGCTATAGCCCGATCAGATTATACAGCGTCGATGGGCTCCGAGAGAGCTTCCTGGCGAGGTGCACCATGTTGAACTCGACGTCCAGGTGGCGGCGCAAAATCCGACGAGGTGGCGACACTTCAGGGCGATGGTTCTCGGCAATGGAGCGATGGCAGGGGGAGTGACAGGTTTGGATTTGAAGCTTGAGGAGAGATCTACGAAAAACTCAACTGGAGGGAGGTCTAAAGATAAACGGAGCGGTCGGAAATCGGCCGGGAAGGTTTGAACAACTTCCGCCGTTTATCGCGATGTCGGGGAGAGAGATTTTTTTTTATACAAAATTCTGATTGGCCGGGAGCTATTTAAAGTTTTAAAAGAGGGTTTTCTAACACAACCTCCAATCCAAACCCAACGACTGTCGCCCCTAGCTAAATACCCCTATTCCGAACACAATGGGATATGTTTCGAAGGTCCATTCGACTGTTTCAATCAGTTTTCCTTCAAATTAAAATATAAAACATTCAATATTTAATTTGAACGTACATTTCAATTTGCCGGGGTAACATACTAATTCTAAAAATTCCAGAAAAATAAATCTAGCTATGTTTTGACGATACGGTCCCAACAAAAGTAGTTTCGTCGAATTCTGAGACCATTTGAAAAATGGCCCTTTTCTAGTTGATCCAATTTAATAGAAATCGACCAAACACATTTTCCTTTGCCACGCTCACATACTAGCTTAAAAAATTATGAAATTTGAAACCTAGCAATAATTTGACATCCCGGATCCAACAAAAGTGGTTTCATCGAATTCTGAGGTCGTTTACAAAATGGCTTTTTTCACGGGCTATCTAAACGATATAGCGACCTTTTTGAAAATTCATTTGGCCATAACTTTTGACTTCCACTACGAAACTTCGATTTTTCAGATTCGTTAGAAAGATATTCACTAACAGATTTAAATATTTTTGGTTTCACTAAAATCCGTTTTGTTTTGCACCCGGTACAGTCAGTCAAAGTTTGAATTCAAATTTTGAAACTACCGCGCCATTTCAGGCCTTGTTTATAATTAAAATTAATTATATTTATTTTCGAACATCGATTCAAACACCATTTTCATCGTTATTATTTAAAATATTTAAAATCCACCAAAATAGCCAAATTAAAATTTTCAAACTGGTTCAGATTTTCTGGGTTGTTACATTGTCGATATTTTATGATTCCGAAACACATATTTGAATTTCCAGTTTCTGGCACTTTGTCATTGGATGATGAATCCGAGTCATCTAAAGTTGCAGCATATGCACTTTTACTCTTCTTTGATGAACTGTTGTTTGTTTGTTGATTCGATCTTTCAGGGTATGGAAAAAACCTTTTTATATGTCATTGGAAAGAGGAGATCATCCAACGTATAACATCAAAATGTTTATCTGGTTGTTTAATCAATTGTATCTAGCTTAATTCCAAATGACATTGATTGCGGATAATGATAGATAAGATATTCTTAAAAGATTTGAGAATCTCTTTAAAATTTTCACTTAGAATATGAATAGAAGTAGCCATTAATTTGTTTATATAGAGAGGGAGTGGATTGAGAAGAAATAGATAAGTAAAAATGAGTTTTTCTAAAAGAAAAGGATATATATAGGGTATAACAACCTGGAAAATCAAAACCAATTTAAAATTTTTATTTTGGCTATTTTAATGAATTTTGAATATTTAAAATGATTTATTTTAAATAATAATGAGCAGAAATTTATTTTGAATAGAATTAGAACGTATAAATTTATTTGAATCGAAGTTAGAATATAAATATTTATTTTAATTATTAAAGGAATTGGAAATGGCGCGGTAGTTTGAAAATTCGATTTCAAGTTTCAAATGAATGTATAGGATTCAAAACAAACCAGATTTTAGTGAAACCAAAAATATTTGAATCTATTTGAAAATATCTTTCCAACGAATCCAAAAAATCCAGATTTCATAGCGGGAATAAAAAGTTATGCCCAGTTGAAAATTCAGAATAGTCGCTATGGAAATTCAGCCCTTAAAAATAGCGATTTTGCAAACGACCTATGTTTTCGACGAGACCACTTTTGTTGGATCCGGAATGTCAAATTATTGTTAGATTCCAATTTTCATAATTTTTGGGATCAATATGTGAGCATGGAAAAAGAAAATGTGTTTTGTCAATTTCAGTCAAATTGGATCGACCAGAAAATGGCCATTTTTCCCACGGATTTTTCCAACGGCCTCCAAATTCGACGAAATTAGATTTTTTAGGACTGCATCATCAAAACATAGCCAAATTTATTTTTTTGGAATTTTTGGGGTATGTGGCCCCGGTAAATTGAAATGTGCGTTCAAATTCAATATATAGATTTATATTTTGATTTTGACGGAAACTGATCGAAACAGTCAAATTGGCTTACCGGCCATATCTCATTGTGTTTAGAACGGGGGTAGTTAGTTAGGGACGATAGCTGTTGGGTTTGGATTGGAGTTCGAATAGAAAAGTTACTTTTTGGAGAATAAAACGAAAATAAATTAAAATAATATATATATTTTCATTAAGCCCCCCACTTACTCTTCCACGATCAGTTCAAAAAAAAAAGGAGTGCCACAGCGCCCAACCCTACCGCCGTCGTTCACCGATGCCGCGCCCCCCAGTAATTGCGCCGCTGCCTTCTTCTAACCCCCTCCTCCAACACACCCTCTCTCCCCTCTATCCCTCTCTCCTTCTGAAACGCGACAGCCACTAAACCCTAACCCCCCCTTCAACAGCCTCCGCCACCGCGGGGTGCACCGCCGGACCCTTCCCCTCGCACCACCTCCTCTTCCCCCTTTTCAGCAAATCGACCCCCCCTCTTTTGGAAAAATCGATAACAGTAAGTTTTATTGCATTTTACTTAATGTAGGCATTTAATTTACTAATTAGGCTGCCATGACATCATATATAACATTGTATAATGGAAAGATGAGATTTTTAATTAATTAATTATGAGATTCTTGATTGTTTAAAGATTTGATTATTGTTTGTTAAAGAAATATGACTTCTTTGTTTGGGAAAATATGGATTCTTTGATATGAAAAGATATAATTTTTCTAGATAGAAAGAATATATATTTTATAAATAGAAAGGATAGATTTTTGTAAATAGAAGAAATATTTGATTTTTATAGAATAAAGAGATTAGATTTTTTTTAAATAAAAAAATTAGATTTATATATAA
Organism: Allium sativum; assembly: GCA_030737875.1. Classification (NCBI taxonomy): domain Eukaryota; kingdom Viridiplantae; phylum Streptophyta; class Magnoliopsida; order Asparagales; family Amaryllidaceae; genus Allium; species Allium sativum. The sequence continues at coordinate 789,534,040 of CM060919.1, read as the reverse complement.
TACCATATGAAAAATATGATTTTTAATTTAAATAAATTTGATTTTTATGTTTAGAAAAAATAGGATTTTTATATATATGAAGTAGAAATAAAAATATGATTTTTATTTATTTTAATAAAGCGATAAAAATAGGATTTTTATTATATATATAGCGAAGTAAAAATAGGATTTTTAATATATAATCATCATAATAAAAATGTGATTTTTAATATGAACAGCGTGAAAAGATTGCGCTGGAATTTCGGGCGAATCCAAACCGCTTAGAAATAAGGAAAGAAGAGTGGATCCCAAAGGTGAGAACTTCTCACTTTAATTTTATTTTCTAGTTAAAATATATACTAGGATGCAGATGGTGCTTAGCATCACCCGACACCCATCGTCCACAAACCATGGACGACTTGTTTGATTTGATTGTGTTGTGAAAATTGATTGTGATGTGGAATGGAATAAATAAAATACTCATGTGTTGAAATAAATATTTTATCGTTAAAAATATAATTTTTAACGTGTATGAATAAATAAATATTCATTTACAAATTGGACGATTTGTTTATGTACACGCATTTATTTGATATTGATGGGACAATAATTTTTACACATCGCCCAACTGCACAAATAATATTCAGTGTTTTTTGTTTGAAAACTCCACACGGGTGTTGGGATGATATTTGACGTACACTAATCCCAATTGATTAGAGGTATGTCGATCGTTTGGTTGACACACTATGTAAGCATGAATTATTTATATTTAATGCTTATGCAGTTGTGTAGTGCACTCTGGATGATGGTAGATTGTTTATCATTGCTATTATGTACATGTGTTATATGAAATCTATATAAATCACATTATATGGTAATTGACTGTGTCTGATTCTAGTTCAGAAAGAATGAATATTTTAAAATAATTAATATTTTAAAATAATATTCAGTAAAAGATCAAAATCTGATTTTGATGTCCGATTTGGGATGGCCACGGAAATATTTAAATATATAAAGCCATGTTGATTAGATTAACGCCGTTTTGATGTGAACGATATTTATATCCATTTTATTCATTTTTATAGTGAATATCGAAAAGGAAGTGATTTCAAAATCTAATGTTGTATTATCATTAATATATCGATGATATGGAATATTCAATTTTGATTTGAAATTTTGTCTGAAGTTGAAATCGTTTTGAAAACGAATTCAAAACGATTTATAAAATACGTTTTAAATGGAAATCAATGAAATATATATTATATATATTTAATGGCCTGAATAGAACGCGCCGCGCCGCGGTAGTTCGCGAATTTCGACCATTGACTTCGAATGGACATTACGGGAGCTCCCGCCGTCAGATTCTCCTAAAACCGGAACCATTGGGTTCGTATCAAAAAGAGCTTTCCAACAGATGTAAGGAATTTGAAATCTAATGGTTAGATTTGGAATTATGTCCAAATCAAAATTGGAAAAGGTCGCTGTAAGTGCAGTTCGATGGCCGTTTATGGAAATCGACTGTACGGGACTTGATAAAATTATTTAAAATATCAATAATTTGCGTAAAATCATAATAAATGATTTGGAAAGAATTAGGATGAAAAATTCCATATTTGAAAAGATAAAAATATATTTTTATCGAAATGAACTAGTTATGAAATAGAATTATGAAATCCAATATTTTTAAATAAATAAATTGGATTGAAATGGTTTTAAAAATAACCAGAATTTCCAATATATGAATTGGAATGGATTTGAATCGAAATTATCTTCGGAATATTTCGATATTGGATTCCGTGATTATATGGATATTGTGGAGGAATTTGGAAGATATATACATTGTTATTCCAATACGATATTTGTTGGTTTCGGAATTTGATATTGAATATAAGCCGATATATTTTCTATTCAGAGCCTTGTATTTAATATCAAATTGGATTCTGGGTTTGTCGTGAATGATATCTTTAATAATACAGTTCTTAAACCCAATGGAGTTAAGAAAAAATAGAAACTGACTGGAGATTAGCTAAGTTGAATGGTTTCCTGGGTATTGATCTGATGTTGGTTTCGGCCTTCAGGATTAATACTTAAGGAATTGTTCTCTTACTAATTTACGGTTAGAGAATGATGGGATGGGGTTTTCAGTAACACTGTTCTTAAACCCAGTGTGAAAAGAATAAATCTTTTAATTAAGATTTAAAGAAGAATTACCAATTAATTAACATTTAATTGGAATTGAAAATGGAATGTGAATTGGGTTTATTGTGAACTGTGTTTTTAACGACATTCGCTCTTTAACCCGATTTACAGTGAAATAGGATTTGGAACTTATAAATCTTTTTATTAAGATTTAATGCGAATTTTCTAAAGTAAAGTTTTCCAATTTAATATATTAAATTGGAATTGAATGTAATTCGATTTGATAATAATTGAAGTGAACTTAGGTGGAGGAAGACTGTTAATACATATGGAATTTAAAAGTTTTTGCCGTTATTCCGTTTATATTATTAGACGGAAATTGACACCGTATATATTGATCTGTTTTCCGTGAAGATTCCATTTTTGTGGAAGAGGATTTGGGTTTATTGTGAACCGTGTTTTAAAGGACATTGGTTCTTTAACCCAGTTAAAGACAGGATTACATATCTAACATTGTATTTCAAACTGTATGGTTGATTTCTGCTAAATATATATCTGTTTGGTGGCGGAGAATTTATTCTCTTGCTTAACACCCTTCTCTAAGACATACGAGCTTAGAGGTTATATAACGGCAGAAATCAATAGTATGGTGTAGATTGCCGATGCGACATGTTTGTGTTTCCAAAGTTAAATAATCATTAATATTGATTTCTGAGAAGATTAAAACTAGGTGGTGTATTAATGAATCTTTAATTAGATTGAAATGGGAATTGATAATTTAAATTATCAAATTTGGGAAATGATCAAGAGTGAAATATTGCCAGTTTTGCTCCTAGCGATAGTTAAATCTTAAATTAGATTTGAACGGGAAATGGTAATTAAATTTACCAATAACACCGTTGTGTTAGATATGGAGTATGACCAGTTTTGCTCCATGGGATGAATAGGTTGGGATTGGGAAATTAAATAAATGATTACTTCGGTAAGGTGCGTTAATCCCGACTAGTGTGAAAAACCATATTATGGTTTGAAAGATATCCAAAGGAAGATAAAAGAATAAATTTAAAGAATTTATCTTTGATAAAATTAATGGGAACCTTTCCCAAAGGATATGAATATATAAATAAAAGAATATTCAGAATTGGAATGAGGCGTATGTTGTGTTTTATAGCACTTGTTTATTATATACGCGAGTTATTTGGAAAGGCCGGGTTTATACCCATTCTGAATAACTGATTCGACGATAAGTCAACGATGAAGACGGTGGTTGAAGATCGGAGGTCTTCACATCGTTTGGATGATTACTGATGTCTTGATTGGGCTGTACACCCGAGACGAGGTAATAAGTGGTGATCATCCAGACATACTTGGAGATCGACGGATATGCGAAGACCTCTCTCCTGTATTGGACATATGGGACGAGGAATAAGGTGCCTCCAGTTTCATTCAGACTCAGAACGAACTTGTAAATGGACTGTGTGTCTGACATTGGATTTTATTCTGTGTTGATTAATCTCTATTAAATATATATCTGTTTGGCGGCGAAGAATTTATTCTCTTGCTTAACGCCCTTCTCTGAGACATACGAGCTCAGAGGTTATATATCGATAGACATCAGTCGCATGGCATGAATTGCCTGTATGGCATGCCTGAGTGGCGAATGATCAAGGCTTTTGTTGAAAAACAAAGTTTTGTGGTTGATGATGAAAGCATGACCTTAAATGGCATAACTTTGTGTCTAGCGTTAATTCGCGAGCCTCACACCTCGGTATGAGTCAAAAAGGGGATAAGGGACCCAAGGAGAACATGACGTTTCTTTCTAGCTATGGGTGGTGTCAGCGTTTACGAGCCCTGACATTTATATTATTTTTACCTGTGTGAATGTTGGAATGCGAGGCGCCTTAGATATATCGGTCTCTACGGAGCCGATGGATAGGTCCTATTGGACCGGGGAACATGTGTTCAGGTATAATTAATCCGCTATGTGTGGACCGACCTTGGAGGATCCAAGGGATCGCTGTGTGTGACCCTGAGGAACTTCCTAGAGTGTCTCGAAGCCGGCGAGGAGTACATCCCTTGCCTCGACTCATGACAGAAATCCAATTTCCAATACGTGACATTTCGGTTTTGATTGTAGAGCCTAGTATAGCGACATATTGGTATGGGGCACTATGTCGTCTATGATTGATACATTTATATTTGAAATTGTTTTCTTCACTTATATTAATAATAAAAGATTAAATTTCGCGTATCAAGCATTATTTGGCTATTATAAGGTAAAATCCTATCCTCCGGCTTGCGTTGCATTACGTGATGGGACATGGGTCTTATAATAGCTTCATTGTTCTTTATTTGGCATTGCGCTGTTTGTTTTATGCACTGGTATTCTTGGGAGGAAACCCATTCCGTGTTATACGGCGTGGTCCCTTGATTCACCTAACTTTAAAAATAAAGATTAATACTGTTTTAGTTCTCACACCAGTCACACGACTAACCTCGAGTTTATTGTTTTAACCTAAACTCTAGGTGCCCTTATTTTCCACACGGGCAGCTAGTAGTTGGGTTTTGCAGATATTATATTCACAAGATCCTGGTTTACAACTGAAGTGATATTCAGAAAGCTCTGTATCCATGTATTTCTTTCGGTTGTGTTTTCAATTATTTTCTGCTGCATTGTAATTTGTAAATCTCTGATATTTCTCTGATGTATAATATTTATTTGTACTCTGTATATTCTTGTACTCTGATGTAAATTGTTGTAATAAGAAATGAAATGTTCTTATGTTTGTGTTCTGAATTGTCACGTTCTCATTGCAATCCGGGCTTTCCTTTACTGGGAAGTTTGGGTCGTCATATAGGGTCTGGAATTCATTAAAAACTGAATAGACAAAAGGTATTGCATGAATTCAATTTTTATGGCAGTTATATGTCGACATACATGAACTTGTATGTCGACATACCCGTATAATATTTGGGTATTTTGATATTTTACACTATTTCATATTATATTATATTAAAATTCTTAATTCTAATATGTTTTTTACAGAAGTTTAAATATTGATTTGATAGAAAACAAGAACATTCATTACTACTAATAAGAGAATACATTCAGATGATACTAATTACTAAATATGAGATGCGAAATACGAAAAGGAAATACAAGCTAATATGATATTATAACATAAGCTAATACATTTATAACTCAGCGGATGAAGATGAGGAAGATGATAATCCAAGTTTTCTTTCAACTTTTACGGAAAACTCGTTCATTTTGGATGATATTTGATTGAGAGTCTTCTTGGTTTTCTTTTGGTTTTTGGCTAGTTTGAATTGGTTTTGAAGAATTGCTTCTTTGGATATGGCTCTAGTTGAAGTAGGAAATTTTATGCTTTCCACAGAGGACTCATTTTCGTCGATATCCATTTGATTTCTTCCTTGTTCCAATCTGGCTTGCTTTTTGGCATATGTCTCATAAGGTTTGAAAAAGGGTGGATTTTGCGCAAATGATATATTTCCCTAATTAAAAACCGTTCTAGAAACAAATTCCTCTCCTTTGAAATCTACTCTGAAATACTTAATGATCCGGTTAAGATTAATTCCATGGTAGAGAGTGTTTTCTTTTGATGGCATCTCTTTGGTTTGAATTCTCTCAAAATCACTTCGGCCTAATTTATATCATAAGTGGTAAAGATGGATAAAAGAGTTTTTTGGACCTTGGCAGTGCGGTTATTAATTTTTTTGGAATAAGGAGTAAGAGTGTATTGAAGAAGAAGTTTGACATTTCTTGCTTTTAGACGGAAAAAGTGATTTTTGAATTCCATATGTTTATCGCTTTAAAAAATATGATGAAAAGTTTCCAAATCATGTTCATTAATTTCAAAATCCGAAAAATCCGCACCCGTTTTCTTGTAATTCAAAAGAGTTCCCAAAACATCACAATAAAAAATAATTTGAGTGCCTTTGACGCTACTCCAAACTTGGTTTTCATTCCCTTTGTAAAATCTGCTATTTAAATTTGCATAAAACATTTTGACAAGATTCGAGTAACATACTTCATCGTTATCCCGAGAATCGACCAAATTTAAAACTTAATTTTGATTGAAAATAGTACGAAGATCATAAGATGCAAAATCTTCAAAAATAGCAAGTGTTCCCGTATTGACTTTTCCAATCGTAACATAGTCGATGTACGCTTAGGTAGCCTCCGGGTTGTTATAGAGATGACCTTTGGGAGTCTTGGTTAGTCTCATGGTCTTTGGAGTACTTGAGGAAGCCATTAGAGAATAGTTTAGAAGAGTATAGTTCTTAATTTTGAACGAGAGGTAAAAAGAGTAGTATTAAATAGATAATTAAATAGGGCTCATGGAGAAAAGTAAATTTCCGGCAATGGCATCCTCAAAACTTTCCTTTTCGAATTTTCCTCTCTTTCAGGCGTTCGCCTAAAGAGATGGCTCAACCCCATCTTTTGAATTCACACACAGATCCACAAATCAGTTCATGTGTTAAGGTTATTAAATCCACAGAGAAGCATAATTTGAGAAATCACAATATAAATTTTGATGAAGAGTTCCGTGTTCTTAGTGGTTAAATGCATGAGAACGATGAAAAATCAAATCGAAATTTCTTCAGATCTTGGGTTGAAGTCATCAGAGAAAACAAATTCCACAACAACTTTTCACATCTAAGTTATTCCAAGCCAATACAGAAGAATGTTGTTACATATGCAGAAATAAGTAAAGAATTATTACATGCAAGTAGAGAAAAGTGGAAGAATTCAATTATCTTTTACATTTATGGGAAAAAGCCATACTATAAGTATCTAAAAGATTACATAGACAGAACATGGAAGATTAAAGGGAGCTATCAGTTATACAGTAGAGAAAATGGATTCTTTATAATAAAATTGGAAGCGTCTAAAGACTGTGAAGCGATCTAGCAGGTGGTCCATACCATTACAACAAGAAATTGATTTATATAAAGAGGTGGTACCCTGCGATGAAGTTAATAAAGGAGCATCTGCATACTATTCCAGTTTGGGTACAATTTCCAAATTTAGAATTGGAATTTTGGTCTACTGAAGCAATCAATAAAATAACTTCGTTGCTGGGCACCCCAATCAAGTTAGATCAAATAACAGAGGATGTTATACGGATTTTGTATGCAAGAGAGCTGATAGAAATATATATTAATTTTGCATTCCCAAATGAAGTCTACATACAATGTTTTTATGGAAGCGTATCGTAACACCCGACCTCCGCTAGGGTCACTCACAAAGGGAATGCACTAGTTTTGGTGGAGTATTATCTAGGTAAACATGCACAGAGATATCACAAGGCAGAACATAAATAAAGCAGCGGTAGAAATCAAAAACCAACTTTTTATTACTTTCAAGAAAAGAGTCAAAACCTCATATATCGAAGATACAAATTATTCCATTACATCAAGTTTCAAATAAAGAAGCATAAACTTAAGATAACAAAAGTAGATAATTCCCCATAAATAGCAGAAGCAGCCATAGCATAGCCCAAGACCAAACCGTACATGAGCTGTCAGAAAGCAAGCTAAATCCAAGCTAAGAGCTAGTGTTTCCTCCCTGAGAACCTGGAGGGGGGGGGGGGACAAAAGAAAAAGGGGCGAAAGAAAAAGGGTCAGTCATAAAGACTGGTAAGCCCTAGTGACTTTCAGTATGAAAACTAGTAAAGGTAACATGATATGTGAAAACTGGAATTAAACATAAGGACGATAACAGAACTGGTAGGATAATTAAGATAACAGGATAAGTCATGTCTAGCATCACATATTCGAGATTCGCTGCACCAACTGTACTAGTGTTCTAACCCATGTCAAGTATTAATCATGTAATGATCCCTTGGCCCAATATCATGAAGTGACCCATTACGGGGTCCTACGGTACGTCTACTAATCGATCGACTCCCTACAAGTCCTAGCTCGTCATGTGTCTGTGTCATACGGCCCTATCCAGAAATGTAGTTACCTGTGCTAGGTCCACCATAGGGTGTATCAAGTCCTATGGTGCCAACCACTGACACGAATCAAGCACGCACAGTGTAAATCTACTGGTGCCCAATGCCTGCTTTTTCAACTCCGGACTACGTGCACTGTAACACCCCACATCCGTTAGTGTCACTCACAAAGGGAATGCACTAAGTTCCGTGGAGTATTTAGGGTAAAAGATGCAGATAAATTACAAGACAGATAGAAATTAAACAGCGGAAAATAAAACTTTGCTTTATTGATATAATAGTTTGTACAAAGATTTCTTTACTATATCAGAGTGTCATCTGTCTTACAAAATAAAGAAGCATAAAAATACATTTATATTCCACAATGTAGTAAGAACCAGCCATAGCATCTGAAAAGAGAATCCAAGCAAAACTTCGACAAATCTTCAAGCTGGGAAAGAGTGACAGTCCAACTTAACCTGAGCTATACTACTCCCTCCTCTACTACCTGGGGGGGAAACGGAAGAAAAGAAGACGAAAGGAAAACAGAGTCAGACATAAAGCCTGAGTAAGTTCAGTAACTTCTAGCATGTGAACATGGAAAAACAAAACGACATGAATTAACTGAATACAAGATAACACCAAGATGATAGGGTCAGCAAGATTAAACAAGGTTAACACAAGATATACTAAGATAAGATAAACTGGGTACGCTCTCTAATACTTTCGCCGCTTCGCTATTCCCTTGTTATACTGGTTTCTATATCTCTGCTCCACCTAACTAGTGTCCCAACTAGTAAAGATAACGTGATCCCAATCCCTGTATTTTTCGATCGCCTTCAGGCATCCATTTATTTATTTATTTGTTACCTAGACTTAATCTAGGTTTTTCCACCAAGTGCCTTTTAGATTCAACTAGAGTTTACGCTGTCTGCTAAACGCTTTTCGGACTCAGGATTTATGCCACCTAGTTCAACTAGGAATTATGCTTCCTAACGAACGATGCCCCTAAGTCTAGGACACACTACCTAGAGTGGTAGGTGTTCCTATACTTCCCCACGCATGTATTGCGAATCGTTGTCGCTTGTCTAGATGCACATGTCCTGTAATGTGCGGTCTAAATTCCGTGACAGGGCAAATCAAGGAATACAGAACTCGGTCGGGAGCTTTCATATATCTACCGATGCAGATGCTAAGGTCTGTTTTTATTCTAGTGGCTATGGTCCCACTTGACCCCTCCCTCAACTAATGAAAGGCACACCTTGAAAAATGAGAACTATACGCCGACCCTGGTGCCCCACTATCCTACGGCCATCCTCACCCATAACTAGATAGCAAGTATATGGTCTTTTGGAGTTCTCCGCCTTTCCGCTTCATGTATCTCGATTGACTCAAGATGGATGGTAGACGGCGAGTTGCTATCACCGGGCTACCGTTTTCTCGCCGAATCACGCCGGTCTATCCTAGTCTTTAGGTTGCCATGTATTGCAACCAAGGCATACTTTTGGTTCTTCTACGCAGACCTTAACCTCTGTGGGCCCAGGTGGATCATCTGCAGCCTCACAGAGGGATACCAAGAGTACCCTCACGTCCCCTCGAAGCCTCGGGCTTCGTAACCCAATTCGTTGGAGCCTCCTTTTTACTCAGACGGACGTTCGCTCCTCCTCGTGCTATACTAAGAATTACTACTTAGTTTTACTAACTAAGATTTACCACTTAGTTTCCAGAATCGTTGTTTTCTTAACTAAGGTTTACTTAGTTCTCTTTCCCGTTAGTTTAGATTGGTTAAGTGTCATAGTCAATTCAAGCTAACTTAACCCTCCTTATTTATCCTGTTAACCTGGTTAAGTGTTGTCAGTAACTCATGTTGACTTAACCCTACCACAAACCAAGTTATATTGGTTAAGTATTTATTACTTAACCCTACCCATTCACCCTGTGTTGGTTAAGTGTTCCTTTTTAACTTAACCTTGCCCGTCTGTTTTAACTAACATGTTATTATTAATGGTTAAGTATTATCCCTTCATGTTTTGTACTTAACCTCATTCCTTTATCGCAACCTGATGGCTAAGTGTTCAAGTTTACTTAACCCTACGGTCTATCCCAGCTAACATAACAAATTGGCTAAGCGTATTAGATTTTACTTAACCCCAACCTCTAGTCTAGTTAACATGTTAATTTGGCTAAGTGTATCAACCTTACTTAACCCCACCTTCTAGTCTAGTTTACATGTTAGTTTGGCTAAGTGTTTTCTTAGTTACTTAACCCCTACAAATCTGGTCTTGTTATCATAAGTTTGGTTAAGTGTCCCTATGGACTTAGCCCTCCCATTCTAGCTCGACTGTGTTAAGTTGGTTAAGTGCTCCTATAGACTTAACCCTCCCATTCTAGCTTAACTGTGTTAAGTTGGTTAAGTGTTCCTATGGACTTAACCCTCCCATTCTAGCTTAACTGTGTTAAGTTGGTTAAGTGTTCCTATGGACTTAACCCTCCCATTCTAGCTTAACTATGTTATGTGTCAGTCTGAACCTAAACCCACCCATCAGTCTAGTTATCATGTTGAACTGGTTAAGTGTCTTAGTTAACTTAACCTTACCATTCTTTTTCTAGCTTTAACTAAATAAATTAAAGCCGTTACCACTCACATTAGACAGGTATCGTTGTGACTACTGGATGTGCCGGTTGGTTCCGGGCAGGTTTACATCGCAACTCAGTCTAACCTCGGGTTAGGCATATTCGTGTTTTCTAAGTTCAAAGGGTTTCAATCTATTTTCAAATCAAGTTTTGAAAGTAACCATCCCGTTCTTCGGATCAGTTAGGGATAGCCAGGGAGAGCAGGAAACTTGTATTCTCCAAACTCAAGCCTAGACACTATCCTCTCTGTCACCCTAGAACTTTCTGGTGTGTCATTAAAAGGGATGTCGTTAATAAACCTTTAATTTGGCTAAATTTACAATTCCTCATTTAGGCCAAATTCTATAAGTAAATTACTCCTAATTTACTTATTTCCTAATTACTCTTTTAATGTAAGTTGTCAACATTTATTCTTATGCCCCTTTTTCCCCCCTATATCATATTTATGCTTTTTGATATGTAAACTATACCAATTAAGTGTCACTAACCATGATTTTGCTAAACCTGACGGTTATTCCCAATTATGGCCAATCTCAAATTTTATACCAATATACTTATTACGCCAAATTAGCTAATCCAATCCTGATTTAACATTCTAATTCACGTCAAACTAGACTTATTACTCTAGTTCTTTATTCATGTAAATGCTAGATTTACACGTCAATACTAGATTCAAATTACACATCTTATAATTCATGTCAAATTTATCCAATTTGCATTTCTATGAACATGCCATAATACATGCTCCCAATTTATGCCAAATTCCATGTTTTACAACTATGTTTTAGTACATTTCACATTATGCCCAAATCGTATTCCCACCGTTCGTATAATTGCGATTCAATCTAGATTATGGATAAATCTAGACTCGTAGAAATTAGGGAATGAACCCAAGATGCTATGAAAAAGGATGGACATAATAACTGGCATAAAAGGTTTGAATAACGACGTAGGTTCAAGAACATGGGTAGACCTAACTTAATAGGTAAATTCCCAAGGTCTAAAACCAAGGATAGACAGAATAGAGACGCAGGTTCAAGAACATGGGTAGACCTAACTTAATAGGTAAATTCCCAAGGTCTAAAACCAAAGAAAACCAAGGACAGGCAGAATAAATAATCGGGTTTAGACCCAATCTCATAATCACAGAACTTAAGCAACACTTTCCTAGTCATGAATCATAGGTGTTTAATCACAGATGTCCTTGTTATGTCATAGGCAATAGTGTATGTTTTCTAATCAAAGGCATAGGTTTAGTCAAGGAAATAATCCTCATAGTCATAGTCACAGTCATAGGCAATGTTCATAGTCATAGGCAATGTCCATAGGCAAATGTTCATAGTCAAAGGGGCATATGGTTTTAAGGTCCATAGTTTCATAGTCTTATCGGTCATCGAATCATAACAGTTCTTAATTAAGTCCAAAGACATAGGCACAGATTCGAATAGAAAGGTTTGGCATATTCTTTTACTCCTTTAATTTCATGTCACGAAAGGAGAAGCGTTCAAATCTAGAAATAACTAACTTACCGAGATTAGATTAGAACAGAAAGATGGCGTTGCTATGATTCATAGAAAAACAGTCGTTCGAATCCTCACTTGAATTCTAGCTTGAATCTCCTCTTTGAAAGTCTTTGAGCAGCACCTCCTTGTCTTGATTTATTTTACATATTATTTTATTTATTATTTAATTAAGAGGAGGAGAAGAAGCCATGTTCGCCAAGCATCTTTGCAACATAAGGGTAGAAAAGAATTGTGAATAGAGAAGAAGACTAGTGCTGTTTATATAGTGTTAGGTGGACGAACCTGGTCAGAAAATGCAACCAAATACATCAGAACGAACAAGGTGGAAAAAGCTGGAAAAACAGGGGGGTCGACCCGCAGGTCGACTTCGACCTGGGTGCCCCAGGTCGACTACCCAGTCGACCTGGGTGTCTTGGGCGGGAAAATTCCTGCCCTGGCCAATCCGGCCCGATTTTTGAAATTTGAATTTGTTTTCTGTCTGTTTGAATTTTAAACTGAATTCTGAAACTTCTGGAGGCCATATCTCCCTCATACGGACTCCGATTTACCCAAACTCGGACTCGTTTTCATGCAGAATTCCGAGACGAACACAATGGCGCAGCCCGTTTCCCTTGATTTTGATTTTAACTTTTAATTCTGCCTTGATGTGTGAATCTTAGCGTTACAGAATTACGGGGTGTTACATTCTCCCCCACTTAAAAGGATTTCGTCCCCGAAATCTTCAAGTTAGGAAGAATGTGTCCTACCATCCAATCACCCATCTACTCAACTATTCAATCACAGGCATTCATTGTCCTTAAAAGATTTCTAATGCTTTCATGTTCATATGCATAGTGTGTGTATATGTCTTTATCTAATGCAAAATCAGGCGGTCTACTGATTCAGTTGACCTCCTTAATGCAAATCATGTCAGTGCCATGCGTCCAATCATGTATGCAAGCATCCCTAGTTATGTAAATACTACATACGTGCACAGCCATTCATCCATATGCAACATCCATATGATAACATATCAGGCTAAACTTCCAAACAAATACATATCTGTAAACGCAATACGAAAGCGTCTAAACTGATCTAGCGCCTAATACGTATGCATATGCATTCACGAGCAACCACTTGCAACCATCAACCATAACATGTTTCAAATACATGTTTACATCCATTGGCTTCTACCTAAAGGATCGAAGATACGACCTAGAGGATATACTTTGGAAAGAGAGAAACAATTACGCGCAAAGCTCCTAAACAAAGAAATCAAGGATGCACCCTTAAGAAAAAGGGTATGACGCTAGTATCTAGCCTTCTTGAGCTTTACTCCACTGTATCTTAACTAAATTTTACCTCACGATTGTGAAGTTTCCGATCTCCATTTTCAAAATAAACAGATGTCAACTATGATACCAAGTGTACATACCAAGATGGTTCGAGGTCTCTCCTCTTAGCTTATCCATCCCGCTATAACTATAAGGGTTGAAAGGTCACTACGTGCTTTTTGGAGTGCCTGCCACAACTATTCATCTCTCACACAAACCATCCTAGTCGAACTCGACATTCCTCAAGTACAAGCCCCAAAGGCCTAAACCAATATCAGACAAGCACCCAAGGAATATCTCCTCCGAATTTAGACGACCTACGTGAGATGATATAAGCAAACTCGATAGCTATTCTCAAATCCTTACTAAAAATAAACTGGTCGGTCCACCAATTGGATTTGAGACTCTAGTGGGATCTTTCTACTACACAAGTACTATGGTGTAGAGATTCAACTATAGGAGTGGACATGAACAAACGCGAAGCGCTAAAACCAAAGGGAAGAGTACTAACAGCAAAACTAGATTCTTCCAACAGAACTTTACTACCTTTCTCCTAGGTACGCTTGGCGGTGAAAGTTTGTTCTTGCCCTTCTGAAAATCTTGTTCCTCGTTCTTGCCCTTAATTATATGCCCTATCATTCCCTAGTAAAGATACTTCCTCTTGTCTTAGGTTTTATAATTTCTTCCTCCTTCGTGTGCTAAGTCTACATCCATGAATTCCTCATCCTAGGGTTATGCTCCCCTCATCCTCCTCCGTGTGTAATCATGTTGACAAATCTCTCGAAAGCTGCTTCCATCGTACAGAAAAACCCTATAAGCTTGAAAGAAAACTGGCCGTAGGTGAAACAACTATGGCCATGGATGGAGGCCCGGGACGACTTCGCCCATCGATGAGGTTAACTCCCAGAAAGCCAGGAGCCCCAGAGACTCAAGAAAGAAGGAGACAAGAATTCAAACAGAGGAAGAGAAGATAGTGCGTATGGCTTTGGTGAATATGCCTTTTAAACAAATCTTTTCTCTTGAAAATGCTTCTTTTAAAACCGTTTTGAAAATAATTTTTCAAATCCTTTATCTGATCTGGTAACCTTCAGCTCTGATACCACGTGTAACACCCCACATCCGTTAGTGTCACTCACAAAGGGAATGCACTAAGTTCTGTGGAGCATTTAGGGTAAAAGATGCAGATAAATTACAAGACAGACAGAAATTAAACAGCGGAAAATAAAACTTTGCTTTATTGATATAATAGTTTGTACAAAGATTTCTTTACAATATCATAGTGTCATCTATCTTACAAAATAAAGAAGCATAAAAATACATTTATATTCCCCAATGTAGTAAGAACTAGCCATAGCATCTGAAAAGAGAATCCAAGCAAAACTTCGACAAATCTTCAAGCTGGGAAAGAGTGACAGTCCAACTTAACCTGAGCTAAACTACTCCCTCCTCTACTACCTGGGGGGCGGGGAAACGAAAGAAAAGAAGACGAAAGGAAAACAGAGTCAGACATAAAACCTGAGTAAGTTCAGTAACTTCTAGCATGTGAACATGGAAAAACAAAACGACATGAATTAACTGAATACAAGATAACACCAAGATGATAGGGTCAGCAAGATTAAACAAGGTTAACACAAGATATACTAAGATAAGATAAACTGGGTACGCTCTCTAATACTTTCGCCGCTTCGCTATTCCCTTGTTATACTGGTTTCTATATCTCTGCACCACCTAACTAGTGTCCCAACTAGTAAAGATAACGTGATCCCAATCCCTGTATTTTTCGATCGCCTTCAGGCATCCATTTATTTATTTATTTGTTACCTAGACTTAATCTAGGTTTTTCCACCAAGTGCCTTTTAGATTCAACTAGAGTTTACGCTGTCTGCTAAACGCTTTTCGGACTCAGGATTTATGCCACCTAGTTCAACTAGGAATTATGCTTCCTAACGAACGATGCCCCTAAGTCTAGGACACACTACCTAGAGTGGTAGGTGTTCCTATACTTCCCCACGCATGTATTGCGAATCGTTGTCGCTTGTCTAGATGCACATGTCCTGTAATGTGCGGTCTAAATTCCGTGACAGGGCAAATCAAGGAATACAGAACTCGGTCGGGAGCTTTCATATATCTACCGATGCAGATGCTAAGGTCTGTTTTTATTCTAGTGGCTATGGTCCCACTTGACCCCTCCCTCAACTAATGAAAGGCACACCTTGAAAAATGAGAACTATACGCCGACCCTGGTGCCCCACTATCCTACGGCCATCCTCACCCATAACTAGATAGCAAGTATATGGTCTTTTGGAGTTCTCCGCCTTTCCGCTTCATGTATCTCGATTGACTAAAGATGGATGGTAGACGACGAGTTGCTATCACCGGGCTACCGTTTTCTCGCCGAATCACGCCGGTCCATCCTAGTCTTTAGGTTGCCATGTATTGCAACCAAGGCATACCCCTGGTTCTTCTACGCAGACCTTAACCTCTGTGGGCCTAGGCGGATCATCTGCAGCCTCACAGAGGGATACCAAGAGTACCCTCACGTCCCCTCGAAGCCTCGGGCTTCATAACCCAATTCAGCCTCCTTTTTACTCAGACAGACGTTCGCTCCTCCTCGTGCTATACTAAGAATTACTACTTAGTTTTACTAACTAAGATTTACCACTTAGTTTCCAGAATCGTTGTTTTCTTAACTAAGGTTTACTTAGTTCTCTTTCCCGTTAGTTTAGATTGGTTAAGTGTCATAGTCAATTCAAGCTAACTTAACCCTCCTTATTTATCCTGTTAACCTAGTTAAGTGTTGTCAGTAACTCATGTTGACTTAACCCTACCACAAACCAAGTTATATTGGTTAAGTATTTATTACTTAACCCTACCCATTCACCCTGTGTTGGTTAAGTGTTCCTTTTTAACTTAACCTTGCCCGTCTGTTTTAACTAACATGATATTATTAATGGTTAAGTATTATCCTTTCATGTTTTAGACTTAACCTCATTCCTTTATCGCAACCTGATGGCTAGGTGTTCAAGTTTACTTAACCCTACGGTCTATCCCAGCTAACATATCAAATTGGCTAAGCGTATTAGATTTTACTTAACCCCAACCTCTAGTCTAGTTAACATGTTAATTTGGCTAAGTGTATCAACCTTACTTAACCCCACCTTCTAGTCTAGTTTACATGTTAGTTTGGCTAAGTGTTTTCTTAGTTACTTAACCCCTACAAATCTGGTCTTGTTATCATAAGTTTGGTTAAGTGTCCCTATGGACTTAGCCCTCCCATTCTAGCTCGACTGTGTTAAGTTGGTTAAGTGCTCCTATAGACTTAACCCTCCCATTCTAGCTTAACTGTGTTAAGTTGGTTAAGTGTTCCTATGGACTTAACCCTCCCATTCTAGCTTAACTGTGTTAAGTTGGTTAAGTGTTCCTATGGACTTAACCCTCCCATTCTAGCTTTACTACGTTATGTGTCAATCTGAACCTAACCCCACCCATCAGTCTAGTTATCATGTTGAACTGGTTAAGTGTCTTAGTTAACTTAACCTTACCATTCTTGTTCTAGCTTTAACTAAATAAATTAAAGCCGTTACCACTCACATTAGATAGGTATCGTTGCGACTACTGGATGTGCCGGTTGGTTCCGGGCAGGTTTACATCGCAACTCAGTCTAACCTCGGGTTAGGCATATTCGTGTTTTCTAAGTTCAAAGGGTTTCAATCTATTTTCAAATCAAGTTTTGAAAATAACCATCCCGTTCGTCGGATCAGTTAGGGATAGCCAGGGAGAGCACGAAACTTGTATTTTCCAAACTCAAGCCTAGACACTATCCTCTCTGTCACCCTAGAACTTTCTGGTGTGTCATTAAAAGGGATGTCGTTAATAAACCTTTAATTTGCCTAAATTTACATTTCCTCATTTAGGCCAAATTCTATAAGTAAATTACTCCTAATTTACTTATTTCCTAATTACTCTTTTAATGTAAGTTGTCAACATTTATTCTTATGCCCCTTTTTCCCCCCTATATCATATTTATGCTTTTTGATATGTAAACTATACCAATTAAGTGTCACTAACCATGATTTTGCTAAACCTGACGGTTATTCCCAATTACGGCCAATCTCAAATTTTATACCAATATACTTATTACGCCAAATTAGCTAATCCAATCCTGATTTAACATTCTAATTCACGTCAAACTAGATTTTTACTCTAGTTCTTTATTCATGTAAATGCTAGATTTACACGTCAATACTAGATTCAAATTACACATCTTATAATTCATGTCAAATTTATCCAATTTGCATTTCTATGAACATGCCATAATACATGCTCCCAATTTATGCCAAATTCCATGTTTTACAACTATGTTTTAGTACATTTCACATTATGCCCAAATCGTATTCCCACCGTTCGTATAATTGCGATTCAATCTAGATTATGGATAAATCTAGACTTGTAGAAATTAGGGAATGAACCAAAGATGCTATGAAAAAGGATGGACATAATAATTGGCATAAAAGGTTTGAATAACGACGTAGGTTCAAGAACATGGGTAGACCTAACTTAATAGGTAAATTCCCAAGGTCTAAAACCAAGGATAGACAGAATAGAGATGCAGGTTCAAGAACATGGGTAGACCTAACTTAATAGGTAAATTCCCAAGGTCTAAAACCAAAGAAAACCAAGGACAGGCAGAATAAATAATCGGGTTTAGACCCAATCTCATAATCACAGAACTTAAGCAACACTTTCCTAGTCATGAATCATAGGTGTTTAATCACAGATGTCCTTGTTATGTCATAGGCAATAGTGTATGTTTTCTAATCAAAGGCATAGGTTTAGTCAAGGAAATAATCCTCATAGTCATAGTCACAGTCATAGGCAATGTTCATAGTCATAGGCAATGTCCATAGGCAAATGTTCATAGTCAAAGGGGCATATGGTTTTAAGGTCCATAGTTTCATAGTCTTATCGGTCATCGAATCATAACAGTTCTTAATTAAGTCCAAAGACATAGGCACAGATTCGAATAGAAAGGTTTGGCATATTCTTTTACTCCTTTAATTTCATGTCATGAAAGGAGAAACGTTCAAATCTAGAAATAACTAACTTACCGAGATTAGATTAGAATAGAAAGATGGCATTGCTATGATTCGTAGAAAAACAGTTGTTGCAGTCGTTCGAATCCTCACTTGAATTCTAGCTTGAATCTCCTCTTTGAAAGTCTTTGAGCAGCACCACCTTGTCTTGATTTATTTTATATATTATTTTATTTATAATTTAATTAAGAGGGGGAGAAGAAGCCATGTTCGCCAAGCATCTGTGCAGCATAAGGGTAGAAAAGAATTGTGAATAAAGAAGAAGACTAGGGCTGTTTATATAGTGTTAGGTGGACGAACCTGGTCAGAAAACGCGACCAAATACATCAGAACGAACAAGGTGCAGAAAGCTGGAAAAACAGGGGGGGTCGACCCCTAGGTCGACTATGTAGTTTACCTGGGTGTCTTGGGCAGGAAAATTCCTGCCCTGGCCAATCCGGCCCGATTTTTGAAATTTGAATTTGTTTTCTGTATGTTCGAATTTTAAACTGAATTCTGAAACTTCCGAAGGCCATATCTCCCTCATACGGACTCCGATTTACCCAAACTCGGACTCGTTTTCATGCAGAATTCCGAGACGAACACAATGGAGCAGCCCGTTTCCTTTGATTTTGATTTTAACTTTTAATTCTGCCTTGATGTGTGAATCTTAGCATTACAGAATTACGGGGTGTTACATGCACGACCATAGTCCGCCTGAACCTACAATGGCGCACCTACTCAGCCGTCGTTCTGGTTGCTTACAATCAGCCCAGTAATCGTGCCCCACCCTGCCTTGTCCCAGGGTATCGTGATACATCTAAGTGGGTTATTGCTGAAAATGACCGCGTAACTAGGGTTTCTAATGGGTTAAGTGTTGTCTTTCAAATTCGTGACTTTACCCTATCCAAATCATGTATCAAGTTGGTTAAGTGTATTCGAGCGGTTCATGACTTAACCCTATCAAATCATCGTGTCAAGTTGGTTAAGTATATTCAAGTGGTTCATGACTTAACCCTATCATGTGGCATTAATTCATTAATGCACCCTAACCTCTCACATTAGACTAACTGTTGTGGTCACTGGATTTGTCGGGCGGTTCTGGGCAGATTTACACCACAACATAGTCTAACCTCGGGTTTTACGTGCGATATGACCAACTACCCACATTGGATCCTATTTTTTGCAGTCATTGGATTTGCCGGGCGGTTCCGGGCAGATTTACACTGCAAACTCAACCCAACCTCGAGTTGGCCATTTTCAAGTTTGTCTAATAGTCATGCCCACGTTCAAGTTTTAATGTCAAAATTCATGTCGAGTTTTCATGTCACGTTTCATGTCAAATCGTGTCAAGTTCATGTCCATATCCAGGTTCAAGTTATAATAACGTTCATGTTCAAAGTCAATTCAGGTTTTGCCTAGTCTACCCAAATCGTATTCCCATCGCACGTAAGTTCGAATCGATACAAATAAATCTAATTAGGGAATAACATAAAAAGGGACGGGTATAAGGTGGCAAAAGTGATTACTAGCATAGCATGTTATGACTTGAGATAAAGGATTATAACATTACTGGCATATGGAATATTGGCCTCAAATATAAAGATTCCAAATCTAGCAAAATAAGGTACTAGTCAAGATAACAGTAGTCATAAGGTGATAGTATAGTCATGGTAACGATTGACATAAGGTGATAGTATAGTCATGGTAGCTATTGTCATAAAGTGATAGTCATAAACCTGTGACTAATAGTAGATTCAACATGATAATATGAGGGTGTTTTCTTTTTGATTTACAACATGAATAGGCCCCAAATTCATGTCATAGTAATATCCAAGAGTCAAGATCCAAGATGAACAAGAATGGATGTAAAACAGTCATCATACATAGGTCCAATTTCAATTTACATCATATTCATATCACATTTACAGTTTAAATCTAAAATTAACTGGGGCTTACAGATCGTGGTTCAAGAATTAGAAAAAGAGAGTCGATGTTGAATATTTATATGCTTAGTCAAGTCCTAACAGAAATCCCCAAATCAGCAACGTAGTTTCGACGTAGAAGAAGTAGCCCCTTTCTCAAACTTTTCAACCAGAATTAGAGCAACATAAGGTCAGAAAGAATTTTGTGTAGAGAGACTGGTGTTAGGGGCTGTATTTATAGGGTCAGGTCAACGAATGTGGGCAGAAACGAGGCCAGATACATCAAAGTGAATCCAGCTTCAAAAGTGGGCTCAGCCACCAGGTCGACCCCCAGGTCGACACTATGGTCGACCTGGTCCTGGGCAGGTCGACTACATAGTCGACCCCCAGGTCGACCTGGTCCTGGGCGGGAGATTTCCCGCCCAGTCCATTCTGAGGTTTGAATTTTGAAATATGAATTCGAATTGAGCTGTTTTTGAACTTGAAAACTTATGAAAACTTCGAAAGGTCATAACTTGGTCATACGGACTCCGATTTTCGAAAACTCGGACTCGTTTCCAAGCAAAATTTCGAGACAAATGCAATATCGTAACCCGTTTCCCTTGATTCTTATTTAAAAATAAATTCTGCATTGATTTATGGTTATTACATGTTATAAAAACTCGGGTTGTTACATTCTCCCCCCTTAAAGGATTTCGTCCCCGAAATCTCTAAGTTAGGGGGGATGTGTCCTACCATCCATCATCCATCTACTCAAAGCATCATCCACAGGCAACCATTGTCCTTAAAAGATTTCTAGTGCTGTATGAACATATGCAGAAAGTGTGTGTATATGTACTTATCTAATGCAAAAGATCAGGCGGTTACTGATTCAGTAAACCTCCTTAATGCAAAATATGTTAGTGTAATGAATCCAACATGTATGCATATTCCTAACATAGTTTATAATCTTTACATGAGTGCACAAACATTCATTCATATGCAACATCCAAATGATAGCATAACAAGTTCCATCCATATACAAGTATAAGCACTCATGCATATGCAACATGAAAATGTGACTGAGCCGATCTAGTGTCTAATGTGTGTCATGCATCCACTAGCAACCACTTGCAACCACTTGCAACCATTTGCAAACATCAACCATAACATGTTTCAATCACATGTTTACATCCATATGATTCTACCTAAGGTTCTCAAGATAAGATCGAGAAGATAACAAGACAAACGTAGATAGTAGAAGCATGATACGAAAAGGTTTTCAAGTTTATAGGAAAAAGAGATCGAGAATGTACCCCAAAAAAAGAAATGGGTAAAGCGCGCGTATCTTCTCTTCAGTTTCCTAAGTTGCGTCTTCTTGGGCTTCACTCCATTGCACCTTAACTAGCTTGACTTCTCGATTCCTTAGCTTCTTAATCTCCGTTCCTAAGATACAAATCAGAACACGCCTCAATGTTGCATCTTTTTCCACTTCTATGTCTTCAAGGATGCTTGGCTCAACCACTTCGGCTGACTCATGAAAGCACTTCCGGAGATGCGAGACGTGAAAGACATTGTGTACTCCATTCAGTTTCTCGGGTAAGTCTACCTTATAGGCCATCCGTCCAATCCTCTCAGTGATGGAGAACGGTCCTACGAACCTTGGTGCTAGCTTTCCAACTGCTCCAAAATGAACTACATTGCGTAACGGAGAAACTTTTATAAAGACCATATCTCCGACTTCGAACTCTAAGTCTGTCCTTCTCTGGTCCGCATAAGATTTCTGTCTATCTTGGTCCATTTTCATCCGTCTTCGTATCAACTCAATCTTCTCAGAAGTGTCCCTTATCATGTCGGGCCCAAGTATAAGTCTGTCTGTCATCTCCCACCAACAAGTTGGCGATTTGCACGGTCTTCCATACAGCGCTTCGAACGGTGCCATTTCGATGCTAGCTTGGTAACTATTGTTATATGCAAACTCCACGAGAGGAAGATGGTCTTCCCAAGTACCACCAAAGTCAAGAATGCATAGCCTCAGGAGATCTTCTAGTACCCTATTTACCCTTTCGGTTTGTCCATCCGTCTGAGGGTGATAAGCCGTGCTTAAATTTAGTCGTGTACCCATTGCTTCTTGTAGACTATTCCAAAACTGACTAGTGAAAATCGGGTCATGATCACTAACTATACTAGAAGGAACTCCATGCAACCGTACTATCTCTCGAAGGTAGATAGACGCTAGCCCTGATGCAGTCCTCTTGCTTTTCACCGGAATGAAGTGAGCACTTTTCGTGAGTCTATCAACTATGACCCATATGCTAGTATTTCCCTTCCTTGACCTAGGCAGTCCATCCATGAAATCCATCGAGATACTTTCCCATTTCCATTGCGGAACCTCCAAAGGATGTAATAGCCCACCAGGCTTCTTCGACTCGGCCTTTACTTGTTGGCACACCATGCACTTCGAAACGAACTCTGCCACATCCTTTTTCATTCCAGCCCAAAAGAAAATGCGTTTCATATCCCTGTACATCTTATCCCCTCTGGGATGTATAGTCATCTTCGAGTGATGCGCCTCTTCGAGAAATTTCCTTACTAAGTCTCCCACTTGTGGGACACATAGTCTTCCATCGCGCCTTAGTCATCCCTTGTCATCTATGGCTTACCTACTGAGGTGACTTGACGTCTAACCCCTAATCAGCTTGTCCATGATTTCGACTATTTGTGGGTCTTCCTTCTGTGAAGTCCCTACTTGATATAGAAGTGTAGGTCTTAACTCAAGAGATGCTAACGCAGCAGTCAATGACTCAACAGCAGGTGTAAAATCAAAGGTTGCTATAAACTCAAGGCTTTTCCTTTCAACAAACAAGGGGCTCAAAGTCAACCTTTTTCTACTTAGCGTGTCCGCCACCACATTACCCTTGCCAGAGGTATAAGCTATATCGAAGTCATATGATGCCAAGAACTCCATCCACCGCTGTTGTCTCAGATTCAAGTCTTTCGGTGAGAAGAGGTACTTAAGCGATTTGTGGTCGGTATACAGCTCGAACCTCTCCTCTAGAAGATAATGGCACCAAGCTTTAAGTGCAAAAACAATCGCGGCCAACTCCAAGTCATGCGTGGGATAGTTTTTCTCATGAACTTTAAGTTGTCTGCCCCCGTAGCATATTACTCTTTCTTCTTGCATTAGGACAACGCCTAATCCCGTGCCGCACGCATCCATGTACACCGTAAATGTAACAACCCGGAAATGCGAGCCAGTTTAAAAATTTTATTTTGGCAATTTTAGCGAATTTTGAACATTTAAAATAGATTATTTTAAATAAATTCGATGAGAAATTTATTTTGAAATGAATATAACGTATATATTATATACGTCGTCGTTAGAATATAAATAATTATATATAATTATAAATAGAATTGAAAATGGCGCGGTAGTTCGATAATTCGATTTCAAACTTCAATTGAATGTACCGGGTGCAAAACAAACCGGATTTTAGTGAAACCAAAAATAATAGGATCTAAGTGGGAATATCTTTCCAATGAATCCGAAAAATCGAGATTTCATAGCGGGAATCAAAAGATATGTCCAAATGAAAATTCTGAACAGTCGCTATGGAATTCAGGCCCTTAAAAATAGACATTTTGCAAACGACCTCGGATTTCGACGAAACCACTTTTGTTGGGTCCGTGATGTCAAGTTATTGCTAGATTCCAAATTACATAATTTTTCGAATCAATATGTGAGCGTGGCAAAGGAAAACGCGTTTGACCAGTTTTAGTTGATTTTAATCGACTGGAAATTGGCCATTTTTCCAACGGTCTCAGAATTCGACGAAACTAGTTTTGTTAGGACCGTACCGTCAATACGAAGCTAGAAAATATTTTTCGGGAATTTTTAGAGTTAGTATGTGGCCCCGGTAAATTGAAATGCGCGTTCAAATTCAATATATGGAAGTATATGTTGATTTTGACGAAAACTGATTGTAACAGCCGAATCAGCTTACGATACATATCCCATTGTGTTCGGAATGGGGGTAATTAGCTATGGACGACAGGCGGTGGGCCTCGTTTTGAGGTCGAAAATAAAAGTTGCTTTTTGGTGGAAAATAAAATAATTTAAAAAAATATATAATAAAACCCTCTCCTTACATTGAGCAGGCCCCCCCTTTCAAAATCGATTCAGCAGAGAAAAAAAAAAGAACGAAGACGGAGGAGCTGTCGCTCCTCCGATCGAGCGCCACCGCCGCTCAGGGCGGGGCCACCGCCCTCCATCCCCGAACCCCCCTCTGCCGCCACCTCCCTCTTCTCTTCTTCCCCCTTTTCCTTTCTTCCCTGACCGCACCCCCTCCCTCCAGTCAAATGCAGCCCTGACATTTATATACTTTTCACCTGTGTGTTGTTGCTGTTGCGAGGCGCCTCGGTTAGATCGGACGATCCGGGTCCGATGGAGCCATTCGTTGGCTCATTTACGCCCCAAAGGGCGGGGAAACGTAGTGTTCAGGCATAATAATCCACATCGGTGGACCGGCCCTGACGATCCAAGGGCCCACCTGAGTCTGGGTCCTGAGACATGGGCTAGATTGTCTCGAATCGGTAGAGGACGATCCCTGGCCTCGGTTCACAGATGGAAATCCAACTTCCAAATACGTGACATTTGCGGTTTTATTTGTAGAGCCTAGTATGGCGACATGATATATGGTACCCATGCCGTCTATGATTGATACTTATGATTTGAAGTTGTTTTATACACTATACACTTATTATAGTATCAAATGATTTGTTTTAAAACGTATCAAGCATTCTTTGGCTGTTATAAGGGAAAACCTTATCCCCCGGCTTGCGTTGCATTTTGTGATAGGACCTGGGTCTTATAACAGCTTCAATTTTCTTTATTTAGCATTGCGCTGTTTGTTTTATGCACTGGTATTCTTGGGAGGAAACCCGTTCCGTGTTATACGGCGTGGTCCCTTGATTTACCTAACTTTAAAATAAAGATTAATAACTGTTTTAGTTCTCACACCAGTCACATGACTGACCTGGAGCTTATTGTTTTAACCTAAACTCTGGGTGCCCTTATTTTGACACGGGCAGCTAGTAGTTTTGGTTTTGCAGATTTATATTCACATTATCCTGGTTTACAGCTGGAATGATATCCGGAAAGCTTTGTATCCGTATATCTCTTCTAGTTGTGTATTGTATTATTTTCCGCTGCTATGTAATTTATCGTAATCTCTGATATTTTCTGTCGTGTAATATTTGTTTGTACTCTGCATATTCTTGTATTCTGATGGAATTGTTGTAATTAACAATGAAATGTTCTTCCGTCTGCGTTCTGTTGTGGCTTGTTCTCAAAACCATTAGGCGTTTCGAACGGTCTAGATCGGTTTAGCGACTGATTCGGATCGAGCGGAATTCCTTTCGTTACAGTTGGTATCAGAGCTTTGGTTTACAGAGCTCGAGAACAAGACACATTAGAATCATACGAAAGAATTCATCAGATATTGGATTAGTAATATCCAATTAGAATGACTCGTTAGAGATAGGATCAGTAGTATCCTAGAACGAGTGTGAAGAGTATATTTTTCAAACGAAAACAGTATTGTTTTGAAAATTTAAATCGTTTTATACGTATTTGATTATTTATTTATTTTTAATTTGGACAATCGAGTATATAAAGATTTCGCATATACGCGTCATGAACGTATATTCGAAGTTTTAATATACTGGGTAGATATAGAATCACATTCTAGATATCCGGGGATGATTCTGATGATGGTGCATCATCATCAGTATTCATATTCGAGTTTCGAAGGTGTGATTTCTATATATTTCCATTAGACTGGTGTGAGAACCAAAACTAATATAGCTAGAATACATTGTTGTGAATTGGCATCAAAAACATGATTTTCAGTATATATGTATCAAAATTATGAATTTGAAACGCTAATACACTAATTGATTGATGTTTGTGTTGTTTGTTTATTTGTTTAATAATTTTGAACCATTTAGCCTAATTGAATCAAATATTGAATTGTATTGAAAATTGGTTGCATTTGCTTGCATATACATGTACTTACATTGAACAGGTCATAGCAAGGAGGCTAGAGCAGAGAATAAAATTTGTTTGCCCGACAAATAGGTACATGTTTACTATATAATTTACTGTTTTGTTTGGGTGATGATGATTTTATGAGCCGATTGGCTAGCCGCTTGGCTTTTTCTTTTTCTTTTTGAGATCAGAAGGCCTATATGGCAATTTCGGGATTTTCCCGTAGCTCCCGGTGCAGGGGAGGTTATGGCGAAATTTTTCGAAAATTCCGGGTGTTAGCCAAATTTTTGAAGAATTTGAAAATTCTCAGAAACTGAAAAGTTGGAGAATGGAAGCCAGATCGAACGTAGAGTTGATTAATCAAACCACTTTCGACTTTGTCCCTTTTCTGGGACGAAAAGTTTTAAGTGGGGGAGATTGTAACAACCCGGAAATGCGAGCCAGTTTAAAAATTTTATTTTGGCAATTTTAGCGAATTTTGAACATTTAAAATAGATTATTTTAAATAAATTCGATGAGAAATTTATTTTGAAATTAATATAACGTATATATTATATACGTCGTCGTTAGAATATAAATAATTATATATAATTATAAATAGAATTGAAAATGGCGCGGTAGTTCGATAATTCGATTTCAAATTTCAATTGAATGTACCGGGTGCAAAACAAACCGGATTTTAGTGAAACCAAAAATAATAGGATCTAATTGGGAATATCTTTCCAACGAATCCGAAAAATCGAGATTTCATAGCGGGAATCAAAAGATATGTCCAAATGAAAATTCTGAATAGTCGCTATGGAATTCAGGCCCTTAAAAATAGACATTTTGCAAACGACCTCGGATTTCGACGAAACCACTTTTGTTCGGTCCGTGATGTCAAGTTATTGCTAGATTCCAAATTACATAATTTTTCGAATCAATATGTGAGCGTGGCCAAGGAAAACGCGTTTGACCAGTTTTAGTTGATTTTAATCGATTGGAAATTGGCCATTTTTCCAACGGTCTCAGAATTCGACGAAACTAGTTTTGTTAGGACCGTACCGTCAACACGAAGCTAGAAAATATTTTTCGGGAATTTTTAGAGTTAGTATGTGGCCCCGGTAAATTGAAATGCGCGTTCAAATTCAATATATGGAAGTATATGTTGATTTTGACGAAAACTGATTGTAACAGCCGAATCAGCTTACGATACATATCCCATTGTGTTCGGAATGGGGGTAATTAGCTATGGACGACAGGCGGTGGGCCTCGTTTTGAGGTCGAAAATAAAAGTTGCTTTTTGGTGGAAAATAAAATAATTTAAAAAAATATATAATAAAACCCTCTCCTTACATTGAGCAGGCCCCCCCTTTCAAAATCGATTCAGCAGAGAAAAAAAAAGAACGAAGACGGAGGAGCTGTCGCTCCTCCGATCGAGCGCCACCGCCGCTCAGGGCGGGGCCACCGCCCTCCATCCCCGAACCCCCCTCTGCCGCCACCTCCCTCTTCTCTTCTTCCCCCTTTTCCTTTCTTCCCTGACCGCACCCCCTCCCTCCAGTCAAATGCAGCCCCCCTTCTTCCCCCTCCACCTCCACCTTCCACCGCGCCCCCCTCAGGCGTCAATCGCCACCTCAGTCCCCCCTTTCCCTTCGATTTCCACGCCGCCTTAGCCCTAGACCCTCCCTCCGTCGCGCCGCCTTGCAGGCTCACCAGAGCCGCCCCCGCCAACTGCTCCGACCCCCCTAAACTCGAACCCCCCTCCTCCATCCCCTGACCGACGCAAGCCCGACCCCCCTTTTGCCCCCTTTTCAAAATGAACTGTAAGTTCTTCTTTTCCCTTTTTGTTTTTATTATTTGATTATAATTTCAGATTAGAAAATGAATGGCATGTTAAAGTTAGCATTTTTAATATGAAGGACAAGTAGAAAAATATGATTTTTGTCATATGAATAGTTATAAAAATATAATCTTTTATATTGTAGAAGTTAAAAATATAATTTTTATCGCATGTAAAGGTTGAAAATAAAATTTTCATATTATATAGATAATAAAAATGTGATCTTTATACGGTAGGATATAAAAAGACGATATTTTTATGTAGTGAAAGACGACATTTTTAAAGTAGAAAAAGGCGAAATCTTTATATTTAAAAGGGCGAAATCTTTATATTTAAAAAGGCGAAATCTTTATATTTAAAAAGGCGAAATCTTTATATAGAGAATAGCGTGATAAAAATATAATCTTTATTATATGAACACCGTTGAATAAAAATACAATTTTTATCTATATAGTAGCGATGTAAAAATAGAATTTTTCTCTATATAGTACTGATGTAAAAAATAGAATTTTTATCTATATAGTAACGGTGTGAAGATAGAATTTTTATCTATATAGTAGCGGTGTGAAAATAGAATTTTTATCCATATAGCGTGATTATAAAAATGGGATTTTTATATACATGGCAACAAAGTAAAAATTCGATTTTTATATATTGTATAGCGAAGTAAAAACTCGATTTTTACATATGTAGAGAATACGGGCAACGAAAGTGACAAAAGCCGAAAACAGCGAAGATTTCTACAAATGAAGTGTCATGGAGTTGGGATAGTTATCGGTGAGAATTTCTCACTCTTTAATTTAATTTTCTAGTTATATAAATATATACTAGGATGCAGACGGTGTTTAGAAGCACCCGACACCCGTCGTCTACAGACCATGGACGGCTTGTATGTTTTTTTGATTTTGATGTGTAGTTGATTGTGATATGTGATGTGAAATAAAATAAAATATTTTATAGTGGAAAATATTTTATAGTTAAAAATAGAAATTTTAACGTGTATATGAAATGAAATAAAAATAAACAAATCGGACGATTTGTTTATATACACACATTTGACTGATATTGATTGGGACGATAAATTTTACACATCGCCCAACTGCACAAATAAAATCTGTGTTTGATTGTTTGAAAACCCCACACGGGTATTGGGATGATATATGACATACAGTAATACCAATAGTTAGTTGTATATCGATCGATTGATTGACAGACTGTTATAAGCGTTGAATATTTATATTTGATGCTTATACAGTGTAGAATGCAATTTGGATGATGGTTGATTATTCATCGTTGTTATTGTATACATGTGTTGTAGAAAATCTATATAATTAACATTATATGGTAATTGTTTGGGCCTCATTCCATATTTGAAATAGAAATATTTGAAAAGGTAATATTTGAAATAGAAATATTTGAAAATAGAAATATATGAAGCCGTGTTGATTAGATTGACGCCATTTTGACGTGAACGATATTTATATCGATTTTATTCATTTTATAATGAATATCGAAAGTGATTTCAAAATATGATATTTTGAAAAGAATTGAAATTCGAATTAAATTGAATTGATTAGAAATTCGAAATAAACAGAAATGATTTGAATTTCGAATAGAATTGAAATTCGAATTAAATTGAAATAGAATTGAAATCGTTTTGAAATGAATTCGAATTGAAATTTAATAGAAACGAATTCGAATTGAAATTGAATAGAAATGAATTCGAATTGAAATTGAATAGAATTGAATACGAATCGAAATTGAATTGAAAACGAATTGAAATTGAATTAAAAATCGATTTGAATTGGAATTAATTTGAAAACGAATGTAAAACGAATTTGAAAGGGAAAATTCAATTTTGATTTGAATTCGAAAAGGGAGTTGAAATCGTTTGAAAACGAATTTAAAATGATTTATAAAATACGTTTTAAAAGGAAATCGACGAAGTATGTATATTATATATATAATATAATGGCCTGAATAGAACGCGCCGCGGTAGTTCGCGAATTTCGACCATTGACTTCAAACGGATATTGCGGGAGATCCGACCGTCGGATTCTCCTAAAACCGAAACCGTTGGGTTCGTATCGAAAAGAGCTTTCTAACGAATATTAGAAATTTGAAATCTAACGGTTGGATTTGGAATTATGTCCAAATCAAATTTGGAAAAGGTCGCTATAAGTGCAATTCGATGGCCGTTGATGGAAATGGACTGTACGGACCTTGATAAAATTATTAAAAATAGTAATAATTTGTGTAAAATCATAAGAAATGAAATGTGAAGAATTGGGATGAAAAACTCCATATTTAAAAAGATAAAAATAGATTTTTGTCGAAATGAACTAGTTTTGAACTAGAATTAAAATCAATTTATTTTTGAAATAAATAAATTGAATTTGAAAGTGATTTTAAAAATAATCAATATTCCCAATACGTGAATTGGACTGGAGTTGAATCGAAATTATCTTCGGAATATTTCGATGTTGGATTTCGTGACTATACAGATATTGTTATGGGAATTTGAAAGATATATTATATATCGTTATTTCCAATACGATATTTGTTGGTCGTAGAATTTGATATTGAATATAAGCTGGTATATTTTCTATTCAGAGCCTTGTATTTAATATCAAATGTGATTTGGGTTTGTCGTGAATGGTGTCTTCATTAACATTGTTCTTAAGCCCAGTTGAGAAAAGATTAAATCTTTTTATTTAGATTTAATGATGTGAACCAATTAAGTGATATTTAATTGGAATTGAATTGGAATTGATTTTTGGGTTTATCGTGAACAGTGTTTTAAATAACACTCGTTCTTTAACCCGATAATTAATGGAATGTGATTTTGGGTTTATCGTGAACCGTGTTTTAAAATGACACCGATTCTTTAACCTAGTTAAAGATTAAAACTAAGTGGAGTTTTAATGAATCTTTAATTAGATTGAAAAGATCGAGAATGGAGTATCACCAGTTTTGCTCCAGGCGATAGTTAAATCTTTAATTAGATTTGAACGTGAAATGGTAATTGAATTTACCGATAACACCGTGGTGTTAGATATGAAGTATTACAAGTTTTACTTCATGAGATGAATAGGTTGGGATTGGGGAATAAAATAAATGATTACTTCGGTGTGGTTCGCTAATCCCGACTAGTTTGAATTGATATTCAAAGGAGATTAAAGAATAAATTTAAAGAATTTATCTTTGATAAAATTAATGGGAACTTTTCCCAAAGTATAGGAATATTTGAATAAAAGAATATTCTGAATTGGAATGAGGCGTATGTTGTGTTTGTGTAACACTTATTTATTATATACGCGAGTTATTCAGAAAGACCAGGTTTATCCCATTCTGAATAACTGATTCGACGTGGTGTCGAAGATGAAGACGGTGGTCGAAGACCGGAGGTCTTCACGTCGTTTGGGTGATTACTGATGATCTTGATCGGGATGTACACCCAAGAAGATGGAAACAGTTGGTGATCGTGCAGACGTACTTGGAGATCGATGGATATGCGGGGTACTAAGTGCCTCCGGTTTCGTTCAGACCCAGAACGGACTTGTAAATGGACTGTGTGTCTGACATTGGATTTTAGTCTGTGTGATTGATTTCTATTAAATATATATCTGTTTGGCGGCGGAGAATTTATTCTCTTGCTTAACGCCCTTCTCTGAGACGTACGAGCTCAGGGGTTATATACTGATGGATATCAAACGCATAGAGTGAATTGCCTGTGTGGCATGCCTAAGTGGCAGATGATCAAGGCTTTTGTTGAAAAGCAGGGTCTTGTGGTTGATGATCAAAGCACCGCCTGTGTGGCATAACTTTGTGTAACATGAATTCGCGAGCCTCACACCCCGGTTGTGAACCAGAAACGGGAGAGGACCTCAGGGAGGGCACGCGTTTCCTTCTAGCTAGGGTGGTGTCAGTGACCTACCAGCCCTGACATTTATATACTTTTCACCTGTGTGGTTGTTGCTGTTGCGAGGCGCCTCGGTTAGATCGGACGATCCGGGTCCGATGGAGCCATTCGTTGGCTCATTTACGCCCCAAAGGGCGGGGAAACGTAGTGTTCAGGCATAATAATCCACATCGGTGGACCGGCCCTGACGATCCAAGGGCCCACCTGAGTCTGGGTCCTGAGACATGGGCTAGATTGTCTCGAATCGGTAGAGGACGATCCCTGGCCTCGGTTCACAGATGGAAATCCAACTTCCAAATACGTGACATTTGCGGTTTTATTTGTAGAGCCTAGTATGGCGACATGATATATGGTACCCATGCCGTCTATGATTGATACTTATGATTTGAAGTTGTTTTATACACTATACACTTATTATAGTATCAAATGATTTGTTTTAAAACGTATCAAGCATTCTTTGGCTGTTATAAGGGAAAACCTTATCCCCCGGCTTGCGTTGCATTGTGTGATAGGACCTGGGTCTTATAACAGCTTCAATTTTCTTTATTTAGCATTGCGCTGTTTGTTTTATGCACTGGTATTCTTGGGAGGAAACCCGTTCCGTGTTATACGGCGTGGTCCCTTGATTTACCTAACTTTAAAATAAAGATTAATAACTGTTTTAGTTCTCACACCAGTCACATGACTGACCTGGAGCTTATTGTTTTAACCTAAACTCTGGGTGCCTTTATTTTGACACGGGCAGCTAGTAGTTTTGGTTTTGCAGATTTATATTCACATGATCCTGGTTTACAGCTGGAATGATATCCGGAAAGCTTTGTATCCGTATATCTCTTCTAGTTGTGTATTGTATTATTTTCCGCTGCTATGTAATTTATTGGAATCTCTGATATTTTCTGTCGTGTAATATTTGTTTGTACTCTGCATATTCTTGTATTCTGATGGAATTGTTGTAATTAACAATGAAATGTTCTTCCGTCTGCGTTCTGTTGTGGCTTGTTCTCAAAACCATTAGGCGTTTCGAACGGTCTAGATCGGTTTAGCGACTGATTCAGATCGAGCGGAATTCCTTTCGTTACAGTTGGTATCAGAGCTTTGGTTTACAGAGCTCGAGAACAAGACACATTAGAATCTTACGAAAGAATTCATCAGATATTGGATTAGTAATATCCAATTAGAATGACTCGTTAGAGATAGGATCAGTAGTATCCTAGAACGAGTGTGAAGAGTATATTTTTCAAACGAAAACAGTATTGTTTTGAAAATTTAAATCGTTTTATACGTATTTGATTATTTATTTATTTTTAATTTGGACAATCGAGTATATAAAGATTTCGCATATACGCGTCATGAACGTATATTCGAAGTTTTAATATACTGGGTAGATATAAAATCACATTCTAGATATCCGGGGATGATTCTGATGATGGTGCATCATCATCAGTATTCATATTCGAGTTTCGAAGGTGTGATTTCTATATATTTCCATTAGGCTGGTGTGAGAACCAAAACTAATATAGCTAGAATACATTGTTGTGAATTGGCATCAAAAACATGATTTTCAGTATATATGTATCAAAATTATGAATTTGAAACGCTAATACACTAATTGATTGATGTTTGTGTTGTTTGTTTATTTGTTTAATAATTTTGAACCATTTAGCCTAATTGAATCAAATATTGAATTGTATTGAAAATTGGTTGCATTTGCTTGCATATACATGTACTTACATTGAACAGGTCATAGCAAGGAGGCTAGAGCAGAGAATAAAATTTGTTTGCCCGACAAATAGGTACATGTTTACTATATAATTTACTGTTTTGTTTGGGTGATGATGATTTTATGAGCCGATTGGCTAGCCGCTTGGCTTTTTCTTTTTCTTTTTGAGATCAGAAGGCCTATATGGCAATTTCGGGATTTTCCCGTGGCTCCCGGTGCAGGGGAGGTTATGGCGAAATTTTTCGAAAATTCCGGGTGTTAGCCAAATTTTTGAAGAATTTGAAAATTCTCAGAAACTGAAAAGTTGGAGAATGGAAGCCAGATCGAACGTAGAGTTGATTAATCAAACCACTTTCGACTTTGTTCCTTTTCTGGGATGAAAAGTTTTAAGTGGGGGAGATTGTAACAACCCGGAAATGCGAGCCAGTTTAAAATTTTTATTTTAGCGAATTTTGAACATTTAAAATAGATTATTTTAAATAAATTCTATGAGAAATTTATTTTGAAATGAATATAACGTATATATTATATACGTCGTCGTTAGAATATAAATAATTATATATAATTATAAATAGAATTGAAAATGGCGCGGTAGTTCGATAATTCGATTTCAAATTTCAATTGAATGTACCGGGTGCAAAACAAACCGGATTTTAGTGAAACCAAAAATAATAGGATCTAATTGGGAATATCTTTCCAACGAATCCGAAAAATCGAGATTTCATAGCGGGAATCAAAAGATATGTCCAAATGAAAATTCTGAATAGTCGCTATGGAATTCAGGCCCTTAAAAATAGACATTTTGGAAACGACCTCGGATTTCGACGAAACCACTTTTGTTCGGTCCGTGATGTCAAGTTATTGCTAGATTCCAAATTACATAATTTTTCGAATCAATATGTGAGCGTGGCCAAGGAAAACGCGTTTGACCAGTTTTAGTTGATTTTAATCGATTGGAAATTGGCCATTTTTCCAACGGTCTCAGAATTCGACGAAACTAGTTTTGTTAGGACCGTACCGTCAATACGAAGCTAGAAAATATTTTTCGGGAATTTTTAGAGTTAGTATGTGGCCCCGGTAAATTGAAATGCGCGTTCAAATTCAATATATGGAAGTATATGTTGATTTTGACGAAAACTGATTGTAACAGCCGAATCAGCTTACGATACATATCCCATTGTGTTCGGAATGGGGGTAATTAGCTATGGACGACAGGCGGTGGGCCTCGTTTTGAGTCGAAAATAAAAGTTGCTTTTTGGTGGAAAATAAAATAATTTAAAAAAAATATATAATAAAACCCTCTCCTTACATTGAGCAGGCCCCCCCTTTCAAAATCGATTCAGCAGAGAAAAAAAAGAACGAAGACGGAGGAGCTGTCGCTCCTCCGATCGAGCGCCACCGCCGCTCAGGGCGGGGCCACCGCCCTCCATCCCCGAACCCCCCTCTGTCGCCACCTCCCTCTTCTCTTCTTCCCCCTCTTCCTTTCTTCCCTGACCGCACCCCCTCCCTCCAGTCAAACGCAGCCCCCCTTCTTCCCCCTCCACCTCCACCTTCCATCGCGCCCCCTCAGGCGTCAATCACCACCTCAGTCCCCCTTTTCCCTTCGATTTCCACGCCGCCTTAGCCCTAGACCCTCCCTCCGTCGCGCCGCCTTGCTGGCTCACCAGAGCCGCCCCCGCCAACTGCTCTGACCCCCCTAAACTCGAACCCCCCTCCTCCATCCCCTGACCGACGCAAGCCCAACCCCCCTTTTGCCCCCTTTTCAAAATGAACTGTAAGTTCTTTTTTTCCCTTTTTGTTTTTATTATTTGATTATAATTTCAGATTAGAAAATGAATGGCATGTTAAAGTTAGCATTTTTAATATGAAGGACAAGTAGAAAAATATGATTTTTGTCATATGAATAGTTATAAAAATATAATCTTTTATATTGTAGAGGTTAAAAATATAATTTTTATCGCATGTAAAGGTTGAAAATATAATTTTCATATTATATAGATAATAAAAATGTGATCTTTATACGGTAGGATATAAAAAGACGATATTTTTATGTAGTGAAAGACGACATTTTTAAAGTAGAAAAAGGCGAAATCTTTATATTTAAAAGGGCGAAATCTTTATATTTAAAAAGGCGAAATCTTTATATTTAAAAAGGCGAAATCTTTATATAGAGAATAGCGTGATAAAAATATAATCTTTATTATATGAACACCGTTGAATAAAAATAGAATTTTTATCTATATAGTAGCGATGTAAAAATAGAATTTTTCTCTATATAGTAGTGATGTAAAAAATAGAATTTTTATCTATATAGTAACGGTGTGAAGATAGAATTTTTATCTATATAGTAGCGGTGTGAAAATAGAATTTTTATCCATATAGCGTGATTATAAAAATGGGATTTTTATATACATGGCAACAAAGTAAAAATTCGATTTTTATATATTGAATAGCGAAGTAAAAATTCGATTTTTACATATGTAGAGAATACGGGCAACGAAAGTGACAAAAGCCGAAAACAGCGAAGATTTCAACAAATGAAGTGTCATGGAGTTGGGATAGTTATCGGTGAGAATTTCTCACTCTTTAATTTAATTTTCTAGTGATATAAATATATACTAGGATGCAGACGGTGTTTAGTAGCACCCGACACCCGTCGTCTACAGACCATGGACGGCTTGTATGTTTGTTTGATTTTGATGTGTAGTTGATTGTGATATGTGATGTGAAATAAAATAAAAATTTTTATAGTGGAAAATATTTTATAGTTAAAAATAGAAATTTTAACGTGTATATGAAATGAAATAAAAATAAACAAATCGGACGATTTGTTTATATACACACATTTGACTGATATTGATTGGGATGATAAATTTTACACATCGCCCAACTGCATAAATAAAATCTGTGTTTGATTGTTTGAAAACCCCACACGGGTATTGGGATGATATATGACATACAGTAATACCAATAGTTAGTTGTATATCGATCGATTGATTGACAGACTGTTATAAGCGTTGAATATTTATATTTGATGCTTATACAGTGTAGAATGCAATTTGGATGATGGTTGATTATTCATCGTTGTTATTGTATACATGTGTTGTAGAAAGTCTATATAATTAACATTATATGGTAATTGATTGGGCCTCATTCCATATTTGAAATAGAAATATTTGAAAAGGTAATATTTGAAATAGAAATATTTGAAAATAGAAATATATGAAGCCGTGTTGATTAGATTGATGCCATTTTGACGTGAACGATATTTATCTCGATTTTATTCATTTTATAATGAATATCGAAAGTGATTTCAAAATATGATATTTTGAAAAGAATTGAAATTCGAATTAAATTGAATTGATTAGAAATTCGAAATAAACAGAAATGATTTGAATTTCAAATAGAATTGAAATTCGAATTAAATTGAAATAGAATTGAAATCGTTTTGAAATGAATTCGAATTAAATTGAAATAGAACTGAAATCGTTTTGAAATGAATTCGAATTGAAATTTAATAGAAATGAATTCGAATTGAAATTGAATAGAAATGAATTCGAATTGAAATTGAATAGAATTGAATACGAATCGAAATTGAATTGAAAACGAATTGAAATTGAATTAAAAATCGATTTGAATTGGAATCAATTTGAAAACGAATGTAAAACGAATTTGAAAGGGAAAATTCAATTTTGATTTGAATTCGAAAAGGGAGTTGAAATCGTTTGAAAACGAATTTAAAACGATTTATAAAATACGTTTTAAAAGGAAATCGACGAAGTATGTATATTATATATATAATATAATGGCCTGAATAGAACGCGCCGCGGTAGTTCGCGAATTTCGACCATTGACTTCGAACGGATATTGCGGGAGATCCGACCGTCGGATTCTCCTAAAACCGAAACCGTTGGGTCCGTATCGAAAAGAGCTTTCTAACGAATATTAGAAATTTGAAATCTAACGGTTGGATTTGGAATTATGTCCAAATAAAATTTGGAAAAGGTCGCTATAAGTGCAATTCGATGGCCGTTGATGGAAATCGACTGTACGGACCTTGATAAAATTATTAAAAATAGTAATAATTTGTGTAAAATCATAAGAAATGAAATGTGAAGAATTGGGATGAAAAACTCCATATTTGAAAAGATAAAAATAGATTTTTGTCGAAATTTACTAGTTTTGAACTAGAATTAAAATCAATTTATTTTTGAAATAAATAAATTGAATTTGAAAGTGATTTTAAAAATAATCAATATTCCCAATACGTGAATTGGACTGGAGTTGAATCGAAATTATCTTCGGGATATTTCGATGTTGGATTTCGTGACTATACAGATATTATTATTGGAATTTGAAAGATATATTATATATCGTTATTTCCAATACGATATTTGTTGGTCGTAGAATTTGATATTGAATATAAGCTGGTATATTTTCTATTCAGAGCCTTGTATTTAATATCAAATGTGATTTGGGTTTGTCGTGAATGGTGTCTTCATTAACACTGTTCTTAAGCCCAGTTGAGAAAAGATTAAATCTTTTTATTTAGATTTAATGAAGTGAACCAATTAAGTGATATTTAATTGGAATTGAATTGGAATTGATTTTTGGGTTTATCGTGAACAGTGTTTTAAATAACACTCGTTCTTTAACCCGATAATTAATGGAATGTGATTTTCGATTTATCGTGAACCGTGTTTTAAAATGACACCGATTCTTTAACCCAGTTAAAGATTAAAACTAAGTGGAGTTTTAATGAATCTTTAATTAGATTGAAAAGATCGAGAATGGAGTATCACCAGTTTTGCTCCAGGCGATAGTTAAATCTTTAATTAGATTTGAACGTGAAATGGTAATTGAATTTACCGATAACACCGTGGTGTTAGATATGAAGTATTACAAGTTTTACTTCTTGAGATGAATAGGTTGGGATTGGGGAATAAAATAAACGATTACTTCGGTGTGGTTCGCTAATCCCGACTCGTTTGAATTGATATTCAAAGGAGATTAAAGAATAAATTTAAAGAATTTATCTTTGATAAAATTAATGGGAACTTTTCCCAAAGTATAGGAATATTTGAATAAAAGAATATTCTGAATTGGAATGAGGCGTATGTTGTGTTTGTGTAACACTTATTTATTATATACGCGAGTTATTCAGAAAGACCGGGTTTATCCCATTCTGAATAACTGATTCGACGTGGTGTCGAAGATGAAGACGGTGGTCGAAGACCGGAGGTCTTCACGTCGTTTGGGTGATTACTGATGATCTTGATTGGGCTGTACACCCAAGAAGATGGAAACAGTTGGTGATCGTCCAGACGTACTTGGA
Source organism: Allium sativum (assembly GCA_030737875.1). Lineage (NCBI taxonomy): Eukaryota > Viridiplantae > Streptophyta > Magnoliopsida > Asparagales > Amaryllidaceae > Allium > Allium sativum. Next base: position 789,494,668 of record CM060919.1, on the reverse strand, counting down.
GATCGATGGATATGCGGGGTACTAGGTGCCTCCGGTTTCGTTCAGACCCAGAACAGACTTGTAAATGGACTGTGTGTCTGACATTGGATTTTAGTCTGTGTGATTGATTTCTATTAAATATATATCTGTTTGGCGGCGGAGAATTTATTCTCTTGCTTAACGCCCTTCTCTGAGACGTACGAGCTCAGGGGTTATATACTGATGGATATCAAACGCATAGAGTGAATTGCATGTGTGGCATGCCTAAGTGGCAGATGATCAAGGCTTTTGTTGAAAAGCAGGGTCTTGTGGTTGATGATCAAAGCACCGCCTGTGTGGCATAGCTTTGTGTAACGTGAATTCGCGAGCCTCACACCCCGGTTGTGAACCAGAAACGGGAGAGGACCTCATGAGGGCATGCGTTTCCTTCTAGCTAGGGTGGTGTCAGTGACCTACCAGCCCTGACATTTATATACTTTTCACCTGTGTGGTTGTTGCTGTTGCGAGGCGCCTCGGTTAGATCGGACGATCTGGGTCCGATGGAGCCATTCGTTGGCTCATTTACGCCTCAAAGGGCGGGGAAACGTAGTGTTCAGGCATAATAATCCACATCGGTGGACCGGCCCTGACGATCCAAGGGCCCACCTGAGTCTGGGTCCTGAGACATGGGCTAGATTGTCTCGAATCAGTAGAGGACGATCCCTGGCCTCGGTTCACAGATGGAAATCCAACTTCCAAATACGTGACATTTGCGGTTTTATTTATAGAGCCTAGTATGGCGACATGATATATGGTACCCATGCCGTCTATGATTGATACTTATGATTTGAAGTTGTTTTATACACTATACACTTATTATAGTATCAAATGATTTGTTTTAAAACGTATCAAGCATTCTTTGGCTGTTATAAGGGAAAACCTTATCCCCTGGCTTGTGTTGCATTGTGTGATAGGACCTGGGTCTTATAACAGCTTCAATTTTCTTTATTTAGCATTGCGCTGTTTGTTTTATGCACTGGTATTCTTGGGAGGAAACCCGTTCCGTGTTATACGGCGTGGTCCCTTGATTTACCTAACTTTAAAATAAAGATTAATAACTGTTTTAGTTCTCACACCAGTCACATGACTGACCTGGAGCTTATTGTTTTAACCTAAACTCTGGGTGCCCTTATTTTGACACGGGCAGCTAGTAGTTTTGGTTTTTCAGATTTATATTCACAGGATCCTGGTTTACAGCTGGAATGATATCCGGAAAGCTTTGTATCCGTATATCTCTTCTAGTTGTGTATTGTATTATTTTCCGCTGCTATGTAATTTATTGTAATCTCTGATATTTTCTGTCGTGTAATATTTGTTTGTACTCTGCATATTCTTGTATTCTGATGGAATTGTTGTAATTAACAATGAAATGTTCTTCCGTCTGCGTTCTGTTGTGGCTTGTTCTCAAAACAATCAGGCGTTTCGAACGGTCTAGATCGGTTTAGCGACTGATTCAGATCGAGCGGAATTCCTTTTCGTTACAGTAAACATCTTACCTCCATCGGGTAATGCCAACACTGGAGCTGTGGTGAAGGCTCTCTTAAGTCTCTGAAAAGCAGCATCACATTCTATGTCCCATGTAAAAGCTAGGTTCTTCTTTGTTAACTTAGTAAGAGGGGCTGAAATCTTAGAAAAGTCCTTAATGAACTTCCTGTAGTAGCCCGCCAAACCGAGAAAGCTCCTCACTTCCGTTGCATTCTTAGGAATTTTCCAGTCCTGTACCGCAACTACCTTTGCGGGGTCCACGGCTATTCCTTGTTTAGAAACTACATGTCCAAGGAATAGAACTTCCTTCCTCCAAATATGGCATTTGGAGAACTTAGCCTTTAACTGGTGTCCTCTATGCATTTCCATGACTTCCTTGAGATGTCTAGCATGATCTTCTTCATCTTTTGAGAAGATCAAAAAACTACCACAAACTTGTTAAGGAACTCCCGAAACACCCTACTCATCAAATCTACAAAGTATGCGGGTGCATTCGTTAACCCAAACGGCATGACGAGCCATTTGAAAAACCCATCTGGAGTCCTAAACGCAGTTTTGTCAATGCTATCCTCAGCCACTCTAAGCTGATGGAATCCTGTGGCTAGATCGAGTTGAGAGAAAACAGATGCTCCCACAAGCTGGTCAAACAAATCGTCGATTCTTGGTAGTGGGTGCCTATTCTTCTTTGTCAGCTTGTTTAGCTCACGATAATCTACGCACAGACGAAGCGATCCATCCGCCTTAGTAGCGAATACCACCGGAGCACCCCATTCAGAAATGCTTCGCCTTATGAAATTTTTCTCAAGCAACTCATTAACTTGTTTACTGAGCTCTCTTCTTTCTCGCGGGGCCATGTGCCTAACGGACAATGAAACTGACTTGGCATTATCAACAAGATAAATTCGGAAGTCTATCTCGCGTTTAGGAGGTAACCCCCTCACCTCATCAAAGACATTTGGATATTCTCGAACCACTTTTACAGATTGTAAATTATCGTCGGACGAGTCAAGGGATTCAAGATAACACAACATGACCGGACCCTTAAGGTTACAAGAAATTTCAAGGGTATTACCAAGGCGAGTCATGAGCCTCACTACCCTTCGTTCACAATCAAGAATGGCTCCATAATCGCACAACCAATCCATACCTCGGATCAAACCGTATCCCATGAATCCGAGAACATAAGCATTACACGTGAATTCTACGCTTAAGATAGAGATCCTCAAATCCACACACATCATAGATAAATGGGCGGTGCTCCCAATTGGATTTGAAACTATAACGGGATCCTCAACCAGACTAGTACTTAGGTGCAGATTTTCAACAATATCAGAAGAAATAAAAGTATGCGATGCGCCAGAGTCAAATAAGGTTTGAACAGGAAAGTCAGAAATGTAAACAAGGCTTTCTACGGAAATACCTCGGTCAAGAGCTGGAGTGGTGTTGAGAGCATGCAACTACCCTCCAGAAGTTCCTGCTCGCTGGGTCTGCTCTTGCCCCTGTCCTTGCTTCTTAGGGAAATCCGTGCTGATGTGTCCAGTATCTCCACAATATAAGCATTCACCCAACTTCTTCTTCTTCTTTCTACAGTCTTTAGCTAGATGTCCAGTAATACCACAGAAGTTGCACTTCCTCGTCTCACGGGGTTTGTTGTTGCTCTTGTTATTCTTGTTGTTTCCCTTCTTGAAGTCAGCTTTCTTATTCTGAGTCTCATTAGGCTTAACCTCCTTCTTGCTATTCTTGTCTTCCTCATGAAGTAGAGCCATATCCACCAAGCTTTCAAAGGTCGCCCCCATGGGTATATGAGTTAGGGCCAAGCTGTGTACTGGCTCTTTCAATCCTCGAGCAAAGCGTGCAGCCTTTTTCTGGGCTGTGTTGACCAAATCCAAACCGAATCGAGCAAGCTGATTAAACTTATTCACGTATTCCCTAACAGACATGTCCCCTTGCTTGAGTGCTAGGAATCTCTCCATATGAAGGTTCTCTTCTGCTGACGATAAGAATTTTAGCCCAAACCTCTCTCTAAAGTCTGCCCAAGTCTCAACTGGCCTGGTAGCGTTGGTGACTTCCCACCAAAATTCAGCTTCCTCTTTCAACAACCATGCCGCCAACTGAACTTTCCTATGGTCCTCCATATCAAAGATAATAAACAAGTCTTCAGTCTCCTTTAGCCAGTTCCGTGCCTCAACAAAGGTTTCAGTTCCAACGAAGTTCTTACCGCCCATTGCTTTAAAGTCTTTGCATATTTTGGCAAAGGCGGTACCAGGAGGAGGAGGAACCACGGCCACTGGGGGAGGAGGAGGAGGGATGCCTGTCGTGCCCGCGTCGTTGGCCCTGGCTTCTAAGTACCTTCGGAACCATCCAGGCACGGGTATTCCCTCAGGAAGGTTAAGATCAGCCATGCTGAAAAACGAAAAGAAAAAGATTCAAACGAGGAAACAAAGGAAAGTGCTAATGGCTTCTTGGGGAATAGCCTTTTTAAACATAAAACTTTTCTTGAAAAATGACTCTTTATAAATAGTTTTGAAAATAGTTTCAGAAGGTTTTTAAAACTTTTTGCCCAGCCTGGTAACCTTCTGCTCTGATACAAATGTAACACCCCACCTCCGTTAGGGTCACTCACAAAGGGAATGCACTAGTTTTGGTGGAGTATTATCTAGGTAAACATGCACAGAGATATCACAAGGCAGAACATAAATAAAGCAGCAGTAGAAATTAAAAACCAACTTTTTATTACTTTCAAGAAAAGAGTCAAAACCTCATATATCCAAGATACAAATTATTCCATTACATCAAGTTCCAAATAAAGAAGCATAAACTAAAGATAACAAAAGTAGATTATTCCCCATAAATAGCAGAAGCAGCCATAGCATAGCCCAACACCAAACCGTACATGAGCTGTCAGAAAGCAAGCTAAATCCAAGCTAAGAGCTAGTGTTTCCTCCCTGAGAACCTGAGGGGGGGGGGGACGAAAGAAAAAGAGGCAAAACAAAAAGGGTCAGTCATAAAGACTGGTAAGCCCTAGTGACTTTCAGTATGAAAACTAGTAAAGGTAACATGATATGTGAAAACTGGAATTAAACATAAGGATGATAACAGAACTGGTAGGATAATTAACATAACAGGATAAGTCATGTCTAACATCGCATATTCGAGATTCGCTACACCAACTGTACTTGTGTTCTAACCCATGTCAAGTATTAATCATGTAATGATCCTTTGGCCCAATATCATGAAGTGACCCATTACGGGGTCCTACTGTACGATCTACTAATCGATCGGCTCCCTACAAGTCCTAGCTCGTCATGTGTCTGTGTCATACGGCCCTATCCGGAAATGTAGTTACCTGTGCTAGGTCCACCATAGGGTGTATCAAGTCCTATGGTGCCCACCACCGACACGAATCAAGCACGCACAGTGTAAATCAACGGGTGCCCAATGCCTGCTATTTCAACTCCAGACTACATGCACGACCATAGTCCGCCTGAACCTACAATGGCGCACCTACTCGGCCGTCGTTCTGGTCGCTTAAAATCAGCCCAGTAATCATGCCCCACCCTGCCTAGTCCCAGGGTATCGTGATACATCTAAGTGGGTTACTGCTGAAAAGGACCGTGTAACTAGGGTTTCTAATGGGTTAAGTGTTGTCATTCAAATTCGTGACTTAACCCTATCCAAATCATGTATCAAGTTGGTTAAGTGTATTCGAGCGGTTCATGACTTAACCCTATCAAATCATCGTGTCAAGTTGGTTAAGTATATTCAAGTGGTTCATGACTTAACCCTATCATGTGGCATTAATTCATTAGTGCACGCCAACCTCTCACATTAGACTAACTGTTGTGGTCACTGGATTTGCCGGGCGGTTCCGGGCAGATTTACACCACAAATAGTCTAACCTCGGGTTTTACGTGCGATATGACCAACTACCCACATTGGATCCTATTGTTTGCAGTCACTGGATTTGCCGGGCGGTTCCGGGCAGATTTACACTGCAAACTCAACCCAACCTCGAGTTGGCCATTTTCAAGTTTGTCTAATTGTCATGCCCACGTTCAAGTTTTCATGTCAAAATTCATGTCGAGTTTTCATGTCATGTTTCATGTCAAATCGTGTCAAGTTCATGTCCATATCCAGGTTCAAGTTATAATAACGTTCATGTTCAAAGTCAATTCAGGTTTTGCCTAGTCTACCCAAATCGTATTCCTATCGCACGTAAGTTTGAATTGATACAAATAAATCTAATTAGGGAATAACATAAAAAGGGACGGGTCTAAGGTGGCAAAAGTGATTACTAGCATAACATGTTATGACTTGAGATAAAGGATTATAACATTACTGGCATATGAAATATTGACCTCAAATATAAAGATTCCAAATCTAGCAAAATAAGGTACTAGTCAAGATAACAGTTGTCATAAGGTGATAGTATAGTCATGGTAAAGATTGACATAAGGTGATAGTATAGTCATGGTAGCTATTGTCATAAAGTGATAGTCATAAACCTGTGACTAATAGCAGATTCAACATGATAATATGAGGGGTTTTTCTTTTTGATTTACAACATGAATAGGCCCTAAATCAATGTCATAGTAATATCCAAGAGTCAAGATCCAAGATGAACAAGAATGGACGTAAAACAGTCATCATACATAGGTCCAATTTCAATTTACATCATATTCATATCACATTTACAGTTTAAATCTAAAAATAATTGGGGCTTACAGATCGTGGTTCGAGAATTAGAAAAAGAGAGTCGATGTTGAATCTTTATATGCTTAGTCAAGTCCTAACAGAAATCCCAAAATCAGCAACGTAGTTTCGACGTAGAAGAAGTAGCCCCTTTCTCAAACTTTTCAACCAGAATTAGAGCAGCATAAGGTTAGAAAGAATTTTGTGTAGAGAGACTAGTATTAGGGGCCGTATTTATAGGGTCAGGTCAACGAATGTGGACAGAAATGAGGCCAGATACATCAAAGTGAATCCAGCTTCAAAAGTAGGCTCGGCCACTAGGTCGACCCCCAGGTCGACACTATGGTCGACCTGGTCCTGGGCAGGTCGACTACATAGTCGACCCCCAGGTCGACCTGGTCCTGGGCAGGAGATTGCCCGCCCAGTCCATTCTGAGGTTTGAATTTCGAAATTTGAATTTGAATTGAGCTGTTTTTGAACTTGAAAACTTCTGAAAACTTCGCAAAGTCATAACATGGTCATACGGACTCCGATTTTCGAAAACTCAGACTCGTTTCCAAGCAGAATTTCGAGACGAACGCAATGGCGTAACCCGTTTCCCTTGATTCTTATTTAAAAATTAATTCTGCCTTGATTTATGGTTATTACACGTTATAAAAACTCGGGTTGTTACACGTATATAAGCAGAGTGTTTATTATGAATGGCATCTAGTAAAATGTTTTAATTGTAGGACATTTGGACATAGTTCTAATACATGCATGGCTAAAAATTTATGGGTTCCAAAAGAATCTCAAAATAAACTATTTAATATGGAGGTTGAAGATAATTTGTTATCTCAAAAAATGGGAAATTGTAACAACCTGAATTCCAATAGACCGATTTTCTTTTTAAATTCCAATCTGTTGAAACTCAAGTTGTTGTGCTCTAGTATCCCTCAGAAAAGGCAAAGACATAAAATATGTCAGAGCTCCAAAAACATCTCACAGCGGAATGTATAAAATATAATATAATCGAAGTATAGCCTTACCGTATTAATAATACTTCCTAACCAGTATCCAAAGCTATAATGTCTCTGCCACAAATCTAACTTGCGAGTATGTTATGAGGAGGGGGTCAGAACACAAGTTCTAGTGACTAGATTAAAATTATACACTTTGGATAATCTTATATACACCGTTCAATCATATTTTCTTATTTGTTAGGTTACTTGGGTTAACAACACTCAAGGCTTACACACACGTCACACCCATTTACTTCTCAGTGGATTAACCAAAAATAGTATATATGTTGTTACCCCTCAATACTGAGGTACATCCCATGGTACCCACTCGCACGGTCTCAACCATGATGCCACGGAAATGAACGCAGTCCCTCATCCTACGCCAGAGTGACGTATGGTTCTCTACATAATAATGTTACGTTCCGCATATATCTGTCATTACTATGCTAGGTAAGCGTACAGACTGCCATCGTTGATCGAATTAGATTTCATACCGGATTAATGCCCTCAAGTCTACGATCCACCACCCAGAGCCGACATGCATGTATCTAGACAGTCCGACATACGTATCGTAAATTGTAGCTCGATGCCTAAACCGCACGTCCTCTAATGTGCACCGAGTTCCATGGCAGGGCAATACAAGAAATACGGAACTCGGTCGGGAGCTTTTCCATATCTGTACAGGCCCGTCTTTAAGAGCCTCTATATGTAGATATTCCAAGGTGTCTGTTTTCACGGTGGCTATAGCCTCACCTTGGCCCCTCCCTCAACTAGTAAAGACTACAAGAGCTAAACGATTACCCCTAAAAAAACAATCTAAACATCCATTTGAAGTCTTCCCTCAGCCATTGTACCCCGATAGTGAAACATGGATGGTCTATTGGTTTTAGCTCTAGTCTTTTTGCATTCCACTAGCTGCCGATGATGGGTATTTGACAATCTACTATCCTTGTTGGTTGTAACCCTTCGCCTCCCCGTTGAGGCAACCGCCGAATCATGCTAGTGCCACCGCGTCACAACATTTTGACTGCATAGCTACTTCTACAGTCAAGGCCCACTCACCTAGTAGTTACGCACAGACCCAACCTTTGAAAGCACAACCTAAACATCTACCATCTCACAGAGGACTACTAGGAGAACCTTACGTATCTTAGGAATCTGCGTGCTTCCCCCTCCAGTCCTTCGGAGCCGACAAAATAATCAGATAAATGTGCGCTCCCCTTGTGCCTTATAACACTACGATGGTCTACTCTGTTGGGTTGTTCACCCTCAAACGTGCGGACTGGTCCAAGCGCCTCACTTTAATATGTTGTTAGACCCTATGTCTAAACATTCTTTTACGCGCCTGCCTTACCTCTTCAGGTTTCCACTTAACTTGGTTATTCTCATTCATATTGAATTCTTAATCACGTTACCAAGTTCCTCCTGCTTATTAATTTCAGTTATATAACTTAAGCCATTTAAGTTTATTAATAAGCCCACAGCATGTTATTCTCTAGATTGTGGTCCAAGGTCTATAACCCACAATCCCTTTATATTCTTGTTTGATTTTATTGCTACAATAACATGTTCTACTTAATATGTAATTAAGTACATCCCAATTTACATGTTTTCTTTTTAACATGTCAGCCATTATTTATGATAAAATATAACTTATTTCATAAGTTTTCCTCATTCTTTCTCATTTAATCATAATTCCATTTTACACCATTACTACAACTTATCGTTGTTTACTTATTAACTTAGTTCTCTAAACTAAGGTCCATTAGTAAGTCTCTCTACCCATTTATTATAACCTATGTTATAATTTCCTCTTGTCCCTAGGCCAAGTCCAAATATGTTATTCTTATCAGTGGGTTTCAAACGTCCAAGTTTACAGATTACTTAATTTATAATTAAATACAACCTCTTGTATTTCATATATTTTCCCCCTTTTCTTAACTGGGTCCAGGTTTTTCCCTTTTTCTGATTACTTAATTTGAAATTAAGTATCCCTTATCTCATTTCACCAGTTATCCCATTTCCTTACTTGTTAATTATAACCTAAGTTATAACATTCACTTGTCCTTAGGACAAGTCTACCTATTATACAACATTCTCATTAATGTAATTTATTTATAATAGGTGATTATCATTCCTCGTTTAAACCATTTACTGTTGTAACCCATTATTCTTCATTCACTGTAATATATTTCCTTATTTTATTAAGGAAAACACTTCATGCACCTTATCAGTTTGATTTATAGAAGGAATCAGTTATTTATTTTCAAAACGTATTCCCATCTAAATCCGTGGTGGCAAGTAATTTCTTTCCTTTTTCTTACTTTATTTACTGTGGCTTACTTGAAACCATGTTCTAAAAAATATGTCACTTAAGGAAATACATCACTTTTCCTTTGCATCGCACTAACTCAGTCCATTACATCCCTTCCTTTCTTATTTTCTGAGTTAGACATTTAACTACCATCATTGTCATTTATTCATATCTTGTTGTATATATATATATTTGCATATACATGCACCAGACCTCTCACATTAAGCCCACACTTGTGGACGTTGGATTTGCCGGGCGGGCCCGGGCAGAATTCTACCACAAGTTGACTCAACCTTGTGTCTTCATACCATTGCATGTTTTAATTATGCACTTAGACCCCTCACATTACATTTACCCCTTGTGAATGCTGGATATGTCGAGCAGTTCCGGGTAGACTTCTATCATAAGTGCAATTTAACCTCGTGTCTAAGAACGTTATTGTATCATATTACTGTGAATCTAGGCATGTTCATTCTTTAACAATTATTCCTATTTCATGTAAATTTTAGCCATATTGTCCTTTTCATATGTTTACTGTAATCCAATTTACATGTCATCAAAGTATGCCTATACTTTGTCGCATGTCCTTTTTAACATGTGTTTAATTCTATCTTGACATGTAAATATTTAATCGGGTAATTGCTCAAATCCAACAAGTTAAGCATGTCATTTACTCAATAATATACCACAAGTGAATCATGTGATTATAACAACAGTAGTCATTACCCATTTTCTAATAAGTTTGTTTTCAACTTGAAATCATTCCAATAATTTAACTGATTCAACATATGAATTATTCATATTAACATCTTAACTTGTTACAACAGTAATTCTTAATTATTCTGGTAATTTCACATATAATAACGGGGAATGTTTTAAATCATAACATATTATTATCTAAAATGCTATAGCTTAAATCCACTCACCTCGTATGCTTTCCAAATTCTGGATTTGATCCAGTTTTAGCATCCATGGTTTTTCCCCTAATTGGATTCAAAACCTTATGACCATGGATTGATTATTTTCATTAAAAGAGAAAGGAAAGAAAGAGGAAGGAATTTAAATAGATCGGATATAGAAAGTTACCATACTTTAATACGAGATCTGAATACCCATTTACAAGTATACGTTTCTTTCCTTCAGATCTGGATTTAGTATTTTTCCTAGACTAATATTCTTAATTTTCTAAATAGATTTGCGGAGGGAGAGGAAACGGCAGAGCTTCAGCGTAGCCTTAGAAATATGAGGTTTAGGGTGGCTCTACAGACTTATTTATAGGTGTATCAGAGAAACCAGGTCCCTTAGATTTCATTACAAACCATCAGAACCGACCTGGTCTCCAAAATAACGCTCATATCTGCAGTGGGTCGACCCCTTTTAGGTGGGTCGACCCACAGGTCGAACCCTTTTGAAGGGGTCGACCCCGTGGGTCCGGAGACCGAAAATTGATATGGGCGCACTTCACAAGTGCGCCAGTTCAAAAATTGCCTGGCGCACTTGTCAAGTGCGCCAGTTGTTCTGGCCCGCTTCGTGCTTTCTTCTTCAAACTTCTGTCGTCCATAACTTCTTCATACGTTATCCGTTTTACACAAACTCGAAGTCTATCTGAACCAGAATTCCGAGACAAACGCAACGGTACAGTCTGTTTACTTAATAATGAAAATAAAATTAAGTTATTCTTAGTTTATTATCTTGAGTTAAAAATGCGGGGTGTTACATTCTCCCACCCTTAGGAAATTTCGTCCCCGAAATTTGATAAGGGTAAAATCAAATAACCACTCACATAATATCCATCCATTTTGTGTGCGTCCAATTTTTTGCAACCATTGTGCTCTTGTGCAAAGTGAAATATAACATAATAATGCATGTATGTCTAAGCGGTACCTCCTATGTGTATGCAAATTTTTCAAAAATCCTTTTAAAACATGATGCTCACATCCTAAATATACTGACAGTTCTACATGAATGCAATATTTTGAAAATCAAAATGCTTTTTCATCCAAATTTTCCCACACTCTTACTGAATAAGAACGTAGTTCATCCAATTAATGCATCCATAATCCAACTAACCAACATTATTTTTCGAATTTCAGAAAATTTAATGTTCTAAATTCGATTTCTTATGTTACAAAAAGGTGGAAACCGTAAAATTTCACATCTTCCGTTTTTCTTTTATGTACCTTTTTCCAACCGTACTTGGATTTGATGTAACTTTTTATAAAGATTCCTCTATTTTCTTATCCAAGCACAGCCCACATAAGAAAATTTTCTTTGTTCATACTTTGTTTTTCATCTTATCTTGGAAATTTTTATCTGTATCCATCTTTTCTCATAATTTATCATGTTTGTTGTTTTACTGAATTTGTTGTTTCCTCTTTAGTTGTACCATCTCTCTTTTCTTAGCTTATTTAATCATCTAATTTAATTTCAAATAAGCTTCCTAGTCTTTCAACTAAAACAGGAAAACAAACACTCTACACAACTACTACTATGGGCCAAGAATCTCGGGACTATGTCCCCCTCAGGAAGAAAAGCCCAAACAATGGGATCCACAACAGATTTAGGTGTTACCCTAACTACCCAACAGGAAAAAAAACATAACTATCACAATTGAAGTGCAATAACGGGTTATACCCCTAACATGAAAATTAGCAACAAGATCTAAAGATTTACTTTCCCTTTTACTATCTAGTAGTCAACACTAGTCCTAGCTGTGTGCCAACAACTATTTCAAGCGGCACCCTATGTTTTTCAATGCTTATGCATTTTATGGGAACTTATCATTATTCCAAGATAATTCTTGCTATTTACTTCATAGCCTCAAAACTTTTCCCATCTTCCCTAGGCTCTAATCCTCACCTACTCCATATTTTTAAAACAAGGTTTGGCCTTTTCATTTAAACTTTCTTCCAAAAATTTAAAAATGTCAAAACCTTATTTTTCTCATGAAAACTTACTTTTTCCAAACCATAAAACATGCCATATAAAAAAATGTAAACCATTTTTTTTTTCGAATCACGAAAACTGGAGTAGATAAGGACAACTATTTCTCAATCGGGTTTATGACTTGTTCTTACCTATAAGGTTGGTTCAGTCTCTTACTACAAGGTGCAAACATCTCCTCTATTCTTTATTTCTAAGACTTAATTTGTCCACCCAGTAAAATTTTCTCTTTTAAATAATTTACCAAAAATGATTGTCAAAAGAATAGAGACTTCAAAACTTTCTTGATTAAAAACTCTTGTATGAAATATAATAAGAAAACTAGTGTAACAACCCGTATTTTTAATAACATGTTATAATGTAAATCAAGGCAGAATTAAATTCTAAAGTCTGAATCAAGGGAAACGGGCTGTGCCATTGCGTTCGTCTCGGAAAAATACGCGAAATAGAGTCCGAGTTTTCAAAAAACGGAGTCCGTATGACCAAGTTATGGCCCAATGAAGTTTTCAGAAAATTCCAAGCCCGAAAACAGTTCAAATTCGAATTCAGATTCGAATTGCAACCAAGGCAGAATGGGCGGGAATTTTTCCCGCCCCAGGCAGGGTCGACACAGGGGTCGACACCAGTGTCGACCCCCACCCCCAATGGGTCGACACCCATGTCGTCCTAGGGGTCGACCCCCCCGGTCGGACCAATTTTCCTGGTGCACCATTTTGACAGGTTGGGTCTTGTTCTGGAAGTTTCTGACGGGAGTTGATGGCTCAGATTCGATTAAGGGTTAATCCTATGGCTAAAACTAATCCTAAATCCTATAAAAAGACCCCTAGACCTAGCCTAAACCCTCATTAAACATTCCTACAACTAAATGTTGCCCAAATATTCACTAATCATGGCCTCCACCTTCTTCATGAGAGCATGAGTGTCTCAAATCAATCTATGTCATAAAAGAGCCATCTTTCTTAAGTAAAAGAGCCTTCTTTCTTTGTCTTTGGGGTTATTCCTTCTTGTTCTCAAGTCTTGAAGTGGAGTTTATCATCTTTGGTTGCGGATTTGCTAGTGTGGCTTCGTCTCAATCTTATTTTATATTAATTCTAGTCTTCATAGCATTGTAAGCCTATACTACTCTTAGATTCTAACTATGAAGTTAAATGTGATATGTTGCAAGTTGAGTTTGGGCCTAAGTATGATATGTGCTTTCATCCTATCATGTTATGCATAAATATATTCTATGCATGTTTGTAAAGCTATCAACTTGACCTTGTGGGCTAAAAGCAACAAGCTTTATGTTGAAATGTTGCATTATACAATATGAGAACTCTCATAACCTTTATGATAACTTGCATATAATGTTATATGCGAACTTCTAGTCATCGTTTTATGTCATCTAGGACCATGTATCACCTATTCGCTAAGTTTGAATGTTATGCATGTTTTGAGGCTTATAATGTAATATGCAAGTTTATGAACACATTTGCCTCATATGCCACCATGTTTAACTTGTGGCCAAGCACCCTTATGTTATTATGCATGCTTGTAGCTAAATCACCCTTATGCTATTTGATATGTATGAGGCCAAGTCACCTTTTATGCCATCATACATGTTGAGGCCATATGCTAGTATGTTGAACACGTTTGCCTCAAATATCACCATGTTTAATTTGTGATAGACTTTACCACCTTACGCCCACCTTGTCATATGGTTATGTTCCCTCTTTTATCTACTTGCGTTAATGCGAATTTACGTGCGATGGGAATACGTTATGGGTACTTGGGCAAACTTAAATAACATGAGAACATGACTTGAAAATATGACATGAAAGTTTGACATGTGTTTATTCTTGAAAACATGGACTTGGACATGACTTCTAGAAAACATGAGAATGGCCAACTCGAGGTTGGGTTGAGTTTGTAGCATAAATCTACCCGGAACTGACCGGCTTAACTAGTGGCTACAAGCAATAGGACCCAATGTGAGTAGTTTGTCATGTCGCACTTAAAACCCGAGGTTAGACTAGGTTGTGGTGTAAAGCTACCCGGACCCGCCCGGCTTAACTAGTAACCACAACAAAGTCTAATGTTAGAGGTTGGGGTGCATTAAGATAATAAATGCCACATGATAGGGTTAAGTCATGGACCACTTGAATATACTTAACCACATGAACATGATGGGTTGATAGGGTTAAGTCAACATGGACACACTTAACCAACCCAATGCTTAGTTGGATAGGGTTAAGTCGTGAACCTTTTTAGGAACACTTAACCAACTTGATACATGGTTTGGATGGGGTTAACCACACTTAACCCACTAGAAAACCCTAGTTACGCGGTCCTTCTCAGCAGTAACCCACTAGGGAGTATCGGATACCCTAGGGACTAGGCAAGGGTGGGGCACGATTACTGGGCTGGAGTGTAAGCGACCAAAAAGACGGCAAAAGTAGGTCCGCCATAGTAGATTCCGACGGACCATGGTCGTGCACATTGTCCGGGGATGAAAGACAGACTTGGGCACCAGTAGGTTTTGACTGTGCATGCTTGTTTCGTGTCAGTGGTTGACACCCTAGGGCCGGATCCACCCTAGGGTGGACCTAGCACAGTCGACTACATTTCATGTTTGGACCGTATGACACCGATACACGACGAGTTAGGCTTATAGGGAGCCGATCGACTAGACCGAGTAGTTGGACCTTAATTTAGGTCATCTCATGGGTTTGGGCCAACATTGGGCTAAGGGATCATTTCTTGTTTATACTTGACATGGATTAGAATACTAGTACACACCTGGTGCAACTTAACCTTGTATATGCGATGCTATACTTGATCTATCTTGTTAACTTTTCACCATGCCAGTTATCACCCTACATCTCATCTCTGTTTACATGTTCAGTTAACTTTATTAGTTTTTATACTAATAGTAGATAGGACTTACCAGTCTTCTTGACTGACCCATTTTCTTTCGCCTCTTTTCTTCCGTTTCCCCCCCCCAGGTTTACAGGGTGGGAACACTTGTACCTAGCTTGGATCTTTAGCTGCTTTTCTGGATAGCTCATGTACGGTTTGGACTTGAGCATGCTATGGCCTTATTCTACTTTGGGGATAGTTTACTTTATGTTTCTTTTTAAGTTTTCAGTTTATGTTTCTAGACTATGTTTTGTGGAAAATAATGACCAAGTACTTTGATGTAACTTGACTATGGTTTTGAAATGTTAGTTTTATCCGCTGTTTTATTTACTCTGTTTTACTTATATGTTCTGTCTTGTGATATCTGCTCGCATGTTTACCTCGTTTAACGCCCCTCCAAAGCCAGTGCCCTTGCAAGAGTGGCATTGGCGGAGGTGGGGTGTTACATTTGGTATCAGAGCATAAGGTTTACAAGATTGGGCAAAAGTTTTCAAGAAAAGTTTTAAAACCTTTTGAAAAACTATTTTCAAAACCGATTTTAAAGAAGTATTTTTCCAATAAAAAGTCTAGTTTATTTTAAAAGGCTATTCCCCAAAAGCCATTAGCACTATCCTTCGTTTCTTCGTTCTGAATCTATCCATCTTTTTCCTTCGTTTCAGTATGGCCGATAATTTTTTCATCCCGGAGGGTGTACCAGTACCTATTTGGTTTAGAAGGTACATGGAGGCAAGGGCGAATGAAGCCGGCCCCGCGGATATTCCTCCTCCTCCTCAGCATACACAAGCGGATTTCGCGGAGCTTTGCAAAGACTTTAAGGCGATGGGTTGCAAGAATTTTGTCGGAACAGAGACTTCTGTGGAGGCAAGAAACTGGTTAAAGGGAACTGAAGACCTCTTTGCTATCTTTGATGTTGAAGATCGTAGGAAAGTTTTGTTGGTGGTATGGCTATTGAAAGGGGAAGCTGCTTATTGGTGGGTAGTCACCACCACTACTAGACCAATTGAGACTTGGGATGAGTTTAGGAGAAGGTTTGGACTAAGGTTTTTATCATCAGCAGAAGAGAACCTTCCGCTGGAGAGGTTCCTATCCCTAAAGCAAGGGGACATGACCGTTAGGGAATATGTGGATAAGTTTAATGAACTTGCTCGGTTCGGTTTAGACTTGGTTAACACAACTCAGAAGAAGGCCCTACACTTTGCTCTAGGATTGAACGAGTCATTGCGCAGTTTGGCCATGACTCATATACCCATGGGGGCGACCTTCGAAAATTTGGTAAATACGACCCTACTTCAAGAGGAAGATAAGAGTGACAAGAAGAAGGTCAAGGCAAATAAGTCTCAAGGCAAGAAGATAGACTCCGGGAAAGGAGGAAAGAACGACAACACGTCAAGTAAGAAGAGGAAATGCAACTTTTGTGGGATCAAGGGGCATCTGGCCAAGGATTGCAGGAAGAAGAAGAGGAAGTTAGGCGAGTGTTTTCATTGTGGAGAGTCTGGACACCTTAGCAAGGATTGCCCCAAGAAGCAAGGACAAGGGCAAGGGCAGAATCAGCGTGCAGGACCTTCTGGAGGGCAAATGCATGCTCTCAACACTGCTCCAGTTCAGGACTGAGGTAGTATTTCTGTAGAAAGCCTTGTTTACATTTCTGATTTTCCTGTTCGCACTTTATTTGATTCTAGTGCATCGCATAGTTTTATTTCTTCTGATCTTGTTTGCACCTTAGTACCAGTCTAGTTGAGGATCCCGTTTGTATTTCAAATCCAATTGGGGGTTTCGCCCATTTATCTATGATTTGTGTGGATTTGAGGATTTCTATCTTTAGCGTAGAATTCATGGGTAATGCTTATGTTCTCAGGTTCATGGGATACGGGTTGATTTTAGGCATGGATTGGTTGTCTTGTTATGGAGCCATTCTCGATTGTGGGCATAGGGTAGTGAGGCTTATGACTCGCCTTGATAATACCCTAGAGATTTCTTGTAACCCGAATGGGTCCCGTCATGTTATGTTTTCTTGAATCCCTCGACTCGTCTTTTGACAATCTTGAATCTGTGAGGGTGGTCCGAGAATATCCTGATGTCTTCGATGAGGTGAAGGGGTTACCCCCTAAACGCGAGATAGACTTCCGTATTTGTCTTGTTGATCATGCCAAGTCAGTTTCATTTCCAGTTAGGCACATGGCCCCTCGTGAAAGAAGAGAGCTTAGTAAGCAAGTCAAGGAGTTGCTTGAGAAAATTTTATTAGGCGAAGCATTTCTAAATGGGGTGCTCCAGTGGTATTCGCTTCGTCTGTGTGTTGATTATCGTGAGTTAAACAAGCTGACAAAGAAGAATAGGCACCCATTACCGAGGATTGATGATCTCTTTGACCAGCTTGTAGGTGCTTCTGTTTTCTCTCAACTCGATCTAGCCACCGGATTCCATCAGCTTAGAGTGGCTGAGGATAGTATTGATAAGACTGCGTTTAGGACTCCAGATGGATTCTTTGAAGGGCTTTTTATGCCATTCGGTTTGACTAATGCACCCACATACTTCGTGGACTTGATGAGTAGGGTGTTTCGGGAGTTCCTTAACAAGTTTGTGGTCGTTTTCGTGGATGATATTCTGATCTTCTCAAAGGACGAGGGAGAGCATGCTGCACATCTCAAGGAAGTTAGGGATATGCTTAGAGCTTACCAGTTAAAAGCCAAGTTCTCAAAATGTCATTTTGGAGAAAGGAAGCTCGGTTACTTGGGCACATTGTAGTTCAAGACTGGAAAGCTCCTAGGAACGCGACCGAAGTAAGAAGCTTTCTCGGTCTTGCAGGGTTTTATAGGAAGTCCATCAAGGACTTCGCTAAGATTTCAGCTCCTCTTACTAAGTTGACGAAAAAGGACTTAACCTTTGAATGGGAATTGGAGTGTGAGCCTGCTTTTCAAAGGCTTAATGGGGCTCTTACCACAGCACCAGTTTTAGCTTTACCCGATGGAGGGAAGATGTTTGCCATGAACACCAATGCACGTGACACGGGATTAGGCGCGGTCCTGATGTAAGAAGGAAGAGTAATATGTTATGGGGTTAGGCAACTCAAAGTTTATGGGAAGAACTACCCCACGCATGATTTGGAGTCGGCGGCGATTGTCTTCGCGCTTAAATCATGGCACCATTATCTTTTGGGCAAGAGATTCGAGTTATATACGGATCACAAGTCGCTCAAGTATCTCTTCTCGAAAAAGGATGTCTATGCAAAGTGTTGAGTTTGGAAGTAGGGATTATGTTTTTTGGCTTTGGGTTGGTTCTAGGGATGAAGTGGTTATCCAGTAAGGGTACCATCCTCGGTTTTGAAAGAGGGGTAGTTAGACTCTTGACTTGCCTTGGTAATACCCTCGAAGTCTCGCGTAACCTTTAGAGTTCTATCAGGATTAGTTACCTAGAATCTTTTGACCCATTTATTGGAAATTAATGATCTATTCGATTAGTGTTCGCAGATGGTTCATAGAAATCATGTTAATAAGTGCATTTGGCCACATGGATTGGTATTTATTTTCAAAGGAAAGTTCTTCTACGTGGAATACCTTAGAGTGAATTTTGGGAAAGCTTGCATGAAGTTATGAGTATACAGTTAAGTTAAGAACCGTGTATGCTAGAAAAAAAAAGTGATAGTGAAATGAGAAGCGACAGTGAAATGAGTTCCAACTCACATTTCTGAAGTAGGAATTAGGAAGCTACGGAATTGAAAGGTTAAAAATGGTCAAAGCACAATGGAATTAAGTTCAAGGAAATGCGGCTTAGAAGACTAGATACGCGCATCATATATCTTTTTAGGAGTATATCCTTGATCCCTGTTTTCCGGGGAACTTACTTGTATACTATCTTCTCGATCTCTTTTCCTAATTAGCATATCTTTCTTTTGCTATCCATGTTTATCTTGTTTATCTTGTTATCTCGTAATCGTGTCATGAGAACCTTAGGTAGAAACCCTTTGGATGAAACATGTATTTGAAACATGTTATGCTTGATGGTTGCAAGTGGTTGCAAGTGTTTGCAAGTGGATACTCGTGGATGCATGATACACATTAGGCACTAAGATCGGCTCACACACTTTCATGTTGCATATGCATGAGTGTTTATGCTTATTCATGGATGAAACTTGTTGTGCTATCACGTGGATGTTGCATATGAATGAATGTTATGTGCACTCATGTAGAGATTATAAATTATGTTAGGAATTTGCATACATATGGACTCATTTCACTAACATACTTTGCATTAAGGAGGTTTACTGAATCAGTAACCGCCTGATTTTTGCATTAGATAAGTACATATACACACACCTTTTGCATATGTTCATACAACATTTAGAATCTTTTTAAGGTCAATGGTTACTTGTGGATGATGTTTTGAGTAGATGGATGATGGATGGTAGGATACGTTCTTCCTAACTTGGAGATTTCGGGGACGAAATCCTTTAAGGAGGGGAGAATGTAACAACCCGTATTTTTAATAACATGTTATAATGTAAATCAAGGCAGAATTAAATTCTAAAATCTAAATCAAGAGAAACGGGCTGTGCCATTGCGTTCGTCTCGGAAAAATACGCGTAATATAGTCCGAGTTTTCGAAAAACGGTGTCCGTATGACCAAGTTATGGCCCAATGAAGTTTTCAGAAAATTCCAAGCCCGAAAACAGTTCAAATTCGAATTCAGATTCGAATTGCAACCAAGGCAGAATGGGCGGGAATTTTTCCCGCCCCAGGCAGGGTCGACACAGGGGTCGACACCAGTGTCGACCCCCACCCCCAATGGGTCGACACCCATGTCGACCCATGGGTCGACACCCATGTCGACCCAGGGGTCGACCCCCCCGGTCGGACCAATTTTCCTTGTGCACCATTTTGACAGGTTGGGTCTTGTTCTAGAAGTTTCTGACGGGAGTTGATGGCTCAGATTCGATTTAGGGTTAATCCTATGGCTAAAACTAATCCTAAATCCTATAAAAAGACCCCTAGACCTAGCCTCAACCCTCATTAAACATTCCTACAACTAAATGCTGCCCAAATATTCACTAATCATGGCCTCCACCTTCTTCATGAGAGCATGAGTGTCTCAAATCAATCTATGTCATAAAAGAGCCATCTTTCTTAAGTAAAAGAGCCTTCTTTCTTTGTCTTTGGGGTTATTCCTTCTTGTTCTCAAGTCTTGAAGTGGAGTTTATCATCTTTGGTTGCGGATTTGCTAGTGTGGCTTCGTCTCAATCTTATTTTATATTAATTGTAGTATTCATAGCATTGTAAGCCTATACTACTCTTAGATTCTAACTATGAAGTGAAATGTGATATGTTGCAAGTTGAGTTTGGGCCTAAGTATGATATGTGCTTTGATCCTATCATGTTTTGCATAAATATATTCTATGCATGTTTGTAAAGCTATCACCTTGACCTTGTGGGCTAAAAGCTACAAGCTTTATGTTGAAATGTTGCATTATGCAACATGAGAACTCTCATAACCTTTATGATAACTTGCATATAATGTTATATGCGAACTTCTAGTCATCGTTCTATGTCATCTAGGACCATGTATCACCTATTCGCTAAGTTTGAATGTTATGCATGTTTTGAGACTTATAATGTAATATGCAAGTTTATGAACACATTTGCCTCATATGCCACCATGTTTAACTTGTGGCCAAGCACCCTTATGCTATTATGCATGCTTGTAGCTAAATCACCCTTATGCTATTTGATATGTATGAGGCCAAGTCACCTTTTATGCCATCATACATGTTGAGGCCATATGCTAGTATGTTGAACACCTTTGCCTCAAATATCACCATGTTTAATTTGTGATAGACTTTACCACCTTACGCCCACCTTGTCATATGGTTATGTTCCCTCTTTTATCTACTTGCGTTAATGCGAATTTACGTGTGATGGGAATACGTTATGGGTACTTGGGCAAACTTAAATAACATGAGAATATGACTTGAAAATATGACATGAAAGTTTGACATGTGTTTATGCTTGAAAACATGGACTTGGACATGACTTCTAGAAAACATGAGAATGGCCAACTCGAGGTTGGGTTGAGTTTGTTGCATAAATCTACCCGGAACTGACCGGCTTAACTAGTGGCTACAAGCAATAGGACCCAATGTGAGTAGTTGGTCATGTCGCACTTAAAACCCGAGGTTAGACTAGGTTGTGGTGTAAAGCTACCCGGACCCGCCCGGCTTAACTAGTAACCACAACAAAGTAAAATGTGAGAGGTTGGGGTGCATTAAGATAATAAATGCCACATGATAGGGTTAAGTCATGGACCACTTGAATATACTTAACCACATGAACATGATGGGTTGATAGGGTTAAGTCAACATGGACACACTTAACCAACCCAATGCTTAGTTGGATAGGGTTAAGTCGTGAACCTTTTTAGGAACACTTAACCAACTTGATACATGGTTTGGATGGGGTTAACCACACTTAACCCACTAGAAAACCCTAGTTGCGCGGTCCTTCTTAGCAGTAACCCACTAGGGAGTATCGGATACCCTAGGGACTAGGCTAGGGTGGGGCACGATTACTGGGCTGGAGTGTAAGCGACCAAAAAGACGGCAAAAGTAGGTGCACCATAGTAGATTCCGACGGACCATGGTCGTGCACATTGTCCGGGGATGAAAGACAGACTTGGGCACCAGTAGGTTTTGACTGTGCATGCTTGTTTCGTGTCAGTGGTTGACACCCTAGGGTCGGATACACCCTAGGGTGGACCTAGCACAGTCGACTACATTTCATGTTTGGACCGTATGACACCGATACACGACGAGTTAGGCTTATAGGGATCCGATCGACTAGACCGAGTAGTTGGACCTTAATTTAGGTCATCTCATGGGTTTGGGCCAACATTGGGCTAAGGGATCATTTCTTGTTTATACTTGACATGGATTAGAATACTAGTACACACCTGGTGCAACTTAACCTTGTATATGCGATGCCATACTTGATCTATCTTGTTAACTTTTCACCATGCCAGTTATCACCCTACATCTCATCTCTGTTTACATGTTCAGTTAACTTTATTAGTTTTTATACTAATAGCAGATAGGACTTACCAGTCTTCTTGACTGACCCGTTTTCTTTCGCCTCTTTTCTTCCGTTTCCCCCCCCCCAGGTTTACAGGGTGGGAACACTTGTACCTAGCTTGGATCTTTAGCTGCTTTTCTGGATAACTCATGTACGGTTTGGACTTGAGCATGCTATGGCCTTATTCTACTTTGGGGATAGTTTACTTTATGTTTCTTTTTAAGTTTTCAGTTTATGTTTCTAGACTATGTTTTGTGGAAAATAATGACCAAGTACTTTGATGTAACTTGACTATGGTTTTGAAATGTTAGTTTTATCCGCTGCTTTATTTACTCTGTTTTACTTATATGTTCTGTCTTGTGATATCTGCACGCATGTTTACCTCGTTTAACGCCCCTCCAAAGCCAGTGACCTTGCAAGAGTGGCATTGGCGGAGGTGGGGTGTTACAACTAGCGAGCTATACATGCTCTATAATATGCACCTTTTTACTGAGAGAATTTTTACTATAGACA
The DNA here is from genome assembly GCA_030737875.1 of Allium sativum. Classification (NCBI taxonomy): domain Eukaryota; kingdom Viridiplantae; phylum Streptophyta; class Magnoliopsida; order Asparagales; family Amaryllidaceae; genus Allium; species Allium sativum. The sequence goes on along the minus strand of CM060919.1, from coordinate 789,471,749 downwards.
AAGTTTTCGAAAAAAATCACTATTTACAAAATATACCCCATTTTATTTCAAAACCCAATATGTACTTCTTTACATATTTTAAAACTATAATTTTTAAGATTAAAACTTGAAAACACCAATAAACAATTTTCTCAAAACTTTTACAATTTCAAGTTCTTAAAAGTTAACAATGGGGTTCGACTCAAAGAGGGTTTCCAATTTCTCCTAGGCTTTCCTAGTCACTCCTACAAAGTCAATTCCCTCAACTATGTATATTCCTAATTCATTTTTCTCTTTTTAACCTTTTCCAAGTTATAAGCTTTTACTGCCAAACCCACTAACTCAAAATACTAACACATGGGATTCACCTTTCTTCTATACAAAGTATATTGTACACTTTCCACCAAATTACCTAAGGGTCTCAAATTTTCGTATTCATTCCTTTAGCGTGCAAAACAAACATCCCATTTCTTACCATATTATACTCTTTCTATTTAGTGGTTTCCTCTATGGATATAGGTATATATAATATATTTTTATGTTTTTTTAAAAAAAAATACAAAAATAGTTCACTCATTATTTATACAGGAATCCTAAACCTAAGCTCTGATACCAGATGTAACAACCCGAATTCCGACAGACTGACTTTTTTTCTTTCAAAATTCGAATCTATCAAAACTCAAGTTGTTATGCTCTGGTATCCGGCAGAAAAGACAGAGACATAAAATATGTTAGAGCTCAGAAAACATCTCACAATGGAATGGATAAAATATAATATAATCAAAGTATAGCCTTACTGTATTAACAATACTGCCTAACCAATATCCAGAGATATAATGTCTCTGCCACAAATCTAAACTGCGAGTATGTTATGAGGAGGGGGTCAGAACACAAGTTCTGGTGACTGGATTTAAATTATACACTTTGGATAATCCTACATATACTGTTTAATTGTATTTTCTTATTTATTAGGTTACTTAGGTTAACAACACTCAAGGCTTACACACACATCATACCCATTTACTTCCCAGTGGATTAACCTAATATAGTATATATGTCGCTACCGCTCAATACCGAGGTACACCCCATGGTACCCCACACGCACGATCTCCACCGTATTGCCATAGAAATGAACGCAGTCCCTCATCCTACGCTGGAGTGATGTACAGATCTCTACATAACAATGTTACGTTCTGCATATTTGTGTCATTCATACGCTACGTAACAGTACGGACTGCCATCATCGATCGAATTAGATTTCATACCGGAGTAATGCCCTCAAGTCTACGATACACCATCTAGAGCCGACATGCATGTATCTAGACTGTCCCACATACATATCATCAATTGTAGCTCGATGCCTTAACCGCACGTCCCCCTAATGTGCACCGAGTTCCATGGCAAGGAGATGCAACAAACACGAAACTCGGTCGGGAGGTTTTCCATATCTGTACAGGCCCGTCTTTAAGAGCCTCTATATACTGATATTCCTAGGGTCTGTTTTCACAGTGGCTATGGCCCACCTCGGCCCCTCCCTCAACTAGTAAAGACTACAAGAGCAAGACGACTGCCCTAAAAAAAACTAAACATCCATTTGGCGTCTTCCCTCAACCACCGTACCCAGATAGTGAAAGGTGAATGGTTTATTGGGTCTAGCTCTAGTCTTTTCGCAACCCACTGGCTGCCAATGACGGGTATCCGTCGATCTACTATCCTTGTTGGTCGTGACCCTTCGCCTCCCCGTTGAGGCGACTGCCGAATCACGATGGTGTCACCACGTCATAGAATTCTAACTACATAGCCACTTTTGCAGTCAAGGCATACCCACTTAGTAGTTACGCGCAGACCCAACTTTTGCGAGCACAGCCTAAACATCTGCTACCGCACAGAGGACAACTAGGAGCACCTTACGTATCTCAGGAAGCGAGTGCTTCCCCTTCCAGTCCTTCGAAGCCGACAAAATAATCAGATAAATGTGCGCTCCCCTCGTGCCTCATAACACCACGATGATCTACCCCATTGGCTTTTACACCCTCAAACGTGCAGACTAGTCCAAGCGCCTCACTTTAGTATGTTGTTAGACCTTATGTCTAAACATTCTTTTACACGCTTGCCTTACCTCTTCAGGTTTCCATTTAACTTGGTTATTCTCATTCATATTGAATTCTTAATCAAGTTACCAAGTTCCTCTTGCTTATTAATTTCAGTTACATAACTTAACCCATTTAAGTTTATTAATAAGCCTACAACATGTTATTCTCTAGATTGTGGTCCAAGGTCTGTAATCTGCAATCCCTTTATATTCTTGTTTGATTTTATCGCTACAATAACATGTTCTACTTAATATCTAACTACGTATATCCCAATTCACATGTTTTCTGTTTAACATGTCAGTATTATTTATGATTAAATATAACTTATTTCATAAATTTTCCTCGTTCTTTCTCATTTAATCATAATTCCATTTTACACCGTTACTACAACTTATCGTTATTTACTTATTAACTTAGTTCTCTTAACTAAGTTCCATTAATAAGTCTCTCTACCCATTTATCATAAACTATGTTATAATTTCCTCTTGTCCCAACGACAAGTCCTTAACATGTTATTCTTATTAGTGGGTTTTAGACTTCCAAGTTTACAGATTACTTAATTTATAATTAAGTACAACTTCTTATATTTCGTATATTTTTCCCCTTTTCTTAATTGGGTTCAGGTTTTCCTCATTTGCTGATTACTTAATTTACAATTAACTGTCCCTTATCTCATTTTACCAGTTATCCCATTTCCTTACTAGTTAATTATAACCTAAGTTATAATATTCTTTTGCCCCTAGGACAAGTACACCTATTGTACAACATTCTCATTAATGTAATTTATTTATAATAGGTGATTATCATTCCCCGTTTAAACCATTTACAGTTGTAACCCATTATTCTTCATTCATTGTAATATATGTTCCTTATTTTATTAAGGAAAACACTTCATGCACCTTATCAGTTTGATTTATAGAAGGAGTCAGTGATTTACTTTCATAACGTATTCCCATCTAAATCTGTGGTGGCAAGTAATTTCTTTCCTTTTTCTTACTTTATTTACCGTGGCTTACTTGCAACCACATTCTCATAAATAGGTCATTTAGGGAATACATCACTTTTCCTTCGCATCGCACTAACTCAGTCCATTACATCCCTTCCTTTCTTATTTTCTGAGTTAGACCCTTAATTTCCATCATTGCCATTTATTCATATCTTGTTGTGTGTATATATATATATTTATATATATGCACCTAACCTCTCACATTAACCCTGCACTTGTGGACGCTTAATTTGCTAAGCGGATTCGGGCAGACATCTACCATAAGTTGACTTAACCTCGTGTCTTAGTACCATTGCATGTTTTAATTATGCACTTAGACCCCTCACATTAGATTTACCACTTGTGAATGATGGATAAGCTGAGCGGTTCCGGGCAGACTTTTATTACAAGTGCAATCTAACCTCGTGTCTAAGAACGTTACAGTGTCAAATTAATGTGAATCTAGGCATGTTCGTTCTTTAACAATTATTCCTATTTCATGTAAATTTTAGCCATATTGTCTATTTTATATGTTTACTGTAATCCAATTTACATGTCATCAAATTATGCCTATACTTTGTCGCATGTCCTTTTTAACATGTGTTTAATTCTATTTTGACATGTAATCGAGTAATTGTTCAAATCCAACAAGTTAAATATGTCATTTACTCAATAATATACCACAAGTGTAACGACCCACCATTTTGACCATGTCGAATCGACAAAACATGTCAACTCGAATCGTCCAAAACGACAGATTGTTATTAGCTTCTGGGGTAAATAAAATAAATCACAGAATCACAGATCACAGACACAGATACAGAAAAATATAATATCTCGCAGCGGAAAATTTAAAATACAATAGTAGTTCATGATGCTACTAAACAAATTTCTACATCAGAGTTTACATAAATCAATACAGCGGAAGTCTAATATAGTAAATGAAAGATAATTACATAAACATAAATGACAAGAATAGCTAGAACTAGATCATCTGAACAGGTAGATATAGATGAGCAAAAATCCAATATAAGCTACAACTCCAAGAGTGAATCTCGAAACTGTAATACTCGATCTGACCTAAGCAATAATGCAAAACAAAACAACTCGGACCAGGACTAACATTCTCAAGGAAGTAAATCAATTCAAATGAAATATTCGATGAAATGCAATAAGTAACTTAAAGGATGTTTGGGATCACGATCCTCTAAGGATCCGTCAAAAAAATACAATATAGTATAATATGCTATATACAATAGTGTCTATCAGTAAAATAAAATATCAAAATAGCATAAGCGGGATTACCATGATTACGCTTACACCATTTATATATTCCCATAGTATATACAGTAATTCCTTCGTAAACTAGAGGTTGATCAGAGGGCACTCCATATAAAAAAGTACAAAACAAAGTCGTAGTGGGCTCATATAAGGAATGTGACAAGGCACGCAAGGAATGCCAGGATGGATTCAACGTTTGTAGAGCCAGACTGGTGGTAAAGCATAGCAGCTACTACCGCCCACCTCGAGACACATTCCAATATAAAATCGGAGGGTGGCCACCAAAACACATCACAAAAGTAATAGTATGGTATCGAAGAAGTGCGCTCGATAAGAGGTATGACCTCACTTGGTCCGTGCGTAGATCCTATTTTAGCCACATCAAGCTGACTCAAGGTAGTCAGGGTCTCATAATTAATATGAAATAGAAAATGGAGTCGTTCACCAAATCGTCGCCTTCATTCTGGAACTCCACCGCGTACACAGTTGTTAAAGTGGTTTTCGGTATTGGCAGAGAGTATGAAAATAGCCGATCCTGGTCTCTTTTAACAACCAATCGTTTACATTTTTCACACCAAGGTCATTACATAAAAAATAGTTTATATGAAACCTCATATTCGAAATCAAATTAAATATGTAAACTTCGAATATATATAAAATTTTGAAACTCATTCACATAAATCGCTTAAGTTGAATCGATTTAGAAATCATATCGTAAAGGTCTCATAATATAGTATAAGCCAATACAATTTAACTTCATGAATATTTTAGTTCGATTTATTTTCAAAAATCCAAGTTTCAAAAATTCAACATTTGGTTTCGAGTTCAAATTATACGATTCACGTCAAAACTTACATTTCAATTTAAACAAAATACATTCATGTCATACGATTGTAAATCGTTATTTATAAATTTAACAATTCGTACAATCTCATTTTCCTTTATATGGATTCAATTAAGTAAATTCAAAAATACAATCACTTAGGTTCAAATCTGGTTTGTATAATTCAAAAAGAATCTCGTATTCAATTTAAACCAAATCGTGTCATATCTTAAAATTCAAGTCGTACAATTCAAAATCGTTACTTATAAAATTCGAATCAAAAACTTATATTTCACTTCAAACATTTCTTACAAATTGAAACCATTCTTATAAATTCGATTTCACAAATTTCTTAATTCAAACCAACAATTTATAAAATCAGTTTCATATATAAAATTTTATATATTCCAATTCACTTTCAATCACTATAAAATCGAATTCGTTTCATATCCACTATAAGTTCAGATTCATTCCTTAAATTTGGAAATTCATATTCAGAAAACAATTTCGTAGTCTAAGTTCATTTCTTATAAGTTCAAATCAATTCGAATTCAAATTCATATCTTATATCAGTTCATTCATTAAATAAATAACCTTATATAAATTCAAATCTTAAACCTCGAATTTAAATATCAAATCTTAACTTATCCACCTTTTAGTTTATTATTAAAGTTATAAAATATATATAAAAGAAATTTTAACTTTGAATATATATATATATACATTTAAGTTTATAAAATTCTAAAATTAATTAGTAAATATATTATAAACATATATAAGTTTAAAATAATATAGAAATAGATTTAAAAGAATTATGTATTATATAAAAAGTTTAAAATACTTATATAATTGAATTATACAGTTTTAAAATAAATAAAATTATACGTAAAATCTTAAATAAGTATTTAAATCTATATTTACTCATTAAAATCATTTTAAAGCATATAATTTAAAATTTATAAAATTTTATTTGAAATCTTTAAAATACTTTATATGAAAAATATTAAGTTATTATTTTAAAATCAAAATTTCCAAATCCGTTTACTTCGGAAACATGACCAATGGCGTCCATATATAGTTTTCTACCCTTTGGTCAAGTGATACAGATATTTATCATTTCAACCCGCAGTTTAGAATTATACGGGTCTATCATTTCAACCCGCGATCCCAAGTTGAGTAAAAATAATTCAGGTCTATCATTTCAACCCATAACAATTTTTCCCTATTCTAATGTCCATTCGGGTATGTATCATTTCAACCCTTAGTGATTTTTCCTAAACTAGGGGTATCAACAATCACATAGCAACAATCACATCATATATATCATCAGTGCAACTACGTGTCATATGAGTATATCGTGTCACATATGCAATGTGCATATATATCAAATCAAACAATTTCTATCAACAATCCTATACATTTCATAATAGTTCAAATAGCTGATCTAACATCCATGAAATAAATGTGAGTCAGGTGTGAGATAAACTCACCTTTCGTGGCATAGATTCAAGACAACAGACGGATTTGATACAGAAAGATATGACGACTCCCAGGCACGACTCGGAATGAATTCGGTCATAGCAATCGCTCAACAATATTTAATTTTTATAAGAGGAGGTTAAGGGATTTTCAATGGATCGGTATGGTATTGGGTCTTCGGTATGGTTTCTGAGCTCAACACCAAACCCAACTAAAATTTACACAATTTTTTTTTAAAATAATATATATATATATATATATAAACACATATGATATTATGATATATATATATATATATATATTTGAAATCAACACAACACTAACCGCTTACACATATAAACCGTATACACACGTATATATAATTTTATTTTATTTTTAACACACACCCCCCAAATTTAAAACCATACATATATATTATAAACACCAAGCCATATACACCATAATTTCATATATAAGAAATTATATATATATATATATATATATATATAACAAAACAGACTAAAGAATAAACCCCACACAAACTAAAGAAATATATACACATACAAGCCCATAACTCACGCCAAGACAGAACTCACACAGGAAACAACATACACAGAACTCACACAAGAAACAACATATACCTAACACACACACTTAAATACAGGCACAAAAATAGAATTCACACAATACACTTCCTATACAAACACACGCATGAGGAGTTAGTCAGCTCGGCTGCGAGCTTGGGTTCGTAATGGACAAGGCTTGGTTGTTGAGATTTGTGATACGCAAATCACAAAATTGTAGGCAACAAATTTTCTATGTGGATCCATTTTTGATGGAGATATTTGTTGCTACTTTTGTGGGATATTTGAAAATGAAGGCAAGGATTATTTGGTGCTTATCCAAATAGATATTTGATATATATGAGGATATTTTGGGTGACAAGTTACTTGGATGCCAAGGAAACTTGGGTATGAAGCAATTCACTCTATAAAAGGCCTACATGATATCTTCATTAGGTGGTGGAAAAATTTGCCATTGTTCTTCATTATCTTTCTCCTCAAATTGTTTAGCCATTAGATATTCTCTACCTATTTCTCAATAAGGTTATTGATTCAAGTTGTGTTTGTTTAACGATAGTTGAGATCGGTTATAAACAATATTTTGGTGAATCAATAAAGAGGGTGGTTGGGTGGAATATCGTGTATTCATATTTCCGATATTTTTGTGTGTTATTGTTTGTTATTCAATCACATTCATCTTCAAGTGATTGGGTGAAAAAGATTCATTTTGTTTTTGGGTGTTTTGTCAAAACTTCCGCTGCGCACAAAACCCCAACAGTTGGTATCAGAGCCAGGTTACCGCATAGCTTGGAGTGTTTGTTGGATTGAAAAAAAAAATTGATTTTTTGTTTGAATTTTTTTTTTATTTTTTGATGTCGGAGATGATGACGTTGTCAAAGATGGCTATTTTGAATGGGAGGAATTGGGGTATATGGAAGCCGAAGATGGAGGACGTTCTATATCTCAATGATTTGCATGATCCCATTGATGGAAATGGGGAGAAGCCCTCGAATATGGATGAGGGAAAGTGGAAGATGGACAAAAAGGCGATTGCGTTGATTCACCAATATTTGGATGATCTGTGTTCCACCATGTGGCTAGTTGTGAATCCGCAAAGGCGTTGTGGGACAAATTAGTATCGCTGTATGAGTCAAAGAGTGCTACAAGCAAGGCTTTTCTGGTTCGAAAGTTGGTGCAACTTCGATTGGATGAGGATAAGTCTGTTGCAGAGCATTTGAACGAGTTTCAAGATGTCATCAATCAATTGGCAAACATGAAGGTCAATTTTGATGATGAGTTGCAGGCTCTTTTGTTGATGAGTTCTATTTCGGAAAGCTGGGAGACTTTGGTTGTTTCATTGAGTAATTCCAATGCTAATGGAACTATCTCTTTGGAAACGGTTCGAAGCAGTCTTTTGAATGAGGAGCTAAGGAGAAAAGGGTCGGAGTTGAAATCGGTTCAAACTGAGGCGATGGTAGCAAGGGACTCAGGTAAAGATACAAGGAAGAAGAAAGGTGCTATCTTTTGTCATTATTGTGGTAAGAAAGGCCACAAGCGCAATGATTGCTATTCATATATACGAGATATGAAGAAGAAGAAGAAGAAGGCGCAAGGTGATAATAATAGTGATGAGGCACAGGCAGGCTTTGCTGAAGGTACCGAAGGCAATTCTTCATGTGATGTCCTACTTAGTGTTGTGGAGCCTTGGAAGATGGATTCAGGAGCCAGTTTTCACATATGTCGAGATGTGAAAAGTTTTTCTTCGTATGAGAAGAGTGTTGGCATGATAAAGACGGCCAATGGAGTAGATCTACCAATTTGTGGAGTTGGAGCTGTTAGGTTTCAGATGCATGATGGAGTGGAGAGAGAAGTTGCCGGTGTGAGGCACATACCCACTTGTTCGCATAACCTCATATCTCTCGGTCAGTTAGATCGCCGCGGTTGCACTTATGAGACTCGAGGTGGAGTTTTGAGAGTGAAGAAGGGTGGTCGTGTGATGATGCGAGGAGTTTTGGAGGAAGGGAACCTATATAGTTTGGTCGGATTAGTGGTCAACAGTGGAAGGCGGGTGACGGTTGAAGAACTTAGTCCACAGCAAGGTGGAGAGGTTAATATGGTCACTGCTGATGGTCCTAAGGTGGAGGATCATGGTATCGACAAGGGTCTAGATGTTGATGATGCTCGAGGGATCCCGGAGATGAAGAGATCATGTCAAACGGAAGACGGATGTCGAGTTGTGAAATCCACAAAGACAAGATGGAGGTCTTTGTGGTATTACAAACGCTTTTGAAGATCGCTATTGGCGTGGTGCACGATGAGGGAGGTGCACCATTTGTGGGTGATGGTGGAGGTTTGTAATGATGTTAATTGAGAAAAGAAGGTTGAAAGTGAGAGCTAAGTTGGCTAGTGTTGAGTGGAGGAGATGTTGTGATTTGGTATCAAGGTGGAGTGTTGAGATTTGTGATACGCAAATCACAAAATTGTAGGCAACAAATTTTCTATGTGGATCCATTTTTGATGGAGATATTTGTTGCTACTTTTGTGGGATATTTGAAAATGAAGGCAAGGATTATTTGGTGCTTATCCAAATAGATATTTGATATATATGAGGATATTTTGGGTGACAAGTTACTTGGATGCCAAGGAAACTTGGGTATGAAGCAATTCACTCTATAAAAGGCCTACATGATATCTTCATTAGGTGGTGGAAAAATTTGCCATTGTTCTTCATTATCTTTCTCCTCAAATTGTTTAGCCATTAGATATTCTCTACCTATTTCTCAATAAGGTTATTGATTCAAGTTGTGTTTTTTTAACGATAGTTGAGATCGGTTGTAAACAATATTTTGGTGAATCAATAAAGAGGGTGGTTGGGTGGAATATCGTGTGTTCATATTTCCGATATTTTTTTGTGTTATTGTTTGTTATTCAATCACATTCATCTTCAAGTGATTGGGTGAAAAAGATTCATTTTGTTTTTGGGTGTTTTGTCAAAACTTCCGCTGCGCACAAAACCCCAACATTGGTCAGAGCTTGGATCTCGGGCAGTTCGGCTAATGGCGGAAAGCATGACAGCAGAGAGGGTCATTTTGGCAGGGGTTCGAGTGGTCAGGACAAAGCGCATAGCAGAGTCAGAAAGGTTAGACTGGAAGTACTGGTGCGGAGACGAGCAGCTGGACAGGCTTGGCATAAGGGTGGATCAGGTGGGGCCAGGCTGAGCGAATTGGGGACGTCAGCTTGGATGGGGCGAGTTTAGGTGGTGGGGCTTTATGCAGGTGGGCGAGGCAATGGGGAGCATGGTGGTGCGGGATCACGGTGGGCGAAGAGTTCAGGTGGTGGGATGGCAGAGGGTTCGGCGGAGGGCTTGGGGCTGCAACTGAATGGGCATAGCTGTAGGACTTGGGAGGCAAGCAGTCTCGGGTTCCGGGTCGACGTCAACAGAAGGAGGTGAGGTGAGGAGGTACAAAGCGGTTTGGGGAGGGCTGCTGAGAAAGTGGGATAGGAAAAATAGTGATGGGTTTTAAAATGGAGCTGCTATCATTATGTTTCGTGAAAAAAAGGAGCAACGTATTATTTTCCCATTTTCTAATAATATATACTATCCGCAAATTTCAAGGTGTATTGGGAAAAGATGGAACCGCACTGCCTTTTGGCTTTTCAATTCATGAAGACGTCCTTTGAATAGAACAATGGTTTTGGGAGAAAGGGAACTTGCATTGAATAGCAACCGTGAATGAATAACAACCGTACACGAACGAAAATATGAAATGGAGCACACAAATTAAATTTAAAAGAAAAACAAGACTTAGAAAAGAACCGCGGTTTAACCAGAATGAATAAAGGAAACGAACGTTTAAAATAAGAACTGATGGAACCGATAGTTCAATACAACCGAAATGAACGTTTTATTTGGACCAAACAAAAACAGATTTCCATAAATAAAAATTCGAACGCTGTTTGCATCAACAATCAGTCGATATAAATAGCAGATTAACGAGAGAAATAAATTTGAAATTTAATCAAAGATGAAATTTCATAGATACCAAAGACAAATTACATAACCAATTATATAATACTAGTTTAAATATTCAAATTAAAATTCAAGAATGGGTTAAAATTCAAATAAATAAATAAACTCGATAAAATAAACAAATAAATAAGATAAATAAATAAGATCTAAAATAGCGAATACCGATTTTCTTATAAAAATGTATATTCATATCAAAACAAATTCATTCGCTATATAAAATTCAAAATAAATATAGTTTTAAATATAAGTTAGTATAGATACCATAATAAAATATGAAAAACCGAGATTCTAAATAAAATAGAAATCATCTTTTATAAATAATTAAATAAAAAACCACTTAAAATATTGGTTGTTACAACAAGTGAATCATGTGATTATAACAACAGTAGTCATTACCCATTTTCTAACAAGTTTGTTTTCAACTTGAAATCATTCCAACACTTTAACTGATTTAACATATGAATTATTCATATTAACATCTTAACTTGTTACAACAGCAATTCTTAATTATACTCGCAATTTCACATATAATAACGGGGAATGTTTTAAACGATAACATATTATTATCTAAAATGTTATAGCTTAAATCCACTCACTTCATACGCTTTCCCAATTCTAGATCTGATCCAGTTTTAACATCCATGGTTTTTCCCTTAATCGGATTCAAAACCTAAAGACCATTGATTAATTATTTTCATTAAAAGAGAATGGAAAGAAAGAGAATGTAATTTGAATAGATCGGATCTAGAAAGTTACCTTACTTTAATACGCGATCTGAACACCCATTTACAAGTATACGTTTCTTTCCTTCAGATCTGGATTTAGAATTTTTTCTAAACTAATATTCTTAATTTTCTGAATAGATTTGAAGTGGGAGAGGAGACAGCCGAGCTTCAACGTAGCCTCAGAAATATGAGGTTTAGGGTTAGCTCTACGAACTTATTTATAGGTGTATCAGAGAAACCAGGTCCCTTAGATTTGATTACAAACCATCAGAACCGGCCATGTCTCTAAAAAACGCTCAGTTCTGCGGTGGGTCGACTCCCATGGGTGCGGAGGCCGAAAATTAATATGGGTGCACTTCACAAGTGTACCAAGGCAAAAATGGCCTAGCGCACTTGCCAAGTGCGCTAGTTATTCTGGCCCGCTTCCTAGTTTCCTCTTCAAAATTTTGTCATTCATAACTTCTTCATACGTTATCCGATTTATGCAGACTTGGAGTCTATCAGAACCAGAATTTCGAGATGAATCCAATGGTACAGTCCGTTTTACTTAATTATGAATATTTAATTAAGTTATTCTTATTTTATTATCTTGAGTTAAAAATGCGGGGTGTTACTGAAATAAAGAAGTTGATAATAATTTGCAGATGGAGTGTACTTCAAAGAATGATAACAAGAAAGTAATTCAAAATAAAGAGAAAGTTAGTTCTGATGGGAAGCTAGCTAAAATATGTAAATTTAATTTTAGCAAAGAAGAAGCAAAGTTTTCAGTAAAACGGAAAGAAATGGAGAACAAATTTGAAATTTTAAACAATGTGGATATGGAAACAGAAATAGCAGGTATAAAGACAGATAATGACAAGAAGGCTAAGGGAAAATCAAATATACTATTAGATTCCCAAATGTGTAATAAAGAAGAGGATCTGATTTCTAATCCATCAATGGGAATAATGAAGAGAATCCAACTGATATGAATGTTGAAGTTTCAGACTCAAATTCACAATCTGTAAGTAAAAGTAAAAAAGAAGCAAAATTTAGCTCAAAAATGATGATGGAAGTAGCAGTATACTGGATGGTGAGGCTTTGGTTGAAGATAATGTAGAATGGACCAAATAGCTTCACAATTCAAAACAAGATCCAAGAAAAAGAAGCTAAAAGAGAAAGGTATCCTCCTTGGTGGTGTGTTGACAAGGGGTATTACTAAAAATAAATAAAATAATGTCTCTTTTATTTTGGAATGTGCGTGGTCTGAATTCTCTAGCGAGGCCGAGAGATTTAGTTAGCTTAATTAGAGATAGGAGAATTAATTGGATGGCAGTGTTGGAGCATAAGTTATAAGATTATTCTTTGGCTAATTTTTCTTTAAAATTTAATGACTAGGAGTTCATTAATAATAATGAAGCTACTCATAAAGGCGGAATATTCATTGGACATGATAGTAGACTTTGGAGACATAATATTTTACAGGTTGACCAACAATGTATTTCATGCAAAATTTTCAATAAAGGAGATTTAAAGATTGTAATCTCTGCAGTTTATGGATTTAACCAATCAAATAAAAGACGGTTGTTATGGGAGCATCTCAAACAAATGAAGTCTAAAGTTGATAATGCTTGGATTATAGCTGGAGATTTCAATGATATACTATATACAATGGATAAAATAAGTGACAAACAAGAACAATCAGCTCCTAATAAGGTTTTCTTGGACTGTATTTCTTCGTTGAATGTGATGGAGCCAAAGAATTATGGTACTGTTTATACTTGGAGAGGTGGTTTAAATTTTAATATACATTCAAAGATAGATAGAGTGTTTTTAAATAAGAAAGGTTAAGAAATATTGCCTCTTCTATCAGTTAAAAATCTTAATCACTCTATATGTGATCATACTCCCATTGTTATTAACATACTTTGTGAAAAGGTGGATAGTTAAATAAAGTCACCTTTCAGATATAAGAACAATTGGTGTTACAGAGAAGGCTATATTGATATGGTTACTCCCATTTTAAAATGCAAATTTCTTAGTAGACCTTTATTTTAGGTGTTAAAAAAGCCGAAAATGATAAAATCAGATCTGAAGATGTGGAATAAGAATTTGCCTAGTTTGGACAATAACATCAAGAAGCTTAGAGAGAGAATAGTATTATCTACAATAATCTTATTGATCATCCTTCAGATTCTTTGGTGGAGAGTTATAAAAATAATATAAATAAATTGGTAGTGGAACTATTCAGGCAAGCCATTGATTTGAAGCAATAAACCAAGCTCGGATGGCTATTGGAAGGTGATATGCCACAAAAGAAGAAAAAGGTTCAGGTGGATTTCCTTTTAAATAAAGACGACTCTCCAATTTTTAACAATGATCTCTTCGCATATAAAGCCATAGATTACTTCAAGCAGCTATTCAATATAGATTCTCCAAGCTATGATTTTCCAAATTTTATTCCAAGAAGAAGAATCTCATCTGCAGGTAAGAAATTGTTAATTAATTCAACCAGTTTAGAAGAATTGCATGAAGCGATATTTCATATGAAAGATGGTAGTAGACCTGGTCCAAATAGCTTTAGTGCCAAAAAAATGCATTGGAATGATTTGAGAGAAGAATTATTACTTGCTGTTAATGGTACTTTTCCAGTGGTAAAATCATAAAGGAAATTAACCATACTTTCATAACTTTAATTCCAAAAATTCAAAATGTTGTCGAACCCTAAGATTTTAGACCATTTTCTTGCTACAATGTCATATACAAGATTCTGATTTCAATTTGCAGTAATAGAATGAAGCTAATTCTTCCTTATATTATTTCAGATAATAAGAATGCTTTTATTAAGGGAAGACATATGTTTGAAAACAATTCATTGGCATTCGAACTGGTCAGGAATTTTAATAAACCAGAGGCAGATAGGATGTGTATTAAAATGGATTTACAAAAGGCTTATGATAGAATTAGCAGGGAATCTATTATATATGATATGAAGCAAATGGGTTTTCCTCATCAATTCCTTACTTTTATTTATTCTTGCATATCAATTCCTACTTTTTCTGTTCTCATCAATGGCAAGCCTATTGGATTTATTTCTCGCAATAGAGGTCTTAGGTGGGGAGACCCTATATCCCCTTATTTATTTACTTTAGCCACGAAGTTTGTTTCTACTACCTTGGAGCCACGATCGTTAAATGGTAATTTAACTCCGATTTCAAGGGTTTCACCAATTATTACTCTCATCTCATCTATGCTGATGATCTGTTAATCTTCTCTAGAAGTGACGAAGTTATTGTTGAGGCAATACATAAGGTTTTATCTGAAATGGCTAAATGGGTTTAACTGTTAATAAGTAGAAATCTAAAGTATATTTTAGTAGAGGAAACAAAAAAAATCAGCTGTTTCTAATTTATTAAATTTAATAGAAGATAATCTTCCAGTTAAATGTCTTGGTCTTCCTTTAACAAACAAGAAAATGAAGATGTCTGATGCTTCTCTATTACTTGATAGAATTAGATGTAAACTCAATTGTTGGAGTAATAAATATCTATCTAAGATGGGTAGAGTTGAACTTGTTAAATCTTCAATATATCCTTGTATTTAGTTTTAGGTGTAAACTTGTCAACTTCCTATGCAAATTTTATCTAAACTTGAGTCCATATGTGCTAGTTTTATTTTCCAAGGTAAGTTGCACAAAGTTTCTTTAGATCAAATGTGTATGCCAAAACCAAGTGGTGGTCTAGGTCTGAAGGATATAAGAAATTTGCAAACTATTATGGCACTTAAACTTATCTGATCTTTTTTTAAAGGTGATACTTTATAGGCAAGGTGGATGTATAATAGATATTGCAAAAATGATGAATTTTTTTGGAATCTAAGTGTTGATAATAATGATTCTTTTACATAGAAGGTGATGCTAAAGCATAGAGATTTGTTTAAAACAAATAGTACTAAATGCATTACAGATGGAAAGGCAACTCATCTTTGGTTTGATCCATGGGTTAAAGGTAGAAGCTTGATTTCTTTAAGTGGTTGATACGGTAGAAGTGTTCAGGAGCTTTCTATTATTCATGTCGCTGATATTATTGACAATGGCAGATGGAATCTCGATAAGTTACGCATGCCTAAAGACATTAAAAGTGAAATTCAAAAGATTAATATAAATCCAGAAGAAATATCAGATTACTGGATATGGAATGAAGGGAAACATGGATAGTTTAATATAAGAGCTGCTTATAAATCGATACATAAATATTCACAAGAGTTTAATTGGGCTAAGTTTTTGAGGAAACACCCAGTGGTACCAAAGTGTGCCTTAACAAGTTTTCTTGCTTGTGCTAATAGACTACAAACGCTGGACAAAATTAGAAAAAGGAATCCTTCTACTACTGGTTTATGCTATTTGTGTAATAAGAAATTTGTAACACCCCGTAATTCAGTAACACTAGGATTCTCAAATCAAGGCATAATTAAATTTTAAAATCAAAATCAAGGGAAACGGGTTGCGCCATTGCGTTCGTCTTGAAATTCTTCTTGGAAACGAGTCCGAGTTTGCGAGAATCGGAGTCCGTATGAGGGAGATATGACCCTCCGAAGTTTCAGGAATTTTCAGAATCGAAAACAGCTCGAAATTCGAATTCAAACCCAGAAGCGGGCTGGGCGGGAAAATTCCCACCCAGGACCCAGGTCAACAGGGGAGTCGACTGGGTAGTCGACCCCCCCTGACCAGGTCGACTGCCCAGTCGACCTGGGTGCAAAAACCCACTTTTGGGCCTGGGTGCATTCTGATGTACCTTGTCTCGTTTTCTGCCTAGATTCGTCCGCCTAATCCTATATAAACAGCCCCTAGTCTCCTTCTCTATTCACAATTCTTCTCTAACCTTATGCTGCAAAGATTCTTGGTGGACATGGCTTCTTCTCCTCCTCTAAATTAAATAATATGTAAAATAAATCAAGACGACGAAATGCTGCTCAAGACTTTCAAGAGGAGATTCAAAACAAGCTAGGATTCAAGTGAAGATTCAAACGACTTCAACGACTGTTTTTCTACGAATCTAATATAATCTCTGTAAGTCGGTTACTTTTTAGATTTGAACGTTTTCTCTATTCGTGACATGAAATTAAAGGAATAAAAGAATATGCAAAATCTTTCTGTTCGAATCAGTGCTTATATCCTTGGACCTAATTAAGAACTGTTATGATTCGATGACCAATAAGACTGTGACTATGAAACTATGGACCTTAAAACCATATGCCTCTTTGACTGTGAACAATGCCTATGAACATTGCCTATGACTGTGACTCATGACTGTGAGAATTATTTTCCTTTGACTATGAACATCGCCTATGACTGTGATTCATTAACTATGAGGATTTATTGCCTATGACTATGGATATAAGGTTATTATTTATGCCCATGACACTGTAGTTACAAAACCATGTTGTACCCCAAAATGGCATTATATTGGATCTAGGCTTGACTTTCTGCTTCTAGTTATCCTTGGATCTTGATCTTGGTAATTTACCTATTAAGTTAGGTCTACCCATGTTCTTGAACCTATACTATTCAACCCTTTTCATGTCGTAATATTACCAGATCTATATATCTGTGAATTATCATCTTATGCCAGTTATTATGTCTATTCTTTCATGGCATTTTGGGTTCATTCCCTTTTATTCACGAATGTAGATTTATTTATAATCTAGGTTGAATCACGATTTTACGAACGATGGGAATACGTTTTGGGAAAAACATGAAATTGACTAAACTTGGAAATTGGCATAATTTGGGAACATGCATTATAGCATGACTATTAAGATGAAAATTTGAATAACAAGCCTAGTTTTGACATGAACTGAAATTAGAATATTAAATCAGAATTGGGTGGCTAAATTAAGCATGATAAGTATATTCGCATAATTGTGAATAATTTACATACATTGGGCCTAAATGGTAAATGGTTAAATGGGCCACAAAGTAGGTAGTTGGTATGCAAATTAAGTTTTGGGCATAAACGGTGAACTAGAATATGAAATCTAGTTTGGCATAAACTGTAAACTAGAATATAAAATCTAGTTTTTGGCATGAACTGTAAATGAGGATGTTGGATCTAAATTGCTATAAACTGTAAGATAGGCAAATCAAGATTTGGGCCTAGAATATAAGTCCATTAGTGGGCATGGCAAATGTATATGGTATAGGCCAAATCTATTTATAAAGGGAAAATGGACTTTGAGGATAAATTGTTAACAATTTATATATATACAAAAGAAAGGTTTATTAATGACATCTCTTTTAACAATACATACACCAGAAAGTTCTAGGGTGACAAGGAGGATAGTGTCTAGGCTTGGGTTTGGAAAATACAAGTTTCCTGCTCTCCCTGGCTATCCCTAACTGATCCAACGGACGGGATGGTTACTTTCAAAACCTGATTTGAAAATTAATCAAAACCCTTTGAACTTAGAAAACACAAATATGCCTAACCCGAGGTTAGACTGAGTTGCGATGTAAACCTGCCCGGAGCCAACCGGCACATCCAGTATTCGCCACAATATCTGTCTAATGTGAGTGGTCGCGGCTTTACTTTATTTAGTTAAAGCTAGAACAAGTATGGTAGGGTTAAGTTAACTAAGACACTTAACCAATTCAACATGATAACCAAACCGACGGGTGGGGTTAGGTTCATACAGACACTTAACACAGTTAAGCTAGAATAGGAGGGTTAAGTCCATAAGAACACTTAACCAAACTTAACATCGTAACAAGACAAGATTTGTAGGGGTTAAGTAACTAAGAAAACACTTATCCCAAATTAACATGTTAACTAGACCAGAAGGTGGGGTTAAGTAAAGTTAATACACTTAGCCAAATTAACATGTTAACTAGACTAGAGGTTGGGGCTAAGTAAAATTTAATACACTTAGCCAAATTGATATGTTAGCTGGACTAGACCATAGGGTTAAGTAAACTTGAACACTTAACCATCAGATTGTGATAAAGGAATATGGTTAAGTCTAAAACATGAAGGGACAATACTTAACCATTAATAAAATGTTAGTTAAAAACAGATGGGCAAGGTTAAGTTAAAAAGGAACACTTAACCGATACCGGATGAATGGGTAGGGTTAAGTAATAAGAAATACTTAACCAATATAACTTGGTTTGTGGTAGGGTTAAGTCAACATGAATTACTGATAACACTTAACCAGTTTAACATGATAAATGAAGAGGGTTAAGTAAGCTTGAATTGATTAATGACACTTAACCAATCCAAATTGACGAGAAAGAGAACTAAGTAGTAAACCTTAGTTAAAAGGAGCTAAGTAGTAAACCTTAGTTAAGAAAACAACGATTCTGGAAACTAAGTGGTAAACCTTAGTTAGCAAAACTAAGTAGTAATTCTTAGTATAACACGGGAAGGAGCGAACGTCCGTCTGATTAAAACGAAGGCTCCAACGAATTGGGTTACGAAGCCCGAGGCTTCGAGGGGACGTGAGGGTACTCTTGGTATCCCTATGTGAGGCTGCAGATGATCCTCCTGGGCTCACAGAGGTTAAGGTCTGCGGTAGAAGAACCAAGGGTATGCCTTGGTTGCAAAATATGGCAACCTAAAGACTAGGATGGACCAGCGTGATTCGGCGAGAAACCGGTAGCCCTGTGATAGCAACTCGTCGTCTACCATCCATCTTGAGTCAATCGAGAAACGTGAAGCGGAAAGGCGGAGAACTCCAAAATACCATATACTTGCTATCTAGTTATGGGTGAGGATGGCCATAGGTTAGTGGGGCATAGTGGGCCTGCGTATAGTTCTCATTTTTCAAGGTGTGCCATTCATTAGTTGAGGGAAGGGTCAAGTAGGACCATAGCCACTGGAATAAAAACAGACCTTAGCATCTGCATCGGCAGATATCTGAAAGCTCCCGACCGAGTTCGGTGTTTCTTGATTTGCCCTGCCATAGGACTCGGGCCCCACATTACAGGACATGTGCATCTAGACAAGCGACAACGATTCACGATACAGGCGTGGGGAAGTCTAGGAACATATACCACTCTAGGTAGTGTGTCCTAGATTTGGGGGCATCGTTCGACAGGTAGCATAATCCCTAGTTGGACTAGGTGGCATAAACCCTGAACCCGAGAAGCGTTCAGCAGAAAGCGTAAACTCTAGTTGAATCCAGAAAGCACTTGATAGAAAACCCTAGATTAGATCTAGGTAGTAAATAATAAATGTATGCCTGAAGGCAATGGAAAATACAGGGATTGGGATCACGTTATCGTTACTAGTTGGGACACTAGTTAGGTGGTGCAGAGATATAGAAACCAGTATAACAAGGAAATAGCGAAGCGGCGAAAGTATTAGAGCATATCCAGTTTATCTTATCTTAGCATATCTTGTGTTAATCTTGTCTAATCTTGCTGACCCTATCATCATGGTGTTATCTTGTATTCAGTTAATTCATGTCGTTTTGTTTATCCATGTTCACATGCTAGAAGTAACTGAACTTACTCTGGCTTTATGTCCGACTCTGTTTTTCTTTCGTCTTCTTTTCTTCCGTTTCCCCCCCAGGTAGTAATGGAGGGAATAGTATAGCTCAGGTTAAGTTGGACTTTCACTCTTTTCCCATCTTGAAGATTTGTCGAAGTTTTGCTTGGATTCTCTTTTCAGATGCTATGGCTGGCTCTTGCTACATTGGGGAATATAAATGTTGTTTTATGCTTCTTTATTTTGTAGGACAAATGATATTCTGGTATTGTAAAGAAATCGTTGTACAAACTATTTTATCAATAAAGCAAAGTTTTATTTTCCGCTGTTTTAACTTTTGTCTTTCTTGTAAATCATCTGCATCTTTTACCTTAAAATGCTCCACACAACTTAGTGCATTCCCTTTGTGAGTGACACTAACGGACGTGGGGTGTTACACGTGGTATCAGAGCAGAAGGTTACCAGATCAGATAAAGGATTTGAAAAATTATTTTTAAAACGGTTTTAAAAGAAGCATTTTCAAGAGAAAAGATTTGTTTAAAAGGCATATTCCCCAAAGCCATACGCACTATCTTCTCTTCCTCTGTTTGAATTCTTGTCTCCTTCTTTCTTGAGTCTCTGGGGCTCCTGGCTTTCTGGGAGGTAACCTCATCGATGGGCGAAGTCGTGCCTGGCTTCCATCCATAGCCGTAGTTGTTTCACCTACGGCCAGTTTTCTTTCAAGCTTATAGGGTTTTCTGTACGATGGAAGCAGCTTTCGAGAGATTTGTCAACATGACTACACATGGAAGAGGATGAGGAATTCATGGATGTAGATTTAGCTCACAAAGGAGGAAGGAATTATAAAACCTAAGACAAGAGGAAGTATCTTTACTATGGTGTAATAGGGCATGTAATTAAGGGCAAAGGACAAGATTTTCAGAAGGGCAAGTACCTACTTTCGCCACCAAGCGTACCTAGGAGAAAGGTAGTAAAGTTCTGTTGGAAGAGTCCAGTTTTGCTGTTCGTACTCTTTCCTTTGGTTTTAGCGCTTCGCATTTGTTCATATCCACTTCCATAGTTGAGTCTCTGCACCATAAGTACTTGTATAGTAGAAAGATCCCACTAGAGTCTCAAATCCAATTGGTGGTCCAACCAGTTTATTTTTGGTTAGTAGGGATTTGAGAATAGCTATCGAGTTTGCTTATATCATCTCACGTAGATCGTCTAAATTCGGAGGAGATATTCCTTGGGTGCTTTTATGATATTGGTTTAGGCCTTTGGGGCTTGTACTTGAGGAATGTCAAGTTCCATTAGGATGGTTTGCGTGAGAGATGAATAGTTGTGGCAGGCACTCTAAAAAGCACGTAGTGACCTTTTGATCCTCATAGTTATGGCGTAATGGATAAGCTAAGAGGAGTGACCTCAAACCATCTTGGTATGTACACTTGGTATCATAGTTAACATCTGTTTATTTTGGAAATGGAGGTCAGAAACTTCGCAATCGTGAAGTTAAATTAGATAAGATACAGTGGAGTAAAGCTCAAGAAGGCTAGATACTAGCATCATAACCCTTTTCCTTAAGGGTGCATCCTTGATTTCTTTTTTTTGTAGGAGCTTTACGCATAATTGTTTCTCTCTTTCCAAAGTATATCCTCTAGGTCGTATCTTCGATCCTTAGGTAGAAACTCTTTTGGATGTAAACATGTATTTGAAACATGTTATGGTTGATGGTTGCGAGTGGTTGCTAATGGTTGCTCGTGAATGCATATACATACGTATTAGGCACTAGATCAGTTCGGACGCTTTCATATTGCATTTACAGATATGTATTTGTTTGTAAGTTGAACTTGATATGTTGTCATATGGATGAATGGCTATGCACACATGTAGTATTTACATAACTAGGGATGCTTGCATACATGATTGGACGCATGGCACTGACATGATTCGCATTAAGGAGGTCAACTGAATCAGTAGACCGCCTGATTTTGCATTAGATAAAGACATATACACACACTATGCATATGAACATGAAAGCATTAGAAATCCTTTTAAGGACAATGAATGCCTGTGATTGAATGGTTGAGTAGATGGGTGATTGGATGGTAGGACACATTCTTCCTAACTTGAAGATTTCGGGGACGAAATCCTTTTAAGTGGGGGAGAATGTAACACCCCGTAATTCAGTAACACTAGGATTCTCAAATCAAGGCAGAATTAAATTTTAAAATCAAAATCAAGGGAAACAGGTTGCGCCATTGCGTTCGTCTCGAAATTCTTCTTGGAAACGAGTCCGAGTTTGCGAGAATCGGAGTCCGTATGAGGGAGATATGACCCTCCGAAGTTTCAGGAATTTTCAGAATCGAAAACAGCTCGAAATTCGAATTCAAACCCAGAAGCGGGCTGGGCGGGAAAATTCCCGCCCAGGACCCAGGTCGACTGGGGAGTCGACTGGGTAGTCGACCCGCCCCTGACCAGGTCGACTGCCCAGTCGACATGGGTGTCGACCTGGGTGCAAAAACCCACTTTTGGGCCTGGGTGCATTCTGATGTACCTGGTCTCGTTTTCTGCCTAGATTCGTCCGCCTAATCTTATATAAACAGCCCCTAGTCTCCTTCTCTATTCACAATTCTTCTCTAACCTTATGCTGCAAAGATTCTTGGTGGACATGGCTTCTTCTTCTCCTCCTCTAAATAAAATAATATGTAAAATAAATCAAGACGAGGAAATGCTGCTCAAGACTTTCAAGAGGAGATTCAAAACAAGCTAAGATTCAAGTGAAGATTCAAACGACTTCAACGACTATTTTTCTACGAATCTAATATAATTTCTGTAAGTCGGTTACTTTTTAGATTTGAACGTTTTCTCTATTCGTGACATGAAATTAAAGGAATAAAAGAATATGCCAAATTTTTCTATTCGAATCAGTGCTTATATCCTTGGACCTAATTAAGAACTGTTATGATTCGATGACCAATAAGACTGCGACTATGAAACTATGGACCTTAAAACCATATGCCTCTTTGACTGTGAACATTGCCTATGAACATTGCCTATGACTGTGAGAATTATTTTCCTTTGACTATGAACATCGCCTATGACTGTGATTCATTAACTGTGAGGATTTATTGCCTATGACTATGGATATAAGGTTATTATTTATGCCCATGACACTGTAGTTACAAAACCATGTTGTACCCCAAACTGGCATTATATTGGATCTAGGCTTTACTTTCTGTTTCTAGTTATCCTTGGATCTTGATCTTGGGAATTTACCTATTAAGTTAGGTCTACCCATGTTCTTGAACCTATACTATTCAACCCTTTTCATGTCGTAATATTACCAGATCTATATGCCTGTGAATTATCATCTTATGCCAGTTATTATGTCTATTCTTTCATGGCATTTTGGGTTCATTCCCTTTTATCCACGAATCTAGATTTATTTATAATCTAGGTTGAATCACGATTTTACGAACGATGGGAATACGTTTTGGGAAAAACATGAAATTGACTAAACTTGGAAATTGGCATAATTTGGGAACATGCATTATAGCATGACTATTAAGACGAAAATTAGAATAACAAGCCTAGTTTTGACATGAACTGAAATTAGAATATTAAATCAGAATTGGGTGGCTAAATTAAGCATGATAAGTATATTCGCATAATTGTGAATAATTTACATACATTGGGCGTAAATGGTAAATGGTTAAATGGGCCACAAAGTAGGTAGTTGGTATGCAAATTAAGTTTTGGGCATAAACGGTGAACTAGAATATGAAATCTAGTTTGGCATAAACTGTAAACTAGAATATAAAATCTAGTTTTTTGCATGAACTGTAAATGAGGATGTTGGATCTAAATTGCTATAAACTGTAAGATAGGCAAATCAAGATTTGGGCCTAGAATATAAGTCCATTAGTGTGCATGGCAAATGTATATGGTATAGGCCAAATCTATTTATAAAGGGAAAATGGACTTTGAGGATAAATTGTTAACAATTTATATATATACAAAAGAAAGGTTTATTAATGACATCTCTTTTAATAATACATACACCGGAAAGTTCTAGGGTGACAGAGAGGATAGTGTCTAGGCTTGGGTTTGGAAAATACAAGTTTCCTACTCTCCCTGGCTATCCCTAACTGATCCGACGGATGGGATGGTTACTTTCAAAATCTGATTTGAAAATTATTCAAAATCCTTTGAACTTAGAAAACACAAATATGCCTAACCCGAGGTTAGACTGAGTTGCGATGTAAACTTGTCCGGAGCCAACCGGCACATCCAGTATTCGCCACAATATCTGTCTAATGTGAGTGGTCGCGACTTTAATTTATTTAGTTAAAGCTAGAACAAGAATGGTAGGGTTAAGTTAACTAAGACACTTAACCAATTCAACATGATAACCAAACCGACGGGTGGGGTTCGGTTCATACAGACACTTAACACAGTTAAGCTAGAATAGGAGGGTTAAGTCCATAAGAACACTTAACCAAACTTAACATCGTAACAAGACAAGATTTGTAGGGGTTAAGTAACTAAGAAAACATTTATCCCAAATTAACATGTTAACTGGACTAGAAGGTGGGGTTAAGTAAAGTTAATACACTTAGCCAAATTAACATGTTAACTAGACTAGAGGTTGGGGCTAAGTAAAATTTAATACACTTAGCCAAATTGATATGTTAGCCGGACTAGACCGTAGGGTTAAGTAAACTTGAACACTTAACCATCAAATTGTGATAAAGGAATAGGGTTAAGTCTAAAACATGAAGGGACAATACTTAACCATTAATAAAATGTTAGTTAAAAACAGATGGGCAAGGTTAAGTTAAAAAGGAACACTTAACCGATACAGGATGAATGGGTAGGGTTAAGTAATAAGAAATACTTAACCAATATAACTTGGTTTGTGGTAGGGTTAAGTCAACATGAATTACTGATAACACTTAACCAGTTTAACATGATAAATGAAGAGGGTTAAGTAAGCTTGAATTGATTAATGACACTTAACCAATCCAAATTGACGAGAAAGAGAACTAAGTAGTAAACCTTAGTTAAAAGGAGCTAAGTAGTAAACCTTAGTTAAGAAAACAACGATTCTGGAAACTAAGTGGTAAACCTTAGTTAGCAAAACTAAGTAGTAATTCTTAGTATAACACGGGAAGGAGCGAACGTCTGTCTGATTAAAACGAAGGCTCCAACGAATTGGGTTACGAAGCCCGAGGCTTCGAGGGGACGTGAGGGTACTCTTGGTATCCCTATGTGAGGCTGCAGATGATCCTCCTGGGCTCACAGAGGTTAAGGTCTGCGGTAGAAGAACCAAGGGTATGCCTTGGTTGCAAAATATGGCAACCTAAAGACTAGGATGGACCAGCGTGATTCGACGAGAAACCGGTAGCCCTGTGATAGCATCTCGTCGTCTACCATCCATCTTGAGTCAATCGAGATACGTGAAGCGGAAAGGCGGAGAACTCCAAAAGACCATATACTTGATATCTAGTTATGGGTAAGGATGGCCATAGGTTAGTGGGGCATAGGGGGCTTGCGTATAGTTCTCATTTTTCAAGGTGTGCCTTTCATTAGTTGAGGGAGGGGTCAAGTGGGACCATAGCCACTGGAATAAAAACAGACCTTAGCATCTGCATCGACAGATGTCTGAAAGCTCCCGACCGAGTTTGGTGTTTCTTGATTTGCCCTGCCATAGGACTCTGGCCGCACATTACAGGACATGTGCATCTAGAGAAGCGACAACGATTCGCGATACAGGCGTGGGGAAGTCTAGGAACATATACCACTCTAGGTAGTGTGTCCTAGACTTGGGGGCATCGTTCGACAGGTAGCATAATCCCTAGTTGGACTAGGTGGCATAAACCCTGAATCCGAGAAGCGTTCAGTAGATAGCGTAAACTCTATTTGAATCTAGAAAGCACTTGATAGAAAATCCTAGATTAGATCTAGGTAATAAATAATAAATGTATACCTGAAGGCAATGGAAAATACAGGGATTGGGATCACGTTATCGTTACTAGTTGGGACACTAGTTAGGTGGTGCAGAGATATAGAAACCAGTATAACAAGGAAATAGCGAAGCGGCGAAAGTATTAGAGCTTATCCAGTTTATATTATCTTATCATATCTTGTGTTAATCTTGTCTAATCTTGCTGATCCTATCATCATGGTGTTATCTTGTATTCAGTTAATTCATGTCGTTTTGTTTTTCCATGTTCACATGCTAGAAGTAACTGAACTTACTCAGGCTTTATGTCTGACTCTGTTTTTCTTTCGTCTTCTTTTCTTCCGTTTCCCCCCCAGGTAGTAATGGAGGGAATAGTATAGCTCAGGTTAAGTTGGACTGTCACTCTTTTCCCAGCTTGAAGATTTGTCGAAGTTTTGCTTGGATTCTCTTTTCAGATGCTATGGCTGGCTCTTGGTACATTGGGGAATATAAATGTTGTTTTATGCTTCTTTATTTTGTAGGACAGATGATACTCTGATATTGTAAAGAAATCGTTGTACAAACTATTTTATCAATAAAGCAAAGTTTTATTTTCCGCTGTTTTAACTTTTGTCTGTCTTGTAAATCATCTGCATCTTTTACCTTAAAATGCTCCACAGAACTTAGTGCATTCCCTTTGTGAGTGACACTAACGGACGTGGGGTGTTACAAAATTGGAGGCTCATGATCATATCTTTTTTCACTATGAATACTCTAATTTTTTATGGAATTATATAAAGATGAAATTTTGTATTCCCACGATATGCAAGCCGGTTAGTATCATCGAGAAAATTGAAGAATTCATTCAGCGCAAAAATCAAAATACTGCAAGACTTTGCTTAACTGCAACTATTAATCATATTTGGAGGGAACGATGTAATCTCTTGTTTAAAAATAACTGCTTGAATCAAGTTTTATTATCTAAGATCATCGAAGCCGAGAATGAATCAGTTATAGAAGGATTTAAACAACAGGAGTTAAATGCTAAAAAGAATAAAGCCTACCAGTTTAAGAACATCGATCCTAGATCTGAAGAGCCGCCATAGTTATTTCGGGTGAAACTTAATTTGGATTGTAAGCTTTGGATAGAGATAAGTCATTGTTGGGGAATAGGATTGAGTAAGCTTTTGGTCATGTGGGCATGTACCGTATTTAATTTTCCTTGGAGCGCATGTTTTTCTATCATGAAGTGTCCGTTGGGTAAAGGGGTATATATTTTTATTTTCCATTTGCTTTGTGTTCACAAAGTGGTTGTATTGTTGTTATTCTCCCCTTACCTTCTATTTTGTATCCTTTACCTTATTTAAATAAAGTACCATATTTGAAAAAAAATTAAAAAATAGAGCTCAAAAGGACACATATTTTCCGAATAAAAGGACACCTTTTCAGACCTTGGGAGTTGGTGAAAAGATGTGGGAAGTTTGAAAGTTCAAACACTTGAAATTCAAAATTTGAATTTCAAAAACAGATGCATATGTAGACATGCACATTTATGTACATCGGCATATATGTGCAATTTTAAAATTCAAGTTGCTTCTTGACTTTGTTATATTATGTTAATATTTTATAATCTCTATTTACTTATTTCCTGAGATGATATTAATTTTAAAAACATTTTAAAATTAATTATTATTAATTATTATTATATTATTATTTTGAATTTCAAATTTGAATTTTAGAATTCAAAATTTCAAACAAGACAAGCTAACAAGTACTCATTCAATCAATAAAAAATTATAAATTAAGGCATAACTGGTTTTTAGATCCATTCCTTTAATATTTTATGATTACTGAATTAGTGTGAAGCATATATTTGAATTTTCGGTTTTTGGCTCTTCATCACTAGATGATGAATCCGAATTATCTAAAGCTGTTGCATATGCTCTTTTCCTCTTCTTTGATGAATTATTGTTTGTTTATTGATTAGATTTTTCAGGATTTGGACAGAACCTTTTTATATGGCCTAGTTCATTACAATTGTAACATCTATCGTGCTTAGTATTTTTCCCGAACTTCCTTGATTATTTTTCCTAAATTTATTTCTCCTTTTATATCTCAAAATTTTTCTGAAATTCCTTGTTATTAAGGCAATTTCTTCATCATCCCACTGCTTAAATCAGAACCATCAGTTGCCACTTTGAACGCTATAGATTTCTTTTCTGACAACTTATTCTCTTTTCTTTTTTGTTGTACTTCGAATGACATCAAATTCCCGATTAACTTCTCAATCTTCATTTCACTAATATTATTAGCTTCTTCAATTGCTAGAGTTTTCTGATCCCAATTTCGAGTTAAAGAACTAAGACTTTTTCTGGCTTGATCCTCTTCAGAATAAGTTTTTCCTAATGCCATCAATGAATGCACGATTTCCTTGAACCTGTAGTACATATCGAAGACATAATTATTCTGATCCATTTTGAATAACTCAAATTGATTTGTTAACATAGATATCTTTGTTTGTTTAACTTTATTTGGTCCTTCGCAAGTAACTTGCAAGGTTTTCCATATATCATAAGCATATACGCAAACTGATACTCTATTAAATTCATGTCTATCTAATGAACAAAACAAAGCATTCATAGCCTTAGAATTATTTTGTGCAGAGGTCTTCTGTTCATTAGTCCATTTGGCATAATTAATAGTGGGTTCAATGTATTCAGTTTGTGTGATATTCCAAGTGTCTAATCCTATAAATTGTAAATATACTTTCATTCTACATGCCCAATAATAATAATTACAACCATTAAATAGTGGTGGTCTAATGGTGGAATGACCCTCTATAAAAGTACTATTAGTATTAGCAATTCCAGTGTTGGTCGCCATTCAATATTTCCAAAATTTCAGATAATGAAATTTTTGAAAAGATATGCTCTGATACCAATCATTAAGGTTGAGAATCAAGGATTTTAGGCAAAACAAACACTAGAGAGGGCTGAACAGTGTTTTAAAGAATTATAGAAATCTTAACCAATTATCGATTACTCGAACTACTATATGAATCACGTAATGAATATTATAACAGAAATGATCACAAATGCAAATATAAACAAAAGTAAAATGAAGAAAAGGAAAGAACACACCGGATTTTATATTGGTTCGAATTTCTCCAACGTCCAGTCCCGCAAAACGCTGGATTATGCAGAGTTTTATTAATATCATTATCCAATTACAACATACTTGATTTCACGGGCTACAAGGTTAACACCCTCTTTTCCTTGATTTCACGGGCTACAAGGAACACACCCCTGCCTTTCCTTGATTTCAGGGCTACAAGGAACACACCCACACGTTTCCACACTCTTTCTAATTTTAATTGCCTTAGAACACTTGAGTAGCACTTCCAAACAAAGAGTATTTGACAGAGAATGAAAATTGGAGAAGAATGATATAAGTTTTCTTGAAATCAGCGTAGTACAAGTGTATAAACTTGGATTTTTAAGAATAATCATGGTGGTATATTAAGGGAGGAAGAAGATGATGATTAGTTAATAAAAAATTCGATTTTGAGGCCTTTTTGTAATGTTCCAAAGGGTGTAACCGTTTTTGAAACGTTTTAAAATGAAAAGGCACAACTTTTTAATTTTTAAAATATTACTGTTATGTGTCGACATACATGTATGTGCATGTCGACATACAACTTTTAATTTTAAATTTAAATTATTTTTTAAAGTATTTAAACTAATATATGGATTCTTGAAATTCCTGAAATAAAACTAGTTGCTAAAATATTATTTTTCAAGTATAAATACATAATAAAATATTATTTAAACATATGATTAAAAATTATATATATAAGTAATATAAGGACTATATAATATAATTATAAACAGATATATATATATACAGGAATTTTCAAAGAGATATATACAAACTATATATAACAATGAGAAACTTATAAATTAGGAAGTATATATATATTTTAAATCTTAAGCTTGAATCCTTGGATGAAAAAAACATTTTGAAAGGAGTTTAAATCAATTTGAAAATAGTTTAAAATAAATTTGAAAAATAATAATTTGAAAACAGAGTCTGAGTGCTATAAAGAGTTTTACATAATATCAAGACTCTATTACTCGGATAGGCTTGGACTCTTGAACTCTTGATATCTTGATACTCATGAGTCTTGATTCTCCTTTGAAATCTTAAATCTCTTAACTGTACAGTCTTCAATTTCTATTATCTGTATATAAACCCTACATGTACATATAGATACATACATATATATTCTAGATAAAATTTATAGTTTGTATTTTACAATCAATAAAGACTGAAACAATGTTTTTGTCATCAAAACATCATCAACATTCTATTCTCCACATATATGATTTTCCTAAATTTGATAGACTTATGGTAATTAAGACATTAATGAAAGGTAATTAATAATTTCTTAACATTTTAATATTAAAATATCCCCGATATCGGCTTTAGATTGTTTCCTCTTCTGTAACAACCCGGAAAATCAGAACCAATTTGAAAATTTTACTTTAGCAATTTTAGTGAATTTTGAATATTTAAAATGAATTATTTTAAAAAATAAGGACGAGAAATTTATTTTGAATAGAATTAGAATGTACATATATTTATTTGAATCGAAGTTAGAATATAAATAGTTATTTTAATTATAAAAGGAATTGGAAACGGCGCGGTTTGTTTTAAATTTCGATTTCAAATTTCAAATGAATGTATAGGATTCAAAATAAATCGGATTTTAGTGAAACCAAAAATATTAGAATCTATTTGAAAATATCTTTCCAATGAATCCGAAAAATCAAAATTTCATAGCGGGAATAAAAAGTTATGCCCAGTTGAAAATTCAGAATAGTCGCTATGGTAATATAGCCCTTAAAAATGGCGATTTTGCAAACGACCTCTGTTTTCGACAAAACCACTTTTGTTGGATCCGGAATATCAAATTATTGCTGGATTCCAACTTTCACAATTTTTCGGATCAATATGTGAGCGTGGAGAATTTAAACGTGTTTGACCAATTTCAGTTGAATTTAATCGACTGGAAAATGGCCATTTTTCAAATGGTCTCAAAATTTGACGAAATTAGTTTTGTGAGGACCGCATCGTCAAAACATAGCCAGATTTAATTTTCTGGAATTTTTAGAGTTAGTATGTGGCCCCAGTAAATTAAAATGTGCGTTTGAATTTCAAATATAATGATTTATATTTTAAATCTAGCAGATCTGATCGAAACAGCCAAACTGCCTTACAATACATAACCCATTGTATTCGGAATGGGTGTAATACACTAGGGATGACAGTCGGTGGGTTCGATTTGGAGGTCGAATAAAAAGGTTGTCATTTTTGGAATATATATATATAGTACTCTCTCCCTCATTAAACCCTAGCCCTAATTTAAATGTAGCGACCCGGGAAATTCGACACTCGAATCCAGACACTAACACGTCCCGTGTCCAAACTCAAGTATCGAAAACCCAGAAAGCTAATAGAAAGAAGTTAGAGGGTGAGAAAAGAAAGAAAGAAATATTAGAATAGAAGAATAAGAAGATCAGAATCTCACAGCGGAATGGACAAAATATAATAATCAATAATACTTTATAAAAGAACTGTATATTACAACATCAGAGTATACAATCAGATCAATACAACACACAGCTGAAATAAACTAGTACCAATATATATATGGAATACGTCTTGACCTCAACTCCTCTTCTGAAGCTCCAAGCGATACCTAACCTGATAATATACTCGGTCTGACCCGAGCACATTTGAAGCAAAGCAAAATTCACCCGGATCAGTCTGAAATACTTTGAGTGATAAACTCATACAGCAACCAACTGGTTTGACTTTGAAATCCTTTTCGAAACAAAGGATAATAGTAAGACCAGCCCACACATAAACACGGACGGTTTTTGCCTTACTATAACCCAAATCGTTTTGAAATCAATATCTTCTTCTGATATTATCATAGTGTCTAAATACAAGTAGATAAAATATAGCAGAATGCTTGCATCTCACGCTCCACATATATAGTATACAATCAAAACCGCGGGCGCTTATTGGAGATTGGATTTCCATCTATGACAAGGTATGGGACCACCTGCCGATAGTGTATCTCTAGAGACGAATACACTGGGTTCAACAAGAACGTCTTGCAACCCGGCCCACACAAGACCGACCACTCATTTCACTACTACAAAAGTGGGCATATTCGACACTAATTTGTGTGCGTTGCATGAAAAGTGTGGCGAAAGCTATGCATTCTTTGATCTTCTGCAACAACATTCATTTGTTGTTGCATTAGATGTGAACACAGTGTTGCGGTTGAAATTCTTGTGCTGTGACTTGCAACACCAGTTCAAAGTGTTGCATTACATAAATACATGCCAGGTCAGCGATCCGCGTTATCAGTTTAAACAAATAAATAACCGTAGATGTTGATTAATCCAACGGTTCTTGCCGATCCTTGCAACACCAGTTCAAAGTGTTGCATTACATAAATACATGCCAGGTCAGCGATCCGCGTTATCAGTTTAAACAAATAAATAACCGTAGATGTTGATTAATCCAACGGTTCAAGCTGATCCTTGCTACAGCTTAGTGAAAATTTGGCGTGATAGTTTCCCCATTCACGAAATACTTCCCCCCAAAACAAATTTCTCCGGTACTCCTCCTTCTGTCCGTTTCTCTCTCCACGAAATCCGTCCAAGAACGCCTCCGTTTGCTACTCTTCCTCAGGTTACAAACTATAAACCTTCGATTGCTCCTATTTTACGAACTTTACACCTCCAATTTGGATCGTTTAGGACAATTACAGGTAGTTAGGGCTTCATCATTTAGGTTTTATTTAGTTGATTTCATCTCTAACTTATTTTGATCTGCGTTCAAAGTCTCTGGGTGATTTGGGTATACCGATTACCTTAAATTAGGGTTTTTATACGTGAAGTGTTGTATTTATATGTTTGCATGTGTTGAAATTGTGCAAGTTCTGTATTTTTATGTTTGCCAAACCATTGATGTATTGGTAAATAATGCCTATTTCCAAAGGTGTTAACAAAATTTAGAGGATAAAAGAAATCCAATATGAATGTTCAAATGTCTATTTCTGTTTGTAGTTAAATAATGCCTATATCTCTTCCTACATCGTATGACTACGAAGATACGCTGGGCATGGGTGATCTAGGACTGTCAAACCCATCATCACCAGAAACTCCTATTGATTTTTATATAGAGATGCAAGAAAGGCACTACGATGATTTGCTTGAGGATGGCCAGCCAGTTTCTGATAATATTACAGAGTTAAGCAATTTTCTTGGTACACTAGCAAAGGATAATGTGTCTCTTACTTACATCAATTGGCATGTGGTTCCTGATCAATTAAAGTGACAAATGTTGGATTATGCTCTGGTACAATCTAATTTCCTTAACCATATACAGTTCAACTGACTTCCTAAATGTTTGGTTTTACTTAATTAGTTTGTTTCCTGAATTTTGTGATTGCTATATTGTAGGCTAGGTATGTCATACCGGAAGAAGGACACAAGTGGGTCTTGAACACGCTTAACGACTCTTGGAGGCAGTACAAGTCTCGCATCAAAACAAGGTATTATAAAAAATACTCAACTGATGAGGAAAGGCTTGCAAATAGGCCCAGTACAATTCCGTTGGAGGATTTTAAAATGCTCTTGGACTACTGGGGGGATGAAGCAGTTCAGGTACGGCTTTAATGATATTCACATTTGTATAATGTTTATTAGTTCACATTATCTTGTTTAATGATAATCTTTAGTAGTTCACATTATCCTTGTTTAGTGCTATTTTTTTTTGGATTTCCAGGCCCTAGCTGATTCTAATTCCGCGCATCGTAATTCGTTGAATGAGACACATACCATGGGTCCCAAAACTCATGTAGTAGCCAAAGAAAAGATAGTATGTGTTTTTCTGAACTTAAGTTATTTTTTATTGTGATTGAGTTGAATTGACCACATGATAGTTCTAATTTGTTATATCATTGAATTATTGGTAATCCTAATACTTGACAGAGAAAGAAGGACCCAGAAAAAGCCTCCCCATCCGCTGCCTTGGTTTATCTAGAAACTTATAAACGAGAACCGGGTCGAAGTTACAAGACTAACACGGATGAACTGAAGGCCAAATACGTGAGTACATATATAATTAGATACTGAAATAGCAATACTTGTGTCAGTATAATTGGCACATTGTACGTTTGTTGGAGCAGCATATTAAATCGAACACATATATAGTTAGTTTGAAAGAGAACCAGTTCTGTTAATAAATTCATTCCTGCCAGCCGCCTATTTATCTATATGCTTGCCTGGTTTTCATTTTGTAGGCGAAGGTGCAAGCAATGGTGGATGCTGGAAACATTGCTGAGGCAGATGCACTGGTTTCTGGTGGGAAGAGGCACACGCGTAACTGGCTTGTAGGAAGGCGAGGCAAATTGGCTGAAAAGTCTCCAAATCCTGGTTCTTTGGACAGCTATGTCCAAGAGTTGACAAAAAAAATAAGGCAAGAGCTGGAGGCGGACTTGGAGGAAAAGGTGAATAGAAAAGTTAAAGAGAACGTGTCGTGGGTGTTAAAAAAGCTAGGTGAAGCCAATCCAGATCTAAATTTAGATGTCAGAGACCTTTGTGTCACCACAACAAGTGATGAAGATGCTGACAATTGTACTCCTTCAACCCCGACAACTGACTGAAGTATTTGGATGGTATGTGTTAGCACTTGTGATATATTCGGATTGTTCTTTTAAATGATGGCACTTGTGGTATGTGTTTGTGATGACAGTACTTGTGGTATGTTTTGGTGATGGCAGTACTTGTGGAATGTGTTGTTGATGATACTTGTGAGTTGGTATATATAATTGGTTGGTCTGACTGTGGTGATGAATGTTTTGGGAGGAATTGTTGTATGAATATTTTGGTATATATGTATGAATGTGGTACAATGTTTTGGATTGAATATATGTACTGCAGAATCTGTAATTACAGGGTTGTATTACAGCTGCAGTTGATTTTTTCCTGGTGTCGCATTTGATTTTTGTGGTGTTGCGTTAGACTGTGCTGTGGTGTTGCATTAGACTGTGCTGTGGTGTTGCATTAGACTGTGCTGTGGTGTTGCATTAAGTTTAACATTATTAATTCCACAATGGTACGGCACGTGGGCCCCACAGCTTACGTGGCGCCACGTGGATAGCTGACGTGGCATGTGACACATGTGCAGCTGACGTGGCGAGCTGACGTGGCATGTGCCACGTTGACAGCTGACGTGGAAAGTCAATGCGGACCCCACTATCATGAGCTAGAAGCCAGGGTCAGGCTTCTACTTAAGGCAACGCTGTATGTTGTTGCATTACATGGATATGCTGTTGCAATAGGGCAAAAGTTCTACTTAAGGCAACGCTTTCTTTCCGTGGCCGTAGATGGACAAAAGCGTTGCATTAGATGGCTAATGCAACGGCCGCGGATGCCACGCCCCCCTGGTGTTGCCTATTTGAAAAAAGGGCCTACGGCAATGCTTTTTTTATCTACGACCACAGAAGAATAGTGTCGAATCTGCCCACTTTTGTAGTAGTGTTTCTCTTGAGCGTATCGAGTATATTGTCGCCTTACTGCTTTTTGTCGCGACCACCGTAATTCCCGGGAGATACAGAAATGAAAGAAGTAAAAATATGAATATTCTCTAGATGGTGACAATACACCCTAATGGGTGCGACCCACATAGCCATGCTGTCTGCTCGATTTTTGTCATTTCCCGGTTGATGAGGCTTGAGGCTATAATCGACTTTTGAAGCATCTGGCCACCATGCACATCGTCGTATACTTCATCCATGTACAGGATGAACCGAAGGCACTCTCCTACTGCAACCTAGGAATCACCCTATAGATCAGTAGCGAGTAGTCCTTGCAATCTGTATATTCTAATCACGACAGAATCATCATTAACTCTGGGGATCAGCTAGAGGTATTTAACAATAGTTCTTCCGCTCATGGAGACTTACGACCTTCAATTGCTCCATCTCGATTAGTGTATTCGTATTTACTGGTCGAAATGGTTTTTGAATATAAATTCGATTCCGGTCTTTCCGTACCAATAACGTTGGGTCAGATTTTGATAGTCGGTTATTTAACAATCAAAATAAAC
Source organism: Allium sativum (assembly GCA_030737875.1). NCBI lineage: Eukaryota > Viridiplantae > Streptophyta > Magnoliopsida > Asparagales > Amaryllidaceae > Allium > Allium sativum. Next base: position 789,435,230 of record CM060919.1, on the reverse strand, counting down.
AACCATAAATTAAAACAGATCCATTGGTTTATACACAGCATCACTTGGCCATTTGAAAATAATATATAAGTTGAAATACCCATAAATATTATATAGGCTTAAATATGTTAATATTCTCAATCCTTTTACTTATATGCCTAGAAAATATCTTAACTCATATCTAATTTAACCTTCATTATCATTTCAAAACATTACTATGATATCGCTTATTATCTTATCGATTTAACAAATCATATGACATCTTCTTCTGCTTCGTTATTTGAATACCAAAATCTCCACTCATCCTTTTAGAATAAACCTATCTAAATCTCATTCCATAACTTTGAAAATATCATTATATTTCCACCAATCTCCTTTGTATTACCTTTATTATCGAGATATTACTTTGTACCATCAATCCCCTTTTTATTTCCTTTTTATCTTGGAATCTCATCAGATATATATTTCTAAATCCTTCAAATAACGTTACACTTTTATTTTTCCCAAAAAATTTTATTCTAACACCTTCACCATTACGACTAACACCATCCTTTGATAATCCTGAAGTTGTTCAAGTTGGGGTATTTTAATTACCTCTCAGACCTTGACCAACAACGTTCTTATCGTAAGATAGATATCAGTTGTAATACAAAAACCAACACTCATTTCCTATACGACAAATCCCATTATAATTCCATCGTGATGGAATACCATTTCTTCTTTAAAAATGGCAATTCTATATCACATCTTTATAACTTAGTTCATTTAACTATTCTGATTCAAACTGGGATTTAGAACTTCACATAACCTGGATTCATAGAATCCAAGATATTTTAGTAAGAATATGAGTTAAAACTTCGATATCTCATTATAAATATTTAAATTGCTTCATAAACATAGCTTTAAACTTCAAAACTTTCCTTAATATCATTTACATTCCAAATTATCACTTCGATCATTATTTAAATGACTAATAATAAAGTTTCAATATTTATTGAAATAAAAACTAGATTACTTAACCCTTAACCACCCCCTTTAGATTTATGAACTAATTCAATAAACAATTTCAGTTAACGCCGTTAACTTGTTCAACTCAAACATGACTAACCAGTTAGTCTATCGTTATTGATCTTGCCACTTAAATTAATTCATAATTAATTAATCTAAATAATTTTATTCACTTTGATCAATACCAATATAAACCCATTCTAATTGTTACGTCAAATCTGGCCACTTGAATTAGCTACATAAAGTCGTTAAATAATTACTTATATAAGCACGTGCTCCGCGCATAGTAGATTTTGGTTAAATCAAAACGACGATTTGTGATTTAAAACAAATTAATATATATATATATGTGTGTGATTGATTTATTCCCTTTTTAGAACTTCATTTAAAATAATATATTAAACAAAATCTATATTCGGTTATAAAATATATTCTATAACCTCATTTCTAACGAATCACCTGACGGTGAATCAATCTTTATAAACGGTGTATATTTGGGCCATTAGCTATTTATTTCTCAACCAATACTATATATATTGGTTCAAACTAAACCACATTCAACAAACAAAAGGGTTTAAAGTTAACAGGTTTTAACAGTTCATAAAATATGAAATAACAGCATATTAAATATTTGAGGAACCGGTTTGATTCCTCCTACCTGTTCTTCCCTGCATCACAGATCATTATAATATTTCATATCAGTACATAGAAATATTAAACGACGATAATATAATTAACGCCAACCATTAAATCAACCATAAGCATCCAAGGCATCCAATCAACCAATTAAATTTAATTATATGGATTTAGCACATCAAAGTATTTCAGAAATGTGTGAGAATTAACTCACCTTAGTTTCGATTGGCGGTTCGCTCGTTTTAAACTGAAACTTGACTACTTTCAGTCCTGTCCGAATTTTCTCAGCAATGCAGTACCCTTCGCTATGAATCCATCGTTTCCGGTTTCGCGGAATTCTAATTTCGAACGAACCAATACAAGATTAATCGCATATTTTATAAACTATTTAATTAAATCATTAATTATTAATTAACTCAGCGGTTAGTTTACCTTAGTAATCTTTCATTGTTGTTAATCCATGTGTAACCCGTTACTGACCTCTCGTGATTTCTCCGATGGACCGCCTCAACCCGATTTAATCTTCTGGTCAGAAAATCACCTTTGTTAAGCCGCTTTCCTTCTACTTTTCTATTTAAGTGATCCTCCCAGTATTCAACAAGTCCACAGGATTCAACAATCTGGCTTCTTTGTTATTATTACTGTTTAGACCAGCCCTTCTTCCTATGAAACAAGCATGGAGATTACCTGATTTCACCACCGAAAAACCTCCTGTTGCTTTTCCTTTTTTTAGAGTTAACACGCAGGCCCAAACCCAGATGGCAAACACACGGCCCACCTTCCCTAAATCTTGCTTCTCCTCTTTGAATCATCAAAACCGCCTATAGCTCCCATACGCAACTCTCACTTGCTTCCCTCTCCATCTCAAACAAAGTACAAACCCCATCGGCATTTTCTTCCTCCCATACGCCCCATACTTCTTACCTTTTATACCCATTGGGACATCAACGTGAAATGTCATGGAAACCCCCCTTCATGCCACCCAAAAACTTTGAACATGGACCTCCGTCACGAACCCAGTGTCCGCCTGAAACTGACTTCATGAAGGCCAGCTCGCACATCATCCTTGGCGTCACTGTTTCGAGCCAACGATCAACTCAACCTCCTTCACATTCACACAAAAGCCACCTACAGTCTGTCAGAGACCCCTCCACTTAAAATCCATGCAAATATAACTTCCTGAAGCCAACACGCAAGTCTCATCCTTCTTCGTTCATGATACTCCGTCCCCTACCTGCGCAAATACCCCTATTACCATCTGCTATCAAGACTGCGTCCTCTTACAACTCCCAAACTGAACAACATCACATCGCCAGTACACAAGCCCCCACTCCCCTACCATTCTTCATATTCCACGTCATTGCCCTTTCTTTTTCTTTTGTTCTTGATATAAACTCATCCAACATCTCACCATACCCACTCTTATTTATTTATTTATTTATTTATTTATGAATAACGGTTTTGTCTATTTGAAAGGAAGAAAAGGATTAGCTCAGTGGAAAAGAAAGGGTAAACATGCGATGTATATATACATGTGGAAGTGTGGGAAGCAAGGAAATTGTATAGGGTGTAGACCTGTGGGGTATGTGTTGTCATAGGGGTATAGCTGCATGGATATATCGTTTTCACGTAGCTATGCGTGATTTGATTTTTCCATCTGCTTGTACAAAATTTAGATTTCGGGTAGGCTGATGCAATTTGATCATACGGTGGTGCTCGGCAGGAAGCTTTAAACATGGTCTGAAATCTACTTCTTAGGTCTGCACAGCTTTCTTTCATAGGCCAGCACACATTTCTTTCATATATGGTAGACGTTGATTTGAAAATACACAAATGTGTTGTTCAATCTAAGGGACATGATATGATCATTCAGGCTGTAGTTATAGGACAGACAGTTTTAGATGCTAGGAAGAAAGAAAATTTGATGCGTCACTTTCACTATTAATGAATGATACAACAATAGCCACATTTCTTTCCCAACGAGATGGGCACTTCATTTCAGTCACGATCTAAGGACAATACAAGTTTTGCAGGAATATTTTCGTTGATATGACCAATGATTTTATTGTAATAAAGTTAAACGTGCATCGCAATATAAAATTCTGTCCGTATATGACGCGCCATCAATGGAAAAAAAATATCATTGCGCTTAGCAGTGTGCCACGATCCCAAAAATATAATAATATCCGTAGATTAACATATATTGTGAAATCCTAAAATGTTGATATAGGGTGTAAAATACTCCAAATAAAAGTAGCTTATTTTACGAAATAAAAATTACAGTAAAATTCTAAAAATTAAATTATAACTATGCCTCAAAGGACTTGTTCAAATTTGAAGCCAATTTTTAATTATATTTTAATAAATCGTTATGGCGTATAAACGATTCTACAGCGACTATTTCAGAATTTGATTTGGACGTAAAATAAAATCTACAATACGAAAACTCGATTTTTCTCTTCCATTAGAAAAATATTATCAACTAGATTCAGACACTTCTTGTTTGCCAGAAATCCGACTTAACACGGATTCTTTATAGTCAATTGAAGTTGAAATTCAGTTTTACGAACTACCGCGCTGTTTTGAGTTCGTTTTATAATTTAAATATAAATATAAATATAAACATTCAGTCGTCGTTAAATTAACGATTTCGATATTGAATTCCATAAATAGTTCAAATAGAATATTTAAAATAAATTTAAATATTCGAATCAAAATAGAAGAAAAATCCGGGTCATTACATTCTTCCCCCCTTAAATAAATTTCGTCCTCGAAATTTCTAGGTAAAAAGAATGCTCCAACCGCAATTGTTTTCAAAATAATTAATTCAAAATATTGTCAAAAATATTACCAAGTTATAAATTTTTTGAAAAAATCGCCAGCACGTCCTCTGTGCTATTTGATCCAAATGACTACAATTCGCCTCTCCGGCCACACATATCGATCAAAAGAAAACTAAGCCAAGTGGCTACCCATCTCGGGTATAAATTCAAACACCCAATCAATAATATTAAGGTTTACCTTTTTGTCGGCAACTCAATCTCAATATCGAAGAAAACCAAGTAACTTCTCTTCGTCTTTCAATCTGGGCTTCCATTCTGTGTAACCAATACCACAGTCTTCTGAAACTTGTACTTAGCTCCACTTTGGATATCATTCAAATTCATTATACTTGAATCTCATTTTAATTGGATTAACTCATTCATTTTTTCTAAATGCAATTCAAATACATGTTACTTATTCCTAACACATTCTACATACATTTCAATTCATAGTCGTAACTATTTTTAGAAATCCATACAGATATATCAACCAATTCCTTATATCTCATTCCGATTCAATTGCCTGAACCAATTCCATCTCATTCAGGTTTGTTCAAACCAAGTCTATACAATCAACTCCAATCACTCAATTCAACTTATTTCCAAATATTTCATTTTGGATTTATTCACTGTGATTTTTCCCTAACATAAGTCAAATTCTTGTTGGCCTGTCTCAATTCCAATTCAAAGGATTCATTTTAACCCATACAAGTTAAAATTAATTCCCATTTCATATTTGAAATGTTTCCAACTTCATACAAGTTTTGAATTAAATAATAATTTGAGAAAATTAAAAAATTTACCTTCTTATAAAATATTTGTGTCGAAACAATATAAAATTAATTTTATATTCAAATTACAAATACGCGCTCTCGTATATATACACACTCAACTCGATCTAGGGTATTACTAGCCCAATCTCTATCGAGTTACACCAAAGAGCCAAGGTTATTCCTGAACCATTGCTCTGATACCAACTGTAGCGACCCGGGAAATTCGACACTCGAATCCAGACAATAACACGTCCCGTGTCCAAATTCAAGTATCGAAAACCCAGAAAGCTAATAGAAAGAAGTTAGAGGGTGAGAAAAGAAAGAAAGAAATATTAGAATAGAAGAATAAGAAGATCAGAATCTCACAGCAGAATGGACAGAATATAATAATCAATAATACTTTATAAAAGAACTGTATATTACAACATCAGAGTATACAATCAGATCAATACAACACACAACGGAAATAAACTAGTACCAGTATATATATGGAATACGTCTTGACTTCAACTCCTCTTCGGAAGCTCCAAGCGATACCTAACCTGATAATATACTCGGTCTGACCCGAGCACATTTGAAGCAAAGCAAAATTCACCCGGATCAGTCTGAAATACTTTCAGTGATAAATTCATACAGCAACCAACTTGTTTAACTTTGAAATCCTTTTCGAAACAAAGGATAATAGTAAGACCAGCCCACACATAAACACAGATGGTTTTTACCTTACTATAACCTAAATCATTTTGAAATCAATATCTTCTTCTGATATTATCATAGTGTCTAAATACAAGTAGTTAAAATATAGCAGAACGCTTGCATCTCACGCTCCACATATATAGTATACAATCAAAACCGCGGGCGCTTATTGGAGATTGGATTTCCAACTATGACAAGGTATGGGAACACCTGCCGATAGTGTATCTCTAGAGACGAATACACTGGGTTCAACAAGAACGTCTTGCAACCCGGCCCACACATGACCGACCACTCATTTCTCTTGAGTGTATCGAGTATATTGTCGCCTTACGGCTTTTTGTCGTGACCACCGTAATTCCCGGGAGATACAGAAATGAAAGAAGTAACAAATATGAATATTCTCTAGATGGTGACAATACACCCTAATGGGTGCGACCCACATAGCCATGCTGCCTGCCCGATTTTTTTCATTTCCCGGTTGATGAGGCTTGAGGCTATAATCGACTTTTGAAGCATCTGGCCACCATGCACATCGTCGTATACTTCATCCAGGTACAGGATGAACCGAAGGCACTCTCCTACTGCATCCTAGGAATCTCCTATAGATCAGTAGCGAGTAGTCCTTGCAATCCGTATATTCCAATCACGACAGAATCATCGTTAACTCTAGGGACCAGCCAGAGGTATTTAACAATAGTTCTTCCGCTCATGGAGACTTACGGCCTTCAATTGCTCCATCTCGATCAACGTATTCGTATTTACTGGTCGGAATGGTTTTTGAATATAAATTCGATTCCGGTCTTTCCGTACCAATAACGTTGGGTCAGATTTTGATAGTCGGTTATTTAACTATCAAAATAAACAACCATAAATTAAAACAGATCCATTGGTTTATACACAGCATCACTTGGCCATTTGAAAATAATATATCAGTTGAAATACCCATAAATATTATATAGGATTAAATATGTTAATATTCTCAATCCTTTTACTTATATGCCTAGAAAATATCTTAACTCATATCTAATTTAACCTTCATTATCATTTCAAAACATTGCTATGATATCACTTATTATCTTTTCGATTTAACAAATCATATGACATCTTCTTCTGCTTCGTTATTTGAATACCAAAATCTCCACTCATCCTTTTAGAATAAACCTATCTAAATCTCATTCCATAACTTTGAAAATATCGTTATATTTCCACCAATCTCCTTTGTATTACCTTTATTATCGAGATATTACTTTATACCATCAAGCCCCTTTTTATTTCCTTTTTATCTTGGAATCTCATCATATATATATTTCTAAACACTTCAAATAATGTTACACTTTTATTTTTCCCAAAATATTTTATTCTAACACCTTCACCATTATGACTAACACCATCCTTTGATAATCCTGAAGTTGTTCAAGTTGGGGTATTTTAATTACCTCTCAGACCTTGACCAACAACGTTCTTATCGTAAGATAGATATCAATTGTAATACAAAAACCAACACTCATTTCCAATAAGAAAAATCCCATTATAATTCCATCGTGATGGAATACCATTTCTTCTTTAAAAATGGCGATTCTATATCGCATCTTTATAACTTAGTTCATTTAACTATTCTGATTCAAACTGCGATTTAGAACTTCACATAACCTGGATTCATAGAATCCAAGATATTTCAGTAAGAATATGAGTTAAAACTTCGATATCTCATTATAAATATTTAAATTGCTTTATAAACATAGCTTTAAACTTCAAAACTTTCCTTAATATCATTTACATTCCAAATAATCACTTCGATCATTATTTAAATGACTAATAATCAAGTTTCAATATTTATGGAAATAAAAACTGGATTACTTAACCCTTAACCAACCCCTTTAGATTTATGAACTAATTCAATAAACAATTTCAGTTAACGCCGTTAACTTGTTCAACTCAAACATGACTAACCTTTAGTCAATCGTTATTGATCTTGCCATTTAAATTAATTCATAATTAATTAATCTAAATAATTTTATTCACTTTGATCAATACCAATATAAACCCATTCTAATTGTTACGTCAAATCTGGCCACTTGAATTAGCTACATAAAGTCATTAAATAATTACTTATATAAGCACGTGCTCCGCGCACAGTAGATTTTGGTTAAATCAAAACGACTATTTGTGATTTAAAACAAATTAATATATATATATATATATATATATGTGATTGATTTATTCCCTTTTTAGAACTTCATTTAAAATAATATATTAAACAAAATCTATATTCGGTTATAAAATATATTCTATAACCTCAGTTCTAACGATTCACCTGACGGTGAATCGATCTTTATAAACGATGTATATTTGGGCCATTAGCTATTTATTTCTCAACCAATACTATATATATTGGTTCAAACTAAACCACTTTCAACAACCAACAGGGTTTAAAGTTAACGGGTTTTAACAGTTCATAAAATATGAAATAACATCATATTAAATATTTGAGGAACCGGTTTGATTCCTTCTACCTATTCTTCCCTGCATCACAGATCATTATAATATTTCATATCAGTACATAAAAATATTAAACGACGATAATATAATTAACGTCAACCATTAAATCAACCATAGGCATCCAAGGCATCCAATCGACCAATTAAATTTAATTATATAGATTTAGCACATCAAAGTATTTCAGAAATGTGTGAGAATTAATTCACCTTAGTTTCGATTGGCGGTTCGCTCGTATTAAACTGAAACTTGACTACTTTTGGTCCTGTCCAAATTTGCTCAGCAACGCAGTACCCTTCGCTATGATTCCATCGTTTCCGGTTTCACGGAATTCTAATTTCGAACGAACCAATACAAGATTAAATTATAAACTATTTAATTAAATCATTAATTATTAATTAACTCAGCGGTTAGCTTACCTTAGTTATCTTTCATTATTGTTAATCCATGTGTAACCCGTTACCGACCTCTCGTGATATCTCCGATGGACCGCCTCAACCCGATTTAATCTTCTGGTTGGAAAATCACCTTTGTTAAGCCGCTTGCCTTCTCCTTTTCTATTTAAGTGATCCTCCCAGTATTCAACAATTCCACAGGATTCAACAATCTGGCTTCTTTGTTATTATTACTGTTTAGACCAGCCCTTCTTCCCATGAAACAAGCATGGAGCTTACCTGATTTCACCACCGAAAAACCTCCTGCTGCTCTTTGTTTTTTTTTAGAGTTAACACGCAGGCCCAAACCCAGATGGCAAACACACGGCCCACCTTCCCTAAATCTTGCTTCTCCTCTTTGAATCATCAAAACCGCCTGCAGCTCCCATACGCAACTCTCACTTGCTTCCCTCTCCATCTCAAACGAAGTACAAACCCCATCAGCATTTCCTTCCTCCCATATGCCCCATACTTCTTACCTTTTATATCCATTGGGTCATCAACGTGAAATGTCATGCAAACCTCCCTTCATGCCACCCAAAAACTTCGAACACGGACCTCCGTCACGAACCCAGTGTCCGCCTGAAATTGACTTCATGGAGGCCATCTCGCACACCATCCTTGGCGTCACTGTTTCGAGCCAACGATCAACTCAGCCTCCTTCACGTTCACACAAAAGCTGCCTACTGTCTGGCAGAGACCGCTCCACTTAAAATCCATGCAAATATAACTTCCTGGAGCCAACACGCAAGTCTCCTCCTTCTTTGTTCATGATACTCTTTCCCCTACCTGCGCAAATACCCCTATTACCATCTGCTATCAAGACTGTGTCCCCTTACAACTCCCAAATTGAACAACATCACGTCGCCAGTACACAAGCCCCCACTCCCTACCATTCTTCATATTCCACGTCATTGCCCTTTCTTTTTCTTTTGTTCTTGATATAAACTCATCCAGCATCTCACCATACCCACTCTTATTTATTTATTTATTTATGAATAATGGTTTTGTCTATTTGAAAGGAAGAAAAGATTAGCTCAGTGGAAGAGAAAGGGGAAACATGCGATGTATATATACATGTGGAAGTGTGGGAAGCAAGGAAATTGTATAGGGTGTAGACCTATGGTGTATGTGTTTTCATAGGGGTATAGCTGCATGGATATACCATTTTCACGTAGCTGTGCGTGATTTGATTTTTCCATCTGCTTGAACAAAATTTAGATTTAGGGTAGGCTGATGCGATTTGATCATACAGTGGTGCTCGGCAGGAAGCTTTAAACATGGTCTGAAATCTACTTCTTAGGTCTGCACAACTTTCTTTCATAGGACAGCACACATTTCTTTCATATATGGTAGACGTTGATTTGAAAATACACAAACGTGTTGTTCAATCTAAGGGACATGATATGATCATTCAGGCTGTAGTTATAGGACAGACAGTTTTAGATGCTAGGAAGAAAGAAAATTTGATGCGTCACTTTCACTATTAATGAATGATACAACAGTGGCCACATTTCTTTCCCAATGAGATGGGCACTTCATTTTAGTCACGATCTAAGGACAACGCAAGTTTTGCAGGAATATTTTCGTGGATATGACTAATGATTTTATTGTAATAAAGTTAAACGTGCATCGCAATATAAAATTCTGTCCGTATATGACGCACCATCGATGGAAAAAAATATCATCGCGCTCAGCAGTGTTCCATGATCCCAAAAATATAATAATATCGGTAGATTAACTTATATTGTGAAATCCTAAAATGTTGATATAGGGTGTAAAATACTCCAAATAAAAGTAGCTCATTTTACGAAATAAAAATTACAATAAAATTATAAAAATTAAATTATAACTACGCCTCAAAGGACTTATTCAAATTCGATGCCAATATTTAATTATATTTAAATAAATCATTATGGCATATAAACGATTCTACAGCAACTATTTCAGAATTTGATTTGGACGTAAAATAAAATCTGCAATACGAAAACTCTATTTTTCTCTTCCATTAGAAAATTATTATCAACTAGATTCAGACACTTCTTATTTCCTAGAAATCTGACTTAACACGGATTCTGTATAGTCAATTGAAGTTGAAATTCAGTTTTACGAACTACCGCGCTGTTTTGAGTTCGTTTTATAATTTAAATATAAATATAAACATTCAGTCGTCGTTAAATTAACAATTTCGATATTGAATTCCATAAATAGTTCAAATAGAATATTTAAAATAAATTTAAATATTCGAATCAAAATAGCAGAAAAATCTGGGTCGTTACATTAAACACGTCGTTCCCCGATCCAAATCCACTGCCCCCATCGCAGCTCTGCCCACGCCTCCTCTGCCACGCCTCAGGCAGCCGCAACCCCCCCCCCCCCAAGCCAACGTCAATCTCTCCCCCTCCTCCTCCTTTTTCCTCCCTTCCCTCTCCTCTTTCTCCGATGCAAAACTGCACCCCATCCGCCGTTCCAGACCCCACCACGACCAGCGAACACCCCCAACCACCTCCAGTCCCCACGCCGATCACCCACCACCCCATCTCCGACCCTGAGGCCCCCTTTTCGATAAAAATATAATTTTTATATTTCCTAAGCGTGAAAGCCACTGAAACTCTCCGCCACCACCACCATTTCGCTGCCGCGGACCAATTGAGCATCCCCCGAGCCTCCATCGACCACCTCATCCGCCGATGAGCGTTTAATTATCGTTTTTATTTGTTTTTGTAATAAAAAAAATGTGATTTTTAAGTAGTGTAGGATATGAGAATACTTTTAGTAAGATAAAAATTTGATTTTTATTGCATGTATGTTATTTAGAAAATGGTCATGTAAAGAAATAATATGATAGATTTGGTTTTTATAACAATATGAAAAGGAATGATTTTTATTATAGAAAAGAAATGATTTCTATGTTATGAAAAGATTTGATTTTGAATATGATAAAGATTCAATTTTTAACATAGCAAAGATTATATTTTTGATTAGAGAGAAATATGATTTTTAATTCATGAAATGGTTAGATTTTTTTTAATTTGAAAAAGATTATATGTTTATGATAGAAAAGATTTGCTTTTTAGTTATTTAAAAAAAATCAACTTTTTAGCCCTATTAAAATTTGATTTTTATTAATATGGTGTAGTGATAAAAATGTGATTTTATCCATGTAGCGATTAAATAAAAATGTGATTTTTATGTATGAACAGCGTGGAAAGATGGAGTTGGAATGTCGGGTAAATCCAAACCATCATCCGCTAAAGAATGACGGAGTGGATCCCAAAGGTGAGAACTTCTCACCAAAAAATTTTATACAATTATTTATTTCATAATTGCATATATGAATTGTTCACCATCATTCACAGACCATGAACGACTTGTTTGTTTGATTATGTGTTTGAACTGATTTGTTTGTGTGAATTTGGTTTGTGATGTGGAATGGAAAATAAAAATATTCATGTGTTGAATAAAATAATATATTCATGTATTGAATAAATGAAATATTCATTTACAAATCGGACGATTTGTTTATGTACACCTATTTGACTGATATGGATTGGGACAATAAATTTTACAAATCGCCCAACTGGACAAATAAAATCTGTGTTTGTGGATTGAAACCCCACACGGATGTTGGGATGATATTTGATGTACATTAATCCCAACTGTTTAGTTGTATGTCAATCGATTGTTTGACAGACTATTGTAAGCATTAATTATTTCTAATTAATCTTATACAGTGTAGAATGCACTCTGGATGATGGTTAATTGTTTATCATTGTTGTTCTATACATGTGTTGTATGAAATCCGTATAATGACATTATATGGTAATTGGCTGTGTCTGATTTGGGATCGACACGAATATATTTAAATATATATAGCCGTTTTGATTAGATATGCGCCATTTTGATGCGAACGATATTTATGTCGATTTTATTCATTTTTATACTGAATATCGAAAATGAAGTGATTTCAAAATCTGATGTTTGAAAATATTATCATTTATACGTTAATGATATGGAATATTCAATTTTGATTTAAAATTGAATATGAAGTTGAAATCGTTTTTAAAACGATTTACATAAAATACGTTTTAAAAAGGAAATCGATGAAATATAATATAATATATATATATTATATATATATTTAATGGTATGAATAGAACGCGCCGCGCTGCGCCGCGGTAGTTCGCGAATTTCGACCATTGACGTTACGGGAGATCCGACAGTCGGATTCTCCTAAAACTGGAAGCGTTGGGTTCGTACTGAAAAGAGCTTTCCAACGAATATGAGAGATTTGAATTTTAACGGTTGGATTTGGAATCATGTCCAAACCAAATTTGGAAAAGGTCGTTGTAAGTGCAGTTCGATGACCGTTTATGGAAATCGACTGTACGGGCCTTGTTAAAATTATTAAAAATATCAATAACTTGTGTAAAATCATAATAAATGATTTGGAAAGAGTTGGGATGAAAAATTCCACATTGAAAAGATAAAAAAAAATTTTTATTGATATAAACTAGTTATGAACTAGAATTATAATCCAATATTTTTAAATAAATAAGTTGGATTGGAAATGGTTTTAAAAATAACCAGAATTTCCAATATATGAATTGGAATGGATTTGAATCGAAATTGTCTTCGGAATATTTCGATATTGGATTCCGTGATTATGCGGACATTGTGGAGGAATTTGGAAGATATATATATCGTTATTCCAATACGATATTTGTTGATTTCAGAATTTGATATTGAATATAAGCCGATGTATTTTCTATTCAAAACCTTGTATTTAATGTCAAATGGGATTTTGGGTTTGTCGTGAACGATGTCTTCACTAACATTGTTCTTAAACCTAGTTGAGAAAAGATTAAATCTTTTTATTAAGATTTAATGAAGTTTACCAATTAATTAATATTTAATTAGAATTGAATTGAATTTTGGGTTTGTCGTGAATGGTATCTTTAATAATACTGTTCTTAAGCCCAATGGAGTTAAGAAAATTGGAAACTAACTGGAGATTAGTTAAGTTGAATGGTTTCCTGGGTATTGATCTGATGTTGGTTTCGGCCTTCAGGATTAATGCTTGGGAATTGTTCTCTTACTAATTGACGGTTAGAGACTGATGGAATGTGATTTTGGGTTTATCGTGAACCGTGTTTTAAATGACATTGGTTCTTTAACCCAGTTAAAGATAATATTAATTTCTTAGCTTTGAATAATATTAATATTGATTTTTGGGAAGATTAAAACTAAGTGGAGTTTTAATGAATCTTAAATTAGATTGAAATGAGAATGTGATCATTTAAACTATCAAATTCGGGAAATAATCGAGAACGGAGTATCACCAGTTTTGCTCCGAGTGATAGTTAAGTCTTTTATTAGATTTAAAGGTGAAATGGTAATTAATATTTACTGATAAGACTGTGGTGTTAGATATGGAGTATTACCAGTTTTGCCCCGTGGGATGAATAGGTTGGTATTGGGAAATATAATAAATGTTACTTCGGTAAGGTTCACTAATCCCGTCTAGTTTGGAAAACCTTAATATGGTTTGAAATTGTGAAAAGAATATTTGAATAAAAGAATATTCTGGATTGGAATGAGGCGTATGTTGTGTTTGTGTAACACTTGTTTATAAAATACGTGAATTATTCGGAAAGACCAGTTTTATCCCATTCTGAATAACTGATACGACGATAAGTCGAAGATGAAGACGACGGTTGAAGACCGGAGGTCTTCACATCGTTTGGATGATTACTAATGTCTTGATTGGGCTGTACACCCAAGACGAGGTAATAAGTGGTGATCGTCCAAATGTACTTGGAGATCAACGGATATGCGAGGTCCTCTCTCCTGTACTGGACATATGGGACGAGGAATAAGGTGCCTTCGGTTTCGTTCAAACCCAGAATGAACTTGTAAATTGACTGTGTGTCTAACATTGGATTTTATTCTATGCTGATTGTTCTCTATTAAATATACATCTGCCTGGTGAAGGAGAATTTATTCTCTTACTTCACCCTTCTCAGAGACGTACGAGATCAGAGGTTGTATATTGATAGACATTAGTCGCACAGCGTGAATTGCCTGTGTGGAATGCCTGAGTGGCAAATAATCAAGGCTTCTGTTAAAAAGCAGAGTCTTGTGGTTAATGATCAAAGCATAACTTTAATATAGCGCTACTTTGTGTATAGCGTTAATTCGTGAGCCCCACACCTTGGGGTGACCCAGAAACAGGAGAGGATCCAGGGAGGACATGCGTTTCCTTCTAGCTAGAGGTGGTGTCAGCGTTTTGCAAGCCCTGACATTAGTATTATTTTTACCTATGTGGTTTTTGGAATGCGAGGTGCCTCAGATATATCGGTCACTACGGTGCCGATGGATGGTTTGGTCGGTATATGACCACTTTACGCCCCATAGGGCGGGGAGACGCATTATTCAGGGATTTTTAATCAACTTCGTGTGGACCGGCCCTGTGGCTTCTCGGTGCAGTTGCATCTGTTCCTGAGACATGGGCTAGATTGTCTCAAAGCGGTAAGGACGATCCCTTGCCTTGGTTCACAGACGGAAATCCAACTTCCAATACGGCATTGTTTGGTTTTAGTTGTAAACCTATATATGGCGACATAGTGGGATGGGGCGCTCATGCCGCCTATGATTGATACATTCATATATGAAGTTTTTTTCTTCACATATAGTAGTAATGAAAGATGAACTTTAATGTACCAAGCATTCTTTGGCTATTATAAGGTAAAACCCTATCCTCCGGCTTGTGTTGCATTGTATGATGGGACCTGGGTCTTATAATAGCTTCATTTTTCTTTAATTAGCATTGCGCTGTTTGTTTTATGCACTGGTATTCTTAGGAGGAAACCCGTTCCGTGTTATACGACGTTGTCCCTTGATTTACCTAATTTTAAAATTAAGATTAATAACTTTTTTAGTTCTCACACCAGTCACATGACTGACTTGGAGTTTATTGTTTTAACCTAAACTCTGGGTGCCCCTATTTTCCACACGGGAAGCTAGTAGTTTTGGTTTTGCAGATTTATATTCACAGGATCCTAGTTTACAGCTGGAATGATATTCGGAAAGCTTTGTATCCGTTTATCTCTTTCAGTTGTGTTATGTATTATTTTCCGCTGCTATGTAATGCAATTTGTAAATCTCTGATATTTATCATGTGTATATTATTTTTTCATACTCTGTATATTCTTGTATTCTGATGTAAATTGTTGTAATAAGCAATGAAATGTTCTTCTGTTTGTGTTCTGATTTGTCGTTTTCTCAATTCAATTCGAGCTTTCCTTTACGGGGAAGTTTGGGTCGTTTCATTTTCTCTTCGTTTCTTCTTCGTTTGTTTCGCTGGAATTATTTTATTAGTGTTGGAATTACTTCTTATATATACCCTTTCCCTGAATATTAAAATCTGAAAAGTCTTAGATGTTGCTCAGCAATTTTTTTACTTATCAATGACGTTTTGACAGATATAGTGGAGTAGGCGAAAAGAATTATTTTAATTATTAAAAACTTGGTCTACGTTTTGTTTACTACCAGGTCGTTCAACTAAGTCGATAGGCTATGTTGACTGTGTCAATAAGGTTGAAGCCATCGTCACTATCGATAAGCACTTGATGCTTGAAATATCATAAAATATGATATAGAAAGTATTCAGGCTTGTCATATTGTCACCGAGCTTGTTGAAGGGATCCTTGTCGCTGTATTTACTTGTGTTTTAGAATCAACCCTCTAGTAAGGCTTATAGCCTTCGTACATGGCCTTGATGTTGTTGTACCTAGTCGATAAGACTATCTTCTTATTTAATGTAATGGGTTTACCACCTTTAGTGTTTGAAAGGTCATAAGGCTTATCTCCTATATACCTTGTTAACTGTGTTGATAAAGTTTATTGTCTAAACTTGACTTGTAAAGCCTAAGGTTTGTGCCTCTAACCTTGTCTTCGTAGATGTGGTTGACATGGTTTATTTTCGAAAATTGTTTTCAATTGAGGATTATTATCTCTATCCTTGTCATCACAGTTATGGTTGACAAGGCCTATCTCTAACTTAATTCCAAACCTATCTCTAACTTAATTCCAATCCGTTTTCCAAACTACCAAGGGATTATTACCTCTATCTTGATTATTACAATTATAGTCGATAATGTTGGTTTTCAACTTGTTTTCAAATCTTCGAGGTTATCGCCTCTAAAAACTTCTTATTATCGTCTATGTTGACAAGTCTTGTTTAAAACTGTTTTCTAAAATACTTATGGGCAACATCTTTATTCCTTGAAATCATTATTTTGTTCGACAAGGTATGTTTTTAAACTAATATTTTGTAGTTATCACCTCTATAGCTAGTCAATGTAGACTGTGTGGATAATATATAGTTTCTAAAATTGGTTCTACAATAACTTGAGGCTATAACCTCTGTAGCATGTCGCCATCAATCATGTCGACAAGATTATTTTAATATATATAAGTAACTAACCTATGGTTGTTGTCGGTAGGTTCTTACCTATCATGTTGTACATTTAATGGATTCCACACTTAGATAAAGAGTCAAGAGAAGGATAGGTGCAACAAGGGTGTCACACCTGTTGTTTCTTACTGCATTTTCAATAGAGAATCACAATACCACTTATATACTTTATCAACCAAGTCGATAAGCTTGACATATATACTTTAAATTGGTAGATAACCATATTGTTGTTGCAAAGTTAATGGGGGTTCCATTATTGAACAATGTTATATGTATTGCTTGTATGTAATTATATATGTTTTTAGGATCAAGCACTAATGGAAAATTAAATAGTCAAGGATCGAATGGGGATACCAATAAAATTAAATACTCTTCGGGAACAAAATTTAATTGTACTCACATATTCATAGTCATATTATGGAAAAGACTATGGTAAGTGTGTGGTGGATAGCCTACGTTATTTCTATCTTTAAGGTTCATAGTCACTTTATAGATAACACTTCCTGGTGTGTGATGGGAAATCTACATCCATAAAAATATCTAAATACCACGGAGATGGGTAATCTAGTTGATAATAATATTTAGGGTAATATGCTGGGTAATCATATGGTTTTAAGATAGGAAGTCACTAGAATTCGATGGGGATTCACTTATGCATAAACAAGTAGATAATTGTAGACAAGTGCATAACTTGTACGTTTGTTAGTTAATAACCATCAAGATATTTAGTCAGGAAAATGGAGATGGAGAATCCACTGTATGATGTATGTTGCACAACTTCATTATTATTAGTATCATTATCATTATTATGGTCTAACCATTGAGATTGCAGGGGCACATGATTGATTACTTTATATCAAGAAACTAGTGAGGGGAAACCCGTTCCCCTTGGCAGCATTATTTCATTAGATACCCATTGGTTTTGGATATTAATTATTATTCATACCAATCTATTGACTAACCTGAAGTTTTTTTCCTCTTAAACTCCCAGGTACTCGTTTGAATAGACCAAGAGTTAAGGTTTTTAGTTTTTTTTTCAATGAATAAGCTTCTGAATATGCGCATGAGGTATTTAGTTATTATAAGATTATTTCGCTATATGTTTAACCTTTTAGGGTGTATGAAAAGGAAATTTTGTTTATTTCTTATACTTTGACCAACCAATGGGAATTTTCACATGTAGCTCTTGGAGTTACATTTTGTAATAATTATATTTTGATTTGAACGTGTGATGACCCCAAACTCCCATTCCACGGTGGCAAGGGTAATCTTTGGAATATAACACATAAACAAATAACAGCAGAACAAAAATATATAATTACACCAGATAATGTACATCAAATTACACTGGAAATAATCATCATCAGAGTTACACAGTATAACAGGATCATACTTAGTACAAAATACAGTTTCAGCTTTATATAAAATGTCTACAGCGGAATCAAATATAATATACATAACAAGAGCTGAACAACATAATAGAAGTGATAGAATCCAGCTTCAGATCCACAGCTATCCAGAGAGAGCCTGCCAAAACCTGAATACAAGGCTGCCCGTGTATAAAATAGGGCACTTGAGTTTGCAAGTGAAACAAACTACGAGTCAGTCATGGGACTGGTAAAAGAAATCTACTTAACTTATTTTACGATAAGGTCAATCACAGGACCATGCCGCTAATGCGGAACGGGTTTACTCTATTGGATTTCCAGTGCTTAAAACAAGTAAATCATTTAAACATCACAATGCTTTTTACAAAAATGAAGCCATTATAAGATTCAGGTCCCATCACACAATGCAACGCAAGCCGGAGGATAGAGTTTTACCTTATAATGACCAAAATATGCTTGATACGTATAAAACAAAAGAATTTGATATTATTACTAGTGTTTATATGTTTCAAAAACAATTTCAATCATAGAAGGCGTGGGTACCATATATCATGTCGCCATATATAGGTTTACAATCAAAACCGCGCAATGTCGTATTTGGAAATTGGACTTCCGTCATGAACCAAGGCAAGGGATCGTCCTTACTGCTTCGAGATGCTCTAGCCCGTGTCTCAGGCAAGTACTCATTAAAGCCTTGGATCGTCAAGGCTGGTCCACAGGAGTGGATTAAAATGCCTGAACACTGCGTTTCCCCGCCCTATGGGGCGTCAAATTGGCCGGCATATCTACCAAACCATCCACCGGCTCCGCAGAGACCGATATAACCGAGGCGCCTCGCTATCCATCATTCACATAAGTAAAACGTCCAGGCATGTAAAACCCAGACACTAATCCTAACTAGAAGAAAACACATGTCCTCCCTGAAGTCCTCTCCCGTTTCTGGTTCATACCTGGATGTGAGGCCCGCGAATTAACGCTATACAAAAAGCTATGCTATTTAAAGTCGTGCTTTGATCATCAACCACAAGGCTCTGCTTTTCTACAAAACCCTTGATCACTGCTTCTTTGCATGCCACGTCAAGCTACAACATCAGACACACATCCATTTACAAGTCCGTTCTGGGTCTGAACGAAACCGAAGGCACCTTATTCCTCGTCCCATATGTCCAATACAGGAGAGAGGCCCTCGCACATCTGAACTATCAACAAGTACATCCGGTCAACCACCACTATAACCCCTTCAGGGAAGCAACTCCCATCAAAGGCATCAATAGCCATCCATTCGATGTAAAGATCATCGGTCTTGCACCGTCGGCATATCCTCGACTTCTAATCGTCGACCAATTATTTTAAATGAGAATTAACTCGGCCTTTTCAAATAATTCACCTATATATAGAATTTTAAATCAATTATGTCTATGGTTAAATTATTTGACACCCATAATTCAGTTCGTTAATATAATTTTCATGTCAAACACACTTAACCATCAAATATCCAATAAACCAAGTAAATTCGGTTTATTTCCATTCCATACAGTTTATAATATTTTATAACGCTTTATCGCTATTTTTATTTATTTAAAATTAGCCCATTTATTTAAACGATGCTTCAGGCCATAACGCGGCCATGCGCTGTTTTTCTTTAGATTTGATTTACACATATATGAAAATCTAACCATTGGATCTTTACAAATTTTATATCACTGGAAAGATCTTTTCAAAGCGAACCCAACGGTTCCAGTTTTGGGAAAATCCGACGGCCGGTGTAATGTCTCGCATTTTTAGCGATATAATAATTAATTAATTTAATTATATAAATAGTGATTTAGAGAATTAAATGGTTGTTTAATTAAATAATATTGAATATGTAATTAATTTAAATAATAGAATAATATATTTAATTCTGAAATAATTAGAATTAGCTGAAATGGCAATATTGTGTGAATTAGGCAATTCAAAATATATAATTCAGTTTAGAATTGAATTACGACAACGAATATATTTAATTGATCATGGTTGAACGTATAAATTTTATTATAATTATAATCAAGCCCGTAATGGCGCGACAGTTCGTAATTTGGCAATTCGAGCTTTAAACGAATATACAAAATCCGTTTTAAATCGGATTTCTGTGAAACAAGAAACGTTCGGAGCTGGTGAAGTATATTTTTCTAATGGAAGAGAAAAATCTAGATTTCATTGTGTAGATTTTTAGTTATGTCCAAATCAAAATTTCGAAAAGTCACTATGGAATTTCTTTATAATTTATAACGATTTATTTATATTATAAATGAATTTTCAATATAAATTGAATATCGATATAACTGGGAATTATGGAATATCGAGTTATAAATCCAATTGGAGCTGTATGATATTCTACTATGAATATATACGATAATATTTATTTATAAATATTAAATTTAATTATTTTTAAATATATTTATATTTAAATAGGGGTTATTCAAAGCTTTAAAAATAGCCAGTCTTGCAAACGACCTCCATTTTTGATGAAACTAATTTTGTTGGATCCGTAATATTAAATTATTGCTAGATTTCAATTTTCGTGATTTTTGGGATCAGTATGTGGTCGTACGGGATTTTAGTGTGAAAAACAGTCAGTATCTTGATGGTTAAAAATACGTTGTGTGAGCAAACGGAGTCGGAATTCGACGAAACCAGTTTCGTTGGGTGCGTAATGTCGAATTGTAGCTGCATGTCCAGTTTCGTGATTTTTGGGTATCGTATGTGATTATAGGAATTTTTATTCAACAAATACACATAGCGATTACTTAAAATAAAATAAAATAATCAATATAAAAATATTATAACTTTTCTATAAATACAGTTTAACTCCCCTTAACCCTAGTTCAATTTCATTCCCTGGTCAAAAGCTTCTTGGCCGCCACCGAAAATACTTTAACAGTAAAAAATAGAGTTTGAAATTTAATATAAATTCAGACAAAAATCCATAAATCCAAATACAAGCATATATGGATTCAACAAGGAAGGAGCTTC
This sequence comes from Allium sativum, assembly GCA_030737875.1. Lineage (NCBI taxonomy): Eukaryota > Viridiplantae > Streptophyta > Magnoliopsida > Asparagales > Amaryllidaceae > Allium > Allium sativum. The sequence continues at coordinate 789,413,504 of CM060919.1, read as the reverse complement.
GTTTCTACATGATTTCTACAAGGAGCGATTCATGTTTGGTGGTACCTGGGTTCGATAGCTGAACTTAGGGTTTCCGATATAGGAATTTTGGGGCATCGATCTAGTTTTCGAGGCCATATTCGAGTTTTCAAGGTGATTTAGCGCGTGTTGGTGAAGTTTCATAGATTTCCGCATCAAAATTGTTCGATCCTGTATTGTTTATCGCGAGTGCTAGCTGAAGTTCGAAGGCGGAAAGGGCCATGCGAGTTTGACTTAATGGAGATGGTGTTGATGAGGTCGGAACAAGGAGTAGGATGGTGGTATCCGTTGATTGAACGGTGGGTTGAAGGGGAAGTTAGGAGGAGAGAGGGTGGCGCTGTAATGGATTGGAGTTGCAACATTTACTATGTGGAGAAACTATTCGGTGAAAGAAGTAGTTTTGGAGCGGATGTTTATTGTAGGATGGGCCAAGAGAATAAAGAGTGGGTGAGGCCAAATTCTAATTAAAATTTAGTTTAATTTAATTAAAAATATATGGAAACTTTTAAATGATATATCTCACTCATATGAAGTCAGAATTGCGAACGATTTGATCTATTAGGATCGTAGGGACGAGGATGTAATAACCCGGAAATGCGAGCCAATTTAAAAATTTTATTTTGGCAATTTTGATGAATTTTGAATATTTAAAATGAATTATTTTAAATAATAGCAACGAGAAATTTATTTTGAATAGAATTTGAACATATATATTTATATAGATCGTCGTTAGAATATAAATATTTATTTTTAATTATAAAAGGAATTGAAAATGGCGCGGTAGTTCGATAATTCGATTTCAAAATTTAAATGAATGTACCGGGTGCAAAATAAACCGGATTTTAGTGGAACCAAAAATATTTGAATCTAATTGAGAATATCTTTACAACGAATCCGAAAAATTGAAATTTCATAGCGGGAATCAAAAGATATGTCCAATTGAAATTTCAGAATAGTCGCTATGGAATTCAGGCCCTTAAAAATGGAAATTTTGCAAACAACCTCGGATTTTGACGAAACCACTGTTGTTGGATCCGTGATGTCAAATTTTTGCTAGATTCCAATTTTCATAATTTTTCGAATCAATATGTGGGCGTGGCAAAGGAAAACACGTTTGACCAGTTTTAGTTGATTTTAATCGACTAGAATATGGCCATTTTTCAAACGGTCTCAGAATTTGACGAAATTAGTTTTGTTACGACCGTATCGTCAATACGAAGCTAGAAAATATTTTTGGGAATTTTTAGAGTTCGTACGTGGCCCCGGTAAATTAAAATGTGCATTCAAATTGAATGTGTACTGATTTATATTTTAATTTTAGCGAAAACTGATCGAAACGATTGAATCAGCTTACCATACATATCCCATTGTTCGGAATGGGGGTAAATAGCTAGGGGCGACAGTCGTTGGGTCTCGTTTGGAGTTCAAACGTAAAGTCAACTTGTATGGAATAGAATAATATTAAATTATATATATATATATATATATATTTTAAAACGTTATAAACATACTTTGTTTTAAAAGTATAGATAGCAGGGTTTATAAATATATTGGGTATTGTTTCAAAAATGTGATTTTTAAAATAAATGGCATTGGTTTTGAAAATAAAGTAGCGATAAAAAAAATTTGATTTTTATATATATGAAGTGAAGTTAAAAATTCGATTTTTATATATGAAGTGAAGTTAAAAATTCGATTTTTATATATGAAGTGAAGTTAAAAATTCGATTTTTATATATATGAAGTAAAGATAAAAAATTCGATTTTTATATATAAGAAGTGAAGATAAAAAAAATTCGATCTTTTCATATATGTAGAGAACATAAAAATGTGATTTTTAATAATCGACTGCGTGATACAGATTACAATGGTACTGTCGGAAAACAAATCTGAATTCAAACCGTTCAGAAAGGAAATGGCGGAGTGGAACCCCAAGGTGAGAACTTCTCACTTTTAATTTAATTTTCTAGTTAAATATATACTAGGATGCAGACGGTGTTTAGTAGCACCCGACACCCGTCGTCCATAGACCATGGACGGCTTGTTTGTTTGTTTGATTTTGATGTGTAGTTGATTGTGTGATATGGATTGAAATAAAAATATTTTTATAGTTAAAAATAGAATTTTTAACGTGTATATGAAATGAAATAAATTAATATAAACAAATCGAACGATTTGTTTATATACACACATTTGAATGAAATTGATTGGGATGATAAATTTTACACATCGCCCAACTGCACAAATAAAATCAGTGTTTGATTATTTGAAACCCCACACGGGTATTGGGATGATATATGACATACACTAATCCCAATAATTAGTTGTATGTTGATCGATTGATTGACAGACTGTTATGAGCGTTAAATATTTATATTTGATGCTTATACAGTGTAGAATGCGCTTTGGATGATGGTTGATTATTGGTCATTGTTGATATATACATGCGTTGTATGGAAATCCATAGAAATAAAATCTATGGTAATTGATTGGGCCTCATTCCATTTTTGAAATAGAATATTTGAAGAGAAATATTTGAATAAAATATTTGAGAAGAAATATTTGAAACGAAATATTTGAATAGAATATTCAAAATAGAAATATATAAAGCCGTGTTGATTAGATATGCGCTATTTTGACGCGAACGATATTTATATCGACTATATTCGTTTTTATAATGAATATTGAAAAATGATTTCAAAATCGAATATTTTGAAATGAAATTTGAATTAAATTGAAAAGAATAGAAATTCGAATTAAACTAAATAGAATTGGAATTCAAATTAATCTGAATAGAATTGAAATTCGAATTAGACTGAAATAGAATTGAAATCGTTTTGAATTGAATTTAAAACGTATTGAAATTGAACTGAAATCTATTTGAATTGAAACCGATTTGAATTGAAATTGATTTGAATTGAAATTTATTTGAAAAGAAATTAAAACGAATTTATATTGAAAAAATCAATCTTGATTTGAATTTGAAAAGGAAGCTGAAATCATTTTGAAAACAAATTTAAAATGATTTATAAAATACATTTTGGAAAGGAAATCGATGAAATATATAATATATATATATATATATTATATATATATATATATATATATATATATAATGGCCTGAATAGAACGCGCCGCGCCGCAGCAGTTCGCGAATTTCGACCATTGACTTCGAATGGATATTACGGGAGATCCGACCGTCGGATTCTCCTAACACCGGAACCGTTGGGTTCATATCGAAAAGAGCTTTCCAATGAATATTAGAAATTTGAGATCTAATGGTTGGATTTGGAATTATGTCCAAATCAAATTTGGAAAAGGTCGATGTAAGTGCAGTTCGAGGGCCGTTGATGGAAATCGACTATACGGGCCTTGATAAAATTAATAAAAATATTAATAATTAGTGTAAAATCATAAGAAACGATTTGTGAAGAATTGGGATGAAAAACTCCATATTTGAAAAGACAAAAGTAGATTTTTTTCGAAATGAACTTGTTTTGAACTAGAATAATTATTTATTTATTTTTAAAATAAATAAATTGGATTTGAAATGGTTTTGAAAATAACCAGAATTTCCAATAATTGAATTGGAATGGATTTGAATCGAAATTGTCTTCGGAATATTTCGATGTTGGATTTCGTGATGATACAGATATTGTAATGAGAATTTGAAAGATATATTAATATCGTTATTTCCAATACCATATTTGTTGGTCGTAGAATTTGATATTGAATATAAGCCGGCATATTTTCTATTCAGAGCCTTGTATTTAATATCAAATGGGATTTGGGTTTGTCGTGAATGGTGTCTTCATTAACACTATTCTTAAGCCCAGTTGAGGAAAAAGATTAAATCTTTTTATTTAGATTTAATGAAGTGCACCAATTAAATAATATTTAATTGGAATTGAATTGGTATTGATTTTTGGGTTTATCGTGAACCGTGTTTTAAATGACACTGATTCTTTAACCCAGTCAAAGATTAAAACTAAGTGGAGTTTTAAGGAATCTTTAATTAGATTGAAAAGATCGAGAATGGAGTATCACCAGTTTTGCTCCAGGCGATAGTTAAATATTTAATTAGATTTGAACGTGAAATGGTAATTGAATTTACCGATAACACCGTGGTGTTAGATATGAAGTATTACCAGTTTTACTTCATGGGATGAATAGGTTGGGATTGGGAAATTGAAACAAATGATTACTTCGTTAAGGTTCGTTAATCCAGAGTAATTTGAAGTGATATTCAAAGGAAGATTAAAGAATAAATTTAAAAGAATTTATCTTTGATAAAATTAATGGGAACCTTTCCTAAAGAATGTGAAATTTAAAACTAACTGTAGGTTATCTAAGAAGAATGGCTTCCTGGGTATTGATCTGATGTTGGTTTCGGCCTTCGAGGTTAATGTTTGGGGAATTATTCTCTTGCTAATTTGCTGTTAGTGGCTGATGAATTGGAATGAGGCGTATGTTGTGTTTGTGTAACACTTGTTTATTATATACGCGAGTTATTCAGAAAGACTGGGTTTATCCCATTTTGAATAACTGATTCGACGATTAGTCGAAGATGAAGATGGTGGTTGAAGACCGGAGGTCTTCACGTCATTTGGATAATTACCGATGATCTTGATTGGGTCGTACACCCAAGAGGAGGGAATCAGTTGGTGATCGTCTAGACGTACTTGGAGATCGATGGATATGCGGGGTACTAGGTGCCTCCGGTTTCGTTCAGACCCAGAACGGACTTGTAAATGGAATGTGTGTCGGACATTGGATATCATTCTGTGTGATTGATAGATATCGGTTGCATGGAGGGGTTTGCCTGTGTGGCATGCTAAGATGCAAATGATCAAGGCTTCTGTTGAAAAGCAAAGTCTTGTGGTTGATGATCAAAGCACAGCCTATGTGGCACAGCTTTGTGTAGCGTTAATTCGCGAGCCTCACACCCTGGTTGTGAACCAGGAATAGGAGAGCACTTCAGGGAGGGTATGCGTTTCCTTCTAGATAGAAGTGGCGTCAGTGGTTTTACACGCCCTGACGAGTTTGACTTATGTGGTTGTTGCTGTTATGAGGCGCCTCGGATATATCGGTGACTATGTGAAGCCGATGGAGTCATTCGTTGGCTCATTTATGCCCCCAAAGGGCAGGGAAACGCAGTGTTCAGACATTTTAATCCACATCGGTGGACCGGCCCTGACGATCCAAGGGCTCACCTGTGTCTGGGTCCTGAGACATGGGCTAGATTGTCTCGAATCGGTAGAGGACGATCCCTGGCCTCGGTTCACAGACAGAAATCCAATTTCCAAATACGTGAATTGCGGTTTTGATTATAGAGCCAAGTAGGGCGACATGATATATGGTACCCATGCCGCCTATAATTAATATTTATGATTGAAATTGTTTTGACACTATACACTTATAATAGTATCAAAAGATGATTTAGCGTATCAAGCATTCTTTGGCTATTATAAGGTAAAACCCTATCCTCTGGTTTGTGTTGCATTGTGTGATGGGACTTGGGTCTTATAATAGCTTCATTGTTATTTATTTAGCATTGCGCTGTTTGTTTTATGCACTGGTACTCTTGGGAGGAAACCCATTCCATGTTATATGGCGTGGTCCCTTGATTTACCTAACTTTAAAAATAAAGATTTATAACTGTTTTAGTTCCCACACTAGTCACATGACTGACCTGGAGTTTATTGTTTTAACCTAAACTCTGGGTGCCCCTCTTTTCGACACGGGCAACTAGTAGTTTTGGTTTTGCAGATTTATATTCACAGGATCCTGATTTACAGCTGGAACGATACTCGGAAAGCTTTGTATCCGTGTATTACTTCTAGTTGTGTATTGTATTATTTTCCACTGCTATGTAATGTATTGTAATCTCTGATATTCTTTGTTGTATAATAATTATTCATACTCTGTATATTCTTGTATTTTGATGGAATTGTTGTAATTAACAATGAAATGTTCTTCTGTCTGGGTTCTAATTTGTCGTGTTCTCAAACAATCAGGCGTTTCGTACGGTCTTAGTCGGTTTAGCGACTTATTCGGATCGAGCGAAATTCCTGGTCGTTACATCGTGGTATCAGAGCTTTGGTTTACAAAGCTCAGAGAACAAGACACATTAGAACCATACGAAAGAATTCATCAGATATTGGACTAGTAATATCCAATGAGAATGACTCGTTAGAGATAGGATCAGTAATATCCTAGAACGAGTGTAAAGAGTGTTGTTTTGAAAAATAAAATTGAAAACAAGTTTTGTTTTGAAAATTTAATTCAATTATTCGTATTTGAATATTTATTTATATTGATTTGGACTATCGGGTATATAGAGATTTTAATATACGTCTGATCCACGTGTATTGAAAGCCTCCAATATACTGGATGGATATAGAATCACACTTTAGTCGCCTGAAGATGACACTGATGATAGCAGCTGCATCATCAGTGGATATATGTTATAGTGATGTAAGTGAGATTTCTATATATTCCCATTAGACTGGTGTGAGAACCAAAGCTAGATAGGTTTATTGTTGTAATTTGGCATCAAAAACATGATTTTCGGTATATATATCAAAATTATGAATTTGAAATGATAATCATCTAATTGATTGATTGTTGTGTTGTTTGATTATTGGTTTGGTATTTTCAACCATTTATGCCTAATTGAACCGAATAATGAATTGTATTGAAAATGATTACAAATGCATGCATATAAATGTACTTACATTGAACAGGTCATAGCAAGGAGGCTAGAGCAGAGAATAAAATTGTTTGCCCGACAAATAGGTACATGTTTACCATAATTTACTGTTTTGTTTGGGTGATGATGATTTTATGAGCCGATTGGCTTTTCCTTTTTCTTTTGGATTGAGGAGGGCCATGGGGGGCTATATGAAATATCCCGAAGTCCCCGGTGCAGGGGAGGTTGTGGCGAAATTTTTCGAAAATTTAGGGTGTTAGCCAAATTTTTGAAAAATTTGAAAGGTTCTTAGAAACTGAAAAGTTGAAGAACTTAAGCCATAAAGAAAATAGTGAAAGTTGAGTTGGTTTGTAAAACAACTTTCGGCTTCGTTCCTTTTCGGGGATGAAAAGTTTTAAGTGGGGAGATTGTAATAACCCGGAAATGCGAGCCAATTTAAAATTTTTATTTTAGCAATTTTGATGAATTTTGAATATTTAAAATGAATTATTTTAAATAATAGCAACGAGAAATTTATTTTGAATAGAATTTGAACGTATATATTTATATAGATCGTCGTTAGAATATAAATATTTATTTTTAACTATAAAAGGAATTGAAAATGGTGCGGTAGTTCGATAATTCGATTTCAAAATTCAAATGAATGTACCATGTGCAAAATAAACCGGATTTTAGTGAAACCAAAAATATTTGAATCTAATTGAGAATATCTTTACAAAGAATCCAAAAAATTGAAATTTCATAGCGGGAATCAAAAGATATGTCCAGTTGAAATTTCAGAATAGTCGCTATGGAATTCAGGCCCTTAAAAATGAAAATTTTGCAAACGACCTCGAATTTGGACGAAACCACTTTTGTTGGATCCGTGATGTCAAATTTTTGCTAGATTCCAATTTTCATAATTTTTCTAATCAATATGTGGGCGTGGCAAAGGAAAACGCGTTTGACTAGTTTCAGTTGATTTTAATCGACTAGAAAATGTCCATTTTTCAAACGGTCTCAGAATTTGACGAAATAAGTTTTGTTAGGACCGTACTGTCAATACGAAGCTAGTAAATATTTTTCGGGAATTTTTAGAATCCGTACATGGCCTCGGTAAATTAAAATGTGCGTTCAAATTGAATATGTACTGATTTGTATTTTAATTTTAGCGAAAACTGATCGAAACGATCGAATCAGCTTACCATACATATCCCATTGTGTTCAGAATGGAGGTAATTAGCTAGGGGCGACAGTCGTTGGGTCTCGTTTGGAGTTCAAACGTAAAGTCAACTGGTATGGAATAGAATAATATTAAATTATATATATATATATATATATTAAAACGTTATAAACCTAATTCACTTTTCCATATCAGAACGAAAAATCGATTTCCCAAATCGAGATGGCAGCCGATGCCATCATCGTCGAACGCTCCCTCCACTCCACCCTCCGACTCCGCCGCCCACCGTCGTACTCCACCTCGACGACGACCAACCCTGCTTCTCCCCTCAACCACACGCAACAACCTTGGGCCCCAATCGAACCTTAAGCGCGAGTTCCAGAGCGTCGCCACCCAGCAGCAACCACCGCCGCGCAGAGCGCCACTTCACACGCGATTTCAGGGGAGATGGCGCCGTCGAGCCGGCGGTCGTTCAAGGCGTAGAAGGGAGGCGCTGCGCCGCTTCGTGGGAGGTCCTCTGATCTTGCTCGGGTGAAGTACGAAGGCGGCGCAATCGGATGGAAGAAGTCGACATCGAGGGTTCCTTTCCTGGAGCAGAATTAGACGGTGAAGAAAGGGTTTGAAGGCGTCTGGGGCATATACAGACAATGAAGAAAGGTTTAAAAACTTATTTATTTTCAGTTCTAATTTCATTTTAACAGTTCAAATAAAATTAGTTTATAAATAGAAAATAGCATTATTTTCAAAGTAAAATAGCATTATTTTCAAATGAATTTGCTTTGTTTTAAAAATACAACCATGCTTTGTTTTAAAAATATAATCATGCTTTGTTTTAACAATATAACCATGCTTTGTTTTAAAAATATAATCATGCTTTGTTTTAAAAATATAACCTAGCTTTGTTTTAAAAATATAATCATGCTTTGTTTTAAAAATATAACCATACTTTGTTTTAAAAATATAAACATACTTTGTTTTAAAAGTATAAATAGCAGGGTTTATAAATATATTTGGTATTGTTTCAAAAATGTGATTTTTAAATAAATGGCATTGGTTTTGAAAATAAAGTAGCGATAAAAAAAATCGATTTTTATATATATGAAGTGAAGTTAAAAATTTGATTTTTATATATGAAGTGAAGTTAAAAATTCGATTTTTATATATGAAGTGAAGTTAAAAATTCGATTTTTATATATATGAAGTGAAGATAAAAAAATTCGATTTTTTATATATAAGAAGTGAAGATAATTTTTCTTTTGATCTTTTCATATATGTAGAGAACATAAAAATGTGATTTTTAATAATCGACTGCGTGATACAGATTGCACTGTCGGAAAACAAATCTGAATTCAAACCGTTCAGAAAGGAAATGGCAGACTGGAACCCCAAGGTGAGAACTTCTCACTTTTAATTTATTTTTCTAGTTAAAATATTTACTACGATGCAGACGGTGTTTAGTAGCACCCGACACCCGTCGTCTACAGACCATGGGCGGCTTGTTTGTTTGTTTGATTTTGATGTGTAGTTGATTGTGTGATATGGATTGAAATAAAAATATTTTTATAGTTAAAAATAGAATTTTTAACGTGTATATGAAATGAAATAAATTAATATAAACAAATCAAATGATTTGTTTATATACACACATTTGACTGAAATTGATTGGGATGATAAATTTTACACATCGCTCAACTGCACAAATAAAATCTGTGTTTGATTGTTTGAAACCCCCCACGGGTATTGGGATGATATATGACATACACTAATCCCAATAATTAGTTGTATGTCGATCGGTTGATTGACAGACTGTCATGAGCGTTAAATATTTATATTTGATGCTTATACAGTGTAGAATGCACTTTGGATGATGGTTGATTATTTGTCATTGTTGATATATACATGCGTTGTATGGAAATCCATAGAAATAAAATCTATGGTAATTGATTGGGCCTCATTCCAGTTTTGAAATAGAATATTCGAAGAGAAATATTTGAATAAAATATTTGAGAAGAAATATTTGAAACAAAATATTTGAATAGAATATTCAAAATAGAAATATATAAAGCTGTTTTGATTAGATATGTGCTATTTTGACGCGAACGATATTTATATCGATTGTATTCGTTTTTATAATGAATACTGAAAAATGATTTCAAAATCGAATAATTTGAATTGAAATTCGAATTAAATTGAAAATAATTGAAATTCGAATTAAACTCAATAGAATTGGAATTCGAATTAAACTGAATAGAATTTAAATTCGAATTAGATTGAAATAGAATTGAAATCGTTTTGAATTGAATTTAAAATGTATTGAAATTGAACTGAAATCAATTTGAATTGAAACCGATTTGAATTGAAATTGATTTGAATTGAAATTGATTTGAAATTAAATTAAAACGAATTTATATTGAAAAATTCAATCTTGATTTGAAATTGAAAAGGAAGTTGAAATCATTTTGAAAACAAATTTAAAACGATTTATAAAATACGTTTTGGAAAGGAAATCGACGAAATATATACAATATATATATATATTATATAATGGCCTAAATAGAACGCACCGCGGCAGTTCACGAATTTCGACCATTGACTTCGAATGGATATTATGGGAGATCCGACCGTTGGATTCTCCTGAAACTGGAACTGTTGGGTTCGTATCGAAAAGAGCTTTCCAATGAATATTAGAAATCTGAGATCTAACAGTTGGATTTGGAATTATGTCCAAATCAAATTTGGAAAAGGTCGTTGTAAGTGCAGTTCGAGTGCCGTTGATGGAAATGGACTGTACGGGCCTTGATAAAATTAATAAAAATATTAATAATTAGTGTAAAATCATAAGAAATGATTTGTGAAGAATTGGGATGAAAAACTCCATATTTGAAAAGATAAAAGTAGATTTTTATCGAAATGAACTAGTTTTGAACTAGAATAATAATTTATTTATTTTTAAAATAAATAAATTGGATTTGAAATGGTTTTGAAAATAACCAGAATTTCCAATAATTGAATTGGAACAGATTTGAATCGAAATTGTCTTCGGAATATTTTGATGTTGGATTTCGTGACGATACAGATATTGTTATGGGAATTTGAAAGATATATTAATATCGTTATTTCCAATACGATATTAGTTGGTTGTAGAATTTGATATTGAATATAAGCCAGTATATTTTCTATTCAGAGCCTTGTATTCAATATCAAATGGGATTTGGGTTTGTCGTGAATGGTGTCTTCATTAACACTGTTCTTAAGCACAGTTGAGGAAAAAGATTAAATATTTTTATTTAGATTTAATGAAGTGTACCAATTAAATAGTATTTAATTGGAATTGAATTGGTATTGATTTTTGGGTTTATCGTGAACTGTGTTTTAAATGACACTGATTCTTTAACCAAGTCAAAGATTAAAACTAAGTGGAGTTTTAATGTATCTTTAATTAGATTGAAAAGATCGAGAATGGAGTATCACCAGTTTTGCTCCAGGCGATAGTTAAATCTTTAATTTGATTTGAACGTGAAATGGTAATTGAATTTACCGATAACACCGTGGTGTTAGATATGAAGTATTACCAGTTTTACTTCATGGGATGAATAGGTTGGGATTGGGAAATTAAAACAAATGATTACTTCGGTAAGGTTCGTTAATCCAGAGTAGTTTGAAGTGATATTCAAAGGAAGATTAAAGAATAAATTTAAAAGAATTTATCTTTGATAAAATTAATGGGAACCTTTCCTAAAGAATGTGAAATTTAGAAACTAACTGTAGGTTAGCTAAGAAGAATGGCTTCCTGGGTATTGATCTGATGTTGGTTTCGGCCTTCGAGGTTAATGTTTGGGGAATTATTCTCTTGCTAATTTGCGGCTAGTGGCTGATGAATTGGAATGAGGCGTATGTTGTGTTTGTGTAACACTTGTTTATTATATACGCGAGTTATTCAGAAAGACCGGGTTTATCCCATTCTGAATAACTGATTCGACGATTAGTCAAAGATGAAGACGATGGTTGAAGACCGGAGGTCTTCACTTCGTTTGGATAATTACTGATGATCTTGATTGGCCCGTACACCCAAGAGGAGGGAATCAGTTGGTGATCGTCCAGACGTACTTGGAGATCGATAAATATGCGGGTACTAGGTGCCTCCGGTTTCGTTCAGACCCAGAACGGACTTGTAAATGGACTGTGTATCTGACATTGGATATCATTCTGTGTGATTGGTAGATATCGGTTGCATGGAGTGGTTTGCCTGTGTGGCATGCTAAGATGCAAATGATCAAGGCTTCTGTTGAAAAGCAGAGTCTTGTGGTTGATGATCAAAGCACAGCCTGTGTGGCACAGCTTTTTGTAGCGTTAATTCGCAAGCCTCACACCCCTGTTGTGAACCAGAAACGTGAGAGGACTTCAGGGAGGGCATGCGTTTCCTTCTAGATAAAAGTGGCGTCAGTGGTTTTACACGCCCTGACGAGTTTGACTTATGTGGTTGTTGCTGTTGCGAGGCGCCTCGGATATATCGGTGACTATGTGAAGCCGATGGAGTCATTCGTTGGCTCATTTACGCCCCAAAGGGCGCGGAAACGCAGTGTTCAGGCATTTTAATCCACATCGGTGGACCGGCCCTGACGATCCAAGGGCTCACCTGTGTCTGGGTCCTGAGACATGGGCTAGATTATCTCGAATCGGTAGAGGACGATTGTTGGCCTCGGTTCACAGACGGAAATCCAATTTCCAAATACGTGACTTGCAGTTTTGATTGTAGAGCCTGGTATGGCGACATGATATATGGTACCCATGCCGCCTATGATTAATATTTATGATTGAAATTGTTTTGACACTATACACTTATAATAGTATCAAAAGATGATTTAGCGTATCAAGCATTCTTTGGCTATTATAAGGTAAAACCCTATCCTCTGGTTTGTGTTGCATTGTGTGATGGGACCTGGGTCTTATAATAGCTTCATTGTTCTTTATTTAGCATTGTGTTGTTTGTTTTATGCACTGGTACTCTTGGGAGGAAACCCGTTCCGTGTTATACGGCGTGGTCCCTTGATTTACCTAACTTTAAAAATAAAGATTTATTACTGTTTTAGTTCTCACACCAGTCACATGACCGACCTGGAGTTTATTGTTTTAACCTAAACTCAGGGTACCCCTATTTTCGACACGAGCAGCTAGTAGTTTTGGTTTTGCAGATTTATATTCATAGGATCCTGATTTACAGCTGGAACGATACCCGGAAAGCTCTATATCCGTGTATTACTTCTAGTTGTGTATTGTATTATTTTCCACTGCTATGTAATGTATTGTAATCTCTGATTTTCTTTGTTGTATAATATTTATTCATAATTTGTATATTCTTATATTTTGATGGAATTGTTGTAATTAACAATGAAATGTTCTTCTGTTTGCGTTCCAATTTGTCGTGTTCTCAAACAATCAGGTGTTTCGTACGGTCTGAGTCGGTTTAGCGACTGATTCGGATCGAGCGAAATTCCTGGTCGTTACAGAGGACTTCGCAATGAAACTGACTAGGAGTAATTTGGAGCTCGTCCCAATTTATGGCAAAATAGAAACGCCTGACTGAATCTATTAAATGGTTATCACTGTCAAACGATTTCCGACCAATGTGAGTAAATCTCACTAACTCTGCTCAATTTATATTTTTATAAAATATTTTTATAATCTATAAATGATGGTTGATTGCTGTGTGTTGGCTGTTTGGTTGAACTGCTAGTTAATTGGTTGAAAATATAGATAACTATATATATATAAATCGTTAATCGAATATTAATTTTGTTTATTAGAATATTTCATATTCGTGTTATTCATGTGATTAACATCTTTGGATGCAGAGAAACAGGTCGGAGGGACCCAACTGTGTTCACTACACCATAATGGCCAATTGGTGACCCTTTTTTTTTCAATTGCCAACACTTATTTGTGTTGTAGGGTAGTCACCGTAATAAGCGTTGCTATATGAAAAAAGTGTTACCAAAAATACATAATTGTAATTTTTTTATTGCCAATGCTTATTTGTGTTTGTAAAGCTGGTTTCTGGGGGTAAAAAGGTAAACTAACGTCTGTAACCCTACTATCCATTTCTTCTTGCTTTGTTCAACGCTTCTACCAAAATCGGCCGCATAAATTAATATTCCAAATCCGACGATTCCAAAAGGAAAAAAAAAAGAAACTACGCAACATATGGCGATGATTGAAAACTTCAAATCCGTTCCTCTCTAATCGGGTTTTGGGGATCTTTCTTCGATTTGTGCTGGCATTCAATCGCATCGATTCAGGTATAAGTTTTGTTCGATTTTTTCTTTGTCGATTTGAGGTATAAATTACATTTATCTGGTTTTTATTGATTTCATAAAAAAATTTGTTGGATTTCTGCTTTGTCGATTTCGTTTATCTGGATTCTTTATTTTTTTTCCTGTTTTTTTCTTCCTGATTTTGATGTTGCGTTAAAGATTGTTACTTAAGCTTAGGTTTGTGATCTTACCTTCTTTGTTTCTCTTACTTTGCCTTACCGTTGCCTTAAATTACCCTATTTTTGGGCAGTTGAAGACTTAGGCCAAAATGCAAAGCATTTTGTTATTTAAAAAAAATTGAACGTAATTGCTTAACAGTGAATGAGAAGACGACTTTTTATCTTAATTAAGAAAAGAAGTAACTGATGCAATTCATGCTTTCGCCTACGCAGTTGAACAGTTGTGGGAAAAACGAAATTTTGAGAAGAGGCAGAGGTTAATGGCGAATAAAGATATGGATGTAATGTTGAGAAATATGGAGAGAGAAAAGCGGGAAATGCATACATCGATATCTTTTTCGTTACAAATGCAATGTTGTAGTTTATAGTGCATTATAATCGAACTAAAAGTCTGTCAGTTAGTGTACACAATGTGTTGGTTTCGAACAGAGTCTCATTTACTTCATATTTTAAATGCTTTAGCTGTTTACATAATGACATTGATTAATTTCTGCAGTGTATATTCTATTCGGCGAATTTATGATATCTTAAATACTCACTTGATAAAACAAACAGCAGAGGCCGATAAATTCATTTCCCCTCACAACCCTTCATGCACAAATGTAATTTAAGTTCGACTGAGCATGTTTACCTTCAGGATAGAATGATAAATGTGCCTCAGAACTTTCTTTTTGCTACCTTTTATATTCTTTATTAGAAAATTGTTATCATGTGCCATAGTTAAGCTTGATTAAATTACCCCAATGATCCTTCTGAATTTCTTCTTTTTTATGTTTGAAGGATCAAATAGGTATTTTAGACAAATAAATTTGTCCTTTAACACATTAGTGTCATCCTTAGCATGTGTCTATAGAGCATACTTTAAAAACACCCTTTTTATTATTTCTATGTTGTGGTTTCTGTACGATTTAATGGAACATTAAATCCTGCCTCGTTTATCTCCTGTTTTAAATGCTTTAACTGTGCACATTATGACATTAATTAATTTATGCATTGAGTCTTCTATTCTGTGTGGTTATGATGTTTTAATTACCCAATTGATAAAAGTAAATAGCAGAGGCTGATAAATTCATGTCAATGTCCTAAAGCTAAACTTAGTTGGCACGTCGCCTACCCAGCATTATGATTTATTGAATGCTTAATTAAAACAATGTCAGAATTTTGTTGAACCCATCAACATGCCTCTCTTTATATTTTGCATTCATCATTTTCTTTAATGTTTTTATCTAAATAGTTTACTTAACGAGGATCCTTAACACGTCTCATTAGTGCAATTCTAGGGTCAAGATTGACCATGTACATTTTCCTTTTTTTAATTGTTATGAATTAAAAACAAAGTTATTTTTTACCTTCTTATGTTATGTGTTTCTCAATTATATATGTTATTCAGGAAAACTCAGCTGTGCTTTCGGGTGCATCTTGGAGTTATGCAAGTTGATAGCGGCCACAATTAATTTGAGATCAAGTTTAGTTTCAGCAACACACTACAATTGCACATTGTGAGTGGCTATCATTTTTTTTAATCTTCAGTATGTTTGCCTTGCGTATGTGCTCTTCTTATATTCTAGTACCTAATAGAACGGATCATAAAAAAATTCTAGTTTTGGATGATCTACTGGACATTGCATGGGGAATTGTTTTTAATACTATCTTTTGGAGAAATGAGAGTAGCATTGTCATTATATTCCTACTCATCATTAGAGCCATATTTGAGTATAGAGTAGGTTGTTGTCTTTTTGTTAGTTCTGTTTTTTCTTTGCAGGTAGGATTTAGTTGTTATTAGAGTTGGATTTAGTTTTTGCTAGAGCCATATCAGTGTTGCTATGTTTTGGATGACTTGTAATATTTGCATGTTCTTTTAAATGCATCGAATTTTGCCTTCTTTTTTTAACCCTGCATGATTGGCTGTGATGCTCTATTTTGCATGCTTTTGTTGCGCCTCTTTTTATTTCCTTATCATGTATATGTTGAAGGAATGAGAAATGGTTATGATACTTTTAATAGCACCATGAATGTTTAGACAGTACTTTTTAGAAATGGTGAAAGTTTGATAAGGTTACACAGTTTGGGGTTAGGTAGTCTGCGAGGCCATTTTTCCGAAGGAAGCTATTGACTACATAAGTGTTGATGGCATTTAGGTGTAGTGATATATGGCTAAGTACTACTGCATTCATATTACTGAGCCTAAGACCCAGAATTTGGCGCTATACAGAATTACCAGTTGCTTTGCATAAAGAGAGCTGGTCTTAATTTTGTGGTTTCACAAATTCATGCCACAAGCGATATCACTATTCCTAAGGTGTTTTGGCTAGCTGACAAAGAGCTTGGACCCATTTTTCCATAGTTTTGTCATTCCTTTATAAGTTAGATGTGCATATATAATATTGAAATTTACATTGTTGTTTTTATCATTATAATTTCCTTTTAACTGTACTGTTAGCTAACGTTTTCATATTTGTCCATTATAGAGTTTCACTTACATGACAAAAGATGTAGAATAATAAAATGAAATTTCTTCCTCATTTTGCAAGGCATACAACGAAATATTGGCTTTGGGTCATCTCTTTTGACTAATTTATTCGCTTTAAAAATCAAAATGCTATCTTTTGGGAGAATTCAAATCTGAACGTTTTGACCAACATCCCTGAACAAACTAAATGCAACTTTTTATTTTTTAGCATCATCAGACTAAACTGAAATACTACTGATATGTCATTTTGATGGTTTTATTTTGACATTAATTTTCTTTTTGCGTTGTCAGATAAGGTGTACTTGCTCTGTATTTCAATATTTGACAAATGGCCAATAAACACCCTTGCTATTTTGGATTTATTTATTTGATAAAAAAACAATTACTAGTTTAGTATTAATGGCTTTATTCGGCGCAGTTTAACTGCGCCTTAGGCTCAGTAATAGTGAGCTGTTTGGCGCAGTTTAACTGAGCCGTCCGGCTCAGTAATATTGAGCCGTTTGGCGCGGTTTAACTGATTTTCTCCTCACACCAATGTAGTTGATTGATGCTAATATCGGACATTCTTAGTACTCTTGATACAAGTTTTAGGTTTATTAGTCCCATCAGTATCTGAATTTGTTCTTCCTGTGTTAAGTTCCTCTTTCTTATAAGCGTGGTGGATGAATGGTTAAACTTTAAACTACATCATCGTGGTGGATGAATGCTTATTTTGACATCCTGTTGTGGTTTAAACTTTAAACTACATCATCGTGGTGCTCCAAATCTATCAGTTAAACCTATGCTCAGTGGTCGCCGGTCCAGCAAAAGATGCGTAGGTAATCATAAATTGATGTTGTGTTTTGAAATGTATGGCATAAGTCACGAAATACTTGCTCGTGCAGCTCCCAAAACTGACCATCTAGTCCTTTCATTTTATTTCATTTCCTTTTGATATCCAACCCTTGCTCATTAGAGTTTCATCCTTTCCGATATCCAACCCTTGCTCATTAATATGGATCGATGTGATCAATGGATCAATACAAATCCATAACGATCTGTACAAAACCATCGTTAAGACATATTCAGTGCAGTTTTTTTTAAAATCAGTGGATTTTTTTTTATAACAAGTGCATTTTTTTTATAACAAGTGCATTTTTTTATAACAAGTGCAGTTTTTTTTTTTAATAACAAGTGCAGTTTTTTTTTTTAATAACAAGTGCAGTTTTTTTATAATAAGTGCAGTTTTTTTTATAACAAGTGCAGTTTTTTTTTTAATAACAAGTGCAGTTTTTTTTTTTAATAACAACTGCTGAGCCTTACCGCTCAGCTTTGCTGAGCCACAGGCTCAGCATTTGCTGAGTTTTGGCTCAGCATTTGCTGAGTTCTGGCTCAGCAACTGCTGAGCCTTACCGCTCAGCTTTGCTGAGCCACAGGCTCAGCATTTGCTGAGTTTTGGCTCAGCAAATGCTGAGCCTGAGGCTCAGCATTTGCTGAGCCTGAGGCTCAGCAAATGCTGCTGAGCCACAGGCTCAGCAAATGCTGCTCAGCTGTGGCTCAGTAAAGCTAAGCCGTAAGGCTCAGCATTTGCTGAGTTTTGGCTCAACATTTGCTGAGCCAAAACTCAGCAAATGCTGAGCCTTTTGGCTCAGCAACTGCTGAGCCGAGCCTTACCTAGTTTGCAAGAAATTCCCTAATGCTGAGCCGAGCCTTACCTAATGCTGAGCCGAGTCGTAAGGCTCAGCATTTGCTGAGTTTTGACTTTTGTGAATTCGGTATTTTGTGCGAGATGTTTTTCTGTTTTTAACAAGAAACTGAAATTTTCAATTTAATGTGATATTCAATGAATGCAGGCACTTCTAGAGGCAGCGGAAGAAAAGAGAAAATTGGATGGTAGTTCTAGTGGCGCAGTAGATGATCTTGATAACGATTCAATTGCAGAAGTTTTTGGTTCCGACATGAAGAAAAATTATTGTTGAGCAATTAGTTCTACTTCTTCTATAAAACAAGTAAAGGTGACTCGAGCTGTAAAAGCTGTAGCTGATAAAAAAACAAGCCGTGGATTTGTCCGTTTGGAAATTGGAGATAGAAAGGCATGTAGCTACTCAAGTTAATAACGCCATCAATTCAATTACTTCAACTTTTATGAAATTTATACCTAATTTGCAAGAAAAACTTGTTGCAAGTCCTTCCATTCCTCGTACAGAAGGTGCTTCTAATTTAAGGGATTCTCCTATAAGTAATAATGTAACCGTTACTCCAAATGTGTCACTTAATGATCTTCATTCATCTACAATGGAAAAGAAATACGTAATGCTATTGTCAAATGATCTAAAGAAGGAGGTAGCAAAAGGTTATCTTGGAACACAAACAGTTTGTCATTTTAGGAAAGTGGTACCGAATATAGAGAAAGTAATTTGGGTTGTTGAAGTTCTTGAACCGGATGCACCAATTTATGATGGTTATCAAAATGGAATGTACAAGTTATGTGAATTTTCAGATGGAGGCTTCGTTATATGGCTAGAGTTTCGTATTCGTTATTTGTAGAATCTTATTTATGTATTGAATTTAGCAAACTAATTATGTATTATTGAATTTGACATCTTAATTATGTATTGTGTTTGTTTATTGTTAACTGATATTCTATGTCGTTATGTTATGAATGTTATCTATTAGTATGCATTGAGTTTAATATTAGTTTTTGATTCATATTAAATATCGTCTATATTATCATCATGTTGGTTATTAATTGAATATTAATGTTAGAATATGCGAGTTGTTAATACATATTTCTGTTATTATTAAAATTTATATTTGTTGTGAATTAAAATTTTGTAACATGTATAGGCGTTACAAACAAATGTATTGCAACATGTATAAGCGTTTCAAACAAAAATCTTACAACGATTATAAGCGTTGGTAAAGAAAATCTACCAACGCTTATAAGCGTTGCTAAAGAAAATCTACCAACGCTTATAAGCGTTGCGACTGAAAATATACCAACGCTTATAAGCGTTGGGACAGAAAATCTACCAACGCTTATAAGCGTTGGTACTAATTTGTCACCCCTCCATAGCAACACTAATAAGCGTTGCTGAAATTGTTTGCGACGGTAATACTCGTTGGGAATCACCTGTTTTGGTGTAGTGGTTCGTCAACATTTTATTTTCATATATTGTGATATATGATGTGATTTATAATCTGTTGTTGATTATGTGTGTTTGATCATTGTTATTTGGTACTTTTAAATACCAAAGAAAATACTAGAATGTGAAAAGGGAAATTTCAAACTATAATTTAAAATAAAAAATTTATATGAAATCAAAGGATTTTATATAAAAAGGGTATTTTCAAAGTGTATATTGAAATAAAAATATTCGTATAAAATCAAAGTATTTTATAAAAAGAAATGTATGAACTGAATATGGGATTTTGGAATTTTATAAAATCAAATGGACTTATTTAAAGGAGATATTTGAAAATTAAATAAAAGACTTTGGTATGAAGTTAGCAACGGTTATATGGAAGTTTGAAAGACCGATTTGGTCAAAATACTAAATGGATGTAATAAGAAGTAAATAAAGAGCTTTATGGAGTAAATATAATATTTAGGAAAACAAATAGAATTGAAAGGAATTATTACGGAAATCAAATTGAATTATAAAAGAAATAATTTGGGGAAATAAATAGAAATATAGAAGAGAATTGAGAAGATATAGAAGAACAACGAGGAGATGGTTTCAAAGTAGATTTTAAATAGAAACCTGTTTTAATAGACAAATTGAGCAAATAAATTTATAAGCGATGTTTATAAATTAAAAAGAATATTTATCTTTTGATAAATGGAATACATAAGCCTAAACTTCTATAGAGAAGTAGAAATCGGGTTTTAACACCGATATTTTAAATAGAATGTGAACTCAGCATTTGTAAAGGGAATTTTAAATGAGATTTAAGTGCTAGAATTAAAAAAGAAGGTTTCGTATAAATAAATCTATAAATAGAAGTTGGAATTGGGATATTGTTTTAAAATACGAATTCAAACTAAAGGGATTGTATAAAAGGGATATTATACACATTCAACGTGAAAAATTGAACTAAGTAAAGATTTTAGAAATAAAAATATTTGTAAAGGAAATTGGGATTTTGAAATAGAAGTTAAACAGAAATGGAATTTAAAATGTTTAGAAATAAATAACTTGTTTAAAAATGAAGACAAGTGTTGTGATTTATAAACAATGTTTATAAATGAATTAAAAATACAATTATCAGTGGATAACTGAGATTTCAAATCCAAAAGTGAGTGTAAAATGAGAAGGTTGAGTTGTCTTAAAAAAGAAAAGGGTGGAATGTATTTCGATGATCGAAATATGAATAGAATTAAATAAAATATATAAAGATTGGTAATTAGAATTCAACTAGGCCAGATGTTATGAAATAATTTATTTAAGGAAGTATATGTTGAATAAAAATCAGGATTTGACCAGATAATGAGTATTCGGTTGGAAACTGATATTTGATGATCGAATATAGGTTTCTCGAAGAAGAGAGTTAATCGAATATAAGTTATTCGAAGAAGAGAGTTAATCTAATATAAGTTATTCGAAGAAGAAAGTTAATCGAATATAAGTTATTCGAAGAAAGGGAAATTCGAATATAGGTTATTCGAAAGAAAGCGATAATCGAATATGGTTATTTGAAAGGGAGTTATCGAATAGAGATTATTCAAGAGAGGTAATTATAAGTTGAAATTCGATTATATCGAATTAGGGAAAGAACTATTCTATTTCCGTTTTTAAATTAAGATTTATTTATTTATTTATAAATTAGTTGTTTGTTTTTTATTCAAATTAAGAAATAGATGTTGTATTTAAGTTATTATATTCCGAAGGTATGGGATTTTTACACTATTGTTATAATCCAAATGATTTTTGTAAAAGAAGTAGATTCGTAAATGGAATCTGAGAGCTACGTAAGGAAGTTGTTAAGGATTTAAAAGGTGAACTTTGTCTATTTCAAGGTTAGAATTGTTATTCAGTTAAAGTCTGAGAGGTAGTTATACCCCAACTTGATTGGCTTCAGTTTTAACTAAGGAATGGTTAAGGTTCGATAGTGAAGGTTGGTTAAGTGAATCTAGTTAATTAGTGTAATGGTTCAAGTTCGCATAGCTACGTTATATTTAAACATCTGTTTAAAACACATGAAAGAGTTTTGGAAATGTTTTCCAAATAAGAATCAAAAATGTTTTCTAGTATAGAAAATAAGGAATGGGAACAAACATGGAAATGTTTTCCAATGATTAATAAAATATATTTTCTAAATTTAGAAAATAAGAATTTACAAATATATAGAAATGGGAAATGAATAAATTAATGATAAATTAAATTAAAGGAGATCAGTGTTGATAGATGATTGATCGATCGAATTTCTATCTGGAAATAAGATCGTTGGTTATACACCTATTTTTATTTTGATAGTTAAATCACCGACGATCGAAGTTTTTGATCATTTTTCCGTCGTCAATATGGAGAGACCGGGATCCGATTCATTATCTGAAAACCACTCTATATGGACGTTAGCATTGCGATCAAATATGATGAAAATAATTGAAGACGGAGTTATGCAAGGGCTATCCTGTTTACAGAATAGTGCCTTCAGTTTGTCCAGTCCCAGGACTACGTGAATGGACGAATGTTTGACAGAGTATATCTAACGGATCGCGTAAGTTGATCTCTTTAAACGTACTTACATTTGGTGGCGAAGGAATTCGTTTCTCTTAGCTTTATACCCGTGATATTTTTGGGGAAATCAATTTGTGATTTGGCAGGTATGACGAGGTGGCATTCAAGGTGAATGGTGGTCAGGTGTTCCAAAAGATACTTTATGACCTCAAGCCTCATCAACCGAGAAATGACAGAAACCGGGCAGGCAACATGGCTATGTGGGTTGCTCCCATTAGGGTGTATATCACCCACCTAGGGAAAAACCATTTCATTCTTTTATCTATTTTCGATGCTGTCCCTTTCCAGGAAACGGTCGGTTGCTCCCAACCTTTGGTGACATACATTCGATACACTCAAACGAAATGAGTGGTTGGTCATGTGTGGGCCGGGTTACAAGACGTTCTTGTTGAACCCAGTGTATTCGCCTCTAGAGATATACTATCGGCAGGTGGTTCCATACCTTGTCATAGTAGGAATCCAATCTCCAATAAGCGTTCGCGGTTTTGTTTGTATACTATATATATGGAACGTGAGATGCAAGCGTTCCGCTAGATTGTTAATAACTTGTGATTAGACACTATTATAACATCAGAAAAGTATTGATTTTGAAAGTGTTTTGGGTTATCGTAAGGTAAAAACCATCCGTGTTTATGTGTGGATCGGTCTTACGATTATCATTTCTTTTGAAAGGATTTTGAAAAGTTAAACCAAATGATTTAAGTTTACTCACACCAGTCCCATGACTGACCCAGAGTTTTTTTTGTTTTGTTTTCCCCAAACTCTTAGGTGCCCAAATTTGTACGGGCAGTCAAGTAGTTCAGGTCTTTACAGATATACATGAAGGAGCTTGAAGCAGGAGGCTTCAGGATTATATAGCTATTGTTATTTCCGCTGTGTGTAAGTGTTGTACGCTGATAATATTATTGTATATATATACTGTTTTATTATAAAGTTATGTTATATATTATATTTTATTCATTCTGCTATGAGATTCGTATTACTTTGATTCTATTCTGTAGTGATCTTCTTCTTCTTCTATTCTAATTTTCTATCTTATCTATTCTCACCCTCTAACTTCTTTCTATTAATGATCTGGTATTTCCGATGTCTGAATAGTCAACATGGTAGTTTTGTGTTGATTTTGGAGTCGAAAATCCCCGTCCGTTACAATGGTATCTGAGCTGAAGGTTAAGTTATTACCTTGGCTCTGTGATGTGACTTAGTAGAGACGGGGTTAGAAATGCCCTAGATTGAGTTGAGAGTACATATACGAGTCAACGTATTTGTAGATTTTATAAAAAAAAATTGTTTTATATTGTGGAGATTTATTGGTTGAGTTGTTTATAAGTTTTGATCGATCAGTTTGTTCAACTGTATCGATAGGAGTTTCTAAACACTCAAGTACGATAAACCGACACAGTATGTTTTGAAAGAGGGTAAATGAAATGATTTTACCCAAACTATATTTTGATATAAACGAATGATTAATATTGGAAATATTATAGTATGTTGGATGTGTTGATTGTTATTATAATCAAATGAGATTATAAAAAGTGAAATGGTTAAATATAACCAATTAGAATTCATATAAGTGTAATATATGGAATCAGATGAATTAAATAAGAATTTAAAATCAGAATTGGAATTAAAATTCCTAAAAATTGGAAAAGTATTTATAAATGGGTTTGGATTAAATATACGAGAATTTTAAGATCTTGGGAGATTTTAATTTTTTTTTTACAAGCATCGTAAATGATATTTTGAAAAAGATTCCAAAATGGAAATGTTTAAATATGTGTTTTGAAAAGTGGTATAGTATTGAACTCATTTCGATTGCTGGGAAATAACTCTGATGATGCTGGCCACATCATCAGTGATCATTTTCGAGTTGTAAGTGACAGATTACTACCAAAGAAATTATTTTAAATTGTTTGAGGAAAGCAAGTTGGTTGAAATCCAAAAAGGAATATTTGATTTTTGTGAAAAGCAAAGTTATTTAAAACTTTTAGGAAAAGATTGTATGAATAAAAACAAAATTTAAAGTAATTTGGGAAAGCAAAATAAGATTGAAATTAAAGCCAACTAAGTGGAAATTGAATTGAAATAGAGTAATCGAGTGAGATTGGAATTTTGTACATAATTAGACTCGGTTGAGTAAATGGCTTGATTTTTGGAATAAAAATCAGAATTGTGATTTTGGAATGAAGACAACAGATTAGAGGAATTAGTTAATGGAATGTGGTAATGAAACTTAACTTGGTTAAGTATACGGGATTGACGAGTTAATAAAATGGAACTCGAGTTGAAATGAGACGAGGTTTGGATATAAGCGAATAATTGTGTTGGGATTTGATTAATTGAAAATGATTGGAAATCGATTTGTATAGATGGATATATGATCAACAGGTATTGAGTAGAAGCAAGTGCAAGGATATATTGATATGCCCGACAAAAAGGTACCAGCATATATTATATATGGGTTGAGATTTTGATGAGCCGAATTGGTAAGCCGCTTGGCTGTTTGATTTTCTTTTGGGTTGAAGAAGGCCTAGAGAGGCGAGTTGGAGTTTGAACTATTGACCAGTACAAAGGAGGTGATGGCGAAATTTTTCGGAAATTTTCAAAATTTTTGAAAATTTTCGTTAATCGAAATGAATTAATATTTTAATTGGAATAAATTGGTTCAATTGAAACTAAATTAAAAGTAAACAAATAAATAATTTTTAACCCAGTTAATAGGGTTTATTTTCCACTATAGCAATTTCGAGGACGAAATTATTTTATGGGGGGAGAATGTAATGTCCCGCATTTTCAGCGATATAATAATTAATTAATTTAATTATATAAATAGTGATTTAGAGAATTAAATGGTTGTTTAATTAAATAATATTGAATATGTAATTAATTTAAATAATAGAATAATATATTTAATTATGAAATAATCAGAATTAGCTGAAATGGCAATATTGTGTGAATTGGACAATTCAAAATATATAATTCAGTTTAGAATTGAATTACGATAACGAATATATTTAATTAACGATGGTTGAACGTATAAATGTTATTATAATTATAATTGAGCCCGTAATGGCGCGGAAGTTCGTAATTTGGCAATTCGAACTTTAAACGAATATACAAAATCCGTTTTAAATCGGATTTCTGTGAAAACGTTTGGAGCTGGTGAAGTATATTTTTCTAATGGAAGAGAAAATTCGAGATTTCATTGTGTAGATTTTTAGTTATGTCCAAATCAAAGTTTTGAAAAGTCGCTATGGAATTCCTTTATAATTTATAATGATTTATTTATATTCAAAATGAATTTTCAATATAAATTGAATATCGATGTAAGTGGAAATTTTGAATTATCGAGTTATAAATCCAACTGGAGCTGTATGATATTCTGTTGTGAATGTATACGATAATATTTATTTATAAATATTAAATTTAATTATTTTTAAATATATTTCTATTTAAATAGGGGTTATTTAGAGCTTTAAAAATAGCCAGTTTTGCAAACGACCTCCGTTTTTGACGAAACTAATTTTGTTGGATCTGTAATATTAAATTATTGCAAGAATTAAATTTTTTTGATTTTTGGGGTCAGTATGTGGCCGTACGGGATTTTAATGTGAAAAACAGTCAGTATCTTGACGGTTAAAAATACGCTGTGTGAGCAAACGGAGTCGAATTCGATGAAACCAGTTTCGTTGGGTCCATAATGTCGAATTTTAGCTGCATATCCAGTTTCTTGATTTTTGGGTATCGTATGTGATTATAGGAATTTTTATTCAACAAATACACATAGCAATTGCTTAAAATAAAATAAAATAATCAATATAAAAATATTATAACTTTTCTATAAATACAGTTTAACTCCCCTTTACCCTAATTCAATTTCATTTCCTGGTCAAAAGCTTCTTGGCCGCCCCTGAAAATACTTCAATAGTAAAAGTTAGAGTTCGAAATTTAATATAAATCCAAACAAAAATCCATAAATCTAAATACAAGCATATATGGATTCTACAAGGAAGGAGCCTCGTTTGTACATGATTTCTACAGGAAGCGATTCATGTTTTGGGGGTACCTGGGTTTGACAGCCAAACTTAGGGTTTTCAATATAGGAATTTTGGGGCATCGATCTAGTTTTCGAAGCCATATTCGAGTTTTCAAGGTGATATAGCGCGTGTTGGTGAAGTTTCATGGATTTCCGCATCAAAATTGTTCGACCCTGTGCTGTTTATCGTGAGTGCTAGTTGAAGTTCGAAGGCGGAAAGCGCCATGCGAGTTTGACTTGATGGAGATGGTGTCGATGAGGTTGGAACAAGGAGTAGGATGGTGGTCTCCATTGATTGAATGGTGGGTTGAAGGGGAAGTTAGGCGGAGAGAGGGTGGCGCTGTAATGGGCAGGAGTCGCGACATTTACTGCGTGGAGGAACTGTTCGGTGGAAGAAGTAGTTTTGAGCGAATGTTTACTGTAGGATAGGCCAAGAGAATAAAGAGTGGGTGAGGCCCAATTCTAATTAAAAATTTAGTTTAGTTTAATTAAAAATATACGGAAACTTCTAAATGATATATCTCACTCATATGTGGTCAGAATTGTGAACGGTTTGTTCCTTTAAGATCGTAGGGACGAGGATTTCTCAATGAAACTGACTGGGAGTAATTTGGAGCTCGTCCCAATTTATGGCAAAATAAAACGCCTGACTGAATCTATTGAATGGTTATAGCTATCTAACGATTTCCGACCAATGTGAGTAAATCTCACTAACTCTGCTCAATTTATATTTTTATAAAATATTTTTAGAATCTGTAAATGATGGTTGTTTGCTGTGTGTTGGCTGTTTGGTTGAACTGCTAGTTAATTGGTCGAAAATATAGATAATGATATACAAATATAAATCGTCAATCGAATATTAATTCTGCTTATCAGAATATTTCATATTCATGTTATTCACGTGATTAACATCTGTGGATGCAAGGAAACAGATCAAAGGGACCCAACTGGGTTCCTCAACATTTATTTTTCTGTTTTTCATATATTGTGATATATGATGTGATATATAATCTGTTGTTGATTATGTGTGTTTGATCATTGTTATTTGGTACTTTTAAATACCAAAGAAAATACTAGAATGTGAAAAGGGAAATTTCAAACTATAATTTGAAATATAATATTTATATAAAATCAAAGGATTTTATATAAAAAGGATATTTTCAAAGTGTAAATTGGAATAAAAATATTCGTATAAAATCAAAATGTTTAATAAAAAGAAATGTATGAGGTGAATATGGGATTTTGGAATTTTATAAAATCAAATGGACTTATTTAAAGGAGATATTTGAAAATTAAATAAAAGACTTCTGTATGAAGTTAACAACAGTTATATGGAAGTTTGAAAGACCGATTGGGTCAAAATACTAAATGGAAGTAATAAGAAGTAAATAAAGAGCTTTATGGAGTAAATATAATATTTAGGAAAACAAATAGAATTAAAAGGAATTATTTCGGAAATCAAATTGAATTATAAAAGAAATTATTTGGGGAAATAAATAGAATTATAAAAGAGAATCGGGAAGATATAAAAGAACAACGAGGAGATGGTTTCAAAGTGGATTTTAAATAGAAACCTGTTTTAACAGATAAATTGAGCAAATAAATTTATAAATGATGTTTATAAATTAAAAAGAATATTTATCTTTTGATAAATGGAATGCATAAGTCTGAACTTCTATAGAGAAGTAGAAATCGGGTTTTAACACCGATATTTAAAATAGAATGTGAACTCAACATTTGTAAAGGGAATTTTAAATGAGATTTAAGTTCTAGAAATAAAAAAGAAGGTTTCGTATAAATAAATCTATAAATAGAAGTTGGAATTGGGATATTGTTTTAAAATACGAAGTCAAACTAAAGGGATTGTATAAAAGGGATATTATACACATTCAACGTGAAAAATGGAACCAAGTACAGATTTTAGAAATAAAAAAATTTGTAAAGGAAATTGGGTTTTTGAAATAGAAGTTAAAAAAAATGGAATTTAAAATGGTTAGAAATAAATAACTTGTTTAAAAATGAAGAAAAGTGTTGTGATTTGTAAATAATGTTTATAAATGAATTAAAAATATAATTATCAGTGGATAATTGAGATATCAAATCCAAAAGTGAGTGTAAAATGAGAAGGTTGAGTTGTCTTAAAAAAAGAAAGGATGGAATGTATTTCGATGATCGAAATATGAATAGAATTAAATAAAATATATAATGATCGGTAATTAGAATTCAACTGGGCCAGATGTTATGAAATAATTTATTTAAGGAAGTATATATGGAATAAAAATCAGGATTTAACCAAATAATGAGTATTCGGTTGGAAAACGATATTTAATGATCGAATATAGGTTATTCGAAGAAGAGAATTAATCGAATATAAGTTACTCGAAGAAGAGAGTTAATCGAATATAAGTTATTCGAAGAAAGGGATATTCGAATATAGATTATTCGAAAGAAAGAGATAATCGAATATGGTTATTCGAAAGGGAATTATCAAATAGAGATTATTCGAGAGAGGGAATTATAAGTTGAAATTCGATTATATCGAATTAGGGAAAGTACTATTCTATTTCCGTTTTTAAATCAAGATTTATTTATTTATTTATTTATTAGTTGTTTGTTTGTTTATTCAAATTAAGAAATAGAAGTTATATTTAAGTTATTATATTTCGAAGGTATGGGATTTTAACACTATTGTTATAATCCAAATGATTTCCGTAAAAGAAGTAGATTCGTAAATAGAATCTGAGATCTACGTAAGGAAGTTATTAAGGATTTAAAAGGTGAACTTTGTCTATTTCAAGGTTAGAATTGTTGTTCAGTTAAGGTCTGAGAGGTAGTTATACCCCAACTTGATTGGCTTCAGTTTTAACTAAGGAATGGTTAAGGTTCGATAGTGACGGTTGGTTAAGTGAATATAGTTAATGAGTGTAATGGTTCAAGTTCGCATAGCGACGTTATACTTAAACATCTGTTTAAAACAAATGAAAGAGTTTTGGAAATGTTTTCCAAATAGGAATCAGAAATGTTTTCTAATATAGAAAATAAGGAATGGGAACAAATATGGAAATGTTTTCCAATGATTAATAAAGTATATTTTCTAAATTTAGAAAATAAGAGTTTACAAATATATAAAAATAGGAAATGAATAAATTAATGATAAATTAAATTAAAGGAGACCAGTGTTGATTGATGATTGATCGATCGAATTTCTATCTGGAAATAAGATCGTTGGTTGTACACCTATTTTTCTTTGATAGTTAAATCACCGACGATCGAAGTTTTTAACCATTTTTCCGTCGTCAATACGGAGAGACCGGGATCAGATTCATTATCTGAAAACCACTCTGTATGGACGTTAGCGTTGCGATCAAATATGATGAAAATAATTGAAGACGGAGTTATGCAAGGGCTATCCTATTTACAGAATAGTGCCTTCAGTTGGTCCAGTCCCAGGACAACGTGAATGGACGAATGTGTGATAGAGTATATCTAATGGATCGCGTAAGTTGATCTCTTCAAACGTACTTACATTTGGTGGCGGAGGAATTCGTTTCTCTTAGCTTTATACCCGTGGTATTTTTGGGGAAATCAATTTGTGATTTGGCGGGTGTGACGAGGTGGCATTCAAAGTGAATAGGGGTCAGGTGTTCCAAAAGATACGTAATGACGTCAAGCCTCATCAACCGAGAAATGACAAAAATCGGGCAGGCAGCATGGCTATGTTGGTCGCTCCCATTAGGGTGTATATCACCTATCTAGTAAAAATCCATTTCATCCTTTTATCTATTTTCGATGCTATCCCTTTCCGGGAAATGGTGGGTAACTTCCAACCATTGGTGATATACATTCGATACACTCAAGCGAAATGAGTGGTCGGTCATGTATGGGCTGGGTTATAAGACATTCTTGTTGAACCCAGTGTATTCGCCTCTAGAGATACACTATCAGCAGGTGGTCCTATACCTTGTCATAGTAGGAATCCAATCTCCAATAAGCGCCCGCGGTTTTGTTTGTATACTATATATGTGGGATGTAAGATGCAAGCGTTCCACTAGATTGTTAATAACTTGTGATTAGACACTATTATAATATCAGAAAAGTATTGATTTTGAAAGTGTTTTGGGTTATTGTAAGGTAAAAACCATCTGTGTTTATGTGTGGATCGGTCTTACGATTATCATTTCTTTTGAAAGGATTTTGAAAAGTTACACCAAATGATTTAAGTTTACTCACACCTGTCCCATAACTGATCCAGGGTTTATTTTATTTTGTTTTCCCTAAACTCTTGGATGCCCAAATTTGTACGGGCAGTCAAGTAGTTCAGGTCTTTACAGATATACATGGAGGAGCTTGAAGCAGGAGGCTTCAGGATTATATAGCTATTGTTGTTTCTGCTGTGTGTAAGTGTTGTACGCTGATAACGTTTGTAATAACCCGGAAAATACGAGCCAATTTAAAATTTTTAAAATGGTTATTTCAAAGGAATTTGAACCTTTGAAATAGAGTATTTCAATAAAATAGTGAATTAGAAATAGTGAGTCAGTTTGAAAATTTGAATTCAAACTTTGACTGACTGTGCAGGGTGGAAAATATAACGGATTTTAGTGAAACCAAAAATATTTAAATCTGTTAGTCAATACCTTTCTAACGAATCTGAAAAATCGAAGTTTCATAACGGGAATCAAAAGTTATGGCCGAATGAATTTTCAGAAGGGTCGGTATATAGAATATATAGCCCTGGAAAATTGATATTTTGCATACGACCTCAGAATTCGACGAAACCACTTTTGTTGGGTCCGGGATGTCAAACTATTGCTAGGTTTCAAATTTCATAATTTTTGAAGCTAGTATGTGAGCGTGGCAAAAGAAAATGTGATTGGTCAATTTCTGTTAAATTGGATCGACCAGAAAATGGCCATTTTTCAAACAACCTCAGAATTTGACGAAACTAGTTTTGTTGGGACCGTAGCATCAAAACATAGCTAGATTTATTTTTCTGGAATTTTTCGAATCAGTTTGTGGCCCTGGCAAATTGAAATGTACGTTGAAAGTTAAAAATTAAATGTTTTATACTTTAATTTGGAAAATAACTGACTGTAACAATCGAATTGGCCTACGAAACATATCCCATTGTGTCCGGAATGGGGGTATTTAGCTAGGGGCGACAGTCGTTGGGTTTAAAAAGGAGTTCGTTTGAGAAAACACTATTTAAAAATTTAATATAGTCCTCGGCCAATCAGAATTTTCCTTTCATAAATTTAAAAAAAAAAAAGAAAACCCCCCCGATCAATGGCGAAACCCGCTCTTGACCTTCTCTCCTCCGCCGCCGCCGCAACATTCGCTTCCAGACTTCGCCACCGCCACCATTCGACGCGTCTCAGCCCCCTCTACAAATCCGACCCCAGCATCGCCACCCTCGTCGCCTCCTCCGCCTGAATCGAGGCCAGGAAGTCCCGACCTTCCCAGCGTCGCCGCCGCTCCGATCTGCCACCGCATCCCCTCAAACCACCAGCGCCGTGAAGCCCTCTCTTCCCTCTTCCACGTCAGCACCCCCGATCGTCCCCACGAGCCACTGATTTCGCGAAAACTGTAAACCTAGTTTTGAAGCTTCGTGAAAGTGAGTTTTTCTTTGATATTTACACTTTGAAAACTCATATCTTTTTGGTGTGTTGACGAAATTCGATGAAACAGGAAACATCAGGACCGCAAGGAAGCTCTCTACCCAATAGAAGAAGCCGCGGATTTTTCTGACATCGTATCGATTTTTAGTGCTCCGAAAACCAATGGGAGAAATCTAAATTAACGTGAAATTGAATGGAAAATGTAGTGTATAATTTATATTAGCGAAATATAAATTACATACGTGTCGTATACCTCATGTAGATGTGTAGTGTAAGCTATATAAGCGAAGTATGAATTTTACATGCATAGAATAATTGATATATGTGTTGAAATGCTAAGTGAAATATGGCAAATATATATTTATATATATATACTCCCCTCGTTCACAAACCATGGACGATATTTATTGTGGTGAATTGGTGTGAAATATTGGATGAAAAATACGAATGGTTGAATAATTGTTTGTGGTTGATATTGTTTGGTTGTGGTTGAAAAATACCCATTGGTGATTGAAATGAATTGGAAATATTTGTGGAAATAAAAATAAACATGCCGCCTGCGTGCGAATTAGATGCATGAATCCCCATTGTCAAAAACCGCGAGGTTTTAAGGTAGAGCGAGGAGCCGTACTAGGGACGGTGCCGGTTTTAACTACCCTGCCGTTATGCTGCCGAAATTTTGAATAATCTTTGTGTGTTAGAATTATTTCCATATGTTGAAATTATTTTCATGCGTTGAAATTAAAGCCATATGTTGAAACTATATCCATGTGTGGAAATATTTGTGTGTTGAAAAGTGTTGTGTGAAAATTAGATTCATTTGTGAATGAATGAAGTGTTTAAACAATAAAAATCACATTTTTATATATATATGAAGTATGAAAAATATTCGCCTTATATAACTAGTTTCAACAATAAAAATCCCATCTTTCTAATATGAACACCATAAATAAAATGTCCATGTGTGGATATGCTCATTTGTTGAGAAGTGTATGCAGTGGAAAAGTTCATGTGTTGAATAAGAAGACCTAACAATAAAAATTACATTTTATTGAAACTATGAAGTGTTGAAACATCCATTTGTCGAGTAAATATTTTAAATGATTAAAATATCAATTTTATCATATATGTGATATGCTAAAGATATGCGGACGTTGAAATAAATATTTGTGGAAGAAATATTCTTTTTAACATGCATAGGAACCAAATAAAATAGTCATGTGTTGAAATCCATTTTAGTTCGCCAAAATTATCATCTTTGAAATGTGAAGTGTTAAAAATAGCCACTTGTTCAATTAAACGTGCAT
The DNA here is from genome assembly GCA_030737875.1 of Allium sativum. NCBI lineage: Eukaryota > Viridiplantae > Streptophyta > Magnoliopsida > Asparagales > Amaryllidaceae > Allium > Allium sativum. The sequence goes on along the minus strand of CM060919.1, from coordinate 789,379,971 downwards.
GAGTTGAAATATACATTAATTAGCTAATGATATGATTTTAGCCTATGCATGCAATATTTGAATGAATGGTGTTTTTAAACCAAAGCAAATCAAATATGAAATTGAATGGAAAATGATAAGTGATAGAAATTGTATATATGTACATTCATATCTATTGAACAGGTTAAAGCAAAGGGGCTAGAGAAGAGAAATAAAATTTTGTGCCCGACAAATAGGTACACATTTACTGCTTTGTTTGGGTGATGATTTTATGAGCCTGTTGGCTAGCCGCTTGGCTTTTTCTTTTTCTTTTTGATATAAGAAGCCCGTGTGGCTATTTGGGAATTTTCCCAGACCCTCCCGTACAAAGGAGGTTATGGCGAAATTTTCCGAAATTTAAAGGCGTTAGTGAAATAATTAAAGTGGAAACGATACAGGAATTTTTGAATGAACTATATTTATATAAATATATAAATATAAATAAAATTAAAATGAAACGTGGTCGTGCAGTTCGTGTTTTGAAATCGTGATTTCAAACGACTAGTACGGGAAATCCGACCATTGGATTTTCCCGAAATCGCAACCGTTGGGTTCACCTTGGAAATATCTTTCCAATGGCACCGACTTTGTGAAGATCCGACGGTTGGATTGTCTGGAATGTTTAATTCAAATCTGAAGAAAAACAGCGCCAGAAACGATTATATTTATATATATATAAATATAATTTAAATTAAATCGAATAACGACGCTGCAGTTCGTAAATTGAAATCGTAACTTCAAATGGCTAGTGTGGAAGATCCGACCGTCGGATTTTCCCAACACTGAAACCGTTGGATTCGTTTTGAAATGACCTTCCTAATGATGTAAAATTTGTGAAGATCCAACGGTTAGATTTTCATATATGTGTAAAACAAAATTAGTGAAAAGCAGCGCCAGTGCATCGATACGACCTGAATCGTCGTTTAATTAGATTTGGTCGTTTTTAATTAAATTAAAATGGCGATATATCGTTATAAAATACTATAGACGATATAGAGTGGAAATAAACCAATTTCGTTGTGTTTGCTTGATATGTGATGGTTGAATGTATTTGACATGAAAATTATACCTAAATAACTGAAATGTGAATGTTGAATAGTCCAACCATGTGATTAATTGATTTGAAAATCTAAATATACGTGGGTTATTTGAAAAGGCTGAGTTTATCTCATTTCAAATAATCGATCGACGTTGAGAAGTCGAAGAGTCGAAGACGGCTGAAGACCGACGATCTCCACATTGGATGGATGGGCGCTACTGATGCTCGTGATTGGAGTAGCTACCATGAAGGAATTGAAGTAGTAGCCGTCCAAACATACTGTTGATTGTACGGATATGCGAGGAACTGGTGCCTCCGGTTTCGTTCAGACCCAGAACGGACTTGTAAATGGACTGTGTGTCTAACATTGGATTTTGTTCTGTGTTGATTGATCTCTGTTAAATATATATCTGTTTGGCGGCGGAGAATTTATTCTCTTGCTTAACGCCCTTCTCAGAGACGTACGAGCTCAGAGGTTATGTATTGACAGAAATCAGTCGCATGGAGTGGATTGCCTGTGTGGCATGCCTAAGTGGCATATGATCAAGGCTTCTGTTGCAAAGCAAAGTCTTGTGGTTGATGATCAAAGCATGGTCTGTGTGACGTAGCTTTGTGTATAACGTGAATTCGTGAGCCTCACACCCCGGTATGAGTCAAAAACGGGAGAAGGACCCAAGGAGTGCATGACGTTTCTTTCTAGCTATGGTGGTGTCAGTGACCTCCCAGCCCTGACATTTATATCTACTTTTCACCTGTGTGGTTGTTGGAATACGAGGCGCCTCGATTATAGGTCTGTAAGGACCGGGAAACGTGTGTTCAGGAATAACTAATCCTCAAAAGTAAGAGAGGACCGACCTTGGAGGATCCAGGGGATTGCTGTGTGCGGTCCCGAGGCATTTGCTAGAGTGTCTCGAATCAGAGAGGAGCTTGCCCCTTACCTCGACTCATGAAGGGATCCAATTTCCAATACGAAATATGCGGACGTGATTGTATTACTAGTATGGCGACATGATATATGGTACCCATGCCGTCTAGGATTGATATTTATGATTGAATTTGCTTTTGAAACATATATGCACTAGTAATAATATCAAACACTTTTGTTTATTCGTATGAAGCATCTTTGGCCATTATAAGGGAAAACTCTATCCTCCGGCTTGCGTTGCATTGTGTGATGGGACCTGAGTCTTATAATGGCTTCATTTTATAAAAAGCATTGCATTGATTTAATCGTTTACTTTATTTCATGCACTAGTACTCATTGGAGTAAACCCGTTCCGCGAAAGTGGCGTGGTCCTTTGATTTGCCTTATTATTGTTGTTAATAAGTTGAGTAGATTTCTCATACCAGTCCCATGACTGACTCGTAGTTTGTTCCACCTTGCAAACTCGGGTGCCCTCATTTTCACGGGCAGCCTAGTTACAGGTTTCTGACGCACCTTTTGGCTCATGGCGAGGCTTGACTACACTGTGCTGACTTGGATTTTCTCCGCCATTATTGTATCTATATTATGATTCCGCCATTGGCGATGTAGACTGATATTTATTTTGAGTACTCTTTATGTATGATTCCGCCTCAGGCGATGGAGACTAATTATGTATCATTATGCACTAAGTTGTATCATGTACTGTGCTTCTCTGATGTGATGATATCTATATGATTCCGCTGTCATATGTGTGTAAATTATCCTATTTTCTGTTTATGCTATTATCTGTGATCTGCTAATGATGATTAATGTGTTATATTCCAATGATTATCCTTAACACCGTGTCACGGGGTTTTGGGATCGTCACAGCTGGTATCAGAGCTTTGGTTAACCTTAGTTCTGGAGTCTAACACATTAAACACTTCGTCAAAATAGAATCAGTAGTATTCTAAGGCGATTCGCTCATTAGAGATAGGACTAGTAAAGTCCTAGAATGAGCCGAGCAGAATAGCAAAAACAATTTGATCAATCCATCATTACCTTTCCGTAAATTTTCTACTTAATTATGCAATAGACTATCATTCCTGTTAGCTGACTTTTTCGTTGCTTATACAGAATTTGAAAAATGGCTACCAGAGCAGCCACCGCTAGAGGAGGCCGTGCCGGCCGAGGCCGAGGAAGGGGAGAAGTCCCAGCTCAAGAAGGACCTTTGATACAACCTCCGGCAGCTCAATACTTCGAGCTTGACCGTGTAGCTAAGAGATATAAGAACTTAGGAGGCAAGACCTTTTCGGGAACTGGCACCGTAATGGAGGCCCTTGCATGGCTCAAAACATGCGAGAAAATTCTTGAAGGCCTAAGGCTTGGAGATGAAGACAAAGCTATTATGGGCGCCTGGCTTATGCAGGAACAAGCTGAATTATGGTGGGAATCTCTTACCGCCGGGAATAGGGAAGCTGGAAGAACATAGGATGGATTTAAAGAGCTCTTCAAGGAAAAATATGTCCCCGAACAAGCTCTAGAAAGAATGCACGATGACTTCGCCAATCTCCAACAAGGGGATCTTTCCGTGCAGGATTATCTGAATAAATTTACAATGTTGTCGCCCTATGCTCCAGAACTCGTCGCTACTGCGAAGTCCAAAAATAAGAGGTTTATCCTTGGGCTAAGACGACAATATCATGATAGAGCCATGGCCCATGTCAAGCTGGAATTCAACGAACTGGTGGAAATGACATGAAACTATGAAGACCTTGATCAAAGGCATTTGGATCAGGAACGCGCTAGAAGCCAAGCTGGAAACAAGCGCAAGCCTGCTGTAAATCAAGGCGAGTCAAGCCAAGCAGCATCTTCAAAACCTCAGACTGGCAAGCCGCCAAGAGGAAATTGCTTTAATTGTGGTAAGCCGGGGCACTACTCAAACGTCTGCACAGCTCCGAAGAGGCAGAAGACTAATTCTCAAGGCTCGAGCCAAGGCTCTCAGAACCCTCGCTCGTGCTTCAATTGTCGAAAGACCGATCATCCGGTCAAAGATTGTCCTTTGCTGAAGAAAGCTACAGTAGCTCATGTCTATGACGGGTCGAGCCCGCCAGCTGCTTCCGATGGAGCAGGTAAACCTGATGTTTTGGGAGGTACCCTTACAGTTAAAAATATTCCTGTTTCTGTATTATTTGACACAGGTGCATCGCGTAGTTTTATTGCTAGAAACACAGTGCACAAATTAAAGTTAAAACAGCGAAAGCTCAAAGAATCGGTTGAAGTACATAACCCGATAGGGGGTCGTATCACTCTCAGTTCCTGTTGTAAAGTGCCAATCTCTTATTCTTTCTACAAGTTTCCTTTCAATCTAGTCGTTATGGATTTTCCCGAATTCGATATCATTCTAGGGCTGGATTGGTTAACGAAGTATGAAGCCGAAGTGAAATGTGCAGAAAGAATCGTTAAAATCCGAACGGAGCTTGGACATATATATATTCCCTGTCATGGTTCGAATCCGAATAGAGAAGAATTTTGGTCGGCATTAGAACTTATCCCCACTTCCATAGAAAAGATTCCGATGGTTAGAAACTATGCGGATGTGTTTGAAGAAGTTGAAAACTTACCTCCGCAAAGAGAAATAGAATTCCGAATCGATCTAATTCCCAATGCCAGACCAGTGGTGCATCCAATTCGCAGAATGACTCCGAAAGAAAAAGAAGAATTAGGCGATCAAACTCGTCAACTGTTGTGGAAGGGTCTAATCAAACCTAGTTTTTCTAGTTGGGGTGCAGCTGTTGTGTTTGTCCCAAAGTCAGACGGTACTCTTAGATTATGTGTTGATTACCGAGACCTCAACAAACAGACGCTTAAAAACAAATATCCATTACCCCGTATCGATGATTTGCTAGACCAATTGAATGGGGTGAAAGTATTTTCCTGAATGGACCTAGCTACAGGTTTTCATCAATTGAGAATAGCAGAAGATTGTGTTCCTTTGACAGCTTTCAGAGGTCCAGACATATTTTATGAATGGTTAGTAATGTCGTTTGGCCTATGCAATGCTCCAACATACTTTGTCGATCTAATGAATAGAGTGTTCAGGGGAGTTCTGAATAAATTTGTCCTCGTGTTCATCGATGATATTTTAATCTACTCCAAATCAAAACCCGAGCATGAAAAACACTTAGAACAAGTATTGGAGATTCTAAGGAAGAACGTCTTCAAAGCCAAGTTCTCTAAATGTGTCTTCTGGCAAGAAGAAGTCAAATTTCTTGGCCATGTTGTGTCAGAGAAAGGAATTTCTGTTGATCCAAGCAAAATAACAGCGATTCAAGACTGGAAACAACCCACTACTCCCACAGAAGTTAGAAGTTTTATGGGGTTGGCTAGTTATTATCGAAAGTTCGTTAAGGATTTTTCGAAGATATCCGGTCCGTTAACGAAGCTCACAAAGAAACATGAGAAGTTTAAGTGGACTTCCGACTGTGAAGAAGCTTTCCAGGAATTGAAATCGAAACTGACCACCACTCCAGTGTTAACTATTATTGATGGTAATCAGGATTTAACGGTTTGGACAGATGCTTCTATTAGATGTCTTGGTGCAGTGTTAATGCAGAGAGGCCAAGTAGTCGCTTATGCAAGCCGCCAACTGAAACCGCATGAGAAGAATTATGTGACTCATGATCTTGAGTTGCTAGCCATCGTTTTTTCCTTGAAAATCTAGAGGCATTATTTATTGGGCGAGAAATTTATACTGTACACAGATCATCAATCGTTGAAGTATTTATATACCCAGAAAGATCTGAATCTGAGACAGCAGCGTTGGCTAGAATTTCTTGCAGCGTATGATCTTGATATCCTGTATACGCCGGGGAAGGCTAACGTTGTAGCGGATGCACTTAGTAGAAAAACCGCAATCGTTGCCCATCTTATAATTACACCTAGCTTGATCGATAAGATATGTGCTCTCCAGAAGAATGATTATTTCATTCAAAAGATCAAAGGAAGAATCCAGAAGGGAGAGCCCTCCAGCTTTCAGGTAGATAAAGAAGAAGTTCTGAGGCTGAATGGGAGAATTTGTGTTCCCAACCTTCCTGAGCTCAAAAGAGAAGTGCTAGATGAATGCCATAAATCCAAATTTTGCATCCATCCTGGGGTGAGTAAAATGTACAACGATATCAAACGCACTTTTTGGTGGAAGGCAATGAAAAGAGATATTTCTTTGTATGTTAGCAGATGCCCTACTTGTCAATTGGTCAAGAGTGACCAAAAGAAGCTAGCTGGACTGTTACAACCGTTGGAAGTCCCTGGTTGGAAATGGGAACAGATTTCCATGGATTTCATAGATGGTTTGCCGCGAACCAAGAAAGGTAATGACAGCATTTGGGTAATCGTAGATCGCTTCACGAAGACTGCCCATTTTATACCTGTCAGATCCAATAGAACCGCTCAAAGTCTAGCGCAAATATACTTCAAAGAAATTGTTAAGCTGCATGGAATTCCCATCAGCATAGTCAGTGATAGAGATCCCCTATTTACTAGCAAGTTCTGGGAGGCTTTCCAGACAGAATTGGGAACAAAACTGAATATGAGCACCGCTTATCACCCACAAACAGATGGCCAAACTGAGCGGGTGAATAGAATTCTGGAAGATTTATTGCGGGCTTGTATAATTGATTTTGGTGGGTCATGGGAAGATCATTTGCATTTGGCCGAATTCCCATATAACAATAGCTATCAAGCAAGTTTGAGAATGTCGCCATTTGAAGCATTATATGGCAGACCCTGCAGATCTCCAGCATGTTGGGTAGAACCTGGCAACAGACTTGTACTAGGACCCGATATGATTAGAGAAGCATCTGATAAAGTCGACTTCATCAAGAAGCGTTTGAAAACCGCCCAAAGCCGACAGAAAAGTTATGCAGACTCTAGAAGGAGAGATTTGACATTTGCTGTTGGTGATCATGTTTATTTGAAGGTTTCTCCGATGAGAGGAGTAATCAGATTTGGCAAGACCGAGAAGTTGGCACCGAGATTTATTGGTCCCTTTCCTATACTTGAGCGAATTGGAACTCTTGCTTATAGGGTTCAATTGCCAGATTGGTTGCCTGGAGTGCACAATGTATTTCACATATCTCAACTAAGAAGACATGTGCATGATCCGGATCTTGTTGTAGAAGAAGCAGCGCAATAGGATGTGGACATAACTCCAGAATTATCACTCAGAAGAGAGCCATTAAAGGTTGTTGGCAAAGAAACTAGAGAACTCAGAAGCAAAAAGGTTCATTTAGTTAAACTGCAGTGGAGCAGTGATCCTAGAGACTGTACTTGGGAAACCGAGGAAAGCATTAAGCAAGCTTACCCCAAATGCTGAGTGGATATCTCTGACTAACTCCGGTGCAAGGTACCTTTACAATACTTTGCATTTACATTTTATTTCCTACTTTACTGTTGTTTCCTTTTCGAGGACGAAAAGTTTTAAGTGGGGGAGATTGTAATAACCCGGAAAATACGAGCCAATTTAAAATTTTTAAAATGGTGATTTCAAAGGAATTTGAACCATTGAAATAGAGTATTTCAATAAAATAGTGAATTAGAAATAGTGAGTCAGTTTGAAAATTTGAATTCAAACTTTGACTGACTGTGCAGGGTGGAGAATATAACGGATTTTAGCGAAACCAAAAATATTTAAATCTGTTAGTCAATACCTTTCTAACGAATCTGAAAAATCGAAGTTTCATAACGGGAATCAAAAGTTATGGCCGAATGAATTTTCAGAAGGGTCGGTATATAGAATATATAGCCTTGTAAAATTGATATTTTGCATACGACCTCGGAATTCGACGAAACCACTTTTGTTGGGTCCGGAATGTCAAACTATTGCTAGGTTTCAAATTTCATAATTTTTGAAGCTAGTATGTGAGCGTGGCAAAAGAAAATGTGATTGGTCAATTTTTGTTAAATTGGATCGACCAGAAAATGGCCATTTTTCAAACAACCTCAGAATTTGACGAAATTAGTTTTGTTGGGACCGTAGCGTCAAAACATAGCTAGATTTATTTTTCTGGAATTTTTCGAATCAGTTTGTGGCCCTGGCAAATTGAAATGTAGGTTGAAAGTTAAAAATTAAATGTTTTATACTTTAATTTGGAAAATAACTGACTGTAACAGTCGAATTGGCCTACGAAACATATCCCATTGTGTCCGGAATGGGGGTATTTAGCTAGGGGCGACAGTCGTTGGGTTTAAAAAGGAGTTCGTTTGAGAAAACACTATTTAAAAATTTAATATAGTCCTCGGCCAATCAGAATTTTCCTTTCATAATTTTTTTTTTTAAAAAAAAACCCCCCCGATCAACGGCGAAACCCGCTCCTGACCTTCTCTCCTCCGCCGCCTCCGCCACAGTCGCTTCCAGACTTCGCCATCGCCACCATTCGACGCGTCTCAGCCCCCTCTTCAAATCCGACCCCAGCATCGCCACCCTCGTCGCCTCCTCCGCCTGAATCGAGGCCAGGAAGTCCCGACCTTCCCAGCGCCGCCGCCGCTCCGATCTGCCACCGCACCCCCTCAAACCACCAGCGCCGTGAAGCCCTCTCTTCCCTCTTCCACGTCAGCACCCCCGATCGTCCCCACGAGCCACTGATTTCGCGAAAACTGTAAACCTAGTTTTGAAGCTTCGTGAAAGTGAGTTTTTTTTTCGATCTTTACACTTTGAAAAATCATATCTTTTTGGTGTGTTGACTAAATTCGATGAAACAGGAAACATCGGGACCGCAAGGAAGCTCTCTACCCAATAGAAGAAGCCGCGGATTTTTCTGACATCGTATCGATTTTTAGTGCTCCGAAAACCAATGTGAGAAATCTAAATTAACGTGAAATTGAATGGAAAATGTAGTGTATAATTTATATTAGCGAAATATAAATTACATACGTGTCGTATACCTCATGTACATGCGTAGTGTAAGCTATATAAGCGAAGTATGAATTTTACATGCATAGAATAATTTATATATGTGTTGAAATGCTAAGTGAAATATGGCAAATATATATATATATATATATATATATATATATATATATATATATACTCCCCTCGTTCACAAACCATGGACGATATTTATTGTGGTGAATTGGTGTGAAATATTGGATGAAAAATACGAATGGTTGAATAATTGTTTGTGGTTGATATTGTTTGGTTGTGGTTGAAAAATACCCATTGGTGATTGAAATGAATTGGAAATATTTGTGGAAATAAAAATAAACATGCCGCCTGCGTGCGAATTAGATGCATGAATCCCCATTGTCAAAAACCGCGAGGTTTTAAGGTAGAGCGAGGAGTCGTACTAGGGACGGTGCCGGTTTTAACTACCCTGCCGTTATGCTGCCGAAATTTTGAATAATCTTTGTGTGTTAGAATTATTTCCATATGTTGAAATTATTTTCATGCGTTGAAATTAAAGCCATATGTTGAATGTAACACCCCACACCCGCTACGGTCACTCACTAAGGGAATGCCATAACATCGGTGGAGTATTTTAAGTGAATATAGAACAGAAAAATTACAACAAGACCGATATAAGTAATACTTGAGAATTTAAAACATCATTTCATTCCAGCGGAAAGTAAAAACATGTTTGGTTACACCAAAACCATAAATAAGAGTCAAGTACATAATATCCATCCTGATAAAAACAAAAGTACATAATCCCACTACATAACCTAATAGCCATAATAGAAAAGATAAACTGAGCTTTACATCCACGGTCCAAGCTCCAAAAGATAGATAAAGCAGTCTGATCAAAGCCCACTAGTGCTAGGCCCACTCTGAAAACCTGAGGGTTGGGAAAAAGATAAAGAAACAACGGGGTCAGACATAAGTCTGAGTGAGTCCTATAACCCTAACAATACAATCATTAAAGTAATTAGGGTATGATATAAACAAGGTACGGTACCTCTGGGGATAATGACTACACTAAGTAGCCAACCAAACACAGGATGTACTAAGTTAACCGAAAGGACGCATTTATCTACCCAAGGATAATTACTAGATTGCACCACCCCAGATCTACCCACCCAAGGGTAATTCCTACACTGCACCACACCAGTTCTACCCACCCAAGGGTAATTCCTACTTAAAGGTTGATCCCGCTAAGTGTACTTAGTAATTTTACCCAGTAGTTTCGTGTGCCCCTAGCTGACTACATAGGTGCCGTCTGCCCCTATCTCCACTAGGTGTACTCAGTAATTTTTAATAGTAGTTTCGTGTACCCCTAGCTGACTACATAGGTGCCGTCTGCCCCTATCTCCACTAGGTGTACCCACTACTCCCCAAGCGATCGGCTCCCTACCGTAGATACCCGTGCTGGCCCCACAATGGGGTGTATCACTCCCCAAAGTGGCAACCCGACACAACAAATGGTGCACGGCTTATATCTACACGATGCAACAACGTCTTACCTACCAGCCCGGGTCCACACATGCATATGAAACCCGTTGGACTCGCGTTGCCACCGCTACCCCGTTTTGGCCTCTTATAGTCAAGCCCAATATGCGTGTCCCGTCCTCGACTTGGGTCGAGCCCACAAAGACACGTTTGGGATATTGGTTGAAATGGGCCCCCACAAGCTACTAATTAAGCTTGTCATTTTATCTAGTGCATCCCACTTAACCCCTTTTATAATCATGCCCCCTTACATGTTAAGGTTTGGTTAAGTCATCTAATTATATTTCAACTACCACTTAAGGCACCCACTAGATTTCCGCATGCCACCCAAGGCACTTACTTGATTCCCACATGCCACCCAAGGCACTTACTTAACCCTTTACTCATGTTTAATTACATGTTCCACTTTGGTTAAGTATTCTAATCGTATTTTCTATTGCCACCCAAGGCAACCCACTAGTTTCCTCATGCCACCCAAGGCACCCCCACTAGTTACTACATGCCACCCAAGGCACCCACTTAACCCCTCATGCCCCTCTACATGCTAATTTGGTTAAGTGTTTCTTAATTAATTAAGATCGTAACCTTTGTAAAGACCTCTCACATTAGACTGTCTTTTATGGCAGCTGGATATGCCGGTTGGTTCCGGGCAGCCTTACACCATAACAGAGTCTAACCTCGTGTCTTTACACTTGTCACGTATTTAGTTTATGACTAAGACCTCTCACATTGGGCCAATCATTTGTAGCCGCTGGATTTGCCGGTCGGTTCCGGGCAGTCTTATGCTACAAAAGGGTCCAACCTCGTGTCTTAGTAGATTAATTACACCTAATTAATCACCCCCATAATTTGTATTAATTATCCCTAATTAATTACAAATATTTAAGAATATGGGTAGACCTAACTCAATAGGTAAATTCCCAATTCCATAATATGGGTAGACCTAACTTAATAGGTAAATTCCCAATTATGTCCATCCACTTTACGGTATGTTTAATCATACCCACTTCACACAATTTTATGTGTTCATTGATTTTTACCCCCATCGTCCCCACGTAAATACGTTAACATGACATACTTCAAAAGAGAAGATTCATCATACACACAATGGGTTCAACTTAGCATATCATTAGCATCATCATGGGTTTAAAAGGTGTCAACTTGTATATATGACCATAAACCCAACTTGCATAAATAACCAACCCAAACTTGCATGAATCACATATGTCATAAAGATGGTAACTTGCTTAAATGTTCATGTCATAGACCTATCATAAAGGTGTTAACTTGTATACATGTCATAGGTCTAAAAGGGATAAACTTGCACATGTACTTATGTCATACATAGAGGCAAACTTGCATCATAACTTGCATATGAACTTGCATCATAACTTGCATATGAACTTGCATCATAACTTGCATATGAACTTGCATAACATGCCATGCTTAGAGGCAAACTTGCATATATTATGCATATCATAAAAAGAGACAAACTTGCATATGAACTTGCATCATAACTTGCATATGAACTTGCATCATAACTTGCATATGAACTTGCATCATAACTTGCATAAAACCAAATACTTAGCATGCACAAAACCAAATACTTAGCATGCATAAAACCAAATACTTAGCATGCACACAACCAAATACTTAGCATGCATAAAACCAAATACTTAGCATGCATAAAACCAAATACATGACTTGCATAACATGTTACATATAACTTGCATATAATCTCACATATAGTTTGCATAACATGTTACATATGCATCAATGTTCAACATAGTGTTTTGCATAGTGAGCATCATAAAACATAGCATTAAACTTGCATATAGCATGAAACTTGCAAAACACACAACATACACTATACTAAACTTGCATAAGCACATTTATCCACAAACATAGCCATATCTTATCATATCTTATCATAATCAATTTAACAATTGATTATTAAGGCTATAAAGACTCACCACTAAACTCCCATAAGCAAACCCTTGCCAAAAATCACCCAAAAACTCTAGCCTTGAACATAAAGCTTGCAACTTGATGATGAATGCAAGCTAATGATCACTCATACAACATAAAAATGCTTGTATGAACATGAAAGCCTTCTTAGAAATATTTAGGAATGAGGGTGGAGGCTAGGGTTTTGAGTGGAGGCCATGATCATAGAAAATTTTGGCATAGTTTAGTTAGAGGATAGGATTATGATCATTTAGGGGTAGTTTAGGGTCTTATTTATAGGATTAGGATGTGTTTTATACCCTTAGATTAACCCTAGGTTAGTTTAGGTCCGTCAGATCTCGGAAGCTTCCAGAAAACAGCCCCAAAACACAGCCAAACCTAAAAATGGTGCACCAGGCCAAACTGGCCGAGCACCCCCTGTCGACACCCAAGTCGACAGGGCTGTCGACTTGGTCATAGCCAAGTCGACTGCCCAGTCAACAGGTCTGTCGACTTGGGTAGCCAGGCGGGAATTTTCCCCGCCTGTGCCCAATGGCCCAATTTTGAAATTTGAAACTGAATTTTAAATCTGTTTTGAACTTTGAATTTTATGTAAACTTCATTGGGCCATAACTGGGCCATACGGACTCCGATTTACAAAATTTTGGACTCTATTTCGCGTATTTTTCCGAGACGAACGCAATGACGCAGCCCGTTTCCTCCAATTCCCACATATGAGATTATTTATTCTGTAATTAGTGAATTTTAGCATTAACCAAAATTCGGGGTGTTACATTCTCCCCTCCTTAAAGGATTTCGTCCCCGAAATCTCTAAGCTAAGGAGAATGCATATCCTACCATCCAAACAACCATCTACTCAATCCATCAAACACGGGCATCCATTGTCCTTAAAACAATTTCTAATGATGTATGAGAATATGCAAAAAGTGTGTGTATATGTTCCCTATCTAATGTATGAACATATGCAAACCATGATAGTGCCATGCATCCATTATGTATGCGAGAGAACCCTATCGACACATACAATATCTACATGAGTGCACAATCATTCACCAAAATGCATCATCCATATGATAACACAATCATTATACATCCATAAATATAGCTACCTACACACAATTATATGCAATATGCAATATGAAGTGATTGAGCCGATCTAGTGCCTAGAGTGTGTATATATGCATCCACGAGCAACCACTAGCAACCACTTGCATCCATCAAACATAACATGTCTCAAACACATGTTTCAACCATAGGTTTACCCTATCTAAAGGTCAAAGGTACTAATGAGAGGACATATTAAAGATAAGGTAAGCACTAGACAAACGATAAAGGAGACGTTTAAAGGACATACCCTCAAAAAAAAGGAATGGGTATAACGAACGCATCTTCGCTTCTGTCTCCCAAGTAGCATTGCTCTCACCTTCTCCCCTTTTCACTTTGACTAGTCGAACCTCTCTGTTTCTCAACTTCCTAATCTCTGACCCAAGGATGCGGGTAGGAGCTCGTCGAATAATCACATCACGCTCTACCTTTACTTCTTTAAGCAAGCTCGGCTCTACCGCCTCTGCGGTCTCATGTAGGCACTTCCTCAAATGTGACACATGGAATACGTCATGTTTCTTATGCAACCGAACTATCTCTCGAATATAAACGGAAGCTAGACATGGAACAGTCCTCTTGCTCTTCACGGGTATGAAGTGGGCACTCTTAGTAAGTTTATCTACCACAACCCAAATTCCCGTATTACCTTTCCTCGTTCTCGGTAATCCATCGAGACACTATCCCACTTCCATAGCGGAACCTCCAATGGGTGAAGCAGCCCACCGGGTTTCTTCTGCTCCGCTTTCATTTGCTAGCACACCAAGCATCTAGCGACATACTCGGCCACATCTTTCTTCATACCGGCCCAAAAGAAAACTCGCTTCATGTCTTGGTATATCTTGTCCCTATCGGGATGAATGGTCATCTTCGACCGATGTGCATCATCAAGTATAGCCTTCCTCAAACCCTCTGTCTTGCGGTACACAAAGTCTACCGTCTCTACGCAACCACCCCTCACCATCTAGGGTGTACCTACTCAAATGGCTGGACGACTCCCCCTCCTCATGAGCTTCTAACTCAACCAACTGTGGGTCGTCTCGCTGTGCTCCGCCAATCCGCCCCAAAAGAGTAGGCCTAACCTCCAAGGAGGCTAGCAAACCGGGTACAAAGTCAACGGAAGGTCTAAAGTCAAACATAGAAATAAACTCTAAGCTCCATCGTTCAACGAACAATGAACTCAAGGACAACCTTTTTCTACTTAAGGCGTCCACCACCACGTTACCCTTGCCATGGGTATACGCTATCTCAAACTCATAGGATGCTAAGAATTCCATCCACTTTTGCTGCCCTAAGACTATGCGCTCGAAGAGTCTCCAACACTTCCCTAAGATGTAGGGCACGCTTTTCTCCACTTCTAGAGAAAACCAGGATATTACCCCATCCAAAATCATCATAACTGTCCATCTCTCACGCAGACCATCCTAGTCGAACTTGACATCCCCCAAGTGCAAGCCCCAAAGGCCTAAACCAATATCAGACAAACACCCAAGGGATATCTCCTTCGAGTTCAGACGACCTACGTGAGATGATACTAGTAAAAATAGCTAAACAATTGAGCCTTTGACCAATTTTGGATGTCCTCGCCAGTCTCGCTCCAAAACCACCGTTTTTCCCATAACTGGCTTTGCTCAACCTATTAAGCACACACGAAAACTTATTTCGCTCCTAGAAAAGGCCAAGATGTCATTTACAAAGACCATCACGAACTTATTCAGGTACTCCCTAAACACCCTTCTCATCAAATCAACAAAGTATGCGGGGGCGTTCGTCAAACCAAATGGCATCACCAGCCACTCTTAAAAACCATCCGGAGTCCTAATGGCAGTCTTCTCTATACTATCCTCAGCCACTCTCAACTGACGAAACCCCGTGGCTAAGTCCAACTTGTGAAAATACTGAGGCGCCAACTAACTGATCAAAGAGATCATCAATCCTCGGCAATGGGTGTCTATTCTTCTTTGTGAGTTTATTTAGCTCTCTTTAGCCTACACAAAGTCTGAAGGACCCATCCGCCTTCATAGCAAAAACTACTGGAGCACCCCACTCCGATATACTTCGTCTTATGAACCCCTTCTCAAGCAAATCGTCTACTTGCTTATGGAGTTCCCTCCTCTCACGAGGAGCCATGTGGCACGCTGGCCAAAATACTGGTTTGGCATTGTCTACCAGATATATTCGGAAGTCAATCTCCCGCTCAGGAGGTAAGCCCTTCACCTCCTCAAACACATCCGAGTATTCCCGGACCACTCTAACAGATCGCAAACTCTCGACCGACGTGTCAAGCGATTCTAGATAACTTAGCATAACAGATTCCATGAGATTACAAGAGATCTCGAGAGTGTTACCCAAGCGGGTCATAAGCCTAACAACTCTCCCTTCAAAATCAAGAACGGCACCCTTACAGGATAACCAGTCCATGCCCAAAACTAACCCATAGCCCGTGAAGCCCAAAAAGCATCACATCTGAACTCAACGCTAAGTATAGAAACTTTCAAACCCAAACACATCATGGAGCCCCAATTGGGTTTGAAACAACTAAGGGATCATCTACTAAACTGGTGTCTAAGTGCAGTGACTCAACTAACAATGATGAGATAAACGAACTCAATGCGTCAGAATCAAATAAAGTTCGAACCGGATAATAAAGAAATCCAAATTCCAACCTAGACGGTCCTATCCCCCATCTGGTACACTAGCCGTGAGGGAATACAACTACCCTCCAGAAGATTCCACACCTTGCCCTTGCCCCTTTGGACAACCCTAATAAGGTGTCCTATTCCTTCCAAAAGGATAACTACTCGCTTTCTTCTTCCCATTCTCCACCCGTAACCTCCCACCAGTGAGGTTTCATCCTTCATTAACCAAACAACTATTTGAGCCTTCCTCCCATCGTCTATCCTATAGGTACCCACCAGTCCTCCTCCTTCTTGAACCAACTTCTAATCCGACTACCGTCTAAGTCCCTTGAAGTGGTTTTCCATTCTTATCTATCTTAGAAAGATCATCTATACACGGAGGGGAAACTCAAAACGAGAGAGGAAGAGATTCAAAACGGAGAATTCGAAAGATAAAGATATGGCTATTGGGATTATGCTTTTCTTTCAAAATCTTTTCTCTTTAAAGACATGTTTTTGAAAATATCTCTTCCAAAAATGTTTTTAGAAAAATAGTTTTCTAAAAATTTTATCTGTTCCGGTAACCTTCGCTCTAATACCACGTGTAACACCCCACACCCGCTACGGTCACTCACTAAGGGAATGCCATAACATCGGTGGAGTATTTTAAGTGAATATAGAACAGAAAAATTACAACAAGACAGATATAAGTAATACTTGAGAATTTAAAACATCATTTCATTCCAGCGGAAAGTAAAAACATGTTTGGTTACACCAAAACCATAAATAAGAGTCAAGTACATAATATCCATCCTGATAAAAACAAAAGTACATAATCCCACTACATAACCTAATAGCCATAATAGAAAAGATAAACTGAGCTTTACATCCACGGTCCAAGCTCCAAAAGATAGATAAAGCAGTCTGATCAAAGCCCACTAGTGCTAGGCCCACTCTGAAAACCTGAGGGTTGGGAAAAAGATAAAGAAACAACGGGGTCAGACATAAGTCTGAGTGAGTCCTATAACCCTAACAATACAATCATTAAAGTAATTAGGGTATGATATAAACAAGGTACGGTACCTCTGGGGATAATGACTACACTAAGTAGCCAACCAAACACAGGATGTACTAAGTTAACCGAAAGGACGCATTTATCCACCCAAGGATAATTACTAGATTGCACCACCCCAGATCTACCCACCCAAGGGTAATTCCTACACTGCACCACACCAGTTCTACCCACCCAAGGGTAATTCCTACTTAAAGGTTGATCCCGCTAAGTGTACTTAGTAATTTTACCCAGTAGTTTCGTGTGCCCCTAGCTGACTACATAGGTGCCGTCTACCCCTATCTCCACTAGGTGTACTCAGTAATTTTTAATAGTAGTTTCGTGTACCCCTAGCTGACTACATAGGTGCCGTCTGCCCCTAACTCCACTAGGTGTACCCACTACTCCCCAAGCGATCGGCTCCCTACCGTAGATACCCGTGCTGGCCCCACAATGGGGTGTATCACTCCCCAAAGTGGCAACCCGACACAACAAATGGTGCACGGCTTATATCTACACGATGCAACAACGTCTTACCTACCAGTCCGGGTCCACACACACATATGAAACCCGTTGGACTCGCGTTGCCACCGCTACCCCGTTTTGGCCTCTTATAGTCAAGCCCAATATGCGTGTCCCGTCCTCGACTTGGGTCGAGCCCACAAAGATACGTTTGGGATATTGGTTGAAATGGGCCCCCACAAGCTACTACTTAAGCTTGTCATTTTATCTAGTGCATCCCACTTAACCCCTTTTATAATCATGCCCCCTTACATGTTAAGGTTTGGTTAAGTCATCTAATTATATTTCAATTGCCACTTAAGGCACCCACTAGATTTCCGCATGCCACCCAAGGCACTTACTTGATTCCCACATGCCACCCAAGGCACTTACTTAACCCTTTACTCATGTTTAATTACATGTTCCACTTTGGTTAAGTATTCTAATCGTATTTTCTATTGCCACCCAAGGCAACCCACTAGTTTCCTCATGCCACCCAAGGCACCCCCACTAGTTACTACATGCCACCCAAGGCACCCACTTAACCCCTCATGCCCCTCTACATGCTAATTTGGTTAAGTGTTTCTTAATTAATTAAGATCGTAACCTTTGTAAAGACCTCTCACATTAGACTGTCTTTTATGGCAGCTGGATAAGCCGGTTGGTTCCGGGCTGCCTTACACCATAACAGAGTCTAACCTCGTGTCTTTACACTTGTCACGTATTTAGTTTATGACTAAGACCTCTCACATTGGGCCAATCATTTGTAGCCGCTGGATTTGCCGGTCGGTTCCGGGCAGTCTTATGCTACAAAAGGGTCCAACCTCGTGTCTTAGTAGATTAATTACACCTAATTAATCACCCCCATAATTTGTATTAATTATCCCTAATTAATTACAAATATTTAAGAATATGGGTAGACCTAACTCAATAGGTAAATTCCCAATTCCATAATATGGGTAGACCTAACTTAATAGGTAAATTCCCAATTATGTCCATCCACTTTACGGTATGTTTAATCATACCCACTTCACACAATTTTATGTGTTCATTGATTTTTACCCCCATCGTCCCCACGTAAATACGTTAACATGACATACTTCAAAAGAGAAGATTCATCATACACACAATGGGTTCAACTTAGCATATCATTAGCATCATCATGGGTTTAAAAGGTGTCAACTTGTATATATGACCATAAACCCAACTTGCATAAATAACCAACCCAAACTTGCATGAATCGCATATGTCATAAAGATGGTAACTTGCTTAAATGTTCATGTCATAGACCTATCATAAAGGTGTCAACTTGTATACATGTCATAGGTCTAAAAGGGATAAACTTGCACATGTACTTATGTCATACATAGAGGCAAACTTGCATCATAACTTGCATATGAACTTGCATCATAACTTGCATATGAACTTGCATCATAACTTGCATATGAACTTGCATAACATGCCATGCTTAGAGGCAAACTTGCATATATTATGCATATCATAAAAAGAGACAAACTTGCATATGAACTTGCATCATAACTTGCATATGAACTTGCATCATAACTTGCATATGAACTTGCATCATAACTTGCATAAAACCAAATACTTAGCATGCACAAAACCAAATACTTAGCATGCATAAAACCAAATACTTAGCATGCACACAACCAAATACTTAGCATGCATAAAACCAAATACTTAGCATGCATAAAACCAAATACATGACTTGCATAACATGTTACATATAACTTGCATATAATCTCACATATAGTTTGCATAACATGTTACATATGCATCAATGTTCAACATAGTGTTTTGCATAGTGAGCATCATAAAACATAGCATTAAACTTGCATATAGCATGAAACTTGCAAAACACACAACATACACTATACTAAACTTGCATAAGCACATTTATCCACAAACATAGCCATATCTTATCATATTTTATCATAATCAATTTAACAATTGATTATTAAGGCTATAAAGACTCACCACTAAACTCCCATAAGCAAACCCTTGCCAAAAATCACCCAAAAACTCTAGCCTTGAACATAAAGCTTGCAACTTGATGATGAATGCAAGCTAATGATCACTCATACAACTTAAAAATGCTTGTATGAACATGAAAGCCTTCTTAGAAATATTTAGGAATGAGGGTGGAGGCTAGGGTTTTGAGTGGAGGCCATGATCATAGAAAATTTTGGCATAGTTTAGTTAGAGGATAGGATTATGATCATTTAGGGGTAGTTTAGGGTCTTATTTATAGGATTAGGATGTGTTTTAGACCCTTAGATTAACCCTAGGTTAGTTTAGGTCCGTCAGATCTCGGAAGCTTCCAGAAAACAGCCCCAAAACACAGCCAAACCTTAAAATGGTGCACTATGCCAAACTGGCCGAGCACCCCCTGTCGACACCCAAGTCGACAGGGCTGTCGACTTGGTCATAGCCAAGTCGACTGCCCAGTCAACAGGGCTGTCGACTTGGGTAGCCAGGCGGGAATTTTCCCCGCCTGCGCCCAATGGCCCAATTTTGAAATTTGAACCTGAATTTTAAATCTGTTTTGAACTTTGAATTTTATGTAAACTTCATTGGGCCATAACTGGGCCATACGGACTCCGATTGTAACACCCCGTGTATTCTATAACAATGAAATTCACAAATTAAAGTATAATTAATTTCAAATCAAAGAACTGAGGGAAACAGGATACGCCATTGCGTTCGTCTCGGTAAAATACGCGAAATAGAGTCCGAGTTTTCGAAAAACGGAGTCCGTATGAAGAAGATATGGCCTCTGGAAGTTTCTGAATTAAGTTTAAAATTCGAACATAAGAATAACAGCTCAGAAAAACAATTCAAAAGTCAAAATCGGGCCCAATTGGCCAGGGCGGGAAAATTCCCGCCTAAGGAACCCAGGTCGACTGGGCTGTCGACCTGGGCTAGCCATGTCGACAGGGCTGTCGACAGGGCTGTCGACCTGGTCCAGAGCCAGGTCGAACCCAGCCCACCCTGGCTGGCCAGGTCTGTGTTTGGCCGATTTCCAGAAGCTTGCTTTGTCATTATGGCTAGGTGGCAGGCTCTAATTGGTCTCTCTTTCGAATGAATGGCTACGATCAATCCAAGCAGCATCGATGGTCCTAATCAGTTCGTAAACTCTATAAAAATGACCCTAGACTCAACCTAATCTATTCATTCAAAAATAAGAACGAAGCCACCATTCTGCTGAGGAACGACTAGGAGTAGCCACCAAATTGGAGAGAAGATTAGGAGGCGAATTCTAAAGCGTAAAGCAACCTAAACAAATCAAATCAGCACCTACGAGTCGCATCTCCAATTGGAGAATTCGTCACACAATTGTAAGTAGAGTATTATTTTGGTATGAACAAATAACTGTGTTGGTTTGTATACTTGATTTGTGGCGATAGAGTAATTCATACTTGTGCGTTATTATGATTCTTATCGATTTGGAATATTTTATACGTTTGGATATTCTCAAATTATGTTATTCATTATAAAAACTACATGTTTGCGGTAGTTTTATGCATGTATACGTTTGGATATCCGCAAAGCATGTTATTCATTATAAAAACTACATGTTTGCGGTAGTTTTATGCAAGTATACGTTTGGAATATTCGCAAATTATGTAATTCATGTTGAAGCTACATGTATGTAGTTGTTTAATTTAAATTCATGCAAGTTTGGGGGTTTTGCTACTATGCCATCATAATGTGTATTTTTGCACAAAAACCATTTCGTGTGTAATTGGAACAAATTTGATTCATATGAAATTTTGTTGAAAATTTGGCATCATGGTCTATGTATTAAGCCATACTTTTGTACTAGAAAACCTCTTTGCGAACTTATGAATATGACTAGGCTATAATTGATATTTTTGCATAATTGAAAACCATGTTAGGTCTATATTGTTAACAAGAATTATATGATGACATATGTGGTACATAGCTAGGTTAGATTCAAAAATCCCATTTGCAAGTTTGCATGACAAAAGTAAAAATCATGATTTCATGTTTAGAAATATTTATGCATAAGTATATGTGCGCCATGGTTAGGTGAATAGATTTAGAATCATGATTAAGTTGGAATAATTCAAGTTGAACTATGCTTTTGTATTAGTAACACAAGTAAACCCCTTTGTAAACATGTAGGAATCTTATGAACATGATTTGCTTATGTTCGACATTATGCCTAAATAAAAACATAGGTTTATGTTGTAGTTAAGACTATGTGTCAATAATGATATCCAATTTAGATTCTTATCTCAACTACAAGTTTACATGCTTTGATTCATGTCACTTATGCTTTATGACCAAAGTATACATTACTACTATGCAAGTACACCAGTTCTATTTTGTAGTTCCAATGTTATGTTGCAAGTTCATGCGTTCACATTCCCCTTCTTGTGTATGTAATCATGCTTTAAGCCTCCCCTTTTCACGTGGCTAAGTTGGGCTTAAAAAGGCTAAGCCCAACATATATATATATAATAAACGAGCGAATTAAACGGGGGTAAATAGCGTTGGGCCAAATTAATTAATAAATGAAAATATAAAGTAAAGGGGCCCAAATTCAAGTATGGGTTGGGCCCATGATTGGTGTAACCTTCACACCATTGATTTTTAATAATGGGCCGCAAATATTTACATATAAGAAAATAAAGAAGAAAGACAAAATATGTAAATGTAGAACATACGATGTGTTTAACCCGAGGTTGGATTGAGTTGTGATGTAAACCTGCCCGGAACCGCCCGGCTGTCCAGTAGTCACAACAATACCTATCCAATGTGGGTGGTTAAACATGGAGCCCAATAAGGACCCGAGGTTAGACTGAGTTGTGGCGTAAGACTGCCCGGAACCAACCGACAATAGGCAGCCACAACAATACCTGTCTAATGTGAGAGGTCAAGGCTTTAATAAGACAATTAAGGCTGAGTCAGGATTGTTAGGATTAAGTGAACTAAAGACTTAATCAAAAATGGGACATGCTAAACTAACCAGACTGATTTGGGGGTTAGGTTCATAAAAACACTTAACCAACTTAGCATGTTGGCTAGAAGTAGAAAACCTAGTAGCGAGGGACCCTTTTCAGCAGTAACCCTATAAGGTGTATCATGATACCCTGAAACTAGGCAGGGTGGGGCACGATTACTGGGCTGATTGTAAGAGGTCAAATCGACGGCGGTGGTGTAGCAGTGTAGGTTCTAATGGGGTGCGGGCGTGCACACACTCCGGCGCAGAAAAATAAGGCACTGGGCACCAGTAGCATACCTGTGCATTCTAGGGTTGTGTCGGGCCGCCGCCATGGGACTTGATACACCCCATGGTGGGACCAGCATAGGTAACTACAACATCGGGGGCCGTAAGACACATGTAACTATGCGAGTAGGAGCCGATCATCATAGAATGGATCACTTCACCCTGATTATGGGGTGCCTGTTGGGAACTAGTTTATATGGGTTCAGAGATTAACATGGGGTACGATAGTATATTCGACCCTGGACAACTTAACTAAGTTTATAGTGCTTTCCCACTTCTTGTTTATACTTATCATACCCAGTTCTTTATTCACAGACAGAATAGTCCTAGACTTACTCAGGCTTTATGTCTGACTCTACTTTTCTTTCGTCTTCTTTTCTTCCGTTTCCCCCCCAGGTCCACAGGGAGGGAACACTGCAGCTTGACCAGACCACATATCCAGCTTGAAGAGGAGAAATGTATTGCTTGGACCTTTTCGTTTTGAACTATGGCTTTGGACAACCACTATGGGGCTTTTTGCAGTTTATCTATGTTTCCTTTATGCTTCTTTAAATAATGTAATCAAGACAGATTATGAAAGTGTTATGTTATGTTTTTGGAAAAGATGTAAGACAATTATGGTGATGTTGTTGTAGCACGTATTTGCTTTTATGAAATAAAAGTTGTTGTTTTTCCGTTGTTTACAAATATGTGTTCTTATATCTGTCTTGTATATCTGTGACTTATACTTATAAACCTCCACCAAAATTAGGGCATTCCCTTTGAGAGTGACCCTAACGGAGGTGGGGTGTTTCACTTGGTATCAGAGCATAGGTTTACCAGATAAGATAGAAAGTTTTGAAATTTATTTTCAAAAAGGAAATTTAAAGAAGCAATTTTAGAAGAAAAATATTATTTTATTTTTAAAAAAGGCAAAGTCCACTCCCCAAAGCCATAGGTATTATCTCTTATCCTTCGTTTTGAATCTATCCTTTTTGCTTCAGCATGTCCGAAGAACTTAACTTGCCAGAAGGGGTGCCAATACCTGGTTGGTTTAGACGGTTCTTAGAAGCAAGGGCCACTCAGCCAGGTCCTACCGTTCCTCCTCCCCCAGCTGCAGGAAATCATCCAGCTGCAGCAGCACCTTTTCCTCCACCTCCTCCACGGGGAAACACATTTGCTAAGATATGTAAAGATTTTAAAGCTATGGGAGGAAAGGATTTCCATGGAACTGAGTCCTTCGTGGCAGCTAGAAATTGGCTGAAAGAAACTGAGGACCTATTCATCATCTTTGAGGTAGAAGATAGGCAGAAAGTACAATTGGCAGTGTGGCTATTAAAGGGCGAGGCTTCCTACTGGTGGGAAGTCACTAATGCAGAAAGACCAGTGGAGACATGGGAGGACTTTAGGGCAAGGTTTGAGACTAAATTTCTCTCGGATGCGGAAAGGAGCTTGCAGTTGGAAAAATTCTTATTTCTTAAGCAAGGGAACAAGACAGTCAGAGAGTATGCGAATCAGTTCGATGAGTTGGCTAGGTTTGGGCTAGACCTAGTCAACACCCCGCACAAGAAGGCTCTCCGTTTCGTCAAAGGGTTAAATGAGCCATTACACAGTTTGGCCATGACCCATATACCCATGGGGGCCACGTATGAAAGATTGGTGCAAATGGCATTGCTGAATGAGGAGGATAAGGGTAAGAAGGAGACAAAGGCAGAAAGCTCTCAAGGGAAGAAAGAGGGTTTGCAGCCTAAGAAGACGGACTTTAAGAAAGGCGGGAAAGGCAACAAAGAGAAGAGGAAGTGTAATTTCTGTGGCAAAGTGGGGCACTTAGTAAAGGACTGCCGGAAAAAGAAGGCCAAGGAGAATGGTGGGTGCTTTTCTTACGGTGAGACAGGCCACAGGGCTAAGGACTGCCCAAAGAAACGAGGACAGGGGCAGAGGGCTGGATCCACCTCAGGGGCACAAGTTCATTGCTAGAAGCGCCACCTTTGCAACAGCGAGGTATAAATACTTCTGTAGAAAGTGTAGTTTATCTTTATGATCACCCCGTTCGCACTTTATTTGATTCTGGCGCATCACACTCCTTTATCTCGTCTGCTTTAGTAGAATCTCTGCACCTAAAAACTAGTATGGTAGAGGACCCCTTAATTGTTTCAAACCCAATTGGGGGCCCAGCTCATTTGTCTATGATCTGTTTGGGATTGAAAATTTCTATTCTAAGCGTAGAATTTCAATGTAGTGCCTTTGTTTTGGGCTTTTCGGGGTATGGTTTGATTTTGGGTATGGATTGGCTATCCAGTAATGGGGCCATCCTTGATTTTGAGAAAAGGGTTGTTAGGCTCCTAACCCAGCTCGGTAATACTTTGGAAATTTCTTGTAATCCCTCGTATGCGGTTATGCTTAGTTATCTTGAATCGCTAGATGCCTCTGTTGAAAATTTGCAATCAGTTAGAGTGGTCCGGGAATATCCGGATGTCTTCGAAGAGGTGAAGGGCTTGCCTCCGAAGCAGGAAATAGACTTCCGCATATATCTTGTAGATAATGCAAAGCCCGTTGCGTTGCCCGTTAGACACATGGCTCCACGAGAAAGAAAAGAGCTCAGTAAACAGATTAAAGAGCTTCTAGAAAAGGGGTTCATTAGGAGGAGCATTTCAGAATGGGGCGCTCCAGTGGTGTTCGCTACAAAGGCGGATGGTTCACTCCGTCTATGTGTTGACTATAGGGAGCTCAATAAGCTAACGAAAAAGAATAGGCACCCTCTCCCTAGAATTGACGATTTGTTTGACCAGCTTGTAGGAGCGTCTGTTTTCTCCCAGATCGATTTAGCAACCGGTTTTCATCAGCTAAGGGTGGCTGAAGATAGCATCGATAAAACGGCGTTCAGAACCCCAGACGGCTTCTTTGAATGGCTTGTCATGCCTTTCGGCTTGACAAATGCACCTGCTTACTTCGTGGACCTGATGAGTAGGGTATTTAGAGATTTCCTCAACAAATTCGTAGTGGTCTTCGTAGATGATATCCTTATCTTCTCAAAGAGTGAAGAGGAACATGCTCAACACTTAAGGGCAATCATGGAAACTTTGCGAGTCCATCAACTAAAAGCCAAATTCTCCAAATGCCACTTTTGGAGAGAAGAAGTGAGGTTCCTTGGGCACATAGTATCCAAACAAGGGTTAGTAGTGGACCCTGCTAAGGTAGTGGCGGTATAGGATTGGAAGACACCAAGGAATGCAACTGAGGTCCGAAGCTTTCTAGGACTAGCAGGTTTCTATCGAAAATTCATAAGGGATTTTGCGAAAATCTCAGCTCCGCTCACGAAATTGACCAAGAAGAATCTAGTGTTCAATTGGGACTTGGATTGCGAGTTTGCTTTCCAACGACTGAAAAGGGCTCTTACAACAGCCCCAGTCTTGACGCTGCCAGATGGGAGCAAGATGTTCACTGTTTATACAGATGCATGTGGGACAGGGCTAGGCGCCATCTTAATGCAAGAAGGAAGGGTAGTAGCTTATGGCGGGAGGCAGTTGAAGGTGCACGAAAAGAACTACCCAACCCACGATCTTGAGTTAGCCGCCATCGTCTTTGCACTCAAGTCTTGGCGACACTATCTCCTAGGTGAGAAGTTCGAACTTTACACTGACCATAAATCGTTGAAATATCTTTTCTCGCAGAAAGATCTTAACTTGAGGCAATAGAGATGGATGGAGTTTCTTGCCTCGTATGATTTCGAAATCTCCTACACTCCGGGCAAAGGCAACGTGGTGGCAGACGCGTTGATCCGAAAGAAATTGACCCTAAGCCCGTTGTTTGTTGAAAGACAAAGCCTAGAGTTTATAGCCAGCTTCGACTTTAGGCCCTCCTCCGATTTCGTACCAGGCTTACTAGCATCTCTCGAAGTACGGCCAACTTTAGTGGATTTAGTAGGGACAACACAACGCGAAGACCCTCAGCTTATGGAAATGATTGATAGGCTAATTAGGGGTGAGACTTCAAGTCACCTCAACAGATACTCCATCGACGATAAGGGTTTGCTAAGGCGAGACGGTAGACTATGTGTCCCACAAACAAAAGATTTAGTAAAGAAGGTTCTCGAGGAAGCACATCACTCCAAGATGACGATACACCCGGGCGGAGATAAAATGTACAAAGACATAAAAAGGACTTTCTTCTGGAACGGCATGAAAAAGGACGTGGCAGAATTCGTTTCTAAGTGTATTGTGTGCCAACAGGTTAAAGCGGAACAGAAAAAGCCTGGCGGACTGCTACATCCTCTAGAGGTCCCGCAGTGGAAGTGGGATAGCATGTCAATGGACTTCATCGATGGGCTGCCTAGGTCTAGGAGAGGCAACACTAACATTTGGGTAATAGTGGATAGGCTTACTAAAACCGCCCACTTTTTACCTGTCAAAAGTAAAAGAACTGCCTCATCCCTAGCATCACTTTACCTCAAGGAAATCGTTCGACTCCATGGAATACCATCCAGCATTGTTAGTGACCGAGACCCCATCTTCACCAGTGAATTTTGGCGGAGTCTGCAAGAAGCAGTAGGGACGCAGTTATGCTTGAGCACAGCCTACCATCCCCAAACCGACGGCCAAACAGAGAGAGTGAACAGAGTTTTGGAGGACCTTTTAAGACTATGAGTCCTTGACTTCGGAGGGACATGGGAAGACCACCTTCCTTTGGTGGAATTTGCCTACAACAACAGCTATCAAGCAACCATCGGAATGGCGCCCTTCGAAGCTTTATATGGAAGACCGTGCCGATCGCCCACTTGTTGGTGGGAGTCTACTGATAAGCTCATACTTGGACCAGATATGATCCGAGAGACTACAGAGAAAGTAGACTTAATACGAAGAAGGATGAAGACGGCCCAAGACAGACAAAAGTCCTACGCCGACAAGAGGAGAACCGACCTTGAATTTGAGGTTGGGGACAGAGTTTTTCTTAAGGTATCTCCGCTAAGGAACGTTGTTCGTTTTGGAACAACAGGAAAGCTAGCACCAAGGTTCGTAGGGCCATTCCCTATCATCGAGAAAATTGGGAAAATGGCCTATAGATTAGAACTACCCGAGAAACTGGCCGGAGTTCACAACGTTTTTCACGTTTCACATCTCCGAAAATGTCTACATGAGTCTGCTGAAGTGGTAGAGCCAAATATCCTAGAAGAAGCCGAAGTGGAACGCGAAGCAACCATAAGAAAAGTTCCAACCCGCATACTAGGAACGGAAGTGAAAAAGCTACGCAACCGCGAAGTCAAGCTCGCCAAAGTTCAGTGGAGCGACGCCGAAGGAGATGCAACTTGGGAAACTGAAGCTAGAATACGCACTGCCTACCCTTTTCTTTTCGAGGGTACATCCTTGATCTTTCTTTTTCCTTAAGTTGCGCTTTTATCTATCTTTTTAGGTATATTTCCTCGACCTTATCTTTTAGGTAGAAACCCTTTGAATGAAAACATGTAGTTGAAACATGTTATGGATGATGGTTGCAAGTGGTTGCAAGTGATTGCTAGTGGTTGCTCGTGGTTGCATATACACACACAATCTAGATTTTAGATCGGCTCAGTCACTTCATATTGCATATGCATATATGTTTGCATTCGTATATGGTTGAACTTTAATGTGTTGTCACATGGATGTTGCATTTGTATTGAATTATTGTGCACTCATGTAGAATCATGAATAGGAAAATTTGCATACACGATGGATTCATGGCACATACATAATTCGCATTAAGGAGGTCAACTGAATCAGTAGACCGCCTGATTTTGCATTAGATAAGTTCATGTACACACACACTTCGCATATGATCATGAAGCATTAGAAGTCTTTTAAGGACAATGGATGCTCGTGTTTGATGGATGAGTAGATGGATGATTGGATGTTAGGATATACATTCCTCCTAACTTGAAGATTTCGGGGACGAAATCCTTTTAAGTGGGGGAGAATGTAACACCCCGTGTATTCTATAACAATAAAATTCACAAATTAAAGTATAATTAATTTCAAATCAAAGAACTGAGGGAAACGGGATACGCCATTGCGTTCGTCTCGGAAAAATACGCGAAATAGAGTCCGAGTTTTCGAAAAACGGAGTCCGTATGAAGAAGATATGGCCTCCGGAAGTTTCTGAATTAAGTTTAAAATTCGAACATAAGAATAACAGCTCAGAAAAACAATTCAAAAGTCAAAATCGGGCCCAATTGGCCAGGGTGGGAAAATTCCCGCCTAAGGAACCCAGGTCGACTGGGCTGTCGACCTGGGCTAGCCATGTCGACAGGGCTGTCGACAGGGCTGTCGACAGGGCTGTCGACCTGGTCCAGAGCCAGGTCGAACCCAGCCCACCCTGGCTGGCTAGGTCTGTGTTTGGCCGATTTGCAGAAGCTTGCATTGTCATTAGGGCTAGGTGGCAGGCTCTAATTGGTCTCTCTTTCGAATGAATGGCTACGATCAATCCAAGCAGCATCGATGGTCCTAATCAGTTCATAAACTCTATAAAAATGACCCTAGACTCAACCTAATCTATTCATTCAAAAATAAGAACGAAGCCACCATGCTGCTGAGGAACGACTAGGAGTAGCCACCAAATTGGAGAGAAGATTAAGAGGCGAATTCTAAAGCGTAAAGCAACCTAAACAAATCAAATCAGCACCTACGAGTCGCATCTCCAATTGGAGAATTCGTCACACAATTGTAAGTAGAGTATTATTTTGGTATGAACAAATAACTGTGTTGGTTTGTATACTTGATTTGTGGCGATAGAGTAATTCATACTTGTGCGTTATTATGATTCTTATCGATTTGGAATATTTTATACGTTTGGATATTCTCAAATTATGTTATTCATTATAAAAACTACATGTTTGCGGTTGTTTTATGCATGTATACGTTTGGATATCCGCAAAGCATGTTATTCATTATAAAAACTACATGTTTGCGGTAGTTTTATGCAAGTATACGTTTGGAATATTCGCAAATTATGTAATTCATGTTGAAGCTACATGTATGTAGTTGTTTAATTTAAATTCATGCAAGTTTGGGGGTTTTGCTACTATGCCATCATAATGTGTATTTTTGCACAAAAACCATTTCGTGTGTAATTGGAACAAATTTGATTCATATGAAATTTTGTTGAAAATTTGGCATCATGGTCTATGTATTAAGCCATACTTTTGTACTAGAAAACCTCTTTGCGAACTTATGAATATGACTAGGCTATAATTGATATTTTTGCATAATTGAAAACCATGTTAGGTCTATATTGTTAACAAGAATTATATGATGACATATGTGGTACATAGCTAGGTTAGATTCAAAAATCCCATTTGCAAGTTTGCATGACAAAAGTAAAAATCATGATTTCATGTTTAGAAATATTTATGCATAAGTATATGTGCGCCATGGTTAGGTGAATAGATTTAGAATCATGATTAAGTTGGAATAATTCAAGTTGAACTATGCTTTTGTATTAGTAACACAAGTAAACCCCTTTGTAAACATGTAGGAATCTTATGAACATGATTTGCTTATGTTCGACATTATGCCTAAATAAAAACATAGGTTTATGTTGTAGTTAAGACTATGTGTCAATAATGATATCCAATTTAGATTCTTATCTCAACTACAAGTTTACATGCTTTGATTCATGTCACTTATGCTTTATGACCAAAGTATACATTACTACTATGCAAGTACACCAGTTCTATTTTGTAGTTCCAACGTTATGTTGCAAGTTCATGCGTTCACATTCCCCTTCTTGTGTATGTAATCATGCTTTAAGCCTCCCCTTTTCACGTGGCTAAGTTGGGCTTAAAAAGGCTAAGCCCAACATATATATATATATATATATATATATAATAAACGAGCGAATTAAACGGGGGTAAATAGCGTTGGGCCAAATTAATTAATAAATGAAAATATAAAGTAAAGGGGCCCAAATTCAAGTATGGGTTGGGCCCATGATTGGTGTAACCTTCACACCATTGATTTTTAATAATGGGCCGCAAATATTTACATATAAGAAAATAAAGAAGAAAGACAAAATATGTAAATGTAGAACATACGATGTGTTTAACCCGAGGTTGGATTGAGTTGTGATGTAAACCTGCCCGGAACCGCCCGGCTGTCCAGTAGTCATAACAATACCTATCCAATGTGGGTGGTTAAACATGGAGCCCAATAAGGACCCGAGGTTAGACTGAGTTGTGGCGTAAGACTGCCCGGAACCAACCTGCAACAGGCAGCCACAACAATACCTGTCTAATGTGAGAGGTCAAGGCTTTAATAAGACAATTAAGGCTGAGTCAGGATTGTTAGGATTAAGTGAACTAAAGACTTAATCAAAAATGGGACATGCTAAACTAAACAGACTGATTTGGGGGTTAGGTTCATAAAAACACTTAACCAACTTAGCATGTTGGCTAGAAGTAGAAAACCTAGTAGCGAGGGACCCTTTTCAGCAGTAACCCTATAAGGTGTATCATGATAACCTGAAACTAGGCAGGGTGGGGCACGATTACTGGGCTGATTGTAAGAGGTCAAATCGACGGCGGTGGTGTAGCAGTGTAGGTTCTAACGGGGTGCGGGCGTGCACACACTCCGGCGCAGAAAAATAAGGCACTGGGCACCAGTAGCATACCTGTGCATTCTAGGGTTGTGTCGGGCCGCCGCCATGGGACTTGATACACCCCATGGTGGGACCAGCATAGGTAACTACAACATCGGGGGCCGTAAGACACATGTAACTATGCGAGTAGGAGCCGATCATCATAGAATGGATCACTTCACCCTGATTATGGGGTGCCTGTTGGGAACTAGTTTATATGGGTTCAGAGATTAACATGGGGTACGATAGTATATTCGACCCTGGACAACTTAACTAAGTTTATAGTGCTTTCCCACTTCTTGTTTATACTTATCATACCCAGTTCTTTATTCATAGACAGAATAGTCCTAGACTTACTCAGGCTTTATGTCTGACTCTACTTTTCTTTCGTCTTCTTTTCTTCCGTTCCCCCCCCCAGGTCCACAGGGAGGGAACACTGCAGCTTGACCAGACCACATATCCAGCTTGAAAAGGAGAAATGTATTGCTTGGACCTTTTCGTTTTGAACTATGGCTTTGGACAACCACTATGGGGCTTTTTGCAGTTTATCTATGTTTCCTTTATGCTTCTTTAAATAATGTAATCAAGACAGATTATGAAAGTGTTATGTTATGTTTTTGGAAAAGATGTAAGACAATTATGGTGATGTTGTTGTAGCACGTATTTGCTTTTATGAAATAAAAGTTGTTGTTTTTCCGCTGTTTACAAATATGTGTTCTTATATCTGTCTTGTATATCTGTGACTTATACTTATAAACCTCCACCAAAATTAGGGCATTCCCTTTGAGAGTGACCCTAACGGAGGTGGGGTGTTTCACCGATTTACAAAATTTCGGACTCTATTTCGCGTATTTTTCCGAGACGAACGCAATGACGCAACCCGTTTCCCCCAATTCCCACATATGAGATTATTTATTCTGTAATTAGTGAATTTTAGCATTAACCAAAATTCGGGGTGTTACATTCTCCCCTCCTTAAAGGATTTCGTCCCCGAAATCTCTAAGCTAAGGAGAATGCATATCCTACCATCCAAACAACCATCTACTCAATCCATCAAACACGGGCATCCATTGTCCTTAAAACAATTTCTAATGATGTATGAGCATATGCAAAAAGTGTGTGTATATGTTCCCTATCTAATGTATGAACATATGCAAACCATGATAGTGCCATGCATCCATTATGTATGCGAGAGAACCCTATCGACACATACAATATCTACATGAGTGCACAATCATTCACCAAAATGCATCATCCATATGATAACACAATCATTATACATCCATAAATATAGCTACCTACACACAATTATATGCAATATGCAATATGAAGTGATTGAGCCGATCTAGTGCCTAGAGTGTGTATATATGCATCCACGAGCAACCACTAGCAACCACTTGCATCCATCAAACATAACATGTCTCAAACACATGTTTCAACCATAGGTTTACCCTATCTAAAGGTCAAAGGTACTAATGAGAGGACATATTAAAGATAAGGTAAGCACTAGACAAACGATAAAGGAGACGTTTAAAGGACATACCCTCAAAAAAAAGGAATGGGTATAACGAACGCATCTTCGCTTCTGTCTCCCAAGTAGCATTGCTCTCACCTTCTCCCCTTTTCACTTTGACTAGTCGAACCTCTCTGTTTCTCAACTTCCTAATCTCTGACCCAAGGATGCGGGTAGGAGCTCGTCGAATAATCACATCACGCTCTACCTTTACTTCTTTAAGCAAGCTCGGCTCTACCGCCTCTGCGGTCTCATGTAGGCACTTCCTCAAATGTGACACATGGAATACGTCATGTTTCTTATGCAACCGAACTATCTCTCGAATATAAACGGAAGCTAGACATGGAACAGTCCTCTTGCTCTTCACGGGTATGAAGTGGGCACTCTTAGTAAGTTTATCTACCACAACCCAAATTCCCGTATTACCTTTCCTCGTTCTCGGTAATCCATCGAGACACTATCCCACTTCCATAGCGGAACCTCCAATGGGTGAAGCAGCCCACCGGGTTTCTTCTGCTCCGCTTTCATTTGCTAGCACACCAAGCATCTAGCGACATACTCGGCCACATCTTTCTTCATACCGGCCCAAAAGAAAACTCGCTTCATGTCTTGGTATATCTTGTCCCTATCGGGATGAATGGTCATCTTCGACCGATGTGCATCATCAAGTATAGCCTTCCTCAAACCCTCTGTCTTGCGGTACACAAAGTCTACCGTCTCTACGCAACCACCCCTCACCATCTAGGGTGTACCTACTCAAATGGCTGGACGACTCCCCCTCCTCATGAGCTTCTAACTCAACCAACTGTGGGTCGTCTCGCTGTGCTCCGCCAATCCGCCCCAAAAGAGTAGGCCTAACCTCCAAGGAGGCTAGCAAACTGGGTACAAAGTCAACGGAAGGTCTAAAGTCAAACATAGAAATAAATTCTAAGCTCCGTCGTTCAACGAACAATGAACTCAAGGACAACCTTTTTCTACTTAAGGCGTCCACCACCACGTTACCCTTGCCATGGGTATACGCTATCTCAAACTCATAGGATGCTAAGAATTCCATCCACTTTTGTTGCCCTAAGACTATGCGCTCGAAGAGTCTTCAACACTTCCCTAAGATGTAGGGCACGCTTTTCTCCACTTCTAGAGAAAACCAGGATATTACCCCATCCAAAATCATCACAACTGTCCATCTCTCACGCAGACCATCCTAGTCGAACTTGACATCCCCCAAGTGCAAGCCCCAAAGGCCTAAACCAATATCAGACAAACACCCAAGGGATATCTCCTTCGAGTTCAGACGACCTACGTGAGATGATACTAGTAAAAATAGCTAAACAATTGAGCCTTTGACCAATTTTGGATGTCCTCGCCAGTCTCGCTCCAAAACCACCGTTTTTCCCATAACTGGCTTTGCTCAACCTATTAAGCACACACGAAAACTTATTTCGCTCCTAGAAAAGGCCAAGATGTCATTTACAAAGACCATCACGAACTTATTCAGGTACTCCCTGAACACCCTTCTCATCAAATCAACAAAGTATGCGGGGGCGTTCGTCAAACCAAATGTGTAACAACCCGTAAAATCTGGGCCAGTTTAAAATTTTTATTTTAGCAATTTTAGCGAATTTTAATTATTTAAAATGAATTATTTTAAATAATATCGACGTGAAATTTATTTTCAATATAGAATTCGACGTATATATTATATACGTCGTCGTTAGAATATATTATAATTATATATAATTATAAAAGGAATTGAAAATGGCGCGGTAGTTCGAAAATTCGATTTCTAATTTCAAATGAATATACAGAATTCAATATAAGTCAGAATTGAACGAAACAAGAAATATTTGAATCTGTATAACTATATCTTTGTAACGAAGTTAACAAGCTGTGATTTCATCTTACAAATGATAAGATATGTCCAGTTGAAAATTCTGAATAGTCGCTATGGAATTCAGGCCCTTAAAAATGGACATTTTGCAAATGACCTCGGATTTCGACGAAACCAGTTTTGTTGGGTCCGTGATGTTGAATTATTGCTAGATTCCAAATTTCATAATTTTTCGAATCAATATGTGAGCGTGGCAAAGGAAAACGCGTTTGACCAGTTTCAGTTGATTTGAATCGACTGGAAATTGGCCATTTTTCTAACGGTCTCAGAATTCGACGAAACTAGTTTTGTTAGGACCGTATCGTCAATACGAAGCTAGAAAATATTTTTCTGGAATTTTTCTAGTTAGTATGTGACCCCGGTAATTTGAAATGTACGTTTAAAAATTCAATATAGTGATTTAAATGTAAATTTAACGGAAACTGGTTGTAACAGCCGAATCAGCTCAAGATACATATCCCATTGTGTTCGGAATGGGGGTGAAACGCTATGGGCGACAGGCGGTGGGCCTCGTTTCGAGTTCGGCAGTAAAAGTCAACTTTTTAAATTAAATTATAAAATAAAAATAATATATATATATATTATCTCCTTTATATTCCCCCCCCCCCCCCGATTCATTCAGAAACAAAAAAAAAGGGGGAAAAGACCCGTCGCCTTCGTTCCTCCACCCTCCCCATCTCCGATCAGCAGTGTGCGCCCCAGGCGTCGCCGCCAAGGCTGGCCAACCCCCCCCATCCTCCTCGCGTTAGCATCCTCACCGATCCTCCTTTTCCCCAACGCGCGAACCCTAAATCGAGACAGCCTTGGACCCCGCCCTCCGACCAACCGACGAGGCCTCCAGCCTCTGACCCACCGCCTCGACGCCCTCCGACGCCCACCAGAGTCCAGACCACCCCACACCCCCGCGACGGCGCCAACAGCTCGAGCCGCCACCTCGATCCGTGCAGAAATAGCCCCTTCCCTCTTCGAAACTCAGTAAGTTTTTATTGGCTTTGAAAAACTGATTTTTATTGCAAGTAAAACTGTTTTTATTTTAAAGATTAAATACTGTTTTTGTTTTAACAGATTAAAAACTGATTTTTTTTATATAGGGAAGTTTGAAATATAATGTTTATTATATAGAAATGTTAAAGATATAATTTTTATATTTTTAAAGTATTAAAAATATAATCTTTACTATATAGAAATATTAAAAATATGATTTTTATATTTTTAAAGCATTAAAAATATAATCTTTATAGGATAGAGAATATAAAGATATCATCTTTGTGTATGTAAAGAAATAAAAATCTGATTTTTATTTTATATACGTTGAGATAAAGTGGTGATTTTTATGAGGCGAAAACTATATTTTTATAAGGCGAAGACTATATTTTTATAAAGGTGAAATCTTTATTTTTAAAAAAAAAAAAAAAAAGGGAAATCTTTATATGAAGAAGAACGTGATAAAAATATAATTTTTATCAATATAACAGCATAGTAAAAATTCGATTTTTATATATTGAATAGCGAAGTAAAAATTCGATTTTTATATATTGAACTTCGATGTAAAAATAGAATTTTTATATATTGAACTTCGATGTAAAAATAGAATTTTTATATATTGAACTTCGATGTAAAAATAGAATTTTTATATATTGAACTTCGATAGAAAAATAGAATTTTTATATATTGAACTTCGATAGAAAAATAGAATTTTTATATATTGAACTTCGATAGAAAAATAGAATTTTTATATATTGAACTTCGATAGAAAAATAGAATTTTTATATATTGAACTTCGATGTAAAAATAGAATTTTTATATATTGAACTTCGATAGAAAAATAGAATTTTTATATATTGAACTTCGATAGAAAAATAGAATTTTTATATATTGAACTTCGATAGAAAAATAGAATTTTTATATATTGAACTTCGATGTAAAAATAGAATTTTTATATATTGAACTTCGATGTAAAAATAGAATTTTTATATATTGAACTTCGATAGAAAAATAGAATTTTTATATATTGAACTTCGATAGAAAAATAGAATTTTTATATATTGAACTTCGATAGAAAAATAGAATTTTTATATATTGAACTTCGATAGAAAAATAGAATTTTTATATATTGAACGTCGAAGTAAAAATTCGATTTTTATATATGGAATAGCGAAGTAAAAATTCGATTTTTACATATGTAGTGAAAGCAGCAACGAAGGTGACAAAAAGGCGAAACGACGAAGACTTCTGAAAAAGAAGAGTCGAGATGGTTGGATAGCTAAATGTGAGAATTTCTCACCTTTCAATTTCTTTTCTAGTTATATATATATACTAGGATGCAGACGGTGTTTAGTAGCACCCGACACCCGTCCACAGACCATGGACTTGTTTGTTTGACTGTTTGGTGATTGATTGTGATATTGGTTTGAATGTGGTTTGTGGTGTGAAAAATCGAATCGATAAATTGGTTAGGATTAGACGTGCGCCGTTATAAGGCGAAGGAGTAAGGCTAGGTTAGACCCTTACTCCAAATTTTGTGGTTTGCATAACGAAAGTGAATTTAATTGATATGTGAATGGCGTGGGCCTTCACTAGTCCGGGGATAAGGCTAGGCCTCGTCCCGTTTCTAGTATCGTGCCGTTATGCCGCCGAAATTTTCTAAAATATGTTAGAAAAATAAAAATATCATTTTATTGTGGAAATGAATTGAATAGAAATTCATAGGTTGAAATAAAATGTTTTATCGTTAAAAATATAATTTTTAACGTGAAGTGAATAAAATAAAATATTCATTTATAAACCGAACGGTTTGTTTATGTACACCTATTTGAATGACATTGATTGGGACGATAAATTTTACACATCGCCCAACTGCACAAATAAAATATGTGTTTGATTGTTTGAAACCCCACACGGGTGTTGGGATGAAATTTGAAGTTCACTCATCCTGATTGATTAAATATGTCGATCGATTGATTGACAGGCTGTTATAGGCGTTGAATATCTATATTTGATGCCTTTACAGTGTAGTGCACTTTGGTTGATGGTTGATTATTTTCAATGTTATTATATACATGTGTTGTATGAGAATCCATATAATTAACTTTATATGGTAATTGATTGGGCCTCATTCCAATCGTGAAAATAAAGAATATTTTTATAATAAGAAATATTTGAAATAGAAATATTCGAAATGGAATATTTGAAAATATCAATATATGAAGCCGTGTTGATTAGATTGACGCCATTTTGACGTGAACGATATTTATAACGATTTCGAAATGAATTGAATTGAAAACGATTTCGAAATGAATTGAATTGAAAACGATTTCGAAATGAATTGAATTGAAAACGATTTCGAAATGAATTGAATTGAAAACGATTTCGAAATGAATTGAATTGAAAACGATTTCGAAATGAATTGAATTGAAAACGATTTCGAAATGAATTGAATTGAAAACGATTTTGAAATGAATTGAATTTATAACGATTTCGAAATGAATTGAATTGAAAACGATTTCGAAATGAATTGAATTGAAAACGATTTCGAAATGAATTGAATTGAAAACGATTCGAAATGAATGGAATTGAAATGAATTCAAATTGAATTGAAATTCGAATTGAATAGAAATGAATTTTAAAACGAATTTATAAAGAAGAATTCAATTTTGATTTGAATTGAAAAGAAAGTTGAAATAGCTTTTGAAACGATTTTAAAACTATTTATATAATTCGTTTTAAATAGAAATCGACGAAATATATATTATATATATTATATATATAATATAATGGCCTGAATAGAACGCGCCGCGCCGCGGCAGTTCGTGAATTTCGACCATTTATTTCAAACGGACATTGCGGGAGATCCGACCGTCGGATTCTCCTAAAACCGGAACCGTTGGGTTCGTATCGAAAAGAGCTTTCTAATGAATGTTAGAAATTTGAAATCTAACGGTTGGATTTGGAGATACGTCCAAATCAAATTCGAAAAAGGTCGCTGTAAGTGCAGTTCGATGGCCATTGTTGGAAATCGACTGTACGGGCCTTGATAAAATTATTAAAAATAGTAATAATTTGTGTAAAATCATAAGAAATGATTTAGAAAGAATTTGGATGAAAAACTCCCTATTTGAAAAGATAAAAATAGATTTTTATCGAAATGAACTAGTTTTGAACTAGAATTATAATTCTATTTATTTTTATAAATAAATTGAATTTGAAAAGGGTTTTGAAAATAACCAAAGTTTCCAATGATTGCATTGGAGTGGATTTGAATCGAAATTGTCTTCGGAATATTTCGATGTTGGAATTTGTGATTATACGGATGTTGTTACGGAAATTTGAAAGATATATATGTATATCGTTATTTCCAATACGACATTTGTTAATCGTAGAATTTGATATTGAATATAAGCCGATATATTTTCTATTCAGAGCCTTATATTGAATATCAAATGTGATTTGGGTTTGTCGTGAATGGTGTCTTCACTAACACTGTTCTTGAACCCAAGTGAGAAAAGATTAAATCTTTTTATTCAGATTTAATGAAGTGTACCAATTAAATAATATTTAATTGGAAATTGAATGGATATTGATTTTTGGGTTTATCGTGAACAGTGTTTTAAATAACACTTGTTCTTTAACCCGATAATTAATGAATGTGATTTGGGTTTGTCGTGAATGGTGTCTTCACTAACACTGTTCTTGAACCCAGCTGAGAAAAGATTAAATCTTTTGATTTAGATTTAATGAAGTGTACCAATTAAATAATATTTAATTGGAATTGAATGGATATTGATTTTTGGGTTTATCGTGAACAGTGTTTTAAATAACACTTGTTCTTTAACCCGATAATTAATGGGATGTGACTTTGGGTTTATCGTGAACCGTGTTTTAAATGACACTGATTCTTTAACCCAGTCACAGATTAAAACTAAGTGGAGTTTTAATGAATCTTTAATTAGATTGAAAAGATCGAGAATGGAGTATCACCAGTTTTGCTCCAGGCGATAGTTAAATCTTTAATTAGATTTGAACGTGAAATTTAGAAATTAACTGTCGGTTAGCTAAGTAGAATGGTTTTCTGGATATTGATCTGATGTTGGTTTCGGCCTTCGGGGTTAATATTTGGGGAATTATTCTCTTGATTAATTTACGGTTAATGACTAATGAGTTGGAATGAGGCGTATGTTGTGTTTGTGTAACACTTTTATAATATATACGCGAGTTATTCGGAAAGACCGGGTTTATCCCATTCTGAATAACTGATACGACGATAAGTCGAAGATGAAGACGATGGTCGAAGACCGGAAGTCTTCACGTCGTTTGGGTGATAACTGATGATCTTGATTGGGCTGTACACCCAAGAAGATGGAAACAGTTAGTGATCGTCCAGACGTACTTGGAGATCGATGGATATGCGGGGTACTAGGTGCCTCCGGTTTCGTTCAGACCCAGAACGGACTTGTAAATGGACTGTGTGTCTGACATCGGATTTCATTCTGTGTGACTGATATCGGTTGCATAGGATGGTTTGCCTGTGTGGCATGCTAAGATGCAAATGATCAAGGCTTCTGTTGAAAAGCAAAGTCTTGTGGTGATGATCAAAGCACGGCCTTTGTGGCGTAGCTTTGTGTAACGTTTACTTCGCGAGTTTCACACCCGGTATGGACCAAAAACGGGAGAAAGGACCTCAGGGAGGGCCTGCGTTTCTTCCTAGTTAGAAGTGGCGTCAGTGGTTTTACACGCCCTGACGAGTTTGACTTATGTGGTTGTTGCTGTTGCGAGGCGCCTCGGATTGATCGGTCGTTCTCGAACCGATGGAGTCATTTAGTGGCTCATTTACGCCCCAAAGGGCGGGGAAACGTAGTGTTCAGGCATTTTAATCCACATCGGTGGACCGGCCCTGTCGCTCCTAGGGTCACTCGAGCTCTGATCCTGAGACTCGGGCTAGGCAGTCTCGAATCGGTTGAGGATCTTGCCCCTAGCCTCGGTTCATAGATGGAAATCCAATTTCCAAATACGTGACATTTGCGGTTTTATTTGTAAACCTATATATGGCGACATGATATATGGTACCCATGCCGCCTATGATTGATACTTATGATTTGAAGTGTTTTATACACTATGCACTTATTATGGTATCAAATGATTTGTTTTAAACGTATCAAGCATTCTTTGGCTGTTATAAGGTAAAAACCCTATCCTCGACTGCGTTACATTGTGTGATGGGACCTGGGTCTTATAACAGCTTCATTTTCTTTATTTAGCATTGCGCTGTTTGTTTTATGCACTGGTATTCTTGGGAGGAAACCCGTTCCGTGTTATACGGCGTGGTCCCTTGATTTACCTAACTTTAAAAACAAAGATTAATAACTGTTTTAGTTCTCACACCAGTCCCATGACTGACCTGGAGTTTATTGTTTTAACCTAAACTCTGGGTGCCCTTATTTTGACACGGGCAGCTAGTAGTTTTGGTTTTGCAGATTTATATTCACAGGATCCTGGTTTACAGCTGGAACGATATCCGGAAAGCTTTGTATCCGTATATCTCTTCTAGTTGTGTATTGTATTATTTTCCGCTGCTATGTATTTAAATGTAATTTAAATCTCTGATATTTCTGTGTAATATTCATTTATACTCTGTATATTCTTGTAATCTGATGCATTGTTGTTATATACAGTGAAACGTTCTTCTGTATGCGTTCTGTTGTGGTTTGTTCTCGAACTATCCGACGCTTTCCTTTACGGGGAGGTTGCGGGTCTTCACAGTTGGTATCAGAGCTTTGGTTTACAAAGCTAGAGAACAAGACACATTAGAAACATACGAAAGAATTCATCAGATATTGGATTAGCAATATCCAATGAGAATGACTCGTTAGAGATGGGATCAGTAGTATCCTAGAACGAGTGTGAAGAGTATATTTTTAACGTGAAAACAAATTTTGTTTTGAAAATTTAAAATCAATTATTCGTATTTGATTATCTAATTATATTGAGTTGGACAGTCCAGTATATAAAGAATTTGCATATACGCCTTGCAAACGTATATTCAAAGTTTTAATATATTGGATAGATATAGAATCACACTCTAGTCGCCCGGACCTGATTCTGATGATTGACGCGTCATCATTAGTAATTAGTTTCGTGTTTCGAAGGTGTGATATCTATATATTTCCTATAGACTGGTGTGAGAACCAAAATTAGATAGGGCCTATTGTTGTGATTTGGCATCAAAAACATGATTTTTGTATATGTATCAAAATTATGAATTTGAAACTCTAATTAACTAATTGATTGATGTTTGTGTTGTTTGTTTAATTGTTTGATAATTTTGAACCATTATGCCTAATTGCATCAAATATTGGATTATATTGGAATTTGGTTGCATTTTCTTGCATATACATATATATCTTTTGAACAGGTCATAGCAAGGAGGCTAGAGCCAGAGAATAAAATTTGTTTGCCCGACAAATAGGTACATGTTTACTACATAATTTCCTGTTTTGTTTGGGTGATGATGATTTTGTGAGCCTATTGGCTAGCCGCTTGGCTTTTTCTTTTTCTTTTTGAGATCTGAAGGACCGGGGAAGCTATTTGAAATTCCCCGATGCTCCCGGTGCAGGGGAGGTTATGGCGAAATTTTTCAAAAATTTAGGGTGTTAGCCAAATTTTTGAAATTTTGAAAATTCTCAGAAACTGAAAAGTTGGAGAATGAAAGCCAGATCGAGCGTAGAGTTGAATTATCAAACCACTTTCGACTTTGTTCCTTTTCGGGGACGAAAAGTTTTAAGTGGGGGAGATTGTAACAACCCGTAAAATCTGGGCCAGTTTAAAATTTTTATTTTAGCAATTTTAGCGAATTTTAATTATTTAAAATGAATTATTTTAAATAATATCGACGTGAAATTTATTTTCAATATAGAATTCGACGTATATATTATATACGTCGTCGTTAGAATATAT
Source organism: Allium sativum (assembly GCA_030737875.1). Lineage (NCBI taxonomy): Eukaryota > Viridiplantae > Streptophyta > Magnoliopsida > Asparagales > Amaryllidaceae > Allium > Allium sativum. Next base: position 789,337,119 of record CM060919.1, on the reverse strand, counting down.
TATAATTATATATAATTATAAAAGGAATTGAAAATGGCGCGGTAGTTCGAAAATTCGATTTCTAATTTCAAATGAATATACAGAATTCAATATAAGTCAGAATTGAACGAAACAAGAAATATTTGAATCTGTATAACTATATCTTTGTAACGAAGTTAACAAGCTGTGATTTCATCTTACAAATGATAAGATATGTCCAGTTGAAAATTCTGAATAGTCGCTATGGAATTCAGGCCCTTAAAAATGGACATTTTGCAAATGACCTCGGATTTCGACGAAACCAGTTTTGTTGGGTCCGTGATGTTGAATTATTGCTAGATTCCAAATTTCATAATTTTTCGAATCAATATGTGAGCGTGGCAAAGGAAAACGCGTTTGACCAGTTTCAGTTGATTTGAATCGACTGGAAATTGGCCATTTTTCTAACGGTCTCAGAATTCGACGAAACTAGTTTTGTTAGGACCGTATCGTCAATACGAAGCTAGAAAATATTTTTCTGGAATTTTTCTAGTTAGTATGTGACACCGGTAATTTGAAATGTACGTTTAAAAATTCAATATAGTGATTTAAATGTAAATTTAACGGAAACTGGTTGTAACAGCCGAATCAGCTCAAGATACATATCCCATTGTGTTCGGAATGGGGGTGAAACGCTATGGGCGACAGGCGGTGGGCCTCGTTTCGAGTTCGGCAGTAAAAGTCAACTTTTTAAATTAAATTATAAAATAAAAATAAAATATATATATATTATCTCCTTTATATTCCCCCCCCCCCCCCGATTCATTCAGAAACAAAAAAAAAGGGGGAAAAGACCCGTCGCCTTCGTTCCTCCACCCTCCCCATCTCCGATCAGCAGTGTGCGCCCCAGGCGTCGCCGCCAAGGCTGGCCAACCCCCCCATCCTCCTCGCGTTAGCATCCTCACCGATCCTCCTTTTCCCTAACGCGCGAACCCTAAATCGAGACAGCCTTGGACCCCGCCCTCCGACCAACCGACGAGGCCTCCAGCCTCTGACCCACCGCCTCGACGCCCTCCGACGCCCACCAGAGTCCAGACCACCCCACACCCCCGCGACGGCGCCAACAGCTCGAGCCGCCACCTCGATCCGTGCAGAAATAGCCCCTTCCCTCTTCGAAACTCAGTAAGTTTTTATTGGCTTTGAAAAACTGATTTTTATTGCAAGTAAAACTGTTTTTATTTTAAAGATTAAATACTGTTTTTGTTTTAACAGATTAAAAACTGATTTTTTTTATATAGGGAAGTTTGAAATATAATGTTTATTATATAGAAATGTTAAAGATATAATTTTTATATTTTTAAAGTATTAAAAATATAATCTTTACTATATAGAAATATTAAAAATATGATTTTTATATTTTTAAAGCATTAAAAATATAATCTTTATAGGATAGAGAATATAAAGATATCATCTTTGTGTATGTAAAGAAATAAAAATCTGATTTTTATTTTATATACGTTGAGATAAAGTGGTGATTTTTATGAGGCGAAAACTATATTTTTATAAGGCGAAGACTATATTTTTATAAAGGTGAAATCTTTATTTTTTTAAAAAAAAAAAAAAAAGGGAAATCTTTATATGAAGAAGAACGTGATAAAAATATAATTTTTATCAATATAACAGCATAGTAAAAATTCGATTTTTATATATTGAATAGCGAAGTAAAAATTCGATTTTTATATATTGAACTTCGATGTAAAAATAGAATTTTTATATATTGAACTTCGATGTAAAAATAGAATTTTTATATATTGAACTTCGATGTAAAAATAGAATTTTTATATATTGAACTTCGATAGAAAAATAGAATTTTTATATATTGAACTTCGATAGAAAAATAGAATTTTTATATATTGAACTTCGATAGAAAAATAGAATTTTTATATATTGAACTTCGATAGAAAAATAGAATTTTTATATATTGAACTTCGATAGAAAAATAGAATTTTTATATATTGAACTTCGATGTAAAAATAGAATTTTTATATATTGAACTTCGATAGAAAAATAGAATTTTTATATATTGAACTTCGATAGAAAAATAGAATTTTTATATATTGAACTTCGATAGAAAAATAGAATTTTTATATATTGAACTTCGATGTAAAAATAGAATTTTTATATATTGAACTTCGATGTAAAAATAGAATTTTTATATATTGAACTTCGATAGAAAAATAGAATTTTTATATATTGAACTTCGATAGAAAAATAGAATTTTTATATATTGAACTTCGATAGAAAAATAGAATTTTTATATATTGAACGTCGAAGTAAAAATTCGATTTTTATATATGGAATAGCGAAGTAAAAATTCGATTTTTACATATGTAGTGAAAGCAGCAACGAAGGTGACAAAAAGGCGAAACGACGAAGACTTCTGAAAAAGAAGAGTCGAGATGGTTGGATAGCTAAATGTGAGAATTTCTCACCTTTCAATTTCTTTTCTAGTTATATATATATACTAGGATGCAGACGGTGTTTAGTAGCACCCGACACCCGTCCACAGACCATGGACTTGTTTGTTTGACTGTTTGGTGATTGATTGTGATATTGGTTTGAATGTGGTTTGTGGTGTGAAAAATCGAATCGATAAATTGGTTAGGATTAGACGTGCGCCGTTATAAGGCGAAGGAGTAAGGCTAGGTTAGACCCTTACTCCAAATTTTGTGGTTTGCATAACGAAAGTGAATTTAATTGATATGTGAATGGCGTGGGCCTTCACTAGTCCGGGGATAAGGCTAGGCCTCGTCCCGTTTCTAGTATCGTGCCGTTATGCCGCCGAAATTTTCTAAAATATGTTAGAAAAATAAAAATATCATTTTATTGTGGAAATGAATTGAATAGAAATTCATAGGTTGAAATAAAATGTTTTATCGTTAAAAATATAATTTTTAACGTGAAGTGAATAAAATAAAATATTCATTTATAAACCGAACGGTTTGTTTATGTACACCTATTTGAATGACATTGATTGGGACGATAAATTTTACACATCGCCCAACTGCACAAATAAAATATGTGTTTGATTGTTTGAAACCCCACACGGGTGTTGGGATGAAATTTGAAGTTCACTCATCCTGATTGATTAAATATGTCGATCGATTGATTGACAGGCTGTTATAGGCGTTGAATATCTATATTTGATGCCTTTACAATGTAGTGCACTTTGGTTGATGGTTGATTATTTTCAATGTTATTATATACATGTGTTGTATGAGAATCCATATAATTAACTTTATATGGTAATTGATTGGGCCTCATTCCAATCGTGAAAATAAAGAATATTTTTATAATAAGAAATATTTGAAATAGAAATATTCGAAATGGAATATTTGAAAATATCAATATATGAAGCCGTGTTGATTAGATTGACGCCATTTTGACGTGAACGATATTTATAACGATTTCGAAATGAATTGAATTGAAAACGATTTCGAAATGAATTGAATTGAAAACGATTTCGAAATGAATTGAATTGAAAACGATTTCGAAATGAATTGAATTGAAAACGATTTCGAAATGAATTGAATTGAAAACGATTTCGAAATGAATTGAATTGAAAACGATTTCGAAATGAATTGAATTGAAAACGATTTCGAAATGAATTGAATTGAAAACGATTTTGAAATGAATTGAATTTATAACGATTTCGAAATGAATTGAATTGAAAACGATTTCGAAATGAATTGAATTGAAAACGATTTCGAAATGAATTGAATTGAAAACGATTCGAAATGAATGGAATTGAAATGAATTCAAATTGAATTGAAATTCGAATTGAATAGAAATGAATTTTAAAACGAATTTATAAAGAAGAATTCAATTTTGATTTGAATTGAAAAGAAAGTTGAAATAGCTTTTGAAACGATTTTAAAACTATTTATATAATTCGTTTTAAATAGAAATCGACGAAATATATATTATATATATTATATATATAATATAATGGCCTGAATAGAACGCGCCGCGCCGCGGCAGTTCGTGAATTTCGACCATTTATTTCAAACGGACATTGCGGGAGATCCGACCGTCGGATTCTCCTAAAACCGGAACCGTTGGGTTCGTATCGAAAAGAGCTTTCTAATGAATGTTAGAAATTTGAAATCTAACGGTTGGATTTGGAGATACGTCCAAATCAAATTCGAAAAAGGTCGCTGTAAGTGCAGTTCGATGGCCATTGTTGGAAATCGACTGTACGGGCCTTGATAAAATTATTAAAAATAGTAATAATTTGTGTAAAATCATAAGAAATGATTTAGAAAGAATTTGGATGAAAAACTCCCTATTTGAAAAGATAAAAATAGATTTTTATCGAAATGAACTAGTTTTGAACTAGAATTATAATTCTATTTATTTTTATAAATAAATTGAATTTGAAAAGGGTTTTGAAAATAACCAAAGTTTCCAATGATTGCATTGGAGTGGATTTGAATCGAAATTGTCTTCGGAATATTTCGATGTTGGAATTTGTGATTATACGGATGTTGTTACGGAAATTTGAAAGATATATATGTATATCGTTATTTCCAATACGACATTTGTTAATCGTAGAATTTGATATTGAATATAAGCCGATATATTTTCTATTCAGAGCCTTATATTGAATATCAAATGTGATTTGGGTTTGTCGTGAATGGTGTCTTCACTAACACTGTTCTTGAACCCAAGTGAGAAAAGATTAAATCTTTTTATTCAGATTTAATGAAGTGTACCAATTAAATAATATTTAATTGGAAATTGAATGGATATTGATTTTTGGGTTTATCGTGAACAGTGTTTTAAATAACACTTGTTCTTTAACCCGATAATTAATGAATGTGATTTGGGTTTGTCGTGAATGGTGTCTTCACTAACACTGTTCTTGAACCCAGCTGAGAAAAGATTAAATCTTTTGATTTAGATTTAATGAAGTGTACCAATTAAATAATATTTAATTGGAATTGAATGGATATTGATTTTTGGGTTTATCGTGAACAGTGTTTTAAATAACACTTGTTCTTTAACCCGATAATTAATGGGATGTGACTTTGGGTTTATCGTGAACCGTGTTTTAAATGACACTGATTCTTTAACCCAGTCACAGATTAAAACTAAGTGGAGTTTTAATGAATCTTTAATTAGATTGAAAAGATCGAGAATGGAGTATCACCAGTTTTGCTCCAGGCGATAGTTAAATCTTTAATTAGATTTGAACGTGAAATTTAGAAATTAACTGTCGGTTAGCTAAGTAGAATGGTTTTCTGGATATTGATCTGATGTTGGTTTCGGCCTTCGGGGTTAATATTTGGGGAATTATTCTCTTGATTAATTTACGGTTAATGACTAATGAGTTGGAATGAGGCGTATGTTGTGTTTGTGTAACACTTTTATAATATATACGCGAGTTATTCGGAAAGACCGGGTTTATCCCATTCTGAATAACTGATACGACGATAAGTCGAAGATGAAGACGATGGTCGAAGACCGGAAGTCTTCACGTCGTTTGGGTGATAACTGATGATCTTGATTGGGCTGTACACCCAAGAAGATGGAAACAGTTAGTGATCGTCCAGACGTACTTGGAGATCGATGGATATGCGGGGTACTAGGTGCCTCCGGTTTCGTTCAGACCCAGAACGGACTTGTAAATGGACTGTGTGTCTGACATCGGATTTCATTCTGTGTGACTGATATCGGTTGCATAGGATGGTTTGCCTGTGTGGCATGCTAAGATGCAAATGATCAAGGCTTCTGTTGAAAAGCAAAGTCTTGTGGTGATGATCAAAGCACGGCCTTTGTGGCGTAGCTTTGTGTAACGTTTACTTCGCGAGTTTCACACCCGGTATGGACCAAAAACGGGAGAAAGGACCTCAGGGAGGGCCTGCGTTTCTTCCTAGTTAGAAGTGGCGTCAGTGGTTTTACACGCCCTGACGAGTTTGACTTATGTGGTTGTTGCTGTTGCGAGGCGCCTCGGATTGATCGGTCGTTCTCGAACCGATGGAGTCATTTAGTGGCTCATTTACGCCCCAAAGGGCGGGGAAACGTAGTGTTCAGGCATTTTAATCCACATCGGTGGACCGGCCCTGTCGCTCCTAGGGTCACTCGAGCTCTGATCCTGAGACTCGGGCTAGGCAGTCTCGAATCGGTTGAGGATCTTGCCCCTAGCCTCGGTTCATAGATGGAAATCCAATTTCCAAATACGTGACATTTGCGGTTTTATTTGTAAACCTATATATGGCGACATGATATATGGTACCCATGCCGCCTATGATTGATACTTATGATTTGAAGTGTTTTATACACTATGCACTTATTATGGTATCAAATGATTTGTTTTAAACGTATCAAGCATTCTTTGGCTGTTATAAGGTAAAAACCCTATCCTCGACTGCGTTACATTGTGTGATGGGACCTGGGTCTTATAACAGCTTCATTTTCTTTATTTAGCATTGCGCTGTTTGTTTTATGCACTGGTATTCTTGGGAGGAAACCCGTTCCGTGTTATACGGCGTGGTCCCTTGATTTACCTAACTTTAAAAACAAAGATTAATAACTGTTTTAGTTCTCACACCAGTCCCATGACTGACCTGGAGTTTATTGTTTTAACCTAAACTCTGGGTGCCCTTATTTTGACACGGGCAGCTAGTAGTTTTGGTTTTGCAGATTTATATTCACAGGATCCTGGTTTACAGCTGGAACGATATCCGGAAAGCTTTGTATCCGTATATCTCTTCTAGTTGTGTATTGTATTATTTTCCGCTGCTATGTATTTAAATGTAATTTAAATCTCTGATATTTCTGTGTAATATTCATTTATACTCTGTATATTCTTGTAATCTGATGCATTGTTGTTATATACAGTGAAACGTTCTTCTGTATGCGTTCTGTTGTGGTTTGTTCTCGAACTATCCGACGCTTTCCTTTACGGGGAGGTTGCGGGTCTTCACAGTTGTGTGAAATAGCCGACGAAATCCGGTAGGCTTTGCAACCATCCCTTCATCCCCCAAGCAGCAGGTAATACCCACCGTGGCTCCCACATGGTCCCCCAGTCCCTTGTTTTACGGCGACCCTCTCGAGTCTCGCGCCTATTGGCGAACCAACGCCCTCCCCGGCGCCATGTAGGGGTAAGAGTCTCCCGTTCGCCACCAAACCGCGAAGCGAGAACCCCCTATCATGTGTACCCGGCCTACTCAGGGCCAGCAACAAGATTTTAAACTGGCCCAGATTTTACGGGTTGTTACAAAATGGCATCACCAGCCACCCATAAAAACCATCCGGAGTCCTAATGGCAGTCTTCTCTATACTATCCTCAGCCACTCTCAACTGACGAAACCCCGTGACTAAGTCCAACTTGTGAAAATACTGAGGCGCCAACTAACTGATCAAAGAGATCATCAATCCTCGGCAATGGGTGTCTATTCTTCTTTGTGAGTTTATTTAGCTCTCTTTAGCCTACACAAAGTCTGAGGGACCCATCCGCCTTCATAGCAAAAACTACTGGAGCACCCCACTCCGATATACTTCGTCTTATGAACCCCTTCTCAAGCAAATCGCCTACTTGCTTATGGAGTTCCCTCCTCTCACGAGGAGCCATGTGGCACGCTGGCCAAAATACTGGTTTGGCATTGTCTACCAGATATATTCGGAAGTCAATCTCCCGCTCCGGAGGTAATCCCTTCACCTCCTCAAACACATCCGAGTATTCCCGGACCACTCTAACAGATCGCAAACTCTCGACCGACGTGTCAAGCGATTCTAGATAACTTAGCATAACAGATGCCATGGGATTACAAGAGATCTCGAGAGTGTTACCCAAGCGGGTCATAAGCCTAACAACTCTCCCTTCAAAATCAAGAACGGCACCCTTACAGGATAACCAGTCCATGCCCAAAACTAACCCATAGCCCGTGAAGCCCAAAAAGCATCACATCTAAACTCAACGCTAAGTATAGAAACTTTCAAACCCAAACACATCATGGAGCCCCAATTGGGTTTGAAACAACTAAGGGATCATCTACTAAACTGGTGTCTAAGTGCAGTGACTCAACTAACAATGATGAGATAAACGAACTCAATGCGTCAGAATCAAATAAAGTTCGAACCGGATAATAAAGAAATCCAAATTCCAACCTAGACGATCCTATCCCCCATCTGGTACACTAGCCGTGAGGGAATACAACTACCCTCCAGAAGATTCCACACCTTGCCCTTGCCCCTTTGGACAACCCTAATAAGGTGTCCTATTCCTTCCAAAAGGATAACTACTCGCTTTCTTCTTCCCATTCTCCACCCGTAACCTCCCACCAGTGAGGTTTCATCCTTCATTAACCAAACAACTATTTGAGCCTTCCTCCCATCGTCTATCCTATAGGTACCCACCAGTCCTCCTCCTTCTTGAACCAACTTCTAATCCGACTACCGTCTAAGTCCCTTGAAGTGGTTTTCCATTCTTATCTATCTTAGAAAGATCATCTATACACGGAGGGGAAACTCAAAACGAGAGAGGAAGAGATTCAAAACGGAGAATTCGAAAGATAAAGATATGGCTATTGGGATTATGCTTTTCTTTCAAAATCTTTTCTCTTTAAAGACATGTTTTTGAAAATATCTCTTCCAAAAATGTTTTTAGAAAAATAGTTTTCTAAAAATTTTATCTGTTCCGGTAACCTTCGCTCTAATACCACGTGTAACACCCCACACCCGCTACGGTCACTCACTAAGGGAATGCCATAACATCGGTGGAGTATTTTAAGTGAATATAGAACAGAAAAATTACAACAAGACAGATATAAGTAATACTTGAGAATTTAAAACATCATTTCATTCCAGCGGAAAGTAAAAACATGTTTGGTTACACCAAAACCATAAATAAGAGTCAAGTACATAATATCCATCCTGATAAAAACAAAAGTACATAATCCCACTACATAACCTAATAGCCATAATAGAAAAGATAAACTGAGCTTTACATCCACGGTCCAAGCTCCAAAAGATAGATAAAGCAGTCTGATCAAAGCCCACTAGTGCTAGGCCCACTCTGAAAACCTGAGGGTTGGGAAAAAGATAAAGAAACAACGGGGTCAGACATAAGTCTGAGTGGTTCCTATAACCCTAACAATACAATCATTAAAGTAATTAGGGTATGTTATAAACAAGGTACGGTACCTCTGGGGATAATGACTACACTAAGTAGCCAACCAAACACAGGATGTACTAAGTTAACCGAAAGGACGCATTTATCCACCCAAGGATAATTACTAGATTGCACCACCCCAGATCTACCCACCCAAGGGTAATTCCTACACTGCACCACACCAGTTCTACCCACCCAAGGGTAATTCCTACTTAAAGGTTGATCCCGCTAAGTGTACTTAGTAATTTTACCCAGTAGTTTCGTGTGCCCCTTGCTGACTACATAGGTGCCGTCTGCCCCTATCTCCACTAGGTGTACTCAGTAATTTTTAATAGTAGTTTCGTGTACCCCTAGCTGACTACATAGGTGCCGTCTGCCCCTATCTCCACTAGGTGTACCCACTACTCCCCAAGAGATCGGCTCCCTACCGTAGATACCCGTGCTGGCCCCACAATGGGGTGTATCACTCCCCAAAGTGGCAACCCGACACAACAAATGGTGCACGGCTTATATCTACACGATGCAACAACGTCTTACCTACCAGCCCGGGTCCACACACGCATATGAAACCCGTTGGACTCGCGTTGCCACCGCTACCCCGTTTTGGCCTCTTATAGTCAAGCCCAATATGCGTGTCCCGTCCTCGACTTGGGTCGAGCCCACAAAGATACGTTTGGGATATTGGTTGAAATGGGCCCCCACAAGCTACTACTTAAGCTTGTCATTTTATCTAGTGCATCCCACTTAACCCCTTTTATAATCATGCCCCCTTACATGTTAAGGTTTGGTTAAGTCATCTAATTATATTTCAATTGCCACTTAAGGCACCCACTAGATTTCCGCATGCCACCCAAGGCACTTACTTGATTCCCACATGCCACCCAAGGCACTTACTTAACCCTTTACTCATGTTTAATTACATGTTCCACTTTGGTTAAGTATTCTAATCGTATTTTCTATTGCCACCCAAGGCAACCCACTAGTTTCCTCATGCCACCCAAGGCACCCCCACTAGTTACTACATGCCACCCAAGGCACCCACTTAACCCCTCATGCCCCTCTACATGCTAATTTGGTTAAGTGTTTCTTAATTAATTAAGATCGTAACCTTTGTAAAGACCTCTCACATTAGACTGTCTTTTATGGCAGCTGGATATGCCGGTTGGTTCCGGGCAGCCTTACACCATAACAGAGTCTAACCTCGTGTCTTTACACTTGTCACGTATTTAGTTTATGACTAAGACCTCTCACATTGGGCCAATCATTTGTAGCCGCTGGATTTGCCGGTCGGTTCCGGGCAGTCTTATGCTACAAAAGGGTCCAACCTCGTGTCTTAGTAGATTAATTACACCTAATTAATCACCCCCATAATTTGTATTAATTATCCCTAATTAATTACAAATATTTAAGAATATGGGTAGACCTAACTCAATAGGTAAATTCCCAATTCCATAATATGGGTAGACCTAACTTAATAGGTAAATTCCCAATTATGTCCATCCACTTTACGGTATGTTTAATCATATCCACTTCACACAATTTTATGTGTTCATTGATTTTTACCCCCATCGTCCCCACGTAAATACGTTAACATGACATACTTCAAAAGAGAAGATTCATCATACACACAATGGGTTCAACTTAGCATATCATTAGCATCATCATGGGTTTAAAAGGTGTCAACTTGTATATATGACCATAAACCCAACTTGCATAAATAACCAACCCAAACTTGCATGAATCACATATGTCATAAAGATGGTAACTTGCTTAAATGTTCATGTCATAGACCTATCATAAAGGTGTCAACTTGTATACATGTCATAGGTCTAAAAGGGATAAACTTGCCCATGTACTTATGTCATACATAGAGGCAAACTTGCATCATAACTTGCATATGAACTTGCATCATAACTTGCATATGAACTTGCATCATAACTTGCATATGAACTTGCATCATAACTTGCATATGAACTTGCATAACATGCCATGCTTAGAGGCAAACTTGCATATATTATGCATATCATAAAAAGAGACAAACTTGCATATGAACTTGCATCATAACTTGCATATGAACTTGCATCATAACTTGCATATGAACTTGCATCATAACTTGCATAAAACCAAATACTTAGCATGCACAAAACCAAATACTTAGCATGCATAAAACCAAATACTTAGCATGCACACAACCAAATACTTAGCATGCATAAAACCAAATACTTAGCATGCATAAAACCAAATACATGACTTGCATAACATGTTACATATAACTTGCATATAATCTCACATATAGTTTGCATAACATGTTACATATGCATCAATGTTCAACATAGTGTTTTGCATAGTGAGCATCATAAAACATAGCATTAAACTTGCATATAGCATGAAACTTGCAAAACACACAACATACACTATACTAAACTTGCATAAGCCCATTTATCCACAAACATAGCCATATCTTATCATATTTTATCATAATCAATTTAACAATTGATTATTAAGGCTATAAAGACTCACAACTAAACTCCCATAAGCAAACCCTTGCCAAAAATCACCCAAAAACTCTAGCCTTGAACATAAAGCTTGCAACTTGATGATGAATGCAAGCTAATGATCACTCATACAACTTAAAAATGCTTGTATGAACATGAAAGCCTTCTTAGAAATATTTAGGAATGAGGGTGGAGGCTAGGGTTTTGAGTGGAGGCCATGATCATAGAAAATTTTGGCATAGTTTAGTTAGAGGATAGGATTATGATCATTTAGGGGTAGTTTAGGGTCTTATTTATAGGATTAGGATGTGTTTTAGACCCTTAGATTAACCCTAGGTTAGTTTAGGTCCGTCAGATCTCAGAAGCTTCCAGAAAACAGCCCCAAAACACAGCCAAACCTTAAAATGGTGCACCAGGCCAAACTGGCCGAGCACCCCCTGTCGACACCCAAGTCGACAGGGCTGTCGACTTGGTCATAGCCAAGTCGACTGCCCAGTCAACAGGGCTGTCGACTTGGGTAGCCAGGCGGGAATTTTCCCCGCCTGCGCCCAATGGCCCAATTTTGAAATTTGAACCTGAATTTTAAATCTGTTTTGAACTTTGAATTTTATGTAAACTTCATTGGGCCATAACTGGGCCATACGGACTCCGATTTACAAAATTTCGGACTCTATTTCGCGTATTTTTCCGAGACGAACGCAATGACGCAGCCCGTTTCCCCCAATTCCCACATATGAGATTATTTATTCTATAATTAGTGAATTTTAGCATTAACCAAAATTCGGGGTGTTACATTGAAACTATATCCATGTGTGGAAATATTTATGTGTTGAAAAGTGTTGTGTGAAAATTAGATTCATTTGTGAATGAATGAAGTGTTTAAACAATAAAAATCACATTTTTATATATGAAGTATGAAAAATATTCGCCTTATATAACTAGTTTCAACAATAAAAATCCCATCTTTCTAATATGAACACCATAAATAAAATGTCCATGTGTGGATATGCTCATTTGTTGAGAAGTGTATGTAGTGGAAAAGTTCATGTGTTGAATAAGAAGACCTAACAATAAAAATTACATTTTATTGAAACTATGAAGTGTTGAAACATCCATTTGTCGAGTAAATATTTTAAATGATTAAAATATCAATTTTATCATATATGTGATATGCTAAAGATATGCGGACGTTGAAATAAATATTTGTGGAAGAAATATTCTTTTTAACATGCATAGGAACCAAATAAAATAGTCATGTGTTGAAATCCATTTTAGTTCACCAAAATTATCATCTTTGAAATGTGAAGTGTTAAAAATAGCCACTTGTTCAAATAAACGTGCATGAGTTGAAATATACATTAATTAGCTAATGATATGATTTTAGCCTATGCATGAAATATTTGAATGAATGGTGTTTTTAAACCAAAGCAAATCAAATATGAAATTGAATGGAAAATGATAAGTGATAGAAATTGTATATATGCACATTCATATCTATTGAACTGGTTAAAGCAAAGGGGCTAGAGAAGAGAAATAAAACTTTGTGCCCGACAAATAGGTACACATTTACTGCTATGTTTGGGTGATGATTTTATGAGCCTGTTGGCTAGCCGCTTGGCTTTTTCTTTTTCTTTTTGATATAAGACGCCCGTGTGGATATTTGGGAATTTTCCCAGACCCTCCCGTACAAAGGAGGTTATGGCGAAATTTTCCGAAATTTAAAGGCGTTAGTGAAATAATTAAAGTGGAAACGATATAGGAATTTTTGAATGAACTATATTTATATAAATATATAAATATAAATAAAATTAAAACGAAACGTGGTCGTGCAGTTCGTGTTTTGAAACCGTGATTTCAAACGACTAGTACGGGAAATCCGACCATTGGATTTTCTCGAAATCGCAACCGTTGGGTTCGCCTTGGAAATATCTTTCCCACGGCACCGACTTTGTGAAGATCCGACGGTTGGATTGTCTGGAATGTTTAATTCAAATCTGAAGAAAAACAGCGCCAGAAACGATTATATTTATATATATAAATATAATTTAAATTAAATCGAATAACGACGCTACAGTTCGTAAATTGAAATCGTAACGTCAAATGGCTAGTGTGGAAGATCCGACCGTCGGATTTTCCCAAAACTGAAACCGTTGGATTCGTTTTGAAATGACCTTCCTAATGATGTAAAATTTGTGAAGATCCAACGGTTAGATTTTCATATATGTGTAAAACAAAATTAGTGAAAAGCAGCGCCAGTGCATCGATATGACCTGAATCGTCGTTTAATTAGATTTGGTCCTTTTTAATTAAATAAAAATGGCGATATATCGTTATAAAATACTATAGACGATATAGAGTGGAAATAAACCAATTTCGTTGTGTTTGCTTGATATGTGATGGTTGAATGTATTTGACATGAAAATTATACCTAAATAACTGAAATGTGAATGTTGAATAGTCCAACCATGTGATTAATTGATTTGAAAATCTAAATATACATGGGTTATTTGAAAAGGCCGAGTTTATCTCATTTCAAATAATCGATCGACGTTGAGAAGTCGAAGAGTCGAAGACGGCTGAAGACCGACGATCTCCACATTGGATGGATGGGCGCTACTGATGCTCGTGATTGGAGTAGCTACCATGAAGGAATTGAAGTAGTAGCCGTCCAAACATACTGTTGATTGTACGGATATGCGAGGAACTGGTGTCTCCGGTTTCGTTCAGACCCAGAACGGACTTGTAAATGGACTGTGTGTCTGACATTGGATTTTGATCTGTGTTGATTGATCTCTGTTAAATATATATCTGTTTGGCGGCGGAGAATTTATTCTCTTGCTTAACGCCCTTCTCTGAGACGTACGAGCTCAAAGGTTATGTATTGACAGAAATCAGTCGCATGGAGTGGATTGCCTGTGTGGCACGCCTAAGTGGCATATGATCAAGGCTTCTGTTGCAAAGCAAAGTCTTGTGGTTGATGATCAAAGCATGGTCTGTGTGATGTAGCTTTGTGTATAACGTGAATTCGCGAGCCTCACACCCCGGTATGAGTCAAAAACGGGAGAAGGACCCAAGGAGTGCACGACGTTTCTTTCTAGCTATGGTGGTGTCAGTGACCTCCCAACCCTGACATTTATATCTACTTTTCACCTGTGTGGTTGTTGGAATATGAGGCGCCTCGATTATAGGTCTGTAAGGACCGGGAAACGTGTGTTCAGGAATAACTAATCCTCAAAAGTAAGAGAGGACCGGCCTTGGAAGATCCAGGGGATTGTTGTGTGCGGTCCCGAGGCATTTGCTAGAGTGTCTCGAATCGGAGAGGAGCTTGCCCCTTGCCTCGACTCATGAAGGGATCCTATTTCCAATACGAAATATGCGGACGTGATTGTATTACTAGTATGGCGACATGATATATGGTACCCATGCCGTCTAGGATTGATATTTATGATTGAATTTGCTTTTGAAACATATATGCACTAGTAATAATATCAAACACTTTTGTTTATTCGTATGAAGCATCTTTGGCCATTATAAGGGAAAACTCTATCCTCCGGCTTGCGTTGCATTGTGTGATGGGACCTGAGTCTTATAATGGCTTCATTTTATAAAAAGCATTGCGTTGATTTAATCGTTTACTTTATTTCATGCACTAGCACTCATTGGAGTAAACCCGTTCCGCGAAAGTGGCGTGGTCCTTTGATTTGCCTTATTATTGTTGTTAATAAGTTGAGTAGATTTCTCATACCAGTCCCATGACTGACTCGTAGTTTGTTCCACCTTGCAAACTCGGGTGCCCTCATTTTCATGGGCAGCCTAGTTACAGGTTTCTGACGCACCTTTTGGCTCATGACGAGGCTTGACTACACCGTGCTGACTTGGATTTTCTCCGCCATTATTGTATCTATATTATGATTCCTCCATTGGCGATGTAGACTGATATTTATTTTGAGTACTCTTTATGTATGATTCCGCCTCAGGCGATGGAGACTGATTATGTATCATTATGCACTAAGTTGTATCCTGTACTGTGCTTCTCTGATGTGATGATATCTATATGATTCCGCTGTCATATGTGTGTAAATTATCCTATTTTCTGTTTATGCTATTATCTGTGATCTGCTAATGATGATTAATGTGTTATATTCCAATGATTATCCTTAACACCGTGTCATGGGGTTTTGGGATCGTCACAACGTTATTGTATATATATACTATTTTATAACAAAGTTATCTTATATATTATATTTTATTCGTTCCGCTGTGAGATTCGTATTACTCTGATTCTGTTCTGTAGTGATCTTCTTCTTCTTCTATTCTAATTTTCTATCTTATCTATTCTCACCCTCTAACTTCTTTCTATTAATGATCAGGTATTTCCAATGTCTGAATAATCAACATGGTAGTTTTGTGTTGATTTTCGGAGTCGAAAATCCCCGTTCGTTACAGTCGGATCTCCCGGTACAATCGTTTAAAGTTACGATTTCAAAATACGAACTGCGGCGTCGTTATTCATTTTATTTTAATTATATATATATATATAATCCATTCTAGCATTGTTTTTATTCAGATTTGAATTAAACATTTCACAGAATCTAACCGTTGGATCTTTACAAATTTGATATCGTTGGAAAGATATTTTCAAAGTGAACCCAGAGATTTTAGTTTTGGGGAAATCTGATGGTCGGATTTCTCGGTATAGTCGTTTAAAATCATGATTCCAAAACATGAACTGCAGCGTCGTCATTCATTTTAATTTAATTATATATATAATCCGTTCTTCCATTTCCAAACCATTTTTCATTTTATATATGTAGTAAAATTAATAATTTTACCCAACAAATATTTATTTCAACACATGACTATTTTTAACACTTCATATATATAATAAAAATTTGATTTTTATTGTTAAAACAATTTATTTCAAACATGAATATTTTTAGCGATTCATATATATAATAAAAATGTGATTTTTATTGTTAAAACAATTTATTTCAAATATGAATATTTTTAACACTTCATATATATAATAAAAATGTGATTTTTATTATCTAAGCAAATTATTTCAATCATAAATAAATTATCAACACATGAATATATTTCAATACATGAATAAAATTCAAAACACAGGAATATTTCAGAAAATTTTGGAAGCATAATGGTAGGGGATTTAAAACCGGCAGCGTCCTGAGTATGGCTCCTCGCACTACCTTAGGCCTCGCGGCGTTCCCTAAGGGGCTTATCCTATTGATCTAAACATTTCAATCATTTTCATATCACAATGAAGTTTTCAACAAACAATTCCAATTTTGTTTTCAACTACATTCAACAATTCGAATTTATCAACCAAATTTCACGTTAACCAAAATCCAAACAATCACAATCAATATATATCGTCCATGGTCTATGGATGAGGTGAGTTTATATATATATACGTATATAAATATATTTCAATTTCATTTCAACTCCATTCAACGCACATATGATTTTTACAACATATATATAACTTATACATCGCACATATTATTTTGTACAATTCTTATACATGAGGTGTACAATGCTTATATAACATATACATCGATCATATAATTTATACATCGTTATTCCATTCAAATTTGAATTTAGAAATCTCACATTGGGTTCCACTCCTTCAAAAATTGTAGGAAGCTCCAAAAATTCTCCGGTCTCTTCTAGAATGTGGAAGACGTCGTCACGAGTCCAATGTCTCTTGTTTCACTGGATTTCGACAAAATAGCAAAAAGATATGATTTTTATAGTGAAATCACGATTCGTAGCACTTTAAACTGCTATAAAACAGTTTAAATAAAACTGGTCGTTATTTCAGCTGAAGTGTTCAAAACTAGGTTTGCAATTTGTGCGTGAATCGTTGCACGAGACGACGATCGGCCATTGCCACGTGGAAGAGGAAGGAGGGGCGCACGTGTGCCTGAAGTGGAACCCAGTTTGATGTAGGGTGGTGGTCTCGGCAGCGGTTCCAAAGTTGGGACTTCACGGCGTCGGATCTAAGAAAATACACAACGTAAATTTGTGTGGTGGGTATGGATTTGAAGATTCTAGAGAGGGTTACAAAATTCCCAACAGGATGGAGGTCAAATTTTACATGTAGGAGGAGGAATCAAGAGGAGAAGGACTGAAGAGGGTTCCGCCTTCGATTGGGGAGAGAGAAAGGGGTTTTCTGCTTTTTTTATTTTTATTAAATTAATGAATAAAATTTCCGATTGGCCCACCATATATTCAAAATTTTAAAAGGTGTTTTTGCATCCGAACTTCAAATCAAACCCAATGACTGTCGCCTCCAGCTAAATACCCCCATCTGGACACAATGGAATATGTTTCGTAAGCCATTCGACTGTTTCAGTCTGTTATTCTTCAAATTAAAATATAAAACATTAAACTTTTGATTTGAACGTACATTTTAATTTGCCAGGGCCACATACTGATTTCAAAAATTCTAAATAAATCTGGCTATGTCTGGATGATACGGTCCCAGCAAAACTAATTTCGTCGAATTTGGAGACCGTCTGAAAAATGGCCATTTTCTGGTCGATCCAAATTGACAGAAATTAACCAAACACGTTTTCTTTTGCCACGCTCACATATTAATTCCAAAAATTACAAAAATTGGAATCTAGCAATAATTTGATCTTCCAGATCCAACAAATGTGGTTTCATCGGAAACGGAGGTCGTTTGCAAAATGTCTATTTTTACGGGCTATATTTATTCCATAGCGACCATTCTAAAAATTCATTTGACCATAAATTTTGATTCCTGCTATGAAATTTTGATTTTTCAGATTTTTTAGAAAGATATTTTTAAACATATTTAAATACTTTTAGTTTCCCAAAAATCCGGTTTATTTGTCATCCTGTACATTCAGTCAAAGTTCAACGTTGAATTTTCAAACTACTGCGCTACTTCTAACTCCTTTTTAAAATTAAAATAAATATTTATATTCCAACTTCGATTCAAATAAATATATACGTTCTAATTCTATTCAAAATAAATTTCTTGTCTTTATTATTTAAAATAATTCATTTTAAATATTTCAAATTCATTAAAATTGCCAAAATACAAATTTTAAATTGCCTCTGATTTTCCAAGTTGTTACAGAATGTGGCTTTTGACTATAGGAATCATAATGGATGATTATTAATGAATGTTATTTTGGATTTTTTTTATATTTCCATGTTCTCTAGTGTTATAATTCGTCAACATATATGTTTCTATCATCGAAAGTCTATACCATGGATAACTGCGTTATCCATAGTGCTTAGCTTTGAATCTTAGAAAGGGAGACAGTACAATTTGATTTCAGAGCATAGGTTTATGCTAACATAAAAGGATTTTTCAAATAAAAACCAAAGAACAAAGTAATGTACCAGGGTATGGAATAACGATATTGTTATGTAATTGTATTTGTATTATATAATTATGTATGTACCCTACTCTCTTTGACTGTCCTTCGGTATCTTACAAAGATTCGTATGTATATAAAGGAAGTAAGATATGGAGAAAAGTAAAGGAAGAGTGAATCTAGGTTGCAGTATCATGACAAATAATGGAACTCCTCGACCTAATGTTCGAGGGAATCAAGATCGCGAAGCTTATGAGAATGAAACTGCTACAAACCCACTAGTAGATATGAGAAATTTATATCATTACTTTAATCAACTGATGCAAGATGGAGCAACTATTGGTTTTGGATGAGTAGCTAATCCTGTGGCACTAGTTGGAAAAAACTATGCTAACCTGAGTAGAGGTTACATTAGTATTAGAGAAAGTCCTTTTTATGGAATGGAAGATGCTATCGGAGTGGAGAATTGGCCATTGGACCGTGAGAGGGTATTTGAATATTTAGACTTGAACGATGAGAAAAAGAGAAGATTGACTTCAAGGCAGTTACAGGGATCAGCTTTGCACTAGTGGAATTGGCTTAATGTCAGAGCACTAGAGGAGTAGATCGCTTGGGTTGGTTTCCAAAGAAGGCTTAAGGAGAGATTTCTTTCTAAAGGTTTGGTTTCCACACTGCTTAGGAACTTTGCTAAATTAGACTAAGGGGATATGTCGGTAATTGAGAATGCTGCTAAGCTCGAGGAGTTGTCCTGATATGCTCATGGAACCATCAAAGCTGTCATTAGGAGGAATGAGAAGTTTATCTGGTGGTTGAAGCCGGAGATTTCTAGGGAACTATGCCAAATTTGAGAGAACTTAGCGACATTGTGATGGAAATGTCTATTCGGAATGAAGAGTTGGTTGCTACTTATGAAAAGCCTATAGAGAACCATAGTTTTCAAGTAAGGAAGAGGAAGTTCTTTAAGGGGAAGATAGCTCAAAAGGGTGGAAAGACTAAGAAGAATAAAGTTGAGATTATCTGCTTTAAATGCTATGAGAAGGGTCATTATACAAGTAAGCATCGGCCAGGTGAGGCCAAAATAACAGTGAGGAAGACAACCGTGAGATGTTTTAATTACAACCAGTTAGAGAACTACAAGAATAAATGTCTAAAGGAAGCTAAAGGAAAAATTCTTGCTTTAAAACCATCTTCATCGACACCCGCTGCGGCACATAAAGAAAAGGCTATTTTGGGAAGTACACTTTTGATTCATAGCGCACCTATTAGAGTTTTGTTTGATGCTAATGCACTACATTCATTTATCTACAAGTGTTCAATAGATAAGTTTTTAATAAAACCATCATATTTTGTTACTCTCTTTATATTAGCTAATCTTATAGGAGGTTATGAAACTCTATAAACAAAATGAGATAATTTAAAGTTCCATTTCTAGGTTATATACTTGTAGTTTGTATGTATTTAATTTTGTGGGCTTCGAAATTATCTTGAGTATGAATTGGTTGATCCATTATGATGCCAGAATATATATTTTTTCAAATAGGAAAATATCATTAAGACACCCCAGTTATCCTATTCAGATCATAAACTGTAACACCCTATAAATTAATATGCCATAATTATATAAAAAGATAATAAAATGAATACTAATTAATAAAATATTCAAAACTAAGTAAAACGGACTTTACCTTGTGTTTGTTATGAAATTCTGGTTCAGATAGACTTTTGGTTTTCATAAATCGAATTAAATATGAAGAAGTTATGAGCTAAAGAAGTTTAAGCTATATTTAAAATTAAATAAATCAACCCAGAAAAGCAATGGTAAGTGGGTGACCTAACCCTTAACTGGGTCGGCACATGGGTTGACCTAGGTCTAAGGTTGGTCGACAGTAGTGTCAAACAAGGTAATAGGCGGGTCAACCCACCTTCGAGAAAAAACTTAACCTAAACCTGAACTGTTTTGTGTGTTTTATTCATGATGACTCATCATGACGTGTCTTTAACAGATTGGTTTAATAACCTAATATCCTATGGTTTAGATTATCTTAACTAATCTATAAATATGCTAGCTACCTCACTCATTGTCTCACATAAACATTTCTTCATCTTTTTTATCCTCTAAGCTGTGTTCTATAATTAAATAAGGAAAATGTCGAGGTGCTGACTAAACGTAGATTGAAGGGATAATTCCAGTTTTTCTACAACAACTATTTCAAAGACTTATTCTAGATATAACACAAAACTCTGTGAGTTCTATGTTATGTTTAGATATGTTATTTAAAAAGGGTTTTGATAGTAAATATATTGGATTTGAAATAAGAAGTATTTATAAGTCTATTCTTATATGTTGTTCTTTTGATTATAGTCAATTATTTATTCAGTTTACAGTTATTATATGTTCATGTTTGCATCTTTCTTCCTTATCCCCTTCCTGTCTTTTATTTTTTGATATTCTTTTTTATGCCTATTTATTCAGTTTGAGTTTGGATATGTTTTCTTCTTTTTCTTTTTATTTTCACATTGACCCTAGGCCATCGAGAGCCTAAGCCATTTCTGTTTGAATTGCGTATAATTTTGATAAATTAGAATAACTTGTAATGACAATAAAAAGGAGAATTGGGCATATTATAACTTGAGAATCTTTGACTATAAATTTGGGATTATTACAAAAGGAAGAATATGCAAACACGTTAATCTGAATAGGTTGGGATTAATTCAGATTAAGTAGAACAGGTTATGGAATCTAGTAAAAACTTGTTATTGTAATCCATATACATCTGAGTAGGTGTTTCTCTGTTTTGGGGGAAGGGTTGTACACAGAATAACATTTATAGGAAATGTCATTTACAAACATGCTTATTAATGAACTTAAACCAGCTAAGTTAAACCTATTAATTAATATGCTAAGAGGTTCCACATCTGCTGTTTATATCCGGTTTTAAGACTCTTAAAATCCTAGTTATTTGAGGGAGCAAGCCTAAAGGTGGCTAATGTCAATCTTGCTGCTGTTTGGGACCCGTACCAGTCAGTATCTCTATTGGTATAATATCGGGACCTCGCACTGGTTAGGGGCCAGGGCATGCTTTACTGATTTGGATTATAATAGGTTCAAAGTCTTGGAGGTGGGTACGAGTACGTTCCAGTGGAGTCATGAGCGTGCATGGGTCCGATGGGGGAACCTAAGACGTTGTAACACCGACGAATGAGGCTGTGTCTTATAAATTGATGGGTTAGGGACTTATATCCCCTACTGTTGTGGCTAGCATATGTTATTCATGTCTGTAGGGAGTTGATCGTTGGTAGTAATTAGGATAAAACCTAATCCTGATAGTTGCTGTAGAAACTTGTTCTTGGGATATGAATGGGAAGTATATCTAATCTTTACCTTACCCTGTTATCTCGTTTACTTCGTACTCGTATATTTTACTGTATTTCTTATCCAGTACCATTTATCTATCTTGATATTTCTTATCTTATGCTTATGCTAAAAATCACTGGAACTTGCCAGAATTTATGTCAGACCTATTTTGCTCTTCCTTCTCTCTCTTCCTTCCTCCCCTTAGGTTCTCAGAGCGGTGGATTGCAGCAGTGACCGTGATTCTTTTCACGTTGGATTTGGATTACTTCTGATTCGATGTATTATTTCATCCTTTGCTCTTTGTTTATTGTTATGACTTATGAGGAGGGATATGATTTTATGGTTTTGTACTCTGATGTTTTATGTTTTCATGAGATAGATGGTTATGATTATGGGTTTTTTGCTATTTGAAAATGTAATGATATAATGTTTCTTTTAATAATAATAAAAGTTTTTCCGCTGCATTTTATATTCTATCTTGTGAATTTTAGTTACTGTATACCTATTACGCTCCACATAACTTAATGCATCTTCATATAGGTGACATTAAGGGATGTAGGGTGTCACATTTGTTATCAGAGCCTAAGGTTACAATACTAGAGAAAAGTTTTTGGAAAAGATTTTTTAAAGCAAAGTACTTTCAAGCAAAAACCTATTTTTGAAAAATATATTCCCTTAAGTCATTTACAGGTTCTTTCAATCTCTTTTTGAATCCATGTTTCTTCTCTTTTCAGAATGTTTGGGGCTCCTAATTTCCCTGAGGGCATTCCCATTCCGACATGGTTCCGTAGATATGTAGAGGCTACGCTACCTGCCGAAGTGCAAGGAAATGCCCTACCCCCGGCTGCAGCCGCAGTAGTTCCACCCAATCCTGCAGTCAATTCTCTAATATTTGTAAGGATTTCTGCGTGATGGGAGGCAAGCAGTTTCTTGGTACGGAAAGTTTTATAGAGGCGCACAATTGTCTTAGAGAGACAAAGAATGTGTTTGATTTGTTGGAGCTCGACGATAAGAGAAATATTCAATTGGCCACTTGGCAACTGAAAGAGGAGGCCTCATACTAGTGGAAGGTGACTCAGAAGGGGCAGGCCGTAGCCACTTGGGAAGAGTTTAGACACAAATTTGTATTGAAGTTCTTGTTACAAGTAGAGGAAGGAATGTAGATGGAGAAGTTTTTGAGTTTAAAACAAGGAAGTATGTCAGTAAAAGAATATGTCAATAATTTCAATCAGCTAGCAAAATTCGATTTGATTTGGTTAACATTCCCCATAAGAAGGCACTAAGATTCGCAAGAGGGTGAGAGGGTTGAATCAACTTCTCCAAGGACTAGCATTGACGCACATCCCAATGGGAGTGATTTTCGAAAGGCTTGCTGACATGGATTTGATGCATGAGGATGATAAAGATGATAAGAAGAAAGTAAAGACCGAAGAGGCACAGCCTAAGACTAATAAGAAGAATGATGATAAAAAAATCCTTCATGAAGTTTGGTGATTGTAATACAAGATTGAGAGAGTAGAATGATGATAAAAAAAATCGGTAAAATTCAATTAAATTTGGTGATTGTAATACAAGATTGAGTTTGTTTATATAATAGTATAAGAGTAGCAATCCTTCATGAAGTTTTCTATAAAAAGATATGTCCATTTCCTTTGATTAATGAAGAGGAATCTCTTCATGAAAGATGGTGATTCCTCATAAAATAATTTCTAGGTCGAATCAATCGACTGGTTAAAAATCATCAGTTGACTGTTAGAGTTAAATTGTATAAATAAAATTTTCAAAATTATCCATTATATGCAAAAACAGGCTGACCAGTCGACTGGTCCTTTTCCTACCAGTCGACTGGTAGGCCAGTTTCTGCATACATCTAACTTTTGAAGGTTTATATATATATATATAACTTTGTTTTGAACATTCATGTATACTTGAGGATAGATTTTAACATAATTCTAACACGACTAAATGTGTGTGCATATATATATATATATATATATAAAACCTTATCTCTATGATATGATTTCCATTGCAACTTCATTCGTTGACATTGATAAAAATCTTGTTATCAAAATTCTCCGCCTTTTGGATTGATGATAACACTTCGAATTTTCTCCCCTGACTGTTTAGCTCCCCCTGAATTACTGCACAAATTTGTTAGTTCATAATTTTATTACCTTACCATTTGATTTCTGCAAACACAAATGTTAGCATAATTTTTCAATAGTATGGAAAACATAAGAGTATTAGCATGGAATCATAAGAATGGTATATAACATAAATAGCATGAGAGATATTTTCTACCCCTTTGTCATCGATTAAAAAGAAATTAAGACATTATAAGCACATAGTAACCGAGTGACATAAATATACCACTATTTCAAGCAAGCATAATATTCAACACAATAAAAAACAAAGAGTTTCCAAACGTAGATTATTACACAACAAAAATATAAGAGTCACAACCAAAATAAGAAACTAAATCGTTTATTTATAACATACTATATTAAGTAACTAACATATTAGAGAAAAACTTACAGAAATGAGCCACTTAATTGAGAAACTCCTTTTACTTGAGCTACTAACATAATTATTTATGGTACCTGCAAAAATAAAAAAAATGGTACCCACTTCCTCCGTTAGGGTTCTAAGGGTTAAATCTTATGAAGCCAAACCTAAGAGGGCTTAGGTTCCTTTTTGAAAAAATAATCACTATTATAATGAACAGAATCTAAAAAGTTTTTAATATTTTTCTTCCTATTAAGAATATTTTTTGTCTTAGGAATCCATATGCTGATATTTTCCGAATATTTTTTCTTAGTAGAAATATTTAATTTACTACCAAAATTTTTCGGTTTAATATTAGAAAATTTTGAATTACATTTCCTTTTTAAATTAATATCTTTATTATACCTAAGTCCTTTTTTTTACTAAAAACCGGTTGAGATTTTTCTAATATTTTAGATAAATTCTCTCTGCCTTTGTTAAAATTATTTATATTTTTAGAAATGCTTTCTAATTTAGTTTTTGAACTAGAAATTTCTAACTCTATAATTTTAATTTTAGTATTTAAATCATGATTTTCGGAATTTAACAAATCATTTTTATTCTTTTCAGTCTCGATTTCTTGACTCAACAAAGATATTTGAGAATTTGCAATTGAAAGAGAATCTTGTAATTTTCTAATTTCTTCTTCTAAGATTTTTTCTCATCTTTCAAAAGGTCTCTCAAATTCAGCTTTATTTTTATCTTCGTTAACTTGTATAAACTTTGGGTTAAACATTTTCCTAGATTCTAAAATTTCAGTATTAATTTCTGCAAATTCATCAAAAGTAAAATCCCTTACATCATTGTCCTTAACCATGAAGCACATGTTTGCTTGCTCACTATCACTGTCGCTATCACTTTCATAAGATGAACCCGACTTGTCCTAAGTGACTAAAAAGCTCATTTCTTTGATTTTTCATTTTTGCGATTTCTCTTTAGCTCTGGACAATTCTTTTGATAATGTGCGGTCTTGTGATAGTTGAAGCATTCTATGTGACACCCCACGTCCCTTAATGTCACTCACTAAGGGAATGCATTAAGTTTCGTGAAGTGTTATAGGTAAACAGACACAGAATAATTAAAAGAAAGATATAAATGAGATACCAGTGGAAATTTAAATTTTTAATTCAGGCATAAATCATAATGCCGTGGCCCATAATGCCATAAGTCACAAAAACCATTATAATAAAATAACTTCTGTCTTGCATCATCAAAGTACATAAAAATATGAAAAACATAATTCCCCAATTGAAAGAGTTAAGCCATAGTAGAGACAAGAACTTGAGCCATACTTCAGAAGTAGCTCCTAGCAAGATGATATCTCAGTCCTGACTAAGCCTGAGTGTTTCCTCCCTGAGAACCTGGGGGGAAAACAGAAGAAAGAAGGAGAAACAAAAGGGTTAGACATAATGTATAGTGAGTTTAGTTACTTTTAGCCAGTAAATTAATAAAAGTAACATGATATACATGTAAAGTTGATAAGAGATATCTCTACATAACTGGCAGGTGTGACAAGGTAGACAGGGTAAGGTGTATGTGCTTCACAAATGATTAATCTACACTATTACTAGTATAATTAAATGAGATGATCCCTTCCACTATAAGTTGGTAGACTTAGGGCATACGTCCGAGTGTACCTTAACCACTACCCTAATTGATCGGCTCCCTACCCCGTAGATATCATGTGCTGGCCCCACAGTAGGAGGTATCTATTCCTAAAGTGGCAACCCTTAAGATGTGCACAACCATATCTACTGGTGTCACGGTCGTCTTATCCCCCTCGGCCCGGCTCATGCACGCACATAGCCTGGTCGGTTTGCGCCGCCCACACCGTTCGTCTCGTTTGGATCTCTTATAGTCATTCAGTAAGCGTGCCACTTCTCCGTCTAGTACGGAGTTCTCTATTTGATACCTACTTCGGATTACTAACTGAAATGGGTCCAACACAATATGATACAAGCTCTACCCTTTGTCTAGTATCCCCACTAGGTTTTCCACAGACTATGTAAACCCTTAGGTGTCTTTAATTACATAGCCCTATGTCAATTATGCTTACCCTAAAGGGTATCTTTAATTACATAACCTTTTTGGGTTAAGTTCGTGGGCCTATATGTAAATATTACCCACCCCCTCTAATTTACTTAACCCACCCACTACCCATCCAATTTTACTTAACCCTAACTTAAATTCATAATCATACAATCCTTCTGGAATAAATTAGGTTAAGTATTCCAATTCTTTACCATGTCCATTTATGGTTTATAATGGGCTAGACCACCCACATTAGACCAACAAGATGTGGATGCTAGACATGCCTGTCGGGTTCGGGCGGACTTATTCCACAGTTGGGCCTAACCTCGTGTCATAGCCCGATTCGTATTTACATACTTAGACCTCCCACATTAGTTTCAACATTAGTGGCTGCTGGATATGTCGGTCGGGTCCGGGCAGACTTCCACCACTAATTCAACCTAACCTCGTGTCATAAGTACACTGACAGTTCCTAGTTGTAATTACTAAACACTCCATTTTTAATTAATTAATCCTTTCCCTTTATAAGTGTTAATACCCACTTTATCCAATAATTTGAATTATATATCCAAAAATGTTCATATTTAAATTATGTCAATTATTAACACTTTTTCCCCGTTCCCTAACTAGCGTACTCATAAACTGGCGGCATGCCTAGGCTAGACAATAGCCTAGTCATAAACGATAATAGGGAAGATAATGGGAACATAACTAAAGTGGTCATCTTGGCATAAACATAAACTAGCATGATAATAAGGTGAATGGACATATAATTAACATCATAACAAGGTGGACATAAAACTGATGAACTTGTGACAATTACTACGATGTCAAAGCAAACATAATAAGATCTGAATTAACCATTTAAGATGTCCAACTATTTAGATCTAGCATAATTAGGGTGACATAGTAACATGTTTAGATCTAAAGATGGATTCGCATGTCAAGTTTACAAAATATCCAAATTGATCACAATATGACAGGTGAAAGGTGATTCACATAAAGAACTAGATACAACCAATGTTACAACTGTCCAATTTAATAGATGTACATTTACCACAATATAGTTGCAAGTCAAGATCCACATAGGCAACATAATAGAATAACCACAATTGTATTAGATCTAGGAAAATAGATCTATTATGTCATAATATAGGGTTTAACACTAGCATAGAATCACAGTTTGCAACATATCCAATTCACAGTCTTTCATAATTTACTTTTATTTATCTAAACCTAAAAGCAACTAGAAACTCACAGCCTTAGGTTTAGAGTATTAAGAAAGAACGTATCTTGAATTTCTGAATTTGATTTGCGAAGTATGTTGTTGTAGAAAACGGTTCCGTCTTAGTTTGCACCCCGGCAGCATATGGCCTCCATGATGTCTAATGAAGAAAATAGGAGAATTGGACACATATATATAGCTGCCAGACCCCCTGAAACCGAGTGCCACATCAGCCCTAGGGGTGTCGACACCCCTGTGGGTGGGTCGATCCCTAGGTCGATACCCCTTAAGGGGGGTCGACCCCGATGTCGACACCCCTTTAGGGGGGTCGACCCCCTAAAGCAGGAATTCTTCCACTATTTTTCAATTTTCAAATTTGAACAGTTTTGGATAAAATTCTGACTCATCTCTGACTCATATGTGTATACATAATACTTCTGCACGTATACAGACTTAAAACCCTCATAACTTTTTCATATGTTGTCCGTTTTACGCAAACCAAATGTCTATCTTGACCAGAATTTCGAGACGAATGCAATGGTGCAGTCCGTTTCCTCTAATTCTGTATATTAAATTAATTACTATTTAATTATTCCCTTTAATGTCATTAAAAATTCGGGGTGTTACATTCTCCCCTACTCGAAGGATTTTGTCCCCGAAATCTCTAAGTTGAGAAGAATGCATATCCTACCATCCATCTACTCGTCCACCAATTACTGGCATCCATTGTCCTTAAAGGTTTCTAATGCTTATATGAATATATGCAAAGGTGTGTGTATATGTTCCAACACTAATGCGAAGATCAAGCGGTCTACTGATTCAGATGACCTCCTTAGTGCAATGTATGTTAGTGCCATGAATCCAATATGTATGCAAATAATCCTATTATATCATGTGAGTTCTATATGTATGCACATTCATTCATCCAAATGCAACATCCATATGCTAACTCATCCATTTCCATCCATAAAAGAAAAAAAATGCACACACATCCATATGCAGTATGAGAGTGATTGAGCCGATCTAAGTGCCTAATGTATGTGTATATGCGTCCATAAGAAACCACTAGCAAACACTTGCATCCATCAAACATAACATGTTTCAAACGCATGTTTACATCCATAGGATTCCTATCTAAAGGCCGAAAAATACTATGGATAAAATCAATTGAAAGAAACAAGTACTGATAAAACCTTGAAAAGGAGTTAAGAACATACCCTCGAAAAGAGAAGGGTACGAAGCACGAATCTTGTCTTCGGTCTCCCGTTCCACTTCTACTTCTTCCAACATACTCGGTTCAACAAATTCTACCGTGTCATGTAGGCACTTCCGTATATGGGAGACGTGGAAAACGTCATGAACACTGGATAGATTTTCTGGAAGTTTCACTCTATAGGACATTTAGCCAATTCTTTCGGTTATGGGAAATGGTCCCACAAACCTAGGTGCCAACTTCCCTACTGATCCGAGGAAACCACATTCCTCAGAGGTGATACTTCGATAAAAACTAAGTCTCCTACTTCGAATTCGATGTAAGTTCTTCTCTTGTCTGCGTAGGACTTCTATATATCTTAAGTTGTCTTCATCCACCGTCGAATAAGGTCAATCTTTTCGGACGTTTCCCTAACCATATCTGGTCCAAGTAATAATCTTTCTGTAGATTCCCACCAACATGCTGGTGATCTACAGGGTCATCCGTACAATGCTTCGAAGGGTGCTATGTCGATGCTAGCTTGATAACTGTTATTATAGGCAAACTCTACTAAAGGAAGATGCTCTTCCCAAGTCCCTCCGAAGTTTAGGATACACAGTCTTAAAAGATCTTCAAGAATTCTATTCACCCTCTCCGTCTTCCCATCCATCTGAGGATGATAAGTGGTGCTCAAACACAACTGTGTACCTAGTGCCTCTTGAAACTCCTCCAAAATTCGCTAGTAAAGATGGGGTCACTTTAACACCCCGTAATTCCGTAACGCTAAGATTCACAAATCAAGGCGGAATTAAAAGTTAAAATCAAAATCAAGGGAAACGGGCTACGCCATTGCATTCGTCTCGGAATTCTACATGAAAAAGAGTCCGAGTTTGCGTGAATCGGAGTCCGTATGAGGAAGATATGGCCTTCGGAAGTTTCAGCAAAGTTCAAATTTCAAAACAGACTCAGAAGCGGGCTGGGCGGGAAATTTCCCGCCCAGGACCCAGGTCGACTGGGGAGTCGACTGGTTAGTCGACCCCCCCCCCCCCCAGGTCGACTGGGGAGTCGACTGGGTAGTCGTCCCCCCAGAGGTCGACTGGGGAGTCGACCTGGGTGTCAACCCCCCTGCTTTTTCCAGCTTTCTGAACCTGGTTCGTTTCTCTGTATCTAGACGCCATTCTAACCAGATTCGTTGACTTCTACACTATATAAACAGCCCTAGTCTCCTTCTCTATTCACAATTCTTCTCTACCCTTATGCTGCAAAGATTCTTAGTGAACATGGCTTCTTCTCCTCCACTTAAAATAAATAATAAACAGAATAATATATATAAAATAAATCAAGACGAGGAGATGCTTCTCAAAGACTTTCAAGAAGAGATTCGAATCAAGATTAAAGCTTCAAGATAAGGATCAAAGGCTAACGTCGCACGAATCATAGCAACGCCATCTTTCTTTTCTAATCTAAATTTCTGTAAGTCAGTTACTTTTTTAGATTTGAACGTCTTTCTCAGTTCGTGACATGAAATTAAAGGAACAAAAGAATATGCCAAATCTCTCTCTCTCTCTATTCGAATCAGTACCTATACTCTTGAACCTAATTAAGAACTGTTATGATTCGAGGACAAATAAGACCGTGACTATGAAACTATGGACCTTAAAACCATATGCCTATGACTATGAACATTTGCCGATGACTATGAACACTTGCCTATGACTATGAACATTGCCTATGACTATGGACATTGCCTATGACTATGAACATTGCCTATGACTGTGACTGTGACTATGAGGATCATTTCCTTGACTAAGTCTATGCCTTTGATTAGGAAATATAAACTATTTCCTATGACATAACAAGGACATCTGTGATTAAACACCTGTGATTCATGACTAGGAAAGTGTTGCTTAAGTCTTGTGACTATGAAATTGGGTCTAAACCCGATCATCTATTCTGTCTATTCTTGGTTATCTTTGGTTTTAGACCTTGGGAATTTACCTATTAAGTTAGGTCTACCCATGTTCTTGAACCTACGTCCCTATTCTGTCTATTCTTGGTTTTCTTTGGTTTTAGACCTTGGGAATTTACCTATTAAGTTAGGTCTACCCATGTTCTTGAACCGACGTCGTTATTCAACCCTCTTTATGCCAGTTAGTATGTCTATCTTTTGCATAGCATCTTTGGTTCATTCCCTATTTTCTACGAACCTAGCTTTATTTATAATCTAGACTGAATCACGATTATATGAACGGTGGGAATGCGGTTTGGGCAAAATATGAAATTTACTAAAAACGTAGTTTAACTTGTAAATTGGCATAAATTGGGAACATGTATTATGGCATGTTCATAGAAATGCAAATTGGATAAATTTGACATGAATTATAAGATGTGTAATTTGAATCTAGTATTGACGTGTAAATCTAGCATTTACACGAATAGTGAACTAGAGTAATAAGTCTAGTTTGACGTGAATTAGAATATTGAATCGGAATTGGATTAGCTAATTTGGCACGGTAAGTATATTGGCATAAATGTGAAATTGGCTATAATTGGGAATAACTGTCAGGTTTAGCAAAATCATGGTTAGTGACACTTAATTTGGTATAGTCTACATACCAAAAGTGCATAAATATGATATAGAGGGGAGAATGGGCCGTAAGAATAAATGTTGACAATTCACATTAGGAAATAAGTAAATTAGGAATAATTTACTTATAGAATTTGGCCTGAATGAGGAAATGTAAATTTAGACAAATTAAAGGTTTATTAACGACATCTCTTTTAATGACACACCAGAAAGTTCTAGGGTGACAGAGAGGATAGTGTCTAGGCTTGAGTTTGGAAAATACAAGTTTCCTGCTCTCCCTGGCTATCCCTAACCGATCCGACGAACGGGATGGTTACTTTCAAAACTTGATTAGAAAATAAATTGAAACCCTTTGAACTTAGAAAACACGAATATGCCTAACCCGAGGTTAGACTGAGTTGCGATGTAAACCTGCCCGGAACCAACCGGCACATCCAGTATTCGCAACAATATCTGTCTAATGTGAGTGGTCGTGGCTTTAATTTATTTAGTTAAAGCTAGAACAAGAAGGGTAGGGTTAAGTTAACTAAGACGCTTAACCAATTTAACCAGACCGGTGGGTGGGGTTAGGTGCATGTAGGCACTTAACGTAGTTAAGCTAGAATGGGAGGGTTAAGTCCATAGGAACACTTAACCAACCTAACACGGTTAACCTAGAATGGGAGGGCTAAGTCCATGGGGACACTTAACCAACTTAACATGGTAACAAGACAAGATTTGTAGGGGTTAAGTAAAGTTAATACACTTAGCCAAATTAACATGTTAACTAGACCAGAGGCTGGGGTTAAGTAAAATCTAATACACTTAGCCAATTTGATATGTTAGCTGGGCTAGACCGTAGGGTTAAGTAAACTTGAACACTTAACCATCAGGTTGTGATAAAGGAATGGGGTTAAGTCTAAAACATGAAGGGATAATACTTAACCATTAATAATAACATGTTAGTTAAAACAGACGGGCAAGGTTAAGTTAAAAAGGAACACTTAACCAACACAGGGTGAATGGGTAGGGTTAAGTAATAAAAACTTAACCAATATAACTTGGTTTGTGGTAGGGTTAAGTCAACATGAGTTATTGATAACACTTAACCAGTTTAACAGGGTAAATGAGGAGGGTTAAGATAGCTTGAATTGAGTATGACACTTAACCAATCCAAATTGACGGGAAAGAGAACTAAGTAGACCTTAGTTAAGAAAACAACGATTCTGGAAACGAAGTGGTAAATCTTAGTTAGTAAAACTAAGTAGTAATTCTTAGTATAACACGGGAAGGAGCGAATGTCCGTCTGAATAAAAAGGAGGCTCCAACGAATTGGGTTACGAAGCCCGAGGCTTCGAGGGGACGTGAGGGTACTCTTGGTATCCCTCTGTGAGGCTACAGATGATCCTCCTGGGCTCACAGAGGTTAAGGTCTGCGTAGAAGAACCAGGGGTATGCCTTGGTTGCAATATATGGCAACCTAAAGACTAGGATGGACCGGCGTGATTCGGCGAGAAAACGGTAGCCCTGTGATAGCAACTCGTCGTCTACCATCCATCTTGAGTCAATCGAGATACGTGAAGCGGAAAGGCGGAGAACTCCAAAAGACCATATACTTGCTATCTAGTTATGGTTGCGTATGACCATAGGACAGTGGGGCATAGGGGGGCCTGCGCATAGTTCTCATTTTTGAAGGATGGCCTTTCATTAGTTGAGGTAGGGGTCGAGTGGGACCATAGCCACTAGAAAAAAAAACAGACCTTAGCATCTGCCTCGGCGGATATCTGAAAGCTCCCGACCGAGTTCCGTATTTCTAGAGTAGCCCTGACACGGAACTCGGGCCGCACATTATAGGACATGTGCATCTAGACAAGCGATAACAATTCGCGACACATACGTGGAAAAAGTCTAGGAACATATACCACTCTAGGTAGTGTGTCCTAGACTAGAGGGCATCGTTCGGAAGATAGCGTAAACCCTAGATTAGATCTTGGTCAGAAACAAAAAAATGTACGCCTGAAGGCAACAAAAATTACAGGGATTGGGATCACGTTATCATTACTAGTTGGGACACTAGTTAGGTGGTGCAGAGATTAGTATGGGGTACGATAGTATATTCGGTTCGAGATAACTTAACTTAGTTTAGGGTGCTTTCCCATTTCCAGCATATACTTATCATGCTCTTTTTTCTTACCCATAGACTGAATAGTCACTAGACTTACTCAGGCTTTATGTCTGACTCTACTTTTCTTTCGTCTTCTTTTCTTCCGTTTCCCCCCCCCCCAGGTAGTTGAGGAGGGAATAGTTCAGCTCAGGTTAGATTGGACCGCTACTCTTCCCAAGCTTGAAGATTCTTGGACAAAGTGCTTTGGACTCTCCTTTTCGCTGCTATGGCTGGCTTATGCTACATTGGGGAATATAAATGTATTTTTATGCTTCTTTATTTTGTAAGACAGATGATACTCTGACATTGGAAAACAATTGTTGTACAAACTATCTTATCAATAAAGTAAAGTTTTATTTTCCGCTGTTTAGTTTCTGTCTGTCTTGTAATTTATCTGCATCTTTTACCCTAAATGCTCCACAAAACTTAGTGCATTCCCTTTGTGAGTGACACTAACGGATGTGGGGTGTTACAGTCACGATCGCTTACTGTAACGACCCGGATTTTCGGCGACTTTAGTTATCGACATAAGCTCGATGTCGATAACCAAAACATCGAAAAATCCTGGTAATTAATGAAAGAAATTAGAAGGTGAGAATAGATAAGATAGAAACTTAGAATAGAAGAAGAAGAAGAACACAACATCAGAGTAACACGAACCTCACAGCGGAACGAATAACATATAATATATAACATAACTTTGAAATATAACAGTTATATATACAATATCACTTATCAGAGTACAACACTTACAACACAGCGGAAATAAACTATAGCTATATGATTCTGAAGCCTCCTGCTCCAGCTCTTCAATGTATCTGCAAATCCCGACTACCTGACTGCCCGTACAAATTTAGGCACCCAAGAGTTTAGGGAAAACAACAAAGTAAACTCCGGGTCAGTCATGGGACTGGTGTGAGTAAAACAGTTTAAACAGGTATATGAACAAGTAAACGATATCTCATAAGACCACGCCGCTAGACGGAACGGGTTTTTTCCTTATGAGAATCCAAAATATCTTTATATCAAAAACCTTTTGATATTATAATAATGTCTATGTACAAATAGATATCAACTAGCAGAAACACTTTCATCTCACGTTCTACACATATAGTATACAATCAAAATCGCAAGCACGTATTGGATAATGGATTTCCAACTATGACAAGGTATGGAACCACCTTCCGATCAGTGTACTCTAGGAACGATACACTGGAGTTCAACAAGAACATCTTGTAACTCAGCCACACATGACCGACCACTCATTTCGCTTGAGTGTATCGAATGTACATCACCAACGGTTGGGATCAGCAACCGTTCCCGTATATATATGGGACAGCATTGATAGATTTAAGAAAACAAATGAATATTCTCTAGATAGGTGATTATACACCCTACTTCGGTGCGACCGACTTAGCCATGCTGCCTGCCCGATTTCTGTCATTTACCGGTTGATGAGGCTAGAAGCTACGCTTTATCATCACATCAGATTCACTTCGAATGCCACATTGTCAGATCCATCGAAAATCACTAATTGACGTCTACAACCATACATTACGTGTCAGCTAAAAGAAGTTTCCTTCTCCGCTTCCACTCTTGGTACGGTTGAAGAAATCAATGTACGTGACCCTTCTGGAAATACTCTGTCAGACATTCATTCATACAAGTCATCCTCATTCACTTAGAATGTCACATCGTCATACCCGCCAAATCACAAATTGACTTATTCAAAAATAACACGGGTATACAGCTTAGAGAAACGAATTCCTCCGCCACCAAACGTGAATACGTTTGAACAGATCAACTTACGCGATCCATTGGATATACTCTGTTAGACCTTCGCCCATACAAGTTGTCCTGGGACTGGACAAACCGAAGGCACTATTCCGTATATCCATCTTAATCACTGTTATCTAAGACTTATACAACAGCCCTTGCATTTTACTCCGTCTTCAATTATCTTTGGCATATATGATTCGCGACGCTTATGCCAATACAGAGTGGTTCTATGGATAATAATCCAACCGGTCTCTCCATATTAACAACGTTAAAATGGTCAAAACTTCGATAGTCTGTGATTTAACCATCAAAGAAAAACAAGTGTGCAAACAACGATATTATTTCCAGATGGAAATTATATCGAACAAACATCATTTAACATTAACCTCTTTAGTTCATTTATTTACTTATCTCCTGTTTCCCTATATTCTAAATTATTATTTTCTTTTATCAGAAAACATTTCTGATTCTCGTTTGGAAAACATTTCCAAAACTTCTTTACGATCAAACCTTACCATTTCTTAGTTAAGAAGGAAGTCACTCAAGTTGGGGTATAATTACCTCTCAGACCTTAACTGAACAACGTTATAACTTCGAAATGGTCAAAGTTTATCTTTTAATCTTTAACAACTTCTTTACGCCTTTCTCAGATTCAATTTTACTAATCCACTTCTATATTTAAAACATTGGTTATAACGATAACGTTATAATCCCTACTTTCGAATTATCTAACTTTAATTATAATTTCTATTCTTATTGGTGAATAATTAACCTAACACATATTTATTTATAAATAAATAAATCTCTATTTAAACACTGGAAAGTATAAGTACTTTCCCGAATTCGATATAATTGAATATGCCGATTAACTCTCTTCGAGAAATCTCTATTTGATTAACTCTTCTCCGAATAACCTATATTCGATTAACTCCTTCTCGAATAAACGATATTCGATAATCTCTCTTCGAATAACTAATATTCGATAACTCTTCCTTTCAAATATCTCATATTTGAAAATCTCACTTCGATTAAACTATAATCGATAACTCCTTTCGATGAAACTAACATCGATAACTCCTTTCGATGAAACTAACATCGATAACTTCTTTCGATGAAACTAACATCGATAACTTAACTTGACTCGACTAACTCGACTTACTTGGTTCGACCAATTCGATTCGATTAACTAGGCTCGACTAACTTGACTAACTTAACTCGACTTACTTGGTTCGACCAATTCGATTCGATTAACTAGGCTCGACTAACTTGGTCGAACCACCCGATCAAATCAACTTATTTAACTTAACTTATTTCTCAACTCGATCAACTCGATTAACTCCTATCAAATAACTAATATTCGATTAAACTCCATTCGCTTGACTCTAGATCGCAGCGATCACAATGGTTACGCCTGACTCCCTCAGGAAACATCCGACCGCCGTAGGCTATTTATAGCCCTTCGAATTACGCTAGCAGTCGTACAAGATGGCAACTTACCCTGAATACTATGTTTGACTAACTCTGTTTCAAATAACTATATTTGATTAACTCTAGTTCGTTTTAACTCTACTCGATTAACTCTAACTAATTAACTCCAACTGGTTAACTCTAACTGATTAACTCTAACTGGTTAACTCTATTTGACTAACTCGACTTGACTAACCCCTTTCGAGTAACATATTCGATTAACTAACTTTCGAATACCCTATTCGATTAACTAACTTCGAATACCATATTCGATTAACTCCTTTCGATGTCTATATTCGATTAACTAACTTCGAATACCATATTCGATTAACTAACTTCGAATACCATATTCGATTAACTCCTTTCGAATGTCTATATTCGATTAACTAACTTCGAATACCATATTTGATTAACTCCTTTCGAATGTCTATATTCGATTAACTAACTTCGAATACCATATTCGATTAACTCCTTTCGAATGTCTATATTCGATTAACAAACTTCAAATACCATATTCGATTAACTAACTTCGAATACCATATTCGATTAACTAACTTCGAATACCATATTCGATTAACTCCTTTCAAATGTCTATATTCGATTAACTAACTTCGAATACCATATTCGATTAACTAACTTCGAATACCATATTCGATTAACTCCTTTCGAATGTCTATATTCGATTAACTAACTTCGAATACCATATTCGATTAACTCCTTTCGAATGTCTATATTCGATTAACTAACTTCGAATACCATATTCGATTAACTAACTTCGAATACCATATTCGATTAACTCCTTTCAAATGTCTATATTCGATTAACTAACTTCGAATACCATATTCGATTAACTCCTTTCGAATGTCTATATTCGATTAACTAACATCGAATACCATATTCGATTAACTCCTTTCGAATGTCATATTCGATTTACTTTATTCACTTTATAAAGATTTCCTTTTTAACAACGTTTTATTCATTTGAAAAGATTTACTTTTAAATAACGGTTCTACACTTTAAAAATGATTTCCTTTTAATAATGTTCCCTTTCCAATTCTATTTGTAAATGGTTTACAAATATTTCCTTTTCAAATTTATTCTTGAAATATTCTAACTCCTTGAATTCCCGGGAAAATTCGCCATAACCTCCTTTGTATTGGGAGCATCGGGAAAATCCCCAAACTCGCCACACAGGCCTTTCCATTCAAAAAGAAAATGGTTTGAAATTATTTCCTTTTTGAATATCTCCTATTTCTAAATATTCCAAATTTATAAATATTCCTTATTTATAAATATTCCATTTATAAATATTTTTATTTATAAATATTTTTATTTCAATATCACTTTGAAATTATTCCTTACCAACATTCCGGTATGTTATGGTATTCAATCATATCAAATTACGATGTTCATTATCGTCCAAACACATATAATCGCCAACAGATTATATATCACAATATATAAATCACAGTAAAATAACTGTTGAGGAATCCAGTTGGATTCCTCCAACCTGTTTCCCTGCATCCACAGATGTTACACAACATGATTGTCATCACTTCCAGTTCAATATGAATTATTCTGATAAACAGAATCAATATACAACTATATAACTATTTATATTATATATATATATAATATTTCATTAACTGACTAGCAGTTCAATCAAATAGTCAACACACAATCAAACAGACAATTCTAACAGTTCTAAAAATACAACATGAAATTATAAACTGTTTAGAGTTAGTGAGATTTACTCACTTTTGGACGATCATCGTCAATGACGATAACCATCGCTTGATTCAGACAATTTATTTTGCTATAAATTGTAATGGACTCCAATCGACTTGCGGTCTGTTCCATTGCGTAGTGTCCATCCATATGATCCCAACGCAACTTACGGTTCGCGAATCCGACCTCGTATGAAATAGATATCGCGTTACGAAGTTTATACACATTATATAATTAAAAATAAGACTTAGTTAAATTCAAATGGGCTTAACTATTTTCCCTCTTCGGCCCATTACCCCTTTGAAGCTCAAAACCGCACCCTTCTTCCTCTGTTCAGCACGCTCCAGGTACCCAACAAATCAAAGCAATGTCCACTCTTTTTTGACCGACGTTCCTCGTCATTCCGGTCCACCGTTCGACACATCGACACCACCATTACTCTTCTCGTCCAACCCTCTTCCCTCCCGTATACACATCATCCAACTCGGCCTCGCCCTGGCCATCGCGTCCTTCAGATCCGGCTCGCGCAAACACTATAGTCACGACGTCCATTAACACCAGAATCCACCACAAATTGAACGCTAGTGCAATATCTCATGCTGAATCCAAATCCGAACTCGGTTTTATGAATCAAAGCATATATCTCACCAATTTCCCAACCCTAGATTCACTGTCTGTAACAACCTGTATTTTTTAATAACCTGTTATAAGATAAATCGAGGCAGAATTTAATTATAAAATGTGTATCAAGGGAAACGGGCTATGCCATTGCGTTCGTCTCGGAAAAATACGCGAAATAGAGTCCGAGTTTTCGAAAATCGAAGTCCGTATGACCCAGTTAAGGCCCATTGAAGTTTTCAGAAATTTCCATGTTAAAAACAGATTTGAATCTTAAGTTAAAAACAAGGGTTAGGGCACAACTGGCGTCAGCGGGAAAACTCCCGCCAAGACCCCCATGTCGACAGGCATGTCGACAGGGGTCTAAGGGTGTCGACTGCCCTGTCGACACGGGGTGGCCGGGCAGTTTTGCCTGGCGCCCCATTTTTGATCTGGGCTTGGTTGTGTGGCTTAGTTCTGGAGACTTCCGAAATCTGATGGACCTAAACTAACCTAGGGTTAATCCTAGGGCTAAAAACACTCTAATCTTCTATAAATAAGACCCTAATCCTACCCTAAAAGCTCATTTATTCATTCTAGTAGCTAAACTATGGCAAAATCAATTCTCTAATGGCCTCCACTTAAAACCCTAGCCTCCACCTTCTTTAAAAATCATTCCTATGAAGATTATGATGTTCATACAAGCATTTCTAAGTTGTATGAATGATCATTAGCTTGCATACATCACCAAGTTGCAAGTTTTATTTGCTAAGCTAGAGTTTTTGGGATTTTTGTTAAGAGTGTTTCTTATTGGAGCTTTGTTTTGGGTTTTTATGCTTGCATAAAGGGCTTCTCAATCTTTACTTGTAGATTTGTGTCTTCATTATATTTGTAAGCCCTCTTACCTTCATTTTAGAAACTCTAAAGTTAATATGTGATGAAAGTTGGGATTTATGCATGTTTAATAAGTTATGCATGCTTATGCGAGTTCACTATGCTATGTTACACATGTTTAATAAGTTATGCATGCTTATGCGAGTTCACTATACTATGTTACACATGTTTGATAAGTTATGCATGTTTATGCAAGTTCACTATGCCACGATTTGCAAGTTTATTGAGTTATGCATGTTTATGCAAGTTCACTATGCCACGATTTGCAAGTTTATTGAGTTATGCATGTTTATGCAAGTTCACTATGCCACGATTTGCATGTTTATTGAGTTATGCATGTTTATGCAAGTTCACTGTGCCATGATTTGCAAGTTTAATAAGTTATGCATGTTTATGCAAGTTCACTATGCCATGTTATGCATGTTTGACAAGTTATGCATGTTTATGCGAGTTCCCTATGCCATGTTAGGCAAGTTTAACATGTTATGCATGTTTATGGTAATATGCAAGTTCACTATGCTAAGTTATGCAAGTCTAACATGTTATGCATGTTTGTTGTGATATGCAAGTTCATCATGTATGTTATGCCAAGTTCCCTCTTCCTATCCTTTATGCGTTATTACGAATATGTAAGCGATAGAATGACGTTGGGGGGTTTGGGTAAACTTAAAATACATGAAAATATAAGGTTGGGAATTTACCTATTAAGTTAGGTCTACCCCTTGGGAATTTACCTATTAAGTTAGGTCTACCCAAGTATTTGTTGACTTGCAATTATGTTTTGGAATAAAGTGGACATGACACTTAGAAAACATAAGTGTGGCCAACTCGAGGTTGGGTTGAGTTTGTAGCGTAATTCTACCCGGAACCTACCGGCTTAACTAGTGGCTACAAACAATAGGACCCAATGTGAGAAGTTGGTCATGTGGTGCCAAGACCCGAGGTTAGACCAAGTTGTGGTGTAAATCTACCCGGAACCCACCGGCTTAACTAGGTAACCACAACAAAGTCTAATGTCAGAGGTTAAGGTGCATTAAATTAATTAATGCCTCATGATTAGGGTTAAGTCAGGGTCCACTAATACTTAACCAATTTGGGGATTCGAGGGATTGGAATGGGGTTAAGTTACACTTAACCAATTTAATCCATTTGGGGATTCGAGGGATTGGAATGGGGTTAAGTTACACTTAACCAATTTAATCCATTTGGGGGTTCGAGGGATTGAAATGGGGTTAAGTTGTGAACTGTCGGTTACACTTAACCAATTTAATCCATGATTAGTGAAAGGTAAAATCGCACTTAACCCTCTTAGGAAACCCTAGCAACGTGGTTTGTTCCAGCAGTAATCCCAGTTGGTTATCATCACAACCCTAGAGGCTAGGCTAGGGCGGGGCACGATTACTGGACTGATGTAAGCGACCAAAGCGATGGCTGAGTGGTACAGCGGTGCGGGTCCAAGCGGGCTACGGACGTGCACGTAGTCCGGTATTGGACAAACTCGAGGCACGGGTACCAGTAGGTTTAGGCTGTGCATTATTGCTTCAGTGTCTGGGGTTGACACCCGAGGGCTTGATACACCCGAAGGTGGACCCTGCACAGTCTGACTACATCCATATGTGGGCCGTATGGACACCAACACTTGACGTGTTAGGCTTATAGGGAGCCGATCGACTAGACCGTTTGGTTGGACCTTATATTAAGGTCACTTCATGTTATTGGGTCAAAGCTTGGGCCAAGGGATCAATACCTGTTATGTTGGTTTGCTAGTACACCGTGGTGCAAAAACTTAACCTTGTTTATGCAATGACACCTCTATCTATCTTGTAGTTAATTTATCATGCCAGTATGTTGTTATCTATGATCATCTCAGTTTCCATCATGCTGTTAACTTTATTAGTTTATAGACTGATCGTATCAGGGCTTACCAGTCTTTATGACTGACCCGTTTTCTTTTCGCTTCTTTTCTTCCGTTTCCCCCCCAGGTTCTCAGGGTGGGAACATTGGTGCTTAGCTTGGATCGCTTAGCTTGCTTGCTGGATTAGCTCATGTACGCTTGGATATTGAGCCCGCTATGGTTTATCACTCTTATTTGGGGATAGTACTTATGTATTTCAGTTTATCAGATGATGTTTTTATCTAGACTTGTAATTTTGGGAAAATGACATTTTGATGTACCAGACTTGTGTTTTGAAATGGTTTAAAAATCTTCCGCTGTTTTATCTACTTACTCTGTTGATTTATATATATGTCATGTCCTGCCTTGTTATATCATTATGCATGTTTACCTTGTTTTAAAATGCCCCACCAAAGTCAGAGTTGCTTGCAAGAGCCACCCTGGCGGAGGTGGGGTGTTACATTTGGTATCAGAGCATATGGTTTACGAAAAGGGATAAAAAGGTTTTTAAAACTTTTGAAAAACTATTTTCAAAACTAAGTATAAAGTATTTTCCAAAGAAAAGTCTAGTTATTTTTAAAGGCTATTCCCCAAAAGCCATTAGCACTATCCTTTGACCCCTCGTTTGAACTCTTTTCTTTTCGTTTCCAGCATGTCTGATAATCTCATCTTGCCCGAAGAAGTAACAATACCCGATTGGTTTCGTCGGTACTTGGAAGTCACGGCACCGGTCTCGGGTGTCTCTAATGTTGTCTTTCCAGTCAAGGCCGTTGTTCCTCCTCCTCCTTCCGTAGCTGATGTTCCTCTTCTCCCTCAGCCTCCACAAGCGGATTTTGCGGAAACTTGTAAGAACTTTAAGATGATGGGTGGCAAGAATTTTAGTGGAACAGAGACTTTTGTAGAGGCAAGGAATTGGTTGAAAGAGACCGAAGATCTTTTAGCCACCTTTGATATAGGTGACCGCAGGAAGGTTTTATTAGCAGTATGGTTGCTAAAGGAAGAAGCTGCATGTTGGTGGGTAGTCACCACCGCTACTAGGCCAATTGAGACTTGGGATGACTTTAGAGGAAGGTTTGGACGGAGGTTCTTATCACTGAAGCAAGGGGACATGACTATTAGGGAATACATAGATAAGTTTAATCAACTGGCTCGGGTCGATTTAGACTTGGTTAATACAGTTCAGAAGAAGGCCCTACACTTTGCTCTAGGATTAAACGAGCCATTACATGGTTTGGCCATGACTCATATACCCTTGGGGGCGACTTTCGAGAATTTGGTGAATATGGCCCTACTTCAAGAAGAAGATAACAATGACAAGAAAGAGGTCAAGGCGAATGAGTCTCAAGGCAAGAGGGTAAATTCCGGGAAACGAGGCAAGAATAACAACAACCGCAAGGACAAGCCAATAGAGAATAGGAAATGCAACTTCTGTGGAAAAGTTGGACATATATCCAGGGAATGTAGGAAGAAGAAGAGAAAGCGGGGCGAATGCTTTCATTGTGGTGAGTTTGGACATCTCAGCAAAGATTGCCCGAGGAAACAAGGGCAAGGTCAGACTCAGTATGCAGGACTATCTGGAGGGCGAGTTCATCCCCTCAACACCGTTCTTCCAGCTCATGATAGAGGTAGTGTTTCTGTTGAAAGCCTTGTTTACATTTTCTGATTTTCCCTGTTCGTACTTTGTTTGATTCTGGCACATCGCATAGTTTTATTTCATCTGATTTAGTTGAAAGTTTGCACCTAAGTACTAGTCTAGTTGATGATCCCGTATGTGTTTCAAATCCAATTGGGGGTTCTGCCCGTTTGCCTGTGGTCTGAGTGGATTTGAAAATTTCTATTTTGAGTATAGAATTCTCGTGGGATGTTTATATTCTCGGTTTCAGGGGATATGGGTTGGTTTTGGGCATGGAATGGTTGTCCTATTTTGGAGCCATTCTTGGTTTTTTTTATATAGGGTTGTGAGGCTCATGACTCGCCCCGGTAATACCCTAGAAATTTCTAGCAACCCTACGGGTCCCGTCATGTTATGTTATCTTGAATCCCTCAACTCGTCTATCGATAGTTTGCAATCTGTGAGGGTGGTCCGAGAATATCCTGATATCTTGGGGGAAGTAAAGGGGTTACCCCTGGACGTGGGATAGATTTCCGCATTATCTGGTTGGTAATACCAAGCCAGTTTCGTGGCCGGTTAGGCGCATGACCTCGCGAGATGAGAGTTGAGAAAGCAAGTCAAGGAGTTGCTGAGAAGAACTTCCTGAGACGAAGTATTTTCGAGTAGGGTGCTCCAGTAGTATTCGTTACTAATGTGGACAGTTTGCTTCGCTTATGTGTTGATTATCGTGAGAAGAATAGACAACCGTTACCAAGGATCGATGATCTG
Source organism: Allium sativum (assembly GCA_030737875.1). Classification (NCBI taxonomy): domain Eukaryota; kingdom Viridiplantae; phylum Streptophyta; class Magnoliopsida; order Asparagales; family Amaryllidaceae; genus Allium; species Allium sativum. The sequence goes on along the minus strand of CM060919.1, from coordinate 789,292,303 downwards.
TTTGATCAGCTTGTAGGAGCATCTGTTTTCTTTTGATCTAGCTACCGGATTCCATCAGCTTAGGATGGCTGAGGATGGAATTGACAAGACTGCGTTTAGGACTCTAGATGGATTTTTAGAATGGCTAGTCATGCTATTTGGTTTGACTAATGCACCCGCATATTACGTGAACTTGATGGGTAGGGTGTTTAGGGAGTCCTTGGACAAGTTTGTCGTGGTCGTCGTAGACGATATTTTGATCTCCTTAAAAGAACGAAGAAGAGCATGCTAGATATCTCAAGGAGGTGATGGATACGCTTAGAGCCACCAGTTGAAGGTCAAGTTCTCCAAATGTCACTTTGGAGGAAAGAAGTTGGATTTCTTGGGCACATAGTTCCTAAGTAAGGCTTAGCGGTGGATTCCGCTAAAGTGGTTGCGGTTTAAGACCGGAAAACTCTGAGGAGGGCAATTGAAGTAAGAAGCTTTCTCCGTTTGGCTAGTTAGTTAGCATTCCCTGAGCTTAGACTTACTCTTCTGGATCAAGAAGGGGGTTTCACAGGAAGAAGACCCGCAGTTAGTCAAGAACATGGACCAGTTGATTCGAGGCGAGATGTTAAGTCACCTCGCTAGGTATATTATAGATGACAAGGAATGACTAAGGCGCGATGAGAGATTATGTGTTCCTCGAGTGGAAGACTTGTTAAAGAAGGTTCTTGAAGATGCGCATCACTCGAGGAGGTGGCCGAGTTGGTCTCATGATGCATGTTGTGCCACCAGGTTAAGGCCAAGTCATAGAAGCCCGGCGGGCCATTACCTCCATTGGAGGTTCCGCAAGGGAAGTGTGAAAACATCTCGATAGATTATGTGGATGGACTACCTAGATCATAGAAAGGGAATACGGGTATGTGGGTCATAATAGGTAGACTCACGAAGAGTGCTCATTTCAGTCCGGTGAAGAGCGAGAGGACTGCATCATGGTTAGCAACGGTTTACCCTCAAGAAGTTGGCCAGTTTTGAAATAGCCTACAGGAAGCCATGGGTAGGCAACTGAATCTAGGTATGGCCTATCACTCATAGGCGGATGGTTCATTTCGATTAAGCATGAGTTATAGAAAATCACGTTTATAAGGGCAATTGGCAACGTGGATTGGTATTTTCAAGAGAAGTTCTGCTGTGTGGAATACTTTATAGTAAGTAGACGAGATCCAGGATTCACTAGTGAATTTTGGAGAGCTTGCATGAAATCATGAGGTTACAGTTATGTTTAAGCCAAGTATACAGAAAGAAGAATAAGTGGAAAAGGAAGACGAGAGGCGATAATGAAATGAGTTCCAACTCGAATTTGGGAAAAAGGAGTTAGGAAGCCAAGAAATCATGAAGTAAAAGACGGTCAAAGCATAGTGAAGTTAAGCTCAAGGAAACGTGACTAAGAAGAGTGAAGACTAGATCCGCGCATCATATCTCTTTTTAAGAGTGCATCATTGATCCTTGTTTTCCTGTGGAGCTTGCTTGCAAGTTATCTTTTGTATATATCCTCTCGGTCCCATTCTCGATCTTATTTCTGTTGTAAACTCCATAAGGGGGTTATGACTCATCGGTTAGTACTATATGTCGAAGTTTGAATGGATTTCTTGTAATCCAAAAAGGAGTTTATCTTGCTTATCTTCTAAGATCTCTTTTTAGCATATCTCTCTGTCCATGTTTATCTAGTTTATCGTGTTTATCTTGTCATGAGAACCTTAGGTAGAAACCCTTTGGATGAAACATGTATTTGAAACATGTTATGCTTGATGTTTGCAAGTGGTTGCAAGTGTTTGCAAGTGGTTACTCGTGGATGCATTATACACATTAGGCACTAGATCGGCTCACACACTCTTCATGTTGCATATGCATGAGTGTTTATACTTATTCATGATTGGAACTTGTTGTGCCACCACATGGATGTTGCATATGGATGAATGTTATGTGCACTCATATAGATACTATGAATTATGTTAGGAATTTGCATACATATGGATTCATTTCACTGACATACATATGCATTAAGGAGGTTTACTGTATCAGTAACCGCCTGATTTTTGCATTAGGTAAGTACATATACACACACTTTTGCATATGTTCATACCGCATTTAGAATCCTTTAAGGACAATGATTGCTCGTGGATGATGTTTTGAGTAGATGGATGTTGGATGGTAGGATATGTTCTTCCTGACTTGAAGATTTCGGGGACGAAATCCTTTAAGGAGGGGAGAAAGTAACAACCTGTATTTTTTAATAACCTGTTATAAGATAAATCGAGGCAGAATTTAATTATAAAATGTGGAACAAGGGAAACGGGCTATGCCATTGCGTTCGTCTCGGAAAAATACGCGATATAGAGTCCGAGTTTTCGAAAATCGGAGTCCGTATGACCCAGTTAAGGCCCATTGAAGTTTTCAGAAATTTCCATGTTAAAAACAGATTTGAATCTTAAGTTAAAAACAAGGGTTAGGGCACAACTGGCGTCAGCGGGAAAACTCCCGCCAAGACCCCCATGTCGACAGGCATGTCGACAGAGGTCTAAGGGTGTCGACTGCCCTGTCGACAGCCCTGTCGACACGGGGTGGCCGGGCAGTTTTGCCTGGCGCCCCATTTTTGATCTGGGCTTGGTTGTGTGGCTTAGTTCTGGAGACTTCCGAAATCTGATGGACCTAAACTAACCTAGGGTTAATCCTAGGGCTAAAAACACTCTAATCTTCTATAAATAAGACCCTAATCCTACCCTAAAAGCTCATTTATTCATTCTAGTAGCTAAACTATGGCAAAATCAATTCTCTAATGGCCTCCACTTAAAACCCTAGCCTCCACCTTCTTTAAAAATCATTCCTATGAAGATTATGATGTTCATACAAGCATTTCTAAGTTGTATGAATGATCATTAGCTTGCATACATCACCAAGTTGCAAGTTTTATTTGCTAAGCTAGAGTTTTTGGGATTTTTGTTAAGAGTGTTTCTTATTGGAGCTTTGTTTTGGGTTTTTTTGCTTGCATAAAGGGCTTCTCAATCTTTACTTGTAGATTTGTGTCTTCATTATATTTGTAAGCCCTCTTACCTTCATTTTAGAAACTGTAAAGTTAATATGTGATGAAAGTTGGGATTTATGCATGTTTAATAAGTTATGCATGCTTATGCGAGTTCACTATGCTATGTTACACATGTTTAATAAGTTATGCATGCTTATGCGAGTTCACTATGCTATGTTACACATGTTTGATAAGTTATGCATGTTTATGCAAGTTCACTATGCCACGATTTGCAAGTTTATTGAGTTATGCATGTTTATGCAAGTTCACTATGCCACGATTTGCAAGTTTATTGAGTTATGCATGTTTATGCAAGTTCACTATGCCACGATTTGCAAGTTTATTGAGTTATGCATGTTTATGCAAGTTCACTATGCCATGATTTGCAAGTTTAATAAGTTATGCATGCTTATGCAAGTTCACTATGCCATGTTATGCATGTTTGACAAGTTATGCATGTTTATGCGAGTTCCCTATGCCATGTTAGGCAAGTTTAACATGTTATGCATGTTTATGGTAATATGCAAGTTCACTATGCTAAGTTATGCAAGTCTAACATGTTATGCATGTTTGTTGTGATATGCAAGTTCATCATGTATGTTATGCCAAGTTCCCTCTTCCTATCCTTTATGCGTTATTACGAATATGTAAGCGATAGAATGACGTTGGGGGGTTTGGGTAAACTTAAAATACATGAAAATATAAGGTTGGGAATTTACCTATTAAGTTAGGTCTACCCCTTGGGAATTTACCTATTAAGTTAGGTCTACCCAAGTATTTGTTGACTTGCAATTATGTTTTGGAATAAAGTGGACATGACACTTAGAAAACATAAGTGTGGCCAACTCGAGGTTGGGTTGAGTTTGTAGCGTAATTCTACCCGGAACCTACCGGCTAAACTAGTGGCTACAAACAATAGGACCCAATGTGAGAAGTTGGTCATGTTGTGCCAAGACCCGAGGTTAGACCAAGTTGTGGTGTAAATCTACCCGGAACCCACCGGCTTAACTAGGTAACCACAACAAAGTCTAATGTGAGAGGTTAAGGTGCATTAAATTAATTAATGCCTCATGATTAGGGTTAAGTCAGGGTCCACTAATACTTAACCAATTTGGGGATTCGAGGGATTGGAATGGGGTTAAGTTACACTTAACCAATTTAATCCATTTGGGGATTCGAGGGATTGGAATGGGGTTAAGTTACACTTAACCAATTTAATCCATTTGGGGGTTCGAGGGATTGAAATGGGGTTAAGTTGTGAACTGTCGGTTACACTTAACCAATTTAATCCATGATTTGTGAAGGGTAAAATCGCACTTAACCCTCTTAGGAAACCCTAGCAACGTGGTCTGTTCCAGCAGTAATCCCAGTTGGGTATCATCACAACCCTAGAGGCTATGCTAGGGCGGGGCACGATTACTGGACTGATGTAAGCGACCAAAGCGATGGCTGAGTGGTACAGCGGTGCGGGTCCAGGCGGGCTACGGACGTGCACGTAGTCCGGTATTGGACAAACTCGAGGCACGGGTACCAGTAGGTTTAGGCTGTGCATTATTGCTTCAGTGTCTGGGGTTGACACCCGAGGGCTTGATACACCCGAAGGTGGACCCAGCACAGTCTGACTACATCCATATGTGGGCCGTATGGACACCAACACTTGACGTGTTAGGCTTATAGGGAGCCGATCGACTAGACCGTTTGGTTGGACCTTATATTAAGGTCACTTCATGTTATTGGGTCAAAGCTTGGGCCAAGGGATCAATACCTGTTATGTTGGTTTGCTAGTACACCGTGGTGCAAAAACTTAACCTTGTTTATGCGATGACACCTCTATCTGTCTTGTAGTTAATTTATCATGCCAGTATGTTGTTATCTATGATCATCTCAGTTTCCATCATTCTGTTAACTTTATTAGTTTATAGACTGATCGTAGCAGGGCTTACCAGTCTTTATGACTGACCCGTTTTCTTTTCGCTTCTTTTCTTCCGTTTCCCCCCCCCCAGGTTCTCAGGGTGGGAACATTGGTGCTTAGCTTGGATCGCTTAGCTTGCTTGCTGGATTAGCTCATGTACGCTTGGATATTGAGCCCGCTATGGTTTATCACTCTTATTTGGGGATAGTACTTATGTATTTCAGTTTATCAGATGATGTTTTTATCTAGACTTGTAATTTTGGGAAAATGACATTTTGATGTACCAGACTTGTGTTTTGAAATGGTTTAAAAATCTTCCGCTGTTTTATCTACTTACTCGGTTGATTTATATATATGTCATGTCCTGCCTTGTTATATCATTATGCATGTTTACCTTGTTTTAAAACGTCCCACCAAAGTCAGAGTTGCTTGCAAGAGCCACCCTGGCGGAGGTGGGGTGTTACACTGTCTCAAAACCCAAGCAGCACAAATGCACATCGAACATGCTGAACTCGTTTGGAAATGTAGGGGATCATCTTAGGAACTCAAAAACAATTGTACTTTGATTTATGGCTTTTTATTTCATTTGTTATGATTTTAGAGAGGATCGATAAACTTATTCCTGTAAGAAAATGGTTACGGCGGAATAGCTTGTTGACTAATGAAATGGAAGAATTAGGTTTAGGTTAGGTTGGGGGTATTTATAAGGATATTTTCAAAGATATTTTATGTAGATATTTTCCATTTTAATATTCGTTTTGCTTTCTAAAAATTCGTGTGATCACACACGATACCGAAAAATCATGAAAATTGACATGCAGCTAGAGTTCGACATTACGGTCCCAACGAAACTGGTTTCGTCGAATTCCGACTTCGTATGCTCACACAGCGTATTTTTAATCGTCGAAATACTGACTGTTTTTCACTCTAAAAATTCGTACGACGACATACTGACTCTAAAAATCAGGAAACTTGACATCTAACAATAATTTGATATTGCGGATCCAACAAAATTAGTTTCGTTGAATTCCGACTCCGTTTGCAAAACTGGCTATTTTTAAAGCTCTAAATAGCCCATTTAAATATATAAATATAATTAAATTAAATATAAATAAATTTATATTATCGTATATATTCACATATGATATCGTCCAGCTCTAGAATATCATATCAGAATTTACAGCTTGGTATTTCAGATTTTAGATTTATCGATATTCAGTTTATATCGAAAATCCTTTTATAACGTATATAAAGCGTCGCAAATTATAAAGGAAATCCACAGCGACTTTTCTGAAATTTGATTTGGACGTGAATCAAAATCTACACGACGAAATCCCGATTTTTCTCTTCCACTAGAAAGATATACTCCACCAGCTCCACACGTTTCTTGTTTCACAGAAATCTGGCTTAAAACGAATCCTGTACATCCAGTTGAACTTCAAATCGCCAAATTGCGAACTGCAGCGCCATTTCAAGCTCGATTTTAATTATAATATAATTATACGTTCAAACTGACGTCGATTGAATATATTCGTCAATATAATTCAACTCCAAGCTGAATTAAATCTTAGGAATGACCCCGTTCACAGAATATTGTGATTTCCAATATTTTTGATTATTTCTGAATTAAATATATTATTTAATTTAATTAATTATTCACTATAATTAAATTAACAACGATTTAATTCCCTAAATCACTATTTATATAATTAAATAAATTAATTATAATACCTCTGACAATGCGGGTCATTACACTTACGATATTGGAAGGTACCCCATGAAGACGAACTATCTCAAGAACATAAATTGTTGCGAACCACGATGTCGTCCTCTTACTCTTAACTGGAACAAAGTGAGCGCTCTTAGTGAGTCTATCTACCACTACCCAAATAGTGGTATTGCCTTTCTTTAACCTAGGCAAACCATCTATGAAATCCATAAAGATGCTCTACCATTTCCACTGCGGAACCTTCAACAGATAAAGTAATCCACCGGGCTTTTTTGCTTAGCTTTGACCTGCTGGAAAACTAAACACTGAGAAACAAATTCGGCTACATCTTTCTTCATCCAAGCCCAAATGAAAACCCTCTTCATGTCTCTATACATATTATCATCACCTGGATGAATAGTCATCTTAGAATGGTGGGCTTCTTCTAGGGCTGCCTTTATCAAGCTTCCAGTTTGAGGAACACAAAGCCTTCCGTCTCGTCGCAACCACCCCTTTTCATCTATGACATATCTACTAAGGTGACTAGAAGTCTCCCCTCTTCTGAGCTTTTCCATGATGTCTAAAATCTGTGGGTCACCTTGTTGCGAAGCTCCTATTTGGTCCATAAGATTTGGTCGTATCTCCAAGGATGCAAACAAATCAGGCAAGTCCTCGATCGAGGGTCTAAAATCAAAAGAAGATATGAACTCCAAGTTCTTTCTTTCCATAAACAGAGGACTCAGGGCCACCCTCTGCCATTTAGTGCGTCTGCCACCACATTACCCTTGCCAGGGGTATAATAAATCTCAAAATCATATGAAGCTAAGAACTCCATCCACCATTGTTGCCTTAAGTTGAGATCCTTCTGTTTGAATAGATACTTGAGAGATTTATGATCGGTATATAAATCAAACCTTTCTCCAAGTAAATAATGATGCCACGTCTTTAACGTGAATACTATGGCAGCTAGCTCTAGATCATGGGTGGGGTAGTTCTTCTCATGAACTCTCAACTGTCTACCCCCATAACATATTACTTTCCCTTTTTGCATCAGAACCGCACCAAGCCCTGTACCGCATGCATCAGTGTAAACAGTAAACACTTTACTTCCATCAGGCAAGGTTAAGACTAGGGCTGTTGTCAGAGCCCTCTTCAGTCGTTGGAAAGCAACGTCATAGTCTATGTCCCATGAAAATGCCAAATTCTGCTTTGTCCGCCTAGTGAGAGGGGATGATATCTTCACGAAGTCCTTAATGAACTTCTTAAAATAACCTGCCAACCCAGGAAAGCTTCTCACCTCGGTTGCATTTTTGGGAATCTGCTAATCTTGCACTGCAACCACCTTCGCGTGATCTATAGCTATCCCTTCTTTGGAAACTACATGCCCCAAGAAATCTCACCTCCTTTCTCCAAAAATGGTATTTGGAGAACTTCACCTTTAGCTGATGGTCACGGAGAGTTTTCAAAACTTCTCCCAAATGCTGGGCATGCTCTTCTTCACCCTTGGAGAAGATAAAAATATCATCAACAAAGACTACGACAAATTTGTTTAGGAACTCCCGAAACACCCTACTCATTAAATCAAAAAATTAGGCGGGTGCATTTGTCAACCCAAAAGGCATAAATAGCAATTCAAAGAAATCGTCCGGAGTTCTGAAACCAGTCTTATCTATGCTGTCCTCAGCCACGCTCAACTGATGGAACCCCGTAGCCAAGTCCAACTGAGAAAATACCGAGGCACCAACAAGCTGATCAAATAAATCATCAATCCTCGAAAGCGGGTGCCTATTCTTATTAGTGAGCTTATTCAACTCTCTATAGTCAACACAAAAACGAAGTGAACCAACCGCCTTAGTTTCGAATACTACTGGAGCACCCATTCAGATATGCTTCATCTGATAAACCCTTTCCCAAATAGCTCCCCTACTTACTTACCCAGCTCCCTCCTTTCCCTTGGAGCCATTTGGTGCACTGGTAATGCAACTGGCTTTGAATTGTCCACCAGATATATGCGGAAGTCGATCTCATGTCTTGGAGATAAACCCTGTACCTCATCAAAAACATCGGAATAATCTTGAACCATCAGAACAGATTGCAAATCATCTTTGGATGCATCTAGAAACTCTAGAAAGCTAAGCATAACAGACCCTTTGGGGTCATAAGAAACTTCGAGGGTCTTCCCATGACAAGTCAGGAGTCTAATAACCCTCCTCTCACATTCCAGAATGGCCCAATATGTGGTAAGCCAATCCATTCCTAGAATCAACCCATAGTCCATAAACCCGAGAACATATGCGTCGCACTCAAACTCGATGCCTAACACAGATGTTTTCATACCCTGACAAATCATCGATAAATGAGTCGAACCACCAATGGGGTTTGAAACAACTACGGGATCTACTACCATACTAGTAATTAAGTGTAGAGATTTAACCACAAAACTAGATATAAACGAGTGTGAAGCGCCAGAATCGAAAAGTGTTCTAACTAGATGGTTTGAAAGAGAAACTAAACTTTCTACGGAAATTTTTCTACCACTTTCAGGAACACTGATCGAGAGAGCATGCACCTTCCCTCCAGAAGTTCCTGCTCTTTGGCCTTGTCCCTGCGATCCTTGTTTCTTTGGGCACTCTTTAGAGAAGTGGCCGACCTCTCCGTAATTGAAGCAGTTGCTCTTCCTTCTCTTACAGTCTTTGATAAAGTGACCTTCCTTTCCACAATTGTGACATTTTCTCTTATCCTTGCCTTTTTCATCTTTCCCTCCTTTCTTCTGCTGTTGTTGCTGCCCCTTCTTGGGCCACACCTTCCTATTCTGTGATGTCCCCTTAGCTTTTGTTTCCTTCTTTTCTCCCTTGTCCTCCTCATGCATTAGGGCCATGTCAACAAGCTTTTCAAAAGTGACGCCCATTGGAATATGGGACATGGCTAAACCATGCAGAGGGTCATTTAGCCCTTTAGCAAATTGCAAAGCCCTTTTGTGCGGTGTTTCCACCAACTCTAACCCGAACCTTGCCAGTTGGTTGAACTTGTTCACATACTCCTTCACCGTCAAGTTTCCTTGTTTGAGTGCTAAGAACCTCTCCATCTGTATACTTCTCTCAGCTTGGGAAAGAAATTTCATGTCGAACCTCTGTCTAAAATCTTCCCAAGTTTCCACCGGATGCACGGCTTGGGTGACTTCCCACCAAAATGTGGCTTCGTCCTTTAATAGCCAAGAAACTAACTAAATCTTTCTTCGATCCTCTATTTAAAAGATTACGAACAAGTCCTCAGTCTCCTTAAGCCAGTTCCTAGCTACTACGAATGTCTCATTCCCATGGAATGGCTTCCCTCCCATAGCACGGAAGTCCTTGCTGATCTTGGCGAAGTTATCTGCTCTTGGAGGGGGGGAGGAGGAATGAGTGGTGCAGCTGGGGGAGGAACATCTCATTGGCCTTCAGCAGGCGCCGTGGCCTCCAAATACCTACGGAACCATCCGGGTATTGTGACGCCCTCTGAGATATTAGGAATGTTTTGTTCCCCAAACATGCTGAAAAAGGAAAAAGGAAGAAATTTACTTAAAGGACCGAAAGATATTACATATGGCTTCTTGGGTAATATTTTCAAAACAGACTTTTCTTTTTGAAAATACTTTCTTCGAAAACCTTTTTGAAAAAAAAAATCAAAAATTTTCATCTAATATGGTAACCTTCAGCTCTGATACCAAGTGTGACACCCCACGTCTGTTAATGTTACTCACTATGGGAATGCATTAAGTTTCATGAAGCGTTATAGGTAAACAGACACAGAATAATTACAAAACAGATATAAATAAGATAGTAGAAGAAATTTAAATTTTTATTCCAGACATAAATCATAATGCCGTGGTCCATAATACCATAAGTCACAAAAACCATTACAATAAAATAACTTATGTTTTGCATCATCAGAGTACATAAATATATGAAAAACATAATTCCCCAATTAAAAGAGTTAAGCCATAGTAGAGACAAGAACTTGAGCCATACTTCAGAAGTAGCTCCTAGCAAGATGATATCTCAGTCCTGACTAAGCCTGAGTATTTCCTCCCTGAGAACCTGGGGGGAAAACAGAAGGAAGAAGGAGAAACAAAAGGGTCAGACATAAAGTCTGGCAAGTCTAGTCACTTTTAGCCAGTAAATAAATAAAAGTAACATGATAGGCATATAAAGTGGATAAGAGAGATCACTACATAAATGGCAGGTGTGACAAGGTAGATAGGGTAAGGTGTATGTGCTTCACTAATGATTAATCTGCACTATTACTAGTATAACTAAATGAGATGATCCCTTCCACTGTAATTTGGTAGACTTAGGGCATACGTCCGAGTGTACCCTAACCACTTCCCTAATTGATCAGCTCTCTACCCCATAGATATCCCGTGTTGGCCCCCACAGTAGGAGGTATCACTTCCTAAAGTGGCAACCCTTAAGATGTGCACAGCCATATCTACTGGTGTCACAGTCGTCTTATCCTCCTCTTCCTGGCTCATGCACGCACATGGCCCAGTCGGTTTGTGCCGCCCACACCGTCCATCTCTTCTGGATCTCTTATAATCAATCAGTAAGTGTGCCCCTTCTACGCCTGGTACAGAGTTCTTTATTTGATACCTACTCCGGGTTACTGACTGAAATAGGTCCTACACAATATGATACAAGCTCTCCCCTTTGTCTTGTATCCCTACTTGGTTTTTCACTGACTATGTATACCATTAAGGTGTCTTTAATTACATAGCTCTATGTCAGTTATGCTTACCCTAAGGGTGTCTTTAATTACATAACCTTATTGGGCTAAGTTCGTGGGCCTATATGTAAATATTACCTACCCCCTCTAATTTACTTATCTCACCCACTACCCATTCAATTTTACTTAACCCTAACTTAAGTTCATAATATTACAATCCTTCTGGATTAAATTAGGTTAAGTAGTCCAATTCTTTACCATGTCTATTTGTGTACAATCCTTCTGGATTAAATTAGGTTAAGTAGTCCAATTCTTTACCATGTCTATTTGTGGTTTATAATAGGCTAGACCTTCTACATTAGGCCTACAACATGTGGATGCTGGATATTCCAGTCGGGTCCGGGTAGATTTATTCCACAGTTGGGTCTAAACTCGTGTCATAGCCCGATTCGTATTTACGTACTTAGACCTGCCACATTAGGTTCAACATTAGTGGCTGCTGAATATGCCGGTCGGGTCCGGGCAGACTTCCACCATTAATGCAACCTAACCTCGTGTCATAAGTACAATTACAATTCCAAATTGTAATTACTAAACACTCCATTTTTAATTAATTAATTAATTAATCCTTTCCCTTTATAAGTGTTAATGCCCACTTTATCCAATAATTTGAATTATATATCCAAAAATGTTCACATTCAAATTATGTCAATTATTAACACTTTTCCCCGTTCCCTAACTAGCGTACTCATAAATTGGCGGCATGCCTAGGCTAGACAATAGCCTAGTCATAAACGATAATAGGGAAGATAATGGGAACATAACTAAAGTGGTCATCTTGGCATAAACATAAACTAGCATGATAATAAGGTGAATGGACATGTAATTAACATCATAACAAGGTGGACATAAAATTGATGAACTTGTGGAAATTACTACGATATCAAAGCAAGCATAATGATATCTAAATTAACCATTTTAGATGTCCAACTATTTAGATCTAGCATAATTAAGTGACATAGTAACTTGTTTAGATCTAAAGATGAATTCACATGTCAAGTTTACAACATATCCAAATTGATCACAATATGACAGGTGAAAGGTGATTCACATAAAGAACTAGATCCAACCAATGATACAACTGTCCAATTTAATAGATGTACATTTACCACAATGTAGTTGCAAGTCAAAATCCACATAGGCAACATAATAGAATAACCACAATTGTATTAGATCTAGGAAAATAGATTTATCATGTCATAGTATAGGGTTTAACACTAGCATAAAATCACAGTTTACAACATATCCAATTCATAGTCTTTCATAATTTACTTTTATTTATCTAAACCTAAAAGAAACTAGAAACTCACTGCGTTAGGTTTAGAGAATCGAGGAAGAACGGATCTTGAATTTCTGAAATTGATTTGCGAAGTATGTTGTTGTAGAAAACGGTTCCGTCTTAGTTCGCACCCCGACAGCATATGGCCTCCATGATTTCCAATGAAGAAAATAAAAGAATAAGACACATATATATAGCTGCCAGAGCCCCTGAAACCGAGTGCCACGTCAGCCCTAGGGGTGTCGACACCCCTGTGGGTGGGTCGACCCTGAGGTCGACAACCCTTAAGGGGGGTCGACCCCGGTGTCGACACCCCTCTAGGGGGTCGACCCCCTAAAGCAGGAATTCTACCGCTATTTTTTAATTTTCCAATTTGAACTGTTCTGGATAAAATTCTGGCTCATCTCTGACTCATATGTGTATACATAATATTTCTACGCGTATACAAACTTAAAACCCTCATAACTTCTTCATACAGTGTCCGTTTTACGCAAACCAAATGTCTATCTTGACCAGAATTTCGAGACGAATACAATAGTGCAGTCTGTTTCCTCTAATTCTATATATTAAATTGATTACTATTTAATTTATTCCCTTTAATGTCGTTAAAAATTCGGGGTGTTTCATTCTACTAGAGCAGGATTAGGTTCTTTTGATGAGTTCTTCTTTATATTTTTGCTTTGACTTTTTCTGTATTTTGGAAATTTTCTAAAATTCTTAGCAACAAATGCTATATCTTCTTCGTCTGAATCGAAATCTTCTTTTTCTGCATGGAAAGCTAAAATTTTCTTATCTTGTACATGTGCTTTCTTTACCTGCAAATTCACTTTATAAGACATTAGATTACCGATAAATTCTTCCAGTTTCATGGCAGAGAGATCATTAGCTTCTTCGATCGCTAATACTTTTCTCTCCCATTCATCCATTAAAGAATTCAAATTTTTTGAAGTTATATCAAAGTTGGTATACTTTTCTCCTAGTCCTAATAAAGAATGATAAATGTTTTGAAAACCTGAATACATATCATTTACGGATTCATTTTCATTCATCTTAAAACTTTGAAACTGATTCTTGAACAAAGATATTTTACTTTTTTTAACTTTGTTAGTGCCTTCATGAGAAATTTTAAGTGTTCTCCAGATTTCATATGCAGTGCTGCACATACAAATCCGATTGAACTCATTTCTTTCTAGAGCATAATGTAGCATGTTCATGGCCTTAGCATTTGCAGTTGCTTCAGTTTTCTCAATATTTGACCATTCAGTATATGCAGTAGCAGGTGATATATACTCTTTTTGAGTAATATTCCATGCATCATAACTACTTGCTTGCATGTATATTCTCATTCGTGTATCCCAATAACTATAAATCATGCCATTAAAGAAGGGTGGTCTAGCAGTTGATTGGCCTTCAGAATATTCAGTGTAAATGCTAGTACTAGTGTTATTATCCATATTATCTAAATAACAAATAACAGTTTTACGGTTATATGATGGCCTTGCTCCGATACCAATTGAAAAGTCAATGTGTACGACTTAAGAAGGATTTATATGGATATAGCGGAAATGTAGATGATATGCTAACTCGTTAATATGCAATAATTATGCAGGTAAAATAGAGATATATCACAATCAAAGTAAATGTGGTAAATTAAATAAAGTGACACCAAAAATTTTATACTGGTTCGGACTTCCCACCCTAAGTCCAATCCCGAAGCTCCTCTTCGAAATTCATTAACAACGCCCTCTCTTAACCCAGAGGAATAGGTCAGTACAACCGAGCCCCAACAAGGATGCCTCTTTCTTGAGCAACTACACAGGTCTTCAACAATTACAAGTGTTTGACTTCTGATTTGTGTCCTTGAATCAACTCGGATATCTAATAGTTTAAGTATAGCCTTCCTAGAAACTGATCCCCGAGTATATGATTTGAATGCGAAGATTTTAGGAAGAAGACTGCTTGTTGAATCAAATTATATTAAACTAATTCAAAAATTCAACAAGTATTTGAATTGGAGAGCTTTTATTTGCAAAGAATGTATATGGAGAGAGTAGAATGATGATCAGTAAAATCGGTAAAATTCAATTAAATTCGGTGATTGTAAAAAAAGACTGAAGTTGTTTATATAAAGTATAAGAGTAGCAATCCTTCACGAACAGTTTCTATAAAAAGATATGTCCAATTCCTTTGATTAATGAAGAGGAATCTCTTCATGAAAGACGGTGGCTCTTCACAAAATAATTTCTAGGTCAAATCAGTCGACTGGTTAAAAATCATCAATTGACTAGTAGAACTATATGTATAAATAAAATTTTCAAAACTAACCGTTATATGCAAAAATAGGGCGCCTAGATCAATTGGTCAATAGGCTGACCAGTCGACTGGTCCTTTTCCTACCAGTCGATTGGTAGGCCAGTTTCTGCATACATCTGACTTTTAAAGGTTTATATATATATATATATATATATATATATATATATATATATATATTACTTTGTTTTGAACATTCGTGTATCTTGAGGATAGATTTTAACATAATTCTAACACGACTCAATGTGTGTGTGTATATATATATAAAACCTTATCTCTATGATATGATTCCCACTGCAACTTTATTCATTGACATCGATCAAAATCTTGTTATCAACATGTAAGAAAACGAAGAATGCTTGTTTTAGTTGCGGTCAAATTTGACATTTCGCCAGGCAATGCCCTAACAAGCAAGGTCAGAAGGCAGGATCTTCTGGAGGATAAGTTCATGCTCTAGAGGCAGCTCAAGCTGGTGGACCGATCGAGGTAGAAATGTCACCATTAAAGGTTTGATTTCTCCTTTTGACTCTCTTATTAGGACTCTCTTTGATTCTGGTGCTTCTCCTTCATTCATATCCAATTCTGTGGTAAATACTATGCACCTAGACACTAGTATTATTTTTGATCCTGTTGTAGTCTCAACCCCTCATTGGTCTATGATATGTAGGGGTTTGATAATTTCTGTTATGGGCCTCGAGTTTGAATGTGACACATATGTTCTTGGCTTTATGGGTTACGGGCTTATTCCACGAATGAATTGGCTAGGCTTGTATGGTGCTATTCTAGATTGTGAGAGGAGAGTTGTTAGGCTTCTAACGTGCCACGAGAGAACTCTTGAGATTTCTTGTGACCCACGGGGGTCAGTTATGCTCAGTTTCTTAGATTCGCTTGATGCTTCTGTTGACGATTTCGATCAATACTCATAGTCAAAGATTTCTGGACAAGTTTGATGATGTTAGAGGATTACCTTTGAGGCAACAGATAGACTTCCGGATTTACTTGGTTAAGAATGGGAAGCCAGTCATTTTACCGGTGGGCCATATGGCTCCTAGGGAGAGGAGAGAGCTCAGCAAGCAAGTAGGTAAGCTATTCGAGAAAGGATTCATTAGATGGAGCATATCTGAGTGGGGAGCTCCAGTTGTCTTTGCGACCAAGGTAGACAGTTTTCTCTGTCTATGCGTAGACTATAGGGTGTGGAATAATCTCACCAAGAAGAATACCCACAGACTTCCAAGGAATGATGAATTGTTTGACTGGCTAGTAGGCACCTTAGTTTTCTCACAATTAGATCTCGGCACAGGATTTCATCAGTTGAGAGTAGCAGATGAAGACAACTTTTAGGACTACGGATGGTTTCTTTGAGTGGTTGATCATGCCTTTCGGGCTGACCAATGCACCCGTGTAGTTTGTGGAGTTGATGAGTCGGGTGTTCAAGGAGTATCTGAACAAGATCGTAGTAGTCTTTGTGGATGACATTCTGGTTTTCTAAAGAAGCAAGGAATAAGATGTCTTACACTTAGGTGAGGTTCTACACACTCTTAGATCGCATCATCTTAAGGAAAAAATTTCTAAGTGTCATTTCTGGAGGAAGGAAGTAAGGTTCCTGGGGCATGTTGGACCCCGCTAAAGATGTCACAGTTCAAGATTGGAAAGCCAATAAGAATGCGACAGCGGTAAGGAGTTTCTTGGGATTGGCAGGTTATTATAGAAAGTTCATTAAGGACTTTGCAAAGATATCAGCTCCGCTTAGCCATCAGACAAAGAAGAACTTGTCTTTCGCTTGGAGCATAGATTGCGAGGATGCTTTCAAGAGGTTAAAAAGGGCTCTTACATCAACCCTGTTCTGACTCTTCCCAATGGTAGAAAGGTGTTTACAGTCTACACGGATACTTATGGCATAGTATTAGGTGTCGTGTTGATGCAAGAAGGTAGGGTAGTCTGCTATGGTAGTAGGCAATTGAGAGTTCAAGAGAAGGACTGCCCTACCCATGACTTGGAGTTGGCTACAATGTTGTTCACATTTAAGTCTTGGTGACACTATCTACATGGAAAGAGATTTGAGCTATACATGGATCACAAGTCGCTCAAATATTTGTTCTCGTAGAAGGATCTCAATATTTGGAAATAGTGATGGATGGAGTTCTTTGCGTCCTACGATTTTGAGATAGCCTATACTCTAGGAAAAGGGAATGTGATTGCGGATGCGTTGAGCAGGTAGAGGATGACCTTGATTCCTCTATTCATAGAGAGGCAGAGCTTGGAGTTTACCTCGACAATCGATTTTAGGCCATTTATGGATCTTATGCCTAGTTTGTTGGCATCAATGGAGGTGCAACCTACTCTTATGGAGTGCATTGGATCCACACAACGAGAGGACCAGCAGTTAGTGGACATATTGGGTAGACTTAGTGGAGGAGAGACCTCGAGTCACCTAGCTAGATACTCTGTGGATGAGAAAGGACGGCTATGTCGAGATTTCTGTTTTCCCAGAGTTGTAGACTTTTTGAATACATTTCTTGAGGAGGTTCATCACTCTCGGATGACTATCCATCCAGGCAGTGACAAGATGTGCTAAGATATGAAGAGAGTTTTCAATTGGATTGGTATGAAAAAGGATATTGCGGAGTTTTTGGCCCAATGTTTGACTTGCCAGTGAACAAAGGCTGAACAAAGGAAAGCTGTCGGATTGCTTCATCCTTTAGATATCCCACAGTAGAAGTGGGAGAGTGTCTCTATGGATTTTATCAATAGTTTGCCCAGATCGAGGAAGTGAAACATCAGTGTATGGGTTATCATTGAAATACTGACTAAGAGCGCTTGTTTTATCCCCGTCAAGAGTAAGAGGACATCAGCTTGGCTCGCATCCGTATACCTTAAAGAGATCGTTCGAATTCCAAAGGTATCTTCTAGTATAGTTAGTGACCGCAACCCTATCTTTATCAGTGATTTTTGGAAGAGCTTACAAGAGGCACAAGGTACACAGTTACGACTGAGCACACCTTACCACCCTCAGATCGATGGACAGACTTAAAGGGTCAATAGGGTTCTTGAGGATTTACTGAGACTATGTATCCTGGACTTCGGAGAGACTTGAAAAGGAGCATCTCTCATTGGCTGAGTTTTCCTACAATTATAGTTATCAGTCAACTATCAGTATGGCACCCTTCGAGGCACTTTATGGACGACCTTGCGGATTGCCGACATGTTGGCCGGAGTCTACAAACAGACTTCTACTTGGGCCTGAGAGTGAGAGAGACTTCTGAGAAGATGGACCTTATTCGTAGACAGATGAAGGAGACTCAGGACAGGCAGAAGTCATATGCCGATATGAGGAGGACTGGCTTGGAGTTTGAGGTAGGAGATATGTTTTTTATCAACGTAGCGCCTCTAAGAAACGTTGTTTTCTTTGGTTCAATAGGGAAGTTGGCACCAAGGTTTGTAGGGTTGTTCCCCATAGTTGAGAGGATAGGCCAAATGGCCTATAGAGTTAGAACACCAGAGAGTCTAGAGGGAGTTCATGATGTGTTCCATGTATGATTCAGCAGAGGTAGTTGAGCCAAGTACACTTGAGGATGTTGAAGTTGAGAAGGAGGCTTCACTTACGAAAGTTCGTACCTATGTCCTTGGATCAGAAGTTAAGAGACCACACAACAGGGATATCAAGTTATTAAAGGGGCAATGGGAGAAGATCAAGACGATGCTACATGGGAACCCGAAGACAAGATTCACGCTTCTTATTATTTTCTCTTTGAGAGTACATTCTTAATTCCTTTCTAAGATTTTGAATTCAAATTTGTTTATCTTATCGTTCGAATCTCGATCCTTAGGTAGCAGGCTATGGTTGGAAACATATGTATGATACATGTTATGTTTAATGGTTGCAAGTATTTACTAGTAGTTGCCAGTGGACGCATATACACACATTAGGCACTAGATCGGCTCAAGCACTTACATATTGTATATGGATGTATGCGCATTCTTTTCCATGGATGAAAATGATTGAATCATCACATGAATGTTGCATTTTGGTTAATATTTGTGCACACATATAGAACTTATAAGTACTATTAGGATTCTTTTGCATACATATTGAATACATGGAACAAACATATATTGTATCAAGGAGGTCAATTGAATCAGTGGACCACCTAATTTACGCATTAGTATAAGGACATATACACAACACTTTTGCATATGTTCATACAAAGCATTAGAAATTTTAAGGACAATGGATGCCAATGTTTGAAAGATGAGTAGATGGGTGTAGTATTTGATTGATAATATTCTTCTTAACTTGAAGCTTTTGGGGACGAAATCCTTTAAGGAGGGGAGAATGTAACACCCCATAATTTAATACATTGTAATTATATAAAGAAGATAATAAAATGAATATTAATTAATAAAATATTCAGAACTAAGTAAAATGGATTTTACTGTTGCGTTTGTTACGAAATTCTAGTTCAGATAAACTTTTGGTTTTCGTAAATCAGATTAAGTATGAACAAGTTATGAGATAAATTAGTTTAAACTCTATTTAAAATTAAATAAATAAATCAACCCAGAAAAGCAACGGTAAGTGGGCGACCTAGCCCTTAACTGGTCCGACACATGGGTCGACCTAGGTCCAAGGTGGGTCGACACTAGTGTCGACCTAGGTAGTAGGTGGGTTGACCCACCTTCGAGAAAAATCTGAACCTAAATTGTTTTGTGTGTTTTATTCAAGCTGACTCAGCTCGACGTATCTTTAACAGTTTGATTCAATAACCTAATATCCTATGGTTTAGATTATCCTAACTAATCTATAAATAGGCTAGCTACCTCACTCATTTTCTCACACAAATATTTCTTCATATTCTTCCTCCATTAAGCTATGTTCTGTAATTAAATAAAGAAAATGTTGAGATGCTGCCAAAACGTAAATTGAAGGGATAATTCTATTTCTTCTACAACGACTATTTCAATGACTTTTTCTCGAACTATCACACATCTATGTGAGTTCTATGTTATTTTTAGATCTGCCATTTAAGAAGGGTTTTGATAGTAAATATATTTGATCTAAAATAATCATTTATAAGTTTATTCTTATATGTTGTTCTTTGGATTACTGTCAATTATCTATTTAGTTTACAGTTATTATATGTTCATATATACGTCTTTCTTCCTTATCCCCTTCCTGTCTTTTATTTATTTATGCCTAATTATTCAGTTTGAGTTTGGATATGTTTTCTCCTTTTCCTTTTTATTTTACATTGAGCCTAGGCCATCGAGAGCCTAGGCCATTTCCGTTTGAATTACATATAATTGGGATAAATTGGAATAACTTGTAATAACAATAATACGGAGAATTGGGCATATTAGAACTTGAGAACCTTTGACCATAAATTTGGGATTATTACAAAGGGAAGAATATGCAAACATGTTAATCTGAATAGGTTGGAATTAATTTAAATTAAGTAGAACATGTTATGGAAAATATGAGAATCATATGTAAATCTAGTAAAAACTTGTTATTGTAATCTATATACATCTGAGCACGCGCTTGTCTGTTTTGGGGGAAGGGTTGTACACATAATAACGGCTATAGGAAATGTCATTTGCAACCATGCTTATTAATGAAATATAACCTACTAAGTTAAACCTCTAAACTAATAAGCTAAGAGGTTCCACATCTGCTGTTTATATCTGATTTTGGGACTCTTAAAATCCTAGTTACTTGGAAGACCAAGCCTAGGGGTGACATGTGTCAATATTGTTGTTGTTTGGGACTTGTATCAGTCAGTATCTCTGTTGGTATCATATTTGGGCCTCGCACTAGGTGGGGGCCAGGGCACGCTTTACTAATATGGTTTGTAAGAGGTTCAAAGTCTTAGAGGTGGGTACGGGCATGTTCCAACGGATTCATGAGCATGCAAATAGGGTTGTGTCTTATAAGTTGACAGGTTCGGGACTAACCTCCCCTGCTACCATGGCTAGCATATGTTATTCGTGTCTATAGGGAGCCGATCGCTGGGTAGCAATTAGGGTAAAACCTAATCCTGGTAGTTGGTATAGAAACTTGTTCTTGGGTTATAAATGAGAAGCGTATCTAACCTTTACCTTACCTTGTTATCTCATTTAATTCGTGCTCATATATTTTATTGTATTTCTTATCTAGTACCATTTATCTGCCTTGATACTTATTATCTTATGCTTATGCTAAAAATCACTGGAGCTTGCCAGACTTTATGTCTGACCTATTTTGGTTTTCCTTCTCTCTTCCTTCCCCTACTCAGGTTCTTTGGGCGGTGAATTACAACAGTGACCATGATTTTTTCAGCTTGGATTTGGATTACTTCTATTTCTATGTATTATTTCAGCTTTTTCTCTTTATTTATTGTTATGACTTTTGGGAAAGGATATGATTTTGTGGTTTTGTACTCTAATGGTTTATGTTTTCATGAGACAGATGGTTATGACTATGGTTTTTTTGGTATTAGAAAATGTAATGTTGTAATGCTTTTAATAATAATAAAAGTTTTTCCCCTGCATTTATGTCATGTGAATTTTAGTTATTGTATACCTATTGTGCTTCACATAACTTAATTCATCCTCATATGGGTGACATTAAGGTATGTTGGTGTCACATATACTCAGTAGAGAGTGCAAGTTACCAACTTTATGCTTTGTCGGGTGTATCAAAACTGGAAGACAAAGTATGTCAAGTTCATGTTGTTAAAGAGTTCATAGATGTTTTCTAGCCTTTATGGGATTACGTCCGAAGAGGGCTATAAAGTTCAGAACAGATCTTCTATTGGAGCTGAGCCGGTTAGTAGACCATCTAGCAGGATGATACGTACATTAATGAAGGAATTGAATGTATAGTTATCGAAACAATAGGAAAAGAGTTTTACCCGACCTAGCAGTTCACATTGAGAAACAACTGTTTGTATACCCCTAAATTAGATAATATTATTCAATAATTTAATTGGTTAAAATAAATGGGAATATATGGTGAAGGAAGAAGCGAGATTTGTGTTTAATAAGTTAACAAGTACGTTCGTCGTAAAAACAAATCAACTAAATTGTGCATAAGGAAGGGCATATAAAAGGGTCAAAGTGGTAAACTTTCGGCCTTATGTATACCTTATATCATGCCGTCTTTGTTTCACTCTCATTTCTTATTCTAAAAACCTAAATAAAATAAGCAGGTCGATCATCATATCTAGGAAAGAAGAGGAAGAAAAGAATGCGATCTAAAGCTTGGAAACAACAATAACAAAAACCTCACAACCTCTATTAATCAAGGTTATGATATTTTTACCCTTTTGTTTCGATTATTGGGTAAAAATCCAAAAATGATGTGTTCCTGATGATTTTTTACGATTTAAATGATGCTACTTGGTGGTTATTTAATAACTCTGTTTGATATGAATTATACGCTTGTAATGTATGAAAATGGGTGGGTATTAGGCTAAACCCTAAGTTATAAATCTCCAGATGTCTCAAAATTTTGGTATGATGTTTGTTATATGATTTTGGAGATGATTTTCTAATTTTCCATAATTTTATGAATTAGTTATGAGTTTTCTAAGTTTGAATTTCTTAGGTAAAGCTTATCTATGTTAATTTAAATGATTAATATATATTTGTATAAATATTTTATACTTGCTTGGTATATAAGTACAGTAAAAAGATTGTATATGGGGATTATTTTATTTTATAATCCAATAAGAATTCGACAAACATGGTGAAGCAGGTATAAAGTAGTACTTTATAAGGAAATAAGTCAGCTTTACCCATATAGTACCACTGCCTTATCTGAAAGCAATTTTCTGATACTTTAGGAAGCCACCTTTTGGTAGCTTTGAAAACTTGAAATATCATATGCTTGGTATAAGAAGTATTCAGACATCCTCCTTTCAGCTTCCAGAGGAGATATGTATTGATATTTATATGTTTTGAAAGTTAACAGCTCCACAAGAGGCTTTCGCCTCCACCCTTTCGGCAGGATGAAGGGATGTCTTTTGTAAGAAAGAATTGTTTTGTATAAAGAACCTTACACCTTTTGGGGGAATCAGAAAGGAGTCTTAACTTTTTTTCTAACTTGGATCTTGTGCTTACAAAATCCTTGAAGCTATTGCATATGATGACAATGTTTTATGAATTTGTTTTCCTGAACTTATTTCCTTGGACATGGTTAACGGTCTGTAAGGAAGTCTTTTTACTAAAGATTTGAGGCTTCACCTCTATGTCTGTCAGCGATGACAATAACAACAAGAAGAGCTCTACTTAATGTTTTTGTAAGGGAGTTAGAGGTTTATTCCTTTATACCCTCTTGCATTGGTTTTAATGCCAGGTCTTGATTGATTGCTTAATTACATGGATTCAGAAGGGGTACTTCCTAGGGGATTTGTATAATGCTGGAGGGGTTTGCCTTTGAAATAAGTGAATGTTTGTCTTATGAAGCCGAAAAGTGTTACCTTCTGAAGATGAGCATTTATTGAACTTGGTAGGACACATTTGATAGTTGAACATGTTATCTGGCGGGTAACCATAGACATGACATTTGCATTCGTGTAAACATTGGGGGAACCAATGGATGAAATAAATTGGAGAAACCAATTAACTAAAATTATAAGCCTTCACTCCCATTATTAGTGAGGGGTTACCTTACAAAGCATGAGAGTGGGATCAGAAGGAGGAATGGCTCCATTACTTCGCGCAATACGGCAGCCAAATGAAGAGGAAATGGTTTTGTTGCCTAGCAAGGGGTTATCTTGAGTTGCATAGTGCGGATACCAAAAGAAAGAAGAAGTAAATTAGGGTTACCAATTTAACTAAAAAATGGCATTTGGACCTGTAACAACCCACATTCTACATATCGGAGGGTCGTAGAATATTTATTTTATTTTCATACGAAGTCGTATGGTCGTGTAACTTTGGGGAACGAATATTAGGGTCATTTCCCATGTTCACGATTTTTGCCGAATTTTAAATGACCATTTTTCCCTTGTAGAATCTTGTTTCGCCTATAACTTTTGATTGGTAAGGAGTTTTAACCTAAAACCACTTCCATTGGATTCGGATGATGGTTTACCTTTCCAAAGAGTGGTCACATTAATCAAGCGGAGTTACCGTTTGGGAGATATGACTGAAATAATGTTTGAAGATGGAAAAATAGCTTAACCGGGCTAAATTAGGTGATTAGTGGTTAGGCCCATAACCCGTTTCTAGATTAAGGTTATGGGAGAGCTGAAATGAGTCAGAGAATGATTCTTTTTCATTTTTCTAGCTGCCTCTAACATTTATCTAACCCTAGCAATGGCCTCCATCTTTCAAATCTCATCCCTAATCACTTCCTAATCGCAAATTAAGCAAAACTACATCAAATTAAGGCGGATTAGCATCAAAATCGAGATAGAGCTACAAACACATAGGAATTTGACCCAAATCAGTTTTCAGATCTATAATTTATTTGTGGCTAAGGTGAGTGATTTGCACTTTTATTCACTAACTACGGCTAATTAGGGGGTAATTAGTGATAATTAGTGAAATTATGCATCATAAAAATCTGGAAAAATATGTCAAAATTCTAAAATATTATTTCATGCCTTTGTTGAAAATTTGGGTTAATTTGGATTAAGATTGCTAATCCTATAGTTAAACAAGGTTAAGGGGATTAAGGGGAAAATCATGCTTTTGGGGTATGTTTGATCTAAAATGACACATGTGATTGATGTTTTAATGCTTTTGATTGATTACACATGTTATTACTACTGTTTGGGATGCCTTATAATTGTTTAGTAAAGTTAGAATGGTTGAAAACACCGTCGTGTGGCGTAAACAGTTGCTGGAAGAAGTGCAGGAAATCGGATCGGGTCATGAACCCCGAACCAACCCGGCTCGTGAACCAGGTATCACGACCCGAACCCCATCTCCGACCAGCTCGTACTCCATGTACCACGAGCCGCTGCTCGAGCCAAGAGGCCCGAACCGAAACATTGGTCTCGAACCGAAGATCACAAACCACAAACCAAGGAGGATGAAGCTCGATCCCACTCCAGATGATGAGCACGACCTGGTGGAGTAATCACGAACCGACCCGGATGTTCGTCACGAACCGACCCGAATGTTCATCATGAACCGACCCGAACTGAAGAGGGGGGATCACGACTCGAACCGAAGGAGCGGGAACCATGACCCGACCGCAATAGCGACTCCGAACCGAACTGCTTCAAGAGGACTGAACCAAACTAGAAGAGACCAAAAACCCGAGATGCAAAGGAAGTCCAAATGAAAAGTTAGAACTCAGGATCCAAATGGGAACCAAGGAGTCAACTTCATGATTGGGCTTTGCTGTGGGACGTGTGCAAAGGGGTTATCGATATCTATAACTTTGGTTCACCGTTGAAGAAGGAGGACATGTAGATGAACCAGAGCCAGGGAAGTGTGGACTGGTTGGCCCATTAACCTAGAGCCAGGGATCTGTGGACTGGGTACGGTTATTGACTATAGACCAGGGAAATATGGTCATAGCAGTAGTCGACGGAGTTTCCATCATGGCCCCAATGGATTTAGTGATCAAAGCAGTGGATATCGTATGCTTTACGCACTGAGTGAGAGATGCGAGGATGATTGCTATGTTTGATGTTTGCTATCACCATGACATGCACACTCCCATTTTATACTTTATGTTAGTGTTACCTTAGAGTTCTGTACATCTTGTTGTGCTAACTCCTTGGTTGTAGGTTCAGGTATGATTATTTATACCTGTTATTGTTTTATTTTGCTTCTATCGCTCATAATAGACTTTTTATGACCCAAAGTTTATGTCTCTTCTTATTACTTTGGGTGCTTGTAAACGAGCAGACTAGAGATAGGTTAGGTGGTTATGCACGAGTAGCTGTCCAGAGACAAGCAGGAGGCTTCCACGTACTATTTACATATATTCTCCCTGTGTTGTTGCTAGTCATTTCTTTGGGCATTAGTAGTGTAACTTTTCTATTTTGCTTTAGAAACAATATTTCGAAGTTGTAATAATGGTTTGGATCATAAGCTGTATTTTGAATTCCGCTGCTATGATGGTTTACTTTTCAGCTATGCAGTGTCTCGCCTGTTTTATGTCAAGTTATGTTATTATTACATTTTATTCCATGCGCTGTGAGATATACTACAGGTTCTTTGGTGATTCATAGTTTCAAATCCTTTTCCTTTGACGAGAGGCGGGCCATCATAGGACCCATTACTTTGTATGGTATGGGAGGTGCTTTGGTTTTGAATGTTAGCAGGGGTTACCTATTGAAACATGGTAGGAGAACCAAAATAAAAGAAAGAAAATGACAGGAAATCATTCGAAACCATTAAGACATGAAGGCGGAAATAACAGGAATGAGGAATCCATTGTGTTTTGCGTAGTGTACGTTTATACTATCACTTATGTTATTGTGGCTTTCGTACTAACCACGGAAGTGCAGGGGTTTCTGGGTTTGTTCTAGAGGTATCTTGATAATAGCGAGGGGAAACCGTTCTACAATGCGACATTGTAACAACCCGAATTCTGACAGACTGGAATTTTTTTTTCGAAATTCTAATCTATCGAAACTCGTGTTGGTTTGCTCTGGTATCTTGCATAAATGACAGAGATATAAAATATATCAGAGCTCAGAAAAACATCTCACAGCAGAATGGATAAAATATAATGTAATAAAAATATAGCGTTACTGTAGTAATAATACTGCCTAACCAGTATCCAAAGCTATCATATCCCTACCACAAATCTGGCCTGCGAATATGTTATGAGGAGGGAATCAGAACACAAGTTCTGGTGACTAGATTTAAACTACACATTTTGGATAATCCTACATATACCGTTCAATTACGTCTTCGTATTTATTAGGTTACTTGGGTTAACAACACTCAAGGCTTACATAAACATCGTACCCATCTATTTTCCAGTGGATTAACCAAATACAGTATATATGTAGCTACCCACAATATTCAGGTACACCCCATGGTACCCCAACTCGCACTGTCTCCACTGTAATGCCATAGAAATGTATGCAGTCCCTCATCCTATGCCAGAGTGATGTACGGATCCATATATAACAATGTTACGTTCCGCATATATAAGCTATTACTATGTTATGTAAGCGTACGAACTGCCACCTTCGATCGAATTTGATTTCATCATAGAGTAATGCCCTCGAGTCTACGATACACCACCCAGAACAGACGTGCATATATCTAGACTTTCCAACGTATGTAATGTCAACCTTACTCGATGCGTTAACCGCACATAACCTCTACTGTGCACCGAGTTCCACGGTAGGTCTGTATAAGAAACACGGAAAACGGTCAGGAGCTTTTCAGCTATATGTATAAACAAATGCTAAGGTTTGCATTTTCAGTGGCTATGGTCCCACCTGACCTCTCCCTCAACTAGTGAAAGATGAACAAGTTTAGAACTAATGATCTGGCCCACAAGCAACCAACAAACAACGAATTCTAATTAGTCTGTTCCTCACCCATAGCCTTGATAGAAAAAGGTCTATGGTCTTTTGGTTTAGTTCGCCGCCTTTCCACATCGTGCATCACGTAACAAGCTGACTATCAATGGTAGGCACCCAACGACTTGCTATCACCTAGGTTAGACCTGTCGGTTATTCAAGAGTGGTCGCAACCTAGCCTAGTCACAAGACTCCTTGGATCGTCGAATCAATTTTGCCACCCTGCAGTCTTTTGATTGCCCACAATCGTGGCAACCAAGGCACACTCACCTCTAGAAACCGCAGACGTACCCTCTATGATCATAGTAGAACGTTGTCACATCACATAGGGCTACTAGGAGTACCCTCCACGTCCCAAGAAGCGATGTGCTTCCCCTTCAAGTTCTTCGGAGCCAACAACAAGAAAAACATGCAGAATAACCAGATGGACGTGATCTCCCCTCGTGTCCCATGACACCACGATGATAAACCCCGTTGGGTTATTCACCCTCAAACGTACGGACTGGACCAAGCGCCTCATTTCATTTTTTTTTATTAGACCCTATGTCTAAACATTCAATTACGTGCTTGGTCTACCTCATCATGTTTCCAGTTAACTTGGTTATTTCCAACTATATTAACTTATTATTCAAGTTACCAAGTTCTTTCCGAGCCCCTTATATCCCTAAGGAATGGACCCTTCTTGCTTACTAATTTTGGTTATAAAACTTAAACCTTTTTCGTTTATTAATAAGCCCATAACATGTTATTCCCTAGATTGTAATCCAAGGTTTGTAATCTTCAATCTTTTTATAATATTCATTGTCTGATTCTATTGGTACAATAACATGTCCTACTTATTATGTAATAAGGTATATCTCCATTCTCATGTTTTCTATTTAAAATGTCCCTTATTATTTATGATTAAATATAACTTATTTCATTTCATAAGTTTTCCTCATTCTTTCTTATATAATCATAATTTCATCTTACACTGTCACTACAACTTATCGTTGTTTACTTATTAACTTAGTTATCCTAACAAAGGTTTAATAATAAGTTTCCTTTCCATAAATATAATTTATGTTGTCCTTATCAGTAGATTTTGGATTCTCGTTCTCACAGATTAACTTAATTTACAATTAAGTACAACTTATCTCATTAAATAAGCTATCCCATTTCTTTATAATTTATTATAGTCTAAGTTATAATCTCCACTTGTCCCTAGAACAAGTCTACCTATTATATAACATTCAAATTAATGTAATTAATTATAATAGGTTATTATCGTTCCCGGTTCATTCCAATCATTTTCACGGTTGTAACTTTCATCCTTTCATTTCCATTAATTACAATTAATGTCATTTACTTCTATCTTTATATGTGTGTATATATATATATGTGTATATATATATCTCTACACTGGACCGCCCACATTAAATTAACAACTTGTGGATGCTGGATTTGTCGGGGGGTTCCGGACAGACTTCTACCACAAGTTGAATTTAACCTCGTGTCTTAGCACCATTACATGTATATTTATGCGATAGACCCCTCACATTAAATAAACAACTTGTGAATGCTGGATTTGCTGGATGGTTCCGGGCAGACTTCTACCACAAGTTGAGTTTAACCTCATGTCTAGGCGCAGTTACAGTTTTCTAATTTCTGTAAATTTAGGCATATTCATTCTTTCTAAATTTTACTGTA
Organism: Allium sativum; assembly: GCA_030737875.1. Classification (NCBI taxonomy): domain Eukaryota; kingdom Viridiplantae; phylum Streptophyta; class Magnoliopsida; order Asparagales; family Amaryllidaceae; genus Allium; species Allium sativum. Next base: position 789,263,116 of record CM060919.1, on the reverse strand, counting down.
TTCTATTCTTGCATTTCGCACTTAATGTCTTATTAAGTCCATTATTTGATCATCATATTGCGTGTAATTAACTCCATTCTAAAATAATAATATGTAGAATCAGTCATGTAATTATTCTAATTTAACACGTAATTGTCTCAATTCTTACAGTTAAGGTTTCAAGTACAGAATATGCCATAGATTAGCATGTAATTATACCAATTTCACTATAATTTAACTTACAATATCCAATTAACAAGTTATTAGAACAAGCAAATATAAAACAGTAATTGTTTCCACATATTTTAACAGGTTTATACTTTTCAACATATTAACATTTCAACGCATCAAATTAACATTTCAACATATTATATTAAATTATGGCATATTTACATTGCAAATTAATGGGGAATGTCAAACAATAAATATACCATTATCAAAAATGATATAACTTAAATCCAATCACCAAATTTGCTTTCCAAATCCAGAATTTGGTCCAGATCGAGCATTCCATGGTTCTCGTAACTAAATTTTGAATTTAACAACCATGGATCCACAATTCTTACTAAAAGAAAAAGGGAAGAAAGAGGAGAATATTAAATATACCAGATCCAAGAAATTATCTTACTTCGAATAGAATTTTGAAAACCTTCTTTACTAATTTACATCCTTTTCCTCCAGATCTTAAATCAGAATTTTCATACATTATTTTTTCTGAAGAGATTTGAGGAGGAAGAAGAATGGCAAAGCTTAGGAGGCTTCTCAGAAAATGTGAGATTTAGGTTAGGCTCTGCTAGCCTATTTATACATGTTCGGAATCTTATCGTACACGCAACACTGAGTCAGCAACGAATGTGGTTAAAAAAACAGTCCAGCTTCATTAATGAATCTAGTTAGATCTGGGGTGGGTCGACCCCTAGGTCGACCCCCATATGGGTCCCGCGAGCTGTTTTGGCATAGAAGTTTTGTTTTTGAATGTTTGAATTTCTGGAATTTATTTAACCATTATATTTACATATAATTTCCTTATATGTATACAAAACTTCTAATGTTCATTTTATGTGTACATATATACGCACAACTTTCATTTCGATTTCAAAATTCATACAGTGTTATGCTGTTATTTAATTCTTACCATATTTTTGTGATTGCAGCCTTGTTTTGAATTTTTCTCTTGTATGTATATATATATATATATATATCCACATATATACACATATATTCTTATAAACATATATACACATATTTTTATGTACTTTTCCTTATATGTGCGTTTATGCATATTTTCTCTTTAGAACATGTGTTATTTTAGTTGTTCCCTTAAAAAATTATGACGATAGCATGGATTGAACACTATACCTCTTGCATGAAAGCTACATGCTATAACCAACTGGACTACTTAGGCTTTTGTTAACAAGGCTTAGAACAATGATTGTCATTGTTCTTTTCTTATTACTCTTTTTCATTTAAACTATTGCAACCTTATCACTTTGTATGCATCTTTCTGTTTCATTTTTCTTTTAGTATTAATGCATAATATTTGTAAATCATTGCATGCAACATATTTACACTGCATGAAACCAATTTCTTCTTTCTTTTAACGTATGCATTGCATTTTTATTTGCATTAATCTTTTTTTCCATTGCATGTATTTATTACATGCAATCACATATTATCTTTATTTTATTCTTCTTATATATACTTATGTCTATGCATATATATACACATATGCATTATTTAATTGTCATAAAATGGGGTGTTACATTCTCCCACCCTTAGGAAATTTCGTCCACGAAATTTGATAAGGTTAAAAATCAAATAACCCCTTGCATAATATCCATCCATCATGTGTGCATCCAATTTTTGCATACATTGTGCACTCGTGCAAAGTGTAATACAACCTAATAATACATGTATGCCTAAGCGATACCTCCTATATGTGTGCAGATTTTTGAAAAATTATTTAAAAACATGATGCACTCATCCTAAATATACTGGCAGTTCTACATGAGTGCAATAGTTTGAAAATCAAAATATATTTTCATCCAAATTTTCCCATACTCTTGTAGAGCAAAAGCGCAATTCATCCAATTTTTGCATCTAAAATCCTACCAACCAACTTTATTTTTCGAATTTCAGAAAAACCTAATTTTCTAAATTCGATTTCTTATGTTATAAAAAGGTGGAAAACGGAAAACTTCCCATCTTCCATTCTTCTTTTTCAACCTTTTTCTATCCATACTTGGTTTATATGAAACTACTGATAAAGATTCCCGATTTTTCTATCCAAGCGCAACCCATATAAGATTTTTTTTTCTTTTTTACTGATTTTCTCTCTCTTTTTGTCCAACTTATCTTGGAAAATTTTAATCTTATTCATATTTTCTCATAATTTTCCATCTTTCTTTAACTGTTATGTTTGTTGCTTTATTGAATTTGTAGTTTCCTTTTTATTTATGCGATTACTCTTTTCATAGCTTATTTAACTTAATCCTCTGATCTAAGTTTAGTTTCAAATAAGCCTTCTAATCCTTCAACTAAAATAGGAAAACAGACACTCTACACAGTTATTACTAAGGGCCAAGAATCTCAGGACTATGTCACCCTCAGACATAAATATTCAAACAACAGGTTGCAAATACTTACTTGCCCTTTACTGTCTAGTAGTCACCACTAGTCCTTGCTGTGTCCTAACAGATTTTTTAAGCAACGCCCTAGGCTTCTAAATTCTTATGCATTCTACGGGAACTTACCATTATTCCAAGATAATTCTTGTTATCTACTTCATAGCCTCAAAACTTTTCCCGTCTTCCGTAGGCACTAATCCTCACCTTCTCCATACTTTTAAAACACAGTTTGTCCTTTTCATTTCTCTTTTCTTTCAAAAGTTAGAAGTATCAAAACTTTATTTTCCTCATCCAAACTTACATTTTCCAAACCATAAAACATGTCCTTTAAAAAAAATGTAAATCTTTTTTTTTTCAAATCACAAATACCGGAGTAGACAAGGACAACTATTTCTTAATTAGGTTTGCGACTTGTTCTTGCCTATAAGGTCGGTACAGTTACCTACTACAAGGTGCAAACATCTACTCTATTCTTAATTTCTACAACTTGTTTTGTCCACCCAACAAAATTTTCTTTTCTAAAACAATTATCAAACGAATAGAGATTTCAAAACTTTCATTACTGAACGGTATATGTAGGACTATCCAAAATATGTATATATACGGCATAACACCATTTGAATTTTGAAATCAAAATGAAAGTTGTGCATATATATACGCGTAAAATGGTCATTAGAAGTTTTGTAAGCATATAAGAAGATTATATGTAAATAATGTTTAAATAAATTCCAGAAATTCAAACATTGAAAAATAAAACTTCTACGCCAAAACAGCTCATGGGACCCACAGGGGGTCGGCCTAGGGTTCGACCCACCCATAGAGGGGTCGACCCACCTACAGGGGGGTCGACCCACCCCTAATCAGGCTAGATTCATTAATGAATCTGGACTGTTTTCTTAACCACATTCATTGCGCATGTACATTATATAAATAGGCTAGCAGTGCCTAGCCTAAATCTCACATTTTCTAAGAAGCTGCCTAAGCTCTGCCATTCTTCTTCCTCCTCAAATCTCTTTAGAACAAATAGTTTAGGAAAATTCTAATTCAAGCTTGGGAGGAAAATGATGTAAATTAATAAAGAAGGTGTTCAGAATTCTATTCGAAGTAAGGTAATTTCTTGGATCTGGTCTATTTAATTTTCTCCTCTTTCTTCCCTTTTTCTTTTAGTAACAATTGTGGATCCATGGTTGCTAGGTTCTAAATTCAGTTAGGAGAACCATGAAATGCTAGATCTGGACCAGATTCAGGATTTGGAAAGCAAATTCGATGAGTGGATTTAAGTTATATCATTTTTGATAATGGTATATTTATCGTTCGATATTCCCCGTTAATATGCAATGTAAATATGCCATAATTTTAGTATAATATGTTGAAATGTTAATTTGATGCGTTGAAATGTTAATATGTTGAAGAGTATAAACCTGTTAAAATATATGGAAACAATTACTATTGTATATTTGCATGTTTTATTAACTTGTTAATTGGACATTATAAGTTAAATTACAGTGAAATTGGAATAACTACATGCTAATATGTGGCATATTCTGTACTTGAAACCTTAACTGTAAGAATTGAAACAATTACAAGTTAAATTAGAATAATTACAAGATTCATAGTACATGTTATTATTTTTGAATGAAATTAATTACATTGGACATTATAATCCAATAATGGACTTAATAGGACATTAAGTGTGACATGTAAGAATAGAATACAGTAAAATTTAGAAAGAATGAATATGCCTAAATTTGCAGAAATTAGAAAACTGTAATCGCACCTAGACATGAGATTAAATTCAACTTGTGATAGAAGTCTGCCCGGAACCGCCCAGCTAATCCAGCATCCATAAGTTGTTAATTTAATGTGGGGGGTCTATTGCGTAAATATACATGTAATAGTGCTAAGACATAGGGTTAAATTCAACTTGTGGTAGAAGTCTGCCCGGAACCGCCCGACAAATCCAGCATCCACAAATGGTTAATTTAATCTGAGAGGTCTAGTGTAGAAACACACACACACATACACACACAGATATATATATATATATATATAAGATAGAAGTAAATGTCATTAATTGTAATTAATGGAAATGAAAGAAATTGAATGGAAGTTGCGACAATAAAAAGGATTGGAATGAACGGGGAATGATAATAACCTATTATAATTAATTACATTAATGTGGATGTTATATAATAGGTAGACTTGTCCTAGGGACAAGTGGAGATTATAACTTAGGCTATAATAAATGATAAAGAAAATAGGATAACTTATTTAATGAGATAAGTTGTACTTAATTGTAAATTAAATTAATCTGTGAGAACGAGAATCTAAAATCTACTGATAAGGACAACATAAATTATATTTATGGAAAGGAAACTTATTAGTAAACCTTAGTTAGGATAACGAAGTTAATAAGTAAACAACGATAAGTTGTAGTGACAGTGCAAGATGAAATTAGATTAAATAAGAAAGAATGAGGCAAACTTATGAAATGAAATAAGTAATATTTAATCATAAATAACAAGGGACATGTTAATCAGAAAACATGTGAATGGAGATATACCTAGTTACATATTAAGTAGGACATGTTATTGTAACAATAGAATTGGACAATGAATAATATAAAAAGATTGTAGATTACAGACCTTGGATAACAATATAGAGAATAACATGTTATGGGCTTTTTAATGAACGAAAAAGGGTTAAGCTTTGTGATCAAAATTAATAATAAAGAAGGGTCCATTCCTTAGGGATATAAGAAGTATATGTGTAAATCTGCATCTATATTCTTCCATGCAAATATATATGTCAAGTTACTAACCCCTTTATGCCACGCAGCATCACCGATATTTTTTATGCGACCAATATATATGTATTTATATATACATATATCATTAACAACTAAACCAGCAAGTACACTGAGTTTAACAACCTATTTACTACCCACACTTAACCCAGCAATTGTTCACATATAATATCAATAACGTGAGAGGGATGTTAGGCATGAGTGACAAGTTTATAAGTAACTTCTAACACTTTCACAATTCATGTATATATATGCAACAAGTCAATATAATTGAAAATAACAAAGTTAACTGGAAGCATGATGAGGTAGAGTAAGCGCATAATTGAATGTTTAGACATAGGGTCTAATAACAAAATAAAACGAGGCGCTTGGTCCAGTCCGTACGTTTGAGGGTGAACCCAATGGGGCATATCATCGTGGTGTCATAAGACATTAGGGGAACACACGTCTATCTAATTATTTCGCCTGTTTTGCTTGTGCTGGCTCCGAACGACTTTAAGGGGAAGCACGAGGCTTCTTGGGACGTGGAGGGTTTTCCTGGTACCCCACTGTTTTGTGACAGCATTCTACTGTGCTCATAGAGTGTACGTCTGCGCGTTTCTACCGGTGAGTATGCCTTGATTGCCACGATAGTGGGCAATCAAAAGACTGTTGGGTGGCATAAGTGATTCGACGATCTAAGAAGCCTTGTGACTAGTCTCCGTTACGACCACTCTTGAATAACCGACAGGTCTAACCTAGGTGATAGCAAGTTTTCGGGTACCTACCATCAACAGTCAGCTTGTTACGTGATGCACGATGCGGAAAGGCAGAGAATAAACCAAAAGACCATAGACCTTTTGCTATCAAGGCTATCGGTGAGGAACATACCAATTAGAGTTTGTTGTTTGTAGGTTGCTTGTAGGACAGATCATTAGTTCTCAATCTTGTTCGTCTTTCACTAGTTGAGGGAGGGGTCAGGTGGCCATAGCTACTGAAAATGCAGACCTTAGCGTCTGTTTATACAGATATATGAAAAGCTCCCGATCGAGATCCATGTTTCTTGTACAACCCTGCCACGGGACTCAGTGCACAATAGATGTTATGTGCGGTTAAGGCATTGAGAATGACTAACGATACGTACGTGGAAAAGTCTAGATACATGCATGTCTGCTTTGGGTGGTGTATCATAGACTCGAGGGCATTACTCTGTCATGGAACCTGATTCGATCGAAGGTGGTTGTTTGTATGCTTACATAACATAGTAATAGCAGATATATGCGGAACGTAACATTGTTATATAGGGATCCGTACGTCACTCTGGCTTAGGATGAGGGGCTGCGTACATTTCTATGGAATTATAGTGGAGACCATGCGAGTTCGGGTACCATGGGGTGTACCTCAATATTAGGGGTAGCTACGTATATACTGTATTAGGTTAATCACTGGGAAATATATGGGTACGACGTATGTGTAAGCCTTGAGTGCTGTTAACCCAAGTAACCTAATAAATAAGAAAATATAACTGAATGATATATGTAGGATTATCCAAAATGTATAGTTTATATGTAGTCACCAGAAATTGTGTTCTACCACCTCCTCATAACATACTTGCTGGTTAGATTTGTGTCAGGGATATGATAGCGTTGGATACTGGTTTAGCAGTATTATTACTATGGTAAGGCTATATTTTGATTACATTATATTTTGTCCATTCCGCTATGAGATGCTTTTCTTAGCTCTGATATATTTTATATCTTTGTCTTTTTTGCCAGGATACCAGAGAAAACCAACACGAGTTTCGATAGATTATAATTTTGGAAAAAAAATATTCGATCTGTCCGAATTCGGGCTGTTACATCTAGTATCAGAGCCTAGGTTTAGGATATCTGTATAGATAGTGAGTAAACGTATTTGTATTTTTAAAATATAAATATGTTATATATATATACCTAGATCCATAGAGGAACCTACTAAGTAGAAAAAGTATAATATGGTAAGTATTGGGATGTTTGTTTTGTACACTAAAGGAATGAATATGGAAACCTGAGACCCTTAGGTAATTTGGATGGAAAGTGTACAACGTACTTTGTATGGAAGGAAGTTGAATCCTATATGATTAGTATTTTGGGTTAGTGGGTTTGGCGGTAAAACCTTATAATTGGAAAAGGTTAAAAAGAGAAGAACAGATTAGGAATATATATAGTTGAGAGAATTGACTTTGTAGGGGTGTCGAGGAAAGCTTATGAAAATTAGAAACCCACGTTGAGTCTAACCCCATTGTTAACTTTTGAGAACTTGAAATTGTAAAAGCTTTTGGGAAGATGGTTTATGGTGTTTTCAATTTTTGGTCTTAAAAGTTACAGTTTTAAAAATATGTAAAGAACATATTAAAAAGTAGATATTTGGTTTTTAAGTAAAATGGGGTATATTTCGTAAATAGTGATTTCTTGCAAAAAAAATTCTAAAATAAAGTTCCCTCGCTTAAAGGTGCATACCATAGAGCATGTATAACTCGCTAGTTTTCAGGTTATATAGTATGAAGGATTAAAAAGCAAAACATAGGAAATGTTTCATTTTGTTAAAAACTAGAATTTTCAGTAAAGAAAAAGGGAAGAAAGAGGAGAAAATCAAATAGAATAGAATTCTGAACACCTTCTTTATTAAATTACATCCTTTTCCTCTAGATCTTGAATTCGAATTTTCCTAACCTATTTTTTGTGAAGAGATTTGAGGAGGAAGAAGAATGGCAGAGCTTAGGCGGCTTCTCAAAAAATGTGAGATTTAGGCTAGGCTCTGCTAGCCTATTTATAGATGTTCAGGATCTTATCGTACACCCAGCGCTGAGTCAGCAACGAATGTGGTTAAGAAAACAGCTCAGATTCATTAACGAATATGGCCGGGTCTAGGGTTAGCTGACCTAGGGGTCGACCCCCATATGGGTCGGTCGACCCCTCTGTGGGTCCCACGAGCTATTTTGCATAGAAGTTTTATTTTTGAACATTTGAATTTCTGGAATTTATTTAAACATTATATTTACATTAATCTCCTTATATATACAAAACTTCTAATGACCATTTTACGTGTATATATATGCACAACTTTCATTTTGATTTCAAAATTCAAAAGGTGTTATGTCGTTTTTTAATTCTTACCGTATTTTTGTGACTGCAGCCTTGTTTTGAATTTTTCTCTTGTATATATATATATATATATATATATATATATATATATTTCTGCACATATATACGCATATATATTATCATATACGTATATTTTTCTATACTTCCTTATATGTATACTTTTCCTCATATGTGCGTTTATATATATATTTTCTCTTTACAACATGTGTTGTTTTAGTCGTTCCCTTAAAAAAATATAATGGCGGCGGGGATCAAACTCTGAACCTCTTGCATGAAAGCCACATGCTCTAACCAACCGGACTACTTAGGCTTTTATTAACAAGTCTTAGAACAATGATGGTCATTGTTCTTTTCTTATCCCTCTTTTTCATTTAAACTATTTCATGTAACCTTATCACTTTGCATGCACCTTTCTCTTTCATTTTTCTTTTAATATTAATGCATAATATTTGTAAATCATTGCATGTGACATATTTACACTGCATGCAACCAATTTCTTCTTTCTTCTAACGTATGTGTTGCATTTTTTTCCAATGCATGTATTTATTACATGCAGTCTCATATTATCTTTATTTTATTTTTCATACATATATTTATGTCTATGCATATATATATATACACACACATATGCATTATTTAATTATCATAAAATGCGGGGTGTTACAGGCGTGGTCCCGCTAGATATCTTTGTGTCGGGTACATTTACAATAGTCTTTTGACTGACCCAAAGTTTTTTCTTTCCTCTTTAACTCTCGGATGCTCATTCGAGTAGACCGAGGTTTAAAATTTTGCAGGTATCTTCTTAGAATAAGCTTTGAAAGCGAGCAGGAGGCTATAGCTATTTTGGAGTTCCGCTGTTTGTTTTGACTTTTTTTGTATATCGACAAAATTTTAATTTCCTATATATTTAGACTTTGATCAACCGAGAGGGTATCATCGGTTGTTTCTCTCAGAGTTTATTTTGTAATAACTTATATTTTTTTGAATGAGTTATATGAAAGGGATTTACGAGTGGAATAATTATTAATGAATGTTTTGTGAAATTTTCATACTATCATGTCTTCTAATGTTGTCATTTGCCCAAATTCCATTATGAAACCTAATTAAATAATTGACTAAACTAACTTTAGATTTCGATGTGCTGCATTCTTCTCCCCTTGAAAGAAAGTTCATCCTGAAATTTTACCATTGACTAAGTCATGGCACTGACACCTAATTATTCTAAACTACACAACCAATTTGTGTATAACCAATTTTACAACCAAATACGCGCATGTGCACTTTGTACATAATGAGCCACAACCATAAAATATGTATGCATAATGGTTCTAAATTTGATCCTCCTACTGTATGCACTTCACTTTGAAAACATGTTGCAAACATCCTAAAACATACTAGTAGTTTTACATGGTTGCGGTTTTAAAATATATTTTTCGTCCAAAACCTTCATACGACTATGAATAGAAGTGTGAAGCAACCAATTTTTTCATCAAGTCCTAATATCTAACACGACAACGCATCTTAGATTAATTCCTATTAATTTCTACTATGCCGAAAAAAGGAATTTAAGCAAGGAATTTTAACATTTGTACTCCTTATAAATATTTCAATCCTCGTTCTACAATGGAATTTTACCTCGGTTTCCCCAAAGTACTCCAAAAATTTCTATATGTGAACTGCAATGGAGGCTTAAACCAAGCTCTAAAACATAAGCGAGTTAAATAATAACTCACATGCATCATCGAAAAGATATGAAAATAACGTTTCCACGACTAAAATAGTTTTTCTTTTGTTAACATTATCATTTTAATGTGTCGACGCTCCTAGTGCACCGCTAAAACCGCAAAACTAACTCCCCAAAATCTTCCCTACGTGACTATGTTTCACATGCGACAATAAAAATCGAAATTTCCACAAAAATAAATTTCTATTTCTTAATGTACATGTTTATTTTGTAAAAAGCGCATTCTTTTACGAACAAAGATAACTTTGAATTTTTTTTTAAATTAAATATTCGTTTTCTTTTCTTTCTAATGATATTCACATAAAGTTTCAGAAATTAGTTTGTGGAAATTCAAATGATTTAGGACATACTTCAACATATACAGAAGTTGGTTACGTGGAAAATGCGCGAATAAAACCACATACAAACTCAAAATATTGGATATATATATAAAATGCCCCAATCAAAAATTAATTTTAGTTTCTAAGGAACAGATGAAAAATAATACCATGACAAATCAACACATAACCGGTCCTCTACTGAAATATTACTACAACAAAAATCTATTCTTTTCATTTCTAAAATAATTGTTAGTTAGTTAAATAATATGAGATTTCATTTCCAGTTCAAATCAATAATAAACGCGAATGACGCACAATTTCTTTTCAAACGATAGAAATACTATTGTATCGTCATGTTATTTTCCAAGGACACCAAACACTGATAGTAATGAAACACCCCGTATTTTCTGAGAATATTAAAATAAAAAATTAAAGAATAATTTATTTGAAAAAGAGGAATAAGAAAAGAATGATGTTTAGCATTGTTCTAAGGTTTGTATGCAAAAGACTTAGTAGCTCATTTGGTTAGAACATGTAACTTGCATACAAGAGGTACAGAGTTCGATCCCCGCCAGCGCCATATTTTTGTTTTAGGGGAATGGCTAAAAAGTGACTTAGTGTGAACGCAGTTCAAAAAGTGGTTTAGTGTGAAAATGGTTAATTATGAAGAAGTTATTAAGCCATGAAGTTTGTATGCGTATGAGAGAAATATATATATAGATATATATAAAAATTAAATAAATATTCAAAAAAAGTACAAAACAGCGAATCGGGAGGGGGTATAGCCGAACCGCACCATTTTTGGAGTCGACCCGAGCCCCGACTAGAGGTCAATCTAGGGTGTTTGGCTGCCAACCCGTGGCCCGTTTCGCCCTAAGGGCTGATATGGCATCTGAGTGGTCCAGATCAGTTCTAGGGTTAATCCTAAGGCCTAAATAACTTCCTACACCTATATATACACCCTAAGACCTAACCCTAATTCATAAATATTATCTATGACACAATTATGTTGTCAAATTTTCTCTTAAACCCTAGCTGCCGCCTCTAAATCAAATCTCAAGTGTTCAACTTCAACTCAAATTAAAGATTAGAGCTTCTACAACAATTCAAGAAGATAAATCAGCAACACCGCAACGTTTCTACATCAATTTCAGTGCATAATTCTATTCTTTAACCACGAAAGGTAAGTACGGTGATTTTCACAATATAATGGGATTAAAAGTAACATGATGAAGTTGTAAAGAGGATTCATATGTATGTATGTAATTTAAATCTTATCCAAGTCTTCACCTTTTTGATTCATGTCATCATATGCCTATGTTTCTATGTAAAGTTCATACCTTTATCAGCTTATTCATGTTGAATCTGTCATTATGCCTCTATGCCAGTTTACATGCCCCTTTATTTCATGATGTTGTGTTAATTCCAATTTTCTGTGATATGATTCTCTCTTCTTATCCCTATTCCTTTTATTTTTGGATCTAGGCTACCTTCGAGCCTATGTTAAAAATACACGCGAATGCAAATATGTGGGAATGATGGGAATATGTGAAATATGGAAAATTGGATATTATTGGATATTTTGGATAATTGGATAATATGTGAAATTGGCATATTTGGGTACGAATTACATGGAATTGATGAAATTGCCTATAATTATAAATTTCTAATTGAGGATAATTAATATGTAATTAGTGACAATTTGGAATAGGCAATATTACAAACATGACTATATGTTTAATTGGATATACATGACATGAAAATTGGGTATGGGTGAAATACGATTATTAATAAACCTTTGACACGAGGTTAGGCGCAACTGTGGCGTAAGACTGCCTGGAGCCGCCCGGCAAATCCAGCTGCCACAATTGGACGTCTAATGTGAGAGGTCAAAGAAATGAATTGTAGGCGCAACGGTTAATGACACGAGGTTAGACCCGGTTTGTGGCGTAAGACTGCCCGGAACCGCCCGGAAAATCCAGCGGCCACAAAGCGTTCGGTCTAATGTGGGAGGTCATGCACCGTTCGTCATAAGGAATGAATTAAGGAATACTAACCAAAATAAGACATGGGTATGGTTAGAGGGTTAATGGGGTGACACGTAAATTATGACATGTAAATATGGACTTAGCCGGTATAAGATAAGGCATGTAAATTATGACATGTAAGTATGGACTTAACCATAGCATGTGTAAGACATGGACATTTAAATTAAAATGGTTAAGTGGGAGAAAAACCTAGTGGGGACCAAGCATATGTGGGAGGCTTGAGTCGGATGGGGGACCCGTTTCAATCAGTAACCCGTTTGAGTATCTAATTTGTCCCGGTACTAGGCCGGGGTTGGGGCACGCTTACTGGACATGAATGTAAGAGGTCAAAACGTGAATAGGGGTGGAAACACAAGTCCAACGGGTTCATGTGCATGCATGGGTTCGGGCTGGTAGGTAAGACGTTGTTGCATCGTGTAGGTATGGTCGTGCATTTTATGTTGGTCTCAGGGTTTCCACTATGGGGAGTGATACACCCCACTGTGGGGCCAGAACGGGTGCCTACGGGGTTTAGGGAGCTGATCGATTGGGTAGGATAAGGGTACCTTAGCGGTGTAGGAGCAAGCCGGCACCTACGATAGCAGCTAGGTCCAAGCAACTACCAAGTTTGTCATGTGGGTACAGTTAGTGGGAAGGGATCAACCTTTAGTAAATAGAGACTAGTAGATGTGCGGTGTAATTAAATAATGTGGTGTAACTTAGCAAAAGTGCGGTGTAACGAAATACATGTTGGTTGAGTTGGATAGTCCTTTGGGTGCTAGTCTAATGTTGACATTAGTCTTCGAAGTTAGTACTTGGAGGGTTGTTCGCTTAGCCAAGGTGTAGGATTGTGTTATTACATAGGAATGGAATCATCTTGTCCATCCTTTTTATCTACCTTATCTGTGTTACAGCCATATCATGATGCCTATTTTTGTCTTGATCATTTACCTTACCTATTATTTGTTAAAATTACTGGACTCGCCAGACATTATGTCTGACCCGTTTTGTTTCCACCTCTTTTCTTTCCTTCCTCCCTCCCTCGGTTTTGCAAGGAGGGAATACTACAGCTTAGTGCCGATTTCTTTCAGTTGCTTGAAAAGAGTAGATGTATCGCTTTGGACTCTCTCATCTTTATGGCTTTGCTTATGCTCAGTGGGGATTTATGCATTTATGGTATTTAAGTATTTGCTTCTTTATGTACCTTGAAGTTTTTGGAAAAGACAATTGATCCTGTTGTAATGGTTTTTGGAGACTACTTATGTAAGCTTGTTTTGAAGTTATAATGCTATGAAATAAGTTTTATCTTCCGCTGTGTTTTATTTATTTATTCTTGTAATTTATCTGTTCTATACTACTATAACACTTCATGACATTAATGCATTCCCTTTGTGAGTGACATTAATGGCCATGGGGTGTTACACGTGGTATCAGAGCTATGGTTACAAGAACAAATAAAAAGTTTTGAAAAGTGTTTTCAAAACTATTATTTTCATAGAAAGTATTTTCAAAAACTTGTTTTAAAGAAGCTATTTTCAAGGAAAGTTTACTTTAAAGAGCATAATCCCCGCAAGCCATACATCTCTCTTTCGCTTCCCTTGTTTTGAAACTCTTTCTTTTTCTTTTCAGCATGTCTGAAGCATCTGAGATACTAGAGGGTGTTCATGAACCCGGTTGGTTTCATCAATATCTCGAGGCTAGGGCCGCTGCCGCGGGTCCGGCCGACGTTCCTCCTCCTCCCCCAGCTCCAGTCATTCCTCTGCGTGGAGATGCTTTCTCCAAGATATGTAAAGACTTTCGTTCGAAGGGTGGAAAACCTTTTAGTGGGTCTGAAACATTCGTTGAAGCTAAAATTTGGTTGAAAGAAGTGGAGGTTCTGTTTGGCATTTTTGATTTGGACTATTGTAAGAAGGTCCAATTGGCTGCTTGGTTGATGAAGGACGAAGCTTCATTTTGGTGGGAGTTTACTAATGGAGAGCGTGTTGTAGAGACGTGGGCAGATTTTAGGGGAAGGTTTGAGTTGAAATTCCTTTCTCAAGCTGAGGAGAGTATGTAAAATGGAGAGGTTCTTGACATTGAAGCAAAAAAACTTGACCGTGAAGGAGTATGTGACCGAATTTAATAAGTTGGCGAGATTTGGGCTAGAGTTGGTGAATATCCCTCACAAGAAGGCCTTGAGGTTTGCAAAGGGCCTAAATGAACCGCTTCACAGTTTGGCTATGTCCCACATTCCAATAGGGGCTACGTATGATAAGCTTGTTGATATGGCATGCATGCATGAAGAAGAGAAGGGTGTAAGTACTTTTAGGCCGTAAGATAAGAAGGAGGATCCAAAGAAAGCCCAATAACAAAAGAAAGGTGGTAAAGCAAGAGGAAGTGTCACAACTGTGACATACCCGACCAATTGAAGAAAGACTGTAGGAAGAAGAAGAAGTTCGCTTGTTATCATTGTGGTGATCCAGGTCATGCTGTCAAGGACTGTCCTAAGAAGCAAGGGCAGAGGGAAGGTTCTACTTCGGGAGGGCAGGTTCATGCTCTCATGGCTCTGGGGCATGAAGAAGGTAGAAAAATTTCTGTCGAAAGTTTGATTTTCTTGTTTGATCATCCTGTCCGTACTTTATTTGATTCTGGCACATCACATTCGTTTACCTCTACATCATTAGTTGAAATACTGTACTTAAATAATAGTCTCGTTGTGGATCCCATTATAGTCTCAAATCCTATTGGTGGGTCAGCTCATTTATCCATGGTTTGTAGGGATTTGAGATTGTCTATCTTAGGCGTTGGTTTTGAATGTAATGCTTTTGTGCTTGGTTTCATGGGCTATGGGTTGATTCTAGGGATGGATTGGCTAGCCAAACATGGTGCCGTCCTAGATTGTGAACGAAGGGTAGTAAAATTGTTGACTCGTAGTGGAAAGACCCTTGATATTTCTTGTGACTCTAGAGGATCGGTGATGCTTAGTTATCTTGAATCACTTGACGCATCCAATGATGATTTACATTCTGCTCGTATAGTCCGTGAATATGTTGATGTCTTCAATGAGGTGAGGGGTCTACCCCCAAAACATGAGATAGACTTTCTTATTTATCTTGTAGAAAACACAAACCCCGTATCTCTTCCAGTACGCCACATGACTCCTCGTGAGAGGAGGGAACTCAATAAGCAAGTAGGGGAGTTGATTGAGAATGGGTTCATAAGACGTAGTATATCGGAGTGGGGTGCTCCAGTAGTATTTGCCACGAAGGCGGATGGGTCCCTTAGAATTTGTGTGGACTATAGAGATCTTAATAAGCTTACTAAGAAGAATAGGCACCCACTGCCGAGGATTAACGATCTCTTCGATCAGTTAGTTGGCGCCTCAGTGTTTTCGCAGTTGGACTTAGCCACTGGTTTCCATCAGTTAAGAGTGGCTGAGGATATCATAGACAAGACTGCCTTTAGGACTCCGGACGATTTCTGTGAGTGGCTTGTGATGCCCTTTGGTTTGACAAACGCCCCGACATACTTTGTTGACTTGATGAGTAGGGTGTTTAGGGAGTACCTTAATAAATTCGTGGTGGTCTTGGTGGATGACATCTTGATCTTTTCTAAGAACGAGGAAAAGCATGCCCTACATCTTAGGGAAGTGTTGGAGATCCTTCGAGCGCATAATCTTAAATCTAAATTTTCTAAATGTCACTTTTGGAGGAAGGAAGTGCGATTCTTAGGGCACGTTGTTTCCAAAGAAGGGATAGGTGTTGATCCCGCGAAGGTGGTGGCCATCCAAGATTGGAAGGTCCTTAAAAATGCTACCTAGGTGAGTAGTTTCTTGGGGTTGGCTGGCTACTATAGTAAGTTTATTAAGGACTTCGCAATGATATCAGCCCCATTGACACGCTTAACGAAGAAGAACCTAGTTTTCACGTGGGACGTAGATTGTGATGATGCGTTCCAACGTTTAAAAAGAGCTTTGACCACAGCCCCAGTCTTAGTGTTTCCAGATGGGAGTAAGCCATTTACTGTTTATACCGATGCTTATGGGACAGGAATAGGCGCAGTCTTAATGCAAGAGGGGAGGGTAATAGCCTATGGAGGAAGGCAGTTGAGAGTGCATGAGAAAAATTACCCTACACATGACCTAGAGTTGGCCGCTATTGTTTTCGCGCTTAAGTCTTGGTGCCATTATCTTCTTGGCGAGAAATTCGAATTGTTTACAGACCACAAATCGCTAAAATATTTGTTCTCTCAGGAGGACTTGAACTTAAGGCAGCAAAGGTGGATGGAATTCTTAGCGTCCTACGATTTCGAGATATCATATACCCCTGGCAAGGGTAACGTGGTGGCAGACGCCTTAAGTAGGAAAAGATTGTCCTTGAGTCCATTGTTTGTTGAGCGGCAAAGCTTAGAGTTTATCTCTACATTTGACTTTAGACCTTCCGTTGACTTTGTATCCGGTCTGCTAGCATCCTTAGAGGTCAGACCTACACTTTTGGGACGGATTGGTGAGGCACAGCGAGATGACCCACAGTTGGTTGAGTTAGTAGAGAAGCTCATAAGGGGGGAGTCATCGAGCCATCTTAGTAGGTATACCCTAGATGATAAGGGTTGTTTACGTAGGGACGGTAGACTTTGTGTACCATGAGATGAGAACTTGAGGAAGACCATTCTTGATGATGCACATCGTTCGAAGATGACCATTCATCCCGGCGGGGACAAGATGTACATGGACATGAGACGAGTTTACTTTTGGGCCGGTATGAAGAGGGATGTAGTCGAGTTTGTCGGTAGATGTTTGGTGTGCCAATAAGTAAAAGCAGAGCAAAACAAGCCCGGTGGGTTGCTTCACCCATTTGAGGTCCCACAATGGAAGTGGGAGAGTGTCTCGATGGACTTTGTTGATGGGTTACCAAGATCGAGGAAGGGTAATACGGGGATTTGGGTCGTGGTAGATAGACTTACTAAGAGCGCCCATTTCATTCCCGTGAAGAGTAAGAGGACTGCTCCATGGTTAGCCTCCGTATACATTCAAGAGATAGTTCGTTTGCACGGTGTTCCTTCTAGCATAGTGAGCGATCGCGATCCTATCTTTACTAGCAAGTTTTGGAAGAGCTTGCTTAGATAGGTGGAAATAAAGCGTGATGCGACGATTCGACGGGCTCCTACACGCATTCTTGGGTCGGAGATTAAGAAGTTGAGGAATCGATAGGTCAAGCTGGTCAAAGTGCAATGGGGAGATGATGAGAGCGACGCTACTTGGGAGACGGAAGAGAAGATGCATTCATTGTACCCTTTTTCTTTCAAGGGTATATCTTTTAATTTCTCCTTTATCGCTTAGCTTGTACTTGTTCTATCTTTAGTATGTCCTCTTACTAGTATCTTTGACCCTTAGATAGGGTAGTCCTATGGTTGAAACATGTATTTGAGACATGGTATGCATGGAGGATGCAAGTGTTTGCTAGTGGTTGCTCGTGGATGCATATACACACACTTTAGGCACTAGATCGGCTCAGTCACTTTCATATTGCATATTGCATATAAATGGATGTATTTAGTAAAATGAATGTATGTTGAATATGTGTATCATGTGGATGTTGCACTTAAATAAATGGTTGTGCACACATGTAGTAATGATATGTATTGGGTTCTTTGCATACATGATGGATACATGGCACTATCATTATTTGCATTAAGGAGGTCGACTGAATCAGTGGACCGTCTTATTATGCATTAGTATATGGACATATACACACACTATGCATATGTACATGAAAAGCATTAGAAATCTTTTAAGGACAATGGTTGACACTGGTTGATGGTTGAGTAGATGGATGATTGGGTGGTAGGATACGTTCGTCTTGACTTAGAGATTTCGAGGACGAAATCTTTTAAGTAGGGGGGAATGTAACACCCAGTATTTTCTGAGAATATTAAAATAACAAATTAAAGAATAATTTATTTGAAAAAAAGGAATGAGAAAAGAATGATGTTTAGCATTGTTCTAAGGTTTGTAAGCAAAAGACTTAGTAGCTCATTTGGTTAGAACATGTGACTTGCATACAAGAGATACAGAGTTCGATCCCCGCCAGCGCCATATTTTTGTTTTAAGGGAATGGCTAAAAAGTGGCTTAGTGTGAACGCAGTTCAAAAAGTGATTTAGTGTGAAAATGGTTAATTATGAAGAAGTTATTAAGCCATGAAGTTTGTATGCATATGAGAGAAATATATATATATATATATATATAGATATATATAAAAATTAAATAAATAAATATTCAAAAAAAGATCAAAACAACGAATCGGGATGGGGAATAGCCGAACCGCACCATTTTTGGAGTCAACCCGAGCCTTGCTGGGTCGTCTAGAGGTCAATCCAGGGTGTTTGGCTGCCAATCTGTGGCCCGATTCGCCCTAAGGGATGATATGGCATCTGAGTGGTCCAGATCAGTTCTAGGGTTAATCCTAAGGCCTAAATAACTTCCTACACCTATATATACACCCTAAGACCTAACCCTAATTCATAAATATTATCTATGACACCATTATGCTGTCAAATTCTCTCTTAAACCCTAGCTGCCGCCTCTAAATCAAATCTCAAGTGTTCAACTTCAACTCAAAATAAAGATTAGAGCTTTTACAACAATTCAAGAAGACAAATCAGCAACACTGCAACGTTTCTACACCAATTTCAGTGCATAATTCTATTCTTTAACCACGAAAGGTGAGTACGATGATTTTCACAATATAATGGGATTAAAAGTAACATGATGAAGTTGTAAAGAGGATTCATATGGATGTATGTAATTTAAATCTCATCCAAGTCTTCACCTTTTTGATTCGTGTCATCATTTGCCTATGTTTCTATGTAAAGTTCATACCTTTATCAGTTTATTCATGTTGAATCTGTCATTATGCTCTATGCCAGTTTACATGCCCCTTTATTTCATGATGTTGTGTTAATTCTAATTTTCTGTGATATGATTCTCTCTTCTTATCCCTATTCCTTTTATTTTTGGATCTAGGCTACCTTCGAGCCTATGTTAAAAACACGCGCGAATGCAAATACGTGGGAACGATGGGAATATGTGAAATATGGAAAATTGGATATTATTGGATATTTTGGATAATTGGATAATATGTGAAATTGGCATATTTGGGTACGAATTACATGGAATTGATGAAATTGCCTATAATTGTAAATTTGTAATTGAGGCTAATTAATATGTAATTAGTGACAATTTGGAATAGGCAATATTATAAACATGATTATATGTTTAATTGGATATACATGACATGAAAATTGGGTATGGGTGAAAATACGATTATTAATAAACCTTTGACACGAGGTTAGGCGCAACTGTGGCGTAAGACTGCCCGGAACCGCCCGGCAAATCCAGCTGCCACAATTGGACGTCTAATGTGAGAGGTCAAAGGAATGAATTGTAGGCGCAACGGTTAATGACATGAGGTTAGATCTGATTTGTGGCGTAAGACTTCCCGGAACCACCCGGCAAATCCAGTGGCCACAAATCGTTCGGTCTAATGTGGGTGGTCATGCACCGTTCGTCATAAGGAATGAATTAAGGAATACTAACCATAATAAGACATGGGTATGGTTAGAGGGTTAATGGGGTGACATGTAAATTATGACATGTAAATATGGACTTAATCGGTATAAGATAATACATGTAAATTATGACATGTAAGTATGGACTTAACCATAGCATGTGTAAGACATGGACATTTAAATTAAAATGGTTAAGTGAGAGAAAAACCTAGTGGGGACCAAGCATAGGTGGGAGGCTTGTGTTGGATGGGGGGCCCATTTCAACCAGTAACCCATTTGAGTATCTAATTGGGCCCGGTACTAGGCCGGGGTTGGGGCACGCTTACTATACTTGAATGTAAGAGGTCAAAACGTGAATAGCGGTGGCAACACAAGTCCAACGGGTTCATGTGCGTGCATGGATTCAGGCTGGTAGGTAAGACGTTGTTGCATCGTGTAGGTATGGCCGTGCATTTTGTGTTGGTATTGGGGTTGCCACTTTAGGGAGTGATACACCCCACTGTGGGGCCAGCACGGTTGCCTACGGGGTTTAGGGAGCCGATCGAATGGGTAGGGTAAGGGTACCTTAGCGGTGGTAGGAGCAAGCCGGCACCTACGATAGCAGCTTGGTACAAGTAACTACCAAGTTTGTCATGTGGGTACAATTAGTGGGAAGGGATCAACCTTTAGTAAATAGAGACTAGTAGATGTGCGGTGTAATTAAGTAATATGGTGTAACTTAGCAAAAGTGCGGTGTAACGAAATACATGTTGGTTGAGTTGGATAGTCCTTTTGGTACTAGTCTGATGTTGACTTCGGTCTTCGTGGTTAGTACTTGGAGGGTTGTTCTCTTAGCCGAGGTGTAGGACTGTCTTAGTACTTAGGAACGGAATCATCTTGTCCATCCTTTTTATCTACCTTATCTATGTTACAGCCATATCATGATGCCTATTTATGTCTTGATCATTTACCTTACCTATTATTTGTTAAAATTACTGGACTCGCCAGACTTTATGTCTGACCCATTTTGTTTCCACCTCTTTTCTTTCCTTCCCCCCTCCTAGGTTTGCAAGGAGGGAATACTACATCTTAGTGCCGATTTCTTTCAGTTGCTTGAAAAGAGTAGATGTATCGCTTTGGACTCTCTCATTTTTATGGCTTTGCTTATGCTCAATGGTGATTTATGCATTTATGTTATTTAAGTATTTGCTTCTTTATGTACTTTGAAGTTTTTGGAAAATACAATTGATCATGTTGTAATAGTTTTTGGAGACTACTTATGTAAGCTTGTTTTGAAGTTATGAAGCTATGAAATAGGTTTTATCTTTCACTGTGTTTTATTTATTTATTCTTGTAATTTATCTGTTCTATACTACTATAACGCTTCATGACATTAATGCATTCCCTTTGTGAGTGACATTAATGGCCATGGGGTGTTACAAGTAACAAGCATAAACTACCACAAAGCAAGGAAAATAAATTGCTAAAAAAGAAAACATACAACTAACACTAAAGAAAATGCCTACATGATGTGAGAAGGCTGAGCGCTACAGCTGGAACTCGCTCTGTTGCCATGTCCATGCCAGTTTCGTAACTTGGAAGAGATGAAACATGCGCCTGTTGACGCTGCTCACTACAACCTTTCAGAGCTCTGCCTGAATCTGGATAAGGGTTAAAAGCTCAGGATCTTATGGCCTGCTGCGCTCAACTGGAGCTGGAGGTGTTAGAACTGGAGTGGAAGTTGCTGGCAACTGAATGCCCATCCTCCGAAGAGTGGCATGACCAATGGTGGTGGGGCCTTCCAAATCACATTTTCCCTACTAAGATTCACCTCGAAATGTCGGAAGACACAGGTGAGAAGATGACTACAAGTAAAGTAAGTCCTCCTTGTTCTAGATGGAAGCTCAATGAAGTGAATCATTAATGCGTGGGTCAGTTGATGGCTATGCCGCCTATGATAGTGTAAGTGACCTTATGCACTAAAGGATTGATCTGTTTAAGGCTCAGCTTTTTGGAGTAATGTTGTGCTGGATAACGCACAAAACTATGCAGGCAATAGTCATAAATTATCAATGTTCCAAACATCGAAAACACCAATAAAGATACACTCAAAAATCTGAGGGTAGGTTATCTCAATACATCTAAATCCGTTCCGACAGCGTAAATCTCTAAAATCTCGTATAAATCCTGATCGGAAAACTCGATCGCTCCCTTTATCTTCGAACGAATCAAGCGGTTTCCCGCATCCAAGTCAAATGCCAACTAGGCATCCAAGAGACGAATACAATGTGGGTAGCACTTACGCTCAAAGGTCTCGTAGCGCAGGATCGGTGCTAGGCCTATGGCTATGAATAGCACCTCGAGAAGGAAAGGAGAGAAATCATTGAACTTCACTGAATGCCCTTGGTGAGATTTGTTGTTTGTCGTTTCCAAGTAGACAGAAATCTTCCTGTCATTGTGATCCAAACACACTCCCTCTTGAGGTATGATACCAGGGTGGTGCGTAATGATGTTAGAGGCTTGAGGCGGTGCCTTGGAGAAACAGTGAAATCCAGGAGAAAAATTGTAAATATGGAGTGGTAGAGGGGCAAGATATACTATGCAAGAATATGGTGGTGATTGTATGAGAAACAGCGGTTGGAGGCTTGAGTTTGGAGATTGATAAATGGTGGAAATAAGGTTCGGAAGCTGCAAATTGAGGCGGAATAAAGAAAATGATGGCCTTGGGTTTCAGGAAGCGATATATACTGCTTCCCAAGTTCGGGTCGCACCCGATTAGGAAGAGCGGTCGACCGGATAGTAGGAAGGCGGTCGTCCGCTATCCGCTGACTGCTTGCCCAAAACGAGTGCGGTTTGAACCTAGACACAAAAGGTTCGGTTTGAATAAGAAAAATCAAATTAAAAATAAAAATTGTATTGCCTTCCTACCTCCTTCAGTTATCTCGTGCTGACATCCACCGTCCATTGTTTCGAGAAATATTTTCCATAATGCTACTCTTTCGCCTCGAAACACGTGTGACAAACAAACAAATTCGCAAAATTATTCAGTTCGAAATCCATATTAAACTTAATCAAACTTACCTCTTTTCTAGATGATAGGTCAACAATGATTTAAGAAATTGAATACCCCAAGCTGTCAGAATTTTCTTTAGTCAAATCAAGATAAGAATTTTAGAAAATTTTTTGAAATTCAAATTTGTTTATTAGATGAGGGTCTCATACCATAAGTTATTATTATTTCTTTTAAAACCAAATCTTATTTGCATAAAAGTGTATTTTCTAGAAATATAATTTATATCTTCTAAACCCCTTTCCTTTTCAAAACGGTTTAAAAATTAAATTTCTCCAAACTGTAAAACCAATAACTCAAAGGAATATTTTCAAACAAAAGAGTATCTGAATTGCTATAATGAAGTATCGAATGGATATATTTTATTAATGTGCCTCTGGACTAATACAACATGTTAACATGAATTTTTTGTTCAACTCGAAAACCAAGGAAAGGTATCGACTAGAACACCCAAACAAAACCCAAAAAAAGCGGATATCTCATTTATACTAGCTTTTCATCTAGGCATAAGACTCGTGTACACGGGTTTCACAATATGTCATCCTCATTGTAACATCCTATATTTTTAGTAGCCAAATATTTATTTTATTATTTTATTTTAAATATTATATTTGGGATATTAGTGTACTTTTAATATTTATTTCGTTTATTAAAACGAAGTTTTAACGTTAAAATTTTATTTAATTTAAAACGAGCTCGAAATGGTGCAGTAGTTCGTAATATTGAGTTCTGAACTTTAATTGAATATACATAATCCGATATAAGTCGAAACTCTGTGAAACAAGAAACGCTTGAATCTTGTTGATTATAATTTTCCAGCGAAAGGGAAAAATCCAGATTTCATGTTTTAGATTGTTAGTTATGTCCAAATCAAATTTTCAAATAGTCACAATGGAAATCTTTAATAAATGATAACATTTATTTAATAATTTAAAAAGTATTTTAATATAATTTGGATATCGTTTAACTCAGAATGTCTATACTAAGTTGTATAATCCATATTTGTTTATATTTGGACCTATGTGGTATTTCAATTTGGATATTTATGATAAAAATAATTAATTATTATTTAATTGAATTATTTGGGAATTTATTTATATTTATTTGATATTTTATAAGCGTTAAAAAACCATTTTTGCAAACGGTCTCGGTTTTTGATGAAATTAGTTTCATTGAAAACGTAACGCTAAATTTTTGTACAATATTAAATTTCGTGGCAAACCAGTGTCGTATGTGACTTCGGTAGCCAAAATCGCCCCTGTTTTTATTTAATCTTTTTTTATTATTTTGACTATTTTAGACAGGGGTAACTTTAAAGGAATAAACGACTGGCCAAACGAATTCCGATTTTAATGAAACAAATTTCATTGGATCTGTAAGGGAAAAGGACTGGTAGAATTTCAAGGTTTCAAGTTGGTAGGATTTATTTTGTGATTGTGGGAAATTTAAATGCATGATTTTTCACATGTGAATTATAAATGGATTTTTACAAATGACCTCGGAATTTGAAGAAACATGTCCCATCGTGTCCAGAATATTTTTTATGCTAGGATTAGGAGTTTCATCTTGATCGGAGGTCGTATGTATTTGATTCAACACGACACTTCATGCGTAAGTATCATTATAATTAAAATAATATTAAAACACTTATATTTATACCACATTCTCCAACCCAACTTTGCATCAAAACCTAGAGCATTGTCAACGTTTTTTTTGGTTGCCACCTTCAAAAAATAAACGGTAGAAAAGCTTTGACCTCCCCCCCCCCCGTTTTTCTTTAAATCCACCACGCCATCGCAAAAATTTTCAACTACAAGTACCTTCAGCTAGTGGACCTCTTCATTATGAACGGATAAGATTAGATTTGGGACACCGGGTTGGGAGGATCAGGGCTGTAAAGGCATGACGGTCGGGGAGGGTTTACATGTGAAGGGTGGTGCCGAACTGGTCGGGGTCGAAGGATGGAGGCATTCAGGTGTGTGTCCCGATGCTACTGGATGGATGACCGATGGACAGTGGGGGGGAGGGGGGACGACGGTGGAAGGTTAAGGCCAAGAGCATGCAAACAGGAAGGAAGCTATAGTGATTTTGGATAACGAAAAGCCTAGGTTCGAAATTTTAAACATAATCTATTTTTTAAATGTGTAATTAACATAATTAATTATGTTATAGTTATTGAGTGATCATTTATGTTTAAACCAGGAGGTAGGCTGAGAACCATTTAGGCGAGAATTGGCAATAACGCATTTCAGAAATGAGAAGAGAAAGGATCAGCCCGTTTTTCTCCAAAGTGAAGTAATTAAAATTATTATTTAGCTAGGATTAAACCAATCATATTGTAAATTTAATAAAAAATGTGTTGTGTTTAATTGTGATAGGGTTTGTAAATAGAAGCAGAAACAAAAAGAAAAGAACAGTCGACTGGTTTGTTTATAGAGTAATCATTTTAATATTATATTAGTAATATATTTAAGGATTAAAGATAACTATCCCTTAGTTAAATTGTTTATATACTAAATAATAAATTTTGCAGGCATGCGTGTATTATATTTGAATAGAAGAACACAAGAAAGAGAAGCAGAAGTATCGGCCTTTAGTGTTGAATAATCCAAGTAATAAAAATGTAATTATTGTAAATAGGGGACAATTAATTTTAATAAAATCTTGTTTATTGAAACACTTATAACTTTTACCTATAATATAGAACCGACCAAACAAGTTACAATGGAATCATGCTAGCAAGTAGGACTTATGGAACAAATCTAGACGCGATTGGAATCAACTGATATTTCTAGTTAAATTAAACGATGGTTTAATTTAACTAAAATAAGTTGTTTAAACGATGAATCAAATCAAGGTGTGTTAAACTCACTCAGTTCTTCCCACTTATATTTTATATAAGTCGGGTTTTATAATTTGTGTGCTATGGATGCTAATGGTTGATTGTTTGTTAATTATATGTTCATATAATGAATGAAACAATGAAATTAAATGTTGTTTAATTTCAATGAAAAATCAAATCGTTATTTTAATGATTGGACCCAACTGAGGTAACTTACCTTGTTGGTCTTGTTTGTAAAATAAACATGTTAAATTTCATGAATTGTTTGTTGTGTCAAATAAATTGGTTGATGTTAAATAGTCATTATTTACTGTATAAAAATAATTAGTTAAATTGAATTGAATGAGTTTATTTGAGATTACCTATTTGGATGCGGGGAAAAACAGTTTGGAGGAATCCAACTGGATTCTTCAAATATATTAGATATTATTTATTCTCATATGATTATTATATGAACTATTTTGATTGGATGATTGATTTGATCATTGATACTTGACTGAAAATTCAACGTTTGTTTTATTTTAACCAAGGGGAAATATTGGTTGAGTAAATGGCAGTATATGGACTATAAATCAATCTTTTATAAATATCAATTTACTATCAGGTGAATTGATGAAAGAAAGTTATAAATTTATTTTATAACTAGAAATAGATTTTGAAATCTATTTTATATAAATTATTTTGAATAAGAGTTATTTAATGAAAATAAATATTTATTATTTATTATTTAAGTTCATAGATAATTATTAAATGATTTTAAAAAGAAAGACAGATGTTAATTAGATTTATAAGCAAGAGAGTAGAAAATTAACCTAGCGGTTAAGAGTTGGATAATTGTTTATAAGAAACAATTAAAAGGAATTAGTTAAATTAATTATATTATTAATTAAATTTAATGGAGATGTGACACCCCATGTCCGTTAATGTCACTCGTTAAGAGAATGCATTAAGTTTCGTGAAGTGTTATAAGTAAATAAAAATAGAAACATTACAAGACAGATATAAAATAACAACGGAATTTAAAACTCCTATTAAGCAGAAGACACCGTGGTTAAAAACATAGTTACATCACAAGTCTGAAATGCATAAAACCCAGTACATCAATTTAAAACTTCTGTCTTGTACTTAAATCATCAGAGTATAATAATAAAAGAAGCATAATCCCCAAAAGGTAGCCATAGTAGAGAGATATGAAATCAAGCAGTACATCTAAGCAACTCCAAGAAGGATGAAAGCAGAATCCTGATCAAGCTTGAGTATTCCCACCCTAAGAACTTGGGTGGAATGGAAGAGAAAGAAGAGGAAACAAAACAGGTCAGACATAAAGTCTGGCGAGTCCAGTTACTTTTAGCATACAAATAAGTAAAAGTATCACGATAGGCATATAAACCGGAGACCCAGATAACATCACAATAAGGCAGGTATGACAAGGTAAACAGGGTAAACATGATAGAATATATTGCGCTTCTCTAGTACTTTCTCTTTCTCTGCACCAATACTAGTATCATATAAACGAGATGATCCCTAACAAGTATAAGATGGAATACTTAGGCATACTTCTATTGATAGGTTTACCCCCATACAATTAACAGGCAGCCCAACTGAACATACCGGAGTTACCCATAAGGATAATAAAGGGCTCCTAAACATACTAGAGTCTAGATGTACCCTAATTACTACTCCAATCAATCGACTCCCTACTTCGTTGATACCATGTGCAGGCCCCACAATAGGATGTATCACTTCCTAAAGTGGTAACCCTTCGTTTCGGGATGTGCACAACCATATCTACAGGTGGCACGACATCTTAATCCTCCCCTGTCCGGATATATGCACACACATGACACCATTGGAATGCGTCGCCCACACCGCCCTTTCATTTGGATCTCTTACAATCAGCCCAGTAAGCATTCCTCGACTCCGACCTAATTTGGAGTACTCGTTTGATACCTATATATGGGTTACTGACTAAAACGGGTCCCATACACAGGATGATACCAGCTTCCCCCTACGCTTGCATCACCACTACTAGGTTTTCCACAAGTTATGCCATACCAAAGTAAAAAGATTGCATACCATAATAGTGTAAAAAGTTTTCATAAACCCACAGGTTAAATTTGCAGGCCTATAATAAATATTACCCACCGCCCTAAAAGATTTACTTAACCCTCCCACTGATTCAAATATATTTACTTAACCCTACTTAACTTGATATGTTCATATAACCCCCATAGATTTAAACGTTAAGTATTACAGGTTAACAGGTTATCCCATTCACATTGGCTTCTTTTCGAGTTACCAAGTTCCTCTTGCTTATTAATTTCATATATATACAGCTTAATCCATTTAAGTTTATTAATAAACCCACCACATGTTATTCTCTAGATTGTAATCCAAAATCTGTAATCTATTATCCCCGGATTTTAATTAACGAAAGTAATCCACAATTATTCATTGGATGTTTCCATAGTTACAATAACATGTTTTACTTAATATGTAATTAAGTATACTTGTGACATCTGTAACACCCCACTTCCGCCAATGCCACTCTTGCAAGTGCACTGGCTTTGGCGGGGCGTTAAACGAGGTAAACATGCATGCAGATATCACAAGACAGAACATATAAGTAAAAGCAGAGTAAATAAAGCAGCGGGTAAAAACTAACATTTCAAAACCATAGTCAAGTTACATCAAAGTACTGAATCATTATTTTCCCAACAAAACAAAGTCTAGAAAACATAAACTGAAAACTGGAAACAACATAAAGTAACTATCCCCAAAGCAGAATAAAGCCATAGCATGCTCAAGTCCAAACCGTACATGAGCTATCCAGAAAAGCAGCTAAAGATCCGAGCTAGGTACCAGTGTTCCCACCCTGTAAACCTGAGGGGGAAACGGAATAAAAGAGGTGAAAGAAAACGGGTCAGTCAAAAAGACTGGTAAGTCCTACCTACTATAAGTATAAAAACAAATAAAGTTAACTGGACATGTAAAGCAGAGATGAAACATAGGGTGATAACTGGCATGGTGAAAAGTTAACAAGATAGATCAAGTGTGGCATCGCATCTACAAGGTTAAGTTGCACCAAGTGTGTACTAGTAATCCATGTCAAGTATAAACAAGAAATGATCCCTTGGCCCAATCTTGGCCCAATATCACGAGATGACCTAGATCAAGGTCCAACAACACGGTCTAGTCGATCGGCTCCCTAAAAGCCTAGCTCGTCAAGTGTCAGTGTCATACAGCCCAATCACGAAGTGTAGTCAAACTGTGCTAGGTCCACCCTAGGGTGTATCAGGCCCTAGGGTGCCAACCACAGACACAAATCAAGCACGCACAGTCTAAACCTACTGGTGCCCGTGTCTGCTTTTTCAACTCCGGACTATGTGCACGACCATAGTCCGCCTGAACCTACACCGGCGCACCTACTCAGCCGTCGTTTTGGTCGCTTACATGTCAGCCCAATAATCATGCCCCACCCTAGCCTAGTCCCTAGGGTATCATGATACAATCAAGAGGGTTACTGGTGAAAAGGACCACGTAACTAGGGTTTCTAACGGGTTAAACGTGGTTAACCCTACCCAATCAAGTATCAAGTTGGTTAAGTGTACCCAAGGTTCATGACTTAACCCCATCAACCCATCGTATTTAATTGGTTAGGTATTCAAGTGGTCCATGACTTAACCCTATCATGTGGCATTAATTAATTTAATGCACCCAACCTCTCACATTAGACCTTGTTGTGGTTACAAGTTAAGCCGGGCGGGTCCGGGTAGCTTTACACCACAACTTAGTCTAACCCCGGGTTTCAAGCGCGACATGACCAACTACTCACATTGGGTCTTATTGCTTGTAGCCACTAGTTAAGCCGATCGGTTCCGGGTAGATTTATGCTACAAACTCAACCCAACCTCGAGTTGGCCATTCTCATGTTTTCTAGAAGTCATGTCCAAGTTCATGTTCATGTTCCAAGCATAATCACATGTCATATTTCATGTCATCTTTTCAAGTCATGTTTTTATGTCATTTTAGTTTACCCATAACGTAACCCCATTGCATGTAAGTTCGCATAAACGAAAATAGATCTCAAAGAGGGAACTTAGGAGCATGACATAATTAATAAGGTTTGGGCCACAAGTCAAACATGGTGGCATAAGAGGCAAATGTGTTCATGAACTTGCATATTACATTATAGGCCTCAAAACATGCATGATATCAACTTTAGCAAAATAGATGAAACATGGTCATAAATGACATGGGATGATAGCAAGTGATTCGCATATGACATCATATGCAAGTTAACATAGGGTTTATGAGAGTTTCTATGTTGCTTTATGCAACATTTCAAATCAAAGCTCATAGCTTTCTATGCACAAAGTCAAGGTGATAGCTTTACAAACATGCATAGAATAAATCTATGCATAACATGATAGGATCAAAGCTCATAGTTTACTATGCACAAAGTCAAGGTGATAGCTTTATAAACATGCATAGAATAAATCTATGCATAACATGATAGAATCAAAGCACAAATCATACTTAGGCCCAAACTCAAACTTGCAACATGTCATATTTAACTTCATAGTTAGAATCTAAGAGTAGAATAGGGCTTATAATGCTATGAAGACTTATAAAATAAAATAAGATTGAGACGAAGCCACTAGCAACTCTAAAAACCCCAAATGAATACAAGCTCCAAGAAGCTCCTTTGATTTGTATGAAGAAAGATTGAACTTTGGTCTTGAATCAAACTTAGAAACTCTCAAACAAGCTTAGGAACTCTCATATGAATGAAGATGGAGGCTATGACAAGAGGGTGGAGGCCATGATTAAACATTTTGGCATAGTTTAGTTGTTGGAATGATTTATGTTGATTTAGGCTAAGTATTAGGGTCTTTTTATAGATGATTAGGTTAGTTTAGGCCATAGGATTAACCCTAATTCAGATCTGGGCCATCAATTCACGTCACTAGCCTCCAAACATGTCTTGAGGAACAAGTCAGGTGCACCCAGGCCAGACTGGCCGACCACCCAAGTCGACAGGGGTGTCGACTGGGCAGTCGACACAGCCTGGGGTGTGTCGACTCCCAAGTCGACTCCCCAGTCGACTTAGGGAGTGGCGGGATCTTTTCCCGCCCATCCTGCCCAACGGAATTTGAATTCGAATCTGTTTTTAAACTTGAATTTTCTGAAAACTTCTATGGGCCATAACTGGGTCATACGGACTCCGATTTTCGAAAACTCGGACTCTATTTCGCGTATTTTTCCGAGACGAACGCAATGGCATAGCCCGTTTCCCTTGATTCAGATTTTATCATTTAATTCTGCCTTGATTTATGTTATAACTTGTTATTCAAAATACGGGTTGTTACATCCTCCCCACCTTAAAGGATTCCATCCCCGAAATCTCTAAGTTAGGAAGAACGTATCCTACCATCCATCATCCATCTACTCAAAACATCATCCACGTGCAGTCAATATCCTTAACAAATTCTAAATGCTGTATGATTATATGCAAAGGTGTGTGTATGTGTACTTATCTAATGCGAAAATCAGGCGGTTACTGATTCAGTAAACCTCCTCAATGCAAAGTATGTTAGTGAAATGCGTCCATATGTATGCAAATTCCTAACATAATTTAAAATCCCTATATGAGTGCACATAACATTCATCCATATGCAGCATCCACGTGATAGCATAACCAGTTTCATCCATGAATAAGCATAAGCACTCATGCATATGCAATACAAAAGTGTGTGAGCCGATCTTAGTGCCTAATGTGTATCATGCATCCACGAGTATCCACTTGCAAACACTTGCAACCACTTGCAAACATCAAGCATAACATGTTTCAAATACATGTTTCATCCAAAGGGTTTCTACCTAAGGTTCTCATGACAAGGTTAACGAGATAACAAGATAAACAGGATAAACATGGATAGCAAAAAGGAAGATATGCTAAAAAGGAAAAGAGATCGAGAATGTACACTCAAAAAGAAATGGATAAAGCCCACGTATCTTCTCCTCGATTTGCCAAGTTGCATCCTCTTCGGCTTCACTCCACTGAACTTTCACCAATTTGACTTCTCGATTCCTTAGCTTCCTGATCTCCGTTCCTAAGATACGAATCGGGACTCTCCTCATGGTTTCCTCTTTCTCTACCTCCACGTCTTCAAGAATGCTAGGTTCAACCACCTCAGTGGACTCATGTAGGCACTTTCGGAGATGCGAGACATGAAAGACATTATGCACTCCGGCCAACTTCTCGGGCAATTCCAACTTATAAGCCATCTTCCCAATTTTTTCTATGATAGGGAAGGGTCCTACGAACCTTGGAGCCATCTTCCCAACTGCTCCAAAACGAACCACATTACGCAAAGGAGAAACCTTCACGAAAACCATATCTCCAACTTCGAATTCCAAATCTGTCCTTCGCTTGTCAGCATAGGATTTCTGTCTGTCTTGGGCCGCTTTCATCCGTCTTCTCACCAATTCAACTTTCTCGGATGTGTCCCGTATCATATCGGGCCCAAGTATAAGCCTATCCGTTGTCTCCCACCAACAAGATGGTGACCTACATGGCCTCCCATACAAAGCTTCAAATGGTGTCATCCCTATGCTAGCTTGATAGCTATTATTATAAGCAAACTCTACACGAGGGAGGTGGTCTTACCAAGTACCACCAAAGTCAAGAAAACAAAGCCTCAAGCGATCTTCTAGCACTCTATTCACCCTTTCGGTTTGGCCATCCGTCTGGGGGTGATAGGCTGTACTTAGATTCAATCGCATACCCATCGCTTCTTGCAAACTATTCCAGAACTGGCTAGTGAAGATTGGGTCACGATCGCTAACTATGCTAGAAGGAACTCCATGCAATCGCACTATCTCTCGAAGATAAACAGATGCTAGCCATGATGCGGTCCTCTTGCTCTTCACTAGAATGGAATGAGCACTCTTCGTAAGTCTATCAACTATGACCCATATGCTCGTATTCCCTTTCCTTGACCTAGGCAATCCATCCACAAAATCCATAGAAATACTTTCCCACTTCCATTGCGGGACCTCTAATGGATGTAATAGCCCACCGGGTTTCTTCGACTCGGCTTTCACTTGTTGGCACACCATGCACTTTGAAACATACTCTGCCACATCCTTCTTCATTCCAGCCCAAAAGAAAATGCGCTTCATATCCCTATACATCTTATCTCCTCCAGGATGTATAGTCATCTTCGAGTGATGCGCTTCTTCGAGAACTTTATGCACCAAGTCTCCTACTTGTGGAACGCATAGCCTTCCATCACGCCTTAGCCAACCCTTGTCATCAATAGTATATCTAGCAAGGTGACTAGACGTCTCACCACGAGTCAACTTGTCCATGACCTCGACTATCTGCGGGTCTTCCTTCTGCGAAGCCCCAACTTGATCAAGAAGTATAGGTCTAAGCTCAAGGGATGCTAACGAACCCGTCATCGACTCAATAGCTGTTGTGAAATCAAAGGTTGCCAGGAACTCTAGGCTCCTCATCTCAACAAACAAGGGACTCAAAGTCAACCTACTTCTGCTTAATGCATCTGCCACAACATTACCCTTGCCAGGGGTATAAGCTATCTCGAAGTCATAAGAT
Organism: Allium sativum; assembly: GCA_030737875.1. Lineage (NCBI taxonomy): Eukaryota > Viridiplantae > Streptophyta > Magnoliopsida > Asparagales > Amaryllidaceae > Allium > Allium sativum. The sequence goes on along the minus strand of CM060919.1, from coordinate 789,229,430 downwards.
GCCAAGAATTCCATCCACCTTTGCTGCCTTAGATTCAGATCTTTCTGCGAGAAGAGGTACTTGAGCGACTAGTGATCAGTATATAACTCAAACCTTTCACCTAGAAGATAGTGGCGCCAGGATTTGAGTGCAAAGACAATCGCCGCCAACTCCAAATCATGAGTGGGATAGTTCTTCTCATGAACTTTAAGTTGCCTTCCCCCATAACATATCACTCTTCCTTCCTGCATCAGAACAACACCTAAACCCGTGCCACATGCATTGGTGTACACGGTAAACATCTTACCGCGATCGGGTAATGCCAAAACTGGAGCTGTAGTAAGGGCCCTCTTGAGCCTTTGAAAAGCAAGCTCACACTCTAAGTCCCACGCAAAGACTAAGTTCTTCTTCGTCAACTTAGTAAGAGGGGCTGAAATCTTAGCGAAGTCCCTGATGAACTTCCTATAGTAGCCCGCCAGACCGAGAAAGCTTCTTACTTCGGTTGCATTCCTAGGAGTCTTCCAGTCTTGAACTGCAACCACTTTCGCGGGATCCACCGCTATGCCTTGCTTAGAAACTATATGTCCAAGAAACCGAACTTCCCTTCTCCAGAAATGGCATTTGGAGAACTTGGCTTTCAACTGATGAGCTCTAAGCGTATCCATCACTTCCTTGAGATGTCTAGCATGTTCTTCCTCATCCTTTGAGAAGATCAGAATATCATCCACGAAGACAACCACAAACTTGTTAAGGAACTCCCTGAACACCCTACTCATCAAATCTACGAAGTAGGCGGGTGCATTAGTCAAACTGAATGGCATGACAAGCCATTCAAAGAATCCATCTGGAGTCCTAAACGCAGTCTTATTAATACTATCCTCAGCCACTCTAAGCTGATGGAATCCGGTGGCTAGATCGAGTTGAGAGAAAACAGAAGCACCAACAAGCTGGTCAAAGAGATCATCAATCCTCGGTAACGGGTGTCTATTCTTCTTTGTTAGCTTGTTCAACTCTCAATAATCAACACATAGACGAAGCGAACCATCCGCCTTAGTAGCGAATACCACAGGAGCACCCCATTCAGAAATGCTTCGCCTAATAAAATTCTTATCAAGCAACTCCTTGATTTGCTTACTGAGCTCTCTTCTTTCTCGTGGGGCCATGTGCCTAACGGGCAATGAAACTGGCTTGGAATTATCAACAAGATAAATGCGGAAATCTATCTCTCGTTTAGGGGGTAACCCTTTAACCTCTTCAAAAACATCAGGATATTCTCGAACCACCCTTACAGATTGCAGATCATCGATGGACGAGTCAAGAGATTCAAGATAACATAACATTACGGGATCTCTAGGGTTACAAGAAATTTCTAGGGTATTACCGAGGCGAGTCATGAGCCTCACCATCCTATGCTCACAATCGAGAATGGCTCCATAACTGGACAACCAATCCATGCCCAAAATCAACCCGTATCCCGTGAATCCGAGAACATAAGCATTACACGTGAATTCTACGGTCAAGATAGAAATCTTCAAATCCACACAAATCATAGATAGATGGCGGAACCCCCAATTGGATTTGAAACACTAACGGCATCCTCAACTAGATTAGTACTTAGGTGCAAACTTTCAACAATGTCAGCAGAAATAAAGGTATGCGATGCGCCAGAATCAAATAAGGTGCGAACAGGAAAATCAGAAATATAAACAAGGCTTTCTACAGAAATACTACCTCGGTCCTGAACTGGAGCAGTGTTGAGAGCATGCACTTGCCCTCCAGAAGGTCCTGCACGCTGAGTCTGCCCTTGCCCTTGTCCTTGCTTCTTGGGGCAATCCTTGCTAAGGTGTCCAGGCTCTCCACAGTGAAAGCATTCGCCCAACTTCCTCTTCTTCTTTCTGCAATCTTTGGCTATGTGCCCAACAATCCCACAGAAGTGGCATTTTCTCGGGTCCTTTGCCTTGTTGTTGTTGGCCTTATTGCCCTTGTTGTTCTTGTTGTTCTGATTTCTCTGATTTCCTCCCCACTTGGAGTCCGTCTTCTTGGTTTGAGTCTCATTAGTCTTGACTTCTTTCTTGCCATTCTTATCGTCTCCTTGAAGCAATGCCATGTCCACTAGGCCTTCAAAAGTGGCCCCCATGGGTATATGAGACAGGGCTAAACCTTGTAATGGCTCATTCAACCCTCGTGCAAAGTGTAAACCATTCTTCTGGGGAGTATTAACCATGTCCAAACCGAATCGAGCAAGCTGGTTAAACTTATTCACATACTCCCTCACTGTCATGTCCCTTTGCTTCAAAGATATAAACTTCTCCAATTGCAGATTTGCCTCAGCAGATGATAGAAACTTAAGCCCAAACCTCGTCCTAAAGTCGGCCCAAGTCTCTATAGGCCTAGTAGCATTGGTGACCTCCCACCAATAAGCAGCTTCTTCTTTCAACGGCCATGCTGCCAACAGAACTTTTCTACGGTCTTCCACATCAAAGATGGCAAAGAGATCTTCAGTTTCTTTCAACCAATTTCTCGCCTCCACAAAAGTCTCCGTCCCAATAAAATTCTTGCCACCCATTGCCTTAAAGTCTTTGCAAACCTTTGCGAAATCTGCTTGTGTATGCTGAGGAGGAGGAGGAGGAACCTCAGTTACGGTGGGGGTATTTTCTGGGCCCGCATCGTTGGCCCTAGCTTCCAAGTACCTCCGGAACCATCCGGGAATGGTTACTCCCTCGGGAAGGTTAATGTAACACCCCATATGTTGAATAACTTGTTATAATATAAATCAGGGCAGAATTAAATTTTAAGATCTGAATCAGGGGAAACGGGCTACGCCATTGCGTTCATCTCGGAAAAATATGTGAAATAGAGTTCGAGTTTTCGAAAATCGGAGTCCGTATGACCCAGTTAAGGCCCAACGAAGTTTTCAGAAAATTCAAATTTCGAAAAATAGATTTCAAATGCAAAAATGGAGCTAGGCGGGAAAATTCCCGCCAGGCCAAGTTGACATGGGTGTCGACTGTCCACTCGACACCATGCGTCCCGTGTCGACTGCCCAGTCGACACGGGTGTCGACTTGCCTGGTTAGGGCAGACGGCCTGGGTGCTCTGGGTTGGGTCTCTGGGCTGGATTTGATGGTTGCTCCGAAATCTAATGGATCTAAATCATTCTAGGGTTAATCCTATGGCCTAAAACACTTAACTAATCTATAAATACACCCTAAGACTACCCTAATCCATACTAAAAATTGGATACAACATCATCATGCCATCAAAATGCAACTAGAAGGAGCCTCCATCAAATTGTAGAAGAAGATAGATTCTCAAATCAACTTCTAATCAACTCTAGCAACTTAATCTTCTTCATAGGAGTGCTAATCAACAAGTTGTGAGTTTCTATGCCTTTAGCAAGCAATTGCTAAACTAATTATGATAGGATATAATGAGGTTATGGTTATGTATGTGGATCAATGCAAGTTATGTTATCATATGCTATATGTTCATGATGTTAGTTATGCAAGTTTTATGCTATATGTTCATGATGCTAGTTATGCAAGTTGTATGCTATATGTTCATGATGCAAGTTATGCAAGTTTGATGCTATGTGCCCATGAAGCTAGTTATGCAAGTTGGGTGTAATTTATGCTATATGTTCATGATGCTAGTTATGCAAATCACTATGATAAAATTTATCCATTATGACACCATGTAATGCAAGTTTGATGTTTGATTATATGCAAGTTCATATATGACATGTTATGCAAGTTTGGTGTTTGATTATATGCAAGTTCATATATGACATGTTATGCAAGTTTGGTGTTTGATTATATGCAAGTTCATATATGACATGTTATGCAAGTTTGGTGTTTGATTATATGCAAGTAACATGTGCAAGTTTACATCTTTGTATGATATGCATACATATGCAAGTTAACCCCTTTGTATGTCATACATACATATGCAAGTTTACCCCTTTGTATGACAAAAGTAACTTATGCAAGTTACCCTCTTTATGACATATGTGATTCATGCAAGTTTGGGTTGATTATTTATGCTAGTTGGGTTTGATGCTATGGTCATATATGCAAGTTGACACCTTTAAAACCCATGTGATGCTAATGTTATGCTAAGTTGAACCCATTGTATTTGTGATGAATCTTCCCTTTTAAGTATGTCATGTTAGCATATTACGTGGGGAACGATGGGGTTAATATTCATGTTAACAAAATTGTGGTGAAATTGGTATGATGTTGCATACCATGAGTGGATGGACATAATTGAGTCAATTATGTACATCATTAAATTGGAATTAATTAGGGAAAATTAATTCAAAATATGGGGGTGATTAATTAGGTGTAATTAATCGACTAAGACACGAGGTTGGACCCTTTTGTAGCATAAGACTGCCCGGAACCGACCGGCAAATCCAGCGGCTACAAATGATTGGCCCAATGTGAGAGGTCTTAGGCATAAACTAAATACGTGACAAGTGTAAAGACACGAGGTTAGACTCGGTTATGGCGTAAGGCTGCCCGGACCCGACCGGCAAATCCAGCTGCCATAAAAGACAGTCTAATGTGAGAGGTCTTTACAAAGGTTACGTTCTTAATCAATTAAGAAACACTTAACCAGATAAGCATGTAGTGGGGCATGAGGGGTTAAGTGGGTGCCTTGGGTGGCATGTGGAAATCAAGTAAGTGCCTTGGGTGGCATGTGGAAATCTAGGGGGTTGCCTTGGGTGGCAATAGAAAATACGATTAGAATACTTAACCAAGTGGAAACATGTAATTAAACATGATTAAAGGGTTAAGTGGGATACACTAGAAAAGGGGACAAGCTTAGGTGGGTAGCTTGTGGGGGCCCATTTCAACAGGTAACCCATATGTATCTTATTGGGCTCGACCCATGTCGAGGACGGGACACACGTACTGGGCTTGACTATAAGAGGCCAAAACGGGTTAGCGGTGGCAACGCAAGTCCAACGGGTTTTCATATGCGTGTGTGGGCCCGGGCTGGTAGGTAAGACGTTGTTGCATCGTGTAGGTATAAGCCGTGCATCAGTGTTGGTATCGGGTTGCCACTTTGGGGAATGATACACCCCACTGTGGGTCCAGCACGGGTATCTACGGTAGGGAGCCGATCGCTTGGGGAGTAGTGGGTACACCTAGTGGAGATAGGGGCAGGCGGCACCTATGCGGTCAGCTAGGGGTACATGAAACTACTAGGTAAATTTTCCAAGTCCTTGGGTGGGATCAACCTTTAAGTTAGGAATGACTGATGTGGTGCAGTGTAGTAATTACCCTTGGGTGGGTAGATGCGTCTTTACCGATATCTTAGTTCTTCCTATGTCTAGTTGGCTGCTTAGTGTAGTCATTTATCCCCAGTCGTCACCGTACCAAGTTTATATCATACCCTAATTACTTTAATGATTGTATTGTTAAAGTTATAGGGCTCACTCAGGCTTATGTATGATCCCGTTGTTTTTATCTTCCCCCCCCCCTCAGGTCCTCAGGTTGGGCCTAGTTCTAGTGGAGTTTGATCCAGACTGCTTTATCTATCTTGGAGCTTGGACTCTTGATGTAAAGCTCGGTTATCTTTTCTATTATGGCTATTAGTTATGTAGTGGGATTATGTACTTATGTTTTATTAAGATGGATATTTAGTACTTGACTCTTGTTTAGTTGGTTTTGGTATTGTAACCAGACATGTTTATCTTCTGCTGCAATGAAATGATGTTTTAAATTTTCAAGTATTATTTATATCTGTCTTGTTGTAATTTTTCTGTTCTATATTCACTTAAAATACTCCACCGATGCTATGGCATTCCCTTAGTGAGTGTCCGTAGCGGGTGTGGGGTGTTACACGTGGTATCAGAGCTGAAGGTTACCAGAACAGATAAAACTTTTAGAAAAACTGTTTTTCTAAAAACATTTTCGAAGGAGTATTTTCAAAAACATGTCTTTGAGAGGAAAGTTTTTGAAAGAAAAGCATAATCCCCAATAGCCATATCTTTATCTTCCAAATTCTCCGTTTTGAATCTTTCCTTTTTCGTTTCAGCATGGCTGAGGATCTTAACTTTCCGGAGGGTGTAGCGATACCAGTATGGTATAGGAGGTTGATGGAGGCTAGGGCCGCCACTGCGGGTCCAGCAAATGTTCCTCCACCAACAGTAGCACCCGATCTTCCTCCCCCTCCTCCTCCTCGCGCGGATACTTTTGCTAAGACTTGCAAGGAATTTAAGGCTATGGGAGGGAAACCTTTTCAAGGATCAAAAACTTTTGTGCAAGCTAGGGATTGGATTAAGGAGGTGGAAGAGTTGATAGATATCTTTGAGATGGAAGAAGGAAAGAAAGTCAAGTTAGCTGCTTGGTTAATGAAGGGAAAGGCCTCGTTCTGGTGGGAGGTCACTAATGGAGAACGCCTAGTTGACTCTTGGGCGGATTTCAGACAAAGGTTTGTGGCAAAGTTTCTTTCAAGGGCGGAAGAAAATCTGTATATGGAAAGGTTCTTGACTCTAAAGCAAGGAAACCTATCAGTGAAGGAATATGTCAACAAGTTTAATCAATTGGCAAGGTTTGGCACAGACATGGTGAATACACCGGAGAAGAAGGCTTTGAGGTTCGTTAAGGGCTTGAATGAACCGATGCATGGATTGGCTATGACTCACATCCCTATGGGGGCCACCTTTGAGAAGCTAGTAGACATGGCACTCATGCATGAGGAAGAGAAGGGTCCCAATGTTAATAAGGCACCCGAGAAGAAATGAGATCAGAAGAGACCTCAACAGCAACAGCAAAACAAGGGTGGGAAAGGCAACGGTGGCAAGGGAAAGAAGAAGTGCTTCAATTGTGGGACACCAGGCCACCTAAGCAAAGACTGTCAGAAGAAGAAGAAGACAAGCTGCTTCCACTGTGGCGAAGCAGGGCATCTAGTGAAGGATTGCCCTAAGAAGGGGCAAAGGACGGGATCTACCTCAAGGGGACAGGTGCAAGCTCTTATGGCACCAGGTCAGGCAAGGGGGCAAGTTCAGGCTCTCGCGGTTCCACCGATTCAGGAAAGAGGTAGAACTATTTCCGTTGAAAGTCTGGTTTTTCTGTTTGATCATCCTGTCCGTACTTTATTCGACTCTGGCGCATCGCATTCGTTTATCTCATCATCATTAGTTGAGTCACTGCATTTAGACACCAGTCTAGTAGATGATCCCTTGGTTGTTTCAAACCCAATTGGGGGCTCCACTTATTTGTCCATGATATGTTTGGGTTTGAAGATTTCTATACTTAGCGTTGAGTTTAGATGTGATGCTTTTATTTTGGGCTTCACGGGCTATGGGTTAATTTTGGGCATGGACTGGTTATCCAGTAATGGTGCCGTTCTTGATTGCGAAAGGAGAGTTGTTGGGCTCATGACCCGCTTGGGTAACACTCTCGAGATCTCTTGTAATCCCATGGATTCTGTTATGCTAAGTTATCTTGAATCGCTTGACGCTTCGGTCGAGAGTTTGCGATCTGTTAGAGTGGTCCGGGAGTACTCGGATGTGTTTGAGGAGGTGAAGGGCTTACCTCCGAAGCGGGAGATAGACTTCCGAATATATCTGGTGGACAATGCTAAGCCAGTATCTTTGCCAGTGCGCCACATGGCTCCTCGTGAGAGGAGGGAACTCCATAAGCAAGTAGGGGAGTTGCTTGAGAAGGGGTTCATAAGACGAAGTATATCGGAGTGGGGTGCTCCGGTAGTTTTTGCCATGAAGGCGGATGGGTCACTCAGACTTTATGTAGACTATAGAGAACTCAACAAGCTCACAAAGAAGAATAGACACCCATTGCCGAGGATTGACGATCTCTTTGATCAGTTGGTTGGCGCCTCAGTGTTTTCGCAGTTGGACTTAGCCACGGGGTTTCATCAGTTGAGAGTGGCTGAGGATAGTATAGAGAAGGCTGCCTTTAGGACTCCGGATGGTTTCTATGAGTGGCTTGTGATGCCATTTGGTTTGACGAACGCCCCTGCATACTTTGTTGATTTGATGAGTAGGGTGTTCAGGGAGTACCTTAATAAGTTCGTGGTGGTCTTTGTGGATGACATCTTAGTCTTTTCTAAGAGTGAAGAAGAGCATGCCCTACATCTTAGGGAAGTGTTGGAGACTCTTCGAGCGCATAGCCTTAAGGCTAAATTATCTAAATGTTACTTTTGGAGGAAGGAAGTGCGGTTCTTAGGGCACGTGGTCTCCAAAAAAGGGATAGTTGTGGATCCCGCGAAGGTAGTGTCCATCCAAGATTGGAAGGTTCCGAAGAATGCTACCGAGGTGAGGAGTTTCCTGGGGTTGGCTGGCTACTATAGGAAGTTTATCAAGGACTTCGCAAAGATATCAGCCCTATTAACTCGCTTGACGAAGAAGAATCTAGTCTTCATATGGGACGTAGATTGTGATGATGCGTTCCAACGGTTAAAGAGAGCTTTAACCACAGCTCCATCTTAGTGTTGCCAGATGGGAGTAAGCCATTTGTTGTTTATACCGATGCTTGTGGGACAGGACTAGGCGCAGTCTTAATGCAAGAGGGAAGGGTAATAGCCTATGGGGGAAGGCAGTTGAGAAAGCATGAGAAAAATTACCCTACACATGATTTAGAGTTGGCCGCTATTGTTTTTGCGCTTAAGTCTTGGCGCCATTATCTTCTTGGCGAGAGGTTCGAATTGTTCACTGACCACAAATCTTTGAAGTACTTGTTTTCTCAGAAGGATTTGAACTTAAGGCAACAAAGGTGGATGGAGTTCTTAGCATCCTATGATTTCGAGATAGCGTATACCCCTGGCAAGGGTAACGTGGTGGCGGACGCCTTAAGCAGAAAAAGGTTGTCCTTGAGCCCATTGTTCGTGGAACGACGAAGCTTGGAATTTATCTCGATGTTTGATTTCAGACCTTCCGTTGACTTTATACCCGGTTTGCTAGCATCCTTAGAGGTCAGACCTACTCTTTTGGGACGGATTGGCGAGGGACAGCGGGACGACCCACAGTTGGTTGAGTTGGTAGAGAGGCTCATAAGGGGGGAGTCGTCTAGCCATTTGAGTAGGTACACCCTTGACGATAGGGGGTGGTTGCGTAGAGACGGTAGACTTTGTGTACCGCAAGATGAGGGTTTAAGGAAGGCTATACTTGATGATGCACATCGTTCGAAGATGACTATTCATCCCAGTGGGGACAAGATGTACAAAGACATGAAGCGAGTTTTCTTTTGGGCCGGTATGAAGAAAGATGTGGCCGAGTATGTCGCTAGATGTTTGGTGTGCCAACAAGTGAAAGCAGAGCAAAAGAAACCCGGTGGGTTGCTTCACCCATTGGATGTTCCGCAATGGAAGTGGGATAGCGTCTCGATGGATTTTATTGATGGGTTACCAAGATCGAGGAAAGGTAATACAAGAATTTGGGTTGTGGTAGACAGACTTACTAAGAGCGCCCATTTTATACCCGTGAAGAGTAAGAGGACTGCTCCATGGCTAGCTTCAGTTTACCTTCGAGAGATAGTTCGGTTGCATGGTGTACCCTCTAGCATAGTGAGCGATCGAGATCCTATCTTCACTAGCGAGTTCTGGAAGAGTTTGCAAGAGGCGGTAGGGACTCAGTTGTGTTTGAGCACCGCATATCATCCTCAGACGGACGGCCAGACCGAGAGGGTGAATCGTGTTCTAGAAGACCTTTTGAGGCTATGTATCTTAGATTTTGGGGGTACATGGGAAGAGCATCTTCCATTGGTAGAGTTCGCGTATAATAACAGCTTTCAGTCTAGTATTGGTATGGCTCCTTTTGAAGCTCTTTATGGAAGGCCTTGTCGATCACCTACATGTTGGTGGGAATCTACGGATAAGATCTTGCTTGGGCCTGATATGGTTAGAGAGACTTCGGAAAAGATTGATTTGATTCGAAGAAGGATGAAAGCGGCGCAAGACAGACAGAAATCTTACGCGGATAAGAGGAGGACGGATCTTGAGTTTGATGTTGGGGACATGGTCTTTGTTAAAGTATCTCCATTACGGAACGTCGTTCGCTTTGGGTCCGTTGGGAAGTTAGCACCAAGGTTTGTAGGACCGTTTCCTATTAAGGAAAGGATTGGACAGATGGCATATAGGGTGGATTTGCCCGAGAGACTTAGTGGTGTACATGACGTATTCCATGTGTCACATTTGAGGATGTGCCTACATGAGACCGCAGAGGTGGTAGAGCCGAGCTTGCTTAGAGAAGTGGAGGTAGAGCGTGATGCGACGATTCGACGAGCTCCTACTCGCATCCTTGGGTCAGAGATTAGGAAGTTGAGAAACAGAGAGGTTCGACTAGTCAAAGTGCAATGGGGAGATGATGAAAGCAACGCTACTTGGGAGACAGAAGCGAAGATGCGTTCACTGTACCCATTCCTTTTTTAGGGTATGTCTTTTAACTTCTCCTTTATCGTTTGTCTAGTACTTATCTTATCTTTAGTATGTCCTCTCGTTAGTACCTTTGACCTTTAGATAGGGTAAACCTATGGTTGAAACATGTGTTTGAGACATGTTATGCTTGATGGATGCGTGTGGATGCAAGTGTTTGCTAGTGGTTGCTCGTGGATGCATATACACACACTTTAGACACTAGATCGGCTCAGTCACTTCATATTGCATATTGCATATAATTGTGTGTAGGTAGCTATATTAATGGATGTATAATGGTTGCGTTATCATATGGATGATGCATTTTGGTGTATGGTTGTACACACATGTAGAAATAGTATGTGTCGATAGGGTTCTTTCGCATACATATTGGATGCATGGCACTATCATGGTTTGCATTAAGGAGGTCAACTGAATCAGTAGACCGCCTGATTTTGCATTAGACAGGGAACATATACACACACTTTTGCATATGTTCATACAGCATTAGAAACTTTAAGGACAATGGATGTCAGTGTTTGATGGTTTAGTAGATGGTTGTTTGGTTGGTAGGATACGTTCTTCTTGACTTAGAGATTTCGGGGACGAAATCCTTTAAGTAGGGGAGAATGTAACACCCCGTATGTTGAATAACTTGTTATAATATAAATCAGGGCAGAATTAAATTTTAAGATCTGAATCAGGGGAAACGGGCTATGCCATTGCGTTCGTCTCGGAAAATACGCGAAGTAGAGTCCGAGTTTTCGAAAATCGGAGTCCGTATGACCCAGTTAAGGCCCAACGAAGTTTTCAGAAAATTCAAATTTCGAAAAACAGATTTCAAATGCAGAAATGGAGCTAGGCGGGAAAATTCCCGCCAGGCCAAGTCGACATGGGTGTCGACTGCCCAGTCGACACCATGCGTCCCGTGTCGACTGCCCAGTCGACACGGGTGTCGACTTGCCTGGTTAGGGCAGACGGCCTGGGTGCTCTGGGTTGGGTCTCTGGGCTGGATTTGATGGTTGCTCCGAAATCTGATGGCTCTAAATCATTCTAGGGTTAATCCTATGGCCTAAAACACTTAACTAATCTATAAATACACCCTAAGACTACCCTAATCCATACTAAAAATTGGATACAACATCATCATGCCATCAAAATGCAACTAGAAGGAGCCTCCATCAAATTGTAGAAGAAGATAGCTTCTCAAATCAACTTCTAATCAACTCTAGCAACTTAATCTTCTTCATAGGAGTGCTAATCAACAAGTTGTGAGTTTCTATGCCTTTAGCAAGCAATTGCTAAACTAATTATGATAGGATATAATGAGGTTATGGTTATGTATGTGGATCAATGCAAGTTATGTTATCGTATGCTATATGTTCATGATGTTAGTTATGCAAGTTTTATGCTATATGTTCATGATGCTAGTTATGCAAGTTGTATGCTATATGTTCATGATGCAAGTTATGCAAGTTTGATGCTATGTGCCCATGAAGCTAGTTATGCAAGTTGGGTGTAATTTATGCTATATGTTCATGATGCTAGTTATGCAAATCACTATGATAAACATTGATCCATTATGACACCATGTTATGCAAGTTTGGTGTTTGATTATATGCAAGTTCATATATGACATGTTATGCAAGTTTGGTGTTTGATTATATGCAAGTTCATATATGACATGTTATGCAAGTTTGGTGTTTGATTATATGCAAGTTCATATATGACATGTTATGCAAGTTTGGTGTTTGATTATATGCAAGTAACATGTGCAAGTTTACACCTTTGTATGATATGCATACATATGCAAGTTAACCCCTTTGTATGTCATACATACATATGCAAGTTTACCCCTTTGTATGACAAAAGTAACTTATGCAAGTTACCCTCTTTATGACATATGTGATTCATGCAAGTTTGGGTTGATTATTTATGCTAGTTGGGTTTGATGCTATGGTCATATATGCAAGTTGACACCTTTAAAACCCATGTGATGCTAATGTTATGCTAAGTTGAACCCATTGTATTTGTGATGAATCTTCCCTTTTAAGTATGTCATGTTAGCGTATTACGTGGGGAACGATGGGGTTAATATTCATGTTAACAAAATTGTGGTGAAATTGGTATGATGTTGCATACCATGAGTGGATGGACATAATTGAGTCAATTATGTACATCATTAAATTGGAATTAATTAGGGAAAATTAATTCAAAATATGGGGGTGATTAATTAGGTGTAATTAATCGACTAAGACATGAGGTTGGACCCTTTTGTAGCATAAGACTGCCCGGGACCGACCGGCAAATCCAGCGGCTACAAATGATTGGCCCAATGTGAGAGGTCTTAGGCATAAACTAAATACGTGACAAGTGTAAAGACACGAGGTTAGACTCGGTTATGGCGTAAGGCTGCCCGGACCCGACCGGCAAATCCAGCTGCCATAAAAGACAGTCTAATGTGAGAGGTCTTTACAAAGGTTACGTTCTTAATCAATTAAGAAACACTTAACCAGATAAGCATGTAGTGGGGCATGAGGGGTTAAGTGGGTGCCTTGGGTGGCATGTGGAAATCAAGTAAGTGTCTTGGGTGGCATGTGGAAATCTAGTGGGTTGCCTTGGGTGGCAATAGAAAATACGATTAGAATACTTAACCAAGTGGAAACATGTAATTAAACATGATTAAAGGGTTAAGTGGGATACACTAGAAAAGAGGACAAGCTTAGGTGGGTAGCTTGTGGGGGCCCATTTCAACCAGTAACCCATATGTATCTTATTGGGCTCGACCCATGTCGAGGACGGGACACGCGTACTGGGCTTGACTATAAGAGGCCAAAACGGGTTAGCGGTGGCAACGCAAGTCCAACGGGTTTTCATATGCGTGTGTGGGCCCGGGCTGGTAGGTAAGACGTTGTTGCATCGTTTAGGTATAAGCCGTGCATCAGTGTTGGTATCGGGTTGCCACTTTGGGGAATGATACACCCCACTGTGGGACCAGCACGGGTATCTACGGTAGGGAGCCGATCGCTTGGGGAGTAGTGGGTACACCTAGTGGAGATAGGGGCATATGGCACCTATGTGGTCAGCTAGGGGTACACGAAACTACTAGTTAAATTTTCTAAGTCCTTGGGTGGGATCAACCTTTAAGTTAGGAATGACTGGTGTGGTGCAGTGTAGTAATTACCCTTGGGTGGGTAGATGCGTCTTTACCGATATCTTAGTTCTTCCTATGTCTAGTTGGCTGCTTAGTGTAGTCATTTATCCCCAGTCGTCACCGTACCAAGTTTATATCATACCCTAATTACTTTAATGATTGTATTGTTAAAGTTATAGGGCTCACTCAGGCTTATGTCTGACCCCGTTGTTTTTATCTTCCCCCCCCCCTCAGGTCCTCAGGTTGGGCCTAGTTCTAGTGGAGTTTGATCCAGACTGCTTTATCTATCTTGGAGCTTGGACTCTTGATGTAAAGCTCAGTTATCTTTTCTATTATGGCTATTAGTTATGTAGTGGGATTATGTACTTATGTTTTATTAAGATGGATATTTAGTACTTGACTCTTGTTTAGTTGGTTTTGGTATTGTAACCAGACATGTTTATCTTCTGCTGCAATGAAATGATGTTTTAAATTTTCAAGTATTATTTATATCTGTCTTGTTGTAATTTTTCTGTTCTATATTCACTTAAAATACTCCACCGATGCTATGGCATTCCCTTAGTGAGTGTCCGTAGCGGGTGTGGGGTGTTACAGTTAAGATCGGCCATGCTGAATAGGAAAAGATAGATTAAGAACGAGGAAACAAAGGATAGTGCTAATGGCTTTTGGGGAATAGCCTTTTAAAATAAACTAGACTTTTCTTGGAAAATACTTAATTGGTTTTGAAAATAGTTTTCCAAAAAGGTAAGTTTTAAAAACACTTTTGCTCAAATCTTGTAAACCTTATGCTCTGATACCAAATGTAACACCCCACCTCCGCCAATGCCACTCTTGCAAGTGCAATGGCTTTGGAGGGGCGTTAAACGAGGTAAACATGCATGCAGATATCACAAGACAGAACATATAGGTAAAAGCAGAGTAAATAAAGCAGCGGGTAAAAATTAACATTTCAAAAACATAGTCAAGTTACATCAAAGTACTGAATCATTATTTTACCAACAAAACAAATTCTAGAAAACATAAACTGAAAACTGGAAACAACATAAAGTAACTATCCCCAAAGCAGAATAAAGCCATAGCATGCTCAAGTCCAAACCGTACATGAGCTATCCAGAAAAGCAGCTAAAGATCCAAGCTAGGTACCAGTGTTCCTACCCTGTAAACCTGGGGGGGAAACGGAAGAAAAGAGGCGAAAGAAAACGGGTCAGTCAAAAAGACTGGTAAGTCCTACCTACTATTAGTATAAAAACTAATAAAGTTAACTGGACATGTAAAGCAGAGATGAAACATAGGGTGATAACTGGCATGGTGAAAAGTTAACAAGATAGATCAAGTGTGGCATCGCATCTACAAGGTTAAGTTGCACCAAGTGTGTACTAGTAATCCATGTCAAGTATAAACAAGAAATGATCCCTTGGCCCAATCTTGGCCCAATATCACGAGATGACCTAGATTAAGGTCCAACAACACGGTCTAGTCGATCGGCTCCCTAAAAGCCTAACTCGTCAAGTGTCGGTGTCATACGGCCCAATCACGAAGTGTAGTCAAACTGTGCTAGGTCCACCCTAGGGTGTATCAGGACCTAGGGTGCCAACCACGGACACAAATCAAGCACGCACAGTCTAAACCTACTGGTGCCCGTGTCTTTTTTTTCAACTCCGGACTATGTGCACGACCATAGTCCGCCTGAACCTACACCAGCGCACCTACTCAGCCGTCGTTTTGGTCGCTTACATGTCAGCCCAATAATCGTGCCCCACCCTAGCCTAGTACCTTGGGTATCATGATACATTCAAGAGGGTTACTGGTGAAAAGGACCACGTAACTAGGGTTTCTAACGGGTTAAACGTGGTTAACCCTACCCAATCAAGTATCAAGTTGGTTAAGTGTACCCAAGGTTCATGACTTAACCCCATCAACCCATCGTGTTTAATTGGTTAAGTATTCAAGTGGTCCATGACTTAACCCTATCATGTGGCATTAATTAATTTAATGCACCCAACCTCTCACATTAGACCTTGTTGTGGTTACTAGTTAAGCCGGGCGGGTCCGGGTAGGTTTACACCACAACTTAGTCTAACCTCGGGTTTCAAGCGCGACATGACCAACTACTCACATTGGGTCTTATTGCTTGTAGCCACTAGTTAAGCCGGTCGGTTCCGGGTAGATTTATGCTACAAACTCAACCCAACCTCGAGTTGGCCATTCTCATGTTTTCTAGAAGTCATGTCCAAGTTCATGTTCATGTTCCAAGCATAATCACATGTCATATTTCATGTCATCTTTTCAAGTCATGTTTTTATGTCATTTTAGTTTACCCATAACGTAACCCCATCGCATGTAAGTTCGCATAAACGAAAATAGATCTCAAAGAGGGAACTTAGGAGCATGACATAATTAATAAGGTTTGGCCAACAAGTCAAACATGGTGGCATATGAGGCAAATGTGTTCATGAACTTGCATATTACATTATAGGCCTCAAAACATGCATGATATCAACTTTAGCAAAATAGATGAAACATGGTCATAAATGACATGGGATGATAGCAAGTGATTCGCATATGACCTCATATGCAAGTTAACATAGGGTTTATGAGAGTTTCTATGTTGCTTTATGCAACATTTCAAATCAAAGCTCATAGCTTTCTATGCACAAAGTCAAGGTGATAGCTTTACAAACATGCATAGAATAAATCTATGCATAACATGATAGGATCAAAGCTCATAGTTTTCTATGCACAAAGTCAAGGTGATAGCTTTATAAACATGCATAGAATAAATCTATGCATAACATGATAGAATCAAATCACAAATCATACTTAGGCCCAAACTCAAACTTGCAACATGTCATATTTAACTTCATAGTTAGAATCTAAGAGTAGAATAGGGCTTACAATGCTATGAAGACTTATAAAATAAAATAAGATTGAGACGAAGCCACTAGCAACTCTAAAAACCCCAAATGAATACAAGCTCCAAGAAGATCCTTTGATTTGTATGAAGAAAGATTGAACTTTGGCCTTGAATCAAACTTAGAAACTCTCAAACAAGCTTAGGAACTCTCATATGAATGAAGATGGAGGCTATGACAAGAGGGTGGAGGCCATGATTAAACATTTTGGCATAGTTTAGTTGTAGGAATGATTTATGTTGATTTAGGCTAGGTATTAGGGTCTTTTTATAGATGATTAGGTTAGTTTAGGCCATAGGATTAACCCTAATTCAGATCTGGGCCATCAATTCACGTCACTAGCCTCCAAACATGTCCTGAGGAACAAGTCAGGTGCACCCAGGCCAGACTGGCCGACCACCCAAGTCGACAGGGGTGTCGACTGGGCAGTCGACACAGCCTGGGGTGTGTCGACTCCCAAGTCGACTCCCCAGTTGACTTGGGGAGTGGCGGGATCTTTTCCCGCCCATCCTGCCCAACTGAATTTGAATTCGAGTCTGTTTTTAAACTTGAATTTTCTGAAAACTTCTATGGGCCATAACTGGGTCATACGGACTCCGATTTTCGAAAACTCGGACTCTATTTCGCGTATTTTTCCGAGACGAACGCAATGGCATAGCCCGTTTCCGTTGATTCCGATTTTATCATTTAATTCTGCCTTGATTTATGTTATAACTTGTTATTCAAAATACGGGTTGTTACAACATCCCACGTCCGTTAATGTCACTCACTAAGGGAATGCATTAAGTTTTGTGAAGCGCCATAGGTAAATAGACGCAGAATAATTACAGGACAGATATAAATAAGGCAGCAGTGGAAAATTTAAATTTTTATTTCAACCATAAAGTATAATACTGTGGTCCACAATTTCATAAGTCACAAAAACCATTACAATAAAACAACTTCTGTCTTGCATCATCAGAGTACATAAAAATATGAAAAACATAATTTTCCCCAATTAAAAGAGTTAAGCCATAGTAGAGACAAGAACTTGAGCCGTACTTCTGAAGTAGCTCCTAGCAAGATGATATCTGAGTCCTGATTAAGTCTGAGTGTTTCCTCCTTGAGAACTGGGGCGGGGGGGAGGGGGAACGGAAGAAAGAAGGAGAAACAATAGGGTCATACATAAAGTCTGGAAAGTCTAGTTACATTTACCCAATTGATAAATAAAAGCAACATGATAGGCATATAAAGTGGATAAGAGAGAGATCACTACATAAATGGCAGGTGTGACAAGGTAAGCAAGATAAGGTGAATGTGCCTCACTAATGATTACTCTGCACTATTACTAGTATAAATAAATTGAGATGATCCCTTCCACTATAATTTGGTAGACTTAGGGAATACGTCCGAGTGTACCCTAACCACTACCCTAATCGATCGTCTCCCTACCCCGTAGATATCCTGTGCTGGACCCACAGTAGGAGGTATTAGTTTCTAAAGTGGCAACCAATAAGGTGAGCACAACCATACCTACTGGTGTCACGGTCGTCTTATCACCTTCTGCCCGGCTCATGCACACACATGGCTCGGTCGGTTTGCGCCGCCCACACCATCCGTCTCATTTGGATCTCTTATAATCAATCAGTAAGCGTGCTCCTTCTCCGCCAAGTACGGAGTTCTTTACTTGATACCAACTCCGAGTTACTAACTGAAATGGGTCCAATAAAATATAATACAAGCTCTCCCCCTTGTCTTGTATCCCCACTAGGTTTTTCACTGACTATATATACCCTTAGGTGTATTTAATTACATAGCCCTATACCAGTTACGCTTACCCTAAAGGGTGTCTTTAATTACATAACTTTATTACATTATCCACCGGTTATGTATACCACTGTGTGTCTTCAATTACATAACCTTATTGGGTTAAGTTCGTGGGCCTATATATAAATATTACCCACACCCTTCGAATTTACTTAACCCACCCACTACCTATCCAATTTTACTTAGCCCTAACTTAAGTTCATAATCATACAATATTTATGGATTAAATTAGGTTAAGTAGTCCAATTCTTCACCATGTCCATTTATGGTTTTATAATGGGCTAGACCTCCCACATTAGGCCTACAATATGTCGATGCTGGATATGCCGGTCGGGTCCGGGAAGATTTATTCCATAGTTGGTCCTAACCTTGTGTCATAGCTTGATTCGTATTTATGTACTTAGACCTCCCACATATGGTTCAGCATTATTGGCTGCTGGATATGCCGGTCGGGTCCGGGCAGACTTCCGCCACTAATGCAACCTAACCTCGTGTCATAAGTACAATTACAATTCCTAATTGTAATTACTAAACATTTCATTTTTATTCAAATCTACCTATGTCATTATTGGTGATTATTTCTATGTTTCCCTATTTGAATTATATGTCCAATATTACATAAATTATGCCAATTATAAACCCCTTCTCCCCCGTTTCTTAACTAACGTATTCGCACGTATTTTGGTGGCATCTAGGCTATAAAGTAGCCTTGCCACAACAATGAAAAAGGGAATATGACAAAGGTTGATAGTTTTCAACATGTCTTGGCATACACATAAACTTAACATGATAACAAGGTGAGTGGACATGTGATTTTAATCATAACAAGGTGGACATAGAATTGATGAACTTGTGGCAACGACGATGTAAAAGCAACATAATGAGATCTAGTCCACTTATTTACATCTAGCATAATTAGAGTGACATAGCAACATGTTTAGATCTAAAAACGGCTTCACATGTCAAGTTTACAACATATTTAAACTAATCACAATATGACAGGTGAAAGGTGATTTACATAAAAAACTAGACCTAGCCAATGTTACAACTGTCCAATAGATGTACATTCACCATAATATAGTTACAAGTCAAGATCCATATAGACAACATAATAGAATAACCAAATTGTATTAAATATAGGGAATAAGATCTATCATGACATAGTATATGATTTTACACTTGCATAGAATCATACTTTACAACATATCCAAGTCATAGTCTTTCACAATTTACTTTCATTTATCTAAACCTAAAAAACAACTACAAACTAACAACGTTAGGTTTAGAGAATTGATAAAGAACGGATCTAGAATTTCTGAATTTGATTTGCAAAGTATGTTGTTGTAGAAAACGGTTCAGTTCGCACTCCAACAGCATATGGCCTCCACGACTTCCAATGAAGAAAATAAGATACTTGAGCATGTATTTATAGCTGCAGAGCCCTCAGAAACTGGCTGCCACCTCAGCCCTAGGGGTGTCGACATCACTGTGGGTGGGTCGACCCCTAGGTCGACACCCCTTCAGGGGGATCAACCCCTAGGTCGACTCCCCTCTAAGGGGATCGACCCCCTAGAGCGGGAATTTTACCGCTTAGACGAATTTTCAAATTCGAACTGTTCTGGATAGAATTCTGACTCAGCTCTGACTCATCTCTGACTCATGCGTATGTATATAATTTTTCTGTGCCTATACAAACTTAAAACCCTTATAACTTCCTCATACGGTGTCCGTTTTATGCAAACCAAATGTCTATCTTGACCAGAATTTCGAGACGGGCGCAATGGTGCAGTCCGTTTCCTCTAATTCTGAATATTAAATTAATTATTATTTAATTTATTCTCTTTAATGTTATTAAAAATTCGAGGTGTTACATTCTCCCCTACTCAAAGGATTTCGTCCCGAAATCTTTGAGTTGAGAAGAAAGCATATCCTACCATCCATCTACTCATCCACCAAACACTGGCATCCATTGTCCTTAAAGATTTCTAATGCTTATATGAATATATGTGAAGGTGTGTGTATATGTCCCAGCACTAATGAGAAGATCAGTCGGTCTACTGATTCAGTTGACCTCCTTAATGCACACACATCCGTATGCGAATAATCCTGTTGTATCATATAAGTTCTATATGTGTGCACACTCATTCGTCTAAATGCAACATCCATATGCTAATACATGCATTTCCATCGATTAAAGAAAATGCACACACATCCATATGCAATATGAAAGTGATTGAGCCGATCTTAGTGCCTATTGTGTGTGTATGCGTCCACAGGAAACTACTAGCAAACACTTGCATCCATCAAACATAACGTGTTTCAAACACATGTTTACATCCATAGGATAAGATATACTCTATTGATAGAAAGAAGCACTGATAAACTTAGGAAAAAGGAGTGAAGAACATACCCTCGAAAAGAAAAGGGTACGAAGTACGAATCTTTTCTTCGGTCTTCCAAGTCGCATCTTCTGGGCTATCTTCCCATTGAATCTTTAGCAACATGATCTCCTTATTGCGCAGATTTTTAACTTCTGACCCAAGAATACGGTTAGGGACTCGTCTGACTATCGCCTCCCGTTCCACTTTGACTTTTTCCAACATACTCGGCTCAACAACTTTTGCGGTGTCATGTAGGCAATTCCGCAGATGAGAGAAGTGAAAAACATCATGAACACCAGATAGATTTTCTAGGAGCTTTACTCGATAGTCTATTTGGCCATTCCTCTCGGTCATGGGAAATGGTCCCACAAACCTAGGTGCCAACTTCCCTGCTGATCCGAAGCAAACCTTATTCCTTAAAGGCGATACTTTGATAAAAACCAAGTCTCCCACTTTGAATTCGATGTCAGTCCTTCTCTTGTCTGCATAGGACTTCTGCCTGTCTTGAGCTATCTTCATCCGCCATCGAATAAGGTCAATCTTTTCGGACGTTTCCCTAACCATATCTGGTCCAAGTGATAATCTATATGTAGATTCCCAACAACAAGTAAGCGATCTACGGCGTCGCCCGTACAATGCTTCGAAGGGTGCCATGCTGATGCTAGAATGAAAACTGCTACTACAGGCAAACTCTACTAAAGGAAGATGCTCTTCCCAAGTCCCTTCGAAGTCTATAGTATACACAGCCTCAAAAGATCTTCAAGAATTCTGTTCACCCTCTCCGTCTGCCCATCGGTTTGAGGATGATAAGCGGTGCTCAAACACAACTGTGTACCTAATGCTTCTTGCAAGCGCCTCCAAAATTCGTTGGTAAAGATGGGGTCACAATCGCTCACGATGCTGGAAGGTACTCCCTGAAGACGAACTATGTCACAAACATAAATTAATGCCAACCATGATGTCATCCTCTTACTGTTAACTGGAATAAAGTGAGCGCTCTTAGTGAGTCTATCCACTACCACCCAAATACTGGTGTTACCTTTCTTCGATCTAGGCAACCCATCTATGAAATCCATAGAGACGCTCTCCCATTTCCACTGCGGAACCTCCAATGGATGAAGTAATCCATTGGGCTTTTTTTGCTCAGTTTTGACTTGCTAGCAAAATAAACATTGAGAAACAAATTCGGCCACATCTTTCTTCATCCCAGCCCAAAAGAAAACCCTCTTGATGTCCCTGTACATCTTATCACCACCTGGACGAATAGTCATCCTAGAATGGTGGGCTTTTCTAGGACTGCCTTTTTCAAGCTTCCAGTTTGAGGAACACAAAGCCTTCCATCTCATCGCAACCACCCCTTTCCATCTATGGCATATCTACTGAGATGATTAGAAGTCTCCCCTCTTCTGAGCTTATCCATGATGTCTAGAATATGTGGGTCACCTTGTTGCGAAGCTCCTATCTGGTCCATAAGGGTCGGTCGTAATTCCAAGGATGCAAACAAATCAGGCAAAACCTCGATGTAGGGTATAAATTCAAAAGCTGATATGAACTCCATGTTCTTTCTCTCCACAAACAGAGGACTCATGGCCACACTCTGCCTACTTAGTGCATCTGCCACCACTTTACCCTTGCCAGGGGTATAAGCAATCTCAAAATCATATGAAGCTAAGAACTCCATCCACCATTGTTGCCTTAAGTTGAGATTCTTCTGTGAGAATAGATACTTGAAAGATTTATGATCGGTGTATAGCTCGAACTTTTCTCCAAGTAAATAATGACGCCACATCTTTAATACGAATACTATGGCAGCTAGCTCTAGATCATGGATAGGGTGTTCTTCTTATGAACTCTCAACTGTTAATCCCAATAACATATTAATTTCCCTTCTTGCATCAGAATCGCACCAAGCCCTGTACTGCACGCATCAGTGTAAACAGTAAACACTTTACTTCCATCAGGCAAGGTCAAGACTGGGGTTGTTGTCAGAGCCCTCTTCAGTTGCAGGAAAGCAACGTCACAGTCTATCTCCCATGAAAATGCCAAATTCTTCTTTGTCAGCTTTGTGAGAGGGGTGGTATCTTCACGAAGTCCTTAATGAACTTCCTATAATAACCTGCCAACCCAAGAAAGCTTCTCACCTCGGTTGCATTTTTAGGAATCTTGCACTACTACCACCTTTGCGGGATCTATAGCTATCCCTTCTTTGGAGACTACATGCCCCAAGAATCTCACATCTTTTCTCCAAAAATGGCATTTGGAGAACTTTTCCTTAAGCTGATGGCCATAGAGAGTTTTCAAAACTTCTCTCAAATGTTGGGCCTGCTCTTCTTCATTCTTGGGGAAGATCAAAATATCATCAACAAAGACTACGACAAATGTAACACCCCGTATTTTTATAACATGTTAAAACCATAAATCAAGGCAGAATTAAATTTTAAAATAAGAATCAGGGGAAACAGATTGCGCCATTGCGTTCGTCTCGAAATTCTGCTTGGAAACAAGTCCGAGTTTTCGAAAAACGGAGTCCGTATGAGGGAGATATGACCCTCCGAAGTTTCAGGAATTTTCAAAATCGAAAACAGCTCGAAATTCGAAATTCGAATTCAAACGCCAGCGCAGACTGGGCGGGAATTTTCCCGCCCAAGACCAAGTCGACCTAGGGTCGACACTATGGTTGACCTCCCAGGGACCAGGTCGACCCTATGGTCGACCTGGGGGTCGACCTGGTGCCAGAACCCAGTTCTGAGCCTGGGTTCATTCTGATGTATCAGATCACGTTTTCAGTCTAGATTCGTCCGCCTAATCCTATATAAACAGCCTCCTAGCCTCATTCTCTTTACACCATTCTATTCTCTCCTTATGCTTCTTCTGGAATAATTGAAATAAATAAACTAAAATAAAACATGAAGACTGTTCTTGAAGACTACGGCTAGGAATTGCAAATTGGAGATTCAAATCAGGATTAGAGCTTTAAGAAAAGGATCAAAGGCTAGTTCAGCGGCTTTGGGCAACGTCGTGCAAATCCTAGCAAAATTATCACAACGCTATTTGATTATCCTTTCTCCGATCAATGTAAGTCAGTTACTTTTTAGATTTGAATGTCTAGATCTATTTGTGGCATGTAATTCAATGGATATAAGAATATGCCTAATCCTTTCGCTTGAATCGATGCTTGTATATGCCTCTGGATCTGATTCTCGATTATGACGTTGAAACTATTGTTAATAGCCTATGCCTATGCCTATGACTGTGAACATGAGACTATGCCTATGCCTATGACTGAACATAAGACTATGCATATGCCTATGACTGTGAACATAAGACTATTGCCTATGACTATGACAAGGACAATTGTGGCTAATCACCTATGACTCATGACTATGAGATTACTGCCTATGATTATAAGACTATTGTCTATGACTATTGTGTTTAATCGCCCATGATTCATAACTATGAAACCATGACTATGACTATTGAGGTTAATTGCCTATGACTAGTATGGTTAGTTGCTTATGCCCATAACACTATAGTTGTAAATCATGATGTACACCGAATTGGCATTATGTTAGACCAAATCACCTATGCCTATTCCCTAAATTGTGTTGATCTTGTAAATCATGTAGCTTGTCTAGTTTATTCATATTCACTGTTATGTACATCAAACTTATTGGAACAATTATCTTTGTAATTGGTTCGCTTTCGCATGCCTATTCTTTTATGTCAAATTCTCGTGCTTATCCCCTGATCCTTTTGCTAGTTTCATTTCATAAGTACTTAGAAACTTGTGAAATAATGTTATACGTATGACTACGGCAGGGGAATTTGGGCGTAGCTTAATTTATATAATTTGGCATAATAAATATGTTGATATAAATCCGAATTGGCTATAATAGTAAATATTACATGCATATTAGACTTGGGCGTATAATGGTAAATTGTCAATTGGCCATAAACCATGTAGTTGGCATGTGAGTCTAGTTTTGGCATAAATTGTAAAGTAGAATATTAAATCTAGTTCTAACACGAATTGAAAAATTGGATATTTAATCTAAGTTGGGCCAAAAATGTAAATAAGAACATTAAGTCTAGATTAGGCTTAACAACTTATTTGGAACGCCAAATATGTGGCATAGTGATTTTGGGCATAACTATTATGGCAAGTTTGGGAAGGTAGGTTATAGCCTATTCTGATTAATAACTTGAAATTACATGTAATTGTCATGTTTAGCATAACCATGGTTAGTGACACTTAATTTGGTATAATCTTATAAACATGGTTTAGAGGGAAAGTGGGCCATAATAATAAATATTGACAATGTACAATAAAAGAGTAATTATGGCATAAGTAAATTAGTAATAATTTACAAGAAGGATTTGTCCTAAATGAGAAATATGTACATTGTAGAAAATACGAATATGCCTAACCCGAGGTTAGATTGAGTTACGGTATAAGACTGCCCGGAACTGCTCGGCAAATCAAGCAACCGTAACAATACCTATCTAATGTGGGTGGTTAGAGCATTGAGCCCAAAAAGGACCCGAGGTTAGACTGAGTTGCGGTGTAAATCTGCCCGGAACCGACCGGCACATCCAGTGACCGCAACAATATCTGTCTAATGTGAGTGGTTGGTGCTTTAAATGAATAATTTAAAGCTAAGAAACAATTAAGCTAGACAAGTGGGTGAGGTTAAGTAAAATACACTTAGCCAATTTAACATGTTTACTAGACTAGAAGGTGGAGTTAAGTAATCTTAGTACACTTAGCCATCGTGGTGTGCCGAATGAACAAGGTTAAGTTAAAACAGGGAGGGACAATACTTAACCACTAGAACATGTGAATTAAACAGATGTTAGGGTTAAGTTAACTAAGAGAACACTTAACCGCTTTAGCATGTTAGCTAAACAGAAAGGGCAGTGTTAAGTAAAAGGGAACACTTAGCCAATACAAGGTGAAGGGGTGGGGTTAAGTAATAAGAAATACTTAACCAATATAACTTGATTTGTGGTAGGGTTAAGTCAACATGAACTACTGATAACACTTAATCAGTTTATCATGACAAATGAATGGGTTAAGATAACTTGAATTGACTAATGACACTTAACCAATCCAACTTGACGAGAAAGAGAACTAAGTAGTAAACCTTAGTTTAAAAGGACTAAGTTGTAAACCTTAGTTAAAAAAACGACGGTTCAGGACTAAGTAGTAAACCTTAGTTAAGGGAACTAAGTGGTAAACCTTAGTACGACACGAGAAGGAGCGAACGTCCATCTGATCTTAAAGAAGTCGCCAACGAACTGAGGGACGAAGCACGGGGCTTCGAGGGGACGTGAGGGTACTCTTGGTATCCCTCTGTGAGGCTGCAGATGATCCGCCTGGGCTCACAGAGGTTAAGGTCTGCGTTAGAAGAACCAAGGGTATACTTGGTTGCAATATAGGGCAACCTAAAGACTAGGATGGACCAGCGTGATTCGGCGAGACCAGTAGCCCTGCGATAGCGACTCGTCGTCTACCTACCATCTTGAGTCAATCGAGATACGTGAAGCAGAAAGGCGGAGAACTCCAACAGACCATATACTTGCTATCTAGTTATGGGTGCGGATGGCCATAGGTTAGTGCGGCATAGAGGGCCTGCGTATAGTTCTCATTTTTCAAGGTGTGCCTTTCATTAGTTGAGGGAGGGGTCAGGTGGGACCATAGCCACTGGAAAAACAGACCTTAGCATCTACATCGGCAGATGTCTGAAAGCTCCCAACCGAGTTCCGTGTTTCTTGATTTTCCCTGCCACGAGACTCGGGTCGCACATATAGAGGACACGTGCATCTAGATAGCTATAACGATCCACGACACATACGTGGGGAAAGTCTAGGAACATATACCGCCCTAGGTATTATGTCCTAGAGTAGGGGCGTCATTCGATAGGTAGCATAATCCCTAGTTGGAACTAGGTCGCGTAAACCCCAAAATCCGAGAAGCATTAGATAAGTCGCGTAAATCCTAGTTAAATCTAGGAAGCACTCGATAGAAAAACCCTAGGTTAGACTTAGGTAATAAACGACAAATGTAGACTTGAGACAAAACAAAAATTGTGGGAATTGGGATCACGTATCTGGTCTTGTCAGTTTATACGGATTACTAGTCAGGTGGTGCAGGGATATAAAAATTAGAATAACAAGGTAGTGGCGAAGCAGAGAACGTATAGAAGTGCATCCAGTTTATCTTACCTTATCATATCTTGTGCTAACCTTATGATTCCCGTCATCATGGTGTAGTCTTGTATACAGTTAATTCATGCCATGTTGCTTTTACCTGTTCACATGCTGAAATTTACTCAACTTACCAGACTTTATGTCTGACTCTGTTTTCTTTCGCTTTCTTGTCTTCCGTCCCCCCCCCCCCTCCAGGTTCGCAGGGAGGGAATATTACTACTTAGCCCAGTTTTCTTCCAAGCTGAAGGTTAGTCGAAGTTTTGCTTGGATTCTCTTTTCCATTGCTATGGCTGGCTCACGCTACATTGGGGAATATAAATGTATTTTTATGCTTCTTTA
Organism: Allium sativum; assembly: GCA_030737875.1. Lineage (NCBI taxonomy): Eukaryota > Viridiplantae > Streptophyta > Magnoliopsida > Asparagales > Amaryllidaceae > Allium > Allium sativum. The sequence continues at coordinate 789,202,270 of CM060919.1, read as the reverse complement.
TTTTATAAGACAGATATCCTGGCATTGGAAAATAATTGTTGTACAAACTATTTTATCAATAAAGTAAAGTTCTATTTTCCTCTGTTTTAAATTTTTTCTGTCTTGTAATTTATCTGTATCTTTTACCTATAACTCTCCACCGAAGTTAAGGCATTCCCTTTGTGAGTGACCTTAACGGATGTGGGGTGTTACAACAAATTTGTTTAGGAACTCCCGTAACACTCTACTCATCAAATCAACAAAATAGCTAGGTGCATTTGTCAACCCGAAAGGCATAACTAGCCATTCAAAGAAACCGTTCGGAGTTCTGAAAGCAGTTTTATCTATGTTGTCCTCAGCCACCCTCAACTGATGGAACCCCGTAGCCAAGTCGAACTGAGAAAATACCGAGGCACCGACAAGCTGATCAAATAAATCATCAATCCTCGGAAGTGGGTGCCTATTCTTCTTGGTGAGCTTATTCAATTCTCCACAAACGAAGTGAACCATCTGCTTTAGTTGCGAATACTACTGGAGCACCCCATTCAGATATGCTTCGTTTGATAAACCCTTTCTCAAGTAGCTCGACTACTTTCTTACTCGGCTCCCTCCTCTCCCTTGGAGCCATGTGGCGCACTGGTACTGCAACTTGCTTTGCATTATCCACCAGATATATGTGGATCGATCTCGCCCCTTGGAGGTAAACCCCATACCTCATCAAAAACATCGGAATAATCTCGAACCACTGGAACATATTGTAAATCATCTATGGATGCATCTACAGACTCTAGGAGGCTAAGCATAACAGACCCTTAGGGGTCACAAGAAACTTTGAGGGTCTTCCCATGACAAGTCAGGAGTCTAACAACCCTCCTCTCACAGTCCAGAGTGGCCCGTACATGGTAAGCCAATCCATTCCTAGAATCAACCCATAGCCAGTAAACTCGAGCACATACGCGTCGCATTCAAAATCGATGCCTACAACAGATATTTTCAAACCCCGTCAAATCATCGATAAATGAGCCGAACCACCAACGGGGTTTGAAACAACTATGGGATCTACTACCATACTAGTAATTAAGTGCAGAGATTCAACTGCAGAACTAGATATAAACGAGTGTGAAGCACCAGAATCAAAAAGTGTTCTAACTGGATGGTTTGAAAGAGAAACTAAACTTTCTACGAATTTTTTTAACTCTTTCAGGCGCACTGATCGCAAGAGCATGCACATGTCCTCCAGAAGACCCTGCTCTTTGACCTTGTCCCCGCGATCCCTGTTTCTTTGGGCACTCTTTAGAGAAGTAGCCGACCTCTCAGCAATTGAAGCAATTGGCCTTCCTTCTCTTACAATCTTTGATCAAGTGATCCTCCTTCCCAAAATTGTGACATTTTCTCTTATCCTTACCTTTGTCATCTTCTCCTCCTTTCTTCTGCTGCTGCTGCTGTTGTTGCTGTCCCTTCTTGGGCCACACCTTCTTATTCTGCGATGTCCCTTCAGCTTGTGTTTCCTTCTTTTCTCCCGTGTCCTCCTCATGAATTATGGCCATATCAACAGGCTTTTCAAAGGTGGCACCCATAGGAATAATGGACATAGCTAAACGATACAGAGGCTCATTCAGCCCTTTAGCAAACCGCAAAGCCTTTTTGTGCGGTGTATCCACCAACTCTAACCCAAACCTTGCCAACTGCTTGAACTTGTTCACATACTCATTTATCGTCAAATTCCCTTGTTTAAGTTCTAAGAACCTCTCTATCTGTATGCTTCTCTCAGCTTGGGAAAGAAATTTCATTTCGAACCTCTGTCTAAAATCTTCCCAAGTTCCCATCAGACGCCCAGCTTGGGTGATTTCCCACCAAAATGAGGCTTCGTCCTTTAACAGCCAAGTAGCTAACTGAATCTTTCTTCGGTCCCCCACTTCAAAGAATACAAATAAGTCCTTGGTCTCCTTAAGCCAATTCCGAGCTTCTATGAATGTCTTGTTCCCATGGAATGCCCTTCCTCCCATAGCCCGGAAGTCTTTGCATATCTTGGCAAAGTTGTCAGCTCTTGGAGGGGGAGGAGGAGGAATGGCTGATGCAGCTGGGGGAGGAACGTCTCTTTGGCCTTTGACCGGTGCCATGGCCTCCAAATGCCTACGGAACCATCTAGGTATTGTGACGCCCTCTAGGATATTATGGATGTTTTGTTCCCCAGACATGCTGAAAAAGGGAAAAGGAAGAAATTTAGATAAAGGACCAAAGGATACTACATATAGCTTTTTGGGGAATGTTTTTCAAAATAGACTTTACTTTTGAAAGTATTTTCTTTTAGAACCTTTTTGAAAACAATTTCCGAAAACTTTTATCTAATCTGGTAACCTTCAGCTCTGATACCAAGTGCGACTGTAACACCCCACGTCCGTTAATGTCACTTACAAAGAGAATGCATTAATTTTCGTGGTGTATTATAAGCAAACAGAACGGAATATTAAAAGACAGATAAAGTAGTACTTGAAAATGTTTATAACTTTTTGCAGTGGAAACAGAAATAAGTTTGATTACATTTCCAAATACCAAAACCAAGTACATAATATCAGTCTTGTACAAAACCTTCAGAGTACTTAATATTAAAACTGTAATTCCCAATAGAAAATGCCGTAGATAAGATGAATCAAAGCCAAGCAATTCATCTTTAGTAATGACCCGGTATTTTACGCGTATCACTGACACAAATATTAACTAATCATAAGTATGTATTTACAAATACGATTTAAAGTCTAGACTTTGAAATTTCAAAACACGTTAACCTGTGAATAATAGCATTTATAGATGCATATATTACAGCATTTACAAAAAACCCATTTTTACTCATTCATGTATGATAGCATGGATTAGATAGCGTTTGTCTAAATTGATTTATACACATGGTTGAAAATAACACTTAGACATAGCAAGTTTTAGTGCCATTTTATTATATATGTTTTGTTCAGTTTTTTTTAAAAGAATTTTAGAATTTAAGTTTTTACAAATCCTTGATTTAAAAACTCTTAACACTTGAATTAAAAATGCCAAAACCCGTTTTGTTATCAATGCAAGTTCAAAAGCAAGTTTAAGTTTACATTTACATACACTAAAACATGAAAATACCATATCCTTTTGCAAAGCATGTTTCATGAACTAAATTCATGGATGCAACCTACACTAGAAAGAAGCTAGTAGTGAGAATCTAGAGAGATATGTTCACATGGCAAATCATTTTTGGTATCAAATATTTTCAGTTTTTAAATCTTCCTCTTTTCTCACAAGATTTCTGAAAATAACCTTTTCTTTTTGCATTTTCAAAACCATGTTTGTTTTGTCATAAAACATATGCATAAAGATTACAAAATCTTGTACATATATATATATATATATATATATATATAGATTCTTACCTACACTAGACCAATTCAAAAACATGGATTTTCAAATGATTTTCTAGACATATTCTATCACATGTCATGGATTTACTTGTATCAAAGTTTCAGATTTTGCCTAGCCATGGAAGGCAAGTAAAAATACTTTATATTTTGTTGTTAAATCAAAAATGTCATAAGAAGATTTTGGGTTAGAAACCCCATGAAAAAATGAGCATAAATGGTACAAAAAAGGATGCTATAATTTGTGTAAACCAAGAAAGGATTTGTGAAAACATGGATGGTACCATTTGCATTTAAGGTGATGTTTTATGGAAAACCAATAGGAAAAGAGAATGTACATGTGTAGGTGAAGTATGGCTGATATAAGCCATGTGGATATGAGTAGGTGGTGTTTTGATTTGGTAGGGAAAAGATTTTGTTGAGTTGTCTATCATTTGTCACTAGAAAATCTGAAAATTTGATTTTTGTGCATCTTTCAAAAACAGTTTAAATGCACACTTATTTTATTCATTTCTACCAACATTTAAGGACATGAGCACATACATTTTCCACACACAACACAAGCACTTGAATTAGATCAGTAAAGAAGAAAGGGAAGCTAGGGGTTCAAACTTTCCGGTGAGTAAAACTGCTCTTAAATTTTCTGCTTTAAATTTCCTGCAGTTTTGTTGTTTGAACTATGAGTTGAAAGTTGATTTCTTTTGTGTTCTTGTTCAAGTAATATGTCATGTATGGTTTTCTTGTTTGATATGATGAAGGAATCATTTGTTGTTAATATCAAAACTTAAGTACAAAGTGTTAAAGAGGGGTATTACCTGATAGTGTTACCAGACCCTGTATTTTGTTTGAAAACTCTACAATTCTACATAGATCAGTAAACATAGGTTAGGGGATTAAAGAAATGATGCCATACCCTTTTCAAAACCTTTACATAGCCAATCAAGTGTTTACAAATGAAACAAACTTGGCCAAACCTCTCTGGTACTGGAAACAGTTAACAACAGGAAGCTCTCTGTTTCACAAATTCAAAGTGGATTTTCAAACCGCTTAGAAACTTGTTTTGATTATATAAATATTATGATGGAACCAAATGATGATTTTTAGAAGAAAGATCAAGATTTTTTAACAACTTAAAACATGAGAAATCCTTAGATGATCAGAATTTGAAACCGAGGCAATTCCCGATCATCCAGGCGATCAGGGACAGTGCGGTTGGAGGAGATGCTTCAGCTAGGTTCAGGGAGGATGGGAAAAATACAAATTTATTTTTCTAATGAATAGATTTTTCAAACAAAGTGAAAATAGGATTTAAACTTGTGTTTGGGTTCGGTTGTTTTGCGTCGGAACTACACGACATAGGAGGAGCTAGGGGGTGCGGTCATGGGGGGTTCACGGCGTCAGGAGATGGTGGGGGCGTGGCGAGGAGGTGCCGGTGGCGCATGGTCAAGGCGAGGAGGATTGGTGGCTTTCTTGGATGGGTTTCTTTTCTGGAAACAATGGTGGCACGGTAAAAACCAACTGTGTAAGTGGAGGGGTCGATCGAGGTGGTGCAACGTGATCAGGCGAGGTGATGTGACGTGTGTGGCCGGTCGTTGGTGGACGGAAGCGACGATGGTGGCTGTGCATGTGCACGGAGCTGGGTAGGATCAAAATGAAGGGGACACCATGGTTTTAGCGTGATCGGACATGTTTTTATGAGGTTGGTACTTTGGCCTTGGTACTTTGGCAAATAAATGTGGTACTTTGAGAAATCGTGAGAACCGGGGCTGATTTCATGCGCGCACACCACAGTTTTGATGTGGTACTTCGGAAACTTTGGTACTTTAGTTTTTAAATAAGATTTTAAACTTTATTTTAAAAAAAACCAAGTTTTAATTTAATAATAGATTAAAGGAAAAAGGGAAATAAATAAATAATTTTATAAAAATAGAAATATTTATTTAAACCAGCAAGTCAAGAAAAGAAGTGAATCAGGAAAAATGCAGTTTTGTCAACAGTAGGGAAAAAGTGTAGAAAATGGTAGTTCAGATTAAAATTATAAAATTAAAATTTAAAATATAATTAGAGAAGTTTCTAATGAAATACTCAAACTGTAAAGTCAACAAAAAGGAAGTCAATCAAGTGTAGAAGATCAGATATGGTTTTGACAGAAGTCGAGAAGATAGCACAGAAACTGTAATTTTATTTAATTATAAATTTAGTTTATAATTTTTAATTAGGATTTATTTTCTAATGAGATATTTAAAATTTTAAAGAACAAGGTAAAAAGAAATCGTATGCAACACATACGCTAAATTTGTCAGTTTAAACTGTAGTCTGAATTTCCGAATACAAGTAACTGATCAAGTACAGTTCTGTATTTTATAAAATAAAGAACTGTAAATGATATTTTTAATCGTGTTTAGATTGATAAATAAAAAGGGAAACTTTATTGGTATAGAAAGAAGAAGAAGTAGATCAGGTATAAGTGATCAAAAAGGGAAAATTTGACGAAAAATACAAAGTGTAAAAACTGTAAAATAAATTATAAATCATAAATTTAATTCATTTATGAATAATCAGATTAAGGAATTATTATGAGAAATAATTTTCTAAGAAATAATGTAAATATTTATTCTTAAATTTGATGAACAAAATGGGAAGAAAAAACGTGTGCGGCACACACACTGAAACTGTTCAATTTTGAGAGATGATCAAATTTCCCAGATATAAGCAAGATGATCTTGTACTGTTTAGTTTGACTATAATTATATATGTAAATTAGATTATAATCATTTAAAAAGAAAACGTTTCTCTAATCATTTCAAAGAGGCCGAAATAAATATTTCACTTTGAATTGATTATACGCCGCGCGTCAGAGATTGTTAAATTGAAGACGGCGATATACAAGGGCTATTCTGGAATAGTGCCTTCGGTTTGTCCAATCCCAGGACAATTTGTATGGAAGAATGTTTGACAGAGTATTTCCGAAGGGATCACGTACGTTGTTTCCTTCAAATGTACCAGTTGCTGGCACAGAAGGGAAACTTCTTTAGCCGGTCAACCAGAGTATTTTTGTGGAAATCAATTAGTGATTTCCGATGGATTTGACAATGTGGCATTCAATGAAATTAAACAGTGATGATGAAAAGGTAAGTCTAGCCTCAAGCCTCACATCCAGGAAATGACAAAAATCGGGCAGGCAGCATGGCTATGTGAGTCGCTCCCATTATGGTGTATAATCACCTATCTAGAGAAATTTCTTTTGTTTCTTACTCCATCGATTCTGCCCATTCGGGAAACAATGGTTTGAGTCCAACTGTTGGTGATATACATTCGATACACTCAAGAGAAATGAGTGGTCGGTCATGTGTGGGCCGGTTGCAAGACGTTCTTGTTGAACCCAGGTGTATTCGCCTCTAGAGATACATCATCAGAAGGTGGTCCCATACCTTGTCATAGTTGGAAATCCAATTTCCATAAGCGCCAAGTGGTTTTTATTTGTATACTATATAGGAGAATGTGAGATGCAAGCATTCTTCTAGATTCTAAATAATTTGTGAAAACATACACTATGATAATATCTGATTTAAAGTATACAAAGTGTTTTGATCTCATAAGGTAATAACCCGTTCCGTATTCACGGCGTGGTCTTATGAGATATTTTTACTTGTTTTAAAAAATACCTGTCCCCTGACTTACCCGAAGTTTATTTTTCTGTGTTTCCCTTAAACTCTTGGGTATTCATAACACTTGTTATGAATAGACAAGTGAATCAGGATTGGATAAAACTTGAGAAGCTGGATGGGAACTTTCTGTGTGCTGGTCCACTTATCATATCTACTATATAATTAAGTCTGTCAGTTTGGTCATCTATGATATGTATAATTAAAGATGCACTATGAGTGGCTTGTATCACTAGAGATATGATGCTCTGATGTAATATATTCCACTGTGTAATATTATGAAGTATCATCTTTTGTAAAAATTCCGCTGTGAGATTCTGATGTTTTCTATGATTTTATCTTCTATCTATTCTTATTCTTATTAATGCCACGACTTCTGATGTGTTCGAAAGTTGGGTCGTTACAATTAGGGGCGGGCGCGGTTCGGTTCGGTGCGGTTTGAAGCTCAAACCGCTTCCGTACTACATCAAACAGTTGATCAAAAATGCAAACCATTATACTAACCGTTCAAACGGTTCGGTTTCGGCTCGGTGTCGATGTAATACGGTCCGGTTTTGGTTTGATCCGGTTTGAACCCGTATTAAATTCGAAACAAGAAAATTTATACCACTAAGAAACAATGTGCGATTGTGTGACCTTATGTCACCTGAAGGTTAAAACACATAGTATTATTTTTAATTAATATAACTACAACATACGTTGAAAATAGAATATATATCATTAACTAAATTTAGATATGAATTTTTTAATTTTTGTTATTATAACATTGTCGGTGTAGCTATGCGGTTCAGTTCGGTTTAATACGGTTTGGTAAAAGTTCAAACCGCAACCGAACCTTATCGTTGTAAGTCGGTTCTGTTTGGGTTGTTTGCTTTAGAGAGAGAATCCGGTGCGGTTTTCCGCACCGTTTTTACGGTTTGGTCTGGGCGGTTTTCGCATTGCGGTGCGGTTTATGCCCACCCCTAGTTACAGTTGGTATCAGAGCTTAGGTTACTGATTACCTAGGCTTTGGGTGAGTGTGAGAGAGCGTATTTTTGAAAATTTAAAATAAATCAACTTGGATAGTATAGCTAAGTTAGTTATATCCAATCAAGTCTGGAATAATGACCTGTTATATTCACGTGATTAAGATGAGTAGCCGAGGACAAAGAGGTCGAGCTAGAGGGTCTTTCTGCTGGTCGTAATACTGGATCCTAGGATCAAGGAGAAACTGTGGAGGAAGTTGCACCAGTCCAGCAGAATAAAAGCTTTGCAACTATTTGTAAGGAGTATACAACTCTAGGAGGAAAATTTTTCAAAGGGACGAAATCTTTCATTGAAGTTCAAGCATGGTTGAGGTCCTGTGAGAGGATTTTCAAGGGACTAAAATTGAATGATGAGCAGAAACGTCTCTTAGCTTCGTGGCAACTTCAAGAAGCTGCTGCTATTTGGTGGGATGCTCAGACCACGAATATTCCTAAGGAAGATTTCACTTGGGAAAAATTCAAAGAAACTTTCGAAGCACAATTTCTACCTGCTGCAGGAAAGACTAGAACGTATCAGGATTTCATTGATCTCAAGCAAGGGAACATGAAAATATCCGAATATGAGAACAAGTTCAATTCGCTTTCTTGTTTCGGGCCCGAACTGATCAATACCCCACTCAAGAAGAATGAAATGTTTATAGCAAGGTTGAAGTATAGTCTGCAAGTCAAAATGATTAGGCATCTCAAGATTCCATTTGTCGATCTAGTGGATATGGCAGTTCGTTATGAGGCACTAAAGGGAAAGAAGCCAGTTGCAAAATAACAGACAGGAAAACCCAGTGGAGAGAATTCCAACAAAAGAAAATTTAATCCGAATTGGAACAACAAGGGAATACCAAAGATGGGGGAGAAAGCCAAAGAGCGTTATAAAGATATGCAATGCCATAACTGCAAAGAAAAGGGACATATTGCTAGGTTTTGTACAAATCCAGCAACGGAAAAGCCACAACAAACTCAGCAGCTGGAGCAACCTCAACCAAAGGGAACAAGTGATGCTATTCCCTATAAGTTTTCATGCTATAACTGTCATCATCCTGGGCACTTGGTTAAAGACTGTCCACTTATGAAAAAGACGCAACAACCAAAGGTCCATGCATTAATGGATAAGTCATCAAATTCTGAGAATGTGAAAATAGAAGGAGCTTTAGGAGGTACCTTACTCTTTTTAGATTAAAGGAGTTAATTAACCAGGGTCAGCCTCAAGACAAATTAAATATGGTTGGATAAAATTAGAATAATATCCAATCATATTGATACCAGAAATCGGGATAGAATTTGGATTTCCTGAAATTAAGTCTGGACTTAAGTATTCATTGGATATGAACCCAGGGGATGTGAATTGGTTGATGTGTGAAATTAAAACATATTTGAGAGTCCCGAAATGGAGATGACTAATTAAGTGAATGAAGATTTTGGGAAATACTTAACAGAGTTAAGTAAATGGACCGATAAGTTAAGAAGGGAATTTGGACAGATTTTTTTTATGAATAGGAAATTTCTGATGTGTGTCGATAACTCTAATCTTCTATTTACGAATTTCGAGGACGAAATTTTTATAAGGGAGGTAAAATGTAATGACCCGGTATTTTACACGTATCATTGACACAGATATCAACTAATCGTAAGTACGTATTTACAAACAAATTTAAAGTCTAGACTTTGAAATTTAAAAACATGTTAACCTGTGGATAATAGCATTTATAGATGCATATATTACAGCATTTACTAAAAACCCATTTTTACTCATTCATGTATGATAGCATGGATTAGATAGCGTTTGTCTAAATTGATTTTTACACATGTATGAAAATAACACTTAGACATAGCAAGTTTTAATGCCATTTTATTATATATGTTTTGTTTATTATTTTTTAAAGAATTATTGTAACAACCCGTATTTTTATAACGTGTAATAACCATAAATCAAGGCAGAATTAATTTTTAAAATAATAATCAAGGGAAACGGGTTACACCATTGCGTTCGTCTCGAAATTCTGCTTGGAAACGAGTCCAAGTTTTCGAAAATCGACGTCTGTATGACCAAGTTATGACCTTTTGAAGTTTTCGGAAGTTTACAAGTTCAAAAACAGCTCAATTCGAATTCAAAATTCGAAATTCAAACCTCAGAATGGACTGGGCGGGAAATTTCCCGCCCAAGACCAGGTCGACCTAGGGGTCGACTATGTAGTCGACCTACCCAGGACTATGTCGACCATAATGTCGACCTGGGGGTCGACCTGGTGGCCGAGTGCACTTTTGAAGCTGGACTCACTCTGATGTTTCTAGCCTCGTTTCTGTCTACATTCGTTGACCTGACCCTATATATACAGCCCCTCACACTAGTCTCTCTACACAAAATTCTTTCTGACCTTATGCTGCTCTGATTCTGGTTGAAAAGTTAGAGAAAGGGACTACTTCTTCTACGTCGAAACTACGTTGCTGATTTGGGGATTTCTGTTAGGACTTGACTAAGCATATAAAGATTCAACATCGACTCTCTTTTTCTAATTCTCGAACCACGATCTGTAAGCCCCAGTTATTTTTAGATTTAAATTGCAAATGTAATATAAATATGATGTAAATTGAAATTGGACCTATGTATGATGACTGTTTTACATCCATTCTTGTTCATCTTGGATCTTGACTCTTGGATATTACTATGACATTGATTTGGGGCCTATTCATGTTGTAAATCAAAAAGAAAAACCACTCATATTATCATGTTGAATCTTCTATTAGTCACAAGTTTATGACTATAACTTTATGACTATACTATCACCTTATGTCAATCGTTATCATGACTATACTATCACCTTATGACAACTGTTATCTTGACTAGTACCTTATTTTGTTAGATTTGGAATCTTTATGTTTGAGGCCAATATTCCATATGCCAGTAATGTTATAATCCTTTACCTTAAGTCATACCATGCTATGCTAGTAATCACTTTTGCCACCTTATACCCATCCCTTTTTATGTTATTCCCTAATTAGATTTATTTGTATCGATTCGAACTTACGTGCGATGGGAATACGATTTGGGTAGACTAGGTAAAACATATTTGAACATGAACGTTATTATAACTTGAACCTGGATATGGACATGAACTTGACACGATTTGACATGAAACATGACATGAAAACTCGACATAAATTTTGACATGAAAACTTGAAAATGGCCAACTCGAGGTTGGGTTGAGTTTGCAGTGTAAATCTGCCCGGAACCGCCCGGCAAATCCAGTGACTGCAAACAATAGGATCCAATGTGGGTAGTTGGTCATATCGCACGAAAACCCGAGGTTAGACTATGTTGTGGTGTAAATCTTCCCGGAACCGCCCGGCAAATCCAGTGACAACAACAGTTAGTCTGATGTGAGAGGTTGGGGTGCACTAATGAATTAATGCCACATGATAGGGTTAAGTCATGAACCACTTGAATATACTTAACCAACTTGACACGATGATTTGATAGGGTTAAGTCATGAACCGCTTGAACACACTTAACCAACTTGATACATGATCTGGATAGGGTTAAGTCACGAATTTGAATGACAACACTTAACCCATTAGAAACCCTAGTTACGCGGTCCTTTTCAACAGTAACCCACTTGGATGTATCACGATACCCTGGAACTAGGCAGGGTGGGGCACGATAACTGGGCTGATTGTAAGCGACCAGAATGACGGCTGAGTAGGTGCGCCATTGTAGGTTCAGGGGGACTATGGTCGTGCACGTAGTCCGGAGTTGAAAAAGCAGGCATTGGGCACCCGTAGATTTACACTGTGCATGCTTGACTCGTGTCGGTGGTTGGCACCATAAGACTTGATACACCCTATGGTGTACCTAGCATAGGTAACTACATTTCAGGATAGGGCTGTATGACACAGACACATGACGAGCTAGGGCTTGTAGGGAGCCGATCGATTAGTAGATCGTACCGTAGGACCCCGTAATGGGTCATTTCATGATACTGGGCTAAGGGCATAGGTTAGAACACTAGTACAGTTGGTGCAGCGAACCCTGAATATGCGATGCTAGACTTGACTTATCTTGTTATCTTAATTATCCTACCAGTTCTGTTATCATCCTTATGTTTAATTCCAGTTTTCACATATCATGTTACCTTTACTAGTTTGCATACTGAAAGTCACTAGGGCTTACCAGTCTTTATGACTGACCCTTTTTCTTTCGCCCCCCCCCCCAGGTTCTCAGGGAGGAAACACTAGCTCTTAGCTTGGATTTAGCTTGCTTTCTGACAGCTCATGTACGGTTTGGTCTTGGGTTATGCTATGGCTGCTTCTGCTATTTATGGGTAATAATCTACTTTTGGTATCTTAAGTTTATGCTTCTTTATTTGGAACTTGATGTAATGGAATAATTTGTATCTTGGATATATGGTTTTGACTCTTTTCTTGAAAGTAATAAAAAGTTGGTTTTTAATTTATACCGCTGCTTTATTTATGTTCTGCCTTGTGATATCTCTGTGCATGTTTACCTAGATAATACTCCACCAAAACTAGTGCATTCCCTTTGTGAGTGACCCTAGCGGAGGTGGGGTGTTACATTTGGTATCAGAGCAGAAGGTTACCAGGCTGGGCAAAAGTTTAAAAAAAAAACCTTCTGAAACAATTTCCAAAACAATTTATAAAGAAGCATTTTTCAAGAAAAGTTTTATGTTTAAAAAGGCAATTCCCCAAGAAGCCATTAGCACTTTCCTTTGTTTCCTCGTTTGAATCTTTTTCTTTCCGTTTTTCAGCATGGCTGATCTTAACCTTCCTGAGGGAATACCCGTTCCTGGATGGTTCCGAAGGTACTTAGAAGCCAAGGCCAACGACGCGGGCATGATAAACATCCCTCCTCCTCCTCCACCAGTGGTCGCGGTTCCTCCTCCTCTTGGTACCGCGTTTGCCAAAATATGCAAAGACTTTAAAGCAATGGGCGGCAAGAACTTTGTTGGAACTGAAACCTTTGTTGAGGCACGAAACTGTCTAAAGGAGACTGAAGACTTGTTCATTATCATTGATATGGAGGACCATAGGAAAGTTCAGTTGGCAGCATGGTTGTTGAAAGAGGAAGCTGCATTTTGGTGGGAAGTCACCAACGCTACCAGGCCAGTTGAGACTTGGGCAGACTTTAGAGAGTGGCTTGGGCTGAAATTCTTATCGTCAGCAGAAGAGAACCTTCAGATGGAGAGGTTCCTAGCACTCAAGCAAGGGGACATGTTTGTTAGGGAGTACGTGAATAAGTTTAATCAGCTTGCTCGGTTCGGTTTGGATTTGGTCAACACAGCCCAGAAGAAGGCTGTACGCTTTGCTCGAGGATTGAACGAGCCACTACACAACTTGGCCCTAACTCATATACCCATGGGGGCGACCTTTGAAAGCTTGGTGGATATGGCTCTACTTCATGAGGAAGACAAGAATAGCAAGAAGAAGGTTAAGCCTAATGAGACTCAGAATAAGAAAGATGACTTCAAGAGGGGGGCAACAAGAATAACAAGTATAACAAGAGCAACAACAAATCACGTGAGAAAAGGAAGTGCAACTTCTGTGGTATTACTGGACATCTAGCTAAAGACTGTAGAAAGAAGAAGAGGAAGTTGGGTGAATGCTTTCATTGTGGAGATACTAGACACATCAGCAAGGACTGCCCTAAGAAGCAAGGACAGGGGCAAGGGCAGACCCAGCGAGCAGGAACTTCTGGGGGGCAGTTGCATGCTCTCAACACCACTCCAGCTCTAGACCGAGGTAGTAATATTTCCGTAGAAAGCCTTGTTTACATTTCTGACTTTCCTGTTCGAACCTTATTTGACTCTGGTGCATCGCATACTTTTATTTCTTCTGATATTATTGAAAATCTACACCTAAGTACTAGTCTGGTTGAGGATCCCGTTATAGTTTCAAATCCAATTGGGGGATCCGCCCATTTATCTATGATGTGTGTGGATTTGAGGATCTCTATCTTAAGCGTAGAATTCACATGTAATGCTTATGTTCTCGGATTTATGGGATATGGTTTGATCCTAGGTATGGATTGGTTGTCCAATTATGGAGCCATTCTTGATTGTGAACAAAGGGTAGTGAGGCTCATGACTCGCCTTGGTAATACCCTTGAAATTTCTTGTAACCCTAAGGGTTCGGTCATGTTGTGTTATTTTGAATCCCTTGAATCGTCCGACGATATTTGCAATCTGTAAGAGTGGTCCAAGAATATCCATATGTCTTTGATGAAGTGAGGGGGTTACCTCCCAAACGCGAGATAGACTTCCGAATTTATCTTGTTGATAATGCCAAGCCAGTTTCATTGCCCATTAGGCACATGGCCCCGCGAGAAAGAAGAGAGCTCAGTAAACAAATTAACGAGTTGCTTGAGAAGAATTTCATAAGACGAAGCATTTCTGAATGGGGTGCTCCGGTGGTATTCGCTACTAAGGCGGATGGATCGCTTCGTCTGTGCGTAGATTATCGTGAGCTAAACAAGCTGACAAAGAAGAATAGGCACCCACTACCAAGAATCGACGATTTATTTGACCAGCTTGTGGAAGCATCTATTTTCTCTCAACTCGATCTAGCCACAGGATTCCATCATCTTAGAGTGGCTGAGGATAGCATTGACAAAACTGCGTTTAGGACTCCAGATGGGTTCTTCGAATGGCTCGTCATGCCGTTTGGGTTAAAAAATGCACCCGCATACTTTGTGGATTTGATGAGTAGGGTGTTTCGGGAGTTCCTTAACAAGTTTGTGGTAGTTTTCGTGGATGATATCTTGGTCTTCTCAAAAGATGAAGAAGAGCATGCTAGACATCTCAAGGAGGTCATGGAAACACTTAGAGCACACCAGTTAAAGGCTAAGTTCTCCAAATGCCATTTTTGGAGGAAGGAAGTTCGGTTCCTTGGACATGTAGTTTCTAAGCAAGGCATAGCCGTGGACCCCGCAAAGGTAGTTGCGGTACAGGACTGGGAAATTCCTAAGAATGCAACGAAGGTGAGGAGCTTTCTCGGTTTAGCGAGCTACTACAGGAAGTTCATTAAGGACTTTGCTAAGATTTCAGCCCCTCTTACTAAGTTAACAAAGAAGAACCTAGCTTTTGTATGGGACATAGAGTGTGACGTTGCTTTTCAGAGACTCAAGAGAGCCCTCACCACTGCTCCAGTTTTGGCATTACCTGACGGAGGCAAGGTGTTTACGGTGTACACAGATGCGTGCGGCACGGGATTAGGCGCTGTCCTAATGCAAGAAGGAAGAGTAATATGCTACGAGGGCAGACAACTTAAAGTTCATGAGAAAAACTATCCTACGCATGACTTGGAGTTGGCCGCGATTGTTTTTGCACTTAAAGCTTGGCGCCATTATCTTCTATGGGAGAGGTTCGAGCTGTATACCGACCACAAATCGCTTAAGTACCTCTTCTCACAGAAAGACTTGAATCTGAGACAACAACGGTGGATGGAGTTCTTGGCATCATATGACTTCAATATAGCTTATACCCCTGGCAAGGGTAATGTGGTGGCGGACGCGCTAAGTTGAAAAAGGTTGACTTTGATCCCCTTGTTTGTTGAAAGGAAAAGCCTTGAGTTTATAGCAACCTTTGATTTTACACCTGCTGTTGAGTCATTGACTGCTACATTAGCATCTCTTGAGTTAAGACCTACACTTCTAGATCAAGTAGGGACTTCACAGAAGGAAGACCCACAAATAGTCGAAATCATGGATAAGCTGATTAGGGGTGAGACGTCAAGTCACCTCAGTAGGTATGCCATAGATGACAAGGGATGGCTAAGGCGCGATGGAAGACTATGTGTCTCACAAGTGGGAGACTTAGTAAGGAAAGTTCTCGAAGAGGCGCATCACTCGAAGATGACTATACATCCCGGAGGGGATAAGATGTACAGGGATATGAAACGCATTTTCTTTTGGGCTGGAATGAAAAAGGACGTGGCAGAGTTCGTTTCGAAGTGCATGGTGTGCCAACAAGTAAAGGCCGAGTCGAAGAAGCCTGGTGGGCTATTACATCCTTTGGAGGTTCCGCAATGGAAATGGGAGAGTATCTCGATGGATTTCGTGGATGGACTGCCTAGGTCAAGGAAGGGAAATACTAGCATATGGGTCATAGTTGATGGACTCACGAAAAGTGCTCACTTCATTCCGGTGAAAAGCAAGAGGACCGCATCAGGGCTAGCATCTATCTACCTTCGAGAGATAGTACGATTGCATGGAGTGCCTTCTAGTATAGTTAGTGATCGTGACCCGATTTTCACTAGCCAGTTTTGGAATAGTCTTCAAGAAGCAATGGGTACACGACTAAATTTAAGCACGGCCTATCACCCCCAGACGGATGGACAAACCGAAAGGGTAAATAGGGTACTAGAAGATCTCCTAAGGCTATGCATTCTTGACTTTGGTGGTACTTGGGAAGACCATCTTCCTCTCGTGGAGTTTGCATATAACAATAGTTACCAAGCTAGCATCGGAATGGCACTGTTAGAAGCCCTGCATGGAAGACCGTGCAAATCGCCAACTTGTTGGTGGGAGACGACAGACAGACTTATACTTGGGCCTGACATGATAAGGGACACTTCTGAGAAGATTGAGTTGATACGAAGATGGATGAAAACGGCCCAAGATAGACAGAAATCTTATGCGGACCAGAGAAGGACAGACCTAGAGTTCGAAGTCGGAGATATGGTCTTTATAAAAGTTTCTCCGTTACGCAATGTAGTTCGTTTCGGAGCAGTTGGAAAGCTAGCACCAAGATTCGTAGGACCGTTCCCTATCACTGAGAGGATTGGACGGATGGCCTATAAGGTAGACTTACCCGAGAAGTTATCTGGAGTACACAATGTCTTTCACGTCTTGCATCTCTGAAAGTGCTTGCATGAGTCAGCCGAAGTGGTTGAGCCAAGCATCCTTGAAGACGTAGAAGTGGAAAAAGAAGCAACATTGAGGCGAGTTCTGATTCGTATCTTAGGAACGGAGATTAAGAAGTTAAGGAATCGAGAAGTCAAGCAGTTAAAGTGCAGTGGAGTGAAGCCGAAGAAGAAGCAACTTGGGAAACCGAAGAGAAGATACGCGCGCTTTACCCATTTCTTTTTGAGGGTATATTCTCGATCTCTTTTTCCTATAAACTTGAAAACCTTTTCGTATCATGCTTCTACTATCTACGTTTGTCTTGTTATCTTCTCGATCTTATCTTGAGAACCTTAGGTAGAACCATATGGATGTAAACATGTGATTGAAACATGTTATGGTTGATGTTTGCAAATGGTTGCAAGTGATTGCTAGTGGATGCATGACACACATTAGGCACTAGATCGGCTCAGTCATATTTTCATGTTGCATATGCATGAGTGCTTATACTTGTACATGGATGGAACTTGTTATGTTATCACTTGGATGTTGCATATGAATGAATGTTTGCGCACTCATTTAGAGATTATAAACTATGTTAGGAATTTGCATACATGTTGGATTCATTACACTAACATATTTTGCATTAAGGAGGTTTACTGAATCAGTAACCGCCTGATCTTTTGCATTAGATAAGTACATATACACACACTTTCTGTGTATGTTCATACAACACTAGAAATCTTTTAAGGACAATGGTTGCCTGTGGATGATGCTTTGAGTAGATGGATGATGGATGGTAGGACACATCCTCCCTAACTTAGAGATTTCGGGGACGAAATCCTTTAAGGAGGGGAGAATGTAACAACCCATATTTTTATAATGTGTAATAACCATAAATCAAGGCAGAATTAATTTTAAAATAAGAATCAAGGGAAACGGTTACGCCATTACGTTCATCTCGAAATTCTGCTTGGAAACGAGTCCAATTTTTCGAAAATCGGAGTCCGTATGACCAAGTTATGACCTTTTGAAGTTTTCGGAAGTTTTCAAGTTCAAAAACAGCTCAATTCGAATTCAAAATTCGAAATTCAAACCTCAGAATGGACTGGGCGGGAAATTTCCCGCCCAGGACCAGGTCGACCTGGGGGTCGACTATGTAGTCGACCTACCCAGGACCAAGTCGACCATAGTATCGATCTGGGGGTCGACCTGGTGGCCGAATCCACTTTTGAAGCTGGATTCACTCTGATGTTTATTGCCTCGTTTCTGTCTACATTCGTTGACCTGACCCTATACATACAGCCCCTCACGCTAGTCACTCTACACAAAATTCTTTCTGGCCTTATGCTGCTCTGATTCTGGTTGAAAAGTTAGAGAAAGGGACTACTTCTTCTACGTCGAAACTACGTTGCTGATTTGGGGATTTCTGTTAGGACTTGACTAAGCATATAAAGATTCAACATCGACTCTCTTTTTCTAATTCTCGAACCACGATCTGTAAGCCCTAGTTATTTTTAGATTTAAACTGCAAATGTAATATAAATATGATGTAAATTGAAATTGGACCTATGTATGATGACTGTTTTACATCCATTCTTGTTCATCTTGGGTCTTGACTCTTAGATATTACTATGACATTGATTTGGGGCCTATTCATGTTGTAAACCAAAAAGAAAAACCCCCCATATTATAATGTTGAATTTGCTATTAGTCACAAGTTTATGACTATCACTTTATGACAATAGCTACCATGACTATACTATCACCTTATGTCAATCGTTATCATGACTACACTATCACCTTATTACAACTGTTATCTTGACTAGTACCTTATTTTGTTAGATTTGGAATCTTTATGTTTGAGGCCAATATTCGATATGCCAGTAATGTTATAATCCTTTATCTTAAGTCATACCATGCTATGCTAGTAATCACTTTTGCCACCTTATACCCATCCCTTTTTATGTTATTCCCTAATTAGATTTATTTGTATCGATTCGAACTTACGTGCGATGGGAATACGATTTGGGTAGACTAGGTAAAACATGAATTGACTTTGAACATGAACGTTATTATAACTTGAACCTTGATATGGACATGAACTTGACACGATTTGACATGAAACATGACATGAAAACTCGACATGAATTTTGACATGAAAACTTGAACGTGGGCATGACAATTAGATGAACTTCAAAATGGACAACTCGAGGTTGGGTTGAGTTTGCAGTGTAAATCTGCCTGGAACCGCCCGGCAAATCCAATTACTGCAAACAATAGGATCCAATGTGGGTAGTTGGTCATATCGCACGAAAAACCCGAGGTTAGACTATGTTGTGGTGTAAATCTTCCCGGAACCGCCCGAAAAATCCAGTGACCACAACAGTTAGTCTAATGTGAGAGGTTGGGGTGCACTAACGAATTCTTGCCACATGATAGGGTTAAGTCATGAACCACTTGAATATACTTAACCAACTTGACACGATGATTTGATAGGGTTAAGTCATGAACCGCTTGAACACACTTAACCAACTTGATACATGATCTGGATAGGGTTAAGTCACGAATTTGAATGACAACACTTAACCCATTAGAGACCCTAGTTACGTGGTCCTTTTCAGCAGTTTCCCACTTGGATGTATCACGATACCCTGGAACTAGGCAGGGTGGGGCACGATTACTGGGCTGATTGTAAGCGACCAGAACGACGGCTGAGTAGGTGCGCCATTGTAGGTTCAGGCGGACTATGGTCGTGCACGTAGTCTGGAGTTGAAACAGTAGGCATTGGGCACCCGTACATTTACACTGTGCGTGTTTGATTCGTGTCGTTGGTTGTCACCATAGGACTTGATACACCCTATGGTGGACCTAGCACAGGTAACTACATTTCAGGATAGGGCCGTATGACACAGACACATGACGAGCTAGGACTTGTAGGGAGCCGATCGATTAGTAGATCGTACCGTAGGACCCTGTAATGGATCACTTCATGATACTGGGCTAAGGGATCATTTCATGATTAATACTTGACATGGGTTAGAACACTAGTACAGTTGGTGCAGCGAACCCTGAATATGTGATGCTAGACTTGACTTATCTTGTTATCTTAATTATCCTACCAGTTCTGTAATCATCCTTATGTTTAATTCCGGTTTTCACATATCATGTTACCTTTACTAGTTTTCATGCTGAAAGTCACTAGGGCTTACTAGTCTTTATGACTGACCCTTTTTCTTTCGCCTCCTTTTCTTTCGTCCCCCCCCCCCCCCCCCCCCCAGGTTCTTAGGGAGGAAACACTAGCTCTTAGCTTGGATTTAGCTTGCTTTCTGACAGCTCATGTACGGTTTGGTCTTGGGCTATGCTATGGCTGCTTCTGCTATTTATGGGGAATAATCTACTTCTGTTATCTTAAGTTTATGCTTCTTTATTTGGAACTTGATGTAATGGAATAATTTGTATCTTGGATATATGGTTTTGACTCTTTTCTTGAAAGTAATAAAAAGTTGGTTTTTAATTTCTACCGTTGCTTTATTTATGTTCTGCCTTGTGATATCTCTGTGCATGTTTACCTAGATAATACTCCACCAAAACTAGTGCATTCCCTTTGTGAGTGACCCTAGCGGAGGTGGGGTGTTACAATTTTAGAATTTAAGTTTTTGCAAATCCTTGATTTAAAAACTCTTAACACTTGAATTAAAATATGCTAAAACCCATTTTGTTGTCAATGCAAGTTCAAAAGCAAGTTTAAGTTTACATTTACATACACTAAAACATGAAAATACCATTTCCTTTTGCAAAGCATGTTTCATGAACAAAATTCAAGGATGCAACCTACACTAGAAAGAAGCTAGTACTGAGAATCTAGAGAGATATGTTCACATGGAAAATCTTTTTTGGTATCAAATATTTTCAGTTTTCAAATCTTCCTCTTTTCTCACAAGATTTCTGAAAATAACCTTTTCTTTTTGCATTTTCAAAACCATGTTTGTTTTGTGATAAAACATATGCATAAAGATTACAAAATCTTGTGTGTATGTATATATATATATGTGTGTGTGTGTGTGTAGAATCTTACGTACACTAGACCAATTCAAAAACATGGATTTTCTAAAGATTTTCTAGACATATTCTATCACAAGTCATGGATTTACTTGTACCAAACTTTCAGATTTTGCCAAGCTTTGGAAGTCAAGTAAAAATACTTTATATTTTGTTGTTACATAAAAATGTCATAAGAAGATTTTGGGTTAGAAACCCCATGAAAAACTGAGCATAAATGGTACACGAAAGGATGCTATAATTTGTGTAAACCAAGAAAGGATTTGTGAAAACATGGATGGTACCATTTGCATTTAAGGTGATGTTTTATAAAAAAACCAATAGGAAAAGAGAATGTACATGTGTAGGTGAAGTATAGCTGATATAAGCCATGTGCATATGAGTAGGTGGTGTTTTGATTTGGTAGGGAAAATATTTTGTTGAGTTGTCTATCATTTGTCACTAGAAAATTTGAAAATTTGATTTTTGTGCATCTTTCAAAAACAATTTAAATGCACACTTATTTTATTCATTTCTACCACTATATAAGGACATGAGCACATACATTTTCCACACACAACACAAGCACTTGAATTAGATCAGTAAAGAAGAAAGGGAAGTTAGGGTTTCAAACTTTCTGGTGAGTAAAACTGCTCTTAAATTTTCTGTTTTAAATTTCCTGCGGTTTTGTTGTTTGAACTACGAGTTGAACTTGGATTTATTTTGTATTCTTTTTTTTTGAAAGAAAAATGTGTGATCTTCTGAAAAGAAGAGAGCACACATATATATTTATATATAAGTAAAATAGAGGTTACAGAAAACGAGTACCAGCCTAGAAAAAAATAAAAAATAACAACACGAGCCAAAACTAGACACTCCGTACCCAAAAACAAAAACACAAGAGAAAAGACTATCTCTCCACAACAGAAACAAAAGACTCCAAAGCAAAATCCCTCTTCAAACCAAATCTGCATGCTAAACAGCTCCTCTGCAAAACTCTATAGACCTCAGCCTGCGATCTTCTTCGAACAGATCCAAACGACCTTCTAACATTGATAACTAACCATGATAAGAATCAGCACAAGATCTAATACGCACGCTACGATGAACCATGACAAACTAGTAGCATCTCTCCTACGCCTACCTCTCCTAGTCCGAGAAAAAGACATATCACAAACAAAAAAATTCTCACCATAATCCTCATGTGAACCATCCAAGGCCTGATTGTTACTCAATCCTGAATCACAAATCGTATTATCATAACGAGAGTAGGAGCCCATATTATTTCTCAATCCTGAAATCACCGAAATCACACAATTCTCTTTATTCATTGCAGACCATAGATCAAACTTCCCAACAATAGAGATTCTACTCCTCTTACCCTTGTGACCATCAAAAAACTGCTTAGAGAACATTAAAACCTTTTTAGTTGCCAAAGTCTTCACCTGATTAAAATTATAAACCCATGAAAGCTTCTCAGATTTCATATCCGCAGTACCACCTTTACATGCGGAAACAAGGACTTGAGGAAGTTTACCTGCATCCACAATATCATCCCCAACGCATTCTAACGACTTCCATCCTTCGCCAACTTTTGAACAAACAATCTGCACTGTAGAAGAGTGCTCATTACCAACCGCATCAACCTTGTCAATGTACCTCCCATCTTCATCAATATCCACCAAAACACCAAAACTATTCACCAACCTCAGGTCCTTGGCCGCTGGCCTTACAAAACCCCAATCTTCGATAGCAGAACATTTGGTCAGGGGAACAATCCGAACACTTGCCAGACTCAAAACAATGCAGATCCACAAAATCTATGCCCATCATCCTCTCTTTTCCCATACCAACCCTCACCAACTCAAGCCTCCTACCATCAACTAACAACTCAGTGTTACCAACACAGTTTTGAACAAAAGGATCAAGCACCATCGGATCCATAATCCGTGACACTATGTTCCTCTCGGCAGAATCTACCATTACATCTTCACAAAACAATGATCCCTCATATAGCTCATTATCCATACCACCCATTGTGTCACAATCCACATCAATCTCTAAATCAATACCTATCTGGTTAGATAACCTCTCAGGTCTCATAGAAATATCATCATCCCCTTTCAAATAACCCATAACGGCAGCATCACCTCGAACACAATTCACAGCAGTACTAATACAAACAAAATGCATCATAATCTCATTCAACAGCATAAACCCCTTCTTCTTATACTTTGAAACCGAAACCGATTTTTTTTCCTCAAATTCAATAAATTGAAACAGAAAGAAAAAGCATGCTCCTTCCTCTCAAGCGATCGAGGCAAAGGAGGATAAACAACATTATTTAAAGCACTAGATACCTTCTTATGCCACAGCAATCCATCCACTAATCCCTCAATGTGCCAACCCAACAGAAGTAGCATATACGCTTCTTCATCCTTCTGATTAGAACTAACCAGTTCAAAAAGATTTATAAAAGAAATAAGCTTCTGACATAAACTCAAACAATTGGAGTGCATAAACTCGAAATCCGAATTTCCTCTGTAATACTCTGACAAAAAAACATTCGATGCCCACATCCACCACAAAACAAGCACCGAAACTTATTCCTACAATCTTTCACTATATGATTAGATCCTCCACATCTGAAGCATAAACGTCTTCTTGAACAATTCCAAATACTAGAACGCTTTCTTGATAACGAATTCCCAAAGGAATCGCAAAGAAAATTATGGACACCCTTCTTACTCCCATCAGCAAGTGAACTTAGAGATTCGTTCTTAGATTTAGAAAAGAAAGAATGAAAATTCGCTTGAAGACGGCTAGAACTTTCCGAATTTGAGCGGCGGAAAGGGTAAGAACCAGGAGCCGCCATTAATCAGATCTCTTATCGAGTTTTCGAGTTAGTTAAGCTTAGGTGGAGATGACACAATTTAAAGATACATGATTTCTTGTTTCTTGGTTTATTCTCTTGTCACAGGATTCCTTTTGTGTTCTTGTTCAAGTAATGTGTCATGTATGGTTTGCTTGTTTGATATGATGAAGGAATCATTTGTTGTTAAATCAAAACTTAAGTGCAAAGTGTTAAAGAGGGGTATTACCTGATAGTGTTACCAGACCCTATATTTTGTTTGAAAACTCTACAATTCTACATAGATCAGTAAACATAGGTTAGGGGATTAAAGAGATGATGTCATACCCTTTTCAAAACCTTTACATAGCCATTCAAGTGTTTACAAATGAAAAAAACTTAGCCAAACCTCTCTGGTACTGGAAATAGAAAACAACCGGAAGCTCTCTGTTTCACAAATTCAAAGTGGATTTTAAAACCGCTTAAAAACTTGTTTTGATTATATAAATAAGATGATGGAACCAAATGATGATTTTTAGAAGAAAGATCAAGATTTTTAACAACTTAAAACATGAAAAATCCTTAAATGACCAGAATTTGAAATCGAGGCAATTCCCGATCTTCCAGGCAATCAGGGACGGTGTGGTTGGAGAAGATGCTTCAGCTAGGTTCAGGGATGATGGGAAAAATACAAATTTATTTTTCTAATGAATAGATTTTTCAAACAAAGTGAAAATAGGATTTAAACCGGTGTTTGGGTTCAGTTGTTTGGCGTCGGAACTGCACGACATAGGAGGAGCTCGGGGGTGCAGTCATGGAGGGTTCACGCCGTAAGGAGATGGTGGTGGCATGGTGAGGAGGTGGCGGTGGCGCATGGTCGAGGCGAGGAGGATTGGTGGCTTTCTTGGACGGGTTTCTTTTCTGGAAACAATGGTGGCACGGTAAAAACCAACTGTGGAAGTGGAGGGGTCGATCGAGGTGGTGCAACGTGATCAGGCGAAGTGATGTGACGTGTGTGGTCGGTCGTTAGTGGATGGAAGCGAAAATGGTGGTTGTGCATGTGCACGGAGCTGGGTAGGATCAAAATGAAAGGGACACCATGGTTTTAGCGTGATCGGCCATGTTTTTATGAGGTTAGTACTTTGGCCTTGGTAGTTTGGCAAATAAATGTGGTACTTTGAGAAATCGTGAGAACCGGGGCTGATTTCATGCGCGACACCACAGTTTTGATGTGGTACTTCGGGAACTTTGGTACTTTAGTGTTTAAATAAGATTTTAAACTTTATTTTAAACAAAACCAAGTTTTAATTTAATAATAGATTAAAGAAAAAAGGGAAATAAATAAATATTTTTATAAAAATAGAAATTTTTAATTAAACTAGCAAGTCAAGAAAAGAAGTGAATCAGGAAAAATGCAGTTTTGTCAACAGTAGGGAAAAAGTGTAGAAAACAGTAGTTCGGATTAAAATTATAAAATTAAAATTTAAAATATAATTAGAGAAGTTTCTAATGAAATACTCAAACTGTAAAGTCAACAAAAAGGAAGTCAATCAAGTGTAGAAGATCAGATATGGTTTTGACAGAAGTCGAGAAGTTAGCACAGAAACTGTAATTTTATTTAATTATAAATTTAGTTTATAATTTTTAATTAGAATTTATTTTCTAATGAGATGTTTAAAATTTTAAAGAACAAGGTAAAAAGAAATTGTATGCAACACATACGCTAAATTTGTCAGTTTAAACTGTAGTCTGAATTTCCGAATACAAGTAACTGATCAAGTACAGTTCTGTATTTTATAAAATAAAGAACTGTAAATGATATTTTTAACCGTGTTTAGATTGATAAATAAAAAGAGAAACTTTATTGGTATAGAATGAAGAAGAAGTAGATCAGGTATAAGGGATCAAAAAGGGAAAATCTGACAAAAAATACAAAGTGTAAAAACTGTAAAATAAATTATAAATCATAAATCTAATTCATTTATGAATAATCAGATTAAGGAATGATTATGAGAAATAATTTTCGAAGAAATAATGTAAATATTTATTCTTAAATTTGATGAACAAAATGGGAAGAAAAAGCATGTGTGGCGCGCATACTGAAACTGTTCAATTTTGAGAGATGATCAAATTACCCAGATATAAGCAAGATAATCTTGTAGTGTTTAGTTTGACTGTAATTATATATGTAAATTATATTATAATCATTTAAAAAGAAAACGTTTCGCTAATCATTTCAAAGAGGTCGAAATAAATATTTCACTTTGATTTGATTATACGCCGCGCGTTAGAGATTGTTAAATTGAAGACGGCGATATACAAGGGCTATTCTGGAATAGTGCCTTCGGTTTGTCCAATCCCAGGACAACTTGTATGGACGCATGTCTGACAGAGTATTTCCAAAGGGATCACGTACGTTGTTTCCTTCAAACGTACCAGTTGCTGGCACAGAAGGGAAACTTCTTTAGCCTGTCAACCAGAGTAATTTTGTGGAAATCAATTAGTGATTTCCGATGGATTTGACGATGTGGCATTCAAAGAAATTAAACAGTGATGATGAAAAGGTAAGTCTCGCCTCAAGCCTCACACCCAGGAAATGACAAAAATTGGGCAGGCAGCATGGCTATGTGAGTCGCTCCCATTAGGGTGTATAATCACCTATCTAGAGAAATTCCTTTTCTTTCTTACTCTATCGATTCTGCCCATTCGGGAAACGGTGGTTTGAGTCCAACCGTTGGTGATATATATTCGATACGCTCAAGAGAAATGAGTGGTCAGTCATGTGTGGGCCGGGTTGCAAGACGTTCTTGTTGAACCGAGGTGTATTCGCCTCTAGAGATACATCATCGGAAGGTGGTCCCATACCTTGTAATAGTTGGAAATCCAATTTCCATAAGTGCCAAGCGGTTTTTATTTGTATACTATATAGGAGAATGTGAGATGCAAGCATTCTTCTAGATTCTAAATTATTTGTGAAAACATATAGACACTATGATAATAACTGATATAAAGTATACAAAGTGTTTTGACCTCATAAGGTAAAAACCCGTTCCGTATTCATGGCGTGGTCTTATGAGATATTTTTACTTGTTTTAAAACTGTTTACTGATACCAGTCCCCTGACTGACCAGGAGTTTATTTTTCTGTGTTTCCCTTAAACTCTTGGGTATTCATAACACTTGTTATGAATAGACAAGTGAATCAGGATTGGATAAAACTTGAGAAGCTGATTGGGAACTTTCTGTGTGCTGGTCCACTTATCATATCTACTATTTAATTAAGTCTGTCAGTTTGGTCATCTATGATATGTATAATTAAAGATGTACTATGAATGGCTTGTATCACTAGAGATATGATGCTCTGATGTAATATATTCCACTGTGTAATATTATGAAGTATCATCTTTTGTAAAAATTCCGCTGTGAGATTCTGATGTTTTCTGTGATTTTATCTTCTATCTATTCTTATTCTTATTAATGGCACGACTTCCGATGTGTTCGAAAGTATGGTTGTTGCATCTCTCAACTTCAAGCTAGAAGAAGGGATATCTGAACTAAGCTTGACTATTTCCTCCCTAAAAACCTTGGAGGGGGGACAGAAGAAAAGAGGCAAAAACAAACTAGGTCAGACAGAAGTCTGGTGAGTTCAGTGACTTTAACAATATAATCATTAAAATAACAGGATAAGAACATAAATTAGAAAGTAAGAAATGACTGTACATAAATATACATGACAAGGTAAGCAGGACGAATAAGATAAACGTTCATCGTGCTTCTAATCACTAAAGGATAATTACTACACTGCTCCAATGCTAATTTCACCGAACTGTTACTAGTTCCATACTGAAAGTTGATCCCCATCTTGTAATTGGTAGTCCTCAGGCGTAACATCTAGTAAGAGATATTCACCCCATACAATCCTTACTTGCCCATACTAAATACTAGTTGTCCCCACACTACCCCCTTATCGCTTAATTGATTGGCTCCCTAACTCGCATGTATTTATTACTTGTGTCATTCGGCCCCGCATGTTTACTTATGTCATTCGGCCCCGCTTGTATGTAGATACCTATGCTGGTCCCACCATAGGGTGTATCAATCCCTATGATGGCACCCCGACACAATTCAAGATGCACAGTGTATACTACTAATGCCCAGTGCCTGCTTTTTCCACTCCGGAGCACGTCACGCCGATACTCCGCCGGAACCTACACTACTGCACCACCCGCCGCTATTTTGACCGCTTATAATCAGCCCAGTAATCGTGCCCCACCCTGCCTAGTTCAGGGTACCATGATACATCTATGTGGGTTACTGCTGAAATGGGTCCCCGTTACTAGGGTTTCCTACTGGTGAAGTTTTGTGGGCCTATATATGCAAATATTACCCACCTACATGAGATATACTTAACCCTCCCACTGATTCAAACATGTTTATTTAACGGTTAAGTTTTTGGGCCTATATACACTAATATTACCCACCTACCCAAGGTTTACTTAACCCTCCTACTTATCAAGTCAATATGTATTACTGGTTAAGCTTGCCTTAACCCTATCCCCTTTGTTTATGTAATATTGGTTAAGTGCTGTCCATTCATGTTAACTTAACCCACCCACACATCATGTTGTATTGGTTAAGTGTTTCTTATTAAGTTAACCATGTTCATTCATCATGTTATATTGGTTAAGTGTTTTAAATTTACTTAACTCCACCCACTTGTTTAATTAACATGTTGTATTGGTTAAGTTTTCTCAATTTACTTAACCCTACCCACTTATCTAATTAACATGTTGTATTGGTTAAGTGTTCTCAATTTACTTAACCCCACCCACTTATCTAATTAACATGTGTTGGTTAAGTGTCCTCAATTTACTTAACCCCACCCACTTATCTAATTAACATGTTATATTGGTTAAGTGTTCTCAATTTACTTAACCCCACCCACTTATCTAATTAACATGTTGTATTAGTTAAGTGTTCTCAATTTACTTAACCCCACCCACTTGTCTATCCATTGGTATTAATTAATTTATTAGTGCACCAACTTCTCACATTAGAACTATTGTTTGCGGTTGCTGGATGTGCCGGGTGTTTCCGGGTAGACTTCTACCGCAAACTCATTCTAACCTCGGGTTTTGGGCTTAATGCACTAACCTCTCACATTAGATCTGTGTTGTTGCGGTCGCTGGATGTGCCGGGCAGTTCCGGGCTGTCTTACACCGCAACTCAATCTAACCATGGATTAGGCATGTTCATCTTTTAACCAATTTATATATTTACCATTTATGTCCAGGTCTAGATTTATATGTAAATTATGCATAAGTGTGGTCAATTCAAGTTATGCCACATTTACTAGATATGCCCAAAATTAATTATATGATTACAACCCGTTATATGCCAATTACATAATGTCCAATATTTAATGTTTCTCAATTGTTTCCCAACGTCAATCGTTCGTATGATTCATATAATACATTAGGCTCGCCATTAGCCTAACTCATAAGAAAAAGGGAAAGAAAGAGACATATAACATCCAATCTGGCATAAAATAATATAGATCCAATTATGAACATAGCTAGCATATAACAAAGAGCCCATTTATGAACTTGCATAACAAAATAGATCTAAATTAACATATGAACTTGCATAACAAGTTAGATCTAAATTAACATATGAACTTGCATAACAAATTAGATCTAAATTAACATATGAACTTGCATAACAAATTAGATCTAAATTAACATATGAACTTCCGTAACAAATTAGATCTAAATTAACATATGGACCTGCATAACAAATTAGATCTAAATTAACATATGGACCTGCACAACAAATTAGATCTTAATTAACATATGGACTTGCACAACAAATTAGATCTAAATTAACATATGGACTTGCATAACAAATTAGATCTAAATTAACATATGAACTTGCATAACAAATTAGATCTAAATTAACATATGGACTTGCATAACAAATTAGATCTAAATTAACTTATGGACTTGCATAACAAATTAGATCTAAATTAACATATGGACTTGCATAACAAATTATATCTAAATTAACATATGAAAATAGACTAGCATGGATCATAAACTTGCATGATCATAATTTACATTGACATAAATTTGCATAATCAATGACTTGCATAAGCAAAGACATATAAAATATGAATTTTCATAAACATACAAACTGGCATAGATCTAATCGTATAAAATATAACTTCCATAGATCCAAACATATAAATAGGAACTTGCATGTATGAATATGATTTTCACATAAACTTGCATATGATTTGCATACAAACTTGCATATAAACTTGCATATGTAATTAGACATGTAGACTAATATCACATGATTTACATATAAACTTCCATATGATTTGCATACGAACTTGCATACAACAACATCATAAAATGAATCTAATTGAGCATACACAATTAGACACATGAATTAACATCATAAAATGGACTTAATCAAGTATATGTAATTAGTCATATTCATATAGTCCAACTTATAAATCCATCACAATTACGTTCATCAATTATCTTCTTAAAGGAGCTGTATTCACTATGAACGGATTAAAGAAGAGAATAGATTAAGCGTAGAATCCTTTTTCCACCATCCTAAGTTTTAATTCATTGAATAAGAGAAGCTTGCTCAGTTTATGTTGCAGCAGCAAGGCGGTTTGAGAATGATTTTTGTTTTGATTTAGGGTTTAGGTTAGATGTGATTATATAAGAGTATAGGATTAATTCTAGCCTTTAGATCAGTCTAGGAGTAATCATAGACATCCAAACCAAAGAGATGTGTCACTCAGCCAACCATAGCACGACACATAAGCCATAATACCTCAGAATTCGTCACCTGGCCAATCAGAGAAGGCCACGTTCAAAAAAACAATTCTTGACCAACAAAAATGCGCCACGTGCGCCACATGATGCGTACACATCATATATATATATATATTTACATATATATATATATTCTATATATATTTTTATTATTATTTTTCTTTTTAATACACACATTACTTTGCGAATCTTTTTATTTTTTTATGCGCTCCTTTTTTTATTGTCAATTAACATAAGTGACAAATTATCATTTTCTCTTTAATGTTAATTGACATAACTGACAAATTAGCATAAGTATTCATACAAATTAAGATTAATTACATGGTTTCCTAAATTATCATCAAATAAACATAAATGACAATCAATCGAACATAAATGACAAATTACTTGTTTTCTTTATTGCATGTATTGATTCCTTCTATATTCACATATTTTTAAATTTGTATCTTTATAACATAATTGCACATATGTACATATATGCATCTATTTATTTATCTTTATAACATAATTGCACATATGTACATATATGCATCTATTTATTTAATACTTTTACCGTATGCATTATTGCGTTAAATCTCCTTATTTAACACACGTACTAATATGTTAATCTTCTTACCTTTAACTTGTCACATGCACTTCTTTACATTAATGCTTTTCTACATTTTATTGCGCACTTTGAATTTTCTTCCTTAATTAATTAATCCATAAATTAATTATATAAAAATTTGGGTTATTACATTCTCTCCTCCTTAAAGGGTTTCGTCCCTGAAATCTCCAAGTTAAGAAGAATGTTACCATCCTACCATCCATCATCCATCTACTCATCCATCAATCACAGACATCCATTGTCCTTAAAAGATTTCTAATGCTTTAACGAACATATGCAAAAGTGTGTGTATATGTTCCTACTCTAATGCAAAATCAGGCGGTCTACTGACTCATTCGACCTCCTTAATGCAATTCATGATAGTGCCATGCGTCCATTATGTATGCAAAAGAATCCTAATGATACATATCATTTTTACATGTGTGCGCAATCATTTATTCAAATTCAACATCCATATGATAACAATTCAATATACATCCATCAAATTAATTATGCATACTTATTCATATGCAATATGAAAGTGATTGAGCCGATCTAGTGCCTGATGTGTGTAAATGCATCCATGAGTAACCACTAGCAAACACTTGTATCCACTTGCATCCTCCAAACATAACATGTCTCAAACACATGTTTACAACCATAGGATTTTCCTACCTAAAGATCGAAGATGTAATCGAGAGGACATACTGAACGATAGAACAAGTATAAACAAAGAGATAGAAAAAGGAGAAGTTAAGAACATACCCTCCGAAAGGAAATGGTACAGCGTACGCATCATGTCTTCCATCTCCCAAGTCACGTCTCCTTGATCATCTCCCCATTGGACTTTAACCACTTGACCTCTCGGTTGTGTAACTTCTTGAACTCCGATCCAAGGATGCATGTAGGAGCTCGTCTAATCGTGGCATCTTATTCCACTTCCACTTCCCTAAGCATGCTCGGCTCCACTACTTCCGCGGTATAATGTAAACGCTTCTTTAAGGATTGTCTTCCTCAAGCTCTCGTCTCGTGATACGCAAAGTCTATCTCGTGCCTCGTGGGTAAACCTCGAACTTCATCAAAGACGTCATTAACTCACGGACCACACGAAAAAATTTCAAATCATCAATGAATGCGTCAAGAGATTCTAGGTAGCTAAGCATCACTGAACCCCTAAGGTCATAGGAAATATCGTGTGACAACCCGCCCCGCACCAACCGACATTTACTCCATAAGTGCGCTGTACACATGTCCAGTTAGCACGGGAAGTGTAAAGACCCGTAAATTCTCGCTCTTTGGATTGACCATAAACCACACAATTCTGACCAAAAGGTTGGAAATCCACGAATACTTTAACTTTGGGAATACAATACATTAGAACAACAACAGCAGACTTTTATAACATCAATAATAAATGTTACATCAGAGTACAGAATATCAGAGTACATTGACTAATAATTACAGCGGAAGATAATT
This sequence comes from Allium sativum, assembly GCA_030737875.1. Classification (NCBI taxonomy): domain Eukaryota; kingdom Viridiplantae; phylum Streptophyta; class Magnoliopsida; order Asparagales; family Amaryllidaceae; genus Allium; species Allium sativum. Next base: position 789,169,548 of record CM060919.1, on the reverse strand, counting down.
TTACATTATTTTAATACATTGCAGCGGAAATAAAATAACTAAGGCAGTGGAAGACAACTATGCTCTGGACACAGCTTTAGGCTTCAATCCAGAATCCTGCTCGAGGTAAGAACCTGTAGACCAACTACTCGACTGCCCGTGTGGAAAAAGGGCACCCGAGTTTGTAAAGGTGGAAACAAACAACGGTTCAGTCATGGGACTAGTGTGAGAATTCTTAACTAATTTAACTAATAGTAATAAGGCAAATCCAAGGACCAAGCCACTAACGCGGAATGGGTTTACTCCAATGGATTGCCGGTGCATAAACTAAAGTAAATCATTAAAACAACGCAATGCTTTTTGGAAAAATGAAACCATCATAAGACCCAAGTCCCATCACACAATGCAACGCAAACCAGAGGATAGGGTTTTACCTTATAATGGTCAAAAATGCTTGATACGATAAAACAGATTTAGTATTAGTGTGTATATGTTTAAATAAAAACATTTAAAATATAAATGTATCAATCCTAGACAGCATAGTACCCCATCCTACTATGTCGCCATACTAGTTCTACAATCAAAACCGCAAGGTCGTATTAGAAATTGGATTTCCATCATGATTCGAGGCTAGGGGCAAGCTCCTCTCCAATTCGAGACACTCTAGCAAATGCCTCAGGATCCCCCGCAGTGAACCCTTGGATCTTCAGGGCCGGTCCCCGCCTATCGGCAGTGGATTGGTTATGCCTGAACACACGCTTCCCGGTCCCTTTGGACCTATAGTATGACCACTAACGGCATATAAAAATCCGAGGCGCCTCAAAATCCATCATCCACATAAGTAAAATGTCAGCCAGTTGAAGCACCGACATCACTCCTAGCTAGAAAGAAACGTGTGCACTCCCTGCAGTCCTAATCCCGTTTTTGACTCATACCGGGGTGTGAGGCTCGCGAAGTCACGATATACACAAAGCTATGCCTAAACAGGCTATTCTTTGATCATCCCACAAGGCCTGCTTTTCAACAAAGCCTTGATCATATGCATCTTAGCATGCCACATCGTCACTCCATATCACACTACCAATCCTTTGCCGAAATATATGAAAGGGTGTTAAGCAAGAGAATAAATTCTCCGCCACCAAGCATTCATACAATCAGCAGAAAATCAATAAGTACAATATATAAAGGAGTACGATGTCAGACACACATTCCATTTATAAGCTTATGCTCTGGGTTTGAGCGAAAGCCAAATCCGTACAAATCAGTACTACGTCCGGATAACTACCATTTTAGCCCCGTCTTGGGAGCAAATCAATCAAGGGCCTCAACACTAGTTACCCATTCGATGTGAAGATCGTCGGTCTTCCATCGTCGTCTTCAATTCTTCAAACGTCGTATCATTATTTGGAATGAGAGTAAACTCGGACTTTCCAAATAACTCTCGCATATATAAATTTGAAAACCATTTCATATCATCGTTAATAATTTATAATGATCTATCGCTATTTTTACTATACGTACACATCCTAAACATAACAATGTATATTTTACTCTTCCATTTTTCAATTTACACCAAATGTATATTTGGTTTCATTATTTTTCTAATGAAAATCCATTCCTTAGAAATGTAAATTTCTAATCTTATTATTTACATTGAAAAATGTAAATTCCTATTTTATTTACATTGAGAAATGTAAACTTATATTTCAATATGTTATTATATTGAAAATGTAACCTTTATTTCATATTCTACTTACATTGGAAAATATAAATTCCTAATCATTCTTTTGTTTCCTTTGATTACACTGAAAAATGTCAATCCTTTTTATTTGCATATATATATATATATATATATATATATATATATATAATTCTATTTCATCCTTATTTACATTGAAAAATGTCGGTTTCTATATTACACCAATTACATATAAAAATGTAACTTCCTATTTTCCTTTTATTTACATTAGGAAAAATGTAACTTTTCTAATTCTTATTTACATTAAGAAAAATGTAAAACTTTTATAATCCTTATCTTATTACATTAAAAATGTAACTTTCTTTTATAGCAAACTTGGAGGTGAAAATATTTATTTCATTATTAACACATGACGGTGTGAAAATAACGTCAATTTCTAATTTATCCATTTATATTTTAATATGGGCCAGACCTCCCACATTAGGCCTAAAACTTGTGGATGCTGGATAGGCCGGTCGGTTCCGGGCAGACTTCTCCCACAAGTTGGGCTTAACCTCGTGTCTTGGCCCAATTTGTATTTGCGCACTTGGACCTCTCACATTAGGCCCAACATTTGTGGCTGCTGGATATGTCGGTCAGGTCCGGGCAGACTTCCACCACAAATGTGACCTAACCTCGTGTCCAAGTACAATTTTAATTTTTAATTATGATTATAAATAATTTAATGAAAATTATTTTAAATGTTCTTTATTAAAATAATCCTCATACTAAAAATGCTCTTTATATATTCCAATCTTTCTATTGTAATAGTAAAGCCCAGTCTTTTAATGTAACCTCTTTATATATATAAAAAAGGTACTTTTACATAAATATGTCCTCTTACATAAACATATTCCTCTTATAGAAATATGTTTCTTTTTCATATAGAAATGTACCCTTACATAAAATGATTATTTTATTTTCATAACCTATTGAAGGTGGCATTTTTAATGTACAAGTATTGAATTCAATAAATGATTATCTTGTTTTCATTAGCATATGAAAGGTTATATTGTTGGTGTACAAAAGTATAATCCAAGAAATAACAACTTTTTATAATAACATAAATGTTTGCTTTACTTTCTAACATGAACGACTACTTTTATTCTATTTCAACATTTTATGACAAAAATGTACTTTAAACTCTTCTATTCTTTTTGCATATAAAATGACAACAATAATGATACTTTAAGACCCATTCTTTTCACTACCACTAGACTGACGGTGAAATCATTTTTTTTCAAAAATGATAGTGAAATCATCTTTTTAATTTGACAAAAGAAAAAAATGGCGGTGAAAATATCACTTTTGTAATTTGACAAAAGTGACGGTGGAGTGTAACGACCCGTATTCTGCGCATCATAGGATCGTAGAATATTTATTTCTTTTACATACGAAGTCGTATGGTCATGTAACTTTGGGAGACGACTATTGGGGTCATTTCCCACTTTCATGATTTTTCCCGATTTTTATATGACCATTTTACCCCTAGTTATCACTGTTTTGGCCATAACTTTTGACTGGAAAGGAATTTTGACCTGAAACCACTTTCATTGGCTTCGAATGATGGTTTCTCTTTCCGTAGAGTGGTCACATTAGCCAAACGGACTTACCGTTTGGGAGATATGGCTGAAACAAGTTTCAGATGGAGAAAAACAGCTTAATTGGGCTTAACCGGGTGATTAGCAGCTAGGCCCAAGGGGAATTTCGGGTTTAGAGGTTTAGGAGGACTGATTAGGGTTAGGTTATCATTTTCATTTCAGTTTTGAGCCGCCACAAACCCTCTTGAGACCTTAGTAATGGCTTCCTACATCTAAAACACCCCAAATCACTCTCTAATTGAAGATTAGGCTTAGCAACACCAAATTAAGGAGAAAAAGCACCAAAGCAAGGTTAGAGCTGCTGTTAGACATCAGTATTCGCCCCAAATCAGAGGAGTTTCAGTTCTGAGAATTTCATTTGTGGCCAAGGTGAGTGATAGCATCATTTTGACACTAATTACGGTTAATTAAGGGTAATTAGTGAAGATTAGCGAATTTATACGTAAATAAATTCTGGAAAAATTCTTAAAATTCTAAAATAATGTTTTAAGGCTCTGTTAGAAATTTGGGTTAATTTCGATGTGTTTTGCTAATCGTACGCTTAAACATGATTAAGAGGGATTATGGGAAAATATGAAGTTTTAGTCACTTTTTGATCCATTTTGATTCATTTGAATTGTTGTTTGCTGTTTGTGGTTGCTATTACATGTTGCTATGACTCTATGGTATGTTTCATGATTGATTAGAATAGTTAAATTGCTCGAAAACGTCGACGAATGGCGTAGAAAGCTCGCTGGAAAGTTGCAGAAGTGTGCAGGCTCCGAACCGGTTCGGATCGGAGAAAGGGGTCGGATCGGACTAGGGAACTGACCAAGGGAATCCGAACTGGATGAGGACTTGTCACTGGGAGAAGTTTGGCAGGAAGGAAGGCCATTGTTTAGAGTTGGAGTTGGACAGAAGATCGGATCGGAGCGATGGAGCGGATCGGATCGGAGTAAGCGAGGGAGCGGAGCGGATCGGATCGGAAGAGTGATTGGAGGCCAGATCGGATCGACTTGGAGATGCAGGGCTCGGACCGGAAGCAAAGAAGAAATAAGCTAGGAATTGGAGCGCCGGAGGAAGACACCGACCCGACCCGAAGTGGACTACCGACCCGAACCAAGCTAGACGAGGATCACCAATCCGAACCGATCAGGAAGGTTATACCGAACCGAACCAAGCTAGATGAGGAGCACCGAACCGAACCATACGTGGGCTATTACTACTACGCGATGACTCTTCTGAAGACCCACTCCAATTCGACCAAACCCGAGATGCAAAGGAAGTCCAAATGAGAAGTTAGAGCTTACGATTCAGGTGGGAATCAACGAGTTCACTTCATGGTTGGGCTTTGCTGCGGGACGCGTGCTAAGGAGTTATCGACACCTATAGCTTTGGACCACTATGGTAGGAGGTACGAAGGCGGATTCAGGGCCATTATGGCATCGGTAGAACCAAGGGCTACGACCAATGAAGTGGGTCATTGAAATGTTTGGTCATGACTCCAAGTGTTTGGCTTGGTCACAGCAGGGTTTCTACAAGTCGGGATTCGTCGTTGCCCCAGTTTGTCTAGTGTTCCAAAGTGGTAGATGTCGTACGCTTTACGCACCGAGTGAGAGATGTGAGGATGGTTGCTATGGATGATCTGTTTGCTATCATTTTGACATGCACACCCCACCCCCGTATTCTTACATTATGTATTACGGCACCTTGGAGTATTGTACGGTATGTGGTACTAACTCTTTGGTTGCAGGTCCAGGTTCAGGTATGGTTTAGTATACCTGTTATTATTCTGTTTAGATGCTTATCGCTCATACCAGGCTTTATGTCTGACCCAGAGTTTTATGTTTCCTCTTATTACTCTGGGTGCTCACACGAGCAGACTAGAGACAGGTTAGCTGGTGGTGCGCGGGTAGATGATCCGGAGACGAGCAGGAGGCTTCCACGTAATATACATATATAGTATTCTCCCTGTGCTGTTGAAGATCACTGCTTGGGCATTGGTGGTGTATCTTCTATTTTTGCTTTCTGTTGTTCAGAGACAGTAGATTTTGAAAAGTTGTAATAAGCTGTATTTGGATTTCCGCTGCTTTGAGATTGATGTTGGTTTTAGTTGTCAGCTTATGCACTGTCTCGCCTGTTTTATGTCAAGTACATTACTATTATATTTTATTCCATGCGCTGTGAGACATTCTACAGGTTCTTTGATTAGTTCATTCCCATCTTTCCTTTCTTATGACGACCGTCTTGTGCTAGTCGGGCATGTGTACAGCGCACTTTTGGAGGAAATGCAGGTTGGTGCGAGGCGGGCCGTCACACTTGGTATCAGAGCTCTAGGTTGCGTAGTTAACCTAGGGAAGTTATCAGGGAGAGATAGTATACGTATACGAGAGAGCGTATTTGTAATTATTTTGGGTTTTAAAAGCTATATATATACTATTAGTAGTATAGGGATGAAATCGTACTGCACTAACACCACTATGGAGTCGTTAATCATTTCCTTTTTCAGATTGACGATGAGCCGATATGTTAGAGGTACCAGTAGGGGAGCCAATAATGGGAATGCTGCTGACATGAGGACGATGTTTACTGACCTCATGAGAGAGATGCTTAGAGATGTTCGGAGGGCAGCTCCCAATGGTGGAAATGGTGATGGTCCAATAGTGCAGGCGCCAAGAGTCGACTTCGCCAAGCTAAATAAGGATTATACTAGCCTTGGAGGGAAGCCGTTCCACGGAACGGAATCGGCTACGGATGTTCAAGATTGGTTGGATAGTTGCGAACGTATCTTCGAGGATTTGGGTATCGAGGATGCGATGAAGAGAAAGCTAGCGTCCCGTCAGCTGCAAGGGCGGGCAATGAATTGGTGGAATGCTATAAAGGCAGCTACTCCCGAAGATCAGATTACTTGGGAGCAGTTTAAGGCTCGCTTTAGTGAGAAGTTCATCCCGGCTGCTCAGAAGTCAGCGCTGTTTAAGAAATTCTTGGAACTCAAGCAGAATGGAAGGGCAGTTTCTGATTATATTGCTGAGTTCGACACTTTGTCAAAATATGGGTTATCTCTTATTGATACTGCCGAGAAGAAGAATGAGAAATTCATAACTGGTTTGGATCAGTACTTGGGGGAAAAACTTATTAACCACATCGATGAGACGTTTGAATCGATTGTGGGGAAAGCGTTAAGGTCAGAAAGTCTCTACCCTAAGCCAAAGACTGAGGTTGCATCCGCAGATGAGCCAAAGCCACAGGCTAGTGGTGGAGGCAAAGGTGGTTCTCAGAATAAGAGAAAGCAGAATCAGGCTAAGGATGGCCAGAAGAAAAAGAATAAGCAAGATGTGGAGTGCTTCAGCTGTGGTAAGAAGGGCCATTATGCTAGTAATTGTCGGGCCAAGCCAGCAGATAGGAAGTGCTTCAATTGTGGCCAATTGGGACATCACAAGGACAAGTGTCCCCAGCCCCCTAAGGAAAAGCAGATGGTGAAAGCATACGCTCTTAATGCTATTCCTTCTTCGTCGAATGCCCCAACTGCGGCGGAGAAGGGAAAGAATGTCGTCATTCAAGGTATGCTTTCTGTTTATGATGTTCCTGTTAGAGTTTTGTTTGATACCGGAGCTTCCAGTTCTTTCTTATCTAGTGACCTGGTAGATAGGTTGGGATTGGAGCCCGAGATTGTCGATAGACCTTTAGTAGTGACGAACCCGATTGGTGGTTCGACTAGCCTTAGCATGATTTGTCGTAATGTGGTTCTATCGAGTCATGGATGTATGTTTGTTTGTGATTGCTTTGTTTTGGGCTTTACTGGGTTTGGCATTATTTTGGGAGTAGATTGGCTCCAAAGATACGGGGTGGTGGTAGACTGTGAGGGCTTGTTGGTGACAGCTAGAGCGGATGATGGGCGGAGGATAGTGTTTGGTGGTCTACCTAGTAAGGGGGTATTGGCTAGTTTTCTAAACTCCCTCGACATTCCGCATAGTGAGTTGTCAGGTTTGCCCGTGGTTGGCCAGTATCCGGATGTTTTCGAAGAAGTGACCGGACTTCCACCACACCGAGAGATTGAGTTTCGTATTGATTTGATAAAAGATGCCAGACCTATAGTGATGCCACTTCGTCGTATGGCACCAAGAGAGCAGCGAGAGCTCGAGGTGCAAGTCAGCGATCTTTTGAAGAAGGGATTTATCAGAAGGAGTGTTTCTGAATGGGGAGCACCAGTTGTGTTTGCGACCAAGGCGGATGGTTCCCTTCGTTTGTGTGTAGACTACCGCGAGTTGAATAAAGTGACGAGGAAGAACAAGTATCCTCTACCGCGGATAGATGATTTGTTTGATCAGTTGAGTGGCGCGAGGGTATTTTCTCAGTTGGATCTCGCGACGGGTTTTCATCAGCTTAGAGTGGAAGCTGAGAGTATAGCTAAAACGGCATTTCGAACGCCGTCTGGATTCTATGAGTGGTTGGTTATGCCATTTGGGCTGACTAATGCCCCGGCATATTTTGTGGACCTTATGAATAGGGTATTCAGAGATCAGCTGAATAAGTCTGTCCTTGTGTTCGTTGATGATATTTTGGTCTATTCGAGGACAGAGGAGGAACACAAGGAACATTTAAAAGTAGCGATGGAGGTGTTGAGAAAACACCAATTGAAAGCAAAGTTTTCTAAGTGTCACTTCTGGAAGAGGGAAGTGAGGTTCTTGGGCCATGTTGTATCAGAGAATGGTATTGCCGTGGACCCGGCGAAGGTGGCTACGGTACAGGATTGGCCTACGCCCAAGAATGCAACAGATGTAAGAAGTTTCTTGGGATTAGCGGGATATTATCGTAAGTTTATCCAAGGTTTCTCCAAGATAGCAGCACCATTGACCCAGTTGACCAAGAAGAATCAAGCTTTTGTCTGGGATGAAAGGTGCGAGAATGCATTTAAAAATCTAAAGGATAAGTTGACAAGCGCACCAGTGTTAGTCATTCCTAAGGGGGATGAAGAGATGACGGTATACACAGATGCCTGTGGTACCGGACTGGGTGCTGTATTGATGCAAGGTGGTAGGGTTGTAGCTTATGCAAGTCGGCAATTGAAACCGCACGAGAGAAGATACCCTACCCATGATTTAGAATTGGCAGCGATCGTGTTCGCGTTAAAGATGTGGAGACACTATCTCTTGGGAGAAAGGTTTGAGCTGTTTACAGATCATAAGTCGTTGAAGTATCTGTTCTCCCAGAAGGATTTAAATCTCCGTCAGCAGAGATGGTTAGAGTTCTTAGCTTCCTATGATTTTGACATCGCATACACACCAGGAAAGGGCAATGCGGTGGCTGATGCATTGAGTAGAAGACATGCCAGCTTAGGGGCTATGTTCCTTGAATGGAAGCAACTGGAGTTTATCGCGGGGTTTGATTTCAGACCAAAGTGCGAATTGGATCCAGAATTGTTAGCAAGTTTGACGATCAGACCCACTTTGATTGAGCGGATCGGCTCTAGTCAGAGGGACGATCCTAACCTATTGGAAATCATCTCCAAGATAGAGATGGGAGTCGATGAGGAGATGAACAAGTATGGGCTTGATCGAGATAGATGGCTTAGAAAGAATGGAAAGCTTGTTATACCCAATGTCAATGGATTGAGAGATGAAGTGCTTAGAGAATGTCATCACTCAAAGCTGACCATACACCCCGGTGGTAATAAGATGTATCGAGATATGAAGCAGACCTACTACTGGGAAGGGATGAAAAGAGACGTTGGGAAGTTTATATCCAAATGCATAAATTGCCAGCTAGTTAAAGCCGAGCAAAAGAAGCCTAGTGGTTTGTTACAGCCCTTAGAAATTCCCGAATGGAAATGGGAGCAAGTCTCGATGGATTTCATCGATGGTTTACCAAGGACTAGATCGGGATATGACAGCATTTGGGTAATTGTAGATCGACTGACTAAAAGTGCAAGGTTTATACCAGTCAAATCGACCAGAACGGCAGCTAAGTTAGCAGAATTATATGTGAAGTGGGTAGTGAGATTTCATGGAGTACCTAAAAGCATTGTGAGCGACCGAGACCCGTTGTTCACTAGTGGGTTCTGGAGGAGCTTGCAAGAGGCGCTAGGGTCAGAGTTACATCTCAGTACCGCATATCATCCTCAGACAGACGGTCAGACGGAGAGGGTGAACCGTATTTTGGAAGATCTCTTGAGAGCATGTATATTGGATTTTGGTGGATCATGGGATGACCATTTGCATCTAGTAGAGTTTGCATATAATAATAGCTACCAATCCAGTATCGGTATGGCTCCGTTTGAAGCTTTGTACGGAAGACCGTGTAACTCACCATCATGTTGGATAGAGACTGGCGAGAAGTTTATGCTTGGACCAGATGTGGTGAGGGAAACTTCAGATAAGATCAAGATCATCCGACAACGAATGAAGGCAGCCCAAGATAGGCAGAAGAGTTATGCTGATAAGAGGAGGAGAGACCTAAAATTCTCCGTGGGTGACTTGGTGTTTGTCAAGATTTCTCCGTTGAAGAGCGTAATACGATTTGGCAGGAAAGGCAAGTTGGCACCAAGATTCGTTGGCCCATTCCCTGTTCTCGAACTAGTCGGGAATTTGGCATATAGAATTGACTTACCAGAGAAGATGGCGGGAGTTCATAACGTATTTCATGTTTCCCAACTAAGGAAGTTCGTTCACAACTCAGATATGACTATCTCACCTGATCAGTTAGAGGACTTCGAAGTAGAACCCGAGGCGGTTGGGAACCGCAAGCCGGCCCGTATTGTCGAGTACGACACGAAGCAACTTCGAAGGAAGGCGGTGAAGCTAGTCAAGGTTCCGTGGAGCGAAGACGAGAATGATTGTACTTGGGAAACAGAAGAGGACATAAGGAAGAAGTATCCAGAACTCTTTGTCTGGTAAGATTTTATTAGCGATTTAGTTTTCCGCATGCTAGGATAGACTTGTTTGCTTGCTTTGCATGTTTGATTGTTGTATATGGTTGTTAGGCATGCGGGATCCCTTGTATGTTATGGGTTAAGGAATTTCGGGGACGAAATTTCTTAAGGGGGGGAGAGTGTAACGACCCGCATTCTGCGCATCATAGGATCGTAGAATATTTATTTCTTTTACATACGAAGTCGTATGGTCATGTAACTTTGGGAGACGACTATTGGGGTCATTTCCCACTTTCATGATTTTTCCCGATTTTTATATGACCATTTTACCCCTAGTTATCACTGTTTTGGCCATAACTTTTGACTGGAAAGGAATTTTGACCTGAAACCACTTTCATTGGCTTCGAATGATGGTTTCTCTTTCCGTAGAGTGGTCACATTAGCCAAACGGACTTACCGTTTGGGAGATATGGCTGAAACAAGTTTCAGATGGAGAAAAACAGCTTAATTGGGCTTAACCGGGTGATTAGCAGCTAGGCCCAAGGGGAATTTCGGGTTTAGAGGTTTAGGAGGACTGATTAGGGTTAGGTTATCATTTTCATTTCAGTTTTGTGCCGCCACAAACCCTCTTGAGACCTTAGTAATGGCTTCCTACATCTAAAACACCCCAAATCACTCTCTAATTGAAGATTAGGCTTAGCAACACCAAATTAAGGAGAAAAAGCACCAAAGCAAGGTTAGAGCTGCTGTTAGACATCAGTATTCGCCCCAAATCAGAGGAGTTTCAGTTCTGAGAATTTCATTTGTGGCCAAGGTGAGTGATAGCATCATTTTGACACTAATTACGGTTAATTAAGGGTAATTAGTGAAGATTAGCGAATTTATACGTAAATAAATTCTGGAAAAATTCTTAAAATTCTAAAATAATGTTTTAAGGCTCTGTTAGAAATTTGGGTTAATTTCGATGTGTTTTGCTAATCGTACGCTTAAACATGATTAAGAGGGATTATGGGAAAATATGAAGTTTTAGTCACTTTTTGATCCATTTTGATTCATTTGAATTGTTGTTTGCTGTTTGTGGTTGCTATTACATGTTGCTATGACTCTATGGTATGTTTCATGATTGATTAGAATAGTTAAATTGCTCGAAAACGTCGACGAATGGCGTAGAAAGCTCGCTGGAAAGTTGCAGAAGTGTGCAGGCTCCGAACCGGTTCGGATCGGAGAAAGGGGTCGGATCGGACTAGGGAACTGACCAAGGGAATCCGAACTGGATGAGGACTTGTCACTGGGAGAAGTTTGGCAGGAAGGAAGGCCATTGTTTAGAGTTGGAGTTGGACAGAAGATCGGATCGGAGCGATGGAGCGGATCGGATCGGAGTAAGCGAGGGAGCGGAGCGGATCGGATCGGAAGAGTGATTGGAGGCCAGATCGGATCGACTTGGAGATGCAGGGCTCGGACCGGAAGCAAAGAAGAAATAAGCTAGGAATTGGAGCGCCGGAGGAAGACACCGACCCGACCCGAAGTGGACTACCGACCCGAACCAAGCTAGACGAGGATCACCAATCCGAACCGATCAGGAAGGTTATACCGAACCGAACCAAGCTAGATGAGGAGCACCGAACCGAACCATACGTGGGCTATTACTACTACGCGATGACTCTTCTGAAGACCCACTCCAATTCGACCAAACCCGAGATGCAAAGGAAGTCCAAATGAGAAGTTAGAGCTTACGATTCAGGTGGGAATCAACGAGTTCACTTCATGGTTGGGCTTTGCTGCGGGACGCGTGCTAAGGAGTTATCGACACCTATAGCTTTGGACCACTATGGTAGGAGGTACGAAGGCGGATTCAGGGCCATTATGGCATCGGTAGAACCAAGGGCTACGACCAATGAAGTGGGTCATTGAAATGTTTGGTCATGACTCCAAGTGTTTGGCTTGGTCACAGCAGGGTTTCTACAAGTCGGGATTCGTCGTTGCCCCAGTTTGTCTAGTGTTCCAAAGTGGTAGATGTCGTACGCTTTACGCACCGAGTGAGAGATGTGAGGATGGTTGCTATGGATGATCTGTTTGCTATCATTTTGACATGCACACCCCACCCCCGTATTCTTACATTATGTATTACGGCACCTTGGAGTATTGTACGGTATGTGGTACTAACTCTTTGGTTGCAGGTCCAGGTTCAGGTATGGTTTAGTATACCTGTTATTATTCTGTTTAGATGCTTATCGCTCATACCAGGCTTTATGTCTGACCCAGAGTTTTATGTTTCCTCTTATTACTCTGGGTGCTCACACGAGCAGACTAGAGACAGGTTAGCTGGTGGTGCGCGGGTAGATGATCCGGAGACGAGCAGGAGGCTTCCACGTAATATACATATATAGTATTCTCCCTGTGCTGTTGAAGATCACTGCTTGGGCATTGGTGGTGTATCTTCTATTTTTGCTTTCTGTTGTTCAGAGACAGTAGATTTTGAAAAGTTGTAATAAGCTGTATTTGGATTTCCGCTGCTTTGAGATTGATGTTGGTTTTAGTTGTCAGCTTATGCACTGTCTCGCCTGTTTTATGTCAAGTACATTACTATTATATTTTATTCCATGCGCTGTGAGACATTCTACAGGTTCTTTGATTAGTTCATTCCCATCTTTCCTTTCTTATGACGACCGTCTTGTGCTAGTCGGGCATGTGTACAGCGCACTTTTGGAGGAAATGCAGGTTGGTGCGAGGCGGGCCGTCACATGGAAATTCCTTCTTTGTAATTTGACAAAAATGACTGTGTAAATAATATGCTTTCCTTTTAATCAAAATAAATGAATATTTTCATGTTACTACACTTAAGGTAAACATAAGTTTATTCTCATATTTTAACTACGATGCAAAAAATATGTTTATTTTTCTGATTTCATGAATACGTTAAAAATATGATAATTTTTCTATCTTCATGAACGCGCTAAAGATTTTATAAATTTTCCTACTTTCATTAATGCGCTAGAAATAAGATAATTTTCCTTATTTTCATTAACGCGCTAGAGATATGATATTTCTCTTTACTTTCACCTGCATATGAGGACGACTTATAATTTTGGTGTCAATTTCATAACAACATATTAGAACAACATATAATTTGGTGTCAAATGTCAAACCACTACTTATGAGAACATTATATAATTTGGTGGCAACATAAGGTATAAATTTTTGTATCGTGATTCAAAACATGAAACAAAAATTATGTTATGGTGTCACATTCATTTCACGAACTAGCCTAAAACATGTAACCAAAATTATATCTTTGGTGCCAACAAATCTATCATGTTTCAAATCCATACATAATACTTCATCAATAATTGATTCATTTTAATGAAAAACAATTCTATGTAAACTAACAAATTTAATTCTCTAACACAAATGGTATTTTTAATTTACATGTCATGATTTTATCAAAGTGATGTTTTTAATCTACATATAATGATTCTATCAAAGTGTTGTTTTTGTCCACACAACATATTTCTAATCAGAATGGCTTTTGAAATCTAATATTACATTTATATAAAATAAATGTTATTTTTAATCGAATAAACATCTAACTAAAATGTTTTTTTCTTTCTTTTCTTTTCCTAGCATAACATTTCTATAATATAATGGTATTTTTAAATCTGACCATAATCTAATTCAACAAAACATAAATAAATGATTATTTTATTTCTAACATAATAATCAATCACCTTATCAGATCATTCTAACAACATCGAACAAACCAAATCAAATTACATATACAACAACCTTAATTTACAGCAAATAAAATAAAAAAAATGTTTGATTTATTTTTGCATGATTATAATCAATAAAGTTTAATAATTTTAAAAGAAAAGAATTCTCACCTCGCTTGAGATTTAGTCTAAATTTGATCTGCTCTGTTTCAGAACTAGCCTGTCCTAAGTTGTAGATCTCTCTGATACGAGTGCAACGCAACTTACGGTTCGTAAATTGGATCTCGTACGATGAAGATACGATAAATTACACATTTGATAATTTAGTAAATAATTAACTGAAATAATGAACTAAATTTTCCCTTTAACCTCTTAATCCAAATTCAGGCCGCCCTCATCATCTTCGTTCCAAGTATAAGGCATTCACCGAAACGCATAAATTGATTTTCAAGTTATGTTTTGATCTGCCATTAGAGAAAGAAATGAGCAGATGAAAAATATATGTACAATGAAAATTGGCTGACGAGGTGGAACTGAATTTTATTTGGCATATGTGTAGATGGTCCAATAGGAGAAATAAACAATTATTCCATTGCATTGATTCCTATTAATTACAATTTTGATTGAACATTCAATTTTAATTCCAATTATAAATTAATTAATTCCATTTCATTCAAATACATAAATATAAATTTTAATACTTACCAAAACAAACCAAATTTTAATTTCAATTATGATAAATAAAGTTACTATTTTTCAAGTAAGTTGGATTTCATTAATTATGATTCAAAATTGTATTTCAATTATTAATTACACCAATAAATTTCCACAATCAATTACAAAATTAAATTATGAATTTATTAACCCAATTTAACATAAATAATTTAATATTTAATCCCAACTCTCAATAATTACCATATAGATCAATTGATAATTTAAATTTTAAATCCACATAAATAATGATACTTATTACCGGTGGATCTTCATTACACAAACAACGAACGTATATTATTACCATATAAGTTAATTTAAAAAATTTCAACATATATGAAATTCCAGATATGATTAAAATGGTTCTAGTTATAAATCTTATTTATGAGGACCCAAAATAGATCATTTACAATTACATTTATTTATATGACTTTTATATTTGTAGTTTCCATTTTGAAGCAATTAATCAACCTGCTGAATTTCCCATTTCAAATTTATTAGCATCCAAAAATCATAGATATATTAACTACTATACTTGTTATATCACTAGAAAAAAGTTTAGAATCGAATCAAATTCTTCTTTCTTAAATTTCCATATTAATCGTTTATTTTAATTTCCAATTTTATTATTAACGATATCAAAGTTAATTATCTTTCCAATTACAAATCAACAAGTTATAAGTCTCTATGAAAACAATAAACGTTAGTTAAATTTCATAAGTATCGGAGAACGTTTCAAATTCAAAACTACATTTAAAGTTTATCTAATATTAATAATAACTAGCATTGATTACTTGTGTTTTTGGATGGATATAGTATCAATATATATTTTTTAACGTACTTATTATATGTATGCTTATTTCTAAATTTCTATATTTACTCCTTTACAAAATTTGTTAATTTCAATTTATTTACAATCTAGTCCAAACTACTTACTAGAAAAATCATTCTTATGTTTTGACTTGCTAAGATTTAAAATCCTATTAACTTCTGTTGATTACATTAAAGAAAAAATGTAATTTCTTATCCAGTGTCACATTTTACATACAAATGAAATTTCCATTGTCTTCCTACTCTCTAATGTTTTATATTACAACAAAAATATAATATTTATTGTCTTCACTTTTCTAATATTTCATATTACAATAAAAATATAAAATTTTCCATCCTTATATTATATTACAAAGAAATATAATCCTTTCTTTTCTTATATTACATTTATGAAAAATGTAATCCTTTCCTTTCTTTTGAAATCTTTCATTTTCTTTTGCAAAATAAAATCTTTCATTTCGCCTTTAATTACATTGCAAAAGGTAACCTTTATCTTTTATTACATTGTAAAAGAAAAGTAATATTTTCTCTCTTACCTTAATTACATGAAAAATATAATCTTTCCTAATGTAATCCTTTTCTTCTCTTCTCTAATGTATGTTCTATCATAAATGACATAATTTAACTCCTAACATAATTGACAAAATTTGTGCTAACATGAATGACATATAAAAATAAATTTTATATATTCACATTCTTCTATGAATACTAATGACATATGAAAGGATATTTCTATTTGTTTACATTTTCTAAAAGTATAATTAACATGTTCACATTTTTCTATATATCATAATGTCAAAATAAAGAACATTTATTTGTTTTCATCCAATGTATAATCACAAAACGACATTTTTGATTTTTTTTCTTTTTTTCCCGTTATTATTTAAATAAATTATTTTAAATAACTTAAAATAAATTTTAAATTAGCCCCAAAAATCAGGGTTGTTACAGTCTCCCCCACTTAAAATCTTTTCGTCCTCGAAAAGGAACGAAGCTAAAAGTTGATTAATTAACCAACTAATTTATATGTATATTTTCTCAATTGGTTTAAATAATTTTATTAGTTGATTAACTTTTAAATATATAACTTTTATATATTCAAAAATCATATTTTCTAAAATAGATTATATATAATCACAAATACGTTAATTATAAGCCTATCACTCTGGACTCATTCTAGGGTATTACTAACCCCATCTCTAACGAGTTTTCTCATTCTAGGATACTACTGATCCTATCTCTAATGAGTATCCTTATTGGATATTACTAATCCAATCTCTGATGAGTCTTTTGTTCAGTTCTAACGAGTTGTACCCCAAAGATTTGAGCTAACCAAAGCTCTGATACCAACTGTAAAGACCCGTAAATTCTCGCTCTGTGGATCGACCATAAACCACACAAGTCTGACCCAAAGGATGGAAATCCACGAATACTTTAACTTTGGGAATACAATACATTAGAACAACAACAGCAGACTTTTATAACATCAATAATAAATGTTACATCAGAGTACAGAATATCAGAGTACATTGACTAATAATTACATCGGAAGATAATTTTATATTATTTTAATACATTGCAGTGGAAATAAAATAACTAAGGCAGCGGAAGACAACTATGCTCTGGACACAACTTTAGGCTTCAATCCAGAATCCTGCTCGAGGTAAGAACCTGTAGACCAACTACTCGACTGCCCGTGTGGAAAGAGGGCACCCGAGTTTGTAAAGGTGGAAACAAACAACGGGTCAGTCATGGGACTGGTGTGAGAATTCTTAACTAATTTAACTAATAGTAATAAGGCAAATCCAAGGACCACGCCGCTAACGCGGAACGGGTTTACTCCAATGGATTGCCGGTGCATAAACTAAAGTAAATCGTTAAAACAACGCAATGCTTTTTAGAAAAATGAAACCATCATAAGACCCAAGTCCCGTCACACAATTGAGACGACCCGAACTTCCCCGTGAGGGAAAGCACGGATAGAATTGAGGACAAGACAAAATAGAACGCAAACAGAAGAACATTTCATTGTTATTGCAACAATTCCATCAGATACAAGAATATACAGAGTATAAATGAATAAAATACATTCGAATAATATCAGAGATTACAATAAATTACGTAGCAGCGGAAAAACATACAAAACACAACTGAAAGTGATACGTGGATACAGAGTTTTCCGAGCATCGTTCCAGCTGTAAATCAGGACCCTGTGGATATAAATCTGCAAAACCAAAACTACTAGCTGCCCGTGTGGAAAATAGGGACACCCAGAGTTTAGGTTAAAACAATAAACTCCTGGTCAGTCATGTGACTGGTGTGAGAACTAAAACAGTTACTTAAAACTTTACTTTAAAGGATAGTAATTCAAGGGAGCACGCCGTATAACACGGAACGGGTTTCCTCCCAAGAATACTAGTGCATAGAATAAACAGCACAATGCTTTTTGGAAAAATGAAGCTATTATAAGACCCAGGTCCCATCACACAATGCAATGCAAGCCGGAGGATAAGGTTTTCCCTTATAATAGCCAAACATGCTTGGTACGTTCAAAACAAATCATTTGATACTATTATAAGTGTATAGTGTCAAAACATTTCAAATCATAAATATCAATCATAGGCGGCATGGGTACCATCTATCATGTCGCCATACTAGTTCTACAATTGAAACTGCAATATCACGTATTGGAAATTGGATTTCCGTCATGACTCGAGGCAAGGGGCAAGCTCCTCTCCGATTCGAGACACTCTAGCAAATGTCTCAGGACCCCACTATGATCCTTGGATCTTCAGGGCCGGTCCTCTCTTACTTTTGAGGATTAATTATTCCTGAACGCACGTTTCCCGGTCCTTACAGACCTATATCCGAGGCGCCTCATATCCAACAACCACACAGGTGAAAAGTATATAAATGTCAGGGCTGGTAGGTCACTGACACCGCCCTAGCTAGAAAGAAACGTCGTGCTCTCCCTGCAGTCACTATCCCGTTTTTGACTCATACCGAGGTGTGAGGCTCGCGAATTCACTTTATACACAAAGCTACGTCACACAGACCGTGCTTTGATCATCAACAACAAGACTTTGCTTTTCAACAGAAGCCTTGATCAATTGCCACTTACGCGTGCCACACTGGCAATTCACTCCATGCGACTGATGGCCATCGATATACAACCACTAAGCTCGTACGTCTTAGAGAAGGGCGTTAAGCAAGAGAATAAATTCTCCTCCGCCAAACAGATGTATATTTAATAGAGATCAATCAACACAGAATAAAATCCAATGTCAGACACACAATCCATTTACAAGTTCGTTCTGGGTCTGAACAAAACCGGAGGCACTTTCCTCGCATATCCATCCATCTCCAAGTACGTCTAGACGATCACCAACTGTTTCCCTCATCTTGGGTGTACAGCCCAATCGAGACCATCAGTAATCACCCAAACGATGTGAAGACTTCCGGTCTTCAACCACCGTCTTCATCTTCGACATCTCGTCGAATCGGTTATTCAGAGTGGGTATAATCCCGGCCTTTATGAATAACCCACGTATATGATAAACAAATGTTACAAAAACACAACAAACGCCTCATTCTAATTCAGAATATTCTTTTATTCACAAAATCACATTCTTAGGGAAAGGTTTCTATTAATTTTATCCAAGATAAATTCTTCTAAATTTATTCTTTAATCTTCCTTTGGATATCATTTCAAACTAGTCGGGATTAGCGAACCACACCGAAGTAATTATTTGTTTTATTTCCCAATCCCAACCTATTCATCCCATGGAGCAAAACTAGTAATACTCCATATCTAACACCACGGTGTTATCGGTAAAATTAATTACCATTTCACGTTCAAATCTAATTAAATATTTAATTATCACTTTGGAGCAAAACTAGTGGTACTCCATTCTCGATCACCTTTCAGATTTGATAATTTAAATAATCAATTCACTTTCAATCTAATTAAAGATTCATTAAAACTCCACTTAGTTTTAATCTTCACAAAAATCAATATCTTGTCTTTAACTGGGTTAAAGAACCAATGTCATCTAAAACATGATTCACGATAAACCCAAATCACATTTGATATTAAATACAAGGCTCTAAATAGAAAATATACCGGCTTATATTCAATATCAAATTCTAAAACCAACAAATATTATATCGGAAATAACGATATAAAATATATCTTTCAAATTCCCTTAACAATATCTGTATAGTCACGAAATCCAATATCGAAATATTCCAAGGACAATTTCGATTCAGATCCACTTCCACTTTATATATATTGGAAATTCTAGTTATTTTCAAAACCGATTCAAATTCAATTTACTCATTTCAAAAATAAATTGGTTTTAGTTCTAGTTCAAAACCAGTTCATTTCGATAAAAATCTATTTTTATCCTTTCAAATATGGAGTTTTCCATCCCAATTCTTTCCAATTCACATATTATGATTTTACACAAATTATTAATATTTTAAATAATTTTATCAAGGCCTGTACAGTCGATTTCCATCAACGGCCGTCGAACTGCACTTACATCGACCTTTTCCAAATTTGATTTGGACATGATTCCAAATCCAACCGTTAGATTTCAAATTTCTAATATTCATTGGAAATCTCTTTTCGATACGAACCTGACGGTTCTGGTTTTAGGAGAATCCGACGGTCGGATCTCCCGTAATGTCAATTCGAAGTCAATGGTCGAAATTCACGAACGGCCGCGGGGCGGCGCATTCTATTCAGGCCATTATATATATAATATATATATATATTATATATTTCATCGATTTCCTTTTAAAACGTATTTTATAAATCGTTTTAAATTCGTTTTCAAAACCATTTCAACTTTATATTCAATTTCAAATCAAAATTGAATATATCATTATAAAAACGAATATAATCGATATAAATATCGTTCACGTCAAAATGGCGCAACTCTAATCAACACGGTTTTATACATATTTCAATAAATTCGTTATTCTATTCAACAAATGAATATTTATTCCATTCAACACATGAATTTATATTTCTTTCAACACACGACCAATCTCAACACATGAGTGATGTCAACACACAACTATTTTTGTTATGTATAATATTTTATAAAATTATGGTATCTATCATTTGATTTCTAATCAGACTCCAACCGTAAAGTAGATTCTAATCGTAAATATGAAAAAGATGTAAATTTTATTATTAAAATATTTTGCTCAACCCATGAATAGTTTCAACACATGAAGATCGTCAACACATGACTATTTTGCTATTCAACACATGAATTTTCTTTTATAATATTCATTATTTTCCCGATTGGAATGAGGCCCAATCAATTACCATATAAAGTTAATTATATGGATTCCATACAACACATGTATATAATAGCAACGATAAACAATCAACCATCATCCAACGTGCACCACACAACTGAATAAGCATCAAATATAAATAATCAACGCTTACACAGTCTGTCGACCAATCGATCGACATACAATTAAATAATTGGGATTAGTGTATGTCAAATATCATCCCAACACCCGTGTGGGGTTTCAAATCAACCAACACCGATTTTTATTTGTGCAGTTGGGCGATGTGTAAAATTTATCGACCCAATCAATATCAGTCAAATCAGTGTATATAAACAATCGACCGATTTGTTTATAAATATTTATTTATTCACATTCACGTTAAAAATTATATTTTTAACGACAATTAATTCATTTCAACTATCTACATTTTATTATCGCTTTCACATCAACATCACAAACAAATTTTCACAACACATCAAACAAGCATACAAGCCGTCCATGGTCTGTGGACGACGGGTGTCGGGTGCTGCTAAGCACCGTCTGCATCCTAGTATATATATATATAACTAGAAAAAGAGATTGAAGAGTGATAAATTCTCACCGATAGCTAATCCAATACCACGACTCTTCTTATGTAGAAAAATTTCTCGTTCTCGCCTTTTGTCACTTTCGTTGCCCGTAGCC
Organism: Allium sativum; assembly: GCA_030737875.1. NCBI lineage: Eukaryota > Viridiplantae > Streptophyta > Magnoliopsida > Asparagales > Amaryllidaceae > Allium > Allium sativum. The sequence continues at coordinate 789,148,134 of CM060919.1, read as the reverse complement.
ACTACATATATAAAATCACATTTTTATATGTTGCTATGTATATAAAAATTCTATTTTCACACTGCTACTATATAGATAAAAATTCTATTTTTACACCGCTACTATATAGATAAAAATTCTATTTTTATACCGCTACTATATAGATAAAAATTCTATTTTTACACCGCTACTATAAAGATAAAAATTCTATTTTTATATCGCTACTATATAGATAAAAATTCTATTTTTACACCGCTACTATATAGATAAAAATTCTATTTTTACACCGCTACTATATAGATAAAAATTCTATTTTTATATCGCTACTATATAGATAAAATTCTATTTTTACATCGCTACTATATAGATAAAAATTCTATTTTTGCATCGCTACTATATAGATAAAATTCTATTTTGATCGCCCTATTGCCTACATAAAAATCACATTTTTATGTGCTAAAAATAATATTTTAACATAAATAAAAATCATTTCTAAAGCGTTATTCAAAATAAAAATCACATCTTTTTATTCGCAATACATAGATCTGAAAATCTAACCTTCATACGTTATGAAATTTATAAAAAAACTAAGTTTTTATAGACATGAACAAATAAACAATATATATATATATACAACAGTAAAACTTACTGTTCGAGATGGGGCAGAGGGGAGCCGGAGTCGTAGGGTTTGCGCTGGGCTTCGGGTGGCGGTAGGAGGTTGCGGTGGCGCCCTTGGATGGTGGATGTCACTGATTTGGATAAATTTGGGGAGGGAATCTTCAATCGGAGAAGGGGGAGGCTTGAGGGGCGCGACACAGGTGGTTGGAGGGTCAGGGGAGATACAGGCGCTGGGGGTGTTCGCTAGTGGTAGCAGCAGCAGGGACGGCGACTGTTTCAGGTGAGGGGGCTGAAATCGAAGGGGAGAAGAAGAGGGAGAGGAGGAAGAAGAGGAGAGGGAGGCGAGTGGGCCAGCGCCCGAGGTGGCGCGCCTGATGGCGCGGCGGTGCCCCGATGGGAGGAGCGACGGCGCTCCTCCCCCCCTTCGTCTTCTTTCTCTTTTTTTTTATTTCGAAATGAATTAGAAGAAAACGGGGGGGGGGGGGGGCTGAGTGATGTAAGGAGAGAGTTTTATTTTTTAATTTATTTAATTTCAAAAAGTTGACTTTTTTCATTTGACCTCTAATCGAGGTCCACCGCCTGTCATCCATAGCTAATTACCCCCATTCCGAACACAATGGGATATGTATCGCAGGCCAATTCGATCGTTACGATCAGTTTCCATCAAAATCAACATATAACTCTATATATTGAATTTGAACGCGCATTTCAATTTACTAGGGTCACATACGAGCTCTAAAAATTCCAGAAAAATTATTTCTAGCTTCGTATTGACGATACAGTCCTAACAAAACAAATTTCGTTAAATTCTGAGACCGTTGGAAAAATGGCCATTTTCCAGTCGATTAAAATCAACTAAAACTGGTCTAACGCGTTTTCCTTTGCCACGCTCACATATTGATTCGAAAAATTATGAAATTTGGAATCTAGCAATAACTTGACATCCTGGTTCCAACAAAAGTGGTTTCGTCGAAATCCAAGGTCGTTTGCAAAATTGCTATTTTATGGGCCTGAATTCCATAGCGACTATTCAGAATTTTCAACTGGACGTATCTTTTGATTCCCGCTATGAAATTTCGATTTTCTGGATTCTTGGAAAGATATTCCCAAATAGATCCTATTATTTTTGGTTTCACTAAAATCCGGTTTATTTTGCACCCGGTACATTCAATTGAAGTTTGAAATCGAATTATCGAACTACCACGCCGTTTCGGGCCTTGTTTATAATTAGAATTAATTATATTCGTTTTCAAACGTCGATTCAAACTCAGTTTTCATTGCTATTATTTAAAATATTTATTTTAAATATTTAAAATCCATTATTTAAGCCAATTTAAAAAATTTAAATTGGTTCAGATTTTCTGGGTCGTTACAACAATGCAACGCAAACCGGAGGATAGGGTTTTACCTTATAATGGTCAAAAATGCTTGATACGATAAAACGGATTTAGTACTAATGTGTATATTTTTTAATAAAAAAATTTCAAATATAAATGTATCAATCCTAGACGGCATAGTACCCCATCCTACTATGTCGCCATACTAGTTCTACAATCAAAACCGCAAGGTCGTATTGGAAATTGGATTTCCATCATGATTCGAGGCTAGGGGCAAGCTCCTCTCCGATTCAAGACACTCTAGCAAATGCCTCAGGATCCCCCGCAGTGAACCCTTGGATCTTCAGGGCTGGTCCCCGCCTATCGGCCGTGGATTGGTTATGCCTGAACACACACTTCCCGGTCCCTTTGGACCTATAGTATGACCACTAACGGCCTATAAAAATCTGAGGCGCCTCAAAATCCATCATCCACACAAGTAAAATGTAACCAGTTTAAGCACCGACATCACTCCTAGCTAGAAAGAAACGTGTGCACTCCCTGCAGTCCTAATCCCGTTTTTGACTCATACCGGGGCGTGAGTCTCGCGAAGTCACGATATACACAAAGCTATGCCTAAACAGGCTATGCTTTGATCATCCCACAAGGCCTGCTTTTCAACAAAGCCTTGATCATATGCATCTTAGCATGCCACATCGTCACTCCATATCACACTACTAATCCTTTGCCGAAATATATGAAAGGGTGTTAAGCAAGAGAATAAATTCTCCACCACCAAGCATTCATACATTCAGCAGAAAATCAATAAGTACAATATAGAAAGGAGTACGATGTCAGACACACATTCCATTTATAAGCTTATGCTCTGGGTCTGAGCGAAAGCCAAATCAATACAAATCAGCACTACGTCCGGATAACTACCATTTTAGCCCCGTCTTGGGAGCAAATCAATCAAGGGCCTCAACTCTAGTTACCCATTCGATGTGAAGATCGTCGGTCTTCCATCGTCGTCTTCAATTCCTCAAACGTCGTATCATTATTTGGAATGAGAGTAAACTCGGACTTTCCAAATAACTCTCACATATATAAATTTGAAAACCATTTCATATAGTCGTTAATAATTTATAACGATCTATCGCTATTTTTACTTTACATACACATCCTAAACATAACAATGTATATTTTACTCTTCCATTTTTCAATTTACACCAAATGTATATTTGGTTTCATTATTTTTCTAATGAAAATCCATTCCTTAGAAATGTAAATTTCTAATCTTATTATTTACATTGAAAAATGTAAATTTGTATTCCTATTTTATTTACATTGAGAAATGTAAACTTATACTTCAATATATTATTATATTGAAAATGTAACCTTTATTTCATATTCTACTTACATTGGAAAATATAAATTCCTAATCATTCTTTTGTTTCCTTTGATTACACTGAAAAATGTCAATCCTTTTTATTTGCATATATAAAAAAAAAATTCTATTTCATCCTTATTTACATTGAAAAATGTCGGTTTCTATATTACACCAATTACATATAAAAATGTAACTTCCTATTTTCCTTTTATTTACATTAGGAAAAATGTAACTTTTCTAATTCTTATTTACATTAAGAAAAATGTAAAACTTTTATAATCCTTATCTTACTACATTAAAAATGTAACTTTCTTTTATAGCAAACTTGGAGGTGAAAATATATATTTCATTATTAACACATGACGGTGTGAAAATAACGTCAATTTCTAATTTATCTTTTTATATTTTAATATGGGTTAGACCTCCCACATTAGGCCTACAACTTGTGGATGCTGGATAGGTCGGTCGGTTCTGGGCAGACTTCTCCCACAAGTTGGGCTTAACCTCGTGTCTTGGCCCAATTTGTATTTGCGCACTTGGACCTCTCACATTAGTCCCAACATTTGTGGTTGCTGGATATGCCGGTCAGGTCCGGGCAGACTTCCACCACAAATGTGGCCTAACCTCGTGTCCAAGTACAATTTTAATTTTTAATTATGATTATAAATACTTTAATGAAAATTATTTTAAACGTTCTTTATTAAAATAATCCTCATACTAAAAATGCTCTTTATATATTCCAATCTTTCTATTGTAATAGAAAAGCCCAGTCTTTTAATGTAACCTCTTTATATATATAAAAAAGGTACTTTTACATAAATATGTCCTCTTACATAAACATATCCCTCTTATCGAAATATGTTTCTTTTTCATATAGAAATGTACCCTTACATAAAATGATTATTTTATTTTCATAACCTATTGAAGGTGGCATTTTTAATGTACAAGTATTGAATTCAATAAATGATTATCTTGTTTTCATTAGCATATGAAAGGTTATATTGTTGGTGTACAAAAGTATAATCCAAGAAATGACAACTTTTTATAGTAACATAAATGTTTGCTTTACTTTATAACATGAACGACTACTTTTATTCTATTTCAACATTTTATGACAAAAATGTACTTTAAACTCTTCTATTCTTTTTGCATATAAAATGACAACAATAATGATACTTTAAGACCCATTCTTTTCAATACCACTAGACTGACGGTGAAATCATTTTTTTTTTCAAAAATGATAGTGAAATCATCTTTTTAATTTGACAAAAGAAAAAAATGGCGGTGAAAATATCATTTTTGTAATTTGACAAAAGTGACGGTGGAAATTCCTTATTTGTAATTTAACAAAAATGACTGTGTAAATAATGTGCTTTCCTTTTAATCAAAATAAATGAATATTTTCATGTTACTACACTTAAGTTAAACATAAGTTTATTCTCATATTTTAACTATGACGCTAAAAATATGTTTATTTTTCTGATTTCATGAATACGTTAAAAATATGATAATTTTTCTATCTTCATGAACGCGCTAAAGATTTTATAAATTTTCCTACTTTCATTAATGCGCTAGAAATATGATAATTTTCCTTATTTTCATTAACGCGCTAGAGATATGATATTTTTCTCTACTTTCACCTACATATGAGGACGACTTATAATTTTGGTGTCAATTTCATAACAACATATTAGAACAACAAATAATTTGGTGTCAAACGTCAAACCACTACTTATGAGAACATTATATAATTTGGTGGCTACATAAGTTATAAATTTTCGTATCGTGATTCAAAACATGAAACAAAAATTATGTTATGGTGTCACATTCATTTCACGAACTAACCTAAAACATGTAACCAAAATTATATCTTTGGTGCCAACAAATCTATCATGATTCAAATACATACATAATACTTCATCAATAATTGATTCATTTTAATGAAAAACAATTCTATGTAAACTAACAAATTTAATTCTCTAACACAAATGGTATTTTTAATTTACATGTCATGATTCTATCAAAGTGATGTTTTTAATCTACATATAATGATTCTATCAAAGTGTTGTTTTTGTCCACACAACATATTTCTAATCAGAATGGCTTTTGAAATCAAATATAACATTTCTATAAAATAAATATTATTTTTAATCAAATAAACATCTAACTAAAATGTTTTTTTTCTTTCTTTTCTTTTTCTAGCATAACATTTCTATAATATAATGGTATTTTTAAATCTGACCATAATCTAATTCAACAAAACATAAATAAATGATTATTTTATTTCTAACATAATAATTAATCACCTTATCAGATCATTCTAACAACATCAAACAAACCAAATCAAATTACATATACAACAACCTTAATTTACCGCAGATAAAAAAAAATGATTGATTTTTTTTACATGATTATAATCAATAAAGTTTAATTATTTTAAAAGAAAAGATTTCTCACCTCGCTTGAGATTTAGTCTAAATTTGATCTGCTCTGTTTCAGAACTAGCCTGTCCCAAGTTGTAGATCTCTCTGATACGAGTGCAACGCAACTTACGGTTCGTAAATTGGATCTCGTACGAAGAAGATACGATAAATTACACATTTGATAATTTAGTGAATAATTATCTTAAATAATGAACTAAATTTTCCCTTTAACCTCTTAATCCAAATTCAGGCCGCCCTCATCATCTTCGTTCCAAGTATAAGGCGTTCACCGAAACGCATAAATTGATTTTTCAAATTATGTTTTGATCTGCCATTAGAGAAAGAAATGAGCAGATGAAAAATACACGTACAATGAAAATTGGCTGACGAGGTGGAACCGAATTTTATTTGGCATATGTGTAGATGGTCCAATAGGAGAAATAAACAATTATTCCACAGCATTGATTCCTATTAATTACAATTTTGATTGAACATTCAATTTTAATTCCAATTATAAATTAATTAATTCCATTTCATTCAAATACATAAATATAAATTTTAATACTTACCAAAACAAACCAAATTTTAATTTCAATTATGATAAATAAAGTTACTATTTTTCAAGTAAGTTGGATTTCATTAATTACAAATTCAAAATTGTATTTCAATTATTAATTACAACAATAAATTTCCACAATCAATTACAAAATTAAATTATGAATTTATTAACCCAATTTAACATAAATAATTTTATATTTAATCCCAACTCTCAATAATTACCATATAGGTCAATTGATAATTAAAATTTTAAATCCACATAAATAATGATACTTATTACCGGTGGATCTTCATTACACAAACAATGAACGTATATTATTACCATATAAGTTAATTTAAAAAATTTCAATACATATGAAATTCCAAATATGATTAAAATGGTTCTAGTTATAAATCTTATTTATGAGGACCCAAAATAGATCATTTACAATTACATTTATTTATATGACTTTTATATTTGTAGTTTCCATTTTGAAGCAATTAATTAACCTGCTGAATTTCCCATTTCAAATTTATTAGCATCCCAAAATCATAGTTATATTAACTACTATACTTGTTATATCATTAGGAAAAAGTTTAGAATCGAATCAAATTCTTCTTTCTTAAATTTCCATATTTATCGTTTATTTTAATTTCCAATTTTATTATTAACGATATCAAAGTTAATTATCTTTCCAATTACAAACCAACAAGTTATAAGTCTCTATGAAAACAATAAACGTTAGTTAAAATTCATAAGTATCAGAGAACGTTTCAAATTCAAAACTACATTTAACGTTTATCTAATATTAATAATAATGTGTTTTTGGATGGATATAGTATCAATATATATATTTTTAACGTACTTATTACGTGTATGCTTATTTCTATATTTCTATATTTACTCCTTTACAAAATTTGTTAATTTCAATTTATTTACAATCTAGTCCAAACTACTTACTACAAAAATCATTCTTATGTTTTGACTTGCTAAGATTTAAAATCCTATTAACTTCTGTTGATTACATTAAAGAAAAAATGTAATTTCTTATCCAGTGTCACATTTTACATACAAATGAAATTTCCATTGTCTTCCTACTCTCTAATGTTTTATATTACAACAAAAATATAATATTTATTGTCTTCACTTTTCTAATATTTCATATTACAATAAAAATATAAATTTTTCCATCCTTATATTATATTACAAAGAAATGTAATCCTTTCTTTTCTTATATTACATTTATGAAAAATATAATCCTTTCCTTTCTTTTGAAATCTTTCATTTTCTTTTGCAAAATGAAATCTTTCATTTCGCCTTTAATTACATTGCAAAAGGTAACCTTTATCTTTTATTACATTGTAAAAGAAAAGTAATATTTTCTCTCTTACCTTAATTACATGAAAAATATAATCTTTCCTATTGTAATCCTTTTCTTCTCTTTTCTAATGTATGTTCTATCATAAATGACATAATTTAACTCCTAACATAATTGACAAAATTTGTGCTAACATGAATGACATATAAAAATAAATTTTATATATTCACATTCTTTTATGAATACTAATGACATATGAAAGGATATTTCTATTTGTTTACGTTTTCTAAAAGTATAATTAACATGTTCACATTTTTCTATATATCCTAATATCAAAATAAAGAACATTTATTTGTTTTCATCCAATGTATAATCACAAAACAACATTTTTGATTTTTTTCTTTTTTTTCCCGTTATTATTTAAATAAATTATTTTAAATAACTTAAAATAAATTTTAAATTAGCCCCAAAATTCAGGGTTGTTACAGGAAGGTCGTCAGAAAAGGAAAGAAAGAAGACGAAGAATCAACAAGGAACCTATAGAATGTATCACAGCGCATAGAACAAAATATAATAACAACATACTTGACATAAAACAGGTGAGACAGTGCATAAGCTGAAAACATACTATCATAGCAGCGGAAAATCCAAAGTATAGCTTATGATCCAAAGCCAACATTATTACAACTTTTAAAAACTGTCTCAAAAAGCTAAACAAGAAAGGTACACTACTAATGCCCAAAGTAGTGACCAGCAACGACACAGGGAGAATATCTATATATCATACGTGGAAGCCTCCTGCTCACCTCTGAATCTGCTACTCGCGCATCACCAGCTAACCTGTCTCTAGTCTGCTCGTGTGAGCACCCAGAGTAATAAGAAGAGACATGAAACTCTGGGTTAGACAAAAAGTCTGGTATGAGAGATAAGCAGCTAAACAGAACAATTACAGGTATACTAAACCATACCTGAACCTGGACCTGCAACCAAAGAGTTAGCACTACATACTGTACAACACTCTGAGGTGCCACTAACATATGGTGTAAAGATAACGGGGGTGGGGGTGTGCATGTCATAGTGACGGCAAACAGTCAAACATAGCGACCATCCTCACATCTCTCACTCAGTGCGTAAAGCATACGATATCCACCACTTCGATCACCCAATACTTTGCTATGATCACTCTGCCCCATGAAGTCATAACGACCCCACTGCACTGATCCATAGCCACTAATCCTTTGTTATGTCCACTTTGCCCCAGGAGTCGTTCACACCCCCACTGCACTGGCTCATAGCCTTACTAATCATTTACTATGTCCACTCTGCCCCGTGGAGTCACAATGGCTCCACTGCACTGGCTCATAGTCTTGCTACGATCACTTTGCCCCTCGAGTCACAATGACTCTACTGCATTGATACGTAGCCCATCATTCCTTTTCAGCGGTGAATCGAAGTTATGAATGTCGACAACTCCTTAGCACACGTCCCGCAGCAAAGCCCAACCATGAAGTGAACTCATTGGTTCCCAACTGGATCCTGAGCTCTAACTTCCATTTGGACTACCTTTGCATCTCAGGTTATTGGTCATCACCGGGTCGGTTCAGATCTCCTCCTAATCATCACTTCGGTTCGGATCGGAATGCTCCTCCCTAAGCAATCGGATCGGTTCGGAATCTCCAACATAAACCTTCCTCTTTGCTCCAGATCGGATCGAGGTCTACACTCCCTGGAAAGCTTCTTCGGATCGGATCAGAAGGTACCATTGATTCGGGTCGGGGCACAGGCTTCCTCCTCTTTTTTTCCAATGTCGGATCGGAGGTCTTCTTAGAATGATGGATCGGATCAGCCTCCTTCCGAGCACACCGGGTCGGATCGGAGTCTCCAAGTCGCGTTGCCATACAATGTTAACGGAGAGGATCGGAGCTTCTGAACTCGCGTGGGAGGTGGTTCAGATCGGATCCTTTTCTCCGTTCCGATCCGGATCGGCCAATTTCCTGCACTTTTTCCAACAAGCAGTTGACGCCACTCGACAGCGGTTTCGACCATTCCAACTATTCTAATCAATCACAAAGCATACCATACAATCATAGCTACATGTATAATCAACCATAAACACCAAAACAACAATATGATAGGTTAAAATGGATCAAACATAGTCAAAACCCCATATTTTCTCTCAAACATGTTCAAGCATAATTAATGATAGGATTAGCAAAACTTAACCAAATTAACCCAAGTTCATATCAGAGGTCTAAAACATCATTTAAGAATTTATAAATATTTTTCCAGAATTTTATCATGTTTAAATTCTCTAATTAACACTAATTACCCTTAATTAACCATCATTAGTGAGGAACTATGCAAATCACTCACCTTAGCCACAAATAGACCTTAGATATGAAATAAATCTCTGTTTGAGCACGAGTAACGATGCAAATCAGCAGCTCTAATCTTGATTTGGTGAAGATCTCCCTTGATTTGATGTTGCTAAGCTTAATCCTTGATTAGAAAGTGATTTGGGGTGATTTAGAGGTTGGAGGCCATTTTTAGGATTTCTAAGAGGCAAGTGGAGGCTAGAAAACTGAAATGGAATGAATCTCTAACTCTTTTCAGCCTCCCCATAACCCTAATCTCGAAATGGGTTATGGGCCCATTCACTAATCACCCTTTTTGGCCCGGTTAAGCAGTTTTTCACCTTCCAAACCTTATTTCAGCCATATTTCCCAAACGGTAAGTCCGTTTGGCTATTATGACCTCTCTACGGAAAGGTAGATCATCAAACGAATCTAATAGGAGTGGTTTCAGGTCAAAATTCCTTTCCAGTCAAAAGTTATGGCCAAAACAGTACCAGCTAGGGGCAAAACGGTCATTTAAAAATCAACAAAAATCATGAACATGGGAAATGACCCCAATAGTCGTTTCCCAAAGTTACATGACCATACGTCTTCATATAAGGAATAAATAAATATTCTATGATCCTCCAATGCGTAGAATGCAGGTTGTTACATTCTTCCCCCCTTAAGAAATTTCGCCCCCGAAATTCCCTAACCAAAACACACAAAGGGTCCTGCATGCCTATCTACCATAAAACAACAGTCAAACATGCAAAACAAGCAAAACAAGCCTATCCTAGCATGCGGAATAGCTAAATTGCAAAGTAAATCTTACCAGGCAAAGAGTTCTAGATACGTTTTCCTAATGCTCTCCTCTATCTCCCAAGTATAGTCATTCTCGTTCTCGCCCCACTGAACCTTGACTAACTTCACCGCCTTCCTTCGAAGTCGCTTCGTATCGTGCTCGATAATACGAATTGGCTTGCGGTTCCCAACCGCCTCGGGTTCCACTTCGAAGTCCTCTAACTGATCAGGTGAAATAGTCATATATGGGTCATGCACGAACTTTCTTAGCTGGGAAACATGAAATACGTTGTGAACTCCCGCCATCTTCTCTGGTAATTCAATTCTATATGCCAAATTCCCAACTTGTTCGAGAACCGGGAATGGGCCAACAAATCTTGGTGCCAACTTGCCTCTCTTGCCAAATCGTATTACGCTCTTCAATGGAGAAACCTTGACAAACACCAAGTCACCAACGGAGAATTTTAAGTCTTTTCTGCTCTTGTCAGCATAACTCTTCTGCCTATCCTGGGCAGCCTTCATCCGTTGTTGAATGATCTTAATCTTATCTGAAGTCTCCCTCACCACATCTGGTCCAAGTATAAACTTCTCGCCAGTCTCTATCCAACATGATGGTGAGTTGCACGGTCTTCCGTACAAAGCTTCATATGGAGCCATACCGATACTGGATTGGTAGCTATTATTATATGCAAACTCTACTAGATGCAAATGGTCATCCCATGATCCACCAAAATTCAATATACAAGCTCTCAAAAGATCTTCCAATATATGATTCACCCTCTCTGTCTGACCATAAGTTTGAGGATGGTACGCGGTACTGAGATATAGTTCCGACCCTAGAGACTCTTGTAAGCTCTTCCAAAACCCACTAGTGAACAGCGGGTCTCGGTCACTCACAATGGTTTTAGGTATTCCATGAAATCTCACTACCCACTTCATATACAATTCTGCTAATTTAGTTGTCGTTCTGGTCGATTTGACTGGTATAAACCTTGCACTCTTAGTCAATCGATCCACAATTACCCAAATGCCATCATGTCTCGATCTAGTTTTTGGTAAACCATCAATGAAATCCATTGAGACTTGCTCCCATTTCCATTCTGGAATTTCTAATGGTTGTAACAAACCACTAGGCTTCTTTTGCTCTGCTTTAACTAGCTAGCAATTCATGCACTTGGATATAAACTTCCCAACGTCTCTTTTCATCCCTTCCCAGTAGTAAGTCTGTTTCATGTCTCGATACATCTTATCACCACCGAGGTGTATAGTTAGTTTTGAGTGATGACATTCCCTAAGCACTTCATCTCTCAAACCATTCATGTTGGGTACAACTAGTCTTCCATTCTTTCGTAGCCATCTTTCTCGATCAAGCCCATACAAACTCATCTCCTCACCGTCGATATTCATCTCTAACTTGGAGATGATTTCCAATAAATTAGGATCGTCCCTCTGGCTAGAACCAATCCGCTCAATCAAAGTGGGTCTGATCGTCAAACTAGCTAACATCTCTGGATCCAATTCGCACTTTGGTCTGAAATCATACCCTGCGATATACTCAAGTTGCTTCCATTCAAGAAACATTGCCCCTAAACTGGCATGTCTCCTACTCAAGGCATCGGCTACCGCATTGCCTTTCCCAGGTGTATATGCGATATCAAAATCATAGGAAGCCAAGAACTATAGCCATCTTTGCTGACGGAGATTCAGATCCTTCTGAGAGAAGATATACTTTAACGATTTATGATCGGTAAACAACTCAAATCTTTCTCCCAAGAGATAATGTCTCCACATCTTCAACGCAAACACGATCTCTGCCAGTTCCAAATCATGGGTAGGATACTTTTTCTCATGCGGCTTTAGTTGCCGACTAGCATAAGCTACAACCCTACCTCCTTGCATCAATACAGCACCTAGTCTGGTACCACAAGCATCCGTGTATACTGTCATTTCTCCATTCCCTTTAGGAATGACTAATACTGGCGCATGCGTCAACTTTTCTTTTAGACTCTTGAATGCATTCTCACATACTCCGTCCCAGACGAAGGCTCGATTTTTCTTAGTTAATTGAGTCAACGGTGCTGCTATCTTGGAGAAGTCCTAGATAAACTTACGATAAAATCTAGCTAACCCCAAGAAGCTTCTCACATCTGTTGCATTCTTGGGCGTAGGCCAATCCTGTACCGTAGCCACCTTCGCAGGGTCCACGGCAATACCATTTTCTGAAACAACATGGCCCAAGAATCTCATTTCCCTCCTCCAGAAGTGACACTTAGAGAATTTCGCTTTCAATTGGTGTTTTCTCAACACCTCCACCACTATCCTCAAATGCCCCTTGTGTTCTTCCTCTGTCCTCGAGTAAACAAGGATGTCATCTACGAACACAAGAACGAACTTATTCAACCGATCTCTGAATACTCGATTCATGAGATCCATGAAATACGTTGGTGCATTGGTCAACCCAAATGGCATGACCAACCACTCATAGAACCCAGACGGCGTCCTAAATGCCGTTTTCGGAACACTCTCAGCCGCTACTCGGAGCTGATGAAATCCTGACGCGATGTCCAACTGGGAGAACACTCTTGCTCTTCCAGTTGATCAAACAAATCATCTATCCGCGGTAGAGGATACTTATTCTTCCTCGTCACCTTATTCAACTCGCGATAGTCCACACACAACCAAAGGGAACCATCTGCCTTAGTGGCAAACACAATTGGTGCTCCCCACTCGGAGACACTTCTTCTAATAAACCCCTTCTTCAAAAGAATGCTTACTTGTACCCCGAGCTCTCGCTGCTCCCTTGGTGTCATACGACGAAGTGGCATCACTAAAGGTCTGCCATCTTTCACTTAATCAATACGGAACTCTGTCTCTCGGTGTGGTGGAAGCCCGGTCACCTCCTCGAAGACGTTCGGATACTGGCCAACCACGGGCACATCTGACAGCTCATCATGCGGGACGTCGAGGGAATTTATAAAACTAGCCATCACCCATCACTAGGTAGACTACCAAACACTACCCTCCGTCCATCATCCGCCCTAACTGTCACCAAAAAGCCCTCACAGTCTACCACCACCCCGTATCTTTGGAGCCAATCGACTCCCAATATAATGCCATACCCAGTAAAGCCCAAAACAAAGCAATCACAAACATACACCCATGACTCAATAAGACCAAATTTCGGCAAATCATACCAAGGTTAGTCGAACCACCAATCGGGTTCGTCACAACCAACGGTCTATCGACTATCTTGGGTTCCAGTCCCAACCTATTTACCAGGTCACTAGATATGAAGGAACGGGAAGCCCCAGTATCAAACAAAACTCGAACAGGTACATTATGAATAGAAAGCATACCTTGAATGACGACATTCTTTCCTTTCTCCACCGCAGTTGGGGCATTCGACAAAGAAGGAACAGCATTAATAGCTTATGCTTTCACAATCTGCTTCTCTTTAAGAGGTTGTGGACATTTATCCCTATAATGTCCCACTTGGCCACAGTTGTAGCACTTGCTATCTGTTGGCTTGGCCCGACAATCTTTGGCATAATGGCCCTTCTTACCACAGCTGAAGCACTCAACATATTTCTTGCTCTTTTTCTGGCCATCCTTAGCTTGGTTCTACTTCCTCTTGTTCTGAGTGTTATTCTTGCTTCCACCGCCTACTTGCGGCTTCAGCCCTTCTGCAGATGCAACCTCAGTCTTTGACTTGGGGTAAAGACTCTCTGATCTCAAAGCTTTCCCAACAATCGATTCAAAAGTCTCATCGATGTGGTTGATAAGCCTTTCTCCCAAGTATCCATCCAAACCAGTAATGAACTTCTCATTCTTCTTCTCAGGAGTATCGATAAGGGATAATCCATATTTCGACAAAGTGTCGAACTCAGCAATATAGTCCGAGACTGCTCTACCATTCTGTTTAAGCTCCAAGAACTTCCTAAACAATTCCGACTTCAGAGCAGCTGGGATAAACTTGTCGCTAAAGTGAGCCTTAAACTGATCCCAAGTAACCTAATCCTCTGGAGTGGCTGTCTTAATAGCATTCCACCAATTCATCGCTCGCCCTTGCAGCTGACGAGACGCTAGCCTTCTCTTCATCGCATCCTCGATACCCAAGTCATCGAAGATACGTTCACAGCTATCCAACCAATCCTGAACATCCGTGGCCGACTCCGTTCCGTGGAACGGCTTCCCACCAAGGTGAGTGTAATCCTTGCACAGCTTGGCGAAATCGGACCTAGGCGCCTGCACTATTGGACCACCACCATTACCGGGATTGGGAACTGCCCCCTGCACATCCCTAAGCATTTCTCTCATGAGGTTAGTAAACATCGCCCTCATGTCAGTAACATTCCCATTATTGGCCCCTCTACCAGCACCTCTTGCGTATCGGCTCATCGTTTAATCTATAAAGAGAAAACGATTAACCATCTCCATAGTGGTGCTGGTGCAGTGCAACTTCAACCTTAGCTATACTAATAGTATATATATATATATGTAGCTTTTGAAAACCAAAGTAATCACAAATACGCTCTCTCATATACGTACTATCTCTCCCTAATGTCTTTCCCTAGGTTAACTACGCAACCTAGAGCTTTGATACCAAATGTGACAACCCGCCCCGCACCAACCGACATTTACTCCACAAGTGCGTTGTACACATGTCGAGTTAGCACGGGAAGGTCGTCAGAAAAGGAAAGAAAGAAGAAGAAGATTCAACAAGGAACCTGTAGAATGTCTCACAGCGCATAGAACAAAATATAATAACAACATACTTGACATAAAACAGGTGAGACAGTGCATAAGCTGAAAAATAACTATCATAGCAGCAGAAAATCTAAAGTACAGCTTATGATCCAAAGCCAACATTATTACAACTTTTAAAAACTGTCTCAAAAAACTAAACAAGAAAGGTACACTACTAATGCCTAAAGTAGTGACCAGCAACGACACAGGGAGAATATCTATATATCATACGTGGAAGCCTCCTGCTCGCCTCCGAATCTGCTACTCGCGCATCACCAGCTAACTTGTCTCTAGTCTTCTCGTGTGAGCACCCAGAGTAATAAGAAGAGACATAAAACTCTGGGTCAGACAAAAAGTCTGGTATGAGCGATAAGCAGCTAAATAGAACAATAATAGGTATACTAAACCATACCTGAACCAGGACCTGCAACAAAAGAGTTAGCACAACATACTGTACAACACTCTGAGGTGCCACTAACATATGGTGTAAAGATAATGGGGGTGTGCTTGTCATAGTGACGACAAACAATCAAACATAGCAACCATCCTCACATCTCTCACTCGGTGCGTAAAGCATACGATATCCACCACTTCGATCACCCAATACTTTGTTATGATCACTTTGCCCCATGAAGTCATAACGACCCCACTGCACTGATCCATAACCACTAATCCTTCGCTATGTCCACTTTTCCCCATGGAGTTGTTCACACCCCATTACGCTGGCTCATAGCCTTACTAATCATTTACTATGTCCACTCTGCCCCATGGAGTCACAATGGCTCCACTGCACTGGCTTATAGTCTTGCTACGATCACTTTTCCCCTCGAGTCACAATGACTCTACTGCACTGATACGTAGCCCATCATTCCTTTTCAGCGGTGAATCGAAGTTATGAATGTCGACAACACCTTAGCACACGTCCCGCAGCAAAGCCCAACCATGAAGTGAACTCACTGGTTCCCAACTGGATCCTGAGCTCTAACTTCCATTTGGACTACCTTTGCATCTCGGGTTATTGGTCATCACCGGGTCGGTTCGGATCTCCTCCTAACCATCAGTTCGGTTCGGATCGGAATGCTCCTCCCTATGCAATCGGATCGGTTCGGAATCTCCAGCACAAACCTTCCTCTTTGCTCCGGATCGAATCGAGGTCTACACTCCCTGGCAAGCTTCTTTGGATCGGATCGGAAGGCACCATTGATTCGGGTCGGGGCACAGGCTTCCTCCTCTTTTTTTTTTCCAACGTCGGATCGGAGGTCTTCTTAGAATGATGGATCGGATCAGCCTCCTTCAGAGCACACCGGGTTGGATCAGAGTCTCCAAGTCGCGTTGCCATACAATGTTAACGGAGAGGATCGGAGCTTCTGGACTCGCATGGGAGGTGGTTCGGATCGGATCCTTTTCTCCGTTCCAATCCGGATCGGTCAATTTCCTGCACTTTTTCCAGCAAGCAGTTTACGCCACTCGACGGCGTTTTTGACCATTCCAACTATTCTAATCAATCACAAAGCATACCATAAAATCATAGCAACATGTATAATCAACCACAAACACCAAAACAACAATATGATAGGTTAAAATGGATCAAACATAGCCAAAACCTCATATTTTCCCTTAAACATGTTCAAGCATAATTAATGATAGGATTAGCAAAACTTAACCAAATTAACCCAAGTTCATATCAGAGGTCTAAACCATCATTTAAGAATTTATAAATATTTTTCCAGAATTTATCTTGTTTAAATTCGCTAATTAACACTAATTACCCTTAATTAACCATCATTAGTTAGGAACTATGCAAATCACTCACCTTAGCCACAAATAAACCTTAGATCTGAAATAAATCTCGGTTTGAGCGCGAGTAACGTTGCAAA
Source organism: Allium sativum (assembly GCA_030737875.1). NCBI lineage: Eukaryota > Viridiplantae > Streptophyta > Magnoliopsida > Asparagales > Amaryllidaceae > Allium > Allium sativum. The sequence goes on along the minus strand of CM060919.1, from coordinate 789,130,792 downwards.
TCAGCAGCTCTAATCTTGATTTGGTGAAGATCTCCCTTGATTTGATGTTGCTAAGCTTAATCCTTGATTAGAAATTGATTTGGGGGTGATTTAGAGGTTGGAGGCCATTTTTAGGGTTTCTAAGAGGTAAGTGGAGGCTAGAAAACTGAAATGGAACGAATCTCTAACTCTTTCTAGCCTCCCCATAACCCTAATCCCGAAATGTGTTATGGGCCCATTCACTAATCACCCTTTTTGGCCCGATTAAGCAGTTTTTCACCTTCCAAACCTTATTTCAGCCATATCTCCCAAACGGTAAGTCCGTTTGGCTATTATGACCACTCTACGGAAAGGTAAACCAACAAACGAATCTAATAGAAGTGGTTTCAGGTCAAAATTCCTTTCCAGTCAAAAGTTATGGCCAAAACAGTACCAGCTAGAGGCAAAACGGTCATTTAAAAATTGGCAAAAATCATGAACATGGGAAATGACCCCAATAGTCATTTCCCAAAGTTTTATGACCATAGTCTTCATATAAGGAATAAATAAATATTCTACGATCCTCCGATGCGTAGAATGCGGGTTGTTACATCAAGGGTCTTTCCATAATGAGTCAACAGTCTAACTACCCTCTTTTCATAGTCTAGGATGGCACCATGCCTGGCTAGCCAGTCCATTCCTAGAATCAAGCTATAGCCCATGAAATCAAGAATGAAGGCGTTGCATTCAAGCCCAACACCCAAGATAGACACTCTCAAATCCCGACAAACCATAGATAAGTGAGCCGAACCACCAATAGGATTTGAGACTACAATGGGATCCATAACTAGACTAGTATTTAGGTGCAGCGTTTCAACTATTGAAGCAGATACAAACGAGTGCGAAACACAAAAGTCTAAAAGAGTTCTAGGAAAAAGAAATCAAATCTTCAACCAAAACTTCCTATCTCTTTCCGATATATTGACCACGAGAACACAAGCTGCCCTTTCGAAGGTCCTGTACTTTGTCCTTACCCTTGCACTTGCCTCTTTGGACAATCCTAATAAGATGTCCTGTCTCTCCATAATGATAACAACTAGTCTTCTTCTTCTTTCTAACGTCTTTCTTTAAGTGGCCAGGTATTTCACAATTGTAGTACTTCCTTTTCTCTTGGCCCTTGATATCCTTACTGCCTTTCTTTGGATCCACTTTCTTATCCTGTGTCTTATCCATGTCCCCCCAGCACGTTCTTGATTCGTGTAATAACCCGGAAATCTGGGCCAGTTTAAAAATTTTATTTTGGCAATTTTAGCGAATTTTGAATATTTAAAATGAATTATTTTAAATAATATCGACGAGAAATTTATTTTGAATATAATTCGAACGTATATATTCGTTTGAATCGACGATAGAATATAAATATTTATTTATATTTATAAAAGGAATTGAAAATGGCGCGGTAGCTCGATAATTCGATTTCAAAGTTCTAATGAATGTACCGGGTGCAAAATAAATCGGATTTTAGTGAAACCAAAAATAATGGAATCTAATTGATAATATCTTTCCAACGAATCCGACAAATCAAAATTTCATAGCGGGAATCAAAAGATATGTCCAGTTGAAAATTCTGAATAGTCGCTATGGAATTCAGGCCCTTGAAAATGGAGATTTTGCAAACAACCTCGGATTTCGACGAAACCACTTTTGTTGGGTCCGTGATGTAAAGTTATTGCTAGATTTCAAATTTCATAATTTTTCGAATCAATATGTGAGCGTGGCAAAGGAAAACGCGTTTGACCAGTATCAGTTGATTTTAATCGACTGGAAAATGGCCATTTTTCAAACGGTCTTAGAATTCGACGAAACTAGTTTTGTTAGGACCATATCATCAATACGAAGCTAGAAAATATTTTTCGGGAATTTTTCGAGTTAGTATGTGGGCCCGGTAAATTGAAATGCGCGTTCAAATTCAATATTTAGAGTTATATGTTGATTTTGACGAAAACTGATCGAAATAGTCGAATCGGCTTGCGATGCATATCCCATTGTGTTCGGAATGGGGGTAATTAGCTAGGGGCGACAATCGTTGGGTTTGATTGGGAGGTCGAGGATTAAACGAATTAATTTTGAATTAAATAAAATAAAATATTTTATATATACCCTTGGTCAAACCCTAAGCCCTCTCAACCCACAGTCAAACCCGCGCCCTGTTCTTCCTCGACGGCGGAAAACTGCTCGAGATTTTGAACTCGATTTTCTCCTAATCCACTCTACAATAAATCGTGAAATCAAAAGCAAATTGAAGAGCAAAGAAAGCTCTTCAAATCTAGGGTAGTTGGATAATTTCCAGTGTGGTATTCCGATCGATTCGTGCTCCCATAGTCGCCGCCGTCGAGCTCTTCGCCAGCGTCAGAGGAGCCACCGAGTTCGACGTTCCAGGCATCTTCAGGAAGCTCTCTCGAAGCTCGACGCCGTGGCAAGGTCCGATCATCGTCACGTCGAACGTAGGAGGTGCAAAAAACCAACCCTAGGTTTTGAAGGCATCCGATGTTCAGCGAAGAGGATGCAGTAAGTTTTTTTTGTTTTGTTGTTTTATTAATTTAATTAAAATAGCATAGAATTAAAATAAAAAAAACATTGTTTATTTTGAACAATATAGATAACATTAAGTTAAAATATAATGTTTGAATATAAAAATATGTTTTTATTTTATTTTATAACTTTGCCTTTAAAATTTGTTTTGAAATATATGAACTTACTTTGTTTTGAAATATAAATTTTCTTTGTTTTGAAAAATAAATTGCATTGTTTTTAAAATGGTAGAGTTATAAAAATATAATTTTTAAATAAGTAGCCGTACTAAAAATATGATTTTTATATAGGTGGATGAAGCAAAAAGAACGAATTTTTATGATATAGAAAGATTCGATTTTTTATGATATAGTAAAAATTTGATTTTTTATATATTGAATAGCAAAGTAAAAATTCGATTTTTATATATTGAATAGCAAAGTAAAAATTCAATTTTTATATATGGAATAACGAAGTAAAAATTCGATTTTTATATATTGAATAGCGAAGTAAAAAATTCGATTTTTATATATGTAGTGAATACGGGCAAAGAAAGTGACAAGAGGCAAGAACGACGAGGATTCCTACCTAAGAAGAGTCGTGGGATTGGATTAGCTATTCTGTGAGAACTTCTCACCTTTGATTTTATTTTCTAGTTAAATTATATACTAGGATGCAGACGGTGTTTAGTAGCACCCGACACCCGTCGTCCACAGACCATGGACGGCTTGTATGCTTGTTTGTTTGATTTTGATGTGTAGTTGACTGTGTGATGTGATATGAAATGAAATAAAATATTTATATAGTTGAAATAAAATATTTTATAGTGGAAAATATTTTATAGTTAAAAATAGAATTTTTAACGTGTATATGAAATGAAATAAATATTTATAAACAAATCGGAGATTTGTTTATATACACTGATTTGATTGATATTGATTGGGACGATAAATTTTACACATCGCCCAACTGCATAAATAAAATCTGTGTTTGATTGTTTGAAAACCCCACACGGGTATTGGGATGATATATGACATACACTAATCCCAATAATTAGTTGTATGTCGATCGATTGATTGACAGACTGTTATAAGCGTTAAATATTTATATTTGATGCTTATACAGTGTAGAATGCACTTTGGATGAAGGTTGATTATTCATCGTTGTTATAGTATACATGTGTCGTAGAAAATCCATAGAAATAAAATCTATGGTAATTGATTGGGCTTCATTCCAGTTTTGAATAGAAATATTTGAAAAAGAAATATTTGAAATAGAATATTTGAAAATAGAAATATATAAAGCCGTGTTGATAAGATTGACGCCATTTTGACGTGAACGATATTTATATCGATTTTGTTCATTTTATAATGAATATCGAAAGTGATTTCAAAATCTGATATTTTGAAAAGAATTAGAATTCGAATTGAAAGTGAATAGAAATGAATTCGAATTGAAAGTGAATAGAAATGAATTCGAATTGAAGTGAATAGAAATGAATTCGAATTGAAAGTGCATAGAAATGAATTCGAATTGAAATTGAATATAAATGAATTCGAATTGAAATTGAATTGAAAACGAACTGAAATTGAATTAGAAATCAATTTGAATTGAAATTGATTTGAAATGAATTTAAAACAAAATTATATTGGAATATTCAATTATGATTTGAAATTGAATATGAAGTTGAAACCGTTTTGAAAATGAATTTATAACGATTTATAAAGAACGTTTTAAATTGAAATCGACGAAGTATATATTATATATATTATATATATAATATAATGGCCTGAATAGAACGCGCCGCGCCGCGGCAGTTCGCGAAATTCGACCATTGACTTCGAATGGACATTGCGGGAGATCCGACCGTCGGATTCTCCTAAAACCGGAACCGTTGGGTTCGTACCGAAAAGAGCTTTATAATGAATGTGAGAAATTAGAAATCTAACGGTTGGATTTGGAATTATGTCCAAATCAAATTTGAAAAAGGTCGTTGTAAGTGTAGTTCGATGGCCATTGATGGAAATCGACTGTACGGGCCTTAATAAAATTATTAAAAATAGTAATAATTTGTGTAAAATCATAAGAAATGATTTGGGAAGAATTGGGATGAAAAACTCCATACTTGAAAAGATAAAAATAGATTTTTATCGAAATGAACTAGTTTTGAACTAGAATAATAATTTATTTATTTATTTTTAAAATAAGTAAATTGGATTTGAAATGATTTTGGAAATAACCAGAATTTCCAATAGTTGCATTGGAATGGATTTGAATCGAAATTGCCTTCGGAATATTTCGATGTTGGATTTTGTGATTATACAGGTGTTGTTATGGGAATTTGAAAGATATATATATATCGTTATTTCCAATACGATATTTGTTGGTCGTAGAATTTGATGTTGAATACAAGCCGATATATTTTCTATTCAGAGCCTTGTATTTAATATCAAATGTGATTTGGGTTTGTCGTGAATGGTGTCTTCATTAACACTGTTCTTGAACCCAGTTGAGAAAAGATTAAATCTTTTTATTTAGATTTAATGAAGTGTACCAATTAAATAATATTTAATTGGAATTGAATTGGTATTGATTTTTGGGTTTATCGTGAACAGTGTTTTTAAATAACACTTGTTCTTTAACCCGATAATTAATGGAATGTGATTTTGGGTTTATCGTGAACCGTGTTTTAAAATGACACTGATTCTTTAACCCAGTTAAAGATTAAAACTAAGTGGAGTTTTAATGAATCTTTAATTAGATTGAAATGATCGAGAATGGAGTATCACCAGTTTTGCTCCAGGCGATAGTTAAATCTTTAATTAGATTTAAACGTGAAATGGTAATTGAATTTACCGATAACACCGTGGTGTTAGATATGAAGTATAACCCGTTTTACTTCATGGAATGAATAGGTTGGGATTGGGAAATTAAAATAAATGATTACTTCGGTGTGGTTCGAAATCCCGACTAGTTTGAATTGATATTCAAAGAAGATTAAAGAATAAATTTAAAGAATTTATCTTTGATAAAATTAATGGGAAACTTTCCCAAAATATAAGAATATTTGAATAAAAGAATATTCTGGATTGGAATGAGGCGTATGTTGTGTTTGTGTAACACGTGTTTATTATATATATACGCGAGTTGTTCAGAAAGACCGGGTTTATCCCATTCTGAATAACTGATTCGACGTGGTGTCGAAGATGAAGACGGTGGTTGAAGACCGGAGGTCTTCACGTCGTTTGGATAATTACTGATGGTCTTGATTGGGCTGTACACCAAAGAAGATGGAAACAGTTGGTGATCGTCCAGACGTACTTGGAGATCGATGGATATGCGGGGTACTAGGTGCCTCCGGTTTCGTTCAGACCCAAACGGACTTGTAAATGGACTGTGTGTTTGACATTGGATTTTAGTCTGTGTGATTGATTTCTATTAAATATATATCTGTTTGGCGGCGGAGAATTTATTCTCTTGCTTAACGCCCTTCTCTCAGACGTACGAGCTCAGGGGTTATATATTGATGGATATCAATCGCATGGAGTGAATTGCCTGTTAGGCATGCCTAAGTGGCAATTGATCAAGGCTTCTGTTGAAAAGAAAAGTCTTGTGGATGATGATCAAAGCAAGGCATGTGTGGCATAGCTTTGTGTAGCATTGATTCGCGAGCCTCGCACCCCGGTTGTGAACCAAAAACGGGAGAAGGACCTCAGGGAGGGCATGCGTTTCTTTCTAGCTAGGGTGGTGTCAGTGACCTACCAGCCCTGACATTTATATACTTTTCACCTATGTGGTTATTGCTGTTGCGAGGCGCCTCGGATATATCGGTCGTTCTCGAACCGATGGAGTCATTTAGTTGGCTCACCTACGCCCCAAAGGGCGGGGAAACGCAATGTTCAGGATTTCGTCTAATCCACATCGGTGGACCGGCCCTGTCGCTCCAAGGGACGATGCGTTCTGTTCCTGAGGGGCGGGCTAGAGCGTCTCGAATCGGTAGAGGACTATCTTTTGCCTCGGTTCACAGAAGGAAATCCAATTTCCAAATACGTGACATTTGCGGTTTTATTTGTAGAGCCTAGTATGGCGACATAGTGGGATGGGGCGCTTATGCCATCTATGATTGATACTTATGATTTGAAGTTGTTTTATACACTATGCACTTATAATAGTATCAAATGATTTGTTTTTAAACGTATCAAGCATTCTTGGCTGTTATAAGGTAAAAACCCTATCCTCCGGCTTGCGTTGCATTGTGTGATGGGACCTGGTCTTATAACAACTTCATTTTTCTTTATTTAGCATTGCGCTGTTTGTTTTATGCACTGGTATTCTTGGGAGGAAACCCGTTCCGTGTTATACGGCGTGGTCCCTTGATTTACCTAACTTTAAAAATAAAGATCAATAACTGTTTTAGTTCTCACACCAGTGACATGACTGATGATCGACGCTTTCCTATGAATCAGTAAAGCGCGACATTTAAATTTAATTCTGCAAGCATACAGGTGTGTAGCATACAGGTCGAACACAGGGAGGTGTTATTAAAAATTATTATCTATTTATTCTTGGGCGAGTTAGACGAAGTTTGGAGTTGTTTTTTTTATGTTGTTGAAATTACTCTGAATCTAATCAGTATCAAATTCAACAATTGAAAAGAAAAGGAACAATTACTAGAAAAAGAGAATAACAACTAGAACAATAACAGAAATTAAAAGTAAGATTCCTGTTGAAACTAATCAACAGTGAATCGCTAACAAGCAGTAATAAAAGACAATAACAATATGCATTCTACCCAAACCTAATTAGGTAGATAACACAAATTGTTATGAAATTAAAATAACAATAAAACTAGAAAAAAGAAAAGACTTTTATTAGAACAAAAGAGAATACAGAATAGAAAAATGAATGCATTTACAATGGGACATCATGTATATTTATAGAGATGTAGACCAAATCCTAATCAAATCAATGACTAAATGGCCCTCTTTTCCCAAGAAGTAATATCATATCTCTTGCCTTCCTTGACCAAGCTTGATTGGAAAGCAAATCACGGTGAATATCTTCCAAATCTTCCATGTGACAAATTGATTGATTGATTGATGAGCAGATTGTATGTGATTAATTCTTCCAAACAAGGATACTCATTAGACTCCAAAGGCAACAAGGGATAAAATCTTCAAAATTGATCTTTTCTTGGCAATATTTCTATCAGAAATTCTTTTAATTGGAAATTGGAAATTGGAAATTGAAATATGAATGTTCTGAATTGATTTCCATGACTACTCCTGAAATGTCTATTAGTGAATATCATACATACACATGAATATGTATATATATAATATAACACTAATTAATATATTCTTCATAGCAAAGGGCCAGTGTGAACGCGTTCTGTTCTTTGGCAAAAAGTGAGCTCGACGGGGATCGAACTCAGGTCTCTCAGTACAAATTTCCATGCAATTACCAGTGAGCTACAACGTCTTTTGTAATTGAGGTGGCTTTAATACGGGGAAGTAGCTTTTTATCTGTAGTTGGCCTTTAATTTGAAACGAAGGAGGCATTTCTTGACATCCTGTAAAAACATACAAAAGTAACCAAAGTATCATTTATTTATTTACAAAAGATAAAATATACGAGCATAAAATAAACACATTTCTATGTTAATCAAATACCCCCACACTTATCTTTTACTCGTCCTCGAGTAAAAAGAAAATGAAAAACTAACTAGATAGGTCGCACTTTCGTAGGAAACACGATTGCATTGAGCGCATGCAACAAGCCGTTAAACCTCTAGGTGTCCCTAGTAGGACGAGTGGTGTCTCGTGAGGGTTTTCAGCAGATACTACCCACAAAATCCAAATGCAGTATGCTATGATTCTAATGAAACTACATGAATGCAATGGACATATGCAAATAAAATCGAAAAATGAAAACATGACTTATTTCAGGAAAGTGGTACAATAAATTAAATTAACAATTTCTCATCAGTTGATTTTATTTTAGATACCTCAATTTGTCACAAATTTTCAATATAAATCAAGTTTTCAAATGTTAAATTCCAGTTTGGCCAGTTAGTTCGGTTGATAACATAGTGCAGCCATGAAATAAATTCTTAGTTTGCTTGGCACAGTTTGTAAAGTGGTATTCTAATTTTCTCATGTATGGCTAGTCAAATCAATAAGGTCAAGAAGTGTTTGGGCATCATCGCTTATTCTTTATTCTATAAAATTTTAAAATTTATGATTATGTACATACACCTAACTTAGAAGACCATGGTTTACCACCCACACACTGCCTCGCGGACTAACGGAGAGTGGGTAAAGAGCTTGGCGGATTGTGCAGGCCGACTTTGACTTTGTCAACAACGTGTCGGTAATCCTTAGGTGTCCAATCTCATAAAATGAGACCAAGATATTCCAACGCTGACTTTGTCAACAACGTGTCGGATAGAGCTTGGCGGGTTTGCACACCAACGCTCGATATACAAGCAATGTTGGATACCCTTGGATTATTATTATTATTATTGAATTTATAAGCACAAAAAGAGAGTTACGCGAATTCAACTTAACACAACTTAGTTTTAAAGATTTGACAAGCCATTATAGGTATTTTAAGTCCTCCACTTATTTAAACAAAGTCTACAATATAGAATAGATTTCATGGCCATCACCTAAGAATCTCCCTATGTACCGGTTACACTATTATCCCTCAAAATTAAACTTTTCATTATATTTCTTATTCGATCTAAGTTGAGAGAAAAAAATACTATCAATTGGCTAAAAATTGTAAACTTATTTTGTTGTATCAATTGAAAATGAGTCGTATTTTTTAAAAAAAAATTATGGTATGTTACTACGATATAAAATGTATGATGGTCCTACATGAAAAGAAAGAAAAATTAAAGAAAAATCAAAAGCATGCAATGCAGACTCCCCCCACACTTGATTGAGACAGTGTCCCAACTGCCTAAGGTAGAAAAACAAAAATAAAATAAAAAAAATGAAAAAGAAAAATAAAAGAAAAAGAACGTGTACCACCTGATTTCATGGTGGATGATCAGGCTCATGCAGATCGATAGGGTCATCTTCGTCATATTGCTCGAATTCCAAAAATGGTTTCAGTCGTTGACCATTTACTTTGAAGACTTTTCTATCCCTAGGATTTTCAATTTCAACCGCTCCATGAGGATATACTGTTTTCACAACATAAGGTCCAGTCCATCGAGATCTGAGTTTTCCTGGAAACAAGTGAAGTCTAGAGTCGTATAAAAGAACTTTTTGACCTACGTTGAATTCCTTACGAAGTATGTTTTTGTCGTGTTGGGCTTTGGTTCTTTCTTTGTAGATTTTCGCATTTTCATACGCCTCATTTCTTAATTCCTCTAATTCCAAAATTTGTAACATCCTATGTGAGCCGGCTTTTTCTAAGTCAAAATTCAAAAATTTTATGGCCCAAAGGGCACGATGCTCTAGTTCAAGAGGCAAGTGACAGGCCTTTCCGAAGACTAATCGATATGGTGACATCCCTAGATTGGTTTTATAAGCAGTGCGAAAAGCCCAAAGTGCATCAATCAGTTTTACGGACCAATCTTTTCTATTGGAATTCACGGTTTTCTCAAGAATTTGTTTGATTTGTCTATTGGAAACTTCTACTTGTCCACTAGTTTGTGGATGGTAAGGTGTTGACAGCTTGTGTGTGATTGAGTATTTCTTGAGCAAGGACTCAAAAGCACGATTATAGAAATGAGTGCCATTATCGCTAATGATAGCTCGAGGTGTGCCAAAGTGTGAAAAGATGTTTTCTTTGAGGAATTTGACAACAACCTTGTTGTCGTTGGTTTTGGTCGGAATGGCTTCAACCCATTTTGAGACATAATCTACCGCAAGCAAGATGTAAAGATTCCCAAATGAATTAGGGAATGGTCCCATGAAATCGATGCCCCAAACATCGAATAATTCAATCACTAAAATGGGGTTGAGAGGCATCATGTTTCGCTTAGTGGTTCGACCCGTTCTTTGACATCGCTCACATTTAGAGCAAAATTCGAAAGCGTCACGGAAGAGTGTGGGCCAATAAAAACCGCTTTGCAAAACTTTTGCAGCAGTTTTTCTTGCTCCAAGGTGACCGCCACAAGCATGGTCATGTGAGAAAGAGAGAATACTTTGGTGTTCATCATCGGGCACACACCTTCGAATGATTTGGTCTGGACAGTATTTGAAAAGATATGGGTCGTCCCAATAGAAGTTTCGAACTTTCGAGAGAAATTTTTGTTTATCTTGTTTCGACCATTCAGCGGGCATTTGTTGTGTGACAAGATAATTCACAATGTCAGCGTACCAAGGGGTGTTAGAGATGGAAAGAATTTGTTTGTCAGGAAAATAGTCATCGATTTGGGTGTCGTTAACATTTTCGTGCACAATTCGAGAGAGATGATCAGCTACGACATTTTCAGAACCCTTTTTATCTCGTATTTCTATATTGAATTCTTGAAGAAGAAGGATCCAACGAATCAAGCGGGCCTTAGCATCCTTCTTAGAAAGCAAATATCGTAGGACAGCATGATCAGTGTAAACTATGACTTTGGATCCTATGAGATATGGTCTGAATTTCTCAAGAGCGAAGACAACTGCCAAAAATTCCTTTTCAGTAGTTGAGTAATTGAATTGGGCCTCGTTTAAGGTTTTGCTAGAGTAATGAATGACTCGAGGGAGTTTATCGATACGCTGACCTAAGATGGCTCCAACTGCAAAGTCAGAAGCGTCGCACATAAGTTCGAAGGGCTGAGTCCAATCAGGAGGTTGAATGATGGGAGCTGTGGTCAAGATTGACTTAAGAGTTTCAAAAGACGTTTTGCAGTCATTGGAGAATTCGAACTTAACGTCTTTGGCAAGTAAATTTGAGAGAGGTTTTGAAATTTTCGAGAAGTCCTTAATGAATCTTCTATAAAATCCCGCATGGCCAAGAAATGAATGAACATCTTTAACAGACTTAGGAGGAGGTAGATTAGCAATCAAATCGATTTTAGATTTGTCGACTTCAAGGCCATCTTTGGAGACGACGTAGCCTAGAATTATCCCCTTTTTAACCATGAAATGACACTTTTCCCAATTAAGCACGAGATATTTTTCCTTACGACGTTTTAGGACGAGTTCTAAATGAGTGAGGCATTGGGAAAAAGAAGATCCATAGATTGAAAAATCATCCATGAATATTTCTAAGAATTCGTCCACCATATCAGAGAAAATACTCATCATACACCTTTGGAAAGTCGCGGGGGCATTACAAAGACCAAAAGGCATGCGACGATAAGCAAAGGTTCCAAAGGGACAAGTAAAGGTGGTCTTGTGTTGATCCTCTAAAGCAACAGGGATTTGATTGTAGCCAGAGTATCCATTGAGAAAACAATAGTACTCATGACCCGCTAAGTGTTCGAGCATTTGGTCAATAAAAGGTAAGGGAAAATGGTCTTTTCGTGTGGCTGCGTTGAGCTTTCGATAGTCGATACACACACGCCATTTTGTTTTGATTTTTGTTGGGACAAGCTCATTACTTTCATTTTTGATCACTGTGACTCCCGATTTCTTTGGTACGACTTGTACCGGACTCACCCAGGTACTATCAGAGATGGGATAGATGATGTTATTGTCTAGACATTTGATTATCTCCTCCTTGACCACTTCTCTCATGTTTGGGTTTAATCGCCTTTGAGCCTCACGGATGGGTTTAGCCTCATCAACTAAGTGTATGCGATGTTCCACAATTGATGGGCTAATTCCTTTTATATCGCTCAGTTCCCATCCCAAGGCATCTTTATTTTCCCGCAAAACTTCTAAGAGTTTTTCTTCTTGGTCTTCGGTAAGATCAGAGGCCAAGATTACGGGAAGAGTTTCTGAGGAGTCTAAGTATGCGTACTTAAGGTAGGAAAGAGTTGTTTTTTTTATGTTGTTGAAATTACTCTAAATCTAATCAGTATCAAATTCAACAATTGAAAAGAAAAGGAACAATTACTAGAAAAAGAGAATAACAACTAGAACAATAACAGAAATTAAAAGTAGGATTCCTGTTGAAACTAATCAATAGTGAATCGCTAACAAGCAGTAATAAAAGACAATAACAATATGCATTCTACCCAAACCAAATTAGCTAGATAACACAAATTGTTATGAAATTAAAATAACAATAAAACTAGAAAAAAGAAAAGACTTTTTTAGAACAAAAGAGAATACAAAATAGAAATTTGAATGCATTTACAATGGGACATCATGTATATTTATAGAGATGTAGACCAAATCCTAATCAAATCAATGACTAAATGGCCCTCTTTTCCCAAGAAGTAATATCATATCTCTTGCCTTCCTTGACCAAGCTTGATTGGAAAGCAAATCACGGTGAATATCTTCCAAATCTTCCCTATCTTCCATGTGGCAAATTGATTGATTGATGAGCAGATTGTATGTGATTAATTCTTCCAAACAAGGATACTCATTAGACTCCAAAGGCAACAAGGGATAAAATCTTCAAAATTGATCTTTTCTTGGCAATATTTCTATCAGAAATTCTTTTAATTGGAAATTGGAAATTGAAATATGAATGTTCTGAATTGATTTCCATGACTACTCCTGAAATGTCTATTAGTGAATATCATACATACACATGAATATGTATATATATAATATAACACTAATTAATATATTCTTCATAGCAAAGGGCCAGTGTGAACGCGTTCTGTTCTTTGGCAAAAAGTGAGCTCGACGGGGATCGAACTCAGGTCTCTCAGTACAAATTTCCATGCAATTACCAGTGAGCTACAACGTCTTTTGTAATTGAGGTGGCTTTAATACGGGGAAGTAGCTTTTTATCTGTAGTTGGCCTTTAATTTGAAACGAAGGACGCATTTCTTGACATCTTGTAAAAACATACAAAAGTAACCAAAGTATCATTTATTTATTTACAAAAGATAAAATATACAAGCATAAAATAAACACATTTCTATGTTAATCAACTGACCTGGAGTTTATTGTTTTAACCTAAACTCTGGGTGGCCTTATTTTGACACGGGCAGCTAGTAGTTTTGGTTTTGCAGATTTATATTCACAGGATCCTGGTTTACAGCTGGAATGATATCCAGAAAGCTTTGTATCCGTATATCTCTTCTAGTTGTGTATTGTATTATTTTCCACTGCTATGTAATCTATTTAAATCTCTGATATTTCTGTGTAATATTCATTTATACTCTGTATATTCTTGTAATCTGATGGATTGTTGTAATTAACAATGAAATGTTCTTCCGTCTGCTATCTATTTTGTCGTGTTCTCAAAACAATTCGTTCTTTCTCTTCTCTTCGGAGACCGGGGAAGTTCGGGTCGTTTCAATTCGTGACCTCCCACCAAAATGAAGCATCATCCTTCATTAACCAAGCAGTTGGTTGAGCCTTCCTCCCATAGTCTATCTCAAAGGTACCAACAAGTACTCCAATTCGTTGAGCCAACTTCTAGCCTCGACAAACGTCTCAGTCCTATGAAGCGGTTTTCCGCATGGAAGTCCTTACACATCTTAGAAAAAGCATCTATACGCGGAGGAAGAGATTCAAAAGGGAAAGAGGAAGGAACTCGAAACAAAGAATCGGAAGAAAGATATATGGCTTTTGGGGATTATGTTTTTCAAAATAAACTTTCCTTTTGAAAATACTTCCTTTTAAAACCTTTTTTGAAAATAGTTTTCAAAAACTTTTATCTAATTTGGTAACCTTCAGCTCTGATACCAAGTGTAACACCTCACGTCCGTTATTGTCACGCAGAAAGGGAATGCATTAAGTTTCGTGGAGTATTATAAGTAAACAGAACAGAATATTACAAGACAGAGAAAATAGTACTTGATTTTTTTTATAACTTTATTGCAGCGGAAACAGAAATAAGTTTGATTACATTTCCAAATACCAAAACCAAGTACATAATATCAGTCTTGAACAAAACCTTCGGAGTACTTAATATTAAAACTGTAATCCCCAATAGAAAATGCCATAGATAAGCTGAATCAAAGCCAAGCAATTCATCTTTCAACTTCAAGCTAGAAGAAGTGATATCCGAACTAAGCATGACTATTTCCTCCCTAAAAACCTTGGGGGGGGGGGACGGAAGAAAAGTGGCGAAAACAAACTAGGTCAGACATAAGTCTGGTAAGTCCAGTGACTTTAACAATATAATCGTTAAAGTAACATGATAAGAACATAAACTGGAAAGTAAGAAATGACTGTACATAAATATGCATGACATGGTAAGCAGGACGAATAAGATAAACGTTGATCGCGCTTCTAATCACTAATGGGTAATCACTACACCGCACCAATGCTAATTTCACTACACCGTTACTAGTTCCATAATGAAAGTTGATCCCCATCTTGTAACTGGTAGTTCTCAGGCGTAACATCTAGTAAGAGGTATTCATCCCATATAATCCTTACTTGCCCATACTAAATACTAGATGTCCCCACACTACCCCCTTATCGCTTAATTGATCGGCTCTCTAACTCGCATGTATTTATTACTTGTGTCATTCGGCCCCACTTGTTTACTTGTGTCATTCGGCCCCGCTTCTATGTAGATACCTGTGCTGGTCCCACCATAGGGTGTATTAATCCCTATGATGGCAACCCGACACAATTCAAGATGCACAATGTATACTACTGATGCCCAGTGCCTGCTTTTTCCACTCCGGAGCATGTGCCCGCCCATACTCCACCGGAACCTACACTGCCGCACTACACGCCGCTATTTTGACCGCTTATAATCAGCCCAGTAATCGTGCCCCACCCTGCCTAGTTCATGGTACCATGATACATCTATGTGGGTTACTGCTGAAATGGGTCCCCATTACTAGGATTTCCTACTAGTTAAGTTTTGTGGGCCTATATATGCAAATATTACCCACCTACACGAGATGTACTTAACCCTCCCACTGATTCAAACATCTTTATTTAATGGTTAAGTTTGTGGGCCTATATACACTAATATTACCAACCTACCCAAGGTTTACTTAACCCTCCTACTTATCAAGTCAATATGTATTATTGGTTAAGCTTGCCTTAACCCTATCCCCTTTGTTCATGTAATATTGGTTAAGTGTTGTCCATTCATGTTAACTTAACCCACCCACACTTCATGTTGTATTGGTTAAGTGTTTCTTATTAACTTAACCCTGTTCACTCTTCATGTTATATTGGTTAAGTGTTTTAAATTTACTTAACCCCACCCACTTGTCTAATTAACATGTTGTATTGGTTAAGTGTTCTCAATTTACTTAACCCCACCCACTTATCTAATTAACATGTTGTATTGGTTAAGTGTTCTCAATTTACTTAACCCCACCCACTTATCAAATTAACATGTTGTTTTGGTTAAGTGTCCTCAATTTACTTTACCCCACCCACTTATCTAATTAACTTGTTGTATTGGTTAAGTGTTCTCAATTTACTTAACCCCACCCACTTATCTAATTAACATATTGTATTGGTTACGTGTTCTCAATTTACTTAACACTAACTACTTGTCTATTCATTGGCATTAATTAATTTATTACTGCACCAACCTATCACATTAAAACTGTTGTTTGCGATTGATGGATGTGCCGGACGGTTTCGAGCAGACTTCTACCGCAAACTCATTCTAACCTCGGGTTTTGGGCTTAATGTGCTAACCTCTCACATTAGTTCTGTGTTGTTGCGGTCGCTGGATGTGCCGGGCGGTTCCGGACAGTCTTACACCGCAACTCAATCTAACCTCGGGTTAGGCATGTTCATCTTTTAACCAATTTACATATTTACCATTTATGTCCAAGTCTAGATTTATATGTAAATTCCATAAGTGTGGTCAATTCAAGTTATGCCACATTTACTAGATATGCCCAAAATTAATTATATGATTACAACCCATTTTATGCCAATTACATAATGTCCAATATTCAATGTTTCCCAACTATTTCCCAACGTCAATCGATCGTATGATTCATATAATACGTTAGGCTCGCCATTAGCCTAACTCATAAGAAAAAGGGAAAGAAAGAGGCGTATAACATCCAAACTGGCATAAAACAATATAGATCCAATTATGAACATAACTATCATATAACAAAGATCCCATTTATGAACTTGCATAACAAAATAAATCTAAATTAACATATGAACTTGCATAACAAGTTAGATATAAATTAACATATGAACTTGCATAACAAATTAGATCTAAATTAACATATGGACTTCCATAACAAATTAGATATAAATTAACATATGGACTTGCATAACAAATTAGATCTAAATTAACATATGGACTTGCACAACAAATTGGTTCTAAATTAACATATGGACTTGCACAACAAATTAGATCTAAATTAACATATGGACTTGCACAACAAATTAGATCTAAATTAACATATGGACTTGCACAACAAATTAGATCTAAATTAACATTTGGACTTGCATAACAAATTAGATCTAAATTAACACGTGAACTTGCATAACAAATTAGATCTAAATTAACATATGATCTTGCATAACAAATAAGATCTAAATTAACATATGAAAATATACTAGCATGGATCATAAACTTGCATGATCATAATTTACATTGAATAAATTTGCATAATCAATGACTTGCATAAGCAATAGACATATAAAATATGAATTTGTATAAACATATAAACTGGCATGGATCTAATCATACAAAATATGACTTTCATAGATCCAAACATATAAATAGGAGCTTGCATGTATGAATATGATTTTCACATAAACTTGCATATGATTTGCGTACAAACTTGCATATTTAATTAGACATGTAGACTAATATCACATGATTTACATATAAACTTGCATACGAACTTGCATACAACAACATCATAAAATGAATCTAATCGAGCATACACAATTAGACGTAACACCATAAAATGGACTTAATCAAGTATATGTAATTAGTCATATTCATATAGTCCAACTTATAAACCCATCACAATTACGTTCAACAATTATCTTGTTAAAGTAGTTGTACTCACTATGAACGGATTAAAGAAGAGAATAGATTAAGCGTAGAATCCTTTTTCCACCATCCTAAGATTTAATTTGTTGAATAAGAGAAGCTTGCTCAGTCTATGTTGCAGCAGCATGGCGACATGAGAATGATTTTTTTTTGATTTAGGGTTTAGGTTTGATGTTATTATATAAGGGTGTCGTATTAATTCTAGCCTTTAGATCAGTCTAGGAGTAATCAAAGCCATCCAAACCAAAGAGATGTGTCACTCAGCTAATCACAACACGACACATAAACCCTAATACCTCAGAATTCGTCACCAAGCCAATCAGAGAAGGCCACATTTAAAAAAAACAATCCTTGACGAACAAAAATGCGCCATGTGCGCCACATGATGTGTACACGTCATGTATATATATATGTATATATATACATATATATATATTTGTTATTTTTTTCTTTTTAATACACACATTACTTTGCGAATCTTTTTATGCGCTCCTTTTTTTTGTCAATTAACATAAGTGACAAATTATCATATTTTCTTTAATGTTAATTGACATAAGTGACAAATTAGCATAAGTATTCATACAAATTAAGATTAATTGCATGGTTTCCTAATTTATCATCAAATAAACATAAATGACAATCAATCGAATATAAATGACAAATTACTTGTTTTCTTTGTTGCATGTACTCATTCCTTTTGTACTCACACATTTTTAAATTTGTATTTTTATAACATAATTGCTTATATGTACATATATGCATCTATTTATTTATCTTTATAACATAATTGCACATATGTACATATATGCATCTATTTATTTAATACTTTTACCGTATGTATTATTGGTTAAATCTACTTATTTAACGCACGTACTAATATATTAATCTTCTTACCTTTAATTTGTCATATGCATTTCTTTACATTAACGCTTTTCTACATTTTCTTGCGCACTTTTGAATTTTCTTCCTTGATTAATTAATCCATAAATTAATTATATAAAAATTTGGGTTATTACAACGATACCCCACGTCCGTTAATGCCATTCACTAAGGGAATGCATTAAGTTTCGTGAAGCGCTATAGGTAAACAGACACAGAATAATTACAAGACAGATATAAATAAGGCAGCAGCGGAAAATTTAAATTTTTATTTCAACCATAAAGCATAATTCCGTGATCCACAATTTCATAAGTCACAAAAACCATTACAATAAAACAACTTATGTCTTGCGTCATTAGAGTACATAAGAATATGAAAAACATAATTTTCCCCAATTAAAAGAGTTTAGCCATAGTAAAGACTAGAACTTGAGCCATACTTCAGAAGTAGCTCCTAGAAAGATGATATCTGAGTCCTGATTAAGTCTAAGTGTTTCCATCCTGAGAACCTGGGGGGAAACGGAAGAAAGAAGGAGAAACAACAGGGTCACACATAAAGTCTGGCGAGTTTAGTTAATTTTAGCCAGTAGATAAATAAGAGGAACATGATAGGCATATAAAGTGGATAAGAGAGAGATCCCTACATAAATGGCAGGTGTGACAAGGTAAGCAAGATAAGGTGTGTGCGCCTCACTAATGATTACTCTGCACTATTAATAGTGTAACTAAAATGAGATGATCCCTTCCACTATAAGTTGGTAGACTTAGGGAATACATCCGAGTGTACCCTAACCACTTCCCTAATCGATCGTCTCCCTAACCCGTTGATATCCTATGCTGGCCCCACAGTAGGAGGTATCACTTCCTAAAGTGGCAATCAATAAGGTGTGCACAACCGTAGCGACTGGTGTCACGGTCGTCTTATCCCTTTCTGCCCGACTCATGCACGAACATGGCCCGGTCGGTTTGCGCCCCCCACACCATCCGTCTCGTTTGGATCTCTTATTATCAATCAATAAGCGTGCCCCTTCTCCGCCTAGTACGGAGTTCTTTACTTAATACCACATACGGGTTACTGACTGAAATGAGTCCCACACAATATAATACAAGCTCTCCCCCTTGTCTTGTATCCCCACTAGATTTCTCACTGACTATGTATACCCTTAGGTGTCTTTAATTACATAGCCCTATACCAGTTATGCTTACCCTAAAGGATGTCTTTAATTACATAACATTATTACATCATCCACCGGTTATGTATACCACTAGGTGTCTTTAAATACATTACCTTATTGGGTTAAGTTCGTGGGCCTATATATAAATATTACCCACCCCATTCTAATTTACTTAACTCACCCACTACCCATCCAATTTTACTTAACCCTAACTTAAGTTCATAATCATACAATCTTTTTGGATAAATTAGGTTAAGTAGTCCAATTCTTTACCATGTCCATTTATGGTTTTATAATGGGCTAGACCTCCCACATTAGGCCTTCAACATGTGGATGCTGGATATGTTGGTCAGGTCCGGGCAGACTTATTCCACAGTTGGGCCTAACCTCGTATCATAGCCCGATTCAGACTTACGTACTTAGACCTCCCACATTAGGTTCAGCATTAGTGGCTGCTGGATATGTCGGTCGGGTCCGGGCAGACTTCCGCCACTAATGCAACCTAACCTCATGTCATAAGTACAATTACAATTCCTAATTGTAATTACTAAACATTCCATATTTATTCAAATCTACCTTAGCCATTATAGGTGATTATTTCTACATTTCCCTATTTGAAATGTATGTCCAATATTACATAAATTATGCCAATTATAAACCCATTTTCCCCCGTTTCTTAACTAACGTATTCACACGTATTTTGGCGGCATCTAGGCTATAAAGTAGCCTTACCACAACAATGAAAAAGGGAACATGAAAAAGGATGATAGTTGTAACACCCCACATCCATTAGTGTCACTCACAAAGGGAATGCACTAAGTTCTGTGGAGTATTTAGGGTAAAAGATGCAGATAAATCACAAGATAGACAGAAATTAAACTGCGGAAAATAAAACTTTGCTTTATTGATAAAATAGTTTGTACAATGATTTCTTTACAATATCAGAGTACCATCTGTCTTACAAAATGAAGAAGCATAAAACAACATTTATATTCCCCAATTATTTAGCAAGAGCCAGCCATAGCATCTGCAAAGAGAATCCAAGCAAACTTCGACCAAATCTTCAAGCTGGAAAGAGTGGCAGTCCAACTTAACCTGAGCTAAACTATTTCCTCCTTTACTACCTGGGGGGGAGGGAAACGGAAGAAAAGAAGACGAAAGAAAAACAGAGTCAAACATAAAGCCTGAGTAAGTTCAGTTACTTCTAGCATGTGAACATGGAAAACAAAACGACATGAATTAACTGAATACAAGATAACACCATGATGATAGGGTTGGCAAGATTAGACAAGACTAACACAAGATATACTAAGCTAAGATAAACTGGATATGCTCTAATACTTTCGCCGCTTCGCTATTTCCTTGTTATACTGGTTTCTATATCTCTGCACCACCTAACTAGTGTCCCAACTAGTAACGATAACGTGATCCCAATCCCTATATTTTCCATCGCCTTCAGGCATCCATTTATTTATTTGTTACCTAGATTTCATCTAGGGTTTTCTACCAAGTGCCATCTAGATTCAACTAGAGTTTACGCTGTCTGCTGAACGCTTCTCGGATTCAGGATTTATGCCACCTAGTTCAACTAGGAATTATGCTACCTGTCGAACGATGCCCCCAAGTTTAGGACACACTATCTAGAGTGGTATATGTTCCTATACTTCCCCACGCATGTATCGCGAATCGTTATCGCTTGTCTAGATGCACATGTCCCGTAATGGGCGACCCGAGTCCTGTGTCAGGGCAAATCAAGGAATACAGAACTCGGTTGGGAGCTTTCAGATATCTGCCGATGCAGATGCTAAGGTCTGTTTTTATTCCAGTGGCTATGGTCCCACTTGACCCCTCCCTCAACTAATGAAAGGCACACCTTGTAAAATGAGAACTATACGCCGGCCCCCGGTGCCCCACTATCCTATGGCCAACCTCACCCATAACTAGATAGCAAGTATATGGTCTTTTGGAGTTCTCTGCCTTTCCGCTTCACGTATCTCGATTGACTGAAGATGGATGGTAGACGACGAGTCGCTATCACAGGACTACCGTTTGCTCGCCGAATCACGCCGGTCCATCCTAGTCTTTAGGTTGCCATGTATTGCAACCAAGGCATACCCCTGGTTCTTCTACGCAGACCTTAACCTATGTGGGCCCAGGCGGATCATCTGCAGCCTCACAGAGGGATACCAAGAGTACCCTCACGTCCCCTCGAAGCCTCGGGCTTCGTAACCCAATTCGTTGGAACCTTCTTTCTACTCAGATGGACATTCGCTCCTTCCCGTGTTATACTAAGAATTACTACTTAGTTTTACTAACCAAGATTTACCACTTAGTTTCCAGAATCGTTGTTTTCTTAACTAAGGTTTACTACTTAGTTCTCTTTCCCGTCAATTTGGGTTGGTTAAGTGTCATTAGTCAATTCAAGCTAACTTAACCCTCTTCATTCATCCTGTTAAACTGGTTAAGTGTTATCAGTAATTCATGTTGACTTAACCCTATCACAAACCAAGTTATATTGGTTAAGTATTTATTACTTAACCCTACCCATTCACCCTGTATTGGTTAAGTGTTCCTTTTTAACTTAACCTTGCCCGTCTGATTTAACTAACATGTTATTAATGGTTAAGTATTATCCCTTCATGTTTTAGACTTAACCTCATTCCTTTATCACAACCTGATGGTTAAGTGTTCAGGTTTACTTAACCCTACGGTCTAGCCCAGCTAACATATCAAAATTGGCTAAGTGTATTAGATTTTACTTAACCCCAACCTCTAGTCTAGTTAACATATTAATTTGGCTAAGTGTACTAACTTTACTTAACCCCTACAAGTCTCGTTTTGCTATCTTGAGTTTGGTTAAGTGTCTCTATGGACTTAGCCCTCCCATTCTAGCTTAACTGTGTTAAGTTGGTTAAGTGTTCCTATGGACTTAACCCTCCCATTCTAGCTTAACTGTGTTAAGTTGGTTAAGTGTTCCTATGGACTTAACCCTCCCATTCTAGCTTAACTGTGTTATGTGTCAATCTGAACCTAACCCCACCCATCAGACTAGTTATCATGTTGAACTGGTTAAGTGTCTTAGTTAACTTAACCCTACCATTCTTGTTCTAGCTTTAACTAAATAAATTAAAGCCGCTACCACTCACATTAGACAGGTATTGTTGCGACTACTGGATGTGCCGGTTGGTTCCGGGCAGGTTTACATCGCAACTCGGTCTAACCTCGGGCTAGGCATATTCGGGTTTTCTAAGTTCAAAGGGTTTCAATTTATTTTCAAATCAAGTTTTGAAAGTAACCATCCCGTTCGTCGGATCAGTTAGGGATAGCCAGGGAGA
Source organism: Allium sativum (assembly GCA_030737875.1). Classification (NCBI taxonomy): domain Eukaryota; kingdom Viridiplantae; phylum Streptophyta; class Magnoliopsida; order Asparagales; family Amaryllidaceae; genus Allium; species Allium sativum. Next base: position 789,107,847 of record CM060919.1, on the reverse strand, counting down.
GCAGGAAACTTGTATTTTCCAAACCCAAGCCTAGACACTATCCTCTCTGTCACCCTAGAACTTTCTGGTGTGTCATTAAAAGAGATGTCGTTAATAAACCTTTAATTTATCTAAATTTATATTTCCTCATTTAGGCCAAATTCTATAAGTAAATTATTTCTAATTTACTTATTTCCTAATTACTCTTTTAATGTAAATTGTCTACATTCATTCTTATGGCCCATTTCCCCCTCTATATCATATTTATGCCTTTTGGTATGTAAACTATACCAATTAAGTGTCACTAACCATGATTTTTTTAAACCTGACAGTTATTCCCAATTATGGCCAATTTCACATTTATGCCAATATACTCACTGTGCCAAATTAGCTAATCCAATTCCGATTCAACATTCTAATTCACGTCAAACTAGACTTATTACTCTAGTTCACTATTCATGTAAATACTAAATTTACATATCAATACTAAATTCAAATTACACATCTTATAATTCATGTCAAATTTATCCAATTTGCATTTCTATGAACATGCCATAATTCATGTTCCCAATTTATGCCAAATTCCAAGTTTATAACTATGTTTTTAGTACATTTCCTATTTTGCCCAAACCGCATTCCCACCGTTCGTATAATCGTGATTCAGTCTAGATTATAAATAAAGCTAGGTTCGTAGAAAATAGAGAATGAACCAAAGATGCTATGCAAAAGATAGACATACTAACTGGCATAAACAGGGTTGAATAACGACGTCGGTTCAAGAACATGGGTAGACCTAACTTAATAGGTAAATTCCCAAGGTCTAAAACCAAAGAAAACCAAGAATAGACAGAATAGAGACGTCGGTTCAAGAACATGGGTAGACCTAACTTAATAGGTAAATTCCCAAGGTCTAAAACCAAAGATAACCAAGAATAAACAGAATAGATGATCGGGTTTAGTCCCAATTTCATAGTCACAAAACTTAAGCAATACTTTCCTAGTCAGGAATCACAGGTGTTTAATCACAGATGTCCTTGTTATGTCATAGGAAATAGTTTATATTTCCTAATCAAAGGCATAGGCTTAGTCAAGAAAATAATCCTCATAGTCACAGTCACAGTCATAGGCAATGTTCATAGTCATAGGCAATGTTCATAGTCGTAGGCAAATGTTCATAGTCATAGGCATATGGTTTTAAGGTCCATAGTTTCATAGTCACGGTCTTATTTGTCCTCGAATCATAACAGTTCTTAATTAGGTTCAAGAGTATAGGCACTGATTCAAATAGAGAGAGAGAGAGAGATTTGGCATATTCTTTTATTCCTTTAATTTCATGTCACGAATAGAGAAAAACGTTCAAATATAGAAATAACTGACTTACAGAGATTTAGATTAGAAAAGAAAGATGGCATTGCTATGATTCGTGCGACGTTGCTCGAAACCGTTTGAGCTAGCGTTTGATTCTTCACTTGAAATCCTAGCCTGACTTGAACCTCTTCTTGAAAGTCTTTGAGCAGCATCTCCTCGTCTTGATTTATTTTATATATATTATTCTATATATTATTCTTTTAAGAGGAGGAGAAGAAGCCATGTTCACTAAGAATCTTTGCAGCATAAGGGTAGAGGAGAATTGTGAATAGAGAAGAAGACTAGGGCTGTTTATATAGTGTTAGGCGGACGAATCTGGTCACAATGGCGTCCAGATACAGAAGAACGAACCAGGTGCAGAAAACAGGAAAAAGCGGGGGGGGGGGGGTCGACCCCCAGGTCGACTACCCAGTCGACCTGGGTGCCTTGGGCGGGAAAATTCCCGCCCAGCCCAATCTGGTCTGTTTTGAATTTCGAACTCGTTTTTCTGAACTATTTTGAAATTTAAACTTTGCTGAATCTTCCGGAGGCCATATCTTCCTCATACGGACTCCGATTTACGCAAACTTGGACTCGTTCTCATGCAGAATTCTGAGACGAACACAATGGCGCAACCCGTTTCCCTTGATTTTGATTTTAACTTTTAATTCTTCCCTGATTTGTGAATCCTAGTGTTACAGAATTGCGGGGTGTTACATTCTCCCCCACTTAAAAGGATTTAGTCCCCAAAATCTTCAAGTTAGGAAGAATGTGTCCTACCATCCAATCACTCATCTACTCAACCATTCACTCACAGGCATGCATTGTCCTTAAAAGATTTCTAATGCTTTCATGTTCATATGCATAGTGTGTGTATATGTCTTTATCTACTGTAAAATCAGGCGGTCTACTGATTCAGTTGACCTCCTTAATGCGAATCATGTCAGTGTCATGCGTCCAACCATGTATGCAAGCATCCCTAGTCATGTAAATACTACATGTGTGCACATCCATTCATCCATATGCAACACCCATATGATAACATATCAAGTTCAATTTACAAACAAATACATATCTGTAAATGCAATATGAAAGCGTCTGAACTGATCTAGTGCCTAATACGTATGCATATGCATTCACAAGCAACCATTAGCAACCACTTGCAACCATCAACCATAACATGTTTCAAATACATGTTTACATCCATTGGCTTCTACCTAAGGATCGAAGATACGACCTAGGTGATATACTTTGGAAAGAGAGAAACAATTATGCGTAAAGCTCCTAAAACAAAGAAATCAAGGATGCACCCTCAAGGAAAAGGGTATGATGCTAGTATCTAGCCTTCTTGAGCTTTACTCCACTGTATCTTAACTAATTTAACTTCACGATTGTGAAGTTCTGGATCTCCATTTCCAAAATAAACAGATGTCAATCACGGTACCAGGTATACGTACTAAGATGATTAGAGGTTTCCCTCTTATTCGCCATGCCATAACTATAAGAGTCGAAAGGTCACTACGTGCTCTTTGGAGTGCCTGCCACAACTATTCTTCTCTCCCGCAAACCATCCAAACCGAACTCGACATTCCTCAAGTACAATCCCCAAAGGCCTAAACCAATATCAGACAAGCACCCAAGGAATATCTCCCCCGAATTTAGACGATCTACATGAGATGATATAAGCAAACTCGATAGCTATTCTCAAATCCCTACTAACCAAAAAAAATGGTCGGACCACCAATTGGATTTGAGACTCTAGTGGGATCTTTCTACTGTACAAGTACTATGGTGCAGAGACCTAACTATGGAAGTGGATGTGAACAAATGCGAAGCGCTAGAACCTAAGGAAATAGCACGAACAGAAAACTAGACTCTTCCAACCGGACTACCTTTCTCCTAGGTACGCTTAGTGGCGAAAGCATGTACTTGTCCTTCTGAAAATCACGTCCTCGCCTTGCCCTTATCCTTAAGTATATGCCCTATCATACCCTAGTAAAGATACTTCCTCTTGTCTTAGGTTTTATAATTTCTTCCTCCTTCGTGTGCTCAGTCTACATCCATGAATTTCTCATCCTAGGTTTATGCTCCTTAGCCAAACTCCTCATCTCCTTCCATGTGTAACCATGTTGACAAATCTCTCGAAAGCTGCTTCCATCGTATAGAAAACCCTACTAAGCTTGGAAGAAAACTAACCGCAGGTGAAACAACTACGGAAGTCGGGCACTACTTCGCCCTTCGATGAGGTTACCTCCCAGAAAGCCAGGAGCCCCAGAGACTCAAGAAAGAGGGAGACAAGAATTCAAATAGAGGAAGAGAAGATAATGCGTATGGCTTTGGGGAATATGCCTTTAAAACAAATCTTTTCTCTTGAAAATGCTTCTTTAAAATCCGTTTTGAAAACAATTTTTCAAATCTTTTATCTGATCCAGTAACCTTCAGCTCTGATACCACGTGTAACACACCACATCCATTAGTGTCACTCACAAAGGGAATGCACTAAGTTCTGTAGAGTATCTAGGGTAAAAGATGCAGATAAATCACAAGACAGACAGAAATTAAACAGCGAAAAATAAAACTTTGCTTTATTGATAAAATAGTTTGTACAATGATTTATTTACAATATCAGAGTACCATCTGTCTTACAAAATGAAGAAGCATAAAACAACATTTATATTCCCCAATTATTTAGCAAGAGCCAGCCATAGCATTTGCAAAGAGAATCCAAGCAAACTTCGACCAAATCTTCAAGCTGGAAAGAGTGGCAGTCCAACTTAACCTGAGCTAAACTATTTCCTCCTTTACTACCTGGAGGGGGGGGGGGCGGAAGAAAAGAAGACGAAAGAAAAACAGAGTCAGACATAAAGCCTGAGTAAGTTCAGTAACTTCAAGCATGTGAACATGGAAAACAAAACGACATGAATTAACTTAATACAAGATAACACCATGATGATAGGGTTGGCAAGATTAGACAAGACTAACACAAGATATACTAAGCTAAGATAAACTGGATATGCTCTAATACTTTCGCCGCTTCGCTATTTCCTTGTTATACTGGTTTCTATATCTCTGCACCACCTAACTAGTGTCCCAACTAGTAACGATAACGTGATCCCAATCCCTGTATTTTCCATCGCCTTCAGGCATCCATTTATTTATTTGTTACCTAGATTTAATTTAGGGTTCTCTACCAAGTGCCTTCTAGATTCAACTAGAGTTTACGCTGTCTGCTGAACGCTTCTTGGATTCAGGATTTATGCCACCTAGTTCAACTAGGAATTATGCTACCTGTCGAACGATGCCCCCAAGTATAGGACACACTACCTAGAGTGGTATATGTTCCTATACTTCCCCACGCATGTATCGCGAATCGTTATCGCTTGTCTAGATGCACATGTCCCGTAATGTGCAACCCGAGTCCTGTGTCAGGGCAAATCAAGGAATACAGAACTCGGTCGGGAGCTTTCAGATATCTGCCGATGCAGATGCTAAGGTCTGTTTTTATTCCAGTGGCTATGGTCCCACTTGACCCCTCCCTCAACTAATGAAAGGCACACCTTGTAAAATGAGAACTATACGCCGGCCCCCGGTGACCCACTATCCTATGGCCATCCTCACCCATAACTAGATAGCAAGTATATGGTCTTTTGGAGTTCTCCGCCTTTCCGCTTCACGTATCTCGATTGACTGAAGATGGATGGTAGACGACGAGTCGCTATCACAGGGATACCGTTTGCTCGCCGAATCACGCCGGTCCATCCTAGTCTTTAGGTTGCCATGTATTGCAACCAAGGCATACCCCTGGTTCTTCTACGAAGACCTTAACCTCTATGGGCCCAGGCGGATCATCTACAGCCTCACAGAGGGATACCAAGAGTACCCTCACGTCCCCTCGAAGCCTCGGGCTTCGTAACCCAATTCGTTGGAGCCTTCTTTCTACTCAAACGGACATTCGCTCCTTCCCGTGTTATACTAAGAATTACTACTTAGTTTTACTAACCAAGATTTACCACTTAGTTTCCAGAATCGTTGTTTTCTTAACTAAGGTTTACTACTTAGTTCTCTTTCCCGTCAATTTAGGTTGGTTAAGTGTCATTAGTCAATTCAAGCTAACTTAACCCTCTTCATTCATCCTGTTAAACTGGTTAAGTGTTGTCAGTAATTCATGTTGACTTAACCCTATCACAAACCAAGTTATATTGGTTAAGTATTTATTACTTAACCCTACCCATTCACCCTGTATTGGTTAAGGTTCCTTTTTAACTTAACCTTGCCCGTCTGATTTAACTAACATGTTATTAATGGTTAAGTATTATCCCTTCATGTTTTAGACTTAACCTCATTCCTTTATCACAACCTGATGGTTAAGTGTTCAGGTTTACTTAACCCTACGGTCTAGCCCAGCTAACATATCAAAATTGGCTAAGTGTATTAGATTTTACTTAACCCCAACCTCTAGTCTAGTTAACATATTAATTTGGTTAAGTGTATTAACTTTACTTAACCCCTACAAGTCTCGTTTTGCTATCTTGAGTTTGGTTAAGTGTCTCTATGGACTTAGCCCTCCCATTCTAGCTTAACCGTGTTAAGTTGGTTAAGTGTTCCTATGGACTTAACCCTCCCATTCTAGCTTAACTGTGTTAAGTTGGTTAAGTGTACCTATGGACTTAACCCTCCCATTCTAGCTTAACTGTGTTACGTGTCAGTCTGAACCTAACCCCACCCATCAGACTAGTTATCATGTTGAACTGGTTAAGTGTCTTAGTTAACTTAACCCTACCATTCTTGTTCTAGCTTTAACTAAATAAATTAAAGCCGCTACCACTCACATTAGACAGGTATTGTTGCGACTACTGGATGTGCCGGTTGGTTCTGGGCATGTTTACATCGCAACTCAGTCTAACCTCGGGCTAGGCATATTCGGGTTTTCTAAGTTCAAAGGGTTTCAATTTATTTTCAAATCAAGTTTTGAAAGTAACCATCCCGTTCGTCGGATCAGTTAGGGATAGCCAGGGAGAGCAGGAAACTTGTATTTTCCAAACCCAAGCCTAGACACTATCCTCTCTGTCACCCTAGAACTTTCTGGTGTGTCATTAAAAGAGATGTCGTTAATAAACCTTTAATTTGTCTAAATTTATATTTCCTCATTTAGGCCAAATTCTATAAGTAAATTATTTCTAATTTACTTATTTCCTAATTACTCTTTTAATGTAAATTGTCTACATTCATTCTTATGGCCCATGTTCCCCTCTATATCATATTTATGCCTTTTGGTATGTAAACTATACCAATTAAGTGTCACTAACCATGATTTTTCTAAACCTGACAGTTATTCCCAATTATGGCCAATTTCACATTTATGCCAATATACTCACCGTGCCAAATTAGTTAATCCAATTCCGATTCAACATTCTAATTCACGTCAAACTAGACTTATTACTCTAGTTCACTATTCATGTAAATACTAAATTTACATATCAATACTAGATTCAAATTACACATCTTATAATTCATGTCAAATTTGTCCAATTTGCATTTCTATGAACATGCCATAATTCATGTTCCCAATTTATGCCAAATTCCAAGTTTATAACTATGTTTTTAGTACATTTCCTATTTTGCCCAAACCGCATTCCCACCGTTCGTATAATCGTGATTCAGTCTAGATTATAAATAAAGCTAGGTTCATAGAAAATAGGGAATGAACCAAAGATGCTATGCAAAAGATAGACATACTAACTGGCATAAAAAGGGTTGAATAACGACGTCGGTTCAAGAACATGGGTAGACCTAACTTAATAGGTAAATTCCCAAGGTCTAAAACCAAAGAAAACCAAGAATAGAGACGTCGGTTCAAGAACATGGGTAGACCTAACTTAATAGGTAAATTCCCAAGGTCTAAAACCAAAGATAACCAAGAATAGACAGAATAGATGATCGGGTTTAGACCCAATTTCATAGTCACAAAACTTAAGCAATACTTTCCTAGTCAGGAATCACATGTGTTTAATCATAGATGTCCTTGTTATGTCATAGGCAATAGTTTATATTTCCTAGTCAAAGGCATAGGCTTAGTCAAGAAAATAATCCTCATAGTCACAGTCACAGTCATAGGCAATGTTCATAGTCACAGGCAATGTTCATAGTCGTAGGCAAATGTTCATAGTCATAGGCATATGGTTTTAAGGTCCATAGTTTCATAGTCACGGTCTTATTTGTCCTCGAATCATAACAGTTCTTAATTAGGTTCAAGAGTATAGGCACTGATTCGAATAGAGAGAGAGAGAGATTTGGCATATTCTTTTATTCCTTTAATTTCATGTCACGAATAGAGAAAAACGTTCAAATATAGAAATAACTGACTTACAGAGATTTAGATTAGAAAAGAAAGATGGCATTGCTATGATTCGTGCGACGTTGCTCGAAACCGTTTGAGCTAGCATTTGATTCTTCACTTGAAATCCTAGCCTGACTTGAACCTCTTCTTGAAAGTCTTTGAGCAACATCTCCTCGTCTTGATTTATTTTATATATATTATTCTATTTATTATTCTTTTAAGAGGAGGAGAAGAAGCCATGTTCACTAAGAATCTTTGCAGCATAAGGGTAGAGGAGAATTATGAATAGAGAAGAAGACCAGGGCTGTTTATATAGTGTTAGGCGGACGAATCTGGTCAGAATGGCGTCCAGATACAGAAGAACGAACCAGGTGCAGAAAACAGGAAAAAGCAGGGGGGGTTGACCGCCAGGTCGACTACCCAGTCGACCTGGATGACCCAGGTCGACTACCCAGTCGACCTGGGTGCCTTGGGTGGGAAAATTCCCGCCCAGCCCAATCTGGTCTGTTTTGAATTTCGAACTCGTTTTTCTGAACTGTTTTGAAATATGAACTTTGCTGAATCTTCCGGAGGCCATATCTTCCTCATACGGACTCCGATTTACGCAAACTCGGACTCGTTCTCATGCAGAATTCCGAGACGAACGCAATGGCGCAGCCCGTTTCCCTTGATTTTGATTTTAACTTTTAATTCTGCCCTGATTTGTGAATCCTAGTGTTACAGAATTATGGGGTGTTACAATAGTTTTCAACATGTCTTGGCTTACACATAAACTTAACATGATAACAAGGTGAGTGGACATGTAATTTTCATCATAATAAGGTGGGCATAAAACTGATGAACTTGTGGCAACTACGATGTAAAAGCAACATAATGAGATCTAGTCCAACTATTTAGATCTAGCATAATTTGAGTGACATAGCAACATGTTTAGATCTAAAAATGGCTTCACATGTCAAGTTTACAACATATTTAAACTAAGCACAATATGACAGGTGAAAGGTGATTTACATAAAGAACTAGATCTAGCCAATGTTACAACCGTCCAATAGATGTATATTCGCCATAATATAGTTACAAGTCAAGATCCACATAGACAGCATAATAGAATAACCAAATTGTATTAGATCTAGGGAATTAGATCTATCATGATATAGTATATGATTTAACACTTGCAAAGAATCATACTTTACAACATATCCAAGTCATAGTCTTTCACAATTTACTTTCATTTATCTAAACCTAAAAACAACTAGAAACTCACAACGTTAGGTTTAGAGAATTGAGAAAGAACGGATCTAGAATTTCTGAATTTGATTTACAAAGTATGTTGTTGTAGAAAACGGTTCAGTTCGCACTACAGCAGCATATAGCCTCCATGACTTCCAATGAAGAAAATACGAGATTTGAGCACGTATTTATAGGTGTAGAGCCCTATGAAACTAACTGCCACCTCAGCCCTAGGGGTGTCGACACCCCTATGGGTGGGTCGACCCCTAGGTCGACACCCCTCTAAGGGGGTCGACCCCCTAGAGTGGGAATTTTGCCGCCCAGATGAATTTTCAAATTCGAACTGTTCTGGATAGAATTCAGACTCATCTCTGACTCATGCGTATGTATATAATTTTTCTGTGCGTATACAAATGTAACGACCCGTATTCTACACATCATAGGATTGTAGAATATTTATTTCTTTCCCGTGTGAAGTCGTATGGTCATGTAACTTTGGGAAACATCCATTAGAGTCATTTCCCATGTTCATGATTTTTGTCGATTTTTAAATGACCATTTTACCCCTAGTCGGTACTGTTTTGGCCATAACTTTTGATTGGAAAGGAATTTTGACCTGAAACCACTTCCATTTGATTCGTTTGATGGTTTCTCTTTCCGTAGAGTGGTCACATTAGCCAAACAGACTTAACGTTTGGGAGATATGGCTGAAACAAGGTTTGGAGGGTGAAAAACTGCTTAACCGGGCCAAATCGGGTGATTAGTGAGTAGGCCCATAACCCATTTCGGGATTAGGGTTATGGGAGGGCTGAATGAGATGGAGAATCATTCCATTTCAGTTTTCTAGCCTCCACTAATCACCAAGGATCCCTAAAAATGGCCTCCAACCTCTAAATCACCTCCAAATCACCTTTAGATTAAGGATTTGGCTTAGCAACCCCTAATCAAGAAGGATCTTCACCAAATCAACAAAGGAGCTGCTGTTTGGCGTTGAAATTCGCATCAAATCAGAGAATCATTTCAGATCTTAGTTTATTTTGTGGCTAAGGTGAGTGATTTGCATAGTTTTGCAGTAATGATGGCTAATTAGGGGTGATTAGTGTTAATTAGCGAATTTATACATGATAAAATTCTGGAAAAATGTCTATAAAATTCGGAATGATGTTTTAGACCTCTGATATGAATTTGGGTTAATTTGGTTAAGTTTTGATAATCCTATCATTAGTTTCACCTAAGTATGCTTAAGGGGAAATTTGGGATTTTGGGTATGTTTGATCCATTTTATATGCTATGATTTATGTTTTGATGTTTGGGATCGACACTACATGTTGCTATGACTGTATGGTATGCTTTTTGGTTGTTTAGAAGTGTTAGATTGGTCAAAAACGCCGTCGAATGGCGTAGAAACAGTCGTAGGAAAACATGCAGGAAATGACCCAGAATCCGGATCGGATCGGTGGAGGGTAGAGCGACTCGAACCGTTCCAGAATGGGCGTTACGATCCGTTTAAAGGAGTAAGTCACGACTCAGCTAGATGGCACGATCCGGTGGTAGAAGCACGATCCGAACCAACAAGTATTTCCGATCTGAACCAGAGGAGGGTGGGGAGCTCACGAGTCGATGGGTACTAGGCGAGACGATCCGACCCGATCAGAAGATACGACCCGACCCGGATGAAGCAACCCGATCCGATCCGAAGTGGTGACGCCGATCCGAATCAGGAAGAGGAGCCACGAGCTGGAGGACCACGACCCGATCCGACGCAAGAGGAGCGACCCGATCCGAATGCAAAGGCCGATCCGATCCGATGAAGAATGTGAAGGCTGATCCGATCCGATCCGATGGTGATGACCAATAACCCGAGATGCAAAGGTAGTCCAAATGGAAGTTAGAGCTCAGGATCCCGGAACTAGTTGGGAACCAATGAGTTCACTTCATGGTTGGACTTTGCTGCGGGACGTGTGCTAAGGAGTTGTCGACGTTCATAACTTCGATTCACCACTAAAAAGGAATGATGGGCTACTTATCAGTGCAGTAGGGTCATTACGACCTGAGGGGCAAGGTGATGCTAGCAAGACTACGTTATTAGTGCAGTAGGGTCATTATGACCTGAGGGGCAAGGTGATGCGTAGTAAGACTATGAGCCAGCGCAGATGGGGTGAATAACTCCATGGGGCAAGTGGACATAGAAAGGATTAGTAAGGCTATGAGCCAGCGCAGATGGGGTGAATAACTCCATGGGGCAAGTGGACATAGCGAGGAATTAGTAGCTACGTTATCAGTGCAGTGAAGCCATTTATGACTTCATGGGGCAAAGTGATCGTAGCAAGGAATGTTGGGTGATCGAAGTGGTGAATATCATATACTTTACGCACTGAGTGAGAGATGTGAGGATGGATGCTATGCTTGATTGTTTGCCATCATTATGACATGCACACCGCCCCACCTCCGTATCTTTATACCGTTTGATATGATACCTTAGAGTGTTGTACAGTATGTAGTGCTAACTCTTTGGTTGCAGGTCCAGGTTCAGGTATGTTTTAGTCTACCTGTTATTGTTCACTTTAGATGCTTATCGCTCATACCAGGCTTTATGTCTGACCCAGAGTTTTATGTCTCCTCTTATTACTCTGGGTGCTCACACGAGCAGACTAGAGACAGGTTAGCTGGTGATGCGCGAGTAGCTGATTCGGAGGCGGGCAGGAGGCTTCCACGTATGATATATATATGCACATTCTCCCTGTGTCGTTGGTGGTCACTACTTGGGCATTAGTAGTGTAACTCATTTATCTTACTTTTGCTTTGAGACAGTTTGAAAGTTGTAATAAGCTGTATTTTGGATTTCCGCTGCTATGATGTTTAGTTCTGATTTTCAGCTTATGCACTGTCTCTCCTGTTTTATGTCAAGTATGTTATTATTATATTTTGTTCTATGCGCTGTGAGACATTCTACAGGTTCTTTGTATGTTCATTTCCTTCTTCCCTTTCCTTTTGGCGACCCGTCCCGTGCTAACTGGACATGTGTACAACGCACCTTTGGAGTAAATGTCGGTTGGTGCGGGGCGGGCCGTCACACTTGGTATCAGAGCTCTAGGTTGCGTAGTTAACCTAGGGAAAGACACTAGGGAGAGTTAGTATGTATATGAGAGCGCTTATTTGTGATTACTTTGGTTTTCAAAAGCTATGTATATATATACTATTAGTAGTATAAGAATGAAGTTGCACTGCACTAGTACCACTATGGGGTCGTTAATCGTTTCCCTTTTTCAGATTGACGATGAGCCGACATGTTAGAGGTACTGGTAGAGGGGCCAATAATGGGAAGGTCGCTGACATGAGGGCGATGTTTACCAACCTCATGAGAGACATGCTTAGGGAAGTGCAAGGGGCAGTTCCCAATCCCGGAGTTGGTGTTGGCCCAGTAGTGCAGGCGCCTAGGGTCGATTTCGCCAAGTTGTGCAAGGATTACACTAATCTTGGTGGGAAGCCGTTCCACGGAACGGAGTCGGCCACAGATGTTCAGGACTGGATGGATAGCTGTGACCGTATCTTTGATGACTTGGGTCTTGAGGATGCGATGAAAAGAAGGCTAGCGTCTCGTCAGCTGCAAGGGCGAGCGATGAATTGGTGGAATGCTATTAGAACAGCTACTCCAGAGGACCAGGTTACTTGGGTTCAGTTCAAGGCTCGCTTTACCGAGAAGTTCATTCCAGCTGCCCAGAAGTCGGTGTTGTTCAAGAGGTTCTTGGAACTCAAGCAGTGTGGCAGGGCAGTTTCTGATTATATTGCTGAGTTCGACACTTTGTCGAAGTATGGACTGTCTCTTATTGATACCCCTGAGAAGAAGAATGAGAAGTTCATTACTGGTTTGGATGGGTACTTGGGGGAAAGGCTTATCAATCACATCGATGAGACTTTTGAATCGATCATGGGGAAGGCTTTGAGATCAGAGAGTCTTTACCCTAAGTCAAAGACTGAGGCTGCATCTACAGAAGGGCCAAAACCACAAGCAGGCGGTGGAGGCAAGAATAACTCTCAGAATAAGAGGAAGCAGGACCAATCTAAGGGTGGCCAGAAAAAGAGCAAGAAGGATGTTGAGTGCTTCAGCTGTGGAAAGAAAGGCCATTATGCTAAAGAATGTCGGGCCAAGCCAGCGGAAAGGAAGTGCTACAACTGTGGTCAAGTGGGACATCAAAAGGATAGGTGTCCGCAACCTCTTAAGGAGAAGCAGATCGTGAAAGCATATGCTCTTGATGCTATTCCTTCTTCGTCGAATGCCCCAACTGCGGCGGAGAAAGGAAAGAATGTTGTTATTCAAGGTATGCTTTCTATTTATGATATACCGGTTCGAGTTTTGTTTGATACTGGGGCTTCCCGTTCCTTCATATCTAGTGACCTGTAGATAGGTTGGGACTGGAACCCGAGATAGTCGATAGACCATTGGTTGTGACGAACCCGATTGGTGGTTCGACTAGCCTTAATATGATTTGCAGGAATTTGTTCTTATCGAGTCATGGATGTATGTTTGTATGTGATTGCTTTGTTTTGGGCTTTACTGGGTACGGCATTATATTGGGAGTCGATTGGCTCCAAAGATACGGGGTGGTGGTAGACTGTGAGGGCTTTTTGGTGACAGTGAGGGCGGATGATGGGCGGAGGGTAGTGTTTGGTAGTCTACCTAGTGATGGGGTTATGGCTAGTTTTGTAAATTCCCTCGACATCCCGCGGGATGAGTTGTCAGATGTGCCCGTGGTTGGCCAGTATCCGGACGTCTTCGAGGAAGTGACCGGGCTTCCACCACACCGAGAGATTGAGTTTCGTATTGATTTAGTGAAAGATGCCAGACCTATAGTGATGCCACTTCGTCGTATGGCACCAAAGGAGTAGCGAGAGCTCGGGGTGCAAGTCAGCAATCTTTTGAAGAAGGGACTGATTAGAAGGAGTGTCTCCGAGTGGGGAGCACCAGTTGTGTTTGCCACTAAGGCAGATGGTTCCCTTCGTTTGTGTGTGGACTATCGCAAGTTGAATAAGGTGACGAGGAAGAATAAGTATCCTCTACCGCTGATAGATGATTTGTTTGATCAGCTGGAAGGAGCAAGATTGTTCTCCCAGTTGGACCTCGCGACAGGATTTCATCAGCTTCGAGTAACAGATGAGAGTGTTCCGAAAACGGCATTTAGGACGCCGTCTGGATTTTATGAGTGGTTGGTTATGCCATTTGGGTTGACTAATGCACCAGCCTATTTTGTAGATCTTATGAATCGAGTATTCAGAGATCAGTTGAATAAGTTTGTTCTTGTGTTCGTGGATGATATCCTTGTTTATTCAAGGACAGAGGAGGAACACAAGGGGCACTTGAGGATAGTGATGGAGGTGTTGAGGAAACACCAATTGAAAGCGAAATTCTCTAAGTGTCATTTTTGGAGAAGGGAAGTGAGATTCTTGGGTCATGTTGTTTCCGAGAGTGGTATTGCCGTGGACCCTGCGAAGGTGGCTACGGTACAGGATTGGCCTACGCCCAAGAATGCAACAGATGTAAGAAGTTTCTTGGGGTTAGACGGATATTATCGTAAGTTTATCCAGGACTTCTCCAAGATAGCAGCACCGTTGACTCAGTTGACTAAGAAGAATCAGTCCTTCGTCTGGGACGGAGTGTGTGAGGATGCCTTCAAAAGTCTAAAGGAGAGGTTGACGCGTGCGCCAGTGTTAGTCATTCCTAAGGGGAATGAAGAGATGACGGTATACACGGATGCTTGTGGTACCGGACTGGGTGCAGTATTAATGCAAGGAGGTAGGGTTGTAGCTTATGCTAGTCGACAGCTAAAGCCACATGAGAAGAAGTATCCTAACCATGATTTGGAATTGGCAGCGATTGTGTTTGCGCTAAAGATGTGGAGACACTATCTCTTGGGAGAAAGGTTTGAGTTGTTTACCGATCATAAATCGTTAAAGTATCTCTTCTCTCAGAAAGATCTGAATCTCCGTCAGCAGAGATGGTTAGAGTTCTTGGCTTCGTATGATTTTGATATCGCATACACACCTGGAAAAGGTAATGCAGTAGCTGATGCCTTGAGTAGGAGACATGCCAGCTTAGGGGCAATGTTTCTTGAATGGAAGCAACTGGAATATATCGCGGGGTTTGATTTCAGACCAAAGTGCGAGTTGGATCCAGTTATGCTAGCTAGTTTGACGATCAGACCTACTTTGATAGAGCGGATTGGTTCCAGCCAGAGGGACGATCCTAATCTATTGGAAATCATCTCCAAGTTAGAGATGGGTATCGATGAGGAGATGAATGTGTATGGACTTGATCGAGATGGATGGCTTCGAAAGAATGGAAGATTAGTTGTGCCCAACGTGAATGGTTTGAGAGATGAAGTGCTTAGAGAATGTCATCACTCAAAACTGACTATACATCCCGGTGGTGATAAGATGTATCAAGACATGAGACAGACTTACTACTGGGAAGGGATGAAAAGAGACGTTGGGAAGTTTATATCCAAATGCATGAATTGCCAGCTAGTTAAAGCCGAGCAAAAGAAGCCTAGTGGGTTGTTGCAACCATTAGAAATTCCCGAATGGAAATGGGAACAAGTCTCGATGGATTTCATTGATGGTTTACCAAGGACTAGATCGGGATATGATAGCATTTGGGTAATTGTGGATTGATTGACTAAGAGCGCAAGATTTATACCAGTCAAATTGACCAGAACGGCAGCCAAGTTGGCAGAATTGTATATGAAGTGGGTAGTGAGATTTCATGGAGTACCCAAAAGCATTGTGAGTGACCGAGACCCGTTGTTCACTAGTGGGTTTTGGAAGAGCTTACAAGAGGCTTTAGGGTCAGGATTACATCTCAGTACCGCATATCATCCTCAGACCGACGGTCAGACGGAGAGGGTGAATCGTATATTGGAAGATCTCTTGAGAGCGTGTATATTGGATTTCGGTGGATCATGGGATGACCATTTGCATCTAGTAGAGTTTGCATATAATAATAGCTACCAATCCAGTATCGGTATGGCTCCATATGAAGCTTTGTACGGAAGACCGTGTAACTCACTATCATGTTGGATAGAGACTGGCGAGAAGTTTGTGCTTGGACCAGACGTGGTGAGAGAAACTTCAGATAAGATTAAGATCATTCAGCAACGAATGAAAGATGCCCAAGATAGGCAGCAGAGTTATGCTGATAAGAGGAGAAGAGAATTGAAATTCTTCGTTGGTGACTTGGTGTTTGTCAAGATCTCTCCATTGAAGAGCGTGATACGATTTGGCAGGAGAGGCAAATTAGCACCAAGATTTGTTGGCCCATTCCCTGTTCTTGAACTAGTCGGGAATTTGGCGTATAGAGTTGGCTTACCAGAGAAGATGGCGGGAGTTCACAATGTGTTTCATGTTTCCCAACTAAGGAAGTTCGTTCACGACTCAGATATGACTATTTCACCTGATCAGTTAGAGGACTTCGAAGTAGAGCCCGAGGCGGTTGGGAACCGCAAGCCGATTCGTATTGTGGGGCACGATACAAAGCAACTTCGAAGGAAGTCGGTGAAGCTAGTCAAGGTTCAGTGGGGCGAGGACGAGAATGATTGTACTTGGGAGACAGAAGAAAGCATTAGGAAGGCATATCCAGAACTCTTTGTCTGGTAAGATTTACTTTGCGATTTAGTTTTCCGCATGCTAGGGTAGACTTGTTTTGCTTGTTTTGCATATTGATTGTTGTTTTATGATTGATAGGCATGCGGGACCTTTGTGTGTGTTTGGATTAGGGAATTTCGGGGGCGAAATTTCTTAAGGGGGGGAGAGTGTAACGACCCGTATTCTACACATCATAGGATTGTAGAATATTTATTTCTTTCCCGTGTGAAGTCGTATGGTCATGTAACTTTGGGAAACATCCATTAGAGTCATTTCCCATGTTCATGATTTTTGTCGATTTTTAAATGACCATTTTGCCCCTAGTCGGTACTGTTTTGGCCATAACTTTTGATTGGAAAGGAATTTTGACCTGAAACCACTTCCATTTGATTCGTTTGATAGTTTCTCTTTCCGTAGAGTGGTCACATTAGCCAAACGGACTTACCGTTTGGGAGATATGGCTGAAACAAGGTTTGGAGGGTGAAAAACTGCTTGGCCAAATCGGGTGATTAGTGAGTAGGCCCATAACCCATTTCGGGATTAGGGTTATCGGAGGGCTGAATGAAATGGAGAATCATTCCATTTCAGTTTTCTAGCCTCCACTTATCACCAAGGATCCCTAAAAATGGCCTCCAACCTCTAAATCACCTCCAAATCACCTTTAGATTAAGGATTTGGCTTAGCAACCCCTAATCAAGAAGGATCTTCACCAAATCAACAAAGGAGCTGCTGTTTGGCGTTGAAATTCGCATCAAATCAGAGAATCATTTCAGATCTTAGTTTATTTTGTGGCTAAGGTGAGTGATTTGCATAGTTTTGCACTAATGATGGCTAATTAGGGGTGATTAGTGTTAATTAGCGAATTTAAACATGATAAAATTCTGGAAAAATGTCTATAAAATTCGGAATGATGTTTTAGACCTCTGATATGAATTTGGGTTAATTTGGTTAAGTTTTGATAATCCTATCATTAGTTTCACCTAAGTATGCTTAAGGGGAAATTTGGGATTTTGGGTATGTTTGATCCATTTTATATGCTATGATTTATGTTTTGATGTTTGGGATCGACACTACATGTTGCTATGACTGTATGATATGCTTTTTGGTTGTTTAGAAGTGTTAGATTGGTCAAAAACGCCGTCGAATGGCGTAGAAACAGTCGCAGGAAAACATGCAGGAAATGAC
Source organism: Allium sativum (assembly GCA_030737875.1). NCBI lineage: Eukaryota > Viridiplantae > Streptophyta > Magnoliopsida > Asparagales > Amaryllidaceae > Allium > Allium sativum. The sequence goes on along the minus strand of CM060919.1, from coordinate 789,090,131 downwards.
CCAGAATCCGGATCGGATCGGTGGAGGGTGGAGCGACTCGAACCGTTCCAGCATGGGCGTTACGATCCGTTTAAAGGAGTAAGTCACGACTCAGCTAGGTGGCACGATCCGGTGGTAGAAGCACGATCCGAACCAACAAGTATTTCCGATCCGAACCAGAGGAGGGTGGGGAGCTCACGAGTCGATGGGTACTAGACAAGACGATCCGACCCGATCAGAAGATACGACCCGACCCGGATGAAGCAACCCGATCCGATCCGAAGTGGTGACGCCGATCCGAATCAGGAAGAGGAGCCACGAACTGGAGGACCACGACCCGATCCGACGCAAGAGGAGCGACCCGATCGGAATGCAAAGGCCGATCCGATCCGATGAAGAATGTGAAGGCTGATCCGATCCGATCCGATGGTGATGACCAATAACCCGAGATGCAAAGGTAGTCCAAATGGAAGTTAGAGCTCAGGATCCCGGAACTAGTTGGGAACCAATGAGTTCACTTCATGGTTGGACTTTGCTGCGAGACGTGTGCTAAGGAGTTTTCGACGTTCATAACTTCGATTCACCACTAAAAAGAATGATGGGCTACTTATCAGTGCAGTAGGGTCATTACGACCTGAGGGGCAAGGTGATGGTAGCAAGACTATGTTATCAGTGCAGTAGGGTCATTATGACCTGAGGGGCAAGGTGATGCGTAGTAAGACTATGAGCCAGCGCAGATGGGGTGAATAACTCCATGGGGCAAGTGGACATAGAAAGGATTAGTAAGGCTAGGAGCCAGCGCAGATGGGGTGAATAACTCCATGGGGCAAGTGGACATAGCGAGGAATTAGTAGCTACGTTATCAGTGCAGTGAAGCCATTTATGACTTCATGGGGCAAAGTGATCGTAGCAAGGAATGTTGGGTGATCGAAGTGGTGAATATCGTATACTTTACGCACTGAGTGAGAGATGTGAGGATGGATGCTATGCTTGATTGTTTGCCATCATTATGACATGCACACCGCCCCACCTCCGTATCTTTATACCGTTTGATATGATACCTTAGAGTGTTGTACAGTATGTAGTGCTAACTCTTTGGTTGCAGGTCCAGGTTCAGGTATGTTTTAGTCTACCTGTTATTGTTCACTTTAGATGCTTATCGCTCATACCAGGCTTTATGTCTGACCCAGAGTTTTATGTCTCCTCTTATTACTCTGGGTGCTCACACGAGCAGACTAGAGACAGGTTAGCTGGTGATGCGCGAGTAGCTGATTCGGAGGCGGGCAGGAGGCTTCCACGTATGATATATATATATATATATATACATATATATATATATATATATGCACATTCTCCCTGTGTCGTTGGTGGTCGCTACTTGGGCATTAGTAGTGTACCTCATTTATCTTACTTTTGCTTTGAGACAGTTTGAAAGTTGTAATAAGCTGTATTTTGGATTTCCGCTGCTATGATGTTTAGTTCTGATTTTCAGCTTATGCACTGTCTCTCCTGTTTTATGTCAAGTATGTTATTATTATATTTTGTTCTATGCGCTGTGAGACATTCTACAGGTTCTTTGTATGTTTATTTCCTTCTTCCCTTTCCTTTTGGCGACCCGTCCCGTGCTAACTGGACATGTGTACAGCGCACCTTTGGAGTAAATGTCGGTTGGTGCGGGGTGGGCCGTCACAACAAACTTAAAACCCTCATAACCTCCTCATACGGTGTCCGTTTTATGCAAACCAAATGTCTATCTTGACCAAAATTTCGAGATGGACGCAATGGTGCAGTCCGTTTCCTCTATTCTGAATATTAAATTAATTATTACTTAATTTATTCTCTTTAATGTAGTTAAAAATTCGGGGAGTTACAATACTTCATCTCAATCCACCTGTTTTCTGTTTAACATGGCACTACAACTTGTCGTTGTTTACTTATTGAATTAGTTCTCTTAACTAATGTTTACTAATATGCTTCCTTTCTTTTTATTATAACTTATGTTATAATTTCCACTTGTTCCTAGGAAAAGCCTGCCTATTATATAACATTCTCATTAATGTAATTAACTATAATAGGTTATTCTCATTCCCCATTTATTTGAATTCATTTCCATTAATTAAAATTAGTGCCATTTATTTATATCCTTTTATATACATATATTCGTATTTACGTTTATGCATTCGACCTCTCACATTATGTCTACAACTTGTGGATGCTGGATATGCCGGGCGGGTCCGGGCAGACTTCTTCCACAAGTCGGACTTAACCACGGGTCTCATCACGTTACATGTTTATGCACTTAGACCCTCACATTAGATTCACCGCTTGTGGATGCTGGATATGCCGGGGGGTTTCGGGCAGGCTTCTACCACAAGTGTAATCTAACCTCGTGTCTAAGTGCGGTTGCAGTTTCTAATTACTGTTAATCTAGACATTTCACTATTTAACAACCATCCCTATTTCACTATAGGTTTTCATGCCCCTTTCCCAAGTCCTATTCATTACTAACAAATTTTCATGTTTATCATGCTCTAAATTAATATCTTTAATCACAACTTTAATTTATGCCCCCAAATCCATATTCATGTTTTCAATTCAAGTTATGCCCAAATTTCCCAATACAAATTATGCCCAATTAAGATTTAGATCAACATATAAATTATGCCCCAAATCCCCAGTCTTGGCTCAAGGTACGAATTATGCCCAATATTCCCAATCATATTTTACAATATGAATTATGCACCAAATTAATTATTCTCATCATTCCCAATTTCGTACGTTCGCATATTTCAGCGGTATGCCTAGGATCGAAGGTAGCCTGGCTATAAAATAAAAAGGGAAAAGAAGAAGGGAAGAGAACAAAAATAAACAAAATAACAAGATTGACATATGATGGTAGAAATAGGCATAACACTAATAAGCATATAGTGAAAAAATTGTGCATAATGACAAGATAGGCATATAGGAACAGATCTGATGAACATGTGATAATAGAACTAATTATAATATAATAGGGACATCATAAACAGGCATGATGAGATCTGAATTAGATCTACAAATAATGGAAAATCTGACATGATAAATAGGCATAGGCTTAGATCTAATTCATAGTCATGTCAAAATAACTTAGATACACAGGTTATGGTAGATATGATATGATTCAATTAGTCATAGGTTTAGATCCAATTCATAAATATGTTAAGATTTACTTTTAAGTATTTATATCTAAAAATAACATAGACTCACTATGATTCGATCTAAAGAACAAGGAATTTGATTGCAACTATTGTAGAACAGGTCTTTGAATTTCGTATAATTCTAGTTGTTGGAGAAGAAAAGGCTAATCTAATCTAGGTAGAGGCAGCATCTAGTTCTCCATTTTTTTTTTTGTAAAAACAAATGAAATGAGGTCTTATTTATATCATAGGGTCAACGAATATAGCCAAGAATTCAGTCCACGTTCAACATAGGAATCAGCCCAGATCTGTATGGGGGTCGACCCCCTCCCCCTTTGGGTGTCGACCCCTAGGTCGACCCAAAAGAGCCTGGGTCGACCCAACAGGGTCTCGAGTCGACCCCAGAATCGATCGGTTCCACTTTTGGGGCTTCTGCTTCGCTGTTTTGAATTATTATTTTTGAATATTTGATTTGTTTGTAACTATATAATTCTCTAGCGCGCATACAAACTTCTAAGCTTAATAACTTCTTCATACGATGTCCGTTTTAAGTAAACTCAGAGTCTATCTTAAGCAAAATTTTAAAACGAACGCAATGGCTCAGTCTATTTTATTAAATTCCCAATATTTAATTAAGTATTCCTTAGTTTATCATTTTAATGTGTTATAAAATTACAGGGTGTTACAGGAGAACAAATTGGAATGGGTTGACGAGATAACCGTGATTGAGTTGACTAAGTCAACCATTTTAATTGGAATTGATTATTATTATTATTTTTGAATTAATCTAATGACAACGTTAAACTAATATTTGCTTTAATTTTAATAAGATCTTAAAAGAAATTTTATATTTATTTAGTTATTAAAGAAGTTAACTATTTCTACAGTAGTTAGTGATTGAAGTAAATTATTATTTTAATTAATAATAATTTAAGAAGTGCTATTTAAATGAAATTAGTTATAAAAGTAAATCGAGTTGAAATGAAATCTAATTGAATTGTGAAAGGAGTTTATGAATAGGTTTTATATTAAAACCCGAGATTTTATAACAAAGTTCTAAAAGGAATTTTAAGCGAATACTATAGCTTAAATTAAATATTTACTTAATATTTGAATTAATTAAAGGAAATAAAAATAAAAGGGATTTTATATTAAACCTGAGTTTGGTAAACTAGGTTTATAAAAGGAGATGTGAAGTTAAAGCGTTAAATTTAAGTTTATGTTATTAAATAATGGGATTGAGAGAAATGAATGGAATTAGAATGAGATTTTCAAATAGGAATGATTATAAGAGATTTGTATCTGAATTAAGTAAAGGATTTAAGAATGGGATTTTTTAATAAAAATCTGTGTTATAAAACAAATTGGTTAAGGGAATTTAAAGTAAAAGGAAATGGTTAATAAACATTTACTTAATCAACGAATTAAGTAATAATAGTTGTATCTAAAAGAAGATTTTCAAAGATAAGACATGGATTATAAAATCATGGTTTAAGAAAATAGTTAAATGGAATTTGGGTTAGTATTAGAATAAAAATCAATTTTTTGATTGCAACTCATAACTATCTTAAGATAAGAACATTGTTGATCAATGTCTGAGAGGTAAGTAGTTACCCCAACTTGAATGACTTCAGGATTATCTGAAGATGATAGGAGTTTGTAATGGTAAAGAGGTTAAGAATAATTTATTATTTCGATATAAGAAATAATAACACAATGGAAATAAAAAGATTTGAGAATATATATAATGAGACTTCCAAAGTAACGGAAATAAAAAGATTTGAGAATATATATATATATATTGATATTTTCAGAAGTAAAGTAAATAAAAAAGAGATTGTGTGGAATCATAACGGTATTTTAGAAGTAAAAGAAAATGAAAAGGTTGATTTTGGAATGGGTTTATTCTAAAAGAATAAGAGTTGGGTATTATTTTCAAGTAACGATGTTTTATGTGAAATTTGATAAAACCAAAGTGGATATATATATGATTTAATTCTAAGTAAAATAGTTTTGAAATAATATTATGTTAAATAAGAAGTGAAATGCTATGTCGATATATTGAAAAGATTTTTATGTTTTAAATTGATAGTTAATTATTTTTAAAGAGGTCAAGTAATTCCGAGTACTGAATCAGTGAACTCATTTTATTTCATGATTGATTATTCGATAGTTAAATAACCGACTATCAAATCTAACCCATACAATTGTTGGTACGGAACGACCGGGATCAAATTCATATTCGAAAACCATTCTGAACCAGTAAATACGTGAAGATGCCGATTGAAGATGGAGCATTTAAAGATTGTGGATCTTCATAAGCGGAAAGATTACTTGTCGAATATTCTCTGTATTGCAACCAGAGGTATTCTGACGTGATTCAGCCGTAAGTGAGATTTTGCGGATTGCAAGGACTACTCTCTACTGATCCTTGGGGTGATTCCTATATAAGGAAGTAGTAGGAGGGTGCCTTCTGTTTATCCCATTCCTGGATGACTTGTATGGAAGGATATCCGACGAAGTATTTCCGAAATGATTACGTATGTTGATTTCTTCAAATGTACCATAGTTGGTGGTAGAGAATGATCATTCTCTTAGCTTAACAACTAGTGTACTTTTGTGCACGTAAATTAGTTATTTTCTGGCATATCTGACGATGTGACATTCAAAGTGAATGATGATATGATGTTCTGAAGGTATTGTTAACCTCAAGCCTCATCAGCCGGGAAATGGCATAAAATTGAGTAGGCCGCACCCATCAAAAGGATATATCATTACCTGATCTGGAGAAATCAAATGTCTTTAGTTGTTACTTTTTATTTTTGTTTTATTTTTGTATGTATGTTATCGGTTCGGTTGGATGGCCCCAAACTGTGATAATGATATATTTGGTACACTCAAGCGAGTGGGGAGCCAACCATGTTTAGCTTGGGTTACAAGATGTTGTTGTTGAACCCCGATGTATTCATCTCCCAGAGGTACATTGTTAGAAAATTGGTTGCCCATACCTTTCCATGGAAATCCATTCTCCAATAAGAGCCCGAGTTTTTGATTGTATACTATGTATGTGGGCCGTGAGATGCAAGCATTCCACTAGATTACTATTTATTTGTATTAGACACTATCATAATATCAGAAGAATATTGTTTTCAAAAATGTTTTAGGTTAACGTAGGGTAAAAACCGACCGTATTTATGTGTGGATTTGGTCTTACGATTATCCTTTTCTTTCAGAAAAGAATTTTGACTTTAAAAGCAAGTTGGACGATACCTTTAAACTTAGTGATTTTCTCTCACTCTGGTTCACCAGACTGATCCAGTGTTTGAAATGCTCGGGTTAGACCGGGTTTTATAGGTTTAGATTTGGATGCTGCAAACTTTAGAAGACGAGTTGAATAGGTTCAGAGCTATGATATTATATAATATATTTTTCCGCTATGTGTTGTATATGAGGACAGGTTATTATAACTGTCGAGATATGTGGATGTACTCTGATGATTGTAAGTTTTATTTAATGCTCTCAATAAAGATTTATTTTTATATTATATTTTGTTCCACTGCGATGTGAGACTCTGTGCTCGTTCTTCTTCTCTTTCTTCTATTCTAACTTTCTATCTTTCTTATCTCACCTTCTGATGTTTTTCCACTACTACAAAACAGGTCAGTTGCTTCAGTTGTTTACCCCCTGTTGCTTCGGTTCAACAATAGAAGCAAATGCAGAAGACGCAACAAGCCAAAACATGTTGCTTCGGCCAAACAATCGAAGCAAAAAACCACTTTCTTGCTTCTGTTGTGATAATAACTGAAGCAAGAAAGTGTACAATATGCCTCACAAATATACTACTTGTAACTTCGGTTGTATTAACAACTGAAGCAAAAAAACCATCTTTGCTTAAAAAAATACACCCATACAAATCACTATAGTTCTCAAATATACAACATCATGAATATGTATCAAAACAAATAATTATCGTTTGCAATTACATAAACAGACTATATTAAAAATACAACTTGGACAACATAATACAAAAATAAATATAATCCAATGATAATGTTAATAATCCATACATTTAGGAGCTAACAATATAATTCATTGATAATGTTATTAATCTGGTCTTAATACAACAAAATATAACATATAAACATCTAGCATCGAAGTTACACAAAATGAGCTAAATTAACAATGTATAAGAGCAAAATGCAAACTAAGAATCCTAACTTACAAAATAACATCTCCAAGAAGATGAATATAGTGCAAGATTTGCAAAATGTAGCTCTCATTAAAGATGAACTTTCAATAACAAGCTAAGATCTCAATGAAGGTACCCAAACTCCATTGTACTTCAGAATATCTCTACAAAACATATATAGTTATAGATTATTAATACAGGAAAATGCAGGACCAACAACACCATTTACAACAATCAAACAAAGATATACTAAAAGCATACATGTGTTTTATATGCTCTAAGACTTGAATATGTGCCAAAAATTATCCAATTGTAAGAGGTTAAGGGCCCTGCAGCTTTGTGTGCAAATATTCATATTGATGTTTTACATTTATCATAATTGACATGAGAAATATTAAATTACACAGTTATATATTGCACGGTTGTTTATTAATCAATATGCAAATAATTTTCATCATATGTAAAAGAGAAGCTTATAAAGTGGCTTTTGTGAATGGAAGAAAATTACCACAGACGAATTACCAAGTAGCACAGATTTATTTTCAGTTGAGAACAATCAAATTTTACTTCAACTTCGATACACAATGGACACACTGTTTAGGAATCTATATAGTTATGAAAAGTACAAATTTGCGAGAGGCACGAGTTGCCATAAAACAAAAATGCTTGGATACAAATTCTTTATTTGTTTGCTGCACGTGTCACTGCTTAAAACCTTAAACCTATAAAGTTTTCAATTCTATTTGTCCAAACATTGAAAAATAGGAAAGTTTTCTTTCATTCAAAGATATACCTTTATTTTAAAAGACAAATGAACAAATTGTCAACCCCGCCATATCCATCCATGAGTTGTAGATAAAAGCACGTTAATCATGTATAACTATCAAATTCAAAGAGATTACTTTGGTAAAGCATTTTTTATGTACAGGTAAGTGATACAGGAGCACTTTAATAATGAATTTAGTTGAAGCTTTTTGGCAGTGAAGTTTGTTAGAAATACTTTTGCCTTTTTGTTTTGCTTTTACAAAGTATAGGAGGATACTGTTATCAGTGGGTGTGCATCATTGCACGTGAGCAAGCTTCAGGTCCAAGCTACACTAATATAAATAGGATAGGAATTATAATGCTGGATATAAGAAATGAATTAAAACTTCTTACCTTTCTCCCATCTGCCTCTTTGCTTCTTCTCTCCTCTTTCCTAGTCTCTTTCCCCTTCCATTTTCTCTTTAACTTCGTAGTAATTGTATACTTTTGTGTTGCTGGAAATCCTCCATTATCAGTAAGTAGCTCAATATAATACTTTAATGAACAAGTACTATACCTGAATCTTCAAATGAGTTGTCTGTATACGTAGATATAATGTTAAATGTAATCAACTATGTGTGTTTACTGACATGAAGTCATGACAGTGCTACAATTATTCACATATGTGGTTTCAAAGTAAGTATGCAATCATAATTACATTTTGCAGTTACGTAAACTACCAAAAAACATGCAGTTAGAAGACATATATGTACACTACCAAAAATATGCAGTTAAAAGACATATACGTAGGCATCTGGCAGATGCGTGTAATATATGAAACATAACTGCAAGTTGCATGTAAGTATCTGACAACGTAATAACTCTCTTTAATTATTTCTAAGAAACTAGATATTCTATTAAAACATGAAAAACAATATACTAATGATAGTTATTATAAAATTATGTTGCTTTCAGATTTAGTTAAGTATAATTTTAACTATGAGTTCACATCAGAGAGGAAACAAGGAAAAGCAGCTTGTGTCCACTATTATACATAAAACTTAAACATAAACACGATCCTCAAGTTAGTTGCCAGTATCATATTCAAACATAAACAAGGAAACACAGGGAAATGAATTTACCTAATTGATAGCTGGAACCAAAAATAGGGATTGAAGTGGCTAGTTCAATAGCTGGAACATTAAACAATACATGATATTTACTTGACTCTGCAAAAATATCACTACACTTTCAATTATTTCCTTAAATACTTAATTCCGTTATAAATAAATTACTCTAAAATTGTCATTGCTGAACTAGATTAAACTGTAATTTTTATCTAAAATTTCAATTGTAAGGAGAACGTGATCAGTTTATAAATGTATCTAATATGAGAGACACTTACAAACAGAAATCTTAACCCATGATTCACACCAAGTAATCGCCATAAACATATTAAAACACACAAAATAGGCTATCAAAAAGCAAGCAATTTTTCCATTTTCATCCTTCAAAAATATTAAGATGTTTCTTGAATAGGGAAACCTTGAATATTTTAGATGCAAATATAAGAAAAATCATATACTAAAAATCAAAACTTACAAGGGACAATACAAAAATGGAAAATTTTACATTTTAAAGTTACCCATTTGCTTCCACGAGAACTTGAAAACTGAAACTGTGGCTATCGTCGCTATGGAAGCTATGAAAACAAAACTGGAGACGGGCCTCTGCTGTCATCTTTTCTGACTCTTTTCTCTTGTTGAATCTGATATTGCGAACATTTGGTACATATGTATCTCCTAACATCAAGCAACTATAATGGATATACACCTTATTCTTGAACGAGATATGTTTAGCCTACTAGACAAGGCCTATTTCGATTGTTTATTTGGCCTGCACCAACAGTGGATGGAAAAAACAATTCTCTGAAGTAATTGTTGGGTTAGAAGAAATCCACTCTTCTCTAGCTCATTTTCAATCTCTATAAAAAAATTGATACAATAAAGAGGTTACAATAATACATTTGATTTTAATAACAGTTCAGTTTCATGTTGAGTTGATTTAATCAGTGTAGTATATAAATTATCTCACGACCTAATAGAAACAGAACTTACAATAATGAAACTCAATAACACTAGCACAAGTCTTATACTTCACCAGTTAAAGTAGGTAAAAATCTACAAAAGTAGATGCAGTGATTAGATTATTATCCATGTAAACTAAGATAAAAAGAAACAAATTCCAAATTATTCCCATTTCAATCAACAAAGATGGGATGCGACATCCAAACAGAGCTAGATTTCATAGTCAGATTTCTTAAATCACAATATCTAAATGTCGAAGAAGTTAATTTTCTTTGAATTGTAAGTTCAAACATAACTCGTCCTTCAAAGACCAAAATCGAGAATAAATCAATGACATAATCAAGATGAAAAGACCTCATAGAGGATGTTAGTTTTAGTCATTGATCTTTTATAAAGAATGCACCGAAACTGATTTAATCATAGAGAAGGTTAGTTAAAACAAAAAGAACAAAAATAACAGCTATAAACACTAGAACGAAAGTTTCAGAACATGGCTAGCGATAACTAACCTGATCGACAAGGTAACATATCGACTTACCATTTTGATGAACCACAGAAGCATCTAACGCCATAGTCTCTTTTCTGAATCGAGCTTTAAATGAAAACTGCGTAAAGAAATTGGAAAAGAGGAACTGTTGGAGGCGGCGGAAAATCCAACGAGTTTTCGGATTTTTCAGAGGATGGAGAGTTAGGGCTTGGAGAGCGGGCCAATGGAATTGGGTTAACGCGCGAATAGGGTCGGATCTGACCCTATTCCTAACCTAACGCAATCCCAATTTATCGGTTCCCATCATTTAGAAGAAAATGAGAAAGATAGAAATTACATGAAATAAAAATTCTATGTAGGAAAATTAACCGTTCATATTCAGATTTTAAAATGTTACATTACATTAAAAAATTCAACAATTAAATATTAGTATTAATTGTATTTATAAAATATTAAATGTTAATTGTTGCTTTCCAATTGTAAATATTTTTAAATAATTATGAATCATTAACCATTTTCTTAATTACTGATTATATATTGATTATTATTAATTATAATTTTTGAGTTGTAGAGCATAAGTTATTATTTATTATTAATTATAAAATGTTTGCACATTGAAAATTAATTTAAAAATAATTGCTTATAAATATTACTAAAAAAAATATTGAGTGTAAATTGTCAAATATTAAGTATAACTATTATTTATACATTATTGTTATAAATTTGAATATTATATTATATTACATTTTTACTTTCGAATTTATGACAATTAAAATTAAAAATTATAGTTTTATTAATATTTTTATATTAATTTTGGATTACATAATAAATAATAAACGTTAATTATACTTCTACTTGAATGATAAATATTAAATATTAGTCCTATTCTTTTTAGTACTAGTTATTTAATCATTAGTTTTTACAACTTAATTATTTAAAAAAAATTTAGTAATCGACAATCAATACTAATTATTAGTTATTTAATGGTAGTTATTTAATCATAATTTTAATTTAGTTAATTATATATATAATTAATTATTAAATATAAATTATCAAATTTTAATTGTAAAAAGTTAGCGATTTAAAAGTATTTACTAATTAGTTTATAAAAATAGTAAATATTAATTACTTCTTGTTTAAAGAAATTACTAAAAATAATTATTAATTATTAAATAGCCAATAATGATAATTAAATGATTGATTCATTAAATGTAAACTATTAAGTAGTAATTATTATATGTTAACTTCAAATTATTAAAAAAATTAAAAACCAAAAATAAAATATAATTATTAATTATAATCATAAAAAATTAAAAGATAAATGTTGCTTCTTAATTATATATTAATATTTCTTATTAATTATGAATTGCTTAATAATTTTGCTTAAACATCAATTATTTATTTTTTAGTTGTCTTTTTTAAATAGTAATTATTTAAATTAATATTTTAATACTAAATTACTTCATAAGTATTAAATTATATTGTTAGTTATAAATTATAGATTATTAAATATAGTTTTCATTATAAAATGATTGTTAATAAATAAATATTAAATTATAATTAGTAATTAGTAATTATTAAATATTAGTTATTAAATATTACTTCTCATTTATTAAACATTGCCATGCTGAACATTAACTATTAAATTTTGATTATTAATTCCAATTATTTAATATTATTAATGAATGAATGTTGTTAATAAATAATAAATATAATTTACTAATTAATAGTTATTAATTATAATGTTATTCATCCAAATAATTAACTATAATAAGTTATTAAATATACAAATTTAATTGATTATTAATAATTATAAATTATTTATTTATAATCAATAATTATAATCAATTATAAATAATGACATTTGTAAGTTGTTGTTTACAATTATTTATATGTTCATTTACTATGATTAAATTAATTTGTAATTGTTTCGGTAAATTTGCGTTGGTTTCCTCTGGAACTGAACCATATAGCACTATCTGCTACGGTGTTTGATTCTGTTCCTAAGGAGCTGATGCAAATAGCACTGTTTGCATCAGTTGTGAGGACAACCGAAGCAAATAATACAATTTGCTTCGGTGCATTTGCTTCAGCTGTTAAAACAACAGAAGAAAATGATATTATTGGCTTCAGTTGTGAGAGTAACAGAAGCAAATAAGAGATAATTGCTTCAGCGCATGTAGTACAAACGAAGCAAATGATATAATTTGCTTCGGTTGTAAGCATAACTGAAGCAAATAAGGCGAAGCAATATTCATATTTTGTACTAGTGTTTCTATCAATATTTTGGTATTTTCGATGCTTTGGAGGTCGGCATGTGATACAGTAAATGTGTTTATGTCGATTTTTGGGGTCAAAAATCTCTTGGGTCATTAAAGTGGCATCAGAGCTATTGGTTTAGTAACAAACTTAGCTCTGTTGCGTAACTCGATAGAGATGGGGTTAGTAATACCCTAGATCGAGTTGAGTGTATATATAAGAGAGAGTATTTGTAGATTTTATATACAAATGTTTTGTATTGTGTTGGTTGATCAGTTCAAGTGTTGAGAAGCATTAAACTGGCAATAAATACAATATTATTTTATAAAGGGAGGGAAATGAAATAATTTTACCCGAAATGTATTTTGTATAGAAAGGAAATAATTTTATTAAATTATTGAGATATTGGGGTGTTTGATTGATTTGAATGGAATTCAAATTTGGATTAAAAATTTGAATTGGGGCTTAACTTGGTTAAGTGAAATTAAATTAAGAAATGCTTTTGAAATTAAATAAAGTAAATTTGAAATTGGAAAACTGAATGAATAATAATTAAATAGAAATCAATCAAATATTAACTGATTGATGTGTAACGGCCCGGAAAAGCTCAACGCTTGAATTTTCAAAAATAATACCTAATCCCGTATTACTTGTCAAAAATCCAAGTACCGAACTCCAGACTGTTAATAGAAGGAAGTTAGAGGTTGAGAAATAGAAAGAAAGAAATTTAGAATAGAAGAAAGAAGAAGAACACATCAGAATCTCACAGCGGAACGAATAAATATAATATAAAAAATCTCTTTATAAAAGAAACTATATATACACATGCCATTTATCAGAGTACAACATACATCAATCACAGCAGAAATAACTTTGTATAACTAATGGTGAAGCCTCCTGCTTCCAGCTCCTGGAACTCCAAGCGAAACATAACCTGTAAATATACTCGGTCTGACCCGAGCACATTTGAGGAAAAGCAAATTACACCGGGTCAGTCTGGAATACTTTCAATGATAAATTCACAGAACACACAACTTGTTTAACTTTGGAAAATCCTTTTTGAAATAAAAGGATAATAGTAAGACCAGCCCACACATAAACACGGACGGTTTTTACCTTACTATAACCCAAAACGTTTTTGAAATCAATATCTTTTCTGATATTATAATAATGTCTATCAAACCACAGATAAATAATAATCTAGCAGAACGCTTGCATCTCACGCTCTACATATATAGTATACAGATCAAAATTGCGAGCTCTTATTAGAGATTGGATTCCAACTACGACAAGGTACGGGACCACCTACCGATAGTGTATCTCTAGAGGCGAACACACTTGGTTCAACAAGAACGTCTTGCAACCTGGCCCATACGTGACCGACCACTCATTTCGCTTGAGTGTATCGAATGTATATTACCAACGGTTGGGCTCAAACCACCGTTTCCCGAAAAGGGACAGCATCGATAGATTAAAGAAGCAAAAGGAATTTCTCCAGATAGGTGATTATACACCCTAATGGGAGCGACCCACATAGCCATGCTGCCTGCCCGATTTTTGTCATTTACCGGTTGAGGAGGCTTGAGGCTACGCTTTATCATCACATCAGATTCACTTTGAATGTCACATTGTCAGATCCATCAAAATCACTAATTGACGTCTACAACAATACATTACATGTTAGCTAAAGAAGTTTCGTTCTCCTCTTTCACTCTTGGTACAGTTGAAGAAATCAATGTACGTGATCTTTCTGGAAATACTCTGTCAGACATTCATCCATACAAGTCATCCAGGAATGGGATGAACCGAAGGCACTCTCCTACCGCATCCAAGGTATCACCCTATAGATCAGTAGTGAGAAGTCCTTGCAATCCAAAGATTTCAATCACGACAGAATCACAAGTCAGAATATCTTCGGGAGCGACCCTTAGAAATCCAACGAGTAGTTCTTCCGCTCATGAAGATCAATGGTCTTCAATGCTCCATTTCGACCATCTTCAACGTTATGTATTTGCTGGTCGGAATGGTTTTCGAATATAAGTTCGATCCCGGTCTTTCCATACCAACAATCGATAAAAGGACAAACTTTGATAGTCAGTTATTTAACTATCAAATTATAATAGTGTGTCCAGGTGAATTGGCAGCTCAGGTCCTTTGTTTGAAATATTTCGCTAACCCATTTCGTCGATTACTTATAATCGGTTTCATAACTTTTATCTTATCAAAACTCTTATGGCTTCAATACTTTGAAAACATTACTTAACGCTCTCGTTTAATTTCCTTTTTCAAGGAATATTACTATATTTTATAAACACATCTTTTATCTTACTTACCTTCGAACATCATATATATATATATATATATATATAATCCCAAAATCCTTTCCCTATCCCTTTATATTTGAAAGTATCGCTATAGCTTTATAAACATACTTTCCCTTTCTTTTGGCATATCGTTATATTTCTATTTAATCAACGACAATTATTTAATTACCAAAATCTCTTTCTTATTACGATTAAACCACTTCACTTAATCTCGTTCCTAGGTGAACGCTTGTTTTTAAAATCATTGTTTTGGGTAAAACCCCTTTTTCATACTTGTCTATACGATTTGAATTAGATTCAAATCCTTTCGATGCTAATCCATTTTTAAAGGTTTGTCTTAAATAAATGATAAATTCCATTTACTGCAAATATCTCAATAATCACTTCTCTATACATTACAAACAAATATCATCTCCTAATAATAGCGAAGCCATTCAAGTTGGGGTATTCTAATTACCTCTCAGACCTTGATCGACATCGTTCTTACCTCAAGATAAATACGAGCTTGTAATTCCCAACTTTGATACATCGTTCCCATTTCCATTTAGTTGGGATCCGTAAATCCTTGCTTGTATTTGAACCCTTCTTGACCTGCTAATCCCATTTCCTCGATTAAGCAAACCTTTTCTAACCCAATTTGATTCAAATATGTTTTACTATGGTTTCTTTCTTTTGTAAATTCTTTATAATCACTTTGCTTAATTCATTAAGTAAATACTTACCAAACTCCCTTTTTGTCTTAAATTATCCAACTTATTTTCTTAACAAAACCTTGTCGAAACGGTCATATCATATTACAAATCTTATGGACAAACTTTGTTTGTAAATTTGGATTATAGACCTTTACCAACCTTTAACTACAACCTTTCGCCAGTTGTTTACCTCTTAGTTGGATTCAAACTAAAATCATTGCTTTAATTATCAATTAAAATGATAATCAACTCTAATATTGACTACACTAAAATAATTGACTTTTTTATAACCATAAAAATAGTATAATTATCCCTTTTAAAAACTTATTCAAAAATATGTAACTTAAATAACCATAAACGATTCAATAATTATTTTCAATTTTAGTTAATCGAAGATTAACTTAACATTTAACTCCATTCTTTTAGTTTAACGAATATTTCTAGAATTATTGATTTTACAAATTTAAATCAAATATATCCCATTTTTCAAATTTAAACAGTTGATTTCTGTCAACTGTACCCATCAGTTATGCTGCTAACTGATCTCTGTTCATTTCCTCTGCTTAAATTAATTAATTAACTTAATTAATTTAAAACATCGGTTAATTGTTTTATAAAAACAATTATTCTCTTTCACAATCCCGTAGGTTAGTTTCGACTACGGTTCATCGAATTCTTATTACCAAACATAAGCAATCTATATTGAATCATGATTATAAATATATTTATAAAACATTGTTTTTATTTGACTCATATAAAATAACTTGAATTCTTTAATTTATTTAAAATAAATTTAAACTTCGTCAATTTGCTTAACAGCAAAACAACACCATAGAACAACGGATCTAAACCATCACTGCCAATCAGTTGATCTATATTGTCGGTTGATAAAAATTACCACATCAAAACAACCATTCAACCATCATCACTTAGACAGGTTTTGAATGTCAATTTGGGTTTAAACAGTTCATGTGTAAACAGTATAAGAATAATCAACACACATGTTATATTTGAGGAATCCGGTCGGATCCCTCCAACCTGTCCTTTTCTGCATCACAGATGGTTATAACATTATAATTTAAATAATTGATTCAACGAAAATAATAAAATCAACAACTAATTAATCAACCATAAGCAACCAATTCAGTCAATCAACCAATATGTATTTTTAAATGATATTATATGGATTTATCACATCAGAGTAGTCTAGAAAAGCGTGAGAATTAACTCACCAGTTATTTCGGTTGGCGGTTGACGCGTTATACCGTATAATTTTAAACAGATGTTTAGAATTACACAAAATTCCAACTGCCTCCGTTTCTGACCAAACCAGTCTATGTGCGTAGCGTCCGACGCCACGATCCAACGTATCCTGTTTCATCCAATTCCAATCACGAACGAGAAAGATATTGCTGTCACAATATATAAATTGATTTTAAATAGCTAATGATTAACTTTATAAAATTATTTCTTCAAAGGTTCAACTTATACCACACTTGTGATGAGATTCTCATTGGATTAAATTGTTTATACATCATTCCAAATATTTACGTTTTAACTTACAGGAAAGAGTGTTGAAATAATTTATTTCCAAATCATATCATGGTCTTACCCTTATGATGAGAACAAGCTAATCAATTATGTTTTATCCAAATGATAGTATCCTTACTGATATCAATAGGTATATTTGTATATTTCTAAATTTCACTAATCCTTTTTCTTTTTAAAATTCCTCATTTACCTATATTAACTACTAGTGGCCATGTACTGGTTCCAGAATCACGAAACCATTCGTGATTAATCATTCGAACTGGTTTTTATAAGAATATGTGCTTTAATCTAGTTTTAAATAAATCCTTTAATACCTTAAACAAGTTTAATTAGCTTAATCCAATAATTAAGCCGCCGAAATCCTTCTCTTCCCATCAATTTGTCCGATGTATTCTACCCAACAGCAGCCCGACTTCGCTTCCAACAGCCACGACATCACCTTCTCGCCGGCTACTCGGTCCCCGTGCCCACTGAAAACAATCGCAAACATCGCCCTCCAGTCTAAACCCTACGCCAGAACAGTGACACACCACCATACTTCTTCCCCTCAACATCTACTGACATGCCAGCTGCCCCCATTACTGATAATCAAAGTCCACCGGACCTGCACCATTGCTCCTGCATGGCCCCCTCCACTCGCTACTCACTTCTTCGGAACTCGACCACACGCTACAGACCTTCCTTTCAAAACTCCCTTCACCGATCCTCCTTGCTGCAGCACTCAAAAGTGAAGAGAACGACCACCGAACTCTCTCCCATCACCACAGTCACTCCGCCTGACTTCCAACCTCTTCCAGTGCTCCTGCTTGACCCGAAAACGTGCCCTAAACTAGTTAAAAAGATAGCTGCAGTTTTCTTTTTATTCGTGTGCGAGGAGAGATCTGTTATAAAATAAAAGAAGTAGGAAGGAAATTAGGAGAGAAGTGGCACAGCGTTATTTAGTACAGAGGAAATAGCTGGAAAGGGGTACAATTTATAGAGAGAAGAAACCGTGATAACCAAGTTTTCGTGGCGAGCACGCTGAGAAAGTTTGGCCTCCAAGGAAGAGAAAGAGCGTGGCTTGGAAGGAATTGTCCTTATGCTATTTTATTATTTCGTTTGCACAGATTTTTCTCCATGCCCATGGCTACGAGACGGATAGGGTTGGACTCATTGAAGATTTAACTAAGATTTGGTTCCTTTTCGAAATGGGGCACGTGAACTAAATTCCTAGCCGCCATTGGAAGCACAGAGTATATATTTTTTTTTGAGATTTGTTTGAAATTTTCTTCTGATTAATTGGTGATGTATGCTTTGAAGATAAGGAAATGACACTGAAGAAAAATATTGCCGGGATATTAAGAACAGACAACGTACCTTTCAGCATGTGCCCGTTTTTCAATTGAATTTACAAAAGATTTGATGAGACTTTGATATGATTTCTCCCCTCGAGATTTGGATTGAATACCCATTTTTCAGAGATTTTTGTGTGTAAAGATAGACCGTCTTTTTTTTTTAAATTGCAGCGCTTCAATCCAAAGTAACGTACCTTGGTACGGTAAGGATCGGATAAGAATTGCTTTAGATGCAAATCAAGATTTTGTTCATGATAGATAGAGATTTTTAAACCAATTTGTTTTGTTTATGTGGTTTATGAGTACTTTGCGGAAGATAACGTACGGAAGGGTTTTCAGCATGGTATTCCAATGGAATTTCATATAGCATCAAAATACTTTTGGTTTTGAATCTCAGATTAAATCGATATTAAAAATAAAAACAAATCGTTAATATAATTCAATACAAACCAATATTAAACCATTTAAAACTGCCTGTTCACATAAAAAAATGCAAACACGACATTTTCCAACCGTTTGGAAATTAAAATAATATTTTATTATTAATTAATAAAATATTCAAAATAAAATGGTTAAATTAAATTATTTAAATTCAAATCAATATTTTAAATAATAAAATAAATTAAATAATTACCAGAAAAATACGGGTCGTTACATTCCTTCCCCCTTAAAATAATTTCGTCTCCGAAATAGCTAAGGTAGAAGAAATACTGTAAACCCATTTCTTTACAAATATTTTTAATTAAAACTTGGTTTTATTTTCAAAACCAATCAAATTGGTTTTAAAATCAACTTATTTAAAATAACAAAATTTTCCCAAAATTTCAAAAACTTCCTAATACTGTAACACCCCACCTCCGCCAGGGTGGCTCTTGCAAGCACTCTGACTTTGGAGGGGCGTTTGAATCGGGTAAACATGCATAATGATATATCAAGGCAGAACAAGAACATATGTATATATGTAAACAGAGTAAATAAGATAAGTAAAACAGCGGAAGATTTCAAACTATTTCAAAACAAGTCTGGTACAACATAATGTCAACTTTCCAAATACACAAGTCTAGATAAAAACAACATCACTGAAAAACTGAAATACATAAGTACTATCCCCAAAATAAGTGATAACCATAGCTAGCTTCATGTCAAGACCGTACATGAGCTAAAATCCCACAAGCAAGCGATCAGAAATCCAAGCTAAGCTCCAATATTCCCACCCTGATAACCTAGGGGGGGAAACGGAAGAAAAGAGGCGAAAGAAAAACAGGTCAGTCAAAAAGACTGAGTAAGCCCTACTACAATCAATGTAAACTGATAAAGTTAACTGGCATTAGAAGCAGGGATGAACATAAAGATAACAACATACTAGCATGATGATTAACTAACAAGGTGGATAAAGGTGTCATCGCATACTCAGGATTAAGGTTTTTGCACCACAGGTGTACTAGCAAGCTAACATGACTTGAATAAACAAGTGTTGATCCCTTTGGCCCAAGCTTTGGCCCAATAACATGAAGTGACCCTAATACGAGGTCCAATAACATGAAGTGACCCTAATACGAGGTCCAACCAAACGGTCTAGTCGATCGGCTCCCTATAAGCCTAACTCGTCACGTGTTGGTGTCAATACGGCCTAAACATGATTGTAGTCAGACTGTGCTGGGTCCACCCTTCGGGTGTATCAAGCCCTAGGGTGTCAACCCCTGGACACCATAAACATGAGTGCACAGTCTCGATCTACAGGTACCCATGGGTGACTTCTCCAGATACGGACTACGTGCACGACCATAGTCCGTCCGGAACTACATCGGCGTACCACCCGGCCGTCGTTTTTGGTCGCTTACCTCAAGTCCAGTAATCGTGCCCCACCCTAGCCTAGTCCCTAGGGTCATGATGATACAAACTTGGGATTACTGCTGGAGTGGACCCCCATTGCTAGGATTTTCTGGTGGGTTAAGTACGGTTTAACACTCTTGCTAATCATGGATTAACTTGGTTAAGTGTAACGATGAGTTCACGACTTAACCCTGATTAATCTACCAAGCCCACATTGATTAAGTATTAAGTGGACCATGACTTAAACCCTAACCATGAGGCATTAATTAATTAATGTGCCTTAACCTCTCATATTAGACTTCGTTGCAGTTACTAGTTAAGCCGGTCGGTTCCGGGCAGCTTTATATCACAACTTGGTCTAACCTCGGGTTCAAGGTACAACATGACCAACTTCTCACATTGGGTCCTATTGTTTGTAGCAACTAGTTAAGCCGGTCGGTTCCGGGTAGGTTTACGCTACAAACTCAACCCAACCTCGAGTTGGTCACACTTATATTTTCTAAGTGTCATGTCCATTATGTATCCAAAACATATTACAAGTTTTCAGGCATTTGGGTAGACCTAACTTAATAGGTAAATTCCCAATGGGTAGACCTAACTTAATAGGTAAATTCCCAATCTTATGTTTTTATGTCTTTTAAGTTTACCCAACCCCAAACGCAATCCCATCGCTTACATATCGCAATAGCGCATAAAGGATAGAAAGAGGGAACTTGGCATAATCATGACATAAAGGTGTTGAAGCCACAAGTTTAACATGGTGGCATATGAAATGTACATATGTTCATATACTTGCATATTACATTTTTAGGCCTCAAAAGCATGCATAAAACCAAACTTAGCATATTGGTGATACATGGTGATAAATGACATGTAGAAATGGCCATAAGTTCGCATTTAGCCTCACATGCAAGTTATCATAAGAGATATGATAACTTACATGTTGCCAAAATGCAACCTTTAGCATAAAGCTTGAAGCTTTATGTTCATATACTCAAGGTAAGCTTGCATAACATGATAACATGAGTAAAATGACCCACCCAAACTTGCATACATAACATGACAACTTGCATATCATAACATGGCAAACTTGCATAACATAACATGGCAAACTTGCATAACATAACATGGCAAACTTGCATATCATAACATATCAAACTTGCATAACATGACATAGTTAACTTGCATATCATGGCAAACTTGCATATCATAATGATCAACCAAACTTGCATCATTCATTTAACTTTAGAGTTTAAATATGAAAGTAGAAAAGGGCTTACAAATTCTTATGAAGACACAAAAATATATATAGATTGAGACGAAGCCCTTATGCAATCAAATAAACCCAAAATGCAAGCTCCAATAGAAAAACCCTTGAGCCAAAATGAATCAAAACTCTTGCTTTATGATGTAAATATGGAAACTTGACTTGAATGCAAGCTAATGATGCTCATACAAGCTTGAAAACACTTGTATGCATTGAAAATCTCTCATAGAAATAACTTAGGAATTTTATGAAGAGAGTGGAGGCCATGAGAGGAATGATTTTGCCATAGTTTAGTTACTTGAATGAATAATGATGATTTAGGGTTAGGTTAGGGGCTTATTTATAGAGATTAGGATTAGTTTTAGCCTTAGGATTAAACCCTAATTCCAATCTCAGCCCTTAAAACCGAATCTGACCCCCAAACTCAACACAACTCCAAAATGGTGCACCAGGCAAAACTGCCCGGCTGAACCAAGTCGACACCAAAGTCGACAGGGCTGTCGACTTGGGCCTAATCATGTCGACTGCCCAGTCGACAGGGCTGTCGACATGGGTGGTCTGGCGGGGAAATTTCCCGCCTGCGCCCAACTGCCCTAATTTCCAAATTCAAACTTGAATTTGAAATCTGTTTTTACTTTGAAATTTTCTGAAAACTTCGTTGGGCCTTAATCGGGTCATACGGACTCCGATTTTCGAAAACTCGGACTCTATTTCGCGTATTTTTCCGAGATGAACGCAATGGCACATCCCGTTTCCCTTGATTCAGATTTATAAATTAAATTCTGCCTCGATTTATGTTATAACAGGTTATTGAAAATACGGGTTGTTACATTCTCCCCTCCTTAAAGGATTTCGTCCCCGAAATCTCTAAGTTAGGAAGAACATATCCTACCATTTAACATACATCTACTCAAAACATCATCCACGAGCAATCATTGTCCTTACAAGATTCTAAATGTTGTATGAACATATGCAAAGGTGTGTGTATATGTACTTATCTAATGCAAATATCATCAATGCAAATTATGTTAGTGAAATGAATCCATATGTATGCAATTCCTAACATAATGTATAACATCTATATGTGTGCACATAACATACATCCGTATGCAACATCCATGTGATAACACAAAAATTTTCATCCATGAATAAGCATAAACACTCATGCATATGCAATATGAGGAGTGTGTGAGCCGATCTAGTGCCTAATGTGTATAATGCATCCACGCGTAACCACTTGCAAACACTTGCAACCACTTGCAAACATCAAGCATAACATGTTTCAAACACATGTTTCATCCAAAGGGTTTCTACCTAAGGTTCTCATGACGAGATAAACATGATAAACTAGATAAACATGGATAGCAAAGAGAAAGATATGCTAACAAAGAAAAGAGATTGAGAGTGTACCCTCAAAAAGGAATGGATAAAGCCCACGCATCTTCTCCTCGGTTTCTCAAGTTGCGTCTTCTTCAGCTTCACCCCATTGAACCTTCACCAACTTGACCTCTCGATTCCTTAGCTTCTTGGTTTCCGTCCCCAAGATACGAATCGGAGCTCTCCTCAAGGTAGCCTCTTTCTCCACTTCCAACTTGACCATTTGAACACTTGGCTCAACAACCTCTGCTGATTCATGTAAACACTTCCGGAGATGCGAGACATGAAAAACATCGTGTACTCCGGCAAGCTTCTCGGGCAACTCCACTCTATAAGCCATCTGCCTGATCCTCTCTATAATAGGGAATGGTCCAACAAACCTCGGTGCTAACTTCCCAACGGCTCCAAATCGGACCACATTCCGCAAAGGAGAAACCTTCACGAAAACCATATCCCCAACCTCAAACTCCAAGTCAGTTCTTCGCTTATCAGCATAGGATTTCTGTCGGTCTTGGGCCGCTTTCATCCGTCTCCGAATCAACTCGACCTTCTCGGATGTATCTCTGATCATATCAGGCCCAAGTATAAGCTCATCTGTAGTCTCCCACCAACATGTAGGCGACTTGCACGGCCTCCCATATAAAGCTTCAAATGGTGCCATCCCTATGCTTGCCTGATAACTGTTATTATATGCAAACTCAACAAGAGGAAGATGGTCTTCCCAAGTACCACCAAAATCCAGAATACAAAGCCTCAACAGATCCTCGAGTACCCTATTCACCCTTTCGGTTTGACCGTCCGTCTATGGGTGATAAGTCGTACTTAGATTCAACCTCGTGCCCATAGCTTCTTGCAAGCTATTCCAGAACTGACTTGTAAAGATTGGGTCACGGTCACTGACTATACTAGAAGGGACTCCATGTAGTCTCACAATCTCACGAAGATATACAGACGCTAGCCAAGATGCGGTCCTCTTGCTCTTCACCGGAATGAAATGAGCACTCTTCGTAAGTCTATCCACAATAACCCAAATGCTCGTATTCCCTTTCCTTGACCTTGGTAGCCCATCGATAAAATCCATGGAAATACTCTCCCACTTCCATAGTGGAACGTCTAGAGGATGCAATAGCCCACCGGGCTTCTTCGACTCGGCCTTAACTTGCTGGCAAATGATACATCTAGAGACAAACTCTGCCACATCCTTTTTCATCCCGGGCCAAAAGAAAATGCGCTTCATATCTTTATACATCTTATCTCCGCCCGGATGTATAGTCAACTTAGAGCGATGCGCTTCCTCAAGAACTTTTCTTACTAAATCTTCTACCATTGGAACACATAACCTTCCGTCTCTCCTCAGCCAACCCTTGCCATCAATAGAATATCGAGCGAGATGACTAGACGCCTCTCCTCGAATCAGCTTATCCATAATCTCAACTATCTGAGGGTCTTCTCTCTGCGAAGCCCCAACTTGATCAAGAAGGGTAGGTCTGAGTTCCAGAGATGCTAAAGAACCGGTCATCGACTCAATCGCCAAAGAGAAATCAAAGGTTGCCACATACTCTAAATTCTTCATCTCAACGAATAGAGGACTCAGAGTCAACCTTTTTCTACTCAATGCATCTGCTACCACATTCCCCTTGCCAGGGGTATAAGCTATCTCAAAATCGTAGGACGCCAAGAATTCCATCCATCTTTGTTGCCTCGGATTCAGATCCTTCTGAGAAAAGAGATACTTCAATGACTTGTGATCGGTATAAAGCTCAAATCTTTCTCCCAGAAGATAATGGCGCCAAGCTTTGAGTGCATATACTATTGCTGCCAACTCTAAGTCATGAGTGGGATAATTCTTCTCATGCACTTTGAGTTGTCTACCGCCAAAGCATATCTCTCTTCCTTCTTGCATCAGAACAGCTCCTAACCCCGTGCCACATGCATCGGTGTATACTGTAAATAACTTCCCTCCATCCGGCAAAGCTAGAACATGTGCTGATGTGAGAGCTCTCTTGAGCCTCTGAAAAGCAAGCTCGCATTCTATGCTCCAATCAAAAACTAAATTCTTCTTCGTCAATTTAGTGAGAGGAGCGGAAATCTTCGCGAAGTCCTTGATGAACTTCCGGTAAAAGCCTGCAAGACCTAGAAAACTTCTCACTTCGGTTGCATTCCTTGGAGTCTTCCAATCCTGAACTGCAACTACCTTAGCGGGATCCACCGCTAAGCCTTGCTTAGATACTATGTGCCCAAGGAATCTAACTTCCCTTCTCCAAAAGTGACACTTGGAGAACTTGGCCTTCAACTGATGCACTCTAAGCGTATCCATCACCTCCACGAGATGCCTTGCGTGCTCTTCCTCATCCTTAGAGAAGATCAGAATATCATCTACGAAGACCACGACAAACTTGTTCAAGAACTCCCTGAACACCCTACTCATCAAGTCCACGAAATATGCGGGTGCATTAGTCAAGCCGAACGGCATGACAAGCCATTCGAAGAATCCATCTGGAGTTCTGAACGCAGTCTTGTCTATACTATCTTCAGCTACCCTGAGCTGATGGAATCCAGTAGCAAGATCAAGCTGAGAGAAAACAGAAGCACCGATAAGCTGGTCAAAGAGATCATCAATCCTCGGTAACGGGTGTCTATTCTTCTTAGTCAGCTTATTCAACTCTCGATAGTCAACACAAAGTCGGAGAGAACCATCTGCCTTGGTAGCAAATACCACAGGCGCTCCCCATTCAGATATACTTCGTCTAATGAAGTTCTACTCAAGCAACTCCTTCACTTGCTTACTTAGCTCCCGCCTTTCACGCGGAGCCATGTGCCGAACGGGCAAAGAAACCGGCTTCGCATTATCCACCAGATAAATGCGGAAATCAATCTCTCGCTTAGGGGGCAACCCCCTAACTTCATCGAAAACATCCGGATACTCTCGAACCACTCTCACAGACTGAAGAGTTTCCATTGACGAGTCGAGTGATTCAAGATAGCACAACATGACGGGACCTCTCGGATTACAAGAAATTTCTAGGGTGTTTTCGAGGCGAGTCACGAGCCTCACAACCCTATGCTCACAATCAAGGATGGCTCCATATCTGGACAACCAATCCATGCCCAATATCAATCTGTATCCCCTAAAACCAAGAACATAAGCACTACACAAGAACTCTACACTTAGTATAGAGATCCTCAAATCCCCACATATCATAGACAGATGGGCGGAACCCCCAATAGGATTTGAGACACAGACGGGATCATCTACCAAGCTAGTACTAAGGTGCAAACTATCAACAAGATCAGATGAGATAAAGCTATGCGATGCACCAGAATCAAACAAGGTACGAACTGGAAAATCAGAAATATATACAAGGCTCTCAACAGAAATACTACCTCGATCGGGAACTGGAGCGGCATTGAGAGCATGAACTTGCCCTCCTGAAGGTCCAGCACGCTGAGTCTGACCCTGGCCTTGCCCTTGCTTCTTCGGGCAATCCTTACTGAAATGTCCAGTCTCACCGCAGAAAAAGCATTCACCATTCTTCCTTTTCCTCTTCTTACAATCCTTAATAAGATGCCCAACTGAACCGCAATAATGGCACTTCCCCTTGTTGTTATTTCCCTTGTTGTTGTTCCCCTTGTTGCCTTGACTCTTGTTCTTGTTCTTGTTCTGATTGCCTTGACTGCTCTGACCACTTGGATTACCCTGATTTCCTTTCCACTGGGAATCAGTCTTCTTGGCTTGAGTATCATTCATCTTGATCTCTTACTTGACATCTCCCTGAAGTAACGCCATATCAACCAAGCTCTCAAACGTGGCCCCATGGGGAATATGTGACATAGCCAATCCCTACAACGGCTCATTCAATCCTCTAGCAAAACGAAGAGCCTTCTTCTGAGGAGTACTCACCATATCCAAGCCAAAACGAGCTAACTGATTGAACTTGTTCACATATTCTTTGACAGACATATCTCCTTGTTTCAAAGTTATGAACCTCTCCATTTGCAGATTCTCCTCAGCAGAAGATAGAAACTTAAGCACGAACCTTGCCCTGAAATCGGCCCAAGTCTCAACAGGCCTAGTGCCATTGGTGACTTCCCACCAATAAGCGGCTTCATCCTTCATAAGCCAAACCGCCAACAAGATCTTCCTCTGATCGTCTAACCCAAAGATAGCAAATAAATTCTCGGTCTCTTTCAACCAATTTCTGGCCTCTACAAAAGTCTCAGTGCCTTGAAAGTTCTTGCCACCCATTGCTTTGAAATCTTTGCAAGTCTTTGCGAAGTCAGCTTGAGGATGCTGAGGGGGAGGAGGAAGAGGAACCTCAGCGACAGGAGGAGGAGGAACATCAACGACAGGAGGAGGAGGAACATTAACTACCGGAGGAGGAGGAGGAACATCTGCGGGGCCGGCTTCGGTCGCCCTAGCCTCCAAAAGTCTCCTATACCAAACAGGTACATGTACTCCCTCCGGAATAGCAAAGTTATCGGCCATACTGAAAACGAAGAAAAAGACAGATTCAGAATGGAGAAAAACAAAGGAATTTTGCTAATGGCTTTTTGGGGAATAGCCTTTAAAATAAACTAGACTTTTCTTTGGAAAATACTTTATACTTGGTTTTGAAAATAGTTTTCCAAAAGTTTTAAAAACCTTTTTGTTCCTTCTCGTAAACCATATGCTCTGATACCAAATGTAACTCCCCACCTCCGCCAGGGTGGCTCTTGCAAGCACTCTGACTTTGGAGGGGCGTTTGAATCGGGTAAACATGCATAATGATATATCAAGGCAGAACAAGAACATATGTATATATGTAAACAGAGTAAATAAGATAAGTAAAACAGCGGAAGATTTCAAACTATTTCAAAACAAGTCTGGTACAACATAATGTCAACTTTCCAAATACACAAGTCTAGATAAAAACAACATCACTGAAAAACTGAAATACATAAGTACTATCCCCAAAATAAGTGATAACCATAGCTAGCTTCATGTCAAGACCGTACATGAGCTAAAATCCCACAAGCAAGCGATCAGAAATCCAAGCTAAGCTCCAAAATTCCCACCCTGAGAACCTGGGGGAAACGGAAGAAAAGAGGCGAAAGAAAAACAGGTCAGTCAAAAAGACTGAGTAAGCCCTACTACAATCAATGTAAACTGATAAAGTTAACTGGCATGAGAAGCAGGGATGAACATAAAGATAACAACATACTAGCATGATGATTAACTAACAAGGTGGATAAAGGTGTCATCGCATACTCAGGTTTAAGGTTTTTGCACCACAGGTGTACTAGCAAGCTAACATGACTTGAATAAACAAGTGTTGATCCCTTTGGCCCAAGCTTTGGCCCAATAACATGAAGTGACCCTAATACGAGGTCCAATAACATGAAGTGACCCTAATACGAGGTCCAACCAAACGGTCTAGTCGATCGGCTCCCTATAAGCCTAACTCGTCACGTGTTGGTGTCAATACGGCCTAAACATGATTGTAGTCGGACTGTGCTGGGTCCACCCTTCGGGTGTATCAAGCCCTAGGGTGTCAACCCCTGGACACCATAAACATGAGTGCACAGTCTCGATCTACTGGTACCCATGGGTGACTTCTCCAAATATGGACTACGTGCACGACCATAGTCCGTCCGGAACTACATCGGCGTACCACCCGGCCGTCGTTTTTGGTCGCTTACCTCAAGTCCAGTAATCGTGCCCCACCCTAGCCTAGTCCCTAGGTTCATGATGATACAAACTTGGGATTACTGCTGGAGTGGACCCCCGTTGCTAGGATTTTCTGGTGGGTTAAGTACGGTTTAACCCTCTTGCTAATCATGGATTAACTTGGTTAAGTGTAACGATGAGTTCACGACTTAACCCTGATTAATCTACCAAGCCCACATTGATTAAGTATTAAGTGGACCATGACTTAAACCCTAACCATGAGGCATTAATTAATTAATGTGCCTTAACCTCTCACATTAGACTTCGTTGCGGTTACTAGTTAAGCCGGTCGGTTCCGGGTAGCTTTATACCACAACTTGGTCTAACCTCGGGTTCAAGGTACAACATGACCAACTTCTCACATTGGATCCTATTGTTTGTAGCAACTAGTTATGCCGGTCGGTTCCGGGTAGGTTTACGCTACAAACTCAACCCAACCTCGAGTTGGTCACACTTATATTTTCTAAGTGTCATGTCCATTATGTTTCCAAAACATATTACAAGTTTTCAAGCATTTGGGTAGACCTAACTTAATAGGTAAATTCCCAATGGGTAGACCTAACTTAATAGGTAAATTCCCAATCTTATGTTTTTATGTCTTTTAAGTTTACCCAACCCCAAACGCAATCCCATCGCTTACATATCGCAATAGCGCATAAAGGATAGAAAGAGGGAACTTGGCATAATCATGACATAAAGGTGTTGAAGCCACAAGTTTAACATGGTGGCATATGAAATGTACATATGTTCATATACTTGCATATTACATTTTTAGGCCTCAAAAGCATGCATAAAACCAAACTTAGCATATTGGTGATACATGGTGATAAATGACATGTAGAAATGGCCATAAGTTCGCATTTAGCCTCACATGCAAGTTATCATAAGAGATATGATAACTTACATGTTGCCAAAATGCAACCTTTAGCATAAAGCTTGAAGCTTTATGTTCATATACTCAAGGTAAGCTTGCATAACATGATAACATGAGTAAAATGACCCACCCAAACTTGCATACATAACATGACAACTTGCATATCATAACATGGCAAACTTGCATAACATAACATGGCAAACATGCATAACATAACATGGCAAACTTGCATATCATAACATATCAAACTTGCATAACATGACATAGTAAACTTGCATATCATGGCAAACTTGCATATCATAATGATCAACCAAACTTGCATCATTCATTTAACTTTAGAGTTTAAATATGAAAGTAGAAAAGGGCTTACAAATTCTTATGAAGACACAAAAATATATATAGATTGAGACGAAGCCCTTATGCAATCAAATAAACCCAAAATGCAAGCTCCAATAGAAAAACCCTTGAGCCAAAATGAATCAAAACTCTTGCTTTATGATGTAAATATGGAAACTTGACTTGAATGCAAGCTAATGATGCTCATACAAGCTTGAAAACACTTGTATGCATTGAAAATCTCTCATAGAAATAACTTAGGAATTTTATGAAGAGAGTGGAGGCCATGAGAGGAATGATTTTGCCATAGTTTAGTTACTTGAATGAATAATGATGATTTAGGGTTAGGTTAGGGGCTTATTTATAGAGATTAGGATTAGTTTTAGCCTTAGGATTAAACCCTAATTCCAACCTCAGCCCTCAAAACCGAATCTGGCCCCCAAACTCAACACAACTCCAAAATGGTGCACCAGGCAAAACTGCCCGGCTGAACCAAGTCGACACCAAAGTCGACAGGGCTGTCGACTTGGGCCTAATCATGTCGACTGCCCAGTCGACAGGGCTGTCGACATGGGTGGTCTGGCGGGGAAATTTCCCGCCTGCGCCCAACTGCCCTAATTTCCAAATTCAAACTTGAATTTGAAATCTGTTTTTACTTTGAAATTTTCTGAAAACTTCGTTGGGCCTTAATCGGGTCATACGGACTCCGATTTTCGAAAACTCGGACTCTATTTCACGTATTTTTCCGAGACGAACGCAATGGAAAAGCCCGTTTCCCTTGATTCAGATTTATAAATTAAATTCTGCCTCGATTTATGTTATAACAGGTTATTGAAAATACGGGTTGTTACAAATACCTTACATTCTGGAAAAATTTCGGCAGAGTCTCCTTTGTACGGAGGGACATCTGCAATATCGCAGGTTCAAGAAATATCTATGCATCGACCAACAGGGTCGGAAAAATCCAGAATCCAAACTCAAAACCCAAACAAAACCAAAAAAATTATATTTGCATAGGCGTACCTTTTTGCGAGCGCTATTATTCGATAAGCGATAAATATATTCGGGCTTGCTTAATTAACATGCCAACTGGATTCAAATTGCTCCAGAGTTTTCTTGGATTAACTCTGTACCTGTACTCACTTCAACGGACTTCGTTAGCCTTTCAAAACAATGTTAGTCAAATCCGAATACCCATATCATCCATATCACTCCTATTCTAAACAGATTCGAAATAATCTTACCACTTTATTCAGTTCAGATGGACTTAACTGTAACTAAGACTTAGCAATCGATTTATTTGTTTAAATATCCATTCAAATTAATTAATCTTGGTTTAATTCATTTGCTTGATCATTTAAGATTGGTTTCCTACCAATATTCAATCCATATCCATGCCATATACTTCAACCAAACAATTTCCTTGATTTCCACATTATCTTTGATTCATCTCAACAGTTTTTAATTCATTTATTCTAGACTGGTTCTCAATCAACTGTTGGTCCATTCTATACAACCATCCAATAACAAACAATCAAGGCATAACAATTTAACCAAACCACAATAATATTCTCTTTTGCTGTTACTTTGGTTTTACATCAATTGACTTATATTGGATTAATTTCTACTCGTTTCACATGTGAAATTTCTTTTCCAGTTCAATATACTGGTTTGAATTCTTATTCAAGTTATTCAACCGAATCCATATTATAATCATTTGAGACAAATATATTTATATAAAATATAATCTGGGCAAAACCATGTAAAAATGATTTGATAATAAATTACAAATACACACACTTACATATACACTCAAACTCAATCTAAGGTTTTACTAAACCCATCTCTATCGAGTTCACCACAGAGCCAAGGTTATCACTAAACCAATAACTTTGATACCAACTGTAACGGCCTGGAAAAGCTCGACGCTTGAATTTTCAACAATAATACCTAATCCCGTATTACTTGTCAAAAATCCAAGTACCGAACTCCTGACTGTTAATAGAAAGAAGTTAGAGGATGAGAAATAGAAAGAAAGAAATTTAGAATAGAAGAAAGAAGAAGAACACATCAGAATCTCACAGCGGAACGAATAAATATATTATAAAAAATCTCTTTGTAAAAGAAACTTTATATACACATACCATTTATCAGAGTACAACATACATCAATCACAGCGGAAATAACTTTGTATAACTAA
The DNA here is from genome assembly GCA_030737875.1 of Allium sativum. NCBI lineage: Eukaryota > Viridiplantae > Streptophyta > Magnoliopsida > Asparagales > Amaryllidaceae > Allium > Allium sativum. The sequence goes on along the minus strand of CM060919.1, from coordinate 789,057,715 downwards.
CGGTGAAGCCTCCTGCTTCCAGCTCCTAGAACTCCAAGCGAAACATAACCTGTAAATATACTCGGTCTGACCCGAGCACATTTGAGGAAAAGCAAATTACACCGGGTCAGTCTGGAATAATTTCAGTGATAAATTCACAGAACACACAACTTGTTTAACTTTGGAAAATCCTTTTTGAAATAAAAGGATAATAGTAAGACCAGCCCATACATAAACACGGACGGTTTTTACCTTACTATAACCCAAAACTTTTTTGAAATCAATGTCTTTTCTGATATTATAATAATGTCTATCAAACCACAGATAAATAATAATCTAGCAGAACGCTTGCATCTCACGCTCTACATATATAGTATACAGATCAAAATCGCGGGCTCTTATTGGAGATTGGATTCCAACTATGACAAGGTATGGGACCACCTGCTGATAGTGTATCTCTAGAGGCGAATACATTTGGTTCAACAAGAACGTTTTGCAACCCGGCCCACACATGACCGACCACTCATTTCGCTTGAGTGTATCGAATGTATATTACCAACGGTTGGGCTCAAACCACCGTTTCCCGAAAAGGCACAGCATCAATAGATTAAAGAAGCAAAAGGAATTTCTCCGGATAGGTGATTATACACCCTAATGGAAGCGACCCACATAGCCATGCTGCCTGCCCGATTTTTGTCATTTACCGGTTGATGAGGCTTGAGGCTACGCTTTATCATCACATCAGATTCACTTTGAATGCCACATTGTCAGATCCATCAAAATCACTAATTGATGTCTACAACAATACATTACATGTTAGCTAAAAAGGTTTCTTTCTCCGCTTTCACTCTTGGTACAGTAGAAGAAATCAATGTACGTGATCTTTGTAACAACCCGAAAATCTGGGCCAGTTTAAAATTTTTATTTTGGAAATTTTAGCGAATTTTGAATATTTAAAATGAATTATTTTAAATAAAAACGATGAAAAATTTAATTTGAATAGAATTCGAACGTATATATTATATACGGCGTTGTTAGAATATAAATAATTATATATAATTATAAATAGAATTGAAAATGGCGCGGTAGTTCGATAATTCGATTTCAAACTTCAATTGAATGTACCGGGTGCAAAATAAACCGGATTTTAGTGAAACCAAAAATATTAGAATCTAATATAGAATATCTTTCCAACGAATCCGAAAAATTGAGATTTCATAGCGGGAATCAAAAGATATGTCCAGTTGAAAATTCTGAATAGTCGTTATGGAATTCAGGCCTTAAAAATGGGAATTTTGCAAATGACCTCGGATTTTGACGAAACCACTTTTGTTGGGTCCGTGATGTCACATTATTGATAGATTCCAAATTTCATAATTTTTCGAATCAATATGTGAGCGTGGCAAAGGAAAACGTGTTTATCCAGTTTCAGTTGATTTTAATCGACTGGAAAATGGCCATTTTTCCAACGGTCTCAGAATTCGATGAAACTAGTTTTGTTAGGACCGTATCGTCAATACGAAGTTAGGAAATATTTTTTGGGAATTTTTAAAGTTCGTATGTGACCCCAATAAATTGAAATGCACGTCCAAATTCTATATATAGAGTTATATGTTGATTTTGAGAAAACTGATCGAAACTATCGAATCAGCTTACGATACATATCCCATTGTGTTCGGAATGGGGGTAATTAGCTATGGACGACAGGCGGTGGGCCTCGTTTCGAGGTCGAAAATAAAATTACCTTTTTGGAATTAAATAATTAAATAAATAAAAAAAACCCTTCCCTCTCTCTTTTCCTTAAATCCCTCTGGCCCCCCCTTTTTCAAAATCGAACAGAAGAAAAAAAAAACGCCAGAACGATTTGAAGCCGCCGCCCCTCTAGCCGACCTCGCCATCGTCGGAGCGCCGCGTCCAGGGAGCCGCCGCCCCCTCCCTCCGATCTTCTCCTCACTACAACAAAAAACACTTTTCGCAACAGGCGATATCTGTTGCAGTAGACCTATTGCAACAGGCCTGCGCCTGTTGGTATAGCCGAAGTTGCAAAAAGTCCGCAACATTTTCTGCCTGTTGCAATAAGATGTTGCGGTATCCTTTTTTGCAACAGGCTTTTGCTGTTGCAACAGATGATTTTGCAACAGTATATGCCTGTTGCAATAGATCCATAAATCTGTAAAAAATAATATTACAGCTTATAGATATTACATATTAAATGTATTCGTTTTAGTAATAGTGTATATCACAAAATAAAATAAACAAATAAATTTTTTATTTTAACAAAGTTTTAATACTACAAACAATTACAACAAAAATTTCAACAATTTTCATACACCACTCATGTATAACAATTTCTTCTTTCACACAACATATTTTTTTTCAAATAGAATATTTTCTAATCATATTTCTACTCTATCATCTAGTGTATATCTGGGACATCAGCAAAAGGCTCTCCGCTTGCTTCACCATACTGGCTAGGTCCATACTAGTGTTTAGGCTGCTCTTTGAGTAATCTCCAGACATTTTTTCCCTGCGACATGTGAAGCATAAGTAGCGTCATTCATTTGAAATGAATTAATGCATTATAAAACAAAATAACTTTTGAAATTAAGCATTTGATGCAATACTGACATAACAATTAGTAAACCAAGCATGAAACTAAGAAATGCTTTGTCAAAACAAAACAAATCAAACCTGGAGCACTTTTTGTAGTAGGAACAACCATGTTAGATCCCAAATATCCGCCTTCCTGTTTCGCACTTACACTTAAAGAGGAAAACATTAAATTGCCAACTTCAGCAAGGAGGGAGGCCCATGCAATGTGTAAAACGTTGGGCTGTTAACGGGAAGCAGATAATAGAGCAGCATGCAGCAAGTGCAACTATACAAAGAAGATAATGGAAGGCAAACCACCCATTCCCTTTGGTGCTGTGATCACAGGTGTTCTCATACTGAGCTTAGTCCTTGGTCAGACGCTAGTTGAGGCAAAGAGCTGCTGCAAGAACACCACCACAAGAAACTGTTATAACAGATGCCGTATTGCGGGCGATCCCATGCAAACTTGTGCAAGCCTCTGTGGTTGCACGATTGTTAGTGGGCCAAATTGCCCCCCTGGTCACCCTAGAACAAGCCTGGAAAGCTCTGCAGGTAAGAGTTATTTATATTTTTATTTTTATTTTCTTTTTACTACATACAAGAACTTCTACTTTGCCTGCAAATTCAAATCCAGATGAAGCTATACATCACTACTGTAAGTTGGGATGTACATCCTCTATGTGCTCCAGCTTCACCAATCTCCACACCTCTGCAGGTAATTAAAGCCCAAAACCATTCACAACCAAGTACAAATAACAAGTATATACACACTGTTCTAAATATTAATGCAAACTTGTTTTGAGGGCCTGCAGTTGCAGCTGAAGAAGTTGTCAATGTTGCTGCTGCAGTTGAATAATGCACCGATGCATGTTCTTCTTTCTGGGAGGAAACTGGCAGTTATAGCTTGGGAATGCAGATTGCACTTGCCACTTGCTAACTTAGTATTCACTATCTTAATAGTAAAATTATGGTAGAAAATATTGGTAACAAGATACTTATCATAAGGAGCTGCCATGAATGCTTTGTTTCCAACACATGAGAGTTCATACTTTTGTTCTCCACAGGAAGAATGATTGCCTTTTAGTCGGAAAGGATAGACCATGTCTTGAGCTATATGTGGAAGGGATGCTTGTCCTTGAGGAACTGGAACCGTGGGTTTTAATACTTCTATTGAAGCTACGAAGATGAAGATTAATAGCATTTTGTGCCTTTGCTGTGAATGTTTTTTCAAGATTACTAATATAGAAAGAGTGTTTGGTGAAGTCTCATTTTGAATGTTGAAAATTACCTGTCAACGAAATGCCTTTGCTGACTTTTCCCTCTCTCTCCCCAATAATATAGAAAGAGTGCTAGAGGCAGATCCTCAACCAAAACAACACCCAGCTATCTACAAGAGGATGAAAATGCCACCAAATAAAACCGCGCCCGAAGATACCAGTAGAAGAAAAACCCCAAAAGACTCCAAATCAGCGTCGAGCAAAGATCGTACAAGGACCAAGAACCAAAACTCAGGTAACTTTGCTGTGAAGATAGGAGAAACATAAGGAGCGACATGGTTTGCTTTAACTGGAGTGAGAAAAGGCCAAGATAAGAGGGGAGAGAACAGACAAGGAGTTGGTAAGGGGAAACTCAGACGTGGAGGAGAAAAGGGGTAGAGAAGCTAAGGGAAAGCCATAGAGCAGATATGAAGAAACGCGTGGTTGAATAGCCGAATAAAAAAAAAAGGTGGATGAAGAAATGCGTAGATCTGAAGAAACGAAAGGAGTGATTTAGAAGGATGAAGAAAAGTAGATCTAAAAAGAAGAAAAGGAGAACAAAGAAAGAAGATATTTTGGGGAAGAAGGATAGTCTGCTAGAACGAAATTTTGGCGGATGGAGCCAAAAGAAAGCAAAAACTAAACTTAAATTTAGGAGGGAATGGAGCGAAAAAAGAAAAAAAAATTAGCGAAAAGGTGGATAGCAATTATTATTTAAAACATATATAAAAACAACATTTCTAAAAGATTATTAAAAATTAATTATTAAAGTTAATAACTTGAAATTGTTACTGAATATATTTATTACTACTTCAAGAAAAAATGTTGTTCATTATTTATTAGCAAGATAATTTAATAAAAAAGTAGTTATAGATTGAAATTTACGATTTTTAGAAAATATTTCAAGGTGGAGCCAAAATCTTCGTTATATTGAGCTAAAACTTGTATTTTTTGAAGAAGATAGTTACAAAAAATAACAATGAAATCCAAAACTTAAATTTTTTCCATTTTTAAATTTTGGTAATACAAAATTTTAATTTTAAAGTTTACAAGTGTTTCAATTTTATAATATTTAAACTTACTGTAGAAAATTAAAAAAAAGGAATATTGTGAAAATTTAAAAATTCGGTTTTTAAATTTTTAATCATTAATTATATTCATTAATCATTAAAGTTAATAAATAAATATTAACTATAATTTACTAGTTATTAATGATTACCATAATAAATTATTAACTATAATTTACTAATTATTGATCATGAAAACCGAATTATAATTTTTGCTAACTATAATTTACTATAATTTTTAATCATTAATTATATTCATTAATCATTAAAGTTAATAAATAAATATTAACTATAATTTATTAATTATTAATGATTACCATAATAAATTATTAACTATAATTTACTAATTATTGATCATGAAATATCCTTTTTTTAGTTTACTTTTCCTAATTTTTACGAAAATGAAATTATTCATATGTAATTTAGCACTATTTAAATATATAATTTAATAGCCAATCATTCAACAGTAACTATTTAAAATTAATTATTAAAAATTAATCATTAAAAGCTTATACTTATTTTTAATATGTTTTTCGCAACTGGCTTTACCAGTTGTAAAAAATACAGTTATTGCAACTGGCGAAAGCAGTTGCTAAAGATATTTATTCGCAACTGGCTTTGAAGCGCAGTTGCAAATAATATGTTTGTTGCAACTGTTATGCAAGCACAGTTGCTAAAAGTATGTTTTTGCAACAGGAAGGGAAGCGCAGTTGCTAAAAATATGTTTTTCGCAACAGAACAAAAAGGCCTGTTGCTAAATCTTATCTATTGCAACTGCTATAATAGGTCTGTTGCTAAATATCATTTACTGCAATGGTCTTTTGTCGCCTGTTGCAAATAGCTAGTTGCAATAGGGTATTTTTCTTGCAGTGCCTCCTCCTTCTTTCCTTCTCCTCCCTCGCGACACCGCAGCCCCCCTGCCTCGAACCCGCACCCCCCCCGAGCCTCGCCCCGACCTCCCCCTTGCCTCGCGTCAGTGAAAACCCCTCCCCCCTTCCTTAATCGGTAAGTTTTATTTTGATTTCTTATTTATTTTATTTTTATTTTAGGTTATTTAACCAATAAAAAAATCTGTTTTTATATATATAAATATATATGCGAAGAAAATATGATTTTTATATAGTATGAAGAATAAAAATATGATTTTATATAATGTAGAGTAATAAAGATGTGATCTTTATAATAGTAGCAATGTAAAGATATGATTTTTATAGTAGGGAAAGTATAAAAACACGATTTTTATATTATATAGATAGTAAAAATATCATCTTTATAGATATAGCGAAATAAAAATCTTTATATATGAAAAGGCGAAATCTTTATATATGAAAAGGCGAAATCTTTATATATGAAAAGGCGAAATCTTTATATATAAAAAGGCAAAATCTTTATATATGAAAAGGCGAAATCTTTATATTTGAAAAGGCGAAATCTTTTTATAAAGAATAACGTGATAAAAATATAATCTTTATTCTATGAACATCGATGTAAAAATAGAATTTTTATCTATATAGTAGCGATGTAAAAATAGAATTTTTATCTATATAATAGCGATGTAAAAATAGAATTTTTATCTATATAATAGCGATGTAAAAATAGAATTTTTGTCTATATAGTAACGATGTAAAAATATGATTTTTATATACATAGCAACAATATAAAAATGTGATTTTTATATATGTAGTGGCTACAGGCAACGAAAGTGACAAAAAAGCGAGAACAGTGATGATTCCCCACATTAGAAGAGTCGAGATGATCGGATTTGCTAGTTGGTGAGAACTTCTCACTCTAAAATTCTTTTTCTAGTTATATATTTATACTAGGATGCAGACGGTGCTTAGCAGCACCCGACACCCGTCGTCCACAGACCATGGACGGCTTGTATGCTTGTTTGATGTGTTGTGAAATTTGTTTGTGTTGTTGATGTGAAATCGATAATAAAATGTAGATACTTGAAATAAATTAATTATCGTTAAAAAATATAATTTTTAATGTGAATATGAATAAATAAATAATTATAAACAAATCGGTCGATTTGTTTATATACACTGATTTGACTGATATTGAATGGGACGATAAATTTTACACATCGCCCAACTGCACAAATAAAAATCTATGTTTGTTGATTTGAAACCCCACACGGGTGTTGGGATGATATTTGGGTACACTAATCCCAATTATTTAATTGTATATCGATCGATTGGTCGACAGGCTGTGTAACCGTTAATTATTTATATTTTATGCTTATGCAGTTGTGTGGTGCACTTTGAATGATGGTTGATTATTTATCGTTGCTATTATATACATGTATTGTATGGAATCCATATAATTAACGTTATATGGTAATTGATTGGGCCTCATTCCAATCAGGAAGATAAGGAATATTATAAAAGAAAATTCGTGTGTTGAATATAAAAATAGTCGTGTGTTGACAGTACTCATGTGTTGAGATTAGTCGTGTGTTGAAAGAAATATAGATTCATGTGTTGAATAGAATAAATATTCATTTGTTGAATAGAATAACGAATTTATTGAAATATATAAAGCCGTGTTGATTAGAGTTGCGCTATTTTGACATGAACGATATTTACATCGATTATATTCGTTTTTACAATGAATATAGAAAAAGTGGTGATTTCAAAATATAACGTTTTGAAAATATTATCGTTTATATAGTAATGATATGAAATATTCAATTTTGATTGGAAATTGAAATAGTGTTGAAATGGTTTTGAAAACGAATTTAAAACGATTTATAAAATACGTTTTAAAAGGAAATCGACGAAGTATATATAATATATATATTATATATATAATGGCCTGAATAGAACGCGCCGCGTTAGTTCGTGAATTTCGACCATTGACTTCGAATTGACGTTGCGGGAGATCCGACCGTCGGATTCTCCTAAAACCGGAACCGTTGGGTTCGTATCGAAAAGAGCTTTCCAATGAATATTAGAGATTTGAAATCTAATGGTTGGATTTGGAATTATGTCCAAATCAAATTTGGAAAAGGTCGCTGTAAGTGCAGTTCGATGGCCGTTGATGGAAATCGACTGTACGGGCCTTGATAAAATTATTAAAAATATCTATAATTTGTGTAAAATCATAAGAGATGATTTGGAAAAAATTGGGCTGAAAAATTCCATATTTAAAAAGATAAAAGTGTATTTTTATCGAAATGAACTAGTTTTGAACTAGAATTAAAATCAATTTATTTTTGAAATAAATAAATTGAATTTGAAAGTGATTTTAAAAATAATCAATATTCCCAATACGTGAATTGGACTGGAGTTGAATCGAAATTATCTTCGGAATAATTCGATGTTGGATTTCGTGACTATACAGATATTGTTATAGGAATTTGAAAGATATATTTTATATCGTTATTTCCAATACGATATTTGTTGGTTTCAGGATTTGATATTGAATATAAGCCGATATATTTTCTATTCAAAGCCTTGTATTTAATATCAAATGTGATTTGGGTTTGTCGTGAACCGTGTTTTAGATGACATGAGTTATTTAACCCAGTTAAATGCAGGATATTGATTTTTGAAAAGATTAAAACTAAGTGGAGTTTGAATGAATCTTTAATTAGATTGAAATGTGAATTGATAATTTAAATTATCAAATTTGAAAGGTGATCGAGAATGGAGTACCACCAGTTTTGCTCCAATGCGATAGTTAAATCTTTAATTAGATTTGAACGTGAAATGGCAATTAATTTTACCGATAACACCGTGGTGTTAGATGTGGAGTATTACCAGTTTTGCTCCATGGGATGAATAGGTTGGGATTGGGAAATAAAATAAATAATTACTTCGGTGTGGTTCGCTAATCCCGACTAGTTTGAAATGATATCCAAAGGAAGATTAAAGAATAAATTTAAAAGAATTTATCTTGGATAAATTAATGGGAACCTTTCCCTAAGAATGTGATTTTGTGAGTAAAAGAATATTCTGAATTGGAATGAGGCGTTTGTTGTGTTTGTGTAACACGTGTTTATTATATACGCGGGTTATTCAGAAAGGCCGGGTTTATCCCATTCTGAATAACCGATTCGATGAGATGTCGAAGATAAAGACGGTGGTTGAAGACCGGAAGACTTCACATCGTTTGGGTGATTAGTGATGATCTCGATTGGGCTATACACCCAAGATGAGGGAAACAGTTGGTGATCGTCCAGACGTACTTGGAGATCGATGGATATGCGTGGAAAGTGCCTCCGGTTTCGTTCAGACCCAGAACGAACTTGTAAATGGATTGTGTGTCTGACATTGGATTTTATTCTGTGTTGATTGATCTCTATTAAATATACATCTGTTTGGCGGCGGAGAATTTATTCTCTTGCTTAACGCCCTTCTCTGAGACGTACGAGCTCAGAGGTTGTATATCGATGGACATCAGTCGCATGGAGTGAATTGCCAGTGTGGCACGCGTATGTGGCAATTGATCAAGGCTTCTGTTGAAAAGCAAAGTCTTGTGGTTGATGATCGAAGCATGGCCTGTGTGGCGTAGCTTTGTGTATAACGTGAATTCGCGAGCCTCACACCTCGGTATGAGTCAAAAACGGGATAGTGACTGCAGGGAGAGCACGACGTTTCTTTCTAGCTAGGGTGGTGTCAGTGACCTACCAGCCCTGACATTTATATACTTTTCACCTGTGTGGTTGTTGGAATGCGAGGCGCCTCGGATATAGGTCTGTAAGGACCAGGAAACATGTGTTCAGGAATATCTAATCGTCAAAAGTAAGAGAGGACCGGCCCTGAAGATCCAAGGATCATAGTGGGGTCCTGAGACATTTGCTAGAGTGTCTCGAACGCGGAGAGGAGCTTGCCCCTTGCCTCGACTCATGATGGAATCCAATTTCCAATACATGATATTGCGGTTTTAATTGTAGAACAAGTATGGCGGAATGATAGATGGTACTCATGCCGCCTAGGATTGATATTTATGATTTGAATTGTTTTGACACTATACACTTATTATAGTATCAAATGATTTGTATTAAACGTACCAAGCATGTTTGGCTATTATAAGGGAAAACCCTATCCTCCGGCTTGCGTTGCATTGTGTGATGGGACCTGGGTCTTATAATAGCTTCATTTTTCCAAAAAACATTGCGTTGTTTTGTTATATGCACTAGTATTCTTGGGAGGAAACCCGTTCCGTGTTATACGGCGTGGTCCCTTGAATTACTATCTTTAAAGCAAAGTTTTAAATGACTGTTTTAGTTCTCACACCAGTCACATGACTGACCTGGAGTTTATTGTTTAAACCTAAACTCTGGGTGCCCCTATTTTCCACACGGGCAGCTAGTAGTTTTGGTTTTGCAGATTTATATCCATAGGGTCCTGATTTACAGCTGGAGCGATGCTCGGAAAGCTCTATATCCGTGTATCACTTTCAGTTGTGTTTTGTATATTTTTCCGCTGTTGTATATAACGGTGTTGTATACACAATTATATGATTTTTGTTTGATGATAACAACCAAATATATTTTATAAATGTGTTTGTTACTGTACTGTTCTATATTTACATCACAGACAGGAATGTAATATTTATATTTAAATAAAATACATCTGTACAGAAATTCAAATATTTACTGTATTTTATTTAAAATATAAATATTATATTTCTAACATTCAAACAGTACATCTATTTTAACTCCGCTATTTAATCTCTTCACATATTTGTACATATAAATAAACAGAATAGAATAGACAAGTCTGTTTGACAACAATGAAATGATATTTTATTTCAAACAGATTTTGTTTATTACAAATAATCAGTACAATCACTTTTTCATATACATTAGCTCCTCACTATATCACTCAACACTCATTCGATTATATATTCAGTTATACATTCACAGACTCAAATACAGACACTTTCACTGTTACACACACTGTTCTTGTTTTCTGCCTTCTGTCTTTTATCTTCTGTCTTCACAGCATTCTTCAGTCAGTCCAGTCTTCATACCTGTCATATACAGAAACACACACACAGTATATGGAACAGAAATAATATTCAAAATTTATGCAAATACAAATTTTATTTTTAAAATTTTATTTGCCTCAGTTTTCTGGTGTGTTTCTCATCATTTTTCTAACTTGATCTGTTTTGAGCCAGTATATATATAGTACAGGGACAGGAAAATTTAACTGATGACTGCATATACACACGTGTATAAATACACGTGTGCACTGCCTCGCCAATCAGTGTATAAAGCTGTGGAGCAGTCACATGGACCAAGCTCGACATAGTGCAAATGTCAAGTGTACAACAACCCAATGTAAAGTCAACAAGAATACATGATGAAGTTTGAATAGCTAAACTCATGGTCGAGCACAAGTGGCAACTTTCATGTGGCAACCTTCATGTGTCAACTGTCATTGTCAAGATGGAATACAAGGGATGGGAACAGCAAATCATATCCAAGTGTATGTATCGACATAAGCAAACACAAGACATGGTGGAGCAATTATCACTTCAGCATGAACAAATAGTCAACCCACAAGTACTTGTGTACATGACAGAACAGTTCAAAACAGTTCAGTTCTGTGTGATGATGATCAACAAGTTCAAGTGAAAACAGTGTCAACAATGTTCAAGCATGTGTGGCAACTTCAACAAAGTTAGCATGGATACACAAGTCAGTGTGTAATCAAGTAAGCAAAGTGTCCACACAGCATGAAATAAGCACATGGGTGCATGTCAATGGGCATGTACAAATTACCACAGCATGGTGGTTCAAGTCAGCAAAATAATGGCAAGGTCAAGCAAGTGTTTAAATGTTCAAGTGCACACACTATTTCTGCAAACTTCATGAACATGACAAGTCTCTCAATTTCAAGTGTGCAAGTGGACACATCTACATGGTTCAACAATGTAGTGCAAGGCAGTTTACATATCAGAGAAAGTATATGGCAGCTACAAAGATACAAAGCAGCTACAAGCAAATTCAAGGCACATGAGAATGATTCAAATACATGTACAGAATGGTGGAGCAACAATCAGGGTCAACATTGATTTCAAGACAGCAAACACATGGTGTAGTCTCAGCAATGATTTAAGTCAAGATGGAGTATATATATGGTCATAAGCACAAACAGACTTGATACAAGGATGGAGGATGGAAAATCAGCTACACAATTTCATGCATGACAAGGAGTTCATGAAACAAAATCGTTGCCAAATTTTTTCAGAGTAACATGCAGTTTTTAAACAATGTTATATATGGAAAATCATTTCTGCTAGTTTCATCACAAAGCTGTCATGATTCAATCATGCAGGGAAACAAATCAGGGAAGAAATAATTGTCGACGAATTAGTTCTTTTTAAAATACAGAGTTTGTTTTTTAGCGAGTGCTAATCAGTTAGCATGCAAGCCAATCAAGGAAAACAGGAAGGTTTTAAATCATACATGGGACAACATGATAAATGCCTGTTTTTTATTCATATATGGCATGATGATTAAAGCAAGAATCTATCTCAGCAATAATCTGTAAAAATGGAAACCTTCAAATTTCTTTTCAACAATTCGAAATCAAGTAGGCAATAAATTCCAGTATTCTTTGGAGCAGAATAATTCATTCAAAAAGTGAAACAAGTTTTTTTTTTGGTTAATCACACAAGAGAAAATCGAGGGCCATTTTTTTTCAGATTTGATTTATTCAAAGCCAATGGTTTTAAATTCCAAAAGGGGAAGATCTGTTTTTAAAGGGCCACGCAAAATTCAAATTCAATCAAACCATTTCAAAAGTGGAAACCGCACGAATCAGGGGCAAAATCAGATCAAGTCACTCACGAAATCAGAGAGTTTAAAAGGATTCTATAATCCTATTCTACACCTAATCATCACTGGCAAATATATCGAAAACCCACAAAAACAAATTCAAGGAATTCAAAGAAACTTCAGTAAACTCACAATTGAAATTGGGGTTTTGATCATCTGTTTTTCCACGTTGTATCCCAAATCGAGGCATCAGAGAATAGTATTGATCAAGAGCATCAACTCGAGCATCAGAGATTTCAGTATCATCAAACAAAGCATCGATTTGGAGTGATTTTTTGAAAACCTTTTTTTTTTATCAGAGCCGCCATTTTTAGAGAGAAAGGGATCGGGTTACAAGGGTGCAACGCAAATGAATGGGCCGGCCAAGCATATGTGAAAAGGGATGGCCCTTTAATAATTTAAACTCCTCTTCTCAATTTAAAACTAGGGTTCTTTTTGTTTTTTAATTTTGTTTTGTATTGTTTTTTTTATTTCAAGTTGTAAAACAATCAAACAGTTCTAGAGTCTGTAAAATCTAGGGGAAAATCAGTCAGGGTGTTGACTATCAGTTTCAGAGTCTGTAAAATCTGGGTTATGGATTATAGGGTTGTAATTCGGGGAAATCTGATTGAGTGGATATCGGTCAGTCTACGGTTTTGAGCGTAGGGTTAGAATAGGAGCAGGGTTTGCAAGTGTACATGGTCTTGTATGGGGATCTGTTCTATCACCTAGTAGAAACCTGAGAAATGCAGCAGTAGGCAGGGTTTTGCCGAAGCTGGGTATATCTGTGTGTGATTTACTTTCTACATTTCTGTTTCTGTTATATTCTGTAATCTGTTTATTATTATATATCTCATTAGATTTTTAATTCAGTTAAAAACTGTGAAAAACCCTATTCACCCCCCTTCTAGGGTTATTCTAGATCCAACATCCGCTGCTATGTAATTTATTGTAATCTCTGATATTTATCGAATGTAATTTATTCATTTATACTCTGTATATTCTTGTATCTGATGGAATTGTTGTAATATCAATGAAATGTTCTTCCGTTTGTGTTCTATTTTGTCTTGTCCTCAATTCTATCCGTGCTTTCCTTCACGGGGAAGTTCGGGTCGTCTCAGTTTGGTATCAGAGCTTTGGTTTACAGAGCTCGAGAACAAGACACATTAGAACCGAACGAAAGAATTCATCAGATATTGGATTAGTAATATCCAATTAGAATGACTCGTTAGAGATAGGATCAGTAGTATCCTAGAATGAGTGTGAAGAGTATATTTTTCAAATGAAAATAATTTTGTTTTGAAAATTTAAATCGCTTTATACGTATTTGAATATTTATTTATTTTGAATACGGACAATCGAGTATATAAAGATTTCGCGTATACGCGTCATGAACGTATATTCGAAGTTTTAATATACTAAATAGATATAGGATCACACTCTAGTTGCCCGGGATGGTTCTGATAATGCTGCAGCGTTACCAGTATTTATTTTCGAGTGACGAAGTTGTGATTTCTATATATTTCCATTTGACTGGTGTGAGAACCAAAAAATAAATAAAAAATTAGCTAGAATTCATTGTTGTGATTTGGCATCAAAAACATGATTTTTTATATATATCAAAATTATGAATTTGAAACTCTAATTCAGTAATTGATTGATGGTTGTGTTGGTTGTTTATTTGTTTGAAAATTTTGAACCATTTAGCCAAATTGAATCACATATTGAATTGTATTGAAAATTGGTCGCATTTTCTTGCATATACATGTACTTACATTGAACAGGTCATAGCAAGGAGGCTAGAGCAGAGAATAAAATTGTTTTCCCGACAAATAGGTACATATTTACTATAATTTACTGTTTTGTTTGGGTGATGATGATTTTATGAGCCTATCGGCTAGCCGCTTGGCTTTTTCTTTTTCTTTTTGAGATCAGAAGGCCTATATGGAAATTTCGGGATTTTCCCGTTGCTCCCGGTGCAGGGGAGGTTATGGCGAAATTTTTCGGAAATTTAGGGTGTTAGCCAAATTTTTGAAAAATTTGAAAAGTTCTTAAAAACTGAAAAGTTGAAGAACTTAAGCCGTACTCAAAATAATGGAAGTTGAGTTGATTTGTTAAACAACTTTCGGCTTCGTTCCTTTTCGGCTTCCATTTGTTATGTTCCTTTTCGGCCTTTGATTTAGAGAAGATTAGAATATCATCCATAAAAAGAAGAACAAATTTATTCAATTAAATCACACATTGAACTGATTAGAAAATAGTTAGAAATATATACTTGTGAATTATATATATTTGAACACGAAATTGGATAGTTGTTGAGTAAAGATTTTATTTGCGTGCCCGACAAATAGGTAAACCTTAATGAGTTGGATGCGAAATATTATTATATCAACTCCTGTGAGTGCCATTGGATGCGGAGTACTGGTTATTCTGTGTGTAAATAATAAACATCGCCATAGGATAGCAACAATTAATTTTGAACTACATTACATAGCATACTTCTGGAAGATAGGCATACTTCATCATATACCACATAAGCATTTGGAGCTTGTGTGACGAGGTGGAAGATTTACCATACGAGCGAGAGGCTTGTATGGCGATGACTATATATTACAGGTTGAATGGATGACAGATATGGACCATATATTACAGGTTGAATGGATGACAGATATGGACTATATATTACAGGTTGAACTGATGACTGATATGGACTATTTAAATTGTAACGATAAAATTGCAAGATTAATAAAAACCCCACACGGGTCTAGAGTTGACAATAATCACGTCTCTCTAGTTATTAGATACGACACATGGACTATTTATTTCCCACATGGGACGAGGTGACGAGGATTTATCCTCTGGAGCATTTAAAAGACACACTCCCTCAGGCTTTGACAGGGTGACGAGAATTTATTCTCTGGAGTTATTATCAATACACGCTCCCCTGTAAACACCAGAATATATCACTATAAATATGTGTATGCTTATTAGGATTTATTGGGTACCTAATACGGCCCAATAAATTTCCAAACCTCCCCCCGTACAAAGGAGGTTATGGCGAAATTTTTCGAAAATTCCGGGTGTTAGCCAAATTTTTGAAGAATTTGAAAATTCTCAAAAACTGAAAAAGTTGGAGGATGAAAGCCAGATCGAACGTAGAGTTGACTAATCAAACCACTTTCGACTTTGTTCCTTTTCGGGGATGAAAAGTTTTAAGTGGGGGTGATTGTAACAACCCGAAAATCTGGGCCAGTTTAAAATTTTTATTTTGGCAATTTTAGCGAATTTTGAATATTTAAAATGAACTATTTTAAATAAAAACGATGAAAATTTTTATTTGAATAGAATTCGAACGTATATATTATATACGGCGTCGTTAGAATATAAATAATTATATATAATTATAAATAGAATTGAAAATGGCGCGGTAGTTCGATAATTCGATTTCAAACTTCAATTGAATGTACCGGTTGCAAAATAAACCAGATTTTAGTGAAACCAAAAATATTAGAATCTAATAGAGAATATCTTTCCAATGAATCCGAAAAATTGAGATTTCATAGCGGGAATCAAAAGATATGCCCAGTTGAAAATTCTGAATAGTCGCTATGGAATTCAGGCCCTTAAAAATGGGAATTTTGCAAACGACCTCGGATTTCAACGAAACCACTTTTGTTGGGTCCGTGATGTCACATTATTGCTAGATTCCAAATTTCATAATTTTTCGAATCAATATGTGAGCGTGGCAAAGGAAAACGTGTTTAACCAGTTTCAGTTGATTTTAATCGACTGGAAAATGGCAGTTTTTCCAACGGTCTCAGAATTCGACGAAACTAGTTTTGTTAGGACCGTATCGTCAATACGAAGCTAGGAAATATTTTTCGGGAATTTTTAAAGTTCGTATGTGACCCCAGTAAATTGAAATGCACGTTCAAATTCAATATATAGAGTTATATGTTGATTTTTACGAAAACTGATCGAAACGATCGAATCACTTACGATACATATCCCATTGTGTTCGGAATGGGGGTAATTAGCTATGGACGACAGGCGGTGGGCCTTGTTTCGAGGTTGAAAATAAAAGTACCTTTTTGGAATTAAATAATTAAATAAAAAAATAAAAAAATCCCCTTCCCTCCCTCTTCTCCTTAAATCCCTCTGCCGCCCCTTTTTCAAAATCGAACAGAAGAAAAAAAAAAGCCAGAACGATTTGAAGCCGCCGCCCCTCTAGCCGACCTCGCCATCGTCGGAGCGCCGCGTCCAAGGAGCTGCCGCCCCCTCCCTCCGATCTTCACCTCCTCCTCCTTCTTTCCTTCTCCTCCCTCGCGACACCGCAGCCCCCCCTCCCTCGCGACACCGCAGCCCCCCTCCCTCGAACCCGCACCCCCCCGAGCCTCGCCCCGACCTCCCCCTTCCCCTTGCCTCGCGTCAGTGAAAACCCCTCCCCCTTCCTTAATCGGTAAGTTTTATTTTGATTTCTTATTTATTTTATTTTTATTTCAGTTTTATTTTAGGTTATTTAACCAATAAAAAAATCTGTTTTTATACATATAAATATATATGCGAAGAAAATATGATTTTTATATAGTATGAAGAATAAAAATATGATTTTATATAATGTAGAGTAATAAAGATGTGATCTTTATAATAGTAGCAATGTAAAGATATGATTTTTATAGTAGGGAAAGTATAAAAACACGATTTTTATATTATATAGATAGTAAAAATATCATCTTTATAGATATAGCGAAATAAAAATCTTTATATATGAAAAGGCGAAATCTTTATATATGAAAAGGCGAAATCTTTATATATGAAAAGGCGAAATCTTTATATATAAAAAGGAGAAATCTTTATATATGAAAAGGCGAAATCTTTATATCTGAAAAGGCGAAATCTTTTTATAAAGAATAGCGTGATAAAAATATAATCTTTATTCTATGAACATCGATGTAAAAATAGAATTTTTATCTATATAGTAGCGATGTAAAAATAGAATTTTTATCTATATAATAGCGATGTAAAAATAGAATTTTTATCTATATAATAGCGATGTAAAAATAGAATTTTTGTCTATATAGTAACAATGTAAAAATATGATTTTTATAAACATAGCAACAATATAAAAATGTGATTTTTATATATGTAGTGGCTACGGGCAATGAAAGTGACAAAAAGGCGAGAACAGTGATGATTCCCCACATTAGAAGAGTCGAGATGATTGGATTAGCTAGTTGGTGAGAACTTCTCACTCTAAAATTCTTTTTCTAGTTATATATATACTAGGATGCAGACGGTGCTTAGCAGCACCCGACACCCGTCGTCCACAGACCATGGACGGCTTGTATGCTTGTTTGATGTGTTGTGAAATTTGTTTGTGTTATTGATGTGAAATCGATAATAAAATGTAGATACTTGAAATAAATAAATTATCGTTAAAAAATATAATTTTTAACGTGAATGTGAATAAATAAATAATTATAAACAAATCGGCCGATTTGTTTATATACACTGATTTGACTGATATTGATTGGGACGATAAATTTTATACATCGCCCAACTGCACAAATAAAAATCTGTGTTTGTTGATTTGAAACCCCACACGGGTGTTGGGATGATATTTGGGTACACTAATCCCAATTATTTAATTGTATGTCGATCGATTGGTCGACAGGCTGTGTAAGCGTTAATTATTTATATTTGATGCTTATGCAGTTGTGTGGTGCACTTTGAATGATGGTTGATTATTTATCGTTGCTATTATATACATGTGTTGTATGAAATCCATATAATTAACGTTATATGGTAATTGATTGGGCCTCATTCCAATCAGGAAGATAAGGAATATTATAAAAGAAAATTCGTGTGTTGAATATAAAAATAGTCGTGTGTTGACAGTACTCATGTGTTGAGATTAGTCGTGTTTTAAAAGAAATATAGATTCATGTGTTGAATAGAATAAATATTCATTTGTTGAATAGAATAACGAATTTACTGAAATATATAAAGCCGTGTTGATTAGAGTTGCGCTATTTTGACGTGAGCGATATTTACATCGATTATATTCGTTTTTACAATGAATATAGAAAAAGTGGTGATTTCAAAATATAACGTTTTGAAAATATTACCGTTTATATAGTAATGATATGAAATATTCAATTTTGATTAGAAATTGAAATAGTGTTGAAACGGTTTTGAAAACGAATTTAAAACGATTTATAAAATACGTTTTAAAAGGAAATCGACGAAGTATATATAATATATATATATATATATATATTATATATAATGGTCTGAATAGAACGCGCCGCGCTGCGGCAATTCGTGAATTTCGACCATTGACTTCGAATTGACGTTGCGGGAGATCCGACCGTCGGATTCTCCTAAACCGGAACTGTTGGGTTCGTATCGAAAAGAGATTTCCAATGAATATTAGATATTTGAAATCTAACGGTTGGATTTGGAATTATGTCCAAATCAAATTTGGAAAAGGTCGTTGTAAGTGCAGTTCGATGGCCGTTGATGGAAATCGACTGTACGGGCCTTGATAAAATTATTAAAAATATCTATAATTTGTGTAAAATCATAAGAGATGATTTGGGAAAAATTGGGCTGAAAAATTCCATATTTGAAAAGATAAAAGTGCATTTTTATCGAAATGAACTAGTTTTGAACTAGAATTAAAATCAATTTATTTTTGAAATAAATAAATTGAATTTGAAGGTGATTTTAAAAATAATCAATATTCCCAATACGTGAATTGGACTGGAGTTGAATCGAAATTATCTTCGGAATAATTCGATGTTGGATTTCGTGACTATACAGATATTGTTATGGAAATTTGAAAGATATATTTTATAACGTTATTTCCAATACGATATTTGTTGGTTTCAGGATTTGATATTGAATATAAGCCGATATATTTTCTATTCAAAGCCTTGTATTTAATATCAAATGTGATTTGGGTTTGTCGTGAACCGTGTTTTAGATGACATGAGTTCTTTAACCCAGTTAAATGCAGGATATTGATTTTTGAAAAGATTAAAACTAAGTGGAGTTTGAATGAATCTTTAATTAGATTGAAATGTGAATTGATAATTTAAATTATCAAATCTGAAAGGTGATCGAGAATGGAGTACCACCAGTTTCGCTCCAATGCGATAGTTAAATCTTTAATTAGATTTGAACGTGAAATGGCAATTAGTTTTACCGATAACACCGTGGTGTTAGATATGGAGTATTACCAGTTTTGCTCCATGGGATGAATAGGTTGGGATTGGGAAATAAAATAAATAATTACTTCGGTGTGGTTCGCTAATCCTGACTAGTTTGAAATGATATCCAAAGGAAGATTAAAGAATAAATTTAAAAGAATTTATCTTGGATAAAATTAATGGGAACCTTTCCCTAAGAATGTGATTTTGTGAGTAAAAGAATATTCTGAATTGGAATGAGGCGTTTGTTGTGTTTGTGTAACACGTGTTTATTATATACGCGGGTTATTCAGAAAGGCCGGGTTTATCCCATTCTGAATAACCGATTTGACGAGATGTCGAAGATGAAGACGGTGGTTAAAGACCGGAAGTCTTCACATCATTTGGGTGATTACTGATGATCTCGATTGGGATGTACACCCAAGATGAGGGAAACAGTTGGTGATCGTCCAGACGTACTTGGAGATCGATGGATATGCGTGGAAAGTGCCTCCGGTTTCGTTCAGACCCAGAACGAACTTGTAAATGGATTGTGTGTCTGACATTGGATTTTATTCTGTGTTGATTGATCTCTATTAAATATACATCTGTTTGGCGGCGGAGAATTTATTCTCTTGCTTAACGCCCTTCTCTGAGACGTACGAGCTCAGAGGTTGTATATCGATGGACATCAGTCGCATGGAGTGAATTGCCAGTGTGGCACGCGTAAGTGGCAATTGATCAAGGCTTCTGTTGAAAAGCAAAGTCTTGTGGTTGATGATCAAAGCACGGCCTGTGTGGCGTAGCTTTGTGTATAACGTGAATTCGCGAGCCTCACACCTCGGTATGAGTCAAAAACGGGATAGTGACTGCAGGGAGAGCATGACGTTTCTTTCTAGCTAGGGTGGTGTCAGTGACCTACCAGCCCTGACATTTATATACTTTTCACCTGTGTGGTTGTTGGAATGCGAGGCGCCTCGGATATAGGTCTGTAAGGACCAGGAAACGTGTGTTCAGGAATAACAAATCCTCAAAAGTAAGAGAGGACCGGCCCTGAAGATCCAAGGATCATAGTGGGGTCCTGAGACATTTGCTAGAGTGTCTCAAACGCGGAGAGGAGCTTGCCCCTTGCCTCGACTCATGATGGAATCCAATTTCCAATACGTGATATTGCGGTTTTAATTGTAGAACTAGTATGGCAACATGATAGATGGTACCCATGCCGCCTAGGATTGATATTTATGATTTGAATTGTTTTGACACTATACACTTATTATAGTATCAAATGATTTGTATTAAACGTACCAAGCATGTTTGGCTATTATAAGGGAAAACCCTATCCTCCGGCTTGCGTTGCATTGTGTGATGGGACCTGGGTCTTATAATAGCTTAATTTTTCCAAAAAACATTGCGTTGTTTTGTTATATGCACTAGTATTCTTGGGAGGAAACCCGTTCCGTGTTATACGGCGTGGTCCCTTGAATTACTATCTTTAAAGCAAAGTTTTAAATGACTGTTTTAGTTCTCACACCAGTCACATGACTGACCTGGAGTTTATTGTTTTAACCTAAACTCTGGGTACCCCTATTTTCCGCACGGGCAGCTAGTAGTTTTGGTTTTGCAGATTTATATCCACAGGGTCCTGATTTACAGCTGGAACGATGCTCGGAAAGCTCTGTATCCGTGTATCACTTTCAGTTGTGTTTTGTATATTTTTCCGCTGCTATGTAATTTATTGTAATCTCTGATATTTATCAAATGTAATTTATTCATTTATACTCTGTATATTCTTGTATCTGATGGAATTGTTGTAATATCAATGAAATGTTCTTCCGTTTGCGTTCTATTTTGTCTTGTCCTCAATTCTATCCGTGCTTTCCTTCACGGGGAAGTTCGGGTCGTCTCAATCTTTCTGGAAATACTCTGTCAGACATTCATCCATACAAGTCATCCAGGAATGGGATGAACCGAAGGCACTCTCCTACCGCATCCTAGGTATCACCCTATAGATCAGTAGCGAGAAGTCCTTGTAATCCAAAGATTTCAATCACGACAGAATCACAAGTCAGAATATCTTCGGGTGTGACCCTTAGAAATCCAACGAGTAGTTCTTCCGCTCATGAAGATTAACGGTCTTCAATGCTCCATTTCGACCATCTTCAACGTTACGTATTTACTGGTCGGAATGGTTTTCGAATATAAATTCGATCCCGGTCTTTCCATACCAACAATCGATAAAAGGCCAAACTTTGGTAGTCGGTTATTTAACTATCAAATTATAACAGTGTGTCTAGGTGAATTGGCAGCTCAGGTCCTTTGTTTGGAATATTTCGCTAACCCGTTTCATCGATTACTTATAATCGGTTTCATAACTTTTATCTTATCAAAACTCTTATGGCTTCAATACTTTGAAAACATTACTTAACGCTCTCGTTTAATTTCCTTTGTCAAGGAATATTACTATATTTTATAAACACATCTTTTATCTTCCTTACCTTCGAACATCATATATATATAATCCCAAAATCCTTTCCCTATCCCTTTATATTTGAAAGTATCGCTATAGCTTTGTAAACAAACTTTCCCTTTCTTTTGGCATATCGTTATATTTCTATTTAATCAACAACAATTATTTAATTACCAAAATCTCTTTCTTATTACGATTAAACCACTTCACTTAATCTCGTTCCCAGGTGAACGCTTGTTTTTAAAATCATTGTTTTGGGTAAAACCCCTTTTTCATACTTGTTTATACGATTTGAATTAGATTCAAATCCTTTCGATGCTAATCCATTTTTAAAGGTTTGTCTTAAATAAATGATAAATTCCATTTACTGCAAACATCTCGATAATCACTTCTCTATACATTACGAACAAATATCATCTCCTGATAATAGCGATTCCATTCAAGTTGGGGTATTCTAATTACCTCACAGACCTTGATCGACAGCGTTCTAACCTCAAGATAAATACGAGCTTGTAATTCCCAACTCTGATACATCATTCCCATTTCCATTTAGTCGAGATCCGTAAATCCTTTCTTGTATTTGAACCCTTCTTGACCTACTAATCCCATTTCCTCGATTAAGCAAACCTTTTCTAACCCAATTAGATTCAAATATGTTTTACAATGGTTTCTTTCTTTTGTAAATTCTTTATAATCACTTTGCTTAATTCATTAAGTAAATCTTTACCAAACTCCCTTTTTGTCTTAAATTATCCAACTTATTTTCTTAACAAAACCTTGTCGAAACGGTCATATCATCTTACAAATGTTATGGACAAACATTGTTTGTAAATTTGGATTATAGACCTTTACCAACCTGTAACTACAACCTTTCGCCAGTTGTTTACCTCTTAGTTGGATTCAAACTAAAATCATTGCTTTAATTATCAATTAAAATGATAATCAACTCTAATATTGACTACACTAAAATAATTGACTTTGTTATAACCATAAAAATAGTATAATTATCCCTTTTAAAAACTTATTCAAAAATATGTAACTTAAATAACCATAAACGATTCAATATTTATTTTCAATTTTAGTTAATCGAAGATTAACTTAACATTTAACTCCATTCTTTTAGTTTAACGAATATTTCTAGAATTATTGATTTTACAAATTTAACTCAAATAAATCCCATTTTTCAAATTCACATTTAAACAGTTGATTTCTGTCAACGTTATGCTGCTAACTGATCTCTGTTCATTTCCTCTGCTTAAATTAATTAATTAACTTAATTAATTTAAAACATCGGTTAATTGTTTTATAAAAACAATTATTCTCTTTCACTAACCCGTAGGTTAGTTTCGACTGCGGTTCATCGAATTCTTATTATCAAACATAAGCAATCTCTATTGAATCATGATTATAAATATATTTATAAAACATTGTTTTTATTTGACTCATATAAAATAACATGAATTCTTTAATTTATTTAAAATAAATTTAAACTTCGTCAATTTGCTAAACAGCAAAACAACACCATTGAACAACGGATCTAAACCATCACTGCCAATCAGTTGATCTATATTGTTGGTTGATAAAAATTACCACATCAAAACAACCATTCAACCATCATCACTCAGACAGGTTTTGAATGTCAATTTGGGTTTAAACAGTCCATGTGAAAACAGTATAAAAATAATTAACACACATGTTATATTTGAGGAATCCGGTCGGATCCCTCCAACCTGTCCTTATTCTGCAACACAGATGGTTATAACATTATAATTTAAATAATTAATTCAACGACAATAATAAAATCAACAACTATTTAATCAACCATAAGCAACCAATGCAGTCAATCAACCAGTATGTATTTTTAAATGATATTATATGGATTTATCACATCAGGGTAGTCTAGAAAAGTGTGAGAATTAACTCACCAGTTATTTCGGTTGACGGTTGACGCGTTATACCGTATAATTTTAAACAGATGTTTAGAATTACACAAAATTCCAACTGCCTCCGTTTCTGACCAAACCAGTCTATGTGCGTAGCTTCCAACGCCACGATCCAACGTATCCTGTTTCGTCCAATTCCAATCACGAACGAGAAAGATATTGTTGTCACAATATTTAAATTGATTTTAAATAGCTATTGATTAACTTTATAAAATTATTTCTTCAAAGGTTCAACTTATACCACACTTGCGATGAGATTCTCATTGGATTAAATTGTTTATACATCATTCCAAATATTGACGTTTTAACTTACAGGAAAGAGTGTTGAAATAATTTATTTCTAAATCGTATCATGGTCTTACCCTTATGATGAGAACAAGCCAATAAATTAAGTTTTATCCAAATGCTAGTATCCTTACTGATATCAATAGGTATATTTGTATATTTCTAAATTTCACTAATCCTTTTTCTTTTTAAAATCCCTCATTTACCTATATTAACTACTAGTGGCCATGTACTGATTCCAGAATCACGAAACCATTCATGATTAATCATTCGAACTGGTTTTTATAAGAATATGTGCTTTAATCTAGTTTTAAATAAATCCTTTAATACCTTAAACAAGTTTAATTAGCTTAATCCAATAATTAAGCCGCCGAAATCCTTCTCTTCCCATCAAATTGTCCGATGTATTCTACCCAACAGCAGCCCGACTTCGCTTCCAACAGCCACGACATCACCTTCTCACTGGCTACTCGGTCCCCATGCCCACCGCAAACAACCGCAAACACTACCCTCCAGTCTAAACCCTACGCCAGAAAAGTGCCACACCACCATACTTCTTCCCCTCAACATCTACTGACATGCCAGCTGCCCCCATTACTGATAATCAAAGTCCACCGGACCTGCACCATTGCTCCTGCGTGGCCCCCTCTACTCGCTGATCACTTCTTTGGAACTCAACCACCGCTACAGACCTTCCTTTCAAAACTCCCTTCACCGATCCTCCTTGCTGCTGCACTCAAAAGTGAAGAGAACGACCACCGAACTCTCTCACATCACCACAGTCCCTCCGCCTGACTTCCAGCTTCTACCAGTGCTCCTGCTTGACTCGAAAACATGCCCTAAACTAGATAAAAATATAGCTGCAGTTTTCTTTTTATTCGTGTGCGAGGAGAGATCTGTTATAAAATAAAAGTAGGAAGGAAATTAGGAGAGAAATGGCATAGCGTTATTTAGTACAGAGGAAATAGCTGGAAAGGGGTACGATTTATAGAGAGAAGAAACCGTGATAACCAAGTTTTCGTGGCGAGCACGCTAAGAAAGTTTGGCCTCCAAGGAATAGAAAGAGCGTGGCTTGGAAGGAATTGTCCTTATGTTATTTTATTATTTCGTTTGCATAGATTTTTCTCCATGCCCATGGCTACGAGACGGATAGGGTTGGACTCTTTGAAGATTTAACTAAGATTTGGTTCCTTTTCGAAATGGGGCACGTGAACTAAATTCCTAGCCGCCATTGGAAGTACAGATTTTTTTTTTTTTTTTGAGATTTGTTTGAAATTTTCTTCTGATTAATTGGTGATGTATGCTTTGAAGATAGGGAAATGACACTGAAGAAAAATATTGCCGGGATATTAAGAACAGACAACGTACCTTTCAGCATGTTTCCATTTTTCAATTGAATTTACAAAAGATTTGATGAGACTTTGATATGATTTCTCCCCAGCGTCGAGATTTGGGTTGAATACCCATTTTTCAGAGATTTTTATGTGTAAAGATAGACCGTCTTCTTTTTATTTTTATTTTAAAAAAAAATTGCAGCGCTTCAATCCAAAGTAACGGACCTTGGTACGGTAAGGATCGGATAAGAATTGCTTTAGATGCAAATCAAAATTTTGTTTATGATAGACAGATATTTTTAAACCAATTTGTTTTGTTCATGTGGTTTATGAGTACTTTGCGGAAGATAACGTACGGAAGGGTTTTCAACAAGGTATTCCAACGGAATTTCATATAGCATCAAAATACTTCTGGTTTTGAATCTCAGATTAAATCGATATTAAAAATAAAAAAAAATCGTTAATATAATTCAATATAAACCAATATTAAACCATTTAAAACTGCCTGTTCATATAAAAAATGCAAACACGACATTTTCCAACCGTTTGGAAATTAAAATAAATTTTTTATTATTAATTAATAAAATATTCATAATAAAATGGTTAAATTAAATTATTTAAATTAAAATCAATATTTTAAATAATAAATTAAATTAAATAATTACCAGAGAAATACGGGTCGTTACATGATGTTCAAATATGTTAAACCAAATCAACTGTTAATATTGGACATAAATTTAGTCGATTTAATTAAGCGTATTATGCATTGGTTGTTGATTGATTATTGATTGTGTGTTAGATTGGTTGAAATATATTCATTAATGGTTTAATAAGAAGTTAATGAATTGAAATCCGAGAAAATGAATTCCAGTATAATTAAATTGGAATGAAACCGCATACGAATTGAAATTAATGATTTAAACCTGTATTTGCAAATGAATTGATGCTTCTTAATGATTTTAGATTGGTGTTGTTATACTTGTTTATTAGTAGAATATTATTTAAAAATTTCATATATCTATTACTTATATGCTGAATTGAGTTGAGTACAGGTGCCAAATGGCTATGAGAACTGAGTTCGTGTGCGTAGATGTTACGACCCGAACTTCCCCGGTAAGGAAAGCCCGGATTGAATTAAGGACAAGCCACAAAAGAACACAAACAGAAGAACATTTCATTGTTTATTACAACAATTCCATCAGAATACAAGAATATTACAAAGTATGAATGAATAAAATACATTCAATAAATATCAAAGGTATAAATTACATTACATTCCAGCGGAAAAATAATACAATACACAACTAAAAGAGATATAAGGATACAGAGCTTTCCGGATATCATTCCAGCTATAAACCGGGATCCTGTGAATACAAATCTACAAAACCAAAACTACTAGCTACCCGTGTCAAAATAAGGGCACCCAGAGTTTAGGTTAAAACAATAAACTCTAGGTCAGTCATGTGACTGGTGTGAGAACTAAAACAGTTATTAATCGTTAGGTAAATCAGGGGACCACGCCGTATAACACGGAACGAGTTTCCTCCCAAGAATACCAGTGCATAAAACAACAGCGCAAAGCTAAATAAAGAAAAATGAAGCTATTATAAGACCCAGCTCCCATCACACAATGCAACGCAAGCCGGAGGATACGGTTTTTACCTTATAATAGCCAAGAATGCTTGATACGTTTAAAACAAATCATTTGATACTATTATAAGTGCATAGTGTATAAAACAACTTCAAATCATAAGTATCAATCATAAATGGCATAAGGCCCCATCCCACTATGTCGCCATACAAGGCTCTACAAATAAAACCGCAAAGTCACGTATTGGAAGTTGGATTTCCATCTGTGAACCGAGGCAAAATATAGTCCTCTACCGATTCGAGACGCTCTAGCCTGCCCCTCAGGAACAGCCGCAACTGCCCCTTGGATCGTCAGGGCCGGTCCATCGATGTGGATTATTATGCCTGAACACTACGTTTCCCAGCCCTTTGGGGGCGTAAATGAGCCATATGACTCCATCGGCTCCACACAGTCACCGATATATCCAAGGCGCCTCGTAACAGCAACAACCACATAAGACAAACTCGTCAGGGCGTGTAAAACCACTGACGCCACTTCTAGCTAGAAGGAAACGCATGCCCTCCCTGATGTCCTCTCCCGTTTCTGGTTCAAAACCGGGGTGTGAGGCTTGCGAATCAATGTTACACAAAGCTATGCCACACAGGCCGTGCTTTGATCATCAACCACATGACTCTGCTTTTCAACAAAAGCCTTGATCATATTGCCACTTAGGCATGCCACATAGGCAATTCACTCCATGCGTTTCATATCCATCAATATATAACCCCTGAGCTCGTACGTCTCAGAGAAGGGCGTTAAGCAAGAGAATAAATTCTCTGCCGCCAAACAGATATATATTTAATAGAAATCAACCACACAGAATAAAATCCAATGTCGGACACACAGTCCATTTACAAGTTCGTTCTGGGTCTGAACGAAACCGGAGGCACCTAGTACCTCGCATATCCATTGATCTCCAAGTACGTCTGGACGATCACCAACTGATTCCCTCCTCTTGGGTGTATGGCTCAATCAAGATCATCAGTAATCACCCAAAAGACGTGAAGACCTCCGGTCTTTGACCACTGTCTTCATCTTCGACACCACGTCGAATCAGCTATTCAGAATGGGATAAACCCGGTCTTCCTGAATAACTCGCGTATATAATAAACAAGTGTTACACAAACACAACATACACCTCATTCCAATTCAGAATATTCTTTTATTCAAATATTCTTACACTTTAGGAAAGGTTCCCATTAATTTTATCAAAGATAAATTCTTTAAATTTATTCTTTAATCTTCTTTTGAATATCAATTCAAACTAGTCGGGATTAGCGAACCATACCGAAGTAATCATTTATTTTATTTCCCAATCCCAACCTATTCATCCCATGAAGTAAAACTGGTAATACTTCATATCTAACACCACGGTGTTATCGGTAAATTCAATTACCATTTCACGTTCAAATCTAATTAAAGATTTAACCATCGCCCGGAGCAAAACTGGTGATACTCCATTCTCGATCATTTCAATCTAATTAAAGATTCATTAAAACTCCACTTAGTTTTAATCTTCCCAAAACTCAATATCCTTTCTTTGACTGTGTTAAAGAACCAATGTCATCTAAAACACGGTTCACGATAAACCCAAAATCACATCCCATTAATTATCGGGTTAAAGAACTAGTGTTATTTAAAACACCGTTCACGATAAACCCAAAAATCAATTTCCTTTCAATTCCAATTAAATACCATTTAATTGGTACACTTCATTAAATCTAAATAAAAAGATTTAATTTTTTTCTTAACTGGGTTTGAGAACAGTGTTAATGAAGACACCATTCACGACAAACCCAAATCACATTTGATATTAAATACAAGGCTCTGAATAGAAAATATATCGGCTTATATTCAATATCAAATCCTACGACCAACAAATATTGTATTGGAAATAAAGATATAAATATATCTTTCAAATTCCCATAACAATATCTATATCATTACGAAATCCAACATCGAAATATTCCAAAGACAATTTCGATTCAAATCCTTTCCAATTCAATTATTGGAAATTCTGGTTACTTTTAAAACCATTTCAAATCCACTTTATTTATTTTAAAAATAAATAGAATTATAATTCTAGTTCAAAACTAGTTCATTTCGATAAAAATCGATTTTTATCTTCTCAAATATGGAAATTTTCATCCCAATTCTTCACAAATTATTTCTTACGATTTTACACAAATTATTACTATTTTTAATAATTTTATCAAGGCCCGTACAGTCGATTTCCATCAACGGCCATCGAACTGCACTTACAACGACCTTTTCCAAATTTGATTTGGACATAATCCCAGATCCAACCGTTATATTTCAAATTTCTAATATTCGTTAGAAAGCTCTTTTCGATACGAACCCAACGGTTCTGGTTTGAGGATAATTCGACGGTCGGATCATCCGCAATATCCATTCGAAGTCAATGGTCGAAATTCACGAACTGCCGCGGCGCGGCGCTTTTTATTCAGGCCATAATATATATATATATATATATATATTATATTTCGTCGATTTCTTTTTAAAACGTATTTTATAAATCGTTTTAAATTCGTTTTCAAAACGATTTCAGCTTCATATTCAATTTCTAATCAAAATTGAATATTCCACATCATCGATATACAAATGATAATATTTTCAAAACGTTAAATTTTGAAATCACTTTCTTTTCTATATTCATTATAAAAATGAATAAAATCGATATAAATATCGTTCACGTCAAAATGGCGTCAATCTAATCAACACGGCTTCTATTCAACACATGAATGTTTATTCTACTCAATACATGAATTTATTTTCAATTCAACACATGAATTTATTTTCAATTCAACACATGAATTTATTTTCTATTCAACACATGAATTTATTTTCAATTCAACACATGAATTTATTTTCTATTCAACACATGAATTTATTTTTCTATATTGGAATGAGGCCCAATCAATTACCATATAACGTTAATTATATGGATTTTCTACAACACATGTAAATAATAGCAACGATAAATAATCAACCATCATCCAGAGTGCACCACACAACTGCATAAGCATTAAATATAAATAATTAACGCTTACACAGTCTGTCAATCCATCGATTGACATACAACTAAACAATCGGGATTAGTGTATGTCAAATCTCATCCCAATACCTGTGTGGGGTTTCAAATCAACAAACATAGATTTTTATTTGTACAGTTGGGCGATGTGTAAAATTTATCGTCCCAATCAATATCAGTCAAATCAGTGTATATAAACAAATCGTCGATTTGTTTATAAATATTCATTTTATATACACATTAAAATTATATTTTTAACTATAAAATATTTTCCACTATAAAATATTTTATTTCACTCCACATCACACAATCAAATTTCACAACACGGCAATCAAACAAACAAGTCATCCATGGTCTGTGGACGACGGGTGTCGGGTGATACTAAACACCGTCTGCATCCTAGTATATATTTCAAAAAGAAATTAAAATAAAAGTGAGAAGTTCTCACCGACTAGCTAAACCAAATGCCATGACTCTTCTTATGTAGAAATCTCCGCCGTGCTCGCCTTTTGTAAATTTCATTGTCCGTAGCCACTACATATATAAAAATTACATTTTTATATTTTTGCTATATATATAAAAATCACATTTTTATATCGTTGCTATGTATATAAAAAATTCTATTTTTACCTTGCTAGTAATATAATAAAAATTATATTTTTATTACTCTACATGAATAAAAATCATATCTTTATTCTTTCTATGATATAAAAATCATATTTTTAATCTTCCTATAATTTAAAAATCATATTTTTAATCTTTCTACATATATAAAATTTAGATTTTTATTCTTTCTACTTATATAAAAATTATATTTTTATTCTTTCTACATATACAAAAATTATATTTTTATTTCATATATATAAAAATCGAATTTTTATCTTCATGAAAACATGGTAAAAATCGAATCTTTACCTTCTATATATATAAATAAAAATCCGATCTTTTCAAATAGACAAAATCAAATCTTTTACACTATGTTATATATAAATCAAAAACTGCTTGAACGATGCATTTAAATTAAATTAATTTAACTTAAAAACTCACTTCTTTGTGTAAAAACCAAGTCTTCGATGCTGGGGGGCCCACATCAGCGCTGACAGGGCGGAGGAGGCTCGCTGAGGGGTCGGGGTGGTCTGGAAGGCGACGAGGGCGTGCTGGAAGAAGAAAGGGGGAGGGGCGCGTTCGTTTGAGGAAGGGGGAAAGAGGGACGACGGAAGGGAAGAAGGAGGGTTGGAGGGTGGAGAGAGAAGGCGGAGGGGCTTTGGGAGGAGGGCGCGCCACTTGGGGGGGGGGGCGACAGGGGAATCGGCGACTAGGGTTCCGCCCCTTTTTTTATTTTGTGAAATCGAACGAGAAAGTGAAGGAGGGGGGGCCTGAGAGTATAGAGAGGGTGAGGTGTTTATTATTTATTTATTTAATTATTTCAAAAAGGTACCTTTTTATTTTGACCTCGAAACAAGACCCACCGCCTGTCGTTCATAGCTAATTGCCCCCATTCTGAACACAATGGGATATGAATCGCAGGTTGATTCGACCGTTTCGATCAATTTTCGTCAAAATCCACATATAACTCTATATATTGAATTTAAACGCGCATTTCAATTTACCGGGGCCACATACTAACTCTAAAAATTCCCGAAAAATTATTTCTAGCCTCGTATTGATGATACGGTTCTAACAAAACTAATTTTGTCAAATTCCGATACCATTTGAAAAATGGTCATTTTCTGGTTGATCGAAATTGACTAAAACAGTCAAAATGCGTTTTCCTTCACCACGCTCACATATTGATTCAGAAAATTACGAATTTTGAAACCTAGCAATAATTTGACATCTCGGATCCAACAAAAGTGGTTTCGTTGAGAACCGAGGTCGTTTGCAAAATTTCTATTTTTAAGGGCCAAAATTCCAAAGCGGCTATTCTGAATTTTCAACTGGGCATATGTTTTTATTCCCGCTATGAAATTTTGATTTTTCGGATTCCTTGGAAAGATATTCTCAATTAGATTCTAATATTTTTGGTTTCACTAAAATCCGGTTTATTTTGCACCCGGTACATCCATTTGAACTTTAAATCGAATTTTCGAATTACCGCGCCATTTTCAATTCCTTTTATAAATATAAATAAATATTTATATTCAAACGACGATCTATATAAATATATACGTTCTAATTCTATTCTAAATAAATTTCTCGTCGTTATTATTTAAAATAATTCATTTTAAATATTCAAAATTCACTAAAATTGCAAAAATAAAAAATTTAAATTGGCTCGGATTTCCGGGTTATTACAATCTCCTCCACTTAAAACTTTTCGTCCCCGAAAAGGAACGAAGCCGAAATTTGTTTAACAAATCAACTCAACTTTCATTATTTTCCTTACGGCTTAAGTTCTTCAACTTTTCAGTTTCTTAGAACTTTTCAAATTTTTCAAAAATTTGGCTAACACCCTAAATTTTCGAAAAATTTCGCCATAACCTCCCCTGCACCGGGGACTTCGGGATATTTCATATAGCCTCCCATGGCCTTCTTTAATCCAATAGAAAAAGAAAAAGCCAAGCGGCTCATAAAATCATCATCACCCAAACAAAACAGTAAATATGTACCTATTTGTCGGGCATACAATTTTATTCTTCTACTCTAGCCTCCTTGCTATGACCTGTTCAATTTAAGTACATGTATATGCATGCAAATGCGACAAATTTTCAATACAATTCACTTTTTGGTACAATTTGTCTAAATGGTCCAAATTTAATTAACCAAACAATAATCAAACAACACAATCAGCAATCAATTAGTTGATTAATGTTTCAAATCCATACTTTTGATACATAGTCAAAAATCAGATTTTTGATGCCAAATCACAACAATAAGCCCTATCTAGTTTTGGTTCTCACACCAGTCTACTGGAAATATATAGATATCACACCTTCGTCACTCGAATATAAATTCTGATGATGATATATCAATCATCAGAATCACCCCCGGGTGACTAGAGTGAAATTCTATATCTACCCAATATATTAAAACTTTGAATACCCGTGGATCAGACGTATATGCAAAATCTATATATACTGGATTATCCAAATTCAATACAAATAAATATTCAAATACGTATAATTGAATTAAATTTTCAAAACAAAAATTGTTTTCATTTTAAAAATATATACTGTTCACACTCGTTCTAGGATACTACTGATCCTATCTCTAACGAGTCACTCTTATTGGATATTACTAATCCAATCTCTGATGAATTCTTTCGTTTGGTTCTATTGTGTCTTATTCTCCGAGCTTTGTAAACCAAAGCTCTGATACCAAACTGTTACGACCCGAACTTTCGCGGTAAGGAATGTCCGGATTAAATTGAGGACAAATCACAAAAGAACGCAGACAGAAGAACATTTCATTGTTTATTACAACAATTCCATCAGAATACAAGAACATTACAGAGTATGAATGAATAAAATACATTCAATAAATATCAGAGGTTTAAATTACATTACATTCCAGTGGAAAAATAATACAATACACAACTGAAAGAGATATACGGATACAGAGCTTTCCGGATATCGTTCCAACTGTAAACCAGGATCCTATGAATACAAATCTGCAAAATCAAAACTACTAGCTGCCCGTGTCAAAATAAGGGCACCCAGAGTTTAGGTTAAAACAATAAACTCCAGGTCAGTCATGTGACTGGTGTGAGAACTAAAACAGTTATTAATCTTTATTTTTAAAGTTATGTAAATCAAGGGACCACGCCGTATAACACGGAACAGGTTTCCTCCCAAGAATACCAGTGCATAAAACAACAGCGCAATGCTAAATAAAGAAAAATGAAGCTATTATAAGACCCAGGTCCCATCACACAATGCAACGCAAGCCGGAGGATAGGGTTTTTACCTTATAATAGCCAAAGAATGCTTGATACGTTTAAAACAAATCATTTGATACTATTATAAGTGCATAGTGTATAAAACAACTTCAAATCATAAGTATCTATCATAGACGACATAAGTGCCCCATCCCACTATGTCGCCATACTAGGCTCTACAAATAAAACCGCAAAGTCACGTATTGGAAGTTGGATTTCCATCTGTGAACCGAGGCAAAAGATAGTCCTCTACCGATTCGAGACGCTCTAACCCGCCCCTCAGGAACAGCCGCAACTGCCCCTTGGATCGTTAGGGCTGGTCCACCGATATGGATTATTATGCCTGAACACTACGTTTCCCCGCCCTTTGGTGGCGTAAATGAGCCATATGACTCCATCGGCTCCACACAGTCACCGATATATCTGAGGCGCCTCGCAACAGCAACAACCACATAAGTCAAACTCGTCAGGGCGTGTAAAACCACTGACGCCACATCTAGCTAGAAGGAAACGCATGCCTCCCTGATGTCCTCTCCCGTTTCTGGTTCACAACCGTGGTGTGAGGCTCGGGAATCAGCGTTACACAAAGGTATGCCACACATGCCTACTTTAATCATCAACCACAAGACTCTGCTTTTCAACAGAAGCCTTGATCATATTGCCACTTAGGCATGCCACACAGGCAATTCACTCCATGCGTTTGATATCCATCAATATATAACCCCTGAGCTCGTATGTCTCAGAGAAGTGCGTTAAGCAAGAGAATAAATTCTCCGCCGCCAAACAGATATATATTTAATAGAAATCAACCACACAGAATAAAATCCAATGTCGGACACACAGTCCATTTACAAGTTCGTTCTGGGTCTGAACGAAACTGGAGGCACCTAGTACCTCGCATATCCATCGATCTCCAAGTACGTCTGGACGATCACCAACCGATTCCCTCCTCTTGGGTGTACGGCCCAATCAAGATCATCAGCAATCACCCAAACGATGTGAAGACCTCCGGTCTTCGACCACCATCTTCATCTTCGACACCACGTCGAATCAGCTATTCAGAATGGGATAAACCCGGTCTTCCTGAATAACTCGCGTATATAATAAACAAGTGTTACACAAACACAACATACGCCTCATTCCAATTCAGAATATTCTTTTATTCAAATATTCTTACACTTTGGGAAAGGTTCCCATTAATTTTATCAAAGATAAATTCTTTAAATTTATTCTTTAATCTTCTTTTGAATATCAATTCAAACTAGTCGGGATTAGCGAACCACACCGAAGTAATCATTTATTTTATTTCCCAATCCCAACCTATTCATCCCATGAAGTAAAACTAGTAATACTTCGTATCTAACACCATTGTGTTATCGGTAAATTCAATTACCATTTCATGTTCAAATCTAATTAAAGATTTAACTATCGCCCGGAGCAAAACTGGTGAAACTCCATTCTCAATCATTTCAATCTAATTAAAGATTCATTAAAACTCCGCTTAGTTTTAATCTTCCTAAAAATCAATATCCTTTCTTTGATTGGGTTAAAGAACCAATGTCATCTAAAACACGGTTCACGATAAACCCAAAATCACATCCCATTAATTATCAGGTTAAAGAACTAGTGTTATTTAAAACACCGTTCACGATAAACCCAAAAATCAATTTCATTTCAATTCCAATTAAATACCATTTAATTGGTGCACTTCATTAAATCTAAATAAAAAGATTTAATTTTTTTTCAACTGGGTTTAAGAACAGTGTTAATGAAGACATCATTCACGACAAACCCAAATCTCATTTGATATTAAATACAAGGCTCTGAATAGAAAATATATCGGCTTATATTCAATATCATATTCTACTACCAACAAATATTGTATTGGAAATAATGATATAAATATAGCTTTCAAATTCCCATAACAATATCTGTATCATCACGAAATCCAACATCGAAATATTCCAAAGACAATTTCGATTCAAATCCATTCCAATTCAATTATTGGAAATTCTGGTTACTTTTAAAACCATTTCAAATCCACTTTAATTATTTTAAAAATAAATAGAATTATAATTCTAGTTCAAAACTAGTTCATTTCGATAAAAATCTATTTTTATCTTCTCAAATATGGAAATTTTCATCCCAATTCTTCACAAATAATTTCTTATGATTTTACACAAATTATTACTATTATTAATAATTTTATCAAGGCCCGTACAGTCGATTTCCATCAACGGCCATCGAACCGCACTTACAACGACCTTTTCCAAATTTGATTTGGACATAATTCCAGATCCAACAGTTAGATTTCAAATTTCTTATATTCGTTAGAAAGCTCTTTTCGATACGAACCCAATGGTTCCGGTTTTAGGAGAATTTGACGGTCGGATCTCCTGCAATACCCATTCGAAGTCAGTGGTCGAAAT
Source organism: Allium sativum (assembly GCA_030737875.1). Classification (NCBI taxonomy): domain Eukaryota; kingdom Viridiplantae; phylum Streptophyta; class Magnoliopsida; order Asparagales; family Amaryllidaceae; genus Allium; species Allium sativum. The sequence goes on along the minus strand of CM060919.1, from coordinate 789,020,831 downwards.
TCGCGAATTGCCGCGGCGCGACGCATTCTATTCAGGCCATTATATAATATATATATATATTATATTTCCTCGATTTCCTTTTAAAACGTATTTCATAAATCATTTTAAATTCGTTTTCAAAACGATTTCAACTTCATATTCAATTTCTAATCAAAATTGAATATTCCACATCATCGATATACAAATGATAATATTTTCAAATCGTTAAATTTTGAAATCACTTTCTTTTCTATATTCATTATAAAAATGAATAAAATCGATATAAATATCGTTCACATCAAAATGGCGTCAATCTAATCAACATGGCTTCTATTCAATACATGAATGTTCATTCTATTCAACACATGAATTTATTTTCTACTTAACACATGAATTTATTTTCAATTCAACACATGAATTTATTTTCAATTCAATACATGAATTTATTTTCAATTCAACACATGAATTTATTTTCTATTCAACACATGAATTTATTTTTCTATATTTAAATGAGGCCCAATCAATTACCATACAACGTTAATTATATGGATTTTCTACAACATATGTAAATAATAGCAACGATAAATAATCAACCATCATCGAGAGTGCACCACACAACTTCATAAGCATTAAATATAAATAATTAACGCTTACACAGTCTGTCAATCCATCGATTGACATACAGCTAAACAATCGGGATTAGTGTATGTAACAACCCGGAAAATCGGGGCCAATTTAAAATTTTTATTTTAAATAATTTGGTTGAAAAATGTGCCAGAATTTAAAATTTTCAATTTTAAATAAAATTAAAGCCAGTGGAAAAAGTCAATTTTCAAACGACCTCCGTTTTCGACGAAACCACTTTTGTTGGAACCGGAATGTCGAATTATTGCTAGGTTTCAATTTGTAGAATTTTCCGAGTTAATATGTGAGCGTGGCGGAAGTATATGTGTTTTGTTCAATTCAGTCAAATTTAATCGACTGAAAAATAGCCATTTTTCAAACGATCTCAGAATTCGATGAAATTAATTTTGTTAGGACCGTATCGGCACAACGAAGCCAAAAATATTTTTTCTGGATTTTTCTGAGTTCGTATGTGGCCGTGGTGAATTTATTTCTGCGAACGAATTAAATAAATAAAGGATTTAAATATTAATTTAAAGAATACAGGCCACAAACAGCCATTTGGGCTGACGATACCTAGCCCATTGCGTCCGGAACGGGTCCAATTGGTTAGGGGCACCTTCAGTTGGACTGGATTTAGTTTAATTTAAAAGATATGGATTTAAATGTAAAATTACATTGGAAAATATATAAATAATGGAAAAAATCCCTAAACCCTAGTTACTATTCACTTCCTCCTACAGCCGCCACCCTCCCATCAATGGCCGAAACTTCCCCTGCTAATTCCTCTCTCCTCTTCCCTAATTAAACCCCATAATTCACACCACTCCGAAGCCCCTTTCTTCCTCTTCACATCCATACGGGTTTGGACCCGAACCTCCACCTGTAGAGCTCGCCCCGACCACCCAAAGTCGTCGCCATTTAAACGTTCCCCACGCCTCCAGCTTCCACCGAGTGGGCCCCCTCTCACAGTGCACGCGCGCCACCCCGAGCCCCTCGTCCCTGAACCACCTGATCGACCCCCGATGCCTTCGATTTGCTGGAAAACCGAACCCTAGTTCGGAAGGAGTGGTGAAAACGTTCGGCCTTTGTTTTCTGAGTGGAAGAAGGTCTATTTCCTAAGTTATTATTTAATTAATTAAAATAAAATTGTTTTGTAACTTCAAATAATCATATCTAACTCGTTTCAATTCGAAATTCGATGATTTCAGCGGCGTTCTGATCGTAAAGACCAGATCTACATTGCTGGACTGAAAAGGGACCATTTTGAACTGTTTGAAATTTGGACCAAATCCCAAACAATGTGAGATCTCTAATTTATAATAATTAAATAATTTAATTATAATGGTGAAATCATGGTTTGAATATTACTGTTCCTGATCTGCGATGTGATGATTATTGTATGGTTATTGAAAAATTTGTGATGCCATGAGATAGTTATGTTATTTAGATCTGATAATTCTGATGCAATCGCTATAACGTTCTCATCTTTAATCCTCTTATTTTTATTTTTATTTCCTTCTAACAATAAAATGAAAATGGAAACTTTATTTTGATTTGCAAAACAAAATAAAAGGAAAAGTTAAAATCTTGATTTTGCAAAAAGAAAATTTTGAATCTTGTTTTGTTAAACAAAAACTAATAAAAGTTTGAATCTTGTTTTTGATAAACAAAAACAAAGGTTGAATATTGCTTTTGATTAACAACATCAAAGAAAAGTTGAATACCGATTTTATTTCACAACATAAAAGTGAACTTGAGTCTTTGTTTTGTTTCATAAAACAAAGAAAGTTAAACCTTTGTTTTTGTTTCTCAAATAAAAACAAAAAGTTGAATCTTTATTTTTATTTGCAAATTAAGAATACGAGTTTGATCTTTATCTTGATTCACAACATAAAAGAAAGTTGAATCTTTTACTATTGATTTACATAAAAAGGAAGTTGAATATTTTGACATAAAATGAAAAAGTTAAATCTTTTATTTTCACTTACAAAAAAAAAAGTTTAAGTCTTTATCTTGATTTACAAAATTAAAGTTGGATCTTTACTTTGTTTTATGATTTATAAAATAAAGATTTAATATTTTATTTGATTTACAAATAAAATAAAGATGAGGCCTTTATTTGTGATTCATCAAAGGTACACACCAAATCATATATTGTATTTGTTGACATTGAAGTCACGACGATGTATAAATTATTGAGATGGTTATACAAAAACCACTACTAGTATGTGTTGACACAAAATTCATCGTTGTGTTAATTTAGTTGTAATGACACAAAACTCTTCGTTGTGTTAATTTAGTTGTAACGACACAAAATTCATCGTTGTGTTAATTTAGTTGTAATGACACAAAATTCATCATTGTGTTAATTTAGTTGTAATGACACAAAAATTCATCGTTGTGTTAATTTGAGTATTATGACACCAAATTTCATCATCGTGTTAATTTAGTTGAAATGACATTAAATTTCATCGTCATATTATATAATTGAAATCAAATTTTGGCATTAGAAAATATAGTTATTTTAGAAATGCTGACATTAGGAAAGATGTTTACATAAGAAATAGAAAACATTGATTTCAATGTAAAAGAATAAAAAAACATTTACATTTCTTTATGTAAAATAAATAAAAGAAAACATTTACATTTCTTTATGTAAGAGAATGCAAAAAAGAAAACATTTACATTTCTTAATGTAAAAGAAAGAAAGAAAACTTTACTTTTCTATGTAAAAGAAAGAGTTTACTTTCCAATGTAAAGAAGAAAAATAGAAATAGAAACATTATTTTTCTATGTAAAGTAAAATAGAAAAAGAAAACATTATTTTTCTATGTAAAGTAAAATAGAAATAGAAACATTATTTTTCTATGTAATGCAAAATAGAAAAGGAGAAACATTATTTTTCTATGTAAAAGAAACGATTTACATTCTCAATGTAAAGGAGAATAAAAGAAAGTAGGAGAATAAAAGAAAATAGTTACATTTTCAATGTAAAGGAAAATAAAAGAAAAGAGTTCCATTTTTCTATATATATAAAATAAATAAAAAACATTTACATTTTTCAATGTAAAGAATTAAAAAGAAAGGATTTACATTTTCAATATAAAATAAAAGACATTTACATTTTATATGTAAATAAAAGAATAAGGGACATTTACATTTTTATTAAATATAAAAAAAAATATACATTGTTAAAACCATTATTTTTGTCGCATTAGAATTGGCGGACAAAAAAAGTATCATTTTTATTAAAAATAGAGAAAAAATATATACATTGTTAAAACCATTATTTTTTTCGCATTAGAATTGGCGGACAAAAAAGTATCATTTTTATTAAATATAGAGAAAAAAAAATATACAATGTTGAAACCATTGTTTTTGTCGCATTAGAGTTGGCGGACAAAAATATCAAATTTTATAAAATAAAATGATGGATTTTGAATAGTAGGAATCGCCAAAGGGTTTTTATATATATTTATATATATATAATATAAACTAAAATAAAACGAAACGCGCGCGGCAGTTCGCATATCGCCAATCGTAACTTTAAACGGTTATACCGAAAGATCCGACCGTCGGATTTTCCCAAAACTGGAACCGTTAGGACCGCTTTGGGAAGATCTTCCCGACGATATGAATTTCATCAAAATCCAACGGTTAGATTTCAAAATCTGTGTAAATCAAATTTTAGTAAAAACAGCGCCAGGGTCGCCCAATGACCTGAAACGCCGTTAAATTATAAATGAGCTATTTTAAATAAATAAAAATAGCGATAAATCGTTATAAATAAATATTAACGAGATGAAACGATTTAAAGAATAATTATGCGATGATTATTTGAAAAGGCCGAGTTTAACTCATTTCAAATAATCAAACGACGATTTAAATCGAAATAATAGAAGACGATGTTGAAGACCGACGATCTTCACGTCGAACGGGCAACGATTATTGAGACCTTGGACTGATTTGCTACCAGGAAGGGGTCGATGTAGTAGTTGGCCGGTCGTATGAGTTGATTGTCCGGATAAGCGAGGACCTCCCTGGTATCTCCGGTTTCGTTCAAACCCAGAACGGACTTGTATGGACGCGCGTCTGACTTTGGAATTCGTTTCATGTAACTAAATCAATTTTTATTAATGTATGCTTGTTTGGTGGTAGATAATTTATTCTCTGCTTAACACCCTGGTATATGTTAGTAGTTATCGATAGCATGGCGCGAATTGTCAACGTGGCACGCTAAGATGCGAATGATCAAGGTTTTGTTGAAAAGCAGGCCTTGTGGAAGATGATCAAAGCACGGCCTGTTTAGGCGTAGCTTTGAGTATAACGTAACCTCACGAGCCTCACACCCCGGTATGAGTCAAAAACGGGATACGGACCGTAGGGAGTGCACACGTTTCTTTCTAGCTAGAGTTGTGTCAGGGACCTACCAGCGCTGACATTTTACTTATGTGGATGATGGATTTTGAGGTACCTCGTGTTTTATAGGCCGTTGGTGGTCATACTATAGGTCCAAAGGGACCGGGAAACGTGTGTTCAGGCATAACCAATCCACACACATATGTGTGGACCGGCCCTACCGCTTCCAAGGGTTCACTGCGGGGAATCCTGAGGCATTTGCTAGAGTGTCTCGAATCGGAGAGGAGCTTGCCCCCAGCCTCGACTCATGATGGAAACCAATTCTCCAATACGACATTACGATTTTAGTTGTATACTTATATACGGCGGCATAATATATGGTACCTATGTCGTCTAGGATTAATACATTTATATTGAAATGATTTATGAAAACATATGCACACTAGTAGTAATACATTTGACGTATTTATCATCTTTTGACCATTATAAGGTAAAACCCTATCCTCCGGCTTGCGTTGCATTGTGTGATGGGAACTGTGTCTTATAATGGTTTCATTTTCCAAAAAGCATTGCGTTGTTTAACGATTTACTTTAATTATGCACTTGCAATCCATTGGAATAAAACTCGTTCCGCATTAGCGGCGTGATCCTTGGATTTGTCTTATTAGTTAAATTAGGTTAGAATTCTCACACCAGTCCCATGACTGACTCGTAGTTTGTTTCACTTTGCAAACTCGGGTGCCCTCTTTTCCACACGGGCAGTCGAGTAGCTTTTTGCAGATATCTATTCTTTTAGCAGGATCCTGGATCGAAGCCTAAAGCTGTGTCCAGAGCTTAGTAGTCTTCCGCTGTTTACTGTATTTTATTTAATGTATTAAATCTTTTGTAATTTATCTTCCGCTGTAATTTTATTTCAATGTACTCTGATATATTCTGTACTCTGATGTAACATTATTGTAATGTAATAAAAGTCTGCTGTTATTGTTCTGATGTATTGTATTCCCAAAGTTAAAGTATTCGAAGATTTCCAACTTTTGGGTCAGACCTGTGTGGTTTATGGTCGATTCAAAGAGCGGGAATTTCCGGGTCTTTACAGTGTACGTCAAATCTCATCCCAATACCCGTGTGGGGTTTCAAATCAACAAACATAGATTTTAATTTGTGAAGTTGGGCGATGTGTAAAATTTATCGTCCCAATTAATATCAGTCAAATCAGTGTATATAAACAAATCGTCGATTTGTTTATAAATATTCATTTTATATACACGTTAAAATTATATTTTTAACTATAAAATATTTTCCACTATATAATATTTTATTTCACTCCACATCACACAATCAAATTTCACAACACAGCAATCAAACAAACAAGTCATCCATGGTCTGTGGACGGCGGGTGTCGGGTGCTACTAAACACTGTCTGCATCCTAGTATATATTTCAACTTAAAATTAAAATAACAGTGAGGAGTTCTCACCGACTAGCTAAACCAAACGCCACGACTCTTCTTATGTAGAAATCTTCGCCATGCTCGCCTTTTGTAAATTTCATTGTCCGTAGCCACTACATATATAAAAATCACATTTTTATATTGTTGCTTTGTATATAAAAATCACATTTTTATATTGTTGCTTTGTATATAAAAATTCTATTTTTACCTTGCTAGTAATATAATAAAAATTATATTTTTATTACTCTACATGAATAAAAAAATCATATCTTATTCTTCCTATGATATAAAAATAGTATTTTCAACCTTCCTATAATATAAAAATCATATTTTTAATCTTTCTACATATATAAAAATTATATTTTTATTCTTTCTACATATATAAAAATTATATTTTTATTCTTTCTGCATATATAAAAATTATATTTTTATTTCGTATATATAAAAATCGAATTTTTATCTTCACGAAAACATGGTAAAAATCGAATCTTTACCTTCTATATATATAAATAAAAATCCGATCTTTTCAAATAGACAAAATCAAATCTTTTACACTATGTTATATATAAATCAAAAACTGCTTGAACGATGCATTTAAATTAAATTAATTTAACTTAAAACTCACTTCTTCGTGTAAAAACCAAGTCTTCGATGCTGGGGGGCCCACATCAGCGCTGACAGGGCGTAGGAGGCTCGCAGAGGGGTCGGGGGTGGTCTGGAAGGCGTCGAGGGCGTGCTGGAAGAAGAAAGGGGAAGGGGCGCGTTCGTTTGAGGAAGGGGGAGAGAGGGACGGCGGATGGGGAGAAGGAGGGTCGGAGGGTGGAGAGAGAAGGCGGAGGGGCTTGGGGAGGAGGGCGCGCCACTTGGGGGGGGGGGGCGCGACAGGGGAAGCGACGACTAGGGTTCCGCTCTTTTTTTTTGTGAAATCGAACGGGAAAGTGAAGGAGTGGGGCTGAGAGTATAGAGAGGGTGAGGTGTTTATTTATTTAATTATTTCAAAAAGGTACCTTTTTATTTTGACCTCGAAACAAGACCTACCGTCTGTCGTCCATAGCTAATTGCCCCCATTGCAAACACAATGGGATATGTATCACAGGTTGATTCGACCGTTTCGATCAGTTTTCATCAAAATCCACATATAACTCTATATATTGATTTTGAATGCGCATTTCAGTTTACCGGGGCCACATACTAACTCTAAAAGTTCCCGAAAAATTATTTCTTGCTTCGTATTGACGATACGGTTCTAACAAAACTAATTTTGTCAAATTCCGAGACCGTTTGAAAAATGGTCATTTTCTAGTCGATCGAAATTGACTGAAACTGTCAAAACGCGTTTTCCTTCACCACGCTCACATATTGATTCAGAAAATTTCGAATATTGAAACCTAGCAATAATTTGATATCCCGGATCCAACAAAAGTGGTTTCGTCGAGAACTGAGGTCGTTTGCAAAATTTCTATTTTTAAGGGCCATAATTCCATAGCGACTATTCTGAATTTTCAACTGGGCATATCTTTTTATTCCCGCTATGACATTTTGATTTTTTGGATTCGTTGGAAAGATATTCTCAATTAGATTCTAATATTTTTGGTTTCACTAAAATCCGGTTTATTTTGCACTCGGTACATCCATTTGAACTTTGAAATCGAATTTTCGAATTACCCGCCATTTTCAATTCCTTTTATAAATATAAATAAATATTTATATTCAAACAACGATCTATATAATATATACGTTCTAATTCTACTCAAAATAATTTTCTCGTCGTTATTATTTAAAAAAATTCATTTTAAATATTCAAAATTCACTAAAATTGCCAAAATAATAATTTTAAATTGGCTCGGATTTTCGGGTTATTACAGTAGATTGCAAGTAAGTTGAGCATGTATGCTCTATAGCACTCGAAAAAGGCATGCCTACGCCAAAATATAAATTTTGATTTTTTTGAATTTTTTTTTTCGGATTGTGTGGGTCAATGTATATATATTATTTGTTCCTACGGTATCGTAGATGTCACTCCGTACAAGGGAGACTCTGTCAAATTTTTCCAGAAATTTAAAGTGTTAGAATATTTTCGATATTTTTGAATTTTTTATTTAAAATAATGAATTGGTTTTTGATTTAAATTAAATTGGATTCAGAAAAAATAATGGGTTTATAACATCTTTCCTAACTTTGAAATTTTGGGAACAAAGTTCTTTTAAGGAGGGAAGAATGTAACATCCTGTATTTTTTGTAGCCAAATATTTAATTTATTGTATTATTTTAAATATTATATTTGGGATATTAATGGACTTTTAATATTTAATTTGTTTATTAAAACGAAGTTTTAACGTTAAAATTTTATTTAATTTAAAACGAGCTCGAAATGGTGCTGTAGTTCGTAATATTGAGTTTTGAACTTTAATTGGATATACATAATCCGATATAAGTCGAAATTCTGTGAAATAAGAAACATTTAAATCTTGTTGATTATAATTTTCCAATGAAAAGAAAAATCCAAATTTCATGTTATGGATTGTTAGTTATGTCCAAATCAAATTTTCAAATAGTCGCTATGGTAATCGTTAATAAACGATAACATTTATTTAATAATTTAATAAGGATTTTAGTATAATTTGGATATCGTTTAACTCGGAATGTTGATATTGAGTTGTATAATCCATATTCGTTTATATTTGGAGCTATATGATATTTCGATTTGGATATTTATGATAAAAATAATTTATAGGAAATTAGGTTTAAGGAAGAACATCTCGTGTTTTTTAGTCTGAAGAACGCACACTTTATTTCTTGTCAGGAAGGACGCACCGCAATTTGCTCCAGCCAAATCAATCGTCTCCATCAACGCTTTCGCAACCACCATTCCCTTCGTAGCTACCGCTCCAAGCCACCGCCGCCTCAACCCTATATGCCGCCTTACAAGCCGTCACTGCCCCAAACCTAACAATCGCCGCCCTAAGCCAGCATGGTTGTCGCCACTCCTGTTCAACCAAACCCTTGCCCTGCCTTTCTAGCCACTGTCGTCCAAGCTTCAGTTGTCATCACCGTTCATTCCAACCCTAGCCGCCACCGTTCAAGTTGATGATGCTAATCTGTTGTTGTATTTGAAAATAATAATAATGCTATATTCAACAATCATTTAGCATATTTAAACGTTCTAGTTCATTTTAAACAATACAATGCTAAATTCAACTATCATTTATTATATTCTATACATGCTAGTTCATTTTACTAATAAATGTTATATTCAAACATTATTTTGCAAACTCTACATGTGTCAACTCACTTCAAAAATACAAATAATAAATTCAACTATCATTTATTATATTTTATACATGGCAGCTCACTTTAAAATACAATGATATATTTAACTATCATGCAACATATTCTACAAATGTTATTTCAATTTAGAAAATATAATGCTAAATTCAACTATCATTTATTAAGACATGTTATTTCATTTTTTTTAAAGTAATGCTATATTCAACCATTATTTAGCTTACTATACATGATGCTCTATTCAATTTTATAATATCATGCTATATACATGCTAGTTCTTTTTTTAATATAGTCATATTCAACCATTATAATGCTACTTCACTATAAAAGATGCGATGCTAAATTCAACTATCATTCATCAAATTATAAAAAAACATACAAAATTCAACTATCATTTGGTATACTTAACATATAGAGAGTACTTTAAAAATATGATGATCTATTCAGCTATCATTTATCATATTTTTTACATACTTGTTTATTTTCAAAAGGCGATGCTACTTTAAACTACCATTTAATATATGTTAGACCAAATTATGGCTCTAACACCCAAATTGTCTAGGATTGTAGAGTATAATAACTAGAAATAAAAGAAAATGCAACAAATACACCAAATTTATAGTGGTTCGGCATTAACGAGCCTACGTCCACTTTATATGATTTCGATTATATGTTTGAATGCAAGTATAATCAATGATCTTTCCCAATCTCACTTCTACAATGATGATTTACTCAGTGATTTCGAGATAATACTGATAAGAAATAATGGAGAAGCAGTAATGGTGGAAACAATACTCAGAATTGCCAAAAAGATCCTGAAAAGGTCAAGTATGGAGTATTTATAGGTGACATCTGCAGGCGGTTCGTGAGGACACGTGGCACGGATCTCGGGGATCTTGGGCTGGTTCGTGGCTTGATGGAGAAATGGTCAATATGACAGTTATGGACAGGTGTCATCAGATCCTGAACTTGCGGGTCGTGGAGGACTAGGTCATAGTCACCATCTTCTTAGCTTGTGGTCGGGTCATAATAGCCATTCACGAGAGGGTCGTGGTGCATTTCCAACGAACGGGGTCAACCCTGATATATCACCAGCGGACGGGGAGAGCAGACCACAAGCCAATGAGGAAAGAAGCTCACGAATCGGATTTGTTCATGTATGATCATCCTAGTTCACCAAATATGAGTCTTCACGCTCTGGGTGGACTGGTTCAGAAAACTAGCCAACATTTTGCCCCCTCGGAGAATGTTTTATCGAAGATGGAACATGCTTCGAAATTGTTGAACTATCCTTTCATGAAACGATGCAAGTCAACATTCATACTTGTTTGCAGCGTTGCATTACTTCCAAGGATCACCTTCCCTGACGAGTATAAATATATTGTCGGGTTTCCAATTATTTCTCTATTCATTGGTTAATTTCCATCTTTTCGATTCCGAAGCATATTGCGATTAACTTGTCAGGTGAGCTTCACATTTCGTAAGTATTTTAAAGAAATTGATCACTCCTGTATGCAAGAAGTTCCAGCTTCTCGATTTAATAATCATTCCAAAGTCCCGGTCGTTAAAACACACCATGGTCTGTGCTACTGAGCATGCGTCGCGAATCGATGGATGAGCAGGCCATAACGCAAACCACGGTGGGCTTATCGAGAGCTCGTGGCCCATCTAAATTGGCTGACCCCAATAAGATAAAACCGGGGAGACCAAAAGCCTTCGGATTAGCTATATAAATCGACCCCTTCTCCTTTCTTTCCCTTCCTTCTCTCTTCTTTTGTTGTTGCGACTTTCTTTATTTCCAGTGCTAAACCCTAGCTCGCGGCTTTTCCCAAATCCACAAAACTCCAAGAATGTCCACTCAATTTAAAAAGGTAATTACGATAATGATTCCAATTTCAATTTGTTGGATGCCAATTCAAACGTTAGGTTCTTCCTTCGCCTTCCTTTGGTTTCCATGGGTTTTCTCCTCGCCGTTGATCTCGAGATCTTTGCTAGTGTTGCTGATGATGGCGGTGGAGCTCGTGGAGTTGGAATCTGAAAGAGGTGGCATGTTGGGCTAATGGGGAATCGAAGAAGAAGGGTGAAAGAGCTTGTGAACACAGCTACTATTGGGGTCAGCTCGTGGTAGTAGCCGGAGAAGGGTGGAATTCCGGATCGTGGAGAGGAGCTTGGAATCGGGTTTGCAAAGAGGGACATGGTATCGGGTTGTAATAAGGAGAAGGAAAGTGGCTCATGAAAAAGGGACGGAGTATCAGTTTGTGGATGAAAGTGGGTGTATTGGTTCGCGGTAGCATGTCACAAACCTATATGGTGTATAAATGGGTGCCTTGCCACGAGTCCTATGCAATCACGAGTCAGAATTCTTTCTGTGAGTTATCCTTTGTCACGAACCGTTACCCGGGCAAGGCAGTGCCTGTCTCAATCCTCGCTATGAGCTAATGGCCGAGACGAGTTAGGGCCTTATCATGGATCAAAGCATGCACCCTGAGTTTAACCCTTATCATGAACCGACGCGCATTCCACAAGCTCAGCCCATATCACGAGCTAATTTTCATTCCATTACTATACTTGACTAAGTGACCATAGTCAATTGGACACGTAAATATACATTTCAACTGGGAATCCATCATAACTCGAATAATTCAATGGACAGTTAGGTTTAGAGCCTTCAAGATGAATTTCCCGATCTGGATAATAGCATAACTCAACGACATACAATAACTAATCTTATGTTCATTTACTTAACTTCATGCTTTTCTTTTTAGCAATGCATACACTTACACGCACTAGCACTTGCACGCATGGGGTATACAGGTAATTTTATTTTAATCTCTCTTGTTTACTCGCTGTAACACCCCACCTCCATTAAGGTCACTCACAAAGGGAATGCTTTAACTTCAATGGAGCATTTTAGGTAAACAAACACAGAATATCACAAGACAGATATAATTTTTTTGTAGCGGAAATAAACAGCTTTATTAAATCACCAAAATACTTTGTTACATAATACCATGAGTCATAAAACACTTACAACAAAACACTTCTGTCTTATATTATCAGAGTACATAGGTATTTAAAAGAAAAACACCATTCCCCATATTAAATAGCAAGCCATATACGAGACTGAGACTCGAGCCATACTTCAGAAGTAGCTCCTAGAAGATGATATCCAAATTCTGACTAAACCTGGGTGTTTCCTCCCTAAGAACCTGGAGGGGGGGGGGGGGGGAACGGAAGAAAAGAGGCGAAACAAACTAGGTCAGACATACGTCTGGTGAGTTCAGTAACTTTTAGCCAGTAAATAAATAAAGGTAAACATGGTAGGCATACAAAGTGGATAAGAGGATTCACGGTACAGATGGCAGGTATGACAGGACAAATAAGGTAAGATGTATGCATGCTTCACTACAAACTACTCTGCACTATTACTAGTAAAATCAAGATAGGATGATCCCTTCCACTAACCATAATAACGATAATGATGGTGGTAGTTTCGTGTACTCCTAGCCGCTGTCATAGGTGCCGCCTGCTCCTATCTCAACTAGTCGTACCCACTACCCTCCTACTATAAATTGGTAGACTTAGGGCATACGTCCGGATATACCCTAACCACTACCCTAATCGATCGGCTCCCTACTCTGTAGATACCATGTGCTGGTCCCACAACTAGGGGTATCACTTCCCTAAAGTGGCAACCCAAGGTGTGCACAGCTATACCTACTGGTGTCACGGTCGTCTTGTCCCACTCTGCCCGGCCCATGCACACACATGTCCCTGGTCGGTTTGCGCCGCCCACACCATCCATCTCGTTTTGGATCTCTTACAATAAATCAGTAAGTGTGCCCCTTCCCCGCCTAGTACGGAGTTCTTTACTTTGATACCCCTCCGAGTTACTGACTGAAATGGGTCCCATACAACATGATACAAGCTCTCCCCTATGTCTTGTATCCCACTAGGTTTTCTACTGACTATATATACCCTAAGGTGTCTTTAATTACATAGCCCTCAATCGGTTATGCGTACCTGTAGGTGTCTTTAATACATAACCCTTAATCTACCTATCGGTTATGCTTACCTATAGGTTTCTTTAATACATAACTCTATCTATTCCCATTAGTTATGTGTAGCCTTAAGGGTGTCTTTAATACATAACTTTACTATTTTCCCCCGGTTATGAATACCATTAGGTGTCTTTAATTACTTAACCCTTTTCATCCGGTTAAGTTTGTGGTCCTATATATATTAATATTACCCACCTACCCTTCAGTTGTACTTAACCCTCCCACTGATTTAATCCTATTTATTTAATGGTTATGTTTGTGGGCCTATATATATTAATATTACCCATCTACCCATCAGTTGTACTTAACCCACCCACAATCCAACTCATTTTACTTAACCTTAACTTATGTCTATCATCATACAGTCCACATGTATTAAGTTAGGTTAAGTAGTCTTTTCTTATTACCATGTCCAATTATGGTTATATTGGGCTAGACCTCCCACATTAGGCCTACAATATGTGGATGCTGGATATGCCGGTCGGGTCCGGGCAATCTTATTCCACAGTTGGGTCTAACCTCGTGTCTTAGCCCGAGTCGTATTCATACACTTAGACCTCTCACATTATGTTCAACATTAATGGCTGCTGGATATGCCGGTCGGGTCCGGGCAGACTTCCACCACTAATGTAACCTAACCTCGTGTCATAAGTGTTAATTAAATTTTCAGACTTTAATTGCTTAAACATTCCTCTTTTGATTATTTAAGTTAATTAATTAATCCTTTCCTTTTTATAGGTGTCAATACCTATTTTATTAACAATCTGAATTTCCTATCCATAAATGGTCATATTCAAATTATACCCTTTTTTTACTCAACTTTACCTATGTCGTAATAGGTAATTATTTATACGTTTCCCTACTAGAATTTTGTGTCCAATTTACATAATCACTTTGTAAATTATGCCTAGTACAAATTGCCCTTTTTCCCCGTTTCTTAACTAGCGTAATCGCGTGCATTTTGGCGTCTTCGACGCTACAATGTAGCCTCGCCATAATAATAAAATAAAGGGAATGACAAGGTGATTGTTTCAGTACAATTTTTGGCATAAGCATGACAACTAGGGAAAATGACATGATAACTTTGCATATAACTATGATTCACCACATAATTAACAACTTGCATAGATTCATGATTTTGCAACATAACAACTTGCATAGGTTCATGATTTTCAACATAACAACTTGCATAGGTTCATGAGTTAACAAAATAATTAACAACTCACATACGTTCATGATTCACAACATAACAACTTGCATAGGTGACTTGCATAGATTAACGATTCACCACATAACAACTTGCATAGGTGACTTGCATAGGTTCATGATTTACAACATAACAACTTGCATAACATGACAACTTGCACAGGTTTATGAATAATAACTTGCATAGGTTCATGAGTTCTCAATCATAATAACTTGCATAAGTGACTTGCATGATCTCATAACAACTTGCATAGGTTCATGAATTCGCAACATAATAACTTGCATAGGTTTGTGAATTTCACTTGCATAATTTCATGATTCACCACAATAATAAACTTGTATAATTTCATGATCCACAACAACAATAAACTTGTATGATTTCATGATCCACAACAACAATAAACTTGCATAACTACAAACAACATATACCCAAATCATAGTCTACCACATTTCACTTTTATCTATTTAAACCTAAAAGTGACTAGAACTAACAGAAAAAGGGGTCTTGAGTTCTGGGATTTGAATTTTGTAATTGATTAGCGTTCCCTTGTTGTAGACAATTTCGTTGTTGAGATTGGACTTTGATTTGATTTGAAGTGTTGTTTTCAATTTGCTTCTAGTTGGTGGCGGCTACTCTAGGGTTTGGAGTGACAACATGACGACCAATGATCTAATTTTGATTTGATTTTAGGGTTTGAGTCTATCCATGTTTATATAGAATAATTAGATTGATATAGGCCATCCGATCAACCTAGAACTAACCACAACCATTCAGTCCAGATCAGAACTATCCAGAAACCCTAATGACTCAGCAACTAGTCAGAAATGACTCAGCACTGACTCACTGTTCGAATCAGAGCCTCAGAAATCTGTGTAGGTTTTCTTCCCAACATGGGCGCACTTTCCAAGTGCGCCAGTGCAACTTTGCATGGGCTCACTTCCCAAGTGCGCCAGTGCAATTTTGTTATGGCACACTTCCCAAGTGCGCCAGTGCATTCTGGCCTGTTTCTGGTTTTTCTGCCTAACTTTGTTCGTCCATATCTCCATCATACGGTGCCCATTTTACGCAAACTCGGACTCTATCTCAAGCAGAATTCCGAGACGAACGCAATGACACACCCCGTTTCCCTTAATTCCACATTTGAATTTAAGTATTCTTAAATTTAGTTAATTTGATTATTCAAAAATTTGGGGTGTTACATTCTCCCCTACTTAAAGGATTTCGTCCTCGAAATCTTCAAGTTAAGAAAAATGTGTCCTACCATCCAATCACCCATCATCCACAGGCATCCATTGTCCTTAGAAAACTTCTAATGTTGTATGAACATATGCAAAAGTGTGTGTATATGTTCCTTATCTAATGCAAAGATTAGGCGGTCCACTGATTCAATTGACCTCCTTAATGCGAATTATGTCAGTGCCATGAGTCCAACATGTATGCAATTTCCTATTTGATATATATTATCTCTTCATTTGTGCACAACATTCATCAAAATGCAGCATCCATATGATAACACAACCATTATACATCCATTACCCTAAATATGCACACATTTTTATATGCAATATGAAAGTGATTTGAGCCGATCTAGTGCCTAATTTGTGTGTAAATGCATCCACGAGCAACCACTAGCAAACACTTCCATCCACTTGCAACCATCAAACATAACATGTCTCAAACACAAGTTTACATCCATGGATTTCCTGTCTAAAGGTCGAAGATTCGATTGATGGGATACAAACAAATGATATAACTAAAACAAAAGCTCTATTTCCATTTGACATCGGTTAAGAGAATAATTCCCTAAGTTTCAGCCCCGAAGACCAAAATCAACATCAGACTGACACTCAGAGAATTACCCCCATTAAACAATGTCAAAACTGGAAATCTACTTCATGCTTTGAGTAGAAACCCCTATCCTTTAGAAATATTCAGATATTTATAGACTACTGGTACAGATCAGATTACAAAATGATTCTCAAAAAGCTAAGCATAACAGACCCTTGCGGATCACAAGAAACATTGGGGGTCTTCCCATGACAAATTAGAAACTTAACGACCCTCCTCTCAAAATCTAGAACGACCCTCTACAAAGAAAGCTTTTCCATTTAGAACCAACCCATAGCCCATAAACTTGAGCACACAAATGTCACATTCAAATTTTTGGCGCCTAACACAGAAAATTTCAACCCCTTACAAATCACCAATAATTGAGCCGAACCGCCAAAGGGGTTTGAAACAACTACGGGATCAGAAACAATACTAGTATTAAAGTGCAGAATGTCAATGCCAGAATCCAAAAGAGTCTTAACTTCATAATCAGTTAAGGAAATTAAACCTTTTACCTAATTTTTTCCTATCTCTATCCATCTACCACGAGAGCATCCACCTACCCTTTAGAAGATTCTACCCTTTGCCCTTGCCTTCTTGGGCAATCCTAGATCAGATGTCCTGTCTCATGGCACCGAAAACAACCAACCTTCTTACATGTTAACAAGTCTTTCTCTGAAGTTTCCCCCATCGCACGGAAAACCCTACGAAGCCTGAAAGAGGATTAGCCGTAGATGGAATAACTATGACTACAGATAGAAGCTAGGCACTTCTTTGCCCTTCGACAGATGCCATAGTCTCATCATACCTACGGGACCATGTCGCGATGAGGTTACCTCCCAGAAAGCCAAGAGCCCCGGAGACTCAGAAAAGAAGGAAAACAAGGATTAAACAGAAAATCAGAAGAAAGACATATGGCTTTAGGGACTATGTTTTTAAAAATAACTTTCCTTTTAAATCCTTTTTGAAAATAGTTTTCAAAACTTTTATCTAATCTGGTAACCTTAAACTCTGATACCAAGTGTAACATACTACCTCCATGAAGGTCACTCATAAAGGGAATGCCTTAACTTCAGTGGAGTGTTTTAGGTAAACAGACACAGAATATCATAAGACATATATAAAATTTTTGCAGGGGAAATAAACAGCTTTATTAAATCACCAAAATACTTTGTTACATAATACCATGAGTCATAAAACACTTACAACAAAACACTTCTGTCTTATATTATCAAAGTACATAGGTATTTAAAAGAAAAACACCATTCCCCATATTAAAGACCAAGCCATATACAAGACTGAGACTCAAGCCATACTTCAGAAGTAGCTCCTAGAAGATGATATCCAAATTCTGACTAAACATGGGTGTTTCCTCCCTGAGAACCTGGGGGGTAGGGAAACGGAAGAAAAGAGGCGAAACAAACTAGGTCAGACATACGTCTGTTGAGTCCAGTAACTTTTAGCCAGTAAATAATTAAAGGTAAACATGATAGGCATACAAAGTGGATAAGAGGATTCACGGTACAGATGGCAGGTATGACAGGACAAATAAGGTAGGATATATGCATGCTTCACTACAAACTACTCTGCACTATTATTAGTAATATAAAGATAGGATGATCCCTTCCGCTAACCATAATAACGATAATGATGGTGGTAGTTTCGTGTACTCCTATCCGCTGTCATAGGTGCCGCCTGCTCCTATCTCAACTAGTCGTACCCACTACCCTCCTGCTACAAATTGGTAGACTTAGAGCATACGTCCGGGTATACCCTAACCACTACCCTAATCGCTCGGCTCCCTACTCTGTAGATACCCTGTGCTGGTCCCACAACTAGGTGTATCACTTCCCTAAAGTGGCAACCCAACGTGTTCACAGTTATACCTACTGGTGTCACGGTCGTCTTGTCCCCCTCTGCCCGGCCCATGCATGCACATGTCCCCGGTCGGTTTGCACCACCCACACCATCCGTCTTGTTTTGGATCTCTTACAATCAATCAGTAAGCGTGCCCCTTCCCCGCCTAGTACGGAGTTCTTTACTTTGATACCCCTCCGGGTTACTGACTGAAATGTGTCCCACACAACATGATACAAGCTCTCCACTATGTCTTGTATCCCCACTAGGTTTTCTACTGACTATGTATACCCTAACGTGTCTTTAATTACATAGCCCACAATCAGTTATGCGTACCTATAGGTTTCTTTAATACATAACCCTTAATCTGCCTATCGGTTATGCTTACTGTTAGCCTGCTTTGTGACCAGGCTACCCAAAGCCAGGGACTTGAGTATGAACTTACATTGATTGGCGATCACTTGGATGGAGTGATAGAAAGATGGAAAATTTGAATTATTCATGCAAATGTCATCGGATCGGATCCCTCATTCGGATCGGATCGGATCCCACCATTTGGATCGGATCGGATCCCCCATTCGGATCGGATCGGATCCCTCCTTTCGGATCGGATCGGATCCCCCTCCCCGGATCGGATCGGATCCCCCATTCGGATCGGATCGGATCCCTCCTTTCGGATCGGATCGGATCCCCCTCCCCGGATCGGATCGGAGTACCCTCTACCCGAACCGCCTGAAGTATTCTGCACAAAAGTGCGTGCAAGCATTCTGCTCGAACAACTGGTTCGGTTCGGATCCGATCCGAACCGACTGGACCTGCTTCTGCACACAGAGTTTGACCTCTTCTTTTGGCATAATCGACTCCTACAATTGCGGATCGGACTCCACTTGGCAAAGCATGACCTGGTAACCACTTTTCCACGTTCTCCACTACTTCTGAGATCTCCTCTGGTCACGCCACGTGGCCCATCCGAACCGGAAGCGCCCAGAGCTTATCTACAGCTATAAATACACCACAACATGGCCATTTGAAGGGACTTTTGGCATTTCATTCATTCATGGTAGCCATGGCCGAATTCCCCCACCAATAACCACCTTCTTCTCCAATGAAAATCAATGAAAATCAATGAATTCGGAGAGAATTATTCATTGTATTTGAGCGATTGAGTGATTGAATTTCTTGTAATTGTAATCCATGAATGAAATGAGAAACTATGAAGTGGATGTAGGCTTGTTAACGCCGAACCACTATAAAAATCCTGTTGTCTTGCTTTTCTCTTACTTTATCAGTTATTTCTTCATATCCTAAGCTCTAAATACGATAATTTGGGTGTTAGAACCATTTTTTTGGTCTAACACTTACCTATAGGTGTCATTAATACATAACTCTATCTATTCCCATTAGTTATGCATACCCCTAAGGGTGTCTTTAATACATAACTTTACCGTTTTTCCCCGGTTATGTATACCATTAGTTGTCTTTAATTACATAACCCTTTTTATCCGGTTAAGTTTGTGGGCCTATATATATTAATATTAACCACCTACCCTTCAGTTGTACTTAACCCTCCCACTGATTTAATCCTATTTATTTAATGGTTAAGTTTATGGGCCTATATATATTAATATTACCCACCTACCCATCAGTTGTACTTAACCCACCCATAATCCAACTCATTTAACTTAACCCTAACTTATGTCTATCATCATACAGTCCACATGTATTAAGTTAGGTTAAGTAGTCTTTTCTTATTACCATGTCCAATTATGGTTATATTGGGCTAGACCTCCCACATTAGGCCTACAACATGTGGATGCTGGATATGCCAGTCGGGTCCAGGCAGTCTTATTCCATAGTTGGGTCTAACCTCGTGTCTTAGCCCGAGTCTTATTCACACACTTAGACCTCTCACATTAGGTTAAACATTAGTGGCCGCTGGATATGTCGGTCGGGTCCGGGCAGACTTCCGCCACTAATGTAACCTAACCTCGTGTCATAAGTGTTAATTAAATTTTCAGACTTTAATTGCTTAAACAATCCTCTTTTGATTAATTAAGTTAATTAGTTAATCCTTTCCTTTTTATAGGTGTCAATACCTATTTTATTAACAATTTGAATTTCCTATCCATAAATGGTCACACTCAAATTATACATTTTTTTTTACTCAACTTTACCTATGTCATAATAGGTAATTATTTATATGTTTCCCTAGTAGAATTATGTGTCCAATTTACATAATCACTTTGTAAATTATGCCTATTACAAGTTCACCTTTTTCCCCGTTTCTTACCTAGCGTAATCGCATGCATTTTGGCGTTATCGAGGCTACAACGTAGCCTCGCCATAATAATAAAATAAAGGGAATGACAAGATGATTGTTTCAGTACAATTTTTGGCATAAGCATGACAACTAGGGAAAACGACATGATAACTTCGCATATAATTATGATTCACCACATAATTAACAACTGGCATAGATTCATGATTTTGAAACATAACAACTTGCATAGGTTCATGAATTAACAACATAATTAACAACTCACATAGGTTCATGATTCACAACATAACAACTTGCATAGGTGACTTGCATAGATTCATGATTCACCACATAACAACTTGCATAGTTGACTTGCATAGGTTCATGATTCACAACATAACAACTTGCATAACATAACAACTTGCACAGGTTTATGAATAATAACTTGCATACGTTCATGAGTTATCAATCATAATAACTTGCATAAGTGACTTGCATGATCTCATAACAACTTGCATAGATTTATGAATTCGCAACATAATAACTTGCATAGTAGCATGCATAGGTTTATGAATTTCACTTGCATAATTTCATAATTCACCACAAAAATAAACTTGTATAATTTCGTGATCCACAACAACAATAAACTTGTATAATTTCATGATCCACAACAACAATAAACTTGCATAACTACAAACAACTTATACCCAAATCATAGTCTACCACAATTCACTTTTACCTATTTAAACCTAAAAGTGACTAGAACTCACAGAAAAAGGGGTCTTGAGTTCTGGGATCTGAATTCTGTAATTGATTAGCGTTCCCTTGTTGTAGACAATTTCGTTGTTGAGATTAGACTTTGATTTGAAGTGTTGTCTTTAAGTTGCTTCTAGCTGATGGCGGCTACTCTAGGGTTTGGAGTGACAACATGACGGCCATTGATCTAATTTTGATTTGATTTTAGGGTTTGAGTCTACCCATGTTTATATAGAATAATTAGATTGATATAGGCCATCCGATCAACCTAGAACTAACCATAACCATTCAGTCCAGATCAGAACTATCCAGAAGCCCTAATGACTCAGCAACTAGTCAGAAATGACTCAGCACTGACTCACTGTTCAAATCAGAGCCTCAGAAATATGTGTAGGTTTTCTGCCCGACATGGGCACACTTCCCATGTGCGCCAGTGCAACTTTGCATGGGCGCACTTCCCAAGTGCGCCAATACAGTTTTGTTCTGGCGCACTTACCAAGTGCGCCAGTGCATTCTGGCCTGTTTCTGGTTTTTCTGCCTAACTTCGTTCGTCCATATCTCCATCATATGGTGCCCGTTTTACGCAAACTCAGACTTTATCTCAAGCAGAATTCCGAGACGAATGCAATGGCGCAACTCGTTTCCCTTAGTTCCACATTTGAATTTAAGTATTCTTAAATTTATTTAATTTGATTATTCAAAAATTTGGGGTGTTACACTCGCCAACACAGCAAACATGTCTGGTAGACTCTCAGCGAGAATATCAGAGAAAAATGCAGATCCGGAGTTGTTAAATTATCACAATCCTGACGTACTCCCGTCAGATTCAGATTGGAGCAATTCTGATCCCGAATATGAAACAGACCTTGATACAGAATCAACTTCTTCTGGGAGCACATCACTTGAGAAAGAGGACGATGATCGAGCTTTTGATGAAATCAGGGGTGCTAAAGAAGTAGAGAAAGAGAAATTGATTGACTCCATATCTTCCAAATTGGATGATATAAAGTTAAAGAAAATTTGCTTGAGACATGGGATTCCCTGGTTCGATGTGAAAACTCCAGAGGATAAAGACAGACCCTTTCCGCTCCAGAGGGGTACGTGGCTATTAGTAGAGTCATGTGCTATTCCTCCATTTCCTCCCATCGTCGTTGATCTTCGAAGACGACTAAGCATTGCCCCCATGCAAATCCATCCCAATGCTTATGCTGCTCTATACACTTTGTACATTGCATATGCAGAAATTCTAGAGACCATGCTCTCTTTCAAAGATTTAGACTTCTACTACTATTTCAAGCATCATTCGACAAGGACTCCGAACTTTATTTTCTTTGAATCAATTCCAGGTAAAAAGGTCTTATCAGATGGACATAGTTATTTAGGGGATGCCAAATCCAATTAGTTCTACATAAAACATCAAGCTGGATGTGCGAGAAAGTGGCTGCAGTCAAGTAGGTTCCAAAATCTTCATTGTATATTCCAATTGTATGATTGAAGTGCTAACATTTTTTTTCTCTGCACAACTCATAATTTTCAAAAGACGGAGGGTTCAGTATACTAAGATTGGTTGTCCCATATTTTAAAAAGCAAGTCTGACTTCTGCAAGATCAAGCAATGTGTAACCGATGAAAATCCCCACAAACATCACCTTTCGGACATACGACTCAGGCTAGGTGCGGGTGGAGAGCCTTACAAATACGTCCCCTCTACTCAGACAGCTGGGGAATCTAGTAGCATGCCCCCGGCCGAGGGAGGAGCGACCAAAGAAACTGTGACAACCCTAATTTCTACAAACTGGATTTTTTTTCAAAATTCCGATCTATCGAGATGCAGATTGGTTTGCTCTAGTATCCTGCAGAAAAGATAGAGTCAAAACATGCCAGAGCTAAGAAAAATATCTCACAGCGGAAAGGATAAAATATAGTATAATCAAAACATAGCCTTACCGTATTATTAATACTGCCTAACCAATATCCAAAGCTATCACGTCTCTGCCACAATCTAACCTGCGAGTTGTTATGAGGAGGGGGTAAGAACACAAGTTCTGGTGACTGGTTTTAAACTATACCCTTTGGATAATCTTACATATACCGTTCAATCATATTTTCTTATTTATTAGGTTATTTGGGTTAACATCACTCAAGGCTTACACACAAGTCATACCCATTTACTCCCCAATAGATTAACCTAATATAGTGCATATATAGCTACCCCCAACTAAGGCACACCCCATGGTACCCTACTCGCACGGTCTCCACCATATCATCGCATGAATATAGCAGTCCCTAATCCTACGTCCGAATGTCGTACGGATTTCTGTATATATGTCAATTCTGCATCTGCAAAGAACCACTACTTCTATATTATGTAAGCGTTCGGACTGCCATCTTTGAACCATTCAATCGAATTAGGTTCCATCCTCGAATAATTCCCTCTAGTCTTATAAATACACCACCCAGCGCGACATGAGTGAACCTAGACTTTCCCACGTACGTATCGTCAATCGTTTTCGATGTCTATTGCACATGTTCTCTATATGTGCGCCCGAGTCCCGTGGCAGGGCTAATCAAGAAACACGGAACTCAGTCGGGAGCTTTCAGATATCTGCCGATTGCAGATGCTAAGGTCTGCTTTTACAATGGCTATGGTCCCACTAGACCCCTCCCTCAACTAATGAAAGTCAACCAAGAATACCAAGAATGAGAACTTAACCACGACCCCCTATGCCCTTCAAACCTGTTGGCCAACCTCACCCATAACTAGATAGTAAAGTATATGGTCTTTTGGAGTTCTCCACTTTTCCGCTTTACGTACTGACTGAAGATGGTAGGTAGATAACGAGTTGTTATCACAGGGCACTAACTGGTCTCGCCGAATCACGCTGGTCCATCTTAGTCTTTTGATTGCCCCTTTATTATTGCAATCAAGGCATACTCATTATTTCACCTACGCAGACCTAACCTCTATGAGTACAGGCGGATCATCTGCCACTAACAGAGGAATACCAATGTGAGAACCCGTAACTTTCCCGATGAGGAAAGAGCGGATACTTTGAGAACAACACACAAAATAACGCAGACAGAAGAACATTTCATTGTATATTACAACAATTCCATCAGATTACAAGAATATACAGAGTACGAAAAAATATTACACAGAAAATATCAGAGATTTAAATTACATTTAAATACATCACTGCAGCGGAAAATAATACAAAACACAAATGAAGGAGATATACGGATACAAAGCTTTACGAATATCATTCCAGCTGTAAACCAGGATCCTATGAATATAAATCCGCAAAACCAAAACTACTAGCTACCCGTGTCAAAAAGAAGGGCACCCATAGTATAGGTTAAAACAATAAACTCCAGGTCAGTCATGTGACTGGTGTGAGAACTAAAACAGTTATTTAAAACTTTACTTTAAATCAGATATATCAAGGGACCACGCCGTATAACACAGAACGAGTTTCCTCCCAAGAATACCAGTGCATATGACAAAACAGCGCAATGTTTTTTTTGGAAAAATGAAGCTATTATAAGACCCAGGTCCTATCACACAATGCAACGCAAGCCGGGGGATAGGGTTTTCCCTTATAATTGCCAAACATGCTTAGTACGTTTAAAACAAATCATTTGATACTATTATAAGTGCATAGTGTATAAAACAACTTCAAATCATAAGTATCAATCATAGATGGCATGGGTACCATATATCATGTGGCCATACAAGTTCTACAATCAAAACCAAAAAATCACGTATTTGGAAATTGGATTTCCATCTGTGAACCAAGGCAAAAGATAGTCCTCTACCGATTCGAGACTGTCTAGCCCGAGTCTCAGGTCAGAGCTCGAGTGACCTTTGGATCGTCAGGGCCGGTCCACCGATGTGTATTAAAATCTCTGAACACTGCATTTCCCTGCCCTTTGGGGTGTAAATGAGCCAACGAATGACTCCATCGGCTTCACATAGTCACCGATATATCCGAGGCGCCTCGCAACAGCAACAACCACATAAGTCAAACTCATTAGGGCGTGTAAAACCACTGACGCCACTTCTAGCTAGAAAGAAATGCATGTCCTCCCTGAGATCCTCTCCCGTTTCTGGTTCACAACCGGGGTGTGAGGCTCGCGAATCAACGCTACACAAAGCTATGCCACACATGCCATGCTTTGATCATCAACCACAAGACTTTGCTTTTCAATAGAAGCCCTGATAAATTGCCACTTAAACATGCCACATAGGCAATTCACTCCATGCGTTTGACATCCATCAATATATAACCCCTGAGCTCGTACGTCTCAGAGAAGGGCGTTAAGCAAGAGAATAAATTCTCTGCCGCCAAACATATATTTAATAGAAATCAATCCCACAGAATAAAATCCAATGTCAGACACACAGTCCATTTACAAGTTCGTTCTGGGTCTGAACGAAACCGGAGGCACCTAGTACCTCGCATATCCATCGATCTCCAAGTACGTCTGGACGACCACTAACTGATTCCCTCCTCTTAGGTGTACGACCCAATCAAGATCATTAGTAATCACCCAAACGACGTGAAGTCCTCCGGTCTTCGACCACTATCTTCATCTTCGACTTATCATCGTATCAATTATTCAGAATGGGATAAACCCGGTCTTTCCGAATAACTCGCGTATATAATAAACAGTTGTTACACAAACACAACATACGCCTCATTCCAATTCATCAGTCGCTAACCATAAATTAGTAAGGGAACAATTCCCCAAATATTAACCCCGAAGGCCGAAACCAACATCAGATCAATACATAGGAAACCATTCTTTTTAACTAATCTTCAGTTAGTTTCTAAATTTCATATTCTTAGGGAAAGGTTCCCATTAATTTTATCAAAGATAAATTCCTTTAAATTTATTCTTTAATCTTCCTTTGAATATCACTTCAAACTAGTCGGGATTAACGAACCACACCAAAGTAATTATTTATTTTATTTCCCAATCCCAACCTATTTATCCCATGAAGTAAAACTGGTCATACTTCATATCTAACACCACGGTGTTATCGGTAAATTCAATTACCATCTCACGTTCAAATCTAATTAAAGATTTAACTATCGCCTGGAGCAAAACTGGTGATACTCCATTCTCGATCATTTCAATCTAATTAAAGATTCATTAAAACTCCACTTAGTTTTAATCTTTAACTGGGTTAAAGAATCAATGTCATTTAAAACACGGTTCACGATAAACCCAAAATCACATTCTGTTCTATCAGCCTTTAACCGTAAAATATCAAGCGAGCAATTCCCTAAGTATTAACCCCGAAGGCCGAAACCAACATCAGATCAATACCCAAGAAACCATTCAACTTAACTAATCTCCAGTTAGTTTCTTATTTTCTTAACTCCGTTGGGTCTAAGAACAGTATTATTGAAGATACCGTTCACGACAACCCAAAATCACATTCCATTAATTATCGGGTTAAAGAACAAGTGTTATTTAAAACACCATTCACGATAAACCCAAAAATCAATCCCAATTCAATTCCAATTAAATATTATTTAATTGGCACACTTCGTTAAATCTAAATAAAAAGATTTATTCTCTTTCTCAACTGGGCTTAAGAACAGTGTTAATGAAGACACCGTTCACGACAAACCCAAATCCCATTTGATATTAAATACAAGGCTCTGAATAGAAAATATATCGGCTTATATTCAATATCAAATTCTACGACCAACAAATATCGTATTGAAAATAACGATATTAATATATCTTTCAAATTCCCAGAACAATATGTGTATAATCCCGAAATCCAACATCTAAATATTCCAAAGACAATTTCGATTCAAATCCATTCCAATTCAATTATTGGAAATTCTGGTTATTTTCAAAACCATTTCAAATCCAATTTATTAATTTTAAAAATAAATTAATTATTATTCTAGTTCAAAACTAGTTCATTTCGATAAAAATCCACATTTATCTTTTCAAATATGGAACTTTTCATCCCAATTCTTCCCAAATCATTTCTTATGATTTTTCACAAATTATTACTATTTTTAATAATTTTATCAAGGCCCGTACAGTCGATTTCCATCAACGACCATCGAACTGCACTTACATCGACCTTTTCCAAATTTGATTTGGACATAATTCCAAATCCACAGTTAGATTTCAAATCTCTAATATTCTTTAGAAAGTTCTTTTCTATATGAACCCAACGGTTCCGGTTTCCGGAGAATCCGACGGTCGGATCTCCCGCAATATCCATTCGAAGTCAATGGTCGAAATTCACGAACTGCCGCGGCACGGCGCGTTCTATTCAGGCCATTATATATATAATATATAGATATACTATATATATATTATATATTTCGTCGATTTACTTTTAAAACGAATTTTATAAATCGTTTTAAATTCGTTTCAAAAACAATTTTAACTTCCATTTCAAATTCAAATCAAAATTGAATTTTTTCTTATAAATTCGTTTTAAATTCATTTCAAATTGATTTCAATTCAAATCGATTTTTAATTCAATCTCAGTTCGTTTTCAATTCAATTTGAATTTCAAATTAATTCAATTTCAATTCGAATTCATTTCTATTCAATTTCAATTCGAATTCATTTCTATTCAATTTCAATTCGAATTCATTTCAAAATATTCGATTTTGAAATCACTTTCAATATTCATTATAAAATCGACAAAATTCCCGTTCGTGTTAAAATGGCGTGTAACTACTTAACACGGCTTCTCATTTCAATATTCAAAGAATATTATTTTTAAATTATTCAATAATTTTGAACTGGAATCAGACACAGTCAATTACTATATAATTTCAGTTATATGGATTTCATCAAATTCATATATACAACAATGACGATAAACACCAAACCATCATCCAAAGTGTGTTCTACACTGTATAAGCATCAAATATAAATATTTAACGCTTACAACAGCCTGTCAATCAATTGATCGACATACAACTAATTATTGGGACTAGTGTATGTCATATATCATCCCAATACCCATGTGGGGTTTCGAACAATCCAACACAGATTTTATTTGTGCAGTTGGGTGATGTGTAAAATTTATCGTCCCAATCAATATTAATCAAATGTGTGTATATAAACAAATCGTCCGATTTGTTTATATTTAATTCTTTTTAAATACACGTTAAAAATTCTATTTTCAACTATAAAATATTTTTAACTATATAAATATTTTATTTCACATCACACAATCAACTACACATCAAAATCAAACATACAAGCATACAAACCGTCCATGGTCCGTGGACGATGGGTGTCGGGTGCTACTAAACACCGTCTGCATCCTAGTATATTTTTTTTAACTAGAAATAAATTAAAGGTGAGGAGTCCTCACCGATTAGCTAAACCAAATGCCTCGACTCTTTATATGTAGAAAATCTCCATCGTTTCTTCTTTCGTCACTTTCGTCATCCGTATTCACTACATATATAAAAACCGAATTTTTTACTTCGCTATTCAATATATAAAAATCAAATTTTTACTTTGCTATTCAATATATAAAAATCGAATTTTTACTTCGCTATTCAATATATAAAAAATCGAAATTTTATTTTGTTATTCTATATGTAAAAATTCTATTTTTTCTTCGTTATTCAATATATAAAAATCAAAATTTTACTTCGCTATTCTAACAATAAAAATCGTATTTTTATATGTCATTCAAATAAATAAAAATCAAATTTTTATATGTTATTTATATAAATAAAAATCAATCTTTCTATGCTATATATATAAATAAAAATCATATTTTTGAGTCTAAACTATATATATAAAATCGTATCCATAAAAGAAAGCCATACATTTGAAATTTGCTTTTTCAAAACAAAGACACTATATATATAATTTTTTTTAAAACAATTACTATATATTTCCAAAACAATTTCAGATTTTATAGCGTTAAAAAAATCAGCCTTTTATATATAATAAATAAAATAAAATAAACTCTAGAAAAATTCACCTTTTTTTCTTTCAAACCGGAGGATAGGACTGTCGAAGCTCTCTCAAGGCCGGAGGCAGGGGGTCAGTGGAGCCACCAGTGGTGGGGAAGGCGCGGATGGCCGCGGTGGGGCAGTGGAGAGGGTCGCGGTGCTGTGGCTCGCGATGTGGGAAAGGGTGCGTTGCGCATCCACGACTGGAGCAAGGGGGAGGGGATCTACGCGTCGGAGAAGAAGGTATGGGGTGGATGACCGACTGCGGTGGAGCTTGGCCAGGCTAGGGGGTGGTTTGGGTGGTTATGGTTTTATTTGGGGTTTCGTTCTTGAGGGAGGACAGAGGCGGTAGAGGGAGGGAATGAGGTTAGGTTGCTGGCGCCAGTCCGGGGGGGGGGGGGGGGAGGGAACGCCACGGTAGGGCTCCGCCAGCGGCGTTGGTCGCGGTTGCGCGCTAGCGCGATGGGCTCTGTCGTTGATTGTTTCCTTTTTTTTCGCAGATCGATTTTGAAGATAACGGGGAGGAAGGGTTGACCGTGGGAAAGAGGAAGGAGGGGGTTATTTATAATTTTAATTATTTTATTTTCCCTTTCTCCTAAAAAGTTACTTTTGCACTTGAACCCCAAATCGCACCCAACGACTATCGTCCCGAGCTAATTACCCCCATTTCGAACACAATGGGATATGTTTCGTAACCCAATTCGGCTGTTACAATCAGTTTTCGTTAAAACCAAAATATAAATCAGTATATACTCAATTTGAACGCACATTTCAATTTACCGGGGCCACGTATGGACTCTAAAATTTCCCGAAAAATATTTTCTAACTTCGTATTGACGATATGGTCCTAACAAACCTAGTTTCATCGAATTTTGAGACCGTTTGAAAAATGGCCATTTTCCAGTTGATTAAAATCAACTAAAACTGGTCAAATGCATTTCCCTTTGCCACGCTCACATATTGATTCGAAAAATTATGAATTTTGAAACCTAGCAATAACTTGACATCCCGGACCCAACAAAAGTGGTTTCATCGAATTCTGAGGTCGTTTGCAAAATTTTCATTTTTAAGGGCCGGAATTCCATAGCGACTATTCAGAATTTTCAACTGGACATAACTTTTTATCCCCGCTATGAAATTTTGATTTTTATGATTCGTTGGAAAGATATTTCCAATTAGATTCTAATATTTTTGGTTTCGCTAAAATCGGGTTTATTTTGCACCCGGTACGTTCATTTGAATTTTGAAATCGAATTATCGAACTACCGCGCCATTTTCAATTCCTTTTATAATTAAAATAAAATAACTATATTCTAACGACGATCTATATAAATATATACGTTCTATTTCTATTCAAAATAAATTTCTCGTCGATATTATTTAAAATAATTCATTTTAAATATTCAAAATTCACTAAAATCGCCAAAAATAAAATTTTTAAATTGGCTCAGATTTCCGGGTTATTACGATCTCCCCCACTTAAAACTTTTCGTCCCCGAAAAGGAACGAAGCCTAAAGTTGTTTAACTAATCAACTCAACTCTCATTGTTTTCTTTACGGCTTAAGTTCTTCAACTTTTCAGTTTATAAGAACTTTTCAAATTTTTCAAAAATTTGGCTAACACCCTAAATTTTCGAAAAATTTCGCCATAACCTCCCCTGCACCGGGGACTTCGGGATATTTCATATAGCCTCCCATGGCCTTCTTCAATCCAAAAGAAAAAGAAAAAGCCAAGCGGCTAGCCAATCGGCTCATAAAATCATCCAAACCCAAAGAAATACAATAAATATGTACCTATTTGTCGGGCAAACAATTTTATTCCTCTTCTTTAGCCTCCTTGCTATGACCTGTTCAATGTAAGTACATGTATATGCATGCAAATGCGACAAATTTTCAATACAATTCACTATTTGATAAAATTTGGCTAAATGGTTCCACTTTAATTAATCAAACAACACAATCAGCAATCAATTAGTTGATTAGCTTTTCAAATTCATAACTTTGATATATAGTCAAAAATCACATTTTTGGTGCCAAATCACAACAATAGGCCCTATCTAATTTGGGTTCTCACACCAGTCAATTGGAAATATATAGAAACCTCACTTTCGAAACGTGAAAATAAATGCTGGTAATGTGATCACAATTACCAGTACCATCCCCGGGCGACTAGAGTGTGATTCTATATCTATCCAGTATATTTAAGGCTTCGTACACACGCTAGCTAGGCGTATATGCAAAATCATTATATACTGGATTGTCCAAATTCAATATAAAATAAATAATCAAATACGAATAATTGATTTAAATTTCAAATCAAAACTTGTTTTCATTTTAAAAATATACTCTTCACGCTCGTTCTAGGATACTACTGATCCCATCTCTAACGAGTCATTCTCATTGGATATTACTAATCCAATATCTGATGAATTCTTTCGTTTGGTTCTAACGTGTCTTGTTCTCTTAGCTTTGTAAACCAAAGCACTGATACCAAATGTGAGAACCCGTAACTTTCCCGATGAGGAAAGAGCGGATACTTTGAGAACAACACACAAAATAACGCAGACAGAAGAACATTTCATTGTATATTACAACAATTCCATCAGATTACAAGAATATACAGAGTACGAAAAAATATTACACAGAAAATATCAGAGATTTAAATTACATTTAAATACATCACTGCAGCGGAAAATAATACAAAACACAAATGAAGGAGATATACGGATACAAAGCTTTACGAATATCATTCCAGTTGTAAACCAGGATCCTATGAATATAAATCCGCAAAACCAAAACTACTAGCTACCCGTGTCGAAAAGAAGGGCACCCAAAGTTTAGGTTAAAACAATAAACTCCAGGTCAGTCATGTGACTGGTGTGAGAACTAAAACAGTTATTTAAAACTTTACTTTAAATCAGATATATCAAGGGACCACGCCGTATAACACAGAACGAGTTTCCTCCCAAGAATACCAGTGCATATGACAAAACAGCACAATGTTTTTTTTTGGAAAAATGAAGCTATTATAAGACCCAGGTCCTATCACACAATGCAACGCAAGTCGGGGGATAGGGTTTTCCCTTATAATTGCCAAACATGCTTAGTACGTTTAAAACAAATCATTTGATACTATTATAAGTGCATAGTGTATAAAACAACTTCAAATCATAAGTATCAATCATAGATGGCATGGGTACCATATATCATGTGGCCATACAAGTTCTACAATCAAAACCGCAAAATCATGTATTTGGAAATTGGATTTCCATCTGTGAACCAAGGCAAAAGATAGTCCTCTACCGATTCGAGACTGTCTAGCCCGAGTCTCAGGTCAGAGCTCGAGTGACCTTTGGATCTGTAACAACCCGAAAATCCGGGCCAGTTTAAAATTTTTATTTTGGCAATTATAGCGAGTTTTGATTATTTAAAATGAATTATTTTAAATAATATCGACGAGAAAATTTATTTTCGGCGAAGTTAAAACGAATAAATTTATTTTAATTATATAACGAGCCTGAAATGGCGCGGTAGTTCGAAAATTCGATTTCTAATTTCAATTGAATATACAGAATTCGTTATAAGTCAGAATTGGACGAAACAAGAAATATTTGAATCTGATGAACAAGATCTTTCTAACGAAGTTAACAAACTAGGATTTCACTTTAGAAATGATAAGATACGTCCAGTTGAAAATTCAGAATAGTCGCTATGGAATTTATATATATATTTAATAATATATAGCCCTTAAAAATGGACATTTTGCAAACGACCTCGGATTTCGACGAAACCAGTTTTGTTGGGTCCGTGATGTCAAGTTATTGCTAGATTCCAAATTTCATAATTTTTCGAATCAATATGTGAGCGTGGCAAAGGAAAACGTGTTTTGACCATTTCAGTTGATTTTAATCGACTGGAAATTGGCCATTTTTCTAACGGTCTCAGAATTCGACGAAACTAGTTTTGTTAGGACCGTATCGTCAATACGAAGCTAGAAAATATTTTTCTGGAATTTTTCTAGTTAGTATGTGACCCCGGTAATTTGAAATGTACGTTTAAAATTCAATATAATGATTTAAATGTAAATTTAACGAAAACTGATTCAAAAAGTCGAATTGGCTTGCGATACATATCCCATTGTGTTCGGAATGGGGGTATTTAGCTAGGGGCGGCAGTCGTTGGGTTTGGTTTCGGGATCGTGGCATTAAACAAGTAATTTTCGAATTAAAGAATTAAATATTAATATAATTATATATAAAACCCTTGGATTTTCAGAAACCCTATCATTTTAATTCCGCGGTCAACTGGGTCAAAACCCGCCTCCATCTTCTTTAGACGGCGGAAATAGTCCAAACCGTTCCCCCCCTTCGATCTCAACACCCACACTGTGAAATTGAAACCTCGTGAACGAAAATCGTAGTGTATTCTCCCCTCCTCACATCCATTCTCGTTTGGAGTTTTTTTTATGGAGCGAGGAGCTCGAACGTCAAGCTCAAATGCGCTCAGCTCGAACCGCCGTCGAGGCTTCCAGGGGCCACCGAACTTGACCATCTCTCTGGCGCTAGGGAAGCTCGCGAGGCTCTCCGACATGACGCCCTCAGATCCAGCCCAAGCAGCTCCAGGCGACATCGGTGGGGAGCCCTAGTTTTAGAGTATGGAAAAACGACAGATAAAGGTTTAACAGTTTTTTTTTTTTTTATTTTATTTTTAGTTTTTATTTTATGTAAGCAGTATAAATAAAATCGGTTTTGAAAATATAAATAAAATCAGTTTTATAAATAAAATCAGTTTTATAAATAAAATCAGTTTTGAAAATATAAATAAAATCAGTTTTGAAAATAAAATCAGTTTTGAAAATATAAATAAAATCAGTTTTGAAATAAAAATATGATCTTTATTATGAAGGAGCGATAAAAATATAATTTTTATCTATGAGAAGTGACGGTCAAAATATGATTTTTATTATAATGAAAGCAAAGTAAAAATATAAATTAGCATATGGTTTTTCAAAATAAAACGTCTTTGCTTTGAAAAATAAAACGTCTTTGCTTTGAAAAATAAAACGTCTTTGCTTTGAAAAATAAAACGTCTTTGCTTTGAAAAATAAAACGTCTTTGCTTTGAAAAATAAAAATGTGTGAAGTAAGAATGTGATTTTTATATATTGAACTTCAGAGTAAAAACATGATTTTTATATATTGAATAGCATAGTAAAAATTCGATTTTTACATATGTAGTGGCTACAGCAACGAAGATGCGACGACGATGAAGATTTCTATCAAAGAAGAGTCAAGATGATTGGATAGCTATCAGTGAGAATTTCTCACCTTTCTATTTCTTTTCTAGTTATATATATATACTAGGATGCAGACGGTGCTTAGTAGCACCCGACACAATCGTCCACAGACCATGGACTTGTTTGTTTGATTGATTGGTGATTGATTGCGATATTGGTTTGAATGTGATTTGTGGTATGAAAAATCGAATCGATGAATTGGTTAGGATTAGACGTGCGCCGTTATAAGGCGAAGGAGTAAGGCTAGGTTAGATTCTTACTCCAAATTTTGTGGTTTGCATAACGAAAGTGAATTTGATTGATGTGTGAATGGCGTGGGCCTTCACTAGACCGGGGACAAGGCTAGGCCTCGTCCCGTTTCTAGTATCGTGCCGTTATGCCGCCGAAATGTTCTAAAATAAAGTTAGAAAAATAAAAATAGCATTTTATTTAAAGAATGAACTGAATAGAAATTCATATGTTAAAATAAAATGTGTTATCGTTAAAAATATAATTTTTAACGTGAATGTGAATAAATAAATATTCATTTACAAACCAGACGGTTTGTTTATGTACACCTATTTGAATGACGTTGATTGGGTCGATAAATTTTACACATCGCCTAACTGCACAAATAAAATATGTGTTTGATTGTTTGAAACCCCACACGGGTGTTAGGATGAAATTTGAAGTTCACTCATCCTGATTGATTAAATATGTCGATCGATTGATTGACAGGCTGTTATAAGCGTTGAATATCTATATTTGATGCTTATACAGTGTAGTGCACTTTGGTTGATGGTTGATTATTTTCAATGCTATTATATACATGTGTTGTATGAAAATCCATATAATTAATTTTATATGGTAATTGATTGGGCCTCATTCCAGTTTTGAAAAAGAAATATTTGAAAAAGAAATATTTGAAATAAAATATTTGAAAATAAAGGAATATATGAAGCCGTGTTGATTAGATTGACGCCATTTTGACGTGAACGATATTTATATCGATATTGAAAACGATTTCGAAATGAATTGAATTGAAAACGATTTCGAAATGAATTGAATTGAAAACGATTTCGAAATGAATTGAATTGAAAACGATTTCGAAATGAATTGAATTGAAAACGATTTCGAAATGAATTGAATTGAAAACGAATTCAAAATGAATTGAAAACGATTTCGAAATGAATTGAATTGAAAACGAATTCAAAATGAATTGAAAACGATTTCGAAATGAATTGAATTGAAAACGATTTCGAAATGAATTGAATTGAAAACGATTTCGAAATGAATTGAATTGAAAACGAATTCAAAATGAATTGAAAACGATTTCGAAATGAATTGAATTGAAAACGAATTCAAAATGAATTGAAAACGATTTCGAAATGAATTGAATTGAAAACGAATTCAAAATGAATTGAAAACGATTTCGAAATGAATTGAATTGAAAACGAATTCAAATGGAATTGAAAGCGAATAGAAATGAATTCAAATTGAATTGAAATTCGAATTGAATAGAAATGGATTTTAAAACGAATTTATAAAGAAGAATTCAATTTTGGCTTTGAATTGAAATAGAAGTTGAAATAGAATTTGAAACGAATTTAAAACTATTTATATAATCCGTTTTAAATAGGAATCGACGAAATATATATTATATATATTATATATATAATATAATGGCCTGAATAGAACGCGCCGCGCCGCGGTAGTTCGCGAATTTCGACCATTTATTTCAAACGGACATTGCGGGAGATCCGACCGTCGGATTCTCCTAAAACCGGAACCGTTGGGTTCGTATCGAAAAGAGCTTTCTAATGAAAATTAGAAATTTGAAATCTAACGGTTGGATTTGGAATTATGTCCAAATCAAATTCGAAAAAGGTCGCTGTAAGTGCAGTTCGATGGCCATTGATGGAAATCGACTGTACGGGCCTTGATAAAATTATTAAAAATAGTAATAATTTGTGTAAAATCATAAGAAATGATTTAGAAAGAATTGGGATGAAAAACTCCATATTTGAAAAGATAAAAATAGATTTTTATCGGAATGAACTAGTTTTGAACTAGAATTATAATTCTATTTATTTTTGAATAAATAAATTGAATTCGAAAAGGGTTTTGAAAATAACCAAAATTTCCAATGATTGCATTGGAGTGGATTTGAATCGAAATTGTCTTCGGAATATTTCGATGTTGGGATTCGTGATTATACAGGTGTTGTTATGGAAATTTGAAAGATATATTTGTATCGTTATTTCTAATACGACATTTGTTAATCGTAGAATTTGATATTGAATGTAAGCCGATATATTTTCTATTCAGAGCCTTATATTGAATATCAAATGTGATTTGGGTTTGTCGTGAATGGTGTCTTCACTAACACTGTTCTTGAACCCAGTTGAGAAAAGATTAAATCTTTTTATTTAGATTTAATGAAGTGTACCAATTGAATAATATTTAATTGGAATTGAATTGATATTGATTTTTGGGTTTATCGTGAACAGTGTTTTAAATAACACTTGTTCTTTAACCCGATAATTAATGAATGTGATTTGGGTTTGTCGTGAATGGTGTCTTCACTAACACTGTTCTTGAACCCAGTTGAGAAAAGATTAAATCTTTTTATTTAGATTTAATGAAGTGTACCAATTAAATAATATTTAATTGGAATTGAATTGATATTGATTTTTGGGTTTATCGTGAACAGTGTTTTAAATAACACTTGTTCTTTAACCCGATAATTAATGAATGTGATTTGGGTTTGTCGTGAATGGTGTCTTCACTAACACTGTTCTTGAACCCAGTTGAGAAAAGATTAAATCTTTTTATTTAGATTTAATGAAGTGTACCAATTAAATAATATTTAATTGGAATTGAATTGATATTGATTTTTGGGTTTATCGTGAACAGTGTTTTAAATAACACTTGTTCTTTAACCCGATAATTAATGAATGTGATTTGGGTTTGTCGTGAATGGTGTCTTCACTAACACTGTTCTTGAACCCAGTTGAGAAAAGATTAAATCTTTTTATTTAGATTTAATGAAGTGTACCAATTAAATAATATTTAATTGGAATTGAATGGATATTGATTTTTGGGTTTATCGTGAACAGTGTTTTAAATAACACTTGTTCTTTAACCCGATAATTAATGGGATGTGACTTTGGGTTTATCGTGAACCGTGTTTTAAATGACACTGATTCTTTAACCCAGTCACAGATTAAAACTAAGTGGAGTTTTAATGAATCTTTAATTAGATTGAAAAGATCGAGAATGGAGTATCACCAGTTTTGCTCCAGGCGATAGTTAAATCTTTAATTAGATTTGAATGTGAAATTTAGAAACTAACTGGCGGTTAGCCAAGCAGAATGGTTTTCTGGATATTGATCTGATGTTGGTTTCGGCCTTCGGGGTTAATATTTGGGGAATTATTCTCTTGATTAATTTACGGTTAGTGACTAATGAATTGGAATGAGGCGTATGTTGTGTTTGTGTAACACTTTTATAATATATACGCGAGTTATTCGGAAAGACCGGGTTTATCCCATTCTGAATAACTGATACGACGATAAGTCGAAGATGAAGACGATGGTCGAAGACCGGAGGTCTTCACTTCGTTTGGGTGATAACTGATGATCTTGATTGGGCTGTACACCCAAGAAGATGGAAACAGTTAGTGATCGTCCAGACGTACTTGGAGATCGATGGATATGCGGGGTACTAGGTGCCTCCGGTTTCGTTCAGACCCAGAACGGACTTGTAAATGGACTGTGTGTCTGACATCGGATTTCATTCTGTGTGACTGATATCGGTTGCATAGGATGGTTTGCCTGTGTGGCATGCTAAGATGCAAATGATCAAGGCTTCTGTTGAAAAGCAAAGTCGTGTGGTGATGATCAAAGCACGGCCTTTGTGGCGTAGCTTTGTGTAACGTTTACCTCGCGTGTTTCACACCCGGTATGAACCAAAAACGGGAGACGGACATCAGGGAGGACTTGCGTTTCTTTCTAGTTAGAAGTGGCGTCAGTGGTTTTACACGCCCTGACGAGTTTGACTTATGTGGTTGTTGCTGTTGCGAGGCGCCTCGGATTGATCGGTCGTTCTCGAACCGATGGAGTCATTTAGTTGGCTCATTTACGCCCCAAAGGGCGGGGAAACGTAGTGTTCAGGCATAATAATCCACATCGGTGGACCGGCCCTGACGATCTAAAGGGTTGATGCGTTCTGATCCTGTGGCTCGGGCTAGAGAGTCACGAATCGGTTGAGGATCTTGCCCCTAGCCTCGGTTCATAGACGGAAATCCAATTTCCAAATACGAGACTTTGCGATTTTGATTGTATAACCTATATATGGCGACATAGTGGTATGGGGCATTCATGCCGCCTATGATTGATACTTATGATTTGAAGTTGTTTTATACACTATGCACTTATAGTAGTATCAAATGATCTGTTTTAAGCGTATCAAACATTCTTTGGCTGTTATAAGGGAAAACCCTATCCCCCGGCTTGCGTTTGCATTGTGTGATAGGACCTGGGTCTTATAACAGCTTCATTTTTCTTTATTTAGCATTGCGCTGTTTGTTTTATGCACTGGTATTCTTGGGAGGAAACCCGTTCCGTGTTATACGGCGTGGTCCCTTGATTTACCTAACTTTGAAAATAAAGATTAATAACTGTTTTAGTTCTCACACCAGTCACATGACTGACCTGGAGTTTATTGTTTTAACCTAAACTCTGGGTGCCCTTATTTTGACACGGGCAGCTAGTAGTTTTGGTTTTGCAGATTTTTATTCACAGGATCCTGGTTTACAGCTGGAATGATATCCGGAAAGCTTTGTATCCGTATATCTCTTCTAGTTGTGTATTGTATTATTTCCCGCTGCGATGTATTTAAATGTAATTTAAATCTCTGATATTTCTGTGTAATATTCTTTTATACTCTGTATATTCTTGTAATCTGATGCATTGTTGTAATATACAATGAAATGTTCTTCTGTATGCGTTCTGTTGTGGTTTGTTCTCGAACTATCCGACGCTTTCCTTTACGGGGAAGTTGCGGGTCTTTACAGGATCGTCAGGGCCGGTCCACCGATGTGTATTAAAATCTCTGAACACTACGTTTCCCTGCCCTTTGGGGTGTAAATGAGCCAACGAATGACTCCATCGGCTTCACATAGTCACCGATATATCCGAGGCGCCTCGCAACAGCAACAACCACATAAGTCAAACTCATTAGGGCGTGTAAAACCACTGACGCCACTTCTAGCTAGAAAGAAATGCATGTCCTCCCTGAGATCCTCTCCCGTTTCTGGTTCACAACCGGGGTGTGAGGCTCGCGAATCAACGCTACACAAAGCTATGCCACACAGGCCATGCTTTGATCATCAACCACAAGACTTTGCTTTTCAATAGAAGCCCTGATAAATTGCCACTTAAACATGCCACATAGGCAATTCACTCCATGCGTTTGACATCCATCAATATATAACCTATGAGCTCGTACGTCTCAGAGAAGGGCGTTAAGCAAGAGAATAAATTCTCTGCCGCCAAACATATATTTAATAGAAATCAATCCCACAGAATAAAATCCAATGTCAGACACACAGTCCATTTACAAGTTCGTTCTGGGTCTGAACGAAACCGGAGGCACCTAGTACCTCGCATATCCATCGATCACCAAGTACGTCTGGACGACCACTAACTGATTCCCTCCTCTTGGGTGTACGACCCAATCAAGATCATTAGTAATCACCCAAACGACGTGAAGACCTCCGGTCTTCGACCACTATCTTCATCTTCGACTTATCGTCGTATCAATTATTCAGAATGGGATAAACCCGGTCTTTCCGAATAACTCGCGTATATAATAAAAAGGTGTTACACAAACACAACATACGCCTCATTCCAATTCATCAGTCGCTAACCATAAATTAGTAAGGGAACAATTCCCCAAATATTAACCCCGAAGGCCGAAACCAACATCAGATCAATACATAGGAAACCATTCTTCTTAACTAATCTTCAGTTAGTTTCTAAATTTCATATTCTTAGGGAAAGGTTCCCATTAATTTTATCAAAGATAAATTCCTTTAAATTTATTCTTTAATCTTCCTTTGAATATCACTTCAAACTAGTCGGGATTAACGAACCACACCAAAGTAATTATTTATTTTATTTCCCAATCCCAACCTATTTATCCCATGAAGTAAAACTGGTCATACTTCATATCTAACACCACGGTGTTATCGGTAAATTCAATTACCATCTCACGTTCAAATCTAATTAAAGATTTAACTATCGCCTGGAGCAAAACTGGTGATACTCCATTCTCGATCATTTCAATCTAATTAAAGATTCATTAAAACTCCAT
Source organism: Allium sativum (assembly GCA_030737875.1). Classification (NCBI taxonomy): domain Eukaryota; kingdom Viridiplantae; phylum Streptophyta; class Magnoliopsida; order Asparagales; family Amaryllidaceae; genus Allium; species Allium sativum. The sequence continues at coordinate 788,979,549 of CM060919.1, read as the reverse complement.
TTAGTTTTAATCTTTAACTGGGTTAAAGAATCAATGTCATTTAAAACACGGTTCACGATAAACCCAAAATCACATTCTGTTCTATCAGCCTTTAACCGTAAAATATCAAGCGAGCAATTCCCTAAGTATTAACCCCGAAGGCCTAAACCAACATCAGATCAATACCCAAGAAACCATTCAACTTAACTAATCTCCAGTTAGTTTCTTATTTTCTTAACTCCGTTGGGTCTAAGAACAGTATTATTGAAGATACCGTTCACGACAACCCAAAATCACATTCCATTAATTATCGGGTTAAAGAACAAGTGTTATTTAAAACACCATTCACGATAAACCCAAAAATCAATTCCAATTAAATATTATTTAATTGGCACACTTCGTTAAATCTAAATAAAAAGATTTAATCTCTTTCTCAACTGGGCTTAAGAACAGTGTTAATGAAGACACCGTTCACGACAAACCCAAATCCCATTTGATATTAAATTCAAGGCTCTGAATAGAAAATATATCGGCTTATATTCAATATCAAATTCTACGACCAACAAATATCGTATTGAAAATAACGATATTAATATATCTTTCAAATTCCCAGAACAATATGTGTATAATCCCGAAATCCAACATCTAAATATTCCAAAGACAATTTCGATTCAAATCCATTCCAATTCAATTATTGGAAATTCTGGTTATTTTCAAAACCATTTCAAATCCAATTTATTAATTTTAAAAATAAATAAATTATTATTCTAGTTCAAAACTAGTTCATTTCGATAAAAATTCACATTTATCTTTTCAAATATGGAACTTTTCATCCCAATTCTTCCCAAATCATTTCTTTTGATTTTTCACAAATTATTACTATTTTTAATAATTTTATCAAGGCCCGTACAGTCGATTTCCATCAACGGCCATCGAACTGCACTTACAGCGACCTTTTCCAAATTTGATTTGGACATAATTCCAAATCCACAGTTAGATTTCAAATCTCTAATATTCTTTAGAAAGTTCTTTTCTATATGAACCCAACGATTCCGGTTTCCGGAGAATCCGACGGTCGGATCTCCAGCAATATCCATTCGAAGTCAATGGTCGAAATTCACGAACTACCGCGGCACGGCGCGTTCTATTCAGGCCATTATATATATAATATATAGATATACTATATATATATTATATATTTCGTCGATTTACTTTTAAAACGAATTTTATAAATCGTTTTAAATTCGTTTCAAAAACAATTTTAACTTATAATAGCCAAACATGCTTAGTACGTTTAAAACAAATCATTTGATACTATTATAAGTGCATAGTGTATAAAACAACTTCAAATCATAAGTATCAATCATAGACGACATGGGTACCATATATCATGTCGCCACACTAGTTCTACAATTAAAACCGCAATATCACGTATTTGAAAATTGGATTTCCATATGTGAAACGAGGCAAAAGATAGTCCTCTACCGATTCGAGACTGTCTAGCCCGAGTCTCAGGTCAGAGCTCGAGTGACCTTTGGATCGTAAGGGACGGTCCACCGATGTGGATTAAAATGCCTGAACACTGCGTTTCCCCGCCCTTTAGGGCGTAAATGAGCTAACAAATGACTCCATCTGCTTCACATAGTCACCGATATATCCGAGGCGCCTCGCAACAGCAACAACCACATAAGTCAAACTCGTCAGGGCGTGTAAAACCACTGATGCCACTTCTAGCTAGAAAGAAACGCATGTCCTCCCTGAGGTCCTCTCCCGTTTCTGGTTCACAACCGGGGTGTGAGGCTCGCGAATCAACGCTACACAAAGTTATGCCACACAGGCCATGCTTTGATCATCAACCACAAGACATTGCTTTTCAACAGAAGCCCTGATCAATTGCCACTTAGGCATGCACACAGGCAATTCACTCCATGCGTTTGACATCCATCAATATATAACCCCTGAGCTTGTACGTTTTAGAGAAGGGCGTTAAGAAAGAGAATAAATTCTCCGCCGCCAAACAGATATATATTTAATAGAAATCAATCACATAGAATAAAATCCAATGTCAGACACATAGTTCATTTACAAGTTCGTTTTGAGTCTGAACGAAACCGGAGGCACCTAGTACCTCGCATATCCATCGATCTCCAAGTACGTCTGGACGACCACTAACTGATTCCCTCCTCTTGGGTGTACGGCCCAATCAAGATCATCAATAATCACTCAAACGACGTGAAGACCTCCGGTCTTCGACCACCGTCTTCATCTTCGACTTATCGTCGTATCAGTTATTCAGAATGGGATAAACCTGGCCTTTCCGAATAACTCGTGTATATAATAAATAGGTGTTACACGAACACAACATATGCCTCATTTCAATTCATCAGTCGCTAACCGTAAATTAGTAATAGAACAATTCCCCAAATATTAACCCCGAAGGCCGAAACCAACATCAGATCAATACACAGGAAACCATTCTTCTTAACTAATCTTCGGTTAGTTTCTAAATTTCATATTCTTAGGGAAAGGTTCCCATTAATTTTATAAAAGATAAATTCCTTCAAATTTATTCTTTAATCTTCCTTTGAATATCACTTCAAACTAGTCAGCGAACCACACCGAAGTAATTATTTATTTTATTTCCCAATCCCAACCTATTTATCCCATGAAGTAAAACTGGTCATACTTCATATCTAACACCACGGTGTTATCGGTAAATTCAATTACCATTTCACGTTCAAATCTAATTAAAGATTTAACTATCGCCTGGAGTAAAACTGGTGATACTCCATTCTTGATCATTTCAATCTAATTAAAGATTCATTAAAACTCCACTTAGTTTTAATCTTTAATTGGGTTAAAGAATCAATGTCATTTAAAACACGGTTCACGATAAACCCAAAATCACATTCCATTCTATCAGCCTTTAACCGTAAAATAGCAAGTGAGCAATTCCCTAAGTATTAACCCCGAAGGCCGAAACTAACATCAGATCAATACCCAAGAAACCATTCAACTTAACTAATCTCCAGTTAGTTTCTGATTTTCTTAACTCCGTTGGGTCTAAGAACAGTATTATTGAAGATACCGTTCACGACAACCCAAAATCACATTCCATTAATTATCGGGTTAAAGAACAAGTGTTATTTAAAACACCATTCACGATAAACCCAAAAATCAATCCCAATTCAATTCCAATTAAATATTATTCAACTAGCACACTTCGTTAAATCTAAATAAAAAGATTTAATCTCTTTCTCAACTGGGCTTAAGAACAGTGTTAATGAAGACACCGTTCACGACAAACCCAAATCCCATTTGATATTAAAACAAGGCTCTGAATAGAAAATATATCGGCTTATATTCAATATCAAATTCTACGACCAACAAATATCGTATTGGAAATAACGATATTAATATATCTTTCAAATTCCCAGAACAATATCTGTATAATCCCAAAATCCAACATCGAAATATTCCAAAGACAATTTCGATTCAAATCCATTCCAATTCAATTATTGGGAATTCTAGTTATTTTCAAAACCATTTCAAATCCAATTTATTAATTTTAAAAATAAATAAATTATTATTCTAGTTCAAAACTAGTTCATTTCGATAAAAATCCACTTTTATCTTTTCAAATATGGAGTTTTTCATCCCAATTCTTCCCAAATCATTTCTTATGATTTTACACAAATTATTACTATTTTTAATAATTTTATCAAGGCCCGTACAGTCGATTTCCATCAACGGCCATCGAACTGCACTTACAGCGACCTTTTCCAAATTTGATTTGGACATAAGTCCAAATCCAACCGTTAGATTTCATATCTCTAATATTCGTTCGAAAGTTCTTTTCGATACGAACCCAACGGTTCTAGTTTCCGAAGAATCCGACGGTCGGATATCCCGCAATATCCATTCGAAGTCAATGGTCGAAATTCACGAACTGTCGCGGTGCGGCGCGTTCTATTCAGGCCATTATATAATATATATATATTATATATTTCGTCGATTTCCTTTTAAAACGAATTTTATAAATCGTTTTAAATTCGTTTCAAAAACAATTTTAACTTCCATTTCAAATTCAAATCAAAATTGAATTTTTCCTTATAAATTCGTTTTAAATTCATTTCAAATTGATTTCAACTCAAATAGAGTTTTAATTCAATCTCAGTTCGTTTTCAATTCAATTTGAATTTCAAATTAATTCAATCTTAATTCGAATTCATTTCTATTCAATTTCAATTCGAATTCATTTCAAAATATTCGATTTTGAAATCACTTTCAATGTTCATTATAAAATCGACAAAATTCCCGTTCGTGTTAAAATGGCGTGTAACTACTTAACACGGCTTCACATTTCATTATTCAAAGAATATTATTTTTAAATTATTCGATAATTCTAAATTGGAATCAGACACAGTCAATTACCATATAATTTCAGTTATATGGATTTCATCAAATTCATATATACAACAACGACGATAAACACCCATCCATCATCCGAAGTGCGTTCTGCACTGTATAAGCATCAAATATAAATATTTAACGCTTAAAACAACATGTCAATCAATCGATCGACATACAACTAATTATTGGGACTAGTGTATGTCATATATCATCCCAATACCCGTGTGGGGTTTCAAACAATCCAACACAGATTTTATTTGTGTAGTTGGGCGATGTGTAAAATTTATCATCCCAATCAATATCAATCAAATGTGTGTATATAAACAAATCGTCCGATTTGTTTATATTTGTTTCATTTTAAATACACGTTAAAAATTCTATTTTCAACTATATAAATATTTTATTTCACATCACACAATCAACTACACATCAAAATCAAACAAACAAGCATATAAGCCGTCCATGGTCTGTGGACGACGGGTGTCGGGTGCTACTAAACACTGTGTGCATCCTAGTATTTTTTTTAACTAAAAATAAATTAAAGGTGAGGAGTTCTCACCGATTAGCTAAATCAAACGCCTCAACTCTTTATATGTAGAAAATCTCCGCCGTTTCTTCTTTCGTCACTTTCATCATCCGTATTCACTACATATATAATAATCAAATTTTTACTTCGCTATTAAATATATAAAATCAAATTTTTACTTCGCTATTCTAACAATAAAAATTGTATTTTTATATGTCATTGAAATAAATAAAAATCAAATTTTTATATGTTATTTATATAAATAAAAATCAATCTTTCTATGCTATATATATAAATAAAAATCATATTTTTGATTCTAAACTATATTTATAAAATCGTATCCATAAAAGAAAGCCATACATATGAAATTTGCTTTTTCAAAACGAAGACACTATATATATATATATATTTAAAATAATTATCATATATTTCCAAAACAATGTCAGATTTTATAGCGTAAAAAAAATCAGCCTTTTGTATATAATAAAGAAAATAAAATAAACTATAGAAAAATTAACCTTTTTTTCTTTCAAACCGGAGGATAGGACTATCGAAGCTCGCTCAAGGCCGGAGGCGGGGGTCAGTGGAGCCACCGGTGGTGGAGAAGGCGCGGATGGCCGCGGCGGGGCAGTGGAGAGGGTCGCGGTGCTGTGGCTCGCGATGGGGGAAAGGGTGCGCCGCCCATCCACAACTGGAGCAAGGGGGAGGTGTTCTACGCGTCGGAGAACAAGGTGGGGGGTGGATGACGGACTGTGGTGGAGCTTGGCCAGGCTAGGGGGCGGTTTGGGTGGTTACGGTTTTATTTGGGGTTTCCTTCTTGAGGGAGGACAGAGGTAGTAGAGGGAGGGAAAGGGGTTAGGTTGCTGGCGCTAGTCCGGGGAAGGAGGGAACGCCACGGTAGGGCTCCGCGAGCGGCGGTGGTCGCGGTTGCGCGCTGGCGCGATGGGCTCCATCGTCGATTGTTTCCTTTTTTTTCGCAGATCGATTTTGAAGATAACAGGGAGGAAGGGTTGACCGTGGGAAAGAGGAAGGAGGGGGTTATTGATAATTTTAATTATTTTATTTTACCTTTCTCCCAAAAATTTACATTTGCACTTGAACCCCAAATCGCACCCAACGACTATCGTCCCTAGCTAATTACCCCCATTCCGAACACAATGGGATATGTTTCGTAATCCAGTTCGGCTGTTACAATCAGTTTTCGTTAAAATCAAAATATAAATCAGCATATATTCAATTTGAACGCACATTTCAATTTACCGGGGCCACGTATGGACTCTAAAATTTCCCAAAAAATATTTTCTAACTTCGTATTGATGATACGGTCCTAACAAAACTAGTTTCGTTGAATTCTGAGACCATTTGAAAAATGTCCATTTTCCAGTCGATTAAAATCAACTAAAACTGGTCAAACGCGTTTCCCTTTGTCATGCTCACATATTGATTCGATAAATTACGAATTTTGAAACATCCTAATAACTTGACATCTCGGACCCAACAAAAGTGGTTTCGTTGAATTCTGATGTCGTTTGCAAAATTTTCATTTTTAAGAGCCAGAATTCCATAGCGCCTATTCTATATTTTCAACTGGACATAACTTTTTATCCCTGCTATGAAATTTTGATTTTTCTGATTCGTTGGAAAGATATTACCAATTAGATTCTAATATTTTTGGTTTCGCTAAAATCGGTTTACTTTGCACCCGGTACATTCATTTGAACTTTGAAATCGAATTATCGAACTACCGCACCATTTTCAATTCCTTTTATAATTAAAATAAAATAATTATATTCTAACAACGATCTATATAAATATATACGTTCTATTTCTATTCAAAATAAATTTCTCGTCAATATTATTTAAAATAATTCATTTTAAATATTCAAAATTCACTAAAATCGCCAAAAATAAAATTTTTAAATTGGCTCAGATTTCCGGGTTATTACAACCAAGAGTACCCTACGTCCCCGGAAGCTGCGTGCTTCTTAACCCAGTCTGTTGGAGCCTACAAGAATATCTAGATGGACATGCGCTCCTCTTTGTGTCTTTTGACACCCCGATGATCTACCCCTTACGGTTATTCATCCTCTAACGTATGGACTGGTCTAAGCGCCTCAGTTTTATATGTCATTAGACCCTACATCTAACCATTCTTTTACTCGCTTGTCTCAACTCACCAGGTTTCCAGTTATGTAACAACCCAAATTTTAATAACGTGTTAAGACAAGAATCGAGGAAGAATTAAATTTTAAAATAAGAATCAAGCAAAATGGGTTGCACCGTTGCGTTCGTCTCGGAATTCTGGTTCGAAACGAGTCCGAAATTTCGTAAATCGGAGTCCGTATGACCGAGATATGGCCTCTAGAAATTTCACGAAAAATCAGAAAACGAAAACAGATTTTCGAAATTCGAATTTAGCCCCAAACAGACTGGGCGGGAAAATTTCCCGCCCAGCCCCAGGTCGACTGGGGAGTCGACTGGGTAGTCGACCCCCCAGGGACCAGGTCGACTGCCCAGTCGACCTGGGTGTCGACCTGGGGGTCGTCCTCCCTGGTCGAGCCAGGTTGGCTTGTGTGCACCTACAGGGTCTTGTGGTCTGGTTGGTTGGCCTGTGATGATTTTGACGGTTCAGATCTAAACTAGGGTTAATCTAAGGGCCTAAACTAGTCCTAACCTCTATAAAAACACCCTAAGGCCTAACCTAAATCACTAAAAATCATTCTAACAACTAAGTGCTGCCAAAATGCTCCTAAATCATGGCCCCCATCTTCATCATTGAGAGCTTGAGAGTTCTAAACTAAAGCTAAGGCAAAGGAGCAATCTTTCTCCATCAAATCAAGGAGCTACTTATATTCTCAAGGCTTCTAGTGTTGCTACATCATTCCTAGAGCTTCTACAACGATTCTATGACGATCCTTGCTCCTAATTCACTAGCCACGCTTTGTAAGTTCTAGATGCTTTTAGATTGAAACGATAACTTGAATATGACATGTGATAAAGTTGAAATTTGATCTATGCATGATAATCGATCCATGCTCATTCTTGTTCATTTTTGATCTTGACCTTTGGGGATGTTGCTATGACATTAATTTGGACCTATGCATGTTGCAAATCACTCTTTCATATCCTTATCATGCATGTAATGATATTTTTCTCTCGGATCTTGTTTTATGCAAATTTTCTACCTTCCCCTATTTATCTTCTTTTGATGTCGGTCGATTTCGGACCTAGGCCTAAACTACGATTTACATGCGATTTGTATACGGGGGAATATTGGGATTTCACCTATTTGGACATGGGTGTGTGGTAGAATTGATTGCTTAACATGAACAAGGGGAAATTTGGGGTATTGCCAATGTAATTTGCAAGTTTGGGCATACATGAATTGGCATATGAGTTAAATCACGAGTTTTTGGGGACTATGTAAGTTAAATCAAGGGATTGGGCTTATGTAAATTAGGCATAAGGAGAATTGGGAACATGAACCATGCTGAGGGTTTATTTGGGCATGAACGTGACAACATGTAACTTTGGCTAGAACATGATTTAGGGTAAATTGGCATAAACTTGACATACATGCAAATAGGCGAGAATTGGACATATGTGAAGTGGCTAGAATTGGGTACACATTTTGATGGACATGTAATTGGGAACTTGGGAATATGCTTAGTAATATGTAAACTGGGGATCTTGACTTAGATGACACATATGTAATTAACAATCTAACAGATGCCTTCGACACGAGGTTAGACTTGAGTTGTGGTGTAATTATGCCTGGAACTGCCCGGCATATCCAGTGACCACAACAATAATAGTCTAATGTGAGAGGTCTGACAAAGATTAGATTGTGGTAATGCAGTGAACCCGAGGTTGGAATGGGTTTGCGGTGTAATTATGCCCGGAACCGCCCGGCGTATCCAGTGACCGCAAATAAGTCCAATATGAGAGGTTAATGCATTAATAAGTAATAAATGAATATGACATGGACGGGTGGGTTAAGTAACTTGATTAGACTAATGACACTTAACCAATATGACATGGACGGAAGGGGTTAATTAACTTGATTAGACTAATGACACTTAACCAATATGACATGGACGGGTGGGTTAAGTAACTTGATTAGACTAATGACACTTAACCAATATAACGTGGATGGGTGGGTTAAGTAAAACCGGACTTGACTTCTTGATGACACTTAACCATATAACACGATTAGAGGATGGGTTAGTCTAACCTGAATGGGTCGATAGCACCCGACTAGTATAACGCGATGCATGGTAAGGTTAAGTAAACTCAAAAGGGTAACACTTAACCGTTATAATTTGACTAGTTGATGGGGTTAAGTCATGAATCGCTTGAATATACTTAACCAATCTAACATGATCACTTGATGGGGTTAAGTCATGAATCGCTTGAATATACTTAACCAATCTAACATGATAACTTGATGGGGTTAAGTCATGAATCACTTGAATATACTTAACCAATCTAACACGGTGAAGATTAAGTCATGATTCACTTGAATATACTTAACAACCCTGACACGGTAATTTGATGGGGTTAAGCTTAAATATACTTAACCAATTTGACACGATGATTTGGATAGGGTTAAGTCATGAACCGCTGGAATACGCTTAACCAACATGACACGTGATTCGTAGGGCTAAGTCATGAACTTGAATGACAACACTTAGCCAACTTGACATGACATGTAGACGGGTTAAGTCACGAACTTGAATGACAACACTTAGCCAACTTGACATGACAGGTAGACGGGTTAAGTCACGAACTTGAATGACCACACTTAACCAACTTGACATGCTAGACTGATAGGGGTTAAGTCTTGAATTTAGATGACAACACTTAACCTGCTGGACGGAAACCCTAGTTACGCGGTCCTTTTCAGCAATAACCCTCTTGGATGTATCATGATACCGTAGGGACTAGGCTAGGGTGGGGCACGATTACTGGGCTGATTGTAAGCGACCAGAACGACGGCTGAGTTGGTACGCCATTGTAGGTTCAGGCGGACTATGGTCGTGCACATGAGTCCGGAGTTGAAAAAGCAGGCATGGGCACCAGTAGTTGTACACTATGCGTGCTTGGAATGGTGTTAGTGGTTGACACCCTAGGGCTTGATACACCCTAGGGTGGACCTAGCACAGAGTAGCTACATTCGTGATTGGGCCGTATGACACCGACACACGACGAGTTAGGACTTGTAGGGAGCCGATCGATTAGATCGTTACATGGAAAAAGGCGTTGTTCGATAGGTAGCATAATCCCTAGTGGTCCTAGGTGGCATAAACCCTGATCGAATCTAGAAAACGTCCAATATGTAGCATAATCCCTAGTGGTCCTAGGTGGCGTAAATCCTAGATGAACACGCGATAATTCATGATAAGGGAATCTGGCCAGAACAAGGATGGCAGTCCGAGCGATTTCAAGGATGGTGACACTACGTTGTAGTGGTACAGAATAACGTGATGGAACCCGTACGATATACGGCAAGGGACTATACATATACATGGAAGGGATGATACGAGTTAGGATGCTAGTACGGTTGGTGCAGAGGACGTTAGACATGTGATGCTATTCCGAGTTTATCTTGTTATCTTGTTACCTTTGTTATCCTGTTACCTTGGTTATCTTGTTACTTGAGTTTATCTTATTATCTTAGTTTGATCTGTTTATCTTGTCATCATGTTTATGTTTACTTTCAGTTTATACATGTCATGTTACCTTTACCTGTTTTTAGGATGAAAGTAGCTAGGACTTACCAGTCTTTATGACTGACCCCATTTTGTTTCGCCTCTTTTTCTTCCGTCCCCCCCCCCAGGTTCGCACGGTGGGAATACAGCTTAGTTCGGATCTTACCAAGCTCCAAAGCTCTTTCATGTACGGCTTGGATTTCTCTTGGCTATGGCTTGCTTTGATTTATTGGGGAATGATTTATAACTATGGTTTTATGCTTTTTTACTATTGCAAGACAGATTTCGATGTAATTGGCTTAATAGCATTTTGATGTAAGAGGCTTTAGACCTTACTAGATTTTAAAGCAAAGAAATTTGGGTTTTCCTTCCGCTATTTTATTTATGTTCTGTCTTCTAATATTTATGTGTATGTTTACCTAGATAATACTCCACCAAAGCTAGCGCATTCCCTTTGTGAGTGACCCTAGCGGAGGTGGGGTGTTACAAGTTAACTTGGTTATTCCAATTCATATTGAATTCTTATTCAAATTACTAAGTTTCTCTTTCTTATTAATTTCAGTCATACAACTTAATTCATTTAAGTTTATTAATAAGCTTACAACATGTTATTCTCTAGATTATGGCCCAAGGTCTGTGATCCACAATCCCCTTTATATTCTTGTTTGATTTCAATAACATGTTTTACTTAATATGTAATTAAGTATATCCAATTCACATGTTTCCAATTAACATATCACTTACCATTTATGATTAAATATAACTTATTTCATTTCATAAGTTTTCCTCATCCTTTCTCATTTAATCATAATTCCACTTTACGCCGTCAATACGACTTACCGTTGTTTATTTATTAACTTAGTTCTAACTAAGGCCCATTAATAAGTTTATCTACCCATTTATTATAACCTATGTTATAATTTCCCCTTGTCCCTAGGACAAGTCTAAATATGTTGTTCTTACCAACGGGTTTCAGACTCCCAGACTACTTAATTTATAATTAAATACAATATATTTTTCCCCTTTTCTTAACTGGTTTGAGGTTTTCCCCTTTTCTGATTACTTAATTTACAATTAAATGTCACTTAACTTAATTCACCAGTTATCCCATTCCCTTACCAGTTTATTATAACCTAAGTTATAATATTCACTTGTCCTAGGGACAAGTCTATTTATTATACAACATTTTCATTAATGTTATTTATTTATAATAGGTTATTATCATTCCCCTTTTAAACCATTATTGTTGTAAACCATTATTCTTCATTCACTGTAATATATGTTCCTTATTATATTAAGGAAAACACTTCATGCACCTTATCAGTTTGATAGAAGGAATCAATGATTTATTTAACGTTTTCCCATCTAAATCCGTGGTAGAAAGTAATTTCTTTACTTTTTATTTATTTATTATGGCTTACTTGCAACAATGTTCTCAAAAACAAGTCATTTATTGAAATACATCACTTTTCCCTTTTATCACGCTAACTCAGTTCATTACATCCCTTCCTTTCTTATTTTCTGAGTTAGACATTTAGTTACCATCCTTGCCATTTATTCATATCTTGTTATATACATATATATATATATATATATATATATATATATATATATATATATGCACTAGACCTCTCACATTAAGCCTATACTTGTGGACGTTGGATTTGTCAGGCGGGTCCGGGCAGACTTCTGCCACTAGCTGACTTAACCTCGTGTCTTAGCACATGTTGTTAATTCTTTCACTTAGACCTCTCACATTAGGTTCAACATTAGTGGCTGCTGGATATGCCGGTCGGGTCCGGGCAGACTTCTGCCACTAATGCAACTTAACCTCGCGCCATAAGTGTAGTTACAATTTCTAATTGTAATCCTAGGCATATTCATTTTTATTCAATCACTTATGTTCATATCAAATTACGCTTCCAAATTAAAATCTCAAAACATAATATATGTTATGTTCCAAAATCCCATTACATGAAAATTTCAAACATATTATCCTTTTTACTGTAATATAGTTACAGTAATCTAATTTACATGTCCAATTTTTGCCTATATTTTGTCGCATGTCATTTTCAACATATGTTTAATTCTACTAGGACATGTAAACATTCAATCGGGGTAATTATTTTAACATGTCGTTCAATCAATAATATGTCCCAAGTAAAGCATGTAATTACAATCACTGAATTGGCTATTCATATCCTAACAAGTTTATTTTCTCCAGCATGTAAGAATTCAATAACTTAGCCTATTCAACATAGGAATTTCCTGACATATTCATATCAACATTTCAATTCATTACAACAGCAATTTATAATTAAACTGTCCATTTCACAATTTATTAAAAAAGGGAATGCTAAACAATATTCATAACATTATCTAAAGGCTATAGCTTAAACCCACTCACCTTTAAGCTTTCCCCAAATTTTGGATATGATCCGTTCTATCATCCATGGTTTTCCTTTTCACTTTTATTTGATTCACGACCTAACGACCATGGATTTATTATTTCATGAAAAGAGAAGGGAAAGAGAAATAATTTAAATAGATTGGTTCTTAGAGGTTTACCTTGCTTTTATGATTCAATAATCTTTTTTATTAACGTTGATTCCCTCTTCCAGATCTGAATTCATAATCCTCCTGGGCTAACATTTTAATTACAGAATAGATTTGAGAAGAGAGAGAGAGGGATAATTGGCAGAGCTCCAGCGTAGCTGCTGAATTATGATGTTTAGGGTAAGGTCTAGGGTCTTATTTATGGGTGCTCAAGACCTTATCGTACACGCAGCATTGAGTCGGCATTGAACCCAGTTAAGAAAATATTCCAGGTTCGCAGATGAATCTAGCCAAATATTATCGTACACGCAGTGCTGAGTCAGCATTGGGTCCTACAAGCTGTTTTGGCATAGAAATTTGAATTTCAAATGTTGGAATTGTTTTGGCGTAGAAATTTGATTTTCGAACTTTTGAATTTTTGGAATTTATTTAACTATTTTATTCACATGAAATATTCTTATATGTATACGATTCCTCTAACGACCATTTTACGCGTATATATATACGTACAACTTTCATTTTATTTTCAAAATTCAAACAATGTTGCACCGTTATTTGATTCTTGCCATATTTCATTGACTGTAGCCTTATCTTGAATTTTATATTTTGTATACATATATTTCTGCATTTATATATATATATATATATATATTCTCATATATATACATATATGTGACGGCCCGCCCCGCACCAGCCGACATTTCCCTGAAATGCGTTGTCCCAATGCCCGACTAGCATAGGACGGTCGCCAAAGAAAGGAATTTGAACTAACAAGGAACCAGTAGATTGTCTCATAGCGCATGGGATAAAATACAATAATAACATAACTTTGACATAAAACAGGTGAAACAGTGCATAAGCTGAAAACTAAACCATCATAGCAGCGGAAAATCCAAAATACAACTTATGTTCCACATCATCATTATTACAACTTTGAAAACTGTTGTCTCTAAAGCAAAATAAGAAAGGTACACTACTAATGCCCAAAGTAGTGACCAGCAGCGACACAGGGAGAATATATAGAGAATAGTGCGTGTAAGCCACCTGCTCGTCTCCGGATAGCTACTCGTGCACAACCAGCTAACCTGTCTTTAGTCTGCCCGTTTAAGAGCACCCAGAGTAATAAGAAGATACATAAACCTATGGGTCAGACAAAAGTTTGGTTTGAGCGATAAGCAACAAAACAGAACAATAACAGGTATAATCCAATCATACTTGAACCTGGACCTGCAACCAAAGAGTTAGCACAACAAGATGTATAGTACTCTAAGGTAGCACTAACATAAAGTGTGAATGGGGGTAGGGTCATGGTGGTAGCAAACATCAAACATAGTTATCATCCTCACATCTCTCACTCAGTGCATAAAGCTTGCGATTTCTACCACTTTGATCACCCAATTCTTTGCTACGATCACTCTGCCCCATGGAGTCATAACTGCCCCACTGACTGATCCATAGCCACTAATCCGTCTCTCAGTGGTGAGTCAAAGCTATAGGTATCGATAACCCCTTAGCACATGTCCCGCAGCAAAGTCCAATCATGAAGTCAACTAGTTGGTTCCCATATGGATCCTGAGTTCTAACTTCTAATTTGAACTACCTTTGCATCTCGGGTTTGGTCATTATCCCGTTCGCACCTCAGTTTCCATTTGTGTCCATACTTCAGCTCAGATATGCTCGCTTCGTGACTCCTTCATTCATGGCGCTACGGTTTTGACTCATTGGCGGCTCGTGATGAGCATTTGGGTCGTGGTCCTCCTTCAAGCATGGATCGTGGTCCTCCTCCAAGCACGGATCATAGTCCTTCTCCAAGCATGGATCGTGGTCCTCCTCCAAGCACGGATCATGGTCCTTCTCCAAGCATGGATCATGGTCTTCGTTCGTCGCCATTGGCTGGTGAAGGGGTGGTACGACTCGCGATGGTCCTATACTATCGTAGATCGGTTCGCCATATGTGTTAACGAATGGGGTCGGGTCGCCATGGTGCTTCACGAACAGGTCGGGTTGCAATGGTGCTTCACGAACGGGGTCGTGTCGTTATGGTGCTTCACGAACGGGGTCGGGTTGCTATGGTGCTTCACGAACGGGTCCATGACCAATTCCTGTAACTTTTCCAGTAAGCTATATACGCCATACGACGACGTTTTCGACCAATCTAACTTTTCTATGCAATCAAAAATCATTCCAAATAGTCATAGCAACATGTATAGTCATCCACAAACACCAAAACAACAAACAATCATGATAATATAGATCAAACTACCCAAAAACCCATGTTTTCCCTTCAATCATGTTTAAGTATAACAAATGATAGGGTTAGCAAAACTTAACCAAATTAACCCAAATTTCTAATAGAGGCCTACAACCAATATTTCGAAATTTCTAAATATTTTTCCAGAATTTAATCATGTATAAATTCACTAATTATCACTAATTACCCTTAATTAATCTTAATTAATGTAAAAACAAGGCTAATCACTCACCTTTGCCACAATT
Organism: Allium sativum; assembly: GCA_030737875.1. Classification (NCBI taxonomy): domain Eukaryota; kingdom Viridiplantae; phylum Streptophyta; class Magnoliopsida; order Asparagales; family Amaryllidaceae; genus Allium; species Allium sativum. The sequence goes on along the minus strand of CM060919.1, from coordinate 788,963,868 downwards.
AAAACTTTCAGAACTGAAACTCCTCTGGTTTTGGCGAATACCAATGTCTAACAGCAGCTCCAACCTTCGTTGGTGCTATTTCTCCTTAATTTGGTGTAGATTGGCTTAATCTTCAATTCGAAAGCGATTAGGAGCGATTTGGGATGAAGTTAGAAGGTAAAGGCCATGGCTAGGGTTATAGGAATATTTTACGCGGCTGAAAAATGAAATAAAATTCGTTTCCTAACTGTTCTCAGCCTCCCCATAACCCTAATCCCAAAATGGGTTATGGGCCCTCTTGCTAATCTCCCTAATTAGGCCCGGTTAAGCTGTTTTTCACCTTCTAAGCCTTGTTTCAGCCATATCTCCCAAACAGTGAGTCCGTTTGGCTAATATGACCACTCTACGGGAAGGTAAACCATCATTCAGATCTACTGGAAGTGGTTTCAGGTCAAAATTCTTTACTAATCAAAAGTTATGGCCAAAACAAGATCAGCTAGGGGCAAAATGGTCATTTAAAAATTGGCGAAAATCTTGAACATGGGAAATGACCCCAATAGTCGTCTCCTAACGTTACATGACCATACAACTTCGTATGTGAAAGAAATAAATATTCTACGATCCTTCGATCCGTAGAATTCGGGTCGTTACATTCTCCCCCCGCCTCCCCCGCCTTTAAGAAATTTTGCCCTCGAAATTCCTTAACTAAGAAACAAGAAAAGGATCTCGCATGCCTAACAACCATTCACAACAATTAAACATACAAAACAAACAAACAAGTCTATCCTAGCATGCAGAAAACTATGTCGCAATTAAAATCTTATCAGGCAAAGAGTTCTGGATACGTCATCCTAATGCTCTCCTCTGTCTCCCAAGTACAGTTATTCTCATTCTCGCCCCACTGAATTTTGTCTAGATCCACCGCTTTCCTTCGAAGTTTCTTCGTATCTTGCTCAACAGTACGAATCGGCTTGCGGTTCCCAACCGCCTCGAGTTCTACTTCGATATCATCCAACTGATCAGGTGAAATAGTCATATCGAGGTCGTGCATGAATTTCCTTAACTGGGAAACATGAAATACGTTATGAACTCCTGCCATCTTCTCTAGTAATTCAACTTTATATGCCAAATTCCCATCTTGTTCGAGGATTGGGAATGGACCAACAAATCTTGGTGTTAACTTGCCTCTCCTACCAAATCGTACCACGCTTTTTAATGGAGAGATCTTGACGAATACCAAGTCATTAACGAAGAATTCCAAATCTCTTCATCTTCTATCAGCCTAACCCTTCTGCATATCTTGGGCAGCCTTCATTCGCTGTTGGACAACCTTGTTCTTATCTGAACTTTTTCTTATTACTACTAGTCTAAGCACAAATTTCCCACTGTTTTCTAACCGACATGATGGTGAGTTGCACGATTTTCCGTACAAAGCTTCATATGGAGCCATACCTGTAACACCCCGTGTATTCTATAACAGTGAAATTCACAAATTAAAGTATAATTAATTTCAAATCAAAGAATTAAGGGAAACGGGATACGCCATTGCGTTCGTCTCAGAATTCTGCTTGGGATAGAGTCCGAGTTTGCGTAAAACAGACTCCGTATGAAGAAGATATGGCCTCCGGAAGTTTCAGAATTCAGTTTAAAATTCAAAACAGCTCAGAAAAACCAATTCAAAATTCAAAATCGGGCCGGATTGGCCAGGGCGGGAATTTTCCCGCCCAAGGCACCCAGGTCGACTGGGTAGTCGACCTGGGGCTACCCAGGTACCTGGGTCACCCGTGTCGACTGCCAAGTCGACACGGTGTCGACTGGCGTGTCGACCTGGCCCCTGAGCCAGGTCGAACCCAGCCCCCCTGGCTGGCCTGGTCTGTGCTTGGTCGATTTTCTGAGCCTTGCCTTGTCACTAGGGCTAGGTGTCAGCTCCTGATGGGTCTCTCCTTAAAATGAACGGCTATTATTAAACCAAGCTCTATCGACGGTCCTATTCAACTCACAAACTCTATAAAAAGGACCTAAGACTCACCCTAATTCATACAAACAAAAATGGAGATGAGACCGTCATGCTGCTGAGGAAAGACTAGGAATAGCCGTCAGAAATTGAGAGACAATTAGGAGACAATTCGAAAGCTTAAAGCAACGTCAATTAAATCAAAACAACGCCTACAACAAAGGATAGCATCTCCAAATTCAGAATTCAGATTCCTGAATTGAAGATTCGTCATACGTTGTAAGTAGAGTGCTATTCCGATGTGAATAAATAATTGTGTTTTGATTTGTGTAAAATGAGAAATATAATTGTATTCGATTTGTGGTGATAATAATCTATATTTGTATGTTGTTTTGATTCTAATCGATTTGGGATGTTGTGGTATAACGATTGGATATTTGTAGGTATGTAATTCATATTGAAAACTACATGTTTGTGGTAGTTTATTACGACACCTATTGGAAAATTGCAAGTATGTGATTCATGATTGTGGTAGTTTAATTGAGATTCATGCAAGTATAGGATTCACCATTATGCCAATATGTTGTACATACTTTTATGATCACTTTTAGTGTGTAATTGGATTCAACTAAATACTATGATTTATATGAATTTATGTTGGAATTGGCATCGTGATTCAAGTATAAAACCATACTTTCGTATTAGAGACAAAAGTAAGCATCTTTATGAACATGACTAAACTATGTTTGGCGTTATGCCTAGTTGAAAACATGTTTTAGGCCTATGTTGTTATCAAAATCATATGGTGATATATGTGACACATAATTAAGTAGATTTACATTCCAATTGCAAGTTTACATGAATAAATTAAAAACCATGATTCATGTTTAGGTATGTTTATGCCATGATTATATGAATAGAATGGTTCATGTTTAGGTATGTTTATGCCATGATTATATGAATAGAATGATTCATGTTTAAGTATGTTTATGCCATGATTTTATGCTATTACAATGCAAGTTCACATGTGCCTAATTCATGTTAATTAGATCGTTATGTTGCAAGTTCATGCGTTCACACTCCCCTTTTTATGTTACTTAGAATATATAAACACCATGTTCTAAGCCTCCCCTTTTTCATATGGCTAAGTTGGGTTTAAATGTTAAACCCAACATATGTTATATTTTAGCGAACATATAAAACGGGGGTAATGACGTTTGGGTTAAAATATAAAACATATGTGTTGGCATGTTTGACGCATGCCACCAACCTTGAAAACCAATTAAGTGGTGTAAATTAATTTTACCCAATAAAGATGAATTTAATAATGGGCCGCAAATATTTACATATAAAAAGAAAAGAGACAAAATATGTAAATTTAGAAAATACGAGATGTTTAACCCGAGGTTGGATTGAGTTGTGATGTAAACCTGCCCGGAACCGCCCGGCTGTCCAGTAGTCACAACAATACCTATCCAATGTGGGTGGTTAAACACGGAGCCCAATAATGACCCGAGGTTAGACTGAGTTGTGGCGTAAGACTACCCGGACCCAACCGGAAACAGGCAGCCACAACAATACCTGTCTAATGGGAGAGGTCGAGGCTTTAATAAGACAATTAAGGCTGAGTCAGGATTGATAGGATTAAGTAAATTGAATTAATACTTAATCAAAATGGAACATGCTAAACTAAACAGATTGATTGGGGGTTAGGTTTACAAAACACTTAACCAACTCGGCATGTTGGCTAGAAATAGAAAACCTAGTAGCGGGGACCCTTTTCAGCAGTAACCCTACAAGGTGTATCAGGATACCCTGAACTAGGCAGGGTGGGGCACGATTACTGGGCTGACTGTAAGAGGTCAAATCGACGGCGGTGGTGCAGCAGTGTAGGTTCTAACGGGGTGCGGGCGTGCACACACTCCGACGCAAAAAAATAAGGCACTGGGCACCAATAGTATACCTTTGCATTCTAGAATTGTGTCGGGCCGCAACCATGGGACTTTATACACCCCATGGTGGGACCAGCATAGGTAACTACAACATCGGGGGCCGTAAGACACATGTAACTATGCGAGTAGGAGCCGATCATTTGAAATGGATCACTTCACCCTGATTATGGGGTGCCTGTTGGGAACTAGTTTACAGGGTTTCAGAGATTAATATGGGGTACGATAGTACATTCGACTCTAGACAACTTAACCTTGTTTATAGTGCTTTTCCATTTCCAGTTTATACTTATCATGCCCAGCTCTTTATTTATAGACTGAATAGTCCTAGACTTACTCAGGCTTTATGTCTGACTCTACTTTCCTTTCGTTTCCCCCCCCAGGTCCACAGGGAGGGAATACCGCAGCTTGACCAGTTTTCACATCTAGCTTGAAGAGAAAGAATGTATTGCTTGGATCTTTTTCGTTTTGGGACTATGGCTTTGGACAACAATTATGGGACTTATGCAGTTTACTTATGTTTTTATGCTTCTTTAAATAATGTAATCAAGACAGTTATGAAGATGTTATGTTTTTGGAAGTATTATAAGACAAATTATGGCATGGTTTGTGTAACACGTATTTTAATGGAATAAAAGTTACTGTTGTTTTCCGCTGTTCAAAAATATGTGTTTTTATATCTGTCTTGTGTATCTGTGACTTATACTTATAAACCTCCACCAAAATTAGGGCATTCCCTTTGAGAGTGACCCTAACGGAGGTGGGGTGTTTCAATACCAATATTGGATTGATAACTATTATTATATGAAAACTCTACTAGATGCAAATGGTCATCCCATGATCCACCAAATCCAATATGCAAGCTCTCAAGAGAACTTCTAATACTCGATTCACCCTCTCTGTTTGACCATCGGTTCGAGGATGATACGCGGTACTGAGATGTAATTCTGATCCTAAAGCCTCTTGTAAGCTCTTCCAAAACTCACTAGTAAATAATGGATCTCGGTAACTCATAATGCCTTTGGGTACTCCATGTAATCTCACTACCCACTTCATATACAGTTTTACTAACTTAGCTGTCGTTCTATTCGATTTGGCAAGTATAAACCTTACACTCTTGGTTAATCGATCCACAATCACCCAAATACTATCATGGCCCGATCTAATCCTCGGTAAACCATCATCGAGGCTTATTCCCAATCCCATTCGGGAATTTTCAATGGTTGTAACAAATCACTAGGCTTCCTTTGCTCAGCTTTAACTAATTAGAAATTCATACTCTTGGAGATAAACTTCCCAACATCTCTCTTCATCCTTTTCCAGTAGTAGGTCTGCTTCATGTCTCGATAAATTTTGTTACCACCGAGGGTGCATAGTCAGTTTTGAGTGATGACGTTCTATAAGAACTTCATCTCTCAATCCATCGACATTGGGTACAACTAATCTATCATTCTTTCGAAGCCATCTTTCTCGATCAAGTCCATACTTGTTCGTCTTCTCACTGTTGCTGCCCATCTCTACCTTGGAGATGATTTCCAATAGATTAGGATCGTCCCTCTGATTGGAACCAATCCTCTCAATCAAAGTCGGTTTGATCATCAAACTTGTTAACATTTCTGGATCCAATCCATACTTAGGTCTGAAATCATATCCCATGATATACTCCAGTTACTTTCATTTAAGAAACATAGCACCTAAACTAGCATGTCTCCTACTCAATGCATCAGTACAGCACCTAGTCCGGTACCACATGCATCTGTGTATACCGTCATCTCTTCGTTCTCTATTACCAGAATCCTACAGGTGATAGTCTACTCAAGGGAATAAAACAGGGACAAACATAGCAACCATAGCATCCATCAAACATGTCCTATCTATCATCTGCTAAAGCCATACACACGTCGATACCTACTTGACTTGTCCAACCAATCCCAAGGCTAACAGAAGCCCCGCCTCCATACATACGTTGATGCCTACTGTAACACCCCGTAATTCTGTTAATATTAATATTCACAAATTAAAGAATAACTAATCTCAGACGTGAGAATTGTGGGAAACGGGTTGCGCCATTGTGTTCGTTTCGGAATTATGGTTGAAATAGAGTCCGAGTTTGCGTGAATTGGACTTCGTGTGAAGAAGTTATGGCCATCGGAAGTTTCAGAAAATTCAAAACAGATTTCAGAAAATTCAAAATTCAAAATTCGAAGTCAAACAGTCTAGGCGGGAAATTTCCCGCCCAGCACCCTAGGTCGACCGGGCAGTCGACACCCCCCCCCAGGTCGACTGGGGAGTCGACTGGGCAGTCGACCTGGGTGTCGACTTGGTCCAGGCAGCTAGGGTTTGGCTGAGCCCAATCTTGAGCTGCTGATGTGTCTTTAGTGCTGAGTTAGCAAATTAAGCGGTTCAGGTTAGTTCTGAGTTGATCTGACGGCCTAAATAAATCCTAAACTCTATAAATACCTAGGTAGTCTCTTACTCTAATTCATATGAAAAATAGAATAGCCACTGTCATACCATCGCCATGGAACTCAGTGTAGCCGCCGCCAACTAAGAAGGAAGAAAGCTAATCAAAACCCTAATTCTACTCAACTCTAAAGCAAATCAAGATTCTCTTTCTCTTCTAATTGTGAGTATGATGATCTTAACAAGATTATTGCAAACTAATTAGATTAAGTTGTGATATGGACATAAGAAAATGATGTGAATTGTCATATATGTTATTGTAAACCTTATGCTATCATGTATGTTGTAAAACCTATGTTATGTGATGATGATATCCTATATGTTGTAAATCATGCTATGATGATATTGTATAGGTTGTAACTTTCTATGCTAAGTTATGATAAATCATACATGTTATAAAGTCATGATGTTATTATCTATGCTAATTAGTTCATGTTAATCAAATCATAATGTTGATAATATTTGGGCTATGTTGATCTATATGACAAATCACATATGCAAGTTTAGATTGATTAGTAAAGATTATGAACATATGCCATGACATCTATTTAGATCTAGAATTGTGCTATGACATGTGTGAGTCTATGTGTTAGATTCTAGTTCACACCATCATCATGTTGCATAAACCATCTATGCAAGTTTACACATGAACTTGGGTTATGATTAGATTATGTAAGTTGTGACATTTAACCAAACAAGTTGACACCTTTAGATCCATGACATGTGTAGCTTTATGTAAGTTGTAGTTTTTGGCCTATGCAAGTTAAGGTGTTGAACATCTATCACACATGCAAGTTTCACCCCTATTATGATTAGATCTATTTTATTTGTCTATATGTTGTGATAATTTATCTTTGTGCTATGAGTTAGAATATTCAAGTCTAACGTATATTTTGCGTTGAATAAGCGAACGTATAACGTGGGGTAGGGGTAATATTAAGGATTTAATATTAAGAAATTGGGGTGCAATTGATATGATTTTGCATACCATAAGTGGAAGCCCATAATTGAGTCAATTATGGAAATCATTAAAATTGGAAGTAATTAGTGATTTGAATAGGAATATATTCAAAACTGGGGTAAAAGATTATAAGTGATAATCAATGCTTAGGACACGAGGTTGGACTCGTTTGTGACGTAAACCTGCCCGGACCCGCCCGGACCCGCCCGGCAAATCCAGTGGTCACAAATGTCAGCCCAATGTGAGAGGTCCTAGGCCCAAATTAAAGCATAACAGTTGTAAAGACACGAGGTTAGACTCTTTTATGGTGTAAGACTGCCCGGACCCGCCCGGCAAATCCAGCTGCGATAAAGGCCAGTCTAATGTGAGAGGTCTTTATGAGGTTATGGCCTGAATGAATTAAGAAATACTTAACCAGATAAACATGTAAGGTGGGACATGGGGGTTAAGTAGGTGCCTTGGGTGGCATGAGGAATCTAGTGGTTGCCTTTAGTGGCATTTGAAATACGATTAGTAAGACTTAACCAAACACACATGTAAATGAACATGACTAAGATGGTTAAGTGGGATATACTAGTGGGGACAAGCTTAGGTGGATAGCTTGTGGGGGCCCATTTCAACCAGTAACCCAAAAGTATCTTTGTGAGCTCGACCCAAGTCGAGGACGGGACACGCATACTGGGATTGACTATAAGAGGCCAAACGGGGTAGCGGTGACAACGCAAGTCCAACGGGTTTCATATGCGTGTGTGGACCCGGGCTGGTAGGTAAGACGTTGTTGCATCGTGTAGGTATAAGCCATGCATTCTCAAGTTGTATCAGGTTGCCACTTTAGGGGAGTGATACACCCCACTGTGGGGCCAGCACGGGTATCTACGAGTAGGGAGCCGATCGAAAGTGGGTAGTGGGGTACACCTAGCGGAGATAGGGGCAGGCGGCACCTATGTAGTCAGCTAGGGGTACACGAAGCTATTTATACAATTTCTAAGTGAAGCAAGTGGGATCAACCTTTAGGGTGACTGGTGTGGTGCAGTGTAGTAATTATTCATTAGTAATTTAGGTGTGCCTTTAACATTATCTTTATCTTCTCTTCCATACCCAATAGTTCATAGACATTTCCTTGTTTTCCAGCTTATGCCTTAGTCTAGTTATTTTGATAATAGTATTGTTAGAATTATCATACTCGCCAGACTTTATGTATGACCCCTTCCATTTCAATCTTTTTCCCCCTCCAGGTCCTCAGGATGGGCCCAGCTCTAGCGGAGTTTGATTGGATTGCTTTATCTCTCTTTTGGAAAGCTTGGACCGCTGAAGTAAAGTCCAGCTTGTTATCTTCTTTAATGGCTATTTATGTAATGGGGTTATGTATTTTGTTTTATCAAGATGGATATTGTACATGACTCTGATTTATGGTTTTATGATGTAACAAACATGATTAATTTCCGCTGCAATAAAATGAAGTTTTAGATTTCCAAGTACTACTTATTATCTGTCTTGTTGTAATTTTTCTGTTCTATATTCACTTAAAACCTCCATGGAAGTTAATGCATTCCCTTTGTGAGTGACATTAATGGACGTGGGGTGTTACACATGGTATCAGAGCTTAAGGTTACCAGAACAGATAATTTTTTTAGAAAAACTATTTTTCTAAAGTATTTTTGGAAGAAGTATTTTCAAAAACATGTCTTGATGAGTAATTTAAAGAGGAAAGTTTTTATGAAAAACATAATCCCCAATAGCCATATATCTTAATCTTTCGAATTCTCCATTTTGAATCTTTCCTTTTTCGTTTCAGCATGGCTAAAGATCTTAACCTTCCGGATGGTGTAACGATACCAGGATGGTATAGGAGGTTATTAGAGGCTAGGGCCGCTGCAGGTCCAGCCAATGTTCCTCCTCCACCAGTTGCACCCGCTCCTCCTCCTCCTCACGCTGATACTTTTGCAAAGACGTGCAAGGAATTTAAGGCTATGGGTGGAAAACCTTTTCAAGGGTCAGAAACATTTGTAGAAGCTAGAGATTGGCTTACGGAGGTGGAAGAATTGCTAGAAATCTTTGAAGTAGAAGAAGGGAGGTGTAACACCCCACACCCGCTAAGGTCACTCACTAAGGGAATGCCTTAACTTCGGTGGAGTATTTTAAGTGAATATAGAATAGAAAAATTACAACAAGACAGATATAAGTAATACTTGAAATTTAAAACATCATTTCATTGCAGCAGAAGGTAAACATGTTTGGTTACATATCAAAAACCAACAAGAGTCAAGTACAAAATATCCATCTCGTTAAAACATAAGTACATAATCCCACTACATAACTAATAGCCATGATAGAAAAGATAACCGAGCTTTACTTCAAGAGTCCAAGCTCCAAAAGATAGATAAAGCAATCTGATCAAAGCCCACTAGTGCTAGGCCCACTCTGATAACCCGAGGGTTGGGAAAAAGATAAAAACAACGGGGTCAGACATAAGTCTGAGTGAGCCCTATAACTTTAACAATACAATCATTAAAGTAATTAGGGTATGATATAAACCTGGTACGGTACAACTGGGGATAAATGACTACACTAAGCAGCCAACTAGACTTAGGATGAACTAAGATAACGGAAAGGACGCGCCTATCCACCCAAGGATAAATACTACACTGCACCACACCAGATCTACCCACCCAAGGGTAATTCCTACACTTAAAGATTTGATCCCACGAAGTGTACTTTGTAATCTTAATAGCAGTCTCATGTACCCCTAGCTGACTACATATGTGCCGTCTGCCCCTACCTCCACTAGGTGTACCCTGTACTTAGTAATCTTAATAGTAGTCTCGTGTACCCCTAGCTGACTACATAGGTGCCGTCTGCCACTATCTCCACTAGGTGTACCCACTACTCCCATTCGATCGGCTCCCTAACGTAGATACCCGTGCTGGCCCCACAGTGGGGTGTATCACTCCCCAAAGTGGCAACCCGATACAATCAACGGTGCACGGCTTATACCTACACGATGCAACAACGTCTTACCTACCAGCCCGGGTCCACACACGCATATGAAACCCGTTGGACTTGCGTTGCCACCGCTAACCCGTTTTGGCCTCTTTTAGTCAAGCCCAGTACGCGTATCCCGTCCTCGACATGGGTCGAGCCCAATAAGATACATATGGGTTACTGGTTGAAATGGGCCCCCACAAGCTACCCACCTAAGCTTGTCCTTTTTTTCTGGTGTATCCCACTTAACCCTTTTTGAATAATCATGTCCACTTACATGTTTAAAGTTTGGTTAAGTCATCTAATCAAATTTTAATTGCCACTTAAGGCACCCACTAGATTTCCCATGCCACCCAAGGCACTTACTTGATTTCCACATGCCACCCAAGGCACTTACTTAACCCTTTAATCATGTTTAATTACATGTTCCACTTTGGTTAAGTATTCTAATCTTATCTTCTATTTCCACTCAAGGCAACCACTAGATCTTCCCCATGCCACCTAAGGCACTTACTTAACCCTTTAATCATGTTTAATTACATGTTCCACTTTGGTTAAGTATTCTAATCGTATTTTCTATTGCCACCCAAGGCAACCACTAGATTTTTCCACATGCCACCCAAGGCACCCACTTAACCCCTCATGCCCCACTACATGCTTATATGGTTAAGTGTTTTCTTAATTGATTAAGACCATAACCTTTGTAAAGACCTCTCACATTAGACTATCTTTTATGGCAGTTGGATTTGCCGGTCGGGTCCGGGCAGCCTTACGCCATAACCGAGTCTAACCTCGTGTCTTTACACTTGTCACGTATTTAGTTTATGCCTAAGACCTCTCACATTGGGCCAATCATTTGTAGCCGCTGGATTTGCCGGTCGGTTCCGGGCAGTCTTATGCTACAAAAGGGTCCAACCTCGTGTCTTAGTCGATTAATTACACCTAATTAATCACCCCCATAATTTGTATTAATTATCCCTAATTAATTACAAATTTAACGATGTACATAATGGACTCAATTATGTCCATCCACTTTATGGTATGCATAATCATACCAACTTCAGACCATTTCATTAACATGAATATTAACCCCATCGTTTCCCACGTAATACGTTGACATGACATACTTAAAAGGGAAGATTCATCACAAACACAATGGGTTCAACTTGCATAACATTAGCATCAACATGGGTTTTAAAGGTGTCAACATGCATCTAGCATCAAACCCAACTAGCATAAGTAATCAACCCAAACTTGCATGAATCACATATGTCATAAAGAGGATAACTTGCATAAGCTACTTATGTCATACAAAAGGGTAAACTTGCATATGTATGTATGACATACAAAGGGGTTAACTTGCATATGTATGCATATCATACAAAGGTGTAAACTTGCACATGTTACTTGCATATAATCAACCACCAAACTTGCATAACATGTCATATATGAACTTGCATATAATCAAACATCAAACTTGCATAACATATCATATATGAACTTGCATATAATCATATACCAAACTTGCACAACATATCATATATGAACTTGCATATAATCATATACCAAACTTGCATAACATGGTGTCATAATGGATCAATGTTTATCATAGCGATTTGCATAACTAGCATCATGAACACATAGCCTAAAACTTGCATAACTTGCATAACATCATGATCACATAGCATATGACTTGCATAACTTGCATAACATCATGATCACATAGCATATGACTTGCATAACTTGCATAACATCATAATCACATAGCATATGACTTGCATAACTTGTATAACATCATAATCACATAGCATATTACTTGCATAACTTGCATAACATCATAATCACATAGCATATGATTTGCATAACTTGTATAGCATCATGAACACATAGCATATAACTTGCATAACTTGCATAACATCATAATCACATAGCATATAACTTGCATAACTTGCACAACATCATGAACACATAGCATGTGATAACATAACTTGCATTGATCCACATTCATAGCCATAACCTCATTATATCCTATCATAATCATTTCAACAATTGGTCATTAAGGCTATAGAAACTCACAACTTGTTGATTAGCACTCCTATGAAGAAGATTAAGTTGCTAGAGTTGATTAGAAGTTGATTTGAGAAGCTATCTTCCTCTTTAATTTGATGGAGGCTCCTTCAAGTTGCATTTTGACGGCATAAAGACGTTGTATCTATTTTTAGTATGGATTAGGGTAGTCTTAGGGTGTATTTATAGATTAGTTAAGTGTTTTAGGCCCTTAGATTAACCCTAGATTAGGTTAGAGCCGTCTGATTTCGTCACAAGCCCTAAAACATAGCCCAAACCCCATCAGGTTGCACCCAGGTCACACAGACCGACAGGGGGGTCGACCCCTGGGTCGACCCCTGGGTCGACCCCTAGCGAGGGGGTCGACACCCATGTCGACCCCTGGGTCGACTCCCTCAGCCTGGCGGAAATTTTCCCGCCTCTTCTGAAACTTGAAATTTTTATATTTAAATCTGTTTTGAATTTTCTGAAAACTTCTACGGCCCTTAACTGGGTCATACGGACTCCGATTTTCGAAAACTCAGACTCTATTTCGCGTATTTTTCCGAGACGAACGCAATGGCATAGCCCGTTTCCCCTGATTTAGATTTTAAAATTTAATTCTGTCCTGTTTTATATTATAGCAAGTTATTCAACATACGGGGTGTTACATTCTCCCCTACTTAAAGGATTTCGTCCCCGAAATCTCTAAGTCAAGAAGAACGTATCCTACCATCCAAACAACCATCTACTCAAACCATCAAACACTGGCATCTGTTGTCCTTAAAGTTTCTAATGCTGTATGAACATATGCAAAAAGTGTGTGTATATGTTCCCTGTCTAATGCAAAATCAGGCGGTCTACTGATTCAGTTGACCTCCTTAATGCAAACCATGATAGTGGCATGCATCCAATATGTATGCGAAAGAACCCTATCGACACATACTATTTCTACATGTGTGCACAACCATACACCAAAATGCATCATCCATATGATAACGCAACCATTATACATCCATTAATAAAGCTACCTACACACAATTTATATGCAATATGCAATATGAAGTGACTGAGCCGATCTAGTGCCTAAAGTGTGTGTATATGCATCCACGAGCAACCACTTGCATCCACACGCATCCATCAAACATAACATGTCTCAAACACATGTTTCAACCATAGGTTTACCCTATCTAAAGGTCAAAGGTACTAATGAGAGGACATACTAAAGATTAGATAAGTACTAGACAAACGATAAAGGAGAAGTTAAAAGACATACCCTCCAAAAAAGGAATGGGTACAATGAACGAATCTTCGCTTCTGTCTCCCAAGTAGCATTGCTCTCATCCTCTCCCCATTGCACTTTGACTAGTCGAACCTCTCTGTTTCTCAACTTCCTAATCTCTGACCCAAGGATGCGGGTAGGAGCTCGTCGAATAGTCGCATCACGCTCTACCTCCACTTCTCTAAGCAAGCTCGGCTCTACCACCTCTGTGGTCTCATGTAGGCACTTCCTCAAATGTGATACATGAAATACGTCATGTACCCCACCAAGTCTCTCGGGTAAATCCACTCTATATGCCATCCGTCCAATCCTTTCCTTAATAGGAAACGGTCCTACAAATCTTGGTGCTAACTTCCCAACGGACCCAAAACGAACAACATTCCGTAATGGAGATACTTTAACAAAGACAATGTCCCCCACATCAAACTCAAGATCCGTCCTCCTCTTATCCGCGTAAGATTTTTGCCTATCTTGCGCTGCTTTCATCCTTCTTTGAATCAAATCAATCTTTTCCGAAGTCTTTCTAACCATATCAGGCCCAAGCAAGATCTTATCCGTAGATTCCCACCAACATGTAGGTGATCGACAAGGCCTTCCATAAAGAGCTTCGAAAGGAGCCATACAATACTAGGCTGAAAGCTGTTATTATACGCGAACTCCACCAATGGAAGATGCTCTTCCCATGTACCTCCAAAATCTAAGATACAAAGCCTCAAAAGGTCTTCTAGGACACGATTCACCCTCTCGGTCTGGCCGTCCGTCTGAGGATGATATGCGGTGCTCAAACACAACTGAGTCCCTACCCCCTCTTGCAAACTCTTCCAAAACTCGCTAGTGAAGATAGGATCTCGATTGCTCGCTATGCTAGAAGGTACCCCATGCAATCGAACTATCTCTCGAAGGTAAACTGAAGCTAGCCATGGAGCAGTCCTCTTACTCTTCACGGGTATAAAATGGGCACTCTTAGTAAGTCTGTCTACCACAACCCAAATTTCCGTATTACCCTTCCTCGATCTCGGTAACCCATCAATAAAATCCATCGAGACGCTATCCCACTTCCATTGCGGAACTTCCAATGGGTGAAGCAACCCACCTGGCTTCTTTTGCTCCGCTTTCACTTGTTGGCACACCAAGCATCTAGCGACATACTCGGCCACATCTTTCTTCATACCGGCCCAAAAGAAAACTCGCTTCATGTCTTGGTACATCTTGTCCCCACCGGGATGAATGGTCATCTTCGAACGAAGCGCATCATCAAGTATAGCCTTCCTCAAACCCTCATCTTGCGGTACACAAAGTCTACTGTCTCTACGCAACCACCCCCTATCGTCTAGGGTGTACCTACTCAAATGGCTGGACGACTCCCCCCTTATGAGCCTCTCTACTAACTCAACCAACTGTGGGTCGTCCCGCTGTGCCTCGCCAAGCCGTCCCAAAAGAGTAGGTCTGACCTCTAAGGATGCTAGCAAACCGGGTACAAAGTCAACGGAAGGTCTAAAATCAAACATCGAGATAAATTCCAAGCTTCGTCGTCCCACGAACAATGGACTCAAGGACAACCTTTTTCTGCTTAAGGCGTCCGCCACCACGTTACCCTTGCAAGGGGTATACGCTATCTCGAAATCATAGGATGTTAAGAACTCCATCCACCTTTGTTGTCATAAGACTATGCGCTCGAAGGGTCCCCAACACTTCCCTAAGATGTAGGGCATGCTTTTCTCCACTTCTAGAGAAAACCAGGATATTCTCCCATGCTAAATCGTCACAACTATCCATCTCTCATGCAGACCATCCTAGTCGAACTCGACATCCCCCAAGTGCAAGCCCCAAAGGCCTAAACCAATATCAGACAAACACCCAAGGGATACCTCCTTCGAATTCAGACGACCTACGTGAGATGATACTAGTAAAAACGGCTAAATAATTAAGCGCTTGTCCAACTCTGGATGTCCTTGCTAGTCTCGCTCCAAAACCACCGTTGATCAAATAACTTGCTTTGCTTAACCTATTAAGCACATACGAAAACTTATTTCGCTCTTAGAAAAGACCAAGATGTCATCCACAAAGACCACTACGAAGTTATTTAGGTACTCCCTGAACACCCTACTCATCAAATCAACAAAGTATGCAGGGGCGTTCGTCAAACCAAATGGCATCACCAACCACTCATAGAAACCATCCGGAGTCCTAAAGGCAGTCTTCTCTATACTATCCTCAGCCACTCTCAACTGATGAAACCCCGTGGCTAAGTCCAACTGCTAAAACACTGAGGCGCCAACCAACTGATCAAAGAGATCATCAATCCTCGGCAATGGGTGTCTATTCTTCTTTGTGAGCTTGTTGAGTTCTCTATAGTCTACACAAAGTCTGAGGGACCCATCCGCCTTCGTGGCAAAAACTACTGGAGCACCCCACTCCGATATACTTCGTCTTATGAACCCCTTCTCAAGCAACTCCCCTACTTGCTTATGGAGTTCCCTCCTCTCCCGAGGAGCCATGTGGCGCACTGGCAAAGATACTGGTTTAGCATTGTCCACCAGATATATTCGGAAGTCTATCTCCCGCTTTGGAGGTAAGCCCTTCACCTCCTCAAACACATCCGAGTATTCCCGGACCACTCTAACAGATCGCAAACTCTCGACCGAAGCGTCAAGCGATTCAAGATAACTTAGCATAACAGAATCCATGGGATTACAAGAGATCTCGAGAGTGTTACCCAAGCGGGTCATGAGCCTAACAACTCTCCTTTCACAATCAAGAACGGCACCATTACTGGATAACCAGTCCATGCCCAAAATCAACCCATAGCCCGTGAAGCCCAAAACAAAAGCATCACATCTAAACTCAACGCAATGTATAGAAATCTTCAAACCCAAACATATCATGGACAAATAAGTGGAGCCCCCAATTGGGTTTGAAACAACCAAGGGATCATCTACTAGACTGGTGTCTAAGTGCAGTGACTCAACTAATGATGATGAGATAAACGAATGCGATGCGCCAGAGTCAAACAAAGTACGGACAGGATGATCAAACAGAAAAACCAGACTTTCAACGGAAATAGTTCTACCTCTTTCCTGAATCGGTGGAACCGCGAGAGCCTGAACTTGCACCCTTGCCTGACCTGGTGCCATAAGAGCTTGCACCTGTCCTCCTGAGGTAGATCCCGTCCTTTGCCCCTTCTTAGGGCAGTCCTTCACTAGATGCCCTGCTTCGCCACAGTGGAAGCAGCCCGTCTTCTTCTTCTTCTTCCGACAATCTTTGCTTAGGTGGCCTGATGTCCCACAATTGAAGCATTTCTTCTTTCCCTTGTCACTGTTGCCTTTCCCACCCTTGTTTTGCTGTTGCTGTTGAGGTCTCTTCTGATCACCTTTCTTCTCGGGTGCCTTATTAGCATTGGGACCCTTCTCTTCCTCATGCATGAGTGCCATGTCTACTAGCTTCTCAAAGGTGGCCCCCATAGGGATGTGAGTCATAGCCAATCCATGCATCGGTTCATTCAAGCCTTTAACGAACCTCAAAGCCTTCTTCTCTGGTGTATTCACCATGTCTATGCCAAACCTTGCCAATTGATTAAACTTGTTGACATATTCCTTCACTGATAGGTTTCCTTGCTTTAGAGTCAAGAACCTTTCCATATACAAGTTTTCCTCCGCCCTTGAGAGAAACTTTGCCACAAACCTTTGCCTGAAATCCGCCTAAGAGTCAACAGGGCGTTCTCCATTAGTGACCTCCCACCAGAATGAGGCCTCTCCCTTCATCAACCAAGCCGCTAACTTTACTTTCTTTCCTTCTTCCATCTCAAAGATATCTATCAACTCTTCCACCTCCTTAAGCCAATCCCTAGCTTCCACAAAAGTTTCTGATCCTTGAGAAGGTTTCCCTCCCATAGCCTTAAATTCCTTGCAAGTCTTAGCAAAAGTATCCGCGCGAGGAGGAGGAGGGGGAGGAGGAAGATCGGGTGCTACTGTTGGTGGAGGAACATTTGCTGGACCCGCAGTGGAGGCCCTAGCCTCCATCAATCTCCTATACCATACTGGTTTCGTCACACCCTCCGGAAAGTTAAGATCTTCAGCCATGCTGAAACGAAAAAGGAAAGATTCAAAACGGAGAATTCGAAAGATAAAGATATGGCGATTGGGGATTATGATTTTCTTTAAAAACTTTTCTCTTAAAAGACATGTTTTTGAAAATACTTCTTCCAAAAATGTTTTTAGAAAAATAGTTTCTAAAAATTTATCTGTTCCGGTAACCTTCGCTCTGAACCACGTGTAACACCCCACAACCCGCTAAGGTCACTCACTAAGGGAATGCCTTAACTTCGGTGGAGTATTTTAAGTGAATATAGAACAGAAAAATTACAACAAGACAGATATAAGTAATACTTGAAATTTAAAACATCATTTCATTGCAGCAGAAGGTAAACATGTTTGGTTACATATCAAAAACCAACAAGAGTCAAGTACAAAATATCCATCTCGTTAAAACATAAGTACATAATACCACTACATAACTAATAGCCATGATAGAAAAGATAACCGAGCTTTACTTCAAGAGTCCAAGCTCCAAAACATAGATAAAGCAATCTGATCAAAGCCCACTAGTGCTGGGCCCACTCTGATAACCTGAGGGTTGGGAAAAGATAAAAACAACGGGGTCAGACATAAGTCTGAGTGAGCCCTATAACTTTAACAATACAATCATTAAAGTAATTAGGGTATGATATAAACCTGGTACGGTACAACTGGGGATAAATGACTACACTAAGCAGCCAACTAGACTTAGGATGAAATTAGATAACGGTAAGGACGCGCCTATCCACCCAAGGATAAATACTACACTGCACCACACCAGATCAACCCACCCAAGGGTAATTCCTACACTTAAAGATTTGATCCCACGAAGTGTACTTTGTAATCTTAATAGTAGTCTCGTGTACCCCTAGCTGACTACATAGGTGCCGTCTGCCCCTACCTCCACTAGGTGTACCCTGTACTTAGTAATCTTAATAGTAGTCTCGTGTACCCCTAGCTGACTACATAGGTGCCGTCTGCCCCTATCTCCACTAGGTGTACCCACTCCTCCCATTCGATCGGCTCCCAAACGTAGATACCCGTGTTGGCCCCACAGTGGGGTGTATCACTCCCCAAAGTGGCAACCCGATACAATCAACGGTGCACGGCTTATACCTACACGATGCAACAACGTCTTACCTACCAGCCCGGGTCCACACACGCATATGAAACCCGTTGGACTTGCGTTGCCACCGCTAACCCGTTTTGGCCTCTTATAGTCAAGCCCAGTACGCGTGTCCCGTCCTCGACATGGGTCGAGCCCAATAAGATACATATGGGTTACTGGTTGAAATGGGGCCCCACAAGCTACCCACCTAAGCTTGTCCTTTTTTTCTAGTGTATCCCACTTAACCCTTTTTGAATAATCATGTCCACTTACATGTTTAAAGTTTGGTTAAGTCATCTAATCACATTTTAATTGCCACTCAAGGCACCCACTAGATTTCCCATGCCACCCAAGGCACTTACTTGATTTCCACATGCCACCCAAGGCACTTACTTAACCCTTTAATGATGTTTAATTACATGTTCCACTTTGGTTAAGTATTCTAATCTTATCTTCTATTGCCACTCAAGGCAACCACTAGATCTTCCCCATGCCACCCAAGGCACTTACTTAATCCTTTAATCATGTTTAATTACATGTTCCACTTTGGTTAAGTATTCTAATCGTATTTTCTATTGCCACCCAAGGCAACCACTAGATTTTTCCACATGCCACCCAAGGCACCCACTTAACCCCTCATGCCCCACTACATGCTTATATGGTTAAGTGTTTTCTTAATTGATTAAGACCGTAACCTTTGTAAAGACCTCTCACATTAGACTATCTTTTATGGCAGTTGGATTTGCCGGTCGGGTCCGGGCAGCCTTACGCCATAACCGAGTCTAACCTCGTGTCTTTACACTTGTCACGTATTTAGTTTATGCCTAAGACCTCTCACATTGGGCCAATCATTTGTAGCCGCTGGATTTGCCGGTCGGTTCCGGGCAGTCTTATGCTACAAAAGGGTCCAACCTCGTGTCTTAGTCGATTAATTACACCTAATTAATCACCCCCATAATTTGTATTAATTATCCCTAATTAATTACAAATTTAACGATGTACATAATTGACTCAATTATGTCCATCCACTTTATGGTATGCATAATCATACCAACTTCACACCATTTCATTAACATGAATATTAACCCCATCGTTCCCCATGTAATACGTTGACATGACATACTTAAAAGGGAAGATTCATTACAAACACAATGGGTTCAACTTGCATAACATTAGCATCAACATGGGTTTTAAAGGTGTCAACATGCATCTAGCATCAAACCCAACTAGAATAAATAATCAACCCAAACTTGCATGAATCACATATGTCATAAAGAGGATAACATGCATAAGCTACTTATGTCATACAAAAGGGTAAACTTGCATATGTATGTATGACATACAAAGGGGTTAACTTGCATATGTATGCATATCATACAAAGGTGTAAACTTGCACATGTTACTTGCATATAATCAACCACCAAACTTGCATAACATGTCATATATGAACTTGCATATAATCAAACATCAAACTTGCATAACATATCATATATGAACTTGCATATAATCATATACCAAACTTGCACAACATATCATATATGAACTTGCATATAAGCATATACCAAACTTGCATAACATGGTGTCATAATGGATCAATGTTTATCATAGCGATTTGCATAACTAGCATCATGAACTCATAGCCTAAAACTTGCATAACTTGCATAACATCATGATCACATAGCATATGACTTGCATAACTTGCATAACATCATGATCACATAGCATATGACTTGCATAACTTGCATAACCTCATAATCACATAGCATATGACTTGCATAACTTGCATAACATCATAATCACATAGCATATGACTTGCATAACTTGCATAACATCATAATCACATAGCATATGATTTGCATAACTTGCATAGCATCATGAACACATAGCATATAACTTGCATAACTTGCATAACATCATAATCACATAGCATATAACTTGCATAACTTGCACAACATCGTGAACACATAGCATGTGATAACATAACTTGCATTGATCCACATTCATAGTCATAACCTCATTATATCCTATCATAATCATTTCAACAATTGGTCATTAAGGCTATAGAAACTCACAACTTGTTGATTAGCACTCCTATGAAGAAGATTAAGTTGCTAGAGTTGAGTAGAAGTTGATTTGAGAAGCTATCTTCCTCTTTAATTTGATGGAGGATCCTTCAATTTGCATTTTGACGGCATAACGACGTTGTATCTATTTTTAGTATGGATTAGGGTAGTCTTAGGGTGTATTTATAGATTAGTTAAGTGTTTTAGGCCCTTAGATTAACCCTAGATTAGGTTAGAGCCGTCTGATTTCGTCACAAGCCCTAAAACATAGCCCAAACCCCATCAGGTTGCACCCAGGTCACACAGACCGACAACGGGGGTCGACCCCTGGGTCGACCCCTAGGGAGGGGGTCGACACCCATGTCGACCCCTGGGTCGACTCCCTCAGCCTGGCGGGAATTTTCCCGCCTCTTCTGAAACTTGAAATTTTTATATTTAAATCTGTTTTGAATTTTCTGAAAACTTCTACGGGCCTTAACTGGGTCATACGGACTCCGATTTTCGAAAACTCGGACTCTATTTCGCGTATTTTTCCGAGACGAACGCAATGGCATAGCCCGTTTCCCCTGATTCAGAATTTAAAATTTAATTCTGCCCTGTTTTATATTATAGCAAGTTATTCAACATACGGGGTGTTACAGAAGGAAAGTTAAATTAGCAGCTTGGTTAATGAAGGGAGGGCCTCGTTTTGGTGGGAGGTCACTAATGGGGAGCATCCTGTTGATTCTTGGGCGGACTTCAGACGTAGGTTTGAGGCAAAGTTTCTCTCAAGGGCA
Organism: Allium sativum; assembly: GCA_030737875.1. Lineage (NCBI taxonomy): Eukaryota > Viridiplantae > Streptophyta > Magnoliopsida > Asparagales > Amaryllidaceae > Allium > Allium sativum. Next base: position 788,942,232 of record CM060919.1, on the reverse strand, counting down.
GAAGAGAACCTATATAGTGAAAGGTTCTTGACATTAAAGCAAGGAAGCTCATCAGTGAAAGAATATGTCAACAAATTTAATCAGTTAGCAAGGTTTGGCTTGGACTTGGTGAACACGCCGGAGAAGAAGGCTCTGAGGTTCATTAAAAGCTTGAATGAGCCGTTGCAGGGGTTGACTATGACCCACATCCCTATGGGGGCCACCTTTGAGAAGCTAGTAGACATGGTACTCATGCACGAGGAGAAAGGCGCTAATGCTAATAAGGCACCCGATAAGAAAGGGGATCAGAAGAAACCACAACAGCAAAACAAGAAGGGTGGTAAAGACAATAATGGCAAAGGAAAGAAAAGATGCTTTAACTGTGGGACACCAGGCCATCTCAGCAAGGATTGCAAAAAGAAAAAGAAGACTGGCTATTTTCACTGTGGTGAAGCGGGACATCTAGTGAAGGACTGCCCAAAGAAAGGGAAGAGGGCAGGGTCTACCTCGGGAGGACAGATGCAGACTCTAATGGCACCAGGGAAGGCAAGGGGACAAGTTCAGGCTCTCACGGTCCCACCGCTGTAAGAACGAGGTAGAACCATTTCTGTTGAAAGCTTAGTTTTTCTGTTTGATCATCCTGTCTGTACTTTATTCGATTCGGGCGCATCGCATTCATTTATCTCTACATCATTAGTTGAATCACTGCACTTAAACACCAGTTTAGTAGAGGATCCCTTAGTTGTTTCGAATCCAATTGGGGTCTCAGCTTATTTGTCCATGATGTGTTTGGATTTGAAAATTTCTATACTTAGCGTTGAGTTTAGATGTGATGCTTATGTTTTGGGCTTCACGGGCTATGGGCTAATTTTAGGAATGGATTGGTTATCCAGAAATGGGGTCGTTCTTGATTGTGAAGGGAGAGTAGTTAGGCTCATGACTCGCCTTGGCAACACTCTCGAAATCTTTTGTAATCCCATAAATTCCGTTATGCTAAGTTATCTAGAATCGCTTGACGCGTCTGTGGAGAATCTACGATCTGTTAGAGTGGTCTGAGAATACTCGGATGTGTTTGAGGAGGTGAAGGGCTTGCCTCCGAAGTAGGAGATAGATTTTCGAATATATCTTGTGGATAATGCAAAACCAGTATCTTTGCCAGTACGCCACATGGCTCCTCGTGAAAGGAGGGAACTCAATAAGCAAGTGAAGGAGTTGCTTGAGAAGGGGTTCATAAGACGAAGTATATCGGAGTGGGGTGCTCCAGTAGTATTTGCCACGAAGGCGGATGGGTCCCTTAGATTTTGTGTGGACTATAGAGAACTTAATAAGCTTACTAAGAAGAACAGACACCCATTGCCGAGGATTGACGATCTCTTCGATCAGTTAGTTGGCGCCTCAGTGTTTTCGCAGTTGGACTTAGCCACTGGTTTCCATCAGTTGAGAGTGGCTAAGGATAGCATAGACAAGACTGCCTTTAGGACTCCGGACGGTTTCTATGAATGGCTAGTGATGCCCTTCGGTTTGACAAACGCCCCCGCATACTTTGTTGATTTGATGAGTAGGGTGTTTAGGGAGTACCTTAATAAATTCGTGGTGGTCTTTGTAGACGACATCTTGATCTTTTCTAAGAATGAAGAAGAGCATGCCCTACATCTTAGGGAAGTGTTGGAGACTCTACGAGCGCATAACCTTAAAGCTAAATTTACTCACTTCTGGAGGAAGGAAGTACGGTTCTTAGGGCACGTGGTTTCCAAAGAAGGGATAGCTGTGGATCCCGCGAAGGTGGTGGCCATCCAAGATTGGAAGGTCCCTAAAAATGCTACCGAAGTGAGAAGTTTCTTGGGGTTGGCTGGCTACTATAGGAAGTTTATCAAAGACTTCACAAAGATATCAGCTCCATTGACACGCCTAACAAAGAAGAACCTAGTATTCGCGTGGGACGTAGATTGTGATGATGTGTTCCAACGTTTAAAGAGAGCTTTGACCTCAGCTCTAGTCTTAGTGCTGCCAGACGGGAGTAAGCCATTTACTTCTTATACCGATGCTTGTGGGATAGGTCTAGGCGCAGTCTTAATGCAAGAGGGCAGGGTAATAGCCTATGGTGGAAGGCAGTTGAGAGTGCATGAGAAAAATTACCCTACACATGACCTAGAGTGGGCCGCTATTGTTTTCGCGCTTAAGTCTTGGCGTCATTATCTTCTTGGCGAGAAATTCGAATTATTCACTGACCACAAATCTTTAAAATACTTATTCTCTCAAAAGGACTTGAACTTAAGACAACAAAGGTGGATGGAATTCTTAGTGTCCTACGACTTCGAAATAGCATATACCCCTGGCAAGGGTAACGTGGTGGCAGACGCCTTAAGTAGGAAAAGGCTGTCCTTGGGTCCGTTGTTTGTTGAACGGCGAAACTTAGAATTCATCTCTATATTTGATTTTAGACCTTCCGTTGACTTTGTACCCGGTTTGCTAGCTTCCTTGGAGGTCAGACCTACGCTTTTAGGACGGATTGGTGAGGCACAGCGAGATGACCCACAGTTGGTTGAGTTAGTAGAAAAACTCAAAAGAGGGGAGTCATCAATCCATCTCCATTGGTATACCCTAGATGATAAGGGTTGGTTACGTAGGCATAGTAGACTTTGTGTACCTCGAGACGAAGGTTTGAGGAAGGCTATTCTTGACGGAGCACATCATTTGAAGATGACCATTCATCCCGGCGGGGACAAGATGTACAAAGACATGAAGCGAGTTTTCTTTTGGGCCGGCATGAAGAAAGATGTGGCTGAGTATGTCGCTAGATGCTTGGTGTGCCAACAAGTAAAAGCGGAGAAAAAGAAACCCGGTGGGTTGCTTCACCCATTGGAGGTTCCACTATGGAAATGGGAAAGTGTCTCGATGGACTTTGTGGATGGATTACCAAGATCAAGGAAGGGTAATACGGGGATTTGGGTTATAGTAGATAGACTTACTAAAAGCGCCCATTTTATTCCCGTGAAGAGTAAGAGGACTGCTCCATGGTTAGCTTCTGTATACATCCGAGAGATAGTTCGTTTGTATGGTGTTCCTTCTAGCATAGTAAGCGACCGTGATCCTATCTTCACTAGCGAATTTTGGAGGAGCTTACAAGAAGCGGTAGGGACTCAGTTATGTTTGAGCACCACATATCATCCTCAGATGGACGGCCAAACCAAGAGGGTGAATCGTATTCTAGAGGATCTTTTGAGGCTATGTATCCTAGACTTTGGGGGTACATGGGAAGAGCATCTTCCATTGGTAGAGTTCACATATAATAATGGCTTTCAGTCCAGCATTGGCATGGCACCTTTCGAAGCTCTTTATGGACGACCTTGTCGTTCACCTACATGTTGGTGGGAATCTACCGATAAGATCTTACTTGGGCCCGACATGATTAGAGAGACTTCGGAGAAGATCGACTTGATTTGAAGGAGGATGAAAGCAGCGCAAGATAGGCAGAAATCTTATGCGGATAAGAGGAGGACAGATCTTGAGTTTGAAGTTGGGGACATGGTCTTTATCAAAGTGTCTCCATTACGGAACGTTGTTCGCTTTGGGTCCATTGGGAAATTAGCACCAAGGTTCGTAGGGCCGTTTCCTATTAAGGAGAAGATTGGACAGATGGCGTATAGAGTGGAGTTGCTGAGAGACTTAGTGGTGTACACGACGTATTCCATGTGTCACATTTGAGGAAGTGCCTACACGAGACCGCGGAGGTGGTAGAGCCGAGCTTGCTTAGAGAGGTGGAGATAGAGCGTGATGCGACGATTCGACGAGCTCCTACATGCATTCTTGGGTCAGAGATCAAGAAGCTGAGAAATCGAGAGGTCAGACTAGTCAAAGTACAATGGGGAGATGATGAGAGCAACGCTACTTGGGAGACAGAAGAGAAGATGCGTTCACGATACCCTTTTCTTTTCGAGGGTATGTCTTTTAATTTCTCCTTTATCGCTTAGCTTGTAGAGTATCCTCTCGCTAGTATCCTTGACCTTTAGTTAGGATAATCCTATGGTTGAAACATGTGTTTGAGACATGTTATGTATGATGGATGCATAGTGGATGCGAGTGTTTGCTAGTGGTTGCTTGTGGATGCATATACACACACTTTAGGAACTAGATCGACTCAGTCAATTCATATTGCATATTGCATATATATGGATGTATTTAGTAAAATGGATGTATGAGGATTTTTTTTTATCATATGGATGTTGCATTCAGATGATGATTGTGCACGCATATAGAGATAATATGTAGCATTAAGGAACTTTTACATACATAATGGACGCATGGCACTATCATGATTTGCATTAAGGAGGTCAACTGAATCAGTGGACTGCCTGATTTTGCATTAGATATGGACATATACACACACTGTGCATTTAAACATGAAAGCATTAGAAGTCTATAAGGACAATGGATGTCTGTGTTTGATGGTTGAGTAGATGGACGATTGGATGTTAGGATATACATTCTTCTTGACTTGAAGATTTCAGGGTCGAAATCCTTTAAGGAGGGGAGAATGTAACACCCCGTAATTCTGTTAATATTAATATTCACAAATTAAAGAATAACTAATCTCAGACGTGAGAATTGTGGGAAACGGGTTGCGCCATTGTGTTCGTCTCGGAATTCTGGTTGAAATAGAGTCCGAGTTTGCGTGAATTGGACTTCGTATGAAGAAGTTATGGCCATCGGAAGTTTCAGAAAATTCAAAACAGATTTCAGAAAATTTAAAATTCGAAGTCAAACAGGCTAGGCGGGAAATTTCCCGCACAGCACCCCAGGTCGACTGGGGAGTCGACTGGGCAGTCGACACCCCCCCAGGTCGACTAGGGAGTCGACTGGGCAGTCGACCTGGGTATCGACCTGGTCCAGGCGGCTAGGGTTTGGCTGAGCCCAATCTTGAGCTGCTGATGTGTCTTTAGGGCTGAGTTGGCAAATTAAACGGTTCAGGTTAGTTCTGAGTTGATCTGACGACCTAAATAAATCCTAAACACTATAAATACCTAGGTAGTCTCTCACTCTAATTCACATGAAAAATAGAATAGCCACCGTCATACCGTCGCCATGGAACTCAGTGTAGCCGCCGCCAACTAAGAAGGAAGAAAGCTAATCAAAACCCTAATTCTACTCAACTCTAAAGCAAATCAAGACTCTCTTTCTCTTCTAATTGTGAGTATGATGATCTTAACAAGATTATTGCAAACTAATTAGATTAAGTTGTGATATGGATCATAAGAAAATGATGTGAATTGTCATATATGTTGTTGTAAACCTTATGCTATCATGTATGTTGTAAAACCTATGTTATGTGATGATGATATCCTATATGTTGTAAATCATGCTATGATGATATTGTATAGGTTGTAACTTTCTATGCTAAATTGTGATAAATCATACATGTTATAAAGTCATGATGTTATTATCTATGCTAATTAGTTCATGTTAATCAAATCATAATGTTGATAATTTTTGGGCTATGTTGATCTATATGACAAATCACATATGCAAGTTTAGGTTGATTAGTAAAGATTATGAACATATGCCATGCCATCTATTTAGATCTAGAATTGTTCTATGACATGTGTGAGTTCTATGTGTTAGATGCTAGTTCACACCATCATCATGTTGCATAAACCATCTATGCAAGTTTACACATGAACTTGGGTTATGATTAGATTATGTAAGTTGTGACATTTAACCAAACAAGTTGACACCTTTAGATCCATGACATGTGTAGCTTTATGTATGTTGTAGTTTTTGGCCTATGCAAGTTTAGGTGTTGAACATCTATCACACATGCAAGTTTCACCCCTATTATGATTAGATCTATTTTATTTGTCTATATGTTGTGATAATTTATCTTTGTGCTATGAGTTAGACTACTCGAGTCTAACGTATATTTTGCGTTGAATAAGCGAACGTATAACGTGGGGTAGGGGTAATATTAAGTATTTAATATTAAGAATTTGGGGTGCAATTGATATGATTTTGCATACCATAAGTGGATGCCCATAATTGAGTCAATTATAGACATCATTAAAATTGGAAGTAATTAGTGATTTGAATAGGGATATATTCAAAACTGGGGTAAAAGATTATAAGTGATAATCAATGCTTAGGACACGAGGTTGGACTCGTTTGTGACGTAAACCTGCCCGGACCCGCCCGACAAATCCAGTGGTCACAAATGTCAGCCCAATGTGAGAGGTCCTAGGCCCAAATTAAAGCATAAAAGTTGTAAAGACACGAGGTTAGACTCTTTTATGGTGTAAGACTGCCCGGACCCGCCCGACAAATTCAGCTGCCATAAAGGCCAGTCTAATGTGAGAGGTCTTTATGAGGTTATGGCCTGAATGAATTAAGAAATACTTAACCAGATAAACATGTAAGGTGGGACATGGGGGTTAAGTAGGTGCCTTGGGTGGCATGAGGAATCTAGTGGTTGCCTTTAGTGGCATTTGAAATACGATTAGTAAGACTTAACCAAACACACATGTAAATGAACATGACTAAGAGGGTTAAGTGGGATATACTAGTGGGGACAAGCTTAGGTGGATAGCTTGTGGGGGCCCATTTCAACCAGTAACCCAAACGTATCTTTGTGAGCTCGACCCAAGTCGAGGACGGGACACACATACTGGGATTGACTATAAGAGGCCAAACGGGGTAGCGGTGGCAACGCAAGTCCAACGGGTTTCATATGCGTGTGTGGACCCGGGCTGGTAGGTAAGACGTTGTTGCATCGTGTAGGTATAAGCCGTGCATTCTCAAGTTGTATCGAGTTGCCACTTTAGGGGAGTGATACACCCGACTGTGGGGCCAGCACGGGTATTTACGAGTAGGGAGCCGATCGAAAGTGGGTAGTGGGGTACACCTAGTGGAGATAGGGGCAGGCGGCACCTATGTAGTCAGCTAGGGGTACACGAAGCTATTTATATAATTTCTAAGTGAAGCAAGTGGGATCAACCTTTAGGGTGACTGGTGTGGTGCAGTGTAGTAATTATTCATTAGTAATTTAGGTGTGCCTTTAACGTTATCTTTATCTTCTCTTCCATACCCAATAGTTCATAGACATTTCCTTGTTTGCCAGCTTATGCCTTAGTCTAGTTATTTTGATAATAGTATTGTAAGAATTATCATACTCGCCAGACTTTATGTCTGACCCCCTCCATTTCTATCTTTTTCCCCCTCCAGGTCCTCAGGGTGGGCCCAGCTCTAGCGGAGTTTGATTGGATTGCTTTATCTCTCTTTTGGAAAGCTTGGACCGCTGAAGTAAAGTCCAGCTTGTTATCTTCTTTAATGGCTATTTATGTAATGGGGTTATGTATTTTGTTTTATCAAGATGGATATTGTACTTGAATTCTGATTTATGGTTTTATGATGTAACAAACATGTTTAATTTCCGCTGCAATAAAATGAAGTTTTAGATTTCCAAGTACTACTTATTATCTGTCTTGTTGTAATTTTTCTGTTCTATATTCACTTAAAACCTCCATGGAAGTTAATGCATTCCCTTTGTGAGTGACATTAATGGACGTGGGGTGTTACACCTACTTGACTGGTCCAACCAATCCCAAGGCTAATGGAAGCCCCGCCTTCATACGGACTACCGTACGTCCATCGTACGTTTACCCTCCAAGGATAACTAGTTCACGTCCAAGGATCCAAGGTAACCGGCATCCCCAGATACCCCTACTTCTAGTCCGCCTAAAACACTCGAGTCCTACCCAAGTCTATCCATTATCTTGTTGCCCTCTCAAGTCCAACTCGAGGCAATCCATTTCCTTGCAGCCTTCTCGAGTCTAACTCGAGACAATCTATTACCCATAAACTCAGATCCAGTCTTGAGTATCCATTACCGACAAACTCTAATCCAGCGTGAGTCATCTCCCTATTTGTTGCATCTCCAAGATCAACGAACACCTATTCTCTTTTACAAGTTCAAGTCCAACTTGAGTCATCCTAATCCTTCGTTGCATCTTTCATGATCAACAAACACATCCTATTCCTTCAAAAAGAATCATCAACATAGGGTCCTAAACAATCCATTGCTTTGCATCTTTCTCGAGTCCCACTCGAGTCATCTCATAACCCTATCGAGTCTAACTCGCATCAGCCCATACCATTGAACAGTCTTATCATGTCACGGCTGCAAATCACTCCTCGAGTAAGCCGATATATCATTCAATGGAAATCACAACAACTACTTATATATCACGCAAACCATCCTAGTCAAACTCGACATTCCCTAAGCACAAGCCCCAAAGGCCTAAACCAATATCAGACAAGCACTCAAGGAAAATCTCCTCTGAATTCAGACAATCTACATGAGATGATACCAGCAAAAAAACTAAGCAATCACAAGCAAGCATACATCCATAACTCGATAAGACCACATTACAACAAATCATGCAAAGACTAGTCGAACCACCTATCATGTTCGTCACAACTAAAGGTCTATCGACTATCTCAGGTTCCAATCCCAACTTATCTACCAGGTCACTAGATATAAGGAATGGGATGCCTCTCTATCAACAAAACTAGAACAGAAACATCATAAATAGAAAGCGTACCTCGAATAATGATGCCCTTTCCCTTCTCCGCCGCAGTTGGGGCATTCGACGAAGAAGGAACAGTGTTGATATCATATGCTTTCACAATCTGCTTCTCTTTAGGTGGTTGCGGGCAATTATCCTTGTGATGTCCCACTTGGCCGCAATTGAAGCACTTCCTTTCCCCATGCTTTTCCTGAAAAACTGTAATGACCCGAAAATCCGGTCCAATTTGAGCTGACCAAAAACACAAGTCAAACACCAAATTAAACTGAAAATACCGGTCATTAATGAAAGAAATTAGAGGGTGAGGAAAGATAAGATAGAAACTTAGAATAGAAGAAGAAGAAGAACACAACATCAGAGTAACACGAATATCACAGCGGAACGAATAACATATAATATATGTAACATAACTTTGAAATATACATTTGTATTTGAATATACATCATTATCAAAGTACAACACTTACAACACAGTGGAAATAAACTATAGCTATATGATCCTGAAGCCTCCTGCTCTAGCTCTTCCAGTATATCTATAAATCCCGACTACTTAACTGCCCGTACAAATTTAGGCACCCAAGAGTTTAGGGAAAACAACAAAATAAACTCTGGGTCAGTCATGGGACTGGTATGAGTAAAACAGTTTAAAACAGTTCAAACTAGTAAACGATATCTCATAAGACCACGCCGTATAACGGAACGGGTTTTTCCCTTATGAGAATCCAAATTATCTTGATATAAAAAACCTTTTGATATTATAATAATGTCTATCAACCACAATATAATAATCAACTAGCAGAAACGCTTTCATCTCACGTTCTACATATATAGTATACAATCAAAACCGCAAGCACCTATTGGGTAATGGATTTCCAACTATGACAAGGTATGGAACCACCTTTCGCTAGTGTATCTCTAGAAAGGAATACACTGGGTTCAACAAGAACATCTTGCAACCCGGCCATACATGACCGACCACTCATTTCGCTTGAGTGTATCGAATGTATATCACCAACGGTTGGGATTAGCAACCGTTTCCCGAATGGGACAGCATCAACAATAGATTTTTAGAAGTAAATGAAACTCTAGATCAGGTGATTATACACCCTACTTCGGTGCGACTGACTTAGCCATGCTGCCTGTCCGATTTCTGTCATTTACCGGATGTGAGGCTAGAAGCTATGCTTTATCATCACACCAGTTTCACTTTGAATGCCACATCGTCAAATCCATCAAATCACCGATTGATGTCCTCAACCATACATTATGTGTTAGCTAAAAGAAGTTTCCTTCTCCGCTTCCACTCTTGGTACGGTTGGAGAAATCAATATACGTGATCGTCTGGAAATACTCTGTCAGACATCCGTCCATACAAGTCATCCAGAAACAGGATGAACCGAAGGCACTATTCTGTAAACAGGATAGCCCTTGCATAACTCCGTCTTCAATTTCCTTTGGCATATATGATTCGCAATGCTTATGCCAATACAGAGTGGTTCTTTGGATAATAATCCAACCGGTCACTCCATATTAACAACGTTAAAATGGTCAAAACTTCGATAGTCTGTGATTTAACTATCGAAGAAAAACATGTGTGCAAACAACGATATTATTTCTAAATGGAAATTTATATCGATCAAACATCATTCAACATTTATCTCTTTATTTCATTAATTTACTTATCTCCTGTTTCCCTATATTCAATATTTCTTATTTTCTAAATTTGGAAAATATACGTTATTAACAATGGAAAACATTTCCATTTCTTGTTTTCTTTATTAGAAAACATTTCTGGTTTCTTATTTGGAAAACATTTCCAAAGCTTCTTCATTGGACTTAGACAGATGTTTAAACAAACCATCGTGATGCCAACTCAAACCATTTCCTTTAATTACTAAATTCACTTAACCATCCTTTACTATCGAACCTTAAACGTTCCTTAGTTAAAAATGAAGTCAATCAAGTTGGGGTAATACTACCTCTCAGACCTTAACTGAACAACGTTTCTAACCTTGAAATAGACAAAGTTCACCCTTCTAATTCTTTAACAAACTTCCTTACGTAACTCTCTTTCAAATCTTTTCTATTCGATAATTCTTTCCTTCGATATGGTTTATTCGATAACTCTATTCAATTTATTCTATTCACTTAACTCTTTTGATTTAACTTTAACTCTATTCACTTAACTCCTATCGAATAAACTATATTCGATAACTCTTTTAATTCTATTTGAATAAACTATATATTCGATTAACTCCTTTATTCTATTTGAATAAACTATATATTCAATTAACTCCTTTTACTTTATTCGAATAAACTATATTCGATTAACTCCTTTTACTCTATTCGAATAAACTATATATTCGATTAACTCCTTCATTCTATTCGAATAAACTATATTCGATTAAATCCTTTATTCTATTTGAATAAACTATATTCGATTAAATCCTTTATTCTATTTGAATAAACTGTATATTCGATTAACTCCTTTTACTTTATTCGAATAAACTATATTCGATTAACTCCTTTTACTCTATTCGAATAAACTATATTCGATTAACTCCTTTTACTCTATTCGAATAAACTATATTCGATTAACTCCTTTTACTCTATTCAAATAAACTATATTCGATTAACTCCTTTTACTCTATTCGAATAAACTATATTCGATTAACTACTTTTATTCTATTCGAATAAACTATATTCGATTAACTCCTTTTACTCTATTCGAATAAACTATATTCGATTAACTCCTTTTACTCAATTCGAATAAACTATATTCGATTAACTCCTTTTACTCTATTCGAATAAACTATACTCGATTAACTCCTTTATTATATTTGAATAAACTATATATTCGATTAAACTAACATCGATTAACTCCTTTTAACTCGATTAAACTATTCATTTATAAAGATTTACTTTTAGTAACGGTTCTTCACTTTACAAATGATTTCCTTCTTATAACAGTTTCCTTTTTATACCGTTTTATTCATTTTCTAAATATCTCCTATTTATAAATATTCCAATTTATAAATATTTCTTATTTATAAATATTCCATTTATAAATATTTTATTTTCAAATATCACTTTGAAAATATTCCCTTATCAACATTTCGGTATGTTATGGTATTCAACATATCAAATCACGATGATCAGTATCGTCCAAACACATATAATCGACAACAGATTATATATCACATCATATATCACAATATATGAAAAACAATAAAATAACTGTTGAGGAATCCAGTTGGATTCCTCCAACCTGTTTCCCTGCATCATAGATGTTAAACAATATTGATAACATCACTTTCAGTTCCATATGATATATTCTGTTAAACATAATCAAATATAGAAATTCAACTAACTGATTAGCAGTTCAATCAAACAATCAACACACAGTCAATCAGCCAGTATTTAACAGTTCTAAAAATACAACATGAAATTATAAATTGTTCAGAGTTAGTGAGATTTACTCACATTTGCAGTTCATCGTTAAAGAACGATAAACTGTTGTTTGATTTGAATCAAACAGTTTACTTCGCCATAAATTGTAACTAGCTCGAATTCACTCCCAGTCAGCTCCATGGTGTAGTGTCCGTCCACACGATCCCAAAGGATCTAACCGTTCGAAATTCTGATATGGTATGGACAAGATATGATGTTTACAAGTTAGTACACGTATTTAAATTTAACATAACCTAATTTATTTAAATTGGGCTCAACTTTTATTTCTCTTCAGGCCTATTACCTTTGGACCCGCTACTCCTTCTCTTCCCCATTGAAGAAATAATCCCGTCCTCCTCCAGGTATTTCCACGCACCTTGCTCCGTTCTAAATCCCAAACTGCACCTCACTCCTTCCATGAAAAATTAAACAAAAATCACCATAAAACTCCTCTTCCCGTCCTCTTCGATCCCATACCCACCTTGTCAAACTCGAGCTCACCAATCAAGAACCGACGAGGACCCTCAACGCGCCATTACAGTGACGGTTGCGTCACTTCCTGCCTTCGATCCTCACCAAACTCTCACAAAACACTCTACTCGACACCACAACCACCAAACAAACCTCCATTTCGAGAACGATTGACTTCATCACCCCCAATCGTGAACCCTAGGTTAACTGTACAAATTTCCAGCGCACAAAACCGACGTCGAACTCTTTATATTGGGTATAGAACTGAAGCATACATCAATACAAACTCATATATATAGGTTATATGAATTATAGGAATTTATTTCCTTTTAAATGATTTTTTTTAAGATCGATTTGGGCTTGAGGATGAATAACCGACGGCGGTTTTAGTTTGACTTGTGGAAGATATAAATTAGGTTAGAAGGTGTTAAGGTAGGGGTATTTATAGTAAGTTTAGATATTTTAGATATCTTGTAGAATGGAATATTCCCGGTATATTCTCATTTCTATATTCATTTTTTCTTTCTAAAAATCCGTGTGATCACAGACGATACCCAAAAATCACGGAAATTGACATGTAGTTACTGCTCGACATTACGGTCCCAACGAAACTGGTTTCGTCGAATTCCGACTCCGTAAGCTCACACAACGTATTTTCAAAGCTCTGGATGACCCATTCAAATATATAAATATATTTAAATAAAATTAAATAAAATATTAATAAATTAATATTATCGTATATATTCGCAGTGGAATACCATATAGCTCTACAATATTCCTATATGAATTTCTAACTTGATATTTCAATCTGGGTCAACCCGATATTCTATTTATATTGAAATTCCTTTTTAAAATATAAATAATTCCTTTATAAATTATAAAGGAATTCCACAGCGACTTTTCTGAAATTTGATTTGGACGTGAATAAAAATCTACACGACGAAATCCCGATTTTTATCTTTCACAAGAAAGATATACTTCACCAGCTCCCAACGTTTCTTGTTTCACAGATATCCGGCTTAAAACGAATCCTGTACATTCAGTTGAAGTTCGAATTGCCAATTTACGAATTACAGCGCCATTTCGAGCTCGATAATAATTATATTACAATTATACGTTCAAACTGTCATTTATATAATATATACGTTATTCAAATTCAATTCCAAGCTGAATTAAATATCACAGATGATCCAATTCACACCATATAGCCATTTCAGCCAATTCTGATTATTTCAGAATTAAATATATTATTTAATTTATTATTTTAATTAAATATTCACCATTATTTACTTCCATGACCATTTAATTCACTATATCACTATATATATATAATTAAATAAATTAATTATAATACCTCTGCCAATGCGGGTCATTACAATCTTCCCCACTTAAAAAAATTTTGTCCTCGAAATTGCTAAAAGGTAGAGAACGACCCTATCGACTGGTTAGAACATATTTGTTCACTTTTTAACTTCGGTTTCAACTGAACCAATTTAATTTCAATTAAATTATTAATTAATTCTTATCAACGGAAATTTTCAAAAATCATGAAAATTTTCTAACGCCTTCGAAAAATTTCGCCAGCACCTCCTTTGTACTAGTCAATACGTCAAACTCCAACTTGCCTCTCCGGGCCATCTCCAACCCAAAAGAAAATAAAACAGCCAAGCGGCTTGCCAATTCGGCTCACAAATCTTATATCCAATAGAAATATAAACTTGTACCTTTTGTCGGCATATCATTATATCCTTTCCACCTGTTATCAATTCAGCGGATACAAGGCTCATCCCAATCAAATTTCCATCTGCTTTTATCCACAACACAACCCTTCGCTTATATCCGAGCCATATATCATTTCAACTCGAGTTTCTTCTCGATTCCCAACTCTTAACTTGATTATCACATTACACTTCAAATTTGAATCTCACAATCCAATTTGTCTTGATATTATTCTAATTCAATCTCAGTTACCACTTTACTGCCTTTACTTTAATTCAATTCTGCTTTCACAAATTTCTGTTAAATTTGTTTTTAATTCAAACATTCTTTCCCTGGGAGTTTTTAAACAATTTACTCTTTCAAAAATCAAATTTTCCTTTTGAACCTGTCACTGAGCCCTTAATTAATATTCCATTAGTTAAATCACTTCTCTATTTCTTTATCAATATTTGTTAACCAAATATTTTCAATAACCATATTGGCCTTTTATGTTATTTGGAAAACATTTCCGAATATCGCCTTCCTTTATTTTCTATACTTTAGAAAATATATGTTATTTATAATTGGAAAATATTCCAATTACTTATCTCTTTTCCGATCTCGTTTATTTCTATACTTAGGAAATATTCTTTATTATATTTCCAAGCTTACACTTATTTGGGTTAAAACGGATGTTGTGTAAAACATCGTTACGACAACCCAAATACTATATTCAACTAACTCATATTCAACATTGATCTTCGAGCCCGAAATCTACTATTTATTTGTTAATAATGAAATCAATCAAGTTGGGGTATAACTACCTCTCAGACCTTGACTGAATAACATTTATAACGTCAAAAGAGATATGACTACTTACTCGAATAATCAATACCATACAACTACTTATTCACTTTCAAACACGTATACGCTTCCCCTTTCTATGCTTACTAGATTTTATTCTTAGTCTTCATTTTGGATTTTACTATTCTATTTCTAAGTTCATTTCCATATCGACTTCTATATATATATATCAATACGTTGATTTCTAACTATCAAATTATCTTAAAAATATTCTAACTCATTAAATTTCCGGAAAAATTCTCCATAACCTCCTTTGTACCAGGAGCATCGGGATACTTCAAATAGCCTCCCATGGCCCTCAATAATCCAAAAGAAAAAGAAAAAGCCAAGCAGCTAGCCGATACGGCGCATAAAATCTCATATATGAATTAAATACATACCTTTTCGTCGAGCATTCTATTTATATACCTTCATACCTTATCCATACCTATCTCATGTATATTTATACCTGCCCAATCTATTTTAACTATACCTGATCGTTTTAACTCAATTTGTTAATTAACTCTTTGGTCTATTTCATTTTTGTATTTGAACATGACATGTTCAAATATATTTTAGCTTGCTTATTAACTAATTTGAATCCAAATTTCAAATTTTAGTTCTATATTCAATTTCGAATATCCATTTACAAATCCAATTCACCTTTCAAAGTTCAACTTCAAATTCAAAACTTGATTAACTAATTACTCTTCGACTTAGTTAATTCTATTCAATTTCTATTCAAATTTTATATCACTTCTATTATTCAAATCTATATATCAAATTCTATTCAAATTCTATATATTCAAACTCTATAGTTTAAATTCCATTTGAATTCTATATTCAAATTCTATATATATTCAAATCTTATATTTTAATTCCATTGAATTTCATATATTCAAAATCCCTTTGAATTTCTATATTCAATTTCTATTCCTAACTTCCTTTATTCATTCTTTAAACAAGTCTCGATTTCAATTCCTTTTGAAATCGATATTTCTACTTTTGGAAAATAGATTTCCCTTTTAATTTCACACTTGTATTTTATTTCTGAATTACCCAATGATAATTCTTTTCACTTCATTTATAAACTTCGTTTATAAAAGAACTATTTATAAACTTCGTTTATAAAGAAATCACTTGTTTTATTTTTCAAAACAAGTTTATATTTCAAATCTATTTAAAAATTCAAATTCTATATTATAAATCCCATTTTGAAATTCAACACAACTTGTCTTTCCCAAAACAAATTCAAAACAGTATCTCTGGTAGAAATTCGTCACTTACAACTCGAAAATGAATACTGATGATGCAGCTGTCATCATCAGAATCTATTTTCCAGCGATCGAAGTGAGTTCAATACTCTAAAACCATTTCTAAACATTTCCCACTTTGAAATTCATTTCAAAATATAATTCACACTGCTTGTAAAACAATTTAAAATCTCCCAAGATCATAAATTTTCCTTACTTTTAATCCAAATCCATTTACAAACACTTATCCAATTCTCCAGAGTTTTAACTCAATTTCAGATTTAACTTATCTGATTTCACGTATTTCACTTATATGAATTCTGATTGGTTATTTACATAACCATTTAATTTATAATCTTACTCGATTATAATATCAACCAATATATCCCATATGTATCAAAATATACTTTGGGTAAAATTATTTTAATTTTCCCTCTTTTCAAAACATACCATGACGGTTCATCGTATTCTAGTGTTTACAAAACCCCTACCGATATAGTGGATCAAACTGATCGACCATAACCCATAAACAACTCAACCAATGAATCTCCACAATATAAAACAAATTTTTATATCCATAAAAAATACGTTCACTCGTATATATACACTCAACTCAATCTAGAGTATTACTAACCCTATCTCTACTGAGTCACGCCATAGAGCCAAGGTAATTCTTAACTTAAGCTCTGATACCAACTGTAATGGCCCGGGATTTTGTCGACTTTGGTTATCACCATAAACTCACTGATGACTAACCAAACATAAAAAAATACCGATCATTAATGAAAGAAATTAGAGGGTGAGGATAGATAAGATAGAAACTTAGAATAGAAGAAGAAGAAGAACACAATATCAGAGTAACATGAATCGCACAGCGGAACGAATAAATATATTTCATATCATAACTTTGAAATACAAATCTGTACTGGAATATACATATCATTATCAAAGTACAACACTTACAACACAGCGGAAATAACTATAGCTATATAATCCTGAAGCCTCCTGCTCTAAGCTTTTCCAGTATATCTGTAAATCCTGACCCATGACTGACCCGGAGTTTATTTGTTTGTTTCCCTAAACTCTTGGGTGCCCAAATTTGTATGGGCAGTCAAGTAGTCAGGATTTACAGATATACTGGAAGAGCTTGGAGCAGGAGGCTTCAGGATTATATAGCTATAGTTATTTCCGCTGTGTTGTAAGTGTTGTACTTTGATAATGATATGTATATTCCAGTACATATTTGTATTTCAAAGTTATGATATGAAATATATTTATTCGTTCCGCTGTGAGATTCGTGTTAATCTGATATTGTGTTCTTCTTCTTCTTCTATTCTACGTTTCTATCTTATCTATCCTCACCCTCTAATTTCTTTCGTTAATGATCGGTATTTTTCGATGTTTGGTTAGTCATCAGTGAGTTTATGGTGATAACCAAAGTCGACAAAATCCCGGGTCATTACAAAATCTCTAGCATAGTGGCCCTTCTTTCCACAACTAAAGCACTCTTTTTCTTTCTTCTCCTTCTTTTTCTGACCACCCTTGGTCTGATCTTGTTTTCTCCTATTCTGAGACTCCTTCTTACCTCCACTGCTTGCTTGCGGCTTTGGTTCCTCTACAAATGCAATAGCAACATCGGCCTTTGACTTAGGGTAAAAACTCTCCGATCACAATGCTTTCCCCACTATAGACTCGAACGTCTCGTCGATGTGGTTTATCAGCCTTTCCCCTAAGTACTCATCTAAGCCGGTTATGAACTTCTCGTTCTTCTTTTCGGCAATGTCGATAAGAGATAATCCATACTTCGATAAAGTATCGAACTCAGCAATATATTCTGAGACTGCCCTACTATTCTGCTTAAGCTCCAAAAATTTCCTAAACAATTCAGATTTGTGAGTAGCTGGAATGACTTTTCATTGAAACGAGTAATAAAATGATTCCAAGTAACTTGATCTTCAGGAGTAGCTTCTTTAATAGCATTCCACCAATTCATAGCTCGTCCCTGAAGTTGACGCGATGCTAACTTTCTCTTCATGGCATCATCAATTCCCAAGTCCTCGAAGATGCGCTCACAACTATCCAAACAATCTTGAACATCTGTAGCCAACTCCGTTCCATGGAACGGCTTCCCGCCAAGACTAGTATAATCCTTGTTAAGCTTGGCGAAATTGGCCCAAGGCGCCTGCACTACTGCACCACCACCATTAGCAGCATTAGGAACTGCTACCCGAGCATCCCTAAGCATCTCTCGCATGAAGGTAATAAACATCGTCCTCATATCAGGAACATTCCTATCATTAGCCCCTGAACCCGTACTCCTCGTATATCGGCTCATCGTTCAATCTGTAAGGAGAACACGAATAACCATCTCTTCAGTGGTGTCAGTGCAGTGCGACTTCATCCTTAAATATACTAATAGTGTACATATATATAGCTTTTGAAAACCAAAATATCACAAATACACGCTCTCATATACGTACTATCTCTCTCTGGTGTCTTCCCTAGGTTAACTACGCAACCTAGAGCTCTGATACCAAACGTGACGGCCCGCCTCTCACCAGCCGACATTTCCCTAAAATGCGTTGTGCCTATGCCCGACTAGCACAGGACTGTCGCCAAAGAAAGGAAAATAAAGGAATTTGAACTAACAAGGAACCTGTAGAATGTCTCACAGCTCATGGGATAAAATATAATAATAACATAACTTTGACATAAAATAGGTGAGACAGTGCATAAGCTGAAAACTAAACCATCATAGCTGCGGAAAATCCAAAATATAGCTTATGTTCCACATCATCATTATTACAAATTTTAAAACTGCTGTCTTTAAAGCAAAATAAGAAAGGTACACTACTAGTGCCCAAAGTAGTGACCAGAAGCGACACAGGGAGAATATATAGGGAATAGTATGTGTAAGCCTCCTTCTCGTATTCGAACAACTACTCATGCACAACCAGCTAACCTGTCTCTAGTCTGCCTGTTTAAGAGCACCCAGAGTAATAAGAAGATACATAAAACTATGGGTCAGACAAAAGTCTGGTATGAGCGATAAGCAACAAAATAGAACAATAACAGGAATAATCCAATCATACCTGAACCTAGACCTACAACCAAAGAGTTAGCACAACAAGATATAAAATACTCTAAGGTAACACTAACATAAAGTGTGAATGGGGTGGGGTCATGGTGGTAGCAAACATCAAACATAGTAATCATCCTCACATCTCTCACTCAGTGCGTAAAGCATACGATTTCTACCACTTTGATCATCCAATTCTTTGCTACGATCAATCTGCCCCATGGAGTCACAACGGCCCCACTACACTGATCCATAGCCACTAATCCGTCTCTCAGTGGTGAGTCAAAGCTATAGGTATCGATAAACCCTTAGCACACGTCCCACAGAAAAGTCCAATCATGAAGTCAATTCGTTGGTTTCCGTCTAGATCCTGAGTTCTGACTTCTAATTTGAACTACCTTTTCATCTTGGGTTTGGTCATTATCCCGTTCGCACCTCAGTTTCCATTCATGTCTATACTTCAGCTCAGATATGCTCGCTTCATGACTCCTTCATTCATGGCGCTACGGTTCGTGACTCGTGTGCGGCTCGTGATGAGCATCTGGGTAGTGGCCCTCCTCAAAGCATGGATCGTGGTCCTCCTCCAAGCATGAATCGTGGTCCTTCTCCAAGCGTGGATCGTGGTCCTCCTCCAAGCATGAATCGTTGTCCTTCTCCAAGCATGGATCGTGGTCTTCGTTTGTCGCCATTGGCTCGTGAAGGGGTGGTACGACTCGTGATGGTCCTTCATTATCGGAGTTCGGTTCGCCATATGTGTTCACGAACGGGGTCAGGTTGCCATGGTGCTTCACGAACGGGGTCGGGTCACTGTGGTGCTTCATGAACGGGGGTCGGGTCGCTATGGTGCTTCACGAACGGGTCCATGACCAATTCCTGCAACTTTTCCAATAAGCTATTTACGCCATACGATGGCGTTTTCGACCAATCTAACTTTTCTATGCAATCCAAAATCATTCCAAATAGTCATAGCAACATGTATAGTCATCCACAAACACCAAAACAACAAACAATCATGATAATATAGATCAAACATACCCAAAAACCCAAGTTTCCCCTTCAATCATGTTTAAGTATAACTAATGATAGGGTTAGCAGAACTTAACCAAATTAACCCAAATTTCTAACAGAGGCCTAAAACCAATATTTCGAAATTTATAAATATTTTTCCAGAATTTAATCATGTATAAATTCACTAATTATCACTAATTACCCTTAATTAATCTTAATTAGTGTAAAAACAAGGCTAATCACTCATCTTTGCCACAATTAAAACTTTCAGAATAGAAACTCCTCTGGTTTGGGCGAATACCAATGTCTAACAGTAGCTCCAACCTTGCTTTGGTGCTATTTCTCCTTAATTTGGTGTAGATGGCTTAATCTTCAATTAGAAATCGATTAGGAGCGATTTAGGATGAAGTTAGAAGGTGGAAGCCATGGCTAGGGTTAGAGGAATGTTTTAGGCGGCTGAAAAATGAAATAAAATTCGTTACCTAACTGTTCTCAGCCTCCCCATAACCCTAATCCCAAAATGGGTTATGGGCCCTCTTGCTAATCACCATAATTAGGCCCAGTTAAGCTGTTTTTCACCTTCTAAACCTTGTTTCAGCCATATCTCCCAAACGGTGAGTCCGTTTGGCTAATGTGACCACTCTACGGAAAGGTAAACTGTAATAACCCGCAAAATCTGGTCCAGTTTAAAATTTTTATTTTGGCAATTTTAGCGAATTTTGAATATTTAAAATAGATTATTTTAAATAAAATCGACGAGAAATTTATTTTGAATAGAATTCGATCGTATATATTATATACGTCGTCGTTAGAATATAAATAATTATATATAATTATAAATAGAATTGAAAATGGCGCGGTAGTTCGATAATTCGATTTCAAACTTCAATTGAATGTACCGGGTGCAAAACAATCCGGATTTTAGTGAAACCAAAAACATTAGGATCTAATTGATTATACCTTTCCAACGAATCCGGGAAATCGAGATTTCATAGCGGGAATCAAAAGATATGTCCAGTTGAAAATTCTGAATAGTCGCTATGGAATTCAGGCCCTTAAAAATGGACATTTTGCAAACGACCTCGGATTTCGACGAAACCACTTTTGTTGGATCCGTGATGTCGAATTATTGTTAGATCCCAAATTTCATAATTTTTCGAATCAATATGTGAGCGTGGCAAAGGAAAACGTGTTTTGACCAGTTTCAGTTGATTTTAATCGACTGGAAAATGGCCATTTTTCCAACGGTCTCAGAATTCGACGAAACTAGTTTTGTTAGGACCGTATCGTCAATACGAAGCTAGAAAATATTTTTCAGGAATTTTTAGAGTTAGTATGTGACCCCGGTAATTTGAAATATACGTTTAAAATTCAATATAGTGATTTAAATGTAAATTCAACGGAAGCTAATCAAATCGATCAAATCAGCTTGCGATACATGTCCCATTGTGTTCGGAATGGGGGTAAAACGCTATGGACGACAGGCGGTGGGCCTCGTTTTGAGGTCGAAAACAAAAGTTGCTTTTCGGTGAAAATAAAATAAAATAAAATAAAAAAATTAATTAAATCTCTCCCTTTTATACGCTGGCCCCCCCTTCCAATTTCAATCGATTTCAGAAACAAAAAGAAAAAAAAAAACCACGGCCCTTCCAGCTCGACGCCGTCCTCCAGGCGGAGCTCCGACGCGCCGCCACCTCTGGCGCGGATCCCCCTCCTCCTCCGCTCCCCTACAGCTCCCTCCCCTCCGTTCGAAAACCCCCACAGCCCAGAACCCAATCCCGTCGATCCCATGGTCCCCTGAAACCCTAAGCCGCCGCCGTGATGCACCAACCACCGCCTAGCCGAGCCCCTACCGCAGCGTTTCAAGCCACTGACCCCTTCCCCCTTTATACGTTGTAAGTATTTTTATTCATTTTAATTTCTTTCAAATAATCAGTTTTTAATTTTAGTCTTATTATAAATCAGTTTTACATATGGTATGAAATTGATAAGGAAGTAAACGATCTTTATTTATATAGTATAAGGTTAAAAATTGGATTCTTATATTTTTAAAGTAATAAAAATATAGTTTTTATATTTTTAAAGAATTAAAAATATAGTCTTTACTATATAGAAATATTAAAAATATGACTTTTGTAGTTTTAAAGTATTAAAAATATAATCTTTATAGGATAGAGAATATAAAAATATCATCTTTGTATATGTAGCGAAATAAAAATATGATTTTTATTTTATATACGTTGAGGTAAAGTGATGATTTTTAAAAAAGGTGAAATCTTTAAATTTAAAAAGGTGAAATCTTTAAATTTAAAAAGGCGAAATCTTTATATAGAAAATAGCGTGATAAAAATATAATTTTTATCTATATAACATAGTAGTAAAAATTTGATTTTTATATATTGAATAGCATAGTAAAAATTCGATTTGTAAATATATGAAGTGATTATAAAAATATGACTTTTAAATTGAAAGTGAATAAATAAAAATGTGATTTTTATTTTAAAGACATCGAAATATAAAAATGTGTGATTTTTATATATATAGTGATTACGGGCAACGAAGACGAAAAAGGCAACAACGAGGAAGATCTCTGTCAATGAAGTGTCGTGAAGTTGGATAGCTATCTGTGAGAACTTCTCACCTTTCAATTTAATTTTTCTAGTTATATATATACTAGGATGCAGACGGTGCTTAGTAGCACCCGACACCCGTCATCCACAGACCATGGATGGCTTGTTTGTTAAATTGTTTGGTTGTGTAGTTGGTTAGTCTATTTGGTTTAAATTGAAATGTTTGGTGAATTGAAATTGATTTGATTGATGTGTGAATGGCGTGGGCCTTCACTAGACCGGGGATAAGGCTAGGCCTTGTCCCGTTTCTAGTATCGTGCCGTTATGCCGCCGAAATTTTCTAAAATATGTTAGAAAAATAAAAATATCATTTTTAATGAATAAATGAAATGAATAGAAATTCATGTGTTAAAATAGAATATTTTATCGTTAAAAATATAATTTTTAACGTGGAAGTGAATAAAATAAAATATTCATTTACAAACCGGACGGTTTGTTTATGTACACCTATTTGAACGACATTGATTGGGTCGATAAATTTTACACATCGCCCAACTGCACAACTAAAATCTGTGTTGGATTGTCTGAAACCCCACACGGGTGTTAGGATGAAATTTGAAGTTCACTCATCCTGATTGATTAAATGTATCGATCGATAGATTGACAGGCTGTTATAAGCGTTAGATATCTATATTTGATGCTTATACAGTGTAGTGCACTTTGGTTGGTGGTTGATTGTTTATTATTGCTATTATATACATGTGTTGTATGGAAATCCATATAATTAACGTTATATGGTAATTGATTGGGCCTCATTCCAATCGGGAAAATAATAAATATTATAAAAGAAAATTCATGTGTTGAATATAAAAATAGTCATGTGTTGACGATGTGCATGTGTTGAGTGAAATATTTTATACAATGAATTTTACATCTTTATCATATTTAAAATTAGAACTACTTCCTAGTAGAAGTCTAATTGAAAATCAAACGATAGATACCATAGTTTTATAAAATATTTTACATAACAAAAATAGTGATGTGTTGACAGTACTCATGTGTTGAGATTAGTCGTGTGTTGAAAGAAATATAGATTCATGTGTTGAATGGGATAAATATTCATTTGTTGAATAGAATAACGAATTATTGAAATATAAAGCCGTGTTGATTAGAGAAGCGTTATTTTGACGCGAACGATGTTTATATCGATTTTATTCGTTTTATAAAGAATATTGAAAAGTGATTTCAAAATTAAATATTTTGAAATGAAATTCAAATTGAATTAAATTGAAATTCGAATTGAATAGGAAGCGAATTTGAATTCGAATAAAATAGAAATGAATTTGAATTGAATTGAATAGAAATGAAATTCAAATTGAATTAAATTGAAATTCGAATTGAATAGGAAGCGAATTTGAATTCGAATAAAATAGAAATGAATTTGAATTGAATTGAATAGAAATGAATTCAAATTGAATTGAAAACGATTTCGAAATGAATTGAATTGAAAACGATTTCGAAATGAATTGAATTGAAAATGAATTCAAATTGAATTGAAATTTGAAATTGAATATAGAAGTTGAATTGTTTTAGAAACGAATATAAAACGATTTATAAAATACGTTTTAAAAGGAAATCGACGAAATATATATAATATATATATATTATATATATAATGGCCTGAATAG
Source organism: Allium sativum (assembly GCA_030737875.1). Classification (NCBI taxonomy): domain Eukaryota; kingdom Viridiplantae; phylum Streptophyta; class Magnoliopsida; order Asparagales; family Amaryllidaceae; genus Allium; species Allium sativum. Next base: position 788,917,618 of record CM060919.1, on the reverse strand, counting down.
AAAGCGCCGCGCCGCGGCAGTTCGTGAATTTCGACCATTTATTTCAAACGGACATTACGGGAGATCCGACCGTCGGATTCTCCTAAAACCGGAACTGTTGGGTTCGTATCGAAAGGAGCTTTCCAATGAATATTAGAAATTTGAAATCTAACGGTTGGATTTGGAGTTATGTCCAAATCAAATTAGGAAAAGGTCGCTATAAGTGCAGTTCGATGGCCATTGTTGGAAATCGACTGTACGTGCCTTGATAAAATTATTAAAAATATCGATAATTTGTGTAAAATCATAATATGTGAATTGGAAAGAACTGGGGTGAAAAACCCCACATTTGAAAAGATAAAAATAGATTTTTATCGAAATGAACTAGTTTTGAACTAGAATTAAAATCAATTTATTTTTGAAATAAATAAATTGAATTTGAAAGTGATTTTGAAAATAATCAATATTCCCAATATGTGAATTGGACTGGAGTTGAATCGAAATTATCTTCGGGATATTTCGATGTTGGATTTCGTGACTATACAAATATTGATATGGGGATTTGAAAGATATATTTTATATCGTTATTTCCAATACGATATTTGTTGGTTTCAGAATTTGATATTGAATATAAGTCGATATATTTTTTATTCAGAGCCTTGTATTTAATATCAAATGTGATTTGGGTTTATCGTGAATCGTGTTTTAGATGACATTGGTTCTTTAACCCAGTTAATTGCAGGATGTTGATTTTTGAAAAGATTAAAACTAAGTGGGGTTTTAATGAATCTTTAATTAGATTAAAAAGTGAATTGATAATTTAAATTATCAAATCTGAAAAGTGATCGAGAGTGGAGTATCACCAGTTTTGCTCCAAAGCGATAGTTAAATCTTTGATTAGATTTGAACGTGAAATGGTAATTAATTTTACCGATAACACCGTGGTGTTAGATATGGAGTATCACCAGTTTTGCTCCATGGGATATATAGGTTGGGATTGGGAAATAAAACAAATAATTACTTCGGTGTGGTTCGCTAATCCCGACTAGTTTGAAATGATATCCAAAGGAAGATTATAGGATAAATTTAGAAGGATTTATCTTGGATAAAATTAATGGGAACATTTCCCTAAGAATGTGATTTTGTGAATAAAAACATATTCTGAATTGGAATGAGGCGTTTGTTGTGTTTGTGTAACATTCGTTTATTATATACGTGGGTTATTCGGAAAGGCCGGGTTATACCCATTCTGAATAACCGATTCGACGAGATGTCGAAGATGAAGACGGTGGTTGAAGACCGGAAGTCTTCACATCGTTTGGGTGATTACTGATGATCTTGATTGGGCTGTACACCCAAGATGAGGGAAACAGTTGGTGATCGTCCAGACGTACTTGGAGATCGATGGATATGCGAGGAAAGTGCCTCCGGTTTCGTTCAGACCCAGAACGAACTTGTAAATGGATTGTGTGTCTGACATTGGATTTTACTGTGTTGATTGATCTCTATTAAATATACATCTGTTTGGCGGCGGAGAATTTATTCTTTTGCTTAACGCCCTTCTCTGAGACGTACGAGCTCAGAGGTTGTATATCGATGGACATCAGTCGCATGGAGTGAATTGCCAGTGTGGCATGCGTAAGTGGCAATTGATCAAGGCTTCTGTTGAAAAGCAAAGTCTTGTGGTTGATGATCAAAGCACGGCCTGTGTGGCGTAGCTTTGTGTATAACGTGAATTCGCGAGCCTCACACCTTGGTATGAGTCAAAAACGGGATAGTGACTACAGGGAGAGCACGACGTTTCTTTCTAGCTAAGGTGGTGTCAGTGACCTACCAGCCCTGACATTTATATACTTTTCACCTGTGTGGTTGTTGGAATGCGAGGTGCCTCGGATATAGGTCTGTAAGGACCGGGAAACGTGTGTTCAGGAATAACTAATCCTCAAAAGTAAGAGAGGACCGGCCCTGAAGATCCAAGGATCATAGTGGGGTCCTGGGACATTTGCTAGAGTGTCTCGAACGCGGAGAGGAGCTTGCCCCTTGCCTCGGCTCATGACGGAATCCAATTTCCAATACGTGATAGTGCGGTTTTAATTGTAGAACTAGTATGGCGACATGATATATGGTACCCATGTCGTCTATGATTGATATTTATGATTGAAATTGTTTTGACACTATACACTTATTATAGTATCAAATAATGTGTTTTAAACGTATCAAGCATGCTTTGGCTGTTATAAGGGAAAACCCTATCCTCCGGCTTGCGTTGCATTGTGTGATGGGACCTGGGTCTTATAACAGCTTCATTTTTCTTTATTTAGCATTGCGCTGTTTGTTCTATGCACTGGTATTCTTGGGAGGAAACCCGTTCCGTGTTATACGGCGTGGTCCCTTGATTTACTTAACTTTAAAAATAAAGATTAATAACTGTTTTAGTTCTCACACCAGTCACATGACTGACCTGGAGTTTATTGTTTTAACCTAAACTCTGGGTGCCCCTATTTTCCGCACGGGCAGCTAGTAGTTTTGGTTTTGCAGATTTATATTCACAGGGTCCTGATTTACAGCTGGAACGATGCTCGGAAAGCTCTGTATCCGTGTATCACTTCTAGTTGTGATTTTGTATTATTTTCCGCTGCTATGTAATTTATTGTAATCTCTGATATTTATCGAATGTAATTTATTTAATTATACTCTGTATATTCTTGTATCTGATGGAATTGTTGTAATAACAATGAAATGTTCTTCCGTCTGCGTCCTTTTGTGTGTTGCTCTCAAAGTAATTCGTTCTTTCTCATCTCTTCGGAGACCGGGGAAGTTCGGGTCGCTTCATTTGGTATCAGAGCTTTGGTTTACAGAGCTCGAGAACAAGACACATTAGAAACATACGAAAGAATTCATCAGATATTGGATTAGTAATATCCAATTAGAATGACTCGTTAGAGATAGGATCAGTAGTATCCTAGAACGAGTGTGAAGAGTATATTTTTCAAGTGAAAACAATTTTGTTTTGAAAATTTAAATCGTTTTATACATATTTGAATATTTATTTATTTTGAATATGGACAATCGAGTATATATAGATTTCGCGTATACGCGTCATGAACGTATATTCGAAGTTTTAATATACTGGATAGATATAGAATCACATTCTAGACACCCGGGGATAATTCTGATGATGTGGCCACATCATCAGTATTTAGGTTCGTATTTCGAAGGTGTGATTTCTATATATTTCCATTAGACTGGTGTGAGAACCAAAACCTATATAGCTACAACACATTGTTGTGAATTGGCATCAAAAACATGATTTTCCGTATATGTATCAAATTTATGAATTTGAAACTCTAATTCACTAATTGACTGATGTTTGTGTTGTTTGTTTAATTGTTTGCTAATTTTGAACCATTTAGCCTAATTATATCTAATATTGAATTGTATTGAAAATCGGTCGCATTTGCTTGCATATACATATACTTACATTGAACAGGTCATAGCAAGGAGGCTAGAGCAGAGAATAAAATTTGTTTGCCCGACAAATAGGTACATGTTTACTACATAATTTACTGTTTTGTTTGGGTGATGATGATTTTATGAGCCTATTGGCTAGCCGCTTGGCTTTTTCTTTTTCTTTTTGAGATCTGAAGGACCGGGGAAGCTATTTGAAATTCCCCGATGCTCCCGGTGCAGGGGAGGTTATGGCGAAATTTTTCGAAAATTTAGGGTGTTAGCCAAATTTTTGAAATTTTGAAATTTCTCAGAACTGAAAAGTTGGAGAATGCAAGCCAGATCAAACGTAGAGTTGATTAATCAAACCACTTTCGACTTTATTCCTTTTCGGGGACGAAAAGTTTTAAGTGGGGGAGATTGTAATAACCCGCAAAATCTGGGCCAGTTTAAAATTTTTATTTTGGCAATTTTAGCGAATTTTGAATATTTAAAATAGATTATTTTAAATAAAATCGACGAGAAATTTATTTTGAATAGAATTCAATCGTATATATTATATACGTCGTCGTTAGAATATAAATAATTATATATAATTATAAATAGAATTGAAAATGGAGCGGTAGTTCGATAATTCGATTTCAAACTTCAATTGAATGTACCGGGTGCAAAATAATCCGGATTTTAGTGAAACCAAAAACATTAGGATCTAATTGATTATACCTTTCCAACGAATCCGGGAAATCGAGATTTCATAGCGGGAATCAAAAGATATGTCCAGTTGAAAATTCTGAATAGTCGCTATGGAATTCAGGCCCTTAAAAATGGACATTTTGCAAACGACCTCGGATTTCGACGAAACCACTTTTGTTGGATCCGTGATGTCGAATTATTGTTAGATCCCAAATTTCATAATTTTTCGAATCAATATGTGAGCGTGGCAATGGAAAACGTGTTTTGACCAGTTTCAGTTGATTTTAATCGACTGGAAAATGGCCATTTTTCCAACGGTCTCAGAATTCGACGAAACTAGTTTTGTTAGGACCGTATCGTCAATACGAAGCTAGAAAATATTTTTTAGGAATTTTTAGAGTTAGTATGTGACCCCGGTAATTTGAAATATACGTTTAAAATTCAATATAGTGATTTAAATGTAAATTCAACGGAAGCTAATCAAATCGATCAAATCAGCTTGCGATACATGTCTCATTGTGTTCGGAATGGGGGTAAAACGCTATGGACGACAGGCGGTGGGCCTCGTTTTGAGGTCGAAAACAAAAGTTGCTTTTCGGTGAAAAAAAAAAAAAAAAATTAATTAAATCTCTCCCTTTTATACGCTGGCACCCCCTTTCCAATTTCAATCGATTTCAGAAACAAAAAGAAAAAAAAATATAAAACCACGGCCCTTCCAGCTCGACGCCGTCCTCCAGGCGGAGCTCCGACGCGCCGACACCTCTGGCGCGGATCCCCCTCCTCCTCCGCTCCCCTACAGCCCCCCCTCCGTTCGAAAACCCCCACAGCCCAGAACCCAATCCCGTCGATCCCATGGTCCCCTGAAACCCTAAGCCGCCGCCGTGATGCACCAACCACCGCCTAGCCGAGCCCCTACCGCAGCGTTTCAAGCCACTGACCCCTTCCCCCTTTATACGCTGTAAGTATTTTTATTCATTTTAATTTCTTTCAAATAATCAGTTTTTAATTTTAGTCTTATTATAAATCAGTTTTACATGTGGTATGAAATTGATAAGGAAGTAAACGATCTTTATTTATATAGTATAAGGTTAAAAATTGGATTCTTATATTTTTAAAGTAATAAAAATATAGTTTTTATATTTTTAAAGAATTAAAAATATAGTCTTTACTATATAGAAATATTAAAAATATGACTTTTGTATTTTTAAAGTATTAAAAATATAATCTTTATAGGATAGAGAATATAAAAATATCATCTTTGTATATGTAGCGAAATAAAAATCTGATTTTTATTTTATATACGTTGAGGTAAAGTGATGATTTTTAAAAAAGGTGAAATCTTTAAATTTAAAAAGGTGAAATCTTTAAATTTAAAAAGGCGAAATCTTTATATAGAAAATAGCGTGATAAAAATATAATTTTTATCTATATAACATAGTAGTAAAAATTTGATTTTTATATATTGAATAGCATAGTAAAAATTCGATTTGTAAATATATGAAGTGATTATAAAAATATGACTTTTAAATTGAAAGTGAATAAATAAAAATGTGATTTTTATTTTAAAGACATCGAAATATAAAAATGTGTGATTTTTATATATATAGTGATTACGGGCAACGAAGACGAAAAAGGCAACAACGAGGAAGATCTCTGTCAATGAAGTGTCGTGAAGTTGGATAGCTATCTGTGAGAACTTCTCACCTTTCAATTTAATTTTTCTAGTTATATATATACTAGGATGCAGACGGTGCTTAATAGCACCCGACACCCGTCATCCACAGACCATGGTTGGCTTGTTTGTTAAATTGTTTGGTTGTGTAGTTGGTTAGTCTATTTGGTTTAAATTGAAATGTTTGGTGAATTGAAATTGATTTGATTGATGTGTGAATGGCGTGGGCCTTCACTAGAACGGGGATAAGGCTAGGCCTTGTCCCGTTTCTAGTATCGTGCCGTTATGCCGCCGAAATTTTCTAAAGTATGTTAGAAAAATAAAAATATCATTTTTATTGAATAAATGAAATGAATAGAAATTCATGTGTTAAAATAGAATATTTTATCGTTAAAAATATAATTTTTAACGTGGAAGTGAATAAAATAAAATATTCATTTACAAACCGGACGGTTTGTTTATGTACACCTATTTGAAGGACATTGATTGGGTCGATAAATTTTACACATCGCCCAACTGCACAACTAAAATCTGTGTTGGATTGTTTGAAACCCCACACGGGTGTTAGGATGAAATTTGAAGTTCACTCATCCTGATTGATTAAATGTGTCGATCGATAGATTGACAGGCTGTTATAAGCGTTAGATATCTATATTTGATGCTTATACAGTGTAGTGCACTTTGGTTGGTGGTTGATTGTTTATTATTGCTATTATATACATGTGTTGTATGGAAATCCATATAATTAACGTTATATGGTAATTGATTGGGCCTCATTCCAATCGGGAAAATAATAAATATTATAAAAGAAAATTCATGTGTTGAATATAAAAATAGTCATGTGTTGACGATGTGCATGTGTTGAGTGAAATATTTTATACAATGAATTTTACATCTTTATCATATTTAAAATTAGAACTACTTCCCAGTAGAAGTCTAATTGAAAATCAAACGATAGATACCATAGTTTTATAAAATATTTTACATAACAAAAATAGTGATGTGTTGACAGTACTCATGTGTTGAGATTAGTCGTGTGTTGAAAGAAATATAGATTCATGTGTTGAATGGGATAAATATTCATTTGTTGAATAGAATAACGAATTATTGAAATATAAAGCCGTGTTGATTAGAGATGCGTTATTTTGACGCGAACGATGTTTATATCGATTTTATTCGTTTTATAAAGAATATTGAAAAGTGATTTCAAAATTAAATATTTTGAAATGAAATTCAAATTGAATTAAATTGAAATTCGAATTGAATAGGAAGCGAATTTGAATTCGAATAAAATAGAAATGAATTTGAATTGAATTGAATAGAAATGAAATTCAAATTGAATTAAATTGAAATTCGAATTGAATAGGAAGCAAATTTGAATTCGAATAAAATAGAAATGAATTTGAATTGAATTGAATAGAAATGAATTCAAATTGAATTGAAAACGATTTCGAAATGAATTGAATTGAAAACGATTTCGAAATGAATTGAATTGAAAATGAATTCAAATTGAATTGAAATTTGAAATTGAATATAGAAGTTGAATTGTTTTAGAAACGAATATAAAACGATTTATAAAATACGTTTTAAAAGGAAATCGACGAAATATATATAATATATATATATATTATATATGATGGCCTGAATAGAACGCGCCGCGCCGCGGCAGTTCGTGAATTTCGACCATTTATTTCAAACGGACATTACGGGAGATCCGACCGTCGGATTCTCCTAAAACCGGAACCGTTGGGTTCGTATCGAAAGGAGCTTTCCAATGAATATTAGAAATTTGAAATCTAACGGTTGGATTTGGAGTTATGTCCAAATCAAATTAGGAAAAGGTCGCTATAAGTGCAGTTCGATGGCCATTGTTGGAAATCGACTGTACGGGCCTTGATAAAATTATTAAAAATATCGATAATTTGTGTAAAATCATAATATGTGAATTGGAAAGAACTGGGGTGAAAAACCCCACATTTGAAAAGATAAAAATAGATTTTTATCGAAATGAACTAGTTTTGAACTAGAATTAAAATCAATTTATTTTTGAAATAAATAAATTGAATTTGAAAGTGATTTTGAAAATAATCAATATTCCCAATATGTGAATTGGACTGGAGTTGAATCAAAATTATCTTCGGGATATTTCGATGTTGGATTTCGTGACTATACAAATATTGATATGGGGATTTGAAAGATATATTTTATATCGTTATTTCCAATACGATATTTGTTGGTTTCAGAATTTGATATTGAATATAAGTCGATATATTTTTTATTCAGAGCCTTGTATTTAATATCAAATGTGATTTGGGTTTATCGTGAATCGTGTTTTAGATGACATTGGTTCTTTAACCCAGTTAATTGCAGGATGTTGATTTTTGAAAAGATTAAAACTAAGTGGGGTTTTAATGAATCTTTAATTAGATTAAAAAGTGAATTGATAATTTAAATTATCAAATCTGAAAAGTGATCGAGAGTGGAGTATCACCAGTTTTGCTCCAAAGCGATAGTTAAATCTTTGATTAGATTTGAACGTGAAATGGTAATTAATTTTACCGATAACACCGTGGTGTTAGATATGGAGTATCACCAGTTTTGCTCCATGGGATATATAGGTTGGGATTGGGAAATAAAACAAATAATTACTTCGGTGTGGTTCGCTAATCCCGACTAGTTTGAAATGATATCCAAAGGAAGATTATAGGATAAATTTAGAAGGATTTATCTTGGATAAAATTAATGGGAACATTTCCCTAAGAATGTGATTTTGTGAATAAAAACATATTCTGAATTGGAATGAGGCGTTTGTTGTGTTTGTGTAACATTCGTTTATTATATACGTGGGTTATTCGGAAAGGCCGGGTTATACCCATTCTGAATAACCGATTCGACGAGATGTCGAAGATGAAGACGGTGGTTGAAGACCGGAAGTCTTCACATCGTTTGGGTGATTACTGATGATCTTGATTGGGCTGTACACCCAAGATGAGGGAAACAGTTGGTGATCGTCCAGACGTACTTGGAGATCGATGGATATGCGAGGAAAGTGCCTCCGGTTTCGTTCAGACCCAGAACGAACTTGTAAATGGATTGTGTGTCTGACATTGGATTTTATTCTGTGTTGATTGATCTCTATTAAATATACATCTGTTTGGCGGTGGAGAATTTATTCTCTTGCTTAACGCCCTTCTCTGAGACGTACGAGCTCAGAGGTTGTATATCGATGGACATCAGTCGCATGGAGTGAATTGCCAGTGTGGCATGCGTAAGTGGCAATTGATCAAGGCTTCTGTTGAAAAGCAAAGTCTTGTGGTTGATGATCAAAGCACGGCCTGTGTGGCGTAGCTTTGTGTATAACGTGAATTCGCGAGCCTCACACCTCGGTATGAGTCAAAAACGGGATAGTGACTGCAGGGAGAGCACGACGTTTCTTTCTAGCTAAGGTGGTGTCAGTGACCTACCAGCCCTGACATTTATATACTTTTCACCTGTGTGGTTGTTGGAATGCGAGGCGCCTCGGATATAGGTCTGTAAGGACCGGGAAACGTGTGTTCAGGAATAACTAATCCTCAAAAGTAAGAGAGGACCGGCCCTGAAGATCCAAGGATCATAGTGGGGTCCTGGGACATTTGCTAGAGTGTCTCGAACACGGAGAGGAGCTTGCCCCTTGCCTCGGCTCATGACGGAATCCAATTTCCAATACGTGATAGTGCGGTTTTAATTGTAGAACTAGTATGGCGACATGATATATGGTACCCATGTCGTCTATGATTGATATTTATGATTGAAATTGTTTTGACACTATACACTTATTATAGTATCAAATAATGTGTTTTAAACGTATCAAGCATGCTTTGGCTGTTATAAGGGAAAACCCTATCCTCCGGCTTGCGTTGCATTGTGTGATGGGACCTGGGTCTTATAACAGCTTCATTTTTCTTTATTTAGCATTGCGCTGTTTGTTCTATGCACTGGTATTCTTGGGAGGAAACCCGTTCCGTGTTATACGGCGTGGTCCCTTGATTTACTTAACTTTAAAAATAAAGATTAATAACTGTTTTAGTTCTCACACCAGTCACATGACTGACCTGGAGTTTATTGTTTTAACCTAAACTCTGGGTGCCCCTATTTTCCGCACGGGCAGCTAGTAGTTTTGGTTTTGCAGATTTATATTCACAGGGTCCTGATTTACAGCTGGAACGATGCTCGGAAAGCTCTGTATCCGTGTATCACTTCTAGTTGTGATTTTGTATTATTTTCCGCTGCTATGTAATTTATTGTAATCTCTGATATTTATCGAATGTAATTTATTTAATTATACTCTGTATATTCTTGTATCTGATGGAATTGTTGTAATAACAATGAAATGTTCTTCCGTCTGCGTCCTTTTGTGTGTTGTTCTCAAAGTAATTCGTTCTTTCTCATCTCTTCGGAGACCGGGGAAGTTCGGGTCGCTTCATAAACCATCATCCGGATCTACTGGAGTGGTTTTAGTCAAAATTCCTTACCAATCGAAAGTTATGGCCAAAACAAGATCAGCTAGGGGCAAAACGGTCATTTAAAAATCGGCAAAAATCATGAACATGGGAAATGACCCCAATAGTCGTATCCCAAAGTTACATGACCATACGACTTCGTATGTGAAAGAAAGAAATATTCTACGATCCTTTGATGCGAAGAATGCGGGTCGTTACAATATATTTTCTTTATTTCCTTATTGTACGTTCTTATCCTTTTAAATTTTGAATTTGTATACATACATATATTTGCATGTTCAGGTGGCCCTCTTAAAACAAAGATAAAAACTATGCTGCTTCCGGGGTTCGAACCCCCGACCTCCATGTTACAAATCCAATGCCTTAACCAACTGAGCTATGAAGTCTTTTGTTAATAAGTCTTAGAACAATGATAATTATTGTTCTCTCCTTACTTCTCTTCTTCATGTTACTTAAAATACGTAAATTAAACCAATGCATGAATCTTTTTCTTTTAATGTTAATGCATTATGTTTGCGAAATAGTGCATGCAACATATTTACATTGCATGCAGCCAATCCTTTCTTTCTTTCAATGCATGCATTACAATTTTTTTTTCAATGCATGTATTTATTACATGCAATCCTTATTTTATATTTTAATTTGTATATATATATATATATTTCTCTTGTACGTTTTAAACCAGGTATCTATCCTGACCAGAATTTCGAGACGGACGGAATGGCGCAGTCCGCTTTACTTAATTCTCATTATTTAATTAAGTTACTCTTATTTTATCATCTTAAAAATATGGAGTGTTACATTCTCCCACCCTTTGGAAATTTCATCCCCGAAATTTAATGAGGGTAAAATCAATTAAGCCCTCGCATAATATACATCCATCATGTGTGCATCCAATTTTAGCAAACATTGTGCACTTGTGCAGAGTGAAGTACAACATAATATTGCATGTATGCCTAAGCGGTACCTCCTATGTGTATGCAAATTTCTCAAAAATCCTTTTAAAAATGTGATGCTCACATCATAGATATACTGGAAGTTCTACATGAATGGATTATATTGAAAATCAAAATGCTTTTTCATTAAATTTTCCCACACTCTTACTGAGTAAGAGCATAGTTCATCCAATTGTTGCATCCATAATCCTACCAACCAACTTATTTTTCGAATTTCAGAAAAATTTAATTTTCTAAATTTGATTTCTTATGTTACAAAAAGGTGAAAAATGGAAAATTTCACACCTTCCGTTTTTCTTTTATATACCTTTTTTCCAACCGTACTTGGATTTTATGAAACAATATATAAAGATCTCCTATTTTCCAATCCAAGCACATCCCACATAAGAAAATTTTCATTGTTGTAGCTTTTTTTTCGTCTTATCTTACAAAAAAAAAATTCAAACCGCAAAACTGGAGTAAATATAGAAAACTATTTTCCTCAATCGGGTTTATGACTTGTTCTTACCTATAAGGTCAGTTCAGTCTCCTACTACAAGGTGCCAACATCCACTCTGTTCTCATTTTCTACAACTTATTTTGTCCACCCAACAAAATTCTCTTTTAAATAATTTATCAAAAATAATTGTCAAAAGAATAGAGACTTCAAAACTTTCTTGATTAAAAATTCTTGTATGAAATATAACAAGAAAAACTAGTGAGCTATACATGCTCTATAATATGAACCTTTTACTGAGAGAATTTTACTTTAAAACTCAATATGTACTTCTTTACATATTTTAAAACAATAACTTTTAAGATTAAAACTTGAAAACACCATAAAACATTTTTTTCCAAAACTTTTATAATCTCAAGTTCTTAAAATTTAACAATGGGGTTAGACTCAAAGTGGGTTTCCAACTTTTCTAGGTTCTCCTAGACACTCCCCAAGGTCAATTCTCTCAACTATATATATTCCTAATCCATTTTTCTCTGTTCTACCTTTTCCGTAAGGTTTTACTGCCAAACCCACTAACCCAAAATACTAATCATATGGGATTTACTTTCCTTTCGTACAAAGTATATTGTACACTTCCAACCAAACTTCCTAAGGATCTCAAATTTCCTTATTCATTCCTTTAGTGTACAAAACAAATATCCTATTTCATACCATATTATACACATTCTATTTAGGGGGTTCCTCTATGGATCTAGGTATATATGTAATATATTTATATTTTTAAAAATACAAGTACGTTCACTTACTATTTATATAGGAATCCTAAACCTAAGCTCTGATACAAGATGTGACAACCCCAATTTCGACAGACTGGTTTTTTTCGAAATTCCAATCTATCGAAACGCGGATTGGTTTTCTCTGGCATCCTGCAGAAAAGACAGAGACAAAACATGTCAGAGCTTAGAAAAATATCTCACAGCGGAAAGGATAAAATATAGTATAATCAAAACATAGCCTTACCGTATTATTAATAATGCCTAACTAGTATCCAAAGCTATCATGTCTCTGCCACAATCTAACCTGTGAGTATTTTATGAGGAGGGGGTCAGAACACAAGTTCTGGTGACTGGTTTTAAACTATACACTTTGGATAATCTTACATATACCGTTCAATCATATTTTCTTATTTATTAGGTTACTTGGGTTAACAGCACTCAAGGCTTACACACACGTTGTACCCATTCACTCCCTAGTAGATTAACCTAATACAGTGCATATGTAGCTAACCCCAACTAAGGCACACCCCATGGTACCCTACTCGCACGGTCTCCACCATATCATCGCAGGAATATAGCAGTCCCTAATCCTACGCCCGAATGTCATACGGATTTCTGTATTTATGTCAACGCTGCGTCTGCAAAGAACCACTACTTCTATATTATGTAAGCGTTCGGAATGCCATCTTTGAACCATTCGATCGAATTAGGTTCCATCCTCGAATAATGCCCTCTAACCTTATGATACACCACCCAGAGCGACATGAGTGTATCTAGACTTTCCCACGTATGTATCGTCAATTGTTCTCGATGTCTATTGCACATGTTCTCTATATGTGCGCCTGAGTCCCGTGGCAAGGCTAATCAAGAAACATGGAACTCAGTCGGGAGCTTTCAGATATCTGCCGATTGTAGATGCTATGGTCTGCTTTTACAATGACTATGGTCCCACTAGATCCCTCCCTCAACTAATGAAAGGCACCCAAGGATATCAAGAATGAGAACTTAACCCCGGCCCCCTATGCCCTTCAAGCCTGTTGGCCAACCTCACCCATAACTAGATAGCAAAGTATATGGTCTTTTGGAGTTCTCCGCCTTTCCGCTTTACGTAGTGATTGAAGATGGTAGGTAGACGACGATTTGCTATCACAGGGCACTAACTGGTCTCACCGAATCACGTTGGTCCATCTTAGTCTTTTGATCGCCTCTTTATTATTGCAATCAAGGCATACTCATTGGTTCACCTACGTAGACCTAACCTTTGTGAGTACAGGCAGATCATCTGCCACTCACAAAGGAATACCAAGAGTACCCTACGTCCCCGGAAGCCGCGTGCTTCTTAACCCAGTCCGTTGGAGCCTACAAGAATATCTAGATGGACATGAACTCCTCTTTGTGTCTTTTGACACCCCGATGATCTACCCCTTATGGTTGTTCATCCTTTAACGTATGGACTGGTCCAAGCGCCTCAGTTTTATATGTCATTAAATCCTATGTCTAACCATTCTTTTACGCGCTTGGCTCAACTCACCAGGTTTCCAGTTAACTTGTTTATTCCAATTCATATTGAATTCTTACTCAAATTACCAAGTTTCTCTTCCTTATTAATTTCAGTCATACAACTTAATTCATTTATGTTTATTGATAAGCTTACAACATGTTTCTGTAGATTGTGGCCCAAGGTCTGTGATCCACAATCCCTTTTATATTCCTGTTTAATTTCAATAACATGTTTTACTTAATATGTAATTAAGTATATCCAATTCACATGTTTCCAATTAACATGTCACTTACCATTTATGATTAAATATAACTTATTTCATTTCATAAGTTTTCCTCATCCTTTCTCATTTAATCATAATTCCACTTTACGTCGTCAATACGACTTACCGTTGTTTACTTATTAACTTAGTTCTATTAACTAAGGCCCATTAATAAGTTTCTCTATCCATTTATTATAACCTATGTTATAATTTCCCCTTGTCCCTAGAACATGTCTAAACATGTTATTCTTACCAACGGGTTTCAGATTCCCAGACCACTTAATTTATAATTAAGTACAATATATTTTTCCCCTTTTCTTAACTGGTTTCAGGTTTCCCCTTTTCTGGTTATTTAATTTACAATTAAGTGTCACTTAACTTAATTCACCAGTTATTCCATTCCCTTACTAGTTTATTATAACCTAAGTTATAATATTCACTTTTCCCTAGGACAAGTCTATCTATTATACAACATTTTCATTAATGTTATTTATTTATAATAGGTTATTATCATTTCCCTTTTAAACCATTTATTGTTGTAAACCATTATTCTTTATTCACTATTATATATGTTCCTTATTACAAAAAGGAAAACACTCCATGCGCCTTATCAGTTTGGTAGAAGGAACCAATGATTTATTTTCATAACGTTTTCCCATCTAAATCCGTGGTAGCAAGTAATTTCTTTACTTTTTATTTATTTATTGTGGCTTACTTGCAACAACGTTCTCAGAAATAAGTCATTTAGGGAAATACATCACTTTTCCCTCTTATCACACTAACTCAGTTCATTACATCCCTTCCTTTCTTTTTTCCTGAGTTAGACATTTAATTACCATCCTTGTCATTTATTCATATCTTGTTATATATATATAAGCACTAGACCTCTCACATTACGCCTATACTTGTGGACGCTGGTGTAACGACCCGGAAAATCTGAACCAATTTAAAAATTTTAAATTAGCTATTTTATTGGATTTTAAATATTTAAAATAAATATTTTAAATAATAACGATGAAAAGTAAGTTTTAATCGACGTTTGAAAATAAATATAATTAATTCTAATTAAACAAGGCCTGAAAGGCACGGTAGTTTCAAAATTTGAATTCAAACTTTGCCTGGCTGTATCGGGTGCAAAACAAAACGGATTTGAGTGAAACCAAAAATATTTAAATCTGTTAGTGAATATCTTTCTAAAGAATCTGAAAAATCGAAGTTTCATAGCTGGAAGCAAAAGTTATGGCCAAACGAATTTTCAGAAAGGTCGTTATAGAGTTTATATAGCCCGTGAAAATGGCCATTTTGCAAACGACCTCAGAATTCAACGAAACCACTTTTGTTAGATCCGGGTTGTTAAATTATTGCTAGGTTTCAAATTTCATAATTTTTGAAGCTAGTATGTGAGCGTGGCAAAGGAAAATGTGTTTGGTCGATTTCTATTAAATTGAATCGATCAGAAAAGGGCCATTTTTCAAACGGTCTCAGAATTCGATGAAACTAGTTTTGTTGGGACCGTATCGTCAAAACATAGCTAGATTTATTTTTCGAGAATTTTTACAATCAGTATGTGGCCTCGGCATATTGAAATGTACGTTCAAATCGAATATTGAATGTTTTATATTTTAATTTGAAGAGAAACCGACTGAAACAGTCGAATGGGCCTACGAAACATATCCCATTGTGTTCAGAATGGGGGTATTTAGCTAGTGACAGCAGTCGTTGGGTTTGGATTGGTGTTCGTGTGTGAAAGATGGTATTTTTGGATTTTTTTAAATATATAAATAAAAAATACACGGGCCAATCAAATTCATTGGCCACTTTCTCTCTCCCCAACAACACGTTCCAGGCAATGGCGGAAAGAGGATGATTCGTTCTCCCCCGATTTCTCCTTCCACACACAAAATAAGACCTTCCACCAGTTGAGAATTTTGTAAAGGACATCCCCGGCTTCAAATCCATATAAAGGTTGGATTTTTTCATTGAGTGTCGAGGCCGGATCAACCTCCTGAAGTCGATGACTTCGAGCTGCCGCCGGAGCCACCCACTACCGTCGAGTTCAACGAAACCCCCACCCCCTTGTGCGCCTCTCCAAGCTCTTCGCCGCTGCGAAGGCTGATCGTCGAATCACTGCGAGATTGGATCGAAATTCCTAAACCTAGTTTTGAACATTTCAGAAAGGTAACGACTTTAATTATATTAAACTATATTATATCATTTTAAAGCGCTACGGTTTTGGATCTCACTGTAAAATTCATATCTTTTTCGTTTGTTGACGAAATTCAGTGAAACAAGAGACAGTGGACTCGTGTGGACGTCTTCTACATTCTAGAAGGGACCGCATATTTTTCTGAGCCTTCTGCTATTTTTGGTGGAGTGGAACCCAAGGTGAGATTTCTGAATTATAAACAATATGGAAACGATGATGTACAAATTATATAGTCGATGTATGAGTTATACAAGCGTTGTACACCACATGTATAAGCATTGTATAAGTTGTATGGTCGATGTATAAGTTATATATGCGTTGTAAAAAATATATATGTGTTGAATAGAAGTGAAATTTACTATATATATATATACGCCCCTCGTCCACAAACCATGGACGATATTTATTGGTTGTGATTTGTGTGAAAATTGGTTGATAGCGAATGGTTGATTAGAATTGTTTTTGGTTTAAATTGATTGATTATGGTTGAAAAAATACCTGTTTGTGGTTGAGAATTATTTGGTTGAAACCACATAGGATTAGTTTGTGGAAAAAATAAATATACATGCCGCCTGCGTACGAACTAGATGCATGAAATCCCCATTGTCAAAAGCTGTGAGGCTTTAAGGTAGAGCAAGGAGCCGTACTAGGGACGACCCCAGCTTTAACTACCCTGCCGTTATGCTGCCGAAATTTTGAATAATATTCACGTGTTAGAATTATTTTCATATGTTGAAACTATATTCGTGTGTTGAATAGAAAACCTTCATGTGTTGAATAGAAATTCATGTGTTGAATGGTATTCGTGTTTTGAAATAAATTGTTTTATAATAAAAATCATATTTTTATCACCTATATGAAATATATAAAATAGTCGTGTTTTGAAATAAATTGTTCTATAATAAAAATCATATTTTTATCACCTATATGAACTATATAAAATATTCGTGTTTTGAAATAAATTGTTTTATAATAAAAATCATATTTTTATCATCTATATGAACTATATAAAATAGTCGTGTTCTGAAATAAATTGTTTTATAATAAAAATCATATTTTTATCACCTATATGAACTATATAAAATAGTCGTGGTTTGAAATAAATTGTTTTATAATAAAAATCATATTTTTATCACCTACATGAACTATATAAAATATTCGGGTTTTGAAATAAATTGTTTTATAATAAAAATCATATTTTTATCACCTATATGAACTATATAAAATAGTCGTGTTTTGAAATAATTTGTTTTGCTAAAAAAAACACATTTGTATTAAATACATGAATTGTTAAAAATAGTGAAGTGTCGAAATAAATGTCGGTTGAATACAAATATCATTTTTATCGAATGTATGAAAAGCATATGGTTTGAAATCGAAGAATAGATTATAATTGTATATATATATATAAATATAATTAAAATATATCGAATAACGGAGCTGCAGTTCGTGTTTTGATACCGTAATTTCAAACGATTAGTGCGGGAGATCCGACCATCGGATTTTCCCGAAACCGAAACCGTTGGGTCCGCTTTGGAAATATCTTTCCAACGACGCCAACTTTGTGAAGATCCCACGGTTGGATTGTCTAGAATGTTTAATTCAAATCTGAAGAAAAACAGCGCCAGAATCTTATTTATTGGTGCTCAAGACCTTATCGTACATGCAGCGCTGAGTCAGCATTGAACCCAGTTAATAAAATAGTCCAGGTTCACAGATGAATCAAGCCAAATCTTATCGTACACGCAGTGCTGAGTCGACATTGGGTCCCACAAGCTGTTTTGGGGCATAAATTTGAATTTTGAATGTTTGAATTGTTTTGGCATAGAAATTTGATTTTCGAACTTTTGAATTTATGGAATTTATTTAACTGTTTTATTCGCATGAAATATTCTTATATGTATACAATTCCTTTAACGAACATTTTACGCATATATATATATATATATATATATATATATATATATATATACGCATAACTTTCGTTTTATTTTAAAAATTCAAATGATGTTGCTTCGTTATTTGATTCTTTCCATATTTCATTGACTGTAGCCTTATCTTAAATTTTATCTAATTTTATATTTCGTATACATATATTTTTGCATATATATATATATATATATATTCTCATATATGTACATGTATTTTCTTTATTTCCTTATATGTATGTTCTTATGCTTTCAAAATTTGAATTTGTATACGTACATATATTTGCATGTTCAGTTGGCTATCTTTAAAACAAAGATAAAAATTATGCCGCTGCCGGGGTTCAAACCCCCGACCTCCATGTTACAAATCCAATGCCTTAACCAACTGAGCTATGAAGTTTTTTGTTAATAAGTCTTAGAACAATGATAATTATTGTTCTCTCCTTCTCTTTTTCATGTTTGTTAAAATATTTAAATTAAACCATTGCATGAATCTTTTTCTTTTATTTTGCTTTCAATGTTAATGCATTATGTTTGCAAAACAGTACATGCAACATATTTACATTGCATGCAACCAATCCTTTCTTTCTTTCAGTTCATGCATTACAATTTTTTCAGTGCATGTATTTATTACATGCAATCCTTATTTTATTCTTTATTTTATATTTTAATTTGTTTATATATGTATATTTTTCTCTTGTACATTTTACGTAAAGTAGGTGTTTATCCTGACCACGATTCTAATACGGACGCAATGGCACAGTCTATTTTACTTAATTCTCATTATTTAATTAAGTTATTCTTATTTTATTATCTTAAAAATACAGGGTGTTACAAAAACCACGAAGATGACCGAATTTCATAAGAGTCCTTCTCCGATGATTGATCAGGATGATGAGGATTTGAATGTAAATAAAGGAGATGAAATCTGAGATGATAAGCCAAAGGAGGCTTTAATGTCCAAGGGGTAGTCTCCCTCAATTACTTCACCACTAGTAGGGCCTACCACTCACGATACATTGATGGGGGAGCAGATATTTGGGGAGTTAGAAAAAACCCCTCTGCCAGATAACATCTACACACCTGAAGACTTTGGAGGGTAACCATTCTTCCCTATTTGTGAGGAAGAAACCATTCCCACCAAAAAGAAAGATACTGCACAGATGAGCCTAGCTTCGGGCCCTGGTCTATTGGGGTATTACAAGGGATACACAAATCACATGCACCACTTGCCACATCACTCATGTGCTATTTGTATTCATAGGTCTTACACTTGTTTGTCATTTTTTGCAGAAAAAATGACTCGTCGTCACTCATATTCCCACCGTTAACTTTGTGGCTGCACTCCCAGACTCAATCCTATATCTGAACATGACCGCAGTGATAGTCGGGGAAGAGACAGTCAATGACACCGAGATTCTTATCTGCCTAACTCTACACGGTCTCGCTCTCCTTCGAAGCAGGATCCTGGGAAGTACCATAGTCGTCAAGTGCCACAGGAGAGATGCAAGCAACTTCCCAAAGCTCTAACTCCTCCCAAAACTACACCGTCTTAGGGAAAATCTTCCAAGAAGCATCATGAATCTAAAGGTAAAGATGAAGACCAAAACAAAAGTTTGGAAAAAGAGAAAGCGGCTCTGGTCCCTTCTGGTCAGCACCACCTGGACACTACCACCGTACAAGAGGTGGCCCTTACTTCTGATAATCAGGCAAAGTTGGAGCGCTTGCGAAAATAATTCCCCGATATCTATTTTGAGAGGATGCATTTCTTCCCGGATCTTGAACTAATTCCTGATGAATGGGATGTAGAGGTTGTAGGCCAAGTTGGTTACGTGGCTAAACAATATAGAACAATGAAAAAGCACGCCAAGAATTTGTCAGATGTTATCCACCATCTAGAAGTAGATGTTGCCAGGGCTAGGTTAAAAATCGATCACGATGCTAAGGCCAGAAGCAAGGCAGAGAAAGAACTCGAGGATGCGCAAGCTCAGCTTGCTTTAGTTCGGCAGGATGCTGAAAATTACAAAAATGAATTAGACAATGCCAAGAAACATTTCCATCTTGAGCTCGATTCGAACAGCCAAGAGCGGGTGGCTCCAAAGAAAGAGATAGAGGATCTCAAGACGGTTAATACTGAGCTAAAGGCGTCGCAGGATCATTTTGCCGTAGAGAAGGCTGCTTGGGAAAAGGAAAAGGTAATCTTAAAGCGCAATCCCGCTCATATTGAAAAGGAGAACGTGAACTTAAATGACAAACTTGCTCATGCTAAGGAACGGGCAGCTATTGCCAAAGGCAATGCAAATGCAGCTCTCGAGTCGACCCCCACCGCTACTGCCAAACTTGCTGCAGCCGAGAGGGAGATGAGGGAGTTCGATGAACTGCTAATGGACTTATTTGTTCAAATCATTCAAACTCGAGACATTTCTTGGATCAATAACTATCCCACCACCTTAGTTAATGTATGGGAGCAAATTGTTGAGAGCGAGAAGCAACGCTTGAAGGTCGAGGAAGTCGATGAGGACCAACTCATGCAGACTTTTCTCAGAGGTGGAGATCCTGAGGCTTTGGCAGAGGGTAGGAGTCAAATTCAAGAGGCCATGGAGAAAGAGAGGCTTGAACTCAAGGGTAAGAAAAAAATTGACGAAGGTTCAAGCTTAGCACTGGAGCCCAAGACTTCTGAGGTTGAGGAGTAAAATCTGGACGATCCCTTAATCTCTGAGGTTCCAGTTCCTCTAGCCGTTGTGGTTTCTACTACGACTTCAGACAAGGAGTCGGCTAAAGGTATCTCCATATTCTCTCCAAAATTTGTCAAAGCTATTGTAACTTGTCACCGCATTGTGGAGCAAACAAACGAGAAGACCACATTTTCTCTAAAACTAATAACACTTACTTCTCATAACATAGGTGCCAAGCTGACAGAGAAGGATGCAGAAAAGTAAGCAGAGGTTCAGAAGGTCAATATACTACCAAGCATTGAGGTCATCCATGAAGCTCCTAAGCAGACTGAGGTCCAGGCATCCGAGAAAGCTCGCATTATCAAGCACATATGTCCCCAAGGATGCCGAAGTTATCGGGGACTTGGATGACATCGATGGCGATCATGGGGATGATGAGGAAGAGCTTACTGTCACAGGGGAGACCTGGAATGATGACAAAATGACCTTAGCCGACATGAAGGCTAAAAAGGATGAACAGCTGGCCTTAGAAATAGAGGAGCAAGAGCCCCTAAATGTGCGACCTATCTCCGCAGCTGATCCTAAATCTGGGTTAATTATAAAGCTATTCGCTAAATCGATAACTACACAGCTTGCATCCCAATCTTCTGACCTTCCACGGGATCCTCCTTCGGACAAAAAGAAAAGGAAGAAGCAGGATAAATATGATGCCGACAAGGAGGAGCCGAAGAAGAAAAAGAAGTAGAAGAGGCCTAGGTCATCCCCAAAGCCCAAGTAGTGCCATTTTGTTTTTATCTTTTCTCTTTTTAGTTGTTCCATTGGCCTTATGATGTAGTTGCGAGTACGGCCCTCGTAATTTGTCTAGCCTTATCTTGTAAATCTACATTTAGTAAATGAAAATCTGTTTCTTTTGCATCATTGTGTACCTGCAAGTTTATCATTCTCAGTCACAAACATCTGAATCATAACTAAGTTAGAATCACGTGCAATGAAAATTAAAAAATTCCTGCATCATGCATAAATATGTATATAAATGTGTATGAGTATGCCCCAATCAATCATTAATACAATGCCTGGCCAGGACTTATTGAGGATTAATTAGAGTCATATAAGCGCTATCCCTCATGCCCGGAAATGAGGGGTCGGGCTCCGCTTTTATTCTTGTTCCAGATTCTGCAGCGAGATAGGAGCCCTTTCGTGGCATTTAACCCAAATGCCTTTATACTCTCCTGTCTTATGCCCAAGATAGAGTTCGAACTTAGCTTTCAATTTGCCCCCCGTTCCTTCAACGGGGTAGGAGTTCTTTCGTGGCGCACAGTCTTTGGCGCCTTTATACTCTCCCGTCGAATGCCAAGGGTAGAAATGCAGTCGAGATGGTCTTTATAATCATGGTGCACCTTCACGTATCGTGGAAAATCCATTTCCTTGTCCTTTGTATTTTTAAGTCACGAGAAGTTGAGCGTCGGATGCTGTGTCGTTTACTTTATTACACCCTCAATGCTCTGCATACTGTTGACCTTCTGATCTGATAGAAGGCACTTCGAATTACATGCTTCAAGATCGTTGCAAGGTTCATAGAAAATTTAAAAGATTATAATGATTCATGTGAGTAAAGAATGACAGAGTAAATAATAAATGGTGTGGTGAAAGTAAATGACATAAGATATTTTATAGTGGTTCAGTCGAATCATGACCTACTCCACTTTAGAATTTTTTCTTTATATAATTGGACTATTCTAGGCAAGTCATGACTTTTTACATGGTCCTAAAAACAAAAGAGTAAAAATGACAATTTCATGTCAAGTAGTGCCGCAAATGTTGGGCATTCCACACTCTGGGATTTCATTTCCATCCATGGTCGCTAGCTTGAAAGATCCATTGTCAAGCCTCCATAGGATGGTATATGGTCCTTCCCATTTTGGGCCCAAATGTACTGGGGGTAGAAAGACACGCTTTAGATCCAAGTCTCCGGGTTCAAAGGTTCAAGCTCGGACCCTTCTGTTGTAATACCGAGCGACTTGCTGTTTGTGCCTCAAGGCACGTAGATCCGCTTCGCCCCTTTTTTCTTCTACCATATCTAGGGATTCGAGGAGCAGTTCATTGTTAGTCATGGGTCATAGTAACTGACCCTGTGAGACGACACCTTTAACTCAATTGGGATGACTGCCTCAGATCCGAAAGCAAGGGAAAAAGGAGTATGCTCGGTGGCTGACCTAATGGTTGTTATGTAGGCCCATAATGTTAAAGGTAGCTTGTCAACACACATGGCTTTGGCCTGTTTCAATCTCTTCTTCAAAATACACTTGATTACTCTGTTTTTCGCTTCTACCTATCCATTTGACTGTGCATGCGCCACAGCTGTGAATCACTTCTCGATATGATATCTCTGGCAAAAATCCCGAAACTCGGTACTGCCAAATTGGGTCCCATTATCGATTATGATGACTTTCGAAATTCCAAATTGACATATGATGTTTCTTACGATGAAGTTTATCACTCGCTTGGTTGTGATTGTGGTTAACTGTTCTGATTCGACCCACTTTGTAAAGTAATCAACGACTACAATGGAAACTTTTGCTCCGCCCTTTGCTATGGGGAGGCTTCCGATAATGTCAATTCCCCAAACCGCGAACGGCTGCGGACTCATCATCGTCTTCAACTGGTCAGGAGGTGCCTTGGGAATCTTTGAGAACTTCTGGCATGCATCACAACATCATGCATACTTAGCCACATCTTTGTCCACGGTAGGCCAGAAATAGCCATATCGCAGTATCTTCTTTACCAGTGTTTGTCATCCAGTGTCGTCGCCACACTCTCCTTATTGGACTTCCCTCAACACTCGCTTGATGTCATCATGGGCTATACAATGTAGGATCTGCATTGAGAACTCTTGACGATACAGGACTTTGCCTTGCATGACATATCTAGAGGCTTTACGAATGACGACACGCCTTTGGCTCATTTTGATGGGAAGTGCCCCATTTATCAGGAAGTTCTTTATGGGTGTCATCCATGACTCCCTTTCCGGCTCAGCCTCCAGAACAGGATCTATTTCTATCTGATCGATACTCGGAGACTACAGTACCTCTATTGGGACCATCTTTGTGTCCTCAGTGTTATCAGAACTAGCCATCTTGGCCAACTAATGTGTGTTATGCTGTAGTGCTTGAAGCCCTCTAGCATTTTTCTCACCTCCTTTAAGTATGATACCAGCCTTGGCCCTGTGGCCTGAAATTCTTCGCTAACCTGGTTCACAACTATCTTTGAATCGCAAAAGATATCCAGCTTTGCTATCCCAAACTCCTTTGCAAGCCTAAACCAGACAATCAGGGCTTCATACTCCGAGTCATTGTTGGTGGCGTGGAACTCTAATCTCAAAGCATAATATATCGACTGTTCTTCGGGAGTTACAACTATCACTCCAGCACTGGATCATCTGTCATTCCTGGCTCCGTCAGTATACAGTTTCCAAGCGTCGGGGTCGACTAGCTATTTTGAGGTATCAACTTCTTCATTCACTACATCATCCTCTGGTATAGTAAATTTTGCTATAAAATTTGCCAATACTTGCCCCTTATCGATCTTCGAGGCTGAAAATTCAGGTCAAACTGACTCAACTCGATATTCCACTCGAGTAGCCTTCCCGATGCTTCTGGTCTTTGTAATACTTATCAGAGCGGATGATCAGTGTATACAGTGATGGGATGAGCTTGAAAATAGTGGTTAAGCTTTCTAGATGCGATCAGCAGACTTTACGCAAGTTTTTTTTATCTTTGGGTAGTTCCGCTCTGCCACCGTTAGTTTCATACTTACGTAGTACACTGGTCTCTGGACTTTATCTTCTTCCCTCACCAGGGCTAAACTTACTGCGTGGGATGATACTGCCCAGAACATAAACAAGTCCTCGTGATCTACTAGCTTGGACAATATCGGAGGCTTTTCTAGATGATTCAGGAGGTTCTGGAATGCTTCTACACAGTCAGGAGTCCATTTGAAATTGTGCTTCCCTCCATTTATCAAGTAGAAAAATTGCATGCACTTATCTGTAGTTTTACAGATGAATCTACTTAACACTGCTACTTTCCCAGCAAGGCTTTGCATGTCTTTGATTTGCCTTAGTTCTTGAATATTCCTGATTGCTGCGATCTAATCTGGATTGATTTCAATTCCATGCGAGCTAACGATAAAGCCCAAGAATTTTCCAAAGGCTACTCCAAATGAATACTTTAGAGGGTTAAGCTTCACCCCGTATCGCCTAAGGATGTCAAACATTTCTGCCAAATCGGTAGTATGGCTG
The DNA here is from genome assembly GCA_030737875.1 of Allium sativum. Lineage (NCBI taxonomy): Eukaryota > Viridiplantae > Streptophyta > Magnoliopsida > Asparagales > Amaryllidaceae > Allium > Allium sativum. Next base: position 788,892,288 of record CM060919.1, on the reverse strand, counting down.
CATGATTGTCTGGATTTCACAAGAATATCATCAACATCCACTTCCATCGTCTTCCCAATCTGACTATAGAACATACAGTTTACTAGTCGTTGATATGTAGCTCCAGCATTCATTAAACCGAAAAGCATCACTACATAGCAGTATAATCCCAAATCTGTAATGAAGCTGGTATGCTCCTGGTCCGAACATGCATGGGAATTTGGTTATATCCGGAATATGCATCCATAAAGGAGAGGAGTTCGTGACCCGCAGTCGAATCGACCAATTGATTAATTCTAGGGAGTGGGAAACTGTCTTTCGGATAGGCCTTGTTCAAATCTGAAAAATCGATGCAGGTATGCAATTTTTCGTTGGCCTTCTTTACAAAAAACCGAGTTTGAAATCCATTCCGGGTAAGTTGAATCTCTAATGAATCCATTGCTCCTCAACTTCTCAACTTCTTCCTTTAAGGTAGATGACCTCTCTTGGCCAAGCATTCGCCTTTTCTTCTTAACAGGTGGATGCTTCAGGTTGATGTTCAGCGAGTGGCACATAATTGACAAGGATATCCCACACATGTCAGCATCGGTCCGGGAAAACACATCCAGGTTGGCCTTTAGAAAGTCGGTCGGTTCTTTTGCACGAAAAGGATCTAACTGGGATCCAATATTCAGGACTTTCGTTGGGTCATCATCATCGATTGAAATATACTCAGTTGTTTCGTTTGGAGTCGCCATTATGCCCCCAGGTTCCTCGTTCTCTCTGGAATCTATATCCTCGGGCAGTTCTCTGGGCAGCTCCTCCGGGGATGTCTTTAATTGCTATGCTGAATCCCCCTTTGCGGGTGGAGAAGTGTCCTTTGGTTCTATGTTTAATCCTTTAAGCAACAACTTCAACTCTGCTACGTAGCAAGCTCGTCCTGCGACTTGATTACCTCTGAATACTCCCACTCTTGCATCTGTTGGGAACTTTAACAATAGGCACCAGGGTGCTATATAAGCTCTGAATTCTGCTAGGGCCGGTTGGCCCAAGAAAGCATTATAAGGTGACTCGATATCCAATACCACAAATGGAAGAATACTCACTCTCCGGTGATCTCCTTCTCCCAAAGTTACTAAAAATTCCACATATCCAATCGGGGATGTTGAGGCTCCATTGAAGCCACGTATCCATCCGTTGCAGGACTTCAAATCTGTCGCTTCAAGCTTTATCTGATCAAATGCTTTCTTAAACAAAATGTTTATTGAACTTTCGTTGTCCACCAAAACCTTATGGACCAGAGCAAGATCGATAGTTATCGTGATCACTAAAGGGTCCTTAGTGGGGGCGTGAGCTCCAACACTATCTCTATCACGAAAGATGATATCATCTGACATTGTTTTGTGTTGCTTCACCGGGGATGCAATTTCAGGATTACTACACTCCCCTACTTCGAGGTGTTTGGCCGCATTCACATACCGATCCATTGCCCTAAAGTTGTGTCCAGCAGGATGAGGTCCTCCTACTATGGTGTTGATGACAATGTTCTTTCCTTTCTGCTGAGCAGTAGGCCTAGCAGCGGGTTGGTTTTGATTTGGGGCCGGCCCAGCTTGCCCCCTGTCTCTCGGAGAAACCATGTATTCATCCAACTTTCCTTCACAAAGTAGCTTCTCAATGACGTCCCTCAAATGATGGAACTCATTGGTGGAGTGACCATGAGTCTGATGGAAAAGGCAAAACTTTCCTGTCTCTCGTTATTTCTCTGTCGAATCCCTCGGTGGAGGCCTCTTATACTGAAGAACATTGTAGGTATCCAAGAAAATATTTTCTAGTGTATCATAAATGGTGTAAAATTCTCAAATGGCGTGAACCGAGGCCTCTTTTGTGAGTCGTTTCCCTGATTCTTCTTCCAACTGTTATTCCCAGACTGGCGGCCATGACCCTGATTCTTATTTCCAACGTTAACTTCTACCTTTCCTGAATTGTCGCCGGATTGTTTGATGGCCACGTTACTCTGTATATCTTCTTTATCGATGGCTTTTCTCTTTCGATTGACATATATATCTTCCTGACGTAAGTGGATATTAGCTTTTCCATAGAATAATTCTCTAGACAACATCTGCTTGTCGGCTAAGTATATTCCAAACTCAGTATCCTTGTCCACTACGTCAATTAGGGCCATCAAGACACTCTGTTCATGAGGATCTCTAACCTCCATGACCGCTAAGTTAAAACGGCCTAGATAGGACTTCAAAGATTCGTGACGGCATTGTTTAATGAGGGATAGTTCGATGACATTCTTAAACCTCTTAATATGAAGTCGGAATTGATTTACGAATTGTTCACTCAATTCCCTGACATTGGAGATCGATCATGCTAGCAAGCGGGTAAACCACGTCAATGCTACATCCTCCAGGAATATCAGGAATGCTTTACATTTTACTGCGTTAGGAGCAGCGGTGGTGTTCATGTACCATGAATACCTCATTAGATGCTGAACTGGATTCGTCCTGCCCGTATAGCGGTTCATAGATGGCATGGTGAATTTCCTTGGGAACCGGACGTCTAATATGTCATTAGTAAAGGGCGTATGACTGCATCTTATACCCCAATCCTTGTTCCTTTGTCCACAACTATCCACCATCATTTGCCTAACCATTTCCTCAATGTCATCATGGGTCAATGTAGATTCAGGATCAGTACTCCTTGCCCCTGCGAGGCCCTCCAATGTCTCTCCGACGTACTACCGCGAAATCTGGGGCCAGAGCAGAACTTACCTATCCCCTATTGTCACGGTCTATCACGCGGCGAGGGGGTTGTAATGGTTGATTCTGAACAGGGTCAACAATGCCTTGATTTCTAGGCAGCGGAGCTGCATCATTCAAGTTACGATTGTCAGGTCCTAGATTGAGGGTCGCCTCTTCTCATGAAGGAAGTAACCCAAATCGAAGCTGCTCCACATTTTCAGCCCTTTCCAATGGTCGTCATGGAGGTCTTGGGTGCTCCTCGGACGAAGATGAGTATTCTGGAGTAAGAGGACGTGGTGGTGGAGGTATCCTCTGCCTTTGGAGATCATCGATTCTTCTGCCCATTGTAGTAATATTCTGTCGTAACAAGGAACTCACTTGCCTTTGGGCTGCTAACTCATTATTCGTCATATCCAACATATCGAGGATGCGAGAAAGATCTTCTTCAGTCGCTGGGGCAGAGGCGTGTAACTGATCATCATCATTCACTCTTATATGCAAAGAACTCGAGCCAAGTCAAGCAGAAGCACCAGTATGCGTAGTACGGGCCATAATTTCCTTTCGGGGTCGAGTTGTAATCCCATGATGGGGGCGGTTCGTGACCCTCTCTTCAAGATCCTGGCTTGTGACATGGGGACGGCTCATGGTGCCCCCTTGGGTGTGGCTCATGATCTACTACTGGGGGCCGGTCGTGATAGCTTCCTGCGACTGGGTCATGACTCCCTACTGGGGTCGGTTCTCCCCTCACGAGCCGGGGACTCCACTTCAGCCTGCTCGTGAACACTTTCTTCGTTAGCTTCGTTTGCTTCGTTTGCTCGTGAAGCTCGTAAATCCTTTGACTTCTTTCTAGCCATAATGTCTTGACTTTGCTGAAATCTTCAAAAACCAAAACAGTGGAAGTTCAGACTACTTTCTACAGACTTGAATATCCAAATAGTATAGCAATAATTCGATACTTTGAGACTTCAGTTCTTAGTGAAAGCACCAAAATGTTATACCAAATTATGGCTCTAACACCCAAATTGTCTAGGATTGTACAGTATAATAACTAGAAATAAAAGAAAATGCAACAAACACACCAAATTTATAGTGGTTCGGCGTTAACGAGCCTACGTCTGCTTTATATGATTTCGATTATATGTTTGAATGCAAGTACAATCAATGATCTTTCCTAATCTCACTTCTACAGATGAATTACTCAGTGATTTCGAGATAATAATGATAAGATATAATGGAAAAATAGTAATGGTGGAAACAATACACAGAATTGCAAAAAAGATCCCGAAAAATGTCAAGTATGGATCTATTTATAGGTGACATCTGCCGGCGGTTCGTGAGGACATGTGGCACGGATCCCGAGTATCTCGGGATGGTTCGTGGCTAAATGGAGAAATGGTCAATATGACAGTTATGGACATGTGTCATCAGATCCTGAACTTGCAGGTCATGGAGGACTAGGTCACGGTCACCATCTTCTTAGCTTGTGGTCGGGTCGTGATAGCCATCCACGAGCGGGTTGTGGTGCATTTCTAACGAGCGGGGTCAACCCAATATTTCACGAGCGGACGGGAGAGTGGACCACGAGCCGACGAGGAAAGAAGCTCACGACTCGGATTTGTTCATGTATGATCATCCTAGTTCTCCAAATACGAGTCTTCGCGCTCTCGATGGCTTGGTTCAGAAAACTAGCCAACAATATATTCTACATGTTCTAGTTAACTTTAAAAAATTCAAACGCTATTTTGTATATTCAAAATATACTATAGTACTTTAAAAATATAATGCTATATTTAGATATCATTTATCTTATTATATACATGCTAGTTCACTTTGAAAACAGAAATCAGCATATAATGGACATATAATACAACGAACAGCCTGAAACTAACAAAAAAGCAAATCAACATAAAATACAAGGACAACAAACTAAACTGCATATATAATGGAGCAAAATTCATAGCATATGTAGGAATGATAGTTTCATATATCATTATCCTGGGAAGAAAACAAAATTAGTCGAAACAAATCACAACAACATATTTTTTTTCTCTCAAAATCGCAAATCACAACATGAAAAACTTGTTTGATTTGCGGCTAGGTTTGGAATGAACGACGATGACTTCAGGCGTTAATCGGTCGGATGACGGCTAGGGCATGAGGTCGACGACAGAAGTGGGGTGGTGGTTAAGGCGAAGGTGGCTGCTTGGAGAGGCGCCAGCGGCTTGGAAGGAGACATCTATTCTTGGGGTGCGACGGCGGTTGTTGATAATCGAGGGCGACGGCAGCTGTTGATAGTCGAGGGTGGAGGAAATAAAAGAAGAAGATGGCGACTGTCCTTCCGCCGCCTAATTTCTTAAAGTTGCGTCCAAATTTTAAAAGTTCATTATATGTTTGTCCTTCTGCCGAAATTATAATCGATGCGTCCTTCCTAAGAGGAAATAAAGTGCGCGTCCTTTAGACTAGAAAACACGAGATGTTCTTCCTTGAACCTAATTTCCCGAATAATTTACTATTATTTAATTGAATTATTTGGGAATTTATTTATATTTATTCGATATTTTATAAGTGTAAAAAATAACCATTTTGGCAAATGGTCTCGGTTTTCAATGAAATTAATTTCATTGGAACCGTAACACTAAATTTTAGTACGATATTAAATTTCATGGCAAACCGATATCGTATGTGACTCCGGTAGCCGAAAATGCCTCTGTTTTTATTTAATCATTTTTATTATTTTAGCCATTTTAGGCAGGGTAACTTTAAAGAAATAAACGACTGGCCAAACGAACTCTGATTTTAACGAAACAAATTTCATTGGATCCGCAAGAAAAAGGACTAGTAGAATTTAAAAGTTTCAAGTTGGTAGGATTTATTTTGTGATCATGCGAAATTTAAACGCGTGACTTTTTATGTGTGAATTACAAACGGATTTTTACAAAAGACCTTGGAATTCGACGAAACCTGTCCCATCATGTCCGGAATATTTTTTATGTTAGGACTAGGAGTTTCATCTCGATCAGAGGTCGTATGTACTTGATTCAACATGATATTTCAAGCGTAAGTTTCGTTATAATTAAAATAATATTAAAACACTTGTATTTATACTTCATTCTCCAACCCATCTTTGCATCAAAAACCTAGAGCATGGTCAACGTTTGTTTTGGCCGCCACCTTCAAACAACGAACGATAGAAAAGCTCTAACCTTCCACCTCGTTTTTCTTCAAATCCACCACGCCATTTCAAAACTTTCCAACTATGAGTACCTTCATCTAGTGGAGCTCTTCGTTATGAATGAACATAATTGGATTTGGGACACTGTGGTGGATAGATCGGGGCTGTAAAGGTGTGACGATTGAGAAGGGTTTACAGGCGAAGGGTGGTGCCGAACTGGTCGGGGTCGGGTCGAAGGATGGAGGTATTCAGGTACGTGTCCTAGTGCTATTTGATGGATGACCAATGGATGTGGCGGGGTGGGGAGGGATGACAGTGGAAGGTTAAGGCCAGCAACGTGCTAATAGGAAGGAACTGATTTTGGATAACGAAAAGCCTGTGTTCGATATTTTAAGCATAATCGGTTTTTATATGTGTAATTAACATTATTAATTATGTTATAATTATTGAGTGATCATTTATGTTTAAACCAAGGGGAAGGCTGAGAACCGTTTAGAGAGAATTGGCAATAACGAATGAGAAGAGAAAGGATCGGCCTGTTTTGCTCCAAAGTGAAGTAATTAAAATATTATTATTAAGTTACGATTAAACCAATCATATTATAAATTTAATAAAAAAATGTGTTGTGTTTAATTGTGACAGGTTTTGTATATCGAAGCAGAAAAAAAGAACAGTCGGCCGGTTTGTTTACAATGTAATCAACTTAATATTATGTTAATAATATAGTTAAGGATTAAAGATAACTACCCTCTTACTTAAATCCTTCATATACTAATTATAAATTTTGCAGGCGTGCGTCTATCGTATATGAACAAAAGAGCACGGGAAAGAGAAGTAGAAGTATCGGCCTTTAGTGTTGACTAATTTGAGTAATAAAAATGTAGTTAAGTGTAATTATAGTAAATAGGGGATAATTAATTTTAATTAAATCTCGTTTGTTAAAGCATTAATAACTTTTACCTATATTATCAGAATCCGAGCAAACAAGTTGCAACTGAATCGTGCCAGCAAGCAGAACAATATGGAACAAATCTAGATGCGATTGAATCAACTGATATTTCTGTAAATTAAACAATGGTTAAATTTAACTAAAATGAGCTGTTTAAATGACGGATCAAATCAAGGTGAGTTAAACTCACTCAGTTCTTCCCACTTTTATCTTATATAAGTCGGGTTTTATAATTTGTGTGCTATGGTTCCTAATGGTTGATTGTTTGTTAATTACATGTTCATAAATTGACTGAACCAATGAAATTAAACGTTGTTTAATTTCAGTGAAAAATCAAATCATTATTTTAACGATTGGACCTAATTGAGGCAACTTACCTTGTTGGTCACATTTGTAAAATAAACATGGTAAATTTCATGAATTGTTTGTTGTGTTAAATAAATTGGTTGATGTTAAATAGTCATTATTTACTATATAGAAATAATCAGTTAAATTGTATTGAATGAGTTTATTTGAGATAAACTATTTGGATGTTGGCAAAAGCAGGTTGGAGGGATCCAACTGGATTCCTCAAATATATTAGATATTATTTATTCTTGTATGATTATTATACGAACTGTTCTGATTGGATTATTGATTTGATTATTGATCGTTACTGAAAATTCAACGTTTATTTTGTTTTAACCAATACGCAATATTGGTTGAGTAAATGGCAGTATATGGCCTATAAATCAATCGTTTTATAAAATATCGGTTTACTGTTAAGTGAACTGATGAAAGAAAGTTATAATTTATTTTACAACTAGAAATAGATTTTGAAATCTATTTTATATAAATTATTTTTAATAAAAGTTATTTAATGAAAATAAATATATATTATTTATTATTTAAGTTTATAGATAATCATTAAATGATTTTATATAGCAAATTCTGATGCTAATCAGAGTTATAAGCAAGAGAGTTGAAAATTAACCTAATGATTAAGAGTGGATAATTGTTTATAAGAAACAACTAAACGGAATTAATTAAATTAATTATATTATTACTTAATTTAAAGGGAGTACAAATTGGAATAGGTCGACGAGATAACCATGTTTAAGTTGACTAAGTCATCTGTTTTAACTGGAATTGATTATTTAATTAGTTTGTTTTGAATTAATCTAAGAAATAGTTTAACGAATATTTATTTTAATTTTAATAAGATCTTTTAAAAAATTATTATTTATTTAGTTATTAAAGAACTTAACGATTTCTATAGTTGTTAGTGATTGAAGAAAATTATTATTTTAATTAATAATAATTTAAGAAGTGCTATTTAAATGAAATTCATCGATGAAAGTAAATTGAGTTGAAATGAAATCTAATTGAATTGTGAAAGGAGTTTATGAATAGGTTTTATATTAAAACCCGAGATTTTATAACAAAGTTATAAAAGGAATTTTAGCGAACACGATAGCTTAAATTAAATGTTTACTTAATATTTGAATTAAGTAAAGGAAACAAAGATAAAGGGGGTTTTATATTAAACCTGAGTTTTGTAAACTAGATTTATAAAAAGAGATGTGAAGTTAAAGCGTTAATTTTAAATAAACGCTATTACATAATGGAATGGAGAGAAATGAATGGAATAAAAATGAGATTTTCAAAAAGGAATGATTAAAAGGGATTTGTAATTGAATTTGGTAAAGGATTTAAGAATGGAATTTTGTAATAAAAATCCGTGTTGTAAAAGAAATTGGTTAAAGGAATTTAAAGTTAAAGGGAATGTTTAATAAACATTTACTAATCAACGAATTAAGTAATAATAGTTGTATCTGAAAGAATAATTTCAATGATAAGACATGGATTATAAAATCATGGTTTAATAAAATAGTTAAATGGAATTTGGGTTGGTATTAGAATAAAAATCGGTTTTTGAAGTACAACTCATACCCATCTTAAGATAAAAACGTTGTCGGTCATGGTTTAAGAGGTAAGTAAATAACCCAACTTGAATGACTTAAGGATTATCTGAAGATGATACGAGTTTGTAATAGGAAAGAGGTCAAGAATAATTTATTATTTCGATATAAGAAATAATATAACAATGGATATAAAAAGGTTTGAGAATATATATAATGAGATTTCCTGTAATGACCCGCATTTTTAGTTGTCGAATAATTAATTTATTTGATTATTAATTATCGATGTGGCGATATCGACAACACTAATTAACTAATATTTATATTTAATTAATATAAATAATAGAATAATATATATTTCCGAAATAATCGGAAATAACAGAATTCATGATATTGTGAGAATTGGACAAGTTAAAAATATATAATTTAGTTTATATTGGATTATATTGGCAAATATATTTATTAACGACAGTCGAACTTATAAATTATATTATAATTAAAATCGAGCTCGAAATGGCGCGACAGTTCGCGATTGACGATTTGAACTTCAACTAGAAATACATAATCCATTTTAAGTCGGATTTCTGTGAAACAAGAAACGTGTGGAGCTGGTGGAGTATATTTTTCTAATGGAAGAGAAAAACCTGGATTTCTTCGGGTAGATTTTGATTTACGTCCAAATCAAATTTCAGAAAAGTCACTGTGGAATTCCTTTATAATTTGCAATGCTTTATTTATGTTATAAATAGATTTTTAATATAAATTTAAATATCGAGATAATCTGAAATTCTGGGATATCGAGTATAAACTCTGATATGATTACTCTGAAGCTGTATGATATCGTATACGAATATATATGATAATATTAATTTATTAATATTTAATTTAATTACTTTTAAATATATTTATATATTTAAAAGGGTTATTTAGGGCTTTAAAAATAACCAGTTTTTCAAATGACCTTAGAATTCGACGAAACTAATTTTGTTGGATCTGCAATATTAAATTATTGCTAGATTTCAGTTTTCGGGATTTTTGAAGTCAGTGTGTGGCCGTATGGATTTTTAATGTGAAAAACAGTCGATATTTTGATAGTTAAAAATACGCTGTGTAAGCAAACGGAGTCAGAATTCGACGAAACCAGTTTCGTTGGGTTCGTAATGTCAAACTCTGGTGGCGTTTCAATTTTCAAGATTTTAGGATATCGTATGTGGTCGCAGGAATTTTTAAGGACCAGAAACAAATATAAAATCAATAAAATAAATTAAATAAATAAAAGATAAAATATCCTAATCTTTGTATGAACTATAGGAGGCCACGCAGTGATCAATTTCAGCCACAAACCTTAATAAACTCAGTGATAAAACGCAAGAAACAAATTCTCATTCACCAAAAGAACACAAAACGCAAACAAGAAAAAACTCCAAAAGAAATTCCACCAAATTCTCTAAATCAATATGTATTCCTATTTGTGTTGCCGGGGTCAATCTCTTTGATTTAGTACCACTGTTAAAGCATGCGGTTCATGATGGTGAACTCGATAGTTTTTCAGCGCCGATATATACGAGCTAGGATTCAGAGATTCACGACTTTCAAGCATTGATTCTTCGAACGGTCACTGGATTTCGATTCAGGGGATGAAGCAACATCTTCTTGTAGAAATTGCTGGAGCTCGATGCTGTTTGGTGGATATGGAGCTATAGGTCGGAATTTAAAAGGGGGCACCGAGTTTTATAAGTAGGGTATGAGGTTGAAGAGGAGGAGATGAGGAAAAATTTGGTGATTTTAGTTCGATTTTAAATTAAAAGGAGGAGGAGGAGTTGGTGAAGGAAGGATCGACTATAGCTTCAGGGAGTTTCGGTTTCTAGTTACACCGATGGGGAAGAAGGTGCGTGGCGGGCCAGGTATTAAAAGGAGCGGGTTTGGGTTCTTGTGAAACAAAGTGGGCCGGATTAAAATGGGGTAAAGCCCATACTTTTAAATTTAAAGTTTAAGTTTTATTTTTTAAGTATATTAACTTGTAAGGTATGTAACTTGTACATACGATATCAGAATCATGAACGGTCGGATCCGTTGGGACCGTAGGGACGAGGACTTCACAATGGAGCTGACTGGAAATGGACTGGGGCTCGTATGAATTTATGGCGAAATAAATTTTTTGATTCAAATCAAACAACATTATATCATTCTTTAACGATGAACTGCCAAAGTGAGTAAAACTCACCAACTCTGAACAGTTCAATTTTTATAATGTATTTTTAGAACTGATAATGATCTGTTGATTGCTATGTGTTAATTGTTTGGTTGAATTGTTTGTGTATTGGTTGAAATTATAGATAACGATATATATATATATATAAATCATTAATCGAATATTGATTATGTTTATCAGAATATTTTATACTCGTGTTGTTTAACATCTGTGATGCAGGGAAACAGGTCGGAGGGGTCCAACTGGACTCCTCAATATTTATAATACTGTTCTGTTCATATATTGTGTTATATGATGTGATATGAAAACTGTTGATGATTTTATATGTTTGAATGATACCGATCATTGTTATATGGTACGTTAAATACCATAAGGAATACTAGAAAGAAAAAAAAGGAATTTTCAAAGTATATTGAAAAAAAAATATTTAAAATCGAAAGATTTTATAAAAGGAATATTTATTTAGGAAATAAATAGGATTAATAAAAGGAATATTTATTTAGGAAATAAATAGAATAAAGAAATATTTATTTAGGAAATAAATAGAATAAAGGGATATTTATTTAGAAAGTAATTAGAATTATAAAAGGAATTTTTATTGGGAATATAAATAGGATTTATAAAAAAGGAAGTTGACGAGATATAAAAGAGTTAATGGAATTTAGTTAATCGAATATGGTTAGTCAAACATAGTTATTCAGGATAAGTTGCCATTTTGCACGACTGCTAGCGTAATTCGCAGGGCTGCAGATAGCCTACGGCCCCGGTTTTTAGCGACTTTGGTTATCGACATAAACTCAATGACGACTAACCAAACATCAAAAAATACCGGTAGTTAATGAAAGAAATTAGAGGGCGAGAATAGATAAGATAGAAACTTAGAATAGAAGAAGAAGAAGAAGAAGAAAACAACATCAGAATAACACGAACCTCACAGCGGAACGAATAACATATAATATATAACATAACTTTGAAATATAAATATGTATTTGAATATACATATCATTTCCAAAGTACAGCACTTACAACACAGCGGAAAATAACCATAGCTATATAATTCTGAAGCCTCCCGCTCCAGCTCTTCAAGTATCTGTAAATCCCGACTACTTGACTACCCATACAAAATTGGGCACCCAAGAGTTTAGGGAAGACAAAACAAAATAAACTCCGGGTCAGTCATGGGACTGGTATGAGTAAAACAGTTTAAGCCATTAAACGATATCTCATAAGACCACGTCGTATAACGGAACGGATTTTTCCCTCATGAGAATCCAAGATATCTTTATATCAAAAACCTTTTGATATTATAATAATGTCCATCAACCACAATATAATAATCATCTAGCAGAACGCTTTCATCTCACGTTCTACATATATAGTATACAATCAAAACCGCAAGCACGTATTGGGTAATGGATTTCCATCTATGACAAGGTATGAAACCACCTTTCGCTAGTGTACCTTTAGAGAGGAATACACTGGGTTCAACAAGAACATCTTGCAACCCGGCCACACATGACCGACCACTCATTTCGCTTGAGTGTATCGAATGTATATCACCAACATTTGGGATCAACAACCATTTTCCGAATGGGATAGCATCAACAATAGATTTTTAGAAGTAAATGAAACTCTAGATTAGGTGATTATACGCCCTAATAGGTGCGACCTACATAGCCATGCTGCCTGCCCAATTTTTGTCATCTCCCGGTTGTGAGGCTAGAAGCTACGCTTATCTCTAACAGATCACACGTTTATTCACTTTGAATGTCACATCGTCATACCCGCCAAATCACAAATTGATTTCCCTAAAAATTCCACGGGTATACAGCTAAGAGAAACGAATTCCTCAGCCACCAATCGTAAATACGTTTGAAGAGATCAACTTAAGTGATATATTAAATATACTCTGTCAGACATTCTTCCATACAGGTCGTCCTGGGACTGGACAAACCGAAGGCACTATTCAGTACATCCATTTTAGGCAATTGTTATCTAAGATTTATACAACAGCCCTTGCATTTTACTCCGTCTTCAATTATCTTTGGCATATACGATTCGCAACGCTTATGCCAATACAGAGTGGTTCTTCGGATAATAATCCAACCGGTCTCTCCATATTAACAACGTTAAAAATGGTCAAAAACTTTGATAGTCGGTGAGTTAACTATCAAAGAAAACATGTCTGTGTACACACAGCGATCTTATTTCCAAATGGAATTATCGATCCAATCATCAAACAATTATATATTCATATTTCCTTATTTTCTACATTTATAAAATATACATTATTAACATTGGAAACATTTCCACAGCTTATTCACGCATCATTGCCATTCCACAACTATTATCCCTAACCGTAAACTAGTAGGAGAACAATTCTCTAAATATAAACCCCGAAGTCCAAAACCAATATCAGGTCGATACTCAGAAAACTATTCAACTTAACTAATCTCTAGTCAGTTTCTAACCTTTTTTACTCTATTTCGATTAACTCTAATTGAATAACTCTATTTGCTTAACTCTTATTCGATTAACTAATATTCAATTTACTCTAGTTACTTAACTCTTATTCAAATAACTAATATTCGATTTAACTCCATTCTCTTAACTCTAGATCGCAGCGGTCGCAATGGTTACGCCTGATTCCCTAAGGAAACCCGTTCCATTATACGGTGTGGTCTTATGAGATATTGTTTAATGGCTTAAACTGTTTTACTCATACCCGTCCATGTTGCGTGTTTAGTGCATGTGCGCATGATAGGGGGTTCTCGCTTTTCGCTAGGTGGCGAACGGGAGACTCTTACCCCTATATGTCCCGAAAATATGGGTTGGTTGTGAAGTCGAATGGCTGGCCGTAAATATGGACTGGGGTACCAATGTAAGCCACAGTGGGGTATTACCTTGCTGCTTTGGGGATTGGGGGAGAGGATGGTTGCAAAGCCTACTTGAACCTAAATTTTCGGGTCGTTACATTTGGTATTAGAGCATAAGGTTAAGCAATTTACCTTGGCTCTGTGGCGTGACTCGGTAGAGATGGGGTTAGTAATACCATAGATTGAGTTTGAGTGTATATATATATGAGCGCGTATTTGTTATTCAATATTAAAATGATTTTATATTGTGAAGATTTATTGGTTGAGTTGTTTGTGAATTCGGGTCGATCAGTTTAATCCACTGTATCGATAGGAGTTTCTGAACACTCAAATACGATGAACCATCATGGTATGTTTTGAAAAGAGGGTAAATGAAATAATTTTACCCAAGTATATTTTGATATAAAGAAAATATATATTGGATATATTGGTTGCGATTATAATCGAGTAAGATTATAAATTAAATGGTTATATAAATAACCAAGTAGAATTCATATGAGTATAATGTATGAGAATTTTAAAATCCTGGAAGATTTTAAATTGTTTTACAAGCAGTATGAATGATATTTTGAATTTATTTCAAAATGAAGTGAATAAGAATGGTATTGAAAGTGATATAGTATTGAACTCACTTCGGTCGCTGGGAATTAGTTTCTGATGATGATCCGGATATCATCGATGTTCATTTTCGAGTTGCTGAGTGACGGATTACTACCAAAGGATTTTGTTTTTGAATTGTTTTGGGAGAAACAAGTTGTTTGAAATCAAAAAAAGGATATTTGGTTTTAGAAAAGCAAAGTTGTTTGAAACTCCCAGGAAGAGACTGTTTGAATTAAAAACAAATTTAAATAGAAATTTGTGAAACCAAGCTGGAATCGAATTGGAACCAATTAACTGAAAATTGAATTGGATACGATATATCAAGTAGAATCAGATTTTGAATTGTGAGATAGAATCTGAAATGGTATTGGATTGATGAGTTAAGAACTTAAAAATCGAAAATGGAACTTTGATTTGAAATTGAATTCGACTTAGGTATAAGCGAATGGTTGGATTGGTGGATAAAAACAGATTGTAATTTGATTGGGATGACCCTTGTATCTGCAGAATTGATAACAGGTGGAAGGGATATAGTGATGTGCTGACAAAAAGGTACAAGTTTATATTTCTATTGGATATAAGATTTATGGGCCGAATTGGCAAGCTGCTTGGCTGTTTAATTTTCTTTTAGGTTGGAGATGGCCCAGAGAGGCGAGTTGGAGTTTGACCTATTGACCTGTACAAAGGAGGTGCTGGCGAAATTTTTCCAAAAGTTAAGGCGTTAGAATTTTTTTTAGGATTTTTGAAAATTTTCGTTGATAATAATTGATTAATAATTTAATTTAAATAAATTTGTTTGGTGAAACCGGAATTAAGATGTAAACAAATAATTTGTAACCCAATCGATAGGGTTTGTTTTCTACCTTAGCAATATCGAGGACAAAATTATTTTAAGGGGGAAAGATTGTAATGACCCGCATTTTTAGCTGTCGAATAATTAATTTATTTGATTATTAATTATCGATGTGGCGATATCGATAAAACGAATTAACTAATATTTATATTTAATTAATATAAATAATAGAATAATATATATTTCCGAAATAATCAGAAATAACAGAATTCATGATATTCTGAGAATTGGACAAGTTAAAAATATATAATTTAGTTTATATTGGATTATATTGGCAAATATATTTATTAACGCCATTTGAACTTATAGATTTATTATAATTAAAATCGAGCTTGAAATGGCGCGACAGTTCGCGATTTGACGATTTGAACTTCAACTAGAAATACAGAATCCGTTTTAAGTCGGATTTCTGTGAAACAAGAAACGTGTGGAGCTGGTGGAGTATATTTTACTAATGGAAGAGAAAAATCTGGATTTCGTCGGGTGGATTTTGATTTACTTCCAAATCAAATTTAAGAAAAGTCGCTGTGGAATTCCTTTATAATTTGCAACGCTTTATTTACGTTATAAATAGATTTTTAATATAAATTTGAATACCGAGATAATCTAGAATTCTGGGATATCGAGTATAAACTCTGATATGATTACTCTGGGGTTGTATGATATCGTATACGAATATATAAGATAATATTAATTTATTAATATTTAATTACTTTTAAATATATTTATATATTTAAAAGGGTTATTTAGGGCTTTAAAAATAACTAGTTTTCCAAACGACCTCAGAATTCGATAAAACCAATTTTGTTGGATCTGTAATATTAAATTATTGCTAGAATTCAGTTTCCGTGATTTTTGAAGTCAGTATGTGGCCATACGAATTTTTAATGTGAAAAACAGTCGATATTTTGATAGTAAAAAATACGCTGTCTGAGCAAACGAAGTTGGAATTCGACGAAACCAGTTTCGTTGGGTTCGTAATGTCAAACTCTAGTGGCATGTCAATTTTCGTGATTTTAGGATATCATATGTGGTCGTACGAATTTTTAAGG
Organism: Allium sativum; assembly: GCA_030737875.1. Classification (NCBI taxonomy): domain Eukaryota; kingdom Viridiplantae; phylum Streptophyta; class Magnoliopsida; order Asparagales; family Amaryllidaceae; genus Allium; species Allium sativum. The sequence continues at coordinate 788,875,968 of CM060919.1, read as the reverse complement.
ACCAGAAACAAATATAAAATAAATTAAATAAATAAAAGAAAAAATATCCTAATCTTTGTATGAATTAAAGGAAGCCACGCAGTGATCAATTTCAGCCACAAACCTTAACTACCTCAGTGATAAAACGCAAGCAATAAATTCTCATTCACCAAAAGAACACAAAATGCAGACAAGAAAAAAATCCAAAAGAAATTCCACCAAATTCTCTAAATCAATATGTATTCCTATTTGTGTTGCCGCGGTCAATCTCTTCGATTTGGCACCACTGTTGAAGCATGCGGTTCATGATGGTGAACTCGACAGTTTTCCAGCACTGATATATATGAGCTAGGGTTCAGAGATTCATGAATTTCAAGCATTGATTCTTCGAACGGTCACTGGATTTCGATTCAGGGGATGGAGCAACATCTTCTTGCAGAAATTGGTGGAGCTCGATGTTGTTTGGTGGATATGGAGCTATAGGTCGGAATTTAAAAAGGGGCACCGAGTTTTATAAGAAGGGTATGAGGTTGAAGAGGAGGAGACGAGGAAAATTTTGGTGATTTTAGTCCGATTTTAAATTAAAAGGGGGAGGAGTTGGTGAAGGAAGGATCGACTATGGCTTCAGCGAGTTTCGGTTTCCAGTTACACCAATGGGGAAGAAGGTGCGCGGCGGGCCGGGTATTAAAAGGAGCGGGTTTGGGTTCTTTTGAAACAAAGTAGGCCGGATTAAAATGGGTTAAAGCCCATACTTTTAAATTTAAAGTTTAAGTTTTATTTTAAGTGTATTAACTTGTAAGGTATGTAACTTGTACATACAATATCAAAATCACGAACGGCTGGATCCGTTGGAACCGTAGAGACGAGGAATTCGCAATGGAGCTGACTAGAAATGGATTGGGGCTCGTATGAATTTATGGCAAAATAAATTGTTTGATTCAAATCAAACCACAGTATATTGTTCTTTATCGATGAACTGCCAAAGTGAGTAAAACTCACCAACTCTGAATAGTTCTATTTTCATAACGTATTCTTAGAACTGATAATGATCTGTTGATTGCTGTGTGTTAACTGTTTGGTTGAATTGTTTGTGTATTGGTTGAAATTATAGATAACGATATATATATAAATCGTTAATCGAATATTGATTCTGTTTATCAGAATAGTTTATACTCGTGTTGTTTAACATCCGTGATGCAGGGAAATGGGTCGGAAGTGTCCAACTGGACTCCTCAATATTTATAATACTGTTCTGTTCATATATTGTGTTATATGATGTGATATGAAATATGTTGATGATTTTATATGTTTGAACGATACCGATCATTATTATATGGTACGTTAAACACAATAAGGAATACTGGAAATAAAAAAAGGAATTTTCAAAGTATATTGAAAATAAAATATTTATAAAATCGAAGGATTTAATAAAAGGAATATTTAATCAGGAAATAAATAGGATTAATAAAAGGAATATTTATTTAGGAAATAAATAGAATAAAGAAATATTTATTTAGGAAATAAATAGAATAAAGGGATATTTATTTAGAAAGTAATTAGAATTATAAAAGGAATTTTTATTGGGAAAATAAACAGGATTTATAAAAAACGAAGTTAACGAGATATAAAAGAGTTAATCGAATTTAGCTAATCGAATATGGTTAGTCGAATAGAGTTAGTCAAACATAGTTATTTAGGATAAGTTGCCATTTTGCACGACTGCTAGCGTAATTCACAGGGCTGTAGATAGCCTACGGCGGTCGGATGTTTCCTGAGGGAATCAAGCGTAACCATTGTGATCGCTGCGATCTAGAGTTAAGCGAATGGAGTTAAATTGAATATTAATTATTCGAATAAGAGTTAAGTAACTAGTGTAAATTGAATATTAGTTAATCGAATAAGAGTTAAGTAAATAGAGTTATTCAATTAGAGTTAATCGAAATAGAGTTAAACAAGATTAGAAACTGACTACAGATTAGTTAAGTTGAATAGTTTTCTGAGTATCGATCTGATGTTGGTTTCGGCCTTCGGGGTTTATACTTTGAGAATTGTTCTCCTACTAGTTTACGGTTAGGGACTAATAGTTGTGGAATGGTAGTGATGCGTGAATAAGCTATGGAAATGTTTCCAATGTTAATAACGTATATTTTCTAAATGTAGAAAATAAGGAAATATGAATATATAATTGTTTGATGATTGGATCGATAATTCCATTTGGAAATAATCGTTGTGTGTTCACAGACATGTTTTCTTTGATAGTTAACTCACCGACTATCAATGTTTTTGACCATTTTTAACGTTGTTAATATGGAGAGACCGGTTGGATTATTATCCGAAGAACCACTCCGTATTGGCATAAGCGTTGCGAATCATATATGCCGAAGATAATTGAAGACGGAGTAAAATGCAAGGGTTGTTGTATAATTCTTAGATAACAATTGCCTAAGATGGATGTACTAAATAGTGCCTTTAGTTTTTCCAGTCCCAGGATGACCTGTATGGAAAAATGTCTGACAGAGTATATTTAATAGATCGCGTAAGTTGATCTCTTCAAACGTATTTACGTTTGGTGGCGGAGGAATTCGTTTCTCTTAGCTGTATACCCGTGGTATTTTTGGGGAAATCAATTTGTGATTTGGTGGGTATGACGATGTGACATTCAAAGTGAATAAACGTGTGATCAGTCAGAGATAAGCATAGCTTCTAGCCTCACAACCGGGAAATGACAAAAATCGGGCAGGCAACATGGCTATGTAGGTCGCACCTATTAGGGTGTATAATCACTTGATCTAGAGTTTCATTTACTTCTAAAAATCTATTGTTGATGCTGTCCCATTCGGGAAACGGTTGTTGATCCCAACCGTTGGTGATATACATTCGATACACTCAAGCAAAATGAGTGGTCGGTCATGTGTGGCCGGGTTGCAAGATGTTCTTGTTGAACCCAGTGTATTCCTCTCTAGAGGTACACTAGCGAAAGGTGGTTCCATACCTTGTCATAGTTGGAAATCCATTACCCAATATGTACTTGCGGTTTTGATTGTATACTATATATGTAGAACGTGAGATGAAAGCGTTCTGCTAGATGATTATTATATTGTGGTTGATAGACATTATTATAATATCAAAAGGTTTTTGATATAAAGATAGCTTGGATTCTCATGAGGGAAAAACCCATTCCGTTATACAGCGTGGTCTTATGAGATATCATTTAATGGCTTAAACTGTTTTACTCATACCAGTCCCATGACTGACCCGGAGTTTATTTTGTTTTGTCTTCCCTAAACTCTTGGGTGCCCAATTTTGTTCGGCAGTCAAGTAGTCGGGATTTACAGTTACTTGAAGACCTAGAGCAGGAGGCTTCAGAATTATATATCTATGGTTATTTTCCGCTGTGTTGTAAGTGTCGTACTTTGGAAATGATATGTATATTCAAGTACAGATTTATATTTCAAAGTTATGTTATATATTATATGTTATTCGTTCCGTTGTGAGGTTCATGTTACTCTGATGTTGTGTTCTTCTTTTTCTTCTATTCTAAGTTTCTATCTTATCTATTCTCACCCTCTAATTACTTTCATTAATTACCGGTATTTTTCGATGTTTGGTTAGTCGTCATTGAGTTTATGTCGATAACCAAAGTCGCTAAAAACCGGGTCGTTACATTTCCTAAGTAACAAAAATAAAAAGATTTGAGAATATATATATTTATATATATAATGATATTTTCCAAAGTAAAGTAAATAAAAAAGAGATTGTGTGAAATCATAACGGTATCCTTGAAGTAAAAGTAAATGAAAAAGTTGAGTTTGGAATGGGTTTATTCTAAAATAATAAGAGTTGGTTATTGTTTTCAAGTAATGATGTTTTATGTGAAATTTGATAAAACAAAAGTGGATAGATATATGATTTAATTCATAGTAAAATAGTTTTGAAATAATCTTATGTTAAATAAGAAGTGAAATGCTATGTTGATATACTGAAAAGATTTTTATGTTTTAAATTTAAAATTTAATTATTTTTAAATAGGCCAAGTAATGCTGAGTACTAAGTCAGTGAACTTAATTTATTTCATGATTGTTTATTCGATAGTTAAATAACCGACTATCAAATCGAACCCATACAATTGTTGGTATAGAAAGACCGAGATCGAATTCATATTCAAAAACCATTCTAAACCAGCAAATATGTGAAGATATCGATTGAAGATGGAGCAATTGAAGACCGTGGATCTTCTTAAGTGAAAAGGATTACTTGTCAAATATTATCTGTATTGCAACCAGAGGTATTCTGACGTGATTCAGTCGTAAATGAAATTTTGCGGATTGCAAGGACTACACGCTACTGATCCTTGGGGTGATTCCTATATAAGGATGTGGTAGGAGGGTGCCTTCGGTTAATCCCATTCCCGGATGACTTGTATTGAAGGATGTCTGACGGAGTATTTACAAAAGGATTACGTATGTTGATTTCTTCAAACGTACCATAGTTGGTGGCGGATAATGGTCGTTCTCTTAGCTTAATAACTAGGGTATTTTTGTGGACGTTAATTAGTCAAAAAAGAATTTTGACTTTAAAAGCAAGTTGGATGATACATTTAAACTTATTGTTTTTCTCTCACTCTAGTTTACGAGACTGATCCGGCGTTTGTAATGCTCGAGTTAGACTGGATTTTACAGGTTTAGATTTGGATGCTGCAAACTTCAGAAGACGAGCTGAATGGGTTTAGATGTATGATATTATATAATATATTTTTCCCATTGTGTGTTGTATATGAGGATAGGTTATTATAATTGTCGAGATGTGTGGATGTACTCTGATGATTGTTAGTTTTATTTAAGGCTCTCAATAAAGATTTATTTCTATATTATATTTTGTTCCACTGCGATGTGAGACTCTGTGCTGGTTCTTCTTCTCTTTCTTCTATTCAAACTTTCTTTCTTATCTCACCCTCTGATTTCTTTCGATTAACGTTCCGGTATTTTCGGTGCTTGGGAAGTCGGCATGTGATACGGTAAATATATTTATGTCGATTTTCGGGGTCGAAAATCTCTCGGGTCATTACACTCATTCTCTGCAAAGACATTCACCAAGTGCACCATAGGGTAAACCGGGGTTAACAAGAAACTTGAACTCCAAAAATATTTCTAACTTATAGCCGCTTAAATTTATTTGTAATAAATAGGATAGCGATTGCTTCATCTTTGAAATTATATAAGGTTAAATGCTAAGATCCAAAGAAAAATAGAAACAAGGCTCGAACACATTCTCTTAATAATCCTAATTAATTAATTCTTCTGATCGTCTAAACCTAAGCTCTGATACCACAGTGATACCCCATACTTTGTACCCGAATTTCGACAAAAATAGAAATTTAAACCTAGCCATGCATGGATCATATAAATTTGGTAACTGAAAATAATGAGCATAAGCATAATTAGAGTACAATAAAAAGAATCATAGTGGAAACAAGGTAGGATAATAAGTATCGACTAAGAAAACTACCTGAATAGTGAATTACTACATCAGTTCGCGCATGAGAGAACAAGAATAGAAAACCAAACTTGAATATTTGCAAAGACCCGTCTTCCCTCAGAAGAACTCAAGAATTGTAATGAGGAGGGGAGGCCAGAAAAAAGTCTTGATGAGTAGAAAATATATAACACTGTCCACAATACATAAATGTGTCCTATTTGGTATCACCCAAATTATATGTCTAATAAGGTTAGTGATTTTAACCTAACCTGGCAAAGATCACGCACAATGCTTAACTACCATAAGCAAGGTAGCAATTTCCAAGATCATTATAATATATTGAGACAATACTTTTACGTATATATGAATCCTTCAAACCACCATACAAACCGATACCAAAAACTAAGAGATGGGTTTTCTAACCACTTAATATCCTACTAACAAAAGAGGTGGGTTATATAGCCACTTATGGCCCCACTCATAATATAATATATAAGACGGATTCTTGTGATCACTTAAAGCTTAAGGAAAATTCATTGATCACTTAATACATTGCTCGGTAAACATTCTATTATTAATTAGAGGCCACTAGCTACATAGTCCTACTAGTTTAAGGCTTTTGGCATTCTCTTATATTCCAACTCCGCATAAGATGAGATAGTAAGGCAATACTTATTACCTACATGATAGGTAGATAACTAACCGTCATTTAAGACCTTACCCTACGGACTCGTGTGTTACAACTAGCTGACCTTATTAGATAATCCCCTAGTCACTTAATACTTTCCGCAAGATAAGTAGGCATATAGTACCTCCATAACGGTCATTTAAAACAATATTCCAGGGCGTACTCTAACCCAATCACTTACTACCTAGATGATGTTGACCTTTATGGAAATTACTGATTTTGTACCTAATATGGCATTTAATACTTCTTATCTAAAGGGTGGCGAGCTATCCGATCACTTAATATCTGATAAGGGCGGACTCAATGATTCTACTCTTACATAAAGGAAAAGTGGATGAATCCAATGACTTAATACCCTAACCGGTGGATCCCACAACTTAATACCATAATTTCGAAGTAGGCTACGCTACTAAATGGTCCCTTCAGGTTTCTTCTTTCAAAAGGGGGGCAGACCCTGCAGCCACTTAATATCTCAACACTTGAAGTAAATCTTTATTATAAATTTGCACTACGCTATATAAAGATTGTCATAGGTTCCTATGGTTAATGATATCCCACATCAGTGGTACACATATCGGACTGCTGGAAAGTGTAGACTTCTATCAAATAACACAACTAACCTCACATCATTAACCAACTAAGTGAGTTCTTATATTAGTTACAAATATTATTTCTAGAAATAAACTAGAAGCAAAATAAGGATGATTCCTAAGATTCATAACTCTAAGATTATTTATTTATTTATCGGACTTAGTATTAACTATAGTAATTACCACCCATTCCTTATTCAGTTAATTAATTACCATAATGGTTACATGCCATTAATGACTGTAATAGTTACTTTTTCTAAGGCAACGGGCACCCAAATAAGTGTCATTAATATCAGTCTTATTTAACTTCATTAATTTTATTTATTGTAACTCCCATTTGTTGTACTATTATTATTTAATTTATTATTTCTTATATATATATATGTATGTATATTGAATTTCTAGATTGGAGTTACAACCTTTGTTTCCTATTTATTTTAATTGTAACCTTTTGGCATTTATTTTCCCATACATTCATGGTTACAATCTTAATTTTCATTTAAGTTAATTGTAACCTCTTGTAATGACCCAGAAAATCTAAACCAATTTAAAATTTTTAAATTGGCTAAAATAATAGATTTTAAATATTTAAGATAAATATTTTAAATAATAGCAATGAAAAGTGAGTTCGAATCGACGTTTGAAAACGGATATAATTAATTCTAATTATAAACAAGGCCTGAAATGGCGCGGTAGTTTCAAAATTTGAATTCAAACTTCAACTGGCTGTACCGGGAGCAAAACAAAGCGGATTTGAGTGAAACCAAAAATATTTAAATCTGTTAGTGGATACCTTTCTAACGAATCTTAAAAATCGAAGTTTTATAGCGGAAAGCAAAAGTTATGGCCAAATGAATTTTCAGAAAGGTCGCTATGGAATTTATATAGCCCGGGAAATTGGCCATTTTGCAAACGACCTCGGAATTCGATGAAACCACCTTTGTTGGATTCGAGATGTGAAGTTATTGCTAGGTTTCAAATTTCATAATTTTTGAAGCTAGTATGTGAGCGTGGCAAAGGAAAACGTGTTTTGGTCAATTACAGTTAAATTGGATCGACCAGAAATGGGCCTTTTTACAACCTGTCTCAGAATTCGACGAAACTAGTTTTGTTGGGACCGTATCATCAAAACATAGCTAGATTTATTCTTCTGGAATTTTTCTAATCAGTTTGTGGCCCTGGCAAATTGAAATGTACATTCAAATTGAATATTGAATGTTATATATTTTAATTTGAATGGAAACTGACTGAAACAGTCGAATGGGCCTACGAAACATATCCCATTGTGTTCGGAATGGGGGTAAAACGCTAGGGACGACAGTCGTTGGGTTTGAATTGGTGTTCGTGTGTGGCAAGGGGTATTTTTGAGAATTTAAAAATATATAAATAAATAAAATATGATTGGTTGGTCACTTTCTCTCTCCCCATCTTTTATCTGGAAACCCCCCCCCCCCCCCCCACGAACGACGGCTAATGCTCCATATTTCCCATCCATTTTCTGATCAATCCACTCACTAATATCAAGAGCTCCAGTTGAAGATTTTGAAGAGCTCGAGATGAGCTTCAAATCCAACCTGGTTTCGATTTTTTCGTTGAGTATTTTGGGAGAATCGAGCTCGAGAAGTTCGCCCGTTCGTCGCCAGTTTTAGCCGCAACCGCCAGCTCGAGTTCGCCGCTGTTCAGAGCTCCGACGCGCCTCTCCTCCCCCTACGATGCTGCGAAGGCCGATCGACGAATAGCTTCACGGTTTGATCGAAAATTGCAAACCTAGTTTTGAACATTTATTGAAAGGTACGGGTTTGGCTATTTTCAACTGATTTTAACACTTTAAAGCGTTGCAAACTTGTAAAAATCATATCTTTCTTGTTTCTTGATGAAATTCGATGAAATAGGAAACATCGTGACCATGTGGACGTCTTCTACATTCTAGAAGAGACCGCATATTTTTCTGAGCCTTCTGCTATTTTTGGTGGAGTGGAACCCAATGTGAGATTTCTAATTTATAAACGATATGGAAAACGACGATGTATAAATTATATAGTCGATGTATGAGTTATATAAGCGTTGTACACCTCTTGTATAAGTGTTGTATAAGTTGCACGTTCGATGTATAAGTTGTATAGGCATTGTAAAAAAATTATATATGTGTTGAAATAGAAGTGAAATGCTATATATAAATAAATATATATATATACGCCCCTCGTCCACAAACCATGGACGATATTTATTGGTTGTGATTGGTGTGAAAATTGATTGATAGTGAATGGTTGATTGGAATTGTTTGTGGTTGATATTGATTGATTGTGATTGATATTGATTGATTGTGGTTGAAAAATGCCCGTTTGTGGTTGAGAAATATTTGGTTGAAACCACATAGGATTAGTTTGTGGAAATGAAATAAATATACATGCCGCCTGCGTGCGAATTAGATGCATGATTCCCCATTGTCAAAAACCACGAGGTTTTAAGGTAGAGCGAGGAGCCGTACTAGGGACGGTCCCGGTTTTAACTACCCTTCCGTTATGCTGCCGAAATTTTGAATAATATTCATGTTTTAGAATTATTTTCCTGTGTTGAAATTATATTCGTCTATTGAATAGAAAACCTTCATGTTTTGAATAGAAATTCATTCGTTGAATCATATTCATGTGTTGAATGGTATTCGTGTTTTGAATAAATGGTTTTAGCAATAAAAATCACATTTTTACCCTATATATACAAACTATAGAAAACCTTCATGTGTTGAATCGAAATTCATTCGTTGAATTGAAATTCATGTGTTGAATGATATTCGTGTTTTAAATATAAAAATCACCTTTTTATTGATATATACAAACTATAGAAAACCTTCATGTGTTGAATCGATATTCATTCGTTGAATTGAAATTCATGTGTCGAATGGTATTCGTGTTTTAAATATAAAAATCACCTTTTTATCTATTTATATAAACTATAGAAAACCTTCATGTGTTGAATCGAAATTCATTCATTGAATTGAAATTCATGTGTTGAATGGTATTCATATTTTGAAAGAAATTGTTTTATAATAAAAATCCCATTTTAACATCAATATGAAATGTATAAAATAATCTTGTTTTGAAAGGAATTGTTTTATAATAAAAATCCTATCTTTATCACCTATATTAACTATATAAAATAGTTGAGTTTTGAAATAAATTGTTTTACAATAAAAATCCTATTTTTATCACCTATATGAAATATATAAAATAGTTGAGTTTTGAAATAAATTGTTTTATAATAAAAATCCTATTTTTATCACCTATATGAAATATATAAAATAATCGTGTTTTGAAATAAATTGTTTTACATTAAAAATCACATTTTTATTATATAAATGAATTGTTAAAAATAGTGAAGTGTTGAAATAGAAGACAGATAGATAAAAATATCATTTTTATTAAAAGTATGAAAATCATATAGTTCGATATATATATATATATATATATATATATATATATATATATAATTGAAATATATCGAATAACGATGCTGTAGTTCGTATTTTGAAACCGTGATTTCAAACGATTAGTACGGGAGATCCGACCATCGGATTTTCCTGAAATCGCAACTGTTGGGTTCGCTTTGGAAATATCTTTCCAATAACACCAACTTTGTAAAAATCCAACGGTTGGATTGTCTGGAATGTTTAATTCAAATCTGAAGAAAAATAGCGCCAGAATCGATTATATTTATATATTTATATAAATATAATTATATATAATCGAATAACGAAGCTGCAGTTCGTATTTTGAAATCGAAATTTCAAACGATTATGCTGGGAGATCCGACCGTCGGATTTTCCCGAAACTGGAACCGTTGGATTCGTTTTGAAAAGATCTTTCTAATGATGTAAATTTTGTGGAGATCCAACGGTTAGATTTTCAGATATGTGTAAATCAAATATGAAGAAAAACAGCGCCACGGCCGCGTTATGGCCCGAAGCGTCGTTTTGAATAAATTGGCCATTTTAAAATAAATAAAAATAGCGATAAATCGTTATAAAATATTATAAACGATATGGATGTGAAATTTAGAAGTTAACTGAAAGTTGGCTAAGTCGAATGGTTTCCTGGGTGTGTATCTGGTGTTGGTTTCGGCCTTCGGGGTTAATATTTGGGAAATCGTTCTCTTACTGATTGACGGTTAGTGACTAATGAATTGAAATGATGCGTATGTATATTAGTGTTGCACTTGTTTATTATATACCCGAGTTGCTCAGAAAGACCGGGTTTATCCCATTCTGAATAACTGAATCGATGATAAGAAGTCGAAGATGAAGACGGGGGTTGAAGACCGATCTTCACCTCGTTTGGATGGTCACTGAGGTCCTGATTGGGAGGCATCCCGAAATATGGATGATTAGTGGTGATCGTCCAGACGTACGTGGGAATCGATGAATATGCGAGGTATTTAGTGCCTCCGGTTTCGTTCAGACCCAGAACGGACTTGCAAATGGACTGTGTGTCTGACATTGGAATTCATTCTGTGCGATTGATAACCATCAGTTGCGTGGTGTGAATTGCCTTTGTGACATGCTAAGATGTAGTGACCAGGGCTTCTGTTGAAAAGCAAAGTCTTGTGGTGATGATCAAAGCACCGCCTATGTGGCGTAGCTTTGTGTATAACGTGGATTCGCGAGCCTCACACCCCGGTATGAACCAGAAACGGGATAAGGACCTCAGGGAGGGCATGCGTTTCCTTCTAGCTAGAAGTTGTGTCGGTGTTTTTACATGGCCTGACATTTTACTTATGTTGATGATGGATAGCGAGGCGCCTCGGATATATCGGTCGATCCGGGACCGATGGAGTCATTCGTTGGCTCATTTAAGCCCCATAGGGCGGGGAAACGTAGTGTTCAGGAATTTTAATCCACATCGGTGGACCGGCCCTGACGATCCAAGGGTCGATGCACTCTGACCCTGAGACATGGGCTAGATTGTCTCGAAGTCGGTAAGGACTATCTTTTGCCTTGGTTCATGACGGAAATCCAATTTCCAAATACATGACTGTGCGATTTTGATTGTATACCTATATATGGCGACATAGTGGCATGGGACGCTCATGTCGTCTATGATTGATAGTTATGATTTGAAATTGTTTTTGAAACATATAAACACTAGTAGTAATATCAAATGCTTTTGTTTTATTCGTATCAAGCATATTTTGGCCATTATAAGGTAAAACTCTATCCTCCGGTTTGCGTTGCATTGTGTGATGGGAACTGAGTCATATAATGGCCTCATTTTTATAAAAAGCATTGTGATGTTTAAAAGAAAGATTTATTTTTAAAGCACTGGCAATCCAATGGAGTAAACCCGTTCCACGAAAGTGGCGTGGTCCTGTGATTAGCCATATTAAATGTGTTGAGTAGATTTCTCATACCAGTCTCATGACTGACTCGTAGTTTGTTTCACTTTCAAACTCGGGTGCCCCTTTTTCTACATGGGCAGCCTTGTATTCAGGTTTTAGCTGGCTTTCTCTGGATAGCTTGAGCTGAAGATGGATTCTACCATTTATATCTTTTTATGTTGTTCAGCTCCTATTTTACATATTTTGTTTGTTTTCCGCTGTAGACATTTATGTATAGCTGAACTGTATTTGTACTAAGTATGATCCTGTATACTGTGTAACTCTGATGATTACGTTTATCCAGTGTATTCTATTGTTCATTATCTGGTGTATTTATTTATTTCTGTTCTGCTATTATCTGTTTCTGTGTTATATTCCAAAGATAACCCTTGCCACCGTCAGTACGGGGTTTGGGGTCGTCACACCTCTTCAATTACAACACCTAATTCCATATTTCTTTCTAATAAATATAAAGGTTACAAATGTTTATTTTTATTCATTAAAGGAAATGTTACTATATACCCGACATAAAAGCAAAACATTTAAATTCAAATCTACATTTGCATTTTCCTAATTAATAATAATACCGGCATTATTTATGTATATTTTTGGATGGATAGATTATAATATGACTATATATATAGCATAATATTTACGTAGTTACTAATTTTTGAATATTCTAATTATTTTACGTTCTAGTCCAAACTAATGACTAGAACAATTTTGTTGTGTTCCATCCTGTTGATATTCAAAATCTCATAAAAATGTTATTTGCTATAATTCTTGTATTTTTTCCCAAATAATTAAAAAGAAGAAATATTGACGTACTCAAAATCACAAGGAATATGTAATATTTTATTTGGAATAGATGATATAAACCACGTACAATAATATGTGAACTTATACATCTCTTCCTATATGTTTGGATAGTATTCCTTATAAATTTCAAATAATGTCTTTTTGTAAAAAAGAAAAGAAAAGGGATAATTTACAAAAACCAATCAATTCCCTAAACAACACAAAACGCAGATAGATAAATCAAAATAATAATTTATACAAATCTTTCAATTACACCCAATCTTATAGATCTAGAATAAATAACTACACAAATCTCAATAATATTTAGGACTGATATCTGGGTTTAAGCAGTAAACAATAACCACAATATACAAGAAAGAATTTGTAGTCTAGATAAGAATATTATAGCTGAAAAGCCTACGAAAGGATATCAGATTTAGGCATATAAATTCAAATTTACACCAACTTAACATACATTATTTGAAACAAAAAGTATATTTCCCATCACTTGAAAGCTATTCCAAAATACAAATCCTAATGACATCTTTTAGGTTTATGTTCCCAAATTCCTACAGATCTATAATATATTTAAAGGGGACAGATATATTTATAGATCTAGAAAAGAATTGGAAAAAGAAAGAAGAAATAAGGGATAAAATTTACCTAGTATGCAAAACCAATCTTTGTTCATATATCTTGATTCATCTTCTCCAATTCTTATTTGTTTGATTGAAAACAAATTTATTTAAGAAGGTATGGAAAAGATTGAAGAAGTGAAAATGACTAAGCTTTCCTATTGTCTCTAGAAATATAAGCAAAGAGTAGGGTTCTAGGCCTATATTTATAGATGCTCAAATGGCCAAAATCGTTACATCAAATTTAAATAAAATCCATTCGTCGTTATAAATATAAAACGCTCAAAATCTTAAAGCTACTCGAGCTTACGACCCTCAGGTTACATGGGCGGTCGACCACCCGATCGACCCTCTTGTAGACCGCTTGGATCCACCTGTCTTCAATGGTGGCAGGTTATTAATGGTATAGTTAAATACCATATCTATATATATATAGCTGATTAAGGCCTATACCGATGACTTCTACAAAAAAACCTCCTAGAGAGCTTCTCAGATAAAAATGGAAACATCGTATCTCTCTAATCCAAAACCTCATTAAAAATCGCCTTTTTCTCCAATTCTGATTATCGAACTTCAATTCCTCCAGATCATTCTTCATCTAAGCTACATGAAAAGCGTGGGTCTTCTTCTATCAATGATACTTCTATGCTTCCTGATATTAAATCTAAAATGGATTTTCTAGATTTAGTGTTAAAGGAACAAGATTTTGCATGTAAGGCTAATGCTTACCAAACGAGGGATTGGATAGATGTGATTAAAGAGAACAAATCTCATCAATAGTCAATTCAACTACAATACTTTAAGCCGAGTTCAAGGATGATATCAGTTTAGCAGTAGCCAAAGAGGAACTGACTACCAAAGCTAGAGAAAAATGGTATAATTTTATTGTCTTTTATGTATTTGGGAATAAACCGTACTACAATTTTCTTAAACAATATATAGATCAAAATGGGAAATTGAAGGGAAGTTATCAACTTTTTACGAGGGAGAATGGGTATTTTATTATAAAATGTGACAATGCAAAGGATGTTGAAAGTATATTAGAGTCACGGCCTTATTATTAAAATAAAAGGTTGATCTTCATGAAGAAATGGCTACCTGGGTTAAACCTAACTAGAGAACCACTTTATTCTCTGCATATTTGGGTTAAGTTGTCTAACTTAGATTTAGATTTTTTGTCTATAGAAGCCTTCAGTAGAATAACATCTTTCTTAGGGCATCCTCTTAAATTACATAGTGCAAATGAAGGATTTGTTAGAATTTCTATGCCACAATTCTGGTTGAAGCTGATTTTGATTTCGCATTCCCTGAAGAAATCCCTATACAATGTTTTAATGCAGAAGTTGTGTGGCAGATAGTTGTATACAAATAGACCCAAATGAAGTGTAATAATTGTAAAAAAATTGGCCATTCAACCGATGCTTGTAAGTGTGACACCCCACGTCCGTTAATGTCACTCAGTAAGAGAATACATTAAGTTTCGTGAAGCATTATAGGTAAACAGAAATAGAAACATTGCAAGACAGATATAAAATAGCAGCGGAATTTAAAATTTTATTAAGCAGAAAACATCATAGTTCAAAACATGGTTACATCATATGTTTGAAATGCATAATACCCGGTACATCATTAAAACTTCTGTATTGTACTTAAAATATCATAGTACAATAATAAAAGAAGCATAATCCCCAAAACATAGCCATAGTAGATAGATAAGAAATCAAGCAGTACATCTAAGTAGCACCAAGCAGGATGAAAGAAGAATTCTAATCAAGCTTGAGTATTCCCACCCTGAGAACCTTAGGGGGGAACGCAAAAGAAAGAAGAGGAAACAAAATGGGTCAGACATAAAGTATGGTACTTTTAGCATATAAATAAGTAAAAGTATCATGACAGGCATAAAAAGTGGATAAGAGGGATAACATCATAAAAAGGAAGGTGTGACAAGGTAAACAGGATAAACATGATAGAATGTATTGCGCTTCTCTAGTACTTTCACTTTCTATCTGTCTCTGCATCAATAATAGTATAACCAGAATGACGTGATCCCAGCAACTATAAGATGGTAGACTTAGGCATACTTCAAGTGAGAGGTTTAACCCCATACAATAAATAGGCAGCCCAACATACCGGAGTTACCCCTAAGGATAATAATGGGTTCATAAACATACTTGAGTCTAGATGTACCCTAATTACTACCCCAATCGATCGGCTGCCTACTTCGAAGATACCCTGTGATGGCCCCACAGTAGGATGTATCACTTCCCAAAAAGGCAACCCTTCGTTTTCAGGATGTGCACAACCATATCTACTTATGTCATGACATCTTAGCCACCTCTTGTCCGGACCCATGCGCGCATATGACTCCGTCGAAACGCGCTGCCCACACCGCCCCTACATTTGGATCTCTTACAACAGCCCAGTAAGTGAGCCCCGACTCGGCCTAGTTTGCAGTACTCGTTTAATACCTATATATGGGTTACTGACGAAAACGAGTCCCATACACATGATGATACAAGCTTCCCCCAATGCTTGCATCCCCACTAGGTTTTCCATAGGTTATGTCATACCAGAGTAAACGATTGCATAACCCCACAGGTTAAGTTTGTGGGCCTACATATAAATATTACCCACCACCCCAAGATTTCTTAACCCACCCACTATTTCAAGCAAGTTTACTTAACCCCTACTCAAGTTAACATGTTCAGGTAATCCTTATGGATTCAAATGGGTTAAGTATTACAGGTTATCCCCATTCGCATTGACTTATTTTCAAGTTGCCAAGTTCGACTTTCTTATTAACTTCACATATATATATATATATATAACTAAATCTGTAACAACCCGTGTTTTTCAAAAAGATAAAATTTAGTGAATAATGGTAAGAATTTAAATTTTTTTTAAAGATATATAAATTGTATGATAAAATTTTCAACATAAAATTATCAAAATAAAATATCTGTTTAATTTATTTGAAAGGCATTTGATAAAATAGCTTATATAAAATTATCATAGTTGGGATAACCATAAATAATTTATTCCGACTATTATACGCGCATTATTGTTGCTTAGATCTCAAACATTCCATAATTGTTTTATCACAGGCATTTATGTATCCGTTTTCAAATAATACCTTTAATTTATTTTACAGAAAAATGATACTTTAAATATATGTGTGATGGATTTATTTCGTTTAATAGCAAATGAGATTATTTAAAGCAGATAATACTTATGTAATATTTGAATTGTAAATCTATTGAAATTATGAAATAAATTTATATAAAATAAAAAAACCGAATATGCACTTTCAAATAATTATGTGGTATAATTTTAATAAATTTATTTGAATTATCAACTTTATTTGTACCTATTAGAGGATGATTAGATGTTTAATAATGGAATTTGTTACCATATTTTAACAATTTATGTTCCTTCTTATCAAATAAAGGAAGGCATTTAATGGCATCCACAACTTTTTTTTTTGGAAGGGAATATGTGTAATCTAAAATTTATGGCAGATACTTTCTGAATAGTTGGTAAATTTACAAATTGTAACTTCAAATTTTTATTCATACTACGTTGTTGGATGTTAAATTATATTCTAATAACATTCCATATTTTGAGGTTCCTTTTTGTCAATCGAATGAATTAAAGCTAGTTATGTGATGTACTAATAAAACAACTTGAAGGCTACAAATGACTCAACATGCCCCTTTCTATTTATACACACACATACATACTTATATGTAGACTTTGCACAACTGATAGATAATTAAGATCTTCAATGGTTATTAGTTTGTTGATTTACAAATATTTTACATCATTTGGCAATCTCAAATTAAGCAAACAAACTTATATAGCTGAATTGAATGTTGTAGCTGAAAAATATCACTTGATGTTCATAAATGTTCTTTATTAATGTTATTTTATATTTGTGTTAAATGTCTTTATGTTTTTAAGAAATATTATGTCATTCTTAATAATATAGAAAAATTGTGCTAGCACATCAAGGCAAACATGTCTCATTTAGTGAAATCATGTTTCATATTTGTGCTGATTTTGAAATATGTCACATGGCAAAATTTATTCCAATCAGCCTAAAATTGGATTGGCAATTAGTCAAATTTTTGGAAACATTTTATTTGGCTGATTTGGCTATGAAATTTTTATGCGTATATATTTGTGATGGCTATGAAATTATAATCCACGTATCATTAAAGTTGATATTATTATGGCATATTATTTTCACCTTAATTTCAATACGGCATGATGGATGTTAAATTGTACTGTTTGATTACACTTAATTATATGTTAATATATAAGAAACAATTAATTCTTTCGTTAAAGATATTAATTATATGTTATTACCACGCATGTATTTTTTTTTGAAAATACTATGCCATTAATATTATATAAATTAAATTATTCTTGTTGTTTTTATCGTCTGTATGTTAATTATAAGAATATGGTAGTTTGTCACCTATTGACATTAATTTGAAGAGAATACATTTATTAGGGAAAACGTATTAATTTGGCATTTATGAGGATTCATGTTAATTTAGAAGAAAAACATGTAATTAAATGTTTACGTTTGTTATAAGGTTAATTCCGAAAATATCATTAATAAAGGAGCAATTAGTGGTTGGAAACATAAGTGGCTGCATAAAAGTCACAAAACGTATGAAATTTAAAGGGGTGATTTGGACTTAAATGTAATTAACAATAGTGACATCAGGTTTAAATAAAAAGGGGTCTAATAACCTAGGGACTTAATTAGAATTTGCTAACTCATATATAATATCCTATTCACCTAACCCTAACCTAATTCTAAAACCAAAATCTAAGTTCCTTCTTCCTCCTCTTTGCAATGACGGCTCCTCTCTTCACAAAATACAAGATAAAAATCAAATCTCTCCAAATCATAGCAAATTATATATCAAAACGAAGGTCTCGACGATATGAAGCTACGGATACCATTAGTTTTGCCACACAGCGCTCGGATTCGCCAAAATTTTGGATCAAACTTTCTAAAATTCGATTGAAGCTGTTCGATGTTGCCTCAGTTTCTAAACGACGGGAGGTCAGAATTTGATGAAATGCGTTGGAATCCTCTTGACGAGAAGCTTCGCATAGAGACCAATTTTGCCTAATTCTGAGGATGTTGAATTTTGCCGAAAACCGATCGTTTGGATCCAATAAAGTCAAACCTCAGTGAGAACTCTTATCTCACTCAATTTATATTTACAGTTATTATTTGTTTTCATTAATAAATGTAGTTTAATGTCTGTGATGAAATTTTGTGGATTATTTTTGTGGCATACATTATTTGTTATGTATTGATGTTCGGGGATGCAATGTTTGAATTGGTGAATATGTAACATATCAATTAATGTCACCTTATTTATGATTCTTAAAATATGTTACACGGCCATATATGAGTTACATATATGTTGATTGGGTTGATATTTTCACACATCGCCCAAGTGCACTAATAATACATTATTATTTGAATGTTGTTTGAACGTTATTTTAACGTTGTTTGAATGTTATGTGGTTGAGATGTATAATGAATGTTATTATTGAATACATGGATTGTTTGAAATCCATTAATTAACGGTATTTGATTTGGGTCTCATTCCAATTCAGAAAAGAAATTTGTCAAATAAATATTTATAGTAAAAATTATCCTTTTTATCGAACGTTAAAAAATAATAGGAATTTGTCCAAATAAGATTTATAATAAAATTATTCCTTTTATTATAAATAAGAACATGTCTATTGTCATATCTTGAATAACTATGAAAATAATCTTTTTATTTTATTTAGAAAATATGTTTAGTGTCATATTTTCATTAACGCTAAAAATCATTCTTTTATTTTCATTTATAAACATGAAAATGAACATAAAGTAGTTGACGCTAAAAACGAACCTTTATTTTCATTTAGAAATATGCAAATGAACATATTTTGTTGACGCTAAAAGTTATGCGAATGAATATATTTTGTTGACGTTGAAGATTATTCCTTTTATCGTAACATAAAAAGATTTGCATCAAAAGATTATTCTTTTATCGTAGTTACAGTGCATAAAAATGATGAAAAAATCATCATTCTTTCATTGTCACCAAAGAACATGAAAAATGATTTGCATAAAAAAATCATTCTTTATTGTCATGTAAGTACATAAAAGTGATTCGCATTAAAAAGTTAATCTTTTTATATCATGTAAGAATATGAAATATGTTGTAAACTAAAAAGTTAATCTTTTTATTTAAAGTAAGAACATAAAATATGTTTTTAATATAAAAAGTTCTATCTTTTTAATGTCATGAAGAAACATAAAATGTTTTGCATTAAAAAAATTCAACTTTTTAATGTCGTAAAGGAACATGAATTTGTTTACATTAAGAATTTATCTTTTTAATGTCGGAACGTGAATTTGTTTACCTTAAGAATTTATCTTTTTAATGTCATGTAGGAATATTTTAATTTAATATTCAGTTAATGGAATTAATTGAAGTGGATTTAGAAAGATTACCTCTTTACTGTCAATAGGTTAAGATAAGAAGATTTGATTTAAAAATTTGAATGTTTTGAAAGATTACATTTTACTTGTCATTAATTGGTAATAAAAAGATTTGATTTAAAAATTTGAACGTTTTGAAAGATTACATTTTACTTGTCATTAATTGGTAATAAATAGATTTGATTTCAAAATTTGAACGTTTTGAAAGATTACATTTTACTTGTCATTAAGTGGCAATAAATAGATTTGATTTCAAAATTGAGCGTTGGAAAGATCATTATTGTTGTTTTAATAAATGGAAGGTTCAAATCTTTATAAAGATTTGAAAAGATAAGTTAAGGCATTTGAAAGCACGACATATTAGAATTAAAGAATAACCTAAAATTAAGATTCTTTAATGGAAAGGATATTTTCAAATAATATGTTTGGACAAATTAATTATAATTATAAAATTATAATTGTACTTGGACACGAGGTTAGGTCACATTTGTGGTGGAAGTCTGCCCGGAACCAACCGGCATATCCAGCAACACAAATGTTGGGCCTAATGTGAGAGGTCCAAGTGCGCAAATACGAATTGGGCCCAGACACAAGGTTAAGCCCAACTTGTGGGATAAGTCTGCCCGGAACCAACCGGCATATCCAGCACTCACAAGTGGCAGGCTTAATGTGAGGGGTCTAGCCCAATATAAAATATAAATGAATAAGATAATGAACTGGGCTATTTAATTTGTTTAAAATAGCAACGCCATTTTAACCCGAACGTATTTGTCGATCTATTTTGTCCATTTTATAATGCATATTAAAAGGGCTAATTTCAAAATTAATATTTTGGAAATAATATTATTTTAATATGATAATAGATAGAATATCCAATGGAAAATAAAAGAAAAGAGTTCCATTTTTCTATATAAAAAGAAAACATTTACATTTTTCAATGTAAAGAATTAAAAAGAAAGGATTTACATTTTCAATATAAAATAAAAGACATTTACATTTTATATGTAAATAAAAGAATAAGGGACATTTACATTTTTATTAAGAAAAAAATATACAATGTTAAAACCATTGTTTTTGTCGCATTAGAATTGGCGGACAAAGATATCATTTTTATTAAATATAAGATTGTACATTGTTTTTGTCGCATTAGAGTTGGCGGACAAAAATATCAAATTTTATAAAATAAAAGGATGGATTTTAAATAGTAGGAATCGCCAAAGGGTTTATATATATATATATTTATATATATATATATAATATAAACTAAAATAAAACGAAACGCGCGCGGCAGTTCGCATATCGCCAATCGTAACTTTAAACGGTTATACCGAAAAATCCGACAGTCGGATTTTCCCAAAACTGGAACCGTTAGGACCGCTTTGGGAAGATCTTCCCGACGATATGAATTTCATCAAAATCCAACGGTTAGATTTCAAAATATGTGTAAATCAAATTTTAGTAAAAACAGCGCCAGGGTCGCCCAATGACCTGAAACGCCGTTTAATTATAAATGAGCTATTTTAAATAAATAAATATTAACGATATGAAATGATTTAAAGAATAATTATGCGATGGTTATTTGAAAAGGCCGAGTTTAACTCATTTCAAATAATCAAACGACGATTTAAACCGAAGTAATAGAAGGCGATGTTGAAGACCGACGATCTTCACGTCGAACGGACAACGATTATTGAGACCTTGGACTGACTTGCTCCCAGGAAAGGGTTGATGTAGTAGTTGGCCGGTCGTATGGGTTGATTGTCCGGATAAGCGAGAACCTCTCTGGTATCTCCGGTTTCGTTCAAACCCAGAACGGACTTGTATGGACGCGCGTCTGACGTTGGAATTCGTTTCGTGTAACTAAATCAATTTTTATTAATGTATGATTGTTTAGTGGTAGAGAATTTATTCTCTGTTTAACACCCTAGTATATGTTAGTAGTTATCGATAGCATGACACGAATTGTCAATGTGGCCCGCTAAGATGCGAATGACCAAGGTTTTGTTGAAAAGCAGGCCTTGTGAAAAATGATCAAAGCACGGCCTGTTTAGGCGTAGCTTTGTGTATAGCGTAACCTCATGAGCCTCACACCCCGGTATGAGTCAAAACGGGATACGGACTGCAGGGAGTGCACACGTTTGTTTCTAGCTAGAGTGATGTCAGGGACCTACCAGCGCTGACATTTTACTTATGTGGATGATGGAATTTGAGGTACCTCGTTGTTTATAGGCCGTTGGTGGTCATACTATAGGTCCAAAGGGACCGGGAGACGTGTGTTCAGGCATAACTAATCCACACACATATGTGTGGACCGGCCCTGAAGATCCAAGGGTTCACTGCGGGGAATCCTGAGGCATTTGCTAGAGTGTCTCGAATCGGATAGGAGCTTGCCCCTATCCTCGACTCATGATGGAAACCAATTCTCCAATACGACATTACGATTTTAGTTGTATACTTATTTACGACGGCATAATATATGGTACCTATTTCGTCTACGATTAATATATTTATATCGAAATGATTTATGAAAACATATGCACACTAGTAGTTATAAGTTTGACGTATTTATCATCTTTTGATCATTATAAGGAAAAACCCTTTCCTCTGGTGTGCGTTGCATAGTGTGATGGGACTTGGGTCTTATAACGATCTCATTTTTCTTTAAAATGCATAGCGTTATTTAAACGACTTACTTAATTATGCACTGGCAATCCAATGGAGTAAACCCGTTCCGCCTTAGCGGCGTGGTCCTGTGATTCGCCATATGATTAGTTAGTATAGAAAGGTTTCTCATACCAGTCCCATGACTGACCTGGAGTTTATTGTTTTAACCTAAACTCTGGGTGCCCATATTTTCTACACGGGCAGCTAGTAGTTTTGGTTTTGCAGATATTATATTCACAGGATCCTGATCTACAGCTGAAGCGATATTCGGGAAGCTCTGTATCCGTGTATTTCTTTCAGTTGTGTTTTGTATTATTTTCCGCTGCTATTTAAATGTAATTTAAACTCTGATATTGTATTTCCAATGTATATCATTTATTCATACTCTGAATATTCTTGTACTCTGATGTAATTGTTGTAACAGCAATAAAATGTTCTTCTGTTTTGTGTTCTGATGTGTGTTGTTCTCAAAGCAATCCGGGCTTTCCTTTATGGGGAAGTTTGGGTCGTTTCATTTAGTATCAGAGCTTTGGTTTACAGAGCTTGAGAACAAGACACATTAGAACCGAACAAAAGAATTCATCAGAAATTGGATTAGTAATATCCAATAAGAATAACTCGTTTGAGATGGGATCAGTAGTATCCTAGAACGAGTGTGAAGAGTAGTAATTTTAAATAAATAAGAAAACAAATTTAGTTTTGAAAATTTTATCTTAATATGCGTATTTGATGTATTATTATATTTTAATTTGGACAATCGAGTATATAAAGATTTTGGATATACGAGTAATTAACGGATATTCGAAGTTTTAATATACTGGATAGATATAGAATCACACTCTAGTCGCCCGAAGATGATTCTGATGATTGATGCATCATCATCAGAGTTTATGTTCGAGTTTCGAAAGTGGTATCTCTATAAATTTCCATTGACTGGTGTGAGAACCAAAACTAGATAGGGTATATTGTTGTGATTTGCACTGAAATATGATTTTTGACTATATGTGTAAAAAAATAATATATATTTGAAAGGTTAATCACCCAATTGATTGCTGGTTGTGTTTGATAATTAGTTTAACTAATAAAATTATTAGAATGATAATTAATAAAAACCAGTATATAATGATAAATTTAACTAGACTGAATTTAATATTGAACTGAATTGAAAATTTAAAATAATGAAAGTTGAGTTGATTTATAAAACAACTTTTAACTCTATTCCTTTTCGAGGACGAAAAGATTTTAAGTGGGGGAGACTGTAACAACCCGTGTTTTTCAAAAAGATAAAATTTAGTGAATAATGGTAAGAATTTAATTTTTTTTTAAAGATATATAAATTGTATGATAAAATTTTCAACATAAAATTATCAAAATAAAATATCTGTTTAATTTATTTGAAAGGCATTTGATAAAATAGCTTATATAAAATTATCATAGTTGGGATAACCATAAATAATTTATTCCGACTATTATACGCGCATTATTGTTGCTTAGATCTCAAACATTCCATATTTGTTTTATCACAGGCATTTATGTATCCGTTTTCAAATAATACCTTTAATTTATTTTACAGAAATATGATACTTTAAATATATGTGTGATGGATTTATTTCGTTTAATAGCAAATGAGATTATTTAAAGCAGATAATACTTATGTAATATTTGAATTGTAAATCTATTGAAATTATGAAATAAATTTATATAAAATAAAAAAACCGAATATGCACTTTCAAATAATTATGTGGTATAATTTTAATAAATTTATTTGAATTATCAACTTTATTTGTACCTATTAGAGGATGATTAGATGTTTAATAATGGAATTTGTTACCATATTTTAACAATTTATGTTCCTTCTTATCAAATAAAGGAAGGCATTTAATGGCATCCACAACTTTTTTTTTTGGAAGGGAATATGTGTAATCTAAAATTTATGGCAGATACTTTCTGAATAGTTGGTAAATTTACAAATTGTAACTTCAAATTTTTATTCATACTACGTTGTTGAATGTTAAATTATCTTCTAATAACATTCCATATTTTGAGGTTCCTTTTTGTCAATCGAATGAATTAAAGCTAGTTATGTGATGTACTAATAAAACAACTTGAAGGCTACAAATGACTCAACATGCCCCTTTCTATTTATACACACACATACATACTTATATGTAGACTTTGCACAACTGATAGATAATTAAGATCTTCAATGGTTATTAGTTTGTTGATTTACAAATATTTTACATCATTTGGCAATCTCAAATTAAGAAAACAAACTTATATAGCTGAATTGAATGTTGTAGCTGAAAAGTATCACTTGATGTTCATAAATGTTCTTTATTAATGTTATTTTATATTTGTGTTAAATGTCTTTATGTTTTTAAGAAATATTATGTCATTCTTAATAATATAGAAAAATTGTGCTAGCACATCAAGGCAAACATGTCTCATTTAGTGAAATCATGTTTCATATTTGTGCTGATTTTGAAATATGTCACATGGCAAAATTTATTCCAATCAGCCTAAAATTGGATTGGCAATTAGTCAAATTTTTGGAAACATTTTATTTGGCTGATTTGGCTATGAAATTTTTATGCGTATATATTTGTGATGGCTATGAAATTATAATCCACGTATCATTAAAGTTGATATTATTATGGCATATTATTTTCACCTTAATTTCAATACGGCATGATGGATGTTAAATTGTACTGTTTGATTACACTTAATTATATGTTAATATATAAGAAACAATTAATTCTTTCGTTAAAGATATTAATTATATGTTATTACCACGCATGTATTTTTTTTTTTGAAAATACTATGCCATTAATATTATATAAATTAAATTATTCTTGTTGTTTTTATCGTGTGTATGTTAATTATAAGAATATGGTAGTTTGTCACCTATTGACATTAATTTGGAGAGAATACATTTATTAGGGAAAACGTATTAATTTGGCATTTATGAGGATTCATGTTAATTTAGAAGAAAAACATGTAATTAAATGTTTACGTTTATTATAAGGTTAATTCCGAAAATATCATTAATAAAGGAGCAATTAGTGGTTGGAAACATAAGTGGCTGCATAAAAGTCACAAAACGTATGAAATTTAAAGGGGCGATTTGGACTTAAATGTAATTAAAAATAGCGACAACAGGTTTAAATAAAAAGGGGTCTAATAACCTAGGGACTTAATTAGAATTTGCTAACTCATATATAATATCCTATTCACCTAACCCTAACCTAATTCTAAAACCAAAATCTAAGTTCCTTCTTCCTCCTCTTTGCAATGACGGCTCCTCTCTTCACAAAATACAAGATAAAAATCAAATCTCTCCAAATCATAGCAAATTATATATCAAAACGAAGGTCTCGACGATATGAAGCTACGGATACCATTAGTTTTGCCACATAGCGCTCGGATTCGCCAAAATTTTGGATCAAACTTTCTGAAATTCGATTGAAGCTGTTCGATGTCGCCTCAGTTTCTAAACGACGGGAGGTCAGAATTTGATGAAATGCGTTGGAATCCTCTTGACGAGAAGCTTCGCATAGAGACCAATTTTGCCTAATTCTGAGGATGTTGAATTTTGCCGAAAACCGATCTTTTGGATCCAATAAAGTCAAACCTCAGTGAGAACTCTTATCTCACTCAATTTATATTTACAGTTATTATTTGTTTTCATTAATAAATGTAGTTTAATGTCTGTGATGAAATTTTGTGGATTATTTCTGTGGCATACATTATTTGTTATGTATTGATGTTTGGGGATGCAATGTTTGAATTGGTGAATATGTAACATATCAATTAATGTCACCTTATTTATGATTCTTAAAATATGTTACACGGCCATATATGAGTTACATATATGTTGATTGGGTTGATATTTTCACACATCGCCCAAGTGCACTAATAATACATTATTATTTGAATGTTGTTTGAACATTATTTTAACGTTGTTTGAATGTTATGTGGTTGAGATGTATAATGAATGTTATTATTGAATACATGGATTGTTTGAAATCCATTAATTAACGGTATTTGATTTGGGTCTCATTCCAATTCAGAAAAGAAATTTATCAAATAAATATTTATAGTAAAAATTATCCTTTTTATCGAACGTTAAAAAAAAATAGGAATTTGTCCAAATAAGATTTATAATAAAATTATTCCTTTTATTATAAATAAGAACATGTCTATTGTCATATCTTGAATAACTATGAAAATAATCTTTTTATTTTATTTAGAAAATATGTTTAGTGTCATATTTTCATTAACGCTAAAAATCATTCTTTTATTTTCATTTATAAACATGAAAATGAACATAAAGTAGTTGACGCTAAAAACGAACCTTTATTTTCATTTAGAAATATGCAAATGAACATATTTTGTTGACGCTAAAAGTTATGCGAATGAATATATTTTGTTGACGTTGAAGATTATTCCTTTTATCGTAACATAAAAAGATTTGCATCAAAAGATTATTCTTTTATCGTAGTTACAGTGCATAAAAATGATGAAAAAATCATCATTCTTTCATTGTCACCAAAGAACATGAAAAATGATTTGCATAAAAAAATCATTCTTTATTGTCATGTAAGTACATAAAAGTGATTCGCATTAAAAAGTTAATCTTTTTATATCATGTAAGAATATGAAATATGTTGTAAAATAAAAAGTTAATCTTTTTATTTAAAGTAAGAACATAAAATATGTTTTTAATATAAAAAGTTCTATCTTTTTAATGTCATGAAGAAACATAAAATGTTTTGCATTAAAAAAATTCAACTTTTTAATGTCGTAAAGGAACATGAATTTGTTTACATTAAGAATTTATCTTTTTAATGTCGGAACGTGAATTTGTTTACCTTAAGAATTTATCTTTTTAATGTCATGTAGGAATATTTTAATTTAATATTCAGTTAATGGAATTAATTGAAGTGGATTTAGAAAGATTACCTCTTTACTGTCAATAGGTTAAGATAAGAAGATTTGATTTAAAAATTTGAACGTTTTGAAAGATTACATTTTACTTGTCATTAATTGGTAATAAATAGATTTGATTTAAAAATTTGAACGTTTTGAAAGATTACATTTTACTTGTCATTAATTGGTAATAAATAGATTTGATTTCAAAATTTGAACGTTTTGAAAGATTACATTTTACTTGTCATTAAGTGGCAATAAATAGATTTGATTTCAAAATTGAGCGTTGGAAAGATCATTATTGTTGTTTTAATAAATGGAAGGTTCAAATCTTTATAAAGATTTGAAAAGATAAGTTAAGGCATTTGAAAGCACGACATATTAGAATTAAAGAATAACCTAAAATTAAGATTCTTTAATGGAAAGGATATTTTCAAATAATATGTTTGGACAAATTAATTATAATTATAAAATTATATTTGTACTTGGACACGAGGTTAGGTCACATTTGTGGTGGAAGTCTGCCCGGAACCAACCGGCATATCCAGCAACACAAATGTTGGGCCTAATGTGAGAGGTCCAAGTGCGCAAATACGAATTGGGCCCAGACACGAGGTTAAGCCCAACTTGTGGGATAAGTCTGCCCGGAACCAACCGGCATATCCAACACTCACAAGTGGCAGGATTAATGTGAGGGGTCTAGCCCAATATAAAATATAAATGAATAAGATAATGAACTGGGCTATTTAATTTGTTTAAAATAGCAACGCCATTTTAACCCGAACGTATTTGTCGATCTATTTTGTCCATTTTATAATGCATATTAAAAGGGCTAATTTCAAAATTAATATTTTGGAAATAATATTATTTTAATATGATAATAGATAGAATATCCAATGGAAAATAAAAGAAAAGAGTTCCATTTTTCTATATAAAAAGAAAACATTTACATTTTTCAATGTAAAGAATTAAAAAGAAAGGATTTACATTTTCAATATAAAATAAAAGACATTTACATTTTATATGTAAATAAAAGAATAAGGGACATTTACATTTTTATTAAGTAAAAAATATACAATGTTAAAACCATTGTTTTTGTCGCATTAGAATTGGCGGACAAAGATATCATTTTTATTAAATATAAGATTGTACATTGTTTTTGTCGCATTAGAGTTGGCGGACAAAAATATCAAATTTTATAAAATAAAAGGATGGATTTTAAATAGTAGGAATCGCCAAAGGGTTTTTATCTATATTTATATATATATATATAATATAAACTAAAATAAAACGAAACGCGCGCGGTAGTTCGCATATCGCCAATCGTAACTTTAAACGGTTATACCGAAAAATCCGACAGTCGGATTTTCCCAAAACTGGAACCGTTAGGACCGCTTTGGGAAGATCTTCCCGACGATATGAATTTCATCAAAATCCAACGGTTAGATTTCAAAATATGTGTAAATCAAATTTTAGTAAAAACAGCGCCAGGGTCGCCCAATGACCTGAAACGCCGTTTAATTATAAATGAGCTATTTTAAATAAATAAAAATAGCGATAAATCGTTATAAATAAATATTAACGATATGAAATGATTTAAAGAATAATTATGTGATGGTTATTTGAAAAGGCCGAGTTTAACTCATTTCAAATAATCAAACGACGATTTAAACCGAAGTAATAGAAGGTGATGTTGAAGACCGGCGATCTTCACGTCGAACGGACAACGATTATTGAGACCTTGGACTGACTTGCTCCCAGGAAAGGGTTGATGTAGTAGTTGGCCGGTCGTATGGGTTGATTGTCCGGATAAGCGAGAACCTCTCTGGTATCTCCGGTTTCGTTCAAACCCAAAACGGACTTGTATGGACGCGCGTCTGACGTTGGAATTCGTTACGTGTAACTAAATCAATTTTTATTAATGTATGCTTGTTTGGTGGTAGAGAATTTATTCTCTGCTTAACACCCTAGTATATGTTAGTAGTTATCGATAGCATGACGCGAATTGTCAATGTGGCCCGCTAAGATGTGAATGACCAAGGTTTTGTTGAAAAGCAGGCCTTGTGAAAAATGATCAAAGCACGGCCTGTTTAGGCGTAGCTTTGTGTATAGCGTAACCTCATGAGCCTCACACCCGGTATGAGTCAAAACGGGATACGGACTGCAGGGAGTGCACACGTTTCTTTCTAGCTAGAGTGATGTCAGGGACCTACCAGCGCTGACATTTTACTTATATGGATGATGGAATTTGAGGTACCTCGTTGTTTATAGGCCGTTGGTGGTCATACTATAGGTCCAAAGGGACCGGGAGATGTGTGTTCAGGCATAACTAATCCACACACATATGTGTGGACCGGCCCTGAAGATCCAAGTGCTCACTGCGGGGAATCCTGAGGCATTTGCTAGAGTGTCTCGAATCGGAGAGGAGCTTGCCCCTAGCCTCGACTCATGATGGAAACCAATTCTCCAATACGACATTACGATTTTATTTGTATACTTATATACGGCGGCATAATATATGGTACCTATGTCGTCTAGGATTAATATATTTATATTGAAATGATTTATGAAAACATATGCACACTAGTAGTAATAAGTTTGACGTATTTATCATCTTTTGATCATTATAAGGAAAAACCCTTTCCTCTGGTGTGCGTTGCATAGTGTGATGGGACTTGGGTCTTATAACGATCTCATTTTTCTTTAAAATGCATAGCGTTATTTAAACGACTTACTTAATTATGCACTGGCAATCCAATGGAGTAAACCCGTTCCGCCTTAGCGGCGTGGTCCTGTGATTCGCCATATGATTAGTTAGTATAGAAAGGTTTCTCATACCAGTCCCATGACTGACCTGGAGTTTATTGTTTTAACCTAAACTCTGGGTGCCCATATTTTCTACACGGGCAGCTAGTAGTTTTGGTTTTGCAGATATTATATTCACAGGATCCTGATCTACAGCTGAAGCGATATTCGGGAAGCTCTGTATCCGTGTATTTCTTTCAGTTGTGTTTTGTATTATTTTCCGCTGCTATTTAAATGTAATTTAAACTCTGATATTGTATTTCCAATTTATATCATTTATTCATACTCTGAATATTCTTGTACTCTGATGTAATTGTTGTAACAGCAATAAAATGTTCTTCTGTTTTGTGTTCTGATGTGTGTTGTTCTCAAAGCAATCCGGGCTTTCCTTTATGGGGAAGTTTGGGTCGTTTCAAAATCCATTTAAGTTTATTAATAATCCCCATCACATGTTATTCTTTAGATTGTAATTAAATAAAGTGATCTACAATCTTTCACCCTTGGATTGTAATTAACGGAAGTAATCTTGCAATCCCTTTTTATTATTCATTGTCCGGTTCCATAGTTACAATACAAGTTTTGCTTAATATGTAATTAAGTATAATTCACCTATTTTATATTTAACATATCACTGCAACTTGTCGTTGTTTACTTATTAACTTAGTTCTCTTAACTAAGGTTTGCTAATAAGCTTCCTTTCCTTTTATTATAACTTATGTTATAATTTCCACTTGTCCCTAGGACAAGCGTACCTATTATACAATATTCTTATTAAAGTAACTAATTATAATAGGTTACTATCCTTCCCTGTTTACTCCAATTTATTACCATTTATCCATTTATGGTTATAATGCGCTAGACGTCCCACATTAAGCCTATAACTTGTGGATGTTGGATATGTCGGACGGGTCCGGGCAGACTTCTTCCACAAGTTGGACTTAACCTCGTGTCTTAGCACATCATGTATTTATGCACTTAGACCCCTCACATTAGATTCACTACTTGTGGTTACTGGATATGCCAGGCGGATCCGGGCAGACTTCTACCACAAGTGTAATCTAACCTCGTGTCTAAGCGCGGTTACAGTTTCTAGTTACTGTAAATCCAGGCATGTTCATTCTTTAATAATTATTCCTATTTCATTATAGGTTTTCATGCCCTTTTCCCAAGCCATGTTCATTACCAACAAATTTTCATGTTTATCGTGCCCCAAATAAAGATCTCTAATCGCAACTTTGATTTGTGCCCCTCAAATCCATATTCATGTTTTCAATCCAAGTTATGCCTGAATTTCCCAATACAATTTATGCCCAATTAAAATTTAGATCAACATATAAATTATGCCCCAAATCCCAAGTCTTGGTTCAAAGTATGAATTATGTCCAATATTCCCAATCATGTTTTACAATATGGATTATGGCCCAAATTAATTATTCTCTTCGTTCCCAATATCATACGTCCGCGTATTTCAGCGTTATGCCTAGGCTCGAAGGTAGCCTAGCTATAAAATAAAAAGGGAAAGGAAGAAGGGAAGAGAACAGAAATAAATATAATAACAAGATTTACATATAATGGCAGAAATAGGCATAGAACCTAGTGAACATACAGTGACAAAGTTGGGCATAATGACAAGATAGGCATATCGGAACAGATTTGATGAACATGTGATAACATAACTGATTCTAATATGATGAGATCTAAATAATGAATCAGATACCCAACTAATAACAGATCTGTTGTGACAAAAGCACTAATTAACATAATCGGGACAGTCATGATGAGATCTAAACAGTAAATTAAATCTACCAATAATGATAGATCTGACATGATTCAATAGGTATAGGCTTAGATCTAGTTCATAGTAATGTCATAATAACTTCGATACACAGATTATAGCAGATCTGATTCTAATAGTCACAGGCTTAGATCCAAGTTATAGTCACGTCAAGATTAACTTTTAGGTATCTAGATCTAAAAATAACATAGACTCACTGTGATTGGATCTAAGAAACAGAAGAGGGATTGCTGATGTAGAATCACAGATCTTTGAATTAGTCTAACTCCCGTTGAAGAAGAAGAATAAGCTATTTTAGTCTAGGTAGAGGTAGCATCTAGTCCTCTGTTGATTTAGAATGAAAAAAACAATGGGTATATGGTCTTATTTATCGCGTAGAATCATCGAATTTGGTCAAGAAAGAAGTCCACTTTCAGAAAAATGAATTCTATGTAGTTATTTGCATCCTGCTACACTTGAAGTACAGTCTTTAGTTAATGATGTTGAGCTAAATTCAAGTGCTCCTGAAGATTTTTATGATTGGGCAGATGAAGGTGTATTTTCATTTCATAATGCATGGAATAAAATAAGAAGGAGACAACAGTCCAGGGATATGTACAAGGTTATTTGGCATAATAAGAATGCAAAAAGAATGTCTCCAATTGCATTTTTGGCTGCTAGTGACAGGTTATGCACTAAAACAAGGCTTCGAAGATTTGGGATTTTAGATGAGAGTTTTTATTCTTTATGCTGTCATGAAGAGGAAGATGTAAGTCATTTATTTTTCAGATGTGATTATGTGTGTTTTATTTGGAGTGCTTTGATTGTTAAGCTGGGTATTGATTCTATGAACATGGGAAACATGGAAGAGGAAGCTTTGAAGATCCTATCAAAGTTTAAAAAGAAGAATCAGCTTCAAGTTGTTGCATGTGCAGTTTATACAGTTGCAATTTATCAAATATGGCAAGAGAGGAATCTGAGAATTTTCAATGGCCGAAGTATCACAAAGGAGAAACATTTGAAGATGATAGAGAAAGAAGTTCAATGGCTAGTAAACAAGAATGGAAGTAAGACAGAAAGTTCAAGAGTAAATGAAGATTTTTTAAAGATTTGGGGGGTAGATTTATTAGATACTGGCTAAATATATTGTAATAATTTTCTGTTTTTTTGAGTCAGTATGTTTCGAGTATGTTTTGAGATGGTTTGATGTTGTAATGTTAATATATGATGTTTATATGTACTCTTTTTCCTTATGTGGTACCCATTAGGGGGGCATAACGTTTTGATGAGGCATATAAACAAAGTATATGATTGGTATTTGCAGTAATAGTTACCATTTTTCAAAAAAAAAAAAAAATTCCTCTTATATGTATACACAAACTTCAAACCTTAATATCCTCTTCATACGGTGTCCGTTTTATGCAAAATTAGGGTCTACCTTAAGCAGAATTCTGAGACGAACGCAATGGCGCAGTCCGGTGTACTAAATTCCCAATATTTAGTTAAGTGTTCTTTATTTTATCATCTTAATGTGTTATAAAATTATGAGGTGTTACATTCTCCCCTACTTAAAGGATTTCGTCCCCGAAATCTCTAAGTCAGGAAGAAAGTCTATCCTATAACATCCATCATCCATCTACTCATTAACCAATCATAGGCATCCATTTTTCTTATAAGATTTCTAATTCTTATATGAACATATGCAAAGGTGTGTGCATATGTCCTTATACTAATGCGAAAGATCAGGTGGTCTACTGATTCAGTCAACTTCCTTAATGCAATGTATGTTAGTGCCATGAATCCAACATGTATGCAAATAATCCTATTATAACATGTAAGTTCTATATGCGTGCGCAGTCATTCATCCAAATGCAACATCCATATGATGATACACCCACTTTCATCCATTAAAAGAGGAAAAATGCACACACATCCATATGCGGTATGAGAGTGATTGAGCCGATCTACTGCCTAATGTGTGTGTATATGCATCCACGAGCAACCACTAGAAAACACTTACATCCACTTACATCCATCAAACATAACATGTCTCAAAACAAATGTTTACATCCATGGGATCCTACCTAAAGGTCGAAGATTCGATCGATAGGATATACTTTAAATGATGGAAACAAGCATGAATAAAAGCTTTGGAAAGGAAGTTAAGAATGTACCCTTGAAAAGAAAAGGGTTCGAAACGCGAATCTTGTCTTCAGTTTCCCAAGTTGCCTTCTTTTGGTTAGCTCCCCACTAAACTTTCATCAACTTGACTTCTCTGTTGTGTAGCTTCTTAACTTCTGATCCAGGAATACAGTTTAGAACTTGTCTAACTGTCACCACCTGTTCCACTCCTACTTCCTCAAGCATGCTCGGCTCAACTACTCTTGTTGTATCGTGCAAATATTTCCAGCGAAGAACATCTGCTAATCTCTTTGGTAGCTTTACTCTATAAGCCATTCGAATTATTTCCATTATGGGAAATGTTCCTACAAACCTTGGTGAAACCATGTCTCATACCTCAACTCAATATCGGTTCTTCCTTTATTTGCGTATGACTTCTGCTTGTCTTGAGCTATCTTCATGCACCTGTGGATAAGATCAATCTTTTCTGAAGTTTCTCTAATCGTCTCAGGTCCAAGTAGAAGCCTATCCCTGTTGCCTCAATTTGAGATCCTTTTGTAGGAACATATTCTTGTGCTACTTATGGTCCATGTATAACTCGAACCTCTCTCCAAGCAAATATTACCATCAAGTCTTAAGCGCAAATATTTTAGTGGCTAATTCCAAAACATGGGTAGGGTTGTTCTTCTCATGAACTCTTAACTGTCTACCTCCATAATATACTACCCTTCCCTTCTGTATCAAGACAACACTGATCTCTATTCCCCTCGCAGTAGTATATACTTTGTTTCCACCAGGCAAAGTCAAAATAGGGGCTGTTGTCGGAGCCCTCTTTGGCTGCATAAAAGCATACTCAAAATTAATGTTCCAAAGGTCAAATTTGTCTTCATCAGTTTGGCGAGTTGGGCTGATATCTTTGCGAAGTCCTCAATGAACTTCCTATAATAACCTTCCAATCCAAGAAAGCTTCTCACCTCTATTGCATTCTTTGGGATTTGCCAATCTTGAACTGCAACTACCTTTGCGGGATCTACTGCTATCCCATCTTTAGAGACCACATGCCCTAGAAATCTCACCTCTTTTCTCAAAAAAATGGCATTTGGAGAATTTCTTCTTAAGCTAATATGCGCGCAGAGTTTTCGAACCTCCCTTATATGTAAGGCATGTTCTTCCTCGCTCTTCGAGAAAATTAAGATGTCATCAACAAAGACCATGACAAACTTATTTAGAAACTCCCGAAACACTCTATTCCTCAGATAAACAAAATAGGCGGGTGCATTCGTCAACCCAAAAGGCATAACGAGCCATTCGAAGAAACCAACTGGTGTCCTAAAAGCGATGTTATCTATACCATCTCGGTTACCCTCAACTGATGAGACCCTGTGGCCAAGTCTAACTGAGAGAAAATAGAGGCACCAACAAGCTGGTCAAAAAGACCATCTATCCTCAGAAGTG
Source organism: Allium sativum (assembly GCA_030737875.1). Lineage (NCBI taxonomy): Eukaryota > Viridiplantae > Streptophyta > Magnoliopsida > Asparagales > Amaryllidaceae > Allium > Allium sativum. The sequence continues at coordinate 788,840,159 of CM060919.1, read as the reverse complement.
GGTGTCTGTTCTTCTTGGTGTGTTCATTGAACTCTCTATAGTCTACATATAAGCAAAGCGAACCATCCTCCATAGTTGCGAATACCACCGAAGCATCCCATTCAGATATGCTTCGCCTAATAAACCCTTTCTCAAGTAGCTCCCCTAATTGCTTACTAAGCCCCCTCCTTTCTCTTGGAGCCATGTGGCACACAAGCAATGCAACTGGCTTTGCATTGTCTACTAAGTATATATGAAAATCGATCTCACGCCTCGGAGGTAACCCTCGAACCTCATAAAAAACATCAGAATACTCACGAACTACTGGTACAGATCGTAGATCATCAATAGAATCATTAAGCGACTCTAGGAAACTAAGCATGACAGACCCCTTAAGGTCACAATAAATCTCAAGGGTCCTCCCATGGCAAGTCAAAAGTCTAACGACCCTCCTCTCACAATCCAGAAAGACACCATACATAGCTAGTCAATCCATCCTTAGAATCAAACCATATCCCATAAAACTGAGCACATATCCGTCGCACTCAAACTCAACGCCTAACATAAATAACCCCGACAAATCATGGACAAATGAGTCGTACCACCAATGGCGTTTAAGACAACAATAGGATCCATAACTATACTAGTACAAAGGTATAGAGATTCAACCACAGAATCATATGTAAATGAATGTGAAGCACCCAAATCAAAAAGAGTTCTAATCGGATAATTTGGATAGGGGAAATTAAAAATTCAACGGAAACTTTACTGTCTCTATCCGGTACACTGACCACGAGAACATACACCTACCCTTCAGAAGATCATGCCCTTTGATCTTGTCCTTGTTTCTTCGGGCATTCCCTCTTATAATGTCCGACCTCACCACAGTTGAAGCAAGCGTTCTTCCTTTTCCTGCAATCTTTGACCAAGTGACCCAAGTGCTTATAGCCACGACATTTCTTAGAGGATTTACCTACTCGCGATGGTGGAGGAACAATGACTATCTCCTTGGCTCCCGGTTGGTGTCGTAGCCTTAAGATACCTACAGAACCGATCCGGTACATGAACGCCCTCAGGAATATTCGGTTCCCTAGACATGCTGAAATGAAAAGGAAGAAGGGATTCAAACAGAGAATCGAAAGATATTTTCTATGGCTTTGCAGAATATGTTTTCCAAAAGAGTCTTTTTCTTTTGAAAATGCTTTCTTTTAAAACCTTATTGAAAACAATTTTCAAAATCTTTTATCTAATCTAGTAACCTTCAGCTCTGATACCAAATGTGACACCCCACGTCCGTTAATGTCACTCATTAAGAGAATGAATTAAGTTTTGTGAAGCATTATAGGTAAATAGAAACACTGCAAGACAGATATAAAATAGCAGCGGAATTTAAAATTTTATCAAGCAGAAAACATTGTAGTTCAAAACATGGTCACATCATATGTTTGAAATGCATAAAATCCAGTACATCATTAAAATTTCTGTCTTGTACTTAAAATATCAGAGTACAATAATAAAAGAAGCATAATCCCCTAAACATAGCCTTAGTAGAGAGATATGAAATCAAGTAGTACATCTAAGAAGATCCAAGCAGGATGAAAGCAGAATCCTGATCAAGCTTGAGTATTCCCACCCTGAGAACCGGGGGGAGGGGGAACGGAAGAGAAAGAAGAGGAAAAAAATGGGTCAGACATAAAGTATGGTGAGTCAAGTTACTTTTAGCATATAAATAAGTAAAAGTATCGTGATAGGTATATAAAGAGGATAAGAAAGATAACATCATAAAAAGGCAGGTATGATAAGGTAAACATGATAAACATAATAGAATGAATTGCATTCTCTAGTACTTTCTCTTTCTCTCTATCTCTGCACCAATACTAGTATAACCAGAATGAGATGATCCCAACAACTATAAGATGGTAGACTTAGGCATACTTCTAGTGAGAGGTTTAACCCCAAACAATCAATAGTCAGCCCAACATACCGTAGTTACCCCTAAGGATAATAATGGACTCCTAAACATACCAGAGTCTAGATGTACCCTAATTAATACCCCAATCGATCGACTCCCTAATCCGTAGATACCCTGTGCTGGCCCTACAGTAGGATGTATCACTTCCTAAAGTGGCAACCCTTCGTTTTCAGGATGTGCACAAACATATCTACTGATGTCATGGCGTCTTAGCCACCTCTTGTCCAGACCCATCCACGCATATGACTTCGTCAGAACGCGCCACCCACACCGCCCTTACGTTTGGATCTCTTACAATCAGCCCAGAAGCGTGCCCCTACTCCGACCTAGTTCAGAGTACTCGCTTGATACCTATATATGGGTGTTGACTGAAATGGGTCCCACACACAAGATGATACAAGCTTCACCCCATGGTTGCATTCTCACTAGGTTTTCCACAAGTTATGCCATATCAGAGTAAACGATTGCATAACCCCACAGGTTAAGTTTGTGGGCTTATATATAAATATTACCACAACCTCAAGATTTACTTAACCCACCCACTATTTCAAGCAAGTTTACTTAACCCCTACTCAAGTTAACATGTTCAGGTAATCCCTATGGATTGAAACGGGATAAGTATTACAGGTAAACAGGTTATCCCCATTCGCATTGAGTTCTTTTCAAGTTGCCAAGTTCCACTTTCTTATTAACTTCATATATATATATATATATAACTTAATCCATTTAATTTTATTAATGAGCCCCATCACATGTTATTCTTTGGATTGTAATTAACGAAAGTGATCTACAATCATTCACCCTTGGATTGAAATTAACAGAAGTAATCTTATAATCCCTTTTTATTATTCATTGTCTGATTCCATAGTTGCAATAACATGTTTTACTTAATATGTAATTAAGTATACTTCACCTGTTTTTTGTTTAACATGCCACTACAACTTGTCGTTGTTTACTTATTAACTAAGTTCTCTTAACAAAGGTCTACTAATAAGCTTCCTTTCCTTTTATTAAAACTTATTTTATAATTTCCACTTGCCCCTAGGACAAGTGTAATGTACCGTATTTTTAGCGATATAATAATTAATTTATTTAATTATTTTAATCTATCGGGTTGATAATTTAAATGGTTTGAATTCAAATATTTTGAATATTTAAATTAATATATATATAATTGATTATTAATTTTAATTTCGAAATGGTTGGAATTAGTTTAGTTAGCAATACTGTGTGAATTGGATAATTTAAAGTATTTAATTTAGTTTATATTCGAGATATAATAACGAATATATTATTTAAATGATAGATGAATGTAATAATTTTAATATAAATTATAATCCAGCTCGTAAGGTCGCGACAGTTTGTAATATTACGATTTGAACTTCCTATCAATATACACGATTCGTTTTAAATCGGATTTCTTTGAAACAAGAAACTAATTAACTGTATTTTTCTAGTGGAAGTGAAAAATAGAGATTCCGTGTTGTAGATTGAGAGTTATGTCCAAATCAAATTTTCAAATAGTCGCTATAAAATCGTTTATAAACCATACAGATAATTTATTTAATTTAAATTATTTATTTTGAATTTGGACAAGATATTTGTGGCGTAGTTATAATTTAATTTTTAGAATTTTATTGTAATTTTTATTTTGGAAAATAATCAACTTTTTATTTTGTAAAATAAGCAACTTTTTATTTGAAGTGTTTTACACCTATACCAGTATTTTGGAGTTTCACAAAATAAGTTAACTAGTCTATATTATTATATTTTTGGGATCGCGGCACCTCGCTCGCCACAACGGTACTTTTATTTTCTATCGATAGCGATCCTTAAATGGTAAAAATCTATGTAATAGGGTAATCTAAAATTTAAATTTTAATACATATAAAAATATATTTTTCCATAATCCTTCTCTACTAAGTAAACGTACACCTGTTGCTCCCTTTCAAGTGATAGAGACAATTCATACAGGCTATAAAATAAACATGGATAGTTCACGTAGACCTATTACTTCACACCAAAGTAAGCAGTCCTACTACCCTAAACTACCCCGTACCCTTTTCTTAGTAGTTAAGTGACCTGTTGTATAAATATAGCACATGCTGCCTCACTTCGTTTTGGTTAAAAGAAGAAAAAAAAGAACCGAAGCCTTGGAATGCCTTTGATAATCTAAAAACAATTAAACACTTTCTTTTATTTTTATTTTTATTTTATACACTTCAAAAACATTTGAAATCTTCATCTGGAAATCACAAAATGTTATATATATATATATATTTACATATCTATACTTCAAACTTCTTCTCCCCACGATGGCACCTTTTTGAAGCAACTCATGACATGTTCTTGCGAACTGTACAAGGGAGAAATGCAGTGTAACAACCCGTATTTTGAATAACATGTTATAACGTAAATCAATGCAGAATTAAATGTTAAAATCTGAATCAAGTGAAACGGGCTGTGCCATTGCGTTCGTCTCGGAAAAATACGCGAAATAGAGTCCGAGTTTTCGAAAATCGGAGTCTGTATGACCAAGTTATGGCCCGTCAAAGTTTTCAGAAAATTTCAAGTTCAAAAACAGTTCAAATTTGAATTCAGAATTCAAATTCAGCCCAAGCAGGACAGGTGGGAAAATTCCCGCCAGCCCCAAGTCGACTGGGGAGTCAACTTGGGAGTCGACACACCCCAGGTGGTGTCGACTACCCAGTCGACACCCCTGTCGACTTGGGTGGTCGGCCAGTCTAGCCTGATGCACCTGTTTTGGCTCCTGGGTCTTGTTTTGTTGGCTTGTGACGTGATTTGATGGCTCAGATCTGAATTAGAGTTAATCCTATGGCCTAAACTAACCTAAACTTCCATAAAAAAGACCCTAAACCCTACCATAAATCACCACAAATCAATCCTATAACTAGGTTATGCCAAAATGCTCCTTGATCATGGCCTCCATCTTCATAACATGGCCTCCATCTCCTTCATGAAAGTTTGAGTGTTCTAAGCTAGTAAAAGAGCCATCTTTCTTCATAAAAACAAGGATCTTTCTTCATACAAAAGGAGCTTCTTGTTTCTCAAGACAACTTGGAGCTTATATTCATTTGGGGATTTCTAGTGTGGCTTCGTCTCAATCTTGTTTATTTTGTTCTAGTCTTCATAGCCAAGCTTTGTAAGCCCTATTCTACTCTTAGATTTAAACTATGAACTTAATATGACATGTTGCAAGTTGAAATGAGACTTTTGTGTTATTCTTGTCTTGGATTTCATGCATAGATTCATTCATGACCCTTTTGATCTATGTTTGTGGACCTAATGCTTACCTATCATGAACCTAGTACCACTTATGTTGACTTTTGGGTGGAAAGCTATGAGCTTTATGTGGTGATTGTGCATAAATGCAACATAGAACCCCTCATGACCTTGATATTAACTTACCATGATGCAACCTATATGCTAATCACAAGTTTATCACCCTATTTGCTAAGTTTAATGCCATACATGTGTAGATTGGAATTGGACCTAAGTGCAATATTTGCCTTGAACCTATCATTGTATGCATAGATCTATTCATGCCTCTCTTGATCTATGATTGTGGACCTATCATGAACCTAGTACCGTTCATGTTGACCTTTGGAGAAAATGGTATGAAATGGATTATGGCTTATGCATGTTAACAAACCTTAACCCCTCATGTTTCTTAACATGCATATGATGATATTGAGCCTATTTGCTAATTATGCTATTATGCATGCTTGTGGCCAAGTCACCCTTATGCTATTATGCATGCTTGTGGCCAAATCACCCTTATGCTATTATGCATGCTTGAGGCCAAAGCACCCTTATGCTATTTGATATGTTTGAGGCCAAGTCACCTTTTATGCTATCGCACATGTTGAGGCCATATGCTAGTATGTTGAGCACCCTTGCCTCAAATATCACCATGTTTAACTTGTGATAGACTTTGCCACCTTATGCCCACCTTGTCATATTGTTATGTTCCCTCTTTGAGATCTATTTGCGTTTATGCGAATTTACATGCGATGGGGTTACGTTATGGGTAAACTAAAATGACATAAAAACATGACTTGAAAAGATGACACGAAATATGACATGTGATTATGCTCGAAACATGAACATGAACTTGGACATGACTTCTAGAAAACATGAGAATGGCCAACTCGAGGTTGGGTTGAGTTTGTAGCATAAATCTAGCCGGAACCGACCGGCTTAACTAGTGGCTACAAACAATAGGACCCAATGTGAGTAGTTGGTCACATCGCACTTGAAACCCGATGTTAGACTAGGTTGTGGTGTAAAGCTACCCGGACCCGCCCGGCTTAACTAGTAACCACAACAAAGTCTAATGTGAGAGGTTGGGGTGCATTAAGTTAATTAATGCCACATGGTAGGGTTAAGTCATGGACCACTTGAATACTTAACCAATTAAACACGATGGGTTGGTAGGGTTAAGTCATGGACTACTTGAATACTTAACCAATTAAACACGATGTATTGATAGGGTTAAGTCATGAACTGCTTGGATACACTTGACCAACTCAATACATGGTTAGGATAGGGTTAACCACACTTAACCCGCTTGAAATCCTAGTTACGTGGTCCTTTTCAGCAGTAACCCACTTGGGAGTATCTGGATACCCTGGACTAGGCCAGGGTGGGGCACGATTACTGGACTGATTGTAAGAGACCAAAAGAGATGGCTGAATGGTGCACCGGTTGTTCAGGCGGACCATGGTCGTGCACATTAAGTCCGGAGTTGAACATGGGCACCAGTAGGTTTAGACTGTGCGTGCTTGAATTGTGTCTGTGGTTTACACCTTAGGGCTGGATACACCCTAGGGTGGACCTTGCACAGTTAACTACATTCCATGATTAAGCCGTATGACACCGATACACGACGAGTTAGGCTTATAGGGAGCCGATCGACTAGACCGAGTAGTTGGACCTTGATTTAGGTCATCTCATGATGTTGGGCCAACTTTGGGCCAAGGGATCATTTCTTGTTTATACTTGACATGGATTAGAATACTAGTACACCTGGTGCAACTTAACCTTGTATATGCGATGCCACACTTGATCTATCTTGTTAACTTATCACCATGCCAGTTATCATCCTATGTTTCATCTCTGTTTTACATGTCTAGTTAACTTTATTAGTTTTTATACTAATAGTAGGTAGGACTTACCAGCCTTTTTGACTGACCTGTTTTCTTTCGCCTCTTTTCTTCCGTTCCCCCCTCCCCAGGTTCTCAGGGTGGGAATACTAGCACCTAGCTTGGATCTTTAGCTTGCTTACTGGATAGCTCATGTACGGTTTGGACTTGAGCTCGCTATGGCTTTACCACGTCTACTTTGGGGATAGTTTACTTTATGTTATTTCCAGTTTTCAGTTATGTTTTTCTAGACTTTGTTTTGTTGGGAAAATGATGACTAAGTACTTTGATGTAACTTGACTATGGTTTTGAAATAGTAATTTTATCCGCTGCTTTACTTACTCTGTTTTACTTATATGTTCTGTCTTGTGATATCGTTATGCATGTTTACCTTGTCCAACACCCCTCCAAAGCTAGTGTACTTGCAAGAGTGACCCTGGCGGAGGTGGGGTGTTACATTTGGTATCAGAGCATAAGGTTTTACTAGACCGGACAAAAGCTTTAAAACCCTTTTGAAAAACTATTTTCAAAACCAATTAAGTATTTTCCAAGAAAAGTCTAGTTTATTTTAAAAGGCTATTCCCCAAAAGCCATTAGCACTATCCTTTGTTTCCTCGTTCTAAATCTATCTTTTCCCTTTTTCAGCATGGCCGATCTTAACCTTCCCGAGGGAGTAACCATTCCCGGATGGTTCCAGAGGTACTTGGAAGCTAGGGCCAACGATGCGGGCCCAGCAAACACTCCCACCATAACTGAGGTTCCTCCTCCTCCTCCTCAGCGTCCACCAGCGGATTTTGCAAATATTTGCAAAGACTTTAAGGCGATGGGTGGCAAGAATTTTATTGGGATAGAGACTTTTGTTGAGGCAAGAAATTGGTTAAAAGAAACTGAAGACCTCTTCGCCATCTTTGATGTGGAAGACCGTAGAAAAGTTATGTTGGAAGTATGACTATTGAAAGAGGAAGCTGCTTATTGGTGGGAGGTCACCAACGCTACTAGGCCTATAGAGACTTCGGCCGACTTTAGGATGAGGTTTGGGCTTAAGTTTCTATCATCTGCGGAGGAGAATCTTCAAATGGAGAAGTTTATATCTTTGAAGCAAGGGGACATGACAGTGAGGGAGTATGTGAATAAGTTTAACCAGCTTGCTCGATTCGGTTTGGACATGGTTAATACACCCCAGAAGAAGGCTCTACGCTTTGCACGAGGGTTGAATGAGCCATTACAAGGTTTAGCCATGTCTCATATACCCATGGGGGCCACTTTTGAAAGCCTAGTAGACATGGCATTGCTTCAGGGAGATGATAAGAATGGCAAGAAAGAAGTCAAGCCTAATGAGACTCAAACCAAGAAGGCGGACTCCAAGTGGGGAGGAAATCAGAGCAATCAGAACAACAAGAACAACAAGGGTAACAAGGCCAACAACAACAAGGCAAGGGACACAAGAAAGTGCAACTACTGTGGGATCGTTGGACACATAGCCAAAGATTGTAGGAAGAAGAAAAGGAAGTTGGTAGAATGCTTTCATTGCGGAGGGACTGGACACTTCAGTAAGGATTGCCCAAAGAAGCAAGGACACGGGCAAGGACAGACTCAGCGAGCAGGACCTTCTGGAGGGCAGATGCATGCTCTCAACACTACTCCAGCTCCAGACCGAGGTAGTATTTCTGTAGAAAGTTTTGTTTATATTTCTGGTTTTCCTGTTCGAACTTTATTTGATTCTGGTGCATCGCATACCTTTATCTCTTCTGACATTGTTGAAAGTTTGCACCTAAGTACTAGTCTTGTTGAGGATCCCGTTAGTGTTTCAAATCCAATTGGGGGTTCCGCCCATTTATCTATGATTTGTATGGATTTGAGGATTTCTATCTTGACCGTAGAATTCACATGTAATGCTTATGTTCTCGGGTTCATGGGATATGGGTTGATTTTGGGCATGGATTGGTTGTCCAGTTATGGAGCCATTCTCGATTGTGAGCATAGGGTAGTGAGGCTTATGACTCGCCTTGGCAATACCCTAGAGATTTCTTGTAACCCTCTGGATCCCGTCATGTTATGTTATCTTGAATCCCTCGACTCGTCTATTGACAATCTTCAATCCGTGAGGGTGGTCCGAGAATATCCTGATGTTTTTGATGAGGTGAAGGGGTTACCCCCTAAACGCGAGATAGACTTCCGTATTTATCTTGTTGATAATGCCAAGCCAGTTTCATTGCCCGTTAGGCACATGGCCTCGAGAGAAAGAAGAGAGCTCAGCAAGCAAATCAAGGAGTTGCTTGAGAAAAATTTCATTAGGCGAAGCATTTCAGAATGGGGTGCTCCACTGGTATTCGCTACTAAGGTGGATGGTTCGCTTCGTCTATGTGTTGATTATCGTGAGTTGAACAGGCTGATAAAGAAGAATAGACACCCGTTACTGAGAATTGATGATCTCTTTGACCAGCTTGTTGGGGCTTCTGTTTTCTCTCAGCTCGATCTAGCCACTGGATTCCATCAGCTTAGAGTGGCTGAGGATAGCATTGATAAGACTGCGTTTAGGACTCCAGATGGATTATTTGAATGGATAGTCATGCCGTTCGGTTTGACTAATGCACCCGCATACTTTGTTGACTTGATGAGTAGGGTGTTCAGGGAGTTCCTTAATAAGTTTGTGGTTGTCTTCGTGGATGATATTCTGGTCTTCTCTAAGGACGAGGAAGAACATGCTACACACCTCAAGGAGGTTATGGATGCGCTTAGAGCTCATCAGTTGAAAGCCAAGTTCTCTAAATGCCATTTCTGGAGAAGGGAAGTTCGGTTCCTTAGGCATATAGTTTCTAAGCAAGGCATAGCTGTGGATCCCGCTAAAGTGGTGGCGGTACAAGACTGGAAAGTTCCGAAGAATGCAACTGAAGTGAGAAGCTTTCTTGGGCTGGCAGGCTACTATAGAAAGTTCATTAAGGACTTCGCTAGGATTTCAGCTCCTCTTACTAAGTTAACGAAGAAGAACTTAGTCTTTGCATAGGACTTAGAGTGTGAGCTTGCTTTTCAAAGGCTCAAGAAAGCCCTCACCACAACTCCAGTTCTAGCATTACCCGATGGAGGGAAGTTGTTTACCGTGTACACCGATGCATGTGGCACGGGATTGGGCGCTGTCTTGATGCAAGAAGGGAGAGTGATATGCTTTGGGGGTAGGCAACTCAAAGTTCATGAGAAGAACTATCCCACTCATGATTTGGAGTTGGCGGCGATCGTCTTTGCACTCAAATCCTGGCGCCACTATCTTCTAGGCGAAAGGTTTGAGTTATATACTGATCACAAGTCGCTCAAGTACCTCTTCTCGCAGAAAGATTTGAATCTAAGGCAGCAAAGGTGGATGGAATTCTTGGCATCATATGACTTCGAGATAGCTTATACCCCTGGCAAGGGTAATGTTGTAGAGGATGCGCTAAGCAGAAGAAGATTGACTTTGAGTCCCTTGTTTGTTGAGATGAAGAGCCTAGAGTTCTTGGCAACCTTTGATTTCACACCGGCTGTTGAGTCGATGACTGGTTCGTTAGCATCCCTTGAGCTTAGACCTATACTTATTGATCAAGTTGGGGCTTCACAGAGGGAAGACCCGCAGATAGTCGAGATCATGGACAAGTTGATCCGGGGTGAGACGTCAAGTCACCTCGCTAGATATACTATTGATGACAAGGGATGGCTAAGGCGTGATGGAAGACTATGTGTCCCACGAGTGGGAGACTTAGTAAATAAAGTTCTTGAGGAGGCGCATCACTCGAGGATGACCATACATCCTGGAGGGGATAAAATGTACCGGGATATGAAGCGCATTTTCTTTTGGGATGGGATGAAGAAGGATGTGGCAGAGTTTGTTTCTAGATGTATTGTTTGCCAACAAGTAAAGGCCGAGTCGAAGAAGCCCGGTGGGCTATTGCATCCATTGGAGGTCCCGCTATGGAAGTGGGAAAGTATCTCTATGGATTCTGTGGATGGATTGCCGAGATCAAGGAAGGGGAATACTGGCATATGGGTCATAGTTGATAGACTTACGAAAAGTGCTCATTTTATTCCGGTGAAGAGCAAGAGGACCGCATCATGGCTAGCATCTGTTTATCTTCGAGAGATAGTACGATTGCATGGAGTTCCTTCTAGCATAGTCAGCGATCGTGAACCAATCTTCACTAGCCAATTTTGGAATAGTTTGCAAGAAGCGATGGGTACGCGATTGAATCTAAGTACGGCCTATCACCCATAGACGGAGGGCCAGACCGAAAGGGTGAATAGGGTACTAGAAGATCTGTTGAGGCTATGCATTCTTGACTTTGGTGGTACTTGGGAAGATCATCTTCATCTAGTGGAGTTTTCTTATAATAACAGCTACCAAGCAAGCATAGGGATGGCACCATTCGAAGCTTTATATGGGAGCCCGTGCAAGGCACCAACATGTTGGTGGGAGACGACGGATAAGCTTATACTTGGGCCAGACATGATAAGGGACACGTCCGAGAAGGTTGAGTTGATTCGAAGGCGGATGAAAACGGCCCAAGACAGACAGAAATCCTATGCAGACAAGCGAAGGACAGACTTAGAGTTTGAAGTTGGAGATATGGTCTTTGTGAAGGTTTCTCCTTTGCGAAATGTGGTTCGTTTTGGAGCAGTTGGGAAGCTGGCACCAAGGTTCGTAGGACCCTTCCCTATTATAGAAAGAGTTGGGAAGATGGCTTATAAGGTGGAATTGCCCGAGAAGCTGGCCGGAGTGCACAATGTTTTTCATGTCTCGCATCTCCGAAAGTGCCTACATGAGTCAGCCGAGGTAGTTGAGCCTAGCATTCTTGAAGACATGGAGGTAGAGAAAGAGGCAACCTTGAGGCGAGCTCCGATTCGTATCTTGGGAACGGAGATCAAGAAACTGAGGAATCGAGAAGTCAAGTTAGTAAAGGTTCAGTGGAGTGAAGCCGATGAAGATGCAACTTGGGAAACCGAGGAGAAGATGCGTGGGCTTTATCCATTCCTTTTTTAGGGTACATTCTCAATCTCTTTTACTAGTTAGCATATCTTTCCTTTGCTATCCATGTTTATCTTGTTATCTCGTTAACCTTGTCATGAGAACCTTAGGTAGAAACCCTTTGGATGAAACATGTATTTGAAACATGTTATGCTTGATGTTTGCCAGTGGTTGCAAGTGTTTGCAAGTGGATACTCGTGGATGCATGATACACATTAGGCACTAAGATCGGCTCACACACTTTCATATTACATATGCATGAGTGCTTATACTTATTCATGGCTGAAACTTGTTACGCTATCACGTGGATGTTGCATATGGATGAATGTTATGTGCACTCATGTAGAGATTATGAATTATGTTAGGAATTTGCATACATATGGACTCATTTCACTAACATACTTTGCATTAAGGAGGTTTACTGAATCAGTAACCCCCTGATTTTCGCATTAGATAAGTACATATACACACACCTTTTGCATATGATCATACAACATTTAGAATCTTTTAAGGACAATGACTGCTCGTGGATGATGTTTTGAGTAGATGGATGATGGATGGTACGATACGCTCTTCCTAACTTGAAGATTTCGGGGACGAAATCCTTTAAGGTGGGGAGAATGTAACAACCCGTATTTTGAATAACATGTTATAACGTAAATCAATGCAGAATTAAATGTTAAAATCTAAATCAAGGGAAACGGGTTGTGCCATTGCGTTCGTCTCGGAAAAATACGCGAAATAGAGTCTGAGTTTTCGAAAATCGGAGTCCGTATGACCAAGTTATGGCCCGTCAAAGTTTTCAGAAAATTTCAAGTTCAAAAATAGTTCAAATTTGAATTCAGAATTCAAATTCAGCCCAAGCAGGACAGGCGGGAAAATTCCCGCCAGCCCCAAGTGGACTGGGGAGTCGACTTGGGAGTCGACACACCCCAGGTGGTGTCGACTGCCCAGTCGACACCCCTGTCGACTTGGGTGGTCGGCCAGTCTAGCCTGATGCACCTGTTTTGGCTCCTGGGTCTTGTTTTGTTCGCTTGTGACGTGATTTGATGGCTCAGATCTGAATTAGGGTTAATCCTATGGCCTAAACTAACCTAAACTTCTATAAAAAGACCCTAAACCCTACCCTAAATCACCACAAATCAATCCTACAACTAGGTTATGCCAAAATGCTCCTTGATCATGGCCTCCATCTTCATAACATGGCCTCCATCTCCTTCATGAAAGTTTGAGTGTTCTAAGCTAGTAAAAGAGCCATCTTTCTTCATCAAAACAAGGATCTTTCTTCATACAAATCAAAGGAGCTTCTTGTTTCTCAAGACAACTTGGAGCTTATATTCATTTTGGGATTTCTAGTGTGGCTTCGTCTCAATCTTGTTTATTTTGTTCTAGTCTTCATAGCCAAGCTTTGTAAGCCCTATTCTACTCTTAGATTTAAACTATGAACTTAATATGACATGTAGCAAGTTGAAATGAGACTTTTATGTTATGCTTGTCTTGGATTTCATGCATAGATTCATTCATGACCCTTTTGATCTATGTTTGTGGACCTAATGCTTACCTATCATGAACCTAGTACCACTTATGTTGACTTTTGGGTGGAAAGCTATGAGCTTTATGTGGTGATTGTGCATAAATGCAACATAGAACCCCTCATGACCTTGATATTAACTTACCATGATGCAACCTATATGCTAATTACAAGTTTATCACCCTATTTGCTAAGTTTAATGCCATACATGTGTAGATTGGAATTGGACCTAAGTGCAATATTTGCCTTGAACCTATCATTGTATGCATAGATCTATTCATGCCTCTCTTTATCTATGATTGTGGACCTATCATGAACCTAGTACCGTTCATGTTGACCTTTGGAAAAAATGCTATGAAATGGATTATGGCTTATGCATGTTAACAAACCTTAACCCCTCATGTTTCTTAACATGCATATGATGATATTGAGCCTATTTGCTAATTATGCTATTGTGCATGCTTGTGGCCAAGTCACCCTTATGCTATTATGCATGCTTGTGGCCAAATCACCCTTATGCTATTATGCTTGCTTGAGGCCAAAGCACCCTTATGCTATTTGATATGTTTGAGGCCAAGTCACCTTTTATGCTATCGCACATGTTGAGGCCATATGCTAGTATGTTGAGCACCCTTGCCTCAAATATCACCATGTTTAACTTGTGATAGACTTTACCACCTTATGCCCACCTTGTCATATTGTTTTATTCCCTCTTTGAGATCTATTTGCGTTTATGCGAACTTACATGCGATGGGGTTACGTTATGGGTAAACTAAAATGACATAAAAACATGACTTGAAAAGATGACACGAAATATGACATGTGATTATGCTCGAAACATGAACATGAACTTGGACATGACTTCTAGAAAACATGAGAATGGCCAACTCGAGGTTGGGTTGAGTTTGTAGCATAAATCTACCCGAAACCGACCGGCTTAACTAGTGGCTACAAACAATAGGACCCAATGTGAGTAGTTGGTCACATCGCACTTGAAACCCGAGGTTAGACTAGGTTGTGGTGTAAAGCTACCCGGACCCGCCCGGCTTAACTAGTAACCACAACAAAGTCTAATGTGAGAGGTTGGGGTGCATTAAGTTAATTAATGCCACATGGTAGGGTTAAGTCATGGACCACTTGAATACTTAACCAATTAAACACGATGGGTTGGTAGGGTTAAGTCATGGACTACTTGAATACTTAACCAATTAAACACGATGTATTGATAGGGTTAAGTCATGAACTGCTTGGATACACTTGACCAACTCAATACATGGTTAGGATAGGGTTAACCACACTTAACCCGCTTGAAATCCTAGTTACGTGGTCCTTTTCAGCAGTAACCCACTTGGGAGTATCTGGATACCCTGGACTATGCCAGGGTGAGCACGATTACTGGACTGATTGTAAGAGACCAAAAGAGACGGCTGAATGGTGCACCGGTTGTTCAGGCGGACCATGGTCGTGCACATTAAGTCCGGAGTTGAACATAGGCACCAGTAGGTTTAGAGTGTGCGTGCTTGAATTGTGTCTGTGTTTTACACCTTAGGGCTGGATACACCCTAGGGTGGACCTTGCACAGTTAACTACATTCCATGATTAAGCTGTATGACACCGATACACGACGAGTTAGGCTTATAGGGAGCCGATCGACTAGACCGAGTAGTTGGACCTTGATTTAGGTCATCTCATGATGTTGGGCCAACTTTGGGCCAAGG
Source organism: Allium sativum (assembly GCA_030737875.1). Taxonomy (NCBI): domain Eukaryota; kingdom Viridiplantae; phylum Streptophyta; class Magnoliopsida; order Asparagales; family Amaryllidaceae; genus Allium; species Allium sativum. Next base: position 788,824,804 of record CM060919.1, on the reverse strand, counting down.
GATCATTTCTTGTTTATACTTGACATAGATTAGAACACTAGTACACCTGGTGCAACTTAACCTTGTATATGCGATGCCACACTTGATCTATCTTGTTAACTTTTCACCATGCCAGTTATCATCCTATGTTTCATCTCTGTTTTACATGTCCAGTTAACTTTATTAGTTTTTATACTAATAGTAGGTAGGATTTACCAGTCTTTTTGACTGACCCGTTTTCTTTCGCCTCTTTTCTTACGTTTCCCCCCCTAGGTTCTTAGGGTGGGAATACTAGCACCTAGCTTGGATCTTTAGCTTGCTTACTGGATAGCTCATGTACGGTTTGGACTTGAGCTCGCTATGGCTTTACCACGTCTACTTTGGGGATAGTTTACTTTATGTTATTTCCAGTTTTCAGTTATGTTTTTCTAGACTTTGTTTTGTTGGGAAAATGATGACTAAGTACTTTGATGTAACTTGACTATGGTTTCGAAATAGTAATTTTATCCGTTGCTTTACTTACTCTGTTTTACTTATATGTTTTGTCTTGTGATATCGTTATGCATGTTTACCTTGTGCAACACCCCTCCAAAGCTAGTGTACTTGCAAGAGTGACCCTGGCGGAGGTGGGGTGTTACATGCAGTAGCCAGAGGGTGTTCAGGAATCAGACTTGAATATGGTAATGGGAAGAGGAGTTTTGACAGCATTATGAGTATGGGTTTTTGATGAAAACGAGGGTGCAAGACATACAGTAGCTCACTTATAGGCGTTGCTATGCTACGGGCTCGGGGACGCGTTGAACAGGAACTCATGGGTTTGCTGCCTGAACCGTACGACGAAGAGGTGGGTTCAAAGTGTTCTAAAGCATGGAGGAAGATGTATTCAGTAGGAGGAGAAGCTTTGTATAAGGGGAGCGTGAATAAGCAAATGAAAATGTTTTCCGATGAATAGGGAAGAATGGCGATGAGTGGGGAAGAATGGCGATGCGTGGATAAGCAAATGAAAATGTTTTCCAATGTTAATAAAGTATATTTTCTAAATATAGTAAATAAGAGTAGTAGATATATGGAGTTAATTCCGGATGTTAAAAAGAGATATTTTCTAAGTATACAAAATAAATAGTTTAAAAATAGTGGGAAACGTTTTCCAAAGAATCATGAGAGGCTAAATGAGTTAGAGAAATATATTTGGGTAAATATATTAAAGGGAAATTGGGGAATGAAATGATGATTGATCAGTAAGATTTCCACTTGGGAATACAACCGTTGTTTGTGCACATGTTTTCCTTTGATAGTCAAATAATCAACTATCAAAGTTTTTGTAACGACCCGGACAATCCGAACCAATTTAAAATTTTTATTTTAAATTATTTGGTGGAAAAATGTGGCAGAAATTAAAATTTTCATTTTTAAATAACATTAAAGCCAGTGAAAATAGTCAATTTTCAAACGATCTCTGTTTTCGACGAAACCACTTTCATTGGAACCGGAATGTCATATTATTGCTAGGTTTCAATTTTTAGAATTTTTCGAATTAATATGTCAGCGTGGCGAAGGAAAATGTGTTTGGTCGATTACAGTCAAATTTAATCGACTGAAAAATAGCCATTTTTCAAACAGTCTCAGAATTCGACGAAATTAGTTTTGTTAGGACCGTATCGTCATAACATAGACAAAAATATTTTTTCTGGATTTTTCTGAGTCCGTTTGTGGCGTCGGTGAATTTATTTTTGCAGACGAATTAAATTAATAAAGGAATTAAATATTAAATTAAATAATACAGGCCAAAGACAGCCGTTTGGACTGACGGGACCTGTCCCATTGGATCCGAAATATGGGCTATTGGCTAGGGTCACTTTCTGCTGGACTGAAATTGAACCTGTTTGGAAGATATGGTTTTTTTTGTAAAAATACATTATAATATTATAAATAATAGGAGATTAAACCCTAATGCACTATTCATATTCTTCTGCCGCCGCCACCCCCCCACTCAATGGCCTACGACCTCCAAACTTCCTCCACTAATCTCTCCTCCATCTCTTCGAATTAGAACCCCTCACGTATACCCAATCGAAGCCCTTTCCTCCATCCTTATTTTCATACGGGTAGATCACCTTATCGTCGACCGTAGACCAAGCACGAACCCGCCAAAGGCGCCGACTTTGGACTACCGGCCAGGCCGCCGTGGACCACCGAGCCACCCCCCATCGCCAGCGAACGCGCATCGGCCTCCCCCCTTCGACGTGCAGTTGTCCGATCGGTCTCCAGCTCCACCTATTTGAAGAAAATTACAGACCTAGAATCGAACCGAACTTGAAACCCGCGGTCGATAATTATCAAAGTAGAAGAAAGGTTATTTTCTAATTAATTTATTAATTAATATAAAATATTATCCATCTTATTTTGACCATAACTAATGCATACGTAAATGAAATTGAATAATTTCAGAAGTTGTGTGATCGTGTGACTAAGATCTACGCGTCTAAACTGACTGGAGTGGATTCTGAACAGTTTGAATTTTGGCCAAAATCTTCAACGACTGTGAGATTTCTGAATTTGAATAATTAAATAATTTAATTATATTCGATCAGTTGAATCATTGTATGTTATTTCTGATCTGTTATGTGGTGATTGTTGTATAGTTGAATTATATTCGTTGTGATATCATGTTATAGTATGACAGTTTGGATCTGTAAAATTTTGATGTAATCATAATAAAGTTCTCACTTTTATTTTTATTTTTATTTTTGTTTTTATTTTTATTCCTTTCTATTAAAGTTGGATCTTTATTTTGAAACAAAATATAATAAAGTTTTGATCTTTGTTTTGAAACAAAATATAATAAAGTTTTGATCTTTGTTTTGAAACAAAATATAATAAAGTTTTGATCTTTGTTTTGAAACAAAATATAATAAAGTTTTGATCTTTGTTTTGAAACAAAATATAATAAAGTTTTGATCTTTGTTTTGAAACAAAATATAATAAAGTTTTGATCTTTGTTTTGAAACAAAATATAATAAAGTTTTGATCTTTTGTTTTAGAAGATTTGATCTTTTGAGATATAATAAATAAAGATTTGATCTTTTATTTTGATTTATAACATAAAAGAAAGTTGGATTTATATAATAAATAAAGGTTTGATTTTTATTCTAATTTATAAAATAAATAAAGTTCATATATTTTGTTTGATTTCACAAAATAAAGGTGGGACTTTTTATTTTGATTCATAGAAATTATACACCCGATCATATGTTGTCATTGTGGTGATGACACCAAATTCATCGTTATGTTGCCGTAGTTGAAATGACACAAAATTTCATCGCTATGTTAATTTAGTTGTAATGACACAAAATTCATCGTTATGTTGTCGTAGTTGAAATGACACAGAATTTCATCGCTATGTTAATTTAGTTGTAATGACACAAAATTTCATTGTTATGTCTATTTAGTTGAAATGAACATACTTTGATGTTGGGTTAAAAATTGAAACTTAGAAAGAAAATGGAACATTTACATTTTTCTATGTAAAGAAAAATAATAGAAAACATTTACATTTTTTTCTATGTAAGGGAAAATAAAGAAGGAGTTACATTTTCAATGTAAAAGAAAAGAAAAGAAAGTATTTACATTTTTTCAATGTAAAAGAGAAGAAATAAGAATTTACATATGTAAATAAAAACAATAAAAAGAGAATTTACATTTCAATGTAAAGAATAAAAAGGCATTTACATCTTTCTATTGTAAGAGTAATAGAAAATTTACATTTTTCTATTATAATAAAGGGTAATAGGAAATTTACATCTTTTTATTGTAATGAATGAGATATAGGAGATTTACATTTTTCTATTTTAAAATATAAGATTTACATATTTTTTTCTATGTACAGATAGAAAATTTACGTTTTTCTATGTTAAAATATAAGATTTACCTTTTTCTAGGTGAAGATAAAAGAATTTACATTTTTCATTGTAAAAGAAAAGAAGATAAATATATACATTTTATAAAAACATAACAAGTTCATTTTTATGTTATAAAAATGAAATAGGATAAAAAGTTCATTTGTATGTTATTAAAACAAAAAGCATAAAGAGTTCATTTTTATGTCTTTAAAATAAATAGAATAAAAAGGTTCATTTTTATGTCTTTAAAAACAAATAGAATAAAAGCACATTTTTATAATTATAGAAAGAATACATTTTAAAAACATCATTTTTGTCGCATTAGAGTTGGCGAACAAAAATGTCATTTTTATTGAATATGAAATATACATCGTTGAAAACATCATTTTTGTCGCATTAGAGTTGGCGAACAAAAATGTCATTTTTGTTGAATATACAATATTCAATGTTGAAAACATCATTTTTGTCGCATTAGAATTGGCGGACAAAAATGTTATTTTCATAGAGTAATAGGAATGGATTTTAATAAAGGGAATCGCCCAATGGTTTATATATAAATATAAAATATAAAGTTAAACAATACGAGCGCGGCAGTTCGCGTATCGACAATCGTAACTTCAAACGATTATTCCGAAAGATCCAACCGTTGGATTTTCCCAAAACTGGAACCTTTAGGACCGCTTTGGGAAGAGCTTTCCAACGATATAAATTTCATCAAAATCCGACGTTTAGATTTTAAGATATGTGTAAATCAAATTCTGGTAAAAACAGCGCCAGAGTCGCCCATTGACCCAAAACGTCGTTTATTTATTTCGAGCTATTTTTAATAAATAAAAATAGCAATAAATAGTTATAAATATATTTGAAATGTTTTAAATTATAATTATGCGACAATTATTTGAAAAGGCCGAGTTTAACTCATTTCAAATAATTGCATGGCGATTAAATCAAAGGTGTAAGAAGACGATGGTTGAAGACCGGCGACCTTCACATCGAATGGACGACGACTTCTGATACCTTGGACTGACTTGCTCCCCGGACTGGGTTAAAGCAGTAATTGTCCGGACATGTGTGTTGATCGTGCGGATAAACGAGAACCTCTTTGGTGTCTCCGGTTTCGTTCAAACCCAGAACGGACTTGTAAATGGATGCGTGTCTGACGTTGGAATTCATCCCATGTAATTAAATCGATTTCTATTAATATATGTCTGTTTGGTGGTAGAGAATTTATTCTCTACTTAACACCCTGATACATAGTGATAGTTATCGATCGCATGGCGTTGAATTGTCAATGTGGCACGCCAAGATGCAATGATCAAGGCTTTGTTGAAAAGCAGGCCTTGTGGCTGATGATCAAAGCATAGCCTGTTTAGGCATAGCTTTGTGTATATCGTGACTTCGCGAGCCTCACACCCCGGTATGAGTCAAAAACGGGATATGGACCGTAGGGAGTGCACACGTTTCTTTCTAGCTAGGAGTGGTGCTGGGGTTTTGACACGGCCCGACATTTTACTTATGTGGATTTTGGATTGAGGTACCTCGGGTTTTTTATAGGTCGGAAGTGGTCATATTATAGGTCCAAAGGGACCGGGAAACATGTGTTCAGGCATAACTAATCCACAACCGTTAGGTGGGGACTGGCCCTACTGCATCCAAGGGTTCACTGCAGGGGATCCTGAGGCATTTGCTAGAGTGTCTCGAATCGGAAGAGGACGATCCCTAGCCTCGATTTCATGACAGAAAACCAATTCCCAATACAACAACATTTCGGTTTTGATTGTAAACTTATATACGTCGACATAGTAGGATGGGGTACTATGCCTTCTAGGATTGATATATTTATATTGAAGTATTTTAATACTGCTTAAACACTAATGATAATATTAAAATATTACTTTTCACGTATTAAGCATATTTGATCATCATAAGGGAAAACTCTATCCTCCTGTGTGCGTTGCATTGTGTGATAGGATCTGAGTCTTATGATGATTTCATTTTTCAAAAGTCATTTCGCTGTTTTATATAAACTTTATAATATTATGCACTGGCAATCCAATGGAGTAAACCCGTTCCGCGTTAGCGGTGTGGTCCTGAGATTCGCCATCTTGATAGTTAATTTAGTTAAGAATTCTCACACCAGTCCCATGACTAACTCGTAGTTTGTTTCACTTTTGCCAAACTCGGGTGCCCTATTTCCACACGGGCAACCAATTGACAGGTTCAGATGATATATTCTGATTGGAGCTTGCTTGGACGGAAGAAGAAGAAGAAGATCTTTCTATTGCTTTTACTTCTGCTTTGAGACATTTTACCTTTTGTAGTTTCGATGTATGTGGAGTTTGAGACTTGTTTCTTTCAATTTGAAACTTATTTCCCTTTTTGTTGAAACTCCTAGTTTGGCTAAGTGGATCCTGTAAAACTGCATACTCTGATGTCTGTTGTGATGCTGATGACATTTATTTCCGCTGTAATGGTTTATGTGTTTTGATAATTATCTGAGATATGTTTTTGTTGTAAATATGTTGTATTCCTAAATGATTATCCTTACTTTCGGTCTACGGAAGTTTGGGGTTATCACAGTTTTTGACCATTTCCATTGTCAATACGGAGAGATCGAGATCAGATTTATTATCTGAAAACCACTTCGTATGGGCATTATCATTTTGAATCAAATATATTGAAGACAATTGAAGATGGAGTTTATGCAAGGGTTATTCTGGCGATCCTAGGTAGTAATTTCCTAAGATGGATTTAGAGAATAATTCCTTCGGGTTGTCCAGTCCTAGGACAACTTGAATGGACGAATGACTGACAGAGCATATCTGTTAAATCGTGTAAGTTGATCATTTCAAACGTATTTACGTTGGTGGCAGAGTAATTTCTTTCTCTTAGCTTATACCAGAGGTATTTTTGGGGAAATCAATTTGTGATTTGGCGGGTATGACGATGTTGCATTCAAAATAAATATAGATATGATCTACATAATAGTATGTTATGACCTCAAGCCTCATCATTAGGAAAATAAATAAATCAGGCCAGTAGCATTGCTAAGTGGGTCATACCCAATTAGGGTATATTGTCACCATCAAAGAAAATATAGATGTGATTTATATAATAGTACGTTATGACCTCAAGCCTCATCAACCGAGAAATAACAAAAATCGGGCTGGCAGCATGGCTAAGTGGGTTGCACCCAATTAGGGTATATTGTCACCATCTAGAAAATATTCATATTTGTTACTTCTTTCGCTTCTGTATCTCCCTGGAATGGTTATGTTAGTATACCAACAGTAAGGTGATAATATATTCGGAACATTCAAGCGAAATGAATGGCCGATCATGTGTGGCCGAGTTACAAGATGTTCTTGTTGAACTCCAGTGTATTGCACCTAGAGTACACTGAACGGAAGGTGTTTCCATACCTTGTCATAGTTGGAAATCCATTACCCAATAAGAGCATGCATTTTTGATTGTATATTATATATGTAGAGCGTGAGATGAAAGCGCTTTGCTAGATTGTTATTTACATGATTTAGACATTATTATAATATCAGATAATTATTGATTTTATGAAATGTTTTGGGCCATCGTAAGGTAAAAACTATCTGTGTTTATGTGTGGATCGGTCTTGCAATTTTCCTTTCTTTTGGAAAGGATCTTGAAAAGTTAAACCAAAATGATTAGAGTTTACTCACACCAGTCACATGACTGACCCAGAGTTTATTTTGTACTGTTTTTCCCTAACTCTTGGGCACCCAAAATTTGTACGGGCAGTCAAGTAGTCGGGATTTTTCAGGGATACTTAGAGGAGCTCGGAGCAGGATGCTTCAGAGTTAGATATATAGAGATTATTTCCACTATGATATAAAATGATAATAGTATGTATGTACAATTAGTAGTTTGTATTTCCAAAGTTGTTATATAAAACATTTTATTCTTTTTGTTGTGAGGTTGGTGTTTACTCTGTTATGTTGTGTTATTCTTCTTCTTCTATTCTAAGTTTTCTTTCTTTTCTATTTCTCATCCTCTAACTTCTTTCTATAAATGATCCGATATTTTTGATACTTGAGTAGTTGATCTTGTGTTTTATATCGATTTTCAGGGTCAAAAATCCATGTTCGTTACAGTGGTATTATAGCTGAAGGTTAAGTGATTACCCTTGGATTTGTAGCGTAACACAGTAGAGATGGGGTCAATAATACCCTAGATTGATTTTGAGTGTGTATATATATATATATATACATGTGAACGTATTTGTAGATTATATAAAAAATAGTTTTATATTGTAGAGATTTATTGGTTGAGTGATTTATGAATTCTAGTTGATGGTGGGGCACTACAATGCCGATAGGGGTTTCTAAACACTCGAATACGATAAACCGACACGGTATGTTTTGAAAGAGGGTAAATGAAACAATTTTATCCAAAATATATTTTGATATATAGAAGCATATATATTGGAATTATTATAATATATATATATTTGATGTGTTGGTTGTTATTATAATGAAATAGGATCATAATTGAAATTGTTATAAATAACCAAGTAGAATTCATATTAATATAATCAAATGAATTAAATCTTGAGATAAAGCAGAATTGGAACTAAAACTCTGGAAAATTGAAAAGGTATTTGAAATTGAATTTTGAATCGCATAAGGAAATTTTAAGATCCTGCGTAAATTTGGAAATGCTTTCCAAACATTTTAAAAATATTTGAAGTGATTTCAAAATGAAAGTGATTAAAAATAAGTTTTGAAAGTGATATAGTATCGTACTCACTTTGGTGGATGGGAAATAACCCTAACGATGAATCGCGACATCATTACTGTTCATTTTCGAGTTTCTAAGTGACGGATTACTACCAAGATTTTGTTTTTGAATTTTTTTGAGAAAATAAATTGGTTGGAAATTCAAATGTTTTGAATTATTATTATTACATATATAATTTCAAACTAATTTGAAATAAAAACCCAAGAACCTGAAATTCTGAAATTAAATTTTACTCACGAAGTTAAATAGATTGAAATGGTAAGAGTGAAGAAATTTAACTTGAACTAACTTAAATAAAATTGGACTAGATTAACGATAAACTAGAATGAAATTTGTAAAAGAGTAATATATGGGATTCGAGTTATTAAAATGAATAGATTCTTGGAAAATAAGAATCGAATTTTGAATTTGGAGATGGAGATAACTGGTTTGAGAAGTAAATCAGTAAATGAAATGTCTTGATGGAACATAACAAGGTTAAGAGTTTGGAACTAGAGTTTGAAATGGGATTCGACTTGTATATAAGCAAATTATTGGATTTGAGGATAAATTGATTTGAGATTGATTGGAATGACATTGCTTTATGCTGAATTGATGGCAGATGGAAGTAATAGAGATGGATGCCCAACAAAAAGGCATAAGTTTGATTTTAATTGGATATGAGATTTTTATGAGCTAATTTAGCAAGCTGCTTGGCTGTTGATTTTCTTTTTGATTGGAGAAGGCATAGAGAGTTGAGTTGTAATTATACCAATTGAGCTGTGCAAAGGAGAAGCTGGCGAAATTTTCCGAAAATTTAGAGTGTTAGAAATTTTTTGAAATTTTTCGTTTTTAGGAATGAATTAATATTTTAATTGAAATAAATTGGTTGAGTTGAAACTAATATTAAGGAGTAAAAGAAATGATTTTAAACTAGTTAATAGAATTTGTAACACTTTTCTTACATAAGTAATTTCGGGGACGAAATTCTTTTAAGAGGAAAGGAATGTAACGTCCCGTATTTTTAACGATATAATAATTAATTTATTTAATTATTTTAATCTGTTGGGTTGATAATTTAGATAGTTTTAATTCAAATATATTGAATCTTTAAATTTATATATATATAATGGATTAATAATTTTAATTACGAAATGGTCGGAATTAGTCGAGTTAGCAATACGTGCGAATTGGATAATTTAAAGTATTTAATTTAGTTTATATTTGAGTTATAATAACAAATATATTATTTTAACGATAGATAATTCAAATAAATCAGTCGTCCTGTTTCAATACCTAGGAAACCATTCAACTGAACTAAAGTCCAGTTAGTTTCTGATTTTCTTAACACATTGGGTCTAAGAATAGTATTATTAAAGATACCATTCACGACAACCCAAAATCTTATTCCTGTCTTTAACTGGGTTAAAGAACCAATGTCCTTTAAAACACGGTTCATGACAAACCCAAAATCACATTCCATTCCATCGGCCTTTAATTGTAAATTAGCAAGTGAACAATTCCCTAAGTATTAACCCCGGAGGCCGAAACCAACATCAGATCAATACCCAGGAAACCATTCAACTTAACTAATCTCCAGTTAGTTTATGATTTTCTTAACTCCATTGGGTCTAAGAATAGTATTATTAAAGATACCATTCACGACAACCCAAAATCTAATTCCTTTGTTTATCGGGTTAAAGAACAAGTGTTATTTAAAACACCGTTCACGATAAACCCAAAGACCAATTTCAATTCCATTCCAATTAAATATCAATTAATTGGTATACTTCATTAAATCTAAATAAAAAGATTTAATCTTTTCTCCACTGGGTTCAAGAACAGTATTAATGAAGACACCACTCACGACAAACCCAAAATCACATTTAACATTAAATACAAGGCTCTGAATACAAAACATATCGGCTTATATTCAATATCAAATTCTAGAATCAACCAATACCGTATTGGAATAATGATATACATATCTTCCAAATTCCTCCACAATATCCGTATAACCACGAAATCCAATATCGAAATATTCCGAAGATAATTTCGATTCAAATCCATTCCTGTTCATATATTGAAAATTCCGGTTATTTTTAAAACCATTTCAAATCGAATTTATTTATTTAAAAATATTGGATTTCATAATTCTAGTTCATGACAAGTTCATTTCGATAAAAATATATTTTTATCTTTCAAATATGGAATTTTTCATCCCAATTCTTTCCAAATCATTTCTTATGATTTTACACTAATTATGGATATTTTTAATAATTTTATCAAGGCACATACAGTCGATTTCCATAAACGGCCCTCGAACTGCACTTACAGCGACCTTTTCCAAATTTAATTTGGACATAATTCCTAATCCAACAGTTAGATTTCAAATCTCTAATATTCGTTAGAAAGCTCTTTTCTATACGAACCCAACGGTTCCAGTTTTAGGAGAATACGACGGTCGAATCTCCTATAATGTTCATTCGAAGTCAATGGTCGAAATTCGCGAACTACCGCAGCGCGGCGCGTTCTATTCAGGCCATTATATTTTATTTATATATATATAATATAATATATATTTTGTCGATTTCCATTTAAAACGTATTTTATGAATCGTTTTAAATTCGTTTTCAAAACGATTTCAGCTTCATATTCAATTTCAAATCAAAATTGAATATTCCATATCATTAATCTATAAATGATAATATTTTTGAAATATTAGATTTTGAAATCAATTCTGTTTCGATATTCACTGTAAAAATGAATAAAATCGATATAAATATCGTTCACGTCAAAATGGTGTTAATCTAATCAACACGGCTTTATATATTCAAATATATTCGTGCCCATCCCAAATCGGACATCAAAATTTGATTTTGATCTTTTACTGAATAACATTTTAAAATATTCATTATTTTAAAATAATCGTTATTTTAAAATATTCATTCTTTCTGAACTGGAATCAGTCACAGTCAAGTACCATATAATGTTATTTATATAGATTTCATACACACATGTACACAACAAAAATCAAACACCCAAAGTGCATAAGCATCAAATAAATATAAATATTTAACGCTTATAACAGTCTGTCAACCAATCGATTGACATACAACTAAATATTGAGACTAGTGTATGTCTAATATCATCCCAATATCCATGTGGGGTTTCAATCAATCAAACACAGATTTTATTTGTGCAGTTGGGCGATGTGTAAAATTTATCGTCCCAATCAATATCAGTCAAATGTGTGTACATAAATAAATCATCCGATTTGTTTATTAATATTTATTTTATTCATATACACGATAAAAAATATATTTTTAACTATAAAATATTTTATTCCATTTCACGTCACACAATCAATTTTCACAACACAGTCAATCAAACAAACAAGTCGTCCGTGGTCTGAGGACGACAGGTGTCGGGTGCTGCTAAGCACCGTCTACATCTTAATATATATTTTAACTAGAAAATAAAATAAAAGTGAGAAGTTCTCACATTCGGGTTCCACTGCGCCAAGTTTTATTTCTGAATTTCTGAACCGTATGGATTTGCCCAGAATTCTAATGCAGTCCATTCTACGCTGTTCATATTAAAAATCACATTTTTAATATGATGTTTATATTAAAAATCGCATTTTTATATCGCTACAAATATAAAAATCAAATTTTTATATTCTCCATCATATAAAAATCATATTTTTATCATCTCTATTATATAAAAATCATATTTTTATTATCATAAATATCGTATCTTTCTCTCATGATAATTCAATCACTTTTTTTTATATAAAAATCAAACTTTTTTGTTTATATAAAAATCCAACCTTTTTGTTTATATAAAAATCCAACATTTTTGTTTATATAAAAATCGAACCTTTTTAAAACTAAAAATCAAATCTTTTTAAAACTAAAAATCAAATATTTTTAAAACTGAAAATCAAATCTTTTTAAAACTAAAAATCAAATCTTTTTATGAATTAAAAATCTTAGCTTTTTGTTGTTAAAAATCAGTTCTTTTCGCTTGTAAAAATTTTTTCTTTTCGCTTTTTAAAAGTTTATTCTTTTCAAATCAGTTTTAAAAATCATACCTTTCATGTATTTAAAAATATAACCTTTCTGATATTAAAAATCAAACTTTTATAACATTAAAACTGAGAATAAATTCAACACTTCATACATATTAATCAGTTTTTATTTTAAAGATTATTACACAAAAATCTGAAATAAAATAATTAAATTAAAATAAAAACTTACTGTTAGAAGGGGGTCTGCGCGCTCGTGCTGGGGATGGTCGAAGGGGGCTGCGTCGCGGTGGTGGGGAGTGTCAGGGGGTGGCGTGGTAACGAGGGAGCTGCGGTTCGATTCTCGTTTGCAAAGGGGCGCGAGTGGTTGTCGCGACGAAGGGTGGGACGAGGAGATGGAGGAGGGGAAGGCGACGGAGACGGTGAAGGCGGGGGCGGATGCGGTGGAGGAGGGTGAAGGGAGTGACGGGGTCAAGACAATGGGAGGCCCACCATTTTTTTTATTTTAGGGCTCGATTTTTCTGATTCGAGATAATGAAGGGGGGGTTTAGTGCAAAATATATTTATTTATTTTTATTTTTTTGTTTCAAAAATGTTGACTTTTCATTCGACTACCAAACGAGACCCAACGACTATCGCCCATAGCATAATACCCCCATTCAGAACACAATGGGATTTGTATCGTTAGCCAATTTTATCATTTCGATCACTTTTCATTTAAATTAAAATTTAAGTCATTATATTGAATTTTAAACGTACATTTCAATTTACCGGGGTCACGTACAGACCTTAAAAATTCCAGAAAAATTATTTCTAGGTTCGTATTAGCAATACGGTCCTAACAAAACTAATTTCATCAAATTTGAAGACCGTTTGAAAAATGGCTATTTTCTGGTCGATCCAAATTGACTGAAACTGTCAAAACATGTTTTACTTCGCCACGCTCACATATTGATTCAAAAAATTAAGAATTTTGGAATCTACCAATAATTTGACATCCCGGATCCAACAAAAGTGTTTCATCGAAAACGGAGGTCGTTTGCAAAATGGCTAATTTTATGGGCTATATTTCCATAGCGACTATTCTGAAATTTCAACTGGACATAACTTTTTATTGCCGCTATGAAATTGGATTTTTCGGATTTGTTGGAAAGATATTCTCAAATAGATTATAATATTTTTGATTTTGCTAAAATTCGGTTTATTTTGAATGCTGTACATTCATTTGAAATTTGAAATCGAATTTTCAAACTACCGCGCCATTTCCAAATCCTTTTATACTTAAAATAAATATTTATATTCTAATGTCGATTCAAATAAATATATACGTTCTAATTCTATTCAAAATAGTTTTCTAGTCGTTATTATTTAAAATAATTCATTTTAAATAATCATAATTCATTAAAATTGCCAAAAATAAAAATTTTAAATTGGTTCAGATTTTCCGGGTTGTTACAATCTCCCCCACTTAAAATCTTTTCGTCCTCGAAATGGAACGGAGTTGAAACTTGTTTTACTAACCAACTCAACTTTCAGTTTGGATTTCATTCTTCATCTTTTCAGTTTCTAAGAATTTTCCATTTCTTCAAAAATTTGGCTAACACCCTAAATTTTGGAAAAATTTCGCCATAACCTCCTTTGTACGGGAGCACCGGTAAAATCCCCAAACTTCCACACAGGTCCTCTCATCTCAAAAAGCAAATGAAAAAGCAAAGCGGCTAGCCAATCGGCTCATAAAATCATCCAAACCTAGTAAATTAGTAAACATGTACCTATTTGTCGGGCATACAATTTTATTCCTCTGCTCTAGCCTCCTTGTTATGACCTGTTCACACACACACACACACACATATATATATATATATATATATGTATGTACATGCATGCATTTCCAAACAATTTCCAATTCAGTTCAATATTTGATACAATTTGGTTATATGCATCGTTCTTCCACATAATGATTTTATTAGATAACAAATAATCATACAACACAACCATCAATCAGTTAGTGAACTAACGTTTCAAATTCATAATTTGACATATATACAAAAAATCATGTTTTTGATGCCAATTTACAACAATAACCCTATCTAGTTTTGATTCTCATACTGGTCAATTGGAATCATATAAACATCACACTTTCGAAACTCGAACATAAATATTGATGATGCAGCTGCTGTCATCAGGATTATCCTCGGGCAACTAGAGTGTGATTCTATATCTATCCAGTATATTTGAGGCTTCATATACACATGGATCAAACGTATATTCAAAATCTCCATATGCTCTATTGTCCAAATTCAATTTAAAATAAATATTCAAATACGAATAATTGAATTTAAATTTTCAAAAAAAAATCGTTTTCTTTTTCATTTAAAAAATTACACTCTTCGGACTCATTCTAGGATACTACTGATCCTATCTCTAACGATTCATTCTCATTGGATATTACTAATCCAATCTCTGATGAATGCTTTCATTTGGTTCTAAGGTGCCTTGTTCTCCGAGCTCTGTAAACCAAAGCTCTGATACCACTGTAAGGACCCGAAACTTCCCCGGTCTTGAGAAGAGGAAGAATGGATTGCTTTAAGAACACGACGAATCAAAACACAAACAGAAGAACATTTCATTGCTTATTACAACAATTCCGTCAGAATACAAGAATAGTACAGAGTATGAATGAATAAAATACATTTGATAAATATCAGTGATTTACAAATTACAATGCAACGGAAAATAATACAAAACACAACTGAAAGGAATATACGGATACAGAGCTTTTCGAATATCATTCTAGCTGTAAACCAGGATCCTATGAATATAAATCTGCCAAACCAGAACTGCTAGCTGCCCGTGTAAAAAATAGGGGCACTCAAAGTTTAGGTTAAAACACTAAATTCCAGGTCAGTCATGTGACTGGTGTGAGAACTAAAACAGTTATTTAAAACTTTACTTTAAATGAGATATATCAAGGGATCATGCCGTATAACACGGAACGGGTTTCCTCCCAAGAATACCAGTGCACATAACAAAACAGCGCAATGCTTTTTGAAAAAATGAAGCTATTATAAGACCCAGGTCCTATCACACAATGCAACGCAAGTCAGAGGATAGGGTTTTCCCTTATAATAGCCAAACATGCTTGGTACGTTAAAACAAATCATTTGATACTATTATAAGTGCATAGTGTTTAAAATAACTTCAAATATAAATGTATCAATCCTAGATGGCATGGGTACCTTATATCATGTCGCCAATATTAGGCTCTACAATCAAAACCGCAAATGTCGCATATTGGATGTTGGATTTCCATCTGTGAACCAAGGCAAGGGATCGTCCTTACCACTTCGAGACTCTCTTGCCCGAGCCTCAGGAACAGCCGCAACTTCCTCTTGGATCATTAGGGCCAGTCCATACGGAGTGGATTAAAATGCCTGAACACTACGTTTCCCCGCCTTATGGGGCGTAAAATGGTCATATCCCGACCAAACTATCGGCCCCGGAACGACCAATATAACTGAGGCACCTCGCTATCCATCATCCACATAAGTAAAATGTCAAGGCTTGCAAAACGCTGACACCACTCCTAGCTAGAAGGAAACACATGCCCTCCCTGATGTCCTCTCCTGTTTCTGGTTCATACCGGGGTGTGAGGCTCGCGAATTAATGCTACACAAGGCTATGCTATATTAAAGTCGTGCTTTGATCATCAACCACAAGACTTTGTGTAACACCCCGTAATTTCTATTAACATTATAATAATGAATCCTAGAATATTTAATTTAAAATGTGAGAACTAAGGGAAATAGGTTACGCCATTGTGTACGTCTCAGAATTCTGGTTGAGATAGAGTCCGAGTTTGCATAATTGGACTTTGTATGAAGAAGTTATGGCTGTCAGGAGTTTCCAGAAAACTCAAATAAGTTCAAACAGCTCAAAAAAAGAATTCAAATTCAAACAGAAGTCAGAAGCGGGTTGAGCGGGAAAATTTCCGCCCAGGCAGGTCAACCAGGGGGTCGACCCTAGTGTCGACCTCCCCCCAGAGGTCGACCTAGGGGTCAACCTTCGGGTCGACCTGGCCCTCGGCCAGATCTGAATTTTGAACGACTGATGACTTGCTGCTGAGTCACTAGGGTTTATGGATGGTCCTAATCTGGTTTGAGTGGCTGTGATTAACCCTAGGTTCATCTGATGGCTATAGTTAAACTGAAATTCTATATAAACAACTCAATGCCCAACCTAAAAACACACAGAAAAATAATCCTAGAACTGAAATGTCGTCAGTAGAGAGCTTGGAGTAGCCGTCACCGTTTTCAATTCAAAGACGAGTTAAAAGCTTACATCTAGAATCAAATTAAAACGAGTCTAATTCAATGATCTTCATCAAAAGGTGCACATCTCCAATTTCAGAATTCAGATTTTAGAACACAAGAATTCCTTTTAGTTTGTAAGTTGGTTATTACGTAGATTTAAACATTCTTTTGATTGAATAATGACACGTTGTAATTGGGATATAGAATGATGCTTATGTATAAGATTTGATTCTCGTTTATCTTAAAGTATCATTGTAATTAATCATGTCTATATGCTTATGGCGATGAACATGTTGTATATTTCATGTCTATATGCTTGTGGCGATGAACAAGTTGTATATTAATCATGTCTATATGCTGTGGTGATGAACATATTGTATGTTATTAAAATCTATTATGATTTGGGTAATGGATTTATTTTGCCAATTAAATGGTAAAACATGTCTTGCTATAAATCGATGGTTATTTGCAAGTTTGTGATCCAAAACACATGCTTGTATGTTAGATCGACACTCATGTATATTCATGTTAGGTTGAATCTAATTATGTTGTAAAAGTGGAATTATAGTCCTCTTATGTTTTTAACATCAAGCTAAATTGTGAATAAAAATGATTATAATAGCTTTCTTATGTTTTGACATACATGAGATTATATGCTAAGTTTTGAGATGAAACTATGATTATATGTTAAACTTCCATGCTAGACCTTTGTCAAGTTTACATGACCATTAAACCCAACTTAGTCACAAGTTCACCTTTACCCATTTAATTAAAGTTAATGATACCTCTATGCCAAGCTACACATGACAAGTTGAAATGTATGTTATTTTATGTTTATTTTATGTCTCTTGTTTATTACCCCTTTTCTTGTTTATGTGTTGGGCTAACTTACTAGGCCAACATTTTATATGATTCATGCATACGTTCCACGGGGGTAGTGATGGGAAATATGGAAATTCATGGCATAGATTTGTTCATTAAATGGTATATTTGATATACCATTTATGTGGAACATAATCAAAGGATAATTATGGCGTGATTAAATTAAATTTAATCCACATAAAGAAATTTGAAATATATAGAAAAATATGAATTTAGAAAAGACGAATATGCCTAACCCAAGGTTAGACTGAGTTGTGGTGTAAATCTTCCTGGAACCGACCGGCATATCCAGTGACCACAACAAGACCGGTCTAATGTGGGTGGTTAGTGCATCATGCCCAAAAAGAACCCGAGGTTAGACTGAGTTGTGGTATAAACCTACCCGGAACCGACCGGCACATCCAGTGACCACAACAAGACCTGTCTAATGTGAATGGTTGGTGCTTTAATAAATTAAAGCTAAGTCAAGATTGGTAGGGTTAAGTCAATTAGGGAAACACTTAACCGATTCAACATGTTAACTAAAACGAATGCGTGGGGTTAGGTAAACTTGGACACTTAACCAAATAAACATGTTGATTAGAAAACCCTAGTAACAGGGACCCATTTCAGCAGTAACCCACGTAGATGTATCATGGTACCCTGAAACTAGGCAGGGTGGGGTACGATTACTGGGCTGAATTATAAGCGGTCAAAACATCGGCGATTTGTGGGCCAGTGTAGTTTCCGATGGAGTAAGAGCGTGCATGTACTCCGGAGTGGAAAAATCGGGCACCAGGCCTCAGTAATGTACACTGTGCATCTTGAATCGTGTGGGGTTGCCACCAGTGGGACTGATACACCCCATGGTGGGACCAACACAGGTAGCTACAGTCAAGCGGGGCTGAATGACACAGGACATGAATGCATGCGAGTAGGAGGCGATCATAAGAGGATCGTTTGTTATAAGCACGTGGGGCTGGTTGAACCAATGGTTAAGTAGGTGCAGAGACTATAGTAATGGGTGCGGTCACATGTTCCTCTTATCTTATATTAGGGTATTGTCCTATGTGTAGTTATCACTGTCATGATCCCTTTCCTTGTTTAAATACTAGTAATCACTGAACTTACCAGACTTATTGTCTGACCCGTTTTCTTTCATCTTCTTTTCTTCCATTCCCCCCCTAAGTCCACAGGGAGGGAATACTCCAGCTTAATCAGACTCTTTGCCAGCTTCAAGAAAGTAGATGTATGATTGGGACTCTCTTTCATTGGCTATGGCTTTTGGATACGACATTTGGGGATTTATGCAGTTTTATTTATGTTTTATGCTTCTTTATTCAATAATCAAGACAGAAATTATGGTGTAATGTTTTGGATGTTTTTTTGAGTCAATTTGATGTAGTGCTTTTGTATTGAACCACGTATTCAATAAATGATTTGAATTCCGCTGCTTATACTTATCTGTCTTGTAAAATTTTCTGTGTCTTGTACCTATAACCCTCCACCAAACTTAAGGCATTCCCCTTGTGAGTGACCTTAACGAAGGTGGGGTGTTTCACTTGGTATCAGAGCAAAGGTTTACCAGATCAGATAAGAATTTTTGAAAAAACTATTTTCAAAAGAAATTTAAAAGAAGCATTTTACAAGAAAGTATGTTGTTTTAAATTTAAAAAGGCGTAATCCCCCAAAGCCATATGCCCCATCATTCTATCCTTTGTTTTGAATCATTTCTTTTTCGTTTCAGCATGTCTGGGAATCTTAACCTTCCAGAGGGTGTGCCGATACCTGGTTGGTTCAGGAGGTACTTAGAGGCTGGGGCCAACGACGCAGGCCCAGCAGATATTCCTCCTCCTCCTCCTCCAACTGCAGCAGCTCCTCCTCCTCCTTGTGCAAATGCTTTCTCAAAGATTTGTAGGGACTTTATGGCCATGGGTGGAAAGGATTTCAAGAAAACTGAATCATTCGTAGAAGCTAGGAACTAGCTCAAAGAAACTGAGGATCTGTTCGTTATCTTCGAGGTGGACGATAGGCAAAAGATACAATTAGCGATATGGTTGCTCAAAGACGAAGCTTCCTATTGGTGTGAAGTCACTAACGCTGAAAGACCAGTTGACACGTGGATGGATTTCAGGATAAGGTTTGAGCTGAAATTCCTCTAACTAGCTGAGCGAATGTCGACAGTTGGAAAAGTTCTTATCTCTTAAGCAAGGAAGTATGGCGGTCAAGGAGTATGTCAATCAATTCAATTAGCTGGCCCGATTCGGATTGGACTTAGTGAATACTCCTCATAAGAAGGCTCTCCGTTTTGGCAAAGGATTGAATGAGCCACTTCACAGCTTCGCTATGACTCATATACCTATGGGGGCTACTTACGAGAGGTTAGTGGACATGGCACTCTTACTTGAGGAAGACAAGGGCAAGAATAAGGCAAAAGCGGAAGTGCCTCAAGATAAGAAGGGGGAAGGGTCGCAGAATAAGAAGGCTGATTTAAAGAAAGGCGGGAAGAACAACAAACCCCGTGAAAAGAGAAAGTGTAATTTCTGTGGCATTCCCGAGCATCTGATCAAAGACTGCAAGAAGAAGAAAAGAAAGATGGGTGGCTGTTTCCACTGTGGTGAGACAGGACACATGGCAAGGGCTTGCCCAAAGAAGTAAGGGTAGGGAGCTGGACCTTCTTCTGGAGGACAAGTTCACGCTCTCACGGCACCTTCGCAGGAACGAGGTAGAAATATTTCTGTCGAAAGTTTAGTCTATCTTTTCGATCATCCTGTTCGTACACTATTTGATTCCTGCGCATCGCACTCTTTTATATCCACTGCTTTAGTGGAATCTCTGCACCTAGACACCAGCATAGTAGAGGATCCCTTGGTTGTTTCAAATCCAATTGGGGGCTCAGCTTAGTTGTCAATGGTTTGTTTGGATTTGAAATTATCTATTCTAAGTGCTGAGTTTAGATGTAATTCCTTTGTTTTGGGCTTCACGGGCTACGGGTTGATTCTAGGCATGGACTGGCTATCCAGTAATGGTGTCGTCCTTGATTGTGAAAAGAGAGTGGTTAAACTCATGACTCGACTCAGTAACACTCTTGAAATTTCATGTAATCCCATGAACTCTGTTATGCTTAGTTATCTAGAATCTCTTGATGCGTCTGTTGAGAACTTGTAGTCTGTAAGGGTAGTCCGTGAATACTCGGATGTGTTTGAAGAAGTAAAGGGCTTACCTCCGAAGCGGGAGATAGACTTCCGCATATACCTCGTTGATAATGCAAAGCCCGTTGTTTACCCGTTAGGCACATGGCCCCAAGGGAAAGAAAGGAGCTCAGCAAGCAAATCAACGAGCTGCTTGAGAAGAGGTTTATACGCGGAGTATTTCTAAATGGGGTGCTCCAGTAGTGTTCGCCACTAAAGCGGACGGTTCGCGTCGGCTGTGCGTTGATTATAGGGAGCTAAACAAGCTGACCAAAAGGAATAGACACCCACTCCCAAGAATAGATGATTGTTCGATCAGCTTGTAGGTGCATCAGTTTTCTCCCAATTAGATTTAGCTACCGGATTTCATCAGCTAAGGGTGGCTGAAGACAGCATTGATAAGACCGCGTTCAGAACTCCCGTTGGTTTCTTCGAGTGGCTAGTCATGCCCTTCGGCTTGACAAATGCACCCACTTACTTCATTGATTTAATGAGCAGGGTGTTCCGAGAGTTCCTCAACAAGTTTGTGGTGGTCTTCATAGATGATATTTTGATCTTCTCAAAGAATGAGGAAGAGCATGCTTAACATCTAAAGGAAGTCATGGATACTCTCCGTGCACATCATTTGAAGGCGAAATTCTCCAAATGCCATTTCTGGAGAGAAGAAGTTAGGTTCCTTGGACATGTGGTGTCCAAAGAGGGGATAGCTGTGGACCCCGCGAAAGTGGTTGCTGTGCAAGATTGGAAGGTTCCTCGAAACGCAACCGAAGTCCGAAGCTTTCTCGGGGTAGCAGGCTTTTATCGAAAGTTTATCAAAGATTTTGCAAAAATCTCAGCTCCACTAAAAAGATTGACAAAGAAGAACCTTGCTTTCAATTGGGATTTCGATTGCGATATTGCTTTCCAACGTTTGGAAAGGGCTCTAACAACAGCCCTAGTTCTGACATTGCCTGATGGAAGCAAGTTGTTTACAGTATACACAGATGCATGCGGAACGGGACTAAGCGTTGTTCTGATGCAAGAAGGGAAGGTAGTGGCTTATGGTGGAAGACAGTTGAAAGTACATGTGAAAAACTACACAACCCACGACCTAGAGTTGGCAACTATCGTTTTTGCGCTTAAATCTTGGTGCCATTATCTCCTAGGTGAGAAATTTGAACTGTATACTGACCATAAATCATTGAAATACTTATTCTCGCAGAAAGATCTCAACTTGAGGCAGCAAAGATGGATGGAGTTTCTTGCCTCGTATGATTTTTAGATTTCCTACACTCCTAGCAAGGGCAATGCAGTAGCAGACGCCTTGAGCAGAAAGAAACTGACCTTAAGCCCTCTCTTTGCGGAAAGGCAAAGCTTGGAGTTCATAGCAAGCTTTAACTTCAGACCCTCCACTGACTTTGAACCTGGCTTGCTAGCAACGTTAGAAGTGTGACCAACTCTATTAGACTCAATATGAGCTACGCAAAGAGAAGACCCTCAGCTAGCCGACGCGATTGACAAGTTAATTAGGGGTGAGACTTCCAGTCACCTCAATAGATACTCCATTGATGCCAAGGGTTGGTTGAGACGAGATGGAAGACTATGTGTCCCACAAGCAAGAGGCTTGGTAAAGGCGGTTCTAGAAGAGGCACACCATTCCAAACTGACCATACACCCAGGCGGAGACAAAATGTATAAAGACATCAAAGATTTTTCTTTTGGAATGGCATGAAGCAAGACGTAGCTAAATTTGTTTCTAAGTGTTTAATATGCCAATATGTCAAGGCGGAGCAGAAGAAGCCTGGTGATCTGCTCCATCCTCTAGAGGTCTCACAGTGGAAATGAGATGGTATCTCGATGAACTTTATAGATGGGTTGCCTAGGTAAAGAAGGGGCAATACCATCATTTGGGTAATAGTGGACAGGCTCACAAAAAGCACCCACTTTATACCCGTCAAGAGTAGAAGGACTGCCTCATCTCTTGCATCCATATATCTCAAAGAGATAGTTCGACTCCATGGGATACCCACCAACATAGTGAGTGATCGAGACCCTATCTTCACGAGCGAATTTTGGAAGAGTTTACAAGAGGCTGTGGGCACACAGTTATGTTTAAGCACGGCCTATCACCCTCTAACCGATGGCTAGACGGAAAGAGTCAACAGAGTATTAGAAGACCTCTTTAGACTATGCATCCTTGACTTTGGTGGTACATGGGAGGATCATCTACCTTTGGTGGAATTTGCTTACAACAATAGCTACCAGGCTACCATAGGCATGGCGCCTTTCGAAGCTCTATATGGAAGAACGTTCAGGTCACCAACTTGCTGGTGGGAGTCCACAGACAAGCTCATACTTGGGCCAGACATGATCAGAGAAACTTAAGAGAAAGTAGACTTAATACGAAGAAGAATGAATACTACCCAAGATAGGAAGAAGTCCTACGCAGACAAAAGAAGAACTGACCTTGAGTTAGAAGTTGAGGACAAGGTGTTCCTTAAAGTATCTCCTTTGAGGAACGTCGTTCGCTTTGGGTCCGCAGGAAAGTTAGCACCAAGATTTGTAGGGCAGTTCCCTATCATCGAGAAGATTGGAAAGATGGCTTATAGGGTACAGCTCCCCGAAAGGTTGGCTGGGGTTCATAATGTCTTTCATGTCTCTCACCTGCGGAAATGCTTACACGAATCTGCGGAAGTGGTAGAACCAATTATGCTAGAAGAAGTTGAAGTTGAATGAGAAGCAACTGTGAGGAGAGTTGCAACCCGTATCTTGGGAACAGTGGTCAAAAAGCTACACAACCGTGAAGTTAAGCTCGTCAAAGTTCAATGGAGCGACAACGAGGAAGACGCGACTTGGGAAACTGAGGACAGAATATGTGTTGGATCTAGAATAACCCTAGAGGGGGGGTGAATAGGGTTTTTCACAGTTTTTAAACTGAATTGAAAAACAGACAGGATATTAAAATAATAAACAGATCACAGAATATAGCAGAAACAGAAATGCAGAAAATAAATCACACACAGATATACCCAGCTTCAGCAAAAACCTTGCCTACTGCTGCATTCCTAAGGTTTCTACTAGATGATAGAACAGATCCCGCATACAAGACCTTGTACACTCGCGACTCTCGCTCCTATTCTAACTCTACGCTCAAAACCCTAGACTGATCGATATCCCCTTGATCAGATTTTCCCGAATTACAAACCCTGTAGCTCGTATCCCTAGTTTTTACAGATTCTAGTAAACTGCTAGTTAAGTCCCTAACTAGATCACCTAGTTTTTACAGACAAAAACTAGAAACTGTTCAGATGAATTACAACCAGAATTGAAAATACAAAAAAAAATAAACAAGAGAAACCCTAAAATAAAATAGAACTAATCTCCCCTCTTTAATAAGCTTGGCTTAGCCAAGTGAAAAACAAAGGGCCGGCCCCTTTTGTTATTTGTTTTCTCCGATCACTTTTGCTACAAAAATGGCGGCCGAACTTCAGAAGGGGAATTAGGGTTTTCCTTGCAATCTCCAAATCGAATCACGATCACTTCTAATTGATGCTTTGGGTAGACTCTGGAACATGAACTCTCTGGTTCGCTCGTCGATTGATTTGGCTCAGACTTCTGATCGAAAATTATGTGAGTAATTTCTGAATTGATTTGTGCTCTTCGAATTCTTGGTTTTGTGTTTTTTTCGATGGGAATTGCCTGTGATGAATTCGGTGTAATATAGGATACAGAAAATCCTATAATTAAAACTCTGATTTCGTTCATGTGGCTTGTGTGATTTGCGTGGCTGATTTTAGTTCCTTTCCTCTTTTGGTTTGCCTTGATTAAATTGAAAAACTTCGGCTTTGATTGAGATGATCCTGGCCTTGAATGAATGAGACAGATTCCTCTTTCCTTGTTTGGATTTCCTGATTGATTTATTTTCCAACAAAAATAGGAAAGAATTAATTCGCATTTCTGGTCTTTGACAATTGTATTTCTGGAAATTAAGTAATGTCTGGTTTTGCTCCTTTGAATGAATTTGTGGAAACTTTATAAACCTTGCCAAAAACATCTTTGTTGCTAAGATCTTGTATGCTCTGATATATTGCTTTATATGCTCTGAAATATTTCCAAATATTGTGAAATCTGGAAATACACAACTTACATTTAAACTGTTGCCAAACATGTCTTGAGCAATTTCTTGTTATCGAATTGGCTGCTAATTTTTCTCCTTGCCAAAAATGCTTTTCAGTAATTGATTTAACTCTTGCCAAATATTGTGATGCTGATTCCTGCAATTAATCAAATGTTCTGATTTCACTATTAAACAGTTGCCGCAATTGCTTTGTCATATATACAGTTATTTCTGAAACAAATGTTGACTATATACACTGGTTTGTGGTACTGCACCACTCGACCACATTGGTTTCACACTTGATCTTGTCTTAAATTCAAACTTCCCAGTAAAACAGAATGCTTTAAACCAATGAAACCTTTGATGATGCTTGACGACAAATATTTCAACAGTATACACTTGTCAACCTGATTTTGATTCTTGCCTTTTATGCCATGGTCCAAAAACTGTGCATGTTTATCACTGTACCATGTCATGTGAAAACTTGGTACTTTGTTCTGTTTCATTTCTGAGTAGATCATATGTGCACCATGCTTCGACCCTTGTGCTTGACCACATGCTTATACATCATCATGGCTTGTGACTGAGTATTCATTTCCCTTGTACAAATGCACATTCATTTTCTATATTCATGTTGAACACCTTGTTCCACACTTGTTTTCCTGCATCGTCATGCTGAAATGAATTTATGCTTCACCTTAGAGATGTATATATCCTGTGTGCACCACCTATGCTTGAATCTTCTCCATGAATACATATTGTTGTGACTCACTTGACCACGACACTTCCACCTGTATATCTCATGCACTTATTTTGACTTGAACTTCAACATACACTGAAATGCTTCATCATGCCATGCTCCTTGTACTTGCTCCACCAGCTTTCTTGAATCTGACTTGTGCACCTCCATGTTTACTCATAAGCTGGTTGACTATGCTTGACATAATATTTGAAACTGCACTTGTACACTTGAGAAATGCTGAACCAGTTTTGTCCATCTGTTTGTGTGTTGTGTATACTGCTTGCATGTGCTACTCCATATGATCATGTAGCTGCATATTTGCATCACTGTATTCATTTGTGTTTGACTGGATTATGTGTAGTTGTAGCTTCATGCTGATCACCATGTACAGTTGACACTCCACTTCACTGCTTTGACCTTGTTGACTTATGTTTGTGAAGAAACATCATGCTGCTATGTGACTTTATATTTGCACTTACACTGCTTCACTAATTATTGCTGAACCAATTTTATTGTGCTCGGCCCTTCCTTGCTTGTATATGCTCCATCACCACGCAGTCATGTCCCTTGGTGGTTGCTCGACCACTTTGCTACACACACATGTATTTGACCATATTTGACTCCATACATATGCTATGGCATTCTCGACCATGCTGACTTTGTTTTGCTTGACAATATGAAGTTGCCACATCACCTTGCATGTTTTAATCATTGTTGTACTCACATATTTTGCTGTTTTGACTTCATGTTGTATTGATTTTGGCTTGATCCATGCTTGGTAATTTTGAGAAGTCTGAACTGTTTTGGTCCAAAAAATGCTCCACTATTTTTTGTGTCTGCTTTTGACTTTGAGATGTATTGACTTTGTTTTGTCCTCGGCCATGTTTATTGTGCACTGGGTCGAGATGGTCCCCGTGGCTCCTCCTCAGCTGCACACTTATTGGTGAGGCAGTACACATATGTATATTTTATACATGTGTGTATATGCAGCCATCAGACAAATTTTTTTGTCCCTGCACTTTATATACATACTGTCTACCTTGTGGTATTTACAGTGTATCACTGTGAATATCACAAGCTGTCTAGACACAGATTGATGGTTTTACAAATCAGATCAAGTCAGAAAAATGATGAGAAATACACCGAAATCTGAGGCAAATAAAATTTTTAAAATAAAATTTATATTTGCATATGTTCAGTTTAAATTCTATTGCAGTGTACTGTGTGTGTGCTTCATTGTGACAGGTAAGCAGATGATGACTGGACTGACAGAGAGCTGTGAAGACAGAAGACAGAAAAGTGTCAGTGAATAAGTGTATGTATAAATATGAAATTACTGAGTGACTGAGAATGTATGTAAAAAAAAATGAGTGTTGAGTTATTCTGTAATGAGGAGCTGATATGTATATGAAATTGAAATGTGTTCAAATAGTGGAGTTTTAAATAGTTGTACTGTTTGATTATTGAAATAGAATATTATATTATATTCAAATAGAATACAATTTGAATATTCAATTCTAGTGCAGTCGTATTCCATTTAAATATAAATATTATATCTCTGTCTGTGATGTATATTAACAGTACGATTTCAAACACATTTATAATATATATTTATTTGGTTGTTATCATCAAACAAAAATCTTATAATAGTGTATACGACTACGTCATATACAACAATCTCCCCCTTTTGATGATGACAAACAAATAAAAGATTTTGATCGTAATAAATGTGTTTGACAGTGAATATTGAACTCCCCCTATTTATTTGCTCCTCCTACAACAGATAACTCCCCCTATAACTGTGCATGAGTGAAATATATGAATAATAATGAATTTTCAAAATTAAAAATATTTATCAAATATTCACTCATAAATCAAAATCTCAACCCATTCTCCCCCTTTTGTTATCATCAAAAGGATACAGAATTTAAAATACAAATGAAACATGACCAAAAAATATAATTTCAGCATGAGAGGAAGAACGATCATCATAAATTTCAATCAGTCAAACAAAAATCATAATATTCTAAGAACATGTGGCATATTTCACATTGTAGAGAATGACAAATATACAATGAATTTTATATAAAATGGAGAGTCTTAAAAAAAAATTATTTTCAATTATTTTCAAAGGATTTTAAAAAAAATCACAAAAGCAGTGATGGATTTGGACTATAATTAATAATTCAATTTAAGTGACAAGATCGAATAATCTCAAATCCCAATATCTATCAATCAATAAATCATAAGACGTCATAATATTTCAACACATTTCACAGATAGAAGATGGATTGATAGGCTGGTTTTTATAAACACCAAGGAGAATTTCATATAAATCTTTATTTTATCCAAATTATTTTCTTTTCTTTTTCTTTTTAATTTAAGAGCACACTGACCACGCATAACCAGATCTTGGATTTTTAAATGAGATCAGTTGCAGCTTAAATATAAGTAATCTCGTAACCATGCATAACTAGAGCTTGGATTTTTAAATGAGGTTAGAGAAATACTTATAATATTATTCTCTTTTTCTGTTTCAAAAAGAAAAACTCCTCGATATATAAAATCAATATGGATGATAGAAAAAGTGGTAGGTACAGAAATGGACTGTGAAATAAATTTCTAAATTAATTATATTATGAAATATGCTCAACTGTACTGGGATTATTGAAAATTTTCAACTATCACTAATTCTGAATAATAGTAATAACATAGCCACAATTCCATCATAAATATTTTTACTGTTTATTCAAGATAATCCCTTTTTTTTTTTTAAATATCAAACTCTCCACATTAATATAGAACTATCATGGATGGCAGAAAGATGATAGATAAAGTAGATGATCGTGAAATAATTGCCAGTTCAAAGATATTATAATAAATATTCAACCATCATAAAATCTAAATAAAATCTCCTCTTGTTGTGAAATATATTGTAGTCATAATTCATCACAATTTCAAATTCTGATATATTTTGATGAATTATAAATACAGAACAATATGGATATTGATTTCAATTTGTGAATGAATAAAAAATAAATAGTTTTTTTTTTTAAAAATTGAAAATCAATTACGAGAGGAATATGAAGAGCTATACAAAGCACAAGAGGAAAAAGAAAAATATATACATGATGAGAAAAAAAAAATCCAGCACTTCCTAATCTGATACCACTTGGTGTCTCTATTTACGAGGAATTTTAACATGATACTTAACAAGAATGTCATAGACAAAAGAATTATAAATACAAAGCCCAATCAGACAAGATAACAGATTATGCACATGTATCAGAGCAGCGGTCAGATTAAAGCAGGCAGTTATTTGGAAACGGTATCAGAGCAGCACAAAACACAAAATCACGTCAGACTTGTCAGCGGATGGTCACATAAGATCGTTCATGATCCAAGATTAGAAATACCGTTTATTTGAAATCATTTGAGGAATATGAAAAAATCTAGATTCAATGAATCGATCACACCAAATTATTGTATTCATATTCAGGATATGTGTGTGATTCAATAAATCAATAATTTCAAATGATTTTAAACAAACAATTATTCAAATCAAATCATCATGAAATAACATCGACTTTCAAAAACCATTTTTCAAAAGAAGGTTTCAAGATATTTCTGACAAGTATAAGAACAATTTCAGATCATTTACATCAGACTTGAGAAATATTCATGATCAAAAAAAATAAAATAATTTATTTGAAATCACTTGAATCTATGTCAAGTTTTAGATATAATGAATTATTCACACAAAATTGATAATTTCAAATTTAGGGGGTGTGTGAACTTCAGAATATCAAAAATTTCAGATGATTTCAAATACACAATTTTCAACCATACTGATCATGAATACAAAATGAATTTCCAGATGTATCACTGATTTAAGCCATTCAAAATTTCCAAGCCAATCTGAAAAGTAATGAAATTACCACAACTGATAAATGGCAGTGTGCTGTAATGAGTATATTATTTCAAGCTTTTCTAAAATGAATTAGAAGAAACTCAAAACAGCAAATTTGTATGAAATTTCAATTGTTTTTCAGATCTTCAAAAAATTTAGAATTCAAATTAACAGTGTTCAAGATATGACAAGAATACATCAACACTGTTATGAATTCAAAAAAACAGAAAATAACCTTCACAGCAATTGCAGATATTTACAAAGTTAAAAATTCAAGATCTGGAAAGATTATAACATCAGAGTTATATTCAAACAAAGCAAATTTTCAGAAAGTCATGATTACTGCAAATGGAAGTTAATGAAGCCTAAGAAGAAATAAAATTACAGCAGTGACAAATCAAAGAAAATAGACAGAAGAGATAGAAGGAGGAAAATAAAAAAAATTAAAACAAAGGATATACAAAAGAATGAGTATAGAGATATACCTGAAATCCATGTAAGCAAATGAATCTCTAACTCAACAAATCTTGGCCAAGGAACTGTAAAGAATGCAGAAATATAGAACAGCTTGAAATCAATCTCTTTTCAGCATAGCAGTTCCTCAACCTTCACTGGTACCTAGCAGTTAAGTGGATCAAGTGGTCTAACAAAATTTGTAAAACCACTCTGAATTTTTTTTACCACTTTTGGTACCCAAACCTGTTTGTATAACATCCCATTCAAATCTATCTTTGTGCCTTTAGGAACCCAAACTTGTTTAGTTTTTCCAAAAATCATTTTATTTCCTTTTGGGGTCCACATCTGTTCAACTGGATTGTTATCAAACCAATTCTTGTCTCGTTTGTGATTTAAAAACCTTTTGGAATTGTCAAAATTCAAATTTTTAGAAAGACCCTTTTTAAAGCAATTTAAAGGATTTTTAAAATCACAAGAATTCAATTTTTCAAAAACACTTGTTTTTCCAAAACCAAGACCTTGTTTATGACCAACCGAAAATTGGTTTTGTAACAGCATATTCAACGATTTTTCTCCATTCGAAAATTTATCCAAAGTTGATTCTAATCGTTGAATTTTGGATTTAAGATCAGAGTTTTCTTTTATCAGATTTGAACAGCGATTAATGTTGATCTTTCTCCTTTCAGTATCATTTTGTTTCAAAGACAAATTTTCGTTTTCAAGAAGTTTGATTTTGGTCTTGGACTCAAAGATTTCAGATTCAAATTTAACTTGTTTTTCAAATTCAAGTTTCTTGAAATTCTCAATCTCTTTTTCAAGCTCGTTTAAAATTAAATCACTTTTCAACAAGCTTTCTTTCTCAGCAATTTCATGTTTGGAACTTTTGATGGCCTTAAAATTATTAAATTCTTTTTGCAAAGAATTGTTTGAATCTTTTAGCTCAACCTCGTTATCTTTTAAAATCAGAATTTCCTCTTTAAGCCTTTGAATATTTTTATTGAGATGAACGAGGTCAGTTTTCAAATTCAAACAACTTTCACAGTCAGAATTTTCTAATTTCATGACATTTGTAGATTCTGATTCCAAACAGTTAATTTTGCTATTTAACTCGTGATTTTTAGATTTCAAGTATTTGTTTTTACGATGGAGTTTATCAACGATTTTTGTTAAATCAGTACACATATAAACCAACTCTTCATATGAGAAGCTTTCAGTCTCATTGTCTGTTGAGTCTCCATCGTCTGATCTACTTGAATTTCCATTTGTTTCTTCTCCTGAGCATAGATCTGAATCTGAGTTGACAACTTTGGGTTTTGAGCTGCTGTTGTCGATCTTTCCATACTTTCTATTGAGAAAATTCCATATTTCCTGCGCAGTCAAGCAATGAGAAATGAGGTTATATTGGACATCATCAATATAAGAATACAAAGTGTGAATAGCACGAGAATTAAATCCAATATCGTTCCTATTGACCATATCATAACCATTAATAACAGTATCCCAACATTTAATATCAATAGATTTTAAATATAATTCCATTTCTAATTTCCAATTTGAAAAATCTGTACCATCGAAAATAAATGGAGTACGACTAGACTGATTCTCAGAAGACTGACAACTAGAATTCACCATTTCTCTAGAGTTAAAAAATACCGGCTCTGATACCACTTGTTGGATCTAGAATAACCCTAGAGGGGGGGGTGAATAGGGTTTTTCACAGTTTTTAAACTGAATTGAAAAACTGACAGGATATTAAAATAATAAACAGATCACAGAATATAGCAGAAACAGAAATGCAGAAAATAAATCACACACAGATATACCCAGCTTCGGCAAAAACCTTGCCTACTGCTGCATTCCGAAGGTTTCTACTAGATGATAGAACAGATCCCGCATACAAGACCTTGTACACTCGCGACTCTCACTCCTATTCTAACTCTACGCTCAAAACCCTAGACTGATCGATATCCCCTCGATCAGATTTTCCCGAATTACAAAACCTGTAGCTCGTATCCCTAGTTTTTACAGATTCTAGTAAACTACTAGTTAAGTCCCTAACTAGATCACCTAGTTTTTACAGACAAAAACTAGAAACTGTTCAGATGAATTACAACCAGAATTGAAAATACAAAAAAAATAAACAAGAGAAACCCTAAAATAAAATAGAACTAATCTCCCCTCTTTAATAAGCTTGGCTTAGCCAAGTGAAAAACAAAGGGCCGGCCCCTTTTGTTATTTGTTTTCTCCGATCACTTTTGCTACAAAAATGGCGGACGAACTTCAGAAGGGGAATTAGGGTTTTCCTTGCAATCTCCAAATCGAATCACGATCACTTCTAATTGATGCTTTGGGTAGACTCTGGAACATGAATTCTCTGGTTCGCTCGTCGATTGATTTGGCTCAGACTTCTGATCGAAAATTATGTGAGTAATTTCTGAATTGATTTGTGCTCTTCGAATTCTTGGTTTTGTGTTTTTTTCGATGGGAATTGCCTGTGATGAATTCGGTGTAATATAGGATACAGAAAATCCTATAATTAAAACTCTGATTTCGTTCATGTGGCTTGTCTGATTTGCGTGGCTGATTTTAGTTCCTTTCCTCTTTTGGTTTGCCTTGATTAAATTGAAAAACTTCGGCTTTGATTGAGATGATCCTGGCCTTGAATGAATGAGACAGATTCCTCTTTCCTTGTTTGGATTTCCTGATTGATTTATTTTC
Organism: Allium sativum; assembly: GCA_030737875.1. Classification (NCBI taxonomy): domain Eukaryota; kingdom Viridiplantae; phylum Streptophyta; class Magnoliopsida; order Asparagales; family Amaryllidaceae; genus Allium; species Allium sativum. The sequence goes on along the minus strand of CM060919.1, from coordinate 788,791,857 downwards.
CAACAAAAACAGGAAAGAATTAATTCGCATTTCTGGTCTTTGACAATTGTATTTCTGGAAATTAAGTAATGTCTGGTTTTGCTCCTTTGAATGAATTTGTGGAAACTTTATAAACCTTGCCAAAAACATCTTTGTTGCTAAGATCTTGTATGCTCTGATATATTGCTTTATATGCTCTGAAATATTTCCAAATATTGTGAAATCTGGAAATACACAACTTACATTTAAACTGTTGCCAAACATGTCTTGAGCAATTTCTTGTTATCGAATTGGCTGCTAATTTTTCTCCTTGCCAAAAATGCTTTTCAGTAATTGATTTAACTCTTGCCAAATATTGTGATGCTGATTCCTGCAATTAATCAAATGTTCTGATTTCACTATTAAACAGTTGCCGCAATTGCTTTGTCATATATACAGTTATTTCTGAAACAAATGTTGACTATATACACTGGTTTGTGGTACTGCACCACTCGACCACATTGGTTTCACACTTGATCTTGTCTTAAATTCAAACTTCCCAGTAAAACAGAATGCTTTAAACCAATGAAACCTTTGATGATGCTTGACGACAAATATTTCAACAGTATACACTTGTCAACCTGATTTTGATTCTTGCCTTTTATGCCATGGTCCAAAAACTGTGCATGTTTATCACTGTACCATGTCATGTGAAAACTTGGTACTTTGTTCTGTTTCATTTCTGAGTAGATCATATGTGCACCATGCTTCGACCCTTGTGCTTGACCACATTCTTATACATCATCATGGCTTGTGGCTGAGTATTCATTTCCCTTGTACAAATGCACATTCATTTTCTATATTCATGTTGAACACCTTGTTCCACACTTGTTTGCCTGCATCATCATGCTGAAATGAATTTATGCTTCACCTTAGAGATGTATATATCCTGTGTGCACCACCTATGCTTGAATCTTCTCCATGAATACATATTGTTGTGACTCACTTGACCACGACACTTCCACCTGTATATCTCATGCACTTATTTTGACTTGAACTTCAACATACACTGAAATGCTTCATCATGCCATGCTCCTTGTACTTGCTCCACCAGCTTTCTTGAATCTGACTTGTGCACCTCCATGTTTACTCATAAGCTGGTTGACTATGCTTGACATAATATTTGAAACTGCACTTGTACACTTGAGAAATGCTGAACCAGTTTTGTCCATCTGTTTGTGTGTTGTGTATACTGCTTGCATGTGCTACTCCATATGATCATGTAGCTGCATATTTGCATCACTGTATTCATTTGTGTTTGACTGGATTATGTGTAGTTGTAGGTTCATGCTGATCACCATGTACAGTTGACACTCCACTTCACTGCTTTGACCTTGTTGACTTATGTTTGTGAAGAAACATCATGCTGCTATGTGACTTTATATTTGCACTTACATTGCTTCACTAATTATTGCTGAACCAATTTTATTGTGCTCGGCCCTTCCTTGCTTGTATATGCTCCTTCACCATGCAGTCATGTCCCTTGGTGGTTGCTCGACCACTTTGCTACACACACATGTATTTGACCATATTTGACTCCATACATATGCTATGGCATTCTCGACCATGCTGACTTTGTTTTGCTTGACAATATGAAGTTGCCACATCACCTTGCATGTTTTAATCATTGCTGTACTCACATATTTTGCTGTTTTGACTTCATGTTGTATTGATTTTGGCTTGATCCATGCTTGGTAATTTTGAGAAGTCTGAACTGTTTTGGTCCAAAAAATGCTCCACTATTTTTTGTGTCTGCTTTTGACTTTGAGATGTATTGACTTTGTTTTGTCCTCGGCCATGTTTATTGTGCACTGGGTCGAGATGGTCCCCGTGGCTCCTCCTCAGCTGCACACTTATTGGTGAGGCAGTACACATATGTATATTTTATACATGTGTGTATATGCAGCCATCAGACAAATTTTTCTGTCCCTGCACTTTATATACATACTGTCTACCTTGTGGTATTTACAGTGTATCACTGTGAATATCACAAGCTGTCTAGACACAGATTGATGGTTTTACAAATCAGATCAAGTCAGAAAAATGATGAGAAATACACCGAAATCTGAGGCAAATAAAATTTTTAAAATAAAATTTATATTTGCATATGTTCAGTTTAAATTCTATTGCAGTGTACTGTGTGTGTGCTTCATTGTGACAGGTAAGCAGATGATGACTGGACTGACAGAGAGCTGTGAAGACAGAAGACAGAAAAGTGTCAGTGAATAAGTGTATGTATAAATATGAAATTACTGAGTGACTGAGAATGTATGTAAAAAAAATGAGTGTTGAGTTATTCTGTAATGAGGAGCTGATATGTATATGAAATTGAAATGTGTTCAAATAGTGGAGTTTTAAATAGTTGTACTGTTTGATTATTGAAATAGAATATTATATTATATTCAAATAGAATACAATTTGAATATTCAATTCTAGTGCAGTCGTATTCCATTTAAATATAAATATTATATCTCTGTCTGTGATGTATATCAACAGTACGATTTCAAACACATTTATAATATATATTTATTTGGTTGTTATCATCAAACAAAAATCTTATAATAGTGTATACGACTACGTCATATACAACAATATGCGCAACCTACCCTTTTCTTTTTGAGGGTACGTCTTTAATCTCTTTTTCCTCAAGTTTATGCTCGTATCTATCTTTTTAGGTATATCTCCTCGATCCTATCCTTTATCCTTAGATAGGAACCCATTTGGATGTAAACATGTAATTAAAACATGTTATGATTGATGGCTGCAAGTGGTTGCAAGTGGTTGCTAGTGGTTGCTCGTGGATGCATATACACACACATTAGGTATTAGGTCGGCTCAGTCAGTTTCATATTGCATATGCATATATGTAATTGTATATGGATTGAAACTTGATGTGTTAGCATTTGGACGTTGCATTTGTATGAATAGTTATGCATCATGTAGGAAATTTTGAGTAGGAAAAAATTGCATATATAATGGACGCATGGCACTGACATAATTTGCATTAAGGAGGTCAACTAAATCAGTGGACCGCCTAATTTTGCATTAGATAAGGACATGTACACACACAATGCATGTGATCATGAAGCATTAGAAATCTTTTAAGGATAATGGACGCCTGTGTTTGATGGTTGAGTAGATGGGTGATTGGATGGTAGGATATAAATTCTTCTCAGCTTGAAGATTTCGGGGATGAAATTCTAAAACGAGGGGAGAATGTAACACCCTGTACTTTCTATTAACGTTATAATAACGAATCCTAGAATACTTAATTTAAAATTGAGAATTAAGGGAAACATGTTACGTCATTGTGTTCGTCTCGGAATTCTGGTTGAGATAGAGTCCGAGTTTGCGTAAATTGGACTTCGTATGAAGAAGATATGGCTGTCAGAAGTTTCCAGAAAATTCAAATAAGTTCAAACAGCTCGAAAAACGAATTCAAATTCAAACAGAAGTCAGAAGCGGGCCGGGTGGGAAAATTCCCGCCCAGGCAGGTCAACCAGGGGGTCGACCCTAGTGCCGACCTCCCCCCTAGAGGTCAACCTAGGGGTCGACCCTAGGGTCGACTTAGGGGTCGACCTGGCCCCCGGCCAGATCTGAATTTTGAACGGATGATGACTTGCTGCTGAGTCACTAGGATTTCTGGATTGTCCTGATCTGGTCTGAGTGGCTGTGATTAACCCTAGGTTAATCTGATGGCTATAATTAAACTGAAATTCTATATAAACAACTCAATGCTCAACCTAAAAACACATAGAAAAATAATCCTAGAACTGAAATGCCGTCAGTAGAGAACTTGGAGTAGCCGTCACCATTTTCAATTCAAAGACGAGTTAAAAGCTTACATCTAGAATCAAATTAAAACGAGTCTAATTCAACGATCTTCATCAAAGGCGCGCATCTCCAATTTCAGAATTCAGATTTCAGAACGTAAGAATTCCTTTTAGTTTGTAAGTTGGTTATTACGTAGATTTAAACATTCTTTCGATTGAATCAAGACACGTTGTAATTGGGATATAGAATGATGCTTATGTATAAGATTTGATTCTCGTTTATCTTAAAGTATCGTTGTAATTAATCATGTCTATATGCTTATGGCGATGAACATGTTGTATATTTCATGTCTATATGCTTGTGGCGATGAACATGTTGTATATTAATCATGTCTATATGCTTGTGGTGATGAACATATTGTATGTTATTAAAATCTATTATGATTTGGGTAATGGATTTATTTTGCCAATTAAATGGTAAAACATGTCATGCTATAAATCGATGGTTACTTGCAAGTTTGTGATCTAAAACACATGCTTATATGTTAGATCAACACTCATGTATATTCATGTTAGGTTGAATCTAATTATGTTGTAAAAGTGGAATTATAGTCCTCTTATGTTTTTAACATCATGCTAAATTGTGATTAAAAATGATTATAATATCTTTATTATGTTTTGACATACATGAGATTATATGCTAAGTTGTGGGTTGAAACTATGATTATATGTTAAACTTCCATGCTAGCCCTTTGTCAGGTTTACATGACCATTAGACCCAACTTAGTCACAAGTTCACCTTTACCCATTTAATTAAAGTTAATGATACCTCTATGCCAAGGTACACATGACAAGTTGAAATGTATGTTATTTTATGTTTATTTCATGTCTCTTGTTTATTACCCGTTTTCTTGTTTATGGGTTGGGCTAACTTTCTAGCCCAAAATTTTATGTAATTCATGCGTACGTTCCACGGGGGTAGCGATGGGAAATATGGAAATTCATGGCATAGATTTGTTCATTAAATGGTATATTTGATATACCATTTATGTGGAACATAATCAAGGGATAATTATGGCGTGATTAAATTAAATTTAATCCACATAAAGAAATTTGACATATATAGAAAAATATGAATTTAGAAAAGACGAATAAGCCTAACCCAAGGTTAGACCGAGTTGTGGTGTAAATCTGCCCGGAACTGACCGGCATATCCAGTGACCACAACAAGACCTGCCTAATGTGGGTGGTTAGTGCATCAAGCACAAAAAGAACCCGAGGTTAGACTGAGTTGTGGTGTAAACCTGCCCGGAACCGACCCGCACATCTAGTGACCACAACAAGACCTATCTAATGTGAGTGGTTTGTGCTTTAATAAATTAAAGCTAAGTCAAGATTGGTAGGGTTAAGTCAATTAGGGAAACACTTAACTGATTCAACATGTTAACTAAAATGAATGTGTGGGGTTAGGTAAACTTGGACACTTTACCAAATAAACATGTTGATTAGAAAACCCAATTAATGGGGACCCATTTCAGCAGTAACCCCACATAGATGTATCATGGTACCCTGAAACTAGGGAGGGTGGGGCACGATTACTGGGCTGAATTATAAGCAGTCAAAACGTCCGCGGTTGGTGGGCCAGTGTAGGTTCCGATGGAGTATGGGTGTGCACGTACTCCGGAGTGGAAAAATCAGGCACTGGGCATCAGTAGTGTACACTGTGCATCTTGAATCGTGTTGGGTTGCCACCAGAGGAACTGATACACCCCATGGTGAGGCCAGCACAGGTAGCTACAGTCAAGCGGGGCCGAATGACACAGGACATGAATTCATGCGAGTAGGAGCCGATCATAAGAGGATCGTTTGTTATAAACACGTGGGGCTGGTTGAACCAATGGTTAAGTAGGTGCAGAGACTATAGTAATGGGTGCGGTCACATGTTCCTCTTATCTTATATTAGGGTATTGTCCTATGTTCTATTATCACTTTCATGATCCCTTTCCTTGTTTAAATACTAGTAATCACTGAACTTACCAAACTTATTGTCAGACCTGTTTCCTTTCGTCTTCTTTTCTTCCGTTCCCCCCCCCCCCCCAAGGTCCACATGGAGGGAATACTCCAACTTAATCAAACTCTTTGCAAGCTTCAAAAAAGTAGATGTATGATTGGGACTCTCTTTCATTGGCTATGGCTTTTGGACACTTAGGGATTTATGCAGTTTTATTTATGTTATGCTTCTTTATTCAATAATCAAGACCGAAATTATGGTGTAATGTTTTGGAAGTTATTTTGAGACAATTTGATGTAATGCTTTTGTATTGAACCATGTATTCAATAAATGATTTGAATTCCACTTCTTATACTTATCTGTCTTGTAAAATTTTCTGTGTCTTGTGCCTATAACCCTCCACCAAACTTAAGGCATTCCCCTTGTGAGTGACCTTAACGGAGGTGGGGTGTTTCACTCTGCTTTTCAACAGAAGCCTTGATCATTTGCATCTCAGCGTGCCACACAGGCAATTCATGCTATGCAACCGATATCTATCAATCACACAGAATGAAATCCGAGGTCAGACACACATCCATTTACAAGTTCATTCTGGGTCTGAAAGAAACCGGAGGCACCTTATTCCTCCCCCATATGTCCAATACGTGGGAGAGGTCCTCGCATATCCGGTCGATCTCCAAGTACGTCTGGACGATCACCACTTATTACCTTGTCTTGGGTGTACAGCCCAATCAAGACATCAGTAATCATCCAAACGATGTGAAGACCTCCGGTCTTTAACCACCGTCTTCATCCTCGACACATCGTCGAATTAGTTATTCAGAATAGGATAAACCCGGTCTTTCTGAATAACTCGCGTATATAATAAACAAGTGCTATAAAACACAACATACGCCTTATTCCAATCCTGAGTATTCCTTTATTCAAATATTCTTATACTTTGGGAAAGGTTCCCATTAATTTTATCAAAGATAAATTCTTTAAATTTATTCTTTAATCTTCTTTTGGATATCATTTCAATCTAATTAAAGATGCATTATAATTCCACTTGGTTTTAGTCTTCCCAAAAATCAATATTATCGATTGTTTAACTTAGGAAATCATATCCTGTCTTTAATTGGGTTAAAGAATCAATGTCATTTAAAACACGGTTCACGATAAACCCAAAATCACATTCCATTCCATCAGCCTTCAACCATAAATTAGCAAGTGAACAATTCCCTAAGTATTAACCCCGAAGGACGAAACCAACATCTGATAAATACCCAGGAAACTATTCAAGTTAACTAATCTCCAGTTAGTTTCTAATTTTATTAACTCCCTTGGGTCTAAGAACAGTATTATTAAAGAAACCATTCACGACAACCCAAAATTTAATTCCTGTCTTTAACTGGTTTAAAGAACCAATGTCCTTTAAAACACGCTTCACGACAAACCCAAAATCACACTCCATTCCATCAGCCTTTAACCGTAAATTAGCAAGTGAACAATCCCCTAAGTATTAACCCCGAAGGCCGAATCCAACATCAAATCAATACCTAGGAAACCATTCAACTTAACTAATCTCCAGTTAGTTTCTGATTTTTTTAACTCCATTAGGTTTAATAACAATATTATTAAAGAAACCATTCACGACAACCCAAAATCTTATTCCTTTGTTATCGGGTTAAAGAACAAGTGTTATTTAAAGCACCGTTCACGATAAACCAAAAGACCAATTTTAACTCCATTCCAATTTAATATCAATTAATTGGTATACGTCATTAAATCTAAATAAAAAGATTTAATCTTTTCTCCACTGGGTTCAAGAACCGTGTTAATGAAGGCACCATTCACGATAAACCCAAAATCACATTTAACATTAAATACAAGGCTCTGAATAGAAAATATATCATCTTATATTCAATATCAAATTCAGGAATCAACCAATACCGTTTTGAAATAACGATATATATATCTTCCAAATTCCTCCACAATATTCGTATAACCACGGAATCCAATATCGAAATATTCCGAAGATAATTTCGATTCAAATCCATTCCAATTCATATATTGGAAATTCCACTTATTTTTAAAACAATTTAAATCCAATTTATTTATTTAAAAATATTGGATTTCATAATTCTAGTTCATGATTAGTACATTTCAATAAAAATATATTTTTATCTTTTCAAATACGGAATTTTTCATCCTAATTCTTTCCAAATCATTTCTTATGATTTTACACTAATTATTGATATTATTAATAATTTTATCAAGGCCCGTACAGTCGATTACCATAAACGGCCATCGAACTGCACTTACATCGACCTTTTCCAAATTTGATTTGGACATAATTCCAAATCCAACCATTAGATTTCAAATCTGTAAAATTCGTTGGAAAGCTCTTTTCGATACGAACCCAACGGTTCCAGTTTTATGAGAATACAACGGTCGGATCTCCCATAATGTCCATTCGAAGTCAATGGTCGAAATTCGCGAACTGCCGCAGCGCGGCGCATTCTATTCAGGCCATTATGTTATATATATATATATATATATATATAATATATACTATATATTTCATCGATTTCCATTTAAAACGTATTTTATAAATCATTTCAAATTCATTTTCAAAATGATTTCAACTTCATATTCAATTTCAAATCAAAATTGAATATTCCATATCATTAATCTATAAATGATAATATTTTCAAAACATTCGATTTTGAAATCAATTCTTTTTCGATATTCATTATAAAAATGAATAAAATCGATATAAATATCGTTCACGTCGAAATGGCGTTAATCTAATCAACACGGCTTTATATATTCAAATATATTCGTGTCCATCCCTAATTGGACATCAAAATTTGATTTTGATCTATTACTGAATATTATTTTAAAATAATCATTATTTTAAAATATTCATTCTTTCTGAACTGGAATCAGACGCAGTCAAGTACCATATAATGTTATTTATATGGATTTCATACACACATGTTCACAACAACAATCAAGCACAGTCAACCATAATCCAAAGTGCATTCTACACTGCATAAGCGTCAAATATAAATATTTAACACTTAGAACAGTCTGTCAACAAAACGATTGGCATACAACTAAATATTGGGATTAGTGTATGTCCAATATCATCCCAATACCCGTATGGGGTTTCAATCAATCAAACACAGATTTTATTTGTGCAGTCGGCCAATGAGTAAAATTTATTGTCCCAATCAATATCAGTCAAATGTGTGTGCATAAACAAATCATCCAATTTGTTTATGAATATTTATTTTATTCATATACACATTAAAAATTATATTTTTAACTATAAAATATTTTTTTCATTTCACGTCACACAATCAATTTTCACAACATAGTCAATCAAACAAACAAGTCGTCTAGGTCTGTGGACGACGGGTGTCGGGTGCTGCTAAGCACCGTCTGCATCCTAGTATATGTAACACCCCATAATTTTATAACATTAAAATTCATAAATTAAAGTATACTTCACTTTTACAAGAAGAATTAAGTGAAATGGGTTGCGCTATTATGTTCATCTCAAAATTTTGGGTCAAGATAGACATTTGGTTTGCATAAAACGGATACCTTATGAATATGTTATTAAGCCTTGAAGTTTGTATGCATACGAGAGAAATATATATATAGATGTATATAAAAATTAAATAAATAAATATTCAAAAAAAAAATCAAAACAGCGAATCGGGAGGAGGAATAGCTGAACCGCACCATTTTTGGAGTCGACCCGAGCTCCGCTGCGTCGACTAGGGGTCGATCCAGGGTGTTTGGCTGTCAACCCATGGCCTGATTCGCGCTAAGGGCTGATGTTGCATCTGAGTGGTCCTGATGATTTCTGGGTTAATCTAAGAGCTCTAACCGATCCTAGACATCTATATACACACCCTAAGACCTAACCCTTATTCATAAAATATTATCTATGACACCATTATGCTGTCAAGCTCTCTCTTAAACCCTAGCCGCCGCCTCTAAATTAAATCTCAAGTGTTCATACACAATTCAAATCAAATTTTAGAGCTTCAACAACAATTAACGACGATCAATCGACATCACCGCAACGTTTCTACACCAATTTCAATTCGTTAATTCTTTTCTTAAGCAACGAAAGGTGAGTATAGTTATTTTCACAAATTTAATGGGATTAAAGTAACATGAAAAAGTTGTAAAAAGGATTCATATATATGTTTGTAATGAAAATCTCACCAAGTCTTCGCCTTTTTGATTCATGTCATCATATACCTATGTTTCTATGTAAAGTTCATACTTTTATCAGTTTATTCATGTTGAATCTTTTATTATGCCTCTATGCCAGTCTATATGCCTCTTTATTTCATGATGTTGTTTTATTCCAATTTTCTATGAATTGTTTCTCTCTTCTTACCCCTATTCCTTTTATTTATGGATCTAGGCTACCTTCGAGCCTATATTAAAAATACGCGCAAATGCGAATACGTGGGAACGATGAGGAATATTAGGAATATGGGAAATTTGGAAAATTGGATATTATTGGATATTTTGGATAATTGGATAATATGTGAAATTGGCATATTTGGGTATGAATTACATGGAATTGATGAAATTGCCTAAAATTGTAAATTTGTAATTGAGGCTAATTAATGTGTAATTAGTGACAATTTGGAATAAGCAATATTATAGACATGATTATATGTTTAATTGGATATATATGACATGAAAATTGGGTATGGGTGAAATACGATGTTAATGAACCATTGACACGAGGTTAGGCGCAATTGTGACGTAAGACTGCCCGGAACCGCCCGGCAAATCCAGCGGTCACAATTGGACGTCTAATGTAAGAGGTCAAAGAATGAATTGTAGGCGTAATGGTTAACGACACGAGGTTAGACCCGGTTTGTGGCGTAAGACTGCCCGGAACTGCCCGACAAATCCAGCGACCACAAAAGTGTTTGGTCTAATGTGAGAGGTCATGCACCGTTCCTCATAAGGAATGAATTAAAGAATACTAACCATAATAAGACATGGGTATGGTTAGAGGGTTAAGTGGGGTGACATGTAAATTATGACATGTAAATATGGACTTAACCGGAATAAGATAAGACATGTAAATTATGATATTTAAGTATGGACTTAACCGTAGCATGTGTAAGACATGGACATTTAAATTAAAATGGTTAAGTGGGAGAAAAACCTAGTGGGAAGCTTGTGTCGGATGGTTACATGTTTCAACTAGTAACCCGTTTGGGTATCTAATTAGGCCCGATACTAGGCCGGGGTTGGGGCACGCTTAATAGACTTGAATGTAAGAGGTCAAAACGTGAATAGCGGTGGCAACGCAAGTCCAACGGATTCATGTGCGTGCATGGGTCCGGATTGGTAGGTAAGACGTTGTTGCATCGTGTAGGTATGGCCATGCATTTTATGTTGGTATCGGGGTTGCCACTTTGGGGAGTGATACACCCCACTGTGGGGCCAGCACGTGTGCCTACGGGGTTTAGGGAGCCGATCGAATGGGTAGGGTAAGGGTACCTTAGCGGTGGTAGGAGCAAGCCGGCACCTACGATGGCAACTAGGTACAAGTAACTACCAAGTTTGTCATGTGGGTACAGTTAGTAGGAAGGGATCAACCTTTAGTAAATAGATATTAGTAGATGTGCGGTGTAATTAAGTAATGTGGTGTAACTTAGCAAAAGTGCGGTGTAACGAAATACATGTTGGTTGATTTGGATAGTCCTTTGGGTGCTAGTCTGATGTTGACTTTAGTCTTCGGGGTTAGTACTTGGAGGGTTGTTCGCTTAGCCAAGGTGTAGGATTGTCTTAGTACTTAGGAACGGAATCATCTTGTCCATCCTTTTTATCTACCTTATCTATGTTACAGCCATATCATGATGCCTATTTGTGTCTTGATCATTTACCTTACCTATTATTTGTAAAAATTACTGGACTCGCCAGACTTTATGTCTGACCCGTTTTGTTTCCACCTCTTTTCTTTCCTCCCCCCCCCTCAGGTTTGCAAGGAGGGAATACTACTGCTTAGTGCCGATTTCTTTCAGTTGCTTGAAGAGAGTAGATGTATCGCTTTGAAATCTCTCATCTTTATGGCTTTGCTTATTCTCAGTGGGGATTTATGCATTTATGTTATTTAAGTATTTGCTTCTTTATGTACTTTGAAGTTTTTGGAAAAGACAATTGATCCTGTTGTAATGGTTTTTGTGGACTACTTATGTAAGCTTGTTTTGAAGTTATGATGCTATGAAATAAGTTTTATCTTCCGCTGTGTTTTATTTATTTATTCTTGTAATTTATCTGTTCTATACTACTATAATGCTTCATGACATTAATGCATTCCCTTTGTGAGTGACATTAATGGCCATGGGGTGTTACACGTGGTATCAGAGCTATGGTTACAAGAACAGATAAAATGTTTTGAAAAGTGTTTTCAAAAGTATTATTTTCCTAGAAAGTATTTTCAAAAACTTGTTTTAAAGAAGCTACTTTCAAGGAAAGTTTACTTTAAAGAGCATAATCATCGCAAGCCATACATCTCTCTTTCGCTTCCCTTGTTTTGAAACTCTTTCTTTTTCTTTTTAGCATGTCTGGAGCATCTGAGATACCAGAGGGTGTTCATGTACCCGGTTGGTTTCGTCAATATCTCGAGGCTAGGGCCGCTGCCGCGGGTCCGGCCGACGTTCCTCCTCCTCCTCCCCTAGCTCCAGTCATTCCTCCACGTGGAGATGCTTTCTCCAAGATATGTAAAGACTTTCGTTCGATGGTGGAAAACCTTTTAGTGGGTCTGAAACGATCGTTGAAGCTAGAAATTGGTTGAAAGAAGTGGAGGATCTGTTTGGCATTTTCGATTAGGACGATTGTAAGAAGGTCCAATTGGCTGCTTGGTTGATGAAGGACGAAGCTTCGTTTTGGTGGGAAGTTACTAATGGAGAGCATGCTGTAGAGACATGGGCAGATTTTAGGGGAAGGTTTGAGTTGAAATTCCTTTCTCAAGCTGAGGAGAGTATGTACATGGAGAGGTTCTTGACATTAAAGCAGAAAAACTTGACCGTGAAGGAGTATGTGACCGAATTTAATAAGTTGGCGAGATTTGGGCTAGAGTTGGTGAATACGCCTCACAAGAAGGCCTTGAGGTTTGCAAAGGGCCTAAATGAACCGCTTCACAGTTTGGCTATGTCCCACATTCCAATGGGGGATACGTATGAACAGCTTGTTGATATGGCATACATGCATGAAGACGAGAAGGGTGTAAGTACTTTTAGGCCGCAAGATAAGAAGGAGGATCCAAAGAAAGCCCAACAACAAAAGAAAGGTAGTAAAGAAAAGAGGAAGTGTCACAACTGTGGGAAACCCGGCCATTTGAAGAAAGACTGTAGGAAGAAGAAGAAGTTCGCTTGTTATCATTGTGGTGATGCGGGTCATGCTGTGAAGGACTGTCCTAAGAAGCAAGGGCAGAGGACGGGTTCTACTTCGGGAGGGCAGGTTCACGCTCTCATGGCTCCGGGACAGGAAGAAGGTAGAAAAATTTCTGTTGAAAGTTTGATTTTCATGTTTGATCATCCTGTCCATACTTTATTCGATTCTGACGCATCACATTCGTTTATCTCTACATCATTAGTTGAAACACTGCACTTAAATACTAGTCTCGTTGTGGATCCCATTGTAGTCTCAAATCCTATTGGTGGGTCGACTCATTTATCCATGTTTTGTAGGGATTTGAGATTGTCTATCTTAGGCGTTGGTAATGAATGTAATGCTTTTGTGCTTGGTTTCATGGGCTATGGGTTGATTCTAGGGATGGATTGGATAGCCAGATATGGTGCCATCCTAGATTGTGAATGAAGGGTAGTAAAATTGTTGACTCGTAGTGGAAAGACCCTTGATATTTCTTGTGACCCTAGAGGATCGGTGATGCTTAATTATCTTGAGTCACTTCACGCATCCAATGATGATTTACATTTTGTTCGTATAGTCCGTGAATATGTTGATGTCTTCGATGAGGTGAGGGGTCTACCCCCAAAACATGAGATAGACTTTCGTATTTATCTTGTAGACAATGCAAAACCCGCATCTCTGCCAGTACGCCACATGAATCCTCGTGAGAGGAGGGAACTCAATAAGCAAGTAGGGGAGTTGCTTGAGAAGGGGTTCATAAGACTTAGTATATCGGAGTGGGGTGTTCCAGTAGTATTTTCCACGAAGGCGGATAGGTCCCTTAGACTTTGTGTGGACTATAGAGAACTTAATAAGCTTACTAAGAAGAATAGGCACCCACTGCCGAGGGTTGACGATCTCTTCGATCAGTTAGTTGGCGCCTCAGTATTTTCGCAGTTGGACTTAGCCACTAGTTTCCATCTGTTGAGAGTGGCTGAGGATAACATAGACAAGACTGCCTTTAGGACTCCAGACGGTTTCTATGAGTGGCTTGTAATCCCCTTCGGTTTGACAAACGCCCCTGCATACTTTGTTGACTTGATGACTAGGGTGTTTATGGAGTACCTTAATAAATTCGTGGTGGTCTTTGTGGATGACATCTTGATCTTTTCTAAGAGCGAGGAAGAGCATGCCCTACATCTTAGGGAAGTGTTGGAGACCATTCGAGCACATAACCTTAAAGCTAAATTTTCTAAATGTCACTTTTGGAGGAAGGAAGTGCGATTCTTAGGGCACGTGGTTTCCAAAGAAGGGATAGCTGTGGATCACGCGAAGGTGGTGGCCATCCAAGACTGGAAGGTCCCTAAAAATGCTACCGAGGTGAGGAGTTTCTTGGGGTTGGCAGGCTACTATAGGAAGTTTATCAAGGACTTCGCAAAGATATCAGCCCCATTGACACGCTTGACGAAGAAGAACGTAGTTTTCACGTGGGACGTAGATTGTGATGATGCGTTCCAACGTTTAAAGAGATCTTTGACCACAGCCCCAGTCTTAGTGTTGCCAGATGGGAGTAAGCCATTTACCGTTTATACCGATGCTTGTGGGACAGGACTAGGCGCAGTCTTAATGCAAGAGGGGAGGGTAATAGCCTATGGAGGAATGCAGTTGAGAGTGCATGAGAGAAATTACCCTACACATGACCTAGAGTTGGCCGCTATTGTTTTCGCGCTTAAGTCTTGGCGCCATTATCTTCTTGGCAAGAAATTCGAATTGTTCACATACCACAAATCGATAAATATTTGTTCTCTCATAAGGACTTGAACTTAAGGCAGCAAAGGTTGATGGAATTCTTAGCGTCCTACAATTTCGAGATAGCATATACCCCTGGCAAGGGTAACGTGGTGGCAGACACCTTAAGTAGGAAAAGGTTGTCCTTGAGTCCATTGTTTGTTGAGCGACAAAGCTTAGAGTTCATCTCTACGTTTGACTTTAGACCTTCCATTGACTTTGTAACCGGTTTGCTAGCATCCTTAGGGGTCAGACCTACGCTTTTGGGACAGATTGGTGAGGCACAGCGAGATGACCCACAGTTGGTTGAGTTGGTAGAGAAGCTCATAAGGGGAGAGCCATCGAGCCATCGAGCCATCTTAGTAGGTACACCTTAGATGATAAGGGTTGGTTACGTAGGGACAGTAGACTTTGTGTACCATGAGACGAGAACTTGAGGAAGACCATTCTTGATGATGCACATCGTTCGAAGATGACCATTCATCCCGGCGCGGACAATATGTACATGGACATGAGACGAGTTTACTTTTGGGCCGGTATGAAGAAGGATGTGGCTGAGTTTGTCGCTAGATGCTTGGTGTGCCAACAAGTAAAAGTCGAGCAAAAGAAGACCGGTGGGTTGCTTCATCTATTGGAGGTCCCACAATGGAAGTGGGAGAGTGTCTCGATGGACTTTGTTGATGGGTTACCGAGATCGAGGAAGGGTAATACGGGGATTTGGGTCGTGGTAGACAGACTTCCTAGGAGCGCCCATTTCATTCCCATGAAGAGTAAGAGGACTGCTCCATGGTTAGACTCCATATACATTCGAGAGATAGTTTGTTTGCACGGTGTTCCTTCTAGCATAGTGAGCGATCGCGATCCTATTTTTACTAGCGAGTTTTGGAAGAGCTTGCAAGAGGCGGTAGGGACTCGGTTATGTTTGAGCATCGCATATCAACCTCAGACGGACGGCCAGACCGAGAGGGTTAATCGTATTCTAGAGGACCTTTTGAGGCTATGTGTTTTAGACTTCGGAGGTACATGGGAGGAGCATCTTCCTTTGGTGGAGTTCGCGTATAATAATAGTTTTCTGTCTGGCATTGGCATGGCACCTTTCGAGGCTCTTTATGGAAGGCCTTGTCGTTCACCTACATATTGGTGGGAATCTATGGATAAGATCTTACTTAGGCCCGATATGATTAGAGAGACTTCGGAAAAGATTAATTTGAGTCGAAGGAGGATGAAGACAGCACAAGATAGGCAGAAATCGTATGCGGACAAGAGGAGGACAGATCTTGAATTTGATACTGGGGACATGGTCTTTATCAAGGTTTCTCCATTACAGAATGTTGTTCGCTTTGGGTCTGTTGGGAAGTTAGCACCAAGGTTCGTAGGGCCGTTTCTTATTAAGGAGAGGATTGGACAGATGGCATATAGAGTAGAGTTGCCCGAAAGACTTAGTGGTGTACACGACGTGTTCCATGTTTCGCATTTGAGGAAGTGCTTGCATGAGACCGCGGAAGTGGTAGAGCCGAGCTTGCTTAGAGAGGTGGAGATGGAGCGTGATGCGACGATTCGACGAGCTCCTACATGCATTCTTGGGTCGGAGATTAAGAAGTTGAGGAATTGAGAGGTCAAACTAGTCAAAGTGCAATGGGGAGATGATGAGAGCGATGCTACTTGGGAGACAGAAGAAAAGATGCGTTCATTGTACCCTTTTCTTTTCGAGGGTAAGTCTTTTACTTTCTCCTTTATCGCTTAGCTTGTACTTGCCCTATCTTTAGTATATCCTCTCGTTTAAGTCTTTGACCTTTAGATAGGGTAGTCCTATAGTTGAAACATGTGTTTGAGACATGTTATGATTGATGGATGCATGTGGATGCAAGTGTTTGCTAGTGGTTGCTCGTGGATACATATACACACATTTTAGGCACTAGATCGGCTCAGTCACTTTCATATTGAATATTTCATATAAATGGATGTATTTAGTTAAATGGATGTATATTAAATGGACGTATCATACGGATGTTGCATTTGAATGAACGGTTGTGCACACATGTAGTAATGATACGTATAGGGTTCTTCGCATACATGGTGGATACATGGCACTATCATTATTTGCATTAAAGAGGTCGACTGAATCAATGGACCACCTTATCTTTGCATTAGATAAGGAACATATACACACACTTTTGCATATGTTCATATAACATTAGAAATCTTTTAAGGACAATGGATGCTTGTGGATGATGGTTGAGTAGATGGATGATTGGATGGTAGGACACATTCTTCTTAACTTGGAGATTTCGGGGACGAAATCCTTTAAGGAGGGAGAATGTAACACCCCATAATTTTATAACATTAAAATTCACAAATTAAAGTATACTTAATTTTTAGAAGAAGAATTAAGTGAAATGGGTTGCGCTATTACATTCATCTCAAAATTTTGGGTCAAGATAGACATTTGGTTTGCACAAAACGGATACCTTATGAAGATGTTATTAAGCCTTGAAGTTTGTATGCATATGGGAGAAATATATATATAGATATATATATATATATAAATTAAATAAATAAATATTCAAAAAAAAAGTTCAAAACAGCAAATCGGGAGGGGGTATAGCCTAACCGCACCATTTTTGGAGTCGACCCGAGCTCCGCTGGGTCGACTAGGCGTCGATCCAGGGTGTTTGGCTGTCAACCCGTGGCCCAATTCGCGCTAAGGGCTGATGTTGCATCCGAGTGGTCCGGATGATTTCTGGGTTAATCTAAGAGCTCTAATCGATCCTAGACATCTATATATACACCTTAAGACCTAAACCTAATTCATAAAATATTATATATGACACCATTATGCTGTCAAGCTCTCTCTTAAACCCTAGCCGCCCCCTCTAAATTAAATCTCAAGTGTTCATACATAATTCAAATCAAAGTTTAGAGCTTCAGCAACAATTAAAGAAGATCAATCAACATCACCGCAACGTTTCTACACCAATTTCAATTCGTTAATCCTTTTCTTAAGCAACGAAAGGTGAGTACAGTTATTTTCACAAATTTAATTGGATTAAAGTAACATGAAAAAGTTGTTAAAAGGATTCACATATATGTTTGTAATGAAAATCTCACCAAGTCTTCACCTTTTTGATTCATGTCATCACATGCCTATGTTTCTATGTAAAATTCGTACCTTTTATCAGTTTATTCATTTTGAATCTTTTATTATGCCTCTATGCCAGTCTATATGCCTCTTTATTTCATGATGTTGTTTTATTCCAATTTTCTATGAAATGATACTCTCTTCTTACCCCTATTCCTTTTATTTGTGGATCTAGGCTACCTTCGAGCCTATATTAAAAATACGCACGAATGCGAATACGTGGGAACGATGTGGAATATTGGGAATATGGGAAATTTGGAAAATTGGATATTATTGGATATTTTGGATAATTGGATAATATGTGAAATTGGCATATTTGGGTATGAATTACATGGAATTGATGAAATTGCCTAAAATTGTAAATTTGTAATTGAGGCTAATTAATGTGTAATTAGTGACAATTTGGAGTAGGCAATATTATAGACATGATTACATGTTTAATTGGATATATATGACATGAAAATTGGGTATGGGTGAAATACGATGTTAATGAACCTTTGACACGAGGTTAGGCGCAATTGTGATGTAAGACTGCCCGGAATCACCTGGAAAATCCAGCGGTCACAATTGGATGTCTAATGTGAGAGGTCAAAGGAATGAGTTATAGGCGTAATGGATAATGACACGAGGTTAGACCTGGTTTGTGGCGTAAGACTGCCCGGAACCGCCCGGCAAATCCAGCAGCCACAAAGTGTTTGGTCTAATGTGAGAGGTCATGCACCGTTCGTCATAAGGAATGAATTAAAGAATACTAACCATAATAAGACATGGGTATGGTTAGAGGGTTAAGTGCGGTGACATGTAAATTATGACATGTAAATATGGACTTAACCGGAATAAGATAAGACATGTAAATTATGACATGTAAGTATGGACTTAACCGTAGCATGTGTAAGACATGAACATTTAAATTAAAATGGTTAAGTGGGAGAAAAACCTAGTGGGGACCAAGCATAGGTGGGAGGCTTGTGTCGGATGGGGACCTATTTCAACCAGTAACCCGTTTGACTATCTAATTGGGCCCAGTAATAGGCCGGGGTTGGGGCACGCTTACTGGACTTGAATGTAAGAGGTCAAAACGTGAATTGTAACACCCCGTAATTTTAAAACACTAAGATTCACAAATCAAGGTAGAATTAAATTTTAAATCAAAATCAAGGGAAACGAGTTAAGCCATTGCGTTCGTCTCGAAATTCTGCTTAGAAACGAGTTCGAGTTTGCGAGAATCGGAGTCCGTATGAGGGAGATATGACCCTCCGACGTTTCAGGAATTTTCAGAATCGAAAACAGCTCGAAATTCGAATTCGAATTCGAATTTCGAATTCAAAACCAAGAAGCAGGCTGGGCGGGAAAATTCTCGTCCAGGACCCAGGTCGACTAGGGAGTCGACTGGGTAGTCGACCCCCCCTGACCAGGTCGACTGGGCAGTCGACCTGGGGGTCGACCTGGGTGCAAAACCCACTTTTGGGCCTGGGTGCATTCTGATGTACCCGGTCTCGTTTTCTGCCTAGATTCGTCCGCCTAATCCTATATAAACAGCCCGTAGTCTCCTTCACTATTCACAAATCTTCTCTAACCTTATGCTGCAAAGATTCTTGGTGGGCATGGCTTCTTCTCCTCCTCTAAATTAAATAATAAATAAAATAATATGTAAAATAAATCAAGACGAGGAAATGCTGCTCAAGACTTTCAGGAGGAGATTCAAAACAAGCTAGGATTCAAGTGAAGATTCAAACCACTGTTTTTCTACGAATCTAATATAATCTCTTTAAGTCGGTTACTTTTTAGATTTGAACGTTTTCTCTATTCGTGACATGAAATTAAAGGAATAAAAGAATATGCCAAATCTTTCTGTTCGAAACAGTGCTTATATCCTTGGACCTAATTAAGAACTGTTATGATTCGATGACCAATAAGACTGTGACTATGAAACTATGGACCTTAAAACCATATGCCTCTTTGACTATGAGAATTGCCTATGAACATTGCCTATGACTATGACTCATGACTATGAGAATTATTTTCCTTTGACTATGAACATCGCCTATGACTGTGAATCATTAACTGTGAGGATTTATTGCCTATGACTATGGATATAAGGTTATTATTTATGCCCATGACACTGTAGTTACAAAACCATGTTGTACCCCAAACTGGCGTTATATTGGATCTAGGCTTGACTTTCTATTTCTAGTTATCCTTGGATCTTGATCTTGGGAATTTACCTATGAAGTTAGGTCTACCCATGTTCTTGAACCTATACTATTCAACCCTTTTCATGTCGTAATATTACCAGATCTATATGCTTGTGAATTATCATCTTATGCCAGTTATTATGTCTATTCTTTCATGGCATTTTGGTTCATTCCCTTTTATCCACGAATCTAGATTTATTTATAATCTAGTTTGAATCACGATTTTACGAACGATGGGAATACGTTTTGGGAAAAACATGAGATTGACTAAACTTGGAAATTGGCATAATTTGGGAACATGCATTATAGCATGACTATTAAGATGAAAATTAGAATAACAAGTCTAGTTGAACTGAAATTAGAATATTAAATCAGAATTGGGTGGCTAAATTAAGCATGATAAGTATATTAGCATAATTGTGAATAATTTACATACATTGGGCGTAAATGGTAAATGGTCAAATGGGCCACAAAGTAGGTAGTTGGTATGCAAATTAAGTTTTGGGCATAAACGGTGAACTAGAATATGAAATCTAGTTTGGCATAAACTGTAAACTAGAATATAAAATCTAGTTTTGGCAGGAACTGTAAATGAGGATGTTGGATCTAAATTGCTATAAACTGTAAGATAGGCAAATCAAGATTTGAGCCTAGAATACAAGTCCATTAGTAGGCATGGCAAATGTATATGGTATAGGCCAAATTTATTTAAAAAGGGAAAATGGACTTTGAGGATAAATGGTTAAACTTTGAGGATAAATTGTTAACAATTTATATATATACAAAAGAAAGGTTTATTAATGACATCTCTTTTAATAATACATACACCAGAAAGTTCTAGGGTGACAGAGAGGATAGTGTCTAGGCTTGGGTTTGGAAAATACAAGTTTCCTGCTCTCCCTGGCTATCCCTAACTGATCCGACGGACGGGATGGTTACTTTCAAAACCTGATTTGAAAATTAATCAAAACCCTTTGAACTTAGAAAACACGAATATGCCTAACCCGAGGTTAGACTGAGTTGCGATGTAAACCTGCCCGGAACCAACCGGCACATCCAGTAATCGCAACAATATCTGTCTAATGTGAGTGGTTGCGGCTTTAATTTATTTAGTTAAAGCTATAATGGGAGGGTTAAGTCCATAGGAACACTTAACCAACTTAACACAGTTAAGCTAGAATGGGAGGGTTAAGTCCATAGGGACACTTAACCAAACTTAACATCGTAACAAGACAAGATTTGTAGGGGTTAAGTAACTAAGAAAACACTTATCCAAATTAACATGTTAACTAGACTAGAAGGTGGGGTTAAGTAAAGTTAATACACTTAGCCAAATTAACATGTTAACTAGACTAGAGGTTGGGGTTAAGTAAAATTTAATACACTTAGCCAATTTGATATGTTAGTTGGACTAGACCGTAGGGTTAAGTAAACTTGAACACTTAACCATCAGATTGTAATGAATGAATAGGGTTAAGTAATAAGAAATACTTAACCAATATAACTTGGTTTGTGGTAGGGTTAAGTCAACATGAATTACTGATAACACTTAACCAGTTTATCAGGATAAATGAAGAGGGTTAAGTTAGCTTGAATTGACTAATGACACTTAACCTATCCAAATTGACGAGGAAGAGAACTAAGTAGTAAACCTTAGTTAAAAGGAGCTAAGTAGTAAACCCTAGTTAAGAAAAAAACGATTCTGGAAACTAAGTGGTAAACCTTAGTTAGCAAAACTAAGTAGTAATTCTTAGTATAACACGGGAAGGAGCGAACGTCCATCTAATTTTAAAGAAGGCTCCAACGAATTGGGTTACGAAGACCGAGGCTTCGAGGGGACGTAAGGGTACTCTTGGTATCCCTCTGTGAGGCTGCAGATGATCCTCCTGGGCTCACAGAGGTTAAGGTTTGCGTTAGAAGAACCAAGGGTAAGCCTGGGTTGCAAAATATGGCAACCTAAAGACTAGGATGGACCAGCGTGATTCGGCGAGAAACCGGTAGCCCTGTGATAGTAACTCGTCGTCTACCATCCATCTTCAGTCAATCGAGATACGTGAAGCGGGAAGGCGGAGAACTTCTACGGACCATATACTTACTATCTAGTTATGGTTGCGGTTGCGGATGGCCATAGGTTAGTGGGGGCATAGGGGGCCTGCGTATAGTTCTCATTTTTCAAGGTGTGCCTTTCATTAGTTGAGGGAGGGGTCAAGTGGGACCATAGCCACTGGAATAAAAGCATACCTTAGCATCTGCATCGGCAGATATCTAAAAGCTCCCGACCGAGTTCTGTGTTTCTTGATTTGCCCTGCCACAGGACTCGGGCCGCACATTACATGACATGTGCATCTAGACAAGCGATAACGATTCGCGATACATGCGTGGGGAAGTCTAGGAACATATACCACTCTAGGTAGTGTGTCCTAGACTTGGGGGCATCGTTCGACAGGTAGCATAATCCCTAGTTGGACTAGGTGGCATAAACCCCGAATCCGAGAAGCATTCAGCAGATAGCGTAAACTCTAGTTGAATCTAGAAAGTACTTGATAGAAAACCCTAGATTAGATCTAGGTAATAAATAATAAATGTATGCCTGAAGGCGATGGAAACTACAGGGATTAGGAGCACGTTATCGTTACTAGTTGGGACACTAGTTAGGTGGTGCAGAGATATAGAAACCAGTATAACAAGGAAATAGCGAAGCGGCGAAAGTATTAGAGCATATCCAGTTTATCTTATCTTAGCATATCTTGTGTTAATCTTGTCTAATCTTGCTGACCCTATCATCATGGTGTTATCTTGTATTCAGTTAATTCATGTTGTTTTGTTTTTCCATGTTCACATGCTAGAAGTAACTGAACTTACTCAGGCTTTATGTCTGACTCTGTTTTTCTTTCGTCTTCTTTTCTTCCGTTTCCCCCCCCCCCCAAGGTAGTAAAGGAGGGAATAGTATAGCTCAGGTTAAGTTGGACTGTCACTCTTTCCCAGCTTGAAGATTTGTCGAAGTTTTGCTTGGATTCTCTTTTCAAATGCTATGGCTGGCTCTTGCTACATTAGGGAATATAAATGTTGTTTTATGCTTCTTTATTTTGTAGGACATATGATACTCTGATATTGTAAAGAAATCGTTGTACAAACTATTTTATCAATAAAGCAAAGTTTTTTTTTCCTGTTTTAACTTTTGTCTGTCTTGTAATTCATCTACATCTTTTTCCTTAAAATGCTCCACAGAACTTAGTGCATTCCCTTTGTGAGTGACACTAACGGATGTGGGGTGTTACACGTGGTATCAGAGCTGAAGGTTACCAGATCAGATAAAGGATTTGAAAAATTATTTTCAAAACGGTTTTAAAAGAAGCATTTTCAAGAGAAAAAATTTGTTTTAAAGGCATATTCCCCAAAGCCATACGCACTATCTTCTCTTCTTCTGTTTGAATTCTTGTCTCCTTCTTTCTTGAGTCTTTGGGGCTCCTGGCATTCTGGGAGGTAACCTCATCGATGGGCGAAGTCGTGCCTGGCTTCCATCCATAGCCGTAGTTGTTTCACCTACGGCCAGTTTTCTTTCAATCTTATAGGGTTTTCTGTACGATGGAAGCAGCTTTCGAGAGATTTGTCAACATGACTACACACGGAAGAGGATGAGGAATTCATGGATGTAGATTTAGCTCACAAAGGAGGAAGGAATTATGAAACCTAAGACAAGAGGAAGTATCTTTACTATGGTGTAATAGGGCATGTAATTAAGGGCAAGTACCTACTTTCGCCACCAAGCGTACCTAGGAGAAAGGTAGTAAAGTTCTGTTGGAAGAGTCTAGTTTTGTTGTTCGTACTCTTTCCTTTGGTTTTAGCGCTTCGCATTTGTTCATATCCACTTCCATAGTTGAGTCTCTGCACCATAGTACTTGTATAGTAGAGAGATCCCACTAGAATCTCAAATCCAATTGGTGGTCCGACCAGTTTATTTTTGGTTAGTAGGGATTTGAGAATAGCTATCGAGTTTGCTTATATCATCTCACGTACATCGTCTAAATTCGGAGGAGATATTCCTTGGGTGCTTGTATGATATTGGTTTAGGCCTTTGGGGCTTGTACTTGAGGAATGTCGAGTTCGACTAGGATGGTTTGCGTGAGAGATGAATAGTTGTGGCAGGCACTCTAAAAAGCACGTAGTGACCTTTTCGACCCTTATAGTTATGGCATGGTGGATAAGAGGGAGACCTCTAATCATCTTAGTACATACACTTGGTAGCGTGATTGACATCTGTTTATTTTGGAAATGGAGGTCAGAAACTTCACAATCGTGAAGTTAAATTTGTTAAGATACAGTGGAGTAAAGCTCAAGAAGGCTAGATACTAGCATCATACCCTTTTCCTTAAGGGTGCATCCTTGATTTCTTTTTTTTTGTAGGAGCTTTACGCATAATTGTTTCTCTCTTTCCAAAGTATATCCTCTAGGTCGTATCTTCGATCCTTAGGTAGAAACTCTTTTGGATGTAAACATGTATTTGAAACATGTTATGGTTGATGGTTGCGAGTGGTTGCTAATGGTTGCTCGTGAATGCATATACATACGTATTAGGCACTGGATCAGTTCGGACGCTTTCATATTGCATTTAGAGATATGTATTTGTTTGTAAGTTGAAATTGATATGTTATCATATGGATGTTGCATATGGATGAATGGCTATGCACACATGTAGTATTTACATAACTAGGGGTGCTTGCATACATGATTGGACGCATGGCACTGACATGATTCGCATTAAGGAGGTCAACTGAATCAGTAGACCGCCTGATTTTGCATTAGATAAAGACATATACACACACTATGCATATGAACATGAAAACATTAGAAATCCTTTTAAGGACAATGAATGCCTGTGATTGAATGGTTGATTAGATGGATGATGGGATGGTAGGACACATTCTTCCTAACTTAAAGATTTCGGGGACGAAATCCTTTTAAGAGGGGGAGAATGTAACACTCCGTAATTTTATAATACTAAGATTCACAATTCAAGGCAGAATTAAATTTTAAAATCAAAATCAAGGGAAACAAGTTGCGCCATTGCGTTCGTCTCGAAATTCTGCTTGGAAACGAGTCTGAGTTTGCGAGAATCGGAGTCCGTATGAGGGAGATATGACCCTCCAAAGTTTCAGGAATTTTCAGAATCGAAAACAGCTCGAAATTCGAATTCAAAACCCAGAAGCAGGCTGGGCGGGAAAATTCCCGCCCAGGACCCAGGTCGACTGGGGAGTCGACTGGGTAGTCGGTCCCCCCTGACCAGGTCGACTGTGCAGTCGACCTGGGGGTCGACCTGGGTGCAAAACCCACTTTTGGGCCTGGGTGCATTCTGATGTACCTGGTCTCGTTTTCTGCCTAGCTTCGTCCGCCTAATCTTATATAAACAGCCCCTAGTCTCCTTCACTATTCACAATTCTTCTCTAACCTTATGCTGCAAAGATTCTTGGTGGACATGGCTTCTTCTCCTCCTCTAAATTAAATAATAAATAAAATAATATGTAAAATAAATCAAGACGAGGAAATGCTGCTCAAGACTTTCAGGAGGAGATTCAAAACAAGCTAGGATTCAAGTGAAGATTCAAACGATTTCAACGACTGTTTTTCTACGAATCTAATATAATCTCTGTAAGTCGGTTACTTTTTAGATTTGAACGTTTTCTCTATTCGTGACATGAAATTAAAGGAATAAAAGAATATGCCAAATCTTTCTGTTCGAATCAGTGCTTATATCCTTGAACCTAATTAAGAACTGTTATGATTCGATGACCAATAAGACTGTGATATGAAACTATGGACCTTAAAACCATATGCCTCTTTGACTATGAGCATTGCCTATGAACATTGCCCATGACTGTGACTCATGACTATGAGAATTATTTTCCTTTGACTATGAACATCGCCTATGACTGTGATTCATTAACTGTGAGGATTTATTGCCTATGACTATGGATATAAGGTTATTATTTATGCCCATGACACTGTAGTTACAAAACCATGTTGTACCCCAAACTGGCGTTATATTGGATCTAGGCTTGACTTTCTATTTCTAGTTATCCTTGGATCTTGATCTAGGGAATTTACTTATTAAGTTAGGTCTACCCATGTTCTTGAACCTATACTATTCAACCCTTTTCATGTCGTAATATTACCAGATCTATATGCTTGTGAATTATCATCTTATGCCAGTTATTATGTCTATTCTTTCATGGCATTTTGGTTCATTCCCTTTTGTCCACGAATCTAGATTTATTTATAATCTAGGTTGAATCACGATTTTACGAACGATGGGAATACGTTTTGGGAAAAACATGAGATTGACTAAACTTGGAAATTGGCATAATTTGGGAACATGCATTATAGCATGACTATTAAGATGAAAATTAGAATAACAAGTCTAGTTTTGACATGAACTGAAATTAGAATATTAAATCAGAATTGGGTGGCTAAATTAAGCATGATAAGTATATTAGCATAATTGTGAATAATTTACATACATTGGGCGTAAATGGTAAATGGTTAAATGGGCCACAAAGTAGGTAGTTGGTATGCAAATTAAGTTTTGGGCATAAACGGTGAACTAGAATATGAAATCTAGTTTGGCATAAACTGTAAACTAGAATATAAAATCTAGTTTTGGCATGAACTGTAAATGAGGATGTTGGATCTAAATTGCTATAAACTGTAAGATAGGCAAATCAAGATTTGAGCCTAGAATACAAGTCCATTAGTAGGCATGGCAAATGTATATGGTATAGGCCAAATTTATATAAAAAGGGAAAATGGACTTTGAGGATAAATGGTTAAACTTTGAGGATAAATTGTTAACAATTTATATATATATAAAAGAAAGGTTTATTAATGACATCTCTTTTAATAATACATACACCAGAAAGTTCTAGGGTGACAGAGAGGATAGTGTCTAGGCTTAGGTTTGGAAAATACAAGTTTCCTGCTCTCCCTGGCTATCCCTAATTGATCTGACGGACGGGATGGTTACTTTCAAAACCTGATTTGAAAATTAATCAAAACCCTTTGAACTTAGAAAACACGAATATGCCTAACCCGAGGTTAGACTGAGTTGCGATGTAAACCTTCCCGGAACCAACCGGCACATCCAGAAATCGCAACAATATCTGTCTAATGTGAGTGGTCGCGGCTTTAATTTATTTAGTTAAAGCTAGAATGGGAGGGTTAAGTCCATAGGAACACTTAACCAACTTAACACAGTTAAGCTAGAATGGGAGGGTTAAGTCCATAAGGACACTTAACCAAACTTAACATCGTAACAAGACAAGATTTGTATGGGTTAAGTAACTAAGAAAACACTTATCCAAATTAACATGTTAACTAGACTAGAAGGTGGGGTTAAGTAAAGTTAATACACTTAGCCAAATTAACATGTTAACTAGACTAGAGGTTGGGGTTATGTAACACCCCACCTCCGTTAAGGTCACTCACAAAGGGAATGCCTTAACTTTGATGGAGCATTTTAGTAAACAGAACAGAAACTTACAAGACAGATAAAACAGTACTTGAAAAATTTATAACTTTATTACAACAGAAACCGAAATAAGCTTGGTTACATCCTTTCAAATCACAATATCAGAATTCAAGTACAAAATATCAGTCTTGTACAAAAGCCTTCAGAATGCATAGTTTAAAATCATAATCCCCACGGAAGAAGACGGGCCATACTTTAAGCACTTCAAGCGGAAGAAATCTGGATCAAGCTAGAGTATTCCCTTCTACAAAACCGGGGGGGGGGGGACGGAAGAAAGGAGGCGAAACAACAAGGGTCAGACAAAAAGTATGGCAAGTCCAGTGATTTTTAGTTATGAACAGATAATAATAACATGACATGAACATAAAACTGGATGAGAGATAACTGTAACAGGTGTAGCGGATATAACAGAAGAACAGAATGACATAAGCTATTTCTTCACACTTCTCTGCACTTATACTAGTATAACAAAATTAGGTGTCACCCTAATGTCTAAACTGAAACAGAAACGGGTACAGAATAATTTCCGCGTTAGTAATGGGCCTTTACCACCCGATCAGAAACAGACAGAAGCAGAATGCAAATAATTGGCCTTTACCACCCGAACCGAAACAGAAACAGATTAATCCCTACGGAAACAGAATGTAGCATTAGGTGTACACTAGTAATTGGGACTTTACCACACGAACAGACGGTACCACGCAGAAACAGACAGGTGTTGCCACCCAACAGAAACAGACGGTACCAACAGAAACAGACAGAACTAAGTGTACCCTAAATCCCTACTCCAAGCGATCGGCTCCCTAATACATAAATACCCTGTGTCGGCCCCACAGTAGGGTGTATCACTCCCTAAAGTGACAACCAATTGGCACAGAACTATTTACAGATGTCACGGCGTCTTACATCCTCAGAGGCAGACCGGGATCCATGCACGCACATGACCCGGTTGGAACGCACCATCAACACCCCTCGCCATTATCAGAATGAACCGCTTATAATTAGTTCAGTATGCGTGCCAGAACCCTACCTACTGTTGGGTCAAAGTTTTGATACCAGAAAGGGATACTGACTAATATGGGTCCCCAGACCAACATATTAACCGACTTGTTCACAGATAAGTTGTTTACAAGTAATTCCCTTCCTATCCTTGTGTCCCCAGACCAACAGATTTCAGATTAACTTGTTTACAAGTTCATACATACAGAATTCAGATCAACTAGTTCACAGATAAGTTTTCAGACTAACGGATCAGATATACCGATTTAACCGACTTACCGATTAACCAGTTACAGATTTACAGACTTACAGTTTTGTCTAACTTTGTAATTGGGCCTACAGATTCACGGAACAGATTTATTAAATTCATCAGTCTAGTGGGTTTAACCTTATCCGCCCAACACGTTTTAGACATCATATTTATCTCAGATTTTCATTAATTAAATATTAATGCCCAGACCTCTCACATTAGACTGACAGTTTGCGGCTACTGGTTAGGCCGGTTGGTTCCGGGCAGATTTCTACCGCAAACTGAGTCTAACCTCGGGTTTCAAGCACGTTATGACTAACTTCTCACATTAGAACCTATTGTTTGCGACCACTGGATGTGCCGGGCGGTTCCGGGAAGGATTACGCCGCAAACTCATTCTAACCTCGAGTTAGCCATGTTTATCTTTACGGCCAATTGATTAATAATTTACCGTTTGTGCCACGCCTAATATACATGTCAATTATTCATAGCTAATTCAGATTTTGTCAATAACAGACTGAATATATCAACTTAACAGATATAGCAGATAACAGATTTTTCAGATTAGGCGACTTAACGGATTTAGCGGATTAAGCAAACTAGCAGATTTAGCAGATAACAGATTAGGCATCTCAACAGATTTAGCAGATTAGGCATCTCAACAGATTTGGCAGTTTAGGCATCTCAACAAATTTGGCAGTTTAGGCATCTCAACAAATTTAGTTTAGCAGATTTGGCATTTTCAACAAACTTAGCAGATGATAGATTTGGCAGATGAACAGATCTAGCAGACTAGGCAGTAGAGCAGAACTAGCAGATTAAGCAATATAACAGAACTAGCAGATTAGGAAAATATAGCAGAACTTGCAAATTAGGCAAATATAACAGATTTAATCATTCCTTAAAGTTTCACAGACATATCTTGCCTAATTATAAATTTGGCCTAAGTTCGCATGCCTAAATAGTTGTCATGATTCACACTATGATCATATACCCCACGTTTGCATTGAATTTACATGTCATAGATTATGGTCATAATTTACATGTCCCGATTTAGTTCAACTTGCCTAGTACAAAAGATTCACATATAAATTATACCAAATATAGCCATCGATTTCAATGCATGTCATATATTCCAAAGATCCCTCAACTAGGTGTTTATTTACATTTAATAGATATCCTAATTTAATGTAAATCTTTATACCAAAGCCATATTCTCTTTATCTCAAGTCATATGTTCAATACAGTCTATATTTATGTCCAATTATATGCCTTTTTATGTCGTGTCCTCAAATCATATGTTCAATACCCTTTATGTTATAAATATAACATGTCCAGTCATATGTCTCAGATTTATGTTCTAGCTACAGTCCATGTTCTTTCCTCAAATCAGTCACCTATTGGTCATGCCCAATTTATGCATCATTCATTTTACTGTCCCAAACATTTTAACGTATGTTAATCTCTTATGAGATTGGCTCAGGCTCATGGTAGCCTGGCTATAAAACAGAAAGAGGAAAGAGATACAAAATAAGATCTAAACAGAACAGAACAGATATAACCTCAGATTCAGATTTACAATTCATGTCACAATCTGAATTAACGTTTATATCGGAAAATAACTGTACTTGCCTTGGTTGGATTAAAGAAAGAACTTTAATTGTTGTAGAATCGTTGCAGAAGCTTTAATCTCTAATTTGAATTGAGTTGCTTAGGTTGATGTTGGTTAGCTTCTAGTTTTGATTCCAGCAGAGTGGCGACGCCATTTTTATTTTTATTAGAACAGAGGTAGAGTAGGAGCAGAATAGAATTGTGTGTAGAGAAGGCTAAGTCTTAGGATGTATTTATAGGTGTAGGAACTCATTTAGGCCCTCAGATTAACCCTAGAACTCATCAGGTCCATCCAAACACGTCACAGCCCTCAAAATCGCACACACGCGCACCAGGTTCGACCAGGGAGGTCGACCCCCAGGTCGACTGCCCAGTCGACCTGGTCTTGGGGGTCGACTGGCCAGTCGACTCCCCAGTTGACCTGGGTCCTAGGGGGTTGACTGCCCAGTCGACTCCCCAGTCGACCTGGATCCTGGGCGGGAAATTCCCCGCCCAGCCCGCTTCTGGGTTTGAATTCGAATTTTGAATTCGAATTTCGAACTGTCTTCGATTCTGAAAATTTCTGAAACTTCGGAAGGTCATATCTCCCTCATACGGACTCCGATTCTTGCAAACTCGGACTCGTTTCCAAGTAGAATTCCGAGGCGAACGCAATAATGCAACCCGTTTCCCTTGATTCTTATTTTAAAAAATTAATTATCCTCTGATTTGTTACTTATACGTTCACAGAAAGTACGGGATGTTACATTCTCCCCTCCTTAAAGGATTTCGTCCCCGAAATCTTTAAGTTAAGAAGAATGTGTCCTACCATCCAACATCCATCTACTCAATCATCAATCACTGGCGTCCATTGTCCTTAGAAACTTCTAATGTTGTATGAACATATGCAAAGGTGTGTGTATATGTTCCTTATCTAATACAAAGATCAGGCGGTCCACTGATTCAGTTGACCTCCTTAATGCGAATTATGCCAGTGCCATGAGTCCAACATGTATGCAATTTCCCTACTCAATACATATCATTTCTATATGAGTGCACATCCATTCAGTCATATGCAACATCCATGTGCTGAGTCAATCATTTTGCATCCACAAAAATTGAAAATGCTCACACATCCATATGCAGTATGAGAGTGTTTTCGAGCCGATCTAGTGCCTAGTGTGTGTATATGTATCCACGAGCAACCACTAGAAACCACTTGCATCCACTTGCAACCATCAAACATAACATGTCTCAAACACATGTTTACACCCATTAGTTTCTACCTAAAGTTCGAAGATTCGATCGATAGGATACAGTCGAATGATGGAAGCTAGTACAGATAAAACAAAAACTTGGTTACCATTAGACATGGGTCCTAAGTATCGGCCCCGAAGACCGAAACCAACATCAAATTGAAACCCAGAGGATTACCCTCTTTAGATAATGTCAAAACTGGAAATCTTAACCTTTTCAGAAATATCCAGATGCTTACAGACTACTAGTACAGATCAGATTACCA
This sequence comes from Allium sativum, assembly GCA_030737875.1. Lineage (NCBI taxonomy): Eukaryota > Viridiplantae > Streptophyta > Magnoliopsida > Asparagales > Amaryllidaceae > Allium > Allium sativum. The sequence goes on along the minus strand of CM060919.1, from coordinate 788,759,664 downwards.
AATGATTCTTAGAAAACTAAGCATGATAAAACCCAAAATGTATGCGTCCTACTTGACGCCTAACACAGATATCTCTCAAACCCCAACCTATCACCAGCAGATGAGTCGTAACCCCTATGGGGTTTGAGACTATAACCAGATCAGAAACAAGACTAGTATTAAAGTGCAGAGACTCGACTACAGAATCAGAATGCCATAATTGGAAAGAGTTCTAACTCAATAATCAGATAAGGAAAATAAACTCTCTACGGAAATTTTCCTACTTATATCCTATCCACCAACTATGAGAGCATTCGCCTGCCTTCCCGAAGTAGGTCATGTCCTCTGTCCTTGCCCCCGTTTCTTCGGGAAGTCCCTAGTGAAGTGTCCCATCTCACCACAGTTGAAGTGAGTGTCCTTCCTCTTTTGGCAATCCTTGTTCAGATGAGTCAAGCTTCCCTAAGTAAAGCACATTTCTCCTCCTTTATCATCAGACTTTTCTTCCTTCTTTTGTGTTTCCTTTTTGCCTACTTTGTGAACCAAGTCCATATCCATGAGTTTCTCATCCTTGGGTTGTGCTCCTTAGCCAAACTCCCTCATTCTCATCTTTACTATCCGTGTGTAACACGTTGACAAGTCCCTCGAAAGCGGCCTCCATCGCACGGAAAATCCTACAAAGCTCGAAAGAAAATTAGCCTTAGGTGAGACTACTGCAGCTACAGATGGAAGTCGGGTGCTTATTTGCCCTTTGACCGGTGTCGTAGTCTTATCAAGCCTACAGAACCATGCCGCGATGAGGTTACCTCCCAGAAAGCCGGGAGCCCCGGAGAAAGAAGGAAACAAAGATTCAAACAGAGGATCAAAAGATAGATATATGGCTTTTGGGGATAATGTTTTTCAAAAATAGGCTTTACTTTCGAAAATAATTCCTTTTAAAACCTTTTTGAAAATAGTTTTCAAAAACTTTACCCAATCTGGTAACCTTCAGCTCTGATACCAAGTGTAACACCCCACCTCCGTTAAGGTCACTCACAAAGGGAATGCCATAACTTTGATGGAGCATTTTAGTAAACAGAACAGAAACTTACAAGACAGATAAAACAGTACTTGAAAAATTTATAACTTTATTACAACAGAAACCGAAATAAGCTTGGTTACATCCTTTCAAATCACAATATCAGAATTCAAGTACAAAATATCAGTCTTGTACAAAAGCCTTCAGAATGCATAGTTTAAAATCATAATCCCCACGGAAGAAGACAAGCCATACTTTAAGCACTTCAAGCGGAAGAAATCTGGATCAAGCTAGAGTATTCCCTTCTACTGTTCTACAAAACCTGGGGGGAAATGGAAGAAAGGAGGCAAAACAACAAGGGTCAGACAAAAAGTCTGGCAAGTCCAGTGATTTTCAGTTATGAACAGATAATAATAACATGACATGAACATAAAACTGGATGAGAGATAACTGTAACAGGTGTAGCGGATATAACAGAAGAACAGAATGACATAAGCTATTTCTTCACACTTCTCTGCACTAATACTAGTATAACAGAATTAGGTGTCACCCTAATGTCTAAACTGAAACAGAAACGGGTACAGAATAATTTCCGCGTTAGTAATGGGCCTTTACCACCCGATCAGAAACAGACAGAAGCAGAATGCAGATAATGGGCCTTTACCACCCGAACCGAAACAGAAACAGATTAATCCCTACGGAAACAGAATGTAGAATTAGGTGTACACTAGTAATTGGGCCTTTACCACCTGAACAGACGGTACCATGCAGAAACAGATAGGTGTTGCCACCCAACAGAAACAGACGGTACCAACAGAAACAGACAGAACTAAGTGTACCCTAAATCCCTACCCCAAGTGATCGGCTCCCTAATACATAAATACCCTGTGTCGGCCCCACAGTAGGGTGTATCACTCCCTAAAGTGACAACCAATTGGCATAGACCTATTTACAGATGTCACGGCGTCTTACATCCTCAAAGGCAGACCGGGATCCATGCACGCACATGACCCGGTTGGAACGCACCATCAACACCCCTCGCCATTATCAGAATGAACCGCTTATAATTAGTTCAGTAAGCGTGCCCAGACCCTACCTACTGTTGGGTCAAAGTTTTGATACCAGAAAGGGATACTGACTAATATGGGTTCCAAACAACAGATGACACAAGTAATTCCCTTCCTATCCTTCTGTCCCTAGACCAACAGATTTCAGATTAACTTGTTTACAAGTTCAGACATACAGAATTCAGATCAACTAGTTCACAGACAAGTTTTCAGACTAACGGACCAGATATACAGATTTAACCGACTTACCGATTAACCAGTTACAGATTAACAGACTTACAGATTTGTCTAACTTTGTAATTGGGCCTACAGACTCGCGGAACAGATTTATTAAATTCATCAGTCTAGTGGGTTTAACCCTATCCGCCCAACACGTTTTAGACATCATATTTATCTCAGATTTTCATTAATTAAATATTAATGCCCAGACCTCTCACATTAGACTGACAGTTTGCGGCTACTGGTTAGGCCGGTTGGTTCCGGGCAGATTTCTGCCGCAAACTGAGTCTAACCTCGGTTTCAAGCACGTTATAACTAACTTCTCACATTAGAACCCATTGTTTGCGACCACTGGATGTGCCGGGCGGTTCCGGGCAGGATTACGCCGCAAACTCATTCTAACCTCGAGTTAGCCATGTTTATCTTTGCGGCCAATTAATTAATAATTTACCGTTTGTGCCACGCCTAATATACATGTCAATTATTCATAGCTAATTCAGATTTTGTCAATAACAGACTGAATATATCAACTTAACAGATATAGCAGATAACAGATTTTTCAGATTAGGCGACTTAACGGATTTAGCGGATTAAGCAAACTAGCAGATTTAGCAGATAACAAATTAGGCATCTCAACAGATTTAGCAGTTTAGGCATCTCAACAGATTTGGCAGATTAGGCATCTCAACAGATTTAGTTTAGCAGATTTGGCATTTTCAACAAACTTAGCAGATGATAGATTTGGCAGATGAACAGATCTAGCAGACTAGGCAGTAGATCAGAACTAGCAGATTAAGCAATATAACAGAACTAGCAGATTAGGCAAATATAGCAGAACTAGCAAATTAGGCAAATATAACAGATTTAATCATTCCTTAAAGTTTCACAAACATATCTTGCCTAATTATAAATTTGGCCTAAGTTCGCATGCCTAAATAGTTGTCATGATTCGCACTATGATCATATACCCCACGTTTGCATTGAATTTACATGTCATAGATTATGGTCATAATTTACATGTCCCAATTTAGTTCAACTTGCCTAGTACAAAAGATTCACATATAAATTATACCAAATATAGCCATCGATTTCAATGCATGTCATATATTCCAATGATCCCTCACTTAGGTGTTTATTTACATTTAATAGATATCCTAATTTAATGTAAATCTTTATACCTAAGCCATATTTTCTTTATCTCAAGTCATATGTTCAATACAGTCTATATTTATGTCCAATTATATGCCTTTTTATGTCGTGTCCTCAAATCATATGTTCAATACCCTTTATGTTATAAATATAACATGTCCAGTCATATGTCTCAGATTTATGTTCTAGCTACAGTCCATGTTCTTTCCTCAAATCAGTCACCTATTGGTCATGCCCAATTTATGCATCATTCATTTTACTTTCCTAAACATTTTAGCGTATGTTAAGCTCTTATGAGATTGGCTCAGGCTCGTGGTAGCCTGGCTATAAAACAGAAAGAGGAAAGAGATACAAAATAAGATCTAAACAGAACAGAACAGATATAACCTCAGATTCAGATTTACAATTCATGTCACAATCAGAATTAACGTTTATATCGGAAAATAACTGTACTTGCCTTGGTTGGATTAAAGAAAGAACTTTAATTGTTGTAGAATCGTTGCAGAAGCTTTAATCTCTAATTTGAATTGAGTTGCTTAGGTTGATGTTGGTTAGCTTCTAGTTTTGATTCCAGCAAAGTAGCGGCGCCATTTTTATTTTTATTAGAACAGAGGTAGAGTAGGAGCAGAATAGAATTGTGTGTAGAGAAGGCAAGGTCTTAGGATGTATTTATAGGTGTAGGAACTCATTTAGGCCCTCAGATTAACCCTAGAACTCATCAGGTCCGTCCAAACACGTCACAGCCCTCAAAATCGCACACACATGCACAAGGTTCGACTAGGGAGGTCGACCCCCAGGTCGACTGCCCAGTCGACCTGGTCTGGGGGGTCGACTGCCCAGTCGACTCCCCAGTCGACCTGGGTCCTGGGGGGTCGACTACCCAGTCGACTCCCAAGTCGACCTGGGTCCTGGGCGGGAAATTCCCCACCCATCCCGCTTCTGGGTTTGAATTCAAATTTCGAACTGTCTTCGATTCTAAAAATTTCTGAAACTTCGAAGGGTCATATCTCCCTCATACGGACTCCGATTCTTGCAAACTCGGACTCGTTTCCAAGCAGAATTCCGAGACAAACGCAATGGCGCAACCCGTTTACCTTGATTATTATTTTAAAAATTAATTATCCTCCGATTTGTTACTTATACGTTCACAGAAAGTACGGGGTGTTACAGGTTAAGTAAAATTTAATACACTTAGCCAATTTGATATGTTAGCTGGACTAGACCGTAGGGTTAAGTAAACTTGAACACTTAACCATCAGATTGTGATGAATGAATAGGGTTAAGTAATAAGAAATACTTAACCAATATAACTTGGTTTGTGGTAGGGTTAAGTCAACATGAATTACTGATAACACTTAACCAGTTTTTCAGGATAAATGAAGAGGGTTAAGTTAGCTTGAATTGACTAATGACACTTATCCAATCCAAATTGACGAAGAAGAGAACTAAGTAGTAAACCTTAGTTAAAAGGAGCTAAGTAGTAAACCCTAGTTAAGAAAACAACGATTCTGGAAACTAAGTGGTAAACCTTAGTTAGCAAAACTAAGTAGTAATTCTTAGTATAACACGGGAAGGAGCGAACGTCCATCTAATTTTAAAGAAGGCTCCAACGAATTGGGTTACGAAGCCCGAGGCTTCGAGGGGACGTAAGGGTACTCTTGGTATCCCTCTGTGAGGCTGCAGATGATCCTCCTGGGCTCACAGAGGTTAAGGTCTGCGTTAGAAGAACCAAGGGTATGCCTTGGTTGCAAAATATGGCAACCTAAAGACTAGGATGGACCAGCGTGATTCGGCGAGAAACCGGTAGCCCTGTGATAGCAACTCGTCGTCTACCATCCATCTTCAGTCAATCGAGATACGTGAAGCGGGAAGGCGGAGAACTTCTACGGACCATATACTTGCTATCTAGTTATGGTTGCGGTTGCGGATGGCCATAGGTTAGTGGGGCATATGGGGCCTGCGTATAGTTCTCATTTTTCAAGGTGTGCCTTCCATTAGTTGAGGGAGGGGTCAAATGGAACCATAGCCATTGGAATAAAAACAGACCTTAGCATCTGCATCGGCAGATATCTGAAAGCTCCCGACCGAGTTCTGTGTTTCTTGATTTGCCCTGCCACAGAACTCGGGCCGCACATTACAGGACATGTGCATCTAGACAAGCGATAACGATTCGCGATACATGCGTGGGGAAGTCTAGGAACATATACCACTCTAGGTAGTGTGTCCTAGACTTGGGGGCATCGTTCGACAGGTAGCATAATCCCTAGTTGGACTAGGTGGCATAAACCTTGAATCCGAGAAGCGTTCAGCAGATAGCGTAAACTCTAGTTGAATCTAGAAAGCACTTAATAGAAAACCCTAGATTAGATCTAGGTAATAAATAATAAATGTATGCCTGAAGGCAATGGGAACTACAGGGATTAGGAGCACGTTATCGTTACTAGTTGGGACACTAGTTAGGTGGTGCAGAGATATAGAAACCAGTATAACAAGGAAATAGCGAAGCGGCGAAAGTATTAGAGAATATCCAGTTTATCTTATCTTAGCATATCTTGTGTTAATCTTGTCTAATCTTGCTGACCCTATCATCATGGTGTTATCTTGTATTCAGTTAATTCATGTCGTTTTGTTTTTCCATGTTCACATGCTAGAAGTAACTGAACTTACTCATACTTTATGTCTGACTCTGTTTTTCTTTCGTCTTCTTTTCTTCCATTGCCCTCCCCCCCCCCCAGGTAGTAAAGGAGGGAATAGTGTAGCTCAGGTTAAGTTGGACTGTCACTCTTTCCCAGCTTGAAGATTTGTCGAAGTTTTGCTTGGATTCTCTTTTCAGATGCTATGGCTGGCTCTTGCTACATTGGGGAATATAAATGTTGTTTTATGCTTCTTTATTTTGTAGGACAGATGATACTCTGATATTATGAAGAAATCGTTGTACAAACTATTTTATCAATAAAGCAAAGTTTTATTTTCCGCTGTTTTAACTTTTGTCTGTCTTGTAATTCATCTGCATCTTTTACCTTAAAATGCTCCACATAACTTAGTGCATTCCCTTTGTGAGTGACACTAACGGATGTGGGGTGTTACATGAATAGCAGTGGCAACGCAAGTCCAACGAGTTCAAGTGCGTGCATGGGTCCGGGCTGGTAGGTAAGACGTTGTTGCATCGTGTAGGTATGGCCGTGCATTTTATATTGGTATCGGGGTTGCCACTTTGGGGAGTGATACACCCCACTGTGCGGCCAACACGGGTGCCTACGGGGTTTAGGGAGCCGATCGAATGGGTAGGGTAAGGGTACCTTAGCGGTGGTAGGAGCAAGCCGGCACCTACGATAGCAGCTAGGTATAAGTAACTACCAAGTTCGTCATGTGGGTACAGTTAGTGGGAAGGGAAATAGCGAAGCGGCGAAAGTATTAGAGAATATCCAGTTTATCTTATCTTAGCATATCTTGTGTTAATCTTGTCTAATCTTGCTGACCCTATCATCATGGTGTTATCTTGTATTCAGTTAATTCATGTCGTTTTGTTTTTCCATGTTCACATGCTAGAAGTAACTGAACTTACTCAGTCTTTATGTCTGACTCTGTTTTTCTTTCGTCTTCTTTTCTTCCATTCCCCTCCCCCCCCCCAGGTAGTAAAGGAGGGAATAGTATAGCTCAGGTTAAGTTGGACTGTCACTCTTTCCCAGCTTGAAGATTTGTCGAAGTTTTGCTTGGATTCTCTTTTCAGATGCTATGGCTGGCTCTTGCTACATTGGGGAATATAAATGTTGTTTTATGCTTCTTTATTTTGTAGGACAGATGATACTTTGATATTGTGAAGAAATCGTTGTACAAACTATTTTATCAATAAAGCAAAGGTTTATGTACCTTAACAGTGGTAGGAGCAAGCCGGCACCTACGATAGCAGCTAGGTATAAGTAACTACCAAGTTCGTCATGTGGGTACAGTTAGTGGGAAGGGATCAACCTTTAGTAAATAGAGACTAGTAGATGTGCGGTGTAATTAAGTATTGTGGTGTAACTTAGCATAAGTGCGGTGTAACGAAATACATGTTGGTTGAGTTGGATAGTCCTTTGGGTGCTTGTCTGATGTTGACTTCGGTCTTCAGGGTTAGTACTTGGAGGGTTGTTCACTTAGCCAAGGTGTAGGATTGTCTTAGTACTTAGGAACAGAATCATCTTGTCCATCCTTTTTATCTACCTTATCTATGTTACAGCCATATCATGATGCCTATTTAAGTTTTGATCATTTACCTTACCTATTATTTGTAAAAATTACTGGACTCGCCAGACTGTATGTCTGACCCATTTTGTTTCCACCTCTTTTCTTTCCTTTTCCCCCCAGGTTTGCAAGGAGGGAATACTACAACTTAGTGCCGATTTCTTTCAGTTGCTTGAAGAGAGTAGGTGTATCGCTTTGGACTCTCTCATCTTTATGGCTTTGCTTATTCTCAATGGGGATTTATGCATTTATGTTATTTAAGTATTTGCTTCTTTATGTACTTTGAAGTTTTCGAAAAAGACAATTGATCCTATTGTAATGGTTTTTGGAGACTACTTATGTAAGCTTGTTTTGAAGTTATGATGCTATGAAATAAGTTTTATCTTCCGCTGTGTTTTATTTATTTATTCTTGTAATTTATCTTACTACTATAACGCTTCATGAAATTAATGCATTCCCTTTGTGAGTGATATTAATGGCTGTGGGGTGTTACAGTATATATTTTAACTAGAAAATAAAATAAAAGTGAGAAGTTCTCACATACGGGTTCCACTGTGCCTGTTTTATTTCTGAATTTCTGAACCGTCTTGATTTGCCCAGAATTCTAACGCAGTCTGTTCTACGCTGTTCATATTAAAAATCACATTTTTAATATGATGTTTGTATTAAAAATCGCATTTTTATATCGCTAGAAATATAAAAATCAAAATTTTATATTCTCCATTGTATAAAAATCATATTTTTATTATCTCTATTATATAAAAAATCATATTTTTATTATCATAAAAATCGTATCTTTCTCTCATGACAATTCAAACCCTTTTGTTTATATAAAAATCAAACCTTTTTGTTTATATAAAATCCAACCTTTTTATTTATATAAAAATCGAACCTTTTTGTTTATATAAAAATCCAACCTTCTTAAAACTAAAAATCAAATCTTTTTAAAACTAAAAATCAAATCTTTTTAAAACTAAAAATCAAATCTTTTTATGAATTAAAAATCTTAGCTTTCTTGAATTAAAAATATTAGCTTTTTGTTGTTAAAAATCAGTTCTTTTCGCTTGTAAAAATCTGTTCTTTTCGCTTTTTAAAGTCTATTCTTTTCAAATCAGTTTTAAAAATCATACCTTTCATGTATTTAAAAATCTAACCTTTCTGATATTAAAAATCAAATTTTTATCACATTAAAAATGAGAATAAATTCAACACTTCATACAATCAATCAGTCTGCGCGCTTGTGCTAGGGATGGTCGGAGGGGGCTGCGTCGCGGCGGTGGGGAGTGTCAGCGGGTGGCACGGTAACCGAGGGAGCTGCTGTTCGATTCTCGTTTGCAGGTGGGTGCGAGTGTTTGTCGCGATGAACGGTGGGACGAGGACATGGAGGAGGGGAAGGCGACGGAGACGGTGGAGGCGGGGGAGACTACGATGGAGGAGGGTGAAGGGAGTGACGGGGTCAAGACAATGGGAGGCCCGCCATTTTTTTTATTTTAAGGCTCGATTTTTCTGATTCGAGATAATAAGACCGAGAGGGGGGTTTAGTGCAAAATATATTTATTTATTTTTATTATTTTATTTAAAAAATGTTGACTTTTTATTCGACCACCAAACAAGACCCAACGACTATCGGCCATAGCGTAGTACCCCCATTCCGAACACAATAGGATTTGTATCATTAGCCAATTTTTTCATTTCGTTCACTTTTCATTTAAATTAAAATTTAAATCATTATATTGAATTTTAAACATACATTTCAATTTACTGGGGTCACATACGGACCTCAAAAATTTCAGAAAAATTATTTCTAGCTTCGTATTGGCCATACAGTCCAATAAAACTAATTTCGTCAAATTTGAAGACCATAGAAAAATAGCCATTTTTTGGTCGATCCAAATTGACTGAAATTGTCAAAACATGTTTTACTTCGCCATGCCCACATATTAATTCAAAAAATTATGAATTTTGGAATCTAGCAATAATTTGACATCCTGGATCCAACAAAAGTGGTTTCGTCAAAAACGGAGGTCATTTGCAAAATGGCTATTTTTAAGGGCTATATTTCCATAGCGACTATTCTGAAATTTCAACTGGACATAACTTTTTATTTCCGCTATGAAATTTTGATTTTTTGGATTCTTTAGAAAGATATTCTCAAATAGATTCTAAAAAATTTTAGTTTTGCTAAAATCTGGTTTATTTTGAATCCTGTACATCCATTTGAAATTTGAAATCGAATTTTCAAACTACCGCGCCATTTCCAATTCCTTTTATAATTAAGATAAATATTTATATTCTAATGTCAATTCAAATAAATATATACGTTCTAATTATATTAAAAATAAATTTCTAGTTGTTATTATTTAAAATAATTCATTTTAAATAATCACAATTCATTAAAATTGCCAAAAAAAAAAAAAATTGGTTCAAATTTTCCAAGTTGTTACAGATCCGATCAGTGATCGGAAGAAGAGGTACGGTTTGGGTTCTGGTAGCGTGTTCTTGCGTATGTGGAAGGGACAAGTTGCTGCAGTGGAAAACTGAGGTGTTTTTGAGTTCGACAATGGGAATATAGGACTGCAGATATGTGCATTTGGGGTGTGCGATGGATGGAAGGTCGAAGTTTCTATTTGAAAGGTTCTGGTGACGATCAACTGTAAATATGATAGGTGCAGTTATCTGCTATTCGACAGTGACAAGGAGAATGGGTTGTGCGAAGAATTCGACAATGAGTATTCAAGATGCAATTCACTGCAAATGGATGGAAAAGTGTTAAGTGTTGCAGTTAGTTGTATGTTTACCAGTGACTTCTTTGATTCAGTTAATCAAATGCAACAAATTCAAAGTTGCTCTCTAAATCAATGGTTGATTTCTTCAATAACGGGGTGATATTGGAGCTTGAAATCACAGTCATAGTGAAGTGCTCAGGAGCTGGTTCAGATGTTGGAATTGGAAGGCTGCATTTGCACTAGAAAAGGAGATTAGGGGATAAATGGGGTTAAGGTAATTGTTTTAATTTAATAATCAAATTGGTTATTTCATTTAATTGTTCAGTAGCTTAAATAATGAATGTCCTGTTAAACTTATACAAGATTTTTATCGAGCGGAATCAATCGTTTAATCTGTAGCTGCGGCATACATAATTCAGAATTTAAGAATTGAAATCAGAAAGGATTGCAATTAAAAACCCTGGTGAGTAATTCTTACTCTAAAATTTATTTAAATTTATTTTATTTTTATCGTTAAAATAAATTGTTGGTTGCTTGGATGTAGTAAAATATTATTATGGCTATTTTAAAAATATATTAGTTATTTAGGATTGGTGTTTGTGGCCATTATATATATATATATATATATATATATATATATATATATATATATATATATATTCGTACACATATATATATATATATTGGTGATTGGATATTTCTTGTGGTATCATTAGCAGATGACCCTATGCGCCCTACGCTATGATAGTGGATGACCTTATATACCACGATATCCTGCCTTGAAGCATAATCGGTATTATTTATGTTGGCTAACATCTATGGATGCAGAAAAACAGGTTGGAGGGATCCAACTGGATTCCTCAAAAATATTATTATTTGTTTGTTTCATATATATTATCATATATGATGTGTTAGAAAACCTGTGGTTGATAATTTGGTGTTTTGATTTATTGAATGTCACTGGCTCTGAATAATTGACACATAAAAATATCATGGAAATAAATTCAATGATTTATAAAGGGAAATTCTATTTTTTTTAATAGAATTTGAAATTTCAAATGGACAAGAAATGTTAAGCTGTTTTGAATAATAAAAACAAGTATTGAATTTAGTAAACGATGCTTATAAATGAAATAATACAAGAAATTAAAGTAAATTTATAAACAGTGTTTATAAATAAAATGAAATGATTTTCATTGGATAATCATGGAATTGAAATGAATTTATAAATGGTGTTTATAAATGATGTGGAAAAATTATTATTGGATAATTTGAATATTTAAATTCAATTATGAATTTAAAAATGGAAATTTGGAATCGTTTTACTGAAGTAAACGATGAAGTTTATTATGATGTTTAGAATATAAATTGAACTAAAATAAATCTGTAAGGATTTATGATTTGAATTCGACTAGTTTGAATTTATTTAAATAAAATATGTTTAGAAAAATATTAGGATTATATTAAATAGAAGTTAAATTTAAATATAGATTCTATGTCATATATGGATAAGTTAAAATAAATAGAATATTCCAAAATAAGATTTTGGTTTTTAAATTGAATTCCGAAGTGGAACTTGTTTTAAAATATAAAATAAGTAAATTTATAAACGATGTTATAATTGTCGAAAATTAATTATCCGAAGATAATTTGAAATCTTAAATTCAAGTTTTGAATTTAAAATAGAAAGTTGAAATCATTTTCGGAAAGGGGACCACGATTTTTATTCCGAAATTCGGAATAAAAAAGGAATGGAGTTTCAAATAGAATTTTGAAATGGAAACTTGTTTTAAATTATAAAACAAGGAATTAAATTTATAAATGACATTTATAAATTAAGTGAGATAATTATCATTTGGATAATTTAAAACATTTAAATTTAAATATGCATTTAAAAGTAAATTGGGAGATGTTTTGAAACAGAATGACTGATTATATTTCGGAATTCGAATTACAAGCTGAATTGAGAAAAATACAACAGTTTATAATTGAAATTCGATTAAATCGAATTATATAAATAATTCATTTATAAAAGGAATCGGAATTAAATATAGAAGATCGAAGTATAAACAAATTTATTACCGAGTAAGGAAAAATCAACAATTATAGATAATCGGAAATATTATGTTGAATTGGGAAAATTTGATTTGATATATAAAAAAAATATTGGAATGGAGTTGAATTTATTATAAACGAAGTTTAAACGTTTATATATTTTAATATAGTTAAAACGAAGTTGTCGCGGCAGGGCAGTTCGTAAATTGGCGTTTCGATTTTCAATTGAGTATACAAAACTCAATTTAAGTCGAAATTCTAAGAAACAAGAATCGTCAGGACCGATTGAATAATAGTTTTCTAATGGAAGAGAAAATTCTTAATTTCATCGTATATATTTTGAGTTATGTCAAAATAAATTTTTAGAAAAATAACTCATAACCATTTAAAAACCATAACGGTTTATTTAAATAATTAAAGGATTTTAAGCAAATAAAATCCGAATTTCTATTTAGAAAAATCAAGATTTGAGTTATAAAATATATCTGAACTTAAGTAGAGTAATGAAATGATTTTTGAAACAAAAAACAGATTTTGTTGAATAGAGTTAACTAATTTGAAGAATAATTAGTTATTGGAGTTTTGAATTGAAATTGAGCTTTGGATAAGTAAATTGCGTTTGTAAATTCATATTTGAAATCGAATATGCAACTAGAATTGAAAATGGAATTCAATTGGTCTATAAGCAAATTAAAGTGTATTTGAACGTGATATGTTCAATTAAAAAGTGAAATAGGCAAAGAGCTAATTAAAGAATAAACTAGCGAATTGAGTTAAAATGATCAGATTGATTTGCAATAAGATAGGAATGGACGTATATGGGTTAGACAGGCATGGAACAAAGTGTATGAAGATTATAATTTGTGCGGCCGACAAAAAGGTACATGTTTAAATTCCATATGGGATTTTATGCTCCAAATCGGCAAGCCACTTGGCTTTTTGATTTGCTTTTTGAATGGAAATGGCCCAGAGAGGCGCTTTGTAGTTGTACAGAGTGACCTGTACAAAAGAGGTTATGGCGAAATTTTCTGGAAATATAAGGAGTTAGAATATTTTTAAGAAAAATTGGATAACTAGAAAATCAATATATCCAAATATATTGAATTCGATAAGGAAACGAATTAAAAATAGAATATTATAAACCAAAAGGAAATCGACAATCTGGTAATAGAAACAGAAACTATATATGTTTTAAAAATGAACAATTGGTTTTTACGGTGGTTGATTATTCTGGAATAATGGTCTTGTCAGTTTTGAAGTTAAGGATGTTTTCAGTCAAGGTCTGCGAAGTAATTTTACCCCAACTCGATTGTTTTCATTACTGACTGATAAATAGCAAGATTCAAATATCGAAGATCAATATTTGAATAAGATTTAGTTGAATACAATATTCTGGGTTGGTGTAACGATGTTTTACAAAACATTCGTTTTAACCCAAATAAGTGGAATTTTGGAAATATAATAATAAATATTTCCTGGGTATAAAATTAAATGAGTCGGGAAAGAGCTAAGTAATTGGAATGTTCTCCAATTGTAAATAGAAAATATTTTCTACGTATAGAAAATAAAAGGAGGCGATATATGGAAATGTTTTCCGAATAGCGTAAAAGGCCAAGATGACTGTTGAACATATTTGGTAAACAAATAGTGATAAGGAAATGGAGTAGTGATTTAATTAATGAAATATTAATTAAGGGGACCAGTGATTATTTGATGCTATGTATGGATGTTTTCTTTCTCTGATAGTTAAATAATCGACTATTGTAACACCCCACCTCCGCCAGTACCACTCTTGTAAGGGCACTGACTTTGGAGGGGCATTTGAATCAGGTAAGCACGCATAATGATATATCAAGGCAGAACAAGAACATATGTATATACGTAAACAGGGTAAATAACATAGATAAAACAGCGGAAGATTTTAAACCAAGTCAAATCAAGTCTGGTACAACATAATATCAATTTTCCAAATAAACAAATCTGGATAAAACAACATTAACTGACAAACTGAAATACATAAGCGCTATCCCCAAAATACGTGAGAACCATAGCTAGCTTCATGTAGAAAGCGTACATGAGCTGAAATCCCACAAGCAAGCAATCCAAAATCCAAGCTAAGCTCCTGTATTCCCTCCCTGAGAACCTGGGGGGGAACGGAAGAAAAGAGGCGAAAGAAAACAGGTCAGTCAAAAAGAATGAGTAAGCCCTACTACAATCAATGTAAACTGATAAAGTTAACTGGTATGAGCAGCAGGATAAGGATAACAACATACTAGCATGATGATTAACTAACAAGGTAGATAAAGGTGTCATCGCATAATCAGGATTAAGGTTTTGCACCACAGGTGTACTAGCAAACTAACATGACTTGAATAAACAAGTATTGATCCCTTGGCCCAAGCTTTGGCCCAATAACATGAAGTGACCCTCATACGAGGTCCAATAACATGAAGTGACCCTAACACGAGGTCCACTTCAAACGGTCTAGTCGATCGGCTCCCTATAAGCCTAACTCGTCAAGTGTTGGTGTCAATACGGCCCAAACATGATTGTAGTCAGACTGTGCCGGGTCTCCCGTCGGGTGTATTAAGCCCTAGGGTGGCAACCCCTAGACACCATAAACATGAGTGCACAGTCTCGATCTACTGGTACCCGTGCATGATTTCCCCGGCTCCGGACTACGTGCACGACCATAGTCCGTCCAGAACTACACCGGCGTACCCTCTGCCATCGCTTTTTGGTCCCTTACCTCCAGTCCAGTAATCGTGCCCCCACCCTAGCCTAGTCCCTAGGGTCATGATGATACAAACTAGGGATTACTGCTGGAGTGGACCCCCATTGCTAGGATTTTTCTAGTGGGTTAAGTACGGTTTAATCCCTTTACTAATCATGGATTAACTTGGTTAAGTGTAACGATGAGTTCACGACTTAACCCCGATTAATCTACCAAGCCCAAATTGGTTAAGTATTAAATGGTCCATGACTTAACCCTAATCACGAGGCATTAATTAATTAATGCGCCTTAACCTCTCACATTAGACTTTGTTGTGGTTACTAGTTAAGCCGGGCGGGTCCGGGTAGCTTTACACCACAACTTGGTCTAACCTCGGGTTCAAGGTACAACATGGCCAACTTCTCACATTGGGTCCTATTGTTTGTAGCAACTAGTTAAGCCGGTCGGTTCCGGGTAGGTTTATGCTACAAACTCAACCCAACCTCGAGTTGGTCACACTTATCTTTTCTAAGTGTCATGTCCATCATGTTTCCAAAACATGTTACAAATTTTCAAGCAATTGGGTAGACCTAACTTAATAGGTAAATTCCCAATGGGTAGACCTAACTTAATAGGTAAATTCCCAAGCTTATGTTTTTATGTCTTTTAAGTTTACCCAACCCCAAACGCAATCCCATCGCTTACATATCGCAATAGCGCATAAAGGATAGAAAAAGGAAACTTGGCATAATCATGACATAAAAGGGTTGAAGCCACAAGTTCAACATGGTGGCATATGAAATATACATATGTTCATATACTTGCATTAGGCCTCAAAAAGCATGCATAACTTGCATATCATATGACAACTTGCATATCAAACTTGCATAGCATAACTTGCATATCATATGACAACTTGCATAGCATAACTTGCGTATCATATGAAAACTTGCATATCAAACTTGCATAGCATAACTTGCATATCATATGACAACTTGCATATCAAACTTGCATAGCATAACTTGCGTATCATATGACAACTTGCATATCAAACTTGCATAGCATAACTTGCATATCATATGACAACTTGCATATCAAACTTGCATAACAAAACTTGATGAACTTGCATAACACATCATAGTAAACTTGCATATCATACATTTAACTTTAGAGTTTAAGTATGAAAGGAATAGGGCTTACAATGCTTATGCGTACTCAAATGAGTATAGCAAATGTAAGTAAACCCTTATGCAACCAATTAAACCCCAAAAATGCAAGCAAACTTGATCAAAACTCTTTCTTTGTGGTGCAAATAGAGAAACTTGTCTTGAATGCAAGCTAAAGAGGATCATACAAGTCTAAAAACACTTGTATGCATGGAAAATCTCTTAAAAATTTATTTAGGAATTGTATGAAGAGAGTGGAGGCCATGAGAGGATTGATTTTGCCATAGTTTAGTTGTAGGATAGATTAATGATGATTTAGGGTAGGTTAGGGCCTTATTTATAGATTAGGCAAGTGTTTTAGGCCATAGGATTAAACCCTAGTTCCAATCTCAACCCTCAAAACCGAATCTGGCCCCCAAGCTCAACCCATTCTCAAAATGGTGCACAGGCAGGAATTCTCGTCTGAGCCAAGTCGACAGGGCTGTCGACCTGGTCAGACCAAGTCGACTCCCAAGTCGACAGGGCTGTCGACTTGGGTACTGTGGCGGGAGTTTTCCCGCCTGGCCCAACTGGCCCAATTTTCCAAATTCAAGTTTGAATTTGAAATCTGTTTTTACTTAGAAATTTTCTGAAAACTTCGTTGGGCCTTAATCGGGTCATACGGACTCCAATTTTCGAAAACTCGGACTCTATTTCGCGTATTTTTCCGAGACGAACGTAATGGCGTAGCCCGTTTCCCTTGATTCAGATTTTAGAATTAAATTTTGTCTCGATTTACGTTATAACAGGTTATTGAAAATACGGGTTGTTACATTATATGCTAACAAAGAAAAGAGATTGAGAGTGTACCCTCAAAAAGGAATGGATAAAGCCCACGCATTTTCTCCTCGGTTTCCCAAGTTGCGTCTTCTTCGGCTTCACCCCATTGAACCTTCACTAACTTGACCTCTCGATTCCTTAGCTTCTTGGTCTCCTTCCCCAAGATACGAATCGGAGCTCTCCTCAAGGTAGCTTCTTTCTCCACTTCCACATCTTCCAGAACACTTGGCTCAACAACCTCTGCTGATTCATGTAAACACTTCCGGAGATGCGAGACATGAAAAACATCGTGTACTCCGGCAAGCTTCTCGGGCAACTTCACTCTATAAGCCATCTGCCTGATTCTCTCTACAATAGGGAATGGTCCAACAAACCTCGGTGCTAACTTCCCAACGGCTCCAAATCGGACAACATTCCGCAAAGGAGAAACCTTCACGAAAACCATATCCCCAACATCAAACTCCAAATCAGTTCTTCGCTTATCAGCATAGGATTTCTGTCGGTCTTGGGCCGCTTTCATCCGTCTCTGAATCAACTCGACCTTCTCGGATGTATCTCTGATCATATCAGACCCAAGTATAAGCTTATCTGTAGTCTCCCACCAACATGTAGGCGACTTGCACGGCCTCCCATATAAAGCTTCGAATGGTGCCATCCCTATGCTTGCCTGATAACTGTTATTATATGTAAACTCAACAAGAGGAAGATGGTCTTCCCAAGTACCACCAAAATCTAGAATACAAAGCCTCAACAGATCCTCGAGTACGGCCTATCATGTGCAGGCGGATGGTTCATTGGCAACGTGGATTGGTATTTTCGAGAAAAATTCTGCTGCGTGGAATACTTTATAGTAAGTGAACGAGATCCAGGATTCATTAGTGAACTTTGGAGAGCTTGCATGAAACCATGAGGTCATAGTTAAGAAGCCAAGAAATCATGAGGTAAAAGACGGTCAAAGCACAGTGGAGTTAAGCTCAAGGAAATGTGGTTTAGAAGATTGACGGCTAGATACGTGCATCATATCTCTTTCTAAGAGCATATCCTTGATCCTTGTTTTCCTGTGGAACTTACTCGCATGTTATCTTTTTACGTATATCCTCTCGGTCCCATTCTCGGTCCTATTCCTGTCGGGAGGTATGACTTATTTGCTAGTAATACATGTCAGGGTTTGAAGGGGTCTGTTAGGTTGACTAAACCTTTCGGGCTTTTATAGAATATGGATTGGGTTAGAAAGGGATTTATTTTTGTAATCCGAAAGAGGAGTATATCCTGCTTATCTTCCCGATCTCTTTGTAGCATATCTTTCTGCTATCCATGTTTGTCTTGATTATCTAGTTTATCGTGTTAATCTTGTCATGAGAACCTTAGGTAGAAACCCTTTGGATGAAACATGTGTTTGAAAAAAAATAATGCTTGATGGTTGCAAGTGTTTGCAAGTGGTTACTCGTGGATGCATTATACATGTTAGGCACTAGATCGGCTCACACACTCCTCATATTGCATATGCATGAGTGTTTATGCTTATTCATGGATGGAAATTTTTGTGTTATCACATGGATGTTGCATATGGATGTATGTTATGTGCACACATATACATGTTATACATTATGTTAGGAATTGCATACATATGGATTCATTTCAATAACATAATTTGCATTGAGGATATTTGCATTAGATAAGGACATATACACACACCTTTGCATATGTTCATACAACATTTAGAATCTTGTAAGGACAATGATTGCTCGTGGATGATGTTTTGAGTAGATGGATGATTTGATGGTAGGATACGTTCTTCCTAACTTGGAGATTTCGGGGACGAAATCCTTTAAGGAGGGGAGAATGTAACAACCCGTATTTTCAATAACCTGTTATAACGTAAATCGAGGAAGAATTTAATTCTAAAATCTGAATCAAGGGAAACGGGCTATTCCATTACGTTTGTCTCGGAAAAATACGCGAAATAGAGTCCGAGTTTTCGAAAATCGGAGTCCGTATGACCCGATTAAGGCCCAACGAAGTTTTCAGAAAATTTCTAAGTAAAAACAGATTTCAAATTCAAACTTGAATTTGGAAAATTGGGCCAGTTGGGCCAGGCGGGAAAATTCCTGCCACAGTAACCAAGTTGACAGCCCTGTCGACTTGGGAGTCGACTTGGTCTGACCAGGTCGACAGCCCTGTCGACTTGGCTGTCGACTTGGCTCAGACGAGAATTCCTGCCTGTGCACCATTTTGAGAATGGGTTGAACTTGGGGGCCAGATTCGGTTTTGAGGGTTGAGATTGGAACTAGGGTTTAATCCTATGGCCTAAAACACTTGCCTAATCTATAAATAAGGCCCTAACCTACCCTAAATCATCATTAATCTATCCTACAACTAAACTATGGCAAAATCAATCCTCTTATGGCCTCCACTCTCTTCATACAATTCCTAAATAAATTTTCAAGAGATTTTCCATGCATACAAGTTTTTTTAGACTTGTATGATCCTCTTTAGCTTGCATTCAAGACAAGTTTCTCTATTTGCACCACAAAGAAAGAGTTTTGATCAAGTTTGCTTGCATTTTTGGGGTTTAATTGGTTGCATAAGGGTTTACTTACATTTGCTATACTCATTTGAGTCCGCATAAGCATTGTAAGCCCTATTCCTTTCATACTTAAACTCTAAAGTTAAATGTATGATATTCAAGTTTACTATGATGTGTTATGCAAGTTCATCAAGTTTTGTTATGCAAGTTTGATATGCAAGTTGTCATATGATATGCAAGTTATGCTATGCAAGTTTGATATGCAAGTTGTCATATGATACGCAAGTTATGCTATGCAAGTTTGATATGCAAGTTGTCATATGATATGCAAGTTATGCTATGCAAGTTTGATATGCAAGTTGTCATATGATACGCAAGTTATGCTATGCAAGTTTGATATGCAAGTTGTCATATGATATGCAAGTTATGCTATGCAAGTTTGATATGCAAGTTGTCATATGATATGCAAGTTATGCATGCTTTTTGAGGCCTAATGCAAGTATATGAACATATGTATATTTCATATGCCACCATGTTGAACTTGTGGCTTCAACCCTTTTATGTCATGATTATGCCAAGTTTCCTTTTTCTATCCTTTATGCGCTATTGCGATATGTAAGCGATGGGATTGCGTTTGGGGTTGGGTAAACTTAAAAGACATAAAAACATAAGCTTGAGAATTTACCTATTAAGTTAGGTCTACCCATTGGGAATTTACCTATTAAGTTAGGTCTACCCAATTGCTTGAAAATTTGTAACATGTTTTGGAAACATGATGGACATGACACTTAGAAAAGATAAGTGTGACCAACTCGAGGTTTGGTTGAGTTTGTAGCATAAACCTACCCGGAACCGACCGGCTTAACTAGTTGCTACAAACAATAGGACCCAATGTGAGAAGTTGGCCATGTTGTACCTTGAACCCGAGGTTAGACCAAGTTGTGGTGTAAAGCTACTCGGACCCGCCCGGCTTAACTAGTAACCACAACAAAGTCTAATGTGAGAGGTTAAGGCGCATTAATTAATTAATGCCTCGTGATTAGGGTTAAGTCATGGACCATTTAATACTTAACCAATTTGGGATTGGTAGATTAATCGGGGTTAAGTCGTGAACTCATCGTTACACTTAACCAAGTTAATCCATGATTAGTAAAGGGGTTAAACCGTACTTAACCCACTAGAAAAATCCTAGCAATGGGGGTCCACTCCAGCAGTAATCCCTAGTTTGTATCATCATGACCCTAGGGACTAGGCTAGGGTGGGGGCACGATTACTGGACTGGAGGTAAGGGACCAAAAAGCGACGGCAGAGGGTACGCCGGTGTAGTTCTGGACGGACTATGGTCGTGCACGTAGTCCGGAGCCGGGGAAATCATGCACGGGTACCAGTAGATCGAGACTGTGCACTCATGTTTATGGTGTCTAGGGGTTGCCACCCTAGGGCTTGATACACCCGACGGGAGACCTGGCACAGTCTGACTACAATCATGTTTGGGCCGTATTGACACCAACACTTGACGAGTTAGGCTTATAGGGAGCCGATCGACTAGACCGTTTGAAGTGGACCTCATGTTAGGGTCACTTCATGTTATTGGACCTCGTATGAGGGTCACTTCATGTTATTGGGCCAAAGCTTGGGCCAAGGGATCAATACTTGTTTATTCAAGTCATGTTAGTTCGCTAGTACACCTGTGGTGCAAAACCTTAATCCTGATTATGCGATGACACCTTTATCTACCTTGTTAGTTAATCATCATGCTAGTATGTTGTTATCCTTATCCTGCTGCTCATACCAGTTAACTTTATCAGTTTACATTGATTGTAGTAGGGCTTACTCAGTCTTTTTGACTGACCTGTTTTCTTTCGCCTCTTTTCTTCCGTCCCCCCCCCCAGGTTCTCAGGGAGGGAATACAGGAGCTTAGCTTGGATTTTGGATTGCTTGCTTGTGGGATTTCAGCTCATGTACGCTTTCTACATGAAGCTAGCTATGGTTCTCACGTATTTTGGGGATAGCGCTTATGTATTTCAGTTTGTCAGTTAATGTTGTTTTATCCAGACTTGTTTATTTGGAAAATTGATATTATGTTGTACCATACTTGATTTGACTTGGTTTAAAATCTTCCGCTGTTTTATCTATGTTATTTACCCTGTTTACGTATATACATATGTTCTTGTTCTGCCTTGATATATCATTATGCGTGTTTACCTGATTCAAACGCCCCTCCAAAGTCAGTGCCCTTGCAAGAGTGGTACTGGCGGAGGTGGGGTGTTACAACTATCGAAATGTTTGCCAATATCGTTGTCAATATGGAGAGACCGGTTGGATTATTATCCGAGAACCACTCTGTATTGGCAGTATTGTTGCGAATCATATTATATGAAGATAATCGAAGACAGAGTAAAGTGCAAGGGCTTTTTTTGTTATTCCTAGGTAGAAATTGCCTAAGATGGAATAATGGAAATTGTGCCTTCTGTTTCGTGCAATCCTAGAACGAACGCATATGTACGAATGTCTGACAGAGTATTTCCAATGATCGCATAAGTTGGTCTGTATAAATATATATGTTGGCTGAGAATTTATTCTCTTAGCATAATATCCAGAATATATTTGTGCAAATCAATTAATGATTAATGGATCTGACAATGTGGCATTTAAAGTGAATGTGCTATAAATGAATGGTAAGTAAGCGTAGCCTTAGGCCTCAACAACCGATAAATGAAAAAAATCGGGCAGGCAGCATGGCTAAGTGGGTAGCTCCCAATTAGGTTGTATTATCACCTATCTAGAGGAATTCATTTCATTCTTTATTCTATTCGATGTTGTCCCACTCGGGAAAGCGGTTCCTGATCCCAACCGTTGGTGATATACATTCGATACACTCAAGAGAAATGAGTGGCCGATCATGTGTGGTCGGGTTACAAGATGTTCTTGTTGAACCCAGTGTATTCTCTTTAGAGATACACTATCGAAAGGTGGTTCCATACCTTGTCATAGTTGGAAATTCATTACCCAATAAGTGCCTGCGGTTTTAATTGTATATTATGTATATGGAGCATGAGATGAAAGCGTTCCACTAGATTTCAATTTATTTGATTTAGACACTATTATAATATCAAAAGAGTTTTGATATAAAGATTATCGTTTTCTTTTGAAAAGATTTTAAAAGTTGAATCAAGTGTTTTGGATTCTCATAAGGGAAACCCGTTCCATGTTATACGGCGTGGTCTTATGAGATATCGTTTATTCTCTCAAACTGTTTTAAATTGTTTACTCATACTAGTCTCATGACTGACCCAGAGTTTATTTTGTTTTGTTTTACCTAAACTCTTGGGTGACAAAATTTGTATGGGCAGTCAAGTGGTTCAGGATTTTACAGATTTATCTGAAGGAGCTTGGATCAGGAGGCTTCAGTGTTAGATATATAGTATTCTGTTTTGTAAGTATGTACTATGATAATTGTACGTTATACAGTTAAAATTTTGTATTTCAAAAGTTATAGTAAAAACCTGTAAATTCCCGCTCTTTGGATCGACCATAAACCACACAAGTCTGACCCAAAAGTTGGAAATCCACGAATACTTTAACTTTGGGAATACAATACATCAGAACAACAACAACAGACTTTTATTACATCATGATAATGTTACATCAGAGTACAGAATATCAGAGTACATCGAATAAAATTACAGCGGAAGATAAATTACAATATTTTAATACATTGCCGCGGAAGACTTTCTATGCTCTGGACACAGCTTTAAGCTTCAATCCAAAATCCTGCTCGAGATAAGGACCTGTAGACAAACTACTCGACTGCCCGTGTGGAAAAGAGGGCACCCGAGTTTGCAAAGGTGGAAACAAACAACGGGTCAGTCATGGGACTGGTGTGAGAATTCTTAACTGATTTAACTAATAGTAATAAAGCAAATCTAAGGACCACGCCGCTAACGCGGAACGAGTTTACTCCAATGGATTGTCGTGCATAACTTAAAGTAAATCGTCAAAACAACACAATGCTTTTTGGAAAAATGAAATCAAAATAAGACTCAGGTCCCATCACACAATGCAATGCACACCAGAGGATAGAGTTTTACCTTATGGTGATTAAACATGCTTGGTACGATAAAAACGAAATTGATATTATTATTAGTGTATATAGCTTTTCAAAAACAGTTCAATCATAATGTATCAATCCTAGGACACATAGATACCATAATACTATACTTCCATACTAGTAATACAATCAAATCCGTGGGTTCGTATTGGAAGTTTGGATTTCCATCATGAGTCAAGGCTAGGGAGGAGCCCCTTACCGATTCGAGACACTCTAGCTAATGTCTCAGGATCCCCCGTAGTGAACCCTTGGATAGCTGCAGGGCCGGTCCACACATAAAGCTTTGTGGATTGGCAATTCTTGAGCACACGTTTCCCGATCCTATAGGATCTATCATCCGAGGCGCCTCATTCCATCATCCACATAAGTAAAATGTCGGGCCGGGTTAAAACCCAAACACCACTTCTAGCTAGAAAGAAACGTGCTGCTCTCCCTGCATTCCCTTTTCCCATTTTAAACTCCGCCGGTGTGTGAGGCTCGCGAAGTCACGCTATACACAAATCTATGCCTAAACAGGCTATGCTTTGATCATCCCACAAAGCCTGCTTTTCAACAAAGCCTTGATCATATGCATCTTAGCATGCCACATCGTCACTCCATATCACACTACCAATCCTTTGCCGAAATATATGAAAGGGTGTTAAGCAAGAGAATAAATTCTCCGCCACCAAACATTCATACATTCGACAGAAAATCAATAAATACAATATAAAGGAGAACAATGTCAGACACACATTCCATTTATAAGATTATACTCTGGGTCTGAGCGAAAGCCAAATCCGTACAAATTAGCACTACGTCCGGATAACTACCATTTTAGCCCCGTCTTGGGAGCAAATCAAATAAGGTGCCTCAACACTAGTTACCCATTCGATGTGAAGATCATCAGTCTTCAATCGCCGTCTTCAATTCTTCAAACGTCGTATCATTATTTGGAATGAGAGTAAACTTGGATTTTCCAAATAACTCTCGCATATATAAATTTGAAAACCATTTCATATCGTTGTTAATAATTTATAACAATCTATCGCTATTTTTTCTTTACATACACATCCTAAACATAACAATGTATATTTTACTCTTCCATTTTTCAGTTTACACCAAATGTATATTTGGTTTCATTATTTTTCTAATGAAAATCCATTCCTTAGAAATGTAAATTTCTAATCTTATTATTTACATTGAAAATGTAAATTTCTATCCCTATTTTATTTACGTCGAGAAATGTAAACTTATACTTCAATATATTATTATATTGAAATTGTAACTTTTATTTCATATTCTATTTACATTGGAAAATATAAATTCCTAATCATTCTTTCGTTTACATTGAAAAATGTAAACTCTTTTATTTACATATAAAAATATAATTCCTATTTCATCCTTATTTACATTGAAAAATGTAGGTTTCTATATTATTCCAAAAAAAAATGTAACTTCTTATTTTCCTTTTTATTTACATTAAGAAAAATGTAACTTTTCTAATATTTACATTAAGAAAAATGTAAAACTTTTATAATCTTATCTTATTTTTTTAAAAATGTAACTTTCTTATATAACAAACTTGGAGGTGAAAATATTCATTTCATTATTAACACATAACAGTGTGAAAATAATGTCCATTTCTAAGTTATCCATTTATATTTTAATATGGGCCAGACCTCTCACATTAAGCCTACAACTTGTGGATGCTGGATAGGCCGGTCGGTTCCGGGGAGACTTCTCCCGCAAGTTGGGCTAAACCTCATGTCTTGGCCCAATTTGTATTTGCGCACTTGGACCTCTCACATTGGGCCAACATTTGTGGCTGCTGGATATGCCGGTCGGGTCCGGGCAGACTTCCACCACAAATGTACAATTTTAATTAATCATTATAATTGTTCTACTAAAAATATTATTTTAAAATGTTTCACATTTCAAAATATCTTGATTTTGGAATATTCTATATTTCCAAAATAACTTGATTTCAGATACTATAACTTACCCCTTTCAAATCTTAATAAAACTTGGTACTTTCTCAATTCCTATACTTACATATAAAAAATGTGATTTTAATACACGTCAAATCTACTTTTTAATTACATTTGAGAACATAAATAAAAGATCGTTTATTTTTCTAAGTTATATTTGTGTTAAGGGACACAATTAAAAAAGACATTCATTTTATGTTAACACAATTCCATCGTGATTTGAATATTTTAATGAATTCCCTTTTTAATCTGACATAAATGTTCTTTCAAATTTTTATCATAAATGTTCTTGCTAATTTCACATAAATGTTCTTTAAATTTTTAACATAAATGTTCTTGCTAATTTCACATAAATGTTCCTTCAAATTTTACATGACGATGAAAATCTCTTCTTAAAATCTACCTTTTTACCGCATCTCAAGTGACGATAAAAATCATTATTTTAAATCTAACAGTAAAATATGAACCTCTATATACATGTGAAATGTAGATAAAAATACGGTCCTTAGTTCTGCCATTTTATTTACAAATAACATGGAAATAAAAATAAGTTTAATAATCTTATCCTTTTATTTGTACATAAAATACATATAAAAATGTATTTTATAACTTTGCCTTTTTTTGTATATAAAAATGTAATCTATAGCTTTGTCTCTTTATTTCAATACAAATCTATTCTTAAATTACATAATAATAAAAATGTAAATTTTTTTTATTTCAATGTGGATCCTACTTCTTTATTACATTATAAAAATGTAATTTTTTTTTCAATGTAAATCCTCATTATTGACTTCATGTAATTTTAATTTACAATGTAATCTCTCATTCTTAACTTCATATAAAAATGAATTTTTAATTTACAATGTATTCTCTCATTCTTAACTTCATATAAAAATGTAATTTTAATTTACATTGTAAACTCATACTGTAATTACACATAAAAATGTAATTTTTATCTTACGTTGCAAATTCATACATTAATTACATATAAAAATGTAATTTTTATTTTACGTTGCAAAATCTCATACTTAATTACATATAAAAATGTAATTTTTATTTTACCGTTCTCATTCATATCTAAATTACATGAAAAAATGTAATTTTTATCCTACAATGCAAATTCATGCTTTAATTACATATAAAAATGTGATTTCTATTATGCGATGTAAATTCATAGATAAATTACATAGAAAAATGTAATTTTTATCATACGGTGTAAATCCACGTCTTGATTACAAAGAAAAATGTAATTTTAATCATACGGTACAAATTCCCATTTTAATTACATAGAAAATTTTAATTTTAATCATACGATGTAAATTCATGTCTTGATTACATATAAAAATGTAATCTTTATTATACAGTATAAATTCATGTCTAAATTAAAGATAAAAATGCAATTTTATCATACGATGTAAATTACATTTAAATGCAATTCTTTTCATAAAAAAATTGTAGACTTTTGTATTTCACAAAAGAATGTAACTATTTTGTTAGCCAAATTCTGTAAAAATAAAAATATATTTTATTTGTAGTTGAAATTCTATTGTAAGAAACAAATAAAAATAATATTTTATTGTTGTTCATATTCTATTGTAACGTAACAAATAAAAATATCTTTTAGTTGTTGACCAAATTCTGTTGTTATGTAAACAAATAAAAATAAGATTTTATTTGTCGATCAATTACTATTGTAATATAAACAAATAAAAAAAATAAGTTTTTATTTGTTGATCAGATTCTACTGTTCATTTCAGAAAAATAAAAAAAAATGATATTTTAATAAATTAGAACACTAGATCCAATCGCAACTAAAAATTTAGAAATCATAAAATAATCATCATCGACTATTCTTTTTTAAATCTGACTAAAATATGAATTTTAGATCTAATTTAGATTTACTTTTCTAACCGCAAATAACATTCAACAATATATGAAATTCCAATACGGATCTAGCATAACATGAACAACAAACATATCACAAGCAACCATCAACAATTTATACAACACATACATTCCAGATCTAAATTAACCTCACAATACAATTATTTTAAAGCAAGAAAATTAATTAATAATTAATTAAATAATAAAAATTAGAGTTCTCACCTTGCTTTAAATCAGATCTGAAAATCCAAACAATTTCAAAAACAGCCCCAATCAGTTCCAACACGATCTACTCGACGATACAGTTCCACAGGATCTGAAATTTTCAGATTCCGATGTCGTATGAGTGAAATATCAATTTTTAAAAATAAAATCAAGATTTGCGACGTTTAAAAGTGTTGTATTCACCAATTCATACCTTGGCCATTTATTTTCAGTTTTGTTCAAAACTTTGAATCAAGTTTTCTCGGTCTGTGGTTGATGGTTTTACGAACGGTTTGCGGCAAAACGACCGGCTACGAGAGGGCTTTGGGTGCCCCAATTGGTGTAGAGTGCGGTGGCCTATGTGGGGTGCGGTTTGGGTGCAAAGGCGGCGGGTTCGTGGGTTCGGGGAGGGAGCTAGAGGGCACGAGAGATTTTGAGATTGGTATCAATGGAAAGAGGAGATCAAGAGCTTCAAAAGGTTTAACTGTGGCCAAGGCTAATTCTTCATGGATTGGGAGCTAAGGAGGAGAGAAGGTAGAAGGTTTTAGGCGGCTATGGATTCGGTTGATTTGGGAAGAAGAACGCCGTACTTTATATAATAAAATATTATTTTATTCCTTAATTTTCCAATAAAGGCCCGTTTGGCCACTTTGTCTGATATCAGCCCAACGACTGTCGTACCTACCCAATTACCCCTATTTCGGACTCATCTGGCTATGTCTCGCAGGCCCAAACGATCATCTTGACCCCCATTTCTCAGTTTTAAAATTAAGTCTTTTATTTTTAATTAAACCGTACAAATAAATTTACCGGGGTCACAAATTAACTCCAAAAATTCCCAAAAAATATATTTAGCTATGTTTTGACGATACGGTCCTAACAAAATCAATTTCGTTCAATTCTGAGCCCGTTTGAAAAATGTCCTTTTCCAAGTCTATTAAAATTTACTAAAATTGACAAAACAGAAATCTTTTTGCCACGGTCACAAATTAATTCTAAAAATTATGAAAAATTAAACTTAACTATATTTTGACATTCCGAATCCAACAAAATTGGTTTCGTCGAAAACAGAGGTCGTTTGAAAAATGGCTATTTTCAAGGCGTATATATGTAATATTAAAAATACATTTTTAAACAAATAATTTCTGAAACTAAAAATATATAAGTGTTTACTGTTTTTCAATGCAGAAACGTCATTATGAACTCAATGGAAGTGGTTTCGAGTCCAAATTCCTTCGTATGCAAAAAGTAGCATTTTGACCTTTATAAATTTCATAGCGACCTTTCAAAATTTTAAACTGGGCATAACTTTTGATTCCCGCTATGAAATTTCAATTTTTCGGATTTGTTGGAAAGATATTTTTAAATAGATTCTAATATTTTTGATTTCACTAAAATCCGTTAAATTTTGCATCCTGTACGTTTAGTCAAAGTTTAAGTTTGACTTTTCAAACTACCGCGTTATTTCTAATTCCTTTTTATAATTACAATTAAATTATTCATTTTAACTTCGATTAAAATAGAATTTTGGTCTTTATTATTTAAAATAAATTATTCAAAATATTAAAAATCCATTAAAATCTCTAAAAAAAAAAAAAATGGCCCCAAATTCCGGGTTGTTACAATCTCCCCCACTTAAAAACTTTTCGTCCTCGAAAAGGAACGAAGCTAAAGTTGTTTAATTAATTAACTCATCTTTCTTTTTATTTTATTCTCAATTGGTTTCTATAATTTTATTAGTTGAACTAATAATTACACTACACAACCATCAATCAATTTGTTGATTAGCTTTTAAAAAATATATAATTTTATATATTCAAAAATCGTATTTTCTAAAATAGATTATAAGTACAAATATGTATATTATTAGCTTGTCACTCTCAACTCATTCTAGGGCATTACTAACCCTATCTCTAATGAGTTTTCTCATTCTAGGATACTGATGATCCTAACTCTAATGAGTATTCTTATTGGATATTACTAATCCAATCTCTGATGGGTCTTTTGTTCAGTTCTAATGAGTCGTATCCCAAAGATTTGAGCTAACCAAAGTTCTAATACCAATAGTAAAAACCCGTAAATTCCCGCTCTTTGGATCGACCATAAACCACACAAGTCTGACCCAAAAGTTGGAAATCCACGAATACTTTAACTTTGGGAATACAATACATCAGAACAACAACAACAGACTTTTATTACATCATGATAATGTTACATCAGAGTATAGAATATCAGAGTACATCGAATAAAATTACAGCGGAAGATAAATTACAATATTTTAATACATTGCAGCGGAAGACTTTCTGTGCTCTAGACACAGCTTTAAGCTTTAATCCAGAATCATGCTCGAGAAAAGGAACTGTAGACAAACTACTCGACTGCCCATGTGGAAAAGAGGGCACCCGAGTTTGCAAAGGTGGAAACAAACAATGGGTCAGTCATGGGACTGGTGTGGGAATTTTTAACTGATTTAACTAATAGTAATAAAGCAAATCCAAGGACCATGCCACTAACGCGGAAAGGGTTTACTCCAATGGATTGCCGTGCATAACTTAAAGTAAATCTTCAAAACAATGCAATGTTTTTTGGAAAAATGAAAACACCATAAGACTCAGGTCCCATCACACAATGCAACGCACACCAGAGGATAGAGTTTTACCTTATGGTGATTAAACATGCTTGGTACGATAAAAATGAATTTGATATTATTATTAGTGGATGTAGCTTTTCAAAAACAATTCAATCATAATGTATCAATCCTAGGACACATACCATAATACTATGCTTCCATACTAGTAATACAATCAAATCCGTGGGTTCGTATTGGAAGTTTAGATTTCCATCATGAGTCAAGGCGTGGGAGGAGCTCCTTACCGATTCGAGACACTCTAGCTAATGTCTCAGGATCCCCCGCAGTGAAGCCTTGGATAGCTGCAGGGCCGGTCCACACATACAGCTTCGTGGATTGGCAATTCCTGAACACACGTTTCCCGACCCTATAGGACCTATCATCCGAGGCGCCTCACTCCATCATCCACATAAGTAAAATGCCGGGTCGTGTTAAAACCCAAACACCACTTCTAGCTAGAAAGAAACGTGCTGCTCTCCCTGCTTTCCCTTCTCCCATTTTAAACTCCGCCGGTGTGTGAGGCTCGCGAAGTCACGCAATACACAAAGTTATGCCTAAACAGGTTATTCTTTGATCATCCCACAAAGCCTGCTTTTCAACAAAGCCTTGATCATATGCATCTTAGCATGCCACATCGTCACTCCATATCACACTACCAATCCTTTGCCGAAATATATGAAAGGGTGTTAAGCAAGAGAATAAATTCTCCGCCACCAAACATTCATACATTCGACATAAAATCAATAAATACAATATAAAGGAGTACAATGTCAGACACACATTCCATTTATAAGCTTATGCTCTGGGTCTGAGCGAAAGCCAAATCCGTACAAATCAGCACTACGTTCGGATAACTACCATTTTAGCCCCGTATTGGGAGCAAATCAATCAAGGGCCTCAACACTAGTTACCCGTTCGATGTGAAGATCGTCGGTCTTCAATTGCCGTCTTCAATTCTTCGAACGTCGTATCATTATTTGGAATGAGAGTAAATTCGGATTTTCCAAATAACTCTCGCATATATAAATTTGAAAACCATTTCATATCGTTGTTAAAAATTTATAACGATCTATCGCTATTTTTTCTTTACATACACATCCTAAACATAACAATGTATATTTTACTCTTCCATTTTTCAATTTACACCAAATGTATATTTGGTTTCATTATTTTTCTAATGAAAATCCATTCCTTAGAAATGTAAATTTCTAATCTTATTATTTACATTGAAAATGTAAATTTCTATTCCTATTTTATTTTCATTGAGAAATGTAAACTTATACTTCAATATATTATTATATTGAAAATGTAACTTTTATTTCATATTATATTTACATTGGAAAATATAAATTCCTAATCATTCTTTCGTTTACATTGAAAAATGTAAACTCTTTTATTTACATATAAAAATATAATTCCTCTTTCAGCCTTATTTACATTGAAAAATGTAGGTTTCTATATTATTCCAAAAAAATGTAACTTCCTATTTTCCTTTTTATTTACATTAAAAAAAAATGTAACTTTTCTAATATTTACATTAAGAAAAATGTAAAACTTTTATAATCCTTATCTTATTTTATTAAAAATGTAACTTTCTTTTATAACAAACTTGGAGGTGAAAATATTCATTTCATTATTAACACATAACGGTGTGAAAATAACGTCCATTTCTAAGTTATCCATTTATATTTTAATATGGGCCAGACCTCTTACATTAGGCCTACAACTTGTGGATGCTGGATAGGCCGATCGGTTCCGGGAAGACATCTCCCGCAAGTTGGGCTTAACCTCGTGTCTTGGCCCAATTTGTATTTGCGCACTTGGACCTCTCACATTGGGCCAAACAATTGTGGCTGCTGGATATGCCGGTCGGGTCCGGGCAGACTTCCACCACAAATGTGACCTAACCTCGTGTCCCAGTACAATTTTAATTAATCATTATAATTGTTCTACTAAAAATATTATTTTAAAATATTTCGCATTTCCAAATATCTTGATTTTGGAATATTCTATATTTCCAAAATAACTTGATTTCAGATACTATAACTTACCCCTTTCAAATCTTAATAAAACTTGGTACTTTCTCAATTCCTATACTTACTTATAAAAAATGTGATTTTAATACATGTCAAATCTACTTTTTAATTACATTAGAGAACATAAATAAAAGATCGTTTATTTTTCTAAGTTATATTTGTGTTAAGGGACACAATTAAAAAAGACATTCATTTTTATGTTAACACAATTCCATCCTGATTTGAATATTTTAATGAATTCCCTTTTTAATCTGACATAAATGTTCTTTCAAATTTTTATCATAAATGTTCTTGCTAATTTCACATAAATGTTCTTCAAATTTTTAACATAAATGTTCTTGCTAATTTCACATAAATGTTCCTTCAAATTTTACATGACGATGAAAATCTCTTCTTAAAATCTACCTTTTTACCGCATCTCAAGTGACGATAAAAATCTTTATTTTAAATCTAACAGTAAAATATGAACCTCTATATACATGTGAAATGTAGATAAAAATACGGTCCTTAGTTCTGCCATTTTATTTACACATAACATGGAAATAAAAATAAGTTTAATAATCTTATCCTTTTATTTGTACATAAAATACATATAAAAATGTATTTTATAACTTTGCCTTTTTGTTTGTATATAAAAATGTAATCTATAACTTTGTCTCTTTATTTTAATGCAAATCTATTCTTAAATTACATAATAATAAAAATGTAAATTTTTTTATTTCAATGTGAATCCTACTTCTTTATTACATTTTAAAAATGTAATTTTTTTTTCAATGTAAATCCTCATTATTGACTTCATGTAATTTTAATTTACAATGTAATCTTTCATTCTTAACTTTATATAAAAATGTAATTTTAATTTACAATGTAATCTCTCATTTTTAACTTCATATAAAAATGTAATTTTAATTTACATTGTAAATTCATACTGTAATTACACATAAAAATGTAATTTTTATCTTACGTTGCAAATTCATGCCTTAATTACATATAAAAATGTAATTTTTATTTTACGTTGCAAAATCTCATCCTTAATTACATATAAAAATGTAATTTTTATTTTACCGTTCTCATTCATATCTAAATTACATGTAAAAATGTAATTTTTATCCTACAATGCAAATTCATGCTTTAATTACATATAAAAATGTGATTTCTATTATGCGATGTAAATTCATAGTTAATTACATAGAAAAATGTAATTTTTATAATACGGTGTAAATCCACGTCTTAATTACAAAGAAAAATGTAATTTTAATCATACGATACAAATTCCCATTTTAATTACATAGAAAAATGTAATTTTAATCATACGATGTAAATTCATGTCTTAATTACATATAAAAATGTAATCTTTATCATACAGTATAAATTCATGTCTAAATTAAAGATAAAAATGCAATTTTATCATACGATGTAAATTGCATTTAAATGCAATTCTTTTCATAAAAAAATTGTACCCTTTTGTATTTCACAAAAGAATGTAACTATTTTGTTAGCCAAATTCTATAAAAATAAAAATATATTTTATTTGTAGTTGAAATTCTATTGTAATAAACAAATAAAAATAATATTTTATTGTTGTTCATATTCTATTGTAACGTAACAAATAAAAATATCTTTTAGTTGTTGACCAAATTCTGTTGTTATGTAAACAAATAAAAATAAGATTTTATTTGTCGATCAATTACTATTGTAATATAAACAAATAAAAAAAATAAGTTTTTATTTGTTGATCAGATTCTACTGTTCATTTCAAAATAATAAAAAAAATGATATTTTAATAAATTAGAACACTAGATCCAATCGCAACTAAAAATTTAGAAATCATAAAATAATCATCATCGACTATTTTTTTTTTAAATCTGACTAAAATATGAATTTTAGATCTAATTTAGATTTACTTTTCTAACCGCAAATAACATTCAACAATATATGAAATTCCAATACGGATCTAGCATAACATGAACAACAAACATATCACAAGCAACCATCAACAATTTATACAACACATACATTCCAGATTTAAATTAACCTCACAATACAATTATTTTAAAGCAAGAAAATTAATTAATAATTAATTAAATAATAAAAATTAGAGTTCTCACCTTGCTTTAAATCAGATCTGAAAATCCAAACAATTTCAAAAACAGCCCCAATCAGTTCCAACACGATCTACCTGACGATACAGTTCCACAGGATCTGAAAATTTTAGATTCCGATGTTGTATGAGTGAAATATCAATTTTTAAAAATAAAATCAAGATTTGTGACGTTTAAAAGTGTTGTATTCACCAATTCATACCTTGGCCATTTATTTTCAGTTTTGTTCAAAACTTTGAATCAAGTTTTCTCGGTCTGTGTTTGATGATTTTACGTACGGTTTACGGCAAAACGACCATCTACGAGAGGGCTTTGGGCGCTGAAACACCCCACCTCCGTTAGGGTCACTCTCAAAGGGAATGCCCTAATTTTGGTGGAGGTTTATAAGTATAAGTCACAGATATACAAGACAGATATAAGTGTTGGATCTAGATTAACCCTAGAGGGGGGGTGAATAGGGTTTATCACAGTTTTTAACTGAAATGAAAAAACTGACAGGATATTAAAATAATAAACAGATCACAGAGAATATCAGAAACTGAAACGCAGAAAATAAACCACACACAGATATACCCAGCTTCGGCAAAACCCTGCCTACTGCTGCATTTCTAAGGTTTCTACTAGGTGATAGAACAGTTCCCGCATACAAGACCATGTACACTCGCAAACCCCTGCTCCTATTCTAACCCTACGCTCAAAACCGTAGACTGATCGATATCCCCTCGATCAGATTTGCCCTGATTACAATCCCGTAAACAGTAATCCTAGATTTACAGACTCTAGTGGACTGGCCGTCAACTCCTTGACTGATTTCCTAGAATTTTACAGACCTCTAGAAACTGTTCTGATTGGTTTTTACAACACAAAAAAAAAAAACAACAACAAAAAACAAAACAAAGGTAAATAAATATAAACCCTTAGGAAATTAAATAAGGGGTCATCCCCTTCTTATCCCTTAAGCAAAGTGGCCGGCCCTTCTCAAATTAGTTCAGCCCGTTCCTCCTTTCTCTGAGAAATAAAAATGGCGGCTAGGGTTTTCTGAAACTTCCCCAAATCGTGACGCAGTTGTTTGATTGTTGAAATTTGGCTCTGGAATTAATCTCTGGTGCTTGAGTTAGATGCTCCTTCGTCGTTCGATTTGGTCCCTCTGTCTAGCGATCGAAAACTGTGAGTAAAAATTGATTTTGAATCTTTGTTGCTCTCGAAATTGTGGTTGATTTTCGATGCCGATGTTTGGTTGGTTTTTCCCCATATGTCGATGATGAAATGGTGTGTATAATATAGGGTAGAATTGAAACCCTAAATCACTCTGATTTCCTAAGTGGCTCGATCTGATTTGTGTTGCTTTCCTCGTTTAAAAATGGTCCCTGATTTTCGTTGCTTCCTCTTCTGATTCTCGCCGATTTAAAACATGCTCCCTTTGTTGCTGTGATTCCTCGATTTATTTGTTGCCTTTAATTGAATTCGGCCTTGAAAAAAAAACTGGAAATTTATTAACTTGCTAAGTATGAATATTTTGAATAACCTGTATTCCTGGAAAGAATTCTTTTGATTTCTCAAAACATTAAAGATCATTTCTTATTATAAATTAAATCAAAATTGATTGACATGCAAATTTCCTCCTTGCTGATTTCCTGCACTTCATTTCTATATGTCCATTTCTGAGTTCAAACTTGTATGTGAACCTAGATTTGTGCACATACACACCCATGCTGCATTGTAAAACTGAAAACAATTCTTGTCCAAATTGTGTCCATGTAGCCTTGTATATTGTTGCTTTATGGGAGTGCAGTACTGCCTCGACTCCATGTCGGGCTCCACTAATCATGCTTAGCTGATTTTCTGGATAGACATGCATTGCACAAACTAAATAATTCTTTCCAAAAAATTGGTCTTTGAAACCCATTAAAAACCTGATGTATATCTGCAAATAAATTTGAATTTCAGAAATTACTCCCCAAAAACTTGTCTGGTTTTTCAAACTTAATACTGTGCATGTATATAGTTTGTTTGACTCATTTTGGGCTGTACTCCATGTGGACTTAGAGTTGCACCATGACCTGAATGAATTCGTGACTTTGCTGCACCATTGTTATACTTGCATTTTTGTGTCGAATCACATGCACCATGATGTTGGCATTGACCATACTGTTGCACCAGGTGTTTGTGTCTCTACATGTTTGCTTGTGCCATTCTTCTTTGCTGTTTGCATTTGCACTTGCCATGCTGAACAAACTTCCATGCAACTTGAACCTGCATTTGTATGTATATGTTTTGTTGAAATACACCATGGTTGTGCCTTCTGTATTGTTGCTGTATCCTCCTGTGCACTGCCCATTTGTTTTTGACATTATGATTTTCATAAGCACATTTGCTATGTCCATGCTACTTTTCGTTTCTGCTCGACCATGCTTTTTTGAACTGTTTTCTTGATTAATACCTTGCTGGGCTGCACCCATTTCTGTGTCACCTCTTGAACATGCATATTGCCTTATATTTTTTTTTGCATGCTTGAACCTTCATGGTTTGACCTTGTGTACTTTTGGTTTGTATTTGCTGACTTTGTTGCTCGATTCATGGACTTGCTGATTTGACTTTTTGTATTTTTGGCTTCATGTTGACTTTGGCTCTATGTTGATTTTGTTGATCTTTGGCTCCATGTTGACTTTGTTGATTTTTGGCTCCATGTGCACTGAGTCGACACGGTCCATGTGGCTACATTTATGTTTTTGAGTTGCCTCGACCATATTGTTGCACTGAGTTGAGATGGTCCACGTGGCTACTCCTCAGTTGCACACTGATTGGCGTGGCAGTGCACACGTGTATATACATACACGTGTGTATATGCAGCCATCCAGAATAGATTTCCCTGTCCCTGTATTGTATATACATACTGTCTACCTTGTGGTATTTACAGTGTATCACTGTGAATATCACAAGCTGTCTAGACACAGTCAGTTGGAAATGAAAAACAGATCAAGTCAGAAAGATGATGAGAAACACACCAGAAATCTGAGGCAAATAAAATTTTAAAATTAAAATTTATATTTGCATATATTCAGTATTATTTCTATTGCAGTATACTGTGTGTTTCTGTTTTATGTGACAGGTAAGAAGATGACTGGACTGATAGTGAAGTGCTGTGAAGACTAAAGCTTGAAGACAGAAGATGAAGACAAAAGACTGAAGAAAAAAAATAACAGAGTGTCAAAGTTTGTGAATGTATAAGTCTGTACTTGTGTCCATGTAAATGTATATATAAAAATGTGTAACGAGTGTGAATGTTATAGTGAGGAGCTGTGTATAGAAAATTTATTGTACTGTTTATTTGTAACAAACAAATTGGTTTGAAATAAAATATTATTTTATTTGTTTGTTAAACGAACCTGTCTATACACTTCTATTTTGAGGTATTCTGTTTAAATATAAATATTGTATTCCTGTCTGTGATGTATATAACAGTACAATAACAAACACATTCAAAATAATATATACTTGTTTGTTATCATCAAACAAAAATCATATAATTGTGTATACAACACCGTTATATACAACAATCTCCCCCTTTTGATGATGACAAACAAATAAAAGATTTTGTATATAATAAATGTATTTGTTCGTGAATATTTGAACTCCCCCTATTTAAATGCTCCCCTACAACAGAAACTCCCCCTATAACTGTGCATGAGTGAAATGTATAAATAAATTTTCAAAATTAAAGATATTTATAAAATATTCACTCATAAATCAAAATCTAATCCATTCTCCCCCTTTTGTTATCATCAAAAGGATACAGATTTTAAAATACAGATGAAAATTGACTAAAAATATAATTTCAGCTTAAGAGGAAGAATGGTCATCATAAATTTCAATCAGTCAAACAAAAATCATAATATTCTAAGAACAGGTGGCGTATTTCACATTGTAGAGAATGACGGATATACGATGAATTTTATAAAAATAAGGAGAGTTAAAAAAAATGTGAATATTTCTCAATTATTTTCAAAAGAATTTTATAAAATTAAAGCACAAAAACAGTGATGGATTTGGACTATAATAAATAATTCAATTTAAGTGACAAGATCGAATAATCTCAAATCCCAATATCTATCAATCAACAAATCATAATACGTCATAAAATATTAACACATTTCACGGATTAGAAAATGGATTGGTAGGCTGGCTTTTATACACAAAGGAGAATTTCAAGTTTATTTCAATTTATAGCACATTATTCCTTTTTCTTTTATTTTTATTTAAGAGCACACTGACCACGCATAACCAGAGCTTGGATTTTTAAATGAGGTCAGTTGCAGCTTAAATTATAAGTTGTCTCTTAACCATGCACGACCAGAGCTTGGATTTTTAAATGAGGTTAGAGACACACTTATATATTAATTATATTTATTATTTTCAGCATTTAAAGGAAAAACTCCTCAGTATGTAAAACCAATATATGAATGATAGAAAATGGGGTAGGTACAGAGATGGACTGTGAAAATAAATTTCTAAATTAATTATATTATGAAGTAAGCTCGACTGTACCGGGATTATTGAAAATTTCAATTATCACTAATTCTGAAAAATAATATAGTCCCATTTCTATCACAAATAATTTTCACTGTTTTAAAACAAGATGATTTTTCTTTCTAAAAATAAACTCTCCACATTAATATAAAATCATGATGGATGGCAGACGGGTGATAGATACAGGAGATGGTTGTGAAATATTTGCCAGTTCAAAGATATTATAATTAATATTCAATCATCATGAAAATCCAAATAAAATCTCCTCTTGTTGTGAAATACACTGCAGTCACAATTCATCACAATTTCAAAAACTGATAATAATTTTGATGAATTATAAACACAGCACAAATTGGATATTGATTTCAATTTCTGAATGAATAAAAAATAGATAATTTTAAAATTGAAAAACAATTACATGAAGAAATTAAACAGATTTATAAAAAAAATTGAATCTATACAGGGTGATAATTCAAAAAACAGATGAGTGAAAAAGGCTGATACCAAATGTTCTCGCTTATCGAGGAATTTAATTACACCCTGATGGACTAACATGGACATCTCACACCAAAGAACTTTACACACAAACCCAGCCAGACAAATTTAGCACATTTATTTGTATAAGGCAAAAAAAATATGTGGATCTATACAAGATGAAAATTTGAATCTCAGTACAGATAGGTGAAAAAAAAATAAGCACTTCTGATACCACTTAGTGTCTCTATTTACGAGGAATTTTAACATGATACTGAACAAGAATGTCATAGACAAAAGAATTATTAAGTACCAAGCCCAAACAGATGAGACAATAGATTATGCACATGTATCAGAGCAGCAAGCATGTGATTCCAGAACAAACATTTTTCAAAACAGTATCAGAGCAACACAGAACATAGTTTCAAATCATACTTGTCAAGATGATGTTTCTGAAGGTCACAAAATATGATTCACGATCCAAGATTAAAAATACCATTTATTTGAAATCATTTGAAGAAATATGAAAATATCAGGATTTAATAAATCAATCACACCAATTTATAAATTTTTGAATTGAGATATGTGTGAGATTTAATAAATCAATAATTTCAAATGATTTTAAACAAACAAATATTTAAATCATATAATCATGAAATAACAAAGAAATTCACGACCGGATTTTCAAAGAATTTTCACAAGAATTTTCTGACATGTATAAGAGAAATTTCAGATCATTTACATCAAATTTGAAAGGTAATCATGATCCAGAAAATTAATAATTTATTTGAAATCACTTGAATCAATGTCAAGTTTGAGATATAATGAATCATTCACACAAGATCGATAATTTCAAATTTAAGAGGTATGTGAGATTCAAAATATTAAGAATTTCAGATGATTTCAAACAAACCAATTTCAACCATAATAATCATGGATATAAGATGGATTTCAAGATGTATCACTGATACAAGCCAATCTGAAAATCAATGAAATTATCACAACTGATAAATAACAGAGTGCTGTAATGAGTATAATATTTCAAGCTTTTCTAAACTGAATTAGAAGAAACTCAAAACAGCATATTTGTGTGAAATTTCAATTGTTTTTCAGATCTTCAAGAATTTAGAATTCAAATTAACAGTGTTCAAGATATGGCACAAATACATCAACACTGTTATGAATTCAGAGAATCAGAAAACAAACTTTAAATCAATTGCAGATATTTACAAAATTAAAATCAAGATCTGGAAATAATTAACACATCAGAGTTCTATCCAAATAAAGCGATTTTCCACAAGATCATGAGTACTGCAATTTGAAGTTAAGAAGGCATATGAACAAATTACAATGATGTGGAAGTGACAAATCAACCAAACAAAGAAAATAAACAGAAGAGATAAAGAAAATAAACAGAAGGGGTAGAAAGAGGAATACACAAAGAAAAAAAAAGAAAAATATTTACAAAGTTGAGTTTAGAGGTTATACCTGAAATTGATGTGAGTAAATAAATCTCTAACTCAACAGATGTGGCTAAGGAACTGTGAATGATTTCAGAAGTATTGAGCAACTTGAATCCAAATCTCTTTTGCCTAGCAGTTCCTCAGCCTCCTCCGGTATCTAACAGATTAGAGAATCGAGTGGTCTAACAAAATTTGTAAAACCACTCACAGTTTTGTTCACAGCTTTAGGTACCCAGACTTGTTTGTACAACAAACCATTAGAATTAACTTTTGTACCCTTAGGAACCCAAATCGATTTGAATCTAACAAAACTCGTTTTATTTTCATTTGGAATCCAAGAATGTTTAAATGGTTTATTACAAAACAAATTCACATTTTACTTTTGATTCAAAAAACCTTTGGAATTGTCAAAGTTCAAATTATCAAAACAACTATTTCCAAAGCAGTTTGAGGGACTTCTCAAATCATTTGAATTACGTTTTTCAAAGACATTATTTTTTCCAAAGCCGAGACCTCTTTTATTTCCATGAGAGAACTGATTATTCAAAAGCATATTCAAAGATTTTTCTCCGAAAGAAAAACGTTTCAGACTCAACTCAAGATCATTGATTTTGGATTTCCGAAGATCATTCTCGTTTAAAAGCTTCTCAATTTTGACTTTATATTCAAAAATCTCAGAATCAAAGAGCTTTTGTTTTTCACTTTCAAAAATCTTGAATTTTTCAATTTCTTTTTCATGTTCCTTTAAAGCAGATTCTGATTTCAACAAATTTTCCATTTCAAAATTTTCATGTTCGAAATTAACCTGATCCAACTCCTTCTGCAAAGTGTTATTTTCATGAATTAGCTCATCTTCTTGATTTTTCAAAATCAAAAATTCATTTTCAATCTTTCTAGAATTTTCGTTAAGTTGAGCTAAATCAGTTTTCAAGTTGAAACAATTCTTACACTCAGAGTCTTCAAATTTTAATTTCAACATATTGTTATTGTGGGTCAACTCAGAATTTTCAGATTTCAAAGACTTGTTTTTCCGTTTGAGACGATCAACAGTTCTTGTTAAATTATTACAAAGAGATATCAAATCTTCATAAGATAAGTCCACATCGTCTGAGTCGTCATGAATAGCTCCAGCTAAGCACAGATCTGAATCTGAGTTGGCAGTTGAGAGTTTTGAACAGCTGTCAGATTTTCCATACAACGTGTTGAGAGTTTTCCAGATATCCTGCGCGGTTAAACAATGAGAGATAAATTTTAATTGACCATTATCAAGACAGGAATAAATAATATGCATGACACGAGCATTTAAGACTTTATTCCTCTTGTCTAACAAGTCTCCCATATTTTCAATAATATTCCAATACTCAAAATTAACAGATTTTAAATATAATTCAAAATTTGATTTCCAAATTTGAAAATCTGTTCCATTGAAAATAAATGGAATATCACTGGACTGACTCTTAGAAGACTGACAGCAAGGGGAAAACATGATACTAGAGTTAATCAAAAACCAGGCTCTGATACCACTTGTTGGATCTAGATTAACCCTAGAGGGGGGGTGAATAGGGTTTATCACAGTTTTTAACTGAAATGAAAAAACTGACAGGATATTAAAATAATAAACAGATCACAGAGAATATCAGAAACTGAAATGCAGAAAATAAATCACACACAGATATACCCAGCTTCGGCAAAACCCTACCTACTGCTGCATTTCTAAGGTTTCTACTAGGTGATAGAACAGTTCCCGCATACAAGACCATGTACACTCGCAAACCCCTGCTCCTATTCTAACCCTACGCTCAAAACCGTAGACTGATCGATATCCCCTCGATCAGATTTGCCCTGATTACAATCCCGTAAACAGTAATCCTAGATTTACAGACTCTAGTGGACTGGCAGTCAACACCTTGACTGATTTCCTAGAATTTTACAGACCTCTAGAAACTGTTCTGATTGGTTTTTACAACACAAAAAAAAAAAAAAAAAAACAAAGGTAAATAAATATAAACCCTTAGGAAATTAAATAAGGGGTCATCCCCTTCTTATCCCTTAAGAAAAGTGGCCGGCCCTTCTCAAATTAGTTCAGCCCGTTCCTCCTTTCTCTGAGAAATAAAAATGGCGGCTAGGGTTTTCTGAAACTTCCCCAAATCGTGACGCAGTTGTTTGATTGTTGAAATTTGGCTCTGGAATTAATCTCTGGTGCTTGAGTTAGATGCTCCTTCGTCGTTCGATTTGGTCCCTCTGTCTAGCGATCGAAAACTGTGAGTAAAAATTGATTTTGAATCTTTGTTGCTCTCGAAATTGTGGTTGATTTTCGATGCCGATGTTTGGTTGGTTTTTCCCCATATGTCGATGATGAAATGGTGTGTATAATATAGGGTAGAATTGAAACTCTAAATCACTCTGATTTCCTAAGTGGCTCGATCTGATTTGTGTTGCTTTCCTCGTTTAAAAATGGTCCCTGATTTTCGTTGCTTCCTCTTCTGATTCTCGCCGATTTAAAACATGCTCCCTTTGTTGCTGTGATTCCTCGATTTATTTGTTGCCTTTAATTGAATTCGGCCTTGAAAAAAAAACTGGAAATTTATTAACTTGCTAAGTATGAATATTTTGAATAACCTGTATTCCTGGAAAGAATTCTTTTGATTTCTCAAAACATTAAAGATCATTTCTTATTATAAATTAAATCAAAATTGATTGACATGCAAATTTCCTCCTTGCTGATTTCCTGCACTTCATTTCTATATGTCCATTTCTGAGTTCAAACTTGTATGTGAACCTAGATTTGTGCACATACACACCCATGCTGCATTGTAAAACTGAAAACAATTCTTGTCCATATTGTGTCCATGTAGCCTTGTATATTGTTGCTTTATGGGAGTGCAGTACTGCCTCGACTCCATGTTGGGCTCCACTAATCATGCTTAGCTGATTTTCTGGATAGACATGCATTGCACAAACTAAATAATTCTTTCCAAAAAATTGGTCTTTGAAACCCATTAAAAACCTGATGTATATCTGCAAATAAATTTGAATT
The DNA here is from genome assembly GCA_030737875.1 of Allium sativum. Classification (NCBI taxonomy): domain Eukaryota; kingdom Viridiplantae; phylum Streptophyta; class Magnoliopsida; order Asparagales; family Amaryllidaceae; genus Allium; species Allium sativum. Next base: position 788,715,568 of record CM060919.1, on the reverse strand, counting down.
TCAGAAATTACTCCCCAAAAACTTGTCTGGTTTTTCAAACTTAATACTGTGCATGTATATAGTTTGTTTGACTCATTTTGGGCTGTACTCCATGTGGACTTAGAGTTGCACCATGACCTGAATGAATTCGTGACTTTGCTGCACCATTGTTATACTTGCATTTTTGTGTCGAATCACATGCACCATGATGTTGGCATTGACCATACTGTTGCACCAGGTGTTTGTGTCTCTACATGTTTGCTTGTGCCATTCTTCTTTGCTGTTTGCATTTGCACTTGCCATGCTGAACAAACTTCCATGCAACTTGAACCTGCATTTGTATGTATATGTTTTGTTGAAATACACCATGGTTGTGCCTTCTGTATTGTTGCTGTATCCTCCTGTGCACTGCCCATTTGTTTTTGACATTATGATTTTCATAAGCACATTTGCTATGTCCATGCTACTTTTCGTTTCTGCTCGACCATGCTTTTTTGAACTGTTTTCTTGATTAATACCTTGCTGGGCTGCACCCATTTCTGTGTCACCTCTTGAACATGCATATTGCCTTATATATTTTTTTGCATGCTTGAACCTTCATGGTTTGACCTTGTGTACTTTTGGTTTGTATTTGCTGACTTTGTTGCTCGATTCATGGACTTGCTGATTTGACTTTTTGTATTTTTGGCTTCATGTTGACTTTGGCTCTATGTTGACTTTGTTGATCTTTGGCTCCATGTTGACTTTGTTGATTTTTGGCTCCATGTGCACTGAGTCGAGACGGTCCATATGGCTACATTTATGTTTTTGAGTTGCCTCGACCATATTGTTGCACTGAGTTGAGATGGTCCACGTGGCTACTCCTCAGTTGCACACTGATTGGCGTGGCAGTCCACACGTGTATATACATACACGTGTGTATATGCAGCCATCCAGAATAGATTTCCCTGTCCCTGTATTGTATATACATACTGTCTACCTTGTGGTATTTACAGTGTATCACTGTGAATATCACAAGCTGTCTAGACACAGTCGGTTGGAAATGAAAAACAGATCAAGTCAGAAAGATGATGAGAAACACACCAGAAATCTGAGGCAAATAAAATTTTAAAATTAAAATTTATATTTGCATATATTCAGTATTATTTCTATTGCAGTATACTGTGTGTTTCTGTTTTATGTGACAGGTAAGAAGATGACTGGACTGATAGTGAAGTGCTGTGAAGACTAAAGCTTGAAGACAGAAGATGAAGACAAAAGACTGAAGAAAAAAAAATAACAGAGTGTCAAAGTTTGTGAATGTATAAGTCTGTACTTGTGTCCATGTAAATGTATATATAAAAATGTGTAACGAGTGTGAATGTTATAGTGAGGAGCTGTGTATAGAAAATTTATTGTACTGTTTATTTGTAACAAACAAATTGGTTTGAAATAAAATATTCCTTTATTTGTTTGTTAAACGAACCTGTCTATACACTTCTGTTTTGAGGTATTCTGTTTAAATATAAATATTATATTCCTGTCTGTGATGTATATAACAGTACAATAACAAACACATTCAAAATAATATATACTTGTTTGTTATCATCAAACAAAAATCATATAATTGTGTATACAACACCGTTATATACAACAATAAGAACACATATTTTTGAACAGCGGAAAAACAACGACTTTTATTTCATTAAAAATACGTGTTACAACAACCATACCATAATTGTCTTACAATACTTCCAAAAACATAACATCTTCATAACTGTCTTGATTACATTATTTAAAGAAGCATAAAGAAAACATAAATAAACTGCAAAAGTCCCATAGTTGTTGTCCAAAGCCATAGTCCAAAACGAAAAGATCCACGCAATACATTCTTTCTCTTCAAGCTGGATATGAAGGCTGGTCAAGCTGCGGTATTCCCTCCCTGTGGACCTGAGGGGGGGGGAAACGGAAGAAAAGAAGACGAAAGAAAAGTGGAGTCAGACATAAAGCCTGAGTAAGTCTAGGACTATTCAGTCTATGAATAAAGAACTGGGTATGATAAGTATAAACTAGAAATGGGAAGGCACCATAAACTTAGTTAAGTTGTCTAGGGTCGAATATACTATCGTAACCCCTATTAATCTCTGTACCCATAATAACTAGTTCCCAACAGGCACCCCATAATCAGGGTGAAGTGATCCATTTTATGATGATCGGCTCCTACTCGCATAGTTACATGTGTCTTACGACCCCCGATGTTGTAGTTACCTATGCTGGTCCCACCATGGGGTGTATCAAGTCCCGTGGCGGCGGCCCGACACAACCCTAGAATGCACAGGTATGCTACTGGTGCCCAGTGCCTTATTTTTCTGCACCGGAGTGAGTGCACGCCCACACCCCGTTAGAACCTACACTGCTGCACCACCGCCGTCGATTTGACCTCTTACAGTCAGCCCAGTAATCGTGCCCCACCCTGCCTAGTTTCAGGGTATCATGATACCTTATAGGGTTACTGCTGAAAAGGGTCCCCTGCTACTAGGTTTTCTATTTCTAGCCAACATGTTAATTTGGTTAAGTGTTTTGTAAACCTAACCCCCAATCAGTCTGTTTAGTTTAGCATGTTCCATTTTGATTAAGTATTAATATAATTTACTTAATCCTATCAATCCTGACTCAACCTTAATTGTCTTATTAAAGCCTTGACCTCTCACATTAGACAGGTATTGTTGTGGCTGCCTGTTGCTGGTTGGGTCCGGGCAGTCTTACGCCACAACTCAGTCTAACCTCGGGTCCTTATTGGGCTCCATGTTTAACCACCCACATTGGATAGGTATTGTTGTGACTACTGGACTGCCGGGCGGTTCCGGGCAGGTTTACATCACAACTCAATCCAACCTCGGGTTAAACACATCGTATTTTCTACATTTACATATTTTGTCTTTCTTCTTTTTATATGTAAATATTTGCGGCCCATTATTCAAAATCAATTTAAGCTATTGGAGTAAAGGTTTACACCAATCATGGGCCCAACCCATTCTTGAATTTGGGCCCATCTACTTTTATATTTTCATTTATTAATTAATTTTGGCCCAACGCTATTTCCCCCGTTTAATACGTTCGTTTATTATAATATATGTTGGGCTTAGCCTTTAAAGCCCAACTTAGCCACGTGAAAAAGGGGAGGCTTAAAACGTGATTATATACACAAAAAGGGGAATGTGAACGCATGAACTTGCAACATAACGTTGGAACTACAAAATAGAAACTGGTGTACTTGCATTGTAGTAACATATACTTTGGTCATAAAGCATAAGTGACATGAATCAAACCATGTAAACTTGTAGTTAAGTTAAGAATCTAACTAAATTAGATATCATTATTGACACATAGTCTTAACTACAACATAAACCTATAATTTTACTTAGGCATAATGTCAAACATAAGCAAATCATGTTTATAAAATTACTATATGTTTACAAAGATGCTTACTTTTGTTACTAATACAAAAGTATGGTTCAACTAGAATTATCCCAACCTAATTCTTATATGAATCATGGTTTTCATTCTATTCATAGAATTATAGCATAAACATATCTAAACTTACATCGTGGTTTTTATTTTATCTATGTAAACGTGCAAGAGGAATGTAATTCTAATGTAATTCTAATGTAACTTATGATAACAACATGAGCCTAAAAACATGTTTTTCAATTGGGCATAATAACGAACATAGTTTGGTCATGTTCATAAAATTAATACAAATTTACAAAGATGCGTGCTTTTGTCACTATCACAAAAATATGATTTTTATACTTGGACTATGATGCCAATTCCAACATAACTTCATGTGAATCATAATACTTAGTCGATTCAATTACACACTAAAAGTGGTCATAAAAGTATGTTCATCATATTAGCATAATAACGAATCATGAATTCCAATTAAAATATCATAACATATAGTTGTTAACATGAATCATATACTTGCATGAATCTTAAACAAATTATTACAACATATAGTTGTTAACATGAATCATATACTTGCATGAATCTTAAATAAATTATTACAACATATAGTTGTTACTTTCAACATGAATCATATGCTTGCAATTATCAAATGGGTGTTGTAAATAACTACCACAAACATGTAGTTTTTCAATATGAATCATATGCTTGCATAAGTCCCAATCAAAATTCCACAACATGTGGTTGTCAACATAAGCCACATACTTGTATGAATCAAACCACAGCATTGCCAAATCATTAGAATCAAAATAACATACAAATATAAGTCATTATCGCCACAATTCCATTTCGTTTCCAACGCAAATCGCGTACTTGCGAATATCCAATCGTATTCCATAATATTCCCAAATCGTTTTGCATCAAAGCAACATACAAATATAGATTATTATCGCCACAATTCCATTTCTTACAATTACACAAATCAACACAATTATTTAATTCATATCGGAATAACACTCTACTTACAATCGTGTGACGAATTCTTCAATTCAGGAATCTGAATTCTGGATTTGGAGATGCTATTCCTTTGATGTAGGTGTTGATTTGATTTGTTTAAGTTTAACTTGTAGTTGCTTTATGCTTTAGAGTTTGTCTCCTAATCGTCTCTCAAATTGGTGGCTACTCCTAGTCGTTCCTCAGCAGCATGACGGCCTCATTCTTATTTTGGAATGAATAGATTAGGTAGAGTCTAGGGTCATTTTTATAGAGTTTATGAACTGATTAGGACCATCGATGTAGCTTGGGTTAATCGTAGCCATTCATTCGAAAGAGAGACCAATCAGGAGCTGACACCTAGCCCTCGTGACAAAGCAAGGCTCAGAAAATCGACCAAACACAGACCAGGCCAGCCAGGGTGGGCTGGGTTCGACCTGGCTCTGGGGCCAGGTCGACAGCCCTGTCGACAGCCCTGTCGACCTGGCTAGCCCAGGTCGACTGCCAAGTCGACCTGGGTGCCTTAGGCGGGAATTTTCCCGCCCTGGCCAATTGGGCCCGATTTTGAATTTTAAACTTGTTTTCTGAGCTGTTTTCGTCTGTTTGAATTTTAACCTGAATTCTGAAACTTCCGAAGGCCATATCTTCTTCATACGGACTCCGTTTTTCGAAAACTCGGACTCTATTTCGCGTATTTTTCCGAGACGAACACAACAGCGTATCCCGTTTCCCTTAATTCTTTGATTTGAAATTAATTATACTTTAATTTGTGAATTTCACGGTTATAGAATTCACGGGGTGTTACATTCTCCCCCACTTAAAAGGATTTCGTCCCCGAAATCTTCAAGTTAGGAGGAATGTATATCCTAACATCCAATCATCCATCTACTCATCCATCAAACACGAGCATCCAATGTCCTTAAAAGACTTCTAATGCTTCATGATCATATGCGAAGTGTGTGTGTGTATGTGTACTTATCTAATGCAAAATCAGGCGGTCTACTGATTCAGTTGACCTCCTTAATGCGAATTATGTAAGTGCCATGAATCCATTATGTATGCAAATTTTCCTATTCATGATTCTACATGAGTGCACAATCATTCGTACAAATGCAACATCCATATGACAACACATTAAAGTTCAACCATATACGAATGCAAACATATATGCATATGCAATATGAAGTGACTGAGCAGATCTAAAACCTAGATTTTGTGTGTATATGCAACCACGAGCAACCACTAGCAATCACTTGCGACCACTTGCAACCATCATCCATAACATGTTTCAATTACATGTTTTCATCAAAAGGGTTTCTACCTAAAAGATAAGGTCGAGGAAATATACCTAAAAAGATAGATAAAAGCGCAACTTAAGGAAAAAGAAAGATCAAGGATGTACCCTCGAAAAGAAAAGGGTAGGCAGTGCGTATTCTAGCTTCAGTTTCCCAAGTCGCGTCTCCCTCGGCGTCGCTCCACTGAACTTTGACGAGTTTGACTTCGCGGTTGCGTAACTTCTTCACTTCCGTTCCTAATATGCGGGTTGGAACTTTCCTCACGGTTGCTTCGCGCTCCACTTCAGCCTCTTCTAGGATATTTGGCTCTACCACTTCAACAGACTCATGTAGACATTTTCGGAGATGTGAAACATGAAAAACGTTGTGAACTCCGGCCAATTTTTCGGGTAGCTCTAATCTATAGGCCATTTTCCCAATTTTTTCAATGATAGGAAATGGTCCTACCTAAAGGTATAGTCGAATGATAGAAGCGAGTAAAAACTTTGTGCCTATTAGGCAATGTCAAAACTGGAAATCTATGCCACATATATATTGATTAGGAGGAGAACTCTCTAAGCATCAGCCCCGAAGACCGAAATCAACATCAGACTAACACCTAAAGAATTACTCAACCCAACCACCATATATGATTCTAGGAAACTAAGCATGATGGACTCCTTTTATGTCACAAGGGAGTCCCTTCCTAAGACCAACCCGTATCCTATTAAACCCAAAAAGTTTGGTCAATCCAACGAACACCCTCAAGCCCAAACATGCGTTACTAACAGATGAGTCATACTCCCTATGGGGTTTGCAATAGAAATTGGATTGAGAATGGGACCGAGAGGATATACACAAAAGATAGCATGCAAGTAAGCTCTACAGGAAGAGAGGGATCAAGGATATACTCTTAAGAAGAGATATGATGCACGAATCTAGTCTTCAATCTTCTGAGTCGCATTCCTTGAGCTTAACTCCATTATGCTTTGTCCGTCTTTAACTTCGCAATTTCGTAGCTCCTTAATTCTTGTTTCCAAAATATGATTTGGAACCTATTTCACTGCTGCCTCTCGTTCCACTTTCACTTATTCTCCTTCTAGTATACTTGGCTCAAGCATAACTGCGTACTCATGGTTCCATGCAAGCTCTCCAAAATTCACTAGTGAATCTTGGATCTTGTTCACTTACTAGAAGGTATTCCACATAGATGAATTATCTCTTGAAAATAAACAAATGTCAACTATGTTGCCAAATGTACTTACTAAGGTGATTTTTTACGATTCATGCATAAGCGAAATGAACCTTCTTCCTTAGTGGCGAAAACTACTGGAGCGCCCCATTCTGAAATGCTCCTTCTAATGAACCCCTTCTCTAGAAGCTCTTTAATCTGTTTACTGAGCTCTTTCCTTTCCCGTGGAGCCATGTGTCTAACGGGCGACGCAACGGGCTTTGCATTATCTACAAGATATATATGAAAGTCTATCTCCTGCTTCGGAGGCAAGCCCTTCACCTCTTCAAAGACATCCGGATATTCCCGGACCACTCTAACTGATTTCAAATTTTCAACGGAGGCATCTAGAGATTCAAGATAACTAAGCATAACCGCATACGAGGGATTACAAGAAATTTCCAAAGTGTTACCGAGCTGGGTTAGGAGCCTAACAACCCTTTTCTCAAAATCAAGGATGGCCCCATTACTGGATAGCCAATCCATGCCCAAAATTAAACCATATCCCGAAAAGCCCAAAAAAAGGCACTACATTGAAATTCTACGCTTAGAATAGAAATTTTCAATCCCAAACAGATCATAGACAAATGAGCTGGGCCCCCAATTGGGTTTGAAACAATTAAGGGGTCCTCTACCATACTAGTTTTTAGGTGTAGAGATTCTACTAAAGTAGACGAGATAAAGGAGTTTGATGCGCCAGAATCAAATAAAGTGCGAACGGGGTGATCATAAAGATAAACTACACTTTCTACAGAAGTATTTATACCTCGCTGTTGCAGAGGTGGCGCTTCTAGCACATGAACCTGCGCCCCCGAGGTGAATCCAGCCCTCTTCCCCTGTCCTCGTTTCTTTGGGCAGTCCTTAGCCATGTGGCCTGTCTCACCGCAAGAAAAGCACCCACCATTCTCCTTGGCCTTCTTTTTCCGGCAATCTTTCACTAAGTGCCCCACTTTGCCACAGAAATTACACTTCCTCTTCTCTTTGTTGCCTTTCCCGCCCTTCTTAAAGTCTGTCTTCTTAGGCTGTAAACCCTCTTTCTTCCCTTGAGAGCTTTCTGCCTTTGTTTCCTTTTTGCCCTTATCCTCTTTGTTCAGCAATGCCATTTGTACCAATCTTTCATACGTGGCTCCCATGGGTATATGGGTCATGGCCAAACTGTGTAATGGCTCATTCAACCCTTTGACGAAATGGAGAGCCTTCTTGTGCGGGGTGTTGACTAGGTCCAGCCCAAACCTAGCCAGCTCATCGAACTGATTAACATACTCTTTGACTGTCTTGTTCCCTTGCTTAAGAAATAAGATTTTTTCCAACTGCAAACTCCTTTCCGCATCTGAGAGAAATTTAGCCTCAAACCTTGCCCTAAAGTCCTCCCATGTCTCCACTGGTCTTTCTGCATTAGTGACTTCCCACCAGTAGGAAGCCTCGCCCTTTAGTAGCCATACTGCCAGTTGTACTTTCTGTCTATCTTCTACCTCAAAGATGATGAATAAGTCCTCGGTTTCTTTCAGCCAATTTCTAGCTGCCACGAAGGACTCAGTTCCATGAAAATCCTTTCCTCCCATAGCTTTAAAATCTTTACATATCTTAGCAAAAGTGTTTCCCCGCGGAGGAGGTGGAGGAAGAGGTGCTGCTGCAGCTGGATGATTCCCTGTAGCTGGGGGAGGAGGAACGGTAGGACCTGGCTGAGTGGCCCTTGCTTCTAAGAACCGTCTAAACCAACCAGGTATTGGTACACCCTCTGGCAAGTTAAGTTCTTCGGATATGCTGAAACAAAAAGGATAGATTCAAAACGAAGGATAAGAGATAGTACCTATGGCTTTGGGGGGGGGGGGGACTTTGCCTTTTTAAAATAAAATAATATTTTTCTTTTAAAAATGCTTCTTTAAATTTCCTTTTTGAAATAAATTTTCAAAACTTTTTATCTTATCTGGTAAACCTATGCTCTGATACTAAGTGAAACACCCCACCTCCGTTAGGGTCACTCTCAAAGGGAATGCCCTAATTTTGGTGGAGGTTTATAAGTATAAGTCACAGATATACAAGACAGATATAAGAACACATATTTTTGAACAGCGGAAAAACAACGACTTTTATTTCAATAAAAATACGTGTTACAACAACCATACCATAATTGTCTTACAATACTTCCAAAAACATAACATCTTCATAACTGTCTTGATTACATTATTTAAAGAAGCATAAAGAAAACATAAATAAACTGCAAAAGTCCCATAGTTGCTGCCAAAGCCATAGTCCAAAACGAAAAGATCCAAGCAATACATTCTTTCTCTTCAAGCTGGATATGAAGGCTGGTCAAGCTGCGGTATTCCCTCCCTGTGGACCTGGGGGGGAACGGAAGAAAAGAAGACGAAAGCAAAGTGGAGTCAGACATAAAGCCTGAGTAAGTCTAGGACTATTCAGTCTATGAATAAAGAACTGGGTATGATAAGTATAAACTAGAAATGGGAAAGCACCATAAACTTAGTTAAGTTGTCTAGGGTCGAATATACTATCGTACCCCTATTAATCTCTGTACCCATAATAACTAGTTCCCAACAGGCACCCCATAATCAGGGTGAAGTGATCCATTTTATGATGATCGGCTCCTACTCGCATAGTTACATGTGTCTTACGGCCCCCGATGTTGTAGTTACCTATGCTGGTCCCACCATGGGGTGTATCAAGTCCCGTGGTGGCGGCCCGACACAACCCTAGAATGCACAGGTATGCTACTGGTGCCCAGTGCCTTATTTTTCTGCGTCGGAGTGAGTGCACGCCCACACCCCGTTAGAACCTACACTGCTGCACCACCGCCGTCGATTTGACCTCTTACAGTCAGTCCAGTAATCGTGCCCCACCCTGCCTAGTTTCAGGGTATCATGATACCTTATAGGGTTACTGCTGAAAAGGGTCCCCCGCTACTAGGTTTTCTATTTCTAGCCAACATGCTAATTTGGTTAAGTGTTTTGTAAACCTAACCCCCAATCAGTCTGTTTAGTTTAGCATGTTCCATTTTGATTAAGTATTAATATAATTTACTTAATCCTATCAATCCTGACTCAGCCTTAATTGTCTTATTAAAGCCTTGACCTCTCACATTAGACAGGTATTGTTGTGGCTGCCTGTTGCCGGTTGGGTCCGGGCAGTCTTACGCCACAACTCAGTCTAAGCTCGGGTCCTTATTGGGCTCCATGTTTAACCACCCACATTGGATAGGTATTGTTGTGACTACTGGACAGCCGGGCGGTTCCGGGCAGGTTTACATCACAACTCAATCCAACCTCGGGTTAAACACATCGTATTTTCTACATTTACATATTTTGTCTTTCTTCTTCTTATATGTAAATATTTGCGGCCCATTATTCAAAATCAATTTAAGCTAATGGTGTAAAGGTTTACACCAATCATGGGCCCAACCCATTCTTGAATTTGGGCCCATCTACTTTTATATTTTCATTTATTAATTAATTTTGGCCCAACGCTATTTCCCCCGTTTAATACGTTCGTTTATTATAATATATGTTGGGCTTAGCCTTTAAAGCCCAACTTAGCCACGTGAAAAAGGGGAGGCTTAAAACGTGATTATATACACAAAAAGGGGAATGTGAACGCATGAACTTGCAACATAACGTTGGAACTACAAAATAGAAACTGGTGTACTTGCATTGTAGTAACATATACTTTGGTCATAAAGCATAAGTGACATGAATCAAACCATGTAAACTTGTAGTTAAGTTAAGAATCTAACTAAATTAGATATCATTATTGACACATAGTCTTAACTACAACATAAACCTATATTTTTACTTAGGCATAATGTCAAACATAAGCAAATCATGTTTATAAAATTACTATATGTTTACAAAGGTGCTTACTTTTGTTACTAATACAAAAGTATGGTTCAACTAGAATTATCCCAACCTAATTCTTATATGAATCATGGTTTTCATTCTATTCATAGAATTATAGCATAAACATATCTAAACTTACATCGTGGTTTTTATTTTATCTATGTAAACTTGCAAGAGGAATGTAATTCTAATGTAATTCTAATGTAACTTATGGTAACAACATGAGCCTAAAAACATGTTTTTCAATTGGGCATAATAACGAACATAGTTTGGTCATGTTCATAAAATTAATACAAATTTACAAAGATGCGTGCTTTTGTCACTATCACAAAAATATGATTTTTATACTTGGACTATGATGCCAATTCCAACATAACTTCATGTGAATCATAATACTTAGTCGATTCAATTACACACTAAAAGTGGTCATAAAAGTATGTTCATCATATTAGCATAATAACGAATCATGAATTCCAATTAAAATATCATAACATATAGTTGTTAACATGAATCATATACTTGCATGAATCTTAAACAAATTATTACAACATATAGTTGTTAACATGAATCATATACTTGCATGAATCTTAAATAAATTATTACAACATATAGTTGTTACTTTCAACATGAATCATATGCTTGCAATTATCAAATGGGTGTTGTAAATAACTACCACAAACATGTAGTTTTTCAATATGAATCATATGCTTGCATAAGTCCCAATCAAAATTCCACAACATGTGGTTGTCAACATAAGCCACATACTTGTATGAATCAAACCATAGCATTGCCAAATGTTAGAATCAAAATAACGTACAAATATAAGTCATTATCGCCACAATTCCATTTCGTTTCCAACGCAAATCGCGTACTTGCGAATATCCAATCGTATTCCATAATATTCCCAAATCGTTTTGCATCAAAGCAACATACAAATATAGATTATTATCGCCACAGTTCCATTTCTTACAATTACACAAATCAACACAATTATTTAATTCATATCGGAATAACACTCTACTTACAATCGTGTGACGAATTCTTCAATTCAGGAATCTGAATTCTGGATTTGGAGATGCTATTCCTTTGATGTAGGCGTTGATTTGATTTGTTTAAGTTTAACTTGTAGTTGCTTTATGCTTTAGAGTTTGTCTCCTAATCGTCTCTCAAATTGGTGGCTACTCCTAGTCGTTCCTCAGCAGCATGATGGCCTCATTCTTATTTTTGAATGAATAGATTAGGTAGAGTCTAGGGTCATTTTTATAGAGTTTATGAACTGATTAGGACCATCGATGTAGCTTGGGTTAATCGTAGCCATTCATTCGAAAGAGAGACCAATCAGGAGCTGACACCTAGCCCTCGTGACAAAGCAAGGCTCAGAAAATCGACCAAACACAGACCAGGCCAGCCAGGGTGGGCTGGGTTCGACCTGGCTTTGGGGCCAGGTCGACAGCCCAGTCGACAGCCCTGTCGACCTGGCTAGCCCAGGTCGACTGCCAAGTCGACCTGGGTGCCTTAGGCGGGAATTTTCCTGCCCTGGCCAATTGGGCCCGATTTTGAATTTTAAACTTGTTTTCTGAGCTGTTTTCGTCTGTTTGAATTTTAACCTGAAATCTGAAACTTCCGGAGGCCATATCTTCTTCATACGGACTCCGTTTTTCGAAAACTCGGACTCTATTTCGCTTATTTTTCCGAGACGAACACAACGGCGTATCCCGTTTCCCTTAATTCTTTGATTTGAAATTAATTATACTTTAATTTGTGAATTTCACGGTTATAGAATTCACGGGGTGTTACAGGCGCCCCAAATGGTGTAGAGTGCGGCGGCCTATTTGGGGTGCGGTTTGGGTGCAAAGGCGGCGGGTTCGTGGGTTCGGGGAGGGAGTTAGAGGGCACGAGAGATTTTGAGATTGGTATCAATGGAAAGAGGAGATCAAGTCCTTCAAAAAGTTTAACTGTGGCCAAGGCTAATTCTTCATAGACTGGGAGCTAAGGAGGAGAGAAGGTAGAAGGGTTTAGGCGGCTATGGGTTCGGTTGATTTGGGAAGAAGAAGAACGATGCTGTACTTTATATAATAAAATATTATTTTATTCCTTAATTTTTCAATAAAGGCCCGTTTGGCAACTTTGTCTGATTTAAGCCCAACGACTGTCGTACTTACCCAATTACCCCTATTACGGACTCATCTTGACTCCCATTTCTCAGTTTTAAAATTAAGTCTTTTATTTTTAATTAACCCGTACAAATAAATTTACCGGGGTCACAAATTAACTTCAAAAATTCCCAAAAAATATATTTAGCTATGTTTTGACGATACCGTCCTAACAAAATTAATTTCGTTCAATTCTGAGCCCATTTGAAAAATGTCCTTTTTCAAGTCTATTAAAATTTAATAAATTGACAAAACAGAAATCTTTTTGCCACGGTCACAAATTAATTCTAAAAATTATGAAAAATTAAACTTAACTATATTTTCACATTCCGAATCCAACAAAAGTGGTTTCGTCGAAAACAGAGGTCGTTTGAAAAATGGCTATTTTCAAGGCGTATATATTTAATATTAAAAATACATTTTTAAACAAATAATTTCTGAAACTCAAAATATATAAGTGTTTACTGTTTTTCAATGCAGAAACGTCATTATGAACTCAATGGAAGTGGTTTCGAGTCCAAATTCTTTCGTATGCAAAAAGTAGCATTTTGACCTTTATAAATTTCATAGCGACCGTTCTAAATTTTAAACTAGGCATAACTTTTGATTCCCGCTATGAAATTTCGATTTTTCGGATTCATTGGAAAGATATTTTTAAATAGATTCTAATATTTTTGGTTTTACTAAAATCCGTTAAATTTTGCATCATGTACGTTCAGTCAAATTTTAAGTTTGACTTTTCAAACTACCGCGTTATTTCTAATTCCTTTTTATAAGTACAATTAAATTATTCATTTTAACTTCAATTAAAATAGAATTTTGGTCATTATTATTTAAAATAAATTATTCTAAATATTAAAAATCCATTAAAATCTCTAAAATAAAAATTTTAAATTGGCCCCAAATTCCGGGTTGTTACAGTTATGATATATTATATTTTGTTTCGCTGCGATGTGAGATTCTGTGTTGTTATTTCTGTTCTTCTTCTACTTTTTTCTTCTAAAAAAAGATTTGTATTTCTGTGATATTTGGGTTGGACTTGTGATGTATGTAGTCAACTCAGATAGTACGGATTTGCAGGCAATTACAGTAGGTATTAGAGCTGGTTGCTTAATTGGTACGCATGGTAGGGGGTTCTCGCTTTGCTTTAGGTGGCGAACAAGAGACTCTTACCCCTACATGTCCTGAAAATGAGGGTTGGTCTAGTTGCGAGGCTGGCCGTAAAAGCAGTTCTGAGGTACCAGTGTAAGCCACAGTAGGCTATTATCCTGCTTCTTAGGGGTTGAGGGATGGTTGAAAAGCCTACCGAAATCGTCGGGCCATTACAGTTGGTATCAGAGCTTAGGTTAAGCGAATACCTAGGCTTTCGTGGGATTGTACTCATTAGAGATAGGGTCAGTTGTACCTTAGAATGAGTTGAGTGTGTGTATATATGAGAGAGCGTATTTGTTAATTGATATAAAAATTTGTTTTATATTGTGTTGGCTAGTCTGTTGAGTTGTTTATGAATTCTAGTCGAATTGTGGGACGCCATGACGTCAGTAAAATTAGTAAATACTTGAACAAATGATTGAACATAATATTGTTTTTAAGTGGGTAAATGAATTAATTTTACCCAAAATTCTATTTTGATATAGAAATAATAATTTTTTTGAAATTATTATAGTATATGGATGTGTCGATTGTATTATTGTAATCAAATGGAATTATAGAATTAAAATGGTTATATATAACCAATTAAAATTTGTATATGAATGAAGTATATTCAAATAAGATGAACTGGAATTGAATTCCAACAAGAATTTAGAATTTAAATCCCGGGAGATCTAGAAAATATTTTCTGAAAGTATATTAAAGTAATATAGCATTGTTTTAAAAGGGATTTTGGAATAAAAATCATTTTAGATGGATATTGAAAATGGTAAAGCGCTGAACTAACTTCAGTGGCTGGAAAATAATTCTGATAATGATTGCAGCATTATCAGTGTTCATTTTCGAGTTCTAAGTGATGAATTGCTACCTTAGAAAGTTTTGATAGATATTTGTTTGAAAGAAAACAATTTAGGTTTGAAGAATCAAATGTTTTGAATTTGTGATGAGTTATAAATATAGGTTTATGTTTATATGATTTCAAAGGGATTTGAAATAAAAACCCAGGTGTTTAAATTCTGGAATTTAAATTTAACTTAAGTTAAATGGACCAAAGTGAATAAATTGATTTTGAATCAATTTAAATGAATCTGAATACATATGAATGGAATACAAATTGGTGATAAATCATTCAGATTTAATGAATATAAGCATATAGGGTATGCAATAAGAATAAAAAACCAAATATTTTGGTAGAATAAAATTTGTTGAAGTTTGAAATGTTGAGTTTCAACATAAGTGAATTTTTGGAAAGTGAATGGGTTTGTAGCATTTTTCCTACCTTAGTAATTTCGAGGACGAAATTCTTTTAAGAGGGGAAGAATGTAACGACCCAAATTTTTGGTTGACCTATTTTAAATATTTAATATGGTTTTAAAATATTTAGTTGATAATATAAATGAATTTTTATATTAAGCTATCAATTTAATAATCAAATACAGTTTAATTTTGAATATATCTAATAATCGTAATACGAAAATGGTAAATAAATGAATTCAAAGTTAAAACTAAATCAAGATGATTCAGATGATCAGTATAAATTCTATTTCAATATAGACGATAATAATAATAATTTATTATCGAGGAATTAATTTGTTTTAAATTCAATTTATATCAATTTAAAATAATATCTTCTCCGTATAAGCGAATGAAGCTTCGAAACTTATCCCAGTGTGTTCGGAATAGTCGTAAAATCCTGGAAACGCCAGCTGTTGTGTTTCGATTGGAGTTCAAAACCCTGAAATATATTATTATAAAACTATAACGGATAGGTATGAAATCACCTCAACAATCAAATCAAAATTAATTAACTGTACTTAACCTACCCTAAGCTATCACCTAGGAATGTACTATACACAGATAAATTCCTTAATGCCTAAGCTATGTTCTCCTATAAACTGGCGCATACCTCCTGTCCATTTCATTCTTCTGTAAATAAAATAGATCAAAGTTTCAAAGAAAAAATGGTCGATCCTTATTTTTAAATTCAAAATCATCTATTCACTTTAAATATCTCCCATTTCTCTTGGCAAAATCGGAAGCTTTAAAGGGTGTCCACTGCTTAATTCAATACTTCCAAAGTCCTCTTTCTCGTCTCATTTTCTTTTACCATAAAAAAAAGAAATCTAAACTGGAATCACAATTTCGAAACGCGATGGCATCTGAAGCTCGACGACTCAAACGGGCATCGCGTCGCTGGTAAAATCACGAACGATAGTGTAGAGACTGGGAAGTCGACAGTTTTGGTTGCGTTGGATTTGTGGGGTAATCGATCTTTTGGTGTGCGAATGGGACTGGAGTTCGACAGAGTTCGACAGAGTTCGACAGAGTATCTGTTTTGGGTGTGCGATTTGGAATGGGTTAGTACGGTAAGGGAAGAAGTCGGTCTGGTTTAGGATTAACAGTTTGGATGGTCGACAGTGGTGTTGAACCACGATGATTGGTTTCTAGGTAGATATGGATCTGATCAGTGATCGGAAGAAGAGGCACGATTTGGGTTTTGGTAGCGTGTTCTTGCATATGTGGCAGGGACAAGTTGCGGCAGTTGCAAGCTAAGGTGTTTTTGAGTTCGACAGTGGGAATATAGGACTGCAGATATGTGTATTTGAGGTTTGCGATGGATGGAAGGTCGGAGTTGCTAGTTGAAAGGTTTTGGTGAAGATTGACTGTACAAATGATAGGTGCAGTTATCTGTTATTCGACAGTAACTAGGAGAATGGGTTGCGTGAAGAATTTAACAATGAGAATTCAAGATGCAATCCACTGCAAATGGATGGAAACACTACACCAAAACAGTGGATTCCCAACAAGTATAGGTGTTACAAATAATTTCCGTAACACTTTTATGTGTCACTAACAGCCTGTGAGGAATTTCCTGTAACACTTATAAGTGTTACAAGCAGAGTAACTGCTAACACTTATAAGTGTTACAAGCAGAGTAACTGCTAACACTTATAAGTGTTACAAGAAGACCAACTGCTAACACTTATAAGTGTTACAAACAGAGTAACCGCTAACACTTACCAGTGTTACAAACATATTTATTGCTAACACTTATAAATGTTGGAACTATAATATATGGTAACACTTATAAGAGTTACAGACATATTCATTGCTAACACTTATAAATGTTGGAACTATAAGAGATGGTAACACTTATAAGAGTTACAAACATATTCATTGCTAACACTTATAAATGTTGGAACCATAAGATATGGTAACACTTATAAATGTCAGTATCATAATCCTACTAACTCTTATAAATGTTGGCATACATAAATTGCTAACACTTATATAACATGTTTTTATGATTTTCAATCACATATATAACTCAACATACCAATTCAAATAAAAGTATTTAGTACACTTCTATATTCCAAATTCCAATAATGTCACTTTTGCATAATGCTTTCAATTTCAAAATACCATAATATCAAGTTCAAATTACAAAAAACAATACAGAGTTTTACTAAAGATACATAGAATTTTAGATATTATGAAGGCGAAACAGGGACCATATCACAAAGCCTCCATCGGAAAATTCACAAAGCTTGTAGTGTCTGTTTTGAGGACCATCGTAAATTGGTGCTTCCGGATCTAAAACTTCTGTTATCCAATATTTATGTAATGTCCGTTTTGGCGATAGGATCATTGTCAAGATCAAACATGTTTGCATGCTCGTTGCTATTACATTCCAAATCCTGTTTTTTTCCTCTTCCTCCATAAGTGCCTACAAAATATAAACGCACTCATTTTTAAAAAAATAAAAAATTGCAAAACTGATAAATATCATCTTGCATTTACTAACTGAACAAGGATTTGTTTATTTTTTTGCGAAACTGAGTATTGCTCAGTTTTTCTCGAAACTGAGCATTGCTCGGTTTCGAGAAACTGGGCAATGCTCAGTTTCGAGCAAAACCGAGTTCGAACAAAACTGATAAATAACAATTGTAATTGCAAAATAACAAGTGTAATCGCAAAAAAGATCAACAATTGTAAATGCACTCAGTTTTAGTTACGTGTTTGCGCAAAAACTGAGTCGAGGCTCAGTTTTTGGCTCAGTTTGCGCAAACTGAGCCTCAGCTCAGTTTTCGTGCAAAAACTGAGCCTCGCGCAAACTGAGCTCAGTTTTAGCGCGAACTGAGCCTCAGCTCAGTTTTTGCGCAAACTGAGCTCGGTTTGCACGAAAACTGAGCTGAGGCTCAGTTTTAGCGCGGCTCAGTTTGCGCAAACTGAGCTCGGTTTGTAGCAAAGTCATAATAATGTTGTGATAAAGCAAAATTTGTGTGCTTTTCATACCTTTGTACAATTTGTTTTCCCCCAATCGTTTGCAGCATATATCCTTCAAAACTAAATTTGGAAACCACTGTGTCAATGAAGAATGAACTCTTTTTCCTTGCTATCTCTTTTCCCAAACTACAAATTAGTCAACGTAGATTTTGTTAATGGGTTATGATATTGGGAATATTAACAAAATGAGTGATAAATGGATACTGAGAAGTGAAACCTGATATATTTTCAAATTGCTTACGGGTGTATGGTGAAATCAATACAGAACACAATATTGGTGAACCTTTTTGTACCACAAATTCATCACTTAATATTTCGTGCAAATCAGACCTACATAATTGTATTGCTTGCAAATCAAAATTCATTATTTCTATATATACAAGTATCCCACGCACATTCTTTTTATGGACACAACTATTTGTGTCGTGGTTACTTTAAATAACAATGTGCATCTTGCTGACAAGAATCACAGTATGAGTGCACATGCATGTATGTGTGTTTGTGTGTATGTACATGTGCCACCATCTTTGTAAATGAGCACTAACATAGGCATGATCGAAAAATTATATAAACACTTTGGATGGAAACAAGCAGACCTACATTTATTAATGAATCAATTCTAACAAAATGTAAAGTGCAAACAAAACTAAAAAGTTATATCATAAATTAAAGTGTAAAATGTGTTCTTTCCACTGGCATGATGAATTTTTTGCATGAATGGTGATGCGATGAAGAGCAAACAGAAGAGTACATAAACAATAATTATTAATTACCTCAAAACTCCATAGAAATTTATCAAAATATGGAAACAAAATAAAGTCAGTTTAATGCGTTCATGGTATTTTAGTGGATGCATAATCATTCTAAGTTTCAAGATGAGGTGATAACTATCTTTTTGGCCATATGCATAAAAATATTTGTGCCAATGAGAATTTAAGAGATTTTAGCTCCATTATATGTTGCCCCTCCTTTCGAGTTGGGCATATTCAATTACCTATTGAGCTTCTACTTTTGGTGCGGTATCTGTACCATCTGTTGAGTTATTAGTTTTATGAGTGAATTTGGGAAACTAATTTTAGTAACTAGAAACCTAGGATTTTTTTTAATTATGTACAACATCAATTGTGATTTTGCAAGCTCAGTAAACAAATCCATGTACGTGAATAAATTAGTAACTAGAAACCCATAGAGATTGCAAATTATAAACAATATCACTTAATAGTGATTGCTCTAAAGAACAACCATAGAGAAAATAGACATAATTAAATTCATCCAACATAAGAAAAAATTCCAAATCACGTAATTTTGATTCAAAAAGAATCCAAATGTTTATTGACTACACTAAACTGATTGGAAATTGATTTATATGATTAAATTGGTACCTTCCATTATTTCTTCTGACCTCTTGATCTTCATGTTGTTCTTTTGCAAGCATTTTCTTTATCAATCAAGCTCCAGAAGCAAAAGAACTCCATAAATATATTTTTCTTGGAAAATTGGATGCCTTTGACTAGTGATGTCCTAGACAGAGTTGAACATTCAGTAGAGATAAACGCATTAACATCATATCATTCTTTCGCATATAAGAAGAAGAAAAACCATTAGATACCCTATGAAATATAATGGCCAGAAATACTATTAAAATTTACTGGGCAAAAAGGTTATCCAGCTAGAATTGATTTACACTATACAGCAAAAAATATAGTGGAATATTTTTCAATTCAGTAGTGATAAAGAAGGAATCTGAAAGTTTCAAGATAGATAAATTTATTGCTACATGTAGCAGTTTCAGTAAACAAAGTTAATTCTTGATTTCATCAATATGTAATTTATAGCTATTGATTAACTATTTTACCTAGCAGCATGAGCAACATAGTAATGCACAAAACCTCCTTCAGCCTCAATCTTAGGTCCTAACTCAAAAAGATTGTGCTAAAAAAATGTAAGAAAACACTGCAAGTTGCAGTTTAATTTTGTAACTAATTACCAAATATTGAGGAAACAGAGCTGTGAATACTCAGATCCGCACCCATGTTTTCATTAGACTAACACAACTCAGTTAGTCTATGTAATAAGAATCCTCTTCTCTTTTCTCTCTTCAAAACACAGGCACAAACAATCATTTTTTACATAGAATAAAAAAAGGGTGTGAGGGCAAATAAAAGGAGGACAAAAATTAGTAAATTTTTCATTAGAGAAACTGAGCCATTTTCCAGCACTGTGAACTTGTATAAGAGTATAGTATACAACATAGAATTCCCCAACAATGTTCAAGGCAACAAGATGGAGGAGCCGAAAAATAAGGTTCAAATAGTTTTCAAGATGGAGTTCCACCCAACTAAGGTAACGTATATGTGGTTCTACCATACAAAAATGTTAGATTATAATATCAATGAAGGAAAAAATAATACATACAAATGTTCTTTATGAAAGCCATCATGAAGTTTTTTTATGCAGATAACGAAATTTGGATAGGAAAGTGCAATGGTGTCTATAGGTCTTGCAGATGAAGAAAAACCAAGCAGAAGATTAAAAAAAGCAACGGTGATGGATGGAAGATGTGAATGGAGGAAACCAATGCATGAGACAGTTATATTTGATAAAGATTCAAAAACTGGAAAGATTTAATGACAAATTATATAAATTAATGTTTCATGTATGGTACAAATTCTACTTAATGCACTTTTGAACATATAGGGTTATTGTTAAATTAAAAGTACAGAAGAAAATCTGCATTAATTTATTTGAAACTTGCAACAAATGTAAGTCTAAGGAGGTGGAGGAGTATATTTGCAACAAAGGTAAGTTTATGGAGGTGGGGAAGTATATTTGGCTACAGATAACATGATTATCGCTTGACTAGCAAATCATTTGTAACATCCACTTAGACTTTATTGTGCGTTAATTAAATCGCACTCCCAACAATCACATTCCATGAAGAAGGCAAAATAAATATAATACTCACTTCTAGTTCAGCTTTATTCTCCACTGGTGTTTTTTAAATGTATGATTTGGTTATACGTCTTTGTCATTAAAGATAATTGGGGATGGTAATAGTCCACAAAGCTATATTAATTTAACTTAATTTTTTTTGTCATATGCATGTATGCACACACAACTTTTGTTTAAGAAACATATATACAAGACAGCTTAAGACTGTTAGTTTTCAAATAATTATAATTTTAAAAAAACCTCATTATCCTGATTTTAATCTACTTAGGATACCCAATGTAATTTGTACATCTTGGAACCTAATGGTGTAGTGATTGTAAATCTTTTCAGTACAATGGTCATTATGTTGCCGATTCAGTTCGCAAACTGAGTCGGCGTTCGTCGCAAACTGAGTTGCCGACTCAGTTCGCAAACTGAATCGTCGTAGCTCAGTTCGCAAACTGAGCTGCTGCTCAGTTTGCAAACTAAGCTGAACTGAGCTGCTGCGGCTCAATTCGCAAACTGAGGTAAGGATTGCAAAACTACAACCGTTTACTAGGATAGAAGAAAGTTAGGAATATGATACTTTCTATCCTTAAAACTACAGTCTAAAACACAAATACTGGGAGCAGTAGTGTGCTTGGGGAGCATATAATCTAACATAACAAAAAATTGCTATCTTAGTTAGACAATGTGATGGCTGCCATACAAATCAACTGACCTGGAGTGCCTGGATAAATAATCACCTCAGCCAGTTGGTTCCAAAACAAGTTAATTCAGTATCACAAACTATATTTCTAGATTCACAGTAATAAGTTCTCCAAATACAGTTCAAGGGTAGAAAAACTGTATTTCCCAGCCATGATCTTAGTTCTTTTGCAGTTGTCAAAATTGAAGTTTAAGAAGATATAACAGAGCAAGTAAGAGATTTACCTCTATATTTAATTGATTTTTGGGCGAAGATAGTAGCTTGGATCTCTGAAAAACCTTACTATTCTTTCCGCTTTTTCTACTGAAAGATCTGTACTCTCCAAAATAAAGTCCTTAGATGCTTTTGCTATAGCTTCAATGAAGCCAAATGCTTGAACAAGCTAAATCAAGACAGCAGAAATGTCAAGAATATGTACAAATCTCTAACAACAAAGTTATCAAAAATACCAATAAAAATTAACTCAAAACATCCAGAACTATCCTAAGGTCTATATGTTTATTTTTACCAAGACACATACCCATGATTAAATGCAGAATAATATTATTTTTGGGGTTACCGAATTTGCTTCATGTTTATCAATACCTGTCCTTTTCTTTTCTTTTTACTCCCCTCTTCTGCTTGTAAAGATAAAACAAGTATATGAATAATTTGTGATTACTCTTATTCCCCATCTGCTTGTAAAGATAAAACAAGTATATCTATAAGTTTTCAAATGATACCGTCATTCCTTTTCTTTTCTTTTTCAAATGATAGTGATTATGGAACCGCAGACCTATTTTGTGAGTAACCAGTCCGTCGGTTTGTATAAGAACTCGACAACAAGCTTTCATTCCCCACTCCTGCTCCTTGTCCTCCTCAAAACACACATGCACACCAAAAAAAAAAACAGCATAGTCATAACATTTAGTAATTAATTCATAGCTTCTATTACCAGGTCTGCCAAAAGGTCAGCATCAAGTTTTGAAACAAGAACCTCGATACATTGAGATCCTTTTTCTCCTTGCGCATGTAAATTACCTGAAATCGACAAAGCACAAACAAAATAAAATTTATACCTAAACTCAGAATTACAAACAATAGCGAATCAAACGAACAAAGAACCCTAAAATTGAATACGAGTTGTTCCCTGAAGCCAAATCCACTCTCTGATGTCGAAATTGAACGCGCCCCCAAAATCTGATCCTTTGATGTTCGATTAGAGGAACAGATTCGAAATTTTTAAACTTCGATTCTCGGATTCATAAGTTTTTTTTCTTTCTTTCTGAAATCGTGCGATGTGTATTTCTGATTTGGCCGGCCGTTATTAGCAAATGCGTTGGGCAAAGAAATGAAAAATAGGAAATAGGGTTACACGTGTTAGTTTACGATTTTACCCTCAGAAACCAGCCTTACCAACACAAATAAGTGTTGGAAATAAAAAAATATAATTCTGTATTTTTGGTAACACTTTTTTAATATAGCAACACATATTATTGTTACCACCCTATAACACATATAAGTGTTGGCAGTTGAAAAAAATAAGAGTTGCCAAATGGCCATTATGGTGTAGTGAAAAGTGTTAAGCGTTGCAGTTAATTGTATGTTTACCAATGACTTCTTTGATTCAATTAATCAAATGCAACAAATGCAAAGTTGCTCTTTAAATCGATGGATGATTTCGTTAATAACGGGGGTGAAATTGAAGCTTCAAGTCACAATCATAGTGAAGTGCTCAGAAGCTGGTTCAGATGTTGGAATTAGAAGGCTGCATTTGCACTTGGAAAAGGAGATTAGGGGATAAATGAGATTAAGCTAATTATTTTAATTTAATATTTAAATTTTTTATTTCATTTAATTGTTCAATAGCTTAAATAATGAATGTCATGTTAAACTTATACAAAATTTTTATCAAGCGGAATCAATCGTCTTATCCGTAGCTGCGGCATACAACATTCAGCATTTAAGAATCGAAATCAGAAAGGATTGCAATTAAAAACCCTGGTGAGTAATTCTCACTCTGAAATTCATTTAAATTTATTTTATTTTTATCGTTAAAATAAATTGTTGGTTGCTTGGATGTAGAAAAATATTATTGTGGCTATTTTAAAAATATATTAGTTATTTGGGATTGGTGTTTGTGGCAATTATATATATATCGGTGATTGGATATTTCCCGCAGTATCATTAGCGGATGACCCTATGCGCCCCACGTTATGATAGTGGATGACCTTATATACCGTGATATCCTGCATTGAAGCAGGATGGGTGTTATTTATGTTGACTAACATCTGTGGATGCAGGAAAAGAGGTTGGAGGGATCCAACTGGATTCCTTAAAAATATTGTTATTTGTTTGTTTCATATATATTATCATATATGATGTGTTCGAAAACCTGTGGTTGATAATTTCGTGTTTTGTTTTGTTGAATGTCACTGGCCCTGAATAATTAATATATAAAAGTATCATGGAAATAAATTCTGTGATTTAAAAAGGGAAATTCTATTTTTTTAATAGAATTTGAAATTTCAAATGGATAAGAAATGTTAACCTGTTTTGAATAATAAAAACAAGTATTGAATTTAGTAAATGATGTTTATAAATAAAATAATACAGGAAATTGAAGTAAATTTATAAACAGTGTTTACAAATAAAATGAAATGATTTTCATTAGATAATCAGGGAATTGAAATGAATTTATAAATGGTGTTTATAAATGATGTGGAAAAATTATCATTGGATAATTTGAATATTTAAATTCAAATGTGAATTTAAAAATGGGAATTAGGAATTGTTTTAAAGAAGTAAACGATGAAGTTTATTCTAATGTTCATAATATTAATTGAACTAAAATAAATCCGTAGAGATTTATGATTTGAACTCGATTAGTTCAAATTTATTTAAATAAACATGTCTAGAAAAATATTAGGATTATATTAAATAGATGTTAAATTTAAATATGAAAATAGATTCTATGTTATATATGGATAATTAAAATAAATAGAATATTCCAAAATAAGATTTTGGTTTCTAAATAAAATTTCGAAGTGGAACTTGTTTTAAAATATAAAGCAAGTAAATTTATAAACGATGTTATAATTGTAGCAAATTAATTATCAGAAGATAATTTGAAATCTTAAATTTAAGTTTTGAATTTAAAATAGAAAGTTGAAATCATTTTCGAAAAAGGGATGATGATTTTTATTTCGAAATTCGGAATAAAAAAGGAATAGATTTTCAAATAGAATTTTGAAATGGAAACTTGTTTTAAATTATAAAACAAGTAATTAAATTTATAACCGACATTTATAAATTAAGTGAGATAATTATCATTTGCATAATTTAAAACATTTAAATTTAAATATGCATTTAAAAGTAAATTGGGAAGTGTTTTAAAATAGAACGATTGATTATATTTCAGAATTCGAAATATAAGCTAAATTGAGAAAAATCCAACGGGTTTATAATTGAAATTCGATTATATTGAATTTTATAAATAATTCACTTATAAAAGGAATTCGAATTAAATATAGAAGACCGAAGTATAAATAAATTTATTACTGAGTAAGGAAAAATCGACAATTATAGATAATTAGAAATATTATGTTGAATTAGGAAAAAATGATTTTATATATAAAAAATAATATTAGAATGGAGTGGAATTTATTATAAATGAAGTTTAAACGTTTATATATATTAATATAATTAAAACGAACTCGTCGCAGCGCTGCAGTTCGTAAATTGGCATTTCGAACTTCAATTGAGTATACAAAACTCAATTTAAGTCGGAATTCTGAGAAACAAGATTCTTCAGGACCATTTGAATAATAGTTTTCTAATGGAAGAGAAAATTTGAATTTCATCATATATATTTTGAGTTATGTCAAAATCAAATTTCCAAAAAAAACAGCGTCATAACCGTTTAAAAACGATAACAGTTTATTTAAATAAATTAAAGGATTTTAAGCAAATAAAATCCGAATTTCTATTTAGAAAAATCAAGATTTGAGGTCTAAAATATATCTGAACTTAAGTGGATTAACGGAATGATTTTTAAAATAAAAATCAGATTTTGTTAATTTTTGAATATAATTAACTAATTTGAAGAATAATTAGTTATTGGAGTTTTGAATTGAAATTGAGCTTTGGATTAGTAAATTGGGTTTGTAAATTCATATTTGAAATATAATATGCAACTAGAATTGAAAATGGAATTCAATTGGTTTATAAGCAAATTAAAGTGTATTTGAATGTGATATGTTCAATTAAAAAGTGAAATATGCAAAGAGCTAATTAAAGAATAAACTAGCTAATTTAATTAAAATGACCAAATTGAGTCGGAATAAATTAGGAATGGACGTATATGGGTTAGACAGGTATGGAATGAAGATTATAATTTGTGTGCCCGACAAAAAGGTACATGTTTAAATTCCATATGGGATTTTATGCGTCGAATCGGCAAGCCAATTGGCTTTTTGATTTTCTTTTTGAATGGAAACGGCCCTGAGAGGCGTTTTGTAGTTGTACCGAGTGACTCGTACAAAGAAGGTTATGGCGAAATTTTCCGAAAGTATAAGGAGTTAGAATATTTTTAAGAAAAATTGGATAACTAGAAAATCAATATATCCATATATATTGAATTCGATAAGGAAACGAATTAAAAATAGAATATTATAAAAAAAAGGAAATCGATAATTTGGTAATAGAAACAGAAACTATATACTTTTTAAAAACGAATAATTGGTTTTTATGGTGATTGGTTATTCTAGAATAATGGTCTTGTCTGTTTTGAAGTTAAGGATGTTTTCAGTCAAGGTCTGAGAGGTAATTTTACCCCAACTCGATTGTTTTCATTACTGACCGATAAATAGCAAGATTCAAATCTTGAAGATCAATATTTGAATAAGATTTAGTTGAATACAGTATTTTGGGTTGTTGTAACGATGTTTTACAAAACATTTGTTTTAACCCAAATAAGTGGAATTTTGGAAATACAATAATAAATATTTCCTGAGTATAAAATTAAATGTGTTGGGAAAGAGATAAGTAATTGGAATGTTCTCCAATTATAAATAGAAAATATTTTCTATGTATAGAAAATTAAAGGAGGCGATATATGGAAATGTTTTCCAAATAGCGTAAAAGGCAAAGATGAATGTTGAACATATTTGGTTAACAAATATTGATAAGGAAATGGAGTAGTGATTTAATTAATGAAATATTAATTAAGGGGCCCAGTGATTTTTTGATGCTATGAATAGATGTTTGTCTTTCTTCGATAGTTAAATAACCGACTATCGAAGTATTTGCCAATATCTTTGTCAACATGGAGAGACCGGTTGGATTATTATACGAGAACCACTCTGTATTGGCAGTAGCATTGCGAATCATATTATATGAAGATAATCGAAGATGGAGTAAAGTGCAAGGGCTTCTTCTGTTAATACTAAGTAGAAATTGCCTAAGATGGATTAATGGAAATTGTGCCTTTAATTTCGTTCAATCCCAGAATGAACGTATATGGACGAATGTCTGACAGAGTATTTCCAATGATCGCATACGTTGGTCTGTATAAATATATATGGTGGCGGAGAATTTATTCTCTTAGTATAATATACAGAATATATTTGTGCAAACCAATTAATGATTAACGGACCTGACAATATGGCATTCAAAGTGATTGTGCAATAAATGAATGGTATGTAAGCGCAGCCTCAGGCCTCAACAACCGGGAAATGACAAAAATCGGGGCAGACAGCATGGCTAAGTGGGTAGCTCCCAATTAGGGTGTATTATCACCTATCTAGAGAAATTCATTTCATTCGATGTTGTCCCACTTGGAAAAACAGTTTCTGATCCCCAACCGTTGGTGATATAGATTTGATACACTCAAGCGAAATGAGTGGTCGGTCATGTGTGGCGGGTTTGCAAGATGTTCTTGTTGAACCCAGTGTATTCTCTCTAGAGATACACTATCGAAAGGTGGTTCCATACCTTGTCATAGTTGGAAATTCATTACCCAATAAGTGCCCGCGGTTTTAATTGTATATTATGTATGTGGAGCATGAGATGAAAGCGTTCCACTAGATTTCTATTTATTTGATTTGGACACTATTATAATATCAAAAGAGTTTTGATATAAAGATTATCGTTTTCTTTTAAAAAGATTTTAAAAGTTGAATCATGTATTTTGGATTCTCATAAGGGAAAATCCGTTCCATGTTATACGGCGTGGTATTATGAGATATCGTTTATTCTCTCAAACTGTTTTAAATTGTTTACTTATACCAGTCTCATGAATGACCCAGAGTTTATTTTGTTTTGTTTTAGCTAAACTCTTGGGTGCCCAAATTTGTACGGGCAGTCAAGTAGTTCAGGATTTTACAGATTTATCTGAAGGAGCTTGGAGCAGGAGGCTTCGTTGTTAGATATATAGTAATTTTATTTCCATTGTGTTATAAGTGTGTACTCTGATAATTGTATGTTATATAGTTAAAATTTTATATTTCAAAAGTTATGATATATTATATTTTGTTCCGCGGCGATGTGAGATTCTGTGTTGTTATTTCTGCTCTTCTTCTACCTTTTTCTTCTAAAAAATGATTCGTATTTATATGATATTTGGGTTGGACTTGTGATGTATGTAGTCAACTTAGATAGTACGGATTTGCAGGCCATTACAAAATTATTTTCTTACCAATTTATGGTCAAGGACTAATGAATGTTGAAGAATTTTCTTATGTTAAATAAGAAGTGAAAAAACTATATTTGGATTGTTAAAAAAATTGAGATTTATTAATGGAATATTTTAATTAATCGTTTACTTAATTTTTTATAATTAAATAAGCCAAATGATGCTGAGTACTAAACCAGTAAATATATTTTTATTTTATGATTAAATGGTTGTTTATTTAATAGCTAAATAACCGACTATCAAATCTAGCCTATACGATTGTTAGTAAGGAAGGACCGGGATCAAATTTATATTCAAAAACCATTCCGACCAGCGAATACGAAAATATAGAAGATATCATATGTCGATCGAGATGGAGCAAATCGAAGACCATAGATCTTCATGAAATGGAAGAGCCACTTAAAATCTCTGATTCGACCAGGAGATATACTGGGGTTCTGTCGTGGTTAAAATCTACGGATTTGCAAGGACTACTTGCTATTGATCTCTAGGATGATACCTAGAATGTAGTAGGAGGGTACCTCTGGTTCATCTTGTTCCTGAATGACTTGTATGGCCGAATGGCTGACAGAATATTTCTTAAGGATCACATACGTTGATTTTTACAAACGTATTTCTGTTAGAGGCGGAGAATGGCCCTTCTCTTAGCTTAACGACTAAAGTATTTTTGTGGATATCAATTAGTGATTTGGAAGATCTGACGATGTGGCATTCAAACTGAATGGCGATGTGATGTTCGAAAGGTAGGGTTAAACCTCAAGCCTCATCAACCGGGAAATGACAAAAATCAGGCAGACAAGATGGCTATGTGGGTCGCTCTCAAGTAGGGTGTACAATCACCTATCTAGAGAAAATCTATTTCCTTCTTTAATCTATTTCGATGATGTCCTTTTTGGGAAACAGCGGTTTGAGCTCCACCATTGGTGTTATACATTCAACACGCTGAAGTGAAATGAGTGGTCAGTCATGTGTGGCCGAGTTGCATGATGTTCTTGTTGAACCCGGTGTATTCCTCTCTAGAGATACAATATCGAAAGGTGGTTCCATACCTTTTTATAGATGGAAATCCAATCTCCAATAAGATCCCGTGGTTTTGATTGTATATTATATATGTGGAGCGTGAGATGTAAGTGTTCCACTAGATTGTTATTTAATTGTGTTTAGACACTATTATATTATCAGAAAAAACTATGATTTCAAAAAGAAATTTTTGATTTTAAAATCAAATTGGGTGATGTTTTTAAACTTAGCGAGTTTTCTCACTCTGGTTCACCATACTAATCCAGCGTTTTGTAAATGCTTGGGTTAGACCGGGTTGTACAGGTTCAAGTTATCGGATGCTGTAAAGTCCGAAGATAAGATGGAGGAGTTCAGACATGTGACATCTAGTATTTATTCCATTGTGTCTTATATATGAGGAAATATTATTACAACTGTCTAGATGTATTATTATACCCTAATGGTTGTAAGTTTTTATTTCAAAGCTCTCAATTAAGTTTTGTTTCTATAATATTTTATTCCACTGCGATGTGAGACTCTGGTGTTGTTGTATTATTATTATTCTTCTTCTATTCTAATATTTCTTTTTTCTTATCTCACCCTCTATTTTCTTTCATTAACTATCTGTTGTTTTCAATACTCGAGTTCTGACAAATAATAAGAGTTTATGTATTATTGTTGGAATTCGGGCGTCAAGTCCCCTGGGTCGTTACAGTGGTATCAGAGCATTAGGTTTAGGAATAACCTTGGCTCTGTGGTATAACTCGATCGAGATGGGGTTAGTAATACCCTAGATTGAGTTGAGTATATGTGTATGTATGTGTGTGTATATATGAGAGCGCGTATTTGGAGATTTTATATACAAAGGTTTTGTATTACGTTATTTGATCGGTTCGAGTGTTGAGAAGCATTTGAGTTGACAACTAATACGATATTGTTTTGTAAAGGTGGTAAATGATAATTTTGCCCAAATTTTTTTTTGTATAGAAAATAAATAGTTTTATTAAAATTATTTAGATATTGATTCGTTTGGTTGATTTAAATGGAATTAAAATTGGATTTTGAATTTGAATGGTTTATAAACTGAAGAGATTCCACATATGGGATTTGTGAATGAGAATTTTAATTTGGAATTAAAATGAATTAGAATTTGAATTTTGATATGGAAGTAAACTAGTTTTAAAAATTAATTAGTTAACCGAATATGAAATTAAACTTAAATTGGTTAAGTAAAGATAAATTAGAAATTGATTTGATAATAATGAAATAGGAAACAATATGATATAATCGATTAATATTAAATCCAAGTGAGTATAAGTTTAATATTGAATATGAATTCACTTGAATGATTGGCTCATGTTAATTATGTATCGTTTGTTGATTGTATGTTGAATTTTGGAAATTGGTTAGTTAACCTGCTGATTAATGAAATGTTCTTTAGAATTTCATGTATTGGTTACTTGTATATTGAATTGAGTTGAGTACAGGTGCTAGAAGGCTTTGAGATTGATTTTGGTTGAGTATATCGCAATAAGTTGAACAAGTATGCTCAATAGCGCTCGCATAAGGTACGATTAGCGAAAATATAATTTTTTGGGTTTGAATTTGTTTTTCGACCATGTGGGTCGATGTATATATATTATTTGACCCCGTGATATTTCAGAAGTCACTCCGTATAGGGAAGACTCTGCCGAATTTTTCCAGAAATTTAATGTGTTAGAAAATTTTCAATATTTTTGAAAAGTTTTATTTACAATAGTGAATAGGTTTTCGATTTGAAATAAGTTGGAGTTTGAATAGTTAATGGGTTGTATGTTGCAACATTTCTTCTACCTTAGTAATTTCGGGGATGAAATTCTTATAAGGGGGAAGGAATATAACATCCCATATTTTCTGTAATCTGATATTTAATTTATTCTATTCTGTTAAATATTAATTTGGTATTTTAAATGGATTTAATATATATAATTCATTTATATAACAAAGTTTAAACATTTAATTTATATATATTATAAATCGAGCTCGTAACGTCGCGGTAGTTCGTAATATTGAGTTTTGAAATTCAATTGAAAATACAAGATCCGATATAGGTCAGAATTCCATGAAACAAGAAATGTTTGAATTGATTTGGTTATAATTTTCATATGAAAGGGAAAAAATAAGATTTCAGTTTATAGATTGTTAGTTATGTCCAATTCAAATTTTCAAATAGTCGTTATGGAATTATTTATAAATTATAGTGATTAATTTATTAATTTATTTCAGTTTAAGAGGGTTTTTGATAATAACTTGAGATAACGATCGAATTAAGCTATGAAACCAGTTCCTTTGGATTCGTATTGACGTTTAGAGTCAAAATAGATATATTATTTGTTATTTTTGGAGACTGGATATTTTGGGTGTCCAAAATAGCTTTGTTTTATGCATAAATTGGAATAACGGATAATCACACAAATTCCATTTTCAGAAAAACTAATTTTATTAAATCCGTAATGATGAGGTGTTGTAGTGTTTCAGGTTTCAAGTTTCAAGTTATTCGGATTTTATTTGTGATCGTGGGAAATTTAAAAGCATGTTTTCACCTGTGATTTACAAAGGACTTTTCACAAATTACCTCGGAATTCGACGAAACCTGTCCCATCATGTCCAAAATATTTTTCTATGCTAAGATTACAATTTTCGTCAAAAACGGAGATTTGTATATGGCAGTTTTATCACATTACTTCATAGCGAAGTTTCGGTAGTTTAATATTTTTTTCTTACCCTATAAATACAACCAACACTTCTATAACCCTAAATCCAGTTTGTTTTCTCTATCTGGTCAAAGTTTTAAAGAAGCCGCCACTAAATAGAATCAATGGTAGAGAACGATCAACCTTTCCTCTCTTCTAACTCGAAATCCTTGCATCGAAACCAAAAATCTTTAACTACAAAATTGTTCAATCCTTAGAGTTCTCTAATCTGATCGTCCATGATCAGTTTTCGAGCAACATGTAGGTCGGGGAAGCATCATGAAGAAGCAACTGTTTATGGGTTTTCTGAAGAATTGGGAGCACCGAATTGGACCAGGGTCTGGGCGAAGGAGGAAGGAGCTCGGGCGTGCCTATGGACATTTTCTGATCAACTTTCAATCATGCGATGGTGGCGAAATTGTTGGATTTGTGTTTCGTGTGTGGTTGAAGATGCTATGAACAAATAAAGGTTATCAGATCTTTTTAACTGTTGAAGAGTACGTGCGCAATGGGGATGAGGAATATTGGCATATTCGTTTTGATGGCCATGTATTTTCAAAACAAAGCTGGGTAAGTTTTGGGAACGAGAGGAAACAAATGCATTAAAAGGGTTTGACATGGTTTCTTTCGAACGTGTGAAAGGATGGAAAAGGTTGGCACAAATTTACAATGTGGGTTTTGTACGGGGATATATGGGACGTGTAGATTTCAAAGGAAGGATATGGGAAACAGGAGGCATGCAGGGGAACAATTAAATTGGACCGTAGCTTTTGGGCAGTGGGGTCTTGTATCTTGTGTGGTGAATCTTGCATGTAACACCCCATAATTTTGACAACACTAAAGATGATAAATTAAAGAGTACATAATTAAATATTCATAATTAAGTGAAACGGACTGCGCCATTGCGTTCGTCTCAGAATTCTGCTTGAGATAGACTCGGAGTTCGCGTAAAACGGACATCGTATGAAGAAGATATTAAGGTTTGAAGTTTGTATATATAAGCTAATTATATATATAAATAATCTTTTCAAAAATTAAAAACCAGTCCGAAAATCAAAGGTGGGACAATGCCGGAACCAGGCCCATTGGGGGTCGACCCCTACCCTAGGGGTGTCGACCCGTGGGTCGACACTATAAGGGGGGTGTCGACACCCAGATCGACACCCCCAGATCCGAGCCTGGTACAATTCTGTGTATATGGATTTTCTTTCTGACCAGATTCGTAGACCCTATATTATAAAGAGGACCCCATCATCATTGTTTTATTCACACAAAAACAATGGAGAACTAGATGCTGCGTCTACCCAGATTAAATCAAGTCTTATCTTCTTCAATGATCAACTAGAGTTATTCAAGTTTATAGATCTGTAATTCAACATTCGTAATCCCTCTTCTATTTCTTAGATCCAATCACGGTGAGTCTATGTTAATTTTAGTTCTAAATAATTAAAAGTTAATCTTGGTGACTATAACTTGATCTAAGCCTGTGACTATTTGAATCATATCAGATCTACTATAACTTGTGTATTTAAGTTATTCTGACATGACTATGAACTAGATCTAAGCATATACCTATTTATCATGCTAGATCTGCCATTGTTAGTTGATCTAATTCATTATTTAGATCTCATCATGCCTTTTCATGATGTCCCTATTATGTTAGAATCAGTTCTACTACCACATGTTCATCAGATCTGTTCCTATATGCCTATTTTTCCACTATGCCCAGTTTTGTCACTATAAGTTTATTAGTTGCTATGCCTATTTCTATCGTTATATATCAACCTTGTTATTATATTTATTTCTATCATCTTCCCTTCTTCTTTTCCCTTTTTATTTTATAGCCAGGCTACCTTCGAGCCTAGGCATGCTGATGAAATACGCAAACGCGTAAAATTGGGAACGAGGGGAAAACGTTAAAATTGGGACATAACTTGCATTGGGAAATTTAGGCATAAATTGAATGTAATACATGAATGTGGATTTGGGGCATAAACCGCAATTGTGATTAAAAACCTTAATTTGGAGCATATTGTTCATTATGAACATAACTTGGGAAAGGGGAATGAAAACCTACAATGACATAGGAATAATTGGTTAATAATGGTAATACCTAGAATTACAATAATAAGAAACTGTAACCGCGCTTAGACATAAGATTAGATTACACTTGTGGTAGAAGTCTGCCCGGATCCAACCGGCATATCCAGCGACCACAAGCGGTGAATCTAATGTGAGGGGTCTAAGTCCATAAATACGTGTCGTGATAAGACACGAGGTTAAGTCCGATTCGTGGAAGAAGTCTGCCCGGATCTGACCGGCATATCCAGCATCCACAAGTTGTAGGCTTAATGTGGGAGGTCTAGTACATTATAACCATAAATGAATATGGTAATAAACGTGGATA
This sequence comes from Allium sativum, assembly GCA_030737875.1. Taxonomy (NCBI): domain Eukaryota; kingdom Viridiplantae; phylum Streptophyta; class Magnoliopsida; order Asparagales; family Amaryllidaceae; genus Allium; species Allium sativum. The sequence goes on along the minus strand of CM060919.1, from coordinate 788,680,753 downwards.
CTTAACCTAATTGAGTCCATAGGGATTGGATAAATATGTTAACTTGAATAAGGCTTAAGTAAAATTGTATGAAACAGTGGGAGGGTTAAGTATACCTTGGGTTGGTGGGTAATATTTATATATAGGCCCACAAACTTAACCTGTGGGGTTATGCAATCTTTTTACTCTAGTATGGCATAACCTGTGGAAAAACTAGTAGGGGGATGCAAGCGTAGGGGGAAGCTTGTATCATCTTGAGTGTGGGATCCGTTTCAGTCAGTAACCCATATAAAGATATCAAACGAGTACTCTGAACTAGGTTAGAGTCGGGGCATGCATACTGGGCTGATTGTAAGAGATCCAAATGTGGTCGACGGTCTGGGCGGTGCATTCCGTTGGGGTCATGTGCGTGCATGGGTCCGACAGAGGAGGTTTAGACGCGGTAACACCTGTAAATATAGTTGTGCACGTCCAGAAAACGAAGGGTTGCCACTTTAGGAAGTGATACATCCTATTGTGGGGCCATCACAAGGTATCTACGGAGTAGGGAGCCGATCGATTGGGCTAGTAATTAGGGTACATCTAAACTCTGGTATGTTTAGGAGCACATTATTATCCTTAGCGGTTACTCCAGTATGTTGGTGTAATAACCCGGAAAATACGAGCCAATTTAAAATTTTTAAATTGATTATTTCAAAGCAATTTGAACCATTGAAATAGAATATTTCAATAAATTAGTGAATTAGAAATAGTAAGTCAGTTTGAAAATTTGAATTCGAACTTTGACCGACTGTGCAGGGTGGAAAATATAACGGATCTTAGTGAGACCAAAAATATTTAAATCTGTTAGTCAATACCTTTCTAACAAATCTGAAAAATCGAAGTTTCATAACGGGAATCAAAAGTTGTGGCCGAATGAATTTTCAGAAGAGTCGGTACATAGAATATATAGGCCTGGAAAATTGATATTTTGCAAACGGCCTCGGAATTCGACGAAACCACTTTTGTCGGGTCCGGGATGTCAAACTATTGCTAGGTTTCAAATTTCATAATTTTTCGAATCAATATGTGAGCGTGGCAAAAGAAAACGCGTTTGACCAGTTTCTGTTGAATTTAATCGACAGGAAATTGGCCATTTTTCAAACGGTCTCAGAATTCGACGAAACTAGTTTTGTTAGGACCGTATCGTCAATACGAAACTAGAAAATATTTTTCTGGAATTTTTCTAGTTAATATGTGACCCCGGTAATTTGAAATGTACGTCTAAAATTCAATATAAGGATTTAAAGGTAAATTCAACGGAAACTGATTGTAACGATCAAACCAGCTTACGATACATATCTCATTGTGTTCGGAATGGGGGTAAAACGCTATGGACGACAGGCGGTGGGCCTCGTTTCGAGGTCGTATGTAAAAGTCAACCCTTGTGCAAAATTAAATAATTAAATAATAAAATAAAATAATAAAAAAATATACTCCCTCCTTTTCTTCTTCATTGCCCCCCCCCCCCCGATCATTTACCAGAAAGAAAAAAAAAACCCTAATTCAAAATCGCGCCGCCCCCCCTGACCTCGAACCGCCACCGAAGACTTCGCCGAAGCCCCCCACCGCCCGACCTCCTCCTTCCAGCGAAGACGACGCAACCCTCGACACCCCGAAGCAGCCCCCCCCCCCAGTCGAAGCCTGGAACCCTGCCGCGACACCTCCGAACGCCACCTCGAAGCCGCCGACGCCTCTTCTTCCCTCCTCCCCTTCGCCAGCTATCGGTGAGTGATTTAGTATATTTTATTTTTATTTTTGTTTTATAAAAACTGATTTATAAAATCGATTTAAAAACTAATAACTGATTTTTTTTTAAGAATATACTAAACTGATTTTAATTAGATTTAAAAACTGATTTTTAAAGAAAATAAAAACTGGATTTTTAAAAGAAAATAAAAACTGGATTTTTAAAAGATTTAAAAACAGAATTTTTAAAAGAAGTAAAAACAGAATTTTTTTAAAGAAAATAAAAACTGAATTTTTTTTTTCAGAATGTAAAAACTGAATTTTTTTTAAAGAATGTAAAAACTGAATTTTTTTAAAGAAGGTAAAAACTGATTTGTTTAAGATTTAAAAACTGTTTTGAAAAGAATTTTAAAACTAATTTAAAAAGAAAGTAAAAACTGATTTTATTTTAAACTTTGAAATAGAAAAAAAAAGGTTGAATCTTTTAAAAGAAAAAGATTTGAACTTGCAAAAATAAAGATCATATTTTTTTAAAAGAGAAAAGACGGAATTTTTGTTTAGTAGAAGAAGTAAAATATGATCTTTATATATTGAATAACATAGTAAAAATTCGATTTTTACCTATGTAGAGAATACGGGAAACGAAAGCGACAAGAAGACGAAATAGGCGAAGATTTCCATAAAGGAAGAGTCGTGTTATTGGATAGCTATTGGTGAGAAATTCTCACTCTTCAATTTCTTTTTATATATATATGTGTGGAAATAAAAGTGAATTGCTATATATAAATATATATATATATATACGCCCCCCCTCGTCCACAAACCATGGACGATATTTATTGGTTGAAATTGTTGTGAAAATTGGTTGACGGCAAATTGTTGTTTGGGATAGTTTTGTGGTTGATAGTGAATTGATTGTGGTTGAAAAATACCCGTTTGTGATTGGAAAAATATTTGGTTGAAACCACATAGGATTAGTTTGTGGTAATGAAATAAATATAAACATGCCGCCTGCATGCGAATTAGATGCATGATCCCCATTGTCAAAAACCGCGAGGTTTTAAGGTAGAGCGAGGAGCCATACTAGGGACGGTGCCGGTTTAACTACCCTGCCGTTATGCTGCCGAAATTTTGAATAATCTTTGTGTGTTAGAATTATTTTCATATGTTGAAATTATTTTACATGCATTGAAATTAAAGCCATATATTGAAACTATATCCATGTGTGGAAATATTCATGTGTTGAAAAGTGTTGTGTGAAAATAAAATTCATTTGTGAATGAATGAAGTGTATAAACAATAAAAATCACATTTTTATATATATATGAAGTATGAAAAAATATTCGCTTTATATAAATAGTTTCAACAATCAAAATTTCATCTTTCCAATAAGAACAACATAAATAAATTGTCCATGTGTGGAAATACTCATTTGTTGAGAAATGTGTGTAGTGGAAAGGTGCATGTGTTGAATAAAAAGATTGAACGATAAAAATTACATTTTTATGGAAACTATGAAGTGTTGAAACCATACATTGGTTGAATAAATATTTTAAATGATAAAAATATCATTTTTATCATATGTGTGATATGCTAAAGGTATGCGAACGTTGAAATAAATATTTGTGATAGAAATATTATTTTTAACATGCATAGGAACTAAATAAAATAGTCATGTGTTGAAATCTACTTTAGTTCGCCAAAATTATCATCTTTGAAATGTGAAGTGTTAAAAATAGCCACTGGTTCGAATAAACGTGCATGAGTTGAAATATACATTAACTAGCTGATGATATGATTTTAGCCTATGCATGCGATATTAGAATGAGTGGTGTTTTTAAACCAAAGCAAATCAAATATGAAGTTGAATAGAAAATGATAAATGTTAGAAATTGTATATATGTGCATGCATATCTATTGAACAGGTTAAAGCAAAAGGGGCAAGAGAAGAGAAATAAAATTTTGTGCCAGACAAATAGGTACACATTTACTGATTTGTTTGGGTGATGATTTTATGAGCCTGTTGGCTAGCCGCTTGGCTTTTTCTTTTTCTTTTTGAGATTAGAAGGACCGGGAACGCTATTTGCGATTTCCCGATGCCCCCGGTACAGGAGAGGTTATGGCGAAATTTTCCAAAATTTTAAGGTGTTAGAAAAATATTTGAAGTGAAAACGTATAGAAATTATTGAATGGACTATATTTATATTTATATATAAATATAAATATAATTAAAACAAAACGTGGCCGTGCAGTTCATATTTTGAAACCGTGATTTCAAATGATTAGTGCGGAAGATCCGACCATTGGATTTTCCCGAAACCTCAACCGTTGGGTTCGCCTTGGAAATATCTTTCCAACGGCACCAACTTTGTGAAGACCCGACGGTTGGATTGTCTGGAATGTTTAATTCAAATTTAAGGAAAAACAGCGCCAGAAACGATTATATTTATATATATATAAATATAATTAAATTAAATCGAATAACGACGCTGCAGTTCGTAAATTGAAATCGTAACTTCAAATGGTTAGTGTGGAAGATCCGACCGTCGGATTTTCCCAAAACTGGAACCGTTGGGTTCGTTTTGAAAAGACCTTCCTAATGATGTAAAATTTGTGAAGATCCAACGGTTAGATTTTCCTATATGTGTAAAACAAAATTAGTGGAAAGCAGCGCCAGTGCGTCGACACGACCTGAAACGTCGTTTAATTAAATAGGGCCGTTTTAAATTAAATAAAATTGGCGATATATCGTTATTAAGTGCTATAGACGATATAGAGTGAAAATAAACCAATTTTGTTGTGTTTGCTTGATATGTGATGGTTGAATGTATTTGACGTGAAAATTATAACTAAACAACTGAAATGTGAATGTTGAATAGTTCAACCCTGTGATTAATTGGTTTGAAAATCTAAATATACGTGGGTTATTTGAAAAGGCCGAGTTTATCTCATTTCAAATAATCGATCGACGTTGAGAAGTCGAAGAGTCGAAGACGACTGAAGACCGACGATCTCCACGTTGGATGGATGGGCGCTACTGATGCTCGTGATTGGAGTAGCTACCATGAAGGAATTGAAGTAGTAGCCGTCCAAACATAGTGTTGATTGTACGGATATGCGAGGAATTGGTGCCTCCGGTTTCGTTCAGACCCAGAACGGACTTGTAAATGGACTGTGTGTCTGACATTGGATTTTGTTCTGTGTTGATTGATCTCTGTTAAATATATATCTGTTTGGCGGCGGAGAATTTATTCTCTTGCTTAACGCCCTTCTCTGAGACGTACGGGCTTAGAGGTTATGTATTGACAGAAATCAGTCGCATGGAGTGGATTGCCTGTGTGGCACGCCTAAGTGGCATGTGATCAAGGCTTCTGTTGCAAAGCAAAGTCTTGTGGTTGATGATCAAAGCATGGTCTGTGTGACGTAGCTTTGTGTGTAACGTGAATTCGCGAGCCTCACACCTCGGTATGAGTCAAAAACGGGAGAGTGACTGCAGGGAGAGCACGACGTTTCTTTCTAGCTAAGGTGGTGTCAGTGACCTACCAGCCCTGACATTATATATACTTTTCACCTGTGTGGTTGTTGGAATGCGAGGCGCCTCGATATAGGTCTGTAAGGACCGGGAAACGTGTGTTCAGGAATTGCCAATCCTCAAAAGTAAGAGAGGACCGGCCCTGAAGATCCAAGGATCATAGTGGGGTCCTGGGACATTTGCTAGAGTGTCTCGAATCGGAGAGGAGCTTGCCCCTTGCCTCGACTCATGAAGGAATCCAATTTCCAATACGATATGTGCGGTTGTGATTGTATTACTAGTATGGCGACATAGTGGTATGGGTCATTTATGCCGCCTATGATTGATATTTATGATTAAAATCGCTTTTGAAACATATATGCACTAGTAATAATATCAAGCACTTTTGTTTTATTCGTATGAAGCATCTTTGGCCATTATAAGGTAAAAACTCTATCCTCCGGCTTGCGTTGCATTGTGCGATGGGACCTGAGTCTTATAATGGCTTCATTTTAGAAAAAGCATTGCGTTGATTTAAACATTTACTTTACTTCATGCACTAGCACTCATTGGAGTAAACCCGTTCCGCGAAAGTGGCGTGGTCCTTTGATTTGCCTTATTATTGTTGTTATTAAGTTGAATAGATTTCTCATACCAGTCCCATGACTGACTCGTAGTTTGTTTCACCTTGCAAACTCGGGTGCCCTTATTTTCACACGGGCAGCCTAGTTACAGGTTTCTGACGCACCTTTTGGCTCATGGCGAGGCTTGACTACACCGTGCTGACTTGGATTTTCTCCGCCATTATTGTATCTATATTATGATTCCGCCACTGGCGATGTAGACTGATATTCCTTTTGTGTACTCTTTATGTATGATTCCGCCTCGGGCGATGGTGACTGATTATGTATCATTATGCACTAAGTTGTATCCTGTACTGTGCTTCTCTGATGTGATGTTATCTATATGATTCCGCTGTCATATGTGTGTAAATTATTCTATTTTCTGTTTATGCTATTATCTGTGATCTTCTAATGATGATTAATGTGTTATATTCCAATGATTATCCTTAACACCGTGCCACGGGGTTTTGGGATCGTCACAGCTGGTATCAGAGCTTTGGTTAACCTTAGTTCTGGAGTCTAACACATTAAACACTTCGTCAAAATAGAATCAGTAGTATTCTAAAGCGAGTCGCTCATTAGAGATAGGACTAGTAAAGTCCTAGAATGAGCTGAGCAGAATAGCAAAAACAATTGATCAGTCCATCGTTATCTTTCCGTAGGAATTCCTACTTTACTGTTGATTCCTTTTCGAGGACGAAAAGTTTTAAGTAGGGGAGATTGTAATAACCCAGAAAATACGAGCCAATTTAAAAATTTTAAATTGATTATTTCAAAGCAATTTGAACCATTGAAATAGAATATTTCAATAAATTAGTGAATTAGAAATAGTAAGTCAGTTTGAAAATTTGAATTCGAACTTTGATCGACTGTGCAGGGTGGAAAATATAACGGATCTTAGTGAGACCAAAAATATTTAAATTTGTTAGTCAATACCTTTCTAACGAATCTAAAAAATCGAAGTTTCATAACGGGAATCAAAAGTTGTGGCCGAATGAATTTTCAGAAGAGTCGGTACATAGAATATATCGGCCTGGAAAATTGATATTTTGCAAACGGCCTCGGAATTCGACGAAACCACTTTTGTCGGGTCCGGGATGTCAAACTATTACTAGGTTTCAAATTTCATAATTTTCGAATCAATATGTGAGCGTGGCAAAAGAAAACGCGTTTGACCAGTTTCTGTTGAATTTAATCGACAGGAAATTGGCCATTTTTCAAACGGTCTCAGAATTCGACGAAACTAGTTTTGTTAGGACCGTATCGTCAATACGAAACTAGAAAATATTTTTCTGGAATTTTTCTAGTTAATATGTGACCCCGGTAATTTGAAATGTACGTCTAAAATTCAATATAAGGATTTAAAGTTAAATTCAACGGAAACTGATTGTAACGATCAAATCAGCTTACGATACATATCCCATTGTGTTTGGAATGGGGGTAAAACGCTATGGACGACAGGCGGTGGGCCTCGTTTCGAGGTCGTATGTAAAAGTCAACCCTTGTGCAAAATTAAATAATTAAATAATAAAATAAAATAATAAAAAATATACTCCCTCCTTTTCTTCTTCATTGCCCCCCCCCCGATCATTTACCAGAAAGAAAAAAAAAACCCTAATTCAAAATCGCGCCGCCCCCCTTGACCTCGAACCGCCGACGAAGACTTCGCCGAAGCCCCCCACCGCCCGACCTCCTCCTTCCAGCGAAGACGACGCAACCCTCGACACCCCGAAGCAGCCCCCCCAGTCGAAGCCTGGAACCCTGCCGCGACACCTCCGAACGCCACCTCGAAGCCGCCGACGCCTCTTCTTCCCTCCTCCCCTTCGCCAGCTATCGGTGAGTGATTTAGTATATTTTATTTTTATTTTTATTTTTGTTTTATAAAAACTGATTTATAAAATCGATTTAAAAACTAATAACTGATTTTTTTTAAGAATATACTAAACTGATTTTAATTAGATTTAAAAACTGATTTTTAAAGAAAATAAAAACTGGATTTTTAAAAGAAAATAAAAACTGGATTTTTAAAAGATTTAAAAACAGAATTTTTAAAAGAAGTAAAAACAGAATTTTTTTAAAGAAAATAAAAACTGAATTTTTTTTTTCAGAATGTAAAAACTGAATTTTTTTTAAAGAATGTAAAAACTGAATTTTTTTAAAGAAGGTAAAAACTGATTTGTTTAAGATTTAAAAACTGTTTTGAAAAGAATTTTAAAACTAATTTAAAAAGAAAGTAAAAACTGATTTTATTTTAAACTTTGAAATAGAAAAAAAAAGGTTGAATCTTTTAAAAGAAAAAGATTTGAACTTGCAAAAATAAAGATCATATTTTTTTAAAAGAGAAAAGACGGAATTTTTGTTTAGTAGAAGAAGTAAAATATGATCTTTATATATTGAATAACATAGTAAAAATTCGATTTTTACCTATGTAGAGAATACGGGAAACGAAAGCGACAAGAAGACGAAATAGGCTAAGATTTCCATAAAGGAAGAGTCGTGTTATTGGATAGCTATTGGTGAGAAATTCTCACTCTTCAATTTCTTTTTATATATATATGTGTGGAAATAAAAGTGAATTGCTATATATATATATATCTATATATATATATATATATACACGCCCCCCCTCGTCCACAAACCATGGACGATATTTATTGGTTGAAATTGTTGTGAAAATTGGTTGACGGCAAATTGTTGTTTGGGATAGTTTTGTGGTTGATAGTGAATTGATTGTGGTTGAAAAATACCCGTTTGTGATTGGAAAAATATTTGGTTGAAACCACATAGGATTAGTTTGTGGTAATGAAATAAATATAAACATGCCGCCTGCGTGCGAATTAGATGCATGATCCCCATTGTCAAAAACCGCGAGGTTTTAAGGTAGAGCGAGGAGCCGTACTAGGGACGGTGCCGGTTTAACTACCCTGCCGTTATGCTGCCGAAATTTTGAATAATCTTTGTGTGTTAGAATTATTTTCATATGTTGAAATTATTTTACATGCATTGAAATTAAAGCCATATATTGAAACTATATCCATGTGTGGAAATATTCATGTGTTGAAAAGTGTTGTGTGAAAATAAAATTCATTTGTGAATGAATGAAGTGTATAAACAATAAAAATCACATTTTTATATATATATGAAGTATGAAAAAAATATTCGCTTTATATAAATAGTTTCAACAATCAAAATTTCATCTTTCCAATAAGAACAACATAAATAAATTGTCCATGTGTGGAAATACTCATTTGTTGAGAAATGTGTGTAGTGGAAAGGTGCATGTGTTGAATAAAAAGATTGAACGATAAAAATTACATTTTTATGGAAACTATGAAGTGTTGAAACCATACATTGGTTGAATAAATATTTTAAATGATAAAAATATCATTTTTATCATATGTGTGATATGCTAAAGGTATGCGGACGTTGAAATAAATATTTGTGATAGAAATATTATTTTTAACATGCATAGGAACTAAATAAAATAGTCATGTGTTGAAATCTACTTTAGTTCGCCAAAATTATCATCTTTGAAATGTGAAGTGTTAAAAATAGCCACTGGTTCGAATAAACGTGCATGAGTTGAAATATACATTAACTAGCTGATGATATGATTTTAGCCTATGCATGCGATATTAGAATGAGTGGTGTTTTTAAACCAAAGCAAATCAAATATGAAGTTGAATAGAAAATGATAAATGTTAGAAATTGTATATATGTGCATGCATATCTATTGAACAGGTTAAAGCAAAAGGGGCTAGAGAAGAGAAATAAAATTTTGTGCCCGACAAATAGGTAAACATTTACTGATTTGTTTGGGTGATGATTTTATGAGCCTGTTGGCTAGCCGCTTGGCTTTTTCTTTTTCTTTTTGAGATTAGAAGGACCGGGAACGCTATTTGCGATTTCCCGATGCCCCCGGTACAGGGGGGGTTATGGCGAAATTTTCCAAAATTTTAAGGTGTTAGAAAAATATTTGAAGTGAAAACGATATAGAAATTATTGAATGGACTATATTTATATTTATATATAAATATAAATATAATTAAAACGAAACGTGGCCGTGCAGTTCATATTTTGAAACCGTGATTTCAAATGATTAGTGCGGAAGATCCGACCATTGGATTTTCCCGAAACCTCAACATTTGGGTTCGCCTTGGAAATATCTTTCCAACGGCACCAACTTTGTGAAGATCCGACGGTTGGATTGTCTGGAATGTTTAATTCAAATTTAAGGAAAAACAGCGCCAGAAACGATTATATTTATATATATATATATATATATAAATATAATTAAATTAAATCAAATAACGACGCTGCAGTTCGTAAATTGAAATCGTAACTTCAAATGGTTAGTGTGGAAGATCCGACCGTCGGATTTTCCCAAAACTGGAACCGTTGGGTTCGTTTTGAAAAGACCTTCCTAATGATGTAAAATTTGTGAAGATCCAACGGTTAGATTTTCCTATATGTGTAAAACAAAATTAGTGGAAAGCAGCGCCAGTGCGTCGACACGACCTGAAACGTCGTTTAATTAAATAGGGCCGTTTTAAATTAAATAAAATTGGCGATATATCGTTATTAAGTGCTATAGACGATATAGAGTGAAAATAAACCAATTTTGTTGTGTTTGCTTGATATGTGATGGTTGAATGTATTTGACGTGAAAATTATAACTAAACAACTGAAATGTGAATGTTGAATAGTTCAACCCTGTGATTAATTGGTTTGAAAATCTAAATATACGTGGGTTATTTGAAAAGGTCGAGTTTATCTCATTTCAAATAATCGATCGATGTTGAGAAGTCGAAGAGTCGAAGACGACTGAAGACCGACGATCTCCACGTTGGATGGATGGGCGCTACTGATGCTCGTGATTGGAGTAGCTACCATGAAGGAATTGAAGTAGTAGCCGTCCAAACATAGTGTTGATTGTACGGATATGCGAGGAATTGGTGCCTCCGGTTTCGTTCAGACCCAGAACGGACTTGTAAATGGACTGTGTGTCTGACATTGGATTTTGTTCTGTGTTGATTGATCTCTGTTAAATATATATCTGTTTGGCGGCGGAGAATTTATTCTCTTGCTTAACGCCCTTCTCTGAGACGTACGAGCTTAGAGGTTATGTATTGACAGAAATCAGTCGCATGGAGTGGATTGCCTGTGTGGCACGCCTAAGTGGCATGTGATCAAGGCTTCTGTTGCAAAGCAAAGTCTTGTGGTTGATGATCAAAGCATGGTCTGTGTGACGTAGCTTTGTGTGTAACGTGAATTCGCGAGCCTCACACCTCGGTATGAGTCAAAAACGGGAGAGTGACTGCAGGGAGAGCACGACGTTTCTTTCTAGCTAAGGTGGTGTCAGTGACCTACCAGCCCTGACATTATATATACTTTTCACCTGTGTGGTTGTTGGAATGCGAGGCGCCTCAATATAGGTCTGTAAGGACCGGTAAACGTGTGTTCAGGAATTGCCAATCCTCAAAAGTAAGAGAGGACCGGCCCTGAAGATCCAAGGATCATAGTGGGGTCCTGGGACATTTGCTAGAGTGTCTCGAATCGGAGAGGAGCTTGCCCCTTGCCTCGACTCATGAAGGAATCCAATTTCCAATACGATATGTGCGGTTGTGATTGTATTACTAGTATGGCGACATAGTGGTATGGGTCATTTATGCCGCCTATGATTGATATTTATGATTGAAATCGCTTTTGAAACATATATGCACTAGTAATAATATCAAGCACTTTTGTTTTATTCATATGAAGCATCTTTGGCCATGATAAGGTAAAAACTCTATCCTCCGGCTTGCGTTGCATTGTGTGATGGGACCTGAGTCTTATAATGGCTTCATTTTAGAAAAAGCATTGCGTTGATTTAAACATTTACTTTACTTCATGCACTAGCACTCATTGGAGTAAACCCGTTCCGCGAAAGTGGCGTGGTCCTTTGATTTGCCTTATTATTGTCGTTATTAAGTTGAATAGATTTCTCATACCAGTCCCATGACTGACTCGTAGTTTGTTTCACCTTGCAAACTCGGGTGCCCTTATTTTCACACGGGCAGCCTAGTTACAGGTTTCTGACGCACCTTTTGGCTCATGGCGAGGCTTGACTACACCGTGCTGACTTGGATTTTCTCCGCCATTATTGTATCTATATTATGATTCCGCCACTGGCGATGTAGACTGATATTCCTTTTGTGTACTCTTTATGTATGATTCCGCCTCGGGCGATGGTGACTGATTATGTATCATTATGCACTAAGTTGTATCCTGTACTGTGCTTCTCTGATGTGATGTTATCTATATGATTCCGCTGTCATATGTGTGTAAATTATTCTATTTTCTGTTTATGCTATTATCTGTGATCTGCTAATGATGATTAATGTGTTATATTCCAATGATTATCCTTAACACCGTGCCCCGAGGTTTTGGGATCGTCACAGTTGGGTTGATTGTATGGGGTTAAACCTCTCATTAGAAGTACGCCTCAGTCTGCCATCTTATAGTTGTTGGGATCATCTCATTCTAGTTATACTAGTATTTGTGTAGAGAAAGAGGAAGTACTAGAGAAGCGCAATAAACTCTATCATGTTTATCCTATTTACCTTGTCATACCTTCCTTTTGTGATGTTATCTCTCTTATCCACTTTATATGCCTATCATGATATTTTTACTTATTTATATGCTAAAAGTAACTGGACTCGCTAGACTTTATGTCTGACCCATTTTGATTCCTCTTCTTTCACTTCCGTTCCCCCCCCTCTTAAGATTTTCAGGGTGGGAATACTCCAGCTTGATTAGGATTCTTGAAACACCCCACCTCCGTTAAGGTCACTCACAAAGGTAATGCCTTAATTTTGGTGGATGTTTATAAGTAAAAGCCACAGATAAACTCAAGACAGATATAAATACACATATTTTAAATAGCGGAAACCAAACAGACTTTTTATTTCATCAATACGTGTTCAAAACCTAACATTCCATAATTGTCTCAAAATACTTCCATCATTACAACCTCAAAACTGTCTTGATTATTAAAGAAGCATAAAACATAAATAAAGTGACAAAAATCCCCATAGTGATATCCAAAGCCATAGTCCGAGCAAAAGAGACCCAAATCATACATCTACGTTCTTGGAGCTTGTACAGAGCCTGACTGAGCTGAGCTGTTTCCTTCCTGTGGACCTGGGGGGGAACGAAAGAAAAGAAGACGAAAAGAAAATAGGGTCAGACATAAAGCCCGAGTAAATCTAGTAACTCTTCAGTATGTGAATAAGAAAAGGGCATGATAGATATATACTGAAAATAGGATGGTGTCACAAGCTAAGGGAGTGTCGAATGTACTAACGCACCCATACTATATCTCTGCATCTACTTAAGTTTAATCTAACTGGCACCCCATGGTGAGGGTGAAGTGATCCCCAACTTTATTTGAAGATCAGCTCCTACTCGCGTTAACATGTGTCATACGGCCCCCAAGAATTGTAGATACCTATGCTGGTCCCACCATGGGGTGTATCAAGACCCATGGTGGCGGCCCCGACACAAATTCTAGAAGGCATAGGTTATACTACTGGTGTCCCCAGTGCCCTGGTTGTCTGCTCCGGAGTGTGTGCACGCCCGCACCCCGTTAGACATGCACTGTGCACCCACCGCCGTCGTTTGACCGCTTACAATCAGCCCAGTAATCGTGCCCCACCCTACCTAGTTTCAGGGTACCGTTGATACCTAACTTGGGTTACTGCTGAAACGGGTCCCTCGTTACTAGGATTTTCTAGTCAAACATGTTAAGTGGTTAAGTGTCTGTATTTACCTAACCCCACCCATCAATTCTTGTTAACATGTTGAATTTGGTTAAGTGTTAAAGTTGACTTAACCCTACCATCTGTCCTTAGCCTCTTAGGAGCACCTGACCACTCACATTAGACAGGTATTGCTACGGTTACCGGATATGACGGTCGGTTCCGGGCAGGTTTACACTATAGCTCAGTCTAACCTCGGGTCCTTATTGGGCTCAATGCTTAACAACCCACATTGGATAGGTATTGTTGTGACTATTGGAAAGCTGGGCGGTTCCGGGCAGGTTTACATCACAACTCAATCCAACCTCGGGTTAAGCATATCGTGTTTTCTAAAATTTACATATTTTATTACTTCTTAATTATATACGTAAATGTCATATCTTTTATTTTTGGGTATAACAATTCATACCGCTTTAAATGTCATTGTCGTTGGCATGTGCCAAACATGCCAACATGTATTTTTCATGTTTTACACCCAACGTTATTACCCCCGTTTATACGTTCGCAACGTAATAACAAATGTTGGGCTTGACACAATTCAGCCCAACTTTATAAGCGTGATAAAAGGAGAAATCAAGAACATGTGATATTTTACAACATATAAGGGTGTGTGGCGCATGAACTTGCAATTTAGCAATATTAACATAAATGATGGGTCATGTGAACTTGCATTAAAATCAATGTATAACTAAGTAGGTGACATATGAAATGGCATAGTTTAGGCTAATACAAACTTGTGTTTAAACATGTTTAACTTGGCATAATGTCAAACACAAAACTAACATGATGTATATTCACTAAAAGGTCCAATTAAAACATTTAATCACATAGCCTATTTCAACATGAACTTGCATAGTTTTTGAAACCGAAACGATACTTAACATAGATCCAATTACACTTGCAAATAAACATGAACTTGCATAGTTTATGAAACACAAACAATACTTAACATAGATCCAATTATACTTGCAAATAAACATGGAAGTGATACCATAGGTTTTGGGTCATGTAGGAATAAAAGGTTTCAAGTCTAAATCAAGTTTACATAAGCCTTAATTTAGACTTAGTGAACGTATAAGATCCATGTCATATGCATAAACTAAAAGGGATCAATCTCTAGTTTTTGCCACAAACTTACAAGTGCCATTGTTTTCATATACAGTTGTTCAATAGGCTTGCATCAATCAACTTATGCCACAAACATCAATACACAAGTCATGATAGAACCATCACAATACATAGAATTTATACAATACAATGACACAATTCTATTTTCATTTACATCGAATCACATCACAATTTTTGTTCATATTCTGAAAGGTCACTATACTTACAACGAATGCAGAATCTTGAATTATGGATTCTGAATTCTAAAATTGAGATGCGCTCCTTTGGGTAGACTAACATTGCATTGATAAATTTGGTTTAAACTTTAATCCTCTTCTTAGTTTGATTTGTCTCTAGGCTTTTCTCTTGACGGCTATGTTCAATTCCTCCCTAGCAGCATGACGACTCCTTTCTCATTTTTTTGTGTGAATTTTCAGTTGAGACTTAGGGTGTATTTATAGATTTTTAAGTTGTTTGAGCCGTCAGATGAAGACAGGCAGAATCTAGACCATTCAGAGTTCAAAGAGTCAATCAAGAGGTGACACGTCAGCCCTAGTGACACACAGAGTCTCAGAAATTCGAGCCAGAGCCAGACCTGGTCAGCCAGGTCGACCAGGCAGGTCGACACCCAGGTCGACACTATGGTCGACCTGGGGGGGACCAGGTCGACACTATGGTCGACCTGGGGTGACCAGGTCGACCCTATGGTCGACCTGGTCTCTAAGCGGGAATTTTCCCGCCCAGCCCAGTTTGAACCTAAAATTCGAATTTTGAAATTTAAACTGAGCTGTTTGAATTTAAATTTGATTCTGAAACTTCCAAAGGCCATAACTCCTTCATACGGAGTCCGATTCGCGCAAACTCGGACTCTATCTCAAGCAGAATTCTGAGACGAACGCAATGGTGCAACCCATTTCCCTTAATTCTTTCATTTAGAATTAATTATACTTTAATTTGTGAAGCTTAGCGTTATAGAATTCACGGGGTGTTACATTCTCCCCCCTTAAAAGGATTTCGTCCCCGAAATCTTCAAGTTAGGAAGAATGTATATCCTACCATCCAACAGTCCATCTACTCAACCAACAAACACAGGCATCCACTATCCTTAAAAGACTTCTAATGCTTCGTGATCATATGCATAGTGTGTGTATATGTCCTTATCTAATGCAGAAATCCGGCGGTCTACTGATTCAGTTGACCTCCTTAATGCGAATCATGTAAGTGTCATGAATCCATTATGTATGCAAATTTTTCCTACTCATAATTCTACATAAGTGCACAACTATTCATACAAATGCGACAACCATATGATAGAATATCAAGTTTCAACCGTATACAAATGAGAATACATATATATGCATATGCGATATGAAGTGACTGAGCCGATCTATAACCTAGGGTGTGTGTGTATATGCATCCACGAGCAACCACTAGCAACCATTTGCATCCATCATCCATAACATGTTTTCAAATACATGTTTGCATTCATTTGTTTTCTACCTAAGGAGTTAGGAAAAGGACCGAGGGGATATACCTAAAAAGATAGATAATGCATAACTTAAGGAAAAAGAGAGAGATCAAAGATGTACCCTCAAAACGAAGAGGTTAGGCAGCGCGTATTCTGTCCTCGGTTTCCCAAGTCGCGTCTTCCTCGGCGTTGCTCCACTGAACTTTAACGAGTTTGACTTCGCGGTTGCGTAGCTTTTTCACTTCAGTTCCTGAGATGCGGTTTGGAACTCTCCTCACAGTTTCTTCACGTTCTACTTCGTTTTCTTCTAGAATGCTAGGTTCCACCACTTCCGTAGACTCATGCAAACACTTCCGGAGGTGAGATACATGAAAGACGTTGTGAACTCCGGCCAGTCTCTCGGGTAGCTCTAATCTATAGGCCATCTTTCCAACCTTCTCGATGATAGGAAACGGTCCTACAAATCCTGGTGCTAGCTTTCCTGTGGATCCAAAACGAACGGCGTTCCTTAAAGGTGATACCTTAAGGAAAACCTTGTCCCCAACCTCAAACTCAAGGTCGGTCCTTCTTTTGTCGGCGTAGGATTTCTGTCGGTCTTGGGCAGTTTTCATCCTCCTTCGTATCAGGTCCACTTTCTCCGAAGTTGCTCGAATCATGTCTGGCCCAAGTATAAGCTTATATGTAGACTCCCACCAACAAGTTGGTGATTTGCACGGTCTTCCATACAAGGCTTCGAAGGGTGCCATATCGATGGTAGCTTGGTAGCTATTGTTGTAGGCAAATTCCACTAAAGGAAGGTGATCCTCCCAAGTCCCTCCCAAATCAAGAACGCAAAGTCTCAAAAGATCCTCTAAAACTCTATTCACCCTTTCCGTTTGGCCATCGGTTTGGGGGTGATAGGCCGTGCTCAAACATAACTGTGTGCCTACAGCTTCTTGCAGACTCCGCCAAAACTCACTTGTGAAGATAGGGTCTCGGTCACTAACAATGCTGGAGGCTATCCCATGGAGTCGAACTATTTCCTTTAGATAAAGAGATGCTAGAGATGAGGCAGTCCTTTTACTTTTGATAGGTATGAAGTGGGCGCTTTTAGTAAGCCTATCCACTATTACCCAAATGCTAGTGTTGCCTCTTCTCGACCTAGGTAGTCCATCAATGAAGTCCATTGAAATGCTCTCCCACTTCCACTGTGGGACCTCTAAAAAATGAAGTAGTCCTCCAGGCTTCTTCTGTTCCGCCTTGACCCGTTGGCAGGTCATGAACTTAGAAACGAAATTTGCCACGTCTTGTTTCATGCCGCTCCAAAAGAAAGTCCTTTTTATATCCTTGTACATCTTATCACCGCCAGGGTGTATAGTCATCTTGGAATGATGTGCTTCCTTGAGAACCTTCTTTGTCAACTCCCTTGCTTGTGGGACGCATAATCTTCCATCTCTCCTCAGCCAACCCTTATCATCGATGGCGTACCTACTGAGGTGACTAGAAGTCTCACCCCTAATAAGTTTATCAATCACATCAACAAGCTGAGGGTCTTCACGTTGTGCAGCCCCTATTGAGTCCAAGAGAGTAGGGCGTACTTCGAGAGATGCTAGCAAACCCGGTACAAAATCTGAGGAGGGCCTAAAGTTAAAACTAGCTATATACTCCAAGCTTTGCCTCTCTACGAAGAGTGGGCTTAAGGTCAGTTTCTTTCGGCTCAACGCGTCTGCTACCACGTTGCCTTTTCCGAGAGTATAGGAAATTTCAAAGTCGTACGAGGCAAGAAACTCCATCCATCTTTGCTGCCTCAAGTTAAGATCCTTCTGCGAGAAGAGATATTTCAACGATTTATGGTCAGTGTATAATTCGAACTTCTCACCTAGGAGATAATGGCGCCAAGACTTAAGCACAAAGACGATGGCGGCTAACTCAAGATCGTGGGTTGGGTAGTTCTTTTCATGAACTTTTAATTGTCTTCCACCATACGCTACTACCCTTCATTCTTGCATTAGAACAGCGCCTAGTCCCGTTCCACATGCATCCGTGTATACTGTGAACATTTTGCTTCCATCTGGCAAGGTCAAAACTGTGGCTGTTGTGAGAGCCCTTTTTAATCGTTGGAAAGCAAACTCGCAATCCAAATCCCAAGTGAACGCCAGATTCTTCTTGGTTAGCCTCATGAGTGGGGCTGAGATTTTCGCGAAATCCCTAATAAACTTTCGGTAAAAACCGGCTAGCCCAAGAAAGCTTCGAACTTCGGTTGCAATTCTTGGTGTCTTCCAATCTTGCACTGCCACCACTTTCGCGGGGTCCACGGCCAACCCTTCTTTGGACACTATATGCCCCAAAAATCTTATTTCTTTTCTCCAGAAGTGGCACTTGGAGAATTTGGCTTTTAGCTGATGAGCTCAAAGAGTTTCCATGATTTCTTTCAGATGCTGAGCATGCTCTTCCTCATTCTTTGAGAAGATTAAGATATCATCTACGAAGACAACCACAAATTTGTTGAGGAATTTTCTGAACACCCTGCTCATTAGGTCTACGAAATAAGCGGGTGCATTTGTCAAGCCGAAAGGCATGACAAGCCATTCGAAGAAACCGTCTGGGGTTCTGAACGCATTTTATCAATGCTATCTTCAGCTACCCTTAGCTGATGGAACCCAGTTGCCAAATCAAGTTGGGAGAAGACTGTCGCACCTACAAGCTGATCAAACAAATCGTCGATTCGGGGAAGGGGTGCCTATTTTTCTTGGTCAATTTGTTTAACTCCCTATAGTTGACGTAAAGGCGAAGCGAACCGTCCGCTTTGGTTGCGAACACCACTGGAGCACCCCTTTCTGAAATGCTCCGTCTAATGAACCCTTTTTCGAGAAGTTCTTTAACCTGCCTAGAGAGCTCCTTTCTCTCCCTTGGAGCCATGTGTCTGACAGGTAAAGCTACAGGCTTTGCGTTATCCACAAGATATATGCGGAAGTCTATTTCTGTAACACCCCACGTCCGTTAGTGTCACTCACAAAGGGAATGCACTAAGTTCTGTGGAGCATTTAGGGTAAAAGATGCAGATAAATTATAAGACAGACAGAAATTAAACAGCGGAAAATAAAACTTTGCTTTATTGATAAAATAGTTTGTACAAAGATTTCTTTACAATATCAGAGTGTCATCTGTCTTACAAAATAGAGAAGCATAAAAATACATTTATATTCCCCAATGTAGCAAGAACCAGCCATAGCATCTGGAAAGAGAATCCAAGCAAAACTTCGACAAATCTTCAAGCTGGGAAAGAGTGACAGTCCAACTTAACCTGAGCTATACTACTCCCTCCTCTACTACCTGGTGGGGGGGAAACGGAAGAGAAGAAGACGAAAGAAAAACAGAGTCAGACATAAAGCCTGAGTAAGTTCAGTAACTTCTAGCATGTGAACATGAAAAAACAAAACGACATGAATTAACTGAATACAAGATAACACCATGATGATAGGGTTGGCAAGATTAGACAAGACTAACACAAGATATGCTAAGCTAAGATAAACTGGATATGCTCTAATACTTTCGCCGCTTCGCTATTCCTTGTTATACTGGTTTCTATATCTCTGCACCACCTAACTAGTGTCCCAACTAGTAACGATAACGTGATCCCAATCCCTGTATTTTCCATCGCCTTCAGGCATCCATTTATTTATTTTTTACCTAGATTTAATCTAGGGTTTTCTACCAAGTTCCTTCTAGATTCAACTAGAGTTTACGCTGTCTGCTGAACGCTTCTCGGATTCAGGATTTATGCCACCTAGTTCAACTAGGAATTATGCTACCTGTCGAACGATGCCCCTAAGTCTAGGACACACTACCTAGAGTGGTATATGTTCCTATACTTCCCCACGCATGTATCGCGAATCGTTATCGCTTGTCTAGATGCACATGTCCTGTAATGTGCGACCCGAGTCCTATGTCAGGGCAAATCAAGGAATACAGAACTCGGTCGGGAGCTTTCAGATATCTGCCGATGCAGATGCTAAGGTCAATTTTTTATTCCAGTGGCTATGGTCCCACTTGACCCCTTCCTCAACTAATGAAAGGCACACCTTGTAAAATGAGAACTATACGCCGGCCCCCGGTGCCCCACTATCCTATGGCCATCCTCACCCATAACTAGATAGCAAGTATATGGTCTTTTGGAGTTCTCCGCCTTTCCGCTTCACGTATCTCGATTGACTCAAGATGGATGGTAGACGACGAGTCGCTATCACAGGGCTACCGTTTGCTCGCCGAATCATGCCGGTCCATCCTAGTCTTTAGGTTGCCATGTATTGCAACCAAGGCATACCCCTGGTTCTTCTACGCAGACCTTAACCTCTGTGGGCCCAGGCAGATCATCTGCAGCCTCACAGAGGGATACCAAGAGTACCCTCACGTCCACTCGAAGCCTCGGGCTTCGTAACCCAATTCGTTGGAGCCTTTTTCTTTAATCAGACGGACGTTCGCTCCTCCTCATGCTATACTAAGAATTACTACTTAGTTTTACTAACTAAGATTTACCACTTAGTTTCCAGAATCGTTGTTTTCTTAACTAAGGTTTACTACTTAGTTCCCTTTCCCGTCAATTTGGGTTGGTTAAGTGTCATTAGTCAATTCAAGCCAACTTAACCCTCTTCATTCATCCTGTTAAACTGGTTAAGTGTTATCAGTAATTCATGTTGACTTATCCCTACCACACACCAAGTTATATTGGTTAAGTATTTATTACTTAACCCTACCCATTTACCCTGTATTGGTTAAGTGTTCCTTTAACTTAACCTTGCCCGTTTTTTTTAACTAACATGTTATTAATGGTTAAGTATTACCCCTTCATGTTTTAGACTTAGCCCTATTCCTTTATCACAACCTGACGGTTAAGTGTTCAAGTTTGCTTAACCCTACGGTCTTGTCCATCTAACATATCAAATTGGCTAAGTGTATTAACTTTACTTAACCCCAACCTCTAGTCTAGTTAACATGTTAATTTGGCTAAGTGTATTAACTTTACTTAACCCGAACCTCGAGTCTAGTTAACATGTTAATTTGGCTAAGTGTATTAACTTTACTTAACCCCACCTTCTAGTCATGTTAATTTGGCTAAGTGTATTAACTTTTACTTAACCCCACCTTCTAGTATAGTTACCATGTGAAGTTTGTTAAGTGTCCCTATGGACTTAGCCCTCCCATCCTAGCTTAACTATGTTAAATTGGTTAAGTGTTCCTAGGGACTTAACCCTCCCATTCTAGCCTAACTGTATGGCCCTAACCCCACCCACCAGTCTGGTTATCATGTTGAATTGGTTAAGTGTCTTAGTGAACTTAACCCTACCATTCTTGTTCTAGCTTTAATTAAATAGATTAAAGCCACGACCACTCACATTAGACAGATATTGTTGCGATTACTGGATGTGCCGGTTGGTTCCGGGCAGATTTACATCGCAACTCAGTCTAACCTTGGGTTAGGCCTATTCGTGTTTTCTAGTTCAAGGGTTTTGACTAATTTTCAAATCAGGTTTTGAAAGTAACCATCCCGTCCATTGGATCAGTTAGGGATAGCCAGGGAGAGCAGGAAACTTGTATTTTCCAAACCCAAGCCTAGACACTATCCTCTCTGTCACCCTAGAACTTTCTGGTTTATTATTAAAAGAGATGCCGTTAATAAACCTTTAATTTGTCTAAATTAACATTTCCTCATTTAGGACAAATTCTATAAGTAAATTAATCCTAATTTACTTATTTCCCAATTACTCTTTTAATGTAAATTGTCTACATTCATTCTTATGGCCCATTTCCCCTTCTAAATCATATTTATGCTTATTGGTATGTAAACTATACCAAATCAAGCGTTACTAACCATGATTTTGCTAAACATGACAATTACTCCCTATTATGGCCAATTTCAAATTTATGCCAATATACTTCTTATGCCAAATTAGCTAATCCACTTCTGATTTAACATTCTATTTACAGTTTATGTCAAACTAGACTTATTGTTCTAGTTCACAATTCATGTAAATGCTAGATTTACAAGTCAATACTAGATTCAAATTACGCATCCTATAATTCGTGTCAAATTTATCCAATTTGCATTTCTATGAACATGCCATAATACATGTTCCCAATTTATGCCAATTCCCAAGTTAAACTACGTTTTTAGTAAATTTCATATTTTGCCCAAACCGCATTCCCACCGTTCATATAATCGTGATTCAATCTAGATTATAAATAAAGCTAGGTTCGTAGAAAATAGGGAATGAACCAAAGATGCTATGCAAAAGATAGACATACTAACTGGCATAAAAAGGGTTGAATAACGAAGTTGGTTCAAGAACATGGTTAGACCTAACTTAATAGTTAAATTCCCAAGATCTAAAACCAAAGATAACCAAGAATAGACAGAATAGAGACGTAGGTTCAAGAACATGGGTAGACCTAACTTAATAGGTAAATTCCCAAGGTCTAAAACCAAAGATAACCAAGAATAGATGATCGGATTTAGACCCAATTTCATAGTCACAAAACTTAAGCAACACTTTCCTAGTCATGAATCACAGGTGTTTAATCACAGATGTCCTTGTTATGTCATAGGCAATAGTTTATATTTCCTAATCAAAGGCATAGGCTTAGTCAAGGAAATAATCCTCATAGTCACAGTCACAGTCATAGGCAATGTTCATAGTCATAGGCAATGTCCATAGTCATAGGCAATGTTCATAGTCATAGGCGAATATTCATAGTCATAGGCATATGGTTTTAAGGTCCATAGTTTCATAGTCACAGTCTCATTTGTCCTCGAATCACAACAGTTCTTAATTAGGTCCAAGAATATAGGCACTGATTGGAATAGAGAGAGAGAGATTTGGCATATTCTTTTATTCCTTTAATTTCATGTCACGAACAGAGAAAAACGTTCAAATCTAGAAATAACTGACTTACAGGGATTAGATTAGAATAGAAAGATGGCGTTGCTATGATTCGTAGAAAAACAGTCGTTGCAGTCGTTCGAATCTTCACTTGAGTTCTAGCTTGAATCTCCTCTTTGAAAGTCTTTGAGCAGCACCTCCTAGTCTTGATTTATTTTATATATATTATTTTATTTATTATTTAATTAAGAGGAGGAGAGGAAGCCATGTTCACTAAGAATCTTTGCAGCATAAGGGTAGAGAAGAATTGTGAATAGAGAAGGAGTCTAGGGCTGTTTATATAGTGTAGAAGTCAACGAATCTGGTCAGGATGGCGTCCGAATACAGAAGAACGAACCAGGTGCAGAAAACAGGAAAAAGCAGGGGGGGTCGACCCCCAGGTCGACTACCCAGTCGACCTGGGTGCCCCAGGTCGACTACCCAATCGACCTGGGTGCCTTGGGCGGGAAAATTCCCGCCCAGCCCAGCCTGGGTCTGTTTTCGAATTTGAATTCCTTTTTCTGCCCTGTTTTGAAATTTGAACTTCGCTGAATCTTCCGGAGGCCATATCTTCCTCATACGGACTCCGATTTACGCAAACTCGGACTCGTTATCATGCAGAATTCCGAGACGAACACAATGGCGCAGCCCGTTTCCCTTGATTTTGATTTTAACTTTTAATTCTGCCTTGATTTGTGAATCTTAGCGTTACAGAATTACGGGGTGTTACATTCTCCCCCATTTAAAAGGATTTCGTCCCCGAAATCTTCAAGTTAGGAAGAATGTGTCCTACCATCCAATCACCCATCTACTCAACCATTCACTCACAGGCATCCATTGTCCTTAAAAGATTTCTAATGCTTTCATGTTTATATGCATAGTGTGTGTATATGTCTTTATCTAATGCAAAATCAGGCGGTCTACTGATTCAGTTGACCTCATTAATGAGAATCATGTCAGTGCCATGCGTCCAATCATGTATGCAAGCATCCCTAGTTATGTAAATACTACATGCGTGCACGACCATTCATCCATATGCAACATCCATATGATAATGTATCAGGCTCAACTTACAAACAAATACATATCTGTAAATGCAATATGAAAGCGTCTGAACTGATCTAGTGCCTAATACGTATGCATATGTATTCACGAGCAACCATTAGCAACCACTTGCAACCATCAACCATAACATGTTTCAAATACATGTTTACGTCCATTGGCTTCTACCTAAAGATCGAAGATACGACCTAGGTGATATACTTTGGAAAGAGAGAAACAATTATGTGTAAAGCTCATACACAAAGAAATCAAGGATGCACCCTCAAGGAAAAGGGTATGATGCTAGTATCTAGCCTTCTTGAGCTTTACTCCACTATATCTTAACTAATTTAACTTCACGATTGTGAAGTTCCTGATCTCCATTTCCAAAATAAACAGATGTCAATCACGGTACCAAGTGTACGTACTAAGATGGTTTGAGGTCTCTCTCTTATCCACCATGCCATAACTATAAGGGTCGAAAGGTCACTACATGCTTTTTGGAGTGCCTGCCACAACTATTCATCTCTCACGCAAACCATCCTAGTCGAACTCGACATTCCTCAAGTACAAGCCCCAAAGGCCTAAACCAATATCAGACAAGCACCCAAGGAATATCTCCTCCGAATTTAGACGATTTATGTGAGATGATATAAGCAAATTCGATAGCTATTCTCAAATCCCTACTAACCAAAAATAAACTGGTCGGACCACCAATTGGATTTGAGACTCTAGTGGGATCTTTTTACTATACAAGTACTATGGTGCAGAGACTCAACTATGGAAGTGGATATGAACAAATGCGAAGCGCTAGAACTAAGGAAATAGTACGAACAGCAAAACTAGACTCTTCCAACAGAACTTTACTACCTTTCTCCTTGGTATGCTTGGTGGCGAAAGTAGGTTCTTGCCCTTCTGAAAACCTTGTTCCTCGTTCTTTCCCTTGTCCTTAATTATTTGCCCTATCATACCCTAGTAAAGATACTTCCTCTTGTCTTAGGTTTTATAATTTCTTCCTCCTTCGTGAGCCAAATCTATATCTAAGAATTCCTCATCCAAGGGTTGTGCTCCCTAGCCAAACTCCTCATCTCCTTCCGTGTGTAACCATGTTGACAAATCTCTCGAAAGCTGCTTCCATCATACAGAAAACCCTACTAAGCTTGGAAGAAAACTAACCGCAGGTGAAACAACTACGGAAGTCGGGCACTACTTCGCCCTTCGATGAGGTTACCTCCCAGAAAGCCAGGAGCCCCAGAGACTCAAGAAAGAAGGAGACAAGAATTCAAATAGAGGAAGAGAAGATAGTGTGTATGGCTTTGGGGAATATGCCTTTAAAACAAATCTTTTCTTTTGAAAATGCTTCTTTTAAAACCGTTTTGAAAATAATTTTTCAAATCCTTTATCTGATCCGGTAACCTTCAGCTCTGATACCACGTGTAACACCCCACGTCCGTTAGTGTCACTCACAAAGGGAATGCACTAAGTTCTGTGGAGCATTTAGGGTAAAAGATGCAGATAAATTATAAGACAGACAGAAATTAAACAGCGGAAAATAAAACTTTGCTTTATTGATAAAATAGTTTGTACAAAGATTTCTTTACAATATCAGAGTGTCATCTGTCTTACAAAATAAAGAAGTATAAAAATACATTTATATTCTCCAATGTAGCAAGAACCAGCCATAGCATCTGGAAAGAGAATCCAAGCAAAACTTCGACAAATCTTCAAGCTGGGAAAGAGTGACAGTCCAACTTAACCTGAGCTATACTACTCCCTCCTCTACTACCTGGGGGGGGGGGGAAACGGAAGAGAAGAAGACGAAAGAAAAACAGAGTCAGACATAAAGCCTGAGTAAGTTCAGTAAGTTCTAGCATGTGAACATGGAAAAACAAAAAGACATGAATTAACTGAATACAAGATAACGCCATGATGATAGGGTTGGCAAGATTAGACAAGACTAACACAAGATATGCTAAGCTAAGATAAACTGGATATGCTCTAATACTTTCGCCACTTCGATATTTCCTTGTTATACTGGTTTCTATATCTCTGCACCACCTAACTAGTGTCCCATCTAGTAACGATAACGTGATTCCAATCCCTGTATTTTCCATTGCCTTCAGGCATCCATTTATTTTTTTGTTACCTAGATTTAATCTAGGGTTTTCTACCAAGTGCTTCTAGGTTCAACTAGAATTTACGCTGTCTGCTGAACGCTTCTCGAATTCAGTATTTATGCCACCTAGTTCAACTAGGAATTATGCTACCTGTCGAACGATGCCCCCAAGTCTAGGACACACTACCTAGAGTGGTATATGTTCCTATACTTCCCCACGCATGTATCGCGAATCGTTATCGCTTGTCTAGATGCACATGTCCTGTAATGTGCGACCCGAGTCCTGTGTCAGGGCAAATCAGGGAATACAGAACTCGGTCGGGAGCTTTCAGATATCTACCGATGCAGATGCTAAGGTCTGTTTTTTATTCCAGTGGCTATGGTCCCACTTGACCCCTCCCTCAACTAATGAAAGGCACACCTTGTAAAATGAGAACTATACGCCGGCCCCCGGTGCCCCACTATCCTATGGCCATCCTCACCCATAACTAGATAGCAAGTATATGGTCTTTTGGAGTTCTCCGCCTTTCCGCTTCACGTATCTCGATTGACTCAAGATGGATGGTAGATGACGAGTCGCTATCACAGTGCTACCGTTTGCTCGTCGAATCACGCCGGTCCATCCTAGTCTTTAGGTTGCCATGTATTGCAACCAAGGCATACCCCTGGTTCTTCTACGCAGACCTTAACCTCTGTGGGCCCAGGCAGATCATCTGCAGCCTCACAGAGGGATACCAAGAGTACCCTCACGTCCCCTCGAAGCCTCGGGCTTCGTAACCCAATTCGTTGGAGCCTTTTTCTTTAATCAGACGGACGTTCGCTCCTCCTCGTGCTATACTAAGAATTACTACTTAGTTTTACTAACTAAGATTTACCACTTAGTTTCCAGAATTTTTGTTTTCTTAACTAAGGTTTACTACTTAGTTCCCTTTCTCGTCAATTTGGGTTGGTTAAGTGTCATTAGTCAATTCAAGCCAACTTAACCCTCTTCATTCATCCTGTTAAACTGGTTAAGTGTTATCAGTAATTCATGTTGACTTAACCCTACCACACACCAAGTTATATTGGTTAAGTATTTATTACTTAACCCTACCCATTTACCCTGTATTGGTTAAGTGTTCCTTTAACTTAACCTTGCCCGTCTGTTTTAACTAACATGTTATTAATGGTTAAGTATTACCCCTTCATGTTTTAGACTTAGCCCTATTCCTTTATCACAACCTGACGGTTAAGTGTTCAAGTTTGCTTAACCCTACGGTCTTGTCCAGCTAACATATCAA
This sequence comes from Allium sativum, assembly GCA_030737875.1. Taxonomy (NCBI): domain Eukaryota; kingdom Viridiplantae; phylum Streptophyta; class Magnoliopsida; order Asparagales; family Amaryllidaceae; genus Allium; species Allium sativum. The sequence continues at coordinate 788,653,202 of CM060919.1, read as the reverse complement.
ATTGGCTAAGTGTATTAACTTTACTTAACCCCAACCTCTAGTCTAGTTAACATGATAATTTGGCTAAGTGTATTTACTTTACTTAACCCCAACCTCGCGTCTAGTTAACATGTTAATTTGGCTAAGTGTATTAACTTTACTTAACCCCACCTTCTAGTCATGTTAATTTGGCTAAGTGTATTAACTTTTACTTAACCCCACCTTCTAGTCTAGTTACCATGTGAAGTTGGTTAAGTGTCCCTATGGACTTAGCCCTCCTATCCTAGCTTAACTGTGTTAAATTGGTTAAGTGTTCCTAGGGACTTAACCCTCCCATTCTAGCCTAACTGTATGGACCTAACCCCACCCACCAGTCTGGTTATCATGTTGAATTGGTTAAGTGTCTTAGTGAACTTAACCCTACCATTCTTGTTCTAGCTTTAATTAAATAGATTAAAGCCACGACCACTCACATTAGACAGATATTGTTGCGATTACTGGATGTGCCGGTTGGTTCCGGGCAGATTTACATCGCAACTCAGTCTAACCTCGGGTTAGGTCTATTCGTGTTTTCTAGTTCAAGGGTTTTGACTAATTTTCAAATCAGGTTTTGAAAGTAACCATCCCGTCCGTCGGATCAGTTAGGGATAGCCAGGGAGAGCAGGAAACTTGTATTTTCCAAACCCAAGCCTAGACACTATCCTCTCTGTCACCCTAGAACTTTCTGGTTTATTATTAAAAGAGATGCCGTTAATAAACCTTTAATTTGTCTAAATTAACATTTCCTCATTTAGGACAAATTCTATAAGTAAATTAATCCTAATTTACTTATTTCCCAATTACTCTTTTAATGTAAATTGTCTACATTCATTCTTATGGCCCATTTCCCCTTCTAAATCATATTTATGCTTATTGGTATGTAAACTATACCAAATCAAGCGTTACTAACCATGATTTTGCTAAACATGACAATTACTCCCTATTATGGCCAATTTCAAATTTATGCCAATATACTTCTTATGCCAAATTAGCTAATCCACTTCTGATTTAACATTCTATTTACAGTTCATGTCAAACTAGACTTATTGTTCTAGTTCACAATTCATGTAAATGCTAGATTTACAAGTCAATACTAGATTCAAATTACGCATCCTATAACTCATGTCAAATTTATCCAATTTGCATTTCTATGAACATGCCATAATACATGTTCCCAATTTATGTCAATTCCCAAGTTAAACTACGTTTTTAGTAAATTTCATATTTTGCCCAAACCGCATTCCCACCGTTCGTATAATCGTGATTCAATCTAGATTATAAATAAAGCTAGGTTCGTAGAAAATAGGGAATGAACCAAAGATGCTATGCAAAAGATAGACATACTAACTGGCATAAAAAGGGTTGAATAACGACGTTGGTTCAAGAACATTGGTATACCTAACTTAATAGGTAAATTCCCAAGATCTAAAACCAAAGATAACCAAGAATAGACAGAATAGAGACATAGGTTCAAGAACATGGGTAGACCTAACTTAATAGGTAAATTCCCAAGGTTTAAAACCAAAGATAACCAAGAATAGACAGAATAGATGATCGGGTTTAGACCCAATTTCATAGTCACAAAACTTAAGTAACACTTTCCTAGTCATGAATCACAGGTGTTTAATCACAGATGTCCTTGTTATGTCATAGGCAATAGTTTATATTTCCTAATCAAAGGCATAGGCTTAGTCAAGGAAATAATCCTCATAGTCACAGTCACAGTCACAGTCATAGGCAATGTTCATAGTCATAGGCAATGTCCATAGTCATAGGCAATGTTCATAGTCATAGGCAAATATTCATAGTCATAGGCATATGACTTTAAGGTCCATAGTTTCATAGTAACAGTCTCATTTGTCCTCAAATCACAACAGTTCTTAATTAGGTCCAAGAGTATAGGCACTGATTCGAATAGAGAGAGAGAGAGATTTGGCATATTCTTTTATTCCTTTAATTTCATGTCACGAACAGAGAAAAACGTTCAAATCTAGAAATAACTGACTTACAGGGATTAGATTAGAATAGAAAGATGGCGTTGCTATGATTCGTAGAAAAACAGTCGTTGCAGTCGTTCGAATCTTCACTTGAATTCTAGCTTGAAAGTCTTTGAGCAGCACCTCCTCGTCTTGATTTATTATATATATATTATTTTATTTATTATTTAATTAAGAGGAGGTGAGGAAGCCATGTTCACTAAGAATCTTTGCAGCATAAGGGTAGAGAAGAATTGTGAATAGAGAAGGAGTCTACGGCTGTTTATATAGTGTAGAAGTCAACGAATCTGGTTAGGATGGCGTCCTAATACAGAAGAACGAACCAGGTGCAGAAAACAGGAAAAAGCAGGGGGTCGACCCCCAGGTCGACTACCCAGTCGACCTGGGTGACCCGGGTCGACTACCGAGTCGACCTGGGTGCCTTGGGCGGGAAAATTCCCGCCCAGCCCAGCCTGGGTCTGTTTTCGAATTTGAATTCCTTTTTCTGCCCTGTTTTGAAATTTGAACTTCGCTGAATCTTCCGGAGGCCATATCTTCCTCATACGGACTTCGTTTTACGCAAACTCGGACTCGTTTTCATGCAGAATTCCGAGACGAACGCAATGGCGTAGCCCGTTTTCCTTGATTTTGATTTTAACTTTTAATTCTTCCTTGATTTGTGAATCTTAGCGTTACAGAATTACGGGATGTTACAATTTCCCACCTCGGAGGTAAGCCTTTCACCTCCTCAAAGACATCCGGATATTCCTGGACTACTCTTACTGATTGCAAATTCACATCGGAAGCATCAAGCGACTCTAGATAACTAAGAATAACAGCATTCAAGGGATTACAAGAAATTTCTAGAGTGTTACCAAGCCGAGTCAAGAGTCTAACTACTCTTTTCTCACAATCAAGAATGGCACTATTACTGGATAACCAGTCCATGCCTAAGATCAAACCATATCCCGAGAAGCCTAAGAAAAAGGCATTACAACTAAACTCAACGCTGAGAATAGAGATTTTCAAACCCAAGCAAACCATTGACAAGTAAGCGGAGCCCCCAATTGGATTTGAAACTACTAAGGGATCTTCTACCAAACTAGTGTCTAGATGCAGAGATTCTACTAAGGCAGATGAAATAAAAGAGTGTGATGCGCCAGAGTCAAAAAGTGTACGAACTGGATGATCATAAAGATAGACTACACTTTCTACAGAAATATTACTACCTCGTTCCTGCTGAGGTGCCACTAGCGCATGTACCTGACCCCCTGAAGTGGATCCGGCTTTCTGCCCCTGCCCTTTCTTCTTTGGGCAGTCCTTAGCTTGGTGCCCAGTCTCTCCACAATGAAAGCAACCACCCATCTTCGCCTTTCTTTTCTGACAGTCTTTTGATATATGGCCCACAATGCCACCGAAATTGCACCTTCTCTTCTCATAGGGCTTATTGTTCTTCCCTCCTTTCTTGAAGTCTGTTTTCTTTGCTTGTAGACCCTCTTTCTTCTCTTCCCCCTTAGTTTCTTTCTTGCCGTGGTCTTCCTCGTGCAGCAACGCCATGTCCACCAAGCTTTCATAAGTCGCTCCCGTGGATACATGGGTCATGGTAAGGCTGTGTAGAGGCTCATTCAAATCCTTGACGAAGAAAAGTGCCTTCTTGTATTGGGTGTTTACTAAGTCTAACCCAAATCTGGCCAGCTGATTAAACTGATTAACATATTCCCTGATCGTCATGCTTCCCTGTTTCAGAGTTAGAAACTTCTCCATTTGCAGGCTTCTTTCATCTTGGGAGAGAAATTTCATCTCAAACCTTGTCCTAAAGTCTTCCTATGTTTCCACCACCCTCTGAGCATTGGTAACTTCCCACCAATAGGAAGCTTCATCCTTAAGCAACCATACCGCTAGTTGTATCTTTTGCCTGTCATCAACCCCGAAGACGACAAACAGATCCTCAGTCTCCTTTAGCCAGTTTCTTGCCCCTACAAAGGATTCTGTCCCATAAAAGTCTTTTCCACCCATTGCCTTGAAGTCTCTACAGGCTTTTGCGAAGGCATTTCCACGAGGAGGTGGAGGAGGAGGAGGAGGAACCGCGGCCACTGGAGGAGGGATGTCTGCTGGGCCCGCGCCATTGACCCTTGCTTCTAAGTACCTCCTAAACCAGCCAGGAATCGGTACTCCTTCTGGGAGGTTAAGGTCTCCAGACATGTTGAAACAGAAAGGAAAAATTCAAAACGAAGGATAGAGATAGATAGATGGGGCACATGGCTTTGGGGGATTTTGTCTTTTATAAATATAACACTTTTTCTTGAAAAATGCTTCTTTAAATTTTCTTTTTGAAAACAATTTCAAAAACTTTTATCTTATCTGGTAAACCTATGCTCTGATACCAAGTGAAACACCCCACCTCCGTTAAGGTCTGTAACACCCCGTGTATTCTATAACAGTGAAATTCACGAATTAAAGTATAATTAATTTCAAATCAAAGAATTAAGGGAAACCGGATACGCCATTGTGTTCGTCTCGGAATTATGCTTGAAATAGAGTCCGAGTTTGCGTAAAACGGACTCCGTATGAAGAAGATAGGGCCTCCGGAAGTTTCAGAATTCAGTTTAAAATTCAAACAGACCGAAACAGCTCAGAAAAACCAATTTTAAATTCAAAATCAGGCCAGTTTGGCCAGGGCGGGAAATTTCCCGCCCAAGGCACCCAGGTCGACTTGGCAGTCGACCTGGGGCTAACCAGGTCGACTTGGCAGTCGACCTGGGGCTAACCAGGTCGACTGGGCAGTCGACCTGGGTCACCCGTGTCGACTGCCAAGTCGACACGGTGTCGACCTGGCCCTTGAGCCAGGTCGAACCCAGCCCCCCTGGCTGGCCTGGTCTGTGTTTGGTCGATTTTCTGAGCCTTGCCTTGTCACTAGGCCTAGGTGTCAGCTCCTGGTTGGTCTCTCTTTCAAATGAACGGCTCTTATTAAACCAAGCTCCATCGACGGTCTAAATCAACTCACAAACTCTATAAAAAGGACCTAAGACTCACCCTAATTCACACAAACAAAAATGGAGATGAGACCGTCATGCTGCTGAGGAGAGACTAAGAATAGCCGTCAGAAATTGAGAGACAATTAGGAGATAATTTGAAAGCTTAAAGCAACGTCAATCAAATCAAAACAACGCCTACAACAAAGGATAGCATCTCCAAATTCAGAATTCAGATTCCTGAATTGAAGATTCGTCATACGTTGTAAGTAGAGTGCTATTCCGATGTGAATAATTAATTGCGTTTGATTTGTGTAAAATGCGAAATGGAATTGTGGCGATAATAATCTATATTTGTATGTTATTTTGGTTCTAAACGATTTGGGAATGTTGTGGTATACGATTGGATATTTGCAAGTATGTGATTTACGTTGGAAGTTAACAACGAAATGGAATTGTGGCGACAATAATCTATACTTGTATGTTATTTTGATTCTAAACGATTTGGAAATGTTATACGATTGGATATTTGCAAGTACGTGATTTATGTTGGAAGTTAACAACCATATGTTGTGGTATTTTATTTGGGATTCATACAAATATATGATTTATGTTGACAATCATATGTTGTGGAATTTTAATTGGGATTCATGGAAGTATATGATTCACTATTATGCCAATATGATGTACATACTTTTATGATCACATTTAGTGTGTAATTGGACTCGACTAAGTACTATGATTTATATGAATCTATGTTGAAATTGGCAAATCATACTTTTGTATTAGAAACAAAAGTAAGCATCTTTATGAACATGACTAAACTATGTTTGGTATTATGCCTAGTTGAAAACATGTTTTAGGCCTAAGTTGTTATCAAAACCATATGGTGATATATGTGACACAATTAAGTTAGATTTACATTCCAATTGCAAGTTTACATGAATAGAATGATTCATATTTAAGTATTGTTTATGCCATGATTATATGAAAAGAATGATTCATGTTTAAGTATTGTTTATGCCATGATTATATGAATAGAATGACTCATGTTTAAGTATTGTTTATGCCATGATTATATGCTATTACAATGCAAGTTCACATGTGCCTAATTCATGTTAGTTGAATCGTTATGTTGCAAGTTCATGCGTTCACACTCCCCTTATTCATGTTACCTTATAAACACCATGTTATAAGCCTCCCCTTTTCATATGGCTAAGTTGGGTTTAAATGTTAAATCCAACATATCTTATATTGTGGCGAACGTGTAAAACGGGGGTAATGACGTTTGGGTTAAAATATAGCACATATGTGTTGGCATGTTTGACGCATGTCAACAACCTTGAAAAACAATTAAGTGGCATAAATAAATTTTAACCAATAAAGATGAATTTGAATAATGGGCCGCAAATATTTACATATACAAAAGAAAAGAGATAAAATATGTAAATGTAGAAAATACGATGTGTTTAACCCGAGGTTGGATTGAGTTGTGATGTAAACCTGCCCGGAACCGCCCGGCTGTCCAGTAGTCACAACAATACCTATCCAATGTGGGTGGTTAAACACGGAGCCCAATAAGGACCCGAGGTTAGACTGAGTTGTGGCGTAAGACTGCCCGGACCCAACTGTCAACAGGCAGCCACAACAATACCTGTCTAATGTGAGAGGTCGAGGCTTTAATAAGACAATTTAGGCTGAGTCAGGATTGATAGGATTAAGTAAATTATATTAATACTTAATCAAAATGGAACATGCTAAACTAAAAAGACTGATTGGGGGTTAGGTTTATCAAACACTTAACCAACTTAGCATGTTGGCTAGAAATAGAAAACCTAGTAGCGGGGGACCCTTTTCAGCAGTAACCCTACAAGGTGTATCAGGATACCCTGAACTAGGCAGGGTGGGGCATGATTACTGGGATGACTGTAAGAGGTCAAATCGACGGCGGTGGTGCAGCAGTGTAGGTTCTAACGGGGTGCGGACGGGCACACACTCCGATGCAGAAAAATAAAGCACTGGGCACCAGTAGCATACCTGTGCATTCTAGAATTGTGTCGGGCCGCCACCATGGGACTTGATACACCCCATGGTGGGACCAGCATAGGTAACTACAACAACGGGGGCCGTAAGACACATGTAACTATGCGAGTAGGAGCCGATCATCAGAAAATGGATCACTTCACCCTGATTATGGGGTGCCTGTTAGGAACTAGTTTATATGGGTACAGAGATTAATATGGGGTACGATAGTATTCGACCCTAGACAACTTAACTTAGTTTATGGTGCTTTCCCATTTCCAGTTTATGCTTATCATACCCAGTTCTTTATTCATAGACTGAATAGTCCTAGACTTACTCAGGCTTTATGTCTGAGTCTACTTTTCTTTCGCCTTCTTTTCTTTCGTTTCCCCCCCAGGTCCACAGGGAGGGAATACCGCAGCTTGACCAGTTTTCACATCCAGCTTGAAGAGAAAGAATGTATTGCTTGGATCTTTTCCGTTTTGGACTATGGCTTTGGACAACAATTATGGGACTTTTGCAGTTTATTTATGTTTTCTTTATGCTTCTTTAAATAATGTAATCAAGACAGTTATGGAGATGTTATGTTTTGGGAAGTATTGTAAAACGAATTATGACATGGTTTGTGTAACACGTATTTTGTTGAAATAAAAGTTGTTGATGTTTTCCGCTGTTCAAAAATATGTGTTCTTATATCTGTCTTGTATATCCGTGACTTATACTTATAAACCTCCACCAAAATTAGGGCATTCCCTTTGAGAGTGACCCTAACGGAGGTGGGGTGTTTCACTTGGTATCAGAGCATAGGTTTACCAGATAAGATAAAAAGTTTCGAAAATTTATTTTAAAAAAATAGGAAATTTAAAGAAGCATTTTTAAAAGATAAAATATTATTTTATTTTAAAAAGGCAAAGTCCCCCAAAGCCATAGGTACTATCTCTTATCCTTCATTTTGAATCTATCCTTTTTGTTTCAGCATGTCCGAATAACTTAACTTGCCAGAGGGTGTACCAATACCTGGTTGGTTTAGACGATTCTTAGAAGCAAGGGCCACTCAACTAGGCCCTACCGTTCCTCCTCCCCCAGCTGCAGGGAATCATCCGACTGCAGCAGCACCTCTTCCTCCACCTCCTCCGCGAGGAAATACTTTTGCTAAGATATGTAAAGATTTTAAAGCTATGGGAGGAAAGGACTTTCATGGAACCGAATCCTTCGTGGCAGCTAGGAATTGGCTAAAGGAAACCGAGGACTTATTCGTCATTTTTGAGGTAGAAGATAGGCAGAAGGTACAACTGGCAGTGTGGCTACTAAAAGATGAGGCTTCCTACTGGTGGGAAGTCACTAATGCAGAAAGACCAGTGGAAACATGGGAGGACTTTAGGGCAAGGTTTGAGGCTAAATTTCTCTCAGAAGCTGAAAGGAGTCTTCAGTTGGAAAAATTCTTATTTCTTAAGCAAGGGAATATGACGTTTAAAGAGTATGTTAACCAGTTTGATCAGCTGGCTAGGTTCGGACTAGACCTAGTCAACACCCCGCACAAGAAGGCTCTCCGCTTTGTCAAGGGGTTGAATGAGCCATTACACAGTTTGGCCATGACCCATATACCCATGGGAGCTACGTATGAAAGATTGGTACAGATGGCATTGCTGAACGAAGAGGATAAGGGCAAGAAGGAGACAAAGGCAGAAAGCTCTCAAGGGAAGAAAGAGGGTTTGCAACCTAAGAAGACAAACTTTAAGAAGGGCGGGAAAGACAATAAAGAGAAGAGGAAGTGTAATTTCTGTGGCAAAGTGGGGCACTTAGTGAAAGATTGCCGGAAAAAGAAGGCCAAGATGAATGGTGGGTGCTTTTCTTGAGGTGAGACAGGCCACATGGCTAAGGACTGCCCAAAGAAACGAGGACAGGGGCAGAGGGCTGGATCCACCTCGGGGGCGCAGGTTCATGTGCTAGAGGCGCCACCTCAGCAACAGCGAGGTATAAATACTTCTGTAGAAAGTGTAGTTTATCTTTATGATCACCCCGTTCGCACTTTATTTGATTCTGGCGCAACACACTCCTTTATCTCGTCTGCTTTAGTAGAATCTATGCTCCTAAAAACTAGTATGGTAGAGGACCCCTTAATTGTTTCAAACCCAATTGGGGGCCCGGCTCATTTGTCTATGATCTGTGTGGGATTGAAAATTTCTATTCTAAGCGTAGAATTTAAATGTAGTGCCTTTGTTTTGGGCTTTTCGGGATATGGTTTGATTTTGGGCATGGATTGGCTATCCAGTAATGGGGCCATCCTTGATTGTGAGAAAAGGGTTGTTAGGCTCCTGACCCAGCTCGGTAACACTTTGGAAATTACTTGTAATCCCTCGTATGCGGTTATGCTTAGTTATCTTGAATCGCTAGATGCCTCTATCGACCATTTGCAATCGGTTAGAGTGGTCCGGGAATATCCGGATGTCTTCGAAGAGGTGAAGGGCTTGCCTCCGAAGCGGGAGATAGACTTCCGCATATATCTTGTAGATAATGCAAAGCCCGTTGCGTTGCTCGCTAGACACATGGCTCCACGGGAAAGGAAAGAGCTCAGTAAACAGATTAAAGAGCTTCTAGAGAAGGGGTTCACTAGAAGAAGCATTTCAGAATGGGGCGCTCCAGTGGTGTTCGCTACAAAGGCGGATGGTTCACTCCGTCTATGTGTTGACTATAGGGAGCTCAACAAGCTAACGAAAAAGAATAGTCACCCTCTCCCCAGAATTGACGATCTGTTTGATCAGCTTGTAGGAGCGTCTTTTTTCTCCCAACTCGATTTAGCGACCGGTTTTCATCAGCTAAGGGTGGCTGAAGATAGCATTGATAAAACGGCATTCAGAACCCCAGACGGCTTCTTTGAATGGCTTGTCATGCCTTTCGGCTTGACAAACACACCTGCTTACTTCGTGGACCTAATGAGTAGGGTGTTCAGAGATTTCCTCAATAAGTTCGTAGTGGTCTTCGTAGACGATATCCTTATCTTTTCAAAGAGTGAAGAGGAACATGCTCAGCACTTAAGGGCAATCATGGAAATTCTGCGAGTCCATCAGCTAAAAGCCAAATTCTCCAAATGCCACTTTTGGAGAGAGGAAGTAAGATTTCTGGGGCACATAGTATCCAAGGAAGGGTTAGCTGTAGACCCGGCTAAGGTAGTAGCGGTACAGGATTGGAAGACACCAAGGAATGCAACTGAGGTCCGAAGTTTTCTAGGACTAGCAGGTTTCTATCGAAAGTTCATAAGGGATTTTGCAAAAATCTCAGCTCCGCTCACAAGGCTGACCAAGAAGAATCTAGTGTTCAATTGGGACTTGGATTGCGAGTTTGCTTTCCAACGACTAAAAAGGGCTCTTACAACAGCCCCAGTTTTAACGTGGCCAGATGGAAGCATGATGTTCACAGTTTATACAGATGCATGTGGGACAGGGCTAGGCGTTGTCTTAATGCAAGAAGGAAGGGTAGTAGCTTATGGCGGGAGACAATTGAAAGTGCATGAAAAGAACTACCCGACCCACGATCTTGAGTTAGCCGCCATCGTCTTTGCACTCAAGTCTTGGCGACACTATCTCCTAGGTGAGAAGTTCAAACTTTACACTGACCATAAATCGTTGAAATATCTTTTCTCGCTGAAAGATCTTAACTTGAGGCAACAGAGATGGATGGAGTTTCTTGCCTCGTACGATTTCGAGATCTCCTACACTCCGGGCAAAGGCAACGTAGTGGCAGATGCGTTGAGCCGAAAAAAACTGACCCTAAGCCTGCTGTTTGTTGAAAGACAAAGCCTAGAGTTTATAGCCAGCTTTGACTTTAGGCCCTCCTCCGATTTTGTACCAGGCTTGCTAGCATCTCTCGAAGTACGCCCGACTTTAGTGGACTCAATAGGGACAGCACAACGCGAAGACCCTCAGCTTGTGGAGACGATTGATAGGCTAATTAGGGGTAAGACTTCAAGTCACCTCAATAGATACTCCATCGACGATAAGGGTTGGCTAAGGCGAGACGGAAGACTATGCGTCCCACAAACAAGGGATTTAGTAAAGAAGGTTCTCGAGGAAGCGCATCACTCCAAGATGATGATACACCCAGGCGGAGATAAAATGCACAAGGACATAAAAAGAACTTTATTTTGGAACGGCATGAAGAAAGACGTGGCAGAATTTGTTTCTAAGTGTATGGTGTGCCAACAGGTTAAGGCGGAACAGAAAAAGCCTGGGGGTCTGCTCCATCCTCTAGAGGTCCCGCAGTGGAAGTGGGATAGCATCTCAATGGACTTCATCGATGGGCTGCCTAGGTCTAGGAGAGGCAACACTAGCATTTGGGTAATAGTGGATAGGCTTACTAAAAGCGCCCACTTTTTACCTGTCAAAAGTAAAAGAACTACCTCATCCCTAACATCTCTTTACCTCAAGGAAATTGTTCGACTCCATGGAATATTATCCAGCATTGTTAGTGACCGAGACCCTATCTTCACAAGTGAGTTTTGGCGGAGTCTGCAAGAAGCGGTAGGCACACAGTTATGCTTGAGCACAGCCTATCATCCCCAAACCGACGGCCAAACAGAAAGAGTGAACAGAGTTTTGGAGGACCTTTTAAGACTGTGCGTCCTTGACTTCGGAGGGACATGGGAAGACCATCTTCCTTTGGTGGAATTTGCCTACAACAACAGCTATCAAGCAACCATCGGAATGGCGCCCTTCGAAGCTTTATATGGAAGACCGTGCCGATCACCCACTTGTTGGTGGGAGTCTACTGATAAGCTCATACTTGGACCAGATATGATCCGAGAGACTTCAGAGAAAGTAGACTTAATACGAAGAAGGATGAAGACGACCCAAGACAGACAAAAGTCCTACGCCGACAAGAGGAGGACCGACCTTGAATTTAAGGTTGGGGACAGAGTTTTCCTTAAGGTATCTCCGCTAAGGAACGTTGTTCGTTTTGGAACCACAGGAAAGCTAGCACCAAGGTTTGTATGGCCATTCCCTATCATCGAGAAAATTGGGAAAATGGCCTATAGATTAGAGCTACCCAAAAAATTGGCCGGAGTTCACAACGTCTTTCACGTTTCACATCTCCGAAAATGTCTACATGAGTCTGCTGAAGTGGTAGAGCCAAATATCCTAGAAGAAGCTGAAGTGGAACGCGAAGCAACCGTAAGGAAAGTTCCAATCCGCATATTAGGAACAGAAGTGAAGAAGCTACGCAACCGCGAAGTCAAGCTCGTCAAAGTTCAGTGGAGCGACGCCGAAGAAGATGCAACTTAGGAAACTGAAGCTAGAATACGCGCAGCCTACCCTTTTCTTTTCGAGGGTACATCTTTGATCTTTCCTTTTTCCTTAAGTTGTGCTTTTATCTATCTTTTTAGGTATATCTCCTCGACCTTATCTTTTAGGAAGAAACCCTTTGGATGAAAACATGTGATTGAAACATGTTATGGATGATGGTTGCAAGTGGTTGCAAGTGGTTGCTCGTGGTTGCATATACACACACAATCTAGGTTTTAGATCGGCTCAGTCACTTCATATTGCATATGCATAAATGTATTTATATCCGTATATGGTTGAAATTTAATGTGTTGTCATATGGATGTTGCATTTGTGTGAATGATTGTGCACTCATGTAGAATCATGAATAGGAAAATTTGCATACATAACGGATTCATGGCACTTACATAATTTGCATTAAGGAGGTCAACTGAATCAGTAGACCGCCTGATTTTGCATTAGATAAGTACATGTACACACACACACTTCGCATATGATCATGAAGCATTAGAAGTCTTTTAAGGACAATGGATGCTCGTGTTTGATGGATGAGTAGATGGATGTTTGGATGTTAGGATATACATTCTTCCTGAACTTGAAAATTTCGGGGACGAAATCCTTTTAAGTGGGGGAGAATGTAACACCCCGTGTATTCTATAACAGTGAAATTCACGAATTAAAGTATAATTAATTTCAAATCAAAGAATTAAGGGAAACGGGATACTCCATTGCGTTCGTCTCGGAATTCTTCTTGAAATAGAGTCTGAGTTTGCATAAAACGGACTCCGTATGAAGAAGATATGGCCTCCGGAAGTTTCAGAATTCAGTTTAAAATTCAAACAGAACAAAACAGCTCAGAAAAACCAATTTAAAATTCAAAATCGGGCCGGTTTGGCCAGGGCGGGAAATTTCCCGCCCAAGGCACCCAGGTCGACTTGGCAGTCGACCTGGGGCTAACCAGGTCGACTGGGCAGTCGACCTGGGTCACCCGTGTCGACTGCCAAGTCGACACGGTGTCGACTGGGGTGTCGACCTGGCCCCTGAGCCAGGTCGAACCCAGCCCCCCTGGCTGGCCTGGTCTGTGTTTGGTCGATTTTCTGAGCCTTGCCTTGTCAATAGGGCTAGGTGTCAGCTCCTGGTTGGTCTCTCTTTCAAATGAACGGCTCTTATTAAACCAAGCTCCATCGACAGTCTAAATCAACTCACAAACTCTATAAAAAGGACCTAAGACTCACCCTAATTCACACAAACAAAAATGGTGATGAGACCGCCATGTTGCTGAGGAGAGACTAAGAATAGCCGTCAGAAATTGAGAGATAATTAGGAGATAATTTGAAAGCTTAAAGCAACGTCAATCAAATCAAAACAACGCCTACAACAAAGGATAACATCTCCAAATTCAGAATTCAGATTCCTGAATTGGAGATTCGTCATACTTTGTAAGTAGAGTGCTATTCCGATGTGAATAATTAATTGCGTTTGATTTGTGTAAAATGCGAAATGGAATTGTGGCGATAATAATCTATATTTGTATGTTATTTTGATTCTAAACGATTTGGGAATGTTGTGGTATACGATTGGATATTTGCAAGTATGTGATTTACGTTGGAAGTTAACAACGAAATGGAATTGTGGCGACAATAATCTATACTTGTATGTTATTTTGATTCTAAACGATTTGGAAATGTTATACGATTGGATATTTGCAAGTATGTGATTTATGTTGGAAGTTAACAACCATATGTTGTGGTATTTTATTTGGGATTCATACAAGTATATGATTTATGTTGACAACCATATGTTGTGGAATTTTAATTGGGATTCATGGAAGTATATGATTCACTATTATGCCAATATGATGTACATACTTTTATGATCACTTTTAGTGTGTAATTGGACTCGACTAAGTACTATGATTTATATGAATCTATGTTGAAATTGGCAAATCATACTTTTGTATTAGAAACAAATGTAAGCATCTTTATGAACATGACTAAACTATGTTTGGTATTATGCCTAGTTGAAAACATGTTTTAGGCCTAAGTTGTTATCAAAACCATATGGTGATATATGTGACACAATTAAGTTAGATTTACATTCCAATTGCAAGTTTACATGAATAGAATGATTCATATTTAAGTATTGTTTATGCCATGATTATATGAAAAGAATGATTCATGTTTAAGTATTGTTTATGCCATGATTATATGAATAGAATGACTCATGTTTAAGTATTGTTTATGCCATGATTATATGCTATTACAATGCAAGTTCACATGTGCCTAATTCATGTTAATTGAATCGTTATGTTGCAAGTTCATGCGTTCACACTCCCCTTTTTCATGTTACCTTATAAACACCATGTTATAAGCCTCCCCTTTTCACATGGCTAAGTTGGGTTTAAATGTTAAATCCAACATATCTTATATTGTGGCGAACGTGTAAAACGGGGGTAATGACGTTTGGGTTAAAATATAGCACATATGTGTTGGCATGTTTGACACATGCTAACAACCTTGAAAAACAATTAAGTGGCATAAATAAATTTTAACCAATAAAGATGAATTTGAATAATGGGCTGCAAATATTTACATATACAAAAGAAAAGAGACAAAATATGTAAATGTAGAAAATACGATGTGTTTAACCCGAGGTTGGATTGAGTTGTGATGTAAACCTGCCCGGAACCGCCCGGCTGTCCAGTAGTCACAACAATACCTATCCAGTGTGGGTGGTTAAACACGGAGCCCAATAAGGACCAGAGGTTAGACTGAGTTGTGGCGTAAGACTGCCCAGACCCAACCGGCAACAGGCAGCCACAATAATACCTATCTAATGTGAGAGGTCGAGGCTTTAATAAGACAATTAAGGCTGAGTCAGGATTGATAGGATTAAGTAAATTATATTAATACTTAATCAAAATGGAACATGCTAAACTAAACAGACTGATTGGGGGTTAGGTTTATCAAACACTTAACCAACTTAGCATGTTGGCTAGAAATAGAAAACCTAGTAGCGGGGGACCCTTTTCAACAGTAACCCTACAAGGTGTATCAGGATACCCTGAACTAGGCAGGGTGGGGCACGATTATTGGGATGACTGTAAGAGGTCAAATCGACGGCGGTGGTGCAGCAGTGTAGGTTCTAACGGGGTGCGGGCGTGCACACACTCCGGCGCAGAAAAATAAGGCACTGGGCACCAGTAGCATACCTGTGCATTCTAGAATTGTGTCGGGCCGCCACCATGGGACTTGATACACCCCATGGTGGGACCAGCATAGGTAACTACAACAACGGGGGCCGTAAGACACATGTAACTATGCGAGTAGGAGCCGATCATCAGAAAATGTATCACTTCACCCTGATTATGGGGTGCCTGTTGGGAACTAGTTTATATGGGTACAGAGATTAATATGGGGTACGATAGTATTCGACCCTAGACAACTTAACTTAGTTTATGGTGCTTTCCCATTTCCAGTTTATGCTTATCATACCCAGTTCTTTATTCATAGATTGAATAGTCCTAGACTTACTCAGGCTTTATGTCTGACTCTACTTTTCTTTCGCCTTATTTTCTTTCGTTTCCCCTCCAGGTCCACAGGGAGGGAATACCGCAGCTTGACCAGTTTTCACATCCAGCTTGAAGAGAAAGAATGTATTGCTTGGATCTTTTCGGTTTTGGACTATGGCTTTGGACAGCAATTTTGGGACTTTTGCAGTTTATTTATGTTTTCTGTATGCTTCTTTAAATAATGTAATCAAGACAGTTATGGAGATGTTATGTTTTGGGAAGTATTGTAAAACAAATTATGACATGGTTTGTGTAACACGTATTTTGTTGAAATAAAAGTTGTTGATGTTTTCCGCTATTCAAAAATATGTGTTCTTATATCTGTCTTGTATATCTGTGACTTATACTTATAAACCTCCACCAAAATTAGGGCATTCCCTTTGAGAGTGACCCTAATGGAGATGGGGTGTTTCAAGGTCACTCACAAAGGGAATGCCTTAATTTTGGTGGAGGTTTATAAGTAAAAGCCACAGATAAACTCAAGACAGATATAAATACACATATTTTAAACAGCGGAAACCAAACAGACTTTTTATTTCATCAATACGTGTTCAAAACATAACATTCCATAATTGTCTCAAAATACTTCCATCATTAAAACCTCATAACTGTCTTGATTATTAAAGAAGCATAAAACATAAATAAAGTGACAAAAATCCCCATAGTGATATCCAAATCCATAGTCCGAGCAAAAGAGACCCAAATCTTACATCTACGTTCTTGGAGCTTGTACAGAGCCTGATTGAGCTGAGTTGTTTCCTCCCTGTGGATTTGGGGGGGGGGGGGACGAAAGAAAAGAAGAAGAAAAGAAAATAGGGTCATACATAAAGCCTGAGTAAATCTAGTAACTCTTAAGTATGTGAATAAGAAAAGGGCATGATAGATATATACTGAAAATAGGATGGTGTCACAAGCTAGGGGAGTGTTGAATGTACTATCGCACCCATACTATATCTCTGCATCTACTTGAGTTTACTCTAACTGGCACCCCATGGTGAGGGTGAAGTGATCCCCAAATTTATTTAAAGATCGGCTCTTACTCGCGTTAACATGTGTCATACGGCCCCCAAGAATTGTAGATACCTATGCTGGTCCCACCATGGGGTGTATCAAGACCCATGGTGGCGGCCCCGACACAAATTCTAGAAGGCATAGGTTATACTACTGGTGTCCCCAGTGCCCTGGTTGTCTTCTCCGGAGTGTGTGCACGCCCGCACCCCGTTAGACCTGCACTGTGCACCCACCGCCGTCGTTTGACCACTTACAATCAGCCCAGTAATCGTGCCCCACCCTGCCTAGTTTCAGGGTACCGTTGATACCTAACTTGGGTTACTGCTGAAATAGGTCCCTCGTTACCAGGATTTTCTAGTCAAACATGTTAAGTGGTTAAATGTCTGTATTTACCGAACCCTACCCATCAATTCTTGTTAACATGTTGAATTTGGTTAAGTGTTAAAGTTGACTTAACCTTACCATCTGTCCTTAGCCTCTTAGGAGCACCTGACCACTCGCATTAGACAGGTATTGCTACGGTTACTGGATATGTCGGTCGGTTCCGGGCAGGTTTACACCATAGCTCAGTCTAACCTCGGGTCCTTATTGGGCTTAATGCTTAACCGCCCACATTGGATAGGTATTGTTGTGACTACTAGACAGCCGGGCGGTTCCAGGCAGGTTTACATCACAACTCAATCCAACCTCGGGTTAAGCATATCGTGTTTTCTAAAATTTACATATTTTATTACTTCTTAATTATATATGTTGTTAGATCAAAATTTGGCTCTAACACCCAAATTGTTCTGATTTGTAGAGAATTATAACTGAAAAATGAGAAAAAAGCAGAGAACACACAAGGTTTATAGAGATTCGGCGTTAACGAGCCTACGTCCACTTTATATGCTATTGATTATACTTTGAATGCTAGTACAACCAATGATTTCTCTCAAACTCACTCTTACAATTATGATTTCTCTCAGTAATCTCGAAGTAAAACTGATAAGAAATAATGGTGCAACAGTAATGGTGGAATCAATACTCAATACTGCCAAAAGATCCCGAAAAATGCCAATCTCTGGGCTATTTATAGCTGATTCTGTCACGCGGATCGCGGTCACACGTGGTGCAAATCCTGAGAATATCGGATCGGATCGAAGCTTGATGAAGAATTGGTCAATATGACAGTTGTGGACAGGTGTCGCTGGATCCATGCATCTCGGATCGCTGAAGACCAGTTCGTGGTAACCGTTGCGTCCTCTGGACTCAGACCGAATCGGGTCGTGATGAGTTAGGCGAATCTGTTCGCACAAGCTCGTGGCGATCCGATGGGGGCGTGGCGATCCGAGAGCTGGTGAATGACCGCGATCAAGTTTTCTTTGGATTAAAGGCACGAATCTTTATACTCTTTTCTCATATGTGAACCTTGGTGGCTTGGCCAAAAAGCTAGCCAACATTTTGCCCCCTCGAAGTATGTTTTATCGAGGATGGAACATGCTTCGAAATTGCAGAGATATCTTTTCGTCGATCGGTGTGAATCAATGGCCGCATCTGTCTGAAATGCTGTGTTACTCAGGAAAGTTGCGTTCTTTGACCGCTATAAATATCAGCATAACCCGTCCATCGTCTCTTCGTTCATTGGGTAGTTCTCATTTCTGGAATCTTTGAAGACTTCATTCTCCAATCTGCCGTGTAAACTTCTATATATTTATATATATATATATATATATATTTTTGCAAATTTCTCTGAGTCTTCGTTTCTGTTTATGATTCATCGGCTCAGATCGCATATTTGTGTCACGATCCGAGGGGTGAAATGTTCATCTCGAGTTTTTTGGTGAGCATTCGGATTTGTTCACGGAGCGCAACAGGCTTCTCTTCGGAACGTGGTGGGCTTTGGTTGGCGAAGCGGGCTTCATCACGAATCGCGATAGGCTTCGATCCACGGCCCATCTATTTTCACGGGTCGAGTAAAACAAAAAAGGGGAGACTAACGGTCGCCTCCCGATCTATATAAACCGAAACCCCCCCTTTACTTTTTCCTTTTCTTCTTCGTTCCTCGTTGCGCCGCCAGACTTCCTGAAAGAAAATCCTAATTTCTTTTTCAATCTCCAAAAACCCACTCGCTTTCCCAATCTTTAAGAAAGGTAACTATGTTAAAAGCTTTCTCTCTCGTGATTTCTGAGTTTTTTTTGACTGATTTGAGGAAGGAATGAGCGGAATTCGGTGGTTTTTGAGGTGTTGGAGGCCGGGGAGACGCCATGAATCTCGTCGTTCGAGCTCGGAGGTGAGGCAAGGAAGAGGAAGAAGAAGAAAGGAGCAGGTCGAATCGGATCGTGAATGAGGCGAGACGATGGGGTTTGATTGGCAGTCGGATCGGTTCGTGGTGACGCGATGGTCAGAGAGGAAGTTATGGTGTAGAGTCTGGCATCGGATCGGATCGTGTTCGAAGCAAGGGTGCGGATCGTGGCGATGTTACGAGGATACGGATCGCGATGAGCTTATAGCGACCCGATCCGGAACACTCTCATGGGCTAGCGCCCCCGCTGCGGATCCATACTTGCTTCACGATCCAGATTCATGCCGCGATCCGAATGTCACCACACACGATCCGGAGATGTATCACGATCCAAATGGCGAACGACCCAACGAACTTGTAAAATGAGGAATCTAACTTAACCCCAGTACATCAATGGACAGTTAGGCTAGAACCTTGGAAATGGACTTCCCGGACTGAACAAAAGCATAACTTGACCGCATATGACAATTAATTCTTCGTTGATCTTGATAACCTTTATGCTTTTTCTTTAAGACATGCACAGACACACACTAGCACTCACACACACGGGGGGACGGGTAATTATATTCTTATTTCTCATGTTTACTCGCCTAAACAGTAATGTCGGATAATCGTTCCCCTTCAAGATCTGATACAGAGACGGATCCCGAGGTGTATGAGCATCACAACCCCGAGGTTCTTCCAACTAATCCAGAGGGTGCGGATTCTGGATCCGAATATGAGGCAGAAACAGAATCGAATCCGTCCGAGAGTACCTCGCTTGATGAGGAGTCCGAAGTAGACGGCCGAGCTCCCGACGAAATTCCTGGTGCAATAGAAATAGAGAAATTCACCGACTCTTCAGCTTCCAAACTTGATGACATAAAGCTTAAGAGAATTTGCTTGAGACACGGGATCCCCTGGGATGAGGACAACCGGCAGCGAAGATAGACCTCATTTGGCTCCGGAGGGGTATATGACAGTTAGCCGACTCATGTGCTGGGTCGGCGCTATTCCCCCGTTTCCTCCAATCGTCATTGAGACCCTAAAACGATTGGGTATTGCTCCAATGCAGCTTCATCCCAATGCCTACGCAGCTCTATACACTCTATACATCGCATACGCGGAAATCCTGCATACCGAGCTCACGTTTAAAGATTTGAAATTCTTTTACCTTTTCAAGCATCGCTCCTCGGCAACCCTAAATTTCTCTTTCTTCGAAGCGGTAGCAAATAGGAAGGTTTTGTCTGACGGATACAGCAACATAGGGGATCCCAAGGCCGATTGGTTCTATATAAAGAGACAGGCTGTGTGTTCAAGAAGATGGCTTAAATCAAGTAAACTTTAAACCTTTGATTGAATAACTTGTTTAAGAAATCGAAGCATTAACATGCTTCTTTTCTCTAAGCAGATCACGCCTTTCCCAAGACGGAAGGCTCGGTATACAATAATCGACTGTCCCTTCTTCTGCAAAGCAAATCCGATTTCCTAAAGATCAAGAAATGCATTACTGACGAGAATCTTCACAAGCACCGCCTTCTGGATATAAGGTTTGGACTTGGTGCAGGCGGCAAACCCTACAAATACGTGCCCCCGACTGAGGGAGAAGGAACGTCACGGGCAGCAGAAACAATTAAATTTCGTAAGAGTCCTTCGTCGATAATCATCCAGGATGACGAAGACCTAAACATATATAGAGGAGATGAGACCCGTGCTGATAAGTCTAAGGAAATCCCAGTCTCTCCGGGAGGTTTCCCCTCAAGGGCCTCTCTACCGGTTGAACCTGCTGCTTACGATGATTTAACAGAAGAGCAACTATTTAAAGAACTGAGCAAAATTCCTCTACCTGATGATGTATACACACAGGGGGACTTCGAAGGGGAGCCATTTTTCCCTATTTCTGAGGAAACAACTGTTACAGTTAGAGAACGAGAAACTACTCAGATGAGTCTGACCTCGGGCCCTGGTCTATTAGGGGGAATTATATGGGATGCACAAATCACATGCACTGCCCAACCCCACACTTTTATATCAACAATATTCAAGGTTTTAATATGTTCTTGTTTCTTTTGCAGGAAAGATGTCTCGCAGATGATCTTATTCCTATCGCTCTCTCCGTGAAGGCACACCTAGCCTTCATCCAAATCCTGAACGTGCTCGCGGCCTTTCTCACAAGCCTACTTCTTCACAATCCAGGTCTCCATCAAAACCAACCTCTGGTAAGCTTCCCAGTCATTCGGTGCCGCCTACAGGGGGAAAACAACTTCCCAAAGACTTAACCCCTCCGAAGAGTGCACCTTCTCACAGCAGATCATCAAAAAGACACCACGAGCCCAAGGATAAAAGCAAGGATTCGATCAAGGATTCTGAGAAGGAGAAAATTGACATTGTCCCTTCTAGCCAACAAGGTTTGATTACCCCCGGGTCACGAGATTATATCCATGGTCCTGAGACTCAGGCTAAGTTGGAAAAGTTACGAGAACAATTCCCCGATATCTTCTTCGAAAGGATGATGTTTGTTCCAGCCTTGGAACCAGTTCCTAGGAACTGGGATACTGAAGTCATCTGGCACATTCGCCATGTAGCCAGGCAGTATGAGGCGATGAAGAAACACGCTGTCAATCTTTCAGACGTCATCCGAACGCTTGAGATGGAAGCGCATAGATCCAGAGTAAAAATAGATAACAATGAAAGGGCCAGGGCAAAAATGGAAAAGGACTTAGAGGATGCACAATCTTTGCTTGCCTTGGCTCAACAAGACGCTAAAGCTTACAAAACAGAGCTGGAGGAGGCCAGGCAACATTTCCATAATGAGCTTGATTCTAATAGCAAAGAGCGAACGTTATTGAAGCAAGAGGTGGAAGATCTTAGGATGGCCAACTCCAAACTGAAAATAGCACAGGATCACTTCGAGGCCGAAAGAGCTGCTTGGGAGAAAGAAAAGGCAAGTTTGAAAGATAGCTTAGCTCTGGCCGAAAAGGAGAAGGCGATTCTGAATGATCAACTCGCGCGTGCAGAGAAGCGCGCTATTCTTGCTGAAAATAATGTGGAGAGTGCCATTGAAATGGCCACTGTTTCTAATGAAAAGCTCCTCGAGAGAGAGAAGGAGATTGAAGGATTTGAAGAAATGTTATTCGACTTCCTTGGTCAGGTCATCAAGACCCGTAACATCTCCTGGATCCCAGACTATCATGTCACTCTAGCCAACATATGGGATGCAATCGTTGAGAGAGAGAAACGGCGGTTAGGAGTTGACGAGATTGATGAGAATGAGTTAATGCGGACCATTCTTAGGGATAATGAACCTGAGGATTTAGAGAAAGGCAGACGCCTACTCCAAGAAGAAATTGAAAAAGAGAAAATTCAGGCGAAGGGCAAAGAAAAAATGGAAGAAGGCCCGAGCTCAGCTGCAGAGCCCAAGGCTTCCGAAATTGAGGAATATAATCCAGATTATCCATTGATTCCTCTGGGTCCAACTCCTGCAGCTGTCGGGGGTTCTGCTGCTAGCTTGGATGGAGGATCGGCGGAAGGTATCTCTATATTTTCTCCGCAACTTGCCAAAGCCATTGTCACTTGTCGTCGTCTTGTCGGACAATCAACTGAGCAAACCACATTTTCTCCCAAAATAACATTTGTTTCTCATGATACAGGTGGCGGGCCAGTTGATAAGGATGCTGAAAAGAAGGCAGAGGCAGAGAAGATTGACATCCTGCCAGGCGTTGGTGCTGATGTCCCCCCAGATGCTGAACCCATCGAGGCTTTGAGAGACATGGACGGGCGCCACGACGGTGATGAAGAGGAAGTCGCCATTACCAAAGAGAGCAGAGGCGGTGATGAGGAAATCTTGGCTGAACAAAAGGCCGAAGGGGAGGAGCAGTTGCTCCTTATGAAAGGGGGACAGGATCCAGTATATGTGCCCCCTATCTCTGAGATCGACCACAAAACTGGGTTGGTCGTAAGATTTTCCTCCCGATCGATAACTTCACAACTAGCCTCTCAGTCCTCTAGTTCTTCACCGGAGCCTCTTGTTGATAAGAGGAAGAGAAAAAAAGGTGGTCGTTCGGATGTTGACAAGGAGGCGTCGGGGAAGCAGAAAAAGAGCAAGAAGTCTACATATCCCCCTCCCCCCAGCATAAGTAGGATGCAGATATCATTTCACATTTTGTCCTTAGGTTTTTTAGGCTTTCCGCTGGCCATGAAATGTAATTGTGAGAATGGCCCTCACTTTTGTTTAGGTTCCTCTTTATCTTGTAGGTTTGCAGTTTATGAATGAAAGTTTATTTCTTTTGCGTCATCGTGTACCTGCAGTCAATAAACTCTTCATATTTAGTCACAAGTCACTTGGCTACAACCAAACTAAAATTATATCACAAATCATTCAAGCAACAGAAAGAATTTAATAATTTCTATGCATGTTGCCCCCTATATTCGAGTACGGGGGACTTGGAATTTTTTTAGTAGAATTTTAGTCCTTGAGGCGCCGAATCTCCGGTGCCTCTATGCTTTCCCGATCCATCAGCATTTTAAGGTTCGAACTCGTATCATGATCTGCTCACCGATCCTTTAACGGGGCAGGAATTCTGGGGACGCCAAGTCTCCAGCATCCTTGTCAGGGCTTAATTGCAGATGTTTTTATACTCTCCTGGCAGTCGCCAAGGTTAGAGTTCGAGCTCGGCTGTTCAATCGCCCCCCAATCCTTCAGCGGGGTAAGAGCTCTTTCTCAGCGCTCAATCATGGACGCTTTTATACTCTCCTGGCGGTCGCCAAGGTTAGAGTTCGAGCTCGGCTGTTCAATCGCCCCCCGATCCTTCAGCGGGGTAAGAGCTCTTTCTCAGCACTCAATCATGGATGCTTTTATACTCTCCTAGCGGTCACCCAGGTTAGAGTTCTGTCAATGATGTGATTCATTCCATTGTACCTTCAAAGTTCTAGCTGCGGATTGCTCTCCATCCTGATGGAAGGTACCTGGAGTCACATGTTCCCGTGATTGCCGCATGGTTTACAGCAAATTTCATAAAGATAAAAAAGCGGATAAATAATAGTGCAATAAAGGTAAACGACACACGGTATTTTTATAGTGGTTCGGTCAAATCGTAACCTATGTCCACTTTATAATATTTTGCTTAAAAAATAGGACTATTCTAGGCAAGTCGTGCCTTTTACATGGTCCTATGAAACAAAAGAATGAATCCGACATCTTTATGTCAGATAAGGCCGCAAATGTTGGGCATTCCACACTTTGGGGATTTCCTCTCCATCCACTGTAGCTAGCTTGAAGGTTCCATTATCAAGCTTTCATAGAATGGAGTACGGTCCTTCCCACTTCGCACCCATATAAGTCGGGGGTGGAAAGACACGCTTCAGAACCAAGTCTCCGGGTTCAAAGGTTCGGGCTCGAACCTTTTTGTTGTAGTATCGAGCGACCTGTTGCTTGTGTCTCAAGGCACGCAAGTCTGCTTCATCCCTCTTCTCTTCTATTGAATCTAGGGATTCAAGGAGCAACTCATTATTAGTCATCGGATCGTAATAAGTAACTCGGTGAGATGGTACTTTTAGCTCAACCGGGATGATCGCTTCCGCTCCAAAAGCAAGGGAGAAGGGGGTATGGCCTGTTGCCGATTTATATGCCCATAATGTCAAGGGTAACTCATCGACCCACATAGCTTTGGCCCGCTTCAATCTCCTTTTGATAATGGACTTAATCACTTTATTTGCTGCTTCGATCTGTCCGTTCGACTGCGGGTGTGCCACAGAGGTGTACCGTTTCTCAATGTGGTATTTCTGGCAGAAGTTTCTGAATTCGCTGCTGTCAAATTGGGTTCCATTGTCAGTTATGACGATCTTCGGAATCCCGAATCGGCAAATAATGTTCTTAACAACAAAATTGATCACTCGCTTGGTTGTAATTGCAGTCAATGGTTCGGTCTCAACCCACTTGGTGAAGTAGTCTACAGCTACAATGGCGAACTTTGCTCCGCCTTTTGCTATAGGGAGGGTTCCAATGATATCAATTCCCCATATAGCGAAAGGCCACGGACTTGTCATTGTTTTTAACTGACCAGGAGGTGCCCTGGGAATCCTCGAAAATCTTTGGCAAGCATCGCAACGTCGTGCGTACTTTGTTGCGTCTTTGTTTATGGTAGGCCAGAAATAACCATACCGCAACACCTTTTTTGCCAAAGCTTGTCCTCCCATGTGATCACCACATTCACCCTCATGCACTTCTTGTAGTACACGTTTGATGTCGTCATGGGCTATACACCAAAGGAGAGGCATTGAAAATCCCTGTCTATACAGGACTCCATCTTGCAGAACATATCGGGAAGCTTTACGAATTACTTTACGCCTCTCGCTCTTCTTGGTCGGAAGCGTTCCATTCATTAGGAAATTCTTTAGTGGGGTCATCCATGATTCCCTTTCCGGCTCAGTTTCTAGTACCAGATCAATTTCCATCTGATCTATACTAGGGAACCGAAGCACTTCAACTGGGGCTAGTCTGATCTCTTCAGGATCGTCAGAACTAGCCATCTTGGCTAATTTATCTGCCTGTCGGTTCTCTGACCGCGGAATATGAGAGATATTGTAGTGATCAAAACCTATCAGCACCTCCTTTACTTTGTCCAAATACGAAATCAATCTTGGGCTCTTAGCTTGAAATTTTCCAGAAACCTGATTTACAACCAACTTGGAGTCACAAAATATGTCCAGCTTCGCGATCTTTAATTCTTTTGCGATCCTTAACCCGGCTATCAGGGCTTCATATTCAGAGTCGTTGTTAGTGGCGTCAAATTCCAGCCGGATAGCATAAGATATCAGTCTTTTCTCAGGAGTTTCAAACACTACTCCGGCACCAGATCGTTTATCATTCCTAGCGCCATCAATATACAATTTCCATGCACTAGGATCGAGAAGTAACTTTGGTGGGTCAGTCTCTTCGTTTACCATGTCGTCCTCCGAGGCAGTAAATTCTGCTATGTAATCTGCCAGCACTTGCCCACGTATTGACCGTCGGGGCTGAAAATTTAAATCAAATTGACTCAGTTCAATGTTCCACTTAAGCAACCTTCCAGAAGCTTCTGGTCTCTGTAGAACTTGCTTGAGCGGATGATCTGTGTACACGGTGATAGGATGAGCTTGGAAATAATGTCGGAGTTTCCTGGATGCAATCAATAAACTGTACGCCAGCTTTTCAATCCTCGGATAATTGCGTTCAGCTGCCGCCAATTTTTTACTCACGTAGTACTCTGGCCTTTGAATCTTGTCTTCTTCTCTCACTAACACTGAGCTGATCGCGTGGGATGACCCCGCTAAGTACACGAATAAATCCTCGTGATCCACCGGCTTAGACAGTATCGGAGGTCTCTCCAGATGATTCAGCAAGTTCTGGAATGCTTCAATGCAATCAGGAGTCCACTTAAAATTGCGTTTTCCTCGCTTTATCAATTCAAAGAACGGGATGCATTTGTCTGTCGCTCTAGAGATGAATCTGCTTAATGCCACTACTTTCCCCGCAAGGCTCTGCACATCTTTGATTTGTCTAGGCTCCTGGATGTCTCTGATGGCTGCAATCTGTTCTGGATTAATTTCAATCCCGCGCGAGCTGACAATGAATCCCAAGAATTTCCCGGATGCAACTCCAAACGAGCATTTTGTTGGGTTGAGTTTCATCCCATAATTTCGAAGAATGCCAAACATCTCTGCCAAGTTTGTAGTGTGATCGGATGATTGTCTGGACTTAACCAACATGTCGTCAACATACACCTCCATCGTTTTCCCAATCTGGTTATAGAACATTCTATTCACTAACCGTTGATATGTAGCACCTGCGTTCTTCAAACCAAAAGGCATTACCATGTAGCAGTATAATCCTAGATCAGTAATAAAGCTAGTGTGTTCTTGATCTGGAACATGCATAGGAATTTGCTTGTATCCTGAATAAGCATCCATGAAAGAGAGAAGCTCATGACCTGCCGTTGAATCTACCAACTGATCAATTCTGGGTAACGGAAAGCTATCTTTTGGGCAGGCTTTATTCAAATCCGAAAAATCAATACACGTACGCCACTTTCCATTGGCTTTCTTTACCAAAACTGGATTTGAAATCCAATCTGGGTAGGTTGAATCTCTGATGAACCCGTTACTCCTTAACTTTTCAACTTCTTCTTTTAAGGCTGCGGATCTCTCTGGGCCCAGCATTCGCCTTTTTTGTTTTACAGGGGTGTGCTTTGGGTTAATGTTCAACGAA
The DNA here is from genome assembly GCA_030737875.1 of Allium sativum. Taxonomy (NCBI): domain Eukaryota; kingdom Viridiplantae; phylum Streptophyta; class Magnoliopsida; order Asparagales; family Amaryllidaceae; genus Allium; species Allium sativum. The sequence continues at coordinate 788,625,848 of CM060919.1, read as the reverse complement.
TGGCTCATGATTGATGGAGATATCCCATACATGTCCGCGTGGGTCCAAGAAAATACGTCCAAGTTATCTTTCAGGAAATCCATCAGTTCTCTAGCTCGAACTGGATCTAACTGGGATCCAATCTTCAGGACCTTCTCTGGGTCGCTATCATCGATTGGTACATCCACAGTCGTTTCATTGGGAGCTGCAATTCTGCCCCCAGTCTTTTCGTCCCCTCTGGGATCTATATCCTCGGGCAGTTCTCTGGGCGACTCACCTAAAGTGATTCTCTTTAATTGCTATGACGTCTCCTCCCTTGTGGGGGAAGAAGCGTCTTTAATCTCAATATCTTTTCCTTTACGGAGTAGCCTTAGCTCTGCAATGTAACATGCACGTGCAGCAACCTGATCTCCTTGGACTATGCCAACACCAGCTTCTGTAGGAAACTTCAATAACAAGCACCAGGGGGCTATACAAGCTCTAAACTTTGCTAGGGCCGGTCGGCCCAAGAAGGCATTATAAGGCGATTCAATATCCAAAACTACGAAGGGAAGAATTCTCACTCTCTGGCGTTCTCCTTCCCCAAGTGTCACTGGCAACTCTACATATCCCATTGGAGTAGTTGATGCCCCATTAAATCCACGGATCCATCCTTCACATGGCTTTAAATCTTTCAATTCAAGGTTCATTAGATCGAACGTCTTTTTGAATAGAATGTTGACTGAACTCCTGTTATCCACTAAAACTTTATGGACAATGGTCGGGCCAATAGGAACTGTGATTACAAATGGGTCTTCGGTCGGAGCGTGAACTCTAATACTCTCTCGGTTGCGGAAAATGACATCATCTGACATCGTCTTTTGTTGTTTTGCCGGGACATTGTCCTCAGGGTTGCTGCACTCTCCTGCCTCAAGATGATGCTTTGCTGCGTTTACGTACTGGTCCATCGCCTTGAAACTATGCCCGGCTAGGTAAAGCCCTCCGATTATGGTATAGATAACAAGATCCTTTCCTTTTTGCTGGGCAGTTGGCCTGGCGGTAGGTTGATTCTAGTTTTGGTTTGGGGTCTGAATAGCTTGCCCCCTGTCTCTAGGAGTCACTCGGTACTCATCCAACTTCCCTTCTCGGAGCAGCCTCTCAACTACGTCTCTCAGATGACGGCATTCATTTGTAGAGTGGCCATGAGTCTGATGGAAGAGACAAAACTTCCCTGTCTCACGTTCTTTCTCCGTCGAATCTCTTGGAGGAGGCCTTTTATGTTGGAGAACGTTGTATGAGTCGACGAATATATTCTCCAAAGTATCATTTATTGGCGTATAATTTTCGAAAGACCTGGGACGGGTCCTTCTCTGGGAATCGTTCCCTCGATTTCTCTTCCGATTATTGCCATTACTGTTGATACCATTGTTTCCTGACTGGCGGCCGTCACCCTGGTTTCGGTTTCCAACGTTGACGTCAACCTTTCCCGAGCTGTCTCCGGTTTGCTTGATGGCGACATTACTTTGGATTTCCTCCTTATTTTCCTTTTTCATCTCTCGTTAGCATCTACCTCCTCCTGACGTAAGCGTACGTTTGCTTTCTCGTAAAACAATTCTCTAGTATGAGGTGGTTTACCGGCCAGGTATCTCCCAAATTCAGTATCTTTATCTACCCCATCAATTAGGGCTGCCACAACGGTCGGCTCATGGGGATCCTTCACTTCGGTGGCGGCTAGGTTGAAACGATCCAGATACCCCCTCAAACTCTCACCTGGTCGTTGTTTGACAAGGAACAGGTCAATCACACTTTTTGATCTTTGAGCGTAGATGCGGAACTGTTCTACGAACTTTTCACTCAATTCCCTGAAACTGGAAATTGATCTTGCTGGTAAGTGAGTAAACCGTAATAACGCTACATCCTCCAGGAATATAGGGAATGCTTTGCACTTTACAGCGTCGGAGGCTGCGGCAGCGGTCATTGACCAAGAATATCTCATTAGATTTTGGATTGGATTAGATCTACCCGCGTAACGGTTCATTTGAGGCATGTTGAAGCGCCTAGGGAATGTTACATCTAGAATGTCATTGGTAAAAGGGGTGTGGATGCGATCAATCCCTCAGTCTTCATTCCTTTGTCCACGGCTATCAGCCAGGATTTGATGGACCATAGCTGCAACATTTGCACTGGTCATCGGAGGCTCGGGGTCAGTAATTCTAGCTTGGTGGAATTCTCTGATCTCTCTTCTAGGATCATCCACGAAGTCCGGAGCTTGGATTGGGCTTCGCTGCCCCCTGTTACTATGAGCATTTGCATGGCGGAGGAGCTGAGGTGGTCTATTCTCTACTGGATTATTCACAACTCGAGCTCTAGGAGTTGCAACATGATTATTCAAGTTGCAATTTGAGGGTCCCTCACCAAGTGTCTCTTCCTCCCGTGATGGCAAGGTTCCAAATCGGAGTTGCTCTATGTTTTCAGCCCGCTCATATGGTCGCCGCGGAAGTCTTGGCGATTCTTCCGATGAAGAAGAACATTCTGGGGTGAGCGGACGGACTGGAGGAGGTGTTCTTTGCCTTACAAGATCATCCAGACGTCTATCCATAGTAGTCAAATTCTATCGCAGCATGGAGTTTTCCTGCCTTTGAGCAGCTATTTCATCAAACAGCCTATCCCACATTTCAACGAAGCGAGAGAGGTCTCCTTCAGTAACTGGAGCAGAGGGGTCATACTGATCATTAACATTTTCCCTTATGCGCAGAGAGCTTGAACCAGGTTGAACAGAGGGACCAGGATGGGAAGAGCGAGCCATAGGCTCCTTTCCAGGTCGAGTTGTAATCCGGTCATCATCTCGGATCGTGGTGGATCGGTGTCGGCGGCTCGCAGCATCCCCCTGGGATCGGATCGTAGTAACATTGGGAGGAAGGTTCGTGGTGTTATCATGGGACCAGGTGACAATCCCTTCAACGGTTCGGTTCGGATCGCTCTCGACGGTTCGGTTCGCCATCTCCGTTCCGCGATCCGAGGGTCTTTCGTTGACCTGTTCATGCACGCTTTCTTCAATCGCTTCATTCGCAGCTTCACTCGCCCGTGAAGCTCGCACTTCCTTAGTCTCCTTTCCAGCCATGATATCAGGTATTGTTGAAATCTTCGAAGGTCTGAACAGTGAGGTTTCGGGATTGTTTTCTTCGGACTTGAATATCCAAACAACGGAGAAACAATCCAATATCCTAGGTTCAATTCTCAGTGAAAGCACCAAAATGTTAGATCAAAATTTGGCTCTAACACCCAAATTGTTCTGATTTGTAGAGAATTATAACTGAAAAATGAGAAAAAAGGAGAGAACACACAAGGTTTATAGTGGTTCGGCGTTAACGAGCCTACGTCCACTTTATATGCTATTGATTATACTTTGAATGCTAGTACAACCAATGATTTCTCTCAAACTCACTCTTACAATTATGATTTCTCTCAGTAATCTCGAAGTAAAACTGATAAGAAATAATGGTGCGACAGTAATGGTGGAATCAATACTCAATACTGCCAAAAGATCCCGAAAAATGACAATCTCTAGGCTGTTTATAGCTGATTCTGTCAGGCGGATCGCGGTCACACGTGGCGCAAATCCCGAGGATATCGTATCGGATCGAAGCTTGATGAAGAATTGGTCAATATGACAGTTGTGGACAGGTGTCGCTGGATCCATGCATCTCGGATCGCTGGAGACCAGTTCGTGGTAACCGTTGCGTCCTCTGGACTCAGACCGAATCGGGTCGTGATGAGTTAGGCGGATCGGTTCGCACAAGCTCGTGGCGATCCGATGGGGGCGTGGCGATCTGAGAGCTGGTGAATGACCGCGATCGAGTTTTCTTTGGATTAAAGGGACAAAGCTTTATACTCTTTTCTCATATGTGAACCTTGGTGGCTTGGCCAAAAAGCTAGCCAACATATGTAAATGTCATATCTTTTATTTTTGGGTATAACAATTCATACCGCTTTAAATGTCATTGTCGTTGGCATGTGCCAAACATGCCAACATGTATTTTTCATGTTTTACACCCAACGTTATTACCCCCGTTTATACGTTCGCAACGTTATAACAAATGTTGGGCTTGACACAATTCAACCCAACTTTATAAGCGTGAGAAAAGGGGAAATCAAGAACATGTGATATTTTACAACATATAAGGGTGTGTGGCGCATGAACTTGCAATTTCGCGATATTAACATAGATGATGGGTCATGTGAACTTGCATTAAAATCAAAGTATAACTAAGTAGGTGACATATGAAATGGCATAGTTTAGGCTAATACAAACTTGTGTTTAAACATGTTTAACTTGGCATAATGTCAAACACATAACTAGCATGATGTATACTCACCAAAAGGTCCAATTACAACATTTAATCACATAGCCTATTTCAGCATGAACTTGCATAGTTTTTGAAACCAAAATGATACTTAACATAGATCCAATTACACTTGCAAATAAACATGAACTTGCATAGTTTATGAAACACAAACAATACTTAACATAGATCCAATTATACTTGCAAATAAACATGGAAGTGATATCATAGGTTTTGGGTCATGTAGGCATAAAAGGTTTCAAGTCTAAATCATGTTTACATAAGCCTTAATTTAGACTTAGTGAATGTATAAGGTCCATGTCATAGGCATAAACAAAATGGGATCAATCTCTAGTTTTTGCCACAAACATACAAGTGCCACTGTTTTCATATAAAATTGTTCAATAGGCTTGCATCAATCAATTTATGCCACAAACATCAATACACAAGTCATGATAGAACCACCACGATACATAGAATTTATACAATACAATGACACAATTCTATTTTCATTTACATCGAATCACATCACAATTTTTATTCATATTCTGAAAGGTCACTATACTTACAACGAATGCAGAATCTTGAATTCTGGATTCTGAATTCTGAAATTGAGATGCGCTCCTTTGGGTAGACTAACGTTGTGTTGATAAATTTGGTTTAAACTTTAATCCTCTTCTTAGTTTGATTCATCTCTAGGATTTTCTCTTGATGGCTATGTTCAATTCCTCCCTAGCAGAATGACGACTCCTTTCTCATTTTTTTTTGTGAATTTTCAGTTGAAACTTAGGGTGTATTTATAGATTTTTAAGTTGTTTTGAGCCGTCAGAAGAAGACAGGAGGAATCTAGACCATTCAGAGTTCAAAGAGCCAATCAAGAGGTGACACGTCAGCCCTAGTGACACGCAGAGCCTCAGAATTTCGAGCCAGAGCCAGACCTGGCCGGCCAGGTCGACCAGGCAGGTCGACACCCAGGACGACACTATGGTCGACCTGGGGGGGACCAGGTCGACACTATGGTCGACCTGGGGTGACCAGGTCGACACCATGGTCGACCCTATGGTGGACCTGGTCTCTGGGCGAGAATTTTCCCGCCCAGCCCAGTTTGAACCTGAAATTCGAATTTTGAAATTTAAACTGAGTTGTTTGAATTTAAATTTGATTCTGAAACTTCCGAAGGCCATAACTCCTTCATACGGTGTCCGATTCGCGCAAACTTGGACTCTATCTGAAGCAGAATTCTGAGACGAACGCAATGGCGCAACCCATTTCCCTTAATTCTTTCATTTAGAATTAATTATACTTTAATTTGTGAAGCTTAGCGTTATAGAATTCACGGGGTGTTACAATTCTGCTCTCATCTTGCTTGGAGCTACTTAGATGTACTGCTTGATTTCATATCTCTTTATTATGGCTATGTTTTGGGGATTATGCTTCTTTTATTATTGTACTCTGATGTTTTAAGTACAAATAAAAGTTTTAATGATGTACTGGGTTTTATGCATTTCAGACATATAATGTAAACAAGTTTTGAACTACGATGTTTTCTGCTTAATAAAATTTTAAATTCCGCTGCTATTTTATATCTGTCTTGTAATGCTTATGTTTCTGTTTACCTATAACGCTTCACGAAACTGAATGCATTCTCTTGATAAGTGACATTAACAAACGTGGGGTGTCACACTTGGTATTAGAGCTAGGTTACCAGATCAAATAAAAGATTTTGAGAATTGTTTTCCAAAAGGTTTTTTGAATAAAGCATTTATAAAAGAAAAGTCTGTTTTGAAAACATATTCCCCAAAGCCATATGTAAAATCTTTCGATTCTCCGCTTTTACCCCTTTTCCTTTTCTTTTCAGCATGTTTGGAAAACATAATATTCCTGAGGGCGTTATGACACCAGGCTGGTTCCGGAAGTATCTAGAGGCCACAGTGCTCGCCGGTGGCCAAGAAGACGTTCCTCCCCCAGCTGCACCCGTTGTTCCTCATCCTCCTCCTCCGTAAGCAGATAATTTCTCTAAGAACTGCAAAGATTTCTATGTTATGGGTAGAAAGCCATTCCGAGGAACCGAAAATTTCGTAGAGGCAAGGAATTTCTCAAAGAGACAGAGGACTTGTTTAGAATTTTCAAAGTGGACGACCATAGGAAGATTCAGTTAACCGCTTGGTTGCTGAAAGACGAGGCTTCATTCTGGTGGGAAGTGACACAAGCAGGGCATCCAGTGGAGACTTTGGATGATTTTCTCCAGAGGTTAGAAATGAAGTTTCTTTCTCAAGCTGAGAAAAGCAAGCAAATGGAAAGGTTTCTGGTACTCAAGAAAGGGGGCATGACTGTCAAAGACTATGTTAACAAATTCATACAACAGGCAAGGTTTGGTTTGGAGCTAGTGGATACTCCGTATAAGAAAGCTTTGTGGTTTGCTAGATGACTGAATGAACCCATCCATGGGTTAGCTATGTCCCATATTCCGATGGGAGAAACTTTTGAAAGGCTCGTTGATATGGCATTGAGGCATGAGGAAGATAAAGATGAAAAGAAAGAAGTTAAGGTGGAGGAAACACAAAACAAGAAAGTATGGACCAAGAAGGGACAACAACAACAAAAGAAGGGCGGAAAGAACAACAAGGATAAGGATAAGAGGATGTGACATAATTGCGGACATGAGTGTCATTTGATCACGGACTGCAAGAGAAGGAAGAATGCTTGCTTCAGTTGTGGAGAGGTCGGAACTTTTCTAAGGAGTGCCCGAAGAAGCAAGGACAAGGTCAAAGGGCAGGAGCTTCTGGCGGGCAGGTTCATGCTTTCGCGACTAGTGCTTAAGATCGAGGTAGGAAACTTTCCGTTGAAGGTTTGATTTCTCTTTCCAATCATCCAGTTTAGAACTCTTTTTTATTCTGGCGCTTCACATTCATTTGTATCTGATTTTCTGGTTGAGTCTCTGCACCTTAATACTAGTATGGTAGTGGATCCCATTGTTGTCTCAAAACCCATTAGTGGTATGGCTAATTTTTCCATGATTTGTCGGAGTTTGAGAATATCTGTGTTAAGCATTAAGTTTGAGTGCAACGCATATGTACTTGATTTCATGCGATATGATTTGATTATATGGATGGATTGGCTAGCCATGTACGGTGCCATTCTGGATTGTGAGAGGAGGGTCGTTAGACTTTTGACTTGCCATGGGAGGACCCTCGAGATTTCTTGTGACCTAAAGGGGTCTGTCATGCTTAGTTTCCTAGAGTCACTTGATGCATGTATCGATGATGTGTAGTCTGTACCCGTAGTCTGTGAGTATTCTGACGTTTTAATGAGGTTCAGGATTTACCTTTGAGGCGCGAGAACGATTTTCGTATATACTTGGTGGACAATGCAAAGCCAGTTGCATAGCTGTGTGCCATATGGCTCTAAGGGAAAGGAGAGAGCTTAGTAAACAAGTAGGGGAGCTACTTGAGAAAGGGTTTATTAGGCGGAGCATATCAGAATGGAGGTGCTCTGGTGGTATTCGCAACTAAAGCGGATGGTTCGCTTCGCTTATATGTGGACTATAGGGAGTTGAATAAACTCATTAAGAAGAACAGGCACACAATCCCGATGATAGATGATGTGTTTAATCAGCTTGTTGGTGCATCAGTTTTCTCTCAGTTAGACTTGGCCATGGGGTTTCATCAATTGAGGGTGGCCGAGGATGGTATAGACAAGACTGTTTTTAGGACTCCAGATGGTTTCATTGAATGGCTCGTGATGCCTTTTGCGTTGAGGAATGCACCTGCCTATTTTTTTGATCTGATGAGTAGAGTGTTTCGAGAGTTTCTAAATAAATTTGTTGTGGTCTTTGTTGATGACATCTTAATTTTCTCAAAAATCGAGGAAGAGCATGCCTTACATATAAGGGAGGCTTTGAAAACTATGCATGCGCATCAGTTTAAGGTGAAATTCTCCAAATGCCATTTTTGGAGAAAAGAGGTGAGATGTCTAGGGAATGTGGTCTCTAAAGACGGGATAGCAGTAGATCCCGCGAAGATAGTTGTCGTTCAAGATTGGCAAATCCCAAAGAATGCAATGGAGGTGAGAAGCTTTCTTGGATTGGCAGGCTACTATAGTAAGTTCATTAAGGACTTTGCAAAGATATCAGCCCCACCCACCAGGCTGACGAAGAAGAACCAGACATTTTCGTGGGATATAGATTATGATGTTGCTTTCCAATGATTGAAGAGGGATCTGATAACAGCCCCAGTCTTTACCTTTCCCGATGGGAACAAAGTGTTTACGGTATACACTAAGGCATGTGGTACAGGGCTTGGTATGGTTCTGATGCAAAAAGGAAGGGTAGTATGTTAAAGGGATAGATAGCCAAGAGTTCATGAGAAGAACTACCCTACCCATGATTTAGAGCTAGCTGCCATAGTATTCGCGCTTAAGACTTAGTGCCATTATTTTCTTAGAGAGAAGTTCGAGTTGTACACCGAAGATAAATCCCTCAAGTACTTGTTCTCGCAGAAGGATCTTAATTTAAGGCAACAAAGGTGGATGGAGTTCCTGGCATCTTATGACTTCAAGATTGCTTAGACCCCTGGCAAGGTTAATGTGGTGGCAGACGCACTGACTAGGCGGAGGATGGCCTTAAGTCCTCTGTTTTTGGAGAGGAAAAGCTTGGAGTTTATGTCGACTTTTGACTTTAGACCCTCCACCGAGTTGTTGCTTGGCTTATTAGCATCACTGGAGGTGCGACCTACTCTTATGGATCAGATAGAAGCTTCGCGGCAAGAGGATCCACAAATTTCAGACATCTATGATAGGATCACTAAAAGGGAGACTTCTAGTCATCTCAATAGATATTCCATAGACGATAGAGTGTGGTTGCGACGAGATGGAAGGCTTTGTATTCCCCAAATTGGGAGTTTGTTGAAGACAATCCTAAAGGAAGCCCATCATTCTAAGATGACTATTCATCCAAGCGGTGATAAGATGTATAGAGACATGAAGAGGGTTTTCTTTTGGGCTAGGATAAAGAAAGATGTGGCAGAGTTTGTTTCTCAATGTTTGATTTGCCAGCAAGTCAAGGCTGAGCAAAATAAGCCCGGTGGTTTTCTTCATCCTTTGGAGGTTCCACAGTGGAAGTGGGAGAGCGTCTCTAAGGACTTCATTGATGGTTTCACTAGATCGAGGAAGGGCAACACCAGTATTTGGGTTGTAGTAGCAGACTTACTAAGAGCGCTCATTTCATCCCAATTAAGAGTAAGAGGATGACGACATGGTTGGCAGTAGTTTGCGTTTGTAAGATAGTCCATCTTCATGGAATACCTTCTAGTATCATAAGTGATCCTGACCCCATTTTTTACCAGTGAATTCTGGAGGAGCTTGCAAGAAGCATTAGGTATACAATTGTGTTTGAGCACCGCTTATCACCCTCAGACTGATGGACAGACAGAAAGGGGTGAACAAAGTTCTTGAGGATCTTTTAAGACTGTGTATCCTAGACTTCGGAGGGACTTGGGAAGAGCATCTTCCTTTAGTAGAGTTCGTCTACAGCAACAGTTATCAAGCTAGTATTGGCATGGCACCCTTCGAAGCACTGTACGGATGACCCTGTAGATCACCGACTTGTTGGTGGGAGTCTACAGAAAGACTTCTACTTAGACCAGATATGGTTAGAGAAACTTCTTAAAAGATTGATCTCATTAATGGAGAATGAAGACAGCTCAGGATAGGTAGAAGTCATACGCAGAAAAGAGAAGGACTGACATTGAGTTTGAGGTGGGAGACATGGTTTTCATCAAGGTTATCACATTTGAGGAATGTGGTTCGCTTTGGATCTGTAGGGAAATTGGCACCAAGATTTGTTGGGTCATTTCCCATAATAGAAAGGATTGGTCAAATGGTCTATAGATTAGGGCTACCAAAGAGACTATCCGGCGTTCATGATATTTTCCACGTTTCTTATTTACGGAGGTGCTTGCATGATACCATAGAGGTAGTCGAGCCGAGCATACTTTAGGAAGTAGAGGTGGAATGGGAAGCGATAGTTCGGCGAGTTCCAACCCATATTCTTAGATCAGAAATTAAGAGGCTATGCAACAGAGATGTAACGACCTGCATTCTACGCATCGGAGGATCGTAGGATATTTGTTTCATTTTAATATGAGATTGTATAGTCGTGTAACTTTGGGGGATGATTATTGAGGTCATTTCCCATGTTCACAATTTATGCTGATTTTTAAATGACTGTTTTACCCCTGGCGAATCTTATTTTGCCCATAACTTTTGATTGGTAAGTAGTTTTGACCTAAAACCACTTCCATTGGATTTAGATGATGGTTTAACTTCCCGTAAAGTGATTACATTAGCCAAACGGACTTACCGTTAAGGAGATATGGCTGAAACAATGTCTGGAAGGTGAAAAACAGCTTAATCGGGCCTAATTAGGGTGATTAGCAGCTAGGTCCATAATCCATCTCGGGATTAGGGTTATGGGAGGGCTGATAGGTTTAATTTCAGTTTTCCAGCCGCTATTTACATCCTTGAACCCTAGCAATGGCCTCCACCTTCTAAATTCATCCCAAATCGCTTTCTAATCGCGTATTGGCTTAATCTAGACCAAATCAAGGAAGATTAGTGTCAAATCAGAGTTGGAGCTACTGTGTTGCATTGGAAACCGTGCCTAAACAGTAGAGTTTCAGATCTAGTATTTTATTTGTGGCTAAGGTGAGTGATTTGCATGTTTTTACACTAATTATGCCTAATTAGAGGTGATTAGTGTTAATTAACTAAATTATGCATGTTAAAATTCTAGAAAAATATTTAGAAATTTCGAAATATTATTTTAGGGCTCTGATAAAAATTTGGGTTAACATGGACATGTTTTGCTAATCGTATGATTAAATCATGATTAAGGAGATTAAGGGGAAAACATGGGTTTTAGTGTGTTTGATCCATATTAACATGTTATAATCGTTGTTTTGGTATTTATAGTCGATTTTATATGTTGTTAATACTGTTTGGAATGTTTTGTGATTGCCTAGAACTGTTAGATTGGTCGAAAACGCCATCGTATGGCGTAAACAGTTACTGGAAAGAGTTGCAGGAAGTTGTGCAGGGACCCATTTGTGAGCCCTCCCCCGGCCCCCATTCGTAAGGCACATGTCACGAGCCAAGGCAGGAGGTGAGCCACGAACCCGATAGACCCACACACATCCCATGAACCATCTTCATGAGCCAGCATGAGCCGAACCACTTTCCGAGCCAACACGCCACGAGAAGAGGACCAGGTGCACCCATGAACCGCTCCAGCACCACCATCACGAACCGACCTCACGAGAAGGAAGACCCATGAACCGGGTCCACATAGGGACCACGAGCTAGCCGAAGATCACGAACCGAAAAGAGGAGCATGGGTCGATGGCCACGAACCGCAAGGAAGACCACAAACCAGAAACCTGAGATGCAAATGTAGTACAAATAGGAAGATAGAACTCAAGATCCAGACGGGAACCAACTAGTTAACTTCATGAGTTACCACGAGCTAGCCGAAGATCACGAACCGGAATGAGGAGCATAGGTCGATGGCCACGAACCGCAAGGAAGATCACAGACCGGAAACCCGAGATGCAAATGTTGTCCAAATAAAAAGATAGAACTCAAGATCCAGACGAGAACCAACTAGTTAACTTCATGAGTTGGACTTTGCTGTAGGACGTGTGCAAAGGGGTTACCGATGCCAATAGCTTTGACTCACCACTGAAAAATGGATATTAGCTATAGATCAGTGCAGTCGAGTTGTCACGACTCCATGGGGTAAAGTGATCATAGCATGGCTATGAGCCAGTGTAGTGGAGTTGTCATGACTCCATGAGGTAGAGTGGACATAACAAAGGATTAGAGGCTATGGATCAATGCAATGGGATCATTATGATTCCCGAGGGCAAGTGATCATAGCAAACGATTTGGTGAACAAAGCGGTAGATATCGTATACTTTACGCACTGAGTGAGAGATGTGAGGATTGCTATCACCATGACATGCACACCCACTCCCCATTATTTTCATACCATGTGCTAGTATCACCTTAGAGTATTGTACACCCTGTTGTGCTAACTCTTTGTTTGCAGGACCAAGTTCAGGTAGGGTTATGTATACTTGTTATTGTTCTGTTTTTGTTGCCTATCGCTCATACTAGACTTTTGTTTGACCCAGAGTTTTATGTCTTTTCTTATTACTTTGTGTGCTCCTATACGAGAAGAATAGAGACAGGTTAGCTGGTTGTGCACGAGAAGCTGTCCGGAGACGAGCAGGAGACTTACACGTATCTTTCCCATATATTCTCCATGTGTTGTTATTGGTCACTACTTTGAGCATTAGTAGTGTACCTTCCTATTTTTCTTTAGAGACAGTTTTAAAGTTGTAATAATGATGGTTTATATCATAAGCAGTATTTCGAATGTTTTTTTCCGCTGCTATGATGGTTTAGTTTTCAGCTTATGCACTGTTTTGCCTGTTTTATATCAAGTTATATTATTATTATATTTTACCCCATGCGCTGTGAGATATACTACAGGTTCTTTGTGGATTCGTCTTTTCCAACCCCTTTTCTTTTGACGACCATTCCGTGCTGGTTGGACATTGGCACAACGCATTTCATTGGAAATGTCGGCTGGTGCGTGGCGGGCCGTCACATTTGTTATCAGAATGCTAGCTTGCGTAGTTAACCTAGGGTAAGACATCAGGGAGAGATAGTACACATATATGAGAGTGTGTATTTGTGATATTTTGGTTTTTAAAAGCTATATATATACTATTATTATATCTAAGGATGAAGTCGCACTGCACTGGCACAACTATGGAGATGGTTAATCGTTTTCTCTTTACAGATTGGACGATGAGCCGATATACGAGGGGCATGGGTTTAGGGGCCAATAATAGGAATTCTCCTGACATGAGGAAGATGTTTACTACCTTCATGAGGGTTATGCTCAGGGATGTTGAAGGAACAGTTCCTAATGCTGCTAACGGTGGTGGTGCAGCGGCGCAAACACCTAAAGCAGATTTCGCCAAGCTCTGCAAGGATTATACTAGTTTTGGTGGAAAGCCGTTCCATGGAACGGAATCGGCTATGGATGTTCAAGATTGGCTCGATAGTTGTGAGCGCATCTTCGAGGACTTAGGGATCGATGATGCAATGAAGAGAAAGCTAGCATCGCGTCAACTGCAAGGACGGGCTATAAATTGGTGGAATGCTATTAAAGCACCTACTCCTGAGAATCAAGTTACTTGGAATTAGTTTAAGACCCGCTTTAGTGATATGTTTATCCCAACTGCTCAGAAATCATATTTTTTTAGGAAATTTCTAGAGCTTAAGCAGAATGGTTGGGCAATCTCAGAGTATATTGCTGAGTTCGATACTTTATCAAAGTATGGATTATCCCTTATTGACACTACTGAGAAGAAGAACGAGTAGTTCACAACTAGCTTAGATGGGTACTTTAGGGGAAGGCTTATAAACCACATCATTGAGACGTTTGAATCCAATGTGGGGAAGGCATTGAGATCAGAGAGTCTTTACCTTAAGCCGAAGACCGAGGTTGCTATTACATCTACAGGGGAGCCAAACCCGCAAGCAAGCGGCGGAGGCAAGAATAATTCTCAAAATAAGATGAAGCAGAACCAGACCAAGGATGGTCAGAAAAAGAAAGACAGGAAAGTCCTAGAGTGTTATAGCCGTGGCAAGAAGGGCCACTATGCTAAAGAAGTCAAGCAAAGCCATCGGAGAGGAAGTGCTTTAATTGCGGCCAAGTGGGACATCACGAGGATAAATGTCCGCAACCTCCTAAAGAGAAGCAGATTGTGAAAACATATGCTATTAATGTTGTCCCTTCTTCGTCGAATGCCCCAACTACGACGTAGAAGGGAAAGAATGTCATTATTCAAGGTATGCTTTCCATTTATAACGTTCTTGTTCAAGTATTGTCTGATACCAGGGCTTCCCTACCTTCATATTTAGTGACCTGGTAAATAGGTTGGGATTGGAACCCGAGATTGTCGATAGCCCTTTAGTTGTGACGAACCCGATCGGTGGTTTGACTAGCCTTAGTATGATTTGTCGTAATTTGGTCGTATCGAGTCATGCATGTATGTTTGCTTGTGAGTGCTTTGTTTTGGGCTTTACTAGGTTTGGCATTATTTTGGGAGTCGATTGGCTCCAAAGGTACGGAGTGGTGATAGACTGTGAGGGATTTTCGGTGACTATTAGGGCGGATGATGGGCGGAGGGTAGTGTTTGGTGGCTACCAAGTGATGAGGAGATGGCTTGTTTTCTAAATCCCTCGACGTTCCGCAGGACGAGTTATCAGGTGTTCCCATTGCTGGCCAGTATCCGGATATCTTCGAGGAAGTGATCTGACTTCCACCACAACGAGAGATTGAGTTCCCTATTGATTTAGTGAAAGATGCCAGACTTATAGTGATGACACTTCACCATATGGCACCAAGGGAGAAGCGAGAGCTCGGGGTGCTAGTAAGCGATCTTTTGAAGAAGGGATTTATCAGAAGATGTGTTTCCAAGTGGGGAGCACCAGTTGTATTTGCCACAAAGGCAGATAGTTCCCTTCGTTTATGTGTGGACTATCGCGAGTTGAATAAAATGACTTGGAAGAATAAGTATCCTCTTCCACGGATAGATGATTTGTTGAAGTAGCAAGAGTGTTCTCCCAGTTAGACCTCGCGACAAGATTTCATCAGCTCCGAGTGGCAGCTGAGAGTATTCCTAAAACAGCATTTCGGACGTCGTCTGGATTCTATGAGTGGTTGGTCATGCCATTCGGCTTGACCAATGCACCAGCCTATTTTGTGGATCTTATGAATAGGGTATTTAGGGATCAATTGAATAAGTTTGTTCTTGTGTTCGTGGACGATATTCTTGTTTTCTCGAGGACAGAGGAAGAACGTAAGGAACACTTGAGGATTGTGATGGAGGTGTTGAGAAAACAGCAATTGAAAGCAAAATTTTCTAAGTGTCACTTCTAGAGGAGGGAAGTGAGATTCTTCGGCCATGTTGTTTCAGAGAATGGGATTGCCATGGACCCTACGAAGGTGGCTACGGTACAAGATAGGTCCACGCCCAAGAATGCAACAGACATAGGAAGTTTCTTGGGGTTAGCTGGATATTATCATAAGTTCATCCAGGACTTCTCCAAGATAGAAAAACCGTTAGCTCAGTTGACCAAGAAGAATCAAGCTTTCGTCTGGGATGGAAAGTGTGAAAATACATTTAAGAGACTAAAGGAAAAGTTGACGTGTGCACCAGTGTTAGTTATCCCCAAAGTGAACGAAGAGACGATGGTATACACAGATGGTACTGGACTAGATGCGGTACTGATGCAAGGAGGTAGAGTTGTAGCTTATGCTAGTCGGCAATTGAAACCGCATGAGAGAAGATATCCGACCCACGATCTGGAATTGGCAGCAATCGCTCTCGCATTGAATATGTGGAGACATTATCTCTTGGGAGAAAGATTCGAGTTGTTTACTGATCATATGTTGTTAAAGTATCTTTTCTCCCAGAAAGATTTAAGTCTCCGTCAGGAAGAGATATTAGAGTTCTTGGCATCATATGATTTTGATATCGCATATACACCTGGGAAGGGTAATGTGCTAGATGATGCATTGAGTAGGAGAAATGCCAGTTTTGGGGCTATGTTTCTTAACTGGAAGCAACTAGAGTATATCGCAGGGTACAATTTCAGACCAAAGTGCGAATTAGATCCAGAGGTGTTAGCAAGTTTTGATGATCATACCCACTTTGATTGAGCGGATTGGTTCCAGTCAGAGAGACGATCCTAACCTATTGGGAATCATCTCCAAGTTAGAGATGGGTATCGACAGTGAGTAGATGAACAAGTATGGGCTTAATCGAGAAGGATGGCTGAGAAAGAATGGGAGACTAGTTGTACCCAATGTCAATGGATTGAGAGATGAATTGCTTGGAGAATGTCATCACTCAAAACTAACTATACACCCCGGTGGTAATAAAATGTATCGAGATATGAAGCAGACCTACTACTGGGAAGGAATGAAGAGAGACATTGGGAAGTTTATATCCAAATGCATGAACTACCAGCTAGTTAAAGCTAAGCAAAAGAAGCCTAGTGGTTTGTTGCAACCATTAGAAATTCCCGAATGGAAATGGGAACAAGTCTCAATGGATTTCATTGATGGTTTACCCAGGACTAGACCGGACCATGATAGCATTAGGGTTATTATGGATCGATTGACCAAAAGCGCAAGGTTTATACCGGTCAAGTCAACCAGAACAGTAGTTAAGCTAGCAGAATTGTATATGAAGTGGGTAGTGAGATTTCATGGAGTACCCAAAAGCATTGTGAGTGACCGAAATCCGTTGTTTACTAGTGGGTTTTGGAAGAGCTTACAAGAGGCTTTTGGGTCAGAATTACATCTCAGTATCGCGTACCATCCTCATGTCGACGATCGGACAGATAGGGTGAATCGTATATTGGAGGATCTCTTGTGAGCTTGTATATTGGATTTTGGAGGGTCATGGGATGACCATTTGCATTTATTGGAGTTTGCATATAATAGTAGTTATTAATCCAGTATTGGTATGGCTCCATTTGAAGCTTTGTACAGAAGACCATGCAACTCACCATCGTGTTGGTTGGACACCAGTGAGAAATTTGTGCTTGGGCCAGATGTAATAAGGGAAACTTCAGATAAGATCAAGGTTATCCAACAGCGAATGCAGGCTGCCTAAGATAGGCAGAAAAGTTATGTTGATAAAAGGTGAAGAGATTTAAAATTCTCCGTTTGCGATCTAGTATTTGTCAAGATTTCTCCATTAAAGAGCGTGATTTGATTTGGTATGAGAGGAAAGTTGGCACCAAGATTTGTTGGCCCATTCCTTGTCCTCGAACAAGTTAGGAATTTAGCATATAAAGTTGGATTACCTGACAAGATTGTAGGGGCTCACAACGTATTTCATGTTTCCCAGTTAAGGAAGTTCATACACGACCCTGACATGGCTATTTCACCGGACCAGGTTGATGACATCGAGGTAGAACTCGAGCCGGTTGGGAACCGCAGGCCGATTCGTATTATCGAGTATGATACGAAGCACTTTGAAGGAAGAGGGTGAAACTGGTCAAAGTCCAATGTGGTGATAACGAGGATGACTATACTTGGAAAATAGAGGAGAGCATAAGGAAGTCGCATCAAGAACTCTTTGCCTGGTAAGATTTTAATAGCGATAGTTGTTCCCTTGTTAGTAAACCGCATGCTAGATAAGCTGGTAATATTATTGTGTATGTTTGATTGTTTGCAAATGGTTGATAGGCATGCGGGACCCGTTGTTGTTTTCTTAGTTAAGGAATTTCGGGAGCTAAATTCCTTAAGGGGGAGAATGTAATGACCCGCATTCTACGCATCAGAGGATCATAGGATATTTATTTCATTTTTGTATGAGGTCGTATAGTCATGTAATTTTGGGAACGACTATTGAGGTCATTTCCCATGTTCACGATTTCTGCTGATTTTTAAATGACCATTTTACCCTTGGCGAATCTTGTTTTGCCCATAACTTTTGATTGGTAAGGAGTTTTGACCAAAAATCACTTCCATTGGATTTGGATGATGGTTTTCCATTCTGTAGAGTGGTTACATTAGCCAAACGAACTTAACGTTTGGGAGATATGGCTGAAACAAGGTCTGGAAGGTGAAAATCAGCTTAACCGGGCCTAATTAGGGTGATTAGCAGCTAGGCCCATAACCCATCTCAGGATTAGGGTTATGGGAGGGCTGATAGGGTTAGGGAAAACATCTCATTTCAGCTTTCCAACTGCCATTTACATCCTTGAAACCCTAGTAATGGCCTCCACGTTCTAAATTCATCCCAAATCGCTTTCTAACTGTATATTAGCTTAATCTAAACCAAATCAAGGAAGATTAGTGTCAAATCAGAGTTGGAGCTACTGTGTTGCATTGGAAACCGCGCCTAAACAGTAGAGTTTCAGATATAGTGTTTTATTTATGGCTAAGGTGAGCGATTTGCACATTTTTACACTAATTATGGCTAATTAGGGGTGTTAGTGTTAATTAACGAAATTATGCATGCTGAAATTCGGAAAAAATATTTAGAAATTCCGAAATATTATTTTAGGGTTTTGATAAAAATTTGGGTTAATTTGGGAATGTTTTACTAATCGTATGATTAGATCATAATTAAGGAGATTAAGTGGAAAACATGGGTTTTGGGTGTGTTTGTTCCATATTAACTTGTTATAATCATTGTTTTGGTGTTTAAAGTCAATTCTATATGTTGCTATTACTGTTTGGAATGCTTTGTGAGTGCCTAGAACTATTAGATTGGTCGAAAACGCCGTCGTATGGCGTAAATAGTTGCTGGAAAGTGTGGCAGGAAGTTGCGCAGGGACCCGTTCGTGAGCCCTCCCCCCCCCATTCTTGAGGCATGTGTCACGAACCAAGGTAGGAGGTGAGCCACGAACTGGATAGACCTACACACATCCCACGAACCATCTTCACGAGCCGAAACTTTCTGAGCCAAGACGCCACGAACAGAGGACTAGGTGCACCCACGAACCGCTCCAACACCACCATCACGAACCGGCCTCATGAGCAGGAAGACCCACGAACTGGGTACACATGGGGACCATGAGCCGAACGAAGATCACGAACTGGAATGAGGAGAATGGGTCGATGGCCATGAAATACAGGAAGAACACAAACTAGAAACCCAAGATGCAATGGTAGTCCAAATAGGAATTTAGAACTCAGGATCCAGACGGGAACCAACGAGTTAACTTCATGAGATGGACTTTACTGCGGGACGTGTGCAAAGGGGTTATCAATGCCTATAGCTTTGACTCACCACTGAGAGTCGGATATTGGCTATTGATCAGTGCAGTGGAGTTGTCATGACTCCATGGGGCAAAGTGATCATAGCATGACTATGAGCCAGTGCAGTGGAGTTGTCATGAATCCATAGGGTAGAGTGGACATAGTAGAGGATTAGAGGCTATGGATCAGGGCAATGGGATCATTATGATTCCCAAGGGCAAGTGATCATAGAAAAGGATTTGGTGAACAAAGTGGTAAATATCGTATACTTTACGCACTGAGTGAGAGATGTGAGGATGATTGCTATGTTTGATGTTTGCTATCACCATGACATGCACACCCCCTCCCCATTATTTTCATACCATGTGCTAGTATCACTTAGAGTATTGTACACCCTGTTGTGCTAACTCTTTGGTTGCAGGTCCAGGTTCAGGTATGGTTATGTATACCTATTATTGTCCTGTTTTTGTTGCCTATCGCTCATACCAGACTTTTGTCTGACCCAGAGTTTTATGTCTCTTCTTATTACTCTAAGTGCTCCTATACGAGCAGACTAGAGACAGGTTACCCGGTTATGCATGAGTAGTTGTCCGGAAACGAGCAGGAAGTTACACGTATCTTTCCCATATATTCTCCCTATGGTCTTGCTGGTCACTACTTTGGGCATTAGTAGTGTACCTTCCTATTTTGCTTTAGG
The DNA here is from genome assembly GCA_030737875.1 of Allium sativum. NCBI lineage: Eukaryota > Viridiplantae > Streptophyta > Magnoliopsida > Asparagales > Amaryllidaceae > Allium > Allium sativum. Next base: position 788,605,993 of record CM060919.1, on the reverse strand, counting down.
GACAGTTTTAAAATTTGTAATAATGATGGTTTAGATCATAAGTTGTATTTCGAATTATTATTTTTCTTCTACTGTGATGGTTTAATTTTCAACTTATGCACTGCCTCACCTGTTTTATATCAAGTTATATTATTATTATATTTTACCCCATGTGTTGTGGGATATAATACAGGTTCTTTGTGGATTAATCGTTTCAAAACCCTTTTCTTTTGATGACCGTTCAATGCTGGTTGGACATCTGCACGACGCATTTCATTGGAAATGTCGGCTGGTGCGGGGCGGGTCGTCACGCGAGAAGTGAAGTTGATGAAAGTTAGTGGGGAGATATCCCAGAGGATGCAACTTGGGGGACTGAAGACAAGATTCGCGCTTCGTACCCTTTCCTTTTCAAGGGTATGTTCTTAACTTCCTTTCCAAAGCTTTTGTTTATGCCTGTTTCTATTATTTAAGTATATCCTATCGGATTCGACCTTTAGGTAGGAATCCCATGGATGTAAACATGTGTTTGATACATGTTATGTTTGATAGATGCAAGTGGATGCAAGTGTTTGTTAACAGTTGCTCATGGATGCATATACACACACATTAGGCACTAGATCAGCTCAATCACTCTCATACTACATATGGATGTGTGTGCATTATTTTTTTCTCTTTTAATGGATGAAAGTGGGTGTATCATCATATGGATATTGCATTTGTATGGATGATTGTGCACACATATAGAACTTACATGTTATAATAGGATTCTTTGCATACATGTTGGATTCATGGCACTAACGTACATTGCATTAAGGAGGTTAACTGAATCAGTAACCCGATTGATTTTTTTCATATGTTCATAAGCATTAGAAATTTTTAAGGACGTTGGGTGCCTATGATGGGTGGATGAGTAGATGGATGATGGATGTTAGGATATATATTCTTCTTAACTTAGAGATTTCGGGGACGAAATCCTTTGAGAAGGGAAGAATGTAACACCCCATAATGTTGATAACACTAAAGATGATAAATTAAAGAATACATAATTAAATATTCAGAATTAAGTGAAATGAACTATGCAATTGCGTTCGTCTTGGAATTCTTCTTGAGATAGACTCCGAGTTTGTGTAAAACGGACATCGTATAAAGAAGATATTAAGGTTTGAAGTTTATATATATATATATAAGCTAATATATATACAAATAATAATTTCAGAAACTAAAAATCAGTCTGAAAATCAAAGGAGGGACAATGCGAGAACCAGGCCCGTTGGGGGTCGACCCCTTCCCTAGGGGTGTCGACCCATGGGTCGACACCATAAGGGGGGTATCGACACCCATGTCGACACCCCCAGATCCAAGCCTGGTACAATTCTGTGTATATGGACTTGTTTTCTAACCAATTCATAGACCCTATGCTATAAATAGGACCCCATTCTCATTGTTTTATTCACACAAAAACAATGGAGAACCTGATGTTGCCTCTGCCTAGATTAAATCAAGTCTTTTCTTTTTCAACTATCAACTAGAGTTATTCAAGTTTAGAGATATGTGATTCAACATCTGCAATCCCTATTATATTTCTTAGATCCAATCATAGTGAGTCTATGTTAATTTTAGATCTAAATACTTAAAAGTTAATCTTGACATGACTATAACTTGGATTTAGGCCTGTGACTATTTGAATCATATCAGATCTGCTATAACCTGTGTATTTAAGTTATTCTGACATGACTATGAACTAGATCTATGCCTATACCTATTTATCATGTCAGATCTTCCATTGTTAGTTGATCTAATTCATTGCTTAGATCTCACCATGACTGTTTATGATGTCCCTATTATGTTAGAATCAGTTCTACTATCGCATGTTCATCATATCTGTTCCTATATGCCTATCTTGTCATTATGCCCAATTTTGTCACTATATGTTTATTAGTTGCTATGCCTATTTCCACCGTAATATATCAACCTTGTTATTATATTTATTTCTGTCCTCTTCCCTTCTTCTTTTCCCTTTTTATTTTATAGCCAGGCTACCTTCGAGCCTACGCATGTCGCTGAAATATACAAACGCGTAAAATTGGAAACGAGGGGAAAACGTTAAAATTAGGGAATAACTTGTATTAGGAAATTTGGGCATAAATAGAATGTAATACATGAATGTGGATTTGGGGCATAAACCGCAATTGTGATTGAAAACCTTAATTTGGGGCATATGGTTCATTATGAACATGACTTAGGAAAAGGGCATGAAAACCTATAATGACATAGGAATAATAGGTTAATAATGGTAATACCTAGATTTACAATAGTTAGAAACTGTAATCGCGCTTAGGCACGAGGTTAGATTACACTTGTGGTAGAAGTCTCCCCGGATCAACCAGCATATCCAGCGACCACAAGCGGTGAATCTAATGTAAGGGGTCTAAGTGCATAAATACATTATGTGCTAAGACACGAGGTTAAGTCCAACTTATGGAAAAATTATGCCCGGATCTGACCGGCATATCCTGTAACACCCTGTATTTTCTGTGAATATTAAAAGTAACGAGTTAAAGAATACTTAATTTTTATAAGAGGAATTAATGGAAATTGGTTACTCCATTGCGTTCATCTCGGAATTTTTCTTGAGATAGAGTCCGAGTTTGCGTGAATCGGACTCCGTATGAAGAAGTTATGGAGGTTACAAGTTTTCAGGTTTAAATTAAAATAATAATTAAAAGTCAGAAAAACGGTTTGAAATTCGAAATTCGATCAAAATAGCTGAGCGGGAAATTTCCCGCTTAGGGGTGTCGACCCCCTCCAAGGGGGAGTCGACATAGGTCTCGACCCCCCTATAGGGGTGTCGACCCCTTTGAGATCCAATCCCTGTGACGAATTTTTATAGCCCTGAGCCGATGTGGCCTTCTCTGATTGGCCTGATGACAAATTCTGAGGTATTAGGGCTTATGTGTCACGCATTGGTTCGCTGGATGACACATCTCTTTGGTTTGGATGGCTCTGATTTCTCCTAGACTAATCTATCGGCTAGAATAATTAACCCTAGACATCTATATATACGTGGCTAATCCTAAACCCCAACCTCATAATCCTAAAACTATGGTGCCATCATGTTGTTCATCTATAAGCTAGCTTAGCCTCCTTCATCTTGTCCAAACTAGAAAATCAAATCCAAACTCAAAATCGATTAGATGAACTTCAAATCAAAAGTCTACCTCAAAGAATTAGCTTAACAAATTCAGAAATCAGATTCCAGAATACAAGATCCGTCCTTTTTCTGTAAGTTCAGTTATTATTCCGATTTAAACACCTAATAGAAATCATGACTGTAATAATCGAATTTAGAACTATGCCTAATTCTAATTCATGCTTATCCTTTTGTCAAATCTGCATTGCCTATGCCTATGAGACTATTGTGATTGATGTAATGACATCTATCATGCCTATGGGACTATTGTGACTGACATAACCTATCATGCCTATGAGACAGTTGCGTTTGACATAATGGAACCTATCATGCCTATGAGACTGTTGTGATTGATATGACGGAACTTATCATATTGTACATCCTATGCCCACGAGACTATTGTGATTGATATAATAGGACTTATCATGTTGTACATCAAAATTAGTGATTCTCTTAAGTCCAATCCTATCTAATCTTTATACGTATGATTTAAATTGCTTAGCTTTCCCACACTTATTATTAATGTACAACATGCCTGTTGAAACATGATTCTTGAATTGGGTATACCTTTACATGCCTATTTTTCCTTATGTCAATTCCTATGCTCCTTCTCTATTTTTCCTTTTTTTATTTTCTTTTGTGAATACTAAGTTCATTCGGAATATAGATTGAATCTCGTCGTACGTGCGATTATAACGCGGGAAAATTGGGTATAATTTAATTGAGTAAATTTTGGCTTAGCATGTGAATGTGGCATAAAACTTGTACTGACTACACTTGGGAAATATTGACATAAGACTTGGACACATATGACAAATATGTAAAATGGCTAAAGATGAACATGCCTAACCTGAAGTTAGATTGAGTTGCAGCGTAAGACTGCCCGGAACCGCCTGACACATCCATCAACCACAACAATATAGATCTAATGTGTGAGGTTGGCACATTAAGCCCAAAAACCCGAGGTTAGATTGAGTTGCGGTGTAAGACTGCCCGAAACCGCCCGGCACATCCAGCCACTGCAACAATATAGATCTAATGCGAGAGGTTGGTGCTTTAATAAATGAATTAAAGCTAAAGAACTGACATGCTAATAATGGTAGGGTTAAGTTAATTATTGCAACACTTAACCAGTACAACATGTTAGTTAAACAGATGGGCGAGGTTAGGTAAATATGAGAACACTTGCCGTTATAACATGTTGATTTGGAAACCCTAGTAATGGGGACCATTTCAGCAGTAACCTACATAGATGTATAACGGTACCCTTAACTAGGCAGGGTGGGGCATGATTACTGGGCTGATTATAAGCGGTCAAAATAGCGGTGGGTGGGGCAACAGTGTAGGTTCCGGCGGAGTATGGGCGTGCATGTACTTCGGAGTGGATAAAGCAGGCACTGGGCATCAGTAGTATACAATGTGCATCTAGAATTTATTTTGCCACCATAGGAATTGATACACCCTATGGCGGGACCAGTACAGGCATCTACAATCAAGAGGGGTCGAATGATGCAAGTAATAAATGCATACGAGTAGAAGCCGATTGGAAAAAAGGATCACTTTGTTATGAACACATGGTGGTAGTTGAAACATTCGTTAGTAGGTGCAGAGAAATGGAAATGAGTGTGATGGTATATTCAGTTTATCTTGCCTTATCTTATGTTATCTTATTGCCATGGTATTGTCCTATGTTCAGTTTATTCATGTCATGATCCTTTTACCTGTTTACATGCTGAATAATCACTGGACTTACCAGGCTTATTTCTGACCCGTTTTCTTTCGCCTTCTTTTCTTCCGTTCCCCCCTCCCCCCAGGTCCGCAGGGAGGGAATACTTCAGCTTAGTGCAGACCTTTTCCAGCTTGAAGAGAGTAGATGTATTGCTTGGATTCTCTTTTCTTGGGCTATGGCTGTGGTTACACTTTTATTGGGGATTTATGCTGATGTTTTATGCTTCTTTATGTACTTGGAGTTTTAAATCAAGATAGATGTTTTGTTGTAATAATTTAGAAGTTGGGTTTTGAGACAATGCTTGTAATGTTTTGACTGAACCACATTATTTATGAAATTATTTCAGTTTTGCGCTGTTTATATGTCTGTCTTGTAAATTATCTGTGCCTTTTATCTAAAATGCTTCACCAAAGTTAATGCATTCCCTTTGTGAGTGACCTTAACGGAGGTGGGGTGTTTCACCTTGTATCAGAGCGATGGTTTACCAGATCGGATAAAAGTTTTTGAAAAACATTTTTTCAAAAAGAAATTTAAAGAAGCATTTTCAAGAAAAATGTTGTTTTATTTTAACGGCATAATCTCCAAAGCCATATGTGCTATCTTTCGATCCTTAGTTTTGAAACTTTTCTTTTCGTTTCAGCATGTATGTGGATCTCAATCTTCCCGAGGGCGTACCGATACCTAGATAGTTCAAAAGGTATATGAAGGCTAGGGCTAATGGCGCAGGCCCAGCAGACGTTCCTCCTCCCCCAGCTGCAGCCGTTCCTCCTCCTCCTCCTCTGCGTGTGAATGCTTTCTCGAAGATATGTAGAGACTTTCGAGCTATGGGTGGAAGGAATTTTAATGGGACTGAGTCATTGGTGGAAGCAAGAAACTGGCTCAAGGAAACAGAAGATTTGTTTGTTATCTTCGAAGTGGACGATAGGCAGAAGATACAATTGGCTGTATGGTTACTTAAGGACGAAGCCTCTTACTAGTGGGAAGTTACTAATGCTGAGAGACCAATTGAAACTTGGGAGGATTTCAGAAGGAGATTTCAAATGAGGTTCCTCTCGCAAGTTGAACGAAGCCTACGAATGGAGAAATTCTTAGCACTCAAACAAGGAAGCCTATCAGTTAAGGAATACGTCAACCAATTCAACCAGCTGGCTAGATTCGGATTGGAGTTAGTAAACACTCCACATAAAAAAGGCTTTCCGTTTCGTTAAACGGCTAAATGAGCCACTACACAGCCTACCTATGTCCCATATACCTATGGATGCGACTTTTGAGAGACTGGTAGACATGGCACTGTTACAGGAGGAGGACAAAGATGGCAAGAAAGAGGCAAAGGTGGAAGAACCTCTAGACAAGAAAGTGGAGGGATTGCAGAATAAGAAGACAGATTCCAAGAAAGGCAGGAAGAATAACAAACCCCGTGACAAGAGGAAGTGTAAATTTTGTGGCATACCTGGACATCTAATTAAAGCCTGTAGGAAGAAGAAGAGGAAGATGGGTGGTTGCTTTCAATGTGGCGAGACATGAAATATGGCTAAGGATTGCCCAAAAAGGCAAGGGCAAGGGCAGAGGACTGGATCTACTTCTGGAGGGCAGATTCACGCTCTCATCGCACCTACGCAAGAAAGAGGTATAAATATTTTTGTTGAGAGTTTATTTTATCTTTCTAATCATCCATTTCGTACTCTTTTTGATTCTGGCGCATCGCACTCTTTTATATCTACTGCTTTAGCTGAATCTCTGCACCTAGATACCAATATATTAGAGGATCCCATGGTTGTTTCAAATCCAATATGGGGTTCGGCCTATTTATCAATGATTTGTTTGGATTTGGAAATTTCTATACTAAGCATTGGGTTTAAATGTAATGCTTATGTTTTGGGTTTCACGAGCTATGGGTTGATTCTAGGCATGGATTGGTTATCCAGTAATGGTGCCATCCTCGATTGTGAAAAGAGAGTGGTTAGACTTATGACTCGCCTTGGTAACACTCTCGAAATCTCTTGTAATCCCATGAATTCTGTTATGCTTAGCTATCTAGAATCTCTTGATGCGTCTGTTAAAAACTTGCAATATGTTAGAGTAGTCCGTGAATACTCGGATGTCTTTGAAGAGGTGAAGGATTTGCCTCCAAAGCGAGAGATAGACTTCTGTATATACCTTGTTGATAATACAAAACATGTTGCTTTACCCGTTAAACACATGGCTCCAAGGGAAAGGAAAGAGCTCAGCAAGCAAGTTAAAGAGTTGCTTAAAAAGGGGTTCATAAGGTGGAGTATCTCTGAATGCGTTGCTCCAGTGGTGTTTGCAACCAAAGCGGATGGTTCACTTCACCTGCGCATGGACTATAGGGAGCTAAACAAGATGACCAAAAAGAATAAGCACCCACTTCCTAGAAGAGACGACTTGTTCGACCAGCTCGTAGGTGCCTCGATTTTCTCCCAACTAGATCTGGCCACCGGATTTCATCAATTAAGAGTGGCTGAAGACAGCATAGATAAGACCGCGTTCAAGACCCCGGATGGTTTCTTATAATGACTTGTCATGCCTTTCGGCTTGACAAATGCACCACCTACTTCATAGACTTGATGAGTAGGGTGTTTTGAGTATTCCTTAATAAATTTGTAGTGGTCTTCGTGGACGACATTTTGATTTTCTCAAAAAGTGAGGTTGAACATGCTTTGCATCTAAGGGAAGTTATGGATACTCTTCGTGCACATCAACTGAAGACAAAATTTTCCAAATGCCATTTTTGGAGTGAAGTAAGGTTTGTTGGACATGTGTTGTCCAAAGAGGGAATAGCTGTGAATCCCGCAAAAGTAGTTGCGGTGCAAGATTGGAAGATTCCACGGAATGCAACCGAAGTACGAAGTTTTCTCAGGCTAGCGGGCTTTTACAGAAAGTTCATTAAGTACTTTACGAAGATCTCAGCCCCACTTACTAAGTTGACGAAGAAGGACCTAACTTTTTCCTGGGATTTGGATTGTGATGTTGCTTTCCAACGATTGAAAAAGGCTCTAACAACAGCCTCGGTTCTGACATTACTTGATGGGAGTAAGATGTTTACTGTATACACAGACGCATGCGGTACCGGACTAGGCGTTGTCTTGATGCAAGAAGGCAAGGTAGTTTGTTATGGGGGAAGGCATTTGAAGGTACATGAGAAAACCTACCCAACTCATGATTTAAAGTTAGATGCCATTGTTTTTGCTCTTAATTCATGGCATCATTACCTACTAGGAGAAAGGTTCGAATTGTTTACTGACCATAAATCGTTAAAGTACCTTTTCTCACAGAGAGATCTTAACTTAAGACAACAAAGGTGGATGGAATTTCTTACCTCGTACGATTTTGAGATTTCGTATACCCCTGGCAAGGGAAATGTGGTAGCGGACGTCTTAAGTAGGAAAAAGCTGACCTTAAGTCCTCCCTTTGTAGAAAGGCAAAGCTTGGAGAACATGGCAAACTTTGACTTTAGACCCTCCTTTGAATTTGTACCTGGTTTGTTAGCTTTGCTAGAGATGTGACCTACTGTTTTGGACTCAATAGGAACCGCGCAACGTGAAGACCCTCTGCTAATTGATGTGATAGATAAGCTAATTAGAGGTGAGTCTTCTAGTCACCTCAATAGATACTCATCGATGACAAGGGTTGGTTAAGACGGGATGGAAGACTATGCGTCCCACAAGCAAGGGATTTGGTGAAAACCGCTCTCGAAGAAGCACACCTTCTAAGTTGACCATAAACTTAGGTGGGGAAAAGATGTATAAAGACATAAAAAGGGTTTTCTTTTGGAATGGCATGAAGAAGGATGTAGCTGAGTTTGTCTCAAAATGCTTGATATGCCAGCAAGTCAAGGCAGAGCAGAAGAAGCTTGGTGGTCTACTTCATCCTCTAGAGGTCCCACAGTGGAAATGAGATAGCATTTCGATGGACTTTATTAATGGTCTGCCTAGATCAAGAAGGGGCAATACCGGTATTTGGGTAATAGTGGCAGGCTCACTAAAAGCGCACACTTTATACCTGTTAAGTTTAGAAGGACTGCCTCATCATTAGCATCCATTTATCTTAAATAGGTTGTTCTACTACATGGAATACCCTCTAGCATAGTAAGTGATCGAGTCCCTATCTTTACAAGCGAGTTTTGGAAGAGTTTGCAAGAGGCTGTAGGCACACAGCTATGCTTAAGCACTGCCTATCACCTCAAACCGATGGTCAGACGGAAAGGGTGAACAGAGCATTAGAAGATCTCTTGAGATTGTGCATTCTTGATTTTAGGGGAACATGGGAGGATCACCTTCCTTTAGTTGAGTTCGCCTGCAACAATAGTTAACAAGCCACCATAGGCATGGCACCCTTTGAGGCCTTATATGAGAGACCATGTCCATCACCAACTTGTTGGTGGGAGTTTATAGACAAACTCGTACTTAGGCCTGACATGATCCGAGAAACTTCAGAGAAGGTGGAGTTAATACAAAGACGAATGAAGACCGCACAAGATAGACAGAAGTCCTACACTGATAAAAGAAGGAATGACCTTGAGTTTGAGGTTGGAGACAGAGTTTTTCTTAAAGTATCTCCTTTGAAGAATGTCGTTCGGTTTGGGTCCGTAGGAAAATTGGCACCAAGATTTGTAGGGCCATTTCCTATCAATGAGTGGATTGGGAAGATGGCTTATAAAGTAGAGCTGCCGAAAGATTGGCTGGAGTACATAATGTCTTTCATGTCTCTCATCTACGAAAGTGCTTACATGAGTCTGCGAAAGTTGTGGAGCCAAGCATACTAGAGGAAATAGAAGTGGAACGAGAAGCAACGGTGAGAAGAGTTCCAACTCGTATCTTGGGTACAGAAGTTAAAAAGCTACGCAATCGTGATGTCAAGCTAGTTAAAGTACAAGATACGCATAGCCTACCCTTATCTTTTTGAGGGTACATTCTTGATCTCTTTTTCCATAAGTTTATGCACACTTGCATCTGTCTTTTAAGTATATCTCCTCAGTCCTATTCTTGATCCTTAGGTAGAAACCAATGAATGTAAACATGTATTTGAAAACATGTTATGATTGATGGTTGCAAGTGGTTGTTAGTGGTTGCAAGTGGATGCATATACACACACACACACACACACTATGTACTAGATCGGCTCAGTCACTTTCATATTGCATATGCATATATGTATTTATATATGGATTGAAACTTGATATGTTATCATGTGGACGTTGAATTTGTATGAATGATTGTGCACTCATGTAGAAGTTACAAAATACGATTAGGAATAATTGCATACATGATGTACTCATAACACCGACATGATTCGCATCAAGGAGGTCAACTGAATCAGTAGACCACCTGATTTTGCATTAGATAAGGACATACACACACACTATGCATATGATCATGAAAGCATTAGAAATCTTTTTAAGGACAATGGATGCCTGTGATTGATGGTTGAGTAGATGGATGTTGGATGTTAGGATACATTCTTCTTAACTTAGAGATTTCGGGGATGAAATCCTTTAAGGAGTGGAGAATGTAACACCCCGTATTTTCTATGAATATTAAAAGTAATGAATTAAAGAATTCTTAATTTCTAGAAGAGGAATTAAGGGAAATGGTTTACGCCATTGCGTTCGTCTCGGAATTCTGCTTGAGATAGAGTTCGAGTTTGCGTGAATCGAACTCCGTATGAAGAAGTTCCGATGGTTAGAAGTTTTCAAGTTAAATTAAAATAATAATTAAAATCAAAAAAACAATTTGAAATTTGATCAAAACAGCTGGGCGGGAAATTTCCCGCTCAGTGGTGTCGACCCCCCCCAGTGGGAGTCGACATAGGTGTCGACCTCCCTATAGGGGTGTTGACATAGGTGTCGACCCCCCCCCAGGGGGTCGACCCCTTTGATATCCAATTCCTATGACGAATATTTATAGCCTTGAGCTAATGTGGCCTTCTTTGGTTGGCCTGATGACAAATTCTGAGGTATTAGGGCTTATGTGTCACGCTTTGGTTCATTGGATGACACATCTCTTTGGTTTGGATGGCTCTGATTTCTCCTAGACTAATCGAAAGGCTAGAATTAATCCTAGACATCTATATATACATAGCTAAACCTAAACCCAACCTCATAACCCTAAACTATGGTGTTGTCATGCTGTTCATCTACAAGCTAGCCTAGCCTCCTTCATCTTCTCCAAACTAGAAAATCAAATCCAAAATAGAAATCGATTAGAAGAACTTCAAATCAAAAGTCTACATCAAAGGATTAGCTTAACAAATTCAGAAATCAGATCCCAGAATATAAGATCCATCCTTTTTCTGTAAGTCCAGTTTTTATTCCAATTTAAACACCTAATAGAAATCATGACTGTAATAATCGGATTTAGAACTATGCCTAATTCTAATTCATGCTTATCCTTTTGTCAAATCTGAATTGCCTATGCCTATGAGACGATTGTGATTGATGTAATGACACATATCATGCCTATGGGACTGTTGTGACTGACATAATGAAACCTATCATGCCTATGAGACTGTTGAGATTGACATAATGGAACCTATCATGCCTGTGAGACTGTTGTGATTGATATGACGGAACTTATCATGTTGTACATCCTATGCCTACGAGACTATTATAATTGATATAATTGGACTTATCATGTTGTACGTCAAAATTCGTGATTCTCTAAAGTCCAATCCTATCTAATCTTTATACCTATGGTGTAAATTGCTTAGTTTGCCCACACTTATTATTAATGTACAACATGCCTGTTGAAACGTGATTCTTGAATTGGGTACACCTTTACGTGCCTATTTTTCCTTATGTCAATTCTTATGCTCCTTCTCTATTTTTCCTTTTTTTATTTTTTTTGTGAATACTAAGTTCATTTGGAACTTAGATTGAATCTCGTCGTACGTGCGATTATAACGCGGGAAAATTGGGTATAATTTAATTGAGTAAATTTTGGCATAGCATGTGAATGTGGCATAAAACTTGTACTGACTACAATTGGGAAATATTGACATAAGACTTGGACATATATGACAAATATGTAAAATGGCTAAAGATGAACATGCCTAACCCGAGGTTAGATTGAGTTGCAGTTAAAACTGTCCGTAACTGCCCAGCACATCCAGCAACTGCAACAATATAGATCTAATGTGAGAGGTTAGCGCATTAAGACCAAAAACCCGAGGTTAGATTGAGTTGCGGTTTAAGACTGCCCGGAACCGCCCGACACATCCAACGACCGCAACAATATAGATATAATGTGAGAGGTTGGTGCTTTAATGAATGAATTAAAGCTAAGGAACAAACAGGCTAAGAATGGTTGGGTTAAGTTAATTAAGGCAACGCTTAATAGATACAACATGTTAGTTAAACAGATGGGTGGGGTTAGGTAAATGTGAGAACACTTAAACCGTTATAACATGTTGATTAGGAAACCCTAGTAACGGGGACCCATTTCAGTAGTAACCCACATAGACGTATCACGGTACCCTGAACTAGGCAGGGTGGGGCACGATTACTTGGCTGATTATAAGCGGTCAGCAGTGTAGGTTCCGACGGAGTATGGCCGTGCACGTACTCCGAAGTGGATAAAGCAGGCACTGGGCATCGGTAGTATACACTGTGCATCTAGGATTTGTGTCGGGTTGCCACCATAGGAATTGATACACCCTATGGCGGGACCAGCACAGGTACCTACAATCAAGCGGGGCTGAATGACATAAGTAATAAATGCATGCGAGTAGAAGCTAATCGAAAAAAGGGATCACTTTGTTATGAACACATGATGGTAGTTGAAACATTCGTTCGTAGGAGCAGAGAAATGAAATGAGTGCGATGGTATATTCATTTTATCTTGCCTTATCTTATGTTATCCTATTTCCATGGTATTGTCCTATGTTCAGTTTATTCATGTCATGATCCTTTTACCTGTTTGCATGCTGAATAATCACTGGACTTACCAGGCTTATGTCTGACCCGTTTTCTTTCACCTTCTTTTCTTCCGTTCCACCCCCTGGTCCGCAGGGAGGGAATACTTCAGCTTAGTGCGGACCTTTTCCAGCTTGAAGAGAGTAGATGTATTACTTGGATTCTCTTTTCTTGGGCTATGGCTGTGGTTACACTTTTATTGGGGATTTATGCTGCTGTTTTATGCTTCTTTATGTACTTGGCGTTTTAAATCAAGGCAGATGTTTTATTGTAATAATTTAGAAGTTGGATTTTGAGACAATGCTTGTAATGTTTTGACTGAACCACGCTATTTATGAAATGATTTCAGTTTTCCGCTGTTTATATGTCTATCTTGTAAATTATCTGTGCCTTTTACCTAAAATGCTTCACCAAAGTTAATACATTCCCTTTGTGAGTGACCTTAACAGAGGTGGGGTGTTTCATATCAGGCATGCACAAGTTGTAGGCTTAATGTGGGAGGTCTAGTACATTATAACCATAAATGAATATGGCAATAAACTTAGATTAAACCCCCTTCTGTGATTTTACTAGTATTGGTTCAGAGAAAGGGAAAGTTATGGTTATACTGGTTATGGTTATAGTAGTTATGGTACAGACATACCGTAGTTTAAATCTAATCACCAGAACTGGTGTGGTTATACTAGTATTGGTGCAGAGAAGGGAAAGTACTAGAGAAGCGCAATAAACTCTATCATGTTTATCCTATTTACCTTGTCATACCTACCATTTGTGATGTTTTCTCTCTTATCCACTTTATATGCCTGTCATGATGCATTTACTTATTTATATGATAAAAGTAACTGGACTCGCCAGACTTTATATCTGACCCATTTAGTTTCCTCTTCTGTTTCCCCTACCCCCTAAGGTTCTCAGGGTGGGAATACTCTAGCTTGACCAGGATTCTGCTTTCATCTTGCTAGGAGCTGCTTAAATGTACTGCTTGATTTCATATCTCTCTATTATGGCTATGTTTTGGGGATTATGCTTCTTTTGTTATTATACTCTGATGTTTTAAGAACAAGACTTAAGTTTTAATGATGTACTAGGTTTTATGCGTTTTAGACATATGATGTAACCAAGTTTTGAACTACGATGTTTTCTAATTAATAAAATTTTAAATTCCGCTGCTATTTTATATCTGCCTTGTAATGTTTCTAATTCTATTTACCTATAATGCTTCATGAAACTTAATGCATTCTCTTAATTAGTGACATTAACAGACGTGGAGTGTCATAATGCAAATATATCTGGAAACAAAAATACTGAAAGGGAGGTGTAACACCCCGTATTTTCTGAGAATATTAAATTAAAAAATTAAAGAATACTTCATTTTAAAAGTAGGAATTAAAGGAAACGGGTCACGCCATTGCGTTCGTCTCGGAATTCTGCTTGAGATAGTGTACGGGTTTACGTAAATCGGACACCGTTTGAAGAAGTCATAAGCCCTAGAAGTTTGTATACGCCCAAGGAAATATATATATATATACATATAAAATAATTCCAGAAGTCAAAACAGGGTTCAAATCTCGAATTTGGGTCAAAGCAGGCTGAGCAGGAAATTTCCCGCTCAGAGGTGTCGACCCCCCAAGGGGAGTCGACATTGGTGTCAACCCCCCTATAGGGGTGTCGACATAGGTGTCGAACCCCCTATATGTCGACACCCTATAGAGGAGTCGACCCTTGTCGGCCCAGATCTGGCCGATGACGTGTTTCGCCACGTGTCGCTTTCTGATTCGCTGCAAGACGTGGTATTCTGCTCTGGACGATTCTGATGACTTCTAGACTAATCTGAAGGCTCTAAATCTCTCTATACACCTATAAAAATACCCATAAACCTATTGTTTTCTCCACATGAATTCATAGGCATTTATATGCTGCTAAAACCTGAAGTGACCTAGCCTCCACCTTAATCAATCAAATTAGATTTTTCAAGTTAACAATCAAAGTCTACATCAAAGGAATAGCTAATCAAATTCAGAAATCAGATCCCATAATTCAAGACCGTTATGTAATTTGTGAGTTCATGTTACTTTCATAAATAAAATCCAATTGTGATTCTGACATTGTAATAAATCTGAATCAGAGATTATGCCTATTTCTGTCTATCTTTCTATATCCATTGGATCTATCTCATTAATATTATTATGTCCAATCTTCGTCTCTTCTTTCCTTCTTCCTTTTTTTGTTTTTATAGCCAGGCTACTGCGAGCCTGAGCCAAATCTCATAAGAGATGAACGTATGTTGGGAAAAATTGGGCATAATATATGATTTGGACATGGCCAGCGCTAAAATTGGGAAAAGTATTAAATTATGTATAATTGGGCATAACTGATTTGTAACGGATCTAACATATATTGTATTTAAAACATAAAGTGTATCGAACATATGACTTGAGATTTGAGGCATAAAGTATACTGGACATATGACTTGGAGTTTGGGGCATAAATTAAACTGTAAACATGTAAGGGATAGTACATGTTGTGGTTTAAGACCTAAAATTGGGCATATTATATATGATAGTTTATGACTTGGAAGAAGGGATTATTGTGTACAGTGATATATGGCTTAGGCATGAAAACCTATAGTAAGATAGGGATAACTGTTAAATGTGAACACGCCTAAGTTGGGATTTTGTGTAACTGGCATGCACTGTAATTAAAGGCTATAATTTGGCATAATTTATACGGTACATGTAGGATTATATAGAAGTTCTATGTATTACTTTTAAGTATGATTGAGGTAACTGTTGTAAAAGCTTGACTGAACCGCATATTTTATACAATGACTTTATTTTCCGCTGCTTTATTTGTTTGTCTTGTAATTTACCTGCATCTTTTACCTAAAACACTCCACCGAAGTTAAGGCATTCCCTTTGTGAGTGACCTTAACGGAGGTGGGGTGTTACACATGGTATCAAGTAGAAGGTTACCGGATCAGATAAAATATTTGAAAAATTATTTTCAAAAAGGTTTTAAAGTCATATTCCCCAAAGCCATATGCACTATCTTTTGATCCTCTGTTTGAATCCTTGTTTCCTTCTTTCCTGAGTATCCGAGGCTCCTGGCTTTCTGGGAGGTAACCTCTTCGCAGCATGGTTCCGTAGGCTTGATGAGACTATGACACCTGTCAAAGGGCAAAGAAGTGCCCAACCTCCATCCATAGTCGCGGTAGTTTCACCTACGGCTAATTCTCTTCCATGCTTTGTAGGGTTTTCCGTGCGATGGAGGCTGCTTTCAAGAGACTTGTCAACAAGTTACACAAGGATGGAAAAGATGAGAATGAGGGAGTTTGGCTAAGTAGCACAAGCTAAGGATGAGAAACTCATGGATATAGACTTGGTTCACAAAGGAGTTAAAAAGAAAGAGGTGTAAGTGGAAGAATCACAGGACAAGAAGGGAAGAAAGAATAGGAAAACGTAAGACAAGAGGAAGTGTCTTTATAACGGGTCATATAATTAAAGACAAGGGCAAGAACTAAGGACAGGATTTTCAGGAGGGCAAGTGCATGCACTCACCGCCAGCGTACCTGAGAGAGAGGTAGTAAAGTTTCTATTGAAAAAGTCTAGTTTTTCTTTTTGATCATCCTGTTAGTACTCTTTTTGATTTTAGCGCTTCACATTCGTTTATATCTGCTTCCATAGTTGAGTCTCTGCACCTTAGTACTTGTATAATAGAAGATCCCATTATTGTCTCAAATCTGGTTGGTGGTTCGGCTCGTTTATCTTTGGTTTGTAAGGATTTGAGAATAGCTATATTAAGTATTGAGTTTAAGTGTAATGCTTGTGTTTTCATGTTTCATGGGCTATGGGTTGATTCTAGGCATGGATTGGTTAGCTAGTAATTGTGAAAGGAGAGTAGTTAGACTTTCGACTTGCCTCAAGAATACCCTCGAGATTTCGTGCGATCCTAAGGGATCAGTTTGTCTTGGCTACCTAGAATCACTTGATACATCTATCGACGATTTGCGGTCCGTTGGAGCAGTCCATGAGTGCGCAGATGTTTTTGATTAGGTTAGGGGTTTTTCCCCTAAAATGCGAGATAGACTTCCGCATATATCTAGTTGACAATGCAAAGCCAGTTGCATTACCTGTACGACACATGACTCCAAGGGAAAGGAAGGGCTCAGTAAACAAGTAAAACAGTTACTTGAGAAAGGGTTCATAAGGCGAAGTACTTCTAAATGGGGCGCTCCAGTTGTTTTCGCTACAAAGGCGGATGGTTCACTTCGCTTGTGCATAGATGATATTTTGGTTTTCTCTAAGAGTGAGGAAGAACATGCTTTGCATCTTAGGGAAGTCTCGGATACCCTCCAAGCGCATCAAATTAAGGGGAAGTTCTCTAGAAATGTCATTTTTAGAGAGAAGAAGTAAGATTTCTAGGACATATGGCGCCCAAAGAAGGTATAGTAGTAGATACCGCAAAAGTAGTTGCAGTGCAAGACTGGAAGGTCCCATGGAACGCAACAGAAGTAAGAATTTTTCTTGGACTAGCGGGCTAATATAGGACGTTAATTAAGGACTTTATGAAGGTATCGGCCCCACTTACTAGATTGACGAAGAAGAATCTAATCATCTTAGTATATACACTTGGTAACATGGTTAGCATCTGTTTATTTTCAAGAGATAGTTCTGGGAATGTTAGCATGACACGGCAGAAGTTGTAGTGACAAGTATACTATAAGAAGAAAAGGTGGAACGAGAGGCGACAGTGAAATGAGTTCCAAGGCATATTCTGGAAATAAAAATTAAGAAGCCACGCAATCGTGAAGTTAGGACAGTCGGAACAATATGAAGTGAAGGTCAAGAAGATGCAACTTAGAAGACTGAAGACTAGATATGCACATCATACCCTTTTTTGAGGGTATATCCTTGATCTCTCTTTTTCTGTAATGTTTATTTAATAGTCTTTACCTTTTAAGTGTATCCTCTCGATCCTATCCTCGATCCTTAGGTAGAAGCCAATGGATGTAAACATGTGTTTGAGACATGTTAATTTTGATGGATGCCAGTGAATGTAAGTGTTTGCTAGTGGTTGCTCGTGGATGCATACACACACATTAGGCACTAGATTGGCTCTCTCACTTCCATATTGCATATGCATGAGTGAATTTTTATATATATGAATAGAAAATTGATGTGTTATCATATGGATGTTGCATTTGCATGAATGATTGTGCACTCATGAAGAAGTTATAAAGTACGATTAGGAATAATTGCATACATGATGGACTCATGACACTGACATAATTCGCATTAAGGAGGTCAACTAAATCAGTAGAACGCCTTATTTTGCATTAGATAAGGACATACACACACTGTGCATATGTTTATGAAAAGAATTAGAAATCTCTTTAAAGACAATGGACATCTGTGATTAAATGGTTGAGTAGATGGATGTTGGACGGTAGGATATTCATTCTTCTTAACTTAGAGATTTCGGGGACGAAATCCTTTAAGGAGGGGAGAGTGTAACACCCCGTATTTTATGAGAATATTAAATTAACAAATTAAAGAATACTTAATTTTAAAGTAGGAAATAACGGAAATGGGTTACGCCATTGCATTCGTCTTGGAATTCTGCTTGAGATAGAGTTCGAGTTTGCGGAAATCGGACATCGTATGAAGAAGTTATAAGCCTTAGAAGTTTGTATACGCCCAAGGAAGTATATATATACATATAAAATAATTCCAGAAGTCAAAACATGGTTCAAATATCGAATTTGGGTCAAAGTAGGCTGAGCAGGAAATTTCCCTCTCAGAGGTGTCGACCCCCTATAGGGGAGTCGACCCCTGTCGGCCCAGATCTGGCCGATGACGTGTTTCGCCATGTGTCGCTTTCTGATTTGCTCTGTGACGTGGTACTCTGCTCTGGACGATTCTGTTGACTTTTAAACTGATCTGAAGGCTCTAAATCTCCCTATACACCTATAAAAAGACACCTAAACCTATTTGTAACAACCCGTATTTTTGAATAACATGTTATAACATAAATCGAGGCAGAATTAAACTGTAAAATCTGAATCAAGGGAAACGGGCTGTGCCATTGCGTTCGTCTCGGAAAAATACGCGAAATAGAGTCCGAGTTTTCGAAAATCGGAGTCCGTACGACCAAGATATGGCCTCGCAAAGTTTCACGAAAAATTCAAATTCAAAACAGATTCAAAAATTTCAATTTTCAGAAGTGGCGGGAAAATTCCCGCCAGACCAAGGGGTCGACCTGGGGGTCGACTGGGGAGTCGACCTCCACCCCCAGGTCGACTAGGGAGTCGACCCTAGGGTCGACCTGGGGGTCGACCTCCCTGGTCGGCCAGGTCGGCCTGATGCACTTGAATGGGCTGTTTGGACCTGTTTTGGAGGCTTGTGACGGGATTTGATGGCTCTGATTGAATCTAGGGTTAATCCTATGGCTAATACTATCCTAAAACTCTATAAAAAGACCCCTAAGCCTAGCCTAAATCATCATTATTCATTCCTACAACTAAACTATGCCAAATTTGTTCCTCTCATGGCCTCCACTCTCATGCTAAAATTCCTAAGTTTATTTATGTGAGAGATTTTGAGTTCATACAAGTGTTTCCAAGCTTGTATGAGTGTTCTTAGTTTGCATTCAAGTCAAGTTGCAACATTTCTATTTCAAAGCAAGAGTTTTTATTGATTTGGCTCAAGGGTTTTCATTTGGAGCTTGCATATTTGGGTTTTTGGTGCTTGCATAAGGGCTTCGTCTCAATCTTTATAATAAATATTTATTTGTGTCTTCATAGAATTGTAAGCCCTTTTCTACTTTCTTTTTTTTGAACTCTAAAGTTAAATGAATGATGCAAGTTTGGGGTTGATCATTATGATATGCAAGTTTGGGTTGGTCAATATGATATGCAAGTTTGGTTGATCATTATGATATGCAAGTTTGGTTGATCATTATGATATGCAAGTTTGGTTGATCATTATGATATGCAAGTTTGGTTGATCATTATGATATGCAAGTTTGGGTTGATCACTATGATATGCAAGTTTGGTTGATCATTATGCAAGTTGGTTTAATCATTATGTATGACACATGTTGCTATGTTATGCAAGTTTGGGTTGATCATTATACACATGTTATCATGTTATGCAAGTTAAACTTGAAGTTGTGAGCTTAAAGCTTCAAGCTTTATGTTGAAGGTTGCATTTTGGCAACATGGAAGTTATCATATCCCTTATGATAACTTGCATGTGAGGCTAAATGCGAACTTCTAGCCACTTCTACATGTCATTCATCACAATGTATCACTTATATGCTAAGTTTGGTTTTATACATGCTTTTGAAGCCTAATAATGCAATATGCAAGTATATGAACATATGTACATTTCATATGCCACCATGATAAACTTGTGGCTTCAACACCTTTATGTCATGATTATGCCAAGTTCCCTATTTTATCCTTTATGCGTTGTTGCGATTATGTAAACGATGGGATTACGTTGGGGTTGGGTAACATTATGACATAAACATGGTTTTTATAACATGACGTGATAGGTTAACTTGTAATTATGTTTTGGAAACATAATGGACATGACACTTAGAAAATATGAGTGTGGCCAACTCGAGGTTGGGTGGAGTTTGTAGCATAAATCTACCCGGACCCGCCCGGCTTAACTAGTGGCTACAAACAATAGGACCCAATGTGAGAAGTTGGTCATGTTGTGCTCGAACCCGAGGTTAGACCTAGTTGTGGTGTAAAGCTACCCGGACCCGCCCGGCTTAACTAGTAACCACAACAAAGTCTAATGTGAGAGGTTAAAGAGCATTAAGTTAATTAATGCCTCCTGATTAGGGTTAAGTCATGGTCCACTTAATACTTAACCAATTTGGGCTTGATGGGTTAATCGGGGTTAAGTCAGGAACCTTGGGTACGCTTAACCAATTTAATCCACGTTTGGATCGGGTTAACCACATTTAACCCATTAAGAAACCCTAGTTGCGTGGTCCTTTTTAGCAGTAACCTTCTAGATAGTATCATAAGACCCTAGGACTAGGCTAGGGTGGGGCACGATTACTGGGCTGATTGTAAGAGACCAAAAGAGACGGCTGAATGATGCCCCGGTTGTTCAGGCGGACCATGGTCGTGCACATTAAGTCCGGAGTTGAACACGGGCACCGGTAGGTTTAGACTGTGCATCCTGGAATGGTGTCTGAGGGTTACACCGTAGGGCCAGATACACCCTAGGGTGGACCATGCACAGTCAACTACATTACATGATTAAGCCGTATGACACCGACACTTGACGAGTTAGGCTTATAGGGAGCCGATCGACTAGACCGAGCAGTTGGACCTTGATTTAGGTCATCTCATGATGTTGGGCCAAGCTTGGGCCAAGGGATCAATTCTTGTTTTTACTTGACATGTTGGAATGCTAGTACACCCGTGGTGCAAAACTTAACCTTGATTATGCGATGACACCTTTATCTATCTTGTTAGTTAATCATCATGCCAGTATGTTGTTATCCTTATGTTCATCTCAGTTTCTCATGCCAGTTAACTTTACTAGTTCATAGACAAATAGTAGTAGGGCTTACCAGTCTTTTTGACTGACCTGTTTTCTTTCGCCTCTTGTCTTCCGTTCCCCCCCCCCCAGGTCCTCAAGGTGGGAACATTGGAGCTTAGCTTGGATCTTTACAGCTTGCTTACTGAATTTGCTCATGTACGGTTTTGGACATTGAGCTAGCTATGGTTTATCACTTTGGGGATAGTACTTTATGTATTTCAGTTTTTCAGTTTATGCTTTTATCTAGACCTTGTTTGTTGGAAAATAATGACTAAGTACTTTGTTGTAACTTAACTATGGTTTTGGAAATGCAAGCTTTATCCGCTGCTTTATTTACTCTGTTTTACTTATATGTTCTGTCTTGTGATATCTCATGCATGTTTACCTTGTTTAAACGCCCCTCCGAAGCTAGTGTGCTTGCAAGAGTCACCCTGGCGGAGATGGGGTGTTACATTTGGTATCAGAGCATAAGGTTTACAAGATTTGAGCAAAAGTGTTTTTTAAAACTTACCTTTTGAAAAACTATTTTCAAAACCAATTAAGTATTTTCCTAGAAAAGTCTAGTTATTTTAAAAAAGGCTATTCCCCAAAAGCCATTAGCACTATCCTTCGTTCCTTCGTTCTGAATCTATCTATCTTTTTCTTCGTTTCAGTATGGCTGATCTTAACCTTCCTGAGGGAGTGACCATTCCCGGATGGTTCCGGAGGTACTTGGAAGCTAAGGCCAACGATGCGGGCCCAGCGACTGCCCCCACCATAACTGAGGTTCCTCCTCCCCCTCCTCAGAATCCGCAAGCAGATTTCGCTAAGATTTGCAAAGACTTTAAGGCGATGGGTTGGAAGAATTTTGTCGGAACGGAGACTTCTGTGGAGGCAAGAAACTGGTTAAAGGAAACTGAAGACCTCTTTGCTATCTTTGATGTGGAAGATCGTAGGAAAGTTCTGTTGGCGGTATGGCTATTGAAAGGAGAAGCTGCTTATTGGTGGGTAGTCACCACCACTACTAGACCAATTGAGACTTGGGATGACTTTAGGAGAAGGTTTGGACTAAATTTCCTATCATCGACAGAAGAGAATATTCAGATGGAGAGGTTCCTATCTCTAAAGCAAGGGGACATGACAGTTAGGGAATACGTGGATATGTTTAATCAACTTGCTCAGTTCGGTCTAAAATTGGTAAACACAGCTCGGAAGAAGGCCCTACACTTTGCTCTAGGATTGAATGAGCCATTGCGCGGTTTGGCCATGTCTCATATACCCCTGGGGGCAACTTTCGAGAGTTTGGTGAATATGGCCCTGCTTCAAGAGGAAGATAAGAGTGGCAAGAAGGAGGTCAAGGCAAATGAGTCTCAAGGCGAGAAGGTAGATTCCGGAAAAGGAGGCAAGAACAACAATAGCAAGGACAACAAGTCAAGAGAAACGAGGAAGTGCAACTTCTGTGGGATTACTGGGCACATAGCCAAAGACTGTAGGAAGAAGAAAAGGAAGTTGGGCGAATGCTTTCATTGTGGAGAGACTGGACATTTCAGTAAGGATTGCCCCAAGAGGCAAGGAAAAACTCAGCAAGCAGGACCCTCTGGAGGGCAGTTGCAGGCTCTCCTCACTCTTCCAGCTTTTGATCGAGGTAGTATTTCTATAGAAAGTCATGTTTACACTTCTGATTTCCCTGTTCATACCTTATTTGATTCTGGCACATCGCATAGTTTTATTTCTGATCTTGTTGAAAATTTGCACCTAAGTACTAGTCTAGTTGAGGTCCCGTTAGTGTTTCAAATCCAATTGGGGGTTCCGCCCATCTACCTGTGATTTGTATGGATTTGAAAATCTCTATCTTGAGCATAGAATTCATGTGTAATGCTTAGGTTCTCGGGTTATGGGATACGGGTTGATTTTGGGTGTGGATTGGTTGTCCAGTTATGGAGCCATCCTCGATTGTGAGCATAGGGTGGGGAGGCTCATGACTCGCCTCGATACCCTAGAAATTTCTTGTAACCCTAGAGGTCCCGTCATGTTATGTTATCTTGAATCTCTCGACGCGTCCATCAATGATCTGCAATCTGTAAGGGTGGTCCGAGACTATCCTGATGTCTTTGAAGAAGTTAAGGGGTTACCACCTAAACGAGAGATAGATTTCCGCATTTATCTAGTCGATAATGCCAAGCCAGTATCATTGCCCGTTAGGCATATGGCTCTACGAGAAAGAAGAGAGCTCAGTAAACAAATCAAGGAGCTGCTTGAGAAGAATTTTGTTAGACGAAGCATTTCTGAATGGGGTGCTCCGGTGGTATTCGCTACTAAGGCGGATGGTTCGCTTCGTCTATGTGTTGATTATCGAGAGTTGAACAAGTTGACAAAGAAGAATCTAGTCTTCGCATGGGACGTAGATTGTGATGGCGCATTCTGACGGTTAAAGAGAGCTTTAACCACAGCTCCAGTCTTAGTGTTGCCAGATGGGAGTAAGCCATTTGTTGTCTATACCGATGCTTGTGGGACAGGACTGGGCGCGGTCTTAATGCAAGAGGGAAGGGTAATAGCCTATGGTGGAAGGCAGTTGAGGGCGCATGAGAAAAATTATCCTACCCATGATTTAGAGTTGGCCGCTATTGTTTTTGCGCTTAAGATTTGGCGCCATCACGTTCTGGGAGAGAGGTTCGAATTGTTCACTGACCACAAATCATTGAAGTACTTGTTTTCTCAGAAGGATTTAAACTTGAGACAACAAAGGTGGATGGAGTTCTTAGCATCCTATGATTTCGAGATAGCGTATACCCCTGGCAAGGGTAACGTGGTGGCAGACGCCTTGAGTAGAAAAAAAGATGTCCTTGAGTCCATTGTTCGTGGAACAACGAAGCTTGGAATTTATCTCGATGTTTGATTTCAGACCTTCCGTTGACTATATACCCGGTTTGATAGCATCCTTGGAGGTCAGGACTACTCTTTTGGGACGGATTGGTGAGGCACAACGGGACGATCCACAGTTGGTTAAGTTGGTAGAGAGGATCATAAGGGGGGAGTCGTCCAGCCATTTGAGTAGGTACACCCTAGACGATAGGGGGTGCTTGCGTAGAGACGGTAGACTTTGTGTACCGCAAAATGAGGAGTTGAGGAAGGCTATTCTTGATAATGCACACCGTTCTAGGATGACCATTCATCCCGGTGGGGAAAAGATGTACCAAGACATGAAGCGAGTTTTCTTTTGGGCCGGTATGAAGAAAGATGTGGTCGAGTATGTCGCTAGATGCTTGGTGTGCCAACAAGTAAAAGCGGAGCAAAAGAAACCCGGTGGGTTGCTTCACCCATTGGAAGTTCCGCAATGGAAGTGGGATAGCGTCTCGATGGATTTTATTGATGGGTTACCGAGATCGAGGAAGGGTAATACGGGAATTTGGGTTGAGGTAGACAGACTTACTAAGAGCGCCCATTTCATACCCGTGAAGAGCAAGAGGACTGCTCCATGGCTAGCTTCAGTTTATCTTCGAGAGATAGTTCGATTGCATGGGGTACCTTCTAGCATAGTGAGTGATCGAGATCCTATCTTCACTAGCGAGTTTTGGAAGAGTTTGCAAGAAGCAGTGGGGACTCAGTTGTGTTTGAGCACCGCATATCATCCTCAGACGGACGGCCAGACCGAGAGGGTAAATCGTGTTCTAGAAGACCTTTTGAGGCCTTGTATCTTGGATTTTGGAGGTACATGGGGAGAGCATCTTCCGTTGGTGGAGTTCGCGTATAATAACAGCTTTCAGTCTAGTATTGGTATGGCTCCTTTCGAAGCTCTTTATGGAAGGCCTTGCCGATCACCTACATGTTGGTGGGAATCTACGGATAAGATCTTGCTTGGGCCTGATATGGTTAGAGAGACTTCGGAGAAGATCGATTTGATTCGAAGAAGGATGAAAGCAGCACAAGACAGGCAGAAATCTTACGCGGATAAGAGGAGGACGGATCTGGAGTTTGATGTTGGGGACATGGTCTTTGTCAAAGTACCCCCATTACGGAATGTTGTCCGCTTTGGGTCCGTTGGGAAGTTAGCTCCAAGGTTTGTAGGACCGTTTCCCATTAGGGAAAGGATTGGACGGATGGCATATAGAGTGGATCTACCCGAGAGACTTAGTGGGGTACATGATGTATTCCATGTGTCACATTTGAGGAAGTGCCTACATGAGACCGCAGAGATGGTAGAGCCGAGCTTGCTTAGAGAAGTGGAGATAGAGCGTGATGCGACTATTCGACGAGCTCCTACCCACATCCTTGGGTCAGAGATTAGGAAGTTGAGAAACAGAGAGGTTCGACTAGCCAAAGTGCAATGGGGATAAGATGAGAGCAATGCTACTTGGGAGACAGAAGCGAAGATGTGTTCACTTTATCCTTTCCTTTTTTAGGGTACATTCTCAATCTCCTTTCTTAATTAGCATATCTTTCTATCCGTGTTTATCCTGTTTATCTTATTATCTCGTTAACCTTGTCATGAGAACCTTAGGTAGAAACCCTTGGTTGAAACATGTATTTGAAACATGTTATGCTTGATGGTTGCAAGTGGTTGCAAGTGTTTGCACGTGGATACTCGTGGATGCATGATACACAGTAGGCACTAAGATTGGCTCACACACTTTCATACCGCATATGCATGAGTGTTTATGCTTATTCATGGATGAAAACTTGTACGCTATCACATGGATGTTGCATATGGATGGATGTTATGTGCACTCATGTAGAGACTATAAGTGATGTTAGGAATTTGCATACATATGGACTCATTTCACTAACATACTTTGCATTAAGGAGGTTTACTGGATCAGTAACCGCCTGATTTTCGCATTAGATAAGTACATATACACACACCTTTGCATATGATCATACAGCATTTAGAATCCTTTAAGGACAATGATTGCACGTGGATGATGTTTTGAGTAGATGGATGATGGATGGTAGGATACGTTCTTCCTAACTTGGAGATTTCGGGGACGAAATCCTTTAAGGAGGGGAGAATGTAACAACCCGTATTTTTGTATTTTTGAATAACATGTTATAACATAAATCGAGGCAGAATTAAACTGTAAAATCTGAATCAAGGGAAACGGGCTGTGCCATTGCGTTCGTCTCGGAAAAATACGCGAAATAGAGTCTGAGTTTTCGAAAATCGGAGTCCGTATGACCAAGATATGGCCTCGCAAAGTTTCACGAAAAATTCAAATTCAAAACAGATTCAAAAATTTCAATTTTCAGAAGTGGCGGGAAAATTCCCGCCTGACCCAGGGGTTCGACCTGGGGGTCGACTGGGGAGTCGACCTCCCCCCCCAGGTCGACTGGGGAGTCGACCCTAGGGTCGACCTGGGGGTCGACCTCCCTGGTCGGCCAGGTCGGCCTGATGCACTTGAATGGGCTGTTTGGACCTGTTTTGGAGGCTTGTGACGGGATTTGATGGCTCTGATTGAATCTAGGGTTAATCCTATGGCTAATACTATCCTAAAACTCCATAAAAAGACCCCTAAGCCTAGCCTAAATCATCATTATTCATTCCTACAACTAAACTATGCCAAATTTGTTCCTCTCATGGCCTTCACTCTCATGCTAAAATTCCTAAGTTTATTTATGTGAGAGATTTTGAGTTCATACAAGTGTTTCCAAGCTTGTATGAGTGTTCTTAGTTTGCATTCAAGTCAAGTTGCAACATTTCTATTTCAAAGCAAGAGTTTTTATTGATTTGGCTCAAGGGTTTTCATTTGGAGCTTGCATATTTGGGTTTTTGGTGCTTGCATAAGGGCTTCGTCTCAATCTTTATAATAAATATTTATTTGTGTCTTCATAGCATTGTAAGCCCTTTTCTACTTTCTTTTTTTTGAACTCTAAAGTTAAATGAATGATGCAAGTTTAGGGTTGATCATTATGATATGCAAGTTTGGGTTGGTCACTATGATATGCAAGTTTGGTTGATCATTATGATATGCAAGTTTGGTTGATCATTATGATATGCAAGTTTGGTTGATGATTATGATATGCAAGTTTGGTTGATCATTATGATATGCAAGTTTGGTTGATCATTATGATATGCAAGTTTGGGTTGATCACTATGATATGCAAGTTTGGTTGATCATTATGCAAGTTGGTCTAATCATTATGTATGACACATGTTGCTATGTTATGAAAGTTTGGGTTGATCATTATACACATGTTATCATGTTATGCAAGTTAAACTTGAAGTTGTGAGCTTAAACCTTCAAGCTTTATGTTGAAGGTTGCATTTTGGAAACATGGAAGTTATCATATCCCTTATGATAACTTGCATGTGAGGCTAAATGCGAACTTCTAGTGTAACAACCCGAAAATCTGGGCCAGTTTAAAATTTTTATTTTGGCCATTTTAGCGAATTTTGATTATTTAAAATGAATTATTTTAAATAATATCGACGAGAAATTTATTTTGAATATAATTCGAACGTATATATTATACGCGTCGTCGTTAGAATATAAATATTTATATATAATTATTAATAGAATTGAAAATGGCGCGGTAGTTCGATAATTCGATTTCAAACTTCAATTGAATGTACCGGGTGCAAAACAATCCGGATTTTAATGAAACCAAAAATAATGGAATCTAATAGTGAATATCTTTCCAACGAATCAGGGAAATCGAGATTTCATAGCGGGAATCAAAAGATATGTCCAGTTGAAAATTCTGAATAGTCGCTATGGAATTCAGGCCCTTAAAAATGGACATTTTGCAAACGACCTCGGATTTCTACGAAACCAGTTTTGTTGGGTCCGTGGTGTCAAGTTATTGCTAGATTCCAAATTTCATAATTTTTCGAATCAATATGTGAGCGTGGCATAGGAAAACGTGTTTTGACCATTTCAGTTGAATTTAATCGACTGGAAATGGGCCATTTTTTTTTCCAACGGTCTCGGAATTCGACGAAACTAGTTTTGTTAGGACCGTATCGTCAATACGAAGCTAGAAAATATTTTTCTGGAATTTTTCTAGTTTGTATGTGACCCCGGTAATTTGAAATGTACGTTTAAAATTCAATATAGTGATTTAAATGTAAATTCAACGGAAACTGATCGAAACAGTCGAATCAGCTTGCGATATATATCCCATTGTGTTCAGAATGGGGGTAGAACGCTATGGACGACAAGTGGTGGGCCTCGTTTAGAGGTCGTATGTGAAAGTCAACTTTTTAATAATTAAATAAATAATAAATAAATAAATAAATAAATATATCTCTTCCTACTTTATATTTCTGCCCCCCCCCCCCGTTCAATCAGATTTCAAACGAGAAAAAAAAAACCCTAGCGTCATCGACAGCCGCCCCCCCCCCCCCGAAGCGCTGCCGACCATCGCCGCACCCCCCCTCCCTCGACGAACTCCCATCGAAGCCCCCCCTCCCTCGACGAGCCCACCGAAGCCCCCCCCTCCTCGTTTCAGAAACGCGACCACTCCCCTGAAACCCCTCCGCCCACGCACCCACCGCCCCAGGACGCGCCACCAGTGCCGAGCGCCCCCCTACCATCCACCTCCGGCGAGACGCCGCCAGCACAGTCCTCCCCCTCGGTAAGTCCTTTTCTTTTTATGATTTTTTAAGATGATTTTAAAAACTGATTTAAATGGTTTTAAAAACTGATTTAAAATGATTTTGAAAACTGATTTCGTTTTTTTTTAAGTATAAAACTGATTTCGATTTTTAAAATAAAAACTGATTTCGTTTTTTAGGTATAAAACTGATCTGATTTTTTTTTTAATAATGATAAAAACTGATTTTTTAAAAGAATAAAACTGAATTTTCTTAAAGTTATAAAACTGAATTTTATAAAAGTATAAAAAAAATTGATTTTTAAGATGATTTAAAAACTGTTTTTGAAAAGATTAGAAATAAGCGAAGGTAAAAATCATATTTTTATATGTTGAAAGCAAAGGTAAAAATCATATTTTTATATGTTGAAAGCGAAGGTAAAAATCATATTTTTATATGTTGAAAGCAAAGGTAAAAATCATATTTTTATATGTTGAAAGCAAAGGTAAAAATCATATTTTTATTTATTGAAAGTCGAAGTAAAAATCATATTTTTATGTATTGAACATCGAAGTAAAAATTCGATTTTTATATATTGGATAGCGAACTAAAAATTCGATTTTTATATATTGAATAGCGAACTAAAAATTCGATTTTTATATATTGAATAGCGAACTAAAAATTCGATTTTTATATATTGAATAGCGAACTAAAAATTCGATTTTTATATATTGAATAGCGAACTAAAAATTCGATTTTTATATATTGAATAGCGAACTAAAAATTCGATTTTTACGTATGTAGTAAAAGCAGCAACGAAGGTGACAAAAAGGCGAAACGACGAAGACTTCTGCAAAAGAAGAGCCGTGGAGCTAGGATAGCTATATGTGAGAATTTCTCACCTTTCAATTTATTTTTCTAGTTATATATATTTATACTAGGATGCAGACGGTGCTTAGTAGCACCCGACACAATCGTCCACAGACCATGGACTTGTTTGTTTGACTGTTTGGTGATTGATTGCGATATTGGTTTGAATGTGGTTTGTGGTGTGAAAAATCGAATCGATAAATTGGTTAGGATTAGACGTGCGCCGTTATAAGGCGAAGGAGTAAGGCTAGGTTAGACCCTTACTCCAAATTTTGTGGTTTGCATAATGAAATTGATTTGATTGATGAGTGAATGGCGTGGGCCTTCACTAGACCGGGGATAAGGCTAGGCCTCGTCCCGTTTCTAGTATCGTGCCGTTATGCCGCCGAAATTTTCTAAAATATGTTAGAAAATAAAAATATCATTTTATTGTGTAAATGAATTGAATAGAAATTCATAGGTTGAAATAAAATGTTTTATCGTTAAAAATATAATTTTTAACGTGAAGTGAATAAAATATTCATTTATAAACCGGACGGTTTGTTTATGCACACCTATTTGAATGACATTGATTGGGACGATAAATTTTACACATCGCCCAACTGCACAAATAAAATATGCGTTTGATTGTTTGAAACCCCACACGGGTGTTGGGATGAAATTTGAAGTTCACTCATCCTGATTGATTAAATGTGTCGATCGATTGATTGACAGGCTGTTATAAGCGTTGAATATCTATATTTGATGCTTATACAGTGTAGTGCACTTTGGTTGATGGTTGATTATCTTTCAATGCTATTATATACATGTGTTGTATGAAAATCCATATAATTAACTTTATATGGTAATTGATTGGGCCTCATTCCAGTTTTAGAAATAAAGAATATTATAAAATAAAAGTTCATGTGTTGACAGTTTCATCCATTGAGATTGGTCATGTGTTGAACGAAATATTTTGATAATAACAACTATTTTGAAAAAGAAATATTTGAAATGGAATATTTGAAAATAGAAATTTATGGAGCCGTGTTGATTAGATTGACGCCATTTTGACGTGAACGATATTTATATCGATAAAACGATTTCGAAATGAATTGAATTGAAAACGATTTCGAAATGAATTGAAATGAAAACGATTTCGAAATGAATTGAATTGAAAACGATTTCGAAATGAATTGAATTGAAAACGATTTCGAAATGAATTGAATTGAAAACGATTTCGAAATGAATTGAATTGAAAACGATTTCGAAATGAATTGAATTGAAAACGATTTCGAAATGAATTGAATTGAAAACGATTTCGAAATGAATTGAATTGAAAACGATTTCGAAATGAATTGAAAACGAATTCAAATTGAATTGAAAGCAAATTGAAATGAATTCAAACTGAATTGAAATTTGAATTGAATAGAAATGAATTTTAAAACGAATTTATAGAGAAGAATTCAATTTTGATTTGAATTGAAACGGAAGTTGAAATTGCTTTTGAAACGAATTTAAAACTATTTATATAATTCGTTTTAAATAGAAATCGACGAAATATATATTATATATATTATATATATATAATATAATGGCCTGAATAGAACGCGCCACGCCGCGGCAGTTCGTGAATTTCGACCATTTATTTCAAACGGACATTACGGGAGATCCGACCGTCGGATTCTCCTAAAACCGGAACCGTTGGGTTCGTATCGAAAAGAGCTTTCTAACGAATATTAGAAATTAGAAATCTAACGGTTGGATTTGGAATTATGTCCAAATCAAATTCGAAAAAGGTCGCTGTAAGTGCAGTTCGATGGCCGTTGATGGAAATCGACTGTACAGGCCTTGATAAAATTATTAAAAATAGCAATAATTTGTGTAAAATCATAAGAAATGATTTAGAAAGAATTGGGATGAAAAACTCCATATTTGAAAGGATAAAAATAGATTTTTATCGAAATGAACTAGTTTTGAACTAGAATTATAATTCTATTTATTTTTAAATAAATAAATTGAATTTGAAAAGGGGTTTTAAAAATAACCAAAATTTCCAATGATTGCATTGGAGTGGATTTGAATCGAAATTGTCTTCGGAATATTTCGACGTTGGATTTCGTGATTATACAAATGTTGTTATGGAAATTTGAAAGATATAGATATATATATCGTTATTTCCAATACGATCTTTGTTGGTCGCAGAATTTGAAATTGAATATAAGCCGGGATATTTTCTATTCAGAGCCTTGTATTTAATATCAAATGTGATTTGGGTTTGTCATGAATGGTGTCTTCACTAACACTGTTCTTGAACCCAGTTGAGAAAAGATTAAATCTTTTTATTTAGATTTAATGAAGTGTACCAATTAAATGATATTTAATTGGAATTGAATTGATATTGATTTTTGGGTTTATCGTGAACAGTGTTTTAAATAACACTTGTTCTTTAACCCGATAATTAATGAATGTGATTTGGGTTTGTCGTGAATGGTGTCTTCACTAACACTGTTCTTGAACCCAGTTGAGAAAAGATTAAATCTTTTTATTTAGATTTAATGAAGTGTACCAATTAAATAATATTTAATTGGAATTGAATTGATATTGATTTTTGGGTTTATCGTGAACAGTGTTTTAAATAACACTTGTTCTTTAACCCGATAATTAATGAATGTGATTTGGGTTTGTCGTGAATGGTGTCTTCACTAACACTGTTCTTGAACCCAGTTGAGAAAAGATTAAATCTTTTTATTTAGATTTAATGAAGTGTACCAATTAAATAATATTTAATTGGAATTGAATTGATATTGATTTTTGGGTTTATCGTGAACAGTGTTTTAAATAACACTTGTTCTTTAACCCGATAATTAATGGGATGTGACTTTGGGTTTATCGTGAACCGTGTTTTTAAATGACACTGATTCTTTAACCCAGTCACAGATTAAAACTAAGTGGAGTTTTAATGAATCTTTAATTAGATTGAAAAGATCGAGAATGGAGTATCACCAGTTTTGCTCCAGGCGATAGTTAAATCTTTAATTAGATTTGAACGTGAAATTTAGAAACTAACTGTCGGTTAGCTGAGTAGAATGGTTTTCTGGATATTGATCTGATGTTGGTTTCGGCCTTCGGGGTTAATATTTGGGGAATTATTCTCTTGATTAATTTACGGTTAATGACTAATGAGTTGGAATGAGGCGTATGTTGTGTTTGTGTAACACTTTTATAATATATACGCGAGTTATTCGGAAAGACCGGGTTTAACCCATTCTGAATAACTGATACGACGATAAGTCGAAGATGAAGACGATGGTCGAAGACCGGAGGTCTTCACGTCGTTTGGGTGATAACTGATGATCTTGATTGGGCTGTACACCCAAGAAGATGGAAACAGTTAGTGATCGTCCAGACGTACTTGGAGATCGATGGATATGCGGGGTACTAGGTGCCTCCGGTTTCGTTCAGACCCAGAACGGACTTGTAAATGGACTGTGTGTCTGACATCGGATTTCATTCTGTGTGACTGATATCGGTTGCATAGGATGGTTTGCCTGTGTGGCATGCCTAAGTGGCAATTGATCGAGGCTTCTGTTGAAAAGCAAAGTCTTGTGGTGATGATCAAAGCAAGGCCTTTGTGGCGTAGCTTTGTGTAACGTTTGCTTCGCGAGTTTCACACCCGGTATGAACCAAAAACGGGAGGGACATCAGGGAGGACTTGCGTTTCTTTCTAGCTAGAAGTGGCGTCAGTGGTTTTACACGCCCTGACGAGTTTGACTTATGTGGTTGTTGCGGTTGCGAGGCGCCTCGGTTATATCGGTTTCGGCCGAATGCATTCTGGTCGGCTGACGGACCAGACTTACACCCCATAGGGTGGGGAGACGTATTGTTCAGGCATAATAATCCACTCCGTGTGGACCGGCCCTGACGATCCAAGGGGCAGTTGCGGCTGTTCCTGAGGCTCGGGCTAGACAGTCTCGAATCGGTTGAGGACTATCTTTTGCCTCGGTTCATAGATGGAAATCCAATTTCCAAATACGTGACATTTGCGGTTTTATTTGTAAACCTATATATGGCGACATGATATATGGTACCCATGCCGCCTATGATTGATACTTATGATTTGAAGTTGTTTTATACACTATGCACTTATAGTAGTATCAAATGATTTGTTTTAAAACGTATCAAGCATTCTTTGGCTGTTATAAGGGAAAACCCTATCCTCGGCTGCGTTGCATTGTGTGATGGGACCTGGGTCTTATAACAGCTTCATTTTTCTTTATTTAGCATTGCGCTGTTTGTTTTATGCACTGGTATTCTTGGGAGGAAACCCGTTCCGTGTTATACGGCGTGGTCCCTTGATTTACCTAATGATTTAAAATAAAGAATTATAACTGTTTTAGTTCTCACACCAGTCACATGACTGACCTGGAGTTTATTGTTTTAACCTAAACTCTGGGTGCCCTTATTTTGGACACGGGCAGCTAGTAGTTTTGGTTTTGCAGATTTATATTCACAGGATCCTGGTTTACAGCTGGAACGATATCCGGAAAGCTTTGTATCCGTATATCTCATTCTAGTTGTGTATTGTATTATTTTCCGCTGCTATGTATTTAAATGTAATTTAAATCTCTGTTATTTCTGTGTAATATTTATTCATACTCTGTATATTCTTGTAATCTGATGCATGGGTGTAATATACAATGAAACGTTCTTCTGTATGCATTCTGATTTGTCGTGTTCTCGAACGGTAGGGCGTTTCGAACGGCCTGGATCGGTTTAGCGACTGGTTCGGACCGAGCGAAATTCCTTGCCGTCACAGTTGGTATCAGAGCTTTGGTTTACAAAGCTTAGAGAACAAGACACATTAGAACCCTACTAAAGAATTCATCAGATATTGGATTAGCTATATCCAATGAGAATGACTCGTTAGAGATAGGATCAGTAGTATCCTAGAACGGGTATGAAGAGTATATTTTTCGAATGAAAACAAATCTTGTTTTGAAAATTTAAATCAATTATTCGTATTCGATTATTTATTTATATTGATGTGGACAATCCAGTATATATAGATTTTGCGTATACGTCTGATCCGCGTGTATTCGAAATTTTAATATACTGGATAGATATAGATTCACACTCTAGTCGCCCGGAGATGATTCTGATGATTGTAGCTACATCACCAGAATTAGAGTTCGTGTGTCGAAGGTGTGATATTTATATATTTCCTATTGACTGGTGTGAGAACCAAAATTAGATAGGGCTTATTGTTGTGAATTGGCATCAAAAACGTGATTTTTGTATATGTATCAAAATTATGAATTTGAGACTCTAATTCACTAATTGATTGATGTTTGTGTTGTTTGTTTATTTGGTTGATAATTGTGAACCATTTAGCCTAGTTGAACCAAATATTGAATTATATTGAAAATTAGTCGCATTTGCGTGCATACATGTATATCTTTTGAACAGGTCATAGCAAGGAGGCTAGAGCCAGAGAATAAAATTTGTTTGCCCGACAAATAGGTACATGTTTACTACATAATTTCCTGTTTTGTTTGGGTGATGATGATTTTGTGAGCCTATTGGCTAGCCGCTTGGCTTTTTCTTTTTCTTTTTGAGATCTGAAGGACCGGGGAAGCTATTTGAAATTCCCCGATGCTCCCATTGCAGGGGAGGTTATGGCGAAATTTTTCAAAAATTTAGGGTGTTAGCCAAATTTTTGAAATTTTGAAAATTCTCAGAAACTAAAGAGTTGGAGAATGGAAGCCTGATCGATCGTAGAGCTGAATAATCAAACCACTTTCGACTTTGTTCCTTTTCGGGGATGAAAAGTTTTAAGTGGGGGAGATTGTAACAACCCGAAAATCTGGGCCAGTTTAAAATTTTTATTTTGGCCATTTTAGCGAATTTTGATTATTTAAAATGAATTATTTTAAATAATATCGACGAGAAATTTATTTTGAATATAATTCGAACGTATATATTATACGCGTCGTCGTTAGAATATAAATATTTATATATAATTATTAATAGAATTGAAAATGGCGCGGTAGTTCGATAATTCGATTTCAAACTTCAGTTGAATGTACCGGGTGCAAAACAATCCGGATTTTAATGAAACCAAAAATAATGGAATCTAATAGTGAATATCTTTCCAACGAATCAGGGAAATCGAGATTTCATAGCGGGAATCAAAAGATATGTCCAGTTGAAAATTCTGAATAGTCGCTATGGAATTCAGGCCCTTAAAAATGGACATTTTGCAAATGACCTCGGATTTCGACGAAACCAGTTTTGTTGGGTCCGTGGTGTCAAGTTATTGCTAGATTCCAAATTTCATAATTTTTCGAATCAATATGTGAGCGTGGCATAGGAAAACGTGTTTTGACCATTTCAGTTGAATTTAATCGACTGGAAATGGGCCATTTTTTTTTCCAACGGTCTCGGAATTCGACGAAACTAGTTTTGTTAGGACCGTATCGTCAATACGAAGCTAGAAAATATTTTTCTGGAATTTTTCTAGTTTGTATGTGACCCCGGTAATTTGAAATGTACGTTTAAAATTCAATATAGTGATTTAAATGTAAATTCAACGGAAACTGATCGAAACAGTCGAATCAGCTTGCGATATATATCCCATTGTGTTCAGAATGGGGGTAGAACGCTATGGACGACAGGCGGTGGGCCTCGTTTAGAGGTCGTATGTGAAAGTCAACTTTTTAATAATTAAATAAATAATAAAAAAATAAATAAATAAATATATCTCTTCCTACTTTATATTTCTGGCCCCCCCGTTCAATCAGATTTCAAACGAGAAAAAAAAAACCCTAGCGTCATCGACAGCCCCCCCCCCCCGAAGCGCTGCCGACCATCGCCGCACCCCCCCCTCCCTCGACGAACTCCCATCGAAGCCCCCCCTCCCTCGACGAGCCCACCGAAGCCCCCCCTCCTCGTTTCAGAAACGCGACCACTCCCCTGAAACCCCTCCGCCCACGCACCCACCACCCCAGGACGCGCCACCAGTGCCGAGCGCCCCCCCCCTACCATCCACCTCCGGCGAGACGCCGCCAGCACAGTCCTCCCCCTCGGTAAGTCCTTTTCTTTTTATGATTTTTTAAGATGATTTTAAAAACTGATTTAAATGGTTTTAAAAACTGATTTAAAATGATTTTGAAAACTGATTTCGTTTTTTTTTAAATATAAAACTGATTTCGATTTTTAAAATAAAAACTGATTTCGTTTTTTAGGTATAAAACTGATCTGATTTTTTTTTAATAATGATAAAAACTGATTTTTTAAAAGAATAAAACTGAATTTTCTTAAAGTTATAAAACTGAATTTTATAAAAGTATAAAAAAAACTGATTTTTAAGATGATTTAAAAACTGTTTTTGAAAAGATTAGAAATAAGCGAAGGTAAAAATCATATTTTTATATGTTGAAAGCAAAGGTAAAAATCATATTTTTATATGTTGAAAGCGAAGGTAAAAATCATATTTTTATATGTTGAAAGCAAAGGTAAAAATCATATTTTTATATGTTGAAAGCAAAGGTAAAAATCATATTTTTATTTATTGAAAGTCGAAGTAAAAATCATATTTTTATGTATTGAACATCGAAGTAAAAATTCGATTTTTATATATTGAATAGCGAACTAAAAATTCGATTTTTATATATTGAATAGCGAACTAAAAATTCGATTTTTATATATTGAATAGCGAACTAAAAATTCGATTTTTATATATTGAATAGCGAACTAAAAATTCGATTTTTATATATTGAATAGCGAACTAAAAATTCGATTTTTATATATTGAATAGCGAACTAAAAATTCGATTTTTACGTATGTAGTAAAAGCAGCAACGAAGGTGACAAAAAGGCGAAACGACGAAGACTTCTGCAAAAGAAGAGCCGTGGAGCTAGGATAGCTATATGTGAGAATTTCTCACCTTTCAATTTATTTTTCTAGTTATATATATTTATACTAGGATGTAGACGGTGCTTAGTAGCACCCGACACAATCGTCCACAGACCATGGACTTGTTTGTTTGACTGTTTGGTGATTGATTGCGATATTGGTTTGAATGTGGTTTGTGGTGTGAAAAATCGAATCGATAAATTGGTTAGGATTAGACATGCGCCGTTATAAGGCGAAGGAGTAAGGCTAGGTTAGACCCTTACTCCAAATTTTGTGGTTTGCATAATGAAATTGATTTGATTGATGAGTGAATGGCGTGGGCCTTCACTAGACCGGGGATAAGGCTAGGCCTCGTCTCGTTTCTAGTATCGTGCCGTTATGCCGCCGAAATTTTCTAAAATATGTTAGAAAATAAAAATATCATTTTATTGTGTAAATGAATTGAATAGAAATTCATAGGTTGAAATAAAATGTTTTATCGTTAAAAATATAATTTTTAACGTGAAGTGAATAAAATATTCATTTATAAACCGGACGGTTTGTTTATGCACACCTATTTGAATGACATTGATTGGGACGATAAATTTTACACATCGCCCAACTGCACAAATAAAATATGCGTTTGATTGTTTGAAACCCCACACGGGTGTTGGGATGAAATTTGAAGTTCACTCATCCTGATTGATTAAATGTGTCGATCGATTGATTGACAGGCTGTTATAAGCGTTGAATATCTATATTTGATGCTTATACAGTGTAGTGCACTTTGGTTGATGGTTGATTATCTTTCAATGCTATTATATACATGTGTTGTATGAAAATCCATATAATTAACTTTATATGGTAATTGATTGGGCCTCATTCCAGTTTTAGAAATAAAGAATATTATAAAATAAAAGTTCATGTGTTGACAGTTTCATCCATTGAGATTGGTCATGTGTTGAACGAAATATTTTGATAATAACAACTATTTTGAAAAAGAAATATTTGAAATGGAATATTTGAAAATAGAAATTTATGGAGCTGTGTTGATTAGATTGACGCCATTTTGACGTGAACGATATTTATATCGATAAAACGATTTCGAAATGAATTGAATTGAAAACGATTTCGAAATGAATTGAAATGAAAACGATTTCGAAATGAATTGAATTGAAAACGATTTCGAAATGAATTGAATTGAAAACGATTTCGCAATGAATTGAATTGAAAACGATTTCGAAATGAATTGAATTGAAAACGATTTCGAAATGAATTGAATTGAAAACGATTTCGAAATGAATTGAATTGAAAACGATTTCGAAATGAATTGAATTGAAAACGATTTCGAAATGAATTGAATTGAAAACGATTTCGAAATGAATTGAAAACGAATTCAAATTGAATTGAAAGCAAATTGAAATGAATTCAAACTGAATTGAAATTTGAATTGAATAGAAATGAATTTTAAAACGAATTTATAGAGAAGAATTCAATTTTGATTTGAATTGAAACGGAAGTTGAAATTGCTTTTGAAACGAATTTAAAACTATTTATATAATTCGTTTTAAATAGAAATCGACGAAATATATATTATATATATTATATATATAATATAATGGCCTGAATAGAACGCGCCGCGCCGCGGCAGTTCGTGAATTTCGACCATTTATTTCAAACGGACATTACGGGAGATCCGACCGTCGGATTCTCCTAAAACCGGAACCGTTGGGTTCGTATCGAAAAGAGCTTTCTAACGAATATTAGAAATTAGAAATCTAACGGTTGGATTTGGAATTATGTCCAAATCAAATTCGAAAAAGGTCGCTGTAAGTGCAGTTCGATGGCCGTTGATGGAAATCGACTGTACAGGCCTTGATAAAATTATTAAAAATAGCAATAATTTGTGTAAAATCATAAGAAATGATTTAGAAAGAATTGGGATGAATAACTCCATATTTGAAAGGATAAAAATAGATTTTTATCGAAATGAACTAGTTTTGAACTAGAATTATAATTCTATTTATTTTTAAATAAATAAATTGAATTTGAAAAGGGGTTTTAAAAATAACCAAAATTTCCAATGATTGCATTGGAGTGGATTTGAATCGAAATTGTCTTCGGAATATTTCGACGTTGGATTTCGTGATTATACAAATGTTGTTATGGAAATTTGATAGATATAGATATATATATCGTTATTTCCAATACGATCTTTGTTGGTCGCAGAATTTGAAATTGAATATAAGCCGGGATATTTTCTATTCAGAGCCTTGTATTTAATATCAAATGTGATTTGGGTTTGTCGTGAATGGTGTCTTCACTAACACTGTTCTTGAACCCAGTTGAGAAAAGATTAAATCTTTTTATTTAGATTTAATGAAGTGTACCAATTAAATGATATTTAATTGGAATTGAATTGATATTGATTTTTGGGTTTATCGTGAACAGTGTTTTAAATAACACTTGTTCTTTAACCCGATAATTAATGAATGTGATTTGGGTTTGTCGTGAATGGTGTCTTCACTAACACTGTTCTTGAACCCAGTTGAGAAAAGATTAAATCTTTTTATTTAGATTTAATGAAGTGTACCAATTAAATAATATTTAATTGGAATTGAATTGATATTGATTTTTGGGTTTATCGTGAACAGTGTTTTAAATAACACTTGTTCTTTAACCCGATAATTAATGAATGTGATTTGGGTTTGTCGTGAATGGTGTCTTCACTAACACTGTTCTTGAACCCAGTTGAGAAAAGATTAAATCTTTTTATTTAGATTTAATGAAGTGTACCAATTAAATAATATTTAATTGGAATTGAATTGATATTGATTTTTGGGTTTATCGTGAACAGTGTTTTAAATAACACTTGTTCTTTAACCCGATAATTAATGGGATGTGACTTTGGGTTTATCGTGAACCGTGTTTTTAAATGACACTGATTCTTTAACCCAGTCACAGATTAAAACTAAGTGGAGTTTTAATGAATCTTTAATTAGATTGAAAAGATCGAGAATGGAGTATCACCAGTTTTGCTCCAGGCGATAGTTAAATCTTTAATTAGATTTGAATGTGAAATTTAGAAACTAACTGTCGGTTAGCTGAGTAGAATGGTTTTCTGGATATTGATCTGATGTTGGTTTCGGCCTTCGGGGTTAATATTTGGGGAATTATTCTCTTGATTAATTTACGGTTAATGACTAATGAGTTGGAATGAGGCGTATGTTGTGTTTGTGTAACACTTTTATAATATATACGCGAGTTATTCGGAAAGACCGGGTTTAACCCATTCTGAATAACTGATACGACGATAAGTCGAAGATGAAGACGATGGTCGAAGACCGGAGGTCTTCACGTCGTTTAGGTGATAACTGATGATCTTGATTGGGCTGTACACCCAAGAAGATGGAAACAGTTAGTGATCGTCCAGACGTACTTGGAGATCGATGGATATGCGGGGTACTAGGTGCCTCCGGTTTCGTTCAGACCCAGAACGGACTTGTAAATGGACTGTGTGTCTGACATCGGATTTCATTCTGTGTGACTGATATCGGTTGCATAGGATGGTTTGCCTGTGTGGCATGCCTAAGTGGCAATTGATCGAGGCTTCTGTTGAAAAGCAAAGTCTTGTGGTGATGATCAAAGCAAGGCCTTTGTGGCGTAGCTTTGTGTAACGTTTGCTTCGCGAGTTTCACACCCGGTATGAACCAAAAACGGGAGGGACATCAGGGAGGACTTGCGTTTCTTTCTAGCTAGAAGTGGCGTCAGTGGTTTTACACGCCCTGACGAGTTTGACTTATGTGGTTGTTGCGGTTGCGAGGCGCCTCGGTTATATCGGTTTCGGCCGAATGCATTCTGGTCGGCTGACGGACCAGACTTACACCCCATAGGGTGGGGAGACGTATTGTTCAGGCATAATAATCCACTCCGTGTGGACCGGCCCTGACGATCCAAGGGGCAGTTGCGGCTGTTCCTGAGGCTCGGGCTAGACAGTCTCGAATCGGTTGAGGACTATCTTTTGCCTCGGTTCATAGATGGAAATCCAATTTCCAAATACGTGACATTTGCGGTTTTATTTGTAAACCTATATATGGCGACATGATATATGGTACCCATGCCGCCTATGATTGATACTTATGATTTGAAGTTGTTTTATACACTATGCACTTATAGTAGTATCAAATGATTTGTTTTAAAACGTATCAAGCATTCTTTGGCTGTTATAAGGGAAAACCCTATCCTCGGCTGCGTTGCATTGTGTGATGGGACCTGGGTCTTATAACAGCTTCATTTTTCTTTATTTAGCATTGCGCTGTTTGTTTTATGCACTGGTATTCTTGGGAGGAAACCCGTTCCGTGTTATACGGCGTGGTCCCTTGATTTACCTAATGATTTAAAATAAAGAATTATAACTGTTTTAGTTCTCACACCAGTCACATGACTGACCTGGAGTTTATTGTTTTAACCTAAACTCTGGGTGCCCTTATTTTGGACACGGGCAGCTAGTAGTTTTGGTTTTGCAGATTTATATTCACAGGATCCTGGTTTACAGCTGGAACGATATCCGGAAAGCTTTGTATCCGTATATCTCATTCTAGTTGTGTATTGTATTATTTTCCGCTGCTATGTATTTAAATGTAATTTAAATCTCTGTTATTTCAGTGTAATATTTATTCATACTCTGTATATTCTTGTAATCTGATGCATGGGTGTAATATACAATGAAATGTCCTTCGGTATGCGTTCTGGTTTGTCGTGTTCTCAACGATAGGGCGTTTCGAACGGCCTGGATCGGTTTAGCGACTGGTTCGGACCGAGCGAAATTGCTTGCCGTCACATCTAGCCACTTCTACATGTCATTCATCACCATGTATCACTTATATGCTAAGTTTGGTTTTATGCATGCTTTTGAAGCCTAATAATGCAATATGCAAGTATATGAACATATGTACATTTCATATGCCACCATGATAAACTTGTGGCTTCAACACCTTTATGTCATGATTATGCCAAGTTCCCTATTTTATCCTTTATGCGTTGTTGCGATTATGTAAACGATGGGATTACGTTGGGATTGGGTAACATTATGATATAAACATGGTTTTTATAACATGACGTGATATGTTAACTTGTAATTATGTTTTGGAAACATAATGGACATGACACTTAGAAAATATGAGTGTGGCCAACTCGAGGTTGGGTTGAGTTTGTAGCATAAATCTACCCGGACCCGCCCGGCTTAACTAGTGGCTACAAACAATAGGACCCAATGTGAGAAGTTGGTCATGTTGTGCTCGAACCCGAGGTTAGACCTAGTTGTGGTGTAAAGCTACCCGGACCCGCTCGGCTTAACTAGTAACCACAACAAAGTCTAATGTGAGAGGTTAAAGAGCATTAAGTTAATTAATGCCTCCTGATTAGGGTTAAGTCATGGTCCACTTAATACTTAACCAATTTGGGCTTGATGGGTTAATCGGGGTTAAGTCAGGAACCTTGGGTACGCTTAACCAATTTAATCCACGTTTGGATCGGGTTAACCACATTTAACCCATTAAGAAACCCTAGTTGCGTGGTCCTTTTCAGCATTAACCTTCTAGATAGTATCATAAGACCCTAGGACTAGGCTAGGGTGGGGCACGATTACTGGGCTGATTGTAAGAGACCAAAAGAGACGGCTGAATGATGCCCCGGTTGTTCAGGCGGACCATGGTCGTGCACATTAAGTCCGGAGTTGAACACGGGCACCAGTAGGTTTAGACTGTGCATCCTGGAATGGTGTCTGAGGGTTACACCGTAGGGCCAGATACACCCTAGGGTGGACCCTGCACAGTCAACTACATTACATGATTAAGCCGTATGACACCGACACTTGACGAGTTAGGCTTATAGGGAGCCGATCGACTAGACCGAGTAGTTGGACCTTGATTTAGGTCATCTCATGATGTTGGGCCAAGCTTGGGCCAAGGGATCAATTCTTGTTTTTACTTGACATGTTGGAATACTAGTACACCCGTGGTGCAAAACTTAACCTTGATTATGCGATGACACCTTTATCTATCTTGTTAGTTAATCATCATGCCAGTATGTTGTTATCCTTATGTTCATCTCAGCTTCTCATGCCAGTTAACTTTACTAGTTCATAGACAGATAGTAGTAGGGCTTACCAGTCTTTTTGACTGACCTGTTTTCTTTCGCCTCTTGTCTTCCGTTTCCCCCCCCCCCCCCCAGGTCCTCAGGGTGGGAACATTGGAGCTTTGCTTGGATCTTTACAGCTTGCTTACTGGATTTGCTCATGTACGGTTTTGGACATTGAGCTAGCTATGGTTTATCACTTTGGGGATAGTACTTTATGTATTTCAGTTTTTAAGTTTATGCTTTTATCTAGACCTTGTTTGTTGGAAAATAATGACTAAGTACTTTGTTGTAACTTAACTATGGTTTTGGAAAAGCAAGTTTTATCCGCTGCTTTATTTACTCTGTTTTACTTATATGTTCTGTCTTGTGATATCTCATGCATGTTTACCTTGTTTAAACGCCCCTCCGAAGCTAGTGTGCTTGCAAGAGTCACCCTGGCGGAGGTGGGGTGTTACACTATTGTTTTCTCCACACGAATTCATAGGCGTTTATATGCTACTAAAACCTGAAGTGACCTAGCCTCCACCTTAATCAATCAAATTAGATTTTTCAAGTTAACAATCAAAG
This sequence comes from Allium sativum, assembly GCA_030737875.1. Lineage (NCBI taxonomy): Eukaryota > Viridiplantae > Streptophyta > Magnoliopsida > Asparagales > Amaryllidaceae > Allium > Allium sativum. Next base: position 788,561,638 of record CM060919.1, on the reverse strand, counting down.
TCTACATCAAAGGAATAGCTAATCAAATTCAGAAATCAGATCCCAGAATTCAAGACCGTTCTGTTATTTGTGAGTTCATGTTACTTTCAGAAATAAAATTTAATTGTGATTCTGACATTGTAATAAATCTGAATCTGAGATTATGCCTATTGTTGGATCAATCTCATTGATATTATTATGTCCATTCTTTGTCTCTTCTTCCCTTCTTCCTTTTTTTGTTTTTATAGCCAGACTACTATGACCCTGAGCCAAATCTCATAAGAGATGAATGTACGTCGGGAAAAATTAGGCATAATGTATGATTTGGACATGACCAGCGCTAAAATTGGGAAAAGTATTAAATTATGTATAATTGGGCATAACTGTTTTGTAACGGATTTGAGGACATAACACATGTTGTATTTAAAACATAAAGTGTATCGAACATATGACTTGAGATTTGAGGCATAAAGTATATTAGACATATGACTTGGGGGTTTGGGGCATAAATTAAACTGTAAACATGTTAGGCATAGTACATATTGTGGTCTAAGACCTAAAATTGGGCATATTATATATGATAGTTTATGACTTGGAAGAAGGAGATTATTGTGCATAGTGATATATGGCTTAGGCATGAAAACCTATAGTAAGATAGGGATAACTGTTAAATGTGAACACACCTAATTGGGATTTTGTGTAATTGGCATGCACTGTAATTAAAGGCTATAATTTGGCATAGTTTATACCGTGAATCATGATTGGGGGTTTCTGGAGAATATTTTGTACGGTGCAATATGACTAAGACTTAGGGCTTGTGTTATATTGTGATTTATGACCATGATTTTGGGCATGTAAGTTTATAGGCTTAATTTATTATTTGGCGAGGTATGTTAATGGAACTTTAAGTGATGTTTAATTTATTAAACTGACTAATATGCTGAAATCTGTTGAAAGTGAATACTGTAATTGGAAAGCCTATGATGTAGATGAATAAATTGATATAACTAGCTTGAAGCTGGAATAATCTGTAAATGAACCAATTGGCTAAGATAAACATGCCGAGACACGAGGTTAGACTCCATTTGCGGTGGAAACCTTCCTTGAACCAACCGGCCTAACCAGTAACCGCAAACGGTCAGTCTAATGCGAGAGGTCGTAGGCATAACTAAGAAATGCTTAGACACGAGGTTAGGTCTGGCTTGTGTCAGAAGTCTGCCCGGAACCGCCCAGCACATCCAGCTGCCACAAGCTATCGACCTAATGTGAGAGGTCTATGCATTAATAATTAATTAATGCTAATTAAAGATGAATATGATACCTAAAACGTGTTGGGTGGGTAGGGTTAAGTTAATGAGGAACACTTAACCAATATGACATGATGAATGAGTAGGGTTAAGTTAATAAGAAACACTTAACCAATATGACATGATGAATGGGTAGGATTAAGTTAAAACAAGAGAGCAACACTTAACCAATATAACATGATGCGTGGAAGGGTTAAGTTAAAACAAGAGAGCAACACTTGACCAATATAACATGATGAACGGGGAGGGTCAAGTTAACACAAGAAGGCAACGCTTAATCAATGTAACACGACAAGTGGGTGGGTTAAGTTTACTTGAATTGATTGATGACACTTAACCAATACAACATGATGAACGTGTGGGGTTAAGTTAATAAGAAACACTTAACCAATGTAACTTGATGAACGAATGGGGTTAAGTTAATGGGAAATACTTAACCAATATAACATGATGAATGAACGGGGTTAAGTTAATAGGAAACACTTAACCAATCCAACATGACAAGTTAGAAGGGTTAATAAGAAACACTTAACCAACATGACATGATGAATGGGTGGGTTAAGTTAACATGAATGGACAACACTTAACCAATATAACATGATGTGTGGGAGGGTAAAGTACATATCGGGTTGGTGGGTAATATTAGTAGATATAGGCCCACAAACTTAACCATTAAGTAAACATGTTTGAATTAGTGGGAGGGTTGAGTACATATCGGGTTGGTGGGTAATATTAGTAAATATAGGCCCACAAACTTAACCAGTAAGAAACCCTAGTAACGGTGACCCATTTCAGCAGTAACCCAATAGATGTATCAAGATACCCTAAAACTAGGCAAGTTGGGGTGCGATTACTGGGCTGATTATAAGCGGTCAAAATAGCGGTAGGGGGTATGTCAGTGTAGGTTCCGACAGATTAGGCCGTGCACGTACTCCGGAGTGGGAAAAAGCAGGCACTGGGTACCAGTAGTTATACACTATGCATCTTGAGCTGTGTCGGGTTGCTATCATAGGGACTGATACACCTTATGGTGGGACCAGCATAGGGTATCTACACGCAAGAGAGGGCCGATTGACACAGACACAAGGAAAATTAATACGCGTAAGGAGCCGATCGATAGGGTAGTAAGGGTACATCTAACATCTTCTGGGCAATTAGGCTGATTGAGGTAAGATCCTCATACTAGATGTACACCTGAAGGCTGCCATAATTGCGAAGATTACGATCACGTTATCATATTATCATTTTACACAGATTACTAGTTAGGACACTAGTTAGGGGGTGCAGAGATATAAAAATCAGAATAACAAGGTAGTAGCGAAGCAGAGAAAGAGTAGAGGCACATTCAGTTTATCTTGCCTTATCATATCATATGCTAATCTTATGTTATCTTGATACCCCGGTTATCACGGTATTGCCTTACATACAGTTTATTCATGTCATGTTACTTTTACCTGTTTACATACTGAAAGTCACTGGACTTACCAGACTTATGTCTGACCTAGTTTGTTTCGTCTCTTTTCTTCCGTCCCCCCAGTTCACAGGGAGGAAATGTTACCACTTAGCTCAGTTTTCTTTCCAAGCACGGAGATAGTCGATGTATTGCTTTGGACTCCTTCTTCCACTGCTATGGCTGGTTCATGCTTTATTGGCGAATATCATTGTTATTTTTATGCTTCTCTTATACTTGGAAGTTTTTGAATCAAGATAGAAGTTCTATGTATTACTTTTAAGTATGATTGAGACAATTGTTGTAAAAGCTTGACTGAACCAAATATTTTATAAAATGACATTATTTTCTGCTGCTTTATTTGTTTGTCTTGTAATTTACCTGCATCTTTTACCTAAAACGCTCCACCGAAGTTAAGGCATTCCCTTTGTGAGTGACCTTAACGGAGGTGGGGTGTTGCAGGAGGAGAAGTATTGTTGGGAATTTTCTTTTTCAGCAGCGTGCTGAGAAAGTACAGAGTGAATTAAGCAGAATCGAAACTAAACAATGCAGAAGAAATGTGTGAAAACAGCGATGCAGGAGAGTGGGATAAGGGTTTGTATGGAGAAGCCTTTGGAAGCAGAGTTTCGAGCCAACGTTAACAAAAGAGAAAACAAATGAAATGAGAAGCACATGGGGGAAAAGGTGGGAATATCTGGTTTGTTTGGTGACGTGAACTCAACTTCGAATGGGCCAGTTCTTATAAAGCAAATTGGAAAAAAATATAAAAATAAAAGGATTGATGGTTGGCAGGAGAAGAAAACGTTTAAAACCAAGGATGATGGAATGCAGTCGAATTATTCTTTGATTGGCCCATGCTTTCCATTCCAATGGATCGGCTTATTAAGTTATATGAGTAACAAAATTTTTTGTTAATTTAAATTATAATATAAATTAGTTGTTAAATGTTTTATCTGGACATGTTAACTTAGTCGGTCCATCTAATATCAGATAAAAGAAAAAATGAAGGGCAGTAGTTATACTAGGTAGAAGATGGATCGGGAATTTTAGAACAAAGCAGAAACGTTAAGATGATTAGCCGATTGATTTCAATGTAATTAGTTTGTTAATTATAGTAGTTAAGGAATTTTAATTTTAATTAAAATTGTATATCTTAAAATTTAATAAATAGTGCATATGTTTACAGAATTTAATGAAACAAGATTTTCCGGGATAGTCAATACAAGCACCACATTATGGAAATAATCTGGATAGGATTGGAAGCAACCAAAATTATGCGGTTAAATTAAACAATCATTCAATTTAACTGTAACCGAACCGTTTCAATGAATGAAATCAAAGTGAGTTTAACTCACTTAGTTTTATCCCACTTATATCTTATATAAGTGGGGTTATAATTTGTGTGCTATGGTTGATAATTATTTGTTGTGTGATGAACAATACTTATATATTGAATGAATTGGTCGAATTAAACGCTCGTTTATTTCAAACGAAATCAAATCGCTATTCTAACAATTATTTACAAATAAGGTAACTTACCTTGTTGGTTACGTTTATAATAATATAAACGTATTAAATTAATGTACGGAAGTTTGGATTACTATTGTTTGTTTACGGTTGAATATTACATCTGTTGAATACTACTATTTGAGATAATGTATTTAGATGTAGGGAAAACAGGTAGGAAGGATCCAACTGGATTCCTCAAATTTATTATTACTTTCATATTACCATTATATGAACTGTTACACAATATTGATTTGACAAATTGATTTAGTAGTTGATTGGAATTCAACGTTAGTGTATTTTTAACCAATGGGCAGTATTGGTTGAGTAATTGGCATCATATGGCTTGAAAATCAATCGTTTTATAAACATTGATTTACCGTCAGGTAAATAAAAAGAAATGAAGTTATAAAATTTATTTTATAACTGAAAATAGATTTTTAAATCCATTTTTTTTAAATCGAAGTATATTAAACAGGAAATAAATATTTATTATTTAAACTTATAAGAAATTGTTAAGTGATTTTATAAAACAACTTCTTATGTTAATCAGAATTATAAACAGATAAGCAGAAATTAATGTAACGATTAAAATGTGGAATTAATTGTTCTAAGAAATAATTAAATGGGTATATTTAAATTAATTATTATTAATTTATTTAAAGAAAGTATTAATTGGAATTGATTAATGAGATAATCATCGGTTGAGTTTGTTTAATTCAAATATTTTATTTGGAATTGGTTATTTGATTAATTTATTTTAATTAATCAAATGGAATAGTAACGAAGAGTTGTTTAATTTTAATAAGAATTTAAAAAGGGAAATTTATTATTTATTTTAGTTAATAAAGCAGTTAACTAATCTTACAATAGTTAATGTTGAAATAAATTATTATTTAAAATTTAGATATTACTTTTATTAAATGGAAAATGATTTAAGTAATCGAGAGTATAATGAAATATAGTTAAAATGTGAAAGAGTTTAATATCGGGTATATATGTAAAACCCGAGTTTTTAGGAACGAAGTTATAAAAGGGGTTTTAAGCGAATACGACAGCTTAAAATAAATGTTTACTTAATATTTAAATTAAGCAATTTTGAGATATAAAAGGGATTTATATTAAACTTGAATTTATAAATAAGATTTATAAATGGGACGTCGATTTTAAATAAGCGATACTTAATAATGAAATTAAGTGAAGTGAATGGAATTGAAATGAGGTTTTCAAAGTGGAAAAGAGTTGAATGGATTATAAGTGAGATAAAATGAGTTGATAACAAGTAAACATAATAATTGGAACCAAACTGGAGATTGGTTGAGTTGAGTGATTTTCTAAATGTTAATTTGATGTTGATTTAGGTCTTCAGGGTTGATACTTAGGGAATTATTCTCTTACCAATTTACAGTCAATGACTAATGAATTTTGAATAATTTTTCTTATGTTAAATAAGAAGTGAAAAGGCTATATTTGAATTACTAAAAGATTTTGAGATTTATAAAATGAATATTTTTATTGATCATTTATTTAATTATCCATAATTAAATAAGCCAAATGATGCTGAGTACTAAACCACTAAATATATTTTTATTTTATGATTGAATGGTTGTTTATTTGATAGTTAAATAACCGACTATCAAACCTGGCCTATAGACATGGAAAGACCAGGATCGAATTTATATTCAAAAACCATTCCGACCAGCAAATACGAAAATATAGAAGATTCCAGATGTCGATCGAGATTGAGCAAATCGAAGACCATAGATCTTTATGAAATGGAAGAACCACTTAAAATCTCAGATTCGACCCGGAGATATACTAGGGTCCTGTCGTGGTTGAAATCTACAGATTTGCATGGACTACTCGCTACTGATCTCTAAGGTGATACCTAGGATATAGTAGGAGGGTACCTTCGTGTAACGTCCCGTATTTTTGGTAGTCAAATATTTAAATTAATTTATTAAATATTATATTTGGAATATTAATGGATTTTAATATTGAATTCGTTATTAAAATGAAGTTTGATCGTTAAATTTATATATATTTTAAATCGAGCTCGAAATGGCGTGGTAGTTCGTAATATGGAGTTTGAACTTTAATTGAGTATACATGATCCGATATAAGTCGGAATTCTGTGAAACAAGAAACGTTGGAATCATGTTAATTATAATTTTCCTACGGAAGAGAAAAGTCCAGATTTCGTTTTATAGATTGTTAGTTATGTCTAAATCAAATTTTAAAATAATCGCTATGGAAATCGTTATTAAATTATAACATTTATTTAATATATTTAAAAAGGGTTTTAACATAATTTGGACATCGTTTAACTCAAAAATGATAATATTGAGTTGTATAAATTAGAAGCTATATGATATTTCCAGTTGGGTATTTATGATAATAATAATTTATTATTAATTTATCTGATTATTCTGGAATTTAATAATATTATTATAGGCCTATAAAATAGCAATTTTGCAAATAGACTCAGTTTTCGACGAAATTAGTTTCATTAGAACAGTAATGTTAAATTATTGCATGGTATTATAATTCATGGCAAACCAATGTCTTATGTGACATCAACAGCCGTAAACACTCAGTCATTTTCTATAGCGCGTAATTAAATTAAATTAATTTAGTAAAGAGATATTTGAGTGTAACTTGAGCAGACGATCGAATTAAGCTACGAAACTAATTCCACTGAATTCGTAGCGACATTTAGAGCCAGGATAGATATATAGTTTGTTATTTTTGGAGACATGTAATTTGGTATCCAAAATAGCAATGTGGTGCATATAAAAATTGCGTACCGGGAAATAGTCTCGGAATGCCATGAAATTGGTGCCATTGGATTCATATTAATTAATTATTATAAGATTTCAGTTTTCATGCCAATCGGACTTACCGTTTGATCGTGGCAATGATAAACGCCTTTATGGTTTATCTTATTTTGGTCAATTTATACAGGGGGTAACTTTTAATGAATAAACGACTGGCCAAATGAACTTCAGATTTAATGAAATAAATTTCATTGGATCCATTAGGAAAAGGTCTAGTAGAACATCAAGGCTTCAAGTTGATTGGATTTATTTTATAATTATAGGAATTTTAAACGCTTGATTTTTCATTGATAATTAGAAAGGACTTTTCACAAATGACCTCGGAATTTAATGAAACCTGTCCCATCAGGTCCGGAATATTATTTTATGCTAGGATTACATTATTGTATCAAAAAGGAGATCCCATGTTGTGTTTGAGACGATACTTCTTAGTGAAGTTTCGATATAACAAAATAATAATGATATTCCATCCCTTATGAATACCATTCACAACCCTAGTATTTTGGTCAAACTAAAACCTGCATGGTCCACTAATTTTCTCAGCCGCCATATGCCTAACCAATGGCAATGAACTCTCGGTAAATTTCCTCTACGATCTTGAAATCCACACAATGATCAATGAAGTTTTCAACTGTAAATGTGTAGAGGCTACAACCCTAGTATTTTGGACAAACTTAAACCTATGTGGTCCACTAATTTTCTCGCCCGCCATATGCCTAATCAACGACAATGAACTCCCGATAAATTTCCCCTCCGATCTTGAAATCCACGCAATGATCAACGAAGTTTTCAACTGCAAATGTGTAGAGGCCCGTATGTTGGTGTTTGAGATGATACTTCATAGTGAAGTTTCGATATAATAAATTAATAATAATATTCCATCCCTTATAAATACCATTCACAACCCTAGTACTTTGGTCAAACTTAAACCTGCATGGTCCACTAATTTTCTCAACCGCCATATGCCTAATCAATGGCAACAAACTCCTAATAAATTTCCTCTCCGATCTTGAAATCCACACAACGATCAACGAAGTTTTCAACTGCAAATTTCTAGAGGCTACAACCCTAGTATTTTGGTCAAACTTAAACCTACGTGGTCCATAAATTTTCTCAGCCGCCATATGCCTAATCAACGACAATGAACTCCTGATAAATTTCCTCTCCGATCTTGAACTCCACGTAATGATCAATGAAGTTTTCAACTGGATATGTGTAGAGGCCACTGAGATCTGCCTAGCCAACGGCTATGATCGACTGGAGTACATCGTAGTAGCGGGGAGGATCGCAAGAAGCACAGGCGATTAAGGGTGAATGGGTGGCGAACGAATTGATCGAGTTGGAGGGTTTTTAGGGCGCAGGAAGACTGAGTTGAGGTGGTTCATTTGGCAAGGACTGATCAAAGTTCGATCAACATTTGGGGGCCGCGGTGGTGTGTTTTTCTTTGATCGGGCGTGAGTTACAGGATGAAGGAGAACACGAGAGAAGAATGAAAATGATTGTCCTGGAAGTTTTATTCTGAAGTAAACCTAAGTAATTAAATCATTTAATTATATTAATTTAAGGGTTAACTAGAAGTAATGGCCTAATTATTTAAATCCATACAACATGGGGACGTATTATCATATGAGAGTGACGAAGTGGTGAACAGGTTGTGAAGTTCTGGTGGGATGTGAAGTTGTTTCGAATGGGAGTAGAAGAAGACCAAGGCGATGAAGAATAGTATCGACCAAAATCTGAAATGTTGATAAGCACTAAACGGGATTCAAGCTGCATGTTTTGGGGAACTAAGGAAGACATTTGAATAGCAGATTATAAGGGAAGCTATTAACCATAAATAACTAGAATGGTAATTAATTTTTAGTGAGTAAATTTACCTTAATTAAAATCAAGGTTATTTAAGCTTATCGAAATATTTTAACAGGACAATGGTTGGCTAATGGAACAAAGAAATCTGTTGCACTAGCTTGTGCGAGAATAAAGAAAATAGTTCGGCCCGCTATTGGTTTTTAAATGTAATTATTCTTTCTATTGTTTATAATCTATACTTAAGAAATATTGGCCCATTTGAAGTATACAAACAAAAACTGCAAGTTTGTACACACATGAGATGGGGGAAGCCTGGAACATGAGGACTAAGCGAAAGCACAGAACAGAAATTAAATCGGCCATTCTTTGTAATTACAGTGTAATTAGATCTAACTATTTAGGTAATTAGAAAGTTAAATTATAGTTAAGATAATTAGTTAATTATTAAATTAAATCATATATGTTTAAATGGTTATAACTCGTACATATATGGACCGAATTGGACTAACGAGTTGCGTTATGATCGTGGAGGCAAGTATTGTATTTTGGAACAATTTTGGACAAGATCGGAAGCAGTTGGAAATTACAGTTGAATTAAACGACTGTTTAATTCAACTGCAACCGAACCGTTTCAACGAAAAATCAAAGTGAGTTAAACTCACTTAGTTATTCCCACTTATATTTTATATAAGTCAGGTTTTTATTTTGTTTGCTATGGTTGCTAATGGTTAACTGTCTGTTTGTTTGTTAATTTTATATTCTTATATTAAATGATCCAATGAAATTAAATGCCTTTTAATTTTAGTGAAAAACCAAATCGTTATTCTAACGATTGGACCCAATAGAACAACTTACCTTGTTGGTCACATTTATAAAGTAAACGTGTTAATTGTTTGAATTGTTTGTTAGTATTAAATAAATTGGTTGATGCTAAATGGTCGTCATTTACTGTTATATTTGTGAAACTGAATTGAAAGGGTTTATATTGAGATAACCAATTTGAATGCGGAGAAGTACAGGTTGGAGGAATCCAACGGGATTCCTCAAATATACTTAATGTTGTTTATTTTCATATTATCATTATATGAGTTGTTCTGACTGAATGATTGATTTGATTTGTTGACCGTTGACCTGAAATTCAACATTTTTTTTGTTTAAACCAATGGGCGATATTGGTTGAGTAATTGGCAGTATATGGCCTATAAATCAATCATTTTCCAAATATGAATTTACCATCAGGTAAATCAATAGAATTGAAGTTATAAAATTATTTTATAACTAAAAATAGATTTTTAAATCTATTATTTTGAATAAAAGTTTGTTAAAAGGAAATAAATATTTATTATTTATTAATTGAGTTATTATTAATTATTAAATGATTTTATAAAGCAAATTCTGATATTAATTAGATTTATAAGCAAGAGACTAGAAAATTAACCTAACGGTTAAGAGTTGGACAATTGTTTTTAAGAAAATGATTAAATGAAATTATTTAAACTAATTATATTACTAATTAATTTAAAGTGAGAACTAATTGGAATCGGTTAACAGATTAATCGTGTATTGAGTTGACTAAGTCAAACGTTTTAACAGGGATTAATTATTAAATTAATTTGTTTTGAATTAATTTAGTAAAATAGTTTAATGAATAATTATTTTAACTTTAATAAGATTTTATTAAGGAAATTTACTATTCATTTTAGTTAATAAAGAAATTAACTACGGTTACAGAAGTTAATTGTAACACCCCGTATTTTCTATGATTATTAAAATTAACAAATCTGAGAACATTTAATTTTTAGAGGAAGAATTGGGTGAAACGGGTTACTCCATTGCATTTGTCTCGGAATTCTGTTTGAGATAGAGTCCGAGTTTGCGTGAATGGGACTCCATATGAAGAAGTTATGGAGGTTAGAAGTTTTCAAGTTTAAGCTGAAAATAAACTAAAAATAATAATTAAATAATCATTGTCAGCTCAAAATTCAAAAACTCAGAAATCGGCTGAGCGGGAATTCTCCCGCTCAGGGGTGTCGACCCCCTCAGGGGGTGTCGATATGGGAGTCGAACCCCCTATAGGGGTGTCGACATGGGTGTCGACCCCCCTGTAGGGGTCGACCCCTGCCAACTGTGCTGGACAGTGATGATTTTCTGAGTCATAGGGCTACATGGCAACTTCTGATTTGCCTGATGACGCATTTTCTTGGACTAGACGGCTCTGATGACTCCTAGGTTGATGTAAAGTCCCGTATTAATCCTAAACTTCTATATAACCACCCCCGAACCTCAACCTTAGACCTCGTAACCCTATTCTATAAAGCCGTCATGATATCCATGTCTAAGCTAGACCAGCCTCCATCTTCTCCAAACTAGAAATCAAATAAGAAAGTTCCAAACCAAATCCAAACTAGAAAATCAAACGTCTACATCAAGGGTTAAGCTTAACAAATTCAGAAATCAGATCCCAGAATACAAGATCCGTTCTTTTTCTGTAAGTTCAGTTAATATTCATATTTGAACACCTAATAGAAATCATGACTGTAATAATCGGATCTAGAACTATGCCAAATTCTGATTCGTGCTTATCCTTTTGTCAAATCTGAATTGCCTATGCCTATAAGACTATTGTGATTGATATGATGGAACCTATCATGTTATATATCCTATTCCTATGAGACTATTGTGATTGATATGATAGAACCTATCATGTTGTACATCCTATTCCTATGAGACTATTGTGATTGATATAATGGAACTTATCATATTGTACATGAAAATTAATGATTCTCTTAAGTCCAATTCTATCTAATCTTTATACCTATGGTGTGAATTGCTTAGCTTGCCCACACTTATTGTTAATGTACAACATGTCTATTGGAAACATGATTCTTGAATTGGGTGCACCTTTACATGCCTATTTTTCCTTATGTAAATTTTATGCTCCTTCTCAATTCTTCCCCTTTTTATTTTCTTTTATGAATACTAGGTTCATTGGAACTTAGATTGAATCTCGTTGTACGTGCGATTATAACACGGGAAAAAATGGGTATAATTTAATTAAGTAAATTTTGGGCATAACAAGTGAATATGACATAAAACTTGTACTGACTACACTTGGAGAATATTGATATAAAAAAACCTAAACTTGGACACATATGACAAATATGTAAGTTGGCTAAAGATGATCAAGCCTAACCCAAGGTTAGATTGAGTTGTGGTGTAAGACTGCCCGGAACCGCCCGGCACATCCAGCGACTGCAACAATATAGATCTAATGCGAGAGATTAGCACATTAAGACCAAAAACCCGAGGTTAGACTGAGTAGCAGTGTAAGACTGCCCGGAACCGCTGGACATCAAGCGACCACGACAATATAAATCTAATGTGAGAGGTTGGTGCTTTAATGAATAAATTAATGCTAAGGGACGAACATGCTAAGGATGGTAGGGTTAAGTTAATTAAGGCAACACTTAACCCATACAACATGTTAATTAAATAGATGGGTGGGGTTAGGTTAATTTGAGAACACTTAACTGTTATAACATGTTGATTAGGAAACCCTAATAATGGGGACCCATTTCAATAGTAACCCACATAGATGTATCACGGTACCTTGAACTAGGCAGGGTGGGGCACGATTACTGGGTTGATTATAAGTGGTCAAAAATAGCGGCGGGTGGTGCAGCAGTGTAGGTTCCGGCGGAGTATGGGCATGCACGTACTCTGGAGTGGAAAAAGGGGCATTGGGCATCAGTAGTATACACTGTGCATCTTGAATTTGTGTCCGGTTTGCACCGTAGGAATTGATACACCCCATGGCGGGACCAGCACAGGTATCTACAATCAAGCGGGGCTGAATGACACAAGTAATGAATGCATACGAGTAGAAGCCGATCGGAAAAAGGGATCACTTTGTTATGAGCACATGATGGTAGTTGAAACATTCGTTAGTAGGTGTAGAGAAACGAAAATGAGTGCGATAGTATATTCAGTTTATCTTGCCTTATCTTATCTTATCTTATTGCTATGGTATTGTCCTATGTTCAGTTTATTCATGTCATGATCCTTTTACCTGTTTACATGCTGATTAATCACTGGACTTACCAGGCTTATGTCTGACCCATTTACTTTCGCCTTCTTTTTTCGTTCCCCCTAGGTCCGCAGGGAGGGAATACTTCAGCTTAGTGTAGGCCTTTTCCAACTCGAAGAGAGTAGATGTATTGCTTGGATTCTCTTTTCTTGGGCTATGGCTGTGTTTACACTTTTATTGGGGATTTATGCTACTTTACTATTGTTTTATGCTTCTTTATGTGCTTGGAGTTTTAAATCAAGACAGATGTTTTATTGTAATAATTACAAGTTGGGTTTTGAGACAATGCTTGTAATGTTTTGACTGAACCACGTTATCTATGAAATGATTTCAGTTTTCCGCTATTTATATGTTTGTCTTGTAAATTATCTGTGTCTTTTACCTAAAATGCTTCACCAAAGTTAATACATTCCCTTTGTGAGTGACTTTAACAGGGGTTGGGTGTTTCACTTGGTATCAGAGCGATGGTTTACCAGATCAGATAAAAGTTTTTGAAAACTATTTTTCAAAAAGAAGTTTAAAGAAGCCTTTTCAAGAAAAGTGTTGTTTTATTTTAAAGGCATAATCCCCAAAGCCATATGCACTATCTTTCTATCTTTTGTTTTGAACCTTTTCTTTTCATTTCAGCATGTCTAGGGATCTTAATCTTCCCGAGGGCATACCGATACCTGGCTGGTTCAGAAGGTATCTGGAGGCAAGGGCTAATAACGCAAGCCCAATAGACGTTCCTCCCCCCCAATTGCAGTCGTTCCTCCTCCTCCTCCTCTGCGTGTTAATGTTTTCTCGAAGATATGTAGAGACTTTCGAGCTATGGGTGGAATGAACTTTAATGGGACCGAGTCATTTGTGGAAGTAAGAAATTGGCTCAAGGAAACAGATGATTTGTTTGTTATCTTCGAAGTGGACGATAGGAAGAAGTTACAATTGGCTGTATGGTTACTTAAGGACGAAGCCTCTTACTAGTGGGAAGGTACTAATGCTGAGAGACCGGTTGAAACATCGGAGGATTTCAGAATGAGATTTGAAATGAAGTTCCTCTCGCAAGCTGAACGAAGTCTACAGATGGAGAAGTTATTACCACTCAAACAGGGAAGCCTACTGGTTAAGGAATACGTCAACCAATTCATCTAGCTGGCTTGATTCGAACTGGAGTTAGTAAGCACTACACATAAAAAGGCTCTCCGATTCGTTAAAGGGTTAAATGAGCCGCTGCACAGCCTAGCTATGTCCCATATACCTATGGGTGCGACTTTTGAGAGAGTGGTGGACATGGCACTGTTACATGAGGTAGACAATGATGGAAAGAAAGAGACAAAGGTGGAAGAACCTCTAGACAAGAAAGTGGAGGGATCGCAGAATAAGAAGACGGATTCCAAGAAAGGCGGGAAGAATAACAAACCCCGTGACAAGAGGAAGTGTAAGTTTTGTGGCATACCTAGACATATAATTAAAGACTGCAGGAAGAAGAAGAGGAAGATGGGTGGTTGTTTTCAATGCGGCGAGACATGACATATGGCTAAGGATTTCCCAAGAAGGCAAGGGCAAGGACAGAGGACTAGATCTACTTCTGGAGGGCAGATTCACGCTCTTATTGCATCTCCGCAAGAAAGAGGTAGAAATATTTCTGTTGAGAGTTTAGTTTATCTTTCTGATCATCCAGTTCATACACTTTTTGATTCTGGCACATCGCACTCTTTTATATCTACTGCTTTAGTTAAATCACTGCATCTAGATACTGGTATAGTAGAGGATCCTATGGTTGTTTCAAATCAAATTGGGGGTTCGGCTTATTTGTCAATGAGTTGTTTGGATTTGGAAATTTCTATAGTAAGCGTTGGGTTTAGATGTAATGCCTAATTTTTGGGTTTCACGGGCTATGGGTTGATTCTAGGCATGGATTGGTTATCCAATAATAGTGTCATCCTTGATTGTCAAAGGAGAGTGGTTAGACTCATGACTTTCCTCGGTAACACTCTCGAAATCTCTTGTAATCCTATGAATTATGTTATGCTTAGCTATCTAGAATCTCTTGATGCATCCGTTGAAAACTTGCAACCTATTAGAGTAGTCCAAGAATACTTAGATGCCTTTGAAGACGTGAAGGGTTTACCTCCGAAGCAAGAGATAGACTTCCGCATATACCTTGTTGATAATGCAAAACCTGTTGCCTTACCCGTTAGACGCATGGCACCAAGGGAAAGGAAAGAGCTTAGCAAGCAAGTTAAAGAGTTGCTTGAAAAGGGGTTCATAAGGAGGAGTGTTTCTGAATGGGGTGCTCCAGTGGTGTTTGCAACCAAAGCGGATGGTTCACTTCTCCTGTGCATGGACTATAGGTAGCTAAACAAGCTGACCAAGAAGAATAGGCACCCACTTCCTAGAATAGACGACTTGTTCGACCAGCTCGTAGGGTCCTCGGTTTTCTCCCAACTAGATCTGGCTACCGAATTTCATCAGCTAAAAGTGGCTGAAGACAGCATAGATAAGACCGCGTTCAGGACCCCGGATGGTTTCTTCGAATGGCTTGTCATGCCTTTCGGCTTGACAAACGTACCCGCCTATTTCATAAACTTGATGAGTAGGGTGTTCAGAGAGTTACCTAATAAATTTGTCGTGGTCTTTGTGGATGACATTTTGATTCTCTCAAAAAATGAGAAAGAAAATGCTTTGCATTTAAGGGAAGTTATGGATACTCTTCGAGCACATCAGCTGAAAGCAAAATTCTCCAAATGCCATTTCTAGAGGGAAGAAGTAAGGTTTCTTAGACATGTAGTGTCGAAAGAGGGGATAGTTGTGGATACAGCAAAGGTAGTTGCGGTGCAAGATTGGAAGATTCCACGGAATGCAACCGAAGTACGAAGTTTTCTCAGGCTAGCGGGCTTTTACAGAAAGTTCAATAAGGACTTTGCAAAGATCTCAGCCCCACTTACTAGGTTGACGAAGAAGAACCTAACTTTTTCCTGGGATTTGGATTGTGATGTTGCTTTCCAACGACTGAAAAGGGCTCTGATAACGGCCCCAGTTCTGACATTGCCTGATGGGAATAAGATGTTTACGGTTTACATCGATGCATGCGTACCGGACTAGGCACTGTCTAGATGCAAGAAGGCAAGGTAGTTTGTTATGGGGGAAGGCAGTTGAAGGTACATGAGAAGAACTACCCAACTCATGATTTAGAACTAGCTGCCATTGTTTTCTCTCTTAAGTCATGGCGTCATTACCTACTAGGAGAAAGGTTTGAATTGTTTATTGACCATAAATCGTTAAAGTACCTTTTCTCACAGAAAGATCATAACTTAAGACAACAAAGGTGGATGGAATTTCTTGCCTCATATGATTTTAAGATTGCTTATACCCCTGGCAAGGGCAATGTGGTAGCAGACGCCTTAAGTAGGAAAAAGCTGACCTTAAGTCCTCTCTTTGTAGAAGGGCAAAGCTTGGAGTACATGGCAAACTTTGACTTTAGACCCTCCTTTGAATTTGTACTTGGTTTGTTAGCATCGCTAGAGGTGAGGCCTACTCTTCTGGACTCAATAGGAACCATACAACGTGAAGACCCTCAACTAGTTGATGTGATGGATAAACTAATTAGAGGTGAGACTTCTAGTCACCGCAATAGATACTCCATCGATGATGAGAGATGGTTGAGACGGGACGGAAGACTATGCATCCCACTAGCAAGGGATTCAGTGAAAACTGTTCTCGAAGAAACACACCATTCTAAGTTGACCATACACCCAGGTGGGGACAAGATGTATAAAGACATAAAAAGAGTTTTCTTTTGGAATGGCATGACGAAGGATGTAGCTGAGTTTTCTCTAAATGCTTGATATGTTAGCAAGTCAAGGCAGAGCAGAAGAAGCCTGGTGGTTTGCTTCATCCTTTAGAGGTCCCATAGTGAAAATGGGATAGCATTTCAATGGACTTTATTGATGGGTTGCCTAGGACAAGAAGGGGCAATACCAGTATTTAGGTAATAGTGGACAGGCTTACTAAAAGCGCTCACTTTATACCTATTAAGATTAAGAGGACTGACTCATCGTTAACATCCATTTATCTTAAAGTGGTGGTTCGATTGCATGGAATACCCTCTAGCATAGTAAGTGATCGAGATCCTATCTTTATAAGCGAGTTTTGGAAGAGTTTTCAAGAGGCTATAGGCACACAGCTATACTTAAGCACTTCCTATCACCCTCAAACCGGTGGTTAGATGGAAAGGGTGAATAGAGTATTAGAAGATCTTTTGAGATTGTGCATTCTTGATTTTGGAGGAACATGGGAGGATCATCTTCCTTTGGTGGAGTTCGCCTGCAACAATAGCTACCAAGCCACCATAGGCATGGTACCCTTTGAGGCTTTATAAGGAAGACCATGCTGATCACCAATTTGTTGGTAGGAGTCTACAGACAAGCTCGTACTTGGGCCTGACTTGATCAGAGAAACTTCAGAGAAGGTGGACTTGATATGAAGACGAATGAAGACCGCACAAGATGGACAGAAGTCCTACACTGATAAAAGAAGGACCGACCTTGAGTTTGAGGTTGGAGACAGAGTTTTTCTTAAAGTATCTCCTTTGCAGAATGTCGTTCGCTTTGGGTCCGTAGGAAAATTGGCACCAAGATTTGTAGGGCCATTTCCTTTCATTAAGAGGATTGGGAAGATGGCTTATAAATTAGAGCTACCCGAAATATTGGCTGGAGTTCATAATGTTTTTCATGTCTCTCATCTACGGATATGCTTACATGAGTCTGCGGAAGTTGTGGAGCGGAGCATACTAGAGGAAGTAGAAGTGGAGCAAGAAGCGACAGAGAGAAGAGTTCCAACTCATACCTTGGGTACAGAAGTTAAAAATCTACGAAATCATGAGGAAAAGCTAGTTAAAGTACAATGGAGTAACGGTGAAGGAGACACGACTTGGGGGATTGAAGACAAGATACGCGCATCCTATCCTTTTATTTTTGAGGGTACATTCTTGATCTCTTTTTCCATAAGGTTTATGCATGCTTGTATCTATCTCTTAAGTATATCTCCTCGGTCCTATTCTTAATCCTTAGGTAGAAACCAATGGATGTAAACATGTATTTGAAACATGTTATGATCGATGGTTGCAAGTGGTTGCAAGTGGTTACTAGTGGTTGCTCGTGGATGCATATACACACATTAAGTACTAGATCGGCTCAGTAACTTTCATATTGCATATGCATATATGTATTTGTATGTGGATTGAAACATGATGTGCTATCATATGGATGTTGCATTTGTATGAACGATTGTGCACTCATGTACAAAATACGATTAGGAATAATTGCATACAAGATGGACTCATAGCACCGACATGATTCGCATCAAGGAGGCCAACTGAATCAGTAGACCGCCTGATTTTGCATTAGATAAGGACATATACACACACTATACATATGATCATTAAAGCATTAGAAATCTTTTTAAGGACAATGGATGCCTGTGATTGATGGTTAAGTAGATGGATGTTGAATGTTAGGATACATTCTTCTTAACTTAGAGATTTCGAGGACGAAATCCTTTAAGGAGGGGAGAATGTAACACCCCGTATTTTCTATGAATATAAAATTAACAAATCTGATAACATTTAATTTTTAGAAGAAGAATTGGGTGAAACGGGTTACGCCATTGCGTTCATCTCAGAATTCTTCTTGAAATAGAGTCCGAGTTTGCATGAATCGGACTTCGTATGAAGAAGTTATGGAGGTTATAAGTTTTCAAGTTTAAGTAGAAAATAAATTAAAAATAATAATTAAATAATCAATTCAGTTCGAAATTCAAAAAATCAGAAATCGGCTGAGCAGGAAATCTCCTGCTCAGGGGTGTCCAACCCCCCAAGGGGTGTTAGCATGGGAGTCGACCCCCCTGTAGGGGTCGACCCCCGCCAACTGTGCTGGACAGTTACGATTTTCTGAGTCATAGGGCTACGTGGCAACTTCTGATTCGCCTGATGATGCATTTTCTTGGACTAGACGACTCTGATGATTCCTAGGTTATTAATCCTAAAATTCTAGATAATCACCCCAAACCTCAACCCTAGACCTCATAACCCTATTCTATGAAGTCGTCATGCTGTCCATGTCTAAGCTAGCCTAGCCTCCATCTTCTCCAAACTAGAAATCAAATTAGAAAGCTCCAAAACAAATCCAAACTAGAAAATCAAGCGTCCACATCAAGGGTTAAGCTTGACAAATTCAGAAATCAGATCCCAGAATACAAGATCCATTCTTTTCTGTAAGTTCAGTTATTATTCAGATTTGAACACCTAATAGAAATCATGACTGTAGTAATCGGATCTAGAACTATGCCTAATTCTGATTCGTGCTTATCCTTTTGTTAAATCTGAAATGCCTAGGCCTATGAGACTATTGTGATTAATATGATGGAACCTATCATGTTATATATCCTATGGCTATGAGGCTACTATGATTGATATGATGGAACCTATCATGTTGTACATCCTATACCTATGAGACTATTGTGATTGATATAATGGAACTTATCATGCTGTACATCAAAATTAGTGATTCTCTTAAGTTCTATTCTATCTAATCTTTATACCTATAGTGTGAATTGCTTAACTTGCCCACACTTATTGTTAATGTACAACATGCCTATTGGAAACATGATTCTTGAATTGGGTACACCATTATATGCCAATTTTTCCTTATGTCAATTCTTATGCTACTTCTTTATTCTTCCCCTTTTTATTTTCTTTTATGAATATTAGGTCCATTCGGAACTTAGACTTAATCTCGTTGTACGTGCGATTATAACGCAGGAAAAATTGGGTATAATTTAATTAAGTAAATTTTGGGCATAACAAGTGAATATGGCATAAAACTTGTACTGAATACACTTGGAGAATATTGATATAAAAAGACCTAAACGTTGACACATATGACAAATATGTAAGTTGGCTAAAGATGTTCATGCCTAACCCGAGGTTATATTGAGTTGCGGTGTAAGACTGCCTGGAACCACCCGACGAATCTAACGACTGCAACAATATAGATCTAATGTGAGAGGTTAGCGCATTAAGCCCAAAAACCCGAGGTTAGATTGAGTTGTACTGTAAGACTGCCTGGAACCGCTTGGCACATCCAGCGACCACAACAATATAAATCTAATGTGAGAGGTTGGTGCTTTAATGAATAAATTAAAGCTAAGGGACGGACAAGCTAAGAATGGCAGGGTTAAGTTAATTAAGGCAACACTTAACCAATACAACATGTTAATTAAACAGATGAGTGGGCTTAGGTTAATTTGAGAACACTTAACCATTATAATATGTTGATTAGGAAACCCTCGTAACGGGGACCCATTTCAGCAGTAACCCACATAGATGTATCACGGTACCCTAAACTAGGCAGGGTGAGGCACGATTACTAGGCTAATTACAAGCAGTCAAAAATAGTGGTGGGTGGTGCAGCAGTGTGGGTTCCGGTAGAGTATGGGCGTGCACGTACTCCAGAGTGGAACAAGAAGGCACTGGGAACCAATAGGTATACACTGTGCGTCTTGAATTTGTGTTGGGTTGCCATCATAGGAATTGATACACCCCATGGTGGGACCAGCACAGGTATCTACAATCAAGCGGGGCCAAATGACACAAATAATGAATGCATGCGAGTAGAAGCCGATCGGAAAAAGGAATCACTTTGTTATGAGCACATGATGGTAGTTAAAACATTCGTTAGTAGGTGCAGAGAAATGGAAATGAGTGTGATAGTATATTTAGTTTATCTTGCCTTATCTTATCTTATCTTATTGCTATGGTATTGTCCTATGTTCAGTTTATTCATGTCATGATCCTTTTACCTGTTTACATGCTGATTAATCATAGGACTTACCAGGCTTATGTCTGACACGTTTTATTTCGCCTTTTTTCTTCCATCCCCCCCCCCCCCCAGGTTCGCAGGGAGGGAATACTTCAGCTTACTGCAGACCTTTTCCAACTTGAAGAGAGTAGATGTGCTGCTTGGATTCTCTTTTCTTGGGCTATGATTGTGGTTACACTTTTATTGGGGATTTATGGTGCTTTACTACTATTTTATGCTTCTTTATGTACTTGGAGTTTTAAATCAAGACATATGTTTTATTGTAATAATTTAGAAGTTGAGTTTTGAGACAGTGCTTGTAATGTTTTGACTTAACCACGTTATCTACGAAATGATTTCAGTTTTCCGCTGTTTATATGTCTATCTTGTAAATTATCTGTGCCTTTTACCTAAAATTCTTCACCAAAGTTAATGCATTCCCTTTGTGAGTGACCTTAACGGAGGTAGGGAGTTTCATTAATGATGACGTAAATTATTCTTTTTAATTTAAGTAAGGAGATAACTTTTATATTGAAGTTCATTTAAAAAGTAAACGAAGTTGAAATGTAATCGAACTGAATTGTGAAAGGAGTTTATAAACGGGTTTTATATTAAAATCAAGTTTTTATAACGAAGTTGTAAAAAGGGATTTTTACCTAATCTGATAGCTTGAATCAAATATTTACTAAATATTTGAAGTTAGGAAAAGAAAACTGAGGAAAAGGAAAATGGTATAAAATGGCGAAGTGAGATTTATTCCAAAGTTCGGAATGCAATATTCTTCGGAATGTTAAGCGGAGTTGAAATCATTCCGAAGTTCAGAATGTTATGTTCCAGAGTTCAAAATGTTAATCGGGGCGAAAGCATAAGCAAAACAAAATATTTTATAAATGGCAACGAATATAAGGTGTCGTAAATGATTTACGAACGATTTTGTAAATGGAAGATAAGAATTTAGGAATGTAGTCAAAATATTAGTTGTCGATAATAATTTACAAATGGGATTTGTAGATGAAGTAAGAATTTTGAAAAGGAATTTGTAACAATTGTTACAAATAATAAATTGAATTATTTGATTAATAAACTAAAGATCGTTAAAAAGATCGCCGTGTGATTTTAAAAAACGTGTAAGTTGTCGGAATGATTTGAAAAGGGTATGATAAAAGGAAATAAAAAGTTTTAAATGAAATCCGTAACGTTTTTTACAGACGATAAGCTGAAATATTTCGATAAAAATAAATATAAAGATTCGGACGAGATGTCAATTACAAGAATTTTAAATATATTTATGTAAGATTTATAAAAGACAGTTGTATAAGATTTAAAATAAATACGGTATTGTAAACAAGTTTTGAGGAGGATTTTTTTAAGGATTCTATTTATAATGGAATCGAAGCTCGGGTATAATATTATAAAGGATCATTAAATATTAATAGAGCATTATTATAAAAATAGTTTACTTAATAATTTATTAAATAAACGGTGTTGAGATTTAAAGAAGATTTCCAAAGGAAACTGTGTGGTTAATAAACATCTATTTATTCTAAAGATATGAATGTTATTAGTGAAGATCTGAGAGATAAATAAAATACCCCAACTTGAATGACTTCACGATTACCCAAGAATGGTGTTAGTTTATAAACGAGAGAAACTGAGGGAAACATAAGTTATGATTTCCGTAAAGAATATTAAAACTATATTCGAAAAGTTTGCAAGTAAACGAAATGATTTTAAGAATATTCTTATTTATAATAAAAAATAAAGGATAAACTAAAAATATTGGAAGATTTTAAGAATATAATTAACATATGTTAATTAAAAAGGCCAAGTAATGCCGAGTACTGAATCAGTGTGCTCATTTTATTCCCATGATTATTTATTTGATAGTTAAATAACCAACTATAAAATCTGGCCAATACGATTGTTGGTATGGAAAAACCAGGATCGAATTTATATTTGGAAACCATTCCGACCAGCAAATACATGAAGATACAGATTGAAGATGGAGCAATTGAAGACCATCGATCTTCATGAGCGAAAGAACCACTTGTTGAATTTCTCTGGTTTAGTGGCCAGAGATATTTCGGTAGTGATTCTGTCGATATTGAAATCTTCACATTGCAAGGACTACTCGCTAATGATCCTTGGGGTGATACCTTTATAGGATGTGGTAGGAGGGTACCTTCGGTTCATCCTGTTCCTGGATGACTTGTATGAACGAGTGTCTGACAGAATATTTCCAAAGGATCACATACGTTGGTTTCTACAAACATTCCACAGTTGGGGCGGATAAGGCCTTCTCTTAACAGCTAGAATATACTTGTGGGTGTTAATTAGTGATTTGGCAGATCTGACAATGTGGCATTTAAAGTGGATGGAGACGTGTTGTTCTGAAGGATAAGCCTAACCTCTAGCCTCATTAGTCGGGAAATGGTTAAAATCGGGCAGGTTGCATGGCTATGTGTGTCGCACCCATCAAAAGGGTATATCATTATCTGATCTGGAGAAATCAAATGACTTCGATTGTCCCTTTTATTATTGTATATATGCTATCGGTTCGGTAGGTTGGCCCCCAACCATAGTGATGATATATTCGGTACTATCAAGCGAAGCGAGGGGTCGGTCATGTTTAGCCTGGGTTGCAAGATGTTCTTTTGAACCCTAATGTATTTATCTCCAGAGGTACATTGTTGGAAAGATGGTTGCCCATACCTTTCCAGAGAAATCCATTCTCCAATACGCACCTGCGGTTTTGATTGTATATTATATATGTAGAGCGTGAGATGCAAGCATTCTACTAGATTGATATTTATTTCCATTAGACACTATTATAATAATAGAAAATATATTGATTTCAAAAATGTTTTGTTTTATCGTAAGGTAAAAATCGTCCGTATTTATGTGTAGATTCGGTCTTACGATTATCCTTTTCTTTTGAAAAGATTTTAACTTTAAAATCAAGTTGGTTCACCAGACTGATCTGACGTTTGTAATGCTCGGGTTAGACCGGGTTGTACAGGTTTAGGTTATCGGATGCTGCAAATTACTGAGACGAACTGAAGAAGTTCAGACATATGATATATGATTGTTATTCCGCTGTGTGTTGTATATGAGGACAGGATATTATAGTTGTTCAGATATGTTGATGTACTCTGATGATTGTAAGTTTTTATTTAAATCTCTTTATAAAATTTATATCTATATTATATTTTGTTCCACTGCATTGTGAGACTCTGTGTTGTGTTAGTTCTTCTTCTTCCTCTTCTATTCTAATATTTTTTTATTTCTTATCTCACCCTCTAACTTCTTTCTAGTAGCTATCTGCTTTTCTGTATAATTAGAGATGACATGGATTGATAAATGTCGGCTTAAACTGTACTAAAAAGTGGTTCGTTACACTTGGTATCAGAGCTATTGGTTTAGTAATAATCTTGGCTTTGTGGTGTAACTCGATAGAGATGGGGTTAGTAATACCCTGGATTGAGTTGAGTGTATATATATAAGATCGTATTCACAAATTTTATATACAATTGTTTTGTATCGTGCTGTTTGATCGGTTCAAGTGTTGAGAAGCATTGAACTAGTAATGGATACAATACTGTTTTGTAAAGAGGATAAATGAAATAATTTTACCCGAAATATATTTTTGTATAGTATAGAAATAATTTTGTTAAATTATTGAGATATTGATGTGTTTGATTGATTTAAAATCGAAGTTGAATTAAGAAGTTTAAATGGTTTAACATTGTTAAATTCGAATTTCAATATGAAAATTGAAAATAAGACTGAATAAATCAAAATTTGGATTGTGAAATAAAAGTGAACTAATTCAAAAATTGATTAGTATTTGAATATGAAATGATACTTAACTTGATTAAGTAAATATTAATGTTGAATGAAAATTCAACTGATTAGATTGAGTTGGTTGTGCATTGGTTGATTAATTGATTATTGTTTGTGTGGTAGATTGTTGGAATATATTCATCAATGTTTTAATGAATTGGAAACCAAGAGAAAAGAATTCCAATATTATAAAACTGGAATTAAACTGCATATAAATTGAAATTTATGATTTTACCTTGTATTTGAAAATAAACTAATACTTCCTGCTAGTTTTTGAAATTGGTGTAGTTACTTGTTGATAAATGAAGTTTTATTTAAGAATTTCATGTATTTGTTACTCATGTGTTAAACTGAATTAAGTACAAGTGCCAAATGGCTTGAGGATTGATTTTAGTCATGTAGATTGCATGTAAATTGAGTAGTGCTCAACAGCGTTCGTAAAAGGTACGTCTATGCGAAAAAATAAATTTTTGGGTTTTGAATTTTGTTTTTTGATCGTGTGAGTCGATGTATATGTTATTTGTTCCTGCGATATCGCAAAAGTCACTCCATACAAGGGAGACACTGCCGATTTTTTCCAGGAATTTAAGGTGTTAGAAAATTTTCGATATTTTGGAGAATTTTATTTTACAATAATGAATTCGTTTTCGATTTAAAATTAATCTGATTTTGAAAAACTACGGGTTTGTGATATTTTTCTTACCTTAGTAATTTCTGGGACGAAATTCTTTTGGAGGGGGAAGATTGTAATGTCCCATATTTTTGGTAGTCAAATATTTAAATTAATTAATTATTTTAAATATTATATTTGGAATATTAATGGACTTTTTATTAAAACAAAGTTTGAACGTTAAATTTATATATAATTTAAATCGAGCTCGAAATGGCACAGCAGTTCGTAATATGTACTTTTGAACTTTAATTGAGTATACAAGACCCGATATAAGTCAGAATTTTGTGAAACAAGAAACGTTGGAATCTTGTTGATTATAATTTTCATATGGAAGAGAAAAATCCAGATTTTGTTTTATAAATTGTTAGTTATTTCCAAATCAAATTTTAAAATAGTCGCTATGGAAATCGTTATTAAATTATAACGTTTATTTAATATATTTAAAAAGGGTTTTAATATAATTTGGACATCGTTTAACTCAAAAAAGATAATATTGAGTTGTATAAATTATATTTGAAGTATATGATATTTCCAGTTGGGTATATATGATAATAATAATTTATTATTATTTTATTCGATTATTCTAGAATTTAATAATATTTTATTAATATTATTATTGGCCTTTAAAATAGCGATTTTGCAAACGGGCTCAGTTTTCGATGAAATTAGTTTCATTGGAACCATAGTGTTAAATTACTGCACGATATTAAAATTCATGGCAAACCAATATTGTGTGTGACAACGGCAGCCGTAAACGCTCAATCATTTTCTATAGCGCGTAATTAAATTAAAAAAGAGATATTTGAGTGTAACTTGAGAAGACGGTCGAATTAAGCTACTAAACAGTTCCATTGAATTCGTATCGACAATTAGAGCCAGGATAGATATATAATTTGTTATTTTTGAAGTCCATGTAATTTGGTGTCCAAAATAGCAATGTGGTGCGTATAATAATAGCGTACCGGGAAACAGTCTCGGAATGCGACGAAATTGGTGCCATGGATTCATATTAATTAATTATTATAAGATTTCAGTTTTCATGCCAATCGGACTTACCATTTGATCGTGGAAACGATAAACACCTTTATGGTTTATCTTATTATGGTCAATTTTGATAGGGGTAAATTTTAACGAATAAACGACTAGCCAGATGAACTCCAGATTTAACAATATAAATTTCATTGGATCCATTAGGAAAAGGTCTAGTAGAACATCAAGGCTTCAACTTGATGGATTTATTTTATAATTACAAGAATTTTAAATGCTTGATTTTTCATCGATAATTAGAAAGGACTTTTCACAAATGACCTCGGAATTTGACGAAACCTGTCCCATTGGGTCCGGAATATTTTTTTATGCTAGGATTACATTATTTTGTCAAAAACAGAGATCATAAGTTGGTGTTTGAGATGATACTTCGTAGTGATGTTTCGATATAATAAATTAATAATAATATTCCATCCCTTATAAATACCATTCACATCCCTGGTATTCTGGTAAAACTAAACCTGCGTGGTCCACTAATTTTCTCAGTCGCTATACGCCTAATCAATGGCAACGAACTCCCGATAAATTTCCTCTCCGATCTTGAAATCCACGCAATAATAAACGAAGTTTTCAACTGCAAATGTGTAGAGGCCACTGAGATCTGCTTGGCCAACGGCTATGATCGACTGGAGTACATCGTGGTGGCGGGGAGGAACGCAGGAAGCACAGGCGATTAAGGGTGAATGGGTGGCGAACGCCTTGATCGAGTTGGAGGGGTTTTAGGGTGCGGGAAGATGGAGTTGAGGCGGTTCATTTGGCAAGGACTGATCAAAGTTTGATCAACATTTGGGGGTCGCGGTGGTGTGTTTTTGTTTGATCGGTTGTGAGTTACTGGATGAAGGAGAACACGAGAGAAGAATGAAAACAATGAAGATGATGGGCCTGGAAGTTTTATTCTGAAGTAAACCTAAGTAATTAAATCATTCAATTATATTAATTTAATTGTTAACTAGAAAGTAATGGCCTAATTATTTAAATCCATGCAGCGTGGGGATGTATTATCATACGAAAATGACGTAGTGGCGAACGGATTGTGAAGTTCTAGTAGGATGTAAAGTTGTTTCGAACGGGAGTAGAAGAAGACCAAGGCGATGAAGAATAGTATCAGCCAAAAACGGAAATATTGATAAGCGCTGAACGGGATTCAAGCTGCATGTTTTGGGGAACTAAGGAAGACATATGAAGAGCAGATTATAAAGGAAGCTGTTAACCAAAATTAATTAGCATGGTAATTAATTTTTTGAGAGTAAATTTACCTTAATTAAAATCAAGGTTATTTAAGCTTATCGAAATTTTTTAACAGGACAAAGGTTGGCTAATGGAACAAAGAAATCTATTGCACTAGCTTGTGCGAGAACAAAGAAAACAATTTGGCCCGCTATTTGTTTTTAAATGTAATTATTCTTTAAATTATTTATAATCTATACATAAGAAATATTGGCCCATTTGAAGTATACAAACTAAAACTGCAAGTTTGTACAGACATGAGATGAAGGAAGCCTGGAACGCGAGGACTAAGCGAAAGCATGGAACATAAATTAAATTGACCCTTCCTTTTAATTACGGTGTAATTAGACCTGACTAATTACGTAATTATAAAGTTAAATTATAGTTAAGATAATTAGTTAATTATTTAATTAAATCATAAATGTTTAAATGGTTATAACGCGTACATATATGGACAGGATTGGACCAAACGAGTTGCGTTACGATCCTGGAGGCGAGTACTGTATTTTGGAACAATTTTGGACAAGATCGGAAGTAGTTGGAAATTACAGTTGAATTAAATGACTGTTTAATTCAACTGTAATCGAACCATTTCTACGAAAAATCAAAGTGATTTAAACTCACTCAGTTATTCCGACTTATATTTTATATAAGTCGGGTTTTTATTTTGTGTGCTATGTTTGCTAATGTTAGACTGTCTATTTGTTTGTTAATTTTATATTCATATATTGAATGATCCAATGAAATTAAATGTTATTTAATTTCAGTGAAAAACCAAATTGTTATTCTAACGATTTGACCCAATGGAGGTAAATTACTGTGTTGGTCCCGATTATAAAATAAACGTGTTAATTGCTTGAATTGTTTGTTAGTATTTGTAACAACCCATAATATTTTAATATATTCAAATTTGGATTTAAAACATATAAGTGGAATAATATTGGATAAAAATCAAATTTTGTTGATTTTAATGATGGCGATTGTTTTAGTTGAGTATAAATAAATTTTAGTTTAGTTATTTAGAACAATGTTGTAGTATGGAATTTAATATTTTAATGAATAACTAAATTTAAGTTGTTTAAGTCAAAAGGGAATTCGATTAAAATTTGTTAAAGGGTGGAATTTTAAGCTAGTTAATAATGACTGAAATTTCAAATCTAAATTCAAATGATAAAATTTTGGGAACTTAAATTTATGAAATCGATTTATAACTTTATTTAAGTTATAATTTGATTTTAATTTTAATTTAATGAATATTTAAATTGAATTAAAATAATTAAATGAATAATTGAATATTTATTAGTTAATTTACTGTGGAAATTTAACGGTTTTGACGACTGTCTCAGAATTCGACGAAATCGGTTCCATCGGATTTGGGATGGGGAATATTTATAGAGTTTCAAATTTCATCGAAATCGGGCTTGTCATTTTAGTTTACTGAAGAAAAACGTGGATGGAACCAATGTAATTGGGTAATTGTTGTTCTTTTTATTGGGCCTTCTATATGTATATACTTAAGTTTCTTTTCCACCTTATCAGCCCATTTACACCACACGTTCATTTTCCTTTATCTGATTTCTTCAATGGAAGAAACCATTTTTTTCAAACCCTAGTTGAACTAAAGATTACAACTTCAAAATCAAATCTTCACAAACCCTATCATATTATATATCAAAACGAAGATCTCGTCGATACGAAGCTACGGCTGTTCTCTGTTTCGACATGCAGTGCCTTAGTTGCCAGAAATCGATGGTCAAAGCTTCAAATCGCTTAACCCATGACATCGATTTGGGGTTTTGTGATTTGGTGCTTAATCGAAGAAATTGGCATATGGGTTTTGAAGAGGAGGTCTATACGAGATCAACGGTGGCGGCGACATCGTCTAAAAGTCAGTGATGTGGTCAGAATTTGCGATTTAGGATTTGAAAACCCGTTTGGGCATAGCGTTGCCAGAGGCACTATGGACGACCTGACAACTCTGGTTCGGATAAGAGCGGCTCGGGATGTACTTCGAAATGGGTTGGTCAGAGATTCTCTTATAGTCGGAGTTGAGTGCTATCGACGGTCAAAGATGCAGTCATGGAGGGTTCTCCGCGTCGTTCCTGTAGCGTGTAGGAGAAGCGAGAGAACGGGTGTAAGGGGGTGCTGACATGGCAAGGAATGGTTGGTGAGAGTATTATTTAAATTAATTTTTATAATTTCAAATACTAAAATGCAAATAACTTTTACATACTGACTCGGATTTCGACGCGGTTGGGTGCGTTGGAATCGTGGCTGAATTGCGGACGATATGAGACTGGTTTGGCTGCATTTGGAGACAGAAAAAATTTTGGGCTTTGGTTGGACGTTCAATCCACTAAGGACCCAAAAGGTGTGTGATTTTCTCACTTACGAAATACAGAATTATTCCTATATTTGTTAAATTAAATTATGAAGTAAGTTGGTTGCATGGTTGTGTTTGATTGGTGATTGGTTGCTTAAAAATGACATGCAAGTATGTAATCTGAAAATTTAGGTCGGTAATTAGTTATTTAAATTTATTAAATTACTAGTTGGAAATTCCGATCCTTGCAAACCCGTGAAACAGATTAATACTGATTTATTGGATGAATGGTTGTGATGGATACTTTGGGTTGATTTCTGAATGGATATCACTATATTCTAGTATTCAGTATATGCATTATGTGTTGTTTGGCGATTAATCCCATTTAAACCTAGATGTTATGGGCATCGAATAAACCCAGGATTGTCGATTAAAATCATTTAAGAACACATATTGAAATGATAAAAATCTGTGACCCTGATTTGATTGAAATGATAGATCTATCCCCTGAATATCGAGAAATTAAATTTAAAACCACTTGGCCATAGGGTAGCAAATTCTATATGGACATCGGTTGGTTAAATGATTTAAATATTTGAAATTCTATTGATGAGGAATTTTACTTAAAGGAAATGTGTCGATATTGATAAGATTTTTATGCTCCCTTTAAACATGAATTGAATGTTAATGAATTTGTCAACGTAAGTTATTCAAACAAATCTAGATTTGTAAAGTGGGATTTTTAATATACCTTGGAGTTTTCATTTTATGATAAGATTTGGAATTGATAAATTTCCATGAATCTAGTTTAAATGAACATCATTTGAGGATATTCGAAATCACCGAAATTTTTGGTATGAATACGGGTTGATTACTCTAAATTGAAAGAAACGGGGTTGAATGGCAATTGAAACAAGATATTGAATTATGTAATCTACATTGAAGTTGGGGTATAGATTTAAGCATTTGAAATTCGGAAGGAAGGAACGATTATGGTTAAAGAAAATTTATATATATATATATATATATTTACACATTTGATTTCAATAAATTATTCTTTCCTAAAATTTTACTATTTAATCTTTACCTATAAACTATTTTATTATAAATAAAATTTTCCTTATAATTTATTATTCAAAACTATCTAGTAAACTTTTAATTTATGTGTATACATAATGTTTAAATTATTTTATTTATTTTTAATTATTATATTATATATATATATATATTTATATAAGATTTTCTTATAACATTTATTTTTATAAGTATTTTAGAATTTGTAAATTTCTTCCGAATGGAAAGTGTTTGAATTTAAACCTTTGGTTCAAATGTAGTTGAGATAAAAATTTCATTCTATTTGAATATGATTCGATTAAATCGATTTTTATATGGAAATATGAAATATATTCTTTTCGAATATAAATGGATCTCTTAAGAGATTTAAAATGAGTTGTTATGAAATATATATTCTAGTTGAATAAGAATGGATTTCGAACATAAATCGATTTGAAATAATTATAACCTCAGATGTGAAGTATATTCTTCTGGAATACAAATCGATTTGGAAATATTATATGAGTATAATATAATGATATGAAAATATATTCTAGTTCAGAATATAATTGGTTTTGGGAATGATTGGGATATCTAGATATGAAATTTTATTCTATTAGAATATAAATTGGGTTCGAAACAAAACATGATATTTTGGATATAAAGAGAACCTTTGTGAAAAGTAAAAGAACCGACCGATGTGAAAATGTAAACATTGGTTGTTAAAGAGGCCGAAGTCGACAAGTGGCATACTCTCTGTCAGTTTCGATACCACTTTAACAACTGTGAACGTTATGACGTATCTAGAATGAAATGTGATGACTTGGAGGCAATTGTTGGATTAAAGAAGACGAACGATAACGAATATAGCCTTGACCTTCGGGTCATAATTGAAATGACTAAAACATGGGCTATATCGTGAATAACTGAGGTAGCACCTTTGATCGGAAACACTTCTTCGATACTATTTCTATGACTATGATGACGACGATGATGATTTGGGCCCATTTGAATTGGGAGTGTGATCCGAGGTGGGCGGTAGTGGCTGTTATGCATTACCACCGGTTCCGGAGTGCAATTGGTAGAATCCTACCTTGGGCATTGCCTCGAGTGCCTTGTCATATTTATCTATATCGAGCCCCATATGATTTTGATTTAGCATTACCTTCTATGGAGTGCCCTCTGATACCACCAGTACGGTGAATTTACGGTACTGTATAGAGTGTTAATGCCTGTAAATGGCGCAAGATTAATATGGTAATCCCGCTTACGCTATTTTTATGATATTTACTTTACTGGATAGACATTATCATAATAGCGTATTATACTATGTATGTATGAGTTTAACGGATCCTCGAGAGTTGGAAAAACTCATAACATCTCTTGAGTTACTGAACCCATGACACTCATGTTATTTCGTATTTTAATTTGACTAATATGAGATTGATTTAGTGCTGATCCAAGTGTTTGTTGTGTTTTCTTTTTATGCAATACGCTCGGGTCAGCAGAAGTTTGTAGTTAGCGAAGTCTACCTTGTCTGGGAGATTGAAGACGAAGATCTGGTATATATATCAATTATATATGTATTTCCGCTGTCTTATTATGTACATCTATATGTATATGTAACTCTGATAATCATTGCATATTATAACTAATGTACACATTTCAATTGCTTCTAAACTGCTATTTGTTTATTATATGTTGTCCTTCCGCTGTGAGATTCTACGATTGGTTTTTCTCTTCTTTCTTTTGGTTTTCTTCTTTTTCCCGATAACTACCTGCATTTGCGATTTGTTTGGGTCGACATGTGTGGTTTATTGTCGATTTGAATGGTCAAAAATCTGGGTCGTTACAGTATTAAATAAATTGGTTGATGTTAAGTGGTCGTCATTTACTATTATATTAGTTAAATTGAATTGAATAAGTTTATATTGAGATAACCAATTTGAATGTAGAGAAGTACAGGTTGGAGGAATCCAATTGAATTCCTCAAATATATTTAATGTTGTTTGTTTTTCATTCTATCATTATATGAGCTGTTCTGATTGAATGATTAATTTGATTTGTTGACCGTTGACCTGAAATTCAACATTTTCTTTTTTTAAACCAATTGGTGATATTGGTTGAGTAATTGGCAGTATATGGCCTATAAATCAATCGTTTTCCAAATATGAATTTACCATCAGGTGAATCAATAGAAATGAAGTTATAAAAATATTTTATAACCGAAAATAGATTTTTAAATCTATTATTTTGAATAAAAGTTTGTTAAAAGGAAATAAATATTTATAATTTATTAATTAAGTTATAATTAATTATTAAATGATTTTATAAAGCAAATTCTGATATCAATAAGATTTATAAGCAAGAGACTAGAAAATTAACCTAACGGTTAAGAGTTGGATAATTGTTTTCAAGAAAATGATTAAATGAAATTATTTAAACTAATTATATTATTAATTAATTTAAAGTGAGAACTAATTGGAATCAGTTAGCGGATCAATCGTGTATTGAGTTGACTAAGTCAATTTTTTTAATAGGGAAATATTATTAAATTAATTTGTTTTGAATTAATTTAATAAAATAGTTTAATGAATAATTATTTTAACTTTAGTAACATTTTATAAAGGAAATTTACTATTCATTTTAGTTAATAAAGAAATTAACCACTATTACAGTAATTAATGATGACGTAAATTATTATTTTTAATTAATTATAATTAAGGAGATTACTTTTTAATTGAAGTTCATTTAAAAAGTAAATGAAGTTGAAACGTAATCGAACTAAATTGTGAAAGGAGTTAATGAACGGGTTTTATATTAAAATCGAGTTTTTATAACGAAGTTGTAAAAAGGGATTTTTAGTGAATCTGATAGCTTGAATCAAATACTTACTAAATATTTGAAGTTAGGAAAAATTAAGGAAATGGAAAATGGTATAAAATGGCGAAGTGAGATTTATTCCGAAGTTCGGAATGTAATATTCCGAAGTTTGGAATGTTAAGCCGAGTTGAAATCATTTCGAAGCTCGGAATGTTATGTTCCGAAGTTCGGAATGTTTTACGGGGCGAGAGCATAAGCTAAATAAAAGATTTTGGAAATGGCAACGAATATAAGTTGTTGTAAATGATTTACAAACAATTTTGTAAATGGTAGTTAAGAATTTAGGAATGTAATCGAAATACTAGCTGTCGATAATAATTTACAAAAGGGATTTGTAGATGAAGTAAGAATTTTAATAAGAAATTTGTAACAATTGTTACAAATAATAAATTGAACTATTTGATTTATAAATTGAAGATCGTTAAAAACATCGCCATGTGATTTTAAACAACTTGTAAGTTGTCGGAATGATTTGAAAAGGATATGATATAAGGAAATAAGTTTTAAATGAAATCTGTAACATTTGTTACAGACGATAAGCTGAAATATTTCGATAAAAATAAATATAAAGATTCGGACGAGATGTCAACTATAAGAATTTCGAAAGATATTTATGTAAGATTTATAAAAGATAGCTGTATATGATTTAAAATAAATATGGTATTGTAAACAAGTTTTGAATAGAATTTTTTTAAAGGATTCTATTTATAATGGTATCGAAGCTTAGGTATATTATTATAAAGGATCATTAAAGATTAATAGAGAACTATTATAAAAATAGTTTACTTAATAATTTATTAAGCAAACGTTGTTGAGATTTAAAGAAGATTTTAAAAGGAAAATGTGTGGTTAATAAACTTCTATTTATTCTGAAGATATGAATGTTGTTAGTCAAGGTCTGAGAGATTAATAAAATACCCCAACTTGAATGACTTGACGATTATCCAAGAATGGTGTTAGTTTATAAACGATAGAAATTGAAGGTAACATAAGTTATGATTTCCGTAAAGAATATTAAAACTGTATTCGAAAAGTGTATAAGTAAATGAAGTGATTTTAAGAATATTCTCATTTGTAATAAGAAATGAAGGATAAACTCCAAATATTGGAAGATTTTAAGAATATATTTAACATATGTTAATTAAAAAGCCCAAGTAATGCCGAGTACTAAATTAGTGAGCTCATTTTATTCCCATGATTATTTGTTTGATAGTTAAATGACCGACTATCAAATCTGGCCAATACGATTGTTGGTACGGAAAGATCAGGATCAAATTTTATTCGAAAATAATTCCGACCAGCAAATACGTGAAGATACAGATTAAAGATGGGGCAATTGAAGACCATCGATCTTCATAAGCAAAAGAATCACTTGTTGAATTTCTCTGGTTTAGCGGCCAGATTAATTTCGACAATGATTCTGTCGGTAGTGAAATCTTCAGATTGCAAGGACTACTCGCTACTAATCCTTGGGGTGATACCTATATAGGATGTGGTAGGAGGGTGCCTTTGGTTCATCCTATTCCTAGATGACTTGTATGGCGAATGTTTGAGAGAATATTTCCAAGGGATCACGTACGTTGGTTTCTATAAATGTATGACAGTTGGAGCGGAGAAGGCCTTCTCTTAACAACTAGAATATTTTTGTTGACGTCAATTAGTGATTTGGCAGATCTGACAATGTGGCATTCAAAGTTGATGGAGACGTGTTGTTCTGAAGGATAAGCTTAACCTCTAGCCTCATCAACCTAGGAAATGGTTAAAATTGGGTAGGTCACATGGCTATGTGGGTCGCACCCATCAAAGGGGTATATCATTACCTGATCTAGAGAAATCAAATGCCTTCGGTCGTCCCTTTTATTATTGTATACATGCTATCAGTTCGGATGGCTGGCCCTCAACCGTGGTGATGATATATTCAATACTCTCAAGCGAAGTGAGGGGCCGGTCATGTTTAGCCTAGGTTGCAATATGTTCTTGTTGAACCCCAATGTATTCATCTCCGGAAGTACATTATCGGAAATGTGGTTTCCCATACCCTGTCAAGGAAATCCATTCTCCAATAAGCGCCTGCAGTTTTGATTGTATACTATATATGTAGAGCATAAGATGCAAGCGTTTTACTAGATTGATATTTATTTATATTTAGATATTATTATAATATCAGAAAAGATATTGATTTCAAAAATGTTTTCGTTTATCGTAAGGTAAAAATCATCCGTATTTATGTGTAGATTCGGTCTTACGATTATCCTTTTCTTTCGAAAAGATTTTAACTTCAAAATCAAGTTGTGTGATTCCCATAAACTTAGACAGTTTTTCTCACTCTGGCTCACAAGACTGATCTGGTGTTTGTGATGATCAGGTTTGAGCGGGTTGTACAGGTTCAGGTTATTAGATGCTGCGAATTCCAGAGATGAACTGGTGAATTCCAGACGTATAATATATGGTTGCTATTCCATAGTGTGTTGTATATGAGGACATGATATTATAACTGTTCAGATATGTTGATGTACTCTGATGGTTGTAAGTTTTTATTTAAAGCTCTCTATAAAGATTTATATCTATATCATATTTTGTTCCACTACGTTGTGAGACTCTGTGTTGTGTTAGTTCTTCTTCTTCCTCTTCTATTCTAATATTTCTTTCTTTCTTATCTCACCCTCTAACTACTTTCTAGTATCTATCTTCTTTCCTGTATGATTTGAGATGACATGGGTTGATAAATGTCGGCTTAAACTGTACTAAAAAGTGGTTCGTTACACTTGGTATCAGAGCTATTGGTTTAGTAATTCTTGGCCCGGTGGTGTAACTCGATAGAGATGGGGTTAGTAATACCCTAGATTGAGTTGAGTGTGTGTGTGTGTGTATATATATATATATGAGAGCGTATTTCCAAATTTTATATACAAATCTTTTGTATTGTGTTGTTTGATCGGTTCAAGTGTTGAGAAGCATTGAACTGGTAATGGATACAATATTGTTTTGTAAAGAGGGTAAATGAAATAATTTTACCCAAAATGTATTTGTGTATAGTACAGAAATAATTTTATTAAATTATTGAGATATTGATGTGTTTGATTGATTTAAAATTCAAATTGAATTAAGAAGTTTAAATGGTTTAACATTGTTAAAAGCGGATTTCAATATGATAATTGAAAATAAGACTGAATAAATCAGAATTTGGATTATGAAATAAAAGTGAACTAATTTGGAAATTGATTAGTATTTGAATATGAAATGATACTTAACTTGATTAAGTAAATATTAATGTTGAATGTAAATTCAACTGATTAGATTGAGCTGGTTGTGCATTGGTTGATTAATTGATTATTGATTGTGTGTTATATTGTTGGAATATATTCATCAATGGTTTAATGAATTGGAAACCAAGAGAAAAGAATTAAAATATTATAAAACTAGAATTAATCTGCTTATGAATTGAAATTTATGATTTAACCCTGTATTTGAAAATGAATTGATACTACTTGTTGATTTTTGAAATTGGTGTAGTTACTTGTTGATAAATGAAGTTTATTTAAGAATTTCATGTATTTGTTACTCATGTGTTAAATTGAGTTAAGTACAGGTGCCAGATGGCTTGAGATTGATTTTAGTCGTGTAGATTGCACGAAACTTGAGTAGTATGCTCAATAGCGCTCGTAAAAGGTACGCCTATGCGAAAATATAAATTTTTGGGTTTTGAATTTTGTTTTCGGGCCGTGTGAGTCGATGTATATATATTATTTGTTTCTACGATATCGCATAAATCACTCTGTACAGGGGAGACTCTACCGAATTTTTCTGAGAATTTAAGGTGCTAGAAAATTTTGGATATTTCTGAAAATTTTATTTTACAATAATGAATTGGTTTTCGATTTAAAATTAATTTTGTTTTGAAAATCTATGGGTTTGTGGCATTTTTCTTACCTTAGTAATTTCGGGGATGAAATTCTTTTAAGGGGGAAGATTGTAATATCGCGTATTTTTTATAGTCAAATATTTAAAATAATTTATTATTTAAAATATTATATTTAGAATATTAATGGATTTTAATATTGAATTCGTTATTAAAACGATGTTTGAATGTTAAATTTATATATGATTTAAATTGAGCTCAAAATGGCGCGGTATTTCATAATATGGAGTTTTGAACTTTAATTGAGTACACAGAATCCGATATACATCAGAATTCTGTGAAATAAGAAATATTGGAATCTTGTTGATTATAATTTTCATGTGGAAGAGAAAAATCCAGATTTCATTTTATAGATTGTTAGTTATATCCAAATCAAATTTTAAAATAGTCGATATGGATCGTTATTAAATTATAACATTTATTTAATATATTTATAAAGAGCTTTAATATAATTTAGACACCGTTTAACTCAAAAATGATAATATTGAGTTGTATAAATTGTATTTGAAGCTATATGATATTTCCAGTTGGGTATTTATGATAATAATGATTTATTATTATTTTATTTTATTATTCTGGAAATTAATAATATTTTATTAATATTATTATAGGCCTTTAAAATAGAAATTTTGCAAACGGGCTCAGTTTTGGATGAAATTAGTTTCATTGGATCGTAATGTTAAATTATTGCACGGTATTAAAGTTTGTGTCAAACCAATGTCATATGTGACAACGATAGTCGTAAACGCTCAGTCATTTTCTATAGCGCGCAGTTAATTTTATTTAATAAAGAGATATTTGAGTGTAACTTAGCAGACGATTGAATTAAGCTACAAAACCAGTTTCATTGAATTTGTATTGCTGTTTAGAGCCAGGATAGGTATATGGTTTGTTATTTTTGGAGACCGTGTAATTTGGTGTCCAAAATAGCAATGTGGTGCGTATAAAAATAGTGTGCTGGTAAACATTCTTAGAATGCGACCAAATTGGTGCCATTGTATTCATATTAATTAATTATTATAAGATTTGAGTTTTCGTGCCAATCAGACTTACCATTTGATCGTGGAAACGATGAACGCCTTTATGGTTATCTTATTTTGGTCAATTTAGATAGGGGTAACTTTTAACGAATAAATGACTGACCAAACAAACTCCAGATTTACTGAAATAAA
Source organism: Allium sativum (assembly GCA_030737875.1). Taxonomy (NCBI): domain Eukaryota; kingdom Viridiplantae; phylum Streptophyta; class Magnoliopsida; order Asparagales; family Amaryllidaceae; genus Allium; species Allium sativum. The sequence continues at coordinate 788,522,685 of CM060919.1, read as the reverse complement.
TTTCATTGGATCTATTAGGAAAATTTAAGTAGAACGTCAAGGCTTCAAGTTGATTAGATTTATTTTATAATTATAGCAATTTTGAACGCTTGATTTCTCATTGATAACTAGAAAGGAATTTTCACAAATGACCTCGAAATTTGACGATGTCCCATCGGTTCGGAATATTTTTTATGCTAGGATTACATTATTTTGTCAAAAACAAAGATTTCATGTTATTGTTTGAGATGGTACTTCAAAGTGAAGTTTTGATATAATAAATTAATAATAATATTCCATCCCTTATAAATACCATTCATAACCCTTGTATTTTGGTTAAACTTAAACCTGCATGGTCTCTCAGCCTCTATATGCCTAATCAACGGCAACAAACTCCCAATAAATTTCCTCTCCTATCTTGTAATCCACACAATGATCAACCAAGTTTTCAACTGCAAATGTGTAGAGGCCACTGAGATCTGCTTGACCAAACACAATGATCGACTGGAGTACATCATGGTGGTGGGGAGGATCGCAAGAAGCACAGGCGGTTAAGGTTGAATGGGTGGCGAACGGCTTGATCGAGTTGGAGGGTTTTTAGGGCGTGGAAAGATGGAGTTGAGGCGGTTCATTTGGCAATGACTGATCAAAGTTCGATCAACATTTGGGGGTCGCGGTGGTGTGTTTTTCTTTGATCGGGCGTGAGTTACTAGATGAAGGAGAACACGAGAGCAGAATGAAAACAATGAAGACGATTGACCTGGAGGTTTTATTCTGAATTAAACCTAAGTAATTAAATCATATAATTATATTAATTTAAGGGTTAACTAGAAAGTGGCCTAATTATATAAATCCATGCAGCTTGGGGATGTATTATCATATGAATGTGGTGAAGAGGAGAAAGGGTTGTGAAGTTCTGGTGGGATGTGAAGTTGTTTCGAACAAGAGTAGAAGAAGACCAAGGCGATGAAGAATAGTATCGGCTAAAATCTGAAATGTTGATAAGTACTGAACGGGATTCAAGCTGCATGTTTTAAGGAACTAAGGAATGCATAAGAAGAACAGATTATAAGGGAAGCTGTTAACCAAAATTAATTAGCATGGTAATTAATTTTTAGAGAGTAAATTTACCTTAATTAAAAAAAAGGTTATTTAAGTTTATCAAAATTGTTTAACAGGATAAAGGTTGGCCAATGGAACAAAGAAATCTGTTGCACTGGTTTGTGCGAGAACAAAGAAAATAGTTCGGCCCGCTATTTGTTTTTAAATGTAATTAGTCTTTAAATTGTTTATAATCTATACTTAAGAAATACTGGCCCATTTTAAGTATACAAACTTAAACTGCAAGTTTGTACAGACATGAGATGGAGGAAGCCTAGAACGCGAGGGCTAAGCGAAAGCATGAAATAGAAATTAAATCGGCCATTCCTTTTAATTACAGTGTAATTAGATCTGATTAATTAGGTAATTAGAAAGTTAAATTATAATTCAAATAATTAGTTAATTATTAAATTAAATCATATATGTTTAAATGGTTATAACACATACATATATGGATAGAATTGGACCAAACGAGTTGCGTTACGATCGTGGAGGCACGTACTGTATTTTGGAACAATTTTGGACAAGATCAAAAGTAGCTGAAAATTACAGTTGAATTAAACGACTGTTTAATTCAACTGTAACCGAACTGTTTCAATGAAAAATCAAAGTGAGTAAAACTCACTCAGTTATTCCCACTTATATTTTATGCAAGTCGGGTTTTTATTTTGTGTGTTATGGTTGCTAATGGTTGACTGTCTGTTTGTTTGTTAATTTTATATTGATATATTGAATGATCCAATGAAATTAAATGTTGTTTAATTTCAGCAAAAAACCAAATCGTTATTCTAAAGATTGGACCCAATGAAGGTAACTTACCTTGTTGGTCACGTTTATAAAATAAACGTGTTAATTATTTGAATTGTTTATTAGTATTAAATAAATTGGTTAATGTTAAATGGTCTTCATTTACTATTATATCAGCTAAATTTAATTGAATGAGTTTATATTGAGATAACCAATTTGAATGCAGAGAAGTACAGGTTGGAGGAATCCAACGGGATTCCTCATATATATATTTAATTTGTTTATTTTCAAATTATCATTATATTTGCTGTACTGATTGAATGATTGATTTGATTTGTTGATCGTTGACCTGAAATTCTAACACTTTGCTTTTTAAACTGATAGGTGATATTGGTTGAGTAATTGGTAGTATATCGCCTATAAATCGATCATTCCAAATATGAATTTACCGTCAGGTGAATCAGTAGAAGCGAAGTTAGAAACTTATTTTATAACCAAAAATAGATTTTTAAATCTATTAATTTGAATAAAAGTTTGTTAAAAGAAAATAAATATTTATTATTTATTAAATAAGTTATAATTAATTATTAAATGATTTTATAAAGCAAATTCTGATATTAATCAGATTTATAAGCAAGAGACTAGAAAATTAACCTAACGGTTAAGAATTGGATACTTGTTTATAAGAAAACGATTAAATGAAATTATTTATATTAATTATGTTATTAATTAATTTAAAGTGAGAACTAATTGGAATCGGTTAACAGATTAATCATGTATTGAGTTGACTAAGTCAACCAGTTTAATAGGGATTGATTATTAAATTAATTTATTTTGAATTAATTTAATAAAATAATTTAATGAATAATTGTTTTAACTCTAATAAGATTTTATAAAGGAAATTTACTATTCATTTTAGTTAATAAAGAAATTAACTACTGTTACAGTAGTTAGACGTAAATTATTATTTTTAATTAATAATAATTAAGGAGATTACTTTTTAATTGAAGTTCATTTAAAAAGTAAACAAAGTTGAAATGTAATCAAACTGAATTTTGAAAGGAGTTTATGAATGGGTTTTATATTAAAATTGACTTTTTATAGGGTTCGTTTGGCACATGTCCCTATTAAGTTTCAAAATTAGGCTGGCATCCGGTCCAACTTTTCATGTAAATTAGGTCCCTATTTTTCGAAAATAGGTAAAAAAAAGTACAAAAAAATCACAAAAAATCATTATTAAATAAAAAACATACACGTCGAAAAAAATCAGGTGTTAAACCAATCAAAAACAACATCAAAACCCAAAATAACACAAAATCAATGAAACAGTAGGTTTTTGCATCAAAAGATGCACCTATTCATAAATAGTTGCATACATTCATGCTTATATTTCAGTATTGTGTCCAACTGTAGTATAAATGCATACATATATGCAGCTCAACTGTGACGGCCCGCCCCGCACCAGCCGGCATTTCCTCCGAAAGTGCGCTGTACACATGCCCAACTAGCACAGAACGGTCGCCAAAGAAAGGAAAGAAGAGAATGAACTAATCGAAAACCTGTAGAATGTCTCACAACGCATGGAACAAAATATAATAATAATGTACTTGACATAAAATAGGCGAGACAGTGCATAAGCTGATAACTAGAACCAACATCAACATCAGTGTAGCGGAAGTCTAAATACAGCTTATTACAACTTTTCAAATTACTGTCTCTAAACAAAAGAAAGGAAGGGTGCACTACTAATGCCAAAGTGGTGACCAGCAGCGACACATGGAGAATATCTATATATGTATCATACGTGGAAGCCTCCTTCTCGTCTCCGGTACGTCTACTCGTGCATCACGAGCTAACCTGTCTCTAGTCTGCTCGTGAGAGCACCCAGAGTAATAAGAAGAGACATAAAACTTTGGGTCAGACAAAAAGTCTGGTATGAGCGATAAGCAGCTAAACAGAACAATAACAGGCATACTAAACCATACCTGAACCTGGACCTACAACCAAAGAGTTAGCACTACGTACCGTACAATACTCTAAGGTGCCACTGAACAGATGGTGTAAAGATAACGGGGGTGGGGGTGTGCATGTCATAATGACGGCAAACAAATCAAACATAGCAACCATCCTCACATCTCTCACTCAGTGCGTAAAGCATATGATATCTACTGCTTCGATCACTAGACCCATCGAAGTAGTGATGGAGTTCGACTTGTACAATTACTGCTACTACCAAGCTCACCACATGGAGTCATGACCAATCTTTACAAATGACCCCACTTCATTGGTCTATAGACCTTTAGTCGTACCTAGGCCACTATGGCCCTGAATCCGTTCACGTACCCCCTACACATAGTGATCCAAAGTTACAGACATCGACAACCCCTTAGCACACGTCCCGCAGCAAGGCCCAACTCATGAAGTCGACTCGTTGGTTCCCAACTGGATCCTGAGTACAAATTACCCATTGGACTACCTTTGCATCTCGGGTTTTGGTCGTCACCTTCTTCTCCGAATCGGTCTCCATTTCTTTGCTTCACTTTGGTTCAAGTCGTGGTCATCAGCTCCTCGGTTCGGATCGCGAGTCAGCCTCCATCGGTTCGGTTCAGTGCCCAAGTTCCATCGGGTCGTGCTCCCTCACTTGGGTCGGTTCGTAACAATGCTCCAGGCTTGTGCTCGTCATGTCAGGTGGAAGGCTCCCTGGTCGAATCGGGTCAGGCCTTCATTACCAATTCGGATCGGGGGTCCTCAGATGCGAGCGGATCGGTCTTGGTCACCCTAGCGGATCGGGTCGGGTTCCTCAAGCTACTCCATGGTGCATCGGTTCGAGTCGGAGTGGCACACGAGAGGCGGATCGGGTCAGAAGCTCCTAGTGTGGGCAGTTCGTTTTGTGCTTCTGTCCAATCCGATCGGTTCGGGTACTTTCCTGCTCTTTGTCCAGCAAGCTGTTTACGCCATTCGACGGCGTTTTCAACCAATCTAACACTTCTAGACAATTACAAATCGTACCATACAGTCATAGCAACATGTATAATCATCCACAAACAGCAAAATAACAATCATAGCATGAAAAATGGATCAAACAAACCCAAAACCCCATATTTTTTCCTTAAACATGTTTAGGCAAAACTAATGATATGATTAGTAAAACTTAACCAAATCAAACCAAATTTCTAACAGAGGTCTAAAACATTATTTTCGAATTTATAAATATTTTTCCAGAATTTATTAATGTATAGATTAACTAATCAACACTAATTACACTTAACTAACCGTAATTAGTGAGAATCCTTGCAAATCACTCACCTTGGCCACAAATAAAACCTTTAGAACCGAAACTCTACTGTTTGGGCGCAAATATGCAACACAGCAGCTCTATCTCAATTCTTGTGCTAATCCGCCTTGATTTGATGTTGCTAAGTCTAATCCTTGATTAGAAAGTGATTTGGAGGTGTTTTAGAGGTCGGAGTCCATTGTTAGTGTTTCTAAGGGATAATTGGCGGCTAGAAAACTGAAATAGAATGAAAACCTAACTCATTTCAGCCTCTTCATAACCCTAGTCCCGAAATGGGTTATGCGCCCATTCACTAATCACCCTATTTGGCCCGTTTAAGCAGTTTTTCACCTTACAAACCTTATTTCAGCCATATCTCCCAAACGGTAAGTCCATTTTCCACACGTGACCACTCTACGGAAAGGTAAACCATCATCTGAAGCCAATGGAAGTGGTTTCAGGTCAAAACTCCTTCCCAATCAAAAGTTATGGCCAAAACAAGATCAGATAGGGGTAAAACGGTCATTTAAAAATCAGGAAAAATCATGAATCTCAGTTAGGGGCAACTTTTCGTAACACATGAATCTCAGTTCAACTTTTTATGCATACATGTATGCAGTTATTTGCTAATAGTTGCATACATGTATGCATATATTGGTCAAGATTTTGAACAGAATTACACTATATGAATATATCCATGTATGTATACTACTTTTAAGACATAAATACACAGAAGTATGCAACTTTTTTTTTGGTGAATGTTTCTGGGAAAATTTCCTTTTTTTTTGAAATATTTTTTTTAGTGTTTGGTGCATTTTTTTCGTTACTAAAGGGGAAAAGGTGAAGGGGGCATGGCAGCAGGAAGCGGAAGTGCCAAAAATAAAGTGCGGCACCTAAAAATAGGGATAGGAAATGTATATAAACTTTAAGGAGGATGTGGCGTTAATTAAGTTTGGTTTTAGGGATGTGTGCCTAATTTCAATTTTTTATAACGAAGTTGTAAAAAGGGATTTTTAGCGAATCTGATAGCTTGAATCAAATATTTACTAAATATTTTATGTTAGGAGAAGAAAATTGAGGAAATGGAAAATGGTATAATATGGCGAAGTGAGATTTATTCCGAAGTTCAGAATGTTAAGAGGAGTTGAAATCATTGTGAAGTTCGGAATGTTATGTTCCGAAGTTTGGAATGTTATGTTTTGAAGTTCGGAATGTTATGTTCCGAAGTTTGGAATGTTAATCGAGGTGAAAGCATAAGCTAAATAAAAGATTTTGGAAATGGCAACGAATATAAATTGTTGTAAATGATTTACAAACAATTTTGTAAATGGAAGTTAAGAATTTAGGAACGTAGTCAAAATATTAGTTGCCGATGATAATTTACAATTGGGATTTGTAGATGAAGTAAGAATTTTGAAAAGGAATTTGTAACAATTGTTACAAATAATAAATTGATCTATTTGATTAATAAACTGAAGATCATTAAAAAGATCGCCATGTGATTTTAAACGTGTAAGTTGTCGAAATGATTTGAAAAGGGTATGATATAAGGAAATAAGAAGGTTGAAATGAAAATTGTAACGTTTATTATAGACTATAAGCTGAAATATTTCGATAAAAATAAATATAAAGATTCGGACGAGATGTCAACTATAAGAATTTTAAAAGATATTTATGTAAGATTTATAAAAGATAGTTGTATATGATTTAAAATAAATATGGTATTGTAAACAAGTTTTGAAAAGATTTTGTAAAGGATTTTATTTATAATCAAATCGAAGCTCGGGTATAATATTATAAAGGATCCTTAAAGATTAATAGAGAATCATTATAAAAATAGTTTACCAAATAATTTGTAAAGTAAACGGTGTTGAGATTTAAAGAATATTTCCAAAGGAAACTGTGTGGTTAATAAACTTCTGTTTATTCTGAAAATATGGATGTTGTTAGTCAAGGTCTGAGAGATAAATAAAATACCCTAACTTGAATGAATTCACGATTATCCAAGAATGGTGTTTGTAACACCCTGAAATTTTAACGACGCTAAAGATGATGAATTAAAGAATAATTATTATAAAATACACTATTAACAATGAATTTATGGAAAACTTAATTAAATATTCAGAATTAGGTAGAATGGAATGTGCTATTGCATCCGTCCCAAAATTATGGTCAAGATAGACATTTGGTTTGCGTAGATCGGACACCGTATGAAGAAGTTATTACGATTTGAAGTTTGTATGCATACAGGAAGTTATATATACATATAAATTCAAAAATATTCAAAAATTAGCAAAACTAAAAATTCGGCATACAAATCGAGGAAGGGCCGACATTTTGAAGTTGACCCGAGTCCCTGCTGGGTCGACCTCGGGGTCGACACCCATGAAAGGGGGATGACCTAGGTTTTGACACCCACGAAGGGGGGTCAACCTAAGGGTCGACCCACCTGAAGGGAGGTCGACCTACCCGTGGATCTGGAAGCTTCTTTTCTGAACTTGGACGATTTTGGAGCTAGATTCATGAACTCTAGGCTACATAAAGGACCCTAGGCCTAGTTTTATTTATCTATATACTGACGGCGAAGCTCTACTGCAATGAAAATTAGAATGGCCTTTCTTCTTCTAAATCAACTCAAAGAATATTATACATATTCGAAGATAGCTACAACAAATTCAGCGATGGCTACAACAACTTATTCAACATGTTCTTCGCAGTAAATTTGATCCATTTCCTTAGATCTATTCACTGTGAGTTCATGTTATTTTTAGATCTGAATATTTAAATAGTAATATTGGTATGTATATAAAAATTGGATCTTGAATTGGTGCACAACCAGTTCTATTATGACATAATTATCAGATTTGCTTTTATATGTTCATATCGCCACCATGTTAAATCTTGTCATCATATGCCTATTTAGTTTATGCCTATTTTTATCAATTTATTATTGATTTGTTATTTTGCCTATTCTTGATTCTCTTCTCTTCCTCTTTTTCCGTTTTTATTTTTATATAGCCAGGCTACCTTCGAGCCTAGGCCTAAAGCTGAAAAATGTGAACATGCGAAATTGGGAATGATTGGGAAAGACATAATTTGGGGCATAATTGACATTGGAAAATATGGATCTAAATTTGGGCATAAATTTTGAAATATACGAATATGGGTTTAGGGGAATATGTCTTGTTGGGTAATATGAATTTAGGCATGCATTGAAATAAATGTAAATATGGAATTGGGTATAAAATGGGACATGTAACACCCCGTATTTTCTATGAACATAAAAGTAACAAAACGAAGTATACTTAATTTTTAAAAGAAGAATTGAGGGAAACTGGTTATGCCATTGCGTTCGTCCTGGAATTCTGCTTGAGATAGATCCGAGTTTGCGTAAATCGGACTCCGTATGAAGAAGTTATGTCCCTCAGAAGTTTCAGGAGTTTAAATAAATTAAAACAGCTCAGATTTAAGTTTGAAATTCAAATCACACACCCGGGCTGGGCGGGAAATTTCCCGCTTAGGACCCAGGTCGACCAGGGGGTTGACCTAGGGGTCGACCTAGGTCTCATAGGTTGACCAGGGGGTCGACCTCCCCCCTATTTCCAGATCCGAAGACTGGTTTGTTTTTTTTGCATTTGGACGCCCGTTCTGACCAGATTCGTTGATCCCTATGCTATTTAAACACCCCCCAAACCCCACTTTCTCTCCACACCAAATCATTGTAACGCTATGCTGCCTCAACTCTAATTAAAATAAATCAATGGCCTCTCTACTCTGCTGAAACCTAAGCTAGAACTAGTGCTTCTTCTTCTTCCAATCTGAATAGGATTAAAAGAGAACAACTACAACCCTTTTTCTTTTAGAATCCAACCAAGGTGAGTACAGTTATTTTCAGATATGAAATTTAAATATGATCTTGACATGGCTATAAATCTGAATTTGAGATTATGCATATTCTTGTTTATCAGATCTATTTTTTTGTGTAGATCTATCTTATTTATATTACAGTAACTATTCTGTATCTCTTCCTTCCTTCTGTTCTATAGCCAGGCTACCACGAGCTTGAGCCAAATCTCATAAGAGATTGACGCACGAACGCTAAATTTGGGAAAAATAGTGAATGATGCATAATTAGACATGACTGATTTGCGACTGATTTGAGGAAAGAACATATGCTGTAATTTAAGATCTGGATCTGGGCATACTATATATGATAGTCTGTGAATTGGAAGAAGGAGAATTATTGTGTATATGACTTAGGCGCAAAGATCTATAATAGGATAACTATTAAATGTGAATACGCCTAAATGGGGATTTTGGATATTTGGAATACGCTGAAATCAAAGACTATAATTGGGCATAATTCGTATTTTATATCATGATTTGGGATTTTTAGAGAATATTCTGTACTGTGTAAATTTAACTAAAATTTGGGGCATATGTTATATTGTGAATTATGCCCATAATTTGGGCATTTAAAATTAGGCTTAATTTTTATGATTAGGCGAGGTATGTCAATGGAATTTTAAGGGATGATTAAATCTGTTAAATTGCCTAATCTGCTAAATCTGTTGAAACTGAATACGGTAATTTGGGGTATGAAAATCTGTAGGCTCGATCTAATATTGAGCAAAACAAGTTAATAGAGCATTGAATAATCTTCTGCAACTTGTAAAGAAGTTTAATTTATTGAATTGGCATAATTAGTCTGATATTGGCATAATCTGTGAATGAATACTTTAGGTAAAAATTAGAATGCTGAGACACGAGGTTAGACTCTGTTTGCGGTAGAAGCCTGCCCGGACCCAACCGGCTTATCCGGCAACCGCAAACTGTCAGTTTAATGTGAGAGGTCGTAGGCATAGCTAAAAGATGCTTAGACACGAGATTAGGTCTGGCTTGTGGCAGAAGTCTGCCCGGAATCGCCCGGCACATCTAGCGGCCATAAGCTACCGACCTAATGTGCGAGGTCTGTGCATTAGTAATTAATTAATGCAAATCTAGGATAAATATGATGCCTAAAACGTGTTGGCAGATGTGGTTAAATCAACTGGGATGATGAATCTAATAAACCCGTTTCGTAAATCTGTAGGCCCGATACAAGGTTAGGTGAAACAGTCTGTTAATCTGTATATTTGATCTGTTAGTCTGAAAACTTGTTAACCTATATGTCTGATTTGAGAACTAGTTTATCTGAACATTGTACATCTAAACTCTGTAAGCAAGTTAATCTGAAAATCTGTTAGTCTGGGGACACAAGGTTAGGAGGGGTAATTACTTATGTCATCTGTTATGTGGAACCCATATTAGTCAGTAACCCTTTTCTGGTATCAAAACTATGACCCAACACTAGCTGGGGTCTGAGCACGCTTACTGAACTAATAGTAAGAGGTTCACTCTGATAATGGCGAGGGGTGTCGATGACGCATTCCAACTGGGTCATGTGTGTGCATGGATCCGGTCTGCTATGAGGATGTAAGATATCATGACATCTGTCAATAGGTCTGTGTCTATAGGTTGCCAGTTTAGGGAATGATACACCCTTCTGTGGGGCTGGCACAGGGTATTTATGTATTAGGGAGCTGATCGCTTGGGGTAGAATTTAGGGTACACCTAGTTCTATCTGTTTCTGTTGGTGTACCTTCTGTCTCTGTTGGGATGGTAAAGGCCCATTAGTTGGGGTGGTAAAGGCCCATTATTAGCATTCTGTTTCTGTACCTTCTCTCTCTGTTGGGGTGGTAAAGGCCCACTAGTTGTGGTGGTAAAGGCCCTTAATTAACGTTCTGTTTCTGTACCTTCTGTCTCTGTTGGGGTGGTAAAGGCCCATTACTAGCATTCTGTTTCTGTAGAGAATATTCTGTTTCCATTTCGGTTTCAGTTTAGACATTAGGGTAACACCTAATCCTGTTATACGAAGTATTAGTGCAGGGAATTAAGATATAGGTAAGAAGCATATCTTGGTCTCTAACATTCTGTTTCTTCTGTTTAACTTAAGCATACCTACTACTCCTGTTGTTGTAATCTCTCATCCAACTTTATTTACATGTCATGATACTGCTATCTGTTTATATCCAGAAAGTCACTAGGCTCGGCAGACTTTATGTCTGATCTTGTTTGTTTTCGCCTCTTTTTCTTTCCGTTCCCCCCCCCCAGGTGCTCACGGTGGAAACATAGGAGCTTAATTCAGATTCTCTCTTCTTGAAGTGCTTGAAGTATTGCTTGGCTTTGACCCTACCTTCTTGTGGCAGTTTATGTTGGGGATTATGGTTTTAAAATTTTGCATTCTGAAGGATTTTGGTATAAGACTCAAGTACTACTTTACGTATTTATCTTGTAATATTCTGTTCTGTTCACTTATAATGCTTCATGGAAGTTAATGCATTCCCTTTGTGAATGACATTAATGGACATGGCGTGTCTCACTTGGTATCAGATCTGAAGGTTACCAGAATTGATAAAAAGTTTTTGAAGACTATTTTCAAAAATGTTTTAAAAAGGAAGTATTTTCAAAAGTAAAGTTTATTTTGAAAAAAAAAACATAATCCCCAAAACCCATATTTGTCTTTCGACTCCCCATTTTGAATCTCTTTCCTTTTCTTTTCAGCATGTCTGGGGTAACCGAGATACCCGAGGGCATACCGATACTAACTTTCCTCAGAAGGTATCTGGATGTTAGGGCCACCGCCACAGGCTCAGTAGACGTTCCTCCTCACCCAGCTGCAGCTGCTCCTTCTCCTCCCCCTCCCCGCATTGATACTTTTTCGAAGATATGCAAAGACTTTCAGGCAATGGGCGGGAAACCTTTTAAAGGGTCAGAGACGTTTGTTGAAGCTCGAAATTGCCTTAAGGAGGTGTAAGATTTGTTTGGTATCTTTAAGATAGAAGGTGGAAGAAAGGTCCAATTAGTTGCTTGGTTAATGAAGAGCGTCCAGTGGAGACATGGATGGATTTCAGGCATAGGCTCGAGATGAAATTTCCCTCACAATCAAAAGAGAATTTATACATGGAGAGGTTCTTGGCGTTGAAGCAGGGGAATTTATCAGTAAAGGAGTACGTTAACAAGTTCAATCAGTTGGCAAGATTTGGCTTAGACTTGGTGAACACAACTGAAAAGAAGGCCCTGAGATTCATTAAAGGTTTGAATGAGCCGCTACATGGGTTGGCTATGACCCACATTCCTATGGGGGCTACCTTCGAGAAATTGGTTGACATGGCATTGATGCATGAAGAGGAAGCCAAAAGTGAGAAAAAAGAGGAAAAGCTTGAAGGACCACAGAACAAGAAAGCGTGGCCCAAAAAGGAAACAAAAAAGAAGGATGAAAAGTCTGAAGATAAGAAGGAGAAAAAGTGCTTTACTTTTGGAAGCTTGACTCATCTGAACAAGGATTGCAGAAAGAGGAAGGGCACTTGATTCAACTATGGTGAGATGGGACAGTTCACTAGGGACTGCGCAAAGAAACGAGGGCAACGACAGAGGACAGGACCTACTTCTGAAGGGCAGGTGAATGCTCACGTGGCTGGTGGATATGATAGAGATAGGAAAATTTCTATAGAAGGTCTAGTTTCCTTATCTGATTATTGAGTTAAAACTCTTTTTGATTCTGGCATTTTGATTCTGTAATTGAGACTCTACACTTTAATACTAGTCTTGTTTCTGATCCCTCTATAGTCTCAAACCCCATAAGGGTTACGACTCATCTGTTTATGATAGGTTGGGGTATGAGGGTATCTGTGTTGGGCGTTAAGTTGACTATGATGCATACATTCTGGGTTTTGTGGGATGTGGTGGGGTTTTATTATGCTTAGTTTCCTAAGAATCATTTGATAATTTGATCTGTATCAGTAGTCTTTAAGTATCTGAATATTTCCGAAAAGGATAGGTTTTTTTTTACTCGAAGCGTGAAGTAAATTTCTAGTTTTGACATTGTTTAATGGGAGAAATTCTCTGAGTGTCAATCTGATGTTGATTTCAGTCTTCGGGGTTTATACTTAGGGATTTATTCTCTTAACCGATGTCTAATGGGAACAGAACTTATGTTTTAATTGTACTTGCTTCTATCACTCGGCTGTATCCTATCGATCGAGTCTTAGACCTTTAGGTAGAAACTAATGGGTGTAAACATGTGTTTGAGACATGTTATGTTTGATGATTGCAAGTGGATGCAAGTGGTTGCTAGTGGTTGCTCGTGGATGCATATACACACACTAGGCACTAGATCGGCTCAAAAACACTCTCATACTGCATATGGATGTGTGTGCATTTTTTAATTTTTTGTAGATGCAAAAATGATTGACTCATCACATGGATTTTGCGTTTGGATGAATGGTTATGAACTCATATAGAAATGATGTGTATCAAATAGGTTGTCTTGCATACATAATTGGACTCATGGCAACATAATTCGCATTGAGGAGGTCAACTGAATCAGTAGACCACCAGATATTTGCATTAGATAAGAGACATATACACACACTTTTGCATATGTTCATACAACATTAGAAGTTCTCTAAGGACAATGGATGCTTGTGGATGATGGTTGAGTAGATGGGAGATTGGATGGTAGGACACATTCTTCTTAACTTGAAGATTTCGGGGACGAAATCCTTTAAGGAGGGGAGAATGTAACACCCCGTATTTTCTGTGAACATAAAGGTAAAAATACAAAGTAAACTTAATTTTTAAAAGAAGAATTAAGGGAAACGGGTTATGCCATTGCATTAATCTCAGAATTCTGCTTAAGATAGAGTCCGAGTTTGCGTAAATCGGACTCCGTATGAAGAAGTTATGGCCCTTAGAAGTTTCAGGAGTTTAAATAAATTAAAACTGCTCAGATTTAAGTTTGAAATTCAAATCGCACCCGGGATGGGTGGGAAATTTCCCGCCTAGGACCCAGGTCAACTAGGGGGTTGACCGAGGGGTCGACCTAGGTCTCATAGGTTGATCAGGGGGTTGACCTCCCCCCTATTTCCAGATCCGAGGACTGGTTCATTTTTCTGCATTTGGACGCCCGTTCTGACCAGATTCGTTGATCCCTATGCTATTTAAACACCCCCCAAACCCCACTTTCTCTCCACACCAAACCATTGTAACGCTATGCTGCCTCAATTCTAATTAAAATAAATCAGCGGCCTCTCTACTCTACTGAAACCTAAGCTAGAACTAGTGCTTCTTCTTCCTCTTCCAATCTAAATAGGATTAAAAGAGATCAACTACAACCCTTTTTCTTTTAGAATCTAACCACGGTGAGTACAGTTATTTTCAGATATGAAATTTAAATATGATATTGACATGGCTATAAATCTGAATTTGAGATTATGCATATTCTTGTTTATTAGATCTGTTTTTCTATGTAGATCTATCTTATTAATATTATAGTAACTATTCGGTTTCTCTTCCTTCCTTATGTTCTATAGCTAGGCTACCAAGAGCCTGAGCCAAATCTCATAAGAGATTGACGCAAGAACGCTAAATCTGGGAAAATAGTGAATGATGCATAATTAGACATGACTGATTTGTGACTGATTTGAGGAAAGAACATATGCTGTAATTTAAGATCTGGATCTGGGCATACTATATATGATAGTCTGTGATTTGGAAGAAGGAGAATTATTGTGTATATGACTTAGGCGCAAAGATCTATATTATAATAGGATAACTATTAAATGTGAATACGCCTAAATGGGGATTTTGGATATTTGGCATACGCTGAAATCAAAGGCTATAATTTGGCATAATTCGTATTTTATATCATGATTTGGGGTTTTTAGAGAATATTCTGTACTGTGTAAATTTAACTAAAATTTGGGGCATATGTTATATTGTGAATTATGACCATAATTTGGGCATGTAAAATTAGGCTTAATTTTATGATTAGGCAAGGTATGTCAATGGAATTTAACGGATGATTAAATCTGTTAAATGGCCTAATCTACTAAATATGTTGAAACTGAATACGGTAATTTGGGGTATGAAAATCTGTAGGCTCGATCTAAAATTGAGCAAAACAAGTTAATAGAGCTTTGAATAATCTTCTGCAACTTGTAAATAAGTTTAATTTGTTGAATTGGCATAATTAATCTGATATTGGCATAATCTGTGAATGAATATTTTAGCTAAAAATAAGAATGCTGAGACAGGAGGTTAGACTCTGTTTGTGGTAGAAGTCTGCCCGGAACCGCCCGGCACATCCAGCGGCCACAAGCTACCGACCTAATGTGAGAGGTCTGTGCATTAGTAATTAATTAATGCAAATCTAGGATAAATATGATGTCTAAACCATGTTGGGTGGATAAGGTTAAATCAACTGGGCGGAAGAATCTAATAAACCCATTTTGTAAATTTGTAGGCCCAATACAAGGTTAGGTCAAACAATCTGTAAGACTGTTAATCTGTATATCTGATTCGTTAGTCTGAAAACTTGTTAACCTATATGTCTGATATGAGAATTAGTTAATCTGAACTTTGTACATCTGAAATCTGTAAGCAAGTTAATCTGAAAATTTGTTAGTTTGGGGACACATGGTTAGGAGGGGTAATTACTTGTGTCATCTATTGTGTGGAACCCATATTAGTCAGTAACCCTTTTCTGGTATCAAAACTATGACCCAACACTAGGAGGGGTCCGAGCACGCTTACTGAAATAATTGTAAGAGGTTCACTCAGATAATGGCGAGGGGTGTCGATGGCGGATTCCAACCGGGTCATGTGCGTGCATGGATCCGGTCTGCTCTGAGGATGTAAGACACCGTGACATCTGTAAATATGTCTGTGTCTATAAGTTGCCACTTTAGGGAATGATACACCTTTCTGTGGGGTCGACATAGGGTATTTATGTATTAGGGAGCCGATCGCTTGGGGTATAATATAGGGTACACCTAGTTCTGTCTGTTTCAATTGGTGCACCTTCGGTCTCTGTTGGGGTGGTAAAGGCCCATTGGTTGTGGTGGTAAAGGCCCATTATTAGCATTCAGTTTCTGTACCTTCTGTCTCTGTTGGGATGATAAAGGCCCACTAGTTGGGGTGGTAAAGGCCCTTTATTAACATTCTGTTTCTGTACCTTCTGTCTCTGTTGGGGTGGTAAAGGCCCATTACTTTCATTCTGTTTCTGTAGAGATTATTCTGTTTCTGTAGAGATTATTCTGTTTCTGTTTATGTTTCAGTTTAGACATTAGGGTAACACCTAATCCTGTTATAAGAAGTATTAGTGCAGGGAAGTAAGATATAGGTAAGAAGCATATCTTGATCTCTATCATTTTGTTTCTTCTATTTAACTTAAGCATACCTACTACTCCTATTGCTGTAATCTCTCATCCAGCTTTGTTTACATGTCATGATACTACTATCTGTTTATATGCTGAAAGTCACTGGGCTCGCCAGACTTTATGTCTGACCTCATTTGTTTTCGTCTCTTTTTCTTTCCGTTTCCCCCCTCCCTCTAGGTGCTCAGGGTGGAAACATAGGAGCTTGATTCAAATTCTCTCTACTTGAAGTGCTAGAAGTATTGCTTGGCTTTGACCCTACCATCTTGTGGCAGTTTATGTTGGGGATTATGGTTTTAAAATTATGCATTCTAAAGGATTTTGGTATAAGACTGATACTTGTGCACTTGGGTTTTGGTATAGTGATTTTTGAAGGATGCAACCAAACTTATTTCTGTTTCTGCTATAATAAAGTTATAAAATTTTCAAGTACTACTTTACGTATCTGTCTTGTAATATTCTGTTATGTTTACTTATAATGCTTCATGGAAGTTAATGCATTCCCTTTGTGAATGACATTAACGGACATGGGGTGTCTCACTTGGTATTAGAGATGAAGGTTACCAGATTTGATAAAAAGTTTTTGAAAATTATTTTCAAAAAGGTTTTAAAAAGGAAGTATTTTCAAAAGTTATATGACCTTGGGCCACAATCTTGAAAATATGTAAATTTATGGCATGATTAAGTTAAGATTAATTATGGCATGATTAAATTAAGATTAATTTACATATAAGAATTAGACATATATAGAAAATATGTAAATATAGAAAAGACGAATATGACTAACCCGAGGTTAGACTGAGTTGTGGTGTAAAACTGCCCGGAACAGACCGGCACATCCAGTGACCACAACAAGACCTGTCTAATGTGGGTGGTTAGTGCATCAAGCCCAAAAAGGACCCGAGGTTAGACTGAGTTGTGGTGTAAAACTGCCCGGAACCGACCGACCCATCCAGTGACCACAACAAGACTTGTCTAATGTGAGAGGTTGGTGCTTTAATAAATTAAAGCTAAGTCAAGATTGGTAGGGTTAAGTCAATTAGGGAAACACTTAACCGATTCAACATGTTAACTAAACTGATGGGTGGGGTTAGGTAAACTTGGACACTTAACCAAATAAACATGTTGATTAGAAAACTCTAGTAACGGGGACCCATTTCAGCAGTAACCCACATAGATGTATCATGGTACCCTGAACTAGGTAGGGTGGGGCAAGATTACTAGGCTGATTATAAGCAGTCAAAACGTCGGAGGTTGGTGCGTCAGTGTAGGTTCCGACGGAGTACGGGCATGCACGTACTCCGGAGTGGAAAAAGCAGGCACTGGGATCAGTAGTATACACTGTGCATCTTGAATCGTGCTGGGTTGCCACCAGAGGGATTGTGGTGGGACCAACATAGGTATCTACAGTCAAGCGGGGCCGAATGACACAGGATATAAATGCATGCGAGTAGGAGTCGATCATTAAGGGGATCGTTCGTTATGAACACGTGAGGCTGGTTGAACCAATCGTTAGTAGGTGCAGAGACTATAGTAATGGGTGCGATCACATGTTCATCTTATCTTATATTAGGGTATTGTCCTATGTTCTGCTATTACTGTCATGATCCCTTTCCTTGTTTAAATACTAGTAATCACTGAACTTACCTGACTTTTTGTCTGACCCATTTTCTTTCATCCTCTTTTCTTCCGTTCCCCCCTCCCCCCCCTCGCCCCCAGGCCCACAGGGAGGGAATACTCCAGCTTAGTCAGACTCTTTGCAAGCTTCAAGAAAGTAGATGTATGATTGGGACTCTCTTACCTTGGCTATGGCTTTTGGACACTACACTTGGGGATTTATGCAGTTTTATTTATGGTTTATGCTTCTTTATTAAGTAATCAAGACATAAATTGTGATGTAATGTTTTGTAATTTATTTTGAGACAATTTGCTGTAATGCTTTTGTATTGAACCACATATGCAATAAATGTTTGATTTCCGCTGCTTATATTTATCTATCTTGTAAATTTTTCTGTGTCTTGTACCTATAACCCTCCACCAAAGTTAAGGCATTCCCTTTGTGAGTGACCTTAACGGAGGTGGGGTGTTTCACGCTTGGACCAGTCTGTATGTTTGAGGGTGAATAACCCAACGGGGTAGATCATCGAGGTGTTATAAGACACAAGGGGAGCGCACATTCATCTGATTGTTATGACGGCTCCAAAGGACTGGAAGGGGAAGCACGCGGCTTCCTAAGGTAAGGTGCTCCTAGTAGTCCTCTGTGCGGTGACAGATGTCTTAGGCTATAATCGCAGAGGTTGGGTCACGCGTAACTACTAGGTGGGTGGGCCTTGACTGTAGATGTAGCTATGCAGTTAGAATGCTGTGAAAAGGTGACACCAGGGTGATTCGACGGTAGCCTCACGAGGAGGTAGAGAGGGTCACGAACAACAAGGATAGTAGACCGTCGAATATCCGTCATCGACAGCCAGCGGGATGCGAAAAGACTAGAGCTAAACCCAAGATATCATTTCACCTTTCACTATCGATGTACGGGGTTGAGGGTAGACGCCACATGGATGTTTAGATTGGTTGTGATTAGGGGCAGTCGCTTAGCTCTATAGTCTTTACTAGATGAGGGAGGGGTCGAGGTAGGGCCATAGCCACCATGAAAAATAGACCCAAGGAATATCTGTATTTGAAGGCACTTAAAGGCGGCCTGTATAGATATGGTAAAGCTCCCGACCGAGTTCCGTGTTTCTTGTTTAGCCCTATCACGGAACTCGGTGCACATTAGAGGACGTGCGATTGAGGCATCGAGCTACAATTACAGTACATACGTGGGACAATCTAGATACATGCATATCTACTCTGGATGGTGTATCGTAGACTAGAGGGTATTATTCCGATAAGGAATATGATTCAATCGATGGTGGCAGTCCATACGCTTACGTAGCGTAGTAATGGTAGATATATGCGGAACGTAACATTTTATATAGAGATCTGTACGTCACTCTGGCATTGGATGTGGGACTGCCTTCACTACGGTGGAGACCATGCGAGTGGGTTACCATGGGGCGTATCTCAATATTCAGAGATATCTACATATGTTTTACAAGGTGGATCCATGGGAAAGTAAATGGGTACGATGCGCGTATAAGTCTTAAGTGCTATTAACCCAAGTAACTTAATAATCAAAAAATGTAATGGAATGGTATTAGCAGGGATCATTCTACTTCTAATATACTAGTATCTGCGCGGTGCAGAGAAATGTATTTAAGAAGCGCAATATATCCTATTCATCTTATCTTGCTCAGTTCACACTTGTTATTGTTACTATTATCTTGTTCTTCTAGTTTTTTATACCTACCAATACTTTTATTTATTTATATTTAAAAGTAACTGGACTCGCCAGACTTTATGTCTGACCCTTTTTGTTTCCTCTTCTATCTCTTCCATCCCCCTTCCAGGTTCTCAGGGTGGAAGTGCTTAGAGTTGATTTGGATTCTTTCAACTTAGCCTGGATTTTGAATATAGATGTATTGCTTTGGCTTCTTGTCAACTCTATTTTGGCTTTGCAAGGAAAATATGGTTTTATGCTTTTGTACTCTGATATTTTTGGCAAGATAGATTATTAATGTGATTAGTTACTTATTATGTAAACTCAATATTTGGTACTATGATGTTTTGATTTAAATAAAGTTTTTAATTCCGTTGCTATTTTACATGTCTGTCTTATGCTATTTTATTCTTATTTACCTATAATGCTTCATGGAACTTAATGCATTCCCTTAGTGAGTGACATTAACGGACGTGGGGTGTCACAATTTTAGTTTATAAACGAGAGAAATTGAGGGAAACATAAGTTATGATTTCCATAAAGAATATTAAAGTTGTATTCAAAAAGTTTATAAGTAAATGAAATGATTTTAAGAATATTCTTATTTATAATAAGAAATAAAGGATAAACTCCAAATATTGGAAGATTTTAAGAATATAATTAACAAATGTTAATTAATAAGGCCAAGTAATGCCGAGTACTGAATCAGTGAGCTCATTTTATTCCCATGATTATTTATTTGATAGTTAAATAACCGACTATCAAATCTGGTCAATACAATTCTTGGGACGGAAAGACCGGGATCGAATTTATATTCCAAAACCATTCCGACCAGCAAATACATGAAGATACAGCTTGAAGATGGAGCAGTTGAAGATCGTCGATCTTCATGAGCGAAAGAACCACTTGTTGAATTTCTTTGGTTTAGAGGCTAGAGATATTTCGGCAATGATTTTACCGGTAGTGAAATCTTTGGATTGCAAGGACTATTCGCTACTGATCCTTGGGGTGGTACCTATATAGGATATGGTAGCAGGGTGCCTTTGGTTCATCCTGTTCCTGGATGACTTGTATGAATGAGTGTTTGACAAAATATTTCCAAAGGATCACCTACGTTGGTTTCTACAAACGTACCATAGTTGGGGCGGAGAAGGCCTTCTCTTAACAACTAGAATATTTTTGTGGACATCAATTAGTGATTTGATAGATCTGAATATGTGGCATTCAAAGTGGATGGAGATGTGTTGTTCTGAAGGATAAGCTTAACCTCTAGCTTCATCAACCGGGAATGGTTAAAGTCAGGTAGGTCGCATGGCTATGTGGGTCACACCCATGAAAAGGGTATATCATTACCTGATTTGGAGAAATCAAATGCCTTCGATCATCCCTTTTATTAATGCATATATGCTATCTGTTCGGTTGGCTGGCCCCCAACTGTGGTGATGATATATTCGTTACTCTCAAGCGAAGTGAGGGGTCAGTCATGTTTATCCTGGGTTGTAAGATGTTCTTATTGAACCCCAATGTATTCATCTCCGGAGGTACATTGTCGGAAAGGTGGTTTCCCGTACCTTGCCAGGGAAATTCATTCTCCAATAAGCGCCTGCGGTTTTGATTGTATACTATATATGTAGAGCGTGAGATGCACGCATTCTACTAGATTGATATTTATTTGTATTTAGACACTAATATAATATCAGAAAAGATATTGATTTCAAAAAAAAAAATTGGTTTATCGTAAGGTAAAAATCGTCCGTATTTATGTGTGGATTCGGTCTTACGATTATCATTTTCTTTTAAAAAGATTTTAACTTTAAAATCAAGTTGTATGATTCCTATAAACTTATTGTGTTTTTCTCACTCTGGTTCACCAGACTGATCTAGCGTTTGTAATGCTCAGGTTAGACAGGATCTTACAGGTTCAGGTTATTGGATGCTGCGGATTACAGAGACGAACTGAAGAAGTCTAGACGTATGATATATGGTTGTTATTCCAATGTGTGTTGTAACAACCCGCATTCTATGCATCGGAGGATCGTAGAATATTTATTTCTTTCTCATATGAGGTCGTATGGTCATGTAGAGTTGGGAAACGACTATTGAGGTCATTTCTCATGTTCATGATTTTTTCCGATTTTTAAATGACCATTTTGCCCCTAGCTAATCTTGTTTCGGCCATAAATTTTGATTGGAAAGGAGTTTTGACCTGAAACCACTTCCATTGGCTTCGGATGATGGTTTACCTTTCCGTAGAGTGGTAACATGTGAAAAACGGACTTATCGTTTGGGAGATATGGCTGAAATAAGGTTTGGAAGGTGAAAAACTGCTTAAACGGGCCAATAGGGTGATTAGTGAATGGGCCCATAACCCATTTCAGGATTAGGGTTATGAGGAGGCTGAAAAGAGTTAGGGTTTCATTCCATTTCAGTTTTCTAGCCTCCACTTACCTCTTAGAAACCCTAAAAATGGCCTCCAACCTCTAAATCACCTCCAAATCACTTTCTAATCAAGGATTAAGCTTAACAACATCAAATCAAGGGAGATCTTTACCAAATCAAGATTAGAGCTGCTGTTTAGCATTAGTATTCGCTCCATATCAGAGATTTATTTCAGATTTAAGGTTTATTTGTGGCTAAGGTGAGTGATTAGCTTGCTTTTACACTAATTATGGCTAATTACTGTTGATTAGTGTTAATTAGCGTTTTTAAACGTAAATAAAATATGGAAAAATATTTATAAATTCTTAAATGATGCTTTAGACCTCTGTTAGAAACTTGGGATAATTTGGTTAAGTTTTGCTAGTCCTATCATTAATTATGCTTGAACATGCTTAAGGGAAAATATAGAGTTTTGGCTATGTTTGATCCATTTTAACCTATAATATTGATGTTTTGGTGTTTGAGGTCACTTCTATTTGTTGCTATGACTTTGTGGTATGTTTTGTGACTGATTAGAATAGTTAGAGTGGTCGAAAACGCCGTCGAATGGCGTAAACAACTCGCTGGACAAAGTGCAGGAAATGTGCAGGGATCGGACCGGATCGGATAGGGAGGTCCGAACCGAACCGTTCGTGTGGCCCATCCACGATCCGCCCACTTGCATCCGAACCGAGCCTGCACACCACGAGCTGACTGGAGACTTGGAGGAGATCACGACCGACCCGATCCACCAGAAGTACTCCGACCCGATCCGCCATAGTACCCCGACCCGAACCGATGTACTACGACTGGACTTGGAGACTGCGACCCGACTCGGTGTGCTTTGGAAGAGGCCGATCCGAATCACCACCAGATGAAGGCCTCGATCCGATCCGAAAAAGTTTGGCACGAATCGATCTAGTTGGGGATACTGAAGGCCGAACCGAACCGATGGCTGTGAGGAGATCCGAACCGATCCGGTGATGACCAATAACCCGAGATGCAAAGGTAGTCCAAATGGAAGTTAGAGCTCAGGATCCAGTTGGGAACCAATGAGTTCACTTCATGATTGGGCTTTGCTGCGGGACGTGTGCTAAGGAATTGTCGACGTCCGTAACTTCGATTCACCACTGAAAAGGAATGTTGGGCTACGTATCAGTGCAGTAGAGTCATCATGACTCGAGGGGCAAAGTGATCGTAGCAGGACTACGTATCAGTGCAGTAGAGTCACCGTGACTCGAGGGGCAAAGTGATCGTAGTAAGACTATGAGCTAGTGCAGTGGAGCCATTGTGACTTCATGGGGCAGAGTGGACATGGTAAAGGATTAGTAAGGCTATGAGCCAGTGCAGCGGGGTTGTACGACTCCATGGGGCAAAGTGGACATAGCGATGGATTAGTGGCTATCGATCAGTGCAATGAAGCCGTTGTGACTTTATGGGGCAGAGTGATCATAGCAAAGTATTGGGTGATCGAAGTGGTGGATATCGTACGCTTTACGCACTGAGTGAGAGATGTGAGGATGGTTGCTATGCTTGATTGTTTGCCATCACTATGACATGCACACCCCCACCCCGGTATGCTTGTACACCATATGTTAGTGGGACCTTAGAGTGTTGTATAGTATGTAGTGCTAACTCTTTGGTTGCAGGTCCAGGTTCAGGTATGGTTTAGTATACCTGTTATTATTTTGTTTAGCTGCTTATCGCTCATAACAGACTTTTGTCTGACCTAGAGTTTTATGTCTCTTCTTATTACTCTGGGTGCTCTCACGAGCAGACTAGAGACAGGTTAGCTGGGGATGCACGAGTAGCTGATCCGGAGGCGAGCAGGAGGCTTCCACGTATGATATATATAGATATTCTCCCTGTGTAGTTGGCGGTCACTACTTGGGCATTAGTAGTGCACCCTTCCTTTCTTTTGTTTAGAGACAGTAATTTGAAAAGTTGTAATAAGCTGTATTTAGACTTCCGCTACTCTGATGTTGATGTTGGTTTTATTTATCAGCTTATGCACTGTCTCTCCTGTTTTATGTCAAGATTATGTTATTATTATATTTTATTCCATGCGCTGTGAGACATTCTAGAGGTTCCTTGTTAGTTCATTCTCTTCATTCCTTTCTTTGGCGACCGTCCCGTGCTAGTCAGGCATGTGTACAGCGCACCTTCGGAGGAAATGTAGACTGGTGCGGGGCGGGCCGTCACATTTGGTATCAGAGCTCTAGGTTGCGTAGTTAACCTAGGGAAAAGACACTAGGGAGAGATAGTACGTATATGAGAGTGCATATTTGTGATTACTTTGGTTTTAAAAAGCTATATATATACACTTTTAGTAGTATAAGGATGAAGTCGTACTGCACTAGCACCACTATGGAGATAGTTAATCATTTTCTCTTTACAGATTGAACGATGAGTTCAGACACGAGGGGTGCTGGTAGAGGGGCCAATAATGGGAATGCTCCTGACATGAGGACGATGTTCACTGACTTCATGAGAGAGATGCTTAGGGATGTTCAGGGAGCAGTTCCCAATGCCGCTAATGGTGGTGGTCCAGTAGTGCAGGCGCCTAGGGCCGATTTCGCCAAGCTGTGCAAGGATTACACTAACCTTGGTGGGAAGCCGTTCCACGGAACGGAGTCGGCCACGGATGTTCAAGATTGGTTGGATAGCAGTGATCGTATCTTCGACGACTTGGGTATCGAGGATGCGATGAAGAGAAGGTTAGCATCTCATCAGCTACAAGGGTGAGCGATGAATTGGTGGAGTGCCATTAAGACAGCCACTCCAGAGGATCTGGTTACTTGGGATCAGTTTAAGGCTCGCTTTAGCGATAAGTTTATCCCCGCCGCTCAGAAGTTAGAATTGTTTAGGAAGTTCTTGGAGCTTAAGCAGAATGGTAGGGAAGTCTCGGACTATATTGCTGAGTTCGAAACTTTGTCGAAGTATGGATTATCCCTTATCGATACTCTTGAGAAGAAGAATGAGAAGTTATTTACTGGTTTGGATGGATACTTGGGGGAAAGGCTTATCAACCACATCTATGAGACTTTTGAATCGATTGTGGGGAAAGATTTCAGATCAGAGAGTCTTTACCCTAAGTCAAAGACTGAGGTTGCATCTGCAGAAGGGCTGAAGCCGCAAGCAGGCGGTAGAGGCAAGAATAACTCTCAGAACAAGAGGAAGCAGAACCAAACTAAGGATGGCCAGAAAAAGAGCAAGAAAGATGTTGAGTGCTTCAGCTGTGGTAAGAAGGGCCATTATGCCATAGAATGTCGGGCCAAGCCAGCGGATAGGACACTACAGCAGAAAATGCTTTTAGTAGCGTTGTAAAAACGCTACAATAACTTTTAGTAGCGTTTTGATAAACACTGCTGTACGACATGCAACTAAAAGTCTGAAAGTTTTTGTAGCGTTTTAGTAAACGCAACCGAAACAGAAAATATTGTAGCGTTTTTGGAATCCTACAAAAAGTTTTTTTGGCAGCGTCTTAAAAATGCTACTAAAGTGATACTTGCATCATTTTTCAAATTTTTTGTAGCGGTTTTTCAGTCCTACTATATGTTTTTTGTAGCGGTTTTTCAGTCCTACTATATGTTTTTTGTAGCGGTTTTTGTGTCCTACTATATGTTTTTTGTAGCGGTTTTTCAGTCCTACTATATGCTTTTATAAATTACATTTGTAGCACTTTTTTAACGCTACTAAAACTTACCGACGTACACCACATTTTAATTGCGGTTATTTACTGTTAATAGCTTCTAATATTTCCATCAATCACTTATATTAGAAATATGAAAACAAATAATAATATGAGTATCATTTTCAAACTAAAATCAATAATGCCATATTTAAATACTTAAAAAACACATTACTCACAATATCAAATATAACACTCATAATCATCTCGTAGTATTTCGACAAAATAAGTGAATCCACATACCATAATTGCTTACAAACAAGTCTACCCGACTAATACAAACAAAATAATACTTGAAGTCTTCTTCATAGCTTAATAACCACTGGTTCTTTGATGCGGGCGTTCTTCACTTTGGAAATCTAATTACCTGCACATAAGTATAACGATCAACAGTAAGAATTACATACAAATATAACGGTCAACAGTTAGAATTACATAAATGACCAGAAAATAAATAACATTTAGCCTGATATTCTAAATATACTAATCTGAAGAAGCTGTTGTAAAACACAAGTTTAATCTGAATTCTTACAGGTTTTGCTGATATGTTTATTATGTCTAAAGTTACTTAATTTGCTATATGATAAACTTTTACCATGAAACAACGAATAACAACAATACCTGTTACTAAAACTACATCTAACTTGCGGTTCAAAGTGTTGCTCTATAATATGACATCCAAAAACTAATAGCATATAAGATAACAGGAGGTAAAGATGACACAAACTAATTTGAAAACCTGACGTTTTTGATTCTTCCAAAAACTAATAGCATATATTCTTACAGGTTACCAGTTGGACTTTCAACAAATTTAACCCTCTCCGCTCTTAAACTTCCAATTCTCTTATTAATTCTTCCCAAAAACTAATGACGTTTTTGATTAGTTTCTAGAGATAAACAACTAATTTGGAATTGCCACCTGACAAAATATTCAATACAAAATAAAATAACATAACATGAGGTAAAGATGACAGGGCGAGTCAGTTCATTAT
The DNA here is from genome assembly GCA_030737875.1 of Allium sativum. NCBI lineage: Eukaryota > Viridiplantae > Streptophyta > Magnoliopsida > Asparagales > Amaryllidaceae > Allium > Allium sativum. The sequence goes on along the minus strand of CM060919.1, from coordinate 788,495,906 downwards.
TTTTGCAAGTTTCAAATGTCCCTGAAAACCAAATCAGTAGATCAAAATGTAGGTAATATTGGAAGCGAACTGCTGGGTGGTCGACGCTTAAAGCGAACTGCTGGGTTGTGCTGCTGGGTGGTCGATGCTTTATCCACGAAGACCACGCAAGATCGAACATTTCAATTACTTTTATTTGAAATAAACTAACCAACTGTTCCTCACTAATTTTGAATTAACGGCTCCACAGTTTATTTATGTGCCAGCTTCGTTCCAATAATATGAGTCCAAACGCCCTGCTAACTAATAACACTTTACGAGTACTATAACTTGAGGCAGTGCTGCCTATTAACGAAGATATTAAAAACAAAAAGCAAAAAATAATTTAACATAATTAGTTGAATATGACCATGTATTTAGGTTAAATGGTCTATAAAAACAACTAATTATGCCAAATACTGGTACATCACTAGGTAATATTTTGTTCAATATTAGATTATCAATTCAAAAACAATTTTTTCACACCAAAACCAAGCATCTCAAATGTAGAAAAAAAGGCATTTCAAGCCATACTTGTTTAGCCGATTATACATGTTAAAAACAAAAAGGGTGTAGCATGATATTATAAGTTAACCGCTGACTGACAGAATTAATTTATTTTTTGTCGCGTATTCAACCATGATATGGTGCAAATGGGTAAATCACAGTATGTATTAGCAAAATAGAAGAAAATTTGTGAAACGTGAAACTCATAGTTTCAGTTAGAAAACTGGCAGTGAATGTTTTATAAATATGAACCAAATTTGGTACGGAAGTTAAACGGCTGGTACATATACATAAACATTAGCAGTACAGGTCTCCACTGGACCAGTATCCGTAGATTAAAAGTCACAGACAATCATTTGGGCAACAATAAGCATAAAAGTGAAGCATAAGAGGGAACAAGTAAAAATAGGAAAGATTGGGCAGTGCAATAAGTGTTAAAAAAGAGGATATGTAAAACAAAGATACCATGATATATCTGGGTCGGATCCCGTTGGGCAGCCCAAGGAAAAAGGTTGCGAAAGCGCAATAGCATAGTACTGGTACATGGAGTCGCAGTTATGTATGTGATGAAAGGTAGAAAGAGAGATAGTGTGCGTCGCAGTTACAGGATGGAACGGTTGACGAGCTTTGACCATAGGTGGCAGTTAGAAGGGACTAATGAGTGGAATCGATTTGGCATAAGATTATTTAACAAAACGCAGCAGCAGGTGGATAATCGGAGGTGGCGAAGGAGAAATTAGCGGTAATGATATTCGGAAAGACAGAGACTGGAGAGTGGGAGGGTGGTCGTCGGTCATTCTGTTAGTCGTAGTTTTTCTAGCTCTGTTTTTTGTTTTATACTTTTTCCACTTTCCTCTTTTCTAATCGTATATTCCCATTTTCCTAAATGTTCCCAACATTATCGACCAACTGGCGGTTATATCATCGTACCATCCTAATTTGTTCATCCGCTTGGTGCTCATTCTCTCATTCTTCCTACACTCCCTTTCTCAGTCTCAGTTTTAAAACCTTAAATTTATTAATGCAAAAACTACATCTGCAAGTACACTCAATTCACCGATTACTCATTTTTGTTGGTATTTGCGAATTTTTCCATCAATCCTATTCTGGAATGTGTTATCTGTGATCTAGAAGTTAAAGTCCCTTTCTATTTTATTTAACACCATTTTTTGAATAAAGTTAAAGCAGAACTAATTTTAAAAATTGTTCTTTGTGTCGAACTAACTCATTGGTTGATTAAGTTTTTATTTACATGACTGAATTCCGTTAGAGATATTCCTTTTTTAGTCAAAATTTTAAGTACTATAACAAAAGGTACTTGAAAAATATGAGCAGTTAAACCATAAGTTTTAAATAATGAGGCTAACTACATGACTTCTTTCATTTTTTTCCTAGTATATTATAGGATTATTTGCACTTCAAAATAAAAAATGCAGACTAAAAAAATTATTGGATAGGATATGCTCACCAAAAATTCGAGATCATGTAAGAAGACTACATCCAGTTATGGATGATATAATCGGCTAAATTATCCCGAACCTCGTCCATCTCCAGGTAATATTGGAAATCCAAACGTATGGTGAAATAGAGTATGGTGAAAAAATTGTTTAGCACTGCCTTTTTGTTTTTAATATCTTCGTTAATTTTTTGTCTAACTTATAGAGTAAGGGTGTGAAAAAAGGCATTTCAAGCCATACTTGTTTAGCACTGCCTCAAGTCCACAGTTTATTTATTTGAAATCGAGTACAGCAAGATGATACATGCAAATTCAAACGTATGGTGAAATAGAGTACAGCAAGAGTGAGAATATGATCAAAAGAGAAAAAAGAAAAATCTATAATTATTGACTGGGTTGACAGTATGACTTACTTGAACTTGATTCCCCAATGACACATGCGGCTGGCCAAGCTATCGTCGTACCAAATGCATCTTCCATGTATGTACATTCCGATGTAGGTCTCCATAACAATGCATCATTGACTCTCACAATTTTTATCCGAACTTTTACGGCATCTTTTCCCAATGGAACAAAGTGAACCATCGCCGTTGGATCAGTTGACATGATGGTTCCTTTAGCCACGATTCGTCCCGTTTCACCAACATCAATCAACTTGCATTTACTATTTGCTACTAGATTTGCAGTCGTCTGTTTGGTAAGCAAAAATGCCAAGATTACTCAACTTCACACCCTTACTCAATTACATCCTTAACAATATATAAATCAACGTCTACAACTATATTTCAATCGGAATACATGAATTAAACTTATCAAACAATGATAGAGAGCAATTTGACGGCAATTTTCCAATATGACAGCTAAGCAAATTAAAAATTAGCAAAACTACCTGAGTCGGCATTTACATGAAAATTCATGAAGTAAGATTCTTAAACAAAAAAAACCTGATCATGCGCGAATAAACAGTATATATCTTTGATTTCTGAAACAAAGATTAATACCAGGGCATCTATTTATTTACAAAAAATAATAGTGAAAGTAAATATATTAGTTTGCATGTTTACTGATATAGGTTTATTATTGGAGTACTGTTAGTAGCAACTGGATGAAATATGCTTTTGTTTAAAAAGGTACTTAATGTGTTCCATCAGCTTAAAATGAAAGAGTAATTGCATTTTGAATTTGTCATTTCTTATTGATAATAAAGGTTGATGAATGCGTTTCATCAAGCCGCTTTTGTTTGGTATAACATTCCATCACGGTCTAAAGATAATTTATGCATTGAAAGGATGTGACATCAATATCGGTTGTAGGAAGTGGCAACAAAATTACCTGAGGAGTAGTCATAACACTTGTTGAAGTCTTGTTCACAACATTTGTTTTTTCAACTACAACTTTTGATTTCGGCCATGCTATTTTCCTACTAACGGCGTCTTCAGTTGTAGGTCGCCATAAGAAAGCATCTCCTTTGTTGGCATAGTCTACCCAAACCACAAAGGCTAACGGACCAAGCGGAATACCATTTACCATCATTTCTGAATCACTAGAACACAGTTTTCCTTCGGCAACTAACACTTCGCCCTCATTCCAATCATAAAGCTTGGATTTTTTGGTTGTGCTACTAGTTTTACTCTAAAAACAACAACGAATTTAATGGGAAAAGATATGTATACAATTGCAAATAGTTATAGTAAATTATGAAATTTACCGTAATGTCTTCCTCCAAGTTTTGTCATGCCACAACGTAATTAGCAGGCCATACTACTGACTTATTCTTAGCTTCCCTTAATAGTGACAAACTAGGTGTAGGCCTCCATAAATAAGCATCTTCTTTCTTTACATGCTCTATAACCACTTTCATAGCATTTGGTCTAATACAAATATCATTGACAACCTCATTAGGATCTTCGGACACTACTCTTCCTTCAGCAACAATTTCGTTGGTTCCATCCCAATTCATTAACTCACACATATTATAATTTCCCTACAATTATTCGACCAAAAATTATATTATTTATTGGTTCGGGAACTAAATTACGATTAATGTTATATCAATAATATAAGAGTTTTTTTACCATTTCAACTGTGCTTGACTTTTTTGAACAATCTTTACCCTATCAAATAAAAAGATATATTGATTATTGGATTAAAAGTAAAGTACAACTGATGTTATATCAACAATAGAAGTGATTTCAACCATTTCTGGTGTGCTCCCTTCTTTCGAACATTCGTTACCCTATCAAAGCAAAAAAAAAGCAGTATTAATAGTTGATGGTTTAAATTCAGAAATTTAAAGAAATTCATGAAAATTAAATGATGCAATAAGTGAACCTTCTGATGTATATTTTCCAGCTTGTTCATTAGCATGTGAATCATACTCTCCATTTCTGAAATTCTTTCATGATAGTGAGTTATCTGCTTATCTCTACATTGTGACAACGCTAGCTTGGTTTGGGTGTAGCCCCTTCCTAGTGCTCTTAGGCGTCCCGGTTTATCGTGCCCCAATACTTGTACAATTGCATCTTCTCTGATATTATTTGCCGAGTCGGATTGTCTTGAATTATCAATTGTTTTAATCTCCTCCCACATAAATTAAAAAACATATAAGCTATATACGATAGTAGAATTAAAGCAATGTTTAGTTGCTGAAAAAAATATATTCTTACAATAATACTCGCAACATCTGTGTTTACTGGTTCGCCATTCTTTTTGGTGCGGGATTTAACCCAAACATCAACTCTAGATACGGGCAATGAATCCTGACTTTGCTTTCTCTACATTTAGACATTTAATAAATCAATTGATAAGTAATTAAATAATTAGGTAAATAATGCTCAATTAATTAACTAACCACATCGTCGGTGAATCTAGCCATTCCTCTACGGCCAGTCGTATGTGGCAATTGTTTTTGCCTAATGGCAGTATATTTCTCACTTAGTCCCTGAAAGAAGGTAAGGGATAATTTAATACCTAAGTAATACATTAATTTGCAAAACCTGCACAAATCTGAAGACAAAAAAAAAACCTTTAAGGCATGCAATGCATGTACATTTGTAAAACTAAACTAGTGATCAAGAACGAGAATGAGCATGGAATAATACTTTAGAGTGTACAACAGATCGTTCTTTAACAACAAACTCAACAAACTTTGTGCATGTATCTATATTGTCCTGATTGCAAAAATCTGGTTACAGTACACCAAATCTGTTTTAGTAATGCAAACTGAAAGGGAAAACTTCAGCAAAGCCTATTTTACCATTACTTGTAAGCAACTTTTTGTAAACATGACTAATGACAATAAATTTAGCGTGTCAACACTTGTCCTTGTTAACCTTATCTATGGTTAAATGATTTTCAATCACCACATATTGCATTTATACTGAAACAGTTATCCAAGACAAAGGGCGTTTTATTAATTCCACGAAATTAAGATGCCACATTATAACTGACACCAAAACCAGTCGTATTATATTTTAACCCAGATTTGTTGGATTATATTAAATTTAACAAGTATTTTAAGTTTTTAACGGATTAACAAATAAATAACTGGGCGATGGGTCCTAAGTCGAGGTATTGAAGTATGCAACAATGTCCCAGCTCTGGAATGGTTTTTAGACTTAAAATTGTCATTTTAGTGCTTATTCTGTTTGCAATCAATTCCTCTTCCAGAAACAGGTTTTCACCATTTTTTATTTGAGAAGAATCGCGGGTTATGAATTCATTTTGTTAGCTCTTTATATTTCTCTGTTAGCTCTTCCAGAAACAAGTATTTTTTATTCTGTTTGCTCTTTATATTTCTCTCTATTTTGTTAACATGTTGATAACTTATGAATTCATTGCAAAGATATCAACTCTTGCAAACTCTATTCGTGATTGCAGATGGATTAATGTTGGAGAAAACATCCTGTCCTTTGGGGGTTCTGTTAATAGTATTTGAATCGCGACCCGACCCACTAGTTCAACTAAAAAATAATAATTTTAATTCTCTTATTTTATGATCCACTAGTTTATTTTGTAAGTTTCTAATCATTCAAAGACAATCTTTTGATCTGTATCTTCACTTCTGGAGACCATTAATTATGAAAAATATGATTTTTTGTGTCTTAAACTTCGTGGCCAAGTAAAAAATAATAATGTCGCTTTCTGGTAAACTTTTACGTTGGGAATAACCATCTTGCATGCTACTTTTTTAACCCCAAAATAATTTTTTCATATATGTTGCATTAGCATTCAAGCCTTGTAAGAAAATAGTGGCATGTTTGACACTATCTGTGCACAAATACAAACAAACAATCTGTAAATGTCCACCATTAACAAATCCATTTTTGAAATTCGCTATGTCAATTTTTGACATGAGAAAGTATATAATAAAATATAAATGTACTAATATTACCAAAATGTGAGACTGCTACTTCGTAAAATATTGTCTTGTCTTAAGTAGCCAGCATATATACAGTTTATACTGATTTCTAAATATAATCAAAAAATGAATTTAGTTGCATCACATGCACTTAATGTTTTCGTAGATAGTAATCACAAAATAATACATTTCTATTTGTTTTTTCTGTTTTTATTCATGACATAAAGTAGCTTTCAACAGGCCCCGTTTTACCCAGCGAAACTAGGCTACAGCGCCTGGCATAAAATTAAAGAGAGCAGCAAATTTTCATGCAACGCTAATGTAATGTTTTTACCCAGCAAAACCAAGAGTGTATATAGTTTTAAATAATATATTTCAAATTGATGATTAAATTCACTAGTTAATGTTAATTCAACATTTAAATGCCATCCTGATAGTTCCAAATATTGTACATTTGGCTAGTCATATGTAATGAAGGTATATCACACCAATATTGACTTTTTTCCATTGGTGAGTAAAATGATATGTTGGCTCCGTAACTATTTATTCGAGTACAATCTAGGCGACAAGGCCATCCGCTAGAAGTTCATACATGAATCTATTTATTTATAATTCGTTAATGCCGTAAATTAGCGGTTCCAAAGATTAAAATAAAAGCAGAAGATACTAACTAATTTTCATATACTTTTAAAAGTTCGTCTACTTTAATAAATAGTGATGGAAAATACCGTGGATGGAAATGAATTTCCCTTTATAAAATTTATCACTTTTATGATGTATTAATATAAGCAGAATTTCTTTTCTAAGTTTTCGACTATCGATCAGTTGTAAACAATTGTTGGGGGAAAAACAGGCAAAATAATGATTGTGAATGCTAATTCTAGCAAGTTCTTACATGACTCAACTCTTCTAAACCCAAATTAATAAGAAAAAAAACCAGATTCATTTAGTACAAAAGAGAAGAGGCCTGGTGAATATAAACGATAAAAAAGAATTACCAATTTGAAGCTGATCTATAAGGCTGGGGTCATGCTCGACGATAACAGTTTTGGAGGTAACAGTAACTAAAACTCTCTTGACGATAACAGTTTTGGAGGTTACAAAATTTGTAGACACTAGTTAACAACTGCTGCTGTTAGCAGCTGTAGTTCAGTTAAAATGTTGACTCATTTTATATAGATGGCAATAGGTTTTAATCCATTAGATACCACATCCAAATCTGATCATGATGAAAAAAATTGATTTTGTATATCCTGGTCCGAATTTAACAACTTAGAAAAGACACACGAACCGAATCAATGTCCGAAGCAAAGACACAAGGACTCCAGTGTGTTTTAGTAAACTAAAATTTGTTTCTTCTTCACAATAATTACTTTGCACTTGATCCAGTTGGTTAAAAACTACTGTGAACCCTTGTGCAATTTAAAAATAAATAATAAACTGATATAAATATTTTGCACTTGAATTTAAATGTAAGTATTTTACCTTAAACTCCAAACTTGTTTTCTCCTTTACAAACTTTCTCCACTCCTTGACGTTTTTTATATTGTATGGTTTCAAAGCAAGTCTTTCCTCTTCCGTCGGCGTTTTAATTATTTTTCAAACCAATCTACTTTTTGAGGTTCTCCAAATGGTTCCCATTTGCTGAAATATGGTCGTTTTTTGCCATTCATCCTCCACTTTAAATCTAGCCTACAAATCAAAAGGAAAAAACTAGTGTTATTTCATATTAAAATGAATTTAAAAGAACGTTTTGTTAAATAAATCATTTCCGTAAATATAAATTTTTGTTACTTGAATGGAATCCCACAAGACAGTTTTTAGTTCATCACTTAGAAGACTCCAATCGCTAAGTGTAACCGGAACATGCTCCCTTACTAGTGGTCCAAGATAAGAAGATAATCGGACCGAACCTTCTCCTATCGGTACGCCTGCCTCATTGAATTCTACTTCAATTCGACTCTCAAGATTTAACGGAAGTCTTTTTATTTTCGTTGGTCCTCTACCACGCTTTTTTACATTTACATTTGGAATTTCAGCTTCAACCGGCCTCTCAATTTCCATTTCGGTAACAACGTTTTCTTCACAAGCCATTTCACATTCTTCATGCGTTTCAATTTCTTCGCGCATCTCATTTTCATTACACGGCATTTCATTTCCTTAACACATCTCATTATCTTCGCAAGGCATTTCATTCTCTTCACGCATTTCATTTTCTGCACAAGGCACTTCATTTTCTTCACATGGCGTTCGTATGATGTTGGGCCCTAATTCTTGTTCCTTCTCTACCTGAAAAGATTCATAAGTTGGCACAACAGATTTCCTTTTTGGCTTGTACTTCCGAGATTTCTCATTCTTCAATTGATGACGAGTGCGTACATTGCTTGTATGCATATCTTTTTTCTGCTAAAACATGGAATAAAAGCATTTAATAACAGCAAATGAAAACTCGAGACAAAAATGAACAAAAGAAGTGAATATAGGTGCACTACACATAGCAGTATAGTCAGGTTAAAGAACAACAAAAAATATTATACAGCTGCACAAGGCGTAAAACTATTGCTACAACCAATATGAGCAGCATGCAGATTTACTTTTAGGCCAGTGTGTAGCATTTTTCATTATCAAAACATGATTGCAATGGCTAATTGCTGTGACTCGGAATATTCTAGGGTAATTAATAAACAATTAATACTCAACGCGATCATATGAGAAATAAAAAAGATAAGCCAATATAGATATGTGAAATAACCGTGAGAGCATCAAAAATAAAAGTTAGATATGTGAAATAAACAATTAATAACCGTGAGAAATAAACAATTAATAATGTTTTTTCTAAAAAAAATTCCGGTGTTAATAACCAATATAAAGAAATGTATAAATTTGACATTACAAATATTTATTGATAACATCACAAATATTTGTTGTGAAATTCAGTCTGATAAATGTTTGTTGCACTATTACATAAATTTGACATTACAAATATTCTTTGATAACAAAAGCTCCAACCGAAGATTAAAGAAAAGACAGATATGGGTAATAAGAGTGTTCCAGACTTCTTTTTTTGGCATTGGTCTGCATCATTTACTTTGATGCTTCATTCAACCTCTCATGGAGGCATTGCCTAGTATCATTTACAGTGTGTGCATACAATTTCAAATGTTCGAGTTCAATGTTCTGGAACATTGAATTCAAGCTACAAAATATTTGGCTGACTTTTCAAAACATTGATTTCATTATTTGAAAATGCTCATTTTCAACAATTTCTATTCTGTTATGTAAATATATGCATTAATGCTGAAAATTTTCAACAATTTCAATTCTATCTAAGCGTTCAGGTCTACACCTAATGCGCTATGTTTCGTGTTTGGTTGTTTGAGCTTTTTCCCTACTTTTATTTTGCATAGGACATTGAGTGTCAACCAATTAGCACTATATTTTTCTTGGATGCTCGACAAATAGCATTGTAAGTACGTTTTTTTTTTTCTTGGCCTAATTAAATACAGTTACAGTAAAAGCATCAGCTTAATTTCTTTTTCGATTTAACGTCTTAATATACAAGTAGTGTTTCTATTTATTTTCTTCTATATTTAAGTTATAGTTATACAGTTAATCACTTGATAATTATTTCAATTCATGGCTCTTACCTTTAATTTGTCACTCATTTCAAATTTTATATTTATTGGTTTGCTACTTTTTGATCTTTTTTCCTTCTTTTTTTGTTTGATATTACTACCAATGAAAAAATAATTTGATCTCTATTGGCTTAGCTTTTATTTTTGATGCTCTCACGGTTATTTCACATATCTATATTGGCTATACACGAACTCTTATTTCTACAACCAATTATTAATTGTTTATTTCTCACGGTTATTAATTACCCTAGAAATGTTTTTTCTAAAAAAAATATTAATTGTTTATTAACACCGGGATTAATTCTGGTTTATACATTTCTTTATATTGGTTATTAACACCGGGATTTTTTTTATTTTGTATAAGAACAAAAACGAAATTACAGATTCCATCTAGGCTTCATTGTCACTTTATGCCTTCCTTGTTGCTTAATTGATACATTCTATATGTGTTCTGTTTTGCATTATTTAGTCTGTTAATTCTCATTACATTGATTTTATTAAATTCTGTTATAATAATGTTATTTACCCCCCTCCATTAACATTAAGATTAGCACATATATATTTCTAAATGGACAGAGTGACCCTGAGAAGTCTACCGTTGGTTCTAGAAAATTGAGGAATTTTGATGGTGGTAATTACCAGTATCCCTTCAAGAACTACGAAAATGGTACAAGACAGCTGAGGCTGTCAGTTTCTGTTGTGAGGCACATGAGAGGCGATTTTGTGGTAACTGAATTTAGGAAGAAAGATTTTCCCTATAAAGGATTGGCAGTTGCACATAATTTTAAGTTTCAGCTGCATATGAGAAATAATAAAGTTAAGCCAATATAAAGAAATGTTTTTTTCTAAAAATATCCCGGTGTTTTGATTGGTTTGCCTGAACTTCTCTAATTCTGCTTTATAGATTAATGATAGAAAAAAGTTAGCTACAAGGTTTTTTTTAATAAAAAACGAATATTAAAATTTTACATTTTATATATATATAAGCATCTGCTACAATTTTACTTTTTAATATAATTCCATACAAAAAGAACCACCAATACTAACTATGGATTCAAAAAAAGTAAAAAAAAAAAAAGGCCCAAGCTAAGATCAACGATTACTGTATATCAAGTGAATTTCAAAAGCGCTACTAAAAATTGATTTTGAATTATACATGTCCAAAATTTTAAGGAATCCATCAAGTACATTTCTCAAGCACCATCAAAATTAGTTACGGATTCAAAAAGGGTAAGAAAGCTCAACCAACCACAAAATAATCATCAAATGTATCACTAAGGCACTACCAAAATTATTGAATTCACTATAAGCATAAAACTCAAAATTAGGGGTACTTGTAAATAATTCATCAAGTGTATAACATAACCAACATCAAGATAGTTTCTTGGATTCATGGGACTTTGGGTTACATGCGCATATTCCAAATTAGACGCTTATCCTGGTTTTAATAATGTTGCCTAACTACTCGATATTAATAATACTAAATAAATTATTTGTTCTGGATCACCAAAACATGCTTGATAGTCAGTATTTAACCCAAGAATACATTACATGGAATATGAATACTTAAACCACATAGTAGATAATTGAAAGCCAATTGAATAAAATAAAAATTAACATGGATACCTTCATGACGAAGATTGAGTATGCCTTCGAGTATATTAGATCTCGATGATAAATCACTAACTCAATACCTGCATACAAGAAATATTAATTGGTTATCAAACATATTAATTACATTTGTCTAATTTAAACATAAAAAATAATCACATTTACCTTAATTGCAACATCATTTCTCACACAACAATCATTGATCTTATAAGCAAATAATGGAAAAAACAAACATGAATGACATGTTCAGGTTCTCATAAACAATTCTCATAATCAAACAAAATACTCAAACTACTCAAGTATGCCTTCGCAATTCTCCCTTACATAACTAACATTTTCAACATCTATATCGTTATCATCACAATCTTCAATGACATTGATAGCTTCTTCTTTATAATCTTTTGTCTCTAAGTCGTGAAGACCTCTTAGTGGTGCTTTCATTACAACATACCAATTCGACAAATCATTTTCTCTTAAATAAAATACTTGTTTCGCTTGAGATGCAAGGATATATGGATCTTTAGAAAATGATGCTTGATTTTGATGTAAATTGTCAAGAGTAAAACCATCCTCATCGACTTTTACTCCATTTCCAATATGTGCCCAACGACACTTAAAAACTGGAATATAAAACACATGATAATCCAATAAAATTATATCAGTCAATATCCCATAATAGGTGACCACATCAGCTACTTGAGAAATATCCCTTGCACTTGCTCTACACATAGTAGTCACTTCATAAGTCACTCCGCTTTTTTGAGTTTCTCTCCCTACATCTTTTATATGAAATCGTTGATCATTGATAATATATCCTTTGTAAGAAAAGGCATCATTCTTCGGACCGTATGCAATCCACTTCAACATTTCATCGTGATCATTAGAGTTTATAGGTATCTGCGAAAAATTTCATTGACAACAGATATTTTAGCGTAATATTCTTAGGCAAACGAGAGAATATTCAAATAATTATTTAACCTTTTTCTTTATCCAATCAGCAAAATTTTTTGCATGTGTTTCCCAAAGTAAAGTTGAATTTCTTTCCATACGTTTACTTGAATTTTGCCATTCCTCCAAGTGCAAACTAGTATAAAACAAGGCATGCGAAGTTATATTTATTAGCACAAACACATCCAAATAATTGAAAAATAACGTAATGTATACGTACCTTAAAAATGGTTCAACCACTGCCATATTCATTAACACGGCTAAATGAGCAATTTCTTTCTCATAGGAGGATAGTGTAACTATCTTAGACGCTAAAATTGGACGTCCTTCAAGTATTACACTATTTTCATATTCTTCATTTCGAGCTGATGTCTCCTCAATATGTCCTGATTTTTTTAAAAATTCACCAAAAAACCTCATGCATTCATCTGCGAGATAAGATTCTGCAATACATCCTTCGGGCCGTGAATAATTTCTTACATAATCTTTAAGCGTCTTCATATACCTTTCAAATGGGTACATCCAACAAAATTGAACCGGACCACATATGAGCGCTTCTCTACTAAGATGAATTGACAAATGTACCATTATGTCAAAAAACGACGGCGGAAAATATTTTTCAAGCTCACACAAAATTTCAATAATTTCAACGTTGATTTGCTGCAACTTCTCTATGTCAAGGACACGCTGACATAATTTATTGAAAAATGAACATAAGCGAATTATTGCGTTTCTTGCCTTCTTTGACAATTACCCTCTTATTGCTACCGGCAACAAATGTTGCATTAAAACATGGTAATCATGTGATTTCAAACCACTAATCTTACAATCCTCCAATGATATACGATTTCTCAAATTTGAACAGTAGCCATCGGGTCCTTTGAAGTCGTACAATCTTTTGCAAAATATATTTTTTTCTCCGGTTTTGATAGCGTATAAGGAGCCGGTGGAAGATATGATTTCTTCCCACGAGGTTGTGCATGAAGCTCGTACCGAATTCTCCATTCTTCTAAATCCTTTCTAGAATTGAATCCGTCTTTTGATTTGTTATCATGCAACATTGTGCCTAAAATGCTTTCACCAATTTTTTTCTCCACATGCATTACATCTAAATTATGATGTATCGGCAGTTCCTATAAAAACAGTAATTTAACACATAATTTTATGTATATTTAATTGTTAAAATATTTAAAAAAACCACTAACCTCCCAATATGGAAAATCAAAAAAAATTGATCTTTTTTCCATCTTGATAGCTCCAACAGGGTAGGATCATTATCTTTATCGCCTTCGTCGTTCATATCATGCGTACTCTTCCTCTTTTTCATCTTAATAGGCTTTATCTTAATGGCATTTTTCTTATTGTTTCTCCTCTGTCTTTTTTTCTTCTCTTTTTCTTTCCCAAAATTATTTGCAAAATCTTTTAACAATACAGAAATATTTCTTCCAGTTAAAATTCTAGGAGCATTACCTAACTCCACTGTGTTATCAAACCAAGCCTTCTGTTTCCTCCGTGAATCTGACATAGGTAGATATCTTCTATGACCCATATAGACATTCTTTCGACTATAATTCAACCAACGGTGATGAGTATTAACACCGCACAACGGACAAGCTTTTTCTCCTTTCACACAACATCCAGCAAGGTTTCCATATGCAGGAAAATCATTAATTGTCCATAGCAAAATTGCTTTCATATTAAATAATGTTTTACTAAATGCATCATAAGCATCAACTCCGTTGCTCCACAAATAATGCAAATCTTCAATCAAAGGTGCCAAATATACATCGATATCGTTTTCGGGCTGCTTTGGACCAGGAATAAGTAATGTTAACAAAATATTTTCCTTTTTCATACACAATAGAGGTGAAAGATTATATATCACAAGCATTACCGGCCAACAACTATATTTGGAACTCAACATAGAAAATGGATTGAATCCATCTGTAATAAGACCGAGTCTAAGATTGCGTGGATCGGCTGAAAAATATTTCCATCGATCATCCACCATATTCCATGCCATATAATCCACCGGATGATGCATTTTTCTGTCATTTCTTCTATTATTGAAATGCCATCTTAAATCTTCGGCCATCTTTTGAGATCTAAACATTCTTCTAAATCTTGGAATTATTGGAAAATATCTCAACACTTTAATTGGAACACCTTTTATAACCTCCTTGGTATCTCGATTTATCTTCCATCTTGAAGAACCACATTTTGGACAAGTTTTTAAATCTTTGTGTTCTTTTCTAAAAAGAATACAGTCATTCTCACAAGCATGTATTTTTTCAAAACCCATATCAAATGCTTTAAGAAACTTCTTTACCTCATATAAAGTTTTCGGAAGTACATTATCCTTTGGCAAAAACAATTGTTGCACATTTAACAGTTTGTCAAACCCACTATCGGACAGACCAGTCTCACATTTAAGATTGTATAAGACGGTGATGGCGGATAACATTGTATGGTCTGTGCATCCGGGATACAATGGAGTTTCTGCATCTTCCAAACTCTTAAGTAGTTCATCCTCCCTTCTTTGAGAATCATCATCATCCTTATCATTGGCAAAAAAAATCAGAATTCAAAAAATCTTCATCTTCATAGTGAATCATCTTGAATGAGTCATATGTATCAAACCAACTTGTTTTTTATCTATATTTTTTAGCTCGCCATGGCAATACCATCTACTAGTCTTGTATTTAGAATCCATTCCTTTTATAATTAAATGCTCAACGATGATGTGGTCATCTTGTCGGCTAAGATTTCGACAATTTGTACATGGACACAAAATTTTCTCCACATTTCGTAGATTTCTTTTTCCCATATGCACGAAATTCAAAGCTCCTTGTCGGTACTCTATACTGGTCCTAAAACAAATAGTAAATATAAATTTTAATATTAAAACTTATGTGTTACTTCTCAAGATACAAATTTAGGTTAAGCATTAAATAGTCACTTGTTTAAATACACCCAATCCTTTTCCATTGGCAGTACAGACATTCAAATAAGTTTTCAAACTTTGATGTAGAATTTGATTTCCTGTTATAAGAAGACAACAAAATACTTCAAAAGCAAACATACATGAGATATGATATACTGTGATTGTTTTTGTGCCTGTGAATTTGCTTTTGTTTGTGTTTAATTTTAAAAGATTCGTATAATTTTAAAAGATGAATTATCCAAGTAAGAAGAGGGAGGCACAAGGAAGAAGAGAGAAGGAAAGCCGCAAGGAAGAAGAGGGCATAGGACAAAGAAGCCAGCAGTCTAGCTTAATACCCAAACCCATATCAGCGTGTTCCTAGAACAGTTCACGGCTAATACTCAACTGAAGTATTGAAAGCTAACACCGTATTTGTCATTCAGGTTTTACATTTTGAATGTACTCAAATTTATAGTTTACAAATAGATTGGATAATGATGAAACCAGATTCATAACAAAAAAAAATTAGGCAAATGAACTCAACAAACAGACAAAATAGTGCAAACTAAAATGCACAAGCATATTAACAATTAGGTTCAGATCCAAACAATGGTGGATAGCGATGAAACCATGCATGACCGTAATAACAATCAGTCTGAGCCTAGATCCAGTTGTGGAAGGTCCAAGGTAAAGTGTACTTAGACCGATATGGTGGGTTTTGGTCCGGATTTGGATTTGGTTTGGACAGAAATCAGACCTACTTATATGCCTGCTTATGGGTGGGAGTAATTAGGCTTGCTGACCACTACAAGGGGAGGAGTAGTGATGTAACAAAAGAAGAAATAGGTGGAGTGCAAGTAAGAGAATTAGGTCGGGACATCTTAGTGCGAATATTATCACAAATGTGGAATGAATAGGTGTACCAACCAATTTGATACTAATTGCATATCATATGTTTTATTTTAGTCGTCCTGTTTGCTTATTGAATTAATCAGTCTTTTTCTTAATACCCCACAGGCTATGTTTCATATCATCACACTCTATATTTCTGGAAAAAGCATTTGTTGTCAATGTTAGAATTTTTTTATTTTTTTCCAATGTCAGTGCATATGTTCCTCAAGTCACTCCAGACTCTTGCATAATTGGGCCACTGTAAGCTTTCGGATATAAACCACAAGAAAAATTCAAGAGTACAATCGACAAAGAAATATTCCTTAGTATGCTTATAATACAAAAAATAAAGCTCTGTCCTATACCTTAGGCATCAACAAATTATACTACATGGAAGAGCTACTTTGCTTTATGTACTACTAGTACACTCAGCGTGTTCCTAGAACAGTTCACGGCTAATACTCAAAACATCTTACACACAATTCTTGGCTTTTTGTACACAGCTAATCTATCTATCCCAGGTAACATTGAAATAGTTTAATTTTGATTTTTATGTATGGGATTTGGTAACATTGAAATAGTTTAATCGGATATAAATCAATTAATAAGGTTGAAAGGATAACTTTAACAGTTTTACAAATAATCAACAAATAACTTAAGTATCATTTGTTTATATGGCAAAATGAAATTTAAGCTTCAATAGTTTTGTATGCTTGTACATGCTTTGGGTTGAACTTTTGAGTTACTTGCTTAGATCTGTATAGAACATTTTACACTGACCATAACAAATAACAAACATAATAGTAAATAAATTAACAGAAAATCAACATTCAACGCAACAATAAATGCAGGCCTTTCTTACTACAGTGAATAAATAATGCTAAACTTAAATAGCTTATACCTTATAAGCCTTCAAATGACTTCAAAAAATATCAAAATGATATACTTATACCAGATGTAGATGAACTGGTTTCATACATCCGAAGCAAGTGCCACACCGTACAGGCTGGACGATTCTTGTACAGGTTTCTTCTCAGTTTTACAGGTTTCTTCACAGTGGTTCTTATAGGACCAGTAGAGTTATAGGGCTGAGTATATTCTCAACGTTGCTAATCCTCTTTGGTTGACTTCTCCTTCTCTTTTTAATATTTTGCATGTGTTTGTTAATAACAAATCTATTATTGTCTCTAATTTCAAATAGGAAAAGAAAGAAAACAACCGACGTTCTTAGATTTAGGAATTTGGAGAAAAATTTGAAAGTAGATGATGTATTAGAAATTCTAAATGTAAGTTAATGTTAAAATACTGACATAATTTTAATATAAATACTGACATAAATGAAGAAAGGTAACAAAACATTGTTCGTCTTTCAACTGCTACAAAAATCGGTTAAACAATAACCAAATAAAATCATGTCACAAACTAAATTAGGTAAATAACAGAATCAAACCGGTCAAAGTTAATTGATTAGCTAATTCGGTTTTAACTAAATAATGCTCATTGCTTCACACTCCTAAACTCCTAACTTTATTAACAAAGAGGAATAGTTTACGTGATTCATAAGAACAAAGAGGATGTTAACTAGCAAGTCCATGTTTGTACTTCAACTAGGACCATGACTATATATATATATCACCACCACCGTCTTCTGATTCGACACGCATTCCACTAATTTACGTTTAAAAACAACGTTGAATCAAATCAATGTACAACATCACAAGTCAATCCTCATGCAAAACACAAATTAGTTTTCGTTTCATGATTTATTTTGTTGCAAACTAACACGACATATACATGAAATGCATGCATGTATACACATGAAATGCTGCATGACATATAAACAATCACATGTACTAAACTTCGAAAAACTTGTTCACATGGATGATTTGAATATTAACAGACAAGCATGGCTTGCTTTCTACATATCAGAAAAAAGTAATCAAGAACTACAATTGTCATTCTAAGCATAAATCCAGAATTTGCAAAGTATTTCCCGAATTTAGCTAAATTGACAGCCTAAATTCAAGCATAAATCTAAGCCTAAATCCAGACAGAATTTGCAAAGTATTTCCAGATACATGCATAGCTATACATTAGCTAAATTCAAGCATAAATCCAGACAGCCTAAACGGCATGAACGATATAAATTGACAATACTGTACCTTTAAGAGTTTTGGAATAAAGATCACAAAGTTTTCGGCTTTCGAATCTGCAAAGTATTTCCAGAATTTAGCTAGGGAAATCAAATGAAATGAAAGATTGTAATGAAATGAAAGATGACATAAGTACATCTAAATCTTACCTCAATCTGAACTAAGATCTCAGTTGATTTCTAGATCTGAAACCACCTAAAATAGCAAACTCAGATGTCGATTGGACGGCTTCTGACCTAAAACATCGATGGCAAGGTGAACGAACGATTGGAGGGCGAGAAGAACGATTTTGAGGAGGAAATTTTTCAGAAGGAGGGAATTTTGGGCTGGATGTGAAGGAAAGAGGAACGATTCGTGAAAAGGAATAAAATTTTGGGGGGGAAATTTTCAGGAGGAGGGAAGTTTAGGCGGAAAGCAAAAATGGTAAACGTGACAATGGTATTTCGGTTGTAAGTGTAACCAGGTTTACACATTAACGAATAAAAACAAAATAAAAAAGGATTAAATACTATTTGTTGCTTTCAAAACATAAACGCTGCCAATAAATGTAATCAAATGTATATTTTTTTATAGTGGGAAGTGCTACAACTGTGGCCAAGTGGGACATCATAAGGATAAATGTCCACAACCTCTTAAAGAGAAGCAGATTGTGAAAGCATATGCTATTAATGTTGTTCCTTCTTCGTCGAATGCCCCAACTACGGCGGAGAAAGGAAAGAATGTCATCATTCAAGGTATGCTTTCTATTCTTGATGTACCTGTTCAAGTTTTGTTTGATACTGGGGCTTCCCGTTCCTTCATATCTAGTGACCTGGTAGATAGGTTGGGACTGGAACCCGAGATAGTCGATAGACCGTTGGTTGTGATGAACCCGATTGGTGGTTCGACTAACCTTAGTATGATTTGCCGAAATTTTGTCTTATCGAGTCATGGATATATGTTTGTTTGTGATTGCTTTGTTTTGGGCTTTACTGGGTATGGCATTATATTTGGGGTCGATTGGCTCCAAGGATACGGGGTGGTGGTAGACTGTGAGGGCTTTTTGGTTATAGTTAGAGCAGATGATGGGCGGAGGGTAGTGTTTGGTAGTCTACCTAGTGATTGGGTAATGGCTAGTTTTATAAATTCCCTCGACATCCCACATGATGAGTTGTCAGATGTGCCCGTGGTTGGCCAGTATCTGGACGTCTTCGAGGAAGTGACCGGGCTTCCACCACACCGAGAAATTGAGTTCCGTATTGATTTAGTGAAAGATGCCAGACCTGTAGTAATGCCACTTCATCGTATGGCACCAATGGAGCAGCGAGAGCTCGGGGTGCAAGTAAGCGATCTTTTGAAGAAGGGGTTTATTAGAAGAAGTGTCTCCGAGTGGGGAGCACCAGTTGTATTTTCCACTAAGGAAGATGGTTCCCTTCGTTTGTGTGTGGACTATCGCGAGTTGAATAAGGTGACGAGGAAGAATAAGTATCCTCTACCGTGGATAGATGATTTGTTTGATCAACTGGAAGGAGCAAGAGTGTTTTCCTAGTTGGACCTCGCGACAGGATTTCATCAGCTCCGAGTAGCAGCTGAGAGTGTTCCGAAAACGGCATTTAGGACGCCGTCTGGATTTTATGAGTGGTTGGTCATGCCATTTGGGTTGACCAATGCACCAGCATACTTCGTGGATCTTATGAATAGAGTATTCAGAGATCAATTGAATAAGTTTTTTCTTGTGTTCGTAGACGATATCCTTGTTTACTCGAGGACAAAGAAAGAACACAAAGGACATTTGAGGATAGTGATGGAGGTGTTGAGAAAACACCAATTGAAAGCGAAATTTTCTAAGTGTCACTTCTGGAGGAGGTAAGTGAGATTCTTGGGCCATGTTGTTTCAGAGAATGGTATTGTCGTAGACCCTGCGAAAGTGGCTAAGGTACAGGATTGGTCTACGCCCAAGAATGCAACTGACGTAAGAAGCTTCTTGTGGTTAGCTGGATATTATCGTAAGTTTATCCAGGACTTCTCCAAGATAGCGGCACCGTTGACTCAGTTGACTAAAAAGAATCAAGCCTTTGTCTGGGACGGAGTGTGTGAGAATGCATTCAAGAGTCTAAAAGAAAAGTTGATGGGTGTACCAGTGTTAGTCATTCCTAAAGGGAATGAAGAGATGATGGTATACACGGATGCTTGTGGTACCGAACTAGGTGTTGTATTGATGCAAGGAGGTAGGGTTATAGCTTATGCTAGTCGGAAACTAAAGCAGCATGAGAAAATATATCCTACCCATGATTTGGAACTGGCAGCGATCATGTTCGCGTTGAAGATGTGGAGACATTATCTCTTGGGAGAAAGATACGAGTTGTTTACCGATCATAAATCGTTAAAGTATCTCTTCTCTCAGAAGGATCTGAATCTCCGTCAGCAAAGGTGGTTAGAGTTCTTGGCTTCGTATGATTTTGATATCGCATATATACCTGGGAAAGGCAATGCGGTAGTTGATTCCTTGAGTAGGAGACATGCCAGTTTAGGGGCTATGTTTCTTGAATGGAAGCAACTGGAGTATATCGCGGGGTATGATTAGGGGTGAGCATTATTTGGTTAAACCAAATAAACCCACCAAACCAATTTATTTTGGTCAGTTTGGTTTGTTTTTGAAATTAAATCGATTCCTAATCGGTTCGAAAAATAAATAGTTTGGTTTTCGGTTTAATCAAATTAACCGAAATTTTATTATATTTTCAAAATTATCAATATTATAATAAATATTTTAAGTTAGATTAGTTCTCCAACTAAATTTTAATCATCATACATGTGTCAAAATTACTTTTAAAAAGCATAAGAAATATAAATAATAATACTCTACTCATATATACTTATTTATTTTAAATTATAGTTAATACTACAATCATAAGGTCTAAAATATATTTAGTTCGGTTAAATCGGATAACCAACCGAACCAATCAAACTTAATTTGGTTGGTTTGGTTTGGTTTTCATTTTTATCGGTTTTAGTTTGGTTTGATAATTTTCATCATCGGATAAATCAAACCAACCAAACGCTCACCCCTAGGTATGATT
The DNA here is from genome assembly GCA_030737875.1 of Allium sativum. Classification (NCBI taxonomy): domain Eukaryota; kingdom Viridiplantae; phylum Streptophyta; class Magnoliopsida; order Asparagales; family Amaryllidaceae; genus Allium; species Allium sativum. The sequence goes on along the minus strand of CM060919.1, from coordinate 788,474,345 downwards.
TCAGACCAAAGTGCGAATTGGATCCAGAAATGTTGGATAGTTTGACGATCAGACCCACTTTGATTGAGAGGAATGGTTCCAGTCAGAGAGACGATCCTAATCTATTGGAAATCATCTCTAAGTTAGAGATGAATATCGACGGTGAGGAGATGAATTTGTATGGGCTTGATCGAGAAAGATGGCTTCGAAGGAATGGAAGACTAGTTGTACCCAACGTGAATGGGTTGAGAGATGAAGTGCTTAGGGAATGTCATCACTCAAAACTAACTATACACCCCGGTGGTGATAAGATGTATCGAGACATGAAGCAGACTTACTACTGGGAAGGAATGAAAAGAGTCGTTGGGAAGTTTATATCTAAGTGCATGACTACTGGGAAGGAATGAAAAGAGACGTTGGGAAGTTTATATCTAAGTGCATGAATTGCCAGCTAGTTAAAGCCGAGCAAATGAAGCTAGTGGTTTGTTGCAACCATTAGAAATTCCCGAATGGAAATGGGAGCAAGTCTCGATGGATTTCATTGATGGTTTACCAAGGACTAAATCGGGACATGATAGCATTTGGGTAATTGTGGATCGATTGACCAAGAGTGCAAGATTTATACCAGTCAAATCGACCAGAACGGCAGCTAAGTTAGCAGAGTTGTATATGAAGTGGGTAGTGAGATTTCATGGAGTACCTAAAAGCATTGTGAGTGACCGAGACCCATTGTTTACTAGTGGGTTTTGGAAGAGCTTACAAGAGGCTATAGGGTCAGAATTATATCACAGTACCGTGTATCATCCTCAAACCGACGGTCAGACAGAGAGGGTGAATCGTATATTGGAAGATCTCTTGAGAGCTTGTATATTGGATTTTGGTGGATCATGGGATGACCATTTACATCTAGTAGAGTTTGCGTATAACAACAACTACCAATCCAGTATCGGTATGGCTCCATATGAAGCTTTGTACGGAAGACCGTGCAACTCACCATCATGTTGGATAGAGACCGGTGAGAAGTTTGTGCTTGGACCAGATGTGGTAAGGGAAACTTCAGATAAGATTAAGATAATCCAACAACAAATGAAGGCTACCCAGGATAGGCAGAAGAGTTATGCCGATAAAAGGAGAAGAGATTTAAAATTCTCCGTTGGTGACTTGGTGTTTGTCAAAATTTCTCCATTGAAGAGCATGATACGATTTGGCAGGAGAGGCAAGTTGGCACCAAGATTTGTTGGCCCATTCCCAGTTCTCGAACAAGTTGGGAATTTGGCGTATATAGTTGACTTACCCGAGAAGATGGTGGGAGTTCACACTGTATTTCATGTTTCCCAGCTAAGGAAGTTCGTGCACGACGCAAATATGACTATTGCACCTGATCAGTTAGAGGACCTCGAAGTGGAACCCAAGGCGGTTGGGAACCGCAAGCCGATTCGTATTGTCGAGCACGATACAAAGCAACTTCGAAGGAAGGCGGTGAAGCTAGTCAAGGTTCAGTGGGGCGAGAACGAGAATGACTGTACTTGGGAGACAGAAGAGAGTATTAGGAAGACGTATCCAGAACTCTTTGCCTGGTAAGATTTACTTTGCAATTTAGTTATTCCGCATGCTAGGATAGATTCGTTTTGCTTGTTTTGCATGTTTGATTGTTGTTTTATGGCTGATAGGCATGCAGGACCTTTTGTGTGTTTTGGTTAGGGAATTTCGGGGGCGAAATTTCTTAAAGGGGGAAGAATGTAACAACCCGCATTCTACGCATCGGAGGATCGTAGAATATTTATTTCTTTCTCATATGAGGTCGTATGGTCATGTAGATTTGGGAAACGACTATTGAGGTCATTTCTCATGTTCATGATTTTTGCTGATTTTTAAATGACCGTTTTGCCCCTAGCTGATCTTGTTTCGGCCATAACTTTTGATTGGAAAGGAGTTTTGACCCGAAACCACTTCCATTAGCTTCTGATGATGGTTTACCTTTCCGTAGAGTGGTCACATGTGAAAAACGAACTTATCGTTTGGGAGATATGGCTGAAATAAGGTTTGGAAGGTGAAAAACTGCTTAAACGGGCCAAATAGGGGGATCAGTGAATAGGCCCATAACCCATTTCGGGATTAGGGTTATGAGGAGGCTGAAAAGAGTTAGGGTTTCATTCCATTTCAGTTTTCTAGCCTCCACTTACCTCTTAGAAACCCTAAAAATGGCCTCCAACCTCTAAATCACCTCCAAATCACTTTCTAATCAAGGATTAAGCTTAACAACATCAAATCAAGGGAGATCTTCACCAAATCAAGATTAGAGCTGCTGTTTAGCATTGGTATTCCTGCAGCCGAACCAAGCCTGCATGCCATGAGCTGACTGGAGACTTGGAGGAGATCACGACCGACCCGATCCACCAGAAGTACTCCGACCCGATCCGCCATAGTACCCCGAATCGATGTACTACGACTGGACTTGGAGACTGCGACCCGACCCGATGTGCTTTGGAAGAGGCCGATCTGAACCGCCACCAGATGAAGACCTCGATCCGATCCAAAGAAGCTTGGCATGAATCGATCCAGTGGGGGATACTGAAGGCCAAACCGAACCGAAGACTGTGAGGAGATCCGAACCGATCCGATGATGACCAATAACCCGAGATGCAAAGGTAGTCCAAATGGAAGTTAGAGCATAGGATCTAGTTGGGAACCAATGAGTTCACTTCATGATTGGGCTTTGCTGCGGGACGTGTGCTAAGGAGTTGTCGACGTCCATAACTTCGTTTCACCACTGAAAAGGAATGTTGGGCTACGTATCAGTGCAGTAGAGTCATCATGATTCGAGGGGCGAAGTGATCGTAGCAGGACTACGTATCATTGTAGTAGAGTCACCGTGACTCGAGGGGCAAAGTGATCGTAGTAAGACTATGAGCTAGTGCAGTGGAGCCATTGTGACTTCATGGGGCAGAGTGGACATGGTAAAGGACTAATAAGGCTATGAGCCAGTGCAGTGGGGTGTGTACGACTCCATGGGGCAAAGTGGACATAGAGAAGGATTAGTGCCTATGGATCAGTGCAATGAAGCCGTTGTGACTTTATGGGGCAGAATGATCATAGCAAAGTATTGGGTGATCGAAGGAGTGGATATCGTATGCTTTACGCACTGAGTGAGAAATGTGAGGATGGTTGCTATGCTTGATTGTTTGCCATCACTATGACATGCACACCCCCACCCCCGTATGCTTGTACACCATATGTTAGTGGCACCTTAGAGTGTTATACATTATGTAGTGCTAACTCTTTGGTTGCTGGTCCAGGTTCAGGTATGGTTTAGTATACCTGTTATTATTCTGTTTAGCTGCTTATCGCTCAGACCAGACTTTTGTTTGACCCAGAGTTTTATGTCTCTTCTTATTACTTTGGGTGCTCTCATGAGCAGACTAGAGACAGGTTAGCTGGTGATGCACGAGTAGTTGATCCGGAGGTGAGCAGGAGGCTTCCACGTATGATATATATATATATATATAGATATTCTCCCTGTGTCGTTGGTGGTCACTACTTGGGCATTAGTAGTGCACCCTTCCTTTTTTTGTTTAGAGATAGTAATTTGAAAATTTGTAATAAGGTGTATTTAGACTTCTGCTACTCTGATGTTGATGTTGGTTTTATTTATCAGCTTATGCTCTATCTCGCCTGTTTTATGTCAAGATTATGTTATTATTATATTTTATTCCATGCGCTATGAGACATTCTACAGGTTCCTTGTTAGTTCATTCTCTTCTTTCCTTTCTTTGGCGACCGTCTTGTGCTAGTCGGGCATGTGTACAGCGCACCTTCAGAGGAAATGTAGACTGGTGCAGGGCGGGCCGTCACATGTGTTGTATATGAGGACAGGATATTATAACTGTTCAGATATGTTGATGAACTTTGATGATTGTAAGTTTTTATTTAAAGCTCTCTATAAAGATTTATGTCTATATTATATTTTGTTCCGCTGCGATGTGAGACTCTGTATTTTGTTAGTTCATCTTCTTCCTCTTCTATTCTAATATTTCTTTCTTTCTTATCTCACCCTCTAACTTCTTTCTACTAGCTATCTTCTTTTATGTATAATTTGAGATGACATGGGTTGATAAATGTCGGATTAAATTTTACTAAAAAGTGGTTCATTACACTTCGGTTCATCCTGTTCCTGGATGACTTGTATGGACGAATCTCTAACAGAATATTTCTTAAGAATCACGTACATTGATTTTTACAAACGTATTTCTGTTAGTGTCGGATAGTGGCCCTTCTCTTAGCTTAATGACCAGAGTATTTTTGTGGACGTCAATTAGTGATTTGGCGGATTTGGTGATGTGGCATTCAAAGTGAATGGAGATGTGATGTTCTAAAGGTAGTGTTAAACCTCAAGCCTCATCAACTGGGAAATGACAAAAATCGGGCAGGCATCATGGCTAAGTGGGTCGCTCCCAAGTAGAGTGTATAATCACCTATCTAGAGAAAATATATTTCCTTCTTTAATCTATTTTGATGTTGTCCCTTTTCGGGAAATGGCGGTTTGAGCCCAACTGTTAGGGATATACATTTGGCACACTCAAGCGAAATGCGTGGTCGGTCATATGTGGTCGGGTTGCAAGATGTTCTTGTTGAATCCGGTGCATTCCTCTCTAGAGATACACTATCGAATGGTGGTTTCATACCTTGTCATAGATGGAAATCCAATCTCTAATAAGAGCCCACGGTTTTGATTGTATATTATATATGTGGGGCGTGAGATGTAAGTGTTTCGCTAGATTGTTATTTAATTGTGTTTAAACACTATTATAATATATGCATAAATTATAATTTCAAAAATAAATGGTTTGACTTTAAAATCAAGTTGGGTGATGTTTCTAAACTTAGCGAGTTTTCTCACTCTGGTTCACTAGACTATCCGGCGTTTTGTAAATGCTCGGGTTAGACCGGGTTATACAGGTTCAGATTATCGGATGCTGTGAAGTCTAAAGATAAGATGGAGGAGTTCAAACGTGTGATATTTAATATTTATTCTGTTGTGTGTTGTATATGAGGACATGTTATTATAACTGTTAAGATGTATTACTATACCTTGGTGATTATAAGTTTTTTATTTCAAAGCTCTCGATAAAGTTTTATTTCTATTATATTTTATTCCACTGCGTGAGACTATGATGTTGTTGTATTATTTTTATTCTTTTATTATAATATTTCTTCCTTTCTTATCACACCCTCTATTTTCTTTCATTAACTATCTGATGTTTTCGATACTTGAGTTCTGACAAGTAATACGAGTTAATGTATTATTGTTGGAATTCGGGCGTCAAATCTCTTGGGTCGTTATAGCAGGGGATCATTGAAGGCGTGGGTTGTCATTGTGAACAAGGGATTGATCGAGCCATTTAAAAGTCGGGGCAGTAGGCGTGGGCATTTTACTGCATCAAGTGGAGGATTCTGATCATCGTCAGGTCGTGGCGTTAGGCTCAGCTATAGTGAAATGGATGGGCAGCGTGGTCATGAAGGGAAGGTCGGGTCTGTGTTTCCTGAAAGAAAAGACTGTGAAGGAAGATGCGTGTAGTTTTCTTTTGTGCCTGGAATCAAAATTAATAGTAAACAGCAGTGTCTTATATATTTAATAATATAACTAAATGTTAAACCCTTTACTTAGATATGTTAATTAATCCGAACTGTTTAATATTTCAGATCGAAGAATCACTGTGCGTGAGGGAAGCAATTTTGTCGGTCCTATGTAACCAATTTCGTCCGATTCAAAGGAATCTTCTTGGCATAATTTAACAACAGTAAATTAACGTGACTTAAGTATTTTTAAGGGCTATTATTTTTAATCAAAACCTTATATGCTGAAACGTGAATTGGTTACAGGATGTTAAAGTAGTAGGAAAACGGGTGGGAAGCATAAGAATTGGATCCGATTATGTGTTAAGAACATAATTAAATTTATAAATTATTTCATTATGGTGTTAAATTAAATTAAATTAGATCTTATATTTAAAACGATTATATCTTGTGCATATGTTAACAGAATCCAATGAAAAAAAGGATTGTTGGAATCGTATTGACGAGCAGAACATTATGGAACAGAACTGGAATCAACTGGATTTTTTAGTTAAATTAAATGTTTGTTTAATTTAACTGAAATGAGCCGTTTATGCAACAAATGAGATCAAGGTGAGTTAAACTCACTCAGTTCTTCCAACTTATATTTTATATAAGTCGGGTTTTATAATTGTGTGCTATGGTTGTTAATGATTCACTATTTTAAATATATATTCATCTATTGATTGAACCGATGAAATTAAACATTGTTTAATTTCAGTGAAACATCAAATCGTTTGTAACACCCCGTATTTCTGTTAACGCTAAAGTTGCTAATACAAAAAAATAAATGTGTAAATGGGAGATGTATCTAATGTGCATACAAAAATAAATGAGTAAAGGGGAGATGTATCAAATGTGCATACAAGAATAATAAAAATAAATGTGTAAAGGGGAGATGTATCTAATGTGTACGTATTTATATGGATTGACAAATAATAGTAAATGTACATTAAGAAAGAAGTGGTGAACATAATTGGCTTCTCTTTACAACGGACGGCTCTGGTTAACCCTAGCTTCATCGACGGCTCAAATTAACTTGCAACTCTATAAAAAGACCCTAGGTCTCAATCTAAAAATTCACAAAAAAAAAATAAGAATTGGAGCCACCATGCTGTCTGCTGAGAACTAGAGGGAGCCTCCACTTGAAAGAGACGAACAACCTAGCGAATACAAACTAAAAGATTAAAAAGCAACAACAAATTAGAATCAAAGCTACGTCTTCCCAAAGGAAAGCTTTGCAAATTCAGAATTTCAGAACTCAGAAAACAAGACCGTCTACGATTGTAAGTTTAGCTACATTTTTAGAATGCGAATTAATATGAATATCATGTGTCGCGATGAAATGATAATAGTACGATACTCGTTATGTTATTAATATACGTTTGTGATTTGATTCTATTATCATGTTGAATTGAGAATTATTAAGTATGATGTTTATTATGTTTTATAATATTAATCTATGCCAGTGACTTGATTCTATTATCATGTTAAATTTGGGATTATTGGATTAGATTATTTGTATAAGCATGGACTTGGATTGTAACATCTTATGAGAATTGTGTAGTTTATTATGCAAGTTTATGTAGTGAAGTTATGCGACCAATTGTCAAATCTATATGTTCATGTTTATGCAAAACTTATGCCATGTTCACACTTATCATATGTTGGGATTAATTTGCAAGTATGTTTAAATCTATGTTACTAATTAACACATGTGTATGTTGATTAGCCTATGTCGCTAACTCACATATACGTATGTTGATTTGCCTATGTTGCAAATTAACATATGTATATGGATTAGTTCATATTGCTAATTCTCATGTATGTTGTTAATATGGCCTATGTTAAAAAACACATATATGTTGAGTTAGCTTATAAGTGCAAGTTCATACCTATGACATTATAATGTTTATGTTAGTCTTTTTGCAAGTTTGTACCTATGACATTATAATGTTCATGTTAGTTATTTTGCAAGTTCACCCCTAAAATGTTCATGTTAGTTATTTTGCAAGTACACCCTATTATGTTCATATTGATTATGCCATCAATACCAAAGTTATACCCTTGTCATGTTTATGCTAATTTATGCCAATTTGCGTATATTAAATTAGGCTAAGTTTTTAGCCTAATATTTTGCACCAAAAATCATGCGAACGTAAATTAGGCTGAGATGGTTAGCCTAATATTGGACGGGGTAATGTTGGGTTAAAATGATTATTTTAGGAAAACTTGCCATAAATTGGTCATTAATCACATAAGTGATTATGGCATAAAAAGGCATTAATTACCTTAATTAATGAGATTAATTGGAAATGAATGTGACTGTAATTTGAATTTGAATAATTTACATAATTAAAATGTAAGTTAGAAAATACGAACGCGCTTAACCCGAGGTTGGATTGAGTTGTGACGTAAACCTGCCGGGACCCGCCCGGTTGTCCAGTTGTCACAACAATAGCTATCCAATGTGAGAGGTTAAGGCATGGGGCCCAATAAAGACCCGAGGTTAAACTGAATTGTGGCGTAAGACTTCCCGGACCCAACCGACATACAGGCAGCCACAACAATATCTGTCTAATCTGAGAGGTTGCTGCTCTAATAAGACAATTAGAGCTGAGTTAGGACTGATAGGGTTAAGTCAATTTAATAAATACTTAACCAAATTCAACATGTTAAATAATTTGGATGGGTGGGGGTTAGGTTCATTCAGACACTTAACCACTTAACATGTTTGACTAGAAAACCTAGTAACGGGGACCCGTTTCAGCAGTAACCCAATTAGGTATCATGGTACCCTGAACTAGGCAGGGTGGGGCACGATTACTGGGCTGATTGTAAGCGGTCAAAAGCGACGACGGTTGGTGCACAGTGTGGGTTCTAACAGAGTGCGGGCGTGCACACACTCTGGAGCAGACAAGTCAGGGCACTGGAGCATCAGTAATATACCCTATGCATGCTAGAATTGTGTCGGGGCTGCCACCATGGGACTTGATACACCCCATGGTGGGACCAGCATAGGTATCTACCATATAGGGCCGTAGGACACATGTGAATGTACGAGTAGGAGCCGATCTTTTAAAGAAAGAGAAAGGGATCACTTCACCCCAATCACGGGGTGCCTGCTGGTATAAGAATTAGTAGGTGCAGAGATAGAGATTTAAAATAGGGTGCGAAGGGATGTTCGTTTTAGGATACCTTATCTAGTTCTAGGATAGTCTATTATCCTGATATCGTCCTGTTCTCACTTTATGCAAGTCACGATCTTTTATTATTAACATTCTACGAATATAGCTAGACTTACCAGACTTATGTCTGACCCATTTTCCTTTCGTCTTCTTTTCTTCCGTCCCCCCCCCCACAGGTCCATAGGGAGGAAACACCGCAGCTTAGTTAGTTTTTCATCCAGCTTGAAGAGAGAGAATGTATTGCTTGGATTTCTTTCATTTGGACCATGGCTTTGGATATCATTTATGGGGATTATGCAGCTTTATTTATGTTTCATGCTTCTTTAACTTTTAAAATCAAGACAATATTATGGTTGTAATAATTGGAAGTTTGTTTTGAGACAATGTTGGAAATGTTCTGTATGAACACATATTTATGATAATAAAAGTCTGTTGGTTTTTCCGCTGCTTATTTAAATGTGTTTATATTTGTCTTGTGTTTTATCTGTGTCTTTTACTTATAAACCTCCACCAAAATTAAGGCATTCTCTTTGTGAGTGACCTTAACGGAGGTGGGGTGTTTCATCGTTATTCTACCGAGTGGAACCAATCGAGGTAACATAACTTGTTGGCCACGTTTATAATAATATAAATGTGTTTAATTTAATTGTTTGAATTATTTGTTCATATAACTTGGTTGACGTTATATAATCATTATTTACCGTTATAGAAATTTTTAGTTTAAATATAATAATTCTTATTGAATAATTGTATTTGAGGTAACCATATTTGGATGCAGGAAATGACGGTTGGAGGGATCCAACTGGATTCCTCACCAGTATTTGTTAAAATTTTATATATTATAATATATGTTGAGATAATTTAATTGTGATGCGGGGATTGACAGGTTAGGGGAATCCAACAGGATTCCTCACTGATATTGATAATGTTTATCAATATGACTTGTTGTGTTCATTTGGATGTGAAATTGGTTTATTTTTCACAGTTTGGTACTCTAGCATATATTTATCTCTTTAGTACCGTTGATAAGAAAAAAGATTTTTGAATCGATATTAAATCGATTATTAACGTTTTCAAAGATATATATTTGAAATATGATGTTTATTTTAAAAATAAAAGTTGAATATTTATTTATGTTTTTAAAATTATATAAATTATAAATTAATGGAAATGCCAAGATATTAATAAATAAATGGTTAAGCAGTATAAACTAGATTAGAATATTAAAATGATTGCGAAGAAAGGCTTAAGGCCATAAATGGGATTGTGAAAGATTTTTAACTGTTGAAATGGACTAATGGAAGTGGAAATATACGAGAATTGATTTAAAAAGAGTTGAGAAGTGTTTTTTCATAACAAATGAACGTTTTTATAAAATTTGTTTTTAAATATATGAAATTTGATTAAATGGGTTTTTCTTGAATGAGATTAGCAAAATAATGAAAATGAAAATAGAATATGGACATTTGGCGTATAATCGGAATTGAGACAAATGTCAAATAAATGAAATGTCAAGTAAAGATTTTCAAAAAGGAGTTATATAAGGGAAATTCCTATAAACCGAGTTATATGAATAGAGTTATGGAATGGTTTTATAAAGGGATTTGTCGAACTGAGTTAAATTTTGATAAATGAATAAGATAGTTATAAATGAATGGTTAGGATATTTATAAATGAATGCTCACGATATTTATAAATAAATGATCAATTTATTTATAAATAAATGGTTAAGGATTTTATAAATTATAAATCGGAAGTTAATGATTTTGTAAATAAAAGGATAGATGGTTTTATAAATGAAATCTGTAATATTTTTACAGAGTTTAAGTTGAATTATTTTTGTTAATTTTATAAATGGTATTTTTAGTAGAATTGGAAATGGGACATTAATTTGAAATGAAACTAGATTTGGGAAAATACTTAATATTTAAGTTTTCAAGTCAAGATTTTCCGAAAGGGAGCTATAAATGGAAATACATATAAACCAAGTTATATAGAAAGAGTTATGAAATGGATTTGTATAATAAAGGGGTTGTCGAATTGGAATTAAACATTTAAAAATTATTTAAACGATATTCAAGTAAAAGAATATAAATTATCTACAAAATATTTGTAAATAGAAATGGAATTGGCAAATGAAAGATAAAGGGGTTTTGAAATGGAATCTGTAAATATTTGTTACAAAAGTTAAATTGAAAGGTTTAGTAAATTTTATGAAGCGATATTGTAAATAAAATTGGAAATGATTAGTGAGATTATAAGCAATATAATCATTTTAAAAATGGTAAAAAGGGAATGTGATATGGTTTTTAGTAATTAGAACTTGTTGTACGTTGATTGAGTTGAGTAACTTTCATGGTGTCAATCTGATGTTGGTTTCGGCCTTCGGGATTGCATACTTAGAGATTTATTCACTTACCAATTTATAATGAGGAGCCACTGAGTAGAAGTGAAATAATAAATGAATATTCTTATATTAAATAAGAAAAGAGAAATGTTTTCCAAAGCAACAGTTTTTAACTTATAATTAACGATTGGTTAATTAAAGAGGCTAAATGATGCTGGGTATTCAATCAGTGAACTCATTTTATTTTTATGGATGAGTGGTTGTTTATTTGATAGTTAAATAACCGACTATCAAATCTGGTCAACAAGATTGTTGGTACGGAAGACCGAGATCAAATTTATATTCAAAAACCATTCCAGCCAGCAAATACGTGGATGCTGATTGAAGATGGAGCAATTGAGGACCATTGATCTTCATGAGCGGAAGAGCTACTTGTTAAATTTCACTGGTTTGGCCGTCAGAGTTATTACGACTTGTGATTCTATCACAATAAAAATCTTCGGATTGCAAAGACTTCTCGCTACTGATCTAAAGGATGATACCTAGGATGTGGTGGGAGGGTGCCTTCGGTTCATCCTGTTCCTGGATGACCAGTATGGACGGGTGTCTAGTAGAGTATTTCCAAAGAGGTTGCATACGTTGATTTCTTCAAATGTGCCATAGTTGATGGCGGAAAAAGTCCTTTCTCTTAGCCTAATAACTAGAGTATTTTTGTGGATGTCAATTGGTGAACTCTAGCGGATCAAACAATGTGGCATTCAAAGTGAATGGTGGCTAGATGTTCTGAAAAAGAAGATTTAAACCTCAAGCCTGACCAACTAGGAAATGGTATAAAATCGGGTACGTCGCATGGCTAAGTGGGTCGCTCCCAATTAGGATGTATTGTCACCATCTAGATAAAATTCATATTTGTCATTTCTTTTCATTTCTGTATCTCTTGGGAACTACGATGGTCGCTACAAAAAGTCGTAAGGTGACAATACATTCAGTACTCTCAAGCGAAGTGAGGGCTTGGCCATGTTTAGCCTGGGTTGCAAGATGTTCTTGTTGAAACCGGTGTTTTCCTCTCTAGAGATATACTTTTGGAAGGTGGGCCCATACCTTGCCAATTGGAATCCATTCCCTAATAAGTGTCCATGGTTTTGATTGTATACTATGTATGTAGAGCGTGAGATGCAAGCATTTTGCTAGATTGTTATTTATTTGAATTAGACATTACTATAATATAAGAAAAGTAATGATTTTTAAAAAATGCTTTGGGTTATCATAAGGTAAAATCCATTTGTGTTTATGTGTGGATTTAGTCTTACGATTATCCTTTTCTTTCGTAAGGATTTGTTAACTTTAAAATCAAGTTGGATGTTGCTTATAAACATAGTGGGTTTCTCACTTGGTTTACCAGACTGATCCGACATTTGTAATGCTCGGATTAGACCGAGTTGTACAGGTTTAGGTTATCGGATGTTATGAAGAGACGAGATGGATGGGTTCAGACGTACGATATTATATAATATTTTTTCCTTGTGTGTTGTATATGAGGAAATGTTATTATAACTGTCCAGATGTGTTGATGTACTCTAACGATTATAAGTTTATTTCAAGCTTTCAATAAAGATTTATTTCTATATTATATTTCGTTCCACTGCGATGTGAGACTCTGTGTTGCGTTGGTTCTTCTTCTTTTCTTCTATTCTAATATTGATTTCTTCCCTATCTCACCCTCTAATTTCTTTCTAATAACTATCTGATGTTTTCAATACTTGTGTTTTGGCAAATAATACGGGTTTATGAATTGTCAAAATTTGGGCATCGAATTCCCGCCCAGTTGTTACATGAAGATTGGATTTGAATGGAAATAATCTTCGGATATTTCAATATTGGTTTATGTTTTAAGGAATTTGGAAGATATCAATATCGTTATTCCCGATATGGTATCCGTTGATTTCAGAATTTGATGTTGAATATAAGTAAATATGATTTCTATCCATGAACTGATAATTGATATCAAATTTGATTTTGGGTTTGTCATGAATGGTGTCTTCAATAACACTGTTCTTAAACCTAATTGAAAATGAAGTTTATGGAATAAATCTTTTAATTAAGATGTAATGCAGTTTTCCAAAGTGAAGTTTTCCAATTTAATAAATTAAGTTAGAATTGAATGGAAATTAATTTAGGGATAATCGAGATGAACCTCCATGGAGGAACACCTTTACTATTTAAGGGATTTAAAAAGCTTTGTCGTTATTCCACTTACGATATTAGCCTTAAATGGAAATTTGTATCGATTGTGAACTGGTATGATTTCTGTGAAAATTCCATTTTGAATGGAAGTTGATTTTGGGTTTATCGTGAACGATGTTTTAAATAACATTTGTTATTTAACCCAGTTAAAGGAAAGATGATTTCAAATTTTAGTTTTAATAAGTCTTTCAACAAAGATTTGATTGAACTAAATGGAGATTAAAACCAAGTTAGAGTTTTAATCAATCTTTAATTAGATTTGAAATAGTAATAGGTAATTAAATTTACCTAACACGAAGAGAGCACCACTAGTTTTTCTCTATGAGATATTTGAATCTTTAATTAGATTTGGAACGTAAAGAGGTAATTAAATTTACCGAAAGCATGATGGGTGTTAGATATGAGTACCACCAGTTTTGCTCTATAGGGTGAATAGGTTGGGAATAGGGTAACAATACGAGAAATTATCTTTTTGTAAGGCTCGATAATCCCAATAAGGCTTATAAACCTTAATTTGAGTTAAGTCTGTGAAAAGAAATTATGTAATATTTTTGAAATGGTTTCCAAGGAAAGATTTAAACAAGAAGTTTAAATGAAGTAAATCTTTGATAAGATTTATGGGACAAATTCCCAACGTGAAGAATATTTGAATAAAAGAATATTATAAATTGGAATGAGGCTTATGGTATGTTTATATATCACTTGAATTTAATGATAACATAGCTATTCGGAAAGACCGAGTTTAACCCATTCTGAATAACTGATACGACGATTAAGAGTCGAAAATATTAAAGACAGACCAGAGATCTTCGCATCATTTGGATAATTGTCGATGTTTCAATTGGGATGTACCCCTAAGATGAGGTTATAAGTGGTGATCATCCAGACGTACTTGGAGATCGATCAGACATGCAAGGGCACCTCTCATGTATTGAACATATGGGACGAGGAATAACGTGCCCTCGATTTCGTCCAAACCCAAGACGAACTTGCAAATGGATTGGGTGTTTGACATAGTATTTCGCAACATAACTGATTATTTTCTATTGATAGCATATCTTCGGTGGCAGAGAATTTATTCTATTAGCTTAACACCCTTCTTTAAGACGTATGAGATCAAATGTTGTATTATTAATAGAAACTAATCATATGTGTGAATTTTGTAACTGTAACACCCCGTATTTCTAAGATAATAAAATAAGAATAACTTAATTAAATAACAAGAATTAAGTAAAACGGACTACGCCATTGCGTTCGTCTCAGAATTCTGGTCAAGATAGACACCTGGTTTACGTAAAACGTACATCATATGAAGAAGTTATTAAGCCTAGAAGTTTGTATACGCATAAGAGAAATATATATATATATATATATATATATATACACAAACAAATTAAAATATAAAATAAAGAATAAAATAAGGATTGTTGTAATAAATACATGCACTGAAAAAAATGTAATGCATGCATTGAAAGAAAGAAAGAATTGGTTGCATGCAATGTAAATATGTCGCATGCACTATTTTGCAAACATAATGCATTAACATTGAAAGAAAAATAAAAGAAAAAAATTCATGCAATGGTTTAATTTAAGTATTGTAACTAACATGAAAAAGAGAAGTAAGGAGAAAATAATAATTATCATTGTTATAAGACTTATTAACAAAAGACTTCATAGCTCATTTGGTTAAGGTGTTGGATATGTAACATGGAGGTCAGGGGGTTCGAACCCCGGCGACGGCATAATTTTTTTCTTTGTTTTAGAGAGGGCCAACTGAACACGCAAATATATGTACGTATACAAATTCAAAATTTGAAAGGATAAGAATGTACCTATAAGGAAATGAAGAAAATATATGTATATATATATATATATGAGAATATATATATGCATAAATATATGTATACAAAAGATAAAATTCAAGATAAGGCTACAGTCAATGAAATATGGCAAGAATCAAATAACAGTGCAATATCGTTTGAATTTTGAAAATAAAACGAAAATTGTGCATATATATACGCGTAAAATGGTCGGTAGAGGAATTGTATACGTATAAGAATATTTCATGTGAATAAAACAGTTAAATAAATTCAAGAAATTCAAAAGTTCAAAAATCAAATTTCTACGCCAAAACAATTCAAACATTCGAAATTCAAATTTCTATGCCAAAACAGCTTGCGGGACCCAATGCTGACTCAACACTGTGTGTACAATAAGATTTGGCTAGATTCATTTGTGAACCTGGAATATTTTCTTAACTGGGTTCAATGCTGACTCAGCGCTGCGTGTACGATAAGATCTTGAGCACCTATAAATAAGACCCTAGACCTAACCCTAAACATCATAATTCGGCGGCTTCGCTGGAGCTTTGCCATGGCTCCCTCTCGCTCTCTTCTCAAATCTATTCTGAAATTAAAATGTTAGCCTAGGAGGATTATGAATTCAGATCAGGAATACGGAATCAAAATTAATAAAAAAGATTATTGAATCATTAAAGCAAGGTAAACCTCTAAGAACCAATCTATTTAAATTATTTCTCTTTCCCTTCTCTTTTCATGAAATAATAAATCCATGGTCGTTAGGTCATGAATCAGATTAAAGGGAAATGGAAAACCATGGATGATATAACAGATCAGATCCAAAATTTGGGGAAAGCTTAAAGGTGAGCGGGTTTAAGCTATAGCCTTTAGATAATGTTATGATTACATTTAGCATTCCCCTTTTTAACAAATTTTGAAATGGCCAGTTTAATTATAAATTGTTGCTGTAACGAATTGAAATATTGATATGAATATGTCAAGAAATTCTTATGTTGAATTGGTTAAGTTATTGAATGTTTACATGTTGGAGAAAATAAACTTGTTAGGATATGAATAGCCAATTCAGTGATTGTAATTACATGCTATACTTGGGACATATTTTTGATTGAACGACATGTTAAAATAATTACCCGATTGAATGTTTACATGTCCTAGTAGAATTAAACATATGTTGAAAATGACATGCAACAAAATATAGGCAAAAATTGGAGGACATGTAAATTAGATTACTGTAAACTATATTACAGTAAAAATGATAATATGTCTAAAATATTCATGTAATGAACATAACGTATATTATGTTTTGAGATTTTAATTTGGAAGCGCAAGTTGATATGAACATAAGTGATTGAATGAAAATGAATATGCCTAGGATTACAATTAGAAATTGTAAATATACTTATGGCACGAGGTTAGGTTGTATTAGTGGCGAGAGTCTGCCCGGACCCGACCGGCATATCCAACAGCCACTAATGTTGAACCTAATGTGAGATGCCTAAGTGCAAGAATTAACAACATGTGCTAAGACACGAGATTAAGTCAGCTTGTGGTAGAAGTATGCCTGGACCCGCCCGACAAATCCAGCATCCACAAGTGTAGGCTTAATGTGAGAGGTATAGTGCTTATATATATATATATAAATATATGTATATAACAAGATATGAATAAATGGCAAGGATGGTAATTAAATGTCTAACTCAGAAAATAAGAAAGGAAGGGATGTAATGGACTGAGTTAGTGTGATAAAAGGGAAAAGTGATGTATTTCCCTAAATGACTTATTCATGAAAAAGTTGTTGCAAGTAAGCCACAATAAATATAGAAAAGTAAAGAAATTACTTGCTACCATGGATTTAGATGGGAAAACGTTATGAAAATAAATCATTGATTCCTTCTATCAAACTGATAAGGTGCAAGAAGTGTTTCCTTAATATAATAAGGAACATATATGACAGAGAATGAAGAATAATGGTTTACAACAGTAAATGGTTTAAAAGGGGAATGATAATAACCTATTATAAATAAATAACATTAATGAAAATGTTGTATAATAGGTAGACTTGTCCTAGGGACAAGTGAATATTATAACTTAGGTTATAATAAACTAGTAAGGGAATGGGATAACTGGTGAATTAAGTTAAGTGACACTTAATTGTAAATTAAGTAATCAGAAAAGGGGAAAACCTAAAACCAGTTAAGAAAAGGGGGAAAAATATATTGTACTTAATTATAAATTAAGTAGTCTGGGAATTTGAAACCCGTTGGTAAGAATAACATGTTTAGACTTGTCCTAGGGACAAGGGGAATTTATAGCATAGGTTATAATAAATGTGTAGAGAAACTTATTAATGGGCCTTAATTAATAGAACTAAGTTAATAAGTAAACAACGATAAGTCGTATTGACGACGTAAAGTGGAATTATGATTAAATGAGAGAGGATGAGGAAAACTTATGCAATAAAATAAGTTATATATAATCATAAATGGTAAGTGACATGTTAATTGGAAACAAGTGAATTAGATATACTTAATTACATATAAAGTAAAACATGTTATTGAAATCAAACAAGAATATAAAAAGGATTGTGGATCATAGACCTTGGGCCACAATCTAGAGAATAACATGTTGTAAGCTTATTAATAAACTTAAATGAATTAAGTTGTATGACTAAAATTAATAAGCAAGAGAAACTTGGTAATTTGAATAAGAATTCAATATGAATTGGAATAACCAAGTTAATTGGAAACTTGGTGAGGTGAGACCAGTGCGTAAAAGAATGTTTAGACATAGGGTCTAACAACATGCTAAGGTAAGGCGCTTAGACTAGTCCATACGGTTGAGGTTGAATAACCCAACAGGGTAGATCATCGAGGTGTTATAAGGAACGAGGGAAGCGCACATTCATCTGATTGTTTGACGGCTCCAAAGGACTTGAAGGGGAAGCACGCGGCTTCCAGGGACGTAGTGTACTCTTTGTATTCCTCTGTGAGTGGAAGATGATCCACCTGTACTCGCAGAGGTTAGGTCTGTGTAGCTGAACCAATGAGTATGCCTTGATTGCAATAATAAGGGGCAATCAAAAGACTAAGATGGACCAGCGTGATTCGACGAGACCAGTTAGTGCTCTGTGATAGCAACTCGTCGTCTACCTACCATCTTCAGTCAGTACGTAAAGCAGAAAGGAGGAGAACTCCAAAAGACCATATACTTTGCTATCAAGTTATGGGTGAGGTTGGCCAATAGGTTTGAAGGGCATAGGGGGCCGGGGTTAAGTTCTCATTCTTGATATTCTTGGGTGCCTTTCATTAGTTGAGGGAGGGGTCTAGTGGGACCATAGCCACTGTAAAAGCAGACCTTAGCATCTGCAATCGGCAGATATCTGAAAGCTCCCGACCGAGTTCCGTGTTTCTTGATCAGCCCTGCCACGGGACTCGGGCGCACATATAGAGAACATGTGCAATAGAAATCGAGAACAATTGATGATACGTACGTGGGAAAGTCTAGGTACACTCATGTCTCTTTGGGTGTGTATCATAAGACTAGAGGTCATTATTCGAGGATGGAACCTAATTCGATCGAATGGTTCAAAGATGGCAGTCCGAACGCTTACGTAATATAGAAGTAGTGGTTCTTTGCAGACGTAGCATTGACATATATGCAGAAATCCGTACGACATTCGGGCGTAGGATTAGGGACTTCTATATTCCTGCGATGATATGGTGGAGACCGTGCGAGTGGGGTACCATGTGGTGTATCTCAATATTGAGAGATTACTACATATACTGTATTAGGTTAATTCACGGGGAAGTAAATGGGTACAACGTGTGTGTAAGCCTTGAGTGTTGTTAACCCAAGTAACCTAATAAATAAGAAAATATGATTGAATGGTATATGTAAGATTATCCAAAGTGTATAGTTTAAATCAGTTACCAGAACTTGTGTTCTGACCCCCTCCTCATAACACACTCGCAGGTTAGATTATGGCAGAGACATGATAGCTTTGTATACTGGTTAGGCAGTATTAATAACACGGTAAGGCTATGTATTGATTATACTATATTTTATCCTTTCCGCTGTGAGATATTTTTCTGATCTCTGACATGTTTTATGTCTCTGTCTTTTCTGCAGTTTCGATAGGTTGGAATTTTGAAAAAAATTCGGTCTGTCGAAATTGGGCTTGTCATAGTAACGACCCAAGAAAATTCGACACTCGAATTCTGACAATAATACATAAACCTGCATTAATTGCCAAAACCCAAGTATCGAAAACACCAGATAGTTATTAGAAAGAATATTAGAGGGTGAGATAGGAAAGAAAGAATTACTATAATAGGAAAAGAAGAAGAAGAACCAACACAACATAGAGTCTTACATCGCAGTGAAACAAAATATAATATAAAAATAAATCTTTATTGAGAGCTTTAAAAATACTTACAATCATTAGAGTACATCAACACATCTGGACAGTTATAGCACCCTGTC
Source organism: Allium sativum (assembly GCA_030737875.1). Lineage (NCBI taxonomy): Eukaryota > Viridiplantae > Streptophyta > Magnoliopsida > Asparagales > Amaryllidaceae > Allium > Allium sativum. The sequence continues at coordinate 788,454,672 of CM060919.1, read as the reverse complement.
CCTATGTACAATCACACAGTGGAATACACACCAAATGTATCATACGTTTGAAATCCTCTAGCACGTCTTCTGAAATTTTCGCAGCATCCAAATCTAAACCTATAAAACCCGGTCTAACTCTATCATTACAAACGACGGATCAGTCTGCTGAACCGGAGTGAGAAAACACACTAAGTTTAAATGGATCAGCCACTTGATTTTAAAGTCAAAATCTTTTCGAAATAAAAGGATAATCGTAAGACCAAATCCACACACAAATACAAATGGTTTTTACCTTACGATAACCCAAAACGTTTTTGTAGTCAATATCTTTTTTCATATTATAATAGTGTCTAAGTACAAAGAAATATCATTCTAGCGGAACACTTGCATCTCACGCTACACATACATAGTATATAATCAAAACTGCGGGCGCTTATTGGAGAATGGATTTCCATGGCAAGGTATGGGAAACCGCCTTTCTGACAATGTAACTTTGGAGATGAATACATTAGGGTTCAACAAGAACATCTTGCAACTCAGGCTAAACATGACCAACACCTCACTTCTCTTGAGAGTATCGAATATATCATTACCACGGTTAGGGGCCAGCCAACCGAACTGATAGCATACATACAAAAATAAAAAGAAACAACCAAAGGCATTTGAATTCTCTAGATCAGGTAATGATATATCCTTTTGATGGGAGCGACCCACATTGCCATGCGACCTACCCGATTTTGTGTCATTTCCCGGTTGATGAGGCTAGAGTTTGAAATCTTCTTTAAGAATATTTGGCCACCATCCACTTTGAATGTCACATCGTCAGATCCTCCAGATATCACTAATTGACGTCCACAAAAATACTTTAGTAGTTAAGTTAAGAGAATGTACACTACTCAACCATCAACTATGGTACGTTTGAAGAAATCAAGTACGTGACTCTTTTGGAAATACTTTGTCATACATTCATCCGTACAAATTATTCAGAAACAGGATGATCTGAAGGCAACCTCCGACCACATCCTAGGTATCACCCTATGGATTAGTAGCGAGTAGTCTTTGCACTTTGTCGATTTGAACCACAACAGGATCACCATTAGAATATCTTTGGGTGCGACTCCAGAGAATTTGACAAGTAGCCCTTCCACTTATGAAAATCCATGGCCTTCACTACTCCATCTTCAATCAGTATCTTCCACGTATTTGCTAGTTCAGAATGGTTTTCGAATATAAATTCAATCCCGGTCTTTCCGTACCACCAATCGTATTAGTAAGATTTGATAGTCAGTTATCTAATTATCAATTAAACAATCATGAGAATAAAATGAGCCCACTGATTCAGTACTCGGCATTTCTTGGCCTCTTTAAACAAAAACAATTAACGATGATTAATTTCAACTTTTAAATCTTTCAATATTATGGATATATGTTTTCACTTCTTATTTAACATAAGATTATTTTCAAAACTATTTTATTTTAATACTTGGAAAATATCCTATAATCATATCTAATCTTCTATTTTATTATCATTTCAAAACATTAGCTATCTCATTACTCATTAACTATAATTGGGAAATAATTTCATCTTATTTCTCATAAAACAACGATACGAAATCTTTCTTGTTTTATTGTTTGAAATAATAACCAACTCTTATTCTTTAGAATAAGTCCATTCCAAAACTGCTTTTCCCATTTTCTTTTTATCTCAAAAAAAAAAAAAACCATTATACTTTCACACAATCTTCTTTATTTTACCTTACTTCAGGAATATCATTATATATTCTTCAATAATTCCATTTTAGTTACTTTTCGAAATCTTATTATACATATTTCAAAAAAAAAAAAAAAACTGTTACTATGTTATTATTTCTCATATGGAAATAACAAATCATTCTATATCTCTTTACCATTACAACTAATATCATCCTCAAAAATCCTGAAGTCGTTCAAGTTAGGGTATTTATTTACCACTCAGACCTTGATCAACAACCTTCTTATCTTAAGACAGATAGGAGTTGTAATTCAGAAACCGATATTCATTCTAATACCGAACACATCTCATTTAACTAATTTGTTTAAAATATGTTTTATAAACCTTCTTACTTTTGAAAATATCTCTTTTTAAATATAACTTATTTTTTATTTTTAATTCATTGACTAAGTAATTACTTATGAAAACATCAGCTTTTAACAATTCGTTTTCTAACTCGGATTTTTGTTACAAAATCCTATTACTCACTTTTTTACCAAATTCACTTTTAGCAATTCCTTTTTCTAATCCATTCAACCATTTACTGCTTTGAAAATCGTATTTCAATTTTCTTCAGTTTACTTAATTTCATTATTAACTATCGTTAATTAATGCTTTAACACCTCATCTCTTTTATAAACATTGTTTATACCATTTTGGTTTATTCTAAACCCTTTTCATCTCAATTCCCATTTTCTTAATTCAAAACTTAAGTAAACATTTAATTTAAGCTATCGTATTCGCTTAAAAATACCTTTTTGTAACTTTGTTAAAAAAACATGGGTTTTAATAAAACCCATTCGCAAACTCCTTTCACAATTCAAATAGATTTCACTTCAACTTAGATTACTTTTTAATGAGTTCCAATTAAAAAAAATCTCTTGCATTATTATTAATTGTTTGACCAAAGATGGCACTAACACCCAAATGCATATCACAGATCACAGAATGCAGAAAATGATAAATAAGAGGAGATACACGAAGTTTTTATAGTGGTTCGGCTGTAGACGTAGCCTACGTCCACTTTATAATCTTATTGTTATACTGACAGATTACAAGAATCAGTTACATGCAGACACACGATCAGTGTGTTTAATTGAGATTACAAGAGTAGAATTTAGATGTAAGAAGGTGCAAAATCCTTGCACTTAGGAATGGTGGAAGCCGTAGAGATGTAGGAGAAAGGCCTTAGCCAAAAGTCAGAGAGAATCTGTAAAACCCACCTCCATTAAAGTCACTCACAAAGGGAATGCCTTAACTTTAGTGGAGCATTTTTGGTAAATAGACACAGAATATCACAAGACAGATATAAAAATTTTGCAGCGGAAAATAAACAACTTTATTAAATCACCAAAATATTTTGTTACATAATACTATGAGTCATAAAACCCTTACAACAAAACACTTCTGTCTTATATTATCAGAGTACATAGGTATTTAAAAGAAAACGTCATTCCCCATATTAAAGAGCAAGCCATATAGGAGACAGAGACTCGAGCCATACTTCAAAAGTAGCTCCTAGAAGATGATATCCAAATCCTGACTAAACCTGTGTGTTTCCTCCCTGAGAACCTGGGGGGAAACGGAAGAAAAGAGGCGAAACAAACTAGGTCATACATACGCCTGGTGAGTCCAGTAACTTTTAGCCAGTAAAAAAATAAAGGTAAACATGACAGGCATACAAATTGGATAAGAGGATCACGGTACAGATGACAGGTATCACAGGACAAATAAGGTAAGGTATATGCATGATTCACTACTAACTACTCTGCACTATTACTAGTCAAATCAAGATGGGATAATCCCTTATGATAATCATGATACTGATGGTGGTAGTTTCGTGTATTCCTAGCTGCGGCCATAGGTGTCGCCTGCTCCTATCTCAACTAGTCGTACCCACTACCCTCCTACTACAAATTGGTAGACTTAGGGAATATGTCCGGATATACCCTAACCACTCTCCTAATCGATCGGCTCCCTACTCCGTAGATACCCTGTGCTGGTCCCAAACCTAGGGGGTATCACTTCCCTAAAGTGGCAACATAAGGTGTGCACAGTTATACCAACTAGTGTCACGGTCGTCTTGTCCCCCTCTGCTCGGCCCATGCACGCACATGTCCCCGGTCGGTTTGCGCCGCCCACACCATCCGCCTCGTTTTGGATCTCTTACAATCAATTAGTAAGTGTGCCCCTTCCCTGCCTAGTACAGAGATTTTTACTTTGATACCCCTCCAGGTTACTGACTGAAATGGGTCCCATACAACATGATACAAGCTCTCCCCTATGTCTTGTATCCTCACTAGGTTTTCTACTAACTATGTATACCCTGAGGTGTCTTTAGTTACATAGCCCTCAATCAGTTATGCGTACCTATAGGTGTCTTTAATACATAACCCCTATTCTACCTATCGGTTATGTGTACCTATAAGTGTCTTTAATACATAACTTTACCTACTCCATTAGTTATGCGTACACCTAAGGGTGTCTTTAATACATAACTTTACCTATTCCCGTTAGTTATGCGTATCCCTAAGGTTGTCTTTAATACATAACTTTACTATTCTGCCCCGGTTATGTATACCATTAGGTGTCTTTAATTACATAACCCCTTTTTAATGGTTAAGTTTGTGGGCATATATGTATTGATATTACCCACCTACCCTTCAATTGTACTTAACCCTCCCACTGATTTAATCCTATTTATTTAACGGTTAAGTTTGTGGGCCTATATATATTAATATTACCCACCTACCCATCAATTGTACTTAACCCACCCACAATCCAATTCGTTTTGCTTAACCGTAACTTATGTCAACCATCATACAGTCCATATGTATTAAGTTATGTTAAGTAGCATTAATTTATTATTGAGATGTCTAATCATATTTCACATACCACCCAAGGCACCCACTAAATCCCACATGCCACCCAAGGCACCCACTTAACCCCTCATGTCGCACTACATGTTTATCTGGTTAAGTGTTTCTTAATTCATTAAGACCGTAACCACATAAAGACCTCTCACATTAGACTAGCATTTGTGGCAGTTGGATTTGTCGGGCCGGTCCGGGCAGTCTTACAACACAAACGAGCCTAACCTCATGTCTTTACAATTGTTACGTATTTAATTTATGCCTAAGACCTCTCACATTAGACTGGCATTTGTGGCAGCTGGATTTGTCGGCCGGGTCCGGGCAGTCTTACACCACAAAAGAGCCTAACCTCGTGTCTTAGACGATTAATTACTCCTAATTAATCTTTCCCCAATTTGAATTAATTTCCCTATTCAAATTATCAATTAATTCCAAATTTCACTATGGCCATAATTGACTCAATTATGTCCATCTATTTATGGTATGTATAATCATACCAATTTTCATCTCAAATTTATTTTATGCCAATTCTCAGTATTAAATCTTCAGACTTTAATTGCTTAAACATTCCTCTTTTGATTAATTAAGTTAATTAATTAATCCTTTCCTCTTTTATAGGTGTCAATACCTATCTTATTAACAATTTGGATTTCTTATCCATAAATGGTCATATTCAAATTATACCATTTTTACCCAATTTTACCCATGTCATAATAGGTAATTATTTATATGTTTCCCTACCAGAATCATGTGTCCAATTTACATAATCACTAAGTAAATTATGCCTATTACAAATTCCCCTTTTTTGCCGCTTCTTAACTAGCGCGACCGCTTGCGTTTTTGGCGTCATCGAGGCTACAAAATAGTCTCGCCATAACAATAAAATAAAGGGAATGACAAGGTGATCGTTTTCAATACAATTTTTGGCATAAGCATGACAACTAGGGAAAATGACATGAACTTCGCATATAATTATGATTCACCACATAATTAACAACTCGCATGGATTCGTAGCAACTTGGATAGGTTTATGAATTAAAACATAATTAACAACTAACATAGGTTCATGATTCTCAACACAATCAACAACTTGTATGGGTTCATGATTCACAATATAACAACTTGCATGATTCATAACATAACTTCTTGCATAGGTGACTTACATAGGTTCATGATCCACAACATAACAGCTATCATAGGTTCATGAATTGACAACTTTTCAACTTGCATAGGTAACTTGCATGGGTTCATAGTTTCTCAACAATAATAAACTTGCACCATACCATGATTCACAACAATAATAAACTTGCATCATGTCATGATTCACAACAATAATAAACTTGCATCATATCATGATTCACAACAATAATAAACTTGCAACACACAACAATAATGAACTTGCATAACTTCATGATTCACAATAATAACGAACTTGCATCATTTCATGATTCACAACAATAAGGAACTTGCATAACTTCATGATTCACTATAATAAGGTACTTGCATCATTTCATGATTCACAACAATGCGGAACTTGCATAACTTCATGAACTCACAACAATGAACTTGCATAACTACAAACAACATATACCCAAATCATAGTCTACCACAATTCACTTTTATTTATTTAAACCTAAAAGTGACTAGAACTCACCGAATAAGGGGTCTTGAGTTCTGGGTTCTGAATTCTGTAATTGATTAGCGTTCCCTTGTTGTAGACAATTACGTTATTGTAGTTTTAGGCTTGATTTGAATTGAATTGTTGTCTTTAATTTGCTTCCAGTTGGTGGCGGCTACTCTAGGGTTTGGAGTGACAACGTGACGGCTACTGATCTAATTTTTGATTTGATTCTAGGGTTTGGGTCTACACATGTTTATATAGAATTTCAATTTAATTATAGCCGTCGGATGATCTTAGGGTTAATCAAAACCACTCAGTCGGGATAGGGTGACACCTCAGCTCTAATGACTCAGCAAGGAGTTAGAAAGGACTCAGAAATGAGTCAGAACATGGGTCAGACTGAACCAGAAGGCTGTGCAGGTTTTATCTCGGCCTGGGCGCACTTGGGAAGTGCGCCAATATTAATTTGTACTGGCGCACTTCTCAAGTGCGCCAGTGCAATCTTTTTTTTTTCTATTTAGCCACCAAACTTCGTTCATCCATATCTTCTTCATACGGTATCCGTTTTACGCAAACTCGGACTCTATCTTAAGCAGAATTCCGAGACGAACGCAATGGAATGACCCGTTTCCCTTTATTCCCACATTTGAAATTAAGTATTCTTAAATTTTAGTTAATCTGATTATTCGAAAATTTAGGGTGTTACATTCTCCCTTACTTAAAGGATTTCGTCCCCGAAATCTTCAAATTAAGAAGAATGTGTCCTACCATCCAATCATCCATCTACTCAACTATCATCCACAAGCATCCATTGTCCTTAGAAAACTTCTAATGTTGTATGAACGTATGCAAAAAGTGTGTGTATATGTTCCTTATCTAATGCAAAATCAGGCGGTCTACTGATTCAGTTGGCCTCCTCAATGCAAACCAAGATAGTGCCATGCGTCCATTATGTATGTGAAAGAATCCTATCGATACATATTATTTCTACATGTGTGCTCAACCATTCATCAAAATGCAGCATCCATATGATAACAAAACCATTGTTCGTCCATTAACCTAAATATGCACACACATTTATATGCAATATGAAAGTGATTTGAGCCGATCTAGTGCCTAATGTGTGTATAAATGCATCCACGAGCAAACACTAGCAAACACTTGCAACCATCAAACATAACATGTCCCAAGCACATGTTTACATCTATGGATTTCCTATCTAAAGGGCGAAGATTCAGTTGATGGGATATAAGCAAATGATATAACTAAAACAAAAGCTCTGTTCCTATTTGACATCGATTAAGAGAATAATTTCCTAAGTCTCAGCCCCGAAGACCGAAATCAACATCAGACTGACACCCAAAGAATTACCCCAATTAAATAATGTCAAAACTGGAGACCTACTTCATGCTACGAGTAGAAACCCGTATCCTTCAGAAATGTCCAGATACTTACAGACTACTGGTATAGATCAGATTACAGAATGATTCTCAGAAAGCTCAGCATAAAACACCCTTGCGGGTCACAAGAAACTTTGGGGTCTTCCCATGACAAGTTAAAAACTTGATGACCCTCCTCTCAAAATCTAGGACGACCCCCTACATTGAAAGCTGGTCCATTTAGAGCCAACCCATAGCCCATAAACTTGAGCACACAAACGTCACATTCAAATTTTTGACGCTTAACACAGATAATTTCAACCCCTTACAAATCACCAATAAATGAGCCGAACCACAAAAGGGGTTTGAAACAACTACAGGATTAGAAACAAGACTAGTATTAAAGTACAGAGTCAATTACAAAATCAAAATGCCAGAATCCAAAAGAGTCTTAACCTCATAAGGAAATTAAACCTTTTACATAAATTTTTCCTATCTCTATCCTATCCATCTGCCACGAGAGCATTCGCCTGCCCTCCAGAAGTCCCTTGCGACCCCTGCGCCTTCGGGAATTCCTTGGAAAAGTGTCTGACCTCTCCACACTCAAATCAATTGGACTTCCTCCTTCTACATTCTTTGACTAGGCGACCTTCTTTCCCACAATAGTGGCATTTCCTCTTATCCCTTCCCTGGTCATCCTTCTTGCCTTTCTTCTGATGTTGTTGTTGCTGTCCTTTCTTGGTCCCGCCTTCTCATTTTTCAATGTCCCTTCAACTTTTTCCTCTTTCTTTGCCCCTTTGTCCTCTTCATGCATGAGGGCCATATCCACCAGCTTTTCAAAAGTGGCCCCCATGGGAACGTGGGTCATAGCCAATCCGTGTAGCGGCTCATTCAAGCCTTTAACAAATCTTAGAGCCTTCTTCTCAGGTGTGTTCACTAAGTCTAAAAACGAACCTCGCCAACTGATTGAACTTGTTGACGTACTCTTTTACTGACAGATCCCCCTGCTTCAATGCCAGAAACCTTTCCATATATAGATTTTCTTCCGCTCGTGAGAGAAATTTCGCCTCAAACCTACGCCTGAAATCTGGCTATGTATCAACTGGACGCTCTCCATTAGTGACCTCCCACCAAAACGAAGCTTCGTCTTTCATCAACCAAGCAGCCAATTGGACCTTCTTACGGTCGTCCAAGTCGAAAATGCCAAATAGATCCTCCACTTCCTTCAACCAATTTCTAGCTTCAATAAATGTTTCTGTCCCATTAAAAGATTTTCCACCCATCGAACGAAAGTCCTTACATATCTTGAAGAAAGTCTCTCCACGCGGAGGAATGACTGGAGCTGGGGGAGGAGGAGGAGGAGGAACGTTGGCCGGACCCGCAGTGGCGGCCCTAGCCTCGAGATATTGACGAAACCAATCGGGTACATGAACACCCTATAGTATCTTAGATGCTCCAGACATGCTGAAACGAAAAAGGAAAGATTCAATACAAAGAACCGAAGGAAAGATATATGGCTCTTGGGGAATGTTTTTCAAAACAGGCATTTCTTTTTGAAAATACTTTCTTTTAAAACCACTTTGAAAATAGTTTTTCAAAAGCTTTTATCTAATCTGGTAACCTTCAGCTCTGATACCAAGTGTAACAACCCACCTCCATTAAGGTCACTTACAAAGGGAATGCCATAACTTTAGTGGAGCATTTTTGGTAAACAGACACAGAATATCACAAGACAGATATAAAAATTTTGCAGTGGAAAATAAACAACTTTATTAAATCACCAAAATATTTTGTTACATAATACTATGAGTCATAAAACCCTTACAACAAAACACTTCTGTCTTATATTATCAGAGAACATAGGTATTTAAAAGAAAACATCATTCCCCATATTAAAGAGCAAGCCATATAGGAGACAGAGACTCGAGCCATACTTCAAAAGTAGCTCCTAGAAGATGATATCCAAATTCTGACTAGACCTGTGTGTTTCCTCCCTGAGAACCTTGGGGGGGGGGGGAACGGAAGAAAAGAGGAGAAACAAAATAGGTCATACATACGTCTGGTGAGTCCAGTAACTTTTATCCAGTAAAAAAATAAAGGTAAACATGACAGGCATATAAAGTGGATAAGAGGATCACGGTACAGATGACATGTATGACAGGACAAATAAGGTAAGGTATATGCATGATTAACTACTAACTACTATGCACTATTACTAGTCAAATCAAGATGGGATAATCCCTTCTGCTAATAATTATAACGATGGTGGTAGTTTCGTGTATTCCTAGCTACGTCCATAGGTGCTGCCTGCTCCTATCTCAACCAGTCGTACCCACTACCCTCCTACTACAAATCGGTAGACTTAGGGCATATGTCCGGATATACCCTAACCACTACCCTAATCGATCGGCTCCCTACTCCGTAGATACCCTGTGCTGGTCCCACAACTAGGGGGTATCACTTCCCTAAAGTGGCAACCTAAGGTGTGCACAGTTATACCTACTGGTGTCACGTTCGTCTTTTCCCCCTCTGCCCAGCCCATGCACGCACATGTCCCCGGTCGGTTTGCGCTGCCCACACCATCCGTCTCGTTTTGGATCTCTTAAAATCAATCAGTAAGCGTGCCCCTTCCCCACCTAGTACGGAGATTTTTACTTTGATACCCCTCCGGGTTACTGACTGAAATGGGTCCCATACAACAGGATACAAGCTCTCCCCCATGTCTTGTATCCCCACTAGGTTTTCTACTGACTATGTATACCCTGAGGGGTCTTTAATTACATAGCCCTCAATCAGTTATGCGTACCTATAAGTGTCTTTAATACATAACCCCTATTCTACCTATCAGTTATGCGTACCTATAGGTGCCTTTAATACATAACTTTACCTACTCCCATTAGTTATGCGTACCCCTGAGGGTGTCTTTAATACATAACTTTACCTATTCCCGTTAGTTATGCGTACTCCTAAGGGTGTCTTTAATACATAACTTTACTATTCTTCCCCGTTTATGTATACCATTAGGTGTCTTTAATTACACAACCCCTTTTTAATGGTTAAGTTTGTGGGCCTATATGTATTGATATTACCCACCTACCCTTCAGTTGTACTTAACCCTCCCACTGATTTAATCCTATTTATTTAACGGTTAAGTTTGTGGGCCTATATATATTAATATTACCCACCTACCCATCAGTTGTACTTAACCCACTACATGTTTATCTGGTTAAGTGTTTCTTAATTCATTAAGAACGTAACCTCATAAAGACCTCTCACATTAGACTGGCATTTGTGGTAGCTGGATTTGCCATGCGGGTCCGGGCAGTCTTACACCACAAACGAGCCTAACCTCGTGTCTTTACAATTGTTACGTATTTAATTTATGCCTAAGACCTCTCACGTTAGACTGGCATTTGTGGCAGCTGGATTTGCCGGGCGGGTCCGGGCAGTCTTACACCACAAAAGAGCCGAACCTCGTGTCTTAGACGATTAATTACTCCTAATTAATCTTTCACCAATTTGAATTAATTTCCCTATTCAAATTATCAATTATTTCCAAATTTCACTATGGCCGTAATTGACTCAATTATGTCCATCTATTTATGGTATGTAAAATCATACCAATTTTTATCTCAAATTTATTTTATGCCAATTCTCAATATTAAATCTTCAGACTTTAATTGCTTAAACATTCCACTTTTGATTAATTAAGTTAATTAATTAATCCTTTCCTCTTTCATTGGTGTCAATACCTATCTTATTAACAATTTGGATTTCTTATCCATAAATGGTCATATTCAAATTATACCATTTTTACCCAATTTTACCCATGTCATAATAGGTAATTATTTATATGTTTCCCTACCAGAATCATGTGTCCAATTTACAAAATCACTAAGTAAATTATGCTTATTACAAATTCCCCTTTTTCCCCGCTTCTTAACTAGCGCCACCGCTTGCATTTTTGGCGTCATCGAGGCTACAAAATAGTCTCGCCATAACAATAAAATAAAGGGAATGACAAGGTGATCGTTTTCAGTACAATTTTTGGCATAAACATGACAACTAGGGAAAATGACATGATAACTTCGCATATAATTATGATTCACCACATAATTAACAACTCGCATGGATTCATAGCAACTTGGATAGGTTCATGAATTAAAACATAATTAACAACTAACATAGGTTCATGATTCTCAACACAATCAACAACTTATATGGGTTCATGATTCACAATATAACAACTTGCATGATTCATAACATAACTTCTTGCATAGGTGACTTACATAGGTTCATGATCCACAACATAACAGCTATCATAGGTTCATGAATTGACAACTTATCAACTTGCATAGGTAACTTGCATGGGTTCATAGTTTCTCAACAATAATAAACTTGCATCATACCATGATTCACAACAATAATAAACTTGCATCATATCATGATTCACAACAATAATAAACTTGCATCATATCATGATTCACAACAATAATAAACTTGCATCATACAACAATAATGAACTTGCATAACTTCATGATTCACAATAATAACGAACTTGCATCATTTCATGATTCACAACAATAAGGAACTTGCATAACTTCATGATTCACTATAATAAGGAACTTGCATCATTTCATGATTCACAACAATGCGGAACTTGCATAACTTCATGAACTCACAACAATGAACTTGCATAACTACAAACAACATATACCCAAATCATAGTCTACCACAACTCATTTTTATTTATTTAAACCTAAAAGTGACTAGAACTCACCGAATAAGGGGTCTTGAGTTCTGGGTTCTGAATTCTGTAATTGATTAGCGTTCCCTTGTTGTAGACAATTACGTTATTGTAGTTTTAGGCTTGATTTGAATTGAATTGTTGTCTTTAATTTGCTTCCAGTTGGTGGCGGCTACTCTAGGGTTTGGAGTGACAACGTGACGGCTACTGATCTAATTTTTGATTTGATTCTAGGGTTTGGGTCTACACATGTTTATATAGAATTTCAATTTAATTATAGCCGTCGGATGATCTTAGGGTTAATCAAAACCACTCAGTCGGGATAGGGTGACACCTCAGCCCTAATGACTCAGCAAAGAGTCAGAAAGGACCCAGAAATGAGTCAGAAAATGGGTCAGACTGAACCAGAAGGCTGTGCAGGTTTTATCTCGGCCTGGGCGCACTTGGGAAGTGCGCCAATATTAATTTGTACTGGCACACTTCTCAAGTGCGCCAGTGCAATCTTTTTTTTTCTATTTAGCCACCAAACTTCGTTCATCCATATCTTCTTCATACGGTATCCGTTTTACGCAAACTCGGACTCTATCTTAAGCAGAATTCCGAGACGAACGCAATGGAACGACCCGTTTCCCATAATTACCACATTTGAAATTAAGTATTCTTAAATTTTAGTTAATCTGGTTAGTCAAAAATTCGTGGTGTTACAGAGTCCCCTTAAAATTCCATGTAGAGGTGTATTTATAGCTGTAGGAGGGCTTCTGGGTTGACCAGTTCGTGATGGGGTACGTGGCACCCGATCCGAGAAAGTAGGAGTGGGTGTAGCCTCGAGAACAGGTCAAAATTGATTGTTGTTGATGTTATGGTACAGGCGGTTCATGATCCCTATATGCCCTATGATCGGGTTGTGGTCTAGGGGCGAGTCACGTACCGAGTCGATTGCAAGTTGGAGTGAGAATATGAGATGGTGAACCTACGAGCAAGTCGTGGTCCATAGGTTGACTACGAACGTGTTGTGATCAATATACGCTCCACGATCCAGGATGTTCCACGAGGTGAGGAGGCTTCACGAACCGAGGAGTGGGGGCGAGCCGATGTCTGAGTCCCACGATCCGGTTCGTATATTGAACTTTCTGATGTTTCGTCACTTCATCCAAGTGATAGCCAGTCGATACCTCTACATGCATTCACGAAAACGGGCATAACTTTCAAACTGTAAGTCCGAATGAGCCAAACGAAAGCTCAACCTGAAGCTAATTCAGAGGGCTACCAAAGTTACTAAGCTAAGCTCCGTAATTGCTGTTTTTCGGCCCAATAGAGGTCTTCTGATAGGAGTTTCGGACTTGTTTATGCTGATGATGGGATTTTGAGCAAACCGTTACTTGTTTGTTGATGATTTTCTCAGTGCCTGAGCGCGATGCTATCCAGAAATTCCATGTGTGACAGCTTTTACCAAAGAGTGTGTCAACATGTTTGCCCCCTAGAACATATCTTTCTGGTTGAAGGAAGATGTGTTCTGGATAATGCGAGAAGTCTATAATCCATAGAAGTCCATAATGCAATGATCACACCGGATCATATTAAGGCCAAAATACCAACGACCGCGCAGGATCGTATTAAGGCCGAGAGAAATCCAAGAAGACCAGAAGTTTGTACCTGCAAGAAGATAAGACAAATAATGCAAGAATAGTTCCGAGACGGCCTTACCGGAGTAAGACGACCAAGGAGATACTAATGAGGTTCCAAGACGGCCTTACCGGAGTAAGACGACCAAGGAAATGCCGTGAGGTTCCAAGATGGCCTTACCGGAGTAAGACGACTGAGGAAAAGCTAATGAAGTTCCAAGACGACCTTACTGGGGTGAGACGACCAAGGAAATGCAAATGCGGTTTGTTCATATTGGTCGGATCCAGTTCAGAGCCAGAGCTCATGTCTGTTTATTCTGGACGGAACCAGTTGGGAGCCGAAGCCCAATGTTTATACTGGACGGATCCAGTTGGAGCCGGAGCTCAATGTTGGAGGGTCGCGGGAATTCCTCATGTGAAAGGAACGATTGACTTTATCCACGTCTGCATGCTAAGTGCTGGTACCTCGAGAGGCGTTGAAATTGAGAGAGTGAGGGGTTCTCTGCTGAGAATCGACGTTCAGGTCGAAGCTGCCCCCCGTGTTGTGGTTCGTGGGTCGCATGATGCAACCCGATCGGGACTAGGTGCCCTCATCCGAGGCACTTTCCTACTGATGTATTGTTGAACCGTGAATTGCATGGATCTGAACTGGGGCAGATGTGGGTCGTGCTCGACCCAAGCCTAGATTTCTTATAGTACCGACGTCTTCATCTAAAATGTCAAGGTATGCACGTTGGTGATTTCCAGAACGGAGGCTCTTGCCACCGGGTCGCGGTTCGCGGTACCGATCCAACCCGGGTCGTGATGCGTACTGGTCGGCTTGTGAGGGGTGATCCGACGTGGTTGATGTGAGCCGCAAGAAGTGGGTCGTGGGGACCAGTTCGTGAGCTAGGGGGATGAGCCGATCGGGTCTTAGGGGAAGGTCAAGAACCGGTGTCTGCGAGTTAGATGCACTTCCGTGCATGTGACAAGTGGGTCGGGTCCTCTCACCACGACCAGAATCGATGCTGAAGTCGTGCGAACTGCTTTCGTGACATTTACAGTGAGTTTTAAGCTAATCATCCTTCCATCTATCCGATAGACAAGGAATCTGCTTCGTTTCGAGCTAGAAATTGAAGTAGTATCGTGTGCCCCCTTCCTAGCGTGCCAAAATGTTAGACCAAAAATTGGCACTAACACCCAAATGCAGATCACAGATTACAGAATGCAGAAAATGATAAATAAGAGGAGACACACGAAGTTTTTATAGTGGTTCGGTTGTAGATTTAGCCTACGTCCACTTTATAATCTTATAGTTATACAGACAGATTACAAGAATCAGTTACATGCAGACACACGATCTGTGTGTTTAAATGAGATTACAAGAGTGGAATTTAGATGTAAGAAGGTGCAAAATCCTTGCACTTAGCAATGGTGGAAGTCGCAGAGATGTAGGAGAAAGGACTTAGCCAAATGTCAGAGAGAATCCCCTTAAAATTCCATGTAGAGGTGTATTTATAGCTGTAGGAGGGCTTCTGGGTTGACCGGTTCGTGATGGGGTACGTGGCACCTGACCCGGGAAAGTAGGAGCAGGTGTAGCCTCGAGAACAGGTCAAAATTGAGTGTTGTTGATGTTATGGTACAGGTGGTTCGTGATCCTTATATGCCCCATGATCGGGTCGTGGTCCTGGGGTGAGTCACAAACCGAGTCGATTGCAAGCTGGAGTGAGAAGCTGAGATGGTGAACCTGCGAGCGAGTCGTGGTCCATAGGTTGACCACGAATGTGTCGTTATCAATATACACTCCACGATCTAGGATGCTGCACGCGGTGAGGAGGCTTCACGAACCGAGCAGTGGGGGCAAGCCGATGTCTAGGTCTAGGATCTGGTCCGTATACTGAACTTTCTGATGTTTCGTCACTTCATCCAAGTGATTGCCAGTCGGTACCTCTACATGCATTCACGAAAACGGGCATAACATTCAAACCGTAAGTCCGATTGAGCCAAACAAAAGCTCAACCTGAAGCTAACTCAGAGGGCTACATGAGTTACTAAGCTCAGCTCCGTAATTGCTGTTTTTGGGCCCAAAAGAGGTCGTATGATAGGAGTTTCGGGCCTGTTTATGTTGATGTTGTGATTTCGACCAAACCATTTCATGTTTGTCGACAATTTTCCCAGTGCCTGAGCGCGATGCTATCCAGAAATTCCGTGTGTGAAATCTTTTACCAAAAAGTGTGTCAAAAAGTTTGCCCCCTAGAACATATCTTGCTGTTTGAAGGAAGATGTGTTCTGAATAATGCGAGAAGTCTATAATCCATAGAAGTCCATAATGCAACGATCACGCCGGATCATATTAAGGCCAAAAAACCGACGATCGCGTAGGATCGTATTAAGGCCGAGAGAAATCCAAGAAGACCAGAAGTTTGTACCTACAAGAAGATAAGAAATATAATGCAAGAATAGTTCCGAGACGGCCTTACCAGAGTAAGACGACCAAGGAGATGCTAATGAGGTTCCAAGACGGCCTTACCGGAGTAAGACGACCAAGGAAATGTCGTGAGGTTCCAAGATGGCCTTACCAGAGTAAGACGACTGAGGAAAAGCTAATGAAGTTCCAAGACGGCCTGACCGGGTAAGACAACCAAGGAAATGCTAATGCGGTTTTTTTATATTGGACGGATCTAGTTCGGAGCCGGAGCTCAGATCGGTTTATACTAGATGGATCCAGTTGGGAGCCGGAGCCCAATGTTTATACTAGACGGGTCCAGTTAGGTGCCGAAGCTCGATGTTGGAGGGTCGCGGGAATTCCTCATGTGAGCGGAACGATTGACTTTATCCACGTTTACATGCTAAGTGTTGGTGCCTCGAGAGGCGTTGAAATTGAGAGAGTGAGTGGGTCTCTGCTGAGAATCGACGTTCGGGTCGAAGCTTCCCCCAGTGTCGCGGTTCGCGGGTCGCATGGTGCGACCCGATCGGGACTAGGTGCCTCCATCTTAGCACTTTCCTACTTATGTCTTATTGGACCGTGAATTGCATGGATCTGAATTGGGGCTGATGTGGGTCGTGCTCGGCCCAAGCCTAGATTTCTCGCAGTACCGGCGTCTTCATCCAAAACGTCAAGGTATGCAGGCTGGTGATTTCCAGAATGGAGGCTCTTGCCACCGGGTCGCGGTTTGCGGTACCGATTCAACCTGGGTCGCGATGCATGCTGGTCGGCTTGTGAGGGGCGATCCGACGCGGTTGATGTTAGCCGCAGGAAGCGGGCTGTAGGGACCAGTTCATGAGCCGGGGGGATGAGCCGATCGGGTCTAAGGGCCAGGTCACGAACCGGTGTTTGCGAGCTGGATGCACTTCCGTGCATGTGACAAGCGGGTCGGGTCCTCTCACCACGACCAGAATCGATGCTGAAGTTATGTGAACTGCTTTCGTGACATTTCCAGTGAGTTGTAAGCTAATCGGCCTTCCATCTATCCGATAGCCAAGGAATCTGCTTCGTTTCGAGCTAGAAATTGAGGTAGTATCGTGTGCCCCCTTCCTGGCTTGCCAAAATGTTAGACCAAAAATTGGCACTAACACCCAAATGTAGATCATAAAATGCAGAAAATGATAAATAACATGATACATACGACGTTTTTTATAGTGGTTCGGCTGTAGATTAGCCTACGTCCACTTTATAATCTTATTGTTATACTGACAGATTACAAGAATCAGTTACATGCAGACACACGATCTGTGTGTTTAATTGAGATTACAATAGTAGAATTTAGATATAAGAAGGTGCAAAATCGTTGCACTTAGCAATGGTGGAAGCCGTAGAGATGTAGGAGAAAGGACTTAGCCAAAAGTCAGAGAGAATCCCCTTAAAATTCCATGTAGAGGTGTATTTATAGCTGTAGGAGGGCTTCTGGGTTGATCGGTTCGTGATGGGGTACATGGCACCCGATCCGGGAAAGTATGAGTGGGTGTAGCCTCGAGAACATGTCAAAATTGAGTGCTGTTGATGTTATGGTATAGGCGGTTCGTGATCCCTATATTCCCCACGATTGGGTCGTGGTCCAGGGGCGAGTCACGAATCGAGTCGATTGCAAGCCGGAGTGAGAAGATGAGATGGTGAACCTGCGAGCGAATCATGGTCCATAGGTTGACCACGAACGTGTCTTGATTAATATATGCTCCACGATCCAGGATGCTCCACGAGGTGAGGAGGCTTCACGAACCGAGGAGTGGAAGCGAGCCGATGTCTAGGTCCCACGATCCGGTCCATATACTGAAATTTCTAATGTTTCATCACTTCATCCAAGTGATTGTTAGTCGATACCTGTACACGCACTCATGAAAACGGGCATAACTTTCAAACCGTAAGTCTGATTGAGCCAAACGAAAGCTCAACCTAAAGCTCTGTAATTGTTGTTTTCCGGCCCAAAAGAGGTCGTCTGATAGGAGTTTCGGACTTGTTTATGTTGATGATGTGATTTTGAGCAAACCGTTTCATGTTTGTTGACGATTTTTTCAGTACCTGAGCGCAATGCTATCCAGAAATTCCGTGTGCGACAGCTTTTACCAAAGAGTGTGTCAACATGTTTGCCCCCTAGAACATATCTTGCTGGTAGAAGGAAGATGTGTTCTGGATAATGCGAGAAGTCTATAATCCATAGAAGTCCATAATGCAATGATCACGCCGGATCATATTAAGGCCAAAATACCGACGACCGCGCAGGATTGTATTAAGGTCTAGAGAAATCCAAGAAGACCAGGAGTTTGTACCTGCAAGAAGATAAGACAAATAATGCAAGAATAGTTCCGAGACGGCCTTACCGGAGTAAGACGACCAAGGAGATGCTAATGAGGTTCCAAGACGGCCTTACCGGAGTAAGACGACCAAGGAAAAGCTAATGAAGTTCCAAGACGACCTTACCGGGGTAAGACCACCAAGGAAATGCTAATGAAGTTTTTTTATATTGGACGGATCCAGTTCGGAGCCGGAGCTCATGTCTGTTTATACTGGACGGATCCAGTTGGGAGCCGGAGCCCAATGTTTGTACTAGACGGATCCAGTTAGGCGCCGAAGCTCGATGTTGGAGGGACGCGGGAATTCCTCATGTGAACGGAACGATTCACTTTATCCACGTCTGCATGCTAAGTGCTGGTGCCTCGAGAGGCATTGAAATTGAGAAAGTGAGGGGGTCTCTGCTGAGAATCGACGTTCGGGTCGAAGCTTCCCCTAGTGTCGTGGTTCGCGGGTCGCATGGTGCGACCCGATCGGGACTAGGTGCCCCCATCCAAGGCACTTCCCTACTGATGTCTTGTTGGACCGTGAATTGCATGGATCTGAACAGGGGCTGATGTGGGTCGTGCTCGACCCAAGCCTAGATTTCTCGTAGTACCGACGTCTTCATCCAAAACGTCAAGGTATGCAGGTTGGTGATTTCCTGAATGGAGGCTCTTGCCCTCAGGTCGCGGTTTGCGGTACCGATTCAACCTGGGTCATGATGCATGCTGGTCGGCTTGTGAGGGGCGATCCGACGCCAGTTGATGTGAGCCGCAAGAAGCGGGCCGTAGGGACCGGTTCATGAGCCAGGGGACGAGCCGATCGGGTCTAAGGGCCAGGTCACGAACCGGTGTTTGCGAGCTGGATGCACTTCCGTGCATGTGACAAGCTAGTCGGGTCCTCTCACCACGACCAGAATGGATGCTGAAGTTGTGTGAACTTCTTTCGTGACATTTCCAGTGAGTTTTAAGCTAATCGGCCTTCCATCTATCCGATAGCCGAGGAATCTTCTTCATTTCGAGGTAGAAATTGAGGTAGTATCGTGTGCCCCCTTCCTGGCGCGCAAAAATGTTAGACCAAAAATTGGCAATAACACCTAAATGCAGATCATAAAATGCAGAAAATGATAAATAACAGGAGACATACGAAGTTTTTATAGTGGTTCGGCTGTAGATGTAGCCTACGTCCACTTTATAATCTTATGTTATACTGACAGATTACAAGAATCGGTTACATGCAGACACACGATCTGTGTGTTTAATTGAGATTACAAGAGTAGAATTTAGATGCAAGAAAGTGCAAAATCCTTGCACTTAGCAATGGTGGAAGCCATAGAGATGTAGGAGAAAGGCCTTAGTCAAAAGTCAGAGAGAATCACCTTAAAATTCCATGTAGAGGTGTATTTATAGCTGTAGGAGGGCTTCTGGGTTGATCGGTTCGTGATGGGGTACGTGGCACCCGATTCGGGAAAGTAGGAGCGGGTGTAGCCTTGAGAACAGGTCAAAATTGAGTGTTGTTGATGTTATGGTACATGCGGTTCGTGATCCCTATATTCCCCATGATCGGGTCGTAGTCCAGGGGCAAGTCACGAACCGAGTCGATTGCAAGCTGGAGTGAGAAGATGAGATGGTGAACCTGCGAGCTAATCATGGTCCAAAGGTTGACCACGAACGTGTCTTGATCAATATACGCTCCACGATCCAGGATGCTCCACGAGGTGAGGAGGCTTCACGAACCGAGGAGTGGGGGCGATCCGGTCCATATACTGAACTTTCTAATGTTTCGTCACTTCATCCAAGTGATTGCCAGTCGATACCTCTACATGCGTTCACGAAAACGGGCATAAATTTCAAACCGTAAATCCGATTGAGCCAAGCTCAACCTGAAGCTAATTCAGAGGGCTACAAGTGTTACAGTACTAAGCTCCGTAATTCCTGTTTTTCGGCCCAAAAGAGGTCGTCTGATAGGAGTTTCGGACTTGTTTATGTTGATGATGTGATTTCGAGCAAACCGTTTCATGTTTGTTGACGATTTTCTCAGTACCTGAGTGCAATGCTATCGAGAAATTCCGTGTGTGACAGCTTTTACCAAAGAGTGTGTCAACAACCACCTAGAACATATCTTGCTAGTTGAAGGAAGATGTGTTCTGGATAATGCGAGAAGTCTATAATCCATAGAAGTCCATAATGTAACGATCACGTCGGATCATATTAAGGCCAAAATACCGACGACTGCGCAAGATCGTATTAAGGCCGAGAGAAATCCAAGAAGACCAGAAGTTTGTACCTGCAAGAAGATAAGACAAATAATGCAAGAATAGTTCCGAGACGGCCTTACCGGAGTAAGACGACCATGGAGATGCTAATGAGGTTCCAAGACGGCCTTACTGGAGTAAGACGACCAAGGAAATGCCATGAGGTTCCAAGGCGACCTTACCGGAGTAAGACAACCGAGGAAAAGCTAATGAAGTTCAAAGAAGACCTTACCGGGGTAAGACGGCCAAGGAAATGCTTATGCGGTTTGTTTATATTGGTCGGATCCAGTTCAGAGCCAGAGCTCAGTCTGTTTATTCTGGATGGAACCAGTTGGGAGCCGGAGCCCAATGTTTATACTGGACGGATCCAGTTAGGAGCCGGAGCTCGATGTTGGAGGGTCGCGGGAATTCCTCATGTGAACGGAACGATTGACTTTATCCATGTCTGCATGCTATGTGCTGGTACCTACAGAGGCGTTGAAATTGAGAGAGTGTGGGGGGTCTCTGCTGAGAATCGACGTTCGGGTCGAAGCTTCCCCCAATGTTGTGGTTCGCGGGTCGCACGGTGCGACCCAATCGGGACTAGGTGCCCCCATCCGAGACACTTTCTACTGATGTCTTGTTGGACCATGAATTGCATGGATCTGAACTGGGGCTGATGTGGGTCGTGCTCGACCCAAGCCTAGATTTCTCGTAGTACCGACATCTTCGTCCAAAACGTCAGGGTATGCAGGTTGGTGATTTCCAGAATGAAGGCTCCTACCCCCGGGTCGTGGTTCGCAGTACCGATTCAACCCGAGTCGTGATGCGTGTTGTTCGGCTTATGAGGGCCGATCCAACATGGTTGATGTGAGCCGCAGGATGCGGGTCGTGGGGACCGGTTCATGAGCCAGGGGGACGAGATGATCGAGTCTTAGGGGCAAGTCACGAACTGGTGTTTGCGAGCTGGATGCATTTCCGTGCATGTGACAAGCGGGTCGGGTCCTCTCACCACGACCAAAATCGATGCTGAAGTTGTGTGAACTGCTTTCGTGACATTTCCAGTGAGTTGTAAGCTATTCGGCCTTCCATCTATCCGATAGCCAAGGAATTTGCTTTGTTTCAAGCTAGAAATTGAAGCAATATCGTGTGCCCCCTTCCTGGCATGCCAAAATGTTAGACCAAAAATAGGCACTAACACCCAAATGCAGATCACAGATCATAGAATGCAGAAAATGATAAATAAGAGGACACATTCGAAGTTTTTATAGTGGTTCGGCTGTAGATGTAGCCTACATCCACTTTATAATCTTATTGTTATACTGTCTGATTACAAGAATCAGTTACATGCAGACACACGATATGTGTGTTTAATTGAGATTACAAGAGTAGAATTTAGATGCAAGAAAGTGCAAAATCCTTGCACTTAGCAATGGTGGAAGCCGTAGAGATGTAGGAGAAAGGCCTTAGTCAAAAGTCAGAGAGAATCCCCTTAAAATTCCATGTAGAGGTGTATTTATAGCTGTAGGAGGGCTTCTGGGTTGACCAGTTCGTGATGGGGTACATGGCACCGATCTAGAAAAGTAGGAGCGGGTGTAGCCTCGAGAACAGGTCAAAATTGAGTAGTGTTGATGTTATGGTATAGGCGTTTCGTGATCCCTATATGTCGCATGATCGGGTCATGGTCCGAGGGCGAGTCACGAACCGAGTCGATTGCAAGCTGGAGAGAGAAGCTGAGATGGTGAACCTGCGAGCGATTCGTGGTCCATAGGTTGACCATGAATGTGTCGTGATCAATATACACTCCACGATCCAGGGTGCTCCACGAGGAGAGGAGGCTTCACGAACCGAGGAGTGGGGGCGAGCCGATGTCTGGGTCCCATGATCCGGTCCATATACTGAACTTTCTGATGTTTCGTCACTTCATCCAAGTAATTGCCAGTCGATACCTCTACACGCATTCACGAAAACAGGCATAACTTTCAAACCGTAAGTCCGATTGAGCCAAACGAAATCTCAACCTGAAGCTAATTCAGAGGGCTACAAGAGTTATTGTGCTTAGCTCCATATTTGTTGCTTTCGGGCCCAAAAGAGGTCGTCTGGTAGGAGTTTCGGGCCAATTTATGTTGATGATGTGATTTCAACCAAACCGTTTCATGTTTCTTGACGATTTTCTCAGTGCCTGAGCGCGATGCTATCCAGAAATTCCGTGTGTGATAGCTTTTACCAAAAAGTGTGTCAACAAGTTTGCCCCCTAGAACATATCTTGCTGGTTGAAGGAAGATGTGTTCTGGATAATGCGAGAATTCTATAATCCATAGAAGTCCATAATGCAATGATCACGCTGGATCATATTAAGGCCAGAAAACCAACGATCGTGCAGGATCGTATTAAAGCCGAGAGAAATCCAAGAAGACCAGAAGTTTGTACCTGCAAGAAGATAAGACAAATAATGCAAGAATAGTTCCGAGACGGCCTTACCGGAGTAAGACAACCAAGGAGATGCTAATGAGGTTCCAGGACGGCCTTATCCGAGTAAGATGACCAAGGAAATGCCGTGAGATTCCAAGATGGCCTTACTGGAGTAAGACGACCAAGGAAAATCTAATGAAGTTCCAAGACGGCCTTACCGGGGAAAGACGACCGAGGAAATGCTAATGCAGTTTGTTTATATTGGACGGATCCAGTTCGGAGCCGGAGCTCATGTCCGTTTATATTGGACCAATCCAGTTGGTAGCCAGAGCCCAATGTTTATACTAGACAGATCCAGTTAGGAGCCGGAGCTCGATGTTGGAGGGTCGTAAGAATTCCACATATGAATGGAACAATTGACTTTATCCACGTCTGCATGCTAAGTGTTCGTGCCTCGAGAGGCATTGAAATTGAGAGAGTGAGGGGGTCTCTGCCGAGAATCGACGTTCGGGTCGAAGCTGGCCCCAGTGTCGCGGTTCGCGGGTCGCATGGTGTGACCCGACTAGGTGCCCCCATCTGAGGCACTTTCCTACTAATGTCTTGTTGGACCGTGAATTGCATGGATCTAAACTGGGGCTGATGTGGGTCTTACCTGACCCAAGCCTAGATTTCTCGTAGTACCGACGTCTTCATCCAAAACGTCAAGGTATGCAAGTTGGTGATTTCCAGAACTGAGGCTCTTGCCCCCGGGTCGCAGTTTGCGGTACCGATCCAACCCGGGTCGTGATGCATGCTGGTCGGTATGTGAGGGGCGATTCGACGTGGTTGATGTGAGCCACAGGAAGTGGGTCGTGGGGATCGGTTCATGAGCCAGGGGGACAAGCCGATCGGGTCTTAGGGGCAGGTCATGAACCGGTGTTTGCGAGCTGGATGCACTTCCGTGCATGTGACAAGCGGGACAGGTCCTCTCACCACGACCAGAATCAATGCTGAACTTGTGTGAACTGCTTTAGTGACATATCCAGTGAGTTGTAAGCTAATCGGATTTCCATCTACCCAATAGCCAAGGAATCTGCTTCATTTCGAGCTAGAAATTGAAGTAGTATCGTGTGCCCCCTTCCTGGCGCGCCAAAATGTTAGACCAAAAATTGGCACTAACACCCAAATTTAGATCACAGATCATAGATTGCAGAAAATGAAAAATAATTGGAGATACATGAAGTTTTTATAGTGGTTCGCCTGTAGATGTAGCCTATGTCCACTTTATAATCTTATTGTTATACTGACAGATTACAAGAATCAGTTACATGCAGACGCACGATATGTGTGTTTAATTGAGATTACAAGAGTAGAATTTAGATGTAAGAAGGTGCAAAATCCTTGCACTTAGCAATGGTGGGAGCCATAGAGATGTAGGAGAAATGCCTTAGCCAAAAGTCAGAGAGAATCCCCTTAAAGTTCCATGTATAGGTGTATTTATAGCTGTAGGAGGGCTTTTGAGTTGACCGGTTCGTGATGGGGTACGTGGCACCCGACCCGGGAAAGTAGGAGCGGGTGTAGCCTCGAGAACAGGTCAAAATTGAGTGCTGTTGATGTTATGGTACAGATAGTTCGTGATCCCTATATGCCCCATGATCGGGTCGTGGTCCAGTGGCGAGTCACGAACCGAGTCGATTGCAAGCTGGAGTGAGAATCTGAGATGGTGAACCTGCGAGCGAGTCGTGGTCCATAGGTTGACCACGAACGTGTCGTGATCAATATAAGCTCCACGATCCAGGATGCTCCACGAGGTGAGGAGGCTTCACGAACCGAGGAGTGGGGGCGAGCCGATGTCCGGGTCCCACGATCCGGTCCATATACTGAACTTTTTGATGTTTCGTCACTTCATCCAAGTGATTGCCAGTCAATACCTCTACACGTGTTCACGAAAACGGGCATAACTTTCAAACCGTAAGTCCGACTGAACCAAACGAAAGCTCAAACTGAAGATAATTCAGAGGGCTAATTCAGAGGGCTACAAGTGTTATTATGCTCAGCTCCGTAATTGCTGTTTTCACGCATAAAAGAGGACGTCTGATAGGAGTTTCGGGCCTGTTTATGTTGATCATGTGATTTCGACCAAACCGTTACATGTTTGTTGACGATTTTCTCAGTGCCTGAGCGCGATGCTATCCAGAAACTCCGTGTGTGACCGCTTTTACCAAAAAGTGTGTCAACAAGTTTAGCCCCTAGAACATATATTGCTGGTTGAAGGAAGATGTGTTCTGGATAATGCGAGAAGTCTATAATCCATAGAAGTCCATAATGCAACGACAACGATCACGCCAGATCATATTAAGGCCAAAAAACCGACAAATGTACAGGATCTTATTAAGGCCGAGAGAAATCCAAGAAGACCAGAAGTTTGTACCTGCAAGAAGATAAGACAAATAATGCAAGAATAGTTCTGAGACGGGCTTACCGGAACAAGACGACCAAGAAGATGCTAATGAGGTTCCAAGACGGCCATACCGGAGTAAGACAACCAAGGAAATGCCGTGAGGTTCCCAGACGGCCTTACCGGAGTAAGACGACCGACGTAAAGCTAATGAAGTTCCAAGACGGCCTTACTGGGGTAAGACGGCAGAGGAAATGCTAATGCGGTTTGTTTATATTGGACGGATCTAGTTCGGAGCCGGAGCTCATGTCTATTTATACTGGACGGATCCAGTTGGGAGCCGGAGCCCATTGTTTGTACTGGACGGATCCAGTTAGGAGCCGGATCTCGATGTTGGAGGGTCGTGGGAATTCCTCATGTGAATGGAACGATTGACTTTATCCATGTCTGCATGCTAAGTGCTGGTGCCACGAGAGGCGTTGAAATTGAGAGAGTAAGGCGGTCTCTGCTGAGAATCGACGTTCGGGTCGATGCTGCCCCCAGTGTTGTGGTTCACGGGTCGCATGGTGCGACCCGATCGGGACTAGGTGCCCCCAACCGAGGCACTTTCCTACCGATGTCTTGTTGGACCGTGAATTGCATGGATAAGAACTGGGGCTGATGTGGGACGTACTCGACCCAAGCCTAGATTTCTCGTAGTACCGACGTCTTCATCAAAAACATCATGGTATGCAGGTTGATGATTTCCAGAATAGATGCTCTTGCTCCCGAGTCGCGGCTCGCGATACCGATCCAACCTGGGTCGTGATGCGTGCAGGTCGGCTTGTGAGGGGCGATCCGACGTGGTTGATGTGAGCCGCAGGAAGCGGGTCGTCGGGATCGGTTCGTGACCCAGAAGGACGAGCCAATCGGGTCTTGGAGGCAGGTCACGAACCAGTGTTTGTGAGTTGGATGCACTTCCGTGCATGTGACAAGAGGGTCGGGTCCTCTAACCACGACCAGAATCGATGTTGAAGTTGTGTGAACTGCTTTCGTGACATTTCCAGTGGGTTGTAAGCTAATCGGCCTTCCATCTATCCGATAGCCAAGGAATCTGCTTCGTTTCATGCTAGAAATTGAAGTAGTATCGTGTGCCCACTTCCTGGCGCGCCAAAATGTTGGACCAAAAATTAGCACTAACACCCAAATGCTGATCAAAGATAACAGAATGCAGAAAATGATAAATAAGAGGAGACACACGAAGTTTTTATAGTAGTTTGGCTGTAGATGTAGCCTACGTCCACTTTATAGTCTTATTGTTATACTGACCGATTACAAGAATCTGTTACATGCAGACACACGATCTGTGTGTTTAGTTGAGATTACAAGAGTAGAATTTGGATGTAAGAAGGTGCAAAATCCTTGCACTTAGCAATGGTGGAAGCCGTAGAGATGTAGGAGAAAGGCCTTAGCCAAAAGTCAGAGAGAATCCCCTTAAACTTCCATGTAGAGGTGTATTTATAGCTGTAGGAGGGCTTCTGGGTTGACCGGTTCGTGATGGGGTACGTGGCACCTAATCCGGGAAAGTAGGAGCGAGTGTAGCCTCGAGAACAGGTCAAAATTGAGTGTTGTTGATGTTATGGTACAGGCGGTTCGTGATCGCTATATGCCCCATGATCGGGTCGTGGTCCAGGGGCGAGTCACGAACTGAGTCGATTGCAAGTTGGAGTGAGAAGCTGAGATGGTGAACCTGCGAGCGAGTCGTGGTCCATAGGTTGATCACGAACATGTCGTGATCAATATACGCTTCACGATCCAGGATGCTCCATGAGGTGAGGAGGCTTCACGAACCGAGGAGTGGGGGCGAGCTGATGTCTGGGTCCCACGATCTGGTCCATATACTGAACTTTTTGATGTTTTGTCACTTCATCCAAGTGATTGCCAGTTGATACCTCTACATGCGTTCACGAAAATGGGCATAACTTTCAAACCATAAGTCTGATTGAGCCAAACTAAAGCTCAACCTGAAGCTAATTCAGAGGGCTAAAAGAGTTACTGAGCTTAGCTCCTTGATTGTTGTTTTCGGGCCCAAAATAGGTCGTCTGATAGGAGTTTCAGGCATGTTTATGTTGATGATGTGATTTCGACCAATCCGTCTCATGTTTGTTGACGATTTTCTCAGTGACTGAGCGCGATGCTATCCAGAAATTCCATGTGTGACAGCTTTTACCAAAAAGTGTGTCAACAAGTTTTCCCCCTAGAACATATCTTGCTGGTTGAAGGAAGATGTGTTCTGGATAATGCGAGAAGTCTATAATCCATAGAAGTCCATAATGCAACGATCACGCCGGATCATATTAAGGCCAGAAAACCGACCACCGCGCAGGATCCTATTAAGGCCGAGAGAAATCCAAGATGACCAGAAGTTTGTACCTTCAAGAAGATAAGACAAATAATGCAAGAATAGTTCCAAGACGGCCTTATTAGAGTAAGACGACCAAGGAGAAGCTAATAAGGTTCCAAGACGGCCTTACCGGAGTAAGGCGACCAAGGAAATGTCGTGAGGTTCCATGACTGTAACACCCCGTATTTTCTGTGAACATAAGAGTAACAAATCAGAGAATAATTAAATTATAACAAAACAATTAATGGAAACGGCTTACGCCATTGCGTTCATCTCGAAATTATGCTTGGGATAGAGTCCATGTTTGCGTAAATCGGACTCCGTATGAAGAAGATATGGCCTTCGGAAGTTTCAATAAAAACCAGCTCGAAATTCAAAAATTCAGATTTCGAAATTCAAAACACACACCCGGGCTGGGCGGGAAAATTCCCGCCCAGATCGACACTAGGGTCGACCTGGGTAAACAGGTCGACATTAGGGTCGAAAGGTCGACCTCCCCCCCCCCCCCCCTCCCCCCATTTTTCCAGATTTAGAGATAGATCCTTTTTTCTGCACCTGGACGCCTTTCTGACCGGATTCGTAAGCTCTAACCTATTTAAACACCCCCAAACCTAGCTTTTTCTCCACAATTTCATTCTTCTTATACAATGCCTCTATTCTAATTAAAAATAAAAATCGCGTCACTACTCTGCTAGAATCAAGACTAGAACTAGTGTATCTTCTTCCAATCTGAATAGAGTTAAAAGAGAACAACTATTTTCTAATCTAATCGATAGTCTACGCCAAAAGAGAACTATTCAGTGTCAGAATACAGATCCTAGAAATCAAGATTTACCTTTTCAATAGTGAGTACAGTTATTTTCAGATATGAAATTTAATAATTATCTTGACATTTTTGTGAATCTGGATCTGAGCTTATGCATACTTTTCTATGTATCTATCTTGTTAATATTATTGTGACTATTCTGTATCTGTTCCCTCTTTTCTTCCTTTTTGTTTATAGCCACGCTACCACGAGCCTGCGCCAAATCTCATAAGAGATTAACGCACGAACGCTAAATTTTGGGAAAAATAATAATGATGCATAATTGGACTTGACTGATCTATGACTGATTTGAGAAATGGACATATGTTGAAAATTATATCTAGATCTGTGTATACTCTGCAATTTGGAAGAAGAGAAATCATTGTATGATAACATATGACTTGAAACTTCGGGGACATAACGCATGTTTAAAATTAAGATCTAATTTTGAGATGTTATAATTTAAAGATCTAGACCTTTGGGTAAAATTTATGTAACGATTCATGACTTGAAAAAGGAATATGTGACTCTGGCATAGAGACCTATATTATAATAGGATAATAATCAATGTGAATACGCCTAAAAGTAGATTTTTGGATATTTGGCATTAAAGGCTCTAATTTGGCATAATTCATATGGTATATCATGATTTGGGCTTTTAGAGAATATTCTGTACTGTGCAAAGTTTAACTAAAAATTTGGGCATATGTTGTATTATGAATTAGGGCCATGATTTAGGCATGTATGTTTAGGCATAATTTATGATTAAGCAAGATATGTAAATAGAATTTTAGAAATGTTTAATCTATAGAATTGCCAAATTTGCTAAATCTGTTGAATAGCCTAAATCTTCTATCTGCTAAATCTATTGAATTGACTAATCTGTTAAACCTGTTATCTGCTAAATCTGTTGAATCGCCCAATCTACTAGATCTGTTATCTGTTGAATTGCCTAATATGTTGAAAGCTGAATAATTGTAATCTATAGGCTCGATCTAAAATTGAGCAAAACATGTTAATAGAACTTTGGATAATCTGTCGTAACTAGTAAGAAGTTAAATCTGTTAAATGGACATAATTAGGCTGATATTTTCTATAATGGAATAAATTGGCTATGATACGAGGTTTGACTCCGTTTGCGGTAGAAGCCTGCCCGGAACCAACCGGCTTAACCAGCAACTGCAAACTGTCAGTCTAATGTGAGAGGTCGTAGGCATAACTAAAATATGCTTAGACACGAGGTTAGGTCTGGCTTGTGGCAGAAGTCTGTCTGGAACCGCCCGGCATATCCAGCGGCCACAAGCTACCGACCTAATGTGAGAGGTCTGTACATTAATATTTAATTAATGCAAATCTGAGATAAATATGATGTCTAAAACGTGTTGGGTGGATAGGGTTAAACCAACTGGACTGATGAATCTAACAAAACCCGTTTTGTGAATCTGTAGGCCCAATACAAAGTTAGACAATCTGTAAGTCGGTTAAATCCGTACATCAGATCTGTTAATCTGAAAACTTGTTAACTTGATTGTATGATCTATGAACTGGTAATCTGAACTCTTTCTGAAATCTGTAAACAAGTTAATCTAAAATCTATTAGTCTGGGGACACAAGGTTAGGAGGGGAATTACTTGTGTCATCTGTTGTGTGGAACCCATATTAGTCAGTAACCCTTTCTGGTATCAAAATTTTGACCCCACGCTATGTATGGGTCCGGGCACGCTTGCTGAACTAATTATAAGCGGTTCATTCTGATAATGGTGAGGGGGTGTTGATGGTGCGTTCCAACCAGGTTATATGCGTGCATGGATCTGGTCTGCTCTGAGTATGAAATACACCATGACATCTGTGAATTGGTCTGTGCCAATAGGTTGCCACTTTAGGGAGTGATACACCCTACTATGGGGCCGACACAGAATATTTATGTATTAGGGAGCCGATCGCTTGGGGTAGAATTTAGGGTACACCTAGTTCTGCCTGTTCTGTGGGTACCGTCTGTTTCTGTTGGGTGGTTACACCTGTCTGTTTCTGCGTGGTACCGTCTGTTCGGGTGGTAAAGGCCCATTACTAGTGTACACCTAATTCTAACATTCTGTTTCCATAGGGATTATTCTATTTTCGTCTCGGATTCCGTTTCTGATTCTATTTTCATACCTTCTGTCTGTTGGGGTGATAAAAGCCCATTAGTTGGGTGGTAAAGGCCCATTATTAGCATTATGTTTTTGTACCGTCTGTCTCTATTCGGGTGGTAAAGGCCCATTACTAGCATTCTATTTCTGTTGAGATTACTTTGTTTTCGTTTCTATTTCAGTTTAGAAATTAGGGTAACACCTAATCCTGTTGTACTAGTATTAGTGCAGAGAAGTGTAAACTAAGTAAGAAGCTTAGCTTAGCCTATATCATTCCGTTTCTTCTGTTAACCTTCTATTCCTGTTACGGATATCTCTCATCCAGTTTTATTTACATGTCATGATACTATTATCTGTTTATATGTTGAAAGTCACTGGACTCACCAGACTTATGCCTGACCTAGTTTTTTTTGCCTCTTTTCTTTCCGTTCCCCCCCCCCCTTCAGGTTCTCAGGGTGGAAATATAGGAGCTTGATTCATATTTTCTCTGCTTGAAATGTTCGAAGTATTGCTTGGCTTTGGTTCTATTTTTCCATGGTAGTTTATGTTGGGGATTATGGCTTTAAAAACTATGCATTCTGAAGGCTTTTGTACAAGGTCGATATTTATGTACTTGAATTCCGATATTGTGGTTTTGAAAGATGTAACTAAACTCATTTCTGTTTCTGTTGTAATAAAGTTATAAAATTTTCAAGTACTACTTTATTTTCTTGTAAATTTATATTCTGTTTACTTATAACATTCCACCGAAGTTAAGGCATTCCCTTTGTGAGTGACCTTAACGGAAGTGGGGTGTTACACTTGGTATCAGAGCTGAAGGTTAACAGATTTGATAAAAAGTTTTTGAAAACTATTTTCAAAAAGGTTTAAAAGTGAAGTATTTTCAAAAGTAGAGTTTATTTTGAAAAATATAATCCCCAAAGCCATATGCCTATCTTTCTATCCTTTGTTTTGAATCTTTCCTTTTCTTTCGTTTCAACATGTCTGGGGATCTTAACCTTCCGGAGGGCGTACCGATAACTGTTTGGTTTAGGAGGTACCTAGAAGCTAGGGCTAATGATGCGGGCCCAGCAAACGTCCCTCCTCCCCCAGCTGCAGCGGTTCCACCTCCTCATCCTCCGCGCGTGAATACTTTCCAGAAGATATGTAGAGACTTTCGAGCCATGGGTGGGAAGAACTTTAATGGAACTGAATCATTCGTGGAGGCAAGGAACTGGCTCAAAGAAACTGAGGATTTGTTCGTTATCTTTGAGGTGGACGATAGGCAGAAGATACAATTGGCGGTATGGTTGCTTAAGGGCGATGCTTCTTTTTGGTGGGAGGTCACAAATGGAGAGCGTCCGGTAGAGAGATGGATGGATTTCAGGCATAGGTTCGAGATGAAATTTCTCTCATGAGTGGAAGAGAGTCTATACGTAGAGTGGTTCTTGGCGTTGAAGCAGGAAAATTTATCAGTGAGAGAGTACGTCAACAAGTTTAATCAGTTGGAGAGATTCAGCTTATATTTGATAAATACACCACATAAGAAGGCACTAAGGTTTGCTAAAGGTTTGAACGAGCCGCTACACGGATTGGCAATGTCCTACATTCCTATGGGGGCTACCTTCAAGAAATTAGTTGACATGGCATTGATGCATGAAGAGGAAACCAAAAGTGAAAAGAAAGAAGAAAAGCTTGAAGGACCACAGAACAAGAAGGCGAGGCCCAAAAAGGAAACGCAAAAGAAGGATGAGAAGTCTGAAGACAAGAAGGAGAAGAAGTGCTTTACTTGTGGAAGCTTAACCCATCTGAACAAGGATTGCAGAAAGAGGAAGGGCAACTTCTTTAACTATGGGGAGATGGGACACTTCACTAAGGACTGCCCGAAGAAACGAGGGAAAGGGCAGAGGACAGGTTCTACTTCTGGAGGGCAGGCGAATACCCTCGAGGCTGGTGGATAGGATAGAAATAGGAAAACTTTCTATAGAAGGATTAATTTCCTTATCTGATTTTTGAGTTAAAACTCTTTGTGATTCTGGCATTTTGATTCTGTAATTGATACTCTACACTTTAATACTAGTTTGTTTTTGATCCTGCAGTAGACTCAGACCCATAAGGGTTATGACTCAGCTATTTGTGATAAGTTGGGGTTTGAGGGTATCTATGTTAGGCATTAAGTTGACTATGACGCATACATTCTGGGTTTTTATCATGCTTAGTTTCCTAAGAATCATTTGATAATCTGATCTGTACCAGTATTCTGTAAGTATCTGATTATTTCTGAAATAATAGGGGTTTTTACTCAAAGCGTGAAGTAGATTTCCAGTTTGACCTTTTTTTTAATGGAAGTAATTCTCTGAGTGTCAATCTGATGTTGATTTCGGTCTTCGGGGTTGATACTTAGGGGGTTATTCTCTTAAACCAATGTCCAATGGGAATATAACTTTTGTTTTTATTGTACTTGTTTCTATCACTCGGTTGTATCCTATCGATCGAGTCTTCGACCTTTAGGTAGAAACTAATGGGTGTAAACATGTGTTTGAGACATGTTATGTTTGATGGTTGCAAGTGGATGCAAGTGGTTGCTAGTGATTGCTCGTGGATGCATATACACACACTAGGCACTAGATCGGCTCAAAAACACTCTCATACTGCATATAGATGTGTGTGCATTTTTCAATTTTGTGGATGAAAAATGGTTGACTCAGCACATGGATGTTGCATATGAATGAACGGTTGTGCACTCATATAGAAATTATATGTATCAAATAGGAAAATTGCATACATGTTGGACTCATGGCACTGGCATAATTCGCATTAAGGAGGCCAGCTGAATCAGTGGACCACCTGATCTTTGCATTAGATAAGAGGCATATACACACACTTTTGCATATGTTCATACAACATTAGAAGTTTTTCTAAGGACAATGGATGCTTGTGGATGATGGTTGAGTAGATAGGTGATTGGATGGTAGGGCACATTCTTCCTAACTTGAAGATTTCAGGGACGAATTCCTTTAAGGAGGGGAGAATGTAACACCCTGTATTTTCTGTGAACATAAGAGTAACAAATCAGAGAACAATTAAATTGTAACAAAATAATTAAGGGAAATGGGTTACGCCATTGCGTTTATCTCGAAATTCTTCTTGGAATAGAGTCCAAGTTTGTGTACATCGGACTCTATACGAAGAAGATATGGCCTTCGGAAGTTTCAACAAAAACCAGCCCGAAATTCAAAAATTCAGATTTCGAAATTCAAAACAGACACCCGGGTTGGGCAAGAAAATTCCCGCCCAGGACCCAGATCGACACTAGGGTCGACCTGGGGGTCGACCTGGGTAAACAGGTCGATACTAGGGTCGACCTTAGGGTCAACCTCCCCCCCCCTTCCAGATCTGGAGACAGATCCATTTTTCTGCACCTGGGCGCCTTTCTGACCGGATTCGTGAGCTCTAACCTATTTAAACACCCCCAAACCTAGCTTTCTCTCCACATAATTTCATTCTGCCTATAATCTGCCTCTATTCTAATTAAAAATAAAAATGGCATCGCTACTCTGCTAGAATCAAGACCAGAACTAGTGCATCTTCTTCTAATCTGAATAGAGTTAAAAGAGAACAACTATTTTCTAATCTAATCGATAGTCTACCCCAAAGGAGTGCTATTCAGTGTCAGAATACAGATCCCAGAAATCAAGATTTACCTTTTGAATAGTGAGTACAGTTATTTTCAGATATGAAATTTAATAATTATCTTGACATTTTTGTGAATCTGGATCTGAGGTTATGCATACTTTTCTGTGGATCTATCTCGTTAATATTATTGTGACTGTTCTATATATGTTCCCTCTTTTCTTCCTTTTTGTTTATAGCTAGGCTACCACGAGCCTGCGCCAAATCTCATAAGAGATTAACACACGAACGCTAAATTTTGGGAAAAATAATGAATGATGCATAATTGGACATGACTGATCTATGACTAATTTGAGAAATGGACATATGTTGAAAATTAGATCTAGATCTGTGTATACTCTGTAATTTGGAAGAAGAGAAATCATTGTATGATAACATATGACTTGAAACTTGGGGGACATAACGCATGTTTAAAATTAAGATCTGATTTTGAGATGTTATAATTTAAAGATCTAGACGTTTGGGTAAAATTTATGTAACAATTCATGACTTGGAAAAGGAATATGTGACTCAGGCGTAGAGACATATATTATAATAGGATAACTATCAATGTGAATACGCCAAAAAGTAGATTTTTGGATATTTGGCATTAAAGGCTATAATTTGGCATAATTCATATGGTATATCATGATTTGGGATTTTAAAGAATATTCTGTATTGTGCAAAGTTTAACTAAAAATTTGGACATATGTTGTATTATGAATTATGACCATGATTTAGGCATGTAAGTTTAGGCTTAATTTATGATTAGGCAAGATATGTAAATAGAATTTTAGAAATGTTTAATCTGTTGAATTGCCTAATCTGCTAAATCTGTTGAACCGCCTAATCTGCTAGATCTGTTATCTGTTGAATTGCCTAATCTGTTGAAAGCTGAATAATTGTAATCTGTAGGCTTGATCTAAAATTGAGCAAAACATGTTAATAGAACTTTGGATAATCTGCCGTAACTTGTAAAGAAGTTAAATCTGTTAAATGGACATAATTAGGCTGATATTTTCTATAATGGAATAAATTGGCTATGACACGAGGTTAGACTCCGTTTGTTGTAGAAGCCTGCCCGGAACCAACCGACTTAACCAGCAACCGCAAACTGTCAGTCTAATATGAGAGGTCAAAGGCATAATTAAAATATGCTTAGCCACGAGGTTAGGTCTGGCTTGTGGCAGAAGTCTGCCTGGAACCGCCCGGCATATCCAGCGGCCACAAGCTACCGACCTAATGTGAGAGGTCTGTGCATTAATATTTAATTAATGAAAATCTGAGATAAATATGATGTCTAAAACATGTTGGGTGGATAGGGTTAAACCAACTGGACTGATGAATCTAACAAAACCCGTTTCGTGAATCTGTAGGCCCAATACAATGTTAGACAATCTGTAAGTCTGTTAAATCCGTACATCTGATCTGTTAATCTGAAAACTTGTTAACTTGATTTTCTGATCTGTGAACTGGTAATCTGAACTCTGTCTGAAATCTATAAACAAGTTAATATGAAATCTGTTAGTCTGGGGACACAAGGTTAGGTGGGGAATTACTTGTGTCATCTGTTGTGTGGAACCCATATTAGTTAGTAACCCTTTCTGGTATCAAAATTTTGACCCCACGCAATGTAATGGTCCGGGCACGCTTACTGAACTAATTATAAGTGGTTCATTCTGATAATGGCGAGGGGTATTAATGGTACATTCCAATCGGGTCATGTGCGTGCATAGATCCCATCTGCTCTGAGGATGTAAGACACCGTGACAACTGTAAATAAGTTTGTGCCAATTGGTTGCCACTTTAGGGAATGATACACCCTACTGTGGGGCCGACATAGGGTATTTATGTATTAGGGAATCGATCGCTTAGGGTAGAATTTAGGGTACACCTAGTTCTGTCTGTTCTATGGGTACCATCTGTTTCTTTTGGGTGGTAACACCTGTTTATTTCTGCATGGTACCGTCTGTTCGGGTGGTAAAGGCCCATTACTAGTGTACACCTAATTCTAACATTCTGTTTACATAGGGATTATTCTGTTTCCGTCTCGGATTCCGTTTCTGATTCTGTTTTCGTACCTTCTATCTGTTGGGGTGGTAAAGGCCAATTATTAGCATTCTGTTTCTGTACCGTCTGTCTCTATTCGGGTGGTAAAGGCCCATTACTAGCATTCTATTTCTGTAGAGATTACTCTATTTCCTTTTCTGTTTCAGTTTAGACATTAGGGTAACACCTAATCCTGTTATACTAGTATTAGTGCAGAGAAGTGAAAACTAAGTAAGAAGCTTAGCTTAGCCTATATCATTCCTTTTCTTCTGTTAACCTGTTATTCGTGTTACGTTTCTTCTGTTAACCTGTTATTCCTGTTATGGTTATCTCTCATCCAGTTTTATTTACATGTCATGATACTATTATCTGTTTATATGCTGAAAGTCACTGGACTCACTAGATTATGTCTGACCTAGTTTGTTTCGCTTCTTTTCTTTCTGTCCCCCCCCCCCCAAGGTTCTCAGGGTGGAAACATAGGAGCTTGATTCAGATTTTCTCTGCTTGAAGTGTTCGATGTATTTCTTGGCTTTGGTTCTATCTTTCCATCGCAGTTTATGTTGGGGATTATGGCTTTAAAAAATATGCATTCTGAAGGCTTTTGTACAAGGCTGATATTTATGTACTTAAATTCCGATATTGTGGTTTTGAAAGATGTAACTAAACTCATTTCTGTTTCTGTTGTAATAAAGTTATAAATTTTTCAAGTACTACTTTATCTGTCTTGTAAATTTCTGTTCTGTTTACTTATAACGTTCCACCGAAGTTAAGGCATTCCCTTTGTGAGTGACCTTAACGGAAGTGGGGTGTTTCAAAGACGGCCTTACCGGAGTAAGACGACTGAGGAAAAGCTAATGAAGTTCCAAGACAGCCTTACCGGGGTAAGACGACCAAGGAAATGCTAATACGGTTTGTTTTTATTGGACGGATCCAGTTCAGAGCCAGAGCTCATGTCTATTTATACTGGACGGATCCAGTTGGGAGCTGGAGCCCAATGTTTATACTGGACGGATCCAGTTAGGAGCCGGAGCTCGATGTTGGAGGGTCGCGGGAATTCCTCATGTGAACGGAAAGATTGACTTTATCCACATCTGCATGCTAAGTGCTGGTGCCTCGAGAGGCGTTGAAATTGATAGAGTGAGGGGGTCTCTACTGATAATCGACGTTCCGGACGAAGATGCCCCCAGTGTGGCGGGTCGCCGGTCGCATGGTGAGACCCGATCGAGACTAGGTGCCCCCATCCGGGGCACTTTCCTACTAATGCCTTGTTGGACCGTAAATTGCATGGATCTGAACTGGAGTTGATGTGGGTCGTGCTCGACCCAAGCCTAGATTTCTCGTAGTACCGACGTCTTCATCCAAAACGTCAAGGTATGCAGGTTGGTGATTTCCAAAATGGAGGCTCTTGGCCCTGGGTCACGATTTGATGTACCGATCCAACTCGGGTCGTGATGCGTGCTGGTCGGCTTGTGAGTGGCGATCCGACGTGGTTGATGTGAGCCGCAGGAAGCGGGTCATGGGGACTAGTTCGTGAGCCAGGGGGACGAGCCGATCAGGTCTTAGGGGCAGGTCACGAACCTGTGTTTGCGAAATGGATGCACTTCCGTGCATGTGACAAGCGGGTCGGGTCCTCTCACCACGACCAGAATCGATGCTGAAGTTGTGTGAACTTCTTTCGTGACATTTCCAATGAGTTATAAGCTAATCGGCCTTCCATCTATCCGATAGCCAAGGAATCTGCTTCGTTTCGAGCAAGAAATTGAAGTAGTATCATGTGCACCCCTCCTGGCGCGCCAAAATGTTAGACCCAAAATTGACACTAACACCCAAATGCAGATCACTGATCATAGAATGCAGAAAATGATAAATAAGATGAGACATACGAAGTTTTTATAGTGGTTCGGCTGTAGACGTAGCCTACGTCCACTTTATAATCTTATTGTTATACTGATAGATTACAAGAATCAGTTACATGCAGACACACGATCTGTGTGTTTAATTGAGATTGCAAGAGTAGAATTTAGATGCAAGAAGGTGCAAAATCCTTGCACTTAGCAATGGTGGAAGCCATAGAGATGTAGGAGAAAGGCCTTAGCCAAAAGTAAGAGAGAATCCCCTTAAAATTCCATGTAGAGGTGTATTTATAGCTGTAGGAGGGCTTCTGGGTTGGCCGTTTCGTGATGGGGTACATGGCACCCGATCCGGGAAAGTAGGAGCGGGTGTAGACTCAAGAACAGGTCAAAATTGTGTGCTGTTGATGTTATGGTAAAGGCGGTTTGTGATCCTTATATGCCCCATGATCGGGTCGTGTTCCAGGGGTGAGTAACGAACCGAGTCGATTGCAAGCTGGAGTGAGAAGCTGAGAGGGTGAACCTGCGAGCGAGTCGTGGTCCATAGATTGACCACGAACGTGTCGTGATCAATATACGCTCCACGATCCAGGATGCTCCACGAGTTGAGGAGGTTTCATGAACCGAGGAGTGGGGGCGAGTCGATGTCTGGGTCACACGATCTGGTCCATATACTGAACTTTCTGATGTTTCGACACTTCATCCAAGTGATTGCCAGTCGATACCTCCACACGCGTTCACGAAAACGGGCATAACTTTCAAACCGTAAGTCTGATTGAGCCAAATGAAAGCTCAACCTGAAGCCAATTCGGAGGGCTACAAGAGTTTCTAAGCTCAGCTCCGTAATTGTTGTTTTCGAGCCCAAAAGAGGTCGTATGATAGGAGTTTTGGGCCTGTTTATGTTGATGATGTGATTTCGACCAAACCGTTTCATGTTTGTTGACGATTTTCTCAGTGCCTGAGCGCGATGCTATCCAGAAATTCCATGTGTGACAGCTTTTACCAAAAAGTGTGTCAACAAGTTTGCCCCCCCAGAACATATCTTGCTGGTTGAAGGAAGACGTGTTCTGGATAATGCGAGAAGTCTATAATCCATAGAAGTCCTTAATGAAATGATCAGAAAACCAACGACCGCGCAGGATCATATTAAATCCGAGAGAAATCCAAGAAGGCCAGAAGTTTGTACTGTAAGAAGATAAGACAAATAATGTAAGAATAGTTCCGAGATGGCCTTACCGGAGTAAAACGACCAAGGAGATGCTAATGAGGTTCCAAGACGGCCGTACCGGAGTAAGACGACCAAGGAAATGCCGTGAGGTTCCAAGACGGCCTTACCGGAGTAAGACGACCGAGGAAAAGCTAATGAAGTTCCAAGACGACCTTACAGGGGTAAGACGATCGAGGAAATGCTAATGCAATTTGTTTATATTGGACGGATCCAGTTCGGAGCCGGAGCTCATGTCTGTTTATACTGGACTGATCCAGTTGGGAGTCGGAGCCCAATGTTTATACTGGATGGATCCAGTTAGGAGTCGGAGCTCGATGTTTGAGGGTCGCGGGAATTCCTTATTTGAACGGATTGATTGAATTTATCCACGTCTGCATGCTAAGTGTTAGTGCCTCGAGAGGCGTTGAAATTGAGAGAGTGAGGGGGTCTCTGCTGAGTATCGACGTTCGGGTCGAAGCTGCCCCAGTGTCGCGGGTCGTATGGTGCGACCCGAGCGGGACTAGGTGCCCCCATCCGAGGCACTTTCCTACTGATGTCTTGTTGGACCATGAATTGCATGGATCTGAACTGGGGCTGATGTGGGTCGTGCTCGACCCAAGACTAGATTTCTCGTAGTACCGACTTCTTCATCCAAAACGTCAAGGTATGCATGTTAGTGATTTCCAGAATGGAGGCACTTTCCCGTGGGTCACGGTTCGCGGTACCGATCCGACCCGGGCGTGATGCGTGCTGGTTGGCTTGTGAGGGGCAATCCGACGTGGTTGATGTGAGCCGCAGGAAGCTGGTCGTAGGGATCGGTTCGTGAGCCAGGGGGACGAGCCGATCGGGTCTTAAGGGCAGGTCACGAACCGGTGTTTGCGAGCTGGATGCACTTCTGTGCATGTGACAAGTGGGTCGGGTCCTCTCACCATGACCAGAATCGATGCTGAAGTTGTGTGAACTGCTTTCGTGATATTTCCAGTGAATTGTAAGCTAATCGGCCTTCCATTTATCCGATAGCCAAGGAATCTGCATCGTTTCGAGCTAGAAATTGAAGTAGTATCGTGTGCCCCCTTCCTGGCACCCCAAAATGTTAGACCAAAAATTGGCACTAACACCCCAAATGCAGATCACAGATCACAGAATGCAGAAAATGATAAATGTCAGGAGACACACGAAGTTTTTATAGTGGTTCGGCTGTAGATGTAGCCTACGTCCATGTTATAATCTTATTGTTATACTGATAGATTACAAGAATCAGTAACATGCAGATACACGATCTGTTTGTTTAATTGAGATTACAAGAGTAGAATTTAGATGTAAGAAGGTGCAAAACCCTTGCACTTAGCAATGGTGGAAGCCGTAGAGATGTAGGAGAAAGGCCTTAGCCAAAAGTCAAAGAGAATCCCCTTAAAATTCTATGTAGAGGTGTACTTATAGCTGTAGGAGGGCTTATGGGTTATCCGGTTCGTGATGGGGTACGTGGCACCCGATCCAGGAAAGTAGGAGAGGGTGTAGCCTCGAGAACAAGTCAAAATTGAGTGATGTTGATGTTATTGTACAGGCGGTTCGTGATCCCTATGTGCCCCAAGTTCGGGTCATGGTCCAGGGGCGAGTCACGAACCGAGTCGCTTGCAAGCTGGATTGAGAAGCTGAGATGGTGAACCTGCGAGCGAGTCATGGTCCATAAGTTGACTACGAACGTATCGTGATCAATATACGCTCTACGATCCAGGATGCTCCACGAGGTGAGGTGGCTTCACGAACTGTGAGGCGGGTGTGAGCCGATGTCTGGGTCCCACGATCCGGTCCATATACTGAACTTTCTGATGTTTCTTCACTTCATCCAAGTGATTGCCAGTCGATACCTCTACCCGCGTTCACGAAAATGAGCACAACTTTCAAACCGTAAGTCCGATTGAGCCAAACGAAAGCTCAACCTGAAGCTAATTCAGAGGGCTACAAGTGTTATTGAGCTCAGCTCCGTAATTGCTGTTTTCGGGCCCAAAAGAGTTGTCTGATAGGAGTTTTGGGCCTGTTTATGTTGATGATGTGATTTCGACCAAATCGTTTCATGTTTGTTGACGATTTTCTCAGTGCTTGAGTGCGATGCTATCCAGAAATACTGTGTGTGACATCTTTTACCAAAAAGTGTGTCAACATTAATTAAAATCATAATTTACTTCAATCATTAACTACAGTAGAAGTAGTTATTTTTTTATTAACTAAATAAATAATAAACTCCCTTTTTAAAATCTTATTAAAATTAAAAAAAACATTCGTTAAACCATTTCATTAGATTAATTCAAAAGAAACTAATTCAATATCCAACCTCAACTGAAATGGTCGATGTAGCCAACTTAAAACACAATTAATTCATTAACCAATTCGAATTATAGTCCTTCCTTTAAATTAATTAATAATATAATTAATTTAAATAATCTCATTCAATTTTTCCTTAAAACAATTATTCAACTTTTAACCATTAAGTTAATTTTCTACTTTCTTGCTTAAAAATCTAATTTATATCAGAATTTGCTTTATTAAATCATTTAATAATTAAATAAAAACCTAAATAATAAATATTTTTTTCATTAAATAACTTTTATTTAAAATAATTTATATTAAATAGATTTCAAAATCTAATTTCATTTATAAAACAAATTTACAACTTTATTCCATCGATTTTCCTGATGGTAAATCAAGATTAAGAAAACAAATGATTTATAGGCCATTGTTAGCCTGCTTTGTGACCAGGCTACCCAAAGCAAAGATCATGTTGACACACCTCTGGGTAAATGCTGTCTCATATGAAATCTCTGGATAACATCGCTCTCTGGCATTGGAAGCATCGTCAGAAGACACAAGGCAGTTTGGTCAAAATCACAACATCAGTATAAACTGGCCCGAAACCCCTATCAAATGACCTCATTTGGATCTATTCACCACAAATACTTGTAGCCCTTTGAATTAGCTTCAGTTTGAGCTTTGGTTTGGCTCAATCGGACTTACGGGTTGAGAGTTACGCCCATTTCCGTGAACGGATGTAAGCTGGCATATGACCGCGATCCGATCCGCCCTTGCCTACGCGATTCGATCCGCCCTTGCCTACGCGATCTGATCCGATCCCCGAGGATGTGGCGAAGCTCCTGACTAAGTCCATCACGATCCGAGATGCATGGATCTCGCGACACTTGTCCACAACTGTCATATTGACCAATTCTTCATCAAGCCTCGATCCGATCCGATATTCTCGGGATTTGCGCCACGTGTGACCGCGATCCTCCTGACAGAATCAGCTATAAATACACCTTCAGAGGGCATTTTCAAGGGACTTTTGGCATCTTCTTGTCCATGGCTGCCATGGCCAACACTTCTCCATGAATAACCACCATCGTCCTCAATAAATTCAATGGATTCGGAGAGAATTATTCATTGAATTCAAGTGATTGAAAGACAATATTCATTGTAATTGTAATCCATGAGTGAAATGAGAAAATATGAAGTGGACGTAGGCTCGTTAACGCCGAACCACTATAAAAATCTCGTTGTCTTGCTTTTTTCTCTATTTTTCGATTATTCCTTCATATCCTATGCTCAAAATACGACAATTTGGGTGTTAGAGCCATTTTTTGATCTAACATTTTGGTGCTTTCACTGAGAATTGAAATCAGGACCTATCGGATTGCTATTCTACTATTTGGATTTGAAAGTTCGAAGAAAACAGTCCGCGTTTCTACCAATTTGAATATTTCGTTGATTTCAGAAAATCAGAGCTTCATACCTTCGAAAAAAATCTAAGGGTTCACAAGCTTCACGACCAAATGAGGATAATAAAGAAAATGTGCTGGAGCAGGTCGAGGGGCTCGCGGATCGCGGGGAGACCACGATCCGGTCTCAAGATGAACCCACGACCCGACCGAGATAGGAAGTCGCGATCCGACCCGGTGATACTTCCATGACCCGACCTGGAGCAATTGTTGTGAACATATCCACGAACTCGAGAAGACCACGAACCGATCCGAAGCTGGAAGGTTGGAGTATCCCAATCGCCAAGTTGGACCACGAACCGGAGGAGAGTAGCCAACCGCGACCCGGAAAAATGACGACAAACAAGGGTCACGACCCGATCCAAAAAAGTGACAATTTTTAGATCATATCAGAAAAGGCTCCATGATCCAAAATCGAAAAAATCGTGCGGTGCCCACATTTTCGACCTAACCGGTTAGGTCGATCGCCGCCGGGACTACGGGGCCCCGGACCCCCGCCGGCGCTGCGCCCGGACCCGCTGACGGCCTCGCCTTCGGCTTGGAGCACGGCCTCGCCTTCGGCTCAGAGCATGGATCATCTTCAGCTCAACATACATGTTGTCCAATAGCATTCATCAAAGCTTGTCAATGAAGAATAAACGGATTGTCAAAGAATTT
Source organism: Allium sativum (assembly GCA_030737875.1). Classification (NCBI taxonomy): domain Eukaryota; kingdom Viridiplantae; phylum Streptophyta; class Magnoliopsida; order Asparagales; family Amaryllidaceae; genus Allium; species Allium sativum. The sequence continues at coordinate 788,410,428 of CM060919.1, read as the reverse complement.
GACAACGGAATGGCAACGATTAGAATTCCTCCAGAAGCCATGACCTCTATCTACCGATGTTATTGAATGTGAGGAGTTGTTGAAAAGATTTGACACGCTGGCTATGGCAGCATACAAAATAATGATGGTCTCATAATAGCCTCCTCTTCCAAAGCTCCGATGGTGTAAAGATCTCCCCAATGCAACTGATGATGTTCCTGAACAAGTAGTGATCACCTAGTTTATGTGACTTAAACCTATCCAACAGTCGGGATACCAGATGACATTGACATAGAACAATCCGGACACTATTCTGAAGATGACTCAGAAGATCCCAATGACCATGATTCTCAATAATGGGATACCCAACAACAAAGATTGATTGCCATCGAATAAGGTTTGGATCAACACGCTTTGGTGCCCAGAGTCAGATACCATTTGAATCACTGCAAACCATGATTGGACCTAGGGATCCTTGCCCGGATGATAGCAACATCGACTGCTCACCAGCCACTATATGACCTTGGTCAAGAGACGAGAGCTCGAGATCAACGCAAATATGAATCAACCATTAGCTCTCCACTTCATACAATAGTTGTGACAGGATATACGAACATTACTTGAAGCCTCACAAGCTATGCTATCATGTTCAAGCTCATCTGATCAAGGTTCAGACAAACCAGCTTCAACAGAATTCAGAGCCTACATTGCACCCTAGTGCCTTGTGCTCAATAGGCCAACCGAAGATGGAGCGGGAATGGTCTATGGTGACCAAGTTATTGGAGAAGCCGATTATTTGGCTGGATGGAATATGCTACGCAGTAGAGATGGCGTGAATCCCAAGGACGCTTCCCCTCCAGACGAAATGGAGTGTGAAGGAGGTGTCAATATTGCGAATAATGGGAGCATCACAAAAGGAATTGCCCAAGGATCTGTCTGAAGATATAGATCCCAGCAAGGATCATCATTCGGGATGCAAAAGGGTGACATCTAATGACGCAACTACACGTGTTCTGATTGGTGATGTCGACCTGACTAAGGTCTTGAAATCGGATCTCATTTAGACCTCTTCCGAACGAAGGAACTGACATGCTTTCTACAGGCGAACCTAGATGTGTTCGCTTGGACCTATGCTAATATCCTCAGGATTTTACCATAGTTTATGAGTCATTTGTTGAGAATAAACCTGAAGTGTGTTCTTGCCAAGCAAACAAGACATATGCTCGATCCAGGGAAAGCATCTACCATGAAAGAGGAAGTCGGAATGTTGAGAGGCAATGGTTTTATATGATGTGCCACACATCCCGCTTGGATATCAAATCCTGTCCTTGTCAAGAACGCTAATGGAAAATGGCGCACACGCATTGATTACTTAGATTTGAACAAAGTTCGCCCAAAAGGAAGCTTGCCGTCAATCAGAATTGACCAGCTTGTGGATTCAATGACTAGACATGAATGTATCCCTCTCATGGACGCGTGCGCAGCTTACAACCAAATTCTTATGCATGTGCCTGATCATGAATAAACATGTTTTATCATTAACCTCGAACTGTACTGTTATATGGAATTGGCATTCGGACCGAAGGATGCCGAGGCAACTTACCAGTGCTTACTGAATTATATGGTCCACAACCAAAGTGCAAGGCCCATGGAAGTCCATGTAGGTGATAGTCTTATGGAGTCCGAGCGGTCAACCTACCACGTTTCGAATCTGACAGAGATGTTCAATATCTGGAATGAACCTAAAGGCCTCATAGTTAGCCATGAACAACAAAGAATTAAAGGCGTCTGAAGCTTGGCATGAAAGTTGGCACCACTTGTGTGTAAGGAGGATAAGGTCTGGAAACTAGTCAATAATGTGAGCAAGAAAGTAGTCGTGGTATACCCAAATATTGAAAAACTCGTCTACAGCTTGTTGATTGCTCTATGAAAGCTTCCCCATTACTTCCAAGTTCATCCGATGGTATGCACCCTCACTAACTGCTACGACAGGTCCTGCAACAACCTAAGGCATCTGGAAAATTGCTTGATCGGGACATAAAGCTAAACCAGTTTGATCTCAACTCCCTCCTAAAGAAGTCCATACGAAGGCAAGCATTAACCAACTACATCGCTGAATGTACCACTCCCGAAGAGGATGTGGAAGATGTAGAAGATGCACCTGGAAGTTGTAATCAAACGGTGCAAAGAATGATTGAATGTCCGATGCCGGTGTCTTATTAATAACCCCTAAAGGGCGGTCAATTTACTATGCCTTGCGGTTGAAATTCTCCGCTACTAACAACGGCTCCGAAGACGACACCCTGATTATCGAATTGAAACTCGCTAAGGAATTGGGAATAGTGGCATTGAACATATTTTCTGACTTTCACATTGTTGTTCACCAAGCTCGAAAGGAATTCCAGATGAAGGAACCACCACTCGCAGCTTACCTAGAACCGGAAGAAGGGTTGTTGGATGTATTAGAACGTTACAACATATCTCATGTCCTGCGAGCAGAAGATCAGAAGGTGGATAATCTGACCAAGTTAGAAGGGTCCAACAATCTAGACAAGATAGAGATGATCCCCATCAAGACACAATGAAATACAACCATTGATAAAATGGAAGTTGATCCAATGTTGGAGACCAAACCCGGAAGAGAGTCATGGTTAACTCCATGATAAACTTCCTACAGCACAGAATGCATCTAACAAGGTGAAGTGAAAGGCGTGCAATCGTTCTTTATGCCTCGAGATATGACATGCAATTCGACATTGCCTATTTCTCTTGGAAGGTTATCCCAAAACAAACACCAACGAGTGCAATTGCCAAATTCGCCGCCCTGAATGATTCGACCAAATCACCAGTCAGCCACTCATTAGATGGGAGATGTACATGAATGAAACTTCTGGTGAACGACGTTCTGAAGTTAGAAAGTGAAGACTCATACTTCCACTCTTTTCATCGATTATCTGCCAAATGACTCACTCCCCTAAGGCTGGGGGCAACTACAGATTTGAGCATAAATTGCTCGAGATTACATCATCTAATTCAGAGCTGATACATCAAGAATTTGCCTGGCCAATTGACTTAGTCTTGCCTGAAAGTTAGCAAGTTGAAGATCTAGAATGCTTACGCATGAATGTTGGTTGATTGTCGGCGCACCAACCCTTGTCCCCGATATGGGATCGAGGGTATATCGGCAAATTTATGTGATATGATTATCCCACCAGCAGTAATATCCTCTTTCCTAGCATGGAAAGTGCAAAAAATTTCTATAAGCATGAATCCATTGTTCTCATGCTAATTTACAACCTAACACCAATGCAAAGATGTGCTACCATTAGCAATCCAGTCATGACTTCCTGACACTCTATCCTTACCTTCAGCACGGGGGCAAAAAGATGATTTGAAGGAGATGCGACCTCATCACTCGCTTATAGTACCTACCTAGCCGCCTTTGCCATCTCAAGACCCCGACCAAGGTCTATTCATTTTTTGGGATTGCCGCCCCCATGATAATTTGAAAAGATACCCCTCATCAACTAAAGGACTTTGGCAGCCCTTTATTGGCAGAGATAGGGCGAAGCAAAATGGACGTGCAATGAATATGCAACGCCATTTTTCACTCAGAATGATACTCATTCCTTTAACATGATTATTCTATAACCATGACTCTTATATTTGCATGATTTATGAGTTATTGATGTAATTAACTCAGATGAATTAATATGTGGATGGTGTAGGTATCCAGGATTTGCTACCGATCAAACTTGTAACACCCGCATATAGAGCCATAGAGCAATACTATAACGAGCTCGACTGAACTGCTCGTTTACAAAGCCACGCTCTTCTTCTAAAGAATGTTGTTTAGCTCAAGGTGGATCCGGGATGACCATCCAATCCTTGGCTCACACGTGGCAGACCACAAGACAATTATATATGAATCATTGAATCGCAAAGTCGTAGTCCGACTCCAGACGAACGCGGTGTGACCGCCTACATGGCTCGATCCTATGCTCGACGCCACTAGATTACATGGATTCAAATAAAGGAGGCAACACTGCCCCATGATATGCTCACTTTTCAACCATGCAATTTACTTTCACATGCTTTCCGAGTTATTGACATGACTAACTCGTGCAATATGAATGACGCAGGTACCCGAAGTTTGGTGCCAACCAATCCTCCCAAAGACTGTTCGGAGGAAAGCAAAGCCTTGGCAAACGTTTTCCAACTGTTTGTCTGACTGACCTTAATCCTCAGAGCTTGGATTAAAATATAAATCTAGGATGAGTTTGATGGGAAATGCATGATTGAAGACCGCTCGATCCATAACTCTAACTCTCAAGAGTCGAGAGAGAGTACAAAGGACGCGAAGATGACGTCCGCAAGGCGTGACGATGCATCATGATAAGAACTCCCTTGACAGCACTCTAACCTTGGAGACCGCCAGGAGAGTATAAAAGCGTCTCCGATTGAGCGCTAAGAAAGAGCTCTTACCCCGCTGAAGGATCGGGGAGCGACAGAACTGCTGAGCTCAAACTCTAACCTCGGCGACTGCCAGGAGAGTATAAAAGCGTCTCCGATTGTGCGCTAAAAAAGAGCTCTTACCCCGCTGAAGGATCGGGGAGCGACAGAACTGCTGAGCTCGAACTCTAACCTCGGCGACTGCCAGGAGAGTATAAAAACGTCCCTGATTGTGCGCTGAGAAAGAACTCTTACCCCGCTGAAGGATCGGGGAGCGACAGAACAGCTGAGTTCGAACTCTAACCTTGGCGACCGTCAGGTGAGTATAAAAGCGTCTATGATTAAGCGCTGAGAAAGGTGCTGAGACTCAGCACCCCCCATAACTTCTGCTCCGCTGAAGGATCGTTGAGCATATCATGAAACAACCTAGAACTCCTACCCCGTTGAAGGATTGGGGAGTAGATTGAAAGCTGAGTTCGAACTCTAGAGAGAGTATAAAGGCGCTAGAGATTAGCGCCACAAGGGCTCTGATCGACGCTAGTCTATGAATTAGAAAAGCGCGACATTTGTAATAAATTCTGCAAGCATACAGGTGTGTAGCATACAGGTCGAACACAGGGAGGAAAGTTAAATTTTATTATTTATATGTTTCGTGGGCGTGTTAGACAAAGCTGGAGGTTGATTTTGAAAATAAAACAAAACAAAATTAAAACTGTGATTTGATTCAGAACAGATCTAACTGAACCGACGATCAGATCACAATTTCAATGGAAAAGAAATAAAACTATGAATTAGATTTGAATCTAATCAAATCCAATTTGACCTAAGAAAATAATAAAAGCAGAAATTGAAATAACAAACAAGAACTAAAATTAGGATTTCCGCTGAATCTAATCAGACGGTAAATCACTAATGCAAATAAGTGCAAAATACAAATAGTGTTCTACCGAATCTAATCGTATAGACAACACTAGTTGCTAAGAAAACAAAAAAAAATGCAGAAAATAAAAGAGAAAGAAGAACTTTTATTAGAACAATGGAATAAGAGATGAGATGCTGGCTACAAGGTTATTACAAGGGTATATATAGGGTAGATAGCCAAACCCTAACCCTAATGATAACTGGGCCTTGTCATTACATCACTAATTAGTTTACAATGAGAAACATAAATGGGCCTTAGATAAATAAAGCAAATTTGGGCCTTTTCTCTTTTTCCTCTTGCGTCCTTGACATTTCTTCATTGATTTGTGATGTTCAAAGCCTTTTTATCAATCCTTTTCTTGTCCAACAGCAACTAGATATGATATCTTCATCTACAATTCTTCAAAATGTAAAGAAATATCAATTTCATCTCTATTTCTCTACTTTTCTGGTTGCATGCGGGCTGGGTTGGAATATCTGTAAAAGTAACAAAACAATACCCAAGTAATATTTATTTATATACAAAACATAAGATATAAGAGCATAAAATAAACACATTTCTATGTCAATCAAATACCCCCACACTTATCTTTTACTCGTCCTCGAGTAAAAAGAAAATGAAAAACTAACTAGATAGGTCACACTTTCGTAGGGAACACGATTGCATTGAGCGTATGCAACAAGCCGTTAAACCTCTAGGTGTCCCTAGTAGGACGAGTGGTGTCTCGTGAGGGTTTTCAGCGGATACTACCCACAAAATCCAAATGCAGTATGCTATGATTCTAATGAAACTACATGAATGCAATGGACATATGCAAATAAAAACGAAAAATGAAAACACGACTTGTTTCTGAAGTGGTATAACAAATTAAGTTAATAATTTCTAATCAGTTGATTTTATTTTAAATACCTCGACTTGTCACAAATTTTCAATATAAATCAAGTTTTCAAATGTTAAATTCCAGTTTGGCCAGTTAGTTCGGTCGATAACATAGTGCAGCCATGAAATAAATTCTTAGTTTGCTTGGCACAGTTTGCAAAGTGGTATTCTAATTTTCTCATGTATGGCTAGCCAAATCAATAAGGTCAAGAAGTGTTTGGGCATCATCGCTTATTCTTTATTTTATAAAATTTTAAAATTTATGATTAAGCACATACACCTAACTAAAAAGACCAAGGTTTACCACCCATGCACTGCCTCGCGGACTAACGGAGAGTAGGTAAAGAGCTTGGCGGATTGTGCAGGCCGACTTTGACTTTGTCAACAACGTGTCGGTAATCCTTAGGTGTCCAATCTCATAGAATGAGACCAAGATATTCCGACTTTGACTTTGTCAACAACGTGTCGGATAGAGCTTGGCGGGTTTGCACACCAACGCTCGATATACAAGCAATGTTGGATACCCTTGGAATACTATTATTATTATTATCGAAAATATAAGCACAAAAGAGAGTAACGCGAATTCAACTTAACACAACTTAGTTTTAAAGATTTGAAAAGCCAATATAAGTATTTTAAGTCCTCCACTTATTTAAACAAAGTCTACAATATAGAATAGATTTCATGGCCATCACCTAAAAATCTCCCTATGTACCGGTTACACTATTATCCCTCAAAATTAAACTTTTCATTATATTTCTTATTCGATCTGAGTTGAGAGAGAAAAATACTATCAACTGGCTAAAAATTGTAAACTTATTTTGTTGTATCAATTGAAAATGAGTCGTATTATTTTTTCAAAATTTTTTTTATGGTATGTTACTACGATATAAAATGTATGATGGTCCTACATGAAAGGAAAGAAAAATTAAAGAAAAATCAAAAGAATGCAATGCAGACTCCCCCCACACTTGATTTAGACAGTGTCCACACTGTGAACGTTTCCTAAATTTGAAAGATTGTACCCAAAGGTGAATGAGATGCAAAATTATTTGAAGAATGAAATGCAGTCTAGCTATATGCAGGAATGGATCGTATGTACAATGATATATGTGTTTGCGGTGCATGCGATGCAAAGATTGCCACCAACTTTTCCCCCTACACTTGGTTCTAGCCCTATGAGTCCCATTCCCACTATGTCTAGGTATATTTTCTAACAAGCAAGAGTTTTTGAAAATCATATCATCTTTAAACCTAGATTTATAGTCCAGGAGATAAATGTCTAGGGTCGTCCTAACATGAAGTTTTTCAACAAAACTAACATTCCAAAAATAGTTCATGTATTCAACAAATCTGTCAGTGTAATTTTTCAAAAATTTGTGATCGTATGTAAATTCAGTGAAATTTGACATCTGAGTGGTGTTCAAGACTGTGTGATCACATTTCTCATCATTAACTGTCAACGTATTTTCGACACTGACAATCTCAAGTTCATTTGAAATTTCCTCAAAGTTAAAATTTTCGAACTCGTGACATGAATCCACTTCTTCTTTATTTGGCAATTCATCCTCGTACAAATCAAGAAATTCATGTTCATTAAAATCCATTTCCACTTCTGAGTTTTTGAAAAATTCAACATTTCCATTTGGTTCAATTTCAAAAATTTCAAGTTTCTCGCAGCCTGAAAGAGTAAGATCAAAATTTAAGCTTAAATCTTCTTCCTGAAAAGAGTTGAAGTTCAAACCATTGGTTGAATTTTGAAAAACTTCATCAAGATGATTATTCTCAATTTCAAAAGTCGTTATTTGAATTTTTTCAATGTCAGCAAAGAATGGATTATTTCCTGATTCATCGCTTGTTTGAATTTGATTTTGTTGCTCTCGTTGTTATTTCAAAGATGTCAATAAACAAAGAAGTTCATCCATCTTTCTATCTTTTTCATTAAGCTGTCTATCTAGCCTTTCTACCCTCTCTCTAAAAATGTTAAGACGATCGTTGATTTGAGAGCTCTCGTTTGGAATTTCCTGATTTTCAAAATTATAATCCACATCAATTTCACAATCAATATTATTTCCAATGTGGTAGTTGTTTGAATTTTCAGAAAACTGACAATGATATTGGAAATCATTTTGATCATAGAAATTTTGTTCATAACCAAAACTGTTAAAATTCGAGTGAAAATTGCAATTTTGGTCATTTTCAAGATGTTGATATGGGTTGTAGTTTTGAAAATTTAGATTGATTTGAAAATCATTTTCAAAATTATTTTCGAATTGGTTTCCAACCCCATATTGATGTGGATCAAAGCTATTTTGTGATTCAAAACCGTTTTGATGTGGATGTGACCCATAATCGAGATTATTGAAATTTAAATTGAAATCATCATTTCGATTATATCTATGATTTTGAAAATGTTGGTCAGTTGGAAAATTTTGAAAATTGTTGACATTGGGCTCACGAAATTTTGGAAAATCTTGTTTCATGAGTTGCAATTCATACTCATACTCTTCAAGAGGACGTCTACTTCGATCATTATCCCACATTTCTCTCAATGATTTTTTTGAATTAGACATTTGAAATGAAATCACGGCAAGACAGAAATTATTCTCAATTCAAAATAATATAAAATAATGAGTTGTGCTCTATTAATTAACTGACTCAATTGGAAGGGGGAAGAGGGTCTTATGGCCATTCACGTATAGTATAAAATAAGGGATACGACCAATGTTTTACGGGTAGTATGCAACCTCTTTTGCTAAAAGTTCAATAAATTGTACTAATATATATCCGTGATCCAATTGTACGAGACAGTCAACTTCACAAAGCACCACTTTTCAGTTATATTATTTTGAAAATCAAAATCACGTGTTAAAATTGAAAATCGATGAGAGTGATTAGTTATGGAAAACCGTTCCTCACCACAAATTCAGAAATATCAGTCATAGAACAGACACAGAAATATAAATTGCAGAATTAAAATTTACATTCAAGCCGCTGCCCCTGTAGAAATTTTTTACAACAATTGTCTATATATTTTTTCTTTGCGGCAGAGCACCTGTAGAGTTTTAAAAGTTTTCACCTTGATCGGCAGTCCTCCAGTGAATTTGGGAAGCTCTAGCGCGTTCACACCCCACTTGGTGTGCAATTAGAAAAGCGCGACATTTGTAATAAATTCTGCAAGCATACAGGTGTGTAGCATACAGGTCGAACACAGGGAGGAAAGTTAAATTTTATTATTTATATGTTTCGTGGGCGTGTTAGACAAAGCTGGAGGTTGATTTTGAAAATAAAACAAAACAAAATTAAAACTGTGATTTGATTCAGAACAGATCTAACTGAACCGACGATCAGATCACAATTTCAATGGAAAAGAAATAAAACTATGAATTAGATTTGAATCTAATCAAATCCAATTTGACCTAAGAAAATAATAAAAGCAGAAATTGAAATTGCAGAAATTGAAATAACAAACAAGAACTAAAATTAGGATTTCCGCTGAATCTAATCAGACGGTAAATCACTAATGCAAATAAGTGCAAAATACAAATAGTGTTCTACCGAATCTAATCGTATAGACAACACTAGTTGCTAAGAAAACAAAAAAAATGCAGAAAATAAAAGAGAAAGAAGAACTTTTATTAGAACAATGGAATAAGAGATGAGATGCTGGCTACAAGGTTATTACAAGGGTATATATAGGGTAGATAGCCAAACCCTAACCCTAACCCTAATGATAACTGGGCCTTGTCATTACATCACTAATTAGTTTACAATGAGAAACATAAATGGGCCTTAGATAAATAAAGCAAATTTGGGCCTTTTCTCTTTTTCCTCTTGCTTCCTTGACATTTCTTCATTGATTTGTGATGTTCAAAGCCTTTTTATCAATCCTTTTCTTGTCCAACAGCAACTAGATGTGATATCTTCATCTACAATTCTTCAAAATGTAAAGATATATCAATTTCATCTCTATTTCTCTACTTTTCTGGTTGCATGCGGGCTGGGTTGGAATATCTGTAAAAGTAACAAAACAATACCCAAGTAATATTTATTTATATACAAAAGATAAGATATAAGAGCATAAAATAAACACATTTCTATGTCAATCAGGCTCCTACCCCGCCAGAGTGTCGGGGGACTGACTGAACTCCGAGCCCGGATCCTCCATGTCCGGACATGGGGGCAAAACAGTTAAGATCCTAATCAATCCTCAACAAAGTCCTGGCCAGGCACTAAGTTAATGATTGATTGGGAGCATACCTATACACACATACTACTTTAGTGCATTTTCATTTATAATTGCATTGACTACTTATAACGCTTCATGACTTATTTGCCCATTCGCAGGTGCAAGACAATGCGAAAGGAACAAAAATTTTATTAGTAAACGCAGGTTTACAAAAGATAACTAGTCAAAAACGCGAGGGCCTCACTCGCAATGATGGCAACATGCTAATGGAAAACGAACAAAGGGTCGCGTCCAGAAGGATGATGTAGGCCCCTTGAAGACCAGTAAGCAGATGCAAAGAGAACGTCCATCTGCTGATCCCAACTTACTTCCAGAATGGGAAGCTCAGATAAGGCTGGATATATCCCATGTAATAATTGAACATGACGCAACCATTTCGTCCCCGACCTTTCCCTTGTTGAAAAGAGCAAACGAGAGCACTCGAGGCGACTACATTCTGACCCTTCACCGCTTGATTTCTGTCCTCGGAGCTTGGATGGGAGACTAGGGCTTAGCATGGGCTGAATACCAACAATTCTTTTTTTCACTCAACTCCGGCTCTTGATGCGAGAAGTGAACATGAATCCAGAGAAGACGTGAATTCGAAGTGTACTACTCAACAAAACCCCATGTGGATAGGGGGCACATGGTACGGGCCTTGAGCAGCATAGTTCAATTACTCGATGCCTCCGTTCCCAGCCGAATGACAAAAGCCTGATTGACGGCTAATGCTCGTGTAGAATCAAGAAGCCCGAGGCCGACCTTCACCTATTTCAGGAATGAACTGGAAGGCCGAGCAACAATCATCAATTCGCTGGAAATGATAAAATTGAAGTTCAGGTAGTGACGAACTTGGCACAGTCAGATATCAACCATCGGCTTGGGTTGAACACAAACCAATCAGCAGGCGCGCAACATGCGGTTTCGATTCCCTACGTCATGGATGGAAACACGGGCAATGGAACAGCTACTTGCAACATCCTAGATGAGAATGCAAGAATTGTGACAAACTCAAATCATGCACGACCAGTTTTAACTCCAACTCGAATGAATACTCGAGCGACATTTCATACTCAGCTCCAAGAAAGAACGCAACAATTCGAAAAACAGGAACCCGGTCAGGTCGAATGACTCGAACCATGACCCGGGGGCAATATCGACGTGGAAATAAGAAATCAGCAAAGACCCCCTTTGTAATCTCAGATTCGATGCGGGGGCACCAGCCAGGATCTTGATAATGTGCATCAATTCTTTGATGGCAACCTGCTCGCTAGTCTGATTCGGCGCCTCTCGAGAGGCGGCACTTCTCGAGATGATATGGATAACAACAATTACATCCCTCACACGTGGGACGTCAGGATCCCCTGTTATTCCCCCAGACTTTAAATTTTCTCTCTAACGAGAGTTGTTTAGAAGCTTTGATGACTTCAACCCTGAGGTGGACATACTTCTATGATAAGAAGGTGTTAATGTCGAGATAGAAAATCTCAATGCATTTATGATAAAGGATGGAGCATCATCCGACTCTCGAACTGATAAGGACAAAGGAAAAGCCCTGGAAAACAATGACAAGAATGTGCAATTCCAAAGTGAATCTATACCACTTATTGAGCCCATGATCTTATTTGTCAACCACAATTGAACCGAGCATGAGAAAGAGACTCAATAAGACTGTGATAACCATTTCGGACTAGGCTAAAGCATAAACGGTGGGGCCCAACTAACTTCATAACGACATTTATTCACTCGCATTCAACAACCTTACTTGACTTTGCAACCGATCTGATGAGAGTAACCGAAGTCGCTGATGCCCAATGAGGTAATCCTCACTATCTGACTAAAGAGAAGAGATGATATCAAAGCAAATGTGGTTCAACCATTCGCATATACAATTCCGATTTTTGCTAAATTGAGAAACAGTACAGAATGATCTGGGTCGACTAAGATTGCTGAACCTGCAACTCTTACCAGATGCAACGACAGGAAGTATAAAATCTTCAAGATTAAATGCCTTATTGACTCAACTCAACCCCCATCGATACTGGGGGCATAAGTACTGACCTCGCTTGTCCTCCGATGGCACCGAGAGAACAAGTGTCGGTTCATAGACTAACTTCAAAGACAATCCTGACATGAAATAAGATTCAAAACATGTACGTTATGCCTCCAGAGCATGACCTAATTCATTTTCCCTAATCAAGCGAGATAGATTGCGGATCAAATGTGAATTTAAAGACTCAAACCACACCGAATAGAAGGTATAACAAATTCCCCCACTGCCATACGATAGTGACGATTATACAAGCACTGGTTCACATGATTTCAACTATGTCTCTTACCGATTTTCCTGTGATTATGGAATTACGAAGCAATCCAGAGAGATCGTGGATTCCTTTGACCACGATCCAGAGTGATCATGGCCTTCAGATTCCATACTGTCACGATTCAATGCGATTATAAGATCCTGGATCAATATCAAGATATCAGGCTAGTCCAAACTTGAGTACAAATGACAAATTCGTATGTTGATTTTGATGTGCTTTATCCCAACAGTCCAGTTGTTAGCTCAGAGCCCAAAGATTCTTACATCGCCCCATGATTTGGGTGGCTACTTCATTTATTGACTCATATGTAAAAGAAAGTCCAACCCTACCACGCGCTTGGCTTGCATAGAGTGATGATGTTGTTTGGCGACGACCTATGCGTGTAGGATCACGCTCGGGAGCCGACAATTTAGCATGACTTCTGACGGATGAATTAGATCTTTTGATTTGACAAGGTTTAAACAATTTCTTGATTGTCTCGAATACTCCTCTCATAGAACTTAGCCTGATTAGCTCCAATGGAAGCAATGCAACAATTGGATAAAGCCTTCTCAAGGACAAATGATATTCTAGAAAGATTTAGCTCAACATATTCAAAGCACATCTCATCCTCGATAAGATGTACTTTGGGGGGCAAAATGTTAGCCTGCTTTGTGACTAGGCTACCCAAAGCAAAGATCATGTTGACACACCTCTGGGTAAATGCTGTCTCATATGAAATCTCTAGATAACATCGCTCTCTGGCATTGGAAGCATCGTCCGAAGACACAAGGCAGTTTGGTCAAAATCACAACATCAGTATAAACTGGCCCGAAACCCCTATCAAATGACCTCATTTGGATCTATTCACCTCATATACTTATAGCCCTTTGAATTAGCTTCAGTTTGAGCTTTGGTTTGGCTCAATCGGACTTACGGTTTGAGAGTTACGCCCATTTCCGTGAACGGATGTAAGCTGGCATATGACCGCGATCTGATCCGCCCTTGCCTACGCGATCCGATCCGCCCTTGCCTACGCGATCCGATCCGCCCTTTCCTACGCGATCCAATCCGCCCTTGCCTACGCGATCCGATCCGACCTTGCCTACGCGATCTGATCCAATCCCCGAGGACGTGGCGAAGCTCCTGACTAAGTCCATCACGATCTGAGATGCATGGATCTCGCGACACCTGTCCACAACTGTCAAATTGACCAATTCTTCATCAAGCCTCGATCCGATCCGATATTCTCGAGATTTGCGCCACGTGTGACCGCGATCCGCCTGACAGAATCAGCTATAAATACACCTTCAGAGGGCATTTTCAAGGGACTTTTGGCATCTTCTTGTCCATGGCTGCCATGGCCAACACTTCTCCATGAATAACCACCATCATCCTCAATAAATTCAATGGATTCGGAGAGAATTATTCATTGAATTCAAGTGATTGAAAGACAATATTCATTGTAATTGTAATCCATGAGTGAAATGAGAAAATATGAAGTGGACGTAGGCTCGTTAACGCCGAACCACTATAAAAATCTCGTTGTCTTGCTTTTTTCTCTATTTTTCGATTATTCCTTCATATCCTATGCTCAAAATACGACAATTTGGGTGTTAGAGCCATTTTTTGATCTAACAGCCATATACTACCAATTACCTAACAATATAACCCATTGGTTTAAACAAAACAAAAGTTGAATTTCAGGTCAACGGTCAATAACCAAATCAACCATCCAATCAGAACAGTTCACATAATGATAATATGAAAATAAATAACGTCTAATATATTTGAGGAATCCAGTTGGATCCCCTCAACATGTTCTTCAAAGCATTAAAACTAGATCATCTTACATAAATTCATTCAATTCAATTTAACTAATAATTTCTATAACAGTAAGTAATGATTATTTAACATCAACCAATTCATTTAGCACAACAAAACAATTCATTAAATTAAATACGTTTATTTTATAAACGTAACCAACAAAGTAAGTTACCTTCATTGGGTCCAATCGTTAAATGACAATTTGGTTTATAATTATCTTCTTACTTAACCATAATAAGGTTTGGCTAATTACTTTGTTACTAAGTTAAATCCGGCCGACAATTTTTCTGATTTTCAATTAAATGAAGCCCAGTCCATTGACTCTGCATTGCAAACTGATTTGCGGTTCCATTATTTCGAAATGTACCCATTATCTGCATGTCTTTCTTGCTTCCATTTGTGTCGACTTTCTCTGGTCCAAAATACGAAGGACAACACAATTTTTATATACATAAGGCAAAGCCGCACTACAGAAAACGAAGGCCACGTCACATATATTTTCTTACCCCAAGTCTTCACTCTGTGTTAACCTCCTATGTATAATACTGTTCCCAAAATTCCTTTTATTTTCCTGATTTCATGCCTAAATTTTATTCCCTTCAACTTTCATTGTTTTGAAATTTTTGTCTAAATTTGCAAAAACCCGGACCTGCTTAACATTAAACCACGATTTGATAATTTAAAATACAATTAATCCTTGAATTCATGTATTGGGTTAATAATTTGATTACAGACTAGGGTCAATACCATCTTTTATTTAATTGCGTCTTCCTTCTTGTTCGTTATGCACCCGATTCCCCTTTGTACTCGCGTGACCTTTCTTCCCAGCGTTATGCGTTCACGCTTCCTCTTCGAAAATTAAAACTTCCCGACTCTGCTTACTGCTAGTCCGTTTCATGTGAATTTCTCTTTGTGAATTTTGTTTCCCTCTTCATAGAAATCCACGCAATGACATCCTACTCAACACACTGTTCTAGTTCACAAATTTTAGTTCGTTGCTTCAGGGACTCCACAAGAAACCATGCTACCAAACAATGATCACCGGGCCACCTAGATGAAAGCCGAGCGATCATCAGACTTCCCTAATCACGACAACCTAACGTCGTTTGCCTCTACTCCAAATCCCAGGCGACTCGTGTTCCCTTAGCTTTCCTAAACCGACTTTGAAGACCACCGTTGTTCGGCCAGATTCAGACCATCTCTGGTCATTAAACATCATCCTGACCATCCAATGTTGAGATATCGCTGCCATGAATGAGATTGCAGAAGGAAATGTTACGATTTAATGCATGGTTTTGGAGAAAATTGTGGAGAAAGAGGGTTAGATACTGGCCATTGATATTTTAGGGTGGCAGTTACTAAAAGTTAACCGCGTATATTTTTTTGACCATAGATTTTAGGGTTTGGCATCATACGGTTGTATTTATAGTGACCCATTTAAATTAAATAATATTTATGAAACTTCGTGGTGAAGTAACACTTTAAAAAAGTTTCACACAACCTCCAAATGAGACGAAATTTATAATCCTAGCATAAAAAAATATTCTGGACCTGATGGGACAGGTTTCATCGAATTCCTAGGTCATTTGTAAAAAGTCCTTTATAAATCATAGGTTAAAAATCACGTGTTTAAATTTTCCATGATCATAAAATAAATCCAGTCAACTTGAAACTTTGAAATTCTACTAGTACTTTTCCTTACGGATCCAATGAAATTTATTTCGTTAAAACCTGAATTCGTTTGGTCAGCCGTTAATTCCTTTAAAGTTACTCCTGTCTAATGACACAAATGATCAAATAAAAATCTAGACTTTTATCGTTGCCAGGACCAAACGGTAAGTCCGATTGATACGAAATTTGAAATACTATAATAATTTAATGTTACGGTTCCAATGAAACTAATTTCATCGTAAACCGAGACCGTTTGCAAAAATCACTATTTTTTGTCTTATAATAATATTGATAAAATATTATATAAATTCCAAAAAAATCAAATTAAATAATAATAAATTAATATTATTGTAAAATCCACATATAACATATGGACAGCTTCAAATATAACAAATATGGGTTTCAAACTCGGAATTAACCAATCTTGAGCTAACTGATATTCAGATATATTAAAAACCTTTTTTAATTAATAAATAAACGTTATCCTTTACTAATGATTTTCATAGTGACTATTTTAAAATTTGAATTGGACATAACTAATAATCTATAATACAAAATCCTTATTTTTCTCTTTCATATGAAAATTATAATCAGCAAGATTCAAACATTTCTTGTTTTACAAAATTCCGACTTAAAACAGATCATATACTTTTAATTGAAGTTCAAAACTCAATATTTCGAACTTTCGCACCATTTTGAGCTCGATTTATATAAAATATAAATTTGATGTTCAAATTTTCGTTTTAATAATGAATTAAACATTAAAATCCATTGATATTCCAAATTCAATATTTAAAATAATAAAATATATTAAATATATGACTTCCAAAATTACGGGACATTACATTCTTCCCCCTTAAAAGAATTTCGTCCCTGAAATAACTAAAGAATAAAAAATTCTATGAATCCATTGATTAAAAATCCAATTTAATTAAAATCGAAAACCAATTCATTATAATCAATATAAATTTTCAAAAATATCGAAAATTTATAACACATTAAACTCCCGGAAAAATTCGGCAGAGTCTTCCATGTACGGAGTGACATCTGCGATATCGTAGGAACAAATAATATATATACATTGACCCACACGGTCGGAAAACAAAAACCAAAAGCCCAAAATTTATATTTTCGCACAGGCGTACCTTTTACGAGCGCTATTGAGCATACTTGCTCAATTTACGTGCAATCTACACGACCAAACTTAATTATCTAGCCCTTTGACACTTGTACTTAACTCAATTCAACATATAAGTAACAGATATATGAAATTCTTAAATTATACTTCACTAATCATCAAGTATAATAACACGAATTCCAAAATCAAATAGGTAGCATCAATTCATTTTCAAACACAGGGTTAAATCATAAATTTCAAATCGTATGTATTTTTATTCCAATTTAATTATACTGGAATTTATTCTTTAATTTATAATTCATTCAGCTTCATTAAATTGTTGATTATTTCTATTCAAATACTCTAACATCCAGTAACAAACAATTCGTAATCAACAACCAATGCACAACTCAATCAACCAAATGAATTGAATTTACATTCAATACTAATATTTATTTTGGTTTAACATATTTGATCATCAATCGGTTAATACTCGATTGATTTCTATTTGATTAATATCCATTAAATTTTCAAATCCCAAATCACTTTTATTTAGTTCCAATATCATTCTTAATTTAATTTCACTTAACCAGTTAAGTTCCAATTCAAATTTTTAATCCAATTTGAATTTCATTCAAATCAACCAAATGTAAGACCCCGTAGTTTTAACAAGACTAAAGATGATAAATTAAAGAATGCTTAAATTAATATTCAGAATTAAGTGAAACATACTGCGTCATTGCATTCATCTCGAAATTCTGCTTGAGATAGAGTTCGAGTTTGCGTAAAACAGACATCGTATGAAGAAGATATTAAGTTTTGATGTTTGCATATATATATATATATAAGCTAATTAAATATATAAATAAGCATTTCAGAAATTCAAAAATCAGTCGAAAAAACGAAGGCGGGACAAAGCGGGAAACAGGCCCATTGGGGGTCGACCCCTGCCCTGGGGGTGTCGACCCATGGTTCGACACCATAAGGGGGGTGTCGACACCCAGGTCGACATCTCCTGATCCAGCCCCGATACATTTCAGTGTACGTGGACTGAATCCTTGACCAGATTCGTAGACCATATGCTATAAATAGGACCCCATTCTCATTGTTTTATTCACACAAAAACGATGGATAACTAGATGCTGCCTATGCCCAGATTAAATTAAGCCTTTTGTTCTTCAACAATCAAGTTATTTAAGTTTAGAGATCTGTGATTCAACATCTGCAATCCCTCTTCTATTTCTTAGATCCAATCACATTGAGTCTACAATATTTTTAGATCTAAATAATTAAAAGTTAATCTTGACATGATTATAACTTGGATCTAAGCCTGTGACTATTTGAATCATATCAGATCTTTTATAACCTGTGTATCAAAGTTATTTTAACATGACTATGATCTGGATCTAAGCCTATAACTGTTTATCATGTTAGGTCTGCCATTGTTTGTTGATCTAATTCATTATTTGGATCTCATCATGCCTGTTTTTGATGTCCTTATTATGTTAGAATCAGTTCTACTATCACATATTCATCAGATCTGTTCCTATATGCCTACCGTGTCATTATGCCCAACTTTGTCACTGTATGTTTATTAGTTTCTATGCCCATTTCTGCCATAGTATGTCAATTTTGTCATTATGTTTATTTCTGTTCTCTTTTCTTCTTCTTTTTCCCTTTTATTTTTATAGCCATACTACCTTCGAGCCTAGGCATGCCGCTGAAATATGCGAACGTGTAAAATTGGGAATGAGGGAAAAACATTAAGATTGGGGCATAACTTATATTTGGAAATTTAGGCATAAATTAAATGAAATACATGAATATGAATTTAGGGCATAAACCAAACTTTGATAAAAGATCTGAATTTGGAGCATACGATACATGATGAATATGACTTGGGAAAAAGGGGGCATGAAAACCTATAATGACACAGGAATAATTAGTTAATATTGGAAATGCCTAGAATTACAGTAATTAGAAACTATAACCGCGCTTAGGCACGAGGTTAGATTACACTTGTGGTGGAAGTCTGCCCAGAAGCAACCGGCATAACCAGTGACCACAAGTGGTGAATCTAATGTGAGGGGTCTAAGTGAAAAAACACGTGACGTGCTAAGACACGAGGTTAAGTACGACTTGTGGAAGAAGTCTGCCTGGACCTGCCCGGCATATCCAGCATCCACAGGTTATAGGTTTAATGTGGGAGATCTAGTACATTATAACCATAAATTAATATGACAATAAACTTGGATGCTTAACCTAGTTGAATCCATAGGTATTGGATGAATATGTTAACTTGAGTAGGGGTTAAGTAAAATTGTATGAAGCAGTGGGAGGGTTAAGTATATCTTAGGTTGATGGGTAATATTTATATATAGGCCCACAAACTTAACCTATGGGGTTGTGCAATATTTTAACTCCAGTATGGCATAACCTATGGAAAACCTAGTAGTGGAGATGCAAGCATAGGGGAAACTTGTTTCATCTTGAGTGTGGGTCCCATTTCAGTCAATAACCCACATATAGGTATCAAATGAGTACTCTGCACTAGGTCGGAGTCGGGGCACGCTTACTGGGCTGATTGTAAGAGATCCAAATGGGGGGACGTTGTGGGCAGCGCATTCCGACTTGGTCATGTGCATGCATGGGTCCGTCAGAGGAGGTTTAGAAGCCGTGACACCTATAGACATGGTTGTGCACATCCCAAAAATGAAGGGTTGCCACTTTAGGAAGTGATACATCATACTGTGGGGCCAGCATAGGGTATCTACGCAGTAGGGAGCCGATCGAATGGGGTAGTAATTAGGGTACATCTAGACTCCGGTATGTTTAGAAGCCCGTTATTATCCTTTGGGGTAACTTCGGTATGCTAGGTTGCCTGTTATTGTATGGGGTAAAACTTCTCACTAGAAGTACGCCTAAGTCTACCATCTTATACTTGTTGGGGATCATCTTGTTCATACGAAACTAGTATTGGTGCAGAGAAAGGGAAAGTACGAGAGAAGCGCAGTATACTCTATCATGTTTATCATGTTTACCTTGTCATACCTGCCTTTTATGATGTTATCTCTCTTATCCACTGTATATGTCTATCATGATATTTTTACTTATTTATATGCTCAAAGTAGCTGGACTCCCCAGACTTTATGTCTGACCCAATTTGTTTCCTCTTCTTTCTCTTCCGTTGCTCCCCCCTTCCCCTTAGGTTCTCAGGGTGGGAATACTCAAGCTTGATCAGGATTATGCTTTCATCCTGCTTGGAGCTTCTTAGATGTATGTTTGATTTCATATCTCACTACTATGGCTATGTTCTGGGGATTATGCTTCTTTTATTATTGTACTCTGATGATTTAAGTACAAGACAAAAATTATAAGTTGATGTACTAGGTTTATGTATTTCAGACTTATGATGTAACTATGTTTTGAACCATGATGTTTTCTGCTTAATAAAAAGTTTTAAATTGCGCTACTATTTTATATTTGTCTTGCAATGTTTCTGTTTTTATTTACCTATAATGTTTCATGAAACTTAATGCATTCTCTTAACGAGTTACATTAACGGACGAGGGGTGTCACATTTGGTATCAGAGATGAAGGTTACCAGATCAGATAAAAGATTTTTGAAAATTATTTTCAAAAAGGTTTTAAAAGAAAGCATTTTCAAAGAAAAGTCTGTTTTGAAAAACATATTCCCCAAAGCCATATGTGATATCTTTCGATTCTCTGTTCGAATCCCTTTTCCTTTCCTTTTCAGCATGTCTGGGAACCTAATATTCCTGAGGGCGTTACGATACTAGGCTGGTTCCGTAGGTATCTTGAGGCCACGGCTCCCGCCGATGGCCAAGCAGACATTCCTCCCCCAGCTGCACCCGCTGTTCCTCATCCTCCTCCTCCACGAGCAGATAATTTCTCTAAGATCTGCAAAGATTTCTATGCTACGAATGGAAAGCCATTCCGAGGAACCCAAACTTTCGTATAGGCAAGGAATTGGCTCAAAGAGACAGATGATTTGTTTGGAATTTTCGAAGTGGACGATCGTAGGAAGATTCAATTAGCCGCTTGGCTGCTGAAAGATGAGGCTTCATTCTAGTAGGAAGTGACGCAAGCAGGGCATCCAGTGGAGACTTGGGATGATTTTCGGTAGAGGTTTGAAATGAAGTTTCTTTCTCAAGCTGTGAAAAGCATGCAAATGGAAAGTTTCTGGCACTCAAGCAAGGAGGCATGATTGTTAAAGAGTATGTTAACAAGTTCAACCAACTGGCAAGGTTTGGGTTGGAGCTAGTAGATACCCCGCATAAGAAAGCTTTGTGGTTTGCTAAAGGACTGAATGAACCCCTCCATGGGTTAGCTATGTCTCATATTCCGATGGGAGCAACTTTTGGAAGGCTCGTTGATATGGCATTGATGCATGAGGAAGATAAAGCTAAAAAGAAAGAATCTATGGTGGAGGAAACACAAAACAAGAAAGTATGGCCCAAGAAGGGACAACAACAACAACAACAACAACAACAACAACAACAACAAAAGAAGGGTGGAAAGAACGACAAGGCTAAGGATAAGAGGAAGTGCCATAATTGCGGACGCGAGGGTCATTTGATCAAGGACTATAAAAGAAGGAAGAATGCTTGTTTCATATGTGGAGAGGTAAGACACTTTTCTAAGGAGTGCCCAAAGAAGCAAGGACAAGGTCAAAGGGAAGGAGCTTCTGGAGGGTAGGTGCGTGCTCTCATGACCAGTGCTCCGGATAGAGGTAGGAAAGTTTCCGTTGAAGGTTTGATTTCTCTTTCCAATCATCCAGTTAGATCTCTTTTTGATTCTGGCGCTTTGCATCCATTTATACTTGATTCTGTTGTTGAGTCTCTACACCTTAATACTAGTATGATAGTGGATCCCGCTGTTTTTTCAAACCCCATTGGCGGTACGGCTCATTTGTCCATGATTTGTCAGGGTTTGAGAATATCTGTGTTAGGCATCGAGTTTGAGTGCGACACATATGTGCTTGGTTTCATGGTCTATGGTTTGATTCTAGGGATAGATTGGCTAGCAATGTATGGTTCCATTCTGGATTGTGAGAGGTGGGTCGTTAGACTTTTAACTTGCCGTGGGAGGACCCTCGAGATTTCTTATGACCCAAAGGGGCCTGTTATGCTTAGTTTCCTAGAACCACTTGATGCGTCTATTGATGATCTGCAGTTTGTACCAGTAGTCATTGAGTATTCTGATGTTTTTGATCTGGTTTGGGGATTACCTACGAGGCCCGAGATCGATTTTCGTACAAACTTAGTGGATAATGCAAAGACAGTTGCATTGCCTGTGCGTTATATGGCTCTAAGAGAAAGGAGGGAGCTTAGCAAGCAAGTAGGGGAGCTACTTGAGAAAGAGTTTATTAGGAGAAGCATATTTGAATAGGGTGCTCTGGTGGTATTCACAACTAAAGCAGATGGTTCGCTTCGCTTACGTGTGGACTATAGAGAGTTGAATAAACCGACTAAGAAGAATAGGCACCCACTTCCGAGGACAGATGCTCTATTTGACCAGCTTGTTGTTTAATCAGTTTTCTCTCAGTTAGACCTGGTCACGGGTTTTCATTAGTTGAGGGTGGTCGAGGATAGTATAGATATGATTGCTTTTAGGACTCCATATGGTTTCTTCGAATGGCTCGTTATGCCTTTCGGGTTGACAAATGCACCAACCTATTTTTTTTTATTCAATGAGTCGGGTGTTTCAGGAATATCTAAATAAATTTGTCATGGTCTTTGTTGATG
The DNA here is from genome assembly GCA_030737875.1 of Allium sativum. Classification (NCBI taxonomy): domain Eukaryota; kingdom Viridiplantae; phylum Streptophyta; class Magnoliopsida; order Asparagales; family Amaryllidaceae; genus Allium; species Allium sativum. The sequence continues at coordinate 788,387,282 of CM060919.1, read as the reverse complement.
ACATCTTAATTTTCTTGAAGAGCAAGGAAGAGCATGCCCAACATTTGAGAGAGGTTTTGAAAACTCTCCGTTCGCACTAGCTTAAGGCAAAGTTCTCCAAATGTCATTTTTGGAGAAAAGAGGTGAGATTTGTAGGGCAAGTGGTTTCTTAAGATGGGATAGTAGTAGATCCAGCAAAGGTAGTTGCAATTCAAGATTGGCAGACCCCAAAGAATGGAACAGAGGTGAGAAGTTTTCTGGGGTTAGTAGGTTATTATAGGAACTGCATTAAGGACTTCGCAAAGATTTCAGCCCCACTCACCAGGCTAACAAAGAAGAATTTGACGTTTTCACAGGATATAGATTGTGATGTTGCTTTCCAGCGATTGAAGAGGGCTCTGACAACAACCCCAGTCTTGACCTAGCCCGATGGAAACATAGTGTTTACAGTATACACTGATGCATGTGGTATAAGGCTTGGTGCAGTTCTGATGCAAGAGGAGGAAGGGTAGTATGTTAAGGAGGTAGATAGCTAAGAGTTCATGAGATGAACTACCCAACCTATGACTTAGAGTTAGCTTGCATAGTATTCGCGCTTAAGACTTGGCGCTATTATTTGCTTGGAGAGAAGTTCGAGTTGTACACCGATCATAAATCTCTCAAGTACTTGTTCTCACAGAAGAATCTTAATTTAAGGCAACAAAGGTGGATGGAGTTCCTAACATCTTATGAATTTGAAATTGCTTATATCCCTGACAATTGCAATGTGGTGGCATACGCACTGAGCTGGCAGAGGATGGCCTCAAGTCCTCTGTTTGTGGAGAGTAAAAGCTTGGAGTTTGTCTCAACTTTTGACTTTAGACCCTCCACCGAGTTTTTGTCTGACTTATTAGCTTCACTGGAGGTGCGACTGTTAGACCAAAAAATGGCACTAACACCCAATATGATAGATTTCTTATATAAGAATCGAGAATAATCATCAAAAAGCATAGAAAAACAATCAATACACGAGATTTATAGTGGTTCGGCATTAACGAGCCTACGTCCACTTTATAGTTTCTCATTTCGTTCCGAAATTACAATTACAATGGATACATTCACACAATAACTCGAAATCAATGAATATTTCTCTCCGAACTCATTGATTTTCATTGGAGAAGAAGGTGGTTATCTATAGGAATTCGGCCATGGAAGCCATGAACAAATGAAGTGCGAAAATCTTCCTGAAAATGGTGCGTGAACCTGTATTTAATGGCATAGAGTTGGTTAGGGCTGAGTGGCCACATGGCAGCATCAGAGGAAAACTCGCAAGTGGAGGAGAAAGTGGAGGAATGGGATTCAATTCGTGGGTTGCCAAGTGTACAGTGATCCAGTCTCCACACTTACTAAATAGGCCTTCATTCTCATACGTTTACAGCTCCTGGCGGATCTGAAGTTGTTCTATCAGATCTGGTGTTTGTGTGTCAATTTCTCCAGACTTCTTCGTAAGCTGCTGATATGGGATCGGGTCGAGTTCAACCCGATCCAATAATTCGATCCGTGAAGAAGTAGAGAGGCAAGCTGCTTCAGGTGAGGGGTTTGGGTCTAGCTTCATGCGATCCGAAGCGGGGAGCATTTATTGATCGGTTCGGGGTATAGGCGGATCGGGTAAGATTCTACACGATCCGATCCGGTTGTGACGTGGTAACAGTTACCCGAATATAGGTGGACTGGGTCGCATATACTCGAACCGAGCCGGTCGGCTTCATGCTTGTTGATACACGAGTTTTCCACCTTGGTTTGAGACTTCCCTATTGACTTGAGCTGACTTCGTTACTCATGAATGATGGTCTAAGCTTTGTGTGGCCTGGTCACAAAGCATGCTAACATTTTGCCCCCCAAAATACGTCTTATCGTAGATGAGATATGCTTTGAATAAATCGGGCTGACTCTTTCTAGAACGTCATCTGTCCTTGAGAATGCTTTATCAAATTGTTGTGTTCTCTTGAGCAGTTCTGTCACTCAGAACTTTTCCTGTACAAATGGCTTGTCAAATATCGCACAGCTTTCACAGGCACTCTTTGGGCCAAATCCTATAGTTGGAGTAGTCGAAATGATTGAGCAATCATTCAAACCTCGTCGAATCAAGAAGTTAAGTTCTTTCATCACAAGTTATATAGGATTCCTAGCTCCCGCGCATGTGATCATGCCTGCACAAGTCGTTTCCAAATGACATCGTCTTTTCATGCAAATCAAACGTATCGTAGAGTTAGACTTTCTTTCGCATACGAGTCAATGTATGAAGTTGCCATCCAAGTCTTGGGGCAGTATAAGAATCTCCGAACTTTAAGCTAGCTTCTAGACTGTTGGGATAGATCACATCAGAATTGGAGCATGAATCTATCATTTGCGCTCGTCTTGGGACTATCCCAACATCAGGAAATTAATCATATCGTATTAAAAGAAATCCAAGACCATTCCATGTCCTTTCATAGTCTCGTGATCACACACAAATCAGTAAGGTACGTCATTGAAATCATATAAACTAGTGCTCGTAAGATCATAACAATCGTAAGGTAGTTGGAGAGTTCTCCTCATTCTCTATTCGAGGTAGTTGCGGACCAAGTCTTTGAAGTCACGTTTGATCCATTAGCGGGCTTTCTTGAATAGTCAAGATGAATCATATCATATTCCGGAGATACAGTTTATATGTTCTGAATCAAGCATTGAGTCAGAATCATGTTCAAAGTTAGTCTGCCAGTTGAAGTTCATGCCCTAGCATCAGTGGAGGACGAGCGAAGTCAGTGCTTATGCCCCCAGCATGAAGTTTTGAAGTGGGTGGAAGCCGGTCTCTGGCTTCTTGGTTCCGCATACGTGATAGCCGTCAATCATGCTTCTGCCTTTAATACTGGATGGTGATCCACTACTCGGATGTATGCGGGTTAGTCTTGCGGAGTCATTCTTTTAGTTACAGTCTGGGATCTTGCGGAACTCCAATGATAGTAAATGCGTATAAGGTCGGCGAATAGTCGAATTACGTTGCTTGAAACTCGTACCCTGTGCTCCCCATCCACGTGGATTTACTAAGTGGTGATCATCAAATCCACATCTTCTCTAAATTCATACTCCCTCATCAAGATGTGAGTTAGAGTTTAATACAAAATGATTTGTTCGTGTCCAGCTCATGTTAGTCTTTGGTCTCCCATCCAAGCTCTGAGGTTCGAAGTCGGGTGGCGATAAAGTCAGATTATAGCTATCTCAAATGCTCTCATTTTCCCACTACATGGGGAGCCTCATGTTGAGGTTGAGCTGGATTTTAAACATTCATATGAATTGGAGCAGAGGTTGGTCGGGCTCCGTTTAAGTTTCCAGTGGCTCTTGCATATCCGTCGTTTTCATCCAAAATGTTATGGTCAGAAGTTGCATGCTACAAATGCCCGGGAGGAGGTTGATTGCATCTTGTTTCATTAAAGACGACTATGCCAACTTGTCCTAGGATCTCATATGATCTGGACCATGGAGCAGGGAGTGTTTGTGCCAAGTTCATTGTCTCTTGAATTCCCACGGTGCTCGCTCCAGCGAGTAAGTCGTAGTTACCTGGACTTCCTTCTATTTGAGTAAAGAAGTTAACCATTATTTTATGTCGTTTTCGGAGAAGTTCATCTCGCTGAGCCATCTAAGTTCTCAAATCAGCAAGGGTACCATCCATTTCATATCTAGCTTGACATGCAGAGGGATCATCGCAAGAAGAAATCTGCTGACTTCCTTCGTTCCTAATGCCTTCTGCGCCAATATCCTCAGCATGGAAGAAACTTCTATCTTCCTTCTTCTTAGTCTGTGAGTCGGAGTGTCAGGCAATTCGCTTCCTTGCAAGTTGGAAGTCAAAGTAATGGCATCCCCCTTTATATGGGGTCTTTCAACCGGGAAGTCGGTCGGGACTAGCAAATGGACGTTCACTTTGCGTCTATTCTATGGTCCTCAAGCAGCCTGTCAAGATCGAGGTATAAGTTAGACACATAAATGTAAGTTATGCCATTTGTAAATATTTTCAATAGTGTGGCCCCAGTCCAGGGGTAATGGCGAAAGATCGGTAGTTGTATCACATCCCATTCAAATTTAGACATGGATGCATGGAAAAGAGACATTGCTTTCAAATCTTATGTGATTGAGTTATCCAAGTGCTTGAGTTATCGCGTTTTCCATTCAGTGTATTTGCAAGGTGGCACTCGTCGTTGCACTTGGGCTATGGCCAGTCACATGTGGGCGTGTATGTTGATTTGATATATCACTCTTAGGCCCTCCTTTCGGTCATCGCCTTGAGCCTCCTGGGAAGTTTAGCATTGGGCATCAGTATCAGCCTTCTGGACATGGCCCTTTGTTTGTTTTCCACTGTCCTGCTGCGGTTGTCGCGAGTGCGGCCCACACAATCTTGTTCTGTTATCTTGTACAAGCCTGCACTCTGTAAACGAAGTGAATCTCTAAGTAATATGTAATAAAGCATATCATAATCAAATAAAAGTTTCAATTCAGAATTCGTGCAATTAAATAGTATCTAATAAATCATATAGAATTTATCTAGAGGGGGTGATGTGTGTGCGCTCCCCCCCCAATCAATCATGAATAAAGTGCCTAATCAGGGCTTATTCGACATTATGTTGCCCCCAATCCTTCTGTGGGGGGTGTCGGCTCAGCTTTCAATCTTATCCCCAATCCTTCAGTGGGGTAGGAGCCTGTTGTCTTTGGTACTTAATCTTAGCACCTTTATACTCTCCTGACATATGCCTAGGTTAGAGTGTAATCAAGGCGGTCTTTAATCGTGGTGCACCATCATGCCTTGGGTACGTCGTCTTCCCATCCTTTATACTCTCTCTCGAATCATGAGAGTTAGAGTTAATCAGGCAAACGGTCGTGTCATTCGCCCCAGCATTCCTTTTGCGCTATAATCCCAAGAGTGGGATTCTGCCGGGTCGAGTGTCGTTCTCGAACTCTATTTTTAGTCCGTACTCCATACTTCACTCTGGAAGATGGAGCTTTTCGGGCAAGTGGTCGGGTCACACTCGCCGAGGCGCTACCTCCTGATCTCCGATTCACGGGTGGAGGTGGCCATTTGCAATAATCAAGTTTCTTTCATCCCATCGACTCATGGGATGGAGTTTGGTCGGACGCTGCAAATCATGAGAGCCAGAGTCACGGATCGAGTGGTCTTTAATCATGGCGCACCCATCACACTCGTTCTAGGTTTGTACTTCTATACAATCTCTGAGGACCAGAGTTAGTCAAGAAAACAGTTGGTGAATGTTTGCAGAAGCTTTGCGTTCCTCCAATCAATCTATGGGAGGAGTGATTGGCACCGAACTTTAGGTACATGCATCATTTATACCGCTTGAGTTAGTTATGTCAATAACTTAGGAAGCATGTAAAAGTAATTTGCACGATTTAAAAGTAAGCATGTTAATGGGCAATGCAGCCTCCTTTATTTGGATTCATGTAATCTGATGGCATCAAACATAGGATTAAGCCATGTAGATGGTCGAACTGCATCTATCTGAAATCGGATTCCGACTCTGAATATGCAAAAGTCAATGCATAATTATCTTTAGGTCTGCAACATATGAGGCAAGGAGTGGATGGTCATCTCGAATCCACCTTGAGCTATACAACTTCTTTTATACGGAGTGCGTGTCTTTGTAAACGAGCAGTTTAGTCAAGCTCATCATGGTATTGCTCCATAATTCTATATGCGGGTGTTAGAAGTCTGATCAGTATCAAATCCTAGGTACCTACACCATCCGTATATTGATTCTCTGAGTTAATGACATCAATAACTCATAAAGCATGCAAATATAAGTGTCATGGTTAAAGAGTAATCCTGTTAAAGGAATGAATATCATTCTGTACGAAAATGACATTGCATGCTCTTCGCAAGTCCATTTTGCCTCGACAATCTCTGCCGGATATGGTTACCAAAATCTTTGGCGGTGATGAACGTTTTTCAACCGTCATGGGATGGCGGTCCCAAGAATGAACAGCCCTTGATTGGGGTCTTGGAGCGATGAAGGCAGTTAGGTATATGCTGTAAGCAAATGACAAGGTCGCATCTCCTTTAAATCGCCTTCTTACCCCCTTTCTAAAGGCAAGGATTGAGTGTCAGGAAGTCACACTTGTACCGCTAATGGAAGCACATCATCATATTGGTGCTAGGACAGTAGTTGGCAGGAGAACAATAGATTTATGATTAGGGAAGCTTTGCACTCTCCATGCTAAGAAGTAGGACATGGCAAAAAATGGGTCCATGCTTACAGGAGCTCAGCCCCTTCCATGTCAAGAAGTTGGTGCGAGAGCCATAAGGATAAACATGCCTCATCCGTCTGCAGATATGCCTTCGATCCGGCGCCAGAGATAAAAGTTTATACACAAACAATCAATCAGCATCCAGGCTTAAGTGTTTCAAACCCTTAACTCGTCACTCTTCGGGAAAGACGAAGGCAATCAGTCATGTAGGCTTATGATGTATCAGCATTGAATTAGATGATGTAATCATGAGCAATCCACGCTTGAATCTCCTATTGCCCCCAGCATCCGGGGATGAGTTACTTGGAAGATAATCTATCAATGGAGTGGAATTGTGAATCTTCACTTTCTAACTCCAAGACGTCTTTCGTCAGAATCTTCATTCTTGTACGTCTCCTATATAGTGGGAAGTTGATGAGTGCTTTTGTCTAATCATTCAGGATGGTGTATTCAGCAATAGGTCTCGTTGCTGTCAATCTTAGGACAACCTTCCCAGGGAAATAAGCAATGTCACCCTGCTTGTCATATACTGAGGCATAACAAACGGTGGCATGCCTTTCACTTCTCCTTGCTGGATGCACTCCGTGATGTAGGAAATTCTTTATGGGGTTGTCCATGACTCTCTTCCAGATTCGATCTCCAACGCTGAATCAACTTCCATCTAATCAATGGTCGGATTTTGTAGTGTCTCGATGAGGATCATCTCCATCTTTTTTGGATTGTCGGAACCTTCTAACTTGGCCATATTATCCGCCTTCTGATTTTCTGTATGCGGAATATGAGGTATGTTGTAATGTACCCATCAATCTAATGGCTCTTCTACCCATTCTAAGTAAGTTGCGAGTTGTGGTCCCTCCGTTTGGAATGCACTTCGGACCGTCCTTCAGGAGTTATCAACACAACTCCGACGCCGGGTCATTGACCGTTGTTTGCACCTTTGTATACATATTCCAGGTGCCTGATACCATCTTTCATTTCGAGGGGCCATCCTCTTCATCTAACACATCCTCTTTGGGAGCGGTAAACTCAGCGACGAAGTCAACTAATGCTTGCCCTATATGGACTTCTTTAGGAGGGAATTGAAGTTGGATTGGTTTAGCTCGATGTTCTGCTCAAGCAATCTTCCAGATGCCTCAGGTCACTGCAGGACTTCGCTAGATGTCGCCCTCCTGCATTCCGAATCTTCACCCTTTGGGATCTATGTCTTCAACAAGATCATCGGGCAACTCCTTATACGATGTTTCCTTTGCTTGCTAAACCGATGCCTCCTTCGTACTCCATCTCATCAGGAGGGGTAGCATATTTGGGTTCCATCTCTGATGTGTAGCATATTCCATTTGGGCAAATAGCAGGATCTTCTAGTAACTTAGTCACCACGGACCATTCCCACTCTAGTTTCGGTTTGGAATTTTAGCAACAGACATTAGGCTACAATGTAAGTTCTGAATTCTACGGTAGCTGGTCAATTTAGACCTTGATCAGATAAGCTTGAATACGACAGCATAGTTTGTGAGACTTTAAGTAATATTCATGTGTTATGTCACAACGGAAATAAGAAGTAGAGAGCTAATGGTTGATTCGTATTTTCTTTAATCTCAAGCTCTCATCACTTGACCAAGGTCATATGGTGGTTGGCGAGCAATCAAGTTATTATAATCCGGGAAAGGATCAATAGGTCCAATCATGGCATGTGGTGGTTTAACTTGTACCTAACTCTGGGCACCAAAGTATGTTGACCTAACCCTTATTCGATGGAAATCAGTCTTCCTCGATGCTATTGACATCAAATAGCCATTGCAAAAGTTAGCCAAGTTCTTCGGGAGGTGAATCTCAGGACATATTTCATTCATCACATCATACGATTGAAGTGTCACTTTGGGATGTTAGGATCCTTAGTTGCTTCCTGGTATCCCATTACTGACAATCATAGTCACTAAGATCATATGAATCATCTTAGGATTAGTTCTCAGACTGTTCTACTAACCATCATTCGATGCTCCGCCGATTGGACAGGTTTAAGTCACATAAATAAGGTAGTCACTACTCGTTAGAGAACAACATCAGTTGTGTTGGTGAAATCTATACACCATCGGAACTATGGAAGAGGAAGCTGCTATGAGACTGTCGTTGTCTCGTATACTGTTGTTGACATCAAGTTGAATTTGATCGCTAACTCCTCGCATTGGCTTACTGTTGTAAGTAGGTGTCATGACTCTGGGAAGAATCCCAATCGTTGCCATCTACTGGGATATTCATAGACTATCCATTTAATCTACATCGATAAGCTTTGATAACTTCTATTGGCTAAAATGTACATCGAGCCGAAGACAAGCCGCACTACGAGCCGAAGGCGAGGCCGTCAGCGGGTCCGGGTGCAGCGCCGGTGGAGTTCCGGGGCCCCACAGTCTCGGCGGCGACCGGGTCGATTTTTTCGATTTTGGAAGATGGAGCCTTTTCTGAAATGATTCGAAAAATGTATTTTTCCCCAAAAACAACCGTACCAGGTCGGATCGGAATTTGCCTTCAAGTTGCGCTTCAGATATGTCATCGGATCGGGTCGGGGGGACATCAATAGCTAGTGGTCGGTTCGGATCTGCCCTCTGGTTTGGTTCGGATCTCCCCTTCGGTTCGGGTCGGAGGTTCTTGTTCGGGTCGGATGGGCCCCGTTCCGACCCCTCAGATATATTGGCCTACACTTTGTCTACATCCAATCCGAGGGCTTAATCTGCATCTGACCTGGTCATTTCATCTGCATCCGATCCGGAGCTCATTTGAACTGTAACACATCCGATCCGATCCAGAAGCTTTACAGGACACTGTTTCCAATCTCTAGCGATTTCTGCTATATGGCACGGAGGTAACTTCACATCTGATGATATCCAAATTTGCAAAATCAATAGAATTTATAGGATTCCCTCATCGGACTTGGCGATCCAATAAGTAGATTGGAGAATCCTTAAACGCTGAGAATCTTCATTTCTCAGTGAAAGCACCAAAATGTTAGACCAAAAAACGGCACAAACACCCAATATGATAGATTTCTTATATAAGAATTGAGAATAATCATCAAAAAGCATAGAAAAACAATCAATACATGAGATTTATAGTGGTTCGGCATAAACGAGCCTACGTCCACTTTATAGTTTCTCATTTCGTTCCAAAATTACAATTACAATGGATACATTCACACAATAACTCGAAATCAATGAATATTTCTCTCCGAACTCATTGATTTTCATTGGAGAAGAAGGTGGTTATCTATAGTAATTCGGCCATGGAAGCCATGAACAAATGAAGTGCGAAAATCTTCCTGAAAATGGTGCGTGAACTTGTATTTAATGGCATATAGTTGGTTAGGACTGAGTGGCCACGTGGCAGCATAAGAGGAAATCTCGCAAGTAGAGGAGAAAGTGGAGGAATGGGCTTCATTTCGTGGGTTTCCAAGTGTAAAATGATCCGGTCTCCACACTTAGTGAATAGGCCTTCATTCTCATACGCTTACAGCTCCTGGCAGATCGGAAGTTGTTCTATCAGATCTGGTGTTTGTGTGTCAATTTCTCCAGACTTCTTCGTAAGCTGCTGATATGGGATCGGGTCGAGTTCAACCCGATCCAATAATTCGATCCGTGAAGAAGTAGAGAGGCAAGCTGCTTCAGGTGAGGGGTTCGGGTCTAGCTTCATGCGATTCGAAGTGGGGAGCATTTATTGATTGATTCGGGGTATAGGCGGATCGGGTAAGATTCTACACGATCCGATCCGGTTGTGACGTGGTAACAGTTATCCGAATAAAGGTGGACTGGGTCGCATATACTCGAACCGAGCCGGTCGGATTCATGCTTGTTGGTACACGAGTTTTTTACCTTGGTTTGAGACTTCCCTATTGACTCGAGTTGACTTTGTTACTCATGAATGATTGTCTAAGCTTTGTGTGGCCTGGTCACAAAGCAGGCTAACATCAACCTAGTCTTATGGATCAGATAGGAGCTTCGTAGTGAGATGATCCATAGATTTCAGACATCTTGGATAGGTTCAGTAGAGGGGAGACTTCTAGTCACGTCAATAGATATTCCACAGATGATAGTGGGTGGTTGCGACGAGATGAAAGGCTTTGTGTTCCTCGAGTTGGGAGTCTTTTAAAGATAGTCCTAGAGGAAGCCATTATTCTAGGATGACTATTTATCTAGGTGGTTATATGATGTATAGAGATATGAAAAGGTTGTCCTTTTTGGCTGGGATGAAGAAAGATGCGTGGAGTTTGTTTCTCAATGTTTGATTTTCCAGCAAGTCAATGATGAGCAAAAGAAGCCCGATGGTTTACTTCATCCTTTGGTGGTCCCACAGTGGAAGTGGGAGAGCATCTCTATGGATTTCATTGATGGTTTTCCTAGATCAAGGAAGGGCAACACCAGTACTTAGGTTGTAGTAGACAGACTTGCTAAGAGCGCTCATTTCATCCCAGTTAAGAGTAAGAGGACGACGATCTGGTTGGCAGCAGTTTACATTCGTGAGATAGTCCATCTTCATGGAGTCCTTTTAGTATCGTAATTGATCATGACCCCATTTTCACCAGTGAATTTGGAGGAGCTTGCAAGAAGCATTAGGTACACAGTTGTGTTTGAGCACCGCTTATCACCCTCGGACTGTTGGACAGACAGAAAGGATGAACAGATTTCTTGAGGATCTTTTAAGGCTGTGTATCCTAGACTTTGGAGGGACTTCGGAAGAGCATCTTCCTTTAGAAGAGTTCGCCGACAACAACAGTCATCAAGCTAGCATTGGTATGGAACCCTTCGAAGCATTATGCGGATGACCTTGTAGACCACCGACTTGTTTGTAGGAGTCTACAGAAAGACTTCTACTTGGACCACATATGGTTAGAGAAACATCTGAAAAGAATGACCTTATTTGACGGCGAAAGAAGACTGCTCGAGATAGGCAAAAATTCTATGAAGATAGGGGGACTAACATTGAGTTTGAGGTGGGAGACTTGATTTTCATTAAGGTATCACCATTAAGGAATGTGGTTCGCTTTGGATCTGTAGGGAAACTAGCACCAAGATTTGTAGGGCCATTTCCCATAACAGAAAGGATTGGCCAAATGGACTATAAAGTAAACATACCAGAGAGATTGTCCAGCATTCATGATGTTTTCCATGTTTCTCATTTACGAAAGTGCTTGCATGATACCGCAGAAGTAGTAGAGCCGAGTATACTTGAGGAAGTAGAGGTGGAACGGGAGGGGACAGTTTGGTGAGTTTCTACCTGTATTCTTGTATCAGAAGTTAAGAAGCTACGCAACCGAGAAGTCAAGTTGATGAAAGTTCAGTGGGGAGATAACCCAGAGGATGCAACTTTGGGAGACCGAAGACAAGATTCACGCTTCATGCCCTTTCCTTTTCAAGGGTATGTCCTTAATTTATTTTCCAAAGCTTTTATTTATTCTTGTTTCTACCATTTAAGTATATCCTATCGATCGAATCTTCGACCTTTAGGTAGGGAACCCATGGATGTAAACATGTGTTTGAGACATGTTATGTTTGATGGATGCATGTGTTTGCTAGTGGTTGCTCGTGGACGCATATACACACAAATTAAGCACTATATCGGCTCAATCACTCTCATACTGCATATGGATGTGTGTGCAATTTTCACTTTTAATGGATGAAAGTGGGTGTATCATCATATGGATGTTGCATATGGATGGATGATTGTGCACACATATAGAACTTACATGTTATAATAGGATTATTTGCATACATGGTGGATTCATGGCACTAACATACACTGCATTAAGGAGGTCAAGTAGACCGCCTGATCTTTCACATTACTATAAGGACATATACATACACTTTTGTATATGTTCATAAGCATTAGAAATTTTTAAGGACATTGGATGCCTATGATTAGTGGATGAGTAGATGGATAATTGATGTTAGGATATACATTCTTCTTAACATAGAAATTTCAGGGACGAAATCCTTTGAGTAGGGGAGAATGTAACATCCCGTAATTTTAACAATACTAAAGATGATAAATTAAATAATAGTTAATTAAATATTCAGAATTAAGTAAAATGGACTGTGCCATTCCGTTCGTCTCGAAATTCTGCTTGAGATAGAGTCCGAGTTTGCATAAAACAGACATCATATGAAAAAGATATTAAGGTTTGAAGTTTGCACACATATATATATATATATATATATATGTAAGCTAATTATATATATATAATCATTTTATAAATTCAAAAATCAGACCAAAAAACGAAGGCGGGACAACGCGGGAACCAGTCCCATTTGGGGTCGATCCCTGCCTCAGGTGTGTCGACCCATGGGTCGCTACCATAAGGGGGTGTCGACACCCATGTCGACTGATGTGCATGTAAAAATGCACATTTATATTCACATATTTATTATTGCTTAATTAAATAAATGAACATTTTTGGGTATTTTTACGATCAAACCATATTTTAAATATTTTCAAGATAATCACTTATTTTGGGGGAAAATGGTCACTTGTGCATGTTTTAATTTGTGATTGCATTTACTTGTTCTTTGTATTTGTCTCTTATAGGAATATTGGGCACAATTAATGCATACACATAATGATTTGGAGCACAAATTCTTGCATACAAAGGAATGAAGGAAATAATTCTCATACATGATCATGAAGGACCTCACCTCTCAAATTACCTTTTTTTCTTAAGCCTCTTATTATTGACCAACTGAATAAGACAAAAGGTCTCATACATCATTAATGGCTAAGAGAGGACTAAAAGCTTCATGAAGTGGGCATTTTGGGGATTTCCCATTATAAGTGATTAGGCTTTTAGGGTTAGAAACATGTATATATACCCCTTTATGTGATGTAAATATTATCTCTTATCTCCTCTCTTTTATCCCCTTCTTTATTTTAGTTGCTCTTGTATTTTCATGGCTACTTAGCCATCTTCTTTATGTAACTTCTTTATTTTAATGCAATTTAATTTATGTGCTTTTTACTTTCATGTTCATAGCTTAGATTTACATTCGTGTTCATAGCTTAGATTTACTTTATGTTCTTAGTTTAGTTCTATTCTTGTTCTACTTAGTTTTTCTTTCATTTTGCTTTATTTTCTAATGTTGAAACTTACATGCGTTGATATGATAACACATAAGAGTGGCTAATCCCTTGATTAAGGTGTAATGATGCTCTCTAACTTTATGTAAGTTCAACATTTGTATGATTTGTGATTTATAATTTGTGCTTCATGTTAGTGAATGTTGATGTAAGTTTATACAAATGGTTTTGATAGTCTATGTTTGTTGACAACAGAATAGGTTATGCTTAGTCAATGTAAACACAAATTACATCAATATTTGCTAAGTGGTTATTGATGTTGAAATAAAAGTAAGAACAAAATTTGATGGTCTATAGTTTTAGTTAATAATTCATAGGCCATACCTAGAATAGTTTTGCTTTAGTTCAATTTCAATGAGAATCATAAGTGGTTTAAATATTGCATTTATATCACTTAATGGAGATCATAAATTGTATTTTTGATAAATAACATAAATGTGAGAGTTTATTTGCCTCTAAATTGTTTTCATTTCATATTTAGCTCTCAACTTAGTTTATAGTTTTCATTATCTTTTATTAGTTAAATCTTCACTCAAATTTGGTTTAATTTAATTGAATAAAATTAGAATTTCTTCTTTCCTCGTGGATCGACTCGTATTCGCTAACGTACTACAAGTGTACGTCATGCGCTTGCGGTTTATTACACTTCGCTATGGTATTCTAATTCATAGCATATTCTTCGTCGAACATCGACACCCCTAGATCCGGGCTTTATACATTTCAGTGTACGTGGACTGAGTTCTTTACCAGATTCGTAGACTGTATGCTATAAATAGGACCCTATTCGTGGACTGAATTCTCTTGTCATTATGCCCAATTCACTCACTATATGCTTAATTAGTTGTTATGTATTGACCCGAAAATCCCCGCCCTTTGAATCGACCATAAACCACACAGGCCTGATCCAAAAGTTGGAAATCCTCGAATGCACTAACTTTGGGCATACAACACATTAGAACAAATAACAGAAGACTTTTATAAACATTACAATAATGTTACATCAGAGTACAAAATATTAGAGTATATCGAATCTAATAATACAACAGCGGAAGATAATTTAAAATGGATTTAATATAGTGCAGCGGAACAAGTAGACTGATACAGCGGAAGTCTATCAATGCTCTGGACACATCTTTAAGCTTCGATCCAGAATCCTGCTCAATATATCTGCAAAATAAGCCACTCGACTGCCCGTGTGGAAAAGAGGACACCCGAGTTTGCAAAGTGAAACAAACTACGAGTCAGTCGTGGGACTAGTATAAGAAATCTTTCCTAACTTATCTAACAATATGGCTAATCACAGGACCACGCCGCTAATGCAGAACGGGTTTACTCCATTGGATTTCCAGTGCATAAATTAAATAACTTTTTATTCAAAACAACGTAATGCTTTTTAGAAAAATGAAATCATTATAAGACTCAAGTCCCATCACACAATGCAACACAAACCTGAGGATAGAGTTTTACCTTATAATGATCAAACATGCTTGATACGTAGAAAAGAATATTTAATATTATTATTAGTGTCTATCCAGTTTAAAACATTTTCAAAGTAAATGTATCAATCCCTATACGACATAGTATCCCATCCTACTATGTCACCATATATAGGTTTACAATCAAATCTGTAATGTCGTATTGGAAGTTGGGTTTCCATCATGAGTCAAGGCTAGGGATGATATCCTTATCGATTTGAGACACTCTAGCAAATGTCTCAGGACTCGGACGCTGGCAAGCCCTTGGATCCTCCAAGGCTGGTCCACAAATACTTTAGTGGATTAGTTATGCCTGAACACACATTTCCCAGTCCTATTGAACCTATCAATTGGTCACTATCTACCAAAATATCCGAAGCCACGTAATCCATCATCCACATAAGTAAAATGTCAGGGCTTGCAAAAACCTGTCGCCACCTCTAGCTAGAAAGAAACGCATGCACTCTTTGGGTCCCTTATCCCGTTTCTGACTCTTACCGGGGTGTGAAGTTCACGAAGTTGTGCTATACAAAAAGCTATGCCGAAATGGGTTGTGCTTTGATCATCAACCACAAGGCCCTGCTTTTCAACAAAAACCTTGATCATTTGCATCTTGGCATGCCACATTGACAATCCACGCCATGCGATCAACAACTATCAATATATAACCTCTGAGCTCATGCGTCTCAGAGAAGGATGTTAAGTAAGAGAATATATTCTCCGCCACCAAACAGATATATATTAAGTAGAAACAAATTCACATAGAATGAAATTCAACGTCAGACACACATCCATTTATAAGTCCGTTATGGGACTAAACGAAACCGGAGGCACCTTTTTCCTCGTCCCATGTGTCCAATACAGGAGAGAGGTCCTCGCATATCCGAACAATCAACAAGTACGTCCGGATAACTACCACTGTAACCCTTTCAAGGCAGCAACTCTAATCAAAGGCATTAGTAGTCATCCCTTCAATGTGAAGATCATCGGTCTTCAACCACCGTCTTCATCTTCGGCTTTTAATCGTCATAGTAATTATTCAGAATAGGTTAAACCCGGACTTTCCGAATAACTCGCATATTTTAAAATCAAAAATCAAGTGTTATAAAAACACATCATACGCCACATTCCAACTCAGAATATTCTTTTAATAAAATATTCACATTATTAGGGAAAGGTTCCCATTAATTTTATCAAAGAGAAATCCTTTAAAATTTATTCTTTTAATCTTTTTTTTTAAGATTCATTAAATCTCAAATTGGGTTTTAATATCAAAAATCATTACTTAATGATTATTCAAATTAAGGAAATTAATCTTACCTTAACTGGGTTAAAGAATTAATGTCATTTAAAAAGATTGTTCACGATAAACCCAAAATCATCTTCCATTAAATATGGAATTTCACAGAAATCCAATCAATACATAATCGATATAAATTTCCGTATTAGACTAATAATATAAATGGAATAATGGTAGAGCCTTTTAAATTCCATATATAGTAACGGTCTTCTTTTACAGAAGCTCATCTCGATTATTATTGAATCAAATTCCATTCAATTCCAGTTTATATTAAATTGGAAAACTTTACTTTGGAAAATTTCCACTTAAATCTTATTAAAAGATTTATAAATTCCAAATTATATTTTCACTATTAATTGGGTTAAAGAACAAATGTTTTTAAAAACACAGCTCACAAAAAACACAATTCACATTTCAATTTATTCCAATTACTAAATATAATTGGAAACTCTAATAATCCTAATTAAAAGATGTATTATTTTCTCAAATGCTTTTAAGAACAATGTTATTGAAGACACCATTCATGACAAACCCAAGAATCCAATTTATTTTACTTAATTCCAATTAAATATTAATTAATTGTAAAAATTCATTAAATCTTAATTTAGAGATTTATTCTAGTTAATAACTAGTTCATTTTGATAAAAAAATATTTTTATCTTTACAAAATTGGAATTTTTCATCCAAAATCTTTCGAAATAATTTTTTTAAAAGATTATTTATTTTTGAGTATTCTTTATTTTAAAATATTCTGAATCGAAATGCGACTCAATCAATTACCATATAATTTCAGTTATATGGATTTCATACACTGCACGCATACAACGATAATGATAAATAATCAATAAACAATCCATTCACATCCAGAGTGAAGTTCTCAATTGTGTGAGCATTTAAATAAGTAAATAATGCTCATCATAGACTGTCAATCCATCGATTGGCATATAACTAAATATTGGGACTAGTGTATGACAAATATCATCCCAATAACCGTGTGGGGTTTTCAAACAACAACAGTTTACACAAATAAATCATTGGTTAATAGATTTAACTAATTCAAATTCGGTTTAAATTATTTTATATATAATAAATTTTCACTATTTAAAATTATATATGAATATTTATGATTTAATTTCAGCTACTATATAAATATTAACATTATTATGATAATGTTTTAATCTAGCACAAATCATATTTTTATTTCAACATTACATTTCTTAACAAAATGACATTTTTTAATTCACATGACGTTATTCTAAATAAATGACCTTTTTATGTAACAAGAATATATTCTAAATAAATGACCTTTTTAACATAACATGACATTATTCTTAATAAATGACATTATTCTTAATTCACATGACATTTCCTAATAAAATGACATTATTAACATAACATGACATTATTCTTAATAAATGACCTTTTTATGTAACATGAATATATTCTAACCAAATGAACTTTTTAACATAACATGACATTATTCTTAATAAATGACATTATTCTTAATTCACATGACATCTCCTAATAAAATGACATTATTAACATAACATGATATTATTCTTAATACATGACATTATTCTTAATTCAAATGACATTTACTAATAAAATGACATTATTAACATAACATGACATTATTTTTAATACATGACGTTATTCTTAATAAATGACCTTTTTATGTAACATGAATATATTCTAAATAAATGACCTTTTTAACATAACATGACATTATTCGAAATAAATGACATTATTTTTATACATGACATTATTCTTAATAAATGACATTATTTTTATTACATGACATTATTCTTAATAAATGACCCTTTTATGTAACATGAATATATTCGAAATGAATGACCTTTTTAACATAACATACATTATCCTTAATAAATGACATTATTCTTAATTCACATGACATTTTTCTTAATAAATGACCTTTTTATGTAACATGAATATATTCTGAATAAATGACCTTTTTAACATAACGTGACATTATTCTTAATAAATGACATTATTTTTAATACATGACATTATTCTTAATAAATGACCTTTTTATGTAACATGAATATATTCTAAATAAATGATCTTTTTAACATAACATGACATTATTCTTAATAAATGATATTATTCTTAATTCACATGACATTTCCTAATAAAATGAAATTATTAACATAACATGACATTATTCTTAATACATGACATTGTTCTTAATTCACATGACATCTCCTAATAAAATGACATTATTAACATTACATGACATTATTCTTAGTACATGACATTATTCTTAATAAATGACCTTTTTATGTAACATGAATATTATAACGACCCGAACTTCCCCGTGAAGGAAAGGGTGGATTACTTTGAGGACAAGACGAATCAGAACGCAAACAGAAGAACATTTCATTGTTTATTACAACAATTCCATCAGAATACAAGAATATACAGAGTATTCACAAATATCAGAGATTTAAATTACATTTAAATAGATAGCAGCGGAAAAATAATACAACACACAACTGAAAGGAGATATATGGATACAAAGCTTTCCGAATATCATTCCAGCTGTAAACCAGGATCCTGTGAATATAAATCTACAAAACCAAAACTACTAGCAGCCCGTGTCGAAAATAAGGGCACCCAGAGTTTAGGTTAAAACAATAAACTCCAGGTCAGTCATGTGATTGGTGTGAGAACTATAACAGTTATCAATCTTTATTTTTAAAGTTAGGTAAATCAAGGGACCACGTCGTATAACATGTTACGGGTTTCCTTCCAAGAATACCAGTGCATAAAACAAACAGCGCAATGCTAAATAAAGAAAATTGAAGCTATTATAAGACCCAAGTCCCATCACACAATGCAACGCAAGCCGGAGGATAGGGTTTTACCTTATAATAGCCAAAGAATGCTTGATACGCTAAATTTCATCTTTTATTATTACTATAAGTGAAGAAAACAACTTCAAATATAAATGTATCTGTAACACCCCACATCTGTTAAGCTCACTCACAAAGGGAATGCCTTAACTTCAATGGAGTATTATGGGTACTGGAACAGAAATATTACAAGACAGACATATATAAAACAGCGGAAAATAAACTGGAAGTACTTCAAATCATTTATTAAATATAAATGTTTACAAGAAAAGCCCATCAACTCCCAATACCCAATTTCATAGTTAAGATATCTGTCTTGCTCAAAAACAAAGAAGCATAAAAACAAACTGCAGTATTCCCCAATAAAGCAAAGCAAGCCATAGCCAAGAGAAATCCAAGCCATACATGAAATAGCCTTGGAGCTTGGTATGATCCGAACTAAGCTGTATTCCCACCCTGTGAACCTGGGGGGGAACGGAAGAAAAAGAGGCGAAACAAAACGGGTCAGTCATAAAGACTGAGTAAGTCCTAGTGACTTTCAGCATAAAAATAGATAAAGATAACATGGCATGAATAAACTGAAAGTAAACATAAGCATGATGACAAGGTAGGCAAGATAAACTAAGATAACAAGATAAACTATGATAACAAGGTAAACTAAGGTAACAAGATAAACTTTGGGCACAATGAAACAAGTATAACGTCCCATAATTCCTATCAAGTATCCCACCGCATGGTTTCTATCAAGAATAACATCGCAAGGTTTCTAAGCTTTACCATTAAAACGATATCTATTTGCTCTGCACCACCTAACTAGCATCCTCATAAGTGTCTTACATGGAATGATCCGTATTCCTACTAGTGTCCCAACTAGTGTCCTGTGTAACAAGGATCCGTACCCCCTACTAGTGTCCCAACTAGTAGCCCGTGTTATATAATAATTACAACGTGATCCCAATCCCCGCAATTATGGTAGCCTTCAAGTGTACATCGATTATGAGGATTCCACCTCGATCACCCCAATGGCCATGTATATATTCGATGCACCCTTACTACCTTATCGATCGGCTCCCTACTTGACCTAGTTCTCGTTTGTGTCACGCGACCCCCTACTTGTAGATACCTGTGCTGGTCCCACCATGGGGTGTATCAAGTCCCATGGTGGCAACCCTGACACAATCAAAATGCACAGCTTTATACCTACTGATGCCCAGTGGCTAAATTTTCTGCGTCGAAGTGTGTGCACGCCCGCACTCCGTTAGAACCTGCACTGCTGCACCAACCGCCGCTAATTTGACCTCTTATAATCAGCCCAGTAATCGTGCCCCACCCTGCCTAGCTCAGGGTTCCGTTGATACCTAATGTGGGTTACTGCTGAAATGGGTCCCCGTTACTAGGTTTTTCTAATGGTTAAGTCTGTGGGCCTATATTCTCTGATATTACCCACCAGCCCTGATGTGTACTTAACCCCGCTACTGATTCAAGCATGTGTATTTAATGGTTAAGTGTATGTGGGCCTATATTTACTAATATTACCCACCAACCCGATATGTACTTAACCCTTCTACTCGTTATGTTACCATGGTTAAGTGTTTACCTTAGTTGACTTAACCTTTCTCGCTTATTATGTTTGATTGGTTCAGTGTGGTTTATTAACTTAACCCCGTTCGTCTATCTGGTTACATTGGTTAAGAATTTTCTTGTTAACTTAACCCCATGTGTTACTTAACCCTACCACGCATCACATCAGATTGGTTAAGTGCATGTTAACTTAACTCCATCCACTAGTCATATTATAATGGTTAAGTGTTATCAACTTATTCAAGTTAACTTAACCCACCCGCTTGTCCTGTTATGTTGGTTAAGTGTTACTACTTAACCGCAACCACTTGTCTAATTAACCCATCGTATTAGTTAAGTGTTCTCATTAACTTAACCTCACTCTCTAGTCCAGTTTAATCATGTTATAATGGTTAAACATTTGCTTAACCTTACCCACGCCCGTAGTCAACATATTAAATTGGTTAAGTGTCCATATTAACCTAATCATATTACTTAACCCACCCATTTATATCATATTAGTTAAGTGTTCTTATTTACTTAACCCTACCCACTGGTCTAATTACCATGTTACGTTGGTTAAGTATTACTATTCGTATTTCCACATGTCACCCACATGTCACCCACTTAACCCCCATGTCCCACCACATGTTTATCTGGTTAAGTATTTCTTAATTCATTAAGGACGTAACCTTATAAAGACCTCTCACATTAGACTGACATTTATGGCAGCTGGATTTGCCGGGCAGGTCCGGGCAGTCTTACACCATAAAAGAGTCTAACCTCGTGTCTTTACAACTGTTACGCTTTTAATTTGGGCCTAGGACCTCTCACATTGGGCTGACATTTGTGACTACTGGATTCGTCGGGCGGTTCCGGGCAGGTTTACATCACAAATGAGTCCAACCTCGTGTCCTAAGCATTGATTATTACTTATAATCTTTTACCCCAATTTGAATTTATTTCCCCTATTCAAATTATCAATTTATTTCTAATTTAACGATGTCCATAATTGACTCAATTATGTCCATCAATTAATGGTATGCAAAATCATACCAATTTTACCACAATTTATCTTAGGCCATTAAAGGCAACTTATCTCAATTTATATTTATCTCTATTTTAAGGCTATTACATGCCAACTAATATATGTACCCAATTCTAGTCAGTTTACATATATACCAAGTTTCATGCCTTTTTACATATGTCAAGATCTAGCCAAAATTACATGTATCAAGTTTCATACCCAATAAACCCAAATCCGATGATTCATGATGTAGTTATCCCAAACTATAATCTTTTTATTTCAATACATGCCAGTTGCCCAAGTTCATAATACATGTTTATGCCAATTATAAAGTTTACAATCGCTTTCATGCTCAAATTTCCAATTCTACACATGCCTAATTAACATAAGCCCAATCTTTTGATTTAATTTACATAGGCTCCAAAACTCATAATTTTATTTTACATGCCAAATTACATACATGTTATATATACCAAATTTCATGTTACATTACATAGATCCAATTGGTGTCGAATTCCATGTATATAATATTTATGCAAATTTTATCATAACAGGATTATACCAAAATTTACAGATCTACCCCAAACTTGCAAATAAAATGATAACATCCAATTTCATGTTGCCAATTATTAATCATATTCTTATAGGCAATAATCCCATTATTCCTCCGTATACATCTCGTATGCGAATCGCGATTTTAGGCCAAGGTCCGAAGTTGACCAAGGTTCATCAAAAGAAAATAAATAGGGGAAGGTAGAAATTTGCATAATAAATAGATCAGAGAGAAAACAACATCATGATAGGCATAAAGATTACAACTTGATGATAACATCATTACGAATCAAGGAAACTGCTGAATAAATCACAAACTTGTCATGAGAATAAAGGTAGACAAGTCTCAAAACTAAAGATTCAAAAAGCAACAGGAATAGATCTGAATCGATAAACATACTTAGATCCAATTCCACTTTATTTCATGCCCATATTAAAATTAAATATTTAGATCTGAAAATAACTAGCACTTACAGAGAACGGCTAATGAATTAAGAAGTGAATTTGTCTTAGAAAGTTGCAGTGTCATTGATCTATCACCTTGAATTTGTTGTAGAAGCATTGATCTTTGATTTGATTTTGGACGCTTAAGCTTTAATTTGGAGACGACGGCCATGGCTCAAGAGAGATTTTAGCAGCATAACGGTGTAAGAATGATTTGTGTGAGTTAGGCTAGGTCTAGGTATTATTTTATAGGTGTAGGAAACTCATTTAGGCCATTAGATCAACCCTAGAGTCAATCCGGACCATCAAAACTCATCCCGGGCCTCAAAAATGGGTTTTGGGCCACCCCAGGCCGACCAGGTCGACCTGTACAGAGGGGGAGTCGATACTACAGTCGACACAGGGGGGGCAGGTCGACTTGGGTGTCGACACTACTGTTGACACGGGTAGTCTGCCAGAAAGTCTGCTGAAATCTTGTTTTTGCCATATCTTGGTCATACGGACTCCAATTTTCGAAAACTCGGACTTTATTTCGCGTATTTTTCCGTGAGGAACGCAATGGTGATGTCCATTTTACCTAATTCCTGATTCTTGAATTAGTTATCCTTAATTTACTATCTTTTCCGTTACATATGCCGTTATCGAACTAATTTTTCTTCTCTTCCATGTATTAATTAATTCTCCTTATGCATCACCATTATTTACCAATCATAAGCATATTTTCATATATTTTATTTCATTTTTAATTATATTAAAAAAAATACGGGGTGTTACAGTATCAATCATAGGCGGCATGGGTACCATATATCATGTCGCCAATACTAGGCACTACAATCAAAACCGAAATATCATGTATTGGAAATTGGATTTTCGTCATGAGTCGAGGCAAGGGGAAAGCTCCTCTCCATTCGAGACACTCTAGCAAATGTCTCAGGACCACACATAGCGATCCTTAGAACCTCCAAGGTCGGTCCTCCCTTACTTTTGAGGATTAGTATTCCTGAACACACGTTTCTCGGTCCTATAGGACCTATATCCGAGGCGCCTCGAATCCAACAACCACACAGGTAAAAATAATATAAATGTCAGGGCTGGTAGGTCACTGACATCACCCATAGCTAGAAAGAAACGTCGTGCACTCCTTGGGTCCTTATCCCGTTTTTGACTCATACTGAGGTGTGAGGCTCGCGAATTAACACCATACACAAAGCTATGCCACATAGGCCGTGCTTTGATCATCAACCACAAGACTTTGTTTTTCAACAGAAGCCTTGATCATCTGTCACTTAGGCATGCCACACAGGCAATTCACTCCATGCGACTGATTTCTATCGATATATATTCTTTGAGCTCGTACATCTCAGAGAAGGGCGTTAAGCAAGAGAATAAATTCTCCGCCGCCAAACAGATATATATTTAATAGAAATCAATCACACAAAATAAAATCCTATGTCAGACACACAGTCCATTTACAAGTTCGTTCTGGGTCTGAACGAAACCGGAGGAACCTTATTCCTCGCATATCCATCGATCTCCAAGTAAGTCTGGACGATCACCAACTGATTCCCTCCTCTTGGGTGTATAGCCCAATCAAGATCATAAATAATCATCCAAAAGATGTGAAGACCTCCAGTCTTAAACCACCGTCTTCATCTTTGTCTAATCGTCGAATCAGTTATTCAGAATGGGTATAAACCCGGCCTTTCCGAATAACTCGCGTATATAATAAACAAGTGCTACACAAACACAACATACGCCTCATTCCAATTCAGAATATTCTTTTATTCAAATATTCACATTCTTAGGGAAAGGTTCCCATTAATTTTATCAAAGATAAATTCTTCTAAATTTATTCTTTAATCTTCCTTTGGATATCATTTCAAACCGTGTTAAGGTTTTCCAAACTAGTCGGGATTAGCGAACCACACCGAAGTAATCATTTATTTTATTTCCCAATCCCAACCTATTCATCCCATGGAGCAAAACTGGTAATACTCCATATCTAACACCACGGTGTTATCGGTAAATATTAATTAACATTTCACGTTCAAATCTAATTAAAGATTTAACTATCGCTTTGGAGAAAAACTGGTGATACTCCATTCTCGATCACTTCAATCTAATTAAAGATTCATTAAAACTCCACTTAGTTTTAATCTTCCTAAAAATCCATATCCTGTCTTTAACCGGGTTAAAGAACCAATGTCATCTAAAACACGGTTCACGATAAACCCAAAATCACATTCCATTGTTAATCGGGTTAAAGAACAGGTGTTATTCAAAACACCGCTCACAATAAACCCCAAAAACCCATTTAAATTCAATTCCAATTAAATACTAACTAACTAGACAATTTCACTAAATCTTAATTAAAAAATTTATTCTTTTCTAAACTGGGATCAAGAACAGTGTTATTCAAGACACCATTCACGACAAACCCAAAATCCCTTTTGATATTAAATACAAGGCTCTGAATAGAAAATATATCGGCTTATATTCAATATCAAATTCTGAAACCAACAAATATCACATTGAAAATAACGATATAATTATATCTTTCAAATTTCCACAACCATATCGGTATAATCACGAAACCCAACATAGAAATATTCCAAAGATAATTTCGATTCAAATCCATTCCAAGTCACGCATTGGAAATTCTGATTATTTTTAAAACCACTTCAAATCCAATTTATTTATTCAAAAATATTGGATTATAATTCTAGTTCATAACTAGTTCATTTCGATAAAAATATATTTTTATCCTTTTAAATGTGGAATTTTTCATGCCAGTTCTTTCAAAATCATTTATTATGATTTTACACAAATTATTGATATTTTTAATAATTTTATCAAGGCCCGTACAGTCGATTTCCAATAACGGTCATCGAATTGCACTTACAGCGATCTTTTCCAAATTTGATTTGGACATAATTCCAGATCCAACCGTTAGATTTCAAATTTCTAATATTCATTGGAAAGCTCTTTTCGATATGAACCCAACGGTCCCGGTTTCAGGAGAATCCGACGGTCGGATCTCCCGTAACGTCAATTCGAAGTCAATGGTCGAAATTTGCGAACTGCCGCGGCGCGGTGCATTCTATTCAGGTCATTTAATATAAATAGTATATATATATATATATATATCGTCGATTGCAAAAACGTATTTTATAAATCGTTTCAAATTCGTTTTCAAAACAATTTCAACCTCATATTCAATTTTAAATCAAAATTTAATATTCCATATCATTAATATGTAAATGATAATATTTTCAGAATATTATATTTTGAAATCACTTCCTTTTCTATATTCATTATAAAAAGGAATATAATCGATATAAATATCGTTCGCGTCAAAATGGCGCAAATCTAATCAACACGGCTTTATATATTTCAATAACTTCGTTATTCTATTCAACAAATAAATATTTTCTTCAACACATGAATATATATTTCTTTCAACACATGAATATTCTCAACACATGAGTAACGTTAACACATGACTATTTTTGTTATTTAATATATTTTATAAAATTATGATTTGTATCGTTTAATTCTTAATCAGGCTCCAACCGTAAATTAGTAACAGAACGATTCCCTAAGTATTATCCCCAAAGGCCAAAACCAACATCAGATCAATACCCAGGAAACCACTCATCTTAACTAGTTTCCAGCTAGTTTCTAATTTTATATATGATAAAAATGTGAATTTTATTGTTAAAATATTTTGTTCAACACACGATAAGTTTCAACACATGAATATATATATATTTCTTTCAACACATGAATATCCTCAACACATGAGTATCGTCAACACATGACTATTTATTCTATTCAACACATGAAACTTTATTTTATAATATTTATTTTCCAAATTGGAATGAGGCTCATTAAATTACCATATAATGTTAATTATATCGGTTCCATACAACACATTTATATAATAGCAACGATAAATAATCAACCATCATCCAAAGTGTACCATACAACTTCATAAGCATTAAACATAAATAATTAACGCTTACACAGTCTGTCAACCTATCGATTAACATATAACTAAACAATTGGGATTAGTGCACGCCAAATATCATCCCAACACCCATGTGGGGTTTCAATCCACAAACACTTAATATTATTTGTGTAGTTGGGCGATGTGTAAAATTTATCGTCCCAGTCAATATCCTTCAAATGGGTGTACATAAACAAATAGTTCAATTTGTAAATGAATATTTATTTATTCACATTCACGTTAAATTTTTATTTTAACGATAAATAATTTACTTCTACACATGAATATATTTCCATTCATTCCACATCACAATCAATTTTCACCACACAACAAAATCAAACAACTCGTCTATGGTCTGTGGACAACGGGTGTCCGGTGCTGCTAAGCACCGTCTGCATCCTAGAATATATTTTAACTAGAAAACAAGAATTAAAGTGAGAAGTTCTCACTGATTAGCTAAACCAAACACCACGACTCTTCATATGTAGAAAATCTTCGTCGTGCTCGCCCTTTTGTTACTTTCGTCGCCCGTATTCGCTACATATGTAAAAAATCACATTTTTATCGCTTTATCCCAACAAATAAAAATCATATTTTTATTTCTACTTCATATATTTTTACAACGCTTCCTTCTATATAAAAATTATATTTTTATATCTCTACTTCTTATATAAAGATCGAATTTTTATTTTGCTACATATATAAAAATCATATTTTTATATTCTCTATTATATAAAAATTCTATTTTCAATCCGCTACTCATGTAAAAATCGAATTTTTATATCTCTACTACATATGTAAAAATCACTCTTTTACACCGCTACTTGCATGATAAAAATAAAGTTCATATTTTTATTTCACTTCATATACTTTAAAGATTATATTTTTATTTCACTTCTCATACAATAAAAATTATAATCTTTTCTAAATTAAAGATCTAAACTTTTCACTATTTAAAAATCACTTCATTATTTAAATAAAAATCACTTCATTATCTAAATAAAAATTACTTCATTATATTTTCTTTTCAAACAAAAATCATATTTATCTAATCATATAAATTATAATTTTCTAATTAAAAATCAGATCTATATTCGCCTATAAAAAATCAGACCTAAATAAACACTAAAAATAAGAAAAACTTACCGTAAAAATCGATTTTTTTTTTCTTTTCTCTGAGGAGGGGGAACTGTTGTTGTCGTCGACTGGAAGGGGAAAGGGGTGCGCTCGCTGGCGTTGGTGGCGGGTTGACTGGCGTGGTGGAGGGCGTGGGTCCTGGGAGTGGCGACAGGCGGTTTCCGTTCAGGTTTTGGGGGCATTGAAGGGGCTTGCGGGTTTCACGCCTAGAGAGAGGAGGAGGTGGACTGGGGGGGCGCATCAGCGATGGTGGGGGAAGGACTACGGCGGCGCGACGTGGGTTGGAGCGGAGGCCGCCATTCGATCGGCTTTTTTATATATTTTTTCCTTTTCTAAATCGGTGATGAACGATGGAGATATAAAGAAAGGGAGGTTTGACCTTTTATTTAATAATAGTATATATTTATTTTAATTTTTCTTCTCCAAAAAGTTAACCTTTTAATTCGAACTCTAAACTGGACCCACCGACTATCGTCCATAGCTAATTACCCCCATTCCGAACACAATAGGGTATGTATTGTAGGTTGATTCGACTGTTTCGACCAGTTTTCGTCAAAATCAAAATATAAATCTATATATTGAATCTGAACGTGCATTTCAATTTACCAGGGCCACAAACAGACTCTAAAAATTCCCAAAAAATATTTTCTAGCTTCATATTCATGGTACGGTCCTAACAAAACTAATTTCGTCAAATTTTGAGATCATTCGAAAAATGGCCCTTTTTTGGTCGATCGAAATTGACTGAAACTGTCAAAACACATTTTCTTTTGCCACGCTCACATATTGATTCAGAAAATTATGAATTTTGGAATCTAGCAATAATTCGACATCCCGGATCCAACAAAAGTGGTTTCATCAAAAATAGAGGTTGTTTGCAAAATTTACGTTTTTAAGGGCCAAAATTTCCATAGCGACTATTCTGAATTTTCAACTGGGTATAGCTTTTGATTCCCGCTATGAAATTTCAATTTTTCGGATTCGTTGGAAAGATATTTTCAAATAGACTCAAATATTTATGTTTTCGCTAAAATCCAGTTTATTTTGAATCCCGTACATTCATTTGAAATCGAATTTTCAAACTACCGCGCCATTTTCAATTCCTTTTATAATTAATATAAATTATTTATATTCTAAGGTCGATCTATATAAATATCTACATTCTAATTTCTATTCAAAATAAATTTCTTGTCGTTATTATTTAAAATAATTCATTTTAAATATTCAAAATTTTTTAAAATTGCCAAAATAAAAAATTTAAATTGGATCAGAATTTTTGGGTTATTACAATCTCCCCCACTTAAACCTTTTCGTCTCTGAAAAGGAACGAAGCTGAAAGTTGTTTTACTAACCAACTCAACTTCCATTATTTTCATTATGGCTTAAGTTCTTCAACTTTTCAGTTTCTAAGAACTTTTCAAATTTTTCAAAAATTTGGCTAACACCCTAAATTTTCAAAAATTTCGCCATAACCTCCCCTGCACCGGGAGCTTCGGGATATTTCAAATAGCCTCCCATGGCCCTCACCAATCCAAACGAAAAAGCCAAGAAGCCAGCCAATCGACTCATAAAATCATCAAATCCCCAAGAAATACAATAAACATATACCTATTTGTCGAGCAAAAATTTTTGTTCCTCTTCTCTAGCCTCTTTGCTATGACCTGTTCAATAGATATACATGTATATGCATGCAATTGTAATCATTTTTCAATACAGTTCAATATTTGGTTCAATTTGGCATAAATGGTTAAAAATATCAAACCAATAATCAAACAACACAACCATCAATCAATTAGTTGATTAGCTTTTCAAATTCATAATTTTGATATATATACAGAAAATCATGTTTTTGATGCCAAATCACAACAATAAAGCTATCTAGCTTTGGTTCTCACGCCAGTTTAATGGAAATATATAAATATCACACCTTCGAAACTCGAACATAAATATTGATGTTGTCATGACAATTATCAGTACCATCTCCGGGCGACTAGAGTATGATTCTATATCTATCCAATATATTAAAACTTCGAATATACGTTCATGACGCGTATATGCAAAATCTTTATATATTCGATTGTCCAAATTCAATACAAATAAAATATTCAAATACATATACTTGAATTTAATTTTCAAAACAAAATTCACTTTCAATTTTACTTTAAAATAACACTCTTTCGACTCGCTCTAGGATACTACTGATCCCATCTCTAAAGAGTTATTCTCATTGGATATTACTAATCCAATCTCAAATGAATTCTTTCGTTTGGTTCTAATGTGTCTTGTTCTCGAGCTCTGTAAACCAAAGCTCTGATACCACTTTATAACGACCCGAACTTCCCCATGAAGGAAAGCGCGGATTGCTTTGAGGACAAGACGAATCAGAACGCAAACAGAAGAACATTTCATTGTTTATTACAACAATTCCATCAGAATACAGAATATACAGAGTATGAATAAATATTACACATTTCACAAATATCAGAGATTTAAATTACATTTAAATACATAACAGCGGAAAAATAATACAACACACAAATGAAAGGAGATATACGGATACAGAGCTTTCCGAAAATCAACCAGGATCCTATGAATATAAATCTGCAAAACCAAAACTACTAGCTGCCCGTGTCGAAAATAAGGGCACTCAGAGTTTAGGTTAAAACAATAAACTCCAGGTCAGTCATGTAACTGGTGTGAGAACTAAAACAGTTATTAATCTTTATTTTTAAAGTTAGGTAAATCAAGGGACCACGCTGTATAACATGGAACGAGTTTCCTCCCAAGAATACCAGTGCATAAAACAAACAGCGCAATGCTAAATAAAGAAAAATGAAGCTATTATAAGACCCAGGTCCCATCAGACAATGCAACGCAAGCCGGAGGATAGGGTTTTACCTTATAATAGCCAAAGAATGCTTGATACGCTAAATTTCATCTTTTGTTATTACTATAAGTGAAGAAAACAACTTCAAATATAAATGTATCAATCATAGGCGGCATGGGTACCATATATCATGTCGCCAATACTAGGCTCTACAATCAAAACCGAAATATCATGTATTGGAAATTGGATTTCCGTCATGAGTCGAGGAAAGGGGCAAGCTCCTCTCCGTTCGAGACACTCTAGCAAATGTCTCAGGACCACACACAACGATCCTTGGAACCTCCAAGGCCCGTCCTCTCTTACTTTTGAGGATTAGTATTCCTCAACACACGTTTCCCGGTCCTATAGGACCTTTATCCAAGGCGCCTCGCATCCAACAACCACACAGGTAAAAATAATATAAATGTCAGGGCTGGTAGGTCACTAACATCACCCATAGCTAGAAAGAAACGTCGTGCACTCCTTGGGTCCTTATCCCGTTTTTGACACATACCGAGGTGTGAGGCTCGCGAATTAACGCCATACACAAAGCTATACCACATAATCCGTGCTTTGATCATCAACCACGAGACTTTGCTTTTCAACAGAAGCATTGATCATCAGCCACTTAGGCATGCCACACAGGCAATTCACTCCATGCGACTGATTTCTATCGATATATAACCTCTGAGCTCGTACGTCTCAGAGAAGGGCGTTAAGCAAGAGAATAAATTCTCCGTCTCCAAACAGATATATATTTAATAGGAATCAATCACACAAAATAAAATCCAATGTCAGACACACAGTCCATTTACAAGTTCGTTCTGGGTCTGAACGAAACCGGAGGAACCTTATTCCTCGCATATCCATTGATCTCCAAGTACCACTACAACAAAAACACCATATTACAACTTTAATTTTGCAACGGTGGTAAAAGCACCGTTGTAATAAATGTTTTTTACAACTTTTTTCCAGAAAAGTTGTAATAAACTTATTTTTAACAACTGTGTTATTTTGACAGTTGTAATAAAAGCCTATCACAATTTTTATTTTTTCACTGTTGTAATATATGACTATATTTTAATATAATTAACAACTAATAATTAATATTCAATACATTTATATTGATTATTTATAATTAATAACTAATAATTACTATTAATACTTAGCAATTAAAAAATATCATTAATATTACATTATTAAATAGTTAATAATTAAAATACATTAATAAATTCTAATCATGAATAATACATAAGTAACTAAAATTAAATTACAATATAAATAATAATAATTAAATAATTAACAATAATAATAGTAATTACTATTAGATAATTATAATGATAAGTAATTAATAATAGTAACTAATAATTAAAAAAAATTGTTTGAAAATAAATATTAACCAAAGTTGAAAATTAATGTTAATTAATAAAAATAATCAGTAATTAAAATATAATACCAAATACTCTTAATTTATAATTGATAATTACTTTTTAATAAGTAATATTTAATTAAATACTAATTAAAAATAAAAATATTATTCTAAATAATAACAGTAGTATATTTAAATCAATAAATATATCCATTGTGTGTCTAAATGAGTACTGTTTTTGTAAAACCATCTGTATCAACGTATTTTTAAGTTCATTTCCCCACAAGGCCCGCTCCGCTCTCACTGTAGTATACTTAAATTTTCGTTTCTCCCGCTTTACTGTATACTTAAATTTTCGTTTTGCCTCTCAAGCCCGCTTCAGTATGTACTGAAATTTTCATTTTCCCTCTATGCAAACGAAAGCCAAATTTAAGTCCACCAAACCCAAATACTCACGAGACCCAACTGAAAATTAAAAATACGCAACTCTTTCAATCTTGAATCGCCGCCCCAAGATAACCCTAAATCTCATGAACTCGAATTGACGCGTCGCCATGGCCGATTTACTTCTGTAACTGAGACTTCGAAAGGAGCGATTCAAATAGTTGTTGCAGTCATCAAAAGGAGCGATTTTGTTCTCCTTGTTGGCTCGATAAAATCTAAGGGTTCGTTTTTATTTTAGAAATTTGACAGCGTTACTTTATTTCTTACGATTTTTTCCTGATTCTACAAACAGTATTAGATTACCTATGACCTATATTTAAATATATTCAACATTTATTACCTCTTTGAATGGTTACTGCTGTTTCCGCTTTTATGGATTGTATTTCAAAATATTCTCCAGATTATGTAGAGCCTTGTGGCCTAGAAAATATTTGTAATTTGGAGATTTTATGATCTGCTGTTTTTTCCTGAGAACTGAAAGCTGTCTTCATTCATTTTTATGGTCCAATCTCTAAATTGAAAAAAAAGAGGCTATCGGTATTTACATCTATTTCGTGGTTAGATACAATAGCAGAGTGTTGGGACCATGGATTAGTTGACGTAATCACCAAATTTATCAAGAGTAGGGCATTTTGAAAAGAGGTGGTGGATTGCTTAAAGCAGTTTGCAGCTTGTCAAGTAACATGGCTATGCCTCTCGATAACATGTCATGATGACCCCCATACACTAAATAAAAGATACTCCTATTTGATAACCTTTGTTTCCTCTGTTACTGTAATTACTTGCATGTTTGTAAGTGAAAACAATAATGTGATATAATGCATGGTTGGTGGTTCATGGGATGATAGTTGGAGATGTTCTACTTGCAACACTATATTAAAGCAAAGTAATTATTATTAACTTGTTATTGTTTAATTCCAAGTACGTGATTTTTCTTAGATTGGACCATAAAAATTATTGGTAATTGCAGTTGTTTAATTATTGTTTAATTTCCAAGTACTTGCAACACTATATGGAGATGTTCATGGTTGGCAGTTACAGTTGATGCTGAAGTTGAAGTTAGCGTTTACAATCAAATGACGTTGTTTGTCTTGATGCTGAAGTTAGAGTTTGCAATCAAAATTATTGCCGGTTGTCTTGATGCTGGAGTTAAAACACAGCTTGGTGCTTTATAGATTACTTCTCTTATAGCTGATATATCGTTGCTTTTACCAAATAGGTAATAGTCTTAGCAAAGGGTGAACCCAATCTTCCGATTCCTCCTGCGATTGATGCTCTTCTAGAAGTTCATAGTCGCATCATAGATGGCTTAGTTGGAGAAGATCTTGCTCCTTCTATAACAGGTATTCTAGAAGTAACAAGACTACTTGCAGGAGCTACGCAAAAATGCACCTTAATTCGAAAGCAAGGATCTAATATCAAATCAATTGAATGTGCTTCTGACTGTAATGTTCGTGTCATCGGTACGCGTACCTTCTCATTTTACATGAGATGGATATTATGGACTTGCGTGCTGCATTATTGCGCTGTAGTGTTCGTGTCATCGGTATGCTGTAGTGTTCCTGTCATCGGTATGCTGTAGTGTTCGTGTCATCTGTATGATTTATAAATTCAATGTATTATGTAAAAAAATGATGAGAGTTTGAAAAAAATTAATATATTATTTTGGTTCATGTTTTTAAGTTTGTTTGATATCTTCAGTTTTGTAGATAATTTGTTCTGGAATGAATTTTTTATTAGTAATAAGTGTATAATTTATAGATATATTACAATTGTAAATAATACTTTTAATAAAAATATATTACAACAGTTGTAATAAAGTTTATCACAACGGTGGAAAAAAGTTGTAAAATATACATTTCACAACAGTGTAAAAAAGTTGTAAAAGATTTTAGTCTATTACAACTTCTTAATAGACGACGGTGGCTCCACCGTTGTAAAAAGTCTTTTACAACTATTTTCCACCGTTGTAATAGGGTCATTTTGTTGTAGTGTACGTCTGGACGATCACCAACCGATTACCTCCTCTTGGGTGTACAGCCCAATCAAGATCATCAATAATCATCCAAACGACATGAAGACCTCCGGTCTTCAACCACCGTCTTCATCTTCAACTTATCGTCGAATCAGTTATTCAGAATGGGTATAAACCCGGCTTTTTCGAATAACTCGCGTATATAATAAACAAGTGCTACACAAACACAACATACGCCTCATTCCAATTCAGAATATTCTTTTATTCAAATATTCACATTCTAAGGGAAAGGTTCCCATTAATTTTATCAAAGATAAATTCTTCTAAATTTATTCTTTAATCTTCCTTTCGATATCATTTCAAACCGTGTTAAGGTTTTCCAAACTAGTCGGGATTAGCGAACCACACCGAAGTAATCATTTATTTTATTTTCCAATCCCAACCTATTCATCCCATGGAGCAAAACTAGTAATACTTCATATCTAACACCACGGTGTTATTGGTAAATATTAATTACCATTTCACGTTCAAAACTAATTAAAGATTTAACTATCGCTTTGGAGCAAAACTGGTGATACTCCATTCTCGATCACTTTAATCTAATTAAAGATTCATTAAAACTCCACTTAGTTTTAGTCTTCCCAAGAATCCATATCCTGTCTTTAACTGGGTTAAAGAACTAATGTCATCTAAAACACGGTTCACGATAAACCCAAAATCACATTCCATTGTTAATCGGGTTAAAGAACAGGTGTTATTCAAAACACCGCTCACGATAAACCCCAAAAACCCATTTAAATACAATTCCAATTAAATACTAATTAACTAGATAATTTCACTAAATCTTAATTAAAAGATTTATTCTTTTCTAAACTGGGTTCAAGAACAGTGTTATTCAAGACACCATTCATGACGAACCCAAAATCCCTTTTGATATTAAATACAAGGCTCTGAATAGAAAATATATCGGCTTGTATTCAATATCAAATATTGAAACCAACAAATATCGTATTGAAAATAATGATATAATTATATCTTTCAAATTTCCATAACCATATCTGTATAATCACGAAATCCAACATCGAAATATTCCGAAGATAATTTCGATTCAAATCCATTCCAATTCACGTATCGGAAATTCTGATTATTTTTAAAACCACTTCAAATCCAATTTATTTATTCAAAAATATTGGATTATAATTCTAGTTCATAACTAGTTCATTTCGATAAAAAAATATTTTTATCCTTTTAAATGTGAAATTTTTCATCCTAGTTCTTTCAAAATCATTTATTATGATTTTACACAAATTATTGATATTTTTAATAATTTTATCAAGGCCCGTACAGTCGATTTCCAATAACGGTCGTTGAACTGCACTTACAGCGATCTTTTCCAAATTTGATTTGGACATAATTCCAAATCCATCCATTAGATTTCAAATTTCTAATATTCATTGGAAAGCTCTTTTCGATACGAACCCAACGGTCCCGGTTTCAGGAGAATCCGACGGTCGGATCTCCCGTAACGTCAATTCGAAGTCAATGGTCGAAATTCGCGAACTGCCGCGGCGCGTCGCATTCTATTCAGGTCATTTAATATATATATATATATATATTATATTTCGTCAATTTGAATTCAAAACGTATTTTATAAATCATTTTAAATTTGTTTTCAGAACAATTTCAACTTCATATTCAATTTTAAATCAAAATTGAATATTCCATATCATTAATATATAAATGATAATATTTTCAAAACATTATATTTTGAAATCACTTCCTTTACTATATTCATTATAAAAACGAATATAATCGATATAAATATCATTCGCGTCAAAATGGCGCAAATCTAATCAACACGGCTTTATATATTTCAATAACTTCGTTATTCTATTCAACAAATAAATATTTTCTTCAACACATGAATATATATATTTCTTTCAACACATGAATATTCTCAACACATGAGTATCGTCAACACATGACTATTTATGTTATTTAATATATTTTATAAAATTATGATTTCTATCATTTAATTCTTAATCAGGCTCCAACCGTAAATTAGTAAGAGAACGATTCTCTAAGTATTAACCCCGAAGGCCGAAACCAACATCAGATCAATACCCAGGAAACCACTCATCTTAACAAGTTTCCAGCTAGTTTCATATTTTATATATGATAAAAATGTGAATTTTATTGTTAAAATTTTCGTTCAACACATGATAAGTTTGAACACAAGAATATATATATTTCTTTCAACACATGAATATTCTCAACACATGAGTATCGTCAACACATGACTATTTATTCTATTCAACACATGAATCTTTATTTTATAATATTCTTTATTTTCCAAATTGAAATTAGGCCCAATCAATTACCATATAATGTTAATTATATGGATTCCATACAACACATGTATATAATAGCAACGATAAATAATCAACCATCATCCAAAGTGCACCACACAGCTGCATAAGCATTAAACATAAATAATTAACGCTTACACAGTCTGTCAACCTATCGATTGACATATAACTAAACAATTGGGATTTGTGTACGCCAAATATCATCCCAACACCCGTGTGGGGTTTCAATCCACAAACACTGAATATTATTTGTGCAGTTGGGCAATGTGTAAAATTTATCGTCCCAATCAATATCCTTCAAATGGGTGTACATAAACAAATCGTTCAATTTGTAAATGAATATTTATTTATTCACATTCACGTTAAATTTATATTTTAACGATAAATAATTTATTTCAACACATGAATATATTTCCATTCATTCCACATCACAATCAATTTTCACCACACAACAAAATCAAACAACTCGTCCATGGTCTGTGGACAACGGGTGTCCGGTGCTGCTAAGCACCGTCTACATCCTAGTATATATTTTAACTAGAAAACAAGAATTAAAGTGAGAAGTTCTCACCGATTAGCTAAACCAAACACCATGACTCTTCATATGTAGAAAATCTTCGCCGTGCTCGCCCTTTTGTTACTTTCGTCGCCAGTATTCGCTACATATGTAAAAAATCACATTTTTATCGCTTTATCCCAACAAATAAAAATCATATTTTTATTTCTACTTCATATATTTTTACAACGCTTCCTTGTATATAAAAATTATATTTTTATATCTCTACTTCTTATATAAAGATCGAATTTTTATTTCACTACATATATAAAAATCATATTTTTATATTCTCTATTATATAAAAATTCTATTTTCAATCGGCTACTCATGTAAAAATCGAATTTTTATATCTCTACTACATATGTAAAAATCACTCTTTTACACCGCTACTTCCATGATAAAAATAAAGTCCATATTTTTATTTCACTTCATATACTTTAAAGATTATATTTTTATTTCACTTCTCATACAATAAAAATTATAATCTTTTCTAAATTAAAGATCTAAACTTTTCACTATTTAAAAATCACTTCATTATTTAAATAAAAATCACTTCATTATCTAAATAAAAATTACTTCATTATATTTTCTTTTCAATCAAACAACATATTTTTCTAATCATATAAATTATATTTTTCTAATTAAAAATCAGATCTATATTCGCCTATAAAAAATCAGACCTAAATAAACACTAAAAATAAGAAAAACTTACCGTAAAATTTGATTTTTTTTTCTTTTCTCTGAGGAGGGGGAACTGTTGTTGTCGTCGGCAAAAAGGGGATGGGGGTGCGCTCGCTGGTGTTGGTGGCAGGTTGACTGGCGCGGTGAAGTGTGATAACCCCAAACTTCCGTAGACCGAAAGTAAGGATAATCATTTGGGAATACAACATATTTACAACAAAAACAGATCTCAGATAATTATCATAACACATAAACAATTGCAGCGGAAATAAATGTCATCAGCATCACAGCAGAACATCAGAATATGCAGTTTTACCGGATCCACTTAGCATAATAGAAGTCTTAACAAAAGAGAAACAAGTCTCAAATGAAAGGAAATAAGTTTCAAATCCCATTACATACATCAAAAGCAAAAGATGGAAAAATGTCTCAAAAGTAGAATAAAAGATGGAGAAAAGGTCTTCTTCTTCTTCCTTCCAAAGCAAGATCCAACCAGAAAGTATCACCTAGAAACCTGTCAATTGGCTGCCCGTGTGGAAAGAGGGCACCCGAGTTTGCAAAAGTGAAACAAACTACGAGTCAGTCATGGGACTGGTGTGAGAATTCGTAACTAAATTAACTATCAAGATGGCGAATCTCAGGACCACGCCGCTAACGCGGAACGGGTTTACTCCATTCGATTGCCAGTGCAATATTTTATAAAGTTTATATAAAACAGCGAAATGACTTTTGAAAAATGAAATCGTCATAAGACTCAGATCCTATCACACAATGCAACGCACACAGGAGGATAGAGTTTTCCCTTATGATGATCAAACATGCTTAATACGTGAAAAATAAATAATTTAATTTTAATCTACCTCCCTGTGTTCGACCTGTATGCTACACACCTGTACGCTTGCAGAATTTAATTTAAATACCGCGCTTTTCTAGTTCATAGGAAAGCGACGAACACGAAGTTGATGGAAGCCTGTAGCTAGGTCCATCCTAGAGAACACTCGTGCCCCGTGCAGTCGGTCAAGCAAGTCATCAATACGAGGCAGTGGATATTTGTTCTTTAGAGTTTGTTTGTTGAGATCACGGTAGTCTACACATAGCCTGAGAGTACCGCCTGATTTTGGGACTAACACCACTGTTGCTCCCCATTCTGAGAAGCTGGGCCTGACCAGACATTTCCACAAAAGCCGCTTGGTTTGATTTTTCAGCTCCTCTCTTTCTTTTGGCGACATTCTCCGAATGGGATGTACAACAGGCCTTTCATTCAGAGCTAAATCAATTCGGAAGCTGATTTCCCTATGCGGAGGTAGACCCTCAACTTCTTTGAATATATCAGCATAATCTTTGACGACAGGGATATCCTCAATAGAAGTAGGGGTAACTTCTAGAGAAGACCAGAATGTTTTCCTGTCGGAGGCTGAGCCATGGCAGGGGATACATACATTACCGAGTTTAGTTTTAACTTTGACAATTCTTTCGGCGCATACTAACTCAGCTTCATATTTTGCTAACTAATCTATACCAAGTATGATGTCATATCCAAAAAACTCCATGATGATCAAATTAAAAGGAAACTGATAGCGAGAATAGGAGATAAGCACTTTACAATACTGATCTAGAATGAGGGAACCTCCTATCGGACTATTAGCTCTAATCAAATTTTTGAGTTTCCTTGGTTTCAGTTTCAACTTTTTACTTGCATCTTTAGAAATAAAGCTTCTTGCAGCACCAGTATCAAATAAGACAGTAATAGGGATGTTCTTAATATTAAGTGTACCTCCTAAGACATCTGGTTTATTAGGCCCCTCAGTCGAAGCTGGTGTATCTGCTCCCTCATAAACATGTGCCACCTGAGCATTCCTTAGCAGCGGACAGTTCGCCTTAATGTGCCCCTTTTGATGACAATTGAAGCATTCCCTTTTGTCTTGCGAACTCTGGCCACGATTCTGAGGATTTTGACCACGGTTCTGGGAACTCTGACCACGGTTCTGACTTGGGCCTGAATCATTCCTCTTGGCCTTTTTAGGAGCTCTACACTCGTAATCGAAATGTCCAATCTTGCCACAGTTATAGCAGGTCACCTTGCTCCTATCCCTCTTCTTCCCTTGGGGTTTAGCTGCAGAAGAATTGCTCGCCTCCTGTTTCTTGTTAGCCTGTTCCTTCTGATTGTTGCTTTGACCTTTCCCTCTATCATGTGGTCCAGACTCGTCATTTCCCTCATAGCGGCACGCCATCTCTACTACTTCATTGAAATGAAGCTTAATATGGGTAGTGACTCGATTCAAATATTTCTTGGACAGCCCCTTGATAAATTTCTTATTCTTATCTACTGGATCTTGAATCAAACTAGGGGCATATCGTGAAAGCTCATCAAACTTCCTCACATACTCAGAAACTGTCATATTCCCTTGCTGTAGGTTAACGAACTGCTCGCGCAGACGCTCTCTAGCTTGTGGGGGTATATATTTCTCATTGAAAAGCTCCTTAAATCTGGCCCAAGACATACTGGCCACGTCATTGCAGATTTTGATCGTATCCCACCAATGCCCTGCTTCCTCTTTTAGTTGCCAAACTGCCAGATAGCGCTTTCGCTGATCTTCCAGTTCCAAGCCTTCTAGGATCTTTTCGCAATCTTTAAGCCATGCTTCTGCCTGAATCGCAGACTCCCGCCCTGTAAAAGTTACACCTCCAAGGTTCTTGAATTTCTTTGACATTCTCTCCAAATCGAAAGGCTGTGGAGGTGGAGGTGGTTCGACTACGACCTCTGATTTATGTTGTTCCTGAGTGATGGGTGTCTCGTCTCTAGCTTGCCCTCCAGCTCCTACTCGGGCTCCTCCTCTAGCCCCGCCTCGAGCTCCACCTCGGGCTCTGCCTCAGGCTGTTCTTGCTCTAGTATCCATTTAAATCAGTCTGTACCATCAAGGAAAGAGTCAGACCAACAAGAATGAGAATTTTCAAGAAAAGATAAGATAAGGACGAAATGAAAAGATAATGATGTAATGACTGGTAAATATGTGCTATTATGTTGTGCTCATTCTAGGACATTACTGGTCCTGTCTCTAATGAGCTACTCGTCTTAGAATAATGTGGATTCTATCTAGACGAATTATTCTAAATATGTTATATTCCGCAGCTAAGGTTAACCTTAGGCTCTGATACCAACTGTGATGACCCCAAACTTCCGTAGAC
Organism: Allium sativum; assembly: GCA_030737875.1. Lineage (NCBI taxonomy): Eukaryota > Viridiplantae > Streptophyta > Magnoliopsida > Asparagales > Amaryllidaceae > Allium > Allium sativum. The sequence continues at coordinate 788,346,094 of CM060919.1, read as the reverse complement.
CGGAAGTAAGGATAATCATTTTGGAATGCAACATATTTACAACAAAAACAGATCTCAGATAATTATCATAACACATAAACCATTGCAGCGGAAATAAATGTCATCAGCATCACAGCAGAACATCAGAATATGCAGTTTTACAGGATCCACTTAGCATAATAGAAGTCTTAACAAAAGAGAAACAAGTCTCAAATGAAAGGAAATAAGTTTCAAATCCCATTACATACATCAAAAGAAAAAGATGGAAAAATGTCTCAAAAGCAGAATAAAAGATGGAGAAAAGGTCTTCTTCTTCCTTCTAAAGCAAGCTCCAACCAGAAAGTATCACCTAGAAACCTGTCAATTGGTTGCCCGTGTGGAAAGAGGGCACTCGAGTTTGCAAAAGTGAAACAAACTACGAGTCAGTCATGGGACTGGTGTGAGAATTTTTAACTAAATTAACTATCAAGAGGGCGAATCTCAGGACCACGCCGCTAACGCGGAACGGGTTTACTCCATTGGATTGCCAGTGCAATAATTTATAAAGTTTATATAAAACAGCGAAATGACTTTTGAAAAATGAAATCGTCATAAGACTCAGATCCTATCACACAATGCAACGCACACAGGAGGATAGAGTTTTCCCTTATGATGATCAAACATGCTTAATACGTGAAAAGTAATATTTTAATATTATCATTAGTGTTTAAGCAGTATTAAAATACTTCAATATAAATATATCAATCCTAGACGGCATAGTACCCCATCCTACTATGTTGACGTATATAAGTTTACAATCAAAACCGAAATGTTGTCGTATTGGGAATTGGTTTTCTGTCATGAAATCGAGGCTAGGGATCGTCCTCTTCCGATTCGAGACACTCTAGCAAATGCCTCAGGATCCCCCGCAGTGAACCCTTGGATGCGGTAGGGCCGGTCCCTACCTAACGGTAGTGGATTAGTTATGCCTGAACACACGTTTCCCTGTCCTTTTGGACCTATAATATGACCACTTCCAGCCTATAAAAACCCGAGGTACCTCAATCCAAAATCCACATAAGTAAAATGCCGGGCTGTGTCAAAACCCAAGCACCACTCCTAGCAAGAAAGAAGCGTGTGCACTCCCTACGGTCCATATCCCGTTTTTGACTCATACCGGGGTGTTAGGCTCGCGAAGTCACGATATACACAAAGCTATGCCTAACCAGGCTATGCTTTGATCATCAGCCACAAGGCCTGCTTTTCAACAAAGCCTTGATCATTGCATCTTGGCGTGCCACATTGACAATTCAACGCCATGTGATTGATAACTATCACTACGTATCAGGGTGTTAAGTAGAGAATAAATTCTCTACCACCAAACAGACATATATTAATAGAAATCGATTTAATTACATGAAGTGAATTTCAAAGCCAGACACGCATCCATTTACAAGTCCGTTCTGGGTCTGAACGAAACCGGAGACACCAAAGAGATTCTCGCTTATCCGCACGATCAATACACACGTCCGGACAATTGCTGCTTCAACCCAGTCCTGGGAGCAAGTCAGTCCAAGGTATCAGAAGTCATCGTCCATTCGATGTGAAGATCGCCGGTCTTCAACCAACGTCTTCTTACATCTTTGATTCAATCGTCGTTCAATTATTTGAAATGAGTTAAACTCGGCCTTTTCAAATAATTGTCGCATAATTATAGTTTAAAACATTTCAGATATATTTATAACTATTTATCGCTATTTTTATTTATTAAAAATAGCTTGAAATAAATAAACGACATTTCGGGTCAATGGGCGGCGCTGGCGCTACTTTTACCAAAATTTGATTTACACATATCTTAAAATCTAACCGCCGGATTTTGATGAAATTTATAGCGTTGGAAAGCTCTTTCCAAAGCGGTCCTAACGGTTCCAGTTTTGGGAAAATCCAACGGTCGGATCTTTCTATATATTCGTTTGAAGTTACGATTGTCGATACGCGAACAGCAGCGCTCGTTCCGTTTAATTTTATATTTTATATTTTATATTTATATATAAACCATTGGGCGATTCCCTTTGTTAAAATCCATACCTTTTATTCTATGAAAGTAATATTTTCGTCCGTCAATTCTAATGCGACACAAATGATGGTTTCAACAATGTAAAATTTTATATCAAATAAAAATGACATTTTTGTTCGCCAATTCTAATGCGACCAAAAATGATAATTCAACGATGTATATTTTTATATCAAATAAAAATGACATTTTTGTTCGCCAATTCTAATGCGACCAAAAATGATGTTTTCAACGATGTATCAATTTATATCAAATAAAAATGACATTTTTGTTCCCCAATTCTAATGCGACCAAAAATGATAATTCAACGATGTATATTTTTATATCAAATAAAAATGACATTTTTGTTCGCCAACTCTAATGCGACCAAAAATGATAATTCAACGATGTATATTTTTATATCAAATAAAAATGACATTTTTGTTCGCCAATTCTAATGCGACCAAAAATGATGTTTTCAACGATGTATCATTTTATATCAAATAAAAATGACATTTTTGTTCGCCAATTCTAATGCGACCAAAAATGAGGTTTTCAACGATGTATCATTTTATATCAAATAAAAATGACATTTTTGTTCCCCAATACTAATGCGACCAAAAATGATAATTCAACGATGTATATTTTTATATCAAATAAAAATGACATTTTTGTTCGCCAACTCTAATACGACCAAAAATGATAATTCAACGATGTATATTTTTATATCAAATAAAAATGACATTTTTGTTCGCTAATTCTAATGCGACCAAAAATGATGTTTTCAACGATGTATCAATTTGTATCAAATAAAAATGACATTTTTGTTCGCCAATTCTAATGCGACCAAAAATGATGTTTTCAACGATGTATCATTTTATATCAAATAAAAATGACATTTTTGTTCGCCAATTCTAATGCGACCAAAAATGATAATTCAACGATGTATATTTTTATATCAAATAAAAATAACATTTTTGTTTGCCAATTCTAATGCGACCAAAAACGATGTTTTCAACGATGTATCATTTTATATCAAATAAAAATGACATTTTTGTTCGCCAACTCTAATGCGACCAAAAATGAAATTCAACGATGTATATTTTTATATCAAATAAAAATGACATTTTTGTTCGCCAATTCTAATGCGACAAAAATGATGTTTTAAAATGTATAATTTCTTTAATTATAAAAATGTTCTTCTATCCTATGTGATTTAAAGACATAAAAATGCACTTTTTATTCTATTTCATTTTTATAACATAACAGTAAACTTTTTATCCTATTTCATTTTTATAACATAAAAGTGAACTTTTTATGTTTTTATAAAATGTATATATTTTATTTCCTTTTCTTTTAAAATGAAAAATGTAAATTCTTTTATCTTCTCCCAGAAAAAGGTAAATCTTATATTTTACATAAAAAAAAGTAAATTTTCTAACTCTCTTCATTACAATAGAAAAATGGAAATTTCCTATTATACTTTATTACAATAGAAAAATGTGAATTCTCTATTACTCTTTATAACAATGGAAAAATGTAAATTTCCTATTTATTGTTTTTATTTACATATGTAAATTCTCTTTTTCTCTTTTACATTGAAAAATGTAAATATTTACTTTTCCTTTCTTTTACATTGAAAAAATTGTAAATATTTTCTTTTCTTTTACATTGAAAAATGTAAATATTTTCTTTACATAGAAAAAAATGTAAATGTTCTATTATTTTCCTAAGTTTCAATTTTTAACCCAACCCCAAAGTATGTTCATTTCAACTACATAGACATAACGATGAAATTTTGATTCATTTCAACCAAATTAATCATAACTATGAAATTTTTGGTGTCATCACAACAACGACAACATAACGATGAATTTTATGTCATTACAACTAAATTAACATAACGATGAATTTTGTGTCATTACAACTAAATTAACATAACGATGAATTTTATGTCATTACAACTATGACAACATATGATCGGTTGTAAAATTTCTATGAATCAAAATAAAAGATCCCACCTTTATTTTGTGAAATCAAATAAAATATATGAACTTTATTTATTTTATAGGATAGAAGATCAAATCTTTATTTATTATATAAATCCAACTTCTTTTATTTTATAAGTCAAAATAAAAGATCAAATCTTTATTTATTATATCTCAAAATAAAAGATCAAATCTTCTTTGACTTTATTATATAAATCAAAATAAAAGGCTCAACTTTGTTTGATTCATTTGAAGAACAAAAGATCAAACTTTTATTATATTCTGTTTCAAAAACAAAAGATCAAAACATTATTTTATTTCAAAACAAAAGATCAAAACTTTATTTTATTTTATTTCAAAACAAAAGATCAAAACTTTATTTTATTTTATTTCAAAACAAAAGATCAAAACTTTATTTCAAAACAAAAGATCAATACTTTATTTCAAAACAAAAGATCAAAACTTTATTTCAAAACAAAAAATCAAAACTTTATTTCAAAACAAAAGATCGAAACTTTATTTCAAAACAAAAATCAAAACTTTATTTCAAAACAAAAGATCAAAACTTTATTTCAAAACAAAAGATCAAAACTTTATTTCAAAACAAAAGATCAAAACTTTATTTCAAAACAAAAGATCAAAACTTTATTATATTTTATTCCCAAAAACAAAAGATCAATTTTAAGAGAAAGGAATAAAAAATAAAAATAAGAATAAAAATAAAGGTGAGAACTTTATTATGATTACATCTGAATTTTACAGATCCAAACTGTCATACTATAACATGACATCACAACGAATATAATTCAATAATACAACAATCACCACATAACAGATCAGAAATAACGTACAATGATTCAACTGATCGAATAAAATTAAATTATTTAATTATTCAAATTCAGAAATCTCACAGCCGTTGAAGATTTTTGGCCAAAATTCAAACTGTTCAGAATCAACTCCAGTCAGTTTAGACGCGTAGATCTCAGTTACACGATCACAACGCCGCTGAAATCATCGAATTTCGAATTGAAAGGAGTTAGATATGATTAATCAAAGTTTTAAAACAATTTAAATTAATTAAATAATAAATTAATAAGAAATACCCTTTCTTCCCCAATCAGAAATATCGGCCGAAGCTTTTTCCTATCGTTCAGAACTAGGGTTCTGGTTTGCTGGCCGTACAGGGGTCGAGGTGCCGAACGGAGGGTGTCACGCTGAGGAGCTTGGAGAGGCGCACGCGGGGGGGGGGGGGTGTTTGGCCGAGCTCGGTCGTGCCTAGGGGGCCCACGGCGACGAGATGCGGCGGACTTCGGCGCGTTGGGGCGAGCGCTATAGGCAACTACAAGGGTGATGACCGTACGGATGTGAAGAGGGGAAAGTCCTCTAAAATAAACTCCAAAGAAGCAGTAGGTTTTGGTGAGAGGATTTCAAGATTTTAATGGTGGAAGGGATGGACAATTTCGGCCATAGATGCAGGAGGGTGGCGGCTCAGAAGATGATGAATAGTAATTAGGGTTTCTTTTCTCCTATTATTTATAATATTATAATGTATTTTTACAAAAAACCCATATCTTCCAAACCAGTTCAAATTCAGTCCAGCAGAAAGTGACCCTAGCCAATGGCCCATATTCCGGACCCAATGGGACAGGTCCTGTCAGCCCAAACGGCTGTCTATGGCATGTATTATTTAATTTAATATTTAATTCCTTTATTAATTTAATTCGTCTGCATAAATAAATTCATCGAGGCCACAAACGGACTCAGAAAAATCCAGAAAAAATATATTTGTCTATGTTATGACGATACGGTCCTAACAAAATTCATTTCGTCGAATTCTGACACTGTTTGAAAAATGGCTATTTTTCAGTCGATTAAATTTGACTATAATCGACCAAACACATTTTCCTTCGCCACGCTGACATATTAATTCGAAAAATTCTAAAAATTGAAACCTAGCAATAATATTACATTCCGGTTCCAATGAAAGTCGTTTCGTCGAAAACAGAGATCGTTTGAAAATTGACTATTTTCACTGGCTTTAATATTATTCAAAAATGGAATTTTTAATTTCTGCCACATTTTTCCACCACATAATTTAAAATAAAAATTTTAAATTGGTTCGTATTTTCCGGGTCGTTACATGAAGGGCGTGGGTCCTAGGAGTGGCGGCAGGCGGTTTCTGTTCAGGTTTTGGGGGCGTTGAAGGGGTTTGCGGGTTTCGCGCCTGGAGAGAGGAGGTGGATTGGGGGGCGGCGCATCAGCGATGGTAGGGGAAGGACTACGGCGGCGCGACGTGGGCTGGAGCGGAGGCCGCCATTTGATCGGATTTTTTATATTATTTTTTTCCCTTTTCTGAATTGGTGATGAACGATGGAGATATAAAGAAAGGGGGGTTTGACCATTTATTTAATAATAATATATATTTATTTTAATTTTTCTTCTCCAAAAAGTTAACCTTTTAATTCGAACTCTAAACTAGACCCACCGACTGTCGTTCATAGCTAATTACCCTCATTCCGAACACAATGGGATATGTATCGTAGGCTGATTCGACTGTTTCGACCAGTTTTCGTCAAAATCAAAATATAAATCTATATATTGAATTTGAACGCGCATTTCAATTTATCGGGGCCACAAACGGACTCTAAAAATTCCCGAAAAATATTTTCTAGCTCTATATTGACGATACTGTCCTAACAAAACTAATTTCGTCAAATTTTGAGATCGTTCGAAAAATGGCCCTTTTCTGGTCGATCGAAATTGACTAAAATTGTCAAAACACGTTTTCTTTTGCCATGCTCACATATTGATTCATAAAATTATGAATTTTGGAATCTAGCAATAATTTGACATCCCGGATCCAACAAAAGTGGTTTCGTCGGAAATAGAGGTCGTTTGCAAAATTTCCATTTTTAAGGGCCAAAATTTCCATAGCGACTATTCTGAATTTTCAACTGGGCATAGCTTTTGATTCCCGCTATGAAATTTCAATTTTTCGGATTCGTTGGAAAGATATTTTTAAATAGATTCAAATATTTTTGGTTTCGCTAAAACCCGGTTTATTTTGAATCCCGTACATTCATCTGAAATTTGAAATCGAATTTTCAAACTACCGTGCCATTTTCAATTCCTTTTATAATTAATATAAATTATTTATATTCTAACGGCGATCTATATAAATATCTACGTTCTAATTTCTATTAAAAATAAATTTCTCGTCGTTATTGTTTAAAATAATTCAATTTTAATATTCAAAATTCATTAAAATTGCCAAAATAAAAAATTTAAATTGGCTCAGAATTTCCGGGTTATTACAATTATATTCTAAATAAATGACCTTTTAACATAACATGACATTATTCTTAATTCACATGACATTTCCTTATAAAATGACATTATTAACATAACATTATTCTTAATACATGACATTATTCTTAATTCACATGACATCTCCTAATAAAGTGACATTATTAACATAACATGACATTATTCTTAATACATGACATTATTCTTAATCAATGACCTTTTTATGTAACATGAATATATTCTAAATAAATGACCTTTATAACATAACATGCACTATTCTTATTAAATGACATTATTCTTAATTCACATGACATCTCCTAATAAAATGACATTATTAACATAACATGATATTATTCTTAATACATGACATTATTCTTAATCCACATGACACTTCCTAATAAAATGACATTATTAACATAACATGACATTATTCTTAATACATGACATTATTTTTAATAAATGACATTTTTAACATAATATAACATGACTCTAAATAAATGGAATTTTTATTTCACATAACATGATTCTATGTAAATGGCATTTTTATTTCACATAACATGATTCTATGTAAATGGCATTTTTATTTCACATAACATGATTCGATGTAAATGGCATTTTTATTTCACATAACATGATTCGATGTAAATGGCATTTTTATTTCAAATAAAATGATTCGATGTAAGTGGCATTTTTATTTCACATAACATGATTCTATGTAAATGGCATTTTTATTTCACATAACATGATTCAATGTAAATGGGATTTTTATTTCACATAACATGATTCTATGTAAATGGAATTTTTATTTCACATAACATGATTCGATGTAAATGGCATTTTTATTTCACATAACATGATTCGATGTAAATGGCATTTTTAGTTCACATAACATGATTCGATGTAAATGCCATTTTTATTTCACATAACATGATTCTATATGGCATTTTTATTTGACACAACATGATTCGATGTAAATGGCATTTTTGTTTCACATAACATGATTCTATGTAAATGTGGAAATAAAAAGACCATTTACTTTTATGACAAATCCTATGTTCAGAAATGACAAATAAAAAGATAACTTTTATTTGTACACAATTCTTATTCACATATAACAAATAAAAAGATGACTTTTATTTGCATACAATTCTTATTCACATATAACAAATAAAAAGATGACTTTTATTTGCATACAATTCTTATTCACATATAACAAATAAAAAGATAACTTTTATTTGCATACAATTCTTATTCACATACAACAAATAAAAAGATGACTTTTATTTGTACATAAATTTTTACATTCACATGACAAATAAAAGAGATGGTTTTTATTTTTATACAAATTTTCAATGATTCCATTATATCAAATTGAACTCATCGGATCACCACATACAACATCAGCCATTTCAAATCACGCACCACAAACAATATGAATCTTAACAGCGAATAAATAAAGATTTCCAACGCATAACAATTTATTTTAATTATTAAATAATAAATCTCACCTTGATCGGTTGATTTTGATAAAATTAAACATCGTTTAATCTATTACTTATAGTAGAAAACAGGAACATAGCAACGCTGACTTGGCATCACTCCTTTTATCGGATTTCAAAATAAACCAATACGGTCGAAGACCATAACTTATTCACTTCCCTTCCCAACCATTCCCTCTACTTTGTTCAGAACGCTCTTTCTTCTCCATTGTTTTGGCTCCATTTTAATCTTTTTTCTCCATCGTTTTTCACTCCATTTTTTCCATGCCAAATTTCGAATTATCTCTCAGACCACCTGTGACCCCTTTTTCCTGAAAACGTTAAACCATTGTCGATGGGCAGGCGTAAGACCTTCTCCTCCACCTATTGCGAACAAACACGATTGCCTTCAGCCGATTCTGGTAGGTACGTCATAATGGCCTGATCATCCCTGCTTTCCATCTTACATCGCGTCATCGTCCTCAATTTCATTTTTGTTCCAATAATTTGGTATGATTTACACCATTATTATTCCAACTTTTTGGAATCCAAATTATGTTGGCTTCGTACAATTTTCTTCATCATCCCTGAAGATTTCTATTTTGAAACACATAGAATGGGTTAATTATTTATGTTTTGTTTCTTCAGTTACGTATCAAATGGGTTGTTCATAACTTGTCTGCGTACCAAAATTTGAATTAGTTGGAAAGTTTACATCAACTTGTTTTATAACCCCTGAAATATGGCGTACGCTTGCTTGTGCACCATCTATACCATTTGCTATTGGGCTAGACATCATTGTAAACCCACGTTTGTAATAATGATTCAACTTTGCTACCTATATGAGTGCAGACTGCAATTTTTATTTTCCCTTCATTTAGATACCTAGATTCAGGAAGAAACTTAGAGTCATCTTCAAGTGCCTAACTGTTCTAACATGCCTTGGTTGCAATACATATATGCATAACAGCCAATTTACCTGATTACGAATGTAAACTTACTTGAATATGCTATTATCTTATCTACTCTATTTTTTTTTTGGGTTAGAAATGTGTGCATGATGCATTCTGCTGCGTACGGCTGGGGGAAGAAATATACTTGACCTCATAGTTGTTTGATATGTAACGTTACCACACCAATTTTCAAACAACATTCGTGTACGTATGCGTAGCAAACTACATACTCAGAGTGTGTTATTGTATGTGTTCCAACCAATTTACTTCCATGCTTTCTTAAATATATTGACATCTATGCCCAAATTAGTTATGTTGAATACAGCCGATAAAAAAGTTGCTGGATTTTTTTTATTCCTTACATATGGAAATGCTACATTAGACGTATTGTATACATATGTCCTCAACCAAATGTAAGCCGTAAACATGGCGTTTTCAATCTGCATAGCCCGCAAACTCCACATTTAGTTATCCAGGTCATTTAAAATATGGAGGATGAAAACACCTTTTACATGTTATTGTTACCCATCTGTTGGTGTCCAAAATGTGCGTACACAAACAGAGGAATCAACTTTAATCTACTATCAGATTCAAACATTACAAATTGGTTCCACTCTTCATTCTTAGTTTACATCCAAATGTTAATTTTACTTTATTGTTTAACTTTATGACGTGGACAATTTACATTACAATATTTCATAATAATTCACCCTAACACGCTCTCTCCTTCTCTCAACTTTCCAGTAACTGCTTCTCCATCTTTTTTTTCTTCTTTCTCGATACTATTTTTTTACCTTATTTGTTTATTCTTCTCTATTAATTTGAAGCCCAAGAAAAATTTATCTATTCTTCATGCTATCGTTAATCATCCATGAAGTTCATCCTATTCGACCATTGTCCATCTCGCCGTCATTGCCCGATTCCTGACAGCCAGCTTCCACTCCTCCATTCGGCTTCACTGTTGGGTTTGTTCAGCGGATATAGGTAAATTAACCTTCACTCTTCGCTAATTAAGTATTCAGCTATCTACCCATTTTATTTTAGCCTAACTAAAACTCGTGTTATTTGTTCGCAAAATTTATTCTGTCCATGTCAGTCTAGATCTGAACCAGTTTTTCCAAATGTTCGATGGAATCTGGGAATTGGGGTTGCAGGAACCAAAGTTTAATTTCCCTATCTTTCATATTGTAACACAATGATTTTCTTCTATTAGCTACATAATTGCATACTTGTGTATGCATTTGTTGTCTGAAATTGCATACTTCCAACCTTTGTCCTGTTTAAACATATTTCCCCATATTACCAACACTTGCCTTATTGTATGCTGGTTCTAATATTCAGTTTTGGTATTACGTTAGATTATTGTTAATACAAACATTTAATTCTGTTCTAAATTCCATTTTGAATGTTTTTTCTGCAATTGTACCACATTGCGACCAATATAGGATACTTCTCCATGTTTATTATGCCCATTATGTTCACCTCAACTATTTAATACTTTTTTATTAACATAACAAAATTAAGTTTTTTCCAAATGATCTACTTATTGCATGCGCAATAAACTTATAGTTCGTTGTGATTACTTACAGTGCATAACTTTTTTATGTTTATCTATTTACTACCGCAGCCTTAACATAAACTGTCTGATATAACTTATATATTATTATGCAAGTGTTACGCATGAGACATGATATTTTTTGGCATTTCCTACCTTTATTTATGTTCCCTACATACCCTTTTTTATTTATGTGTTTTGATATTTACGGTCAACAAACAATTTACTGTTATTTTTATATTACCATTGTACATTTTTAACGTTACATTATCATAATGTGGTGATATACCCATTTCTGACTGACAAAATAAGTGGTTGGTTTGTCAAGAAAATAATTACCTGACCCGAATAGACATAAGAATAAGCTAACAGAATTGTAATTACTGTGTCTCTACTATTGTTTGAATACTTATAACTTTATGTGAAGTGAATTTCACTTTTAAAACCAATACTTATGAGCAACATTTTGTGGTTAAGTAGGACTTCAATTTATTGACACTTCTCACCAGATTACTCATGTACTCAGTATTTATTCGAGTTTAGCTGTAAACCCTGCATGTTCTTAGTAGTAATATGTTGGATCTGTACCTTACAGCTGTGTAGTATTGGATCTTAGTTCTACTGACACCCTAGGTTCTAGCCATCCCTTGCACACTTGTCATAAAAAATAGTACCCAACGATGATAGATGTCATGATTTCAAGTGGGCAGACATAACTTAATTTGCCTCATGAATTTACTGGTCACTCAACATCAAATAGAATACATTCATAAAAAAAGGGGATCTACAATTGCACATGCTTTCATTTGAACCGCAATTTCATGTTAATGTAATATATACACATGCTTCCTTAATAATTGATGTGTTAGATTATTGCAGCCCAACTTAAAAATATTTATTCCAACGAGCTTTGAAACATTATAGACATGATTATGCCCAATTTCATTAAAATCTTCTTTATGATCACTTTTAAAATTGAAATCACTTGCATCTTGGTATACGTGATCCACTAACTTATGCAATAGATTTTCAAATTTTATACTTTATTGAACTAGAGCATAGCGAATTGATATTTGAATTATTCCAAGGACAAAAAACTATTCTTTTTTAACTTAAATTATTTTGGTATGTACTTAACATATTAAGAAATTATATGTAACACCCCACGTCCATTAATGTCACTCACAAAGGGAATGCATTAACTTCCATGGAGCATTTTAAGCAAGTATAGAACAGAAACTTAACAACAAGACAGATATAAACAGTACTTGAAAATTTAAAACTTTATTTCATTGCAGCGGAAAACACATATGTTTGATTACATCATCAAAAACCAGAGTCAAAGTACATAATATCCATCTTGACTAAGTCAAAGTACATAAACTGAAAGACATAATCCCCAATACAAAATAGCCATAAATAAGAGAGGCTGAACTTTACTTCAGCGATCCAAGCAATCTTCTAAAAGCAGAGAAACAACAGTCCAAAATCAAGCACCACTGGTGCTAGTTCCAACCTGAGCATCTGGGGGGAAGGAAGAAAAGAGGAGGAAACAAAGGGGGTCAGACATAAAGTCTGGCGAGTGCGATAATTTTAACAATATAATTACCAAAGTAATTAGGCTAAGGCATAAGTTGGAAAATCATGAAATGACCATGAACCATTGAGTATGGCAGAGTAAACAAGGAAACAAGATGAACAATGATATCGCTAAGCGCACCTAACCCATTATAAGATAATTACTAAACTACACCAACGCTATAACATAATCGCTATACTGCATCACCACTAGTCACCCTAAGGTTGATACCGCCTACAGACTTAATAATGATATTGGTAGTTTCGTGCACCCCTAGCTGCCTTCATAGGCGCCGCCTGCCCCTATCTCCACTAGGTGTACCCACTACCCCCATGCGATCGGCTCCCTAACTCGTAGATACCCGTGATGGCCCCACAGTGGGGTGTATCACTCCCCAAAGTGGCAACCCGATACCACCAATGATGCACGACTTATACCTACACGATGCAACAACGTCTTACCTACCAGCCCGGATCCACACACGCATATGAACCCGTTGAACTTGCGTTGCCACCGCTAACCCTGTTTGGCCTCTTACAGTCAAGCCCAGTATGTGTGTCCCGTCCTCGACTTGGGTCGAGCCCACAAAGATACGTATGGGTGAAACGGGCCCCCATTACTTGACACAAGCTATCCACCTAAGGTTGGTCCCCTCTAGTACATCCCACTTAACCCACTTCTTATTCATGTTCACTTACATATTTCAATGTTGGTTAAGTGCTTCTAATCGTATTTCCAAATGCCACCCAAGGCACTCACTAGATTCCACATGCCACCCAAGGCACCCACTTAACCCCCTCATGTCCCATTAGATGTTTATTTGGTTAAGTGTTTCTTAATTCATTAAGACCGTAACCTCATAAAGACCTCTCAAATTAGACTAGCATTTGTGGCAGCTGGATTTGCCGGGCGGGTCCGGGCAGTCTTACACCACAAAAGAGCCTAACCTCGTGTCTGTACAATTGTTACGTATTTAATTTATGCCTAACACCTCCCACATTAGACTGGCATTTGTGGCAGCTGGATTTGTCGAGCGGGTCCGGGCAGTCTTACACCACAAAAGAGCCTAACCTCGTGTCCTAGACGATTGATTACTCCTAATTAATCATTCCCCAATTTGCATTACTTTCCTTATTCAAATTATCAATTAATTCCAAATTTAACTATGGCCAAAATTGACTCAATTATGTCCATCCATTTATGGTATGTAAAATCATACCAATTTTCATCACACATTTATTTTATGCCTTTTAAGGCATTCATGCCAATTAAATCTTTTTAATATTATCCCCTCTACCCCCACGTTGTACGTTTGTTCGTTTAACGTAAAATATACGTTAGACTTGAATAGTCTAACTCATGGAATAAAGAGAAAACATCACAATATACACATAATTAAAACATAAATCTAAACATAGGGGTGAACTTGCATGTGTGAATGATGTTCTACATCTAAAACTTGCATAGGCCAAAGTTACAACTTGCATAAAACATATGTCCAAATCTAAAGGTGTAGACTTGCATAGGTAATAACCACAAACTTGCATAAATCATGTATGGCATAGATATACATCTAAAGGTGTTAACTTGCATAGGCAACTTGCAAACATGATTCATATTCCAAACCCATATATTTATGTAAACTTGCATATGTGATTTATGCAACATAACAATGGTCTAAACTTACATCTAAACATGTAAACTAGCATGTAGAATTTGGCATATAACTCACACATGTCATAGCCTAACTTTAGATCTAAAATAGATGTCATGTAAAGTTGTAGATAATTTTCACTAATCATATGATTCATGTCTTAAATCAATATCTAAACTTGCATACATACTTGCGATCTATCATATGAATCAACATCACCAAACTAGCATATGAACAACATGATGATTCAATTAGACATAAGCCAATCATAGAATTACAACATGGGTGATAGCATCATAACTTTACATCGTAAATGATAGCATCATAACATAACATCATAGAAATTACAACACAATTCTGCAACATAATTACAACATGCAGTCAATAATTCACATCATATCCAAATTATCCGCATCATAACTCAATCCAATTAATTTGCTAATTATTTTATTAAAATTATCGAACTCACAACTCAAAGGCGGTCTTGAGTTCTGAATTCTGATTTCTGAAGTTGAATTAGCTTTCCTTTGAAGAAGATTCGTTGTTAGGGTTGAATAGAACTGATTTGATTTGTTGTTCTTCCTCTCTGATTGGTGGCGGCTACTCTAGGTTATAAGACGACAGCATGACGACCATAGTTTTAGTTTTAATTCTGATTTAGGGTTTGAGTCTATGGGTCTTTTTATAGAGTTTTGAATTAATTTAAGTCGTCGGATGATCTTAGGGTTAATCAAAATCATTCAGTCGGGATAGGGTGACACCTCAGCCCTTTTGACTCAGCAAGGAGTCAGAAATGACTCAGCAACATGGGTCAGACTGAACCAGAAAGCTGTGCAGGTCTGCTGCCTTGGCCTTGGCGCACTTGGCAGGTGCGCCAGTGCAATTTTTTTTTCTTGTTTGCCACCAAACTTCGTTCGTCCATAACTCCTTCATCCGGTACCCGTTTCCCGCAAACTCGGACTCTATTTCAACCAGAATTCCGAGACGAACACAATGGAGCAACCCCATTCCCTTAATTCTCACGTCTGAGATTAATTATTCTTTATTTTAGTTAATTCAATTGTTCAAAAATCCGGGGTGTTACATTATATGTTAACGAAAACCCCCACACGCGCTGTCTCTTTTACTCTATGTGAATTTTCCAATACATTGATAGTGTCTGATGTAAATGGTTAGCATATAGAGGGCATGGTGCTGTATTCTTTAGTTGACAGGCATCTTTTCATAAATGGGGGATATAGGAGATCGCCCAAATAGCTTACGTTTCGATGGCATTCACCAAATAAAGTCATTTTTATACTATTGGATCTCCAAATCACTTCCCCATATTTGAAAATATTGCCACTCCACACGACTACTTGAATTTCTCTTTGGTTTTCGTTGCATATATGGACAATCCTATCCTTTTTATCCTTAGAAAATGTTTACAAATATTATGGAATATGTGCAGTGATATTAGTAATTAATTTTAATAAAAGATCATTTTCTCTAAATCGAAATAATTGTGCAAATACTTATTTGATAAAGTAAATGGAAAGTTTGTTCATGCTTTTGACAAATACTTTTCCTAAACATTTATGTATATGATGTTTAATCAACAATGAGAAAATAGTTAAATACAATACTTACTACATTAGTACTTATCTATTTGCTCACAAGTACACAAATATATTACATGAAGATGCCTCCAAATCCATATTTGCTACTAATTTGGCTCCTTTCTACTAATTTCTAATCAACTAATAATAATTTTGTGCATAAGAAGTATGAAATATACAATAAAAAAGGTCAGTAATTGAATACAAATACATAAAGGGTGGCTATAGCAAGCAACTTTTAATTTTCCACCCCATACTATTACACACATTTTTCTCCATGATGCTTCCCGTCATCCATTTAGTAACTTGCTATATCTGGTCGCATTCTACTCCATTCTTGATTCCACATTGAATTTTGCTTATTATACTAATTGATATAAAAAATAATCTCATATCCTACAAATTGATGCTACTGACCCAAAAAAAACTGAAAATTAATGAAAAAATGTGGTGACCCGAACTCCCCCGTAAAGGAAAGCCCGGATTGCTCCGAGAACAAAAAAATAAACAACCTTGTGTGATCCTAAGTTCAATTCTCGTTCTTTTTCTGCTTTCTGGTGAGCTCTCCTCGCTTGTTTTGGAGTCATCCAGAATTCAGTATAAGATAAGCCATTGTCGTCCATATCCTATATAATATTTTTAGGATTTTATCAAGAGAGTTTGCATTATTTTTCACTTAAAAATTATCTTGATTATACTTTATTTATCATTCCAGTATTTTATTAGTTGAATCAATAATCAAACAACACAATCAGCAATCAATTAGTTGATTAACGTTTCAAATATAAATAATTTGATATAAATTTTCAAAACAAAATTCGTTTTCATCTTTATTTTAAAAGTAACACTCTTCACGCTCGTTCTAGGATACTACTGATCCTATCTCTAAAGAGTCATTCTTATTGGATATTACTAATCCAATTTCTAATGAATTCTTTCGTTCGGTTCTAGTATGTCATGTTCCCGAGCTCTGTAAACCAAAGCTCTGATACCACCTGTATCGACTCAAACTTCCCCGTGAAGGAAAGCCCAGATTGCTTTGAGAACACGACAAATCAAAATACAAACAAAAGAACATTTCTTTGTCTATTACAACAATTCCATCGGAATACAAGAATATAACAAAGTATAAATGAATAAATATTATACAACAGGAAATATCATAGTTTTAAATTACATTTAAATACATAACAGCGGAAAAACAATACAAAGCACAACTAGAAACAGATACACGGATACAGAGCTTTACGAATATCGCTTCATCTGTAAACCAGGATCTTGTGAATATAAATATGCAAAACCAAAACTACTAGCTGCCTGTGTGGAAATAGGGGCACCCAGAGTTTAGGTTAAAACAATAAACTCCAGGTCAGTCATGTGACTGGTGTGAGAACTAAAACAGTTATTAATCTTTATTTTAAAGTTGGGTAATTCAAGGGACCACGCCGTATAACACGGAATGGGTTTCCTCCCAAGAATACCAGTGCATAAAACAAACAGCACAATGTTATATAAAGAACAATGAAGCTATTATAAGACGCAGGTCCCATCACACAATGCAACGCAAGCCGAAGGATAGGGTTTTACCTTATAATAGCCTAATAATGCTTGATACACGAAATTTAATCTTTTATTATTACTATAAGTGAAGAAAACAACTTCAAATATAAATGTATCAATCATAGGCGGCATGAATGTCCCATACCACTATGTCGCCATATATAGTATACAATCAAAACAGAAAAATGTCGTATTTGGAAATTGGATTTCCATCGTGGTGGCTCCTGATCCAAAAGAACGATCGCGTAGTACAATCCACAATGGCTTACGTCTCAGCGAGAGAAAACACCGTAATGCACATCCGCACTTTTGAGAAATCGAGTATCACTGCGGCTTACGTCCCGACGAGAGAAAACACCGCTTATTCTATCCCTCAGGGAATCGGGGGGTGTACCCTATCCCTCACCTCGGTCGACCGAATCCACGACACCACGAAGGTTCTCATCCTCTAAAAAGCATACTGATCTAACCATCAGTTTACCACCATACCGGGGTGTGAGGCTCGCGAATTAACGCTACACAAAGCCGTGCTATATTAAAGCTGCGCTTTGATCATCATCCACCAAACTTTGCTTTTCAACAAAAGTTTGGATCACTGCATCTCAGCATGCCACATTATCAATCCATATCGTACCACTGATTTCTGCCAATATATAACCTCTGAGCTCGTACGTCTCAGAGAAGGGTGTTAAGCAAGAGAATAAATTCTCCGCCACCAAACAGATATATATTTAGCAGAGATCAACGAATATAGTATAAAGGAATACAATGTCAGACACACCATCTATTTACAAGTCTGTTCTGGTTCTGAACGAAACTGGAGGCATCTTATTCCTCCACCATATGTCCAATACAGGGGAGAGGCCCTCGCATATCCGTACAATCAACAAGTACATCCGGACGGCTACCACTTTAGCCCCTTCGAGGTAGCTACTCCAATCATGAACATCGGTAGCACCCATCCATTCGATGTGAAGATCGTCGGTCTTGCACCATCTTCAATCTCTTCGACTTATCGTCGAATCAGTTATTCAGAATGGGATAAACCCAACCTTTCCAAATAACCCGCGTATCTTATAATCAAGTGTTATAACAACACATCATATGCCTCATTCCCATTAATTTTATCAAAGATAAATTCTTTTAAATTTATTCTTTAATCTCATCTTTAACTGGGTTAAAGAACCAATGTTATTTAAAACACAGTTCACGATAAACCCAAAATCACATTCTATTCACCAGCCTCTACCGTAAATAGTAAGAGAACAATTCCCTAAATATTAATCCCAAAGGCCGAAACCAACATCAAATCAATACCTAGGAAACCATTCAACTTAGCTAATCTCCGGTTAGTTTCTAATTCTCTTAACTCCATTGGGTTAAGGACAGTATTATTAAAGATACCATCCGCGACAAACCCAAAATCTCCTTCTATTGTTAATCGAGTTAAAGAACAAGTGTTATTTATAACACCGTTCACGATAAACCCAAAGATCAATTTCAATTCAATTCCAATTAAATATTAATTAATTGGTATACTTCATTAAATCTAAATAAAAAGATTTAATCTTTTCTCAACTGGGTTTAAGAACAGTGTTAATGAAGACACCATCCATGACAAACCCAAAATCACATCAGTCTCTAACCGTAAATTAGTAAGAGAACAACTCCCAAAATATTAACCCCGAAGGCCGAAACCAACATCAGATCAAGACCCAGGAAACCATTCAACTGAACTAATCTCCAGTCAGATTCTAATTTTCTTAACTCCATTGGGTTTAAGAACAGTAATTTTAAAGATACCATTCACAACAACCCAAAATCCAATTTGATATTAAATATAAGGCTCTGAATAGAAAATAAATCGGCTTATATTCAATATCAAAATCTAAAACCAATGGACGTATTGGAATAACGATATATATATATATATATCTTCCAAATTCCTCAACAATATCTGTATAATCACGGAATCCAATATCAAAATATTCCGATGATTATTTCCCTTCCGAATCCATTTCCAATTTATTCTTTGGAAAATTCTAGTTAATTTAAAACCCTTTTCAAATCCAATTTATTTATTTTAAAATAAATAAATTATTATTCTAGTTAATAACTAGTTCATTTCGATAAAAATATATTTTTATCTTTTCAAAACTAGAATTTTTTACCCGAACTCTTTCCAAATCATTTATTATGATTTTACATAATTTTTTCATATTTTTAATAATTTTATTATCGCCCATACAGTCGGTTTCCAATAACGACCACCGAACTACATCCATAACGACCTTTTCTGAAATTGATTTGGACATATCTCAAAATCTAACCATTAGATTTTAAATTTCTTGTATTCATTAGAAAGCTCTTTTCGATACAAACCCAATGGTTCCGGTTTTAGGAGAATCCGACGGTCGGATCTCCCGTAACATAAGTTTGAAGTTAATGGTCGAAATTCGCGAACTGCCGCTGCGCTATGCGTTCTATTCCGGCCATTATAATATATAATATATATTATATATTTCGTCGATTTCCATTTAAAATGAATTTTATAAATCGTTTTAAATTCATTTTAAAAACGATTTCCACTTCCATTTCAAATTCAAATCAAAATTGAATATTCCAATATAAATTCGTTTCAAATCGATTTTGATTCATTTTAAATTCATTTCAATCGATTTAAATTTAATTCCATTTCAATCCATTTTGAATTCATTTTAAATTGATTTCAATTCAATTCCATTTCAATCTGTTTTGAATTCATTTTAAATCAATTTCAATTCAATTTCAATTCAATTTATATTCATTTCAATCGACTTCGATTCCATTCGATTTCAATTGAATTTATATTCATTTCAATCGAAATCAATTCCATTCGATTTCAATTCAATTTATATTCATTTCAATCGATTTCAATTTAATTCGAATTTCAAATTCATTTCAATTTAATTTGAATTTCAAATTCATTTCAAAATATCAGATTTTGAAATCACTTTTCGATATTCATTATAGAATGAATAAAATCGACAAAAAATCTCGTTCGTGTTGAAATGGAATTTAATTACTTAATATGGCTTCACATTTCAATGTTTTCTGAATATTATTTTAAAATATTCGATTATTCTAACTAGAATCAGACTCAGTCAATTACCATATAATTTTATTTATAAGGATTTCAACATCACATGTATACAATAATAACGATAAACAATCATTAAAAATTCATACAACATCCAGAATGCATTCTACAACTGTATAAGCATTAAAATGAATAAATAACGCTTATACAGTCTGTCAACCCATCGATTGACATACACCACTAATTATTGGGATCAGTGTATGTCAAATATTATCCCAATACCCGTGTGGAGTTTTCAAACAACAAATACTGTTTATTATTTGTGCAGTTGGGTGATGTGTAAAATTTATCGTCCCAATTAATACCAGTCAAATCAGTGTACATAAACAATCCGTCTGGTTTGTAAATGAATATTTATTTTGTTTTCATTTCACAATAATTAATATATTTATTTTATATAAATAATTTTTATATACAAGAAATCAATACATGACAATCCAATGACAACAAACAATACAATATAATCAAACAAGTCGTCCATGGTCTGTGGATGACGGGAAGCAGTTCATATATGCAGTTATACAATAAATAACTGTACAGAAATAATTTTAGTGAGAAGTTCTCACATTGGGATCCACTCCATCAGTTTTATCTGAATTTCTGTTCGGTTTCGATTTAAAATTGCCTGAAATCCGGACGTGCTCTGTTTTGTACATGGTCAGTTTTGTCACGAAGATCTCGCTTTCACGATTCAAACGCTTTTGAAATCACTCAGTTCTATTTTGATTTGAAAGAGATATGGTATTTTTAACGTCGCATGATTAAATATGGAATTTAACTAAACTAATTAAAGATAATTACCCTTTCCTAATTACAATTAACCATCATCTTCCCTCTTTCACGATACAGAACCCATCGTCCGCCAAACAAAATCCACCGCCACCCGTCAATCTCGACCACCGGAATTTGATCGCACCCCTTCACCAGAAGCGTCGGAACCCCTCCCCCCTTCACCTGCAACGGCGCTCCTTCCGGTGCCCTATATCGCCCTAATTCAATTCGAAAGTCGGCCCTTTTTTGCCTAAAAATCTTCCACCATTCCTCACGAAATAAGATCACTCTAGTACGGATCCATTGCTCGCACCTAGTACTACGATTCTTGCTTTATGAGTTTGGATTAATATTGCGCGGATTCGAAGAAAAAAAGGAAACAAATTTCGAAAGACATAAATCGTCCATTCTGAAATAGCGGCGACTGATGTATGATTAGGGTTAGGGTTTAATTTTATTATATATATATATATATTTAATATTAATTTAATTCCATAAAAGTTAGATTTTATATCCAAACTCCAAATGAATCCCAACAACCGTCGCCCCTAGCTAAATACCCCATTCCGAACACAATAGGATATGCCCGGTAAGCTAATTCGGCTGTTATGATCAGTTATTCTTCAAATTAAAATATAAAACAATATATATTCAATTTAAACGTACATTTCAATTTGCCGGGGCCACATACGGACTCTAAAAACTCTAGAAAAATTATTTCTAGCTTTGTATCGACGATACGGTCCTAACAATACTAATTTCGTCAAATTTATGGATCGTTTGAAAAATGGCCATTTTTTGGTCGTTCCAAATTGACTTAAACTGACAAAACACGTTTTCTTTCGCCACACTCACATATTGATTTCAAAATTTATGAAAATTGGAATCTAGCCGTAATTTGACATCCTGGATCCAACAAAAGTGGTTTTGTCGAAAAAGGAGGTCGTTTGCAAAACGGCTATATTTAAGGCCTATAATTCCATAGCGACTATCCTGAATTTTCAATTGGACATAACTTTTGACTCCCGCTATGAAATTTTAATTTTTCTGATTCGTTAGAAAGATATTTTAAAACAGATTTAAATATTTCCGGTTTCACTAAAATCCGGTTTATTTTGAATCTTGTACATTCAATTGAAATTTGAAATCGAATTTTCAAACTACCGCGCCATTTCTAATTCCTTTCATATTTAAAATAAATATTTATATTCTAACGACGATTCAAATAAATATATACGTTCCAATTCTATTCAAAATAAATTTCTTGTCGTTATTATTTAAAATAATTTATTTTAAATATCGAAAATTCTTTAAAATTGCCAAAATAAAAATTTTAAATTGGTACTGATTTTCCGGGTTATTACAAAAAAGACAGAAGTTGGCCAATTACTGTATTGTTGAAAGTTGCAACTTTGTTATATATTTTTAAATTTTGCGGTCTCTAACTATTGGTATTAGCCAGTTTTTATTTGATTTTTGTAGATGTGATTTTATCTGTATGCATAATTTTCCAAACTATTTTTCTTTTCGTTTTACTGTCAATATATTGATTTGTATTGAGGTCCAACATCAATTTTTATATATCTTCTCTGATTTCTATTGTTAGTACAATTCTTCAAAGCTTTGGAATTTCGTTATTTAATCTCATATATTCATTGTTAGAAATTCCTCATTTGGTTTGTGTTATTTCACATATAGTAGGTATTTCCTACTCAAACAATGCTTAGATGCGCTGAATATCACACATTTGAAATAAATAAGGTATGCTGGTACAATGTTTGTCTGCATTGAAATAAACTATGTTATACATATCCTTATCACATTTATTAGTTTCATGTAATTTATCATGTCTTTATTATATATATATAATGTTTATAATTAATCACTTTATATCATATATTTACTGATTTACTAACATTTGTTGTGAACTAATGATAGCATGGATGACACCATCCTGACAGTCTAATGATGGTGCTCATTATGGTCTTTTGAAAAAAAATAGTTGCATATATTCAGATTAATATATGAATTTTATCTAAAATATTTCTCCTTCTCAAATGTTTTAATATTCACATTCATTTTCAATATGTTTAATTACTACTAGTTTTGGAGACGGAAAACATAATATATATTTCATAGGTATTACTTTTTACACTTCTTCATACTCTAATGCTTAAATACAGGAGAGGATACATCCAGATTTGTTTACTAGCCAAACAACTAATGCATTGTATTCGTTGTCCTGACTGTGTATACTATTACGCTTGTTCAAGAAAGCATGATCTGCATTGTTATATGATAGGAACCTTTGATTCTACATCGACTGAATCTAACATTGGCCAAGCTATAATTTATTATTGAGACTTGCTACAATACCCGAAATGTTTTCTGTCAAAAAGTGCGAAATAGGAAAAAGAGTTTAATTCACGGTGGGTAATACTATCATTTTACACTAAAACATGGGAACAACTCAGCAGATCATGCCGCTAAGATTGTTTCGCACAATTTGACAAACAAAGTTTCGGGTAAATTAGCAATTTCGTTTATTATTAAGGTAACTTTTCAGGCATATGCCAAACATTGCTTTTAAAATCTATTTATTGCATTGTCTGTGATAAACAAACCAGTTACAACTATTTATAGTTTTCCATATACCTTTTCCATTACTAAGTTGCCTTTGGATTGTTTGGTGAAATCAAGTTATAAATATCATTCTTTAATTTGTTGCAACTTAAATTAAAAATAAGGAGTTAATCATGCAGACAGGTAAATGTAAAAACAGTGCGGGAGAAAGTGCAGATTGTGACCAAAGCATTGCTTGATTGTAAGTTGATTGGTTCCACAATCAATCCGTTAATTGAGCGATCAAGTGATAGACTAAATCATGTTGTGCTGAATATACTGTGGTGACGTATCTTCAATTTGCTGCATTACTTGGCAGTGCAAGGGCAAATGCAATAGGATGCGGCTGAGAAGACTTAAAAAGAAGTGTTGAGATAAGTGCAAACTTAATAATGGAATTTGAAAGCAATATGCTAGATTACTAAACATAGTTGGCCAACGTAATCTGAGTAGAAGGAAGTGCAGGTTGCGACCCAAGTTTTCTTGACTGTAAGACTGAAATGTAGAGTGCAAGTAGGATAGACTTATGACTGTATAAACTATGGTAGACTTGTGATTGTATGCAACGTTGTTGTAGTTTGTTTACAAATGCCTTCTTACTCCCGTAGACCAAGATATTGCTATGGATAAATACACATACGTTTTATTTTTACTAGTTACCTTTTTTAAAGCCCTGTATTCAATGAATGTTAGGTCGTGTTTAACTATTTATATGGATTCTGTAATTTCGTGTGTGAATGTTTATATGTGAAACAACCGCTACTTATTCAACGGCTTGTACAACTGCAGTTGTCTATTGTATCGACCTTACTGCATTATGTCATTGCCCTATTCATCCGTTATTTCATTCGTTGGACCATTCCAGGTAACTCTTTTCATCAGGTAGCCACCATTTTCTATCTATTTGACTGTTCAAGCTTTCTATACCACTTTCCTCCGCATAAACCATTTCATATAGTACTTACCATGTTTTGACCTGTTACTGTGTGCCAAACACGGTTTACTTTATTTATTACCGCACATAAAATGTTCATGTAGTTCAATAGTACTGATCCACACGTCTACAAGTCCAACTCAGACCCTTGCAAACTTCCCTTTAAACTGCCTTTTTATTTCTACGATCGCCCGTGTGGTTTTCACTAGAAATTCCAACTGCTTTTGTTTTTATCCAAAGTCATTCCATCACGTAGATCTGGCTAACATGAGCCCAATGCAACTTATTTCATTCAATTTCATTGCTGTTTGAGCAAGATACGAACATATATATATTAATTACATATTATGGTAGATAATAATTTATTTAATCAATTCCTTAACCAACCCTTTGAAATAATCGGTTGTTGTTCTTCTCTTTTAGAAACTGGAAACCCATCGCCATTGAAAGGAATCACCACCGCTCATGTAGAAGATCTCCTTGTGCTCTTTAACGTTCACGTTGGAGGATTCACTAATTGTTGTAAGGATTTCGAGATTTTAAAGGATCAAGTTTGGAGCTCCATGGTCGTTTATTCTTTTTTTCTAGTGGCGGCTGCTTGGTTTTAGAATTAGGGTTTTTGGAATCTCCTATTGGCTGTTTATATAGGTTTTAATATTATTTAATTTCTTTAATTTCATTTCCCCTAATATGTCTCTTCACATCTAGTAGGATACAAAGTAATTTAATCAGCTGACTAGGCATGATGGGACCACACTTTTCTCTTTTTTTATTCAAATTCCAAAAGTAATTAACAATGAGAGAGAGAGAGCATAAACAAAAAGAAATGAATGTTAGATGAATGTTAATTGTTTAGAAATTAGAACTAACACTACTGTATTAAATATTATTGTTAGAAATGAATGTTTGCAACTTTTCACATTTCAAAATTAACTAATTAATGAAGGTTTGAACATGTAATCTATGTTTTTGAATTCCTAAAAGTTACATTTTGAATTGACAGGTGAAATATTTAAGAGGACAGCCAAAGATATATATATATACATACATATATATATATATATTGTCAGAATTTATTTCATTTAGAACCTACACATTATTTTCAATCAATATTTCAATATAAATTAATAAATGTTATTAAAGTTCCTAAGGCATATTTTTTTGTCTCTTTGTTTATTTAGAATGCGCATTAATCAAGCGCCTGCATGAGTTATGTCAATCAACATTTAATCATAGGATTTAGGCTTTCCATCTCTAAATGTAATCCTACAATCAACAAACTTAAATTTAAATTTAATCATTAAATATTAAAATTTAATTCAATCTTGCAAGAAAAACTAAATTAAACAAATTAGAAATTCAAGCATAAATCTCTATGTTCAAGTCCTAATTCAAACTTACAATCTCAAATTGAATATCATGTGTTACTACCTAGATAACACTAAAAGTTTTACGGTATTATTATATATATAAATATATATATATTATTTTTTATAAAAAATGGAATTTTTAAATTCTGACGCATTTTCTCACAAAATAAAATTTTCGAATTGGTTCTTATTTTCCGGGTTGTTACAATCTCCCCCACTTAAAATATTTTCGTCCTCGAAAAGGAATGAAGCTAAAAGTTGTTTAACTAACCACTAAATTTTCATTCTTTTATTGGTTTCAATAATTAATAGTTGAACTTATAATCCCACAACACATACATCGATCAATTAGTAGATTAGCTTTTCAAATATATATAATTTTTATATTTTCAAAAATCATGTTTTCTAAGATTGGATTATACACATAATCACAAATACGATAATTATAAAGTTGTCACTCTCAACTCATTCTAGGGCATTACTAACCCCATCTCTAACGAGTATCTCATTCTAGGATGCTACTGATCCTATCTCTAATGAGTATTCCTTTATAGGATATTACTAACCCTACCTCTGATGAGTCTTTTGCTCAATTCTAATGAGTTGTACCCCAAGATTTGAGCCAACCAAAGCTCTGATACCACATGAAATGACCCGAAAATCCCCGCCCTTTGAATCGACCATAAACCACACAGGCCTGATCCAAAAGTTTGAAATCCTCAAATGCACTAACTTTGGGCATACAACACATTAGAACAAATAACAAAAGACTTTATAAACATTACAATAATATTACATCAGAGTACTGAATATCAGAGTACATCGAATATAATAATACAACAGCGGAAGATAATTTACAATGTGTAACGACCTGGTTTTTATCGACTTTGGTTATTGACATAAACTCAATGACTACTAACCAAACATCGAAAATAACCAGAAAGTTAATGAAAGAAACATAGGTTGAGAATAGATAAGATAGAAACTTAGAATAGAAGAAGAAGAAGAAGAAGAACACAACATCAGAGTAACCCGAACCTCACAGCGGAACGAATTACATATAATATATAACATAACTTTGAAATATAAATCTGTACTTGAATATACATATAATTTCCAAAGTACAACACTTACAACACAGCGGAAATAAACAATAGCTATATGATCCTGAAGCCTCCTGCTCCAGCTCTTCAAGTATCTGTAAATCCCGACTACTTGACTACACGTACAAAATTGGGCACCCAAGAGTTCAGGGAAAACAAAACAAAATAAACTCCGGGTCAGTCATGGGACTGGTATGAGTAAAACAGTTTAAAACAGTTTGAGTCATTAAACGATATCTCATAAGACCACGCCGTATAATGGAACGGGTTTTTCCCTTATGAGAAATCAAAAAAAAATCTTTATATCAAAAACCTTTTGATATCATAATAATGTCTATCAACCACAATATAATAATCATCTAGAAGAAACGCTTCCATCTCACGTTCTACATATATAGTATACAATCAAAACCGCAAGCATGTATTGGGTAATGGATATCCAACTATGACAAGGTATGGAACCACCTTTCGCTGGTGTACCTCTAGAGAGGAATACACTGGGTTCAACAAGAACATCTTGCAACCCGGCCACACATGACCGACCAATCATTTCGCTTGAGTGTATCGAATGCATATCACCAACGGCTGGGATCAGCAACCGTTTCCCGAAAGGGACAGCATCGACAATAGATTTTTGGAAGTAAATGAAACTCTAGATCAGGTGATTATACACCCTAATAGGTGCGACCCACATAGCCATGCTGCCTGCCCGATTTTTGTCAATTACCGGATGTGAGGCTAGAAGCTGCGCTTATCTTTTACATGTCACATCTTCATTCACTTAGAATGTCACATCGTCATACCCGCCAAATCACAAATTGATTTATCCAAAAATAACACGGGTATACAGCTAAGAGAAACGAATTCCTCCGCTACCAAACGTGAATACGTTTGAAGATATCAACTTACGCGATCTATTAGATATACTCTGTCAGACCTTCTTCCATACAAGTTGTCCTGGGACTGGACAAACCGAAGGCACTATTCAGTATATCCATCTTAGGCAACTGTTATCTAAGATTTATACAATAGCCTGTGCACTTTACTCCGTCTTCAATTATCTTTGGCATATATGATTCGCAACGCTTATGCCAATACATAGTGGTTCTTCGGATAATAATCCAACCGGTCTCTTCATATTAACAACGTTAAAATGGTCAAAATTTTGATAGTCGGTGATTTAACTATCAAATGAAAACATGTCTGTGTACATACAATGATCTTATTTCCAAATGGAATTCTCGATCCAATCATTAAACAATTATATATTCATATTTCCTTATTTTCTACATTTAGAAAATATACGTTATTAACATTGGAAACATTTCGATAGCTTATTCACGCATCACTACCATTCCATAACTATTAGTCCCTAACTGTAAACTAATAGGAGAACAATTCACTAAGTATAAACCCCGAAGGCCGAAACCAATATCAGATCGATACTTAGAAAACTATTCAACTTAACTAATCTCTAGTCAGTTTCTAATCTGGTTTAACTCTATTTCGATTAACTAATATTCGATTTACTCCAGTTACTTAACTCTTATTCGAATAACTAATAATCGATTTACTCTAGTTACTTAACTCTTATTCGAATAACTAATATTCGATTCAACTCCATTCTCTTAACTCTAGATCGCAACGATCACAATGGTTACAACTGATTCCCTCAGGAAACATCCGACCGCCGTAGGCTATCTGCAGCCCTGCGAAATACTCTAGCAGTCGTGCAAAATGGCAACTTATCCTGAATAACTATGTTTGACTAACTCTATTCGACTAACAATATTAGATTAACTAAATTCGATTAACTCTTTTATATCTCGTCAATTCTTTTTTTATAAATCCTGTTTATTTTCCAAATAAAAATTCCTTTTATAATTCTATTTACTTTCTAAATAAATATCCCTATATTCTATTTATTTCCTAAATAAATATTCCTTTATTCTATTTATTTTCTAAATAAATGTTCCCCTTTCAATTCTATTTATTTTCTAAATAAATGTTCCCCTTTTAATTCTATTTATTTTCTAAATAAATGTTCCCCTTTATAAAATCCTATGATTTTACAAATACTTTATTTTCAAAATATTTCCTTTTATAAAATTGGTTGATTTTATAAAATTCCTTTATTTCAATATACATTGAAATATTTCCTTTTACATCCCAGGGTTTCTTATGATACTAAAAATATGGAATAACAATTACCAACATCATTCTAACACACATAATCCATAACAGATTATATATCACATCATATATTACAATACATGAACAGAACAGTATTATAAATATTGAGGAGTCCAGTTGGACCCCTCTAACCTGTTTCCCTGCATCACAGATGTTAAACAACACGAATATAAAATATTCTGATAAACAGAATCAAATATTCGATTTAACGATTTATATATATCATTATCTATATTTTCAACCAATACACAAACAATTCAACCAAATAGTTAACACACAGCAATCAACATATAATCATCAGTTCTAAGAGTACGTTGTAAAAATAGAACTGTTCAGAGTTGGAGAGTTTTACTCACTTTGGCAGTTCATCGTTAAAGAACGATAAACTGTTTGTTTGATTTGAATCAAACAATTTATTTTTCTATAAATTCAAACGAGCTCCAACCCACTCCTAGTCAGTGCCATGGTGTTTCCCTCGTCCATACGATCCCAACGGATATGACCGTTCGAAATTCTGATATTGTATGGTCAAGTTTTGATATCGACAAGTTTACATGTTATTAAAATAAAAAAACTTGGATTAAAATCATTACTTGGGCCTTACCACCATTTCTCGGCCCAAACCCAATACTTAAAAACCCGGCCTCCCAATCCTTCTTCCCCATTTCATTCGAGCTCCACAAAACCATATCTGCCGATTTCAAATCCCCATTCCAGGTTCATCTCTTCGCGAAAACCCATGAGACCAGCTCCATTGTTCTTCTCTGTCGAACCTCCTCCCCGCCAACTCCTCAAACTCGAACTCGAGCTCCACCTGTACACCATGGTTTTCAGAAACTCGTGACACCAAGCACAGGTTGCAACATTTTTTATTTCAAAAAAAATCCAAAAAAATGTAGGCACTTGCGGTTTTTCCTCCTCATCCCAAAACCGAGCTCGATTTCGTGAACTAGCGCTTCGATCATCGTAAAACCCCAACCCTAGCTGTTACTGTGTGTTTCGAGCATCCCCAAAAGAGGCATCGCACCCTACTAAACCACCACCAGGTTGAAGCTTCTTGGATGTTGAATCCAACTATACAACTCTTGTAAATTATAGAAATTTATTTATTTTCATTTTGATTTTTCACTTTTGATTTTTGCTGTTCAGGAATGCGATTGATTTGTGGAGTTTTATCCTTGAGGTTGTGGCTGAGAAAAAAAGAACATGGCCTTGTTTAGATCACCAATAGATTAGGATATTTCTTATTAATATTTTAATTGATTATTTTATTTTATTTTAACCAAACGCTATTTGTATATGTCCTTTAAAGATTCCTGTGATCACATACGATTCCCAAAAATCATGAAAATTGGCATGCAGCTACAGTTCGACATTATGGTCCCAACGAAACTGGTTTCGTTGAATTCCGACTTCGTTTGCTCACACAGTGTATTTTTAATCGTCAGAATATCGACTGTTTTTCACTCTAAAAATCCGTGCGGCCACACACTGACTTCAAAAATCACAAAAACTGAAATGTAGTAATAATATAATATTGCGGATCCAACAAAATTGGTTTCGTTGAATTCTGAGATTGTTTGCAAAACTGGCTATTTTTAAAGCCCTAAATAACCCTTTTAAATATATAAAAACATTTTAATTTAATATTTATAAATAAATATTCTTGTATATATTCACACAGAATATTATTCAGCTCCACAATATTCCTATATGAATTTATAACTCGATATTTCAAATCCCGATATAAATCGATATTCGATTTATAATGAAATTCCTCACAGCAACTTTTCTAAAATTTGATTTGGACATAAATCAAAATCTACACGACGAAATCCTGATTTTTCTCTTCCACTAGAAAAATATACTTCACAAGCTCCTAACGTTTCTTGTTTCACAGAAATCCGATTTGAAATGGCTTCTGTATATTTGTTTAAAGATAGAATCGCCAAATTATGAATTGTCGCGCCATTTCGAGCTCGATTATATTTATAATATAATTTATACGTTCAACCATCGTTAATTAAATATATTCGTTATCGTAATTCAATTCTAAATTGAATTATATTTTGAATTTCCCAATTCACACCATATCGCCATTTCAGCCAATTTTGATTATTTCAGAATCAAATATATTATTTAATTATTATATTAATTAAATATTCCATATAATTTAATTAAACAACCTTATATTCTCTAATTCGCTATATAAATAATTAAATTAATTAATTATTATATCGCTGAAAAATGCAGGTCGTTACACAATGGATTTAATACAGTGTAGTGGAACCAATAAACTGATATAGCGGATGTCTATCAATGCTCTGGACACAGCTTTAAGCTTCGATCTAGAATCCTGCTTAATATATCTGCAAAATAAGCTACCCGACTGCCCGTGTGAAAAAGAGGGCACCTGAGTTTGCAAAGTGAAACAAACTACGAATTATAAGACTCAGGTCCCGTCACACAATGCAATGCAAACCGGAGGATAGAGTTTTACCTTATAATGATCAAACATGCTTGATACGTAGAAAATAATATTTAATATTATTATTCGTGTCTAGCAAGTTTAAAACATTTTCAAAGTAAATGTATCAATCCTAGACGACATAGTACCCCATCCTACTATGTCGCCATATATAGGTTTACAATCAAATCCATAATGTCGTATTGGAAGTTGGGTTTCCATCATGAGTCAAGGCTAGGGATGATCTCCTTACCGATTCGAGACACTCTAGCAAATGTCTCAGGGCTCGGACGCTGGCGAGGCCTTGGTCCTTTAAGGCCGATCCACAAATACTTTAGTGGATTAGTTATGCCTAAACACACGTTTCCTGGTCATATTGAACCTATCAACTGGTCACTATTGACCAAAATATCTGAGGCCTCGTAATCCATCATCCACATAAGTAAAATGTCAGGGCTTGCAAAACCCTGTCACCACTTCTAGCTAGAAAGAAACGCATGCACTCCTTGGGTCCCTTATCCTTTTTCTGACTCTTACCGGGGTGTGAGGTTCGCGAAGTTACGCTATACAAAAAGCTATGCCTAAATGGGTTGTGCTTTGATCAATCACAAGGCCCTGCTTTTCAACAGAAGCCTTGATCATTTGCATCTTCGCATGCCACATTGACAATGCATGCCATACGATCAATAACTATCAATATATAACCTCTGAGCTCATGCGTCTCAGAGAAGGGTGTTAAGAAAGAGAATAAATTCTCCGCCACCAAACAGATATATATTAAGTAGAAACCAGTTCACATAGAATGAAGTTCAAAGTCAGACACCCATCCATTTACAAGTCTGTTCTGGGTCTGAACGAAACCGGAGGCACCTTATTCGTCATCCCATGTGTCCAATACAGGAGAGAAGTCCTCGCATATCCGAACAATCAACAAGTACGTCTAGACAACTACTACTGTATCCCTTTCAAGGCAGCAAATCCAACCAAATGCATCAGTAGTCGTCCCTTCGATGTGAAGATTTCCGGTCTTCAACCATCGTCTTCATCTTCGACTTTTAATTGTCGTAGTAATTATTCAGAATGGGTTAAACCCGGTCTTTCTGAATAACTCGCGTATTTTATAATAAAAAATCAAGTGTTATAAAAACACATCATACGCCACATTCCAACTCAGAATATTCTTTTAACAAAATATTCCCATTATTAGGGAACGATTCCCAATAATTTTATCAAAGAGAAATCCTTTAAAATTTATTCTTTTAATCTTCTTTTTTAAAGATTCATTAAATCTCAAATTGGGTTTTAATATCAAAAATCATTACTTAATGATTATTAAAATTTAAGAAATTAATCTTACCCTAACTGGGTTAGAGAATTAATGTCATTTAAAAACATTGTTCACGATAAACCCAAAATCATCTTCCATTAAATATGGAATTTCACAGAAATCCAATCAATACATAATTGATATAATTTTCCGTATCAGACTAATAATATAAATGGAATAACGACAAAGCCTTTTAAATTCCATATATAGTAACAGTCTTCTTTTACAGAAGCTCATCTCGATTATTATTAAATCGAATTCCATTCAATTCCAATTTAATATATTAAATTGGAAAACTTTACTATGGAAAATTTCCATTTAAATCTTAATAATAGATTTATAAATTCTGAATTATATTTTCACTGTTAATTGGGTTAAAGAACAAATGTCATTAAAAACACAGTTCACAATAAACCCAATTCACATTTCATTTTATTCCAATTACTAAATATAATTGGAAACCCTGATAATCTTAATTAAAAGATTTATTATTTTCTCAAATGGGTTAAGAACAGTGTTATTGAAGACACCATTCACGACAAATCCAAGAACCCAATTTATTTTAGAGAACGTTAGGCTAAAATCCCTATTAACTTTCAAAATAAAAAAAAAGTCTAACCGCTGTAACATTAAAAATTAGGTCCCTATTTTTGAATGCGGGTCGATTATTTCCAGTTTTACCCTTCCGACGCCTCATAAACCTAACCACGACTACTTACAACAAATCATTGTTCTAAATCAGTCGATCAACAAACTAAATAAAACCCTAATCGCGATCTTCACTTAATCTCGATCTTCTGAAAACTGGAAAATCATTATCGTTTTTATCAACAATGGTGCGAGGTAAGGTATATTTTTGTATTCTTTATTTCAGATTTCACTGTTTATGAAAAATGTAAATTATAGATTGTAAACAACAGTAATCGAAAGTGATTGTGGCAAATATTATACTTAGTTACTAAAAAACTTCAGTATTTACTGATTTTTCGAATTATTATCAAAATTTGTTGTTACTTAAAATTGTTGCATCCTTGAATGTTGTTATTGTAAATACTTACACGTTTGTGTGGTTTTATTAATGATAGTTGCATATGTAAATGCTGTTATTCATAATTTTATTCCAGATAAAATTATTATTGTGGTTTTATTAATGTTTGTTGCTTGAATACATAATTTTATTCCGGATAGTTGCACACTTTTGTGCTATTATTCATGATAGTTGCACACATGTGTGATTTTATTCACGATAGTTGCATTCTTGGATGATCTTATTACGGATAGTTGCATACTTGTATGCTTTTATTAATGATAGTCGCTCGCATGCGTGCTTTTATTCCGGATAGTCGCACCCTTGTGTGCTTTTATTTAGGATAGTTGCACGCATGCGTGCATTTATTCAGGATAGTCGCACGCATGCGTGCTTTTATTTAGGATAGTCGCACCCTTGTGTGCTTTTATTCAGGATAGTCGCACACATGTGTGCATTCATTCAGGATAGTCGCACGCATGCGTGCTTTTATTCAGGATAGTCGCACGCATGTGTACTTTTATTTAGGATAGTCGCACGCATGCGTGCTTTTATTCAGGATAGTTGCACGCATGCGTGCTTTTATTCAGGATAGTGGCACGCATGCGTGCTTTTATTCAGCATAGTTGCACACTTGTGTGCTTTTATTAAGGATAGTCGCACGCTTGTGTGCTTTTATTCAGGATAGTCGCACCCTTGTGTGCTTTTATTCAGGATAGTTGCACGCTTGTGTGCTTTTATTTAGGATAGTCGCACGCATGCGTGCTTTTATTCAGGATAGTCGCACGCATGCGTGCTTTTATTCAGGATAGTCGCACGCATGCGTGCTTTTATTCAGGATAGTGGCACGCATGCGTTCTTTTATTCAGGATAGTCGCACCCTTGTGTGCTTTTATTCAGGATAGTCGCACCCTTATGTGCTTTTATTCAGGATAGTTGCACGCTTGTGTGCTTTTATTCAGGATAGTCGCACGATTGTGTGCTTTTATTTAGGATAGTCGCATGCTTGTGTGCTTTTATTCAGGATAGTCGCAACCATGCGTGCTTTTATTTAGGATAGTCGCACGCATGCGTGCTTTTATTCCGGATAGTCGCACGCATGCGTACTTTTATTCAGGATAGTCGCACGCATGCGTGCTTTTATTTAGGATAGTAGCATGCATGCGTGCTTTTATTCAGGATAGTCGCACGCTTGTGTGATTTTATTCAGGATAGTCGCACCCTTGTGTGTTTTTACTCAGGATAGTTGCATGCTTATGTGCTTTTATTCAGGATAGTCGCACGATTGTGTGCTTTTATTTAGGATAGTCGCATGCTTGTGTGCTTTTATTCAGGATAGTCGCACGCATGCGTGCTTTTATTCAGGATAGTCGCACGCATGCGTGCTTTTATTCCGGATAGCCGCACGCATGCGTGCTTTTATTCCGGATAGCCGCACGCATGCGTGCTTTTATTTAGGATAGTGGCACGCATGCGTTCTTTTATTCAGGATAGTCGCATGCATGCGTGCTTTTATTCAGGATAGTCGCACCCTTGTGTGCTTTTATTCAGGATAGTCGCACCCTTGTGTGCTTTTATTCAGGATAGTCACACGATTGTGTGCTTTTATTCAGGATAGTCGCACGCTTGCGTGCTTTTATTCAGGATAGTCGCACGCTTGCGTGCTTTTATTTAGGATAGTCGCACGCTTGCGTGCTTTTATTCAGGATATTCGCACGCTTGCGTGCTTTCATTCAGGATAGTCGCACGCTTGCGTGCTTTTATTCAGGATAGTCGCACGCTTGCGTGCTTTTATTCTGATAGTCGCGCGCATGTGTGCTTTTATTCAGGATAGTCGCACGCTTGTGTGCTTTTATTCAGGATAGTCGCACGCTTGTGTGCTTTTACTCAGGATAGTTGCATGCTTGTGTGCTTTTATTAAGGATAGTTGCATTATTGTGTTCTTTTATTCAGGATAGTTGCATGCTTGTATGATTTTACTCATGATGGTTGCATTCCTATATTCTATTGTTCAGGATAATTGCTTTCCTATATGCTTTTATTCAGGATAGTTGCACACTTCTGTGCTATTATTCAGGATAGTTGCACACATGTGTGTTATTATTTATGATAGTTGCACGCTTGTGTGATTTTATTAAGAATAGTCACACAAAAGTGTTCAAATATCTGCATATATTCAAAACTTATTTAAATAATTTTTTAACCCTTATTAAAGAGAGCAAATGTTGAAGAAGGTGATAAAGAAGACATTCAAAAAGAAACAGCAATAATTGTCACAGAAAAGCTTTCAAAACATGCACCAATAATCAAACGAAGGAAAACTGAAGATGAACCAATGCTTGCCAGGAAGGACAATGTATACAGAAATAATCTTAAGGCGTTCGTTGAATTGGTGGAAAAGATAAACAAAGATGAACTATTTACAGCACAACATTCAAAATATTTGAAAAAACTGCCGCTCTACGGGTTTATTAACATGATTTTTGATGGGCTCATTTCACCTGCAGAAACCATTAAAAATTCTACAACTTTAGATCTCATCATCAAGAACTACAAGAAGAACTTAAAATATTTTCAGTTTGGTGATATGATGCTAACTTTTACACAAGAAAATGTTGCAGATTTACTAGGTGATCCAATACAAGGAGAGATAATAAAAACAACAGGGCACTTGAAAAAGAACGAGAAGGACGATGAAGAATATAAATCGTTCATGGAAAGACATTTTAAAGGAGAAGCCTCAGTCAACAAGAAAAATATAAAAAGACAGATTTTTTTGACATTAAAAGAAGACACAGCCAAAGCAAAATTTGATGCAGTGAAGCTTATACTTCTTTATTTGGCCGCAACATTTCTTCTACCAAACCCAAAATACAGCTTACCATGGACCTTGATTCCATATTGTGTATGCAGCCAAAAATTAATGAAAATATCTTGGCCAAAAACCATACACAACCATCTCATAACCCAGGTGGAAAAATACTGTGATACACCACGCAAGATTAGTGCTTGTGTGACACTATTGCTGGTACTATTTTAAACTTTTTTGTATGTTTCTTATTTAATTATTGTTCATTCTAATAATAAATAAATATATTTTTTTCCAGTGGTGGGTTTGCGAGAAAACCTATGTTCTAAAAAATACAAAGAAAGAATACAGTGATGTATATCCCCTGGCTGCAAAATGGGATATAAAATTGTTGAAGCCAAACATGTTAATAAACATCAAATACACAACTGTAAGTGATATTTAATTTTGAATAATTTTTTAGTGTCATATTAAAAATGTTGCATACAACTATGCAGATATAAAGGAATAGTTACATACTTGTATGCATCTATTATAAAGAGGTGCGTCCATGTATGATTATAATCATAACAATTGCACGCATCTATGTGTCTATTCACAGCAGTCAAATTCAGTTTCATATATTTGTGCATATATTTTGAACATATGCATCTATGTATTCATCTGTATAAAAAATGCATGGATGTATGCACTTATTTTCTATAGATGCATACATTACTGCATTTATTTTCAGTATTAGTTGAACATTTGCTACCTTTGTTTTCAGGAGTCCCAAGGAAAGGATTTAGAACTGTTAGAACAAGCTATTTACAAAGACAAAGAGTACGAAGCAGTTTACCAAAAACGGGTGGAAAATTACACGAGCTTGATAGTAAAGCTACAACAAGAAAATAAACAACTTAAACAGGAAAATTTAAGGTTAAAAAAAAGACTACAAGGACTTGCTGACAGTGATGAATCTGAAGAAGATGAAAGTGAGGAAAATAAGGAGAGTGACGAAAACACTGATAGTGAGAAAATTAATGAGAGTGAAGAAAGCACTGAGAGTGAAGAAAGCACTGAGAGTGACGAAAAGGGAAGAAAAGTACAACTTCGAATAAAAGATGCGAATGCAATTGAAAATGAGGATAATGATGAAAGTGAGGATAATGACAATGAAAGTGAGGAAAAGGATAATGAGGATAATATTGAGAATGAAAGTGACAATGAAAGTGAGGCTGAGTATGACGATGAGAGTGAGAATGAAAAGCAGAAAAATGATAATATGAACGATGACAATGAAAGTGAGAATAATGATGAGAGTGAGGATGAAAAGCAGGAAAAGCTTAATATGAACGATGAAAATGAAGATGAGAATAATAATGCTGATGATGATGAGAATAAAAGTGCCGAAGGTGACAAGAATGAAAATGTTGACAGAGATAATGTGGAAAAGAAAACACTGCATAAGATGAAAGAAATGAAGAACCGCAAAAAAAATTTAGATGTTGGCATGCAAGATAAAGATAAAAAAGCTGATACAAGAAATATTGATCAGATTGATAACATGGAAGTAGATACAGAGAAGAACAATGATGAGGTTGGACAGAAGGAACAGGAGCCAGAGAAGGAGGCGGAGAAAGAATAGAAAGATGTGGAGAAGAAACAGGAGCCAAAGAAGCCAGAGAAGGAGATGGAGAAAGAAAAGAACGTGGTGGACAAAGAACAGAAGGAGGTGGAGAAGGAAAAAGGTAAAAAATAATTATAGTATTCTGATGGTAATAAATAATGAACACATTATTTAGTTTCAAGCAATACAGTATAACAAAATTATTGCATTCTTATGTGCATCTATTACTAATTGTTGCATGCTTGGGTGCATTTGTTCAGAATAGTTCTATGCTTGTTTGCAACTATTCAAAAATAGTTGCATGTTTGTGTGTAGCTATTTCTGAATAGTTGCTTGCTTGTGTGCATCTATTCAATTATTGATGAGATTAATAATATGTAAATAGATAACATGGAGAAGAATAATGATCATAAAATTGATGATGAAAAATCAAAAGACATAAAGGAGCTGGAGAAGAATAATGACAACGGGAAGTAAAAGAAGCTAAAGCTTCAAAATGTTAGAAAGAAAAAAGGTAAAAAAAATAAAAATAATTTCTAATGGTAATAATGTTCCAAATAGAAAGTTTCCATCAATACATTGCTGATATCTTATATTATTCTCAGCTGCAGCCCAAAAAAACAGAAAAAAACAGGAACAAACAGGAACCGTGATTGTTGAGGATTATGAGATGAGAACAACATCAGAAGAAACGAATGTATGAACAAAAATGGACGTCAGGAAATTTAACAATGTTAAGCAACTACCAGTGGATCAAATCCAGAAACTAGAAGCATATTTTTCAAATTCAGACCTGGGGTAAAATTACTTAAAAACTTAATTAAATTTTGTAAATGTTTTTATGCAATTAAAAATAAAAGTTGCATATATATATATATGCAATTATTAAGATTAGATGCATAGATCAGTGCTAATATATTTCTAGAAATTCTCTAAATATATTACATAAATTAGCAGTAGAAGCGCATACATTAATGGCGACGCAGACATATACATTTTTGGAGTTTCATTGGCTGATTTAATATCTAGAGGATTCCTTGACTCACAGGTATAGCCGCAGTCAAATTCAAATGTAGTTTCATATGGTGATTATTAGCTGGAAGTTTTCCTTAACATTTACAATCTACTAATTTAAACAGATAATTGTCTGGTGTGAACTTGAGCTCAACAACGACCATCCAGAAATCATGTACATCAGAACTACTGCTTCTGTAACTTTTTATTAATTTTCTAGCAAAATTTTCTTGTAACATCAAAAATTTTGGTCACTAAAATGATTGCAATTACAGGCATTAATTAAGAATGAATCATCGGAAAACAGAGAGTATTTGATAGATAAAAAAGTGCAAACATTCTACAACACAAGCACAAAAATATTGATTCCTATCCACGAGGGAAACCATTTTTCGTTGTTAGAATTTATAAAAGACAGTAGAAGATGGATACATTACAATTCCAACAAAAATCGTCGTGAAGGAGGAAATCACCAAAGACTTGCAAGAGATTTTGTATGTAAATTGAAGATAATTGACATTCAAACTAGTATCTAAACTGTTATAAATAGTCATATGTATGTATTTTTTTTATACATATACAGAGAATTTACATCAGTGGATTGCTGAAAAACTTAGAGAACAAGAATTTTCAGAAACATGGACAACTTGAAATTGCTAATTGCCCACAACAAGGCGCCACGTAAGTAAATAAAAATAATTGCATACTTGTATTTACAATTATTTTTACACTTGTATGCATACTTGTATTTACAATTATTTACTGATATAGTATGAATATGTGCATACTTGTATGCAGCTTTCTTAAATACTAGCATAATATTAATCATGTTTTACAAATTCTGCAGGGTCGATTGTGGAATGTTCGTTATTAACATGATGAAACAGAGAAGCGAGTACGAAGAAATTGATAAAAAGGATGAAATGTACAAGCCTGCGACTATTTATCTACAACGGGCCAAGCTTGCTTACGAACTTCTCAATTGCAAACCTCATAGTTGGACTCCAGAAGAAGACCTGACACAGAACTTTATATTTTCAGATGCAAACAAACCTTCTGCTTAAATTTGTGGAAAATGGTCTTTTCACTTCTTATAAATATTTTGGCTAAAATACAATGATCAAAGTATTGTAAATATTCTGACTAAAGTACAATGTATGAACTACTGGCAAGTGATTATCTAGTTTTCAAGCTGAATCAATGTGTAATTATTTGTACTGAGTTAAGTTCGTTCGATTTTACTTATATTTCTTACATTACTGTTGCTGATTCAATTAATTGTTAAAAAACCGCATACTATTATGTATATATCCAAAATAGTTGCATACTTATATGCGTATATTTAGAAAACATGAATTTATATTCTTTATACCGATTTATTACTCGAATGTTTGCATCTAATCATTATAAATGCATAATCATATGCTCATATTAAGAAAATCTGAATATATGTGTACTGTATACAAATTTGTAGCCGGAATGTATGCATCTATATAGCAAAGTTGCATACTAAAATGCTAATATTCGAAATAGCAACATACATGTATGCATATGTATAGGAAAAAAAACTGGCTACTTACATTCATACACAGTATTCACATAAACAATAAACCAAACTTCATCACAGAAACAATAAACACAAATTCACAGTATATATGTGTACTGTATACAAATTTATAGCCGGAATATATGCATCTATACAGAAAAGTTGCATACTAGAATGCTAAATATTCTAAATAGCAGCATACATGTATGCATATATACAGGAAAACAACAGGCTACTTACATTCATTCACAGTATTCACAGTATGCATATATACATGTATGCAAAACAGAACACATATATTGACAATAATATTCAAAATACAAAACCAAACTTCAGCACAGAAACATTAAAATAATAAACCAAAGTTACAAACATAACAGAAATATTCAACTTGGTGACAAACAGTAAACAACAAAACAGAAAAATTCAAACTAGTTACAAACATATTAAAATACTAAACCAAATTGCATTTAGTTTCCTTGTGAAGAACAAGTCCTTTTGTTAT
The DNA here is from genome assembly GCA_030737875.1 of Allium sativum. Lineage (NCBI taxonomy): Eukaryota > Viridiplantae > Streptophyta > Magnoliopsida > Asparagales > Amaryllidaceae > Allium > Allium sativum. Next base: position 788,303,976 of record CM060919.1, on the reverse strand, counting down.
GCCCCAACTTTTTGCATAACCCACATCTAATAATCTTTGTAAATTCACCAACAGATTTTAACCTTTTAGAAGACGATGGACGACCGGGCATTCTTCTACCTTTTGGAGGAGCTATAATTGCATCTTCAATTGCAACATCTTCACCCATAAAGTCTATGATAGGATTGATTGCATGAGAATAAGCTAATCGAAAATAAGAAACTTTGAAGTAATCTTTGATGTAGTCATACACATCCAACTTCTCACAACTTAAAATACATCTTATAGCATGAAAGCAAGGAAAACCATTAATTTGCCACATGTTACAAGAACACACTCGACTATGTAAATCAACGGATTAATGGACCGGAGAATGAACTTCAAACACATATTCACTTGATTTGATAACAAACCACGAAGCTCCTTCCAAATAAAGGTTTCTTAATCGAGTTTCAATCACAGGACATAAAACACTATTCCAAGTAGAAGCAACTTCACGACGGTCAGACATAAGTTTCATTAACTTCATTCTAATTTTATCCAAACAAGCAGTAATTGGTAAATGTCTTTCCTCCAAAATCCATTTGTTAAAACTCTCCGAACAATTAGATGACATCTCACCATAACGACAACCAGGAAAAAAAACATTTGCAAACTTCTCAAAAGGAATTCCACTCAAAAATTTTACCACTTTGGATCCACCAACATCTCTAAAATTCTTCAATGCAGCATTAAAATCAATCAAATTAGAAGCATAAGCAACTCGTGCAAACAAATCTAACAACAACTTCTTGTTTGATTTGGAAAATTCAGATTTTAGAGCAACCTTTAAATTTTTGTTCAAATGATAAAAACAAGAACCATGAACTGAATTTGGAAACACTTTCGGAATAGCAACAAGAATACCAGGATGACGATCAGAAATGAAAACAAAGCTTCTACTATCATCCTTAAGAAACTCTTTCAGTTGTTCACAATACCAAATCCAATTGTCTTCATCTTCCCCGGACATAATAGCAATTGCTAAAGGAAAAAAACTGTTAACAGAAACAAACATATTATCAAACAAAAAATAAAATCAGCAACAATTATAAATAATTTTTGCAAATTTTTAGATCAGTTGCATAATTGTGTATTCCAAATAATAGCATACTTGAATGAAAATTTACAAAACAGATGCATGCAAGTATGCACTTATTCAGAACAGATTGTAACAACCCGTAAAATGCGAGCCAGTTTGAAATTTTTATTTTGGCAATTATAGCGAATTTTCTATATTTAAAATGAATTATTTTAAATAATATCGACGAGAAATTTATTTTCAATATAGAATTCGACGTATATATTATATACGTCGTCGTTAGAATATAAATAATTATATATAATTATAAATAGAATTGAAAATGGCGCGGTAGTTCGATAATTCGATTTCAAACTTCAATTGGATGTACCGGGTGCAAAACAGTCCGGATTTTAGTGAAACCAGAAATCAAAGGATCTATTTGATAGTATCTTTCCAACGAATCCGAAAGATCAAGATTTCATAGCGGGAATCAAAAGATATGTCCAGTTGAAAATTCTGAATAGTCGCTATGGAATTCAGGCCCTTAAAAATGGACATTTTGCAAATGACCTCGGATTTCGACGAAACCAATTTTGTTGGATCCGCGGTGTCAGATTATTGCTAGGTTTCAAATTTCATAATTTTTCGAATCAGTATGTGAGCGTGGCAAAGGAAAACGCATTTGACCAGTTTCAGTTGAATTTAATCGACTGGAAATTGGCCATTTTTCATACGGTCTCAGAATTCGACGAAATTAGTTTTGTTAGGACCGTATCGTCAATACGAAGCTAGAAGTAATTTTTCGGGAATTTTTAGAGTTAGTATGTGGACCCGGTAAATTGAAATGTACGTTTAAAATTCAATATAGTGATTTAAATGTAAATTCAACGAAAACTGATTCAAACGATCGAATCAGCTTGCGATACATATCCCATTGTGTTCAGAATGGGGGTAATACGCTATGGACGACAGGCGGTGGACCTCGTTTCGAGGTCGTATGTAAAAGTCAACTTTTAAAAATAATAAAAAAAAAAAAAAATAAATAAAAAATATCTCTTCCCTCCTTAAGTCCCTCTGCCCCCCCCCCCCCCTATTTCTTCATTCGATCAGATAAAAAAAACCTAAATCAAAAAAAAAATCGCGCCCCACGCAGATCGCCGCTGCTCGTCGGAGACCCGGCGCCACCACGACGTCCACCCCCCTCCCCATCCGTTCCCTCTCTCTCCTGCTTTCCACCCCTCTCTCTCGAGTGACGCGCGCGAGCATCTGGCCGTCCCCCTACCTCGAGCGACGCGCCCAAGCCCAGACATTGACGCCACCACCTCCTACCGAGCCTAGCCGCCACCGCCTTCGCCTCTGGCCGCCACCAGACTGTCGCTCAGCCTCCCATCACCTCTGGCGTCGCCATTTCCCCTTCCCCTTTTTTTTCTTCCTTCTTCTCTTCTGTAAGTTTTGCTTTTATTTTATTTTATTGTATTTTATTTTATTTCATTATAAGAACTGTTTTTTTTAATCAGATAAGAACTGTTTTTTTTAATTAGATAAGAACTGTTTTTTTTAATTAGATAAGAACTGTTTTTTTTAATTAGATAAGAACTGTTTTTGTTAAATTAGAAAAGATATGATTTTTAAATTAGAAAAGATATGATTTTTAAATTAGAAAAGATATGATTTTTAAATTAGAAAAGATATGATTTTTAAATTAGAAAAGATATGATTTTTAAATTAGAAAAGATTTGATTTTTTAATAGAAAAGGTATGGTTTTTATATATTGAACTTTGAAATAAAAATATGATTTTTATATATGGAATAGCGAAGTAAAAATTCGATTTTTAAAGGTATGAAGTGATTATAAAAATATGACTTTTAAATTGAAAGTGAATAAATAAAAATGTGATTTTTATTTTAAAGACATCGAAATATAAAAATGTGTGATTTTTATATATATAGTGACTACGGGCAACGAAGATGACGAAGATGGGATAACGAAGAAGATTTCTATAAATGAAGAATCGTGGTATTGGATAGCTTTTGGTGATAATTTCTCACCTTTCAATTTCATTTTCTAGTTATATATATATATACTAGGATGCAGACGGTGCTTAGTAGCACCCGACACAATCGTCCACAGACCATGGACTTGTTTGTTTGGTTGCATAGATTAGTTGGATTATTTGTTTGAATTGTTTGGTGAGATGGAATTGATGTGATTGATGTGTGAATGGCGTGGGCCTTCACTAGACCGGGGACAAGGCTATGCCTCGTCCCGTTTCTAGTATCGTGCCGTTATGCCGCCGAAATTTTCTAAAATAAGTTAGAAAATAAAAATATCATTTTATTGAAAGAATGAACTGAATAGAAATTCATATGTTGGAATAAAATGTTTTATCGTTAAAAATATAATTTTTAACGTGAATATGAATATAGTGAATGTGAATAAATAAATATTCATTTACAAACCGGACGGTTTGTTTATGTACACCTATTTGAAGGACATTGATTGGGACGATAAATTTTACACATCGCCCAACTGCACAAATAAAATCTGTGTTTGATTGTTTGAAACCCCACACGGGTGTTGGGATGAAATTTGAAGTTCACTCATCCTGATTGATTAAATGTGTCGATCGATTGATCGACAGGCTGTTATAAGCGTTAGATATCTATATTTGATACTTATACAGTGTAGTGCACTTTGGTTGATGGTTGATTGTTTATTATTGCTATTATATACATGTGTTGTATGGAAATCCATATAATTAACGTTATATGGTAATTGATTGGTCCTCATTCCAGTTTCGAAATAAACGATTTCAAAATGAGTTGAATTGAAAACGATTTCGAAATGAATTGAATTGAAAACGATTTCGAAATGAATTGAATTGAAAACGATTTCGAAATGAATTGAATTGAAAACGATTTCGAAATGAATTGAATTGAAAACGATTTCGAAATGAATTGAATTGAAAACGATTTCGAAATGAATTGAATTGAAAACGATTTCGAAATGAATTGAATTGAAAACGATTTCGAAATGAATTGAATTGAAAACGATTTCGAAATGAATTGAATTGAAAACGATTTCGAAATGAATTGAATATAAAACGAATTCAAATTGAATTGAAAGCAAATTGAAATGAATTCAAATTGAATTGAAATTTGAATTGAATAGAAATGAATTTTAAAACGAATTTATAAAGGAGAATTCAATTTTGATTTGAATTGAAATGGAAGTTGAAATTGCTTTTGAAACGAATTCAAAACTATTTATAAAATTCGTTTTAAATAGAAATCGACAAAATATATATTATATATATTATATATATAATATAATGGCCTGAATAGAACGCGCCGCGCTGCGGCAGTTCGTGAATTTCGACCATTTATTTCAAACGGACATTACGGGAGATCCGACCGTCGGATTCTCCTAAAACCGGAACCGTTGGGTTCGTATCGAAAAGAGCTTTCTAACGAATATTAGAAATTTGACATCTAACGGTTGGATTTGGAATTATGTCCAAATCAAATTTGAAAAAGGTCGCTGTAAGTGCAGTTCGATGGCCGTTGATGGAAATCGACTGTACGGGCCTTGATAAAATTATTAAAAATAGTAATAATTTGTGTAAAATCATAAGAAATGATTTAGAAAGAATTGGGATGAAAAACTCCATATTTGAAAAGATAAAAATAATTTTTTATCGAAATGAACTAGTTTTGAACTAGAAATATAACTCTATTTATTTTTAAATAAATAAATTGAATTTGAAATGGTTTTGAAAATAACCAGAGTTTCCAATGATTGCATTGGAATGGATTTGAATCGAAATTGCCTTTGGATTATTTCGATGTTGGATTTCGTGATGATACAGATTTTGTTATGGGAATTTGAAAGATATATATATATATATCGTTATTTCCAATACGATATTTGTTAGTCGTAGAATTTGATATTGAATATAAGCCGGTATATATTCTATTCAAAGCCTTGTATTTAATATCAAATGTGATTTGGGTTTGTCGTGAATGGTGTCTTGACTAACACTGTTCTTGAACCCAGTTGAGAAAAGATTAAATCTTTTTATTTAGATTTAATGAAGTGTACCAATTAAATGATATTTAATTGGAATTGAATTGATATTGATCTTTGGGTTTATCGTGGACAGTGTTTTAAATAACACTTGTTCTTTAACCCGATAATTAATGGAATGTGATTTTGGGGTTTATCGTGAACCGTGTTATAAATGACACTGATTCTTTAACCCAGTCGAAGATTAAAACTAAGTGGAGTTTTAATGAATCTTTAATTAGATTGAAAAGATCGAGAATGGAGCATCACCAGTTTTACTCCAGGCGATAGTTAAATCTTTAATTAGATTTGAACGTGAAATGGTAATTGAATTTACCGATAACACCGTGGTGTTAGATATGAAGTATAACCAGTTTTACTTCATGGGATGAATAGGTTGGGATTGGGAAATAAAATAAATGATTACTTCGGTGTGGTTCGCTAATCCCGACTAGTTTGAATTGATATTCAAAGGAGATTAAAGAATAAATTTAAAGAATTTATCTTGGATAAAATTAATGGGAACTTTTCCCAAAGTATAGGAATATTTGAATAAAAGAATATTCTGAATTGGAATGAGGCGTATGTTGTGTTTGTGTGACACTTTTATAAAATATACGCGAGTTATTTAGAAAGACCGGGTTTATCCCATTCTGAGTAACTCATTCGACGTGGTGTCGAAGATGAAGACGGTGGTCGAAGACCAGAAGTCTTCACGTCGTTTGAGTGATTACTGATGATCTTGATTGGGCTGTACACCCAAGAAGATGGAAACAGTTGGTGATCGTCCAGACGTACTTGGAGATCGATGGATATGCGGGGTACTAGGTGCCTCCGGTTTCGTTCAGACCCAGAACGGACTTGTAAATGGACTGTGTGTCTGACATTGGATTTTAGTCCGTGTGATTGATCTCTATTAAATATATATCTGTTTGGCGGCGGAGAATTTATTCTCTTGCTTAACGCCCTTCTCTGAGACGTACGAGCTCAGGGGTTATATATTGATGGATATCAAACGCATGGAGTGAATTGCCTGTGTGGCATGCCTAAGTGGCAATTGATCGAGGCTTCTGTTGAAAAGCAAAGTCTTGTGGTGATGATCAAAGCACAGCCTGTGTGGCACAGCTTTGTGTAACGTGAATTCGCGAGTTTCGCACCCCGGTTGTGAACTAAAAACGGGAGAGGACATCAGGGAGGGCCTGCGTTTCTTCCTAGCTAGGGTAGTGTCAGTGACCTACCAGCCCTGACATTTATATATTTTTCACCTGTGTGGTTGTTGCTGTTGCGAGGCGCCTCGGTTTGATCGGACGATCCGGGTCCGATGGAGTCATTCGTTGGCTCATTTACGCCCCAAAGGGCGGGGAAACGCAGTGTTCAGGCATTTTAATCCACATCGGTGGACCGGCCCTGACGATCCAAGGGTCGATGCGCTCTGACCCTGAGGCTCGGGCTAGGCAGTCTCGAAGTCGGTGAGGACTATCTTTTGCCTCGGTTCATAGATGGAAACCCAATTTCCAAATACGTGACTTTGCGATTTTGATTGTATAACCTATATATGGCGACATAGTGGCATGGGACGCTCATGTCGCCTATGATTGATACTTATGATTTGAAGTTGTTTTATACACTATGCACTTATAATAGTATCAAATGATTTGTTTTAAACGTATCAAGCATTCTTTGGCTGTTATAAGGGAAAACCCCTTTCCCCGGCTTGCGTTGCATTGTGTGATAGGACCTGGGTCTTATAACAGCTTCATTTTTCTTTATTTAGCATTGCGCTGCTGTTTTATGCACTGGTGTTCTTGGGAGGAAACCCGTTCCGTGTTATACGGCGTGGTCCCTTGATTTACCTAACTTTAAAAATAAAGACTAACTGTTTTAGTTCTCACACTAGTCACATGACTGACCTGGAGTTTATTGTTTTAACCTAAACTCTGGGTGCCTCTATTTTGACACGGGCAGCTAGTAGTTTTGGTTTTGCAGATTTATATTCACAGGATCCTGGTTTACAGCTGGAACGATATCCGGAAAGCTTTGTATCTGTATATCTCCTTCTAGTTGTGTATTGTATTATTTTCCACTGCTATGTATTTAAATGTATTTAAATCTCTGATAATTTCTGTGTAATATTCATTTATACCCTGTATATTCTTGTAATCTGATGCATTGTTGTAATATACAATGAAATGTTCTTCTGTATGCGTTCTGTTTTGTCGTGTTCTCAAACGATAGGGCGTTTCGAACAGCCTGGGTCGGTTTAGCGACCGGTTCGGACCGAGCGAAATTCCTTGCCGTCACATTTGGTATCAGAGCTTTGGTTTACAAAGCAGAGAACAAGGCACATTAGAACCATACGAAAGAATTCCTCAGATATTGGATTAGTAATATCCAACGAGAATGACTCGCTAGAGATGGGATCAGTAGTATCCTAGAACGAGTGTGAAGAGTATATTTTTAAAGTGAAAACAAATTTTGTTTTGAAAATTTAAATCAATTATTCGTAGTTGATTATTTATTTATATTGATTTGGACAATTCAGTATATAAAGAATTTGCATATACGCCTTGCAAACGTATATTCAAAGTTTTAATATATTGGATAGATATAGCATCGCACTCTAGTCGCCCGAAGATGATATTGATGATAGCGATCGCATCATCAACATTTATGTTCGAGTTTCGAAGGTGTGATTTTCTATATATTTCCATTAGACTGGTGTGAGAACCAAAACTAAAATAGCTAGAATACATTGTTGTGATTTGGCATCAAAACATGATTTTCTTTATATATATATCAAAATTATGAATTTGAAACTCTAATTCACTAATTGATTGATGTTTGTGTTGTTTGTTTAATTGTTTGATAATTTTGAACCATTATGCCTAACTGAATCAAATATTGACTTGTATTGAAATTTGGTCGCATTTGTTTGCATATACATATACTTACCTTGAACAGGTCATAGCAAGGAGGCTAGAGCCAGAGAATAAAATTTGTTTGCCCGACAAATAGGTACATGTTTACTACATAATTTCCTGTTTTGTTTGGGTGATGATGATTTTGTGAGCCTATTGGCTAGCCGCTTGGCTTTTTCTTTTTCTTTTTGAGATCTGAAGGACCGGGGAAGCTATTTGAAATTCCCCGATGCTCCCGGTGCAGGGGAGGTTATGGCGAAATTTTTCGAAAATTTAGGGTGTTAGCCAAATTTTTGAATTTTTGGAAATTCTCAGAAACTGAAAGGTTGGAGAATGCAAGCCAGATCGAGCGTAGAGTTGAATGATCAAACCACTTTCGACTTTGTTCCTTTTCGGGGACGAAAAGTTTTAAGTGGGGGAGATTGTAACAACCCATAAAATGCGAGCCAGTTTGAAATTTTTATTTTGGCAATTATAGCGAATTTTCTATATTTAAAATGAATTATTTTAAATAATATCGACGAGAAATTTATTTTCAATATAGAATTCGACGTATATATTATATACGTCGTCGTTAGAATATAAATAATTATATATAATTATAAATAGAATTGAAAATGGCGCGGTAGTTCGATAATTCGATTTCAAACTTCAATTGGATGTACCGGGTGCAAAACAGTCCGGATTTTAGTGAAACCAGAAATCAAAGGATCTATTTGATAGTATCTTTCCAACGAATCCGAAAGATCAAGATTTCATAGCGGGAATCAAAAGATATGTCCAGTTGAAAATTCTGAATAGTCGCTATGGAATTCAGGCCCTTAAAAATGGACATTTTGCAAATGACCTCGGATTTCGACGAAACCAATTTTGTTGGATCTGCGGTGTCAGATTATTGCTAGGTTTCAAATTTCATAATTTTTCGAATCAGTATGTGAGCGTGGCAAAGGAAAACGCATTTGACCAGTTTCAGTTGAATTTAATCGACTGGAAATTGGCCATTTTTCATACGGTCTCAGAATTCGACGAAATTAGTTTTGTTAGGACCGTATCGTCAATACGAAGCTAGAAGTAATTTTTCGGGAATTTTTAGAGTTAGTATGTGGCCCCGGTAAATTGAAATGTACGTTTAAAATTCAATATAGTGATTTAAATGTAAATTCAACGAAAACTGATTCAAACGATCGAATCAGCTTGCGATACATATCCCATTGTGTTCAGAATGGGGGTAATACGCTATGGACGACAGGCGGTGGACCTCGTTTCGAGGTCGTATGTAAAAGTCAACTTTTAAAAATAATAAAATAATAAAAAAATATCTCTTCCCTCCTTAAATCCCTCTGCCCCCCCCCTATTTCTTCATTCGATCAGATAAAAAAAAAAGAGAAAAAAAAAAACCTAAATCAAAAAAAAAAAATCGCGCCCCACGCAGATCGCCGCCGCTCGTCGGAGACCCGGCGCCACCACGACGTCCAACCCCCTCCCCATCCGTTCCCTCTCTCTCCTGCTTTCCTCCCCCTCTCTCTCGAGTGACGCGCACGAGCATCTGGCCGTCCCCCTACCTCGAGCGACGCGCCCAAGCCCAGACATTGACGCCACCACCTCCTGCCGAGCCTAGCCGCCTCCGCCTTCGCCTCTGGCCGCCACCAGACTGTCGCTCAGCCTCCCATCACCTCTGGCGTCGCCATTTCCCCTTCCCCTTTTTTTTCTTCCTTCTTCTCTTCTGTAAGTTTTGCTTTTATTTTATTTTATTGTATTTTATTTTATTTCGTTATAAGAACTGTTTTTTTTAATTAGATAAGAACTGTTTTTTTTTAATTAGATAAGAACTGTTTTTTTTAATTAGATAAGAACTGTTTTTTTTAATTAGATAAGAACTGTTTTTTTTTAATTAGATAAGAACTGTTTTTTTTAAATTAGAAAAGATATGATTTTTAAATTAGAAAAGATATGATTTTTAAATTAGAAAAGATATGATTTTTAAATTAGAAAAGATTTGATTTTTTAATAGAAAAGGTATGGTTTTTATATATTGAACTTTGAAATAAAAATATGATTTTTATATATGGAATAGCGAAGTAAAAATTCGATTTTTAAAGGTATGAAGTGATTATAAAAATATGACTTTTAAATTGAAAGTGAATAAATAAAAATGTGATTTTTATTTTAAAGACATCGAAATATAAAAATGTGTGATTTTTATATATATAGTGACTACGGGCAACGAAGATGACGAAGATGGGATAACGAAGAAGATTTCTATAAATGAAGAATCGTGGTATTGGATAGCTTTCGGTGAGAATTTCTCACCTTTCAATTTCATTTTCTAGTTATATATATATATACTAGGATGCAGACGGTGCTTAGTAGCACCCGACACAATCGTCCACAGACCATGGACTTGTTTGTTTGGTTGCACAGATTAGTTGGATTATTTGTTTGAATTGCTTGGTGAGATGGAATTGATGTGATTTATGTGTGAATGGCGTGGGCCTTCACTAGACCGGGGACAAGGCTAGGCCTCGTCCCGTTTCTAGTATCGTGCCGTTATGCCGCCGAAATTTTCTAAAATAAGTTAGAAAATAAAAATATCATTTTATTGAAAGAATGAACTGAATAGAAATTCATATGTTGGAATAAAATGTTTTATCGTTAAAAATATAATTTTTAACGTGAATATGAATATAGTGAATGTGAATAAATAAATATTCATTTACAAACCGGACGGTTTGTTTATGTACACCTATTTGAAGGACATTGATTGGGACGATAAATTTTACACATCGCCCAACTGCACAAATAAAATCTGTGTTTGATTGTTTGAAACCCCACACGGGTGTTGGGATGAAATTTGAAGTTCACTCATCCTGATTGATTAAATGTGTCGATCGATTGATCGACAGGCTGTTATAAGCGTTAGATATCTATATTTGATGCTTATACAGTGTAGTGCACTTTGGTTGATGGTTGATTGTTTATTATTGCTATTATATACATGTGTTGTATGGAAATCCATATAATTAACGTTATATGGTAATTGATTGGTCCTCATTCCAGTTTCGAAATAAACGATTTCGAAATGAGTTGAATTGAAAACGATTTCGAAATGAATTGAATTGAAAACGATTTCGAAATGAATTGAATTGAAAACGATTTCGAAATGAATTGAATTGAAAACGATTTCGAAATGAATTGAATTGAAAACGATTTCGAAATGAATTGAATTGACAACGATTTCGAAATGAATTGAATTGAAAATGATTTCGAAATGAATTGAATTGAAAACGATTTCGAAATGAATTGAATTGAAAACGATTTCGAAATGAATTGAATTGAAAACGATTTCGAAATGAATTGAATTGAAAACGATTTCGAAATGAATTGAATATAAAACGAATTCAAATTGAATTGAAAGCAAATTGAAATGAATTCAAATTGAATTGAAATTTGAATTGAATAGAAATGAATTTTAAAACGAATTTATAAAGGAGAATTCAATTTTGATTTGAATTGAAATGGAAGTTGAAATTGCTTTTGAAACGAATTCAAAACTATTTATAAAATTCGTTTTAAATAGAAATCGACGAAATATATATTATATATATAATATAATGGCCTGAATAGAACGCGCCGCGCTGCGGCAGTTCGTGAATTTCGACCATTTATTTCAAACGGACATTACGGGAGATCCGACCGTCGGATTCTCCTAAAACCGGAACCGTTGGGTTCGTATCGAAAAGAGCTTTCTAACGAATATTAGAAATTTGACATCTAACGGTTGGATTTGGAATTATGTCCAAATCAAATTTGAAAAAGGTCGCTGTAAGTGCAGTTCGATGGCCGTTGATGGAAATCGACTGTACGGGCCTTGATAAAATTATTAAAAATAGTAATAATTTGTGTAAAATCATAAGAAATGATTTAGAAAGAATTGGGATGAAAAACTCCATATTTGAAAAGATAAAAATAAATTTTTATCGAAATGAACTAGTTTTGAACTAGAAATATAATTCTATTTATTTTTAAATAAATAAATTGAATTTGAAATGGTTTTGAAATAACCAGAGTTTCCAATGATTGCATTGGAATGGATTTGAATCGAAATTGCCTTTGGATTATTTCGATGTTGGATTTCGTGATGATACAGATTTTGTTATGGGAATTTGAAAGATATATATATATCGTTATTTCCAATACGATATTTGTTAGTCGTAGAATTTGATATTGAATATAAGCCGGTATATATTCTATTCAAAGCCTTGTATTTAATATCAAATGTGATTTGGGTTTGTCGTGAATGGTGTCTTGACTAACACTGTTCTTGAACCCAGTTGAGAAAAGATTAAATCTTTTTATTTAGATTTAATGAAGTGTACCAATTAAATGATATTTAATTGGAATTGAATTGATATTGATCTTTGGGTTTATCGTGGACAGTGTTTTAAATAACACTTGTTCTTTAACCCGATAATTAATGGAATGTGATTTTGGGGTTTATCGTGAACCGTGTTATAAATGACACTGATTCTTTAACCCAGTCGAAGATTAAAACTAAGTGGAGTTTTAATGAATCTTTAATTAGATTGAAAAGATCGAGAATGGAGCATCACCAGTTTTACTCCAGGCGATAGTTAAATCTTTAATTAGATTTGAACGTGAAATGGTAATTGAATTTACCGATAACACCGTGTTGTTAGATATGAAGTATAACCAGTTTTACTTCATGGGATGAATAGGTTGGGATTGGAAATAAAATAAATGATTACTTCGGTGTGGTTCGCTAATCCCGACTAGTTTGAATTGATATTCAAAGGAGATTAAAGAATAAATTTAAAGAATTTATCTTGGATAAAATTAATGGGAACTTTTCCCAAAGTATAGGAATATTTGAATAAAAGAATATTCTGAATTGGAATGAGGCGTATGTTGTGTTTGTGTGACACTTTTATAAAATATACGCGAGTTATTCAGAAAGACCGGGTTTATCCCATTCTGAGTAACTGATTCGACGTGGTGTCGAAGATGAAGACGGTGGTCGAAGACCAAAAGTCTTCACGTCGTTTGAGTGATTACTGATGATCTTGATTGGGCTGTACACCCAAGAAGATGGAAACAGTTGGTGATCGTCCAGACGTACTTGGAGATCGATGGATATGCGGGGTACTAGGTGCCTCCGGTTTCGTTCAGACCCAGAACGGACTTGTAAATGGACTGTGTGTCTGACATTGGATTTTAGTCCGTGTGATTGATCTCTATTAAATATATATCTGTTTGGCGGTGGAGAATTTATTCTCTTGCTTAACGCCCTTCTCTGAGACGTACGAGCTCAGGGGTTATATATTAATGGATATCAAACGCATGGAGTGAATTGCCTGTGTGGCATGCCTAAGTGGCAATTGATCGAGGCTTCTGTTGAAAAGCAAAGTCTTGTGGTGATGATCAAAGCACAGCCTGTGTGGCACAGCTTTGTGTAACGTGAATTCGCGAGTTTCGCACCCCGGTTGTGAACTAAAAACGGGAGAGGACATCAGGGAGGGCCTGCGTTTCTTCCTAGCTAGGGTGGTGTCAGTGACCTACCAGCCCTGACATTTATATATTTTTCACCTGTGTGGTTGTTGCTGTTGCGAGGCGCCTCGGTATGATCGGACGATCCGGGTCCGATGGAGTCATTCGTTGGCTCATTTACGCCCCAAAGGGCGGGGAAACGCAGTGTTCAGGCATTTTAATCCACATCGGTGGACCGGCCCTGACGATCCAAGGGTCGATGCGCTCTGACCCTGAGGCTCGGGCTAGGCAGTCTCGAAGTCGGTGAGGACTATCTTTTGCCTCGGTTCATAGATGGAAACCCAATTTCCAAATACGTAACTTTGCGATTTTGATTGTATAACCTATATATGGCGACATAGTGGCATGGGACGCTCATGTCGCCTATGATTGATACTTATGATTTGAAGTTGTTTTATACACTATGCACTTATAATAGTATCAAATGATTTGTTTTAAACATATCAAGCATTCTTTGGCTGTTATAAGGGAAAACCCCTTTCCCCGGCTTGCGTTGCATTGTGTGATAGGACCTGGGTCTTATAACAGCTTCATTTTTCTTTATTTAGCATTGCGCTGCTGTTTTATGCACTGGTGTTCTTGGGAGGAAACCCGTTCCGTGTTATACGGCGTGGTCCCTTGATTTGCCTAACTTTAAAAATAAAGACTAACTGTTTTAGTTCTCACACCAGTCACATGACTGACCTGGAGTTTATTGTTTTAACCTAAACTCTGGATGCCCCTATTTTGACACGGGCAGCTAGTAGTTTTGGTTTTGCAGATTTATATTCACAGGATCCTGGTTTACAGCTGGAACGATATCCGGAAAGCTTTGTATCCGTATATCTCCTTCTAGTTGTGTATTGTATTATTTTCCGCTGCTATGTATTTAAATGTAATTTAAATCTCTGATAATTTCTGTGTAATATTCATTTATACCCTATATATTCTTGTAATCTGATGCATTGTTGTAATATACAATGAAATGTTCTTCTGTATGCGTTCTGTTTTGTCGTGTTCTCAAACGATAGGGCGTTTCGAACAGCCTGGGTCGGTTTAGCGACCGGTTCGGACCGAGCGAAATTCCTTGCCGTCACACAGATGCATGCAAGTATGCACTTATTCAGAATATATGCATGCAAATGAATGCATGTATTCATAATATTTACACTTATTCACAATAGATGCATGCATATATGCACTTATTCAAAACAGATGCATGCAAGTATGCACTTATTCAGAATAGATGCATGCAAATGAATGCATGTATTCATAATATTTACATACTTGTATGAATGTATTAAGAATAGCTGCATAATTTTATGCATACATGTAGAAGATTATTATATCTCTATGCATTCATCCAGAATAGTTGCATACATGAATGCATATAATAAATATAACTGCATACTTTTATGCATACACATACAGTTATAAACTGACAAAACACCATACCTTCATTTCCATTTTTACCAGTAGCAGCCATCAAACAACCTTGAGCTCTTCCTTTCATAAAAGTAGCATCAACAAAAATTAAAGGACGACAATATTGAAATCCATGTGCACAAGCTTCGAAACCAATAAAAACCCTTTCAAATTGACGTGTATCATCATTACACTCCAACACAACTTTACTCCCAGGATTAGTAGTAATAACAGCATCACAAAATGACTGCAAATGATGATAAGACATTATATCGCTTCCATGTAACTCTTCTAATGCCAACTTCTTCCCACTATAAGCATAGTAATACTTCAAAATAACATTATACTCGGTTTGAAACAAATTAATAATGTCCTTGGTCTTAATTAATGGATTAGAATGAATATGATCATAAACTAACAACTTAATGAATTTGCTGGATACAACAGGATTGTTTATATCATGAATTCCAGCACCAGAAGTATGATCAGGTTGAAATCTCTTTAAAACAAAATAGCCAGGAAGATTGAACTTAACAGAAGCATGAATCCTAAAAGTACAATTTTGCTTAGAACAAATGGCTGTAACTCTTTCCTTGTCATTCTTAACCAAATTAAGCTTGTATCCTGTCTTCATACTATACATCATCACATACAACCTAAATTCAGTAACACCTCCTGGAAATTGCTGACCAACACCAGAAAAAACAGGTTGATTCAAATCACTTCTCAACAACTGTTTCAATTGATTGTTTGAATCACATGTACTAAAAAAAAGAATCACTACCACAAGAAACATCATCTGACCTAGCATTGTTAACTGAAGAACTACTACGATTGACCTCAACAAAAAAATCAAATAATCCTCATGATTATGTGCAGCCAACAATAGAATAGATCGAAGATCAGAATTACTTTGAATATTCCTTCTCAAGCCATCTCTAATGTGATACAATTCAAATGACAATGGACTTTAATCAATCCATTTACCACAAACAGCATCTCTCACAATATCAACAGTACTATCAAAATAAAGACGTATAGAAAAGCTATCATTCCCAAACTTCAACAAGACCAATACACCAACATTAGCAGGAACACTGTTATACAAAGAAGAGAATTATTAATAAACCTTATCAGCATTAATCAAATAAAACTACACACACATTTGCAGCATATTATAATTATATGCATACATGTACACATATATCCAGAATATCAGCATACTTTTATGCAACTGTTAATAATAGTTGTATTACATATATTCAGAATAGTTGCATATCCGTATGAACATATAGGGAATAGTTGCATATCTGTATGCGCATATTCAAAATAGAAGCGTATAATTTTATCCACTATTTAAGAAAAGTTGCATATTTATATGCACATATACAAAATAGTTGCATACTTGTATGCACATATTCAGGACAATTGCATACATTTGTTATCCAAAATACAGAATAGTTTCATACTTGTAAGCACATAATAAAAATATTAGCATACTTGAATGCACGCATTCAAAAAAGTTGCACAAATGTATTGAAATTTAATCTCACAAAAGAAGCCTTATAAATAATAATAAATACATCAAAACAAATCGAAAATAATAATAACACACGTATGAGAAAAAAGAAGTGCAAATTACCTTGAAGATGAAACATTCATTATATCTCTCAATCGCTGAAGAAATCGAATATTAGATTCTTCAACAAATCGCAATTAGATCGAATATTGAATCTCAGAAAAAAAACACTGACGACAGCAACATTAAATCAACGAAAATATTCTCTCTAAATAATAGCCATATGAATCAAATCCATGAAGAAAACCATGAAGCCGCCATGAAAAGAAAAATGCGTTAATTTGAACAAGGGTATTTGTGGAAAAAGAATACCGGAAAAAAAATAGGGATGCGAAAAGTATAATTTAAAGCGGGAGGATTACACGTTAATTAACTTTAATTTTAGGGATGTATGCCTAATTTTCACTTTATTTTATTTAATTCCAATTAAATAATAATTAATTGGAAAATTTCATTAAATCTTAATTTAAAGATTTATTCTAGTTAATAACTAGTTCATTTTGATAAAAATATATTTTTGTCTTTACAAAATTGGAATTTTTCAACCAAAATCTTCCCAAATCATTTATTTTAAAAGGTTCTTTATTTTTGAATATTCTTTATTTTAAAATATACTGAATCGGAATGCGACTCAATCAATTACCATATAATTTCAGTTATATGGATTTCATACACCGCGTGTATACAACGATAATGATAAATAATCAATAAACAATCAATTCACATCCATAGTGAAGTTCTCAATTGTGTGAGCATTTAAATAAATAAATAAATAATGCTCATCACAGACTATCAATCCATCGATTGACATATAAATAAATATTGGGACTAGTGTATGACAAATATCGTCCTAATAACCGTGTGGGGTTTTCAAGCAACAACAGTTTACATAAATAAATCATTGGTTAATAGATTAAACTAATTCTAATTTGGTTTGAATTATTTTATATTTAACAAATTTTCACTGTTTAAAATTATAAATGAATATTTATAATTTAATTTCAACTACCATATAAATACTAACATTATTATGATAATGTTTTAATCTAGCACAAATCATATTTTTATTTCAACATTACATTTCCTAACAAAATGACATTTTTTTAATTCACATGACATTTTTTTAAGTAAATGACCTTTTTATGTAACATGAATATATTCTAAATAAAACACCTTTTTAACATAACATAACATGACATTATTCTTAATAAATGATATTATTCTTAATTCACATGACATTTCCTAATAAAATGACGTTATTAACATAACATGACATTTCTTAATACATGACATTATTCTTAATAAATGACCTTTTTATGTAACATGAATATATTTTAAATAATTGACCTTTTTAACATAACATGACATTATTCTTAATTCACATGACATCTCCTAATCAAATGACATTATTAACATAACATGACATTATTCTTAATACATGCCATTATTCTTAATTCACATGACATTTCCTAATAAAATGAAATTATTAACATTACATGACATTATTTTTAATACATGACATTATTCTTAATAAACGACCTTTTTATGTAACTTGAATATATTCTAAATAAATGACCTTTTTAACATAACATGACATTATTCTTAATAAATGATATTATTTTTAATACATGACATTATTCTTAATAAATGACCTTTTTATGTAACATGAATATATTCTAAATAAATGACCTTTTTAACATGACATGACATTATCCTTAATAAATGACATTATTCTTAATTCACATGACATTATTCTTAATAAATGACCTTTTTATGTAACATGAATATTTTCTAAATAAATGACCTTAACATAACATGACATTTTCCTTAATAAATGACGTTATTCTTAATTCACATGACATTTTTCTTAATAAATGACCTTTTTATGTAACATGAATATATTCTAAATGAATGACCTTTTTAACACAACATGACATTATTCTTAATAAATGACATTATTTTTAATACATGACATTATTCTTAATAAATTACCTTTTTATGTAACATGAATATTCTAAATAAGTGACCTTTTTAACATAACATGACATTATTCTTAACAAATGACATTATTCTTAATTCACATGACATTTCCTAATAAAATGACATTATTAACATAACATGACATTATTCTTAATTCACATGACATCTCCTAATAAAATGACATTATTAACATAACATGACATTATTCTTAATACATGACATTATTCTTAATAAATGACCTTTTTATGTAACATGAATATATTCTAAATAAATGACCTTTTTAACATAACATGACATTATTCTTAATAAATGACATTATTCTTAATTCACATAACATTTCCTAATAAAATGACATTATTAACATAACATGACATTATTCTTAAAACATGACATTATTCTTAATTCACATGACATCTCCTAATAAAATGACATTATTAACATAACATGACATTATTCTTAATAAATGATCTTTTTATATAACATGAATACATTCTAAATAAATGACCTTTTTAACATAACATGACATTATTCTTAATAAATGACATTATTCTTAATTCACATGACATCTCCTAATAAAATGACGTTATTAACATAACATGACATTATTCTTAATACATGACATTATTCTTAATCCACATGACATTTCCTAATAAAATGACATTATTAACATAACATGACATTATTCTTAATACATGACATTATTCTTAATAAATGACCTTTTTAACATAATATAACATGACTCTAAATAAATGACATTTTTATTTCGCATAACAAGATTCGATGTAAATGGCATTTTTATTTCACAAAACATGATTCGATGTAAATGGCATTTTTATTTCACATAACATGATTCTATGTAAATGGTATTTTTATTTCACATAACATGATTCGATGTAAATGGCTTTTTTATTTCACATAACATGATTCGATGTAAATGGCAATTTTATTTCACATAACATGATTCTACGTAAATGGCTTTTTTATTTCACACAACATGATTCGATGTAAATGGCATTTTTATTTCACATAACATGATTCTATGTAAATGTGGCAATAAAAAGAACATTTACTTTTCTAACAAATCCTATGTTCAAAAATGACAAATAAAAAGACAACTTTTATTTGTACACAATTCTTATTCACATATAATAAATAAAAAGATGACTTTTATTTGCATACAATTCTTATTAACATATAACAAATAAAAAGATGACTTTTATTTGCATACAATTCTTATTCACATATAACAAATTAAAAGATGACTTTTATTTGCATACAATTCTTATTCACATATAACAAATAAAAAGATGACTTTTATTTGTACACAAATTTTTACATTCACATGACAAATAAAAGAGATGATTTTTATTTTTATACAAATTTTCAATGATTCCATTATATCAAATTGAACTCATCGGATCATTACATACAACATCATCCATTTCAAATCACGCACCACAAACAATATAAATCTTAACAGCGAATAAATAAAGATTTCCAACACATAACAATTTATTTTATTTATTAAATAAGAAATCTCACCTTGATCGGTTGATTTTAATAAAATTAAACAGCGTTTAATTTTTACTAGAAACTCCAGCTGCTTCTGTTCTTATCCAAAGTCGTTCCATCACGTAGATCTGGTTAACACGAGCCCAATGCAACTTATTTCATTCAATTTCATCGTTGTTTGAGCAAGATACGAATGTATATATATTAATTACATATTATGATAAATAATAATTTATTTAATCAATTCCTTAACCAACCCTTTAAAATAATCTGTCGTCGTTCTTCTCTTTTAGATACTGGAAACCCATCGCCATCGAAAGGAATCACCACCTGTAACAACCCGAAAATCTGGGCCAGTTTAAAAATTTTATTTTGACAATTTTAGCGAATTTTGATTATTTAAAATAGATTATTTTAAATAATATCGACGAGAAATTTATTTTGAATATAAATCGAACGTATATATTATATAGTTCGTCGTTAGAATATAAATAATTATTTATATTTATAAAAGGAATTGAAAATGGCGCGGAAGTTCGATAATTCGATTTCAAACATCAATTGAACATACCGGGTGCAAAATAAACCGGATTTTAGTGAAACCAAAAATAATGGAATCTAATAGTGACTATCTTTCCAACGAATCCGAAAAATAAAAATTTCATAGCGGGAATCAAAAGGTATGTCCAGTTGAAAATTCTGAATAGTCGCTATGGAATTCAGGCCCTTAAAAATAGACATTTTGCAAACGACCTCGGATTTCGACGAAACCACTTTTGTTGGATCCGCAGCGTCAAATTATTGCTAGGTTTCAAATTTCATAATTTTTCGAATCAATATGTGAGCGTGGCAAAGGATAACGCGTTTGACCAGTTTCAGTTGATTTTAATCGACTGGAAAATGGCCATTTTTCCAACGGTCTCAGAATTCAACGAAACTGGTTTTGTTAGGACCGTATCGTCAATACGAAGCTAGAAAATATTTTTCTGGAATTTATTGAGTTAGTATGTGACCCCAGTAAATTGAAATGCGCGTTCAAATTCAATATATAGAGTTATATGTTGATTTTAACGAAAACTGATCGAAACGATCGAATCAGCCTTCGATGCATATCCCATTGTGTTCGGAATGGGGGTAATTAGCTATGGACGACAGGCGGTGGGCCTCGTTTTGAGGTCGAAAATAAAAGTTGCTTTTTGGTGGAAAATAAAATAATTAAATAATAAATAAAAGCTTTCTCTCTCTCTCACCCTATTACCTCTGCCCCCCCTTTCTCGTTTTCATTCGTTCAGAAATCAAAATAAAAAAAGGAAGAAAGAGGAAGAAGACGCAGTCGCCCCCCTCCCCTTCGATCGCCACCTCCGAACCCTCCCCCCCTGCGCGCAACCGCCACACCCCCTTACCCTATGCACCACCAATCGAAGACCCCCCACCCTGCTGGCGTGCGAAGCGAGACCCCCCCTTTGCGCGCAACTGCGATACCCCCTCCCCCTTCTGATCGACGCGCCGCCACAGACCCCCCCCCTCCCGAGCCTTACCCCGACCTCCTTCACCCCCGCTGACTTCGCCGACAGTCCTCCACCGAACGCAAAGACCCCCCTCCTCTTCCTTAAAGCAATGTAAGCCCTCTATTTATTTTGTTTTGTTTAATTAATTTTAGCAATTAAAAATCTGAAATTTTATATTGTAGAAGGTGTAGAAATATGATTTTTGTTTATGTAGAGAATTAAAAATATAATTTTTACATAATAGGAATATTAGAAATATCATCTTTATATGTGTAGAAAAATAAAAATGTGATTTTTATAATGATATATTTGAAAAGGCGAAATCTTTATATAGAGAATAGCGAGGTGAAAATATAATTTTTATCTATATAGTAGCAAAGTAAAAATTCGATTTTTATATATTGAATAGCAAAGTAAAAATTCGATTTTTATATATTGAATAGCAAAGTAAAAATTCGGTTTTTATATATTGAATAGCAAAGTAAAAATTCGATTTTTATATATTGAATAGCAAAGTAAAAATTCGATTTTTATATATTGAATAGCAAAGTAAAAATTCGATTTTTATATATTGAATAGCAAAGTAAAAATTCGATTTTTATATATTGAATAGCAAAGTAAAAATTCGATTTTTATATATTGAATAGCAAAGTAAAAATTCGATTTTTATATATTGAATAGCAAAGTAAAAATTCGAATTTTATATATTGAATAGCAAAGTAAAAATTCGATTTTTATATATTGAATAGCGAAGTAAAAATTCGATTTTTATATATTGAATAGCATAGTAAAAATTCGATTTTTATATATTGAATAGCGAAGTAAAAATTCGATTTTTATATATTGAATAGCGAAGTAAAAGTGTGATTTTTACATATGTAGAGAATACGGGCAAAGAAAGTGACAAGAAGAAGAAACGGCGAAGATTCCTACATAAGAAGAGTCGTGGCGTTGGATTAACAATTCAGTGAGAATTTCTCACTCTTTAATTTATTTCTAGTTGAAATATATACTAAGATGCAGACGGTGTTTAGTAGCACCCGACACCCGTCGTCCACAGACCATGGACGGCTTGTATGCTTGTTTGTTTGATTTTGATGTGTAGTGGATTGTGTGATGTGATGTGAAATGGAATAAAACATTTATATAGTGAAATAAAATATTTTATAGTGGAAAATATTCTATAGTTAAAAATAAAATTTTAACGTATATATGAAATGAAATAAAATAAACAAATCGGACGATTTGTTTATATACACACATTTGACTGATATTGATTGGGACGATAAATTTTACACATCGCCCAACTACACAAATAAAATCTGTGTTTGATTATTTGAAACCCCACACGGGTATTGGGATGATATTTGAAGTACACTAATCCCGATTGTTTAGTTGTATGTCGATCGATTGATTGACAGACTGTTATAAGCGTTGAATATTTATAATGGATGCTTATACAGTGTAGAATGCACTTTGGATGATGGTTGATTATTCATCGTTGTTGATATATACAGGTGTTGTAGAAAATCCATATGATTAACATTATATGGTAATTGATTGGGCCTCATTCCAGTTTCGAAATAGAAATATTTGAATAGAAATATTTGAAATAAAAATATTTGAAATAGAAATATTTAAATAAAAATATTTTAAATAGAAATATTTGAATAGAAATATTTGAAATAAACATATTTGAAATAGAAATATTTGAATAGAAATATTTGAAATAGAAATATTTGAAAAAGAAATATTTGAAATAGAATATTTGAAAATAGAAACATATGAAGCCGTGTTGGTTAGATTGACGCCATTTTGACGTAAACAATATTTATATCGATTTTATTCATTCTTCAATGAATTTTGAATTGATTTGAAATTCAAAATACACTGAATTGATTTGAAATTCGAAATAAACTGAAATGGTTTGAAATTCGAATAGAATTGAAATAGAATTGAAATTGAAAAGAAATGAATTCGAATTGAAATTGAATAGAAATGAATTTGAATTGAAATTGAATGGAAATTAATTCGAATTGAAATTGAATTGAAATTGAATTGAAATGAATTTGAATTGAAATTGAAATTGAATAGAAATTAATTTGAATTGAAATTGAATTGAAATTGAATAGAAATGAATTTAAATTGAATTGAAAACGAACTGAGATTGAATTCAAAATCGATTTGAATTGAAATCAACTTGAAATGAATTTAAAACGAATTGGTAAGGGAAAATTCGATTTTGATTTAATTTGAAAAAGAAGTTGAAATCGTTTGAAAACGAATTTAAAACGATTTATAAAATACGTTTTAAAAAGGAAATCGACGAAGTATATATTATATATATAATATAATGGCCTGAATAGAACGCGCCGCGCCGCGGCAGTTCGCGAATTTCGACCATTGACTTCGGACGGATATTACGGGAGATCCGACCGTCGGATTCTCCTAAAACCGGAACCGTTGGGTTCGTATCGAAAAGAGCTTTCTAACGAATATTAGAAATTAGAAATCTAACGGTTGGATTTGGAATTATGTTCAAATCAAATTTGAAAAAGGTCGATGTAAGTGCAGCTCGATGGCCGCTGATGGAAATCGACTGTACGGGCCTTGATAAAATTATTAAAAATATCAATAATTTGTGTAAAATCACAAGAAATGATTTAGAAAGAATTAGGATGAAAATCTCCATATTTGAAAAGATAAAAATAGATTTTTATCGAAATGAACTAGTTTTGAACTAGAATTATAATTCTATTTATTTCTAAATAAATAAATTGGATTAGAAATGGTTTTGAAAATAACCAGAATTTCCAATAATTATATTGGAATGGATTTGAATCGAAATTATTCTTGGAATATTTCGATGTTGGATTTCGTGATGATACGGGTATTGTGATGGGAATTTGAAAGATATATTTATATCGTTATTTCCAATACGATACTTGTTTGTCGTGGAATTTGATATTGAATATAAGCCGGTATATTTTCTATTCAGAGCCTTGTATTTAATATCAAATGTGATTTGGGTTTGTCGTGAATGGTGTCTTCATCAACACTGTTCTTGAACCCAGTTGAGAAAAGATTAAATCTTTTTATTTAGATTTAATGAAGTGTAACAATTAAATGATATTTAATTGGAATTGAATTAGTATTGATTTTTGGGTTTATCGTGAACAGTGTTTTAAATAACGCTTGTTCTTTAACCCGATAATTAATGGAAGGTGATTTTTCGTTTATCGTGAACCGTGTTTTAAATGACACTGATTCTTTAACCCAGTTAACGATTAAAACTAAGTGGAGTTTTAATGAATCTTTAATTAGATTGAAATAATCGAGAATGGAGTATCACCAGTTTTGCTCCAAGCGTTAGTTAAATCTTTAATTAGATTTGAACGTGAAATGGTAATTGAATTTACCGATAACACCGTGGTGTTAGATATGAAGTATAACCAGTTTTACTTCATGGGATGAATAGGTTGGGATTGGGAAATTAAAACCAATGATTACTTCGGTAAGGTTCAGTAATCTCGACTAGTTGAATCGAAATTCAAAAGGAGATTAGAGAATAAATTCAAGTAATTTATCTTGGATAAAATTAATGGGAACCTTTCCCTATGAATGTGAAATTTAGAAACTAACTGTCGGTTAGCCAAGCAGAATGGTTTTCTGGATATTGATCTGATGTTGGTTTCGGCCTTCGGGGTTAATATTTGGGGAATTATTCTCTTGATTAATTTACGGTTAGTGACTGATGAATTGGAATGAGGCGTATGTTGTGTTTGTGTAACACTTATTTAAAATATACGCGAGTTATTCGAAAAGACCGGGTTTATCCCATTCTGAATAACTGATACGACGATAAGTCGAAGATGGAGACGGTGGTCGAAGACCGGAAGTCTTCACGTCGTTTGGGTGATTACCGACGATCTTGATTGGGCTGTACACCCAAGAAGATGGAAACAGTTGGTGATCGTCCAGACGTACATGGAGATCGATGGATATGCGGGGTACTAGGTGCCTCCGGTTTCGTTCAGACCCAGAACGGACTTGTAAATGGACTGTGTGTCTGACATTGGATTTCATTCTGTGTGACTGATATCGGTTGCATAGAGTGGTTTGCCTGTGTGGCATGCTAAGATGCAAATGATCAAGGCTTCTGTTGAAAAGCAAAGTCTTGTGGTTGATGATCAAAGCACAGCCTGTATGGCACAACTTTGTGTAACGTGAATTCGCGAGCCTCATACCCCGGTTGTGAACCAAAAACGGGAGAGGACATCAGGGAGGGCATGCGTTTCTTTCTAGCTAGGGTGGTGTCAGTGACCTACCAGCCCTGACATTTATATAATTTTCACCTGTGTGGTTGTTGCTGTTGCGAGGCGCCTCGGATTGATCGGACGATACGGGTCCGATGGAGTCATTCGTTGGCTCATTTACGCCCCAAAGGGCGGGGAAACGTAGTGTTCAGGCATAATAATCCACATCGGTGGACCGGCCCTGACGATCCAAGGGGCAGTTGCGGCTGTTCCTGAGGGGCGGGCTAGAGCGTCTCGAATCGGTTGAGGACTATCTTTTGCCTCGGTTCATAGATGGAAATCCAATTTCCAATTACGTGACGTTTGCGGTTTTATTTGTAGAGGCTAGTATGGCGACATGATATATGGTACCCATGTCGTCTATGATTGATACTTATGATTTGAAGTTGTTTTATACACTATGCACTGACAATAGTATCAAATGATTTGTTTTAAACGTATCAAGCATTCTTTGGCTGTTATAAGGGAAAACCCTATCCCCCGGCTTGCGTTGCATTATGTGATAGGACCTGGGTCTTATAACAGCTTCATTTTTTCTCTATTTAGCATTGCGCTGTTCGTTTTATGCACTGGTATTCTTGGGAGGAAACCCGTTCCGTGTTATACGGCGTGGTCCCTTGATTTACCTAACTTTAAAATAAAGATACCACTGTTTTAGTTCTTACACCAGTCCCATGACTGACCTGGAGTTTATTGTTTTAACCTAAACTCTGGGTGCCCTTATTTTGACACGGGCAGCTAGTAGTTTTGGTTTTGCAGATTTATATTCACAGGATCCTGGTTTACAGCTGGAACGATATCCGGAAAGCTTTGTATCCGTATATCTCTTCTAGTTGTGTATTGTATTATTTTCCGCTGCTATGTAATTTATTGTAATCTCTGATATTTCTGTGTAATATTTATTTGTTTATACTCTGTATATTCTTGTAATCTGATGCATTGTTGTAATATACAATGAAATGTTCTTCCGTCTGCGTTCTAGTTTGTGGCGTGTTCTCGACTCAATCCGCGCTTTCCCTTCTCTTCGGAGACCGGGGAAGTTCGGGTCGTCTCACCACCGCTCATGTAGAAGATCTCCTTGTGCTCTTTAACATTCACATTGGAGGATTCACTAATTGTTGTGAGGATTTCGAGATTTTAAAGGATCAAGTTTGGAACTCCATGGTCGTTTATTCTTTTTTTTTCTAGTGGCGGCTGCTTGGTTTTAGAATTAGGGTTTTTAGAATCTCCTATTGGCTGTTTACATAGGTTTTAATATTATTTAATTTCTTTAATTTCATTTCCCCTAATATGTCTCTTCACATCTAGTAGGGTACAATGTAATTTAATCAGCTGACTAGGCATGATGGGACCATACTTATCTCTTCTTCTTTTTATTCAAATTCCAAAAGTAATTAACAATGAGAGAGAGAGCATAAACAGAAAGAAATGAATGCTAGATGAATGCTAATTGTTTAGAAACAAGAACTAACACTATAGTATTAAATTTTATTGTTAGAAATGAATGTTTGCAACTTTTCACATTTCAAAATTAACTAATTAATGAAGGTTTGAACATGTAATCTACGTTTTTGAATTCCTAAAAGTTACATTTTGAATTGACAGGGGAAATATTTAAGAGGACAGCCAAAGATATATATATATATATATATTGTCAGAATTTATTTCATTTAGAACCTACACATTATTTTCAATCAATATTTCAATATAAATTAATAAATGTTATTAAAGTTCCTAAGGCATATTTTTTGTCTCTTTGTATATTTAGAATGTGCATTAATCAAGCGCCTGCATGAGTTATGTCAATCAACATTTAAATTACAGGATTTAGGTTTTCCATCTCTAAATGTAATCCTGCAATCAACAAACTTAAATTAAAATATAAATTTAATCATTAAATATAAAAATTTAATTCAATCTTTCAAGAAGAACTAAATTATACAAATTATAAATTCAAGCATAAATCTTTATTTTCAAGTCCTAATTCAAACTTACAATCTCAAATTGAATATCATGTGTTACTACCTAGATAACACTAAAAGTTTTACGGTATTATTATATATATATATTATTATTTTTATAAAAAATGGAATTTTTAAATTCTGATGCATTTTCTCACAAAATAAAATTTTCAAATTAGTTTTGATTTTCCGTGTTGTTACATGTTATGCCTATTTCGACCATCGTATGTTTATCTTGTTATTATGTTTATTTCTGTTCTCTCCCCTTCTTCTTTTCCCATTTTGCTTTTATAGCCAGGCTACCTTCAGGCTTAGGCCTATCGCTGAAATATGCGAACGCACGAAATTGGGAATGATGGGAAACGTTAAAATTAGGTCATAACTTGTATGGGGATTTCGGGGAATAACTTGTATTGGGATTTTTGGGGGCATAATCTATACATTGATCTAAAGCTATAATTTGGGCATAACTCGTAATATGAATCATGATTGGGGTTTTTAGGGCGTAACCTATATTGTACAATTTGGCTAAAACTTGATGAAAATGTTATATGGTGAATTATGACAGTAATTTAGGGTATATAAATCTGCAGGCTTAATTTTAGATTTAGCAGAACATGATAATAAAACTATGGGTAACCTGCTGTAACTTGCGGAGATGTTTAATCTGTTAAAATGACAAATCTACTGAAATCTATTGAAACTGAATACTATAGTTGAACAACCTACGATGAACATGAATAATTGTTTAAGGATGAATATGCATAGGTTTACAGTAATTAGAAATTGTAACCGCGCTTAGACATGAGGTTAGATTACACTTATGGTAGAAGTCTGCCCGGAACCGCGTGGCATATCCAGCATCCACAAGTGGTGAATCTAATGTGAGAGGTCTTTGGGCATAAATAGATAACGTTCTAAGACACGAGGTTAAGTCCTACTCGTGAAAGAAGTCTTCCCATACCCAACCAGCATATCCAGCATCCACGAGTTGTAGACCTTAATGTGAGAGGTCTAGCGCATAAACATATGAATATATGTATATAAAAAGATAGAAATAAATGGCACAAATTGTGATTAATGGAAATGAATTGGAATAAATGAGGTATGATAGTAACCTATTATAATTAATTACATTATTGAGAATGTTATATAATAGGTAAGATTGTTCTAGGGACAAGTGGAAATTATAACATAAGTTATAATAAAAGGAAAGGAAGCTTATTAGTAAATCGTAGTTAAGAGAACTAGGTTAATAAGTAAACAATGACAAGTTGTACTAACATGTTAAACAGGAAACAGGTGAACTGAGATGAAGTATACTCAATTACATATTAAGTAAAAACATGTTATTGTAACTATGAGATCAAACAACGATTAATATAAGGGGATTGTAGATTACTTTCGTTAATTACAATTTGGGAATGAGAAATTATAGATTACTTTCGTTAATTACATTCTAAAGAATAACATGTGATGGGCTTATTAATAAACTTAAATGGATCAAGTTATATATATGAAATTAATAATCAAGTGAAACTTGGCAATTTGAAAAGAAGTCAATGTGAATGGGGAAAAACTGTTAACCTGTAATACTTAACCTGTTTGAATCCTTAAGGATTACATGAACCTATCAACTTGAGTAGGGGTTAAGTAAACTTGTTTGAATCAGTGGGAGGGTCAAGTAAATCTTGTGGCGGTGGGTAATATTTGCATATATAGGCCAACAAACTTAACCTATTGGGGGTTATGCAATCTTGTTATACTGGTAGGCATAACCTGTTGAAATCCTAGTAGTGGGGATGCAAGCCTAGTGGGAAGCTTGTATCATCTTATGTGTGGGATATGTTCCAGTCAATAACCCATATAGGTATCAAACGAGTACTCCGAACTAGGTCGGAGTTTGGGCACGCTTACTGAGCTGATTATAAGAGGTCACTTGTGTGAGGGATGGTGTGGGCGGCGCATTCCAACGGGATCATGTGTGTGCATGGGTCTGGACTAGGGAGGTTAAGACGCCATGACACCTGTAGATATGGTTTGTGCACATCTTGTAAACGAAGGGTTTCCACTTTAGGAAGTGATACGTCCTACTGTGGGGCCAGTACAAGGTATCTACAGAGTTTGGGAGCCGATCGATTGGGGGTAGTAATTAGGGTACATCTAGTCTCGCTTATTTAAGAGCCCATTATTATCCTTAGGGGTAACTCCGGTAAATTTAGTTGGGTTACTTGTTATTGTATGGGGTAAAACCTCTTACTAGAAGTACACCTAAGTCTACCATCTTGTACTTATTGGGGATCATCTTGTTCATATGATACTAGTATTGGTGCAGAGAGAAGTATTAGAGAAGCGCAATATATACTATCATGTTTATCTTGTTTACCTTGCTATACCTACTTTAAGACTTTGTTATCTCTCTCCAACTATGCCTATCATGAGGCTTTTACTTATTTATATGCTAAAAGTAACCGGACTCGCCAGGCTTTATGTCTTACCCATTTTGTTTCCTCTTCTTTCTCTTCCGTTCCCCCCCCCCAGGTTCTCAGGGTAGGAATACTCAAGCTTGATCAGGGTAGGAATACTCAAACTTATATGCTCTTTTTATGTATGTAACCATGTTTTAGACCACGAAGTTTTTCTACTTAATAAGGTTTAATTCCGCTGTAATTTTCTATCTATCTTGTATTGTTTTTATTTCTGTTTACTTATAATGATTCATGAAACTTAATGCACTCTGATGAAGAGTGACATTATCAGACGTGGGGTGTTACAAGTTTAAACAAAACAAAAGTTGAATTTCAGGCCAAGGGGCAACAACCAAATCAATCATCCTATCAGAACAATTCATACAATGATAATATGAAAATAAATAATGTCTAATATATTTTATGAATCCAGTTGGATCCCTCCAACCTGTTCTTTCTTGCGTTAGACTAGATTATCTTACATAAATTCATTCAATTCAATTTAACTGATAATTTCTATAATAGTAAGTAACGATTATTTAATATCAACCAATTTATTTAACATAACAAAACAAATCATTAAATTAAATATGTTTATTTTATAAACATGACCAACATGTTAAGTTAACTTCATTGGGTCCAATCGTTAAGTAACGATTTGATTTACAATTGAAATTAGACAATGCTTAATTTCATTGGTTCAATCAATATATGCATATATATTTAACCAAAAATCAACCATTAGCAACCACAACACACATTTATAAAACCCGACTTATATAAAATATAAGTGGGAAGAACTGAGTGAGTTTAACTCACTTTGATTTCCATTTTATCGCTGTAGTTGTTCGATTATCATTAAATTAAACAGGGTTTAATTTAATTATAAATCTCCAGCTGTCACTATTCCCATCCACATCAGTTTCAGAATAGATCTCACCAAGACGGTCCTAGCGTCCTTTGTTTCATTCCATTCTGTTAACATACGTGAGAGTTATACAATTAAGAGTTATATGCTTTTAAATTAAATAATTATCTTCTTACTTAATCATAATAAGGTTTGGCTAATTACTTTGTTACTAAGTTAAACCCCACCGACAATTTTTATGATTTCTAATTAAACGAACCTCGGTCCGTTGACTGTGCATTGCCAACTGATTTGTTGTTCCATTGTTTCAAAATGTACCCATTATCTGCACATCTTTCTTTCTTCCATTTGTGTCGACTTTCTCTGGTCCAAAATACAAAGGATGGCACATTTTTTTATATACGTAAGGCAAAGCCCACTACTGAAAACAGAGGCCACATCATATATCTTTTCTTGCCCCAGGTCTTCTCTTCGCGTTAACCTCCCATATATAATGTTGTTCCCAACATTCCTTTGATTTCCCTGATTTTCGTGTCTAAAATTTATTCTCTTCAGCTTTCTTTGTTTTGAAATTTTTGCCTAAATTTGGCAAAACCCAGACCTGGTTAACGTTAAACCACGATTTGATAATTTAAAATATAATTAATCCTTGAATTCACGTATTGGGTTAATAATTTGATTACAGACTAAGGCCGATACCATCTTTTCTTTAATCACATCTTTCTTCTTGTTCGTTATGCACCTGATTCCCTTTTGTACTCGCTTGACCTTTCTTCCCAGTGTTTTGTGTTCACGCTTCCTCTTCGAAAATTTAAACCGCCCGACTTTCCTTACTGCTACTACGTTTCATGTGAATTTGCCTTCGTGAATTTTGTTTCCCTCTTCGTAGAAATCCATGCAGTGACTTCCTACCCAAGACACTGTTCCAGTTCACAAATTCCAGTTCGTTGCTTCAAGGACTCCACAAGAAACCACGTCGCCGAACAATGATCACTGCGCCGCCTAGATGAACGCCGACCGATCATCAGACTTCCCTAATCGCGACAACCCAACGTCGCTTGCCTCTGACCCATGCCCCAAGCAACTCGAGCTCCCCTAGCTTTCCCAAACTGACTTCGAAAACCGTCGATGTTCGACCAGATTCAGACCATCTCTGGTCATTAAACTTGACATGACCATCCAACGTCGAGATATCGTTGCCGTGAACATGATTGCAGAAGGAAGTGTTACGATTTAATGCATGGTTTTGGAGAAAATATATACTGGCCATTGATATTTTAGGGTGGCGGCTACTAAAGGTTGACCTCATATATTTTTTTGACCACAGATTTTAGGGTTTGCCATCACATGGTTGTATTTATAGTGACCCACTCAAATTAAATAATATTTATGAAACTTCACGGTGAAGTAACAATTTAAAAAAACTACATACAACCTCCAAACGAGACGAAATTCCTAATCCTAACATAAAAAAAATTTCGGACCCGATGGGACATGTTTCATCGAATTCTAAGGTCATTTGAAAAATGTCCTTTATAAATCATAGGTTTAAAATTAAACATTTAAATTTTCCACGATCACAAAATAAATCCGGTAAACTTGAAACTTTGAAATTCTACTATTCCTTTTCCTTAGGGATCCAATTAAATTTATTTCGCTAAAATCAAAGTTCGTTTGGTCAGTCGTTAATTCCTTTAAAGTTACCACTATCTAATGATATGAACGATTAAATAAAAATATAGATGTTTATCGTTGCTACGATCAAACGTAAAGTCTGATTGATACGAAATTTGAAATATTACAATAATTTAACGTTACGGTTCCAATGAAACTAATTTTATTGAAAACTGAAACCGTTTGCAAAAATCGCTATTTTAAGGCTTATAATAATATTGAAAAGTATTATATAAATTCCAAAACAAAACAAATTAAATAATAGTAAATATCCACATATAACATATGGATAGCTTCAAATATAACAAATATAGATTTCAAACTCAATATTAACCAATCTTGAGCTAACCGATATTCAAATACTATAAAAACCATTTTTTAAAATTAATAAATAAACGTTATCATTTACTAACGTTGTAACGATCCAGATTTTTGACCGTTCAAATCGACAATAAACCACACATGTCGATCCAAACAAATCACCAACCCAGATAGTTATTGGGAAGAAGAAGAAAAAGAAGAAAGAAGAGAAAACAATCACAGAATCTCATAGCGAAAGGACAACATATAATAAACAAATAATGGTTCAAAAACATTTAAAACATATACATTCGAGTTACATTTTCAGTCATCAGAGTTCATTAATACAAGTATATACAATAATTATAACGACCCGAACTTCCCCGTAAAGGAAAACCCGGATTGCTTTGAGGACAAGACGAATCAGAACACAAACATAAGAACATTTCACTGCTTATTACAACAATTCCATCGGAATACAAGAATATACAGAGTATGAATAATTATAATACAACAAAAAAACATCAGAGATTACAATACATTACATAGCAGCGGAAAAATAATACAATACACAACTGAAAAGAATATACGGATACAAAGCTTTCCGAATATCATTCCAGCTGTAAACTAGGATCCTGTGAATATAAATCTGCAAAACCAAAACTACTAGCTGCCCGTGTGGAAAATAGGGCACCCAGAGTTTAGGTTAAAACAATAAACTCCAAGTCAGTCATGTGACTGGTTTGAGAACTAAAACAGTTATTTAAAACTTTACTTTAAATCAGATATATCAAGGGACCACGCCGTATAACACGGAACGGGTTCCTCCCAAGAATATCAGTGCATATAACAAAACAGCGCAATGCTTTTTGGAAAAATGAAGCTATTATAAGACCCAGGTCCGATCACACAATGCAACACAGGCCGGGGGACAGGGTTTTCCCTTATAATAGCCAAACATGCTTGGTACGTTAAAACAAATCATTTGATACTATTATAAGTGCATAGTGTATAAAACAACTTCAAATATAAATGTATCACTCCTAGGCGGCATGGGTACAATATATCATATCGCCAATACTAGGCTCTACAATCAAAACCACAAATGTCATGTATTTGGAAGTTGGATTTCCGTCTGTGAACCAAGGCAAGGGATCGTCCTTACCGCTTCGAGACAATCTAGCCTACCATGTCTCAGGAACAGCCGCAACTGCACCTTGGATCGTCAGGGCTGGTCCACTCGATGTGGATTAAACTTAAACCCTGAGCATTATGTTTCCCCACCCTATGGGGCGTAAATGAGCCAAATGACTCCATCGATCCTGGATCGACTGATATAATCGAGGCGCCTCGCTATCCATCATCCACATAAGTAAAATGTCCGGGCATGTAAAACCCAAACACCACTCCTTGCTAGAAGGAAACGCATGCCCTCCCTGAGGTCCTTCTCCCGTTTCGAGTTCACACTGGGGTGTGAGGTTCGCGAATTAACGCTACACAAAGCTACGCTGTATTAAAGCCGTGCTTTGATCATCAACCACAAGACTCTGCTTTTCAACAGAAGCCTTGATCATTTGCATCTTAGCATGCCACATAGGAAATTCATGCCATGCGACTGATATCTATCGATATATAACCTCTGAGCTCGTACGTCTCAGAGAAGGGCGTTAAGCAAGAGAATAAATTCTCCGCCGCCAAACAGATATATATTTAATAGAAATCAATCAACACAGAATAAAATCCAATGTTAGACACACATCCATTTACAAGTTCTTTCTGGGTCTGAACAAAACCGGAGGAACCTTATTCCTCGCATATCCATCGATCTCCAAGTACGTCTGTACGATCACCAACTGATTTTCTCCTCTTGGGTGTACAGCCTAATCAAGATCATCAGTAATTATCCAAACGATGTGAAGACCTCCGGTATTCAACCACTGTCTTCATCCTCGACACCTCGTCGAATCAGTTATTCAGAATGGGATAAACCCGACCTTTCCGAATAACTCGCGTATATAATAAACCAGTGCTACACAAACACAACATACGCCTCATTCCAATCCAGAATATTCTTTTATTCAAATATTCTTATATTTTGGGAAAGGTTCCCATTAATTTTATCAAAGATAAATTCTTTAAATTTATTCTTTAATCTTCTTTTGGATTATCAATTCAAACCAAATCATGGTTTATCCAAACTAGTCGGGATTAACGAACCTTATTGAAGTAATCATTTGTTAAATTTCTCAAGCCCAACCTATTCATCCCATGAAGTAAAACTGGTAATACTTCATATCTAACACCATTGTGTTATCAGTAAATTCACTTACCATTTCACGTTCAAATCTAATTAAAGATTTAACTATCGCCTGGAGCAAAACTGGTGACACTCCATTCTCGATCATTTCAATCTAATTAAAGATTCATTAAAACTCCACTTAGTTTTAATCTTCCCAAAAATCAATATTAATGATTGTTTAACTTGGGAAATCATATCATGTCTTTAACTGGGTTAAAGAACCAATGTTATTTAAAACACAGCTCACGATAAACCCAAAATCACATTCTATTCCACCAGCCTTTAACCATCAATTAGCAAGTGAACAATTCCTTAAGTATTAACCCCGAAGGCCGAAACCAACATCAGATCAATACCCAGGAAACCATTCAACTTAACTAATCTCCAGTTAGTTTCTGATTTTTCTTAACTCCGTTGGGTCTAATAACAGTATTATTAAAGATACCATTCACGACAACCCAAAATCATATTCCATTGACAATGGAATCTTCATGGAAAACAAATCGATATATATAATCGATATAAAATTCCATATCCAACCTATAATATAAATGGAATAATGACAAGACCTTTTAAATTCCATATATATTAACTGTCTTCCTCTATAGAAGCCTACTTCGATTATCGCCAAATCGAATTCCATTCAGTTCCAATTTAATATGTTAAATTGGAAAACTTTACTTTGGAAAATCTCCTTTAAATCTTAACAAAAGATTTATAAATTCCAAACCCCATTTCACTGTAAATCGGGTTAAAGAACGAATGTCGTTAAAACACAGTTCACGATAAACCCAATTCACATTCCATTAATTATCGGGTTAAAGAACAAGTTTTATTTAAAACACCGTTCACGATAAACCCAAAAATCAATTCCAATTCAATTCCAATTAAATATTATTTAATTGATATACTTCATTAAATCTAAATAAAAAGATTTAACCTTTTTTTCTCAACTGGGTTTAAGAATAGTGTTAATGAAGACACCATTCACGACAAACCCAAATCCCATTTGATATTAAATACAAGGCTCTGAATAGAAAATATATCGGCTTATATTCAATATTAAATACTACGACCAACAAATATCATGTTGGAAATAATGATATAAATATATCTTTCAAATTTCCATAACAATATCTGTATAATCACGAAATCTAACATCGAAATATTCCGAAGACAATTTCGATTCAAATCATTTCCACTTTATATATTGGAAATTCTGATTATTTTCAAAACCATTCCAAATCCAATTTGTTTATTTTAAAAATAAATGGGCAATAATTCTAGTTCAAAAACTAGTTCATTTCGATAAAAGTCTATTTTTATCTTTTCAAATTTAGGATTTTTCATCCCAACTCTTTCCAAATCATTTCTTATGATTTCACACTAATTATTGATATTTTTAATAATTTTATCAAGGCCAGTACAGTCGATTTCCATCAACGGCCATCGAATTGCACTTACAGCGACCTTTTCCAAATTTGATTTGGACATAATTCCAAATCCAACCGTTATATTTCAAATCTCTAATATTCTTTAGAAAGCTCTTTTCGATACGAACCAAATAGTTCCAGTTTTAGGAGAATCCGACGGCCGGATCCCCCGTAATGTCCGTTCGAAGTCAATGGTCGAAATTCGCGAACTGCCGCGGCGCGATGCGTTCTATTCAGGCCATTATATATATATATATATATATATATATATATATATATTTCGTCGATTTCCTTTTAAAACGTATTTTATAAATCATTTTAAATTCGTTTTCAAAACGATTTCCACTTCATATTCAATTTCTAATCAAAATTGAATATTCCATATCATCGATATATAAATGATAATATTTTCAAAATATTAGATTCTGAAATCAATTCCTTTACAATATTCATTATAAAAATGAACAAAATCGATATAAATATCGTTCACGTCAAAATGGCGTTAATCTAATCAATACGGCTATATATATTTAAATATATTCGTGCCCATCCCAAATCGGACATCAAAATCATATTTTGATTATTTTCTGAATATTATTTGAAAATATTCGTTATTTTAAAATATTCATTCTTTCTGAACTGGAATCAGACACAGTCAATTACCATATAATTTGATTATATGGATTTCACACAACAAATGTGTATAACAACAATGAAAACAACAATCCATCATCTAGAGTGCATTCTACACTGTATAAGCATCAAATATAAATATTCAACGCTTACAACAGCCTGTCAATCTATCGATCGACATACAGCTAATTATTGGGATTAGTGTATGTCCAATATCATCCCAATACCCGTGTGGGGTTTCAAACAATCAAACACAGGTTTTATCTGTGTCGTTGGGCGATGTGTAAAATTTATCGTCCTAATCAATATTAATCAAATGTGTGTATTTAAGCAAATCATCTGATTTGTTTATAAATATTTATTTTATATACACGTTAAAAATTATATTTTTAACTATAAAATATTTATTCATTCCACATCACACAATCAATTTTCACAAGACATCAATCAAACAAACAAGTCATCCATGGTCTGTAGACGACGGGTGTCGGGTGCTGCTAAGCACCGTCTGCATCCTAGTATATATTTCAAAATAGAAAATAAAATAAAAGTGAGGAGTTCTCACCTTTGGGTTCCACTCCGCCAGTTTTACTTCTAAACCTCTGAACCGTTTGGATTTGTTTGAAATTCCAATGCAGTCCTTACCACGCTGTTCATAATAAAAAAATATTTTTATTGCTTCATTCCAATAAATAAAAATCACATTTTTATTTCTACTTCATATATTTTTTCGACACTTCTTTCTATATAAAATTATATTTTTATATTCCTACTTTTTATATAAAAATCGAATTTTTATTTCGCTACAACATATATAAAATTCGTATTTTTATTATCTCTGTAATATAAAAATCATATTTTTATTATCTCTATAATATAAAAATCATATTTTTATTATCTCTATAATATAAAAATCATATTTTTATATATCTACAACATATGTAAAAATCACTACTTTACACCGCTACTTCCATGATAAAAAAAATTATTTTTATCTTGCTAGTAATATAATAAAAATTACATTTTTACTTCTCTACATTATATAAAAATTATATTTTTTATTCTCTAAAAATCTAGTCTTTTACTATATAAAATTCTTACCTTTTTAAATTTAAAAATTCAATCTTTTCTATTATAAAAATTCAATCTTTATAGATATAAAAATCAAATCTTTATGTAAAAATCTAACCCTTTTATTTCAGATCTTCATAAAAAAAGTCAGCTTATTATTTCAGATCTACACTACTAATTACATAATCAGAAAAATAGAAAAATAAATAAAATAAAAACTCACACTGTTAATTCACGCTGGAGGGGGCTTGTGCGCTAGAGTTGGAGGTGGTGCTGAGGGCGTCGGCCAGGCGATGGTCGGAGGAGGTGGAGCATTGGGCTGCGGCGGGGTTTAATGGGTTTAGGGGGGTTTTGACTAGGGATGGCAATGGGCAAGGTCTAGGGTCCAAACCCGCTTGACCTGCCCCTGTTTTGACCCATTTAGACCCACCCCATAAGGTCTTTGGGACGGGTAGACCCGCGACCCGCTTTTGGAGGTCTGGGTCTAGGGTCGGGTCTGGGGCACGGCTAACCCGCCCCAACCCGACCCGCATGATTGAAACATCATTTAAACACTTTATAACTATTATGATTACTTGTTAATCTCCTTAGGTATACATGATAATAACTTGAATATTATATTCTTACAATCAATAAACTATAAAATTTTAATAATATTAAGTTGCAATAATGATAAACATACAATGACAAATGCATACATTTTGAACTATTATCTTACAACTCATTTTATTATATTCTTTTATCATTGTGAGAACATTATAATATTTATATAATTTATCATTTATTGATAAAAATTATATGTATATAAATTTGTTTACATTAGAAAACGATATCACCGGGTCGCGGGGCGGGTCGGGTCTACCCTGACCCATACGGGTTTCGGGTACGGGGCGAAATTCCAGACCCGCTACGGTTCTACGGGGCGGGTCTGTGGCAGGTTTAAAAAGTCCGGGTCATGTTTGGGGCACGAGAAACCTACCCCAACCCGCCCTATTGTCATTCCTAGTTTTGACGCGGCGGTTTCAATCGGGGATGGAGGAGAGAGTGGAGCGAGAGAGAGGGTGGCTGGAGGAGGAGGCGCGGCCTTGGGGAGGGGCAGGGGTCCATCGTCGGTGGCATGGGTTTCCGTGATTCCTTTTTTTATCTGATTGAAAACGATCGGGGAAAGAGAAATGAGATGGGGGGTTGACTTTCAATATATAATTATATATTTTACTTAGTTTTAAATTCCAAAAGTTAAAATTTTTATTCGAGCTTCAATTCAAACCCAACGACTGTCGCCCCTAGCTAATTACCCCCATTCCGAACACAATGGGATATGTTTCGCAAGCCAATTCGCTTGTTACGATCAATTTACATCCAAATTAAAATATAAACCAATGTATATTGAATTTGAACGCACATTTCAATTCACTGGGACTACATACTAACTCTAAAAATTCCAGAAAAATTATTTCTAGCTTCGTGTTGATGATACGGTCCTAACAAAACTAATTTCGTCAAATTTGAAGACCTTTGAAAAACGGCTATTTTCTGGTCGATCCAAATTGACTGAAACTGTTAAAACACGATTAACCTCGCCACGCTCACATATTGCTTTCAAAAATTATGCATTTTGAAATCTAGCAATAACTTGACATCCGAGATCCAACGAAAGTGGTTTTGTCGAAAACCAAGGTCGTTTGCAAAATTTCCATTTTTAAGGGTCAAAATTCCATAGCGACTATTCTGAATTTTCAACTGGGCATAACTTTTTATTCCCGCTATGAAATTTCAATTTTTCAGATTTGTTGGAAAGATATTCTCAAATAGATTCAAATATTTTTGGTTTCGCTAAAATCCGGTTTATTTTGAATCATGTACATTCATTTGAAATTTGAAATTTGAAATCGAATTTTCAAACTACCGCGCCATTTTCAATTCATTTTATAATTAAAAATAAATATTTATATTCTAACGTCGATTCAAATAAATATATACTTTCTAATTCTATTCAAAATAAATTTCTCATCGTTATTATTTAAAATAAATCATTCTAAATATTCAAAATTCACTAAAATTGCTAAAATAAAATTTTTTAAATTGGTTCGGATTTTCCGGGTTATTACAATCTCCCCCACTTAAAACTTTTCGTCCCCGAAAAGGAACGAAGCTGAAAGTTGTTTTACAAACCAACTCAACTTTCATTATGGCTTAAGTTCTTCAACTTTTCAGTTTCTAAGAACTTTTCAAATTCTTCAAAAATTTGGCTAACACCCCAAATTTTCGAAAAACTTTGTCATAAACTCCCTTGCACGGGAGCACCGGGAAAATCCCGAAATTGCCATATAGGCCCCTCTAATCCAAAATGAAAAAGAAACAGCCAAGTGGCTAGCCAATCGGCTCATAAAATCATCAAAAACCCCAAAAAATACAATAAACATGTTCCTATTTGTCGGGAATACAATTTTATTCTTCTGCTCTAGCCTCTTTGCAATGATCTGTTCACACATAGATATGTACATGCATGCATTTCCAAACAATTTTGAATACAGTTCAATATTTGGTTCAATTTTAATTAATCAACAAATAATCAAACAACACAACCAGCAATCAATTAGTTGATTAGCTTTTCAAATTCATAACTTTGATATATATACAGAAAATCATGTTTTTGATGTCAAATCACAACAATAAACCCTATCTAGTTTTGGTTCTCACACCAGTCAATTGGAAATATATAAAAATCCCACTTTCAAATATTCGAACATAAATACTGATGATGTCCAGACATCATCAAAATTATCCCCGAGCGACTAGAGTGTGATTCTATATCTATCGAATATATTTGAGGCTTCAAATACACGTGGATCAGACGTATATGCAAAATCTCTATATACCCGATTGTCCAAATCAATATAAGAATAATAAACAAATACATATAACAGATTTTAAATTTTCAAAACAAAAATGGTTTTCATCTTTATTTTTAAAAATACACTCTTCACACTCGTTCTAGGATACTACTGATCCTATCTCTAACGAGTCATTCCTGTTGGATATTGCTAATCCAATCTCTGATGAATTCTTTCGTTTGGTTCTAATGTGTCTTGTTCTCCGAGCTTTGTAAACCAAAGCTCTGATATCAAATATAACGACCCGAACTTCCCCGTAAAGGAAAGCCCGGATTGCTTTGAGCACAGACGAATCAGAACACAAACAGAAGAACATTTCATTGCTTATTACAACAATTCCATCAGAATACAAGAATATACAGAGAATGAATAATTATAATACAACAGAAAAACATCAGAGATTACAATACATTAAATAGCAGTGGAAAAATAATACAATACACAACTGAAAAGAATATACCGTAACAACCCTGAATTTTGGGTTAAATTTAAAAATTTATTTTAACTAATTTTAATGGGTTTTGATATTTAAAATAATTTATTTTAAATAATAATGATTAAAAGTTCATCTAAATCGAAGTTAGGATGAATAATTTAATTTTAATTATAAAAGGAGTTAGAAATAGCGCGGTAGTTTGAAAAGTCAAACTTGAACTTTGACTGACCGTACAGGATGCAAAAATTAAAGGATTTTAGTGAAATCAAAAATATTAGAATCTCTTTTAAAATATCTGTAATAACCCGGAAAATACGAGCCAATTTAAAATCTTTAAATTGATTATTTCAAAGCAATTTGAACCATTGAAATAGAATATTTCAATAAATTAGTGAATTAGAAATAGTAAGTCAGTTCGAAAATTTGAATTCGAACTTTGACCTACTGTGCAGGGTGGAAAATATAACGGATCTTAGTGAGACCAAAAATATTTAAATCTGTTAGTCAATACCTTTTTAACGAATCTGAAAAATCGAAGTTTCATAACGAGAATCAAAAGTTGTGGCCGAATGAATTTTCAGAAGAGTCGGTATATAGAATATATAGGTCTGGAAAATTGATATTTTGCAAACGGCCTCGGAATTCGACGAAACCACTTTTGTCGGGTCCGGGATGTCAAACTATTGCTAGGTTTCAAATTCGAATCAA
Organism: Allium sativum; assembly: GCA_030737875.1. Classification (NCBI taxonomy): domain Eukaryota; kingdom Viridiplantae; phylum Streptophyta; class Magnoliopsida; order Asparagales; family Amaryllidaceae; genus Allium; species Allium sativum. Next base: position 788,261,340 of record CM060919.1, on the reverse strand, counting down.
TATGTGAGCGTGGCAAAAGAAAACGCGTTTGACCAGTTTCTGTTGAATTTAATCGACTGGAAATTGGCCATTTTTCAAACGGTCTCAGAATTCGACGAAACTAGTTTTGTTAGGACCGTATCGTCAATACGAAACTAGAAAATATTTTTCTGGAATTTTTCTAGTTAGTATGTGACCCCGGTAATTTGAAATGTACGTTTAAAATTCAATATAAGGATTTAAATGTAAATTTCAACGGAAACTGATTGTAACGATCAAACCAGCTTACGATACATATCCCATTGTGTTCGGAATGGGGGTAAAACGCTATGGACGACAGGCGGTGGGCCTCGTTTCGAGGTCGTATGTAAAAGTCAACCCTTGTGCAAAATTAAATAATTAAATAATAAAATAAATAAAATAAAAAAATATACTCCCTCCTTTTCTTCTTCATTGCCCCCCCCCCCCGATTCATTTACCAGAAAGAAAAAAAAAACCTAAAAACCTAAATCAAATCGCCGCCGCCCTCCAGACCTCAACGCCGACGAAGACCTCGCCACCGCCCTTACCCTCCGTCAGACCTCCTCCCTCCAGACATCGCCGATACCATCGAGCAACCCTCGAACGCCCTGCCGCCGACACCCCGAAGCAACACCGCACCTCCCTGAACCACCGAGCACCACACCACACCGCCGACGCCTCTTCTTCCCTCCTCCCCTTCGCATACCACGGTGAGTGATTAGGTAATTTTATTTTTATTTTTATTTTTGTTTTATAAAAACTGGTTTATAAAACGATTTAGAAAAACTAATTTCTGATTTGAAAAAGATTTAAAAACTGTCTTTTTTATAATGATTTAAAACTGAATTTTTTTAGGAATTATAAACTGATTTAAAGATTTTAAAACTGTTTTTTTTTTTTTTTTTAGAATTTAAAAACTGATTTTAGGAAGAAAAAAAAAAGAAAGTAAAAACTGATTTTATTTTAAACTTTGAAATAGAAAAAGATTTAATCTTTTAGTAGAAAAAGATTTGACCTTGCAAAAATAAAGATCATATTTTTAAAAAGAGAAAAGACGGAATTTTTGTTAAGTAGAAGGAGTAGGATATGATTCTTATATTTTTAAAGCAATAAAAATATAATTTTTACATCATAGGAATATTAAAAATATAATCTTTGTTTTTAAAATATGATCTTTATATATTGAATAACATAGTAAAAATTCGATTTTTACCTATGTAGAGAATATGGGAAACGAAAGCGACAAGAAGACGAAATAGGCGAAGATTTCCATAAAGGAAGAGTCGTGTTATTGGATAGCTATTGGTGAGAAATTCTCACTCTTCAATTTCTTTTTATATATATATGTGTGGAAATAAAAGTGAATTGCTATATATAAATATTTATATATATATATATGCCCCCTCGTCCACAAACCATGGACGATATTTATTGGTTGAAATTGTTGTGAAAATTGGTTGACGGCAAATTGTTGTTTGGGATAGTTTTGTGGTTGATATTGAATTGATTATGGTTGAAAAATACCCGTTGGTGATTGAAAAATATTTGGTTGAAACCACATAGGATTAGTTTATGGTAATGAAATAAATATAAACATGCCGCCTGCATGCGAATTAGATGCATGATCCCCATTGTCAAAAACCGCGAGGTTTTAAGGTAGAGCGAGGAGCCGTACTAGGGACGGTGCCGGTTTAACTACCCTGCCGTTATGCTGCCGAAATTTTGAATAATCTTTGTGTGTTAGAATTATTTTCATATGTTGAAATTATTTACATGCATAGAAATTAAAGTCATATATTGAAACTATGTCCATGTGTGGAAATATTCATGTGTTGAAAAGTGTTGTGTGAAAATAAAATTCATTTGTGAATGAATGAAGTGTATAAACAATAAAAATCACATTTTTATATAGATATGAAACATGAAAAATATTCGCCTTATATAAATAATTTCAATCATAAAAATCCCATCTTTCTAATATGAACAACATAAATAAATTGTCCATGTGTGGAAATACTCATTTGTTGAGAAATGTGTGTAGTGGAAAGGTGCATGTGTTGAATAAAAAGATTGAACGATAAAAATTACATTTTTATTGAAACTATGAAGTGTTGAAACCATACATTGGTTGAATAAATATTTTAAATGTTAAAAATATCATTTTTATCATATGTGTGATATGCTAAAGATATGCAGACGTTGAAACAAATATTTGTGATAGAAATATTATTTTTAACATGCACAGGAACTAAATAAAATAGTCATGTGTTGAAATCTACTTTAGTTCGCCAAAATTATAATCTTTGAAATGTGAAGTGTTAAAAATAGCCACTGGTTCGAATAAACGTGCATGAGTTGAAATATACATTAACTAGCTAATGATATGATTTTAGCCCATGCATGCGATATTAGAATGAATGGTATTTTTAGACCAAAGCAAGTCAAATATGAAATTGAATGGAAAATGATAAATGTTAGAAATTGTATATATGTACATGCATATCTATTGAACAGGTTAAAGCAAAAGGGGCTAGAGAAGAGAAATAAAATTTTGTGCCCGACAAATAGGTACACATTTACTGATTTGTTTGGGTGATGATTTTATGAGCCTGTTGGCTAGCCGCTTGGCTTTTTCTTTTTCTTTTTGAGATTAGAAGGACCGGGAACGCTATTTGCGATTTCCCGATGCTCCCGGTGCAGGGGAGGTTATGGCGAAATTTTCCAAAATTTTAAGGTGTTAGAAAAATATTTGAAGTGAAAACGATATAGAAATTATTGAATGGACTATATTTATATTTATATATAAATATAAATATAATTAAAACAAAACGTGGCCGTGCAGTTCATATTTTGAAACCGTGATTTCAAATGATTAGTGCGGAAGATCCGACCATTGGATTTTCCCGAAACCTCAACCGTTGGGTTCGCCTTGGAAATATCTTTCCAACGGCACCAACTTTGTGAAGATCCGACGGTTGGATTGTCTGGAATGTTTAATTCAAAATTAAGGAAAAACAGCGCCAGAAACGATTATATTTATATATATATATATAAATATAATTAAATTAAATCGAATAACGACGCTGCAGTTCGTAAATTGAAATCGTAACTTCAAATGGTTAGTGTGGAAGATCCGACCGTCGGATTTTCCCAAAACTGGAACCGTTTGGTTCGTTTTGAAAAGACCTTCCTAATGATGTAAAATTTGTGAAGATCCAACGGTTAGATTTTCCTATATGTGTAAAACAAAATTAGTGGAAAGCAGCGCCAGTGCGTCGACACGACCTGAAACGTCGTTTAATTAAATATGGCCGTTTTAAATTAAATAAAATTGGCGATATATCGTTATTAAGTGCTATAGACGATATAGAGTGGAAATAAACCAATTTTGTTGTGTTTGCTTGATATGTGATGGTTGAATGTATTTGACGTGAAAATTATAACCAAATAACTGAAATGTGAATGTTGAATAGTTCAACCCTGTGATTAATTGGTTTAAAAATCTAAATATACGTGGGTTATTTGAAAAGGCCGAGTTTATCTCATTTCAAATAATCGATCGACGTTGAGAAGTCGAAGACGACTGAAGACCGACGATCTCCACATTGGATGGATGGGCGCTACTGATGCTCGTGATTGGAGTAGCTACCATGAAGGAATTGAAGTAGTAGCCGTCCAAACATATTGTTGATTGTACGGATATGCGAGGAATTGGTGCCTCCGGTTTCGTTCAGACCCAGAACGGACTTGTAAATGGACTGTGTGTCTGACATTGGATTTTGTTCTGTGTTGATTGATCTCTGTTAAATATATATCTGTTTGGCGGCGGAGAATTTATTCTCTTGCTTAACGCCCTTCTCTGAGACGTACGAGCTTAGAGGTTATGTATTGACAGAAATCAGTCGCATGGAGTGGATTGCCTGTGTGGCACGCCTAAGTGGCATATGATCAAGGCTTCTGTTGCAAAGCAAAGTCTTGTGGTTGATGATCAAATCATGGTCTGTGTGACGTAGCTTTGTGTATAACGTGAATTCGTGAGCCTCACACCTCGGTATGAGTCAAAAACGGGAGACGGACCGCTGGGAGTGCACGACGTTTCTTTCTAGCTATGGTGGTGTCAGTGACCTACCAGCCCTGACATTATATATACTTTTCACCTGTGTGGTTGTTGGAATGCGAGGCGCCTCGATTATAGGTCTGTAAGGACCGGGAAACGTGTGTTCAGGAATAACTAATCCTCAAAAGTAAGAGAGGACCGGCCCAGCCGATTCCAAGGATCATAGTGGGGTCCTGGGACATTTGCTAGAGTGTCTCGAACGGAGAGGAGCTTGCCCCTTGCCTCGACTCATGAAGGAATCCAATTTCCAATACGAGATGTGCGGTTGTGATTGTATTACTAGTATGGCGACATGATATATGGTACCCATGCCGTCTAGGATTGATATTTATGATTGAATTTGCTTTTGAAACATATATGCACTAGTAATAATATCAAACACCTTTGTTTTATTCGTATGAAGCATTTTTGGCCATTATAAGGGAAAACTCTTTCCTCCGGCTTGCGTTGCATTGTGTGATGGGACCTGAGTCTTATAATGGCTTCATTTTATAAAAAGCATTGCGTTGATTTAATCATTTACTTTATTTCATGCACTAGCACTCATTGGAGTAAACCCGTTCCGCGAAAGTGGCGTGGTCCTTTGATTTGCCTTATTATTGTTGTTAATAAGTTGAATGGATTTCTCATACCAGTCCCATGACTGACTCGTAGTTTGTTTCACCTTGCAAACTCGGGTGCCCTTATTTTCACACGGGCAGCCTAGTTACAGGTTTCTGACGCACCTTTTGGCTCATGGCGAGGCTTGACTACACCGTGCTGACTTGGATTTTCTCCTCCATTATTGTATCTATATTATGATTCCGCCACTGGCGATGTAGACTGATATTCCTTTTGTGTACTCTTTATGTATGATTCCGCCTCAGGCGATGGTGACTGATTATGTATCATTATGCACTAAGTTGTATCCTGTACTGTGCTTCTCTGATGTGATGTTATCTATATGATTCCGCTGTCATATGTGTGTAAATTATTCTATTTTCTGTTTATGCTATTATCTGTGATCTGCTAATGATGATTAATGTGTTATATACCAATGATTATCCTTAACACCGTGTCACGGGGTTTTGGGATCGTCACAATCCGAAAAATCGAACTTTTATAGCGGGAATCAAAAGTTATGCCCAGTTTAAATTTCAGAATAGTCGTTGTAGGATTTATACATATATTTTAATATTAAAAATAGCCATTTTTCAAATGACCTCTGTTTTCGACAAAACCGCTTTTGTTGGATTCGGAATGTCAAAATATGGATAAGTTTAATTTTTCATAATTTTTAGAAATAAGCTGTGACCGTGGGAAAAAGGTTTCAGTTTGGTCAATTTCGGTCAATTTTAATCGACTTCAAAAATGCCATTTTTCAAATAGGCTCAGAATTGAACGAAATTAATTTTCCTAGGTCCGCAGCGTCAAAACATAGCTAAATATATTTTTCGGGAATTTTCGAAGTTAATTTGTGGCCCCGGTGAATTTATTTGTACGGTTGAATTAAAAATAAAAGAAAATATTTTAAAATAAAGAAAACTGGGTCAAGACAGTCGTTTCGGCCTGTGGGACATAACTAGATGAGTTCGGAATAGGGGTTAATAGGTAAGAATGACAGTCGTTGGGCTGAAATTCGACAAAGTTGCAAAACAGGCCTTAATGGGCTAATTAACTAATTAAATAATATAAATATTCACTAGTCTCTAAACCCTAATCCCCCTAAAACAAACCAGCCGCCATCTTCTCTTTCCATGGCCTAGAATGCACGAATTTTCATCCCTCAATCTCTCTCAATCCACTGAATAAAAATTCATGCTCCTTTGGAACTTATCGAAGAGATTTTCATCCTCTTTAATTCTATACGGGATGTTGAGGTATAAGTGAGTATTTGGCCCAGAATTCTCCACCTAACCCGCGGCCAAACAGCCCCTGCCGCACCTTCTAGGGCCCACCGCGACCACCCATACGCCCGGTGCACGTAGCCCTCTCCTCCCTCTCCGATATGCCACCTTCCGATCGTCTTCAAGCTTCACCAATTTAGAGATAAATGGAAACCTAGTTTTGAAGGTTATGGGTTCATTTTGGGTCTTGAACGTTGGAAGAGGAAGGAGGGTGAGTTGACTTTTTGAACTTTGACCAAACTAATTAATTTAATTCAATTTTTACTAATCTTAATTTAACTATATCTTTCTCGTACGGACTCGGATTTGAACGATTTTAGGTGCACCACGATCGTGAGACCAAGTTCTTCGCAATGAAACCGACCAGACCTGATTCTGAGGAAGTCGAATTTTTGACAAATTTTGGATCTGAACAACGCAGAACTCAATAAAGATGTGAGATTTCTCTTTTAATAATTAATTAAATTATTATTTGAAATCGATATATGTATGTGATAAAATCAGTTCTGTGATTTGTGGATTGAAATTTGTTTGTCGTTGTGATTGATTTGCGATGCTCATATTTTGCTAGATCAGTAATGTTGACATAGAAATATCATGATTGGTTAGATCAATAATATTAACATAAGAATATGATTTTTAGTGTTTTGTCGAAATAGAATTATCGACAAAACAAGATTATCATTTTGATCAAGTATATTAACAATGAGATAACATTTTTGTGAAAGGATGACTATAGAAATAAAAATCATATTTTTTGTGAAGGAATGATTATAGAAATAAAAATCACATTTTTGTGAAAGAATGATTATAGAAATAAAAATAACATTGTTGTGAAAATAGGATTATAGAAAGAATTCATTCATTTTGTCACTTTGAAAGGAATGAAGTAAATTCATTCATTTTTGTCATTTTAGAGAAATGAATTAGAAAACATTCATTTTGTCACATTGAAAGAGAATGAATTGGAAATGTATATTTTTATACATTAGAAGAGAATGAATTAGAAATGTATATTTTTATACAATAAAAGAGAATGAATTGGAAATGTATATTTTTATACATTAGAAGAGAATGAATTGGAAATGTATATTTTATACATTAAAAAGAGTTTAAACAAAAATACATTTTTGTTGATTAAGAAGAAAGATTACATTTTGATCATTAAAAGGGATTGAAGGAAAATTAGCATTTTGTTTACTTTAAAAGAATGAAGACAAAAATGACAATTTTGTTTACATTGAAAGATTAGAAAAAAGTAACATTTTTATTTAATCGGGCAAAACCCAATTTAAGATGTTAGCACTAGAAAAAGATCATTTTTATTATATGAAATGTTAACATAGAAAAGTAACATTTTTATCTTATAAAATGTTGCATAAGGAATAAAGGTTCACTTTTGTTAAAAATGTTGCATTTAAAAGAATTAACATTTTTAGTGTAAAATGTTGCATTAGGAATAAAGTTACATTTTTGTTAAAAATGTCACATTAGCATAAAAATATCATTTTTGTTAAGATGTCACACTAGTATGAAAATAACATTTTTGTGTTAGAATATAAGTGTCATTTTACACCGTCATGTGTTAATTAGAAAATGAAGACTTACACCGTCATGTGTAAATTAGAAAATGAATATTTGCACCATTATGTTTTAAATTAGAAATGACAATATTTGCACCGTTATGTATTAAATTAGAAATGACAATATTTGCACCGTTATGTATTAAGTTAGAAATGAACATGATTGACACCGCAATAAAAATTACATTTTTATGTAATTAAAAAGATAAGATTTTGTCATTGAAAATAAAATTGCATTGTTATATGAAATTAAAGATTAAAGATTTACATTGTAAATAAAATCACATTTTAAATGTAATTAAAGAATAAGTTTTTTTTTTGCAAGTAAACTATAATTACATTTTTATATGTAATTAAAGAGGAAGAATTTGCATAGTAAATAAAATTACATTTTTATGTGTAATTAAAGTATTAAAATTTACATTGCAAATTAAAAAGTAAGAAAAATACATTTATATGTAATCAGATTTATAGAAAGATAAAATTACATTTTTATGTAATTAAAAGTGGAAACTTAGAATTTCATTAGAAGAATAAAGGAGTGATATTTACATTTTTATGTAAATTGTAATAACCCGGAAATCTGAGCCAATTTAAAATTTTTATTTTGGCAATTTTAGTGAATTTTGAATATTTAAAATGAATTATTTTAAATAATAACGACGAGAAAATTTTTTGGAATAGAATTCGAACGTATATATTAATATAGATCGTCGTTAGAATATAAATAATTTATTTTAATTATATAACAAGCCTGAAATGGCGCGGTAGTTTGAAAATTCGATTTCAAAGTTCAAATGAATGTACAAGATTCAAAATAAACCGGATTTTAGTGAAACCAAAATTATTTGAATCTAATTGAGAATATTTTCCGGCGAATCCGGGAAATCAAAATCTCATAGCGGGAATCAAAAGATATGTCCAGTTGAAAATTCTGAATAGTCGTTATCGAATTCAGGCCCTTAAAAATGGAAATTTTGCAAACGACCTCGGATTTCGATGAAACCACTTTTGTTGGATCCGTGATGTCAAGTTATTGCTAGATTCCAAAATTTGTAATTTTTTGAATCAATATGTGAGCGTGGCAAAGGAAAACGCGTTTGACCAGTTTTAGTTGATTTCAATCGACTGGAAAATAGCCATTTTTCAGACGGTCCCAGAATTTTATGAAATTAGTCTTGTTAGGACCGTATCGTCAATACGAAGCTAGAAAATATTTCTCGGGAATTTTTCTAGTAAGTTTGTGGTCCCGGTAAATTGAAATGCATGTTCAAATTCAATATATAGATTTATATTTTGATTTTGACGAAAACTGATCGAAATGATCGAATCAGCCTACGTGACATATCCCATTGTGTTCGGATTGGGGGTAATTAGCTAGGGACGACAGTTGGTGGGCCTCGATTGGAGTCCAAACAAAAAGTCAACCCTTTTTGAAAATAAATTAAATATATATATAATTTTATAAAACCCCTTATATCCTTCCCCCTTCTCCCCCCTCCCTCGTTAGTTCAGAACGAAATAAAAACGAAAAAGAAAAAAAAAAAGGGCAAAGCCCTCGTCGATATCGCGCCCCCCCAAGTGGCGCCGCCCACGCCAGAGCCCCCGATCCCCTTCTTCCCCCTCCTCCTCCTTTCCCTGATCCCCTTCCTCCCTCTCCTCATCGAATTGAAACCGCGCCCCGAAAAACCCGCCACCAGCCTTCCCCTAGCCACCGCCGATCACCGAAGCCACCCCCCCTGATGACCTCCGATCTCCCCAGCGGCCCTAATCCCCTCCGATTGTAAGTTTCTTTATTATTATTTTTTTATTTTATTTCAATAATTTTCTTGCATAAGAATTGGGTTTTAAAAACTGATATGAACTGATTTTTTTAAAAAACTGAAAAGAACTGTTTTTTTTAGTCTATGAAAATTTGATTTTTAAGTGCAAAAAGAATTGATCTTTATATGTATAACATCGCCAAAAAGAATTGATCTTTATATGTATGACATCACCATAAAGATTGGATTTTTATATAAGGTTTTCATAATGAAAAAGATTAGATTTGTAACATAGTAAAGATAGGGTTTTTATATTATAGAAGTATTAAAAATTCGATTTTTATTATGTAGAAGAGATAAAGATATAATTTTTATATGATGTAGAGTATAAAAATATAATTTTTATAGATGTAGCGAAATAAAAATCTGTTTTTTATTATATATATTGAAATAAAAATGGGATTTTTATAGCGATGGTATAAAAATTCGATCTTTATATTTGAAGTAGATATAAAAATATAATTTTTATATAGGAAGGAGCGATATAAAAATATAATTTTTATATAGAGAATAGTGTGATAAAAATATAATATTTATTATATGAACACCGTTATAAAAATAGAATTTTTATCTATATAGTAGCGGTATAAAAATAGAATTTTTATCCATATAGAGTGATTATAAAAATGTGATTTTTATATACATAGCAAAAATATAAAAATGTGATTTTTATATACATAGCAAAAATATAAAAATGTGATTTTTATATATGTAGTGGCTACAGACGATGAAATTGACAAAAGGCGAGCACGACGAAGATTTCTACATATGAAGAGTCGCGGTGTATTGGTTTAGCTTGTCGGTGAGAACTCCTCACCTTTAATTTAAATTTCTAGTTCAAAATATATACTAGGATGCAGACGATGTTTAGTAGCACCCGACACCCGTCGTCCACAGACCATGGAAGGCTTGTATGCTTGTTTGTTTGATTTTGATATGTAGTTGATTGTGTGATGTGAAATGAAATAAAATATTTATATAGTTAAAAATATTCTATAGTTGAAAATAGAATTTTTAACGTGTATTTAAAATGAAATAAATATAAACAAATCGAAGGATTTGTTCATATACACACATTTGACTGATATTGATTGGGACGATAAATTTTACACATCGCCCAACTGCACAAATAAAATCTATGTTTGATTGTTTGAAACCCCACACGGGTATTGGGATGATATATGACATAAACTAATCCCAATAATTAGTTGTATGTCGATCGATTGATTGACAAGCTGTTATAGGCGTTAAATATTTATATTTGATGCTTATACAGTGTAGAACGCACTCTGGATGATAGTTGATTATTTATCGTTGTTATTTTATGCATGTGTTGTAAAAAAATCCATATAATTAACATTATATGGTAATTGATTAGGCCTCATTCCAGTTTTGAATAGAAATATTTGAAAAAGGAAATATTTGAAATAGAATATTTGAAAATAGAAATATATGAAGCCGTGTTGATTAGATTGACGCCATTTTGACGCGAATGATATTTATATCGATTTTATTTGTTTTTAATGAATATTGAAAAGTGATTTCAATAATCGAATATTTTAGAAAATAAATTCGAATTGAATTGAATAGAAAATGAATTTGAATTGAATAGAAAACGAATTCGAATTGAATAGAAAATGAATTCGAATTGAATTGAATAGAAAACGAATTCAAATCGAATTGAAATTGAATTGAATCGAATTGAATTTGAATTGAAATTGAATTGAATAGAAATGAATTCGAATTGAAATTGAATTCGAATTGAAAATTAAATTGAATAGAATGCAAAACGAACTGAAATTCAATTAAAAATTGATTTGAATTGAAATCAATTTGAAACGAATTTAAAACGAATTTATATTGGAAAGATTCAATTTGAATTTGAAATGGAAGTTGAAATCGTTTTGAAAACGAATTTAAAACGATTTATAAAATACGTTTTAAAAAGGAAATCGACGAAATATAAATAATATATATATTATATATACAATGGCCTGAATAGAACGCGCCGCGTCGCGGCAGTTCGCGAATTTCGACCATTGACTTCGAACGGAAATTACGGGAGATCCGACCATCGGATTCTCCTAAAACTGGAACCGTTGGGTTTGTATCGAGAAGGGCTTTTTAACGAATATTAGAGATTTGAAATCTAACGGTTGGATTTGGAATTATGTCCAAATCAAATTCAGAAAAGGTCGATGTAAGTGCAGTTCAATGGCCGTTGATGGAAATTGACTGTACGGGCCTTGATAAAATTATTAAAAATAGTAATAATTTGTGTAAAATCATAAGAAATGATTTGTGAAGAATTGGGATGAAAAAATCCATATTTGGAAAGATAAAAGTAGATTTTTATCGAAATGAACTAGTTTTGAACTAGAATAATAATTTGTTTATTTTTAAAATAAATAAATTGGATTTGAAATGGTTTTGATAATAACCATAATTTCCCATAATTGAATTGGTATTGATTTTTGGGTTTATCGTGAATAGTGTTTTAAATAACACTTGTTCTTTAACCCGATAATTAATGTGATGTGATTTTGGGGTTTATCTTGAACCATGTTTTAAATGACATCGGTTCTTTAACCCAGTTAAAGATTAAAACTAAGTGGAGTTTTAATGAATCTTTAATTAGATTGAAAAGATCGAGAATGGAGTATCACCAGTTTTGCTCCAGGCGATAGTTAAATCTTTAATTAGATTTTAATGTGAAATGGTAATTAAATTTACCGATAACACCGTGGTGTTAGATATGAAGTATTACCTGTTTTACTTCATGGGATGGATAGGTTGGGATTGAGATATAGAATAAATGATTACTTCGGTGTGGTTCGCTAATCCCGACTAGTTTGAATTGATATTCAAAAGAAGATTAAAGAATAAATTTAGACGAATTTATCTTTGATAAAATTAATGGGAACCTATCCCTAAGAATGTGAAATTTAGAAACTAACTGGAGATTAGTTAAGTTGAATGGTTTCCTGGGTATTGATCTGATGTTGGTTTCGGCCTTCGGGGTTAATATTTGGGGAATTGTTCTCTTGCTAATTTACGGTTAGTGACCGATGGGTTGGAATGAGGCGTATGTTGTGTTTGTATAACACTTGTTTATTATATACGCGAGTTATTCAGAAAGACCGGGTTTATCCCATTCTGAATAACTGATTCGACGATTAGTCGAAGATGAAGACGGTGGTTGAAGACCGGAGGTCTTCACGTCGTTTGGATAATTGCTGATGATCTTGATTGGGCCGTACACCCAAGAGGAGGGAATCAGTTGGTGATCGTCCATACATACTTGGAGATCAATGGATATGCGAGGTACAAGGTGCCTCCGGTTTCGTTCAGACCCGGAACGGACTTGTAAATGGACTGTGTGTCTGACATTGGATATCATTCTGTGTGATTGATGGATATCAGTTGCATGGAGTGGTCTGCCTGTGTGGCATGCTAAGATGCAAATGATCAAGGCTTCTGTTAAAAAGCAGAGTCTTGTGGTTGATGAGAAAAGCACAGCCTGTGTGGCACAGCTTTGTGTAGCGTTAATTCGCGAGCCTCACACCTCGGTTGTGAACCAGAAACGGGAGAAGGGCCTCAGGGAGGACATGCGTTTCTTTCTAGTTAGAAGTGGCGTCAGTGGTTTTACACGCCCTGACGAGTTTGACTTATGTGGTTGTTGTTGTTGCGAGGCGCCTCGGATGTATCGGTGATAATGTGAAGCCAATGGAGTCATTTGTTGGCTCATTTACGCCCCAAAGGCCGGGGAAACGCAGTGTTTAGGCATTTTAATCCACATCGGTGGACCGGCCATGTCGCTCCAAGGGATGATGCGTTATGTTCCTGAGACTCGGACTAGACAGTCTCGAATCGGTAGAGGACTATCTTTTGCCTCGGTTCACAGATGGAAATCCAACTTCCAATACGTGAGTTTCGGTTTTAGTTGTAATCCTATATATGGCGACATAGTGGGATGGGGCGCTCATGCCGTCTATGATTTATGATTGTATATAAAATCAGAAACTAACTGGAAATGAGCTAAGATGGGTGGTTTCCTAGCTATTAGTCTGATGTTGGTTTCGGCCTTCGGGGTTAATACTTAGGGAATCGTTCTCTTACTAATTTACGGTTGGAGTCTGATTAAGAATTAAAACATGAAATTTAGCGTATCAAGCATTCTTTGGCTATTATAAGGTAAAACCTCTATCCTCCGGCTTGCGTTGCATTGTGTGATGGGACCTGGGTCTTATAATAGCTTCATTTTTCTTTATTTAGCATTGCGTTGTTTGTTTTATGCACTGGTATTCTTGGGAGGAAACCCGTTCCGTGTTATACGGCGTGGTCCCTTGATTTACCTAACTTTAAAATAAAGATTAATAACTGTTTTAGTTCTCACACCAGTCACATGACTGACCCGGAGTTTATTTTTTTAACCTAAACTCTGGGTGCCCTTATTTTGACACGGGCAGCTAGTAGTTTTGGTTTTGCATATTTATATTCATAGGATCCTGATTTACAGCTAGAACGATACTCGGGAAGCTCTGTATCCGTGTATCTCTTTCAGTTGTGTATTGTATTATTTTTCCACTACAGTAATGTATTTAAATCTCTGATATTTTCTGATGTATAATATTCATTCATACTCTGTATATTCTTGTATTTTGATGGAATTGTTGTAATATACAATGAAATGTTCTTCCGTCTGCGTCCTTTTATGGCTTGTTCTCAACTCAATCCGTGATTTCCCGTAAGGGGGATTTCGGGTCATTTCATCGTGGTATCAGAGCTTTGGTTTACAAAGCTCAGAGAACAAGGCACATTAGAACCATACGAAAGAATTCATCAGAAATTGGATTAGTAATATCCAATGAGAATGATCGTTAGAGATAGGATCAGTAGTATCCTAGAACGAGTGTGAAGAGTGATGTTTTTAAAATAAAAGTGAAAACAAATTTTGTTTTGAAAATTTAAATCAACTATTCGTATTTGGTTATTTATTTTATATTGAATTTGGACAATCAAGTATATAGAGATTTTAGTATACGTCTGATCCACATGTATTGAAGCCTCAAATATATTCGATAGATATAGAATCACATTCTAGTCGCCCGGGTCTGATTGTGATGATGGTGCGCCATCATCAGTGTTTATATTCGAGTGACGAAAGTGAGGTTTCTATATATTTCCAATTGACTGGTGTGAGAACCAAAATTAGATAGGGCCTATTGTTGTGATTTGGCACCAAAAATGTGATTTTTGACTATATATCAAAGTTATGAATTTGAAAAGCTAATCAACTAATTGATTGCTAATTGTGTTGTTTGATTATTGGTTGATTAGTTAAAAGTTGAACCATTTAGCCAAATTGTATCAAGTGAATTGTATTGAAAATTTAGTCGCATTTGCATGCATGTACATGTACTTACATTGAACAGGTCATAGCAAGGAGGCTAGAGCAGAAGAATAAAATTGTTTGCCCGACAAATAGGTACATGTTTACCATAATTTACTGTTTTGTTTGGGTGATGATGATTTTATAAGCCGATTGGCTAGCCGCTTGGCTTTTTCTTTTTCTTTTGGATTGAAGAAGGCCATGGGAGGCTATATGAAATATCCCAAAGTCCCCGGTGCAGGGGAGGTTATGGCGAATTTTTTCGAAAATTTAGGGTGTTAGCCAAATTTTTAAAAATTGAAAAGTTCTTAGAAACTGAAAAGTTGAAGAAGTTAAGCCGTGATGAAAATAATGGAAGTTGAGTTGGTTTGTTAAACAACTTTCGGCTTCGTTCCTTTTCGGGGACGAAAAGTTTTAAGTGGGGGAGATTGTAATAACCTGGAAATCTAAGCCAATTTAAAAATTTTATTTTGGCAACTTTAGTGAATTTTGAATATTTAAAATGAATTATTTTAAACAATAACGACGAGAATTATTTTTTTGAATAGAATTCGAATGTATATATTTATATAGATCGTCATTAGAATATAAATAATTTATTTTAATTATATAACGAGCCTGAAATGGCGCGGTAGTTTGAAAATTCGATTTCAAAGTTCAAATGAATGTACAGGATTCAAAATAAACCGGATTTTAGTGAAACCAAAATTATTTGAATCTAATTGAGAATATCTTTCCAACGAATCCGGGAAATCAAAATTTCATAGCGGGAATCAAAAGATATGTCCAGTTGAAAATTCTGAATAGTCACTATGGAATTCAGGCCCTTAAAAATGGAAATTTTGCAAACGCCCTCGAATTTCGACGAAACCACTTTTGTTGGATCCATGATGTCAAGTTATTTCTAGATTCCAAAATTCGTAATTTTTCGAATCAATATGCGAGCGTGGCAAAGGAAAACGCGTTTGACCAGTTATAATTGATTTCAATCGACGGGAAAATGGTCATTTTTCAGACGGTCTCAGAATTTGACGAAATTAGGTTTGTTAGGACCGTATCGTTAATACGAAGCTAGAAAATATTTCTTGGGAATTTTTCTAGTTAGTATGTGCTCCCGGTAAATTGAAATGCACGTTCAAATTCAATATATAGATTTATATTTTGATTTTGACGAAAACTGATCGAAATGATCGAATCAGCCTACGTGTCATATCCCATTGTGTTCGGAATGGGGGTAATTAGCTGGGGACGACAGTCGGTGGGCCTCGATTGGAGTCCGAACAAAAAGTCAACCCTTTTTGAAAATAAATTAAATATATATATAATTTTATAAAACCCCCTATATCCTTCCCCCTTCCCTCCCCCCCCCCCCCCCCGTTAGTTCAGAACGAAATAAAAATGAAAAAAAAAGGGTAGAGACCTCGTCGATATCGCGCCCCCTCCTAGGCGGCGCCGCCCATGCCAGAGCCCCTGATCCCCTTCTTCCCCCTCCTCCTCCTTTCCCCGATCCCCTTCCTCCCACTCCTCGTCAAATTGAAACCGCGCCCCGAAAAACCTGCCACCAGCGTTCCCCTAGCCACCGCCGATCACCGAAGCCACCCCCACCACCTACGACGACGCGCACCCCCCTTGATGACCTCCGATCTCCCCAGCGGCCCTAATCCCTCCGATTGTAAGTTTCTTTATTATTATTTTTTTATTTTATTTCAATAATTTTCTTGCATAAGAATTGGGTTTTAAAAACTGATATGAACCGATTTTTTTTAAAAACTGAAAAGAACTGTTTTTTTTAGTCTGTGAAAATTTGATTTTTAAGTGCAAAAAGAATTGATCTTTATATGTATAACATCGCCAAAAAGAATTGATCTTTATATGTATGACATCACCATAAAGATTGGATTTTTATATAAGGTTTTCATAATGAAAAAGATTAGATTTGTAACATAGTAAAGATATGGTTTTTATATTATAGAAGTATTAAAAATTCGATTTTTATTATGTAGAAGAGATAAAGATATAATTTTTATATGATGTAGAGTATAAAAATATAATTTTTATAGATGTAGCGAAATAAAAATCTGATTTTTATTATATATATTGAAATAAAAATGGGATTTTTATAGCGATGGTATAAAAATTCGATCTTTATATTTGAAGTAGATATAAAAATATAATTTTTATATAGGAAGGAGCGATATAAAAATATAATTTTTATATAGAGAATAGTGTGATAAAAATATAATCTTTATTATATGAACACCGTTATAAAAATAGAATTTTTATCTATATAGTAGCTTATAAAAATAGAATTTTTATCCATATAGAGTGATTATAAAAATGTGATTTTTATATACATAGCAAAAATATAAAAATGTGATTTTTATATACATAACAAAAATATAAAAATGTGATTTTTATATATGTAGTGGCTACAGACGATGAAATTGACAAAAGGCGAGCACGACGAAGATTTCTACATATGAAGAGTCGCGGTGTATTGGTTTAGCTTGTCGGTGAGAACTCCTCACCTTTAATTTAAATTTCTAGTTCAAAATATATACTAGGATGCAGACGGTGTTTAGTAGTACCCGACACCCGTCGTCCACAGACCATGGACGGCTTGTATGCTTGTTTGTTTGATTTTGATGTGTAGTTGATTGTGTGATGTGAAATGAAATAAAATATTTATATAGTTAAAAATATTTTATAGTTGAAAATAGAATTTTTAACGTGTATTTAAAATGAAATAAATATAAACAAATCGAAGGATTTGTTTATATACACACATTTGACTGATATTGATTGGGACGATAAATTTTACACATCGCCCAACTGCACAAATAAAATCTGTGTTTGATTGTTTGAAACCCCACACGGGTATTGGGATGATATATGACATACACTAATCCCAATAATTAGTTGTATGTCGATCGATTGATTGACAGGCTGTTATAAGCGTTAAATATTTATATTTGATGCTTATACAGTGTAGAACGCACTCTGAATGATGGTTGATTATTTATCGTTGTTATTTTATACATGTATTGTAAAAAAAATACATATAATTAACATTATATGGTAATTGATTAGGCCTCATTCCAGTTTTGAATATAAATATTTGAAAAAGGAAATATTTGAAATAGAATATTTGAAAATAGAAATATATGAAGCCGTGTTGATTAGATTGACGCCATTTTGAAGTGAACGATATTTATATCGATTTTATTTGTTTTTAATGAATATTGAAAAGTGATTTCAATAATCGAATATTTTAGAAAATAAATTCGAATTGAATTGAATAGAAAATGAATTTGAATTGAATAGAAAATGAATTCGAATTGAATAGAAAATGAATTCGAATTAAATTGAATAGAAAACGAATTCAAATCGAATTGAAATTGAATTGAATCGAATTGAATTCGAATTGAAATTGAATTGAATAGAAATGAATTCGAATTGAAATTGAATCGAATTGAATTCGAATTGAAAATTAAATTGAATAGAATTCAAAATGAACTGAAATTGATTTAAAAATTGATTTGAATTGAAATCAGTTTGAAATGAATTTAAAACGAATTTATATTGGAAAGATTCAATTTTGATTTGAATTTGAGATGGAAGTTGAAATCATTTTGAAAACGAATTTAAAACGATTTATAAAATACGTTTTAGAAAGGAAATCGACGAAATATATATAATATATATATTATATATATAATGGCCTGAATAAAACGTGCCGCGGCAGTTCGCGAATTTCGACCATTGACTTCGAACGGATATTACGGGAGATCTGACCATCGGATTCTCCTAAAACTGGAACCGTTGGGTTCGTATCGAGAAGGGCTTTCTAACGAATATTAGAGATTTGAAATCTAACGGTCGGATTTGGAATTATGTCCAAATCAAATTCGTAAAAGGTCGTTGTAAGTGCAGTTCGATGGCCGTTGATGGAAATCGACTGTACGGGCCTTGATAAAATTATTAAAAATAGTAATAATTTGTGTAAAATCATAAGAAATGATTTGTGAAGAATTGGGATGAAAAACTACATATTTGAAAAGATAAAAGTAGATTTTTATCAAAATGAACTAGTTTTAAACTAGAATAATAATTTGTTTATTTTTAAAATAAATAAATTGGATTTGAAATGGTTTTGATAATAACCAGAATTTCCAATAATTGAATTGGTATTGATTTTTGGGTTTATCGTGAACAGTGTTTTAAATAACACTTGTTCTTTAACCCGATAATTAATGTGATGTGATTTTGGGGTTCAGCGTGAACCGTGTTTTAAATGACATCGGTTCTTTAGCCCAGTTAAAGATTAAAACTAGGTGGAGTTTTAATGAATCTTTAATTAGATTGAAAAGATCGAGAATGGAGTATCACCAGTTTTGCTCCAGGCGATAGTTAAATCTTTAATTAGATTTGAACGTGAAATGGTAATTAAATTTACCGATAACATCGTGGTGTTAGATATGAAGTATTACCAGTTTTACTTCATGGGATGGATAGGTTGGGATTGGGATATAGAATAAATGATTACTTTGGTGTGGTTCGCTAATCCCGACTAGTTTGAATTGATATTCAAAAGAAGATTACAGAATAAATTTAGAAGAATTTATCTTTGATAAAATTAATGGGAACCTTTCCCTAATAATGTGAAATTTAGAAACTAACTGGAGATTAGTTAAGTTGAATGGTTTCCTAGGTATTGATCTGATGTTGGTTTCGGCCTTCGGGGTTAATATTTGGGGAATTGTTCTCTTGCTAATTTACGGTTAGTGACTGATGAATTGAAATGAGGCGTATGTTGTGTTTGTGTAACACTTGTTTATTATATACGCGAGTTATTCAGAAAGACCGGGTTTATCCCATTCTGAATAACTGATTCGACGATTAGTCGAAGATGAAGACGGTGGTCGAAGACCGGAGGTCTTCACGTCGTTTGGATAATTGCTGATGATCTTGATTGGGCCTTACACCCAAGAGGAGGGAATCAGTTGGTGATTGTCCAGACGTACTTGGAGATCGATGGATATACGAGGTACAAGGTGCCTCTGGTTTCGTTCAGACCCGGAAAGGACTTGTAAATGGACTGTGTGTCTGACATTGGATATCATTCTGTGTGATTGATGGATATCAGTTGCATGGAGTGGTCTGCCTGTGTGGCATGCTAAGATGCAAATGATCAAGGCTTCTGTTGAAAAGCAGAGTCTTGTGGTTGATGAGCAAAGCACAGCCTGTGTGGTACAGCTTTGTGTAGCGTTAATTCGCGAGCCTCACACCCCGGTTGTGAACCAGAAACGGGAGAAGGACCTCAGGGAGGACATGCGTTTCTTTCTAGTTAGAAGTGGCGTCAGTGGTTTTACACGCCCTGACGAGTTTGACTTATGTGGTTGTTGCTGTTGCGAGGCGTCTCGGATATATCGGTGACTATGTGAAGCCGATGGAGTCATTCGTTGGCTCATTTACGCCTCAAAGAGTGGGGAAACGCAGTGTTCAGGCATTTTAATCCACATCGGTGGACCGGCCCTGTCGCTCCAAGGGACGATGTGTTCTGTTCCTGAGACTCAGACTAGACAGTCTCGAATCGGTAGAGGACTATCTTTTGCCTCGGTTCACAGATGGAAATCCAACTTCCAATACGTGACGTTTCGGTTTTAGTTGTATTCCTATATATGGTGACATAGTGGGATGGGGCGCTCATGCCGTCTATGATTGATATTTATGATTGTATATAAAATCAGAAACTAACTGGAAACAGGCTAAGATGGGTGGTTTCCTGGGTATTAGTCTGATGTTGGTTTCGGCCTTCGGGGTTAATACTTAGGGAATCGTTCTCTTACTAATTAATGGTTGGAGTCTGATTAAGAATTAAAACATGAAATTTAGCGTATCAAGCATTCTTTGGCTATTATAAGGTAAAAACTCTATCCTCCGGCTTGAGTTGCATTATGTGATGGGACCTGGGTCTTATAATAACTTCATTTTTTTATTTAGCATTGCGCTGTTTGTTTTATGCACTGGTATTCTTGGGAGGAAACCCGTTCCGTGTTATACGGCGTGGTCCCTTGATTTACCTGACTTTAAAATAAAGATTAATAACTGTTTTAGTTCTCACACCAGTCACATGACTGACCTGGAGTTTATTGTTTTAACCTAAACTCTGGGTGCCCTTATTTTGACACGGGCAGCTAGTAGTTTTGGTTTTGCAGATTTATATTCATAGGATCCTGATTTACAGCTGGAACGATGCTCGGGAAGCTCTGTATCCGTGTATCTCTTTCATTTGTATATTGTATTATTTTTCCGCTGCAGTAATGTATTTAAATCTCTGATATTTTTTGATGTATAATATTCATTCATACTCTGTGTATTCTTGTATTCTGATGGAATTGTTGTAATATACAATGAAATGTTCTTCCGTCTGCGTCCTTTTATGGCTTGTTCTCAACTCAATCCGTGATTTCCCGTAAGGGGGATTTCGGGTCATTTCATCAATAGATTTTCAATAAAAAGAATTTAGATATGATATTTACCCTTTTTAATGTAAATAGATTTTCAATAAAGGAAATTTACATTTTTATGTAAATAAACAATGAAAGAGGAAAAATTACTTTTTAGGTAAATAAGTAATGAAAACGAAAATTACATTCAAAATGTAAACTAGAATATAAAGGACATTTTGTTAGGAAATGTAAATTAGAATAAAAAGGGACATTTTTGTTAGAAATTGTAAATCAGAACAAAAAGTATAGAAATAAAGATTACATCTTTATTGACCTTTTATATGCAATAAAAAGAAGTAGGGAATTAGAAAAGTTACATTTTTCTTAATGTAAATAAGAATTAGAAGAAAATTACATTTTTATGTAATTAAGTTAAAGAACATAAAATTTTCATTTTTATGTAATTAAGTCAATTTCCATGTGAATTAGATTAAAAGTGAAAATTTTACATTTATCATGTAAATTAAGATAAAGGAAGAAAATTACATTTTTATGTAATTAAGTTAAAGTTTATATTATCATGTAATTAAGATTTAAAGTAAGAAAATTACATTTTTATGTAATGAAAAGATTAGATTTTGACACTGCAAAATTATTTAATGCAATGTAGATTATATTAAAAAGAAAAGTCACATTTTAATGTAGATTATATTAAAAAGAAAAGTTTACATTTTTAATGTGAATAAAAATAATGGAATTAAAATGTATATTTTTATCATCATTTTAGATGCGATAAAAAGAGTAGAAATGAAATGTATATTTTTATCGTCACTTTAGATGCGATAAACGAATAGAATAATTATTATATACTTTTATCGTCATTTTAGAGGCGGTAAAAAGAAGTTACATTTTTCAATGTAAATTAAAGAAAAATAGGAAGTTACATTTTTATATGTAATTAGATAAATATAGAAACTTACATTTTTTTTCAATGTAAATAAGGATGAAATAGAAATTATATTTATTTTTTTATATGTTAATAAAAGAATTTACATTTTTCAATGTAAACAAAAGAAATAAAAGAATGGTTAGGAATTCACATTTTCCAATCACTACAAGAAAAACAGCATATAGCAGCGGAAAAATCCGCTTCTAATCCATCGCTAAACAGGTTTTAGCAACGGATTTCCTGCATAACGGTTTGGTCGGTAAAAACCATGACGGTATCTGTGTCAGATTTTGCGACAGAATTTAGCATTAGTTTTCCAGCATTTTACCGTTATTTTACTAATTTTTTTAATAAAAATAAAATTTTATTTATTATTTTAATTTTAATTTATATACCGACTATTTACCGACGGATAATTAATTTATAATAAAATATTATTTATAAAAAACGTTGGTAAATCCTTACTAATTACCAAGAGATTAGCGACGAAAACTAAATTGAGGTAAACTTACCTCCCTATTTTTGTTGGTAATCCGCGGCTATTCCCCTTGTGATATATATATATATAATGGCAGCCACCTCTAGAGAGAACCCTAACCCTAAGTTTTTGGGGAAAACGTCAAACCAGGGCTGGAAAGAGGTCAGAAAGAAGAGGATAAGTTTCGCCCAAGCTGTATCTGGTGGGCGCGCTGCTTCAGGACCAGCGCCAGGAGTTGCAAACGTCAAAGATCAAACCTTTAAGCCAGGAGTGAGAAACTGGAGTGATGTATTGGCTAGTAATACAAGGATCGAAGGGGAGGTTCAGAGATTTGAAGCTTTGAACAACGAAGAGGGAGAGTTTGCTTAGCTAGATGATCAGATCTATACGGAAGCAGTCAATATGTGGACGAACTCGATCTACATATACTTGATAGGTAAAAGACCTTATTACGTACATCTAAACGCCTATATCAGAAGGGAATGGAAACCGACAGGGAGCTGGAATGTATTTGCCAGAGAGAATGGCTTCTATTTAGTCAAATTTACAAATGCTGCAGATTGCACTAGGGTTCTAGAGACTGGCCCTTGGTTTATGGATATCAAACTCATTTTCACCAAAAGATGGGAGCCAAATCTGAAATTGGAGCGTGACATGCTTGAAACACACCCAGTTTGGATCCGCCTTCGTAACCTAGATCTAACTTTGTGGAATGCGAGAGGCATCAGCAAGATTGCCAGCCTCATCGGCAACCCCCTAACCATGGATGAATGTACTAAGCGAGTTTCAAGATTAGCATATGCTAGAGTACAAGTAGAAATCAGAGCAGACAGCAATATCAGAAAACAGGTACGAGCAAAAGATAAACATGGGAATGTTTACACCCAAAGCGTAGAGTACGAGAATCTACCTCCCATATGCACCACCTGTAGGTGCTTTGGGCACCTGGAGAGCCAGTGCTCCATCACTGTTCAGCAACAGTGGCAAAAAAAACCTACAGAGGATATGACAGAGGAGCACAACAAAACATCAAGCGATACTTCGCTTGATAAGCTAGCTACTAGTGAGACATATATACAAATATCTACAACTACTGACACTACATCAACTACTTGCGAGGAGACTCAACTCCACGACCAGCCTGTGGAGGAAGAACAGCATTTGTTGGCGACACCTGAGACACAGCAACAGCAGGTGGGGGGACAGCAAACGTCAGACCTGGCAGAAAGCCCTCGCACTTCGTCCAGTCAACAGGACCGGGTTCCTGAAACAGTGGAGCAGCTGAAAGAGTTAGACATTAATCTTAACAATAATGAGGAGGAAGGAAAAAATGCAAACATGGGCAACTTTACAAAAACCAATGCAGAATATGATGAGCAATTCAAAACAGGGGCCAAGAAGGCAAAGAACTTGTGCACACAAGTAGTTTCTCCTAAGAACTTGAGGAGCAATGCTCTCAAGTCTAAATGTCCATAATAAGCTGGAATGTAAGAGGTCTAAACAATGATACCCGTGCTTTAGACCTCTATAATCTAAGAAGGACCCTGTCTCCTTCAATTATGGGTATACTTGAGAGTAAGATGAATGATGATAACATTAACTACTTTAAAGAGCAGCTAGGAGGGGAATGGGAACTCATGAGTAACAATAGTGCTGGAACTAAAGGCGGAATTATTATTGCCTGGATAAAAACTATTTGGAGCATGAATATGACTGACATGGATGACCAGCAACTAACTGTTAAAGCGTCAAATGCAGGGGGACTTTGCACTTACATCACTACAGTTTATGCCAGTAACCTTGCAAGTCAAAGAGTGTCTCTATGGGAAAAGATTAATCAACTATCAAGAAGCATAACTGAACCCTGGCTTATCATGGGTGATTTCAATGCTGTGCTACGAGCTGAAGAGAAACAAGGAGGTATTACCTTAAGAGCAATGCAGCTGTCAGAATTTAATAACTGTGTCGTGGCAGCTGGATTGATAGAACCAGTCCATGGAGGCCTGAAGTTTACATGGAAGAGTGGTGAAGTTAGGAAAATTATGTGCAAACTTGACAGGGCACTAGTCAATGTACAATGTATGACCAAATTTGCAGACATCAAAGTAAATATCCTGCCAAACTCGACAAGTGACCACTGCCCTTTGCACATACTTCTTAAAGAAACAGATAAAAATGGGAAAGGAAAGCCTTTCAGATATTCAAATGAGTGGCATCTAATAGAGGGGTACCATGCAGCTACTAACACTACTGATCTGAAGCAATCTGAGGACAGCCATCTCTTTCACCTAGTGAAATTCCTCAAAGGAGTCAAGGACAGACTTAAAAACTGGAATAAACTGAGGCCCAAGACCCATGATGAAATCACTAATCTAGAGAATCTTAATGAGGAGCTTCTAAAGAAGATTGATGAAGGGGACAACACTGATGACACTTGGAACCAATACTACGCAGCACAGTCAATGCTGAAAAACCTCTTACATACAAAGGCCATTGAATTAAAACAAAAGACTAAAGAGAAATGGTTGACTGAAGGAGATGAGTGTACGAAATTCTTCTACACTAAGATGTCAGCCAGGAAAAACATCAACTACAACATGTAAATGTATGATCAGGATGGTAACATTTGCTTTGACAGGAACAAATTTGAAGAAGAAGCCATCACATACTTCCAAGCTTTATATAATGGTAGCACAGAGACGGACAATTTACCTCATATTGTTATGAGAAGACTGGTTAATGCTCGAGGCAGACGTCTGTTGTTGAGTGCCGTCACCGAGAATGAAGTTTGGGATGCTATAAGATCCATCCATATTGACTCTTCGCCGGGTCCCGACGGATTTGGATCTGAATTCTTCGTAATCCACTGGAACCACCTGAAGAATAATCTCATTTTAGCCACCCAAGAAACTTTCAGAGCAGGTTTGTTTCTAAAAGAAATTAATCATACTTTTATATGTCTTATACCAAAATGTGATAAACCTACTAGTGTTGCAGATTATAGACCTATTGCGTGTTGCAATGTAATTTACAAGATCATTAGCAAAGTGCTATGTAATAGGTTAAAAATGTTTCTTCCTGACCTAATAGCTGAATGTCAGAGTGCATTTATTAAAGGTCGGAGCATATCAGAAAACTCATTGCTTGCCCATGAGTTGATCAGAAACTTCAATAAAAAAGGTGCAGATCGCATGTGTTTAAAGGTGGACTTGCAAAAGGCTTATGACAAAATCAATAGGCACTTCATCATTCACATGCTAAAGTGTATGGCCTTCCCAGAGCAAACAATTAAGCTGATTAGTGAGTGTTTACATACACCAACATTTTCTATTCTAATTAATGGTTTTCCTAAAGGTTTTATTAGCAGCAACAGAGGTATTAGGCAAGGGGATCCTCTCTCCCCCTACTTGTTTGCGGTTGCCATGGAATTTTACACTTTACAAATGGAGATTGCCACCCATAACCAAATGATTCAGACTATTCACACTTTTCAGCCCAGAATAAGTCACTTATTATACGCTGACGACTTGCTAATCTGTGTCAAGGCAAATAGGGGGACGGCTGTGCAGATCAAGGAGATATTTGGCAGGCTGGAGAAATACTGTGGGCTTAAAGTTAATGAAATGAAAACTAAGTGCTACTTTAACAAAACCTGCAGAAGTAAGGCTGATGTGCTGGAGGTTTTACAAGTTCAAGAGGGTGAACTCCCAGTGAAATACTTGGGTGTTCCACTGTCATCAAACAAAATTACTGACAGGGAATGCAGTACACTCATCACAAAAATAAGGGAAAGACTTTATGGGTGGAGCTCAAGACTGCTAACCTTTGTTGGCAGAGTAGAACTGGTTCACACTGTCATCCATGCAAAGGTCAACTTCTGGTTACAAACTTTTCAATTACCTGATGCTTCTATTGAGAAATTTGAAAGAGTGTGTGCAGACTTCATATGGAGAGGGGGACTACACAAAATCAAGTTTGAAGATCTTTGCAAACCAAAACAGGAAGGAGGAGTAGGGCTCAGGAACATCAAAGTCATGAGAGAGGCTTTTACACTCAAGCAAGCTTGGAAAGTGATAAATAATGAGGGGCTTTGGGCAAGATGGATGAATGCTAGATACAAAAAAGATAATTTTTGGGTGATAAGAGAAGATAACAATGCATCTACTACATGGAAAGCTATTCTGCGTGTTAGGGATGTATTAGCAAGACATTGCGGAAGAGAGATAGCAACTGGCAATGAAACAGATTTGTGGAAAGACCCATGGGTGGATGGTAAATCATTTATTGACATGCTGGGGTGGGATACTTTCTCTGCATATGGATGCCCAGACAGGAGAGTGAGTGACATAATAGATGAAAATAGATGGAGCCCAGACATACCATGTACTCAGGAACAAAGAAGAATCATTGAAAACACTCACATACATAATGACCACAGCTACGATATTTGGAACTGGTCAGGGGGTCAATTTAGCATCAAGCAGGTGCGGGAGGACATCAGACCTAAATTTGACACCAAACCTTGGAGCAAAATTGTGTGGAGCAAACGTAACGTCCCTAAAATGGCCAGTTGTACTTACAAAGCTATATTGGGAAGATTATCAACTAATGACCGGCTTTTCAAGTGGAATATCATACAGGAAGACACATGCATGTTGTGTAAAAACGAGGTTGAGTCTCATAAACACATATTTTTTGAATGTCCTTTCTCAAGACGCGTGTGGGAAAACTGCTGTAACTTTGTAAAATTCAACACAAACAAAAGGCAAATCCAAGAGATCCTGGCTCACCTTGAAGTCGTCAGGCAGAGCGTAAGTCAGATAACCGAAGTGCACGGCGTCGCTCTTACAGTTGCTGTGTGGTCCATTTGGAAGGAAAGAAACAGCAGAATTTTTCAGAAACAAGAAAAAACAGTCAAGTTAGTTAGCAAGATAGCCATTCAAAACATCAAACTGGCGTTGATGAGGAAGAGCAAGTTCAAAGGGAATACCAGTAGAACGACACCTGGAGAAGACGATAATAGAGACGTGGATCTGTTGCAGCCATCGGTTCCGCTCCAAGGTACAAGCACGAGCTTTTTCGCTTTCCAACCGCCATGACAGAAGTTGGAGAAGAAGAGAGAGCGAGTGAGGAGTTTAGATCTGAAACTTTCGAGAATAATCTCGCTTTGTAATAAAGTAAATCGTTGTCGGTTTGTGTATTGCAGTAACGAAGCCGTGGGCTTTGTCTTCCTTTTGGGCTTCCAAGCCTTAAATAAAATCTAAACCCATTTCCAAAAATATATATATATATAGACACACACATACTCATCACACACATAACTTGTGTTCCATTCAATACACAATTCTAATTTAAATACAACACAATTATTATCAACACACATCTCATTATCAATGTATTATATTAATAACTCATCTCATAATTAACATTTAGCATTACATAATAGACATACTAAACATACTTACATCAAAAACACATAATACATCCATAATATTTTATAAACAATACTAAAAAGTACAAACCAAAATATAGTTCTAGCATTTCAAATCCATCAGTTCTTCCATCAACACCCCTTCAAACTTACAAAATATCATCTCCACCCCGGCTTACAAAAACATCATCAGTTCTTCCATCAACACCCCTTCAAACTTCATCTAAAACCTCTCACAGCCCTCTGAAAACCAGCAACAAATCCCCTGTTGCAACCCACAATCGCCGACCAAACTCTTCACCCCAAACCGCCCTCTTGAAAACTTCATATAACATCAGAAACTCACGCATTTATCGCCAGTGCAAGCCACTTGCATTTGGACATTTTAGTTGATCCCTACCACAGTGGTACCACCTTCTCATCCAAATGCAAGAGGAATGGTGGGGGATTTGCTGCAATTGGGTGATAAAGGCTGGTAAAAAGACATTAAGTTCTGACTTGCATCGTCATACATGTAGAATTTAGCCATGAGTTAATTTCCACTATATAAATCAATATAAATGCACGATCCCAATAAAATTTTGGCCATAACAGCAAAATGGATACTCTAGATTATTTGCAAGATAAAATACAAAACACTCATGACCACGCAAGGCCTTTTTTATTTTCACGTAAAATATAGATCTATCAAGCATCCACCACGATGAAATTACAGAACGCCAGAAAGGCCAAAATGTAAAAGTATGAGGTTGACTTTAAACCTTACAAATAATGTTTTTAAAAATGTACCCTTATTAAAATAAATAAAAAAATCTTGGGTTCTGAGCACTTCCATGCTTCTCTAGTAAACTCTGTTTACTGGATTAAAAACTCAGTTATAAATTGAGTTAGAAACTCAATTTTAAATGAAGTTGAAAGTAAGACTTAAACTGAGTTAGAAACTCAATAAGTTGAACTAGAATATCAGCTTTAAGCTGATTTTGATAATCAGTTTGAAACTCAGTTTTAATTAGAGTTTGAAACTCAGCTTTAAGCCGAGTTTGAAACTAAGTTTTAATTAGAGTTTGAAACTCAGCTTTAAGCCGAGTTTGAAACTAAGTTTTAAACTAAGTAAAAAAAACTAGAAAACTGAGTTGACTAGTTTAAACTTCAGTTTTTCAACTGAGTATGAAACTCAATTTAAACTATGGTTGAAAATCAGCTTTGAATTGAGTAAAAAAAACTCAGTTTTCAGAGTTCAAAACCCAATTCCAAACAGAGTTCAAAACCAAAAATAAAAAATCTCAGTTAAAAAACGCAACTGATTTTCTTAGTTTAAAATCTGCTAATCAAACATCTTTAAATGGTATGTTTTCCACAACATTCATATTCGGTTATTGTAGTGATTAAAATAATCATTTATTATTACTCAAATAATAAATATATGATTTTGCAATGCCTAGCAAACAAGAGATAATAATGTTGCATATATTTCATGCTTTCACTAGCTGTATGTATTATTTTTCATCTTTATATCCATTCACATACGGTATGGAGAAGATATAACATGGGAAAGGATTTAATTCACATTCAGGGTAATCGAAGAATATGAACAGTTGAGATATTAGATTAAGGTCGGAAGTTAAAACGGAAAGCGTTCAAATTATATTCATTTTAGACATATAGTTAATCCTTTGATAATTAACGTTAAAACGGAAAGCATTCAAATTACATCTATTAAAGATTTAAACAGAAAATTTACCTCTAATAGGAAAATATTTAGAAGGACCATGAGAATGAAGGATACCTATAGTTATAGATTTTGATTATAAACAAGCACGAATGTTAATTCTTTTCAGTTACATGTATTGTGATTTGTAGTAATATTCCATTACCAAAGTTGAGAGAAAAAAAAAATTAAAGTTGGAATACTGAATAAGGAGTTTAATATGAATTCCATTACAATACTAAATACTTCATTTAAGCTTGCATTTTACATTAGCACTGAATTTTTTAACTCTAAATAAATCATTTTAGGCTAAAAATTAATTTTAGCTTCTACATACCTGAAATTTAAGACCTAACCTGGGCTATCAAGAACAAAGGTTTATGAATATGACCTGGGATATAAATGGAGAAAAGCCTCTTGAAAGTATACCCCTTTAAATTATCCGTTCAGTTCTTCGCTCGTTTTGAAAAGGTTGCTCTTTAAGAAAATTGAAGCATGTCTACCAAGAATGCATTCAAAAGACACATTAGTCAGTAAGCAAAAGATAATCGGTTATATGCAGCACATGCGCTTTTTTATTTCTTTTTTTCTTGGGGGGCTTTTTCTTTGTGAAATTTGACAGCAAAAAACATGGTTAATACTCAGAACAACAGAGAATACAACGTGGAAAATGGTGGTAAGAAAGTAGGAATATATAAATATCAGAACCTGTTATTTGTTTATGGACAGTGAGCTTGTGTGCTATAGCACTAGTGGACAATCAACATTGTAGGCATGGGTAAGTGCTAGTGATGATCTCACGATGATATATGAGAGATTTACAATCTTGGAGGAATAAGTGAATCATATTTCATTTTCCTCATTGATTACGTAATTCGTAAACAGTAACGGGCACAATAAATACGTACTATTGATAACTATTGCTAATGCACATCTCAGTTAGAAAAGATATTCTGGATTTCATGAATGCTGGTAACATGCGTGGTACTTGACTCTAAATGGTTATTGATTTGATTTAATAAACATTAGGTCAAAGCATGCACACATGGAAATGAAACTAATGTGTTAGGCTTGTTATAGCTCTTGCTCAAATCAGAATGTGCAGTGAGGGTGGCTATGCAAGATTGCATTATTTTGTTGCTGCCATTAATTACTGTGTGATATTCACCGATCGCGGTATTATTAATATATAATAGGCGATATATCATTTTGTTTGGATATAACGTTAACAAACTAAATAAAAAAGGAAAAAAGGAAAAAATACATGTACAAGATTGATCAATGCTTAATCACCACAAATCTGGCTCATGATCTCTTACCTCGTTAGAACCGCTTATACCACAACATAATAAGAAGAGTTGTTAAATCGTATTAATTTTTAATTATAAACTGCAGCTCAACCAAACTGAAATGTTTAGTTAAGTGTGGTTGTAAAACGCTACAGAGAAAATTTTGAGGCACTATACATGACTAACGCTGTATTAAAAATTAATATGAAGGTTAAAAATTTAAAATTGTTAACTACAAAAAATAGCATCATACTTGAAAATTTGGGCTGCCATGCATTCCCCTGCTGGCTAATTTAATTTTACTATTACCAAAAATGAACTAGCCAACCAAGGCAATTCTATAATGCCTTATGTAGTGCAAGATTAAAGTACATTAGCAAAGTTAGAAGAAAATTTTGTTGCTTCTGAAATTGAAAGAGATGTCAATGTGTTACTAAACTTTGTGATACATAATTTGGAGGACTACAATTATGAATTAACCCTTCCATTTACTTAGAGCAGCATTAGTACATACAAAGAATGAAATAGATGGAACACCTTGTTCCAATACACAACTAGTAGAATAGTACTTAGTACCAGTATCAACCGTTTCTTTTAGACACATCGTTACTCTTCAGGCTATAATGAATTTGCATGTGCTAGCAGTACAAAACGGTAACTTTTTTACAATAAGATAAGAGTTCCTAAATCGGACACAGAAAAAAAAACAATCAAAAATAATATGAAAGGTCAAAAATAATTACTGTAAATTTCAAAATATCAAGAGTTCTTGCTAAGTGGGAAGTCTTTTTTATCAGTAACCCAAATACCTACTTATCGACCTTGCAAATAGTAGCCAACAAATTTTGGTAAATTAAACAAGCAAGGCAGTATGGTACCAAATCAATGACCAAATCGATGATTAGGGATTTGAACAGCAATTTAGAGAAATTTGAGAGTCGGTAACATAACTCATGGGTTTCATGAACAGGCATCACAGGTTAATACTTGAACGAATTAATGAATACCCAACTAAAAATACCTAAATTGAAACTAGAATAAAAAACACCAATTGCAATTTAAGACAACAAAAAAGAAAACTACCTAAACAAGGCGAAGGCGGAATCGGATCTAGAACGAGGAGGAGGCGGAGTGAAGTAAGAGCTAAAACGAGGTGGAGGCACTGCTTTAATGAGATGGTAAACCTAATTGAAGAGGAAGACGATCTGTTTTAACGAGGCAGCAACCCTTATAGCGAAACAACAACCGTGAGAAATGAGATAAGCGGAATTAAAACACGTGGAGAGTGGTTCAGTAAAAACGTGGCTTACAAAGTTAATTTTTCGGGGTTGGAGCAAAAAAATGGGTCGTTGGAGCCAAAAGTTTCAAACATGGAGCCAAAAGTTTCATACTTTCATATTTGGAGCAAACAAGATTTAACATATAAATTATTATTTATGATTTACTAACTATTCATAATTAATCATAATAAAATATTAAATTTAAATTTAGCTACTGATTATAAACAATAATTATGAGTTATAAATTATAAATTATTTATTTATAATCGTTTTATTATAAATTATCAATAATTATTCCTTGTAGTTGGAACCAATGTTTTTAAAACCTTTTAAACAGTTGTTAAAAGGTTAGTTGATAATCATTAGTAATAAATATTGTCAAAACTTCATACTTTACGGTGTTATATGAAAGCATTGTAAAAGTTTATATTTTACAATGTTTCTAAACAAAATGTTCTGAAAACATAAGATTTTTAAACATTTTTGTCAAAAGCATTGTAAAATTAATTTTTTTTTACAACATTTTACTATCAGTATTACGAAAAAACATTGTAAAAAGGTGATTTTATTGTGAAAAAAATTTAAACAATGTAAAATTCTGTTTTCCCATTTTTATTGTTATGGACGCAAGGGACACCAGCTCCTTTTCTACCTCAACACAAGAAATACACAACTTGAACCAACTAAACACCTGGTTTTAAAATTTTAATACTGACTATTAGAAATTATTTATTAACTATTACTTAATTATTTAATTATAAACTGTAAATATAACTTTATAATAATTAAATTTCATTATTAATTAAACCTACAACATGACAAAATCATTAGACCTAAAACCCTGATTTAGACCTATAACTTTATCAAATAATACGTACCAATCAATTTCTTAAAAGCAAATATGTATTAATAATATCTTGATACTAATTTAATTAATCGTATTAAAGACTATTAAATAATAATTGATTATCAAAACAAATTTAATAAACATCGAACAACAATGTATTTTATTAATTACTATTACCTCTTATTTATATTATACAGTAATTAATAATTAATCAGCATTAATTTTCAAAAAAAATCAATCAGCATTAACTATTGAATTTTATTTACTTCTAATAGTTATTATTTATTATTAATTACTAATGTATTATTAACATTAATTATTTAAAATTTAAATTTACTAATTAATTACTAAGTAATAACACAATTTTAAAACATTTAATAAATAAAAAATAAAAAATTTCGTTTCAAATCTCTTGGAAAACTGCAGGAAAATAGCTTCAAAATTATGTCGACGGTAATCCGACTCTATTAGCAACGGAATTTAGCGTTAAATATTATATGACGGTAAAGAGCTGCAATTTCCATTGAGTTAGCAACAGATTTAGTATTCGACGGTAATAATTTATAATAAGATGACATATAAAATCCAAATTATTTTCTTTCAGAAAGCCAACGGAAATCCGCCGCTAATTAGCGACAGAATTTTCCGCTGCTAAAAATCTGCCGCTAATCTCGGTTTTTCTTGTAGTGAATGTAAATAGAATATGAAATAAAAATTACATTTTCAATATAATAATATATTGAAATATAAGTTTACATTTCTCAATGTAAATAAAATAGAAAATTACATTTTTTATGTAAATAAAAGGATTAGAAATTTACATTTTAAGGAATGGGTTTTCATGAAAAAGGAATAATGAAACCAAATATACATTTGGTGTAAGTTGAAAGATGAAAGAAGAAAAAAAATACATTATTGGATATAGCATGTGTATGTGAATTAAAATAAAATAAACATTATTGTGTGTCATGTTATACCTCGATATTATATACACAAATAGGGATATTCGATGTTAACAAAATATAGTGAAATGAAATGGATGACGGAATTATATATAAGTGTATACATATATATATGTAAATTATAATTAAACGAATCGCGGGCGTTAGTTCGCGATTCGACAATCGTAACTTTAAATAGCTATACCGAAATATCCGACCGTCGGATTTTCCCAAAACTGAAACCATTAGGTTCGCCTTGGGAAGACCTTTCCAATGATATGAATTGTGTTAAATTCCAACGGTTAGATTTAGAGAAACTTGTAAAACAAATTTGGGTGAAAACAGCGCCAAGGTTGCCTATTGACATGAAGTGTTGTTAAATAAAATTCAATTATTTTTTATATAAATAAAAATAGAGATTAATCGTTATAAATTAATATTAACGATAAGAAATGATTTTAAATTATATATATACGAGGATCATTTGAAAAGCCCAAGTTCAATCTCATTTCAAATGATTATTCGTCGATCTAAGTCAAAGAGTTGAAGACGGTGATTGAAGACCGACGATCTTCACGTCGAATGGATGATTTACCATTGACGCCCATGATTGGAGTAGCTACCTTGAAGGGGCTACAATGGTGGCCGTCCAGACTACTTGTTGATTGTTCGGATATGCGAGGAATAAGGTGCCTCCGGTTTCGTTCGGACCCAGAACGGACTTGAAAATGGATTGTATGTCTGACGTTGTATTCCTTTATACGGTATTCATTGATCTCTGCTAAATATATATCTGTTTGGTGTTTAACACCCTTCTCTAAGACGTACGAGCTTAGAGGTTATATATTGGTAGGAATCAATGGTATGGTATGGATTGACAATGTGGCATGCTAAGATGCAAATGATCAAGGCTTTTGTTGAAAAGCAGGCCTTGTGGTTAATGATCAAAGCATAACTTGAATAAGCATAGCTTTTTGTATTACGTAGCTTCACGAGCCTCACAACCCGGTTGGAGTCTAAAACGGGAGAAGGGAACGCAGGGAGAGAAGCACGTTTCTTTCTAGCTAGAGTGGTGTTTGGGTTTTACACGGCCTGACATTTTACTTATGTGGATGATTGAATGAGGCGCCTCAGATAATAGGTCCTATAGGACCGAGAAACGTATGTTCAGGAATTGCCAATCCGCAAAATCGTATGTGCGGACCGGCCCTGCAGGATCCAAGGGTTCACTGTGGGGAATCCTGAGACATTAGCTAGAGCGTATCGAATCGGTAAGGAGCTCCTCCCTAGCCTTGACTCATGATGGAAACCTAATTTCCAATACGACACCATGCAGTTTTGACTGTAGAACTAGTATGGTGACATAGTAGGATGGGGTACTATGTCGTCTATGATTGATACATTATGATTGAAATGTTTTTGAAACATATATACACTAACAATAATATCAAATCTATTTTATCGTACCAAGCATTTTTGACCATTATAAGGTAAAACTCTATCCTCCGGTTTGCGTTGCATTGCATTGTGTGATGGGACTTGAGTCTTATAATGGTTCCATTTTTCTAAAAAGCATTGCGTTGTTTAACGATTTACTTTAATTTATGCACCGGCAATCCATTGGAATAAAACCCGTTCCGCGTTAGCGGCGTGGCCTTGGATTTGCCCTATTGCTATTAGTTATATTAGTTAAGAATTCTCACACCAGTCCCATGACTGACTCGTAGTTTGTTTCACTTTGCAAACTCGGGTGCCCTCTTTTCCACACGGGCAGTCGAGTAGCTTTTTGCAGATATTTATCTCTTGAGCAGGATTATGGATCGAAGCCTAAAGCTGTGTCCAGAGCATAGAAAGTCTTCCGCTGTGTATTGTATTAATTTACTATAATTTATCTTCCGCTGTAATTTTATTCAATGTACTCTGATATTCTGTACTCTGATGTAACATTATTATGATGTTTGTAAAAGTCTGCTATTGTTGTTCTGATGTTGTTGTATTCCCAAAGTTAACGTATGCGGGTTTTGAACGATTTTGATCAATCAAGCGATCGATTAAGGTCGGGCAAAATGCGTCTCGTTACAGTTGGTATCAGAGCTCTGGTTAGCTCAAATCTTTGGGGTACAACTCGTTAGAACTGAACAAAAGACTCATCAGAGATTGGATTAGTAATATCCAATAAGAATACTCATTAGAGATAGGATCGGTAGTATCCTAGAATGAGAAAACTCATTAGAGATGGGGTTAATAATGCCCTAGAATGAGTTGAGAGTGCCCAGTTTATAATTAACGTATTTTTTATTATATATAATCCTAGCTTTGGAAATATGATTTTTGAATATATAAAGTTATATATTTTAAAAGTTAACCAACAAATAAAATTATTTAAGATAGGATACTTAAACAACTTTTAACTTCGTTCCTTTTCGAGGACGAAAAGTTTTTAAGTGGGGGAGACTGCAACAACCATGAATTTTGGGGTAAATTTAAAAATTTATTTTAACTAATTTTAATGGGTTTTGATATTTAAAATAATTTATTTTAAATAATAATGATTAAAAATTTATTTAAATCGAAGTTAGGATAAATAATTTAATTTTAATTATAAAAGGAGCTAGAAATAGCACGGTAGTTTGAAAAGTCAAACTTGAACTTTGACTGACCGTACAAGATGCAAAAATTAACGGATTTTAGTGAAACCAAAAATATTAGAATCTCTTTTAAAATATCTTTCCAATGAATCCGAAAAATCGAAATTTTATAGCGCGAATCAAAAGTTATGCCCAGTTTAAATTTCAGAATAGTCGTTGTAGGATTCACAAATTTATTTTAATATTAAAAATAGCCATTTTTCAAAAGACCTCTGTTTTCGACGAAACCACTTTTGTTGGATTCAGAATGTCAAAATATGGTTAAGTTTAATTTTTCGTAATTTTTAGAATTAATTTGTGACCGTGGCAAAAAGATTTCAGTTTGGTCAATTTTGGTCAATTTTAATCGACTTGAAAATTGCCATTTTTCAAATAGGCTCAGAATTGAACGAAATTAATTTTCATAGGTCCGCAGCGTCAAAAAAGAGCTAAATATATTTTTTGGGAATTTTTGAAGTTAATTTGTGGCCCCGGTTAATTTATTTGTACGGTTGAACTAAAAATAAAAGAAAATATTTTAAAATAAAGAAAACTGTGTCAAGACAGTCATTTTGGGGCTGCGGGACATAGCTAGATGAGTCCGGAATAGGGGTTAATAGGTAAGAACGACAGTCGTTGGGCTAAAATTGGACAAACTTGCAAAACAGGCCTTAACGGGCTAATTAACTAATTAAATAATATAAATATTCACTAATCTCTAAACCCTAATCCCCCTAAAACAAATCAGCTGCCATCTCCTCTTTCCATGGCTTAGAATGCACGAATTTTCATCCCTCAATCTCTCTCAATCCTCTAAATAAAAATTCATGCTCCTTTGGAATTTATCGAAGAGATTTTCATCCACTTTAATTTTATACAGGGATGATGAGGTATAAGTGGGTATTTGGCCCAGAATTCTCCACCTAACCCACAGCCAAACAGCCCCCGCCGCACCTCCTAGGGCCCACCGTAGCCACCCATACTCCCGGCGCACGTAGCCCTCTCCTCCCTCTCCGATATGCCACCTTCCGATCGTCTTCAAGCTTCACCAATTTAGAGATAAATGGAAACCTAGTTTTGAAGGTTATGGGTTCATTTTGGGTCTTGAACGTTGGAAGAGGAAGAAGGAGGGTGAGTTGACTTTTTGAACTTCGACTAAACTAATTAATTTAATTCAATTTTTACCAATCTTAATTTAATCATATCTTGCTCGTACGGACTCGGATTTGAACGATTTCAGGTGCGCCACGATCGTGAGACCGAGATCTTCGCAATGAAACCGACTAGACCTGATTATGAGGAAGTTGAATTTTTGATAAATTTTGGATCTGAACAGCGCAGAACTCAATAACGATATGAGATTTCTCTTTTAAATATTAATTTAATTATTATTTGAAATCGATATATGTATGTGATAAAATCAGATCTGTGATTTATGGATTGAAATTTGTTTGTTGTTGTGATTGATTTGCGATGCTCATATTTTGTTAGATCTGTAATGTTGACATAAAAATATCATAATTGGTTAAATCAATAATATTAACATAAGAATATGATTTTTAGTGTTTTGTCGAAATAAAATTTTCGACAAAGCAAGATTATCATTTTGATCAAGTATATCAACAATGAGATAACATTTTTGTGAAAGGATGATTATAGAAATAAAAATCACATTTTTGTGAAGGAATGGTTATAGAAATAAAAATCACATTTTTGTGAAAGAATGATTATAGAAATAAAAATAACATTTTTGTGAAAATAGGATTATAGAAAGAATTAATTCATTTTTCCACTTTGAAAGGAATGAAGTAATTTCATTTATTTTTGTCACTTTAGAGAAATGAATTAGAAAACATTCATTTTGTCACATTAAAAGAGAATGAATTGGAAATGTATATTTTTATACATTAGAAGAGAATGAATTAGAAATGTATATTATTATACATTAAAAGAGAACGAATTGGAAATGTATATTTTATACATTAAAAAGAGTTTAAACAAAAATACATTTTTGTTCATTAAGAAGAAAGATTACATTTTGATCATTAAAAGCGATTGAAGGAAAATTAGCATTTTGTTTACTTTAAAAGAATGAAGACAAAAATGTCATTTTTGTTTACATTGAAAGATTAGACAAAAGTAACATTTTTATTAAATCAGGCAAAACCCAATTTAAGATGTTAGCACTAGAAAAAGATCATTTTTATTATATGAAATGTTAGCATAGAAAAGTAACATTTTTATCTTATAAAATGTTGCATACGGAATAAAGGTTCACTTTTGTTAAAAATGTTGCATTTAAAAGAATTAACATTTTTAGTGTAAAATGTTGCATTAGGAATAAAGTTACATTTTTGTTAAAAATGTCACATTAGTATAAAAATATCGTTTTTGTTAAGATGTCACACTAGTATGAAAATAACATTTTTGTGTTAGAATATAAGTGTCATTTTACACCATCATGTGCAAATTAGAAAATAAATACTTGCACCGTCATGTGCAAATTAGAAAATGAATATTTGCACCGTTATGTATTAAATTAGAAATGACAACATTTGCACTGTTATGTATTAAATTAGAAATGACAATATTTACACTATTATGTGTTAAATTAGAAATGAACATGATTGACACCGCAATAAAAATTACATTTTTATGTAATTAAAAAGATAAGATTTTGTCATTGAAAATAAAATTGCATTGTTATATGAAATTAAAGATTAAAAATTTACATTGTAAATAAAATCACATTTTTAAATGTAATTAAAGAATAAGTTTTTTTTTTGCATGTAAAATATAATTACATTTGTATATGTAATTAAAGAGGAAGAATTTGCATAGTAAATAAAATTACATTTTTATGTGTAATTAAAGTATTAAAATTTACATTGCAAATTAAAAAGTAAGAAAAATACATTTATATGTAATTATATATATAGAAAGATAAAATTACATTTTTATGTAATTAAAAGTGGAAACTTAGATTTTCATTAGAAGAATAAAGGAGTGATATTTACATTTTTATGTAAATAGATTTTCAATAAAAAGAATTTAGATATGATATTTACCTTATTAATGTAAATAGATTTTCAATAACGGAAATTAGAAAGGAAATTTACATTTTTATGTAAATAAACAATGAAAGAGGAAAATTTACTTTTTAGGTAAATAAGCAATGAAAAGGAAAATTACATTCAAATTGTAAACTAGAATATAAAGGACATTTTGTTAGGAAATGTAAATTAGAATAAAAAGGGACATTTTTGTTAGAAATTGTAAATCAGAACAAAAAGTATAGAAATAAAGATTTCATCTTTATTGACCTTTTATATGCAATAAAAAGAAGTAGGGAATTAGAAAAGTTACATTTTTCTTAATGTAAATAAGAATTAGAAGAAAATTTCATTTTTATGTAATTAAGTTAAAGAACATAAAAATTTCATTTTTATGTAATTAAGTCAATTTCCATTTGAATTAGATTAAAAATTTACATTTATCATGTAAATTAAGATAAAAGAAGAAAATTACATTTTTATGTAATTAAGTTAAATTTTACATTTTCATGTAATTAAGATTTAAAGTAAGAAATTTACATTTTTATGTAATGAAAAGATTAGATTTTGACATTGCAAAATTATTTAATGCAATGTAGATTCTATTAAAAAGAAAAGTCTCATTTTAATGTAGATTATATTAAAAAGAAAAGTTTACATTTTTAATGTGAATAAAAATAATGGAATTAAAATGTATATTTTTATCGTCATTTTAGATGCGATAAAAAGAGTAGAAATGAAATGTATATTTTTATCGTTACTTTAGATGCGATAAAAGAATAGAATAATTATTATATATTTTTATCGTCATTTTAGAGGCGGTAAAAAGAAGTTACATTTTTCAATGTAAACAAAAGAAAAATAGGAAGTTACAATTTTATATGTAATTAGAGAAATATAGAAACTTACATTTTTTCAATGTAAATAAGGATGAAATAGAAATTATATTTTTTTTACATGTAAATAAAAGAATTTACATTTTTCAATGTAAACAAAAGAAATAAAAGAATGATTAGGAATTCACATTTTCCAATGTAAATAGAATATGAAATAAAAGTTACATTTTCAATATAATAATATATTGAAATATAAGTTTACATTTCTCAATGTAAATAAAATAGAAATTTACATTTTTTTCATGTAAATAAAAGGATTAGAAATTTACATTTTAAGGAATGGATTTTCATTGAAAAGGAATAATGAAACCAAATATACATTTGGTGTAAATTGAAAGATGAAAGAAGAAGAAAACTACATTGTTGGATATAGCATGTGTATGTGAATTAAAATAAAATAAACATTATTGTGTGTCATGTTATACCTCGATATTATATACACAAATAGGGATATTCGATGTTAACAAAATATAGTGAAATGAAATGTGTAACACCCCGTATTTCTGTCAACACTAATGTTCACAAATTAAAGAAAAACTAATCTCAGACGTGAGAATTAAGGGAAACGGGTTGCGCCATTGTGTTCGTCTCGGAATTCTGGTTGAGATAGAGTCCGAGTTTGCGTGAATTGGACTTCGTATGAAGAAGTTATGGCCATCGGAAGTTTCAGAAAATTCAAAACAGATTTCAGAAAATTCAAATTTCGGAGTCAGACAGGGTAGGCGGGAAAATTCCCGCCAGGCCCAGGTCGACCTGGGGGTCGACCTGCCCCCCCCCCCGGCCAGATTTGTTTAATGACCTATTTGTGACTAGATGCTAACTCATTAGGGTTTCTGCTCTGCTCTGATTGGCTGGGATTAATTCTGGGTTGATCGGACGGCTTAAAATAATTCTAAACTTTATAAAAACACCTCTAGACTCAAACCCTGAAATCAAAACAAAAATTAGATTCATGGCTTCCATGCCGTCACCTAGCAACTCAGCATAGCCGCCACCAATTAGAGAGGAAGAAAGCTATTCTAATTCAATTCTTTTCAACTTTAACAACGAATCTTCTTCAAGGGAAAGCTATTACAACTTCATAACTCAGAATTCAGAACTCAAGATCTCCTTTGAGTTGTGTTTCGATAATTTTAATAAAATAATTAGCAAATTAATTGGATTGAGTTATGATGTGGATTATTTGGATATGATGTGAATTATTGACCGCATGTTATAATTATGTTGTAAAATTGTGATGAATTCTACGATGTTATGTTGTGATCATCTATATTGTAAAGTTATGATGCTATCTTGTAAAGTTGTGATCATCTATGTTGTAACTTTATGATTGGCTTATGTATAATCGAATCACTATGTTGTTCATATGCTAGTTTGGGTATGTTGATTCATATGATAAATCAAAAGTATGTATGCAAGTTTAGATTTTTATTAAGACATGAATCATATGCAAGTTGGGGAAAATTATATGTATAATCTTACATGCTTCATGACATCTATTTTAGATCTAAAGTTAGACTATGACATGTGTGAGTTATATGTCAAATTCTACATGCTAGTTTACATGTTTAGATGTAAGTTTATATCATTGTTATGTTGCATAAATCACATATGCAAGTTTATATGAATACATGTGTTTGAGTATGAATCATGTTATGCAAGTTTGTGGTTATTGCCTATGCCAGTTTACACCTTTAGATGTAGATCTATGACATACATGATTTATGCAAGTTTGTGACCATTATCTCAAAAAGTTTACACCTTTAGATTTGGACCTATGACATATGTTGTTTATGCAAGTTGTAACTTTGGCCTATGCAAGTTTTAGATGTAG
This sequence comes from Allium sativum, assembly GCA_030737875.1. Classification (NCBI taxonomy): domain Eukaryota; kingdom Viridiplantae; phylum Streptophyta; class Magnoliopsida; order Asparagales; family Amaryllidaceae; genus Allium; species Allium sativum. The sequence goes on along the minus strand of CM060919.1, from coordinate 788,218,754 downwards.
AACATCATTCACACATGCAAGTTCACCCCTCATGTTTAGATCTATTTTTAATTATATGTCTGTTGTGATGTTTTCTCTTTATTCCATGAGTTAGACTATTCGAGTCTAACGTATATTTTGCGTTAAACGAACAAACATACAACGTGGCGTAAAAAGGGGATAATATTAAAACATTTAATTGGCATAGATGCCTTAAAAGGCATAAAATAAATTTGTGATGAAAATTGGTATGATTTTACATACCATAAATATATGGACATAATTGAGTCAATTATGGCCATAGTTAAATTTGGAATTAATTGATAATTTGAATAGGGAAAGTAATTCAAATTGGGGAATGATTAATTAGGAGTAATTAATCGTCTAAGACACGAGGTTAGGCTCTTTTGTGGTGTAAGACTGCCCGGACGCGCCCGGCAAATCCAGCTGCCACAAATGTCAGTCTAATGTGGGAGGTCTTAGGCATAAATTAAATATGTAACAATTGTAAAGACACGAGGTTAGGCTCTTTTGTGGTGTAAGACTGCCCGAACCCGCCAGGCAAATCCAGCTGCCACAAATGCCAGTCTAATGTGATAGGTCTTTATGAGGTTACGGTCTTAATGAATTAAGAAACACTTAACCAGATAAACATGTAGTGGGACATGAGGGGGTTAAGTGGGTGCCTTGGGTGGCATGTGGAATCTAGTGGGTGCCTTGGGTGGCATTTGAAATACGATTAGAAATACTTAACCAAAATTGATACATGTAAGTAAACATGAATAACAAGTGGGTTAAGTGGGATATACTAGAGGGGACCAAGCTTAGGTGGATAGCTTGTGTCAAGTAATGGGGGCCCATTTCAACCAGTAACCCATACGTATCTTTGTGAGCTCGACCCAAGTCGAGGACGGGACACGCATACTGGGCTTGACTGTAAGAGGCCAAACCGGGTTAGTGGTGTAGGTATAAGCCGTGCATTATTTGTGGTATCGGGTTGCCACTTTTGGGAGTGATACACCCCACTGTGGGGCCAGCACGGGTATCTACGAGTTAGGGAGCCGTCTACGAGTTAGGGAGCCGATCGCTTGGGGGTAGTGGGTACACCTAGTGGAGATAGGGGCAGGCGGCACCTATGAAGGCAGCTAGGGGTGCACGAAACTACCATTATCATTATTTAAGCCTGTAGGAGGGATCAACCTTAGGGTGACTAGTGGTGGTGCAGTATAGAAATTATCTTATAGTGTTGGTGTAGTTTAGTAATTATCTTATAGTGGTTTAGGTGCGCTTTAACGATATCATTGTTCATCTTGTTTCCATGTTTACTCTGCCATACTCAATGGTTCATGGTCATTTCCAGATTTTCCAACTTATGCCTTAGCCTAATTACTTTGGTAATTACATGGTTAAAGTTATCGCACTCGCCAGACTTTATTCTGACCCCCTTTGTTTCCTCCTATTTCTTCCTCCCCCCCAGGTGCTTAGGCTGGAACTAGCACCAGTGGAGCTTGATTTTGGACAGCTGTGCTTCTTGCTTTTAGAAGATTGCTTGGGTCGCTGAAGTAAAGTTCAGCCTCTCTTTTATTTATGGTTATTTTGTATTGGGGATTATGTCTTTCAATTTATGTACTTTGAGTTGATCAAGATGGATATTATGTACGTTGACTCTGGTTTTGATGATGTAATCAAACTTATGTATTTTCCGCTGCATTGAAATAAAGTTTTAAAGTTTTAGTACTGTTTATATCTATCTTGTTGTTAAGTTTCTGTTCTATACGCACTTAAAATGCTCCATGGAAGTTAACGCATTCCCTTTGTGAGTGACATTAATGGACGTGGGGTGTTACACGTGGTATCAGAGCTGAAGGTTACCAGAACAGATATGAATTTTGAAAAGCTGTTTTTCAAAAACAATTTTTATAAAGAAGTACCTTCAAAAGTATGTTTTAAGGAAAGTATTTTCAAGAGAAAAGCTTATTTTAGAAAGCATAACCCCAAGAGCCATATATCTTTCCTTCGGTTCTTTTGTATTGAATCTTTCCTTTTTCGTTTCAGCATGTCTGAAGCATTTGAGATACCAGAGGGTGTTCACGTACCCGGTTGGTTTCGTCAATATCTCAAGGCTAGGGCCGCCGCCGCAGGTCCAGCAAATACTCCTCCTCCTCGCGTCGATACTTTTGCTAAGATATGTAAGGACTTTCGGGCAATGGGTGGAAAACCTTTTCACTGGACGAAGACATTTGTTGAAGCTCGAAACTGGCTAAAGGATGTGGAAGAGTTGTTTGGAATCTTTGAAGTGGAAGATGGAAGGAAGGTCCAGTTGGCTGCCTGGCTAATGAAGGATGAGGCCTCGTTTTGTTGGGAGGTCACTAATGGAGAATGGCCAGTTGATACGTGGCCAGATTTTAGGCGGAGGTTTGAGGCGAAGTTTCTCTCACGGGCTGAAGAGAATCTATACATGGAAAGGTTTCTAGCATTGAAGCAAGGGAATCTATCGGTGAAAGAGTACGTCAACAAATTCAATCAATTGGCATGATTTGGCATGGACTTGGTGAATACTCCTGAAAAGAAGGCCCTGAGAGTTGTTAAGGGTTTGAACGAGCCACTTCATGGGTTAGCTATGACCCACATCCCTATGGGGGCTACCTTAGAGAGACTAGTTGACATGGCGCTCATGCATGAAGAGGAGAAGGGCACCAATGCTAATAAGGCACCCGAGAAGAAAGGGGATCAAAAGAAGCCGCAACAGCAATAACAAAACAAGAATGGTGGCAAAGGCAACAATGGTAAGGGAAAGAAAAGATGCTTTAACTGTGGGACACCCGGCCATCTAAGCAAAGATTGTAGGAAGAAAAAGAAGACTGGTTGTTTCCACTGTGGCGAGGCGGGACATCTTATTAAGGACTGCCCAAAGAAAGGGCAGGGTCTACCTCGGGAGGACAGGTGTAGGCTCTTATGGCACCGGGGCAGGCAAGGGGACAAGCTCAGGCTCTCATGGTCCCACCTCTGCAAGAACGAGGTAGAGCAATTTCCGCTGAAAGTTTAGTTTTTCTGTTTGATCACCATGTCCGTACTTTATTCGATTCTGGCGCATCACATTCGTTTATCTCTACATCATTAATTGAAACATTGCACCTAGATACTAGTCTAGTTACAGATCCCTTAGTAGTCTCAAATCCTATTGGTAGTTCGGCTCATCTTTCTATGATTTATCGGGATTTGAGAGTGTTTATCTTGGGCGTTGAGTTTGAATGCAATGCCTTTGTTCTTGGCTTCATGGTCTACGGTTTAATTCTAGGTATGGATTGACAAACTAGATATGGGGCCGTCCTAGATTGTGAAAGAAGGGTAGTTAGATTGTTGACTCATTTTGGAAAGACCCTTGATATTTCTTGTGACCCTAGAGGTCCAGTAATGCTTAGCTACCTAGAATCCCTTGACGCATCCGATGATGATTTACATTCTGTTCCCATAGTCCGTGAATATGTTGATGTCTTTGATGAGGTGAGGGGTTTACCCCCAAAACGTGAAATAGACTTTTGAATATATCTAGTAGATAATGCAAAGCCAGTTGCATTACCAGTACGCCACATGGCTCCAAGAGAGAGAAAAGAACTCAGTAAGCAAGTGAAGGAATTGCTTGAGAAGGGGTTCATCAGACGTAGTATATCGGAGTGGGGTGCTCCAGTAGTATTTTCCACGAAGGCAGATAGGTCCCTTAGACTTTGTGTGGACTATAGAGAACTTAATAAGCTTACTAAGAAGAATAGACACCCACTGCCGAGGATTGACGATCTCTTCGATCAGTTAGTTGGCGCCTCAGTGTTTTCGCAGTTGGACTTAGCCACGGGTTTCCATCAGTTGAGAGTGGCTGAGGATAGCATAGACAAGACTGCCTTTAGGACTCCAGACGGTTTCTTCGAGTGGCTTGTGATGCCCTTCGGTTTGACAAATGCCCCCGCATACTTTGTTGACTTGATGAGTAGGGTGTTTAGGGAGTACCTTAATAAATTTGTGGTAGTCTTTGTGGACGACATCTTGATATTTTCTAAGAACGAGGAAGAGCATGCCCTACATCTTAGGGAAGTGTTGTAGACTCTTCGAGCGCATAGCCTTAATGCTAAATTTTCTAAATGTCACTTTTGGAGGAAGGAAGTGCGATTCTTAGGGGACATGGTTTCCAAAGAAGGGATAGTCGTGGATCCCGCAAAGGTAGTGGCCATCCAAGATTGGAAGGTCCCTAAAAATGCTACCGAGGTGAGGAGTTTCTTAGGGTTGGCTGGCTACTATAGTAAGTTTATCAAAGACTTCGCAAAAATATCAGTCCCATTAACACGCTTGACGAAGAAGAACTTAGTTTTCACATGGGACGTAGATTGTGATGATGCGTTCCAACGTCTAAAGAGATCTTTGACCGCAGCCCCAGTCTTAGCGTTGCCAGATGGGAGCAAGCCATTTACCGTTTATACTGATGCTTGTGGGACAGGACTAAGCGCAGTTTTAATGCAAGAGGGAAGGATAATAGCCTATGGTGGAAGGCAGTTGAGAGTGCATGAGAGAAATTACCCTACACATGACCTAGAGTTGGTCGCTATTGTTTTCGCGCTTAAGTCTTGGTGCCATTATCTTCTTGGCGAGAAGTTCGAATTATTCACTGACCACAAATCGCTAAAATACTTATTCTCTCAGAAGGACTTGAACTTAAGGCAGCAAAGGTGGATGGAATTCTTAGCATCCTACGACTTCGAGATAGCATATACCCCCAGCAAGGGTAACGTGGTGGCAGACGCCTAAAGTAGAAAACAGTTGTCCTTGAGTCCGTTGTTTGTTGAGCGGCGAAGCTTAGAGTTCATCTGTACGTTTGACTTTAAACCTTCTGTTGACTTTGTACTCAGTTTGCTAGCATCCTTGGAGGTCAGACCTACGCTTTTGGGACGGATCGGTGAGGCACAGCAAGATGACCCACAGTTGGTTAAGTTAGTAGAGAAGCTTAAAGGAGGGGAGTCATCGAGCCATCTCAGTAGGTATACCCTAGATGATAAAGGTTGGTTGCGTAGGGACGGTAGACTTTGTGTACTACGGGACGAAAATTTGAGGAAGACCATTCTTGATGTTGCACATCGTTCTAAGATGACTATCCATCCCGGTGGGGACAAGACGTACATAGACATGAGACGAGTTTACTTTTGGGCCGGTATGAAGAAGGACGTGGCTGAGTTTGTCGCTAGATGCTTGGTGTGCCAACAAGTAAAAGCAGAGAAAAATAAGCCCGGTGGATTGCTTCACCCATTGGAGGTCCCACAATGGAAGTGGGAAAGTGTCTCGATGGACTTCGTTGATGGGTTACCGAGATCGAGGAAAGGTAATACGGGGATTTGGGTCATGGTAGACAGACTTACCAAGAGCGCCCATTTCATTCCCGTGAAGAGTAAGAGGACTGCTCCATTATTAGCCTCCGTATACATTCGAGAAATAGTTCGTTTGCACGGTGTTCCTTCTAGCATAGTGAGCGATCGCGATCCTATCTTTACTAGCGAATTTTGGAAGAGCTTGCAAGAGGCGGTAGGGATTCAGTTATGTTTGAGCACCGCATATCATCCTCAGACGGACGGCCAGACCGAGAGGGTGAATCGTATTCTAGAGGACCTATTGAGGTTTTGTGTCTTAGATTTCGGAGGTACATGGGAGGAACATCTTCCATTGTTGGAGTTCACATATAATAATAGCTTTCAGTCTAGCATTGGCATGGCACCGTTCCAGGCTCTTTATGGACGGCCATGTCGATCGCCTACATGTTGGTGGGAGTCTATAGATAAGATCTTACTTGGGCCCGATATGATTAGAGATACTTCGGAAAAGATCGATTCGATTCGAAGGAGGATGAAGACGGCGCAAGATAGGTAGAAATCTTATGTGGACAAGAGGAGGACAGATCTTGAGTTTGATGTTGGGGACATGGTCTTTGTTAAGGTGTCTCCATTGCGGAACGTCGTTCGCTTTGGGTCCTTTGGGAAGTTAGCACCAAGGTTCGTAGGGTCGTTTCCTATTAAGGAGAGGATCGGGCAGATGGCGTATAGAGTGGAGTTGCCCGAGAGACTTAGTGGCGTACACGATGTATTCCATGTATCACATTTGAGGAAATGCTAGCATGAGACCGCAGAAGTGGTAGACCCGAGCTTGCTTAGAGAGGTGGAGATCGAGCGTGATGCGACGATTCGACGAGCTCCTACGTGCATTCTTGGGTCGAAGATTAAGAAATTGAGGAATCGAGAGGTCAAGCTAGTCAAAGTGCAATGGGGAGATGATGAGAGTGACGCTACTTGGGAGACGGAAGAGAAGATGCGTTCATTATACCCTTTTCTTTTCGAGGGTATGTCTTTTAATTTCTCCTTTATCGCTTAGCTTGTACTTATCTTATCTTTAGTATGTCCTCTCGCTAGTACCTTTGACCTTTAGATAGGGTAGTCCTATGGTTGAAACATGTGTTTGAGAGACATGTTATGTATGATGGATGCATGTGGATGCAAGTGTTTGCTAGTGGTTGCTCGTGGATGCATATACACACACTTTAGGCACTAGATCGGCTCAGTCACTTCATATTGCATATTGCATATAAATGTGTGTGCATATTTAAGCTAATGGATGTATAATGGTTGTGCTATCATATGGACGTGGCATTTTGGTGAATGGTTGTGCAAGCATGTAGAAGTAATATGTATCGATATGATTCTTTCGCATACATAATGTACGCATGGCACTATCATGGTTTGCATTAAGGAGGTCAGCTGAATCAGTAGACCGCTTGATTTTGCATTAGATAAGGAACATATACACACACTTCTTGCATATGTTCATACAGCATTAGGAATTTTATAAGGACAATGGATGCCTGTGTTTGATGGTTGAGTAGATGGTTGTTTGGATGGTAGGATATGCATTCTCCTTAACTTGGAGATTTTGGGGGCGAAATCCTTTAAGGAGGGGAGAATGTAACACCCCGTATTTCTGTTAACACTAATGTTCAAAAATTAAAGAATAACTAATCTCAGACGTGAGAATTAAGGGAAACGGGTTGCGCCATTGTGTTCATCTCGGAATTCTGGTTGAGACAGAGTCCGAGTTTGCATGGATTGGACTTCGTATGAAGAAGTTATGGCCATCGGAAGTTTCAGAATATTCAAAACAGATTTCAGAAAATTCAAATTTCGGAGTCAGACAGGCTAGGCGGGAAAATTCCCGCCAGGGCCAGGTCGACCTGCCCTGACCAGGTCGACCATAGGGTCGACTTGCCCCCCCCCCCTTCCGGGCAGATTTTTTTAATTACCTGTTTGTGACTAGATGTTGACTCATTAGGGTTTCTGATCTGCTCTGATTGGCTGGGTTTAATTCTGGGTTGATCAGATGGCTTAAACTAATCCTAAACTCTATAAAAACACCTCTAGACTCAAACCCTAAAATCAAAACAAAAATTAGATTCATGGCCTCCATACCGTCACCTAGCAACTCAGCATAGCCGCCACCAATTAGAGAGGAAGAAAGCTAATCTAATTCAATTCTATTCAACTTTAACAATGAATCTTCTTCAAGGGAAAGCTATTACAACTTCATAACCCAGAATTCAGAACTCAAGATCTCCTTTGAGTTGTGAGTTCGATAATTTTAATAAAATAATTAGTAAATTAATTGGATTGAGTTATGATGTGGATTATTTGGATATGATGTGAATTATTGACCGCATGTTATAATTATGTTGTAAAATTGTGAAGAATCCTATGATGTTATGTTGTGATCATCTATATTGTAAATTTATGATGCTATCTTGTAAAGTTGTGATCATCTATGTTGTAACTTTATGATTGGCTTATGTATAATCGAATCACCATGTTGTTCATATGCTAGTTTGAGTATGTTGATTCATATGATAAATCAAAAGTATGTATGCAAGTTTAGATTTTTATTAAGACATGAATCATATGCAAGTTGGGGAAAATTATATGTATAATCTTACATGCTTCATGACATCTATTTTAGATCTAAAGTTAGGCTATGACATGTGTGAGTTATATGCCAAATTCTACATACTATTTACATGTTTAGATGTAAGTTTATACCATTGTTATGTTGCATAAATCACATATGCAAGTTTATATGAATACATGTGTTTGAGTATGAATCGTGTTATGCAAGTTTGTGGTTATTACCTATGCCAGTTTACACCTTTAGATGCAGATCTATGACATACATGATTTATGCAAGTTTGTGACCATTATCTCAACAAGTTTACACCTTTAGATTTGGATCTATGACATATGTTGTTTATGCAAGTTGTAACTTTGGCCTATGCAAGTTTTAGATGTAGAACATCATTCACACATGCAAGTTCACCCCTCATGTTTAGATCTATTTTTAATTATATGTATGTTGTGATGTTTTCTCTTTATTGCATGAGTTAGACTATTCGAGTCTAACGTATATTTTGCGTTAAACGAACAAACGTACAACGTGGAGTAAAAAGGGGATAATATTAAAAGATTTAATTGGCATAAATGCCTTAAAAGGCATAAAATAAATTTGTGATGAAAATTGGTATGATTTTACGTACCATAAATAGATGGACATAATTGAGTCAATTATGGCCATAGTTAAATTTGGAATTAATTGATAATTTGAATAGGGAAAGTAATTCAAATTGGGGAATGATTAATTAGGAGTAATTAATCGTCTAAGACACGAGGTTAGGCTCTTTTGTGGTGTAAGACTGCCCGGACCCGCCCGGCAAATCCAGCTGCCACAAATCCAGTTTAATATGGGAGGTCTTAGGCATAAATTAAATACGTAACAATTGTAAAGACACGAGGTTAGGCTCTTTTGTGGTGTAAGACTGCCCGGACCCGCCCGGCAAATCCAACTGCCACAAATGCCAGTCTAACGTGAGAGGTCTTTATGAGGTTACGGTCTTAATGAATTAAGAAACACTTAACCAGATAAACATGTAGTGGGACATGAGGGGGTTAAGTGGGTGCCTTGGGTGGCATGTGGAATCTAGTGGGTACCTTGGGTGGCATTTGAAATACGATTAGAAATACTTAACCAAAATTGAAACATGTAAGTAAACATAAATAAGAAGTGGGTTAAGTGGGATATACTAGAGGGGACCAAGCTTAGGTGGATAGCTTGTGTCAAGTAATGGGGGCCCATTTCAACCAGTAACCCATACGTATCTTTGTGAGCTCGACCCAAGTCGAGGACGGGACACACATACTGGGCTTGACTATAAGAGGCCAAACCGGGTTAGCGGTGGCAACGCAAGTCCAACGGGTTCATATGCGTGTGTGGACCCGGGCTGGTAGGTAAGACGTTGTTGCATCGTGTAGGTATAAGCCGTGCATTATTTGTGGTATCGGGTTGCCACTTTGGGGAGTGATACACCCCACTGTGGGGCCAGCACGGGTATCTACGAGTTTGGGAGCCGATCGCTTGGGGGTAGTGGGTACACCTAGTGGAGATATGGGCAGACGGCACCTATGAAGGCGGCTAGGGGTGCACGAAACTACCATTATCATTATTTAAGTCTGTAGACGGGATCAACCTTAGGGTGACTAATGGTGGTGCAGTATAGCAATTATCTTATAGTGTTGGTGTAGTTTTGTAATTATCTTATAGTGGTTTAGGTGCGCTTTAACGATATTGTTGTTCATCTTGTTTCCTTGTTTACTCTGCCATACTCAATGGTTCATGGTCATTTCCTGATTTCCCAACTTATGCCTTAGCCTAGTTACTTTGGTAATTATATTGTTAAAGTTATCGCACTCGCCAGACTTTATGTCTGACCCCCTTTGTTTCCTCCCCTTTCTTCCTCCCCCCCCCCCCCCCCCGCGCAGGTGCTCAAGCTGGAACTAGCACCAGTGGAGCTTGATTTTGGACAGCTGTGCTTCTTGCTTTTAGAAGATTGCTTGGATCGCTGAAGTAAAGTTTAGCCTCTCTTTTATTTATGGCTATTTTGTATTGGGGATTATGTCTTTCAATTTATGTACTTTGAGTTGATCAAGATGGATATTATGTACTTTGACTCTGGTTTTGATGATGTAATCAAACATATGTATTTTCCGCTGCATTGAAATAAAGTTTTAAAGTTTTAGTACTGTTTATATCTGTCTTGTTGTTAAGTTTCTGTTCTATACACACTTAAAATGCTCCATGGAAGTTAATGCATTCCCTTTGTGAGTGACATTAACGGACGTGGGGTGTTACAAAATGGATGACGGAATTATATATAAGTATATATATGTAAATTATAATTAAACGAATTGCGCGTGGTACTTTGCGATTCGACAATCGTAACATTAAATAGTTATACCGAAATATCCGACCGTCGGATTGTCCCAAAACTGAAACGTTAGGTTCGCCTTGGGAAGATCTTTCCAACGATATGAATTGTGTTAAATTCCAACGGTTAGATTTAGAGAAACTTGTAAAACAAATTTGGGTGAAAACAGCGCCAAGGTCGCCTATTGACATGAAGTGTTGTTAAATAAAATTCAATTATTTTTTATATAAATAAAATAAGAGATTAATCGTTATAAATTAATATTAACTATTAGAAATGATTTTAAATTATATATATATATATATATATACGAGGATCATTTGAAAAGCCCGAGTTCAATCTCATTTCAAATGATTATTCGTCGATCTAAGTCAAAGAGTTGAAGACGGTGATTGAAGACCGACGATCTTCACGTCGAATGGATGAGTTACCATTGACGCCCATGATTGGAGTAGCTACCTTGAAGGAGCTACAATGGTGGTCGTCTAGACTACTTGTTGATTGTTCGGATATGCGAGGAATAAGGTGCCTCCGGTTTCGTTCAGACCCAGAACGGACTTGAAAATGGATTGTATGTCTGACGTTGTATTCCTTTATACGGTATTCATTTATCTCTGCTAAATATATATATGTTTGGTGTTTAACACCCTTCTCTAAGACGTACGAGCTTAGAGGTTATATATTGGTAGGAATCAATGGTATGGTATGGATTGACAATGTGGCATGCTAAGATGCAAATGATCAAGGCTTTTGTTGAAAAGCAGGCCTTGTGGTTGTTGATCAAAGCACAGCTTGAATAAGCATAGCTTTATGTATTACGTAGCTTCACGAGCCTTACAACCCGGTTGGAGTCTAAAACGGGAGAAGGGAACGCAGGGAGAGCAGCACGTTTCCTTCTAGCTAGAAATGGTGTTTGGGTTTTACACGGCCCGACATTTTACTTATGTGGATGATGGAATGAGGCGCCTCGGATAATAGGTCCTATAGGACCGAGAAACGTGTGTTCAGGAATTGCCAATCCGCAAAATCGTATGTGCGGACCGGCCCTGCAGGATCCAAGGGTTCACTGCGGGGAATCCTGAGATATTAGCTAGAGTGTCTCGAATCGGTAAGGAGCTCCTCCCTAGCCTTGACTCATGATAGAAACCCAATTTCCAATACGACACCATGCGGTTTTGATTGTAGAACTAGTATGGTGACATAGTAGGTTGGGGTACTATGCCGTCTATGATTGATACGTTATGATTGAAATGTTTTTGAAACATATATACACTAACAATAATATCAAATCCGTTTTATCGTACCAAGCATTTTTTACCATTATAAGGTAAAACTCTATCCTCCGATTTGCTTTGCATTGTGTGATGGGACTTGAGTCTTATAATGGTTCCATTTTTCTAAAAAGCATTGCGTTGTTTAACAATTTACTTTAATTTTTGCACCGACAATCCATTGGAATAAAACCCATTCCGCGTTAGCGGCGTGGTCCTTGGATTTGCCCTATTGCTATTAGTTATATTAGTTAAGAATTCTCACACCAGTCCCATGACTGACTCGTAGTTTGTTTCACTTTGCAAACTCGGGTGCCCTCTTTTCCACATGGGTGGTCGAGTAGCTTTTTGCAGATATTTATCTCTTGAGCAGGATTCTGGATCGAAGCCTAAAGCTATGTCCAGAGCATAGAAAGTCTTCCGTTGTGTATTGAATTAATTTACTGTAATTTATCTTCCGTTGTAATTTTATTCAATGTACTCTGATATTCTGTACTCTGATGTAACATTATTATGATGTTTATAAAAGTCTGATGTTGTTGTTCTGATGTTGTATTCCCAAAGTTAATGTATGCGGGTTTTGAACGATTTTGATCGATCTAGCGATCGATTAAGGTCAGGCAAAATGCGTCTCGTTACATATACGGATACAGAGCTTTCCGAATATCATTCCAGCTGTAAACCAGGATCCTGTGAATATAAATCTGCAAAACCAAAACTACTAGCTGCCCGTGCGAAAAATAGGGGCACCCAAAGTTTAGGTTAAAACAATAAATTCCAGGTCAGTCATGTGACTGGTGTGAGAACTAAAACAGTTATTTAAAACTTTACTTTAAATCAGATATATCAAGGGACCATGCCGTATAAAACGGAATGGGTTTCCTCTTAAGAATACCAGTGCATATAACAAAACAACGCAATGCTTTTTGGAAAAACGAAGCTATTATAAGACCCAGGTCCTATCACACAATGCAACGCCAGCCGGGGGATAGGGTTTTCCCTTATAATAGCCAAACATGCTTGGTACGTTAAAACAAATCATTTGATACTATTATAAGTGCACAGTGTATAAAACAACTTCAAATATAAATGTATCAATCCTAGGCGGCATGGGTACCATATATCATGTCGCCAATACTAGGCTCTACAATCAAAACCGCAAATGTCACGTATTTGGAAGTTGGATTTCCATCTGTGAACCAAGGCAAGGGATCATCCTTACCACTTCGAGACAATCTCGCCTACCATGTCTCAGGAACAGCCGCAACTGCACCTTGGATCGTCAGGGCTAGTCCACTCGATGTGGATTAAACTTAAACCCTGAGCACTACGTTTCCCCACCCTATGGGGCGTAAATGAGCCAAATAACTCCATCGGTCCCGAATAGACCAATATATCCAAGGCGCCTCGCTATCCATCATCCACATAAGTAAAATGTCCGGGCGTGTAAAACCCAAAACACCACTCCTAGCTAGAAGGAAACGCATGCCCTCCCTGAGATCCTTCTCCCGTTTCTGGTTCACACCGGGGTGTGAGGTTCGCGAATTAACGCTACACAAAACTATGTTGTATTAAAGTCGTACTTTGATCATCAACCACAAGACTCTTCTTTTCAATAGAAGCCTTAATCATTTGCATCTCAGCATGTCACATAGGCAATTCATGCCGAGCGACTGATATCTATCGATATATAACCTTTGAGCTCGTACGTCTCAGAGAAGGCCGTTAAGCAAGAGAACAAATTCTCTGCACCCAAACAGATATATATTTAATAGAAATCAATCAACACAGAATAAAATCCAATGTCAGACACACATCCATTTACAAGTCCATTCTAGGTCTGAACGAAACCGGAGGAACCTTATTCCTCACATATCCATCGATCTCCAAGTACGTCTGGACGATCACCAACTGATTATCGCCTCTTGGGTGTACAGCCCAATCAAGATCATCAGTAATTATCCAAACGATGTGAAGACCTCCGGTCTTCAACCACTGTCTTTATCCTCGACACCTCGTCGAATCAGTTATTCAGAATGGGATAAACCCGGCCTTTCCGAATAACTCGCGTATATAATAAACCAGTGCTACACAAACACAACATATGCCTTATTCCAATCCAGAATATTCTTTTATTCAAATATTCTTATATTTTGGGAAAGGTTCCCATTAATTTTATCAAAGATAAATTCTTTAAATTTATTCTTTAATCTTCTTTTGGATTATCAATTCAAACCAAATCATGGTTTATCCAAACTAGTCGGGATTAACGAACCTTACCGAAGTAATCATTTATAAAATTTCTCAACCCCAACCTATTCATCCCACGAAGTAAAACTTGTAATACTTCATATCTAACACCACGGTGTTCTCAGTAAATTCAATTACCATTTCACGTTCAAATCTAATTAAAGATTTAACTATCGCCTGGAGCAAAACTGGTGACACTCCATTCTCGATCATTTCAATCTAATTAAAGATTCATTAAAACTTCACTTGGTTTTAATCTTCCCAAAAATCAATATTAATGATTGTTTAACTTGGGAAATCATATCCTGTCTTTAACTGGGTTAAAGAACCAATATCATTTAAAACACGGTTCACGATAAACCCAAAATCACATTCTATTCCATCAGCCTTTAACCGTCAATTAGCAAGTGAACAATTCCCTAGGTATTAACCTCGAAGGCCGAAACCAACATCAGATCAATACCCAGGAAACCATTCAACTTAACTAATCTCTAGTTAGTTTCTGATTTTTCTTAACTCCGTTGGGTCTAAGAACAGTATTATTAAAGATACCATTCACGACAACCCAAAATCATATTCCATTGACAATGGAATCTTAATGGAAAACAAATCGATAAATATAATCGATATAAACTTCCATATCCAACCAATAATATAAATGGAATAACGACAAGGCCTTTTAAATTCCATATATATTAATTGTCTTCCTTTACAGAAGCTTACTTCGATTATCGCTAAATCGAATTCCATTCAATTCCAATTTAATATGTTAAATTGGAAAACTTTACTTTGGAAAATCTCCTTTAAATCTTAACAAAAGATTTATAAATTCCAAATCCCATTTCACTGTAAATCGAGTTATACGCAGTTCACGATAAACCCAATCCACATTCCATTAATTATCAGGTTAAAGAACAAGTGTTAATTAAAACACCATTCACGATAAACCCAAAAATCAATTCCAATTAAATATAATTTAATTGATATACTTCATTAAATCTAAATAAAAAGATTTAACCTTTTTTTCTCAACTGGGTCTAAGAACAGTGTTAATGAAGACACCATTCATGACAAACCCAAATACCATTTGATATTAAATACAAGGCTCTGAATAGAAAATATATCGGCTTATATTCAATATCAAATACTACGACCAACAAATATTGTGTTGGAAATAATGATATAAATATATCTTTCAAATTTCCATAACAATATTTGTATAATCACGAAATCTAACATTAAAATATTCCGAAGACAATTTCGATTCAAATCCATTTCCACTTTATATATTGGAAATTCTGATTATTTTCAAAACCATTCCAAATCCAATTTATATATTTTAAAAATAAATGGACTATAAATCTAGTTCAAAAACTAGTTCATTTCGATAAAAATCTATTTTTATCTTTTCAAATATGGGATTTTTCATCCCAACTCTTTCCAAATTATTTCTTACGATTTTACACTAATTATTGATATTTTTAATAATTTTATCAAGGCCAGTACAGTCGATTTCCATCAACGGCCATCGAACTGCACTTACAGCGACCTTTTCCAAATTTGATTTGGACATAATTCCAAATCCAACCATTAGATTTCAAATCTCTAATATTCATTAGAAATCTCTTTTCGATACGAACCCAACGGTTCCGGTTTTAGGAGAATCCGATGGTCGGATCCCCCGTAATGTCCGTTCGAAGTCAGTGGTCGAAATTCGCGAACTACCGCGGTGCGGCGCGTTCTATTCAGATCATTATATATAATATATATTATATATATTTCGTCGATTTCCTTTTAAAATGTATTTTATAAATCGTTTTAAATTCGTTTTCAAAACAATTTCCACTTCATATTCAATTTCTAATCAAAATTGAATATTCCATATCATCGATATATAAATGATAATATTTTCAAAATATTAGATTTTGAAATCAATTCCTTCTCAATATTCATTATAAAAATGAATAAAATCGATATAAATATCGTTTACGTCAAAATGGCGTTAATCTAATCAACGCGGCTATATATATTTAAATATATTCGAGCCCATCCCAAATCGGACATCAAAATCATATTTTGATTCTTTTCTGAATATTATTTGAAAATATTCGTTATTTTAAAATAATCATTATTTTAAAATATCCATTCTTTCTGAACTGAAATCAGACACAGTCAATTACCATATAATTTTATTATATGGATTTCACACAACAAAAGTGTATAACAACAATGAAAACAACAATCCATCATCCAGAGTGCATTCTACAATGTATAAACATCAAAAATAAATATTCAACGCTTACAACGGCCTGTCAATCTATCGATCGACATACAACTAATTATTGGGACTAGTGTATGTCCAATATCATCCCAATACCTGTGTGGGGTTTCAAACAATCAAACACAGGTTTTATCTGTGCCGTTGGGTGATGTGTAAAATTTATCGTCCCAATCAATATCAATCAAATATGTGTATATAAGCAAATCGTCTGATTTGTTTATAATTATTTATTTTATATACACGTTAAAAATTATATTTTTAGCTATAAAATATTTATTCATTCCACATCACACAATCAATTTTCACAACACATCAATCAAACAAACAAGTCATCCATGGTCTGTGGATGACGGGTGTCGGGTGTTGCTAAGCACCATCTGCATCCTAGTATATATTTCAAACTAGAAAATAAAATAAAAGTGAGGAGTTCTCACCTTTGGGTTCCACTCCGCTAGTTTTACTTCTGAACCTCTGAGCCATTTGGATTTGTTTGAAATTCCAATGCAGTCCTTACCACGCTGTTCATAATAAAAATTATATTTTTATTGCTTCATTCCAATAAATAAAAATCACATTTTTATTTATACTTTATATATTTTTTCGACGCTTCTTTCTATATAAAAATTATATTTTTATTTCGTTGCAATATATATAAAAATCGTATTTTTATTATCTCTATAATATAAAAATCATATTTTTATTATCTCTATAATATAAAAATCATATTTTTATTTACACCGCTACTTCCACGATAAAATTTTTATTTTTATCTTGCTAGTAATATAATAAAAATTACATTTTTACTTCTCTACATTATATAAAAATTATATTTTTTATTCTCTAAAAATCTAGTCTTTTACTATATAAAAATCTTACCTTTTTAAATTTAAAAATCCAATCTTTTCTATTATAAAAATTCAATCTTTATCGATATAAAAAATCAAATCTTTGTGTAAAAATCAAACCCTTTTATTTCAGATCTTCATAAAAAAGTCAGCTTATTATTTCAGATCTACACTACTAATTACATAATCAGAAAAATAGAAAAATAAATAAAATAAAAACTTACATTGTTAATTCACGCTGGAGGGGGCTTACGCGCTGGAGTTGGAGGTGGTGCTGAGGGCGTCGGCCAGGCGATGGTCGGAGGAGGTGGAGCATTGGGCTGCAGCGGGGTTTAATGGGTTTAGGGGGACACGGCGGTTTCAATCAGGGATGGGGGAGAGAGTGGAGCGAGAGAGAGGGTGGCTGGAGGAGGAGGCGCGGCCTTGCGAAGGGGCGGCGGTCCATCGTCGGCGGCGTGGGTTTCCCGATTTCTTTTTTTTTCTGATTGAAAACGATCGAGGAAAGAGAAATGAGATGGGGGGTTGACTTTCAAAATATAATTATATATTTTATTTAGTTTTAAATTCCAAAAGTTAAAATTTTTATTCGAACTTCAATTTAAACACAACGACTTTCGCCCTAAGTTAATTACCCCCATTCCGAACACAATGGGATATGTTTCGCAAGCCAATTCGCTTGTTACGATCAGTTTCCATTCAAATTAAAATATAAACCAATATATATTGAATTTGAACGCACATTTCAATTCACCGGGGTCACATACTGACTCTAAAAATTCCAGAAAAATTATTTCTAGCTTCGTGTTGACGATAGGGTCCTAACAAAACAAATTTCATCAAATTTGAAGACCGTTTGAAAAATGACCATTTTCTGGTTAATCCAAATTGACTAAAACTGTTAAAACACGTTTAACCTTGCCACGCTCACATATTGCTTTCAAAAATTATGCATTTTGAAACCTAGCAATAACTTGACATCCTGGATCCAACGAAAGTGGTTTCGTCAAAAACCGAGGTCGTTTGCAAAATTTTCATTTTTAAGGGCCAAAATTCCATAGCGACTATTCTGAATTTTCAACTGGGCATAACTTTTTATTCCCGCTATGAAATTTCAATTTTTCGGATTCGTTGGAAAGATATTCTCAAATAGATTCAAATATTTTTGGTTTCGCTAAAATCCGGTTTATTTTGATTCTTTTACATTCATTTGAAATTTGAAATCGAATTTTCAAACTACCGCGCCATTTTCAATTCCTTTTATAATTAAAAATAAATATTTATATTCAAACGTCGATTCAAATAAATATGTACATTCTAATTCTATTCAAAATAAATTTCTCGTCGTTATTATTTAAAATAAATCATTTTAAATATTCAAAATTCACTAAAATTGCCAAAATAATTTTTTTAAATTGGTTCGGATTTTCCAGGTTATTACAGTAATGCAGCGGAAATAAAGTGCAGCGAAAAAACATACTTATAACTGATATGTATACCAAATCCTCATCTTCATCCTCCAAGCTATTACAATCTTTGCTAACTGCAACTTCTGCTGACCCGAGCATATTACATTAAAAGAAAACACAACAAACACCTGGATCAGCACTAAATCATTCTCATATTAGTCAAATTAAAATACGAAATAACATGAGTGTCATGGGTGCAGTAACTCAAGAGATGTTACGGGATTTTCCATCTCTTAAGGATCCGTTAAACTGATACATACATAGTATAATACGCTATTATTGTAATGTCTATTCAGTAAAGTAAACATAATGAAAATAGCGTAAGCAGGACTACATTTTTACCCTTACACCGTTTATAATACCGTAGTTTGTACAGTACCGTAAACCCACCGTAACCGATAGCATCAGAGGGCACTCCATAGGTACGATACAAATCAAAATCGTATGGGGCTCAATAAGGATAAATATGACAAGGCACTCGAGGCAATTCCTAGGGTAGGATTCTACCAATTGCACTCCCGGACCGGTGGTAACGCACAACAGCCACTACCGCCCACCTTGGAATACACTCCCAAATCAAAAGGGCCCTAATCATCATCATAGTCATAGAAAGTGTCGTAGAAGTGTGTCCGATCAAAGGTGCTACCTCAATTAGTCATGATATAGCTCTTGCTTTAGTCATTTCAATTATGATCCGAAGGTCAAGGCTATTTCATCATCGTTCATCTTCATCAATCCAAAATTGCCTCCAAGTCATCATATTTCATTCTGGATACATCATAACGTTCACAGTTGTTAAAGTGGCATCGACACTGATAGGGAGTATGCCATTTGTCGACTTCGGTCTCTTTAACAACCAACGTTTACATTTTCCACATCGGTCGGTTCTTTTACTTTTCACAAAGGTTCGCTTTTATATTAAAATATCATATTTTGCTCGAATCAAAATTTATATTCAAATAGAATATAATTTCACACCACGAATCATACCAAAACCGATTATATTCTAAACTAGAATATATTTCATTTCATTATATTATAATCATATAATATTCCACAAAATCGATTTATATTCGAGTAGAATATACTTCATATCGAAGATTATAATTATTTCAAATCAATTTGAGTTCGAAATCCATTCATATTCAAATAGAGTGTATATTTCCATAACAACTCATTCATATCATTTTGGGGTCCATTTATATTCAAATAGAATATCAGTTACATTTCCATATGAAATCGGTTAAAATCGATTCATATTCGAATAACTTTATCTCAACTCCCTTTTGAACTACAGTTTAAATCCAGCACTTTTCATTCGGAAGAAATTCAAAACCATTGAATATAACTTGAAAATAAATACTTATAAATAAAGATCTTTATATAAAACATATATGTATAGAAAATAATAGTTAAAACAAAATAAGATAATTTAGATCACTATTTATATATGTAAAATAAAAGTTTTTACTAATTAGTTTAAGAAATAAAATATAAGGAAAATTTAGTTATAACAACAGTTTATAGGCCAAAGTTTTAATGAATAAATTTTAAGGAAAGGAATAGTTTATTTGAAATCAGACAGTATAAATATATATATATAATAAAATTCTTTAAATCATAATTGTTCCTTCCTTCCGAATTTCAAATACTTGAACCTACACTCCAGTCTCAATGGAATTTACATATTTCAATATCCTTTTCAAGCACCATTTAAACCAACCATTCGATTTATAGGATTCAACCCCAAATTCACATCAAATTCGAAGTAATTCCGAATATATTCAAATAACTTTCATTTCCAAAACTTAGTTCATAGAGAACTATAAATTTCACATCTTACCATAAATTTTGAACCCCAAGTCATACTTAAAATTCCCATTTTTAAAATTCTCAATTTTGTTTTGGATAATCCCCTTGCCAATTTCATAATCATTCAAGGTTCTGGTTTTATAGGGAAAATACAACTTATCGAAATTTGATACCTTTCCTTTAAATAAAATTCCATTGAATAGAATTTCAAATATTTAAAAATCATTTAAAAAACCGATGTTCGTATATAATTTTCTATCCTGTGGCCAAGTGATATTAATTTAATTTCTCGATATTCCAGGAATGGATATATATCTTTTCAATCCAAATCGGGGTCACAGATATCTATCATTTCAATCTGTGTTCTTAATTCATTTTAAATCGGTTAATCCCGGGTTCATTGGATGCCCGCAACATCAAGGGTAGATGGGATTAATCATCACAATCTACATGCAATACAATATACTGAATATGGAGCATTAGCAGTGTCAATATCAATTCATTAATAAATTTCAACCAAACATCCATCATAACCATTCCATTCAACGGATCAGTTCTAAACTGTTTCAGGATTAGCATGGATTAGAATTTCCAACTAGAAATATAATTTAATTAAACAGCTAATCATCGACCTAGGTTTGCATGTTAACACACTTGCATGTCAATTTTAAGCAACACAACAACAATCAAACACAACCATGCAATCAAACTTATTTCACAATTTAATTCAATAAATATGGGAACAATTCAGTTAATCGTGAGTGAGAAAATCACTCACCTTTAGGTCTTTAATAGATCGAACGTCCAACCAACGCCCAAAATTTCACAGTCTCTAAATGCAGCCAAACCAGCCTCAGATTGTCCACAATTCCACCACAATCCCAATGCACCCAACCACGTCCAAATCCGAGTTCGTATGTAAAAGTTATTAGCGTTTATCAATTGAATTCAAAATATATAGAAACAATTAAAATGTTCCCTCACCCAGTCAAACTTGGACACGTCAGCACCCGGTCAAACCCTTCTTCCCGCTCACCATCGCTCCGCTACAGTACCCTTCGACGGAAAACCCATTTCGAACCGAGACTTTGACTAACTCTTGTGCCCAACTCCGGCCGAACTAGGCCCTGTGATCACCACCAAACCGAAGGTCATCTCAAGCCGCGTCCAACTAAGGTGGCGCCACCTCCTCCGGTGGCTGCATTTGCCGTCGTCAGCCCCGTAACCGGAAGTGCTTTCGAACCCTAAACCCAAATTCTTGGCGAATCCTTTGCTTATAAATCAAACGACCACCACCATCGCACCCGTAACAACCTCCTCTACAATACCCATGTTGCCGATTCTTTGATTAGGCCTTAAATCGAAAAACCCCAAAATTAGCTTTAGGGTTTCTTGAATTTCAAACTTTGACCGTGAATTGCAGCCAATCTGGCTACTGCATGTTGAAACTGAGAGTTCCCGTAGCTTCATATCGTCGAGCTCTTCGTTTTGACATATAATACGCTATGTTTTGAAGAGATTTGAATTTCAAGTTGGGATTTTTATTTGAATCTAGGTTAGAAATTGTTTTCTGCCAGTAGGAAGATGAAGTAAATAAGAAATGAACGTACAGAAATGAGGAGAATAAACTTATGGGCTGATTAGGTGGATACGGGATTTATTTGAATAAGTATAGAAGGCCCAATATGATAAACACACAATTATCTTATTACACAGATTCCCTTTCCCTTTTTATCCCGTACGATCAAACGGTGAGTCGGATTTTAACGCAAATTGAAATCCTGCCATAATTCACTGTTCTGGTTCCGATGAGACTGGTTTCGTCGGATTCTGAGACAGCTGCCAAAACAATTAAATTTCAAAGTTAATTTAATTAATAAAATATTCAATTATTCATTTAACTATTTAAATTCAATTTAAATACTTATCAAATTCCATTTTTAATCCAGTTATAACTTAAATAAATTTTATAAATTGATTACATAAATTTTAAGTTCCTAGATTTGATTATTTGAATTTAAATTTGAATTTAAAATTTTACTTAAACAACTTAGATTTTATTTAATCATTTAAATATTAAATCCCAAATTACACATTTCTAAATAAACTAAATTTAAAAAATCTATTTACTCCTAATTCAAACAAACATCATCATTATAATCAACAAAAATTTGATTCTTAACCAATATTATTTAATTTATTTATTTTAAATCTAAATTTAAATATATAGAAAAATATAGGTTGTTACAAACGTCTTCCATAGCGACTATTTTAAATTTGAATTGGACATAACTAACAATCTATAACACGAAATCCTATTTAATCTCTTTCATATGAAAATTATAATCAACAAGATTCAAATGTTTCTTGTTTCACAAAATTCCAACTTAAAACTGATCATGTACATTCAGTTGAAGTTCAAAACTCAATATTTCAAACTGCCGCGCCATTTCGAGCTCGATTTATATAAAATATAAATTTAACATTCAAATCTTCGTTTTAATAACAAATTATATATTAAAATCCATTCATACTCCAAATTCAATATTTAAAATAATAAAATATATTAAATATATGACTACCAAAAATACGGGACATTACTAATTAACTATAACAGCCCGCATTTTACCTATCGGAAGATCATAAAATATTTTTATTTTATTCCCTGAGGGTTAGATCATTCTCATCTTTCGATATGTTGCTTATGGGGATGTGAGACATGTCCATAATTTTTACCAATTTTGTTTGTGACCATTTTGCCCTTGTCAGTCTTGTAAAGGGAATAACTTTTGACTCAGGTAGAATTAGAGGGTGAGACCTGTGCCATTGGAAAGGAATTGATGGTTGCCTTTCTGTAGAGTGGTTACATTAAAGATTTGGCTTAGCGGTTTGATAGAAATCGCTGTTTTAAGGTTTTTCAGTTGGTTGTTCAGGATTTTGAGCCATAATGGGCTGAATTGGGAAGGTCCATTAGTGGGCTGGTGGAAACTATAAATAAGGGGGTGAGGGATATGGGAAATGGTTTAGTTTCTCATTCTCCCATTTGGTGCCTTATGCTCCTCTTTCCTCTAACACCTTTCCACCCTTAGAAATCATAATCCAAGGAGGGAAATTGAAGATCTACACCATTGGAGGCTAGATCTACATCAACTGAGGCAAGGATTCATCAGATCAAGGTTTTTGGTGTGAGGTTCTTGCTGTCCGGATTCATATTCCATTGATTTTAGCTCGTTTTAGAGGATCGGTGAGTGATTTACATCTCTCACATGAATGCAATGAAGTATATGAGTGTTTGTGTATGTTTTTTTTAATCATGTTTAAGTGTTTTACCTTGGATCTACACCATGTTTAGTCCATGTTCACATGAATCACCCTACGATCTCATCTAGTAAGTTTAAATCATTGATTCTATGTTATTCCATATGATTATGCAAGTTAGATCTTTATTTTTGTTCATATGTTCATTCATGATGGTTTTTGGTGTGATTGTGCATGGTATGGGTAAACTATTCTTTTCATGTTGTTAGCGGATTCATACCGTGTTTTTGAACATATTTGATGGATTAGACAAGTTGATTTTGTCGAATCTAATGTTTAGCAAAGTTTTGGTGGAAATCGGAGTGGAATTAGTGAAGTGCAGATTTTGGGTCGCATGCAGGTGGTCATTCGCACCTGGAGTAGTTTCTTGGAGGACAAGACAGAAAAAGGGATCGGTCGCACGAAGCAAAAGCGATCAGGGTCGGTCAGCAAGTGGAAAAAGCCTAGGGTTTTGGCTTTAAGAAGCAGATGATCGGTCGCTCCTGGTGTTGGGTCGGTCGTGCATTCCTAGATGGTTGTTTGTTTCGAGCGAGCTTGGGTGATGGGTCCGTGTGAGCCTATGGGTGAATTAATCCGGTCGGTCGGTCATCTACTGGTTGTGCAAGGATGAGCTGGTCGGTTGTACATGTTTTGAAACATGGATGTATGGTCCAACTAACAGTGGCAGGTCGAGCCAAGAAGTACAGGTCAGTCGCACCATGTTGGGTCGGTCGGTTGAGCAAGACAGGGTCGGTCGCACAGGGTCATTTTCTGAAAAAGTACGTTTCCAAGTACGACCCGGATTTGAGCGAAAAGTGATTTTAAAACTTTTTTTCGGACAGAAGTGCCCGAACCCGTGCCGCAGCGCAGTGGTGGTGTAACTTCGAAGTGAATTCAAGGAGGAAGGTTCGAAGTGTTAAAAGGTGCTCATTGATTGGTGTAGAACAACGAATGAGGTGACCACTCAAAGGTTGTGAGTTGGTGGATAATGGTTGCTCGAGAAGGTTGCTTGAGCTATGAAAAGTCATCAAGTTGGATGACTAGAGATGTGAAGGCCGAGAGGTTATCGTTGTAAGTTCTAGCAGGCTCAAAGCAAAGGTACGATGGGGCACCCAAAAGACCAGTTGTAGGTCGAGTACCTTGGGTATCGTTGAAAGGCCTAGTTGTCAAGGTTGGACATACATACGTATCGTTAAAAGGAGTTTATGCTAGAACTGGGGTTACCATTAGCCCTTGACATATGGCAAGGTTGGCCGTCATACGATTAACGATGGTTTCAAAGCAGGACTGGTGGTGATAGCCAGAGTCAGTCATGGATGATTGGTTGTTCTGTTTGTACCGTCTCATGTAGGTTGTCCAACGTTGAAGGGGATGTTCCTTGGGTGCTTGTCTAATATTGGTTTAGGCCTTTAGGGCTTGTGCTTGAGGGATGTTGAATTCGATTAGGATGGTTCACATGAGATACATATAATCTGGATGTTATGAATGTTTTACCATGATTAAATGGATGTTCTGATTTCCATGGATGAATGGTTGAATTGTTTATCGTAAAGGCTATCAGTGTCCAATGTGGGGAAGACGGGAGTTGAGTTCTTCTCTGGTGTTTGGTAGATTGGTTTATTAACCTACCTATTCTCATGTACTTTATTGATGAAGTTTGTTAGCTATTTTATCGCTCACTAAGACTGTTGTTTGACTATAGGTTTTATGTTTCCTCTTATTACCCTGGGTTGTTCATCCAGTTGTGGATGGGCAGACTGAGTAGCAGGTGACAGGTGATGCTTTAGTGAGGACGATGATGCTGATCGATGGAGGGCAGGAGGCTCACGTACCGGTTTAACTACTATCTAGTATTTCTAATTCCACTGTTTGAGTTGCTCTATGAGTGCTGTAGTGAGGCCTTATTGAGACGACCCGAATTCCCGTTCAGACGGAAATAGGGCTATCTTTGGAATATAACACAGAAACAGATAATAGCAGAACAGAATTAAATAAATACACCAGATAATGAACAATAGAATATACTGGATAAAAGTAATCATCAGAGTTACACAGTATACAGGATCTTACTTAGTACAAATACAGTTCAGCTATACATAAATGTCTACAGCGGAAATAAACAAAATATGTACAATAGGAGCTGAACAGCATAAAAAGAAATAAAGGATAGAATCCATCTTCAGCTCCAGCTATCCAGAAAGAGAACCAGCTAAACCTGAATACAAGGCTGCCCGTGTAGAAAAAGGGGCACCCGAGTTTGAAAGTGAAACAAACTACGAGTCAGTCATGGGACTGGTATGAGAAATCCACTCAACACATATATAATTGGCTAATCACAGGACCACGCCACTTTCGTGGAACGGGTTTACTCCATTGGATTGCCAGTGCTTTAAAACAAATCCTTCTTTTAAACATCGCTATGCTTTTTATAAAATGAAGCCGTTATAAGACTCAGTTCCCATCACACAATGCAACGCAAACCAGAGGATAGAGTTTTTACCTTATAACGGCCAAAATATGCTTGATACGAATAAAACAAAGGCATTTGATATTATTGCTAGTGTTTATATGTTTTGAAAACAATTTCAAATCATAACTATCAATCATAGACGACATGAGCGTCCCATGCCACTATGTCGCCAAATGTATATATACAATCGAAACCGCACGGTGTCGTATTTGGAAATTGGATTTCCGTTATGAACCAAGGCAAAAGATAGTCCTTACCGAATTCGAGACAATCTAGCCTACCATGTCTCAGGAACAGCCGCAACTGCCCCCTGGATCGTCAGGGCCGGTCCACCGATGTGGATTATTATACCTGAACAATACGTCTCCCCGCCCTTTGGGGCGCAAACGAGCCAACGAATGACTCCATCGGACCCGGATCGTCCGATCAAACCGAGGCGCCTCGCAACAGCAACAACCACATAGGTGAAAAGTATATAAATGTCAGGGCTGGTAGGTCACTGACACCACCCTAGCTAGAAAGAAACGCATGCCCTCCCTGATGTCCTTCTCCCGTTTTAGGTTCATCCCGGGGTGTGAGGCTCACGAATTCACGTTATACACAAAGCTACGCCACACAGGCGATGCTTTGATCATCACCACAAGACTTTGCTTTTCAATAGAAGTCCTGATCACTGCATCTTAGCACGCCACACAGGCAATTCATGCCATGCGACTGATGTCCATCGATATACAACCTCTGAGCTCGTGCGTCTCAGAGAAGGGCGTTAAGCAAAAGAATAAATTCTCCGCCGCCAAACAGATGTATATTTAACAGAAATCAATCAACACAGAATAAATTCCAATGTCAGACACACAGTCCATTTACAAGTCCGTTCTGGGTCTGAACGAAACCGGAGGCACTAAATACCTCGCAAACCCTTCGATCAACACGTACGTCTGAACGATCACCACTCATTATCCATATTTCGGGATGCCTCCCAATCAGGACCTCGGTTACCATCCAAACGAGGTGAAGATCTCCGGTCTTCGACCATCGTCTTCATCTTCGAATTTCAATCGTCGGTCAATTATTCGAAATGAGAATTAACTCGGCCTTTTCAAATAATTCACGTATATTTAGAATTTCAAATCGATTTATTTCAATGGTTAAATCATTCGACAACACCAATTGTGTTCTTTAATGTAATTTTCACACCAAACACATTCAACCATCAAAAGCCACATAAATCAAGCAAATTCAGTTTATTTCCATTCCATATCGCTTATGATATTTTATAGCTATTTATCGCTATTTTTATTTAATTTAAAATAGCTAATTTATTCAAAACGACGCTTCGGGCCATAAGGCGACCGTGGCGCTGTTTTTCTTCAGATTTGATTTACACATATCTGAAAATCTAACCGTTGGATCTTCACAAAATTTACATCATTAGAAAGGTCTTTTCAAAACGAATCCAACGGTTCCAGTTTCGGGAAAATCCGACGGTCGGATCTCCCGGTACAATCGTTTGAATTTTCGATTTCAAAATACGAACTGCAGCGTCGTTATTCGATTAAATATATAATTATATTTATATATATATAAATATAATCGCTTCTGGCGCTGTTTTTCTTCAGATTTGAATTAAACATTCCAGACAATCCAACCGTTGGATTTTTACAAGGTTGGTGCCGTTGGAAAGATTATTCCAAGGCGAACCCGACGGTTGAGGTTTCAGGAAAATCCAATGGTCGGATTTCCCGTACTAGTCGTTTGAAATCACGGTTTCAAATTACGAACTGCACGGCCTCGTTTCGTTTTAATTTTATTTATATTTATATAGTTATATAAATATAGTTCATTCAATGATTTCCATATCGTTTTAACTTCAAATATTTTTCTAACGCCTTAAATTTTGGAAAAATTTCGCCATAACCTCCCCTGCACCGGGAGCATCGGGAAATCGCAAATAGCGTCCCGGTCCTTCTAATCTCAAAAAGAAAAAGAAAAAGCCAAGCGGCTAGCCAACAGGCTCAAAATCATCACCCAAACAAATCAGTAAATGTGTACCTATTTGTCGGGCACAAAATTTTATTCCTCTTCTCTAGCCCCTTTGCTATAACCTGTTCAATGAATATTGCATGTACATATATATACAGTTCTTATCATTTATCATTTTCTATTCGACTTCATATTTGATTTCTATTTGGTTTTAAAGACACCATTTATTCTAATGTTACATACATAGGTGCAAATCATTTCATTAGCTAATTAATGAATATTTCATCTCATATATGTTTATTTTGAACAAGTGGCTATTTTTAACACTTCACATTTCAACGATTTATGCATACAATAAAAATATGATTTTTATTGTAAAACAATCCATTTCAAAACACTATTTTTCTATACAGTTCATATAGGTGACAAAAATAGGATTTTTATCATCAAACAATTTATTTCAAAATATGAATACCATTCAACACATGAATTTCTAATCAACGAATGAATATCAATTCAACACATGAATGTTTTCTATAGTTTCTATATATATATAAAAATGTGATTTTTATTATCAAACGATTTATTTCAAAATATGAATACCATTCAACACATGAATTTCTAATCAACGAATGAATATCAATTCAACACATGAATGTTTTCTATTGTTTCTATATATAGATAAAAATGTGATTTTTATTATCAAACGATTTATTTCAAAATATGAATACCATTCAACACATGAATTTCTAATCAACGAATGAATATCAATTCAACACATGAATGTTTTCTATAGTTTCTATATATAGATAAAAATGTGATTTTTATTATCAAACGATTTATTTCAAAATATGAATACCATTCAACACATGAATTTCTAATCAACGAATGAATATCAATTCAACACATGAATGTTTTCTATAGTTTCTATATATAGATAAAAATGTGATTTTTATTATCAAACGATTTATTTCAAAATATGAATACCATTCAACACATGAATTTCTAATCAACGAATGAATATCAATTCAACACATGAATGTTTTCTATAGTTTCTATATATAGATAAAAATGTGATTTTTATTATCAAACGATTTATTTCAAAATATGAATACCATTCAACACATGAATTTCTAATCAACGAATGAATATCAATTCAACACATGAATGTTTTCTATAGTTTCTATATATAGATAAAAATGTGATTTTTATTATCAAACGATTTATTTCAAAATATGAATACCATTCAACACATGAATTTCTAATCAACGAATGAATATCAATTCAACACATGAATGTTTTCTATAGTTTCTATATATAGATAAAAATGTGATTTTTATTATCAAACGATTTATTTCAAAATATGAATACCATTCAACACATGAATTTCTAATCAATGAATGAATATCAATTCAACACATGAATGTTTTCTATAGTTTCTATATATAGATAAAAATGTGATTTTTATTATCAAACGATTTATTTCAAAATATGAATACCATTCAACACATGAATTTCTAATCAACGAATGAATATCAATTCAACACATGAATGTTTTCTATTCAGTGAATAAATATAGTTTAAGCATATGAAAATAATTCAAGCACACGAATATTATTCAAAATTTCGGCAGCATAACGGCAGGGTAGTTACACCGGCACCGTCCCTAGTACGGCTCCTCGCTCTACCTTAAAACCTCGCGGTTTTTGACAATGGGGATCATGCATCTAGTTCGCACGCAGGCGACATGTATTTATTTATTTCATTTCCACAAACTAATCCTATGTGGTTTCAACCAAATATTTTTCAACCACAAACGGGTATTTTTCAACCGCAATCAACCAATATCAATCACAAACAATCCCAAACAATCATTCGCTATCAATCAATTTTCACAACAATTTCAACCAATAAATATCGTCCATGGTTTGTGGACGAGGGGCGTATATATATATATATATATATATATATATATATATATTTATATATAGCAATTCACTTTCATTTTCAACACACATATATATATAATTTTTTATATCAGAAATCTCACCAATAGCTATCCAACTGCACGACACTTCACTTATAGAAATCTTCGCCTTTCTGTCGCTTTCGCCCGTATTCTCTACACATGTAAAAATCGAATTTTTACTATGTTATTCAATATATAAAAATCGAATTTTGACTATGCTATTCAATATATAAAAATATGATTTTTACCTCGACTTTCAATATAAAAAAATATGATTTTTACTTCTTAAAGTTCAAATCCTTTTTCTCTTTAAAGATTAAACCTTTTTCCTATTTAAAGTTTTTACCTTTAAAACAAATCAGTTTTTATTTTTAAAACAAATCAGTTTTTACTTTTAAAACAAAATCAGTTTTTATTTTTAAAACAAATCAGTTTTTACTTTTAAAACAAAATCAGTTTTTATTTTTAAAACAAATCAGTTTTTATTTTTAAAACAAATCAGTTTTTACTTTTAAAACAAAATCAGTTTTTATTTTTAAAACAAATCAGTTTTTATTTTTAAAACAAATCAGTTTTTCTTTTTAATTAAAATCAGGTTTAAATTCTTTTTTTAAAAACAGTTTTAAATCCTTTTTTAAAAACAGTTTTAATCTTTCTAAAAAAACAAATCAGTTTTTACTTTTTATAATAAAATCAGTTTTATAATCTTTTTTTTATACCATTTCTAAAATCAGTTTTTTTTTTAAGAATTAAAAATAAAAATAAAACAACTTACTTCGATCTGCCCTTCGACGGAGGAGGTGCGCGACTTCAGGCGGAGGCGGAGGAGGGGGTCGCGGGTGGTCAGCTGCAGGCCATCAGTGGGCGAGGGTGAGGTCGTTCTGGGCTAGCGCGTTAGGGTTTGGGGGTAGAAGGATTGAGGCGCAGGAGGAAGTAGACGGGTTCGTGGCGAGGGGAGGGAGGCACCTCTGGCGGTGGCACAGGCGGAGCAGGCGCGATGGACGAGGTCAACGATGAGGGGGGCGACGAGAGGAGTGGGTTCGGTTTTTTTTCTCTTTTTTTTTTCTTTCTTTAACTGATTTCAGATCTGAAAGGGGAAGGGGGGGTTTTATAGGATTTTATATTTTAATTTATATTATATATTTTATTCTACCTAAGGTTGACTTTTCATACTAACTCGAAATCAAGTCCACCGACTGTCGTCCCTAGCGTTTTACCCCCATTCCGAACACAATGGGATATGTATCGCAGACCAATTCGACCATTACGATCAGTTTCCGTTGAATTTAAAATATAAATCTTTATATATTCAATTTAAACGCACATTTCGATTTACCGGGGCCACATACTAACTAGAAAAATTCCAGAAAAATATTTTCTAGCTTCGTATTGACGATACGGTCCTAACAAAACTAGTTTCGCCGAATTCTGAGACCGTTTGAAAAATGGCCAATTTCCAGTCGATTAAAATCAACAGAAACTGGTCAAACGCGTTTTCTTTTGCCACGCTCACATATTGATTCGAAAAATTATGAAATTTGAAACCTAGCAATAACTTGACACTGCGGATCTAACAAAAGTGGTTTCATCGAAATCCGAGGTCGTTTGCAAAATGTCCATTTTTAAGGGCCTGAATTTCATAGCGACTATTCAGAATTTTCAACTGGACATATCTTTTGATTCCCGCTATCAAATTTCGATTTGTCAGATTCGTTGGAAAGATATCATCAATTAGATCCTAATGTTTTGGGTTTCACTAAAATCCGGATTGTTTTGCACCCGATACAGTCCAACAAAGTTTGAATTCAATTTTTGAAACTGCCACGCCATTTCAGGCCTTGTTTATAATTATAATTAATTATATTCGTTTTCCATTGTCGATTCAAACTCAGTTTTCATCGCCATTATTTAAAGTATTTATTTTAAATATTTAAAATCCATTATTTTAGCCAATTTAAAAATTTTAAATTAGTCCAGATTTTCTGGGTCGTTACACTTATGTACATACCTGATATTTCCTATGATGTTGAAATAATCTTGCGGGATGTTGTGAAAGTTTGGAAATTGTCTATATAATGCTTCACTGCTATTACCTGTTGTATATGTTCTATTATTTTTTATCCTTGCGTTGTGAGTTCTACGACAGGTTCCAATGTGTTTACCTACCTTGATGATCGTCCATAGCTGTTGTGCACACCTTTCTACGCATTATACCTCTTGTTTAGTGCGGGGGCTATGGGAGGTCATCACACTGATAATGTGACATGCCAAGTGCCGATGGTAGATAGATCAAAGCTTTTGTTGAAAAGCAAAATTATGTGGTGCGTTAACTCGTGAGCTTCACACCCCGGTATTAGACAAAAACGGGATGAAGGATAGCAAAGAGGACATACGTTTATTACTAGCTAAAAGTGATGCCATGGTATGGAGCCGAGACAATTTAATTATGTGGATGTTGGAATTGAGGCGTCTCGGTAGATGGTCGATGTGCTGACCAGGAGGTCCGATAGGACCGGGAAACGTTATGTTCAGGTAATTGTCTAATCCACGGGAATATGTGGACTAGCTCTGCCGCTCCAAGGGATACATGTATTTTCCCTAGGACATTTGCTAGAGATGTTCTGAAGTTCGGATAAGAAAGGTCCTTTGCCTCAGCTCAAGATGGAACTTCAACTTCCAATACGAACCATGCGTTTTCAGTTGTAAACCTATATGGCGGCATAATAAGATGGGGTATTATGCTGTCTAAGATTGATACAAGTATTTTTGAAATTGTTTTCCGCACTATATGCTAATAATAATAGAAGAGAAATTTCGTGTATCGAGAATGTTTGGCTGTTTTAAGGTAAAACTCTATCCTCCGGCTTGCTCTTGTATTATGTGATGGGACCCGAGTCTTATAATAGCTTCATTTTTCAAGAAACATTGTGAGTTTTTATTTACTGGTATTCATATGGAGGAAACATGTTCTGTGTCATATGGCATGGTCCCGTGATTTACCTAACTTTAAAATTAAAGTTAATAACTGTTTCTAGTTCTCACACCAGTCACATAACTGAATCGGAGTTTATTGTTTCCCACCTAAACTCTGGGTGCCCATATTTTTCCATAGAGGCAGCCAGTAGTTTTGGTTTTGTAGATATTCTTTAATAGGATCCTGAATTGTGGCTGGAGCTATACTCTAAATTAATTTGTGGTCTTCCGCTATTTGTTTCTATGTATTTATGTTTCTGCTGTGTTGTAATTTATTATTCTCTGATATATTCTGTTGTGTATCTATTATCTGTACTTTGATGTAAAAAATTTGTAATAGCAATGAAAGTTCTCTTGTTCTTTGTTCCGATGTGTTGTGTTCTCGTAACAATCCGAGGATTTCTATCCTTTTGGATTGGACCTGTGTAGCTTATGGTCGATTCGAAGGGCGGCGATTTTTGGGTTGTTACAACCACCATATTTAAATATCGAGCAACCATCATCGAAAACGTAGATTGTTATGTTTAAAAAAAGTTAAATGGAAGAACACGAGAAACACAAAATCTAACAAAGGGATCTACAACATATAATAATAATAATTACGAATGAACTGTCATTATACGATACAATGTATATCGGAGTTAAAAACAAATCTTATAAGCTAGACATCTAAGAAAATTATGACATTACAAATGTCGATTGGTAAATATAATACAGTGGAAATAAAATAATATGATTCATGAACTTCCAACTCTTCTGCATGGGTTCCATATCCAACTAAATATAACCTAAAAACACGACGGTCTGGTTCGAGATTTATAATGAAATAACACACGGGTCAATCTGGAACACCCAACATGAGAAAAATCAAGTAACAAGTAACATATAATAATTCTATAAGACCATATCACTAATCGCGGGACGGTTTTATACCTCACAAGTAAAACATATATAAATAAGCATCAACGTAAATCAGATATACTGAAATAAACAAAGGATATATTCCATATATATAAGAATGTCAACACGAAGAAAAAAACAGAACAACAAAACATGGAGAAGAGCATATGACACTTCTCGATGGAAACAAAGAAACAGATCCTAAAAATTGAATCGAACTAGGAAAAGTAAATATCTCAATGATATGGGACCGCACTGTTAACCATAGACTAGGTCATTTACAACGACATCCAATCTCACCATAGATTAAACTAATCAAACATCATGAAGGGTTTGTATCTTCCCAATGAAAATTAAAAATAGGAAAACATAATATTTTAGAATCAAAGGAATCGAATTCATACATTATACGAACAAAGAATAACAAGGAAAGTGTGTCCCCTTAACCAAAGTATACCTCTGGAATATACTGAGAACTCCGATGTGTTTCAGAAAACATACAAGCCGGATCCCATACAAAATCCGAGAATCCGAGTGTTTTACATCTTTATGCGAGCACAACTGAATCTAATCTAGAGTATATGTGATAATAACCTAACGGGAGCAACTTCACATAGCTTGACTTCCACTCGCTCTTTGATTTAGTCATTTCAAACAAAGGATAACAATGGCTAAAGTGCAACAAATCATTTTAATTCGATGATACAACTCAATAAAAATGAACTAATAATTGTTAAATCAACTATCAGGAATATTCAAAATGATCGTATATGAAAATTAAATCACATTCCCTTATCATCATTTGTCGATCCCAAACTCGTACTATCTCTAGGTTAAAAATAAAGTTAGGAAAGTTGAGGTAGTGTTACCTCTAGGCATCGTTCAAACAATGTTTTCAATCTTTGAGATTGAGGCAAATTTCGTACTTCGATATCTAGTGATAAAAATATAACTAAATATTTTCCATACAAGTGATATCGTTTGCAAAAAATTTCTTTTTATATCCATATCGAAAACATAAAGACTTCGAACTTGAACTTGTGCTTGGTTTTCACATTTAAAATATTTGATAAATCACTTTAGCAGTAATCCTTAAGATATTAGATTTAAAGCGATATTTTAAGTTCTAAGTGTATTAAAAAAAGATCAAAACTAATGTCATTTAAAGCATCGTTTCAACAAACTGAAAACAATTTACCCTTAGATTTAATTTTGAACCATTCTTTTAAAAGGGACCTCTCGTTTAAAAATTAAAGTTTATAAAATTAAAATTCTATTATTTATCCTAAAGGAAAACAAACCAAATTCAAATACGTATTAAATTCAAAACAAACATAAAACATCCAAAGAACAATTTATGATTTATATCTTTTAACCTATATTATTTTTCCCATAGTAAAATAAATCGGGTACAAAATTTATTTATAAATTATAACACAAGATTAATTATCCCGTAAGATAATTAATTACATTTATTATCTTTTAGAAAAAATTAATTGATTAATTTCAAACAGTTATTAAGTTAACTTACTAAATTATAAATTCTGTTATAAAAAAGTTAATAATTCTTAAATCATTTTTATTCAATAAATTAAACTGGTTTTGTTCATTTCCATTAAATCAAATTTAATTTCTTTTAAAAACACTCAATGAAAAACACCTAAATTAAGTTCAAGTATCATCAGTTAAAATAAAAATTAAACTAAAACCTTTTCATTCAAAAATGATATTAAATTTTAATTAATTAAAATGATTATTAAATTTCAATTAATCGTTAATTAAAATAATTAATTATATTAATATTTCAATAATGAAATAAATAATTAAATTTAATTATCATTACTTAAAAAGAATAATCAAATTTAAATTCAATAATTAACTATATAATTAAACTAAATTACGATTAAATAAAATAATTAATTTAACCTCATCATTATGAACCCGAACAATAAATAAATTTATAAATATTATTAATTAAAATGATAATTTTATACAAATATTGATGTAGTGAAAACTCAAGCTTAAATAAAAAATGATGTCTAATTTATTTCAATCATTGACAATATAAGAAACTGTAACGACCTAAATTTTCAGTCAATTTAAAATAAGATTTAAATCGATTTTAAAAGGATTTTTAAATGAATAAGTCTGATTAAATTTCAAATTTCAGTGAATATTGAAATTAGACTTCGAAAACTATTGAGAATAAATTCTAATTTTATTTTATGTCTTGTTAAGGTTAGAATAAGATTAGTGAACTTGTAAAATCGATTTAAATTGAATTTTGTGAAAATCAATAATTTGATATTATTTTGATGACCTGAAAATAGGCCATTTTTGAAACAGTCTCGGATTTTGACAAAACCACTTTCATCGAATCCATAATAGTAAATCATTGTTAGGTTTAAAATTTCAAGTCAATCAAAATTAGTGTGTAAGCATACACAATATAAACGCATATTAAAAAATCAATTAGAATTCAATAAAAGCCAGAAATAAGGCCATTTTTCAATATGTCTCCTAATTCGACGAGACATGTAGTATTGGATCCTTATTACTGAAATATAGTAGGGTATCAAATTTCATATTGATCGGACTTATAGTTTGATCGTAAGAATAAAATATAGGAATCATCTTATTGAAATTTCACTTTAAATTAGGCAGTTTTGGATAATACTGAACAATTGGAAAATATTGATAAAATGATAAATGACAACCTTAATGACTTATTAATATGTAGTAATGATTTTATAGAGTTCAAATTAATTCACAATGGAGATAACCCCTTCCTAACATAAACCTCAAATGCTAAGTCCATTTATCATTTTCCTTTTTACACCATTTCCCACCACCTTCTAAAATGAGACAACACACAAATCTTTCACATGGCTCCCTCCAAACTTGTCACCTCTTCCCTAGAAGCCTACCTCCTTGAGTAATAGGTTAATTTAGTTTAAATAAAATAATAATAATAACAATAATAAAAGCATCTTAAGGAAGCTTAGGAATAAAGAAAAAGAAAACCCATCTTTTGGCTCACTTCCCCCTCTTGAGTTATCACCACATGAAGCTCCATTCTCTTCCATAGTTGTCATGAAGTGGAGAAGAGACCCATTTCCTTTTTAATTTGCAAAACCATTTCCTAAAAACTCCATTTTTATTCACCTTTCCTTCCTCCTCCTCCACTTATGCCTCATGCCACCTCCTACCACATCCACCACCTGCGCAACCCCTACTAGCCCCCACTATCCATAGCTCTGGCTGTGGGCCTCCTAATTCCACCACCATAAGCTACTTCAATGGGCTCCACCACCTCATGCACCACCCCCATATACTACTACTAGACTTGCGTACCTCAGGTGGACCCCACCTTCCTAAGCCGTGGGCCTCATTATCCATTCCAAGCCCTTAAACCCATAAAAATCCAAAATTTCCTCTTCCAAATTCAAATATAAGTATATATATTATTAGTAGTTGGTGATTCGAAGTGGGAAAGGTGTGATCATGGTTATAAAATTCGTACATACGAAGAGTTATGGTGTTGGGTAGCTTTGATGATAACTCTACACCTATTTTTAGTTAACTATTTTGGTTAAACTAGTTAATAAATGAATTGGTGATAAGTTACTATGTGATTGATATGTTAATCTATGTGATGTGAGTTGCAAGTTTAAATTGTTAATTGTTAAGTTAACGTAATGTTATAATGATGATATTGGTAGTAGTTGAGTTAATCACTTATTAACAAGGAAAATTGATTCACCAATGTTCACTTAGTAAGTTAAGAAAACACTGATAGAAATGTGATTTGGAATGGATGTGTGAAATTGTGATATTGTTTGGTATTGATGTGATATGGATGACTATCTGAATATGATGTGTGTTGATATGGTTTTGTTTTGGCCAATTGCAGAAATAAAGTGTTAATAAGGTTTAATACCTTAGTTAACAATGGTTTGATTTGGGGTTAAGTGTTAATACCTTAACACTTAGGTCAATTGAGACGACCCGAACTTCCCCGTGAAGGAAAGCACGGATAGAATTGAGGACAAGACAAAATAGAACGCATATAGAAGAACATTTCATTGTTATTACAACAATTCCATCAGATACAAGAATATACAGAGTATAAATGAATAAATTACATTCGATAAATATCAGAGATTACAATAAATTACATAGCAGCGGAAAATAATACAAAATACAACTGAAAGTGATACACGGATACAGAGCTTTCCGAGCATCGTTCCAACTGTAAATCAGGACCCTGTGAATATAAATCTGCAAAACCAAAACTACTAGCTGCCCGTGCGGAAAATAGGGGCACCCAGAGTTTAGGTTAAAACAATAAACTCCAGGTCAGTCATGTGACTGGTGTGAGAACTAAAACAGTTATTCAAAAACTTTACTTAAAGATAGTAATTCAAGGGACCACGCCGTATAACACGGAACGGGTTTCCTCCCAAGAATACTAGTGCATATAACAAAACAGCGCAATGCTCTTTCGAAAAATGAAGCTATTATAAGACCCAGGTCCCATCACACAATGCAACGCAAGCCGGAGGATAGGGTTTTCCCTTATAATAGCCAAACATGCTTGGTACGTTTAAAACAAATCATTTGATACTATAATAAGTGTATAGTGTCAAAACATTTTCAATCATAAATATCAATCATAGACGGCATGGGTACCATATATCATGTCGCCATACTAGTTCTACAATTAAAACCGCAATATCACGTATTGGAAATTGGATTTCCGTCATGAGTCGAGGCAAAGGGCAAGCTCCTCTCCGCGTTCGAGACACTCTAGCAATGCCTCAGGACCCCACTCTGATCCTTTGGAACCTCCAAGGCCGGTCCTCTCTTACTTTTGAGGATTAGTTATTCCTGAACACACGTTTCCCGGTCCTTACAGACCTATATCCGAGGCGCCTCGTATCCAACAACCACACAGGTGAAAAGTATATAAATGTCAGGGCTGGTAGGTCACTGACACCACCCTAGCTAGAAAGAAACGTCGTGCACTCCTTGGGTCCGTATCCCGTTTTTGACTCATACCGAGGTGTGAGGCTCGCGAATCCACGTTATACACAAAGCTATGCCACATAGGCCGTGCTTTGATCATCAACCACAAGACTTTGCTTTTCAACAGAAGCCTTGATCAATTGCCACTTACGCGTGCCACATTGGCAATTCACTCCATGCGACTGATGTCCATCGATATACAACCTCTGAGCTCGTACGTCTCAGAGAAGGGCGTTAAGCAAGAGAATAAATTCTCCGCCGCCAAACAGATGTATATTTAATAGAGATCAATCAATACAGAATAAAATCCAATGTCAGACACACAATCCATTTACAAGTTCGTTCTGGGTCTGAACGAAACCGGAGGCACTTTCCTCGCATATCCAAGTACGTCTGGACGATCACCAACTGATTCCCTCATCCTGGGTGTACAGCCCAATCAAGATCATCAGTAATCACCCAAACGATGTGAAGACTTCTGGTCTTCAACCACCGTCTTCATCTTCGACATCTCGTCGAATCGGTTATTCAGAATGGGTATAAACCCGGCCTTTCTGAATAACCCACGTATATAATAAACGAATGTTACACAAACACAACAAACGCCTCATTCCAATTCAGAATATTCTTTTATTCACAAAATCACATTCTTAGGGAAATGTTCCCATTAATTTTATCCAAGATAAATTCTTCTAAATTTATCCTATAATCTTCCTTTGGATATCATTTCAAACTAGTCGGGATTAACGAACCACACCGAAGTAATTATTTATTTTATTTCCCAATCCCAACCTATATATCCCATGGAGCAAAACTGGTGATACTCCATTCCTAACACCACGGTGTTATCGGTAAAATTAATTACCATTTCACGTTCAAATCTAATTAAAGATTTAACTATCGCTTTGGAGCAAAACTGGTGATACTCCACTCTCGATCACTTTTCAGATTTGATAATTTAAATTATCAATTCACATTTTAATCTAATTAAAGATTCATTAAAACTCCACTTAGTTTTAATCTTCTCAAAAATCAATATTCTGTCTTTAACCGGGTTAAAGAACCAATGTCTTCTAAAACACGATTCACGACAAACCCAAATCACATTTGATATTAAATACAAGGCTTTGAATAGAAAATATACCGGCTTATATTCAATATCAAATTCTGAAACCAACAAATATCGTATTGGAAATAACGATATAAAATATATCTTTCAAATTCCCATAACAATATCTGTATAGTCACGAAATTCAACATCGAAATATTCCGAAGATAATTTCGATTCAACTCCAGTCCAATTCACGTATTGGGAATATTGATTATTTTTAAAATCACTTTCAAATTCAATTTATTTATTTCAAAAATAAATTGATTTTAATTCTAGTTCAAAACTAGTTCATTTCGACAAAAATCTATTTTTTGTCATTTCAAATATGGAGTTTTTCATCCCAGTTCTTTCCAATCCATATATTATGGTTTTACACAAATTATTGATATTTTAATAATTTTATCAAGGCCCGTACAGTCGATTTCCATCAACGGCCATCGAACTGCACTTACAACGACCTTTTTCAAATTTCATTTGGACATAATTCCAAATCCAACCGTTAGATTTCAAATTTCTAATATTCATTGGAAAGCTCTTTTCGATACGAACCCAACGGTTCCGGATTTAGGAGAATCCGACAGTCGGATCTCCCGCAACGTCAATTCGAAGTCAATGGTCGAAATTCACGAACTGCCGCGGAGCGGCGCGTTCTTTTCAGGCCATTATATATATATAATATATGTATATTATATATATTTCGTCAATTTCCTTTTAAAACGTATTTTATAAATCGTTTTAACTTTGTTTCAAAACCATTTCAACACTATTTCAATTTCTAATCAAAACTGAATATTTTATATCATTACTATATAAATGATAATATTTTCAAAACGTTATATTTTGAAATCACTTCTTTTCTATATTCATTATAAAAACGAATATAATCGATATAAATATCGTTCACGTCAAAATGGCGCAACTCTAATCAACACGGCTTTATATATTTCAATAAATCCGTTATTCTATTCAACAAACGAATATTTATTCTATTCAACACATGAATCTATATTTCTTCCAACACCTGACTAATCTCAACACATGAGTACTGTCTACACATCACTATTTTTGTTATGTAAAATATTTTATAAAACTATGGTATCTATCGTTTGATTTTTAATTAGACTTCAACCGTAAAGTAGTTCTAATTTTAAATATGATAAAGATGTAAATTTCATTGTATAAAATATTTCACTCAACACATGAACATTGTCAACACATGACTATTTTTATATTCAACACATGAATTTTCTTTTATAATATTCATTATTTTCCCGATTGGAATGAGGCCCAATCAATCACCATATAACGTTAATTATATGGATTCCATACAACACATGTATATAATAGCATTGAAAAATAATCAACCATCAACCAAAGTGCACTACACTGTATAAGCATCAAATATAGATATCTAACGCTTATAACAGCCTGTCAATCAATCGATCGACATATTTAATCAATCAGGATGAGTGAACTTCAAATTTCATCCCAACACCCGTGTGGGGTTTCAAACAATCACACACAGATTTTATTTGTGCAGTTGGGCGATGTGTAAAATTTATCGACCCAATCAATATCAGTCAAATCAGTGTATATAAACAAATCGGCCGATTTGTTTATAAATATTTATTTATTCACTTTCACG
Organism: Allium sativum; assembly: GCA_030737875.1. Lineage (NCBI taxonomy): Eukaryota > Viridiplantae > Streptophyta > Magnoliopsida > Asparagales > Amaryllidaceae > Allium > Allium sativum. Next base: position 788,177,147 of record CM060919.1, on the reverse strand, counting down.
TTAAAAATTATATTTTTAACGATAATATATTTTATTTTAACACATGAATTTCTATTCATTTCATTTACACAATAAAAATGATATTTTTATTTTTCTAACATATTTTAGAAAAATTCGGCGGTATAACGGCACGATACTAGAAACGGGACGAGGCCTAGCCTTATCCCCGGTCTAGTGAAGGCCCACGCCATTCACACATCAATCAAATCCATTCCATTTCACCAAACAATTCAATTCAAACCAAATAAACTAACCAACTACTCAACCAAACAATTTAACAAGCAAGCCATCCATGGTCTGTGGATGACGGGTGTCGGGTGCTACTAAGCACCGTCTGCATCCTAGTATATATATATAACTAGAAAAAGAGAATTTAGAGTGAGAAGTTCTCACCGACTAGCTAAACCAAACGCCACGACTCTTCTTATGTAGAAATCTTCGTCGTTCTCTTCTTTTGTCACTTTCACCGCCCGTAGTCACTACATATATAAAAATCACATTTTTATATTGTTGCCATGTATATAAAAATCACATTTTTATATTGTTGCTATGTATATAAAAATCACATTTTTATACTACTACTATATAGATAAAAATTCTATTTTTACAACGGTGTTCATATAATAAAGATTATATTTTTATATCGCCACTTATATAAAAATCACATCTTTGCTCCTTTTACATAATAAAGATCAAATCTTTAATACTTCTATAATGTAAAAATCATATTTTTATCATCTCTATAACATAAAAATCATATTTTTATTAACTTCATATTTCAAAAATCATAGAAGCTTTAAAGCGGAGAAAACTCACTTTTTTTTCTAACGCCTTTTCTGAACTGCTGAATTGTTGTTCGAGCTCCAGACTTCGTATACAAACTCAAATCTTCAATCCATCTTTTTTTCTAGCACAAGCACGCCATTCTGAACAACTTTCGCCTAAGGAACTTTTTGCCGAAAATGCTCCAATTCGCCAAAATTCGCGAAAGTACACGAATTTTGCCGCTTCCGGACAGCAGACTTTAAACGCGTTTTCCGGGTAGCTCCGAACTCCAAAACACGACTTCCATATAGCCAAATCGAAGAGAATTTCGTGCTCTACGACTTTGGTCTTGAGGGACTTTGGCCAAAAGTACACGGTTTGGGAGTTATTGACGAAAAACGGTCAGGGACTTTTACGCAAAAACGGGATTTTTGGTGAAAAAGGGAGATATTGGCCATGTGGGGCCCACGGTCGGAATTGGGGGAGGGAAAGGGGGGCGTGGGGCCTGAGGTGGCGTGGGGAGGCCGCTAGGGGGCGGCGGCGGTGGAGGTGGGGCCTGCGGTGGCCAATTTGGGTGTAGGGTTTTGATTTTGGAGAGGGAAAGAGGAGGAGAGAGAGAGGAGGAGGAAGAGGAGGAGGAGGAGGGGAGGTGGAAGAGGAGCGGCGGCCAGCGGGGAGGAGGAGGAGGCGGCGGCAGCCCTCTTGGAGGAGGAGGCCATTTTTTCTTTTTTTGAAGAGGAAGAGAGAAGTGAAATTATGAAGAGAGACATGGAGTAAAAGTGATTATATGCTAGTTTCTCGCCTATCGCCTGAACGCTAACGATCTCCAATCGCCGCGGATTTTGGACACGACATAGTAGACGTGAAGACGAGTCCAACGAAACAAGTTTCGTCGAATTCTGAGTTCGTTTGACCGTCCGTTAAAAATCACAAAAATGCTCAGATAAGCTCTAAAAATGCGATTTTGACGCACCTTTTCTTCTCGCACGCTCACATGCTAACTTCAAAAATCATGCCCTTTTGGATTTAACCATTTTTAGACGATACGAATCCATAAAAAAAAGTAGAATCGAATTCCGAGGTCGTATCAATAATGTTCCTTTGTAAAATGACTGCTCGTTTTACCCTGAACTGTTTTAGCTCGCACGGCCACATACTGACTCCGTTCGACGCGCCCTTTGGAACATAACAATAATTTGTCATTATGAATCCATAAAAATTTATCTCGACGAATTCTGAGCTCGTATGCAAAATTTCACTTTTTAAGGGCTATGTATTGTTAACCGAACAACTCCAGCCCATAGTCACTATCCCGGATATCGGAATATATCGAAGCTTATACTTTTCGGAGTTCTAAATGGCATTTTGAACTCAATGGAAGTGGTTTCGAGTCCAAATTTATCCGTATGTAAAATATGACTTTTTGGCGCCGCATATAATTTACATAGCGACTATTCTGAATTTTCAACTGGGCATAACTTTTGATTCCCGCTATGAAATTTGATTTTTCGGATTCGTTGGAAAGATATTCTCAACTAGATTCTAATATTTTTGGTTTCGCCAAAATCCGGATTGTTTTGAATTCTGTACATTCAATTGAAGTTTGAAATCGAATTATCGAACTACCACGCCATTTTCAATTCTCTTATAATTTAAAATAAATATTTATATTCTAACGACGACGTATATAAATATACACGTTCTAATTCTATTCAAAATAAATTTCTCGTCGTTATTATTTAAAATAATTCATTTTAAATATTCAAAATTTGCTAAAATTGCCAAAATAAAAATTTTAAACTGGCCCAGAATTTCCGGGTTATTACATCAATGATGTCAAGATGTGGTTATTGGATGTTAATAGTTATTAATAACTATTATTGGATGCTAATAATGTAGTAAATGCATATAAACTGAATTATATGGTAATTGGTTGAATCTCGTTCCAATTTGGAATTAATTTGAATATTTTATTAATAAAATATTCAGTGAAAAATAAAAGATTGAATTTTTAATTCAAAATAATTTGAAAAGGTAGTCTACGTCATTACGAATAGTTTTCATAAAAGTAAGAATTTGATTTGAACTAGTTTTCGAATAATAAAGGCATGTTTTCAAATTTAAATTTGAAATGAATAGTAACTTTAAAAAGTGAAAACCCGGTATGAAATTAACAAGAGAATGCCTTAATATAGTTCCTATTTGGATTAGATTAACTAACATAAACTTATATTTTTGGTATGTTGAAGCCATTAGTAGGATAACATCTATTCCAGTTCATCCTATAATAAATTTCAATTAATACTTCAATTTACATAGCATTGATATATCATTGGCCTCTTCAATTGTCGGTGTCTTTTGATCCCATTCTAGAGTTAACGAATTTAGAATTATTCTGACTTGGTCTTCCTCAGAATATATTTTTCCCAAGGCCATTAGTGAATGCATGATTTTCTGTAACCTACAGTACATATCAGAGATAGACTCATTCGGATTCATTTTTAATAATTGAAACTGATTAGTTAACATAGATATCTTTGTCTTTCAACTTTGTTTGTTCCTTCATGAGTTACTTGCAAAATTTTCCAGATTTCATATGCAGATTTACACACAAACACACTATTAAATTAATTCTATCAAGTGAACAAAATAAAATATTAATGGCTTTTTAATTATTTTGTGCAATAAATAGCCTTTTGTCAACAGTTCATTATGCAAAATTAGTTGTGGATTCAATATACACTGTTTGCGTGATATTCCAAGTGTCTAATCCTATTGATTATAAATATATTTTCATTCTACAAGCCCAGCATGCATAATTGCCACCATTAAACAGTGGTGGTCTAACAAAGGATTGACCCTCTAAAAATGGACTAGGATTACTAATGTTGACATTACCAATGTTGGTTTCTATTTAAAACTTTTCAAAAATTAGATTATGATAACTTTGAAAACCAATGTTCTGATACCAATTGTTGAGAAATGCAGATTAAGGATCTTAAAGCGAACTTAACACTAGAGGGAGTGAATAGTGTTTAATGGGATTTTATATCTTTATGAAATCATTTTGAACTAATTAGAAGCAGATTGCAAATCACGGATATATAACAATCACAGAATCAAATACGAATGCAAAATAAAACGTGAAAGCAGTAAAGGAAAGAACACACCAGGTTTTTTTATATTGGTTCGGAGTTACTCTACATCTAGTCCCACACAACTCTAGATTGATGCAGATTTCTTTTCAATATAATCGTCAAATACAATGCTCAATATCACAGGCTACGAGGTACGCCCCACATGTTTCTAGAGTACAGTGATTCTCAATTGATTTCCGGGCTATAATCACACCTAATTGATTTATACAGGATACAACCACACCTTTTCAATGTCTGTATTTGGAAAGAAGACTCGGTAGAACTTGGTCTTACAATCTTTGATTATGGAAACTCCTATGACTCTGAATAGCATTTGAAATCTTTAGAGATTTTGATAGAGAATAAAACTAGAATAGAATTGGTTTAATTCTCTTTGAAATTCGACATGGTTTGATTATAAAATTTAGAAAATAAGAGTAGAAATAAAGAGGAGAAAGGAGAGAAGAAGATAAATGAAATTAGTTAGAAAAAATCGAGTTTACAAGCCTATTGATAGTTGTCCAACAGTCATAACCTTTGAGGAAAAGATTCAAACCAACAGACGCAACTTTTGAAATTCAAATTTTGAAAATAACGGTAACCATGTCGACATGTATGGTACCCCATGTCGACATCCCTTAAACAAATTTTGATTTTTGATTTTTTTTGAAAATAATGTAAACGATATTGAAATAAAACAATGTAGTTTTGGAGTTTAAACGTATTATTATTCTATATAATAAAATAGTATAATAGAGTAAAATTTTAAATTGAAAACATATAATTATAATTTATAAAAGAGATATGAAATTTAATATAAAATTATAAGTATAAATATAAAAACTTTTAAAACTTACCATTAAAAGCTATAGATAAATAAAAAAAACTTGAAAACTTAATATATTGTAACGACCCGCGTTTTTCGACCATTTGAATCTGAATATTTAAATTGGTTTTAAATATTTTATCTGAAATATAAATGGATTTTAATATTTCAATCGCTATTTAAAACGAAGTTGAACGATATATATTCATATATAATATAAATAGAGCTTGAAAATGGCGTGCAGTTCGTAATATGGAGTTTTGAACTTTAACTGAATATACAGGATCCAATATAAGTCGGATTTCTGTGAAACAAGAAACGTTGGAACCGTATCGATGATAATTTTCATATGAAAGAGGAAAATCTAGATTTTGTGTTATAATTTGTTAATTATGGCCAAATCAAATTTTAAAATAATCGCTATGAAAATCATTATTAAATTATAGGCCATTTAAAATGGTCATTTTGCAAACGGTCTTCGATTTCGACGAAATCAGTTTCATTGGGACCATAACGTTAAATTATTGTACGGTGTTAAATGGCATGGCAAACCAATGTCATATGTGGCCACGGTAGCCGTAAACGCCCGTTCATTTTCTATAGCACGTATTTAATTTAATAAAGGGATATTTGGGTATAACTTGAGCAGACGATCGAATTAGACCGCGAGACCAATTCCATTGAGTTCGTATCGTCGATTAGAGTCAGGATAGGTACATATTTGTTACTTTTGAAGACCAGGTAATTTGGTGCCCAAAATGGCATTGCGGTGCGCGTAAAAACAGTCTCAGAATGCGACGAAACTGGTGCTGTTGGGTTCGTATTGAAGAATTATTATAGGATTGCAAGATTTCAAGTTGATTCGATTTATCTGGTGATCATGGAAAAATTAAATGCGTGTTTATTTCTGGTTTTATAAAGGAAATTTTTTCATACGACCTCGGATTTCGACGAAACTTGTCCCATTGGATCCGGAATATCTTTTTACACCAAGATTAGCTTTTTTATCAGAGAATAGAAATCAATTGTGGTGGTTTTTTTCAACTACTTCGCAGTGAAGTTTCGTAAAATAATATTTTATTTAAATGGTCTCCTATATAAAGGGTCCAACCCTAATCAACGCATCTCCTGGTCAACAATTATAACGCCGCCACCCTTAAATAACCAACGACAGAAAACTACCCTCATTCATTCCGATTTTGCTTCCACTTCATAAATTTTCTTCCCAAACTCTTAATTGAAAAATGGTTAAGCTTTGTGAGTACTATGTAGTGAACGGCTACGATGTATTATAGGGTGGAGAATCGCCTGGGGTTGAGCTCGAACCAGCGAGTGTTCGAGGGTGGTTAGGCGAAACTGTGGTCAATGTCGGGGGTCGAGGCTCAGGGAGTTGGTCCGCGGCGTGGAGGTGCTCTCGTCAGACACGACTAATGGATTCTGGTGGTCTGTTTGGCGAGGGACGGTTGATGTTGGAGGGGTGTACTCGTGATCAAAGCAACGTCCTGGTAGTGAGGACTGGAGATGGTTGGACAGTGGTGTTATGGGGCATATCAACGAATGGGAAGGGTATGCATGTGGAAATGATTGAGGTGTCGTGTTCGGTTTTGAGGGAAGGATGATGTCTGGGCGTGCAAATGTGATGGAAGGGGAAGCCGTTACCATACGGGATGGAATAGAAGATGGTACGCTTGTACTGTAATAACTAAGTAATTGGTTAAATGTTAATTTATAATATACAAAGTCATTTAGTAAGTCGTTTCCCTTTTCTAAACGTTACAGGTTCAATTTAGAGAGCGAAGTGGGTGGGTATTTGTGGGGTTCTGGAAGCATAAACGTATAGAAGAGGGAACGAAAACATGAAGCAGAGAGTAAACAAAGAGTTGAGTCTGTTATTCCCTCCGAAAAATCAATGTATTCGGGTCTGTGAAGAGAGAAAACACGATCTGTAGGTTGATGGAAAAGCAAAACAGAATGGGGGTCGGCCTTCTTCTTTTACAGTAAGGTTCAACAAATAAAAATGTAACTATAAAATTATGAAATGATTAATTTTAGAATAATATCTGATAATTAATTTAAATGAATGTTTACAGATGGAACCAAAGGCTTTGAACAAGAGGACCTGGGATAATGAACGAAGCAGGAACTTAAAATCAGCAGTTAAGGGTAATTCAAGGGGGTTAATTAATTAATTATATGGTTAAGTTTATTTAATGTCTAACTAAATGACAAAATTAGATTTAAACGCTCAACTAAGGAATGTTAGTAATCACCTATTTTGTATTTCAGATTGAAAGACGTTTGATGTTTCCAGAAATGGAAGTATGAAGAAATAGTAGTGTTGTTAAAAAGGGATCGGTCCATGATTACAGGACTGGGAACTGAAAACAGCAATTAAAGTTGGAAATTATAATATGATGGAAAACTATAATTAGTTAGCAAATTATAATAATATTCATTATCATGTGGTGCAGGACTGAGATCCCTAACAGAAGAGATACGAAGGTAGTTAGGACCGGAGAAGTTCGTTGTTTGCCGAATTGTTTTAGGGTAATTAACTTAAGAGTTTATTATAGAATAATTTAGCAAGTTGGTTAGTTATAATCAAATCTTATATAGGACATAAATATGTTGCAGGTGTCTACCACATGTTTGAACGGTAGGGACAAAGCACAACTTTGGGAAGAAAGAACCTAGGCGGCCTTATTTTTGGACTAATCCGGATAATTATAATGTAATTAGTTTATGATTATAGCGATCAAGTAATAGTTTATTATTAATTAAATTTGAAAATTTGATAACTAAATTAATTATAACTAAATCATGTGATATCAGAATTGGACAAACAAGGCGCTGGCGGAACCACACTAGCGAGCACTACCCTTTGAAACAGGAATGGACAGATTTGGTGTCAACCGGGATTTTTAATTAAATTAAACACTCGTTTAATTTAATTAAAACCGACTGTTCAAAACAGCGAATCAAATCAAAGTGAGTTCAACTCACTCAGTATTTTTTCCATTTATATTTTATATAAATTAGGTTTTTATTTTGTGTGCTCTGCTTGCTAATGGTTGACTGTTTGATAATTATATTTATTTGCTGATTTAACTGATGGAATTAAACCGTCGTTTAATTCCAGTAAAATACCAAATCGTTATTCTAACGATTGGTTCCAATAAAGGTAACTTACCTTGTTGGCCACGTTTATAAAATAAACGTGTTTAATGATTTGAATTGTTTGATCTGTTTGAATTGAACAATCTGTTGAGATGAATACAGGGAAGAACAGGTTGGAGGAATCCAACCGAATTCCTCAAAATATATTATTTATTTCATATTGTCATATGAACTGTCATGTTTGGGTGATTGGTTTGAGTACTGATCATTGATCAAAAAGTCAACCCGTGTTGTGTTTTAACCAATGGGCTATATTGGTTGAGTAATCGGCAGTAAATGGCCTAAAAGTAAATTGTTTTATTTATATCGATTTACCGTCAGGTGAATTGATAGAACTAAATTTATAAAATCTATTTATAATTAAAGATAGATTTGAAATATATAGTTTGAATAAAAGTTTATCAAAAGGGGAATTTAGATGAAAAGGGTTTAGACTAAACCAGAATTGATTTGAACAAGGTTTATAAAAGTGATGAGGCGTTATATCGTTAATTTTAAATTAACGTTAATTAATAATGTGATCGTTTAAAGATAGGGAATTGAAATATGAATTTCAAAGTGGGAAATGGTCGAAAGGATTTGAAAAGGAATTGGTGAAACTAAATTTGGTAAAGGAAGTGGAATTTTGTAAGCAAATCCGGATGATGAAATAAAATTGTTTAAAAAGGGGTAAAGGTTAAAAAGTGGTGTTTTATAAGGAATTTTAATTATTAAATTAAGAAATAATGGTTATACTAGAGAAAGAGATTTCCAAAAGGGATAAAAGGGTTTTATGAAACCGTGTTTGGAATAAAATAAGTTTAAATGGAATTTGTGTTGATATTGGAATGAAATATTGGTTTTAGATTTCAACTTGTATCTACCTTGAGATATGAACGTTGTTGATTAAGGTCTGAGAGGTAATTAAAATACCCCAACTTGATCGACAACAGGAGTATCTGAAGGTGATATTAGTCGTAATGGTAGAAGAGGATAGTAAGGAGTTATTATTTCATTAGAGAAGAAATAAAGCAACATTTTTGGTGAAGATGTGGAATATATGCATACATTGAAATTCCAAAGTAAAAGTGGAAATAAAAAGGGGTGGAAAAAGGAAATGTAAAGGGAAGTTTTATTCTACCAGAATAAGCATTGGGTTTTTCTTTTCAAGTATTGAAATTAAGGATATTTCTCAACGATTGTTTTACGAGAAATAATGCGATAAATTTCCCAGTATTAGATAATTATATGGTAAATTTTTTGAAAGTTAAAAAAAAATTGGATATATAAAAGATGAATTTGTTTAAAGTATAATCTATGTTAAATAAGAAGCAATTAGCTATATTTATAACATCGAAATATTTAAGAGTTTGAATTTACATTTGTTTTAATTATAAAGGCCAAGTGGTGCTGAATACTGAACCAATGAACTCATTGGATTGTCATAATTGAAACACTGATTATTTTGATAGTTAAATCACTGACTATCAAATCTGTCCAATACGATTGTTGGTACGGAAAGACCGGGATCGAATTCATATTCGAAAACCATTCCGACCAACCAATATGTGAAGATATCAGAAGATGATCGAGATGAAACGTTGAAGACCGTGGATCTTCATAAACGGAATAACTACTAAGAATCTCTGGTTAGCTCCCAGAGATAAGCTGTGGTTCTGTCGTGGCTGGAATCTACGGGTTGCAAGGACTTCTCGCTACTGATCTATAGGGTGATTCCTTGGATGCAGTAGGAGAGTACCTTCGGTTCATCCTATTCCTGGATGACTTGTATGGACGAATGTCTGACAGAGTATTTCCAAAGGAATTACATACGTTGATTTCTTCAAACGTACCCTAGTTGGTGGCGGAGGACGACGGTTCTCTTAGCTTAACCACTGGAGTATTTTTTGTGGACGTCAATTAGTGATATCTGGCGGATCTGACGATGTGGCATTTAAAGTGAATGATGACCAGATACTCAAAAGTTAATCTAAACCTCAAGCCTCATCAACCGGGAAATGACAAAAATCAGGCAGGCAGCATGACTATGTGGGTCGCTCCCATTAGGGTGTATAATCACCTACCTAGAGAAATTCCTTTTGCTTCTATAAAGCTATTTCGATGTTGTCCCTTTTCGGGAAACGGTGGTTTGAGCCCAACCGTTGGTGATATACATTCGATACACTCAAGCGAAATGAGTGGTCGGTCATGTGAGGGCCGGGTTGCAAGACATTCTTGTTGAACCCAGTGTATTCGCCTCTAGAGATACACTATCGGCAGGTGGTCCCATACCTTGTCAAGGTCGGAATCCAATCTCCAATAAGCGCCCGCGGTTTTTGATTATATACGGTATTCGTGGAGCGTGAGATGCAAGCGTTCCACTAGATTGTTATTTACTTGTATTTATACATTATTATAATATCAGAAAAGATATTGATTTCAAAAATATTTTGGGTTATCGTAAGGTAAAAATCGTCCGTGTTTATGTGTGGATTTGGTCTTACGATTATCCTTTTCTTTTGAAAAGATTTCGAACTTCAAAATCCTGTTGGATGACATACCCTTAATACTGTGCGAGTTTTACTCACTCTGGTTCACCGGACTGACCCGGTGTTTTGTAAATCTCGGGTTAGCCCGGGGTGTACAGTTTCAGGTTATCAAATGCTGTGAAGAGATGAGCTGGAAGAGTCCAGACGTATGATATTATATAGCTACTATTCCGATGTGTGTTGTATCTGGAACAGATTTTTATAACTGTCCAGAGATGTTGATGTACTCTGATATTGTAAGTATTTTAAAGCTCTCAGTAAAGATTTATTTCTATATTATATTTTGTTCTGCTGCGATGTGAGACTCTGATTTTGTGTTGTGTCGGTTCTTCTTCTTCTTCTATTCTGATATTTCTTTCTTTCTTATCTCATCCTATAAATTCTTTCTAATAACGTTCCAGTGTTTTCGGTGTTTTGGAAGGTCGACATGAGGTACGAGACATGTATTTGTGTCGATTTTCGGGCCAAAAATCCCTGGGTTAGTAATACCCTAGATCGAGACTGAGTGTATATATATGAGTGCGTATTTGTAAATTTTATATACAAATGTTTTATATTGTGTTGGTTGATCGGTTCAAGTGTTGAGAAGCATTGAACTGGTAATGAATACAATATTGTTTTGAAATGGGGTAAATGAAATAATTTTACCCAAATTATATTTTTGTATAGAAAGGAAATAGTTTTATCAAATTATTGAGATATTAGTGTGATTAATCGATCTGAATGGAATTCAAATCGAATTGAAAATTTGAATTGAAATTTAACTTGGTTAAGTGAAATTAATAATGATATTGAAACTAAATTAAATAAATTTGGAATTTTGAATAAATAATAATCAAATATGTGAAACCAAATAAAATATTAATATTTAATGTAAATTCAGTTGATTTGGCTGATTTGGTTGTGAATTGATTGTGAATTGTCTGTTATTGGATGGTAATTTATTTGATTGGGAATAATCAATAATTTAATGGAGTTAAATGAATTATAAAACAAAGAATAAATTCCAATGTAATTAAACTGGAATGAAACTGCAAAAGAATTGAAATTTATGATTTAACCCAGTATTTGATAATGAATTGATGTTGTGTGTTTGACTTTGCAATTGGTGTAGTTATACCAGTTGAATAGTTATACCAGTTGATTAGTGAAATATTATCTCAGAAATTCATATATCTATTACTGATATGTGAATTGAGTTAAGTACAGGTGCCAGAGGAATAGGCAGACTGATATTGGTTGAGTAAATCACATATATGTTGAACAAATATGCTCAATAGCGCTCGTAAAGGTACGCTTACGCGAAAATATAAAATTTTGGGGTTTTGATTTTTGTTTTCCGACCGTTGGTCGAGGTATATATATTATTTGTTCCTGCGATATCGCAGATGTCACTCCGTGCAGGGGAGACTCTGCCGAATTTTCCGGGGAATTTACGGTGTTAGAAAATTTTCGAAGATTTTTGAAAAATATTTATTTACTATATTGAATCTTTTTTGATTTATAATAAATTGGATTTGAAAATTAATGGGTTTGTAACGTTCTTTCTTACCTTAGCAATTTCGAGGACGAAATTATTTTAAGGGGGGAAGAATGTAACGACCCGTATTTTTCGACCATTTGAATCTGAATATTTAAATTGGTTTTAAATATTTTATCTGAAATATAAATGGATTTTAATATTTCAATCGCTATTTAAAACAAAATTGAACGATATATATATATATATATTCATATATAATATAAATAGAGCTTGAAAATGGCATGCAGTTCGTAATATGGAGTTTTAAATTTTAACTAAATATACAGGATCCGATATAAGTCGGATTTCTATGAAACAAGAAACGTTGGAACTGTATCGATGATAATTTTCATATGAAAGAGGAAAATCCAGATTTCGTGTTATAATTTGTTAATTATGGCCAAATCAAATTTTAAAATAATCGCTATGAAAATCGTTATTAAATTATAGGCCATTTAAAATGGTCATTTAGCAAACGGTCTTCGATTTCAACGAAATCAGTTTCATTGGGACCGTAACGTTAAATTATTGTACGGTGTAAAATGGCATGGCAAACCGATATCATATGCGGCCACGATAGCCGTAAACGCCCGTTCATTTTCTATAGCGCGTATTTAATTTAATAAAGGGATATTTGGGTATAACTTGAACATACGATCGAATTAGACCGCGAAACCAATTCCATTGAGTTCGTATCGTCGATTAGAGTCAGGATAGGTATATAGTTTGTTATTTTTGAAGACCGGGTAATTTGGTGCCCAAAATGGCATTGCGGTGCACGTAAAAACAGCCTATCGGGGGAAACAGTCTCAGAATGTGACGAAACTGGTGTCGTTGGGTTCGTATTGAAGAATTATTATAGGATTGCAAGGTTTCAAGTTGATTTGATTTATCTGGTGATCGTGGAAAAATTAAACGCGTGTTTATTTCTGGTTTTATAAAGGAAATTTTTTCATACGACCTCGGATTTCGACGAAACTTGTCCCATTGGAGTCGGAATATCTTTTTACACCAAGATTAGCTTTTTTATCAGAGAATAGAAATCAATTATGGTGGTTTTTATCAACTACTTCGCGGTGAAGTTTTGTAAAATAATATTTTATTTAAATGGTCTCCTATATAAAGGGTCCAACCCTTATCAACGCATCTCCTGGTCAACAATTATAACGCCGCCACCCTTAAATAACCAACGACATAAAACTACCCTCATTCATTCCGATTTTGCTTCCACTTCATAAATATTCTTCCTAAACTCTTAATTGAAAAATGGTTAAGCTTTGTGAGTACTATGTAGTGAACGGCTACGATGTATTATAGGGTGGAGAATCGCCTGGGGTTGAGCTCGAACCAGCGAGTGTTCGAGGGTGGTTAGGCGAAGTTGTGGTCAACGTCAGGGGGTCGAGGCTCAGGGAGTTGGTCCGTGGCGTGGAGGTTCTCTCGTCGGTCATGACTGATGGATTCCACGGTCTGTTTGGCGAGGGACGGTTGATGTTGGAGGGGTGTACTCGTGATCAAAGCAACGTCCTGGTAGTGAGGACTGGAGATGGTTGGACAGTGGTGTTATGGGGCATATCACCGAATGGGAAGGGTCTGCATGTGGAAATGATTGAGGTGTGGTGTTCGGTTTTGAGGGAAGGATGAAGTCTGGGTGTGCAAATGTGATGGAAGGGGGAAGCCGTTACCATACGGGATGGAATAGAAGATGGTACGCTTGTACTGTAATAACTAAGTAATTGGTTAAATGTTAATTTATAATATACAAAGTCATTTAGTAAGTCTTTTCCCTTTTCTAAACGTTACAGGTTCAATTTTGAGAGCGAAGTGGGTGGGTATTTGTGGGGTTCTAGAAGCATAAACGTATAGAAGAGGGAACGAAAACATGACGCAGAGAGTAAACAAAGAGTTGAGTCTATTATTCCCTCCGAAAAATCAATGTATTCGGGCCTGTGAAGAGAGGAAACACGATCTGTAGGTTGATGGAAAAGCAAAACAGAATGGGGGTCGGCCTTCTTCTTTTACAATAAGGAACAACAAATAAAAATGTAACTATAAAATTATGAAATGATTAATTTTAGACTAATATCTGATAATTAATTTAAATGAATGTTTACAGATGGAACCAAAGGCTTTGAACAAGAGGACCTGGGATAATGAACGAAGCAGGAACTTAAAATCAGCAGTTAAGGGTAATTCGAGGGGGTTAACTAATTAATTATATGGTTAAGTTTATTTAATGTCTAACTAAATGACAAAATTAGATTTAAACGGTCAACTAAGGAATGTTAGTAATCACCTATTTTGTATTTCAGATTGAAAGACGTTTGATGTTTCCAGAACTGGAAGTATGGAGAAATAGTAGTGTTGTTAAAAAGGGATCGGTCCACGATTACAGGACCGGGAACTGAAAACAGCAATTAAAGTTGGAAATTAAAATACGATGGAAAACTATAATTAGTTACCTAATTATAATAATATTCATTATCATGTGGTGCAGGACTGAGATCCCTAACAGAAGAGATACGAACGTAGTTTGGACTGGAGAAGTTCGTTGTTGGCCGAATTGTTTTAGGGTAATTAACTTAAGAGTTTATTATAAAATAATTTAGCAAGTTGGTTATTTATAATCAAATCTTATATTGGACATAAATATGTTGCAGGTGACTACCACATGTTTGAACGGTAGGAACAAAGCACAACTTTGGGAAGAAAGAACCTAGGCGGCCTTATTTTTGGACTAATCCGGATAATTATAATGTAATTAGTTTATGATTATAGCGATCAAGTAATAGTTTATTATTAATTAAATTTGAAAATTTGATAACTAAATTAATTATAACTAAATCATGTGATATCAGAATTGGACAAACAAGGCGCGATCGGAACCACACTGGCGAGCACTACCCTTCGAAACAGGAATGGACAGATTTGGTATCAACCGGGATTTTTAATTAAATTAAACACTCGTTTAATTTAATTAAAACTGACTGTTCAAAAAAGCGAATCAAATCAAAGTGAGTTCAACTCACTCAGTATTTTTCCCATTTATATTTTATATAAATTGGGTTTTTATTTTGTGTGCTCTGCTTGCTAATGGTTGACTGTTTGATAATTATATTTATTTGCTGATTTAACTGATGGAATTAAACCGTCGTTTAATTCCAGTAAAATACCAAATCATTATTCTAACGATTGGTTCCAATAATGGTAACTTACCTTGTTGGCCACGTTTATAAAATAAACGTGTTTAATGATTTTAATTGTTTGATCTGTTTGAGTTGAACAATCTGTTGAGATAACAATTTGAATACAGGGAAGAACAGGTTGGAGGAATCCAACCGGATTCCTCAAAATATATTATTTATTTCATATTGTCATATGAATTGTCAAGTTTGGGTGATTGGTTTGAGTATTGATCATTGATCAAAAAGTCAACCCGTGTTGTGTTTTAACCAATGGGCTATATTGGTTGAGTAATTGGCAGTAAATGGCCTAAAAGTAAATTGTTTTATTTATATCGATTTACCGTCAGGTGAATTGATAGAACTAAAATTATAAAATCTATTTATAATTAAAGATAGATTTGAAATATATAGTTTGAATAAAAGTTTATCAAAAGGGGAATTTAGATGAAAAGGGTTTAGACTAAACCAGAATTGATTTGAACAAGGTTTATAAAAGTGATGAGGCGTTATATCGTTAATTTTAAATTAACGTTAATTAATAATGTGATCGTTTAAAGATAGGGAATTGAAATATGAATTTCAAAGTGGGAAATGGTCGAAAGGATTTGAAAAGGAATTGGTGAAACTGAATTTGGTAAAGGAAGTGGGATTTTGTAAGCAAATCCGGATGATGAAATAAAATTGTTTAAAAAGGGGTAAAGGTTAAAAAGTGGTGTTTTATAAGGAATTTTAATTATTAAATTAAGGAATAATGGTTATACTAGAGAAAGAGATTTCAAGAAGGGATAAAAGGGTTTTATGAAACCGTATTTGGAATAAAATAAGTTTAAATGGAATTTGTGTTGATATTAGAATGAAATATTGGTTTTAGATTTCAACTCGTATCTACCTTGAGATATGAACGTTGTTGATTAAGTTCTGAGAGGTAATTATAATACCCCAACTTGATCGACAACGAGAGTATCTGAAGGTGATATTAGTCGTAATGGTAGAAGAGGATAGTAAGGAGTTATTATTTCATTAGAGAAGAAATAAAGCAACATTTTTGGTGAAGATGTGGAATAGATGCATATATTGAAATTCCAAAGTAAAAGTGGAAATAAAAAGGGGTGGCGAAAGGAAATGTAAAGGGAAGTTTTATTCTACCAGAATAAAACTTGGGTTTTTCTTTTCAAGTATTGAAATTAAGGATATTTCTCAACAATTGTTTTACAAGAAATAATGCGATAAATTTCCCAGTATTAGATAATTATATGGTAAATGTTTTGAAAGTTAAAAAAAATTGGATATATAAAAGATGAATTTGTTTAAAGTATAATCTATGTTAAATAAGAAGCAATAAGCTATATTTATAACATCGAAATATTTAAGAGTTTGAATTTACATTTGTTTTAATTATAAAGGCCAAGTGGTGCTGAATACTGAATAATTGAACTCATTGGATTGTCATGATTGAAACACTGATTATTTTGATAGTTAAATCATCGACTATCAAATCTGTCCAATACGATTGTTGGTACGGAAAGACCGGGATCGAATTCATATTCGAAAACCATTCCGACCAACAAATACATGAAGATATCATAAGATGATCGAGATGAAACGTTGAAGACCGTGGATCTTCATAAACGGAAGAACTACTAATAATCTCTGGTTAGCTCCCAGAGATAAGCTGTGGTTCTGTCGTGGCTGGAATCTTCGGGTTGCAAGGACTTCTCGCTACTGATTTGTAGGGTGATTCCTTGGATGCAGTAGGAGAGTACCTTCGGTTCATCCTGTTCCTGGATGACTTGTATGGACGAATGTCTGATAGAGTATTTCCAAAGGAATTACGTACGTTGATTTCTTCAAACGTACCCTAGTTGGTAGCGGAGGACGACGGTTCTCTTAGCTTAACCACTAGAGTATTTTTGTGAACGTCAATTAGTGATATCTGGCGGATATGACGATGTGGCATTCAAATTGAATGATGACCAGATACTCAAAAGTTAATCTAAACCTCAAGCCTCATCAACCGAGAAATGACAAAAATCGGGCAGGCAGCATGGCTATGTGGGTCGTTCCCATTAGGGTGTATAATCACCTATCTAGAGAAATTCCTTTTGCTTCTATAAACCTATTTCAATGTTGTCCCTTTTCGGAAAACGGTGGTTTGAGCCCAACCGTTGGTGATATACATTCGATACACTCAAGCGAAATGAGTGGTCGGTCATGTGAGGGCCGGGTTGCAAGACGATCTTGTTGAACCCAGTGTATTCGCCTCTAGAGATACACTATCGGCAGGTGGTCCCATACCTTGTCAAGGTCGGAATCCAATCTCCAATAAGCGCCTGCGGTTTTTGATTGTATACTATATACGTGGAGCGTGAGATGCAAGTGTTCCACTAGATTGTTATTTACTTGTATTTAGACATTATTATAATATCAGAAAAGATATTGATTTCAAAAATATTTTGGGTTATCGTAAGGTAAAAACCGTCCGTGTTTATGTGTGGATTTGGTCTTATGATTATCCTTTTCTTTTGAAAAGATTTCGAACTTTAAAATCCTATTGGATGACATACCCTTAATACTGTGCGAGTTTTACTCACTCTGGTTCACCAGTCTGACCTGGTGTTTTGTAAATGCTCGGGTTAGCCCGGGGTGTACAGTTTCAGGTTATCGAATGCTGTGAAGAGACGAGCTGGAAGAGTCCAGACGTATGATATTATATAGCTACTATTCCGCTGTGTGTTGTATCTTGAACAGATTTTTATAACTGTCCAGAGATGTTGATGTACTCTGATATTGTAAGTATTTTAAAGCTCTCAGTAAAGATTTATTTCTATATTATATTTTGTTCTGCTGCGATGTGAGACTCTGATTTTGTGTTGTGTCAGATCTTCTTCTTCTTTTATTCTGATATTTCTTTCTTATCTCATCCTCTAAATTCTTTCTAATAACGTTCCAGTGTTTTCGGTGTTTTGGAAGGTCGACATGAGGAACGAGACATGTATTTGTGTCGATTTTCGGGCCGAAAATCCCTGGGTCGTTACATATATAAACCTATAAATATAAGAAAATAATAAAATTAAAACTTAAGTAATCATATAGTTAAAATGTAATATAAGTAAGGAAATCTGAAATATTTAAATTAGGATTTAATTTTAAAATCCAAGAAATAAATTTAAATATTAAAATATATATATTTGTTTTAAATAAGAAGTAATTTTGAAATGGATTTTGAAAATAAGAAGATTTAAAATCAGGGTAAAAATTATAAGACATTTAAAATAGAAATTTAGTGTTATTATTGCGTTTTAACAAAAAATCTACTCTATAACTTATCTTGTTTTCTTGAACTCTTGTTATTCATTAGTCTTCAATCTTGAACTCTTATTCCTCTTTGAAATCTGTTGACAGCAAAAAATGTCGTAAACACCAAAGATTCCTATTACTAGGAGTAGTTAATTTGGTCGCAAGACTAAGTAAGAGAAAGCAGCAAATGACACAAGTATTTAAAGTGGTTCGGCCGCGGATTAGGCCTACGTCCACTTTGGAAGGATGTTGAACTTTTATTAATCACTCAAGAATTATAAGGTAGAGCCATGCTGATCACATTCACTTTCATAATTGAAATATGCTAGCTATTTGGGAAAAAGAATATTTAATGTTCCTTCTTCCTCAAATAGGAGATGCCATTAATAGAGTTTATGAAGCTCTAGGAAGGTTTCAATTGAAGAAAATCCCACAACTTTTGAAGTGTGAGGCCATGGGCTATTTATAGGAGTGGGAGTAGGTAGGATTAGGTAGGAATAGGGACCACATGCAGGAAATTCGAGCCCGCTACCTGCGTGCCTTGAAATTTCAAACCCAGGCACTGGTTCGAAATTTCGAGTCCCCTGGGTTTGAAATTTCGAACCCGGTGGGTTCGAAATTTTGAACCTAGGCACGGGTGCGAAATCTCGCCCCCCTGGGTTCGGAATCTCGAACCCAGCCATGGGTGCCAAATTTCGCACCCGCTGGGCTCGGAATCTCGAGCCCAGCCATGGGTGCGAGATTTCGCACCCGCTGGGCTCGGGATCTCGAGCCCAGCCACGGTTGCGAGATTTCGCACCGGCTGGGCTCGAGACCTCGCACCCACTGGGTTCGAAATTTTGAACCTAGGCATGGGTGCGAGATTTTGCACCTGGCTGGGTGCGAACTCCACGTCATCCCTAGGTGAGGTCCTTGCGAGGGGTGTGAGGATCCCGGGACCGGGTGGTTGAGGCTCTTGGCTACTTCGGGGTCCGAGGCCTTGGTTTGTGGATGTCTTCTGCATGTCGTGAGGCCACAAGCGATGTAATCTCTTCTTAATCATGTTTCCTTCACTCCTATGTGCTCCTTTTCGGCCTCAGCTTCACGAGGTATGTTAAGTTGAGCGTGTCTGATGCTCTCCTGGGAACCGGACCAAAAAGCCGGTTAACATTTTCCCCACAATGTACATCTTGTCTTTGACATGTTGTTCTTTGCGTAGGTTGAGCGAATGGAGAAGCTGTTAGTTTTTCCTGTAATTCAAAAGGTAAATATGTGTTAGCTCTAGGGCTTATTCCCCCTGGCGGTGTAGATGAACCATCGTTTGGGGGATGTGCCGTGCTCAAATCGTTGAGTATCCGCAGTGCGTAATCTCCGTGGATGCACGGGAGTTGGCGTACGCACGTGCGGAGTGTGTACACGCGGCATCGCGTCGCAGCGTTCCCGATCCTGGAGGTGCGACCATCGTCATACATACATACATACATTACATACATACATATATATATATATATGTATATGTATATGTGTGTGTATATATATATTCGAACTCGTGAGCTCGAAAATTTAAACCCAGTGGGATCGAAATTTCGAGCCCAGCGTTTCGGGATTCCGAACCCTAGGGCTCGAATTTTCGAACCGCTAGGGTTCGAAATTTTGAATCCAGTGGGTTCGGAAATTTCGAACCCACCCTGGAATATGAACGGACCCTTTTTTCCTTTTATAAATCCCCCCCCCCTCCTCACTTTTCTTCCTCCTAAATTTTATTTCTCTGGCCGCCATTGCTGAAAGCTTCGAACCCAAAAATTTCCAACCAAACTAGGTGAGGCCTTGACTCGAGGTGATGAGAAGGAGAGGAGGTCGAAGGGCCACGGCAGAGACCTCGAGGCCTTGCGGGTTCGATTCTTCGAACCCAGCCAGGCTCGAATTTTCGAACCCCCAAGGGTTCAAATTTTCAAACCTTCGTGGGTTCGGATTTTCAAACCCACAGGGTTTGAAGTCTCGAATCCTCACGGGTTCGAATTTTCGAACAAGGGGGGTTCAAAGCATCGAACCCTTGTGGGTTCGGATTTACGAACCCCGTGGGTTCAAATTCTCGAGCCCTATCTGGGTTCGAGATTTCGATCCTAGAGGGGCTCAAATTTTCGAACCCAGGTGGGTTTGGTGTTAGAGTTTGTGCCCTAGAGGCAATTCATTTGATGAGATTGATAACACTGTTGATGTTATTATTTTATTTGGAATAAAATATGATTCTATTATATTATATTTACTGCGTAATATAAATATTAATATACTAGAATTCCTTAGAATAATAATACGGGATTATATAGTTCGAGTAAGACTGAACTTGAGATTATATAATGTGATAAGTATTATAATTCTTAAATGTCCCTAGTTGAGTTTTATTGTTTATAAAGGACAACAATAAAGCGTTGAGACTAGTATATTGATTGACTGATGATCACATCTCATTGATCATTAATATACGTGATATTAAAGTCAAGATATAAATACGTATTAGAGAATATCGTATTGGGCTGACCCGCCGTGAGATAACTCCATGGAATATAATTAACAGTATCATGAGTTATTCTCATAGTGACAGTGATGTAATGGTCCTCAGACCTGAAATAATTATAATTTTATTCGAGGATATTTGTGTTTTGATATCATCTAAAGTTACTCGTAACAGAGTAACGATAACGGTGATTATTGGATACATCTTGAATCGAATGAAAATTATGAATGATCTATATGGGATTTAACCTTACATCATATATGTTTATATGTGTAGTGATATCCATGGGCCTCTTGATTGAGTGAGACTGTGAAATGCATGGCCGTGCTCAAATATCGATTTGTTTTAAACAGTCTACTCATCGATCAAGAAAAACGGATTGAATTATAACGAGGATGATATGATCCGTGCCTCTAGTTTAATCCAGGATATATTGGTTAAAAGGATTATATTACATTGATACACTGGTCATCGAAAGGTTGTATCGAATCGTCAAGATTATTATAACTTGGGTAGCAGTGACGTATTGCTAGATGCCAATCTCTGTTTATGGTTTTAAATACGATTTAAAATCATTGCCAACGTTGTAATAACCTATAGGGTCACACATTAGACCGCTTGAAGAGGATGAGAACCATTCACAATATAAGGAAATCAAAATGTTGACCTTTTCTTTAACGGTTGAATTGGTATAAGGGTTTTATAGGGTTATTTGATTTAGAATTTTGTGGGCCAAATATTAAAAGGAAGGCCGACCCTTCCTATATATATTTATCTATTTTATCATTTAGATGAGATTTTAGAGCCGCCACAAAAGAAAATCAACAAAACCCTAAAACTCTAAATGGCTAGCACCGTCTATCCTCTATCTCGATGATGTTCGACGCCTTCGAGATCAAGCGATCGTGGACTCCAATAGATGCTCGCTGTTTTGGGAGCTATGGTTCGAATCAACCAAAACTATAGTCGATTATGCGTGAAAGGATGGAGCTTTTGTCAGGTATGGTTCTCGATTTATAGATTATCATGTAGATCCATCATAATTTGGTTGAAATTGGTTTTATTTGACATGTATTCGAACCAATTTTACCTTCAATGGTATCAGAGCTAGGGTTCATGATAATTTGTTTATTGAGTTTAATTTAGGGTTTCGATCTGTTTGATTTGTATCAAACCCGACTGTATTTTGAACACAGCTACTAGGGTAATTCAACATGGATTCATTTAATAGTTAAATTGTTTCGTTAGAAAAAAGTTTTGTATATGATACGAAAATTAAATGGATTTCTGGTTTAGTAGTAGAGTTTTATTATAGTTTAAAGTGTTTAAATCATATAATGGCAATAGTTAAAGTTCTGGTTTGTTATGTTTCTAAATATAAACCCAGATTTGGTTTTGTTTAGGATCTGAGATGGATCATAAGTGAATATATGATATTAATCTTATTCAAAGCTCAGATCTTACTTATCATATTGGAGAATATGAGATATATATATTGCCTTAGTATGCTTAATTAAACAGATTTGGTTATACAAGTAAACAGTATTGATCTGTTTATATGAACTTATAAAATCATTTATATGGAATTTATTAAGACAATTTTTTTTAATTGATTTTATACCTGTAAATAAATCAAATTTGTTTGATTTTGTCAGGACATCGTTTTCTGATTGTAATCCTTTTAACCTTAAGTATAAAACAGAGCACTTGATGCTGATTGAAATAACAACAAATAATCTGAATTTGATTCGCTTGCAAATACTCATAGTTAACACAAGCTATCAGACATGGTCCTTGTTTGATGAGTACTCGCTAGCTATTTGTTGTTTTGGCAGATTATAAACCTATATGTTGTATAATGAAGTACTGGGAGTATTTTATGATGATACAAATGGTGGTTTTAAATTTGAATTTTAAACTCCAATTTGGTATATTTTCTGCAAGCATGAATAAATATTTGGAATAGATTCACATATAATCAATGATGATATGCTACTATTATTTCTGAAATAATACAGTGGCTTTGCTTATCTGTTATGAAGTTTTGAACTTTCATATATTAGTTATATTTAAGAAATATATTTATCTAAAATTGTTTTAGATCAGAGTTTCATGTATACGTATATTATGTATATAATCTATGTGAAAGATTACTTACATAATATAACTAAATGCGTGACTTTAGAACATTACAAACTTTTGATTAAAAACCCTTGTTTTAATGTTTGACATTCAGGTTTATGATTTACAATATGTTGACTCTGTATATATATATATATATATACATATGTCATGAGTGTACTGCACATGTAAAATTGTTTTCTTTAAAATAGAAATTAATATTCGATATTAATTCTGTTTACACAGTACATGATTTTGTATCTGTCTATAACTTTATATGAATAAAGTTGCTGAAATTATAATCAAGGTTTGTTTGAGTTTTGTGAATTAAAATTCTGACCCTGTTATACAATTTTTCAGAAACCAGTCTGATTGATCAAAATTGAAAGTCAATTTTGCATACTAATTTATTAAAACACTATACTGCCATTATCACACCTTGTTTTCCTTTTACCTTGTTTAAATATGACACTCCTGATGTATATGTGTTGTAGACCACTGTATTTTATTAAATGGAATGGTTGTAAATGTTACTATACAGATTTGCCTTCCATTATAATCCTCTGTAATATATAAATGTGTATATATCTGGATATACCTTTTAATACATAGCAAATATGATCTGCCCCTTTTTTATTTTAAAGCCGTATGTGTGTGCATATGTATTAAGATCCTATATGATTATCAAATGACTGATAATCATACTACTTAAAATCTGCATATACTAACTTGCTTCTGATGTTAAAATTTGCATTTACGTAAATAATGTTGCAACATTGATCCTTTTATGAAGAGTTATAAATAACTGCTAGATTTTACCTTCTAAAACTTGGATATCAAAACCTTTTGATATAACTTTGAGGGTTATCCATCAGTTTTCAGTATTACTAAAATGTTTGTAGATCTGCTATGTAAGTGTTCTAACTGTTAGACTTAGTTTAATATTAAATTTGAGGATGATTATAAATGATCATATGCATTTCATATGCAATATCAATCTGGAAATTGGGGTCAAAAGATGGTCTCTATTTACATTACTAAATACCTATATGATATGAAATTTGTTCATACACTATTTAACATATTTTGATATGTCCATGAACATTTGATGTTTCTGCTTATTTTATGAATACCAATACAAAATTAATCTGCAGCTGGTACTTGTTTATATAGAAAGTAGTATATATGTCTTGTTAAATACACACTTCTATAATAATGATTTTATCATTAAAATCGAAAAAAAAAAAAAAAAAAAAAAACAGATCTTGAATCAAGTATTGGGCCTGACCCAATGGTTAGGAACCATACATATAATTCAATTTTATTCTGTTTTGCTTTTAATGACGAGTTTTCATTTTGAGTTTAGAATTATGTATATAATTATACTTTATATTAGCTTAAGCGAGTGAGACTTGACTTAGTTAATATTTCAGAGACATGTATATTATATTATAGTAAGCATGACTAAGCTTTGTTAGTTAGGCTTATTATAAAATGATAAAAGAAAATATATATTGATATATGCATTATCAATATGATTGATATGGGTTATTGGTTAATTGCTTTACACGTTTTACTGTGCACATTCACATCCTCTTAACTATGTTGTAGAACAGAACATGCTTATTAAAATGTGGCATTGATAAATATTATAGTAGTCGGCATTAGTTATATGAATCTTATATATTCCATAACTTGGATAACCTATCAGATCAATCTGCGCATGTAAACATCAGGATAATCAATATATATGAATATTTGATTCATATTGCTAATGGCAGCACACAGCTGAAGTCATATACATTAGATGTATTTGACTTGTAGTCTACACATTACTTACATTAGATGTGTAAGACTTGCTGTATATATTTTAAAATATATTTGATGTTTTAACCCTATATGTTAAAATATGTTTAACAGGGGAACAGGTGAGCATTAGCTAACTATTGAAAGTGTTTCAGTAGAAGCAAAAGAGACGCATAGGTTATCGCAGCAGATATATACGTACTGCACAAGTACGACTTGTTTTCATGTGTGTATATATAAATTTTGTAATGAATGTAATTTGTTTAATGAATGGACAGTATTAGCAAGTTTGTATTTTTCAACATGAATTGTTGTATGTTATTTTGAATAAAACCCGAGACATTGATAAATATGTAATTCTGTTATACACGTTCTATTTATATGTCTGGTTGATTGTTTCGAATAATCATAAAATGCTGAAAGCAGATGCTTGTGCCTGCACGAATGTTCATGGTATAAGTATTCAAAATGTTTGAATTAATAATCCATTTCGGGTTTTGTTTATCATAAGTATATATTTATGGCCCAGACTTTTAATGGGACATATAAAATCTGAATATGTAAATGGGCTCACTCTTTGTTTTTATATTAACGGGACTTAACATGTTTAGACCTGCGAGTTTTATAAATATTGTATTGAAATTGTATACTTGAAATTTAATATTAAATTTATGTGTATGATTTCTCATATTCAATAAACATGTTTTAAGTTAACTATTTTATTTGAAATGTTCGAATAAAATAAACTTGGTTATTATGTAACATTGGATTTAAATACATACATGTATTTCATATATTTTATTTAAATCAAACATATATTATGAATATAAAATACATATATTTTGATATATGTAGATAGCTCTAATACTGTTTCCTGCTACGAGTTATAAATTTCCTCTAAAGCAAATTATTGTTATATTAAGTCATGGTGAAGTCTTCCAATAATATACTCATCACTGTCCAAGATAATTGGCTGTAACTAACGCCAAAGCGTTGTGCACCTTTTATTTTGGTTATATGCGATGGAGTAAAATGTGGTGCTCCAACCTATTATTGGGTCTGACTTAACTAGGCTGCATAATACGATTATGGTCTTAGAGACAAAAGCATGAATTATTCTATATTTTGAGCAAATGAATAATACTGAACAAAATGTTCAACATGCGATCCAAGAGTTATATAGACGATATAATTGACATAAGATGTCTACCTAAAAGGTTGTGTTTTGGGGATTTGCCAAAGCAGAGTCAAGACATGACTAGATATGGATCTTGGAACACCGTTATATATATATACCGATATGTATATATAAACAGAGGGATGTTAATTTGAGTGGGAGTGTATTTTAGTTTAAATTTATACATTTATGTTAATATAAACTTTGATTGTCAAAATTTTGTATTAAATAAATGTTAAAGAATCAGTTATTATTTATTATCTATTGTAGATATTAAATAACAAATAATTCCAATAATTTAAATTAATCCTTAAGAAGGACAAGTTAAATTAAATCAAATTTCTTGACTAACATTAAAATTTGTGGATTGTCCTCAAACAAATTAAACGTAATTGTTTTACCATTATCGAAGATCTAAAATAAAAGTTGAAGTAGGACTTCAACTGAATAAGAAATAAATGTTATAAAATCTACTTATACATCTCTAGTATTAGATACTAGATATGAATCACGTAAATGTATGTGAATTTACAGAAATTGTAAAATAAGTAGAAATCTGAAAAGCCAAGTGGACTTACGATTGGAACTGAAGCAAATGTTGATGGATTATCCATAGAAAGTTGATTCTTGTTGATTATACTGGCTTAATTAAATAAACAAAATAATTGTTATAATAAAATTCCATATTAAATAAATGTTATTATGAATCTTGTTCAGACAAGTTTAAATTTCATTTATAATAAAAGAACAATTGTTATTCATTTTATTTAAATGAAATAATTTATGGAATTTCACAAATAGTTAATGATCTTTGTAAATCCTTAACTATTATGTAATTGACATTAAAATGAGTGGATTAAATTTAGTGATTTAAACCCAATATACCTTTAGTATTACCGGTTGGCCCAGTAAACAAGAAAGTATATCAAAACTCCATAATGATGGAATTTTGAGATCATTTGGTTTTGAATTATATGAGGAATGCAGATCTTGTTTATTAGGCAATATAACTGAATCACCTTTCACTTGACAGAGTGAATGAGTGATAAGTATTGGGTCTCGTACATAATGATGTATATGGAGCAATGAATACATAAACTAGATGTAGGTTTTACCATTTCATTAGATTTACTGATGAAATCAGTAGATAAAGATACGTGTATCTTATGAAACACATATTAGAATCCTTTGAAAAGTTCAAGGAATTCAAAGTGGAGATAGAAACCAATTTTGATAGAAAATAAATTCTCTTTGAACAGATCAAAGAGAATGTTTAAGCCAATTAATTAATGACTGTACATATAAGTTTGAAATTGTTTCATAACTTACTTCATCTAGAAGACCGTATTGGAATGGTATGTCTGAAAGGAGTAATCACACCTTATAAGATATGGTACGACCAAGATAAGTCATATTGATCTTCTATTTAATTAAATTTAGAACAATTGCATTTAATCCTACTAAAACGAGTCTGAAGACGCCATACAAGATATGGACTAGGAAATGTCCTAGTATGTCTAAATGCGCGGATTTGGGATAAATGGCACTTGTTAAACGTCATTCTTATGATAAGATCGGACCCAAATCAAATAACTATTTTGTGGAATATCCAAAAGATACAAATGGATATTATTTCTATAAATTCTTTGAGAATAAAACGTTTATTGCTCGGATTGGTATTCTTTATAAAAGTAGGATCTTTTATAAAGGAGAGACAGTCTCTAAGATACCGATGGAAATGAAATAGAATTCGAAATGTTTCGGAAATCACAAAATACCATTGAATCTTGTATAGACAAGAAATTGAGTGGGAGTGACACAATAATTACAATGTTATATATTGATAACACATTAATTAGTGTGAATTATGTCAGTTTTAAAACAAGAAATAAATACTGATTCTAAGAAAGAAAATGTTTGGATTAAGAAGTTCATAATTGAACTTCATTCATTGTTGATCCAATGATTTACATTGCGATAACAATGTGGCTATTGCTCAGGCCTAAAACGTTAAACTCATAATCGATCCAAACATATATTTAAGAAATATAATTCTTATGTGAAATTATTCACAGAGGATATGAAAATATCTGCAAAGTTGCAAAAGCTGTAATGTTGCAGACCTACTGAATTAAACTCTGTCGCAACAGAAGTTTAATAACCACACTAGTTTCATGAGTATACGATACGTAAATGATTGACTCTAGTGCAAGTGGGAGATTGTTAGAGTTTGTGCCCTAGAGGCAATTCATTTGATGAGATTGATAACACTGTTGATGTTATTATTTTATTTGGAATAAAATATGATTCTATTATATTATATTTACTGCGTAATATAAATATTAATATACTAGAATTCCTTAGAATAATAATACGGGATTATATAGTTCGAGTAAGACTGAACTTGAGATTATATAATGTGATAAGTATTATAATTCTTAAATGTCCCTAGTTGAGTTTTATTGTTTATAAAGGACAACAATAAAGCGTTGAGACTAGTATATTGATTGACTGATGATCACATCTCATTGATCATTAATATACGTGATATTAAAGTCAAGATATAAATACGTATTAGAGAATATCGTATTGGGCTGACCCGCCGTGAGATAACTCCATGGAATATAATTAACAGTATCATGAGTTATTCTCATAGTGACAGTGATGTAATGGTCCTCAGACCTGAAATAATTATAATTTTATTCGAGGATATTTGTGTTTTGATATCATCTAAAGTTACTCGTAACAGAGTAACGATAACGGTGATTATTGGATACATCTTGAATCGAATGAAAATTATGAATGATCTATATGGGATTTAACCTTACATCATATATGTTTATATGTGTAGTGATATCCATGGGCCTCTTGATTGAGTGAGACTGTGAAATGCATGGCCGTGCTCAAATATCGATTTGTTTTAAACAGTCTACTCATCGATCAAGAAAAACGGATTGAATTATAACGAGGATGATACGATCCGTGCCTCTAGTTTAATCCAGGATATATTGGTTAAAAGGATTATATTACATTGATACACTGGTCATCGAAAGGTTGTATCGAATCGTCAAGATTATTATAACTTGGGTAGCAGTGACGTATTGCTAGATGCCAATCTCTGTTTATGGTTTTAAATACGATTTAAAATCATTGCCAACGTTGTAATAACCTATAGGGTCACACATTAGACCGCTTGAAGAGGATGAGAACCATTCACAATATAAGGAAATCAAAATGTTGACCTTTTCTTTAACGGTTGAATTGGTATAAGGGTTTTATAGGGTTATTTGATTTAGAATTTTGTGGGCCAAATATTAAAAGGAAGGCCGACCCTTCCTATATATATTTATCTATTTTATCATTTAGATGAGATTTTAGAGCCGCCACAAAAGAAAATCAACAAAACCCTAAAACTCTAAATGGCTAGCACCGTCTATCCTCTATCTCGATGATGTTCGACGCCTTCGAGATCAAGCGATCGTGGACTCCAATAGATGCTCGCTGTTTTGGGAGCTATGGTTCGAATCAACCAAAACTATAGTCGATTATGCGTGAAAGGATGGAGCTTTTGTCAGGTATGGTTCTCGATTTATAGATTATCATGTAGATCCATCATAATTTGGTTGAAATTGGTTTTATTTGACATGTATTCGAACCAATTTTACCTTCATTTGGAACTTCTAACCCTTCTGGGTTCGAAATTTCGAACCCGGAGCTCGAAATTTCGAGCCCGACATGGTTCAGGACATGACCGTTGCCAGGTTCCCAATTTGTCCTGCCGATGGACTTTGACTTCTGAATATTCACCTCTGGATTTGCATGCTTAGCGTCGATGCATATATTGCTAACCGCACGAGCGGGGTTTTAGGATTGTTCACATAGGGTAGAGCATACAATGGAACTGGGACTTGGACTGTTACGAATCGTTCTGAACTTTCTTTATGTAGTTCATCCTTGCATAGCATTACACGCACATATTAGCTGTCACCAACACGAGGGGTACAGGTCACTATACTGCCCGTTCTAACATTGATGTTTTAAAGTATTGCTAAAGATGCAGACCAGATCAAGGACCGGAAAAACTAATATTCCCAGCCCACTTTGCACACATCCAACCCTATCCCTAGTGGTGACTCGTTTGGCAGCAAGCTTGAGACCACCACCGAAGGATCGACTTCTTCTCATTCGACCAGCTCGCCCGAATCGTCCGAGCACGTGGAGCAACCTGAACTACAATATTCCTCGGTCGTGACTGAAGAGGTCGAGAATGTAGACATCATGGGCGAGGATGGGCTCGTACCTCCGGTAGTTCCGGACATGTTGCTCGATGCGGTGATTTTGGAGAATCCTATCGATTCAGTACCATCGTGTCTGGATGCTACCGCGGTCAGGAAGATGGCTGTGCGATTTAACATACTAGTGGGCGATGCCTATGCCCCCGGGAGAGATGACAGATCTCATATACCGCCCGAGGGTCATACTGCCTGGAACCGACAAGCTTGCCTGGCTGGGTGCATGCCCCCGGCTAATGACTTCATTCGGGCCATGTTGTTTATTTCCGTCTCGCGCCATCACAGCTACACCAATGCTTTTGCTTCTCTCCTGGGGACTTACGTTCTCTTCCACGAGTTTCTACATAGGGAACCCACCGGGGAAGAAATTCGATATTTATTCTGCCTAAAGAAAATGAGCACTACCTCCCCCTCTCAATGGTTTCTGGAAGCGACAGGTACCACAAAATTCTTTATCGGGACATGACCCGGGCTGTTAGTGTTTAAGCGTGAGTGGTTCTTCGTTATCTGTCCTCTTGGATTTGCCAGAAGGTGGATCGAGGGAAGTAAGTGTTTCTTTAACTCCGTTCCTTGCCGTAACTTTGGGATTCCTTCATTTATTCATGGTTTTATATGGAATATGACAGGAAATCCAATGGCGCCTACTGGAGACGGATACCGGCAACGCCTTAATGCTTTACGGGCGATACCAGAGAATCTCTGCGATACCAGCACCATGATAAGTCAGGATCGCCTCCACCGCGCTGGGTTGCTGCCGAGCAACCGGGCTATGATCAGGCCTGTGGATGCCCTTAGTGTGCCAAAGGAGGGAGTTGTGGCGGGTCCTACCCCTAGCGGGCAGAAGAGAAAAATACCACCAGCGGGAGGAGAATCACAAAGGACCGCTATGCCACAAGGAGACGTGCACGGAGGTGAGGTGCATGGTCAAAAGGAAGTTGCCAAAGATGAGGGGTTGTTGAGCACTCCTTTCCCACGTCCAACAGGGGAGGGGGAAGGAGTGTTAGCTAGACCGCGGTCTTTTGCGACTCACTCAGGGGACACTGCCTCGCTTGAACCCATGGGCCAGTTTGATGGCTTAAAGCGACTTGCTTTAGTAGTGACTCAATGGCCAAATACAACGAGCCTGGAAGAACTTTCCTGCGCTGCTAAGGGGTTAACCCCCTCGACTGGACCACAATCTGGTCTGTTGAGAGAACACTTAGGGCATACATCCAGAACACTGCATAGCTTAGATGTTTGCCTGCATGAGTTACCTAACTAACTTCGGCTTGTTCCACTGGCAGGTGTTATGGAAGGTGGACGCGGCGGACAAAGCTATGGGCGTGGGGATCGCCAGCATCCCCAGAGTTCTTCCTTTGAGAGATTCCAATGATCCGCCAGCTTGTACAGTGCTCCACCTCCGTTAGATCGAGGCAGCGGTCAACGAGACCGGGATCAATCTAGGCGATCTCTGACACCTCCTCCTCCTCCTATTCGCGTATCCGCAGGAGATACTCGGCTCAACATAGGTAGGTCTCGATCTTTGCCTTCGACAACTCCCCCATCAGTCGCCCCTTCGGCTCCCGCTCAATATGCTAAGGGAGGGAGCTGCTGTGTGGTCAACCAAGGTCGGGCATGGAAGTCGCAACAGGAATGCAAAATCAGACAGAGTCCCAAATCCGATCGTTTTCTATAGAGGAGAGGAGGAGATTTTTGAAGCTGTACTTCCCGCAATATTATTTTGACGAGCTTCCGTCTCTCCCTGATCACCGTCTTGCTCCCAGTAGGGAATCTAGAGAGATATGGATGCATGTACAAGCTGCATATCACCAGGTCAATGAACTTACCAAGTATTCCCTCCACCTTTCTGAGTTGATCAAGAGGAAAAGCCTGGAGCTCATCAACCGTCAACTGACCATCGATGGTGAGAAGACCACGGTTACCCACTTGGAAGCCGAGATAGGTAGGTTTCTCTGCTGCGTTGTGGCTAATTTACTACAACCCGACTCGTTTTCTAGTTTTAACTTTTGACTATGTCATTGCAGCGAAGCTGAAGCGAGCCTACGCGACTTTAAAGACAAGGGCTGCGCGTGACCATGAGACTTCTTAGCGATACAGTAAGTCACTTGACCCTTGAAAATACAGCCCTTAAGAATGATAAGGATGAGTGGTCCAAAGTATGCGCTGAGATGGAAAAGGAACTTGGGAAGGTTACTCAGCTCCAGAATGATAATACCGCTTTGAGGGAGGAAAATGAGAGGTTGCGGGATGAGAATGCCGAGGTTGTTGAGTTAAAGAGGCAGCTCGAGGCAATGAAGAAAGCAAAGGAGGACGCTGAGGCTAGCAACAAGGACATGTTGAGTATGCTGAGAGTGTAAGAGCTGAACATGAAAGGGGGATAAGGAACCAGAGGGAACCGTTGAATGATGCAGAGTTCTGTGTTAGGTCCTCCTTCGAGGAGAGTATCAATGATATGTACATAAAAGCTTTAAGATTTCGAGGGATTTCGTGGGTCGAAGACTACCCCCGCGAGCTAGCCAGAACCTAGGAGAGGTTAATCCCTTATAAGGCCTTCTTACGTCAAGTGGATGTAAGCACCCAAGACGAGCGCCAACTCCCGAACGTCCTTCTGACCAATGACGAACGTGAGAGGCTAGAGGAGGGAAGGAGACTATTGTAGGAGGACGCCAAGAATGAAAGGTTGGCGAGGCCTGCCGAAGAGAAAGGAAAGTTTGCGGTGACCGGAAGCACGGCTGTAGCGGAAGCATTTACAGAAGGAAGCTCTCATCCGCCCCTGGGCCCCAGATCTATCATGGTGAGTGGTCCTAGGGATTTGGCCCAAACCGCCACTAAGTACAATCCTAACTTCCCGGCACTGGGGGATACCAGGCTCACTTCACCCACCATCGCGAGCACCCTTCCTATTATTCCCACGCCATCCTTGGCTATAGGTAAATCCCTTTTACCCTGCATACCAGAGAACGAAGTGATTACCGAATTTATGGACTAAGAAAGGTTACGTCTTTGCTTATGCAATACCTCCTGAGTCTATGACGACAGCAGACACTGCTCATGTGATCCCACCAATGATTGAAACTGGGTCGGGCCTTATAGGGACATAGACTGGAGAAGACAGTGACCCACTTGACACCCTTTCTGATATATGAGTAACTTCTAGCATGGTCGACATTTTTAACGAAGAAGGAGAGGTGGTCGATGGGCAGAGTGCCCCTGCCAAAGGCCCGGTAGAAGCTGATGTGGCTTCGATGGAGGCTCTGGTGGCGAGGCCTCCAGAAAGGAGCTCCTAGTGAAGACTCGGTAGGATGCCGCGACAAGAGCTGCTGACACCGTTGCGAAGAAGAGAGCCGATGAGGAGGCTGAGAAGAAGAGGGTTGACGTTGAGGTCTAGAAGAAGAGAGAGGATGAGGAGGCACAGCAAAGGACCATGGAGTCCCTTGAGAAGGCCAAAGCTGGTCGCGTCATGCCTTACAGGTCCCTAAAGCTTACTGCCCGGAGGGCCGCCAGAGAAGCCAAGGAGAAAGCTGAGCTGGAAGGCAGGGCGATCCCGAAGACAAGTGACGCTATGGTCGGCCTCGCTGCTGGGGGTGCCCCCAAGCCTGTTCCATAGGCCACTCTGATTGACATTACCAAGGTTTCTAGTGGCGATGGGAAGGGCGAGAGACGTCTCTCGGCTTCTCATGAATCATCCACTTCACGAAGGGGCGGAGATGGAAAGAGTGAGTCTGGTAAGAAGAAGCTCGGAACCAAGGATGAACCATCAAACGTGGAATCTGCAAAAAAGAGCAAGCACAAGAAAAGGAAGCATGGTTAGTGTTAGTAGACTAAGTAGAGGTTACCTTTATTTTGGTAGTGTAGGCCGATAGTTACGAGAGTACAACCCTTGCTTTTGGTTTTTCAAGGCACGGTGTGGTTCTCATGTACACCCTATCATTAGAAAGTAAAAGTAGTAGACACATAGTTTGTTTAGCGCGTGTGTGTGTGAAAAGGAAATATGAATTAGTAAAAATCGATGTTTATGTCAATTTTTCGGATGTTCTTTTTATGTTTTCCAGCGTCATGTACTCGCATAAACTTACTTATCGTTACACTTGTCACAAAAGCGATTAGGGGCCATCTCCGAGTAAATTATTTCAGAGAGGTGAAGTGGAGCGCTAGTTTCAGTAAGTTCCCCTCAGCTCAGGGAACCCGTGGTTTGCGAAACCAGGCTGTGTGCATGCTATTTTGGGTGGCCCGAGGTTAAACCCAAGTATAGAAAAGGTGTAAGGCGTCGCATTGTGCGGTCCGCCAGGTGGGTGGCTCTCCCGTCGTTCATCGGGTTGAGGCGAGCTGCCAGACATCGTTTATTCTCCGGCGTATTTTCCAGCCCCGATCATCAGCTTGTAAGGTCTGATCGTGGCCATGGGCTGCCCCCTAGCTTTGAGAGCTAAAGGGAAGAAACGATTTAAGGTCGGTCTTGGTGCTGCGCCAAGATTCAACCGGCACCCGCAACCAACGAAGAGAGAATTGCATCGAACTTAGTCGGTCGGTAAGTGGCATCAAGCTGCCTAGACTACGACGCGGAACGATTTAACCTCGGCCTCGGCACTGGGCCAAGGTTCGAGTTAGTGGTTGTTTATATTCGGTCGCGCCGTGGGCCGGCGATTCGAGTAGCGTTGTCGGCTCTCGTGCACAGGGTGTCGGGCATAGCCAAGTGTTTCAGACTCAATGTTGCCTAGAAATTGGGATGGCCGCGCCGGCTTCCGTGCACGGGGTGCCAATGCGGTTTTCGCAGGCGTGAATCAAGTTGGTTATTGGAACACAAGACGCATTATGTGAGAAGTAAACAACGAGGAAACCGAAAATTAAACAACATTTCTACTAATAACTTTGGCAGTAATAGCCTTTACAATGCCTTGGATTTCTGACAAAACAGAACATTGTTCGAAAAGCATAAACAACCATAAAATGAGTTATGTAAAGTAGCGGCGGAGATGTTCGCTGTTCCATGCCGTAGGGAGTTCAGCTCCATTGACGGTGGTGAGCCTGAAGGTTCCATTGTTGAGTTTTCGATGTATGGAGTATGGGCCTTCCCAGCGAGGCGCAAGGCCTGTTGGCTGGGGAAAAACCAGCTTTAGAACGAGGTCACCGACGTTGAGGTCCTTGTGGCGGACTCTGGAATTGAAGTATCGGGCTACTCGCTGTTGATGGGCAGCGGCTCTGACATCAGCCTCGTTCCTTTTTTCTTTCAGCAAGTCGGGTGATCCCAGAAGTAAATCTTGGTTTATCTTTGGATCGAAATGCGTGACTCGATGGGATTGTAACTTGAGCTCAATGGGAATGACGTCTTCAGATCCGTATGTGAGGGCAAAAGGAGTATGGTCGATTGTTGTCTTGTGGGTGGTGCGGTAAGCCCATAGAGTTAGAGGGAGTTCGTCTACCAACATACCCCCAGCCTTTCCCAGACGTTTCTTGATGATGGATTTGATGACCTTGTTAACCGCCTCGACTTGCCCATTGGCTTGGGGATGAGCCACCGCTGAGAATCTTTTATCGATGTCGTGGCGCTGACAGAAAGCTTTAAACTCGGTGCTCTCGAATTGAGTGCCGTTGTTGGAGATGATAGCTGTAACAACCCGTAAAATGCGAGCCAGTTTGAAATTTTTATTTTGGCCATTTTAGCGAATTTTGAATATTTAAAATGAATTATTTTAAATAATATCGACGAGAAATTTATTTTGAATTGAATTCGACGTATATATTTATATACGTCGTCGTTAGAATATATAATATTTATATATAATTATAAATAGAATTGAAAATGGCGCGGTAGTTCGATAATTCGATTTCAAACTTCAATTGAATGTACCGGGTGCAAAACAATCCGGATTTTAGTGAAACCAAAAATGATAGGATCTAATTGATAATATCTTTCTATCGAATCCGAATAATCGAGATTTCATAGCGGGAATCGAAAGATATGTCCAGTTGAAAATTCTGAATAGTCGCTATGGAATTCAGGCCCTTAAAAATGGGAATTTTGCAAATGACCTCGGATTTTGACGAAACCAGTTTTGTTGGGTCCGCAGTGTCAAATTATTGCTAGATTCCAAATTTCATAATTTTTCGAATCAATATGTGAGCATGGCGAAAGAAAACGCGTTTGACCAGTTTCAGTTGATTTTAATCGACTGGAAATTGGCCATTTTTCAAACGGTCTTAGAATTCGACGAAATTAGTTTTGTTAGGACCGTATCGTCAATACGAAGCTAGAAAATATTTTTCGGGAATTTTTCTAGTTAGTATGTGACCCCGGTAAATTGAAATGTGCGTTTAAATTATATATATAAAGATTTATATTTTAAATTCAACGAAAACTGATCGTAACAGCCGAGTTGGGTTACGAAACATATCCCATTGTGTTCAGAATGGGGGTATTTAGCTAGGGGCGACAGTCGTGGGGCTTGATTAGGAGTTCGTACGATTATGGATTTTAAAACGGAATAAAATAATATAAAATATATATTATAAAGGGGCCCAAGTCAACCAAACCCTATCCCATTTAATTCGATAGCCGCCATTTCAAAATCGAGGGCTCTCCACGTTCGTTTCCAAAATCCCAAATCGCCTCTCTCTCTCGCGTGAATCGAACCCCGAGATTAAGCGAAAATGGAAGACCTCCCTACAAGCTTCCAATCAACGCTTGTCTGAACCAGAATCGTCGAGTATTCAGCTCGAGATTTGAGCTCGAACAGAACGGGTTTGAACCCGTTTTTCTGGCCAAGGGAGCCGCCGGAATTGCTGAGACCACCGCCGACAGGAGGGCGGCGCCGCACCGCTTCAAGTGGCGCACCCTGATGAAGTTCCGACCCCCTTTGGTGAAATGCTGGGCGATTTTTCCTCTCCGATGGTTTACAGGAGCAGAACTGTGAGTTTTTTTTGTTTATTTTATTTATTTTAGTGTAACTAATTTAAGTTAAAAGCATGGTATAAAATCAGTCTTGTTTTAAAATAGAAAATATTATTGTTTTAAAATATAAATGGCATGGATTTCTTTTTAAATAAAAATTAACAATGTTTTTTAAAAATAAAATTAGAATTACTTTTGAAAAATAAACATCTGTGATTTAAAAATATAAATATACACTATTTGAAAAAAAATAGAAAATAGAAATGATTTTTAAAAATAGAAGTTAGAAATGATTTTTAAAAATAGAAGTTAGAAATGATTTTTAATTAGTTAAAACTGAGATTTTTAATATAAAGTTTTGATTTTTATAGCGTAAGAAAATGGATTTTTATAGCGAAAGAAAATCGATTTTAAATAGTGAAGAGTTTGATTTTTAACTAGAGAAAAGGGACGACTTTTATAAAATTATAAAGACATGATTTTTATAGTAAAAGGCGAAATAAAAATTGGATTTTGATTCTAGTGAGAGATTAGATTTTTATAAACGATAAAACGTTCGATTTTGATTTTTATCAAGTAGAAAGGTTAAAAATATAATTTTTATACTAAGTGGCAAATTAAAAATAGGATTTTTATATATTGAACTTCGAATTAAAAATATGATTTTTATATATTGAACTTCGAATTAAAAATATGATTTTTATATATTGAACTTCGAATTAAAAATATGATTTTTATATATTGAATAGCGAAGTAAAAATTCGATTTTTATATATTGAATAGCGAAGTAAAAATTCGATTTTTATATATTGAATAGCGAAGTAAAAATTTGATGTTTATATTTTGAATAGCGAAGTAAAAATTCGATTTTTGTATATTGAATAGCGAAGTAAAAATTCGATTTTTGTATATTGAATAGCGAAGTAAAAATTCGATTTTTGTATATTGAATAGCGAAGTAAAAATTCGATTTTTATATATTGAATAGCGAAGTAAAAATTCGATTTTTATATATTGAATAGCGAAGTAAAAATTCGATTTTTATATATTGAATAGCGAAGTAAAAATTCGATTTTTATATATTGAATAGCGAAGTAAAAAATTCGATTTTTATATATTGAATAGCGAAGTAAAAATTCGATTTTTATATATTGAATAGCGAAGTAAAAATTCGATTTTTATATATTGAATAGCGAAGTAAAAATTCGATTTTTATATATTGAATAGCGAAGTAAAAATTCGATTTTTATATATTGAATAGCGAAGTAAAAATTCGATTTTTATATATTGAATAGTGAAGTAAAAATTCGATTTTTATTCGATTTTTGTATATTGAATAGCGAAGTAAAAATTCGATTTTTGTATATTGAATAGCGAAGTAAAAATTCGATTTTTATTCGATTTTTGTATATTGAATAGCGAAGTAAAAATTCGATTTTTATATATTGAATAGCGAAGTAAAAATTCGATTTTTATATATTGAATAGCGAAGTAAAAATTCGATTTTTATATATTGAATAGCGAAGTAAAAATTCGATTTTTACATATGTAGAGAAAGCGGATAACGAAGGTGACAAAAGGGCGAGAACGAAGAAGATTTATATCAATGAAGTGCCGTGGAGCTAGGATAGCTATTTGTGAGAATTTCTCACCTTTCAATTTCTTTTCTAGTTTTATATATATACTAGGATGCAGACGGTGCTTAGTAGCACCCGACACAACCGTCCACAGACCATGGACTTGTTTGTTTGGTTGCATAGATTAGAGATTGTTTGATTGAAATTGAATTGTGTGGTGAAATGAATTGATTTGATGATGTGTGAATGGCGTGGGCCTTCACTAGACCGGGGACAAGGCTAGGCCTCGTCCCGTTTCTAGTATCGTGCCGTTATGCCGCCGAAATTTTCTAAAATAAGTTAGAAAAATAAAAATATCATTTTATTGAATAAATGAATTGAATAGAAATTCATAAGTTAGAATAAAATGTTTTATCGTTAAAAATATAATTTTTAACGTGAATGTGAATAAATAAAATATTCATTTACAAACCAGACGGTTTGTTTATATACACCTATTTGAAGGACATTGATTGGGTCGATAAATTTTACACATCGCCCAACTGCACGAATAAGATATTGGTTTGATTGTTTGAAACCCCACACGGGTGTTGGGATGAAATATGAAGTTCACTCATCCTGATTGATTAAATATGTCGATCGATTGATTGACAGGCTGTTATAAGCGTTAGATATCTATATTTGATGCTTATACAGTGTAGTGCACTTTGGTTGATGGTTGATTATTTTTCAATGCTATTATACATGTGTTGTATGAAAATCCATATAATTAACTTTATATGGTAATTGATTGGGCCTCATTCCAGTTTAGAAAATAAAGAATATTATAAAATAAAAGTTCATGTGTTGACAGTACTCATCCATTGAGATTGGTCATGTGTTGAACGAAATATTTTAGTAATAAAATTTACATCTTTATCGATATAAAATAAAAGTTCATGTGTTGACAGTACTCCTCCATTGAGATTGGTCATGTGTTGAACGAAATATTTTGATAATAACAACTATTTTGAAAAAAAGAAATATTTGAAATAGAATATTTGAAAATAGAAATTTATGAAGCCGTGTTGATTAGATTGACGCCATTTTGACGTAAACGATATTTATATCGATTTTAAACGATTTCGAAATGAATTGAATAGAAAACGATTTCGAAATGAATTGAATTGAAAACGATTTCGAAATGAATTGAATTGAAAACGATTTCGAAATGAATTGAATAGAAAACGATTTCGAAATGAAATGAATTGAAAACGATTTCGAAATGAATTGAATTGAAAACGATTTCGAAATGAAATGAATTGAAAACGATTTCGAAATGAATTGAATTGAAAACGAATTCAAATTGAATTGAAAGCGAATTGAAATGAATTCAAATTGAATTGAAATTTGAATTGAATAGAAATGAATTTTAAAACGAATTTATAAAGAAGAATTCAATTTTGATTTGAATTGAAACGGAAGTTGAAGTTGCTTTTGAAACGAATTTAAAACTATTTATATAATTCGTTTTAAATAGAAATCAACGAAATATATATTATATATATTATATATATAATATAATGGCCTGAATAGAACGCGCCGCGCCGCGGCAGTTCGTGAATTTCGACCATTTATTTCAAACGGACATTACGGGAGATCCGACCGTCGGATTCTCCTAAAACCGGAACCGTTGGGTTCGTATCGAAAAGAGCTTTCTAACGAATATTAGAAATTTGAAATCTAACGGTTGGATTTGGAATTATGTCCAAATCAAATTTGAAAAAGGTCGCTGTAAGTGCAGTTCGATGACCGTTGATGGAAATCGACTGTACGGGCCTTGATAAAATTATTAAAAATAGTAATAATTTGTGTAAAATCATAAGAAATGATTTGGGAAAAATTGGGATGAAAAACTCCATATTTGAAAGGATAAAAATAGATTTTTATCGAAATGAACTAGTTTCGAACTAGAATTATAATTCTATTTGTTTTTAAATAAATAAATTGAATTTGAAATGGTTTTGAAAATAACCAAAATTTCCAATGATCGCATTGGAATGGGTTTGAATCGAAATTGTCTTCGGAATATTTCGATGTTGGAATTCGTGATTATACAAATGTTGTTATGGAAATTTGAAAGATATATATATATATATATATCGTTATTTCCAATGCGATATTTGTTAGTCGTAGAATTTGATATTGAATATAAGCCGGTATATTTTTTATTCAGAGCCTTGTATTGAATATCAAATGTGATTTGGGTTTGTCGTGAATGGTGTCTTCACTAACACTGTTCTTGAACCCAGTGGAGAAAAGATTAAATCTTTTTATTTAGATTTAATGAAATGTACCAATTAAATAATATTTAATTGGAATAGAATCGATATTGATTTTTGGGTTTATCGTGAACAGTGTTTTAAATAACACTCGTTCTTTAACCCGATAATTAATGAATGTGACTTTGGGTTTATCGTGAACCGTGTTTTAAATGACACGGATTCTTTAACCCAGTTAACGATTAAAACTAAGTGGAGTTTTAATGAATCTTTAATTAGATTGAAATGGTCGAGAATGGAGTATCACCAGTTTTGCTCCAGGCGATAGTTAAATCTTTAATTAGATTTGAACGTGAAATGGTAATTGAATTTACCGATAACACCGTGGTGTTAGATATGAAGTACTACCAGTTTTACTTCATGGGATGAATAGGTTGGGATTGGGAAATTAAAACAAATGATTACTTCGGTAAGGTTCGCTAATCCCGACTAGTTTGAATTGAGATTCAAAAATAGAATAAAGAACAAATTCAAGAAATTTATCTTGGATAAAATTAATGGGAACCTCTCCCTATGAATGTGAAATCAGAAACTAACTGTCGGTTAGCTAGGCAGAATGGTTTTCTGGATATTGATCTGATGTTGGTTTCGGCCTTCGGGGTTAATATTTGGGAAATTATTCTCTTGATTAATTTACGGTTAGTGACTGATGAATTGGAATGAGGCGTATGTCGTGTTTGTGTAACACTTATTTAAAATATACGCGAGTTATTCGGAAAGACCGGGTTTATCCCATTCTGAATAGCTGATACGACGATAAGTCGAAGATGAAGACGGTGGTCGAAGACCGGAAGTCTTCACGTCGTTTGGGTAATTACTGATGATCTTGATTGGGCTGTACACCCAAGAAGATGGAAACAGTTAGTGATCGTCCAGACGTACTTGGAGATCGATGGATATGCGGGGTACTAGGTGCCTCCGGTTTCGTTCAGACCCAGAACGGACTTTAAATGGACTGTGTGTCTGACATTGGATTTTAGTCTGTGTGGTTGATTTCTATTAAATATATATCTGTTTGGCGGCAGAGAATTTATTCTCTTGCTTAACGCCCTTCTCTGAGACGTACGAGCTCAGGGGTTATATATTGATGGATATCAAACGCATGGAGTGAATTGCCTGTGTGGCATGCCTAAGTGGCAATTGATCGAGGCTTCTGTTGAAAAGCAAAGTCTTGTGGTGATGATCAAAGCAAGGCCTTTGTGGCGTAGCTTTGTGTAACGTTTACCTCGCGTGTTTCACACCCGGTATGAACCAAAAACGGGAGACGGACATCAGGGAGGACTTGCGTTTCTTTCTAGCTAAAAGTGGCGTCAGTGGTTTTACACGCCCTGACGAGTTTGACTTATGTGGTTGTTGCTGTTGCGAGGCGCCTCGGTTTGATCGGACGATCCGGGTCCGATGGAGTCATTCGTTGGCTCGTTTGCGCCCCAAAGGGCGGGGAGACGTATTGTTCAGGCATAATAATCCACATCGGTGGACCGGCCCTGACGATCCAGGGGGCAGTTGCGGCTGTTCCTGAGACATGGTAGGCTAGATTGTCTCGAATCGGTAGAGGACGATCCCTGGCCTCGGTTCATAGACGGAAATCCAATTTCCAAATACGTGACATTTGCGGTTTTATTTGTAAACCTATATATGGCGACATAGTGGTATGGGGCATTCATGCCGCCTATGATTGATACTTATGATTTGAAGTTGTTTTATACACTATACACTTATAATAGTATCAAATGATTTCTTTTAAACGTATCAAGCATTCTTGGCTATTATAAGGTAAAAACCCTATCCTCCGGCTTGCGTTGCATTGTGTGATGGGACCTGGGTCTTATAACAGCTTCATTTTTCTTTATTTAGCATTGCGCTGTTTTTTTTATGCACTGGTATTCTTGGGAGGAAACCCGTTCCGTGTTATACGGCGTGGTCCCTTGATTTACCTAACTTTAAAAATAAAGATTAACTGTTTTAGTTCTCACACCAGTCACATGACTGACCTGGAGTTTATTGTTTTAACCTAAACTCTGGGTGCCCCTATTTTGACACGGGCAGCTAGTAGTTTTGGTTTTGCAGATTTATATTCACAGGATCCTGGTTTACAGCTGGAACGATATCCGGAAAGCTTTGTATCCGTATATCTCCTTCTAGTTGTGCATTGTATTATTTTCCGCTGCTATGTATTTAAATGTAATTTAAAATCTCTGATATTTCTGTGTAATATTCTTTTTACTCTGTATATTCTTGTAATCTGATGCGTTGTTGGGATATACAATGAAATGTTCTTCTGTATGCGTTCTGTTGTGGCTTGTTCTCGAACTATCCGACGC
Source organism: Allium sativum (assembly GCA_030737875.1). Lineage (NCBI taxonomy): Eukaryota > Viridiplantae > Streptophyta > Magnoliopsida > Asparagales > Amaryllidaceae > Allium > Allium sativum. The sequence goes on along the minus strand of CM060919.1, from coordinate 788,133,719 downwards.
TTTCCTTTACGGGGAAGTTACGGGTTTTCACAGTTGGTATCAGAGCTTTGGTTTACCAAGCTCAGAGAACAAGGCACATTAGAACCATACGAAAGAACTCATCAGATATTGGATTAGTAATATCCAATGGGAATGACTCGTTAGAGATAGGATCAGTAGTATCCTAGAACGAGTGTGAAGAGTATATTTTTAAAATGAAAACAAATTTTGTTTTGAAAATTTAAATCAATTATTCGTATTTGATTATTTATTTTATATTGATTAGGACAATCCAAAATATAAAGATTTTTGCATATGCGCCTAGCTAGCGTGTATTCGAAGTTTTGATATATTGGATAGATATAGAATTACACTCTAATCGCCCGGAGAAGATTTTGATGATGGAGCTCCATCATTAGAATTTATATTCGAGTGACGAACGTGTAATATCTATATACTTCCTATTGACTGGTGTGAGAACCAAAATTAGATAGGGCCTATTGTTGTGATTTGGCATCAAAAACATGATTTTCTTTATATGTATCAAAATTATGAATTTGAAATGACAATTCACTAATTGATTGATGTTTGTGTTGTTTGTTTATTTGTTTGCAAATTTTGAACCATTATGCCTAATTGAACCAAATATTGAACTGTATTGAAAATTGGTCGCATCTGCTTGCATATACATGTATATCATTGAACAGGTCATAGCAAGGAGGCTAGAGCAGAGAATAAAATTTATTTGCCCGACAAATAGGTACATGTTTACTACATAATTTACTGTTTTGTTTGGGTGATGATGATTTTATGAGCCTATTGGCTAGCCGCTTGGCTTTTTCTTTTTCTTTTTGAGATCTGAAGGACCGGGGAAGCTATTTGAAATTCCCCGATGCTCCCGGTGCAGGGGAGGTTATGGCGAAATTTTTCAAAAATTTAGGGTGTTAGCCAAATTTTTGAAATTTTGAAAATTCTCAAAAACTAAAGAGTTGGAGAATGGAAGCCAGATCGAGCGTAGAGTTGAATAATCAAACCACTTTCGACTTTGTTCCTTTTCGGGGACGAAAAGTTTTAAGTGGGGGAGATTGTAACAACCCGTAAAATGAGAGCCAGTTTGAAATATTTATTTTGGCCATATTAGCGAATTTTGAATATTTAAAATGAATTATTTTAAATAATATCGACGAGAAATTTATTTTGAATTGAATTCGACGTATATATTTATATACGTCGTCGTTAGAATATATAATATTTATATATAATTATAAATAGAATTGAAAATGGCGCGGTAGTTCGATAATTCGATTTCAAACTTCAATTGAATGTACCGGGTGCAAAACAATCCGGATTTTAGTGAAACCAAAAATGATAGGATCTAATTGATAATATCTTTCTATCGAATCCGAATAATCGAGATTTCATAGCGGGAATCAAAAGATATGTCCAGTTGAAAATTCTGAATAGTCGCTATGGAATTCAGGCCCTTAAAAATGGGAATTTTGCAAATGACCTCGGATTTTGACGAAACCAGTTTTGTTGGGTCCGCAGTGTCAAATTATTGCTAGATTCCAAATTTCATAATTTTTCGAATCAATATGTGAGCGTGGCGAAAGAAAACGCGTTTGACCAGTTTCAGTTGATTTTAATCGACTGGAAATTGGCCATTTTTCAAACGGTCTCAGAATTCGACGAAATTAGTTTTGTTAGGACCGTATCGTCAATACGAAGCTAGAAAATATTTTTCGGGAATTTTTCTAGTTAGTATGTGACCCCGGTAAATTGAAATGTGCGTTTAAATTATATATATAAAGATTTATATTTTAAATTCAACGAAAACTGATCGTAACAGCCGAGTTGGGTTACGAAACATATCCCATTGTGTTCAGAATGGGGGTATTTAGCTAGGGGCGACAGTCGTGGGGCTTGATTAGGAGTTCGTACGATTATGGATTTTAAAACGGAATAAAATAATATAAAATATATATTATAAAGGGGCCCAAGTCAACCAAACCCTATCCCATTTAATTCGATAGCCGCCATTTCAAAATCGAGGGCTCTCCACGTTCGTTTCCAAAATCCCAAATCGCCTCTCTCTCTCGCGTGAATCGAACCCCGAGATTAAGCGAAAATGGAAGACCTCCCTACAAGCTTCCAATCAACGCTTGTCTGAACCAGAATCGTCGAGTATTCAGCTCGAGATTTGAGCTCGAACAGAACGGGTTTGAACCCGTTTTTCTGGCCAAGGGAGCCGCCGGAATTGCTGAGACCACCGCCGACAGGAGGGCGGCGCCGCACCGCTTCAAGTGGCGCACCCTGATGAAGTTCCGACCCCCTTTGGTGAAATGCTGGGCGATTTTTCCTCTCCGATGGTTTACAGGAGCAGAACTGTGAGTTTTTTTTGTTTATTTTATTTATTTTAGTGTAACTAATTTAAGTTAAAAGCATGGTATAAAATCAGTCTTGTTTTAAAATAGAAAATATTATTGTTTTAAAATATAAATGGCATGGATTTCTTTTTAAATAAAAATTAACAATGTTTTTTAAAAATAAAATTAGAATTACTTTTGAAAAATAAACATCTGTGATTTAAAAATATAAATATACACTATTTGAAAAAAAATAGAAAATAGAAATGATTTTTAAAAATAGAAGTTAGAAATGATTTTTAAAAATAGAAGTTAGAAATGATTTTTAATTAGTTAAAACTGAGATTTTTAATATAAAGTTTTGATTTTTATAGCGTAAGAAAATGGATTTTTATAGCGAAAGAAAATCGATTTTAAATAGTGAAGAGTTTGATTTTTAACTAGAGAAAAGGGACGACTTTTATAAAATTATAAAGACATGATTTTTATAGTAAAAGGCGAAATAAAAATTGGATTTTGATTCAAGTGAGAGATTAGATTTTTATAAACGATAAAACGTTCGATTTTGATTTTTATCAAGTAGAAAGGTTAAAAATATAATTTTTATACTAAGTGGCAAATTAAAAATAGGATTTTTATATATTGAACTTCGAATTAAAAATATGATTTTTATATATTGAACTTCGAATTAAAAATATGATTTTTATATATTGAACTTCGAATTAAAAATATGATTTTTATATATTGAATAGCGAAGTAAAAATTCGATTTTTATATATTGAATAGCGAAGTAAAAATTCGATTTTTATATATTGAATAGCGAAGTAAAAATTTGATGTTTATATTTTGAATAGCGAAGTAAAAATTCGATTTTTGTATATTGAATAGCGAAGTAAAAATTCGATTTTTGTATATTGAATAGCGAAGTAAAAATTCAATTTTTGTAGATTGAATAGCGAAGTAAAAATTCGATTTTTATATATTGAATAGCGAAGTAAAAATTCGATTTTTATATATTGAATAGCGAAGTAAAAATTCGATTTTTATATATTGAATAGCGAAGTAAAAATTCGATTTTTATATATTGAATAGCGAAGTAAAAATTCGATTTTTATATATTGAATAGCGAAGTAAAAATTCGATTTTTATATATTGAATAGCGAAGTAAAAATTCGATTTTTATATATTGAATAGCGAAGTAAAAATTCGATTTTTATATATTGAATAGCGAAGTAAAAATTCGATTTTTATATATTGAATAGCGAAGTAAAAATTCGATTTTTATTCGATTTTTGTATATTGAATAGCGAAGTAAAAATTCGATTTTTGTATATTGAATAGCGAAGTAAAAATTCGATTTTTATTCGATTTTTGTATATTGAATAGCGAAGTAAAAATTCGATTTTTATATATTGAATAGCGAAGTAAAAATTCGATTTTTATATATTGAATAGCGAAGTAAAAATTCGATTTTTATATATTGAATAGCGAAGTAAAAATTCGATTTTTACATATGTAGAGAAAGCGGATAACGAAGGTGACAAAAGGGCGAGAACGAAGAAGATTTATATCAATGAAGTGCCGTGGAGCTAGGATAGCTATTTGTGAGAATTTCTCACCTTTCAATTTCTTTTCTAGTTTTATATATATACTAGGATGCAGACGGTGCTTAGTAGCACCCGACACAACCGTCCACAGACCATGGACTTGTTTGTTTGGTTGCATAGATTAGAGATTGTTTGATTGAAATTGAATTGTGTGGTGAAATGAATTGATTTGATGATGTGTGAATGGCGTGGGCCTTCACTAGACCGGGGACAAGGCTAGGCCTCGTCCCGTTTCTAGTATCGTGCCGTTATGCCGCCGAAATTTTCTAAAATAAGTTAGAAAAATAAAAATATCATTTTATTGAATAAATGAATTGAATAGAAATTCATAAGTTAGAATAAAATGTTTTATCGTTAAAAATATAATTTTTAACGTGAATGTGAATAAATAAAATATTCATTTACAAACCAGACGGTTTGTTTATATACACCTATTTGAAGGACATTGATTGGGTCGATAAATTTTACACATCGCCCAACTGCACGAATAAGATATTGGTTTGATTGTTTGAAACCCCACACGGGTGTTGGGATGAAATATGAAGTTCACTCATCCTGATTGATTAAATATGTCGATCGATTGATTGACAGGCTGTTATAAGCGTTAGATATCTATATTTGATGCTTATACAGTGTAGTGCACTTTGGTTGATGGTTGATTATTTTTCAATGCTATTATACATGTGTTGTATAAAAATCCATATAATTAACTTTATATGGTAATTGATTGGGCCTCATTCCAGTTTAGAAAATAAAGAATATTATAAAATAAAAGTTATGTGTTGACAGTACTCATCCATTGAGATTGGTCATGTGTTGAACGAAATATTTTAGTAATAAAATTTACATCATTATCGATATAAAATAAAAGTTCATGTGTTGACAGTACTCCTCCATTGAGATTGGTCATGTGTTGAACGAAATATTTTGATAATAACAACTATTTTGAAAAAAAGAAATATTTGAAATAGAATATTTGAAAATAGAAATTTATGAAGCCGTGTTGATTAGATTGACGCCATTTTGACGTAAACGATATTTATATCGATTTTAAACGATTTCGAAATGAATTGAATAGAAAACGATTTCGAAATGAATTGAATTGAAAATGATTTCGAAATGAATTGAATTGAAAACGATTTCGAAATGAATTGAATAGAAAACGATTTCGAAATGAAATGAATTGAAAACGATTTCAAAATGAATTGAATTGAAAACGATTTCGAAATGAAATGAATTGAAAACGATTTCGAAATGAATTGAATTGAAAATGAATTCAAATTGAATTGAAAGCGAATTGAAATGAATTCAAATTGAATTGAAGTTTGAATTGAATAGAAATGAATTTTAAAACGAATTTATAAAGAAGAATTCAATTTTGATTTGAATTGAAACGGAAGTTGAAGTTGCTTTTGAAACAAATTTAAAACTATTTATATAATTCGTTTTAAATAGAAATCGACGAAATATATATTATATATATTATATATATAATATAATGGCCTGAATAGAACGCGCCGCGCCGCGGCAGTTTGTGAATTTCGACCATTTATTTCAAACGGACATTACGGGAGATCCGACCGTCGGATTCTCCTAAAACCGGAACCGTTGGGTTCGTATCGAAAAGAGCTTTCTAACGAATATTAGAAATTTGAAATCTAACGGTTGGATTTGGAATTATGTCCAAATCAAATTTGAAAAAGGTCGCTGTAAGTGCAGTTCGATGACCGTTGATGGAAATCGACTGTACGGGCCTTGATAAAATTATTAAAAATAGTAATAATTTGTGTAAAATCATAAGAAATGATTTGGGAAAAATTGGGATGAAAAACTCCATATTTGAAAGGATAAAAATAGATTTTTATCGAAATGAACTAGTTTCGAACTAGAATTATAATTCTATTTGTTTTTAAATAAATAAATTGAATTTGAAATGGTTTTGAAAATAACCAAAATTTCCAATGATCGCATTGGAATGGGTTTGAATCGAAATTGTCTTCGGAATATTTCGATGTTGGAATTCGTGATTATACAAATGTTGTTATGGAAATTTGAAAGATATATATATATCGTTATTTCCAATGCGATATTTGTTAGTCGTAGAATTTGATATTGAATATAAGCCGGTATATTTTCTATTCAGAGCCTTGTATTGAATATCAAATGTGATTTGGGTTTGTCGTGAATGGTGTCTTCACTAACACTGTTCTTGAACCCAGTGGAGAAAAGATTAAATCTTTTTATTTAGATTTAATGAAATGTACCAATTAAATAATATTTAATTGGAATAGAATCGATATTGATTTTTGGGTTTATCGTGAACAGTGTTTTAAATAACACTCGTTCTTTAACCCGATAATTAATGAATGTGACTTTGGGTTTATCGTGAACCGTGTTTTAAATGACACGGATTCTTTAACCCAGTTAACGATTAAAACTAAGTGGAGTTTTAATGAATCTTTAATTAGATTGAAATGGTCGAGAATGGAGTATCACCAGTTTTGCTCCAGGCGATAGTTAAATCTTTAATTAGATTTGAACGTGAAATGGTAATTGAATTTACCGATAACACCGTGGTGTTAGATATGAAGTACTACCAGTTTTACTTCATGGGATGAATAGGTTGGGATTGGGAAATTAAAACAAATGATTACTTCGGTAAGGTTCGCTAATCCCGACTAGTTTGAATTGAGATTCAAAAATAGAATAAAGAATAAATTCAAGAAATTTATCTTGGATAAAATTAATGGGAACCTCTCCCTATGAATGTGAAATCAGAAACTAACTGTCGGTTAGCTAGGCAGAATGGTTTTCTGGATATTGATCTGATGTTGGTTTCGGCCTTCGGGGTTAATATTTGGGAAATTATTCTCTTGATTAATTTACGGTTAGTGACTGATGAATTGGAATGAGGCGTATGTCGTGTTTGTGTAACACTTATTTAAAATATACGCGAGTTATTCGGAAAGACCGGGTTTATCCCATTCTGAATAACTGATACGACGATAAGTCGAAGATGAAGACGGTGGTCGAAGACCGGAAGTCTTCACGTCGTTTGGGTAATTACTGATGATCTTGATTGGGCTGTACACCCAAGAAGATGGAAACAGTTAGTGATCGTCCAGACGTACTTGGAGATCGATGGATATGCGGGGTACTAGGTGCCTCCGGTTTCGTTCAGACCCAGAACGGACTTGTAAATGGACTGTGTGTCTGACATTGGATTTTAGTCTGTGTGGTTGATTTCTATTAAATATATATCTGTTTGGCGGCAGAGAATTTATTCTCTTGCTTAACGCCCTTCTCTGAGACGTACGAGCTCAGGGGTTATATATTGATGGATATCAAACGCATGGAGTGAATTGCCTGTGTGGCATGCCTAAGTGGCAATTGATCGAGGCTTCTGTTGAAAAGCAAAGTCTTGTGGTGATGATCAAAGCAAGGCCTTTGTGGCGTAGCTTTGTGTAACGTTTACCTCGCGTGTTTCACACCCGGTATGAACCAAAAACGGGAGACGGACATCAGGGAGGACTTGCGTTTCTTTCTAGCTAAAAGTGGCGTCAGTGGTTTTACACGCCCTGACGAGTTTGACTTATGTGGTTGTTGCTGTTGCGAGGCGCCTCGGTTTGATCGGACGATCCGGGTCCGATGGAGTCATTCGTTGGCTCGTTTGCGCCCCAAAGGGCGGGGAGACGTATTGTTCAGGCATAATAATCCACATCGGTGGACCGGCCCTGACGATCCAGGGGGCAGTTGCGGCTGTTCCTGAGACATGGTAGGCTAGATTGTCTCGAATCGGTAGAGGACGATCCCTGGCCTCGGTTCATAGACGGAAATCCAATTTCCAAATACGTGACATTTGCGGTTTTATTTGTAAACCTATATATGGCGACATAGTGGTATGGGGCATTCATGCCGCCTATGATTGATACTTATGATTTGAAGTTATTTTATACACTATACACTTATAATAGTATCAAATGATTTCTTTTAAACGTATCAAGCATTCTTGGCTATTATAAGGTAAAAACCCTATCCTCCGGCTTGCGTTGCATTGTGTGATGGGACCTGGGTCTTATAATAGCTTCATTTTTCTTTATTTAGCATTGCGCTGTTTATTTTATGCACTGGTATTCTTGGGAGGAAACCCGTTCCGTGTTATACGGCGTGGTCCCTTGATTTACCTAACTTTAAAAATAAAGATTAACTGTTTTAGTTCTCACACCAGTCACATGACTGACCTGGAGTTTATTGTTTTAACCTAAACTCTGGGTGCCCCTATTTTGACACGGGCAGCTAGTAGTTTTGGTTTTGCAGATTTATATTCACAGGATCCTGGTTTACAGCTGGAACGATATCCGGAAAGCTTTGTATCCGTATATCTCCTTCTAGTTGTGCATTGTATTATTTTCCGCTGCTATGTATTTAAATGTAATTTAAAATCTCTGATATTTCTGTGTAATATTCTTTTTACTCTGTATATTCTTGTAATCTGATGCGTTGTTGGGATATACAATGAAATGTTCTTATGTATGCGTTCTGTTGTGGCTTGTTCTCGAACTATCCGACGCTTTCCTTTACGGGGAAGTTACGGGTTTTCACAATATCCTGAGGAACTCCATAGCGGGTAATGATGTTGCGGACGACAAAGTTGATCATCTTCTTCGTGGTTATGGTGGCGAGAGCTTTAGTTTCTGCCCACTTAGTGAAATAGTCCACTGCGATGATGGCATATCGTGCCCCGCCTCTGGCCATTGGGAAAGTTCCGATGATGTCGATTCCCCACATGGCAAACGGCCATGGGCTGACCATTAAAGATAGTTCGGTAGGCGGGGCTTGTGGAATCTTGGAGAAGCGCAGGCACTTATCGCACTTGCGAGCGTAGTCTGTGGCGTCTTGATCAAGCGTGGGCCAGTAATAACCATGTTTGAGAATCCTTCTGTCTATGGTATTCCCCTAGTGTGATCGCCACATTTGCCATCATGCACACTGCTTAGTACGTGGAGGGCGTCACCGCAAGCTACGCATCGGAGCAAGGGAACGGAAAAACCTCTGCGGTAGAGTACCCTATCCATAAGAAGATAACGGGCGGACTGGCGAGTGAGCGCGTGCCTTTCCTTGTAGTGCTTTGGTAGGATTCCGTGCTGCAGGTAATTTTTGATCGATGTCATCCAGGACTCGGGCTCGGGTTCGGTGCTTATAATCGTCTCGTCTTGCCTTTGCTTGGTGCTTGGAGAGTTGAGTACTTCACCTGGGGAGAATCCGTTAAATTGCGGATCTTCGGAGCTTTCCATTCTAGCGAGGGAATCTGCTTTTTCATTTTGTTCGCGTGGGATATGGGTGATGGTGAAATGCTCGAAGTAGACGAGTAGCTCCTGAACCCGGGCCAGGTACTGGGCAAGCCGTCCCTCTTTCCCTTGACACTCTCCCAGTACTTGTCGGACGATAAGATGTGAATCAGAGAAGATGTGGACAGTCTCTAGCTTGAGTTCGATCGCGATTAAGGCTTCGTACTACGCGTCGTTGTTAGTAGCAGGGAAATTTAGCCTCAACGCATAGTACATTGGGCATTCTTCAGGAGTGATGAGCACGACTCCGGGACCGGAGCATTTACTATTAGAGGAGCTGTCTACGAACAATTTCAACTTGGCGTCGGGAGTTTTGGTGTTCACTATGGGATCCTCCTCGGGGGAAGTGAACTCCACGATGAAATCTGCAAGAGCTTGGCTGAGGATGGCTCGTTGGGGGATGAAAGTTATCTCGAACTGGCTTAACTCGATGCTCCACTTTAATAATCGCCCTAACGCCTCAGGTCGTTATAGGACCGGACGCAGTGGTTGGTCAGTGAAAACTTTTATGGGATGCAATTGGAAGTATGGTCGGAGCTTTCTAGAGGAAATCAATAAGCAGAATGCCAGCTTCTCTAGCTTCGGGTAGTTCTTCTCTGCCCCCATTAATCGCTTGCTGATATAGTAGACAGGCCGTTGAGTGCGGTCTTCGAGGCGTATTAGTGCCAAGTTGATTGCCCGTGCAGAAACAGCCATGTAAATATATAAGTCCTCATGGTCTATAGGCTTAGAGAGGATATGTGGTTGCTCTAAGTGATCCAGAAGTTCCTTGAATGCGGAGACGCATTCGGGGGTCCACTCGAAGTTGCGTTTCCCTTTTTGGAGTAAATCGAAGAAGGGGATGCACTTGTCGGTGGCCTTAGAGATGAACCGACTTAAAGCGACGACCTTTCCGTTTAGACTTTGAACATCCCCGATGTTCTCGGGGACTCGGATGTCCCGAATAGCTTGGATTTTTTTTGGTTAGCTTCGATGCCCCATGAATTGACAATGAAACCCAAGAATTTTCCTGAGGCAACTCCAAAAGAGCATTTCAGGGGGTTGAGTTTCATGTCGTACTGGCGAGGGACATCGAACATTTCAGAGAGGTCGTGGACGTAGTTGCCTGGTTTTTTAGATTTCACTAGCATATCGTCCACGTACACCTCCATGGACTTTTCGATTTGATTTTTAAAGAGTTGATTAACCATTCGTTGATAGGTGGCGCCTGCATTTTTAAGGCCGAAGGGCATAACACAGTAGCAGTAGAGCCCAAGGTCGGTTATGAAAGAAGTGTGATCCTGGTCGCGGAGGCTTATCGGGTTGGCGTCCATGAAGGATAATAGCTGGTATCCGGTGGTCGAATCTACTAGTCGATCGATCTTCGGGAGCGGGAAGCTGTCCTTGGGACATGCCTTGTTCAGATCAGAGAAATCGATGCATGTTCGCCACTTACCGTTGGCCTTTTTAACCAGAACTGGTTTGGAAACCCATTTGGGGTAGTCAGCTTCGCGGATGAAGTCATTGTGGAGCAGACGGTCCACCTCTTCTTCGAGTGCCTTGGACCTCTCGGGCCCTAGAAAGCGGCGTTTCTGTTTAACTAGAGGTATTCTGGGATCTAAGCCAAGGGAATGGCAAGCAGTTGCGGGGTTGATGCCTTTCATGTCGGAGTGAGTCCATGCGAACACGTATAAATTGACTTTTAGGAAGCATATGAGGTCTTCTTTAACTGTTGGATGGAGTTGTGACACTACCTTCAACACCCTTGTTGGGTCGTCGAGGTTGATAGGAACGTCCACTGTGGATTCGACCGGGGTAGCCCTTTCATACTCGGGCTCTTTGCCTTTCCATGGATCGAGGTCATCCGAAAGACAGGAGTGGCGCCTGAGCCAGGGCCCAGACGTTGCTGGTTGTTATGCTGAGATGTTCTTGGCGCAAGAAGGCGTGGGCACGGCCTTGCCCTTGTCCTTTTTGCATGCGTTCTTCCATTCTATTGCGTAACATTCCCTGATGCTTACTTGGTTGCCCTTGATGGTTCTGATCCCATTTTCCGTCGGGAATTTCATTAGAAGAGACCATGGTGCCATGTAAATTCGGAATTCGACGAGAAAGGGGCGTCCTAGGAAAGCATTGTAGGGGGAGTCGATGTCTATGACCATGAAGGTGGGAATCCGGACTCGGCGTCGATCCCCCTCGCCCAGTTCTACGGGTAGGTCGATCACCCCTACGGGGGAACTAGAGGCCCCATTGAAGCCGTGAATTGCAGCGTGACATGGCTTCAAGTCGTTCGTTTCCAATTTCATCTGGTCGTAGGCGGTCTTAAAGATGATGTTGACCGAGCTTCCAGAATCGATTAAAACCTTCCGAATGGAAGCGGCACCGATCTGGGCAGTGATGACTAATGGGTCGGTGGTTGGGATTTCCACCCCTTTTGATTCCATTTCTTGGAAGACAGTGTCATCCCGCATGGTTTTTTGTAGCTTGGATGGGATGGACTCAGGGAGAGATAAGCAGGCTTCGTAAGTGGCATGTTCTATGGAACTCTCTTATTCCTCCATTTTCCGAAATATGTTATGTGTGGGGTAGGGTCCGCCACATATGGTGTTGATCACGATTCCTCGTCTTGGGTTAGATGGTCCTGGAGCTTTCTTGGCGGCTACTTGTAGAGCTGGCGCCGGAGGCTGCGAGTTTGCTTCGGCGGGAAAGAGCTCTTGGACATATTGCTCAAGCCGTTTCTCGCGAATAATTTTCCCGATTGCATCCTTAAGTTGGCGGCATTCGTTGGTGTCGTCATCGTACACGTCGTGGTATCGACAATACCTCCCGGTGTTCTTCTTGCGGTCAGTTGATTCTCTAATGCGCGACTTCTTATATGGCAGGGTGTTACATGTTTCCAAGTAGATTTTCTCTATGTCTTCATTCAATGGGGTATAGGTCTCGTAAGCTTGGCGAGGGCCGAGCTTTCTTAATTCCACTGGGGCTTTCCCGTTGTTTCGTCCATCCGGCCTGCAATTGTTAGGTTTTTGCCTTTGGGTACCAGCCCCCCTGTTTTAGTCGAAGGGCTCCCCGCCTCGCCTACCTATGAATTGGTTATTGGCTGTATCTGCTTGAGGGTCATAGGGATGACTCATGGCGGAAAGATGGTTCTGCCTTGCCTCTTCTTGGCACAAGTATTATCTCTCATAGAATGCGTCGAGGCTCTTTGGCTGCTTTCGATCGATCCAGGCTCCGAACTCTGAAGTAGGGAGGACACCTTTTGGTAGCTGAAAAAGTATGGTGCGAGGATCTGGATCTTCAACCTCGGCGAGAGCTGTGTTGAATCGGGAAAGGTAGTTCCTAAGCGACTCATCGGGCCTCGGTATAGGTTGGATAAGGTGAGGGCATTCTTCGGAGTTGGGATATGCACCCTGAATTGCTTGACTAGCTCTGTTGCTAGTTGCCCGAAGTTGTTAATGGAATCTAGAGGGAGGCGGGAGAACCAAAGTAGAGTGGTACCGGACAGGAAGACCGGGAAGCATTTACATTTGGCTAGATCGTCGCCCCGGTTCGAGTCCATCTGCCATTCATAGCGATTCAAGAAGGTACAAGGATCAGTGGTACCATCGTAGAGTGGCAATTGTGGCATGCTGAAGCGCCTTGGCCACTCGGCTTCATTTGCTCATCTTCTGAAGGGGTTATGCCTAATGTGGGCTTCCCATGCACCATGTGTGCCCCCTCACATTTCCCTCATGACCCTTCGTATCATGTCGGGAAGGTAAGTTGGTTGCGGATCCGCCATTGGGATCCATGGATTTTGACGCGGCTCCGGAGTCCTGTCGCGAGGCCGTCTTCTATAATGGATATCCGGGTCGTCTTCCTCCATGTCCTCAACATCTAGGATTGGGAATTGTGGATGGTGAAGTGGAGAGGGGTGATGTGGGTCCTATTTTAGAGGAGCGCAGGCCGTTGGAATAGCAGGCCCTTCACCCCGATTAGCGGCGATTGGGTTGTGTAGAGGAAGAGGTTGGTTTGTAGGATCTGCTCCGTCATTGATAATTAAGCGGAAGCGGTCTCGGTACAGCGCCCCCTCGTTGTATGTGACTGTGGTCTGATCGCTGTTGTCGTTCCCATTCCCGTTGGCATGACCGTTACCGCTGTCGAGGGCATTGGTACGAGCGGCGACATTGTTGATGAGGGTGAATCTTCTCCTTTGGTATTGGCCCCTTGACTCGGAAGAGGAAGATTCTGAGGCGGTTGGTCGGGGTCGAGCATTGTTTCGAGTTAGCTGAAGTTGGGCGACAACGCGTTGACTTTTTTGAAGTTGTCGCATAAGGTAATGTTATTCTTTAATGCTTGGTTGAGCTCGACCGTGGTGTTTTCATATCTTTCATTAAGCGCGTGAATTTGAGCTTGGGTAACGAGGGCTTTGGGGTCCACCACAGGAGGGACGGTTTCATTAGGGACCGGGATGTCTACCGGTTGAGGTTGTTAGGAGGTACCGGCCTCGGCTACGGCTGAAGAGCGGACCATTGCGTTCTTTGACTTCTTTACCATCGTAAGCGGACTCGACAGCAGGTTGAGCGCGGAACCTTAAGCTTATCGAAGTCGAGATGATAACATGGAAAAAAGATGCAAATTTTGAATTCAAATTCTCAGTGAAAGCACCAAATGTTGACGGCAAAAAATGTCGTAAACACCAAAGATTCCTATTACTAGGAATAGTTAATTTGGTCGCAAGATTAAGTAAGAGAAAGTGGCAAATGACACAAGTATTTATATTGGTTCAGCCGCGGATTAGGCCTACGTCCACTTTGGAAGGATGTTAAACTTTTATTAATCACTCAAAAATTATAAGGTAGAGCCATGCTCATTACATTCACTTTCATAATTGAAATATGCTAGGTATTTGGGAAAAAGAATATTTAATTCTCCTTCTTCCTCAAATAGGAGATGTCATTAATGGAGTTCATGAAGCTCTAGGAAGGTCTCAAGTGAAGAAAATCCCACCCCTTTTGAAGTGTGAGGTCATGGGCTATTTATAGGAGTGGGAGTATGTAAGAGTAGGTAGGATTAGGTAGGAATAGAGACCACATGCAGGAAATTCGAGCCTGCCACCCGCGCGCCTCGAAATTTTGAACCCAGGCATGGGTTCGAAATTTTGAGTTCCCTGGGTTCGAAATTTCGAACCCAGGCGCGGGTGCGAAGTCTCACCCCGCTGGGTTAGGAAACTCAAACCCATGGCTCGAAATCTCGAGCCCAGCCATGGGTGCGAGATTTCGCACCCGCTGGGCTCGAGACCCCACACCCACTGGGTTCGAAATTTCGAACCCAGGCATGGGGTTCGAAATTTCGAACCCAGACCCGGTTGGGTGCGAACTCCGCGTCATGCCTGGGTGAGGTCCTTCCGAGGGGCACGAGGATCCCGGGACCGGGTGGTTGAGGCTCGTGGCTCCTTCGGGGTGCGAGGCCTTGGTTTGCGGACGACTTTTGCTTGCCGTGAGGCCACAAGCGATGTAATCTCTTCTTGATCATGTTTCCTTCACTCTTGTGTGCTCCTTTTCGGCCTCAGCTTCACGAGGTATGTTAAGTTGAGCATGTCTAATGCTCTCCTAAGAACCGAACCAAAAAGTAGGTTAACAAAATCTTTATTCTTGAATGTCTGGACCTGTACAGTCTTTAAATCCATACATGTATATAATTCCTGCATATACACTTAAATATATTTCAAGATATAAGTGTTAGTATACATTTTATAACAATAATAGTTAAAACGAGGTTGTAATCATCAAAACCATCATCACCAACTTCTCAGTCTCTGACATTATTGATTCACTGTGTGCATAAAGCTTGTTTAAGGATAAGGAATAATGAAATCTGCCCTAACGGTTAGGAGGTGAACTCCATAATTATCTTTGTTTATTTATTTTCTACCACAGTTTAGTTTACCGAAAATAACCGATAATCGTTTCGAGGAGACCGGGATCAGATCAGGTATTCAAAAACCACTTCGATCCGACATAGCAAAAAATGTGGAACACATTGAAGATGATGAAAGCAAGAACAACATGAAGACAAGAGAGTAAAGGCATAGACTTTGGGAATGGAAATATAACACCCCACCTCCGTTAAGGACACTCACAAAGGGAACGCCTTAACTTTGGTGGAGCATTTTAGTAAACAAAATAGAAAATTTCAAGACAGATAAACAATACTTGAGAAATTATAACTTTATTACAGCGGAAAACAGAAATCAGTTTGGTTACATCTTTACCAAAAACTCAAGTACATAAATATCAGTCTTGTTCAGAAAATCATCAGAGTACAAAACTTTAAAATCATAATCCCCACAGAAGCTGCCATAAGGAGTCAAGCCATACTTTAAGCACTCTAAGTACTTCAAGCAGAAGAAATCCGGATCAAGCTAAAGTGTTCCCTCCTTGGAAAACCTGGGGGGAACGGAAGAAAAAGGGGCGAAAACAAGCAAGGTCAGACATAAAGTCTGGCAAGTCCAGTGACTTTCAGCATATGAACAGATAATAATAATCATGACATGAAAATAAGTTGGATAAGAGATAACAGTAATAGGAGCAGAAGATGTACTTAGGTTAAACAGAAGAAATAGAATAATATTACTTTTCATTTCTCTGCACTAATACTAGTATAACAGGATTAGGTGTCACCCCAATGTCTAAACTGAAACAGAAACGGGAACAGAATAATTTCCACAGAAGAGAATGCTAGTAATGGGCCTTTACCACCCCAACAGAAACAGACAGAAATGGAATGCTAATAATGGGCCTTTATCACCCGAACAGAAGGTACAGAAACAGAAACAGATTAATCCCTACGGAAACAGAATGTAGAATTAGGTGTACACTAGTAAATGGGTCTTTACCACCCGAACAGACGGTACCACGCAGAAACAGAAAGGTGTTACCACCCAACAGAAACAGAAAGTACCAACAGAAACAGACAGAACTAAGTGTACCCTAAAACCCTACCCCCAAGCGATCGTCTCCCTAATACATAAATACCATGTGTCGGCCCACCAGTAGGGTGTATCACTCCCTAAAGTGACAACCAATTGGCATAGACCTATTTACAGATGTAACTGCGTCTTATATCCTCAAAGGCAGACCGGGATCCATGCACGCACATGACCCGGTTGGAACGCACTATCAACACCCCCCCCGCCATTATCAGAATGAACCGCTTATAATTAGTTCAGTAAGCGTGCCCGGACCCTACCTACTGTTGGGTCAAAGTTTTGATACCAGAAAGGGTTACTGACTAATATGGGTCCCAAACAACAGATGACACAAGTAATTTCCCTCCTAACCTTGTGTCCCTAGACTAACAGATTTCAGATTAACTTGTTTACAAGTTCAGACATACAGAGTTCAGATCAACTAGTTCACAGATCAGACAAGTTTTCAGACTAACGGATCAGATATACGGATTTAACAGATTTACAGATTTGTCTAACTTTGTAATTGGGCCAACAGATTCACGAAACGGGTTTGTTAAATTCATTAGTCCAATTGGTTTAACCCTATCCACCCAACACGTTTTAGACATCATATTTATCCCAGATTTGCATTAATTAAATATTAATGCACAGACCTCTCACATTAGGTCGGTAGCTTGTGGCCGCTGGATATGCCGGACGGTTCCAGGCAGACTTCTGCCACAAGCCAGACCTAACCTCGTGTCTAAGCATATTTTAGTTATGCCTACGACCTCTCACATTAGACTGGCAGTTTGCGGTTGCTGGTTAAGCCGGTTGGTTCCGGGCAGGCTTCTACCGCAAACAGAGCCTAACCTCGTGTCATAGCCAATTCATTCCAATACAGATTTTTCAGATATCAAACTAATTTTGTTTATTTAACATATTAAACATCTTCATAGGATATAACAGATTAATCAAATTTCCATGTTCTACTAAATCTTAGGTCGAGCCTACGGATTTCCATACCCAGATTACCATTATCTAGTTTTCGACAGATCCGACAATTCAACAGGTAGCAGATCTAGCAGTTTTGGCAATTCAGCAGTTTTAGCAGATAACGGATTAGGCAATTTTACAGATTTAGCAGATCTAAAACTCTATTTACCTATCTTGCCTAATCATAAATTTAGCCTAAACTTACATGCCTAAATCAAGGTCATAATTCATAATACAATATATTCCCCAAATTTTAGCCTTAATGTTCCCATTTACAGTTCATGTCAAAACTAGATTTAATATTCTAGTTCACCATTTATGTCCAAGACTAATACACATGTAAATCATTCTCTATTATAGCCAATTCAGATAATGCCAACATATTTGCTATGCCCGATTTACTTAATTAAGCTACGCCCAATCCCCATATAACATGTTTCCACAAATTCTCTAAATACTCATGAAATGGCCCTAACAAAAGGAATAGAGGATAAGCACAAGAATTGATATAAAAGAATAGGCGTGCAATAATGAACCAAATACAATAATAATGGCCCAATAGGCTCGATGTACATAATAGTGAATGGGAGTAAACTAGCAAAGTTACATACTAAATATGAGATCTAACATCATTAAGGGAACAGACATAAGAAACTAACTACAATAGTTATAGGCAACTAACCACAATAGTCATGGGCGACTAATCACAATAGTTTCTTATTCAATGTCATAGGCAGTAGTCTCATAGTCATGAATCATAGTCATAGGCAATAGTCTCATAGGCGTGAATCATAGTCATAGGCAATAGTCTCATAGGCGTGAATCATAGTCATAGGCAATAGTCTCTTAGGCATGAATTATAGTCATTGGCAATAGTCTCATAGGCAATAGTTTCATGTCCAATTATGCATTATTGTTTGTCCCAAAATTTAGCGTTCGTGCGTTAATATCTTATGAGATGTGGCGCAGGCTCATGGTAGCCTGACTATAGAACAGAAAGAAGAAAGAGATACAGAATAAAATATATCAGAACAGAACGTGCACAACCTCAAATTCAGATTTACAATCATGTCACAATTATAATTAAAGTTTATATCGGAAAATAACTGTACTTGCCTTTCGTGGTTTTAAGAAAGGATAATAAACTGTTGTTGATGCAGAAATGCTGAATTACTCCTCTTTAATTGTTGTTGTAGCTCTAAACTTTGATTTGAATTCAAGTTGGAAGAAGATGCATCAGTCCAAGTTTTGATTCTAGCATAGTAGCGACGCCATTTTTATTTTTACTTAGAACAGAGGCAGAGTATAGACAGAATGAAATTGTGTAGAGAAAATGAGGCTAGGGGGCTGTTTATATAGGTTTAGGAGGATGAATCTAGATTGAAAACGAGACCAGAAACATCTGAATGAACTCAGGCTGAAAACCAGGTTTTGGCACCAGGTCGACCATAGGGTCGACCATAGTTTCGACCTGGTCCCTGGGAGGTCGACCATAGTGTCGACCCCCAGGTCGACCAGGTCCTGGGCGGGAAATTTCCTTCCCAGTCTGCCCTGGGGTCTGAATTCGAATTTCGAGCTGTTTTTTATTTTGAAAATTCCTGAAACTTCGGAGGGTCATAACTTGGTCATACGGACTCCGTTTTTCGAAAACTCAGACTCGTTTTCAAGAAGAATTTCGAGACGAACGCAATGGAACAACCCATTTCCCTTGATTCTTATTTTAAAATTTAATTCTGCTTTGATTTGTTATTCTTATGATTATAGAAAATACGGGGTGTTACAAGAAAGGGCTGCTTGTTGAACGTCTCTGGTTCGCTACCAAGATGTATATTGTTGCAGTGGTCCTTACGTTCTGGAATCTCCGTATTGCAAGGACTACTTGTTACTGATCCTAAGTGTGATTCCCGACAGGATGTAATAAAAGGAGTGTCTTCGCTTTGTAATATTGCTAGACAACTTGTATAGATGTATGTTAGACATTAGATTCTTTAGATCATGTATATTGATTTTTACAAATGTACATTTGTTTGGTGGCGGGATAGACAACTTCTCTTAGCTTAAACCCTTCTTTAAGATGTATGAGCTCGAGGTTGTATTTTTATGGATGTCAATTAGTGATCGACGGAGTGGCAATGTGGCATCCAAAGATGGGTGTGCCATGTATGAAAGGTAAAAACGTATCCTCTAGCCTCATCAAACGGTAATGACTAAAATTGGGGAAAAAGTAGCATGGCTACATGGGTTGCATCCGTTAGGTTATAACCACCACCATACTAGATTCGTTAGTGACCTTTTATGTGTGCTTTGGTGTGGTTGTTGATCCCAACCGTGGTGGTGGAATATTCTGTACTATCCAGGAACGGGTAGGCTGATTCTGTGTCGTCAGGGAGCAAGAAGTTCTTGTGGTCCTCAGGTACATCTTCTAGAGGTGTATCATTTCGGGCGGTACCGTAGTACCCAACAATTGTATATAATCCAAATCTCCAATACGTGCCTGTTACGGTTTCAGTTGTATATCGTAAGTATTTGTATCTAGACATTATTATAATATCATGAGATTTTCTATAAAATGTTTTAGTTATCGTAAGGTAAAACTCATCCATATTTATGTGCGGTCTGGTCTTACGAGATACTTTTTGTTTTTAAAAGGTTTTTAAATATAATAATCAAGTTGATTGAGTTTTCTCAAACCTAACCCATGTCCGACTCGGAATTTTATTTTCTTTCCCTTAAACTCTTGGATGATCAAATTTTTATGAGCAGCTAAGTAGTTCAGGTTTTCAAGGATGCATTCGGAGGAGCCTCGAGCATGAGCTTCATCGATAGTTAGTTATTTCTAGTTTCCATTGTATATTATGCACTCTATATCTGATGTGTAAGGACATGCTGTTATAATTGTCCTAGGGACTAGGGTAGAATTGCCCTAGTGTAACCTTGATGTAATCAGTTTTATAAATGACTTTGTAAAGTATCTTGTGATTATTATATGTTATCCGCTACGATTGTGAGATTCTTTTTTATATTCTTTTTCTTTAACCCCTAGTTATTTAGTATTCCAACATATGGATATTCAGCATGTTAATACAGTAGATGTATTAATGTCGACTCTGGGGATTGAAAATTTGATCGTTACATATAACTTATATGCAACAACGTTAGATCGACGTGTCTTTGCAGCTCAATTGAGCCATCCAGTGTAGACATGGTTTTTATTTGTTTTTATTCAAAATGGTCGGAAGATAATTGAAGTTGAATTGCAGATATGGTTTTCACATATTAGTTTACAACTACCAATCAAAATGCATAAAATCTCAACTGTTTTAGTCTTATATGTAAACATACTTATACATGCTGAGGGTAGCTGACAGTACTTATACATACTTGTATACGTTGACTAACATACGTACATTTGTGCTTCTTCTAAATAGGTGTTGTATGATGCTTTTGAGGTTACTACATGATGTCATACTCTTTCTCCTTCAAATCGGTCATGCTTATCGACGTTCATACGTTCTATTTTCAGTATGTATCATTTCGGTTTGCTACAGTTGTATGTATTGTTAATTTCAAATATTTATATTTAATTCTTCATATATGAAATATTATGGATACTTTTTTTGTGGTTTGCCTTATGACTCTATTTTTGTACTTACATTACAATATAACAAATGTGGCCTTTTGAATTGTTATAATATATCAGTAGAAATGAAAATTGTAAGCTTGAATATATACATAGCGGTAAAAAAGGTGCAATAGAATTTTTTTTACAGTGTTCGAAGTATGCTATGAAAGAAAAAACGGTTAACAACTTTGTTATACTATTGCAATATGCAAGTGCTATACGAAAATGCTTTGCAATGAGTAAAAGGTTTTCATAGCAAAAAAAAACGATGCTAAAATAGGTAGTAATGAATTTTCTATAGTGTGTCAACGCGTCATACAATATTAATACGATAACTCAACAGCGTTTTCAAATGCTATAATAATATGGCCTATCAACATATTATAGCAATTAAATGACATAATAGAAGTTCTAGAGCTCGCTTCAAAACGCTATAAAAATATAGCTGAGCCGATATGGCCTGTTTATTTTTTATTTATTTTTTTGGTAAGGCCGACAGGATTGAGTGGTCCCTTACCACTTTATTAATATGCCGAAGACGAATACATAGCAACAAGGAAGAGAAAAAACAAACAAAGAGACAAACGTAGATTACACAGCATATCAACAAAGAGAGACAAAACTTAAAAATATTTACAGCACACAAACATTTAAAAGTTGAGAATTCCTAGGGCGAGAGTAAACTGCAGAAACTTAACTCCATCGCGTATTTCATGCTAAAGCTGGTTAAATAACATGGCATTAGCAATTGCTTTACTAGGATCAAACTCTTTCAAGTTTCTTTGCCTCCATATAAAGTGATAGTACTTTTTGATTACACAGCTGTAGGTCCTCGCACGAGCAGATTTTCCTTTGCATAATTTCAGTAAAGCTTCCCAGTTGAAAGCTGTACTTGATGCGTTGCATCCAAGTTTCTCCAATGTTGCGTGAAGGATCGGCTTTATCACACTATAATTGAAGATAAGATGACTCACCGTTTCATGATGCACGCTACACATACTACAGTTCAGCTGAACTTCCATACCTCTTTCCGCTTCTTGGTTAGCATCGCTTGATGATACACCTTCAGAGATTAAGGTTCTCCTTAGCTGTGCTGTCTTTTCTCCATATTATTTTGTACCACCTGCAATTTAACATATTTGAAGCATTTTGAAGTTCAAGGTACATATTTCTAATGGTATAATACTCACCTTTCCAATTCCAAGATGCTTGCTTATGAGGAAGTCTGAGATTAGTACTTATGTTGATGCGGGACCAAATACTGCTAATGTTTTGGTTAGAACTATTTGGCAAAGCGAACCGGTTACCGTCACTTACATTATTAACTATCGCCTGTAAGCTAACTCCGGATTGCATGATTTCCTGGTAACTGATACTGTTCACAAGAATGCCACCATATTTAAGCCAAGGATCGTGCCAGAAACTGCACACATTATAAGATTTGATACCAAATTTAAATAAAGGCAGGAAACACCTTCTTAGTTTTAATATGTTCTTCCATGTAGAGCTGTTGTTTTGTTACTCCTCCAAAGTCCAGAGACTGTTTTCTTGAAGAACATGACAATAGGACCAATTAACCCACAACCTCTCCTTCATACATAGAATATCACTCATATGTTTACCAATAGCCGCTATATTCCACTTGCTCATGTTTATTATGCTTAAGCCACCTCTCGGCGTTGGCTTTTCTAGAGAGGAAAAGGTGATAGGCGCTAAGTATTTTGATTGGATGTTGCCTTTCCAGAGAAACCTCATGAAAGATGTTCTGATCATGAGAATCAATTTCTGAGGAAAGATAAAGGTCCTCGACCAGTATACTTGCATCGAAACAATAATAGCTTTAATTAAGGTTAGTCTACCGGCTTGACTTAGCATTTTGATGACCAGCAATCAAGCGTATCAGTGATTTTTTTTTTGTAAAGAGGTAAACACTGATGTGTAGTAATTCTAGTTGTGGTAAGCGGATGGCCCAAGTAAGTTATAGTAACAGCATTACAGGCGAGACCCATTAAGTTTTGTATTTGTTGTTTGTTAAAAATTGAGATACCTGCGGCTTTAAATTCAGACTTATCGTAGTTAACTTTCAAGCCAGTCATGTTATAAAAGTTATCAAGAACACTCATGATATTGGATAGAGTCATAGTGTCTAGTTTGTAGAAAATTATGAGATCATCTGCAAACATGAGGGAAGTTATTCTAGGGTTCCTACACTTAGGATGGAGCTTAAATTTTTTCTTATCAACTAGCTCATTAAGAAGTCTGGTGAGAAGTTCCATAACAATTATAAAAATATAGGTAGATATAGGATCTCCTTGCCTATTCTCAAAAAACCCGGCGGGGGTACCATTAATATTAACAGAAAATCGAGATATGATAATGCAAGAGTATATCCATGTAGTAAAACAAGGAGGAAAATTCATGTAGCTCAAAATTCTAATTATAGGTGACCACTGTATTGAGTCAAAAGCTTTCCTAATATCTAGTTTTAATATTATCCTTGGCGAACAGTTTTTTGTGTTGTAGCCCTTAAGTAATTCATGTGCGACTAAAACATTGCCAAGTACACTCCTAGATGGCAAAAACGCTGATTGATTCAAGGATATTATTTCAGGAAGGACATACTTAATCCTACTAGCGATAATTTTAGAAATACATTTGTAAATAGAGTTGCAACAAGAAATCGGCCTAAAGTCGCTAACGATACTAGTGTTTTTAATCTTAGTAACTCGTACTCTGCTAGGGATAGACTTTTTCATGACATGCCAGACTTTAGACAAAACACACACCCGTGGATCGTGTATGGTGATTTTAACTCCCCCTTGAAACTCTCTGATAGGGTAGAAGGAAACCCTGTTGCTCTCTCTGAGATAGCAGCACTTAATACCGCCACTTGGAATTGTGATCTTCTCGAAATCAATTCCACTGGCCTCTATTACTCTTGGAACAACAGTAAGAGAGAAGGTATGCGTACTTTTTCAAGAATCGACCATGCTTTTTGTTACAATGTCGCTATATGTCTGTGGCCTAACCTTACTAATGACTTGCCACCTCCGCTTCTCTCTGATCACTCCCCTCAAGTCATTAAGTTTGGGGAGTCAGCTACTCCAAAATTTCCTAACTTTAAAATTTTCAGTGTATGGACTCTCAAACCTGAACTTAATGAGCTAGTAATAAATCTATGAGGACGTACTGTATACGGTAATCTTATATATGTTTTATCCAAAAAACTTAAGGCTCTTAAAATTTCTCTTAAAACCTAGTCTAGATGCAAGTATGGTAGTGGCTCTAACCTATTAAATGCTTAAAACAAAGGCACGTTGCAGTGCAAGCTGTGATGCAGCATGACAGGAGAAACTCAGCTCTTGTCGAAGAAGAAAACACTCTTTCTAATAATTACAGGGATGCGCTCCACATCGAATCTCTTATGAAAAGACAGAAATCTAGAATCAAGCGGCATGAAGAAGGAGACAGGAATTCTGAGTACTTTCATGTGGCGCTTAAGGCGAAGCATGTAGGGGAAACTATACATTACGTGACTGATGCTTCTGGTCAGGTGCACTCTACCATTTCGTTTGTTCAAAATGCTTTTGTCGATTGCTTCTCAAAGTTGTTTGGTAAAGTTGATAATTTCACTCCTGACCTTGATAGTATTAACCCTATGATTCTTCTGGTTATAAAACAAACGCACTTTGATACTCTTTCTGAAAAAATCTCTAATAATGAAATCCAATCAGCAATGTTTTCTTTGAATTGCGGGGGGCCGGATGATTTCAACGCTCACTTCTTTAAACACTGCTGGAACATTGTCCGGGATGATGTTTTAAAGGTTGCGCATCATTTTTTTTAAAATGGTAGAGTGATGGACTCTTTTAACTATACAACCATTGCCTTGGTCCCTATGATATGGCATGTTTAAGATAGCAACAAAAGTACTTTTCTCATTACAAATTTGAAATATTATAGTATTTATTAAACTTATTACAACATGTTGATCTATGACGTTTACAGATCACCGTAAAAAGAATTTATGATGGTTTTACGCGCTATAAAAAGGCCTATTTATTGTAGTTACTCTTTCAAACTGATATACAAAATTTTGACTTTGCTTTCTACCTCGCATTAAGTTATGAACAATATTAATATGGCATGTTTTAACTGTACATTATTTAACTTTCATTATTAGTTCTTCATATTTAATCCTGTGTTCCCTCATATTATTTTTCTTACACTTCATTATTAATGGTAATATTAATAAACTTTCAGCGATTATTCTTCAACGACACTTATATTAACAATCAATTGCTAAATAACTATGTAATATAGGTTAAGTAGCATAAAATAAACTTCTAAGTAGCTAGCTAATGAGATATTATGTAATAACCCGGAATTTCTAAACTAATTAAAAAAATTTATTTTAGTTATTTTAATGGATTTGGAATATTTAAAATGATTTATTTTAAATAATAACGGATAATAACTTATCTAAATCGAAGATAGAACGTTATTTAATTATAAAACGAGCCTGAAATGGCGCACCAGTTTGAAAATTCGATTTTTAGTTTCAATTGAATATATAGGATTCAAAATAAATAGGATTTCAGTAAAACAAGAAATATTAAAATCTGTTTAATTATAACTTTCTAAGAGAGTAAAAAACTAAGATTTCACATTATAAATTAAAAGTTATGTCCAATTAAAATAGCCGCTATGGAATTTATATATATATTTATAATATATAGCCCTTAAAAATAGTCATTTCGCAAACGACCTCCGTTTTCGATGAAACCACATATGTTCGATCCGGAATGTCAAATTATTATTAGGTTTCAAATTTCATAATTTTGGAATTTATATGTGAGTGTGATAAATTTAAATGTGTTTTGTAATTTTAGTTTAAATTTAATCGACTGGAAAATGGTCATTTTTCAAACGGTCTCCAAATTCGATGAAATTAGTTTTATTAGGACCGTATCATCAAAACATATCTAAATATAATATTTTTTGTAATTTTTGGAGTCGGTAAGTGGCCCCGGTAAATTAAAATGTGTGTTAAAATTCAATATGTTGATTTATATTTTAATTTAAATAAATACTGATCAAAACGATAGAATTGGCTTACAAAACATATCCCATTGTGTCCGAAATGGGGGTATTTGGCTAGAAACGACAGTCGTTGGGTTCGATTTGGAGTTCGGATAAAAAATAACCTTTTTGGAAATAAATTAATTAATAAATTAAAAAAGTATATAAGGGTTTAAACCCTAAATCTCTTCAGAATAAAACCCTCCCCCTTTTTTAATTGAAAACCCCCATTTCCCTTTCATCAACTCCGCCGTCACCCTCTAGACCGCCGCCGCCTCTCCTGACGCCGCCGTAACCCCCTCCCCCTTTGACCGACGTCGCATCCTCCGCCTCTCCCCTTCTCCATCGTGAATTCCCTAGCCCCAAGCCCCAAAACCCGTACCCCCAGCCACCATACGAACGCCGCCGACCACCAGCACCACCCCCGCCACCTGCACATACCTCGCCGCCGCCACTGACCATTCAGCTCCGGCCGTGGGCCCCTCCTCAACCAAAAATCCTACTTTTATCATTTTCAGTTTTTTCGTTTAACCCCTTGACATTCCCATCTCAATATCTTCCAAACTGTGCGCTTATCGCCAAAACTCCAGTGCCAAAGTCGAAGAGCACGATTTTCTCTTCGATTTGAGAATATGGATGCCATATTTTGGAATGCGGAGCCGTCCGGAAAACGCGTCCAAAGTCTGTTGTCATGTTACTGTCTTTTCGCGATTTCCGGCAAATTGGAGCATTTTCGGAAGAAAGTCCACTAGGTGGAAGTTGCCAAGAAAGGCGCGTTTATGCTAGAAAAAAGTTCGGGTGAAGATTGGAGCTCGTTTGCAAATTCTGGAATCAGAATAGCGAATTTGAGTGATAGAAAAGAATGGCGGAGTGGATTCTATGTGAGAAATATATCCTAAGTTGCAAACGGGGTTTAGTAACTCCTGACACTATGTACAAACCATGGATGATTCATGTGATTTGATTGCATTGGTGGGGGGGAATTGATTGTGATTGTGAAATTGATTGGGATAGTGATTGATTGTTATGTATGGCGCGAGCCAGTATCAGGAGAAGGATAATGCTTGACATTATTCTGGTTTTAATATCGCGCCGTTACAATGCTGAAATTTTCTGAAATAAATACTTATTCATTAAAAATATCATTTATAATGTGTATATGAACCGTATAAAATAGTCATGTGTTAAAATAAATATTTTAATCATTAAAAATATAATATTTAACATATAGATGAACGGTATAAAATTCTCCTAAAATAAATATTCATTTACAAATCGAATGATTTGTTTATGTATACCCATTTAACTGATATTGATTGGGACGATAAATTTTACACATTGCCCAACTGCATAAATAATATTCAGTATTTGTTAGTTGAAGCCCCACACAGGTATTGGGATGATACTTGACATACACTAATCCCAATTGTTTAGTTGTATGTCAATCGATGGATTGACATACTGTTGCAAGCAATATTTATTTATTTTAATGCTTATTTAGAGGTAGAATACACTCTGGATGATGGTTGATTGTTTAATGACTGTTTGTCATTATTGTGGAATACAAGCGATGTATGAAATCCATATAAATAAAATTATATGTTAATTGA
This sequence comes from Allium sativum, assembly GCA_030737875.1. Lineage (NCBI taxonomy): Eukaryota > Viridiplantae > Streptophyta > Magnoliopsida > Asparagales > Amaryllidaceae > Allium > Allium sativum. Next base: position 788,106,202 of record CM060919.1, on the reverse strand, counting down.
TTGGGTCTCATTCCAATTTGGAAATAATGTATATTTCAAAATAATATTCCGTAAAGGATTAAAATGTGAATTTTATGTCTGATTTTGGATGGACATGAAAATATTGAAATATGTGAAGCCGTGTTGATTAGATTTACGTCATTTTAACACGAATGATTTTTATATTGATTTTGAATATCGAAAAGGGAGTGATCTCAAAATCTGATATTGGGAAAATATTATCATTTTAACATTATAATGATAAGGAATATTAAATTTTGATTTAAGACTGAAAGTGGGAATCGTTTTAAAACGAGTTTGTAAATATGTTTTGAGCGGGAATAAATATATATATATATTATATATTTAAATGGTTTGAATAGAACGCGCCGTGACCGTTCGCGAATTTCGACCATTGACTTCGAATTGGCATAACGGGAGATCTGACCGTCGGATTCTCCTAAAATCGGAATCTTGGGTTCGTATCGAAAAGAGCTTTCCAAGGAATATAAGAGATTTGAAATCTACTGGTTGGATTTACAGATATAACCAAATCATTTTTCGAAAAATGTCGCTATGGATGTAGTTCGGTGGCCGTTATTGGAAACCGACTGTACGGGCCTTGATTTTGGGTTTATCGTGAACTGTGTTTTAAATGACATCGGTTCTTTAACCCAGTTAAAGACTGGATTTCAGGTCGGACATTGTATTTCGAATTGTATTGTTGATTTCTGCTAAATATATATCTTTTTAGTGGCAGAGAATTTATTCTCTTACTTAACACCCTTCTCTGAGACGTATGAGCTTAGAGGTTATATATTGGCAGGAATCAACGGTGTGGTGTAGATTGTCGATGTGGCATGATTGATTTCCCAAAGTTAAATAATCATTAAATAATGATTTTTGGATAATTAAATTAAAAATGGAGTTTTAATGAATCTTTAATTAGATTGTAATGTGAATGTGATAATTTAAATTATCAAATTTGAGAAATGATCGAGAATGGAGTATCACCAATTTTGCTCCAAGCGATAGTTAATCTTTAGTTAGATTTGAACGCGAAATGGTAATTAATTTTTACCGATAACACAGTGGTGCTAGATATGGAGTACTACAAGTTTTGCTCCATGGGATGAATTGGTTGGGATTGGGAAATATAATAAGTGATTACTTCGGCAAGGTTCGCTAATCCTAACTAGTTTGGAAAACCTTAATTTGGTTTAAATTATGAAAAGAATATTTGGATAAAAGAATATTCTGGATTGGAATGAGGCGTATGTTGTGTTTTTATAGCACTTGATTATTGATTATAAAATAAGCGAGTTATTCGGAAAGACTGGGGATTATCCCATTCTGAATAATGGATAGATGACTAAAAGTCGACGATGAAGACGGTGGTTGAAGATTGGAGAGTACCGATGTCTTGATTGGGCGGTACACCCAAGACATGGTAATAAGTGGTGATCGTCCAGACGTACTTCGAGATCGATCGGATATGCGAAGACCTCTCTACTGTATTAGACATATAGGACGAGGAATAAGGTGCTCTGGTTTCGTTCAGACCCAGAACGAACTTGTAAATGGATGTGTGCCTGACATTGGATTTCGTTCTGTATTGATTTATTTCTATTAAATATATCTGTTTGGTAGCGGAGAATTTATTCTCTTGCTTAACACCCTTCTCTGAGACGTACGAGCTTAGAGGTTGTATATTGATAGACATCAATTGTATGGTGTGAATTGTCAATGTGGCATGCTGAGATGCAAATGATCAAGGCTTTTGTTAAAAAGCAGAGTCTTATGGTTGATGATCAAAACACAACTTTAATTAGCATAGCTTTGTGTGTAGCATTAATTCGCGAGCCTCACACCTCTTTATGAGTTAAAAACAAGATAAGGGACGCATTGAGTGCACACGTTTCTTTCTAGCTAGGAGTGGTGTAATGGTATGGATCCCAGACATTTTTGCTTATGTGGACGATGGTTTGAGAGGTGCCTCGGATTTGAGTCCCTAGTGGCTCTTGATATGGTCGATGTACTAACTATTTTAGATGTCTAATAGGACCGGGAAACATGTGTTTAGGAATAATCAATCCACTAAAGTAAGTGTGGACCGGCACTGCAGGATCCAAGGGTTCACTACGGGGGGTCCTGGGTCATTGCGCTAGAGATGGCCCAAATCGGTAAGGAGATCATCCCTTTCCTTGACTCGTGATGGAAATCCAATTTCCAATACGAAATTTTTCGGCTTTAGATGTAAACCTATATAGGGACATAGTGGGATAGGGCGCTCATGCTGTCTATGATTGATACATTTATATTTGAAGTTATTTAGACACTATACACTTGTAGCAATACCGAAATGATTTGTTTTAAAACATACCAAGCATGTTTGGCTATTATAAGGTAAAACTCTATCCTCTGGATTGCGTTGCATTGTGTGATGGGACCTGAGTATTATAATAGCTTCATTTTTCAAAAAAACATAGCATTATTTTATTTCTAAACTGAGATTCATGTGGAGTAAACCTGCTCCTTGTTGTACGGCGTGGTCCCATGATTTCTCAACTTTTAAAGTAAAGATTTAATAAATGTTTTAGTTCTCACACCAGTCCCATGATTGACTCAGAGTTTATTGTTTCTACCTAAACTCTGGATGCCCATATTTTCCATACGGGCAGCTAGTAGTTTTGGTTTTCGCGGATATTTCTTTTTACAAGATCCTGGATTACAGCTGGAGCTATATTCGGAAAGCTTTGTATCCGTGTATTATGTTGAGATTAGTTGATGTATTTCCACTACGTATTATATTTATACATTTTATTTCCGTTGTGTAATATTTATTCATACTCTGATATATTCTTGTACTTTGATGTAAATTTTGTAATAGCAATGAAATGTTCTGTTGTTTGTGTTCTGACGCGTCGTGTTCTCAAAGTAATCCGGGCTCCTCCGTCTCTTCAGAGATCGGGGGATTTTAGATCGTTTCAATTGGCATCAGAGCTTTGGTTTACATAGCTCGAGAACAAGGCACATTAGAACCAAACGAAAGAATTCATCAGAGATAGGATCAGTAATATCCTATGAGAATAACTCGTTAGAGATAGGGTTAGTAATACCATAGAATGAGTTAGAAGAGTGCTATTTATTAAAAACAAATTTTGTTTTGAAAATTTATATCTATGATTTGTATTTGAATATTTTATTTTATATTGAATTTGGACAATCGAGTATATGAAGATTTTGCATATACGTGTCATGAACGTATATTCGAAGTCTCAAATATACTGGATAGATATAGAATCACACTCCATTCGCCCAGAGAAGATCCTGATGATTGATGCATCATCATCAGATTCTATGTTCGAGTTTCGAAAATGGGATATCTATATATTTCCAACTGACTGGTGTGAGAACCAAAACTTAGTTAGAATTTATTGTTCGTGATTTGGCACTAAAAATGTGATTTTTAAGCATATATAGAAAGTTATATGTTTGAAAATTTAATCATCTAATTGATTGCTGGTTGTGATGTTCGATTATTAGTTTAATTAATAAAAATATTGGAATAATAAAACCAATGTGAAAATAAAAAGAAAAATTAAGCCAAATCGAATCAAATGTTGAATTGAATTGAAAATTGATCGGAATCGGATACACATACATGTGTGTATATATATACACATATATATATATATATGAATAGGTCATAGCAGGGAAGCTAAGAAGAGGAATAAAATTGTATGCCCGACAAATAGGTACACGCTTACTAAATTCATGGGGTTTTGATGATTTTATGAGCCGATTGGCTAGCTGCTTGGCTTTTTCTTTTTCTTTTAGATTGATGAGGATCCTGTGAGGCAAGTTGTGGTTTTACCGATCAACCCATGCAAAGGAGGTTATGGCGAAATTTTTCATAAATTTAAGGCGTTAGCCAGATTTTTGAGGAATTAGAAAATTCTTAGAAACTAAAAAGTTGAAGAACGAAAGCCAGAATGAAAGTTGAGTTGGTTAGTTAAACAACTCTCAGCTCCGTTCCTTTTCGAGGACGAAAAGATTTTAAGTGGGGGAGATTGTAATAACCTGAAATTTCTGAACCAATTTAAAATTTTTATTTTAGTTATTTTAATAGATTTGGAATATTTAAAATGATTTATTTTAAATAATAATAGATAAAAGTTTATTTAAATCAAAGTTAGAATGTATAAATTTATATTAATTATAAAACGAGCCTGAAATGGCGTGGTAGTTTGAAATTTTGATTTTAAATTTCAATTGAATGTATACGATTCAAAATAAATCGGATTTCAGTAAAATAAGAAATATTAGAATCTGTTTAATTATATCTTTCTAACGAAAGTAAGAAACTGAGATTTCACTATATAAATTGAAAGTTATGTCCAGTTTAAAATAGTCGCTATGGAATTTATATATATTTTTTATAATATATAGCCCTTAAAATAGCCATTCTGCAAACGACCTCCATTTTCGACGAAACCACTTTTGTTGCATCCGGAATGTCAAATTATTGTTAGGTTTCAAATTTCATAATTTTTGGAATTAATATGTGAGCGTAGTGAATTTAAATATGTTTTGTAATTTCAGTTTAAATTTAATCGACTGAAAAAAGGTCATTTTTCAAACGGTCTCCAAATTCAACGCAATTAGTTTTGTTAGGACTGTATCATCAAAACATAGCTAGATATAATTTTCCTGTAATTTTTGGAGTCAGTATGTGGCCCCGGTAAATTAAAATGTGCGTTAAAATTTAATATATTGAATTATATTTTAATTTAAAGAAAAAATGATCAAAACGATAGAATTGGCTTACAAATCATATCCCATTGTGTCCAAAATGGGTGTATTTGGTTAAGAACGACAGTCGTTGGTTTCGATTTGGAGTTCGGATAAAAACTAACCTTTTTGGAAATAAATAATTGATTAAATTAAAATTGTATATAAGGGTTTAAACCCTAAATCTCTTCAGAATAAAACCCTCCCCCCTTTTTAATTGAAAACCCTAATCGCCTTTTCATCAGCTCCGCCGCCACCCTCAAGACCGTTGCCGCCTCGCCTAACGCCGCCGCAACCCCCCCTCCTCCCCGACCGACGCCGCGTCCTCCTCCTCCTCCACCTCTCCCCTTCTCCATCGTGAATCCCCTAGCCCCAAGCCACAAAACCCGTACCCCCAGCCACCATACAACCACCGCCGACCACCAGCACCATCCCCGCCGCCTGCACATACCCCACCGCCGGCACTGACCCCCCAGCTCCAGCCGTGGGCCCCTCCTCGACCAAAAATCCGTTTTTTATCATTTTCTGTTTTTGCATTTAACCCCATGACCTTCCCACCTCAATATCTTCCAAAACCGTGCGCTTTTGGCCAAAACTCCACAGTGCCAAATTCGAAGAGCAAGATTTTCTCTTCGATTTTAGTATATGGAAGCAATATTTTGGAATGCGGAGCCGCCCGGAAAATGCGTCCAAAGTCTGCTGTCTCATTACTGTCTTTTCGCGATTTCCGGCGAATTGGAGCATTTTCGGAAGAAAGTCCACTAGGCGAAAGTTGTCCAGAAAGATGCGTGTATGCTATAAATAAAGATCGGGTGAAGATTGGAGCTCGTTTGCAAATTCTGGAATCAGAACAGCGAATTCGAGCGATAGAAAAGAATGGCGGAGTGGATCCCAATGTGAGAACTCCTCACTCAAACTATTTTATATTTAAATATATCCTAGGTGGCAGATGGGGCTTAGTAGCTTCTGACACTACTTTTTGTACAAACCATAGACGATTCGTGTGATTTGATTGTATTGGGGGAAAATTGATTGTGGTTGTGAAATTGATTGGGATAGTGATTGATTGATTGTTATGTATTACGCAAGCCAGTATCAGGAGAGAGATAGTGTTAGACATTACTCCGGTTCTAATATCACGCCGTTATAATGCTGAAATTTTCTGAAATAAATATTTATTCATTAAAAATATCATTTTTAATGTGTATATGAACCGTATAAAATAGTCATGTGTTGAAATAAATATTTAGTCGTTAAAAATATAATATTTAACGTATAGATGAACGATATAAAATTCTCCTGAAATATATATTCATTTACAAATCGAACAATTTTTTTATGTACATCCATTTAACTGATATTGATTAGGACGATAAATTTTACACATCGCCCAACTGCACAAATAATATTCAGTATTTGTTGGTTGAAACCCCACACGGGTATTGGGATGATACTTGACATACACTAATCCCAATTGTTTAGTTGTATGTCAATCGATTGATTGACAGACTGTTGTAAGCATTATTTGTTTATTTATTTTAATGTTTATACAAAGGTAGAATACACTCGGGATGATGGTTGATTGTTTAATGACTATTTGTCATTATTGTGGAATACATGCAATGTATGAAATCCATATAAATAAAATTATATGGTAATTGATTGAGTCTCATTCCAATTTGGAAATAACGTATATTTCAAAATAATATTCAGTAAAGGATTAAAATGTGAATTTGATGTCCGATTTTGGATGGACACGAAAATATTGAAATATGTGAAGCCGTGTTGATTAGATTTGCGCCATTTTAACACGAATGATTTTTATATTAATTTTATTCATTTTTATAATGAATATCGAAATGAGAGTGATTTCAAAATATGATATTGGGAAAATATTATCATTTTAACATTATAATGATAAGGAATATTCGGTTTTGATTTAAGATTGAAATGGAAGTGGGAATCATTTTAAAATGAATTTATAAATACGTTTTGAGCAGAAATAAAAAAAATTATATATATTTAAATGGTTTGAATAGAACGCGCCGCGCCGCAACCGTTTGCGAATTTCGACCATTGACTTCGAATTGGCATAACGAGATATCCGACCGTTGGATTCTTCTAACGTTTGGATAAAACTGAAACCATTGGGTTCGTATCGAAATGATCTTTCCAAGGAATATAAGAGATTTGAAATCTAACGTTTGGATTTGGTGATATATCCAAATCATTTTTAAAAAAAGGTCGCTATTGATGTAGTTCGGTGGTCGTTATTGGAAACCGACTGTACGGGCCTTGATAAAATTATTAAAAATATGGAAAAATTGTGTAAAATCATAATAAATAATTTGGAAAGAATTTGGAGGAAATATTCTAGTTTAGAAAAGATAAAAAATATATTTTTATCTAAATGGACTACTTAATAACTAGGATGAAAATCCAATGTTTTTAAATAAATAACTGGATTTGTGAATGGTTTCAATCTAACCAGAATTTTCCAATGTATAAATGGGAATGGATTAGAATAGAAATAATCTCCGGAATATTTCGATATTGGATTCCATGACTATATAGATATTGTTATGAAATTTGGAAGATACATACATACATATATATATATATATATCATTATTCCAAATACAGTGTTAGTTGGTTTCAGAATTTGATATTGAATATTAGCCGATATAATTTCTATTTAGAACCATATATTAATATCAAAGTGGATTTTGGGTTTGTTGTGAATGATGTCTTAAATAACACTGTTCTTAAACCCCGTCGTGAAAAGAATAAACCTTTTAATTAAGATTTAGAGAAGTTACCAATTAATTTAATTGGATTGAAATGGAAAATGGATTTTTGGTTTATCGTGAACTGTGTTTTAAATAACTTTCGTTCTTTAACCTAATTCACTGTGAAACGTGATTTGGAATTTATAAATCTTTTAATTAAGATTAATGGAAATTTTCCAAAGTAAAGTTTTCCAATTTAATATATTAAATTGGAATTGAATGGAATTCGATTTGGTAATAATCGAGATGTGCTTTTGTGGAGGAAGACTGTTACTATATATGAAATTTAAAAGGATTTGTCGTTATTCCATTTATATTATTGGTTGGATATGGAAATTTATATCGATTGTATATTGATCTGTTTCCCGTGAAGATTCCATAATTTATGGAATGTAATTTTTGGGTTTATCATGAACTGTGTTTTAAATGACATTAGTTCTTTAATCCGGTTAAAGACTGGATTTCATGTCAGACATTGTATTTCAAACTGTATTGTTGATCTCTGCTAAATATTTATCTGTTTGGTGGCGGAGAACTTATTCTCTTGCTTAACACCCTTCTCTGAGATGTATGAGCTTAGATGTTATATATTGATAGAAATCAGTTGTATGGTGTAGATTGTCAATGTGGCATGATTGATTTCCTAGAGTTAATAATCATTAAATAATGATTTTTGGAAGATTAAAACTAAAAATGGAGTTTTAATAAATCTTTAATTAGACTGAAATGTGAATGTGATAATTTAAATTATCAAATTTGTTCGGGAAATGATCGAGAATGGAGTATCACCAGTTTTGCTCCAAGCGATAGTTAAATCTTTAATTAGATTTGAACGTGAAATGGTAATTAATTTTTACCGATAACACAGTGGTGTTAGATATGGAGTACTACCAATTTGCTCCATAGGATGAATAGGTCAGAATTGGGAAATATAATAAGTGATTACTTCAGTAAGGTTCGCTAATCTCAACTAGTTTGGAAAACATTAATTGGTTTAAATTATGAAAAGAATATTTGGATAAAAGAATATTTTGGATCGGAATGAAGCGTATGTTGTGTTTTTATAGCACTTGATTATTGATTATAAAATACGCGAGTTATTCGAAAAGACTGGGTTTATCTCATTCTGAATAATGCATACAACGACTAAAAGTCGACGATGAAGACGGTGGTTGAAGATCGGAGTTCTTCACATCGATTGGATGATTACTGATGTCTTGATTGGGTTGTACACCCAAGACAAGATAATAAGTGGTGATCGTCCAGACGTACTTAGATAAACAATGGCCATGATTACATCATTTTCCCACGTTTGTTGCTTATCTGGACGTTCTCTGCTCACATATTCGTATAACCACACGTGTCTTCATTTCCACATGTCCTAACTTTACTATGCACGATGTCCTTCCTTCCTTCTATTTTATTCCCACATGACCCATTTCTCATAAAAGAAATTAACTACTTTATTCATCTGCTTCTTTTGTAAATAACAGTTGCATCATATCTCCATTATTAACCGTCTCTACAAAGGTACGGAAGTATTAAAACATTACAGACTAATTCGAACATTACCAGATCTTCTCATAGGTATGTCATCTTCTCACTTAAGTTTTCTTTTTTTCGATTATGTTTATCTGCTGTTAGCTATACTTCTGTTACTCAATAAAGGCTGTAGCTTCTTTTGTACAACAGCTCATTCATACCTCCATTATTACCACTCTCTTCAAAGCTACCCAAAGCATTCAAACAGTGCAGACTAATTCGAACATTACCAGATCTTCTCATACGTATGTCATCTTCTCATTTACGTTTTCTTTATGTTTATATGCTGTTAGCTATGCTCTTACTCAATAAAGGATGTATGACTGCTCATCGTATTCACGTGTTTATCACTGAACCCTTACATCCTCATTTTTTCTTTCAACACCATCTCTTTTTTCTTTTCCTCTACTTTTCTTTTTTCCTATTGTAACATTTGGTGTCTTATGTTCCCATCTGTGCACTATTTGTGTTCATTGTAAGCTCTCAGATTACGTTTGCTATTTTTACATACATGAAAAGTTTTAGCAAAACCCACGCTAATGTCTATCTACTGATACCTACCTGATTCTATACTGCATAAAAAAACAATTAGGAATATAACTATTAATTGTTGGAGCAAGCACCATTATGGTTATTATTCACGCATCCAAAAATTTGCACCAGGTGGACCTTACCTGTTAGTATATCAAAATTAACCTGCTACCATAAATGTTACTTTAAGACACATACTGTCCCATTATTTTTTGTGTTCTTTCTTCTTACCTGTAGGTACGAATCGTTTACTGTGCTGCCATTTACTACTTGAAAGCTTGAATCAGGTTCTACTTCCAATCAGGTTCTATTTCTACTTCCTATTCTTTTTACTCGGATGATGACATGAACGCCCTTAGAGTTTTTGACACAACATATTCATTTTTAAATTACGATGAAATATTGAAGTTGTTGGATATTTGAAATATAAAGACTGATGTTAGTCCACATTTGGTCATTGATATTTTTGTATCATGCTATAATCATAATCCTTTACACATAAACACTCAAAGCACAGCATATGATATTCTTTTTCTTTAATCTGTCATACTATTTGGTCCTTACACCGAAAATACATCATGGTATATTCCTGTTATACTTTGATTCAGTTATATGCCTGATCTACACTCAAAGCACAGCATATGCAATTCTTTTTCTTTAATCCGCCATAGTATTTGGTCCTTAAAAACTAAAATACGTCATGTTCTACTCCTGTTAATCTTTGATTCAGTTATATGCATGATCTTTATTATGAAAACACATCATGACTTTTACATATTACTGTTTATACGGTAATGCAGAAATATAATGCCATAAATGAGTAATAAATAAATATAATGCCATAAATGAGTAATAAGTTTATGTGTTTAATAGAATCTTTGTGCTAATTTTTATGTTTGAAACAAATGTCTCATATAAAGGTTTCCTGCATTGCACAAAATTTGTCAACAAAAAGATAGATAAGCTAAAATTATTTATTCAGCTTTTTAATGACTATAAAATAATAATTAAATCTTTTGTCTTACATTTATATACTGAATATTCATGTTTGTATGTGAAGGGACGGGCCTTTTTAGGATGCCCATCTTCATATGCCTCATTTTGAGAAAAACATCAAAATTTCATGTCAATAATACTGACTTAATTTATGTTTATATTACTTCACAATATGGTTTTGATAAAACAAAATGCAATTTCTTTATAAACTTAAATTATACAACTTTGTGTGAAATTAGAGAAATTTCTGTATATACATGATCTATACTCAATTTCATAATAAATGCTAAATTAATGCATGCAAATTAGCATAATTTAAGTCATTTACTGTGTACAAATAAAGTATAAAGTCAGAACATGGTTTTGATAAAACCAAATGCAATTTCTTGATAAACTTAAACATAACTAATAGATAACACTGCAGAATTGCCATGCGATAGCATTGCAAAATGCATTGCATTCAATTTGTTTATTACAGGTATTTACAATATGACTTTTATTTTCTACATCTTCTACCTAACTGCTACCCTTTTTCTTCGTTATCAAAAGCGAACCAACTATAATGTTAGACAAAGAACCAATTCTTCCAAACATACAGTGGAATCGTCCGCAACAACAAAGCCCGTCACCGTCTTCAAACTCACATGCATCAGATGTGGCATGTGGTACAAGTCAAACTCATATCTTTGACCAACAATGTACAAATAACTCGCATCACGACATGAGTATGGAAAAAACATATACTACAGTGTCTCCCTCTGTGCACAAAAGTTTTGCTAGTACTTCTACTTCAAACGTACCTGCTGGCGATATTAATATGTAAGCCAATATTCCCATTTCGATTTCCAACTATTGTATAAATGATTATATAGCAGCTTTAAATAGTATAATACAATTAATTATCAACGTAGACAATGTTATTCACCTTTGTTCTACTATTTTTTCAGCCTTACCCCCACTCAAATTGGAAGTAAACCATCTAATCGTTCAGTTGCACAGTCGTTACGTCGAACAAGGGAAAAGATGTCAAAGGTACTACCAAATTTTACCATCAATGATAACTCTACGCGGAACAATAAATCTTCCAGTTCAACAACTATATTTGCTGATATCACCAACGGGTTACAAACATCTGGAAGAACTATGGACAATACACAACACACAACGACCATGGACCCACCAACTACGCCGATCGATAATACGTAAGTCTATCTCAATATTTCTCCAATCTTTTATTTTCATTCACATGATATTATATGTGCGGAAATAACTTTCTTACATCTCCCTATAAATACCCTTAGGCTCAATTCGTATACCTCAACCAATATGACATCTAAACGATCAATTGCTCAAAAAATGCGACGAGAAAGAGAAAAACATGCGAGAAATTTAGACCTTTTGAGTTCTCCAGCTGCAAACTAGAGGAGGGACAACGAGCCTTTTCAAAGCGTAGGATGTTCATTTTCTATACATAATCATGCATCTTCAAGCTCCTCGGCTAACTTCGACAACATGATTCATGCAAATAACACATCTCATAAGCCTTCGTACGTATCTTTTTTTTCTTATAAAATTTGTCAAAATATATCTTTATCGTTACAGAATATGAATTAATTTTTATGCTTATCATCAACTGTAGAGTTCTGAATGGTGGTACTGATCACGTAGCTGAACCTACATGCGATGCACAATATACTAATGAGCTACAGCCTCCACCCGTCGAACGCCATTTTTTGGGACTAATGACTATATTATGTCCATTCTGTAAAGCGCTACATTGGATTGATGAGCGTCTGAAAGATAGTTCCATAACTAATCCTATTTTTGGAACGTGCTGCAAATCTGGAAAGGTTAAGTTACCAAGATTAAAACCACCACCACTTGAACTTCGTCTGTTATACGACGGTAACGACTCAAATTCGACTTCATCCCTCAAATACATTCGAGAATATAATGCTGCTAATGCTTTCACAAGTCTTGGATGCCAACTAGATAATAGAACTATGGGTACACGTTGAATTAAATCATTTACAATTCATGGAGAATTGCGGCATAGAACAGGCGCACTCCTACCAGATAATGGAAGCACACCTATCTATTCACAGTTGTATATCTATGATCCAAATACTGCTTTGAATTTTCATTATGAAAAGAAACAAACATTTAAACAAAGACATATTGCAAGTTATTCAATCGATTCTACTACGAGACAACCATTTTACTAAGTTATACCATCAAGCGTACGATATTTTGAAAAAGTCATCCAACAAAGGTTACGACTTACCAGTTTGCCTTTAATATAATAAAAAGAATGACAAACGGGTGTATAATATGCCTTCGGTAGATGAAATTGCAGTTGTCATACCAGGAGATGGAACTCAAATAAGTGCAACTCGATATATTATGCTTCATCTGCATGGAGGAACACATCTGGAAAGGATTAGTGAACGTCATCCCGCTTATCTACCACTACATTATGTTCTCCTCTTCCCATATGGTGATTTAGGGTGGGATATTAATCATACTCAATGGAATCCAACTTCAAATTGTCCTTCTCCCAAAAGATTGACACAACAACCATACTATAGTTATCGACTGTTTGAAAGAGAAAATGAGTATTCTACTATTCTACTTGCATGAAAATTATTGCAAGAATTTATTGTAGACGGACGGGCATGTACTGAAAAAAACAGATTGTAGTGGGCAAGAAACCATCAGCTTGATCTTCGGCGCGATCTTTACTGTGGAATTACATATATTGACACAGATATGTTACAAGCTAACCAAATTGGTAAAAGGTACATCTTACCATCAACTTTCATTGGAACTCCATGACATATGTATGAAATATACCAAGACTCATTAGCTATTACGCGTTACAATAAGCATCCCGATATCTTCTTAACAATGACAGCAAATCCAAATTGGCCGGAAATACTACAAAGCATCAAGACAAACCAAAAGCCACAAGATCGCCCGGATATCATAGATCGAGTTTTCGAACTTAAAAGACGAAGTTTAATGGAAGAAATTACAAAAAATGGTATTTTTGGATCAGTTGTTGCGCATATTTACACTATCGAATTCCAAAAGTGTGGTTTACCTCGTATGCATGCCTTATTTTTTTTTAAAGCAGCTGAAAAAATAAGGACGAACGATCAGATAAACAACCTAATTTGTGCAGAATTTCCATGTGAAACAGAGCAACCATTACTTTTTGAAACAGTTAAGAAGTGCATGGTTCATGGACCATGTAAGGGAAATATCCATGCTCCATGCATGGAAAATGGAAAGTGTTCAAAACATTACCCCCGAGATTGGGCTGAAATGACAACAATGGATCAGGATGGATATCCTATCTACCGATGTCGAAATGACGGACGATTTTACATAATCAAAGGCACGAAGTCAATAATAGAGATGTTGTGCCATACAACCCTTATCTTTCTAAAAGATATGACTGCCACATAAACGTAGAAGGTTGTGCCAGCGTGCGTGCTGTTAAATATATACGTAAATACATATACAAGGGTCATGATCGAACAAGAATGGTAGTGGAAGAACAAGATGAAATAAAGCAATATCTTGATTCTAGATATATAGGCCCACCTGAGGCTGCATGGCACATTTTTAGTTATCATATGCATGAGGAAAAACCACCTTTTATCCGTTTACAATTGCATATACCTGGAATGCATCAAGTAACTTTCAATCCAAATGAATCGGCTGATGCTATCAGGATAAGAGCATAGAACCAAACATCTACTCTTATAGAGTTTCTCAACTTTTGTAGAGAACACCCTGAAGCACGACAATATACATATCAGCAGTTTCCTGAGCATTTCACATGGAATAAAGGTACACACATTTGGTCCCCCCGATGTACAAATTCCACTGCCATCGGTAGAATGTATTTTGCAAGACCAAACTCGGGAAAACGCTTTTATCTTCGTCTGTTGTTAACCGTTATCAAAGGGCCAACATCATTTGAAGATTTGAGAACAGTAGATGGTGAGCTTCACCATACATTCAAAGATGCTTGCATTGCTCGAGGCATGTTAGAGGACGATAATGAATGGGTTACATGTTTGGAAGATGTAGGATCGATAATAACCCTAGAGGGGGGTGAATAGGGTTTTAACAAAAAAAAAAAAAAAAAAAAAAAAAAAAAAACTCAGAGATATAAGATAAGCAGCAAAGAAAAAATCACACACAAAGATACCCAGCTTCGGCAAACTGTGCCTACTGCTGCCTTTCTAAGATTTCTACTAGGAGATACAAACAGATCCCGCTTACAATCCTGTGCAAACTTGCAACTCCTGCTCCTGTCTGACCCTAAGCTTAAAATCCTAGACTGGTCTATGAACCGTAGACCAGATTTTCCCAGACTACTATCCAGTAATCTGTATTCTGGTTTTATGAGAAACTTGAAACAAGAAACCTTTTAAAAAAATACATCAAACAATTACAAAAGAAGATTCAAAAGAAAAGACCAAATTAAAAGGCACCCCCTTTTATCTAAGACTTGGCTTAGCCAAGTGTACAATTGACCGGCTCACTTTCTTTTATTTGCACGACCCCCTTTTTCATTTGATAATGGCGGCTCTTCGAAATTTCTCTAGGGTTTCTCTGGAGGCTTCCGAAATCGGTTCTGTACTTGATGTTTTGAGTAATCTCTGAAACTCCAATTCACGTTGAGGTTCTAGATCGATTCCTGGTGGCTCCCTGAATTTCTGATTTGAGGTTTCGACTGACAAAACCAGTGAGTAATTTCTGACCAAAATCGCTCTCTACTCTCTGAATTTTGTGAGTGTATTTCTTTTTGCCCTTTTTTTTGTTGTCCTTTGTCGATGATGAATGGTGTGTTTATATAGGGTTTTTGAAACCCTTGCTCTCTGATTTCGCATTAAAGACTTGATGCTGATTTTGCTCGGTTTTCCACTTTGATTTCCTTGATTGAATTTACAAACCACGGCTTTGAGATGATTTTGTTGGCTTTTAATTCTCTGATATCGAATTATTGATTTGATCTGAATTTTTGGGGTTTTCCTTTTTTGAATCTCGGTTTTAATGCCGTGAATTTTGTGATGAATTCTTGACCCACTGTTGTCTTATAAATTGTGGTATGCTGAAAGTGATTTCGAACCAAAACAGAACTTGCCAAAAATGTTCCTTGATTGAATTGCCCAACATTGATTCCATGCAGTAAATTTGGAATTCAAACACTTGCCGAAAACAAATATCTTTGATACACTGTTTCCTTTGATTTGCTGTTATATTGATGGTATTTTTGACCCCTGTGACTAATTTGAGCATTTTTGAAACAAACTGCATTTAATTGTGGATTTTTTTTCATGCTTAATAAAAACTGGAAATCAATTTTTTTTGTTGCCCAAAAATAGTTGCAAAAAAAAAAAAAAAAAAAAAAAAAAAAAAAACAGGAAACACTTTGATGATTTTCTTAACTAAAAAGCTGGTCATTGAAACTGATTATAAAAGCTTTCCTAAGAAGAAATGTTCTCTGAATCTGTATAGAACATATAAAATTTGAAATGCTAGTTTTCTGGCACCTTATTGTATATGCTGTGCTTGATCTATGTGCCAACCATTTTGCTTTTTTACTTGAGCATAATACTGCACTAGTCATTTGGCATGCTTGAGCTATGTGACTTGCCATTCTTGATACTGAAACCATCATGTATTCACATGTGCACGACCACTTTAGTTGATCTGAACTGCACCACTTTGAATTTGTGCATTCATTCATGTTTTGATTTTATTTGCTGCACTTGAGTCTTGAACATGCTGCTTAAGCTCTTTCTTTTGAGCCATTATATACTTACTGCTGAGTCACATATGCATTTGAAAACATATTATGTGCTCAGTCCAGAATTTACATATACCATCACTTGCATGCTTGTGATTTACTGTTGCTATTTAATCCTTTATGCGCACTGTTTGTGCATGATGTATCACCATGTATAGCTTACGTACATGAACGTGCTGCTCTACCAGTTTTTCTTAAAAAATGCCGACTGGAACTTGTTTTTGTGCTTGACCCTTTTGTGCTTGTTCATTTCTGACTTGCTCCATTTGTTTGAGCTACATTTGAATTGTTTTGTTTACTCCCATTTGCGATGACACTTCCATGATCATTGTAATATGCTGTTGCCATGAGCCTTGCTTGCAAATTATGCATTGCTTCACCCAGTCTTGAACTTGCTATTGAACCAATTTGACTTGAGTTATGCTGAACCAATATTGTTGTTGCTCGGCCATGTTTACTTGAAGGGTGTTATAATGTTCATCATTGTTTACCTGATATGTTGCCACTTGTGCTTGAATTGTTATGCTTCACCTTGTTCTTTGTTGACTTTGTTTATTCACACAGCTTTTGATTTTGTTGAAGTATTTCCATTTTCTTTTTGATTTTTATCTTGTCTTGTGACCCTAGAGAGAAAAAAAAACAGCAGTCAAACTGTACTATGTTGAGGTTGATCAGAATCAGCTGATTCTGATCAGCAAACCAGTATGGTTATGGCGTGGCTGTTCAAGTCTGAAATATGATGAGAAAAACACACAGAAAGCTGAGACAAATAGAGAATCAAACTATAAAAATCTTATTTGTTCAGTGTTTATTTTAGTTCCAGTGTACTGTGTGTATCTTTTCTTGTGCGACAGGTTTCAGGATGATGCAACAAAAACTTGGGATAGCAAGAGTGTGCAAAGCAGAGTGTATCCAGCAGAGAGTTGGTATGAAGTGTAGACATTTGAACTGAATTTATTTGTAATTGTGAATTTGAAACAAAAGAAAATGTAATAAGTGAGAGTATGTAATTGTCTTTTGGAATAAGAATATATTATTGGAAGACAAAAACTTGTGTAAATTTCCTGTATTTTGTGTAAAGCATCATCAACCAATAATACTAATTATTTCACCATCAAACACATCAGTAAAAATCTATTTGTTATCATCAAACAAAAAATCATATATTCAGCAAACTCCCCCTTTTGATGATGACAAACAGACTTAAGATTTTTAAGGATAACAGAATGTGTATGTGTTTGAAATGAACTCCCCCTATATTTGTGCTCCCCCTACCAGTTGTAAACAGACACAAAATAAGAAGAAAAAAATAGAAAATAATTAAACACTTAGTATTAATGGAAAAATAAAATCTATAGATGTCTGTAAACAACACAACAAAATCTTAACTTCTTCTCCCCCTTTGTAATCATCAAAAGATGAACAGTTCTGAACATTTGCAAAATACATGGACCGTAGTTAGAAATCAAGTTGTTTTGACAGAATCAGAGCTGTAAACCCCAAGCAATCGGATAAAAAATCATAATAATTCATAAATTAGGAATACATTTCACACAAGCAGAGGATGGAATGAAGAGCTATTTAATATATATCAGAGAGGATTTTAACAGATCTATATAAAAAAAATATACATCAAGAGCACACTTAACCACTCATAACCAGAGCTTGGATTTTTAAATGGGATTAGTTGCAGCATGAAAATAAGTAAACTCATAACCGTTCATGACCAGAGCTTGGATTTTTAAATGAGGTCAGAGAACTACTTATTATATATATATAATTTTATTTTATTTTTATTTTTATTTTATTTATTTTTTTATTTTTTTTAAATCCCCTTAATATATATAAAACAATGATGGATGGTAGAAGGGTGATAGTGGCAGAGATGGTTTGTGAAAAAAAAAGAAATTCCTAAAATACTCATATTATAAGATATATTCAATCACATCAGAGTTGCAGACAAACTTTCATCCATCTCATATTCTGAAATCTTGTACAGTCACAATTTTATAAGAAAAATGTCCAAAGAAAATGTTCTTTTCTTGATGTTTTGAGGACTGGATTATTTGTTAGAAGATGGTATTGATAACAGAACATCTTAAGAGAAAATTTACCCAAAAATGCAAAGAGATTAATTTATTTCTATAATTCCCAAATCCAATCGTAATCTGCAAAACCTATCTTCTGGAAGGGGTTTTGTGAAAATATCAGCAAGCTGAGATTCTGTTGGAATAAATTCAATACAAATGTCCTCATTAGCAATGTGGTCTCTAAGAAAGTGGTGTCTCACATCAATGTGTTTTGTGCGTGAATGATGTACAGGATTACTTGATAAATCAATTGCACTCTTATTGTCGCACTTTAAAGGAACTCGTTTATAGCAAAGCCCAAAATCAGATAAAGTCTGCATCATCCATAAAATCTGTGCACAACAGCTTCCTAAAGCAATATATTCAGCCTCAGTGGTGGATAAAGCAACACTATTTTGTTTACGACTTGACCATGAAACAAGTGAATGACCTAGCATGAAACAAGTTCCACTAGTACTCTTCCTATCAGTGAGTGAGCCAGCATAATCAGCATCGGTAAACCCAACTAAATTAAAGTTATCACAGGATGGATACCATAAACCAAGATTTGGTGTGTGTATCAAATATCTCAGAATTCGTTTTGTGGCTTTTAAATGAGATTCTTTTGGATTAGATTGAAAACGAGCACACAAACAAACAGAAAACATAATATCGGGTCTAGAAGCAGAAAGATAAAGAAGTGAACCGATAATACCGCGATATTTTTTCTGATCAACAGCAACACCTTTTTCATCTTTGTCAAGCTTGGTTGTTGGACTCATTGGTGTTTTCATTGGTTTTGCATCTTCCACTCCAAATTTCTTCAGTAACTCCATTACATACTTTGTTTGAGAGATAAAAATACCTTTGCTGCTCTGTTTGATTTGAAAGCCAAGAAAATACTTCAGTTCTCCCACCAAGCTCATCTCAAATTTGTCCTGCATAACTTTTTCAAATTTTTCACACAAGACATCATTAGTAGCACCGTAAATGATATCATCAACATAGATTTGAACAATCAAAAAATCATCACCGTCATGTAATAGAAACAGAGTTGTGTCAGCACACCCCTTTTTAAAACCGTTTTCCAAAAGATAAGTACAGAGACAGTCATACCAAGCTCGAGGAGCTTGCTTAAGGCCATACAATGCTTTTTCTAGTTTATACACATGATTTGGAAAATCGGGATTCTCAAAACCAGGGGGTTGTTCAACATAAACCTCTTCTTTTAGTTCTCCATTCAGAAAGGCACTTTTCACATCCATTTGTTTTAGTTTAAAACCTTTAAAACATGCAAAGCTCAACAAGATTCTAATCGCTTCTAACCTAGCTACTGGGGCAAATGTCTCATCAAAGTCAATGCCTTCGATCTGATTGTATCCCTTAGCAACCAACCTAGCTTTGTTTCTAATTACATTTCCAGACTCGTCAAGCTTATTCTTAAACACCCACTTTGTTCCAACTACTGGATAGTCTTTTGGCCTAGGTACCAAGTTCCAGACTTTGTTTCTCTCAAACTGGTTAAGTTCTTCTTGCATAGCTAACAACCAAAAATCATCATTAAGAGCAATATCATAAGAACCTGGTTCTATTTCAGATACAAAAGCATTATGGATACAAAAAGTACAAACATCCTTATTGAGAGAGGAACGTGTACGAACCCCAGCTGTTGGGCTTCCGATTACCAAATCCGGAGGATGACTGGGCTTGAATTTCAGTCTTTCAACATTTGTTGCTGCTTCAGTGGCTTCTTCGTTGTTTGCTTCAACATCGTTGCTTTCTTGTTCAACTTCTTGTGCACCACCATTATCTTTATCATCTTCAGAGATCATATCCATATCCGATTCATTGAACTTTACATTGATGGTTTCCATAATTGTCCTTGATTGTTTATTGAAGATTCTGTAAGCTTTGCTTCTTGAGGAATAACCCATGAAAATTCCATCAATCGTTTTTGGCTCAAATTTCCCAAGCTGTTCTCCTGTGTTCAAAATATAACAAGGACATCCAAACACTCTAAAGTACGAAATGTTAGGCTTTTTGTCAGACCAAAGTTCATATGACGTTTTATTAAGTATTGGTCTAATCATAACTCTGTTCATTACATAGCATGAAGTATTTACTGCCTCAGCCCAGAAGATTTGAGGCAAATTATATTCATATAACATAGATCTAGCCATTTCTTGTAATGTACGATTTTTCCTTTCAACCACCCCATTTTGTTGAGGTGTTCGTGGAGCGGAAAATTCATGTTTAAAACCATTTTCTTCACAAAGTTTTTCAAAATCTAAATTTTCAAATTCACCTCCATGGTCACTTCTCAAGGTTTTAATTGAAATCCCCTTTTCATTTTGAACAAGTTTTGAAAATTTTGAAAAATAATCAAAAGTTTCAGATTTTTTGGCTAGAAAGTAAACCCATGTAAATCTAGAGTAATCATCGACCAATACATAACAATAACGTTTACCATTTAAGCTAGCAATGTCAGTAGGTCCAAACAAATCCATATGAATCAATTCAAGTACGCGTGACGTACTAACAGCATTTTTTGGACGAAAAGATGAACGACTAAGTTTTCCCATAGTACAGGCTTTACACACTTTGTTATTTTTGAATTTCTGATGAGGTAAGCCTCTGACAAGTTCATTTGTTTCCAGTCTTTTAAGAAGACCCATACTTGCATGTGCCAGCCTTCTGTGCCATAGAATTGCCTCCTCTTCCGTTGCTATCAAGCACCTAGAAACAGTTACATCATCGAAAGAGAGTGTATAGACATTTCCAATTCTTTTCCCTGTAAAAACAACCTTTCCAGAGGATATTTCTATGATTTTGCAAACGTTACTATCAAACACAACATTCATTCCTTTATCATAGAGTTGACTGATAGAGATAAGATTGTGAAATAGATTATCAACATATAAGACATCGGTTAAGGCAAAAATACTGTTACCTACTTTTCCTTTACCAATAATTTTACATTTGCTGTTGTCACCTAGAGTCACATTCCCACCTTTATGTTTTTCAAGGCTAAGGAACAATCTTTTGTCTCCTGTCATATGTCTGGAGCAACCTGAATCCAAATACCATTTCTGCTGCTCCTTAGCCCGCCAACATACCTACACGTACAGAGAAGAGGATGACCCAGAGAATCTTCTAGGTCCAAGCATATCAGTAGTAGAAAAATGATAATCATAAGATTCTTTTGGCACCCAGATTTGATTTTTCCTTTTATTTGTGTTCCAATTATGATAATTGTGTGCCAAGTATTTAGGAACCCAAACCTTTTTGAACTTCTGAATCTTATTGCAGTTTTCATGGCTGTGACCAATTTCTCCACATTTTACACATTTGAGAAAGATACCTTTACCTTTAACATTGTCAATTTTAGTCATTTTTTCTTGTATCTTTCCAAAGCCAAGTCCTTTTCTATTATTTGCAAATAGTTGGTTTCCAAGCAACATGTTAAAAGATGTTTGACCAATTGAGAATTTATTCAAAGTAACTTCAAGATCTTGAACTCTCGTTCTTAATATTGTGTTCTCGTTCACAAGTGAAGTGTAGTTCTTTCTTTTAGTGTCATCTTCTTTTAGAGTCAGATTTACTTTTTCAAGATTTTCCACGGTGCACTTGAGTGTTGAGAGTTCTAGATTCACAGCCTTACAAATTTCACAATCTAGATTGTTGTTTTTTGAAACATTTTCAAGTTCAGATTTCAGCTTCTTATTATTGTGAATGAGATCAAGGTTTTTTTCTTTCAGTTTCTCTGCTTCAGATTCTAATGTGTCAATAATTTCAGAAAGATGTTTACACATTAAAACTAGATCGTTATAACTGTATACCTCAGTGGTTTCTTCGTTGGCATCTTCTAGATCTGACTTTGCCATGAAGCACAGGTTGCTTTCTTCCTCACTGCTGTCTGAATCTTCTTCTCCTTCCTCGTCATCCCAAGTTATAGCAAAAGCTTTCTTCTTCTTCTTGTTTCTTTGGAGAAGTGGACAATTTGGTTTTATGTGTCCCGGCTTTTGACAGTTGTAGCAGAGTGGTTCGTCTTCTGAATTGTTGGTCTTTGATTTATTTCTACGAGGTTTGAATTTTCTCCACTTCGTGAGTTGTCTGACTGCCATGGCAAGCTGTTCAATAGGATCTTCACCATCACTGGTAACGGTGTTGGACAGAGCTATTGACTTCTTCTTCAGATCTGAGTTGTTGCGATCTTCTCTTGCTTTTAGCTCCATTTCATACGTCATTAAATTCCCGATAAGCTCTTCCATGCTTAGCTTACTCAGGTCTTTAGATTCTTGAATAGCTGTGACTTTTGCTTCAAAGTTCATTGGCAAAACACGCAAAATCTTTCTCACAAGTTCCACTTCTGTATAGACCTTTCCAAGAGCTCTAGCATTGTAGACCAGCACAGAGAAGCGTCCATACATGTCCTTGATGCTCTCATCCTTCTGCATGATGAAGTTTTCATATTCATTGCTGAACATGGCAAGACGGGATTCTTTAACCTGAGAAGTTCCTTCGTGTGTGACTTCAGAGTATGCCAAATTTCCTGGGCTGTATTACAATGAGAAATTCTGTTATATTCTGTTTTATCAAGAGCACAAATCAGAGCATTCATAGCTTTAGAATCTATAGAGTATAGTTTCTTATCATTCGCATCCCACCTACTTTTTGGTTTAGGTGTTACAATTCCATTAACAGTTTCAGTAGGAGGTTTATATCCAGTTTCAATGATATCCCAGACATCATAATCAACAGACACAAGATAGATTTTCATCCTAGCTTTCCAATACGCATAATCACCACCATTGAACATGGGTGGTCTAGCAATAGATTGACCTTCAGAAAAAGCATTGTTCATTGAAGTCATGATTCTAGGGTTACAACCAGGCTCTGATACCAATTGTAGGATCGATAATAACACTAGAGGGGGGGTGAATAGGGTTTTAACAAAAAAAATAAAACAAACTCAGAGATATAAGATAAGCAGCAAAGAAAAAATCACACACAAAGATACCCAGCTTCGGCAAACTGTGCCTACTGCTGCCTTTCTAAGATTTCTACTAGGAGATACAAACAGATCCCGCTTACAATCCTATGCAAACTTGCAACTCCTGCTCCTGTCTGACCCTAAGCTTAAAATCCTAGACTGGTCTATGAACCGTAGACCAGATTTTCCCAGACTACTATCCAGTAATCTGTATTCTGGTTTTATGAGAAACTTGAAACAAGAAAACTTTTAAAAAAATACATCAAACAATTACAAAAGAAGATTCAAAAGAAAAGAC
The DNA here is from genome assembly GCA_030737875.1 of Allium sativum. Classification (NCBI taxonomy): domain Eukaryota; kingdom Viridiplantae; phylum Streptophyta; class Magnoliopsida; order Asparagales; family Amaryllidaceae; genus Allium; species Allium sativum. The sequence goes on along the minus strand of CM060919.1, from coordinate 788,082,384 downwards.
CAAATTAAAAGGCACCCCCTTTTATCTAAGACTTGGCTTAGCCAAGTGTACAATTGACCGGCTCACTTTCTTTTATTTGCACGACCCCCTTTTTCATTTGATAATGGCGGCTCTTCGAAATTTCTCTAGGGTTTCTCTGGAGGCTTCCGAAATCGGTTCTGTACTTGATGTTTTGAGTAATCTCTGAAACTCCAATTCACGTTGAGGTTCTAGATCGATTCCTGGTGGCTCCCTGAATTTCTGATTTGAGGTTTCGACTGACAAAACCAGTGAGTAATTTCTGACCAAAATCGCTCTCTACTCTCTGAATTTTGTGAGTGTATTTCTTTTTGCCCTTTTTTTTTTGTTGTCCTTTGTCGATGATGAATGGTGTGTTTATATAGGGTTTTTGAAACCCTTGCTCTCTGATTTCGCATTAAAGACTTGATGCTGATTTTGCTCGGTTTTCCACTTTGATTTCCTTGATTGAATTTACAAACCACGGCTTTGAGATGATTTTGTTGGCTTTTAATTCTCTGATATCGAATTATTGATTTGATCTGAATTTTTGGGGTTTTCCTTTTTTGAATCTCGGTTTTAATGCCGTGAATTTTGTGATGAATTCTTGACCCACTGTTGTCTTATAAATTGTGGTATGCTGAAAGTGATTTCGAACCAAAACAGAACTTGCCAAAAATGTTCCTTGATTGAATTGCCCAACATTGATTCCATGCAGTAAATTTGGAATTCAAACACTTCCCGAAAACAAATATCTTTGATACACTGTTTCCTTTGATTTGCTGTTATATTGATGGTATTTTTGACCCCTGTGACTAATTTGAGCATTTTTGAAACAAACTGCATTTAATTGTGGATTTTTTTTCATGCTTAATAAAAACTGGAAATCAATTTTTTTTGTTGCCCAAAAATAGTTGCAAAAAAAAAAAAAAAAAAAAAAAAAAAAAAAAAACAGGAAACACTTTGATGATTTTCTTAACTAAAAAGCTGGTCATTGAAACTGATTATAAAAGCTTTCCTAAGAAGAAATGTTCTCAGAATCTGTATAGAACATATAAAATTTGAAATGCTAGTTTTCTGGCACCTTATTGTATATGATGTGCTTGATCTATGTGCCAACCATTTTGCTTTTTTACTTGAGCATAATACTGCACTAGTCATTTGGCATGCTTGAGCTATGTGACTTGCCATTCTTGATACTGAAACCATCATGTGTTCACATGTGCACGACCACTTTAGTTGATCTGAACTGCACCACTTTGAATTTGTGCATTCATTCATGTTTTGATTTTATTTGCTGCACTTGAGTCTTGAACATGCTGCTTAAGCTCTTTCTTTTGAGCCATTATATACTTACTGCTGAGTCACATATGCATTTGAAAACATATTATGTGCTCAGTCCAGAATTTACATATACCATCACTTGCATGCTTGTGATTTACTGTTGCTATTTAATCCTTTATGCGCACTGTTTGTGCATGATGTATCACCATGTATAGCTTACGTACATGAACGTGCTGCTCTACCAGTTTTTCTTAAAAAATGCCGACTGGAACTTGTTTTTGTGCTTGACCCTTTTGTGCTTGTTCATTTCTGACTTGCTCCATTTGTTTGAGCTACATTTGAATTGTTTTGTTTACTCCCATTTGCGATGACACTTCCATGATCATTGTAATATGCTGTTGCCATGAGCCTTGCTTGCAAATTATGCATTGCTTCACCCAGTCTTGAACTTGCTATTGAACCAATTTGACTTGAGTTATGCTGAACCAATATTGTTGTTGCTCGGCCATGTTTACTTGAAGGGTGTTATACTGTTCATCATTGTTTACCTGATATGTTGCCACTTGTGCTTGAATTGTTATGCTTCACCTTGTTCTTTGTTGACTTTGTTTATTCACACAGCTTTTGATTTTGTTGAAGTATTTCCATTTTCTTTTTGATTTTTATCTTGTCTTGTGACCCTAGAGAGAAAAAAAAACAGCAGTCAAACTGTACTGTGTTGAGGTTGATCAGAATCAGCTGATTCTGATCAGCAAACCAGTATGGTTATGGCGTGGCTGTTCAAGTCTGAAATATGATGAGAGAAACACACAGAAAGCTGAGACAAATAGTGAATCAAACTATAAAAATCTTATTTGTTCAGTGTTTATTTTAGTTCCAGTGTACTGTGTGTATCTTTTCTTGTGCGACAGGTTTCAGGATGATGCAACAAAAACTTGGGATAGCAAGAGTGTGCAAAGCAGAGTGTATCCAGCAGAGAGTTGTGTATGAAGTGTAGACATTTGAACTGAATTTATTTGTAATTGTGAATTTGAAACAAAAGAAAATGTAATAAGTGAGAGTATGTAATTGTTTTGTGGAATAAGAATATATTATTGGAAGACAAAAACTTGTGTAAATTTCCTGTATTTTGTGTAAAGCATCATCAACCAATAATACTAATTATTTCACCATCAAACACATCAGTAAAAATCTATTTGTTATCATCAAACAAAAAATCATATATTCAACAGAAGAAGCTTCAGTCATGAATATTGGGTATCAACTAAGGAGACTTTTTTTGTATTATTCTCACCCAATATTCCCCTTTAAGCCTCACTTTTAATGGAACAGATTTGCCATGAACATATGCGATGATCTAATCCCTATCATTCGGACAAAATTCCTAATTCTAAACCCTTCCGACTATCAAATTAAAGACTATGGTTTGCATCTTCTAAACGAACAACTACAAGAATGTGGAAAAAGTTTACTGGATTTTCCTCCAATGATGTTGCCTACTGAAAATTGGATTGTTGTCTTCGAGAATAGACTCATATGGGAGCATAAACAATTGCAATATGTTGGGCAGGATGCCAAGGCAGAAAACAATATCCTTTCTTTCAATGAAGGGCAACGAGTTGCTTATTTGAACATATACGACTCTGTACTTAATGAAGATGGAACTGCTTTTTTTCTAAATGGTGGGGCTGGCACTGGCAAAACATACGTATATAACACAATCGCTGACAAACTTCGTAGTTTAGGGCATTTCGTCGTAACTGTTGCTTCATCAGGTATCGCTTCTTTGTTATTGCTTGGGGGTAGAACTGCACATTCAACATTCTCTCTTCCTTTAAATATTTTAGAAGACTCGCTGTGTGGGTTTACAAAACAATCTATGACTGCAGAACTTCTACGAAAAACAAGTCTAATTATTTGGGATGAAGTTCCTATGCAACATAGATTTTGTGTTGAGACAGTTGATCGTTCGCTCAGAGATAATCGAGATAGTACAAAGCCATTTGGTGGGATTGCAGTGGTTTTAGGAGGAGATTTCAGACAAATTCTACCCGTGATTCCAAAAGGTGTACGAGAAGATATTGTTTCTTCGACATTAAGACGGTCACCGTTATGGAAACACGTCAAAGTTTTATCATTGCACCAAAACATGCGTTTACAATCCAATGACTATGAATGTGCTAATTTTGCAGCTTTTTTGGATCAGGTACTACATTTATCGTTGCATAAACTATTTTGTCATTTATACTACATATGTAAGTAACCAGTACAACTTTTTATACCTTGATTCATCAGGTTGGATCAGATCCTGAACCGATGGTCGATTTGGCTATAATGCATAAACAACATACCCTCATTGCTTTAATAGATACCATTTACCCGGAACTAAATGTATCTACGAAACCTTCATTATTCTATAATGAACGTATTATTTTATCCGCACGCAATGAGGATGTTAATGCCATAAACTCTACATGCCTACATTTATGCCCATCAAACATTCACGTTTTCTTAGCAGCTGATAAGTTGGTTGAGGATGAGGAAAATGATCGTTACCTAAGTGAGTTCCTAAACTCTTTGGAATGTAATGGGTTGCCACCTTTCAAACTTGAAATAAAGGTTGGATGTCCTATAATCCTACTTCGAAACTTGGCTCCAAAGGATGGTCTTTGCAATGGAACTAGATTAATAGTAGTTCGATGTGCAACAAGAATTATAGAAGCTCAGATACTAATAGGTGATTAAGCTGGAAAATTAGTTTTTATCCCAAGAATATCTCTTCAACCATCTTCTTCAGAATTAACAATAAACATGTCTAGAAGCCAATTTCCTGTAAAGTTAGCTTATGCTATGACTATAAACAAAGCACAAAGACAGTCTCTGAAGTATGTTGGCATTGATTTACGGACTCCTGCCTTTGCTCATGGACAATTGTATGTTGCTCTCTTCAGATGCACTACATTTAATAATGTCTTCGTTCTTATACCCACGGAAGACGAGACGAATACTACAAACGTCATATATCCTGAAGTTCTTTTCTAATCCTACAACAGGAAAAACATCAATCATCCTCCTCATTTCAATACAGCCAAGGTAATTCTTTTTTTCCTACATACGTCCACTCCTAACGAATACACGTGCATTATATTTCATTACACAATTATTACATTCATCTTCTGCAATTTTTTTTAAACATTTTCACTACATAATTGTAACATGCTTTCCAAATATACCACATTACATTACCAGATATCTATGCATCTCATTACCGACATTAATACATCTCACTAACATGTGAATCAAATTATAGTTGAATAATTAAAACATCCAGAACTACTCGCGGTGCAGTGAGATAGTTAGGTACATGCTATTTTAATCTTTCATACTCCCACTGCATACATAATGTAACGTATTTTATTCTCTGTTTGAAGGTAAGTTACACATTACACACATACATGGCAATGTCAACTGTAACCAATGCACGACGAGAGGCAACAAATATTTTTAACAACCTCATCATTTCTGCCGACATTTGGAAGAATGGAAATGTTATTGTTTCTAAAATTGTAGGTATCCTACATGCATATGGAGTCAATGTCATTGTTTTTGACAACCATGTAAGTATTTCTCTTCTACATACATACGTACATATTTTCATTTTAACTTACTGATTCGTAATATTTACCCTAATTTTAAAGGGCCGACATGTTTATCCACAAGAACCGAGAAAATTTGCATGCAGCACATGGCCAATACAAAGACCAACCATGGGGAGTGAAGTATGGCTTTCAATAAATGTTTCTATGCTCCTTATATTTTATTATCATTCGTACTTACATTAATCACCTCATGCTCTAGATATGTGATTATGCTTTGCTACAACACAAAGACAATACAAAAAGAAACCGGCAGACTATTGAATGGCATGTAAGAAATGTTTCGGTACGCTCACCATTACAACACTTTACTTCTATAAAACAACACCATGTTACGTTTAACCACCTTTTATTTATTCATGTTTGCAGCTTCGCTTGCATTCAGCGCATTGAAGTACGAACGTTATCATCGACAACTACACAATTTTACGCGTACTTAAACATATGCTTAGATGCTGGGATGATTAAATCTAAAGATGTTTTTATTATTTGCTTATGTGGAAAATAACCTTTTACGTTTGTACAAACTTCACTATTTGGTTATCGTTGTTGATTTTTATTAAACTTCACTATTTGGTTATCGTTGTTGATTTTTATTATACAGTATCATACCCTGCAAGGTTCTGAGTTGTGCGTTGACTTAACAGAACCTTTTGCTTAGTTTCTGATTATTAACTTACGTATATCATAATTCTATACTCAATTTTTTCTACTTTTTTTGTCATCATTTTATACTGCTTACCCTACATACCAGAAGCATATATATGAACGCTATAATAAATTAATAATGAAGAAAGAAAAAGAAATACTGGTAACTTTATTTTTGCTGATTATGCACAGAATGCTAGCAACAAGTCCCAGCTAAACATATATATGAACGGTATACGTGACTACAGACGCTTAAAACACAAACATTGTTACAGTCCACATCCACCTGTTTCTTTATCTGAAATACATACTAAAAGAAGCTATCAGGCTTATCATATAGCTCACTGGTGTTTCTTATTTGAGAATGGACCTCGCGGTATCTTCTGTAAGACCTTCGCATCCAAAACTGCATACTGCTTATTGAATTCCACCATCCCTTTCTCAACAAAAGCATCGACTTGGTCTTCGTACTTCTCATACAGTGCAGGCAGAGTGCATAGAGCCAAAAACACTACAAAGAATGACAAGTTGAGTCAAATATTTGGATCATCCTAAATCTGAATAATTCAAATGTTTGAGGTTCCAAAAATTTACAAAATGAAAGAAATTACAGTTCAAAATTAAGAATTAAGAAGGAAAATTGGATAAAATTGTTGCATTATTTCACTTTGTGGTCTAAATCTAAAGCCTTAAACACCACCTTTGAAGTTCCGACAACTTAATACTGGGTTGAACTTCACTGTAATGAGTTGCACTGGTTGCTTTTTTTAACCGAATAGGTGAATATTATACCTTGTATGGACTATCCAGAGTAAAAAACAATAACCACTTATCGCTTACATGCCAATGTAAATGACAGTGCACCAATAACTAAAAGGGATACCACTGGGGATTTAAGAGCAACTGACTTAAGAGCGTGGTTTCGCAGAACTGATGTTTAGCATATAACATCGACATCAGCCTTCCAGAAATATAGGTGAAAGGCACGGAAAATTTCCAGATGCTCAGTACAGAACAAATTTCATAGTAGAAACGAACATTAAGAACATCCAAGGATTTTTATTTCAACAGAGAACTTACCAAGATAGCAAAGGGTAAGAAAATTAAACCAACCACCGATAACAGAAAGTACCCACAAGCCACCAGTTACCTGCACAAATGATAACAAAAATAGAGTTCAAGACATTGGACATAGCAGGTAACAACAAACGAGGATAAAAACTTTACCATCACAAATTTCTTCACATCTTTTCCTGCAGCGATATAACGGAATGTTGCAAATGCTTTGTTCACTTCATTCCTAACTGAATGAGCTACTCTTACGAATTTTTCTTCTGACAATATTACTTCTGGAAAGTTCGGTGGGGATCTGTTTCAAGACAAGATTTATATGTGATCTCTTAGGGTTCATTTGAGTAACTTCCAAAGATACAACTTTCTTGCATTTTGGAAGACTAAAAAGGTCAATTTTGGTATGGAAAAATAAAAGACCTCAATTCTAATTTTTGACCGTATCTGAATTGAGGAAATAGTATAACAAAATTGAACGATACATTTTTTAAAATAAAACGACAAATTAAAATAGTAGTAGTAATAAAATCGCTGTTGCTTTTGATTGCTAAACGTTTAGGAACAGAAAGGCAGAGAATTGATAAACTTCTCTGTTGAAACAATTTAGTACCAAATTTAGTATGAAATATCGGGTATTAGATATGACTTCCTATCTAGATAGAGTATTGACATAGAGCGTGTGTGCAGGTATCAGTATGCTGGTCCTCCATTTGGAATGCAAGCACATACCGACCTCAACAGTAGCATACAGAATGGTTATCATGACTAACAACATATCATAGGCACATAAAACAGTTTGTCATCATAGGCACAAAGTTGAATTCAAAATGTTGAAAATATGCGACAGGATATCCTGTTTGCGTGGTAAAGAACTTGTGAATCAATGGACAATCATTTACTTTTACTTCTATGTGACATAATACACAAATTTGAAAGTTTGTAGAGGAAGGCAGAATCGATAATAGAAAATCTCAACAAAAGAGAAGAATGAATCGAAAGGAAGAAGATATGATATGTATTGCAATGGCGGTTGGACCAAACACTCCTCATCTCCAACATGTGCGTACACATATGAATTGACACGCATTTTGTTTTTAAATCCCCAGTATTATGTGTCAGTCAAACCATATTCATACAACACTCTCGGTTATTTAGCAATGTGGAACTATCCCAATTTTAAACCGTCGTTCCTCCCTGCTACATGCAAGACAACTTTAACAATCTCCACCTTGACTCTCACCCCTTTGAGTACTTTCAACAGCATAGTTTGCCTACATGACCCAGTTCATAACCTTCAGCTCTAACATCGTTTGTTGTGTTATGTTGGTCGGAACCACCTCTCCATCTCCGGCACATGACGTACACATATGAGTTACACATATTTTATTGTAACAAAAAAAACAATGTTTCACGCCTACCAATCCATTTTTTTTATACATGACGCCCAAACAGACGTGCACTCGACTAATGACATAGTGCGCAACTTGCGTTCAAAGACTCGATGGTTCACGGGATTCTGCAATTCACACCAATCCATATTTATTCACCGCTTATCCTAGTTATTTAACGATGCTCGACTGATCCACTTCCAAAACGACGTTCCTCCTTGTTAGAGAACCCTGACGATCTCCTTCTTGATTATCATCCCTTTGGAGTACTTTTAAGAGCATAGTTTGTCTACATGACCAAATTCATAACCTTCAGCTCAATATCATTTGTTTTGTTGTGTAACGACGGTCGAACCAACCTCTTCATCTCCAGCATGTGACGGCGTCAAATGGGTCATTTAGGGTCATATGTGCGTCAATCAAAATTTGACCCAACCCATTACGACCCATTTATTTTGACTCATTCAACACAAAACTTTATCTAACTCAACCCACCTACCATTGTTATGAAAGGCGCGACGCGACGCGCGCCATGGCGCACAGCGCGGCGTTCGTGCCATTTTTGTTTGCGGCGCGGCGCATATGAAAAGGCGCACCAAATGGCGCGCGACGCATAAATGGCGCACGGCGCAAAATGGCGCGCTTTTTCTTTATTTTATAGTTTTGTTTTTTTTGCATTTCAAACTGCTGTAACTACTACAAATACTCTTACCATCACTGCAACCACCATCACAACTACTATTACTATTATTATCATAATGATATGAAATATGAAAAAATTTGTTAATATCTTTTTTTTAGTTATATGAAAACATAATTACATCATCATTATTTCCTATACGATTATCATCAGCGAGTTAATAACCTTACAATTATGTAATTGGCTGATCTTAGCATGCTGATATTTAGAACTGACATATGTTTTATTATCCAACTTAGTTTAGATTCCTTTTAATATTGTCAGAAGTATATAATTTAATGTGTAAAAGATCATAAAATATTGTCTAGCATTGATGCAAAAGCAAATGAATGAAACTCTGAAGCCGTGAACGATATATCAAGAGAAGCAATTTTGGAGGAAGAAAAAATATTCTCATAAGATAAGCATTCAAGCAACTCTGAAACATACCCTTGGATTTTGTTTTATTTTTGCATGTACGTAAATATGTCCAATGTTTTTATACGATTTGTCTGTAACATAAAAATATTTCATGATTTGGTATTTGTTAAATACAATCGAGCATTAAAAAGAATGTATAATATTCATGACACTGTTGGTCCAGTATCTTTGAATGATATTGATGATTGTAATTAATTGTTAACTAAATATATGGCCGATATTGAAGATGAGCATGTGTTTGACGATGAGGATGACCTGACTTGGTGTATTGCTAGTAGAGCAGCAAGAGTGGAGAGAATCAGTTTTTTAGCTCATCTTTAATGTGTATTATTACTTATGATTTGAAAACTATTGCGCTTGAAATTTTATGCTTTATGTTTTTTTTTTGTAAAATACATAAAAAAAATTGTTGTGTATATTTTAGCAAAGAATTTTTTTTTTTTTGTTGAAATGTTAATTATATTAAAAAATAAACATGCGCAGTAAATTAAAAAGGCGCGCGCCATTTGCCGCGCCGTGCGCCAAGGCTCCAAAGACGGTTTGCGCCGTGCGCCATTCATAACACTGCCACCTACTAAGTAAGTTACTCATTTGACTCATCTAAATGTAGTCTGCTATTTTTTATATACAATTATGAGAATTAGTCTGTTATTTTCTAAGTATAAATGTTAATCACCTTGGAGAGCTATACTGTTCGTTCATAGGACGAAATATCCAAGTGTTCCATATTGTCCGTGATTTAGGCGGGAATCTATCAGTCGAAGTCTCGTCCGGTTCCGAGGCAGTAAGAAATTACTGCAGTTTTTACAACAAAAAATAGTGACTCTGTATGTAGGCAGAGTTCAAATATGGGAATTTAGCCTGTTATTTTCTAAGTACAACTGGCAGTCCCCTTGCAGAACTACAGCGTTCGGTCATAGCGAAAAACGTCTGAGTGTTTCACACTGTCCGTAATTTAGGTGAGAATCTATCGATCGAAGTCTCATCCGATTCCGAGACAGTATGAAGAAATTACTGTAGTTTCTACAAAAAAAATAGCGACTCTGTATGTAGATAGATTCAAATATGGGAATTAAGCCTGTTATTTTCGAAGTACAAATGACAGTCATCTTGGAGAATTCACACTATCCGTAATTTAGGTCGGAATCTACCAGTCGAAATCTCATCCAGTTCCAAGACAAAATAAAGAAATTATTGCAGTTTTTTTAAAAAATAGTGATTCTATATGTAGGAAAAGTTCAAATATGAGAACTTAGCCTGTTATTTTCTAAGTACAACTGGCAGTCCCCTTGGAGAACTACAGTGTTCGTCACAGGGAAAAACGTCCGAGTGTTTCACACTGTCCGTAATTTAGGTAGGAATCTATCGGTCGAAGTCTCATCCGATTCCGAGGCAGTACGAAGAAATTGCTGTAGTTTTTACAAAAAAATAGCGACTTTGTATGTAGGCAGAGTTCAAATATAAGAATTTAGTTTGTTATTTTCTAAGTACAATTGGCAGTTTCCTTGGAGAACTACAATATTTGGTCATAGGGCAAAACGTCCGAGTGTTTCACACTGTCCGTAATTTAGGTGGGAATCTATCGGTCGAAATCTCGTCCGGTTCCAAGGCAGTATGAAGAAATTAATGCAGCTTTTACAAAAAAAAAATAGCGACTTCGTACGTAGGCAAAATTAAATGGGCAAGTGGATTACTCATTTGTAGCCCTTTTAAAAATGGATCAACCATTTATTACCCAATTAATAAAAAAATGTAAATGGATTGACTCATCAGGGTTGTAATTAGGGTAAAATGGGTTGGGTTAATGGGTAGGGTCATATTTTGATAGGTTTACATGACGTACACATATAAGTAACACGCGTTCTATTGTAACAAGAAAATCTCAATGTTACAGAAAAATGGGTTTCGGTATTTTGAAAATATCTTAGTTTCGGTCGATTTCGGAAATTTCGATTTTTATACCAGCTTCGATCCCGTTGTTAGTCATTGATATTTTTTTTAATGAAATGAACTGAAGTAGATTTGATTAACTAAAATATACTCGAATAAATATGTGATTTGTAATTAACTAATTCAAATAGTCCAAAATCCTATCTAAATCACACAAAAGCCTAATTAATTTGAACAAAACATTATTAGAAGCTTACTTTGTCTAGCCCAGTTTGAGTTACAAAACCAACCAAAAAAGAAAATGAATTAAATTAGCCCACACAACAGCCCAAACAACCCATATGTTATATTCTTTCTATATTCGTCCACTGCTTCAGTTCCAAAAGCTAGGGCTGAAGAAAAACACAAGGGCCGCTCTATAAGATCAAATGGGATTAGAATTCACTATATTCGTCCACTGCTCAAAATCCCATGGGATTTAAATTCTCTATATCCTCGATCAAGCGAGCGGTCAATTAAAAATGGATCTACAATATCAAATAAGGCCTCGATGAAAACAACGAGAATGGATGTTAAAGGCTATGCTTAAAGAAAATAAGAGGAATCTCAAGACACGTTCTTCCATGACATAATAATTAATGTACTTCTGTTTGAATTCTATTGGTTTTAGCTATTCACTTTGATAGCTACATTGAGCAACTAGATGTTAAGACGTCATTCTTGCATAAAATCTAGAGCAGAATATCAGTACTGGTCAACCAAAGGCCTATACGAACTTGATCAGGTTAGAGTGTATTCAAGTGAAATAAGCTTTTACACAAACAAAAATAGCCACAAGTTAGTAGCACAAACGATTGGTAAGTTCATGATCTAAGACAGATGTTCTAAGGGTTATCAAAATCCAATGTGTAAACTTTATATTAATGACATACTGGTTGCACCTCAAAGCATGTCTAGAGTTTCAAAGTTGATTATAAAGCTCACCAAAGAGTTTGAAGTGAACTTTTTGAAAAATAAACATGTAAGATGTTTGAGATAAAGATAATTAGAGATATGTAGCCATAAGAACTGAGGTCAGGTCACTCGATAGCTATGTATTGGATGTTACTCTCTCATTGTGGAATGAAGGAGAAAACTTATTCACCCTATTAGACTCTCAATTTAAACTACCCAAGAACATGTTCTACGTTTAAAAAAGACTGACATGTGTTGTTGATATTCTATATGCTACTATTATTCGCACCTTGATATACATGAAAATGTGTGCAGAACAAGGTTAAACTCATTAAGTTGTAGTGTGCGTATATCCAATTCCATCATGGAGCTTTGGCATAAGCCAAGTGAATTGTTCAATGTTTGAGTGGCGGTTTAAATATTGGTATGTTGTATGACAGGGTTGGTAGCAACATTGTTCTCTAAGATTGTTACAGCTCAAATCATGGTCAGATAGAGATGATCAGAAGTCGATGTCCACATGTTTATACATTTGGCATGAACACGTGTTTATACATTTGGCATGAACTTAATAACCAGGTGGTTAAATCTACATTTTATAGTGGATTTGTTGACTAGCAAGACAGTTGAAATTAGGGATGAGCGTTCGGATGGTTTTGTTTATTTGATGATTAAAATTGGTAAAACGAACAAAAACCAATAAAATGAAAATCAAACCAAACCAAACCAACTAAATTAAGTTTGGTTGGTTCCGTTGGTTATCCAATTTAACCAAACTAAAAATGTTTTGACGCTTTACGTTTGGAATATTCAATGTAATTGAAAATAAATTATAAATATATGATTAAAATATTCTTATTTATGTTTCTTATGCTTTTTTTTTTGATGCATATGATTATTAAAATTTACTTGTATTTGAAAATATAATAAAAGTTCGGTTAATTTGATTAAACCAATAACCAAATTAAATATTTTGCGAGCCGATTATAAACCGATTTAATTTCAAAACTAAACTAAACCGATCAAAATAAATTGGTTTTGTTGGTTTATTTGGTTTAACCAAATAATGCTCACCCCAAGTTGAAATAGGTACGGGAAGCGATGAAATAATGAAAGTATTTAGTATAGTTGCTAGAAGATATTGTTTAGGTTTATAAGACGATCAAAATACTCTCCAATCATAAGAACGTGATTCATTTGATAGAAGATTAAGTCTGCAGTTAATACAAAAATCATAATGAAATGTGTGTTATCCAGTTAAAGCCCAGCTAAAGTGCTTAACACTCCTTACACGCTACTCTTTTGCTTACAGCTCGCTCTTTTGATAGCACATACATTTGCAGCTCCATCATTTACCGCTACGCATGCTAAATTCTAATTGTTGGCACACACTTAAGCAGATTTGAAGTTAAAAAATATTTATTCATTTCCCTTTTAGACCCAATTAACAAAAATAGGATACGCACTCAAGTTCAAGATTGACCCAGAATAATAGAAATCACTATTCCAAACCTTTAAGTTTGAACAAATTAAGTAGTTCTTAGATATTGGTATACAAGAGAAAACAATGTTTCTTTTACCTATAACAATGATGTAGAATTAACAATAAATTGATTTTCACATTCGGTTTTCCATCAAATACGGTTTTTACGTCGTCCCTATTTCCGTTGTATCATTAGTACACCCTACTATAACCTTTTGCACCGTTGCAGCTATATAAGCACCAAGCACTTTAACCATACTGTGTGCGGGTGCTTTTATGCCCAGAGAACATTAATAATAAAAAAAATAAAGGTGCACACAATATACAATCCATCAGATACGTTTACAAAGCTGATTTTGAATGACAAAGCATTACTCAAAGTTGATCAGCATGGTTTCAGCATAATGATGTCAAGGGATGCAGATCTACCAATAAGTTATCACTTGTTAATTTGAAAGGTTAGAGATACCAAAATATTGCACTAAGGTGAAGAGTAAGAAAATGCGTGAAACAAAAAATGCATGAAACAATATATAATTTTTATAGTACAGAAGTCATATAAACCAAAGAAGGCAAGAAGTAAAAAGTTGAAGGTTGAAATGAAAGAAGATTGGAACAACGCGCCTCAGAAAACTATGATGTGCACTCACAGAACAGAACACCATTCAGTGTATTGGACCAATCGCTACATTATTAGCAGTCTGAAAATTAACACTAATAGACCACTACCCACTATTGGTCGACCGGTTGTTGTAATCTTTGCAACAGAGAGTTGCTAGCAATCGACCACTACAAAGTGAATTGCAATTGAGCATCATGTTGGGTCGTTTTCAATGGACCAAATCACATCATCTTCCATTTGACGACTCACGTGATTAGGAGATGATTATGTCATAATTATTTTCACCATACATATGGATCATTGAGATCAATCCAAGCTATAAAATAGAAATCTTAGGAAATTGACATAGAGGTTTATTTTAACAATAGGGTGCCTTCTTCTCAAGTTGCCTTCTTCAATCAATATTATTGGTTGGTTGCATCATTCGCTAATGATAATCACGGACTTGATTGATATTCTTCTAATCACTATGATATAATACAAATAGCGTAAATTGTTGGGTACCTGGAATAGATTATGTTAACGGAATTCACATGCATTTATCAATCTCCACAATTTGTATTTATTTGCTTGTGTGACTTTGCAGTATAATTATTTCGCATTTAAATTTCCCTTGGATATTTGTTGACAATTAATTAGTGAATCTAAATGAATATTATTCAGCATCTCAAGATGATCTCTTTCGACCATAATTACCAAGTGGCTATATGCTTTTTAGTCTAATTAGACCTCAACCTTCGGTTAAATTTAATTTGACGTGGGGTAAAAACATTTGATCTTACATCCAACAAAAGGTTTTATTCAGCATCTCAAGATGATCGCTTTCAACCATAATCACCAAGGGGCCATTTGCTTTTTAGTCTAATTAGACATCAACTTTCGGTTAAATTTAATTAGACGTGGGGTAAAAACATTTGATCTTACATCTAACAAAAGGTTAGAAAACATGATAACTGCAAGTTATAACTATCATGTATAGTAATAAAATTAAAATAAAAAAATGTTCCAACTTGGGTTTATTTATATTTTTTATATCTAATAAACTAAAGTCACAAGAACAAATTTATTAATTTTATTACACCATCATTAGTTCTACGGTGGCATGGTTCTTACCATGTTGCAAAATTATATAAATAAATAAAGAATCAAAAGTAAAAGTAAACCACTAAATATACTTGAAAAACAGTTAAATTTCATTCAAAATATTGAAAGACGTGAAACTAGAATGCATGCGCATTTTGGTAATTTATAGCAGAAAAAAAATTGTTTCCAATTTAATGGACGGTGAAAACAGCAACTTTGAAACCAAGGAGAACAGTTACTTTGAAACCAAGTGGGTGAAAAACTAAGTTAATGTTTTGTTTGAAAACGAGTGTTGTGTTTTGTGCTTTGCAGTGTAATTTAAAATGCACGATAGAGAACAGTGGTGTAAAATAATCGATTTGAAAAATGATTTTATATATAAAATTGAAAATGTTTTTTTTCCTTGTTTCCAGTCTTTTAGGTAACATTGAAAATGTCTCTCTCTTCCCCTTCTTCTCTTAATTGGACTGCCTAGAATTTTTCAACGACTTGCCCTCTGCCACATCATTTGACATGCATATTGAAAACAGAAAACACAAAACTCATTTCTAAATAATACACATATAATTTTTTTAATAAGGGTAAGAACATAAAATAGTGTTCAGTTGCATCACGAAAAAAGTATAAAACATTACTACTCAGTGGTAAAACAGACACATTTTTAAAATCACTAATTAGTAACTCCAGTTAGAAAAAGATTAAAGTTCATCACTGGTCAAATGTATCCATCAAATGAAGGAAAAAACAAACACCCCCTAAGATGGCTTAATTAAGATTGCTTAATCAAATTTTGAATCAATTTCCATTTCATCGTAGAAAGCCACAGTCAACAGGAATAGAATAGAATCATGATTTAGTTCTATCCTAAAGGCACTTGCTCCAAGTAGGCCAGAACTAGAACTAGTGCAGATGCAGGATTTTTGAAAAATAATAATATAGAGTATATGGTCTTGTAAATAAGATATATGTGTAAACTATTCTTATACAACTTTGTAATGTTCAATTCCCATTCACTTCGATAATGTTGAGAGAAAGGTTTTCAAAATGAGATTCAAATCGTAAACCGTATAATTCAAAGTACAAATCGAAATAGGATTTAAATCGTAAATCGTGGATTCAAACAACACACATTTTAAAGTTTGCACACACTTTGAAATTAATTTTGATGTTTAAACTTCTACATCTATAGCTAAATCATCATTTTCTCGCTTGCTCCAATTTTCGTTTGTTTTTAAATGATTAAAATTGGAATTGTAAACCCCAATAATTGTATTGGATATACTAATTTGAATTGAGTGATATTTCTAAAGTGTGGTATTTCTTGGTTTGAATCGAAATATAAATCGAATCGTAAAGTGAGAGATTTGATTTAAAACGGGATTCAAATCGTAGGATTTCAAAAAATTTGACAATAATGGTTGAGACAAGTCCCACATCGGAGAATTTATAAAATAATTTTTGTATAAATATTAAGAGTTCATCATTCACATTGTCAATTGGTATTGTGATAATCTAGGGTTCTCTAACATGGTATCAAAGCGGGTCAAATTCGTGTGCACATAACTGTCACACTTGTCCATGTCACCCAATAAGATCCACGTGTTAGGCTCAGAATATGCCACATGCGAGGGCGTGTTGAGACAAGTTCCACAACGGGGAATTTATAAAATAAATTCTGTATAAATATTAAGAGTCCACCCTTCATATTGCCAATTGATTTTGTGATAATTTGGGGTTTTCTAACAGATAAACATGCGTAAAAAGTTCTTATTTAAAAAAAGAAAGGTGAAATGAATTTTGGCTGGGTTTTAAAATTTTCACTGCGTTACTGAAATTTTTCATCCCCAAGAAAAGGTCGGCAAACATGACACACATTCCACTAACAGAAATATTTAGCTATTATAAAAAGACATAACAGGAGAGGTCTATTTTGGTAGCATCATACGTATCCTACGATCATGCAGCTAACAATAAGCAACTCTGATTACTTGCACAACTTATGTGTAGGAAGTTAAACTAAAGAACTTAGCAAACACCGACTTTGCAATAGGATAAAACTGCAAACTGAGATCAGTTAATACATCCAACTAACAGAGATATGGCAGTTTGAAATGAGACCAACGAAATGAAAATATTAAAATGTTCAAAAATTAGTTCATACCGGTTGACAAAGGATGCTGCATTGGACCAAACAAACAACGCAATGATCACAAATATAAGAGCATGGCATACGAAAGTAAGCAGGTGATATCCCATCCATTCGAATAAAAGCCAAACAACAGTTACAGTAGCTAAAATTCCTCCAGACACCTGCTTGTTTCTCCACAATATTGCATCAGCGGCTGCAACACAATACAAAAGGTTACTGATGGTTTAGTTGTCAAAACATGAGAAGTCAGATTACAAAATCTGAACATGAAATACAAAAGAAAGAAAAAGGGTCAAACTAGACAGTCCAGAGCCGTCCATGAATGGTCCATGTGATATCCAACATAATCATCAAAATCCAATGTCTTTTATGTAATTATTTCAAGAAGCAGATGAAATCAACTTTCAAGGCACTTTGTCTAGGGCATTAGGTGATATGAATAAAAATACCGAAAGATTTCTGGCCAATTATGCTGACTACAACTTGCACATCCAGCAATTTAAGCTTTTAACAGCTTTGATTCATATTAATTAACGCACACACCTATACTCCAGCCAATTAGACTACATTAATTCATTCATGCACTGCTTATTATATGCATAAACCATACATGCTCTGCTCTTGCAAATGGAATAATGATAATAAAAATGCTCAATATGCACTAAAACCCTGTAATAGTCCCGCTAAAGCGAGAACAAATGCCTGGAACCCTTCAACATTATGCCTTCCCAAATTAATACTCCCAGGTAGCGGATTCGCTTATAGGAACACTATTTACCACTAAACCTCTTAAATCAAGTGGTTTTTTTACACCTGTTTTTATAGTTATGACATAAAATTTTAACTTGTTTTTTTATACCTAAAAAACAAAACCCAGTGTAGACCTCATGGCTCAGGCATCCAACATAAGTTAAAGCATCTTTGTTAGTCCTGAAATCAGAACTGCATGGAATAGGGGTATGCTTTGATCTGTTAAATAGTACTAAACAATATTTATTTTTCCTACACTAATAATGTAAGACCAATCAAAGATCGATTTTGACTGTTGGATTTTGCCACCAATTTTCAATTGTTGCCTTCAACATTTGAAATTTGCATTCAATCAGGTTATTGGAATGGAGAGCGTATATGTCATGTGGAAGCAATTGATTCACCAGTTAAATCACATGTGGTCATAGATGCATGAATGCTTTTGTTAACAATTAATCCTATCTCCCTGATGCTTTATTTTACTTAAAAAAAAAAAAAAAACTAGAATTGTTATTTGTTATCTACGATTCATCCGTTATTTAGCACGAATCCCATTACAGCATTCGACGCAGCTACTGTTATGGACCCATGGCCCTTGTGGAACCATTGAGCACTTTAAACATCAAAGGCAGTGCTCGTTATACCCTATAACACATGCATATTTAGAATAAAATAGTCAAATTACCAATATTAGGACATAAATAAACATAACATACGCTGATGTAAAAAAATCTTAAAATGCAAAGTAACTCGTACTCTTTCCTCCTCCAAAAACAGCATGAACAGGCTGCTTCCTTCCAAAACTATGTTTCCTTCTGGTCGCACTTAGAATTGATGACTTGTCATTCTCCGAATCAGAGGAAGATGAAGATCCTTTGAATTCCTCTATTTTTTCCTGGATCCTCTCTGCCATATTACTGTTCTTCTCAGCTTCTGACATTTTCACAACTACGCATATAGTGTAAAATTATTACAACTCAGAAAACAGATACCCCACATCACTAATTCAATAGTTTCTGTCACATCAAAGCAAGGAATTTTAGTTCAGAAAGAACGACAAGTATAAAAGAGCTTCCGTCCAACGTTGACAGATAATTTCGCTTCAGCGTTACCAAAACGAAATTTCCGAGTCCAGCTAATTATTGCAGATAAAAATAAGCACGATTTCTTGCATAAAGACCAAAGTAAGTATTCAAGGTAGGCCGTATTTTTCTATGATTGACTTAAAAATAATATTCTGATATTTAACAGTTAACACAACAAAAGAGAACTGAAAGGAACATTTTCTGCATCACAATCTGTAATTATTTTATTTTATTGACAAAAGGTAAAACGAAGCCATATTACAATCACAGTGCAAATAAAAATACGAAGAGGAAAACGATCTTACAGTATACGGATTAGCGAAAAAAAAAATCAGTGTCGGCAAATCTGTTGACGATTCACACTGATCTGATACTTCTTAATTTGAATTTGTAATAAAAACTGAAATTTTCAGGAGGAGAAGAGGGAAAGGCGGGTCTTTCTACAGAGCGACCCAATATCATCGGGCGGTTGAGAATACTCGAGTTAGATCGAACGGCCAGTAATTCACACCGAATGAGACCCCTTACGTAGCGCTTGTTCCGCAACGTGACACGTGGACGTTACGGCGGTATTCGTGGAACTGCAAGGGAACGGCAGATGTTTGTCACTCAATGAAATTGAAGTTAAGAGCACATCACCAATGCTAATGTAAATAAAAGGTATTGTCAATGACGCGTCTGCAAACAACAGTAATAAAGAAAGAGTTATGCTACAATACCCGAAAAAAATTTGTCAAAAAGTAAGAAATAGGGGTAAATCCGAAATTCAGGGGTGGTATGCATTGAATTCAGAGAGGTGTTTGTGTAATTCAGGGGGTGGGCCTCCTATTTTCTTGTCTCTGGTGGATTTTTTGACAAAAATTGTTTTTGTCATAGTAGCATTTTTGATAAAGAAATCATGCTCTCCAATACTGCTGAATTGCTTTTTTGCAATGACGTGGCACAAAAAATATTAGACATTTTGGAACCAAATGTCAAGTTCTAGACATCTTCATTCACAATTTCAAAGGGTACACGTCACTTTATTCAGTTACAGAATTAACTTCATTTGTTTTTCCCCGCCGTCTTCAATCAATCCATCTAATTTTCTGCTGCAGTCCTAGGGCTCCATTCTGAATCTTTCCAACTCTTTTAGGTATACAATAGATCTGATTTTGATGTTGCTTTTTTCATGCTTGAATAATCATAGCCTATGGAAACTTGTTCAAATCATTTGTTTATCATTGAATAACTGCTGAATAGAATAGAGGTGAATATATTATAGAAACTGGGTGGTACACTTGTTGATTTTGAAAGAAAAAATGAAAGTGAAGGGGAGAATGAATGCCTATACTGTTCCTCAGGTAGCCTCCATGACTGCAGTATTTCCTCTTTCATGAGTATGTTTTCATGTTTCCCATGCTTTGATATATTTCATGGGAGACGTTGGCGCCAACTCCAAAAATTTGGTTTGCAGTTATTTGTGAGATAAAATAATTCAGTTTCTTGACATTTGCGTTGGAGTCCATTCTTTTATGCCGTTGTTTATGGAGATTCACATTCACACCACAATATGAAAATGTGCAGTCACGTATGCTCAACATGACATGACAAACAGAAATGGATTGGAGATGCTCTAAGCTCATCAGTTTGGCAGAGGATAAATTACTGCACAACACGGTGATTAAATCCTCTGGACAGATTTGCATGGTCCCGTGGACCAAATAAATCTGGATCCTTGATTTCGGTGGGACCCACCTGAAATCCGTTGCCAAATGTGTTTGGTCCATCGAACCACGCAAATCAGGGTCCAGGTAATCCCAGCCCCACAGTAAGGTATCTACCTGCTTCTCTATTTTTTTTCGAAAATAGTGTGTGCGTATATATAAAGGAGCAAAAAGTCCACAAAACTGCCAACATGTCTGGCAAGTAACCAACAAAATAATCTACGTAGGGGATGACTATTTGTTTGTATAGAAGGATAGATAGATGAGCTCCGGATAAACCACCGCCCAACTTACTTCAGAATCGAGTTCCGTTAAGGCCACCACCCGAAGTGAAGTATATCTACTGTTACACACTACAATAGTCTCTCCAAAAATATGAATAAGAATAAATATACAACAAGAGCAGAACATCTCAAAGAAACCTCGATAACGAGGAAAGACGGCTAGCAAAGCAAAACATCCTTCCCAGTAAATCGACTAAAAAAGGCGAGGGGCCCTATAAAACCATGCTCCCATATGATAGAAATGTCCGTCCCAGAGCTCACAAGCAAGATAGCTATCCCTGATCTAATGAACCCATAGATCAGCGATCCTGATAAACTATACCTTCTTCTCTTCCAGAACTCACAAGCAAGATAGCTATACCTACTTCTCTTCCATCGCACCTCCAACCGTTTATTGTTACTATTATGGTTCATTGTTCATTGCTCGAGCCAACAGACTGGCGCTCAGTAGCGTCAACCCGTTTGTTCGGACGCTTAATTACGAATCGTAATATTATGGTCTGTAAAGGGCGTTGATTGTGCTTAGCCATAGGCATTGTTTTAGACAACGCCTTATGGTTGGGCACTAATTTAATCAGCGTTCAGTCATAAGACGCTGCTCAAATCAGCATCCTAGGCAGGGCGCTATTAAATAGCGCTCTACCGACCATTTCCCATTTCCACCCTCATAAATTTCATTTTTTAATCGAATATCGCGTTGAGATATCGTCTTGCGTCACCAAAATCGCTAGACGGACGGTTCGACCATAGAAAGACGAGACAGCTAGTCTTGTGCACACTCTCTCTGTGCTTGAGATGACGATATTCGATCTACGGATTCTTCATGAATTACCCGAGGGTTTCTCTCACCGTATGGTTTCAACTCTTGACACCGTTGAGGTGTGATTTCCGAATTTAACATAATTTTTAATGTACAGCTGTTAGACCAAAAAGTGTTTCTAACACCCAACAAACTGGAAATTACAGATAAAATGAAATAAAAAGTAGCAACCACACACGATCTATAGTGGTTCGGCATTAACGAGCCTATATCCACTTTATATGTTTCTGATTGACTGACTGATTACAAATACAAAACAGATATCCACTCAATCTCACGAATACAATGGTATATATCTCAATCTCTCTCAAATTGTATTTAGCAATTTGGAATAAAATATGAATAAAAATTGAGGGAATATTATAATGGTGGAAGTAGAGTCCCTCAAGTGCCAAAAGATCCCAAAAAGATGACAAGTCTTGGACTATTTATAGGCAAAAACTATAGCCGGGTCGCAGGATGATGTGGCGCTCGTCCCTGAAATTTCGGAGCAGTTCATGAGTGAATGGAGAGTTGCCTATGGAGGTGGTTTGTGATACGTGTCTTCAGATCCATGTTTCTCGGCTAGTGGGGATCGTGAGCAAGGCCACGTTCTTATTTCAGCTGAATGGCGAGGGGTCGGGTCGCTACCCCTCAACCTGAGCCGTTGATGTTACTTCTGGATATGTTATCTCCTTTTAGCAAGAGCAGGTCCCTTCTAATTGATGGCTACGAACCAAAGATCATGAGTCGATCCATCCGCACTGAAATTGTGAACAAACGAATCACTACTCTGACTCAATCAGCGGTACTTATACTCTGCGTGGTCTGGTCACAAAATAGGCCAACATTTTGCCCCTTCGAAATACATTTGATTGGAGATGAGATGTGCTTCAAAATAGTCAATCTGTCCATTCTCGAACTGGTGAACGTCAATAGTCATGTTTGTCCATATGATCGCGTCACTTCACGAAATCGTACCTTCTAATTTCTGGGACGAATATAAATACGAGATCAAATTTCCAATAATTTTTGCCATGCTTGTCGGTTTCAAGCTTCAAATCGAATTGCAAACGGCTCCTCATGTAAATTCTTTGACTTTTAATAATTCAGACCTAAGGAGTTTTGAGTCATTTAATATATTGCTCTATTGATTTCCTTTCAATGTTGATTGGTCCATTTAGTTCCCTAATTTTGCTCTATCAATCAAGTACGGCAATGTGTAGCGGATCGAGTCAAGTCATCTCGAGTTGTTGTATACTTGACTTGATGTTCGTGGGATTTGTTATGGGTCGGACCGCCTTCGTGTGATTCATGGGACTCCTATGCTGTAGGATATTGAAATGTCCTCTGTGTTGGGCTTTCATGTCGAGCCGACCACTGGGCCTCTGGGTTGAAGTGAGCTATCAAATCGTCGGGTATACGAATAGTCCATCTCTCACCATATATAAGACATTTCTACTCTCCTTTCCCATTCACTTTTTACAGCAGTAACTTTATTTCTTTCCATCTGAAACCCTAAGTTTCCTCTTCCCCAATTCAATCCAAATCCGACCGAATAGGTATTTAAAAATTATAGTATTATAACTTTGATTCTCACCTTTAATCTGAATTGTGAGCTAACTAGATGTGATTCTTGTATCGATCTTCATCGTTTCTCATTAATGGCTTTAACCTCGCCCACCTCGAAGTCGCTGCCGATGTCGGTGATGATCTTCACCTTCAAGCGTCGAACTAGGGGTCGGTCGTATTCACGTATAGGGGCGAGGGTGTTAGAGAGTTGACGAAGTTTAGGTTTGAAGGATGGAAAGGAGGGAATAAGGTTATAGGGGTCATGCATAAACCTTATACCTGAGTGTAGAACTGGAGGTGATGGTTTGGAGAGGAAGCATTTTATTTGTGAGAGAGGGTCGAGGAGATGGTGAGGGATGGCATCGGGTCGCTTCGAACTTCAACGACTTGATCCCAGTGTGTGTTTCGACAGAGACTCGCGAGCTAGTCCAGTGCAAGCCCAACTAGGCATGCGATCCATCCTTGATGTGCGAGTTAAGCTATGCTCATAAGCGGGCTATGGAATGCAAGCTCCTCAAACATGCGAGTCAGTCAAGAAGTGCAAGCCCAGCTAACCATATGATCTGTTCATATTGTGCGAACCAGGCCTTGTCCGCGAGCGGCTCTTGAGGTGCGAACAGATCCCATGTATGCGAGCCAAGCCTTGTACGCGAGCTGACCTTCAAACACGAGCCATCCCAAATATGCGAGTTGTGACACCCCACATCCGTTAATGTCACTCTTTATCAGAATGCATTAAGTTCCGTGAAGCGTTATATGTAAACATAAACAGAATATCACAAGACAGATATAATAGCAGCGAAAATTTAAACCTTCATTATTTAGCAGAAAAACATCGTAGTCTCAAAACTAGTTACAACATCAGGCTAAAAATACTAAAACAAAGTACATCAAACCAAAACATCTGCCTTGCGCTAAAAACCACCAGAGTACAGAAATGTAAAATTATAATCCCCAATAATAGCCATAACAAAGTAGACAAGTAGTCGAAGCGATACATCAAAGCAGATCCAGATCCAAGCAGAAACAGAAGAGAGAGAAAGTCCAAATAACGCCTGAGCGTTCCCACCTCGAGAACCTGGGGGAAATGAAGAGAGAGAAAAGAAAACAAAAAGGACCAGACATAAAGTCTGGCGAGTCCAGTGACTTTTATCATATAAAGAAGTAAAAGTACCCTGATAGGCATATAAAACTGGATGAGAGATAATAGTGTCATATAAAAGGTATAAATAAGATGAACGGGATAAGAAGAATAAACAGAGTAAACTATGCTTCACAAATACTTTTCTCGACACCAATACTAGTATAACAATAATGTGATAGGATTAGGTATCCCCTGATTACTTAACAAAAACAGAATGATCCCAACAGAAATGTAATGGTAATTTTAAGTGTACTCTAGTTTCATAACGGGGTTTACCCCCAACAGAAATAACAGGTACCTCAACAGAAATAACGGGTGTTACCCCCAAACAGAAATAACGGGTACCACAACTGAAACAGGCAGGACTATATGTAGCCTAATTACTACCCCCTAGCGATCGGCTCCCTAACATGTAAATACCTTGTATCGGCCACACAGTAGGGTGTATTACTTCCTAAAGTGGTAAGCTACAGAAGGACACAAACCTATTTACTGGTGCTATAACGGATTATTTTCCCCTGCAAAACGAACCCATGCATGCTCATGACTCCGTTGGAACGCAACCGTATACACCCCCTTTTCAGATCAACCTCTTACTATCAGTTCAATGTGTGTGCCCTGACCCCTACCTAGTGCATGCCCTGACCCATACCTAGTACGGGGTCCTCGTTTAATACCAAAATGGGTTACTGACTGATATGGGCCCCACAGAACAGATTACACATGCCAAAACCCTAAAACTTGTGTCCCCAATTAACCAGGATTTTAACAGGTTAACTCTTACATATTAACAAGTTCATATAGCCTCCACATATTTAACAACTTTACTTAACCTCACATATTTAACAAATTAACAGGTTCGTATAACCCCCACATATTAAACAGGTTTACTTAACCTCGCAGGTTTAACAGGTTACAGATTAACAGGTTCGTATAATCCTCACAGATTTAACAAATCAAGTCTTACAAGTTAACAGGTTCATATAACCCCAATAGATTAAACATGTTTAACAAGTTACAGATTAACGGGTTCACATAACCCCCACAGGTTTAATAGATTAAGTCTTACAAACTAACAGGTTCATATAACCCCAACATATTAAACAGGTTTACTTAACCTCACAAGTTTAACAGTTTACAAATTAACAGGTTCGTATAACCCCCACATATTTAACAGATTAAGTCTTACAAGTTAACATGTTCATATAACCCCAATAGATTAAATAGGTTAATTTTTACAGATTAACAGGTTCAAATAACCCTAACAGATTAAACAGGTCTACTTAACCCCATAGTCCTAACAGATTCCCTTAACCCCACAGAGTTATCAGGTTTCATAGGTTTCCTACAGTTTTATTTACATGTTCCGCTTAATCTTTGAATTAAACTTACATATTTATATGCCTCCAATTTTTAATCATAATTCACAGTACAGGATATGCCCCTAAATTTCAGTCATATTCCACAGTATAAGATATGCCTCTAAATTATCATTCCCAACCATTCCCAAATTATCCCAATTTCGTTCATACGTAGGTTGTTGGACAATGGAGTTTTGATGACAACAACCCTGTTTCAATATTAATTGATTATAAAATATATACTAACACCTTTATCTTGAATATATATATATATACACACACACACATATGCAGGAATTAATATTGAAGACTGTACAGTTTAAGAGCTTTTAGAGATTCAAAATTCAAAGTAGATTCAAGACTCATGAATAATCAAGATTTCAAGAGTTAAAGAGTTCAAGATAAATATAGTAATAGAGTCTAGTTTATGTAAGACTCTGAATAGCACTTCAGGTTCAAACTCTGTTTTTCAAATTATCTCTTTTCAAATTCAAAACTATTTTCAAACTTCTCTCAAAATAATTTTTATCTTCCAAGAATTTCAAACTTATTATTTCAAATATATTTCCTAGTTTATAAGTATTCTTATTTTTATAGTTTTATTAAATATGTTTTACTAAATTTATAATTGATTATAATATTATTTAAACTCTAAGTTTTCATATAACCTTTTGTTTATATATAGTTTATAAATATTTCTTTATAAATTCCTATATATATGTTTATAATTATATTATATATAGTTTTCATATCACATATATATTAAGTATTTAATCATATGTTTAAATAAATTTTCTTATGTTTTTATACTTGAAAATTAATGTTTTAGCAACTAGTTTTGTCTCAGGAATTTCCAGAATTTAAATATTGATTTAAATGCTTTGAAAATCATAAAATTGATGGATATGTCGACATACATTTATGTATATGTTGACATATAACTATCAGAAATTCAAATTTGAAAGGAAGTGTCTTTTCACTGTTTGTGATGGTTCTGAGACGTTGCAACCTTTCATACATTATAGAAGGGGCTGATTTCGAATTTTAAATTACTTCTTCTTCTCCACTTTCACTTTCTTTCATTACACCATTATTTCTTATTATTTTTTATGATTTATACACTTATACTGTGCCGAATCCAATTTTGTTTTCACAAATCTTCTTCTCTCTACACTCTCTACTCATTACTCTTTGAATCAAGTGATATTGAAGAGTTATAGGGTTGCTTGTAATTATTTGAGTTGAGTAAAGTAATCGGTGGTATCCCTTGTAGCCGTGAAATCAAGGACGGGTAATCGGTGGTATTCCTTGTAGCTGTTAAATCAAGGAGGTTGGAATCGGTGGTATCTCTTGTAGCCGTGAAATCAAGGAGGTTGTAATTGACTACTGATATAGTAATAAAACACGGCGCAATCCAGTGTTGCGTGAGACTGGACGTATGAGCAATCCGAACCAGTATAAAATCCCGTGTGTTATTTCCTTTTCTGCATTTTATTTTTGTGTTTGTGTTTGCGTTTGAATCTGTGTCTGTGATTGTGTTTGTGGGGTTTGATCCATATAGTAGTTCACATAATTTTAGATTTCATTTAAATTCCTAAAAGCACTCTTCACCCCACTCTAGTGTTCATTTTGCCTTAACGATCCATTCCGCAATCTCTAACAATTGGTATCGAAGCATGGTCTTTCAAAAAGTTCATATTCTGATTTTTGAAAATTTTTAAATGGCAAATTTTGAAATAATTGTTAACACTAGTTTTAATTTATGTATTGCATCAGTATTAGATGAATCTACATTCAATTTTATTGAAAAGTCAAGTTATCATGATATGATTTCTTGAAAAGTCTAAATAGATATATCACAAAATCATCACAATGTTATTATCTCAAATTAAAAGTAGTTATTTTGAAAAGTCCTTTAATTCTTTTAAAAGGTATGTTGTTTTGTGGGAAAAGAAGTTATCTTTGATGACTGTTGGCCAAGAGACACCAATATGATCATTCATCAATCAAGAAAAGAAGAGTTTATGAAGGGATATGACTTTTAGGCTTATAGTAGTTGAAGTGTCTGTTCATTCAAAATTCAAATTCAAGTTCAAAATTTTGACGCCAAGTTGACCAGGCCATGTAAAAAGGATGTGTCTGTATCTAGACGATTCAGATTCATCATCAAGCAATGAAGAGCCAAAAATTGGATATTCAAATATGTGTTTCACAGCAATTCAGAATTCAGAAAATATCAAAGAAATAGATCTGAAAACCGGGTACGCCTTAATTAATTTTTAAATTCCTTTTTGGTTGAATGGATGTTTTGTTTGCTTTGTTTTCTTTTCCTAGTTTCGTATTTGAAATATAAAATTTAAAATTCAAACTTGAAATTTAAAATTCAAACTTGAAATTTAAAATTCATATTTGAAATTTGAATTTTGAAATTCAAAATAATACTAATAAATATAATAATAAAATTTGAATGTTTGTTAGGATTAATATTATTTCAGGAAATAGTAAAACCTGAAATATATATCGATAATATTATAAAACCAAGAAGTCAAAACAATATGTTTTTTGATTTTCTACATGTATGTCGACATACATAAATGGTCATGTCGACATAATGAAATTTAAATTTTGAATTTTAAAAGTTTAAACTTTCAAACTTCCCTCCATTTTTTATTTATTTAGAAAATGCCAGTTCAAACTCTAGTTATTAACTTTGTTTGTCTACTTATTTTCTTATATCTTATTTCAAATATATATATATATATATATATATATATATATTAAAAGTATATAAATTAATAAAATTATACAAACTTGTTGATAGATATACAAAGTTAATATAACTATTTGATATTGTTATAAAATATAAATTTATTCATATTTTATATAGTTTAAACATGCATAGTTTAACTTATATATTATTCATATGATTTCATAACAATTTTGGATTACATTATTACAAATACTATTTGTAACTTAAATACTATTTTGATTTCTTATTAAGATTTATAAAAGCTTAAATAATTAACCTAATATTTTGGTGTAAAAATATAATATATACATACATATGATTTCATGTCTTAAATATAAGAAATCATAGTTTTATAGTTAATTTATATCCAGATTTCATAATTTTATTATGACTATAGATTTTTTTAAAAGTTTTAACATATAGTTGGTTCCTTAACAAATTAATATATTTTGATTTCTAAAACTTTAAATTTAAAATTGATTTGTATTAAAAGATTGATTTATATTTCATAGTAAATTAAATTTTAAATCCTTTTTCAAAAATAATTTTTATATATACAATTATGACTATATGTTTACTTTATATGATGTAATGCTATATTCTCTTTGAAATGATCTTCAATTTTTACTATATTAAAGAAGCACCCTACTAAGATTATTTAACTCCACATTTCTCATAGAATTACTCTAAATTTTCTACTATCTATTACGAATACCATAAAACTTTCACCCTTACTATTCTTTAAATCTCTTTCATAAATATCACTGGCTTAATTCTAGAAATTAATATATATATTACCCTTGTTTAATTCAAATAATGTATATGTATATGCATAGTAGTTAGATAGTACTCTGAATATATTTTACCTAAATATATATAATTACCAAATCATTCTGCATACTATCATTACACATCTTATTTCATATCATACATCATTATTATAAATTATAGTACATCTCAAATTAAAATCGTTCACGTCACAAGTTGCATTTCATTCAGTATATCACTTCATATAGATTTGCATATGCATACTGCATTATAACTAACACACTACATCACATGTTAACTTTAACTCCACACATAACAAGTATATAGTATGAAAAGTTTTCATCCAATTAGAAATATAGGATTATTAATCAAATACATAACATATTTACTTTATCTTGATTAACTTGATTGAATTGATTGACTTATTTGGTTTATTTGATTTGTTTGACTTGAATAACTTGGTTGACTTACTTGACTTGGTTAAATTTCATTAGTGGTTGACAGGTTTGTTAGAAATATACTTATGCATATGCAGTTGATAAGAGCTCTATAGGTTTTAGGATGAACAGAAGTTACAAGAAATGTTTGGTTTCATGTTTGAATTGATGTTTAGTGGCATCAAAATTTAATTTGATTGATTGATTGGATTGAGTTGCTTTACTTATATCATAATTTTAAGGATATCTTATCCGTGTTATTTCTAAGTCTAGATTAAGGTCTTATTATAGTTTTAAGGTAATTAGAGTATAGACTAGGTTTAGTCTTGTATTAGATTAAGGGGGAGTTTTATAGTTTCTAGGATTAATTGAAGGTTCAAAAAGTGTTTATTAACACATATTATTTAATTTGGTTGATTACTTGAATTGATTGCTTGAATTGATTGCTTGAAATGATTGCTTGAATTGATTGCTTGAATTGTTTGTTTGAATTGCTTATTTGGATTGACTTGCTTGTTTGAATTGATTATAAATATTGATTGGTTTGCTTAGTTTATTATCCTTCTATTTAACTTATTAGAATAGTATAGTCATAATTTTAGGGGGAGTTATAATCTTTTAGGATTAGAATCAAAATCAGGGATAGTTATATTTACGATCACTTATAGCATGGATTTAGGGGGAGTATTTTATGCTAGGATATATAAATAGATTCAGGATTCAGGGGGAGTTATTTATATACCTTAGAAATTTAATATAGATTTAATTATAAGATATGTTTAGATAGTTATACGACTTAGGGGGAGTATCTTTAGAATTTCTTTTTGATAATGCCAAAGGGGGAGAAATTATAAAATATAGAGTTAGGATTCATATAGACAGGGGGAGTATTAAAAGGATCATCATCAATAGGTATGTACATGTATGGTATTTTATAAACTAAGGTTGTCATCATCAAAAAGGGGGAGATTGTTGGAGAATGGAGTTTTGATGACGAAAACCTTATTTCAATATTAATTGATTATAAAATATATACTAACACCATTATCTAGAATATATATACACACATATGCAGGATTTGTATACAGGAATTAATGCTGAAGATTGTACAGTTTAAGAGCTTTTAGATATTCAGAATTCAGAGTAGATTCAAGACTCATGAGTAATCAACATTTCAAGAGTTCCATATAAATATAGTAATAGAGTCTAGTTTATGTAAGACTCTGAATAGCACTCCAGGTTCAAACTCTGTTTTTTCAAATTATCTCTTTTCGAATTCAAAACTATTTTCAAACTGATTTCAAACTTCTCTTAAAATAATTTTTAATCTTCCAATAATTTCAAACTTATGATTTCAAATATATTTCCTAATTTATAAGTATTCTTATTTTTATAGTTTTATTAAATATGTTTTACTAAGTTTATAATTGATTATAATATTATTTAAACTCTAAATTTTCATATAACCTTTTGCTTATATATAGTTTATAAATATTTCTTTATAAATTCCTATATATATGTTTATAATTATAATATATATGTTTATAATTATATTATTGGGTCTGTTTGGCACAGGTCCCTGCAAAGTTTCAAAATTAGGCTCACATCCAGTCCAACTTTTCATGTAAATTAGGTCCCTATTTTTCATAAAATCATCAAAAAAATATAAAAAAATCACAAAAAATCATTATTAAATAAAACACGTCCATGCCAAAAAATTCAGGTGTTAAAACAACCGAAAAACGCATCAAAACCAAAAAATACAAAGAAACATCGTAACAATAGGTTTATGCATCAAAAGATGCACATACTCGTACATAGTTGAATACATTCATGCTTATATTTCGGTTTTGCACCAAACTGCACTATATATGCATACATTTATATAGTTAAACAGCAATACGTGCATCGTTGTACGCATATATTCATTCCTGGGCTGTTTTTTCAACAATTCACGGTTTTCAGACATTGTTGCATACACGTATGCACTTATAGAGAATACATGCATGCATTCATGCACATATTCAGAAACCTTCCTCCCTTTTGAACTTGTTGCATGCATTCATGCACATATTCAGAAACCTTCCTCCCTTTTGAACTTGTTGCACACATTCATGCATATATACGCAATAATTGCATACATGTATGCTACTATTCGTAACACATGCACCCTAGTTCAACTTTATATGCATACATGTATGCAGCTATTGGTAATAGTTGCACACATGTATACGTATATTGATCCAGATTTTCAACAGAAAGCATTGGATAAATATATGCATGTATGTATGCTACTATTGGTAAGAGTTGCACAGAAGTATGCAATTTTTTTTACGAATGCTTCTGGGAATATTTCCGATTTTTTGAATTTTTTTTAAAGTTTCAGCGAATAAAGTTTTTGAGAAAACACGTAACATGCCAAAAGGAGGACCCGCTTTACATATTAAAGTTGTAATGGATGCCGATTACATTTTAAACTTAAATAGGGACGCTAGACTAATTTCCACTATATTATATATAGTTTTCATATCACATATATATTAAGTATTTAATCATATGTTTAAATAATATTTTCTTCTGTTTTTATACTTGAAAAATAATTTTTTAGCAACTAGTTTTCTCTCAGGAATTTCCAGACTTTAAATATTGATTTAAATACTAAAAATTCTTTAAAAATCATAAAATTGATGGATATGTCGACATATCACTGTCAGAAATTTAAATTTGAAAGGAAGTGTCTTTTCACTATTTGTGACGGTTCTGGGACGTTTAACCTTTCACACATTATAAAAGGGGACTGATTTCAAATTTTTAATTACTCCTTCTCCACTTTCACTTTCTTTCATTACACCATTATGTCTTATCATTTTTATGATTTCTACACTTATACTCTGCCGAATTCAATTATGTTTTCACTAATCTTCTTCTCTCTACAGTCTCTACTCATTACTCTCTGAATCAAGTGCTATTGAAGAGTCATAGGGATGTTTCTAATTGTTCGGGTTGAGTAAAGTAATCGGTGGTATCCATTGTAGCCGTGAAATCAAGACGAGTAATCGGTGGTATCCCCTGTAGCCGTTAAATCAAGGAGGTTGGAATCAATGGTATCCCTTGTAGCCGTGAAATCAAGGAGGTTATAATTGACTATTGATATAGTAATAAACTCTACGCAATCCAGCGTTGTGTGGGACTGGACGTAGGAGCATTCTGAACCAGTATAAAATCTTATGTATTCTTTCCTTTTCTGCATTTTATTTTTGTGTTTGTGTTTGAATCTGTGTCCATGATTGTATTTGTGGTGTTTGATCCATATAGTAGTTCATATAAGTTTTAGATTTCGTTTAAATTCTCAAAAACATTATTCACCCCCCTCTAGTGTTTTTTTGCCTTAATGATCCATTCCGCAATCCCTAACATAGGTCTCTCACGAGATTGGCCTAGGCTCGAAGGTAGCCTAGGCTTATAAAATAAAAAGGGAATAAGAGAGGGAGAAGGACAGAAATAGGCATATAATAACTAAACAACAGAACAGGTGTACATAAGAATACATGTAAATAACAGAAAACTATTTAGATATGAATCAGTTTATTAACAGGCATAAGCTCAGATCCAGATTTATTAACAGGTCAGGATTACTGTTAAACTTCATATCTAAAAGTAACATGAACTCACAGAGATTGGATTTAAAGAATAGAGAATAATGTGCTGATGTTGCAGAAGGGAATCTTGTATTAATCAGATAAGAATTGTCTCGATTCAATCCAAGTTTCAACAGCATCTCCCCATCATTTTATATTTTTAGAACAAGAGTTTGAGGAAGAAGTATGAAGAAGTGTGATTGATTTGATAGGAGTGCACGTCTTTAGATAAAGTTCACAAGACAATCCTTAACCGTCTGATCTCTGTCTTTTAAATCCAACCACACAGTAAAATAATGAACCTGGTTAATAAAACAGGCCAGGTTCGCTCAAAGAATTCGGTTGGATCTAGGTGGGGTCGACCCACCTACCCCTTGGGTCGACCCATGCTGGAGCGGGTCGACCCCTAACATGTCGAGTTCCCGCTTCAGCTTCCTGCTTGCATTTTTTGATTCATTTTGAATTATGGTTTGTTTTATCTATATTAAACCTCTTATATGTATACAAACTTCTAATCTTTGCATCTTTTTATACGACATCCGTTTTACGCAAACTCGAAGTCCATCCTAACCAGAATTCTGAGATGAATACAATGGTAAAGTCCGTTTACTTAATTCCTAATGTTTAATTAAGTATTCTTTAGTTTAATGTCAATAATGTTTTTTAAAATTATGGGGTGTTACATTCTCCCCTACTTAAAGGATTTCGTCCTCGAAATCTCCAAGTCTAGGAGAGCGTTACTATCCTAACATCTACCTGCAACCATCTACTCATCCATTATTCACAAGCATCTATTGTCCTTAGGAATTCCTAATGCTTGTATGAACGTAGGCAAAGGTGTGTATATATGTCCTTGTGCTAATGCGAAAATCAGGCGGTCTACTGATTTAGTCGACCTCCTTAATGCAATATATGTTTGTGCCATGAATCCAAAATGTATGCAAATAGTCCTATGTAAACTCTATATGTGTGCACAATCATCCGTCCAAATGCAACATCCATATGATGATACATACATTTCCATCCATTAAAAAGTAAGTTGCACACATATCCATATGTAGTGTGAGAGTGCTTTGACCCGATCTAGTGCCTAGTGTGTGTGTGTATGCATCCACGAGCAACCACTAGCAAACACTTGCATCCACTTGCATCTATCAAACATAACATGTATCAAACACATGTTTACATCCATTAGTTTTCTGCCTAAAGGTCGAATGTTCGATCGATAGGATATACTCGGATGATAGAAGCAAGTACGAATAAAAGCTTGGAAAAAGAAGTTAAAAACATACCCTTGAAAAGAAAATGGTATGAAGCACAAATCTTGTCTTCAGTCTCCCAAGTTGCATCCTCACGGTCTTCCCCTACTGTTCTTTCATCAACTTAACATCTCTGTTGCGTAGTTTCTTAACCTCTGATCTAAGTATACAGGTAGGAACTTGTCTAACTGTTGTCTCTCTTTCTACCTCTACTTCCTCAAGCATGCTCGGCTCAACCACCGCTGTTGTATCGTGCAGTCATTTCGGCAAATGGAAAACGTGGAAAACATCTTGAACACCAGCCAATCTCTCCAGTAATCTCACCCTATAGGCCATCTGACATATCCTCTCTACTATGGGAAATGTTCCTACAAACCTTGGTGCCAATTTCCTTACAGATCCAATGTAAACCACATTCCTCAGAGGTGATACTTTGATGAAAACCATGTCTTTACCTCAAACTTAATGTTAGGCCTTCTGCGAGAACATATACTTGAGCGAATTATGGTCCGTGTATAACTCGAACCTTTCTCCAAGGAGATAATGCCACCAAGTCTTAAGTGCGAACACTATAGTAGCCAATTCCAAATCACGGGTATGGTAGTTCTTTTCATGAACTCTCCACTGTCTACCACCATAGCATACTACGCTTCCTCTTGCATTAAGATGGCACCAAGCCTTGTACCACATGCATCAATATACAATGTGAACACTTTGTTCCCATCAGGCAATGTCGAAACTAGGGCTGTTGTCAAAACCCTCTTCAACTGCTAGAAAGCACATCACAATCAATACTCCAAGAAAAGGTCAGATTTTTCTTTGTCGGTCTGGTGAGTGAGGCTGATATCTTTGTGAAGTCCTTGATGAACTTCCTGTAATAGCCCGCTAAACCAAGAAAACTCCTTACCTCTGTTGCATTCTTTGGAACCTTCCCATTTTGAACCGCAACTACTTTCGCGGGATCCATCGCTATCCCATCCTTAGAGACACATGCCGTAGGAATCTTACTTCCTTTCTCCAAAAGTGACACTTGGAGAATTTCTCCTTAAGCTGATGTGCTCTGAGGGTCCTCAAAACCTCTCCAAAATGTAGAGTATGCTCTTCCTCACTCTTCGACCCTCCTCTCACAGTGTAGGATAGCACCGTACATGGCTACCCCATCCATCCCTAGAATCAGACCATAGCCCATAAAACCAAGCACATACGTGTCGCACTCAAACTCGACGACCAACACAAATATCCTCAAATCCCAACATATCATAGACAGATGAGTCGTGCCCTTAATGGGGTTTGAGATGATAACAGGATCAGAAACAATACTAATACTAAGGTGCATAGACTCAACCACAGAATCAAATATAAAAGAGCGAGAAGCGCCAGAATAAAAAAGATTCCTAACTGGATGATCGAAAAGGGAAATCAAACCTTCAACATAAACTTTCCTACCTCTGTTTGGTCCACTGGCCTTGAGAGCATCCCCTTGCCCTCCAAAAGGTCCCTCCCTTTTCCCATTTCCTTGTTTCTTCGGGCACTCCCTAGTATAGTGCCAACTTCACCACAGTTGAAGCAAGCATTCTTCTGTTTTCTACATTCCTTGACCAAATGACCCAAGCTCCCACAACCATGACATTTCTTCTTGCCCTGAGCTTTGTCGTTCTTTCCGCCCTTCTTTTACGTTTCTTTCTTAGGCCACACTTTCTTGTTTTGAGTCGCATCAGTCTTAATCTCTTTCTTTTCATCTTTACCCTCTCCGTGCATCAATGCCATGTCAACAAGCCTCTCAAAAGTTGCCCCCATCGGTATATGGGACAATGTCAATGCTTGGAGATGTTGATTCAATCCTCTCGCAAACCTTACAGCTTTCTTGTGCAGGGTATTCAGCAGTTCCAGACCAAACCTTGCTAACTGATTGAACTTATTGACATACTCTTTAACAGACATACTTCCATGCTTAAGTGCAAAGAATCTCTCCATCCACATACTCTCTTCTGCCTGAGAAAGGAACTTTGCCTCGAATTTCTGTCAGAATTAAGCCTAAGTATCTACTAGATGCCCTGCTTGCGTCACCTCCCACCAAAATGAAGCCTCGTCCTTAAGCTGCCATGCGGCCAACTATATCTTCCTACAGTCGTCGACAACAAAAAGTCCAAACAAGTTCTCTGTCTCTCGCAGCCAATTTCGTGCTTCCACAAAGCTTTTAAATCCACGAAATGGTTTTCCTCACATAGCACAAAAGTCCTTGCATATCTTAGAGAAATTATCTACTCGTGGAGGTGGAGGAACAATGGCTGCTTCTGGGGAGGGGCATTTCCTTGGCCTCCGGCAGGTGCCATAGCCTCAAGATATCTACGGAACCAAGCCGGTATCTGAACGCCCTTGGGAAGATTGGGTTCCCCATACATGATCAAAAGAGAAGAAAAAGGGATTCAAACAGAGAATCAAAAAGATATTTTATATGGTTTTGGGGAACATGTTTTTCAAAAACAGACTTTTCTTTGAAAATACTTTATTTTTGAAAACATTTTTCAAAACCTTTATCCGATCTTGTAACCTTCAGCTCTGATACCAAATGTGACACCCCACATCCGTTAATGTCACTCTTTATCAGAATGCATTAAGTTCCGTAAAGCGTTGTAGGTAAACAGAAATAGAATATCACAAGACAGATATAAAATTAGCAGCGGAAATTTAAAACTTCATTATTTAGTAGAAAAAATCGTAGTCTCAAAACTAGTTACAACATCAGGCTAAAAATAATGAAACCAAGTACATCAAACCAAATCATATGTCTTGCGCTAAAAACCATCAGAGTACATAAATGTAAAATAATAATCCCCAATAATAGCCATAACAAAGTAGACAAGTAGTCGAAGCGATACATCAAAGCAAATCCAGATCCAAGCAGAAATAGAAGAGAGAGAAAGTCCTAATCATGCCTGAGCGTTCCCACCCTGAGAACCTTGGAGGAAAGTACGAGAGAGAAAAGGAAACAAAAGGATCAGGCATAAAGTCTGGCAAGTCTAGTGACTTTTAGCATATAAAGAAGTAAAAGTATCATGACAGACATATAAAACTGGATGAGAGATAACAATGTCATATAACAGGTATAAACAAGATGAACATGATAAGCAAAATTAACAGAATAAACTATGCTTCTCAAATACTTTTCTCTACACCAATAATTGTGTAATATATATGTGAAAGGATTAGGTATCCCCTAATTACTTAACAAAAATAGAATGATCCCAACAGAAGTATAATGTTAGTTTTAGGTGTACTCTAGTTTCATAACAGGTTTTACCCCTAATAGAAATAACAGGTACCTTAACAGAAATAATGGGTGTTACCCTAAATAGAAATAACAGGTGTTACCCCAAACAGAAATAACAGGTACCTCAATAGAAACATGCAGGA
This sequence comes from Allium sativum, assembly GCA_030737875.1. Classification (NCBI taxonomy): domain Eukaryota; kingdom Viridiplantae; phylum Streptophyta; class Magnoliopsida; order Asparagales; family Amaryllidaceae; genus Allium; species Allium sativum. The sequence continues at coordinate 788,044,073 of CM060919.1, read as the reverse complement.
CTAGATGTAACCTAATTACTACCCACAAGAGATTGGCTCCCTAACATGTAAATACCCTATGTCGGTCCCACAGTAGGGTGTATTACTTCCTAAAGTGGCAAACTATAGAAGGACGCAAACCTATTTACTGGTGCTACAGTGGCTTATTTTCCCCTACAGACCAGACCCATGCATGCTCATGACTCCGTTGGAACGCGCCTGTATACACCCCCTTTTCAGTGAACCTCTTACTGTCTGTTCACTATGCGTGCCCTGACCCCTACCTAGTGCGGGGTCCCCGTTTAATGCCAGAATGAGTTACTGACTAATATGGGCCCCACATAGTAGATGGCACAAGCCAAACCACTAAAACTTGTATCCCCAATTAACTAGGATTTTAACTGGATAAGTCTTACATATTAGCAGGTTCATGCAACTTCCACATATTTAACAGGTTTACATAACCTCACATATTTAACAGATTAACAGGTTCATATAACCTCCATAGATTAAATAGGTTTACTTAACCTCGCAGGGTTAATAGGTTCGTATAATCCCTACAAATTTAACAGATTAAATCTTACAAGTTAACAGGTTAATATAACCCCAACGGATTGAACAGTTTTAACAGATTACAGATTAACAGGTTCGTATAACCCCCAAAATTTAACAGATTAAGTCTTACAAGTTAACAGTTTCATATAACCCCAAAAGATTAAACATGTTTACTTAACCTCACAGGTTTAACAGTTTACAAATTAACAGGTTCGTATAACCCCCACATATTTAACAGATAAAGTATTACAAGTTAACATGTTCATATAACCCCAATAGATTAAATAGGTTAATTTTTACAGATTAACATGTTCAAATAACCCTAATAGATTAAACAGGTCTACTTAACCCCATAGTCCTAACAGATTCCCTTAACCCCACAGTACCAGGTTTCATAGGTTTCCTACAGTTTTATTTACATGTTCCGCTTAATCTTTGAATTAAGCCTACATATTTATATGCCTCCAATTTTCAGTCATAATTCATAGTACAAGATATGCCTCCAAATTTCAGTCATATTCCACGGTATAAGATATGCCCCTAAATTATCATTCCCAACCATTTCCCAAATTATCCTAATTTCGTTCATACGTAGGTATCTTACGAGATTGGCCTAGGCTCGAAGGTAGCCTAGGCTTATATAATAAAATGGGAATAAGAGAAGGAGAAGAATAGAAATAGGCATATAAGAACAACTAAACAATAGAAAAGGTGTACAGAAGGATACATATAAATTATAGAAAACTATTTAGATATGAATCAGTTTATTAACAGGCATAAGCTCAGATCCAGATTTATTAACAGGTCGGGATTACCATTAGACTTTATATCTAAAAGTAACATGAACTCATAGAGATTGGACTTAAAGAATAGAGAATAATATGTTGATGTTGCAGTAGGGAATCTTGTATTAATCATATAAGAACTGTCTTGATTCAATCCAAGTTTCGTCGGCATCTTCCCATCTTCATTTTATATTTTTAGAACAAGAGTTTGAGGAAGAAGTATGAAGAAGTGTTATTGATTTGATAGGAGTGCATGCTTTTATATAGAGTCTACAAGACAATCCTTAATCGTCAGAACTTTGTCTTTTAATCCAACCGCACAGTAAAATAATGAACATGGTCAATAAAACAGGCCAGGTTCGCTCAAATAATTCGGCTAGATCCAAGTGGGGTCGACCCACCTACCCCTTGGGTCAACCCTAGGGTCGACCCCTAACGGGCCGAGTTCCCTCTTCAATTCCCGCTTACTCTGTTTGATTCATTTTGAATTCTAGTTGGTTTTATTTATACATAAGCCTATTATATGTATACAAACTTCTAACCTTTATATCTTTCTCATACGACATCCGTTTTACGCAAACTCGGAGTCTATCCTAACCATAATTCCAAAACAAACACAATGGTATAATCAGTTTTACTTAATTCCCAATATTTAATTAAGTATTCTTTACTTTAAGCGAAATCGAAGCAGCCTAAACTGTGAAAACGGGGTTGATGTCAGTAATGTTCTTTAAAATTATGGGGTGTTATACGAGTCAGCCTCTCGTATGCGAGTCGATCCCTCGTATGCGAGATTAGTCTAATGTGTGAGCCCATTTAATACGTGAGTCAACACTTGAACACAAGCTATACCCAACAGTCGAGACAAACTCGGCCACGAGCGGACTTCAAAACATGACTTCATCTTTAATAATGTCACCCCTCCCAATATGCTAACATACATCCCGACCAAAGTTAACTGTGACTTAAGCTAATTAATGGACAGTTAGGATAGATCCTTTGAACTAATTATTCTGGACTGAGCTAGCACGTAACTCCATAACATATGTCGATTAAATAAATGCTTATTTGTTTGCTTCATATTTTCCCTTTTCTGTACTACACACACAGGCACACAGTGGTACAAACACACACTGGAGGTCATGGGCAACTATACTCTAATCTTTGATGTTTATTCACTAGTACAACAGATATGTCTGGCAGATGCTCAACAATATTGTCTATGAAAAATACATCTCCATAATCTACTAGCTACTATAATCCCGGTATGTTCCTGTTAGACTCAGACTGGGAGGATTCAGGTTCAGAATTTGAGGTGGATATTCATGAAGAGGCAACATCACAAGGAGGAGAAGTATCTTTAGATGAAGAGAAGGAAGGAGGAATAGGGGATAAGCGAGCCCCTGGCGAGTTTGAAAGTGTTGTCATCTTAAATGCCCCCAGTGATTTTGTGAAGTCAACGATTAATGAAATATAGCTTAGAAGAATATGCTTAAAGCATGGGATACCCTGGGGAGATATCTCAGTTGCAACTGAAGACGATAGACCTTATACCTCCCAGAAGGATATATGGGCATTGCATAATAATGTGTTATGTGGGAACCATTCCTCCATTTCCACCATTCGTCGTCGAGCGTCTTAGACGATTGCGTATAACTCCTAAGCAGCTCCACCGCAATGCATATGCTTATTTGTATATTTTTTATGTGGCATATATGGAGATCTTGGGCACAGAGCTCACTTTTGAAGACCTAAACTTCTTCTATCATTTCAAGCATCGCTCAAAGAGAACCCCGTCCTTTCTTTTCTTTGAATCAGTGCTCAATAAGAAAGTCTTGAATGAAGGTTACAGCAATGTAGGCGATATAAAGCTAGAGTGGTTATACATCAAACATCAAGAGGGGTGTGCAAGAAGATGGCTACAATCCAGTAAGTTATAGACCTCTAGACATTCGCTTTAACCGTATTAAAAACTGTACTAATCACTTTATTCTCTTTACAATCTCGAATCCCATAAAGTAATAGGATCAACTATACAAAGATCGATTGAGCCATTTATTGAATGGAAATCTGGACCATCTTAGTGTCAGAAAGTGCTTAGTAGACGAGGTCCTACACAGACATCATCTACTTGATATAAGGCAGGGACTCGGTCAAGGAGGCATACCTTACTAATACGTGACCCCACTTCAAGTTCATACAACTCCCGTGGAGGCCAACAATCTGCCTCCAGTTGAGGGGCAAATTATAGATTTGACTGAAAATGGGGACAACTCAAAAGGCCAAGAGATCACAAGTTTCGGGAAGGAATTGAAAATGGGAGATAAAAAGACCACCGAAGAAAGAAATCCAATCTTACTTACAAGAAGTCCTTTTCCACTGTTGGTCCAAGATGATGAAGCTTTAAACGTCCCCATTGGGGATGAGCAGTAAGACACTAATCCGAAAGATGCTTCTGTTACCGAGAGGTAGCCCTCTCCGAAGACATCACCTCCAGTCAAGACTCGCGCCGATGATTCTCAGTCAGACGATTCCATGCTCAATAATTTGAACAAGCTTCCTTTACTTGATGACCTCTACACATCACAGAATTTTGGGACTGACCCCTTCTTCCGTACTTCTAAGGAGGATGTAACTCTTGCTAAAGCCAAGAAAATTACGCAGACAAGCCTAACTGAGGGCTTTGGTCCGTTGGGGGTATTAACTAGGATATACATTGCAATTGCGCTGCATGTCACAACACTTGTGTACTATATTAACTCCGATTTATAATATTTGCTTATGCAATTTTGCAGGAGAGATGTTGCTTCGTCGTTATTCCCTCAAAGACGTTCGTTCAAGTACGCCCAGGTTCGACTCAGATGCAGCGTATGATAGAGGCGATAGCCGTGGGAGGGATAGTAGGAAAACTATGATTCACATCGTCCTTACTCTTCACGCTCTCGTTCTCCTCGCAAGTCAGATACCAATAAGCATAAGAGCCATCAGGATCATCGTAAAGGGGGTAACCACCACCTATGGCTCCAATTCTCCCGAAGGAATCACACCATCAAGTAAGGCTTCCACCGAACCGTTCCAATCCACAGAACAAGACCAAAGTTTCTAACAAAGAGCAATAAAAAGGAAAAATGACTCTTGTGCCTATTGGGAAGCGAAATATCGAAATCTCTATAATGATACCCGTGATACTTGACTCTGAGAATGAGGCTAAACTAAAGATTCTAAAGAAACAATTTTCGGATCATCATTTCGGGAATATGCCTTTCGTTCTAGCTCTTGAGCCAGTACCTTCGAAGTGGGAGGATGAAGTTAAGGCTAAAATTGATCTAGCGGATAAGCAACATAAGGAAATGCATAGGGACTTGCGTAATCTTTCCAAAATCATTCAAGACTTGTTAGCCGACATGAGTCACATAAAGGGGATGGCCGAATATGATGAGAAAGCCATAAAGAACACAGAGAAAGAGCTTGAGGATTCCCAAGCCCAACTTGCCTTAGTGCAGCGTGACATCGATAACCATAAGAAACAATATGAAGAACTGCAAGAGCGCTACTATTCTGAGCTTGGCTCTCATAGTCAAGAGCGTGCCTCTTTGAAAAAGAAAGTAGAAGATGCGAAATCGGAGAACACCGATGCGAAGTTATCTTGTTCTCGCCTTGAACAAGAAAAGGCAGAGTTAGCAAGGAAGAATGCCGAACTGGAGGCCAAGATGGCAGAAGTTGAAGCGAGGGAAGTTCTAGCCGAGGGGAATGCAAATATCGCTCTTAATTCCGCCACTGATTCTAATGTGCAACTTTCCAAAGCCTAAAAGGAGTTGGATGAATATAGCGAGCTTATGATAGAGTTCTTTGCTCAAGTGATCCGATACCGAGACATTTCCTGGATCAAGGACTATCATACGACCCTGGTCGATGTATGAGACCAAATTATTGGAAAAACTGCAGCTTAAGGTTGATACTATTGACGAGGAAGAACTCATGAGGAAATATTTAAGAGGAGATGAGCCGAAGCGCCTGACTGAAGGGCGTAAACTAATTCAAGCAGCCATGGAGAAGGAGAAACACCGGATTAAGGGAAAAGAAACTATTGAAGCTGGTTCTAGTTCTTCATTTGTTGCTCCTGGGGCTACTGAAGAAGAGGGGTATGACCCCGATCGTACAGGACTCACTAAGCCAACTCTCTTGTCTCCAATCGCTGAATCGATCCCTAACAGTACTACTGCTCTTGCTGACATGTCGTCAGAAGGTATCTCCATTTTTTCGCCTTAATTTGCTAAAGTTATTGTAGTCTATCGCCGTATTATAGAGAAGACAATAGAAATGCCTATGCTCTCTCCTGAGCTAATAGTTATTGCTTCTCGTTCTTTAGGTGCAAAGCCTATTGAGGAGACCAAAGAGAAGCAAAAAGAAATTGCTGACAAGACCCTCGTAACGTCCAACGCTGAAGTTCCCAAGGATGGATGTATGATAGATGCTTTAAAGGACGATGACGGCGATAATGGAGGCAAAGGAGATGACGATGTTATTGTGACTGGGGATTCGGGAGAGACCGAAAACATGACTCTGGTGGAAATTAAGGCAAAGAATGATGATCTGTTGAAAGCTAAGATCGAGTAAGAGCCCTCAATATCGATCCCATCTATGCAGTTCCTCCTGGCTCTAAGATAATCATCAAGCTTTCAGATTCGATCACTTCTCAGCTTGCATCCCAGTCCTCTGTTGCCCCACAAGATCCTCCTTCAGAAAATAAGAAGTCGAGGAAACGTATTCTCAGTGGTGCTGAGAAGGAGGAAAAGGAGAAACAGAAAGTTGTCCAAAAGTTCAAGCCTTCTCCCAAATCCAAATGAAGCCTGTTGTTTGTAGTTGTTTTTTTTCACTGGCCTATTGTTGTTGCTGCGAGTGCGGCCCTAGAGCTTTTGATTAGTTCCTTTATGTAAGTCTGCATGTGTAAATAAAGTAGTTTCCGTACAATGTCAAATGTTTGCAAGGTTGTCATTTATTTCAATCAAATGTAGTTGTAATCGAAACATTACTAATTTAAGTAATAAATAATAAATCACATCATAGATCATACAAAATTTTCAACCCAGCATCCCTGCAAATAATAATCTATGCAATATAATACCTTAAGTGATAAACAACAGGGGGTGTGATGTGTATGTGTATGCCCCCAATCAATCTTGAATAATGTGCCTGGCCAAGGATTGTTCGAGATTGATTAGGATTGACATTATATTACTCCCAACCCTCATGTGGGGAGTATGGGAACAACTTTCATTCTTGCCCCCTGTAACAACCCGTATTTTCAATAACCTGTTATAACGTAAATCGAGGCAGAATTTAATTCTAAAATCTGAATCAAGGGAAACGGGCTATGCCATTGCGTTCGTCTCGGAAAAATACGCGAAATAGAGTCTGAGTTTTCGAAAATCGGAGTCCGTATGACCCGATTAAGGCCCAACGAAGTTTTCAGAAAATTTCAAAGTAAAAACAGATTTCAAATTCAAGTTTGAATTTGAAAATTAGGTCATACAGGGCTAGGCGGGAAAATTCCCGCCAGAGCACCCAAGTCGACAGCCCTGTCGACTTGGGAGTCGACTTGGTTGGACCCAAGTCGACAGCCCTGTCGACTTGGCTGTCGACTTGGTCCAGCCGGGCTGCTTAGCCTGGTGCACCATTTTGAGATTGTGTTGAGCTTGGGGGCCAGATTCGGTTTTGAGGGCTGAGATTGGAACTAGGGTTTAATCCTAAGGTTGAAACTAGTCCTAATCTCTATAAATAAGACCCTAACCTACCCTAAATCATCATTATTCATTCTAGCAACTAAACTATGGCAAAATCAATTCTCTCATGGCCTCCACTCTCTTCATAAAATTCCTAAACAAATTTTTATGAGATTTTCCATGCATACAAGTGTTTTCAAGCTTGTATGAGCATCATTAGCTTGCATTCAAGTCAAGTTTCTATATTTGCATCATAAAACAAGGGTTTTGATCATTTTGGCTCAAGGGTTTTGCTTGCATTTTGGGTTTATTTGATTTCATAAGGGCTTTGGCATTGTAAGCCCTATTCTACTTTCATACTTAAACTCTAAAGTTAAATGTTGTGATATGCAAGTTTATATGCAAGTTTACTATGCTATGATATGCAAGTTTATCATGTTGTGATATGCAAGTTTATATGCAAGTTTACTATGCTATGATATGCAAGTTTATCATGTTGTGATATGCAAGTTTATATGCAAGTATGTCATGTTATGATATGCAAGTTCATCATGCTATGTTATGCAAGTTTGATATGCAAGTTTGTCATATGATATGCAAGTTATGTTATGCAAGTTTGGGTTGAACATTTTGTTCATGCTATCATGTTATGCAAGCTTATCTTGGGTTTATGAACATAAAGCTTCAAGCTTTATGCTAAAGGTTGCATTTTGGCAACATGTAAGTCATCATATCTCTTATGATAACTTGCATGTGAGGCTAGATGCGAACTTATGGCCATGTTTACATGTCATTTATCACCATGTATCACCAATATGCTAAGTTTGGTTTTATGCATGCTTTTGAGGCCTAAAAATATAATATGCAAGTATATGAACATATGTACGTTTCATATGCCACCATGTTGAACTTGTGGCTTCAACACCTTTATGTCGTGATTATGCCAAGTTCCCTCTTTCTATCTTTTATGCGCTATGGCGATATGTAAGCGATGGGATTGCGTTTGGGGTTGGGTAAACTTAAAAGACATAAAAACATGAGCTTGGGAATTTACCTATTAAGTTAGGTCTACCCATTGGGAATTTACCTATTAAGTTAGGTCTACCCAATTGCTTGAAAACTTGTAATGTGTTTTGGAAACATAATGGACATGACACTTAGAAAATATAAGTGTGACCAACTCGAGGTTAGGTTGAGTTTGTAGCGTAAACTTACCCGGAACCGACCGGCCTAACTAGTTGCTACAAACAATAGGACCCAATGTGAGAAGTTGGCCATGTTGTACCTTGAACCCGAGGTTAGACCAAGTTGTGGTGTAAAGCTACCCGGACCCGCCCGGCTTAACTAGTAACCACAACAAGGTCTAATGTGAGAGGTTAAGGCGCATTAAATTAATTAATGCCTCGTGATTAGGGTTAAGTCATGGTCCACTTAATACTTAACCAATTTGGGCTTGGTAGATTAATCAGGGTTAAGTCGTGAACTCATCGTTACACTTAACCAAGTTAATTCATGATTAGCAAGAGGGTTAAACCCTACTTAACCCACTAGAAAAATTCTAGCAATGGGGGCCCACTCCAGCAGTAACCCCAAGTTTGTATCATTAAAACCCTAGGGGATAGGCTAGGGAGGGGGCACGATTACTGGGCTGGGGGTAAGCGACCAAATAAACGACGGCCGGGTGGTACGCCGATGTAGTTCCGGACGGACTATGGTCGTGCACGTAGTCCGTATTTGGAGAAGTCACCCATGGGTACCAGTAGATCGAGACTGTGCACTCATGTTTATGGTGTCCAGGGGTTGGAACCCTAGGGCTTGATACACCCGAAGGGTGGACCCGGCACAGTTCGACTACAATTATGTTTGGGCCGTATTGACACCAACACGTGACGAGTTAGGCTTATAGGGAGCCGATCGACTAGACCGTTTGGTTGGACCTTGGGTTAGGGTCACTTCATGTTATTGGACCTCGTATGAGGGTCACTTCATGTTATTGGGCCAAAGCTTGGGCCAAGGGATCAATACTTGTTTATTCCAGTCATGTTAGTTTGCTAGTACACCTGTGGTGCAAAAACCTTAAACCTGATTATGCGATGACACCTTTATCTACCTTGTTGGTTAATCATCATGCTAGTATGTTGTTATCCTTATGATCATACCTGCTGCTCATGCCAGTTAACTTTATCAGTTTACATTGATTGTAGTAGGGCTTACTCAGTCTTTTTGACTGACCTGTTTTCTTTCGCCTCTTTTCTTCCGTTTCCCCCCCAGGTTCTCAGGGAGGGAATACTGGAGCTTAGCTTGGATTTCTGATCGCTTGCTTGTGGGATTTTAGCTCATGTACGGTCTTGACATGAAGCTAGCTATGGCTATCACTTATTTTGGGGATAGTACTTATGTATTTCAGTTTTCAGATGATGTTGTTTTATCTAGACTTGTTTATTTGGAAAGTTGACATTATGTTGTACCAGACTTGTTTTGAAATGGTTTGAAATCTTCCGCTGTTTTATCTAGGTTATTTACTCTGTTTACATATATACATATGTTCTTGTTCTGCCTTGATATATCATTATGCATGTTTACCTGATTCAAACGCCCCTCCAAAGTCAGAGTGCTTGCAAGAGTCACCCTGGCGGAGGCGGGGTGTTACACCCCCAATCCTTCAGTGGGGTAGGAACCCATTTTCATCGGTACTTATTCTCAGCGCCTTTATACTCTCCTGTCGTATGCCTAGGTTAGAGTGTGGTTAAGGCGTCTTTAGTCATGGTGCACCCTCACGCCCTATGGACGTCATCTTCTCGTCCTTTATACTCTTCCTTGGATCATGAGAGTTTGAGTTGTGGACGCCGTCTTCCGGTCCGTGATACTCACTCTCGAATTACGAGAGTTGGAGTATAATCATGTGAACGATCATTCCATTCGCTCCATCTTCCCTTCGGCACCCTACTTCAAAGGGTGGGGTCTCACCAGTTCGAGTGTTGTATTCGCTCTCGATTTTAATTCAAATCCCATGTTCCAAACCAAGAGTAAAACAACCACAGGATATAAAGAAATAAATGCAAAAAAAGTAAATGACGTGCGATTTCTTATAGTGATTCGGCCAACTCATAGCCTATGTCCACTTTATAATATTTTATTCAAATCAACTAGACTGTTCTAGGAAAATCGTGCCTTTTTACATAGTTTATAAAACAAAAGAATCAATATAACCTTAAGTCGAATAGTACCGCAAGTGCTGGGAATTCCACGATTTGGGGATTTCATCGCCATCTACGGTCGTCAGCTTGAAAGCTCCTTTATCAAGTTCCCACTGAATGGCATACGGTCCCTCCCATTTCGGGCCCAGGAAAATGGGGGCTGGGAAGACACGTTTCAAAACCAAATTTCCAGGTTCAAAGGTTCAGGGTCGAACATTTCTGTTGTAATATCGGGAAACTTGGTGTCGATTCCTCAAGGCACGTTAGTCTGCTTCATCCCTCTTTTCCTTAATCACATCCAAAGAATCAAGGAGAAGCGCTTTGTTCGTCATCGGATCATAATACGTTGTCCTATGAGAAGGGACTTCCAATTCCACTGGAATGATTGCTTCTGATCCAAATGAAAGTGCGAAGGGGGTATGACCAATTGCTGATTTGTAGGTCATTCTGTAATCCCATAATGCTAAGGGTAATTCATAAACCCACATGGCTTTCGCCTACTTCAGTCGCTTCTTTAGAATGGACATAATGATTTTGTTTACCGCTTCAACTTGTCCATTCGACTGCGGGTGAGCTATTGCGGTGTATCTCCTCTCGATTTTGTATTTTTGGGAAAAATCTTTAAATTCGGTACTGTCGATATGGCTTCCATTATCGATTATGATGGCTATGGAAATTCCAAATCGACAAATTATGTTTCTGACAACAAAATTAATCACCTGCTTTGTCGTAATCATAGTTAACGGCTCGGGTTCTGCCCATTTGGTAAGGTAGTCTACGGCCACAATTGCGTATTTCGCTCTGCCTTTGGCGAGTGGTAGACTTCCAATGATGTCTATTCCCCACACAGCGAACGACCATGGACTCAACGTTGACTTAAGTTGACTGGTAGGTACCCTGGGAATCTTCGCAAATTTCTGGCATCTATCACAGCGTCGTGAATAATCGGCTGCATCCCGATTTATAGTAGGCCAGAAATAGCCGTACCACAATATTTTCTTTGCCAACATCTGGCCTCCAGTGTGGTCCCCACATTTTCCCTCGTGCACCTCTCTCAATACACGCTAGACGTCATCATGGGATATACACCGGAGTAGGGATACCGAAAATTACTGTCGGTAAAGGACTTTGCCCTGCATAACATATCTTGATGCTTTAAGAACTATGACCTGTCTCTTACTCTTTTTCGTTGGGAGTTTTCCGTTTTGCAGGAAGTTCTATATTGGCGTCATTCATGATTCTCATTTCGCTTCGGTTTCTAGCACTGGATCAACTTCCATCTGATCAATGCTTGAAGATTTTGGTACTTCAATTGGAACCATTTCTGTTTCTCCCGGGCTATCAGAGCCAGTTAGCTTGGCCAAACTATTCGCCTTTTGATTCTCTGCTCACAGAATATGGGATATGCTAAATCATTCCATGCCATTCAACAACTCCTCAACCTTTTCCAAGTAAGCATCAAGTCGAGGTCCTTTCGCCTGAAACTCCTTCTGAACTTGACAAACAACAATTTGAGAGTCACATAAGATGTCCAATGCCGCTACTCTCAACTCCTTAGGGAGTTTCAGCCCGACAATCAGGGCTTCGTATTCGGAATCGTTGTTAGTAGAGGAAAATTTCAATCGGAGAGCATAATAAATCGGTGTTTTTCAGGAGTTATTAGTACAACTCTAGCGCCAGACCGCTGGTTATTCCTAGCACCATTTGTATATAGCTTCCAGGGGCTAAGTCCTAATTTCTATTCTCAGGATCACCTTCCTCAGGGATTGTGAAGTCAACAATGAAATCGGCTAACGCTTGCCCCCTTATCGACTTTATAGGTTGTATGTTTAGGTCGAACTGACTCAGTTCAATATTCCACTTAAGCAATCGTCCAGATGCTTCAGGTCACTGTAGGACCTGTCGGAGCGGTTGATCGATGTATACAACGATTGGACGAGCTTGGAAATAGTGGCGGGGCTTTCTAGAGGCCATTAATAAACTATAAGCGAGTTTTTCAATCTTTGGATAGTTGCACTCTACTACCGCCAACTTTCTGCTCACATAATACCCAGGTCTTTGAATTTTGTTGTGACGACCGCCCATAACCCCTGCACTAAACAAAAGGAAAAGTGCGCTGAAAGGTGTGTTAGGAAGTTATGGACGATCATCAAGATATGATAACACAAGCGGAACCTGTCATAAATCTCACATCGCAAGGATAAAATATAATAGAACATATACAATGGGTAATATTAGCGAAGCATATTGGAGCAGAAATCTCAAATTTTCAAAACAACAAGAAAGTATATCCACATACCAGCAGTGCAACATATGTCTGTACAAATTTTCCTCACTACAATACTCAGAGTAGAATAACAAACAGCGGAAACCCAAATACTATATAGTAAGAGAGATAGGACGTCAGGCTCCCGATCTTCTCCGAACTGCTACATTGTCCTTACTAAGCTATTACCTGTCACCTAGTCTACCCATCAAAAATTGGATGAATAGCCCAAGGTAATAGAGGGAAACATAAAACCTTGAGTCAAACAAAAGTCTTAGTGAGTGATAAACAACTATCTAACATCATCAATAAAGTATACGAGAATGGGTAAATAAACAAACTAATTCCACCCCCAACTCCAGAGAAGAATTCAACCCCCATCTTCCCCATATCGGACAGTGATAGCCTTTACAATCCATACAACCAAAGGAACAAAAATTCATCCATGGTAATCATAATGACCATTCAATCCTGGCAACCAGAAGCAACCAACAATAACACTCATAACATCCAGATTATAGATCTCACGTAAATCATCCCAACTGAATTCAACATCCCTTAAGCACAAGCCCCAAAGGCCCAAACCAATATCAGACAAGCACCCAAAAAACATCTCCTTCAATGTTGGACAATCTACGTGAGATGTTATAAACAAAAAAACCAATCATCCATGATAGACTCTGGTTACCACTAACAATTCTGCTTCAAAACCATCGTTAATCGTATGACTGACCATATCATACTGTCATCCGTCAAGGGCTAATGGTAACCCTGGCTCTAGTAAAAACCCTATACGCCTTTCAACGATACGTACCTAGGCCTTTCAACAATACCTAGAGTATTCGACCTACATCCGGTCTTTTAGGTGCCCCTATTATACCCCTGCTTTGAGCCCGCTAGAACCTATGACAACGATAATTCCTCGGCCTTCAGTATCTCTAGTTATCTAAACCGGCGACTTTTCAGAGCTCAAGCAACCTTCTAGAGCAACCATTTTCGATAAACTCACGATCTTTGAGTTGTCATCTCATTCGTTATTCTACATTGATCAATGAACACATTCAACACTTCGAATATCCCACTTGAACTTACTTCGAAATCACAACATTACTGAGCCAAATTACATCACTTCATTGCGGCTAGGGTTCAGGGCGTTGCCCCCAAATTTTGTTTCAAGCTCTTTTTTTCAAATCTGGGTCGTGTCCAAAAATTATAATTTTTCCGAAAACGACCATGTGCAACCGACCCTGTCTTGCTCGACCGACCCGGTCATTGTTCGACCGACTGACCAAATATGGTACGACCGGAACCACCCTTGCATCACATGACCGACCAGAGACCTGAACCACCCTAACCGACTGGATGCTTGCTCGACCCAACCACCATGCTCGACTCGGCCCTGCTCGAACCCATGCTTCTCGACCGGAGTATGCACGACCGACCCTAAGCTCGACCATTGTACGAGCGACATACTCCAAGTGACTATTTTCAATGTGCTCGACCAGGCTTGATTTGCACGACCGAGCCTCCTCACCAAGACCGACCGACCGCTTGCACGCACGACCGACCACTTGCATGCACGACCAGACCTTTCCCCTCATGCACGACCGACCCAAATTATGTACTACACTGTACTTCCCTTTGTACTTCACGCTCGGCCCATGGCCTGTACAACCCTAATTCAAGTCCAATTTCGACCAAAACTTCGCCAATCGACAAAATCGACGAAATATACTCATCTAATTCATTCAGTACAACCATAAGCATGTTATGAAATGACTAACAACATGAATATGATGATTATCACCAAAATTATGCAAATTTCACCAAAATCATGATAAATGAATGAATTATATTATGGATCTAATTTGCATAAACATATGAAATAGCACAGAAATTACCGGTTTAAGTTGCTAAATTAGATCCTATGGCAATTCATATGAAAATAAGCTTACCATGATGTAGATCCCAGGAAAACGACTTGAATTTGATGAGAAATATGATCAAACATTCATATTGTTGGCTGCTATCTTTTGTTGCTTCACGGGCGTAGCGTCTTCAAGATTATTGAACTCTTCCATTTCCGAGTGTTTGACGGCATTAACAGACTATTCCATTGCTCTATTGCTAGCCCTAGCTAGATGTGGTCCTCCGACCACAATATTGATCACTATGCCTTTTCCCTTTTGTTGGGCAGTAGGTCTAGAAGCAGGCCGGTTCTGATTCGGAGCGGATCCTCCTTGCCCACTATCCTTAGAGGCGACCTTGTACTCATCTAGCTTTCCTGCACGAAGTAACTTCTCTATAACATCCCTCAGATGGCGACACTCATTCGTAGAGTGGCCGTAAGTCTCGTGAAATAAACAGAACTTCTCGGTTTCATGTTCCTTTTCAATCAAATCTCTAGGTGGATGTTTCTTGTATCAGACAACATTTTAAGTATCCAAATAGATATTCTCCTAAGTATCACTCAACGGTGTGTAATTCTCAAAATACCAAAAACAAGGCCTCTTTTTGGAATCGTTTCTCCGATTCATATTTCTTTTGCCGCCATTCCCGCCTTATCGGTCATTCCCTCTATTCTTGTTGCTGGCATTTACTTCAACCTTTCCTGCGCTGTCACCAGACTGCTTGATGGTGACGATACTTTGAATATCCTCTCTCGGGATTTCGTCAGACTTTCTCTTTCGTTTGGCATATATTTCCTCTCCCACAGACGAATATTTGCCTTTTCATAAAACAACTGTCGAGTCAGCGGTGGTTTTCCGGCCAAGTACCTTTTGAACCGGTGTCTTTATCAGCTCCATCGATGAGTGCCATTAGAATGGTCTTCTCATGCGGGTCACTTACTTCAGTAGCTGCCAAATTGAAACGATTCAAATATGATTTCAGAATCTCCCAGGAGCTTGTTTGATTACAGACAACTCAATGACACTCTTCTTCTTCCGAGCATGGAGTCGAAACTGATTCATGAAGCTCTTACTTAGCTCTTTAAAACTGGAGATCGATCGAGAGGAAGCCAGGTAAACCATATCAGTTCGACATCTTTGAGATATATTGGAAAAGACTTGCACTTTATGACATCAGAAGCCGCCGCGACATTCATGTACCATGAGTATCTCATCAAATCTTGCCTTGGATCGGTTCTTCCTCCGCATTTATCCATTGTGGGAAGATTGAATCGTCCAGGGAACTAAAATTCCAGAATGTCATCAGTGAAAGGGGTGTGGCTATGATCAATACTCCAATCTTCGTTAGTGTAGCCCCTGTTGTCAGCCATAATTTGGCATACCATTGCTTCCACTTCTGCATTGGTTAGCATTGACTCGGGATCTGCACTTCTGGTTCTTCTAATATATCTGGTACCCATATAAGGTTGCTTCCTCTAACTCCTTGCGGGAGTGGGGTTCCCTTCCCCCATGGTCCCGGTTATTCATAGGACGAGTAGGCTGAAGGAGTTGTTGCTGAGTAGGATTAGTAATGTTGGGATCCCTAGGAAGGACACAAGATCCCTAAATCGGAAGCAACATTGGCTCTAAGCTGGGATCATTTGGCCCTAAGACAAGGGTGGAATCTTCGCGGGATCCTAGTGAGCCAAAATTCATTTGCTCGATATTCTCAGGTCTCTCATATGGTCTTCTCTTACATGGGTGCCTTTCCTCCAAAGAAGATGAGTAGTCTGCGGTGAGACGGTGGGTTGGAGAAGGCGTTCTCTACCTACGAATCTCGTTTGTTTGTCTACTCATTGCATTCTTTTTTTCTCGCATAGTAGCATTATCGCATCTTTAGGCCTCTTAGGCATCATTAGTTCAATCTAACATATCGAGTAGGCATGAGAAATCCATGTGTGAGACGGGCATAGAAGCAGTAAGTTGATTACTAGTTGTCGCACCTGGAGTTTGAGCGTTTGGATCAGCTCGAGTTGGAACATCCATGCTAGCGAATAAGTTCGGGTCGCCTTCAGCGGTTCGGGTCGTGAGCTGGCAAGCCGAGGTCTCCACGTTTCCAACTTCGAGTCGGGTCGCAGTTCCCTGCCCGGGTCGGGTCGCCCTCGAAGATTCGGTGGCCTGCGAGCCGACATTGACCTACTCTTGCACATCATCTCTTCGATCTTCACTCATTTCGTTTACTCGAGAAACCACTGGCTCCTTTCCTTTTCTTGGAACCATGAAATTTGAGTCTTTTGGGATAGTGAAGAATTTCAAAAATAGTAGAAATGCGGACTAACTTCTTCGGACTTGAAAATCCAAAAAGTAGAATGATAATCCGAAATGCTGAGAATTCAAGTTTCTCAGTGAAAGCACTAAAATGTTATACCAAAAAGTGGTTCTAACACCCAACAAACTAGAAATTGCAGATAAAATGAAATAAAAAGCAGCAATCACACACGATCTATAGTGGCTCTGTATTAACGAGCCTACGTCCACTTTATACGTTTCTAATTGACTGACTGATTGCAAATACAAAACAAATATCCACTCAGTCTCACGATGGTATATCTCTCTCAAACTATATTAAGCAATTTGGAGTAAAATCTGAATAAAAAATAGAGGGAATATTATAATGGTGGAAGTAGAGTCTCTCAGGTGCCAAAAGATCCCAATAATGACAAGTCCTGGGCTATTTATAGGCAAAAACTGTAGGCAGGTCGTGGGATGATGTGGCACTCATCCCTGAAATCTCGAAGCGGTTCGTGAGTGAGTGGAGAGTTGATTACGGAGGCGGTTTGTGACATGTGTCTTCAAATCGACGTTTCTCGGCTAATGGGGATCGTGAGCAACGCCACATTCTTATTTTAGCTTAATGGTGAGGGGTCAGGCCCAACCCCTCGACCCGAGCCGCAGATGTTACTTCTGGATATGCTATCTCCTTTTGGCACGAGCGGGTCCCTTCGAATTGATGGCCACGAACCAAAGATCACGACCCGATGATCACGAGTCAATCCATCCTCGCTGAAATTGTGAAAATGCAAACCACTACTCAAACTCAATCACTGGTACTTATACTCTGCATGGTCTGGTCAAAAAGTAGGCCAACAACAGCTTGATTATCTACCATGTTACTTAGTCAGTTTTAAGTATTCTTCTATAGTATAATAACCAAGAACAAATGTCTCTTTATCTGTCTCGCTATCGTTGCAGTTGGTCGATGTGTATTACACTTTTTTGGATGTAGTCCCTCAGGGTTTTCGAGATAGGCTACGGACTAGTCCATTTGGACATTTCATAGAGATTAGACATATCCAGTTCTTTGACCGGCCACTGCTAAGTGCTTTAGTTGTGAGATGGTGGTCCACCACACATACCTTTCATTTTCCGGATTTTGAGTTTGGTATTACCCTAGCCGATTTTTATATATTTACGGGGATTGAGATAGGCGGTGTAGATAGAGTGTCATACCCTTTTGATTCTAGCTTTGAGTAACTTGATTCATACACGGTGTACTTGCCTGATTTCACCCCCGATCATATCTTGTATAGAATCGTTAATCTAACATATTTACAGGAGTATATTTTAGCTCATACGGGTACCAAGGCCTTATAGGATGTTGTATTTCGATATTTTTTTTTCTATTTTATTTGGCTCGACATTCTTTTCGAACCAAAAGAGTATGGTTCGGCTAGACCACCTAGCATCATTAGCCGATTTAGAGCACCTGCATATGATAGATTGGGGTTCAGCTACACTTGGTTGTCTTTACTGCACTAGACTCCTTTTCTTTTAGCGTGGTTGCTCAGATGTTTGGTTTTTGGTACATGTTGTGCGGGTACTATGAGGACACGACCAACATGCATCCATGTATTGTTGAGGCCGCCACTCATGCTGTTGATTCATAGTTTCCATGCATGCAAGATGGGGGAGTATCTAGCTAGTTACCTGTACTCCTACCAGTGTTAGATACGACTTGATGGAGGCCCGATCTCAGATTGATCTGAGGGTTGGGGCCAACGTTTTATGAGCATCGTGGGACTCTTATTGGATAGCTCTCTAATACATTATAAGAAAAAGACCTTTTTATACCGTTTAAACAAATGCTATAAAAGGATACAATGGCATTTTTATACAACATGTTGTAATATGTCAGGGGTCTATAATAGCAAACTAATAATCACTATAAAAAACATGCTATAACTGATGTCACTCATAAAATTTTAAAATTGCTATTAAATGGACGAATTGCAACATGCAAATTCTAATCTATAGCGTTTGTTGCTTGCTGCAAAACTTTTACGAATAGTTGTGGTTTATGCTGCTAATATTTATGATGTCATTTAATTACTATTTATAGCAACTATAAACGTTGTAGATAAACATTGCTTGATTATTATAGCAACAATAAACGCTATAGAAATTTCATAACCTAATTATTATAACAACTATAAACGCTATAGAAACACTATAAAAAGTTTACTTTCTTATTTTATAGCATTATTTACTTTCCATGAAAGCTGTTTAATCATTGTCGAATTTTTTTATTGCACTAGCATAATGCCATAGTATGTGTAGCCATACAAAGTATGCACAATATTAAGTAAATAACTATTTCTGGTCAAAAGTATGTCATACAGAGTTCGAAGCATATGAATATTTGTAATCAAAGTAACAATTCTTACAATCGTTGCTAACCAAAACAATATATACTAAAAAGAACAATTCATACAACCGTATCCAACCAAAATGATACATAGTAAAAGTAAAGATGTATGAACATCGAGGCAAAATACGTTTAAAGGAGAATGAGGGCGACAAAACGATTTTGTTTCCTTCCAACATGTAGTAACCCCAATATCATCATATATCACATGTCAAAAAGAAGCACATGTACATCTGTTAGTCATAAAGGTAGAAATGTAGACGTATTAAACATAGTTTCAAACATTGATTTATTTTTTGAAATGTAGCAAATGTAAGTATTTTATTGTTTATAAATTTATTTATTTGTCTTGAATTTGTCAATATTTATAAAGTTATTTAACTTACATTAAACTTGTTTATCTTATTTATAATTTTATACTGCTTGGTTAATTTTTATAAATTTATTTAAGTGTTTTTAAATGTAGTAAAGTTTAGAAAATTACTTAACTTTTATAAAACTTTGTTGGGAAACAATGGCTAAGTCGCGGACTAGGTCACTTTCTTGAAGACGATTCGACGATCTGGTCAGAGATGCAACCCAGTTCGTACCTTCGCCGCCGCCTCTAGGATAAAACAACCTCTGAAACACAATAACTAATTTGCTTGCACAACAAATCAGTGCAGATTTGCACTTTCGAAAAAACAATATCACTGCTCGAAAGTTTCTAAAAGAAAGTTTTAATGGCGGTGGAGGTAGAAGATAATATGTAATTCGATATTTTTCTTGTCTATAGCTGAAGAGTGAATATAGAACGAGAATTAGGGTTTGGAAGAAAAAACCGGATCTGCTGAAGTTACAGAACAAAGTTTACCGTTGTAAAAAAAAATTTCTATAAAAAAAGAGTTCGAAAAAGCAATGTTTTTTGGCCCAGAAATATAAGTGTCTACACCACAAAGCCAAGGCCCTAGCCTAAACCGAACCGAACCGGACTGGGCCGGACCGGGCCGGGTTAAGTCGAGTCGGTTGGTCGCGCGTGCGTGTGTGGTAGTCATGATGCATGGTCTCCCTTCTCACAACAATGCATGTATTCGGAGCCCCAAGGCCCAAACATGACTTCTCCGAAACACCTTGCTTCTTTCATATAATCCCATGATGTGGGACTATTCCCATATAGGAGCCATTCATACACTTATTCAACATTTTTAATAATTCACCTATTGTTTTTAAAACATTTCCAACAATCCCCCACTTGAATTTTTAAAAATATTTTCGAGCAGTTTCTACAAACATAAGATTGTGCATAAACAAAGGTGTCATCCGACTTGAACCTTTGCATAGTGAATAAGATTCCGTTTTTACTAAAGTGACACGTAGTCTTGAACTCTATTCCTGACATCAAACCACTCATAACATTTTCTATAGTGCAATCAAATAAGCCTGTGCATTTATGACCATGCACGTCTATCCTAGTTTAGCGAACGCTCTATAAGTTTTGCCCAAAACTCCATAGGAAACGGCCACATTTCCACATTCACAAAGGTGAATCTATCAAGAGCACTCCTGAAGGTAGGTACTCCATTCCAAATAGAGTATAAATCTCATTAAGAGTTTATATTAACTCATCCTCTAATCACTTCAGGAATACATGCTTCTTGGTTTATTAAATAGCATGTTCAACTCCTATCACTACACAATTTGTTTTTACCCACTGAACCTAGTTCCTGGGATCTCCAGTCATTTAGGTCGGGTTACCATTGTGCGTGACTCAACAATCTAAGGGCAATAGTCCCATTCTTTTTGAAGAATTAAAGACTTTCTCTCTTGACAGTCCTTTCATCAAAGGATCTGCCAAATTTTCATCACTACGTACGTAATCCACTCTAACGGTACCTATGGAAAGTCGTCCTCTAACAGTGTCGTGTTTACGACGTATTTTTCGTCTCTTACCATTATAATAATGGTTCTGAACTTTTGCAATAGCCGTGGTACTATCGTAATGTATCAACACAGCTGGTATCAGTTTTTCCCATAAGGAAATCTCAACTAGCAGATTTCTCAAATACTCTGCCTCTTCACTAGCTGTAGCTAGTGCTATCATCTCAAACTCCATAGTAGACTGAGCCAAAATACTCTATTTCTTGGATTTCCAAGAAACAGCTTCTCCAGCGATGATAAATATATAGCCACTGGTCGCTTTGGAATCACCAGATAAAGTATTCCAGTCTGCATTGGAATATCCTTCAAGTACAGCTGGAAACCTTTCATAATGTAATCCAAGGTTCATGGTTCGTTTAAGGTATCTCATGACCCTTTCAATAGCATGTCAGTGCTCTATACTAGGTCTACTGGTAAACATGCACAACAATCCCACGACATAGGCAATGTCGGGTCTAGTACAACCAGTGGCATACCGAAGGCTGCCAATGATGCTCGCATAATTAGACTGTCTCACACCTTCACCAGTGTTCTTAAATAACTTTACACTGTGATCATATTGTGTACTTGCAGGTTTACAATCAAAGTAATTGTATTTCTTTAGTATCTTCTCAATGTAATGAGATTGATCTAAAGAAAGTCCCTTTTTGACCTAGTAATTTTAATACCAAGGATTACACTTGCCTCACCTAGATCTTTCATATCAAAATTGGCACTTAATAAGGATTTGACTGAGTTTATGGCATGAATGTTTAACTCAAAAATGAGTAGGTCATCTACATAAAGGCATATAATAGTGCAAATGTCATTCTCAGATTTGTAATAAATGCATTTGTCACTTTCATTAACTTTAAAACCATGTGAAATGATTAATTTATCAAATTTTTCATGCCATTGTTTTAGATGCTTGTTTTAAACCATATAACGATTTATCTAATTTGCATACTTTATGTTCTTGACCATGTACTACAAATCCTTCAGACTGGTCCATATAAATTTCTTTGTCTAATTCACCATTCAAAAATGCGGTTTTCACATCCATTTGGTGTATTAATAAATTATGAATAGAGGCAAGTGAGATTAATACCCGAATGGATGCGATTCTAGTAACAGGTGAAAAAGTGTCGAAGAAATCTATATTTTTTTTAAAACATTTAGCTACTAGTCGTGCTTTATATTTATCAATAGTACAGTCAAGTTTTAATTTCTTTTTAAGTACCCATTTACAGCCTACAGGTTTACAATCAGGGGGTAAATCTACCAAATGCCAAGTCTTATTGGATTCCAAAGAATCCATCTCATCATTTATAGCTTCTTGCCAAAAATCGGCATTTAAAGAAGATAAGGCCTCTTGGAGATTCATGGGATCCTCCTCAATAGTAAAAGCGCAGAAATCTAAATCAAAATCTTTTATGGTTCTTGCTCTTTTACTTCTTCTAGGTTCAGCTTCAGAATTTTCATTAAGTTCTATTCTAATAGGCATACTTGAAGTGCCCCCACTATTCCTTATTTTTAAAGGAAATTTTGTTTCATAAAAATCGGCATCATTTGATTCAATTATATTATGTGCATTTATGTCATAGAATCTGTATGCTTTGCTATTAATAGCATAGCCTATAAATACACATTCATATGCTCCACTTGCCAATTTTATTCTCTTAGGGTCTAGAATGCGAACATATGCTAAACAACCCCAAGTTCTAAAGTATGAGACATTGGTTTTATGATTCTTTAAAATTTCACAAGGTGAAATTTTATTCTTAGATTTGGGGATCCTACTCAGAACATAACATACAGTCAATAAAATTTCCCTCCACCAATGTTTTGCTGCACCAAAATTTAGTAATATGGCAACTACTAGCTCGGTAAAGGTCCTACTTTTGCTTTCAGCTTTACCGTTCATTTCAGGAGAATAGGGTGCAGTTCTCTCATGTACTATACCATGTAATTTATAAAAATCCTGAATAGGGTGGAGTTCGGAAGACATTCTTAAAATCTTTCCAGCTAGGGGGTAATTTGTTAATAATAACAACAATTTTAAATTATTTATCCAATGCCATACCTTCGAAGATGATCTCATGAGCTATTTTCTGAAGCTCATGAGATTGCATCTCTATTGACCTGTCATCTGTCATTTGGTATTTTAGGTAGCGGCTTACAACATATTTCTTTGCCCCTGCCTCCTCTGTATCATACTTCTTATTCAGTGCTTCTCAGATCTCTTTTGCTGTCTTTTCATCTGAGTTGTAGTAATTATACAAGTCATCACTCAGTCCATTCAAAATAAAATTCTTGCATAGGTAATCTTGTTCAGTCTAGGTCTGCTGTTTCTTTGACTGTTCAGTCCATGATGCCATCTTTGTTGCATCAGCCTCGTCAGGTCTGTCTGGTAGCTGCTGTTTGTTAGTAGTCAGCGCAGCCACGACCTTCCTCATCGTCAGAAAGAACTCCATCTTCTGACGCCATCGTCTGAAACGCAAGCCTTCGAATCTGAACAAAGCAGCAGTCACGAGAGGGATCTGGAAGGCAGAGGGTGGAGCAACATTGTCTAGGGTTGAGTTGGAAGCCATTGTTCCAGATCGTCTTCAAATTGTTGGGAAACAATGGCTGAGTTGCGGACTAGGTCACTTTCTTGAAGATGATTCGGCGATCTGGTCAGAGGTGCAAACCAGTTCATACCTTTGTCGCTGCCTCTAGGATAAAACAACCTCTAAAACACAAGATCACTGCTCGAAAATTTCTGGTGCTGGAGGTAGAAGATAATATGTAATTCGATATTTTTCATGTCTACAGTAAAAGAGTATATATAGAACGATAGTTAGGGTTTGGGAGAAAAATTGGATTTGCTGAAATTACGGAACAAAGTTTACCGTTGCAAAAAAAAAAAATCTATAAAAAAAACGGTTCGAAAAAGCAATGTTTTCTGGTCCAAAAATATAAGTGTCTACACCACAAAGCCAAAACCCAAGGCCTAAGCCCAAACCGAACCGGGCCGGGTCGGTAGGTTGCGCGCGTGTGTGATGGTCATGATGCATGGTCTCTCTCCTCACAACAATGCATGTATTGGGAGCCCCAAGGCCCCAACATGACTTCTTAAAAACAAGTATAAATACTTGCTTCTTCCATATAATCCCATGATGTGGGACTATTCCCATATAAGAGCCATTCATACACTTATTCAACATTTTTAATAATTCACCTAATGTTTATAAAACATTTCCAACAAACTTATTTATGTTGATTTAGTTAAATTTTATAAAAAAAATAGTTAATTTTTTATAAAAACTTGGTTATATTTTACAAACTTAATAAAAAATTCAAATGTTTATAAAATTTGATTAACCCCAGTAAAAAATTAGCTAACTTTTATTACATTCATTATCTTTGTAAACTTACTCTATTTTACAAACTAAATTAAGTTTTATAAACTCACTTATTTTCTATAAAAATTACTTAATTTTCACAAATTAGGTTAATTTTTATAAATTTATTTAATTTGTTAAATTTTTATAAACTTATATATTTTTTATAAGTTTATTTACTTTTTCTAAATATTGTCAATATTGAGATAATTGTTCATTGCATATAAACTTTATTTATTTATGTAACTTTGTTAAGATTTCTAAACTTACTTAATTTCTATATAAATTAATTATTTTTCATAAATTAGGTTAAATTTTTTATTTTATTTATTTTGCTAAATTTTTATAGACTTAAATAATTTTTATAAGTTTATTTAACTTTTTATAAAATATTGTTAATGTTACGATAACTATTCAATTTATATAAACTTGTTTAACTTATTTAAAATTTTATATAACTTAGTTGATTTTTATAAAATTATTTTTTATAAAAATCAATTAGTTTTTATAAATTAAGTTAACTTTCATATATTTATTTACTTTGTTAGTTTTTATAGATTTGAATATTTTTTACAAATTTGTTTGCTTTTTCTAAAATATTATCAATATTAAGATAGCTATTCAATTTATATAGACTATCTTAACTTATTTAAAATTTTATATAACTTAGTTAATTTTTTATAAATTTATTTGAATTTTCTAAAACTTAATAACTTCTAAAAAGTAATTTAAATTTTATTTTAAGGAAGGATAAATTTATAACATAATACATAGTTTCATAGCTTGGAATATGCCTATAAAGTAACATTGATATATCATATTTTGTTTGGACAACTCCCAGCCAACATGTAACAAAAATAACTGCACTAGCTGATTATTGCATGGCGGTAAAACGTACTAACAGGATGAAGTTAGGATGTCTGTGTACCATTATCTTTAAGATGGTGCAGTTGCTTCTGCGATTTCTTCAGAACTCAGAAAACTTGGTTGGTTAATTGAAGCAAGTAGCAAAAAAACTTGCCTACATTCTGTCTGTTATCACCATCTAGTTGAATTCTACTAAACTAAAATAGGCATGAACTCAATTTACTGTATGGTATTTTAAAGATCTTATGGATTTAGAACAAAACATATAATACAAATACACTTATAAGAACAAATCAGATAGTACAAATTATTGAGCATTAATCATTTAACTCAGGTAAATAACATTATTATTGGAATTCAAAAATGTATATAACAGAGAAAGATTCACCTTGTAAACTGAAGGCATCAAGAAGAGTACTACATATCAGGGCCGGTCCTGGCCTAGTGCGAGCCGTGCGACCACACAGGGCCCATTAGGTCAGGGGGCCCAAAAACAAAACAAAAAACTGTATTACCTTTACTAGAGCTGTTTTTTCTTGTCAGGATGCGTGTACTTGATAGTAATTTATCTATGTAAAAGTAGATATGATTGTATGCTTTGTTGACAACAATTAATATATTAAAATGGAGATGTGGCTTGTGTGGACCTCTAGTTGACAGATTGAAAATATGGGTAAAAACTTTATGAATTTGCTGAAACATGCAATTTTTCAATGGAGATGCACAGTAGAAAAAGCACATTTTCACTTAAGTTCAATTTCAATAAAAAAAAAATTAAAGACCCAAAATTTTGGGTCCGCACTAGGCCCATAAATACTCAGGGCCGGCCCTGCTACATATATGCAGACTATAAACAAAACATCCTGTCGGATCACCCATCGATACAGAAACTCATCACTGGCTATATAAGCTGCTGAGTTAAAGATTCAGAAACGAGCTGACTATAGTGAAAATCAATTATCTTGCAGTTTAACAGAGAGAAAGTGAATTTTTAAATTTATTATTGACTCTTTCTTCATGAAATATTTTTAAAATGTCTTACTTATGTTAAAGACATTTTGCATTATGCATATAAAAGGAATGCACGTTCATGGTTATTATAAATTTATAATACAACAACCATTTATAAACATGAAATACAAGAGAAAGTTAGTTTACTTAGATGCATAGATTATTTCCATCATATACTAGTATAACTTAGGGTAGGATTACTTTAAAAATAAAGCAAGAATGTTTTTTCTTTCTAAAGTTCTTGCCACTCGAGTAAATCAATTAGGAAGCGTCAGAGTTTTTGTCCTATACAAGACGGTAACAAATGACGTCCATAAGAGTGCAAATGTTGAAATGAAGCTTACCCACTTTTTTTTATAAAAAAAAAACATACCCATTTTTTGCTGTTGAGTTGCAAATCTCCTCTCAGATCTTATCTGAAAAAGATGAAGCAACCATCTTGAAGCTCCTCAGCCTCTTGTTTTATGTCCTCTCTCTACAATCTTCCAATTCTCAAAATCATAGTTTTGAAGACTGTCAAAGCTTTATTAGGGAAGTGACCCATGGTTGATTCACCTGGTAGCATTAGAGCATCAGGAAACTCTTAGTGCCAAGTTTGGTTATAAATAGCATGATATAGACATTAGTTTAAGCAGACATTTCTAGAGTTATCTCCTACAAGTTCGAACATGAAAACTGATTTCGCAACCGAACAAGTATATTTCACAAGATACACGGGATATTTAATTAGCAAGTGAATCATTTCATTGTTCTGAAATAGAAAGAAACATTCCCAGAGTTCATTACCCAAACTCTAGGACACTTCAAACCGAAGAAAAACCAAGACATATATCAGAAAGCAATACAAGTATTATAATTACGAAAAATTGGTAGCAATTTAATAAGGATGAAAGAATACCTGAAATGCTAGCGCGAGTGTTCTGAAAAAGGTTCATCTCCTTAAATGCGTATGAAAAGCAAAGACACATAGTTTCTTTAAACGAATGCTATGTAAAAACGATTCTCTAATCTGTCTCTGGGACGGCTTTATCCCTAAAATGCTTTAAACAGAGACACATTGCAGTAACTAGACCATCAGTGACTATTCCAGCAATCACATCAAAATAATCTGCCAGTCTTGCATCTGCTCCATCCACCTCCTACCATTACAATATCATTATCATAAACACTCTTTACCAGGATTTGGAAAAGAAAAAAAAAATATTACATATGAAAGAAATGCACATACTTGGAGATTAGATTCCAAGAAAGCAAGAATAGTTCCGGGAATAATGCCTCAACTCCTCCTCCGTCGATACTAAAGTAATATATCAAATACACGTTAGGAAACAATATGACTGGCTCTGGGATCCTAGCTATTCCGTTTATAGGTGCAGGTCAAGAGGAGGTTCAAGATTTAGTACATTTCCATACCTCAGTAGAGTGTGCTACTATGGAAACTTATAGGCTTGAAGCAAGGTGAATTATGGTGTTGGAAAATTTAGATGAACAGTAGTACATTCTATAGCCACATAGGGAAGTTATAGTACTGACGGTGTGTGTAATTGCCAAGTCCAAAGGAGAATGCAAAGTTTGATATCATAGTTGCCGGAAAATTGCATGTTAGATGCACTCGTGCTTATGATCCTGGGAGTGAGTCGTTGAGACAGATGTATGAATCGAAGTTGCCTGCAAATATTTTTTTTTCATGCTGATCAAGTTGTAAACGTAGTTGTAGTTAGTGTTTAGATGGTTTGCCTATGATTTGAACAAAATTTTTTACGTGGGAGTTGGGGAAGATGGAGCACATACCTTTTGTCGCCCTTCTGTATTTTTCATGCTGCAAATATCGATGACTTGCTCATCGATCTAGTTGCTGAACCTTTTTTTTAACAAAGCGTAAGAAAGGTGGGTAGTTGTTGTACATGAGGTCATAGGCTACTGAATACCATTGAAAAAAACAAAAACGCTTTATTTAGCCATCAACCCATTTTTGTGGGGTCACCAAAGCAACCGACCCCCAACCCATTTTTGTTTAGTCGGTTAATTTTTTGCCGGTTAAAGTTTTATTTAATTTTGCACCCTTCGATTGTGATCCATGTGCTCCCTGAAGCAAATCCAACGGTGCTTGTTTAAACGGCTTTTAAAAAGCCGGCTAATGTTGCTTTTCAAAGCAACTGACCGGGTTGTTTTGGCAACCTTTGGGGTTGCCAAAGCAACCCTGAAGGGGCCAACTGACCCCGCGTTGGGGGTCAGTTGCCCCTCAACCAACCCCGCGTTGGGGTTGGTCTTAGCATCATTTCATGTCTGCTGCATAGAAAGGTGGAGAAATCTTGAAGGGACGGGTCAAAAAAATCATGTCAGTAGTGGCTACATTTCAACCACGCAGAAGTGATACTTTGCCTAAGAGCATCCCCAACACAGCGTGTTGGGGGACATCCCATCACGCTGGTTGGGGAAGCAACTCACCCCAACGGGGTGAGTTGCTTTTAGGGATTATCCGGCTTTTAAAAAGCCGGATAAAAAATTTGTTTTTATCCGGCTTTATAAAAGCCGGATAACACTTCTATAAAAAAAAAAAAATTCCAACCCTTCGCCGCCGCCACTCTTCTTCACCTTCCTCCTCCTTCTCCTTTCCTCCTTTCTTTTCCTGTTTCCAGCCTAGGTTTCCTTTAGAAAAAAAAAAGAATATGAAACGTGTTATGAGGGCTCTTCGAGGCAGCGGTAGCCGAAGCCGGAATGTAGATCCAAGTGAAGAGCACGAAGCGGTAGAACAAAACGTTTCGAGTGAGGGTACGGAAGACCGTGAATCACCGTCCGTTATAAGAAGACGAGTTGCTAGGAGAACCGACGTTTTGGAGTCGCACCGGGATCCAAATTTAAGACCTGATAAGCAATTGGCCGATTTTCGTAAGTTGGCGGATAGAGAGGAGCACGTCAGCACGTTAGTCGACATATCGGTACGTTTTACTTATTAAATATTACTGTCGTAATGTCGGACATAAAATAAGTAAGTCTCATTTGTAATATTAGGCTCGAAGCGAGCGAACGCGTGGGTCTTGGGCTGGTGTTGTTCGTCTGTATAGTCAGATTCGTGAGTATGATACAGATGCTACTATTCATACATTTCTCAGTAGTATTGGTTTGGGCGACTTTCTGAGTACGTATTCTCGTCGTATGTACTTACTATTACCGTTTTCTTACATTCGTTGTAACTTCATAATTATTCGTTAAATAGGTATCGAACGTCTTTTAAATAATGATGTTCAATTATGTGGTGCATTGGCTGCTTGTTGGTGGAAAACTACTCATACATTCCACTTTGGTTTTGGGGAGATGGGAATCACACCACTAGACTTTTTTATGATTACTGGTCTTGCCATAGGCCAAGGGGCTCCTTTGCCGTATGATGAGGTGTACCAGAACTACGTTACTCTCCGTACGTTATTTCCACATCTTAATCCAAATGACTCCATCACCAGTAATTTCCAAATTAAATGCTCTGGTATAAAACTAGCAATACAGAAATTATTGACAAAGCAACCTAAAGTTCATCATTTGGAGATTGCACGCTTATTTGTTTTGTATATGATGGGAAATTTATTTTTCACAAATTCTTCGAGCTCATTGTCGTGTGGTTATGTGGCGGTAGTTGAACCGTTTTCATTTGATGGCAGTCCGACTGTGTATGATTGGGGAACACCTATTTTAGCATACCTGTATAGGTCATTGGATCTTCAGTGTGTCGTTCGGACTAGGGTGGGTTCGATTACTGGTTTTTGGGAGATTTTACAGTACTGGTACTTTGAGTACTTCCACAATTTGTCTTTTCCCACCGTGGATCCATCACTATCCACTTTCTATCCTAGAGTAAGAGCGTGGAGTGTCGGTAACCGTAGACTGGTGCCTGGAGGGCAGGCACGACATGTATTTGCTATAGCTCGCAATCAAATTGAGTTGCGGAGGACGCGTGATGCAGTTATCTGGCATCCCTTTGATGAGTCATGGGGTCTTGCTGACCCTCCGTCGGTGCATGCTCTATATCTATCTTCGAGGCGGTTTCCACTAGTATCACGCCCCCTAGTTTAGGTTGCTTCTGGTACTTAGGGGAACGTTGTTGGAGACAGATATATGATGGGGATGCTGTTCCTGATGATCCACACCCACATACAGCTATTCCCAGGGTTTATAGTACTAGTGCTTTACAGGAGCACGCAGACGTGTGGTGGCCTGCCAGTGATTTCATTCTTACTGGTAGGGATTATATTTCTTTCTGGCGTCAGTATTACTCCCCACCTCAGACCGGGAGTTTTGTGCATGCTGCATCCGTTGACTTGGTTGGCCCTTCTGCACTCCGTATTGGCGTTGAGCCCCCTTTTGTACTTGATGTTTCACAGTCCACACAGGTTTACCATGCCCCACAGGATCCACCTCCTCCACGCTCATCCGAGGTGCCAGACTACGGTTGGACTGTTGCAGTACCAACTACATACGGATCTGATAGGTATATTGATATACCACGGCCAGAAGTAATGGAGTATCCAGATCCAGCTGTTTTTTCTTATCAGGATCTTTATCAGATGACGTTAGGTCTGCGTCAGGCAATGTATCGCGAGCATCAAAGGAGCATAGAAGAGTTGACTGCTCGTAGGGCTGTCAATGGGTCGTGTCGAGTCGGGTTCGGGTCGGGTCAAGTCGGGTTCGGGTTGATTTATAAACGGGTCGGGTCAACCCGTTTATTAAACGGGTCATATTTTCCCAACCCTTACCCGACCCGTTTATAAACGGGTTGATCCGACCCGACCCGCGTAACCCGTTTAACTAAATGGGTCGTGTCAGGTCGTGTTGGGTCGGGTTTACCTGTTTGACCCATTGATAGATATTGCCTACTAATATAAGCAACAAAAGAGTCAAATCATCAACATGCACACTGTTATATAATCACCAACATGCAACAAGTTGCAAAGTCACCAACAGACAACACATATATAAAGCATGAAATCCCCATATTCAAAAATCATTTTCTATACATAAATATATATTCCTATACTGCATAAATTAAAGACTACCAGTATGGAAGAGATACAGTTGTTATAAGTAAAATATAACTAACAACATATAAGAATAAATTAGTAAAATATAATAGCTTACATATACGAGCATACTGATTATTGCATACATAAAAGACTAACACTAATAGTATACATAAAGGACTAACAATATGGAAGAGATACAATATATAATCGGGTTTGGCGGGTCAAAATCGGGTTAGCGGGTCAACCCTAAACCCACCCGTTTATAAACGGGTCAAATTCGGGTTGACCCGAAAATGACCTGCTAACTAAACGGGTCGGGTTAACCTGCTAATTTCCGTGCGGGTTTCGGGTCGGGTCACGGGTCGGGTAGGAAATTGACAGCCCTAACTGCTCGTATGAACGAGCTGAGGAGCGCTGATGAGGAGCGGTACGGATATAGACCGACATTCGTCCCAGGCAACGACGATATTGAGGATGTGGAGATGGTGCCTGCGGATCTAGATGATGATTAGTTGTATCTTATTTAGTAGACGTGCATGTTGTATTTGCCTGTATCTTTGTTTTACTGTGTTGTCCATAGAAAGAAGGGAAGCTACCGACATATACTTTATTTCAAAAGCAGCAGATTCCCTCAGCTATGTTACTGTGCAACTGTACACCTTTATGTGAGATTTGACTACTCAGCCACATGAGTGTTTCCCGTGATATGACTTACGCATCACGCGTGAACAACGCCCGAGGGTATCCTTGTCTGAATTGCTAACATTCAATCTTGTGCATATAAATACATAAAAAGCAGGGAAGCTACCGACATATACTTTATTTCAAAAGCACCAGATTCCCTCAGCTTTGTTACTGTGCAACTGTACACCTTTATATGAGATTTGACTACTCAGCCACATGAGTGTTTCCCGTGATATGACTAATGCATCACGCGTGAACAGCGCCCGAGGGTATCCTTGTCTGAATTGCTTGTTTCAACATTGGATTCCCCTTGATAGGGTATGGGTCATCCACTTGAGCATTATTTGTTTTACCAATTCGTGAAAACTATCCGCCTATAAATATATGTCTAAGTAACTACCAACTTGCCTCACTCAAATATCTTTCATCCCATTAATACATTAGCCACGTTGCTTAGCACTCATTGCAGATGTCTTCTTGGTCATCAGCTACAAACTCAGATGACCAGGCGTATGAAGAGATAAGGCTAAAGGAGCTTGCAGATGAATTAGAGTTTCTCACCGAAATAAGACCCCATAGTGGACCAACACATCTACAGGGGAACATTCAACTTCCACATCAAGCTCTTGTACCACCTGCCGGAGTGTCATATGAACAGCCAATCGCTCAACCAACGCAAGAAGTAGAGTTCTATCGAGTACCACCAAATGAGCATGAAGTTAATTCATATCCAGTTCGTTGCAACCGCGGTTATGCGGTTGAGGTTGTAGTTCGAGCAGAGGGCAACAATATTGGTCGGCGCATGCAACAATGTCCAGCATATCCAAATGGTTGCAGTTACACGGAATGGATAGACCCACCTTTGTGTTCACGGGGAATAACATATGCGAATGAACTAGAACATGAGAGTAGACGTCTCCAAAAGGATGTCGACCAACTGCGATTGAGCATTATGAGACTCCCTTGAGACTGAACGAAAAAAGTGGTGAACTACAGTAAATGTAACCTACTGTATCTTTATGTTTATCGTTTTGGATTAGACGTCTCCAAAACGTTGTATCTTTATAAACTCCTGTATCTGTATGTTTATCGTTGGATGTATCTTTATGCGTAATATTGTTTGTGTCAGTAAAATATTGAACCATGCACGTTGTTTGTCATCAAACGCGGAATCTTCACCAACCGACATCAATGTGATTGGTCAAAACCCGCGCTTGGTTTCAAGATAATGGGTTCGGTATAGGGGACGATCCATGGTTTAAACTAAAGTGGTTTCAGTATCACAATTATTGAGTTGTCGCGTCCGGTAAACTGTACACACTTAATATCACAATTCAAGCTACTGTACAAATGTGATACCCCTTATTTAAATAAGTAGTGGCAAACAAGCTCGTATCTCAAGGTACGTAGGTCATAAACCAATTTTAAAGTACTTCATTCATCCGAAAGAGAAAAACTTAAACAACATAGAACTGGAACCTGGTACATAAGCAAATGCGAAAACAAAGAACCAACATTCACAAAGTGCAACAACAATAAACAGGAACTTAGTTTGTAACCAACGGTACTACGCATTTCTGACAAACCCAAGTCTAGTTGCCTCAGCAACTATCTTCTGCAAGCGCCTTATTTCCGCCTGCGCTTCTAAGGCGTACTGCAGTCCTCGTTCGCACATTGGCGGGTCAAGCCACTGCATAAAATTACAACATTGGACTTCGTTCGGGTAATACCGGTGGTCCTCAAACGAAGCGCAACCAAAAAAACAACGACCAGCATTTTGTTCCGTTTTAGCTACAACCACGACCGATTCGTCCCCACAACGACAAATTGGGTACTCCCCACCCGGTACTGTGGGCCCAATGGGGTGTAGCGGCTCGACAACACGTCCTTCGTATAATATCTGTTTGCCAGGCGTTCGATTTGCAACAACTGCGCGTAAACGAGCAGTGAGCGAAACTTTTTTCGTCTTCGGCGGAACGGAAGGTTCCTCGTTATCTTGAACAACTTGTTCCTTGCCCTTCTTACTACGTAGGACTTGACGTGAGAGTTCAAACGCGTCGTAGCATTTGTTCATCTCTTCATCATCAATATCCCAGTTTGCAATTGCTGAAGCAGAAACGAGTTGAGGGTACAATGATATAGTTTAATACGGTATGAAGTGTTGGTTGTTTATAGGATGAAAATAGGGCATATTTATATACGTATACGCGAGCAAGATGGAGAAATTATTGGCATACAACAGGACTTTTAATTGAATGACTAGTAGAGCAGAACAATAATTGGATACCCGTGATACAATTACTTGGTTGCATCCTTTGATTGAATACCCGTGATACAATTATTTGGTTGCATCTATGACAATAATTGGATACCCGTGATACAATTATTTGGTTGCATCCTTTAATTGAATACCCGTGATACCATCATTTGGTTGCATCTATGACAATATTTGGATACTAGTGAGACAATTATGTGGTTGCATCTTTTTATTGAAAGTGTCGTGTAATGAAAGTGTCACTTCCGCTACAAGACAAGCAATGTGTTTGTCGCTATGTCCAAGGTGCATATACCATTATATTTAAAGTGCTGTCATCTGCTCATATTTCATACAATCAAAACATATTCGAATTCAACCAAAACATATTGGCTAACCAATGAGTGCCTTAAAAAATTTATGGTGTTGTGCTTCTAGCTCTTCGTCCTCCTCAACGTCGGATGAATATTTTGCGCATCGTAAAAGAGAACTACACTCTTTTCATGAAGAAACAAGATATGCGATAGAACGAGATACTGCTGAAAGCTCAATGTCAACCCAAGGTGGAAGCACTGATGGTAGAAAGGATTTGCGATACGGACGGGACTATCCCGCTGGACACAATCAACTGGTCAGGGATTACTTCGTGGCAAAACCCGTATACGGAGATGTTTATTTCCGCCGAAGATTTCGTATGTCGAAAACTATATTTACTCGAGTACTTACCAAAGTTTCTGCAACCAACGTATATTTCACACACAGAAGAAATGCCATCAAAGAACTGGGCATTTCACCACTGCAAAAAGTTACTGCCGCACTACGTATGCTTTGCTATGCAAGTTCCGCTGATTCGTTGGACGAAAAAAATCAGAATTGGTGAGTCAACGACCGTAGAATGCTTGAAGCAATTTTGCAAAACTGTTGTACGTGAGTTCGGTGAAGAATATCTTAGATCGCCAACAGCTCATGACACTGCTAGATTATTACTTATGGGGGATCAACGTGGATTTCCAGGTATGTTGGGTAGCTTGGATTGTATGCACTGGACATGGAAAAATTGTCCAGTGGCACTGCAAGGACAATACAAAGGTCATATGAAAAAGGCTACGATGATTTTAGAAGCTGTTGCATCGTTTGACCTTTATATATGGCATGCTTTTTTTGGTGTTCCTGGATCGCTTAACGATATTAATGTATTACGACAATCCTATGTGTTTAACGATTTGTACAATGACCTCTCACCACCTTGCAACTACAAAATTGGTGAATCAGAACATTCCGTTGGTTATTATCTTGTAGATGGAATATATCCGAAATGGAAGACACTAGTGCAAGCATACAAAAAACCAAACAATGCAAAAGAAGCCTTATTCACGAAACAACAAGAGAGCTTGAGGAAAGATATAGAAAGGGCATTTGGAGTACTTCAAGGTAGGTTCCACATACTGCGAAACGAAGTACACTTCCACGATAAATCTGTTATAGCTGACATCATGTACTGTTGCATTATTTTACATAATATGATTGTTGAAGAAGAACGAGGAGGATATGAACTCCAACTTCGAAACTACCCGGACATTGCGGTGGAATTTAGGAAAAAACCATATAAGGACCCAAATACATTTGCAGAATACTTGCAGCGAATGGAAGAGGTGCAAGATCCACAAGCTAATCTAGAATTACGAGAAGAGCTTGTTGAACACTATTGGGAGCATGCGGGAAACCAATAGAAAATTACTGTCTTAATGATTGTAGTGAAGCCGTTAGTATCTACGATTTAGTGTGCTTACGTACTTATTATTTATATTTTATTTTAAATTAATGCTTCTATGCTTGCCTTCCCTGCCAACTGTACTCCGTAATCTCGTTCTGTTATGACATTTTATAATATTGCTGCAACTAATACCTCATTCACCGAGTATCATTTCAAAGGGCAATACAACTTAATTATAAACTTAAAGTACAAGACCTGAATTAAAATACTAAAATAACAACATTCACTTAAACACAACTACACTTAAATTAGAACATATCACTGAAACTGCCTAAAGTGCGTTACGTTTCTCGAACTCTTCAAGTCGTTTTTCCATGTACCTCCTTTGAATTGGATTTAGATCGTCCAGTTTGACACTCATAAGTGCAAAATCATCTACACTTTGTTGTCGAGCTAACTCTTCTCTTCGTAACTCCAATTCGTTGATTCTCATTTGTTGAAGCTCTTCATGTCGTCGTTGTTTTTCCGCTGCTCTCTCTCTTCTCTCTATTCTGGATGCTTCCTTTGTTTCCAAGTACTGCTGGTTTGATTCCTCCGCGGCTGCCATACGTCCATCGAGTTGCTCGTAATACTGGCTGTAATCTTTCGAAGCCTTTTTATTCGCTTTGTACTTCCCAGGTGGACGTCCTCCTGAACCGCTTGTAAAAGGGGTTTCTTCGTTTGCACCAAAGCTCCCGGGACTAACATCTTCGCTCGGCCATAGTGGCATGAACCGCTGTGTTGTATGCTCCTGTCGCACATTGCTCCATTTATCTTCTCGCGCAAGTATATCATAGCAATTGTGCATAGTGAACGGTTGGTTCTTTGATTTGGCCATATACACTTCATTTGCTCTGCTAAGCTGCATTCCAGTAATTAACATAAACGAAAATAGGATAAAAAATGAGAAATGAAAACGGTGTATTCAAAGTTAGTACCAAGTCCATGTCGTTTGCTCCGCTTTGCTGTCTGCTAGCCAACCCACTCATTATTCCTTTCCAAAGTTGACAACAAGCATTGATTCTCTTCCACGACTGCTTCAAAGAGTCAATCGATCTCGGAGGCTTATACGGACTTCGACTGTTGAATAATTTACAAACCGAACTCCAAAAAGAATTTTCAGTTTGATTAGTTCCTTTCACGTTATCTTTCGAACACTGAACCCAACAAAACGCTAGTTCACCTTGTTCATCAGGTGTCCATTTGACCATTTTCGCAACCTTCGCAGCGGACGATTCATAACTGAATCGGGAATCTCATTGATATCAATTCCCATTTCGTTGTTTTCTACACTATCATCACCGTACAACATGTTCAAGTTTCTACATAGTTGGGGAGAATTATTTGGAAATGTCGCTTCATGTTGGCTACTAGGAGATGAATATGGTTGACTGCTAAATGATTGTTGAAACGAGGAGTTATGCCCATAGGCGGATACTTGAGTGTTTTGAAAATGATTAGAATTTTGTTGTGACAGGTAGAAATTATGATTTTGCTGCGGTGGATAACAAGTAGAAGTGTTGTGCATTGTACCTGAGTTAAAATGTTCGTTGCGTTGATAAGAAGTTTGCGTTGGAAAATCTTGCTGCTCTGGATGAAAGTTGTATGGCCTTGGATTGCTTTGTGACGCCATCTTCGATTTTCCTTTGTTATTCTTGCTGCTTGGTTTATTCGACATCACAATTGGATGATCAAGATACTTGTATGTGATATATTTGGTAAGATAGAAGAGAAAGAAGTGTGGTTGAAAGTAAAAATTTGATGTGTATATAGAGGAGGTAAGGGGTACGGATAAGGGAGCGGATAAGGAGCAACGGCTACAAAAATAGTCGTTGCCCTTATACGACATTATTAAAGCCGTATAAGGGGGTGGACAGAATTAAATGTCCACCCCCTTATACAGCTTATTTAAAGCCGTATAAGGGGGAAATGAATTTCCCCCTTATACGGCTTTAAATAAGCCGTATAAGCCATATCCGTTTTTTAATAAGCCGGATATGGCTTATGTTTAAAGCAACCCGCTGGGTTGCCTTGGCAACCTTCGGGGTTGCCAAGGCAACCCAGATGGGACTTACCGACCCCCCGTTGGGGGTCGGTTGCTCCCCAACCAACCCCGCGTTGGGGTTGGTCTAAGTCTTTTAAGTACCAACATCAACTTGTATTTTGGTCGACAAAATTTTGCGAAGTCTACCCAAACATTTAAAATCCTTCAACGGCACATGTCCCGCCATAATCAAATAATTAATTTCCATTACTTTAGAGGTTAAATGAGATAAAAATTAAAAGATAATCCTAAATAATCTCATATTAAAATTGGAACTTTTTCAATATTCTCATGCTTATAGTTGAAAGAACTGAAACTGTATGGACGAATGTGTAGAAACTACAGGTAATTATATGATACTTTAGACATAAAACTGCGTATCATAAGGGAGAGAAAAAATACTAATATAAAAATCACTTGTGTAGATAATAAACTTGGAAGTTTGCACAAAGCAAGTAATCTGATAATAAAACTTAAATGTCTCATTACCAACAACACTGAATAATAGATATAACGATGGATTGGGTGTACAAATGGTAAAGCCAGTTAGACATGTTTAATATTAGGTTCAAGTTTAACACAGTAACCATATTACCTTCCGTTATTGAGTATTTTTCTTAAAATAGTTGATCCATAATAACCACTGACCCAAACCAAATCCAGGAAATTAAGTAGATAAAGACACTTTTCCATTACCTAAAAACCTTGATCCACCGATTGCTGACCAAAAATATGAAAAATAGTGAACAAAATTTGATGCTTTTGGGTTTCAGTCTCATACAGCTAAACAAGATTCATAAATAATGAATTTATATCTAGGATGGTGTCGTTGTTACATACCCAAAATGGCCTATTAATAGTATTATAATTGAGCAACACCCACTATTCAATATAATGGAAAAAGTAAGAAGAGACGAAAAATAAGGTCAAAATTTAGTGAATCGAGCTGGCAATATTAAAATGGCCATGCGCCTAACATATATCATCAAAAGAATACACCTCACCTAACTCCAAGATGTAAAACACTAAGGTAGTGTTTGGTTTATTTTGTGTTTTGAATTTTCAATGTTAACTTAAAAAGATGTGAAGATTTAAAGGGTTATGAAGGTGACAAACCAAAGACGCAAGGGAAGATGGAGGGGACTGAGAGAGATGGATGGATGAATGCTATCGTTCTTCTGTTGTTTCTTAAAATACGAAAAATAATAAAAGTTGTTTTTTGTTTTATGTGTTAACTTCGTGTTGTAAAACGATCGTTTTCCACGATATGTGTTCGTCGTTCGTACTTTTGTATGTATGAAAATCAAAAATTAAAAAAATATAAACAAAACGTACCCTAATCATCCCACCATTTTCGTTCCTCATAAGCTTGAAGGAAATATAGCTAATAGTACACCTATTCAGTGTACTAAAAATGATTATGTAAAAAAAATATGATGTAAAAGATAATGCTTAGGTATCATTATGAACCTTCAATCCTTTTTAGCCATATTCCATTTTTAAGATGAAAAAGAAGTAATCTCGTTCAAGTCATTTAAATAGTCAAGCCATAAACCCAATAATAACTAAATTTTTTTTTGAATGTGCACCTTTCTTCAAGTCAGCTGCCCTTAAAAAAAAATCCAAAATTGAATGAGACAACTTGCAGCAGATATTCAAAACAACATCCACACTTTTTAGTTATAGTATACCAATTTTATCTAGTTTTGTATATGCTTAAATGATGGGTTATGAATTCAAAACTAACCGGATGCTGGATATAAAAAGAATATCATAAATATTTTAAAAAGTTAATATAGAAATTCGTATTGGAAATCAAATTATTGCACCTTAAATTGCTGCTTAGCCCCCATACACCGATAATTCCTAAATCAACTTATTAGTACAGCCTCAAACCACAAAATAGCTCCTGCCATTCCTTTTGTTAGGGCAGTTAGAACCAATATCTAAAAAAATCAAACAAAATTTAAAGTGTCATTCAAAACGGTGAACTGTAATTTAATTGAATAATTTCCGATTACCTAATTATTAAGAGGACACATTTGTTCTTTTCAAATGCAAATTTGATTCAGGTCAAAATTAGGGAAAATCAGTTAAAAGTTTGAACTTAGTAACTAAAATCTATTTGCCTTTTTTTTCATTTTCTTTTAATTCAAGTGTTTGGTCAAATAGGTAGTACATATTAAAACAAAATTAGGCCAAGAGAATTAAATTGTTACTGGGGATATAAATATCAGTCTCAAAATTATGTCTTAAAAAAAGGTTTAGGCATTTGTACTCAGAACAACATTGCGTAAAACCATTGTTAACCTAAAGGATAGAGAAATTTTTACTCATTTCTTCCTTGCTAGCTTCTTAGGCCTTGGATTTCTTCACTCCTCGGTTTTTATTCGCCCTGTTCATTCGTTTCTTCACCTTCTTTGTTGATTTATCAACTTTTGTGGCAAGTCCATTCTTGATTGGCCTTTGTTTGGACTCAATTTTCTTTATACCCTCAAGGGTACCATAGATCAAACCAAATCCATTGCTCTTCCCAGTTCCGAATTCAATTTTGAACTAAATAACGAAAACAAGATTTGAACCTTTTGCATTGTGCTTACTTGCAAGTTTCTTCTTCAATTCAGCTTTCAATATCTTTGCCTTGCTCGGATTATGTAACAACCCGGAAAATCAGAACCAATTTAAAAATTTTATTTTGAGTAATTTTAATAGAAATTTGGTTAGAATTTAAAAATTCCATTTTTAAATAACAACAAAGCCCTTAAAAATAGCCATTTTGCAAACGACTTCGTTTTCGATGAAACCACTTTGGTTGGATCCGGAATGTCAATTTATTGCTAGGTTTCAAATTCCATAATTTTTGGAATAAATATGTGAGTGTGGCAAAGGAAAACGTGTTTTGCAAATATAGTACAAATTGGATCGACCAGAAAAAGGCCATTGTTCAAACGGTCTCCAAATCTGACGAAATCAGTTTTGTTAGGACCGTATGGTCCAAACATAGCTAGATTTATTTTTCTGTAATTTTTGGAATCAATATGTGGCCCTGGCAATTTAAAATGTACGTTCAAATCTAATATTGAATGTTTTATATATTAATTTTGAGAATAACTAACTGAAACAGTTGAATGGGCTTATGAAACATATTCCATTGTGTCCGGAATGGGGGTATTTAGCTAAGGCGACAGTCGTTGGGTTTGATTTGGAGTTCGCATGGATTAATGGGTATTTTTGGAATTAAAAGAATTAAAATATAAATATATGGGCCAATAGAAATTCACCTTCACTTTTCTCATTCGATCAAAAAACCCATAAACCCTTATATCAAACGGCAGCTTCCACTCCCAACTTCTCTCTTCGATTTCTCCTAATCCTCTCAACGAAATCGCTTGCTCCTTTGGAGAATTTTGTAGAGAATTCCTCCACCTTCAAATCCATATAAACTTCATACCCTATTGTTGTGTATTCGT
Source organism: Allium sativum (assembly GCA_030737875.1). Lineage (NCBI taxonomy): Eukaryota > Viridiplantae > Streptophyta > Magnoliopsida > Asparagales > Amaryllidaceae > Allium > Allium sativum. The sequence continues at coordinate 788,002,597 of CM060919.1, read as the reverse complement.
CGAGATCTGAGCCTCTGAAGTTTACCCGTTCATCGCGCTGAAGCTCCTCCATACAGCGATCGAGTTCAGCAAGAGTGGGACCCCCTGGCGTGCCTCTTTGTCCTCTATAACGTGGAACAACCCGATTCTCCTCTAGTGCGACGGATTGAACGAAATCAGCAACCCAAGTTTCGAACGAACACTGGAAGGTAACGGTTGAGTTAATTTAAACTATTTATAACACTTTAAAGTGTGATGGTCCGCCCCGCACCAGCCGACATTTCCAATGAAAGTGTGATGTGCCAATGCGCGGCTAGCATGGGACGGTCGCCAAAGAAAGGAAAAGAAAGGAATTTGAACTAACAAGGAACCTGTAGAATGTCTCACAGCGCATGAGATAAAATATAATAATAACATAACTTTGACATAAAATAGGCGAGATAGTGCATAAGCTGAATGAAAACTAAACTATCATATGAGCGGAAATCCAAAATACAGCTTATCATCCAAATCAACATTATTAAAACTTTGAAATACTCTCTCTAAAGCAAGAGAAAGAGGTACACTACTAATGCCCAAAGCAGTGACCAACAACAACACATGGAGAATATATATCATACGTGGACGCCTCCTGCTCGTCTCCGATACAGCTACTCGTGCACAATCACCTGACCTGTCTCTAGTCTGCCCGTTTAAGAGCACCTAGAGTAAAAAGAAGAGACATAAAACTCTGGGTCAGACAAAAGTCTGGTATGAGCGATAAGCAGCAAAACAGAACAATAACAGGTATACATAACCATACCTGAACCTGGACCTGCAACCAAAGAGTTAGCACAACGGGATGTACAATACTCTAAGGTGACACTAACACATGGTGTAAAGATACGGGGGAGGGGTGTGCATGTCATAGTGATGTCAAACAATCAAGCGTAGCAACCATCCTCACATCTCTCACTCAGTGCGTAAAGCATACGATATCCACCACTTTGGTCACCCTATTCTTTGTTACGATCACTCTTCCCGATGGAGTCATGACGACTGCACTGCACGGATACGTAACCACTAATACTTTGCTATGTCCACTCTGCCCCATGAAGTCATGACGACTCCACTGCCCTGGCTCATAGCCATGTTACGATCACTCTGCCCCCATGGAGTAATAACTACCCCACTGCACTGATCCATAGCCTAACATCCGTCTTGGTGGTGAATCAAAGTTGTGGACGTCGATAGCCCCTTAGCACACGTCCCGCAGCAAAGCCCAACCCATGAAGTTAACTTGTTGGTTCCCAACTGGATCCTGACTTCTAACTTCCTATTTGGACTACCTTTGCATCTCGGGTTTTGGTCATCATCTTGCTTCGATCTCCATTTGGTTCATGATCATCACTTGGGTTCGATTCGTGATATACAACTCATGCCAAACTCCTCTGTTCGGTTCGGATGTACGTCTTCGGTTCGGCTCGTGGCACACTCTGGCTCCAGCTCGTGGCAACGTCCAGTCTGGTTCGTGGTACACTGGTTCGGCTCGTGCAAGGCCAGCCAGGTCTGGTCGAGATGTCCTCCCTATGGCAGTTCGGACTGCAAGCTCGAGTTGGTTCGGGGTTTCTAGTTCGTGGTGCTCCAGTTTGTGATCCTTCATCTAGGGTGGTTCGTGCCATACAGTTCGAGTGCATCTCCAGAGCAATGGCTCGCGGCTCGGGTCGGTTTGGGGGTCATGAGCGGGTCGCCTCATGGGGTCTTGACCGGATCGTGGTACCTTGGTCACGAACCGGTTCGGTTCGGGTTTCCTGCACTTGTTCCAACAACTGTTTACACCATACGACGACGTTTTCGACCAATCTAACAATTCTAAACAATCACAAGACATACTAAACAGTCATAGCAACATGTAGAAGCAACCATAAACATCAAAACAACATTTTACAAGTTAAAATGGATCAAACCTACCCAAAACCCATATTTTCCCCTTAATCATGTTTAACCATAACTAATGATAGGACTAGAAAAACATATCCAAATTATACCAAATTTCTAACAGAGGCATAAAATAATATTTCGGAATTTCTAAATATTTTTCCAAATTTTTCTAAGTTATAATTTCGCTAGTTAACACTAATCATCCCTAATTAACCGTAATTAGTGAAAAACAATGCAAATCACTCAGCATAGCCACAAATAGAATATCAAATCTGAAAATCCACTGTTTGGGTCGAATTCTAATGCCTAGCAGCAGCTCCAACTCTGATTTCGTGCTATTTCTCCTTGATTTGACGTAGATTAGCTGAATCCTTGATTAGAGAGCGATTTGGGATGAAATTAGAAGGTGGAGGCCATTGCTAGGGTTTCTATGAGGTAAATGGCGGCTAGAAAACTGAAATAGAATGAAAACCTAACTCATTTCAGCCTCCCCATAACCGTAGTCCCGAAATGGGTTATGGGCCTAGCTGCTAATCACCCTAATTAGGCCCAGTTAAGTTGTTTTTCACCTTCCAAACCTTATTTCAGACATATCTCCCAAACGGTAAGTCCGTTTGATTAATGTAACCACTCTACGGAGAGGTAAACCATCATCCGGATCTAACGAAAGTGGTTTTAGGTCAAAACTCCTTACCAATCAAAAGTTATAGGAAAAACAAGATTCGCCAAGGGTAAAACGGTCATTTAAAAATCGGCAAAAATCGTGAACATGGTAAATGACCCCAATAGTCGTTCCCCAAAGTTACATGACCATACGACCTTATATGAAAAAGAAATAAATATTCTACGATCCTTCGATACGTAGAATGTGGGTCGTTACACTCTCCCCCCCTTAAGAAATTTTGCCCCCGAAATTCCTTAACCAAAAACATACAAAGGTGTTCCGCATGCCTATCAGTCATTCACAAACAATCAAACATACACAACAAGTCTATCCCAGCATGCAGAATAACTAAATCGCAATTTAAAATCTTACCAGGCAAAGAGTTCTGGATACCACTTCCTTATGCTCTCCTCTGCTTCCCAAGTACAGTCATTTTCATTCTTGCCCCACTGAATCTTGACCAGTTTCACCGCCTTCCTTCGAAGTTGTTTCGTATCGCTCTCGACAATACGAATCAGCTTGCGGTTCCCAACTGCCTCGGGTTTTACTTCGATGTCATCCAACTGATCCGATGAAATAGTCATATCGGGGTCGTTCACAAACTTCCTTAACTGGGAAACATGAAATACGTTGTGAACTCCCGCCATCTTGTCAGGTAATTCAACTTTATATGACAAATTCCCAACTTGCTCGAGAACTGGGAATGGACCAACAAATCTTGGTGTTAACTTGCTTCTCCTACCAAATCAAATCATGCTCTTTAATGGAGAAATCTTGACAAACACCAAGTCGCCAGTGGAGAATTTTAGATCTCTTCTCCTCTTATCAGCATAACTCTTCTGCCTATCTTGAGCAGCCTTCATTCGCTATTGGATAACCTTGATCTTATCTGAGGTTTCTCTTATCACATCTAGCCCAAGCACAAATTTCTCACTGGTTTCCAACCAACATGATGGTGAGTTGCACGGTCTTCCGTTCAAGGCTTCAAATGGAGCTATACCAATACTGGACTGATAACTATTATTATATGCGAACTCCACTAGATGCAAATGGTCATCCCATGATCCTCCAAAATCCAATATACAAGCTCTCAAGAGATCCTCTAATATACAATTCACCCTCTCAGTCTGACCTTCGGTTTGAGGATGGTACGCAGTACTAAGATGTAATTCTGATCCTAAAGCTTCTTGTAAGCTCTTCCGAAATCAACTAGTGAACAACGGATCTCGGTCACTTACAATGCCTTTGGGTACTCCATGAAATCTCACTACCCACTTCATATACAGTTCTGCTAACTTAGCTGCTGTTCTATTTGACTTGACGGGTATTAAACCTAGCACTCTTGGTCAATCGGTCCACAATCACCCATATACTATCATGGTACGATCTAGTCCATGGTAACCCATCAACGAAATCCATTAAGACTTGTTCCCATTTCCATTTTGGAATTTTTAATGGTGCAACAAACCACTAGGTTTCTTTTGCTCAGCTTTAACTAGCTGGCAGTTCATGCATTTGGATATAAACTTCCCAACGTCTCTTTTCATCCCTTCCCAGTAGTAGGTCTGCTTCATGTCTCGATACATTTTATTACCACCGGGATGTATAGTTAGTTTTGAGCGATGACATTCTCTAAGAACGTCATCTCTCAATCCATTGACATTGGGTACAACCAGTCTCCCATTCTTTCTAAGCCATCCATCTCGATCAAACCCACACTTGTTCATCTCCTCACTGTCGATACCTATTTCTAATTTGAAGATGATTTCTAGTAGGTTAGGATCTTCCCTCTGACTGGAACCAATCCGCTCAATCAAAGTGGGTCTGATCGTCAAACTTGCTAACATTTCTAGATCCAATTCGCACTTTGGTCTGAAATTGTACCCTGCGATCTACTCCAGTTGCTTCCACTCAAGAAACATAGCCCCTAAACTGGCATGTCTTCTACTCAATGCATCAGCTATTGCATTGCCCTTTCCAGGTGTATATGCGATATCGAAAACATAGGAAGCCAAGAATTCTAACCATCATTGCTATCGTAGATTTAGATCCTTTTGAGAGAAGAGATACTTTAATGATTTATGATCGGTAAACAACTCGAATCTTTCTCCCAAGAGATAATGTCTCCACATCTTTAACGCGAACACAATCGCTGCCAATTCCAAATCATGGGTAGGATATCTTTTCTCATGCGGTTTCAGTTGCCGACTAGCGTAAGCTACCACCCTACCTCCTTGCATCAATACTGCACCTAGTCCGGTACCACAAACATCCGTGTATACTGTCATCTCTTCATTCCCTTTAGGAATGACTAACACTGGCGCACGCGTCAACTTTTCCTTTAGACTCTTAAATGCATTTTCACACCTCTCATCCCAAACGAAAGCTTGATTCTTCTTGGTCAACCGAGTTAAGGGTGCCGCTATCTTGGAGAAGTCTCGTATAAACTTATGATAATATCCATCTAATCCGAAGAAACTTCTTACGTCTGTTGCATTCTTGGGCGTAGACCAATCATGTACCGTAGCCACCTTCGCAGGATCCACGGCAATACCATTCTTTGAAACAACATGGCCTAATAATCTCACTTCCCTCCTCCAGAATTCACACTTAGAAAACTTCGCTTTCAAATAGTGTTTTCTCAATACCTCCATCACTACTCTCAAATGTTCCTTGTGTTCTTCCTCTGTCCTCGAATAAACAAGTATATCACCATGAACATAAGAACAAACTTATTCAATTGATCCCTGAATACCCTATTCATAAGATCCACGAAATATGCTGGTGCATTGGTCAACCCGAATGGCATGACCAACCACTCATCGAATCCAAACGGCGTCCGAAATGTCGTTTTAGGAATACTCTTAGCTGCTACTCGAAGCTGATGAAATCCTGTCGCGAGGTCCAATTGGGAGAACACCCTTGCTCCCTCCAGTTGATCAAACAAATCATCTATCCGCAGAAGAGGATACTTATTCTTCCTAGTCACTTTATTCAACTCGCTATAGTTCACACATAAATGAAGGGAACCATCTGCCTTAGTGGCAAATACGACTGGTGCTCCCTACTTGGAAACACTTCTTCTGATAAATCCCTTCTTCAAAAGATCACTTACTTGCACCCCAAGCTCTCTCTGCTGCCTTGGTGCCATTCGACGAAGTGGCATTACTATAGGTCTGGTATCTTTCACTAAATCAATACGGAACTCAATCTCTCGGTGTGGTGGAAGTCCGGTCACTTCCTCGAAGATATCCGGATACTGGCCAACAATGGGAATTCCTGCTAACTTGTCCTACGGGATGTCGAGGGAATTTAGAAAATTAGTCATCACCTCCTTACTAGGTAGGCCACCAAACATTGCCCTCCGCCCATCATCCGCCCTAATAGTCACTGAAAATCCGTCACAGTCTACCACAACCCTATATCTTTGGAGCCAATCGACTCCCAAAATAATGCCAAACCCAGTAAAGCCCAAAACAAAGCAATCACAAGCAAACATACATCCATGACTCGATAAGACCAAAATTTGACAAATCATACTAAGGCTAGTCGATCCACCAATCGGGTTCGTCACCACTAAAGGTCTATCAACTATTTCGGGTTCCAATCCCAACCTATCTACCAGGTTACTAGATTTGAAGGAATGTGAAGCCCCAGTATCAAACAGTACTCGAACAAGAACATCATAAATAGATGCATACCTTGAATGATGACATTCTTTCCTTTCTCCGCCGCAGTTGGGGCATTCGACGAAGAAGGAACAACATTAAGAGCATATGCTTTCACAATCTGCTTCTCTTTAGGGGGTTGCGGACATTTATCCTTGTGATGTCCCACTTGGCCGCAGTTGAAGAACTTCCTGTTCGCTGGCTTTGATCGACATTCTTTAGCATAATGGCCCTTCTTGCCATAGCTAAAACACTCAACATCTTTCTTACTCTTTTTCTGACCATCCTTAGCTTGGTTCTGCTTCCTCTTATTTTGAGAATTATTCTTGCCTCCATCGCTTGCATGCGGCTTTGGCCCCTCTGTAGATGCAACAACGACTTCAGTCTTGGGCTTAGGATAAAGGCTTTCTGATCTCAGTGCTTTCCCAACAATGGATTCAAAAGTCTCATCAATATAGTTTATAAGCCTTTCCCCCAAGTACTAATCTATGCTCGTTATGAACTTCTCATTCTTATTCTTGGGAGTGTCAATGAGGGATAATCCATACTTCGATAAAGTATCGAACTCAGCAACATATTCCGAGACTGCCCTACAATTCTGCTTAACCTACAAGAACTTCCTAAATAATTCTGATTTCTAAGCAGCTGGGATAAACTTACCACTGAATCGGGTCTTGAACTGATCCCAAGTAACTTGATCCTCAGGGGTAGCTGCCTTAATAGCATTCTCCCAATTCATAGACCGTCCTTGCAGCTGACGGGATGCTAGCTTCCTCTTCATCGCGTCCTCGATTCCCAGATCTTCGAAGATACGCTCACAACTATCAAGCCAATCTTGAACTTCTTTAGCCGTTTCCGTTCCTGGAATGGCTTCCCACCAAGACTAGTGTAGTCCTTACAGAGCTTGGCGAAATCGGCCCTAGGCGCCTACACCGCTGCACCACCACCATTTGCAGCATTAGGAGCTGTCCTCTGAACATCCCTAAGCATCTCTCTCATGAAGTCAATAAACATCGTCCTCATATCAGGAGCATTCCCATTATTAGCTCCTCTACCAGTACCCCTCATATGTCGGCTCATCGTTCAATCTGTAAGGAGAAAACGATTATCCATCTCTTCAGTGGTGCCAGTGCAGTGCGACTTCATCCCTAAATATACTAATAGTATATATATAGCTTTTTAAAACCGAAATATCACAAATACGTGGTATCATATACATACTATCTCTCCCTAGTGTCCTCCCCTAGGTTAAGTACGCAACCTAGAGCTCTGATACGAAGTGTGACGGCCCACCCCGCACCAGCCGACATTTCCAATGAAAGTGCGTTGTGCCAATGCCCGACTAGCACGGGAAGGTCGCCAAAGAAAGGAATTTGAACTAACAAGGAACCTGTAGAATGTCTCACAGCGCACGGGATAAAATATAACAATAACATAACTTTGACATAAAATAGGCGAGACAGTGCATAAGCTGAATGAAAACTAAACTATCATAGCAGCGAAAATCCAAAATACAGCTTATCATCCAAATCAACATTATTACAACTTTGAAATACTCTCTCTAAAGCAAGGGAAAGAGGTACAATACTAATGCCCAAAGTAGTGACCAGCAACAACACAGGGAGAATATATATATCATACGTGGAAGCCTCCTGCTTGTCTCCGGTACGGCTACTCGTGCACAATCACCTGACCTGTCTCTAGTTTGCCTGTTTAAGAGCACCTAGAGTAATAAGAAGAGACATACAACTCTGGGTCAGACAAAAGTCTGGTATGAGCGATATGCAGCAAAACAGAATAATAACAGGTATACATAACCATACATGAACCTGGACCTGCAACCAAAGAGTTAGCACAACAGGATGTACAATACTCTAAGGTGACACTAACACATGGTGTAAAGATACGGGGGAGGGGTGTGCATGTCATAGTGATGTCAAATAATCAAGCATAGCAACCATCCTCACATCTCTCACTCAATGCATAAAGCATACGATATCCACCACTTTGATTACCCTATCCTTTGTTACGATCACTCTGCCCCATGGAGTCATGACGACTGCACTGCACTGATCCGTGACCACTAATACTTTGTTATGTCCACTCTGCCCCCATAAAGTCATGATGGCTCCACTGCACTGGCTCATAGACATGCTATGATCACTCTGCTCCATGGAGTAATAACTACCCCACTGCACTGATCTGTAGCCTAACATCCATCTTGGTGGTGAATCAAAGTTGTGGACGTCGATAGCCCCTTAGCACACGTCCCGCAGCAAAGCCCAACCCATGAAGTTAACGTGTTGGTTACCAACTGGATCCTGAGTTCTAACTTCCTATTTGGACTACCTTTGAATCTCGGGTTTTGGTCATCATCTTGCTTCGATTTCCATTTGGTTCATGATCATCACTTGGGTTCGATTCGTGATATACAACTCATGCCAAGCTCCTCGGTTCAGTTCGGATATACGTCTTCGGTTCGGCTCGTGGCACACTCTGGCTCCGGCTTGTGGCAACTTTCCGTCTGGTTCGTGGGATACCTGTTCGGATCGTGCAAGGCCATCCAAGTCGGGTCGTGATGTCCTCCCTCTAGTGGTTCGGACCGCAAGCTCGAGTCGGTTCGAAGTTTCTGGTTCGTGGCGCTCTGGTTCGTGATCCTTCATCTAGGGTGGTTCGTGCCATACGGTTCGAGTGCATCTCCAGAGCAATGGCTCGCGGCTTGGGTCGGTCTTGGGGGTCACGAACGGGTCGGCTCATGGGGTCTTGACTGGATCGGATCGTGGAACCTTGGTCATGAACCGGTTCGGTTCGGGTTTCCTACACTTGTTCCAGCAACTGTTTACGCCATACGACGGCGTTTTCGACCAATCTAACAATTCTAAACAATCACAAAACATACCAAATAGTCATAGCAACATGTAGAAGCAACCATAAACATCAAAACAACGATTTTACAAGTTAAAATGGATCAAACCTACCCAAAACCCATATTTTCCCCTTAATCATGTTTAACCGTAACTAATGATAGAACTAGCAAAACATATCCAAATTAACCCAAATTTCTAATAGAGGCATAAAATAATATTTTTGAATTTCTTAATATTTTTCCAAATTTTTCTGATTTAATAATTTCGCTAATTAACACTAATCACCCCTAATTAACCGTAATTAGTGAAAAACAATGCAAATCACTCACCTTAGCCACAAATAGAATACGAAATCTGAAAACTCCACTGTCTGGGTCGAATTCTATTGCCTAGCAGCAGCAACAACTCTTATTTGGTGCTATTTCTCCTTGATTTTACGTAGATTAGCTTAATCCTTGATTAGAGGGCGATTTGGGATGAAATTAGAAAGTGGAGGCCATTGTTAGGGTTTCTAAGAGGTAAATGGTGGCTAGAAAACTGAAATAGAATGAAAACCTAACTCATATCAGCCTCCCCATAACTCTAATCCTGAAATGAGTTATGGGCCTAGCTGCTAATCACCCTAATTAGGCCCGGTTAAGCTGGTTTTCACCTTCCAAACTTTATTTCAGCCATATCTCCTAAACGGTAAGTCCGTTTGATCAATGTGAACACTCAACAGTAAGGTAAATCATCATCCGGATCTAATGGAAGTGGTTTCAGGTCAAAACTCCTTACCAATCAAAATTTATAGGCGAAACAAGATTTGCCTGGGGTAAAACGATCATTTAAAAATTGCCAAAAATCGTGAATATGTTAAATGACCCCAATAGTCGTTCCCCAAAGTTACACGACCATACGACCTCATATGAAAAAAAAAATTCTACGACCCTTCGATACGTAGAATGCGGGTCGTTACGTAAAGCGTTGCAAAGTTCGATTTATTAATAAAAATCATATCATTTTCGTATGTTGTCGAAATCTAGTGAAACAAGAGACATCGGACTCGCGACATTGTACACTACATTCTAGAAGAGACTAGAACGCATTTGGAGCTCTCTACAAAATTAGAAGGAGTGGAACCCAATGTAAGATTTCTAAATTCAAATTGGAACGAAAAAAGCGATGTGTAAATTATATAAGCGATGTATAAACTATATACGCATTGTATATCTCATATATGGGCATTGTATAAATTATATAAGCGACGTACAAATTATATATACATTGTGTAAATCATATATGTGTTGAATGAAATTAAAATGGAAATAAATATGTTTACATATACATACATACATACATATACATATACATACATATATATATATATATATATTCCCCTCGTCAACAGACCATGGACGATATAAATTGATTGTATGATGAATGTGTTATGGAAATTGATTGTGGTTGTGAATGATTGATTGTGGTTGCAACAAAATTGGTTGTATTTGTAGTAAATTCATTATGTTGTGAAAATGAATGGTATTGTGGAAATGATGGAAATGAAATTATTGTAAAAATAACATTTTTATTGTATGTGTGAAGTGCACAAAATATTCATGTGTTGAATAAATTGTTTGAATGATAAAAATAACACTTTTATTGTATGTATGAAGTATATAAAATATTTGTGTTTGAAATAAATTGTTTGAACCATAAAAATAACATTTTTATTGTATGTATGAAGTATATAAAATATTCATGTTTGAAATAAATTGTTTGAACGATAAAAGTAACATTTTTATTGTATGTATGAAGTATATAAAATATTCATGTTTAAAATAAATTGTTTGAACGAAAAAAATAACATTTGTATTGTACGTATGAAGTATATAAAATATTCATGTGTTGAATAAATTGTTTGAACGATAAAAATAACATTTTTATTGTATGTATGAAGTATATAAAATATTCATGTTTGAAATAAATTGTTTGAATGATAAAAATAATAATATTTTGTTGTATGTATGAAGTGTTAAAAATAACCATGTGTTAAAATAAAGGTTTATTCATTGAAAATATTATTTTTAACATGTATATGAAGTGTTAAAAATAGTCGTGCGTTGAAATAAATATTTGTTAGTTAAAAATATATTTTTAACATGTTAATGAAGTGAATAAAATTGTCATGTATGGAAAGAAATATTTGTTCACTAAAAATATTATTTTTAGCTTAAATATGCATATATATACATATGCAAAACAAGTAAATGGATTGGCTGTTGAGTAGAGAATTTATTTGCGTGCCCGACAAATAGGTAAGCCTTAATGAGTTGGCTGCGCAATTTTATTATTATATAAACTCCTGTGAATGCCATTGGATGCGGTGTGCTGGTTGTTTTGTGTGAGATTATAAACGTCGCTATAGGATATCAACAATTAATTTTGAACTACACTACATGACATACTTCTTGAAGATAACATACTCTATCATATACCACATAAGCATTTGAAGCTTATGTGACGAGGTTGGAATTACCATACAAGCGAGAGGCTTGTATGGCGATGACTGTATTACAGGTTGAACGGATTATGGACTGATATGGACAAAATAATATATAACGGTAAATTGTCAGATTTAATAAAAACCCCAAACGGGTCTAGAGTTGACAATAATCACGTCTCTCTAGTTATTAGATACGAAACAGGATTATTTATTTTCCAACACTGGACAAGGTGAAGAGAATTTATTCTCTGGAGTTATAATTTTTACACACTCCCTTAGGCATAGAATAGGTCACTAAAAATTGTGTATGCTTATTCTGGATTTATTGGGTGCCTAATACGGCCCAATAAATTTCCAAATCCCTCTTCGTACAAAGGAGGCTATGGCGAATTTTTCCGAAATTTAAAGGCGTTAGTCAAAATTTTGAAGTGAAAATGGTTTGGGAATCGTCGAATGAATTATATATATAAATATAAATTAAAATAAAATGATTCGCGTAGCTGCAGTTCGCGTTTTGGAATCGTAACTTTAAACGATTATACCGAGAGATCCGGCCGACGGATTTTCCTGAAACCGGAACCGTTGGGTTCGCTTTGGAAAGATCTTTCAAACGATATAAAATAGGTTAAGATTTAATGGTTATATTTTGAGAAATGTGTAATTCAAATTTAAAGAAAAACGGTGCCAGGGCCGCGTAATGACCTGAAGCGTCGTTTAATTAAAATGGGCTATTTTTATATAAATAAAAATAGCGATAAATCATTATAAAATATTATAAACGATATGAAATGGAAATAAACTGATTTTACTTGGTTTATTGAATATTCTGATGGTTAAATGGATTTACATGAAATTATTATATTGAAGTAAAACGTGAATGTCAAATAATTTAACCATGGAAGAATTGATTTGAATTCTATGTGTACGTGAATTATTTGAAAAGGCCGAGTTAATCCTCATTTCAAATAATTGATCGACAATTAAAAGTCGAAGATATGAAGACGGTGCAAGACCGGTGATCTTCACATCGTATGGATTACTACTGATGCCTTAGATATGGGTAGCTCCCTTGATGAGGTTACAGTGGTAGTGGTCTGGACGTACTTGTTGATTGTCCGGATATGCGAGGGCCTCTCTCCCGTATTGGACATATGGAACGAGGAATAAGGTGCCTCTGGTTTCGTTCAGACCCAGAACGGACTAGTAAATGGATGTGTGTCTGACATTGGATTTTATTCTGTGCTGATTGATCTCTATTAAATATATATATCTGTTTAGTGGCGGAGAATTTATTCTCTTGCTTAACACCCTTCTCTAAGACATACGAGCTTAGAGGTTATATATCGATAAACATCAGTCGCATGGCATGGAATGTCAATGTGGCATGCAAAGATGCATATGATCAAGGCTTTTGTTGAAAAGCAGTGCCTTGTGGTTGATGATCAAAGCATGCTTTAAATAGCATAGCTTTGTGCATAGCATTAATTCGCGAGCCTCACACCTCGGTATGAGTCAAAAAGGGGATCGGACCATTGGGAGTGCACGACGTTTCTTTCTAGCTATGGGTGGTGTCATGGTATGGAACCCAGACATTTATATTTTTACCTATGTGGATGATGGATAGCGAGGCACCTCGGATATATCGGTTACTACAGAGCCAATGTATAGGTCCGATAGGACCAGGAAACGTGTGTTTAGGAATAACTAATCCTCAAACGTAAGGGAGGACCGGCCCAACCGCATCCAAGGGTTGCCCAGAGTGTGTAATCCTGAGACATTTTCTAGAGTGTCTTGAATCGGTGAGGATCCATCCCTGTCCTCAACTCATGACGGAAATCCAATTTCCACTACGACATTTCGGTTTTGATTGTAAACCTATATATGGCAACATGATATATGGTACCCATGACGTCTATGATTGATACATTATGATTGAAATTGCTTTTGAAACATATAAGCACTAGTAATAATATCAAATGATCTTGTTTTATACGTATTACGTATATTTTGACCATTATAAGGAAAACTCTATCCTTCGGCTTGCGTTGCATTGTTTGATGGGACCTGAGTCTAATAATGGTTTCATTTTTGTGAAAAGCACTGCGTCGTTTAATTGATTTACTTGTTTTATGCACTTGCAATCCAATGGAGTAAACCCGTTCCCTGTTAGCGGCGTGGTCCTGTGATTAGCCTTATTATTAAATAAGTTGAGTAGATTTCTCATACCTGTCCCATGACTGACTCGTAGTTTGTTTCACTTGCAAACTCGAGTGCCCTTATTTTTACACGGCCAGCCAAGTGACAGGTAGTAGGATTTATTTTGGCTTAGAACTATAGCTTGGAGTGCACTTTTGGATGATGGCGAAGATTAGCTTTTATCTGTATTTTGGACTATTGACATTACCGCCTATATTATCTTATGTATATGTACCGCTGATCGCGATGTAGACTGATTATTTCTATTTATGTACCATCTGATGTATATGTACCGTTGATCTCGATGTAGACTGATCATTTCTCTTATGCACTAAGTTGTATCCTATGACTGTGCAACTCTGATGTTTATTAAATTTTATGATTCCGCTGTCATATTGATGTAAATTATTCTATTTCATGTTTATGCTATTATCTGTAATATGCTAATGTTGATTAATGTGTTATATTCCAATGATTATCCTTGCTTTCGTGATACGGGGGTTTGGGGTTTTCACAGATCAGTCACACGACTATAACTTTCTGTAGGGTGAAAAATTAACGCATATAGCCACCGAAGACTTACTACGTCCATGGTAATTGCTGATTTTGCTTATATTAATGGGGATCCAAGGTGATTCGTGAGTGAATTGACCTTTGTTACATAATCGTGTTTAGTGAAGAACCGCGCAGTAATCAACAATGGAGCGGGTTAAGAAACAAAGTTTCAGAGTGAGAAGGGATTCTTGATTGAAGAAGATATTCATGAGTGAACAGGGACATATGGTGAGGTTCATAAGTTGGCAGGTTAGGGATTTTGAAGGTGAAGGGAAAAAGAGTAATCTGGTGGCCTACGAAAATGAAACGGGGGAAATTTAGTATTCCACCACCAAAAATTTCTTTTCCTTAATTATAGCAAGAAATGACGTTGTCCTTTTAAGTTAAATGACTAGTGACTACTTAATTATAGCAAGGCAAGTTATCATGCATTCTTGTTTGCTATCAATGTATTATTTTATTATAGTGATAGGTTGGTTAGCTCCATGACGCATACCCCTATCCATTGCATGCCATTTATCTCTTCATCGTGTTGTTCTGCTCCCACCGGCTTACCTTCCTATTTGATACTTGGGAGACCAATGTTACTTCTAAGGCATAGGTGAGCTGTGTTTATTTGGAGATCCATTACCATGTGATGATATAATGAGGAGGCATCGTACTATTGGAAGACAATACATACATGGCCTTAGAGAGACAGGCTGGGTAGATATGTAGAATTATTTCATATCGGGAGCTGATTTTGATATTTATTGGGATAGAGTTGCACCTCAGAACTACTTGTTACTAAATTACAATTTGGGTGTAAATTCCGATCATGCAGGTCCACATGTGGCTACTAGTAGAGTTCATCCTCCGCCGTTTACATTTAATCCCACCCCATCACTGTACTTCGAGCATCCCATGGATTATGCTCTTGATGACTCTTTCAGAGCATACAATCTGATCGGTACTTTAATTGCGCAGCCTATTATTTATCCACCTGATGAGCTTGTTACTAGTATCCCCACTCAGGGACTGTATCTTCCTCATGAGGTAATTTTGCTACTTGTTAAATTAGTTGCTTGTATGTACTTAAGAAATATAAAATGAGTGTAGTGGTCTTGTATTACAATATTCACACAGGCTAGACCAGCACAAATGACATATAGTCGTTATTCAGCATATGGCGCTACTGCATTCACATACATTGAGTCCACAACACCAGGCGAAGATGCAAACAATGTTGGGACAAATGTATACAATGCAGGGTCAAATGTAGACTCAGATCGATGAGCTACATGCTAAATTGGATGCGTTAAGATGTGGTGGTGGTACTGGAGGTTCAGGAGGTGGAGGTGGAGATGGTGCATATGGTAGAGGTAACGACGTCGATGATGGTGAGGAGGAGGATGACGAGGATGATGATGGTGTTGTTGTGGATTTATGATTACCATTTATTATGTACTTGATTTCATGATATATATATCTGTCATGTTGTACTGTATTATATGTTGTGTTGTGGATTCGTGATGGCGGCTATAATATGTGGTGTTATGTGCTGTTGATCATTGTATGTTTCAACTTGTTGCTCCATACTCATAATACATTGTCTAACTCATTACGAAATACTAGAACGCAACGAGCTTGATATAATTAATTTTAGTTTATTCGTTAAAAATAATAAAAAGTTGGCGACCTGAATGTTTTAACTCATTATGAACCAAAATTTAATTATGTAACATGGAATCTTGTTTAACTCAATAGAGGATGACCCTTATTGTTTAACTCCATAATTTGAAATATTCTATTTACTTAATTAATTAAGAATGGTAAATACATGAAGTAAGCACGACTTTTTTGAAAAATTAATTTATGCATATCGCATAATGTACAAGACCAAATCACAAATTGTGACATTCATTTGAAAGCTTTATTCGAATAAGTCTGGAAGAATCTTACTTGGATGGATTCCCACATTTTTTGATTTTATATATTAATTTAAACTTCGTTTCGTAAAATTACGAACCACCACACGCAATGAGCTCAATATAATTAATTTTAGTTTATTGGTTAAAATTTAATAAAAAGAGGATGACCTAGATGCTTTAACTCATTGTGAACCAAATTTTAATTGTGTAATATGGAATCTTGTTTAACTCAACAAAGGATGACCCAAATTGTTTTGAAATATCTATTCAAATAAATCTTGAAGAATCTTGCTTGAATGGATTTCGACATACTTTTGATTTTATATATTAATTTGAAGTTCATTTCGTAAAATTAAGAACTACCACTAAACGACGAGCTCAATACAATTAAATTTTAGTTTATTTATTAAAATATAGTAAAATAGGACGACTTGAGTGTTTTAACTCACTATAAACCAAACTTTAATTATCTAACATGGAATTTTGTATAACTTAGTAGAGGACGACTCGTATTGTTTAACTCCATAATTTAAAATATCTGATTTACTTAATTAATTAGGTGTGGTTACTACAATAAAAATTAAAAAGTTACTACATTGATGATTAAGTAGCTACTACAAAAGAAATTAAAGAACTAACTACAATTGAGGAAATTTTGACATAAGAATTTTCTTTTTGAGTCCCATCCAATATTCCTTCTCACAATCATCCATTTCAAACAGGTCTTTTGCCATTATTTCTTTCTCATGTATTTGTTGTTCTATAGCCTACTGATGTTGCCTGATAACTAACTCCTTTTTTTAAATTAGCAACTTCTATTTCTCAAGATCAACAAACATGCATATTACTTCTTATGAGCTTGCAAAGTTCTGTCTTGATGTCTACACTCGTGTATTTCAGGCACGGTATTGATTTTTGATCTACAACAACATCAACCTTTCTCTTCCTCTTTGCAGCATTAACTCCCACTGGCCTACAATCTTCGTCTTGTCTTTGACTAAATTCGTCAAGTGTAGGTTTTTCCCCTGAAATGGAGTATCTCTCCATGATGACTCTCTAGGACTAGACAAATAAGTGGATTTTGAAGCTTTGTTCTTTTCCTTTACAAATGGTTGAACATCATGTAGGCTCTTGGCAATATCAAAGTTCCATTTTGGTTGATTGGTAAGTAACTCGTAAAAGTTAGAGAACTGGTAATAATGTGTTCTTTTTCCCCTTAAAATGTGCTAAGGGATATCAATGTAAAGCCTTAACTCTATTTTAATACTTTACTTACTGATAGACATTACATATGTAGTGACCTTCCTACACCACTAGTGCCTATATAACCTTATAGTGTATTGAAAAAGCACCCAACAGATACATAATAGTTGTGAAGGGAAAGAGGTAAAGGAAAAAAAGGAATAGAAGAGAAAGCAAGAGGAGAGAAGAGAAAGAAACAAAACACACAATCATATACCATGTCATATATCTTACAGTGTATTAGATTATACATGCATATATATATATATATATATATATATGTGTGTGTGTGTGTGTGTGTGTGTGTTAAGGGATAAATAAATTTAATTGATGACTTGCCTCTAACGATAAATGGTCAACACTGTCATGGCTCCATAGTGCCATATAATGTAATAAATAATGAAAAAAAGTTTAACAAAAAAAGGCATCCCCTCTTACTGATCCACTTGCGCAGCTTTGGATTATGTGTACACATGTTACCTAACCTACTCATCAACATCGTTGCTGAATACCCAAGGTAATAAGAGGAAACGTAAATCCTTAGGTCAAATAAATGCTTTTTGAGCAATAAACAAATTCCAGAGTAGTATAAAAGTCATATTAATTTAAGGCATAAAGGGTAAAAAGAATCATACCATCATTCCTCTGCCTCCACTGAGTCGGAAAATATAGAGATATATACTACTCTATGACAATCATCATCGATGTACTCTACATCAAAATACCAGGGGTGTCAGATATCCTTTTTGGTGATATCCACATTATATGAATCCTTAAAGCGCTAAAAGATCAAGCAAAGCATAAATCATCCATCCTCACATTCATTCACATGGTGATTTGGATACATGATAACATCAAATTTCCATGATACTCGAATCCATGTCACTCGTTAGGCAGAGAACTACGTTGTATCGATATTCACAAGCCGAGGTAAGGACCCGACATGGCCCTAAATGGACATCACATCTTCTACCTCCTTTTCATGAATAACTATTAAAACCCTACATACCCATGATTCTTTGCACATAACCTCCCCAACAGAACTGATTACTGGAACTACTCCAACTACTACTGACGTGGAGTCTCCTTGGTTAGGATCAAGCAGGGATAACTGACATGCTCCCAAGCTCAAACATGTGTCTCTCACCCTCTCTAATAGCTTACCATTCGATTCACTGTCGCATGAGCTGTGTTTGAAGAAATAACCATCAGTCGCTAAAGCTATCACTTCCCATCATTGAACCACCTTCATTAAATGATGAAATCACCACATTGGAGCACTACATCATTTTCTCAGTGAAAAAACCACTGGCCTAAGAGGCATCATGTTGAAACCACTGTTGAACGAAACTCCATATCAAGCTCCTCGAATCATCATAATCATCCATGTCAAATTGGCTAAAATGGTCATCATCAATAGTAGATGATAATGACCACTCCATAGTAATTGATAATGACATGACCACTATGATCATGTATTTAATCAAATGTAGTTAAATTCACATCAAATGAAAGTGTTTAGCATTCGTCTTAAATCCAATCTCACTACCATGTTTATCCTCCATCTTTAATCAGTTGTCAAACTCTAATGCTGGTACGTCATCTAGTCAGTCTAAACGCTCTGATACTCCTTCATGAATTTATCTCATCTATGCCAGTTTAACATCACTTAGGTACTCAATCAACATATGTTGACGTGTGCATTTGATCAATATACATCAAACTCAAGAAAACAAGATTTTATTAGCTCTATGTCGCCAACAACGATATTTTCAACCAAACTATGCAAACAAGCAACTATGTAACCAATAATCATACAAATTTCTAAAATAGCATATGAGCATCCATAACAGTGTCAATAAAAGATATAGAAACTATCTAAAATAGTTAAGGTAGGATAAATGTTAAAATAGCATAAATCTAGCAATAGTGTAAAAGTAGAATGTAATAGTACACAAATAGAGAAATGTTACATATCATTTAAAACTATTCATTTGGCATTTTTATTTCTTTTATTTGATATACTCTAAGTTTCATTACTATAGAAATTTCATTTTAAAATTAAAAATCACTTAAAAGCATCATCAATTTTATACTTTGCTAACTTACAATATAGTGAGAGATAAAATCACTCACCATAGCCAAATAAGCCAAACTACTTCCAAAATGTGGAGCTCTTCATAATGAGTGCAATATAAGAAACCACATCCTAAATGGACTTTATATGCAGAAGGTATTTGAGTTAAAGAACTGGAAATTGAACCAATAATAAAATAGACACATATACAATGACCAATCACGTGTTGTTACATCAATGCCTTCCTCTCTCACTCTCTTCATCCACTACACCACCTCTGCAAGTCACATTCAAACTCAAACAGTGCGTGCATACCCCATTGGCCATTGAGCCGGTGATCTAACACCGCCTCCACCTTAACCTCTCCACTCTCCATCATCGCCAAAAATCTCACCTTCTATGGCCATCTCATTAGCCACCAAATGGACATCGACCGCTGACACTTTCATGCCAATTTCTAGGAATTTTGACACCTTCAATGCATCTGACCGCACCTATCAAAGAGCTTGTCGGGCTCTACAATTTTACTTTTGGTGTCGCGATGCTTCAATGAATGGATTGTGAGAAACTAAGAAAGGAAGTTGTAAAAATTCATGTCATTGCATAGTGCTACATGAAATTATAGTTTTGATATTAAAATAATATAATTTACACGAAGTGCACGCCAGTATTTATAGTGGATGTCCTAAAATAACCGAAATTGACAAAAACTACAAAGGAGACGAGCCGATAGAAAATCTCAATGTAAATTGCCTGCGCAATGGGATACGCCTCAAGGCGCAAGTTCAATATCTATGGCACCTAATCCTTTCATGGAAATTTAGGCTGTGTTTGGTTTATTATATGTTTTATATTTTTTGTTTTCAACATTATCTACAAAAATCGATAGAGTAACTAGACAATGGAGGGGGTGAAAGGAAGATGGAGGCGACGACGGAGATGTTGGAGGGACGACGAAAGGATGAATTGTGTTGTTTATCCATTATTTATCAAAACATGGAAAATAAAAAAAATGTTTTCCGTTTTACATGTTAAATTCGTTTTCTAAGTAGTCAATTTCCACGGTTTATATATGTCGTTTGCAATTTTGTTATGGCAAAAATAGAAAACTAAAAAAGGTGAACCGAACGCACTTAACTTCTCAATTTGAATAAATATGCATTTTGAGATCGCACGATCAAACAGGATATCCGATCAATATGAAACTTGACTTTATGCATCATCCTATTATCACGGTCCCAGTAGTATGAGTTCCGTCATAACCCGAGACTACACGTTATAACGATAATTTTCGAATATTCGAGACCGTTTTGACCAATAAATATTGATTTCTAATCATAATGATCCTCATACATTTTCTACACGTAATGAACCATTTAAAATCGATGGAAATGGTTTAGAGTGTAATTCTTCATATATGAAAAATCACATTTTGGAATCGTCATATTAATGATCAATATTTAAATAAATCATTTAAATGTCCAACAACTAAGAATACGGATCATTATATTCTCCCTTCCTTATCGAATTTTATTCCTAAAATCCTCAAGGATGAAACAACAAAAGTTAACACTCTCTAATAGACAACAACATAAGGTAAATCGCCGCTTATCACCCTTAATAGTAGCCACTGATAGTGCTCATGATAGAGGTAATAGACTCGAAACTAGCATTGAGCTATGAAACGACCCGAACTTCCCCGGTAAGGAAAGCCCGGATTGAATTGAGAACAAGCCACATCGGGACGCAAACAGAAGAACATTTCATTGCTTATTACAACAATTCCATCAGAATACAAGAATATACAGAGTATGAATAAATATTACACTATCAGAGATTACAATACATTACATAGCAGCGGAAAATAATACAAAACCCAACTAGAAGTAATACACGGATACAGAGCTTTTCAGATATCATTCCAGCTGTAAATCAGGATCCTGTGAATTTAAATCTGCAAAACCAAAACTACAAGCTGCCCGTGTCAAAATAAGGGCACCCAAAGTTTAGGTTAAAACAATAAACTCCAGATCAGTCATGGGACTGGTGTGAGAACTAAAACAGTTATTAATCTTTATTTTAAAGTTAGGTAAATCAAGGGATCACGCCGTATAACACGGAACGGGTTTCCTCCCAAGAACACCAGTGCATAAAACAACAATGCAATGCTAAATAAAGAAAAATGAAGCTATTATAAGACCCAGGTCCCATCACACAATGCAATACAAGCCGGAGGATAGGGTTTTACCTTATAATAGCCAAAGAATGCTTGATACGCTAAATTTCATCTTTTATTACTATAGGTGTATAGTGTCAAAAAAATTTCAATCATAAGTATCAATCATAGACGGCATAAGTGCCCCATCCCACTATGTCGCCATATATAGGTTCTACAATCAAAACTGCAAAGTCACGTATTGGAAGTTGGATTTCCATCTGTCAACCGAGGCAAAAGATAGTCCTCTACCAATTCGAGACGCTCTAGCCCGCCCCTCAGGTCAGAGTTCGAGTGACCTTTGGATCGTCAGGGCCGGTCCACCGATGTGGATTAAAATGCCTGAACACTGTGTTTCCCCACCCTATGGGGTGTCAATGAGTCCAATGACTCCATTGGCTCCACACAGTCACCGATATATCCGAGGCGCCTCGCAACAGCAACAACCACATAAGTCAAACTCGTCAGGGCGTGTAAAACCACTTATGCCACTTCTAGCTAAAAGGAAACGCGTGTCCTCCCTGATGTCCTCTCCCGCTTCTGGTTCACAACCGGAGTGTGAGGCTCGCGAATCAACGTTGCACAAAGCTATGCCACACAGGCGGTGCTTTGATCATCAACCACAAGACTTTGCTTTTCAACAGAAGCCCTGATCATTTGCCACTTAGGCATGCCACACAGGCAATTCACTCCATGTGATTGATATCCAGCAATATATAACCCCTGAGCTCGTACATCTCAGAGAAGGGCGTTAAGCAAGAGAATAAATTCTCCGCCGCCAAACAGATACATATTTAATAGAAATCAATCACACAGAATAAAATCCAATGTCAGACACACAGTCCATTTACAAGTTCGTTCTGGGTCTGAACGAAACCGGAGGCACCTTGTACCTCGCATATCCATCGATCTCCAAATACGTCTGGACGATCACCAACTGATTCCCTCATCTTGGGTGTACGACCCAATCAAGATCATCAGTAATCACCCAAATGATGTGAAGACCTCCGGTCTTCGACCACTGTCTTCATCCTCGACACCACGTCGAATCAGTTATTCAGAATGGGATAAACCCGGTCTTTCTGAATAACTCGCGTATATAATAAACAGGTGTTACACAAACACAACATACACCTCATTCCAATTCAGAATATTCTTATTCTTTGGGAAAGGTACCCATTAACTTTATCAAAGATAAATTCTTTAAATTTATTCTTTAATCTTCATTTGAATATCAATTCAAACTAGTTGGGATTAGCGAGCCACACCGAAGTAATCATTTATTTATTTCCCAATCCCAACCTATTCATCCCATGAAGTAAAACTGGTCATACTTCATATCTAACACCACGGTGTTATCGGTAAATTCAATTACCATTTCACGTTCAAATCTAATTAAAGATTTAACTATCGCCTGGAGCAAAACTGGTGGTACTCCATTCTCGACCATTTCAATCTAATTAAAGATTCATTAAAACCCCACTTAGTTTTAATCTTCACAGAAATCAATATCCTGTCTATAACTGGGTTAAAGAACCAATGTCATCTAAAACACGGTTCACGAAAAACCCAAAATCACATTTATTAATTATCGGGTTGAAGAACAAGTGTTATTTAAAACAATGTTCATGATAAACCCAAAAAACAATTCAAATTCAATTCAAATTCAATTCCAATTAAATCCCATTTAATTGGTGTACTTCATTAAATCTAAATAAAAAGAATTAATCTTTTTCTCAACTGGGTTTAAGAATAGTGTTAATGAAGACACCATTCACGACAAACCCAAATCACATTTGATATTATATACAAGGCTCTGAATAGAAAATATATCGGCTTATATTCAATATCAAATTCTACGACCAACAAATATCATATTGGAAATAACGATATAAATATATCTTTCAAATTTCCATAACAATATCTGTCTCACGAAATCCAACATCGAAATATTCCAAAGATAATTTTGATTCAAATCCATTCCAATTCAATTATTGGAAATTCTGGTTACTTTTAAAACCATTTCAAATCCAATTTATTTATTTAAAAATAAATAAATTATTATTCTAGTTCAAAACTAGTTCATTTCGATAAAAATCTACTTTTATCTTTTCAAATTTGGAGTTTTTCATCCCAATTCTTCACAAATCATTTCTTATGATTTTACACAAATTATTACTATTTTTAATAATTTTATCAAGGTCCGTACAGTCGATTTCCATCAACGGCCATCGAACTGCACTTACAGCGACCTTTTCCAAATTTTATTTGGACATAATTCCAAATCCAACCGTTAGATTTCTAATTTCTAATGTTCGTTAGAAAGCTCTTTTCGATACGAACCCAATGGTTCCGATTTTAGGAGAATCCGACGGTCGAATCTCCCGCAATGTCAATTCAAAATCAATGGTCGAAATTCGCGAACTACCGCAACGCGGCGCGTTCTATTCAGACAATTATATATAATATATATATATACATATATATATATATATATATATATATTTCGTCGATTTCCTTATAAAACGTATTTTATAAATTGTTTTAAATTTGTTTTCAAAACGATTTCAACTTCTATCTCAAATTCAAATCAAAATTGAATTTTCCAATATAAATTCGTTTTAAATTCATTTCAAATCGATTTCAATTCAATTTCAATCCGTTTTAAATTCAATTCAAAACGATTTCAATTCTATTTCAATTTAATTCGAATGTCAAATCATTTCAATTTAATTCGAATTTCAAATCATTTCAATTTAATTCGAATTTCAATTCTTTTCAATTTAATTCGAATTTCAATTCTATTCAATTTTCAATTTCAAAATATTCGATTTTGAAATCATTTTTCGATATTCATTATAAAACGATTAAAATCGATATAAATATCGTTTATGTCGAAATGGCGTCAATCTAGTCAACACGACTTTTATTCAACACATGAATGTTTATTCTATTCAACACATGAATTTTTATTTCTATTCAACACATGAATTTATTTTCTATTCAACACATGAATTTTTATTTCTATTCAACACATGAATTTATTTCTATTCAACACATGAATATATTTCTATTCAACACATGAATATATTTTCTATTCAATACATGAATTTATTTCTATAAAATTCCTTATTTTCCAAATTGGAATGAGGCCCAATCAATTACCATATAATGTTAATTATATGGATTTTCTACAACACATGTATATAATAGCAACGATAAATCACCAACCATCATCCAGAGTACACCACACAACTGCATAAGCATTAAATATAAATAATTAACGCTTACACAGTCTGTCAATCCATCGATTGACATACAACTAAACAATCGGGATTAGTGTACGTCAAATCTCATCCCAATACCCGTGTGGGGTTTCAAATCAACAAACACAGATTTTATTTGTGCAGTTGGACGATGTGTAAAATTTATCGTCCCAATCAATATCAGTCAAATCAGTGTATATAAACAAATCGTCCGGTTTGTTTATAAATATTTATTTTATATACACATTAAAAATTATAATTTTAACCATAAAATATTTTCCACTATAAAATATTTTATTCCACATCACACAATCAAATTTCACAACACATCAATCAAACAAACAAGTCATCCATGGTCTGTGGACGACAGGTGTCGGGTGCTACTAAGCACTGTCTGCATCCTAGTATATATTTTTCAACTAGAAAATAAATTAAAAGTGAGGAGTTCTCACCGACTAGCTAAACCAAACGCCACGACTCTTCTTATGTAGAAATCTTCGTCGTGCTCGCCTTTTGTCAAGTTGATTGTCCGTAGCCACTACATATATAAAAATCACATTTTTATATTGTTTCTATGTATATAAAAATCACATTTTTATAATCACTCTATATGGATAAAAATCACATTTTTATACCGCTACTATATAGATAAAAATCACAATTTTGGTAACGCTACCTTTATGATAAAGATTATATTTTGCTTCTCCCTATATAAAAATTATATTTTTATATTTCTATTCCTTCTATAAAGATCGAATTTTTATCTTACTACACTTATAAAAATTATATTTTTAACCTTTCTATAATATAAAAATTATATTTTTAACCTTTCTATAATATAAAAATCATATTTTTAACCTTCTCTATAATATAAAAAGCATATTTTTAACCTTCTCTATAATATAAAAAGCATATTTTTAACCTTTCTATAATATAAAAAGCATATTTTTAACCTTTCTATAATATAAAATTATATTTTTAACCTTTCTATAATATAAAAATTATATTTTTATAATTTAAAAATCGTATCTTTTCACGTCTACTTCACATATAAAAATTGAATTTTTATCGCTACTTCTTGTATATAAAAGTCTAAACCTTTCTTTATTTAAAAATAAAATCATCCTTTATTTAAAAATAAAATCTTTCTTTATTTAAAAATAAAATCTTTCTCATAGTAAAAATCTAAATTTTCATGCATTAAAAATCAAAGCTTTCTAAAAGAAAAATCCTATATTTTATAACATGAAGATCATATATTTACATTGCTATTTTCTTCATAAAAATCGAATTCTTACATTACCATTTTCTATATAAAAAATCTGACCTTTATTTCATTACATACAAAGGAACTGATATTTAGCACTAATTATATAGAAAATAAATTAATTAAATAAAGAAAACTTACTTTTTTTTATGGAGGAGGGTTTGTCGGTCGGAGGGGTGCTGCTTTGGTGGTGCAAAGGCGTCAGGAGGCCAGGGAGGTGGCTGGAATCGGGATTTGGGGGTTCGGGTCTCGTTCGAGGGCTGGAGGGGGGGGGGGTGCTTCGTGCCGCCGCGCTGGAAGGAGGAGGTGGGGGGTGATCATTGGAGGGGAGGCGGTTGGGGGGGGGTGCGGCGTCAGGGGAGGCACTGGCGATCCGCCTGGGGGCGTCGGGTTTTCCAGATGCGGTTTTGTTGTTTTTTTTTCTTTTGATCTGAGAATTAACGAAGGGGGGGGGGGTAAAGGAGAAAGGGGTGTTGACTTTTTTATTTAATTTATTATTTTAATTTTCAAAAAGTAACTTTTTATTTCGACCTCCAAACGAGGCCTACCGACTGTCGTCCATAACTAATTACCCCCATTCCGAACACAATGGGATATGTATCGTAAGCTGATTCGAGCGTTTCGATCAGTTTCCATCAAAACCAAAATATAACTCTATATATTGATTTTGAATGCACATTTCAATTTGATGGGGCCACATACGGACTCTAAAAATTCCCGAAAAATATTTTCTAGCTTCGTATTGACGATACGGTCCTAACAAAACTAGTTTCATCGAATTCTGAGACCGTTTTGAAAATGGCCATTTTCCAGTCGATTAAAATTAACTAAAACTGTCAAAACACGTTTTACTTTGCCACGCTCACATATTGATTCGAACAATTATGAATTATGAAACCTAGTAATAACTAGCTATCCCCGATCCAACAAAAATGGTTTTGCCGAAAACCGAGGTCGTTTGCAAAATTTCCATTTTTAAAGGCCATAATTCCATAGCGACTATTCTGAATTTTCAACTGGGCATAACTTTTTATTCCCGCTATGAAATTTCAATTTTTCGGATTATAGATCCAAATATTTTTGGTTTCACTAAAATTCGGTTTATTTTGAATCTTGTACATTCATTTGAAATTTGAAATCAAAATTTCAAACTACCGCGCCATTTTCAATTCCTTTTATAATTAAAATAAAATATTTATATTCTAATGACGATTTATATAAATATATACGTTCGAATTCTATTCAAAATAAATTTCTCGTCGTTATTATTTAAAATAATTCATTTTAAATATTCAAAATTCACTAAAATAGCCAAAATAAAAATTTTAAATTGGCTTGGATTTCCGGGTTATTACAATCTCCCCCACTTAAAACTTTTCTTCCCCGAAAAGGAACGAAGCCGAAAGTTGTTTAACTAATCAACTCAACTTCCATAATTTCATTACGGCTTTAGTTCTTCAACTTTTCAGTTTCTAAGAACTTTTCAAATTTTTGGCTAACACCCTAAATTTCCAAAAAAATTCGCCATAACCTCCCCTGCACCGGGGACTTCGGGATATTTCAAATAGCCTCCCATGGCCCTCATCAATCCAAAAAGAAAAAGAAACAGCCAATCGGCTCATAAAATCATCCAAACCCAATAAAATCGTAAACATGTACCTATTTGTCGGGCAAACAATTTTATTCTTCTGCTCTAGCCTCCTTGCTATGACCTGTTCAATGTAAGTACATGTATATGTATGCAAATGCGACTAATTTTCAATATAATTCACTATTTGGTTCAATTTGGCCAAAGGTTCAACATTTAATTAATCAAACCATAATCAGACAACATAACTAGTAATCAATTAGTTGATTAACGTTTCAAATTCATAACCCTGATACATAGTCAAAAATCGCATTTTTGGTGCCAAATCACAACAGTATGCCCTATCTAATTTTGATTTTTTAAGTTGTCTGCCCCCTAGAAGATAATGGCGCCAAGCTTTAAGTGCAAAAACAATCGCGGCCAACTCCAAGTCATGCATGGGATAGTTTTTCTCATGAACTTTAAGTTGTCTGCCCTCGTAGCATATTACTCTTTCTTCTTGCATTAGGACAGCGCCTAATCTCGTGGCACATGCATCTGTGTACACCGTAAACATCTTACCTCCATCGGGTAATGCTAAAACTGGAGTTGTGGTGAGGGCTCTCTTAAGTCTCTGAAAAGCAGCGTCACATTCTATGTCCCATGTAAAAGCTAGGTTCTTCTTTGTTAACTTAGTAAGAGGGGATGAAATCTTAGCGAAGTCCTTAATGAACTTCCTGTAGTAGCCCGACAAACCGAGAAAGCTCCTCACCTCCGTTGCATTCTTAGGAATTTTCCAGTCCTGTACCGCAACTACCTTTGCGGGGTCCACGGCTATGCCTTGCTTAGAAACTACGTGTCCAAGGAACCGGACTTCCTTCCTCCAAAAATGGCATTTGGAGAACTTAGCCTTTAACTGGTGTGCTCTAAGTGTTTCCATGACTTCCTTGAGATGTCTAACTGCTCTTCTTCATCTTTTGAGAAGATCAAAATATCATCCACGAAAACTACCACAAACTTGTTAAGGAACTCCCGAAACACCCTACTCATCAAATCTACAAAGTATGCGGGTGCATTCGTTAACCCAAACGGCATGACGAGCCATTCGAAGAACCCATCTGGAGTCCTAAACGCAGTTTTGTCAATGCTATCCTCAGCCACTCTAAGCTGATGGAATCCTGTGGCTAGATCGAGTTGAGAGAAAACAGATGCTCCCACAAGCTGGTCAAACAAATCGTCGATTCTTGGTAGTGGGTTCCTATTCTTCTTTGTCAGCTTGTTTAACTCACGATAATCTACGCATAGACGAAGCGATCCATCCGCCTTAGTAGCGAATACCACCGGAGCACCCCATTCAGAAATGCTTCGCCTTATGAAATTTTTCTCAAGCAACTCATTAACTTGTTTACTGAGCTCTCTTCTTTCTCGTGGGGCCATGTGCCTAACGGGCAATGAAACTGGCTTGGCATTATCAACAAGATAAATTCGGAAGTCTATCTCGCGTTTAGGAGGTAACCCCCTCACTTCATCAAAGACATCTGGATATTCTCGGCCTACTCTTACAGATTGCAAATTATCGTCGGACGAGTCAACGGATTCAAGATAACACAACATGACCGGACCCTTAGAGTTACAAGAAATTTCAAGGGTATTACCAAGGCGAGTCATTAGCCTCACTACCCTTCGTTCACAATCAAGAATGGCTCCATAATTGGCCAGCCAATCCATACCTAGGATCAAACCGTATCCCTGAATCCGAGAACATAAGCATTACATGTGAATTCTACGCTTAAGATAGAGATCCTCAAATCCACACACATCATAGATAAATGGGCGGAGCCCCCAATTGGATTTGAAACTATAACGGGATTCTCAACCAGACTAGTACTTAGGTGCAGATTTTCAATAATATCAGAAGAAATAAAAGTATGCGATGCGCCAGAGTCAAATAAGGTTCGAACAGGAAAGTCAGAAATGTAAACATGGCTTTCTACGGAAATATTACTACCTCGGTCAAGAGCTGGAGTGGTGTTGAGAGCATGCAACTGCCCTCCAGAAGGTCCTGCTCGCTGGGTCTGCCCTTGCCCCTGCCCTTGCTTCTTAGGGCAATCCTTGCTGATGTGTCCAGTATCTCCACAATGAAAGCATTCACCCAACTTTCTTTTCTTCTTTCTACAGTCTTTAGCTAGATGTCCCGTAATACCACAAAAGTTGCACTTCCTTGTCTCACGTGGTTTGTTGTTGCTCTTGTTATTCTTGTTGTTCCCCTTCTTGAAGCCGACTTTCTTATTCTGAGTCTCATTAGGCTTAACCTCCTTCTTGCTATTCTTGTCTTCCTCATGAAGTAGAGCCATATCCACCAAGCTTTCAAAGGTCGCCCCCATGGGTATATGAGTTAGGGCCAAACTATGTAGTGGCTCGTTCAATCCTCGAGCAAAGCGTACAGTCTTTTTCTGGGTTGTGTTGACCAAATCCAAACCGAACTGAGCAAGCTGATTAAACTTATTCACGTACTCCCTAACAGACATGTCCCTTTGCTTGAGTGCTAGGAACCTCTCCATCTGCAGGTTCTCTTCTGCTGACGATAAGAATTTAAGCCCAAACCTCTCTCTAAAGTCTGCCCAAGTCTCAACTGGCCTAGTAGCGTTGGTGACTTCCCACCAAAATGCAGCTTCCTCTTTCAACAACCATGCTGCCAACTAAACTTTCCTATGGTCCTCCATATCAAAGATAATGAACAAGTCTTCAGTCTTCTTTAGCCAGTTTCGTGCCTCAACAAAGGTTTCAGTTCCAACGAAGTTCTTGTCGCCCATTGCTTTAAAGTCCTTGCATATTTTGGCAAAGGCGGTACCAGGAGGAGGAGGAACCGCGACCACTGGGGGAGGAGGAGGAGGGATGTCTGCCGGGCCCACGCCATTGGCCCTGGCCTCTAAGTACCTTCGGAACCATCCAAGCACGGGTATTCCCTCAGGCAGGTTAAGATCAACCATGCTGAAAAACGAAAAGAAAAAGATTCAAACGAGGAAACAAAGGAAAGTGCTAATGGCTTCTTGGGGAACAACCTTTTTAAACATAAAACTTTTCTTGAAAAATGCTTCTTTATAAATGGTTTTGAAAATAGTTTCAGAGGGTTTTTAAAACTTTTGCCCAGCCTGGTAACCTTCTGCTCTGATACCAAGTGTAACACCCCACCTCCGCTAGGGTCACTCACAAAGGGAATGCACTAGTTTTAGTGGAGTATTATCTAGGTAAACATACACAGAGATATCACAAGGCAGAACATAAATAAAGCAGCGGTAGAAATTAAAAACAAAATTTTTATCTCTTTCAAGAAAAGAGTCAAAACCCCATATATCCAAGGTACAAATTATTCCATTACATCAAGTTCCAAATAAAGAAGCATAAACAAAAGTAAATTATTCCCCATAAATAGCAGAAGCAGCCATAGCATAGCTCAAGACCAAACCGTACATGAGCTTTCAGAAATCAAGCTAAATCCAAGCTAAGAGCTAGTGTTTCCTCCCTGAGAACCTGAGGGGGGGGGAACGAAAGAAAAAGGGTCAGTCATAAAGACTGGTAAGCCCTAGTGACTTTCAGTATGAAAACTAGTAAAGGTAACATGACATGTGAAAACTGGAATTAAACATAAGGATGATAACAGAACTGGTAGGATAATTAAGATAACAGGATAAGCCATGTCTAGCATCGCATATTCAAGATTCGCTGCACCAACTGTACTAGTGTTCTAACCCATGTCAAGTATTAATCATGAAATGATCCCTTGGCCCAATATCATGAAGTGACCCATTACGGGGTCCTACGGTACGATCTACTAATCGATCGGCTCCCTACAAGTTCTAGCTCATCATGTGTCTGTGTCATACGGCCCTATCCTGAAATGTAGTTACCTGTGCTAGGTCCACCATAGGGTGTATCAAGCCCTATGGTGCCAACCATCGACACGAATCAAGCACGCACAGTGTAAATCTACATGTGCCCAATGCCTGATTTTTCAACTCCGGACTACGTGCACGACCATAGTCCGCCTAAACCTACAATGGCGCACCTACTCAGCCGTCGTTCTGGTCGCTTACAATCAGCCCAGTAATCGTGCCCCACCCTGCCTAGTCCCAGGGTATCGTGATACATCCAAGTGGGTTGCTGCTGAAAAGGACCCCGTAACTAGGGTTTCTAATGGGTTAAGTGTTGTCATTCAAATTCGTGACTTAACGCTATCCAAATCATGTATCAAGTTGGTTAAGTGTGTTCAAGCGGTTCATGACTTAACCCTATCAAATCATCATGTCAAGTTGGTTAAGTATATTCAAGTGGTTCATGACTTAACCCTATCATGTGGCATTAATTCATTAGTGCACCCCAACCTCTCACATTAGACTAACTGTTGTGGTCACTGGATTTGCCGGGCGGTTCCGGGCAGATTTACACCACAACATAATCTAACCTCGGGTTTTTCGTGCGATATGACCAACTACCCACATTGGATCCTATTGTTTGCAGTCACTGGATTTGTCGGGCGGTTCCGGGCAGATTTACACTGCAAACTCAACCCAACCTCGAGTTGGCCATTTTCAAGTTTATCTAATTTCATTCCCACGTTCAAGTTTTCATGTCAAAATTCATGTCGAGTTTTCATGTCATGTTTCATGTCAAATCGTGTCAAGTTCATGTCCATATTCAGGTTCAAGTTATAATAACGTTCATGTTCAAAGCCAATTTAGGATTTACCTAATCTACCCAAATTGTATTCCCATCGCACATAAGCTCGAATCGATACAATTAAATCTAATTAGGGAATAACATAAAAAGGGATGGGTATAAGGTGGCAAAAATGATTACTAGCACAGCAGGGTATGACTTGAGATAAATGATTATAACATTACTGGCATATGGAATATTGGCCTCAAACATAAAGATTCCAAATCTTGCAAAATAAGGTACTAGTCAAGATAACAGTTGTCATAAGGTGATAGCATAGTCATTGTAACGATTGACATAAGGTGATAATCATAAACTTGTGACTAATAGCAGATTCAACATGATAATATGAGGGGTTTTTCTTTTTGATTTACAACATGAATTGGCCCTAAATCAATGTCATAGTAATATATCCAAAAGTGAAGATCTAAGATGAACAAGAATGGATGTAAAACAGTCATCATACATAGGTCCAATTTCAATTTACATCATATTCATATTACATTTACAGTTTAAAGCTAAAAATAACTGGGGCTTACAGATCGTGGTTTGAGAATTAGAAAAAGAGAGTCGATGTTGAATCTTTATATGCTTAGTCAAGTCCTAACAGAAATCCCCAAATCAACAACGTAGTTTTGACGTAGAAGAAGTAGTCCCTTTCTCTAACTTTTCAACCAGAATTAGAGCAGCATAAGGTCAGAAAGAATTTTGTGTAGAGAGACTAGTGTTAGGGGCTGTATATATAGGGTCAGGTCAATGAATGTAGACAGAAACGAGGCCAGAAACATCAAAGTGAATCAAGCTTCAAAAGTGGACTCGGCCACCAGGTCGACCCCCAGGTCGACACTATGGTCGACCTGGTCCTGGTTAGGTCGACTACATAGTCGACCCCTAGGTCGACCTGGTCCTGGGCGGGAAATTTTCTTCCCAGTCCATTCTGAGGTTTGAATTTCGAATTTTGAATTCGAATTGAGCTGTTTTGAACTTGAAAACTTCTGAAAACTTCGAAAGGTCATATCTTGATCATACGGGCTCCGATTTTCGAAAACTCGGACTCGTTTCCAAGAAGAATTTCGAGACGAACGCAATGGCGTAACCCATTTCCCTTGATTCTTATTTTAAAAATTAAGTCTGCCTTGATTTATGGTTATTACACGTTATAAAAACACGGGTTGTTACAATTTATATAAACCGTCCCTAGGTCAGCCCTCACTAAACCCTTAGATAAGAAGTGCGGATTACTTGGAGAACTACCCTGCTCATACATTATCATTTATTAGGACCATTTAATACCCTATAAGAGAAAGGAATACCCAATGACTATTTAAGACCTTTGTAAGGGTGTCCCGTGACTTGGGTCATAAACCAAGGAGTGAACCTTAGGAATGAACCTAGTCCTAACTACTAAATACCCAATCAAGGTAGTTAAATCTCTTAATACCTTCTCAAGGAAGGCCTACTTCACACCAAAGTGTATATATATACACTTGACATCTAACAATAGGTCGACCACTTGTAGATGTTGAATTTGTCGGTGGTTCTAGACAGTCTTCTACTACAAGTTGGGCCTAACCTCGTACAATAGTGTAATAATTATAATGGTCCATGACACCTAGACCTCTTACATTAACCAATATTGCTTGTAGATGTTCGATATGTCAGTCAGTTCCCGGCAGGCTTTTACTACAAGTAATGGTTAACCTATGTCTATGTTTCAATAATTATAAATAAAGCCATTAACTCACCCACATGCATACATATTCCTATGAGGACATTCAAATTCCTAATTTACACGTATTTATCACACACTTAATACACATTAATATTACATTTAACTATGTTATAAATAGACGTAAATTATGCGAATGAGAATAATGTCCTAATCACGTCTGGAATTTCAATCCTATTAATTACCATTAAGATGTACAAGTCAAAATCCCTAAATAACATGGCCAACATGTATATACAATTTATGACAAAAGGGAAATAACTATATATATGAAAAAACTTGCACCCTAGGCTTGAATAGTTACTTGAATAACAGAAATATAGGCAAGATGCAATATATCAAATTTTCATATGAAAACCCTTGCTTTTGACACTGCTTCACTTATATATTTATGTTATGTACAAAACTTAAGATAATGTATTGCAAATTATGCGTTCAAACGAATCTAGTTAGAATAGACACTTAAACCTATAAATTTTACAATATACAAATCTCATGTTTTTGATACACAAACATATATGAACATAAAATAAGATTTACATAAATCAGATCTCAAAAACAAAGGATTTCACATCATCCCAAGCCCAAATCTCCATTACTCAAACAAAACAAACCTAGAATACAATACTTTTGATTGACCATTCCAACGACAAATAAAATATATGATTTGGGGAGTTTTTAACATTATATTATCGTTTAACCCAAATCCCATGTACGTATAATATTCCAAATCCAAATTACAAATGATAAGAAATAGAACTTAAATGGTTTCCACCCATATTGCTTTGGGAATGCACAACCACATATTTCGAATAGAATTATATTTGGATCTAGCCTTCGCAAACGTGCTCCAATCCTTCTATTAATATATATATATATATAAGAATCAAATAAATCAGAGTCTTATATGTATACAAACTAAATCCTAGAATTCTAAAACCTATATAAATCTTAGAATAGAGAGGATAGAATTGAGGTTTGGAAAAGGAGAAGAGAAACCTAACCTTATATTCCAGATTTAGCTATGGCAAAAGGATAGTGGAGGCGCAAGAATGAAATGAAGAATAGGGGTTGGGAGAGGCTAGGAGGGTGGTATATATAGTTGTAGGTGTTAATAAAGACCATATGACCTATTAGATTAAATTCAGGCATTTCTTGTATGTAAATTTATATAAAAACCCTCACAAATACAAGCCCTCACTACCTAGGTCTACCCAGAGCGGTCGACCCCTATGCTAGGAGCAGTCGACCCCTTGGGTCGTGATTCATCCAAGAAATTAATTCTCCTAATTAGTAGCCTAATTTATCAAACGTTTATTTATTATGTTGATTTCTTTCCTTTAGTACTTATCCTTGCCCCTCATTATATATAAATATATACACATAAAATTGAATTCACTTGGAATATTCTTTTCATGCTAATCCTCAATTGATATATTCGAGATTAATATATTTATTTATTTGGAATTCAAAACATATGTGTTAATCTTTACGCATAACTTGTTTTATTAATATCTATTAATTACAGACTCCGTTTTCAGTAAACAAAATATGAAAACGGGTTAGAAACTCGCCACGAACGCCACCACAAAACTTTCGTGACCCAATCCCATTTATTCAAAAATCAATTTTTCAGCCTATTAGTTTATTACTAATTTTTGTTATTTATTTTAAATTAAATTACCCTATGTCTATTTTAGGTTTATTTTTATAAAGTGTTACAAATTATGTATATTTTATGTCAACATATACCTCTCTCAAATCCACTTGCATCAAATAAAAGAATCGAATAAAATAGAAGCTGAGAACATAAAAGAACAGACCGTCTAAACCTTTCTCTGAACCTAATAAGAAATCTACTACTGCCTATGAGGGAAGAGAAGAATAGAGAGCGAGTTAGACACAAAGTCTTGTAAATGGAAGTGACTAATAGAAATTGAATAATTAAGAGATAATAGACTTGGTAAAAGTTCTATTGTTACATGGGTAAAGTGACCGTGCACAACTTAAGGTGATTTCTTAAACTATTTTCCAAGTTTGATTGCTCAATCGATTATTTTTCGAATATTCGAATTGGTTTTAAATATTATATTTGGAATATTAATGGATTATTAATAGAGAATTCGTTTATTTAACGACGGTTGAACGTTTATATTTAATTATAAATGAGCGCGTAATGCCGTAGTAGTTCGTAATATTAAATAAAAATAGAACTTCAAAACAATTTGCCAACCCCTAGTTTTGATGCCTAACCTATGATATATCCTATCGCTCATATGAGTTAATATACAAGATCGTTGACTTGTAAACTATATAACGTGATTGCTAGTCTGCAAGTTTGAAACGTTCATAGTCTAATTTCTCAAAAATGTTTAACTTGCACCGTACCTGAACCATTAGTTTAATCTCTAGCCACCACGATCAATGAAGGGTGCAACGATTGAAAACCAACAATTTGATTTTGAAGTTAAATATGTGATTGGGCTCTCACGTCTGCAAACTGGGCTCTCACGTTTACAAACCAGTCACAAACATTTGACACATTCTCCAATCAACTAGTGTGATACCATCTTAGCAACCAAGAACAATATATATACTTGCTAGTCTTCAATAATAGCTTAACCATACAAACTTGAGACCCATACTCTCCCACCACACGCTACTCTAACAAGTACGTTGCTTATGCCAAGTGTGCATTTAACGTAAGGGTGCACATGCCTACCCCTTGAACCTAGCATCTAATGAAAAGAAATGGAAGTGAAAATACACTGTCTGCCATCCTGTAAACATGCTAACCTAGAAGCCTTTTCTACCCTTCTCCTACAACAATGCTCATGACCAAACTGATGTACACAAACCACCACTGTCTCCTACTCTTGTCTCTGCAAAACACACATGTCTATCTAACAATAGAGTAAGAAAAACAAAGGATACCCTATTGTACAAATCCATTCCGAGTTAAAAGAGGTCACATGCAAATATAATCGAATAGAATACATTGAAGGTGACATAAAGCTGCACAGCTTCCCTGCATTTTTGCTTCAGCTAGGCGCATGGTCTTTGTCCCTATATCCATTTTTTTCTTGCCTAATCCATCTTTTCTCTCTTTCACATTAAGTTACAACTGCATGTCAATCTAGCAAAAACGCACAGACTTATTTTAGTCTAAATTACTTGGGTGCCAAGGCCTGTTTCACTATAAATACAACATCATTTCGTTTGTTTCTCTTCAACAGCGTAAAATTAAACCAAACCACTTTCCATGGATTAAAATAGAGCATCACTCAGTAAAGAGAACGAAACTGAGAGGGGATGGGAGCAACAGTTGAACGGAAGAATGAAAGCAAGGCGCAAGTTTTCTTCGGTTGTTGGGAGTTTGTGTGGGGTACAAAGCAGCGCGCAAGTTGAAAGTGATTAGTATTGCGATGGTGTGGGGAGCAGCGTGGGATGTAACGCTGTTCGATGCCAGGTGGCGGATCCATGAAGTAGGGTCAGTCTCAGGTGGTTGAGAATCTACAGCGGTGAGTGTCAAGGGTGTTTGCATGGCTGTGTTCGGATGGATGAAGGTGATAGGTTCCAGCGATATGTTGACGGTGTTGTAGCAGTGCACTGACCATGGGAAGGGGTTATGTCCATGTAAGCAGTAGCGAGTCGAGTATTTTATATTGTTGGGGATTGGAAAGGCTTCATTCGAATAATTGTAGCAGTGAGGAGTTAAGGAG
This sequence comes from Allium sativum, assembly GCA_030737875.1. NCBI lineage: Eukaryota > Viridiplantae > Streptophyta > Magnoliopsida > Asparagales > Amaryllidaceae > Allium > Allium sativum. Next base: position 787,964,552 of record CM060919.1, on the reverse strand, counting down.
GAAGCATTACTGGAGAGAGGAAGTGATGGCAGTGTTGCCGGTGAACCACGACGCGGTTGTTGTGTTGCCAAGAGGAGTTGGCGATCATGGGGAGGGAACAACCTTGTGTACTAGAAAACAAGAAAAATGGTTTCAGCAAAGTGAAAACAAAGTTTGGGGAAGGAAGACCTGTAGCAGAAGACGGGCTTAGGTATGAGAGAATGTGGATAATGTAAATTTGGGCCGGGTATTAAGAGTTGCGCGAAAATCAAACTGGGAAGAAATGAAAATGGTGGAAAGGGCACGGTGGAACGTGAACGCAGCAGGTAAAATAGGCCAACTTATAGTAATGTGATTATAAAAAGTGCTTGATATAATATAAATGCCAAATCTATAGGGATAACTTGCCTAGTTATCATTTTGTATATGCCTAAGTTAAAATGTACGTGGCCAACTTATAGGTAATGTCAGGTATAGGATACCAAAATATGCCAATGTAAAGTGCTTGTTTCCTTTTAACGAGCCTGTTTATATTATTGTATATCTAGCGTACGAACAGAATAGGTGGGGAAGATGAAAGTAATAATGAGGAGGTTTTTAATATAACTAATCAATATTTCACGTATAATAGGAAAATATTTAATTAGTTGTTAAGGTTTGAACCAACGGAGCTAAAGTTCTGGAGTTTGCAACCATAATTTGAAACGAAGTAGACGGTCTGTTATTCTTTTTCATAAATCAAGAAATTAGTTCAGACATGCTAAAAACATTTCATGTATATTAGTTTGTTTAAATTAAGAGAATAAAAATATTTTTTTTTGTTTAAACTAAATCGTATATTATAATATGTGTAACTCGTTCATACGTACATAGAATCTAACCAAATAGGAAACGTGAAACCGTGTTTACGGACATAACATTTTGAAGCTGGACTTGACGAAGTTGAAAGCAACCAGAACAAACCGTTTCAATAACGAATGGGAATCTAGGTGAGTTAAACTCACTCAGTGCTCCCACATATAATTTTTATAAGTCGGGTTAAATGTTTGTTTGCTATGTTTCCTAATCATTGGTTGACTTGATGATTATTGGATGTTTGATAAATATTTTATATCGATTATTTAATTAAACATTGTTTAATTTAAATGAAATGACATCGTTATTTTTAACGATTATTTCCATTCGAGGTAACTTACCAAGTTGGTTACGTTGATGACAATATAAACATATTAAATTAAATTAAATTGGATGCTTGAATGGTTGTTATTAGTTGACCGTTATCAGTTAAATTTATTGTTTATCATCATCATATGAATTGTTGAACCCATGTGATTTGATTATTGATTAGGTTACCAATTGTTGAACCCAAATTCAACAATTGTTTTATTATTAACCAATATTGGTTAAGGAATTTATAGCAGACGGCCAAAATAGAAACTATTTTATAGAGATTGAATTACCGTCCGGTAAATCGATAGAAATGAAGTTATGAAATTTATTCATAACTGAATACAGATTTTTAAATATATTATTTTAATTTGGTTTATAAAAAAGAAATAAACCAACCATATATACATTGATTATTTTAACTACCAATTATCATTTTTGGAACCAAAATCTATCCGTGTGCGAAGCACGTGCCTCATATCAATTATTAAATGATCTTGTAAAGATGATTCTTATATTTACAAGACTGATTAGCATATGAGCGGATATTAATGCGATATTTAATAACCAAGGTTAATTGTGTTGTATATGACATAGTTGTATACACAATTATATGATTTTTGTTTGATGATAACAACCAAATAAATATTATTTTAATTGTGTTTGTTACTATACTGTTCTATATATACATCACAGACAGGAATATATATATTTATATTTAAATAGAATATGACTGTACAGACATTCATATATTCATACAGTATTTTTTGTAAATTAAATATTATATTTCAAACATTCAAACAATACAACTATTTATAACTCCACTATTTACAATTCACTTAAATATGTTTGAATATTTCTGACATGACACATCACACATGAAATTGTGATATTGAAGGAATTCAAATAAAAATAGACAGATTGAATTAAACACAATAAAATAATATTTTATTTCAATTAAATCTGTTTATTACAAATAACAGTACAATTTTATTCACGTCTATAATCGATTTCATATATACAGATTCCTCATTACTACAGTTCATTCACCACTCAGTACATCTTCATATACACTACACTCACTACAGTTCACTCAACAGTCGTTTACATTTCTATACAGTTCACTCATATATACTGATATATCTGAACATCGTCATCTTCAGTCTTCTGCCTTCACTGCTCTCCAATCCAGTCCAGTCATCTCCATACCCGTCACAAAAAAACACACGCAGTAAACTAGAACAAAAATAAAATTATAAACAAACAAATAAAAATTTATTTTTTAAATTTTATTTGCCTCAGAATTACGGTGTGTTTCTCATCATTTTTCTAGACTTTGTCTGATATGCAGTGAGAGGAAAAATTTTCTGATGGCTGCATGTACACATGTGTATAAATATACACGTGTGCACTGCCTCGCCAATCATCGAGCAACTAAGGAGTAGCCACGTGGACCATCTCGACTCAATGCACAGTTCATAATCAAGACAAAGTGAAAAACAACTCAACATATACATGGTAATGGTCGATCTCAAGACTGTATGCATGATCATTAAACAAGCATGGTGTGAAAGCAAATGGTCGAGCACAAGGCATCAACAAGGACTGGAAAAACCAGTTGAGATAGCAGCACATGTAATAAGGTTTTAAAGCAAGTGAACTGTAAATATGCAGAAAGGATGCTCGAGGAACATGTGCAAATGGTTCAAGTCAAACACAAAAACAGAGAACAGGTTCATGGCAGGTTCAAATGACATGTCTGAATGATGAATTGCAAATGCACATATACAGTAGCTATGGAGTACACTACATGGAGCAATGAGTTAAATGATACAACATGTAAATGGAAATAGGAAGTGCATGCACCAATATGTGTGCAGTTATCACATTTGCAACAAATCAATGATCCAGTCTTGCCAAGGATTGGAGATGCGGCTCAATGGTGTTTCAGGTACATATAAACAATGGTGGAACCAGTCAAACATGGGAGCCAATACTGTATTAATCAAGCGAGAAAGTGATCGAGACAGTGGTGAAGCTAGCACCAAGTTCACACAAAAATTTCAAGTGACAAAACCAAACAAGTGTATGGTTCATTTACAAGTGCAACAATAATTAAGTTGTCGAGTGTGGCATCAAATATGAACAACATTAACAAGTTTCAAATATCAAAACAGTGGCAAGCTAATGTGATTCAAGAAACTACAAATGCAACATACAACAAACTCAAATCAGGTTAACAACGAGAAGTGCACCAATTTACCAAAGTTTCTGGCCAAGATAATCTAGTACAAGTTCTATGGTGAAGCCGGTTAAGCCAACATTTACAAGTCAAGCTGTAACGACCCGCATTCTACGCATCGAAGGATCGTAGAATATTTATTTCTTTCACATGAGAAGTCGTATGGTCATGTAACTTTGGGAGACGACTACTGGGGTCATTTCCCATGTTCGTGATTTTTGCCGATTTTTAAATGACTGTTTTGCCCCTAGTTAATCTTGTTTCGGCCATAACTTTTAATTGGGAAGTAGTTTTGACCTGAAACCACTTCCATTAGATTCGGACGATGGTTTGCCTTTCCGTAGAGTGCTCACATTAGCCAAACGGACTCACCGTTTGGGAGATATGGCTGGAACAAGCTTCAGATGGTGAAAAATAGCTTAACCGGGCCTAATTTGGGTGATTAGTGAGTGGGCCCATAGCCCATTTCGGGATTAGGGTTATGGGAAGGCTAATAGGGTTAGGAAGTTCAGTTTCTATCATTTTCCAGCCGCCACTTTTTGTTCCTTCAAGTTTAGCCATGGCCTCCATTTTCTAAAACACCCCAAATCACCATCTAATCGCTAATTAAGCCAAATCTACATCAAATCAAAGTGGATTAGCACAAGAATCAATGTAGAATTATTGTATTGCCTTAGTATTCACGCCCAAACAGAGAATCATTTTAGATTTTGTATTCTATTTGTAGCAAGGGTGAGTGATTTGCATAGTTCCTCACTAATTATGGCTAATTAGTGGTAATTAGTGAATCTATACATGTTAAAAATCTAGAAAAATATTTATAAATTTTGAAATATTGTTTTAGACCTCTGTTAGAAGTTTGGGTTAATTTGGTTAAGTTTTGCTAATCCTAATGTTAGTCATGCTTAAACATGCTTAAGGGAAAAATGTGGGGTTTTGGCTATTTTTGATCCATTTTAACCTATCAAGTTGTCATTTTGGTGTTTGTGGTTGATGTTATATGTTGCTATGATTATTTGGCATGAATTGTGATTGTTTAGAATAGTTAGAATGGTCGAAAATATCACCGAGTGGCGTGTAAACAGTAGCTGGAAGTTGCAGGAAAAGTGCAAGCTGTGACCCGAACCGGATCAGATCGGATGGGGAGGCCCGAACCGACCCGTTCGTATAGCCCATCCACGAGCCATCCCTTGCACCCAAACCGAACCAGTACGCCACAAGTTGACTTGAAGCTTTGAGGAGACCACGACCGGACCGATCCAACGTTGGGGAAGAAGACCAAAGCAAAGCCACCACGAGACATGTACTTCGACCCGACCCGGGGTGCCATCCAAACCGATAAATCGGGGAGTGCTTATCCGAACCGACCCGGTGAAATGCTCCGATCCAAACTGATGGAGGAGAACTCGAGATGCTTGTACCACGAATGGGGAGCGCGAACCGAACCGCCAAGGGGCTCATGAGCCGAACCGACCCGACGCTTGGGAAGGAGACCGAACCGAACCAAAGGCAAGGAGGAAGGCCGATCCGGAGAGGACCAAAACCCAAGATGCAAAGGTAGTCCAAATGGGAAGTTTGTACCCAGGATCCAGTTGGGAACCAACGGGTCAACTTCTTGAGTTGGGCTTTGCGGCGGGACGTGTGCTAAGGGGTTATCGACGTCTATAGCTTTGATTCACCACCAAGACGGATGTTAGGCTACATATCAGTGCAGTGGGGTTGTTACTACTCCATGGGGCAGAGTGATTATAGCAAGGCTATGAGCCAGTGCAGTGGAGTTGTTATGACTTCATGGAGCAGAGTGGACATAGCAAAGACTAGTGGCTATGGATCAGTGCAGTGGTGTCATCATGACTCCATGGGGCAGAGTGATCATAGCAAGGAATAGGGTGATCAAAGTGGTGGATGTCGTATGCTTTACGCACTGAGTGAGAGATGTGAGGATGTTTGGTTGTTTGCTTTCACTATGACATACACACCCCCACCCCCGTATTATTTACACCATATGTTAGTGGCACCTTAGAGTATTGAGCGGTATGTTGTGCTAACTCTTTGGTTGCAGGTCCAGGTTCAGGTATGGTTTAGTATACCTATTATTGTTCTGTTTTGATGCTTATCACTCATACCAGACTTTTGTCTGACCCAGAGTTTTATGTCTCTTCTTATTACTCTGGGTGCTCTTAAATGGGCAGACTAGAGACAGGTTAGGTGGTATGCACGGATAGCTGTACCGGAGACGAGCAGGAGGCTCCCACGTATGATATATATATATATATATATATATATTCTCCCTGTGTCGCTGCTGGTCACTACTTTGGGCATTAGTAGTGTACCTTTCCTTTCTTTTGCTTTGGAGACAGTTTTAAAGTTGTAATAATGATGATATGGAACATAAGCTGTAATTGGATTTTCCACTGCTATGATGTTTAATTTTCAACTTATGCACTGTCTCACCTGTTTGTGTCAAAGTATGTTATTATTATATTTTACTCCATGCGCTGTGAGACATTCTACAGGTTCTTTGTTAGTTCACCAGTAAGTTCTCTTCTTTTTCCTTCCTTTGGCGACCGTCCCGTGCTGGTTGGACACCGGCACAACGCACTTTCATGGGAAATGTCGGCTGGTGCGGGGCGGGGCGTCACACTTGGTATCAGAGCTCTAGGTTGCGTAATTAACCTAGGGAAAGACACCAGGGAGAGATAATACGTATATGAGAGCGCGTAATTGTGATTATTTTGGTTTTCAAAAGCTATATATATACTATTAGTATAGCTAAGGATGAAGTTGCACTGCACTGACACCACAAAGAGGATGGTTAATCGTTTCTCTTTACGGATTAAACGATGAGCCGATATACGAGGGGTGCTAGTAGAGGAGCCAACAGTGGGAATGCTCCTGACATGAGGGCTATGTTTACTGATTTCATGAGAGAGATGCTTAGGGACGTTCAGAGGGCAGTCCCTAATACTGCTAATGGTGGTGGTGCAGCGGTGCAGGCGCCTAGGGCCGATTTCGCCAAGCTTTGCAAGGATTACACTAGTCTTAGTGGAAAGCCGTTCCATGGAACGGAATCGGCCACATAAGTTCAGGATTGATTGGATAGCTGTGAGCGAGTCTTCGAAGATTTGGGTATCGAGGATGCGATGAAGAGAAAGCTAGCGCCCCGTCAGTTGGAAGGACGGGCGATGAATTGGTGGAATGCTATTAAGGAAGCTACTCCCGAGGACCAAGTTACATGGGATCAGTTTAAGGCCCGATTCGGTGAAAAATTTATCCCAGCTGCCCAAAAGTCAGAGTTTTTTAGGAAATTCCTGGAGCTCAAGCAGAATGGTAGGGCAGTCTCGGAGTACATTGCAGAATTCGATACTTTATCGAAGTATGGATTATCCCTCATTGACACTCTCGAGAAGAAGAATGAGAAGTTTATAACAGGTTTGGATTAGTACTTGGGGGAAAGGATTATTAACCACATCGATGAGACGTTTGAATCGATCATGGGGAAAGCATTGAGGCAGAGAGTCTTTACCCTAAGTCGAAGACTGAGGTTGCATCTGCAGAGGATCCAAAGCCGCAAGTAAGTGATGGAGGCAAGAATGGTTCTCAGAATAAGAGAAAGAAGAATCAGACCAAGGATGGCCAGAAGAAAAAGAATAAGAAAGATGTTGAGTGCTTCAGCTGTGGTAAGAAGGGCCACTATGCCAAAGAATGTCGAGCCAAGCCAGCGGATAGGAAGTGCTTTAACTGTGGCCAAGTGGGATATCACAAGGACAAGTGTCCGCAGCCCCCTAAGGAAAAGCAGATTGTGAAAGCATATGCTATCAATGTTATTCCTTCTTCGTCGAATGCCCCAACTGCGGAGGAGAAAGGAAAGAATGTTGTTATCCAAGGTATGCTTTATGTTTATGATGTTCCTGTTCGAGTATTATTTGATACCGGAGCATTCAGTTCCTTCATATCTAGTGACCTGGTAGATAGGTTGGGATTGGAGCCCGAGATTGTCGATAGACCTTTAGTAGTGAGGAACCCGATTGGTGGTTCGACTAGCCTTAGCATGATTTGTCGTATTGTGGTATTATTGAGTCATGGATGCATGTTTGTTTGTGATTGCTTTGTTTTGGGCTTTACTGGGTTTAGCATTATTTTGGGAGTCGATTGGCTCCAAAGATACGGGGTGGTGGTAGACTGTGAGGGCTTTTTGGTGACAGTTAGAGCGGATGATGGGCGGAGGGTAGTGTTTGGTGGTCCACCTAATGACAGGGTAATGGCTAGTTTTCTAAATTCACTCGACATCCCGCATGATGAATTGTCAGATGTGCCTGTGGTTGGCCAGTATCCGGACGTCTTCGAGGAAGTGACCGGACTTCCACCACACCGAAAGATTGAGTTCCGTATTGATTTGGTGAAAGATGCCAGACCTATAGTGATGCCACTTCGTCGTATGGCGCCAAGGGAGCAGCTTAAGCTCGGGGTGCAAGTAAGCAATCTTTTGAGGAAGGGATTTATCAGAAGAAGTGTTTCTGAGTGGGGAGCACCAATTTGGTTTGCTACCAAGGCAAATGGTTCCCTTCGATTGTGTATTGACTACGGCGAATTTAACAAGGTGACGAGGAAGAATAAGTATCCTCTATCACGGATAGATGATTTGTTTGATTAGTTGAGTGGCGCGAGAGTGTTCTTCCAGTTGGATCTCACGATAAGTTTTCATCAGCTTAGAGTAGAAACTGAGAGTATAGCTAAAACGGCATTTCGGACGCCGTCTGTATTTTATGAGTGGTTGGTCATGCCATTCGGGTTGACCAATGCACCAGCATATTTTGTGGATATTATGAATAGGGTATTCAGAGATCAGTTGAATAAATTTGTTCTTGTGTTCGTGGACGATATACTTGTTTATTCGAGGACAGAGGAAGAACACAAGGAACACTTGAGGATAGTAATGGAGCTGTTGATAAAACACCAATTGAAAGCAAAGTTTTCTAAATGTCACTTCTGGAGGAGGGAAGTGAGATTCTTGGGCCATGTTGTTTCAGAAAATGGTATCTCAGTGGACCCTGCGAAGGTGGCTACGATACAAGATTGGTCTGTGCCCAAGAATGCAACGGACATAAGAAGTTTCTTGGGATTAGCTGGATATTATCGTAAGTTTATCCAAGACTTCTCCAAGACAGCAGCACCGTTGACTCAGTTGACTAAGAAAAATCAAGCTTTCGTCTGGGACGAAAAGTGCGAGAATGCATTCAAGAGTCTAAAGGAAAAGTTGACATGTGCACCAGTGTTAGTCATTCCTAAGGGGAATAAAGGGATGACAGTATATAGAGATGCATGTGGTACCGGACTGGGTGCTGTACTAATGCAAGGAGGTAGGGTTGTAGCTTATGCAAGTCGGCAATTGAAACCGCACGAGAAAAGATACCCTACCCATGACTTGGAATTAGTAGCGATCGTATTCGCATTGAAGATGTGGAGACATTATCTTTTGGGAGAAAGATTCGAGTTGTTTACTGATCATAAATCGTTAAAGTATCTCTTCTCTCAAGGGATCTAAATCTTCGAAAGCAAAGATGGTTAGAATTCTTAGCTTCCTATGATTTCGACATCGCATATACACTAGGAAAGGGCAATGCAGTGGCTGATGCATTGAGTAGAAGACATGCCAGTTTAGGGGCTATGTTTGTAGAATGGAAGCAACTGGAGTACATCGCCGGGTATGATTTCAGACCAAAGTGCGAATTGGATCCAGAAATGTTAGCAAGTTTGACGATCAGACCCACTTTGATTGAGCGGATTGGTTCTAGTCAGAGGGACGATCCTAACCTATTGGAAATCATCTCAAAGTTAGAGATGGGAATCGACGAAGAGATGAGCAAGTATGGGCTTGATCGAAATGGATGGCTTAGAAAGAATGGAAGATTAGTTGTACCCAATGTCAATGGATTGAGAGATAAAGTGCTTAGAGAATGTCATCACTCAAAACTGACTATACACCCCGGTGGTAACAAGATGTATCGAGACATGAAGCAGACCTACTACTGGGAAGGGATGAAAAGAGACATTGGGAAGTTTTTATCCAAATGCATGAATTGCCAGCTAGTTAAAGCTGTGCAAAAGAAGCCTAGTGGTTTGTTGCAACCATTATAGATTCCAGAATGGAAATGGGAACAAGTCTCAATGGATTTCATTGATGGGTTACCAAGGACTAGACGGGCCATGATAACATTTGGGTGATTGTAGACCGATTGACCAAGAGTGCAAGATTTATACCCGTCAAGTCGAATAGAACGGCAGCTAAGTTAGCTGAACTATATGCAAAGTGGGTAGTGAGATTTCATGGAATACCCAAAGGCATTGTGAGTGACCGAGATCTGTTGTTCACTAGTGGATTTTGGAAGAGCTTACAAGAGGCGTTAGGATCAGAATTACATCTCGGTACCGCGTATCATCCTCAAACCGACGGATAGACAGAGAGGGTGAATCGAGTATTAGAAGATCTCTTGAGAGCTTGCATATTAGACTCTGGTGGATCATGGGATGACCATTTGCATCTAGTAGAGTTTGCGTATAATAATAGTTATCAATCCAGTATTGGTATGGCTCCATTTGAAGCTTTGTACGGAAGACCGTGTAGCTCACCGTCATGTTGGTTAGAAATTGGTGAGAAGTTTGTGCTTGGACTAAATGTGATAAGAGAAACTTCAGCTAAGATTAAGGTTATCCAACAGCGAATGAAGGCTGCCCAAGATAGGAAGAAGAGTTATGCCGATAAGAGGAGAAGAGAATTAAAGTTCTCCATTGGCGACTTGGTGTTTGTCAAGATTTCCCCGTTGAAGAGCGTGATACGATTTGGCAGGAGAGGCAAGTTGACACCAAGATTTGTTGGTCCATTCCTAGTTCTTGAGCAAATTGGGAATTTGGCATATAAAGTTGAATTACCAGAGAAGATGGCAGGAGTTCACAATGTATTTCATGTTTCCCAGTTAAGGAAGTTCGTGCACGACCCCGATTTTCACCTGATCAGTTGGATGATAACGAGGTTGAACCTGAGGCGGTTGGGAACCGCAAGCCTATGCGTATTATTGGGAACGATACGTAGCAACTTCGAAGGAAGGCGGTGAAATTAGTCAAAATTCAATGGGGTGAGAATGAGAATGACTGTACTTAGGAGACAGAGGAGAGCATTAGGAAGACGTATCCAGAACTCTTCGCCTGGTAAGATTTCAGCCTCGATTTAGTCTTTCCGCATGCTAGGATAGGCTTGTTTTGTTTGTTTTTCATGTTTGATTATTGTATGTGGCTGGTTCGCATGTGGGATCCTTTGTAAGTTTTGGGTTAAGGAATTTCGGGGATGAAATTTCTTAAGGGAGGAGAATGTAACGACCCACATTTTACGCATCGAAGGATCGTAGAATATTTATTTCTTTCACATGCGAAGTCATATGGTCATGTAACTTTGGAAGACGACTATTGGGGTCATTTCCCATGTTCATGATTTTTGTCGATTTTTAAATGACCGTTTCCCTCCTAGATGATCTTGTTTCGGCCATAACTTTTGATTGGCAAGAAGTTTTGACCTGAAACCACTTCCATTAGATTAGGATGATGGTTTGCCTTTCCATAGAGTGGTCACATTAGTCAAACGGACTCACCGTTTGGGAGATATGGCTGAAACAAGTTTCAGATGGTGAAAAACAGCTTAACCGGGCCTAATTTAGGTGATTAGTGAGTGGGCCCATAGCCCATTTCGGGATTAGGGTTATGGGAAGGCTGATAGGGTTAGGAAATTCAGTTTCTATCATTTTCCAGCTGCCACTTTTTGTTCCTTCAAGTTTAGCCATGGCCTCCACTTTCTAAAACACCCCAAATCACCTTCTAATCACTAATTAAGCCAAATCTACATAAAATCAAAGCGGATGAGCACAAGAATCAAGGTAGAACTGCTGTATAGCCTTGGTATTCACGCCCAAACAGAGAGTCATTTTAGATTTGGTATTCTATTTGTAGCAAAGGTGAGTGATTTTCATAGTTCCTCACTAATTATGGCTAATTAAGGGTAATTAGTGGTAATTAGCGAATCTATACATGTTAAAAATCTGAAAAAATATTTATAAATTTCAAAATATTATTTTAGACCTCTGTTAGAAGTTTGGGTTAATTTGGTTAAGTTTTGCTAATCCTAATGTTAGTTATGCTTGAACATGCTTAAGGGAAACATGTGGGGTTTTGGCTACGTTTGATCCATTTTAACCTATCAAGTTGTCATTTTGGTGTTTGTGGTTGATGTTATATGTTGCTATGATTATTTGGCATGAATCGTGATTGTTTAGAATAGTTAGAATGGTCGAAAACACCATCGAGTGGCGTGTAAACAGTCGCTGGAAGTTGCAGGAAAAGTGCAGGCTGTGACCCGAACCGGATCAGATCGGATGGGGAGGCCCGAACCGACCCGTTCGTGTAGCCCATCCATGAGCCGTCCCTTGCACCTGAACCGAGCCAGTGGTTTGCACCTGAACCGAGCCAGTACACCACGAGTTGACTTGAATCTCGGAGGAGACCACGACCGGACCGATCCAACGTTGGGGAAGAAGACCAAAGCGAAGCCACCACGAGACATGTACTCCGACCCGACCTGGGGTGCCATCCGAACCGATAGATCGGGGAGTGCTTATCCGAACCGACCTGGTGAAATGCTCCGATCTGAACTGATGGAGGAGAACTCGAGCTGCTTGCACCACGAACGGGGAGCGCGAACCGAACCGCCAAGGGGTTCAAGACCCGAGCCGACTCGGCGCTTGGGAAGGAGACCGAACCGAACCAAAGGCAAGGAGGAAGGCCGATCCGGAGAGGAACAAAACCCGAGATGCAAAGGTAGTCCAAATGGGAAGTTTGTACCCAGGATCCAGTTGGGAACCAACGGGTCAACTTCTTGAGTTGGGCTTTGCTGCAAGACGTGTGCTAAGGGGTTATCGACGTCTATAGCTTTGATTCACCACCAAGACGGATGTTAGGCTACGTATCAGTGCAGTGGGGTAGTTACTACTCCATGGGGAAGAGTGATCATAGCAAGGCTATGAGCCAGTGCAGTGGAGTTGTTGTGACTTCATGGGGGCAGAGTGGACATAGCAAAGACTAGTGGCTATGGATCAGTGCAGTGGTGTCAACATGACTCCATAGGGCAGAGTGATCATAGCAAGGAATAAGGTGATCAAAGTGGTGGATGTCGTATGCTTTACACACTGAGTGAGAGATGTGAGGATGGTTGCTATGTTTGTTTGTTTGCTTTCACTATGACATACACCCCCCACCCCCGTATTATTTACACCATATGTTAGTGGAACCTTAGAGTATTGAGCGGTATGTTGTTCTAACTCTTTGGTTGCAGGTCCAGGTTCAGGTATGGTTTAGCATACCTGTTATTGTTCAGTTTTGATGCTTATCGTTCATACCAGACTTTTGTCTGACCCAAAGTTTTATGTCTCTTCTTATTACTCTGGGTGCTCCTAAATGGGCAGACTAGAGACAGGTTAGGTGGTATGCATGGGTGGCTGTACCGGAGACGAGCAGGAGGCTCCCACGTACTGGAGACAGTTTTAAAGTTGTAATAATGATGATGTGGAACATAAGCTGTAATTGGATTTTCCGCTGCTATGATGTTTAATTTTCAGCTTATGCACTGTCTCACCTGTCTGTGTCAAAGTATGTTATTATTATATTTTATTCCACGCGCTGTGAGACATTCTACAAGTTCTTTGTTAGTTCACCAGTAAGTTCTCTTCTTTTTCCTTCCTTTGGCGACCGTCCCGTGCTTGTTGGACACCGGCACAACGCACTTTCATAGGAAATGTTGGCTGGTGCGGGGCGGGCCGTCACACAAGCCAAGTTAATGACGCAAAACACAGTAGCAAGTCAGAGTGGTTCAAGATGGCATCGGTTTTTAACTTGAGCAAAGGTAAGCCAGTATAGTGGAACCCAAGCTAATGGTCGAGCAGTATAACTATGGTGTACACAACATTATATCAAATAAGGAAGAATAACAAAAAGTCGAGCAGTATAACTATGGTATACACAGCATGTTTCAAGTTCAAAAATTTATCAAGTCTTAGATGTTTTCAATGGCAAGTAAAATTATAGAGCATCTGTTCGTATCGGTTTCTTTTATGGATAAATTCAAACCCAAATTTCAAAGTATATTTCAAGAAGTCATAGTTTAAATTTTGGGATTATATACAAAATATATAAGGAAGATTTAAATTTCAAAATTCTCGAAAAGTTCCAGAAATCAAGGGATTGATTTAAAGCAGGAAATTCAAGTTTAAAATATACAGGTTATCGCAAGTTTATCCCAAAAGTTTGAACATTTCAAACTTAAAACATTTAAAGCCGTGGATCTCAAGCTCCAAAATTTTCATATATATAACCAAATCAACATATCGAAATCAGAGATATTTAAGTATTTTCCTCCTATAAATACACCAATCATCATCGGAAGATAATGATCCAAGTTCAAGCACTAACTCAAAACCGGAACTCAAATTAAAATTCATACCAGAAAAGGCGTAAGCTTGGATCAAATTCAACGTTCAATCGAAGAAGAAAGCCACTAGCAATTCGAGATCATCACACGAGAAGAAGCAGCAGTCTCGAATTCAAGTAAAACGAAACCCTAGATCAGATCGCCAGTCCGCCAATTTTTATTTCAGAGAGAAAAGAGATCGGGCCAAACAAAATGATGGGTGAAGCACAAATGGAAGAGGGCCGACCAAGTTTGATTAAAAGGGACAAGATACAAAGGAGTTAAAGGGATTTATTACTTAGTTTTTAAAAGAAACCAGGTTTTGGTTAAGGATTTTATTTTAATTAGTTTTTAGTTTTTAATTTTGTAATCGACTTTAGAGTTTTCTAGTTTGTCTCTAAAACTAGGGAGACGAATTACGGGATTTGTAATTCGGGGAAATATGGTTTCGGGGATAGAAACCAGTGCAGGGTTTTGACCGTAGGGTTAAAGAACAGTTGGGAGCGTGTGTCGCGAGTTTACAGAGGATTGTAAGCGTAGAGATTTTTTAACTCCTAGTAGAAACCTTAGGGAATGCAGCAGTAGGCAAGATTTTGCCGTAGCTGGGTATATCTGTGTGTTATTTATTTTCCGCATTTATTCCGATTGTTATCTGTGCTGTTATTATTTAATTACTGTGTAAAAATCTGCGATAACCCCTATTCACTCCCCTCTAGGGTTAATTTAGTTCCTACAAGTGGTATCAGATAGGTATTTTAATTTTAAATAACTCCAGAGTCACGGATTTCCCTAACGGTGAGTTTTCTAGTTGTCAGTCTAGCGAGAATTTTTCCAGTATAATCCCAACTATTTTTGATTGAACAAATTTTTTAAATTGGAAATTAAAAATGAAATTTTATTTAAAATTTGTTAATATTAGATGTTGGGATATTATTAAAAATGGGTTTGATATGGTACATAAGAATGATATAATAATTAACTCTCGTGCTACTCACATTTTATATTCTTATATAAACGATGATCAGTATAACCATATCCCTCATTGTTTAACTGCACAGGTAATCTGGAAAACTCTCGACACGTTGTATGGAAGAAAAGACAACAATAGCTCAAAACCCCCGATTGCCAAATCAGTTTCAGAATTATGCTTGACAGGATTTACAGAAGATGGATCAGATGATGACAGTGATGAAGACTCAACAGATGACGACCACGGTGAATTTCCTTTTAAAAAGTTAATTTTTCTTTGTAACAAATTAACTTAAATTGTTGATAATCTCAAACTATCAAATAAAAATTTAAAATATGAAAATGTTGAGTTGAGCAATAAAAATCACGATTTGGAATTAAAACTTGAAAACGTTAAAAAGATTGAAAACTCGAATTGCAAAAAATGTTTAGATTTGGAAAATGATTTAGTTCGTCCTAATGAAAAATTTCAAAAGCTTGAAAAAGGAATTGTGTTTCTAAAAATAAACGAGATTGAACTAAAAACAAAAAAATGATTTTTTGCAAAAAGAGTTGGATAAGTTTAAGAAGGCTAAAAAAATCCAAAAATGAAATTTTAGAGAACGAGATTTTATTGAAAACTAAATCGATTTTGAATGAGCTTGAAATTGAAACCGAGAAAATCAAAAATCTCAAGTGCAATAATTGTACGACTTTTCAAAAAGAATCATTTGAAATAAAAGAAAATTTCACAGCCCTTGAAAAAGAAAATGTGATTTTGAAAAATAACGAATTTGAAATTACTCGTATAAATCACGATTTCGAAAAAGAAATTGAAAAATTCAAGGATTTTGAAAAACATGAAATTGAAAAGCGTAAACAATTTGAAAGTGAGATTTTTGAGTCTAATGCGAAAATTAAAATGCTTGAAAACGAAAATATGGTTTTGAAACAAAATGATTCTGAAAAGAGAAAAATCGCTATTAATCGTTGTTCGAATATAATAAAAGAAAATAGCGATCTTAAATCTAAAATTCAATGACTTAAGTCAATATTGGCTAAATTTTCTAAAGGAGAAAAATCGTTGAATATGTTGTTAAAAAACCAATTTTTTGTTAAGAATAAGAAAGGACTCGTTTTTGATAAATTTAATCAAATTGAAAAGTGTGATTTTAAAAATCCTTCAAACCGCTTTGGGAAAATCGATCAAGCTGAAAAACAAAATCCTAATGATTTTAAAATCCTTTAAATGGCTTTGAAATTGATCAAATTGAAATTTTGAATTCTAATAATTTTGAAAGGTTTTTAAATCATAAACAATACGAAAACTCATTTAGAAACAATTCAATTAAACGAATTTGGATTCCAAAAAATAACAAAATGAATTTGAACAAGTTTAAACGAATTTGGGTTCCAAAGGGTACATTAGTGGATAACAATGGACTGTTATATAAACGGGTTTGGGTACCAAAACGTGTAAACGAAGATGAGAGTGGTAAAACAGTTGTTGTTAGACCACTCGATGTTATAAACATTTAGGTACCAAGGATAGGCTAAGGAACAACTGTGTTTAAGAGATAAAAATTCAAATTATTCCATTTTATTGAATTGTTTGAAGTTCCTTAGCCATAGATTTCAGAGTTGGAGATTCATTGTTTCACATTGATAAAGGTAAGTCAGGTATGATCTCTAAACTCTTGTTTTTATTTCCTTTTAATTTTAATTCCTTCTTTATTTTATTTTATTTTATGCTGATTTATGTTGATAGGGTCATAAAATTTTGAACACATCTTGAACACTGTAAATAGGAGTTTTGAAATTTATGATGCTCTCGAATGACTACTGAAATTTCACACATTTTTGTTGTTTTGAGTTTTCTTCATATTCACTTTGAAAAATAATTCAATACAATAGACTACTTGAAAGCCATGATTGATTAGTAGTGAAAATTTCATTTTTTTTACTTGGCTTGTTTTTGAAATCATTCATTATTGATTGTTGAATTTCTTTGATTATAAAAATTTGATTTTTTTTAAATGATTTCAAATAATTATCTTCAGATTTGATCGTTGAATGTTTCCTGTGCTTGTCTAAAAATTCTCTGAAAATTTCACTTATGATTCTTTCTTTGAAAATGATCTTGTGCTGCTCTGATTGGGAAACTGATTTGATTTGTTGGACGATGGGTTTTGAAAATCTTAGTGACTAGATGATGAGTTGAAAAATCAGCGATTAGATTTCTTTAAAAATTGAATTTCATATACAAGTATCTTTTAAAATTGTTAGGAGTAATCAGTGGCAAAAATATTAGAAAAATTACATATTCTACTGATTGATTTTTAAAACTGATTTTCAAACTTGCATTGATATTTTTCAAAACTCCTCTTGAAATTGATATTTTCAATTTTAAAATTATTTTTGATTATTTATTCAAAAATTGAAATTAATGATTAATTAGAACCGTTTTGTGACTTATCAAAATTATTAATAGATTTATGAATTTGTGATGAGTTGTGACTATGGTATAATTCATAACAAGAGGAGATGTTATTTTAAATCTCATGATGATTGGACATATTTTATAATATCTTTGAATTAGAGCTTATTTCACTACCATCTTCTATATCTACCATATTTTTTTCTTTCATCATTGTTTTATTTAATTTGGGGAGTTCTAATTATTCTTGGAAATAAAAATAAAAATATATAAAAGAATAAAAAATAAAATAAATAATTTATCCTTGGTATTCACTCCCATTTAAAAGTCCTCGTGGTTATGCGTGGGTGAATTACCTTAATCTCTATATGCTTCCATTCTCACTTAAAAGACCTTTGGGCTGTGCATGGATGGAACTCATTAGAGAGGATAAAGTTAAGTTACTACTAACCCCATTTAAAAGACCTTTGGGCTATGAATGATTAGCAAGTGCTTAACACATTTTGAGCATATTTAAAATCTTCAACATTCATATTCAAATATTCAATTGTTATTGGACTCTCCTCATTCTATAAATCCAGCATAAATCCATTCATTCTAAAAGTGAAATTTGCTTCTGATTTAAAGATTATTATGATTTTTGTTTGATTAAATGGGTTTTATGATATATACTCTCTCTTAATCTAAATTTATATTAGTCCATATTCATCACTATTTCGTTTTCTATTATCCTTTTGATGATAACAAAAGGGGGAGAATTGTCAAGATTTTGATTGATGAGTATTTAATTCAAAAATATTTTAAGATTGGAAATTAAATATCTAGGGGCAGAATGGTCAATTGGATTACATCATTCATATTTTCCACATATATAGGGGGGTTTAGTTGTAGAGGGAGCTAATAAATCGGGAGAGTTCAATATTCACTGTCAAACATATCTATTATGCTCAGAATCTCTTATTTATTTGTCATCATCAAAAGGGGGAGATTGTTGTATATGACGTAGTTGTATACACAATTATATGATTTTTGTTTGATGATAACAACCAAATAAATATTATCTTGAGTGTGTTTGTTACTATACTGTTCTATATATACATCACAGACAGGAGTATATATTTATATTTAAATAGAGTACGACTGTACAGACATTCATATATTCATATAGAATTTTATTTAAATTAAATATTATATTTCAAACATTCAAACAGTACAACTATTTATAACTCCACTATTTACAATTCACTTAAATATGTCTGAATATTTCTGACATGGCACATCACACATGAAATTGTGATATTGAAGGAATTCAAATAAAAATAGACAGATTGAATTAAACACATTAAAATAATATTTTATTTCAATTAAATCTTTTTATTACAAATAACAGTACAATTTTATTCACATCTATAATCGATTTCATATATACAAATTCCTCATTACTACAGTTCATTCATCACTCAGTACATCTTCATATACACTACACTCACTACAGTCCACTCAACAGTCGTTTACATTTCTATACGGTTCACTCATATATACTGACATATATGAACATCATCATCTTCAGTCTTCACTGATCTCCAATTCAGTCCAGTCATCTCCATACCTATCACAAAAACACACACGCAATAAACTGGGACAAAAATAAAATTATAAACAAACAAATAAAAATTTATTTTTTAAATTTTATTTAACTCAGAATTACGGTGTGTTTCTCATCTTTTTTCTAGACTTGGTCTGATATGCAGTGACAGGAAAAATTATCTGATGGCTGTATGTACACACGTGTATAAATATACACGTGTGCACTGCCTCGCCAATCAGCGAGCAACTGAGGAGTAGCCACGTGGACCATCTCGACTCAGTGCACAGTTCATAATCAAGCCAAAGTGAAAAACAACTCAACATATACATGGTAATGGTCGAGCTCAAGACTGTATGCATGATCATTAAACAAGCATGGTGCAAAAGCAAATGGTCGAGCACAAGGCATCAACAAGGACTGGAAAAATCAGTTGAGACAGCAGCACATGTAATAAGGTTTTAAAGCAAGTGAACTGTAAATATGCAGAAAGCATGCTCAAGGAACATGTGCAAAAGGAACATGTGCAAATGGTTCAAGTCAAACATAAAAACAGAGAACAGGTTCATGGCAGGTTCAAATGACATGCCTGAATGATGAATTGCAAATGCACATATACAGTAGTTATGGAATACACTACATGGAGCAATGAGTTAAATGATACAACATGTGAATGGCAATAGGAAGTGCATGTACCAATATGTGTGCAGTTATCACATTTGCAACAAATCAGTGAGCCAGTTTATCCAAGGATTGGAGATGCAGCTCAATAGTGTTTCAGGTACATATAAACAATGGTGGGACCAGTCAAACATGGGAGCCAATACTATATGGATCAAGTGAGAAAGTGGTCGAGACAGTGGTGAAGCTAGCACCAAGTTCACACAAAAATTTCAAGTGACAAAACCAAACAAGTGTATGGTTCATTTACAAGTGCAATAATAATTAAGTTGTCGAGTGTGACATCCAATATGAACATCATTAACAAGTTTCAAATATCAAAATAGTGGCAAGCTAATGTGATTCAAGAAACTACAAATGCAACATACAGCAAACTCAAACTAGGTTAACAACAAGAAGTGCACCAATTTACCAAAGTTTCTGGCCAAGATAATCTAGTACAAGTTCTATGGTGAAGCCGGTCAAACCAACATATACAAGTCAAGCCAAGTTAATGATGCAAAACACATTAGCAAGTCAGAGTGGTTCAAAATGGCATCAGTTTTTAACTTGAGCAAAGACAAGCAAGTATAGTGCAACCCAAGCTAGTGGTCGAGTAGTATAACTATGGTGGACATAGCATGATGTCAAATAAGGAAGAATAACAAAAAGTCGAGCAGTATAACTATGGTATACAAAAACATGTTTCAAGTTCAAAAAATTTATCAAGTCTTAGATGTTTCAATGGCAAGTAAAATTATAGAGCATCTGTTCTTATCAGTTTCTTTTATGGATAAATTCAAACCCAAATTTCAAAGTATATTTCAAGAAGTCATAGTTTAAATTTTGGGAGTATAAACGAAATATATAAGGAAGATTTAAATTTCAAAATTCTCGTAAAGTTCAAAAAATCAAGGGATTGATTCAAAGCAGGAAATTCAAGTTTAAAATATACAGGTTATCACAAGTTTATCCCAAAAGTTTGAACATTTCAAACTTAAAACATTCAAAGTCGTGGATCTCAGGCTCCAATATTTTCATATATATCATAACCAAATCAAGATATTGAAATCAGAGATATTTAAGGATTTTAATCCTATAAATACACCAATCGTCATCGGCAGATAATGATCCAAGTTCAAGCACTAACTCAAAACCGAAACTCAAATTAAAATTCATACCAGAAAAGGAGTAAGCTTGGATCAAATTCAACGTTCAATCGAAGAAGAAAGCTACTAACAATTCAAGATCATCACACGAGAAAAAGCAGCAGCCTCGAATTCAAGTAAAACGGTACCCTAGATTAGATCGCCAGTCCGCCATTTTTTATTTTAGAGAGAAAAGAGATGGGCCAAACAAAATGATGGGTGAAGCACAAATGGAAGAGGGTCGACCAAGTTTGATTAAAAGGGACAAGATACAAAGGAGTTAAAGGGATTTATTACTTAGTTTTTAAAAGAAACTAGGGTTTGGTTTTGGTTAAGGGTTTTATTTTAATTAGTTTTAGTTTATAAATTTGTAATCGACTTTAGAGTTTTCTAGTTTGTCTCTAAAACTAGGGAGACGAATTACGGGATATGTAATTCAGGGAAATCTGGTTTTGGGGATATAAACCAGTGCAGGGTTTTGAGCGTAGGGTTAAAGAACAGTTGGGAGCGTGTGTCGCGAGTTTACAGGGGATTGTAAGCGTAGAGATTGTTTTAACTCCTAGTAGAAACCTTGGGGAATGCAACAGTGGCAGGGTTTTGCCGAAGCTGGGTATATCTGTGTGTTATTTATTTTCCGCATTTATTCTGATTATTATCTATGCTGTTATTTTTTAATTACTGTGTGAAAATCTGCGATAAACCCTATTCACCCCCCTCTAGGGTTAACTTAGAGCCTACAAATTGTTTTTAAGAAGAAATTTAAAATGAGATTATATTGATTTGTTTACTATTTTTTAATAATAATCAAATGGAATTATTTAAATTAAATTAATTTGAAACTAATTTAAATAGAAAGACGAACTGAGATTTGATTAATGAGTTAAATATGTATAGGGTTGACAAAGTCAACTGTGTTACTCAAAATTGAATTATGTAATTAGTCATTAATTTAATGAAAATATTTAATGGATAATTAAACCATTTTTAAATGTTGATATTTGTTAATTGATGATCAAAGTGGTATCTTGGGATTTAAAATGTATAATGAAAGGTTATGAAGTTTTAAACCATCGTGTATAGTAAAGTGATGTTTTAAGCAAGCTTATATAAATTATAATATAAGTTAAGTTTAATTCGAGATTTAAATTAAACCGTTACTGAGGTTTAATGTAACAACCCGTATTTTCAATAACCTGTTATAATGTAAATCGAGGCAGAATTTAATTTATAAATCTGAATCAAGGGAAACGGGCTATGTCATTGCGTTCGTCTCGGAAAAATACGCGAAATAGAGTCCGAGTTTTCGAAAATCGGAGTCCGTATGACCCGATTAAGGCCCAACGAAGTTTTCAGAAAATTCCAAAGTAAAAACAGATTTCAAATTCAAGTTTGAATTTGGAAATTTGGGCCAGTTTGGGCCAGGCTGGAAAATTCCCGCCAGAGCACCCAAGTCGACAGCCCTGTCGACTTGGGAGTCGACTTGGTTGGACCCAAGTCGACAGCCCTGTCGACTTGGCTGTCGACTTGGTCCAGCCGGGCTGTTTAGCCTGGTGCACCATTTAGAGATTGTGTTGAGCTTGGGGGCCAGATTCGGTTTTGAGGGCTGAGATTGGAACTAGGGTTTAATCCTAGGGTTGAAACTAGTCCTAATCTCTATAAATAAGGCCCTAACCTAACCCTAAATCATCATTATTCATTCATACAACTAAACTATGGCAAAATCAATCCTCTCATGGCCTCCACTCTCTTCATAAAATTCCTAAATAAATTTTTAAGAGATTTTCCATGCATACAAGTGTTTTCAAGCTTGTATGAGCATCATTAGCTTGCATTCAAGTCAAGTTTCTATATTTGCATCATAAAGAAAGAGTTTTGATCATTTTGGCTCAAGGGTTTTGCTTGCATTTTGGGTTTAATTGATTTCATAAGGGCTTTGTCATATTTTTGTGACTTCCTAAGCATTGTAAGCCCTATTCTACTTTCATACTTAAACTCTAAAGTTAAATGTATGATATGAAAGTTTATATGCAAGTTTACTATGTTATGATATGCAAGTTTATCATGTTGTGATATGCAAGTTTATATGCAAGTTTACTATGCTATGATATGCAAGTTTATCATGTTGTGATATGCAAGTTTATATGCAAGTATGCCATGTTATGTTATGCAAGTTTGGGTTGAACATTTTGTTCATGCTATCATGTTATGCAAGCTTATCTTGGGTTTATGAACATAAAGCTTCAAGCTTTATGCTAAAGGTTGCATTTTGGCAACATGTAAGTTATCATATCTCTTATGATAACTTGCATGTGAGGCTAAATGCGAACCTATGGCCATTTCTACATGTCATTTATCACCATGTATCACCAATATGCTAAGTTTGGTTTTATGCATGTTTTTTAGGCCAAAAATGTAATATGCAAGTATATGAACATATGTACGTTTCATATGCCACCATGTTAAACTTGTGGCTTCAACACTTTTATGTCATGATTATGCCAAGTTCCCTCCTTCTATCCTTTATGCGCTATTGCGATATGTAAGCGATGGGATTGCATTTGGGGTTGGGTAAACTTAAAAGACATAAAAACATAAGCTTGGGAATTTACCTATTAAGTTAGGTCTACCCATTGGGAATTTACCTATTAAGTTAGGTCTACCCAATTGCTTGAAAATTTGTAACATGTTTTGGAAACATAATGGACATGACACTTAGAAAAGATAAGTGTGACCAACTCGAGGTTGGGTTGAGTTTGTAGCGTAAACCTACCCAGAACCGACCGGCATAACTAGTTGCTACAAACAATAGGACCCAATGTGAGAAGTTGGCCATGTTGTACCTTGAACCCGAGGTTAGACCAAGTTGTGGTGTAAAGCTACCCGGACCCGCCCGACTTAACTAGTAACCACAACAAGGTCTAATGTGAGAGGTTAAGGCGCATTAAATTAATTAATGCCTCGTGATTAGGGTTAAGTCATGGTCCACTTAATACTTAACCAATTTGGGCTAGGTAGATTAATCAGGGTTAAGTCGTGAACTCATCGTTACACTTAACCAAGTTAATCCATGATTAGCAAGAGGGTTAAACCGTACTTAACCCACTAGAAAAATCCTAGCAATGGGGGCCCACTCCAGCAGTAATCCCAAGTTTGTATCATTATGGCCCTAGGGACTAGGCTAGGGTGTGGGGCACGATTACTGAACTGGAGGTAAGCGACCAATAAACGACGGCCGGGTGGTACGCCGATGTAGTTCCGGACGGACTATGGTCGTGCACGTAGTCCGTATTTGGAGAAGTCACCCATGGGTACTAGTAGATCGAGACTGTGCACTCATGTTTATGGTGTCCAGGGGTTGGCACCCTAGGGCTTGATACACCCGAAGGGTGGACCCGGCACAGTTCGACTACAATCATGTTTGGGCCGTATTGACACCAACACGTGACGAGTTAGGCTTAGGGAGCCGATCGACTAGACCGTTTGGTTGGACCTTGTATTAGGGTCATTTCATGTTATTGGGCCAAAGCTTGGGCCAAGGGATCAATACTTGTTTATTCCAGTCATGTTAGTTTGCTAGTACACCTGTGGTGCAAAACCTTAAACCTGATTATGCGATGACACCTTTATCTACCTTGTTAGTTAATCATCATGCTAGTATGTTGTTATCCTTATGTTCATCCCTGCTGCTCATGCCAGTTAACTTTATCAGTTTACATTGATTGTAGTAGGGCTTACTCAGTCTTTTTGACTGACCTGTTTTCTTTTGCCTCTTTTCTTCCGTTTCCCCCCCAGGTTCTCAGGGAGGGAATATTGGAGCTTAGCTGGATTTCTGATCGCTTGCTTGTGGGATTTTAGCTCATGTACGGTCTTGACATGAAGCTAGCTATGGTTATCACTTATTTTGGGGATAGTACTTATGTATTTCAGTTTTTCAGTAATGTTGTTTTTATCTAGACTTGTGTATTTGGAAAGTTAACATTATGTTGTACCAGACTTGTTTTGAAATGGTTTGAAAATCTTCCGCTGTTTTATCTATGTTATTTACTCTGTTTACATATATACATATGTTCTTGTTCTGCCTTGATATATCATTATGCATGTTTACCTGATTCAAACGCCCCTCCAAAGTTAGAGTGCTTGCAAGAGTCACCCTGGCGGAGGTGGGGTGTTACATTTAATTTATAAAATCAAAGTTGGACGGAGTTATAAAACCCAAGATTTATTAAATGTATTACTGGAACGAGTTATTAGAAATGGTTTATAAATGTAATAAAAATTCAGGATATGAAATTTATAATACAGAACCTATCTGGAGAATAGTTGAGATAAATGATTTTCTGAACATTGATCTGATGTCGGTTTCGGCCTTCGGGGTTGATATTTAAGAAACTATTTTCTTACTGATTTACAGTTAGGAACTAATAGGGATATGAAATGGGAAGTAAAAATGGAAACCCAAGTTTGAATTAAAATGGTGGGGGCGAGTTGAGTTAAAAAGATGAGATAAAATCGTTATATTTATAAGAGATGACATTTCATGAAGATAGAATTAAAAAGAGATTTGTTTTGATATTGTAACACCCCACCTCCGTTAGGGTCACTCACAAAGGGAATGACTTAACTTTGATGGAGCGTTTTAGTAGACATAACAGAAATTTACAAGACAGATAAAACAGTACTTGAAAAATTTATAACTTTATTACAACAGAAACCGAAATAAGTTTGGTTACATCTTTTCAAATCACAATATCAGAATTTAAGTACAAAATATCGGTCTTGTACAAAAGCCTTCAGAATGCATAGTTTTTAAAGTCATAATCCCCAACATAAACTGCCATGGAAAGATAGAGCCAAGGCCAAGCGATACTTCAAGCAGAGAAAATCCGAATCAAGCTCCTATATTTCCAGTCTAAAAACCTGGGGGGGGGGGGAGACGAGAGAAAAGGGGCGAAAACAAGCAAGGTCAGACATAAAGTCTGGCAAGTCCAGTGACTTTCAACATATGAACAGATAATAATATCATGACATGAAATTAAAGCTGGATAAGAGACAACAGCAACAGGAGTAACTGGTATACTTAAGCTAAACAGAAGAAACAGAATGATATAGCCCAAGTGATGCTTTTTACTTATATCTTACTTCTCTGCACTAATACTAGTATAACAGAATTAGGTGTTACCCTAATGTCTAAACTGAAATAGAAACGGAACAGAATAATCTATACAGAAACAGAATGCCAGTAATAGGCCTTTACCACCCCAACAGACAGAAGGTACATAAACGGAATCAGAGACGGAAACAGAATAATCCCTACGGAAACAGAATGTTAGAATTAGGTGCACACTAGTAAATGGGCCTTTATCAACACAACAGACGGTACCACACAGAAACAGACAGGTGTTACCACCCAACAGAAACAGACGGTACCCCAACGGAAACAGACAGAACTAAGTGTACCCTAAATCTACCCCAAGCGATCGGCTCCCTAATACATAAATACCCCGTTCCAGCCCAACAGAAGGGTGTATCACTCCCTAAAGTGGCAACCTTTGAATGACACAGATCTATTTACAGATGTCACGGCGTCTTACATCCTCAGAGGCAGACCGGGATCCATGCACGCACATGACCCGGTTGGAACGCAACATCAACACCCCTCGCCATTATCAGAATGAACCGCTTATAATTAGTTCAGTAAGCGTGCCCGGACCCTACCTACTGTTGGGTCATAGTTTTGATACCAAAAAGGGTTACTGACTAATATGGGTCCCAAACAATAGATGACACAAGTATTTTACCTTCTAACCTTATGTCCCCATACTAATGGATTTCGATTAACTTGTTTACAAATTTTCAGACCTACAGAGTTCAGATCAACTAGTTCACAGATCAGAAAATCAAGTCAACAGGTTTTCAGACTAACGGATCAGATGTACAATTTTAACAGACTTACAGATTGTCTAACTTTGTATTGGGCCTACATATTCATGAAACAGGTTTATTAATTCATCAGTCCAGTTGGTTTAGCCCTATCCACCCAACACGTTTTAGACATCATATTTATCTCAGATTTGTATTAATTAAATATTAATGCGCAGACCTCTCACATTAGGTCGGTAGCTTGTGGCCGCTGGATAAGCCAGGAGGTTCCGGGCAGACTTCTGCCATAAGCCAAACCTAACCTCGTGTCGAAGCATATTTTAGTCATTCCTACGACCTCTCACATTAGACTAGCAGTTTTCGGTTGCTGGTTAAGCAGGTTGGGTCTGGGCAGGCTTCTACCGCAAACATGAGTCTAACCTCGTGTCTCAGCATTTTTATTATAGCCAATTTATTCCATTACAAATTATACAACTATCAGACTAATAATGTCAATTTAACAGATTTGACTTCTTTTCAAGTCGTAGCAGATTAATCAAATGTTTTACTCAATCTTAGATCGAGCCTATGGATTTTCATACACAAATTACAATCATTCAGCTTTTCAACAGATTTAACAGCTCTGGCGGTTCAACAGATTTAGCAGATTAGGCAACTCAACAGATTTAGCAGATTAGGCATAATTAGCAGATTAGGCGATTTAACATATTTAACAGTTTAGGCAATTTCAACAGATTAAACAGGTAATAGATTTAGGCAAATTTAACCTATTAAGCAGATAACAGTTTCAGCTGACTTAAACATTACTTAAAGTCCTATTCACATATCTTGCCTAATTCATAAAGTAAGCCTAAACTTATATGCCCAAATTATGGTCATAATCCACCATATAACATACGTCCCAAATTTTAGTTAAACTTGCATACTTCAGAATATTCTCCAAAAACCTTACATATAAATTATGCCAAATATAGCCATTGATTACAATACTTGTCACATATCCAAAAAAAACCCTTACTTAGGTGTATTCACACTTAATAGTCATCAAATCTTAATATAGGTTTTTACACCTAAGTCATATGCAAATTAATTCTCCTACTTCTAAATGACAAACTATCAAATTTAATTTGCCCAGATCCAGATCTTAAATTATGAAATATGTCCTTTATGTTCTAAGTCACTATAATCCTCTTCTTCCATGTCATAGATCATCTTATGCAATATGTCTCAAATTTATGTCCATATTTACAACATGCGTTGTGTCCTCAAATTAGTTACAAATCGATTTTGCCTAAATATGCCTCATTCAATATTCTTCCCAAATTTAGCGTTTATGCATTCATCTCTTATGAGACTTGGCTCAGGCTCGTGGTAGCCTGGCTATCAAACAAAAAGAAAGAAAGGAGAAATAAATACAGAACAAACAGAATAATAAAACAGAGGAACATATCTGATAAATAGAAAAAGGTCCTAGTCTCAGATTCAGTTTTATAATTATGTCAAGATCATGATTAAATTTCATATCAGAAAATAACTGCACTTGCCTTGATTGGATTATAGAAGAAGAGTTGCAGTTGTTCTCTTTTAATCTTATTCAGATTTGGAAGAAGATGCACTTGATTTTCGATCCCAGCAGAGTAGCGATGCCATTATTTTATTTATTTATTTCTATTATTTCAGAGGCAACATAAGGAGAGAAGAATGGTGTAAAGAGAATGGGGCAAGGGGCTGTTTATATAGGATTAGGCGGGCGAATCTAGACTGAAAATGAGACCAGATACATCAGAATGAACCCAGGATCAAAACTGGGTTTTGGCACCAGGTCGACCCCCAGGTCGACCATAGGGTCGACCTGGCCCCTGGGAGGTCGACCATAGTGTCGACCCCCAGGTCGAACTGGTCCTGGGCGGGTAAGTTCCCGCCCAGTCTGCTCTGGGGTTTGAATTCGAATTCGAATTTCGAGCTGTTTTCGATTCTGAAAATTCCTGAAACTTCGGAGGGTCATATCTCCCTCATACGGACTCCGTTTTTCGAAAACTCGGACTCGATTTCATGTAGAATTTCGAGACGAACGCAATGCTGCAACCCGTTTTCCCTGATTCTTATTTTAAATTTAATTCTGCCTTGATTTCTTGTTTCAAGATGTTATTAAAATTCGGGTTGTTACATTCTCCCCTCCTTAAAGGATTTCGTCCCCGAAATCTTCAAGTTAAGAAGAATGCATCCTATCGTCCAATCATCCATCTACTCAACCATCATCCACAAGCAACCATTATCCTTAAAAGATTTCTAATGTTGTATGAACTTATGCAAGAGTGTGTGCATATGTACTTATCTAATGCAAAGATCAGGCAGTCTACTGATTCAGTTGATCTCCTTAATGCGAATTATGTCAGTGCCATAAGTCCAACATGTATGCAATTTTCCTATTTGTTACATATCATTTCAATATGAGTGCACAACCGTTCATTCATATGCAACATCCATGTGCTGAGTCAACCATTTTGCATCCATAAAATTTTAAAAAAAAATGCACACACATCCATATGCGGTATGAGAGTGTTTTTGAGCCGATCTAGTGCCTAGTGTGTGTATATGCATCCACGAGCAATCACTAGCAACCACTTGCATCTACTTGCAACCATCAAACATAACATGTCTCAAACACATGTTTACACCCATTAGTTTCTACCTAAAGGTCGAAGGATAAAGTCGAGTGATAGAAGCAAGTATAATTAAAACTAATGCTAGGTTCCCATTAGACATCGGTTTAAGAGAATAACTCCCTAAGTATCAACCCCGAAGATCGAAATCAACATCAGATTAATACTCGGAGAATCACTCCCATTTAATAAATGCCCAATTGGAAATCTATTTCACACTTTGAGTAAAAACTCCTATCCTTTTCAGAAACCTACAGACTACTAATACAGATCAAATTACCAAATGATTCTTAGGAAACTAAGCATGAAAAAAACTCAGAATGTGTGTGTCATGGTCAACTTAACGCCCAACACAGATGTCCTCAAACCCCAACTTATCACAAATAGATGAGTCGTAACCCCTATGGGGTCTGAGACTATAACGGAACCAGAAACAAGACTAGTATTAAAGTGCAGAGTTTCAATTACAGAATCAAAATGCCAGAATCAGTAAGAGTTTTTAACTCCTCAGTCAAATAAGGAAATTAAAGCTTCTACATAAGTTTTCTTATTTCTACCCTATCTACCAGTCACTTGAGCATTCGCCTGTCCTCTAGAAGTGGGTTCTGCCTCTGCCCTTGCCCCCGTTTCTTTGGGTAGTCCCTTGTGAAGTGTCTCATTTCTCCACAGTTGAAGCAAGTTCCCTTTTCTCCAATCCTTGTTCAGACGGGTTGAGCTTCCACAAGTAAAGCACTTCTTCTCCTTCTTATCTTCAGTCTTCTCATCCTTCTTTTGTGTTTCCTTTTTGGGCCCCACCTTCTTGTTCTGTGGTCCTTCAAGCTTTTCCTCTTTCTTTTTACTTTCGGCTTCCTCTTCATGCATTAACGCCATGTCCACCAATTTTTCAAAGGTTGCCCCCATAGGAATGTGGGACATCGCCAATCCGTGTAGCGGCTCATTCAAACCTTTAGCAAACCTTAGTGCCTTCTTATGTGGTTTATTTACCAATTCTAAGCCGAACCTTGCCAATTGATTAAACTTGTTGACGTACTCTCTCACTGATAAATTCCCCTGCTTCAACGCCAAGAACCTTTCTACGTATAGACTCTCTTCCGCTCGTGAGAGAAATTTCATCTTGAACCTATGCCTGAAATCCATCCATCTCTCTACTGAACACTCTCCATTTGTGACCTCCCACCAAAAAGAAGCTTCGTCCTTAAGCAACCATACCGCCAACTGTATCTTCTACCAATCGTCCACCTCGAAGATAACGAACAAATCCTCAGTTTCCTTGAGCCAGTTCCTTGCTTCCACAAAGGATTCAGTTCCATTAAAGTTCTTCCCACCCATGGCTCGAAAGTCTCTACATATCTTCGGGAAAGTATTCTCGCGCGGAGGAGGAGGAGGAGGGATGTTTGTTGGGCCCGCATCATTAGCCCTAGCTTCTAGGTACCTCCTGAACCAGCCAGGTATCGGCACGCCTTCCGGAAGGTTAAGATCCCCAGACATGTTGAAACGAAAGAAAAAGGAAAAATTCAAAACAAAGGATAGAAAGATAGCCTATGGCTTTGGGGATTATGTTTTTCAAAATAAACTCTACTTTTGAAAATACTTCCTTTTTAAAAACCTTTTTGAAAATAGTTTTCCAAAACTTTTTATAAAATCTGCTAACCTTCATCTCTGATACCAAGTGTAACACCCCACCTCCATTAAGGTCACTCACAAAGGGAATGCCTTAACTTTGATGGAGCGTTTTAGCAGACAGAACAAAAATTTACAAGACAGATAAAACAGTACTTGAAAATTTTATAACTTTATTACAACAAGAACCGAAATAAGTTTGGTTACATCTTTTCAAATCACAATATCAGAATTCAAGTACAAAATATTGGTCTTGTACAAAAGTCTTCAGAATGCATAGTTTTTAAAGTAATAATCCCCAACATAAACTGCCATGGAAAGATAGAGCCAAGGCCAAGCGATACTTCAAGCAGAGAAAATCCGAATCAAGCTCCTATATTTCCACTCTAATAACCTTGGGGGGGGGGGGGGGGACGAAAGAAAAGGGGCGAAAACAAGAAAGGTCAGACATAAAGTCTGGCAAGTCCAGTGACTTTCAACATATGAACAGATAATAATATCATGACATGAAATTAAAGCTGGATAAGAGACAACAACAACAGGAGTAACTGGTATACTTAAGCTAAACAGAAGAAACAGAATGATATAGCCCAAGTGATGTTTTTTACTTATATCTTACTTCTCTGCACTAATACTAGTATAGCAGGATTAGGTGTTACCCTAATGTCTAAACTGAAACAGAAACGGAACAGAATAATCTATACAGAAACAGAATGCCAGTAATGGGCCTTTACCACCCCAACAGACAGAAGGTACATAAACGAAATCAGAGACAGAAACAGGATAATCCCTACAGAAACAGAATGTCAGAATTAGGTGTATGCTTGTAAATGGGCCTTTACCACCCCAACAGACGGTACCACGCAGAAACAGACAGGTGTTACCACCCAACAGAAACAGACGGTACCCCAACGGAAACAGACAGAACTAAGTGTACCCTAAATCTACCCCAAGCGATCGGCTCCCTAATACATAAATACCCTATGCCAGCCCCATAGAAGGGTGTATCACTCCCTAAAGTGGCAACCTTTGAATGACACAGATCTATTTACAGATGTCACGGCGTCTTACATCCTCAGAGGTAGACCGGGATCCATGCACGCACATGACCCGGTCGGAATGCACCATCAACACCCCTCGCCATTATCAGAATGAACCGCTTATAATTAGTTCAGTAAGCGTGCCCAGATCCTACCTACTGTTGGGTCATAGTTTTGATACCAGAAAGGGTTACTGACTAATATGGGTCCCAAACAACAGATGACACAAGTATTTTCCCTCCTAACCTTGTGTCCCCAGACTAATGGATTTCAGATTAACTTGTTTACAAATTTTCAGACCTACAGAATTCAGATCAACTAGTTCATAGATCAGAAAATCAGGTCAACAGGTTTTCAGACTAACGGATCAGATGTATAGTTTTAACAGACTTACAGATTGTCTAGCTTTGTATTGGGCCTACAGATTCACGAAACAGGTTTATTAATTCATCAGTCCAGTTGGTTTAGCCCTATCCACCCAATACGTTTTAGACATCATATTTATCTTAGATTTGCATTAATTAAATATTAATGCGCAAACCTCTCACATAAGGTCGGTAGCTTGTGGCGGCTGGATAAGCCAGGCGGTTCCGGGTAGACTTCTGCCACAAGCCAGACCTAACCTCATGTCTAAGCATATTTTAGTTATGCCTACGACCTCTCACATTAGACTAGCAGTTTGCGGTTGCTGGTTAAGCCGGTTGGGTCCGGGCAGGCTTCTACCGCAAACATGAGTCTAACCTCGTGTCTCAGCATTTTATTTATAACCAATTTATTCCATTACAAATTATACAACTATCAGACTAATAATGTCAATTTAACAGATTTGACTTCTTTTCAAGTCGCAGCAGATTAATCAAATGTTTTACTCAATCTTAGATTGAGCCTACGGATTTTCATACACAAATTACAATCATTCAACTTTTCAACAGATTTAATAGGTTTAACAGCTCAGGCGGTTCAACAGATTTAACATATTAGGCAACTCAACAGATTTAGCAGATTAGGCATAATTAGCAGATTAGGCGATTCAACATATTTAACAGTTTAGGCAATTTCAACAGATTAAACAGGTAACAGATTTAGGCAAATTTAACATATTAAGCAGATAACAGTTTCAGCCGATTTAAACATTATTTAAAGTCCTATTCACATATCTTGCCTAATTCATAAAGTAAGCCTAAACTTATATGCCCAAATTATGGTCATAATCCACCATATAACATATGTCCCAAATTTTAGTTAAACTTACATAGTTCAGAATATTCTCCAAAAACCTTACATATAAATTATGCCAAATATAGCCATTGATTACAATACATGTCACATATCCAAAAACTCCCCTTACTTAGGTGTATTCACACTTAATAGTCATCAAATCTTAATATAGGTTTTTACACCTAAGTCATATGCAAATTAATTCTCCTACTTCCAAATGACAAACTATCAGATTTAATTTGCCCAGATCCAGAACTTAAATTATGAAATATGTCCTTTATGTTCTAAGTCACTATAATCCTCTTCTTCCAAGTCATAGATCTTCTTATGCAATATGTCTCAAATTTATGTCCAGATTTACAACATGCGTTGTGTCCCCAAATTAGTTACAAATCGATTTTGCCTAAATATGCCTCATTCAATATTCTTCCCAAATTTAGCGTTTATGCGTTCATCTCTTATGAGACTTGGCTCAGGCTCGTGGTAGCCTGGCTATCAAACAAAAAGAAAGAAAGGAGAAAGGAATACAGAACAAACAGAATAATAAAATAGAGGAACATATCTGATAAATAGAAAAAGGGCCTAGTCTCAGATTCAGTTTTATAATTATGTCAAGATCATGATTAAATTTCATATCGGAAAATAACTGCACTTGCCTTGATTGGATTATGTAATAACCCGGAAATGCGAGCCAGTTTAAAATTTTTATTTTGGCAATTTTAATGAATTTTGCATATTTAAAATGAATTATTTTAGATAATATCGACGGGAAATTTATTTTGAATATAAATAGAAAGTATATATTTATATACGTCGTCGTTAGAATATAAATAATTATTTATAATTATAAAAGGAATTGAAAATGGCGCGGTAGTTCGATAATTCGATTCCAAACTTCAATTGAACGTACCGGGTGTAAAATAAACCAGATTTTAGTGAAACCAAAAATAATAGGATCTATTTGAGAATATCTTTCCAATGAATCCGAGAAATCGAAATTTCATAGCGGGAATCAAAAGATGTTCCCAGTTGAAAATTCTGAATAGTCGCTATGGAATTCAGGCCCTTAAAAATGGGAATTTTGCAAACTACCTCGGATTTAGACGAAACCACTTTTGTTGGATCCGTGATGTCGAGTTATTGCTAGATTCCAAATTTCATAATTTTTTGAACCAATATGTGAGCGTGGCGAAGGAAAACGCGTTTGACCAGTTTCTGTCGATTTTAATCGACTGGAAAATGGCCATTTTTCAAACGGTCTCAGAATTCGACGAAACTAGTTTTGTTAGGACTGTATCGTCAATACGAAGCTAGAAAATATTTTTCTGGAATTTATAGAGTTAGTATGTGACCCCGGTAAATTGAAATGTGCGTTCAAATTCATTATATAAAGTTATATGTTGATTCTGACGAAAACTGATCGAATCAGCCTATGATACATATCCCATTGTGTTTGGAATGGGGGTAATTAGCTATGGACGACAGGCGGTGGGCCTCATTTAGAGGTCGTATGAAAAAGTCAACTTTTTGAAATTAAATAATTAAAATTAAATTCTATCTTCCCTTATTCTTTTAACTTCTGCCCCCCCCCGTTTCTTCAAATCAGAAATCAAAAATAATAAAAAGAAAAAGAAAAAGGCGCAGCCGCGCCCCTGGCGATCGCCACCCCGACGCGCCGCCTGCTAGGGCGCCACCACCCGCCCCTCGCGCCTCTGTCGCCGCCTCCCCTTCTCTTCTTCCCCCTCTTCCTTTCTTCCCTGACCGCACCCCCTCCCTCCAGTCGAACGCAGCCCCCCTTCTTCCTTCTGCGCTATCCCCTCTTTCACCACAAAACCGCCCCCAAACCCCTCCTTCCTCTCTCCGTCCCTGCTCCACCACACTGACGCCGACGAGATACCCCCCCAATATTCACTATAAGTTTTTATTTATTTATTTTTAATTTATTTGTTTATTTTTGTTTTGTTTTAATTCATTTTAAATGTTTAGCTTAGGTTAATCAGTTTAAAAACTGATTTTTAGTATGTAGGTTTTTAAAATAAAAGTGATAAGTTTTATAAAAATAAATATGGTTTTTATATGTATTCTTATGAACTTTAAGGATAAAAAGAAATGATTTTTCAAGAATAGAATTTTATGTAGGGAGAGAATAGATTTTTTTTAACGTATGAAAGAAGTGATCTTTAAAATGAAGTAAACTAGATTTTTATAGAAGAAAAGACGAGATTTTTATGAATATAAAGGTGAGATCTTTATGCATGAAAAGGCGATATTTTTATATAATATAGATAATAAAAATTCGATCTTTATTATGTAGAAGATATAAAAATATGATTTTTACATTATAGAAGTGTTAAAAATTTGATCTTTATATATGTAGTGAATCAAAAATATGATTTTTACTTGTGTAGAGTATTAAAAATATGACCTTTATATAGTAGAGGATATAAAAATACTATTTTTATATAAGTAGTGTATTGAAAATAAAATTTCAATATAATAGAGAATATGAAAATATAATCTTTATATTTGAAAAGACGAAATCTTTATATAGTGAATAGCGGTATAAAAATAGAATTTTTATCTATATAGCAGCGAAGTAAAAAATTCTATTTTTATATATTGAATAGCGAAGTAAAAATTCGATTTTTATATATTGAATAGCGAAGTAAAAAATCGATTTTTATATATTGAAGTAGTAGCAATAAAAATTCGATTTTTATATATTGAAGTAGTAGCAATAAAAATTCGATTTTTATATATTGAAGTAGTAGCAATAAAAATACGATTTTTCTATATTGAAAAGTGAAGAAAAAAAATATAATTTCTATTATGATGTTAGCGATAAAAATTCTATTTTTACATATGAAGTAGAATATAAAAATGTGTGATTTTTATACATGTAGTGAATACGGATGACGAAAGAAACAAAAGGAGAGCACGACGAAGATTTCCTACATATGAAGAGTCGAGACGTTTGGTTTAGCTATTCGGTGAGAACTTCTCACTCTAAATTTCTTTTTCTAGTTATAAATATATACTAGGATGCAGACGGTGTTTAGTAGCACCCGACACCATTGTCCACAGACCATGGACTTGTTTGTTTGGTTGTGTAGTTGGTTAGATTATTTGATCTAAATTTGGTTGTTTGGTGAATTGAAATTGGTTTGATTGATATGTGTATGGCGTGGGCCATTATTAGACCGGGGATAAGGCTAGGCCTTGTCCCGTTTCTAGTATCGTGTCGTTATGCTGCCGAAATTTTCTAAAATAAGTTAGAAAAATAAAGATATCATTGTATTTAATAAATGAACCGAATAGAATATTCGTAGGTTGAATAGGATAATTTGGTCGTTAAAAATGTAAATTTTAACGTGAACGTGAACAAATAAATATTCGTTTACAAATCGAACGATTTGTTTATGTACACTGATTTGACTGACATTGATTGGGACGATAAATTTTAAACATCGCCCAACTGCACAAATAAAAATCTATGTTTGTTGATTTGAAACCCCGCACGGGTATTGGGATAAAATACGGCATACACTAATCCCAATAATTAGTTGTATGTCGATCGATGGATCGACAGGCTGTTATAAGCATTAGATGTCTATACTTGATGCTTATACAATGTAGTGCACTTTGGATGATGGTTGATTATTTATCGTTGCTATTATACACATGTGTTGTATGGAATCCATATAATTAACTTTATATGGTAATTGATTGGGCCTCATTCCAATTTAGAAAATAAAGAATTTTATAAAATAAAGGTTCATGTGTTGACAGTACTCATCCGTTGAGATTAGTCATGTGTTGAACGAAATATTTTAACAATAAAATTTACATCTTTATTATATATAGAATTAGAAACTAACTTCTTTATAAAATAAAGGTTCATGTGTTGACAGTACTCATCCGTTGAGATTAGTCATGTGTTGAACGAAATATTTTAACAAAAAAATTTACATCTTTATCATATATAAAATTAGAAACTAATTGGAAAATAGATAAGATGAGTGGTCTCCTGGATGTTGATCTGATGTTGGTTTCGGCCTTCGGGGTTAATATTTAGGGAATCGTTCTCTTACTAATTTACGGTTGGAGTCTGATTTAAATCAAACGATAGATACCATAATTTTTATAAAATATATTGAATAACAAAATTAGTCACACGTGGACAGTACTCATTCGTTCAGATTAGTCATGTGTTGACAAAAATATAGATTCATTTGTTGAATAGAATAATGGAATTATTGAAATATATAAAGCCGTATTGATTAGAGATGCGCTATTTTGACGTGAACGATATTTATATCGATTATATTCGTTTTTCAATTTGAATTGAATCGAATAGAAAACCAATTTGAATTGAATCGAATAGAAAACCAATTTGAATTGAATTGAATATAAAACGAATTTGAATTGAATTGAATTGAATATAAAACGAATTCGAATCAAATTGAAAACGAATTCGAATTGAATTGAAAACGAATTCGAATTGAATTGAAAACGAATTGAAATGAATTCAAATTGAATTGAAATGAATTCAAATTGAATTGAAATTTGAATTGAATAGAAATGAATTTTAAATCGAATTTATAAGGAAAAATTCAATTTTGATTTGAATTGAAATGGAAGTTGAAATTGTTTTTGAAACAAATTTAAAACTATTTATAAAATTCGTTTTAAATAGAAATCGACGAAATATATATTATATATATTATATATATAATATAATGGCCTGAATAGAACGCGCCGCGCCGCGGTAGTTCGCGAATTTCGACCATTGAATTCGAACGGACATTACGGGAGATCCGACCGTCCGATTCTCCTAAAACCGAAACTATTGGGTTCGTATCGAAAAGAACTTTCTAACGAATATTAGAAATTTGAAATCTAACGGTTGGATTTGGAGATACATCTAAATCAAATTTGGAAAAGGTCGCTGTAAGTGCAGTTCGATGGCCATTGTTGGAAATCGACTGTACGGGCCTTGATAAAATTATTAAAAATAGTAATAATTTGCGTAAAATCATAAGAAATGATTTGGGAAAAATTGGGATGAAAAAACTCCATATTTGAAAAGATAAAAATAGATTTTTATCAAAATGAACTAGT
This sequence comes from Allium sativum, assembly GCA_030737875.1. Classification (NCBI taxonomy): domain Eukaryota; kingdom Viridiplantae; phylum Streptophyta; class Magnoliopsida; order Asparagales; family Amaryllidaceae; genus Allium; species Allium sativum. The sequence continues at coordinate 787,926,337 of CM060919.1, read as the reverse complement.
TTTGAACAAAAATTAAAACCCATTTATTTTTAAATAAATAAATTGGATTTGAAATGGGTTTTAAATAGAATTGATCTGTGGGTTTAACGTGAACAGTGTTTTAAATAACACTTGTTCTTTAACCCGATAATAAATAGAATGTGATTTGGGTTTATCGTGAACTGTGTTTTAAATGACATTAGTTCTTTAACCCAGTAAAAGGAGTTTTAATGAATCTGCAATTAGATTGAAATGTGAATTGATAATCTAAATTATCAAATTTGGCAAATGAGCGAGAATGGAGTATCACCAGTTTTGCTCCAGAGCGATAGTTAAATCTTTAATTAGATTTGAACGTGAAATGGTAATTAATTTTACCGATAACACCGTGGTGTTAGATATGGAGTATTACCAGTTTTGCTTCTTGGGATGAATAGGTTGGGATTGGGAAATAAAATAAATAATTACTTCAGTGTGGTTCACTAATCTCGACTAGTTTGGAAAACCATAATCTGAATTGAAATGATATCCAAAGGAAGATTAAAGGATAAATTTTAAAGAATTTATCTTGGATAAAATTAATGGGAACCTTTCCCTAAGAATTGAAATTTAGAAACTAGCTGTAGGTTAGCTAAGAAGAATGGTTTCCTGGGTATTGATCTGATGTTGGTTTCGGCCTTCGGGGTTAATATTTGGGAAATTGTTCTCTTGCTGATTTACGGTTAATGACTAATGAATTGGAATGAGGCGTATGTTGTGTTTGTGTAACATTTTTTTAATATACGCGGGTTGTTCGGAAAGGCCGGGTTTATACCCATTCTGAATAACCGATTCGACGATAAGTCGAAGATGATGACGGTGGTCGAAGACCGGAAGTCTTCACATCGTTTGGATAATTACTGATGATCCTGATTGGGCTGTACACCCAATAGGATGGAAATAGTCGGTGGTCGTCCAGACGTACTTGGAGATCGATGGATACGCGAGGAAAGTGCCTCCGGTTTCGTTCAGACCCAGAACGAACTTGTAAATGGATTGTGTGTCTGACATTGGATTTTATTCTGTGTTGAATGATTTCTGTTAAATATATATTTGTTTGGCAGCGGAGAATTTATTCTCTTGCTTAACGCCCTTCTCTGAGACGTACGAGCTTAGAGGTTATATATAGATGGACATCAGTCGGATGACATGAATTGCCTGTGTGGCACGCTGAGTTGCATGGATCAAGGCTTCTGTTGAAAAGCAAAGTCTTGTGGTTGATGATCAAAGCACGACCTTTGTGGCGTAGCTTTGTGTATAACGTGAATTCGCGAGCCTCACACCTCGGTATGAGTCAAAAACGGGATAAGGACTGCAGGGAGAGCACGACGTTTCTTTCTAGCTTTGGTGGTGTCAGTGACTTACCAGCCCTGACATTTATATACTTTTCACCTATGTGGTTGTTGGATGAGGCGCCTCGATTTTAGGTCTGTAAGGACCGGGAAACGTGTGTTCAGGAATAATTAATCCTCAAACGTAAGAGAGGACCGGCCCTGAAGCATCCAGGGGTTACCCAGAGTGTGTAGTCCCGAGGCATTTGCTAGAGTGTCTCGAAGCGGAGAGGAGCTTGCCCCTTGCCTCGACTCATGACGGAAATCAAATTTCCAATACGAGATATTTCGGCTTTATTTGTAGAGCCTAGTATGGCGACATAGTAGCATGGGATGCTATGCCGTCTATGATTTATATTTATGATTGAAATTGTTTTGACACTATACACTTACTATAGTATCAAATGACTTGTTTTAAACGTACCAAGCATGTTTGGCTATTATAAGGGAAAACCCTATCCTCCGGCTTGCGTTGCATTGTGTGATGGGACCTGGGTCTTATAATAGCTTCATTTTTTGAAAAAGCATTGCGTTGTTTATTCTATGCACTGGTATTCTTTGGAGGAAACCCGTTCCGTGTTATACGGCGTGGTCCCTTGAATTACTCTCTGTTAAAGTAAAGTTTTAAATAACTGTTTTAGTTCTCACACCAGTCACATGACTGACTTGGAGTTTATTGTTTTAACCTAAACTCTGGGTGCCCTTATTTTCGACACGGGCAGCTAGTAGTTTTGGGTTTGCAGATTTATATTCATAGGATCCTGATTTACAGCTGGAACGATGCTCGGAAAGCTCTGTATCCGTGCATTATTTCTAGTTGTGTTTTGTATTATTTTCCGCTGCTATGTAATTTTTTGTAATCTCTGATATTTATCGAATGTATTTTATTTATTTATACTCTGTATATTCTTGTATCTGATGGAATTGTTGTAATAGTAATAAAATGTTCTCCTGTTTGCGTTCCAATTTGTCCTGTTCTCAAAACGATCAGGGGTTTCGAACGGTCTAGATCGGTTTAACGACTGATTCGGATCGAGCGAAATTCCCGGCCGTCACATTTGGTATCAGAGCTTTGGTTTACAGAGCTCGAGAACAAGACACATTCGAACCATACGAAAGAATTCATCAGATATTGGATTAGTAATATCCAATTAGAATAACTCGTTAGAGATAGGGTCAGTAGTATCCTAGAACGAGTGAAGAGTATATTTTTCAAATGAAAACAATTTTGTTTTGAAAATTTAATTCGTTTTAAACGTATTTGAATATTTTATTTGTATTGATTTGGACAATCCAGTATATAAATGTTTTGCATATACGCGTTATGAACGTATATTCGAAATTTTAATATACTAGATAGATATAGAATCACACTCTAGTCGCCCGAAGATGATTCTACTGATGACTATATAGCATCAGTAGTGTGTGTTCGAGTTTCGAAGGTGTGATTTTCTATATATTTCCATTAGACTGGTGTGAGAACCAAAACTTATATAGATAGATTTATTGTTGTGATTTGGCATCAAAAACATGACTTTTTGTATATGTATCAAAATTTATGAATTTGAAACTCTAATCCACTAATAGATTGATGGTTGTGTTGTTTGTTATTTGTTTGATAATTTTGAACCATTTTGCCTAATTGAATCAAATATTAAGTTGTATTGAAATTGGTCGCATTTGCTTGCATATACATGTACTTACATTGAACAGGTCATAGCAAGGAGGCTAGAGCCGAAGAATAAAATTTGTTTGCCCGACAAATAGGTACATGTTTACTATAATTTACTGTTTGTTTGGGTGATGATGATTTTATGAGCCTATTGGCTAGCCGCTTGGCTTTTTCTTTTTCTTTTTGAGATCAGAAGGCCTGTATGGCAATTTCGGGATTTTCCCGGTGCAGGGGAGGTTATGGCGAAATTTTTCTAAAATTTAGGGTGTTAGCCAAATTTTTGGAAAATTTGAAAAGTTCTTAGAAACTGAAAAGTTGAAGAACTTAAGCCGTAAAGAAAATTATGGGAGTTGAGTTGAATTAATAAACAACTTTCCGCTTCGTTCCTTTTCGGGGACGAAAAGTTTTAAGTGGGGGAGATTGTAAGAACCCGGAAATGCGAGCCAGTTTAAAATTTTTATTTTGGCAATTTTAATGAATTTTGCATATTTAAAATGAATTATTTTAGATAATATCAACGGGAAATTTATTTTGAATATAAATAGAACATATATATTTATATACGTCGTCGTTAGAATATAAATAATTATTTATAATTATAAAAGGAATTGAAAATGGCGAGGTAGTTCGATAATTCGATTTCAAACTTCAATTGAACGTACCGGGTGCAAAATAAACCGGATTTTAGTGAAACCAAAAATAATAGGATCTATTTGAGAATATCTTTCCAACGAATCAAAGAACTCGAAATTTCATAGCGGGAATCAAAAGATGTGCCCAGTTGAAAATTCTGAATAGTCACTATGGAATTCAGGCCCTTAAAAATGGGAATTTTGCAAACGACCTCGGATTTAGACGAAACCACTTTTGTTGGATCCGTGATGTCGAGTTATTGCTAGATTCCAAATTTCATAATTTTTCGAATCAATATGTGAGCGTGGCGAAGAAAAACGCGTTTGACCAGTTTTTGTCGATTTTAATCGACTCGAAAATGGCCATTTTTCAAACGGTCTCAGAATTCGACGAAACTAGTTTTGTTAGGACTGTATCGTCAATACGAAGCTAGAAAATATTTTTCTGGAATTTATAGAGTTAGTATGTGACCCCGGTAAATTGAAATGTGCGTTCAAATTCAATATATAGAGTTATATGTTGATTCTGACGAAAACTGATCGAAATGATCGAATTAGCCTACGATACGTATCCCATTGTGTTCGGAATGGGGGTAATTAGCTATAGACGACAGGCGGTGGGCCTCGTTTAGAGGTCGTATGAAAAAGTCAACTTTTTGAAATTAAATAATTAAAAATAAAATTCTCTCTTCCCTTATTCTTTTAACTTCTGGCCCCCCCGTTTCTTCAAATCAGAAATCAAAAAAAAAAAAAAAAAGGCGCAACCGCGCCCCTGGCGATCGCCACCCCGATGCGCCGCCTGCTAGGGCGCCACCACCCGCCCCTCGCGCCTCTGTCGCCGCCTCCCTCTTCTCTTCTTCCCCCTCTTCCTTTCTTCCCTGACCGCACCCCCTCCCTCCAGTCGAACGCAGCCCCCCTTCTTCCTCCTGCGCTATCCCCTCTTTCACCACAAAACCGCCCCCAAACCCCTCCTTCCTCTCTCCGTTCCTGCTCCACCACATTGACGCCGACGAGATACCCCCCCAATATTCACTGTAAGTTTTTTTATATTTATTTTTCATTTATTTGTTTATTTTTGTTTTGTTTTAATTCATTTTAAATGTTTAGCTTAGGTTAATCAGTTTAAAAACTGATTTTTAGTATGTAGGTTTTTAAAATAAAAGTGATAAGTTTTATAAAAATAAATATGGTTTTTATATGTATTCTTATGAACTTTAAGGATAAAAAGAAATGATTTTTCAAGAATAGAATTTTATGTAGGGAGAGAATAGATTTTTTTTAACGTATGAAAGAAGTGATCTTTAAAATGAAGTAAACTAGATTTTTATAAAAGAAAAGACGAGATTTTTATGAATATAAAGGTGAGATCTTTATGCATGAAAAGGCGATATTTTTATATAATATAGATAATAAAAATTCGATCTTTATTATGTAGGAGATATAAAAATATGATTTTTACATTATAGAAGTGTTAAAAATTTGATCTTTATATATGTAGTGAATCAAAAATATGATTTTTACTTGTGTAGAGTATTAAAAATATGACCTTTATATAGTAGAGGATATAAAAATACTATTTTTATATAAGTAGTGTATTGAAAATAAAATTTCTATATAATAGAGAATATGAAAATATAATCTTTATATTTGAAAAGACGAAATCTTTATATAGTGAATAGCGGTATAAAAATAGAATTTTTATCTATATAGTAGCGAAGTAAAAATTCGATTTTTATATATTGAATAGCGAAGTAAAAATTCGATTTTTATATATTGAATAGCGAAGTAAAAATTCGATTTTTATATATTGAAGTAGTAGCAATAAAAATTCGATTTTTATATATTGAAGTAGTAGCAATAAAAATACGATTTTTCTATATTGAAAAGTGAAGAAAAAAAATACGATTTCTATTATGATGTTAGCGATAAAAATTCGATTTTTACATATGAAGTGGAATATAAAAATGTGTGATTTTTATATATGTAGTGAATACGGACGACGAAAGAAACAAAAGGAGAGCACGACGAAGATTTCCTACATATGAAGAGTCGAGACGTTTGGTTTAGCTATTCGGTGAGAACTTCTCACTCTAAATTTCTTTTTCTAGTTATAAATATATACTAAGATGCAGACGGTGTCTAGTAGCACCCAACACCATTGTCCACAGACCATGGACTTGTTTGTTTGGTTGCGTAGTTGGTTAGATTATTTGATCTAAATTTGGTTGTTTGGTGAATTGAAATTGGTTTGATTGATACGTGTATGGCGTGGGCCATTATTAGACCGGGGATAAGGCTAGGCCTTGTCCCGTTTCTAGTATCGTGCCGTTATGCCGCCGAAATTTTCTAAAATAAGTTAGAAAAATAAAGATATCATTGTATTTAATAAATGAACCGAATAGAATATTCGTAGGTTGAATAGGATAATTTGGTCGTTAAAAATGTAAATTTTAACGTGAACGTGAACAAATAAATATTCATTTACAAATCGAACGATTTGTTTATGTACACTGGTTTGACTGACATTGATTGGGACGATAAATTTTAAATATCGCCCAACTGCACAAATAAAAATCTATGTTTGTTGATTTGAAACCCCACACGGGTATTGGGATAAAATACGGCATACACTAATCCCAATAATTAGTTGTATGTCGATCGATGGATCGACAGGCTGTTATAAGCATTAGATATCTATACTTGATGCTTATACAGTGTAGTGCACTTTGGATGATGGTTGATTATTTATCGTTGCTATTATACACATGTGTTGTATGGATAATTAACTTTATATGGTAATTGATTGGGCCTCATTCCAATTTAGAAAATAAAGAATTTTATAAAATAAAGGTTCATGTGTTGACAGTACTCATCCGTTGAGATTAGTCATGTGTTGAACGAAATATTTTAACAATAAAATTTACATCTTTATTATATATAGAATTAGAAACTAACTTCTTTATAAAATAAAGGTTTATGTGTTGACAGTACTCATCCGTTGAGATTAGTCATGTGTTGAACGAAATATTTTAACAAAAAAATTTACATCTTTATCATATATAAAATTAGAAACTAATTGGAAAATAGATAAGATGAGTGGTCTCCTGGATGTTGATCTGATGTTGGTTTCGGCCTTCGGGGTTAATATTTAGGGAATCGTTCTCTTACTAATTTACGGTTGGAGTCTGATTTAAATCAAACGATAGATACCATAATTTTTATAAAATATATTGAATAACAAAATTAGTCACACGTGGACAGTACTCATTCGTTGAGATTAGTCATGTGTTGACAAAAATATAGATTCATTTGTTGAATAGAATAATGGAATTATTGAAATATATAAAGCCGTATTGATTAGAGATGCGCTATTTTGACGTGAACGATATTTATATCGATTATATTCGTTTTTCAATTTGAATTGAATCGAATAGAAAACCAATTTGAATTGAATCGAATAGAAAACCAATTTGAATTGAATTGAATATAAAACGAATTCGAAATGAATTGAAAAGAAAACGAATTTGAATTGAATTGAATATAAAACGAATTCGAATTGAATTGAAAACGAATTCGAATTGAATTGAAAACGAATTGAAATGAATTCAAATTGAATTGAAATTTGAATTGAATAGAAATGAATTTTAAATCGAATTTATAAGGAAAAATTCAATTTTGATTTGAATTGAAATGGAAGTTGAAATTGTTTTTGAAACGAATTTAAAACTATTTATAAAATTCGTTTTTAATAGAAATCGACGAAATATATATTATATATATTATATATATAATATAATGGCCTGAATAGAACGCGCCGCGCCGCGGCTGTAACGACCCGGATTTTTTTAGTTGTTTATGGTGAATATTTAAATTAGTTTAAATATTTAATTGGAAATATAAATGAATATTTATATTGGATTTATCGATTAAATAATCAATATAGATTTAATTTCGAATATATCGAGTCATCAATAAACAATTTAATTCGTCGTTAAAATTAAATCAAAACGAGTCAGTCGATTTATATAAACTCTATATTGTATTAGAACGATAATAGTAATTTATTATCGGTAAGTTAGATTGGTTTGAATTTAAAATAAAATCGCTGATTTAAATAGTGTCTTTTCCATACGATCAAAATAGCGGTTCGGAACCCCAAAATATATTAAAAAAATGAATGGATAAGATCGAACTCAAATCGCTGTCAAAACGAAATCAAATCATATGTTAATACATATCCTATCAGCCGTCCTAATATCTGTTCCAAAGCCGACCTCTATCCTTCATTAAGCAGTCCTATTTCCCTCGAGCACAAGATCGTGTCTTCCACTTTGATAGCAAGGAAACACAGAATTTAATGGCAGCGTACAAACGGTTCCCTCACTCGCATCTATAAACTGAGAGCCTCGCCTTCTCTGAAACCGACGAAGTATTTTTCATTTTCCTCTTTTGTTTTCTCCCTTCCAGAAAACCGAATCCTCCTTAGAAAAAAACATAACCGAACCCAAATCCTTCAAATCAAAATCGAGTTCATCCTTGGAAGTCGCGATTTGTTTGAGGCCTCTGAAGCTCGATGCCAACTCGAAGAATTTCTGGATCGCGCGAATTAGAGGAAGTCGCGATGGGTTAGAATATGTCGAGGAGGTGGCTGTGTTCATGGTGTTTGGAAGCGCCTGTGGATGGAGTACTAGGTGGTGCGATGCGTTCTGATCTGGAGCACTCGATGTGAAGACGTCGTGGAGAAGGGCTACTGCCGATTGTCAGAGGGGTCGCTCAGGAGCAGCGCGATGGTGGTAGACGAAGTCACAACATTTGATTTAGTGGAGATGTAAAGTCGAAATATACTGGGTTGATCAGCAAGGTAAATCGCAATGGAGGGAGGAGTTGGCAAGTTCGGTGGTGCCAAGATCGCAAGATATGGGGACCGATACTTCTTACCACAGCAGCCGAGAAGTTTGGAAACCACAATAACAAAAGGAGCAGTGAGTTGAGGTCTTTTGAGTGGAGTTCTAGAGCTTGGTAATGGCGATAGTGATGGTCGGAGCAACCGGTGATGGTGAAAATCCCAGGCATCGGGTCTGTGACGGTGAATGGCAGTGAGCGTGTCGCTTGAAGGAGTGTTAGTTGAGAAGTTTTTAAGGCGCAACAAGGTGCTAAGGTAAAATATTAATTTGATTAAATTAATTAGAAATGTTTATATATAATTAGTTAATTCATCTAAATAAATTCATTTAAGATAGTTTAAATAAATAGTTCAAAATGATGAATAAGTGTTTAAATAAATGATAGGTACGAAATAAATTTCATTCGAGCAGACTCGTGGCCGATGATATGGAAATTTATGGATATTCGGCAAACCGAAAATCGAGGTGAGTAAATCTCACTCACCTTTAGAATTATTTTTATTTCATTAAAAATAATTGTTTGTTGCTTGTGTGAATGTTTTCTGGTTGTTTTATGTATGTTAGTTATTTAAGCTATATATATATATATATTGGGTTGATTGATTGGTTGGATTCCCGCAGTCTCATTAGCGGATGCCCGCAGTTTCATAGCGGATGATTACCCTATACACCCCACGCTATGATTAGTGGATGACCTTCTATACCACGATATTCTGCCACGAAGCAGAATGGGTATTATTTATGTGCTAACATCTGTGGATGCAGGAAAACAGGTTGGAGGAATCCAACTGGATTCCTCAAAAATATATTATCTGTTTGTTTATTTGTTTGCATATATATTGTTATATATGATGTGTTAGAAAAATAAATAATTGGTTGCTTTGTGTGTTTAAATATCACTGGGCTTAAGTAATGATATTTAAAAATATCATGAAAAAGGATATTTGAGAATTAGAAAGGAATTTCTATTTTTCTAAAATAGAATTGAAATTTGAAATTTGAATATTGAAGATTCAAATAGAATTGAATATAGAAATTTGAATATAGAGAATTCAAACAGAATTGAATTTGAATCGAGAATTCAAACAGAATTTGAAATAGAATTTTGAATATAGAAATTCATAAAGGAATGTGAATAAAGGAATGTGAATAGAGGAATAAAGGAATTTGAATAAATGAATTTGAAATATTGAATTTCAAAGAAGAATTGAATTGAATTTGAAATATTGAATTTCAAAGAAGAATTGAATTGAATTTGAAATATTGAATTTCAAAGAAGAATTGAATTGAATTTGAAATATTGAATTTCAAAGAAGAATTGAATTGAATTTGAAATATAGAATGTCAAAGAAGAATTGAAATAGAAATTGAATAATAGAATTCAAATGGAATTTCAAGTATAGAAATTGAATAATAGAATTCAAATGGAATTTCAAGTATTGAATTTGAATATGAAATTTAAATAGAAATTCAAGTATTGAATTTGAATATGGAATTGAAATAGAAATTCAAGTATTGAATTTGAATATAAAATAGAAAAGGAAATTCAACTATAGAATTTGAATATAGGAATTTAAATGGAAGTTTAATAAAGGAATTTTAAATATAGAATTTGAATAATAGAAAAGGAAATGGAAATTTGAATTTAGAATTCAAATAGAAAAGGAAATAGAATTTGAACATAGAATTCAAATAGAAAGGAATTGGAATTTGAATATAGAATTCAAATAAAAGCAAGATTGGAATTTGAATCAAGAAATTCAAATAGAGTTAAAATGGAGTTGGATTCATTTTAACGAAGTTTAAAAGTTTATATATATATATATATAAATATAATTAAAACGAACTCGCCGCAGCGTTGCAGTTCGTAAATTGGCTACTCGAACTTCAATTGAGTATACAGGACTCAATTGAAGTCGGAATTCTTTGAAACAAGAATCGTCAGGACCGGTTGAATAATAGTTTTCTAATGGAAGAGAAAATTCTGGATTTCGTCGAATAGATTTTGAGTTATGTCAAAATCAAATTTTTAAAAGTGCAGCGCCAGAAACCATTAAAACCATAATGGATTTTATATAATAAATATAGGGATTTTTAAGCAAATAAAAATCCGAATTTCCATTTAAAAACCTGGTCTTGAGTTAGAAGATAAATGTGAACTCAAGCGAAGTAAGAAAAGTGATTTTTGAAACAATAATCATATTTTTGATTATTGAATAGAATTAACTAAATCAAAGAAGAATTAGTTAATCGAGTGGTGAATTGAAGTCGAACTTTGAAAATTGAATTTTTGAATTGTAAACATATATTTGAAATCAAATATAGAACTTAAATTAAAATTTGAATTCAATTAGTTGATAAGTAAGTTGAAATATATTTGAAACGTGTTATATTCATATATACAAGCGAAATGGGCAAAGAGTTAGTTAAAGAGAGTTACTTTAACGAATTGAGTCAAAACGAGTGTATGAAGTTGAAATGAATTGTACAGGTATAGATATACCGGAGACAGTTATGGGATAAAGTGATGAAGGTATATAATTAGTGTGCTCGTCAATAAGGTACATGTTTAATTCATATATGAGATTTTATGCGCCGTATTGGCAAGCCGCTTGGCTTTTTCTTTTCTTTTTGAGATGAGAAGTTACCGGGAAGCTATTTGAAATTTCCCGATGCTCCCGATACAGGGGAGGTTATGGCGAAATTTTCCGGAAATTTAAGGAGTTAGAATATTTTTAAGATATTTTGATAGTTAGAAATCATTGTATCGACGTATAGAATTCGATAGGTAAGTGAATATAAAAATCGAATATTGTAAACAAAAAGGGAAATCTATAAATTAGAAATAGAAAGCGAACTTTATACATGTTTTAAAAATGAATAATTGGATTGTATAGTGTGTTTATTCGAGGTAAGTGGTTTTGCCGTTTTGAAATTGAGGATGTTTTCAGTTAAGGTCTGAGAGGTAATTTTACCCCAACTTGATTAATTTCATTTTTAATGGATAAATAGTAAGATCCAGTCTCGAAGAGAAGTGTTTGAAAAAGAGTTAGTTGAATAAAATATTTTGGGTTGTTGTAACGATGTTTTACACAACATTCGTTTTAAACCCAAGTGATGGAATTTTGGAAATATAACAAGTAAATATTTCCTGAGTATAATTAAAATAGTCGGGATAGAGATAAGTGATTGGAATTGTTTCCAATTGCAAAATAGAGATATTTTCTAATATATAGAAAATAAAAGAAGTTGATATTGGGAAATGCTTTCCAAATAGCGTAAAGGGCCAATATGGTTATTTAAAAATATTTGGTTAACAAATATTGATAAGGAAATGGAGAAGAGATTTAATTAATGAAATATTAATTAAAGAGCCCAGTGATTTGTTTGATATGTTTGGATTAACACTTGTTTTTATTCGATAGTTAAATCACAGACTATCGAAGTTTTTGACCATCGTTGTCAATATGGAGAGACCGGTTGGATTATTATCCGAAGAACCACTCCGTATCGACATAAGCGTTGCGAACCAAGTATGCTGAATATATTGAAGACGGAGTAAAGTGCAAGGACTCTTTCTATTAAATAGAAATAGTGCCTTCGGTTTCGTTCAATCCCAGAACGAACGTAAATGGACGAATGCCTGACAGAGTATTTCCAATGATCAAATGGGTTGGTCTGTATAAATATATATGTTTGCAACGGATTTATTCCCTTAGCATAACATCCAGAATATTTGTGCAAACTCAACTAGTGATTAACGGATCTGACAATGTGGCATTCAAAGTGATTGTGCTATCAATGAATGGTAAGTATTCGTAGCCTCAGGCCTCAACAACCGGGAAAGGACAAAAATCGGGCAGGCAGCATGGCTATGTGGGTCGCACCCATTAGGATGTATAATCACCTATCTAGAGGTTCATTTAATTTCTTATTCTATTCGATGCTGTCCCAGTCGGGAGGCGGTTGCTGATCCCAACCGTTGGTGATATACATTCGATACACTCAAGCGAAATGAGTGGTCGGTCATGTGTGGGCCGGGTTACAAGATGTTCTTGTTGAACCCAGTGTATTCCTCTCTAGAGATACACTAGCGGAAGGTGGTTCCATACCTTGTCATGTTGGAAATCCAATCTCCAATAAGCGCCATGTGGTTTTTGATTTTATTCTATATATGTGGAGCGTGAGATGCAAGCGTTCTGCTATTTGGTTATTTACTTGTTGTAAACATTATTATAATATCACTGGATTTTCGTATCAAAGTGTTTTGGGTTATAGTAAGGTAAAAACCGTCCATGTTTGTGTGTGGGCTGGTCTTACTATTATCTTTTCTTTTGAAAGGATTTTAAAGGTTAAACCAATGATTTGAGTTTACTCACACCAGTCCCATGACTGACCCAGAGTTTATTTTGTTTTGCTTTCCCTAAACTCTTGGGTGCCTAAACTTGTACGGGCAGTCAAGTAGTCGGGATTTCACAGATTCAATTGGAGGAGATGGAAGCAGGAGGCTTCACCAGTTAGCTGTAGATTATCGTATTTCCGCTGTGTACTATGTTGTATCTGGAAACAGGTGTTTATAACTGTTCCAGAAATGACTGTTGTGCTCTGATGATGGTATGTATATAAAGTTACTGATTTGTATTTCAAAAGTTATGTTATGTAATATATTTTATTCGTTCCGCTGTGAGTTTGTGATCTTCGTTTTTCTTCTATTCTAATATTTCTTTCTATTTCTCATCCTCTAACTTCTTTCTAAAAATGATTCGTATTTCTGTGCAATTTGGGTTGGACGTGTTGTGTTATAAGTCAACTCAGATAGTACGGATTTGCGGGCCTTTACAGCGGCAGTTCGCGAATTTCGACCATTGAATTCGAACGGACATTACGGGAGATCCGACCGTCGGATTCTCCTAAAACCGAAACCGTTGGGTTCGTATCGAAAAGAGCTTTCTAACGAATATTAGAAATTTGAAATCTAACGGTTGGATTTGGAGATACATCTAAATCAAATTTGGAAAAGGTCGCTGTAAGTGCAGTTCGATGGCCATTGTTGGAAATCGACTGTACGGGCCTTGATAAAATTATTAAAAATAGTAATAATTTGCGTAAAATCATAAGAAATGATTTGGGAAAAATTGGGATGAAAAACTCCATATTTGAAAAGATAAAAATAGATTTTTATCGAAATGAACTAGTTTTGAACAAAAATTAAAACCCATTTATTTTTAAATAAATAAATTGGATTTGAAATGGGTTTTAAATAGAATTGATCTGTGGGTTTATCGTGAACAGTGTTTTAAATAACACTTGTTCTTTAACCCGATAATAAATAGAATGTGATTTGGGTTTATCGTGAACTGTGTTTTAAATGACATTAGTTCTTTAACCCAGTAAAAGGAGTTTTAATGAATCTGCAATTAGATTGAAATGTGAATTGATAATCTAAATTATCAAATTTGGAAAATGAGCGAGAATGGAGTATCACCAGTTTTGCTCCAGAGCGATAGTTAAATCTTTAATTAGATTTGAACGTGAAATGGTAATTAATTTTACCGATAACACCGTGGTGTTAGATATGGAGTATTACCAGTTTTGCTTCATGGGATGAATAGGTTGGGATTGGGAAATAAAATAAATAATTACTTCGGTGTGGTTCGCTAATCTCGACTAGTTTGGAAAACCATAATCTGAATTGAAATGATATCCAAAGGAAGATTAAAGGATAAATTTTAAAGAATTTATCTTGGATAAAATTAATGGGAACCTTTCCCTAAGAATTGAAATTTAGAAACTAGCTATAGGTTAGCTAAGAAGAATGGTTTCCTGGGTATTGATCTGATGTTGGTTTCGGCCTTCGGGGTTAATATTTGGGAAATTGTTCTCTTGCTGATTTACGGTTAATGACTAATGAATTGGAATGAGGCGTATGTTGTGTTTGTGTAACATTTTTTTTAATATAAGCGGGTTGTTCGGAAAGGCCGGGTTTATACCCATTCTGAATAACCGATTCGACGATAAGTCGAAGATGATGACGGTGGTCGAAGACCGGAAGTCTTCACATCGTTTGGATAATTACTGATGATCCTGATTGGGCTGTACACCCAAGAGGATGGAAATAGTCGGTGGTCGTCCAGACGTACTTGGAGATCGATGGATACGCGAGGAAAGTGCCTCCGGTTTCGTTCAGACCCAGAACGAACTTGTAAATGGATTGTGTGTCTGACATTGGATTTTATTCCGTGTTGATTGATTTCTGTTAAATATATATCTGTTTGGCAACGGAGAATTTATTCTCTTGCTTAACGCCCTTCTCTGAGACGTACGAGCTTAGAGGTTATATATAGATGGACATCAGTCGCATGGCATGAATTGCCTGTGTGGCACGCTGAGTTGCATGGATCAAGGCTTCTGTTGAAAAGCAAAGTCTTGTGGTTGATGATCAAAGCACGGCCTTTGTGGCGTAGCTTTGTGTATAACGTGAATTCGCGAGCCTCACACCTCGGTATGAGTCAAAAACGGGATAAGGACTGCAGGGAGAGCACGACGTTTCTTTCTAGCTTTGGTGGTGTCAGTGACTTACCAGCCCTGACATTTATATACTTTTCACCTATGTGGTTGTTGGATGAGGCGCCTCGATTTTAGGTCTGTAAGGACCGGGAAACGTGTGTTCAAGAATAATTAATCCTCAAACGTAAGAGAGGACCGGCCCTGAAGCATCCAGGGGTTACCCAGAGTGTGTAGTCCCGAGGCATTTGCTAGAGTGTCTCGAAGCGGAGAGGAGCTTGCCCCTTGCCTCGACTCATGACGGAAATCAAATTTCCAATACGAGATATTTCGGCTTTATTTGTAGAGCCTAGTATGGCGACATAGTAGCATGGGATGCTATGCCGTCTATGATTTATATTTATGATTGAAATTGTTTTGACACTATACACTTACTATAGTATCAAATGACTTGTTTTAAACGTACCAAGCATGTTTGGCTATTATAAGGGAAAACCCTATCCTCCGGCTTGCGTTGCATTGTGTGATGGGACCTGGGTCTTATAATAGCTTCATTTTTTGAAAAAGCATTGCGTTGTTTAATCTATGCACTGGTATTCTTGGGAGGAAACCCGTTCCGTGTTATACGACGTGGTCCCTTGAATTACTCTCTGTTAAAGTAAAGTTTTAAATAACTGTTTTAGTTCTCACACCAGTCACATGACTGACTTGAAGTTTATTGTTTTAACCTAAACTCTGGGTGCCCTTATTTTCGACAAGGGCAGCTAGTAGTTTTGGTTTTGCAGATTTATATTCACAGGATCCTGATTTACAGCTGGAACGATGCTCGGAAAGCTCTATATCCGTGCATTATTTATAGTTGTGTTTTGTATTATTTTCCGCTGCTATGTAATTTTTTGTAATCTCTGATATTTATCGAATGTATTTTATTTATTTATACTCTGTATATTCTTGTATCTGATGGAATTGTTGTAATAGTAATGAAATGTTCTCCTGTTTGCGTTCCAATTTGTCCTGTTCTCAAAACGATCAGGGGTTTCGAAAGGTCTAGATCGGTTTAACGACTGATTCGGATCGATCGAAATTCCCGGTCGTTACATTTGGTATCAGAGCTTTGGTTTACAGAGCTCGAGAACAAGACACATTAGAACCATACGAAAGAATTCATCAGATATTGGATTAGTAATATCCAATTAGAATAACTCGTTAGAGATAGGGTCAGTAGTATCCTAGAACGAGTGAAGAGTATATTTTTCAAATGAAAACAATTTTGTTTTGAAAATTTAATTCGTTTTAAACGTATTTGAATATTTTATTTGTATTGATTTGGACAATCCAGTATATAAATGTTTTGCATATACGCGTCATAAACGTATATTCGAAATTTTAATATACTAGATAGATATAGAATCACACTCTAGTCGCCCGAAGATGATTCTACTGATGACTATATAGCATCAGTAGTGTGTGTTCGAGTTTCGAAGGTGTGATTTTCTGTATATTTCCATTAGACTGGTGTGGGAACCAAAACTTATATAGATAGATTTATTGTTGTGATTTGGCATCAAAAACATGACTTTTTGTATATGTATCAAAATTTATGAATTTGAAACTCTAATCCACTAATAGATTGATGGTTGTGTTATTTGTTATTTGTTTGATAATTTTGAACCATTTTGCCTAATTGAATCAAATATTAAGTTGTATTGAAATTGGTCGCATTTGCTTGCATATACATGTACTTACATTGAACAGGTCATAGCAAGGAGGCTAGAGCCGAAGAATAAAATTTGTTTGCCCGACAAATAGGTACAGGTTTACTATAATTTACTGTTTGTTTGGGTGATGATGATTTTATGAGCCTATTGGCTAGCCGCTTGGCTTTTTCTTTTTCTTTTTGAGATCAGAAGGCCTGTACGGCAATTTCGGGTTTTTCCCGGTGCTCCCGGTGCAGGGGAGGTTATGGCGAAATTTTTCTAAAATTTAGGGTGTTAGCCAAATTTTTGGAAAATTTGAAAAGTTCTTAGAAACTGAAAAGTTGAAGAACTTAAGCCGTAAAGAAAATTATGGGAGTTGAGTTGAATTAATAAACAACTTTCGGCTTCGTTCCTTTTCGGGGACGAACAGTTTTAAGTGGGGGAGATTGTAATAACCCGGAAATGCGAGCCAGTTTAAAATTTTTATTTTGGCAATTTTAATGAATTTTGCATATTTAAAATGAATTATTTTAGATAATATCAACGGGAAATTTATTTTGAATATAAATAGAATGTATATATTTATATACATCGTCGTTAGAATATAAATAATTATTTATAATTATAAAAGGAATTGAAAATGGCGCGGTAGTTCGATAATTCGATTTCAAACTTCAATTGAACGTACCGGGTGCAAAATAAACCGGATTTTAGTGAAACCAAAAATAATAAGATATATTTGAGAATATCTTTCCAACGAATCCGAGAAATCGAAATTTCATAGCGGGAATCAAAAGATGTGCCCAGTTGAAAATTCTGAATAGTCGCTATGGAATTCAGGCCCTTAAAAATGGGAATTTTGCAAACGACCTTAGATTTAGACGAAACCACTTTTGTTGGATTCTTGATGTTGATTTATTGCTATATTCCAAATTTCATAATTTTTCGAATCAATATGTGAGCGTGGCGAAGGAAAACGCGTTTGACCAGTTTCTGTCGATTTTAATCGACTGGAAAATGGCCATTTTTCAAACGGTCTCAGAATTCGACGAAACTAGTTTTGTTAGGACTGTATCGTCAATACGAAGCTAGAAAATATTTTTCTGGAATTTATAGAGTTAGTATGTGACCCCGGTAAATTGAAATGTGCGTTCAAATTCAATATATAGAGTTATATGTTGATTCTGACGAAAACTGATTGAAATGATCGAATCAGCCTATGATACATATCCCATTGTGTTCGGAATGGGGGTAATTAGCTATGGACGACAAGCGGTGGGCCTCGTTTAGAGGTCGTATGAAAAAGTCAACTTTTTGAAATTAAATAATTAAAAATAAAATTCTCTCTTCCCTTATTCTTTTAACTTCTGGCCCCCACCCCCCGTTTCTTCAAATCAGAAATCAAAAAAAAAAAGGCGCAGCTGCGCCCCTGGCGATCGCCACCCCGACGCGCCGCCTGCTAGGGCGCCACCACCCGCCCCTCGCGCCTCTGTCGCCGCCTCCCTCTTCTCTTCTTCCCCCTCTTCCTTTCTTCCCTGACCGCACCCCCTCCCTCCAGTCGAACGCAGCCCCCCTTCTTCCTCCTGCGCTATCCCCTCTTTCACCACAAAACCGCCCCCAAACCCCTCCTTCCTCTCTCCGTTCCTGCTCCACCACACTGACGCCGACGAGATACCCCCCCAATATTCAATGTAAGTTTTTTTATATTTATTTTTCATTTATTTGTTTATTTTTGTTTTGTTTTAATTCATTTTAAATGTTTAGCTTAGGTTAATCAGTTTAAAAACTGATTTTTAGTATGTAGGTTTTTAAAATAAAAGTGATAAGTTTTATAAAAATAAATATGGTTTTTATATGTATTCTTATGAACTTTAAGGATAAAAAGAAATGATTTTTCAAGAATAGAATTTTAAGTAGGGAGAGGATAGATTTTTTTAAACGTATGAAAGAAGTGATCTTTAAAATGAAGTAAACTAGATTTTTATAAAAGAAAAGACGAGATTTTTATGAATATAAAGGTGAGATCTTTATGCATGAAAAGGCGATATTTTTATATAATATAGATAATAAAAATTCGATCTTTATTATGTAGGAGATATAAAAATATGATTTTTACATTATAGAAGTGTTAAAAATTTGATCTTTATATATGTAGTGAATCAAAAATATGATTTTTACTTGTGTAGAGTATTAAAAATGTGACCTTTATATAGTAGAGGATATAAAAATACTATTTTTATATAAGTAGTGTATTGAAAATAAAATTTCTATATAATAGAGAATATGAAAATATAATCTTTATATTTGAAAAGACGAAATCTTTATATAGTGAATAGCGGTATAAAAATAGAATTTTTATCTATATAGTAGCGAAGTAAAAATTCGATTTTTATATATTGAATAGCGAAGTAAAAATTCGATTTTTATATATTGAATAGCGAAGTAAAAATTCGATTTTTATATATTGAAGTAGTAGCAATAAAAATTCGATTTTTATATATTGAAGTAGTAGCAATAAAAATACGATTTTTCTATATTGAAAAGTGAAGAAAAAAAATACGATTTCTATTATGATGTTAGCGATAAAAATTCGATTTTTACATATGAAGTAGAATATAAAAATGTGTGATTTTTATATATGTAGTGAATACGGACGACGAAAGAAACAAAAGGAGAGCACGACGAAGATTTCCTACATATGAAGAGTCGAGACGTTTGGTTTAGCTATTCGGTGAGAACTTCTCACTCTAAATTTCTTTTTCTAGTTATAAATATATACTAGGATGCAGATGGTGTTTAGTAGCCCCCAACACCATTGTCCACAGACCATGGACTTGTTTGTTTGGTTGTGTAGTTGGTTAGATTATTTGATCTAAATTTGGTTGTTTGGTGAATTGAAATTGGTTTGATTGATATGTGTATGGCGTGGGCCATTATTAGACCGGGGATAAGGCTAGGCCTTGTCCCGTTTCTAGTATCGTGCCGTTATGCCGCCGAAATTTTCTAAAATAAGTTAGAAAAATCAAGATATCATTATATTTAATAAATGAACCGAATAGAATATTCGTAGGTTGAATAGGATAATTTGGTCGTTAAAAATGTAATTTTTAACGTGAACGTGAACAAATAAATATTCATTTACAAATCGAACGATTTGTTTATGTACATTGATTTGACTGACATTGATTGGGACGATAAATTTTACACATCGCCCAACTGCACAAATAAAAATCTATGTTTGTTGATTTGAAACCCCACACGGGTATTGGGATAAAATACGGCATACACTAATCCCAATAATTAGTTGTATGTCGATCGATGGATCGACAGGCTGTTATAAGCATTAGATATCTATACTTGATGCTTATACAGTGTAGTGCACTTTGGATGATGGTTGATTATTTATCGTTGCTATTATACACATGTGTTGTATGGAATCCATATAATTAACTTTATATGGTAATTGATTGGGCCTCATTCCAATTTAGAAAATAAAGAATTTTATAAAATAAAGGTTCATGTGTTGACAGTACTCATCTGTTGAGATTAGTCATGTGTTGAACGAAATATTTTAACAATAAAATTTACATCTTTATTATATATAGAATTAGAAACTAACTTCTTTATAAATAAAGGTTCATGTGTTGACAGTACTCATCCGTTGAGATTAGTCATGTGTTGAAAGAAATATTTTAACTAAAAAATTTACATCTTTGTCATATATAAAATTAGAAACTAATTGGAAAATAGATAAGATGAGTGGTCTCCTGGATGTTGATCTGATGTTGGTTTCGGCCTTCGGGGTTAATATTTAGGGAATCGTTCTCTTACTAATTTACGGTTGGAGTCTGATTTAAATCAAACGATAGATACCATAATTTTTATAAAATATATTGAATAACAAAATTAGTCACACGTGGACAGTACTCATTCGTTGAGATTAGTCATGTGTTGACAAAAATATAGATTCATTTGTTGAATAGAATAATGGAATTATTGAAATATATAAAGCCGTATTGATTAGAGATGCGCTATTTTGACGCGAACGATATTTATATCGATTATATTCGTTTTTCAATTTGAATTGAATCGAATAGAAAACCAATTTGAATTGAATCGAATAGAAAACCAATTTGAATTGAATTGAATATAAAACGAATTCGAAATGAATTGAAAAGAAAACGAATTTGAATTGAATTGAATATAAAACGAATTCGAATTGAATTGAAAACGAATTCGAATTGAATTGAAAACGAATTGAAATGAATTCAAATTGAATTGAAATTTGAATTGAATAGAAATGAATTTTAAAACGAATTTATAAGGAAAAATTCAATTTTGATTTGAATTGAAATGGAAGTTGAAATTGTTTTTGAAACAAATTTAAAACTATTTATAAAATTCGTTTTAAATAGAAATCGATGAAATATATATTATATATATAATATAATGGCCTGAATAGAACGCGCCGCGCCACGGTAGTTCGCGAATTTCGACCATTGACTTCGAACGGACATTACGGGAGATCCGACCGTCGGATTCTCCTAAACCCAGAACCGTTGGGTTCATATCGAAAAGAGCTTTCTAACGAATATTAGAAATTTGAAATCTAACGGTTGGATTTGGAGATACGTCTAAATCAAATTTGGAAAAGGTCGTTGTAAGTGCAGTTTGATGGCCATTGTTGGAAATCGACTGTACGGGCCTTGATAAAATTATTAAAAATAGTAATAATTTGCGTAAAATCATAAGAAATGATTTGGGAAAAATTGGGATGAAAAAACTCCATATTTGAAAAGATAAAAATAGATTTTTATCGAAATGAACTAGTTTTGAACAAAAATTAAAACCCATTTATTTTTAAATAAATAAATTGGATTTGAAATGGGTTTTAAATAGAATTGATCTGTGGGTTTATCGTGAATAGTGTTTTAAATAACACTTGTTCTTTAACCCGATAATAAATAGAATGTGATTTGGGTTTATCGTGAACTGTGTTTTAAATGACATTAGTTCTTTAACCCAGTAAAAGGAGTTTTGATGAATCTGCAATTAGATTGAAATGTGAATTGATAATCTAAATTATCAAATTTGGCAAATGAACGAGAATGGAGTATCACCAGTTTTGCTCCAGAGCGGTAGTTAAATCTTTAATTAGATTTGAACGTGAAATGGTAATTAATTTTACCGATAACACCGTGGTGTTAGATATGGAGTATTACCAGTTTTGCTTCATGGGATGAATAAGTTGGGATTGGGAAATAAAATAAATAATTACTTCAGTGTGGTTCGCTAATCTCGACTAGTTTGGAAAACCATAATATGAATTGAAATGATATCCAAAGGAAGATTAAAGGATAAATTTTAAAGAATTTATCTTGGATAAAATTAATGGGAACCTTTCCCTAAGAATTGAAATTTAGAAACTAGCTGTAGGTTAGCTAAGAAGAATGGTTTCCTAGGTATTGATCTGATGTTGGTTTCGGCCTTCGGGGTTAATATTTGGGAAATTGTTCTCTTGCTGATTTACGGTTAATGACTAATGAATTGGAATGAGGCGTATGTTGTGTTTGTGTAACATTTGTTTTTAATATACGCGGGTTGTTCGGAAAGGCCGGGTTTATACCCATTCTGAATAACCGATTCGACGATAAGTCGAAGATGATGACGGTGGTCGAAGACCGGAAGTCTTCACATCGTTTGGATAATTACTGATGATCCTGATTGGGCTGTACACCCAAGAGGATGGAAATAGTCGGTGGTCGTCCAGACGTACTTGGAGATCGATGGATACGCGAGGAAAGTGCCTCCGGTTTCGTTCAGACCCAGAACGAACTTGTAAATGGATTGTGTGTCTGACATTGGATTTTATTCTGTGTTGATTGATTTCTGTTAAATATATATCTGTTTGGCGGCGGAGAATTTATTCTCTTGCTTAACGCCCTTCTGTGAGACGTACGAGCTTAGAGGTTATATATCGATGGACATCAGTCGCATGGCATGAATTGCCTGTGTGGCACGCTGAGTTGCATGGATCAAGGCTTCTGTTGAAAAGCAAAGTCTTGTGGTTGATGATCAAAGCACGGCCTTTGTGGCGTAGCTTTGTGTATAACGGGAATTCGCGAGCCTCACACCTCGGTATGAGTCAAAAACGGGATAAGGACTGCAGGGAGAGCACGACGTTTCTTTCTAGCTTTGGTGGTGTCAGTGACTTACTAGCCCTGACATTCATATAATTTTCACCTATGTGGTTGTTGGATGAGGCGCCTCGATTTTAGGTCTGTAAGGACCGGGAAACGTGTGTTCAGGAATAATTAATCCTCGAACGTAAGAGAGGACCGACCCTGAAGCATCTAGGGGTTACCCAGAGTGTGTAGTCCCGAGGCATTTGCTAGAGTGTCTCGAAGCGGAGAGGAGCTTGCCCCTTGCCTCGACTCATGACGGAAATCAAATTTCCAATACGAGATATTTCGGCTTTATTTGTAGAGCCTAGTATGGCGACATAGTAGCATGAGATGCTATGCCGTCTATGATTTATATTTATGATTGAAATTGTTTTGACACTATACACTTACTATAGTATCAAATGACTTGTTTTAAATGTACCAAGCATGTTTGGCTATTATAAGGGAAAACCCTATCCTCCGGCTTGCGTTGCATTGTATGATGGGACCTGGGTCTTATAATAGCTTCATTTTTTGAAAAAGCATTGCGTTGTTTATTCTATGCACTGGTATTCTTGGGAGGAAACCCGTTCGGTGTTATACGGCGTGGTCCCTTGAATTACTCTCTGTTAAAGTAAAGTTTTAAATAACTGTTTTAGTTCTCACACCAGTCACATGACTAACCTGGAGTTTATTGTTTTAACCTAAACTCTGGGTGCCGTTATTTTCGACACGAGCAGCTAGTAGTTTTGGTTTTGCAGATTTATATTCACAGGATCCTGATTTACAGCTGGAATGATGCTCGGAAAGCTCTGTATCCATGCATTATTTCTAGTTGTGTTTTGTATTATTTTCCGCTGCTATGTAATTTTTTGTAATCTCTGATATTTATCGAATGTATTTTATTTATTTATACTCTGTATATTCTTGTATCTGATGGAATTGTTGTAATAGCAATGAAATGTTCTCCTGTTTGCGTTCCAATTTGTCCTGTTCTCAAAACGATCAGGGGTTTCGAACGGTCTAGATCGGTTTAACGACTGATTCAGATCGAGCGAAATTCCCGGCCGTCACAGATTATAGAAGAAGAGTTGCAGTTGTTCTCTTTTAATCTTATTCAGATTTGGAAGAAGATGCACTAGTTCTAGTTTTGATCCCAGCAGAGTAGTGACACCATTATTTTATTTATATATTTCTATTATATCAGAGGCAGCATAAGGAGAGAAGAATGGTGTAATGAGAATGGGGCTACAGGGCTGTTTATATAGGATTAGGCGGGCGAATCTAGTCTGGAAACGAGACCAGATACATCCGAATGAACCCAGGCTCAAAACTGGGTTTTGGCACCAGGTCGACCCCCAGGTCGACCATAGGGTCGACCTGGCCCCTGGGAGGTCGATCATAGTGTCGACCTCCAGGTCGACCTGGTCCTAGGCGGGAAAATTCCTGCCCAGTCTGCTCTGGGGTTTGAATTCGAATTTCGAGCTGTTTTCGATTCTGAAAATTCCTGAAACTTCGAAGGGTCATATCTCCCTTATACGGACTCTGTTTTTCAAAAACTCGGACTCGATTTCATGCAGAATTTCGAGACAAACGCAATGGAGCAACCCATTTTCCCTGATTCTTATTTTAAAATTTAATTCTGCCTTGATTTCTTGTTTCAAGATGTTATTAAAATTCGGGTTGTTACTGATATTGGGAATGAATATCGGTTTTGGGATGACAACTAATATTTATCTTAAGATAAGAACGTTGTTGATCAAGGTCTAAGAGGTAATTAAATTACCCCAACTTGAACAACATCAGCATTATTGGAGGATGGTATTAGTTGGAGCAGTGGAGATATTAGAATTGATTTATTGTGAAAAATAATAATGTTACGTTATTCGAAGAACTTGGGAATATACAACGGGATTCCGAAATTAAAAGAAAATAATAGGGGCTTGGGAATATGAAATGTTTTTTTCCATAATAGAAGGGATAAAAAGGAGATTAGTGAGATTATAATTATATTTTCGAAGGTAAAGAAAAAGATATTTAAAATGGATTTATTCTAAAGATGAAAGTGGCGATTATGGTGTTCTGATAACAAAGCAAAAAGAGGGATGTCATAACGATGGTTTTTACGATGATAAGTTGAATCTGTTTCCCAAATATTAGATAATTAGTAATGTGGTAACAGATGTTTTTGAAATGATAATTAACCGGAGAAGTGGATGTGATTTAAGATATATTTTCTAAGTATATAAGTTAAATGATTTGAGAATATTAATATATTAAAATGATATATTATTTTTGGTAATACAATTGCTATACTATTTTTAATGGCCAAGTGATGTTATATAATCAACCAATGGAATCTATTTTATTTTATGATTATTTATTTTGATGGTTAAATAACCTACTATCAAAATCATACCCAATGCGTTGTTGGTATGGAAAGATCGAGATCAAATTTATATTCAAAAACCATTCTGACCAACAAATACGTAAACGAAGAAGATATCTAATGTTGATCGAGATGGAGCAGTTGAAGGCCGTAAATCTTCATGAGCGGCGGAAATGTTGTTAAATTTCTCTAGCTGATCCCTAGAGATATATATATTTGACAATGATTTTGTCGTAATTGAAATCTACGGATTGCAAGGACTACTCACTATTGATCCATAGGATGATTCCTATATTGGATGCAGTTGGAGGATACCTTCGGTTCATCCTGTTCCTGGATGACTTGTATGGATGAATGTCTGACAGAGTATTTCCTGAAAAACCATGTACGTTGATTTTTACAAATATACCAAGTGGTGGTAAAGAGGGGCACTTCTTTTATACCCAAAGTTTATTTGTGGACGTCAATTAGTGATTTGACGGATCTGACGATGTGGCATTCAAAGTGAACGGTGGCCAGATGTTCCAAAAGTCGATTATAACCTCAAGCCTCAACCGAAAAATGACAAAAATCGGGCAAGCAGCATGGCTACGTGGGTCGCACCCATTAGGGTGTATAATAACCTATCTAGAGAAAATCTTTTTCCTTCTTTAATCTATCGATGCTGTCCCTTTTCGGGAAACAGTGGGTAGATCTCAACCATTGGTGATATACATTCGATACACTCAAGCGAAATGAGTGGTCGGTCATGTGTGGGCTGGGTTGCAAGACGTTCTTGTTGAACCAAGTGTATTCGCCTCTAGAGAAACACTTTCGGCAGGTGGCTCCATACCTTGTCATACTCGGAATCCATTCTACAATAAGCGCCCGCGGTTTTGTTTGTATACTATATATGTGGAGCGTGAGATGCAAGCGTTCTGCTAGATTTTATTTATTTGTATTTAGACACTATTATAATATCAAAATAAGTATTGATTTTCAAAACTGTTTTGGGTTATCGTAAGGTAAAAACCATCCGTTTTTATGTGTGGATTTGGTCTTACGATTATCCTTTTCTTTTAAAAAGAATCTGAACTTTAAAATCAAGTTAGATGACACCCTTAAATTTAGCGAGTTTTTTTCTCACTTTGGTTCACCAGACCGACCCGGTGTTTGTAATGCTCAGGTTAGACCGGGTTGTACAGGTTTAGGTTATCGGATGCTGTGAAGTCCAATGACGAGTTGAAGGTGTTCTGACATATGATATTATCTAGTAATATTCCACTGTGTGTTTTATATGAGGACAGGTAATTATAACTATCCAGATGTGTTGATGTACTCTGATGATTGTAAGTTTTATTTCAAAGCTCTCTACAAAGTTTATTTATATATTATATTTTGTTCAGCTGCGATGTAAGACTCTGTGTTGTGTTGGTTCTTCTTCTTATTCTTTTACTCTAATATTCTTTCTTTATTATCTCACCCTCTAACTTCTTTCTTTTATCTTTCTGGGGTATCTGATACTGGAGTTTGGACATGGGATTTGTTAGTGTCTAGATTCGAGCGTCAAAATTCCTGGGTCGCTATAGTTGGTATCAGAGCCAGGTTTAGAAATAACCTTGGCTCTGTGGCGAACTCAATAAAGATGGGGTTAGCAATACCCTAGATTGAGTTGAGTATATATATACAAGGGAGCGTATTTGTAATTTTTATATACAAAAGTTTTGTATTGTGTTGCTTGATTGGTTTAAATTGAACTGACAAACTGATACGATATTGTTTTGTAAAGAGGGTAAATGAAATAATTTTACCCAAACTATAATTTTATATAAAATTATCGAATTATTGATATTGGTGTGATTGATTGATTTGAATGGAATGCATATAAAATTGTAAATGGTTGAATAAAACCAGAGGAGAACATAAATCATAGAACTTGTAAGAAAATTGAATATGGAATTGAATCAGAATTTAACTTAAGATAAGTTAAATAAAATGGAATGGCTTGGTATTATATTGACTTAAGTGCAGGATTGGAAGAAGAAAAAACTGTTAATGCTTTGCTTTGGAATTATAGTTTGGGTTGCCCGAAAAATAGGTAAACCTTGATAATATTGATTTGGGTGATAAATTTTAAACCTCTTAGTTGGGTAGCCACTTGGCTTTGTTTTCTTTTGATCGATGTCAGGCCCAGAGTGGCGAGTTGTAGTTATTTGGATCGAAATAGTGCAGAGGAGGTGCTGGCAAATTTTTCGTAAATTTTTATAAGCTTAAAATATTTTTGATAATATTTTAAATAATTATTTTAAAAATAAATCGGGTTTGGAGCATTCTTCTAACTTAGCAATTTTGGGGACGAAATTCTTTTAAGGGGGGAAGAATGTAACGACCTAGATTTTTGATAATTTGAATTTGAATATTCGAATTGGTTTTAAATATTATATTTGGAATATTAATGGATTATTAATATAGAATTCGTTTATTTAACGACGGTTGAATGTTTATATTTAATTATAAACGAGCGCATAATGCCGTAGTAGTTCGTAATATTGAATAAAAATAAAACTTTAAAATAATTTACCAACTCCTAGTTTTGATGCCTAACCTATGATATATCCTATCTCTCGTATGCGTTAATATACAAGATCGTTGACTTGTGGACTATATAACGCGATTGCTAGTCCGCAAATTTGAAACCTTCATAGTCTAATTTCTCAAAAATGTTTAACTTGCACCATACCGGAACCATTAGTTTAATCTCTAGCCACCTCGATCAATGAAGGATGCAACGATTGAAAACCAACAATTTGATTTTGAAGTTAAATATGTGATTGGGCTCTCACGTCTGCAAACTAGGCTCTCACATTTGCAAACCGGTCACAAACATTAGACACATTCTCCACATCAGCTAGTGTGATACCATCTTAGCAACCAAGAACAATTTACATACCTGCAAGTCTTCAATAATAGCTTAACCATACAAACCTGAGACCCAAACTCTCCTACCACACGCTACCCTAATAAGTATATTGCCTATGCCAAGTCTACATTTAATGTAAGGGTGCACATGCCTAGCCCTTGAACCTAGCATCTAATGAAAATAAATGGAAGTGAAAATACACCGTCTGCCATCCTGTAAACATGCTAACCTAGAAGCCTTTTCTACCCTTCTCCTACAACAATGCGCATGGCCAAACTGATGTACACAAACCACCATTGTCTCCAACTCTTATCTTTGCAAAACACAAATGTCTATCTAACAATTGAGTAAGAAAAACAAAGGCTACCCTATTGTACAAAGCCATGCCGAGTTAAAAGAGGGCACATGCAAATCAAATCGAAAAAAATACATTGACGGTAACATAAAGCTGTACAGCTTCCCTGCATTTTTGCTTCAGCTAAGCGCATGATCTTTGTCCCTATATCCATTTTTTTTCTTTCCTAATCCATCTTTTCTCTCTTTCGCATGGAGTTACAACTGCATGTCAATCTAGCAAAAACGCACAGACCTATTCTAGTCTAAATTACTTGGGTGCCAAGGCCTGTTTCACTATAAATACCACATCGTTTCGTTTGTTTCTCTTTAACCCAACATAAAATAATACCAAACCACTCTCCACAAATTAAATCAGAGCATCACTCAGTAAATAGAAC
Source organism: Allium sativum (assembly GCA_030737875.1). Taxonomy (NCBI): domain Eukaryota; kingdom Viridiplantae; phylum Streptophyta; class Magnoliopsida; order Asparagales; family Amaryllidaceae; genus Allium; species Allium sativum. Next base: position 787,897,393 of record CM060919.1, on the reverse strand, counting down.
AAAACTGAGAGGGGATGGGAGCAATAGTTGAACGGAAGAATGAAAGGAAGGCGCAAGTTTTCTTCGGTTGCTGGGAGTTTGCGTGGGGTACAAAGCAGTGTGCAAGTTGAAAGTGATTAGTATCGCGGTGGTGTGGGGCAGCGAGGGATGCAACGTTGTTCGATGGCAGGTGGCGGATCCATGAAGTATGGTCAGTCTCAGGTGGTTGCGAATATATAGCAGTGAGTGTCAAGAGTGTTTGCATGGTTGTGTTCAGATGGATGAAGGTGATGGGTTCCAGTGATATGTTGATGGTGCTGCAGCAGTGTACTGAGCATGGGAAGGAGTTGTGTCCACGTTAGTAGTAGTTAGTGAAGTATTTTATATTGTTGGGGATTGGAAAGGCTTCATTCAAATTACTGTAGCAGTGAGGAGTTAAGGAGGAAGCATTACTGGAGAGAGGAAGTGATGGCAGTGTTGCCGGTGAACCATGCGAGGCGGCGCGGTTGTTGTGTTGCCAAGAGGAGCTGGCGATCGTGGGGAGGGAACAACCTCGTGTACTGGAAAACAAGAAAAATGGTTTTAGCCAAGTGAAAACAAAGTTTGGGGAAGGAAGACCTGTAGCAGAAGACGGGCTTGGGTATGAGAGAATGTGGGTAACGTAAATTTGGGCCGAGTATTAAGATTTGTGCGAAAATCAAACTGGGAAGAAACAAAAATGGTGGAAAGGGCACGGTGGAACGTGAACGCAACAGGTAAAATAGGCCAACTTATAGTAATGTGATTATAAAAGTGCTTGTTATAATATAAATGCCTAATCTGTAATGATAACTTGCCTAGTTATCATTTTGTATATGCCTAGGTTAAAATGTACGTGGCCAACTTATAGGTAACGTCAGGTAAAGGATACCAAAATATGACAATGTAAAGTGCTTGTTTCCTTTTAACGAGCCTGTTTATATTATTGTATATCCAGCGTACGAATAGAATAGGTGGGGAAGGTGAATGTAATAATGAGGACGGTTTTAATATGACTAATCAATATTTCATGTATAATAGGAAAATATTTAATTAGTTGTTAAGGTTTGAACCAACGGAGCTAAAGTTCTGGAGTTTGCAACCATAATTTGAAACGAATTAGACGGTCTGCTATTCTTTCTCGTAAATCAAGAAATTAGTTCGGACATGCTGAAAACATTTCATATATATTAGTTTGTTTAAATTAAGAGAAAATAAATATATTTTTGTTTAAACTAAATCGTATATTATAATATATGTAACTCGTTCATACGTACACGGAATCAGACAAAATTGGAAACGTGAAACCGTGTTGATGGACATAACATTTTGAAGCTGGACTAGACGAAGTTGAAAGCAACCGGAACAAACCGTTTCAACAGCGAATGGGAATCGTGGTGAGTTAAACTCACTCAGTGCTCCCACTTATAATTTTTATAAGTCGGGTCAAATGCTTCTTGCTAATCATTGGTTGACTTGATGATTATTGGATGTTTGATAAATATTTTATATCGATTATTTAATTAAACATTGTTTAATTTAAATGAAATGACATCGTTATTTTTATCATGGTAACTTACCTTGTTGGTTACGTTGATGACAATATGAACGTATTAAATTGGATGCTTGAATGGTTGTTATTAGTTGACCGTTATCAGTTAAATTTATTGTTTATCATCATCATATGAACCGTTGAACCCATGTGATTCGATTATTGATTTGGTTACCGATTGTTGAGCCCAAATTCAACAATTGTTTGATTATTAACCAATATTGGTTAAGGAATTTATAGCAGATGGCCAAAATACAAACTGTTTTATAGAGATTGAATTACCGTCAGGTAAATCGATAGAAATGAAGTTATGAAATTTATTTATAACTGAATATAGATTTTTAAATATATTAATTTAATTTTGTTTATAAAAAAGAAATAAACCAATCATATATATACTGATTATTTTAACTACCAATTACCATTTTTGGTACCAAAATCAATCCATGTGCGAAGCACGTGCCTCATATCAATAATTAAATGATCTTATAAAGATGATTCTTATATTTACAAGTCTGATTAGCGAATGAGCGAATACTAATGTGATACTTAATAACCGAGGTTAATTGTTTTTAAGAAGAAATTTAAAATGACATTATATTGATTTGATTACTATTTATTTAATAATAATCAAATGGAATTATTTAAATTAAATTAATTTGAAACTAATTTAAATAGAAAGACGAACTGAGATTTGATTAATGAGTTAATCATGTGTAGAGTTGACTAAGTCAACTGTGTTACTCGAAATTGAATTATGTAATTAGTCATTAATTTAATGAAAATATTTAACGGATAATTAAACCATTTTTAAATGTTGATATTTGTTAAATGATGATCAAAGTGGTATCTTGGGATTTAAAATGTATAAATGAAGGGTTATGTAGTTTTAAACCATTGTTTATAGTAAAGTGATGTTTTAAGCAAGTTTATATGAATTATAATATAAGTTAAGTTTAATTCGATATTTAAATTAAACCCTTACTGAGGTTTATTTTATAAAATCCAAGTTGGACGGAGTTATTAAAACCCAAGATTTATTAAATTACTACTGGAACGAGTTATTAGAAATGTTTTATAAATGTAATAAAAATTCAGGACATGAAATTAAGAATATAAAACCTATATGGAGATTAGTTGAGATAAACGATTTTCTGAACATTGATCTGATGTTAGTTTTGTCCTTCGGGGTTGATATTTAAGAAATTATTTTCTTACTGATTTACGCTTAGGAACTAATGGAGATATGAAATGGGAAGTAAAAATGGAAACCCAAGTTTGAATTAAAATGGTGGTGCGAGTTGAGTTAAAAAGATGCGATAAATTCATTATATTTATAAGAGATGACGTTTCATCAAGATAGAATTAAAAAGAGATTTGTTTTGATATTGGGAATGAATATCAGTTTTGGGATTACAACTGATATTTATGATAAGATAAGAATTTTGTTGATCAAGGTCTGAGAGGTAATTAAAATACCCCAACTTGAACAACTTCAGTATTATGGGAGGATGATATTAGTTGTAACGGTGGAGATGTTAGAAGTGATTTATTGTGCAAAATAATAATGTAACGTTATTCGAAGAACTCGAAAATATATAATGGGATTCCAAAATAGAAAGAAAATAATAAGGGCTTGGGAATATGAAATGTTTTTTTCCATAATAGAAGGGATAAAAAGGAGATTAGTGAGATTATAATGATATTTTCAAAGGTAATGAAAAAGAGATTTAAAATGGATTTATTCTAAAGATGAAAGTGACGATTATGGTGTTCTAATAACAAAGCAAAAAGAGGGATATCGTAACGATGGTTTTTACGATGATAAGTTGAATCCGTTTCCAAAATATTAGATAATTAGTAATGTGGTAACAAATGTTTTTGAAATGGTAATTAACAGGAGAAGTGGATGTGATTTAAGATATATTTTCTAAGTATATAAATTAAATGATTTGAGAATATTAATATATTAAACTAATATATTATTTTTGGTAATACAACTGCTATACTATTTTTAATGGCCAATTGATGTTATATAATCAACCAATGGAATCTATTTTATTTTGTGATTGTTTATTTTGATGGTTAAATAACCGACTATCAAAATCATACCCAATGCATTGTTGGTACGGAAAGACCAGGATCGAATTTATGTTCGAAAACCATTCCGACCAACAAATACGTAAACGAAGAAGATATCTGATGCTGATCGAGATGTAGCGATTGAAGGCCGTAAATCTTCATGAGCGGGGGAACTATTGTTAAATTTCTCTAGCTGATCCCTAGATATATATATATATATATATTTGACATTGATTTTATCGTAATTGAAATCTACGGATTGCAAGAACTACTTGCTACTGATCCATGGGGTGATTCCTATATTGGATGCAGTAGGAGGGTACCTTCGGTTCATCCTGTTCCTGGATGACTTGTATCGACGAATGTCTGACATAGTATTTCCTGAAAACTATGTACGTTGATTTTTACAAATATCAAGTGGTGGTAAAGAGATGCACTTGTTTTATACCCAGAGTTTATTTGTGGACGTCAGTTAGTAATTTGACAGATCTGACGATGTGGCATTCAAAGTGAATGGTGGCCAGATGTTCCAAAAGTCGATTATAACCTCAAGCCTCAACCGAAAAATGACAAAAATCGGGCAAGCAGCATGGCTACGTGGGTCGCACCCATTAGGGTGTATAATCACCTATGTAGAGAAAATCATTTTCCTTCTTTAATCTATCGCTGTTGTCCCTTTTGGGGAAACGGTGGGTTGCTCCCAACCGTTGGTGATATACATTCGATACACTCAAGAGAAATGAGGGGTCAGTCATGTGTGGGCCGGGTTGCAAGACGTTCTTGTTGAACCCAGTGTATTCGCCTCTAGAGATACACTATCGGCAGGTGGTTCCATGCCTTGTCATAGTCGGACTCCAATCTCCAGTAAGCGCCCGCGTTTTGTTTGTATACTGTATATGTGGAGAGTGAGATGCAAGCGTTTTGCTAGACTTTATTTATTTGTATTTAGACACAATTATAATATCAGAATAAATATTGATTTTCAAAACTGTTTTGGGTTATCGTAAGGTAAAAACCGTCCGTTTTTATATGTGGATTTGGTCTTACGATTATCCTTTTCTTTCAAAAATAATTTGAACTTTAAAATCAAATTGGATGACACCCTTAAATTTAGCAAGTTTTTTCTCACTCTGGTTCACCAGACTGACACGGTGTTTGTAATGCTCGGGTTAGATCGGGTTATACAGGTTCAGGTTATCGGATGCTGTGAAGTCCACTGACGAGTTGAAGGTGTTCTGACATATGATATTATCTTGTATTATTCCGCTGTGTGTTGTATATGAGGACAGGTAATTATAACTGTCCAGACGTGTTGATGTACTCTGATGATTGTCAGTTTTATTTCAAAGCTCTCTACAAAGTTTATTTATATATTATATTTTGTTCCGCTGCGATGTGAGACTCTGTGTTGTGTTGGTTCTTCTTCTTATTCTTCTACCCTAATAATCTTTCTTTCTTATCTCACCCTCTAACTTCTTTCTTCTAGCTTTCTGGGGTATCTGATACTGGATTTTGGACATGGGATTTGTTAATCTCTAGATTCGAGCCTCGAAATTCCCGGGTCGCTACAGAATCAGCATCCGTCGATCCACTAGTTGGACATTATCTAGTGCTGGAAGCAATAGCAAATTATTTTTCCTAACCGTTGCACCTCACACTCAGCCATCACCAGTATACACTCAATGCGGTCCCTAATTGAACACTCACATATTTTAATCGACATGGCATGCTTAATCCTGGTCCCAAGGACTTAGGACCGCAGTCTCCAGATCTAAGTACCTCATTCTCTCGATTTAAGTAGTATGCTACAGTTAAGGGTTCTCATGAGAAATATTCTAATTGCGCGCCTGCTCATCTCAGTCTGTCGACCTGAGAATTTGGTCACCCGACCTGGGTTTTATTTATTTATTTAGTCTTCGGACTGGTTCTAACCTATTACCTCGGTCCTATGACTTGAGTCTTTTTTGTGATATTTTACTTTCCCGAAGATAAGTTTCTAATATCATAATAGTTTTATTCTTTTCCTCTTATTCATTTTATTATAATGCTCTAACATTCAAATATAGTTTTCATTATTATAATAGGTCGTTTCCTCTTATTAATTTTTTACTAAATGTGTATTATAATTTCCCTACAAGTCTCCAAATCTTGTTCCTTCACTTCCATTTTTTATAACAGCTAATGTTCTACTTTTAACTTACATTACATGTATTTCCAATCTTTTTCCAATAATTTATATTCTTTGATTCACGTGAAGTAGCTTCACATGAAGTAGTTCTCTTTATCGTACCATTTCCACATAATTTGATAGAATTTAAATCTGTACTTACAGAATTATATCTTCTTAATACACGTAAAGAATAGTAAATATACCACTCATAGTTGTACTTAATTGCAAAATTGTAGCTTCTTAGTAGTAAATTACAAAAATTGAACTTTTATGTACTTAATTACAAAAATATAACTTTTTAGTACTTGATTGCAAAATTGTAATTTTTCAGTACTTAATTTATTTACAAGTTTCAAAGAACTAGCTTTTTAGTCTATTCTCTTTTTATTACAGATCTACACGTTTTACGTTTTTATATGTTTCAGTAAATTCAATTCATTAACTTTTTATTACATATCTACATGTTTTACAATTTTTAGGTATTTTCATAAATTTAGTGTTTTCCTACTTAATACGTATTGTGTGAAAACCGCTCTCTTTTCTTTATTTTTCACGTTGGTTAAAGGATTAAATCCACTTTTCATATCTAACGTTTATATAATTATTAACTACATTAATATGTGTAATAGAAATGCAAATATCTGTAAATAAACCGTAAAATTAAAAATACCAATAAAAAATAGTCTGAAAATAAACCTATACAGAAAGATAAATATGAAACTGAAAACTTAAACTATTTGCATCCCTATTACTTTAATTACTCAATACAGTTAAAGGATCTCAGATCATAGTATTAGCTTAATTAGAACTAGTTTTGACATGTCGTAGGTACATTTTAACAACTAATCTAAAATCTGAATATTTCAGGTTTATTCAATTCTCTGATTTATTTCTTTCGTTATGAACATGAACAGAAAACTGGCTTAGTTACTAGAATAATAGGGCGTTTTTGCCTCGACGAGTCGAACTATGAATGTAAGGTTGAATATTGGATCAATCCATTTGTAGTGTTGGATCGACCCGATCCTTTTTTGTTTTAAATATGCAAATTTCACTAATGCTCTTCCCTTCGTAACTTCTTCGTTTTAACACCGATTTAAACAAGTTATATGCGAAAATTGTCCAGAAAATTTCCATGGATGTAATGGAAAAATTTCTATCGCTAAATTTAGATATTTACAAACTTTATGATTCACAGAAACTTATCTTATTATTCTTATAGCCACAATGAATTAGAGTGCTTCATAACTCATCCTACTTATGGACATTTTAGTTTTTATTTCATACTTAGCTTGTATAGTCATTTAAGGTTTTAATTTATCTACTCTAGACTTTCTTATAAGGTACTTACTCTATTTGAGCTTCCATATGAGATCTTTTTTTCAAAGCGATCATTTTCCCACTTTAGTAGCACTTTTACATAAATTTTCAAAGGCTATCCATTTCTGTATCGAAATCTGTTTCTAGCACCATCCGAGTGCTATATATATAATCCATTTATTCTTTTATGCTCTAAAAATTCTAAGGCACAACAAACCCACCCACTAATCTGAAATAACTGCCAATTTCCATATATCAACATATGAACTTTCCGTTTACAATTAAACTTATTGTACATCTTATACCATGGCCACACTGCGATCTATAACTCTTAGATTCGTATAATCCTAATCCTAATGTACATAATTATTACTACAATCTTTTCATATGTTGTTTCTCTTAAAATTGATTTTCTCTATGGATCTAGTAGGTTGTTGACACCAAAAATTGGCCATCAATGCTTGAGAGTTCCAAATATTTGAAACTAATCATTCATTGCAAAAAAGTTAGCGAGCTATGATATAATGTGCAGGGGAACATTGTTGCGTAATGGCCACATAGAGTTTATAGTGGTTCGGATTGTCGTAGCTTACGTTGACTCTGGATGTTTCATTCTTTATTATACTCTTTGTACAAGTTTACAACATGGAATCAGATATTTTCGAGTGTGCATGAGTTTCGTTGATATCCAATATAAAAGTTTGTAATTCCCGAGTACTATGCTTGGAGGAGGAGGAATCTCTTCCTCATGATCTGAATATTTGAAAGTGGAAGGTGGAGCCTTCAAGTGCCTATGAACCGAAGTTTGGTCGAGTGAGAATGAAGAGGTTAGGGAGTTTTCATGCAGTTACCATGGCCATGGTGGAAAGGAGGTCCACTGATGGGTTCTTTTTCTTCTACCTGGATGCCAAGGCATCCCAAAAATGGTCTAAGTGTCCAAGAAGACGATTCCTCTTCTTCCAAGAGTGATGGAAGGTGCTAGGTAGGCTTTAGGAAAGTTATTTCCATCTTAGGTAGCCATTAGAGCTCAGAGACAAGTAAGAACCAACCCTTTTCATGTTGGAAATGAGAAGGTATTTATAGGAGTGGGATGGAAGAGGAATAAGTGGACTGGCCTACGATCAAATCTTATATCCCGATGCCTCCAATGAATTCACATCACACGGATGGAGGGATACGAATTCGTATCCCAACGACGAAGTAATACGAATTCAGGTGCTGTATGCCATGGGATACAAAATTTAGGCTAGCAAGGGCTTTGAGGAGTCGTGACGATAGGTTGTGCGTTGATTGTGAGGCTAAAGGCCAATCCCAAAGCGTTAGTCCCTTGTTGAGTAGTTTGGTCAAACCAGAACGACTATTCCTGTTTGAATCTATTTATTCCCATTGATTTGAAGATTTTGGCAACATTTTTTGGATTGTTGATCTATGCGATGTGCCGAGTTGTATGGGATTGGACTAATTTTGTGAACCTGGCCAAAAAGTCGGTTAACACTTGCCCCCTCAAAGGATGTCTTATGGTAACATGATGTGCTTTGATTCGATCTAAGTATTCCTGAGTGCTGAAAATATCTCCAAGTCATGTCGAGCGATAGGTCGTGACCTTTCCATCGAGGCTGGTTGGAGGTGACATAGAATCCCAGCATTGTTGAGACTCCAGGTTGCTCAGGCTGGAATCCTGTCTTGTTGCCTAAACGAGCGTCCATTTACTATTGACTCAAGAAGTTAAACATAGTCGTCGACTCCCGCTTATGTTGGGACGTAATGAGCTGTTGTCGACACAAGTAACATACGCACTCGCACGTTTGCATATGGTTTTGCGTAGTATAACCAAAGTCTGATAAAAAATAACATAGAGCTTATGTGGAATGTTACGGGAATGTGATCATGCAAATTAGCCTTCAGAAAGTTGCTGAATTAGGACTCAATTGTTTGTTTTGCGCTCTTGTACTATTTAGGTTAGCGAGCACGTGATCGATTAATGATTCAATTTGGTATGGATGACCGAGATTCCGAGAATGCGTGTGCATGGTTGTTGTCGTAGCTCAGGAGCGTGATCGCGTAAGTCGGTTACTGAAACATTGCTGAATTGGGACAACGACCCTTAGGTGTGTCCCGCGGAATCATTTAGATTCTTTGGTGTGCAATTGTTTAATGGTCTAAGTCGGTCTCAATGGTCGCAGCCTCGAAATTTGTATACGTGACCATCGCTGGTTGAGATCAGAAATGATGCACCGGTCATGGAACATTCAAATACTCTTCCCTTCTCTCGGATCGGTACCGAACCAATTACTTAAAGTTTTTCCCTAAGTCTTTTGGATTCTCCCCCGCTATAAATAGGAGGACACGATTGTTCTTCCTCATTCCAGTCACTTTATATCCCTAGGAGATAGAAAATTTCATAAGAACTCGAATTTCCTCAGCCACTGCACATTTCTAGTGCCTTTGGAACTTGAAATCCCCACTATCATGAAACCGATTCAAGTGGGTTTTGACTTTTTATTGAACTGGAATCGGTCCACGCATGGTTTCGTTTTTTCAAGCTTTGGGGATGAGGAGTGGATGTTGGACATCGCCACGGTATTGGAATTCCAGGAGGGGCGGTGTAACACCCCACCTCCGCCAGGGTGACTCTTGCAAGCACACTAGCTTCGGAGGGGCGTTTAAACAAGGTAAACATGCATGCAGATATCACAAGACAGAACATATAAGTAAAACAGAGTAGTAAAGCAGCGGATAAAACTTGCATTTCCAAAACCATAGTTAAGTTACAATAAAGTACTTAGTCATTATTTTCCAACAAACAAAGTCTAGATAAAAGCATAAACTGAAAAACTGAAATACATAAAGTACTATCCCCAAAGTGAAGTGATAAACCATAGCTAGCTCAATGTCCAAACCCGTACATGAGCAAATCCAGTAAGCAAGCTAGAAAGATCCAAGCTAAGCTCCAATGTTCCCACCCTGAGGACCTGGGGGGGGGGGGGGAAATGGAAGACAAGAGGCGAAAGAAAACAGGTCAGTCAAAAAGACTGGTAAGCCCTACTACTATCTGTCTATGAACTAGTAAAGTTAACTGGCATGAGAAGCTGAGATGAGCATAAGGATAACAACATACTGGCAAGATGATTAACTAACAAGATAGATAAAGGTGTCATCGCATAATCAAGGTTAAGTTTTGCACCACGGGTGTACTAGCATTCTAACATGTCAAGTAAAAACAAGAATTGATCCCATGGCCCAAGCTTGGCCCAAATAGTTTGAGATGACCTAGATCAAGGTCCAACTACTCGGTCTAGTCGATCGGCTCCCTATAAGCCTAACTCGTCAAGTGTCGGTGTCATACGGCGTACTCATGTAATGTAGTTGACTGTGCAGGGTCCAACCTAGGGTGTATCTGGCCCTACGGTGTAACCCTCTGACACCATACCATGATACACAGTCCAAACCTACCGGTGCCCGTGTTCAACTCCGGACTTGATGTGCACGACCATGGTCCGCCTGAACAACCGGGGCATCATTCAGCCGTCTCTTTTTGGTCTCTTATAATCAGCCCAATAATCGTGCCCCACCCTAGCCTAGTCCTAGGGTCTTATGATACAACTAGAAGGTTACTGCTGAAAAGGACCACGCAACTAGGGTTTCTTAACGGGTTAAATGTGGTTAACCTGATCCACACGTGGATTAAATTGGTTAAGAGTACCCAAGGCTTCTGACTTAACCTCGATTAATCCATCAAGCCCATATTGGTTAAGTATTAAGTGGACCATGACTTAACCCTAATCAGGAGGCATTCATTAACTTAATGTGCTTTAACCTCTCACATTAGACCTTGTTATGGTTACTAGTTAAGCCGGGCGGGTCCGGGTAGCTTTCACACCACAACCTGGTCTAACCTCGGGTTCGAGCACAACATGACCAACTTCTCACATTGGGTCCTATTGTTTGTAGCCACTAGTTAAGCCGGGCGGGTCCGGGTAGATTTATGCTACAAACTCAACCCAACCTCGAGTTGGCCACACTCATCTTTTCTAAGTGTCATGTCCATTATGTTTCCAAAACATAATTACATATCACATCATGTTATAAAAATCATGTTCATGTCATTATGTTACCCAACCCCAACGTAATCCCATCGTTTACATAATCGCAATAACGCATAAAGGATAAAATATGGAACTTGGCATAACCATGACAAAAAGGTGTTGAAGCCACGAGTTTAACATGGTGGCATATGAAATGTACATATGTTCATATACTTGCATATTGCATTATGAGGCTTCAAAAGCATGCATAAAACCAAACTTAGCATATGAGTGATACTGGTGATAAATAACATGTAGAGGTTGCTAGAAGTTCGCATTTGGCCTCACATGCAAGTTATCATAAGGGATATGATAACTTTCATATTGCCAAAATGCAACTTTTAACATAAAGCTTGAAGCTTTAAGGTTACAAACCCAAGTTTAACTTGCATAACATGATAACATGATCAACCCAAACTTGCATAACATGATAACATGATCAACCCAACTTGCATAACATGATAACATGATCAACCCAAACTTGCATAACATGATAACATGATCAACCCAAACTTGCATAACATGGCAACATGTGTCATACATAACTTGCATAATGATCAACCAAACTTGCATATGATGATCAACCAAACTTGCATATAATGATCAACCAAACTTGCATAACATGGCAACATGTGTCATACATAACTTGCATAATGATCAACCAAACTTGCATATGATGATCAACCAAACTTGCATATAATGATCAACCAAACTTGCATATGATGATCAACCAAACTTGCATATAATGATCAACCAAACTTGCATCATTCATTTAACTTTAGAGTTGAAAGAAAGAAAGTAGAAAAGGGCTTACTACGCTATAAAGACACAAATGAATATTTATTATAAAGATTGAGACGAAGCCCTTATGCAAGCACCAAAATATGAAAGCCCCAATTGAAAAATCCTTGCGCCAAATCAATAAAAATCCTTGCTTTGAAATAGAAATGTTGCAACTTGACTTGAATGCAAACTAAGAACACTCATACAAGTTTGAAAGCACTTGTATGAACTCACAATCTCTCATAGAAATAGGCTTAGGAATTTTAGCATGAGAGTGGAGGCCATGAGAGGAACAAATTTGACATAGTTTAGTTGTAGAATTGAATAATGGTGATTTAGGCTAGGTTTAGGGGTCTTTTTATAGAGGATTAGGATAGTATTAGCCATAGGATTAACCCTAGATTCAATCCAAGCCATCAAAGCATGTCTTGGGGAAGAAGTCAAGTGTAGGAACCATCTAGGGCCTTTAGATTAAAGCTGAACCATGAGAACCATTCAAATGCAAAATCTGCATTTGAGCGAATCGGCCCACGGGTTGACATCCAAACACCCTGGATTAACCCCTAGTCGACCCAGCGGGCTTGGGTCGACCTCAAAAATCGGCCGGTTCGGTTATTCCCCTCTCCCAATTCGCTGTTTTGAACATTTTTGCATATTTATTTATTTAATTTTCAATTATATATATATATATATATATATCAATATATATATATTTCTCTGCGCAACCCATTTCACTTAATTAAGTATACTTTAATTTGTGAATTTTTCGTGAAACTTCGTGAGGCCATATCTTGGTCATACGGACTCCGATTTTCGAAAACTCGGACTCTATTTCGCGTATTTTTCCGAGACGAACGCAATGGCACAGCCCGTTTCCCTTGATTCAGATTTTACAGTTTAATTCTGCCTCCATTTGTGTTATAACATGTTATTCAAAAATACGGGTTGTTACATTCTCCCCTCCTTAAAGGATTCCGTCCCCGAAATCTCCAAGTTAGGAAGAACGTATCCTACCATCCATCATCCATCTACTCAAAACAACATCCACGTGCAGTCATTGTCCTTAAAGGATTCTAAATGCTGTATGATCATATGCAAAGGTGTGTGTATATGTACTTATCTAATGCGAAAATCAGGAGGTTACTGATTCAGTAAACCCCCTTAATGCAAAATATGTTAGTGAAATGAGTCCATATGTATGCAAATTCCTAACATAATTTATGATCTCTACATGAGTGCACATAACATCCATCCATATGCAACATCCATGTGATAGCATACAAGTTTCATCCATGAATAAGCATAAACACTCATGCATATGCGGTATGAAAGTGTGTGAGCCGATCTTAGTGCCTAATGTGTATCATGCATCCACGAGTATCCACGTGCAAACACTTGCAACCATTTGCAACCATCAAGCATAACATGTTTCAAATACATGTTTCATCCAAAAGGTTTCTACCTAAGGTCCTCATAACGAGATAAAAAGATAAACAAGATAATCATGGATAGCAAAAGAAAGATAGGAAAAGAGATCGAGAATGTACCCTAAAAAAGAAATGGATAAAGCCCACGCATCTTCTCGTCGGTTTCCCAAGTTGCGTCCTCATCGGCTTCACTCCACTGAACTTTCACCAATTTGACTTCTCGATTCCTTAGCTTCTTGATCTCTGTTCCCAAAATACGAATCGGAGCTTTTCTCAAGGTTGCTTCTTTCTCTACCTCAATGTCTTCAAGAATGCTTGGTTCAACCACTTCAGCGGACTCATGTAGGCACTTCCGGAGATGCGAGACATGAAAGACATTATGCACTCCGGCTAGCTTCTCGGGCAATTCCACCTTATAGGCCATCTTTCCAACTCTTTCTATAGTAGGGAAGGGTCCTACGATCCTTGGTGCCAGCTTCCCAACTGCTCCAAAATGAACCACATTACGCAAAGGAGAAACCTTCACGAAAACCATGTCCCCAACTTCGAATTCCAAATCTGCCCTTCGCTTGTCAGCATAGGATTTCTGTCTATCTTGGGCCGCTTTCATCCTCCTTCTCACTAATTCAACTTTCTCGGATGTGTCTCGTATCATATTGGGCCCAAGTATAAGTCTATCTGTTGTCTCCCACCAACAAGATGGTGACCTACACGGCCTCCCATACAAAGCTTCAAATGGTGCCATCCCTATGCTGGCTTGATAGCTATTATTATAAGCAAACTCTACAAGGGGAAGGTGGTCTTCCCAAGTACCACCAAAGTCAAGAACACAAAGTCTCAAAAAGATCTTCTAGCACTCTATTCACCCCTCTCAATTTGGCCATCCGTCTGGGGGTGATAGGCTGTACTCAGATTCAATCGCGTACCCATCGCTTCTTGCAAACTGTTCCAAACTGGCTAGTGAAACTCGGGTCACGATCACTAACTATGCTAGAAGGAACTCCATGCAACCGCACTATCTCTCGAAGATAAATAGATGCTAGCCATGATACGGTCCTTTTGCTTTTCACTGGAATGAAATGGGCTCTCTCTTTGTAAGTCTATCAGTTATTACTCATATCCCATAAAGTCCAAATGGTTTGGTGACGAACATCTTCACCGCAACTATATATCACAAACAGGCGAGTCATACTCCTTATGGAGTTTGCAGCAGAACTAAGGTTGAGGATAGGACCGAGAGGATATTCTTAAAAGATAGCATGCGAGCAAGCTCTACGGAACAATAGGGATCAAGGATATACTCTTAGAAAGGGATTTAATGCGCGTATCTAGTCTTCAATCTTCTAAGCCGCATTTTCTTGTGCTTAATCCCATCGTGCCCTGACCATCTTTTAACTTCACAATTCCGTAGTTCTTAATCCTTATTTCCAAAATATGAGTTAGAACTCATTTCACCGTTGCCTCTCATTCCCCTTCCACTTATCCTTTGCCTAAAATGCTTGGCTTCCACATAACTGCGTGCTCATGGTTTCATGCAAGCTTTCCAAAATTCGTTAGTGAATCTTGGATCTCGTTTACATATTATACGGTATCCCACGCAGAAAACTATCTCTTGAAAACATGTGCCAATCCACGTTACCAAATGTACTTACTAGGGTGATTTCCCTAACCCATGCTTAAGTAAAATGGACTATCCGCCTTAGTAGCGAATACCACCGGAGCACCCCATTCTGAAATGCTTCGCCTAATGAAATTTTTCTCAAGCTACTCCTTGATTTGCTTACCAAGCTCTCTCCTTTCTCGCGGGGCCATGTGCCTAACGGGCAATGTAACTGGCTTGGCATTATCAACCAGATAAATGCGGAAATCTATCTCCCTCTTAGGGGGTAACCCCCTTACTTCTTCAAAGACATCAAGATAGTCTCGGACCACCCTTACAGATTGCAGATCATCGATGGACGAGTCAAGAGATTCAAGATAACATAACATGACGGGACCTCTAGGGTTACAAGAAATTTCTAGGGTATTACCGAGGCGAATCATGAGCCTCACCACCCTAAGTTCACAACCAATCCACACCCAAAATCAACCCATATCCCATAAACCCGAGAACCTAAGCATTACACATGAATTCTATGCTCAAGATAGAGATTTTCAAATCCACACAAATCACAGGTAGATGGGCGGAAACCCCAATTGGATTTGAAACACTAACGGGACCTCAACTAGACTAGTACTTAGGTGCAAATTTTCAACAAGATCAGAAATAAAACTATGCGATGCGCCAGAATCAAATAAGGTATGAACAGGGAAATCAGAAATGTAAACAAGACTTTCTACAGAAATACTACCTCGATCCTGAGCTGGAGCAGCGTTGAGAGCATGCACTTGCCCTCCAGAAGGTCCTGCACGCTGATTCTTCCCTTGCCCTTGTCCTTGCTTCTTGGGGCAATCCTTGCTAAGATGTCCAGGCCCTCCACAGTGAAAGCATTCGCCCAACTTCCTCTTCTTCTTTCTACAATCCTTGGCTATGTGCCCAACAATTCCACAGTAGTTGCATTTTCTTGGGTCCTTTGACTTGTTGTCCTTGCTATTGTTGTTGTTCTTATCTCTTTTCTCAGTATCTTCCTTCTTGCCTTGGGACTCATTTGCCTTGACCTCCTTCTTGACACTCTTATCTTCCTCTTGAAGTAGGGTCATATTCACCAAACTCTCGAAGGTCGCCCCTAGGGGTATATGAGATATGGCCAAACCGCGCAATGGCTCATTTAATCCTAGAGCAAAGCGTAGGGCCTTCTTCCGAGCGGTGTAACCCATTCTAGACCGAACTGAGCAAGTTGATTAAACTTATCCACGTATTCTCTAACGGTCATGTCCCCTTGCTTTAGTGATAGGAACCTCTCTAGCTGAGGGTTCTCTTCTGTCGATGATAGAAACTTAAGCCCAAATCTCGTCCTAAAGTCGGCCCAAGTCTCAATGGGTCTAATAGTGGTGGTGACTACCCACCAATAAGCAGTTTCCCCTTTTAATAGCCATACCACCAACAGAACTTTCCTACGATCTTCCACATCAAAGATAGCAAAGAGGTCTTCAGTTTCCTTTAACCAGTTTCTTGCCTCCACGGAAGTCTCCGTCCCAATAAAGTTCTTGCCACCCATCGCCTTAAAGTCTTTGCAAATCTTAGCGAAATCTGCTTGCGGATTCTAAGGAGAAGGAGGAGGAACTTCCGTTACGGTGGGGGTAGTCGCTGGGCCCGCATCGTTGGCCCTAGCTTCCAAGTACCTCCGGAACCATCCGGGAATGGTCACTCCCTCGGGAAGGTTAAGATCGACCATACTGAAATGAAGAAAAAGATAGATAGATTAAGAACGAAGAAACGAAGGATAGTGCTATGGCTTTTGGGGAATAGCCTTTTTAAAATAACTAGACTTTTCTCGGAAAATACTTAATTGGTTTTGAAAATAGTTTTTCAAAAGGTAAGTTTTAAAAAAAAAAACTTTTGCCCAAATCTTGTAAACCTTATGCTCTGATACCAAATGTAACACCCCACCTCCGCCAGGGTGACTCTTGCAAGCACACTAGCTTCGGAGGGGCGTTTAAACAAGGTAAACATGCATGCAGATATCACAAGACAGAACATATAAGTAAAACAGAGTAGTAAAGCAGCGGATAAAACTTGCATTTCCAAAACCATAGTTAAGTTACAATAAAGTACTTAGTCATTATTTTCCAACAAACAAAGTCTAGATAAAAGCATAAACTGAAAAACTGAAATACATAAACTACTATCCCCAAAGTGAAGTGATAAACCATAGCTAGCTCAATGTCCAAACCCGTACATGAGCAAATCCAGTAAGCAAGCTAGAAAGATCCAAGCTAAGCTCCAATGTTCCCACCCTGAGGACCTGAGGGGGGGAAACGGAAGACAAGAGGCGAAAGAAAACAGGTCAGTCAAAAAGACTGGTAAGCCCTACTACTATCTGTCTATGAACTAGTAAAGTTAACTGGCATGAGAAGCTGAGATGAGCATAAGGATAACAATATACTGGCATGATGATTAACTAACAAGATAGATAAAGGTGTCATCGCATAATCAAGGTTAAGTTTTGCACCACGGGTGTACTAGCATTCTAACATGTCAAGTAAAAACAAGAATTGATCCCTTGGCCCAAGCTTGGCCCAAATAGTTTGAGATGACCTAGATCAAGGTCCAACTACTCGGTCTAGTCGATCGGCTCCCTATAAGCCTAACTCGTCAAGTGTCGGTGTCATACGACGTACTCATGTAATGTAGTTGACTGTGCAGGGTCCAACCTAGGGTGTATCTGGCCCTACGGTGTAACCCTCTGACACCATACCATGATACATAGTCCAAACCTACCGGTGCCCGTGTTCAACTCTGGACTTGATGTGCACGACCATGGTCCGCCTGAACAACCGGGGCATCATTCAGCCGTCTCTTTTTGGTCTCTTATAATCAGCCCAGTAATCGTGCCCCACCCTAGCCTAGTCCTAGGGTCTTATGATACAACTAGAAGGTTACTGCTGAAAAGGACCACGCAACTAGGGTTTCTTAACGGGTTAAATGTGGTTAACCCGATCCACACGTGGATTAAATTGGTTAAGAGTACCCAAGGCTCCTGACTTAACCTCGATTAATCCATCAAGCCCATATTGGTTAAGTATTAAGTGGACCATGACTTAACCCTAATCAGGAGGCATTCATTAACTTAATGTGCTTTAACCTCTCACATTAGACCTTGTTGTGGTTACTAGTTAAGCCGGGCGGGTCCGGGTAGCTTTACACCACAACCTGGTCTAACCTCGGGTTCGAGCACAACATGACCAACTTCTCACATTGGGTCCTATTGTTTGTAGCCACTAGTTAAGCCGGGCGGGTCCGGGTAGATTTATGCTACAAACTCAACCCAACCTCGAGTTGGCCACACTCATCTTTTCTAAGTGTCATGTCCATTATGTTTCCAAAACATAATTACATATCACGTCATGTTATAAAAATCATGTTCATGTCATTATGTTACCCAACCCCAACGTAATCCCATCGTTTACATAATCGCAATAACGCATAAAGGATAAAATAGGGAACTTGGCATAACCATGACAAAAAGGTGTTGAAGCCACGAGTTTAACATGGTGGCATATGAAATGTACATATGTTCATATACTTGCATATTGCATTATGAGGCTTCAAAAGCATGCATAAAACCAAACTTAGCATATGAGTGATACATGGTGATAAATAACATGTAGAGGTTGCTAGAAGTTCGCATTTGGCTTCACATGCAAGTTATCATAAGGGATATGATAACTTTCATGTTGCCAAAATGCAACTTTTAACATAAAGCTTGAAGCTTTAAGGTCACAAACCCAAGTTTAACTTGCATAACATGATAACATGATCAACCCAAACTTGCATAACATGATAACATGATCAACCCAACTTGCATAACATGATAACATGATCAACCCAAACTTGCATAACATGATAACATGATCAACCCAAACTTGCATAACATGGCAACATGTGTCATACATAACTTGCATAATGATCAACCAAACTTGCATATGATGATCAACCAAACTTGCATATAATGATCAACCAAACTTGCATAACATGGCAACATGTGTCATACATAACTTGCATAATGATCAACCAAACTTGCATATGATGATCAACCAAACTTGCATATAATGATCAACCAAACTTGCATATGATGATCAACCAAACTTGCATATAATGATCAACCAAACTTGCATCATTCATTTAACTTTAGAGTTGAAAGAAAGAAAGTAGAAAAGGGCTTACTACGCTATGAAGACACAAATGAATATTTATTATAAAGATTGAGACGAAGCCCTTATGCAAGAACCAAAATATGAAAGCCCCAATTGAAAAACCCTTGCGCCAAATCAATAAAAATCCTTGCTTTGAAATAGAAATGTTGCAACTTGACTTGAATGCAAACTAAGAACACTCATACAAGTTTGAAAGCACTTGTATGAACTCACAATCTCTCATAGAAATAGGCTTAGGAATTTTAGCATGAGAGTGGAGGCCATGAGAGGAACAAATTTGACATAGTTTAGTTGTAGGATTGAATAATGGTGATTTAGGCTAGGTTTAGGGGTCTTTTTATAGAGGATTAGGATAGTATTAGCCATAGGATTAACCCTAGATTCAATCCAAGCCATCAAAGCATGTCTTGGGGAAGAAGTCAAGTGTAGGAACCATCTAGGGCCTTTAGATTAAAGCTGAACCATGAGAACCATTCAAATGCAAAATCTGCATTTGAGCGAATCGGCCCACGGGTTGACAGCCAAACACCCTGGATTAACCCCTAGTCGACCCAGCGGGCTTGGGTCGACCTCAAAAATCGGCCGGTTCGGTTATTCTCCTCTCCCAATTTGCTGTTTTGAACATTTTTGCATATTTATTTATTTAATTTTCAATTATATATATATATATATCAATATATATATATTTCTCTGCGCAACCCATTTCACTTAATTAAGTATACTTTAATTTGTGAATTTTTCGTGAAACTTCGTGAGGCCATATCTTGGTCATACGGACTCCGATTTTCGAAAACTCGGACTCTATTTCGCGTATTTTTCCGAAACGAACGCAATGGCACAGCCCGTTTCCCTTGATTCAGATTTTACAGTTTAATTCTACCTCCATTTGTGTTATAACATGTTATTCAAAAATACGGGTTGTTACAGGCGGGGATGAGTTTTATAAGGAAGGAGAAAAAAGGATTATTGAGGAAGGAAAGGGAGGGGACACAAATTTAAAGGATTTCATATCCCATTTCGTGAAGGCCGAGGACACGAATTTTGCATATTTTATATCCTATACGTGGGGAAGAGGATTGCGATAAGTAGAGGTCACGGGAGGAGGAGTGGAAGGAAACAGGCTCGTGGAGAAGAGATGAGATAGAGTAGATGCAGGGTTTACGAGATATGAAAATTTTGTTAGGCATGGGATATGTATTTTTCGTATTCAGGGCGCAACGAAATTTTCGTATCTCGTAGGTGTGGGCGTGATGCAAATTTTTTGGAGATTGTTTGGGATACGAAACTTCATATCGTAACACTTCAAAATTTTCATGCCCCGACCCTTGGATTCCATGTTGAGATATTCGGGATGTGGATTGTCTCAAGATCGTAGGAATTCAAACATGGTTTTGTCTCAAAGTCATGGAAAAAATTCCGATTCCGAAATCTCAAACATTCCTTGGATCCAGGTTGATTCATAATGTCATGCGATCGGGATCAGTTTGAACATTAATGTTCCATCGTATGGCGCGTTAACGTTAGAATGATGAACTTGCTCGAAATGACGATCTGAATGTGCACATAGGATTAGAGTATAAACTCAGACTATGGACAAATGACTGAATCATCACTTCTAGAATTTGAATCTCGACCCGATCATGATGCAATCGCGATTTGCCTTGGATTCTATCGGCCTTGGTTTGCGGCTATGATAGTTCAAGTTCAACCGCTGGAAATCACCGTCGCATTCCGGAGGATATCAATATAATTGCATCAATACGCACTACACTTGCACGCTACATGTTAGTTTACACCAACATGAGGGTATGAGTTTTAGTGCGTTAATTAACACAACTATATTGTAAGTATAGTTTATAATGGAAATGAGAAGCTCCAAACGACTTCAAGGCTTGGAAGTCGATCCTGTAGATACATCTCCAAGTTCTAATGAGTCTCCATTCTATCTCAAAAAGTGGCCTCATACGGCACATAAGAATAAAAGGGACAACCCAGTAGGTCTCCACGCTCAACGAAGCACATAGATGAACCGGTAGTTGGAGGCAAAGCGGAGGTCACTGGAGAGGACCCGTTGGAAGAAGTGGATGGTAGTGGCAACCAGAGAGACTTTTTTGTAGCAACGGACATGGTGGGAGATATCGCAATTCTTGAAAATCCCCTCGATTCAATTGTTTCGGGGATAGATGAAGCTTTTTTGCGACGAATCTGCACAAAGTATGGAGTACTCGGGGACATGGTCATGGTCCCTGGAAGGGAAGACAAGGCGCACGTTCCTCCGAAAGGGTATACTACCTGGAACAGTCATATGTGCACTATCAGATGCATGCCTCCGTCTTGTCGGTACATTCGGGATACTCTATATTTATTCTGATTAGTGCCAGCACAGCTTCTTCCAAACGCATATGCCTTTCTGCATGGCACCTACATCTTGTATATAGAATGGTAGGGAGTTAAACCTATAGGGTAAGACATAAAATATCTCTATTCCTTGAAGAAGAGAAACACTATGCCGCCATCCCTTGTTTATATGGAGGCGCAACCCAACAGTCTATTTATCCTAGGAGCGTGTAACAAGCTCAGTCAGTTTAAAGACGATTGGTTCTACGTTCGATGCCCACTAGGATTTGCGTGAAGGTGGCTTGTTGGTCGTAAATACTTAAAAACTTACTCTGTACTCTGAGTTAATTGAGTCATAAGCTCGAAACTAACTTGGAGTCCCACGTGGAAGGTATACCGACGATTCCAAGGAGCAGTCAATATCTAGAGTGAGTCCTAGCTTTGAGTGATGTCCCAAGTGGGTATCGCGATGCCCAGACTTTACTATCGGACTGTTTCCTCCAACTGTTAGACTTGCTTTCCGAAGGTTGCTCGACGGGTCATAAAGACGACGATGAAGAAAATGAAGGAGCGGAAAGTGAGGGAGAAAAGGAATTCTCTGGTCCGTAGGAAGAAGAGGTGCCTCCTGTTGCGCCTTCTGACGTGCCTCTATTTGAGAAGGAAGTAGTAGAAGCTCACGAGAATGTAGGTGGTGACATCGGCGATTAGGAGCAACCCGCCGGAGTGCATGGTCCACAACCCATTCTCGTTCCTTCTCCAACTGGGGAGATATGGTCGGGAGAGGCTTTCGAACAAAGTTCACCAGCTACAATCTCTGCTACTTTCATGTCGATGGAGGCCGAAAATCAGTTTAAATACCTGGAAAAGGTCTTAATTGAGACATCTTCATTTAGGATAAGCAAAACTAATATTGAGACCTTATTACCGAGAGCTAGGGAGATTACCCCTTCAAGCCAGGAAACAACGAGTCTATGAGGAACACTTAGGACACGCACACTCACAAGCATTGTACAATTCAACACTCGGTTCGTATGCGTTGGATGCTCAATTCTGACTCAGAGTTTTCTCCATGCAGGTAGTATGTTTCGTGAAGGAGTGACATGAATGACTTCTATGCAAGCGCTGATTGCGTTCAAAGAAGAAGCCACATGACTCAAAAAGTAGCTGTTACCATCGAGATTGCTCTCCGCACTCGGATCCATTGCCAGCAAGCGTGAAACCAACAGATGCAATAAGAGGAGCTGAATTGTTTACAATAAGGAAGCAAGCTGCGATTGCCCCACCTTATGCGCCAACCCCAATATCGGTGATAATGTTTGTTGGTAGGAGTAGATCTGGCAAATTAGAGCAAGGAAGTGGAGGAAGGGACGTGAGAGGCTGAGGCCCGATGCTACCCAACATGTTAGAGATCCCACAGTTGAGTCCCAAGGAGATGAATGCGATACTAAAAAGGTCATTTCCCATCTTCTATTTCGACGAGCTGATGTGGCTACCCGACATTAGCCCGATTCCACGCGAGGACGACGAGGATGTATGGAACCGTGTGTACGTAATCTACTACCAGTATGGGTAGATGTATAAATATGCGAAGAAACTTTCTAGGCTGATCCGAAAGACGAATCCAAAGATTCAATGCTTAGAGATCGTGACCAAGCTTGAAAAGGATAGTGTTGTGACCCAGGACAAGGAGATAAATAAAACATGGCTTCAAGTCACATCTATCTCTACGTATTCGAGTAACGCTTTATGTGCTAAATCTCTGTTGTCGAAACATATGTGTTGATGAAGGAGCTGGAGGAGACAAAGTTGGTGATGGAAGAAGCCAGTGCCCGCTATAAAGACATGTTATCCACTATGTCAACCCATGCCACCAACTTGGAGAAATATAATAAGGCATTAGCTGAAGAGAACCGCAGGTTACAGGAGGAGAATAAAATAGTGCTGCAGCTGAGGGCAAGTAACCATCGTTGGTTGTAGAGAATGAAAGGCTCCAAAAGGAGAATGAAGAGGTCCAACGCTTGCGGAGGGAGAACAAGGAGTTGATGCTTGATATGAACCACGCCGAACTTGAGCTGTCCAAGAAAGAAAAGGAGGCGGCGAAAGCTATAAACAAAGGAGTGATCAACCAAATAGATGGGATTAAAGTTGAGCATGAAACCAAGCTAGTGGAGCTGAGGCGACAAGTCCGAGAGGCTCTAGTGGAGGTAGAGAGGGACATGGAGCCGCCGATCTGGGGGTTTCTATGTCAAAACACTCTGACGTCATGGGCTCTCATCGGTTTGTGACTGCTCGTGGAACCGGGCATTGACTAGGCAGAAGCTTGTTGAAGATAAATCTGCCGCCTCGGGAGTGGAAACCGTGGACGAAGCCAAGCTGAGAACCAATATCTGACGAGATGAGCGTCAAGTGTTGGCAGAAGGGAGGAATCTTCTTAAGGAACATGTCACGGCGCAGGAGACAGAAATATGTGCTGCTAAGAAGGGAAACACTTATGACCGAGAGCATTGTAGTGGCTCACGAAATCTTTTCCCAATAGCAGCAAGATGCTCATGTTGCTTTCATCGGTCGCTCTTCCATTCCAGATCCAAATGTACATCCGTAAACCATCAAGGGATCGACGTTAGGGGGTGTCACAAAGCAGGAGCCGGAAGGTATGTCCGTTTACTTTATGGAAACCAAAAAGGTGTAGCACGTAGCGGAAGTAGTTGATTCGTTTATCTCCAATGTGGAAGTATGTTCGACGACGGATATTCTATCGACTAGAAACATGTCCCAAAGTGTAATAAATCGCAAGCACACGGCGTACACTTATTGTACATTAGCGAGTACGGGTCGATCCACGGATAAAGAAATAATTGTAATTATATTCAATCAAATTTAAACAAATTCGAGTGATGATTCAACTACAACTAAACTAAAATTAATAAAAACTATGAGATAAATAACAACTTAGGAATAAATCCACTTTCTAGATCATGTAGTACAACAAGTTATGAAATTACGATTTCTTTTTTTTGGGTCATTTGTGAATTTAGTTGATATGATTATTATAAGTATAGCTTATTCATACTATTAACTAGTACAACATAAACTATCAAACTATATCATACCCACTAAATAACCTTACTAGATCTAATAAAAAATGAACAAGTTGAAATTGAAATATACTTTAAGCATGGCCTATGAACTATTAGTTAGAACTATAGACCATCAAGTTTTTGATTTCAACCTCCACATGATCACCATGACATCAACATGACATGAAGCACAAAAAGATAGAATGAACAGATAAATTATGTTGCAACTACATAATCAAGAGAGCTTCATTACCCCTAAGTTGAAAGGGATTAGCCTCTCATGTTTATTATTCTAACAACGAACGTAAATTGCAACATAGAACAAAAAACAAAAGAAAATAAAAATAAAATAAAGGACAATCTAATCTACTTGCAGAAAAAAATAACATGTACATAAAAAACCAAAGAGAAAAGGGAGAAGACTAATTTTATTCCGATAGAAGAAAGTTACAGAATAAAACCCAATGTTGAATGAATCCAAATGAACTAGATACAAGTACATTTATAGTTTCCCAGGCCAAGACTAAGCGGCCAATTACACAATGTTGGACAAAAGCCCTTTTTTCAAAATAACAAATAAATCAAATAGCTAAGTGTGAACGCATGTGAATAGATTTGCAAATGTCATAGCTTCCAGGCATCAAATGGCATCAACTCCAACTGTTTTGAGCATGAATAGGAACTTCATAACACCTGTGACAAGCTATCTTTATGAAAAGGCATTGAATCATTAAAATATGCGACAGAAGGTGGTTGAACAACAACATTTCTTCAAGCTTCAATATAGTTCTCAAAACCAACACTCTTCTTGCACCAATTCTTCAATCTTTTCAATAATTAAGTGCATCAATTCCATCCATCATAAATAACCTGAAAACAAACTATAAATACATAGTATCAATTATTTTTAAGAGAAAAAAAGATAAATAAGCAGATAAAATATACACTTCTATGTGTATATCAGATACCCCCACACTTATCTTTTTATTTGTCCTCGAATAAAGTAAAAAAATCTAAGATAAATCCATTTTCGTAGGGAGCAGATTGCATTGAGCATATGCAACAAGCCTTTAAACCTCTGGGTGTTCCTAGTAGGGCGAGTGTTGTCTCGTGAGAGTTTTCAGTGGATACTACCCACAAAATCCAAAAGCAAAAACGAAAATATTTACAATATGAATGCATGTTTTTAAAGGAATATTTATAAATGGACAATTTACTTTTAAATTTTACACGAATGAGTTAAAACAAATTTGGGTCATCACTATGAAATTTGAGTCCGTTACTAATCAAAACTTCAAACAAAAGTCATGTTATCATCACAAACTCCTCCAGCTTGGCCAGTTGTTTTCGTAGAAACATAGTGCAAATATGAAATGAATTCTATAATCGATATCAACAGTCGTATAACGACATCTCAACTTCCTTTTTGTTAACAAGTAAGGTCAAATAAGTGAAGAGTGTGCTTGGATTTTAAGTGCTAACTCTCTCTTTATTACAAAATATTAACATTATTATTATTATTTACAAATACCTTGGTATACCACCCCTACACAACATTACGACTTACATGAGGATTTGTAATCCTAAGGTGTCCAACTCATAAAATGATACCAAGGTATACCGATGCCGACTTTATCAATAAGTTGTCGGAAACAGCTTGGCGGGTTTGCACACCAATGCCAGATGTACTAGCAATGTTGGATACCCTTGGATTATTATATATATTCTTCTCTTTTTTTTAACATAAGATAGAGAGTTAAGCGAGAATATCTTAGCACAACTCCACTTATAAAATCTAAAATGTTATTGCAAGTAGTCTAAATCAACCACTCGTTTAATCGGATTTCAATTTAGAAAACATTTCATACTCATCACCTACGAATCTCCCTATATACCAGTTACACCAAATTTGCTCATAATTCAAACTTTCCTTTCGTTATCCGCTAAGAGAAGTAAATTTCCAAACATTTTAATCGAACGACCAAAATTATATGCTAATAACTCCATCATGTCTTATTTAAAAGTAAATAGAAGTGTGAAACTCTTTTTTTTTAATTAAAAGGGGAAAAAATGCAAAAGGAGAAAGGAATACAAATGCAAACTTAAACTATGCAACATAGAATGAAAATGAGACTTCCCCCATACTTGATTTCGACTATGTTCCCACAGTCGATGCATGACATAATGAGTGAACGGAAGAGAAATATTTAAATATTTACAGAAGAGGGTTAGTGCGTCTTACCGAATGTGCGTGCAGAAAATATGCAGTCATCGAATAAATGAACCAGCCCACAATGGACCAATGGAACAACCTCATTAAGATTACGAGACACATCTTAAGCACAGAAAACCAAATCATAAAGGATTTTATATTACATTTCAGATTTGAAAAAAAAAATTGTTTTTCCAAAAGTTTGAGTTGCTAATTTTAAAATTTTAAGCATACAATTGATCCGAAAATCGAATTGAATTTCTATAGCAACTAAAGAGAGGTCAGTGAGTCGGGGTTCAGAAAAAGTTTCAAAAACAAAGTTTGACTTGTTCAAATGATGTATAAATTGAGAGACATGTGCGTCATTCTCACCTCCACACTTTTTTTGAGAAATATTGTTTAGTTTTGCTTTGATATTTGAAATTTTTTTGACTAAAGGTTCATTCATAAACCTAAAGTTAAAACCAAACAAATGAATTTTTAGTAAATTTCGAAATCCTGTTTTCTCAAAAACAGTGTTATTCCAGAAAGAGTTCATATACCGCAGAAATTTATCATTGAAAAACAAGTGATCACAGTGAGTTTCAGCTGAAATGATCAAGTCGCAAGGAGTTTCAACAGTTTTAGAAAAATCATTATTGTGCTTAAGATCATATTCAGCAGTTTCGTTGTTTTCAACCTCAGGAATTTCAAAGTTTTCAAATGTTTCATTTTCAGTTTCAGACCCAACAACATCATTGTCAATCAGTTTAAGAAGTTTTCTCTTATCAAAGTCGTCCTCACCTAAAAAGTTGTTAACAACTTCATCATTTTTGTCATGTTGACAATCTAAAGTTGCTAAATTTTCAAAATTTCAGAATCTGAGAGAGGAAGATCAAATTGAAGATTAACATCTTCATTTTCAAGAGAATTTAAATTCAAATCAATCACAGAGCTTTCAACAACTTCATTAAGATTTTCATCAATTTCATAAGTTGTTATTTGAAAATCATCGATTTTGGTAAAAGATTTATTAACATTCAAATCGTCGCACGTTCAGTTTTGATTATTTTGTTTTTCACGAAAATTCATGTGATCTTAAAACAACAAATCGTGTGATTATCGTGAATTTCTTTTATCTGCTCAACAAAATCAAATTTATAATTATTTACACGAGAATTTTCAATTAGAAATTGCTGAGAACAAAAAATTTCAGTTGCACCACAATTGAAATTATTCCCATTGCCAAAATCATTTGTAAAGTGATTCACATTTCCATTTTGCATTTCAAATGCATTTTGGAGTTTGAAATTGAATTGACAAGGGTTATAATCAAAATCGTTTGAATTTGAAAGTGAATTCAAATTTTGATTATTTTGAAAACTTTGACATGAATTGTTGCCCAAGTATGAATTACACCATTCACTAATTCTTTGGTTTTGTTGTGCGCACATTTCAAGTAAAGATTCAACATTTGTTTCAAGATTTGAGGGTTGGTCGGGATTTGAAATTTTGTGGTGTAAAATCAGGATTATTTTGAAAATTTTGTAAAATTGGTGGTGTAAAATCCAAATTGTTTGTACAATAGTTGTTGTTACAATATCCATATGAATTTGGTGTAAAATTAAATGGATTATATTGATTTTCACAACTATCGTAAAATTCATGAGGATAAGAAAATTGAGGCATTTTCAAGAAAGCTATTCACAAAATATGTTAAAATTAAAAACTTCGAATTATATGAATATTTGTCTAGGGCAGGTTCGGACAGGGGTTATCAGTGTGCCATGAATCACCATATTAACACGACTGAAGGTTTAAGAACTTGTTTAAGTTCTAAACTCTACCGTTCCTTAGACACCTCAGAGAGTATCAATCCTAATTGTCAATTTAACGAATATTTTTTCCTATGAGCTTTTGGGGAATCCTCGATTCGATTTCAAAAATAATTTATTTCAAAAATAAACTTTTCAATTAATCCCACGTTCATTTTAAAATTTCCAACCACACATCAACAGGCAAAATAATCAATCACAGAACAAACACAGAATAATAAATTGCAAAAATAATTTTTTTACAAGCAAGCTGCGACATCTGCAGAAAACTTTTACAAGAAATTTATATTTATTTTTCAAGCAGCAACAGACCCTGTAGAGTTTACAAAATTTTACAGCGGTGTAGAGTTGTCCGTGCAGAACAGTTGAGCAGCTTAAACGATTCGAATCCCCTATTTGCAAATTGGTTGACCTTTTTCTTCCTATGAGCTTTACTTTTTTCGAAACCAAATAAATAGAAAAAAATAAAATAAAAACCAAATCATAAGAAAAGAAAAACATAAATAAAACAAAACTATCAAAATAGGTAGACTAAAAAAAATATTGATCATGCTAGACTAACTCAAAAAGAAGAAAAAAAAATCAACTAGACTCGAAAACAAACTAAAAATTTTTACCCAACAAATTCAAATCTGAAAAAAAATAAACTAACTTGAAGCACGTGAAATTCAGATACGCGACACCGTCCTATATAATAAGCCATACATGGTCTCTCAACCCAAAAAGGCACAGTCAACAAAAAGATCACGCCTCCTAGTCCCCAATTGGAAAAATATTTTAATAGCTAACCCCTCTCCTTTTATCTTTTTTTTTTCCTTTGTTCTTTCTCTTCGAGATCAATGAAATTTTGAAATTGAACAAATTAGGCTTGGATTTGGTATGCGAGTGAACGCATCGAGTTTGATTTACGATTTGATGATAGGGTTTCGAGATTGAAGTTCGAGGGTTCCGATTATGTTGTTTCCAATGTTGTTTTTGACTGAGGGTTGATGACAGTGCACTTTGGTGAAGGGCTTATTAAGTATGGTTGAGGGGCGAAGAGGTTTGGGATGGTTGGAGGTTGTTTGAATCGAACTGGGTTTGACTTGTATGTGGATGATGGGGCTGTTTGTATAGACA
Organism: Allium sativum; assembly: GCA_030737875.1. Taxonomy (NCBI): domain Eukaryota; kingdom Viridiplantae; phylum Streptophyta; class Magnoliopsida; order Asparagales; family Amaryllidaceae; genus Allium; species Allium sativum. Next base: position 787,867,601 of record CM060919.1, on the reverse strand, counting down.
TGGTTTTGATGGGTTGAGATGCCAACTTAGTGATCGGTACGGTTGTGCAGATGTGAAAGGGCTATTGGAGTTTGGAAAAGAATCGTTGCAGCGGTGAAACTTGGTAGGTGGTGTGCGTTTGTTTTGTGAAGGAGGGGGGCTTCGAATTGGGGTTTTAGTTGCAGGAAAGTTGTGGAGTTTGCAGATGTTGTTTAAAAGATGGTATTTGATGAATGGGTTCGGATTGGGTGTTAGTGGTTTCCGAGACTTGGGTATGGGGTGTATGTTTATGGTGGCTGCAATCGATGGATGATGATTTGGTGACCGTGTGATCAGAGGTGGTTTATTGAAGTAGCGTGATGTTTTTGGTGAAGGGAATTGGGGTAGTGATGATGATCTGGAGATTGTGGAGAGGAGATGTGGCCTGAGATTCGACAGTTGATTTTTGTTTGCGTGGCAAAAAGGTGGTATGGTAGCTTGCAAGGCACTTGTTGTGGCTTTATGATTGCGTGGTTAATGGTTTATAATCTTGGTGAATTAGTGATGTAGCAGTGGTTTGAACAAGATGGGTTTTGGCGGTTGTGAGGATGGAGGATGATCTGATGGACGGAGTTGAAGTGTAATGCCTCGCCTCTATACCTGCCATAGTCAAGTTCATTTCGTATGAAATATCGTCGGCCATAGCGGAGAATAAGGTTGGTTAGGCGCGACCGTTAATATAATTACTCTTGTGTGGAAAGTAGTGTCGAATGACACGGCCATACCAAAAATTTCATCATGACCATTCCAGGCGAAGGGCATCTACACAACGGCATAATAGCTTCAGAACACATACAAAATAATATAATATGGATAGTCACAAATATTCACATCACAGGCATATAAACTGATATGAATATAACAAAATAAGTGTTTACATCAATTAAAGGTCATACATGACACTCTAACTCAAAAATAATATATACATGTACCAAATCCCATACTAATAATGATACATGTCATAAAGGTAGTCAACTACATATAATCCAAAAAGACTGCAACTATAAACCAATCATGCCAAAAGTCATCATAAGGTCCCGTCAGGAATGTCATCTAAGCACCTGTAACACTTGGGTCTGACCCGAGTATTATTTAATAAAATAAACAATAAACGGATCAGTCAAACCATTCTTATTCATAACAAGAGACAATATTAAAATATATAACATAAATGACATGAGAAGAATAAACAGGATGATTCATAAATAATATGAAATGCATGATTTCAATATATATAAAATCTCAATAAATCTCATGACAAGTGTAACGTACTAGGATTTTCGACTCCGAAAATCAACATAAAACTACCATGTTGACTATTCAGACATCGGAAATACCTGATCATTAATAGAAAGAAGTTAGAGGGTGAGAATAGATAACATAGAAAATTCGAATAGAAGAAGAAGAAGATTACCATAGCACATAATCATAGTAATACGAATCTCACAGCGGAATGAATAAAATATAATATATAACATAACTTTGCAATAAAACAATATATATATACAATAACATTATCAGAGTACAACACTTACACAGAGCGGAAATAACAATAGCTATATAATCATGAAGCCTCCTGCTTCAAGCTCATCCAAATATATCTGTAAAGACCTGAACTACTTGACTGCCCGTACAAATTTGGGCACCCAAGAGTTTAAGGAAAACAAAACAAAATAAACTCTGGGTCAGTCATGGGACTGGTGTAAGTAAACTCAAATCATTTGGTTTAACTTTTCAAAATCCTTTTCAAAAGAAAAGATAATCGTAAGACCGATCCACACATAAACACGGACGGTTTTTACCTTACGATAACCCAAAACATTTTCAAAATCAATACTTCTCTGATATTATAATAGTGTCTAAATACAAATAAATAGAATCTAGTAGAACGCTTGCATCTCAAGCTCCACATATATAGTATACAAACAAAACCGTGGGCGCTTATTGGAGATTGGATTCCGACTATGATAAGGTATGGGACCACCTGCTGATAGTGTATCTCTAGAGGCGAATACACTGGGTTCAACAAGAACATCTTGCAACCCAGCACACACATGACCGTCCACTCATTTCTCTTGAGTGTATTGAATGTATACCACCAATGGTTGGGAGATACCCACCGTTTCCCGAAAAGGGATAGCATTGAAATAGATAAAAGAATGAAATGGATTTTCTCTAGATAGGTGATATACACCCTAATAGGAGCGACCCACCTAGCCATGCTGCCTTCTCGATTTCTGTCATTTCCCGGTTGATGAGGCTTGAGGTCATAACGTGTCTTTTGGAACACCTGACCACCATTCACTTGGAATACCACAACGTCATACCCGCCAAATCACAAATTGATTACCCCAAAAATACCACAAGTATAAAACTAAGAGAAACGAATTCCTTCGCCACCAAACGTAAGTACGTTTGAAGAGATCAACTTACGCGATCCGTTAGATATACTTTGTCAGACATTCATCCATTCACGTTGTCCTGCGAATGGACAAACCGCAGGCACTATTCTGTAAACAGGATAGCCCTTGCATAACTCCATCTTCAATTATTTTCATCATATTTGATCGCAACGCTAACGTCCATACAGAGTGGTTTACAGATAATGAATCTGATCCCGGTCTCTCCGTATCGACAGGAAAATGGTCAAAAACTTCGATAGTCGGTGATTTAACTATCAAAGAAAAATAGGTGTACAACCAACGATCTTATTTCCAGATAGGAATTCGATCGATCAATCATCAATCAACATTTATCTCTTTTAATTTAATTTATCATTAATTTATTCATTTCCCATTTTCCAATATATTTGTAAATTCTTATTTTCTAAATTTAGAAAATGTACTTTATTAATCATTTGAAAACATCTCCATATTTACTCCCATTTCATGTTTCCTATATTAGAAAACATTTCTGATTCTTTTATTTGGAAAACATTTCCAAAACTCTTTCATTTGATTTAAACAGATGTTTAAATATAACGTCGCTATGCGAACTTGAACCATTACACTCATTAACTAGATTCACTTAACTAACCTTCACTATCGAACCTTACCCATCCCTTAGTTAAAAACAAAGTCAATCAAGTTGGGGTATAATTACCTCTCAGACCATAACTGAGCAACATTTCTAACCTCGAAATAGACAAAGTTCACCCCTTTTAAATCTTTTAACCAACTTCCTTACGTTACTCGGATTCTATTTACAAATCCACTTCTTTTACCAAAATCATTTGTTTATAACGATGGTGTTATAATCCCATACTTCTGAAATAAAATAACTTGAATATAACTCTTCCTTATTAATTTGGATAAATAAACAAATAACTAATTTATTATTGAATAAATAAATCTTGGTTTTAAAACGGAAAGTAATTGGTACTTTCCCCTAATTCGATATAATCGAATTTTAACTTACAATTCTCTCTCGAATAATCTCTATTTGATAACTCCCCTTTCGAGTAACTATATTCGATTATCTCTCTTCGAATAACTATATTCGATAATCTCTCTTTCAAATAAACTATATTCGATAATCTTTCTTTCGAATAAACTATATTCGATAACTCTTCCTTTCGGATAGCTTATATTCGTTTTACTCTCTTCTTCGAATAACTTATATTCGATAATCTCTCTCGAATAGCTTATATTCGATAACCTCTCTCGAATAACTTACATTTGATAATCAAATATCGGTTTCCGACCGAATACTAATTTCCTTGTAAAATCCTGATTTATTCAATATATAATTTCTCCAAATAAATCATTTTTAAAACATTGGCTTAGTTGAATTCTAACTACAAATCTTTACGGATTTTATTTAATCCCTTTTTACATTTCGAGTATCGAAATGGATTTCATCGTTCCTTTTAAACAATTCCAACTTTCCCATTTTCCAAATTCACTATTGAATTTGCAATCTCAATTATCCACTGATAATTATACTTTAGTTCATTTATAAACTTTGTTTATAAATCAAACACTTGTTTTCATTATTAAACAAGTTATTTATTTCTAATCATTCGAAATTCCATTTCTGTTTAATTTCTATTTCCAAAAATCCGCTTCCCTTTATAAAGGTGTTTATTTGCAAAACATTTGCTTAAATTCATTATTCACACCAAATGTGAAAAATATTTCTTTTATATAATCTATTCAGTTTGATTTCATATTTAAAAACAATATCTCATTTTCTATTTCTATTTATATTTCTATTTACAGAATTATTTGTACAAAATCTCCCTTTTAACTTCTAACACTTAAAATCTCATTTAAATTTCCCTTTATAAATGTTGAATTCAAATTCCATAAAAATATTGGTGTTAAAACCGATTTCCTCTTCTCTATATAAGTTCGGACTTATATATTTCATTTATCAAAAGATAAACTTTTTTATTTAATTTATAAAATATTATTTATAAATTAATCTTCTTATTTTATCTGTTAAAACAGCTTTCTATTTAAGAATCTCCTTTAAATCCATTATCTCATAGTTCTTTTATATCTCGCCCATTTCCTTTTATAATTCTATAAATTTTCTAGATAATTCTTTTTATAAAATCCACTAATTTTATAAAATCCTTAAACTCAATATTTACTTCAAAATTTCCCTTTATATAAAATTCTTTGATTTCATATAGCTCTCTCCTTCGATTAAGTAATTTACCCAAAACGGTTTTTAAACTTCCATATAATTGTTAATAATTTTATATAGAAGTTTCTTCTTAAATTTTCACGTATCCCTTCTTTTTATAAATCCTTTTTGATTCCACAAAATTCTTCTTTCAATATACCGTTCGCAAATTCCTTTTTATAAAATCCCTTTTGATTTTATAAACTTTCCAAATTTAATATTCACTTTAAATTTCCTTTTAATATAAAATCCTTTGATTTTATATAAATATTTTATTTCAAATTATAGTTTGAAATTTCCCTTTATACATTCTAGTATTTCCTTTGGTATTTAAAAGTACCAAATAACGATGATCAAACACACATAGTTAACAACAGATTTTAAATCACATCATATAAAACAATATATGAAAAACAGTAAAATAATTGTTGAGGAATCCAGTTAGATCCCTCCGACCTGTTTACCTACATCCACAAATGTTAATCAACATAAATAACACGAATACGTAATATTCTGATAAACAGAATTAATATTCGATTAACGATTTATATCTATATCGTTATCTATATGTTCAACCAATTAACTAGCAGTTCAACCAAACAACCAACACACAACAAACAACAATTATTTATCATTTCTAAAAATACGTTATAAAAATACAAGTTGAGCAGAGTTAGTGAGATTTACTCACATTGGACGGTTATCGTTAAATAATGATAATTGGTCATTGATTTGATTTAGGTGTTTAATTCCACCGTAAATCCAAACGAGTTCCAATTCACTCCCAGTCAGTTCCATGGTGTAGTGTCCATCCATATGATCCCAGCGGATCCTGTTTCGTTGAATTTGGACAACGTATGACCAAGTCATAGCATTTACAAGTTATAAGATTATTTAAACTAAATTAAAACTAAGATTTATTTCAAATGGGCCTCACTCTCAAATCCAGCCCATCCATTCAATACCAGTCCACCCGTTACTACACCCTTCTTCCCAAAACTGTCGAACGCGAGTTCCAGCTTCATTTCAAGACCGTTGCCGCGACTTTAGATAACCCGTTCTCTCTCTGCTCTCCACCAACCAGCAAACCGACATCACCATTGAACTCCTTTCAACACTCTCTTCAAGTTCATCTCCATTTCATGAAGCTCGGCATCCTCAAACCAAATCCGTCGAACAGCTTTTCCCGTCCCTCATAATGAAAAGCACGACCATTTTTGTCACCAAAAATCCCAAAAATTTTCAAGCAAGTCTCAAATCCAACCACAAATCCAATTACAACATCAAATCGAGCCAAAACCCACTGTATCGCGATCGAGCTCCAACCCTAGTTCACGCTGGAAACATCCAGTACCCAAAAATGTGAATCACATCACGCAAACGGCATACTAGAAGCAAGCCAATCACTATACGAGCTCAAAGAAGTAGGTTTTAGGTTTTGTGGAATTTTAGTTTGATTTTCTAGGATTTTAGAAAATGGCGAACTGGGTTTTTGTTTCGCTGGAACAATTGACGGCGGAATTTTGACCAGATAAAAATGAAATTAGGGTTTAGAAATGGTTAAGGGTTATTTATAGGATTTTTAATTATACTTTTATTCGAATATTATATTTATTTTTAATCAATCGCTATATGTGTTTACTGTTTAAAAATTCCTATGATCACACATCACACCCAAAAATCAGGAAACTGGACATGCAGCTACAGTTCGACATTACGGACCCAACGAAACAGGTTTCGTCGAATTCCGACTCCGTTTGCTCACACAATGTATTTTTAACCATCAAAATACTGACTGTTTTTCACATTAAAAATCCATACGGCAACATACTGACTTCAAAAATCATGGAAATTGAAAACTAGCAATAATTTAATATTGCAGATCCAACAAAATTAGTTTCGTCGAAAACGGAGGTCGTTTGCAAACTGGCTATTTTTAAAGCTCTAAATAACCCATTTGAGTATATAAATATATTTAAAAATAATTAAATTAAATATTTATAAATAAATATTATCGTATATGTTCACACTAGAAAATCATACAGCTCCATATCGGGATTCATAACTCAATATTCAAAATCCCGGTTGAATCGATATCCAATTTATATTGAAAAATCCATTTATAATATAAATAAATCGCTATAAATTATGAAGGAATTCCATAGAGACTTTTTCTAAAATTTGATTTGGACATAAATCAAAATCTACACAGTGAAATCCCGATTTTTCTCTTCCATTAGAAAAATACAGTTCAATAGATTCCAACGTTTCTTGTTTCACAGAAATCCAACTTAAAACGGATTTTGTATATTCGTTTAAAGTTCAAATCGCCAAATAGCGAACTGCAGCGCCATTTCGAGCTCGATTTTTAATTATAATATAATTATACGTTCAATTGCCGTTAAAATAATATATTTGATAATGTAATTCAACTCTAAACTGAATTATAGATTATAAAGGATCCGATTCACACAATATTGTGAATTCCACTAGTTCTGACTATTTCAAAAATTAAATATATTTTTATATTATTTATTTTAATTAAATATTCAATATTATTTAATTCGGGTCATTTTAAGTAACCAAACCATTATTTAAATAATTAAATAAATTATCTATAATACCGTAAAAATACGGGTCGTTACAACAAGAAAAGAGCATATAACAATAAGAATTGACAAATAAATGCCAAACATAAATCAAATTGACGCGCATCGCATCGAAGTAATCAAGGATCCAAAAATCACTAGAAATCCAGAAAACATCATAAAAAGGCCTGTCATAGAAGATGAGATACGATCTCAAGGTAGCGAACCCGTATGTTTTAGTCGAAGCTCCCTACGGTGCCGGGGCGTGACGCCGATATAGAGAAAACGCATAAATCATGAAGGTTGGACCGAAATCCCGTAGATGAAGGCCACAAATCGTAAATTCCCACTCGGGTGATCGCGAACCAAACAAATATGTCGTGAAGCGGATACCAACGATCCGGGTGAATAGAAATTATTCCGAGCTAGTTAATATAAGAAAATAGCGACATGTCCCATAACCACATGCTATTCTCGAATATTTAGTCACTCGTTATTCGTTTCTATTCAAACAGAGAAAATCACCACATATGTTCAAACGAACGAGTTCGGTAATTATTCGCCAAAATAAACATATATGGGGTCATGGTCCTCATTTTTATTAAGGTTAATAAACTAAATTTCTCGTCCGATCGACAGGATAAGGAATCGTATATTAATCAATACAATTGGAATCGGGTTTAGAAATCGAATTTATTTTAAAAAGATATGAATTTAAAAACTGATTAAACGTTGCGTCGATGCCCATTGACAATATAAAATCCCGTTATCCATTGTGGTTCAATTATTCATAAAAACCGTCGCCTTAGCGAATGGAACACAAAAATCATAAACCCATATTTCAAAGTTTTAAAATGATATGAAAACCAAACGAGATGGTGCGACAACGACGATCCGAACGAGCTCAAGATCGCTGCGAAACGCGCGGGGGAGGATCGGAGAAGGAGGTCGGGAGATCACGTGTAACGTCCCGGAAAAAGTCGATCTTGGTTATCCGATATACAACACATATCGAACATCCAAGGATTGAAAATACCGGTAGTTAATAAAAGAAATTAGAGGGTGAGGATATATAAGATAGAAACTTAGAATAAAAGAAGAAGAAGAAAATACAACACTAAAGTAAACACGAATCTCACAACGGAACGAATAAATATATTTCATAACATAACTTTGAAATATAAATATGTACTTGAATATACATATCGTTTCCAAAGTACAGCACTTACAACACAGCGGAAATAACCATAGCTATATAATCCTGAAGCCTCCTGCTCCAAGCTCTCCTGCTATATCTGTAAAATCCTGACTACTTGATTGCCCATACAAAATTAGGCACCCAAGAGTTTAGGGAAAACAAAACAAAATAAACTTCGGGTCAGTCATAGGACTGGTGTGAGTAAAACAATTTAAAACAGTTTGAGCAATAACACGATATCTCATAAGACCACGCCGTATAACGGAACAGGTTTTTCCCTTTTGAGAATCCAAACCATTTGATCTAACTTTCAAAATCTTTTTGAAAGAAACGATAAACTTTATATCACAACTCTTTTGATATTATAATAATGTCTATCAGCCACAATATAATAATCATCTAGTAGAAACGCTTGCATCTAACGTTCTACATATATAATATACAATCAAAACCGCGGCTCTTATTTGGGGAACGGATTCCATCTATGACAAGGCATGGATCCACCTTCTGCTCAGTGTACTCTAGAAGCTATACACTGGAGTTCAACAAGAACATCTTGAAACTTGGCCACACATGACCGACCACTCATTTCGCTTGAGTGTATCGAATATATTGTCACCTTACAGTTGGTAAACCAACATAACCATTCCCGGGAGATACAGAATTGAAAGAAGTACAAATATGAATATTCTCTAGATGGTGACAATATACCCTAATTGGTTGCGAACCACATAGCCATGCTGCCTGCCCGATTTCTGTCATTTCCCAGTTGATGAGGCTGGAGGTCATAATGTATCTTTCAACAGATTACTCATTCATTCACTTTGAATGCCACATCGTCATACCCGTCAAATCACAAATTGATTTCCCCAAAAATACCACGGGTATAAGCTAAAAGAAACGAATTCCTCTGCCACCAACGTAAATACGTTTGAAACGATCAACTTACACGATCTACCAGATATACTCTGTCAGACATTCATCCATTCAAGTTGTCCTCGGACTGGACAAACCGAAGGCACTATTCCGTACATCCATCCTAGGCAATCTCTCCCTAGGACCTATACAACAGCCCTTACACTTTACTCCATCTTCAATTTGTCTTCAACCTATTTGATTCGAAATGCTAACACCCTTACGGAGTGGTTCTTTGGATAAGAATCCAACCGGTCTCTCCGTATTGACGACAGAAAAATGGTCAAAAACTTCGATGTCGGTGAGTTAACTATCAAAGAAAAACACATGTGCAAACAACGATATTATTTCCAGATGGAAATTATATCAATCAATCATCATTTATCATTTATCTCTTAAATTAATTTATCATTAATTTATTCATTCTCCAATTCCTGTTTCCGTATATATACAGAAATCCTTATTTTCTAAATTTAGAAAATATGTGTTATTAATCATTGGAAAACATTTCCATCTCCTTTCTGCGTATTACTGTCATTCCAGTATTTTTTTCCATCCAACATTTTCATTTTCTATGATTAGAAAATATCTTTGATTATATTTGGAAAACGTTTCCAAAACTCATTCCTTGGATTTAAACAGATGTTTAAATAAAACATCGCTATGCCAATTCAAACCATTACCTTCATTAACTATATTCACTTAACCATCATTTACTATCAGACCTTACCATTCCTTAGTTAAGAAGGAAGTCAGTCAAGTTGGAGTATAATTACCTCTCAGACCTTAACTAAACAACGTTTTAGCTTCGTAATAGTCAAAGTTTTCTTTTAAATCTTTAACAAATTTCCTTACGTAACTCTCGGATTCTATTTACGTATCCACTTCTTTATTGAAAACATTGGTTATAACGATAACATTATAATTCCTACTTTCGAAATATCTAACTTCCATTATAACTTTTATTCTTTAATGTGAATAAATAAATAACACTTGATTTATAAATAAATAAATCTTGATATTAACACTGGAAAGTATAAATACTTTCCCGAATTCGATATAATCGAATTCGCCGATTAACTCTCTTCGAGTAATCTCTATTTGATTAACTGTAACAACCCGTAAAATGCGAGCCAGTTTGAAATTTTTATTTTGGCAATTTTGGCGAAGTATGGATATTTAAAATGAATTATTTTAAACAATATCGTCGAGAAATTTATTTTGAATATAATTCGACGTATATATTATACGTCGTCGTTAGAATATAAATAATTATATATAATTATAAATAGAATTTAAAATGGCGCGGTAGTTCGCTAATTCGATTTCAAACTTCAATTGAATGTACCGGGTGCAAAACAATCCGGATTTTAGTGAAACCAAAAACGTTAGGATCTAATAGTGAATATCTTTCCAACAAATCCGAATAATCGAAATTTCATAGCGGGGATCAAAAGATATGTCCAGTTGAAAATTCTGAATAGTCGCTAAGGAATTCAGGCCCTTAAAAATGGACATTTTGCAAATGACCTCGGATTTCGACGAAACCAGTTTTGTTGGGTCCGTGATGTTGAATTATTACTAGATTTCAAATTTCATAATTTTTCGAATCAATATGTGAGCGTGGCAAAGGAAAACTTGTTTTGACCATTTCAGTTGATTTTAATCGACTGGAAATTGGCCATTTTTCCAACGGTCTCAGAATTCGACGAAATTAGTTTTGTTAGGACCGTATCGTCAATACGAAGCTAGAAAATATTTTTCTGGAATTTTTCTAGTTAGTATGTGACCCCGGTAATTTGAAATGTGCGTTTAAAATTCAATATAATGATTTAAATGAAAATTCAAAAGGAAACTGATTGTAACGATCAAATCAGCTTGCGATACATATCCCATTGTGTTCGGAATGGGGGTAAAACGCTATGGGCGACAGGCGGTGGGCCTCGTTTCGAGGTCGTATGAAAAGTCAACTTAGGAGAGAGAAATTAAATTAATAAAAAAAAATTATCTCTTTTCCCCTTTTAACCAGGCCCCCCCCGATTAAATTCATTCCACAAGGAAAAAAAAAAGAAAAGAAAGGGGAGGAGCTGTCGCTCCTCCACCGGAGGCCATCGCGGCCTGGCCACGCGCCGCCCAAGGCGCCGCGCATCCCCCCTCCACCGACGCAACCAAAACCTCCTCCCCCCATCAATCGAAGTGCGATGCGAAGGAAACCCCCCTGCAACCGAATCGAGCAGCAGCCTCACCCACCCCCGTTGGACCCGCCTCCGACCTGCGACCCCCCCCCTAGCCCTGACGCCGGCGAGATACCCCCCCCTAGCCCTGACGCCGGCGAGATACCCCCCCTCTCTCAGTAAGTATTTATTTTTATTTTATTATTTTATTTTTATTTTATAAAAACAGAAAATAAAAACTGATTTTGTTTGAAAATAAAAACTGATTTTGTTTGAAAATAAAAACTGATTTTGTTTGAAAATAAAAACTGATTTTGTTTGAAAATAAAAACTGATTTTGTTTGAAAATAAAAACTGATTTTGTTTAAAAATAAAAACTTTAAATAGGAAAAAGGTTTAATCTTTAAAGAGAAAAAGGATTTGAACTTTAAGAAATAAAAATTCGATTTTTATATGTTGAACTTCGAAATAAAAATAGGATTTTTATATGTTGAACTTCGAAATAAAAATAGGATTTTTATATGTTGAACTTCGAAATAAAAATAGGATTTTTATATGTTGAACTTCGAAATAAAAATAGGATTTTTATATGTTGAACTTCGAAATAAAAATTCGATTTTTATATATTGAATAGCGGAATAAAAATTCGATTTTTATATATTGAATAGCGAAGTAAAAATTCGATTTTTATATATTGAATAGCGAAGTAAAAATGTGATTTTTACATATGTAGAGGATACGGGCAAAGAAAGTGAAAGGAGGCGAAACGACGAAGACTTCTGCAAATGAAGAGCCGTGGAGCTAGGATAGCTATATGTGAGAATTTCTCACCTTTCAATTTCATTTCTATTTATATATATACTAGGATGCAGACGGTGCTTAGTAGCACCCGACACAATCGTCCACAGACCATGGACTTGTTTGTTTGGTTGCATAGCTTAGTTATATGATTTGATTTGAAATTGGTTGTTTGGTGATTTTGATTGATGTGTGAATGGCGTGGGCCTTCACTAGACCGGGGATAAGGCTAGGCCTCGTCCCGTTTCTAGTATCGTGCCGTTATGCCGCCGAAATTTTCTAAAATATGTTAGAAAATAAAAATATCATTTTATTGTGTAAATGAATAATAGAAATTCATATGTTAGAATAAAATGTTTTATCGTTAAAAATATAATTTTTAACGTGAATGTGAATAAATAAATATTCATTTACAAGCCGGACGGTTTGTTTATGTACACCACACCTATTTGAAGGACATTGATTGGGACGATAAATTTTACACATCGCCCAACTGCACAAATAAAATATGTGTTTGATTGTTTGAAACCCCACACGGGTGTTGGGATGAAATTTGAAGTTCACTCATCCTGATTGATTAAAAATGTCGATCGATTGATTGACAGGCTGTTATAAGCGTTGAATATCTATATTTGATGCTTATACAGTGTAGTGCACTTTGGTTGATGGTTGATTATTTTCAATGCTATTATATACATGTGTTGTATGAAAATCCATATAATTAACTTTATATGGTGATTGATTGGGCCTCATTCCAATTTTGAAAAATAAAGAATATTATAAAATAAAAGTTCATGTGTTGACAGTACTCATCCATTGAGATTGGTCATGTGTTGAACGAAATATTTTAGTAATAAAATTTACATCTTTATCAATATTATAAAATAAAAGTTCATGTGTTGACAGTACTCATTCGTTGAGATTGGTCATGTGTTGAACGAAATATTTTGATAATAACAACTATTTTGAAAAAGAAATATTTGAAATAGAATATTTGATATTAGAAATTTATGAAGCCGTGTTGATTAGATTGACGCCATTTTGACGTAAACGATATTTATATCGATTTTAAAACGATTTCGAAATGAATTGAATTGAAAACGATTTCGAAATGAATTGAATTGAAAACGATTTCGAAATGAATTGAAAACGATTTCGAAATGAAATGAATTGAAAACGATTTCGAAATGAATTGAATTGAAAACGATTTCGAAATGAATTGAAAACGATTTCGAAATGAAATGAATTGAAAACGATTTCGAAATGAATTGAATTGAAAACGAATTCAAATTGAATTGAAAGCGAATTGAAATGAATTCGAATTGAATAGAAATGAATTTTAAAACGAATTTATAAAGAAGAATTCAATTTTGATTTGAATTGAAAAGAAAGTTGAAATAGCTTTTGAAACGATTTTAAAACTATTTATATAATTCGTTTTAAATAGAAATCGACGAAGTATATATTATATATATTATATGTATAATATAATGGCCTAAATAGAACGCGCCGCGCCGCGGCAGTTCGTGAATTTCGACCATTTATTTCAAACGGACATTGCGGGAGATCCGACCGTCGGATTCTCCTAAAACCGGAACCGTTGGGTTCGTATCGAAAAGAGCTTTCTAATGAATATTTGAAATTAGAAATCTAACGGTTGGATTTGGAATTATGTCCAAATCAAATTAGAAAAAGGTCGCTGTAAGTGCAGTTCGATGGCCATTGATGGAAATCGACTGTACGGGCCTTGATAAAATTATTAAAAATAGTAATAATTTGTGTAAAATCATAAGAAATGATTTGTGAAGATTTGGGATGAAAAACTCCATATTTGAAAAGATAAAAACAGATTTTTATCGAAATGAACTAGTTTTGAACTAGAAATATAATTCTATTTATTTTTGAATAAATAAACTGAATTTAAAAAGGGTTTTAAAAATAACCAGAATTTCCAATGATTGCATTGGAATGGATTTGAATCGAAATTGTCTTCGGAATATTTCGATGTTGGATTTCGTGACTATACAGATGTTGTTATGGAAATTTGAAAGATAGATAGATATATATATATCGTTATTTCCAATACGATATTTGTTGGTCGTAGAATTTGATATTGAATATAAGCCGGTATATTTTCTATTCAGAGCCTTGTATTGAATATCAAATGTGATTTGGGTTCGTCGTGAATGGTGTCTTCACTAACACTGTTCTTGAACCCAGTTGAGAAAAGATTAAATCTTTTTATTTAGATTTAATGAAGTGTACCAATTAAATGATATTTAATTGGGATTGAATTGATATTGATTTTTGGGTTTATCGTGAACAGTGTTTTAAACAACACTCGTTCTTTAACCCGATAATTAATGAATGTGATTTTGGGTTTATCGTGAACCGTGTTTTTAAATGACACTGATTCTTTAACCCAGTCAAAGATTAAAACTAAGTGGAGTTTTAATGAATCTTTAATTAGATTGAAATAATCGAAATGGAGTATCACCAGTTTTGCTCCAGGCGATAGTTAAATCTTTAATTAGATTTGAACGTGAAATGGTAATTGAATTTACCGATAACACTGTGGTGTTAGATATGAAGTATTACCAGTTTTACTTCATGGGATAAATAGGTTGGGATTGGGAAATTAAAACAAATGATTACTTCGGTAAGGTTCGCTAATCCCGACTAGTTTGAATTGAGATTCAAAAATAGAATAAAGAATAAATTCAAGGAATTTATCTTGGATAAAATTAATGGGAACCTTTTCCTATGAATGTGAAATTTAGAAACTAACTGTCGGTTAGCCAAGCAGAACGGTTTTCTGGATATTGATCTGATGTTGGTTTCGGCCTTCGGGGTTAATATTTGGGGGATTATTCTCTTGATTAATTTACGGTTAGTGACTAATGAATTGGAATGAGGCGTATGTTGTGTTTGTGTAACACTTATTTAAAATATACGCGAGTTATTCGGAAAGACCGGGTTTATCCCATTCTGAATAACTGATACGACGATAAGTCGAAGATGAAGACGATGGTCGAAGACCGGAGGTCTTCACGTCGTTTGGGTGATAACTGATGATCTTGATTGGGCTGTACACCCAAGAAGATGGAAACAGTTGGTGATCGTCCAGACGTACTTGGAGATCGATGGATATGCGGGGTACTAGGTGCCTCCGGTTTCGTTCAGACCCAGAACGGACTTGTAAATGGACTGTGTGTCTGACATTGGATTTTAGTCCGTGTGATTGATCTCTATTAAATATATATCTGTTTGGCGGCGGAGAATTTATTCTCTTGCTTAACGCCCTTCTCTGAGACGTACGAGCTCAGGGGTTATATATTGATGGATATCAAACGCATGGAGTGAATTGCCTGTGTGGCATGCCTAAGTGGCAATTGATCGAGGCTTCTGTTGAAAAGCAAAGTCTTGTGGTGATGATCAAAGCACGGCCTTTGTGGCGTAGCTTTGTGTAACGTTTACCTCGCGTGTTTCACACCCGGTATGAACCAAAAACGGGAGACGGACCTCAGGGAGGACTTGCGTTTCTTTCTAGCTAAAAGTGGCGTCAGTGGTTTTACACGCCCTGACGAGTTTGACTTATGTGGTTGTTGCTGTTGCGAGGCGCCTCGGATTGATCGGTCGTTCTCGAACCGATGGAGTCATTCGTTGGCTCGTTTGCGCCTCAAAGGGCGGGGAGACGTATTGTTCAGGCATAATAATCCACATCGGTGGACCGGCCCTGACGATCCAGGGGGCAGTTGCGGCTGTTCCTGAGACATGGTAGGCTAGATTGTCTCGAATCGGTTGAGGACTATCTTTTGCCTCGGTTCATAGATGGAAATCCAATTTCCAAATACGTGACATTTGCGGTTTTATTTGTAAACCTATACATGGCGACATAGTGGCATGGGACGCTCATGTCGTCTATGATTGATACTTATGATTTGAAGTTGTTTTATACACTATGCACTTATAATAGTATCAAACGATTTGTTTTAACCGTATCAAGCATTCTTTGGCTGTTATAAGGGAAAACCCTATCCTCGGCTGCGTTGCATTGTGTGATGGGACCTGGGTCTTATAACAGCTTCATTTTTCTTTATTTAGCATTGCGCTGTTTGTTTTATGCACTGGTATTCTTGGGAGGAAACCCGTTCCGTGTTATACGGCGTGGTCCCTTGATTTACCTAACTTTAAAATAAAGATTAATAACTGTTTTAGTTCTCACACCAGTCCCATGACTGACCTGGAGTTTATTGTTTTAACCTAAACTCTGGGTGCCCTTATTTTGACACGGGCAGCTAGTAGTTTTGGGTTTTGCAGATTTATATTCACAGGACCCTGGTTTACAGCTGGAACGATATCCGGAAAGCTTTGTATCCGTATATCTCATTCTAGTTGTGTATTGTATTATTTTCCGCTGCTATGTATTTATATGTAATTTAAATCTCTGATATTTCTGTGTAATATTCTTTTATACTCTGTATATTCTTGTAATCTGATGCATTGTTGTAATATACAATGAAATGTTCTTCTGTATGCGTTCTGATTTGTCGTGTTCTCAAACGATAGGGCGTTTCGAACGGCCTGGATCGGTTTAGCGACTGGTTCGGACCGAGCGAAATTCCTTGCCGTCACAGTTGGTATCAGAGCTTTGGTTTACAGAGCTCGAGAACAAGACACATTAGAACCGTACGAAAGAATTCATCAGATATTGGATTAGTAATATCCAACGAGAATGACTCGTTAGAGATGGGATCAGTAGTATCCTAGAACGAGTGTGAAGAGTATATTTTTGAAAGTGAAAACAAAGTTTGTTTTGAAAATTTAAATCAACTATTCGTATTTGATTATTTATTTTAATGAATTTGGACAATCCAGTATATATAGATTTTGCGTATACGTCTGATCCGCGTGTATTCGAAGTTTTGATATACTGGGTAGATATAGATTCACCTTCTAAGTCGCCCGGAGAGAACTCTGATGATTGATGCATCATCATCAGAATTTATGTTCGAGTGACGAAGGGGAGATTTCTATATACTTCCTATTGACTGGTGTGAGAACCAAAATTAGATAGGGCCTATTGTTGTGATTTGACATCAAAAATCTGATTTTCCGTATATATATCAAAATCATGAATTTGAAACTCTAATCCACTAATTGATTGATGTTTGTATTGTTTGTTTATTTGGTTGATAATTTTGAACCATTTAGCCTAATTGAACCAAATATTGGATTATATTGAAAATTGGTTGCGTTTGCTTGCATATACTTATATTGAACAGGTCATAGCAAGGAGGCTAGAGCCAGAGAATAAAATTTGTTTGCCCGACAAATAGGTACATGTTTACTACATAATTTCCTGTTTTGTTTGGGTGATGATGATTTTGTGAGCCTATTGGCTAGCCGCTTGGCTTTTTCTTTTTCTTTTTGAGATCTGAAGGACCGGGGAAGCTATTTGAAATTCCCCGATGCTCCCGGTGCAGGGGAGGTTATGGAGAAATTTTTCGAAAATTTAGGGTGTTAGCCAAATTTTTGAAATTTTGAAAATTCTCAGAAACTAAAGAGTTGGAGAATGGAAGCCAAATTGAAAGTAGAGTTGGTTAATCAAACCACTTTCGACTTTGTTCCATTTCGGGGACGAAAAGTTTTAAGTGGGGGAGATTGTAACAACCCGTAAAATGCGAGCCAGTTTGAAATTTTTATTTTGGCAATTTTGGCGAAGTATGGATATTTAAAATGAATTATTTTAAATAATATCGTCGAGAAATTTATTTTGAATATAATTCGACGTATATATTATACGTCGTCGTTAGAATATAAATAATTATATATAATTATAAATAGAATTTAAAATGGCGCGGTAGTTCGCTAATTCGATTTCAAACTTCAATTGAATGTACCGGGTGCAAAACAATCCGGATTTTAGTGAAACCAAAAACGTTAGGATCTAATAGTGAATATCTTTCCAACAAATCCAAATAATCGAAATTTCATAGCGGGGATCAAAAGATATGTCCAGTTGAAAATTCTGAATAGTCGCTATGGAATTCAGGCCCTTAAAAATGGACATTTTGCAAATGACCTCGGATTTCGACGAAACCAGTTTTGTTGGGTCCGTGATGTTGAATTATTACTAGATTTCAAATTTCATAATTTTTCGAATCAATATGTGAGCGTGGCAAAGGAAAACGTGTTTTGACCATTTCAGTTGATTTTAATCGACTGGAAATTGGCCATTTTTCCAACGGTCTCAGAATTCGACGAAATTAGTTTTGTTAGGACCGTATCGTCAATACGAAGCTAGAAAATATTTTTCTGGAATTTTTCTAGTTAGTATGTGACCCCGGTAATTTGAAATGTGCGTTTAAAATTCAATATAATGATTTAAATGAAAATTCAAAAGGAAACTGATTGTAACGATCAAATCAGCTTGCGATACATATCCCATTGTGTTCGGAATGGGGGTAAAACGCTATGGGCGACAGGCGGTGGGCCTCGTTTCGAGGTCGTATGAAAAGTCAACTTAGGAGAGAGAAATTAAATTAATAAAAAAAATATATCTCTTTTCCCCTTTTAACCAGGCCCCCCTCGATTAAATTCATTCCACAAGGAAAAAAAAAGAAAAGAAAGGGGAGGAGCTGTCGCTCCTCCACCGGAGGCCATCGCGGCCTGGCCACGCGCCGCCCAAGGCGCCGCGCATCCCCCCCCCTCCACCGACGCAACCAAAACCCCCTCCCCCCGTCAATCGAAGTGCGATGCGAAGGAACCCCCCCTGCAACCGAATCGAGCAGCAGCCTCGCCCACCCCCGTTGGACCCGCCTCCGACCTGCGACCCCCCCCCTAGCCATGACGCCGGCGAGATACCCCCCCCCTCTCTCAGTAAGTATTTATTTTTATTTTATTATTTTATTTTTATTTTAAAAAAACAGAAAATAAAAACTGATTTTGTTTGAAAATAAAAACTGATTTTGTTTGAAAATAAAAACTGATTTTGTTTGAAAATAAAAACTGATTTTGTTTGAAAATAAAAACTGATTTTGTTTAAAAATAAAAACTTTAAATAGGAAAAAGGTTTAATCTTTAAAGAGAAAAAGGATTTGAACTTTAAGAAATAAAAATTCGATTTTTATATGTTGAACTTCGAAATAAAAATAGGATTTTTATATGTTGAACTTCGAAATAAAAATAGGATTTTTATATGTTGAACTTCGAAATAAAAATAGGATTTTTATATGTTGAACTTCGAAATAAAAATTCGATTTTTATATATTGAATAGCGGAATAAAAATTCGATTTTTATATATTGAATAGCGAAGTAAAAATGTGATTTTTACATATGTAGAGGATACGGGCAAAGAAAGTGAAAGGAGGCGAAACGACGAAGACTTCTGCAAATGAAGAGCCGTGGAGCTAGGATAGCTATATGTGAGAATTTCTCACCTTTCAATTTCATTTCTATTTATATATATATACTAGGATGCAGACGGTGCTTAGTAGCACCCGACACAATCGTCCACAGACCATGGACTTGTTTGTTTGGTTGCATAGCTTAGTTATATGATTTGATTTGAAATTGGTTGTTTGGTGATTTTGATTGATGTGTGAATGGCGTGGGCCTTCACTAGACCGGGGATAAGGCTAGGCCTCGTCCCGTTTCTAGTATCGTGCCGTTATGCCGCCGAAATTTTCTAAAATATGTTAGAAAATAAAAATATCATTTTATTGTGTAAATGAATAATAGAAATTCATATGTTAGAATAAAATGTTTTATCGTTAAAAATATAATTTTTAACGTGAATGTGAATAAATAAATATTCATTTACAAGCCGGACGGTTTGTTTATGTACACCACACCTATTTGAAGGACATTGATTGGGACGATAAATTTTACACATCGCCCAACTGCACAAATAAAATATGTGTTTGATTGTTTGAAACCCCACACGGGTGTTGGGATGAAATTTGAAGTTCACTCATCCTGATTGATTAAAAATGTCGATCGATTGATTGACAGGCTGTTATAAGCGTTGAATATCTATATTTGATGCTTATACAGTGTAGTGCACTTTGGTTGATGGTTGATTATTTTCAATGCTATTATATACATGTGTTGTATGAAAATCCATATAATTAACTTTATATGGTGATTGATTGGGCCTCATTCCAATTTTGAAAAATAAAGAATATTATAAAATAAAAGTTCATGTGTTGACAGTACTCATCCATTGAGATTGGTCATGTGTTGAACGAAATATTTTAGTAATAAAATTTACATCTTTATCAATATTATAAAATAAAAGTTCATGTGTTGACAGTACTCATTCGTTGAGATTGGTCATGTGTTGAACGAAATATTTTGATAATAACAACTATTTTGAAAAAGAAATATTTGAAATAGAATATTTGATATTAGAAATTTATGAAGCCGTGTTGATTAGATTGACGCCATTTTGACGTAAACGATATTTATATCGATTTTAAAACGATTTCGAAATGAATTGAATTGAAAACGATTTCGAAATGAATTGAAAACGATTTCGAAATGAAATGAATTGAAAACGATTTCGAAATGAATTGAATTGAAAACGATTTCGAAATGAATTGAAAACGATTTCGAAATGAAATGAATTGAAAACGATTTCGAAATGAATTGAATTGAAAACGAATTCAAATTGAATTGAAAGCGAATTGAAATGAATTCGAATTGAATTGAAATTTGAATTGAATAGAAATGAATTTTAAAACGAAATTATATAGAAGAATTCAATTTTGATTTGAATTGAAAAGAAAGTTGAAATAGCTTTTGAAACGATTTTAAAACTATTTATATAATTCGTTTTAAATAGAAATCGACGAAGTATATATTATATATATAATATAATGGCCTGAATAGAACGCGCCGCGCCGCGGCAGTTCGTGAATTTCGACCATTTATTTCAAACGGACATTGCGGGAGATCCGACCGTCGGATTCTCCTAAAACCGGAACCGTTGGGTTCGTATCGAAAAGAGCTTTCTAATGAATATTTGATATTAGAAATCTAACGGTTGGATTTGGAATTATGTCCAAATCAAATTAGAAAAAGGTCGTTGTAAGTGCAGTTCGATGGCCATTGATGGAAATCGACTGTACGGGCCTTGATAAAATTATTAAAAATAGTAATAATTTGTGTAAAATCATAAGAAATGATTTGTGAAGATTTGGGATGAAAAACTCCATATTTGAAAAGATAAAAACAGATTTTTATCGAAATGAACTAGTTTTGAACTAGAAATATAATTCTATTTATTTTTGAATAAATAAACTGAATTTAAAAAGGGTTTTAAAAATAACCAGAATTTCCAATGATTGCATTGGAATGGATTTGAATCGAAATTGTCTTCGGAATATTTCGATGTTGGATTTCGTGACTATACAGATGTTGTTATGGAAATTTGAAAGATAGATATATATATCGTTATTTCCAATACGATATTTGTTGGTCGTAGAATTTGATATTGAATATAAGCCGGTATATTTTCTATTCAGAGCCTTGTATTGAATATCAAATGTGATTTGGGTTCGTCGTGAATGGTGTCTTCACTAACACTGTTCTTGAACCCAGTTGAGAAAAGATTAAATCTTTTTATTTAGATTTAATGAAGTGTACCAATTAAATGATATTTAATTGGGATTGAATTGATATTGATTTTTGGGTTTATCGTGAACAGTGTTTTAAACAACACTCGTTCTTTAACCCGATAATTAATGAATGTGATTTTGGGTTTATCGTGAATCGTGTTTTTAAATGACACTGATTCTTTAACCCAGTCAAAGATTAAAACTAAGTGGAGTTTTAATGAATCTTTAATTAGATTGAAATAATCGAAATGGAGTATCACCAGTTTTGCTCCAGGCGATAGTTAAATCTTTAATTAGATTTGAACGTGAAATGGTAATTGAATTTACCGATAACACTGTGGTGTTAGATATGAAGTATTACCAGTTTTACTTCATGGGATAAATAGGTTGGGATTGGGAAATTAAAACAAATGATTACTTCGGTAAGGTTCGCTAATCCCGACTAGTTTGAATTGAGATTCAAAAATAGAATAAAGAATAAATTCAAGGAATTTATCTTGGATAAAATTAATGGGAACCTTTTCCTATGAATGTGAAATTTAGAAACTAACTGTCGGTTAGCCAAGCAGAACGGTTTTCTGGATATTGATCTGATGTTGGTTTCGGCCTTCGGGGTTAATATTTGGGGGATTATTCTCTTGATTAATTTACGGTTAGTGACTAATGAATTGGAATGAGGCGTATGTTGTGTTTGTGTAACACTTATTTAAAATATACGCGAGTTATTCGGAAAGACCGGGTTTATCCCATTCTGAATAACTGATACGACGATAAGTCGAAGATGAAGACGATGGTCGAAGACCGGAGGTCTTCACGTCGTTTGGGTGATAACTGATGATCTTGATTGGGCTGTACACCCAAGAAGATGGAAACAGTTGGTGATCGTCCAGACGTACTTGGAGATCGATGGATATGCGGGGTACTAGGTGCCTCCGGTTTCGTTCAGACCTAGAACGGACTTGTAAATGGACTGTGTGTCTGACATTGGATTTTAGTCCGTGTGATTGATCTCTATTAAATATATATCTGTTTGGCGGCGGAGAATTTATTCTCTTGCTTAACGCCCTTCTCTGAGACGTACGAGCTCAGGGATTATATATTGATGGATATCAAACGCATGGAGTGAATTGCCTGTGTGGCATGCCTAAGTGGCAATTGATCGAGGCTTCTGTTGAAAAGCAAAGTCTTGTGGTGATGATCAAAGCACGGCCTTTGTGGCGTAGCTTTGTGTAACGTTTACCTCGCGTGTTTCACACCCGGTATGAACCAAAAACGGGAGACGGACCTCAGGGAGGACTTGCGTTTCTTTCTAGCTAAAAGTGGCGTCAGTGGTTTTACACGCCCTGACGAGTTTGACTTATGTGGTTGTTGCTGTTGCGAGGCGCCTCGGATTGATCGGTCGTTCTCGAACCGATGGAGTCATTCGTTGGCTCGTTTGCGCCCCAAAGGGCGGGGAGACGTATTGTTCAGGCATAATAATCCACATCGGTGGACCGGCCCTGACGATCCAGGGGGCAGTTGCGGCTGTTCCTGAGACATGGTAGGCTAGATTGTCTCGAATCGGTTGAGGACTATCTTTTGCCTCGGTTCATAGATGGAAATCCAATTTCCAAATATGTGACATTTGCGGTTTTATTTGTAAACCTATACATGGCGACATAGTGGCATGGGACGCTCATGTCGTCTATGATTGATACTTATGATTTGAAGTTGTTTTATACACTATGCACTTATAATAGTATCAAACGATTTGTTTTAACCGTATCAAGCATTCTTTGGCTGTTATAAGGGAAAACCCTATCCTCGGCTGCGTTGCATTGTGTGATGGGACCTGGGTCTTATAACAGCTTCATTTTTCTTTATTTAGCATTGCGCTGTTTGTTTTATGCACTGGTATTCTTGGGAGGAAACCCGTTCCGTGTTATACGGCGTGGTCCCTTGATTTACCTAACTTTAAAATAAAGATTAATAACTGTTTTAGTTCTCACACCAGTCCCATGACTGACCTGGAGTTTATTGTTTTAACCTAAACTCTGGGTGCCCTTATTTTGACACGGGCAGCTAGTAGTTTTGGGTTTTGCAGATTTATATTCACAGGACCCTGGTTTACAGCTGGAACGATATCCGGAAAGCTTTGTATCCGTATATCTCATTCTAGTTGTGCATTGTATTATTTTCCGCTGCTATGTATTTATATGTAATTTAAATCTCTGATATTTCTGTGTAATATTCTTTTATACTCTGTATATTCTTGTAATCTGATGCATTGTTGTAATATACAATGAAATGTTCTTCTGTATGCGTTCTGATTTGTCGTGTTCTCAAACGATAGGGCGTTTCGAATGGCCTGGATCGGTTTAGCGACTGGTTCGGACCGAGCGAAATTCCTTGCCGTCACATTAACTCTTCTTCAAATAACCTATATTCGATTATCTCTCTTCGAATAACTTAAATTCGATTATCTCTCTTCGAATAACTTATATTCGATTAACTCACTCTTTCGAGTAAACTATATTCGATCTCTTTCTTTCGAATACACTATTTTAACTCCTTTCGAATAAACTATATTCGATAATCTCACTTTAGAATAACTAAATTCGATTAACTCCTTTCGAATAAACTATATTCAAAAATCTCACTTTCGAATAACTAAATTCGATTAACTCCTTTCGAATAAATTATATTCGAAAATCTCACTTTCGAATAGCTAAATTCTATTAACTCCTTTCGATTAACTAATAATCGATAACTCCTTTCGATTAACTAATAATGGATAACTCCTTTCGAATAACTAAATTCGATTAACTCCTCTCGAATAACTAAATTCGATTAACTCAACTCGACTAACTCGACTCGACTATCTCGACTTGACTAACTCGACTCGACTAGCCATATTCGACTAACTCGACTAACTTGGTTCGACCAACTCGATTTGATTAACTAGGCTCGACTAACTTGGTTCGACCCACTCAATTCGACCAACTTGGTTTGACTAACCATACTCGATTAACTCAACTTGACTAACTTAACTTATTTAACTCAACTTGATTAACTCGACTCATTTAACTCAACTTGATTAACTCGACTCATTTAACTCAACTTGATTAACTCCTCTCATTTAACTCAACTTGATTAACTCCTCTCATTTAACTCAACTTGATTAACTCCAATGATTAACTAATATTCGATTAGCTCTAATTCAAATCAATTAACTCTAACTCTAATCGATTACCTCTGACTGGTAAACTCTAACTGGTTAACTCTTCGTCCATATTCAGTTTCAAATATTGATGTTGAAATCGATTCTTACTTCTCTATATAAGTCCTGACTTATATATTCCATTTATCCAATGCTAAATATTTTACTTAATTTATAAAATATTATCTATAAATTATTCTTTCAATTTATCTGTTAAGATCGATTTCTATTTAATCTCACTTTCGAATAACTCTTTTCTATTTCCTTGATATCCTGCCAATTTTCCCTTTTATAACTCTATTTATTTTCTAAATAAATATTTCTTAATACTCCTTTATTTATTAAATAATTCCCTTTTTTTATCTTTATTTATTTTCTAAATAAATAAATAAATTCTTTTTCAATTCTATTTGTAAATGTTTTACAAATATTTCCCTTTCTATTTTATTTATTTAACAAATAAATATTTTCCCTTCAATTCTATTTGTAAGTGTTTTACAAATATTTCCTTTAAATCCTTATTTGGCTTTCCAAATATTTCCTTTATAAAATCCTTTGATTTTTTAAATAGTTTCTTTTATAAATTCTATTTATAAATAAATATTCTTTTTATAATTTTATTTACTTTCTAAGTAAATATTCTTTTTATCCTTCTATTTACTTTCTAAGTAAATATCCTTTTATAAAATTCTTTTCGTTTTATAAATATTTTATTTCAATGCACAGTTTGAAATCTTCCTTCTATATAAAATCTTTCGATTTTATATAATATTTTATTTCAATATTTCTTCCGGTATTTAACAGTACCAAAATAACCAGACCATTGTCACTATAATCAATCTCATGTTATACATCACATCATATAACACAATATATGAACAAAACAGTATTATAAATATTGAGGAACCAAGTTGGGTCCCTCCAACCTGTTACCCTGCATCACAAATGTTAACAACACGAATAAAATATTTTGACAAACAGAATCAATATTCGGTTAACGATTTATATATATATATAGATATATATATCGTTATCTATATTTTCAACCAATAAATTAACAGTAAAATCCAAACAGTTAACACACATCAATCAACAGATAATTATCATCTCTAAGAATACGTTATAAAAATATAACTGTTCAGAGTTGGCGAGTTTTACTCACATTGGATGATCACCGTTAATAACGATAACCATCGCTTGATTCAGACAAACAATTTATTTTGCTATAAATTGTAACGAGCTCCAATGGACTTCCAGTCAGTTCCATCGTGTAGCCTCCGTCCATACGATCCCAATGGATCTTGTTTTTCTGAAAACCGATGTCGTATGATAAAGTTACAGATTTTATATGTTTATACACTACAAAATTTTAATTTTAATTTAATTAAATTCCATTGGGCTTTACCATTTTAACCCGGCCCATACCCATTCATAACTACCAGATCCGCTTAAACTTTGTCTTCCCCAAATAGATCGAATTCCAGGCATAGAGAACACGGCCATTTCCTCCCCTCGTTCAATCCCTTTTACACAGCAAGCAAGACCTCACACCACGTTTCATACTTAAACCACACATACAGGTACGAGCAGCTCTCCTTCACTCACGCAACAATTCCTACTCCTCCTTTATGTATTCCCTTCCATTTGAATCCTCCATGTACTCCCCATGAACACGCACCTACCTCCTCCATCTCTTTTACACTTCCCTTTCCTTACTACTCTACTTTTTATATTTCTCTCGTCCCTTACTCATACAACCGCATACCATCTCTGTAGTGTTGAAAGCAAGAAAAGGAGCACCACCCAGCGCAAACGTATCAGTAAATCAGAAAAGCAAACAAGCTTAGGCTTGGGCTACTTCAACCAGACTCACGTTCGCAACTATCCTGAGACGTTCACGGCTGCACCCTCCCCATTCAGTTCGCAGCGGGCCATCCCAAAGACTCGATCGCACCCTTCAAGAATTACAAGGAAATGAAGCTCTTGCTTTGCTGATTTCATAAGTGTTTGATTTAGAATTTATAAGTTTTTATTTAAATTCTTCTTTATTTTAGAAGATCAAAAATATCTTACTGTAAAGAAGAAAATACAGCGGGTTTTTGTGGTTGACTAAAGAAAGAAATTAGGTTTAGAAAACTTAGAGAGGGTATATATAGAGAAATGGATTTCCTTTTGATTGTTTTGAGGATGAAGAACTTACACGTTTTTGCCTGTCATGTTCTTCACCTAGACCATCCCTCTCCTCATGAAAATACACCCCACATATATAATGCATGCTTCATGTTTAAGTTTCAGAAAGAAGATGTGTAAAAAGTAAGTGACAGAGAAAAAAATGTGAGATCATGTGATGGAATGTGCAATATTTTAAAAGGACTAAATTTTAATGGTATCCATTTCACCCTAGTCTCACCCTACTTCGTTCCCGTACGAGCCACTACGGACAGAATTAAATATACCGCCGTATCGACCCATGCGTTACGATCCCAAAAATATAATAATATCGGTAGATTAACTCATATTGTGAAAACCCAAAATATTGATATAGGGTGCAAAATACTCCAAATAAAAAGTTGCGTATTTAATTAATTAAAAATTACCAAAAAATTCTAAAAATTAAATTATCACTACGTCTCAAAGGAATCTTGTCTGAATTCGAATCCGATATTTAAATATATTTAAATAACCGTTATGGCCATAAACGAATATGCCGCTGCTTTTCTGAATATTTGATTTGGACATATCTCAAAATCTACACGACGAAATCCCGATTTTTCTCTTACACTAGAAAAATATACTTCACCAGCTCCGTACGTTTCTTGTTTCATGGAAATCCGATTTAAAATGGACCCTGTATATTCAGTTGAAGTTCAAATCGCCAAATAGCGAACTGTCGACGTTCAACTGTCGTTTATATATATATATATATATATATATATATATATATATATATATATATATATATATATTCGTTATTCGAATTCAATTCCAAACTGAATTATATATATTTTGAATTGTCCAATTCACATTATATTGTCAATTCACTATTTCCGATTATTTCAGAGTTAAATATATTTTTAATTAACTATACAATATTATTTAATTAAACAACCTTTAAAGTACTAAGCCATTATTTTAAATAATTTAATAAATAAATTATTCGATCGAAAAATACAGGTCGTTACATTCTTCCCCCCTTAAAATAATTTCATCTTCGAAATTGCTAAAGTAGAAAACAAACCCTACTAACTGATTAAAAATTATTCGCTTTACTTATCAACTTCAGTTTCGACTGAACCAATTTAATTTCAATTAAATATATAATTTATTTCTAATAATGAAAATTTTCAAAAATTCTGAAATATTCTAACACCCGAAATTTTCAAAAAAATTCGCCAGCACCTCCTTTGTACTGGTCAATAGGTCATACTCCAACTCGCCTCTTTGGGCCATCTCCAACCCAAAAGAAAATCAAACAGCCAAGCGGCCTGCCACATCGGCTCATAAAATCTCATACCCAATATGAAATATAAATTTGTACCTTTTTGTCGGGCATATCATCATATTCTTTCCATCTGCTATTAATTCAGCATATACCAATGTCATCCCAATCAAACTCCAATCTGTTTTTATCCACAAATCCAACCATTCGCTTATAACTAAGCTAATTTCCATTCTGAACTCAAATTCCATCATCAATTCCAAATTCTTACGATATCAATCCAACTTACTCGATATCATTATAATCTAATTCAATTAAAATTTTACATAATTGATTTCAATTTAATTCCAATTTGCTTTTACAAATTCACATTTTATTTGTTTTAATTCAAACAATCCTTCCCAGGGAATTTCAAACATTTTAGCTTTTCTAAAACCAGATATCCCTTTTAAGGATTCAAAACAACTTGCTTTCTACAAATCAATTCAAAAACAAAATCTTTTGTAGTAATCCATCACTTAGCAACTCGAAAATGACACTGATGATTCATCATCAGGGTTATTTTCCAGCTTATCGGGTGAGTTCAATACTATAACAAATTTCAAAACCATATTTAAACACCTTCATTTTGAAATCACTTTCAAAATATCATTTGCAATGCTTTAAACAATTTAAAATCTCCCAGGATTTTAAAATTTCTCATATATTATAGTTATATGAATTCTGATTGGTTATTTATAACCATTTCACCTTTTATAATCTTATTTGATTATAATAACAACCAACACATCCAATATACTATATTTCCAATATATATATTCTTTATATCAAAATATAATTTGGGTAAAATTATATCACTTACCCTCTTTTTAAAATGTATCATGTCGGTTCATTGTATTCAAGTGTTTATAAACTCCTACCGATACAGTGGATCAAACTGATCGACCAGAACCCATAAACAACTCAATCAATAAATCACCACAATATAAAACCATTTTATATTGAATAACAAATACGTTCACTCGTATATATACACTCCACTCAATCTAGGGTATTACTAACCCCATCTCTATTGAGTCACGCCATAGAGCCAAGGTAATTACTTAACCTTAAGCTCTGATACCAACTGTAACGTCCCGGAAAAAGTCGATCTTGGTTATCCGATATACAACACATATCGAACATCCAAGGATCAAAAATATCGGTAGTTAATGAAAGAAATTAGAGGGTGAGGATAGATAAGATAAAAACTTAGAATAGAGGAAGAAGAAGAAAATACAACATCAGAGTAAACACGAATCTCACAACGGAACGAATAAATATATTTCATAACATAACTTTGAAATATAAATCTGTACTTGAATATACATATCATTTCCAAAGTACAGCACTTACAACACAGCGGAAATAACCATAGCTATATAATCCTGAAGCCACCTACTCCAAGCTCTCCTGGTATATCTGTAAAATCCTGAGTACTTGACTTCCCATATTTCAAAGTTTAAAAAAGATTTGAAAACCAAACGAGATGGCGCGACAACGACGATCCGAACGAGCTCAAGATCGCTGCGAAACGCGCGGGGGAGGATCGGAGAAGGAGGTCGGGAGATCACGTGAAACGTCCCGGAAAAAGTCGATCTTGGTTATCCGATATACAACACATATCGAACATCCAAGGATTGAAAATACCGGTAGTTAATGAAAGAAATTAGAGGGTGAGGATAGATAAGATAGAAACTTAGAATATAAGAAGAAGAAGAAAATACAACATTAATGTAAACACGAATCTCACAACGGAACGAATAAATATATTTCATAACATAACTTTGAAATATAAATATGTACTTGAATATACATATCGTTTCCAAAGTACAAGACTTACAACAAAGTGGAAATAACCATAGCTATATAATCCTGAAGCCTCCTGCTCCAAGCTCTCCTGCTATATCTGTAAAATCCTGACTACTTGATTGCCCGTACAAAATTGGGCACCCAAGAGTTTAGGGAAAACAAAACAAAATAAACTTCGGGTCAGTCATAGGACTGGTGTGATAAAAACAATTTAAAATAGTTTGAGCAATAACACGATATCTCATAAGACCACACCGTATAACGGAACAGGTTTTTCCCTTATGAGAATCCAAACCATTTGATCTAACTTTCATAATCTTTTTGAAAGAAACGATAAACTTTATATCACAACTCTTTTGATATTATAATAATGTCTATCAGCCACAATATAATAATTATCGAGTAGAAACGCTTGCATCTAACGTTCTACATATAAAACATACAATCAAAACCGCGGGCTCTTATTTGGGGAACGGATTCCAACTATGACAAGGTATGGATCCACCTTCCGCTCAGTGTACTCTAGAAGCGATACACTAGAGTTCAACAAGAACATCTTGCAACTCGGCCACTCATGACCGACCACTCATTTCGCTTGAGTGTATCGAATATATTGTCACCTTACAGTTGGTAAACCAACATAACCATTCCCGAGAGATACAGAATTGAAAGAAGTACAAATATGAATATTCTCTAGATGGTGACAATATACCCTACTTGGTTGCGAACCACTTAGCCATGCTGCCTGCCGATTTCTGTCATTTCCCAGTTGATGAGGCTGGAGGTCATAACGTATCTTTCAACAGATTACTCATTCATTCACTTTGAATTCCACATCGTCATACCCGTCAAATCACAAATTGATTTCCCCAAAAATACCACGGGTATAAGCTATGAGAAACGATCAACTTACGTGATCTACCAGATATACCCTGTCAGACATTCGTCCATTCAAGTTGTCCTGGGACTGGACAAACCGAAGGCACTATTCCGTACATCCATCCTAGGCAATCTCTACCTAGGACTTATACAACAGCCCTTGCACTTTATTTCGTCTTCAATTTGTCTTCGACCTATTCGATTCGAAATGCTAACGCCCATACGGAGTGGTTCTTTGGATAAGAATCCAACCGGTCTCTCCGTATTGACGACGGAAAAATGGTCAAAAACTTCGATGTCGGTGAGTTAACTATCAAAGAAAAACACGTGTGCAAACAACGATATTATTTCCAGATGGAAATTATATCGATCAATCATCATTCATTATTTATCTCTTAAATTAATTTATCATTAATTTATTCATTCTCCATTTCCTGTTTCCGTATATATACAGAAATCCTTATTTTCTAAATTTAGAAAATATACGTTATTAATCATTGGAAAACATTTCCATCTCCTTTCTACATATTAATTATTGGAAAACGTTTCCAAAACTCATTCCTTGGATTTAAACAGATGTTTAAATAAAACATCGCTATGCCAATTAAAACCATTACCTTCATTAACTATATTCACTTAACCATCATTTACTATCAAACCTTACCATTCCTTAGTTAAGAAGGAAGTCAATCAAGTTGGGGTATAATTACCTCTCAACCTTAACTGAACAACGTTTTAACTTCGAAATAGTGAAAGTTTACCTTTTAAATCTTTAACAAACTTCCTTACGTAACTCTCGAATTCTATTTACGTATCCACTTCTTTATTGAAAACATTGGTTATAACGATAACGTTATAATCCCTACGTTCGAAATATCTAACTTCCATTATAACATTTATTCTTTAATGTGAATAAATAAATAGCACTTGATTTATAAATAAATAAATCTTGATTTAAACACCGGAAAGTATAAGTACTTTCCCGAATTCGATATAATTGAATTCGCCGATTATCTCTCTTCGAGTAATCTCTATTTGATTAACTCTTCTTCGAATAACCTATATTCGATTATCTCTCTTCGAATAACTAAAATTCGATTATCTCTCCTCAAATAACTTATATTCGATTAACTTACTCTTTCGAATAAACTATATTCAATCTCTTTCTTTCGAATACGCTATATTCGATTTAACTCCTTTCGAATAAACTATATTCGATAATCTCACTTTCGAATAACTAAATTCGATTAACACCTTTCGATTAAACTATATTCGAAAATATCACTTTTGAATAACTAAATTCGATTAACTCCTTTCGAATAAATTATATTCGAAAATCTCACTTTTGATTAACTAAATTCGTTTAACCTCTTTCGATTAACTAATAATCGATATCTCCTTTCGATTAACTAATAATCGACAACTCCTTTCGAATAACTAAATTCGATTAACTCCTCTCGAATAACTAAATTCGATTAACTCGACTCGACTAACTCGACTCGACTAACTCGACTTGACTAAATCGACTCGACTAACTCGACTCGATTAACTCGACTCGACTAACTCGACTCGACTAACTCGACTCGACTAGCCATATTCGACTAACTCGACTAACTTCGTTCGACCAAATCGATTTGATTAACTAGGCTCGACTAACTTGATTTGACTAACCATACTCGATTAACTCAATTTGACTAACTTAACTTATTTAACTCAACTTGATTAACTCGACTATTTAACTCAACTTGATTAACTCCTCTCATTTAACTCAACTTGATTAACTCCTCTCATTTAACTCAACTTGATTAATTCCTATCGATTAACTAATATTCGATTAGCTCTAATTCAAATCAATTAACTCTAACTCTAATCGATTAACTCTGACTGGTTAACTCTAACTGGTTAACTCTTCGTCCATATTCAGTTTCAAATATCGATGTTGAAATCGATTCTTACTTCTCTATATAAGTCCTGACTTATATATTCCATTTATCCATTGATAGATATTTTACTTAATTTATAAAATATTATTTATAAATTATTCTTTCCAATTTATCTGTTAAGACCGATTTCTATTTAATCTCACTTTCAAATAACTCTTTTCTATTTCCTTGATATCCTGACAATTTTCCCTTTTATAACTCTATTTATTTTCTAAATAAATATTTCTTAATACTCCTTTATTTATTAAATAATTCCCTTTTTTATCTTTATTTATTTCCTAAATAAATAAATTCATTTTCAATTCTATTTGTAAATGTTTTACAAATATTTCTCTTTCTATTTTATTTATTTAACAAATAAATATTTTCCCTTCAATTCTATTTGTATGTGTTTTACAAATATTTCCTTTAAATCCTTATTTGGCTTTCCAAATATTTTCTTTATAAAATCCTTTGATTTTATAAATAGTTTCTTTTATAAATTCTATTTATAAATAAATATTCTTTTTATAATTTTATTTACTTTCGAAGTAAATATTCTTTTATCCTTCTATTTACTTTATAAGTAAATATCCTTTTATAAAATTCTTTTCGTTTTATAAATATTTTATTTCAATGCACAGTTTGAAATCTTCCTTCTATATAAAATCTTTCGATTTTATATAATATTTTATTTCAATATTTCTTCCGGTATTTAACAGTACCAAATAACCAGACCATTGTCACTATAATCAATCTCAGATTGTACATCACATCATGTAACACAATACATGAACAAAACAGTATTATAAATATTGAGGAACCCATTAAGGTCCCTCTAACCTATTTCCCTGCATCACAGATGTTAACAACATGAATAAAATATTCTGATAAACAGAATCAATATTCGATTAACGATATATATATATATATATATATATATATATATATCGTTATCTATATTTTCAACCAATAAATTAACAGTAAAATCCAAACAGTTAACACACATCAATCAACAAATAATTATCAGTTCTAAGAATACGTTATAAAAATAAAACTGTTCAGAGATTGTGAGTTTTACTCACATTGGACGATCATCGTTAATAACGATAACCATCGCTTGATTCAGACGGACAATTTATTTTGTTGTAAATTGTAACGAGCTCCAATGGACTTCCAGTCAGTTCCATCGTGTAGCCACCGTCTATACGATCCCAACAGATCTTGTTTTTCTGGAAACCGATATCGTGTGATAAAGTTACAGATTTTATAAGTTTATACATTACCAAATTTTAATTTGAATTTAATTAAATTCCATTGGGCTTTACCATTTTAACCCGGCCCATACCCATTCATAACTACCAGTCCCGCTTCAACTTTGTCTTCCCCAAATAGATCGAATTCCAGGCATAGAGAACACGGCCATTTCCTCCCCTCGTTCAATCCCTTTTACACAACAAGCAAGACCTCACACCACGTTTCATACTTAAACCACCCATACAGGTACGAGCAACTCTCCTTCACTAACGCAACAACTCCTACTCCTCCTATATGTATTCCTTGCCATTTGAATCCTCCATGTACTCCCCATGAGCATGCACCTACCTCCTCCATCTCTTTAACACTTCCCTTTCCTTACTACTCTGCTTTTTATATTTCTCTCCTCCCTTACTCATACAACCGCATACCATCTCCGTAGTGTTGAAAGCAAGAAAAGGAGCACCGCCCAGCGCAGACGTATCAGCAAATCAGAAAAGCAAACAAGCTTAGGCTTGGGCTACTTCAACCAGACTCACATTCGCAACTAGCCTGAGACGTTCACGGCTGCACCATCCCTATTCATTTCACAGTGGGTCATCCCAAAGACTCGATCGCACCCTTCAAGAATTACACGGAAATGAAACTCTTGCTTCACTGATTTCATAAGTGTTTGATTTGGAATTCATAAGTTTTTATTTGAATTCTTCTTTATTTTAGAAGATCGAAAATATCCTACTGTAAAGAAGAAAATACGGAGGGTTTTTGTGGTTGACTAAAGAAAGAAATTAGGTTTAGAAAACTTAAAGAGTGTATATATATAGAGAAATGGATTTCCTTCTGATTGTTTTGACGATGAAGAACCTCCACGTTTTTGCTTGTCATGTTCTTCACGTGGACCTTCCCTTTCCTCATGAAAATAAACATAACATATATAACGCATGCTTCATGTTTAAGTTTCAGAAAGAAGACGTGTAAAAAGTAAGTGACAGAGAAAAAAAATGTGAGATCATGTGATGGAATGTGCAATATTTTAAAAGGACTGAATTTTAATGGTATCTGTCTCACCCTAGTCTCACCCTACTATGTTCCCGCACGAGCCATGACGGACAGAAATAAAAATACCGTCGTATCGACCCATGCGTTACGATCCCAAAAATATAATAATATCGGTAGATTAACTCATATTGTGAAAACCCAAAATATTGATATAGGGTGCAAAATACTCAAAATAAAAAGTTGCGTATTTAATTAATTAAAAATTACCAAAAAATTCTAAAAATTAAATTATCACTACGTCTCAAAGGAATCTTGTCCGAATTCGAATCCGATATTTAAATATATTTAAATAACTGTTATGGCCATAAACGAATATGTCGCTGCTTTTCTGAATATTTGATTTAGACATATCTCAAAATCTACACGATAAAATGCCGATTTTTCTCTTCCACTAGAAAAATATACTTCACCAGCTCCGTACGTTTCTTGTTTCATAGAAATCCGATTTAAAACGGACCCTGTATATATTCAGTTGAAGTTCAAATCGCCAAATAGCGAACTACCGCGCCATTTCGAGCTCGATTTTAATTATATTGTAATTATACGTTCAACAGTCGTTTATATAATATATTTGTTATTCAAATTCAATTCCAAACTGAATTATATATATATTGAATTGTCCAGTTCACATTATATTGTCAATTCACTATTTCTGATTATTTCAGAATTAAATATATTATTCTATTATTTAATTTAATTAAATATTCAATATTATTTAATTAAACAACCTTTAAAGTACTAAACCATTATTTTAAATAATTAAATAAATTAATTAATCGACCGAAAAATACAGGTCGTTACATCACGGGGTCGTGCGCCTCGGCGCGCGACCGGGGAGGGACGACCTGACCTGGTCATTGCTGCCCAGGTCGGTCACCGGTCGTCCGATCCAAAGGGGTCGGTCGACCGGTCTAGGGCAGAGCCCAGATGCGGTTGACCGGCCCCCCTTGGGCCAGTCGACGCCCAGGCACAGGTGATGGGGGATTCGTCCCCCGTCGCGACCTCTCCTTCTCCGTCATTTCTCTCCGGCCTTGTGACGACCTTTTTCAGTGCGTGTACACCTTCCATTCGAGCCGAAGACGAGTGCGATTCAATGCATATGCACATGTAGATTTTCAAACTCAATTTCGACAAAATTTGAAATCAACATATATTCAAGAATCAACCGCAAACCAAATTAATTCGAACAAACATGAACATCATAAATAATCTACAACTACACTTGTACAAGCTTAGAGCTTGTGGCGTTGATGTGAGTTCCCAAAGAGAACTCATCTTGGTGTTAATGGAGCAATCAACAAGAAGGAATCCAAGCTAAAGGTGCTATCTTCTCACTCGAATCAACAAAGTCCAACCTACACATATGAACCCCAATAACCCTATGCCTTAGGAACATAGAGATTCTCAAATAGCATAGAGGAGATGATGGAGAAGATATAAATCAACTTACATAAGCTAGGAGACGAAGAAACACAACAAAGATTGGATTTTTATTGGATTCTAGTGCTTAGTATTTTAATTTCCCTTTTTCTTAAGCTTAGGAAATGTTTAGAAAATAGCAGAAAGAGTAAATGAAGAAGTTAATGAGAGAGGGAGGTGGTGGGGTGCCTATT
Source organism: Allium sativum (assembly GCA_030737875.1). Taxonomy (NCBI): domain Eukaryota; kingdom Viridiplantae; phylum Streptophyta; class Magnoliopsida; order Asparagales; family Amaryllidaceae; genus Allium; species Allium sativum. Next base: position 787,830,435 of record CM060919.1, on the reverse strand, counting down.
TGTGCAGTCCAAATTGGTTTGGGTGCACAAATTTGCACTTTAGCCCCTCCAAACAACTCCAATTATCCCGAATTTGAAATATATCGATTTTTATACTCAAAATGACTGTAAACGACGTTCCAGAACCAATGGAAGTGATCCCGAGTAATAATTCAATCTTTTACAAAAATTCACCTTTTGGGCACAAAACTAATACATCAATTTGATATTAAAATATTCGTTTAAATAATTTGTCATGAATTTTACGGGTTGTTACAGACTTCCCTCCTTAAAGAAATTGCATCCTCGCAATAATTCAAAATAAACTACTAGTGTAACAACCGTAAAATTTCAAATTTCCAACAAGAATAAAAAGAAAACTCACCATATGAGAATAGGTCCGAATGAGAATGCTCGGTGGACTCCTTAGTTTCCTATGAGCAATCCTTCGGATTAGCGAACCATTGGACTTTAACAAGGCGAATTTATTTATTAACAAGGCGAATTTATTTATTACGAAGGCAATTTACTTTCGTGGCAACAATTTGAAGGGGTTGTTGCTCGTAGGTAAGATTCAGTGAAATTTCTATTTCTTCAAGAATATGAGGCTCGATAGCAATGTGAGATTTCCCTAATTTCCTCCGTAGTTGAGAAACATGAAATACATTATGAATGGAAGAAAAATGATCTGGTAGCCTCACGCAATATGAAACAACCCCAACGCACTCGGTGATGGGAAATGGACCGATAAATCTTAGCGCTAATTTTTCCGATTTGCTAAATCGCATAACACCCTTCATGGGTGACACACTAATAATAACCAAGTCCCCCACGAAAAATTCTAACTTTCTTTTCTTGCTATCAGCGTAGAACTTTTGCCGACTCTGAGTTTCTTTTATGCAGCGACGTATAAGCTCAATTTTCTCTGTGGCATCTTGAACAAGATTGGGGCCTATAATTAATTTCTCTCTGGTTTCGAGCCAACAAGAAGGATATCGGCATGGCCTTTCGTAAAGCGCTTCAAAAGGCGCCATGCCAATACTCGATTGGTAACTATTATTGTATGAGAATTCCACAAGGGGAATTTTGTCTTCCTAACTTCCTCCAAATTCCAGTATGCAAGCGCGGAGGAGATCCTCAAGAATTTGATTTACCCACTCCGTTTGCTCATCGGTTTGCGGATGATAGGCGGTACTAAGATCATGCCTTGTTTCCAAAATCCTTGGAGACTCTTCAAAAATCAGCTAGTAAACAACGGATCACGATCACTTACAATGGAAAGAGGGATTCCATGTAGTCGAACGATCTCTTTAACATAAAGCTTAGCTAAAAGCGGAGCGGTGCGATTAGATCGAACTGGTAAAAAGTGTGCGGACTTGGTGAGACGATCCACAATTACCCATATACTATCATGGCCTTGACGAGAACGGGTCAATCCATCAATAAAATCATGGAAACATTTTCCCACTTCCATATGGGAATTTCTAATGGTCGCAACAACCTGCCGGGCCTTTAATGTTCGACTTTCACAAGTTGGCAAGTCGTGCAACAACTAACAAAGTTAGCAACATCTCATTTCATCCCCTCCCAATAATAGAGTCGCTTCATGTTCGCATACATTTTGCTACTCCCGGGATGGATAGAAAATTTATAATGATGAGAATCCTCCAAAACGCTCTTGCGCAAATCATCTTGATTTGGGATGATAAGTCGTCCGAATTTTCGAATGGCTCCTCTTGAATCAAGACTATAGTCACTATTTTCTTCAACACAAGATTTATTTCTAAGATTATGACCGATACGGGCCAATTCGGGATCTTGTATTTGTGCTTCATTGATACGGTCAAAAAGGGATGGATGAGCCACGAGGTTAGTGGAACCCGGGTTGGAGTGACGACTTCGAATCTCGCACGAAGATAATTGTGACGGCAAGGAATTTCGCTCGGTCCGAACCAGTCGCTAAACCGATCCAGGCCGTTCGAAACGCCCTATCGTTTGAGAACAGGACAAAACAGAACGCATACAGAAGAACATTTCACTGTATATTACAACAATGCATCAGATTACAAGAATTTACAGAGTATAAATGAATATTACACAGAAATATCAGAGATTTAAATTACATTTAAATACATAGCAGCGGAAAATAATACAATACACAACTAGAAGTAGATATACGGATACAAAGCTTTCCGGATATCGTTCCAGCTGTAAACCAGGATCCTGTGAATATAAATCTGCAAAAACCAAAACTACTAGCTGCCCGTGTCAAAATAAGGGCACCCAGAGTTTAGGTTAAAACAATAAACTCCAGGTCAGTCATGTGACTGGTGTGAGAACTAAAACAGTTATTAATCTTTACTTTAAATCATTAGGTAAATCAAGGGACCACGCCGTATAACACGGAACGGGTTTCCTCCCAAGAATACGAGTGCATAAAACAAACAGCGCAATGCTAAATAAAGAAAAATGAAGCTGTTATAAGACCCAGGTCCTATCACACAATGCAACGCAAGCCGGGGGATAGGGTTTTCCCTTATAACAGCCAAAGAATGCTTGATACGTTTAAAACAAATCATTTGATACTATAATAAGTGCATAGTGTATAAAACAACTTCAAATCATAAGTATCAATCATAGGCGGCATGAACGGCCCATAACACTATGTCGCCATATATAAGTTTACAATCAAAACCGCAAATGTCGTATTGGAAGTTGGGTTATCATTTATGGTATGAACCGAGGCTAGGGGCAAGATCCTCAACCGATTCGAGACAATCTAGCCCATGTCTCCGGAACAGCCGCAACTGCCCCTTGGATCGTCAGGGCCGGTCCACCGATGTGGATTATTATGCCTGAACACTACGTTTCTCCGCCCTTTGGGGCGTAAATCTGGCCCGTCAGCCGACCAGAAGCATCGGCCGAAACCGATATCACGAGGCGCCTCGCTTTTCAGCAAGTAATAATAAGTAACATCCACATGAGTCAAACTCGTCAGCCAGTTCAAGCACTGACGCCACTCCTAACTAGAAAGAAACGCATGTCCTCCCTGATGTCCGTCTCCCGTTTTTGATTCATACCGGGTGTGATACTCGCGAATCAACGTTACACAAAGCTACGCCACAAAGGCCGTGCTTCGATCATCACCACAAGACTTTGCTTTTCAACAGAAGCCTTGATCATTTGCATCTTAGCATGCCACACAGGCAATTCACTCCATGCGATTGATATCCATCAATATATAACCCCTGAGCTCGTACGTCTCAGAGAAGGGCGTTAAGCAAAAGAATAAATTCTCCGCCGCCAAACAGATATATATTTAATAGAGATCAATCACACGGACTAAAATCCAATGTCAGACACACAGTCCATTTACAAGTCCGTTCTGGGTCTGAACGAAACCGGAGGCACCTAGTACCCCGCATATCCATCGATCTCCAAGTACGTCTGGACGATCACTAACTGTTTCCATCTTCTTGGGTGTACAGCCCAATCAAGATCATCAGTAATTACCCAAACGACGTGAAGACCTCCGGTCTTCGACCATCGTCTTCATCTTCGACTTATCGTCGTATCAGTTATTCAGAATGGGATAAACCCGGTCTTTCCGAATAACTCGCGTATATTTTAAATAAGTGTTACACAAACACAACATACGCCTCATTCCAATTCATTAGTCACTAACCGTAAATTAATCAAGAGAATAATTCCCCAAATATTAACCCCGAAGGCCGAAACCAACATCAGATTAATATCCAGAAAACCATTCTACTTAGCTAACCGACAGTTAGTTTCTAAATTTCACGTTCAAATCTAATTAAAGATTTAACTATCGCCTGGAGCAAAACTGGTGATACTCCCTTCTCGATCTTTTCAATCTAATTAAAGATTCATTAAAACTCCACTTAGTTTTAATCTGTGACTGGGTTAAAGAATCAGTGTCATTTAAAACACGGTTCACGATAAACCCAAAGTCACATCCCATTAATTATCGGGTTAAAGAACAAGTGTTATTTAAAACACTGCTCACGATAAACCCAAAAATCAATATCCATTCAATTCCAATTAAATATTATTTAATTGGTACACTTCATTAAATCTAAATCAAAAGATTTAATCTTTTCTCAGCTGGGTTCAAGAACAGTGTTAGTGAAGACACCATTCACGACAAACCCAAATCACATTCATTAATTATCGGGTTAAAGAACAAGTGTTATTTAAAACACTGTTCACGATAAACCCAAAAATCAATATCAATTCAATTCCAATTAAATATTATTTAATTGGTACACTTCATTAAATCTAAATAAAAAGATTTAATCTTTTCTCAACTGGGTTCAAGAACAGTGTTAGTAAAGACACCATTCACGACAAACCCAAATCACATTCATTAATTATCGGGTTAAAGAACAAGTGTTATTTAAAACACTGTTCACGATAAACCCAAAAATCAATATCAATTCAATTCCAATTAAATATTATTTAATTGGTACACTTCATTAAATCTAAATAAAAAGATTTAATCTTTTCTCAACTGGGTTCAAGAACAGTGTTAGTAAAGACACCATTCACGACAAACCCAAATCACATTCATTAATTATCGGGTTAAAGAACAAGTGTTATTTAAAACACTGTTCACGATAAACCCAAAAATCAATATCAATTCAATTCCAATTAAATATTATTTAATTGGTACACTTCATTAAATCTAAATAAAAAGATTTAATCTTTTCTCAACTGGGTTCAAGAACAGTGTTAGTGAAGACACCATTCACGACAAACCCAAATCACATTCGATATTCAATACAAGGCTCTGAATAGAAAATATATCGGCTTATATTCAATATCAAATTCTACGACTAACAAATGTCGTATTGGAAATAACGATATAAATATATATATCTTTCAAATTTCCATAACAACACCTGTATAATCACGAATTCCAACATCGAAATATTCTGAAGACAATTTCGATTCAAATCCACTCCAATGCAATCATTGGAAATTTTGGTTATTTTTAAAACCCTTTTTAAATTCAATTTATTTATTTAAAAATAAATAGAATTATATTTCTAGTTCAAAACTAGTTCATTTCGATAAAAACTATTTTTATCTTTTCAAATATGGAGTCTTTCACCCCAAATCTTTCTAAACCATTTCTTATGATTTTACACAAATTATTACTATTTTTAATAATTTTATCAAGGCCCGTACAGTCGATTTCCATCAACGGCCATCGAACTGCACTTACAGCGACCTTTTTCGAATTTGATTTGGACATAATTCCAAATCCAACCGTTAGATTTCAAATTTCTAATATTCGTTAGAAAGCTCTTTTCGATACGAACCCAACGGTTCCGGTTTTAGGAGAATCCGACGGTCGGATCTCCCGTAATGTCCGTTTGAAATAAATGGTCGAAATTCACGAACTGCCGCGGCGCGGCGCGTTCTATTCAGGCCATTATATTATATATATAATATATATAATATATATTTCGTCGATTTCTATTTAAAACGAATTATATAAATAGTTTTAAAATTCGTTTCGAAATCTATTTCAACTTCTATTTCAATTCAAAGCCAAAATTGAATTCTTCTTTATAAATTCGTTTTAAAATTCATTTCTATTCAATTCGAATTTCAATTCAATTTGAATTCATTTCAATTCGCTTTCAATTCCATTTGAATTCGTTTTCAATTCAATTCATTTCGAAATCGTTTTCAATTCAATTCATTTCGAAATCGTTTTCAATTCAATTCATTTCGAAATCGTTTTCAATTCATTTTGAATTCGTTTTCAATTCAATTCATTTCGAAATCGTTTTCAATTCAATTCATTTCGAAATCGTTTTCAATTCAATTTGAATTCGTTTTCAATTCAATTCATTTCGAAATCGTTTTCAATTCATTTTGAATTCGTTTTCAATTCAATTCATTTCGAAATCGTTTTCAATTCAATTCATTTCGAAATATTCGATTTCGAAATCACTTTTCAATATTCATTTTAAAATGAATAAAATCGATATAAATATCGTTCACGTCAAAATGGCGTCAATCTAATCAACACGGCTTCATATATTGATATTTTCAAATATTCTATTTCAAATATTTCTTTTTCAAAACTGGAATGAGGCCCAATCAATTACCATATAAAATTAATTATATGGATTTTCATACAACACATGTATATAATAGCATTGAAAATAATCAACCATCAACCAAAGTGCACTACACTGTATAAGCATCAAATATAGATATTCAACGCTTATAACAGCCTGTCAATCAATCGATCGACATATTTAATCAATCAGGATGAGTGAACTTCAAATTTCATCCTAACACCCGTGTGGGGTTTCAAACAATCAAACACATATTTTATTTGTGCAGTTAGGCGATGTGTAAAATTTATCGACCCAATCAACGTCATTCAAATAGGTGTACATAAACAAACCGTCTGGTTTGTAAATGAATATTTATTTATTCACATTCACGTTGAAAATTATATTCTTAACGATAACACATTTTATTTCAACCTATGAATTTCTATTCAATTCATTTATTCAATAAAATGATATTTTTATTTTTCTAACATATTTTAGAAAATTTCGGCGGCATAACGGCACGATACTAGAAACGGGACGAGGCCTAGCCTTATCCCCGGTCTAGTGAAGGCCCACGCCATTCACACATCAATCAAATCAATTCGTTATGCAAACCACAAAATTTGGAGTAAGGGTCTAACCTAGCCTTACTCCTTCGCCTTATAACGGCGCCCGTCTAATCCTAACCAATTTATCGATTCGATTCTTCACACCACAAATCACATTCAAACCAATATCGCAATCAATCACCAAACAGTCAAACAAACAAGTCCATGGTCTGTGGACGGGTGTCGGGTGCTACTAAGCACCGTCTGCATCCTAGTATATATATATAACTAGAAAAATAAATTGAAAGGTGAGAAATTCTCACATATAGCTATCCTAGCTCCACGGCTCTTCATTTGCAGAAGTCTTCGTCGTTTCGCCCTTTTTGTCACCTTCGTTGCCCGCTTTCACTACATATGTAAAAATCGAGTTTTTACTTTGCTATTCAATATATAAAAATCGAATTTTTATTTTGCTATTCAATATATAAAAATCGAATTTTTAGTTCGCTATTCAATATATAAAAATCGAATTTTTATTTCAAAGTTCAATATATAAAAATCGAATTTTTCTTTCAAAGTTCAATATATAAAAATCGAATTTTTCTTTCGAAGTTCAATATTTAAAAATCGAATTTTTCTTTCAAAGTTCAATATATAAAAATCGAATTTTTCTTTCGAAGTTCAATATTTAAAAATCAAATTTTTCTTTCGAAGTTCAATATTTAAAAATCAAATTTTTCTTCTCAGAGCATATGTATATTTTCCTTTTCTTTTAAAAACATATTTCTATATTTAAAACAATTCTTTTTACATTTTTAAAAACAAGGATATTCAAAACAATTCTTTTTACATTTTTAAAAACAAGGATATTCAAAACAATTCTTTTTACATTTTTAAAAACAAGGATATTCAAAACAATTCTTTTTACATTTAGAAAAGAAAGAAAGAAAAAAAAACAGAAAGGGAGCTCACTGTAACCACTGCCTGGACGTCGAACAGGTGCTCCCCTCCTAGGGTTTGCATTTGTCGTTGCCTCGCTCGCTTGACCGATGATCGGAGCTCACCCCGTCGCAGCCCTTCAGAAGCTCCTCCATCGCCATTGGATTCACGCAACTCGATGGAGCCTTCTCGCCGGAATTGAGCAGAGAACGGCGCCTCTTCCAAGCGTGATTCCGACCTCCTCAAGCAGCAATAAATCATCACCCCGATACTACGTTGAAGCCCCCTTGTAGCTCTCGAATTTTCGCTGAAGGAGTGCTGAATTTTATTATCTGGATCGGGGCAAAATTGAAATGAAGTCGGGAGTGTTTTTCTGCCATTAGATTGAAGAGGACGGCGGGTTTTAAGTTGACCACGTGATGAAGAAACTTAGGGGTTTGACTTAGATGAAGGATCTTATATTAAATTTAAATAATATTTAATCCAAAATCTTCACAAAAGTGAATTTAGTAACTGAACTCCAAATTAAACTAAACGAATGTCGCCCCTAGCCAAATATCCCTACTCTGGGCACAATGGGATATGTTTCGTATGTTGATTCGATCGTTTGAATCAGTTTCCGTTGAATTTACATTTAAATCACTATCTTGAATTTTAAACGTACATTTCAATTTACTAGGACCACATACTAACTCTAGAAATTCCCGAAAAATATTTTCTAGCTTCGTATTGACGATACGGTCCTAACAAAACTAGTTTCGTCGAATTCTGAGACCGTTTGCAAAATGTCCATTTTTAAGGGCCTGAATTCCATAGCGACTATTCAGAATTTTCAACTGGACATATCTTTTGATTCCCGCTACGAACTTTGGATTTTTCGGATTCGTTGGAAAGATATTCACTATTAGATTCCATTATTTTTGGTTTCACTAAAATCCGGATTGTTTTGCACCCGGTACATTCAATTGAAGTTTGAAATCGAATTATCGAACTACCGCGCCATTTTCAATTCTATTTATAATTATTTATAATTATTTATATTCTAACGACGACATATATAATATATACGTTCGAATTATAATCAAAATAAATTTCTCGTCGATATTATTTAAAATAATTCATTTTAAATAATCAAAATTCGCTAAATGGCCAAAATAAAAAAAATTTAAACTGGCCCAGATTTTCGGGTTGTTACAATAATAATTTAAGATCCTTCCACTCCGATAACATCATAGAAAAGACCGCATGTTGCTTCCGACTAAGTGCGTCGGCGACGCAATTTCCTTTACCGGGCATGTAAAGAATATCTAGATCATAAGAAGCAAGAAACTCCATCCATCATTTTTGTTGCAAATTGAGTTCCTTTTGAGAAAATAAATATTTGAGCGACTTATGATCCGTGTAAAGCACAATTTTCTCCACTAAAAGATAATGGCGCTAAATTCGGAGAGCGAAAACAACTGAGGCGAGCTCTAAATCATGAGTTGCATATCGAGCCTCGGTCGGTTTTAATTGCCTAGATGCATAGGCAATGACACGTTCTCATTGCATGAGAACGACCCCTAATCCAACGTGGCTAGCGTCGGTATAAACAACAAGATATAGATTTCCCTCGAAGATAACAAGAATAGGAGCACTAGAAAGAAGTTCTTTGAACTTTTGAAATGCGGCTTCACACTTGCCCGGCCAAGTGTATTTTACTTCCTTCTTTGTCAAATGAGAGAGTGGGACGGTGATTTTAGAAAAATCTTTAATGAACCGACGGTAATAACCCGCCAATCCAAGGAAGCTACGAATTTCCTCGCACTCTCCGGTATCTTCCAATTTTGGATGGCTCCTATCTTAGATGGCTCAACCGAAATTCTGGATTCGGAAATAATATGCCCAAAAAATTTCATGCTTGCTCGCAAAAAATGGCATTTGGAAAACTTAGCTTTTAATTGGTGGTTTCTAAGTGTTTCCAAAATGGCACGAAGATGGTTCTCATTTCTTCCTCAGTTTTAGAATAAACAAGGATGTCATCAATAAATACAAGCAAGAACCGATCGAGAAAATCCCTAAAAACATTGTTCATGAGATCAACAAAAATAAGCCGGGGCATTTGTTAATCCAAACGGCATTACTAGCCATTCATAAGAACCAAATCGGGTCCGAAAAGAAGTCAATGGAATGCTATCCTCCGCGATGCGCAATTGGTGAAATCCGGTAGCTAAATTCAAGTGGGAAAAGACTCTAGCACCACTAAGTTGATCAAAAAGATTGTCTATGCGCGGAAGAGGATATTTATTTTTGATGGTGAGATCATTAAGCTTGCAGTAGTCCATGCAAAGCCTAAGAGTTCCATCCGACTTTTTCACAAAGATTGCTGAGGCTCCCCAAGGCGAGGAACTTGAGCGTATTAATTGTTTCTTCCCTAATTCGGATAGTTGCTTGCGCATTTATTCATTTTCCTTGTTAGATAATCGATAAGCGGGACGCGTGATAGGAAGGGATCAGAGAATTATATTAATACGGAATTCAATAGCTCGATTAGGAGGGAGACCCAACACGGGCTCAAATATATAGGGAAATTCTCGAACAACCGCAATTCGAGATATCACATCCTCCTTATCGTCGTTATCCAATCCCAAGGATTTGGAGCAAATAACAAGGCCATAAATCCCGTGTCTGGATTTGGAAGTACTAGTACTACAAGGTCTTTGGATTGAAGATGTCAAAGATAAATTGTCCATTCCAGACATAATATGTTGGCTTCATAACGGAGAGCCAATTCATTCCCAAAATAACTCCAAAACCCAAATAGCGCATAACATGCAAGTCCGCTAGGAAAGGATAACCACTCAAAATAATTTCAACATCGCGACATAATAAACTAAGAGTAGTTGATCCCCCTATAGGATTAGTAACCGTTAAAGAAGTCATCAAGCAAACGGTATTCAAAGAATTAGCATGCACAAGTTCTTGTGAAATAAAAGAGTGAGATGCTCCCATATCAAAAAAAATTCGTGTAGGATGTCCATGAAAATCAATTATGCCATCAAGATTAGAATTTAATGTACCTTGGGCAGAAGTAGCGTTGGGATGAGCTTGTATGACACTGAGATTTCTGCTCTTATTAGGAGGACGAGTGGGACATGTATTTATCATGCGGCCTTGCTTCTTGCAATAGCGGCAAGTAAGAGGGTTAGTGCAATTAGAGGAGATATGACCCTTTTCTCCACAATTGAAGCATTCACCGTTGCAGAATCTAGAGGTCCCGACCTCGAAAGTCACTTGCTTTGCCTTCTTGTTGGGTTGGATCCAAGGCTTCTTCCCGGGTCCTCCCTTGTTGTTGGTGTTGCCTTTGTTTTGAGAACCTCCGGCTTCATCATCATGGGGTCGTTTCTGGACCACTTCAAGTTGTAGCGCCACATTAACCAATTCATCAAATATTTCGGATAGCTTAAGAGTCAATGGCTCCTCAACAAATTTCTTGAGCCCAAAAATAAGGCGCAAATTATTCTTCTTCAAGGTGTTAATATACTCGAGTCAATACTTGGATAGCGAGTCAAAAGAAGCGGCATACTCTGCCACAGTAGATGTGCCTTGAACAAGGTCTTGAAAGCGACGTGATAACGCAATTTTCTCCTCGTCCGGTATGAATTTAGTCTCAAACCTTTCCTTAAATAGGTTCCAAGTAAGATTCGCTTCGGGAGTATCAATGGTGAGCAATTCATACCAGTCCAACGCTCGCCCTAGGAGCATGCTAGAAATAACTAGCACCTTGTGCAAATCATTAAGATCCATGCGAGTAAAGATACGCTCACATGTTCTGAGCCAAGCCTGGACTTCGATTGCACCTTCAGAGCCTTTAAACGGCCTTCCACCAAGCTTTGAGAAATCACTACATAAAGTTGCAAACCAGATTTGGGATGCGTAGGAGGTGGAGGAGCGCCTGCCGCATGGGCATTTGCAATAAGATCAAGAAGAGGTTGAGTGCTCAATGTGACCACTCCAACCACAGGGGGTGGAACTATAGGCGATGGAGCTACAGGGGTGGAGCTTCGGCTTGACATTTTCCCTGGTATGATGACGACGAGGACGTCCAGCCATTTCCCTTCTTTAAGAAAGAAAGAATGAAAATGTTACTCAAAATCAAGGATCATAACCCTATTCTAGGATAGATAAGCAACCATGACTCAATCGAACACTAAGCCTCAAACTCCTAAAAGATGTCCGAGACATGATCCTTGCTACAAAATTATATATTGTCCCGAAGATTGGCTCTGATACCAACTGTAACGCCCCGCCTCTATACACACCATAGTCAAGTTCATTTCGTATGAAATGTCGTCGGTCATAGTGGAGAATAAGGTTGGTTAGGAGCGACAGTTAATATATTTACTCTTGCTTGGAAAGTAACGTCGAATGGCACGGCCGTACCAAAAATTTCGTCATGATCATTCCAGGCGAAGGGCATCTACACAACGACATAATAGCCTCAGAACACTTACAGAATAATATAACACAGATAGGCACATATATTCACATCACAGGGATATAAACTGATATGAATATAGCACAATAAGTGTTTGCATCAAGTAGAGGTCATACATGACACTCTAACTCCAAAATAATAGATACATGTACCAAATCCCATACTAATAACGATACATGTCATAAATGTAGTCAACTACATATAATCTAAAAAGACTGCAACTATAAAGCAGTCAAGCCAAAAGTCATCATAAGGTCCCGACAAGAATGTCACCTAAGCACCTGTAACACTTGGGTCTGACCCGAGTATTATTTAAGAAAATAAACAATAAACGGATCAATCAAACCATTATTATTCATAACATGAGACAATATTAAGAGATATAACATAAATAACATGAGAAGAATAAACATGATGATTCATAACTAATATGAAATGCATGATGTCAATATATATATATATAAAATCTCAATAAATCTCATGACAAGAAAAGGGCATATAACAATAAGAATTGACAAATAAATGCCAAACATAAATCAAATTGATGCGCATCACATCGAAGTGATCAAGAATCCAGAAATCACTAGAAATCCAGAAAACATCATAAAAAGGCCTGTCATAGAAGATGAGATACGATCTCAAGGTAGCGAACTCATATGTTTGAGCCGAAGCTCCCCACGGTGCCGGGACGCGACCCCGATAGGGAGAAAACACATAAATCACGAAGGTTGGACCGAAGTCCCATAGATGAAGGCCACAAACCGTAAATTCCCACTCGGGTGATCGCGAACCAAACAAATATGTCGTGAAGCGGATACCAACGATCCGAGTGAATAGAAATTATTCCGAGTTAGTTAATATAAGAAAATAGCGACATGTCCCATAACCACATGCTATTCTCGAATATTTACTCATGTCATTTTCTATTCAAACAGAGAAAATCACCACATATGTTCAAACGAACGAGGCCGGTAATTATTCGCCAAAATAAACATATAAGGGATCATAGTCCTCATTTTTATTAAACTAAATTTCTCGTCCGATTGATAGGATAAGGAATCGTATTTAAATTAATAGAATCGGAACCGGGTTTAGAAATTGAATTTATTTTTAAAGGATATGAATTTAAAAACTGATTAAATGTTGGTTTGATGCCCATTGGCAATATAAAACCCAGTTATCCATTGTGGTTCAATTATTCATAAAAACCGTTGTTGTAGCGAATGGAACACAAAAATCATAAACCCACATTTCATAGTTTTAAAACGATTTGAAAACCAAATGAGACAGTATGCCAACGACGATCCGAACGAGCTCGAGATCACCGCGACACGCGCGAGGGAGGATCGGAGAAGGAGGTCGGGAGATCACGGGGTCGTACGCCTCGGCGAGCAATCGGGGAGAGACGACCGGACCTGGGCATTGCTGCCCATGTCAGTCACCAGTCGACAGGCCCTAGGGGCTGTCGACCGGTCAAGGGCAGAGCCCTGATGCGGTCAACCGGCCCCCTTGGGCCGGTCGACCGGTTTGTGCCTGGGTGTGAGCCCAGACACAGGTGACGGGGGATTCATCCCTCATCGCGACCTCTCCTTCTCCGAAACTTCTCTCCAGCCTTTTGACGACCTTTTCTGGTGCATGTACACCTTCCATTCGAGCCAGGGACGAGTACGATTCAATGCATATGTAGATTTTCAAACACAATTTAGTCAAAATTTGAAATCAAAATATATTCAAGAATCAACCACGAACCAAATTAATTCAAACAAACATGAACATCATAAATAATCTACAACTACACTTGTACAAGCTTAGAGCTTGTGGCATTGATGTGAGTTCCCAAAGAGAACTCATCTTGGTGTTAATGGAGCAATCAACAAGAAGCAATCCAAGCTAAAGGTGATATCTTCTCACTCGAATCAACAAAGTCCAACCTACACATATGAAACCCAATAACCCTATGCCTTAGGAACATAGAGATTCTCAAATAGCATAGAGGAGATGATGGGGAAGATAGAAATCAACTTACCTAAGCTAGAAGATGAAGAAACACAACAAAGAATGGATTTTTATTGGATTCTAGGGCTTAGGATTTTAATTTCCCCTTTCCCTAAGCTTAGGAAATGTTTAGGAAATAAGAGGAAGAGTAAATGAAGAAGTTAATGAGAGAGGGAGGTGGTTGGGTGCCTATTTGTGCCGCCCAAATTGGTTTGGGTGCACAAATTTGCACTTTAGCCCCTCCAAACGACTCCAATTATCCCGCATTTGAAATATATCGATGCTTATACTCAAAGTGACTGTAAACGATGTTCCAGAACCAATGGAAGTGGTCCCGAGTCATAATCCAATCGTTTACAAAAATTCACCTTTTTGGGAATAAAACTAATAAATCAATTCGATATTTAAATATTCGTTTAAATAATTTGTCGTGAATTTTACGGGTTGTTACATGAAGATTTGTTGGTGATTGGATATAGGAGTTGGTTTTGGGTTTATGGAAGTAAGCTTTTGAATTTGGGTGATCGATTTGGGGAGGTAGGGTCTGCTTTGCGGTGTACGAATGGGTTGGTGTTTATGGAATTGAAGGTGGTCATGTTGTGCATAATACTGAGGTCTGTGATGGTTTGACGTTGATGAACACGGTGAGTGTTGAGTGCGAGCTTGTATGATGGTGGGTTTTGTGATGAACTGTGGATTTGCGAGAGGGTTAGGAAGATGATGTAATGGTATGAGGAATATGGTGAAGTAGGGTTGGTTTATAAAAGATTGTGAACAGAAGGCAATCGATATATATAAGACAGAGAAGAAAAGAAAATTGTAGAAGGAGGACAAGAAAAATCAAAGTAATAAATTGGTTTTTTTTAATTATTATTTGTAAAAAAAGGAAAGAAATTTGTAGAGGATTGGAAAGAAATAAATGAAAGAAAGGAAAGGAAATTGTAGTGAAAACAGGAAAGAAATTGAAAACAAAAGGTAACTATTTTTTTTTAAAGAGAAAACACAAATGCAAATATCAAAAACAAACAATGCACAATCCAGTACACACACAACACAAGAAAAAAAAACACAACAAGTTTTTTTTTATGAAGACAAATGCAAAATAAACACATCTAAACTAAGACAAAACAAACACACAAAATGCATGCAATTTATTTTTCGAAAAGCAACAAAATTAATCTAAAGAATAAAATCAAAATTAAATTCTTTCCTTGACAATGGCGCCATAAAATTATTCGATGACGGATATTCTGTTAATTAGAAACTCGTCGCGAAGTGTAATAAACCGCAAGCGCACGACGTACACTTGTAGTACGTTAGCGAGTATGAGTCGATCCATAGAGAAAGAAATAATTTTAATTATAACCAAATTCGAGTGATGATTTAAATACAACTAAACTAGTAAACTAAAATTAACAAAAACTATGAGATAAATGGCAAATTAGGAATAAATCCACTTTCTAGATCATGTAGTACAACAAGTTATGGAATTACGATCTCTCTTTTTTTTTGGGTCATTTGTGAATTTAGTTTATATGATTATTATAAGTATAGCTTATTCATACTATTAACTAGCACAACATAACCTATCAAACTATATCATACCCACTAAATCACCTTACTAGATCTAATGAAAAATGAACAAGTTGAAATTGAAATATACTTTAAGCATGGCCTATGAACTATTAATTAGAACTATAGACATCAAAATTTTGATTTCAAACTCCACTTGATCACCATGACATCAACATGACATGAAGCAAAAAAAAAAGAGAATGAACAGATAAATTATGTTGCAACTACATAATCAAGAGAGCTTCATTACCCCTAAGTTGAAAGGGATTAGCCTCTCATGTTTATTATTCTAACAACGAATGTAAATTGCAACATATAACAAAAAACAAGAGGAAAATAAAATAAAAATAAAATAAAGGACAATCTAATATACTTGTAGAAAAGAAAATAACATGTAAATAAAAAACTAAAGAGAAAAGGGAGAAGACTAATTTTATTCCGACAGAAGAAAGTTACAAAAAAAAAACCAATGTTGAATGAATCCAAATGAACTAGATACAAGTATATTTATAGTTGCCCAGGCTAAGACTGAGTGGCAAATTACACAATGTGGGACAAAGGCCTTTTTTTCAAAATAACAAATAAACTGCATAGCTAAGTGTGAACGCATGTGAATGAATTTGCAAATGTCATAGCTTGCGGGCATCAAATGGCATTAACTCCAACTGTTTTGAGCATGAATAGGAACTCCATAACATCTGCGACAAGCTATCTTTATGAAAAGGCCTTAAATCATTAAAATATGCGATGGAAGGTGGTTGAACAACAACATTTCTTCAAGCTTTAATATAGTTCTCAAAATCAACACTCTTCTTACACCAATTCTTCAAGCTTTTCAACAATTAAGTGCATCAATTCCATTCATCATAAATAACCTGAAAACACAACTATAAATACATAGTATCAATTATTTTTAAGAGAAATCAGGATAAATAAGCAGATAAAATATACACTTTTACGTGTATATCAAGGTACCTCAGGGGAAGGAACGACAGCCGAGACAGAAACAGCGACGATTGCCATAGTTGGGACATATGTGGATTCCTACAAGAGGCAAATGAAGGAAGAGCATGGCCTCCTTGCGGGCTTTGATATAGAAACGAGAGAGTTTAAATTGGACGATTTGACCAGAGTTCTTGATGAGGGGAAGGACCCGAAGGGTGGAGATGCCCAAGTTATAGGGAAGACGAAAGCAGTTGGGAAAACATGCACGAGCTAGTTAAAGAACAGAAAGCTTACTTGCTTATGAAGTTTGAAGAACTTGCAGTGAAGAAGAAGAAGGTTGAGGAGGTCAGGGTCAGAGCTTAGATTGAGGCGAGGAAAAAGGACGAGGAAGAAGCCCAAGATAAGGTGCAGGGAGGAGGCTTGGAAGAAGGCAGAACTCAAGGCCTCCTAGAAGAGATTCGAAGCGGAGTTCAAGAAGTCGAAGGTCCAGGAGGCAGTGAAGCTGAAAGAGGGTCACCTGGCACTAAAGAAGGCAAAGACGGAAGCCATGAAAACTTAGAAAGAGGCGGTGCAGCATGTAGCTACATGAGTCCTTATTGAAACTTTTCCTACTCCGCTGAAGGCGATTCTCCCCGAGGAAGCAACCATGGACATTCCAAGTGAAGAGGAACAAACATGTTACCACTTGGCAACCTTGGGCGATGGATACGAGTTTAGTCCTTCCCCTCCACAACTCCACCAAAGGAGCAGAAGTCCAGGAGTGGGGAGTCAAAGAGGAAGAGGAAAAATCATATTTTTAACATATGATCAATTTTCTAATATCGCTAATATACAAGTGATAATGTTTTCCAGTAGACAAAACATATAATGACAAATAATCCTTTTTCTACTTCATGTAAATAATAATGTTTTGAATAAACAAAGCATAAAATGACAAATGATATATTTTTCTACTACATGTAACTAATAATGTTTTGAATAAACAAATCATAAAATGACAATTGAAAAGAGTATTTTATTTGCATGCATGTTTTCTACTTTTCTAATGACAAAATAAAATGAGTATTTTGTCTACATAACATGTTCTATATTTCTAATGACAAAATAAAAAGAGAATTTTGTCTTCTTTTTATTAACATGTCATTTTCTAAGTCGCTTACGACGAATAAAAGAAGATTTTATTTTCATAATATTTCTATGTTGCTAATGTCAAATAAAAAGGTAATCTTTATTTTCATAACATTCCTATGTTGCTAATGCCAAATAAAAAGATGATTTTTATTTGCATAACATGTTTACATTTTTAATGACAAATAAAAAAAGAAGAATTTATTTGTCTACATGTATTATAATTCTAATGACAAAATAAAAATATGATTTTGTCTACATACATGATTTATAATTCTAATGACAAAATAAAAATATGATTTTGTCTACATACATGATTTATAATTCTATTGACAAAATAAAAATATGATTTTTTCTACATACATGATTTATAATTCTAGTGACAAAATAAAAATATGATTTTGTCTACATACATGATTTATAATTCTAATGACAAAATAAAAATATGATTTTGTCTACATACATGATTTATAATTCTAATGACAAGATAAAAATATGATTTTGTCTGCATACATGATTTATAATTCTAATGACAAAATAAAAATATGATTTTGTCTACATACATGATCTATAACTCTAATGACAAAATAAAAATATGATTTTGTCTACATACATGATTTATAATTCTATTTTGTATACAATTCTAATTCAACTTCATAAATAAAAATGATATTTTTAATTTGTATACAATTCTTACATTAACATGACAAACAAAGACGATATTTTTGTTTGTTTACAATTTCAATAATTCCATTATATACAATCAAATCAAACAAATCACACCAAACAGCATTTTCCAGTCCAAATCAAATCACGTATAACAACAAACTGAATTTAATAGCATAATTGTAGAAATTTCTGAACACGGTAATAATTAATTAATTTTAATAATTTAAAAAGAAATCTCACCTTGATCAGTTTCAGGAACTGTTGAATAACAATTATTTAATTAAATTAAACTCATCGTTTAATTTAACCAAAATTTGCAACTGCTTTCGTTTCAGTTCTAATTTGTCCCATCTTGTAGTATTCTTGTAATGACCCGAAAATCCGGTCCAATTTGAGCTGACCAAAAACACAAGTCCAACCCCCAAATTAAACTGAAAATCAGGAAATTAATAGAAAGAAAACAGAGGGTGAGGAAAGAAAAGATAGAAATTAGATTAGAAGAAGAAGAAGAACACAACATCAGAGTAACACGAATCTCACAGCGGAACGAATAACATATAATATATGTAACATAACTTTGAAATATACATCTGTACTTGAATATACATCATTATCAAAGTACATCACTTACAACATAGCGGAATATAACTATAGCTATATGATCCTGAAGCTTCCTGCTCCAGCTCTTCCAGTATATCTGTAAATCCCGACTACTTGACTGCCCGTACAAAATTGGGCACCCAAGAGTTTAGGGAAAACATCAAAATAAACTCCGGGTCAGTCATGGGACTGGTGTGAGTAAAACAGTTTAAAAAAAACAGTTCAAGCAGTAAACGATATCTCATAAGACCACGCCGTATAACGGAACGGGTTTTTCCCTTATGAGAATCCAAATTATCTTTATATCAAAAACCTTTTGATATTATAATAATGTCTATCAACCACAATATAATAATCATCTAGCAGAAACGCTTTCATCTCACGTTCTACATATATAGTATACAATCAAAACCGCAAGCACGTATTGGGTAATGGATTTCCAACTATGACAAGGTATGGAACCACCTTTCGCTAGTGTACCTCTAGAGAGGAATACACTGGGTTCAAACAAGAACATCTTGCAACCCGGCCACACATGACCGACCACTTATTTCGCTTGAGTGTATCGAATGTATATCACCAACGGTTGGGATCAGCAACCGTTTCCCGAATGGGCCAACATCAACAACAGATTTTTAGAAGTAAATGAAACTCTAGATCAGGTGATTATACACCCTACTTCGGTGCGACCGACTTAGCCATGCTGCCTGCCCGATTTCTGTCATTTACCGGATGTGAGGGTAGAAGCTACGCTTTATCATCACACCAGATTCACTTTGAATGCCACATCGTCAAATCCATCAAATCACTTATTGACGTCCTCAACCATACATTATGTGTTAGCTAAAAGAAGTTTCCTTCTCCGCTTCCACTCTTGGTACGGTTGGAGAGATCAATATACGTGATCGTCTGGAAATACTCTGTCAGACATCCATCCATACAAGTCATCCAGGAACAGGATGAACAGAAGGCACTATTCTGTAAACAGGATAGCCCTTGCATAACTCCGCCTTCAATTTCCTTTGGCATATATGATTCGCAACGCTTATGCCAGTACAAAGTGGTTCTTTGGAAAATAATCCAACCGGTCTCTCCATATTAACAACGTTAAAATGGTCAAAACTTCGATAGTCTGTGATTTAACTATCGAAGAAAACAGGTGTGCAAACAACGATATTATTTCCAAATGGAAATTTATATCGATCAAACATCATTCAACATTTATCTCTTTATTTCATTAATTTACTTATCTCCTGTTTCCCTATATTCAATATTTCTTATTTTCTAAATTTGGAAAGTATACGTTATTAACAATGGAAAGCATTTCCATTTCTTATTTTCTTTATTAGAAAACATTTCTGGTTTCTTATTTGGAAAACATTTCCAAAATTCCTTCATTGGACTTAGACAGATGTTTAAACAAACATCACTATGCCAACTCAAACCATTTCCTTTACTGCCGAACCTTAACTATTCCTTAGTTAAAAACGAAGCCAATCAAGTTGGGGTAGAACTACCTCTCAGACCTTAACTGAACGACATTTCTAACCTTGAAATAGGCAAAGTTCACTATAAATTTCTTTAACAACTTCGTTACTTAACCTTTCTTTTGAATAACTATATTCGATTTGACTCTTTTATTTCCATTTAACTCTATTCGAATAACTAATATTCGATAACTCTATTTAACTCTATTCGAATAAACTATATTCGATTAACTCCTTTTTTCTATTTGAATAAACTATATTCGATTAACTCATTTGCTTTAACTCTAATCGATTAAACTAACATCAATTAACTCATTTGCTTTCTGTTCGAATAAACTATATTCGATTAACTCATTTGCTTTAAATCTAATCGATTAAACTAACATCGATTAAACTAACATCGTTTAACTCCTTTGCTTTCTATTCGAATAAACTATATTCGATTAACTCATTTGCTTTAACTCTAATCGATTAAACTAACATCGATTAACTCCTTTGCTTTCTATTCGAATAAACTATATTCGATTAACTCATTTGCTTTAACTCTAATTGATTAAACTAACATCGATTAACTCCTTTGCTTTCTATTCCAATAAACTATATTCGATTAACTCATTTGCTTTAACTCTAATCGATTAAACTAACATCGATTTACTCCTTTCTATTAAACTAACATCGATTAACTCCTTTTAACTCGATTAAACTATTCATTTATAAAGATTTACTTTTAGTAACGACTCTTCACTTTACAAATGATTTCCTTCTTATAACAGTTTCCATTTTATAACGTTTATTCATTTTTCTAAATATCTCCTATTTATAAATATTCCAATTTATAAATATTTCTTATTTATAAATATTCCATTTATAAATATTTTATTTTCAAATATCACTTTGAAAATATTCCCTTATCAACATTTCGGTATGTTATGGTATTTAACATATCAAATCACGATGATCAGTATCATCCAAACACATATAATCGACAACAGATTATATATCACATCGTATATTCACAATATATGAAAAACAATAAAATAACTGTTGAGGAATCCAGTCGGATTCCTCCAACCTATTTCCCTGCATCCACAGATGTTAAACAATATAGATAACATCACTTTCAGTTTTCATATGATATATTCTGTTAAACAGAATCAATATAGAAATTCAACTAACTGACTAGCAGTTCAATCAAATAGTCAACATACAGTCAATCAGCCAATATTTAACAGTTCTAAAAATACGACATGAAATTATAAACTGTTCAGAGTTAGTGAGATTTACTCACATTTGCAGTTCATCGTTAAATAACGATAAACTGTCATTTGATTTGAATCAAACAGTTTATTCCGCCATAAATTCAAACGAGCTCCAATCCACTTCCAGTCAGCTCCAGCGTGTAGCCACCGTTCATACGATCCTAACGGATCCAGTTTTGCTGAAATCCGATCACGTATGACAAAGATATGAATTTTATAAACCGGCACACTATTTAAATTAAATAGAATAAATATAGATTGGGCTTAACTTCTATTCATGGCCCATTACCCCCCTTTAACCCAAACCCGTATACCCACTCCTTCTTCCCAAATACAAAGTTCGATCTCCAGTATTCACCGAACCCCATTTTCAGCACTTCGATCCCACACCACACTTCTACTTCACAATGAAATTCAAAGCAAACATCACCACGCTTTTCTCCTTCGAATGCTCATCACCACCACACCACTTATACAGAGCTCGAACTCGGTTTACAGTTTCCGTCGAACAGCCCAAACCGCCGAACCCAGTAAATAGCACATCTCAATTAACACTCGAACTTCACTAGAAATTCACCACTGGAGCTGCTTCTTGCCATGACTTCGAATATGCATTCGAATCTAAATATAAATGCTCCAAAATCCCGAAATGTTGAACCCTAAATCACGCTAGAAGCAACTCGGGTTCCCAAGGTGACGTCGAACTCAGCAAGGTGTACATCAGATTGAAGAGCTTCGTGAACTGATTACAAATATCAACCTTTCCGGATTCATTGATTTGTATTTGATTTTTACTTTGATTTTAAAAGGAGGACTTCTTCACGTTTTGAGGTTTTCTGAAAGAATTGAGTGCGGCGGATTTTTTTGAGCAAATGAAATTAGGTTAGAAGAGGTATGTGCTATATTTATAGGGTAAATAAATATCTAGATATTTTGTAGAAGGAATATTTCCGGTATATTCCTTTTTTTATATTAGTTTTCGCCTTCTAAAAATCCGTGTGATCACACACGATACCCAAAAATCACGAAACTGGACATGTAGCTAGAGTTCGACATTACGGTCCCAACAAAACTGGTTTCGTCGAATTCCGACTCCGTTTGCTCACACAGCGTATTTTTAACCGTCAAAATACTGACTGATTTACACTCTAAAAATCCGTACGGCCACACAGTGACTCTAAAAATCACGGAACTTGTAATCTAACAATAATTTGACATTGCAAATCCAACAAAATTAGTTTCGTCGAATTCCGACTTCGTTTGCAAAAGTGGCTATTTTAAAAGCTCTAAATAGCCTATTTAAATATATTTAAATATAATTAAATTAAATATTTAAAAATAAATATTATCGTCTATATTCACAGTGGAATACCATACATGTAACACCCCACCTCCGTTAAGGTCACTCAAAAAGGGAATGCCTTAACTTTGGTGGAGCGTTTTAGTAAACAGAAACAGAATACTACAAGACAGATAAACCGTACTTGAAAAATTATAACTTTATTTCAAACAGAAGCTTGGTTACATCCTTTCAAATCACAATATCAGAATTCAAGTACAAAATATCAGTCTTGTACAAAAGCCTTCAAGTTTAAAATCATAATCCCCACAGAAGATCAAGACAAGCCATACTTTAAGCACTGCAAGCGGAAGAAATCTGGATCAAGCTAGAGTATTCCCTTCTACAAAACCTGGGGGGAAACGGAAGAAAGGAGGCGAAACAACAAGGGTCAGACAAAAGTCTGGCAAGTCCAGTGATTTTCAGTTATGAACAGATAATAATAACATGACATGAAAATAAAACTGGATGAGAGATAACTGTAACAGATGTAGCAGATATAACAGAAGAACAGAATGATATAAGCTATTGCTTTACACTTCTCTGCACTAATACTAGTATAACAGGATTAGGTGTCACCCTAATGTCTAAACTGAAACAGAAACGGGTACAGAATAATTTCCACAGAAGAGAATGCTAGTAATGGGCCTTTACCACCCCAACAGAAACAGACAGAAGCAGAATGCTGATAATGGGCCTTTACCACCCGAACAGAAACAGACAGAAACAGACAGAAACAGAATATTAATAATGGGCCTTTACCACCCGAACAGAAATAGTCAGATTAATCCCTACGGAAACAGAATGTAGAATTAGGTGTACACTAGTAAATGGGCCTTTACCACCCGAACAGACGGTACCACGCAGAAACAGACAGGTGTTACCACCCAACAGAAACAGACGGTACCAACAGAAACAGACAGAACTAAGTGTACCCTAAAACCTTACCCCAAGCGATCGGCTCCATAATACATAAATACCCTGTGCCAGCCCCACCGAAGGGTGTATCATTCCCTAAAGTGGCAACCTTTGAATGACACAGACCTATTTACAGATGTCACGGCGTCTTACATCCTCAGAGGCAGACCGGGATCCATGCACGCACATGACCCGGTTGGAACGCACCATCAACACCCCTCGCCATTATCAGAATGAACCGCTTATAATTAGTTCAGTAAGTGTGCCCGGACCCTACCTACTGTTCGGTCAAAGTTTTGATACCAGAAAGGGTTACTGACTAATATGGGTCCCAAACAACAGATGACACAAGTAATTCCCCTCCTATCCTTGTGTCCCAGACTAACAGATTTCAGATTAACAAGTTCAGACATACAGAATTCAGATCAACTAGTTCACAGGTCAGACAAGTTTTAGACTAATGGATCAGATATACAGATCTAACAGATTTACAGATTTGTCTAACTTTGTAATTGGGCCTACCGATTCACAGAACAGATTTATTAAACTCATCAGTCTAGTGGGTTTAACCCTATCCGCCCAACACGTTTTAGACATTATATTTATCTCAGATTTTCATTAATTAAATATTAATGCCCAGACCTCTCACATTAGACTGACAGTTTGCGGCTACTGGTTAGGCCGGTTGGTTCCGGGCAGATTTCTGCCGCAAACTGAGTCTAACCTCGGGTTTCAAGCACGTTATGACTAACTTCTCACATTAGAACCTATTGTTTGCGGCCACTGGATGTGCCAGGCGGTTCCGGGCAGGATTACGCCGCAAACTCATTCTAACCTCGAGTCAGCCATGTTTATCTTTACGGCCAATTAATTATTAATTTACCATTTATTCCCACGCCTAATATACATGTCAATTTTCATAATTATAGCCAATTCAGATTATGTCAATAACAGACTAAATATATCAACTCAACAGATATGGCAGATAACAGATTTAGCAGATTAGGTGACTTAACGGATTCAGCAGATAAAGCAGTTTAGCAGATTTAGCATATAACAGTTTAGGCATCTTCAGCAGACTTAGCAGATGACAGATTTGGTATATGAACAGATATAGCAGATTATAGCAGAACTAGCAGATTAGGCAATATAACAGAACTAGCAAATTAGGAAATATAACAGAACTAGCAGATTAGGCCATATAACAGATTTAATCATTCCTTAAAGTTTCATAAACATATCTTGCCTAATTATAAATTTGGCCAAAGTTTGCATGCCTAAATAGTTGTCATGATTCACATTATGATCATATACCCCACGTTTGCATTGAATTTACATGGCACAGATTATGGTCATAATTTACCATATAACACACGTCTCAAATTTAGTTAAACTTGCCTAGTACAAAAGATTCACATATAAATTATACCAAATATAGCCATCGATTTCAATGCATGTCATATATTCAAAAATCTCCCACTTAGGTGTTATTCACATTTAATAGTTATCAAATCTTAACATAAATCTTCACACCTAAGTCATATTCCCTTTTTATCCCAAATCATGAATCTCTATATAAACAATATGCCCAACAATCTAGAACTTTAAATTATAACAGATCTTTAATTCAAAAATATGAGTTATGTCCAATGTCTCAAGTCACATGTTAATATATAATGGTTCCTCTTCTTCCAATTCACAGAATATGCACAGATCTAAATCTAGTTTACAAGCTATGTCCTTTTAGTCACATATTAGCCATGTCCAATTATGCCATCATTCATTATTTGTCCCAAAGTTTAACGTTCGTGCGTTAATCTCTTATGAGATTTGGCGCAGGCTCGGGGTAGCCTGGCTATAGAACAGAAAGAAGAAAGAGATATAGAATAAAATAGATCAGAACAGAACATACGCAATCTCAAATTCAGATTTACAATCATGTCACAATTATAATTAAAGTTTATATCGGAAAATAACTGCACTTGCCTTCGTTGGATTCTAAAAGAAAAAGGTGTTGTAGCTGTTCTCTTATAATCCTAATCAGAATTGGAGGAAGAAGAAGCACAAGTCCTAGCTTAGGTTTCAGCAGAGTAGAGATGCCATTGATTTATTTATTTTTAGAGAGGAAGAGAGCAATGGAGGATAGAGAATTGTATATGAGATTTAGGTTTAGGTTAGGGATGTATATATAGGTGTAGGAAGTTATTTAGGACCATTAGATTAACCCTGAATCATGAGAACCATTCAAATGCAAAATCTGCATTTGAGCGAATCGGCCCACGGGATGACAGCCAAACACCCTGGATTAACCCCTAGTCGACCCAGCAAAGCTCGGGTCGACCTCAAAAATGGGCCGGTTCGGTTATTCCCCCTTCCAATTCGCTATTTTGAACCTTTTTTTTGCATGTTTATTTATTTAATTTTTATATATATCTATATATATTTCTCTCATATGCATATAAACTTCAAGGCTTAATAACTTCTTCATAATTAACCATTTTTTTTCATATTCTCAGAAAATACGGGGTGTTACAATACAACTCTAGAATATTCCTATATGAATTTAAACTCGATATTCACTTCTGGGTCAACCCGATATTCGATTTATATTGAATTTCCTTTTTAAAATATAAATAATTCCTTTATAAATTATAAAGGAATTCCACAGCGACTTTTCTAAAATTTGATTTGGACGTGAATCAAAATCTACACGACGAAATCCAGATTTTTCTCTTCCACTAGAAAGATATACCCCACCAGCTCCACACGTTTCTTAGTTTCACAGAAAATCCGGCTTAAAACGAATCCTGTACATTCAGTTGAAGTTCGAATCGCCAATTTACGAACTGCAGCGCCATTTCGAGCTCGGTTTTAATTATAATATAATTCTATGTTCAAACTGTCGTTTATATAATATATTCGTTATTCAAATTCAATTCCAAGCTGAATTAAATATCACAGATGATCCGGTTCACACCATATCGCCATTTCAGCCAACTCTGATTATTTCAGAATTAAATATATTATTTAATTTATTATTTTAATTAAATATTCATCATTATTTAATTCCATGACCATTTAATTCACTATATCACTATTTATATAATTAAATAAATTAATTAAAATGCCTCTGCCAATGCGGGTCATTACAATCTTCCCCACTTAAAATAATTTCGTCCTCGAAATTGCTAAAAGGTAGAGGACGACCCTATCGACTGGTTAGAACATATTTGTTCACTTCTTAACTTCAGTTTCAACTGAACCAAATTTAATTTCAATTTAATTATTAATTAATTATTATCAACGAAAATTTTCAGAAATCCTGAAAATTTTCTAACACCTTAACTTTTCGAAAAATTTCGCCAACACCTCCTTTGTACTGGTTAATAACTCAAACTCCCACTCGCCTCTCTGGGCCATCTCCAACCCAAAAGAAAATCAAATAGCCAAGCGGCTTGCAAATTCGGCTCATAAATCTTATATCCAATAGAAATATATACTTGTACCTTTTGTTGGCATGTCATTATATCCCTTCCACCTGTTATCAATTCAGTGGATACAAGGGTCATCCCAATCAAATTCCAATCTGCTTTTATCCACAACACAACCATTCGCTTATATCCGAGCCAAATGTAATTTCAACTCGAGTTTCTTCTCGATTCCCAACTCTTAACTTGATTATCACATTACACTTCAAATTTGAATTTCACAATCCAATTTGTCTTGATATCATTCTAATTCAATCTCAGTTACCACTTTACTGGCTTTACTTTAATTCAAATTTTCTTTCACAAATTTCTGTTAAATTTGTTTTTAATTCAAACAGTCCTTCCCTGGGAGTTTTTAAACAGTTTACCCCTTTCAAAATCAAATTTTCCTTTTGAACATGTTACTGAGCCCTTAATTAATATTCCATTAGTTAAATCACTTCTCTATTTCTTTATCAATATTTGTTAACCAAATATTTTCAATAACCATATTGGCCTTTTATGTTATTTGGGAAACATTTCCGAATATCGCCTTCCTTTATTTTCTAAACTTTAGAAAATATATGCTATTTATAATTGGAAAATATTCCAATTACTTATCTCTTTTCCGATCTCGTTTATTTCTATACTTAGGAAATATTCTTTATTATATTTCCAAGCTTACACTTATTTGGGTTAAAACGGATGTTGTGTAAAACATCGTTACGACAACCCAAATACTATATTCAACTACTCTTATTCAACATTGATCTTCGAGCCTGAAATCTTACTATTTATTTGTTAATAATGAAATCAATCAAGTTGGGGTATAACTACCTCTCAGACCTTGACTGAATAACATTTATAACGTCAAAACAGATATGACTACTTACTCGAATAATCAATACCATACAACTACTTATTCACTTTTAAACACATATACACTTCCTCTTTCTATTCTTACTAGATTTTATTCTTAGTCTTCCTTTTTGATTTTACTATTCTATTTCTAAGTTTGTTTCCTTATCGACTTCTATATATATATATATATATATATATATATATCGATACATTGATTTCTAACTATCAAATTATCTTAAAAATATTCTAACTCCTTAAATTCCTGGAAAAATTCGCCATAACCTCCTTTGTACCAGGAGCATCGGGATATTTCAAATAGCCTCCCATGGCCCTCACCAATCCAAAAGAAAAAGAAAAGCCCAAGCGGCTAGCCAATACAGCGCATAAAATCTCATATATGAATTAAATACATACCTTTTCGTCGAGCATTCTATTTATATACCTTCATACCTTTTTCCATACCTATCTCATGTATATTTATACCTGCCCAATCTATTTTAACTATACCTAATCATTTTAACTCAATTCGTTAATTAATTTTTTAATTAACTCTTTAGTCTATTTCACTTTTATATTTGAACATGACATGTTCAAATATAATTTAAGTTACTTATAAACTAATCAAATTCTACTTTTTCAAACTCAGGTTTCATATTCGATTTCAAATATAAATTTACTAGTCCCCTTTACTTATCTAAAGTTCAACTTCAATTCAAGATCCATTTACTAATGGCTAATTAACTGGTTTACCTATTTCAACCTTTTATTTGAATATACATGTTCAAATATAAGTTTAACTTGTTTATCAACTAATTGAATTCCATTTCAATTCTATTTGAATTTCCTATATTCAAATTCTATTTCAATTCTCTTATTCAAATTCTATATTTGAATTTCATTTCAAATCTCTTATTCAAATTTTATATTTGAATTCGTTTCAATTTCCTTATTCAAATTCTATATTTGAATTTCATATCAATTCTATTTGAATCTTCTATATTCAAATTTCAAATTCAATTCTATTTGAATCTTCTTTATTCAAATTTCATTTTCAATTCTATTTGAATCTTCTTTATTCAAATTTCATTTTCACTTTCGATATTCAAATCCTATATTTTCAAACTCCATTGAATTATATATTCCAATTCCCATTTCAACTCTATTTGAATTCTATATTCGAATTCCTATTTCAAATTCTATTTTGAAATTCTATTTTCAAATTCCATTTCAATCTATTTGAATTCTATATTCAAATTTCATTTCAAACTATTTGAATTCTATATTCAAATTTCATTTCAAACTATTTGAATTCTATATTCAAATTTCATTATTACTCTATATGAATTCTATATTCAATTTTCCATTATTTAAATCTTCTTTATTCAAATCTCATTTGAATTTCTATATTCAAATCCCCTTTGAATTTTCTATATTCAAATCCCCTTTGAATTTTCTTATTTACATTCTATGTTTGAACTTCCTTTATTCAAATTCCTTTTCAAACTTTATTTATTCATTCTTTACATAAGTCTCGATTTCAATTCCTTTTGAAATCGATATTTCTACCTTTGGAAAATAGATTTCCCTTTAAATTTTACACTTGTATTTTTATTTCTGAATTATCCAATGATAATTCTCTTCACTTCATTTATAAACTTCGTTTATAAAAGAACTATATATAAACTTCGTTTATAAAGGAACTTCTCGTTTTATTTTTTTTAAAACAAGTTAATATTTCAAATCTATTTAAAAATTCAAATTCTATATTATAAATCCCATTTTGAAATTCAACACAACTTGTCTTTCCCAAAACAAATTCAAAACAGTATCTCTGGTAGTAATTCGTCACTTACAACTCGAAATGGAATACTGATGATGGAGCTATCATCATCAGAATCTATTTTCCAGCGATCAAAGTGAGTTCAATACTATAAAACCATTTCTAAACATTTCCACTTTGAAATTTATTTCAAAATATAATTCACACTGCTTGTAAAACAATTTAAAATCTCCCAGTATCTTAAATTTTCCTTACTCTTAATCCAAATTCATTTACAAACACTTATCCAATTTTCCAGAGTTTTAATTCAATTTCTGGTTTAAATTCAGATTTAACTCATCTGATTTCACGTATTTCACTTATATGAATTATGATTGGTTATTTACATAACCATTTAATTTATAATCTTACTCGATTATAATAACAACAAATATATCCACTATATTATAATTTTGATATATATATATATATATATATATATATCTTCTCTATATCAAGATATAACATGGGTAAACTTATTTTAATTTACCCTCTTTTCAAAACATACTGTGTCGACCCATCATATTCGAGTGTTTATAAACTCCTACCCATACAGTGGGTCAAACTGATCGACCAGAACTCATAACCGACTCAACCAATGAATCTCCACAATATAAAACAACTTTTATATCAATAACAAATACGTTCACTCGTATATATACACTCAACTCAATCTAGGGTATTGCTTACCCTATCTCTACTGAGTCACGCCACAGAGCCAAGGTAATTCACTTAACTTAAGCTCTGATACCAACTGTAATGACCCGAAAATCCGGTCCAATTTGTGCTGACCAAAAACACAAGTCCAACCCCCAAATTAAACTGAAAATCAGGAAATTAATAGAAAGAAAACAGAGGGTGAGGAAAGATAAGATAGAAACTTAGAATAGAAGAAGAAGAACACAACATCAGAGTAACACGAATCTCACAGCGGAATGAATAACATATAATATATGTAACATAACTTTGAAATATACATCTGTACTTGAATATACATCATTATCAAAGTACAACACTTACAACACAGCGGAATATAACTATAGCTATATGATCCTGAAGCTTCCTGCTCCAGCTCTTCCAGTATATCTGTAAATCCCGACTACTTGACTGCCCGTACAAAATTGGGCACCCAAGAGTTTAGGGAAAACAACAAAATAAACTCCGGGTCAGTCATGGGACTGGTGTGAGTAAAACAGTTTAAAAAAAACAGTTCAAGCAGTAAACGATATCTCATAAGACCACGCCGTATAATGGAACGGGTTTTTCCCTTTGAGAATCCAAATTATCTTTATATCAAAAACCTTTTGATATTATAATAATGTCTATCAACCACAATATAATAATCATCTAGCAGAAACGCTTTCATCTCACGTTCTACATATATAGTATACAATCAAAACCGCAAGCACGTATTGGGTAATGGATTTCCATCTATGACAAGGTATGGAACCACCTTTCGCTAGTGTACCTCTAGAGAGGAATACACTGGGTTCAAACAAGAACATCTTGCAACCCGGCCACACATGACCGACCACTCATTTCGCCTGAGTGTATCGAATGTATATCACAAACGGTTGGGATCAGCAATCGTTTCCCGAATGGGACAGCATCAACAATAGATTTTTAGATTTATAAAAAAAATGGCGTCCTTGCCCACACCCTGCCAGAACCATACCCCATCTTTCCCACCCAATCACATCGCCGTTTCTCCTCCTGTCCTTTCTGAACCCATTCCACCCGCGTCAGTTCAAAACCCTCAGCCTATCCCTCCAACTCCAGACCCACCTCCCTCCCTTTCGTCCGCCTCGTTATCCTCCGTACTAGGCCCGAAACCCATGTTCAATACCCTTTTCGCCAATAAGCCTCGAAATGCCGGCACGTTTAACTCTCCAGTAAGTCCGTTGGTTTTCCACAATGGTGTGCTTGTGCCGTCTGAAGAGATTGTCAAGGCTGGTGTCGAAAAGTGGAATCAAACAATTGTTGGGTTCTTTCTGGATCACCCACTGTCGTATACCACTGTAATCAACAATCTCAAAAATAGGTGGAGGCTGAAAGGTAGGATTAAAGTATTCACGAACGGCTTCTTGTTCCTTTTCAATCTGTCCTCTGAGGAGGATAGAAGGAAAATTCTTGCTTCTGACCCAATTGTAATGAGGAACAAGTTGTTTATCTTGAAAAGTTGGGATTCTTCGTTAGGAAATGATAGTAGCAGTATAAAAGTGGTGCCAGTTTGGATAAAATTGTATAATATTCCTATGTATTCTTGGACTCTACCGGGTGTTAGCTGGCTAGCTTCAAGAGTTGGAAAGTTCCTCTGTATGGACGAATCCACCGAGAAAATGGAAAGACTCGATTATGCGAAGTGCTTAGTTGAAATAACACCCAAGTCTGAACTGCCATAGGATTTCCCTGTTCAGTTACCGGATGGTAGCATACAGTTCGTACGGATAGAATATACCTGGCTACCTGAAATATGCGGTTTGTGCAAATGTTTCGGACATATTAAACAAAGCTGTGGGAGGACGCCAATGGTCAAGATAAACGAGGACAGCCAAGAGCGAAACATCTGAGCTGAAATACAGGAAAAGGAAATGAGTCGACCAGTCGAAGCAAGGGATAGTGGTGTAATCAGATATGTTGCACCGGTGCAGAAAAGGTCTGAAGTTTGGACACGTGTACGCAACAATTACTCAAGAAGAGTAGGAAAACAGCCAGTTGAAAGAGGGTTTAATCGCAATGACAAGTCGGTGGCGTCATATACTGCAGCTAAGACAAAGGTGGGAGGCAACAGTCTGGGTGGACAAAATATTGATTTGAATGTGGTGCAACCCAAGCGTCCGATCCAGCAACTAAATGTGCGGCAGGCTACGCATTATCTAGCAACGACTAACAGGTTTAATATGTTGGCTCTAGAATCGATGGATGAACAGCTTTGTGAAGAAAAAGAAGATGGGGAATTAAATGAAGTGCAGACAAATGAAGTTGAAGATGAAGTATTCGAAATTCCAGTGGTTGATCTTTCTGAATTCCAGATAAACATGCACGCTGATGTGCATGTGCATGATCCATCGTATCCTTTCCTGCATTCAGTTAGTGCTCCAGCCCCCTCTGTTTCCAACCAACATCTTAATGAAACTGTTTCACCTTCCGAAGAGTTTTTGTTTGTTGATTCCCTGCAGCATGATATCGTTAATTTGTGTCGTTCTAATGCCACCTCTTCGTCCGCAATTATCATACCTACCCCCATTATCCAAGCTAGGTCATCTGATTCTCTTCAGCCTGTCCCCTCTCACATTCACCCTGTTAGCACCATTTGCGAAGCTTCTACAAGTGATAGGCCTCCCGGTTTGCTGTCCAATATTGTCTCTGTTCCCACCCTTGATGTTCCACCCAAACCCCCGTATACCTTTGTCGGAAAAATCCCAGGCTGGCCTCCTCCTTCCTCTGAAACTATCCCCTCTTCCTCTACGACCACTCCAAGCAATAAGCTTCATGCTATTCCCATTGCAGCTAAGTTACAATCTCCTCGAACGAGGAGCATGACATTGGCCGATTCCCTCTCCAAAAGTTTAATCAATGAGTAAGAATTTATCAGTTTGGAATATAAGGGGTGCGCACAACGCCTTAAGCTTGACCAAGTTAGAAATATTATTAATCAATACGACATCCATCCTTTTGCCATTCTTGAATCTAAACTTAACCGTCCTCTCACCATCTCCTCTGCCGCTTACATTATTCCAACCTGGTCCCTTTCTCATAACCTGGATCAAGCGGAGTATGGTCGAATTCTCGTTATTCACAATCCTTCCACCTTCGCTCTTCGCCTTAAGATTGCAATGTCTCAACTCATGCATTTCCATGTAACTGATCTGTCAAACAGTTCTACCTTTTACCTAACCGTTATCTATGCTGCCAACAGTCTTTGTGCTAGACAATCTCTTCTTAACCTTCTCCCCGCCTTCCGCCAGGATTCCCACCCTTGGCTTGTTTTAGGAGATTTCAACTGCTGCATAAGCTTGGATGATAAGCATGGAGGAGTCCCGCTTACCCTGAAAGATATTGAGCCGCTCAATAACGCAGTCTATGATTCAGACCTCATCTTAATGAACAGATCAGGTGCTAACTTTTCATGGAATAATCAGAGTAGATCCGGTGTCCGTACTTTTACTAATATAGACCATGCATTCACCAACTTTAAAGCACTTACCACGTGGCCAACCATCCATGCCTACCTCCCAAACCCCGTCCTGTCAGACCACTCTCCCATAATCATTACCAACGGGCTGCCAATGCATAGAGAGAAACGAAGTTTTAATTTTTTTAACTCTTGGATCCATGATCCGGAGTTCACTTCTAAAATTGTCACTTCCTGGTCTCCTCAAATTTCTGGTAACCCTATGTTTGTTTTGTGCAGGAAACTAAAAGAAACTAAAAATATACTCAGGTTATGGGCGAGCATGAAGTTTGGTAATGGGTCGAAAATGTCTACTCAACTCAAAGTCTTGCTAAACCAGGCTCAGAACAATATGCTTAGCAACCCGGACGATGCCAACTTAACTCAAGAGGAAAATAGACTGTTTGGTGAACTGAATGAGGCTCTGTCAGTCGAGGCTAGCATGAAAAAAGAGCAATCGAACCACAAGTGGAAACATGAGGGTGATAGAAATACCAATTTCTTCCATGCGGCCGTGAAAATGAAGCAAGCTAAGGAGCAAATATACAAATTAACGGACGAGGCAGGTACCTTCTGTGATTCTCCTGAAACTGTTGATGCTGCGTTGCTGAACTATTTCGCGGATCTATTTGGAAATAAAGACAATTTCTCTCCTAACCTTCATCTTATAGACAATGTCAATCTCCCATTAATCACTGCTTCGGAGTCTGATTGTCTCATCCAAAAAGTTATTGACAAGGAGATTAAAGATACCTTATTTTCAATGAATAGAAAATCAAGCAGGGGTCCGGATGGCTTTAATGTCAATTTCTTTATTACTTCTTGGGACATTATTTCTGCTAATTTTTGCAAAGCAATCCACAATTTCTTTGATAAATTCAAAATGCTCTCTGAAGTTAACAGTACAAACCTTGTTCTAATTCCAAAAATAAAGCATCCGAGTTCAGTATCTTCCTTCCGTCCGATATCCTGCTGCAATGTAACCTATAAATGCATCTCAAAATTTTTGTCAAATAGACTCCTCAATGTTCTCCCTTCACTCATATCAGGGAACCAGTCGGCTTTCCTCCCTCATAGAAGTATTATTGAAAATGTCTCCCTAACCCATGAGTTAATCAAAGGTTATTCTTGCGCTAATGCCACCCCGTCTGCTCTGTTAAAATTGGATTTAAGTAAGGCTTATGACAGCATTCATTGGTCCGCTATTGTCCGGATTCTCGCAAGAATGAATTTCCCTAAGGCATTTGTTGCGTGGTTGTACATTTGCATCTCTACGCCAAGTTTCTCTCTTGTTTACAATGGTCGTAGCTCTGGATATTTTAAGAGCAGCCGTGGAATCCGACAAGGCGATCCGATATCATCTTATATCTTCATCATCGTCATGGAAGTGCTCACTTCGCTATTCAAAGACAAATTTGACCGTGGCATAATCCGTTATCACCCGAAGTGTAAACAATTAGCATTATCCGCACTGTTTTTTGCTGGTGATATAATGGTTTTCTCCAGACCCGATGACAACTCACTAATCGCCATACTTGACACTCTGAAAAGTTTCTATTACATGACAGGTTTAAAACTCAACGCTGATAAATCCCATGTAATGTTTGCTGGTATTCATGAGAGCCATGCTGAAAGATTGTATAATCTTCTTCAAATGCAACCCCTCCAAAAGGGTTCTATTTATTTGGGACTGCCTTTGTGCACATCACGGATTACTAAAGCTGACTGCATGCAACTATATAATAGAATAACGGGTGCATTAACCAACTGGGCAAATAGGTTCTTATCGCAGGCTGGAAGACTAACGCTAGTTCAGAACATTGGTTTTTCTATTTCAGTCTACTGGACTAGAGCCTTTCTTCTTCCTAAAAAATTACTTGCAATGATAACATCCGCTTTGCTTCGTTTCCTTTGGACGGGTAGTGTCCAAGGAAGGAAACTGATTCCCTGTGCGTTCCAAAAAATGTTATTACCAAAGAGCAAAGGAGGACTTGGGTTATACTCCCTACAGCATTGGAATGTCGCTGCGTTGAGCTCGCTCTTCCATAATTTCATTGGTTGCAAAGACAGTCTGTGGGTTAAATGGTGCTGGATGTATAATGTATGTAATCGCTTTTTCTGGACGATGGATGCTCCTCAATCATGCAGTTGGGATGGCGTACTATCTTGGCATTGAGAGATAAGTTTCTGCCTTTCATTCAATATTTAAATTATCCCGGTTGTCGCGTCTCATTCTGGAATGATCCGTGGATGGAGAAGGGTTTAATTCTGTCGAAGTTAGTCGGGTACGATGCTATACTACAGACGGGTACTCATAGAGAAGCGACTGTTAATCGTTTTATGGTTAGTGGGAAGGTGTGTTTGCCATTCTTTTCAAATGCTTGTATTAGATCCATATGCAACACCTACCTGCAAAGCATCAAGTATAAGGAGGCTGATGAAATACATTGGGAGGGTGTCACGCATAGTACAAATCTAGTCTATAAACTGTTGATTGGCTGCAAACAACTCACTGATTGGCAATGGTACAAGCTTGTGTGGAATAAAAACGCGGTGCCTGTAGAAAACTTCATGCTTTGGAAGACGGTCAATGTTGCTTTGCTAACGAAGACAAGATTAGCACAAATGGGAATGTTAGTGAACACCACCTGCCTACTTTGTGACGGCAGTGAAGATTCCAAGGAACATTTATATTTCGAATGCTCGTATACTAAAGAGTTATGGAATAAAATCCTGTTGCTTTTTGGTTATAGCGCGATACCGGTGACTTCTGAGGAGCAATGGCATTTCATACGACTGACAACCAGATGGAGAGAGCAGGAGCATGTTCTTTTCATCCTATGCATCAAAAAGATTGTGCGTCTGGTTTGGGAAGAAAGAAATTTGCGTGTTTTCTTGTCAAAAAGACGCGGTTCGGATGAACTTTGGACGTTGTTTAAACTACTTGTTCGCAGGGGCTTAACTTCATCCATTTTTCATTTTGACAGAGCTTTTTTGTACTCTTGGTTCAGCATCTTGTTCTGATGTTTTTACTCTTTTTTTGTTTGTCTGTTTGTTTGTAATCATCCATTCTGTCGTGTACTTGGCTTTGTGCTGAGTGCATTTTGTAACTGTTTGTTCTTATATTTTAATAAATGTGGTAGGGGTCCACTCAACCCCGCTTGCCTTGCAAAAAAAACAATAGATTTTAAGAAGTAAATGAAACTCTAGATCAAGTGATTATACACCCTACTTCGGTGCGACCGACTTAGCCATGCTGCCTGTCCGATTTCTGTCATTTACCGGATGTGAGGCTAGAAGCTACGCTTTATCATCACACCAGATTCACTTTGAATGCCACATCGTCAAATCCATCAAATCACTGATTGACGTCCTCAACCATACATTATGTGTTAGCTAAAAGAAGTTTCCTTCTCCGCTTCCACTCTTGGTACGGTTGGAGAAATCAATATACGTGATCGTTTGGAAATACTCTGTCAGACATCCGTCCATACAAGTCATCCAGGAACAGGATGAACCGAAGGCACTATTTTGTAAACAGGATAGCCCTTGCATAACTCCGCCTTCAATTTCCTTTGGCATATATGATTCGCAACGCTTATGCCAATACAGAGTGGTTCTTTGGAAAATAATCCAACCGGTCTCTCCATATTAACAACGTTAAAATGGTCAAAACTTCGATAGTCTGTGATTTAACTATCGAAGAAAACAGGTGTGCAAACAACGATATTATTTCCAAATGGAAATTTATATCGATCAAACATCATTCAACGTTTATCTCATTATTTCATTAATTTACTTATCTCTTGTTTCCCTATATTCAATATTTCTTATTTTCTAAATTTGGAAAGTATACGTTATTAACAATGGAAAAAATTTCCTTTTCTTATTTTCTTTATTAGAAAACATTTCCGGTTTCTTATTTGGAAAACATTTCCAAAACTCCTTCATTGGACTTAGACAGATGTTTAAACAAACATCGCTATGCCAACTCAAACCATTTCCTTTACTGCCGAACCTTAACTATTCCTTAGTTAAAAATGATGCCAATCAAGTTGGGGTAGAACTACCTCTCAGACCTTAACTGAACGACATTTCTAACCTTGAAATAGGCAAAGTTAACTATAAATTTCTTTAACAACTTCGTTACTTAACCTTTCTTTAGAATAACTATATTCGATTTGACTCTTTTATTTCCATTTAACTCTATTCGAATAACTAATATTCGATAACTCTATTTAACTCTATTCGAATAAACTATATTCGATTAGCTCCTTTTTTCTATTTGAATAAACTATATTCGATTAACTCATTTGCTTTAACTCTAATCGATTAAACTAACATCGATTAACTCCTTTGCTTTCTGTTCGAATAAACTATATTCGATTAACTCATTTACTTTAACTCTAATCGATTAAACTAACATCGATTAACTCCTTTCGATTAAACTAACTTCGATTATCTCCTTTGCTTTCTATTCGAATAAACTATATTCGATTAACTCATTTGCTTTAACTCTAATT
Organism: Allium sativum; assembly: GCA_030737875.1. Classification (NCBI taxonomy): domain Eukaryota; kingdom Viridiplantae; phylum Streptophyta; class Magnoliopsida; order Asparagales; family Amaryllidaceae; genus Allium; species Allium sativum. Next base: position 787,791,632 of record CM060919.1, on the reverse strand, counting down.
GATTAAACTAACATCGATTAACTCCTTTGCTTTCTGTTCGAATAAACTATATTCGATTAACTCATTTGCTTTAACTCTAATTGATTAAACTAACATCGATTAACTCCTTTGCTTTCTATTCGAATAAACTATATTCGATTAACTCATTTGCTTTAACTCTAATCGATTAAACTAACATCAATTTACTCCTTTCGATTAAACTAACATCGATTAACTCCTTTTAACTCGATTAAACTATTCATTCATAAAGTTTTACTTTTAGTAACGACTCTTCACTTTACAAATGATTTCCTTCTTGTAACAGTTTCCATTTCATAACGTTTATTCATTTTTCTACATATCTCCTATTTATAAATATTCCAATTTATTAATATTTCTTATTTATAAATATTCCATTTATAAATATTTTATTTTCAAATATCACTTTGAAAATATTCCCTTATCAACATTTTGGTATGTTATGGTATTCAACATATCAAATCACGATGATCAGTATCATCCAAACACATATAATCGACAATAGATTATATATCACATCATATATTCACAAAATATGAAAAACAATAAAATAACTGTTGAGGAATCCAGCCGGATTCCTCCAACCTATTTCCCTGCATCCACAGATGTTAAACAATATAGACAACATCACTTTCAGTTTTCATATGATATATTCTGTTAAACAGAATCAATATAGAAATTCAACTAACTGACTAGCAGTTCAATCAAACAGTCAACATACAGTCAATCAGCCAATATTTAACAGTTCTAAAAATACGACATGAAATTATAAACTGTTCAGAGTTAGTGAGATTTACTCACATTTGCAGTTCGTCGTTAAAGAACGATAAACTGTCATTTGATTTGAATCAAACAGTTTATTCCACCATAAATTCAAACGAGCTCCAATCCACTTCCAGTCAGCTCCAGCGTGTAGCCACCATTCATACGATCCTAACGGATCCAGTTTTGCTGAAATCCGATCATGTATGACAAAGATATGAATTTTATAAACTGGCACACTATTTAAATTATATAGAATAAATATAGATTGGGCTTAACTTCTTTTCATGGCCCATTACCCCCCTTTAACCCAAACCCGTATACCCGCTCCTTCTTCCCAAATACAAAGTTTGATCTCCAGTATTCACCGAACCCCATTTTCAGCACTTCGATCCCACACCGCACTTCTACTTCAGAATGAAATACAAAGCAAACATCACCACGCTTTTCTCCTTCGAATGCTCATCACCACCACACCACTTATACAGAGCTCGAACTCGGTTTACAGTTTCCGTCGAACAGCCCAAACCGCCGAACCCAGTAAATCGCACATCTCAATTAACACTCGAACTTCACTAGAAATTCACCACTGGAGCTGCTTCTTGCCACGACTTCGAATATGCATTCGAATCTAAATATAAATGCCCCAAAATCCCGAAATGTTGAACCCTAAATCACGCTGGAAGCAACTCGGGTTCCCAAGGTGACATCGAACTCAGCAAGGTGTACATCAGATTGAAGAGCTTCGTGAACTGATTACAAATATCAACCTTTCCGGATTTATTGATTTGTATTTGATTTTTACTTTGATTTTAAAAGGAGGACTTCTTCACGTTTTGAGGTTTTCTGAAAGAATTGAGTGCGGCGGATTTTTTTGAGCAAATGAAATTAGGTTAGAAGAGGTATGTGCTGTATTTATAGGGTAAACAAATATCTAGATATTTTGTAGAAGGAATATTCCCGGTATATTCCTTTTTTTTATATTAGTTTTCTCCTTCTAAAAATCCGTGTGATCACACACAATACCCAAAAATCACGAAACTAGACATGTAGCTAGAGTTCGACATTACGGTCCCAACAAAACTGGTTTCGTCGAATTTCGAATCCGTTTGCTCACACAGCGCATTTTTAACCATCAAAATACTGACTGTTTTACACTCTAAAAATCCGTACGGCCACACAGTGACTCTAAAGATCACGGAACTTGGAATCTAACAATAATTTGGCATTGCGGATCCAACAAAATTAGTTTCGTCGAATTCCGACTTCGTTTGCAAAAGTGGCTATTTTAAAAGCTCTAAATAGCCTATTTAAATATATAAATATAATTAAATTAAATATTTAAAAATAAATATTATCGTCTATATTCACAGTGGAATACCATACAGCTCCAGAATATTCCTATATGAATTTCTAACTCGATATTCACTTTTGGGTCAACCCGATATTCGATTTATATTGAATTTCCTTTTTTAAAATATAAATAATTCCTTTATAAATTATAAAGGAATTCCGCAGCGACTTTTCTAAAATTTGATTTGGACGTGAATCAAAATCTACACGACGAAATCCCGATTTTTTTCTTCCACTAGAAAGATATACTCCACCAGCTCCACATGTTTCTTGTTTCACAGAAAATCCGGCTTAAAACGAATCCTGTACATTCAGTTGAAGTTCGAATCGCCAATTTACGAACTGCAGCGCCATTTCGAGCTCGGTTTTAATTATAATATAATTCTATGTTCAAACTGTCGTTTATATAATATATTCGTTATTTAAATTCAATTCCAAGCTGAATTAAATATCACAGATGATCCGGTTCACACCATATCGCCATTTCAGCCAACTCTGATTATTTCAGAAATAAATATATTATTTAATTTATTATTTTAATTAAATATTCATCATTATTTAATTCCACGACCATTTAATTCACTATATCACTATTTATATAATTAAATAAATTAATTAAAATACCTCTGCCAATGCGGGTCATTACAATTCTTCTTCACGGTTCCAACATGACTGATTTCGCGAAATTCCGACGATGTTTGAAAAAGTTATGATATTTTAAAAGTTAATCAAATTAATTAATTAATTAAAAATTAAAATCCTAATTACTCTAGTTAGCCGCTCTTCGTATTTCTGGAATTGATCGAACCCATTCACGACCGGAAAGAAACCGCCGTGACCGTTACATCAGTGCACCGGAGTCCGATCAAACCCCCTCCCTCGACGCATCGCTCCGCCTCCATCCTCCACCGCAAGTGGCACAGCACCAGATGGCCCCACCATCCCGAAATCCACGCCCAAAGTTCGCCACTTCCCACTCTATTTCCGGTCAACTCCGATCATTATACCTGGTCACCACCGTACCAGTTTGAAGCTCTCACGTTGTTCTACCATTCTTGTTTTGAAACTGGATCAAAATTTGAAAAGGATTGAAAGATTTTAAGGGATGAAATCTGGAAGACAACGACCATCGTTTTTTACTTGTGGCAGCTGCGTTGGATTGAGGAATTAGGGTTTTCATTTTCCAAGGAATATTTATAATATTTAATTATTTTAATTCTCTAATTTCAAAAAGGCCTGTTAATTCTTAATAGCTCCAAATCCAGCCCAGCGAATGTTGCCCCTAGCCAAATACCCCTATTCCGGACACAATGGGATGGGTCTCGTCAGCCCAATTGACCGTTTCAGTCCATTTTTCTTTAATTTAAAATATAAATCATTTGATTATTTAATTAGATCGTACATTTTAATTTACCAGGGCCACATACTGACTCCAAAATTTCCTAAAAAATAAATCTAATTATGTTTTGACGATACGGTCCTAACAAAAGTAATTTCGTTGAATTTGGAGACCGTTTGAAAAATGGCCATTTTCTGGTTGATCCAATTTGACTGAAAGTGACAAAACACGTTTTAATTTTCCACGCTCACATATTAATTCCAAAAAATATAAAAATTGGGATCTAGCAATAATTTGACATTCCGGATCCAACCAAAGTGGTTTCATCGAAAACAGAGGTCGTTTGCAAAATGGTTGTTTATAAGGGCTATATATTATATTAAATTCCATAGGGACTATTCTGAATATTTAATTGGCCATTACTTTTTATTCCCGCTATGAAATTTCAATTTTTCAGATTCGTTAGAAATATATAATTAAACAGATTTAAATATTTTTGGTTTTACTGAAATCCGATTTATTTTGAATCTTGTACATTCAATTGAAATTTGAAATCAAATTATCAAACTACCGCGCCATTTCAAGCTCGGTTTATAATTAAAATAAATATATTCATTCTAACTTCGATTTAAAATAAATTCTAAATCATTATTATTTAAAATAAATTATTTTAAATATTTAGAATCCAAATAAATTTCTAAAATAAATTTTTTAAATTGGTTTCAAAATTCCGGGTTGTTACAAAGAAGAAGGATGAGCCGCTCGAGATCGATTCTGAGAAGAAGAAAGAGAAGAAGAGCGGCTTGTCCAAGTGATAGATGTAGATAGGTTTTGTTTTTGTAGGCCGATAAAATGTGGGAGTGCGGCCCTCGCTGATTGGAGGTACGATGTGGATGTGATGTACATCGGTCATCGATAAAAAGCTATAATTTTTGACATGTAAATAAAAGTTTGGTTTCTTTCATCACATATCATCCGAAGTATTCAAACACTCTTTACATTTTCCAATACTGTACTCATGTAAATTACCTTGGCATTACGCTTAGACTTGAGTTTGTTTGAGGGATCTCGAGACTTTGGGAACTCAAATATATGCCAGGGAAATACGAGAATTTACCGTAAGTGCATGGGGACCCAAATTCTTGGCTTCGAATCCCGAGGACTTTGCCAGTTTCTTCTGTTTCTCTCGGAGTTAAAGGTTGTATTGTTTTCTTTGATCTCGAGTTCGAGACTGTGGGCTTGGGTTGTCACGCAATGTTGTGGACTAGATTGCGACTGAAGTCGAGTGTGACGCAGCCGACTGGCGAGATAATGTGGGTATGTAGTTAAGCCAGCAGTCTCATGATTTAATTCTTGTTCCAATCACATCGTGATCGCGATTCATTCCAAATGTTACGTCCATGATTCGCGATGATGCCAGTTTTAGCTCTCAAGCTAATGTGGTCACTGGGTTCTGAGATGTCAGCCTATGGGGAGTCTTGGCCTCGAAGGGCATCGAGAGTGACTTAAGTGGTGCTAAGACTCTAGTTTTAGGCTATCTTTTACATGTGATGGGTTTGCCCCCAAAAGGTGTCCCCGCAATTCACGGAGAAGACAGTCTTTGTGAGGAGATGCAAGATTGGTGGAGATGGTATAACCCTCGTCATGTTCTTGTTATGGACGCCTTCGGTAGTGCTTCTCGATGTACCCCCAGCAAGTTGAGAGGTGGTCGGAGCTCACATGGAGACGAGAGATAGCGACAGCAGTGAAGAAGGGGTGCGTATTGGAGAATGAGGGTTCACTTCTTATTCTCGTTTTGTCTTCGACAAAGGAAGTAAAGGTGGGAGTAAGTCACGAACCAGTTCCCTCAATGATAGTATCAGACACCACTGCATCGATGTAGGCTGTCGAAGGAACTGATGGTGGACATATGCCCCCGAGCCTGCTTTCGTTAGTGTGCACCTCAGTAGTGCTTCCCAACGTGACCCCAGCTATCTAGAAAGTGGCCGGAGCTCAGATGGAGGCAAGAACCCATGACACAGCGAAGAGGAGATGCCTTTTGGAGAAGAGGGTTTACTTTCATAAGCAGGTATCTCCGATGACGACCTCAGAGACCACTGTGTCATGGTAGTTGTGGGTCAAAGAGCTTGAGTATTCCTCACACTTTTAGGAAATAGTACTTGTGCAATCTGACTCGGCATTGCGCTTAACTTTGATTTGATCGAAGCTCGCTCTTGAGATATTCAAGTCGTGTGAAGCTCAACCGGGTGAACACCGATCTCGATTAGCTCGAGGAGTGAGAAGTTTATTTGGTGTCCATGAACCGCCGCCTGAGTATGTCGGAGCATAGGTAGGTTGGAATGAACCAATTAGACTTAGTGTATTCACGGTAACGGTGCTTCGGTAATTCACGGATGAATCTCGAAGGCAAAGCTAGTATTTTTATATTTTGCACATAGATTGCCACAAGGTGGTTGCAAGACAACTCAAGATACTTGTCAGAATTTAAAAATGAAAGTGAAAAACATTAGAATTGAAAATGACCATGTTTATACAAGGTTAACTCAAGCAAGACTAGCCGTAAGATGCACTGTCGGTGTCCGAACTGCTTATTGTTGCTACAATCTTGCTGAGTCGAAAGGACAATATCGAGGGATCTAGTAGTTATACGGGTCCTGATTGGTTGAAATTCTCAGTGGGCGCTGGATGGCTCAGATATTTCATGTGATGGACCCTATCAGTACTGCCCTATCTTTCCCTTATAGACTAGCATTTTGATGTTTTCCTACAAGTGATGACATACGTTGATGTCATTCGCATGGACGCTGTGAAACCAATAATACATTGTGGACACTCGACAGTCCTTTAGGCTTCGGTTTCTTGTAGGGCAGGAAATTGCAGGTCTCGAGATAAATGTTCCCGAGGGAGTCATTGAGTTGAGTGTACTTGCGAAAAGACGAAAATCGAAGATGATTCCTTTTGTTGTTGCGACCACCTCTGATGATTCCAGTCTGAGCAAGATTGCGCTGAGCATTGTGGGTGGAGTTGTTGGAGCTCTGTGATTCATTTTGGAGTAAGTTGTTGAAGTAGGAAACCCGATTTATTTATGCTAGTTTTTGGCGTAGGAAATAGTTGGCTTTATCATAGAAGGTCTCTAGAGCCTTAGGTTGCATTCGATTAACCCATGCTCTGAATTCAGAATTAGGGAATATCCCCTTAGTGAATTAGGCCAGGATAGCCTGTGGGCTTAGGTATTCGACACCCTCCAAAGCATTGTCAAATCTCTCAAGGTAATTTAACAGAGTTTAGTCAGAGCCCTGGTGGATGTGCATGTCGAATTGATCGATTAAACCACTGGAAAGCTAGCCGAAGGTTGAGGTAGTTCTCTGTGAAAGTCGAGTGAACCACAGAATAGGTACGCCTTCTAGGAATACAAGGAAGCACTTGCACTTCACGGCGTCCATCGCATGAGCAGAATTCGTAGTTGACTGGTAGCAATGTATGAAGTTTCGAGGGTCGGAGTTTCCCGAGTAGACCTTTACTTCCACCATGTTGGAATGTGCGGCCATTCGGCGTTTAGCACGTCTTATGTGAAAGGGTTATGTCTCGTACTGGTTCCTAGTCGTCGGTGACATGAACCTGACATTCTTTGATTATGCTATGAAGTAGGCTAATGAGAATGGGAGTTCGGATCTTCGTCGTATTATGGTGGTTGTGATATGACTCGGGAGTGCGCATCCTTGGACATCTCCTAAGATGAATGTAGCCTTGATCTAAAGAACCTTCGTGTAACGTCCCGTATTTTTGGTAGCCAAATATTTAATTTTTTAAATATTTTATTTGGAATATTAATGGGTTTAATATTTAATTCGTTTTTGAAACGAAGTTTGAACATTAATTTTATTTATAATATAAATCGAGCTCGAAATGGCGCGGTAGTTCGTAATATTGAGTTCTGAACTTTAATTGAATATACAGGATCCAATATAAGTCGGATTTCTGTGAAACGAGAAACGTTGGGACCGTATCGATTATAATTTCCATATGAAAGAGAAAAATTCAGATTACGTATTTTAGATTGTTAGTTATGGTCAAATCAAATTTTGAAATAGTCGCTATGGAAATCGTTATTTAATTATAGGCCTTTAAAATAGCCATTTTGCAAACGGACTATGTTTTTGATGAAACCAGATTCATTGGGACCGTAACGTTAAGTTATTGTATGGTGTTGAATTGCGTGGAAAACCGATGTCGCATGTGACCACGGTAGCCGTAAACTCCCGTTCATTTTCTATAGCGCGTAATTAAATTTAATAAAAGGGACATTTGGGGATAACTTGAGCAGACGACAGAATTAGGCCGCGAAACCAGTTCCGTTGAATTCTTATCATCGATTAGAGTTAGGATAGGTATATAGTTTGCTATTTTTGAAGACTAGGTAATTTGGCATTAAAAATGACATTGCGGTGCGCGTAAAAATAGCCTACCAGGGAAACAGTCTCAGAATGCGACGAAACTAGTGTCGTTGGGTTCGTATGGAATAATTATTATAGAATTTCAAGGTTTCAAGTTGATTGGAATTATTCAGTGACCTTGGAAAATTTAAACGCGTGTTTATTTCTGGTTTTATAAAGGAATTTTCTTCAAACGATGTCGGATTTCGATGAAACTTGTCCCATTGGGTCCGGAATATCTTTTTACACTAAGATTAGCCTTTTTATCAGAAAAGAGAAATTTTATATGATAGTTTTTAAGGTGATTTCTCACGACGAAGTTTCACACATTAAAATATTATTAAAACCCTCCTATTTTATTTTGCTTTTCCTTTTGCTTGCTTACGTTACTTTCGGGTTCTTGCGTCCAGACCATTTCCTTGTGTCCCAAAGCACCGTCAACTTGCGCCCAAACAATCCCACTTCTTGTGACAAACATATTCTTGCGTACGCGCATAATTATCCTACACCTTGTGTTCCGAATATATTCATCTGTGCCTTCCAATCAATTGCTTTCTTGCAGTCCAAACAAAATTACTTGCATTCCACGTATTGTCTTGCCTTGGCCGCCAATCCACCATATCCGTGACAAGCAAGTAGTTTATTGATATCCTCACCACGCAACACAGTTAGCTATCAAAATTTCTGCAACCCTATATTCTACAAAACTTGGTCCCACGGTTACTCTCCCTATAAATATTGTTGCCCCCTTCATCTTTTCCTTCATCTTTTCTAACCGAACTCTCCCTCTCAGCTGATCAAAATAAATCGAGCAAGACTTTTAAAAAAAATGCATGCAAAGAATACTGGGAAGAAGTGGATATACGTGAGCATGGGAGGGTGAAGCATTGGGAAGGAAAGAGGGGAGGCGGACGTGAGAAATTGGCAGGAAGGAGAGCAGCAAATGGGGGGGAGGGGAGTGCATGGAGTTGTGTGAAGAATGGGTGATGCAGTGAAGTCACGGTCATGTAAGTATAATTTGCAGCTTCTGTTACTTTGAAATGAAGGATGGAGTGAAGAAAAAATAAGGGGGCGGTGGACTGTGAAGTATGGGATATTGGTCGTGTTATATAAAAAAAAGAATGGCTTGGCATGGTGATAGAAAGGCATGCAGGTGTGCATGCAGCCGCATGCATAGGGATAGGCTTTACGCCTTGTAAAAAAATGTTTAGTTGGCAGCCAATCCTATTGAAGAAGAACGAATCAAGGGGAGTGGGGATTGTTCGCGGCGTATGGTCCTATATAGCAGCAGGTGGAAATGTGGAATGAAGATCAATAGTGCAAAGAAGGTAAACAGTACGTACATATGCCCAACCCTGTTTTATGTTAATACGTTAATTAAGTTAGAGAACGGCTACTTAAAATAGTATATTTACGTAACCCCATGTAATTGCGCTAAGACCAATCAAGTCTTTTATGTGCCTGATCACCGATACAAGATGCCGATTGTGTTTTATTTATCCATTTATCTCTAATTCACGGATCGAAAAATAGGAAATGGTGAAATTTGTTAACGTGCACAACTGAAAGTTTATTAACCGGGGCCAAGCAGATTTCATTTTGTGGATTTAACTATAGATAAAAGTTTCAAAAGGCAATAGAATTTTATATGCAGGACTATATACAGAGACGTAAATAAGTAGATCATATCAGACAACGTAAAATCCTACTGCAATAACATAAATAGCTACATAAGTAGACCTATCACCGACTAATATGATTAGTTAATTAATTAAAGATCCAGTTAAGCCCTTATTTATTTTAAATTAAACAGATATATATAAATTTGGTACCGTGCTCATATGTGATCAGAATTCGACAAGGCCGGAAGTGTTGAAACTATATTGGCAAGCATGAGATTATGGAATTACGGACGGAAGAAACTGAACGTAGCTAGAAGCTGATGAAAACAAACCGTTTTAACGTAGGATGGAAATCCAAGTGAGTTAAACTCACTCAGTTTTTCCCCTACTTATATTTTATATAAGTTGGGTTTTATAATTGTGTGTTATACTTGTTAATGTTTGTTTGTTTGTTTGTTTGTTATTGATTTTATATTCATGTATGGACTGAACAGTTAACTTAAACGTTCGTTTAATTTAATTGAAAACAAATCGTTATTTTTAACGATTAGATCCAATTGAGGTAAATTACCTCAGTGGTTACGTTTATAACACTATAAACGTTATACATAAATAATTTAATGCTTGCATTTCTTTTATTAGCGCAGTATAGACTGTTACATTATTATCAACCGCATTTTTTTTAAACTTTTTGTGTCATCTGTTTAGATGGAAACCGAATCTTGATTGGCCATATTGAACTGAATGATTGAAATTGTGGTAACCATTGTTTTGCAGGGAATAACAGATTTGATAATATTGATAACGTTTATCAATATGATAAAATTGTTTGTTATGAAATGTGAAATTGGTTTATATTTCACGGTTTGGTACTATAATAGCCATTTATCTCTTTAGTACCGTCGGTTAAAAGAAATGAAATTTCGAAATCGATATTAGTTAATTTCGAATGGTTTCCAAAGTTAAAGATATATTTATAAATATTTTTGAAATACGATTTTGTTGTAAAAATAAACATCGTAGCTTTGTTTACAGTTTTTATGATTATTTAAATTATAACTAATAAAGAGTTACGATATTATAAAATAAATAGTTAAACGAGATAAACTTATCGTACTGGTAAATAAAACATTACCATGATTTTGTAAAGACCTTAACGGTCGTAAAGGAAGTTTCAATCGATTTCAAAATATTAAAATGAAATGATGGGATCGTAGATTATATGAAGATGTGTAAAAGAGTTCAAAGAGAAATGTTTTGTAATAAATGATCGTTTTTAACAAACGGTGTTTCAAATAAATACGAAATGTGATTTAATATCATTTCGTGAATGAGATTAACAAATCCATGAATTGGAAATGAGTGGTGATGGGATTTGATATTTTAAATGAAACAAAGTTAAAATTTGAATATGAATGGGATTGAGTTAAACAAATGGAAGTGAGTTTATTGCTAGTTCGGAATGTTAACTGAAGGCACAAGTATAAATGAGGTTAATGTTTTGGATAACAACAATGAATACTAGTTGTCGATAATGAACTGCAAATGAGATTTGTAAACAAAGTTAAAGATGTGGAAATGAAACCGAATTGTGAGTTGTCGTACTTAATTTACAAAAGATTTTGTAAATGGAAATTTAAAGTTTTGGAAATGAAATCGAATCAGTAAGTAAAATTAAGGGTTTGTGAATGCGATTTGTAACATTTGTTAAAAATAAGATGAACTATTTTAGACATGAAATTTTATGAAGGATTATCATGTTTTAATCGATGACCAAGTGGTCCAGCATGAGTTAAGGAGAATGTGACGGTATTGATATAAGATTTATAAAAAAACTTTGTTCTTAAACAAATGAAATTTAGTTGTTAAAAGGTATTTATAAGGTAATAATAAAGAGATATTAAGGAAATTTTATAAGGATTCTATTTCTAATAGAATCGAAGCTCATATATAATATTGTAAAGGATTGTTAACATAAATATAAAGATTTAATAGGAGTTTACTTAAGTAACATGGTCAAGATTTAAGTAGTTTTTCAAAGGATGAGATTAGTTTATAAACAAGAATATTCTTATTTTATAATAAGAAGTAAAAGCGATGTTTCAAATATTGGAAAATTTAGAAAATATAATTAAGGGTGGTCCGTCAAAGAGGCTAAATGATACTAAGTATTGAATCAGTGAATCCATTTTCTTTTATGGATGAATGTTTGTTTATTTGATAATTAATTAACCAACTATCAAATTTGGCCATACGATTGTTGGTACGGAAAGACCGGGATCGAATATATATTCGAAAACCATTCCGTCCAGCAAATACAATACGTTGAAGATGCTGATTCAAGATGGAGCTATAGAAGACCGTTGATCTTCATAAGTGGAAGGATTACTTAAAATCTCTGACTTGCAAGCAGAGATAAACTGTGATCCCGTCGTGGTTGAAATCTACGGGTTCGCATGGACTTCTCGCTGCTGATTCTCAGGGTGATTCGTAGAATGCAGTAGGAGAGTGACTTTGGTTCATCCTGTTCCTGGATGACTTGTATGGATGAATGTCTGACAGAGTATTTTCAGAAAGGTCACGTACATTGATTTCTCCAACCGTACCAAGAGTGGAAGCGGAGAAGGAACTTCTTTTAGCTAGCGCGTAATGTATTGTTGTGGACGTCAATTAGTGACTATTGATGGATCTGACGATGTGGCATTCGAAGTAAATGTGATATGCTGATAAAGTGTAGCCTCAAGCCTCATCAACCGGGAAAGGACAAAAATCGGGCAGGCAGCATGGCTATGTGGGTCGCTCCCATAAGGGTGTATAATCACCTATCTACAGAAAATCCATTTCATTCTTTAATCTATTTCGATGCTGTCCCTTTTCGGGAAACGGTGGTTTGAGCCCAACCGTTGGTGATATACATTCGATACACTCAAGCGAAATGAGTGGTCGGTCATGTGTGGGCCAGTTTGCAAGACATTCTTGTTGAACCCAGTGTATTCACCTCTAGAGATACACTATCGACTAGTGGTCCCATACCTTTTCATAGTCAGAATCCAATCTCCAATAAGAGCCCGCGATTTTGTTTGTATACTATATATGTGGAGCGTGAGATGCAAGTGTTCCGCTACATTTCTATTTTACTTGTATTTAGACACTATTATAATATCAGAAAGGATATTGATTTCAAACCGTTTTGGGTTATCATAAGGTGAAACCGTCCGTATTTATGTGTGGATTTGGTCTTACGATTATCATTTTCTTTCAAAAGGATTTTACCTTAAAAATCAGGTTGTGTGATAATCTTTAAACTGTGCGAGTTTTACTCACTCTGGTTCACCAGACTGACCCGGTGTTTTGTAAATGCTCGGGTTAGCCCAAATGTACAGGTTCAGGTTATCGAATGCTGTGAAGAGATGAGCTGGAGATGTTCAGATGTATGATATTATATAACTACTATTCCGCTGTGTGTTGTGCATAGGGAAGACTATTCTAACTATCCAGGTGTGTAATGTACTCTGATAATTGTAAGTTTATTTCAAGCTCTCAATAAAGATTTATTTTTGTATTATATTTTGTTCCATTGCGATGTGAGACTCTGACTCTGTGTTGTTTTGTTTCTTCTCCTTCTTCTATTCTAATATTTCTTTCTTTCTTATCTCACCCTCTAAATTCTTTCTAATAACTATCTGGTGTTTTCGATACTTGAGTTCTGACGAGTAATACGGGATTTATGTATTATTGTCAGGATTCGGGCGTTGAATTCCCCGGGTCGTTACACTTCGGCCTTGGTCGTTTGACTTTGCGGAGTCTGGTAAGTGGGAACTTAAGCCTGGTTTGTTGCGCGAAGCTTAGGAGGCATGTTCTGAGTCGAGGCGAGTTGATCTTGCACAGTGATGGGTCAAGCGCTAACACATTGGTCGGGGTTAGTCCCAAGGTGAGAATTGTCAAAACGAAGACTATCATGTAAAGGAGTGGGGGAGGAACTTGGTGAGGCATAATTCAGTGGTGGTTGAATGCCCAAATCTTCTTGAAGGATAAGGATGTCTCGTTGAGCGAATCGTTAAAGCCATTGCGTTAACCCAATGTTTTTGTGGATTTACTAGACAAGGCTTCTTATGGTTTCACCCAATTTTCTCGAGGTTTCATTTGAATTGAGGTTGATTGACGAGTGCGTTGAAGGTAGAAGCATTAATGGTATTCAAGTTGGTCGGAATTCCAGTGAGTCGAGGCTGAATAAGATTTTCCAAGTTAGGATCGATCGCGGAATGTACAACCATGACGTTCTTTCCTTTATTCACCATTACCAATAAGCATGGTCGTCAAGTCTCAGAAGACTTAAGTAGTGTTCCAAGTCTCGGTGGTCAGGTAACAGGAAAGGTGAAGCTTCAGATTTCCCAGGGAAAGAGTAAGGATGTAGATGGTAGGTGCGTCGTTCTCCCCTTTCCTGGTGTGCCAAAGCGTTAAAGCTGAAAAGTGGTCGTCAACACTCGAGAGTTCCAAAGATTCGAAACTAATTGTCCAGTGCGGAAAAGTAAGCGAGTTGTAATGTATTGTGCAGGGGGAAAATGCTACATAACGGTCACACCGAGTTTATAGTGGTTCGGCTCGTCGAAGCCTACGTCCACTTTGGAAGTTTCTTTCTTTATTATACTCTTTGTACAAGTTTACAACATGGAATCAGATATTTACGGGTTTACATGAATTTTGATGATTTACAATAAAGTAGTATGTAATTTCCGATGCTATGCTTGAAGGAGGAGGAATTCTCTTCATCGTGATCTGAATGTTTGGAAGTGGAAGGAGGAGCCTTCGATTTTCCGTGAACCCAACCTTATTCGAGAAAGGATGAAGAGATTAGGGAAATTTCATGTAGCTACTATGGCCATGGTGGCAAGTAGGTCCAAGGATGGGTTCTTTGTCTTCTGCCTGGATTCCAAGGTAGCCCAAAATGGTCCAAGTGTCCAAGAAGATGATTCTTCTTCTTCCAAGAGTGATGGAAGGTGCTAGTTAGGCTTTAGGAAGGTTATTTCCCTCTTAGGAAGCCATTAAAGCTAGGAGCCAAGGAAGATCCAACCCTTTTCATATTGGAAGTGAGGGGATATTTATAGGAGTGGGCTGGAAGAGAAGTAGGTGGAGTGGAGGGACCCGAATCTCGTATCCTAAATCCTCCAACGATTTCAAATCCAATGGATAGAGGGGTATAAATTCTTATCCCAATGGCAATGCGATACGAATTCGTATTCTGTAACTCGCATCCCGAAGAGAAAATGCGAATTCATATCCCAAGGATGGAGGGATACAAATTCATATCCTGAAGGCGATGGGTTATGAATTCGTATCCCTGGACTTGCACCTTGAAGAGCGGATGCGAATTCGATCCTGGGGATAGAGGGATGCGAATTCGATCCCAGGGATGGAGGGATACGAATTCATATCCCGGAGGCGATGGGATACGAATTCATATCTCAAGGGAGTTGGGATACGAACGTATCCTAGAAAGGGATACAAGGCTTGATTGGTGGAGAGTAACTGGAGTGGATACGAAATTCGGGAGTTGCATGCCAAGGGATACACAATTTAGGCTTGTCAGAGATTTAAGGAGTCATAAATTCGAGGTGTGAGTTGATGGCGAGACAAGGGGCCGATCCTGGAGCGTTAATTCGTTGTTGAGAAGTTTGGTCGAACTAGAACGATTATTCCTATATGGCTCTACCTAGGCTCAGGGCTCTGAAGATTTTGGCAACGCTTCTAGGCTATTGTTCCGCGAGATGTGCTGAGTCATGGCGCTTGAACTACTTTTAGAAACTGGGCATAAGGCTAGTTGACATTGATATATCTTATAAATAATATATTTGTATTTTAAAAAATACAAAAAAATTCACTCACTATTTATTTAGGAATCCTAAACCTAATCTCTGGTACCAAATGTAACAACCCAGATCCAAACGCGTTTGGATTTCTCGCAAAATGCCAACCCATGTCCATCAAAACTCCAGTTGGGTATGTGGTATCCTGCAAATAAGGAAAGATAAGTATATTAGAGCACATATAATAAACTCATAGTATAAATGATTAAAAGACATTAATAGGTAAATACTTACTAAATATTGATACTTTTTAAACAAGTGCCTCTAAGGTGAACAATCTTTGTTTGTCTCCTAGCCTATGAATTGTTATGAGGATAAGGATAGAACTAAAGTTATGGTGAATGGATAAATTATATACTTTTAAGTTTGACACTACATATACCGTTCAATTATCATTTTATTTTTATTAGGTTATTCGGGTTTACAATGCTCTCATCTCCGTGTGAAATCCATACCCTTCTACTTTCAAGTAGACAAAATCTACTAATCAATATATATATAGCTATATGCCCATAGTCCGCCTTGGTCCTAAGTACTACCCGTAATACCCATTGTATCCTCTTCAATAGAACTCCGTCATCATGCTATGAGAGAGTGCTACAACTACATTTATGAAGGACAATTTCGTGAGGCCTGCAATATAGAAGTTTCATCGTTTGATATGAAAATATGAAACTACATCCGCATCAGTTCTCCCTAATGCTCGGACATCCACAATGTACCATCCAGTGCATGCATTGAGGGCTCCTACGTAATCGTACTGCCTACTATCTGAGCTCCACTAATAAGGTTCATCCTTTTATGAAACTCAGTTGGGGATTTCTATATCTGTAAATGATAGCTTTGTTAGACCTATAATACAAATATTCTATTTGCTATGTCTCTTTCTCCTTGGCTATAGCTCCACGAAGCAACCCCTCAACTAGTTGAAAGACCCATCAAGAGCCAAGTGATTGTGTCTTGTAGCAAACAATCAAAACATCTAATTGGCATTGTCCCTGGTCCAACGTCCCGATAGTGAAAGATCATTGGCATGTTGTTTTAACTTCATCCTTTCTCATTCTTTCTCTGACTGATGATGATAGATATCTGAACGATAACTATCCTTATTGGGTAATGACCACGAAGCCTGCTCTCGGAGCCAAGGTGACCGCTGAATCTTAAAGTCAGTCATTAGTATTTTGACTTCCCTGGATATAAATGTAGTCAAGGCATACTCTTTTGATGGAACTACTACATACATGCCTCCAAGGGTGCATCTTCATTAGGTTTACCTAGTTGGCCGTCCTAGAGTATCCTCACGTCCTGTAAAAGTTTGGCACTTCCCTCCAGCCTCGCTAAACGACATGATGGATGTGCACCCACTATACAAAAATGTCTATGATTATCTGTTTTGTTGGGCCCTTCATCCACACTCCATTCGAACTGCTCCAAACGCACCTCACTATTTTATTAGACCCTATGTCTAATCTTTCATTATTCATTTAGCTCACTTTCATTTTCTTTTACAATAACACTGATTAGCGTTTTCTGCTTAGTTCCCTCTAATCTTGGCCTTATTCGCTTGTTTATTAACTTTATTGGTCACTTATTTTCCCCAATCAGTCTTTAATGCTGGAACAGACAACTACTGTTACATGCTTTTAACTTAATCCTGAATCTAAGTTTTATTTATAATAAGCATTTCTTATTTTTCTCCATTTTTCTTTTTAATTGCAACCCTCATGTTATAATTTTACTCGCAACTAGTTACATTCCTTTTGTTTTATAATGATTTTGTAACATGTCAACGTAGTTCTTATTTATCATAATAATATGTTCAATTTCTGTTACTCTTTTTTTGGCATGGCAGACCGGTTTTAAAGTGATCCAGAACACTTTTTATTATATCAAATAATAAAAGCAATTCGGTACGATTGCTAGGCAGATTGTCTAACAACTACAGATAGCTGGTTTGAAGTGCTGATACACTAGAAATAAAAAAACAGGAGTAGAGCAAAGTGCTACAACTACTAAATGAAACACAATTAATCCCCCACGAAGGAGAGACAACTGGATTCATCACTAGTTCCTATAACGTTGATGTACTCAGCAAAAAGTACAACAACACTACACCAGAAATGCTAATTAGGCAGTGTTTTGGACCGTATTTAATGTGATTAGGCAGTGCTTTTGGCCATATCAAATTGTGGCATCCTTATTAATTAGATACAGCCTTAAGTCATATCTAATTATGAATTAGATATGGTCATGAGCCATATCTAATTTTCAGTTAGCTACGGCCATGAACCGTATCTAATTCATAATTAGATACGGCTTAAGACCATATCTAATTTTAAAATTTATAAAAAATACAAATAAGAAAAAGATACATTCAGTTAAGAAAATGACACATTCAAAATTTATGAGCACGTTGAATTACATCCAAATTTTGTGATACCATACAGATACGTTTGACATACTAGCTGTAATAAGTTCATAATACATTCAATTTTAGACTGATTTAGATCTAGCATTTTCATCACCTTCTATAAGGATTGACTGCACTAGTAACACGGCGACTTCTGTCACTCTTACGTGTGTTTTTTCTATAGCATGGCACCTTCAACCATGAAGCCAAGGTTAGATCTTGTAGGCTGTCTCTTTGTGCATTGACCTAAAGTAAATATTCAAAACTCAGTGGTTAATTAAATTGTTTTGCTATCTTTAAGTTGGAACAAAAGAAATTTTGCATTGAAATGCTAAAACCATTGGAAATTATGGATTCAGGATGTTTTAGAGCATTCGGGAGAAGCTGCAATTTCATTATCATTTATAACCAATAATAGTAGATTGATGAAGGCAATTTTCAGGTTCAACTATAAATTAACTGAATATCTATTGTGCTGGTTACATATTCAGATTTTGGTAACTACGATCATAACATATTACATAAACAACTAGTATTGTTTATTAAGCTATAATAATTCTAAAACCAAAATTATGAACTCACCAAGCATACCCAGAGGATACAGGTCTTGAAGTAGTGCACCACATTCTTTTACAAGACCAACAACTATTTGCATATTACAAAAGAACAAGAATACAAAAAACTTCCGATTGGTAACAACATTATACCATAAAAAGGGAAATTAAACCTCTACACTGCCATTTATTGGAATTTCCAGAAGAACCTTGAGCGATTCCAACGCAAGGATTTCATGCGCTACTTGCTAGCTCACATAACGCATTTCATAATCAGCCACACGACCTCACTGTAGAAAGCAATCCCATATACATAGAATTAAACTCTAACATAATACGCTATTATAACGCACTGAAGCTGTCACCATAAGAACCTATGTTAGAGCATAACAAAACAAAAAAGTAGATTATTTACCATGACAACATACTGAAACTTGTTCCTAAAACACAAAAATTACAACAAGGATTAACTTACCCATAACTTTAATAAAAGTTGACAACACCTCTAGTTTGCTTAATTGTTCTTTTGCTTTGGCTCTTCGAAGTTTCACCCAAGCCTCGATCTTCTCTTCCTTTCACTGATGCCTGAACACAAGATTATGGCATTAATATGTAGAGAAACATTTTTATTCTAATAAATCAACCATTTTACAATAACAATTGAATATTCAAATTGATCATACAAGTAGCATATACAAGTGAGAAGCACAAGATTCAACTAGTAATCTTCATATAAAATTACAACTTTTCTTTTCAATGAGTAACTAATGGATTCAGTAAATTGTCAATGAATTCACAGAATTTTCCTACTAGACTAGTTATCAATAAAGTTATAATAAATTAGTTAAAAATTGAATACTCAAAGAATTCACATTGCAATGACATGGAAATGATCAGATAATTAAGGCTTAGTCTAAAGTATCTACCATCCTGCCATGGTCAACCAAGAACTCTCTCAATTGCAATGCACACATTGATCAAGGATTAGATTTCCAGTCGTAGAGTATAATGAGTACTTACAGTGCATGCCATGAAATAGTACAACACTAGAAAGTAAAACTTACAAAGACATAAACGTAGTACCTTTGCATTCTCCTCTGATTCCTCTTTCAACCTTATAGCTTCCTGCAACACAGACTCCATAATGGCTTCTTGTGCCATTAAGGCCTTAACAGAAAATCCCTCTTTCTCTTGTTTCTCCTTCTCACCAGCTGATATTTCATTCCTTGCAGCTTCCAGTCTTGTTTCAAGAGATTCCTGCATCTAGGACAAAGTTCAAAATGGTTCCAGAAATGTGTGTGTATGTGTGTCAATGTCTACGTATACACATATGTATATATTATACTAATACTAATTATAAACTACAAAAGTTCTCGACCAAAGCATTCAAGCAGAACACACTGAGAAATAAAATTAGAAAAATAAAATTATACCAATCATCAACTACAAAAGTTCTCGACTAAGGAAGTAGCCACATATGTTAATCACTAAGAAATCAAAGGTAACAACTATTATAAGCATAAGCAACGATAAGAATACAATTTTGTATAGCAACAGCTTCAAAATTGAAGAAAGTAAAATTTTAATCCTAAAAGAAATGAAATATGGATGACTCAAGGTGGTAAAAGGGAACTGTGTTAATTATGTTAAACCCATATAAACAAATATTGGGGAGGCGATTTCACCATGATACTTCACGATTTCAAAATCAACTAAAAACCAGGGTTAACAAAATAAAAGCTCACCAGTCCCACCAAGTTTAGGGAAATCAAACACGGGTTCGATGAGCACTAGTAAACTAGTAAGGAAGATGCTCGGTCAAAATCAGAAACTGAAGATGAAGGAATATGTGATTTATGGAGCAGACGAATTGAAATTAAAATAGATGAAAGGGAAAATGAAAACCGGCAAAGAGAGAAATGAAATTGATACAGATTGTGAGAAATGAAAAAATAGCGGGGGAAGCGAAAATATGATGTGCAAATTAACTGATCCGAAGCATTGTTGATCTATGGTTAGATTTTACGTGTATGGGGAGGTGCAGATCGCCAAAGAAAGTTGATACGGCTATGAGCACTATCAATTTCGATACAGCTTAATGCCATATCAAATCTCCGCATCCTGGTGTGCTAAATTTTTTGTTTTGGTGTAGTGTAGGGTTAGGAACAAAGCACGGGTTTAGACTACGAAATCCGTCGTTTCGATCACATGTAGTATCATCGAATAGAGCCCTATTCATCTCACCTAGGTCACCCTCCTCAATGAACTCAAAACACTCATCCATGACCTGGTAAACCAGCTGCCTAAAACCATCTTCACTGTTGGTGACATATTTACAATACGAGTCTTTTGAAGGATCATACCTCATTCCAAAATTTTCATGTACCCAAGAATGGCTAGATGGGAACCCAATAATACCATTACAACTCGAAACCTCATCAGATAGGGCAACTACTTCCAAACGATCATCATCCCAAGGGACAACGAACTCTTGAGCAATAGAAGGAGAAGTGGCATGAACTTTCTTGACCCACTTCACGACAGGAGGTCATGGAAGTGGAACACACTTAGATGGGGGAACTAGAGCAGGAGCAGTGACTGTTGTTTTCTAAGTACAAGATATATGAATATATGAACAAAAGAATGGCATGAGGAGAAAATGTCAAGCGTCCATCCGTAGCATGCTCCAACCTCAGCCACACAATCATTAGCTAATCTAACTTTAATTATCTTCGGGAGCAGTTTGTTAAGGATTATTTGAATTAGAGCTTTATCATAAAACTGTTTGTCTTCGGCTACTGTGTTAGCATCAAAACATTTAAGCTTTCTAACATAGCTAGAAAATCAATTCAGACCTATTAGCGATTGCAATACAGAGGGGATGTGCGAGAAATAGGTCCATGCAGTATGGAGAGGACAGGTTCGATGAAATCCACGAAGTAATAATTGTTGGAAACATAATTTGAAATTTATCTTTGTTTAATATTAGTTATGAAGTCAAAGTGTCAGTTCGTAAAGTGTTAAGTCTTTTGAGTAAAGAGTCATGTCCATGTTAAAGTTTGTGTCTATTTAATAAGTAGTGTCTCTTAGTGAAATGTGATGTCTATTAAAAATGAATTGTCATGTAAGGTGAGACGACCCGAACTTCCCCGTGAAGGAAAGAGCGGATAGAATTGAGGACAAGACAAAATCTAACGCAAACTGAAGAACATTTCATTGTTATTACAACAATTCCATCAGATACAAGAATATACAGAGTATAAATGAATAAATTACCTTCGGTAAATATCAGAGATTACAATAAATTAAATAGCAGCGGAAAAATATACAAAATACAACTGAAAGTGATACACGGATACAGAGCTTTCCGAGCATCGTTCCAGCTGTAAATCAGGACCCTGTGAATATAAATCTGCAAAACCAAAACTACTAGCTGCCCGTGTGGAAAATAGGGGCACCCAGAGTTTAGGTTAAAACAATAAACTCCAGGTCAGTCATGGGACTGGTGTGAGAACTGAAACAGTTATTTAAAACTTTACTTTAAAGGATAGTAATTCAAGGGACCACGCCGTATAACACGGAACGGGTTTCCTCCCAAGAATACTAGTGCATAGAATAAATAACGCAATGTTTTTTCGAAAAATGAAGCTATTATAAGACCCAGGTCCCATCACACAATGCAACGCAAGCCGGAGGATAGGGTTTTCCCTTATAATAGCCAAATAATGCTTGATACGTCAAAACAAATCATTTGATACTATTATAAGTGTATTGTGTCAAAAAAAAATTCAATCATAAATATCAATCATAGGCGGCATGGATACCATCTATCATGTCGCCGTACTAGTTCTACAATTAAAACCGCAATATCACGTATTGGAAATTGGATTCCGTCATGAGCCGAGGCAAGGGGCAAGCTCCTCTCCGCGTTCGAGATACTCTAGCAAATGTCCCAGGACCCCACTATGATCCTTGGAATCGGCTGGGCCGGTCCTCTCTTACTTTTGAGGATTGGCAATTCCTGAACACACGTTTCCCGGTCCTTACAGACCTATATCCGAGGCGCCTCGTATCCAACAACCACACAGGTGAAAAGTATATAAATGTCAGGGCTGGTAGGTCACTGACACCACCCTAGCTAGAAAGAAACGTCGTGCTCTCCCAGCGGTCCGTCACCCGTTTTTGACTCATACCGAGGTGTGAGGCTCGCGAATTCACGTTATACACAAAGCTACGCCACACAGGCCGTGCTTTGATCATCAACCACAAGACTTTGCTTTTCAACAGAAGCCCTGATCAATTGCCACTTACGCGTGCCACACTGGCAATTCACTCCATGCGACTGATGTCCATCGATATACAACCTCTGAGCTCGTACGTCTCAGAGAAGGGCGTTAAGCAAGAGAATAAATTCTCTGCCGCCAAACAGATGTATATTTAATAGAGATCAATCAACACAGAATAAAATCCGATGTCAGACACACAATCCATTTACAAGTTCGTTCTGGGTCTGAACGAAACCGGAGGCACTTTCCTCGCATATCCATCCATCTCCAAGTACGTCTGGACGATCACCAACTGTTTCCCTCATCTTGGGTGTACAGCCCAATCAAGATCATCAGTAATCACCCAAACGATGTGAAGACTTCCGGTCTTCAACCATCATCTTCGACATCTCGTCGAATCGGTTATTCAGAATGGGTATAAACCCGACCTTTCTGAATAACCCACGTATATAATAAACAAATGTTACACAAACACAACGAACGCCTCATTCCAATTCATAATATTCTTTTATTCACAAAATCACATTCTTAGGGAAAGGTTCCCATTAATTTTATCCAAGATAAATTCTTCTAAATTTATTCTATAATCTTCCTTTGGATATCATTTCAAACCAAATTATGGTTTTACAAACTAGTCGGGATTAGCGAACCACACCGAAGTAATTATTTATTTTTATTTCCCAATCCCAACCTATTTATCCCATGGAGAAACTGGTAATACTCCATATCTAACACCACGGTGTTATCGCTAAAATTAATTACCATTTCACGTTCAAATCTAATTAAAGATTTAACTATCGCATTGGAGCAAAACTGGTGGTACTCCATTCTCGATCACCTTTCAAATTTGATAATTTAAATTATCAATTCACATTTTTAATCTAATTAAAGATTCATTAAAACTCCACTTAGTTTTAATCTTTTCAAAAATCAACATCATGCCTTTAACTGGGTTAAAGAACCAATGTTATCTAAAACATGATTCACAATAAACCCAAATCACATTTGATATTAAATACAAGGCTCTGAATAGAAAATATACCGGCTTATATTCAATATCAAATTCTGAAACCAACAAATATCGTATTAGAAATAACGATATAAAATATATCTTTCAAATTCCCATAACAATATCTGTATAGTCACGAAATCCAACATCGAAATATTCCGAAGATAATTTCGATTCAACTCCAGTCCAATTCACATATTGGGAATATTGATTATTTTTAAAATCACTTTCAAATTCAATTTATTTATTTCAAAAATAAATTGATTTTAATTCTAGTTCAAAACTAGTTCATTTCGATAAAAATCTATTTTTATCTTTTCAAATATGGGATTTTTCAGCCTAATTTTTCCCAAATCATTTCTTATGATTTTACACAAATTATATATACTTTTAATAATTTTATCAAGGCCCGTACAGTCGATTTCCATCAACGGCCATCGAACTGCACTTACAACGACCTTTTCTAAATTTGATTTGGACATAATTCCAAATACAACCGTTAGATTTCAAATTTCTAATATTCATTGGAAAGCTCTTTTCGATACGAACCCAACGGTTCCGGTTTTAGGAGAATCCGACGGACGGATCTCCCGCAACGTCAATTCGAAGTCTATGGTCGAAATTCACGAACTGCCGCGGCGCGGCGCGTTCTATTCAGGCCATTATATATATATAATATATATTATTTATATTTCGTCGATTTCCTTTTTAAAACGTATTTTATAAATCGTTTTAAATTCGTTTTCAAAACCATTTCAACACTATATTCAATTTCAAATCGATTTGATTTCAATTCAATTCGAATTCATTTCAATTTTATTCGAATTCAAATTCACTTTCTATTCAATTCAAATTCTAATTCGTTTTCTATTCAATTCGAATCGAATTCATTTTCTATTCAATTCAAATTCTAATTCGTTTTCTATTCATTTCGAATCGAATTCATTTTCTATTCAATTCAAATTGATTCAATAAAATTTCAATTTGAATTTTTATCTAATTCAATTTGAATTTCATTTCAAAATATCAAATTTTGAAATCACTTTTCATTATTCATTGTAAAACGAATAAAATCGATATAAATATCGTTCACGTCAAAATAGCGCATCTCTAATCCACACGGCTTTATATTTTCCAAAAAAACCTCTTTATTCTATTCAACAAATGAATATTTATTCTATTCAACACATGAATCTATATCTCTTTCAGCACACGACTATTTTTGTTATGTAAAATATTTTATAAAACTATGGTATCTATCGTTTGATTTTAATTAGACTCCATCGTAAAGTAGTTCTAATTTTAAATATGATAAAGATGTGAATTTTATTATTAAAATATTGTACTCAACACATAAATATTTTCAACTCAGGAACATCGTCAACACATGACTATTTTTATATTCAACACATGAATTTTCTTTTATAATATTCATTATTTTCCCGATTGGAATGAGGCCCAATCAATCACCATATAATGTTAATTATATGGATTCCATACAACACATGTATATAATAGCTATGATAAACAATCAACCATCATCCAAGGTGCA
The DNA here is from genome assembly GCA_030737875.1 of Allium sativum. NCBI lineage: Eukaryota > Viridiplantae > Streptophyta > Magnoliopsida > Asparagales > Amaryllidaceae > Allium > Allium sativum. Next base: position 787,766,430 of record CM060919.1, on the reverse strand, counting down.
CCACACAACTACATAAGCATCAAATATAAATAATCGACGCTTACACAGTCTGTCGACCAATCGATCGACAATAATTAAATAATTGGGATTAGTGTACGCCAAATATCATCCCAACACCCGTGTGGGTTTCAAATCAACAAACACATATTTTTGTTTGTGCAGTTGGACGATGTGTAAAATTTATCGACCCAATCAATATCAGTCAAATCAGTGTATATAAGCAAATCGGCTGATTTGTTTATAAATATTTATTTATTCACTTTCACGTTAAAAATTATATTTTTAACGATAAAATATTTTTAACTATATAAATATTTTATTCGGTTCATTTATTCAATAAAATGATATTTTTATTTTTCTAACTTATTTTAGAAAATTTCGGCGGCATAACGGCACAATACTAGAAACGGGACGAGGCCTAGCCTTATCCCCGGTCTAGTGAAGGCCCACGCCATTCACACATCAATCAAATCCATTCCATTTCACCCAACAATTCAATTCAAACCAAATAAACTAACCAACTACTCAACCAAACAATTTAACAAACAAGCCATCCATGGTCTGTGGATGACGGGTGTCGGGTGCTACTAAACACCGTCTGCATCCTAATATATATATATATAACTAGAAAAAGAAATTGAAAGGTGAGAAGTTCTCACCGATAGCTATCCCAACTTCATGACACTTCATTTATAGAAATCTTCATCGTTCTCGCCTTTTGTCGCTTTCGTTGTCCGCTTTCACTACATATATAAAAATCGAATTCTTACTTTGCTATTCAATATATAAAAATCGAATTTTTACTATGCTATTCAATATATAAAAATCGAATTTTTACTATGCTATTCAATATATAAAAATCGAATTTTTACTATGCTATTCAATATATAAAAATCGAATTTTTACTATGCTATTCAATATATAAAAATCGAATTTTTACTATGCTATTCAATATATAAAAATCGAATTTTTACTTCGCTATTCAATATATAAAAATCGAATTTTTACTCTTTCTATAATATAAAAATTATATTTTTATACCCCTTCTATATTATAAAAATTATATTTTTATATGAACAAAGATCATATTTTCCTCCAACTAAAAATCAAAGCTTTACAGTGTTAAAAATTCTACCTTTACAGTTTTAAAAATTCTATCTTTACAGTTTTAAAAATCCTACCTTTACAGTTTTAAAAATCCTATCTTTACAGTTTTAAAAATCCTATCTTTACAGTTTTGCAGATTTTACATTTTAAAATCATTGTATAAATTAAAATAAATAAATAAATAAATAAAAACTATACCTTTCGTTTGCATGGGAGGGAAAGGATGGTCGGAGGTTGCTCGCAGGGGGGGGGTTGCTCTGACGTGGCGGATGAAGGGGGGTTCGTTGATGGCTGGGGGTCGCGGCTAGGCGGGGCTGATCGATGGTGGGCCCTGGCGTGGTTGAGGGGCTGGAGCGTCTGATTTTAGGGTCAGAGCGTCGATTTGGGGATGGGTTTCAAAGGAGAGAGGGCGCGTGCGAGCAGGAGGGGGGTCTGAGCGGGAAGGTCGGAGGAGCACGAGGGGAAGGGGCGACGGCAGGCGGAGGTCGACGCGGCGGCGGTGGCACACGATTTGAGCTCCATCGTATTTTTTTCCTTTTTTTTTTCTGCTGAATGATGAATCGATGGGGGGGCCAGAGAAAGATAAAGGAGAGGGGAGAGAAAGTTTATTTTTAATTTATCTAATTATTTTATTTACCAAAAAATTGACTTTTTATTTCGACCTCGAAACGAGGCCCACCGCCTGTCGTCCATAGCGTTTTACCCCCATTCCGAACACAATGAATATGTATCGCAAGTTGATTCGATCGTTTGAATCAGTTTCCGTCAAAATCTACATATAACTCTATATATTGAATTTGAACGCGCATTTCAATTTACCGGGGTCACATACTAACTCTAAAAATTCAAGAAAAATATTTTCTGGCTTCGTATTGACGATACGGTCCTAACAAAACTAGTTTCGTCGAATTCTGAGACCGTTGGAAAAATGACCATTTTCCAGTCGATTAAAATCAATTGAAACTGGTCCAACGCGTTTTCCTTTGCCACGCTCACATATTGATTCAAAAAATTATGAAATTTGAAACCTAGCAATAATTTGACATCACGGACCCAACAAAAGTGGTTTCGTCGAAATCCGAGGTCGTTTGCAAAATGTCCATTTTTAAGGGCCTGAATTCCATAGCGACTATTCAGAATTTTCAACTGGACATATCTTTTGATCCCCGCTATGAAATTTTGATTTGTCGGATTCGTTGGAAAGATATTCTCAATTAGATCCTATTATTTTTGGTTTCACTAAAATCCGGTTTGTTTTGCACCCGGTATGTTCAATTGAAGTTTGAAATCGAATTATCGAACTACCACGCCATTTTCAATTCTATTTATAATTATATATAATTATTTATATTCTAACGACGACGTATATAATATATACGTTCAAATTCTATTCAAAATAAATTTCTCGTCGATATTATTTAAAATAATCTATTTTAAATGTTCCAAATTCATTAAAATTGCCAAAATAAAAAATTTAAACTGGCCCAGATTTTCGGGTTATTACAATCTCCCCCACTTAAAACTTTTCGTCCCCGAAAAGGAACAATGTCGAAAGTGGTTTGATTAATCAACTCTACGTTCGATCTGGCTTCCATTCTCCAACTTTTCAATTTCTGAGAATTTTCAAATTCTTCAAAAATTTGGCTAACACCCTAAATTTTTGAAAAATTTCGCCATAACCTCCCCTGCACCGGGAGCCACGGGAAAATCCCGAAATTGCCATATAGGCCTTCTGATCTCAAAAAGAAAAAGCCAAGCGGCTAGCCAATAGGCTCATAAAATCATCATCATCCAAACAAAACAGTAAATTATAGTAAACATGTACCTATTTGTCGGGCAAACAAATTTTATTCTTCTGCTCTAGCCTCCTTGCTATGACCTGTTCAATGTAAGTACATGTATATGCAAGCAAATGCGACCAATTTTTAATACAATTCAATATTTGATTCAATTAGGCTAAATGGTTCAAAATTATCAAACAAATAAACAAACAACACAAACATCAATCAATTAGTGAATTATCATCTCAAATCCATAACTTTGATATATAGTCAAAAATCTCATTTTTGGTGCCAATTCACAACAAAGTATTCTAGCTATATTTTGGTTCTCACACCAGTCTAATGGAAATATATAGATATCACACCTTCGAAACACGAAACTAATTACTGATGATGACGCGTCAATCATCCGAATCAGGTCCGGGCGACTAGAATGTGATCCTATATCTATCTAATATATTAAAACTTCGAATATACGTTCATGACGCGTATATGCAAAATCTTTATATATTAGATTGTCCATATTCAAAATAAATAAATATTCAAATACGTATAAAATGGTTTAAATTTTCAAAATAAAATTGTTTTCATTTGAAAAATATACTCTTCACACCCGTTCTAGGATACTACTGATCCTATCACTAACGAGTCATTCTAATTGGATATTACTAATCCAATATCTGATGAATTCTTTCGTAGGGTTCTAATGTGTCTTGTTCTCGAGCTCTGTAAACCAAAGCTCTGATACCAAACTGAGACGACCCGAACTTCCCCGTGAAGGAAAGAGCGGATAGAATTGAGGACAAGACAAAATCGAACGCAAACGGAAGAACATTTCATTGTTATGACAACAATTCCATCAGGTACAAGAATATACAGAGTATAAATGAATAAATTACATTCGGTAAATATCAGAGATTACAATAAATTACATAGCAGCGGAAAAATATACAAAATACAACTGAAAGTGATACACGGATACAGAGCTTTCCGAGCATCGTTCCAGCTGTAAATCAGGACCCTGTGAATATAAATCTGCAAAACAAAAACTACTAGCTGCCCGTGTGGAAAAAAGGGGCACCCAGAGTTTAGGTTAAAACAATAAACTCCAGGTCAGTCATGGGACTGGTGTGAGAACTGAAACAGTTATTTAAAACTTTACTTTAAAGGATAGTAATTCAAGGGACCACGCCGTATAACACGGAACGGGTTTCCTCCCAAGAATACTAGTGCATAGAATAAATAACGCAACGCTTTTTCGAAAAATGAAGCTATTATAAGACCCAGGTCCCATCACACAATGCAACGCAAGCCGTAGGATAGGGTTTTCCCTTATAATAGCCAAATAATGCTTGATACGTCAAAACAAATCATTTGGTACTATTATAAGTGTATTGTGTCAAAACAATTTTCAATCATAAATATCAATCATAGGCGGCATGGGTACCATCTATCATGTCGCCGTACTAGTTCTACCATTAAAACCGCAATATCACGTATTGGAAATTGGATTCCGTCATGAGCCGAGGCAAGGGGCAAGCTCCTCTCCGCATTCGAGACACTCTACCAAATGTCCCAGGACCCCACTATGATCCTTGGAATCGGCTGGGCCGGTCCTCTCTTACTTTTGAGGATTGGCAATTCCTGAACACACGTTTCCCGGTCCTTACAGACCTATATCCGAGGCGCCTCGTATCCAACAACCACACAGGTGAAAAGTATATAAATGTCAGGACTGGTAGGTCACTGACACCACCCTAGCTAGAAAGAAACGTCGTGCTCTCCCAGCGGTCCGTCTCCCGTTTTTGACTCATACCGAGGTGTGAGGCTCGCGAATTCACGTTATACACAAAGCTACGCCACACAGGCCATGCTTTGATCATCAACCACAAGACTTTGCTTTTCAACAGAAGCCCTGATCAATTGCCACTTACGCGTGCCACACTGGCAATTCACTCCATGCGACCGATGTCCATCGATATACAACCTCTGAGCTCGTACGTCTCAGAGAAGGGCGTTAAGCAAGAGAATAAATTCTCTGCCGCCAAACAGATGTATATTTAATAGAGATCAATCAACACAGAATAAAATCCGATGTCAGACACACAATCCATTTACAAGTTCGTTCTGGGTCTGAACGAAACCGGAGGCACTTTCCTCGCATATCCATCCATCTCCAAGTACGTCTGGACGATCACCAACTGTTTCCCTCATCTTGGGTGTACAGCCCAATCAAGATCATCAGTAATCACCCAAACGATGTGAAGACTTCCGGTCTTCAACCACCGTCTTCATCTTCGACATCTCATCGAATCGGTTATTCAGAATGGGTATAAACCCGGCCTTTCTGAATAACCCACGTATATAATAAACAAATGTTACACAAACACAACGAACGCCTCATTCCAATTCAGAATATTCTTTTATTCACAAAATCACATTCTTAGGGAAATGTTCCCATTAATTTTATCCAAGATAAATTCTTCTAAATTTATTCTATAATCTTCCTTTGGATATCATTTCAAACCAAATTATGGTTTTACAAACTAGTCGGGATTAGCGAACCACACCGAAGTAATTATTTATTTTTATTTCCCAATCCCAACCTATTTATCCCATGGAGAAACTGGTAATACTCCATATCTAACACCACGGTGTTATCGGTAAAATTAATTACCATTTCACGTTCAAATCTAATTTAAGATTTAACTATCGCATTGGAGCAAAACTAGTGGTACTCCATTCTCGATCACCTTTCAAATTTGATAATTTAAATTATCAATTCACCTTTTTAATCTAATTAAAGATTCATTAAAACTCCACTTAGTTTTAAATCTTTTCAAAAATCAACATCATGCCTTTAACTGGGTTAAAGAACCAATGTTATCTAAAACACGATTCACGATAAACCCAAATCACATTTGATATTAAATACAAGGCTCTGAATAGAAAATATACCAGCTTATATTCAATATCAAATTATGAAACCAACAAATATCGTATTGGAAATAACGATATAAAATATATCTTTCAAATTCCCATAACAATATCTGTATAGTCACGAAATCCAACATCGAAATATTCCGAAGATAATTTCGATTCAACTCCAGTCCAATTCACATATTGGGAATATTGATTATTTTTAAAATCACTTTCAAATTCAATTTATTTATTTCAAAAATAAATTGATTTTAATTCTAGTTCAAAACTAGTTCATTTCGATAAAAATCTATTTTTATCTTTTCAAATATGGGATTTTTCAGCCTAATTTTTCCCAAATCATTTCTTATGATTTTACACAAATTATATATATTTTTAATAATTTTATCAAGGCCCGTACAGTCGATTTCCATCAACGGCCATCGAACTGCACTTACAACGACCTTTTCTAAATTTGATTTGGACATAATTCCAAATACAACCGTTAGATTTCAAATTTCTAATATTCATTGGAAAGCTCTTTTCGACACGAACCCAACGGTTCCGGTTTTAGGAGAATCCGACGGTCGGATCTCCCGCAACGTCAATTCGAAGTCTATGGTCGAAATTCACGAACTGCCGCGGCGCGGCGCGTTCTATTCAGGCCATTATATATATATAATATATATATTATTTATATTTCTTCAATTTCCTTTTTAAAACGTATTTTATAAATCGTTTTAAATTCGTTTTCAAAACCATTTCAACACTATATTCAATTTCAAATCGATTTGATTTCAATTCAATTCGAATTCATTTCAATTTTATTCGAATTCAAATTCACTTTCTATTCAATTCAAATTCTAATTCGTTTTCTATTCAATTCGAATCGAATTCATTTTCTATTCAATTCAAATTCTAATTCGTTTTCTATTCAATTCGAATCGAATTCATTTTCTGTTCAATTCAAATTGATTCAATAAAATTTCAATTTGAATTTTTATCTAATTCAATTTGAATTTCATTTCAAAATATCAAATTTTGAAATCACTTTTCATTATTCATTGTAAAACGAATAAAATCGATATAAATATCGTTCACGTCAAAATAGCGCATCTCTAATCCACACGGCTTTATATTTTTCAAAAAAACCTCTTTATTCTATTCAACAAATGAATATTTATTCTATTCAACACATGAATCTATATCTCTTTCAGCACACGACTATTTTTGTTATGTAAAATATTTTATAAAACTATGGTATCTATCGTTTGATTTTAATTAGACTCCATCGTAAAGTAGTTCTAATTTTAAATATGATAAAGATGTGAATTTTATTATTAAAATATTGTACTCAACACATAAATATTTTCAACTCAGGAACATCGTCAACACATGACTATTTTTATATTCAACACATGAATTTTCTTTTATAATATTCATTATTTTCCCGATTGGAATAAGGCCCAATCAATCACCATATAATGTTAATTATATGGATTCCATACAACACATGTATATAATAGCTATGATAAACAATCAACCATCATCCAAGGTGCACCACACAACTACATAAGCATCAAATATAAATAATCGACGCTTACACAGTCTGTCGACCAATCGATCGACAATAATTAAATAATTGGGATTAGTGTACGCCAAATATCATCCCAACACCCGTGTGGGGTTTCAAATCAACAAACACATATTTTTGTTTGTGCAGTTGGACGATGTGTAAAATTTATCGACCCAATCAATATCAGTCAAATCAGTGTATATAAGCAAATCGGCTGATTTGTTTATAAATATTTATTTATTCACTTTCACGTTAAAAATTATATTTTTAACGATAAAATATTTTTAACTATATAAATATTTTATTCGGTTCATTTATTCAATAAAATGATATTTTTATTTTTCTAACTTATTTTAGAAAATTTCGGCGGCATAACGGCACAATACTAGAAACGGGACGAGGCCTAGCCTTATCCCCGGTCTAGTGAAGGCCCACGCTATTCACACATCAATCAAATCCATTCCATTTCACCCAACAATTCAATTCAAACCAAATAAACTAACCAACTACTCAACCAAACAATTTAACAAACAAGCCATCCATGGTCTGTGGATGACGGGTGCTACTAAACACCGTCTGCATCCTAATATATATATATATATAACTAGAAAAAGAAATTGAAAGGTGAGAAGTTCTCACCGATAGCTATCCCAACTTCATGACACTTCATTTATAGAAATCTTCATCGTTCTCGCCTTTTGTCGCTTTCGTTGTCCGCTTTCACTACATATATAAAAATCGAATTCTTACTTTGCTATTCAATATATAAAAATCGAATTTTTACCATGCTATTCAATATATAAAAATCGAATTTTTACTATGCTATTCAATATATAAAAATCGAATTTTTACTATGCTATTCAATATATAAAAATCGAATTTTTACTATGCTATTCAATATATAAAAATCGAATTTTTACTATGCTATTCAATATATAAAAATCGAATTTTTACTATGCTATTCAATATATAAAAATCGAATTTTTACTTCGCTATTCAATATATAAAAATCGAATTTTTACTCTTTCTATAATATAAAAATTATATTTTTATACCCCTTCTATATTATAAAAATTATATTTTTATATGAACAAAGATCATATTTTCCTCCAACTAAAAATCAAAGCTTTACAGTGTTAAAAATTCTACCTTTACAGTTTTAAAAATTCTATCTTTACAGTTTTAAAAATCCTACCTTTACAGTTTTAAAAATCCTATCTTTATAGTTTTAAAAATCCTATCTTTACAGTTTTGCAGATTTTACATTTTAAAATCAATGTATAAATTAAAATAAAATAAATAAATAAATAAAAACTATACCTTTCGTTTGCAGGGGAGGGAAAGGATGGTCGGAGGTTGCTCGCAGGGGGGGCTGCTCTGACGTGGCGGATGAAGGGGGGTTCGTTGATGGCTGGGGGTCGCGGCTAGGCGGGGCTGATCGATGGTGGGCCCTGGCGTGGTTGAGGGGCTGGAGCGTCTGATTTTAGGGTCGGAGCGTCGATTTGGGGATGGGTTTCAAAGGAGAGAGGGTGCGTGCGAGCAGGAGGGGGGTCTGAGCGGGAAGGTCGGAGGAGCACGAGGGGAAGGGGCGATGGCAGTTGGAGGTCGACGCGGCGGCGGTGGCACGCGATTTGAGCTCCATCGTATTTTTTTCCTTTTTTTTTTTTTTTTTGTTTTCTGCTGAATGATGAATCGATGGGGGGGGCCAGAGAAAGATAAAGGAGAGGGGAGAGAAAGTTTATTTTTAATTTATCTAATTATTTTATTTACCAAAAAGTTGACTTTTTATTTCGACCTCGAAACGAGGCCCACCGCCTGTCATCCATAGCGTTTTACCCCCATTCCGAACACAATGGAATATGTATCGCAAGCTGATTCGATCGTTTGAATCAGTTTCCGTCAAAATCTACATATAACTCCATATATTGAATTTGAACGCGCATTTCAATTTACCGGGGTCACATACTAACTCTAAAAATTCCAGAAAAATATTTTCTGGCTTCGTATTGACGATACGGTCCTAACAAAACTAGTTTCGTCGAATTCTGAGACCGTTGGAAAAATGGCCATTTTCCAGTCGATTAAAATCAACTGAAACTGGTCAAACGCGTTTTCCTTTGCCACGCTCACATATTGGTTCGAAAAATTATGAAATTTGAAACCTAGCAATAATTTGACATCACGGACCCAACAAAAGTGGTTTCGTCGAAATCCGAGGTCGTTTGCAAAATGTCCATTTTTAAGGGCCTGAATTCCATAGCGACTATTCAGAATTTTCAACTGGACATATCTTTTGATCCCCGCTATGAAATTTTGATTTGTCGGATTCGTTGGAAAGATATTCTCAATTAGATCCTATTATTTTTGGTTTCACTAAAATCCGGTTTGTTTTGCACCCGGTATGTTCAATTGAAGTTTGAAATCGAATTATCGAACTACCACGCCATTTTCAATTCTATTTATAATTATATATAATTATTTATATTCTAACGACGGCGTATATAATATATACGTTCAAATTCTATTCAAAATAAATTTCTCGTCGATATTATTTAAAATAATCTATTTTAAATGTTCAAAATTCATTAAAATTGCCAAAATAAAAATTTTAAACTGGCCCAGATTTTCGGGTTATTACATAAGGCTCCTATATATAAAGCCTACTACCATTTTGGTTATGAAATGTAAGAAAGTAAGAACAATGTAGTCATTCAATTATTCTAAGTTCAATCTCTCTCCTCCTCTCTATATCAAATTCTAACATGGTATCGGAGCTAGGCTGATGAGACGGGATAGAGTAATCTCTAGAGAGCAAGAGAACATGGCATAAGTGGTTGTGGAAGAAAAATTATTTTAGAGTTGTGGGTGAGAAGTTCACCATGGAGAGAAGTGCTCCAATATTCAAAGAGTAGAGTTGATGAGAAGTGCATCAAAAAAAATCGAAGAGAAGTGCTTCGTTTATTATCTCAACAACTTTGAAGCAAGATAATAAATTATAAGAGAAGATCCCTACAACCAGAAGTGAATCCTTCAAACAAAAGGCTGAGACCGGTACTCAATCCAAAAGAAGTTAGAAAGAAAATTTCAAATTAAGGGGGAGTGTTGGGAACGTAATTTGAAATTTATCTTTGCTTAATATTAGTTATGAAGTCAAAGTGTCAGTTCGTAAAGTGTTATGTCTTTTGAGTCAAGAGTCATGTCCATGTTAAAGTTTGTGTCTATTTAATAAGTAGTGTCTCTTAGTGAAATGTGATGTCTATTAAAAATGAATTGTCATGTAAGGCTCCTATATATAAAGCATACTACCATTTTGGTTATGAAATGCAAGCAAGTAAGAACAATGTAGTCATTCAATTATTCTAAGTTCAATCTCTCTCCTGCTCTCTATATCAAATTCTAACAATAATAAAAGACTTCCCTCTGATAATAGTAGGCTCAATGCAGAGGACTCGAAGTCGTTCTTTTGATAGAGAAAATTTCATGAAAAACATAGATCAATCCCTCCGAACTTGGAAACCACCACGAAATTACCACAATTTACCACAATGCTCCTTAACAAATGAATACAGAGGTGGAGTGTCGAGGAAGAAACCAATGAAGCAATCTATCCAGAAATCAACCTCGACATTAATAACCTCTGTAGGAAGACTACTTATGCCATCAAACATCGAGTGCACGTAGAAACGGGGATCGTAAGTACCCTTGTTATCAGGGGATTTCTCTAACAGCCATGCCCATTTGGAAACATCTAGAGTAACTCCAACATATTCACTACATTGCTTAGAGGCCACAACTTCTTTCACAGACACAACAAGCACTAAGAGGGATTTATGGACAGAGGCAGAACCTTTATTTTCTGATGCCAAAAGATTATTCACAGCAACCACACTACCCTTAACCACAAAGTTAACATCATTTACATCCTCGACATTATTCATTCCAACACTTGGTCCCAAAACAGCATCATTACCCTTATCATTAACAACAACCACATTGTCATAATCGCCCAAAGTTACTTCTGATTCGATTCATCGATCAACGGCTGCCGAAGTGGCAAACAATGGGAGTATCGAGTTACCTGTGACTATCGTGTCTGGGTACTCCGCTAAACTGCAATCTTTATTTCCAGTAAGTTGACCCAAAGACACTTCATTAGGTGGAATTGCTGCCATATCAGAAAGAAAAACCTAAAAAGGTTTGGTAGCTGCCAAACTACCAACTGCAAAAGAAGAAAGCATAACCTTTGAAGTTGGCTTTGGCACATCAGGAATCTGGGAAGGAGGCGAAGGCACTGTCAGAGCATGGCTTGTGAACTGACGAGTGAAGTAGGGGTATAATTTTTTCCCAGATCTCATCGCTAATTCATATTCCAGTTTTAAAATAAAATATTTAAGTTTCTTCTTTCAGCCCATGGACAGACTAAGCAAGACGAGGAGACATAGGGAAAGAAGAGAAGATGGGGGAAAAGGAGGCGGCGCGAGAAAGTTAAGGAGAGGATACTAAGTGGGCGAATAAGATGAGAAAATCGCAGAAGCGAATATCATGGATTTTCAATTCTTGATTTTCTTTTACTCTTTAAATTATGAAACAAATCATAATTTACTAAATTCTCATTAATTTTCCTAACTCAATCTAATTTCTTTTTATTACAAATCTACAATTTGTACACATGTTTACTGTAAATTTAGTTCTTTTTTTTAAATATAGATTTACAAAGTTACGCACTTTATTCTAATTTTCGTGCAGACAAGGGGGATTAAATTTGCGTCTTTTTAACTAAAATTTACATAATTAGACATTCCAACGCATTTATAATTTAATACAGAAAAACTATAAATAATTGAATTATCAACCCTTGTATATACGTTTTTTTCTTTCATTTATTATCAGTTTTCTTATTTTACATTTATTGTAATTTTAATTTTACGAAGTTGTCTTACTCCTCATGGTTGTTACAGAAATTGCACTAAAATCTATTTCCTTATCTTAATATTAATATCAAAAACGATAAAACATAACTGCAAGATATTTTTTTTATTCTTTTCTTTATTTTTGCGTAGCGCAAAATACAGTAATACCACTATTTTTGACTAGCTTACTTTTCTTCCTTTTTTTCTTGCAATTACATTTACCATCTATTCTACAATATTAAATTATGAAAATATACTCCTTTTTCTTAACCAACCAACTAACCTAATACTAACTTCCAAACAGTTTGTTCATTAAATTCTCTTCTTATTCAAATTTCCAAACTTGGACATTTAACTTTAAATTCTTACTTTTAAGATGTCTTTTTCTACAATTCCAGTTCCAACATTACTTATAATCATGTATTTGGATTTCATTCCACAGTAAAGACAATTTTATATGAGTACACTTTTAAAAATTTATAGCTCAATAAGGAATAACTTGCATAAATATTTCATAATTCTTCCCAACGTAACTTGTGTCAAATTCAATAATTTAACAGGAGTCTAACGATATTATATACCATTAACAGAAAAGATATAGAATTTAAATCCACTTACCTGGAAAAAGCAATCAAAAATCTAGATCTGATTTGAGTCCAGATTTATTATCCGTTGTTTTTTCCTGTTTGTAAACCTATATGTATCTACACGCTGGAATTTACACAGTAGTATACATACGGATTTAAAAGAAATGAAACTATTTAAAATTAGATCTGAAGAACTTACCTTATACAGACAATGAATTTTGATATCTATTTTCTAAATCTACAGTTTCCACCTCCAGATCTTGAATCAGAGAGCCTAAATCAAATACTTTTAATTTTCGAAGAATTGAAGGGGAGAGAGAAATGTGACTGGACTTTCGCTCTCATTCAGAAAATATAAGTTTGAAGGCTTGCCCTGCACGTTTATTTATAGACATCCAAAACAACGTTATCCGTTCGATTTAAATCACGCAAGATTTACACGTTCAATAGGAAATAAAAACACGTAGTGATGTGTCTTGCCCATTTTAAATTATACGTATTTATTTCACTCATTTTGAATTTGAACGTTACTTAACTAACGTTATTAAACTTTATTATGTGATTTAATTCCATTTATGATGCACATTTATTTTCAAATTCAAACGCGCGTTACTTTTGAAATTTATACCTATATATATTTATATGAAATATATATACACAAACACGTGCGCGTGCTTACGCGTGTGTTACCATTCTAAAATTAATTCTCCGCTTTTAAACTTAGTGTTACCTTTGCCAACGTAAATTTTCTGTAACAACCCGTATTTTTGGAACCAATTTAAAATTTAGTTTTAATTGATTTGAATAGAAATTAAATATTTTGAATGATTTATTTTAAGAATAAACGATTTAAAATTTATTCAAAACAAAGTTAAGCAAATAAATTTATAATTTAATTAAATTAAGCTTGAAATTGCACGGTAGTTTGAAATTTTGATTTCAAATGAATATACAAAATTCAATATAAATCTGAATTCGATGAAACAAGAAACATTAGGATCAAATTAACTATATCTTTCTAATGAATGTAAGAAATTGAGATTTCATTTTATAAATGGTAAGTTATGTCCAGGTTAAAATTTAAAATAGTCGCCATATAATTTATTTATATTTTAATAATATATAAGCCCTAAAAAATAGCCATTTTGTAAACGACCTCCGATTTCGATGAAATTAATTTTGTTGAATCTGGAATGTCAAATTATTGTTAGGTTTAAAATTTCAAGTCATTTGGAATTAATATGTAAGTGTGGTAAATTTAAACGCGTATTGAATTTCAGTTGAATTTAATAAGCTAGTTAAAATGCCATTTTTCAAACGATCTCCAAATTCAATGAAATTAATTTTGTTAGGACCGTATTTGCAAAACATAAAGAGATTTCAAGTTTCATAATTTTTGGAGTCAGTATGTAGTTGTGGTAAATTAAAATGTACGTTCAAATTCAGTATTAAACGTTATATGGATTTATATTTTAATTTTGATAAAAACTAATTAAAAAGATTGGATGGGCTTACAAAACATATCCCATTGTGTCCGGAATGGGGGTATTTGGTTATGTATGACAGTCGTTGGGATTCGTTTGGAGTTCGGATGTACAAACGTCAAAACTACGAATTAAATATTAATAAGAAGGGTATAAATGAATTTTTAAAACCCTAATTTCCACATTATCTTCCGCCGCAATTCTTTGTAAATCGATGGCTACCGGAGCTCGAAATTTCTTCCCTAAATCAGGGACAATCTACAAACCAATTTCAGAAACTCTTAAAAGGGAAATCAAATAGCTACATGAGGGTTCGATTTGGTACGGGGTTGATGGATTTTCGTGGGGTATTGAGCTCGAATTTCGAGCATGAACAACCATCGTTCGTGGTGACTTTCCGGCCACCTGGGCCCATCGAGCTCCGCCACATTCACAGCGGTGGCGGCACACTTGTTCGTAAAATGTATTTTCTATTGAATTAGAAAACCGTCGCACGAAATATCGTGATAATAAACCCAAGCGCACGATGTACAATTGTTAGTATGTGGCGAATACGAGTCGATCCGCATGGAAAGAATTAATTTTAGATTCTACTTAATCAAATTAAACCGAAATCGAGTGAGATGCTAGCTACAACTACAACTAATATATATTGACAAACTAAGTTAGATAAAAAATATGAGAGTTAGAAATCAATTTAGAGGCAAATCAACTCTCACATTTATGTAAGTTATCAAAAATACAATTTATTATCTCCATTAAGTGATATAAATGCAATATTTAAACCACTTATGATTCTCATGAAAACAGAACTAAAGCAAAACTATTCTTAGTATGGCCTATGAATTATTAACTAAATCTATAGACCATCAAATTTTGTTCTTACTTTCATTTCAAAATCAATAACCACTTAGCAAATATTGATGTAATTTATGTTCACATTGACTAAGCATAGCCTATTTTGTTGTCAACAAACATAGACTATCAAAACCATTTGTATAAACTTATATCAATATTCACTAACACGAAGCACAAAGTAGAGACCACAAATCATACAGATTTTGAACTTACATGGAGTTAAAGAGCATGATTACCCCTAAATCAAGGGATTATCCACTCATATGTGTTATCATATCAACACATGTAAGTTTCAACATTGGAAAATAAAGTAAAACGAAAGAAAAAATAAGTAGAACAAGAAGAGAACTAAACTAAGAACATAAAGTAAATGAACTTGAAAGTAAATCTAAGCTATGAACATGAATGTAAATCTAAGCTATGAACATGAAAGTAAAGAGCACATAAATTAAATTGCATTGAAATAGAGAAGTTACATAAAGAAAATGGCTAAGTAGCCATGAAAATAAAAAGAGAGCTTTGCTCCTCTAAACTAAAGAATGAGATAAAAGAGGAAACAAGAGGAGGCAAGAGGATTATTTACATTACATAAAGGGGTATATATATATACATGTTCAAAACCCTAATTACATTTGTTGGGGACTACCACAAATACCCCTTCATGAAGCTTCCATTCTATCTCCATCCACTAATGAGTCATTAAAATTGTATGAATCCTTTTTTGTCACATTAGCCAATATATTAGCTTCTAATTGTTCCATTAAAGAAAGAGGAAAGTGGGTAGGGTCCTCTACTAATTAGTGTATGAATTAATTCCATCTCATATTTCTTTGTCTTCATTTTGTGCATGCATATCATCATGTAGCCCAATTGTATTTGTAGCCTATTTCTTACAAAACAAAATGAAAAATGAACAAGTAAATGTTTTCAAAATAAATACATGCATAAATGATCATAATGCCCTAACATGAAGATGAATGTATGATTATTTGAGAATTTTAGGTTTTTTGTTAAAACATGTAAAAATAGCCAATTATGTTATCTATTTAATTAAAACAAGAATAAATGTTTGAATATAAGTGCACATTTACGTGCATATCAACACTCCAAGGCCTCGTTTTTCGTGCGCAAGGAGAGAGGATGGAGGAAGCGGGTTTGGTTTGGTGCTGAAGGGATTAACGGGGAAGAAGGGTAAAAGGAGGATTTTATTTATT
Source organism: Allium sativum (assembly GCA_030737875.1). NCBI lineage: Eukaryota > Viridiplantae > Streptophyta > Magnoliopsida > Asparagales > Amaryllidaceae > Allium > Allium sativum. The sequence goes on along the minus strand of CM060919.1, from coordinate 787,749,994 downwards.
ATTTAATTATTTTAATTATGTAACTAAACTTCAGGCCTTAATAACTTTTGCATACAAAATCAGAATTGCGTGAAACTGGATCCTTGCGATCGTGGAGTCGAGAGCTTCGCAGCAAAACTAATTTGGTCATATTTGGAGCAAGTTGAATTTTGAGCTAAATTAAACATCTATTTAATTTAGTTTAAAAATAAATCGTCAAACCGATCAAAGTGAGAGCTCTTTCTCACTCAATTATCTTTTCATGTTATTGTATTATACTTAAAAATATATTGACTGTATGTTGGCTTTTATCTATTTAATTATCATAAAAATGTATACGTTGCCCGCTAGCTCACATCATGGTTGTTTGCAAGTCCATGGATGAATTGTTGAATTATTGTGTTATTTTGAACGTGATTTTGAGTTGTTTAACATATTAAAATAATGTTAATATATTTGTGATAGTTGAAATTGAATATAAATATCCATTTATAATTTGAACAATGAAAATTGGTTAGCTAGAAAAATAATTCGAATCGAATTAGAAAAGGTTAAATTTAATAACCAATGATTGATTTAAATTGATTTTTGTTGGTTGAAAACCCCATACGGGTCTTGGGACGATATTTAACTCACACATCTACCTTGTGTGAAATTACAATTAATCGGTTGATTGACAGATATATAAGCGACAATTACTTGATTGAAGCTTTATATGAAAATAAATGCACATTGAATGTCATTCTGGATGTTGATATTTGTTTACAAGTATTGTTGGGTGCATATGATGAATGTAATCCATATAAATTTATTTATATGGATATTGGTTGATATTTTATTCCAATTTGGAATAAATATGAGTATTTTTATAATATAATATTCAATGAAGATTAGAAGTTTGATTTTGATGTCCGATATTGGATGGATATGAAAATTTAAAAATATGAAGCGGAGTTGAGTATAAAACGCTATTTTAATTCGAATGAATTTTTAGATCCATTTTATTTATTTTTATAATGAACGTCTAGAAGATTTGATTTCAAAATCTGACATTTCGAAAATATTATTATTTTGAACGAATATATAAATGTTTTATAAAATAAGTAATGAATGGAAATCGAAGAAATATATATTTAAATGGTTTGAATAGAACGTTTCGCGCAGCGACTGTTCGCGAATTTTGACCATTAACTTTGAATGGACATAACGGGAGATCCGACCATCGGATTCTCCTAAAACCGGAATTGTTGTGTTCGTATCGAAAAGATCTTTCAAATGAATACGTGAGATTTAAATTTGAATGGTTAGACTTTAAAATATGTCCAAATCAGTTCTGGAAAAGGTTGCTATGGATGCAGTTCGGTGCCCGATATTGGAAACCGACTGTAATGGCCATAATAAAATTATGTAATACCATAGTAAATAATCTAGAAAGATTTTTTGATGAAATATTCCATATTTGAACAAATAAAAGATATTTTTATCTGAATAAACTGTTAACAACTAGAATAATAATCCAATTAGTTTAAATTAATAAATTGGATTGAGAATGGTTTTGGTATAACCAGAGTTTTCCAACACACACACACATATATATATATATATATATTGGAAAGGATTTGAATGTAAATTATCTTCGGATATTTCGATATTGGATTCTGTAATAATACAGATATTGTTATGGGAATTTGGAAGATATTGATATCGTTATTCCAAAACAATATCTATTAGTTTTAGAATTTAATATTGAATGTAAGTCGACATGATTTCAATTTAAAGCCTTATATTTAATATCAAATTGGATTTTGGGTTTGTCGCGAATGGTATCTTAAATAATATTGTTCTTGAACCCAGTTGTGAAAGGAATAAATCTTTTAATTAAGATTTAAGGATGTTTTCCAGATTATTTAATTAAATTGGAATTGAATGGAATTCGATTAATAATAATTGAAATAAGCTTCTGTGAGGGAAGGCGTTTAATATTTATGGAATTTAAAAAGGTGTAACAACCCTGGTTTTAGTCGACTACCTACTATAGTGATTAATGAATAATAATGAGGATTTTTGTTGGTTAATAATGAAATCCATGTTTTGAAAAGAAAAAAAAATTGTTCTTGGATAAGGGGATTAGGAATTTATTAATTTAAAAGTGAAGATTTAAAAGGAGAATATTTGGTTATCGTTGGGATCCTAGTGAAATATGCATATATATGTACATGGATGCATATAAATGTATAGATAGAAAATAAGTGTGAAGTTAAGATTAGTAAGATTTTCCTTTATCCATGAGAATTTAAGAGGCAAATTAACATAAAAAAATATATGTACATATTGGGTTTTGTGATAAGTAAAATTAAAGGCCTAGATGAAGAACAAGTATTAAAAATATTTTGTAAATGGGTTTTGAGACAAAATATAAATATTTAGGATTTTTGGGAAAAATTTATTGAGGCAAATTGTAAAAATATGAGTAAAGATTAAATTTGATGTTTAACGATAGTTCTTAAGTATTTTGGGGTAATAAAACGTAAAAAAGTTGATTTTTGCCATAAAGATAAATAAATTAAAATGGATGTGTTGAAAATAAATTTTTATAAGTTAAAACTTCTCCGTAAGTAAAATAAAGCTTTTGTTCTTTAAAACATTTAAATTGTCAATGTTTCTAAAAAATTGAAATTTGTCTACAAATGTTATAATTTGTAAACTTTAATAGTTAATAATTAGACATAATTTTAAAAGAAGTTATTAAATTTTTTTATACTCTTATTATGTGTAAATGATGAAATGAGCAACAAATAATGGTTATTAGTGTGTAAATATGTGTTAAACATAGCATAACTGGCTTAATTGATACTAAATTAATTAATTTTAATGGGCCTTTAATTAAATTAGGGGAGGAGTTGTCTGGAGAGCGAAAGAATACATCACCTATTCTTCCTCCTCCTCCTTCCTTCTCATAAGCACTAAAAGCAGAAATTTAGAAAATATTTTCCAACCTAAGAATAGGTTTTAACCTCCTGGAATTAATGAAATTAGAAAGGGAATGAAGATCTCCAGCAGGCTTCGAAAAAGCAATTTCAAGCTCCAAAAATATCCATATCTCTCAGATTCTTGCGGTTGATTCTCTTTTCAGGTGAGTGAACCTCACAACTTCTAGTTGAAATCATTTACAAGTGGTATTCTCCGAATTTATTGTGATTTTGAGATAATTTGATTCGAGTTGGTGTAGTGGATTATTTATTAGTTACATCCCGTGTTCCTAAAAATGTAGTGTGGTAAAACAAGCATATCTTCCACATTTCTTATCCGATTTAGCTCAAATTTTTTTTTTGAATACCAGACTCAATAAGAAAAAATTTCTACTCAGATTGTTGTTCGAAATTTTGCCATTTGATAGGCTTGAAATAGATTTCAAAATGATGGTATAATTCTGTCTTTTGCCTAATTTTCTGAGCTGAAACTTGATATTATTTTAGCCATAACATTTTCTTTTTTAATCGAAATTTGATAATTCTTGATGATACGGAAAAATGAAAGCCTAAGCTACAACTTTCATTCAATATGTTCTGCAAAATTTTAAATTTTTCTAAGCTAAAAACATCATTGTTTGTCACTATCCTGTCGAATACATGCAGGAGGCTGAGTTTTAGTCTGATAGTAAACTGACCATAACTTTTTTTTTTTCTAATCGGAATTTGATAATTCTTGATGATTCGGAAAGATGAAAACCTAAGCTACAACTCACGTTCAATATGTTATGAAAAATTTTGAAGTTTCGTAAGCTAAAATCATTATTGTTTGTCTCATTCCTATCGAATACATGCAGCAGGCTGAGTTTTTGATTGTTAGTAAAATGATCATAACTTTTGAACTACTGATCGGAATTCAATTATCTTGTACATTATGGAAAGCTTGAATTATATAAAACAAAATTTTATTCATAGCGTTTAAATAGCTTGTTGTTTAGTTGCTCGAAACAATGGATTTTTTCCGCTGTCATGTATTTTGCTTCATGTTGTTGTGGCATTAATTATTCCCAAACCACTTAAAATAGTTTTGCGTGTTTTTGGTGTCGATGATCGTCATGATAACGACATTTATAGAAAGAAAAGCCACATTTAACTACAATTCGCATTATTGAATCGATATTTTTTGGGGTGAAAATCAATGGTGTAATCTCGTTGAACCTTGTCCTCTCTGTACACGTTTTCAAAACTGGTTTTAATAAAATATTTCCAAATGATTTGTGAAATTAACAACTAATTATTATATATATATATATATATATATATATATTTCGTGTACTTTATTAATATAAAACTTATCTTATTCCCACTGTAGAGGGAAAGATTTCTATGTTAATAATTATATATACTATTTGGAAAACTGTTTTATAACTTGCTTTCATCAAAAGTTATTTTCTAAATTTATAAAAGTATACACACACTATTGCACCTTCCGAGAAGATGCGTTTGCAATTAAACGATATTGTAAACCTTGTGGTATGGGACACATAGGGAAATAATATCGGTTAATTTCATACTTTTCAATCGAAACCAAATTGATATTTCTCCATGTTGGGTGTTTCCGTTAAAGTGGGGTATTTCTGTGATCTTATGGGTTTTCTGTGTTGCTTTGAGATTCCTAGTGTGGAGTAGACTAACTTATGGTAAATCGATTAGTGAAACATGCGGTATGGGACGTATTGATTTCACTTTTCGATTTACTATTCGTAAGTCTGTGACATATCTTGTTGTTGTGTCAGTACTAGACTCGAGAGGAGCCTTATATATGCATTTACTTAATCGAAGGGGTCAAATATACCCAACCGAGGCGGGTTGCGGTAAAATTATGTAGGACTGAGATGAGTCATATACTCAACCGAGACAGGTTGTAGTATAGGTGCACACCAGACTGAGACGGGTCATTGTGTTAATTATACTCGACCGTGATAGGTTGAGCATACTTGATCGTGGTGGGTCACATTAGAAATTTGTTGGACCGAGACGAGTCATTTTACTCGATCAAGGCAGAATATAGTGAATTGCGTATTTAAAGTACTTGGCAAGTAATTTTTTCTATTGATGATGGTGCAACTTGGTTACCATAGGATCCATCCTCATAATTGTATTAATGTGTGACGGCCCGCCCCGCACCAACCGACATTTACTCCAGAAGTGCGCTGTACACATGTCCAGTTAGCACGGATCGGGTCGTCAGAAGGAAAAGGAAGAAGAAAATGAACATACAAAGAACCTGTAGAATGTCTCACAGCGCATAGAACAAAATATAATAATAACATACTTGACATAAAACAGGAGAGACAATGCATAAGCTGAAAATCAGAACTAAACATCATAGCAGTGGAAATCCAAAAATACAGCTTATTACAACTTTCAAACTGTCTCAAAGCAAAAGTAAGATAAAGGAGGTACACTACTAATGCCCAAGTAGCGACCACCAACGACACAGGGAGAATGTGTATATATATATCATACGTGGAAGCCTCCTGCCCGCCTCCGAATCAGCTACTCGCGCATCACCAGCTAACCTGTCTCTAGTCTGCTCGTGTGAGCACCCAGAGTAATAATAGGAGACATAAAGCCTGGTATGAGTGATAAGCATCTAAAGTGAACAATAACAGGTATACTAAAACATACCTGAACCTGGACCTGCAACCAAAGAGTTAGCACTACATACTGTACAACACTCTAAGGTGCCATATCAAACGGTGTAAAGATACGGAGGTGGGGGAGGTGTGCATGTCATAATGATGGCAAACAATCAAACATAGCATCCATCCTCACATCTCTCACTCAGTGCGTAAAGCATACGATATTCACCACTTCGATCACCTACCCTTGCTACGATCACTTTGCCCCATGAAGTCATAAATGGCTTCACTGCACTGATAACGTAGCCACTGATCCTTTGCTATGTCCACTTGCCCCATGGAGTTATTCACCCCATCTGCGCTGGCTCATAGCCATACCAATCCTTACTATGTCCACTTGCCCCATGGAGTTATTCACCCCATCTGCGCTGGCTCATAGTCTTACCAATCCTTTACTATGTCCACTTGCCCCATGGAGTTATTCACCCCATCTGCCCTGGCTCATAGTCTTACTACGCATCACCTTGCCCCTCAAGTCATAATGACTCTACTGCACTGATAACGTAGTCTTGCTACCATCACCTTGCCCCTCGAGTCGCAATGACTCTACTGCATTGATAAGTAGCCCATCATTCATTTTCAGTGGTGAATCGAAATTATGAACGTCGACAACTCCTTAGCACACGTCCCGCAGCAAAGTCCAACCACGAAGTGTACTCATCGGTTCCCAATTGGATCCTGAGCTCTAACTTCCCATACTGGACTACCTTTACATCTCGGGTTATTGGTCAATACTGGGTCGGGTCGGATTCCTCCTCAAGCCATCGGTTCGGGTCGGGTGTCCTCCATTGGTTCGGGTCGGGTCTTCTTCTGGTACGGTTCGGGTCGAGTGGTTCTCCTCGGGTCGGGTCGGGTGTCTCACTTCGGGTCGGGTCGGGTGCCATCTCCCCTCCAGTTCGCGCTTCCGCTCCGATCCGCTTCCTCATCCTTCACATGCTCCGATCCGATCCATTCTCCTCTGTCCACTCCGATCCCTCCTCCCTAATCCGATCCGATCCCAGTTCAGTTAGCATGGCCTTCCTTTTTGCCAATTTTCTCAAGTGTCAGGTTCGGATCCGATCGAATCCCTTGCCCAGTTCAACATATCCGATCCGAGCCCTCATATCCGATCCGATCCGAAACCTGCACTGTTTTCTGAAACTGTTCCAGCAAGTGTTTACGCCATTCGACGACGTTTTCGACCATTCTAACTATTGAAATCAATCACAAAGCATATCATACAGTCATAGCAACATGCATAATCAACCACAAACATCAATATGATAGGTTAAAATGGATCAAACATACCCAAAACCCCATATTTCCCTTTAAGCATGTTTAGGTGAAACTAATGATAGGATTAACAAAACTTAACCAAATTAACCCAAATTCATATCAGAGGTCTAAAACATCATTTAGGAATTTATGAACATTTTTCCAGAATTTTATCATGCTTAAATTCGCTAATTAACACTAATTACCCTTAACTAGCCATAATTAGTGTAAAACTATGCAAATCACTCACCTTAGCCACAAATAAACTAAGATCTGAAATAAATCTCTGATTTGATGCAAATCCCAATACTAAACAGCAGCTCCAATGTTGATTTGGTGTAGATCTCCCTTGATTAGATGTTGCTAAGCTTAATCCTTGACCAAAAGATGATTTGGAGGTGATTTAGAGGTTGGAGGCCATTTTTAGGGTTCCTTGGTGATAAGTGGAGGCTAGAAAACTGAAATGGAATGATGCTCTATCTCATTTCAGCCTTCCCATAACCCTAATCCCGAAATGGGTTATGGGCCTACTCACTAATCACCCTATTTGGCCCGGTTAAGCAGTTTTTCACCTTCCAAACATTAATTCAGCCATATCTCCCAAACGGTAAGTCCGCTTGGCTATTATGACCACTCTATGGAAAGGTAAACCATCAAACGAATCCAATGGAAGTGGTTTCAGGTCAAAATTCCTTTCCAATCAAAAGTTATGGCCAAAACAGTACCAACTAGGGGCAAAATGGTCATTTAAAAATCGACAAAAATCATGATCATGGGAAATGACTCTAACATATGTTTCCCAAAGTTACATGACCATACGACTTCACATGGGAAAGAAATAAATATTCTATGATCCTATGATGTGTAGAATACGGGTCGTTACACTCTCCCCCCCTTAAGAAATTTCGCCCCCGAAATTCCTTAATCAAAACACACACAAAGGTTCCTGCATGCCTATCAACCATAAAACAACCATCAAACATGCAAAACAAGTAAAATAAGTCTATCCTAGCATGCGGAATAACTAAATCGCAAAGTAAATCTTACCAGGCAAAGAGTTCTGGATATGCCTTCCTAATGCTCTCCTCTGTCTCCCAAGTACAATCATTCTCGTTCTCGCCCCACTGAACCTTGACTAGCTTCACCGCCTTCCTTCGAAGTTGCTTCGTATCGTGCCCCACAATACGAATCAGCTTGCGGTTCCCAACCGCCTCGGGTTCTACTTCGAAGTCCTCTAACTGATTAGGTGAAATAGTCATATCTGAGTCGTGAACGAACTTCCTTAGTTGGGAAACATGAAATACATTGTGAACTCCCGCCATTTTCTCTGGTAAGCCAACTCTATATGCCAAATTCCCGACTAATTCAAGAACAGGGAATGGGCCAACAAATCTTGGTGCCAACTTGCCTCTCCTGCCAAATCGTATCACGCTCTTCAACGGAGAGATCTTGACAAACACCAAGTCACCAACGAAGAATTTCAAGTCTCTTCTCCTCTTATCAGCATAACTCTTATGCCTATCTTGGGCAGCTTTCATTCGTTGCTGAATGATCTTAATCTTATCCGAAGTTTCTCTCACCACATCTGGTCCAAGCACAAACTTCTCGCCAGTCTCTATCCAACATGATGGTGAGTTGCACGGTCTTCCGTACAAAGCTTCATATGGAGCCATACCGATACTGGATTGGTAGCTATTATTATATGCAAACTCTACTAGATGCAAATGGTCATCCCATGATCCACCAAAATCCAATATACAAGCTCTCAAGAGATCTTCCAATATACGATTCACCCTCTCCGTCTGACCGTCGGTCTGAGGATGATATGAGGTACTGAGATGTAATCCTGACCCTAGAGCCTCTTGTAAGCTCTTCCAAAACCCACTAGTGAACAACGGGTCTCGGTCACTCACAATGCTTTTGGGTACTCCATGAAATCTCACTACCCACTTCATATACAATTCCGCTAACTTAGCTGCCGTTCTGGTCGATTTGACTGGTATAAATCTTGCACTCTTAGTCAATCGATCCACGATTACCCAAATGCTATCATATCCCGAACTAGTCCTTGGTAAACCATCGATGAAATCCATCAAGACTTGCTCCCATTTCCATTCGGGAATTTCTAATGGTTGCAATAACCCACTAGGCTTTTTTTGCTCGGCTTTAACTAGCTGGCAATTCATGCATTTGGATATAAACTTCCCAACATCTCTTTTCATCCCTTCCCAGTAGTAAGTCTGCTTCATGTCTCAATATGTCTTATTACCACCGGGATGTATAGTCAGTTTAGAGTGATGACATTCTCTAATCACTTCATCCCTCAAACCATTCACGTTGGGCATAACTAGTCTTCCATTCTTCCGAAGCCATCCATCTCGATCGAGCCCATACACATTCATCTCCTCACCGTCGATGTTCATCTCTAACTTGGAGATGATTTCCAATAGATTAGGATCGTCCCTCTGGCTGGAACCAATCCGCTCTATCAAAGTGGGTCTGATCGCCAAACTAGCTAGCATGACTGGATCCAATTCGCACTTTGGTCTAAAATCAAACCCCGCGATATACTCCAGTTGCTTCCATTCAAGAAACATTGCCCCTAAACTGGCATGTCTCCTACTCAAGGCATCGGCTACCGCATTACCTTTCCCAGGTGTATATGCGATATCAAAATCATACGAAGCCAAGAACTCTAACCATCTCTGTTGACGGAGATTCAAATCTTTCTGAGAGAAAAGATACTTTAACGATTTATGATTGGTAAACAACTCAAATCTTTCTCCCAAGAGATAATGTCTCCACATCTTCAGCGCAAACACGATCGCTGCTAATTCCAAATCATGGGTAGGATACTTCTTCTCATGCGGCTTTAGCTGTCGACTAGCATAAGCTACAACCCTACCTCCCTGCATCAATACAGCACCCAGTCCGGTACCACAAGCATCCGTGTATACCGTCATCTCTTCATTCCCCTTAGGAATGACTAACACTGGCGCACGCGTCAACTTCTCTTTTAGACTCTTGAATGCATTCTCACACACTCCGTCCCAGACGAAGGACTGATTCTTCTTAGTCAAATGAGTCAACGGTGCTGCTATCTTGGAGAAGTCCTGGATAAACTTACGATAATATCCAGCTAATCCCAAGAAACTTCTTACATCTGTTGCATTCTTGGGTGTAGGCCAATCCTGTACCGTAGCCACCTTCGCAGGGTCCACGGCAATACCACCCTCGGAAACAACATGACCCAAGAATCTCACTTCCCTTCTCCAAAAATGACACTTAGAGAATTTCGCTTTCAATTGGTGTTTCCTCAACACCTCCATCACTATCCTCAAGTGTCTCTTGTGTTCCTCCTCTGTCCTTGAGTAAACAAGGATATCATCCACGAACACAAGAACAAACTTATTCAACTGATCTCTGAATACTCGATTCATAAGATCCACAAAGTAGGCTGGTGCATTGGTCAACCCAAATGGCATGACCAACCACTCATAAAATCCAGACGGCGTCCTAAATGCCGTTTTCGGAACACTCTCATCCGCTACTCGTAGCTGATGAAATCCTGTCGCGAGGTCCAACTGGGAGAATACTCTTGCTCCTTCCAGTTGATCAAACAAATCATCTATCCGCGGTAGAGGATACTTATTCTTCCTCGTCACCTTATTCAACTCGCGATAGTCCACACACAAACGAAGGGAATCATCTGCCTTAGTGGCAAACACAACTGGTGCTCCCCACTCGGAGACACTCCTTCTAATAAATCCCTTCTTCAAAAGATTGCTGACTTGCACCCCGAGCTCTCGCTGCTCCCTTGGTGCCATACGACGAAGTGGCATCACTATAGGTCTGGCATCTTTCACTAAATCAATACGGAACTCAATCTCTCGGTGTGGTGGAAGCCCGGTCACCTCCTCGAAGACGTCCGGATACTGTCCAACCACGGGCACATCTGACAACTCATCCTGCGGGATGTCGAGGGAATTTACAAAACTAGCCATAACCCCATCACTAGGTAGACTACCAAACACTACCCTACGCCCATCATCCGCCCTCACTGTCACCAAAAAGCCCTCACAGTCTACCACCACCCCGTATCTTTGGAGCCAATCGACTCCCAATATAATGCCATACCCAGTAAAGCCCAAAACAAAGCAATCACATACAAACATACATCCATGACTCGATAAGACCAAATTTCTGCAAATCATACTAAGGCTAGCCGAACCACCAATCGGGTTCGTCACAACCAATGGTCTATCGACTATCTCGGGTTCCAGTCCCAACCTATCTACCAGGTCACTAGATATGAAGGAACGGGAAGCCCCAGTATCAAACAAAACTCGAACTGGTACATCATAAATAGAAAGCATACCTTGAATAACAACATTCTTTCCTTTCTCCGCCGCAGTTGGGGCGTTCGACGAAGAAGGAACAGCATCAATAGCATATGCTTTCACAATCTGCTTCTCCTTAAGAGGTTGCGAACACTTATCCTTATGATGTCCCACTTGACCACAGTTGTAGCACTTCCTTTCCGCTGGCTTGGCCCGACATTCTTTAGCATAATGGCCCTTCCTACCACAGCTGAAGCACTCAACATCCTTCTTGTTCTTTTTCTGGCCACCTTTAGATTGGTCTTGCTTCCTCTTGTTCTGAGAGTTATTCTTGCCTCCACCGCCTGCTTGCGGCTTTGGCCCTTCTGCAGATGCAGCCTCAGTCTTTGACTTAGGGTAAAGGCTCTCTGATCTCAAAGCTTTCCCCACAATCGATTCAAAAGTCTCATCGATGTGATTGATAAGCCTTTCCCCCAAGTATCCATCCAAACCAGTAATAAACTTCTCATTCTTCTTCTCAGAAGTGTCAATGAGAGACAGTCCATACTTTGACAAAGTGTCGAACTCAGCAATATAGTCAGAAACTGCCCTCCCATTCTGCTTGAGTTCCAAGAACCTCTTGAACAATACTGACTTCTGGGCAGCTGGAATAAACTTCTCGCTAAAGCGAGCCTTGAACTGAACCCAAGTAACCTGATCTTTTGGAGTAGTTGTTCTAATGGCATTCCACCAATTCATCGCTCGCCCTTGCAGCTGACGAGACGCTAGCCTTCTCTTCATCGCATCCTCAAGACCCAAGTCATCAAAGATACGGTCACAGCTATCCATCCAGTCTTGAACATCTGTGGCCGACTCCGTCCCATGTAACGGCTTTCCACCAAGGTTAGTGTAATCCTTGCACAACTTGGCGAAATCGACCCTAGGCGCCTGCACTACTGGGCCAACACCAACTCCGGGATTGGGAACTTCCCCTTGCACTTCTCTAAGCATGTCTCTCATGAGGTTAGTAAACATCGCCCTCATGTCAGCGGCATTCCCATGGTTGGTCCCTCTACCAGCACCCCTCGTGCCTCGGCTTATCATCAATCTGAAAAAGGGAAGCGATTAACGACCCCATAGTGGTGCTAGTGCAGTGCGATTTCATTCTTATACTACTAATAGTATATATATATAGCTTTTGAAAACCAAAGTAATCACAAATACGCGCTCTCACATACGTACTATCTCTCCCTAGTGTCTTTCCCTAGGTTAAATACGCAACCTAGAGCTCTGATACCAAGTGTGACGGCCCGCCCCGCACCAACCGACATTTACTCCAAGAGTGCGCTGTACACATGTCCAGTTAGCACGGAACGGGTCGTTAGAAGGAAAAGAAGAAGGAAATGAACATACAAAGAACCTGTAGAATGTCTCACAGCGCATAGAACAAAATATAATAATAACATACTTGACATAAAACCGGAGAGACGGTGCATAAGCTGAAAATCAGAACTAAACATCATAGCAGCGGAAATCCAAAAATACAGCTTATTACAACTTTCAAACTGTCTCAAAGCAAAAGTAAGATAAAGGAGGTACACTACTAATGCCCAAGTAGCGACCACCAACGACACAGGGAGAATGTGTATATATATATCATACGTGGAAGCCTCCTGCCCGCCTCCGAATCAGCTACTCGCGCATCACCAGCTAACCTGTCTCTAGTCTGCTCGTGTGAGCACCTAGAGTAATAAGAGGAGACATAAAACTCTGGGTCAGACATAAAGCCTGGTATGAGCGATAAGCATCTAAAGTGAACAATAACAGGTAGACTAAAACATACCTGAACCTGGACCTGCAACCAAAGAGTTAGCACTACATACTGTACAACACTCTAAGGTGCCATATCAAACGGTGTAAAGATACGGAGGTGGGGGAGGCATGCATGTCATAGTGATGGCAAACAATCAAACATAGCATCCATCCTCACATCTCTCACTCAGTGCGTAAAGCATACGATATTCACCACTTCGATCACCCACCCTTGCTACGATCACTTTGCCCCATGAAGTCATAAATGGCTTCACTGCACTGATAACGTAGCCACTGATCCTTTGCTATGTCCACTTGCCCCATGGAGTTATTCACCCCATCTGCGCTGGCTCATAGCCTTACCAATCCTTACTATGTCCACTTGCCCCATGGAGTTATTCACCCCATCTGCGCTGGCTCATAGTCTTACCAATCCTTTACTATGTCCACTTGCCCCATGGAGTTATTCACCCCATCTGCGCTGGCTCATAGTCTTACTACGCATCACCTTGCCCCTCAAATCATAATGACTCTACTGCACTGATAACGTAGTCTTGCTACCATCACCTTGCCCCTCGAGTCGCAATGACTCTACTGCATTGATAAGTAGCCCATCATTCATTTTCAGTGGTGAATCGAAGTTATGAACGTCGACAACTCCTTAGCACACGTCCCGCAGCAAAGTCCAACAACGAAGTGAACTCATCGGTTCCCAATTGGATCCTGAGCTCTAACTTCCCATATTGGACTACCTTTGCATCTCGGGTTATTGGTCAATACTGGGTCGGGTCGGATTCCTCCTCAAGCCATCGGTTCGGGTCGGGTGTCCTCCATTGGTTCGGGTCGGGTCTTCTTCTGGTACGGTACGGGTCGAGTGGTTCTCCTCGGGTCAGGTCGGGTGTCTCACTTCGGGTCGGGTCGGGTGCCATCTCCCCTCCAGTTCGCGCTTCCGCTTCGATCCGCTTCCTCATCCTTCACATGCTCCGATCTGATCCATTCTCCTATATCCACTCCGATCCCTCCTCCCTAATCCGATCCGATCCCAGTTCAGTTAGCATGGCCTTCCTTTTTGCTAATTTTCTCAAGTGTCAGGTTCGGATCCGATCGAATCCCTTGCCCAGTTCAACATATCCGATCCGAGCCCTCATATCCGATCCGATCCGATCCGAAACCTGCACTGTTTTCTGAAACTGTTCCAGCAAGTGTTTACGCCATTCGACGACGTTTTCGACCATTCTAACTATTGAAATCAATCACAAAGCATATCATACAGTCATAGCAACATGCATAATCAACCACAAACATCAAAACATCAATATGATAGGTTAAAATGGATCAAACATACCCAAAACCCCATATTTCCCCTTAAGCATGTTTAGGTGAAACTAATGATAGGATTAACAAAACTTAACCAAATTAACCCAAATTCATATCAGAGGTATAAAACATCATTTAGGAATTTATGAACATTTTTCCAGAATTTTATCATGCTTAAATTCGCTAATTAACACTAATTACCCTTAACTAGCCATAATTAGTGTAAAACTATGCAAATCACTCACCTTAGCCACAAATAAACTAAGATCTGAAATAAATCTCTGATTTGATGCAAATCCCAATACTAAACAGCAGCTCCAATGTTGATTTGGTGTAGATCTCCCTTGATTAGATGTTGCTAAGCTTAATCCTTGACCAAAAGATGATTTGGAGGTGATTTAGAGGTTGGAGGCCATTTTTAGGGTTCCTTGGTGATAAGTGGAGGCTAGAAAACTGAAATGGAATGATGCTCTATCTCATTTCAGCCTTCCCATAACCCTAATCCCGAAATGGGTTGTGGGCCTACTCACTAATCACCCTATTTGGCCCGGTTAAGCAGTTTTTCACCTTCCAAACCTTAATTCAGCCATATCTCCCAAACGGTAAGTCCGTTTGGCTATTATGACCACTCTACGGAAAGGTAAACCGTCAAACAAATCCAATGGAAGTGGTTTCAAGTTAAAATTCCTTTCCAATCAAAAGTTATGGCCAAAACAGTACCAACTAGGGGCAAAATGGTCATTTAAAAATCGACAAAAATCATGATCATGGGAAATGACTCTAACAGATGTTTCCCAAAGTTACATGACCATACGACTTCACATGGGAAAGAAATAAATATTCTACAATCCTATGATGTGTAGAATACGGGTCGTATTGATTAGTGAAACATGCGGTATGGGACGTATTGATTTCACTTTTCGATTTACTATTCGTAAGTCTGTGACATATCTTGTTGTTGTGTCAGTACTGGACTCGAGAGGAGCCTTATATATGCATTTACTTAATCGAATGGGTCAAATATACCCAACCGAGGCGGGTTGCGGTAAAATTATGTAGGACTGAGATGAGTCATATACTCAACCGAGACAGGTTGTAGTATAGGTGCACACCAGACCGAGACGGGTCATTGTGTTAATTATACTCGACCGTGATAGGTTGAGCATACTTGATCGTGGTGGGTCACATTAGAAATTTGTTGGACCGAGACGAGTCATTTTACTCGATCAAGGCAGAATATAGTGAATTGCGTATTTAAAGTACTTGGCAAGTAATTTTTTCTATTGATGATGGTGCAACTTGGTTACCATAGGATCCATCCTCATAATTGTATTAATGCAGGGAAAACATTTGTTTTGGATCCCTATCTATGTCTCGTTGATTCTTAACCTTTAGGCTATTTGGTGCTATTTTATATGAAGAAAGCTTATTGCTTTAAAACCAGTGGTTGGTTTTTATGAAGGAATGTTAATGATGCTTTAAATCCGTTTGTGTAATCTTCTTGATCCTTAGTCTTTCTTGGCTAATTGTTGATATTTCATGAAGTGTTCACTTCGGGTGAACAAACACATATGCGAGTATAAGTCACATACATGATGATGATGATTGTATTATTTCCTCATTTTTGATCTATTCTGGAGACTACAACTCTTGGAATTTCTTGTGGTCGTCAGCTTGTGTGAATCTCTAAGCGTCATGACATGGAGTTTTCACGTCATATTACCCTCTAAAGAATACCACTTATCTGTGCTTATTATTCAATATATGATGTTATAATATTTCAACTGGACTGATCCGTGTGTGTTAATGCTCGGTTCAGACCGAGTATTTGCAAGTAATTATGGAAGTTGTTCTTTACTTCGTAGCTTGCCCTTTTTGATAGACTTTTTTGTTTCATATTTCTTAGACAAGTTTTGTTGTACTCATATTCGTGCTTGACACCTTTTGATGTATATATATTCTTTTGTGGGAATGTAACGATGTATATGTATTTGTATTGTACCTGATGTGTGTAAAAATTATATATATGTAGCTGTGTTATGTTATGTGATATGTGATTTATTATATTATATCTTTCTTATTCTGAATCGATCCTGAAACCCTAGTGATATTGTATTAAGTAAGTAATAAGTATGTCGAACCACAAATAAATAAATAAAAACTAGAGTCTTCATCGACGTACTTAGGACTTGTTTAATATAAGATTACAAGAGGTCGCTCCTATCCAGCCCTATTCTCCGCCTTAATAGACAGTATTACTCTGTAGTACTCTTTATTAAGGTGGGTCTCGGGGTGGGGCATTACAAAAGGCCTTGCCGTAAGTTCACTTATAGGCCAGATACTGAAATTTATATTGATTATAAATTGTTCAAATTTTCTGTGAAGATTCCATATTTAATGGAAGATGATTTTAGGTTTATTGTGAATGGTGTTTTTACATGACATTTGTTCTTTAAACCAAGTAAAGTCAAGAGTAATTTCCAAAGGTGGAATAATCATTAAGTAATGATTATTGGGATTAAAGTTAAGTTAGAGTTTTAACAAATTTTTCATTGGGTTGAAATGAGAATGGGATAAGTAAATTTATCAAATTCGAGAATTGTTCGAGATGGAACACCGCCTATTTTACTCCATGCGATAGTTAAATCTTTAATTAGATTTGAACTTGGAATGGTAATCAAATTTACCGATAGCACCAGGGTGTTAGATATGGAGTACCACCGGTTTTTCTCTCCATGGGATGAATAGGTTGGGATAATAAAATGGATGATTATTTCGATAAGGCTCGATAATCCCGACTAGTTATATAATAAAATCTTTTGAAAATGATATCCAAAGGAGGATTAAACAATAAGTTTAATAGAATTTATCTTTGATAAAATTAATGGGAACCTTCCCCCAAAGATGTGAATATTTGAATAAAAGAATATTCTGGATTGGAATGAGATGTGTGTTATCTTTGTGTATTTATCACATGATTATAAAGATGCAGCAGTTATTTAGACCATTATGAATGACTGTTATGACAATTAAATATTGAAAATGAAGTCGGTGGTTGAAGACCGGAGATCTTCACATCGTTTGGGCTATTGCTGATGTCTCACTTGGAAAGTACACCCAAGCAGAGGTAATAAATGGTGATCGTCCAGGCGTACTTGGAGATCGACCGGATATGCGAGGACCGCTCTCCTGTATTGGACATACGGGATGAGGAATAAGGTGCCTCCGGTTTCGATTAGACCTAGAACGAACTTGTAAATGGATTGTATGTTTAACATTGTACTTCGCGCTGTACTCGTTGATCTCTGCTAAATATATATCTGTTTGGTAGCGGAGAATTTATTCTCTTTCTTGACACCCTTCTCTGACAGTACAAGCTTATAGGTTATATATTGGTGGAAATCAACGGTATAGCATGGCATGACAATGTGGCATGCTGAGATATAATGATCAAGGGTTTGGTTGAAAAGCAGGGCCTTATGGATGATGATCAAAGCACGACTTCTGTTAGCACAGCTTTGTGTATAGCGTTAATTTGCGAGCTTCACACGCCGGTATGAGTCAAAAGCCGGATGAGGACCTCAGGAAGGATATGCGATTCTTTCTAGCTATGGTGATGTTATAAGGACACAGAACTTCCCCGGTCTCCGAAGAGAAGAGGAAGAACGGATTACCTTGAGGTCAAGACGAATTAGAACACAAACAGAATAACATTTCATTGCTTATTACAACAATTTCATCAGAATACAAGAATATACAGAGTGAATAAATATTACACATTCGATAAAAATCAGAGATTCACAAATTACATTTAAATACATAGCAGCGGAAAACAATACAAAACACAACTAAAAGTAATACACGAATACAGAGCTTTCCGAATATCGCTTCAGCTGTAAATCAGGATCCTGTGAATATAAATCTACAAAACCAAAACTACAAGCTGCCCGTGTGGAAATAGGGGCACCCAGAGTTTAGGTTAAAACAATAAACTCCAGGTCAGTCATGTGACTGGTGTGAGAACTAAAATAGTTATTTAAAACTTTACTTTAAATCGGATATAACAAGGGACCACGCCATATAACACAGAACGGGTTTCCTCCTAAGAATACCAGTGCATATAACAATACAGCGAAATGCTTTTTGAAAGAATGAAGCTATTATAAGACCCAAGTCCCATCACACAATGCAACGCATGCCGGAGGATAGGGTTTTCCCTTATAATAGCCAAACATGCTTGGTACGTTTAAAACAAATCATTTCATACTATTATAAGTGAATAGTGTATAAAACAACTTCAAATATAAATGTATCAATCCTAGATGGCATGGGTACCATATATCATGTCGCCGATACTAGGCTCTACAATCAAAACCGCAAATGTCACATATTGTAAGTTGGATTTCCATCTGTGAACCAAGGCAAGGGATCGTCCTTACCGCTTCGAGACAATCCAGCCCATGTCTCAGGCAAGCGCGCAGACAAACATTAGATCGTCAGGCCCGGTCCGCTCGATGTGGATTAAAATGCCTGAATACTACGTTTCCCCGCCCTATGGGGCGTAAACGAGCCAAATGACTCCATCGGCCCCGGATCACCCGATATAACTGAGGCGCCTCCTATCCATTATCCACATAAGTAAAATGCCAGGGCGTGCAAAACACTGACACCACTCCTAGCTAGACGGAAACGCTTGTCCTCCCTGAAGTCCTCTCCCGTTTCTGGTCCACACCGAGGTGTGAGGCTCGCAAATTAATGCTACATAAAGCTATGCCACAAAGGCTATGCTTTGACCATCAACCACAAGACTCTGCTTTTCAACAGAAGCCTTGATCATTTGCATCTTAGCATGCCACACAGGCAATTCACGCTATACAACCAATGTCTATCAATCACACAGAATGAAATCTGATGTCAGACACACATCCATTTACAAGTCCGTTCTAGGTCTGAATGAAACCGGAGGCACCTTATTCCTCCCCCATATGTCCAATACAGGGGAGAGGCCCTCGCATATCCGTCGATCTCCAAGTACGTCTGGACGATCACCACTTATTACCTTGTCTTGGGTGTATAGCCCAATCAAGACCTCTGTAATCATCCAAACGTGAAGACATCTGGTCTTCAACCACCGTATTCATCCTCGACATATCTCCGAATCAGTTATTCAGAATGGGATAAACCCGGTCTTTCCGAACAACTCGCGTATATAATAAACAAGTTTTATAAAGACACAACATACGCCTTATTCCAATCTAGAATATTGCTTTATTCAAATATTCTTATACTTTGGGAAATGTTCCCATTAATTTTATCAAAGATAAATTCTTTAAATTTATTCTTTGGATATCAATTCAATCTAATTAAAGATGCATTAAAACTCCACTTGGTTTTAATCTTCCTAAAAATCAATGTTAACGATTGCTTAACTTGGGAAATCATATCCTGTCTTTAACTGGGTTAAAGAACCAATGTCATTTAAAACACGGTTCACGATAAACCCAAAATCACATTCCATTCCATCGGCCTTTAACAGTAAATTAGCAAGTGAACAGTTCCCTAAGTATTAACCCCGAAGGCTGAAACCAACATCAGATCAATACCCATGAAACTATTCAACTTAACTAATCTCCAGTTAGTTTCTGATTTTCCTAACTCCATTGGGTCTAAGAACGGTATTATTAAAGATACCACTCACGACAACCCAAGATCACATTCCATTAACAATGGAATCTTCATGGAAAACAAATCGATATATATATATATATACTCGATATAAACTTCCATATCCAACTGATAATATAAATGGAATAACGACAAGGCCTTTTAAATTCCATATATATTAACCATCTTCCTCTACAAAAGCTTACTTCGATTATTACCAAATCGAATTCCATTCAGTTCCAATTTAATATGTTAAATTGGAAAACTTTACTTTAGAAAATCTCCTTTAAATCTTAACAAAAGATTTATAAATTCCAAATCCCATTTTACTGTAAATCGGGTTAACGAATGAATGTCGTTAAAAACACAGTTCACAATAAACCCAATTCACATTCCATCAGTATCTAATCATAAATTAGTAAGGGAACAATTCCCTAAGTATTAACCCAGAAGGCCGAAACCAACATCAGATCAATACCATGGAAACCATTCAACATAACTAATCTCCAGCCAGTTTCTATTTTTCTTAACTCCATTAGGTCTAAGAATAGTATTATTAAAGATACCATTCACGACAACCAAAAATCCAATTTGATATTAAATACAAGGCTCTGAATAGAAAATATATCGGCCTGTGTTCAATATCAAATTCTGAAATCAATAAATATCGTATTGGAAATAACGATACATATATATCTTTCAAATTTTCATAACAATATTTGTATGATCATGAAATCCTACATCGAAATATTCCGAAGACAATTTCAATTCAAATCCATTTCCAATTTATATATTGGAAATTCTGGTTATTTTTAAAACCATTTCAAATCCAATTTATACATTTAAAAATATTGGAATATAATTCTAGTTCAAAACTAGTTCATTTCGATAAAAATCTATTTTTATCTTTTCAAATATGGAATTTTTCATCCCAATTCTTTCCAAATCATTTATTTTGATTTTACACTAATTATTGATATTTTTAATAATTTTATCAAGGCCCGTACAATCGATTTCCATAAACGGCCATCGAACTGCACTTACAGCGACCTTTTCCAAATTTGATTTGGACATAATTCCAAATCCAACCGTTAGATTTCAAATCTCTCATATTCGTTAGAAATATCTTTTCATTACAAACCCAACGGTTCTGGTTTTATAGTATCCGAAGGTCGGATCTCTTATAATGTCCGTTTGAAGTCAATGGTCGAAATTCGCGAAATGCCGCAGCGCGGCGCGTTCTATTCAGGCCATTATATATATATATATAATATATATATATTTTATATATTTCGTCGATTTCCATTTAAAAAGTATTTTATAAATCGTTTTAAATTCGTTTTCAAAACGATTTCAACTTCACATTCAATTTCTAATCAAAATTGAATATTCCATATCATCGATATATAAATGATGATATTTTCAAAACATTAGATTTTGAAATCAATTCCTTTTTTATATTCATTCTAAAAATGAATAAGATCGATATAAATATCGTTCACATCAAAATGACGTTAATCTAATCAACACGGCTTTATATATTTTCGTGTCCATCCCAAATCGGGCATCAAAATTAGATTCTGATCTTTTACTGAATATTATTTTAAAATATTCATTATTTTAAAATATTCGTTATTTTAAAATATTTATTCTTTTTGAACTAGAATTAGACACAGTCAATAACCATATAATGTAATTTATATGGATTTCATACACATTTGTACACAACAACAATCAAACACATTCAACCATCATCCATAGTGCATTCTACACTGCATAAGCATTGAATATAAATATTTAACGCTTATAACAGTCTGTCAACCAATCGATTGACATACAGCTGATTATTGGGATTAGTGTATGCTCAGTATCATCCCAATACCCGTGTGGGGTTTTCAAACAACAAACACAGATTTATTTGTGCAGTTGGGCGATGTGTAAAATTTATCGTCCCAATCAATATTAGTCAAATGTGTGCACATAAACAAATCGTCCGATTTGTTTATAAATATTTATTTTATTTCATATACACGTTAAAAATTATATTTTAAACTATAAAATATTTTTAACGATAAAATATTTATTCCATTCCACATCACACAATCAATTTTCACAACACGGTCAAATAAACAAACAAGTCATCTATGGTCTGTGGACGATGGGTGTCGGGTGCTGCTAAGCACCGTCTGCATCCTAGTATATATTTTAACTAGAAAATAAAATAAAAGTGAGAAGTTCTCACCTTGGGGATCCAGAATAAAAGTGAGAAGTTCTCACCTTGGGGATCCACTCCTCCATCCTTTCCTTCTGAACGGTTTGGATTTTTCAGAAATTCCAACGCAGTCTTTTCTACGCCATTCATATTAAAAATCACATTTTTAATATGATGTTTATATTGTAAAGATTATATTTTTAAAACACTATCTTCTATATAAAGATTATATTTTTATCGCTTTACTTCCTATATAAAAATCGTATTTTTACTAAATCAAAAATCATATCTTAACGTTACGAAAAATATAATATTTTCTTTAAAAATCATTCCTTTTCATTTTATAAAAACCCAACCTTTAATCATGTTAAAAATCCAACCTTTATCATGTTAAAAATCCAAACTTTATCGTGTTTAAAATCCAACCTTTATCATGTTCACATACAGATAAAAATCTGGTCATTATTCTCTCTACATACATATAAAAAAATCTGATCTTTATAGATAGAAATCCCATTTTTAAATCGATGTTCATATGGGTGAAAATCACATTTTTTTATACCGCTTTATATATAATAAAAATCAAAATGAAATTCAGTTTGAACGTACTTACATTACGCAGCTACCGAGGTGGAGCAAGGGAGCGTCGGGTGTTGGAGATCGTCGGCTAGGGTTTGAAAGGGCCGGTTTTATGTTAAAAATTGGATCTTTGAGGAGAGGGAGGGCCCGGGGTCAGGGTTGGCGGTCTGAGGTGAAGGGGGTGGCGCAGGGTCGTCGGTGGCCGGGGGAAGGCGCAACGGGTTCACCGGTGGTTGTGGCGGCGGTTGGAGGGTTTTTGAAGCTCGATGTAGAGGGGGGAGAGAGAGCGACGGTCCAGGGATGAAGGGGGGAATGGCCGCTGATGGCCGACGGCCTGGGGAGGGAAGCGCACCTCCGACGATGGCAGTAGGCGGGGGTAAGGGAAGGGCGATGGAGTCTGAGGGAGGGAGGGGTTTTTTATATTTTTTGTTGATTTTGGGGCGTTGACTGTTCAGAAGAAGGAAGGGGGGTGCTTTATAATTTAATTAATTATTATTTCTCTTTCGCAAAAAAGTAGGGTTTTCTATTCGAACCCCAAATCGAACCCAACGGCTGTCGCCCATAGCTAATTACCCCCATTCTAAACGCAATGTGATATGTTTCGTAACCCAACTCGGCTGTTATGATCAGTTTCCGTTAAATTTAAAATATAAATCAATATATTTTAAATTCAAACGCACATTTTAAATTACCGGGGCCACATACGGACTCTAAAAATTCCAGAAAAATTATTTCTAGCTTTGTATTGATGATACGGTCCTAACAAAACTAATCTCATCAAATTTGAAGACCGTTTGCAAAATGGCTATTTTCAAGGGCCATTCAATATATTAAAATATATATAAATTCCACAGCGACTTTTCTGAATTTTCAACTGGACGTATCTTGTAATTTATAAAGTGAAATTTCAATTTCTTAACTTCCTTAGAAAGATATTGTTACACAGATTCAAATATTTCTTGTTTCGACCAATTTTGACTTATATTGAATTCTGTATATTCATTTGAAATTAGAAATCGAATTTTCAAACTATCGCGCCATTTCAGGCTCGTTATATAATTAAAATAAAATTATTCATTTTAACTTCGTCGATAATAAATTTTCCGTCGTTATTATTTAAAATAAATCATTTTAAATATCCAAAATCCATTAAAATCGCCAAAATAAAAATTTTAAATTGGCTCAGATTTTCCGGGTTGCTACAATCTCCCCCTCTTAAAATCTTTTCATCCTCAAAAAGGAACGAGCTAAAAGTTGTTTAACCAACCAACTCAACTTTCATTATTTTAATTATGGCTTAAGTTCTTCAACATTTCAGTTTCTAACAAATTTTCAATTTTTTCAAAAATTTGGCTAACACCATAAATTTTCAAAAAATTTCTCCATAACCTCCCTTGCACGGGAGCACCGGGAAAATCCCGAAATCGCCATACATGCCTCTCCAATCCAAAAAGAAAAAGCCAATCAGCTCATAAAATCATCAAAAACCCTAAGAAATACAATAAACATGTACCTATTTGTCGGGCAAACAATTTTATTCCTCTGCTTAGCTTCCCTGCTATGACCTGTTCAATATATATGCATGTACATGTAGGCAATTTCAAACAATTTTCAACACAGTTCGATATTTGAGACAATTTGGCTAAATTTACCTTACATTCACATAATGGTTTTATTGGTTAACAAATAATCATACAGCACAACCATCAATCAATTAGTGGATTATCGTTTTCAAATTCGTAATAATTTTTATATACTCAAAAATCATGTTTTTGATGCCAATTCACAACAATATATTCTAACTATATTTTGGTTCTCCCACCAGTCAATTGGAAATATTTAGATATCCCACTTTCGAAACTCCAACATAAATGTTGATGATGCTATAACGATCATCAGGACCATCTCCGGGCGACTGGAGTGTGATTCTATATTTATCCAGTATATTAAAACTTCGAATACACATGGATCAGACGTATACGCAAAATCTTTATATACTTAATTGTCCAAATCAATATAAAATAAATATTCAAATACGAATAATAAAGTTTAAATTTTCAAACCAAAATTTGTTTTCATTTTTATTTTAAAAAATATCACTCTTCAGACTCGTTCTAGGATACTGTTGACCCCATCTCTAACGAGTCATTCTTATTGGATATTACTAATCCAATCTCAGATGAATTCTTTCATTTGGTTCTAACGTGTCTTATTCTTCGAGCTCTGTAAACCAAAGCTTTGATACCACTGTAACGACCCAGAACTTCCCCAGTCTCCGAAGAGAAGAGGAAGAACGGATTGCCTTGAGGACAAGACGAATCAGAACACAAACAGAAGAACATTTCATTGCTTATTACAACAATTTCATCAGAATACAAGAATATGCAGAGTGAATAAATATTACACATTCGATAAATATCAGAGATTCGCAATTTTCATTTAAATACATAGCAGCGGAAAACAATACAAAACACAACTGAAAGTAATACACGGATACAGAGCTTTCCGAATATCGCTTCAGCTGTAAATCAGGATCCTATGAATATAAATCTGCAAAACCAAAACTACAAGTTGCCCGTGTGGAAATAGGGGCACCCAGAGTTTAGGTTAAAACAATAAACTCCGGGACAGTCATGTGACTTGTATGAGAACTAAAATATTTATTTAAAACTTTACTTTAAATTAGATATATCAAGGGACCACTCCGTATAACACGGAACGGGTTTCCTCCCAAGAATACCAGTGTGTATAACAATACAGCGCAATGCTTTTTGGAAAAATGAACCTATTATAAGACCCCAGGTCCCATCACACAATACAATGCAAGACGGAAGATAGAGTTTTCCCTTATAATAGCATAACATGCTTGGTACGTTTAAAACAAATCATTTGATACTATTATAAGTGCTTAGTGTATAAAACAACTTCAAATATAAATGTATCAATCCTAGACGGCATGGGTACCATATATCATGTCGCCGCTACTAGGCTCTACAATCAAAACCGCAAATGTCACGTATTGGAAGTTGGATTTCCATCTGTGAACAAAGGCAAGGGATCGTCCTTACCTCTTCGAGATAATATAGCCCATGTCTCAGGCAAGCGCATAGACAAGCCTTGGATCGTCAGGGCCGGTCCACTCGATGTGGATTAAAATGCCTGAACACTATCTTTCCCCACCCTATAGGGCGTAAATGAGCCAAATGACTCCATCGGCCTCGGATCGACCGATATAACTGAGGCGTCTCCTATCCATCATCCACATAAGCAAAATGCCAGGGCGTGCAAAATGCTGACACCACTCCTAGCTAGAAGGAAATGCATGTCCTCCCTGAAGTCCTCTCCCGTTTTTGGTCCACACCGGGGTGTGAGGCTCGCGAATTAACGCTTCACAAAGCTATGCCACAAAGGCCATGCTTTGATCATCAACCACAAGACTCTGCTTTTCAACAGAAGCCTTGATCATTTACATCTCTGCATGCCACACAGGCAATTCACGCTATGCAACCAATGTCTATCAATCACACAGAATGAAATCCGATGTTAGACACACATCCATTTACAAGTCCGTTCTGGGTCTGAACGAAACCGGAGGCACCTTATTCCTCCCCCCATATGTCCAATACAGGGGAAAGGCCCTCGCATATCCGTCGATCTCCAAGTAAGTCTGGATGATCACCACTTATTACCTTGTCTTGGGTGTACAACTCAATCAAGACCTCAGTAATCATCCAAATGATGTGAAGACCTCCGGTCTTCGACCACTGTAACACCCCAAATTTTCTATAAACATAAGAATAACAAAATGAAGTATAACTAATTTAAGTGTGAGAATTAAGGAAAACTAATTATGCCATTGCGTTCATCTCTGAATTCTGCTTGAGATAGAGTCCGAGTTTGCGTAAATCGGACTCCGTATGAAGAAGTTATGGCCTTCGGAAGTTTATGAAAATTTAAAACAGCTCAAAAATAAATTCCAAATTCAATATTCAAAAATCTGAACCCAGAAGCGGGCTGGGCGGGAAATTTCCCACCCAGGACCCAGGTCGACGTGGGGGTCGACCTGGGTAGGCAGGTCGACCATAGGGTCGACCTGGGGGTCGACCTTAGTGTCGACCTACCCCTTACAGGTCGACCTGTTTTGCCCAGATCCGATTTTCTTCGGCGTATGACGTGGTTTTGGCTGTTCTGTTGGTCTGGATTGGTTCATAGGTTAATATCTAAGGTCCTGGACACTTCTATTCTCCTATAAATACATCCCTAAGCCAAAACCTAAATCTCCTACACTATTCTCTAGCCTCTATAGCTCTCTCCCTCTTAGAAAATAAAATAATGGCGTTCGCTACTCACTTGAAACCTAGGATAAAACTAGTGCATCTTCTTCCAAACCGAAAAGAACAACTAGTCTACATCAAAGGAGCGATATTTAGTGTCAAAACACAGTTTCCAGAATACAAGAATCGTTCCCTTTTTGTGAGTACAGTTATTTTCAGATATGAAATTTAATAATTATCTTGACATTTTTGTGAATCTGGATCTAAGGTTATGCATACTTTTCTGTGGATCTATCTTGACTGTGACTATTCTGTATTCCCTCTTTTTCTTCCTTTTTGTTTATGTCCAGGCTACCATGAGCCTGCGCCAAATCTCATAAGAGATTAACCCACGAACGCTTTTAGGACAAATAATGGATAATGCATAATTGGACATGACCGATCTTTGACTAATTTGAGAAAAGAACATAAGTTGTAAATTAAAATATGGAATCAGTGCAAACTACGTATGATAGAATGTGATTTGGAAGAAGAATTATTACATGATGGCATATGACTTGGAATTTGGAATATAATGCATGTTATAGTGCAAGATCTCATTGTGAGGACATAATACATGATTAAAATTTAAGATCTAGATTTGGGCATATTTTATATCACGATCTATGACTTGAAAAGAAAAGAAGGATTTATGACTTAGGAATAAAGATCTATGTTAAAATAAGATAACTATTAATGTGAATGCGCCTAAATATGGGTTTTTGGATATTTGACATCATAGTCTATAATTTAGCATAATTCATATTGTTTGGGGATTTTTGAGAATATTCTGTACTATGCAAAGCTTAACTAAAATCTGGGCATATGTTGTATTATGAATTATGACCATGATTTAGGCATGTAAGGTTAGGCTTAATTTATGATTAGGCAGGATATGTAAATAGAATTTTAGAAATGTTAAATCTGTTGAATTGCCTAATCTGCTAAATCTGTTATCTGCTAAATCTGTTGAATGGCCTAATCTGCTAAATCTGTTATCTGCTAAATCTATTGAATTGCCTAATCTGCTAAATCTGTTATCTGCTAAATCTGTTGAATTGTCTAATCTGCTAAATCTGTTATCTGCTAAATCTGTTGAATCGCCTAATCTGTTAGATCTGTTATATGTTGAGTTGCCTAATCTGTTGAAAGCTAAATAGTTGTAATTTGGGTACAAAAATCTGTAGGCTCGATCTAAGATTGAGTAAAAACATGGAAATCTGATTAATCTGCTGTAACCTGTAAAGAAGCTTAATCGGTTAAATAGACATAATTAGTCTGATATTTGTATAATCTGTATTGGAATGAATTGGCTATGACACGAGGTTAGACTCTATTTGCGGTAGAAGCCGGCCCAGAACCAACCGGCTTAACCAGCAACCGCAAACTGTCAGTCTAATGTGGGAGGTCGTAGGCATAACTAAAATATGCTTAGACATGAGGTTAGGTCTGGCTTGTGGAAGAAGTTTGCACGGAACCGCCCGACATATCCAGCGGCCACAAGCTACCGACCTAATGTGAGAGGTCTGTGCATTAATATTTAATTAATGCAAATCTGAGATAAATATGATGTCTAAAACGTGTTGGGTGGATAGGGTTAAACCAACTAGACTGATGAATCTAATAAACCCGTTTCGTGAATCTGTAGGCCCAATACAAAGTTAGACAATCTGTAAGTCTGTTAAATCCGTACATCTGATCTGTTAATCTGAAAACTTGTTAACTTGATCATCTGATCTGTGAACTAAAAATTCGAACTCTGTCTGAAATCTGTAAATAAGTTAATCTGAAATCCGTTAGTCTGGGGACACAAGGTTAGGAGGGGAATTACTTGTGTCATTTGTTGTGTGGAACCCAAATTATTCAATAACCCTTTCTGGTATCAAAACTTTGACCCCATGCTATGTATGGGTCCGGGCACGCTTACTGAACTAATTATAAGCGGTTCATTCTGATAATGGCGAGGGGTGTTGATGGCGTGTTCCAACCGGGTCATGTGCGTGCATGGATCCGGTCTGCTCTGAGGCTGTAAGACACCGTGACATCTGTAAATAGGTCTGTGCCAATAGGTTGCCACTTTAGGGAGTGATACACCCTACTGTGGGGCCGACACAGGGTATTTATGCATTAGGGAGCCGACTGCTTGAGGTATGACTTAGGGTACACTTAGTTCTGTCTGTTTCTGTTGGTACCGTATGTTTCTATTGGGTGGTAACACCTGTATGTTTCTGCGCGGTACCGTCTGTTGTGGTGGTAAATGCCCATTACTTGTGTACACCTAATTCTAACATTATGTTTATGTAGGGATTATTCTGTTTTTGTCTCTGATTCCGTCTCCGATTCTGTTTATGTACCTTCTGTCTGTTGGGGCGATAATGGCCCATTAGGTTGGTGGTAAAAGCCCATTATTAGCATTCTGTTTCTATACCATCTGCCTCTGTTTGTGTGGTAAAGGCCCATTACTAGCATTTCTATTTCTGTAGAGATTATTCTGTTTCCGTTTCTGTTTCAGTTTAGATATTAGGGTAATACCTAATCCTGTTATAATAGTATTAGTGCAGAGAAGTGAAAAGCTTAGCTTGGCCTATATCATTCTGTTTCTTCTGTTTACCTGCTATTTCTGTTACGGTTATCTCTCATCCAGTTTTATTTACATGTCATGATACTATTATCTGTTTATATGCTGAAAGTCACTGGACTCACCTGACTTATGTCTGACCTAGTTTGTTTCGCCTCTTTTCTTTCCGCTCCCCCCCCCCCCCCCGGTTTTTAGGGTGGAAACATAGGAGCTTGATTCAGATTCTCTCTGCTTTAAGTGTTTGAAGTATTGCTTGGATTTGGCTCTATCTTTCCATGGCAATTTATATTGGGGATTATGGATTTAAAAACTATGCATTCTGAAGGCTTTTGTACTAGACCGATATTTATATACTTGAATTCTGATATTGTGATTTTGAAAGATGTAACTAAACTCATTTCTGTTTCTGTTATAATAAAGTTACAAATTTTTCAAGTACTACTTTTATCTGTCTTGTAAATTTCTGTTCTGACTACTAAAAACGCTCCACCAAAGTTAAGGCATTCCCTTTGCGAGTGACCTTAACGGAGGTGGGGTGTTACACTTGGTATCAGAGCTGAAGGTTACCAGATTGGATAAAAAGTTTTTGAAAACTATTTTAAAAAAGGTTTAAAAAGGAAGTATTTTCAAAAGTAGAGTTTATTTTGAAAAACATAATCCCCAAAGCCATAGCCTATCTTTCTATCCTTTGTTTTGAATCTTTTCTTTCGTTTCAGCATGTCTGGGGATCTTAACCTTCCGGAGGGCGTACCGATACCTAGCTGGTTCAGGAGGTACCTAAAAGCTAGGGCTAATGATGCGGGCCCAGCAAACGTCCCTCCTCCCCCTACTACAGCGGTTCCTCCTCCTCCTCCTCGTGTGAATACTTTCCCGAAGATATGTAGAGACTTTCGAGCCATGGGTGGGAAGAACTTTAATGGAACTGAATCCTTTGTGGAGGCAAGGAACTGGCTCAAAGAAACTGAGGATTTGTTCGTTATCTTCGAGGTGGACGATAGGCAGAAGATACAGTTGGCGGTATGGTTGCTTAAGGATGAAGCTTCTTTTTGCTGGGAAGTCACAAATGGAGAGCGTCTGGTAGAGAGATGGATGGATTTCAGGCATAGGTTCGAGATGAAATTTCTTTCACGAGCGGAAGAGAGTCTATACGTAGAGAGGTTCTTGGCGTTGAAGCAGGGGAATTTATCAGTGAGAGAGTACGTCAACAAGTTTAATCAGTTGGCAAGGTTCGGCTTAGATTTGGTAAATACACTGCATAAGAAGGCACTAAGGTTTGCTAAATGTTTGAACGAGCCGCTACATGGATTGGAAATGTCCCACATTCCTATGGGGGCTACCTTTGAGAAATTAGTTGACATGGCATTGATGCATGAAGAGGAAACCAAAAGTGACAAGAAAGAAGAAAAGCTTGAAGGACCACAGAACAAGAAGGCGGGGCCCAAAAAGGAAACACAAAAGAAGGATGAGAAGTCTGAAGACAAGAAGGAGAAGAAGTGCTTTACTTGTGGAAGCTCGACCCATCTGAACAAGGATTGCAGAAAAAGGAAGGGCACTTGCTTCAACTATGGAGAAATGGGGCACTTCACTAGGGACTGCCCAAAGAAACGAGGACAAGGGAAGAGGGCAGGACCAACTTCTGGAGGACAAGCGAATACCCTCGAGGCTTGTGGATAGGATAGAAATAGAAAAACTTTCTATAAAAGGATTAATCTCCTTATCTGATTGTGGAGTTAAAAACTCTTTCTAATTCTGGCATTTTGATTCTGTAATTGAAACTCTGCACTTTAATACTAGTCTTGTTTCTGATTCCGTTGTAGTCTCAAACCCCATGAGGTTTACGACTCATCTGTTTGTGATAAGTTGGAGTTTGAAAGTATCTGTGTTGGGCATTAAGTTGACTATGATGCATATATTCTGGGTTTTATCATGCTTAGTTTCCTAAGAATCATTTGGTAATCTGATATGTATTAGTAGTCTGTAGTTATCTGAATATTTTTGAAAAGGATAGGGGTTTTTACTCAAAGCGTGAAGTAGATTTCCAGTTGGACATTTATTTAATGGGAGTGATTCTCTGAGTGTTAATCTAATGTTGATTTCGGTCTTCGGGGTTGATACTTAGGGGGCTATTCTCTTAAACTGATGTCTAATGGGAACCTAGCTTTTGTTTTAATTGTACTTGCTTCTATCACTCGACTTTATCGACCGAATCTTCGACCTTTAGGTAAAAACTAATGGGTGTAAACATGTGTTTGAGACATGTTATGTTTGATGGTTGCAAGTGGTTGCTAGTGGTTGCTCGTGGATGCATATAGACAGACTATGCACTAGATCGGCTCAAAAACACTCTCATACTGCATATGGATGTTTGTGCATTTTTTAAAATTTTTATGGATGCAAAATGGTTGACTCAGCACATGGATGTTGCATATGAATGAACGGTTGTGCACTCATATAGAAATGATATGTATCAAATAGGAAAATTGCATACATGTTGGACTCATGGCACTGACATAATTCGCATTAAGGAGGTCAACTGAATCAGTGGACCGCCTAATCTTTGCATTAGATAAGGAACATATACACACACTTTTGCATATGTTCATACAACATTAGAAGTTTTCTAATGACAACGGATGCTTGTGGATGATGGTTGAGTAGATGGGTGATTGGATGGTAGGACACATTCTTCCTAACTTGAAGATTTCGGGGACGAAATCCTTTAAGGAGGGGAGAATGTAATACCCCGAATTTTCTGTAAACATAAGAATAACAAAATGAAGTATAATTAATTTTAAGTGTGAGAATTAAGAAAAACGGGTTACGCCATTGCGTTCATCTCTGAATTCTGCTTGAGATAGAGTCCGAGTTTGCGTAAATCGGACTCCGTATGAAGAGGTTATGGCCTTCGGAAGTTTCTAAAAATTTAAAACAGCTCGAAAATAAATTCGAAATTCAAAAATCTAAACCCCGAAGCGGGCTGGGCGGGAAATTTCCCGCCCAGGACCCAGGTCGACCTGGGGGTCGACCTGGGTAGGCAGGTCGACCATAGGGTCGACCTTAGTGTCGACCTCCCCCCTACAGGTCGACCTGTTTTGCCCAGATCTGATTTTCTTCGGCGTATGACGTGGTTTTGGCTGTTCTGATGGTCTGTATTGGTTCTAGGTTAATACCTAAGGTCCTGGACACTTATATTCTCTTATAAATACATCCCTAAGCCAAAGCCTAAATCTCCTACACTATTCTCTAGCCTCCATAGCTCTCTCCCTCTTAGAAAATAAAATAATGGCGTCGCTACTCGGCTGAAACCTAGGATAAAACTAGTGCATCTTCTTCCAAACTGAATAGGATTAAAAGAACAACTATTCTACGTCAAAGGAGCGTTATTCAGTGTCAGAACACAGATTCTAGAATACAAGAATCGTTCCCTTTTTGTGAGTACAGTTATTTTCAGATATGAAA
The DNA here is from genome assembly GCA_030737875.1 of Allium sativum. NCBI lineage: Eukaryota > Viridiplantae > Streptophyta > Magnoliopsida > Asparagales > Amaryllidaceae > Allium > Allium sativum. Next base: position 787,716,834 of record CM060919.1, on the reverse strand, counting down.
TTTAATAATTATCTTGACATTTTTGTGAATCTGGATCTGAGGTTATGCATACTTTTCTGTGGATCTATCTTGACTATGACTATTCTGTATATATTCCCTCTTTTTCTTCCTTTTTGTTTATAGCCAGGCTACCATGAGCGTACGCCAAATCTCATAAGAGATTAATGCACGAACGCTTTTGAGACAAATAATGCATAATTGGACATGACTGATCTTTGACTGATTTGAGAAAAGAACATAAGTTGTAAATTAAAATCTGGAATCAGTGCATACTACATATGATAGACTGTGATTTGGAAGAAGAATTATTATATGATAGCATATGACTTGGAATTTGGAATATAATGCATGTTATAGTGCAAGATCTCATTGTGAGGACATAATACAGGATTAAAAATTAAGATCTAGATTTGGGCATATTTTATATCACGATCTATGACTTGAAAAGAAAAGAAGGATTTGTGACTTAGGAATAAAGATCTATGTTAAAATAAGATAACTATTAATGTGAATGCGCCTAAATATGGGTTTTTGGATATTTGACATCATAGGCTATAATTTAGCATAATTCATATTGTTTGGGGATTTTTGAGAATATTCTGTACTATGCAAAGCCTAACTAAAATCTGGGCATATGTTGTATTATGAATTATGACCATGATTTAGGCATGTAAGGTTAGGCTTAATTTATGATTAGGCAGGATATGTAAATGGAATTTTAGAAATGTTAAATCTATTGAATTGCCTAATCTGCTAAATCTGTTATCTGCTAAATCTGTTGAATTGCCTAATCTGCTAAATCTGTTATCTGCTAAATCTATTGAATTGCCTAATCTGCTAAATCTGTTATCTGGTAAAACTGTTGAATCGCCTAATATGCTAGATTTGTTATCTGTTGAGTTACATAATCTGTTGAAATCTAAATAGTTGTAATTTGGGCACGAAAATCCCTAGGCTCGATCTAAGATTAAGTAAAAACATGGAAATCTGATTAATCTGTTGTAACCTGTAAAGAAGCTTAATCTGTTAAATATACATAATTAGTCTGATATCTGTATAATCTGTATTGGAATAAATTGGCTATGACACGAGGTTAGACTCTGTTTGCGGTAGAAGCCTTCCCGGAACCAACCGGCTTAACCAGCTACCGCAAATAGCCAGTCAAATGTGAGAGGTCGTAGGGATATCTAAAATATGCTTAGACACGAGGTTAGGTCTGGCTCGTGGCAGAAGTCTGCCCGGAACCGCCCGGCATATCCAGCGGCCACAAGCTACCGACCTAATGTGAGAGGTCTATGCATTAATATTTAATTAATGCAAATCTGAGATAAATATGATGCCTAAAACGTGTTGGGTGGATAGGGTTAAACCAACTGGACTGATGAATCTAATAAACCCGTTTCGTGAATCTGTAGGCCCAATACAAAGTTAGACAATCTGTAAGTCTATTAAATCAGTACATATGATCTGTTAATCTGAAAACTTGTTATCTTGATAGTCTGTTCTTTGAACTAGAAATCTGAACTCTGTCTGAAATCTGTAAATAAGTTAATCTGAAATCTGTTAGTCTGGGGACACAAGGTTAGGAGGGGAATTACTTGTGTCATCTGTTGTGTGGAACCCATATTAGTCAGTAACCCTTTCTGGTATCAAAACTTTGACCCCACGCTATGTAGGGGTCCGGGCATGCTTACTGAACTAATTATAAGCGGTTCATTCTGATAATGGCGAGGGGTGTTGATGGCGCGTTCCAACCGGGTCATGTGCGTGCATGGATCCGGTCTGCTATGAGGATGTAAGACACCGTGACATCTGTAAATAGGTCTGTGCCAATAGGTTGCCACTTTAGGGAGTGATACACCCTACTGTGGGGCCGACACAGGGTATTTATGTATTAGGGAGCCGATCGCTTGGGGTAGGGCTTAGGGTACACTTAGTTCTGTCTGTTTCTGTTGGTACCGTCTGTTTCTGTTAGGTGGTAACATGAAACGACCCGAACTTCCCCGGTCTCCGAAGAGATGAGAAAGAGCGGATTGAGTCGAGAACAAGCCACAACAGAACGCAAACGGAAGAACATTTCATAGTATATTACAACAATGCATCAGATTACAAGAATATACAGAGTATAAATGAATAAATATTACACAGAAATATCAGAGATTTAAATTACATTTAAACACATCGCAGCGGAAAATAATACAATACACAACTAGAAAGAGATATACGGATACAAAGCTTTCCGGATATCGTTCCAGCTGTAAACCAGGATCCTGTGAATATAAATCTGCAAAACCAAAACTACTAGCTGCCCGTGTCAAAATAGGGGCACCCAGAGTTTAGGTTAAAACAATAAACTCCGGGTCAGTCATATGACTGGTGTGAGAACTAAAACAGTTATTAATCTTTATTTTTAAAGTTAGGTAAATCAAGAGACCACGCCGTATAACACGGAACGGGTTTCCTCCCAAGAATACCAGTGCATAAAACAAACAGCGCAATGCTAAATAAAGAAAAATGAAGCTGTTATAAGACCCAGGTCCTATCACACAATGCAACGCAAGCCGGGGGATAGGGTTTTCCCTTATAACAGCCAAAGAATGCTTGATACGTTTAAAACAAATCATTTGATACTATTATAAGTGCATAGTGTATAAAACAACTTCAAATCATAAGTATCAATCATAGGCGGCATGGGTACCATATATCATGTCGCCATACTAGTTCTACAATTAAAACCGCAAAATCACGTATTTGGAAGTTGGATTTCCATCTGTGAACTGAGGCAAAAGATAGTCCTCAACCGATTCGAGACTCTCTAGCCCGAGCCTCAGGATCAGAACACATCAACCCTTTAGATCGTCAGGGCCGGTCCACCGATGTGGATTATTATGCCTGAACACTACGTTTCCCCGCCCTTTGGGGCGTAAATGAGCCAACGAATGACTCCATCGAAGCCGGATCGTCCGATCAAACCGAGGCGCCTCGCAACAGCAACAACCACACAGGTGAAAAGTATATAAATGTCAGGGCTGGTAGGTCACTGACACCACCCTAGCTAGAAAGAAACGCATGCCCTCCCAGAGGTCCGTCTCCTGTTTTTGGTTCACAACCGGGGTGTGAGGCTCGCGAATTCACGTTACACAAAGCTGTGCCACACAAGCTGTGCTTTGATCATCACCACAAGACTTTGCTTTTCAACAGAAGCCTCGATCATTTGTCACTTAGGCATGCCACACAGGCAATTCACTCTATGCGTTTGATATCCATCAGTATATAACCCCTGAGCTCGTACGTCTCAGAGAAGGGCGTTAAGCAAGAGAATAAATTCTCCGCCGCCAAACAGATATATATTTAATAGAGATCAATCACACAGACTAAAATCCAGTGTCAGACACACAGTCCATTTACAAGTCCGTTCTGGGTCTGAACGAAACCGGAGGCACCTAGTACCCCGCATATCCATCGATCTCCAAGTACGTCTGGACGATCACCAACTGTTTCCATCTTCTTGGGTGTACAGCCCAATCAAGATCATCAGTAATCACCCAAACGACGTGAAGACTTCCGGTCTTCAAGCACCGTCTTCATCTTCGACTTATCGTCGTATCAGTTATTCAGAATGGGATAAACCCGGTCTTTCCGAATAACTCGCGTATATTTTAAATAAGTGTTACACAAACACAACATACGCCTCATTCCAATTCATCAGTCACTAACCGTAAATTAATCAAGAGAATAATTTCCCAAATATTAACCCCGAAGGCCGAAACCAACATCAGATCAATATCCAGAAAACCATTCTGCTTGGCTAACCGATAGTTAGTTTCTAAATTTCACATTCATAGGGAAAGGTTCCCATTAATTTTATCAAAGATAAATTCCTTGAATTTATTCTTTAATCTTCTTTTGAATTTCGATTCAACTAGTCGGGATTAACGAACCTTACCGAAGTAATCATTTGTTTTAATTTCCCAATCCCAACCTATTCATCCCATGAAGTAAAACTGGTAATACTTCATATCTAACACCACGGTGTTATCGGTAAATTCAATTACCATTTCTCGTTCAAATCTAATTAAAGATTTAACTATCGCCTGGAGCAAAACTGGTGATACTCCATTCTCGATCAATTCAATCTAATTAAAGATTCATTAAAACTCCACTTAGTTTTAATCGTTAACTGGGTTAAAGAATCAGTGTCATTTAAAACACGGTTCACGATAAACCCAAAGTCACATTCCATTGATTATCGGGTTAAAGAACGAGTGTTATTTAAAACACTGTTCACGATAAACCCAAAAATCAATATCAATTCAATTCCAATTAAATGTTATTTAATTGGTACTCTTCATTAAATCTAAATAAAAAGATTTAATCTTTTCTCAACTGGGTTCAAGAACAGTGTTAATGAAGACACCATTCACGACAAACCCAAATCACATTTGATATTAAACACAAGGCTCTGAATAGAAAATATATCGGCTTATATTCAATATCAAATTCTACGATTAACAAATGTCGTATTGGAAATAACGATATATATATCTATATCTTTCAAATTTCCATAACAACATCTGTATGATCACGAAATCCAACATCGAAATATTCCGAAGATAATTTCGATTCAAATCCATTCCAATGCAATCATTGGAAATTCTGGTTATTTTTAAAACCCTTTTCAAATTCAATTTATTTATTTAAAAATAAATAGAATTATAATTCTAGTTCAAAACTAGTTCATTTCGATAAAAATCTATTTTTATCTTTTCAAATATGGGGTTTTCCATCCCAATCTTTTCTAAATCATTTCTTATGATTCTACACAAATTATTACTATTTTTAATAATTTTATCAAGGCCCGTACAGTCGATTTCCATCAACGGCCATCGAACTGCACTTACAACGACCTTTTTCAAATTTGATTTGGACGTAACTCCAAATCCAACCGTTAGATTTCTAATTTCTAATATTCGTTAGAAAGCTCTTTTCGATACGAACCCAACGGTTCCGGTTTTAGGAGAATCCGACGGTCGGATCTCCCGTAATGTCCGTTTGAAATAAATGGTCGAAATTCACGAACTGCCGCGGCGCGGCGCGTTCTATTCAGGCCATTATATTATATATATAATATATATTTCGTCGATTACTATTTAAAGTGAATTTTATAAATAGTTTTGAATTCGTTTCAAAAACAATTTCAACCTTTATTTCAATTCAAATCAAAATTGAATTCTCCTTTATAAATTCGTTTTAAAATTCATTTCTATTCAATTCAAATTTCAATTCAATTTGAATTCATTTCAATTTGCTTTCAATTCAATTTGAATTCGTTTTATATTCAATTCATTTTGAAATCGTTTTCAATTCATTTCATTTCGAAATCGTTTTCAATTCATTTCATTTCGAAATCGTTTTCAATTCATTTCATTTTGAAATCGTTAAAATCGATATAAATATCGTTCACGTCAAAATGGCGTCAATCTAATCAACACGGCTTCATAAATTTCTATTTTCAAATATTCTATTTCAAATATTTCTTTTTCAAAATAGTTGTTATTATCAAAATATTTCGTTCAACACATGACCAATCTCAATGGATGAGTACTGTCAACACATGAACCTTTATTTTATATTATTCTTTATTTTTCAAATTGGAATGAGGCCCAATCAATTACCATATAAAGTTAATTATATGGATTCCATACAACACATGTATATAATAGCATTGAAAAATAATCAACCATCAACCAAAGTGCACTACACTGTATAAGCATCAAATATAGATATCTAACGCTTATAACAGTCTGTCAATCGATCGATCGACATATTTAATCAATCAGGATGAGTGAACTTCAAATTTCATCCTAACACCCGTGTGGGGTTTCAAACAATCAAACACATATTTTATTTGTGCAGTTGGGCGATGTGTAAAATTTATCGTCCCAATCAATGTCCTTCAAATAGGTGTACATAAACAAACCGTCCGGTTTGTAAATGAATATTTATTTATTTATTCACATTCACTATATTCATATTTACGTTAAAAATCATATATTTTTAACGATAAAACATTTTATTTTAACATATGAATTTCTATTCAGTTCATTCTTTAAATAAAATGATATTTTTATTTTCTAACTTATTTTAGAAAATTTCGGTGGCATAACGGCACGATACTAGAAACGGGACGAGGCCTAGCCTTATCCCCGGTCTAGTGAAGGCCCACGCCATTCACACATCAATCAAATCAATTTCAATTCTCCAAACAATTCAATTCATACCAAATAATCTAACCAACTACACAACCAAACAAGTTAACAAACAAGCCATCCATGGTCTGTGGATGACGGGTGTCGGGTGCTACTAAACACCGTCTGCATCCTAGTATATATGTATAACTAGAAAAATTAAATTGAAAGGTGAGAAGTTCTCACGGATAGCTATCCAATATCACGACTCTTCATTTAGAGAAGTCTTCGTCGTTATCGCATCTTCGTTGCCCGTAGCCATTACATATATAGAAATCACACATTTTTATATTTTGATGTCTTTAAAATAAAAATCACATTTTTATTTATTCACCTTCAATTTAAAAATCATATTTTTATAATCACTTCATATATTTAAAAATCGAATTTTTACTTCGCTATTCAATATATAAAAATCGAATTTTTACTACTATGTTATATAGATAAAAATTATATTTTTATCACGCTATTTTCCACCTAAAGATTTCGCCTTTTCTAAAATAAAGATTTCGCCTTTATAAACACATAGACTTCGCCTTTTCAAATTTAAAGATTTCATCTTTATAAAAATCTCATTTTTATTTTTCTACACATATAAAGATGATATTTTTAATATTCCTATCATGTAAAAATTATATTCTTAATTCTCTACCTAAACAAAAATCATATTTCTACCACTTCTATATAGTAAAGATTATATTTTTAATACTTTAAAAATATAAAAATCATATTTTTAAATCTTTAAAAATATAAAAACTATATTTTTAATACTTTAAAAATATAAAAATCATATTTTTATCCTCTTCCTTATATAAAAATTATATCTTTATACTACTACTCTCTTTTTTTATTTAATTTATTTATTTTAAAGGCCTAACCCTTTTATTTTATAATAAAAATCAGTTTTACCATAATAATAATTAAATAAATAAAAATAAGAACTTACATTGTTTTTTTGAAAGGAGGGGGTGGCTTCGCTGTTGAACTTCGAAGGGGGGGGTTTGCTTGCGTCGGTTGACACCAGGAGGGGGGGAGGGGTACGGGGGTCGTCGGACGGAGGAGGGGAGGGGGAACGGAGCGGCGCGATTCAGGGATTTAGGAGGGGGGGTTCGACTGGGTTCACGGTTTCATAGGAAAGGGGTGCGAGGCTAGAGGGAAGAGGAGGGCGGCGCTTGCGGGGAGGTTGACGAGGCCGATTTGCCGGCGGTGGTGGCGACAAGGTCTGAGGCGGCGGCTCGAGTTCGACGCGTTTTTTTTTTCTTTCTGTTGAAATCGATTATGAAGGGAAAGGGGGGCATCGGTTATTAGGGGAGGAGGGTTTTTTTATTTACTTAATTAATTTTCAAAAAGTTGACTTTTACATACGACCTCGAAACGAGGTCCACCGCCTGTCGTCCATAGCGTATTACCCCCATTCCGAACACAATGGGATATGTATCGTAAGCTGATTCGGTCGTTTCGATCAGTTTCCATTGAATTTACATTTAAATCACTATATTGAATTTTAAACGTACATTTCAAATTACCGGGGCCACATACGAATTCTAAAAATTCCAGAAAAATTATTTCTAGTGTCGTATTGACGATACGGTCCTAACAAAACTAATTTCGTCAAATTCTGAGACCGTTGGAAAAATGGCCATTTTCCAGTCGATTAAAATCAACTAAAACTGGTCAAACGCATTTTCCTTTGCCACGCTCACATATTTATTCGAAAAATTATGAAATTTGGAATCTAGCAATAACTTTACATCACGGACCCAACAAAACTGGTTTCGTCGAAATCCGAGGTCGTTTGCAAAATCCTCATTTTTAAGGGCCTGAATTCCATAGCGACTATTCAGAATTTTCAACTGGACATATCTTTTGATTCCCGCTATGAAATTTTGATTTTTCAAATTCGTTGGAAAGATATTATCAAATAGATCCTAATGTTTTTGGTTTCACTAAAATCCGGTTTATTTTGCACCCGGTACGTTCAATTGAAGTTTGAAATCGAATTATCGAACTACCACGCCATTTTCAATTCCTATTTATAATTATATATATAATTATTTATATTCTAACGACGACGTATATAATATACACGTTCTAATTATATTCAAAATAAATTTCTCGTCGATATTATTTAAAATAATCTATTTTAAATATTCAAAATTCGCTAAAATTGCCAAAATATAAATTTTAAACTGGCCCAGATTTTCGGGTTGTTACAATCTCCCCCACTTAAAACTTTTCGTCCCCGAAAAGGAACAAAGTCGAAAGTGGTTTGATTAATCAACACTACGTTCGATCTGGCTTCCATTCTCCAACTTTTCAGTTTCTGAGAAATTTCAAAAATTTCAAAAATTTGGCTAACACCCTAAATTTTTGAAAAATTTCGCCATAACCTCCCCTGCACCGGGAGCATCGGGGAATTTCAAATAGCTTCCCCGGTCCTTCAGATCTCAAAAAGAAAAAGAAAAAGCCAAGCGGCTAGCCAATAGGCTCATAAAATCATCATCACCCAAACAAAACAGTAAATTATGTAGTAAACATGTACCTATTTGTCGGGCAAACAAATTTTATTCTCTGCTCTAGCCTCCTTGCTATGACCTGTTCAATGTAAGTGCAAGTATATGCAAGCAAATGCGACCAAATTTCAATATAATTCAATATGTGATTCAATTAGGCTAATTGGTTAAAAATTAGCAAACAAATAAACAAACAACACAAACATCAATCAATTAGTGAATTAGAGTTTCAAATTCATAATTTTGATACATATACAAAAATCATGTTTTTGATGCCAAATCACAACAATATGCCCTATCTAATTTTGGTTCTCACACCAGTCAATAGGAGATATATAAATATCACACCTTCGACACTCGAACACTAATTCTGATGATGTAGCTACAATCATCAGAATCATCTTCGGGCGACTAGAGTGTGAATCTATATCTATCCAGTATATTAAAACTTCAAATACACGTTTGCAAGGCGTATATGCAAAATCTTTATATACTGGACTGTCCAAATCAATACAAATAAATAATCAAATACGAATAATTGATTTAAATTTTCAAAACAAAATTTGTTTTCATCTTAAAAATATACTCTTCACACTCGTTCTAGGATACTACTGATCCCATCTCTAACGAGTCATTCTCATTGGATATTACTAATCCAATATCTGATGAATTCTTTCATATGGTTCTAGTGTGTCTTGTTCTCTGAGCTTTGTAAACCAAAGCTCTGATACCACGCTGAAACGACCCGAACTTCCCCGGTCTCCGAAGAGATGAGAAAGAGCGGATTGAGTCGAGAACAAGCCACAACAGAACACAAACGGAAGAACATTTCATAGTATATTACAACAATGCATCAGATTACAAGAATATACAGAGTATAAATGAATAAATATTACACAGAAATATCAGAGATTTAAATTACATTTAAACACATCGCAGCGGAAAATAATACAATACACAACTAGAAAGAGATATACGGATACAAAGCTTTCCGGATATCGTTCCAGCTGTAAACCAGGATCCTGTGAATATAAATCTGCAAAACCAAAACTACTAGCTGCCCGTGTCAAAATAGGGGCACCTAGAGTTTAGGTTAAAACAATAAACTCCGGGTCAGTCATATGACTGGTGTGAGAACTAAAACAGTTATTAATCTTTATTTTTAAAGTTAGGTAAATCAAGAGACCACGCCGTATAACACGGAACGGGTTTCCTCCCAAGAATACCAGTGCATAAAACAAACAGCGCAATGCTAAATAAAGAAAAATGAAGCTGTTATAAGACCCAGGTCCTATCACACGATGCAACGCAAGCCGGGGGATAGGGTTTTCCCTTATAACAGCCAAAGAATGCTTGATACGTTTAAAACAAATCATTTGATACTATTATAAGTGCATAGTGTATAAAACAACTTCAAATCATAAGTATCAATCATAGGCGGCATGGGTACCATATATCATGTCGCCATACTAGTTCTACAATTAAAACCGCAAAATCATGTATTTGGAAGTTGGATTTCCATCTGTGAACCGAGGCAAAAGATAGTCCTCAACCGATTCGAGACTCTCTAGCCCGAGCCTCAGGATCAGAACGCATCAACCCTTTAGATCGTCAGGGCCGGTCCACCGATGTGGATTATTATGCCTGAACACTACGTTTCCCCGCCCTTTGGGGCGTAAATGAGCCAACGAATGACTCCATCGGACCCGGATCGTCCGATCAAACCGAGGCGCCTCGCAACAGCAACAGCCACACAGGTGAAAAGTATATAAATGTCAGGGCTGGTAGGTCACTGCCACCACCCTAGCTAGAAAGAAACGCATGCCCTCCCTGAGGTCCGTCTCCCGTTTTTGGTTCACAACCGGGGTGTGAGGCTCGCGAATTCACGTTACACAAAGCTGTGCCACACAGGCTGTGCTTTGATCATCACCACAAGACATTGCTTTTCAACAGAAGCCTCGATCATTTGTCACTTAGGCATGCCACACAGGCAATTCACTCTATGCGTTTGATATCCATCAGTATATAACCCCTGAGCTCGTACGTCTCAGAGAAGGGCGTTAAGCAAGAGAATAAATTCTCCGCCGCCAAACAGATATATATTTAATAGAGATCCATCACACAGACTAAAATCCAGTGTCAGACACACAGTCCATTTACAAGTCCGTTCTGGGTCTGAACGAAACCGGAGGCACCTAGTACCCCGCATATCCATCGATCTCCAAGTACGTCTGGACGATCACCAACTGTTTCCATCTTCTTGGGTGTACAGCCCAATCAAGATCATCAGTAATCACCCAAACGACGTGAAGACTTCCGGTCTTCAACCACCGTCTTCATCTTCGACTTATCGTCGTATCAGTTATTCAGAATGGGATAAACCCGGTCTTTCCGAATAACTCGCGTATATTTTAAATAAGTGTTACACAAACACAACATACGCCTCATTCCAATTCATCAGTCACTAACCGTAAATTAATCAAGAGAATAATTTCCCAAATATTAACCCCGAAGGCCGAAACCAACATCAGATCAATATCCAGAAAACCATTCTGCTTGGCTAACCGATAGTTAGTTTCTAAATTTCACATTCATAGGGAAAGGTTCCCATTAATTTTATCAAAGATAAATTCCTTGAATTTATTCTTTAATCTTCTTTTGAATTTCGATTCAACTAGTCGGGATTAACGAACCTTACCGAAGTAATCATTTGTTTTAATTTCCCAATCCCAACCTATTCATCCCATGAAGTAAAACTGGTAATACTTCATATCTAACACCACGGTGTTATCGGTAAATTCAATTACCATTTCTCGTTCAAATCTAATTAAAGATTTAACTATCGCCTGGAGCAAAACTGGTGATACTCCATTCTCGATCAATTCAATCTAATTAAAGATTCATCAAAACTCCACTTAGTTTTAATCGTTAACTGGGTTAAAGAATCAGTGTCATTTAAAACACGGTTCACGATAAACCCAAAGTCACATTCCATTGATTATCGGGTTAAAGAACGAGTGTTATTTAAAACACTGTTCACGATAAACCCAAAAATCAATATCAATTCAATTCCAATTAAATGTTATTTAATTGGTACTCTTCATTAAATCTAAATAAAAAGATTTAATCTTTTCTCAACTGGGTTCAAGAACAGTGTTAATGAAGACACCATTCACGACAAACCCAAATCACATTTGATATTAAACACAAGGCTCTGAATAGAAAATATATCGGCTTATATTCAATATCAAATTCTACGATTAACAAATGTCGTATTGGAAATAACGATATATATATCTATATCTTTCAAATTTCCATAACAACATCTGTATGATCACGAAATCCAACATCGAAATATTCCGAAGATAATTTCGATTCAAATCCATTCCAATGCAATCATTGGAAATTCTGGTTATTTTTAAAACCCTTTTCAAATTCAATTTATTTATTTAAAAATAAATAGAATTATAATTCTAGTTCAAAACTAGTTCATTTCGATAAAAATCTATTTTTATCTTTTCAAATATGGGGTTTTCCATCCCAATCTTTTCTAAATCATTTCTTATGATTTTACACAAATTATTACTATTTTTAATAATTTTATCAAGGCCCGTACAGTCGATTTCCATCAACGGCCATCGAACTGCACTTACAGCGACCTTTTTCAAATTTGATTTGGACGTAACTCCAAATCCAACCGTTAGATTTCTAATTTCTAATATTCGTTAGAAAGCTCTTTTCGATACGAACCCAACGGTTCCGGTTTTAGGAGAATCCGACTGTCGGATCTCCCGTAATGTCCGTTTGAAATAAATGGTCGAAATTCACGAACTACCGCGGCGCGGCGCGTTCTATTCAGGCCATTATATTATATATATAATATATATTTCGTCGATTACTATTTAAAGCGAATTTTATAAATAGTTTTGAATTCGTTTCAAAAACAATTTCAACCTTTATTTCAATTCAAATCAAAATTGAATTCTCCTTTATAAATTCGTTTTAAAATTCATTTCTATTCAATTCAAATTTCAATTCAATTTGAATTCATTTCAATTTGCTTTCAATTCAATTTGAATTCGTTTTATATTCAATTCATTTCGAAATCGTTTTCAATTCATTTCATTTCGAAATCGTTTTCAATTCATTTCATTTCGAAATCGTTTTCAATTCATTTCATTTCGAAATCGTTAAAATCGATATAAATATCGTTCACGTCAAAATGGCGTCAATCTAATCAACACGGCTTCATAAATTTCTATTTTCAAATATTCTATTTCAAATATTTCTTTTTCAAAATAGTTGTTATTATCAAAATATTTCGTTCAACACATGACCAATCTCAATGGATGAGTACTGTCAACACATGAACCTTTATTTTATATTATTCTTTATTTTTCAAATTGGAATGAGGCCCAATCAATTACCATATAAAGTTAATTATATGGATTCCATACAACACATGTATATAATAGCATTGAAAAATAATCAACCATCAACCAAAGTGCACTACACTGTATAAGCATCAAATATAGATATCTAACGCTTATAACAGCCTGTCAATCGATCGATCGACATATTTAATCAATCAGGATGAGTGAACTTCAAATTTCATCCTAACACCCGTGTGGGGTTTCAAACAATCAAACACATATTTTATTTGTGCAGTTGGGCGATGTGTAAAATTTATCGTCCCAATCAATGTCCTTCAAATAGGTGTACATAAACAAACCGTCCGGTTTGTAAATGAATATTTATTTATTTATTCACATTCACTATATTCATATTTACGTTAAAAATCAAATATTTTTAACGATAAAACATTTTATTTTAACATATGAATTTCTATTCAGTTCATTCTTTAAATAAAATGATATTTTTATTTTCTAACTTATTTTAGAAAATTTCGGCGGCATAACGGCACGATACTAGAAACGAGACGAGGCCTAGCCTTATCCCCGGTCTAGTGAAGACCCACGCCATTCACACATCAATCAAATCAATTTCAATTCTCCAAACAATTCAATTCAGACCAAATAATCTAACCAACTACACAACCAAACAATTTAACAAACAAGCCATCCATGGTCTGTGGATGACGGGTGTCGGGTGCTACTAAACACCGTCTGCATCCTAGTATATATGTATAACTAGAAAAATTAAATTGAAAGGTGAGAAGTTCTCACGGATAGCTATCCAATATCACGACTCTTCATTTAGAGAAGTCTTCGTCGTTATCGCATCTTCGTCATCTTCGTTGCCCGTAGCCACTACATATATAGAAATCACACATTTTTATATTTTGATGTCTTTAAAATAAAAATCACATTTTTATTTATTCACCTTCAATTTAAAAATCATATTTTTATAATCACTTCATATATTTAAAAATCGAATTTTTACTTCGCTATTCAATATATAAAAATCGAATTTTTACTACTATGTTATATAGATAAAAATTATATTTTTATCACGTTATTTTCCACCTAAAGATTTCGCCTTTTCTAAAATAAAGATTTCGCCTTTATAAACACATAGACTTCGCCTTTTCAAATTTAAAGATTTCATCTTTATAAAAATCTCATTTTTATTTTTCTACACATATAAAGATGATATTTTTAATATTCCTATCATGTAAAAATTATATTTTTAATTCTCTACCTAAACAAAAATCATATTTCTACCACTTCTATATAGTAAAGATTATATTTTTAATACTTTAAAAATATAAAAATCATATTTTTAATTCTTTAAAAATATAAAAACTATATTTTTAATACTTTAAAAATATAAAAATCATATTTTTATCCTCTTCCTTATATAAAAATTATATCTTTATACTACTACTCTCTTTTTTTTATTTAATTTATTTATTTTAAAGGCCTAACCCTTTTATTTTATAATAAAAATCAGTTTTACCATAATAATAATTAAATAAATAAAAATAAGAACTTACATTGTTTTTTTGAAAGGAGGGGGTGGCTTCGCTGTTGAACTTCGAAGGGGGGGGGGTTTGCTTGCGTCGGTTGACACCAGGAGGGGGGGAGGGGTACGGGGGTCGTCGGACGGAGGAGGGGAGGGGGAACGGAGCGGCGCGATTCAGGGATTTAGGAGGGGGGTTCGACTGGGTTCGCGGTTTCATAGGAAAGGGGTGCGAGGCTAGAGGGAAGAGGAGTGCGGCGCTTGCGGGGAGGTTGACGAGGCCGATTTGCCGGCGGTGGTGGCGACAAGGTCTGAGGCGGCGGCTCGAGTTCGACGCGTTTTTTTTTTCTTTGTGTTGAAATCGATTATGAAGGGAAAGGGGGGCATCGGTTATTAGGGGAGGAGGTTTTTTTTTTATTTACTTAATTAATTTTCAAAAAGTTGACTTTTACATACGACCTCGAAACGAGGTCCACCGCCTGTCGTCCATAGCGTATTACCCCCATTCCGAACACAATGGGATATGTATCGTAAGCTGATTCGGTCGTTTCGATCAGTTTCCGTTGAATTTACATTTAAATCACTATATTGAATTTTAAACGTACATTTCAAATTACCGGGGCCACATACGAATTCTAAAAATTCCAGAAAAATTATTTCTAGTGTCGTATTGACGATACGGTCCTAACAAAACTAATTTCGTCAAATTCTGAGACCGTTGGAAAAATGGCCATTTTCCAGTCGATTAAAATCAACTAAAACTGGTCAAACGCATTTTCCTTTGCCACGCTCACATATTGATTCGAAAATTATGAAATTTGGAATCTAGCAATAACTTTACATCACGGACCCAACAAAACTGGTTTCGTCGAAATCCGAGGTCGTTTGCAAAATCCTCATTTTTAAGGGCCTGAATTCCATAGCGACTATTCAGAATTTTCAACTGGACACATCTTTTGATTCCCGCTATGAAATTTTGATTTTTCAGATTCGTTGGAAAGATATTATCAAATAGATCCTAATGTTTTTGGTTTCACTAAAATCCGGTTTATTTTGCACCCGGTACGTTCAATTGAAGTTTGAAATCGAATTATCGAACTACCACGCCATTTTCAATTCCTATTTATAATTATATATATAATTATTTATATTCTAACGACGACGTATATAATATATACGTTCTAATTATATTCAAAATAAATTTCTCGTCGATATTTAAAATAATCTATTTTAAATATTCAAAATTCGCTAAAATTGCCAAAATATAAATTTTAAACTGGCCCAGATTTTCGGGTTGTTACATAACACCTGTCTGTTTCTGCGTGGTACCGTCTGTTGGGGTGGTGAAGGGCCATTACTATGTACACCTAATTCTAACATTATATTTCCGTAGGGATTATTTGTTTCTGTCTCTGATTCCGTCTCCGATTCTGTTTCTATATCTTCTGTCTATTGGGGTGGTAATGGCCCATTAGTTAGGTGGTAAAAGCCAATTATTAGCATTCTGTTTCTATACTGTCTGCCTCTGTTCGGGTGATAAAGGCCCATTACTAGCATTTCTATTTCTGTAGAGATTATTCTGTTTCTGTTTCAGTTTAGATATTAGGGTAACACCTAATCCTGTTATACTAGTATTAGTGCAGAGAAGTGAAAAGCTTAGCTTGGCCTATATCATTCCGTTTCTTCTGTTTATCTGCTATTTCTGTTACGATTATCTCTTATCCGGTTTTATTTACATGTCATGATACTATTATCTGTTTATATGCTGAAAGTCACTGGACTCACCAGACTTATGTCTGACCTAGTTTGTTTCGCCTCTTTTCTTTCCGTCCCCCCCCCCCCCCAGGTTTTTAGGGTGGAAACATAGGAGTTTGATTCAGATTCTCTCTGCTTTAAGTGTTTGAAGTATTGCTTGGCTTTGGCTCTATCTTTCCATGGCAGTTTATATTGGGGATTATGGATTTAAAAACTATGCATTCTGAAGGCTTTTGTACAAGACCGATATTTATATACTTGAATTCCGATATTGTGATTTTGAAAGATGTAACTAAACTCATTTCTGTTTCTGTTATAATAAAGTTACAAATTTTTCAAGTACTACTTTTATCTGTCTTGTAAATTTCTGTTCTGTCTACTAAAAACGCTCCACCAAAGTTAAGGCATTCCCTTTGCGAGTGACCTTAACGGAGGTGGGGTGTTACAACCACCGTCTTCATCCTCGACATATCACCGAATCAGTTATTCAGAATGGGATAAACCCGGTCTTTCCGAATAACTCACGTATATAATAAACAAGTGCTATAAAAACACAACATATGCCTTATTCCAATGCAGAATATTCCTTTATTCAAATATTCTTATACTTTGGGAAAGGTTCCCATTAATTTCACCAAAGATAAATTATTTAAATTTATTCTTTGGATATCAATTCAATCTAATTTAAGATGCATTAAAACTCCACTTGGTTTTAATCTTCCCAAAAATTAATATTAACGATTGGTTAACTTGGGAAATCATATCATTTATTTAACTGGGTTAAAGAACCAATGTCATTTAAAACACGGTTCACGATAAACCCAAAATCACATTTCATTCCATCGGCCTTTAACCGTAAATTAGCAAGTGAACAATTCCCAAAGTATTAACCCCGTAGGCCGAAACCAACATCAGATCAATACCTAGGAAACTTTTCAACTTAACTAATCTCCAGTTAGTTTTTGTTTTTCTTAACTCCATTGGGTCTAAGAACGGTATTATTAAAGATACCACTCACGACAACCCAAGATCACATTCCATTAACAATGGAATCTTCATGGAAAACAAATTGATATATATATATATATACTCAATATAAACTTCCATATCCAACCGATAATATAAATGGAATAACGACAAGCCTTTTAAATTCCATATATATTAACCGTCTTCCTCTACAAAAGCTTACTTCGATTATTACCAAATCGAATTCCATTCAATTCCAATTTAATATGTTAAATTGGAAAACTTTACTTTGGAAAATCTCCTTTAAATCTTAATAAAAGATTTATTAATTCCAAATCCCATTTTACTGTAAATCGGGTTAAAGAACGAATGTCGTTAAAAACACAGTTCATAATAAACCCAATTCACATTCCATCAGTCTCTAACCGTAAATTAGTAAGAGAACAATTCCCTAAGTATTAACCCCAAAGGCCGAAACCAACATCAGATCAATACCCAGGAAACCATTCAACATAACTAATCTCCAGTCAGTTTCTTATTTTCTTAACTCCATTGGGTCTAAGAACAGTATTATTAAAGATACCATTCACGACAACCCAAAATCCAATTTGATATTAAATACAAGGCTCTGAATAGAATTTATATCGGCTTATATTCAATATCAAATTCTGAAATCAACAAATATCGTATTGGAAATAACGATATATATATCTTTCAAATTTCCATAACAATATCTGTATAATCACAAAATACTACATCAAAATATTCCGAAGACAATTTCAATTCAAATCCATTTCCAATTTATATATTGGAAATTATGGTTATTTTTAAAACCATTTCAAATCCAATTTATTTATTTAAAAATATTGGAATATAATTCTAGTTCAAAACTAGTTCATTTCGATAAAAATCTATTTTTATCTTTTCAAATATGGAATTTTTCATCCCAATTCTTTCCAAATCATTTATTTTGATTTAACACTAATTATTTATATTTTTAATAAATTTATCAAGGCCCGTACAGTCGATTTCCATAAACGGCCATCGAACCGCACTTACAACGACCTTTTCCAAATTTGATTTGGACATAATTTCAAACCCAGCTGTTAGATTTCAAATCTCTCATATTCGTTAGAAATCTCTTTTCGATACGAACCCAAAGGTTCCGATTTTAGTACCATCCGATGGTCGGATCTCCCGTAATGTCCGTTTGAAGTCAATAGTCGAAATTCGCGAACTGTCGCAGCGCTGCGCGTTCTATTCAGGCCATTATATATATAATATATAATATATATTTCTCGATTTCCATTTAAAATGTATTTTATAAATCGTTTGAATTCGTTTTCAAAACGATTTCAACTTCATATTCAATTTCTAATCAAAATTGAATATTCCATATCATCGATATATAAATGATAATATTTTCAAAACATTAGATTTTAAAATCCATTCCTTTTTTATATTCATTCTAAAAATGAATAAGATGGATATAAATATCGTTCACGTGAAAATGGAGTTAATCTAATCAACATGGCTTTATATATTTTCGTGTCCATATCAAATCGGGCATCAAAATCAGATTTTGGTCTTTTACTGAATATTATTTTAAAATATTCGTTATTTTAATATATTCGTTATTTTAAAATATTTATTCTTTCTGAACTGGAATCAGACACACTCAATTACCATATAATGTGATTTATATGGATTTCATACACATATGTACACAACAACAATCAAACACATTCAACCATCATCCATAGTGCATTCTACACTGCATAAGCATTGAATATAATTATTTAACGCTTATAACAGTCTGCCAACCAATCGATTGACATACAGCTAATTATTGGGATTAGTGTATGCCCAATATCATCCCAATACCGGTGTGGGGTTTTTAAACAACAAACACAGATTTATTTCTGCAGTTGGGCGATGCGTAAAATTTATCGTCCCAATCAATATTAGTCAAATGTGTGCACATAAACAAATCGTCTAATTTGTTTATAAATATTTATTTTATTTCATATACACGTTAAAAATTATATTTTTAACTATAAAATATTTTTAATGATAAAATATTTATTCCATTCCACATCGCACAATCAATTTTCGCAACATGATCAAATAAACAAACAAGTCATCCATGGTCTGTGGACGACGGGTGTTGGTTGCTGCTAAGCACCGTCTGCATCATAGTATATATTTTAACTAGAAAATAAAATAAAAGTGAGAAGTTCTCACCTTGGGGATCCACTCCTCCATCCTTTCCTTATGAACGGTTTGGATTTTTTAGAAATTCCATCGCAGTCTTTTCTACGTTGTTCATATTAAAAATCACATTTTTAATATGATGTTTATATTGTAAAGATTATATTTTTAAAACACTATCTTCTATATAAAGATTATGTTTTTATCGCTTTACTTCCTATATAAAAATCGTATTTTTTACTAAATCAAAAATCATATCTTTACGTTATGAAAAGTATAATCTTTTCTTTAAAAATCATTCCTTTTCATTTTATAAAAATCCAACCTTTAATCATGTTAAAAATCCAACCTTTATCATGTTAAAAATCCAACCTTTATCATGTTAAAAATCCAACATTTATCATGTTCACATACAGATAAAAATCCGGTCATTATTCTCTCTACATACATATAAAAAATCCGATCTTTATAGATAGAAATCCCATTTTTAAATCAATGTTCATATGGGTGAAAATCATATTTTTTTATACCGCTTTATATATAATAAAAATCAAAACGAAATTCTGTTTGAATGTACTTACATTGCGCGGCTACCGAGGTGGAGCAAGGGAGCATCAGTGCTGGAGATCGTCGGCTCGGGTTTGAAAGGGCCGGTTTTATGTTAAAAATTGGATCTTTGAGGAGAGGGAGGGCCTGGGGTCGGGGTTGGCGGTCTGGGGTGAAGGTGGGGTGGCGCAGGGTTGTGGGTGGCCAAGGGAAGGCGCGGCGGGTTCACCGGTGGTTGTGGTGGCGGTTGGAGGGTTTTTGAAGCTCGACGTAGGGGGGAGAGAGAGCGACGGGCCTGGGATGAAGGGGGGAATGGTCGTTGATGGCCGACGGCCTGGGGAGGGGAGCGCACCTCCGACGACGGCGGTAGGCGGGGGTAAGGGGTCTGAGGGAGGGAGCGGGTTTTTCTATTTTTTGTTGATTTTGGGGGCGTTGACTATTCAGAAGAAGTATGGGGGTGCTTTATAATTTAATTAATTATTATTTCTCTTCCGCAAAAAAGTAGGGTTTTCTATTCGAACCCCAAATCGAACCCAACGACTGTCTCCCATAGATGGTTACCCCCATTCCGAACGCAATGGGATATGTTTCGTAACCCAACTCGGCTGTTACGATTAGTTTCTGTTAAATTTAAAATATAAATCAATATATTTTAAATTCAAATGCATATTTTAAATTACCAGGGCCACATACGGACTCTAAAAATTCCAAAAAAATTATTTCTAGCTTCGTATTGACGATA
This sequence comes from Allium sativum, assembly GCA_030737875.1. Taxonomy (NCBI): domain Eukaryota; kingdom Viridiplantae; phylum Streptophyta; class Magnoliopsida; order Asparagales; family Amaryllidaceae; genus Allium; species Allium sativum. Next base: position 787,695,931 of record CM060919.1, on the reverse strand, counting down.
CGGTCCTAACAAAACTAATCTCGTCAAATTTGAAGATCGTTTGCAAAATGGCTATTTTTGAGGGCCATTTATATATTAAAATATATATAAATTCCACAGCGACTTTTCTGAATTTTCAACTGGACATATCTTACAATTTATAAAGTGAAATTTCAATTTCTTAACTTCGTTAGAAAGATATTGTTACACAGATTCAAATATTTCTTATTTCGATCAATTCTGACTTATATTGAATTCTGTATATTCATTTGAAATTAGAAATCGAATTTTCAAACTATAGCGCCATTTCAGGCTCGTTATATAATTAAAATAAAATTATTCGTTTTAACTTCGTCGATAATAAATTTTCCGTTGTTATTATTTAAAATAAATCATTTTAAATATCCAAAATCCATTAAAATCACTAAAATAAAAAATTTAAATTGGCTCAGATATTCCGGGTTGTTACAGATGTCATGGTATGGAGCCCACTAAAAGGCTCATATGGTCGATGTACTGACCAGCTTGTAGGTCCTATAGGACCAGGAAACGTATTGTTCAGGAATAAATAATCCACAAACATTAGGTGTGGATCGACCCTGAGGCTAACCAAGGGTTGCCCATAGGTGTGATCCTAAACATCTTGCTAGAGGTGATCCGAAACCGGTGAGGAAGATCCCTTGCCTCGACTCATAGATGAAATCCGATTTCCATTACGCGACTTTTCAGTTTTAGTTGTAAACCTATATGGAGACCTAGTAGGATGAGGTACTATGTCGTCTATAATTGATACATTTATATTCGAAGTTGTTATATACACTATGCACTTATAATATTATCAAAATTATTTGTTTTAAAGCGTATCAAGCATGTTTGGCATTTATAAGGTAAAACTCTATCCTCCGGCTTGCACTACATTGTGTGATGGGACCTGAGTCTTATAATAGCTTCGTTTTTCCAAAAATCGTTGTGTTTTTTGTTTTAAACTGATATTCATGGGAGTAAATCCGTTTCCGTGATATATGATGTGGTTCGTGATTTACCCTATTTTAAAGTAAAGCTTCTATAACTGTTTTAGTTCTCACACCAGTCCCATGACTAATTTGGAGTTTATTATTTCTACCAAACTCTGGGTCCCCAAATTTTTTACATGGGCAGCTAGTAGTTTTGGTTTTGCAAATATTTATTTAATAGGATCATGATTTATGGCTTGAGCTATATTCGGAAAGCTTTATATCCGTGTATTTCTTTCAGCTGTGGTAGTTGATGTATCTCCACTGTGCATTGTACTTATACATTTTTATTTCCGCTGCTATATAAATTATTAATCTCTGATATTATTTTCCCGCTGTGTAATATTTATTCATACTGTGATATTTTTGTAACCTGATGTAAATTGTTGTAATAACAATGTAAAGTTCTATTGTTCAGTGTTCCGATGTGTCGTGTTCTCAAACAATCCGCGTTTTTCGGTCTCTTCGGAGATCGTGGGATCTCGGTGCATGACAGGTGGTATCAGAGTTTTGGTTTACAAAGCTCGAGAATAAGACACATTAGAACCGAACGAAAGGACTCATCAGAGGTAGGATTAGTATCCTATTAAAGAAATACTCATTAGAGATAGGATCATTAGTATCCTAGAATGAGTGACTCATTAGAGATAGGGTTAGTAACACCCTAGAATGAGTTGGAAGAGTATGATAAATAGAGAAGAATAAATTTGGTTATTTATAAAAATTAATTCAATTATGAAAGATTATATTTTATAATATGATTTCGAGTGTTATTTGATGTCGAGGTTGAACTATCGAGTATAACAAGATTTTGCATATACGCCTGGCTAGTTGACGTATATACGAAGTCTCGAATATACTGGATTGATATAGAATCACATTCTAGTCGCTTGAAGATAATTTTGGTTATGTAGCCACATCATCAGTGTTTATTTTCGAGTTTCGAAAGTGGGATGACTATATAATTCTAATTGAAATGTCAAAATATACTTAAACTAATTTAAGTAATAGTTGGAAATGATTTGAGCTTTAAATTTAACTTACACAAGTTAAATTGATTGGTAATATAAAAGTAAATCAAACGAGTTAAAATTTAACTCGAGTAAAATTAAATAAAATTGGAATAATAAAACCAATATGAGTATAGAAGATAAATTGAGCCAAACCAGATTTAACGTTAAACTAATTTGAAATCAGTTGGAATTGGATATATATACCTATATCTGTTGAGCAGGTTATTGACTTAAAGCTGAGTAAAGAAATAAATTGCATGCCCGATAAATAGGTGCACCTTATTTTGTTGGTTGCGCAATTTTAATATTATCCTACTGTGAATGATTTGGATGCGCTGTGATGGTTGCTTTGTATGAAATTTAACGTATACCATAGGATAGTAACCAATAAATTATGGACTACACCACACAGCATGTATTGAAGACAACATAGCATAGCATATCCATATAAGCATTTGGTGCTTATATGACGAGGTTTGGTTTAACATATGAGCGAGATGCTTGTATGGCGATGACTGAATTACAAGTTGGACCGAAAACTGATTATGGACTTAATAACCTACAACGGAAAATTGCAAGATTTAATAACAAACCCTACACAGGTCTTGAGATGACAAAAAAATATACACATCTCTCTTATTTTAGATACGGCATATGAATTATGATTAGTTCCCATCACTGGGTCAAGGGATGATTTTTTTTACACATCTCCCTTGAGCATAGATTTGATTGCTATGCGATATACTGATTTATTGGGTGCTTGACAAGGCCATATAAATTTGTTCAGATCAACTCGTACAAAGGAGGTTATGGTGAAATTTTTCAGAAACTTAAAGCATTAGCCAAATTTCAGTGAAATTTACAAGTTTTTAGAAACTGAAAAGTTAAAGAACGAAAGCCAAAATGAAAGTTGAGTTGGTTAGTTAAATAACTTTCAGCTCCGTTCCTTTTTCGAGGACGAATTTTTTTTTAAGTTGGGGAGATTGTAACAACCAGTATTTTTGGAACCAATTTAAAATTCATTTTTAATTGATTTTAATAGAAATTAAATATTTTGAATGATTTATTTTGAGAATAAACGATTTAAAATTTATTCAAAACGAAGTTGAGCATATAATTTATAATTTAATTAAATCGAGCTTGAAATTGCGCGGTAGTTTGAAATTTTGATTTTAAATTTCAAATGAATGTACAAAATTCAATATAAATCAGAATTGGTTGAAACAAGAAACGTTAGAATTAAATTAACTGCATCTTTCTAACGAATGTAAGAAATTGATATTTTGTTTTATAAATGGTAAGTTATGACCAGGTTAAAATTTAAATTAGTCGCTACATAATTTATTTATAATTTAATAATATATAATCCCTTAAAAATAGCCATTTTGCAAACGACCTCTGTTTTCGATGAAATTAATTTTGTTGAATTCAGAACGTCAAATTATCGTTAGGTTTAAAATTTTAAGTCATTTGGAACTAATATGTAAGCGTGTAAATTTAAACGCGTATTGATATTGTGTTGAATTTAATAAGTTGGTTAAAGGACTTTTTTCAAACAGTCTCCAAATTCAACGGAATTATTTTTTTTAGGACCGCATTTGATAAACATAGCGAGATTTTAAATTGCATAATTTTTGGAGTCAGTATGTAGCCATGGTAAATTAAAATGTACGTTCAAATTCAATATTAAACGTTATTTGGATTTATATTTTAATTTTGATAAAAACTGGTTAAAACGATCGAATGAGCTTACAAAACATACCCCATTATGTCTGGAATGGGGGTATTTGGTTAGGGCTAACAGTCGTTGGGATTCGTTTGGAGTTCGGATGTACAAACGTCAGAACTATGAATTAAATATTAACAAAAAGGGTATAAATGGAATTTTAAAACCCATATTTCCTCATTATCTTCAGCCGCCGTTCTTTGTAAATCGATGGCCACCAGAGCTCAAAATTTCTTCCTTTAATCACGACTAATCTACAAACCAATTTCAGAAACCCATAAAAGGAGAATCAAAGAGCTACGTGAGGGCTTCAATTTGGTACGGGGTTGATGGATTTTCGTGGGGTATTGAGCTCGAATTTCGAGCATGAACGGCCTCCGTTCGTGGCAACTTTCCGGCCACCTGGGCCCAACGAGCTCTGCCACATTCACAATGATGGCGGCACACTCTAAGGCCGACGTCCTAGCACCACTCAATCGAACTATGGTTCCCTCATTTTTCATGCGCAAGGAGAGAGGGTGGAGGAAGAAGGTTTGGTTTTGGTGCTGAAGGGGTTAACGGGGAAGAAGGGTAAAAGGAGGATTTTAATTATTATTTAATTATTTTAATTATGTAATTAAACTTCGGACCTTAATAAATTTTGCATATCAACTCAGAACCGCGCGAACCTGGATCTGTTGCGATCGTGGAGTCGAGAGCTTCGCAACAAAACTAATTTGGTTTGATTTGGAGCAAGTTGAATTTTGAGCTAAATTAAACATCTGTTTAATTTAGTTTAAAAGTAAATCGCCAAAACCAATCAAAGTGAGAGCTCTTTCTCACTCAATTATTTTATCAAGTTATTGTATTTATATTCAGAAATATATTGACTGTATGTTGATTTTTATCTTTTTAATTGTCATAAAATGTTATACAGTGCCTGGTAGCTCACATCACAGTTGTTTGCAAACCCATAAATGAATTGTTGACTTTTTGTGTTATATTTTGATTGTGATTTTGAGTTTTTTAACTTATTAAAATAAATTTAATATATTTGTGGTAGTTGAAATTGAATATAAATATCCGTTTATAATTTGAACAGTGAAAATTGGTTAGCTAGAAAAATAATTCGAATCGAATTAGAATTGGTTAAATTTATTAACTAGTGATTGATTTAAATTGGTTGTTGTTGGTTGAAAACCCCACATGGGTCTTGGGATGATATTTGACTTACACAACGCCCTTGTGTGAAATTGCGGTCAGTCGGTTGATTGACAGATTTATATAAGCGTCAATTACTTGATTGAAGCTTATATAAAAATAAATGCACACTGGATGTCATTTTGGATGTTGATAGTTGTTTACAACTATTGTGGGGTGCATATGATGAATGTAATCCATATAAATTTATTTATATGGATTGATATTTTATTCTAATTCAGAATAAATATGACTATTTTTATAGTATAATATTCGATGAAGATTAGAAGTTTGCTTTTGATGTCCAGTTTTGGATGGACATGAAAATATAAAAATATGAAGGCATAAAACACTATTTTAACTTGAATGAAATTTTAGATTGATTTTATTCATTTTTATAATGAACGTCGAGAAGACTTAATTTTAAAATCTGACATTTTGAAAATATTATTATTTTGAGATTATAATAATATGGGATGTTCAATTTTAATTTAAAATTGAAATGTTAGTGAAATAGTTTTTAAACGAATTTATAAATATTTTATAAAATAAATTTTTAATGGAAATCGATGAAAGATATTATATATATTTAAATGGTTTGAGTAGAACGTTTCGCGCAGCGACCTTTCGCGAATTTGGACCATTAACTTTCAATGGACATAACGGGGATCCAACCGTCGGGTTCTCCTAAAACTGGAACTGTTGGGTTCGTATCGAAAAGATCTTTCAAATGAATATATGAGATTTAAACTTGAACAGTTAGATTTTAAAATATGTCCATATCAGTTCTAGAAAAGATCGCTATGGATGCAGCGGTGGCCGATATTGGAAACCGACTGTAATGGCCTTAATAAAATTATTAAAAATATAGAAAAATTATGTAATATCATAATAAATAATCTGAAAAGATTTTTTGATGAAATATTCCATATTTGAACAGATAAAAGATATTTTATCTGAATAAAATAGCTAACAACTAGAATAATAATCCAACAAGTTTATAATTGATAAATTGGATTGAGAATGGTTTTGGTATAACCAGAGTTTTCCAACACACACACACACACACACACACACATATATATGTATATATTGGAATGGATTTGAATGGAAACTATCTTCGGATATTTCGATATTGGATTCTGTAATAATACAGATATTGTTATGGGAATTTGGAAGATATTGATATCGTTATTCCAAAACGATATCTATTAGTTTCAGAATTTGGTATTGAACGTAAGTCGACATGGTTTCCATTTAAAGCCTTATATTTAATATCAAATTGGATTTTGGGTTTGTCGCGAATGGCATCTTAAATAATACTATTCTTGAACCCAGTTGTGAAAGGAATAAATCTTTTAATTAAGATTTAAGGATGTTTTCTAATTTATTTAATCAAATTGGAATTGAATAGAATTTGATTCATAATAATCGAAATGAGCTTCTGTGAAGGAAGGCGTTTAATATTTTTGGAATTTAAAAGGGCCTTGTCGTAATTCCACTTATAGTATTGGCCAGATAGGGAAATTTATAACGATTATAAATTGTTCAAATTTTCCGTGAAGATTCCATATTTAATGGAGGACGATTTTGGGTTCATTGTGAACGGTGTCTTTACATGACATTTGTTCTTTAACCTAAGTAAAGACAAGACTAATTTCCAAAGGTTGAGTAATTATTAAGTAATGATTTTTGGGATTAAAGTTAAATTGGAGTTTTAATGAATCTTTTATTTGATTGAAATGAGAATGGGATAATTAGATTTATCAAATTCGAGAATTGTTCGAGATGGAGTGCCGTCAATTTTGCTCCATGCGATAGTTAAATCTTTAATTAGATTTAAACGTGGAATGGTAATCAAATTTACCGATAGCACCATGGTTGTTAGATATGGAGTACCACCAGATTTTTAATCCATGGGATGAATAGGTTGGGATTGATATAATAAGATGAATTATTACTTTGATAAGGCTCGATAGTCCCAACTAGTTATATAATAAAATCTTTTGAAAATGACATCCAAAGAAGGATTAAACAATAAGTTTAAAAGAATTCATCTTTGATAAAATTAATGGGAACCTTTCCCCAAAGATGTGAATATTTGAATAAAAGAATATTTTGGATTGGAATGAGATGTGTACTATCTTTGTGTATTTATCACATGATTATAAAGATGCGTCATTTATTCAAAAAGACCGGGTTTAACCTATTCTGAATGATTGTTACGACGATTAAAAATCGATAATGAAGATGGTGTTTGTAGACCAGAGATCTTCACATGATTTGGGTTATTTCTGATGTCTCACTTGGAAAGTACACCCAAGTAGTGGTAATAAGTGGTGATCGTCCAGGCGTACTAGGAGATCAACCGGATATGCGAGGACCTATCTCCTGTATTGGACATATGGAATGAGGAATAAGGTGCCTCTGGCTTCATTCATACTCAGAACGAACTTTTCAGTGGATTGTATGTTTGACATTGTACTTCGCGCTGTATTTGTTGATCTCTGCTAAATATATATCTATTTGGTGGCGGAGAATTTATTCTCACCCTTCTTTGAGACGTATGAGCTTAGAGGTTATATATTGGTGGAAATCAATGGTATAGCATGGTATGACAATCTGGCATGCTGAGATGCAATGATCAAGGCTTTTGTTGAAAAGCAAGGTCTTGTGGATGATGATCAAAGAACGGCTTTGATTAGCACAACTTTGTGTATAGCGTTAATTCACGAGCTTCACAACATGGTGTGAGTCAAAAGCGGGATGAGGACCTCAGGAAGGACATGCTTTTCTTTCCAGCTATGGGTGATGTCATGGTATAAAGCCAAAACGTTTTTACTTATGTGGATGATGGATTGTGAGGCGCCTCAGATATAGAGCCGACTAAAAGGCTCATATGGTCGACGTACTGACCAGGTTGTAGGTCCTATAGGACCTGGAAATGTATTGTTCAAGAATAAATAATCCACAAACGTTAGGTGTGGACCGGCCCTGACGCTAACCAATGGTTGCCCATAGGTATGATCCTGGACATCTTGCTAGAGGTGATCTGAAACCGGTGAGGAAGATCCCTTGACTCGACTCATAGGTGGAATCCAATTTCCAGTACGCGACTTTTCGGTTGTAGTTGTAAACCTATATGGCGACATAATAGGATGAGGTACTATGCCGTCTATGATTGGTACATTTATATTCTAAGTTGTTATATACACTACGCACTAATAATATTATCAAAATTATTTGTTTTAAAGCGTATCAAGCATGTTTAGCTATTATAAGGTTAAAATCTATCCTCTGGCTTGCGTTGCATTGTGTGATGGGACCTGAGTCTTATAATAGCTTCATTTTTTCGAAAAGCATTGGGTTGTTTTGTTTTAAATTGATATTCATGGGAGTAAATCTGTTTCGTATTATACGGCGTGATCCCGTGATTTACCTTATTTTAAAGTAAAGTTTTAATAACTGTTTTAGTTCTCACACATGTCCCATGACTGACACGGAGTTTATTGTTTCTACCTAAACTTTGGGTGTCCATATTTTCCACACGGGCAGCTAGTAGTTTTGGATTTGCAGATGTTTATTTAACAGGGTCCTGATTTACGGCCGGAGCTATATTTGGAAATCTTTGTATCAATGTATTTCTTTCAGCTGTGGTAGTTGATATATTTCCATTATGCATTGTATTTATACATTTTTATTTCTGCTGCTATGCAAATTATTAATCTCTGATACAATGTAAAGTTCTGTTGTTCTGTGTTCCGATGCGTCGTGTTCTCAAACAATCTGCTTTTTTCCATCTCTTCGGAGATCGGGGGATTTCGGTGTGTGACATTTTCACTTATGTCTACTTTTGATTTCATTACTGACGCACATTGTTTATTGTTTGAACTTTGTAATTTAACGTTAATTGCTTTCCATTTTTTTCTTAATTTAATTCCTTTTATTACACGCATTTTTTTCAAATTTCAAATGCGCATTATTTTTGGAATTAATATGCGTATATATTTATATGAAATAATTACATAGGTGTGTCTACGCATGTGTTATCTTCCCTGAATTGGTTCTATTGCAACGTTACGTTACGTTTGCTAATTTATAATGTTATATATAAATAATGTTAGCTTTTAATAAGCCTCTATTAATTATTTTATATGCTACATTTACATATCGTTAACATGCTTAATTAATTCCATTTATATCTTTGTAACATTTTTACATAACATTGACTTTTAATTTAATGTTCAAGTTTTCAAGTTCAAATGTGCACTATTCCTGGAATTCACATGTTTGTATATTATTAATATGGGGGTGGCTATTTGGACACAAAATTAGACATAAATAGAGAGACCCAAAGTCTCAACCACTGGATCTTTTTGTCTTTATATGAAGAGGTGGAATTCATGGGGTGATCCAACGATGCAAACAAATGTGTCACCATTTATGTTCAAATTTTGTTTCTAAATAGAGTTTCCCTATTAATATATATATATATATATATATAAGAAAAGTCTATTTAGACACAAAATGATGACATAAATCTAGACATAAGCAATTTCAACCATTAGATTACTCCCTGAATTTCACTTTCCACATAAAGACAAACAAATCCAATGATTTAGAATTTGTATCTCTAAATCTATGTTAAATTTTGGGTTCCAATAGTCGCTCCCATATGTATATGCACACACATTTATTTGCATATATAATTATTTTTTGACATGGGACTTCGAACGTCAACATTTTTTCCATACAAACTCCATTCGAAATGTATTATATATGTAAATTAATCAAAAAATTACCATAAACGCAGTGGTATAAGTCTTGAGACCAAATTCTGATAATTCCAAAAATATCAATTTTCACATTTAAAAATTATTTAATTATTTAAAAATGTGGGGTGTTGCATTAACTTAATCCTCCAAATGACACCTATGAAGCTTCATGTGGTTTGGATAAGCATTAAGAAGATATATATGACACTACTTATGGTTTGGTACCAAGTCATAGTTAAGGTTAGATCATCGTGGCTTGTTCATTCTTCAATGGCATAAGCCAATTGAATGGTAAAAGATCCTCCGTAACAGTAGGCAAAGAAAAATGGAAGAAATATTTTTATAATAAAATCAACAATTGGCTTGGAACTCTTTTGTGTAGAATATTATGACCACGGAAGAGCTCGATTATAGAATATGATGACCACGGAAGAGCTCGATAAGATTGTCACTAACTTAGATGAAAAGATGAACTAGGTTAAAAAGATTATGGATAAAATGAAATCCTTGTTTGACCTTTAACTAGCAATTCATGTCGACGATGGAATGTTAGAAGTGGACTGTTACTTAGAAAAAATGACTGAATTCACTTAACTTAACCCTTACCAGTATGCTCACGTGTTGCTCGCATGATGCCATCTATTTTCTTTTATTTCATTTTTTGCTTTGGGCTTGCTGCCAATATGGCCCATTATTCACTTACATTGTATTATAAACATATGTTTGTATCACTAAGACATTACCGAAAATATGTATCAATTCATTTTACATTTCAGCTATAAAATATTCCTCTTCTTTATCATATCATCTCTCATTTCGATGCTGCAATCTCTGTTGAAATCTCAAACATGGTATCAGAGCCATATTTGGCTTAATAGCTATCAATCATGTGTATTTATTGATACACATTAGCAAGTTATCATCACTTGTGTATCAATTGCTCTTTAGAAATCATCTCATCACCTGAGTAGTTGAGAATGCCTTAGATGACCTTGCCAGAATCATTTCTAATTGGATGCATCATTCTTTTCTGTGCAAATCTCACTCGTGCATCAGAAATCTAGAAAGATAAACAAAGAATCCAAAAATACTTCAAGAAAAACAAATAATAGCCATACCAGGAAACTACCTAAGGTTGCTCTTCATCATCAATGGTTTCACTAATTGCTGCGTAGCTGCTTGTCTTGGATCTCTGATTCTGATCATCTTTTGGCTCTCTATCGCAAGAGGTACCTTTCTCTTTTCTGGCCACTTTTCAATTTCTTAAATCATCATGTGTGATGCTTCTGCATCATCATCTGCTCCAATCAGTACTGCTGATAGTAGTAATGAATCCCTGTATGCTATCCAACAACTAATGAAATTAGTTGTAAGCCCTCAAAGACAACTCATTACCATCCATCTTGAAGAAGATAACTATCTCCTCTAGAAGTTTCAAGTTGAAACTGCAATTTGTGGATATAGACTAGAAGGTTTTGTTCTTTGACCCATCCCAACACCACTAAGATTTTTCACTTACAAAGATAACAAAACTGTTACTAATGAAGAATATAGAAAAATCATCAGACAACATAGGCTAATATGCTCATGGTTACTATCATCAATCAATGCCAATCTATTACCCCAAGTACTTGAGTGTAAAACATCTAAGGAAGTATGGGTAACAGTGGGAAGAATTTCTTTAATCAGTCAGCAGCAAAAGTCCTATACTTCAAAAGGCAACTACAGAATGTTAGAATGAATAACATGAGTGTCAGAGAATACATTGCAAAGGTAAAAAGCATTTGTGACTCACTTACTTCTATATGAAATGGCATTCAAGAATCTGAACATGTACCGATCTTAATGATGAATTTGAACCTATTGTTGTTTCTATAACAACTCAGAAAGCCGTTCCACCCTTAGACTAAGTTCATGTTATTTTTCTCTCACATGAAGCAAGAATAAGTAACAAGAAAATGCAAGAACCAGAATTCTCAGCAAATCTATCTACTGGCTTCAAGAATAATCAGAATAACAATAAAGGTGGCAATCGATTTCATAGGGGAAGTAACTCAAACAGAGGCAGAGGTAGAGGCATACTGGTAATAACAAGCCCAAGTGTCAAATATGTGAAAAGATAGGTCATACATTTTTGATTTAACTCAAATTATGTTCCCAATCAAAACCAAAAGAACAATAACCCTACTGCCAACTTGGCCAACATTAAAAATGATGATGGTTCTCAATCTAAAGCTAGCAAGGGCAATGAAACTATCAGAAGTGATCAGATTCAAGATGATGCATAGTATCAAAACATTAGTGCTACAAATCACTTAACCAATAATTTTGAAAACTTAAACTTAGGAAACAAGGAGTACAAAGGTAAACATTCAATCTTTATAGGTAATGGTAAATGCAATAATATTGCTCATGTTGTCAATGCAAGTTTAAATGGAAAGAAAAAGTCATTTTTGCACAACATGCTGAGAGTACCCAAGATTAAAAAGAATTTGATCAGTGCATCTCAGTATGAAAGAGATATCAATGTATTTTTTGAATTCAATCCAAATTATTGCCTAATTAAAGAAATTCAAACTAGAGAAGTTATTTTACAGGATGATATTACCAAAGGACTATAAAATTAAATTCTGTTAATTGCTACAATGATGATAAGTCCAAGAAAAAGCGTAGCTTGACACAAATGAATGATGATGTTAACAATCAAAGTATATTTGATCTTTGGCATTGTAAACTTGGACATCCTAGTGCTAAAATAGTGAAGAAAATTTTATCTAAAATTCATACTGATATTTATAGTGTTAACTTCCATATATGTGTCAAACTAGGGAAGAGTCACATATTACCATTCAATGACTCTAAAATTGTGTACTTTGAACCACTACAATTAATTGTTGTGGATTTATGGGATCCAGCCCTTGTATTCTCAGATTTTGGTTATAAGTATTATTTCTCTTTGTTGATGCTTGTACCAGATTTACATGGATTTATTTTTTGAAAAATAAATCTGATACATGCAAAGCAACAACCAACTTTATTACTATGATAGAATGGTAGGTCGATAAATCTGTTAAAGCTATTCAAAGCAATAGAGGCAGTAAATTTAAACCTTTATCAACTTATTTTAATAATAAGGGCATTGTTCATAGAGTCTCATGCCCATGCACTTCCCAGCAAAATGGGATAGTGGAGAGGAAACATAGGCACATAGTATAATGTGGTTTAACACTTTTAGCTCAAGCCAGTCTATCTATTAAATTTTGGCTGGAGGCCTTTAACACTTTTGTTTTCCTAATTAATAGACAACCTACTAAAATTATCAATAATTCAACCCCTTTAGAAAAGCTACAAGATTTTAAACTAGACTATAAAGATTTAAAAGTTTTTGGATGCTTATGTCACCCCTGTTTAAGACCCTATAATAGCAATAAATTGAATTTTAGGTCAACACTTTGTATTTTTATTGGTTATGTCACTAACCAAAAAGGATTTAAGTGTATTGATAGCATAGGGAAAATTTACATAAGTAGAAATGTAGTTTTCACTGGAAAGGTGTTTCCATTCAATTCCAAAAAGATAAGCATAACCAACAAAGTCTTAAATGCAAAGCATTCTATACCTGTTATACCTCGGTGGGTAGATGTGTGGAGTCACTTAAAGGACAGTGAGGCTGCTGATGCTCATGACACATTTCCTTTCAATCTGGAAGACAATGCACCTGCTGAACCACCCAGCCCTGCCATCACTAGTCCTGAAAGTTCAAGAGAGCAAGCTCAAGTCAACAATAATTCAACAACAAATAATCAAAGTAATGAAAGTAAAAGTACATTAGATTCTACTGAACAAAGTTAACCACCTGCTGATGATTCGTACTGGACACCTAATGACAAAAGAGCCAAGAGTGGTATTTTCAAGCCAAAAGTGTTCATTGTTATATTTGAAACAGCTGAACCAGAAATTTATGATCAAGTAGTTAAGAATAAGCACTGGAAAAATGTAATGGACAATGAATACAATGCTCTTATTAATAAAGAGACATGGAGCTTAGTCAAAGCACCTTCAAACAAAATCATTATAGGTTGCAAATGGACCTATAGATTAAAAAAGAATCCAGATGGTACAATAAATAAGTACAAGGCCATATTAGTGGCAAAAGGATTCACACAGGAATACGGCTTTGATTTCAATCAAACTTTTTCTCCTGTTGTAAAATCTACCACAATAAGACTTGTAATTACTATTCCACTTCACGGAAATTGGCAAATAAAACATCTGGATGTCAATAATGCCTTTCTAAATGGCATTTTAAAAGAAGAGATCTATATGCAGCAACCACAAGGCTACACACAGAATATAATTATGTTTGCAAGTTGAACAAGACAATTTATGGTCTTAAACAAGCTCCTATGGTCTCGTTTGATAGACTAAAAAGTGCATTAATGCAACTTGGTTGTTAGTCTACCAAATAAGATAATTCTATGTTCACAAAAATAACTAGTGTTGCAATAACTTACATACTAATTTATGTTGATGATCTTATTGTTACAAGTAGCAGTACTGATGACATACAAAATCTTACTAACTACCTTAATCAGCAATTTTCCATCAAGGATTTAGGAAATCTTACATATTTTTTAGGAGTAGAGGTAAAGAGAAAATCAAAGACAGAATTAATTCTAAGTCAAAGAAAGTACATATTAGATCTTCTCATCAAAACCAAGATGGAAAATGCTAACGCATAGCCTACACCAATGATCAGTAACCATCACTACTCCAAATACATGAGAGAAACTATATCTAATATTAAACAATATAGGAACGATATAATTGCACTACAGTATGCAACTATAGCACGCCTTTATATTACTTATAGTGTTAACAAAGTTTCTCAATTCATGCAGAAAACCCTAGATGTACATTGGAAGGCTGTAAAAAGGATACTAAAATATCTCAAATGGACTATCAACTATGGCCTGACATTAAACACTAGCAAGCTACTCAACATAAATGGTCATGCTGATGCTGATTGGGCCTCAGACCCGGATGAAAGAAGATCTAGAACTGGGTACTGTGACGAACAAGAATTTCGCTCGGTCCGAACCAGTCGCTAAACCGATCTAGACCGTTCGAAACGCCCTATCGTTTGAGAACACGACAAAATAGAACGCATACAGAAGAACATTTCACTGCTTATTACAACAATGCATCAGATTACAAGAATATACAGAGTAAAAAAGGGGGGGTTTATAAATTTTATTTATTATTTTATTACTCATTTAAGTTGACTTTTACATATGACCTCGAAACGAGGTCCACCGCCTGTCGTCCATAGCGTTTTACCCCCATTCCGAACACAATGGGATATGTATCGCAAGCTGTTCGATTGTTACAATCAGTTTCCTTTTGAATTTTCATTTAAATCACTATATTGAATTTTAAACGTACATTTCAAATTACCGGGGCCACATACTAACTAGAAAAATTCCAGAAAAATATTTTCTAGCTTCGTATTGACGATACGGTCCTAACAAAACTAGTTTCGTCGAATTCTGAGACCGTTAGAAAAATGGCCAATTTCCAGTCGATTAAATTCAACTAAAACTGGCCAAACGCGTTTTCCTTTGCCACGCTCACATATTGATTCGAAAAATTATGAAATTTGGAATCTAGCAATAACTTGACACCACGGACCCAACAAAACTGATTTCGTCGAAATCCGAGGTCGTTTGCAAAATGTCCATTTTTAAGGGCCTGAATTCCATAGCGACTATTCAGAATTTTCAACTGGACATATCTTTTGATTCCCGCTATGAAAATTTGATTATTCGGATTCGTTGGAAAGATATCATCAATTAGATCCTATTGTTTTTGGTTTCACTAAAATCCGGATTGTTTTGCACCCGGTATATTCAATTGAAGTTTGAAATCGAATTATCGAACTACCGCGCCATTTTCAATTCTATTTATAATTATATATAAATATTTCTATTCTAACGACGACGCGTATAATATATACGTTCGATTTATATTCAAAATAAATTTCTCGTCGATATTATTTAAAATAATCTATTTTAAATATTCAAAATTCGCTAAAATTGCCAAAATAAAAATTTCAAACTGGCTCGCATTTTACGGGTTGTTACAATCTCCCCCACTTAAAACTTTTCGTCCCCGAAAAGGAACAAAGTCGAAAGTGGTTTGATTATCCAACTCTACGCTCGATCAGGCTTCCATTCTCTAACTTTTCAGTTTCTGAGAATTTTCTAAAATTTCAAAAATTTGGCTAACACCCTAAATTTTGGAAAAATTTCGCCATAACCTCCCCTGCAATGGGAGCATCGGGGAATTTCAAATAGCTTCCCCGGTCCTTCAGATCTCAAAAAGAAAAAGAAAAAGCCAAGCGGCTAGCCAATAGGCTCATAAAATCATCATCACCCAAACAAAACAGTAAATTATGTAGTAAACATGTACCTATTTATCGGGCAAACAAATTTTATTCTCTGCTCTAGCCTCCTTGCTATGACCTGTTCAATGTAAGTATATATATGCAAGCATATGCGACCAATTTTCAATAATATTCAATATGTGGTTCGATTAGGCATAATGGTTCAAAATTATCAAACAATTTAACAAACAACACAAACATCAATCAATTAGTGAATTTAACGTTTCAAATTCATAATTTGATATATATACAAAAATCATGTTTTTGATGCCAAATCACAACAATGAATTCTAGCTATATATAAGTTTTGGGTTCTCACACCAGCCTAATGGAAATATATAGAAAATCACACCTTCGAGACACGAACATAAATACTGATGATGTCATGACAATCATCAGTACCATCTTCGGGCGACTAGAGTGTGATGCTATATCTATCCAATATATTAAAATTTCGAATACACGCGGATCAGACGTATACGCAAAATCTATATATACTGGATTGTCCACATCAATATAAATAGAAAATCAAATACGAATAATTGATTTAAATTTTCAAAACAAAAGTTTGTTTTCATTTTAAAAATATACTCCTCACACTCGTTCTAGGATACTACTGATTCCATCTCTAACGAGTCATTCTCATTGGATATTGCTAATCCAATATCTGATGAATTCTTTCGCATGATTCTAATGTGTCTTGTTCTCTAGCTTTGTAAACCAAAGCTCTGATACCAACTGTGACGGCAAGGAATTTCGCTCGGTCCGAACCAGTCGCTAAACCGATCTAGACCGTTCGAAACGCCCTATCGTTTGAGAACACGACAAAATAGAACGCATACAGAAGAACATTTCACTGCTTATTACAACAATGCATCAGATTACAAGAATATACAGAGTAAAAAAAGGGGGGGTTTATAAATTTTATTTATTATTTTATTATTCATTTAAGTTGACTTTTACATATGACCTCGAAACGAGGTCCACCGCCTGTCGTCCATAGCGTTTTACCCCCATTCCGAACACAATGGGATATGTATCGCAAGCTGATTCGATTGTTACAATCAGTTTCCTTTTGAATTTTCATTTAAATCACTATATTGAATTTTAAACGTACATTTCAAATTACCGGGGCCACATACTAACTAGAAAAATTCCAGAAAAATATTTTCTAGCTTCGTATTGACGATACGGTCCTAACAAAACTAGTTTCGTCGAATTCTGAGACCGTTAGAAAAATGGCCAATTTCCAGTCGATTAAATTCAACTGAAACTGGCCAAACGCGTTTTCCTTTGCCACGCTCACATATTGATTCGAAAAATTATGAAATTTGGAATCTAGCAATAACTTGACACCACGGACCCAACAAAACTGATTTCGTCGAAATCCGAGGTCGTTTGCAAAATGTCCATTTTTAAGGGCCTGAATTCCATAGCGACTATTCAGAATTTTCAACTGGACATATCTTTTGATTCCCGCTATGAAAATTTGATTATTCGGATTCGTTGGAAAGATATCATCAATTAGATCCTATTGTTTTTGGTTTCACTAAAATCCGGATTGTTTTGCACCCGGTATATTCAATTGAAGTTTGAAATCGAATTATCGAACTACCGCGCCATTTTCAATTCTATTTATAATTATATATAAATATTTCTATTCTAACGACGACGCGTATAATATATACGTTCGATTTATATTTAAAATAAATTTCTCGTCGATATTATTTAAAATAATCTATTTTAAATATTCAAAATTCGCTAAAATTGCCAAAATAAAAATTTCAAACTGGCTCGCATTTTACGGGTTATTACAGGTACTGTATCTGTGTTGGAGACATTTTAGTTTCATGGTGTTTGAAAAAACAACCATCCATCTCCAAATCCAGCATAGAGGCTGAATACAAGAGTGTAGTTAATGCTACTGCAGAAATCAAATGGGTAGGTCACTACTAAGTGAACTAAAACTAGAAAGCTACATTAAATAAGTAGTGTGGTGTGATAATAATAGTACAATTAATATATCAGAAGATCCAGTACAACATGCCAAAACTAAGCATATAGAGCTTGACTTATACTTTGTACGCGAGTTAGTATAGAAAGGAGAGCTAAGAGTTCAGTATATACCTGGCACTTACCAGTGTATAGATATACTAACGAAGGTTATTTCTTCTACAAACTTTAAAAGATTCAGATCAGATCTAAATATCATCGAGCTCGGTAATTCTTCAGATATTACCTCAAATCAACACAGCAAAAGGATGAAATTGCCTTCAGATTATCATACTGAAGTGAATCGTCACATGGATTCTATCAGACCTCAAAATCAAACATCAATTTTATCAGAAGCAGATAAGAAAAGAAAATCTAGGGTTTTCTCGAAACCCAAGGTTTGAGAAGGGATATTAGAAGTGAACCGTTACCTAGACAAAATGACCAAATTCACTTAACATAACCCTTACTATTATGCTCACGTGTTGCTCACATGATGCTGCCGATTTTCTTTTATTTCATTTCTTTCTTTGGGCCTGCGTGCTAATATGACCAATTATTCACTTACATTGTATTATAAATACATGTTTGCATCACTAAGACATTATCAAAAATTTGTATCAATTTATTTTACATTTCAGCAATAAAATCTTCCTCTTCTTTATCATATTATCTCTCATTTCGCTCCGGCAATCTCTGTTGAAATCTCAAACATGGAAGAGAACCAGCTGGGTGCTTTAACTGTGATTGTTATGGTCACAAATATTTTTACAACATACACATGCTATTATTTAGTTTGTTATTTCTTACAAATACACATACTGTATACCATTATATGCTATGTATACACATTTTATACCATTATCTTATTTCTTCTTTCTTTCTCTACTATCGACTCTATGTGTGAATGTAACTATGACACTATGTACGTAGTTTCTAATATTGTTGATGTGGTTTCGTTTGTTAAGCCGATTGTAGATTCAACCTTAGGTTCTCTAAATATAATTGAGGTTCCTTTGTTGAATATGGATTTAAAGAACCCCTTTTCTGATTGTATGCTTTCTGATCTGGATGTCAGTTCTTTGTATATGGTGAGTGCCATTTATGAATTATGTTTGTGGTTAGGAAAGGCTGAATGTAATGCTGAAAAAGCACGAAAACTGGTGTTCATTCTAAACTAATTTTTAAGATTTATGTACCGAATAGTTTATATTCTCTTTCACTTGTTAAAGAAGTTGAAAAAGATGGCACTTCTTCGGATTTCTTATCGGTTGTTCGCTATGATTCATTTTGCAAGATTGGTATCGCTACTGTCAGGGGTGGAGGTACATGTAAGCCGGGCTGGGCACATACCCTCCAGTCCGCATCTTCAAATAAAAAAATATGGAGACAACTCCTTCGGCAAATGCAACCACTCACAAAAAAATGGAGACAACCCTAATCAATTGAAGTCGCTCCAGCAAACGCAGTGTCTCTAGCCTTCTACGCCGCCGTCGTTGCCTCCAACGCCACCAACCTTCTACAACGCAGTGCCTCCAGTCTAACCAAAAATGGGTAGTAAGCAATATTTTGATTGTTATGTGATTTTGATTGCAGAAATAGGGAATCGAATCACTGATAAAAACTTGATAAATTGCTGAAACTTGTTGATTTTGAAATAGGGCATCGAGTCATAGATTGCTGAAACTTGATAGATTGCTGAAACTTGTTGCCTCCAGCCTTACCATTATTTTCTGCAAATTGAATAAAAAATCCTTATTTATCTAGGTTCTGGTTGTTGAGAGCGGTTAGATTGATTGTAGACAATGGTTTAATAATTGCATAATTGATGTTGGAATTTGCACAATGCTGTCAACACACATTATATAATTAGATTTCAAACTAAATTGAGTGTTAAAAAAACAATTTTTTTTTAATTCTAGATATGTGAAAATATGTTAAGAGAACCATTGAAGATGTGTTTGTTTGATGGTCTGAAATGATTTTTGTACATGTATCAAATGGTCAACATGAAAAAAAATCAGGAGGCAACCGCCCCCGAACCCCTATAAATTATTATCTTTCACCCCTCATCTTGTTTTTCTAGCTACGCCACTAGTTGCTGTTGAATTAAACATGCCTGTTGGTATAGTTTGCTATGGTTATTTTTGCCATGAAGGTTTTGATACTGTTGAATTTAACAAGCCTGTTGATAATATTTGTTTCTCAGATGTTTTCTGTATGGTCTTTAATGGGTTTGAGGACTGCTTCTCCTTTATTTTGGATTTTTTTATACTGTTAATTATGTCTAAAAGAAATAATGAAAACAACTGAACCATTATTTCCTTTTTTTCCAATTTTCTTTCCTTCCTGGACGTGGACTATGTCTAATCCCACTTCAAGATGTAAGGTCATTTTGTATATATAGTCGTGTTCTTTGTTGTTGTAAAACTGAGAAAAACTTTATTCCAATTTAATATTTTGCCTTTTAGTTTTCCACTTTTATTTTTTCTGCAACTTCTCAATGTTTTATCATGGTATCAGAGTCGTAGCTTAATAGCATTCTCCTCTGACTTTTCAAGAATGTCATTAAGAAAAGCTAAAGATCAGTTGTCATCAGAAGTCACATCATTTGACTTTTTATCTTTAGCCCCATTAGGTTCTTTCTCATCATTTGTGTAGTGTGAGCATCTCTAGTATTGAAACAGAGCACCTAGAGATTCATACACAAATCATTGGTTGTACATTGTCCTAACATTGGGTTTACTTCGAGAAATCAAGAAAACCTCTTTAAGTGCCATAAAATTCTTCAAAAATTAGAAAATATAAAGCGATGCCATCTAAGAATCATTTTTGATCCGGTTGTACTGCATCCTTATCATATTTTTGAAAAATTAAATTCATACCTGGCAACTCTCTGGATCACCCTTCTTTTCTTGCTTTCTTTTTGCTTGTTGCCAACATGATTGATGATAATGTACCAACAACTTCTAAAAATTGAGGGTCAACTCAGCCTGATTCCACATCTGAAGTAGCCAAACTTATCAAGACCGAGATCAGCCCTTAAAGCCATCTTATCACCGTTTATTTTGAAGAAGACGACTATCTTTTATGGAGATTGCAGGTTGAAATTTCCATCCAAGGTTATGCCTTGAATGCTTTGTCAATGGAACCATGGAAATTCCTCTAAAGTTCGTCAATGATGCAGAAAACAGAATTGTTAGCAATGAAAAATGTACCAAATATTTCAGACAAGATAGGATAATAAATTCTTGGCTATTATCTTCTATTAGTGCTAATTTACTACCCATAGTCATTGGATGTAAGTCAACACATGAAATATGGGAAACTGTGCAAAGAATATTCAGTACCCAATCAATTGCCAAGGTAATGCACTACATAAGGGAGCTTCATAGCATTAAAAAAGAAAATGAACCAATAAGGGATTACTTGGAAAAAATCTAGAAGATACACAACCTACTTGAAGCAACAGGTCATTACATACCTGAAAATGAGCAAGTGTTGACAATTTTAAATTTTCTTATGGATGAATATAAGGCCGTTGTTTCCATTCTATCCTTAAAGAAAACTACTCCTGATATGCAATATGTTCACTCAATATTGATTATTCATGAAGCAAGAATTGAGCATAAAGAGCCACAAGATTTATAGTTATCTATCAGTTATGGTACAAGCTAAAAAAACATGAACACAAGCTATCAAAGTACTGAGCATAACCGTCAAAGAGCTGGAAATACAAACAGAGGAAGGGATGGATGAAGAAATAAATTTAGACCTGTTAACTCGTAAAATATGGAATTAATATTTTACATTGTATTCATGTCATTTTCTCCCAAGTCGTTATGAGCTCACCATGCCGTTCCAAACTCATGTCGCAAGGAGGAAAAGCAATCCAAGCCGTTAACATCACTTTCCACCAAGTCGTTTCGGGGAAGCTAAGTCACTTCCAAGTCATGGCGTGCCTCACTCATGGCGTCAAAGCCAAAGTCAAGCCAGTGCTTAGTCATGCCATACTCCATTTATAGCGCCAGACCAAAGCAAAGTCATTTAGTCTCCATGTCGTCCTCATATCGTGGCGCGGTGTAACAACCAGCAATTTTAACAACACTAAAGAGGACAATTAAAGAATAATTAATTTAATATTCAGAATTAAGAGAAACGGACTATGCCATTGCGTCTGTCTCGAAATTCTGGTTAAGATAGACACATTGTTTGCATAAAACGGACACCGTATGAAGAAGTTATGAAGGTTAAGTTTGTATACACACAAGAGAATATTATATATATATATATATATATATATATATATATTCAGAAAATCAAATTTCAGTTCAAAAATCAAAAATTCTGTGAGTAGCAAATTTCCCGCCTAGGGGTGTCGACCCCTGGGTCGACCCCACAAGGGGGTATCGACCCATGGGTCGACCCCCCTATGGCATACTGGGCAAATTAGGCTTTCGGCGTTTTAGCTATAAATATAGCCTCATTTCTCTAGTTTTCTCACACTGAAAATAATGGAGGACTAGATGTTGTTGCTGCCCGGATTGAATCAAACATTTTTCTTCTTCTTTAATCGATTTAATCAAGTTTAGAGTTATTCAAGTGTAGATCTGTGATTCAAAATCTGTTATTCTCCTTCTATTTTTCTAGATCCAAAAACTGTGAGTTTAAGTTACTTTTAGATCTGAATAATTAAAAGTAAAACCTGATATGAAATTAAATTGGATCTATGCCTATGACCATTTGAATCAAATCAGATCTGCTATAACCTATGTATCTATGATATTATGACATGATTATGACTTAGTTCTAAACCTTCACCTATTTATCATGTCAGATCTACCATTATTTCACTATTTAGATTACCTTATATTTGTCCCTATCATGTTTGTGGTTAAATTGGATCTATTATTAGTTGGATATCTAAACCACTGTTTAGATCACATCGTTCCTACCCATATTATGTTAGAATCAATTCTATTGTCACGTATTTATCAGATCTGTTCCTATATGCTTATTTGTCACCATGCCACTATATGTATATACCTATTTCTGCCATCATATGTCAATTGTGCTATTATGATCATTTCTGTCCTCTTCCCTCCTTCTTTTCCCTTTCTATTGTTAAAGCTAGGCTACCTTCAAGACTAGGCATGCCGCCGAAATATGCGAATGCGTAAAATTAGGAATGAGGGGAAAACGTTAGAATTAGGGCATAATTTGAATTGGGGAATTCATGCATAACTTGAATGAAATATATGAATGTGAATTTGGGAAATAAATTAACTCAGGATTAAAGACCTTAAATTGGGCATAAAGTTCATTATGAACATAACTTAGGAAAAGGGCATGAAAACCTATAATGACGTAGGTATAATTAATTATAATGGAAATGTCTAGAATTACAATAACTGAAATTGTAATCGTGCTTAGACATGAGGTTAGATTACACTTGTGGTGGAAGTCTGCCCGGAACCGCCCGGCATAACCAGCGACCACAAGTGGTGAATCTAATGTGAGGGGTCTAAGTGCATAAATACATGACGTGCTAAGACACGAGGTTAAGTCTGATTTGTGGAATAAGTCTGCCCAGACCCGCCCGGCATATCCGGCATCCACAAGTTGTAGCCTTAATGTGGTAGGTCTAGTGCATTATGACCGTAAATGGATATATGGTAATGAATTGGAGTAAGCAGGGAATGATGGTAACCTATTATAATTAATTACTTTAACGAGAATGTTATATAATAGGTAGGCTTGTCCTAGGGACAAGTGGAAATTATAACATATGTTATATTAAAAGGAAAGAAAGCTTATTAGTAAACCTTAGTTAAGAAAACTAAGTAAATAATGTCAAGTTATAGTGATATGTTAAATAGAAAACGGGTGAACTGAGATGAAGTATACTTAATTACATATTAAGTAAAATGTGTTATTGTAACTATGGAATCAAACAATGAATAATACAAAGGGATCGTTAGATTTCTCCCGTTAATTACAATCCAGGGATGAAAGATTATAAGATTTCTTCCGTTAATGGGTCTTATTAATAAACTTAAATGGATTAAGTTATATTTATATGAAATTAATAAGCAAGTGGAATTTTGGCAAGTGAAAAGAAGTCAATGTCAATGGGGATAACTTGTTTGTCTGTAATACTTAACCTAATTAAATCCATAGGGATTGTATTAACATGTTAACTTGAGTAGAGGTTAAGTAAACTTGTTTGAAACAGTGGAAGGGTTAAGTATATCTAGGTGGGGTAGGTAATATTTATATGTAGGCCTACAAAACTTAACTAGTTGGGGTTATGTAATTAAAGACACCGTTAGGTAAGCATAACCTATGGAAATGTTGGGGTTGTGTAATTAAAGACACTGTTAGGTAAGCATAACATGTGGAAATCCTAGTGGGGGATACAAGACAAAGGAGAGAGCTTGTATCATCATGTGTGGGGGATCAGTTTCAGTCAGTAACCTATAGAACGGTATCAAACGAGTACTTCACCCTAGTCAGAGTTGGGACATGCTTAATGGGTTGATTATAAGAAATCCAAACGTGGAGGACGGTGTGGGCGGCGCAAACCGACCAGGGCCATGTGCGTGCATGGTCCAGGCAGAGGGGGATAAGACGACTGTGACACCTGTAGATATGGTTGTGCACATCAACGAAGGGTTTCCATTTTAGGAAGTGATACCTCCTACTGTGGGCCGACACAGGGTATCTACGGAGTAAGGAGCCGATTGATTTGGGTTGTAGTTAGGGTGTATCTAGACTCTGGTAAAGTTTAGGAGCCTGTTAGGTTAGGTTTCCTGTGGATTGTACGGGGTTAAAACCTCTCACCAGAAGTACGCCTAAAGTCTACCATCTTATAGTTGTTGGGATCATCTCATTCTGGTTATACTAGAATTGGCAGAGTAATCATTAGAGAAGCGTATACACTCTATCATGTTTACCTTGTCATACCTGACTTTTTTGATATTATCTTTCTTATCCACTTTATATGCCTGTCATGATACTTTTACTTATTTATTTGCTAAAAGTAACTGGACTCGCCGGACTTTATGTCTAACCCTTTTTGTTTCCTCTTCTTTCTTCCGTTCCCCCCAGTTCTCAGGGTGAGAATACTCAAGCTTGATCAGGATTCTGCTATCTTTTGCTGGAGTTGCTTAGATGTATTGCTCAAGCTTCTATCTTTGCTACTATGGCTATGTTTTTATTTGGGAATTATGCTTCTTTTATATTGTACTCTGAAGTTTTAAGTACAAGACAAAGATTTTAAGATGTACTGGGTTTATGTATTTTCAGACATATGATGTTTTGAACCATGATGCTTTATGATTAATAAAAGTTTTTAATTCCGCTGATATTTTATATTTTTCTTGTAATGTTTTTGTTTACCTATAACGCTTCACAAAACTTAATGCATTCTCTTAATGGGTGACATTAACGGACATGGGGTGTCACACTTGGTATCAGAGCTGAAGGTTACCGGATCAGATAAAGTTTTTGAAAATTATTTTCAAAAAGGTTTTAAAAGAAAGCATTTTCAAAAGTAAAGTCCATTTTGAAAAACATACCCTCAAAGCCATATGTAGTATCTCTCGATTCTCCACTTGATTCCTTTTTCTTTTTTGTTTGAGGAACCGATTCTTCCCAAAAGGTGTTCCCATTGCAGCATGGTTCCATAGGCATGTTAAAACTATGGCACATGTCGAAGGGCAATGAAGCGCCTAACCTCCATCTGTAGCCGCAGTAGCTTCAACTGCAGCTAATTTTCTCGAGTTTCGTAAGGATTTCCATGCGATGGAGGCAGCTTTCGAGAGTCTTGTTAGCAAGGATGGTAAAAAAGGAAAATAAGGAAGCTTGGGCTAAGGAGCACAGCCCAAGGATGAGAAAAGTGATGGCCCATGAAGTTAACATAGATAAAGTTCAAATAAAGGTGAAAGAAAGAAGCTAAGGTTGAGGGAACACAAAACAAGGAAGTGATGGCCCAAGAAAGGACAACAACAACAACAAAGGGCGGAAAGAATGACAAGGCTAAGGATAAGAGGAAGTGCCATAGTTGCAGGCGAGAGGGTCACTTGGTAAAGGACTACAAAAGAAGGAAGAATTCTTGCTTCAATTGTGGAGAGGTCAGACACTTTGCTAAGGAGTGTCCGAAGAAACAGGGACAAGGTTAAAGGGCAGGAGCTTCTGGAGGGTAGGTGCATGCTCTCATGACCAGTGCTCCAGATAGAGGTAGGAAAATTTCCATGGAAGGTTTGATTTCTCTTTCCAATCATCCTATTAGAACTTTTTTTATTCTGGCGCTTCACATTCATTTCCATGGAAGGTTAAAGGGCAGAAAGTTCTGTGATTGAGTCTCTGCACCTAAATACTAGTATGGTAGTGGATCCCGAAGTTATCTCAAACCCTATTGGTGGTTCGGCTCATTTGTCCATGATTTGTCGGGGTTTGAGAATATCTGTGTTAGGCGTCAAGTTTGAGTGTGACACGTATGTGCTCGGTTTTAAAGTCTATTGTTTGATTCTAGGAATGGATTGACTAACCATGTATGATGCCATTCTAGATTGTGAGAACAGGGTCGTTAGACTTTTGACTTGCCATGGGAGGACCCTCGAGATTTCTTACGACCCACAAGCATCTGTCAAGCTTAGTTTCCTAGAGCCTCTAGATGCATCTATTGATGATCTGCGATCTGTACCAGTAGTCCGTGACTATCTTGATGTTTTTGATGACGTACGAAGCTTACCTCTGAGGCGCGAGAATCATTTTCGTATATATTTGGTGGACAATGCAAAGCCAGTTGCATTACTTGTGCGCCATATGGCTCCAAGGGAAAGGAGGGAGCTTAGCAAGCAAATGGGGGAGCTACTTGAAAAAGGGTTTATTAGGCGAAGCATATTGAATGGGGTGCTCCAGTAGTATTCGCAACTAAGGTGGATGGTTCGCTTCGCTTATGTGTGGATTATAGGGAGTTAAATAAACTCACTAAGAAGAACAGGCACCCACTCCCAAGGATAGATGACTTGTTTGACCAGCTTGTTGGTGCCTCTGTATTTTCTCAGTTAGACTTGGCCACGGGATTTCATCAGCTGAGGGTGACTGAGGACAGTATAGATAAGACCGCTTTTAGGACTCCATATTGTTTCTTTGAATGGCTAGTTATGCCTTTTGGGTTGACAAATGCACCCGCCTATTTTGTTGATCTGATGAGTAGGGTGTTTTAGGAGTTTCTAAATAATTTTGTCGTGGTCTTTGATGATGATATCTTGATCTTCTCAAAAAGCGAGGAAGAGCATGCCTAACATTTGAGAGAAGTTTTGAAAACTCTCTGTGCGCATCAGCTTAAGGCAAAGTTCTCCAAATGACATTTTTGGAGAAAAGAGGTGAGATTTCTAGGGCATGTGGTTTTCAAAGATAGGATAGCTGTAGATCCCGCAAAGATAGTTGCAATTCAAGATTGGCCAATTCCGAAAAATGCAACGCAGGTGAGAAGCTTTCTTGGATTGACAGGCTATTATAGGAAGTTCATTAAGGACTTCGCAAAGATATCAACCCCACTTACCAGGCTGACAAAGAAAAATTTGGCGTTTTCATGAGATACAGATTGTGAGGTTGCTTTCCAACGATTGAAGAGGGCTCTGACAACAGCCCCAGTCTTGACCTTGCCTGATGGAAACAAAATGTTTACAGTATACACTGACGCGTATGGTACAGGGCTTGGTGCAGTTTAGATGCAAGAGGGAAAGGTAGTATGTTATGGGGGTAGACATTTGAGAGTCCATAAGAAGAACTACCCTACCCGTGTTTTGGAATTAGCTGCTATAGTATTCATGCTTAAGATTTGGCGGCAATATCTTCTTAGAGACAGTTTCAAGGTATACTTGGACCATAAATCGCGCAAGTATCTATTCTCACACAAGGATCTCAAATTGAGACAGTAGAATTAGGCTTCTACTTGGACCTGAGACGATTAGAGAAACTTAAGAAAAGATTGATCATATCCACAGGCACATGACGACAGCTCAGGACAGGCAGAAGTCATACGTAGATAAGGGAAGTACTGGCATTGAGTTTGAGATGGGAGACATGGTTTTCATTAAAGTGCCACCTTTGAGGAATGTGTTTCGCTTTGGATCTGTAGGGAAATTAGCACCAAGATTCATAGAACCACTTCCCATAACAAAAAGGATCGACCAAATGGCATATGGAGTAAAGCTACCAAAGAGACTATCCGACGTTCATGATGTTTTCCATGTTTCTCATTTGCGAAAGTGCTTGCATGATACCGCAGAAGTAGTTGAGCCAAGTATATTGGAAGAATTAGAGGTAGAACGGGAGGCGACAGTCAGATGAGTTCCTACCCGTATTCTTGGACCAGAAGTTAAGAAGCTACGCAATAGAGAAGTCAAGTTGATAAAAGTTCGGTAGGCAGATAACCCAGAGGATGCGACTTGGGAGATCGAAGACAAGATTCGTGCTTCGTACCCTTTTCTTTTCAAGGGTATGTTCTTAACTTCCTTCCCAAAGCTTTTATTTATACTTGTTTCTATCATTTTAAGTATGTCCCATCGATCGAATCTTTGACCTTTAGGTAGGAATCTCATGGATGTAAATATGTGTTTGAGACATGTTATGTTTGACGGATGCAAGTGGATGCAAGTGTTTGCTAGTGGTTGCTCGTGGATGCATATACACACACATTAGGCACTAGATCGGCTCAATCACTCTCATATTGCATATGGATATGTGTGCATTTTTCTTTTTTTAATGGATGGAAATGAATGTATCATCATATGGCTGTTGCATTTGGATGTATGATTGTGCACCCATATAGAACTTATATGTTATAATAGGATTGTTGCATACATGATGGATTCATAGCACTAACATGCATCACATTAAGGAGGTCGACTGAATCAGTAGACCACCTGATCTTCGCATTAGTATTGGGAAATATACACACACATTTGCATACATTCATATAAGCATTAGAAGTCTTTAAGGACAAAGAATGCCTTTGATTGGTGGATGAGTAGATGGGTGATGGATGGTAGGATATACATTCATCTTAACTTAGAGATTTCGGGAGTGAAATCCTTTGAGTAGGGGAGAACGTAACACCCCGTAATTTTAACAACGCTAAATAGGACAAATTAAAGAATAATTAATTTTATATTTTGAATTAAGGGAAATGGACTACGCCATTGCATCCGTCTCGAAATTCTGGTCAAGATAGACACTTGGTTTGCGTAAAATGGACACCGTATAAAGAAGTTATGAAGGTTTGAAATTTGTATACACATAAAAGAATTATATATATATATATATTATATTCAGAAAACCAAATTTCAGTTCGAAAATCAAAAATTCCGTGAACAGAAAATTTCCCGCGTAGGGCTGTTGACCCCTCAAGGGGGTGTTGACCCATGGGTCGACCCCTCAAGGTGGGGAGGGGGTCGACCCCCCTGCGGCAG
Organism: Allium sativum; assembly: GCA_030737875.1. Lineage (NCBI taxonomy): Eukaryota > Viridiplantae > Streptophyta > Magnoliopsida > Asparagales > Amaryllidaceae > Allium > Allium sativum. The sequence continues at coordinate 787,666,326 of CM060919.1, read as the reverse complement.
ACTGGGAAGATTAGGGTTTTGGCTATAAATATGGCCTCATTTCTCTAGTTTTCTCACACTGAAAATAATAGAGGACTAGATGTTGTTGCTGCCTGGATTGAATCAAACCTTTTTCTTCTTCTACAATCGAGTTAATCGAGTTTAGAGTTATTCTAGTGTAGATCTGTGATTCAACATCTGATATTCTCCTTCTATTTTTCTAGATCCAAACACTGTGAGTTTAAGTTACTTTTAGATCTGAATAATTAAAAGTAAAACCTGAAATGACATTAACTTGGATATATGCCTATGACCGTTCGAATCAAATCAGATCTGCTACAACCTGTGTATCTATGATGTTATGACATGATTATGACTTAGATCTAAATCTTCACTTGTTTATCATGTCAGATTTGCCATTGTTTCACTATTTAGATCACCTTATACTTGTCCATATAATGTTTGTGGTTAAATTGGATCGGTTATTAATTGGATATCTAAGCCATTGTTTAGATCACATCATGCATGTCCCTATTACGTTAGAATCAATTCTATTGTCATATGTTCATCAGAACTATTCCTATATGCCTATTTGTCACTATGCCACTATATGTTTTTGGCTGTTTCTTCCATTGTATGCCAATTTTGCTATTATGATCATTTTTGTCCTCTTCCCTCGTTCTTTTCCCTTTTTATTTTTAAAGCCAGGCTACCTTCGAGCCAAGGCATGCCGCTGAAATATACAAACGCGTAAAATGGGAACGAGGGGAAAACGTTAGAATTGGGCATAATTTGAATTGGGGAATTCAGGCATAACTTGAATGAAATATATGAATGTGAATTTGGAGCATAAATTAACTCATGATTAAAGACCTTAAATTGGGCAAAAAGTTCATTATAAACATAACTTAGGAAAGGGGCATGAAAACCAATAATGCCAAAGGTATAATTAATTAATAACGGAAATGCCTAGAATTACAATAACTGAAATTGTAATCGTGCTTAGACACGAGGTTAGATTACACTTGTGGTGGAAGTCTGGCCGGAACCGCCCGGCTTAACCAGCGACCACAAGTGGTGAATCTAATGTAAGGGTTCTAACTGCATAAACACGTGAGGTGCTAAGACACGAGGTTAAGTCTGATTTGTGAAATAAGTCTGCCCAGACCCTCCCGACATATCCAACATCCATAAGTTGTAAACTTAATATGGAAGGTCTAGTGCATTAACCTTAGTTAATAAAACTAAGTTAATAAGTGAACAACATCAAGTTGTAGTGATATGTTAAACAGAAAACAGGTGAACTGAGATGAAGTATACTTAATTACATATTAAGCAAACGTGTTATTGTAACTATGGAATCAGACAATGAATAATGCAAAGGGACCGTAAGATTTCTCCCGTTAATTACAATCCAGGGGTGAAAGATTGTAAGATTTCTTCCATCAATGGGTCTTATTAATAAACTTAAATGGATTAAGTTATATTTATATGAAATTAATAAGCAAGTGGAATTTTGGCAAGTGAAAAGAAGCCAATGAGAATGGGGATAACCTGTTAGTCTGTAATACTTAACCTGGTTGAATCCATAGGGATTGTATGAACATGTTAACTTGAGTATGGGTTATGTAAACTTGGTTAAAACAGTAGGAGGGTTAAGTATATCTGGGTGGGGTGGGTAATATTTATATATAGGCCCATAAAACTTAGTCGGATGGGGTTATGTAATTAAGGACACCGTTAGGTAAGCATAACATGTGGAAATGTTGGGGTTATGTAATTAAAGACACTGTTAGGTAAGCATAACCTGTGGAAATACTAGTGGGGGATACAAGACAAAGGGGAGAGCTTGTATCATCATGTGTGAGGGACCCATTTCAGTCAGTAACCCATAGAACGGTATCAAACGAGTACTCTGCCCTAGGTCAGAGTCAGGACACGCTTACTGGGCTGATTGTAAGAGTTCCAAACATGGAGGACGGTGTGGGCGGCGCAAACCGACCGGGGCCATGTGCGTGCATGGTCCGGACAGAGGGGGATAAGACGACCGTGACACTTGTAGATATGGTTGTGCACATCAATAAAGGGTTGCCACTTTAGGAAGTGATACCTCCTACTGTGGGGCCGACATAGGGTATCTACGGAGTAGGGAGCCGATCGATTAGGGTAGTAGTTAGGGTACATCTGGACTCTAGTAAATTTTAGGAGCCTATTAGGTTGGGCTGCCTGTGGATTGTAGGAGGTTAAAACCTCTCACCAAAAGTAAACCTAAAGTCTACCATCTTATAGTTTTTGGGATAATCTCATTCTGGTTATACTAGTATTGGTACAGAGTAATCATTAGAGAAGTGTATACACTCTATCATGTTTACCTTGTCATACCTGCCTTTTGTGATAGTATCTTTCTTATCCAATTTATATGTTTGTCATGATACTTTTACTTATTTATTTGCTAAAAGTAACTGGACTCGCCAGACTTTATGTCTGACCATTTTTATTTCCTCTTCTTTCTTCTATTTCCCTCCAGGTTCTCAGGGTGGGAATACTCAAGCTTGATCAGAATTATGCTATCTTTTGCTGGAGCTGCTTAGATTTATTCCTTAAGCTTCTATCTTTGCTATTATGGCTATGTTTTTATTTTGGGATTATGCTTCTTTTATATTGTACTCTGATATTTTAAGTACAAGACAGAGTTTTTAAGATGTACTGGTTTTATGTATTTTCAGACATATGATGTTTTGAACCACGTTGCTTTATGATTAATAATTTTTTTAAATTCCGCTGCTATTTTATATCTGTCTTGTAATGTTTCTCTTTCTGTTTACCTATAACACTTCACGAAACTTAATGCATTCTCTTAATGAGTGACATTAACGGATGTGGGGTGTCACACGTGGTGCTCCATGTCGTCCGAAGGTTAAAGGCACAATGCAAAGCCATAGTCATCTTGCCGCCAGTCATACCATAGCTGATATAACTACCCGCATAAACCAAGCCGTAACCGCCAACCGTTGCCGACATAAGTTATGCCACAATCCGTTGTTGCCAGGTTGTAGCCAGTTGTCTTCCGCCAGGCCGTTGCCAGCGGTACATCCCACGCCGTGACTCATGTCGTTCCAGTAACATGACTTCCTGCACTACATATCTCCACTTCCCTCACTCCTATAAATACCCCATGCACGCCACTTTAATGGGGATCGAATTTTATGATCCAAAAGAGCTACCCAACTATTTCTTCTCTAGTTTCAAGTGATCCTAACATCATCTACCATCTCAAAGCAAAGATCTACCATGTAATTCATCATGGAATCCACCAAAAGTGCTCAAGTATTTTAGAGATTGAAGATCCTCCACCATTTTCCTTGCACATAGTGAAATCCGCCTAATTCTTCGCTTATTTGCATAGACTAGAGTGTAATCTTTGTGTAAAGAAGAAGATGAATGTACTTTTGAATGATTCTAAGCTTGTAACTTTTGAATTGCTAATAGAAATCCTTGCCAAAGTGGACGTAGATCTTTCCTAGATTGAACCACTATAAAAATCTTTGTGTTTTCCCCCTTTTATTGCGATTATGGTCTCATTCCTTACCAATTGGTGAAGTGCCTTTGTGGCACCTTTGGTATTTAAGCAAATTTCGGTTTAAACATTTGGCGCCCACCATGGGGCCCATTCGCATTTCCTCTTTCTAAATCATTCGCAAAAGTAAAGGTTGGAGCTCGTTCCTCCAATAGATTTTCCAAACCTAGAGTTCGATCCATTCAAAAAGTTCTCTCACAAGTTTAAGGCCTTATCCAAGCTATGGGTAGACTACCGAAGAATAAAGCTAGTAAGACCGCAGAAGAGACCGACAACCTCACCAACAATACCAATAATGCTACACCGCCCACCAACCGCTTTGAAGTTAGTGAATCTTCAAGAGCTGGAGCGGCTGTAACAAGGAAGGAGTTGGATGAAGTTGTTGTGGGTCTAACAAGTCAAATGGACATCGCGAACAATGCTATGCTGAAAAGGTTAGAATCCATGTTTGCTATCCAAGATGAAATAGTAAAAGTCACCATGAATGCCGTCCATGCTAAATCTACTCAAACCGGTCGTATGGAAAATACGGGTTCTTCCTCTTTAAGTCCAAATCGAGAAGATTCAGTCCAGGAGGTTGTAGATCCTAATAATCCGAATCATAAGGAAGCAAAACTAATCATAAGGAAGCAAAACCATCTACACGCAACCATTCTGATAAAGCAACTTATCAACAAGTGCTTGGTTCCACCAAAAGGGCACCTCCCCAAGTGGGAGGCAAAGGGCCCCGGAAACCGAACTATGACCGTTTGCTTAGGCAGACATCCGACAAGGAGGATGGCGTCCGCCCCGTAGACCAGCACAATAAGGAGAAGCGCATATCAGAAATGGTCCGTAAGATCATGGAGAAAAGCTTGAAAAAGCAGGATGATGAGAAAGAGTGGGAGTTTGCCTATACGAAGTCCCCACTCACGGAGAGGATCAAGATGACCCCATATACAAATAAGTTCAAACCTCCAATGGTGCAAGCCTGTAATGGGACCGACGATCCCAATGTGTTCTTATTCAAGTATGACCAACACATGGATGGGGCACGTGCCATGGACGAGCTAAAGTGCCTTTACTTCCCAACTTATCTTGAAGGGGTAGCTTCTCTCTGGTTCACGAAGTTGCTGCCAAAGTCTGTGGATGATTTCACCGCCTTAGCCAAGTTATTCAGAGAGCATTTCAGGCTCCAAGCCACCAAGGTGTCAGATGTCATGGAATTAAACGAGCTTGTGCAAAGACCTGGAAAATCCATCAAGGCTTTTCTCACTCGCTTCAATGCAGCTGTAACCGAAGTTGGGAATCATGAACCCCGCCTGGTTCTGATGGATTTGAAGGGAGCTATATGCAAAAAGATCAAGTTTGGGAGATGGATCAAAAAGAAGAAGCCAACTACACTCGAGGAACTGTTCGATAAAGCTGAAGAATACATGAGTGTTGATGAAGATCCAGCCTATGCCTTAGACATTCCCGAAAGTAGTGCACAACCTAAGAAGAAGGACGTTAATGTGCAAAATGGACAAAAGAATTCTGGTGGTCAGAAGAGGGGCAATGACGGAAAGGATAATCGAGCTAACAAGAAACTCCGCTTCTTTAAGAATTCCGTGCTGACTCCTCTCAATGACACTGTGGAAAACATCTTCATGGCGACTAAGGATACCGATGAATATACAATGCCAGGGAATGTAAAAGTCAATGATGCTGCAATCAAATCAGGCAGGTTCTATAGGTTCCACAACCAACCAGGCCACAACACGAATGAATGCAGACATCTAAAAAGCCTAATAGAGGAGTTAATAAGGAAAAATAGACTCCAGCAATATACGAAAAACCCACAAAATACTCATGCTGCCCAAGGGAAAGGAACATCCGCGGGGCAGCCTAGACAAAGAGAGAGTGCTCCAGTTGTTGTTATTCCAAGACCAATCATCTACACAATTTCTGGAGGACCTCACCCAGCCGAAAGAAGCTGGGGGGACATCGCGAAGCATACTGAAGAAATGAAAAGCCTTCCTAATGAAGAAGGACTTATGGTCGTGAACAATGCCTCTCCTGCAAAAATTCCAAAGAATTCATGGGATGATGTTGTGTTCAAGGATAGAGACTCAGACGGATTGCTGACACCGATGGCTGATCCCATGGTTGTTACCATCAGTCTAGGTCCAGCCATAGTAAGAAGGGTCTTGGTTAACCGTGGGGCATCTGTCAATTTTCTTTTCATTAATGCATTCAACAAGATGAATCTTTCTATGGATGAAGTGAGAGCTTGCCAGAACAAGATCCATGGTTTGACGGGGCAACCCACTCAGCCGATTGGCATCATCAACTTGCTCGTCGAACTCGGAGAAGGAAAACAGAAGGTTGCCATGAAGCAAGATTTTGTCATAGTTGATGAGCTTTCAGCCTACAATGCCTTCCTCAGGAGACCAGCTCCAGCCGTATTTAATATAGCAATGGCTCCATGGTATTTGACCATGAAATTCCCTACCGAAAATGGAATCGGCGTGATTAAGGGTGACCAGAAGGCAGTGAGAGAATGCTACATGGCAGAGTTGGTTGAGGCTAGGAAGAAAGAAAAAAAGAAGAATGCGGAGGCTCCGCTCCGCATTCATGACTCCCCCTTATTGCAAATAGGGTGGGCCCATACACCAGTGAGCACAGCGGAGCTCAGAAGGAGATGGACCCAAGAAAGGCTGGTGTGGGGGAAAATAGAGCGGCGCCAGCTAAAGCCACAATCTCAATCCCAATGCATGACGAAGATCCGAATAAAGTATTGAAAATAGGTTCTCAGCTGGGCCTAAAATTACAAAGAGAATTAATCTTGTTTTTAAAAGCAAATTTAGATGTTTTCGCTTGGACACATTCTGACATGATTGGAATTTCATGTGATGTAGTAGTGCATAAATTGAATGTTAATCCAAGAATAACTCTAATAAAGCGATGAGTTCAAGGACCTAAAAGATCTGTAGTATTAAAAGAAGAAGTGGATAGGTTGTTTAAGAATAACTTTATATGAGAATCTACATATCCTGATTGGGTTTCCAATCCAGTCCTTGTTAAAAAGTCCAACGCAAATGGAGGGTATGCATAGACTATTCAGACCTCAACAAAGCATGTCCCAAAGACAATTTCTCATTACCCAAAATTGATCAACTTGTTGATGCAACAGCGGTGCATGAATTATTATCTTTTATGGACACGTTCTCCGGATACAATCAGATTATGATGCATAAGCTGGATGAGGAAAACACAAGTTTCATAACAGATAGAGTTTTGTATTGCTATAAAGTCATGTCGTTTGGACTGAAAAATGCAGGAGCAACATACCAACACCTTGTGAACTCCATGTTTAAATCCCAGATCGGGAATACAATGGAAGTCTATGTGGACGCTATGCTGGTTAAATCGAAGAAAGTTGAGGATCGTCTTGAAAATCTGGCTAAGATGTTTCACATCCTCAAAAAATATGGGATGAAGCTAAATCCTCTTAAATGCTCATTCGGAGTTGCGTCAGGAAAGTTCCTTGGATTCATAGTTAATGCCAGAGGCATTGAAGCAAATCCTTCTCAAGTCACAGCCTTACGAGAAATGCGTTCTCTAAGGACGAAGAGAGAGCTTCAAAGCCTGAACGTGAAATTAGTTGTGCTTAACCCATTCATTTCAAAGGCTACGGATCGGTGCATTCCGCTCTTTAATGCTTTGAAGAAAGGAAGGAAGTATTTCCAGTGGACTCCTGAATGCCAAACAGCCTTCGATGAGTTGATCAAGCACATGGAATCACCACCGATGCTGTCAAAGCCCAAAGATGGAGAAGAACTGTTCCTATATCTGGTTGTCTCATCTCATGCATTAAGTGTTGCACTTGTCCGGGAAGATGCCAAGGTTCAATGGCCAGGTTACTATATCAGTAAGAGGCTTGCTGGGGCAGAATTAGACTATCCCAAATTAGAGAAGCTTGCGTATTGTCTTCTTATTTCCTCAAAAAAAATAAGGCCATACTTACAAGCCCATCCTATAAAGCTTCTCACTGACCAACCGCTAAGACAAGTTTTCTTTCGCCTAGAAACTAGGGGGAGATTATTGAAGTGGAACATAGAGCTCAGCCAATATGACATTACTTATCATCCTCGAAGAGCTATTAATGGGCAAGCCTTAGCGGATTTTATCACCAAGCTCATAGATAGGGGGAAGAAACAGAGGAACCGGAAGAGGCGGTGACTAGTTGGAAGCTATTCATTGATGGATCTAGGAATGATTACTGCTCGGGGGCAGGAATTGTCCTGGAAACTCCTAAAGGTCACTCCTTATGATACGCCCTGAGGTTGGAATTCACATCAACCAATAATGAAGCTGAATATGAAGCATTAATAACAGGGCTAAAGTTAGCAAAAGAGTTGAATCTGAAAACCTTACAAATTCTCAGTGACTCGCAGCTGGTAGTATGTCAAGTTCGAAAGGAATTCCAAACCAAACTTGGAAACCTTCCTGCTTATCTTACAAAAGCTTTGGAACTACTCGACGATCTTAACTACTATACTATATCTCACATTCATAGGGAAGAAAATTCAAAGGCAGATTCTCTCGCCAAGTATGCCAGTTCCTCAGATGTACAGTTGTTGGGTTTGATGCCCATTGAAGTCCTTTCAACTCCTGCTATTGAAGAAGCAGATTTTGACTGGATTATGGAGGCTATCGAAGAGCCTGTATCCTAGATGACCCCAATCAAGGAATATATCCTTAATGGAACACTTCCAGAGGAACCAAAAAAGCGACGAAAAGTATTGCGCATTTGTACCTTATCCAAGATGGAAGGTTATATAGACGAGGTTTCTCTATGACACTATTGTGATGTGTAATTAAAGAGGAGTCCAAAGCAATCTTGGCTGAATTACATAAGGGAGAATGCGGAGGTCACACAGGCGGTGAAAAACTAGTTAAGAAAAGTTTGCGATATAGCTACTTTTGGCCCGACGTGAACCTGGATGCAATGACCTATGCTAAGAAGTGCGATACATGCCAAAGGTTCGCAAAAATTTCAGTGGCTCCTCCCACAGAAATAACTCAAATGGTCAGCCCATGGATATTTGTTGTCTGGGGCATAGATTTAATCGAAGCATTGCCTATAGCTAAATCAAGTATGAAATATGCAATCGTGGCCATTGATTATTTCACTAAATGGGATGAAGCTGAACCATTAGCTACTATTACTTCGAAAAAGGTGATCAACTTTGTCTTAAAGAACATTATCTGTCGATTCGAGATACCGCAGAAAATAGTCACCGATAATGGAACTCAGTTCGAGAGCAGTGAATTCTTGGATTTATGTACTAAATAAAAAATCAAGAAGAGTTTTGCAGTCATTGTTCTTCCGTAGGCCAACAGGAAAGTCGAAGAGATCAATAAAATTTTAAAGTCAACCGTTAAGAAGCGTCCTGAAAAAGCCAAAGGTGGTTGGGTAGACGAGCTTCCTCTTGCACTATGGGCATACCACACAACTCACAAAACTGCAACTGGGCACACTCCATTCTCGCTTGCATTTGGATCTGAAGCTGTGATCCCCGTGAAGCTGGAAGTTCCCACTCACCGCAGAATACATTTTAATCAAGAAGAGAATGAGAAACTACAACTCGAAGCACTTGATTTGCTGGATGGAAAGAGAAAAGAAGCAGAAATTAGAATCGCTGCTCATTAGAGAAGGGAGACCAAACATTTTATTGCTAAAGTCAAACGGAGAACCTTCAAAATTGGGGACCTTGTTCTAAAAAGAATCATGACAGGAAATGGAGTATTTGGACCCAACTGGGAAGGACCGTATATGATAAGCCAAAAATTCTTCGATGGCACCTTCGAACTGAAAACGATGGACGACATCCCACTTCCTCGAGCTTGGAATAACATACATCTTCATCATTACTTTGCTTAATGTTTCTTTCGCGTATTTTGAAAAGTTGTAAACATCGTGTATTGTAAATACCATGCAACATTGCAAGCTTTGTACATATTGATGAATGAAATTGTTTTACTTGCCTAAATCGTACATTTGCAAATTCTTGATTACGAGTTGCTAAAATTCTATTTTGATTGCAGGTCCCCTAAAAGAAAGTCGGCGCATCTATGACCTAGTAAAGCCTAGTGAACGTTACAGCACATCCCAATTGGGATAGCTCAAACACCCATTGCTCAACGCTCAAAACATCATTCGCAACAAATACGAAGGTGTGAAGCACAACATTACAAATAAGCGACACCAGGAACTGAACGGTCAAATAATACGACGTTCAGAATACAAACAAAGTTGTAAGTTTCGCCGTAGGGGCACCTTATTAATTGTAGGGTCTAGGACCCTAGTTCTAACAAATCGTGGTAAACCCGATAAAAGAACTAACGTCCGCCCCGTGAAACGATGCAACTCTAAACCAACGACCTCCCCGAGGGGCACCCAGTCGATAGTCAGTGCCATTAATACATGGCCCATTTACGACAAACACTAGGTTTTAAAACCAAAGACCTCCTCGAGGGGCACCCAGTCGATTGTCAGTACCATTAGTAATGGCCCGATTACAACAAACCCTGGGCTTTTAAAGACCTCTTCAGAGGCATCCGGTCATATGTTGGGTCTTCCAAACCTAGCTACTAATGCTGGATCTTCCAAATCCATTTACTGACGGACGTTAAAGACCCCTTTGGGGGCATCCGTTCATAAGCCGGCCCTTCCAAATTCGGTTAGTGACGGACCCCAATACCTTCTCGAAGGCGTCCGACAAATTCTACAAGTGGCTGAATTATTCAGTCACAACGAATAACGGATTTACAAAGACCTCTTCAGAGGCGTGAAAAACAAGACCTCTCTGGGGGCATATTTTCAAATCTAATCTCCAAAGGGTCTGGATTGCTAGGTTAGCAAGAAACATGATTGAATGTCTTAAGAATATAAGACCTCTAAAGCAGGGGAACACAAAAAAACTCCTCTCCATTAAAAGATATAAACTTGGTCAACTAGACCGGCAATCCCTGGGTCGTGAGTAAGCCGGGAAATTTCAAATGTGGCGGCAAGAGCACATGCCCAGAAGATTTTAAATAAACCGATCATAAATGTCGCACCTAACCTTTAAAGTCTATGACGAATTTTGGCACGGGGACATTACCACCGCATTAAGGAAATTTAATAATGCTCACTTAGGCATACCATAAGTTCGTTACAACTTTGCATTAAGGGCTCAACATCTATGATAATTACTCTGACTAACGAAGGAAATCCCTTGAAATGGCTAAGGCAAACTTGGGAACTTCAATGCAGTGATAAGCATGAAAAGTGGTTACTCACGAAAAAGAAGTCCAAAATGCTGCCCCAGTCAGAATCAAGAAAATTCAGTACAATTATTCAAGTAAATCCAACTAATAAGCGATCCATGGCTACAACTAGAAATCATTATTTGCAATAAATAAAAACGTACCATGAGGTCACTATAACGTTAGCCATCGCAATAATAAATGGCTTGTGATATAAATAACTTATGATAAAAGTGTGCAAAGTCAACAAGTGTGGAATGCAAAGCAATAAAGTATGACAAAGCTAAAGCAAAAGCTTAAGTACAACAAGCAGAACACATTTCCATCACAACAACACAAAGTCAAATCATAGAGTCACAGGTCTAGTATGGAGTTTCAGACGCAGAGTAGCATCAAGTAGTAAGCGGGGATGGCACACGCATATATAGTCGATCTGAATGAGACACATAAAAGGAAGAAGTCAAAAGGTAAGACAAGTTGGTGTTGAGCACTATTTCTTCTTCCTATCACTTGATCTCAGAGTGGGCTTGTTAGAAGGAAGAGTATCTGCCACGCCACTTGGACTTTTTTAGGAATTCAAAGTAATAATTCCTTTCACCTTATTATGCTTCCCCCTTTTACATTTTGAAGATGAGGAGGGTTTGGTTTTCTTCTTTTACTGATCTTTAGTGGCATCTCTCGGGCTTTCATCTGTTTCTGTGGCTTCAGCGTCATCGCTGAGGGTATAATCGACATCCTCTAAGTCGGAAAGCGCACCGATTATAGAATCCTGTGATCCGGGAGCTGTAATGACAAGTAAGGACGTGTCACTAGAGGGAGAGGGAGTGATAACAGAGGCAAGAGGAATAGTCATCAGGGGTGAGCCAGTTATAGCAACTTCAGTTGTTGCTGCCATACCTATAGCAGGAGAAGATAGGGGTGAAGTTAAACATAGATTATGGAAGCAATGAGCATAAGAGGCAAGAGACCTAGGTGAATCAAAAATGGATTTTAAGTATGACACGGTGAAGTTAATTTCGATTTTACCTGCATCTAGAAGATTTTCCTGGATATCTTTGTGTTCAATTCTCCAGTTGTCTATGTTTTCATTATCACCTTCATTATCTCCACCATATTCCTCGATAACATTCTCTGTAACAATGCTCTCTTCGGTATCTACATCTTTCTCTGTCAAAATAACTGGAGGATTCACATGATTCTGCGAACTAGAAGCTTCAATTTTTGCAAGATCAACGGGAGGATCAATGTCGGTTTGATTCTGAACCTTCTCTTCGGAAGCACTAGCCCTATCACTTGCCAACTGGGCTTTTCCCTCAGCTAAAGATTTCTTGGATCTTTCGTCTAAAAGATCATTAATGAGATCGTCCTCGCTACGATCGCCACCATTAATTTCAAGAACTTGTTCCCAAACAAGATCCAAGGTAGTTGGAAAATTGTCCCTTAAATAGTGTAAGCTCCCACAGCTCATGACACTGAAGACATAAAATCAGAATATGTCAGCATCAGCCTTGTCCATAGCCTTTTTGTCAGTGACCTTAGCAGCCTTTTTATGCTTCTTCAAAGTACCAGCCTTAGCCATTAATGTCTGATTGAAAGCTTTCAAAGATTTGATAGTTTCTCTAAGTTGAGCAGCTTTGTCCCAGTATTTTTTAGAGAAATCCTTTTCCACAGACAATATAACTTCAGCATTGCATTTGGCAGTTAGGGCTTCCTTTTCCTTTAGCTTAAGAGCTTCAAGTTCTTCTCTGAGCTTCTTGTTCTCGTTATCTAATCCCTCCAATTCTGCATTTCTTTAGTAAAGGATGCAATAGTAGCATCACGAGAATCTAAGACTTCCTCCCACTTGGCCTTATCACTCTGCAAAGCAGCGATCTTAGCAAGATTAGCATCATTATGCTTTTGGATATCATCGCCAAATTTATTCCATCAGCTCAATTATTTCTTAGCACAGTCTCTGACAATACTTAGCTTCTTGTCAAGATGGCTCTTAGCAGTGTCAAGCTGAGTATGCGTTTTCCTTATTATGGCTTCTATTTCTTTGGCTATGTCATCCGCATCAGTTGGATTTGCACTGCGATCAAAAAAGTATCCCTTTCAAATTCCAACCCTTGAATCGTTTAGCGAGAGAAGTGTTCGCTGGCCCGGGCTCGTAACGGGATTGTGAATAATAAAGTAAGTTTCAACAGGAGGACCAGTAGATGGAACCGATCGGGGTGCAATAGGAAGCTTGTCCAATCGAGGACACTTGTGTGAACCATCCTTCCCTTGATCGACTTTCCCTCGCTTCTCCCCATGACCCTCTTCATCATGGGTATCATCCCTAAGCCAAGCACGTCTTCTTCTTTCCTCATCTTCTTCCTCACGTATCTTTCACCTCTGCTCATTAGTGCATTCATGCTCTGATACTGCGAAGGATTATGAGAAGGTTTTGGAGGTGGAGGAGGATAAGACTGCTTGGAATGATGCGGTTGTCGCAAAGGGTCATGTTGTAATAAATGCTTCGGGTTGTACGCTTTACTTTTCTTCCTAAAATCTGACAAGTGTTTCCAATGCGTCTCTGAACCTGAAAAAAATAAGAAAAGCTTTTTAGCACTTAAACCGAAGGGTGCTGGGGCAAACTATGAAGGTTACCAAAATTTAAAAAAAGTATATGCATGATAGAGATGTTTCTAAAGCATTACTACTAACGAACCATTTTTTCTGGTTAGTTCTAAGGAAAGTCCTAAAGATTTCAGCAACTTTCCTGGTGCGGAAACGAGAGCCTCCATTATGCTAGCTCCTATAATTTTTTTTTTAAGGATCAAGAAACTGGGTAACGGTATTGCCCTGACTAAGGTACTTGGTTGAGTTAAGGTCGCTCAAATTATCAACGGTACCTGTGGAACCTTCCCATGTTATGTTTTGAACAAGAGGGTCCTCAGCCATCGTTTCTGTGTTGGGATCAATCTCTACTGCGGTTTCACCTTCCCAAACATGTTTAGTTTCATGTGCAGAATCTGAAACGTTGCCTTCTCTTCCATCTCTCTCAATCTGCTCAGTTTCTGATACAAGACGTGGAGTGGTACTTTCTTTCTTGACCTGTCCAGTTGAGGTTAAAAGGCCCTTACCCTCACGTTGACAAAATGTTTCGTCTTCATAAGAAGCCATTTTAGATAGGGACTTGCTACCACCAATAGGCTTAGAGCACTTCTTCAGTAAGGAATCAACAGTTTGATCTCAGGCTTCATTTTCACCGCCAGGAGTACCAACATTTGGTTCTGTAGGCATAAGTTTGGAGTAATCCGTGCTTGCGAAGATTATCCTTTGTTATCACATACTGTCTAAATCTATCCAATATGCCAATGTAATAAAGGGAGTCGTAAAGAGTTTTGTAAGGAGCGTTATCTTTCTCTTTAATAGAAGCCAGGAGAACTGGAAAATAAAGAAACATAGATTTCAGAAATTGAAATCGATACAAAAGGTTAAAAGTGAATTTTCGTAAAAAGATTGCCTACCCCCTTCTGACCCGTTCCCGTGAAAGGTTTCAGGGCATCGAACAAAGAAGAACTGATTTAAGAACCCTAAAACGCTGTCTAGCAAGTTATGAATAAGCTTTCGGTTCTGAGCACCCTCAGCGTACATAATGGAAGGAGTGTATTTCCTAAATTTGAAAGAGCATAGGTAACGAGTTTCGTCAAAGGTAGTCTCACGTCCTACTTTATCCATGGCAAGGATATAAAGCCCTAATAGGACAATGTAACCGTTGGGGTGGAACTGGAAGGGAGCGAGAGCCAGCCAATTCAGATTTATCTCTAGGAAAGGATTGAACGGAGGAATAGCGCCACTTGATAGCATATGTCTATTCATAGCCACATACCCAGGTGGGGGTCTATCAGTAACGACGCCCTCGGCTGCCAATATCGCACTTGTGATGGGGATCCCATACTGCCCACATAGTTGTTCGAATTGATCTCGATTTAAAGTGGTAGACTTCCTTTCCTAGTCTCGGGCACTAACAAGTCGGAGTTCAGGAAAAGGTTGTGCAGGAGTTTGTCCAAAAGTTGTGGTCATAGTAATTTCTGGGGCAGAAGAAGAAGTATCCTCAGTTTGAAGGCGAGAACTCTTTCTAGTAGACATTCTACACAAATATACCTGTTGATAAATGTATCACAAAATAATTCTGGAACTTCTAAGGAGAAGCTATGGATCATATAATCTTTGGGATGCTCAAAAAGATGATCGACAACATAATTTTAAGAACTCATGATGATCTAACCATTAAGTCGTTCGAAACTTAAAGCGCGATAGGACTTAATACATTTAGGTATTAAGTCGCAAGAGATCCAAGTCGTTGGGTGGATTATGTCGCTTTGTGACTCAAGTCGTTGGGTGACACACGACACAACATATTCAAGCTGATGATCACTTAATTCGCAACGGACTCAAATCGTTACACACTCAAGGAGTTAGAGGACTCGAGTCGTAAAGGCTTAAATTGTCAAAGGCCCAATCCATCTTTTGGTTTAAAGTCGCTCAACGACATGATATCCATGCCGCTAGAGAGTCGAGTCTTTCGAACCCCCTTAGTTCCTCAAGTCGTTTTAACGGGTTAAGAGCCAAAGACATCTAAGCGACATGGCATCTCATATAGTTAGAACCTATAAATTTTCTACTATGACTCGATGACTCATGACGCTTCGACGACTTGAGATCCTAATATGAGCTATAAGTTCAAACAATAGTATGCGACTGGCCTAAAGTTACATTTGCAAGTTAAGACAGAGTGTGTAACAGATTTCAGAGTTAAGCCATTCAGTCAATTCAAGGTTCAAGTGGATCAAGTTTAAATCATTCACTTAATTTCTGCGACCTGGACCTGGGAAAGTAATATGACTTGATCGACTTTGGATTATATGTCGGTTTTACGACATGAAACTATATCAGCAAAGTCATATAAACAGATTTAACCATCAATGATCAAAATTAAAGCGGGTTTCAGTTATCATTTTGAACGCAAAGCCATTAACTATCAACTTAAAATTACACCTGCGAAGAAAAACAAGGAATTTTTCATCAAATCAATACAAATGGTATTGAGATAGAAAATGCCATGATTTAAACATTTCAACAAACGTGATATGTGCATTATGCTAAAATTAAGTTTTTTCAGAGTCCTGTGTTATTCCAAACCCCTCAAGTACAACATCACATCCATTACAATCCAATTCGCATCTAACTCACAACATATCAGTACCAAAAATTCATCACCACTAAATCAAATCGATAGCCAGCTACCCTCAAGTCCTAGTACCAAAAGTTTGCACTCTAAAAACACTAGAAGTCGAAAGAAGTAAAGCAAAGCTCAGACTTGAATGCTGGGTAGCTGCGATTATCTTTGAATAGTCGACGATAGAGAAATACTTAAATTGGAAAGAATGGGTGCTGAACTGATTCAGAGCGGCTCAGTTGGATTTGGTGGAGTCAGGCTATGATCAAAGCTTGATTCGCGGCATTGAATCGGTCGATGGATCGCTCAAAAAGGAAGTGGTTCTCTCTTTCAGAAAACAAACCACTATTGACGAAGTAAAGGCTTCAGATGAGAGCGAAATACGAATGGATAAGCGGTTTGAACTATAAAATAGAAGCATTAAAAGTAATTGGGCCGGATTAAGATGATCTAGAGGCCCAATATGGTCAGAAGGCCTAGAGCGAAATAAGGACCTAATGCGTGTTGCAATATGGCATTGGGAAACAAATGACTTGCGGCATGGAAGCAGGAATGGAATCGTTCTTTAGAAAAAGCAATTAGCGACTTGCTAAAAATGCTTGACAGATAACATCAAAAGTATTGTAGTTGGAAGCCTGCATCATTTCCAATAAATATGAACTTCAAGGGGCAAATGTTGACCCGTAAAATATAGAATTAATATTTTACATTGCATTCATTTCATTTTCTCCCAAGTCATTATGAGCTCACCATGCCATTCCAAACTCATGTCGCAAGGCGGAAAAGCAATCCAAGTCGTTAACATCACTTCCCACCAAGTCGTTCCGGGGAAGCTAAGCTACTTCTAAGTCATGCTGCGTCTTACTTATGACGTCAAAGTCAAAGTCAAACCGGTTCTTAGTCATGCTGTACTGCATTCATAGTGCCAGACCAAAGCTAAGTCTAGTCTCCATGCCGTTCTCATATTGTGGCACAGTGCTACATGTCGTCCGAAGGTTAAAAGCACAGTGCAAAGCCATAGTCATGTCGCCGCCAGTCATACCGTAGCTGATATAACTACCCATGCCGCATAAACCAATCCATTGCCGACATAAGTTATGCCACAATCCGTTGTTGTCAGGTTGTAGCCAGTTGTCTTCCGCCAGGCCGTTGCCAGCTGTACATCCTGCGTCATGACTCATGTTGTTCCAACGACATGACTTCCTACACTACATATCTCCACTTCCCTCACTCCTATAAATACCCCCATGCACACCATTTTAATGGGGACCGAATTTTATGATCCCAAAGGGCTGCCCAACCATTTCCACTATAGTTTTAAGTGATCCTAACATCATCTACCGTCTCAAAGCAAAGATCTACCATGGAATCCACAAAAGTGCTCAAGTATCTTAGGGATTGAAGATCCTCCACTATTTTCCTTGCACTTAGTGAAATATTCCTAGTTCTTCGTTGATATGCGTAGATTAGAGTGTAATCCTTGTGTAAAGGAGAAGATGAATGTACTTTTGAATAAGTCTAAGCTTGTAACTTTTGAATTGCTAATAGAAATCCTTGCCAAAGTGGACGTAGATCTTTCCTAGATTGAACCACTATAAAAATCTTTGTGTTTTTTTCCTTTTATTGCGATTGTGGTCTCATTCCTTACCAATTGGTGAAGTGCCTTTATGGCACCTTTTGGTGTTTAAGCAAATTTCGGTTTAAACAAGACCCAAGTGTCAAATCTGCGAAAAGATAGGGCACACTGCCTCTAAGTGCTACTTTTGGTTTGACCAGAATTATACACAAGGTCAAAGTTTAGCTAACTAGAGAAATTCTAACCCAAATGCAAATCTAAGTCAAGTCCAAGGCGATGCAGACAAGAAAATTAATGTCAACAACTGGCAATTGGATAGAAGTGCTATAATAGACCACGTTCAAGATAATGCATGGTACCCTGACTCAGGTGCTACAAACCACAATACTAATAACTTGGAAAATTTCAATCTTGATAATAGGGAGTACAAAGGTAATCAGTTAATATCCCTAGGAAATGATAACTCTATAAACATCACACACTGGTAATGCACACATAAGAGGAAAAAGACAATTATTTTTAAACAATCTTTTAAGGGTGCCCAAGATCAGAAAAAATTCAATTAGAGTGTCACAATTTGCCAATAATAATAGTGTATTCTTTGAATTTCACTCTAATTATTTTTTAGTCAAAGATATACTGACAAGGGTGAAGCTGACAAAGGGCTGTATAAGTTCAATTTAGTCAAATGTAAATAACTGTCAACAAAGGAAGTTATTGTAAGGTTTCTGAAATTACCGAAAATGGTAGGAACATGAATACATTTAACTACTGGCACAACAAATTGGATCACCATAATGAAAAGGTTGTAAAGAAAATTCTTTTAGAAAAATAATTTTTTCTTTAATAACTGTGTTGTACTATATGTTTGTACTTAACGGAAAATTGGAAAAAGTCATAAGTTATCTTTTCCTGACTGACAAATTGAGTATAGAAAACCAGTTTAATTGATTGTTCTGATCTTTGGGGTCCTGTCCCTATAAATCCTGATTATGGATATAAGTACTACCTTTTTGTTGATTCATACTCTAGATATACTTGGATTTATTTTCTAAAGTTAAAGTCTAATGCATGCAATGCTATTACACATTTCATAACTATGGCTTAAAATCAAACTAATAGTCAAGTTAAAACAATACAGACTGATGGTGGTAGTGAGTATAAAAGTTTAAACAGTTTTTTTTAGTAGAAGGGAATAATTCACAGAGTCACTTTTCCATATACATCTGAGTAGAATGGTCTTGTGGACAGCAAACACATGCATATATATATATATATATATATATATATATATATTTGAAACTGGTTTATCATCACTTGCAAATGTCTCTATGCCACAAAATAGTTGGCATGATTCATTTAACACAACAAGTATATCTAATAAATAAACTACCGATATAGGTGTTAAATGAATTAAGTCATATTGAAAAACTTCTTGGAATAAAACCAGATTGCAATTTTTAAAAACGTTTTGGTGCCTGTGTATTCCCTGTCTTAGACCATACAACAAAAACAAACTCAACTTTAGATCCAAACCGTGCTTCTTTATCGGTTATGGATTGAATCAAAAAAAGTGTAAGTGCTTAAATAAAGTTGTAAAATTATTATTGGTAGGCATGTCGTATTCAATGAACATGAATTTACCTTCAGAAAATCAGATATCAAAACAACAGGAAAAGTCCTACACCCAAAGAAATATATTTCAAACTTACCAATTTACTCCGAAGTAACCAAAGTGTGGAAGTTAAATGAACCAGAGATGTTGTAGAACCACAACTCACCATGCCCATCAAGCCAGGTCATGATTCCCAAACCTCCAGCCACACATATCAACTTCGTGCAGCATAATAACAAGTCCTGATCAGCAAAGTGAAAATAAAAGGTCAAAAACAGAACAAAGCAGATCGGGGTAAAGCACTGAACAAACAACAATGAGAAAAACTAATCATCTTATGGTTACAAGAGCAAAAGGTGGAATCTTTAAGCCAAAAAATTTCACAACAATTATAGTCTCAGATGAGCCAGAAAGCTTTAACCAACCTGTCTGAGACAATAAATGGAGGACAGTACTGGATGAAAAGTATAATGCTTTTGCAAAAATTAAAAAATGGGAATTAGTTTCTCCACTAGGTACAAAAATATTGTTAACTGCAAATGGATTTACAGGTTGAAAAGAAATCCTGATTATACCATTAATAAACACAAGGCCAGGTTTACGATTTGATTTCAATGAAACTTTCTCCTCAACGGTAAAACCAACCACTACTAGTGTAACAACCCGCATTTTACGTATCGGAGGATCGTAAAAATATTTTTATTTTATTCCTTAAGGGTTGGATCATTCTCATATTTTAATATGTGGTTTAAGGGGATGTGAGACATGTCCATAATTTTACCAATTTTGTTTATGACCATTTTGCCCCTATAAGTCTTGTACAAGGTTGACTCAGGTCGAACCAGGCGCTGAGACCTATGCTACCTTTCTGTAGAGTGGTCACATTAAAGATTTGGCTCAGCGGTTTGGGCGGAATCACTGTTCTAAGGATTTACAATTAACTGTTCAGGTTTGGTAAGCCATAATGGGCTGATTTAGGGAAGGCCCATTAGTTGGTTGGCGGAGGCTATAAATAAGGGGTAGGAGGCATGGAGAATAGTTTACTTTCTCCATTCTCTCATTTGGAGGAGCTTGTGATCCTCCATTGCTCCATTCTCCTACACCTTTCCACTAATAAAATTCGAGATCTACATTAGAGAATCGAATATCTACATCGTTGGAATCTAGATCTACATCATTCCAAGAGAGAAATTATTGAATTGAAGATTTTGGATCAAATTCTTTGCTATTCGGATCTAAATCTAAGTGTTTTTAGGTTATTTTGGAGAATTGGTGAGTGATATGCATCTCTCACACGGATTCAATCAAGTATATGAGTGTTTGATCTTATTTTTCATCAAATTTAAGTGTTTTCTCCTAAATCTACATCATGGTAAGTCTATTTTTAGATGAACGCCATAGGATCTACTTTAGCAACTTAAAACTGGTAATCTCCATATAATTTTATATGTTTATGCAAGTTAGATCACTTATCATGATTTTGGTGAGTTTTACATGATTTTGATAACAGTCATTTTCATGATGTTGGCAATTTCATAACATGCTTGTGGTCATATTGGATGAATCCGACGAATTGGTTTCGTCGAATTTGATTGTTAGGCTAAGTTTTGGTCGACTTTCGGGTCGAAATCGTGATGGATCGGATATGGAGTGGATCTGATCGAATCGGGATGGAAAGGATCGGTCGGTGTGTGGCTTGGGGAGCAAGTCAGGGACGGGTCGGTCGATCAGCCAGGTGTAGGGTTTGATCGGTCGGTATGATTGGTGGTTGGTCGGTCATGACTCGAGAGGAGGGGTCGGTCGGTCAGCCAGGTGAAGTGAGGATGGGTCGGTCAGCCACGTGAAGTGAGGACGGGTCTGTCGGTCAACCAGGTGTAGGGTTGGATCGGTCGGTATGATTGGTGATCGACCGGTCGTGACTCAATAGGAGGGTCGGTCAGTCACAAGTTGGATCAGTCGGTCAGGGTAGAGGAGTTCTGGATCAGTCTGTGTTATATGGATGGGTCGGTCGGCTCCAAGAGAATGGGTCGGTCGGTCTTTGCTTTTCATAGCGGGTCGGTCGCACATGGTCAGTTCTAGAAAAAAATCGGGTAC
Organism: Allium sativum; assembly: GCA_030737875.1. NCBI lineage: Eukaryota > Viridiplantae > Streptophyta > Magnoliopsida > Asparagales > Amaryllidaceae > Allium > Allium sativum. The sequence goes on along the minus strand of CM060919.1, from coordinate 787,645,004 downwards.
GACCCAAATTTGAACAAAAAGGTTTGGAAAAAAAATTGGAGGCGATGCCTCTGAACCCGTGCCGCAGCGCAGTATGGAACAACGAATAAGATGAAAACTCAAAGGTTGTGAGTTGGTGGATAATGGTTAATCGAGAAGGTTGCTCGATTTATTAAAAGTCGTCAAGATTGGATGACTAGAGATGCAAGGCCGAGAAGTTATCATTGTCGTAAGTTCTAGCAGGCTCAAAGCATGGGTATGATAGGGGCACCTAAAAGACCGGAAGGTTGCTGGTCGAATACCCCAGGTATCGTCGAAAGGCCTAGTTGTCAAGGTTGGACAAACATACGTATCGTTGAAAGGCGTATGGAGTTTATGTTAGAACTGGGGTTGTCATTAGCCCTTGACATATGATAAGGTTGGCCATCATATGATTAATGATAGTTTCGAGGAAGGATTGGTGGTGATAGCCAGAGTCAATCATGGATGATTGGTTTTTCTGTCTGTACCATCTCACGTAGATTGTCCAACATCGAAGGAGATGTTTCTTGAGTGCTTGTCTGATATTGGTTTAAGCTTCTCTTACTTGTACTTGAGGGATGTTGAGTTCGATGAGGATGGTTTACGTGAGATATAACTAGTTGTGTGATTGCTATTGAATGAATGGTTGTCCTGAATGCCATGGATGAGTTGTTGTTCTTTTGGTTGAATGGATTGTAAAGGCTGTCACTGTCGGATGTGGAGAAGGCAGGTTTGGGTTCTTCTCTGGTGCTATTGATGGATTAGTATGTTTATCTATCCATTCTCATATACTTTATTGATGATGTTGGTTAGCTGTTTTATCGCTCACTAAGACTGTTGTCTGACTCAAGGTTTTATGTTTCCCTCTTATTACCTTGGGTTGTTCATCCGATTGTTGGATGGGCATACTAGGTGGCAGGTAACAGGTGATAGCTTAGTGAGGACAATGTTGCAGTTCGGAGGCGAGCAGGAGGCTGGCTTACTATCTTACCTACTATATAGTATTTGGATTTCCGATGTTTGTTTCTCTTCTCTGAGTGTTGTAGTGAGGCAAAGTCATATAAACACTATTGTTGTTATCCATGTGTATGGATATTACTTTCTAGTTATGTATGTTTGGTGTTTTATGCTTCGCTATTAATACCTGTTGTATATGTTCTATTATATCTTATCCTTGCGTTGTGAGTTACGACAGGTTCCGATATTGTTGTTTACCTATGATGATTGTCCACAGCTGCCTAGCACACCTTTCAGTGCATTATTCCTCTTGTTTAGTGCAGGGGTTGTGGGCGGTTGTCACAGTTAGACTTGTTCTTACAATTGCATTATACACTAGTTCGCATATAAGACAATTAGATGTCAACAATGTTTCGTAAATAGGATTCTACAAGAAGAAAATTTATATGAAACAACCACAAAGCTATGAACAAAATCTAAGACTTGTATGTAAACTCAACAAATCTATATATAGGTTAAAATAGTCCCCTAGAGTGTGGTTTGAGAAACTGAAAGCCACTCTAATTAACAAAGATTTCCAGTTTACCAAATCAGATAACTCTCTTTATCAAAATTTGTAGTTCATCATCTATATATGTGCTAATTTATGTGTATGATTTGATTATTACAAGAAATGATGAGTGTTAGATTGAGATCCGATCCGTACTTAAACAAGGTTTTTCCGGTCAAAGACTTGGGTCAATTAAATTACTTACTTGGTATAGAAGTGGCTAATAAATCTAACATAGAAATGGTTCTAAGTCAAAGAAATTACATCAATGAACTACTTGCCAAGACCAAGATGACTGATGCCAAACCCCAACCTACACCAACGGTTAGTAGTCAAAGCTATTTTAAAAACAGAGGAGAATCTATCCAATTTTAAACAGTACAAAAGCATAAATGGAGCTTTTAAATATGCTACTATTACAAGACCTGATATAGCATTTATTGTTAATAAATTATCTCATGTTATGTAGGCACCTTTGGATACACGCTGGAAAGCAATATAAAGAGTCCTAAGCTATCTCAAAGGAACAATTAATTATAGACTACTAATGAAAAAGGCAAGGATCTCAACATTGTTGGTTACTGTAATTCAGATTGGGCTAGTGACCCTAATGACAGAAAATCGATGACATGTTACTGCATTTATCTTGGAGGCAATCTAATACTGTGGAGTTAAAAAAAACAGTCCACTATTTTTAGATCTAGCACTCAAGCACAGTATCAAAGTGTTGCAAGTGCTACAGCTGAAATAATGTGAGTGCAATTACTATTGAAAGAACTAAATCAACTCATGAAACAAAGCAACAATGTGGTGCAACAATTAAAGTACATTTTTCACGTCAACAAACCATATCCTACACTCACGAACAAAACACATAGAAATAAACCTGTATTTTGTTCATGAGCAGACAATCAAAGGTGAACATAATCAAAGGTGAACTACAAGTCTGTCATGTGCCTTCTTATTACCAGAAAGTAGATATTCTAACAAAAGCACTATCTGCAAAAAGAAAAATTGAAAGACTTAGATCTGAGCTCAGAGTGATAAACAATCAACAGCGAAAGCAAGATAAAAGAAGCGCTACCTTCAGCATCACCATAAATCTACTATCTATTGATCTTAAACCTAGTGTTGAGCCTTCTCCTTCAATCTCGTCACTACTGCTGTTGCGCTTTCATTCCATTTTCTCCTTACTCTAATCTCGTCAGTCTCCTTGAGTTTTTGAAGCATTAAATTGATTCGTCACTCTAATCCATAAGGAAGATTTTAAATGGTAGAAACCCTAATTTCCTAGGGTATTGAATTGAGGGGGAGTTAAAGAAATAAGGAAAACAACTGAACTGTGTCTAAATCCACTTCAATATGTAAAGTCATTTTCTACTACATATAACCTTGTTCTATGCGTTGTAAAACTGACAAAAGCTTTATTCCAATTCAGTACTTTGCCTTCATTTTTCCACTTTCATTTTTTTAGCAACTTATCAATATTTTATCGATGTTCATCCTCCAGACGAACCTGTAGTGAATTTAAAGGCCATGTCTCATGAATTGAGAATTGGTTATGTTGGATGAGTGGTCAATTTTGTTCAACGACATGAACAGTCTGGATTCTGTTTGTTTTTTCCACTTCACTGATTTTGTGCATGTTGTTGCTGTGCACGTGCATTCTCTCATTCAACTTCATTTTTGTTATCGAATAAAAAGATAAGGATACCAGTTTGTTTTTGGTAGAATCACAACTTGAAGCTGCTTTGGATCATGGTGTTTCCAGTGAAATGAATTTGGCTATTAGTTATGATATGCATAAAGTTTTACAGTTGCATGGTTCGGATTCAGTTATTGCATCTTCTTCTAGACTGCCAGTTTTGAAGTGTAATTTTTTTCCCCAGTTCTATTGATTCTTCTTTTTGGCCTATTGCTGCGGATCATATGTCATATGAGAATCATATATTAATGATTTATGATTGAAAAGTGAGAAGTGTGTATTGTTTCACTAACGTGTTGGTATGCATTTTCCAATTTGACATGTTCCTCCTCAAGAGGCAGTTTGCAACACAGTTTTTGAATCTGGTACCATGTAGCTTTCTGCTCCAAGTTTGGTTACTGATCCTAAGGGTTTTAAACAGTCTAGTGACCAGATGGTAATGCCTTGTATTTTGGATATGGTAGTAAGTATATCTGAGAAAACTGGAGTGGCTGAATGTTTTAATTTAGTTGTTGCTTGCTCGGATGTTTTGTCTCATGGTCAGCTTGCTACTTCAGTGAATTCTTTTCCTTTTTCCGTCCTTGTTTAAACACTCCAGCTAAGAAGAGGGCACGTCGTTCTTTCTACTCTTCCGCTTCTAATCTTTTAAGGAGAAGAAGAAAGTGACTTCGGGTATTTCTTCTTTTTCTTCTAGTATTTATTGTCCTTATGCTCTTGATAGTTTATCCTCTAGTGATTTCCAACTAGTAATTCTTGTTTTTTTTAATGATACCTAAATTGATATTTGATTATATAAGAAAAAGAGAATTATAAATAGTTGGATCTTTTAACTAATACAGAATATCAGTTAGAATGTGTGAGAGTTAGAAAGTGGTAGACTTTCTTTCCTGGTCTCGGGCACTAACAAGCCGGAGTTTAGGAAAAGGTTGTGCAGGAGTTTGTCCAAAAGTTGTGGTCATAGTAATTTCGGGGGCAGAAGAAGAAGTATCCTCAGTTTGAAGGCGAGAACTCTTTTTAGTAGACATTCTACACAAATATACCCATTCATAAACGTATCACAAAATAATTCTAGAACTTCTAAGGAGAAGCAATGGATTATACAATCTTTGGGATGCTCAAAAAGATGATCGACAACATAATTTTAAGAACTCATGATGATATAACCATTAAGTCGTTCGAAACTTAAAGCGCAATAGGACTTAATACATTTAGTTCTTAAGTCGCAAGAGATCCAAGTTGTTAGGTGGCTTATGTCACTTTGTGACTCAAGTCGTTGGATGACACATGACACAACAGATTCAAGCCGATGATCACTTAAGTCGCAACGGACTCAAATCGTTACACACTCAAGGCGTTAGAGGACTCGAGTCGTAAAGGCTTAAATTGTCAAAGGCCCAATCCATCTTATGGTTTAAAGTCGCTCAACGGCATGATATCCATGCCGCTAGAGAGCCGAGTCTTTCGAACCCCCTTAGTTCCTCAAGTCGTTTTAACGGGTTAAGAGCCAAAGACATCCGAGCGACATGACATCTCATACGGTTAGAACCTATAACTTTCCTACTACGACTTGATGACTCATGACGCTGCCATGACTTGAGATCCTAATATGAGCTATAAGTTCAAACAATAGTATGCGACTGGCCTAAAGTTACATTTGCAAGTTAAGACAGAGTGTGTAACAGATTTCAGAGTTAAGCCATTCAGTCAATTCAAGGTTCAAGTGGATCAAGTTTAAATCATTCACTTAATTTCTACGACTTGGACCTGGGAAAGTTATATGACTTGATCGACTTTGGATTATATGTCGGTTTAACGACATGAAACTATATCAGCAAAGTCATATAAACATATTTAACCATCAATGATCAAAATTAAAGCGGGTTTTAGTTATCGTTTTGAACGCAAAGCCATAAACTATCAACTTAGAATTACATTTGCGAAGAAAAACAAGGAATTTTGCATCAAATCAACACAAACGGTATTGAGATAGCAAATGCCATGATTTAAACATTTCAACAAGCATGATATGTGCATTATGCTAAAATTAAGTTTTCAGAGTCCTGTGTTATTCCAAACCCCTCAAGTACAACATCGCATCCATTACAATCCAATTCGCATCTAACTCACAACATATCAGTACCGAAAATTCATCACCACCAAATCAATCGATAGCTAGCTACCCTCAAGTCCTACTACCATAAGTTTACACTCTAAAAACCCTAGAAGTCGAAAGAAGTAAAGCAAAGCTCATACCTGAATGCTGGGTAGCTGCGATGATCTTTGAATAGTCGACAATAGAGAAAAACATAAATTGGAAAGAATGGGTGTTGAACTGATTCAGAGCGGCTCGGTTGGATTTGGTGGAGTCAGGTTATGATCAAAGCTTGATTCGCAGCATTGAATCGGTCGATGGATCGCTCAAAAAGGAAGTGATTCTCTCTTTTAGAAAACAAACCACTATTGACGAAGTAAAGGCTTCAGATGAGAGTGGAATACGAATGGATAAACGGTTTGAATTATAAAATAGAAGCATTAAAAGTAATTGGGTCGAATTAAGATGATCTAGAGGCCCAATATGGTCAGAAGGCCCAGAGCGAAATAAGGACCTAATGCGTGTTGCAATATGGCATTGGGGAACAAATGACTTGCGGCATGGAAGCAAGAATGGAATCGTTCTTTAGAAAAAGCAATTAGCGACTTGCTAAAAATGCTTGACAGATAACATCAAAAGTATTGTAGTTGGAAGCCCGCATCATTTCCAATAAATACGAACTTCGAGAGGCAAATGTTGACTCGTAAAATATAGAATTAAAATTTTACATTGCATTCATGTCATTTTCTCCCAAGTCATTATGAGCTCACCATGCCATTCCAAACTCATGTAGCAAGGCGGAAAAGCAATCCAAGCCGTTAACATCACTTCCCACCAAGTTGTTCCGGGGAAGCTAAGCTACTTCTAAGTCATGCCGCGCCTCACTTATGACGTCAAAGCCAAAGTCAAACCGGTTCTTAGACATGCCGTACTGCATTTATAGCGCCAGACCAAAGCTAAGTCTAGTCTCCATGTCGTCCTCATATCATGGCACATCGCTACATGTCGTTTGAAGGTTAAAAGCACAGTGCAAAGCAATAGTCATCTCGCCGCCAGTCATACCGTAGCTGATATAACTACCCGTGCCGCATAAACCAATCCGTTGCCGACATAAGTTATGCCACAATCTGTTGTTGCCAGGTTGTAGCCAGTTGTCTTCCGCCAGGCCGTTGCCAGCTGTACATCCTGCGTCGTGACTCATGTTGTTCCAGCGACATGACTTCCTGCACTACATATCTACACTTCCCTCACTCCTATAAATGCCCCCATGCACACCACTTTAATGGGTACCGAATTTTATGATCCCGAAGGGCTTCCCAACCATTTCCACTCTAGTTTCAAGTGATCCTAACATCATCTACCATCTCATAGCAAAGATCTACCATGGAATCCACAAAATTGCTCAAGTATCTTAGGGATTAAAGATCCTCCACTATTTTCCTTGCACTTAGTGAAATATGCCTAGTTCTTCGTTGATTTTCATAGACTAGAGTGTAATCCTTGTGTAAAGAAGAAGATGAATGTACTTTTGAATAATCCTAAGCTTGTAACTTTTGAATTGCTAATAGAAATCCTTGCCAAAGTGGACGTAGATCTTTCCTAGATTGAACCACTATAAAAATCTTTGTGTTTTTTCCCTTTTATTGCGATTGTGGTCTCATTCCTTACCAATTGGTAAAGTGCCTTTTGGTGTTTAAGCAAATTTCGGTTTAAACAAGACCCAAGTTTCAAATCTGCGAAAAGATAGGGCGCACTGCTTCTAAGTGCTACTTTTGGTTTGACCAGAATTATACACAAGGTCAAAGTTTAGCTAACTAGAGAAATTCTAACCCGAATGCAAATCTAAGTTAAGTCCAAGGCGATGCAAACAAGAAAATTAATGTCAACAACTGGCAATTGGATAAAAGTGCTAAAACAGAGCACGTTCAAGATAATGCATGGTACCTTGACTCAGGTGCTACAAACCACAATACTAATAACTTGGAAAATTTCAATCTTGATAATAGGGAGTACAAAGGTAATCAGTTAATATCCCTAGGAAATGGTAACTCTATAAACATCACACAATGGTAATGCACACATAAGACGAAAAAGACAATATTTTTAAACAATCTTTTGAGGGTGCCCAAGATCAGAATAACTCAATTAATGTATCACAATTTGCCAATGATAATAGTGTATTCTTTGAATTTCACTCTAATTATTGTTTAGTCAAAGATATACTGACAAGGGTGAAGCTGACAAAATGCTGTATAAGTTCAATTTAGTCAAATGTAAATAACTGTCAACAAAGGCAGTTATTGTAATGTTTCTGAAATTACCGAAAATGGTAGGAACAGGAATACATTTAACTACTGGCACAACAAATTGGGTCACCATAATGAAAAGGTTGTAAAGAAAATTCTTTTAGAAAAATATTTTTTTCTTTAATAACTGTGCAGTACTATATGTTTGTACTTCATGGAAAATTGGCAAAAGTCATAAGTTATCTTTTCCTGACTCACAAATTGAGTATAGAAAACCAGTTTAATTGACTGTTTCTAATCTTTGGGGTCCTGTCCCTATAAATTATGATTATGGATATAAGTACTACCTTTTTGTTGATTCATACTCTAGATATACTTGGATTTATTTTCTAAAGTTAAAGTCTAATGCATGCAATGCTATTACACATTTCATAACTATGGCTTAAAATCAAACTAATAGTCAAGTTAAAACAATACAGACTGATGTTGGTAGTGAGTATAAAAGTTTAAACAGTTTTTTTTCTAGTAAAAGGGGAATAATTCACATAGTCACTTTTCCATATACATCTGAGTAGAATGGTCTTGTGGACAGCAAACACATGCATATATTTATATACATACATACATATATATATATATATTTGAAACTGGTTTATCATTACTTGCACATGTCTCTATGCCACAAAAAAATTGGCATGATTCATTTAACACAACAAGTATATCTAATAAATGAACTACCGATATAGGTGTTAAATGAATTAAGTCCTACTGAAAAACTTCTTGGCGTAAAACCAGATTGCAATTTTTTAAAAACATTTTGGTGCCTGTGTATTCCCTGTCTTAGACCATACAACAAAAACAAACTCAACTTTAGATCCAAACCATGCTTCTTTATCGGCTATGGATTGAATCAAAAAAGGTGTAAGTGTTTAAATAAAATTGTAAAATTATTATTGGCAGGCATGTCGTATTCAATGAACATGAATTTACCTTCAGAAAATCAGATATCAAAACAACAGGAAAAGTCCTACACCCAAAGAAATATATTTCAAACTTACCAATTTACTCCGAAGTAACCAAAGTGTGGAAGTTAAATGAACCAGAGATGTTGTAGAACCACAACTCACCATGCCCATCAAGCCAGGTCATGATTCCCAAACCTCCAGCCACACATATCAACTTCGTGCAGCATAATAACAAGTCCTGATCAGCAAAGTGAAAATAAAAGGTCAAAAACAGAACAAAGCAGATCGGGGTAAAGCACTGAACAAACAACAATGAGAAAAACTAATCATCTTATGGTTACAAGAGCAAAAGGTGGAATCTTTAAGCCAAAAAATTTCACAACAATTATAGTCTCAGATGAGCCAGAAAGCTTTAACCAACCTGTCTGAGACAATAAATGGAGGACAGTACTGGATGAAAAGTATAATGCTTTTGCAAAAATTAAAAAATGGGAATTAGTTTCTCCACTAGGTACAAAAATATTATTAACTGCAAATGGATTTACAGGTTGAAAAGAAATCCTGATTATACCATTAATAAACACAAGGCCAGGTTTACGATTTGATTTCAATGAAACTTTCTCCTCAACGGTAAAACCAACCACTACTAGTGTAACATCCCGCATTTTTCGTATCGGGGGATCGTAAAATATTTTTATTTTAATCCTTGAGGGTTGGATCATTCTCATATTTTAATATGTGGTTTAAGGGGATGTGAGACATGTCCTTATTTTTACCAATTTTGTTTATGACCATTTTTCCCCTATCAGTCTTGTACAGGGTTGACTCAGGTTGAACCAGGCGCTGAGACCTACGCTACCTTTCCGTAGAGTGGTCACATTAAAGATTTGGCTCAGCGGTTTGGGAGGAATCACTGTTTTAAGGTTTTACAATTGGCTATTCAGGTTTGGTAAGCCATAATGGGCTGATTTGGGGAAGGCCCATTAGTTGGCTAGCGGAGGCTATAAATAAGGGTAGGAGGCATGGAGAATAGTTTACTTTCTCCATTCTCTCATTTGGAGGAGCCTGTGATCCTCCATTCCTCCATTCTCCTACACCTTTCCACTAATAAAATTTGAGATCTACATTAGAGAATCAAAGATCTGCATCGTTGGAAGCTAGATCTACATCATTCCAAGAGAGAAATCATCGAATTGAAGAGTTTAGATCAAATTCTTTGCTATCCGGATCTAGATCTAAGTGTTTTTGGGTTATTTTGGAGAATTGGTGAGTGATATGCATCTCTCACACAAATTCAATCAAGTATATGAGTGTTTGATCATATTTTTCATCAAATTCAAGTGTTTTCTCCTAAATCTACATCATGGTAAGTCTATTTTTAGATGAACGCCATAGGATCTACTTTAGCAACTTAAAACTGGTAATCTCCATATAATTTTATATGTTTATACAAGTTAGATCACTTATCATGATTTTGGTGAGTTTTACATGATTTTTGATGATAATGGTCAATTTCATGATGTTGGCAATTTCATAACATGCTTGTGGCCATATTGGATGAATCCGACGAATTTGTTTCGTTGAATTTGATTGTTTGGCGAAGTTTTGGTCGACTTTCGGGTCGAAATCGTGATGGATCGGATATGGAGTGGATCTGATCGAATCGGGATGGAAAGGGTCGGTCGGTGTGTGGCTTGGGGAGCAAGTCAGGGACGACTCGGTTGGTCAGCCAGGTTTAGGGTTGGATCGGTCGGTATGATTGGTGGTTGGTCGGTCATGACTCGGGAGGAGGAGTCGGTCGGTCAGCCAGGTGAAGTGAGGACGGGTCAGTCAGCCACATGAAGTGAGGACGGGTCTGTCGGTCAACCAGGTGTAGGGTTGGATTAGTCGGTATGATTGGTGGTCGACCGGTCGTGACTCAATAGGAGGGTCGGTCGGTCATAAGTTGGATCAGTCGGTCAGGGTAGAGGAGTTCTGGATCGGTCTCTGTTCTATGGATGGGTCGGTCGGCTCCAAGAGGATGGGTTGGCTCCAAGAGGTTGGGTCGGTCGGTCTTTGCTTTTGATAGCGGGTCGGTTGCACAGGGTCAGTTCTGGAGAAAAAATCGGGTACGACCCAAATTTGAACAAAAGGGTTTGGAAAATTTTTTGGAGGCGATGCCTCCGAACCCGTGCCGCAGCGTAGCATGGAACAACGAATAAGATGAAAACTCAAAAGTTGTGAGTTGGTGGATAATAGTTACTCGAGAAGATTTCTCGATTTATTAAAAGTTGTCAAGATTGGATGACTAGAGATGTGAGACCGAGAAGTTATCATTGTCGTAAGTTCAAGCAGACTCAAAGCATGGGTATGATAGGGGCACCTAAAAGACCGAAAGTTTTCTGGTTGAATACCCAAGGTATCGTCGAAAGGCCTAGTTGTCAAGGTTGGACAAACATATGTATCGTTGAAAGACGTATGGAGTTTATGCTAGAACTGGGGTTGTCATTAGCCCTTGACATATGACAAGGTTGGCCATCGTACAATTAACGACAGTTTGACTTGTACTTGAGGGATGTTGAGTTCGATTAGGATGGTTTATGTGAGATATAACTAGTTATGTGATTGCTATTGAATGAATGGTTGTCCCGAATGCCATGGATGAGCTGTTGTTCTTTTGGTTGAATGGATTGTAAAGGCTGTCACTGTCGGATATGGAGGAGGCAGGTTTGGGTTCTTCTCTGGTGCTATGGATAGATTAGTATGTTTATCTATCCATTCTCATATACTTTATTGATGATGTTAGTTAGCTGTTTTATCGCTCACTAAGACTGTTGTCTGACTCAAGGTTTTATGTTTTCCTCTTATTACCTTGGGTTGTTCATCCGATTGTTGGATGGGCATACTAGGTGGCAGGTGATAGCTTAGTAAGGACGATGTTGCAGTTCGGAGGCGAGCATGAGGCTAGCTTATTATCTTACCTACTATATAGTATTTGGATTTCCGTTGTTTGTTACTCTTCTTTGAGTGTTATAGTGAGGCAAAGTCGTATAAACACTATTGTTGTTATCCACGTGTATGGATATTACTTTCTAGTTATTTAAGTTTGGTGTTTTCTGCTTCGCTATTAATACCTGTTGTATATGTTCTATTATATTTTACCCTTGCGTTGTGAGTTACGACAGGTTCTGATATTGTTGTTTACCTATGATGATTGTCCACAGCTGCCTAGCACACCTTTCAATGCATTATTCCTCTTGTTTAGTGCAGGGGTTGTGGGCGGTCGTCACAATTAGACTTGTTCTTACAATTGCATTATACACTAGTTGGCATATAAGACGATTAGATGTCAACAAAGTTTCGTAAATAGGATTCTACAAGAAGAAATTTATATGAAACAACCACAAAGCTATGAACAAAATCTAAGCCTTGTATGTAAACTCAACAAATCTATATATGGGTTAAAATAGTCCCCTAGAGTGTGATTTGATAAACTGAAAGCCACTCTAATTAACAAAGATTTCGAATTTACCAAATCAGATAACTCTCTTTATCAAAATTTGTAGTTCATCATCAATATATGTGCTAATTTATGTGTATGATTTGATTATTACAAGAAATGATGAGTGTTAGATTGAGATCTGATCCGTACTTAAACAAGGTTTTTCCGGTCAAAGACTTGGGTCAATTAAATTACTTCCTTGGTATAGAAGTGGTTAATAAATCTAACATAGAAATGGTTCTAAGTCAAATAAATTACATCAATGAACTACTTGCTAAGACCAAGATGACTGATGCCAAACCCCAACCTACACCAACGGTTAGTAGTCAAAGCTATTTTAAAAACAGAGGAGAATCTATCCAATTTTAAACAGTACAAAAGCATAAATGGAGCTTTTAAATATGCTACTATTACAGGACCTGATATAGCATTTATTGTTAATAAATTATCTGAGGTTATGCAGGCACCTTTGGATACACGCTGGAAAGCAATATAAAGAGTTCTAAGCTATCTCAAAGGAATAATTAATTATGGACTACTAATGAAAAAGGCAAGGATCTCAACATTGTTGGTTACTGTAATTCAGATTGGGCTAGTGACCCTAATGATAGAAAATCGATGACATGTTACTGCATTTATCTTGGAGGCAATCTAATACTGTGGAGTTAAAAAAAACAGTCCACTATTTTTAGATCTAGCACTCAAGCACAGTATCAAAGTGTTGCAAGTGCTACAGCTGAAATAATGTGAGTGCAATTACTATTGAAAGAACTAAATCAACTCATGAAACAAAGCAGCAATGTGGTGCAACAATCAAAGTACATTTTTCACGTCAAATAAACCATATCCTACACTCACGAACAAAACACATAGAAATAGACATGTATTTTGTTCATGAGCAGATAATCAAAGGTGAACATAATCAAAGGTGAATACCAGAAAGTAGATATTCTAACAAAAGCACTATCTGCAAAAAGAAAAATTGAAAGACTTAGATCTGAGCTCGGAGTGATAAACAATCAACCGCGAAAGCAAGATAAAAGAAGCTCTGCCTTCGCATCATCATAAATCTACTATCTATTGATCTTAAACCTAGTGTCGAGCCTTCTCCTTCAATCTCGTCACTACTGCTGCTGCGCTTTCATTCCATTCTCTCCTTACTCTGATCTCGTCAGTCTCCGTGAATTTTTGAAGCCTTAAATTGATTCGTCACTCTAATCCATAAGGAAGATTTTAAATGGTAGAAACCCTAATTTCCTAGTGTATTGAATTGAGGGGGAGTTAAAGAAATAAGGAAAACAACTGAACTGTGTCTAAATCCACTTCAATATGTAAAGTCATTTTCTACTACATATAACCTTGTTCTATGCGTTGTAAAACTGATAAAAGCTTTATTCCAATCCAATACTTTGCCTTCATTTTTCCACTTTTATTTTTTTAGCAACTTATCAATATTTTATCAATGTTCACCCTTCAGACGAACCTGTAGTGAATTTAAAGGCCATGTCTCATTGTTTGCCGAATCGAGAATTGGTTATGTTGGATGAGTGGTCAATTTTGTTCAACGACATGAACAGTCTGGATTCTGTTTGTTTTTTCCACTTCACTGATTTTGTGCATGTTGTTGCTGTGCACGTGCATTCTCTCATTCAACTTCATTTTTGTTATCGAATAAAAAGATAAGGATACCAGTTTGTTTTTGGTAGAATCACAACTTGAAGCTGCTTTGGATCATGGTGTTTCCAGAGAAATGAATTTGGCTATTAGTTATGATATGCATAAAGTTTTACAGTTGCATGGTTCAGATTCAGTTATTGCATCTTCTTCTCTGCCAGTTTTGAAGTGTAATTTTTTTCCCCAGTTCTACTGATTCTTCTTTTTGGCCTATTGCTGCAGATCATATGTCATATGAGAATCATATTAACGATTTACGATTGAAAAGTGAGAAGTGTGTATTGTTTCACTAACATGTTGGTATGCAATTTCCTATTTGACATGTTTCTCCTCAAGAGGCAGTTTGCGACACAGTTTTTGATTCTGGTACCATGTAGCTTTCTGCTCCAAGTTTGGTTACTGATCCTAAGGGTTTTAAATAGTCTAGTGACCAGATGGTAATGCCTTGTATTTTGGATATGGTAGTAAGTATATCTGAGAAAACCGGAGTGGCTGAATGTTTTAATTTAGTTGTTGCTTGCTCGGATGTTTTGTCTCATGGTCAGCTTGCTACTTCAGTGAATTCTTTTCCTTTTTCCGTCCTTGTTTAAACACTCCAGCTAAGAAGAGGGTACGTCGTTCTTTCTACTCTTCCGCTTCTAATCTTTTAAGGAGAAGAAGAAAGTGACTTCAGGTATTTCTTCTTTTTCTGCTAGTATTTATTGTCCTTATGCTCTTGATAGTTTATCCTCTAGTGATTTCCAACTAGTAATTCTAGTTTTTTTTAATGATACCTAAATTGATATTTGATTATATAAGAAAAAGAGAATTATAAATAGTTGGATCTTTTAACTAATACAGAATATCAGTTAGAATGTGTGAGAGTTGTATGATTTAGATAAATGTAGCAAATTGAGGCCTGTTTTAAAGATAATGTTATTGATTTAGTTCTTTTTCAAGAGTCTGAATTCGAAAATTCAGATTTTAAAGTTTTTAAATGATTACATGATATGTTTATCAATCAATGGTATTTTCTTCCAGCCAGGGGTAGTGCTTAGGATTTTATGTTAGGCTGGAATGAGCATTGTGTGATTAAATATTGTGGTTAATTATTAATGTTCATTTTATTTTAGGAATGCTGTCATAAATTAAATTACAAAATAGCCCTTTCTTAATAAAATAATAATAGCCATATCCTTCTCATTTCAGAAGATATTCTTCCTCTTTTAATAAATTGCATCTGCTCTTACTAAATTATGTTCGCTTTTCGCTCTATCGCTTTCTCGTGTATTCTGTCGGGCTGTGGTTTCCCGTTTTGAATCCCTACTGGTTTCGTTAGGGTTTGGGCTTGTTCGATTATGCCCGATTTGGATTGATGTGTTGTTGGCTCTTTTGTGGATATCTGTCCTGATGTTAGCTCATTTTTTAAGGCTTTGGTGGTTTCCACAGAAGTTTAGTTGTCGGCGGCTGCGATTAGCACTTCTTTAGTGTTAATTCGAGCTTTATCTTTGGTTCATTTTGCGGTTATTGTTTGCAGTCGCTTTTTTATTGTTGTTGTAGTTATTCCAGAGGTGTGGGCTTGCAAAATTTCTCTTTCGAGTTATGTTTGCGGTCGGGGTTCTCTCGGCCTGACAATTTCTCCAGTTTTTGTGGAGGGAGGTTTCACTCTCTGATTGTGTTTATTTTGGTGCCAATGATGTTGTTTGTATGGATGTTGTCCCTCTTATTTGTTTTCTTTTGAAAACAATATTGTGTTACTCTCTTGCTGTGCTGGTGTGGCCCCCTATTTTTCCAGCTGCAGTTGTGCGGCGTCTTGCTCGCGCTGGTCCCCCTCAGCCTCCACGATCAGCCCAGAGATGGGCCTTTTCGTTCCGTGATCGCCTGGTGTCAGTATCTCCTGTTGTTTCCGATACTGGTGAAGCCAAGCTCGTGCATTGCCACCCTTACCCATTTTCAACAGTTTTGCTCTTCTAGATCTGTGCAAGGAACGAGTTGTGGAATCGACTGTGGCGGTTTTGGATAGAGGGTCGTCTTTGGTAGAGCATGGTTGAGAGGTGGTGTTTTCTGGCGTTTTAAGGCTTCGTGGTATTTGCAATTAGCGACGAATAGGGTTGTTTCCGAGCATAGAATGCAACCGTCTGTAAATAAGACTGGCGTGGCCATCAAGCGTCCGCTAGAGGATGTCGATGTGAATCATCCTATGGGTTCTCAGTCCATCTCTGTTCCATTCTACTTCCATTGCAAGTATGCCTCTTGAACTCGACTTTTTCTTTTCTTCTACTCCATTATATGTTGTGTCGTGGTCTGGATTGTTTGTCTGTGTGTGGGGTTGTAATGCGGTGTATTTTCCTGGTTTTGTCGTTGTTAGGGCTGCAATTTTTGACTCTGTTGTAGTTAGGCATTCATTGGTAAGGTCTTATGGGTTGAATGTGGTAGTTCCAAACTTAGCAGTTTTGCCAGTTTCGGCGATCGCTCCATGTTCCTATGAGCTGCTTAGTTAGTGGAACGATGTGTTCCTGCCTGTTTTGTTACTAGGTGCACTACACGAGAAACAACTTTTCAAAACGTTCGAAAAACAATGTAATAAGATATAACAATGTTATTAGAAACGTCGTATAACGACATGTCGTCGTTGATGCCTAATTTCTAACAGCAAAATAAAAACGCTATCAAAAATACTTTTACACAGCGTTGTTTTTTTTTGCTATAAATTTACCTTCAGTGGCGTTTATATTTTGTTGCTTTAAAAGTAATACAGCATTCATAAGTTGTTGTGAAAATATGTTTAGGTATTTATTAACGTTGTGGCAGCGTTTATTATACGATGTATATAGTTTTTAAAAGTTTACATCATATTACAAATGTTGTTATTACTTGTTTTATCAACGATTCCAAAATGTTGTTGTACATCTCTTTATTTTTTCAAAAAACTCATAGTAAAACTTAATCGCTGTCATGTGAACATGATTTATTTTTTCCAAACACTTACTACATGTCAAAAATTCTATCGTTAAAGATATATTACATCATTGCAGCACTCACATACCATTAATCTAATTGTATTTCAATTAATTAATATACAAAATATATACAAGTCAATCTAAAAAATAGAATAAAAGCATAAAAATTGATCATTTCATAAAATCAGTTGAATACAATATCCATTAATAAAATTTACTCACAAACAATGATGAAATTATCATTTTCATACAACATCAGACAAAGACACAACATGTATAGGACTTGCATCAAATATTAATGATAATTTATGCAAACAAAAACTTTTCATATGCTAACTAGGCCGAACCTCCAAATATCAAAAGAGTGTCTTGTGAATTTCTTGCACCTAAAATTTCCACCTACATGTAACAATAAAATTTAAAAGCCACTGATGAAAAACACATTTAAAATAACATATTTAATTTGCAAGTACTAAAAAATTGCAACACATATTTACACTAGTTGTTAATATTGTAAAATTGTCCATTTGTTTATCACTTTATGGTCCATTTGGATCCGCTAGGGTTAAATATCGATACCTGACATAATTTGAATGTAATAAATAATAATTGGTACCATCAGTAACCCAAAACTAACATATTTATTAGTTAATAATTTATGAAGTAAGATTTATAATTAAATTGTTCTAAATAAACTATAAACATCCAAAGTAATGTAGGGTGTACCATAGAAAGACATGGATCAAATCAAAAGATAATTGTTTTTATAAAAGATTTTTTTTGACAATTGTGTGTTATGAGTGACAAACTTTGATGGAAGGAAATAACAATAACAGTAATATAAAGGGTAAGCAAACTTATGTTGTTAAATTATAAAGCTTGAGGGGCTCTGACAAACCTTATTACAAAATTAGTTTGATGTTTCTGCTATTAACAACTTGGCTATAATAGTACTAGTAGTGTAAATCAAAATATGTTTTTGAATATTAATAATTTGGCTCAGTTAGATTGTATAGTTGTTGGTGAATGCGAATTAAGGATCTTAAGACAAACTAAACACTAAAGGGGGATAAATAGTGTTTTATAGATTTTATTAATTTTTTAAGATCTTTTTAAATTTATCAGAATGTTATGAAAATGACAGATATGAATTATCATAGAACCAAACACAGATGTAGATAATAATAATAATAAAAATCTGAAAAAGGAAAGTACACACCAGGATTTTATACTGGTTCAGAGTTACGCTACATCTAGTCCCACACAACGCGTGGTTGACGTGGATTTCTTTTGAACTAATATCTTAATTACAATCCTTGATTTTAGGGCTACAAGGGTATACCCCAACTGCTTTCTTAAGTACAGTGAGATTCGGTTGATTTATGGGCCACTACCTACACCCAATTGATTTCTATGCACAATCACGCCTAGTCGATTTATATGTGACATGACCGCACCTTTCTCAGTATTAGTGTTGGAAGATAAACTCGATAGGACCTGATCTTGCGATATTTGATTATAGAAAGCCTATAACTCTTGAGTAGACTTGAATTTCAAAAATAGATTGATAGAGTATTGAAATAGAAAGAGATTGATATAATTCTCTTTGAAAATCGGCAGAGCATAAGTATGGAACTTACGAAATTAAGAAGAATAATGGAGAGAAGAGAAAGGAAGAAGATAATGAAAAGTTAGTTAAAATAAATAAATTTAGAAGCATATTTATAGTCTTCCAAGATTCAAATCCTTACAGAATAGTTTTGAATTCAAAAGACAAAATAAAACGACTCATATATCGACATATAATTTTGGTATATCAACTTATCTTTGTAATTATTCAAAAAATAAATTTGAATTTAAGGTAAATAATGATTAAATAAATTATGATGATTCTTGAGTTAAAACAAACTATATTCCTTTCATATTAAAATAGAGTTTTCAAGCAAAAATATATATTAAAAACATATATTTCAGATGTTTAAAAATGTTTAAAAACTATATATAAAATGATATAAAATTATATATAAAAAAAACTATGAATATAAGAAATACTTTGGAACTTAATAAATATAAGCAAGGGAAATGTGAAACACAAGTAACTAAAATAAAAATATTATTAAATATATAAATAAAAAATATTTAAATCAGAATTTAAAATATATTAGAAAATAAAACATATTAAAAACAAGAGTTAAAATAAATTTAAGAACAAAGAAATATAGCTTAAAAATAAGGAAGTAAATTTGAAATCATTTTGAAAATAGTGAGAAAAAATTTGAAATAAGGATTCAGTGGTAATCAAAGTTTTAACAATAAATCTAGACTTAATTATTTTTTATTTCTTGAACTCTTGAATTCTTTTTCTCATGAGCCTTGTATCTTAAACACTTCTTCTTTGAAATATTGATTCTCTAAAGTGTACAGTCGTCAATAATCAATACCTGCATATATTTCCTGTATACACACACACATATATATATATATATATATATATATCCTATATAATAGTGTTAGTATATATTTAATAATAATAATAGTTAAAACAAGGTTATTGTCATCAAAGTCATCATTACAACTATCTCAAACCTTAACAATCTCCCCCTTTATGATGACGACAACCTTGGTTTATAAAAGATTCACACATGATCTCTTGATTCTCTAGTTACTCCCCCTTACTCCATTAAATCCTTCTGAAACTACTTACTTCCCTTTAATCTAAGCCCTATTTTATAATTCCTCCCCCCGTCATCAACAAAAACTATATATTCCTATCTATAACTCCCCCTAAAACTACGACATAGTTCTAATAATTCAAGCTAATATAGTAATTAAAAACTAGGAAAAGATCTAATATTATATGTAATGACTTGAATGAGTATAATTTATATTTAGGTAAGTTATATTAAAGTTTAATTATTCAAACAAACCAATACATACAATCAAACAATCCAATCCAAACCAAACCAACCTTAAAGTTAGTTATTTACAAATTCAAATTTAAGTTTAAAACAATCCAAGAAAAACGCACCAAATTTAAATATTCATACATTTCTTAGAACTTCTACCCATCTATCACCACCGAAAGATTGGATCAACCTTTCTACCATCCCATTCTTCGTTGTCTTTGGTGAGGATTGCTCCTATGTTGTTGTCATCATCTTTGGAAAGAAAAGAAATCATCCATCGAATTGCATTAAAATGCTTCTCTTGTTGTTTTATCATCTGTATTTGACTTAACTCTAAGTGATGCTGGTTGCGAAGGATAATAGAGATAATATTATTCAATGAATTAAGTATTTCTTTAAGATTTTCACTCACATTATGAATTTTGGAAGCCACGGATTTTATAGTATTAAAGAATAATGAAAGAAAATAAAGGAGGAACGAAGAAATGAGTTTTTCTAAAAGATAGATATTTATATATATATATAGGCTCTGGAATTCATTTGAAATGAATAGACACTAGTTAGTTAAGTTAGTTTTTAAATTCAACTTAACTTGAAAAAATAACTGTTATATGTTGACATATACAAATACGTATATCGACATATATTCTGTTATTTTCATTTTTGAAGTATTTTATGACTTATGCTTTGCTTTGACTTGTATATACTTGTTTTTATTATTGTAATGATTATTCCGAAGATGTTTAGGAAAGAATTTAACAGAAATATAAAGCTTCATTGATAATAACGATAATAATACATTGAATTAATACATAGCACGACGAAATAGAAATATGGAAATTGAAATATAAACTAATAAAACAAGA
Organism: Allium sativum; assembly: GCA_030737875.1. Lineage (NCBI taxonomy): Eukaryota > Viridiplantae > Streptophyta > Magnoliopsida > Asparagales > Amaryllidaceae > Allium > Allium sativum. Next base: position 787,624,623 of record CM060919.1, on the reverse strand, counting down.
TAATAAATTTAGAATTCAGCGGGGGAGGATAAGGATGAAGATAAGCCAAGTTTTCTACAAACTTTCCCAAAGAACTTGGTCATTTTAGTGGACATCTTTTTATTTTCTTACTAAATGATCTCTTTAACACTTTTTGATTTTGGGCTAGAATTTTGTGATTGTTGAGGAGCATTTTCTTAGAAGGGATGTTATAGGGATACTCTATACATTCTAAGGAAGTATTTTCACCTTCTTCCTCTTCTTTGATATCCATTTGTTCACCTTCTTTTTCTTGATCCATTCTTGCTTCTTTTTCCGCAAGTCTTTCGTATGCTTTAAACACAAGTGGAATCTTCATAAGAGATATATATTTTTTCTGGAATTGAAAACCTTTCTAGATTTAAGCACATTGCCATTGAAATCCACTCCAAAATATTTGAAAATACGGGTAAGATAGACTCCACAATATAATGTATTTTCTTTTGGTAACAAATCCTTTGGTAGAAATTAATTGAAAATCTCTTGATCCCAATTTATGTCGTAATTTCCAAAAATAGAAAAAAGAGCCTTACAAACTTTCATTGTTGGTTTGTTGAAATTTCCCGAACGTAGAGTGACAGTATGTTGAAGAATTAAGTTAACAATCCTTGCCTTAGGATGAAAATAATGGTTTTTGAAATCCAAATGTTCATCACTATAAAAAATATGGTGAAAGGTCTCTTGATCGTCTTCGCTGATCTTAAAATCCGTCTGTATTTTTGCAACTCAAAATAGTACCCAAAACATCACAATTCAAAACAATTTGTGTTTCTTTCATGCTACTCCAAGTTTCACTTTCATTTCCTTGATAAAAACCACAACCTGAATTTGCATAAAATATTTTGACAAGATTCGGGTAGCAAACTTCATCATTATCTCGAGAGTCAAATAAATGGAATACCATTTTGACGAAAAAGAGTTTGAAGATCATAAAATGCGAAATAACTAAAAGTAGCAAAATTTCCCATATCGACTTTACCAAAGTTTGCATAGCTTATATAATTTTGATAGCGTCCGGGTCATTTGAAAGGAAGCGTTTTGGTGGTCTTGGTCAACCTCATGGTGCTTGGTGTGCTTGAGGAAGCCATTAGAGAGTTGTTGTGAAGAGTATAGGATAATCAAGATAAGTTTGAATTTGGAATTAAATATTGAAAAAGATTGTAGAAATAAATAATGAAATAGAGAATCAAAGGACATGTTCTTTGGTCAAGAGACACCTTTTCGGAACATTGGGTTTGGTGAAAAGGTGGAGGGAAATTCAAAATTTTGAAATCCAATTTATGAATTTTAAATTTCAGCATATATGTCGACATGTATAAAAGGGTACGTCGACATACCTTCTGAATTTTTCAAAGGACATTTGATTTTGACTTCTTGATTTATTTATATACTTATATTCTTGTTTAATTATTTCCTAGGAAAATATTCATTATAATAATAATTTTAGTGTATTATTATTTTATTATTAAGTAATTATTATTATAAATTCAAATTTCAAATTTTCAAACAAAGCAATGAAACGAGCAACCATTCGAACAACTTAACCAAAAATACTTACTATAAACGGGTATCTATTTTTAGATCCGTTCATCAATTTCTTCTAATTCGTAAATCGCTGTGAAGCACATATTTGAATTGTTTGTTTGTTGCTCTTTATCACTGGAGTATGAATCAGAACCATCTAGAGTTGCTACATATGCTCTTTTTCTCTTCTTTGATGAATTATCATTTAAAATTGAATTTGTTTCTCTGGATATGAATAGAATCTTTTCAAGTGGTCTGGTTCGTCGTGGTTAAAACATCTGACATTATTCAGGACTTCATTATTTTTCATAGAATTTCTTTACTAACTCCTATTGGAATTATTCATTTTTCTATATCTTAGGAATTTTCTATAGTTCCTTGTACTTGAAGCTAGTTATTCATCATCATCGCTGTTCGAGTTAGAATCTACGGTTGTTTCCTTAAATGCCATCAACTTCTTTTTCGATGACTTATTTTATTTCCTTCCTTGCATTTGGACTTCAAATGACATTAGATTTCCAATTAATTTTCTTCAATTTTGATTACATTGACATCATTGGATTCTTCAATTGCAAGAATCTTTTGATCCCAATCTGAAGTTAATAAATTTAGGATTTTTCTAACTTGATCTTCCTTAGAATTTGTTTTTCCCAAAGCCATTATGAATGCATGATCTCCTGGAACCTGCAGTGCATATCGGAGATAGACTCATTATGATTCATTTTAAATAATTCAAACAGATTGGTTATCATAGATATGTTGATCTATTTAACTTTGCTTGTTCCTTCATAAGTTACTTGCAAATTTTTCTAGATTTCATATGAAAATTTACAAACGGATACCCTAGTAAATTCATTTATATCTAGTGAATAGAATAAAATATTCATGGCTTTTTAATTATTTTGTCCAGTGCCTTTTTGATCATTAGTCCATTATGCAAAATTAATAGTGGGTTCAACATATTCATTTTGTGTGATATTCCAATTGTTTAATCCTAAAATTGTAAATAAATTTTCATTATACAAGCCAAATATGCATAGTTACTACCATTGAATAGTGCTTGTCTAACAGTGGGTTGACCCTCTAAAATGAACTATTAGTATTGACAATTCCAGTGTTGGTTGCCATTTAAACTTTTCAAAAATTCAGATTATGAATACTTTGTAAACCAATGGTCTGATACCGATTGTTGGTGAATGTGAATTAAGGATCTTAAGGCAAACTAAACACTAGAGGTGGTGATAGTGTTTTATGGATTTTATTAATTTCTTGAAATCTTTTTAAGTTTATCAGAATGTTATGCAAATCACAGATATGATTTATCATGGAATCAAACACAGATGCATATAATAATAATTAAAAGCAGTAAAAGGAAATTACACACTGGCGTTTTATACTAGTCTGGAGTTACCCTACATTCAGCCCCACACAAGCTGAGTTAATGTGGATTTCTTTTCAACTAATATTCAAATTGCAATCCTTGACTTCAAGCCTACAAGGGCACACCCCAACTGATTTCCAAAGTACAGTGAGACTTGGTTGATTTCCAAGCCACAACCTACACCCAACTGATTTCTGAGACACAATCACACCCAATCGATTTGTACGGGACACGACCACACCTTTCTCAGTATCAATTATGAAAGATAGACTCAATAGGACTTGATCTTGGATTATAGAAAGCCTATAACTCTCGAGTAGCACTTAATTTCAGAGAGAGTTTAATAGAGTATTGAAATAAAAAGAGATTGGTATAATTTTCTTTGAAAATTGGTAGAGCTTAAGTATGGGATTTAAGAAATTAATAAGAATAATGTAGAGAAGAGAAAGAAAGAAGAAGATAATGAAAATTTAGCTAAAAATTGAATTTAGAGGCCTATTTTTAGTCTCCCAACAGTCAAATCCTTTCAAAATAGTTTTGAATTCAAAAGACACATCTTTTCAAAAAATTAATTTGAAAATAAAACGGCTCATATGTTGACATATAATTTTGGTATGTCGACATAACTCAATAATTTTTCAAAAAAAAATTAATTTAAAGTAAATAATGATTAAATAAATTGTGGTGATTCTTTGGTTAAAATAAACAATATTCCTTTCATATTAAAACTGAGCTTTCAAGTAAAAATATACATTAAAAACATATTAAGATGATTTTAAAATGATTAAAAACTATATATAGAATGATATAAAAGTGTATATATATATATATAAAACTATGAATATAAGAATACCCTGGAACTTAATAAATACAAGTAAAGAAATTGAAAACATAAGTAACTATAATAAAATCAGTATTAAATATATTAATAAAAAATATTTGAATCAAAAGTTAAAATACAATGAAAACATGAGTTAAAATAAATTTAAGAGTTAAGAAATATAGACTAAAAATAAGAAAGAATTTTGAAATCATTTTGAAAATAGTGAGAAAAGATTTGAAATAAGGATTCAGTACTAATCAAAATTTTAACAATAAATCTTGACTCAATTACTTTTTATTTCGTAAATTGTTGACGCTTTCAATTCTTGTTACTCATGAGTCTTGTATTTTGAACTCTTATTCTTTGAAATCTTGATTCTTTAAACTGTATAGTCTTCAATAATAAATACCTGCATATATTTTATGTATATACATATATATATATGTCATACATAATAGTGTTAGTATATATTTTATAACAATAATAATTAAAACAAGTTTGTTGTCATCAAAACCGTCATTACAACTATCTCAACCCCGAGCAATAATTATGGATGGTTATTCTTCCCAAATACATGGGAAATCGACAAATGAAGTAGCTGCATCGTTTAGTGGCTATCAAGAAGAAAACGGACCTGTAGAGAAGGCTAAAGGCCTTATAGAAGATTGGCTTGATTCTAAGGTTGATAACCTTATTGTGCATATTCCCACAACATAAAAGGAAGAGAACATGCAAAAGAAATTGATGTGTTAGATCATATGGAAAAAAATTATGAACTTGATGCAGTAAATAAACAGAATAAAAAGGCAGGGGCTTCAAAAACTATTTCTTACGCTCCTCCAAAAATGTCAAATAAAAAAATTAATTAATAAATTTTTTATACTTCCATGACCTTAAAATGAGAATATAGAACTCAACCAACCAATTGTGGCTCTAAGATTGAATGTAGATATGGAGTATATGTACTTAATATCAAACTCAAATATTAGAACAATAATTTAGAAATTATCCATTATAGTACTTACCCATTCTCAACAAGCCAATGTACCATTCCCGTAGTACCTTTTTTTACAGAAAAAGATAGAAGAATCAGGTTGAACAGGACGAGGATCATAACACCCTAGCATACCAGCAATGATATCAATAATGACATGCCCACCATCGTATGCACATACCTAAAATATTAAATAAATAAATTTTTACAATAAAAACTATGAAATAAGAAAACGACAATAATAAAAATTGATGCATTTTGAATTCAAACAGCAAAGATATAATAAATTTATTCATGTTCCAAGGATTTTCTCATTTCCCGTCTCAACTAGAAGTTGACTTGACTTCTCCTCCACATCGAAATGAAATAGGATGTATCATTAATCCATTGCATGTTGGTTATTGGACCACTTTCCAATTCCTATCAACATAAAAAGAAAACATCTAATGTGATGAAATAAAAGGTAAACAGTTTGAGGCGGTGCACATATAGTTGAAATAATATTAAGAGGTAGGAAAAAATATTCTCGTGACAGCTTAAATATGGTACCGAGATCGGATCGCAACATAAGTGTTGTGCACGTATAGTTGAAATAAATCTTGTGCACATATAGCTTAAATATGGTATTATGATAGCTTAAAATAAATCTTATGCACATATACTTGAAATAAAATTATATACTCACACAAATTACCATGTACTTGATTTGCAACGTAAGTCAAATTACGTGTATTAAGGTCATACTGAATCAGCGTACATGTCAGAATAAAAGAGCATTTTTACTCAAAAATCAACAGTAAGCATACGATGAAAGTTGCAAGTACTATGAGTTGAATGATATTCCCTAGTAGTGTCAATGTTTTGAAGAAGTGAGATGCATTAGTCTAACGTAGTTTAAGAAAAATCCTAAAGTACCAAAAAGATAGATTAGACTGATTCAAGCCTAGTCAAAAGCCCATAACTAAATAATGTAAAAAAATAAACAATTTTTTTCAATAATCATATGGCAGAAGAAGATACAATGATTGCCAAATGCAATCATATTCTTAAACACAATGATTGCCAAATGCAATCATTCGTGAAACAAAAGAAATCTAACAAAGTGAAAGTTACATGCTGCAAGCCTTAACTCCCTTTTCTAACCTCATGTGCCAGCATACTCCTTTGAGGACTTAAAATCTCTCCAAGTAATTAGCAATGCTTCCAGTGATGATATTCCAGTGGGTTTCTCTTTCTTAAGCTTGGGGGGTTCCGCTTCTAAGGAGGTTATTCTCCATAAATTAGAAAATCAAAAGATAATCACAGACAGGAAATATATTTATGTAATGTTATATGACGTTTTTTTCATTTATTCATCATATTTATTTAAGCATTGATTTCGACAACGCTAACCGAGAAACAAATGCGGCATAATTTTAGAGTTACTTGTTTCATGGCCCATTTTTAAACAATAACATGGTGAATTCAGTTCAAAGAATTAATCCTAGAGTCATTTGGTAATCCTTGTGAATCAAAACAACTAGCATTATTAGATATATATATATATATATAGTATATGTACTTATCAACTGAATATAAAATATTTTATATAAGGCGATAACACTGATTTGATTGAATATATGAATTCTCACCTGTATGGACAGTGAGAATTCAAGCTCAGGTGTCTAATAATGGATTATTTTATAAAAAAATTATCTCTACCAATACAATAGTAGCTTGCGTCAAAGATATTTTGAAGAGTGAACTTATAAACGAAGTGTATATAAATCAAAAATCAGGAAACCAAAGCTAACAGGTTGATATTATGGCAGATGGTTTTGTGAAAAATACTTTATCCATATGAATCAAACAGAACGTCTATAAAAAATAAAGATAAAAATAGAATATTTCAGGGCTGCATAATGATTTTTTGAATTAAATCAGATTTCATATTAAACAAATGTATTAGTTAAGCATTCATTATTTTTATTATATACATCGCATAACAAAATTATATATTGGAAAGGAGAACATAGTAATCTTATTTTCAATGAATGAAACATAATCAAATGGAAATTGTTACTTCTGTCAAGTTTGAGGATTTTTAATTCCAATGTAATAGAAAGATGTTTAATGAACATCGAAATCAAATACTCCGAATTTACTTTTTTAATTTTTTAATGCAAGCCAAGATACTTTATGTTAATTTGTGATCTGAGGTTCTCATTAGAACTGGTCCAGCTGATGCAAACCTAAAGGACTGTGTAGATCCTGATTTTACTCTAACGTTGTGATATTTTCAGCCACTTAAAGGATCATGTAGTTCCTAATTTTACTCTCATGTTGTGATATTTTCAGCCACCTAAAGGATAATGTAGATCCTAATTTTACTCTCACATTGTGATATTTTCAGTCACCTCATGTTGTGATATTTTCCACCTCTGATATTTTTCCCTCTTCTTCTCATGCACTATGAATATAGTTTCCTGCTAACTTTTGTATCAAAAGCACCATGTAAAATTCCATTAAAAATTAATAGTCTTTCTTTCTCCCGTGGTTTTTTCCCGAAAAGGGTTTTCCACGTTAAATTCTGTGTGTGCTGCTGTTTTTGCTTTCTTCTTTGATCATTTATTTGATAACAAGCAGTATCAGTTCCCGGGTTCGTTCAGCATGGCGTCGTTAAAGTATGATCTTTCGCTATTGGATAAGAACACTTGATTCTCATTATGGCAAGTGAAGATGCGGGCGTTGCTCGCACAAGCTGATTATGATGATGCATTGGATGGATTCGGGAACAAGAGATTTGAAATATGGACTGGTGATGAGAAGAGAAGGGATCAGAAGGCTTTATCTCAAATTCAGATCCATCTACACAATAATATTTTGCAAGAAGTTTTAAATGAGAAGACAGCCGCTTCTCTTTAGCTGGAATTGGAGTCAATTTGCATGACAAAGGATCTCACAAGTAGGAAGCATCTCAAACAAAAATTATTCCTGCACAAATTGCAAGAGGGAGGTAATTTACTGGACTATATTTCTAATTTTAAAGAGATTATTTCTGACTTGGCTGCAATGAAAGTCAAATATGATGATGAAGATTTGGGTATAATCCTATTATGTTCTCTGCCCAGATCTTACTTAAATTTCAGAGATACCATATTATATAGTCATGATACTCTCACTCTAAATGACGTTTATGAAGCCTTGCACGCCAAGGAGAAAATGAAACAACTGGTGTCTTCAAATGGATCAAGATCTCAAGCCGAAAGCTTATCCATTTGTGGCAGGACAAAGGATAAAATTTCAAATAATGGATCTCGAGATAAAGGTTCAAATGCCTATGAAGATCGATCTAAATCTAAAGGAAAATACAAGTCTTGTAAATATTGTAAGAGGGATGGACATGAAATATCCGAATATTTTAAGCTGCAGAACAAGGAAAAGAGAAATTGCACATAGATACCAAAGGATAACAAAGAAGATGAAGTTAATGCCTATTGTGCTCGTAGTGATAGTTCTGATAATGAGGTGCTTGTTGTTACTATATTTGCTGGATGTGCTGAGATTAAGAATGAATGGATACTTGACACTACTTGCACTTTCCATATGTGTCCAAATAGAAATTGGTTTACAACCTTAAAATCCATAAATGATGCTGGCTCAATTTTGATGGGTGATGATTCAGCATGTAAAGTAGCAGGAATTGGTTCTATTCAGATCAAGATGTTCAATGGTGCGATCAAAACTTTAACAGATTGTCGGTTCATTCCCAAGATGAAGAGAAATCCGATTTCTTTAAGTGCTCTCAATGACAAAGGGTACAAATATTCAGGTGGAGGTGGTATCCTGAAAGTCACAAATGGTTCTCTTATTGTAATGAAGGGTAATTTGTCATCTTTTGTTCTGATTTTTCAATAAAAAGAAAGCTTTTTCATTTAGTTTTTCACAAATGCAATTGAGACCACGATTTTGAACTAGAAGAGAGATTTCAAGAAATGGCATATCTATATTTCCAAGGTTTAGCTCAGGATCCCACTACTCATCGTATTTGGTTTGGTATTAGGCAAACAAATGGCCTTTATTATCTTCAAGGAACTACAGTTTCAGGTAATGCTGCCCATGTTATCTCAAATAATATTTCTGATTGTGATACTGCTAACCTTTGGCATATACATCTTGGGCATATGAGTGAACTAGGTTTGTCAAATTTGAACAAGAGAGGACTTCTTGATGGGTACAGCGCAGGCAAGCTGAAGTTCTGTGAGCATTGCATTTTTGGTAAGCATAAGAGGGTGAAGTTAAACACTTCAGTTCATACAACAGAAGGCATTCTGGATTATGTCCATTCGGATTTATGGGGACTGTCTAGGAAAGCATCCATTGTCGGTGCTTGTTACATGATGACAATTATTGATGATTATTCCAGGAGAGTTTGGCCTTATTTTTGAAGCATAAATATGAAGCTTTTTCAGCTTTCAAAGAGTGGAAGACTATGGTTGAGGACCAAACTGAAAGGAAGGTAAAGAAGCTTCGGACTGATAATGGGATGGAGTTTTGTTCAAATGAATTTAAATTCATTTTGCAAGGCTGAAGGCACTATTAGGCACTACACTGTACCTCACACTCCTCAGCAAAACGGGGTTGCCGAGTGTATGAACACTATCATTTTTAAGGCTCGCTGCATGTTGTCAAACGCAGGTTTGGATAGGCATTTTTGGGCTGAAGCTGCTTCCATAGATCTCATCAACCGCTATCCCTCTGTTGCTATTGGCAAGAAAACTCTGATTGAGGTATGGTCTGGTTCTCCAGCAAATTATTCTGAATTGAGAATTTTTGGATGCATTGCCTATGCTCATGTTGATAATGGAAAACTAGAGTCGAGAGCTGTTAAGTGCATTTTTCTTGGTTAGAAGTCTGGTGTTAAAGGCTATAAATTATGGAATCCTGAAATAAGTAAGGTTGTAATTAGCAGAAATGTTGTGTTTAATGAATCTGCTATGCTATATGACATTCCATCTACTAACGATCTTGTTGAGAGTGAGAATAAATCAAATGTCCAGGTGGAGCATATTATTGATTTAGATGTTACATCAAACGTAGAAATTGAGGGACAAGATGAAGCACCCATTGTTGAGGATCCTCCAACAGTTATGCAACCACCGCAGCAATCTATTGCAACAAGCAGACCTAGAAGGAATCCAAAACCAGTAAGAAGGTTTATTGAGGAAGCAAATGTTGTTTCTTATGCATGTGCTATAACAGAAGAACTAAAAGGTATTGCCGAGCCTTCTTCATGTTCTGAAGCTGTTATCTCTAATGATTCTGATAAGTGGATGGCTGCTATGCATGATGAGATGAAGTCACTTAAAAGAAATGACACTTGGGACTTAATCAAGTTGCCTAAAGATAAGAAACCTATTCATTGCAAATGGGTTTTCAAGAAAAAAGAAGGTGTTTCGCCAAATGATGAGACAAGGTACAAAGAAAGATTAGTTACAAAAGGTTACAGTCAGAATCCAGGTATTGACTATAATGAAGTTTTTCCCCTGTTGTGAAACATAGCTCAATTCGCATTTTACTCAGTATTGTTGTAATGCATGATTATGAGTTTCAACAGTTAGATGTAAAAACTGCATTCTTACATGGAGAATTATAAGGGGATATTTATATGCATCAACCTGAATGTTTTATTATGCCGAGAAAAGAAAATCTTGTCTGTAAATTAAAAATATCTCTTTACGGATAGAAACAGTCACCTAGGCAGTGGTATAAAAGATTTGACACTTTTATGCTATATCAAGGTTTTAAAAGGTCCAATTATGATAGTTGTGTCTATTTGAAAATTACTACTCATTCAACCATTTATTTGCTACTTTATGTCAATGACATGTTGATTGCTTCAAAAGACAAGGCAGAAATTGAAAATTTGAAAGGGCAGGTGAGAAGAGAGTTTGAAATGAAAGATTTGGGGGATGCTAAGAAGATTCTTGACATGGAGATATCAAGAGATAGAACTTCTGGAAATTTATAACTAAGTCAAAGTGGGTATGTTAGAAAAGTGCTTTGTCGTTTTAATATGCTTGATGTCAAGCTAGTATGTACTCCTCTTGCTGCACATTTCAAATTGTCATCAGCCATGTGTCCACAATCAGATGAAGATAATGAGCATGTCTAGAGTTTCCTATTCTACTGCAGTCGGTTCACTTATGTATGCCATGGTATGTTCGCGTCCTGATTTATCACATGCTTTGAGTGTTGTCAGTAGATTCATGGCCAATCCTAGAAGAGAGCATTGGATAGCAGTTCAATGGATTTTCAGATATCTTCATGGGACTGCAAATGCTTGTTTGCAGTTCAGTAAATCTAAAGATGAATTTGTTGGTTATGTGGATTTTGACTTCGCCGATGATTTGGATAAAAGGAGATCATTAACAGGATATGTTTTCACCATTGGTGGTTGTGTTGTGAGTTGGAAAGCAACCTTGCAGACTACCATAACATTATCTACTACTAAGGCCGAGTATATGGCTATTTCTGAAGCATGTAAAGAAGCTACTTGGCTGAGAGGTTTATACTTTGAGCTTTGTGGAGATACATCTTGCATTACTATATTTTCTGATAGCCAGAGTGTTATATGTCTTACAAAGGATCAAATGTTTCATGAGAGAACTAAACATATAGATGTTAGGTATCACTTCATCCGAGATGTTAATGCTAAAAGTGGTGTTAAAGTTTGCAAGATAAGTACTCATGACAATCCCTCTGATATGATGACAAAGCCAACTCCAATTACTAAGTTTGATCTTTGCTCAAGCTTGGTTGGTGTTACAATATAGTCTTTAGGGACTATTAGAGCAAGGAAGATATATACTTATTGAAGGAGTTCGTCTTTGTAGTTCATCTTTCTACTTCAAGATAAGAATTCGTTTCAAGGTGGAGATTGTTAATTTGTGATCCAAAGTTCTCATTAGAACTGTTCCAGCTGATGCAAACCTAAAGGATCATGTAGATCGTAATTTTACTCTCACGTTGTGATATTTCAGCCACCTAAAGGATCATGTAGATCTTAATTTTACTCTCACGTTGTGATATTTTCAGCCACCTCATATTGTGATATTTTCCACCTCACATGGTGATATTTTCCCCTCTTCTGCTCATGAACTACGAATATAGTTTCCTGCTAATTATTGTATGAAAAGCACCGTGTAAAACTTCAGTAAAAATTAATAAAGTCTGCCTTACTGTAACAACCTGCATTCTACGCATCGGAGGATCGTAGAATATTTCTTTCTTATATGAAGTCATATGGTAATGTGGCTTTGGGAAACGACCATTGGGGTCATTTCCCATGTTCATGATTTTTGCCGATTTTTAAATGACCGTTTTGCCCCTAGCTAATCTTGTTTCGGCCATAACTTTTGATTGAAAAGGAGTTTTGACCTAAAATCACTTCCATTGGCTTCGGATGATGGTTTACCTTTCCATAGAGTGGTCACATGTGGAAAACGGACTTACCGTTTGGGAGAAATGGCTGAAATAATGTTTGGAAGGTGAAAAATTGCTTAACCGGGCCAAATAGGGTGATTAGTGAATGGGCCCATAACCCATTTTGGGATTAGGGTTATGGGGAGGCTGAAAAGAGTTAGGGTTTCATTCCATTTCAGTTTTCTAGCCTCCACTTACCTCTTAGAAACCCTAAAAATGGCCTCCAACCTCTAAATCACCTCTAAATCGCTTTATAATCAAGGATTAAGCTTAGCAACATCAAATCAAGGGAGATTTTCACCAAATCAAGATTAGAGCTGCTGTTTATCATTGGTATTCGTGCCATATCAGAGATTTATTTCAGATCTAAGGTTTATTTGTGGCTAAGGTGAGTGATTTGCATAGTTCCTCACTAATTATGGTTAATTAAGGGTAATTAGTGATAACTAGTGAAATTATACATGCTAAAAATCTAGAAAAATATTTATAAAATTCGAAATGATGTTTTAGACCTCTGTTAGAAACTTGGGTTAATTTGGTTAAGTTTTGCTAATTCTATCATTAATTATGCTTGAACATGCTTAAGGGAAAATATGGGGTTTTGGCTATGTTTGATCCATTTTAACCTATCATATTGATGTTTTGGTGTTTGAGGTCACTTCTATTTGTTGCTATGACTTTGTGGTATGCTTTGTGATTGATTAGAATAGTTAGAGTGGTCGAAAACGCCGTCGAATGGTGTAAACAACTCGCTGGACAAAATGCAGGAAATGGACAGGGACCGGACCGGATCGGATAGGGAGGTCCGAACCGAACCGTTCGTGTGGCCCATCCATGATCCGCCCCCTTGCATCCGAACCGAGCTTGCATGCCACGAGCTGACTGGAAACTTGGAGGAGATCACGACTGGACCGATCCGCCTGGAGTTCTCCGAACCGATCCGCCAAAGTACCTCGACCCGACCCAGCGTGCTTGGAAGGAGGCCGATCCGAACCACCACGAGCTGGAACATGGAGCACGACCCGAACCCGATGGCACCCTCCAATCCGATCCGAAGAAGCTTGGCACGAATCGATCCAGTGGGGGGATACTGAAGGCCGAACCGAACCGATGGCTGTGAGGAGATCCGAACCAATCCGGTGATGACCAATAACCTGAGATGCAAAGGTAGTCCAAATGGAAGTTAGACCTCAGGATCCAGTTGGGAACTAATGAGTTCACTTCATGATTGAGCTTTGTTGCGGGATGTGTGCTAAGGATTTTTCGACGTTCATAACTTCGATTCACCACTGAAAAGGAATGATGGGCTACATATCAGTGCAGTAGAGTCATCATGACTCGAGGGGCAAAGTGATCGTAGCAGGACTACGTATCAGTGCAGTAGAGTCATCATGACTCGAGGGGCAAAGTGATCGTAGTAAGACTATGAGCCAGTGTAGTGGAGCCATTGTGACTCCATGGGGCAGAGTGAACATACTAAAGGATTAGTAAGGCTATGAGCCAGTGCAGTGGGGTGTGTACGACTCCATGGGGCAAAGTGAACATAGCGAAGGATTAGTGGTTATGGATCAGTGCAATGAAGTCGTTGTGACTTCACGGGGCAGAGTGATCATAGCAAAGTATTGGGTGATTGAAGTGGTGGATATTGTATGCTTTACGCACTGAGTGAGAGATGTGAGGATAGTTGTTATGCTTGATTGTTTGCCATCACTGTGACATGCACACCCCCCACCCCTGTATGCTTGTACACCATATGTTAGTGGCACCTTAGAGTGTTGTACAGTATGTAGTGCTAACTCTATGGTTGCAGGTCCAGGTTCAGGTATGGTTTAGTATACCTGTTATTGTTCTGTTTAGCTGCTTATCGCTCATACCAGACTTTTGTCTGACCTAGAGTTTTATGTCTCTTCTTATTACTTTGGGTGCTCTCACGAGCAGACTAGAGACAGGTTAGCTGGGTATGCACGGGTAGCTGATCCGGAGATGAGCAGGAGGCTTCCACGTATGATACATATAGTATTCTCCCTGTGCTGTTGAAGATCACTGCTTGGGCATTAGTAGTGCATCTTCTACTTTAGCTTTCTTTTGTTTTAGAGACAGTAATTTGGAAAGTTGTAATAAGCTGTATTTGGATTTCCGCTTCTACGTTGGTTTAGTTTTCAGCTTATGCACTGTCTCGCTTGTTTTATGTCAAGATTATGTTATTATTATATTTTATTCCATGCGCTGTGAGACATTCTACAGGTTCTTTGTTAGTTCATTCTCTTCTTCCTTTTCTTCTGACGACCGTCCCGTGCTAACTGGACATGTGTACATCGCACTTTTGGAGTAAATGTCGGTTGGTGCAGGGCGGGCCGTCACACTTACTCCCGTGGTTTTTTCCCGAAAAGGGTTTTCCACGTTAAATCCTGTGTGTGCTACTGTTTTTGCTTGCTTCTTTGATCATTTATTTGCTAACACTTTATAAGATAAAAATAGTACTTGACATTATTAAAAAAACGAGTTAAAATTAATGGATAATACTTGGTAAACCAAAATAAGCATCATAGTATTAACTAATTAGGATCATAAAGGTCGAGTCCAATGAGAGGTATTCTACAATAAAATTTTCAAATTTTCTTGTATCCTTTTGAAGTATAATATCAGTTATAATGAGGACCATTATTCATCAAGGAACAAAGCATTTCTATGTTGATATAGTAAGTAAAATAAAAAAATAAACCATAGTGGACAAAGTAGCAAATGACAATATTATAATATGTAAATTGTCTTTGTTTAGGGGTACAACTATCATATGGTACTTTGTCAGAGGAGAAGCAAGGTTAGTGTAACATAATTGATGAAATATGAAATATTGATTGAAGTTGGATATAAAAGTAACTAGTGGAAGAAATAAATTCCTATAAAATCAGACCCATAACCAGATGACTTTATGTTAACCAAAAAACAAAGTTCTTCTTTTAAAATAGGCTAAAAGAACATGAAAACATGATGTATCAATCGTGCATCAGCAAGTATATATTAACTTCACATTACCTGCTTTTATGCAACTGTACAAATTACATTTCGCTATTGTTAACTTCCTATTTAAATTACAGTTCGTTGTTGTTAACCTTTTTTTCATTTTTTTCATTTTTATTGCATCCGAGTATAGTGAGTGAGTGGACAAACTGGCTAAAATTCAGGAAGGTCACTACCAATTTCTTGGTAAGTGGATGAACTTGTTTTACTCCTGGTTTCAGTGGTACGTAATCCAAAAATTCAGGGTCACTATTTGCAATCACTGATAAGTATTGTAGTTAATGAATATTTTGATAATCATAGTATCATCATTATTATAAATTTGCTAATTTTTATTTAAGTTGGCCAAATATGTTCTCAGAACTGTTGACATAAGCATAATAAATGGTACTACCGAATAAAATCTCAATCGACATACCTATATATAAAATGCAAGTAAGCCGCTTGTTGTGTTTTAGCTATGTACATAAACAACTCATTCTTCTGGTCTCGAAGCCCAAAAAAAGTCGACCTAAAAGAACTTATTTCCATCAAAAAAAAAATAACCAAATAATACACTAAGTAGATGCAAGAAAAATGCTTAGATTATAACATTATGAATGAATGCATTAGGATTCTTTTTTCTCATGTGCTAATCCACATGAGAAATGAATTTCATAACATGGTAATACAACATCAGAAGCTTACAATGATATATAAATTTTCAGCTCGATTTTTAAAACCAAGTAAAAAAAGTTTGTGAAACAACCCGCCTTCGTTAAGGTCACTCACAAAGGGAATGCCTTATCTCCGGTGGAGCATTAAAGGTAAAAGATACAGATAATTAACAAGACAGACATATAAACAGCGGAAAAACTAAATTTATTTCATAAATACGTGGTTCAGTTAAAACATTACAACAACTGTCTCAAACCAACTTCCAAATTATTACGACAAAAATCTCTGTCTTGAATTTAAACATAAAGAAGCATTAAAACAACAGTAAGGCAGCATAAATCCCCAATAAGAGAGTATCCAAAGCCATAACCCAAGGAAAAAGATTTCAAGCAATACATCTACTTTCTTAAAGATGGAAATGATCTGATCTAAGCTGAAGTGTTCCCTCCCTACGGACCTGGGGGGAGAAATTGAAGAAAAGAAGTCGAAAGAAAATGGGTCAGACATGAGTCTGGTAAATCCGGTGACTATTTAGCATGTAAACAAGAAAAATGATTATGACTTGAATAAACTGAATCTAGGACAACATCCTAGGAATAAGATAATAAGACTGAATATGCTATCGCACTCATTTCTACTTCTTTGCACCCCTTTACAAGTGTTTTCAACTAGCATCATGTGTTCAAGATAAATGATCCCTCTTTTTATCGATCGGCTCCCACTCGCATATGTTTACTACTTGTGTCATTCGGCCCCGCATGATTGTAGATACCTGTTCTGGTCCCACCATGGGGTGTATCAAATCTTATGGTGGCAACCCGATACAATTCAAGGTGCACAGAGCATAACTACTGATGCCCAGTGCCTGAATTTTCCACTTCCGGGCACGCGCACGACTGCACTCCGTCGGAACCTACAATGACGCACCACCCGCCGTTGTTTTGACCGCTTATAATCAGCCCAGTAATCGTGCCCTACCCTGCTTAGTTTAGGATACCATGATACATCTATGTGGGTTACTGATGAAATGGGTCCCCGTTACTAGGGTTTCCTAATAAACATGTTAAAATGGTTAAGTGTTCTCAAATTAACCTAACCCCACCCATCAGTTTAGTTAACATGTTGTATTGGTTAGGTGTTGCCTTAATTAACTTAACCCTACAATTCCTGTCTTAGCTTTAATTCATTCATTAAAGCACCAACCGCTCACATTAGATATGTATTTTTGTGGTTGCTGGATGTGTCGGTCGGTTCCGGGCAGTCTTACACCGCAACTCAATATAACCTCCGGTTTTTTTGGGCTTGATGCACTAACCTCTCACATTAGATATATATTGTTACGGTTGCTGGATGTGCCAGTCGGTTCCGGGAAGTCTTACACCGTAACTCAATCTAACCTCGAGTTAGGCATATTTGTCTTTTTCTTAATTTACATATTTATCTTTCAAATTTATATGCAAATTATCCACAATTATTTCCATTCAATTCATACCCCATTTACCCTCTAAATCAAATTTTCAATTTTTGGTATATAAATTATACCATTTTTATGCCACTAACCATTCATTTATTTATGGGCCAAATTATGCCAATAATAATAATTTCTAAGGTTTTCCCAACGTTACCCCCGTCATACGTTCACAAAATTCACATAGAATGTTAGGCTCGAAACTTAGCCTAACTTATATACAAAAAGGGGAAAGAAGGGAGCATGTACCATTCACACAACATAAAATACTAAGGGATCTAACTAAACATGTGTCATGTAAATGTGGCATAAAATAATGTAACACCCCGGATTTTTCCGTTAACAGTAAATTAACAAATTAAAGTATAATTAAATTGTAACAGAAAATTTAAGGGAAACGGACATCACCATTGCGTTCGTCTCGGAATTCTGCTTGAGATAGAGTCCGAGTTTGCGCAAAACGGATAACGTATGAAGAAGATATCTTTAATTTAAATATTACAGCAAAACATGAAAAAAGAGAAGTAAGGAGAGGACAATAATTATTATTATTCTAAGACTTATTAACAAAAGCCTCTGTAGCTCAGTTGGTTAAGGCATTGGATTTGTAGCATGGAGGTCGGGGGTTCGAACCCCGGCGGCGACATAATTTTTATCTCTGTTTTAGAGAGGGCCAACTGAGCATGCAAATACATGTACGTATACAAATTCAAATTTTGAAAGGATAAGAACGTACATATAAGGAAATAAAGAAAATATATGTATATATATGAGAATATATATATATATATATATGCAAAAATATATGTATACAATAGATAAAATTCAAATAGACTAAAACAGCTCAATTTAAAGTTTAATTTTTGAAAATCGAACCCAGTCCCTCCTGGCTGGCCTGGTCTGTGTTTGGTCGAATTTCTGTGGGTTGCTTTGTCATTAGGGCTAGGTGGCAAGTTTTAATTGGTCTCTCTATCTAATGAATGGCTACGATCTAACCTAGCAACATCAATGGTTCTAATCAATTCCTAACCTCTATATAAACAACCCTAGACTAAACCCTAATCTATTCATTCAAATTAAGAGCATAGCCGCCATGTTGCTGAGGAACGACTAAGAGTAGCCGCCATCTAGAGAGAGAGGATTAGGGAGAAAGTTCTAAAGCCTAAAGCAATTCAAGCAACCTAAAGCTAATCAATTCAACAAAGGAATCATATCTCTTAATTAGAGAATTTGCCGCAACCATTGTAAGTAGAGTATTACTTTGGTATGAACAAATGATTGTGTAGATATGTATGCTTGAATTGTGGCAATGAAATTCGTATTTGTGCGATTTATATACTTTTGGATATTCTGAATTATGTCATTCAATTATAAAGAACTACATGCGGTAGTTCTATGCAAATATACGTTTGGAATATTGCGCAAATTATGTAGTCTATGTTGAAGCTACATGTATGTAGTTGATTGAAATTCACGCAAGTTTGGGGCTTTGTTATTATGCCATCATGATGTCTATTTTGTGCATAAATCATTTTGCAAGTAATTGAGACAAGTTTGGTTGTTATAGTTCATATGAAACTATGTTGGAATTTTGACACCATAATCCATGTATTAAGTCATGCTTTTGCAAAACTTATGAATATGGCTAGGCTATGAATGATATTGGGCATAATTGAAATTCATGATTAAGTCTATCTTGTTTAAAAGAATTATATGATGACATATGTGAGACATGGCTAAGTTAGACACAAAAATCCCTTTTTTGCAAGTTAAAAGCAAACACCATGATTAGGAATATTTATGCATAAATATACCATCGTTATGTGATTAAATTTAATTAAGTTGAACTATGCTTTTGTGTTAGTAACAAAGTATCCTCTTTGTAAACATGTAGAAACCTTATGAACATGACTTGTTTATATTTATGCCATGAACAAATTTAACTATACCTATGCCATGTTTATGCTAGAAGTATTTATGCCATGCTTATGTTTGACATTATGCCATGTTTATGCTAGAAGTATTTATGCCATGCTTATGTTTGACATTATGCCATGTTTATGCTAGAAGTATTTATGCCATGCTTATGTTTGACATTATGCCATGTTTATGCTAGAAGTATTTATGCCATGCTTATGTTTGACATTATGCCATGTTTATGCTAGAAGTATTTATGCCATGCTTATGTTTGACATTATGCCATGTTTATGCTAGAAGTATTTATGCCATGCTTATGTTTTATGCCATGCTTATGTTTGACATTATGCCATGTTTATGCTAGAAGTATTTATGCCATGTTTGACATTATGCCATGTTTATGCTAAAAGTATTTATGCCATGCTTATGTTTGACATTATGCCTAAGTAAAAATATAGGTTCATGGGTCAATAATGATATCTCAATTACAAGTTCACATGCTTTGATTCATGTCACCTATGTTACCACTATGCAAGTACACCAGTTTCTATTATGTATTTCCAACGTCATATGCAAGTTCATGCGCTCACCTTCCCCTCTTTGTGTATGTAATCACGCTTTAAGCCTCCCCTTTTCGCATGGCTAAATTGGGCTTTAAAAGGCTAAGCCCAATATATATAAACGGACGTGTAAAACGGGGGAAAATAATGTTGGGTTAAAATTACTAATGAATGAAAACTAAAGTAGAAGGGCCCAAATTCAAGTATGGGTTGGGCCCATGATTGGTGTAACCTTTACACCATTAACTTAATAATGGGACACAAATATTTACATATAAGAAATAAAGAAGAATGACAAGATATATAAATGTAGAAAATACGATATGTTTAACCCGAGGTTGGATTGAGTTGTGATGTAAACCTGCCCGGAACCGCCCGGCTGTCCAGTAGTCACAACAATACCTATCCAATGTGGGAGGTTAAACATGGAGCCCAATAAGGACCCGAGGTTAGACTGAGTTGTGGCGTAAGACTGCCCGTAACCAACCGGCAACAGGCAGCCACAGCAATACCTGTCTAATGTGAGAGGTTAGGGCCTTAATAAGACAATTAAGGCTGAATCAGGATTGTTAGGATTAAGTGGACTAAGACTTAATCAAAATGGAACATGCTAAACTAAACGGACTGGTGGGGTTAGGTTAGAAAACACTTAACCAACTTAGCATGTTGGCTAGAGATAGAAAACCTAGTAACGGGGGACCCTTTTCAGCAGTAACCCTACACGGTGTATCATGATACCCTGAAACTAGGCAGGGTGGGGCACGATTACTGGGCTGATTGTAAGAGGTCAAAAATCGACGGCGGTGGTGTAGCAGTGTAGGTTCTAACGGAGTGCGGGCGTGCACACACTCCGGCGCAGAAAAATAAGGCACTGGACACCAGTAGCATACCTGTGCACTCTAAGGTTGTGTCGGGTTGCCACTATGGGACTTGATACACCCCATGGTGGGACCAGCATAGGTAACTACGACATCGGGGGCCGTAAGACACATGTAACTATGCGAGTAGGAGCCGATCATCATAGAATGGATCACATCACCCTGATTATGGGGTGCCAGTGGGAAACTAGTTTATATGGGTTCAGAGATTAACATGGGGTACGATAGTATATTCGACCCTAGACAACTTAACCAAGTTTATAGTGCATGCCCATTTCTTCCTTATACTTATCATACCCAGTTCTTTATTCATAGACAAAATAGTACTAGACTTACTCAGGCTTTATGTCTGACTCTATTTTTCTTTCGTCTTCTTTCTTCCGTTTCCCCCCCCCCAGGTCCTCAGGGAGGGAACACAGCAGCTTGACCTACCTCAACATCCAGCTTGAAGAAGAGAAATGTATTGCTTGGACTTTCCTGTTTTGAACTATGGCTTTGGACAATCCACTATGGGGCTTTTGCAGTTTATCTACGTTTTATTTATGCTTCTTTAAATAATGTACTCAAGACAGATTATGAAAGTGTTATGTTATGTTTTTGGAAAGGATGCTGTTGTAACACGTATTTGACTTTATGAAATAAAAGTTTGTTGTTCTTCCGCTGTTTACAAATATGTGTTCTTATATATGTCTTGTATATCTGTGACTTGTACTTATAAACCTCCACCAAAATTAGGGCATTCCCTTTGAGAGTGACCCTAACGGAGGTGGGGTGTTTCACTTGGTATCAGAGCATAGGTTTACCAGATAAGATAAAAAGTTTTGGAAATTTATTTTCAAAAAGGAAATTTAAAGAAGCATTTTTAAAAGATAAAAATATTATTTTATTTTAAAAAAGGCAAAGTCCACTCCCCAAAGCCATAGGTACTATCTCTTATCCTTCGTTTTGAATCTATCCCTTTTGTTTCAGCATGTCCGAAGATCTTAACTTGCCGGAAGGAGTACCAATACCTGGTTGGTTTAGACGATTCTTAGAAGCTAGGGCCACTCAACCAGGTCCTACCGTTCCTCCTCCCCCAGCTGCAGGGAATCATCCAGCTGCAGCAGCACCTCTTCCTCCACCTCCTTCACGAGGAAACGCGTTTGCTAAGATATGTAAGGATTTTAAAGCTATGGGAGGAAGGGATTTCCATGGAACTGAGTCCTTCGTAGCAGCTAGAAATTGGCTGAAGGAAACTGAGGATCTATTCATCATCTTTGAGGTAGAGGACAGACAAAAAGTACAATTGGCGGTGTGGCTATTGAAGGGCGAGGCTTCCTACTGGTGGGAAGTCACTAATGCTGAAAGACCAGTAGAAACATGGGAGGACTTTAGGGCAAGGTTTGAGACCAAATTTCTCTCAGATGCGGAAAGAAGTTTGCAGTTGGAGAAATTCTTATTTCTTAAGCAAGGAGACAAGACTGTTAGAGAGTATGTGAATCAGTTTGATGAGCTGGCTAGGTTTGGGCTTGACCTAGTCAACACCCCGCACAAGAAGGCTCTCCGTTTCGTCAAAGGGTTAAATGAGCCATTACACAGTTTGGCCATGACACATATACCCATGGGGGCCACGTATGAAAGATTGGTGCAAATGGCATTGCTGAATGAGGAGGATAAGGGCAAGAAGGAGGCAAAGGCAGAAAGCTCTCAAGGGAAGAAAGAGGGTTTGCAGCCTAAGAAGACAGACTTTAAGAAAGGCGGGGAAGGCAACAAAGAGAAGAGGACGTGTAATTTCTGTGGCAAAGTGGGGCACTTAGTAAAGGACTGCCGGAAAAAGAAGGCCAAGGAGAATGGTGGGTGCTTTTCTTGCGGTCAGACAGGCCACAGAGCTAAGGACTGCCCAAAGAAACGAGGGCAGGGGCAGGGGTCTGGATCCACTCCAGGGGCACAGGTTCATGTGCTGGAAGCGCCACCTTTGCAACAGCGAGGTACAAACACTTCTGTAGAAAGTGTAGTTTATCTTTATGATCACCCCGTTCGCACTTTATTTGATTCTGGCGCATCACACTCCTTTATCTCGTCTGCTTTAGTAGAATCTCTGCACCTAAAAACTAGTATGGTAGAGGACCCCTTAATTGTTTCAAACCCAATTGGGGGCCCAGCTCATTTGTCTATGATCTGTTTGGATTTGAAAATTTCTATTCTAAGTGTAGAATTTGAATGTAGTGCCTTTGTTTTGGGCTTTGCGGGGTATGGTTTGATTTTGGGTATGGATTGGCTATCCAGTAATGGGGCCATCCTTGATTGTGAGAAAAGGGTTGTTAGGCTCCTAACCCAGCTCAGTAATACTTTGGAAATTTCTTGTAATCCCTCGTATGCGGTTATGCTTAGTTATCTTGAGTCGCTAGATGCCTCTGTTGAAAATTTGCAATCAGTTAGAGTGGTCCGGGAATATCCGGATGTCTTCGAAGAGGTGAAGGGCTTGCCTCCGAAGCGGGAAATAGACTTCCGCATATATCTTGTAGATAATGCAAAGCCCGTTGCGTTGCCCGTTAGACACATGGCTCCACGAGAAAGAAAAGAGCTCAGTAAACAGATTAAAGAGCTTCTAGAGAAGGGGTTCATTAGGTGGAGCATTTCAGAATAGGGCACTCCAGGAGTGTTCGCCAATAAGGCTGAAGGTTCATTTCACTTATGCATGAGTTGTAAAGAATCACCTTAGTAAGTACATTTGGAAACATAGTTGGACTTAGGAAGGGACTCCCTTGTCACCTAAAAGGAGTCCATCATGCTTAGTTTCCTAGAATCATATGTGGTGGTTGGGTTGATTAATTCTTTGGGTGTCAGTCTGATGTTGATTTCGGTCTTCGGGGCTGATGCTTAGAGAGTTCTTCTCCTAATCAATATATATGTGGCATAGATTTCCAGTTTTGACATTGCCTAATGGGCACAAAATTTTTACTTGCTTCTATCATTCGACTATACCTTTAGGTAGGACCATTTCCTATCATTGAGAAAATTTGGAAAATGACCTATAGATTAGAGCTACCCGAGAAATTGGCCGGAGTCCACAACGTTTTTCACGTTTCACATCTCCGAAAATGACTACATGAGTCTGCTGAAGTGGTAGAGCCAAATATCCTCGAAGAGGCCGAAGTGGAACGCGAAGCAACCATAAGAAAAGTTCCAACCCGCATACTAGGAACGGAAGTGAAGAAGCTACGCAACCGCGAAGTCAAACTCGTCAAAGTTCAGTGGAGCGACGCCGAGGGAGACGCGACTTGGGAAACTGAAGCTAGAATACGCACTGCTTACCCTTTTCTTTTCGAGGGTACGTCCTTGATCTTTCTTTTTCCTTAAGTTGCGCTTTTATCTATCTTTTTAGGAATATCTCCTCGACCTTATCTTTTAGATAGAAACCTTTTGGATGAAAACATGTAATTGAAACATGTTATGTATGATGGTTGCAAGTGGTTGCAAGTGATTGCTAGTAGTTGCTCGTGGCTGCATATACACACACAATCTAGGTTTTAGATCGGCTCAGTCACTTCATATTGCATATGCATATATGTTTGCACTCGTATATGGTTAAATTGTAATGTGTTGTCATATGGATGTTGCATTTGTATGAAAGATTGTGCACCCATGTAGAATCATGAATAGGAAAAATCTGCATACATAATGGATACATGGCACTTACATGATTCGCATTAAGGAGGTCAACTGAATCAGTAGACCGCCTGATTTTGCATTAGATAAGTTCATGAACACACACACTTCGCATATGATCATGAAGCATTAGAAGTCTTTTAAGGACAATGGATGCTCGTGTTTGATGGATGAGTAGATGGATGATTGAATGTTAGGATTTACATTCTTCCTAAACTTGAAGATTTCGGGGACGAAATCCTTTTAAGTGGGGGAGAATGTAACACCCCGGATTTTTCCGTTAACAGTAAATTAACAAATTAAAGTATAATTAAATTGTAACAGAAAATTTAAGGGAAACGGACATCACCATTGCGTTCGTCTCGGAATTCTGCTTGAGATAGAGTCCGAGTTTGCGCAAAACGGATAACGTATGAAGAAGATATCTTTAATTTAAATATTACAGCAAAACATGAAAAAAGAGAAGTAAGGAGAGGACAATAATTATTATTATTCTAAGACTTATTAACAAAAGCCTCTGTAGCTCAGTTGGTTAAGGCATTGGATTTGTAGCATGGAGGTCGGGGGTTCGAACCCCGGCGGCGACATAATTTTTATCTCTGTTTTAGAGAGGGCCAACTGAGCATGCAAATACATGTACGTATACAAATTCAAATTTTGAAAGGATAAGAACGTACATATAAGGAAATAAAGAAAATATATGTATATATATGAGAATATATATATATATATGCAAAAATATATGTATACAATAGATAAAATTCAAATAGACTAAAACAGCTCAATTTAAAGTTTAATTTTTGAAAATCGAACCCAGTCCCTCCTGGCTGGCCTGGTCTGTGTTTGGTCGAATTTCTGTGGGTTGCTTTGTCATTAGGGCTAGGTGGCAAGTTTTAATTGGTCTCTCTATCTAATGAATGGCTACGATCTAACCTAGCAACATCAATGGTTCTAATCAATTCCTAACCTCTATATAAACAACCCTAGACTAAACCCTAATCTATTCATTCAAATTAAGAGCATAGCCGCCATGTTGCTGAGGAACGACTAAGAGTAGCCGCCATCTAGAGAGAGAGGATTAGGGAGAAAGTTCTAAAGCCTAAAGCAATTCAAGCAACCTAAAGCTAATCAATTCAACAAAGGAATCATATCTCTTAATTAGAGAATTTGCCGCAACCATTGTAAGTAGAGTATTACTTTGGTATGAACAAATGATTGTGTAGATATGTATGCTTGAATTGTGGCAATGAAATTCGTATTTGTGCGATTTATATACTTTTGGATATTCTGAATTATGTCATTCAATTATAAAGAACTACATGCGGTAGTTCTATGCAAATATACGTTTGGAATATTGCGCAAATTATGTAGTCTATGTTGAAGCTACATGTATGTAGTTGATTGAAATTCACGCAAGTTTGGGGCTTTGTTATTATGCCATCATGATGTCTATTTTGTGCATAAATCATTTTGCAAGTAATTGAGACAAGTTTGGTTGTTATAGTTCATATGAAACTATGTTGGAATTTTGACACCATAATCCATGTATTAAGTCATGCTTTTGCAAAACTTATGAATATGGCTAGGCTATGAATGATATTGGGCATAATTGAAATTCATGATTAAGTCTATCTTGTTTAAAAGAATT
Organism: Allium sativum; assembly: GCA_030737875.1. NCBI lineage: Eukaryota > Viridiplantae > Streptophyta > Magnoliopsida > Asparagales > Amaryllidaceae > Allium > Allium sativum. The sequence goes on along the minus strand of CM060919.1, from coordinate 787,598,622 downwards.
ATATGATGACATATGTGAGACATGGCTAAGTTAGACACAAAAATCCCTTTTTTGCAAGTTAAAAGCAAACACCATGATTAGGAATATTTATGCATAAATATACCATCGTTATGTGATTAAATTTAATTAAGTTGAACTATGCTTTTGTGTTAGTAACAAAGTATCCTCTTTGTAAACATGTAGAAACCTTATGAACATGACTTGTTTATATTTATGCCATGAACAAATTTAACTATACCTATGCCATGTTTATGCTAGAAGTATTTATGCCATGCTTATGTTTGACATTATGCCATGTTTATGCTAGAAGTATTTATGCCATGCTTATGTTTGACATTATGCCATGTTTATGCTAGAAGTATTTATGCCATGCTTATGTTTGACATTATGCCATGTTTATGCTAGAAGTATTTATGCCATGCTTATGTTTGACATTATGCCATGTTTATGCTAGAAGTATTTATGCCATGCTTATGTTTGACATTATGCCATGTTTATGCTAGAAGTATTTATGCCATGCTTATGTTTGACATTATGCCATGTTTATGCTAGAAGTATTTATGCCATGTTTGACATTATGCCATGTTTATGCTAAAAGTATTTATGCCATGCTTATGTTTGACATTATGCCTAAGTAAAAATATAGGTTCATGGGTCAATAATGATATCTCAATTACAAGTTCACATGCTTTGATTCATGTCACCTATGTTACCACTATGCAAGTACACCAGTTTCTATTATGTATTTCCAACGTCATATGCAAGTTCATGCGCTCACCTTCCCCTCTTTGTGTATGTAATCACGCTTTAAGCCTCCCCTTTTCGCATGGCTAAATTGGGCTTTAAAAGGCTAAGCCCAATATATATAAACGGACGTGTAAAACGGGGGAAAATAATGTTGGGTTAAAATTACTAATGAATGAAAACTAAAGTAGAAGGGCCCAAATTCAAGTATGGGTTGGGCCCATGATTGGTGTAACCTTTACACCATTAACTTAATAATGGGACACAAATATTTACATATAAGAAATAAAGAAGAATGACAAGATATATAAATGTAGAAAATACGATATGTTTAACCCGAGGTTGGATTGAGTTGTGATGTAAACCTGCCCGGAACCGCCCGGCTGTCCAGTAGTCACAACAATACCTATCCAATGTGGGAGGTTAAACATGGAGCCCAATAAGGACCCGAGGTTAGACTGAGTTGTGGCGTAAGACTGCCCGTAACCAACCGGCAACAGGCAGCCACAGCAATACCTGTCTAATGTGAGAGGTTAGGGCCTTAATAAGACAATTAAGGCTGAATCAGGATTGTTAGGATTAAGTGGACTAAGACTTAATCAAAATGGAACATGCTAAACTAAACGGACTGGTGGGGTTAGGTTAGAAAACACTTAACCAACTTAGCATGTTGGCTAGAGATAGAAAACCTAGTAACGGGGGACCCTTTTCAGCAGTAACCCTACACGGTGTATCATGATACCCTGAAACTAGGCAGGGTGGGGCACGATTACTGGGCTGATTGTAAGAGGTCAAAAATCGACGGCGGTGGTGTAGCAGTGTAGGTTCTAACGGAGTGCGGGCGTGCACACACTCCGGCGCAGAAAAATAAGGCACTGGACACCAGTAGCATACCTGTGCACTCTAAGGTTGTGTCGGGTTGCCACTATGGGACTTGATACACCCCATGGTGGGACCAGCATAGGTAACTACGACATCGGGGGCCGTAAGACACATGTAACTATGCGAGTAGGAGCCGATCATCATAGAATGGATCACATCACCCTGATTATGGGGTGCCAGTGGGAAACTAGTTTATATGGGTTCAGAGATTAACATGGGGTACGATAGTATATTCGACCCTAGACAACTTAACCAAGTTTATAGTGCATGCCCATTTCTTGTTTATACTTATCATACCCAGTTCTTTATTCATAGACAAAATAGTACTAGACTTACTCAGGCTTTATGTCTGACTCTATTTTTCTTTCGTCTTCTTTCTTCCGTTCCCCCCCCCAGGTCCTCAGGGAGGGAACACAGCAGCTTGACCTACCTCAACATCCAGCTTGAAGAAGAGAAATGTATTGCTTGGACTTTCCTGTTTTGAACTATGGCTTTGGACAATCCACTATGGGGCTTTTGCAGTTTATCTACGTTTTATTTATGCTTCTTTAAATAATGTACTCAAGACAGATTATGAAAGTGTTATGTTATGTTTTTGGAAAGGATGCTGTTGTAACACGTATTTGACTTTATGAAATAAAAGTTTGTTGTTCTTCCGCTGTTTACAAATATGTTTTCTTATATCTGTCTTGTATATCTGTGACTTGTACTTATAAACCTCCACCAAAATTAGGGCATTCCCTTTGAGAGTGACCCTAACGGAGGTGGGGTGTTTCAAATAATGAACTTGCATTTTTGGATCTAACTAACATGAGTCTTTAAGCATATGAAATTACCCAAATCCGACTAGGCATGTAAATGTAAACTTTTATTTCGGGTCCAATGAACATAAACCTTAAGCATATAGAATTACACAAGTTCAACTAGACATGTGAATGTGAACTTTTAATTTGGATCCAATAATCACGAATCTTAAACATATGGAATTACAAAAGTTTAACAAGGCATGTAAATATGAACTTTTAGTTTTGGATCCAGCAAACGTGAATCTTAAGCATATGGTTTTACACAAGTTCAACTAGGCATGTGAGTGTGAACTTTAATCTTGGATCCAATTTTCATAGATCTAACTATAAATCATAATACATGTCTTGGCCTAATAACTTGCATGTAACATAACATGAATGAATCACCAATTTTACATGATTGGTTTACATCAACATAATAACCACATAGCCTAACAACTTGCATGTAACATAACATGAATAAGTCACCAAACTTTACATAATACATGATTGGTTTAACACCAACATAATAACCACAATATCCTCATAAGCATATACGATAGAATAGTTACAAGAATAGGCATGAATCAGCATCATCGTTATCTTACAACTAGGAAAAACGCTAGTTTTCATTTTATTACAAATCATAACTTTTAATCGTTCACATCTAAATAATAACAGGACTTACAAACAATAGAAAGTCTTGTTTTCTAGGATCTGTTTCCTGAATTTGTAAAGCAATCCCTTGAAGAAGACTATCAATTCTCTAAGTTCGTTTTGATTCATAGATTTTGACTTGTTTCCTAATTGAAGAAGAAATGGTGGCTAGGCTAGAATGATCATGGACAGCATGCGGCTCCTTGGAATGAATTTGTGTGATTTAGGGTTTGAGGATTAGGGTTGCTTTTATAGAAGTTTAATATTATGTGAACCATTAGATCGTTCTAGGAGCAATCACAACCATCCAGACTAGATAGAGTTATCCAGAATTGCCACCTATTCCCTAGTGACTCAGCAACTGGTCAGAAAAGACTCAACAACTAGTCAGAATCGTCAAGGTTTTGAATGTGGGCAGGGGATAAGTTGACCCCCAGGTCGACCCCCTGGTTGACCTGTATAAGGGAGGTCGACCCCCTGGTCGACCTAGCCTAGGGCGGGAGAAATCCCGCCTAGCCCGCTTCTTTGTTTATCGTTTGAATTTTGAATTTTTAACTGAACTGTTTTTTAATTTATATAAATTTCTGAAACTTCTAAGGGTCATAACTTCCTCATACGAAGTCCGATTTACGAATACTTGGACTCTATTCCAAGCAGAATTTCGAGACGAACGCAATGGCGTAACCAATTTTCCTTATTTCTCACTTTAAAATTTAAGTATTCTTTAATTCGTTCTTTTAATAGACACAGAAAATTCAGGGTGTTACATTCTCCCCCTCCTTAAAGGATTTCGTCCCTGAAATCTTCAAGTCAAGAAGAATGTATATCCTACCATCCAATCGTACTTCTACTCAACCATTAAACACAGGCGTCCATTGTCCTTAAAAGACTTCTAATGCTTTCATGATCATATGCATAGTGTGTGTACATGTCCTTATCTAATGCAAAATCAGGCGGTCTACTGATTCAGTTGACCTCCTCAATGCGAATTATGTCAGTGCCATGAGTCCATTATGCATGCAATTATTCCTAATCATACTTTCTACATGAGTGCACAATCATTGATACAAATGCGACGTCCATATGATAACACATCAAGTTCCAATCCATATACAAATACATGTATGCATATGCAATATGAAAGTGATTGAGTCGATCTAGTACCTAATGTGTGTATAGCATCCACGAGCAACCACTTGCAACTATCAATCATATCATGTTTCAAATACATGTTTACATCCACTGGTTTCTACCTAAGGATAAAGAACAAGGCCAAGGAGATATACTTAAAAGATAGATATAAGCATGAATAAACTTATGGAAAAAGAGATCAAGGAGGTACCCTAAAAAAGAAAAGGGTAGGCTACGCGTATTTTTCTCTCAGTTTTCCAAGTCGCGTCTTCCTCAGCGTCACTCCATTGCACTTTAACAAGCTTAAATTCTCGGTTGCGTAGCTTTTTGACTTCCATACCCAAGATACGAGTTGGAACACTTCTCACAGTTGCTTCTCATTCCACTTCTACTTCCTCTAGTATACTTGGCTCCACAACTTCCGCAGATTCATTTAAGCACTTTCGTAGTTGAGAAACATGAAAAACATTATGAACTCCAGCCAGTCTTTCGGGTAGCTCTACTCTGTAAGCCATCGTCCCAACCCTTTCAATGATAGGAAATGGTTCTACAAATCTTGGTGCTAGATTTCCTACGGACCCAAAGCGAATGACATTCCTCAAAGGAGATACTTTAAGGAACACCTTATCTCTAACATCAAACTCAAGGTCGTTCCTTCTTTTGTCTGTGTAGGATTTCTGTCTATCTTGTGCAACCTTCATCCATCTTCTTATCAAGTCCACCTTTTCTGAGGTTTCTCTAATCATGTTTGGCCCAAGCACGAGCTTGTTTGTAGACTCCCACCAACAAGTTGTTGATTGGCACGGTCTTCCATATAGAGCTTCGAAGGGTGGCATGTCTATGGTGGCTTGGTAGCTATTGTTGTAAGAAAATTCCACCAAAGGAAGATGATCTTCCCATGTTCCTCCAAAGTCAAGAATGCACAATCTCAAGAGGTCTTCCAACACTCTGTTCACCCTTTCAATCTGACCATTGGTTTGGGGGTGATAGGCCGTGCTTAAGCATAATTGTGTGCCTACAGCCTCCTGCAAACTCTTCCAAAACTTGCTCGTAAAGATAGGATCTAGATCACTCACTATGTTGGAGGGTATCCCATGGAGTCGAACTATCTCTTTAAGATAAATGGATGTTAGGGACGAGGCAGTCCTTCTACTCTTAACAGGTATAAAGTGAGCGCTTTAAGTGAGCCTGTCCACTATTACCCAAATACTGGTATTGCCCCTTCTTGACCTAGGAAACCCATCAACAAAGTCCATCGAAATGCTATCCCATTTCCACTGTGGGACCACTAGAGGATGGAGCAGACCATCAGGCTTCTTCTTCTCCGCTTTGACTTGCTGGCATATCAAGCACTTAGCGACGAACTCAGCTACATCCCTCTTCATGCCATTCCAAAAGAAAACCCTTTTTATGTCTTTATACATCTTGTCTTCGCCTGGGTGTATGGTCAGCTTAGAATGGTGTGCTTCTTCGAGAACCGTCTTCACCAGATCCCTTGCTTGTGGGACGCATAACATTCCATCCCATCTCAACCAACCCTTATCATCGATGGAGTATCTATTGAGGTGACTAGAAGTCTCACCCCTAATTAGCTTATCCATCATATCAACTAGCTGAGGGTCTTCTCGTTGCGCGGTTCCTATTGGGTCCAAAAGAGTAGGCCGCACCTCTAGCGATGCTAACAGACCAGGTACAATTTCAGAGGAGGGTCTAAAGTTAAAGTTTGCTATGTACTCCAAGCTTTGCCTTTCCACAAAGAGAGGACTTAAGGTCAGCTTCTTTCTACTCAAGGCGTCTGCTACTACATTGCCCTTCCCAGGGGTATAGGAAATCTCAAAATCATATGAGGCCAAAAATTCAATCCACCTTTGTTGTCTTAAGTTAAGATCTTTCTGTGAGAAAAGGTACCTAAATGATTTATGGTCAGTAAACAATTCAAATCTTTCTCTTAATAGATAATGACGCCATGACTTAAGAGCGAAAACAATGGCAGCTTTCTCCAAATCATGAGTTGGGTAGTTCTTCCCATGTACCTTCAATTGTCATCCCCCGTAACAAACTACCTTGCCTTCTTGCATCAAGACAGCACCTAATCATGTACCGCATGCATCTATGTATATGGTAAACATTTTGCTCCCATCAGGAAATGTCAGAACCGGGGCTATTGTTAGAACCCTTTTCAAACGTTGGAAAGCAATATCGCAATCCAAATCCCAAGCGAAAGGTTCTTCTTTGTCAATCTCGTGAGTGGGGCTGAGATTTTCGCAAAGTCTTTTATGAGCTTTCGGTAAAAACCCACTTGCCCGAGAAAGCTTCGGACTTCGGTTGCTCTCCGGGGAACCTTCCAATCTTACACCGCAACTACTTTTGTGGGGTCCATAGCTATCCCCTCTTTGGACACCACATGTCCAAGAAACCTCACTTCTTCTCTCAAGAAATGGCATTTGGAGAATTTGGCTTTCAGCTGATGTGCACGAAGAGTATCCATGACTTCCCTTAAATGCAAAGCATGCTCTTCTTCATTTTTCGAGAAAATCAAAATGTCGTCTACGAAGACCACCACAAACTTATTAAGGAACTCCCTGAACACCGTGCTCATCAAGTCAACGAAGTAAGCGGGTGCGTTTGTCAAGCCGAAAGGCATGTCAAGCCATTCGAAGAAACCATCTGGGGTTCTGAACGCGGTCTTATCGATGCTGTCTTCAGCCACTCTTAGCTGATGAAACCCGGTAGCCAGATCTAGTTGTGAGAAAACCGACGCACCTACAAACTGATCAAACAAGTCATTTATTCTTGGAAGTGGGTGCATATTCTTCTTGGTCAGCTTGTTTAGCTCCCTATAATCAACGCATAGGCGAAGTGAACCATCCGCTTTGGTTGCGAATACTACTGAAGCACCCCATTCAGAAATACTCCGTCTTATAAACTCTTTTTCGAGCAGCTCTTTGACTTGCTTGCTGAGCTCTTTTCTCTCCCTTGTAGCCATGTGTCTAACGGGTAGAGCTACGGGATTTGCATTATCAACAAGGTACATGCGGAAGTCTATCTCCCGCTTGGAGGTAAGCCCTTCACCTCTTCGAATACATCTGAGTATTCACGGACTGCTCTAACAGACTGCAAGTTTTCAACAGATGCATAAAGAGATTCTAGGTAGCTAAGCATAACAGAGTGTATGGGATTACAAGAGATTTCGAGAGTGTTACCGAGGAGAGTCATAAGTCTAACCACTCTTTTTTCACAATCGAGGATTGCACCATTACTGGATAACCAATCCATGCCTAGAATCAACCCATAGCCCGTGAAACCCAAAACATAGGCATTACATCTAAACCCAACGCTTAGTATAGAAATTTCCAAATCCAAACAAATCATAGATAAATAGGCTGAGCCCCCAATTGGATTTGAAACAACTAAGGGATCTTCTACTATAATGGTGTTTAGGTGCAGAGATTCAACTAAAGCAGGGGATATAAAAGAGTGTGATGCGACAGAATCAAGGAGTGTACGAACAGGATGATCAAAAAGATAAACTAAACTCTCAACAGAAATATTTCTACCTCGTTCTTGCGGAGGTGCCATGAGAGCGTGAACCTGCCCTCCAGAAGTAGATCCAGTCCTCTGCCCTTGCTTTCTTGGGCAGTCCTTAGCCATGTGTCCTGTCTCGCCGCAGTGAAAACAACCACCCATCTTCCTCTTTTTCTTTCTGCAGTCCTTAATCAGATGTCTAGGAATGCCACAAAAATTACACTTCCTCTTGTCATGGGGTTTGTTGTTCTTCCCGCCCTTCTTTGAGGTCTGTCTTCTTATTCTGGGATCCCTCCACTTTCTTGTTTTGATGTACTTCCACCTTTGCCTCTTTCTTGCCATCCTTGTCTTCCTCTTGTAGCAGTGTCATGTCCACCAGTCTCTCATAAGTTGCACCCATAGGTATATGGGACATAGCTAGGCTATGCAGTGGCTCATTCAACCCTTTAACAAAACGGAGAGCCTTCTTATGGGGAGTGTTCACTAACTCCAGTCTGAATCTAGCCAGCTGGTTGAATTGATTGACGTATTCCTTGACCGGCATACTTCCCTGTTTGAGGGCTAAGAATTTCTCCATCTGTAGGCTACGTTTAGCTTGTGAGAGGAATTTCATTTCAAACCTCATTCTGAAATCCTCCCAAGTTTTAACTGGTCTCTCAGCATTAGTTACTTCCCACCAATAAGAGGCTTCGTCTTTAAGCAACCACACGGCCAACTGTATCTTCTGCCTATCGTCCACTTCGAAGATAACAAACAGATCCTCGGTTTCTTTAAGTCAGTTTCTTGCTTCTACAAATGATTCGGTTCCATTAAAGTTCTTTCCACCCATTGCTCGAAAATCCTTACATATCTTGGAGAAAGCATTTGCACGAGGAGGAGAAGGAGGAGGAAGAGGAGGAACAGCTGTAACTGGGGAAGGAGTAACGTCTGTTGGGCCTGCATCATTAGCTCTAGCCTCTAGGTACCTTCTGAACCAGCCATGTACCGGTACACCCTCCGGAAGGTTAAGATCCCCAGACATGCTGAAACAAAAAATAAAAGATTCAAAACAAAGGATAGGAAGATAGTGCATATGGCTTTGGGGGGATTATGCCTTTTAAAACAACACTTTTTCTTGAAAACGCTTCTTTAAACTTCCTTTTTTGAAAATTAGTTTCCAAAATTTTTATCTAGATCTAGAAACCATCAGCTCTGATACCAAGTGAAACACCCCGCCTTCGTTATGGTCACTCACAAAGGGAATGCCTTAACTCCGGTGGAGCATTAAAGGTAAAAGATACAGATAATTAACAAGACAGACATATAAATAGCGGAAAAACTAAATTTATTTCATAAATACATGGTTCAGTTAAAACATTACAACAACTGTCTCAAACCAACTTCCAAATTATTACAACCAAAATCTCTGTCTTGAATTTAAACATAAAGAAGCATTCAAAAAACAGTAAGGCAGCATAAATCCCCAATAAGAGAGTATCCAATGCCATAGCCCAAGGAAAAAGATTTCAAGCAATACATCTACTTTCTTCAAGCCGGAAATGATCTGATCTAAGCTGAAGTGTTCCCTCCCTGTGGACCTAGGGGGGAGAAACGGAAGAAAAGAAGACGAAAGAAAATGGGTCAGACATGAGTCTGGTAAATCCGGTGACTATTTAGCATGTAAACAAGAAAAAGGATTATGACTTGAATAAACTGAATCTAGGACAACAACCTCGGAATAAGGTAATAAGACTGAATATGCTATCGCACTCATTTCTACTTCTCTGCACCCCCTTACAAGTGTTTTCAACTAGCATCATGTGTTCAAGATAAATGATCCCTCTTTTTATCGATCGGCTCCTACTCGAATACGTTTACCACTTGTGTCATTTGGCCCCGCTTGATTGTAGATACCTGTGTAGGTCCCACCATAGGGTGTATCAAATCCTATGGTGGCAACCTGACACAATTCAAGGTGCATAGAGTATAACTACTGATGCCCAATGCCTGCTTTTTCCACTTCGGGGCACGTACACGACTGCACTCTGTCGGAACCCACACTGACGCACCAACCGCCGTTGTTTTGACTGCTTATAATCAGCCCAGTAATCGTGCCCCACCCTGCCTAGTTCAGGGTACCATGATACATCTATGTGGGTTACCGATGAAATGGGTCCCCGTTACTGGGGTTTCCTAATAAACATGTTGAAATGGTTAAGTGTTCTCAAATTAACCTAACCCCACCAATCAGTTTAGTTAACATGTTGTATTGGTTAAGTGTTGCCTTAATTAACTTAACCCTACCATTCCTGTCTTAGCTTTAATTCATTCATTAAAGCACCAACCGCTCACATTAGATATGTATTGTTGCGGTTGCTGGATGTGTTGGTCAGTTCCCGGCAGTCTTACACGGCAACTCAATCTAACCTCGGGTTCTTTTGGGCTTGATACACTAACCTGTCACATTAGATATATATTGTTACGGTTGCTGGATGTGCCAGTCGGTTCCGGGAAGTCTTACACCGTAACTCAATCTAACCTCGGGTTAGGCATATTTGTCTTTTTCTTAAATTACATATTTATCTTTCAAATTTATATGTAAATTATCCACAATTATTGCCATTCAATTCATACCCCATTTACCCTCTAAATCATATTTTCAATTTTTGGTATATAAATTATACCATTTTTTTTGCCACTAACCATTCATTTATTTATGGGTCAAATTATGCCAATAATAATAATTTCTAACGTTTTCCCAACGTTACCCCCGTCATACGTTCGCAAAATTCACATAGAGTGTTAGGCTCGCAACTTAGCCTAACTTATATACAAAAAGGGGAAAGAAGGGAGCATGTACCATTCACACAACATAAAATACTAAAGGATCTAACTAAACATGTGTCATGTAAACATGTGTCTTGGCCTAATAACTTACATGTAACATAACATGAATGAATCACCAATTTTACATGATTGATTCACATCAACATAACAACCATATAACCTAACAACTTGCATGTAACCTGACATGAATAAGTCACCAAACTTTACATAATACATGATTGGTTTAACACCAACATAATAACCACAATAGTCTCATAAGCATATATGATAGAATCATTACAAGAATAGGCATGAATCAGCATCATCATTATCTTACAACTAGGAATAACGCTAGTTTTCATTTTATTACAAATCATAACTTTTAATCGTTCACATCTAAATAATAACAGGACTTACAAACAAAAGAAAGTCTTGTTTTCTGGGATCTGTTTTCTGAATTTGTAAAGCAATCCCTTGAAGAAGACTATCAATTCTCTAAGTTCGTTTTGATTCGAAGCTTTTGACTTGTTTTTTAATTGAAGAAGAAACGGTGGCTAGGCTAGAATGATCATGGACAGCATGGCGGCTCCTTGGAATGAATTTGTGTGATTTAGGGTTTGAGGATTAGGGTTGCTTTTATAGAAGTTTAATCTTATGTGAGCCGTTAGATCGTTCTAGGAGCAATCACAACCATCCAGACTAGATAGAGTTATCCAGAATTGCCACCTATGCCCTAGTGACTCAGCAACAGGTCAGAAAAGACTCAACAACTAGTCGGAATCGTCACTGTTATGGATATGGGCAAGAGGTAGGTTGACCCCAGATCGACCCCCTGGTCGACCTGTATAGGGGAGGTCGACCTTCTGGTCGACCTGGCCTGGGGCGGGAGAAATACCGCCCAGCCCGCTTCTTTGTTTATCGTTTGAATTTTGAATTTTTAACTGAACTGTTTTTTAATTTATATAAATTTCTGAAACTTCTGAGGGTCATAACTTCCTCATACGAAGTCCGATTTACGAAAACTTGGACTCTATTCCAAGCAAAATTTCGAGACGAACGCAATGGCGTAACCCATTTCCCTTAATTCTCACTTTAAAATTTAAGTATTCTTTAATTCGTTCTGTTAATAGACACCGAAAATTCAGGGTGTTACATTCTCCCCTCCTTAAAGGATTTCGTCCCCGAAATCTTCAAGTTAAGAAGAATGTATATCCTACCATCCAATCGTACTTCTACTCAACCATCAAACACAGGCGTCCATTGTCCTTAAAAGACTTCTAATGCTTTCATGATCATATGCATAGTGTGTGTACATGTCCTTATCTAATGCAAAATCAGGCGGTCTACTGATTCAGTTGACCTCCTTAATGCGAATTATGTCAGTGTCATGAGTCCATTATGCATGCAATTATTCCTAATCATACTTTCTACATGAGTGCGCAATCATTCATACAAATGCGACGTCCATATGATAACACATCAAGTTCCAATCCATATACAAATACATGTATGCATATGCAATATGAAAGTGATTGAGCCAATCTAGTACCTAATGCGTGTGTATATGCATACACGAGCAACCACTTGCAACCACTTGCAACCATCAATCATAACATGTTTCAAATACATGTTTACATCCATTGGTTTCTACCTAAGGATAAAGAACATGGCCGAGGAGATATACTTAAAAGATAGATATAAGCATGAATAAACTTATGGAAAAAGAGATCAAAGAGGCACCCTCAAAAAGAAAAAGGTAGGCTGCGCGTATTTTTCTCTCAGTTTCCCAAGTCGCGTCTTCCTCAGCGTCACTCCATTGAACTTTAACAAGCTTAACTTCTCGGTTGCGTAGCTTTTTGACTTCCATACCCAAGATACGAGTTGGAACACTTCTCACAGTCTCTTCTCGTTCCACTTCTACTTCCTCTTGTATACTTGGCTCCACAACTTCCGCAGATTCATGTAAGCACTTTTGTAGATGAGAAACATGAAAAACATTATGAACTCCAGCCAGTCTTTCGGGTAGCTCTAATCTGTAAGCCATCGTCCCAACCATTTCAATGATAGGAAATGGTTCTACAAATCTTGGTACTAGCTTTCCTACGGACCCAAAGAGAATGACATTCCTCAAAGGAGATACTTTAAGGAACACCTTATCTCCATCCTCAAACTCAAGGTCGGTCCTTCTTTTGTCTGCGTAGGATTTCTGTCTATCTTGTGCAGCCTTCATCCGTCTTCTTTTCAAGTCCACCTTTTCTGAGGTTTCTCTAATCATGTCTGGCCCAAGCACGAGCTTGTCTGTAGACTCCCACCAACAAGTTGGTGATCGGCATGGTCTTCCATATAAAGCTTCAAAGGGTTCCATGCCTATGGTGGCTTGGTAGCTATTGTTGTAAGAAAATTCCACCAAAGGAAGATGATCTTCCCATGTTCCTCCAAAGTCGAGAATGCACAATCTCAAGAGGTCTTCCAATACTCTGTTCAGCCTTTCCGTCTGACCATCGGTTTGGGGGTGATTGGTCGTGCTTAAGCATAATTGTGTGCCTACAGCCTCCTGCAAACTCTTCCAAAACTCGCTCGTAGAGATAGGATCTCGATCACTCACTATGCTGGAGGGTATCCCATGGAGTCGAACTATCTCTTTAAGATAAATGGATGTTAGGGACGAGGCAGTCCTTCTACTCTTAACAGGTATAAAGTGAGCGCTTTAAGTGAGCCTGTCCACTATTACCCAAATACTGGTATTGCCCCTTCTTGACCTAGGCAACCCATCAACAAAGTCCATCGAAATGCTATCCATTTCCACTGTGGGACCTCTAGAGGATGGAGCAGACCATCAGGATTCTTCTGCTCCGCTTTGACTTGCTGGCATATCAAGCACTTAGCGACGAACTCAGCTACATCCCTCTTCATGCCATTCCAAAAGAAAACCCCTTTTATGTCTTTATACATCTTGTCTCCGAATGGGTGTATGGTCAGCTTAGAATGGTGTGCTTCTTCGAAAACCGTCTTCACCAAATCCCTTGCTTGTGGGACGCATAGCCTTCCATCCCGTTTCAACCAACCCTTATCATCGATGGAGTATCTATTGAGGTGACTAGAAGTCTCACCCCTAATTAGCTTATCCATCATATCAGCTAGCCGAGGGTCTCCTCGTTGCGCGGTTCCTATTGAGTCCAAAAGAGTAGGCCGCACCTCTAACGATGCTAACAGACCAGGTACAATTTCAGAGGAGGGTCTAAAGTTAAAGTTTGCTATGTACTCCAAGCTTTGTCTTTCCACAAAGAGAGGACTTAAGATCAGCTTCTTTCTACTCAAGGCGTCTGCTACTACATTGCCCTTGCCAGGGGTATAGGAAATCTCAAAATCATATGAGGCCAAAAATTCAATCCACCTTTGTTGTCTTAAGTTAAGATCTTTGTGTGAGAAAATGTACTTTAATGATTTATGGTCAGTAAACAATTCAAACCTTTCTCCTAGTAGATAATGACGCCATGACTTAAGAGCGAAAACAATGGAAGCTAGCTCCAAATGATGAGTTGGGTAGTTCTTCTCATGTATCTTCAATTGTCGTCCCCCATAACAAACTACCTTGCCTTCTTGCATCAAGACAGCGCCCAATCCTGTATCGCATGCGTCTGTGTATACGGTAAACATTTTGCTCCCATCAGGAAAGGTCAGAACTAGGGCTGTTGTTAGAACCTTTTTCAAATGTTGGAAAGCAATATCGCAATCCAAATCCCAAGCGAAAGTTAGGTTCTTCTTTGTCAATCTCTTGAGTGGGGCTAAGATTTTTGCAAAGTCTTTTATGAACTTTCGGTAAAAACCCGCTAGCCCAAGAAAGCTTCAGACTTCGGTTGCACTCCGTTGAACCTTCCAATCTTACACCGCAACTACTTTTGTCGGGTCCATAGCTATCCCCTATTTGGACACCACATGTCCAAGAAACCTCACTTCTTCTCTCCAGAAATGGCATTTGGATAATTTGGCTTTCAGCTGATGTGCACGAAGAGTATCCATGACTTCCCTTAAATGCAAAGCATGCTCTTCTTCATTTTTCGAGAAAATCAAAATGTCGTCTACGAAGACCACCACAAACTTATTAAGGAACTCCCTGAACACCCTGCTCATCAAGTCAACGAAGTAAGCGGGTGCGTTTGTCAAGCCGAAAGGCATGTCAAGCCATTCGAAGAAACCATCTGGGGTTCTGAACACGGTCTTATCGATGCTATCTTCAGCCACTCTTAGCTAATGAAACCCGGTAGCCAGATCTAGTTGGGAGAAGACCGACACACCTACAAGCTGATCAAACAAGTCATTTATTCTTGGAAGTGGGTGCCTATTCTTCTTGGTCAGCTTGTTTAGCTCCCTATAATCAACGCATAGGTGAAGTGAACCATCTGCTTTGGTTGCGAATACTACTGAAGCACCCCATTCAGAAATACTTTGTCTTATAAACCCTTTTTCGAGTAGCTCTTTGACTTGCTTGCTGGGCTCTTTTCTCTCCCTTGGAGCCATGTGTCTAACGGGTAGAGCTACGGGTTTTGCATTATCAACAAGGTATATGCAGAATTCTATCTCCCGCTTGGAGGTAAGCCCTTCACCTCTTCGAATACATCTGAGTATTCACAGACTACTCTAACCGACTGCAAGTTTTCAATAGACGCATCAAGAGATTCTAGGTAGCTAAGCATAACAGAGTGTATGGGATTACAAGAGATTTCGAGAGTGTTACCGAGGAGAGTCATAAGTCTAACCACTCTCTTTTCACAATCGAGGATTGCACCATTACTGGATAACCAATCCATGCCTAGAATCAACCCATAGTCCGTGAAGCCCAAAACATAGGCATTACATCTAAACCCAACGCTTAGTATAGAAATTTCCAAATCCAAACAAATCATAGATAAATAGGCTGAGCCCCCAATTGGATTTGAAACAACTAACGGATCTTCTACTATACAGGTGTCTAGGTGCAGAGATTCAACTAAAGCAGGGGATATAAAAGAGTGTGATGCGCCAGAATCAAAGAGTGTACGAACGGGATGATCAAAAAGATAAACTAAACTCTCAACAGAAATATTTCTAACTCGTTCTTGCGGAGGTGCCATGAGAGCATGAACCTGCCCTCCAGAAGTAGATCTAGTCCTCTGCCCTTGCCCTTGCTTTCTTGGGCAGTCCTTAGCCATGTGTCCTGTCTCGCCGCAGTGAAAACAACCACCCATCTTCCTCTTTTTCTTTCTGCAGTCCTTAATCAGATGTCCTGGAATGCCACAAAAATTACACTTCCTCTTGTCACGGGGTTTGTTGTTCTTCCTGCCCTTCTTTGAGTCTGTCTTCTTATTCTGGGATCCCTCCACTTTCTTATTTTGATGTACTTCCACCTTTTCCTCTTTCTTGCCATCCTTGTCTTCCTCCTGTAGCAGTGCCATGTCCACCAGTTTCTCATAAGTTGCACCCATAGGTATATGGGACACAGCTAGGCTGTGCAGTGGCTCATTCAACCCTTTAACAAAACGGAGAGCCTTCTTATGGGGAGTTTTCACTAACTCCAGTCCGAATTTAGCCAGCTGGTTGAATTGGTTGACGTATTCCTTGACCGACATACTTCCCTGTTTGAGAGCTAAGAATTTCCCCATTTGTAGGCTACGTTCAGCTTGTGAGAGGAATTTCATTTCAAACCTCATTCTGAAATCCTCCCAAGTTTCAACTAGTCTCTCAGCATTAGTGACTTCCCACCAATAAGAGGCTTCGTCTTTAAGCAACCACACGGCCAACTATATCTTCTGCCTATCATCCATATCGAAGATAACAAACAGATCCTCGGTTTCTTAGAGCCAGTTTCTTGCTTCTACAAATGACTCAGTTCCATTAAAGTTCTTTCCACCCATTGCTCAAAAATCCCTACATATCTTGGAGAAAGCATTTGCACGAGGAGGAGGAGGAGGAGGAGGAACAGCTGTAACTGGGGGAGGAGTAACGTCTGCTGGGCCTGCATCATTAGCTCTAGCCTCTAGGTACCTTCTGAACCAGCCAAGTACCGGTACACCCTCTGGAAGGTTAAGATCCCCAGACATGCTGAAACAAAAAAGAAAAGATTCAAAACAAAGGATAGGAAGATAGTGCATATGGCTTTGGGGGGATTATGCCTTTTAAAACAACACTTTTTCTTGAAAATGCTTCTTTAGACTTCCTTTTTTGAAAATTAGTTTCCAAATTTTTTATCTAGATCTGGCAACCATCAGCTCTGATACCAAGTGAAATACCCCGCCTTCGTTAAGGTCACTCACAAAGGGAATGCCTTAACTCCGGTGCAACACTAAAGGTAAAAGATACAGATAATTAACAAGACAGACATATAAACAGCGAAAAAACTAAATTTATTTCATAAATACGTGGTTCAGTTAAAACATTACAACAACTATCTCAAACCAACTTCCAAATTTTTAAAACAAAAATCTCTGTCTTGAATTTAAACATAAAGAAGCAATAAAACAACCGTAAGGCATCATAAATCCCCAATAAGAGAGTATCCAAAGCCATAGCCCAAGGAAAAAGATTCTAAGCAATACATCTACTCTCTTCAAGATGGAAATGATCTGATCTAAGCTGAAGTGTTCCCTCCCCGCGGACCTTTGGGGGGGAGAAACGGAAGAAAAGAAGACGAAAGAAAATGGGTTAGACATGAGTCTGGTAAGTCCAGTGACTATTTAGCATGTAAACAAGATAAAGGATTATGACTTGAATAAACTGAATCTAGGACAACATCCTAGGAATAAGATAATAAGACTGAATATGCTATCGCACTCATTTCTACTTCTCTGCACCCCCTTACAAGTGTTTTCAACTTGCATCATGTGTTCAAGATAAATGATCCCCCTTTTTACTGATCGGCTCCTACTCGCATACATTTACCACTTGTGTCATTTGGCCCCGCATGATTGTAGATACCTGTGTTGGTCCCACCATGGGGTGTATCAAATCATATGGTGGCAACCCAACACAATTCAAGGTGCATAGAGTATAACTACTGATGCCCAGTGCCTACTTTTTCCACTTCGGAGTACGTGCACGACCGCACTCCGTAAGAACCTACACTGATGCACCACTCGCCGTTGTTTCGACCGCTTATAATCAGCCCAGTAATCATGCCCCACCCTGCCTAGTTCAGGGTACCATGATAAATCTATGTGGGTTACTGCTGAAATGGGTCCCCGTTACTAGGGTTTCCTAATCAACATGTTAAAATGGTTAAGTGTTCTCAAATTAACCTAACCCCACCCATCAGTTTATTTAACATGTTGTATTGGTTAAGTGTTGTCTTAATTAACTTAACCCTACCATTTCTGTCTTAGCTTTAATTCATTCATTAAAGCACTAACCACTCACATTAGATATGTATTGTTGTGGTTGCTGGATGTGCCGGTCGGTTCCGGGCAGTCTTACACCGCAACTCAATCTAACCTCAGGTTCTTTTGGGCTTGATGCACTAACCTCTCACATTAGATATATATTGTTACGGTTGCTGGATGTGCCGGTCGGTTCCGGGCAGTCTTACACCATAACTCAATCTAACCTCGAGTAAGGCATATTCGTCTTTTTCTTAATTTACATATTTATCTTTCAAATTTATACGTAAATTATCCATAATTATTTCCATTCAAGTCATGCCCCATTTACCCTCTAAATCATATTTTCAGTTTTTGGTATATAAATTATACCATTTTTATGCCACTAACCATTCATTTATTTATGGGCCAAATTATGCCGATAATAATAATTTCTAAGGTTTTCCCAAAGTTACCCCCGTCTTACGTTCGCAAAATCCACATAGAATGTTAGGCTCGTAACTTAGCCTAACTTATATACAAAAAGGGGAAAGAAGGGAGCGTGTACCATTCACACAACATAAAATGCAAAGGTTCTAATTAAACATGTGTCATGTAAATGTGGCATAAAATAATGAACTTGCATTTATGGATCCAACTAACATGAGTCTTTAAGCATATGAAATTACCCAAATCCAACTAGGCATGTAAATGTAAACTTTTATTTTGGGTCCAATGAACATAAACCTTAAGCATATAGAATTGCACAAGTTCAACTAGACATGTGAATGTGAACTTTTAATTTGGATCCAATAATCATGAATCTAAAACATATGGAATTACACAAGTTTAACAAGGCATGTAAATATGGACTTTTATTTTGGATCCAACAAACATGAATCTTAAGCATATGGTTTTACACAAGTTCAACTAGGCATGTGAGTGTGAACTTTAATCTTGGATCCAATTTTCATAGATCTAAATGTAAATCATAATACATGTCTTGGCCTAATAACTTGCATGTAACATAACATGAATGAATCACCAATTTTACATGATTGATTCTCATCAACATAATAACCACATAGCCTAACAACTTGCATGTAACATAACATGAATAAATCACCAAACTTTACATAATACATGATTGGTTTAACACCAACATAATAACCACAATAGTTTCTTAAGCATATACAATAGAATCGTTACAAGAATAGGCATGAATTAGCATCATCATTATATTACAACTAGTAATAATGCTAGTTTTCATTTTATTACAAATTATAATTTTTAATCGTTCACATCTAAATAATAACAGGACATACAAACAAAGGAAAGTCTTTTTTCTGGGATCTGTTTTCTGAATTTGAAAAGCAATCCCTTGAAGAAGACTATCAATTCTCTAAGTTAGTTTTGATTCGTAGATTTTGACTTGTTTTCTAATTGAAGAAGAAATGGTGGCTAGACTAGAATGATCATGGACAACATGGTGGCTCCTTGGAATGAATTTGTGTGATTTAGGGTTTGAGGATTAGGGTTGCTTTTATAGAAGTTTAATCTTATGTGAGTCGTTGGATCATTCTAAGAGCAATCACAACCGTCTAGACTAGATAGAGTTATCCAGAATTGCCACCTATGCCCTTATGACTCAGCAATAGGTCAGAAAAGACTCAGCAACTAGTCAGAATCGTCACTATTTTGGATCTGGGCGAGGGGGGTAGGTTGACCCCCTGGTCGACCTGTATAGGGGAAGTCGACCCCCTGGTCGACCTCCTGGTCGACCTGGCCTCGGTCGGGAGAAATCCCGCCCAGCTTGCTTCTTTGTTTATCGTTTGAATTTCGAATTTTTAACTGAACTGTTTTTTAATTTGTATAAATTTTTGAAACTTCTGAGGGCCATAACTTCTACATACGAAGTCCGATTTACGAAAACTTGACTTTATTCAAAGCAGAATTTCAAGACAAACGCAATGATGTAACCCGTTTCCCTTAAATCTCACTTTAAAATTTAAGTATTCTTTAATTCGTTCTTTTAATTAACACAGAAAATTCAAGGTGTTACAGTTTGTCAGTGGGTAACACCATTGCAGTGGTGCAACAACATTATGTGGTGCAGATGATGCAGATGCACCACCAATGCACCACCGTAGTGGTGCAAATGCACCACAGTGGTGAACTGCACTGCGTAATGGTGCTGCTACACCACTATATGGTGCAGATGCTGCAGTTCGCCACTGCGGTGCATTTGCACCACTACAGTGATGCACCGATGCACTATTACTATGGTGCAGTGCACCAATAGCACCACTGCAGTGGTGGAAATGCACCAGTGGTGCACATCAACTACCTTGTTGTCATTTTTCTCTTCATCAATTATTTGTTAACATTCCTAAAATTCTATTGAATACAATTATTAACATTCTCAAAATTGTGTTGAATAATACATAGGATTACTTATCCTATATCATACAAAAATTCCCGCCTGGATGTGCAAGGCAACACCAAAATCTTCTTCATTCAAAGCCCAACAAAGATGAGTAAGCTTTCCAGCAAAGACAAACCACCTACGTAAACCAAATCAGACCCTTGATGGAGAATGACTTGAATAAAGTGAATAAAGTGCAGGATTTATCCTGAGCATACAAAATGGAGATAATTTTTGAAGTAGTCTAATTGGTAAATTAAGCAATCAATAATATAAAAGAATAACAAATAGTAATGGTCAAACTTATAAATACATAATTGATTTTAATATATAATAAGTATGTCAAATTTATAAATGCTTTCATATAGCATTATACTTAATATTCATATGTCAGCTTAAAATTTGGTTACATGTAACACCATTTACTACACCATATCAGCGAATTTGGCACACAAGGATGCAGGTATACAATTCGGCTAATAGCTGTATCAAAATGATAATGCTTACATCCGTATCAAACAACAGTTTGCGATCTGCACCAACCCAAGTACCCCAAATCTGACCGTCCATCGCGAATGCTCCGGATCGGTTAATTTGATTCGATTATTGGTCGTTTCAAATTCGTGCTTTTTTGTGTAAAACTTTTGGCCGAAAAAGCACACCCATCCCTCCAATTTTTTAATCCTTTCAGGTTCTCTCCCTCCCTTTTTTTATTTCCCTCGTCTAATATTGTATCCCGTGCCCTATTTCCATTTCTGAAAATTGCTCCCAAAAAATTATAGAAATCTGATAGTTGTCTGCTCAAATCTGCTTCTTTGTCATTGTCTGCAAATCGTGCGTCTCTATCGTTGATAAAATTTTGGTTTGATTTGGTTTGTAGTAATCGATATTTTTTGCGCTATTGTTTCAATTCATGCTCAACATGTTGTAGGCTGGAGAGCTATTTATTGGTTTTTACCTGAGGGCGGTTACAAAGCAAGGTTGAACGTTGAAGAAAGTTAGGTTTTCACAGCTGGTCATATTACACCATGGTTAGTGCACACGTTATTTGATCTATTTCCTTGTACAAAAATGCTATTTTACCCAAATGAAAATAGGGTAAAATACCCGAATGTGAGATAAAAATGCAGGGACCACCCATGAATTACTTGAATTTAGCCTTAAAATTAGGGTGTATGGTCCCATATTTTTATCGCTTGATCGGGTAAAATACCCAAAAGTAGTTCGGGTATTGTAGCAAAGTTGTTCCTTATATTAGGTAGTCATGATACTGGATATGTAGAATACGAACCTTGAATTTTGTTTGTTAAACTGTCATACTCATTCCAGTAATTAAAACTAGTTTTAGGTTAAATAGTTAATTCATGATACTGGGCATGTGTGAAGGGGGTGGGCCCATTTGTGATCAAGTGATAAATGAAAAAAAAAAACATTTGCCAATGAAAACGTCTAGTGATTGATGCAATTTGTAAGTTGTAACAATTTATGAATTTATAGGCTGGCAACATGCCATTCAGTATAGACAAAAAGTGGATAAGTGAATCTAATCAAAAATCTCCATGCTATGTTGATGGGGTGAACATGTTTATTTGTTTTATTGAAGAAAACGATGGTAAGAAAGGAGCGTATTTATGCCCTTGCAATCGGTGCCAAAATATGAAGATGTTCAAATTAGATGAAATTCATTTTCATTTGCTTAGATGGGGTTTTATCCAATCATATAGCATGTAGTATTTTCATGGGGAAAAAGGGTGGAGATGGGAAAACAGCAACCAATTAGTAATTCCACAAGTACTAACGAGGCTGAACATATTGTGATTGAAGATCTAGTCAATGATGCAAATAGATTTCATGATTTTCAACTTGAAAATCCGTTGTTTGATCATGCTAATGTTGGAGAGCAGTGTACGGATGATGGCAATTGGCAAGCCAATGAAAGTAGAAGTATACACCACTTTATGAAAGCGCAAAAGAGCCACTGTATCCTTCATGCCCAAAAGGGATAGCGAAGCTGTATGCCATTGTGAAACTGAATAGCTTGAAGACCCAATACAACTTTCTCAGATAATGGTGTGACTGCACTACTCGAACTAATGAAGGAGTTACTCCCCGAAGGTAACACGCTACCGACAAAATACCATGACGTGAAGAAGTTCATTAAGAAATTTGGGATGAATTGCCAAATTTATGACGCATGCATCAATGATTGCATGTTGTACTGGAAAGATGATGCGAATAAAATTTCTTGTACAAATTGCAACGAACCAAGATATATGACATCTTTTAACGACGAGAGAAAAGGAACCAAAGTAGCACGAAAGACATTAAGACATTTTCCATTAATTTCTAGATTGAAGAGATTGTATATTGTACCATGGATAGCAGATGCAATGACCTGGCATGGTCGTGCCAAGTCTGATCCAAACGTAATACATCATCCATGTGACACTTCTCAATGGAAAGCCGTGGATTCTTTTGACAAAACATTCGCAGTCGAGCCACGAAATGTCACACGTGGAATAGCAACAGATGGTTTTTGTCCAAGTGCTTCTCTTACTAACCCTTACAGTTGTTGGCCGCTAATTGTAGTATCATATAATCTTCCTCCGTCTATGTGCATGAAACGGGAGTTTTCAATGTTAACAGTATTGATTTCTGGGCCAAAACAACCGGGGAAGGATATTGATGTTCATTTAGAGCCGTTGGTAGACGAGTTAAAGCAGTTATGGGAAGGAGTTGTTAAATATGATTCATCAAATGAATCCGAGCTTACAATGAGAGCTATGGTATTGCGGGTGATCCATGATTACCCTGCTTGAAACACCCCGGTCACTCACAAAGGGAATGTCTTAACTTTGGTGGAGCGCTTTAGGTAAAAGATGCAGATAAATTACAAGATAGACAAATAAAGCAGTGAAAAATAAAGTCATTTTATAAACAACTTAATTCAGTCAAACTTTTACAACAATTGACTCAATCATACTTAAAAGTAATACATAGAACTTCTGTCTTGATTTAAAAACTTCCAAATATAAAAGAAGCATAAAAATGACAATGATATTCCCCAATAAAGCATGAACTAGACATTTCAGTGGAAGAGAGAGAGTCCAAAGCAATACATCGACTATCTTCAAGCTTGGAAAGAAAACTGGGCTAAGTGGTAACATTTCCTCCCTGTGAACCTGGGGGGAAACAGAAGAAAAGAGGCAAAACAAGACTAGGTTAGACATAAGTCTGGTAAGTCCAGTGACTTTCAGCATATAAACAGGCAAAAACATCATGACATGAATAAACTGAATATAAGACAATACCGTGAGAACAAGGATAACAAGATAACATACGATTAGTATAAGATATGATAAGGCAAGGTAAACTGAATGCGCTTCTACTCTTTTTCTGCTTCGCTACTACCTTGTTATTCTGATTTCTATATCTCTGCACCACCTAACTAGTGTCCCAACTAGTAATATGTATAAAATGATAATATGATAATGTGATCCCAATCCCCGCAATTGTGGTAGCCTTCAGGTGTACATCTATTATGAGGATTTCACCTCAATCTGCCTAATTGCCATGAATGCGTTAGATGTACCCTTACTACCCTATCGATCGGCTTCTTACTTGCATTAATGTTTCATGTGTCTATGTCAATCGGCCCTCTCTTGCATGTAGATACCCTGTGCTGGTCCCACCATAAGATGTATCAATCCTTATGACAGCGACCCGACACGATTCAAGATGCACAGTGTATAACTACTGGTACCCAGTGCCTGCTTTTTCCCACTCCGGAGTACGTGCACGCCCGTAAACTGCCAGAACCTACACTGACGTACCCCCTACTGCTGTTTTTGACCGCTTATAATCAGCCCAGTAATCGTGCCCACCCTGCCTAGTTTCAGGGTACCATGATACATCTATGTGGGTTATTGCTGAAATAGGTCCCCGTTACTAGGGTTTCTCACTGGTTAAGTTTATGGGCCTATATTTACATATATTACCCACCAACCCGATATGTACTTAACCTCCCACCGATTCAAGCATGTTTATTTAATGGTTAAGTTTGTGGGCCTATATTTACCAATATTACCCACCCATCTTGATATGTACTTAACCCTCCCACTGATCAAGCATGTTTATTTAATGGTTAAGTTTGTGGGCCTATATTTACCAATATTACCTACCCATCTTGATATGTACTTAACCCTCCCACTGATTCAAGCATGTTTATTTAATGGTTAAGTTTGTGGGCCTATATTTACCAATATTACCCACCCATCTTGATATGTACTTAACTCTCCCACTGATTCAAGCATGTTTATTTAATGGTTAAGTTTGTAGGCCTATATTTACCAATATTACCCACCCATCATGATATATACCTAACCCTCCTGCACATTATGCCATATTGGTTAAGTGTTGTCCATTCATGTTAACTTATCCCACCCATTCATCATGTCATGTTGGTTAAGTGTTTCCTATTTACTTAACTCTGTTCGTCCATCAAGTTATTTGGTCAAGTGTCCATTGTTAACTTAACCCCACGTGTTCATCATGTTGTATTGGTTAAGTATCATCAATCAATTCAAGTTAACTTAACCCACCGACTTGTCATGTTACTTTGGTTAAGTGTTGTCTTCCCGTGTTAACTTAACCCTACCACAAATCAAGTTATATTGGTTGAGTGTCCCCTCTTGTTTTAACTTAACCTTACCACAAATCAAGTTATATTGGTTAAGTGTTTCTTATTACTTAACCCTAGCCATTCATGTTATATTGGTTAAGTGTTCCTATGAACTTAATCCTAGTCATCCATGTTATATTGGTTAGGTGTTCCTATGAACTTAACCCAAGTCATTCATGTTATATTGGTTAAGTGTTCCTATGAACTTAACCCTATTCATTCATCTTGTTCATTAGCGTTAATTGATTTATTAATGCACCAACCTCTCACATTAGATATGTGTTGTTGCGGTTACTGGATGTGTCGGGCAGTTCCAGGCAGTATTACACCACAACTCAATCTAACCTCGGGTTTTTCTTGGGCATGATGCACTAACCTCTCACATTAGATAGGTATTGTTGTGATTACTGGATGTGTCGGGCGGTTCTGGGAAGTTTTACACCACAACTCAATCTAACTTCGGGTTTTTCTTGGGCATGATGCACTAACCTCTCACATTAGATAGGTGTTGTTGTGGTTACTGGATGTGCCGGGCGGTTCCGGGCAGTTTTATACCACAACTCAATCTAACCTCGGGCTAGGCACATTCGTTTTTTCACTAATTTGCATATTTATAGTTTATATGCAAATTATTCACAATCGTTGTCAATTTCAGATTATGACACATTTTCCATAAATGTCCAAGTCTAGATTTATATGCTAATTATCCTAACCTGTCATATTCCAATTCTCAAGTTATGCCCAACAAAGCTAAATGCAAGTTATGGCCCCCAACTTCAATTTCAAGTTATTACTCAAAATAGGCTACACCTAATCTTCCTAAGTTTGTAATAATAGACATGCCCCAAAATTACAATATCCATTATACTTGGCATCCCAAATCAAAAGTTAGACCAAATCTAGATTTAATGTTCCAATTTACATTTTACTCCCAATCTAGATTCAATGCTCAAGTTACCGCAAATTCGCAACAATAACAATTATGCCCAAAACTTGATTTATATGCCAATTTCATACTTTGTCATTCATGCCAATTTAGGTTCAATATGTCAAATTACCCCAAATTGCATCTTAACAATCATGCCATACTACATGTTCCAAATTATGCCAAATAATGTCAATTTCATGTTATACCCAATTACCCCCGCATTCATAACGTACGTATTTCGAGTTTTAACTCAGGATTCATAAAATAAGGGGATAAGCAAGATGGAACATCGTAAGGATAGGCATAGTCATATGATGATAAGAACTATTGGTCCAATAAATTTGATGTACTAAAAAGACAAGTTTTGCATAGAATACACCGCAGGCATATAGATATGATATGAATATCATCATGAATTTAAAAAGGATTACAATTCCGATATACAACAAGGATAGATATGATTGGACCAATTTCATAGTCAAAAATGATTTCCAAAGATATATATATATATACTCAAGCACAGATTCAATGAAAGGATAGCTTACATCAGGCATATTCTCATATCCAGTTTATTTCATGTCACAATTAGATTTAGGTGTTCAAATCTAAAAAGTAACTGACTTACAAACAAAAGGAAAATCTTGTTTTTTTGGGATCTGTTTTCTGAAACTGAGTAGCTCTCCTTTGATGTTGACTAATTGTTCTTCTAATTTAGATTTGATTTGATTTGATTTGATTCGTAGCTTTAATCTTTCTTTCTAGTTGAAGGAGAATAGCGACTACTCTAGCATGACGGCTCTTGGTATGAATTTGTGTGTGGTTTAGGGTTTAGATTTAGGTTGCTTGTATAGAAGTTTAATTTAATAAGAGCCGTTAGATCAACCTAGGACCAATCAAAGCCATTCAAACCTAGGAGAACCAACCAGAACTTGCCACATAAACCCTTATAACTTAGAAAATCATCACACAAAGAAACACGTCAGGTTTCAGATCTGGCCCGAGGGGGAGGTCGACCCCCTGGTCGACCTATGTACCCAGGTCAACCCCCAGGTCGACCCCCTGGTCGACCTAGTCTCTGGGCGGGAAATTTCCCTCCCAGCTTGCTTCGGTGTTTTTGAATTTTGAAACTTAAATTTTAATTTCGGGCCGGTTTTATTATTTAAATTCTTGAATCTTCTGAAGGTCATAACTCCTTCATACGGAGTCCAATTTATGCAAACTTCGACTTTATCTCAAGCAGAATTCCAAGACGAACGCAATGGAATAACCCGTTTCCCTTAATTCTTCTTCTAAAAATTAAGTGTTCTAAAATTCTTTGATTTAATGTTCACCGAAAATACGGGGTGTTACACTGCTCTTGAGACTTTATCGGGATGTACAACTCACGGTTACTTTGCATGTTCCATTTGTAGGGAAAACACTTGTTTTTAACATCTTCCTGAAAGTAAGAAGATGTATTTTATGGGATATCGAATGTATCTTCCTAACGGACATAGATATTGATACGACAAGGCAAATTTCAACAATGAACAAGAACTTAGTCGTCCTAAAAGGCCACTGAATGGTTTTGAAGTTGAAAAGAGAGTAGCGAATGTCAAATTGAAAATCGGTAAACACAAAGAAGAAGTTGGTCGAAAAAGGAAAAAGTCGGCCGTTGAAGAAGGTAACAATATTTCTGCTTGGTATAGGAGGTCTATCTTTTTTGATTTACCATATGATTTCCAGTGGCAATGCAATGTATCCCCATATATATATCATCCGCTAATACACGACCAATTAGGGTCTGGACAAAATTTTTTCTGTCACCCCATTTCGAGGTCTCACGGAAATACCTCGGATAGACGGATATGCAATAGAAAGTTCAAAACTTCTTAGTTGCTCGATGCAATTTGTGCCAAAGATAGGAAGTAAAAAAAAAAATCTGAAATCTATTCTTTGTGATGCTAATGCCAAAAATATCAAGTTAGCTCGTACACCTTTCTTTTTCTTTATATTGAGCGTTCCAGGTCCCTTGAATCTTTTGGAATGCAAATATGATTCAACATAATATTGATGTTATGCTTGCGGAGAAGAATTTCGCAGAGCATATCATCAGCACCATTATCGACCATAAAGAGAAGTCAAAAGATGGCATCAATGCACACAAGGATATGAAAACCATGGCTATAAAATAAAGTTGTGGGTGATGGTAGATCCCGTAACCAAAAAACAATCATACCAGAGGCAAATTTCACCTTGAGCAAAGAAGAAAAGATAAGATTTTGCACCGTATTGAAAATTTTGAAAGTACCTAACAAATTCTCCTCTAACTTCCGCAACAACGTGAGCATCGATCCTCTAGAACTAAGAAATATGAAGTCACGTGATTACCATGTCATAATGCAACATTTGCTTTCGGTATTGCTTCAATATACTTATACACAACATAAGGATCTACGAAATGCTATTCATTGTATTAGTCTATTCTTTAACATTCTGTGCTCAAAGATGATCAATAGGGAACACCTTATAAAAGCAAAGGCTATATTGGTGGAAGAAATGTGTGTTTTTGAAAAACATTTTCCACCTGCATTTTTTTGATATCAGTATCCATGTTATGGTTCATTTAACCGATCAAGCATTGGTTGGTGGCCCTGTCAGATATAGATGGATGTATCCTTTTGAACGGTAAATAACTAATTTCAGTCACGTACATTATTATTCGGTATAAATGACTATCGTGTGCAAGTTATAATTGATCACAATCATAGGTTGATGAAAACATATAAAGGGTATGTGCGCAACAAAAGATACATTGAAGGGTGTATTGTAAAAGGATATATCATACAAGAAGATCACCTTTATTGCATGAAATATATCCTAAACGGAGGTTATGGCAACCATAAACATACCCGCGAAGCATTTTTAGACAAGGATGATGAGTTTGCTAGTGAGATACCTTTGGATAATAGTAAAGATGTAACGTTAACCCAAGTGCAATTCGAACAAGTGCGTTGATGGGTCCTAAATAGGTATGATGGATTGGATTCATGGAAGAAGTAAGTTCATGAAGTAGGTTTCAAATTTCCATTTTTTAATTCAATTTATATATTCATTTCGATATGTGTTATTTACGTATAGAAGGTACAACTCCTATGTGAAAAACACTAAATTTCAACCATGAGGCAGATGTACAACTGTCGAAGTCGTTAAACCTTTTACTATATGGTTACGTAATGAGGTATTACATCATCTAAAGTATTTCACGTTTTTATAAGTTTGCAATACACCATCGTGAACACGCTTGATTTTTCTACTTGTATTTTATGCAGTTGTTGAATTGCAGCGATGTAAACCCAACTCTTTGGCGGCTAATACACGGGCCGAAGTTCATGGCGCTTAGTTATACGAAGTACCAAGTAAATGGGTTTTTATTTTCCACGAAATGTACGAAGACCATACGGTAACACAGGATAGCGGTGTATGCATAAGAGCAATTACAAAATTTAGAGCGAGTGGCAAAGATAAAAATTATAAGGAAGCAGAAACGACATAGTACGGAGTCATTCAACAGATACTTGAGTTAGATTACATTGATTTCAAACAAACAGTTTTTTATAGCGATTGGGTAAAAGTCGAGGATAAGATCAATGGTTGCAAAATAGATCTCGCTTCAAACCGGATCATGGTTAATGTGGGAAAATTAAAGAACAGGGACAACGTGAATGATGAGCCATTTATTCTTGCATCAGAAGCGAGCCAAGTGTTCTACTCAAAAGATTTAGAAAATGAAGGCTGGTCTGTGGTTTTGCATACTCCAAAACGGTTGACTACAAATGTGGATGAAATTGAGTCTCCTACCATCTATCAATCAGCTTTTGAAGACAATGAAAACTAGAAGATCTAACTAAACTCATGTGTTAACCTATGAATTGTTGAATGCTTTTTTTACCAGGGAATTATATGTATTTGGAATGCCACGACTTACACTTTCTGATCGCAATCCATTATGCTTTTATTATTTCTTTTAACTATTTCACAGTGAGTAAGACTTATGAATTGTTGAGTGAAAATTTCATAGAGAACACGATCAATAACAAATGTGAATAATATTTTTATTCATGGTGTTTGTCATGATTCTTAATGTTGCTTCTATTTCGCAGGAAAATACGTCGCAAGATCCCACATAATCACATGCATCGTGTTCGAAAGATCAACAAGTAGAACAAAACCTACTTGGTATTCCAGTCTCAGAAAACGCTCCAAAAATCGCTACTATTATGTACCGATCTCTTACACAGGTTGGGATAAAGTACCCAAAACATATAAGGACGACGTTTGGAACCAGTTGATGGTAAATTTGTGAAAAATAGCATGTAAATGTTACAGTTTATTTTTACAGTCTCTGACTCTTAATTTTTGCAGAAAATGTATACGCTTGAGCTACTTTCAAAGGAAATGTTTTAAAAAAGAATGGCCGAGGCTTTTAGGAGACACAAGAAAAACTTGAGAGCAACTTATTATTACACTTTCGACAATGACGAAGAATGGATGAAAATTTGTTCATCTACAATTGCTCAAGATGATTGGAACGAGTTCATAAAGAATAAAGCAACGCCTAAAGCAAGCGGAAGAAAGGCGGAAGGCAAAAAAAATAGATCCAGTCTATGTTATGCCCCCCATGCAGGACGTAAAAGTCACGCTAAAGTAGAACACGAATTGGTAAATTATTTGATCATTTTCTTACAACAGTGTAAAAAACACAATTAAGGGAGAGAATATACATGAAATGGAATATATTGCAGATCATTGCAAGTCCATTTGCAAATATCAACCATCGTCAAGTATGGGAGAAGACACACAGGAAAAAAGATAGTAGCATATCATATGCCACGTCTGCATACTTCATAAGTTTTTACTTGTATTATGGTTAACATCGAGCAGTCTATTGTTTGGGCTTTCATTTCAGGCTTTCCATAATTGTGATTAATTAGTTTCTCATTACATTTTCTTCATTACGTGTTTTTATTGTTATATTGCTATTGTCTGGATTGAATTCAGTTAGGAGTAACATACTATAGTTACAAGCTGTTACAAGTAAATGTTGGTGTAAACGCATTTAGCTCCTAGGATCAAATTGCCAAATTGAAGGAAAAGATCACCGATAGTGATGAAGAAAAATTTTCTGTTGATGAAGATATCTTATCACAAGTGTTGGGAAGGATACAAGGGGTATAAGCCGCGTTGTTGGGAGCATCATACCAAAGATGCATGTTAAGGCTTGTGCCATTGCACAGAAACGATTCAAACATGTTTGTGAAGACAATGATGAGTTGAAAATGAGGGTGGAAAGCTTGGAGGGTATGATGACTGATATGAAGGGCACAGTGGGAAATTTGTCTGGAAAAATGGAGGTACTGATCAACATGGTAGGATCTTTGACTATCAAGGAATTCAGGCACCGTTAACTACGTCGGATGGAGGACACAGCGGTACACACATCAGTGCATCAAAGGGTGCTGCTTCTCTGGTCCAGGATACGACCAATGCAGTGAACAATCAACGATGTGAAATTCTCAACTCTGATCTGGATAATAGCAACAGGTATTGTATTAATAAAATTAAGCATATTTTATTGCATATTTTATTGCACTTTGATATAAAGTGAGTGCTTAAAGTCTAATGGATACGTACTCTAGTTTTCCTATTTTAATAAAATTAAGCATATTTAATTAATACCGTCATTTGAATTTCTCGACTTTATT
Organism: Allium sativum; assembly: GCA_030737875.1. Classification (NCBI taxonomy): domain Eukaryota; kingdom Viridiplantae; phylum Streptophyta; class Magnoliopsida; order Asparagales; family Amaryllidaceae; genus Allium; species Allium sativum. The sequence continues at coordinate 787,566,987 of CM060919.1, read as the reverse complement.
GCAACAAGTACTGTCTGTCGAGATCCTTCGTCATCCAGATGCCATGGGATTGTTGTACCACCTACACATGAAAAAGTGGTTTTGGACAGTATACTGCTACCAGATGAGAAAACCTCCAAACTGAATCGTCAATTTGCAGAGACCTTCGATGAAGTCGGAGTGGGTGGGTTTGTGTGTCATGTGAAGTCCCTGATTCACTATCTTTAGACGTTGGAGCAAGTATATATAATTTTACACTTGACTCTTGGTTTACTTATGAAATAAGAATTCCATGACACTTGTGTTTGCATTAGTTTCATGAATTCTCTTTGGTGGCATACACATGCATACGCGAGACACGATATGTACAAACGAACACAAAGCCACAATACTGACCTAACCATACCTTAACTGCCATGACGTAAGCAATACTACATCGGAGTGTTCACTCCAAATATTGTGGCTTTGTGTTCCATTTTTGTAACTATGAAAATACTCTGAATATTATTTGTTAATGTTCTACAAATTGATTGATCCGCTGATAATTCATGTGTGTACATTTTTCGTTCATGAGGAATTGTTTCGTATTGTTTGCCTTGATCATGTTGCCCTTGACTATTTGCCCATGTATTTGTTACAACACCAAACAAGCATCAACAAACTGTCCTTTGTTGGGCATATGCAAGGTCACAATACCAAACAAGCGACAACACGAAACAATTCCATAGACAACAAATACATGGGCAAATAGGTCAACATGATCAAATACATGTACAACAGTTATACATGTATTTGATCATGTTGACCTATTTGCCCATGTATTTGTTGTCTATGGAATTGTTTCGTGTTGTCGCTTGTTTGGTATTCTGACCTTCCATATGCCTATTTCTACTTCCTGAAGCTGAACTTTGTTGTGACCTTTCATGTAGTCGATCGAAAGTCGGTGGATACCCTAAAAGTATCAATATATTTGTCAACTATAGTCTACGACTTAATTACAAGTCGACTGACTGGACGTCTGTCGACTCGATTACTGCCATAATAATAATGATGCCCTTAAACTTGCACATGTATATGCCTATTTGCCCATGTATCTTTGTCGCCATTACTGACCTCTATGATGCAGCGCCTATTTGCCTAGCTACATGCATGTATTTGTTACACTTAAACTGTGCACATGATTCGTGCATGCACACACGAACATTTAGCATCTAGCTTATGCTTATCAATGCATGCTTTGAAACATACAAATTATGTACATTCAATATCAGCATCTTCTCATCATTGCTTTAATTTACGGCAACATGGACTACACAGCATGATCAACACGCTCAATCTTCCCAGTCCGATCCTGCAGTTTTATCACATATGTTTTTTTTCTTTGATTAAATTTGCTACTTTCAATAACCAGCTCAGTTTTATCAGACTTTGTAATTAGATGAAACATCTGTGACGGTTTCCGTTTAATAATCGTACGACAATCTATAAATTGTGTTATGAAAATCCTTGTTATGCTTTGTGTATAATATGTGTTATATATGCTTTGTATAAATTGTGATATGGTCTGTGTTATGGAAACATGTGTTGTAGTTTCTATATATATATATATATGTATATGTATGTATATATATATGATATGTATATATACAAATACATATAAATAATAAGACACGGTTTAAGACCGTGTCTGCCTGACATCAGATACGGTCTAAAACAGTTTTTAAAATATATTAAAGCAGCGTCCGTCGTAAATTAGCTACAGTTTATATTCGTATCTAGCTGCCCTTTAGATACGGCAATGGGGCCATTTCTTTTTTAACTTTTGATACGGCTACATGGGCGTGTCAAATTTTAAGTTGGACACGGCCTATAGCTGTATCTAATAATTAGACACGCCCTTTTTTGATACGACTTATAAGCGTGCTAAATCGCTGTAGATATGGCCATTAGCACAGCCTAGTTAGCATATATGGTATAGTGATTGCCACTAATTTAACACCCTACCATGTGATCTTAGAGTTTAGGTCAATCGATGCAAAGCATTGGCCAATAATGCAAGATATTAACTTCTGTTGGTTTAAAAGCACATGAAATTGAAGAATTCCTAAGTCACCACCAAATATATAGTAAACATCAAGCACCAAATATTTGTAAAAGGTAACGGTGATAAACATGAATGGCTTAATACATTATTATTTTTTAATTTGAAGTTGGATATAATAAAATCTAATAGTCAAACTCAAGGCTAATGTTTTCGAAAGTCTGAAAACACAATGGATATGCATCTCAAAATAAATTGTCTTTAGGATCGTTTACATAATCTATTGTTTGTTTTAAAAAATAGAAAATCAGTGGTGTTATTCATCATGTAAAATCAAGTGGGAAAAAAACACAAACTAATATAAAAGATAATGTAGGTGGGAAAGAGAAATGTATATATTATTAGAAAGTGTAAGTGCAAAATTTGACATAGATAAACAAGATAAAAGGATTTTAGCTGAAACATATTAAGCAAAAAATTAAATGTTGCTCTCATATTTTCTTTCTTATATAATAATAGAGTAGATCAGATTGCTAAATAAAGTCGCACAATAATAGATATCACAGTGGACCAAATAAATGCAGTGTGAATTTTATACATGTGTATCTATAAAATATAGATATACTAATTTATATACTTATATGGTCATATACACATATACATAACTATATTATAGAAATAAAAGAAATTTTGGTAAAAGTAATATACACACACAAACACATCAAAATTTAGAATTAGTCTGAGGGTCTAAGTAGTTATCAACCTGAAATTTAATCTTATCTTTTAAAGTATATATTAGAAAATTTAATATCCGCTTCTTTTGTAGTTATGGCCAAATACACACAAACAAACAAATACACACACACGGTCTATCTCTACATATATTACATACATAAATACATATACTATTTCAAAATAATTTTGCAATGCAATCAATAACTAGTATAAAAAAATTAAAATGTATTTTATACATATTCATTTAAATCCAGAATTATTGCTAAATAAAGTTGCACAACAATAGACAACACAGTAGAGCAAATAAATGTAGTGTGAATATTATACATGTGTATCTATATAATATAGATATATAAATTTATATACATATATGTGCATATACACATATACATAACAATATTATAAAAATGAAAGAAAATTTGGTAAAAGTGAAACATACAAAAACACATCAAAATTTAAAATTAGTTTGAGGGTGTAACGACCCGTATTCTACGCATCATAGGATCATAAGATATTTATTTCTTTCACATACGAAGTCGTATGGTCATGTAACTTTGGGAGACGGCTATTGGGGTCATTTCCCATGTTCATGATTTTTGTCGATTTTTAAATGACCATTTTACCCCTAGTCGGTACTGTTTTGACCATAACTTTTGACTGGAAAGGAATTTAGACCTGAAACCACTTCCAATGGCTCCGAATGATGGTTAGGGGTGAGCGTTCGGTCGGTTCGGTTTGTTTGGAGCTAAAAAAACTCAAACCGAATTGAAACCGAAAATTTTCCAAACCGAACCGAACCGAACCGAATTAATTTCGGTTAATTCGGTCGGTAACCGATTTAACCGAACTTGAAGGATGTATTATTTTTCAAATGATGAATTCACTCAAAGTAAAACATAAATTCATGTTCGGAGAAATTTTACATAGTAAAATTTATGATTATGATAAGATTTGATCTATCTGCAACAAATATCTTTGTATTACATAGCTAAACTAGTTAAATAAAGAACTACGATATTGTAAAATTAGATAATAAATTAAAATTTCGGTTAATTCGGTTAAACCAATAACCAAATTTTTTTATTTTACAAACCGAATTCAAACCGATTTAGTTTTAAAACCGAACCGAACCGACCGAAATGAACCGGTTTGGTCGGTTAATTCGGTTTAAACCGAATATTGCTCACCCCTAATGATGGTTTACAATTCCGTAGAGTGGTCACATTAGCCAAACGGACTCACCGTTTGGGAGATATGGCTGAAACAAGTTTCAGATGGTGAAAAACAGCTTAATTGGGCTTAATCGGGTAATTAGCAGCTAGGCCCAAAGGGGATTTCGGGATTGGAGATGTATAGGGGCTGATTAGGGTTAGAAAACATTTCTTTCAGCCGCCACTTTCATTCTTGAACCCTAACAATGGCTGCCAACATCAAGAAACATCCCCAAATCACTTTCTAATCAAGTTTTGGCTTAATCTACATCAAATTAAGGAGAGGAAACACGAAAGCAAGGTTAGAGCTGCTGTTAGACACCAGTATTCACCCAAATCAGCAAGGCTTCAGTTCTGAGAAATTTATTTGTGGCCAAGGTGAGTGATTAGCATCGTTTTGACACTAATTACAGTTAATTAAGGGTAATTAGTGAAGATTAGCGAATTTATACACTAATAAATTCTGGAAAAATATCCATAAATTCGAAAATAATATTTTATGCCTCTGTTAGAAATTTGGTTTAATTTGGTTAAGTTTTATTGACCCTATGATTAGTTTTGCTTAAACATGATTAAGGGAAAAATATGGGGTTTTGGGTATATTTGATCCATTTTGACATGTATATTCATTGTTTTGGTATTTGTGGTTAGTTTGCTATGTTGCTATGACTGTTTGGAATGATTTGTGGTTGATTAGAACAGTTAGGTTGGTCGAAAACGTCGTCGAATGGCGTAAACAAGTTGCTGGAAAAAGTTGCAGAAAGTTGTGCAGGGTTTCGGATCGGGTATGGGCTCGGATCGGATAGGAGAGATGGGCAAGGAACCCGACCCGAACTGAAGTCTGGTACAAGGGAAGTTTGGCATGAAGGAAGGCCATTGATTGGAGTTGGAGTTGGACAGAGGAGCGGATCGGAGCTAGGGAGCGGATCGGAGCTAGGGAGCGGATCGGAGCAGGGAAGCGAGCGGGATCGGATGGAAGAACCACGTGAGCTGAACAGGAGCAGGGGATCGGATCGGAGGTAGGGAGGAGGATCGGACTGGAGCCAAACATCTCGACCCGAACCGAAGCGAGGGAGCAACTACCGAACCGAACTCAAGTAGAGGCACACCCGAACCGAACCACTTCAGAGTATCCGAACCGAACCGACGTCTGGAAGGGGAGAATCACCGAACCGAACCGCATCAAGGAAAACACTATGAAGCATTGCACCGAACCGAACCGTGCTATACGTATGTATCCAAACCGAATTAGACTTCCATCTCTTCTACGCGATGACTCTTTTGAAGACCAACTCCAATTCGATCAAAACCCGAGATGCGAAAGGAGTCCAAGTGAGGAGCTTTGACTCAGGATCCAGTTGGGAACCAATGAGTGGGCTCCATGATTGGGCTTTGCCACGGGACGTGTGCCAAGGGGCAGTCGATGTCTATGACTTTGGATCACTATGTATGGGAGGTACGTGAACGGATTCAGGGCCACAGTGGCCTAGGTACGACTAAAGGGCTATAGACCAATGAAGTGGGGTCATTTGTAAAGATTTGGTCATGACTCCATGTGGTAAGCTTGGTAGTAGCAGTAGTTGTACAAGTTGAACTCCGTCACTACTTCGATGGGTCTAGTGATTGACAGCGGTGGGCTTCGTATGCTTTACGCACTGAGTGAGAGATGTGAGGATGGTTGCTATGGTTGATTTGTTTGCCATCATTACAACATACACACCCCACCCCCGTATTCTTTACACTATCTATTATGGCACCGTAGAGTATTGTACGGTATGTGGTACTAACTCTTTGGTTGCAGGTCCAGGTTCAGGTATGGTTTAGTATACCTGTTATTGTTCTGTTTAGATGTTTATCGCTCATACCAGGCTTTATGTCTGACCCAGAGTTTTATGTCTCCTCTTATTACTCTGGGTGCTCACACGAGCAGACTAGAGACAGGTTAGATGGTGATGCACGGGTAGATGATCCGGAGACGAGCAGGAGGCTTCCACGTATGATATATATAGTATTCTTCCTGTGTTGTTGAAGATCACTGCTTGGGCATTAGTAGTGCATCTTCTACTTCAGTTTTCTTTTGTTTTAGAGACAGTAAATTTGGAAAGTTGTAATAAGCTGTATTTGGATTTCCGTTGCTCTGCTGTTGATGTTGGTTTTAGTTATCAGCTTATGCACTGTCCCACCTGTTTTATGTCAAGTATGTTATTATTATATTTTATTCCATGCGCTGTGAGACATTCTACAGGTTCCTCGTTAGTTAATTCCCTTCTTCCCTTTCTTCTGACGACCGTCCCGTGCTAACTGGACATGTGTACAGCGCACCTTGGGAGTAAACGCTGGTTGGTGCGGGGCGGGTCGTCACAGAGGGTCTAAATAGTTATCAACTCAAAATTTAATCTTATGTTTTAAAGCATATATAAGATATTTCTATTAAAATATCTGATTTTTTTTGTTGTTATGACCAAACACTCAAACAAACAAATATAAACATACACACTCTCTCTCTCTCTCTCTACATATATTATATACATACATAAATACATATATTATATACATACATAAATACATATATTATTTCAAAATAATTTAGCAATTTAATCAATTATTAATATAAAATTATAACATGTATTTTATACATATTCATTTAAATCCAGAATTATCCATTTTTTCTATACAGGTGTGTACGCATGTGTAGAGTAATAAGCACCATTTTTCCAAAAAAGAAATAATAAATAATCCGCATTTCCTAAATATTTTTATTGGACGTTTTTAAACCGAAAATATAGATGGTTGGGTACAAAAGGAAAACAAAACAACCATAATTCATGATAGGTGAACATGGAAAGCAACAAATTTAAGATTACAACATGCGCCAAAACTCAAATAAGAAAATAATTTTTCCAGTTTAAGTTGAGTAACTATGGTCGCTCTTTTACAGAAAAAGGGACGCTCCCGACCATTAATTAAAAAATTCAGATATAGATAACATATTGTATTAATTAGTAAACATTGGACTTAGAATATAAACATTGGGGATGCGGATTAAGGATCTTAAGGCAAATTAAACGCTAGAAACGAGTGAATAGTGTTTTATGGATTATATTAAATTTCTTGAAATCTTTTAGAATTTAAACAGAATGTTATACAAATCACAGATATCACAAATCACAATATCAATCACATATGTAGAAAGTAAAATAAAAAGTAGTAAAACAAAAGTACACACTGGGATTTTATACTGGTCGGAACTCCCCTACATCCAGTCCCACACAACATTAGGTTGATGTGAATTTTTATTCAACAAAACCAATTACAATCCCCGGTTTTAGGGCTGCAAGGGCACACCCCAAGTACAATGAGACTTAATTTATGTTTTATGCCACAACTTTACACCCAATCTATCGCACCTAGTGGATTTATACGGGACACTACCACACCCTTCTCTCATTTGTTTTTGTAGTATTGACTCGATAGGACTAGATCTTGCGATCTTTGATTACAAACATCCTATAACTCTTAAGTAGCACTTGAATTTCGAAGAGAGTTTGATGTAGAATTGAAAGAGAAGAAGAATGATATAATTTCTATGAAAATCGGTAGAGTATAAGTGTGAAAGTTAAGAAATTAAGAAGAATAATGGTAGAATGATTAAGAAAGTAGAAGAAGATGAAAAGCGATTAAAATTTTCGAATTTTGAAGCCTTTATATAGTTTTCCAACAGCCACATCCTTTCAGAAACGATTTGAATTCAAAAGACACAACTTTTTAAATTTTAAAAAACAAATTAATGGCTCCTATGTCGACATCCCTTAGTAAAGTTTCAAAAATATTTTTTTAATCAAATCAAATAATGTTGAAATAAATTATGTTGATTCCAGATATCACAAATCACAATATCAATCACAGATGCAGAAAGTAAAATAAAAAGTAGTAAAAGGAAAGTACACACTGGGATTTATACTGGTCAGAACTCCCCTACATCCAGTCTCACACAACATTAGGTTGATGTGATTTTTTATTCAACAAAACCAATTACAATCCTCGATTTTAGGGCTGCAAGGGCACATCCCAAGTACAGTGAGATTTTAGGGCTACAAGGGATAATATTTCAGAAACCAAGAAATCAATTCAAGAAGCTGCCTTACCATTGAATTTGATTAGAAACCTTGCATTATCTAAAAATCATCTGGTCGTAGTAACATACTGAATTAATTTGTCTCTTTCGACATTTTGCAGAATTCTTCTCCGAATTAAATTCTGATTGCAAGTCTAAACAATTCCCACTCAAAAGTTTGCATCATGGGTGCTGCAGCACCAGTAACTAGGTCTATAACTTCTCAGAATCAGCCAACAATCATTATATCTAAAGTTGATCAACTAGTTAAAACTATGATAAGTTCGCAAAGCCAACATATAAAACTAGAATAAGAAAACTATTTGTTGTGGAAGTTTAAGATCTAAATATCCATTCAAGGTTATGGGCTAGAAGGACATCTATATGGTACTCTACATATACCACCAAAATGTCTTACTGATCAAGAAAACAAAATAGTTATTCATGAGGATTACACAAAGTATCAAAGGCAAGATAGATTGATTAATGCTTCGCTTCTACCATCAATCACAAATCATTTGTTGTCTCAGGTTATAGGATGTAATACTGCAAATGAAATCTAGCTAAATGTTGAAAATAATTTTAACTCTCAATCCTCAGCAAGGCAATTGGACAATTCAAGAAAAGACAACAGTTATATGAAGGAGTACATAGGCAAGGTTAAAGCAATATTTGATTAACTAAAGGCTGGTCACCAAGTTCAAGAATCAGAACAATTCTAACTATTTTAAATGGGCTTAGCAATGAGTATGAAGCAGTCGAATAAATTATCTCATCATAAAAGCTCATTCCACCCATAGAAGAATTTTACTTTATACTATTGGCACATGAAGCAAGATTGGAAAGTAAAAGGCCAAAAGAAATAAAGTTTACCATTAACTATGCTAGGAGAAATAAAAGAAAAAATTCAAGATCTAACTATTAAACTCAAAGAAGTGGTTAAAGTGGAAGATCTAGGGAAGAGGCAGAAAAGACAATAGTGGAAAAGGACCCAAATAGTAAACATGTGAAAGAGTTGGCAACACAACATTCAAGTGTTTTTTCAGGTTGAACTGGAACTTCCACCTAACTAGTCTGGGAATAGTCAAAGAAATAACAACCCAAACGCTAACATGGCACAAGATCAGACTATGTAGAGTGACAGTAAATCAAACAATCAAACAAAAATTGCAAGAGTGGAGCACATCAATGATGAAAGCTGGTATCTAGACTGAGGAGCAACAAACTACTTAACTAGCATTTTAGACAGCTTAAATATGGGTTGCAATGGGTTGCAAGGGGTATAGAGGTAATCCGTCTTCGTGCATGGGAAATGGTAATCCTTTTGTAACACCCCATAATTTTCAAGAACACTATATGATAAACTTAAGAATACTTAACTAAATATTGGGAATTAAGTAAAACGGACTGCGCCATCGCGTTCATCTCTGAATTTTGCTTAAGATAGACCCCAAGTTTGCGAAAAACGGACATCGTATAAAGAAGATATTAAGGTTTAAAATTTGTATACATATAAGCATAATACATATATAAACTAATCCAGAAAATCAAAATCAGAGAGCGGGAAAAAGGGAGGGATTCGGCCTGTTAGGGATCAACCCCGTGCCCCATGGGTCGACCCGTACACAGGGGGGTCTCACCTGTGTCGACCCTTGGGTCAACCCCAGTCAGATCTGAGCAGATCCATTTCTGTGAACGTGGACTCGTTTCTTGACCAGATTCGTTGATTTTAGGCTATAAATAGGACCTCATTCCTATTGTTTTATTCACCAAAAACAATGGACACAACGAGTTGTTGTCCCAACTCAGACTAAACTAGCTTATTCTTCTGCAACAACAACTTATAAGCATACAAGAATCTCTGCTACAACATCTACAGTCTGTTATTTAGATCCCATCACAGTGAGTTCGTGTTATTTTTAGATATAAACGATTAATAGTAATCTTGACATGTTTATAAGTTGGATCTAAACTTGTGCCTGTTAATAACCTGAATCATAACTAAATAGATCTACCATTACTTGTACACCTGATCCTCTGTTTAGTTCTTGCATGCCTATCTTTATTATGTCTATTCTGTCATTATGCCCATTATATCACCATATGCTTATCTGTTAATATGCCTAATCATGTCACCATATGCTCATCCTGTTAGTATGCTTACTTCTATCATTACATGCCTGTCTTGTTATTATGCTTATTCTTGTTCTCTTCTCCCCCTCTTTCCCTTTTTATTTTTATAGCCAGGCTACGTTCAAGCCTAGGCCTATTACTGAAATATGTAAGCGCACGAAATTGGGAACGGTTGGGAATGATAAATTTAGGGCATAACTTATATTAAAACATGATTGGGATTTGGGCATAATTGGTACCGTGATATAAAACTTTAATTTGGGGCATAACTTGTATTGTGAATCAGAATGGGATTTGGGGCATAATCTTGGATAAACATGGAAAATTGGTTAATAATGAACATGCCTAGATTTACAGTAATTAGAAAGTGTAACTGCACTTAGACACGACGTTAGATTACACTCGTGGTAGAAGTCTGCCCAGAACCGCCAGACAAATCCAGCGTCCACAAGTGGTTAATCTAATGCGAGAGGTCGAGTGCATAAATGTACATGTAACGATGCTAAGACACGAGGTTAAGTCTGACTTGTGATAGAAGTCTGCCCGTAACCGCTTGGCATATCCAGCATCCACAAGTAGTAGACTTAATGTAGGAGGTCTAGTCCTTTAACAACCATAAATGGATAACTTGTTAACCTGTAATACTTAACCTGTTTAAATCTGTGGAGGGTTACATGAAACTGTTAAATTGATTAAGGGTTAAGTAAACTTGGTTGAATCAGTGAGGGTTAAGTTAATCTTGTTGAATCTGTAGGGGCGGGATATATATATATATATATCTATATGTATATATATATAAACCCGACAAACTTAACATGTTGGGGTTATGCAACCTTGTTAAATTGTTAAGCATAACCTGTCAAAATCCGTAGTGTGGATGCAAGCCTAGGGGGAAGCTTGTATCATTTGTTGTGTGGGATCTGTTTCAGTCAGTAACCCTTCTTGGTATCAAACGGGGAACCCCGAACTAGGTCGTGGTCTGGGCATGCAAACTGAGCTGATTATAAGAGGTCACTTGTGTGAGGGTGTTGATGGCGCATTCTAATGGGGTCATGTACGTGCATAGGTCTGGTTTTCTTGGGGAAATTAAGATGTTATGACATTAGTAGATATGGTTGTGCATCTTGAAAATAATGGGGTTGCCACTTGAGGAAGTTATACATCCTACTATGGGGTCAGCACAGGGTATCTATGGGGTAGGGAGCCGATCGATTGGGGGCAGTAATTAGGGTACCTCTAGTCTTGCTTGTCTAGGAGCCTGTTTTTATTGTTGGGGGTAACACCTATCATTCTTGTTGGGCTACCTGTTATTATTGTTAGGGGTAAAACCGGTCACTAGAAGTACACCTAAGTCTACCATCTTGTTCTTGTTGGGATCATCTTGTTATACTAGTATTGGTGCAGAGAAAAGTACTTGAGAAGCGCAATATGTTCTATCGTGTTTATTCTGTTTATCCTACTAAGTCTGTTATACGTGCCATATGATATTGTTATCTCTCTCATCCAGTTTATATGCATGTCATGATGCTTTTACTTATTTATATGCTAAAAGTAACTGGACTCGCTAGACTTTATGTCTGACCCATTTTGTTTCCTCTTCTCTCTCTTTTCCATCCCCCCCCCCTCAAGGTTCTCGGGGTGGCAATACTCAGGCTTGATTTGGATTCTCTTTCGTTCTGCTAGGAGTTGCTTAGATGTACCGCTTTGATTTCTTGCCTTCTTTGATATGGCTATATTTTTGGGGACTATGCTTTTATATTACTATACTCTAATGATTTTTGTACAAGGCAGATGCTTTAAATTGATGTAATGGATTTTCTGTATTTCAGACTTATGTTGTAACTGAATTCGAACCACAATATTTTCTATTTGGAAAATAAAGTTTTGAATTCCGCTGTTATTTTATATATGTCTTGTGATGTTTCAGTTTACCTATAACGCTTTACGAAACTTAATTCTTTCTGATAAAGAGTGGCATTAACAGACGTGGGGTATCACATTTGTTATCAGAGCTGAAGGTTACCAGATCGGATAAAAGATTTTGAAAATTGTTTTCAAAAAGGTTTTAAAAGAAAGTATTTTTCAAAAGAAAACTCTGATTCGAAAAACATATTCCCCAAAGCCATATGGAATATCTTTCGATTCTCTATTTGAATCCCTTTTCCTTTCTTTTTCAGCATGTTTGGGGAACCGATTCTTCCTGAGGTCATTACGATACCGGCTTGGTTCCGTAGGTATCTTGAGGCTATGGCGTTTGCCGAAGGCTAAGCAGACGCCCCTCCCCTAACTGCAGCCGCTGCTACTCCTCCTCCTCCGCCTCGAGCAAATAATTTCTCCAAGATATGCAAGGATTTCTATGCTATGAGAAGGAAGCCATTCTGAGGAACTAAGACTTTTGTAGAAGCAAGGAACTGACTCATAGAGATGGAGGATTTATTTGGGATTTTTTAAGGTTGACGACCGTAGGAAGATTCAGTTGGTCGTTTGGTTGCTAAAAGATGAGGTTTCATTCTAGTAGGAAGTGATGCACGCAGAGCGTCTAGTTGAGACTTGGGATAATTTTACGACAAAGATTCGAAATGAAGTTTCTTTCTCAAGCCGAGCAAAGTATGCAAATGGAAAGGTTTTTGGCACTAAGCAAGGGGGCATGTCTGTCAAAGAGTATGTTAATAAATTCAATCAATTGGCGAGGTTTGGTTTGGAGCTAGTGAATACCCCACGCAAGAAAGCTTTTCTAGAGGATTGAATGAACCCCTTCATGGGTTGGCTATGTCTCATATTTCGATGGGAGCAATTTTTGAGAAACTTGTTGATATGGCATTGACGCACGAAGAAGATAAAGGTGGTAAGAAAGAGGCTAAGATTGATTAAACACAAAACAAGAAAGTGTGGCCCGAGAAAGAGCAACAACAACAGCAAAAGAAGGGAGGAAAGAACGACAAAGCCCGAGATAAGAGGAAATGTCATAATTGTGGACATGAGGGTCATTTGGTCAAAGACTGCAAAAGAAAGAAGAATGCTTGTTTCCATTGTAGAGAGGTCGGACGCCTTATTAAGGATTGCCCGAAGAAACAAGGACTAGGCCAAAGAGCGGGATCTTCTAGAGGGCAGATGCATGCTCTCGTGGCCGGTGTGCCGGATAGAGGTAGGAAAGTTTCTACTAAAGGTTTGATCTCTCTTTCCAATCATCCTGTTAGAATTCTTTTTGATTCTAGAGCTTTGCATTCTTTTAAATCCGATTATGTGGTTGAGTCTCTGCACCTTAGTACTAATATGGTTTTGGATCCCGTTGTTGTCTCAAACCCCATTGGGGTTCGGCTCATTTATATATGATTTGTCGAGGTTTGAAAATATCTGTATTAGGGGTCGAGTTTGAATGCGACGCATATGTGCTTGGTTTCATGGGCTATGGTTTCATTCTAGGGATCGATTAGCTAGCCATGTATGGTGCCATTCTGGATTGTGAGAGGAGGATCGTTAGACTTTTGACTTGCCATGGGAGGATCGTCGAGATTACTGTGACCCTAGAGGGTCTGTCATTCTTAGTTTCCTAGAGTCACTTGATGCATTTATCGATGATTTACGATCTGTACCAGTAGTATGTGAGTATCCAGTTGTTTTTTAGGAGGTCCGGGGCTTACCTCCGAGGCGAGAGATTGATTTTCGTATATACTTGGTGGACAATACAAAGCCGGTTGCATCGCTTGTGCGCCATATGGCTCCTAAAGAAAGGAGGGAGCTCAGCAAACAAGTAAGGGAGCTACTTGAGAAAGGGTTCATTAGGCGAAGCATATCGGAATGGAGTGCTTTAGTAGTATTCGCCACTAAGACAGATGGTTTGCTTCTCTTATACGTGGATTACAGGGAGTTGAATAAGCTCACTAAGAAAAATAGGCACCCACTTCCGAGGATAGGTGATCTGTTTTACTAGCTTGTTGGTGCACCTGTTTTCTCCCACTTAGACTTGGCCATGGGGTTTCATCAGTTGAGGGTGACCGAGGACAGTAGAGACAAGACTGCCTTTAGAACTCCAGACGGTTTCTTCGAATGGCTCGTCATGCCTTTTGGGTTGACGAATGCACCCACCTATTTTGTGGATCTGATGAGTAGGGTGTTTCGGGAGTTTCTAAATACGTTCGTTGCGGTCTTTGTTGATGACATCTTGATTTTCTAGAAGAGCAAGGAAGAGCATGACCGGCATTTAAGGGAGGTTTTGAAAACTCCCCAAGCGCATCAGCTTAAGGAAAAATTCTCCAAATGTCATTTTTGTAGAAAGGAAGTGAGATTTCTAGGGCATGTGGTCACTAAAGATGGGATAGCAGTAGATCCCACGAAAGTGGTTGCAGTTCAAGATTGGCAGATCTCAAAGAATGCAATGGTGGTGAGGAGTTTTCTTGGTTTAGCGGACAATTATAGGAAGTTCATTAAGGACTTCGCAAAGATATCAGCACCACTCACCAGACTGACGAAGAAGAATCTGACATTTTCTTAGGGTATAAACTGTGAGGATGCTTTTCAACGATTGAAGAGGGCTCTTACAACAGCCCCGGTCTTGACTTTGCATGGTGAGAACAAAGTGTTCACAACATATACTGATTCATGTGGTACAGGGCTTGGTGCGGTTCTGATGCAAAAAGGAAAGGTAGTATGTTATGGAGGTAGATAGTTAAGAGTTCATGAGAAGAACTACCCTACTCATGACTTAGAGTTAGTCGCTATAGTATTCGCGCTTAAGACTTGGCGTCATTATCTACTTGGTAGAAGTTCTAGTTGTACACCGATCACAAATCTCTTAAGTACTTGTTCTCGCAGAAGGATCTCAATTTGAGGCAACAAAGATGGATGGAGTTCTTAGCGTCCTACGACTTTGAGATTTCTTATACCCCTGGCAGGGGTAATGTGGTGGCAAACGCACTCAGTAGGCAGAGAATGATCTTGATTCCTATATTTGTAGAGAGGTAGAGCTTGGAATTTATATCGACTTTTGATTTTATACCCTCCACCGAGTTCACACCTTGTTTATTGGCATCATTAGAAGTGCGACCTACTCTGTTGGATCAGATAGGAACTTTACAGCGAGAGGACCCACAGATAGCGGATATCTTGGATAGGCTCACAAGAGGGGAGACTTCCAGTCACCTCAGTAGATATTCCACGAATGATAGAGGGTGGCTGCGACAAGATGGAAGGCTTTGTGTTCCCCGGGTTGGGAGTATGTTGAAGACAGTCCTTGAGGAAGCCCATCATTCTAGAATGACTATTCATCCAGGTGGTGATAAGATGTATAGAGATATGAAGAGGTTTTTTTGGGTTGGGATAAAGAAAGATGTAACAGAGTTTGTTTCTCGATGTTTGAATTGTCAGCAACTAAAAGCTGAGCAAAAGAGACCCGGTGGTTTACTTCATCCTTTGTAGGTCCCACAGTGAAAGTGGGAGTGTGTCCCTATAGATTTCATTGATGGTTTGCCTAGATCAAGGAAAGGCAACACCAGTATTTGGGTTATAGTTGACAGGCTTACTAAAAGCGCTCATTTCATTCCTGTTAAGAATAAGAGGACAACAGCATGGTTGACAGCAGTTTATCTTCGAGAGATAGCCTGTCTTCAAGGAGTACCTTCCAGTATTGTAAGTGATCATGACCCCATTTTCACCAGCGAATTTTGGAGGAGCTTACAAGAGGCAATAAGCACACGGTTGTGTTTGAGCACCGCTTATCACTCTTAGACCGATGGACAGACAGAAAGGGTGAATAGAGTTCTTGAGGATTTTTTTAAGACTGTGTATCCTAGACATCGGAGG
Organism: Allium sativum; assembly: GCA_030737875.1. Taxonomy (NCBI): domain Eukaryota; kingdom Viridiplantae; phylum Streptophyta; class Magnoliopsida; order Asparagales; family Amaryllidaceae; genus Allium; species Allium sativum. The sequence continues at coordinate 787,550,975 of CM060919.1, read as the reverse complement.
GACTTGGGAAGAGCATCTTCCTTTGGTAGAGTTCTCCTACAACAAAAGCTATCAGGCAAGTATTTGCATGCATCCTTCGAAGCGTTGTACGGATGACCGTGTAGATCACCGACTTGTTGGTAGGAGTCTTCAGAAAGGCTTCTACTTGGACCAAAGATGATTAGAGAAACTTCAGAGAAGATTGATCTTATTCGCAGACGCATGAAGACAGCTTAGAACAGGCAGAAGTCCTACGCAGATAAGAGAAAAAATGATATTGAGTTCGAGGTGGGAGACATGGTTTTCATAAAGGTATCACCATTAAGGAATGTGGTTCGTTTTGGATCTATCGGGAAATTGGCACAAAGATTTGTAGGATCATTTCCCGTAGCAGAAAGAACTGGCCAAATGGCCTATTGAGTAAAGCTACTAGAGAGACTGGCCGGTGTTTATGATGTTTTCCACATTTCTCATTTACGGAAGTGCTTGCATGATACTGGAGAAGTAGTTGAGCCGAGTATGCTTGAGGAAGTAGAGGTGGAACGGGAAGCGACAGTTAGACAGTTCCTACCCGTATTCTTGGATCAGAGGTTAAGAAGCTACGCAACCGAGAGGTAAAGTTGATGAAATTTCAGTGGGGAGATGACCACGAGGATGCAACTGGGAAGACCAAAGATAAGATTCGCGCTTCGTACCCTTTTCTTTTCAAGGGTATGTTCTTAACTCCTTTTTCCAAAAGCTTTATTCGTACTTGTTTCTGTCATTTAAGTATATCCTATCGATCGAATCTTCGACCTTTAGGTAGGGAACCTATGGATGTAAACATGTGTTTGAAGCATGCTATGTTTGATGGATGCAAGTAGATGTGAGTGTTTGCTGATGGTTGCTCGTGGATGCATCTACACACAAATTAGGCAGTAGATCGGCTCAATCACTCTCATATTGCATATGGATGCGTGTGCATATTTTTCTTCTTTTATGAAAGTGGGTATATCATCATATGGATGTTGCATTTGAATGGACGATTGTTCACGCATATAGACTTTACATGGTATATTAGGATTATTTGCATACATGTTGGATTCATGGCACTAACATACATTGCATCAAGAAGGTCAACTGAATCAGTGGACGCCTAATCTTTCGCATTAGTATAGGGACATACACACACATTTTCAAATGTTCATATAAGCATTATAAATATTTTAAGGACAATGGATGCCTGTGATTGGTGGATGAGTAGATGGATGATAGGATATACGTCCTTCTTAACTTGGAGATTTCAGGGACGAAATCCTTTAAGTAGGGGAGAATGTAACACCCCGTAATTTTCAAGAACACTATAATAATAAACTTAAGAATACTTAACTAACTATTGGGAATTAAGTAAAACGGACAACTCCATCGCATTCGTTTCGGAATTCTGCTTAAGATAACCTCAAGTTTGTGAGAAACGGACACCGTATAAAGAATATATTAAGGTTTGAAGTTTGTATACATATAAGCATAACATATATATATATATAAACTAATCCAGAAAATCAAAATCAAAAAGCGGGAAAAAGAGGGGAATTCGGCCCGTTAAGGGTCGATCCTGTGCCCTATGGGTGTCAACCCATGGGTGGACCCTTACGCAGGGGCATCGACCCCTGGGTCGACCCCAGTCAGATCTGGGCAGATCCATTTCTGTGAACGTGGACTCGTTTCTTGACCAGATTCGTTGACCTTAGGCTATAAATATGACCTCATTCCTATTATTTTATTCACCAAAAACAATGCAGACAACGAGGTGCTTCCCCAACTTAAATTAAACTAGCCTATTCTTCTGCAACAACAACTTATAAGCACACAAGAATCTCTGCTACAACATTTATAGTCAATACTCTGTTCTTTAGATCCCATCATAGTGAGTACATGTTATTTTTATATATAAACGATTAATAGTAATCTTGACATGTTTATAAGTTGGATCTAAAGCTGTGCATGTTAATAACCTGAATCATAACTAAACAGATCTGACATTACTTGTACACCTGATCCTCTGTTTAGTTCTTGCATGCCTATCTTTATTATGTCTATTCTGTCATTATGCCCATTCTGCCACCATACCTTATTCTGTTAATATGCCTAATCATGTCACCATATGCCAATCCTGTTAGTATGCTTACTTCTGTTATCATATGCTTGTCTTGTTATTATGCATATTCTTATTCTCTTCTCCCCCTCTTTCCCGTTTTATTTTTATAGCCAGACTACCTTCGAGCCTAGGTTTATCGCTAAAATATGCGAGCGCACGAAATTGGGAATGGGGGAATGATAAATTTGAGGCATAACTTATATCAAAACATGATTGGGATTTGGGCTTAATTTATACCTTGATCTATAATTTAATTTGGGCCATAACTTGTATTGTGAATAAGACAAGGATTTGGGGCATAATCTTGGATAAACATGAAAAAATAGTTAATAATGAACATGCCTAGATTTACAGTAATTAGAAACTGTAACCGCACTTAAACACGAGGTTAGATTACACTTGTGGTAGAAATCTGTCCGGAACCGCCCGTGTGACGGCCCGCCCCGCACCGGCCGGCATTTCCTCCGAAAGTGCACTGTACACATACCCGACTAGCACGGAACGGTCGCCAAAGAAAGGAAAGAAGAGAATGAACTAATCAAGAACCTGTAGAATGTCTCACAGCGCATGGAACAAAATATAATAATAATATACTTGACATAAAACAGGTGAGACAGTGCATAAGCTGATAACTAAAACCAACATCAACATCATCATCAGAGCAGCGGAAATCCAAACACAGCTTATTACAACTTTCCAAATTACTGTCTCTAAACAAAAGAAAGCAAAAGTAGAAGATACACTACTAATGCCCAAGCGGTGATCTTCAACAACACAGGGAGAATATATATATATATATATATATATATATATATATATATATCATACGTGGAAGCCTCCTGCTCGTCTCCGGATCAGCTATTCGTGCATACCCAGCTAACCTGTCTCTAGTCTGCTCGTGAGAGCACCCAGAGTAATAAGAAGAGACATAAAACTCTGGGTCAGACAAAAAGTCCGGTATGAGCGATAAGCAGCTAAACAGAACAATAACAGGTATACTAAACCATACCTGAACTTGGACCTGCAATCAAAGAGTTAGCACTACATACCGTACAATACTCTGAGGTGCCATAAAACAAATGGTGTAAAGATACGGGGGTGGGGAGTGTATGTCATAGTGAAGGCAAACAAGTCAAGCATAGCAACCATCCTAACATCTCTCACTCAGTGCGTAAAGCATACGATATCTACCGCTTCGATCACTAGACCCATTGAAGTAGTGACGGAGTTCAACTTGTACAACTACTGCTACTACCAAGCTTACCACATGGAGTCATGACCAAACCTTTACAAATGACCACACTTCATTGTTCTATATCTCTTTAGTCATACCTAGGCCACTGTTGTAACACCCCGAATTTCGGTTAATGCTAAAATTCACTAATTACAGAATAAATAATCTCAGATGTGAGAATTGGGGGAAACGGGCTGCGTCATTGCGTTCGTCTCGGAAAAATACGCGAAATAGAGTCCGAGTTTTCGAGAATCGGAGTCCGTATGGCCCAGTTATGGCCCAATGAAGTTTTCAGAAAATTTAAAGTTTAAAACAGATTTAAAAATTCAAGTTCAAATTTCAAAATTGGGCCATTGGGCGCAGGCGGGGAAAATTCCCGCCTGGCTACCCAAGTCGACAGGCCTGTCGACTGGGCAGTCGACTTGGCTAGACCAAGCCGACAGCCCTGTCGACTTGGGTGTCGACAGAGGGTGCCCGGCCAGTATGGCCTGGTGCACCATTTCAGTGTGTGGGCTGTGTTTTGGGGCTGGTTTCTGGAAGCTTCCGAGATCTGATGGTCCTAATCTAACCTAGGGTTAATCTAAAGGCCTAAAACACTTGCCTAATCCTATAAATAAGACCCTAAGCTAGCCCTAAATGATCATAATCCTATCTCCTAACTAAACTATGCCAAAATTTTCTATGATCATGGCCTCCACTTAAAACCCTAGCCTCCATCCTATTTCTAAACTATTTCTATGAAGGCTTTCATGTTCATACAAGCATCTTTGAGTTGTGTGAGTGATCATTAGCTTGCATTCATCATCAAGTTGCAAGCTTTATGTTCAAGGCTAGAGTTTTGGGTAATTTGTGGCAAGGGTTTGCTTATGGGAGCTTAGTGGTGAGTTCCTATAGCTTTAATAATCAATTGTTAAATTGATTATGGTAGGATGTGATAAGACATGGCTATGTTTGTGGATAAATATGTTTATGCAAGTTTAGTATATTGTATGTTATGTGTTTGGCAAGTTTTATGCTACATGCAAGTTTAATGCCATGTTTTATGATGCAAAACACTATGTTGAACATTTATGCATATGTAACATGTTATGCAAACTATATGAGAGAGTATATGCAAGTTATATGTAATATGATATGCAAGTTATGCATGGGGTTTTATGCATGCTAAGTGTTTGGTTTTATGCATGCTAAGTATTTGGTTTTATGCATGCTAAGTATTTGGTTTTGTGCATGCTAAGTATGTGGTTTTATGCATGCTAAGTATTTGGTTTTATGCATGCTAAGTATTTGGTTTTATGCATGCTAAGTATTTGGTTTTGTGCATGCTAAGTATGTGGTTTTGTGCATGCTAAGTATTTGGTTTTATGCATGCTAAGTGTTTGGTTTTATGCAAAGTTATGATGCAAGTTCATATGCAAAGTTATGATGCAAGTTCATATGCAAAGTTATGATGCAAGTTCATATGCAAGTTCATATGCAAAGTTATGATGCAAGTTCATATGCAAAGTTATGATGCAAGTTCATATGCAAAGTTATGATGCAAGTTCATATGCAAAGTTATGATGCAAGTTCATATGCAAGTTTGTCTTTTTTTTATGATATGCATAATATATGCAAGGTTGCCTCTATGTATGACATAAGTACATGTGCAAGTTCATCCCTTTTAGACCTATGACATGTATGCAAGTTGACACCTTTATGATAGGTCTATGACATGAACATTTAAGCAAGTTACCCTCTTTATGACATATGCAAGTTTGGGTTGGTTATTTATGCAAGTTGGGTTTATGGTCATATATACAAGTTGACACCTTTTAAAACCCATGATAATGCTAATGATATGCTAAGTTGAACCCATTGTGTGTATGATGAATCTTCTCTTCTGAAGTATGTCATGTTAACGTATTTACGTGGGGACGATGGGGTAAAAATTAATGAACACATAAAATTGTGTGAAGTAGGTATGATTAAACATACCGTAAAGTGGATGGACATAATTGGGAATTTACCTATTAAGTTACGTCTACCCATATTATGGAATTGGGAATTTACCTATTGAGTTAGGTCTACCCATATTCTTAAATATTTGTAATTAATTAGGGATAATTAATACAAATTATGGGGGTGATTAATTAGGTGTAATTAATCTACTAAGACACGAGATTGGACCCTTTTGTAGCATAAGACTGCCCGGAACCGACCGGCAAATCCAGCGGCTACAAATGATTGGCCCAATGTGAGAGGTCTTAGTCATAAACTAAATACGTGACAAGTGTAAAGACACGAGGTTAGACTCTGTTATGGTGTAAGGCTGCCCGGAACCAACCGACATATCCAGCTGCCATAAAAGACAGTCTAATGTGAGAGGTCTTTACAAAGGTTACGATCTTAATTAATTAAGAAACACTTAACCAAATTAGCATGTAGAGGGGCATGAGGGGTTAAGTGGGTGCCTTGGGTGGCATGTAGTAACTAGTGGGGGTGCCTTGGGTGGCATGGGGAAACTAGTGGGTTGCCTTGGGTGGCAATAGAAAATACGATTAGAATACTTAACCAAAGTGGAACATGTAATTAAAACATGGTTAAAGGGTTAAGTAAGTGCTTTGGGTGGCATGTGGAAATCTAGTGGGTGCCTTGAATGGCAATTAAAATATGATTAATGACTTAGCCAAAATTTATAACATGTAAGTGGACATGGTTAAAGGGTTAAGTGGGATTCACTAGAAATGACAAGCTTAGGTGGTAGCTTGTGGGGGCCCATTTCAACCAATATCCCAAACGTATCTTAGTAGGCTCGACTCTAGTCGAGTGACGGGACACGCATATTGGGCTTGACTATAAGAGGCCAAAACGGGTTAGCGGTGGCAACGCAGGACCAACGGGTTTCATATGCGTGTGTGGACCCGGGCTGGTTGGTAAGTCGTTGTTGCATCGTGTAGGTATAAAGCCGTGCACCGTTGATATTATCAGGTTGCCACTTTGGGGGATGATACACCCCATCGTGGGACCAGCACGGGTATCTACGTAAGGGAGCCGATCGCTTGGGGAGTAGTGGGTACACCTATGTAGTCAGATAGGGGTACACGAAACTACTAAATTACTAAGTACACTTAGTGGGATCAACCTTTAAGTAGGAATGACTGGTGTGGTGCGGTGTAGGAACTACCCTTGGGTGGGTAGATCTAGGGTGGTGCAATCTAGTAATTATCCTTGGGGGGGGATAAATGCGTCTTTTCGATTATCTTAGTACATCCTGTGTTTAGTTGGCTACTTAGTGTAGTCATTATCCCCAGAGGTACCGTACCTTGTTTATATCATACCCTAATTACTTTAATGATTGTATTGTTAGGGTTATAGGACTCACTCAGACTTATGTCTGACCCCGTTGTTTCTTTATTTTTTTCCAACCCTCAGGTTTTCAGAGTGGGCCTAGCACTAGTGGGCTTTGATCAGACTGCTTTATTTCTCTTTTGGAGCTTGGACCTTGGATGTAAAGCTCAGTTTATCTTTTCTATTATGGCTATTACGTTATGTAGTGGGATTATGTACTTTCATTTTTATCAGGATGGATATTATGTACTTGACCCTTATTTATGGTTTTGGTGTAACAAAACATGTTTTACTTCCCGCTGAAATGAAATGATGTTTTAAAATTCTCAAGTATTACTTATATCTGTCTTGTTGTAATTTTTCTGTTCTATATTCACTTAAAATACTCCACCGATGTTATGGCATTCCCTTAGTGAGTGACCGTAGCGGGTGTGGGGTGTTACACGTGGTATCAGAGCTTAAGGTTACCAGAACAGATAAAATTTTTAGAAAAATTATTTTCTAAGAATATTTTTGAAAGGAGTATTTTCAAAAACATGTCTTTTAAGAGAAAAGTTTTTGAAAAGAAAAGCATAATCCCCAATAGCCATATCTATATCTTTCGAATTCTCCGTTTTGAATCTCTTCCTCTCTCGTTTGGAGCTTCCCCTCCGTGTATAGATGATCTTTCTAAGATAGATAAGAATGGGAAAACCACTTCAAGGGACTTAGACGTTAGTCGGATTAGAAGTTGGTTCAAGAAGGAGGAGGACTGGTAGGTACCTATTGGATAGACGATGGGAGGAAGGCTCAAATAGTTGTTTGGTTAATGAAGGATGAAACCTCATTGGTGGGAGGTTACGAGTGGAGAATGGGATGAAGAAGGCGAATAGTTATCCTTTTGGGAGGAATAGGACATCTAATTAGGATTGTCCAAAGGGGCAAGGGCAAGGTTCGGAATCTCCTGGAGGGTGGTTGTATTCCCTCACGACTAAGGTACCAGATGGGGATAGGACCGTCTAGGTTGGAATTTGGATTTCTTTATTATCCGATTCGAACTTTATTTGATTCTGACGCATCGAGTTCGTTTATCTCATCATTGTTAGTTGAGTCACTGCACTTAGACACCAGTTAGTAGATGATCCCTTAGTTGTTTCAAACCCAATTGGGGCTCCATGATGTGTTTGGGTTTGAAAGTTGCTATACTTAGCATTGAGTTTAGATGTGATGCTTTTGGGCTTCACGAGCTATGGGTTAGTTTTGGGCATGGACTGGTTATCCAGTAGGGGTGCCGTTCTTGATTTTGAAGGGAGAGTTGTTAGGCTTATGACCCGCTTGGGTAACACTCTCGAGATCTCTTGTAATCCCATGAAAATTGTTATGCTAAGTTATCTAGAATCGCTTGATACGTCGGTCTAGAGTTTGCAATCTGTTAGAGCGGTCCGGGAATGCTCGGATGTGTTTGAGGAGGTGAAGGGCTTACCTCCGGAGCGGGAGATTGACTTCCGAATATATCTGGTAGACAATGCCAAACCAGTATCTTGGCCAGTGTGCCACATGGCTCCTCGTGAGAGGAGGGAACTCCATAAGTAAGTAGGCGATTTGCTTGAGAAGGGGTTCATAAGACGAAGTATGTCGGAGTGGGGTGCTCCAGTAGTTTTTGCCACGAAGGCGGATGGGTCCCTCAGACTTTGTGTAGGCTAAGGAGAACTAAATAAACTCACGAAGAAGAATAGACACCCATTGCCGAGGATTGATGATCTCTTTGATCAGTTAGTTGGCGCCTCAGTATTTTCGCAGTTGGACTTAGCCACGGGGTTTCGTCAGTTGAGAGTGGCTGAGGATAGCATAGAGAAGACTGCTTTAGGACTCCGGATGGTTTTTATGAGTGGCTGGTGATGCCATTTGGTTTGACAAACGCCCCCGCATATTTTATTGATGAAGGGTGTTCAGGGAGAACCTAAATAAGTTCGTAATGGTCTTTGTAAATGACACCTTGGTCTTTTCTGGGAGCGAAATAAGTTTTCGTATGTACTCAATAGGTTGAGCAAAGTCAGTCATGGTATAAACGGTGGTTTTGGAGCGAGACTGGCAAGGACATCCAGAGTTGGATAAGGGGTTAATTATTTAGCCGTTTTTACTAGTATCATCTCACGTAGGTCGTCTGAATTCGGAGGAGGTATCCCTTGGGTGTTTATCTGATATTGGTTTAGGCCTTTGGGGCTTGCATTTGGGGGATGTCGAGTTCGACTAGGGTGGTCTGCGTGAGAGAGGGACAGTTGTGATGATTTTGGATGGGATTCTTAGCATCCTATGAGTTTGAGATAGCGTATACCCCTGGCAAGGGTAACGTGGTAGCAGACGCCTTAAGCAGAAAAAGGCTGTCTTTGAGTCCATTGTTCGTGGAATGGCGAAGCTTGGAGTTTATTTCTATATTTGACTTTAGACCTTCCGTTGACTTTGTACCCGGTTTGCTAGCCTCCTTGGAGGTTAGGCCTACTCTTTTGGGGCGTATTGGCGGAGCACAAAGGGACGACCCACAGTTGGTTGAGTTAGTAGAGAAGCTCATGAGGAGGGGGAGTCGTCCAGCCATTTGAGTAGGTACACCCTAGATAGTAAGGGGTGGTTGCGTAGAGACGGTAGACTTTGTGTACCGCAAGACAAGGGTTTGAGGAAGGCTATACTTGATGATGCACATCGGTCGAAGATGACCATTCATCCCGATAGGGACAAGATGTACCAAGACATGAAGCGAGTTTTCTTTTGGGCTGGTATGAAGAAAGATGTGGCCGAGTATGTCGCTAGATGCTTGGTGTGCTAGCAAATGAAAGCGGAGCAGAAGAAACCCGGTGGGTTGCTTCACCCATTGGAAGTTCCGCTATGGAAGTGGGATAGTGTCTCGATGGGTTTTGTCGATGGATTACCGAGATCGAGGAAGGGTAATACGGGAATTTGGGGTGTGGTAGACAGACTTACTAAGAGTGCCCATTTTTATACCCGTGAAGAGTAAGAGGACTGCTGCAGAGCTAGCTTCAGTTTACATTCGAGAGATTATTAGATTACATGGTGTACCTTCCAGTATAGTGAGCGATCGAGATCCTATCTTCACTAGCGAGTTTTGGAAGAGTTTGCAAGAGGTGGTAGGGACTCAGTTGTGTTTGAGTACCGCATATCATCCTCAGACGGACGGCCAGACCGAGAGGGTGAATCGTAATTTTAGAAGACCTTTTGAGGCTATGTATCTTGGATTCTGGAGGTACATGGGAAGAGCATCTTCCATTGGCAGGGTTCGCATATAATAACAGCTTTCAGTCTAGTATTGGCATGGCTCCTTACGAAGCTCTTTATGGAAGGCCTTGTCGATCACCCACATGTTGGTGGAAATCTACGGATAAGATCTTGTTTGGGTCCGATATGGTTAGAGAGACTTCGGAAAAGATTGATTTGATTCGAAGGAGGATGAAAGCGGCGTAAGACAGACAGAAATCTTATGTGGACAAGAGGAGGACAGATCTTGAGTTTGATGTTGGGGACATGGCCTCCGTCAAAATATATCCGTTACGGAATGTGGTTCGCTTTGGATCTGTTGGAAAGTTAGCACCAAGGTTTGTTGGACCGTTTCCTATTAAAGAAAGGATTGGACAGATGGCATATAGAGTGGAGTTGCCCGACAGGCTTAGTGGTGTACATGATATATTCCATGTGTCACATTTGAGGAAGTGCCTACATGAGACCGTTGAGGTGGTAGAGCCGAGCTTGCTTAAAGAAGTAGAGATAGAGCGTGATGAGACGATTCGACGAGCTCCTACTCGCATCCTTGGGTCAGAGACTAGGAAGTTGAGGAATCGAGAGGTTCAACTAGTCGAAGTGCAATGGGGAGAAGATGAGAGCAACGCTACCTTAGAGACGGAAGAGAAGATGCGTTCATTATACCCATTCCTTTTTAGGATATGCCTTTTAATTTCTCCTTTATCGTTTGACTAGTACTTATCTTATCTGTAGTATGTCCTCTCATTAGTACCTTTGACCTTTAGATAGGGTAAACCTTTGGTTGAAACATGTGTTTGAGACATGTTATGTTTGATGGATGCATGTGGATGCAAGTGGTTGCTAGTGGTTGCTCGTGGATGCATATACACACACTCTAGACACTAGATCGGCTCAATCACTTCATATTGCATATTGCATATAATTGTGTGTAGATAGCTATATTTATGGATGTATAATGATTGTGTTGTCATATGGATGATGCATTTTGGTGAATGATTGTGCACTCATATAGATACTGTATGTGTCGATAGGGTTATCTCGCATACATATTGGATGCATGGCACTATCATGGTTTGCATATGTTCATACATTAGATAGGGAACATATACACACACTTTTTGCATATGCTCATACATCATTAGAAATTGTTTTAAGGACAATGGATGCCCGTGTTTGATGGATTGAGTAGATGGTTGTTTGGATGGTAGGATATGCATTCTCCTTAGCCTAGAGATTTCGGGGACGAAATCCTTTAAGGAGGGGAGAATGTAACACCCCGAATTTCAGTTAATGCTAAAATTCACTAATTACAGAATAAATAATCTCAGATGTGAGAATTGGGGGAAACGGGCTGCGTCATTGCGTTCGTCTCGGAAAAATACGCGAAATAGAGTCCGAGTTTTCGAGAATCGGAGTCCGTATGGCCCAGTTATGGCCCAATGAAGTTTTCAGAAAATTTAAAGTTTAAAACAGATTTAAAAATTCAAGTTCAAATTTCAAAATTGGGCCACTGGGCGCAGGCGGGGAAAATTCCCGCCTGGCTACCCAAGTCGACAGGCCTGTCGACTGGGCAGTCGACTTGGCTAGGCCAAGTCGACAGCCCTGTCGACTTGGGTGTCGACAGAGGGTGCCCGGCCAGTATGGCCTGGTGCACCATTTCAGTGTGTGGGCTGTGTTTTGGGGCTGGTTTCTGGAAGCTTCCGAGATCTGATGGTCCTAATCTAACCTAGGGTTAATCTAAAGGCCTAAAACACTTGCCTAATCCTATAAATAAGACCCTAAGCTAGCCCTAAATGATCATAATCCTATCTCCTAACTAAACTATGCCAAAATTTTCTATGATCATGGCCTCCACTTAAAACCCTAGGCTCCATCCTATTTCTAAACTATTTCTATGAAGGCTTTCATGTTCATACAAGCATCTTTGAGTTGTGTGAGTGATCATTAGCTTGCATTCATCATCAAGTTGCAAGCTTTATGTTCAAGGCTAGAGTTTTGGGTAATTTGTGGCAAGGGTTTGCTTATGGGAGCTTAGTGGTGAGTTCCTATAGCTTTAATAATCAATTGTTAAATTGATTATGGTAGGATGTGATAAGACATGGCTATGTTTGTGGATAAATATGTTTATGCAAGTTTAGTATATTGTATGTTATGTGTTTGGCAAGTTTTATGCTACATGCAAGTTTAATGGCATGTTTTATGATGCAAAACACTATGTTGAACATTTATGCATATGTAACATGTTATGCAAACTATATGAGAGAGTATATGCAAGTTATATGTAATATGATATGCAAGTTATGCATGGGGTTTTATGCATGCTAAGTGTTTGGTTTTATGCATGCTAAGTATTTGGTTTTATGCATGCTAAGTATTTGGTTTTGTGCATGCTAAGTATGTGGTTTTATGCATGCTAAGTATTTGGTTTTATGCATGCTAAGTATTTGGTTTTGTGCATGCTAAGTATGTGGTTTTGTGCATGCTAAGTATTTGGTTTTATGCATGCTAAGTGTTTGGTTTTATGCAAAGTTATGATGCAAGTTCATATGCAAAGTTATGATGCAAGTTCATATGCAAAGTTATGATGCAAGTTCATATGCAAGTTCATATGCAAAGTTATGATGCAAGTTCATATGCAAAGTTATGATGCAAGTTCATATGCAAAGTTATGATGCAAGTTCATATGCAAGTTTGTCTTTTTTTTATGATATGCATAATATATGCAAGGTTGCCTCTATGTATGACATAAGTACATGTGCAAGTTCATCCCTTTTAGACCTATGACATGTATGCAAGTTGACACCTTTATGATAGGTCTATGACATGAACATTTAAGCAAGTTACCCTCTTTATGACATATGCAAGTTTGGGTTGGTTATTTATGCAAGTTGGGATTATGGTCATATATACAAGTTGACACCTTTTAAAACCCATGATAATGCTAATGATATGCTAAGTTGAACCCATTGTGTGTATGATGAATCTTCTCTTTTGAAGTATGTCATGTTAACGTATTTACGTGGGGACGATGGGGTAAAAATTAATGAACACATAAAATTGTGTGAAGTAGGTATGATTAAACATACCGTAAAGTGGATGGACATAATTGGGAATTTACCTATTAAGTTAGGTCTACCCATATTATGGAATTGGGAATTTACCTATTGAGTTAGGTCTACCCATATTCTTAAATATTTGTAATTAATTAGGGATAATTAATACAAATTATGGGGGTGATTAATTAGGTGTAATTAATCTACTAAGACACGAGATTGGACCCTTTTGTAGCATAAGACTGCCCGGAACCGACCGGCAAATCCAGCGGCTACAAATGATTGGCCCAATGTGAGAGGTCTTAGTCATAAACTAAATACGTGACAAGTGTAAAGACACGAGGTTAGACTCTGTTATGGTGTAAGGCTGCCCGGAACCAACCGGCATATCCAGCTGCCATAAAAGACAGTCTAATGTGAGAGGTCTTTACAAAGGTTACGATCTTAATTAATTAAGAAACACTTAACCAAATTAGCATGTAGAGGGGCATGAGGGGTTAAGTGGGTGCCTTGGGTGGCATGTAGTAACTAGTGGGGGTGCCTTGGGTGGCATGGGGAAACTAGTGGGTTGCCTTGGGTGGCAATAGAAAATACGATTAGAATACTTAACCAAAGTGGAACATGTAATTAAAACATGGTTAAAGGGTTAAGTAAGTGCTTTGGGTGGCATGTGGAAATCTAGTGGGTGCCTTGAATGGCAATTAAAATATGATTAATGACTTAGCCAAAATTTATAACATGTAAGTGGACATGGTTAAAGGGTTAAGTGGGATTCACTAGAAATGACAAGCTTAGGTGGTAGCTTGTGGGGGCCCATTTCAACCAATATCCCAAACGTATCTTAGTAGGCTCGACTCTAGTCGAGTGACGGGACACGCATATTGGGCTTGACTATAAGAGGCCAAAACGGGTTAGCGGTGGCAACGCAGGACCAACGGGTTTCATATGCGTGTGTGGACCCGGGCTGGTTGGTAAGTCGTTGTTGCATCGTGTAGGTATAAAGCCGTGCACCGTTGATATTATCAGGTTGCCACTTTGGGGGATGATACACCCCATCGTGGGACCAGCACGGGTATCTACGTAAGGGAGCCGATCGCTTGGGGAGTAGTGGGTACACCTATGTAGTCAGATAGGGGTACACGAAACTACTAAATTACTAAGTACACTTAGTGGGATCAACCTTTAAGTAGGAATGACTGGTGTGGTGCGGTGTAGGAACTACCCTTGGGTGGGTAGATCTAGGGTGGTGCAATCTAGTAATTATCCTTGGGGGGGGATAAATGCGTCTTTTCGATTATCTTAGTACATCCTGTGTTTAGTTGGCTACTTAGTGTAGTCATTATCCCCAGAGGTACCGTACCTTGTTTATATCATACCCTAATTACTTTAATGATTGTATTGTTAGGGTTATAGGACTCACTCAGACTTATGTCTGACCCCGTTGTTTCTTTATTTTTTCCAACCCTCAGGTTTTCAGAGTGGGCCTAGCACTAGTGGGCTTTGATCAGACTGCTTTATTACTCTTTTGGAGCTTGGACCTTGGATGTAAAGCTCAGTTTATCTTTTCTATTATGGCTATTACGTTATGTAGTGGGATTATGTACTTTCATTTTTATCAGGATGGATATTATGTACTTGACCCTTATTTATGGTTTTGGTGTAACAAAACATGTTTTACTTCCCGCTGAAATGAAATGATGTTTTAAAATTCTCAAGTATTACTTATATCTGTCTTGTTGTAATTTTTCTGTTCTATATTCACTTAAAATACTCCACCGATGTTATGGCATTCCCTTAATGAGTGACCGTAGCGGGTGTGGGGTGTTACAACTGTGGCCCTGAATCCGTTCACGTACTCCCTACACATAGTGATCCAAAGTTACAGACATCGACAACCCCTTTGCACGCGTCCCGCAGCAAAGCCCAACTCATGAAGTCGACTCGTTGATTCCCAACTAGATCCTAAGTACAACTTCCCATTTGGACTACCTTTGCATCTCGGATTTTGGTCTTCTCCTCCGGATCGGTCTTTATTTGGTTCGTAACCCATGCCTCGTATTCAAGCTTCCTGGTTCAGTTCGTGGTCATCATCATAAGCAATTGGATCGGTTCGGGGGTCGAGGTACAAGAAGCTCAAGACCTCCTCTCTGCTCCGGGTCGAATCGAGGAACCTCTGGCGGATCGGTTCGGGGGTGACCACTCGGGTCGGGTCGGGGTGGCACATGCCTAAGAGAGGTAGATCGGGGCGGGGAACTCCTCTGCTATCAGTTCACGAGCTCCAGGCGGTTCAGATCGGGTTCCATCACCACAAGCGGGTCGGGTCGAGGAGCTACAGGCGGATCGTGGGAAAGGGCTTTACAACGGTTCGGGTCTTCCTAACCGATCTGATCCGGTTCGGGTGTCTTCCTGCACTTTGTCCAGCAAGCTGTTTATGCCATTCGACGGCGTTTTCGACCAATCTAACTATTCTAAACAATCACAATTCATACCAAACATTCATAGCAACATATAACATCAACCACAAACATCAAAATGACAACTTGATAGGTTAAAATAGATCAAACATAGCCAAAACCCCATATTTTCCCTTAAGCATGTTTAAGCAAAACTAATGATAGGATTAGTAAAACTTAACCAAATTAACCCAAATCTCCAACAAAGGTCTAAAATAATATTTCGAAATTTATCAATATTTTCCAGATTTTTAACATGTATAAATTCGCTAATTATCACTAATTACCCTTAATTAACCATAATTAGTGAGGAACTATGCAAATCACTCACCTTGGCCACAAATAAAATACAAAATCTAAAATGATTCTCTATTTGGCGTTGTTCCCAATGCAACGCAGCAGCTCTAACCTTGCTTTGGTGCTAATCCTCTTTGATTTGATGTAGTTTAAGCCAAAACTTGATGAAGAGGTGATTAGAGGTGTATTTAGATGTTGGAGGTCATTGTTAGGTTGAAGAGACGGTTTGTGGCGGCTGGAAAATGAGTGAAAACCCGAAATCCTAACCCTAGCAGCCCTTAAATACCTCTAATCCCGGAATTCCCCTTTGGGCCTATCTGTTAATCACCTGGTTAAGCCCAATTAAGCTGTTTTTCACTATTTGAAACTTGTTTCAGCCATATCTCCCAAATGGTGAGTCCGTTTGGCTAATGTGACCACTCTACGGAATTGTAAACCATCATCCGGAGCTAATGGAAGTGGTTTCAGGTCAAAAATTCCTTTCCAGTCAAAAGTTATGGCCAAAACAGTATCAACTAAGGGCAAAATGGTCATTTAAAAATCGGCAAAAATCATGAACATGGAAAATGACCCAAATTGTCGTTTCCCAAAGTTACATGACCATACGACTTCGTATGTGAAAGAAATAAATATCCCACGATCCTGCGATGCGTAGAATGCGGGTCGTTACACTCTTCCCCCCTTAAGAAATTTCGTCCCCGAAATTCCTTAAGCCAAAACATACAAAGGATCCCGCATGCCTACCAATCATATACAACAGTCAAACATGCAAAACAAACAAGCCTATCCTAGCATGCGGAAAGACTAAATCGAAGTCAAAATCTTAACAGGCGAAGAATTCTGGATACGTCTTCCTAATGCTCTCCTCTGCCTCCCAAGTACAGTCATTCTCATTCTCGCTCCACTGAACTTTGACTAGATTCACCGCTTTCCTTCGAAGTTGCTTCGTATCGTTCCCAACAATACGCATAGGCTTGCGATTTCCAACCGCCTCGGGTTCAACTTCGATATCATCCAACTGATCAGGTGAAATAGTCACATCTGGGTCGTGTATGAATTTCCTTAATTGGGAAACATGAAATACGTTGTGAACTCCTGCCATCTTGTCTGGTAATTCAACATTATATGCCAAATTCCCAATTTGCTCAAGAACTGGGAATGGACCAACAAATCTTGACAAACACCAAGTCGCCAGTTGGAGAACTTTAATTCTCTTCTCCTCTTATCAGCATAACTTTTCTGCCTATCTTGGGCAGCCTTCATTCGCTGTTGGATAACCTTAATCTTAGCTGAAGTTTCTCTTATCACATCTGGCCCAAGCACAAACTTCTCGCCAGTTTCTAACCAACATGACGGTGAGTTGCACGGTCTTTCGTACAAAGCTTCAAATGGAGCCATACCAATACTGGATTGATAACTATTATTATATGCAAACTCTACTAGATGCAAATGGTCATCCCATGATCCACCAAAATCCAATACACAAGCTCTCAAGAGGTCTTCTAATACACGATTCACCCTCTCTGTCTGACCGTCGGTTTGAGAATGATACGCGGTACTGAGATGTAATTCTGATCCTAACGCCTCTTGTAAGCTCTTCCAAAATCCACTAGTGAACAACGGATCTCGACCTACTCACAATGCCTTTGGGTATTCCATGAAATCTTACTACCCACTTTATATACAGTTCCGCTAATTTAGCTGCCGTCTTGTTTGACTTGACGGGTATAAACCTTGCACTCTTAGTCAATCGGTCCACAACCACCCGAATGCTATCGTGGCCCGATCTAGTCCTTGGTAACCCATCAATGAAATCCATTGACACTTGTTCCCATTTCCATTCTGGAATTTCTAATGGTTGCAAAAAACCACTAGGCTTCTTTTGCTCAGCTTTAACTAGCTGGCAATTCATGCATTTGGATATAAACTTCCCAACGTCTCTTTTCATCCTTTCCCAGTAGTAGGTCTGCTTCATGTCTCGATACATCTTGTTACCACCGGGATGTATAGTCAGTTTTGAGTGATGACATTCTCTAAGCACTTCATCTCTCAATCCATTGACATTGGGTACAACTAACCTTCCATTCTTTCTAAGCCATCCATCTCGATCAAGCCCATACTTGTTCATCTCTCCGTCGATTCCCATCTCTAACTTTGAGATGATTTCCAATAGGTTAGGATCCTTCTTCTGACTGGAACCAATCCGCTCAATCAAAGTGGGTCTGATCGTCAAACTTGCTAACATTTCTGGATCCAATTCGTACTTTGGTCTGAAATCATACCCAATGATGTACTCCAGTTGCTTCCACTCAAGAAACATAGCCCATAAACTGGCATGTCTTCTACTCAATGCATCAGCTACCGCATTCCCCTTTCCGGGTGTATATGCGATATCGAAATCATAGGAAGCCAAGAACTCTAACCATCTTTGCTATCGAAGATTTAGATCCTTTTGGGAGAAGAGATACTTTAACGATTTATGAATGGTAAACAACTCAAACCTTTCTCCCAAGAGATAATGTCTCCACATCTTCAACGCGAACACGATCGTTGCTAATTCCAAATCATGGGTAGGGTATCTTCTCTCGTGCGGTTTCAATTGCCGACTTGCATAAGCTACAACCCTACCTCCTTGCATCAATACATCACCTAGTCCGGTACCACATGCATCTATGTATACCGTCATCTCTTCATTCCCCTTAGGAATGACTAACACTGGTTCACATGTCAACTTCTCCTTTAGACTCTTGAATGCATTCTCGCAATTTTCATCCCAGACGAAAGCTTGATTCTTCTTGGTCAACTGAGTCAATGCTGCTGCTATCTTGGAAAAGTCTTGGATAAACTTACGATAATATCCAGCTAATCCCAAGAAACTTTTTATGTCCGTTGCATTCTTGGGCGTAGACCAGTCTTGTACCGTAGCCACCTTTGCAGGATCCACGGCAATACCATTCTCTGAAACGACATGGCCTAAGAATCTCACTTCCCTCCTCCAGAAGTGACACTTAGAAAACTTTGCTTTCAATTGGTGTTTTCTCAACACCTCCATCACTATTCTTAAATGTTCCTTGTGTTTTTCCTCTGTCCTCGAATTGACCAAAATATCATCCATGAACACAAGGACAAACTTATTCAACTGATCTCTGAACACCCTATTCATAAGATCCACAAAATATGCTGGTGCATTGGTCAACCCGAATGGAATGACCAACCACTCATAAAATCCAAACGGCGTCCGAAATGCCGTTTTAGCTATACTTTCAGCTTCCACTCTAAGCTGATGAAAACCTGTCGCGAGATCCAACACAGAGAATACTCTCGCGCCACTCAACTGATCAAACAAATCATCTATCCGCGGTAGAGGATACTTGTTCTTCCTCGTCACTTTATTCAACTCGCGGTAGTCTACACACAAACGAAGGGAACCATCCGCCTTGGTAGCAAACACAACTGGTGCTCCCCATTCAGAAACACTCCTTCTGATAAATCCCTTCTTCAAAAGATCACTGACTTGCACCCCGAGCTCTCGCTGCTCCCTTGGAGCCATACAACGAAGTGGCATCACTATAGGTTTGGCATCCTTCACTAAATCAATACGGAACTCAATCTCTCAGTGTGGTGGAAGCCCGGTCACTTCCTCGAAGACGTCCGGATACTAGCCAACCGTGGGCAAACCTGACAACTCACTATGCGGGATGTCGAGGGAATTTAGAAAACTAGCCATTACCCCATCACTAGGTAGACCACCAAACACTACCCTCTGCCCATCATCCGCTCTAGCGGTCACCAAAAAGCCCTCACAGCCTACCACCACCCCGTATCTTTGGAGCCAATCGACTCCCAAAATAATGCCAAACCCAGTAAAGCCGAAAACAAAGCAATCACAAACAAACATGCATCCATGACTCGATAAGACCACATTACGACAAATCATGTTAAGTTTAGTCGAACCACCAATCGGGTTCGTCACTACTAAAGGTCTATTGACGATCTCGGGCTCCAATCCCAATCTATCTACCAGGTCACTAGATATGAAGGAACTGGAAGCTCCGGTTTCAAAATAAACTCTAACATGAACATCATAAACAGAAAGCATACCTTGAATAACGACATTCTTTCCCTTCTCCGCCGCAGTTGGGGCATTCGACGAAGAAGGAATAGCATTAAGGGCATATGCTCTTCCTTAGGGAGTTGCGTACACTTGTCCTTGTGATGTCCCACTTGGCCACAGTTGAAGCACTTCTTATCCGCTGGTTTGGCCCGACAATTACTAGCATAATGGCCCTTCTTACCGCAGCTGAAGCACTCAACATCTTTCTTATTCTTTTTCTGGCCATCCTTATTCTGAGAACCATTCTTGCCTCCATTGCTTTCGGTTTCGGTTCTTCTACAGATGCAGCCTCAGTCTTCGGCTTAGGGTAAATACTTTCTGATCTTAAAGCTTTCCCCACAATCGACTCAAACATCTCATCGATGTGGTTAATAAGCCTTTCCCGCAAGTATCCATCCAAGCCAGTTATGAACTTCTCGTTCTTCTTCTCGGCAGTATCTATTAGGGATAACCCATATTTCGACAAAGTTCGAATTCGGCAATATACTCCGAGACAGCTCTGCCATTCTGCTTGATTTCCAGGAATTTCCTAAACAATTCTGACTTCGGGACAGCTGGAATAAACTTATCGCTAAAGCGAACCTTAAACTGATCCCAAGTAATCTAATCTTCGGGAGTAGCTGCCTTTATAGCATTCCATCAATTCATAGCGCGTCCTTGCAGCTGACGGGATGCTAGCCTTCTCTTCATCGCATCTTCGATACCCAAATCTTCGAAGATACGCTCGCAGCTATCCAACCAATCATGAACATCTGTAGCCGACTCCGTTCCTTGGAACGGCTTTCCACCAAGACAAGTGTAATCCTTATTCAGCTTGGCGAAATCGGCCCTAGGCGCCTGCACTATTGGACCACCACCATTACCAGCATTGGGAGCTGCCCTCTGCACATCCCTAAGCATCTCTCCCATGAGGTCAGTAAACATCGTCCTCATGTCAGCAACATTCCCACTATTGGCTCCTCTACCGGCACCTCTTGCGTATCGGCTCATCGTTCAGTCTGTAAAGAGAAAACGATTAACCATCTCCATAGTGGTGCTAGTGCAGTGCGACTTCAACCTTAGCTACACTAATAGTATATATATATAGCTTTTAAAAATCAAAATAATCACAAATACGCACTCTCATATACGTATACTATCTCTCCCTGATAACTTCCCTAGGTTAACTACGCAACCTAGAGCTCTGATACCAAGTGTGACGGCCCGCCCCGCACCGGCCGACATTTCCTCCGAAAGTGCGTTGTACACATGCCCGACTAGCACGGAACGGTCGCCAAAGAAAGGAAAGAAGAGAATGAACTAATCAAGAACCTGTAGAATGTCTCACAGCGCATGGAACAAAATATAATAATAATATACTTGACATAAAACAGGTGAGACAGTGCATAAGCTGATAACTAAAACTAACATCAACATCATCATCAGAGCAGCGGAAATCCAAATACAGCTTATTACAACTTTCCAAATTACTGTCTCTAAACAAAAGAAAGCAAAAGTAGAAGATACACTACTAATGCCCAAGCAGTGATCTTCAACAACACAGGGAGAATATATATATATATATATATATATATATATATATCATACATGTAAGCCTCCTGCTCGTCTCCGGATCAGCTACTCGTGCATACCCAGCTAACCTGTCTCTAGTCTGCTCGTGAGAGCACCCAGAGTAATAAGAAGAGACATAAAACTCTGGGTCAGACAAAAAGTCTGGTATGAGCGATAAGCAGCTAAACAGAACAATAACAGGTATACTAACCATACCTGAACCTGGACCTGCAATCAAAGAGTTAGCACTACATACCGTACAATACTCTGAGGTGCCACAAAACAAATGGTGTAAAGATACTAGGGTGGGGTGTGTATGTCATAGTGAAGGCAAACAAGTCAAGCATAGCAACAATCCTCACATCTCTCACTCAGTGCGTAAAGCATACGATATCTACCGCTTCGATCACTAGACCCATCGAAGTAGTGACGGAGTTCAACTTGTACAACTACTGCTACTACCAAGCTTACCACATGGAGTCATGACCAAACCTTTACAAATGACCCCACTTCATTGGTCTATAGCTCTTTAGTCATACCTAGGCCACTGTGGCCCTGATTCCTTTCACGTACTCCCTACACATAGTGATCCAAAGTTACAGACATCGACAACCCCTTTGCACGCGTCCCGCAGCAAAGCCCAACTCATGAAGTCGACTCGTTGATTCCCAACTGGATCCTAAGTACAACTTCCCATTTGGACTACCTTTGCATCTCGGGTTTTGGTCTTCTCCTCCGGATCGGTCTTTATTTGGTTCGTAACCCATGCCTCGCATTCAAGCTTCCTGGTTCAGTTCGTGGTCATTATCATAAGCAATTGGATCGGTTCGGGGGTGGTCTCCCTTCGAGGTACAAGAAGCTCAAGCCCTCCTCTCTGCTCCGGGTCGGATCGAGGAACCTCGGCGGATCGGTTCGGGGGTGATTACTCGGGTCGGGTCGGGGTGGCACATGCCCAAGAGAGGTGGATCGGGGCGGGGAACTCCTCTGCTATCAGTTCACGAGCTCCAGGCGATTCGGGTCGGGTTCCATCACCACAAGCGGGTCGGGTCGGGGAGCTACAGGCGGATCGTGGGGAAGGGCTTTACAACGGTTCGGGACTTCCTAACCGATCCGATCCGGTTCGGGTGTCTTCCTGCACTTTGTCCAGCAAGCTGTTTACGCCATTCGACGGCGTTTTCGACCAATCTAACTATTCTAAACAATCACAATTCATACCAAACATTCATAGCAACATATAATATCAACCACAAACATCAAAATGACAACTTGATAGGTTAAAATAGATCAAACATAGCCAAAACCTCATATTTTCCCTTAAGCATGTTTAAGCAAAACTAATGATAGGATTAGTAAAACTTAACCAAATTAACCCAAATCTCTAACAAAGGTCTAAAATAATATTTCGAAATTTATCAATATTTTTCCAGATTTTTAACATGTATAAATTCGCTAATTATCACTAATTACCCTTAATTAACCATAATTAGTGAGGAACTATGCAAATCACTTACCTTGGCCACAAATAAAATACAAAATCTGAAATGATTCTCTGTTTGGCGCTGTTCCCAATACAACACAGCAGCTCTAACCTTTCTTTGGTGCTAATCCTCTTTGATTTGATGTAGTTTAAGCCAAAACTTGATGAAGAGGTGATTAGAGGTGTATTTAGATGTTGGAAGCCATTGTTAGGTTGAAGAGAGGGTTTGTGGCGGCTGGAAAATGAGTGAAAACCCGAAATCCTAACCCTAGCAGCCCTTAAATACCTCTAATCCCAGAATTCCCCTTTGGGCTTAGCTGTTAATCACCCGGTTAAGCCCAATTAAGCTGTTTTTCACTATTTGAAACTTGTTTCAGCCATATCTCCCAAACGGTGAGTCCGTTTGGTTAATGTAACCACTCTACGGAATTGTAAACCATCATCCGGAGCTAATGGAAGTGGTTTCAGGTCAAAATTCCTTTCCAGTCAAAAGTTATGGCCAAAACAGTATCAGCTAGGGGCAAAATGGTCATTTAAAAATTGGCAAAAATCATGAACATGGAAAATGACCCCAATTGTCGTCTCCCAAAGTTACATGACCATACGACTTCGTATGTGAAAGAAATAAATATCCCATGATCCTGCGATGCGTAGAATGCAGGTCGTTACAGCCCGGCAAATCCAGTGTCCACAAGTGGTTAATCTAGTGTGAGGAGTCGAGTGCATCAATGTACACATAACGGTGCTAAGACACGAGGTTAAGTCCGACTTGTGGTAGAAGTCTGCCCAAAACCTCCCGGCATATCCTGCATCCATAACTAGTAGACTTACTGTGAGAAGTCTAGTCCATTAACAACCATAAATGGATAACTTGTTAACCTATAATACTTAACCTGTTTAAATCTGTGGGGGGTTACATGAACCTGTTAAATTGATTAGGGGTTAAGTAAGCTTGAATCAGTGGGGGTTAAGTTAATCTTGTTAAATCTGTGGGGGTGGGTTATATATATATATATATATATATATATATATAAACCCGACAAACTTAACCTATTTTACATGTTGGGCTTATGCAACCTTGTTAAACTGTTAGGCATAACCTGTCAAAATCCTAGTAGTGGAGATGCAAGCCTAGGGAGAAGTTTGTATCATCTGTATGTGGGACCCGTTTCAGTTAGTAACTCATCTTGGTATCAAATGGGGAACCCCGAACTTGGTCGGGGTCTGAGCGCACTTACTGAGCTGATTATAAGAGGTCACTTATGTGGGGGTGTTGATGGCGCATTCCAACGAGGTCATGTGCGTGCATGAGTCTGGTTTTCTTGGGGAAATTAAGACGTTGTGACATTAGTAGATATGGTTGTGCATCTTGAAAATAATGGGGTTTCCACTTTAGGAAGTGAAACATCCTAATGTGGGGCCAACACAGGGTATCTACGGGGTAGGGAGCCAATCAATTGGGGGTAGTAATTAGGGTACCTCTAGTCTTGCTTGTTTAGGAGCCTGTTTTTATTGTTGGGGGTAACACCTGCCATTCCTGTTGGGCTACCAGTTATTATTGTTGGGAGTAAAACCCGTCACTAGAAGTATATCTAAGTTTATCATCTTGTCCTTGTTGGAATCATCTTGTTATACTAGTATTGGTGCAGAGAAAAGTACTTGAGAAGCGCAATGTATTCTGTCGTGTTTATTCTGTTTATCCTGCTCAATCTGTTATACCTTCCTTATGATATAGTTATCTCTCTCATCCAGTTTACATGCTTATCATGATGCTTTTACTTATTTATATGTTAAAAGTAACTGGACTCGCTAAACTTTATGTCTGACCCATTTTGTTTCCTCTTCTCTCTCTTCCGTCTCCTCCCTCCCCCCTCTCCCCTTCCGGTTCTCAGGGTGGGAATACTCAGGCTTGATTTGGATTATCTTTTTCGTTCTACTTAGAGCTGCTTAGATGTACCGCTTTGATTTCTTGCCTTCTTTGATATGGCTATATATTTGGGGACTATGCTTTTATATTATTATACTCTGATGATTTTTGTACAAGGCAAATGCTTTAAATTGATGTAATGGATTTTCTGTATTTCAGACTTATGTTGTAACTGAATTTGAACAACAATGTTTTCTATTTGGAAAATAAAGTTTTAAATTCCGCTGTTATTTTATATCTATCTTGTGATGTTTCTGTTTCTGTTTACCTATAACGCTTCACGGAACTTAATGTATTCTGATAAAGAGTGACATAAACGGACGTGAGATGTCACACCTTTAAACATTACTCGTAATAGCAGTGGTTATGTTAACGGAAATAAGCAGTTAATCTTAAATAAGTTATTAAGAGTCCCTAAAATCAAGAAAAATCTTTTAAATGCATCTCAATTTTCTCATGACAATCAAATATGCTTTGAATTTTACCCAAAATATTACTCGGTTAGGCACATACTTACTAAGAACATTTTACTGCAGGGTAATGAGGTGAAAGGACTGTACAAGTTCACTCAAAACAACTGCGACAACATTATGAAGAGAAATAATTGTGTAATATCAATAAAAACCGTTTAGAAAAAGAAAACAATGTTTCTAATTAGTGGCACAATAAGTAGGGCCACCCCAGCACTAGTATTGTAAAACAAATTCTTGTTGAAAACAATATAGATTTGATGATATATCCTTGCCATTTGTTTGTATTTACTGCCAAATGGGTAAGAGTCATAAATTACCTTTCCATGATTCAAATACCGAATACACAGAACCATTATGCTTGATAGCTACTAATTTGTGGGGCCCTACATCAATTAGTTCATATTATGGATATAAGTACTACATATCTTTTATAGATGCACATCGTAGATAAACATGGGTATATTTTGTGAAATCCAAATCTAAAACACATGACACTGTGATGCACTTCATAACACAAGATGAAAAACAAACGAACTCACGTGTAAAGATCATTTAGTCTGATGGAGGTGTAGAACATAAATCTTTAAAAGATTATTTTCTTAATAAAGGGAACAGTTCACAGGACCACTTGCCTATATACTTCTGAGAAAAATGGTCTTGTGGAAAGAAAACATAGACATGTGGTTGAATCTCCAAAATGCCACTAAAATTTTGGCCTGAATTTTTAGTATAGTAGTTTATTTGATAAATAAATTGCCAATAAAAGTACATAAAGGAGTTATTCCACATGAAAAATTATTGAGTGTAAAACCAGACTACAATCACTTCATTTTTTTCGATGTTTGTGCTATCTATATTTTCAGGTCATACAATAAACACAAGTTTGAAATTTATATCAACCTGTTAAGTGCAGGTGAAACTATGTGAACCCATGATAGGACAACACCACTACAAGATCATAATGTTCAATCATTCAATCAACATAGAACATCACCTGAAAATCAAAGCCAAGAGAAAATTGTCAACTATCAGTAGGAATTAAGACAAAATGATAAGAATCAAAGCTCAAGTGATGAAGAACATCCCTGCACTCAACCACAAATCTCATCCACTCACGCAATGATCACTAGAGCCAAAAGTGGAATTTTTAAACCTAGATTTTATACTGCAGTTACCATAAAGGAAGAGTCAACTAGCTTTGATCAAGCTAAACTGATGGCAACTGGAGAACAACAATGGATGTTGAGTATCAAGCTCTTATACAAAATCAAACATGGGAATTAGTCAAACCACCAAAGGAGAAAAATGTGATTGGGTGTAAGTGGACATAAAGAATAATGTAGAAACCAAATGGTACAATAGACAGATATAAAGCAAGATTGGTGGAAAAAGGATTTACTCAACAATAAGACATTGATTATAAAGAAACGTTCGCATCAGTAGTAAAATCATTGACAATTAGAGTAGTTCTCACAATTGCAGCGACCAATGGATGGCAAATTAGACAACTAGATATCAACAATGCCTTTCTAAATGAAATACTTAAAGATGATGTATATATGGAATGACTACAGGGCTATAATCATCATCCAGAATATGTGTGTAGGCTTAACAAAGCCATATATGGCTTGAAGCAAGCACCTAGCGTACTGTTTGACAGATTGAAAAACATTGCATACAATGGGTTTTTAATTTGTCAAATCAGATAACTCTTTGTTCATTAAAATTAGCAAGTATTCAACTATATACATTCTAATTTATGTTGATGATCTTGTCATTACAAGGGATAATATTTCAAAAATCAACATACTTGTCAAGCAACTAGACAAATAATTCTCTGTAAAAGATTGGGACGACTAAACTACTTCTTGGATATAGAAGTTAATACAAGATCATCAACAAAGATTGTTCCTTCCCAAAGAAAATATATAGTAGAATTATTGGCTAAAACTTGAATGAGTAATGCAAAGGGACAATCAACACCTATGATCAGCAGTCAGCACTTTTCCAAAAACAAGGGAGAACTCATATATAATGCAAAACAATATAGAAGTGTAGGTGTTTTGCAGTACACAACTATCACTAGACCAGATATAGTGCTCAGTCCTAACAAAGTTTGTCAATTTATGCAAGCACTACTGAACACACACTGGAAAGCAGTGAACAAAATACTAAGATACATAAAAGCTACAATGGACTATGGTCTTTCAATTAAAGCAAACAACATTTTCAACATTATTGGAGTCACTGA
The DNA here is from genome assembly GCA_030737875.1 of Allium sativum. Classification (NCBI taxonomy): domain Eukaryota; kingdom Viridiplantae; phylum Streptophyta; class Magnoliopsida; order Asparagales; family Amaryllidaceae; genus Allium; species Allium sativum. Next base: position 787,523,450 of record CM060919.1, on the reverse strand, counting down.
TGTTGATTGGGCATTTGACCTAGATGATAGAAAGTCAACTACATGATACTTCATATACATTGGGAATAACATAGTATCATGGTGTTCAAAGAAATAGTAAACGATATCCAGATCAAGTACATTGGAAGAGTATAGAAGCATTGCTAATGCAACAACAGAAATAATATGGCTTAAGTCCTTACCCTTCGAACTAAATATTACAACAATCAAATCGATATTATGGTGTGATAATCAGAGTGTTGTGCATATGTCATCAAACCATATACTTTGCTCAAGGATTAAGCATATTGAAATCGATCAATATTTTGCGAAAGAGCAAGTCTTAAGGGGAGATGTAAGAGTAAGGCACGTACCCGCTACTTACCAACAAGCAAACACCCTCGTCAAAGCCCTGTCATGTCAGAACTTCACAAAGTTTCGAGATGATCTCAAACTAAAGAAGATCGATCACAACAATACTTAATCAAAGGCTCATGAAATTAATTCAAACCCCCAGCAGTCAAGAAAGCTACAGAAAGACATCGACTTCAACTCTGAGCTTTGGAAATCACAGCATACCGACAAGCAATATGACAACAATTCAATTCAGAACTCCAGATTTGAGTCGAATCAAGCAAAGAGAAGAAGAGAGTTGTTTGATTTGACCATCAATTCTGGAAAAACAGTGATAGAAGTGAAAGATCGCCTCAAGTTCAGTCATTACAGACCTAACCATAATATCGATTTGAGAGGACGAAATAAAACTGTGGGTTCAGAAATGAAGAGGGTATCATATCTAAAGCGAGTCGAACTAAAGTATCAAAGCCCAACAACAACATAAAGCTCATTGGATCAGCAATCGAAATACAAATGCCCAAATAGCCATATAAGCTATAAATATATGTTGTGCATTATACAGTATGAATTACTCGAAACATTATTTATCTCTGTTTCAATTAATAATTCATTTGCTATAAATCATTTCCTGCTTTATCTCATTTGTTCATCAATCTTTATTAATAATTCTCTTGGAAACACAAATTTTTGGTCCGACCGTGTACCATCAATTTATTTCAATTTCAAACGTGTACCATCAGTATGCACATATCAAATTTATAATTGAACATTGCTTAATTAGTATAATCAAACTCCCTTTTATTTCTTGAATTCATACCATTTATGATGCACATTATTTCTCTAACTTATACCTATACATTTTCATTTTTAATTTATCTACATGTATGTTTACGGTAACCTTCAAAATTTTGATATTATTCTCATTAATTCTATTTTATTATCTTCCTTTTTTAGTATACTGAAATTATCCTCTCCGTATTTATTTCTTTTTTAAAAAAATATTTTCTATTTATTCTTTCTATTTTTTGATACGCGTTCAAATTTTAAATGCATAATCAATGTGTACATTAATAATTCTATTAACATTTTTTTTATGTTTGTTTCTATACTCATTATAATCAAATCTTCTGCCATTTTTAACATACAATTTATTTCAATTTCAAATGTGTACAATATCTTAGGCTTGCGTGTAGGTTTGAGAACAAATCAAACGCGCTTCGGTCAAAATACCTTTTCTTTCTAGATATTTCCAAGGCAATAAGGTATGAGATATGCTTTTCTTTTTCTTTTGTAATATGATTTCTAAATGATACAATTTGTTACACACTTACATAATTAACACTGACTTTACCATTGTTATATTTAATAATGCATATGCATTAGTCACTCGCATGTCACAACATTATAGAGCTCACGTATGATTACTTTGCATTCAGTTACATGTGCAACAAGCCAACATCACTATTAGGCGCGATGGAGTTAGAAGACACAAAAAGTTCTTCAATGGCTAGACGGGATGGCTTGGCCCAGATGCAAGCCCACCAATGTGTAACTACAACAAAAACATAGAATGTTGAAGGAAGATGATCTATATTTCATATCGTTCCCGGGGAAGGAAAAAAAAAACTTCTGTCAGGCTGTCAGCCAGTAATATCTATATTTAAAAAATATCCATTTTTTACTAACAAACATTCAACTTTTAATAACACCAAAAAGTATTTAAGAAAACAAAGGTACCAACCTTCTGTAAATTAAGTTAAATGTTACTATTTTGTTTTAACTTAAATATGAGAAATGAACTGAATAATGGTGATGTATGCAGGTCTTTAAAGGCTAATGATATTCTGAAGAGAGTATATGGAAGTGTTGTGTTTGGTAAATAGAGAAAGTGAGAAACTTTATCGGGTAGAATACTAGTACGTACGCACAAGCTTGGTTAACATTCTCTGCCATATACAGATAGAGATCTCTATGTTAATATTGTATGCTCATGCATAACAAATGTGTCGTTTTCTCTTCTTTTGTTTAGGTGGATCACTCTATAGTGGAGAGCTTTGCATAAGGAGAAAGGAAATACGTCACATGCATGTGTATTCAACAAGAAAAATAAATAATGCTTTTCGAATCTTCTTAATTAGCAATGCAACTAATTCGAATCTATAGGTTAGTAGTCTGAATATCTAACAGATGAATTTTACAACTTTGCTTCCATACCGAAGATGGAAACCATAAAATGTATTCAGATTTAGCACAGTTGCACCTTCCGTATTTTAGTTTATACAAAACAATATTTATCACATGCAAGTAACCGATCTAAATGTATTTGCTCTTTCTTAACTTTCTAGGCATTTTTCTTAATATTAAGACAAAATGGTGGAATAGCTTTAAGCAGAAATACTTCCGAATTTATTTATATTTTCTTTTAACTCTTTTTATATTTTTAAGTTCTATATAATATTTGCAAAATACACAAAATTTGACAAAAAGCGTGTGCCGTCATCACGCGCGAAGCACGTGCCGTGACGCTCGTAAAGAATACAACAAATTCTTATAAGAACAATATACAACAATTACTATGTATAATAAATACAAAGGCAACTATACAGACTTAGAAGCCCCTTATTACCATATGAACTATAATTACTACTTCCATCTCATCTCAATCTCCCCTCCCCTTCTCCAGATGAATTCTTGATTCTTTTATTAGAAGAAGAAGGGAACTAAATAGTACTCAAATGATCATTCACAATGTAATGACCATCACAATTATTTTTTCTTAAAAAAAGAATCAGATAGTGTAAGGTGGTGGTGTAGGAAGACCGACGACCGCGCCACAGAGCAATGTGGTGTTGGGCATTGTGTACTCATCCCTCAAAGACCGTGCCGGTGACACTACACTCATGTAAAACTGCTGCCCAAGGTAGCGCCTTTCCCATAGCTCCGACCTGAAGTTCCACATACCTGCATTGTCAAACGTGGTCATGATCGCCGACCATGAGTTGCCGAACACCTGCACAGTGTGCCTGCTCACCGCATCAAGCAGGTTGTATGTCGACCTCTTTTCCGGACTCCACTTCCCTGGCCCCATCCTGCACATATAAACAATGGTAATCAGGAAACTTGTACATAGACATAGTATTATTTGCATCAATATAATGGGGAAAAGGATAGCATAACTTACCCAACGGGGAAAAAGGAGTACCCATCAATGTGGAAGAAGTTAGGGCTCTTCTCGGGGTTCTCAATGATGATCTCGATAAACGTACGGAACTCGGCGCTAAGAGAGCTAGGAGCTTTGGTGGTAATCGGGCCACCATCGGGAGAAGAGGGGGTATCCTTAATTAGATCGTACTGGAATTCCTTTCCGGCGAGTCCAAAGTACTCCGCCAGCTTCAACGGAGTTTCCGTATCTACGTGAGAAATCCCATTAAATGCATACCTCTTCTTGCCCTCGAACATGCCAGAGTGTGCGACGAGCTTGATGGTGCGTGTGATGTTGATGCTTCCATAGTGGTAGGATCCCTGAGGGTTCGGGCGGGCAGCACTGGCAGTCAAGTTCCACCTGAAGGACCTCCACTGGTTGAGGGACCATGGCCAGCCAGTAGGCGCCGGAGGTAGATCGGCTGCAGGTGGGGTGTTCGAGCCAGCATACCTGTCAGAGAACAACATATTAGTACAAAAATCAAGTGAAGGATTATTTCTTGTTATTTATGTACATATAGCTTGTTTCATAAGCCGGCCTTTGAAGAAGTTGTTGCATTTTTATAGTTTGTGAATTACTTAGTTGTTAGAAAGCCAAATAGTCTGTGGTTCTTATGTCTTTATAGGTAGTTCTTTAGTAATATCAACATACCGAACTATGCCTGTCGCCGACAGTTGGTATTGGGTGAACCGGGTGGATGCAACCATGTAGTAGTCCTTGGGCTCCTTGTCCGCGGTGACGAGTACGGATGCGCACATCCCTACGTGGACGTCCAAGGAATCATACAAGTTCTGCACGGTGTGGGAGCCATCCATTTCGACCAGCTTCATTGGATGGTCCTGGAAGCGGAAGTTGAGAGCGGTCTTGATCCCGAGGTTGCAGATCCGGTACCGGTATGTTTTGCCGGCTTCCATGGTGAAAAGAGGGGGGTCGGTCGGGGTGCCAGGCTTGCCATTGATGAGGACGCCAGCGGGTCGGGCAATGCTGCGGCCTTGATCGAGGTAGCGGGCGAGGACATCATGGCCCTTCGTGTACCAGTCATTGATGATGACGGTGTAGTCATCGGCCGGGTCAGGGAACGGGACGGGGATCAGGAGACGGCTGTTGATGCGGAGCCCACCGAATCCTCCTGCGGCTTTCTGCATGCCGATGGATGGGTAGTAGAAGTAGCTGCCGATTTGGTCCTTTACTTGGAAATGGTAGGTGAAGTTTGTGCCCGGTTGGATCGGGCAGTTTGTTCCCGGCATTCCATCTTCCCATGAGTTCTTCCTCTGCTGGATACCGTTCCTGTTCATTACCAATGAGTCAATATATGAACTTTTGTAAAATGATATGAAAAGAGGGGTACAGACCATGAGAACAGGAGAGGCTCGTCGAGGTCGTTGAACACATTGATGACGATGTTGTTGTTAGTGGTGGTGTTGAGGTTAGGGCCGGGGAACTGATCATTGATAAGGATGACCTTCTGGGGGACGCCCAAGGGCGATCTGGTCCCGAAAGAGACATGCCAAGTGAAGAAGAGATAGGGGTCCTCGGCAGAGGCAAGGCCGAGCAAGGCCAACACCACAATGCAAACTGCGGTGCGATGCGCCATTATGGAGAAGGGGAGGAGAGAGCTTGAGAGAGTGTCGATGAAGAAATATTTATATGATAGGAAGGCAAAGGCTAATTTTTGCTCTGTCTTCAGAAGAGGCACGTACATGAAGCGCAATTTATACCTGGGATGGGTTAGACGATAATGAAGGGTGGCCTGTGTTTAGGGTGTTTGGGTGTTTATTGGTAACCCGTGGTTTTAGATTGCTGGTGGTAACAGTTTGCTTATTTTGGATGCAGAAAAAGAAGGATCAGTTAGTCAGTGACTAGATGATATTGTTATGTCCCCTAATTTGCATTCTCATCAAACTGCAGTGATCTGGACCTTTACAAATATAACCATGATACATGATACATATTGTTATCCACTAAAAACGGTCAACGGATTATGGACAGTTTAGTACGGGTCGGTCTCGTAGCACATGAGAAGTGGTCGGTTCTGCAATGATAAAGAAGTGGTCGGTTCGGTGACCCTCAAAAAGCGATCGGTTCTGCAATGCCTCGAGAATGGGTCGGTCCTGAAGATCTCAAAAAGTGGTCGGTTCTTTTTATCACCTTCATTGAGTTCACTAATCATGAGATATTGATCGCTCCATCCTAAATCTAAGCCATCTGGTCACTCCAAAGATAGAGGACGTCTGGTCGTTTTCCTCTAAACACAAGGTTTCTGGTCGCACAAAAATACAGAAGGCGCCCGGCTGCTCCAAATGTACAAGGGCCCTGGTCGCTCTGAAGGCCAAAGGCTCCTGGTCGCTTCAAATGTCAAAGACCACTGGTCGTTCCAAAGGCGAGAAACTCCTGGTCGCTTCAAATGCCAATAATTCCTGGTCAATGATTCCTGATCGTCCCAAATACCAAAGAGAACTGGTCGCTCTCTTTTTGTACTAGCTGGTCGCTCCAAAAAAGCCAAAAGAAGTTGGTCGGTCCGAAGCTGGTCGCTCCAAAAGCCAAAGAAGGCTGATCGTTCCAGATATACGAAACATCTGGTCGCTCGCTAGCCTCTCGTTCGCTCCAACCAGCCTCAAAGCTTTTGGTCAGTCCGCTCTCCAGCAGAATTCCCTGGTCAGCCCGCCTGTCCCGAATAAAGCATCATCTCGTTCTCTTCTCATCTGGTCGGTCCGCATTTTCAAAAGGCAGCAACGTCCTATTCCTTCAGCTTCCTGGTCGGCCCGCTCTGCTTCCAAGCTTCATGGTCGCTCGCTAACCTCCTGGTCGTCTTTTCCTTCAATAAGAAACCTCTGGACGGTCGTAACTCCTAAATGGCTTTACAGCTGGCGACAACTGGCAGTGGCATTCTCGTAAATATCTGGAAAAACCGACCAGAACCCTGAATTGAAGATTTCAGCCACTCCATCATCTATAAATAGCACCCTACCTCCACCATTTGAGGGGGACTTTCTGAATCAACGAGGAGGTGCTGTCCAATTGCTTTCGGGATTTCTCCAAGCATTCCTACATCTTTTCTCTATCATCGATCATAAGTCTATGGAACATTGGAGCATGTGGAGCATAGCTTTCATGGAGGAACAAGCATAAGCATTTCACGCACTTCTTCATTTCTTCTTGATCATTCACCCAAAGATCTAAGGAGCTTTCATCCATGGCTTTCATGGAGGGATTGGCATAAAATACTTCAAGCTTTCGTCCATTCTTTCAATCGGTTGTAAGGACAAATGCATATCAAAGGAGCTTGTATGAATGTATAATGGAGCAAATGTTGTAGTCTTTTGGTTATTAATGAAATCCAATCTTCAAAGTGGACGTAGACTTGATTAAGAGTCGAACCACTATAAAATTCTTGTCTTCTTTCCTTAATTTGGTATTTTGATGCTTTTGAATGTTAGATATGGCCTCACATAACTCTAAAGGTTTTCTAACGCCCCGCCTCTGAAAAGGTGACGTGCTTTCTAAGCATCTCGCCTCTGATTAGGTAACGTGTTTAGAAATACCATTTTGGTTGTTATACCAATTTTCGGTATCAACAATTAGGCGCCCACCGTGGGGCCAGATCTACTTTCTGGCATCAAATATACTACGAAGATCTTGAAATCTTGAAGCTAAGCCTTAAAATAGCTCGCTCCAGCTTGCGATTTGGACCTTCCGACGAACTCTCCTTAAAGTTCAAGTTGCTTTCTGAAATAATGCCGCCAAAAGTGAGCAAGGAAGCGAGAACTAGGACGTCTAATGAAAGAAATCGGGAAGAAACCCCCATGATCAACCAATTTGAAGTAGGCGAAACATCAAATGGAGGCATGAATGTTACAAGGGGCGAGCTTGATCAAGCTGTCGCTGGGTTGACGCAACAGCTAGAAATAGCCAACAAAGCCATGTTGACAAAACTTGATTCGCTCTTTGCTCTTCAGGCCGCTACGGCAAAGGTGGCCTCTAAGCCCATTCGTACAGAGGATGTTGGTTCTTCTTCTTCTAGTCCAAATCGAGAAAAATCTTTTCAAGAAATCTCTAATCCTGGTAAAGGAAAGCCCGATAATCCAAAGCAAGCCGCTTGGAACCATAATGGAGAAGCTACTTCTTGTCGAGTTGCCGATGCTGCCAAAGGGGCACTTTCCAATCGAGAAAGGCCAGGGCCCCTAAGTCGCAATCGTGAAGGTTTGCAAAGGCAAGCCTCCGGCCAAGACACAGGCGTCCGCCCCGCAGAAAGCCTCGACGAGAAGGATCGCCTTCTGAAGATGGTCCGACAGATCATGAAGGAGGACAAGCACCGAAACGACAATGAAGCAGAATGGGAATTCGCGCCATCTAAAACCCCCTTACCGAAAGAATCAAGAAAACGACCTTCCCGCGAAAGTTCAAACCGCCTACCATCCAAGCTTATAATGGGACAGGTGACCCTAATGTGTTCTTGTTCCGATACGATCAACACATGGATGGGGCACAAGCAACTGACGAGCTTAAGTGCTTGTACTTCCCGGTGTATTTGGAGGGGGTTGCGTCATTATGGTTCACAAAGTTGCCTCCCAGATCTATTGATAACTTTGCCACATTGGCTAGATGCTTCCGAGACCAGTTCCGCCTCCAAACAACAAAGGTCAGAGATATCATGTCCCTTAATGAACTAGAACAAGCTCCTGGCGAAACGATAAGGTCTTTCTTGAATCGTTTTAATGCGGCTGCTGCAGAAGTAGGGACCCACGAGCCAAGGCTAATTCTAATGGCCATAAAGGGGGGCATTGATAAGCTGTCTGAGTTCGAAAGGTGGCTAAAAAGAAAGAAACCTCAGACGCTAGAGAAATTTTATGACAAAGCCGAGGAATACATGTGTCTTGAAGATGATCCTATCTATTCCGTTGGCAATATCAAAGCTAAGGTGGTCCCGGAAAGGAAGGAAGCTCCAAAAAAGAATAGTCAAGAAAATTTTGGGGAAGGTCAAAAGAGAGGAAGCAGTAATGATGCTAGAAATGATAAGGATTCCAAGAAACGGCGTTTCTTCAAGCCAACGGATTTTACTCCGTTGAATGATACAATCGAGCACATATATATGGCAACGAAGGATGCAGAGGGCTATCCAAGCCCAAAGCCAGTAAAGGTGTCCGAAGAAGCTGCGAACTCTGGAAGGTTTTGTCGATTCCATAATCGACCAGGCCATGACACGAATGAGTGTCGACACTTGAGGAATCTGGTTGAAGAATTAATAAGGAAGAATCGCCTCCAAGAGTACGTAAAGCGGTCAACAGATGCCGAGCCTACTCAGGGACAGCAAACTCGTCCGACTCAAGATGGAAGAACACCTGCAAGTGACTCCCGACCAATAATCAATACGATTAGTGGTGGTCCTCATCCTGCAGGGGATACTTGGGAGGATATGATCAGGTATACTAATGAACCAAGAAGCGTTCTAAAAGGAGACGGTTTTGAGGTTTGCAATAATTCTCTTCGTCGAAAAATGCCTAAAACATCCTGTGAAGATGTTATCTTCTGGGATCGGGATTCCGACGGAATGTTGTTTCCAACTGTTGACCCGATGGTGATCACTATTGGCTTGGGTCCAGCAATAGTAAAGAAGGTGTTGATTGATAACGGAGCATCCGTGAACATTCTGTTTTACAGTACTTTCTCTAAAATGGATCTATCCATGGATAATGTGCGAGCTAGCAAAGACAAAATACACGGGTTCACTGGCGTACCAACTCAGCCAATAGGTGTGATTGATCTCCTTGTAGAGCTAGGAGAGGGCGAGAGGCAAGTCTCCATGATACAATCTTTCGTTATAATTGACTCACCTTCAGGGTATAATGCATTCTTGGGGAAGCCAGCACTTGCCGACTTCAGGATAGCTCTTGCTCCTTGGTGCTTGATGATGAAGTTCCCAACCGCAAATGGGGTGGGAGTTATCAAAGGGGATCCTCAGGAATCGAGAGAATGCTATATGGCAGAACTGATTGAAGCTCGGAAATACGAAATTCAGAAGGATGCGGAGACTCCTCTCTGCATCCATGAAGCTCCTTTATAGCAATTAATGACCTCCCCCTGCGCTGGAGCATATAACGACATGCAGGAAGATATGGACCCACGAAAAATCAGTGCAGGGGATGAAAAGGTAGCACCAGCTGAAGCTACCATTTCCATAGAAATCCATGATAGTGATACAGATAAGCTAATAAAGATAGGCTCCCAATTGGACCCTATGCTGCAAAAGGAATTGATTAGTTTTTTGAAAGCAAATTTGGACGTCTTCGCTTGGAGTCACTCAGATATGTGCGGGATACCTCCAGACGTAATAGTGCATAAGCTGAATATTGACCCCAACGTGCGCCCGGTGAAGCAGAAAAGACGGATGCAGGGCCCAGAAAGGTCTGAAGCTTTGAAAGATGAAGTGGATAGGCTATTGAAGAATAATTTCATTCGAGAATCCACCTATCCTAATTGGGTGTCCAATCCGGTCCTTGTGAAAAAATCAAACGGCAAATGGCGAGTGTGTGTTGATTATTCTGACTTGAATAAGGCTTGCCCAAAAGATAGTTTCCCCCTACCTCGAATTGATCAACTTGTTGATGCAACAGCGGGGCATGAACTATTGTCTTTCATGGATGCATATTCTGGATACAATCAGATTATGATGCACGAGCCAGACCAGGATAGTACCAGTTTCATAACTGATCGTGGTTTATATTGTTATAAGGTAATGCCGTTTGGTTTGAAAAATGCAGGTGCCACCTACCAACGCTTGGTGAACGCGATGTTCAAAACTCAAATTGGAAAGACTATGGAGGTTTATGTTGACGACATGCTGGTAAAATCCAAAGAGGCAAAGAATCATATAGAGGATCTTGATGAAATGTTCCAAATCCTGAGGAGATACGGCATGAAGCTCAATCCACTTAAGTGCTCGTTCGGCGTAGCATCAGGAAAATTTCTTGGTTTCATGGTAAATGCTCGGGGCATTGAAGCAAACCCAGCGCAAGTGATTGCTTTACGAGAAATGCAAGCTCCACGGACTAAGAAAGAACTCCAATGCTTAAATGGCAAGGTAGCAGCATTAAGCCGCTTCATCTCAAGGGCAACGGACAGGTGCATTCCCCTATTTGATGCATTAAAAAAGGAACACTACGCCATAGATGACATATCGCAACGAAAATCCAAGGTGTTGCTAGCTAAAATGTTGCCACAACTATGCTGATTTCAGTCTATTGCAACACACTCTTCAATCTGTTAGCATATATATCAAAATGTGTTGCAGTAGCTACAGATATATTCGAATTAAAAAATGAATAAAATTAGTAATCCGCGTGAATAGGATCCAACGACCTATATTACCCATCCACCTCATGATTTTCCTTCACCTTCTCGCATCCTTTTCCCTAAAATTTTCCTTTGCCGCTCACATCATTTCCCTAAATTTTCACTTTGCCCCCTACATCCTTTCCCCAAATTTTCACTTTGCCGCTCACATCCTTTTCCCCAAATTTTCACTTTGCCGCTGGAAAGCTTCGTTTCTTTTTCACTTAAGGAAAAAAAATACAGTCGCTTTGCTTTCCTTTAATGGCCTAATCGAAAAATTACGGTTTTGCCATCTGACTTCAGCTTCCTTAATTCGAGACGGATTTGAGGCAATCGTCTGTTTCTGGGTACTGTAGTGGCAATCGAGGATCGAATTTGAGGCCGGTGCTTGGAGTTATGGAGTTATGGATTTAACAACACTGCTTTTTTCTGCCTGTATTAAACTTCAAATAAGGCATTGCTTCTTCCATCTGATATATGTTTTTTTTGCTGTATTTAGGTTAATTCTTTTGAAGCCGTTCACAAGCAATTTGAGCATATATACAAATTTTGAGTTTTGTTTGAAGTTGGCAGTTACTGATTTGGGAGATGGTGATTCGATATGGGGATTGGTTTTTGATATTGGGGGTTTAGGAGAAGAAGTATATTGGTTGTAGCAGGTCGGCAGGTGCTACTGGATATGGAGGTTCCTAGACACATAGATTTCCGGTGGGTTCAAATGTGTGTGTTGAAGGTACGATGTGGGTTTATGCAGTATTAATTTTAGTTAGTGATGAAGTGCAAGAGGGTTTGATGGTGATATTTGAAGGTGAATTAGTATTTAGGTGTCGAGCTGGTGGTTTCTGTTGAGGGAGCGCTGAGTGCAGGTTGGAGTCGAAGGGTGAAATGGAAGTTTATTCGAGGAGGGTGAAGCTGGTTGTGGTGTGGTTGCTTGGTTGCACACACAGAGGTTGTTCTTTGGTGTGTGGTTGTTCAGGCTGTTGGTGCTGAGTGATTTTATTTTATATATTTGAGGAGGGGATTGAGAGGTTTTGGTTGGTTTGTGCAACAGTTAGGCGAGTTAATTGCTGAAGTGATGAAGTGATGATGGTAGAGGAGGTTAACAAATTGCAGGTGGAGGAGATGATTGTGATTTGTTGATGATGACCAGGTGTTTGGTTGAAGAATGTGAGATGGGGTTCAGGTTGCTGGTTGTCCGGGACGGAGCCAGGAATTCGACAACATGGGGGCTAAATTATATTAGGACTCATTTCGGTTCATATTGAAGTCTCTGCAAGTTCAGCGCCGTTCTCAATTTCTTTACGTTGGTTTATAAGATGTTCCGCAGTGCTTCTTCGCAAAGTTCTCTTTTCATTTAATTTCTAGCGGTGGCTTGCTGAGGTAAAAAAAAATGGTGATTTAATGGGAACCCTGTTAGTTTTACAGGTAGGATTAGATCAGTGTTAGCTATCATCTTTTTAATTATCATTCCCTTCAATACAAGATAACTATTCGAAGTATCTTCAGCAGATCTGTTCAACACGATCTTAAGGTTTTTATGCTCATAACTTCTTTAGTTTTTGTTTATATTCCGTAAGCATTTTATATATTTATATTTAAATTGCTGACAGTGTTTTGTAGTCCCTGAGTGGATATTTTCCTTATTGTTGTTTTTTATGCTATTCAAATGGTCGATCATTTCATAGACAATTACTTAACCCGTAGCTTGATGCAATAGATGTATGATCTGACTTTAGATGAAAACAATTTAGACTGAAGATTTTTTTTTTCTTTTTTTTTGAAATCATATGAAGAGAAGGAGGCGCATTAGTTCCTATGATGATAAATTATGCACATTATCTAGATGTTAGATGCTTATTATGTTATGTGCTTCTAAAGTTGCTTATTTTGATGACTGTGAATGCTGGTTTTATTGTACTGGCAACCTATATGGGCATCGAGCTTATTGCTATATGCTTTGGTAGTATTATATCCAGATCGATGACCCAAGTAAACTTCCACTTGGATAGATTTAACGATGAGCTGGTGAGTGCAAGAATCTGGTGCAGTCCTATTCTTCTTCTTTTGCTTACTTTCCTTATATCTATTCTCGTTGATATCTTTATTAATACAGATTGATGGATTGCTTCATACAAGTTTGGACCATTGACTGCTAATCTATCTGTAAATTACTTGGATAGATTTCTACATGATTATAACATTCTTGTAAGAAACCGAACTGCCGTTATCTCTTGATTTACAAGTATACATTGTTACCTAATTCTAGTTATTATTTAATCTTTATCATTATCATACAGTGACTGAAATAGTTTTGGAACTGTGCATGTTGTTCATTTATCGAGAAACACATGCCAGAGACATCGATACAGCTAATTACTTGCTGCAACCATGTAAACAAGGTGAAATTTCATGATTTTGTGCATGTTGTTACTGTGCATGTACAATGTAGTTGAAAGTGCTTGAACTATAACATATTCAAACATATCAAGTATGTCGAATTCATTCAAGATGTACATGCATTTATTTATTCATGCATGTTTTTTGCTATTAACAGGAGAGAGTGGTGAGATGTTATGAAACTACACAGCAGGTATTAGGTCTCGAACATTGACCAACTTAGGTCAGCTCACCAAATGGTTGCTATTAACAGGAGAGAGTGGTGAGATGTTTGTTGCTATTAACAGAGAGAGTGCTTGAACTACATCAGATAATTGCTTGCTCATAGGGGCAACTATGTCCAGCTCACGAAATGGTGAGTCGAGCCCCTGAAACAAGTTGTGTTTAAACAATATAATTTGTATTTTTGTAATGAAGAACTTCAAATCAGTGGATTTAACATTGCGGTATGGAACAAGTTGATTTCTAAGTCTCTGATTGTTACAGAGGACAAGAAGTCATATCCAGACTAATAACCTATGATGGCATATGAAGCAAAACTCTGGGGAATGAGGCCTTGCTTAACTTGGTACCTATATTACCACAACATATGTTGGAAAGAAGGTACATATATTTTATTTTCTGTCAAGTTATCAATGTTTATAAAATTATGATGCAGGTTCAAGTAGAATGTAAGGCAGATCCTAAATGATTGGCACTAAGGTTAGTTGGTGCATATGATGATGCAATTGCTACTTAAGTCTGTGAATCGAGTGATAGTGTAGTGAGCAATGTATGTAGATATGAATGATTGTGTAATATACGAGTGAATGTACAATAGTGGAGTCGAAAAATTTGTACCATTTGAAATGTTGAAATAAAATATTTACTTGAATAAAATACTGTGTGATAATAATATTTATTATAATATTATGAAATCTTTGATTAATAGCAGTTGAGGTGTAATTACTTTTAGCAGTTGCAAAACAAATTTTAACAACTGCTAGAAACAGTTGTAAAAAAGGTTGACTTTATTACGATGGCCAGCTGTACTAGACATATTACAACTGTTTTTGGCAGTTGTGAAAGGGTATTTTTTTGTTCTAGTGGTACCTGTAGCAACACCTGTACTGATGTTACCGTAGGGTCGCAAAGGTGTTGCCTTTGACTCTAAGGCAACGCGGCAAAAGGCAACCCCAAAAAAGTGTTGCCACAGACCTATAGCAACAAATTTTGGCACCTACTGCATCACTTCTCTGGGTTGCCGCAGGCCATCTATGGCGTAGTGGAAAAGAAAAGCTTCCAGTGGACTCCTGAATGCCAGCAAGCATTTGAAGATCTCATCAAGCACATGGAATCCCCTCCGATGCTATCGAAGCCTAGGGATGGAGAAAGCTTGCTCTTATACCTTGCAGTGTCATCCCATGCGTTGAGCGCAGCACTCGTTAGGGAGGAAGACAAAGTGCAGTGGCCAGTATACTACATTAGCAAAAGGTTTACCGGGGCAGAGATGAATTATCCAAGGATAGAAAAGCTTGCATATGCCTTGCTCATCGCATCACAAAAGCTCAGACCCTATTTCCAATCCCACTCTATTAAAGTCCTTACCGACCAACCCTTGAAACAGGTGTTGTTCCGTCCAGAAACTTCAGGGAGACTCCTGAAATGGAATATTGAACTCAGCCAATATGATATCACTTACTACCCCAGAAAAGCAATAAATGGGCAAGCTTTGGCAGACTTTATCGCTGAGTTCACTGACAGGGGAGAGGAAATGGAGGAAACTAACGAATTGGCCGTTAGGTGGAAACTTTTTGTTGATGGCGCTAAGAATGAATATTGTGCTGGGGCAGGGATAGTATTCGAAACCCCAGAAGGACGACAAGTATGCTGTGCTCTGCGATTCGAATTCCCCATCACCAACAACGAGGCCGAATATGAAGCGTTACTTGGAGGATTGCGGGTTGCAAAAGAATTAAGCTTGAAAAGTCTACTAATATTCAGCGATTCACAGCTAATGGTTTCTCAAATCAAAGGTGAATTCCAGACTAAGATGGGAAGGCTTCCGACATATCTGCTTAAAGCCAAAGAACTTCTCGACAACTTGGAATATTATTCTATCTCTCATATTCCTCGCAGAGAAAATTGGAAGGCAGATTCCTTATCAAAGCTAGCTAGCACCGGAGATCCTCAAATCTACGATCTAGTTCATGTGGAAGTATTATCTAGTTCCAGCATTGAGGAATCCGATATAGACTGGGTTATGGAAGCAACCAACGAGCCCGACTCGTGGATGACCCCTATAAAAAACTATATACTTCACGGAACACTTCCTGAGAAACCAAAGGATCGCAGAAAACTGCTCCGAAAGTCTCGCCTATATCTTGTCCAAGATGGTCATTTATACATGAGAGGATATTCAACGCCATTACTACGGTGTGTAACAAAGGAGGAATCTAAAGCGATTTTGGCGGAGCTACATGAAGGAGATTGTGGAGGTCATGTTGGTGGACAGACTCTTGCCAAAAAGGTCCTTCGATATGGTTATTTTTGGCCCGATGTGAACTTCGACTCAATGACATTCACTAAGAAATGCGACCGGTGCCAGAAATTTGCAAAAATTCCAAGAGCTCCGTCAACTGAGTTGACACAGATGTTGAGTCCTTGGCCATTCGCTGTTTGGGGCATAGACTTGATTGGAGCACTACCTACCGCAAAATCGAGCTTCAAATATGCTATAGTGGCCGTGGATTACTTTACCAAATGGGCTGAAGCTGAACCATTGGCAACTATCACATCGAAGAAGGTAATCAACTTTGTGTTGAAAAATATCATTTGCAGGTTTGGGGTTCCACAGAAAATTATCACCGACAATGGCATGCAATTTGAAAGTGATGAATTCAAGGATTTCTGCAACAAATATCATATTCAGAAAAGCTTTGCAGCAGTTGCCCACCCGCAGGCCAACGGGCAAGTTGAGGCAGTCAACAAAATCCTGAAGTCCACCATTAAAAAGCGTCTCGAGAAAGCTAAGGGCAACTGGATTGAAGAATTGCCACTGGCACTATGGGCTTATCGTACAACCCATAAAACTGCAACAGGGCATACTCCATTCTCTTTGGCATATGGCTCGGAAGCAATGATACCTGTGGAATTGGAAGTTCCTACTCACCGCAGAATACACTTTAGCCAAGAAGAATGAAAAGCTACAACTTGAAGCTCTCGATCTACTTGAGGAAAGAAGAACCGAAGCAGAGCTTAGAATGGTCTCCCATCAAAGAAGAATAGCCCGACACTTCAACCAGAAGGTCAGGCATAGAACATTCGAAGAAGGAGACTTAGTGTTAAAAAAGATCATGACCGCAACAAGAGTCTTTGGCCCCAATTGGGAAGGGCCGTTTATTGTCAATCAAAAGCTTCTTGACGGTACCTTTAAACTCAAAACTACAGATGGAGTAGAACTCCCAAGGGCTTGGAACAGTGATCACCTTCGTCATTATTTCAAATGATTTTCTAACTCATATTCTTTTGTATTTTTCTATGAATATAGTAAATACTTTGTATGAAATTACATGAGTATAAATCCAGCAGCACTTCTGATTCTGTCTAAGATTTATATTCGCATGTCTTTGATCATATATCCAAAAGATGCACAGCCATGGTTACAGGACACGATACCTCCGTCGTCCTGTTTTCCGACATAAAACTCGCCATAGCTTTACTGAAGAAATATGGTCCAAAAGCAAGCGCAAATTTAACCCAAACCCTCTCCGAGGATTCTCAGTCGAATAATAAACTGAGTCTTCTCCAGGGGTGCTCGGTCAAATAACCCAAAGTCAGAAAAAATCTGATTGCGTTATAACCGAGTCTCTTAACCCAAACCCTCTCCGAGGATTCTCAGTCGAATAATAAACTGAGTCTTCTCCAGGGGTGCTCGGTCAAATAACCCAAAGTCAGACAAAATCTGATTGCGTTATAACCGAGTCTCTTAACCCAAACCCTCTCCGAGGATTCTCACTCGAATAATAAACTGAGTCTTCTCCAGGGGTGCTCGGTCAAATAACCCAAAGTCAGACAAAATCTGATCGTGTTATAACCGAGTTTCTTAACCCAAACCCTCTCCGAGGATTCTCAGTCGAATAATAAACCGAGTCTTCTCCAGGGGTGCTCGGTCAAATAACCCAAAGTCGGACAAAATCTGATTGCGTTATAACCGAGTTTCTTAACCCAAACCCTCTCCGAGGATTCTCAGTCGAATAATAAACTGAGTCTTCTCCAGGGGTGCTCAGTCAATAAATCAAAGTCAGATAAAACTTGACTACGATATTACTGAGTCTTTGACAAGGAAAACCTTCAAAAGGCATTCAAACATTTCTCGAATATCTAACGCATTAGGACGCAAAGGATGGAGAATTCCAAACAAAGCATGCAAAGTTCGTATAAAGAATTAAAAACATCCAAATATCCACCTTCGATATATAAAGGTTGAAACAATCCATTGGTACGGGGGCATATCACATATCACGACACAAAACAAAAAGCAGCTCCTTGATTTCTCACATACCAAAGGATCATCTCAACCGTTTATAAGTGGGAAATTCATAAATGAGCAAAATGTGCAAAGTGTGGTGTGTGAGCATGATGTATAACCCAGAATATGCAGAAGAAAGTAAGGATAAGGTTTAGAATGCAGAAACACAAAGCATTACCACACCACATTCAAACACAGAATCAAGTCACAACATTATTAAGTGCAAATCATTCAAGTCATAAGCGAGGGCCGACACCCGCATATACATCCGGTCTGAATGAAAGATTGATAAATGCAAAGCAAGAATCCAAGCCACTATTTCTTTGGGTCTCCAGATCTCAATGAAGGACCCTTAAGAGTTGGCGAATCAACGGTCTTCTTCTTCTTGACAGCACGCTTATGATGTTTCCGCTTAGAAGGAGAAGCATCCTCTTTACCTGAATCAACAATGATGTCGTCGATAGTTGCCTCAGAATCATGCTCTTCTTCCTCACGGAGCTTACTAATATCTCGGTCAAGGGTTTCGATAGCATCAATTCTCTCCTCCTGCGAACCTGGTTGGGAGAATGTTAGTCCTTTGGAAACACCAGCAAGTAAGCCTGTATTGAATAAAGGCAAGTCAGTTTCAATGGCATCCATCACCATAGCAGTATACTCGCCAACAGGAGGTGATGGTGAAAGCGAATTCGTTGCATAACTATAGCAACTCATGAGCTTAGAATACTCCAAAGAAGCAAAAAAGTAATCTAAATCTAGTATCACTTCATCCATATCATCTCTACCTGGAGCAGAAGGATGTGTGCTGATTTCATAATCATCGAGATTTATTATTTCCTCCAAATCACTGTCTCCTCCAGCTGCAGAGGGAGGAATTGCAACATCTGCATGGAATACAGGGCTTGAGATTATGGCACCATCAGTTAATTTGGTGAAAGTATCCTCAATAAATATACCTGAAGACTTAACCCCGGATGATTCCCCCCGATGGATCCCAAGAGAATTTCTGCCTTCAGCTAAGGCCTCTCGATCATCTTCATCCAGCAACTCAAGTTGGAGCTGGTAGTCATCAGAATCTTTGTAACGCTTCAAAACCTCCTCCCAAACACGAGCAAGCGTATCTCCATAGCCTTCTCCTAGGAAGCGGAGGCTTCCCCCATACATAACATTGCAGACATAGAATTCTAGGAAGGTTGCTTCGTCTTCTTCCTTAATTTTGCGGGCTTGGTTCAGAACTTCTTGCTTCTCTTTTTCTAAGGAGGAGGACTTGGTGGTTTCGACTTCAAGCTCATTGCGAAGAGAGGCGATTTCAGATTCACGAACAGACACAGTCCTTCTGCTCAAAGCCAGCTGAGCTTCAGCTTCTTCTTGTGCTTTTACAACATCGTCATCCCGCTTATTAAGCTCGACCTCTGTATTCTTGGCAGCTTCGAGCTCCTTGCGAAGCTTTTCAATCTCGGATTCTAGCTCGTTAACCCTGGAACCCCGTTCTAAAACAGAAATCTTCGTATCCTGAGCTTTCACAACTTGGATAAGTTGAGCCTTTTCGTCCTCCAGGGTTTTAATGCTTTCAATCCGTTTGGTGTTAAGATTCTGAAAATCATAACAAAATTGTTCCCATGCTTTGAGGCGCTGATCAACGGTTTTGCCAATATCATCCAGGATTCCCCGAGCTTTCGCCACCATCTCTGTCATGTCCCGTCTATCTGTGGGATGGACATCCACATCAAAGTTCAAACCCCTCAAATCCCAATCTCCAAATCTATGACTAAGAGGGGGGCTGGAGCATCCAAGTTCCCTTTCCACATCAAGTATTTCACGCGGCCTCGACATGATAGCTTGAAGCTCGGCCTGGGTTGGATAAGGAGGAACGTATCCTGGGGCACGCTTCTGGGGGATCTCCGTAAGAGGGTCATCTCCACTCCTTCGTCTTCTCCTTTGAGGCTCCTCCCTTTTCTGCCTTGCCTCCTCCTCCGCCGATTGTTCATAATCATCAAGCCAGGCTCTTTGCTCTGGAAGCTGTTCATAAGAAGGATGAGAAGAAGTGGGATGTTGGCCGTGTGATTTTTGGGGTTGAGGAGGAGCTTGCTTAATCTTTTTCTTTGGCCGAGCGAGTGTATCAGAACTTTGCCTCCTTTTCCGGAAATCGTCAATGAATGATGACTTCATTCCTAAAAAGAAAAATAATAATGAATTCATTTAGCACTTGAGAACATGGAAGTAAAGCAAGATATAGAGTAAGATGTTAAAAGTGCAATTCTGAAAGCAAGCTTAGTCCTAAAAGCAAAAACAAAAACATGCCTAATAAGCCTGTGTTAGACTCCGATCCTAAGTTTATTCTCGTATCTGGAACTGGTCCAGGAATCTCCGGAATGTTGGGATCAGATTGAACATTAGGAACTGTGAAACCTGAAACAGGGGTATCATCTTTGCTAAGGTATCGCGCAGACTCTAGATCAGGAAGTTCGCCAAAAGTACCCACGGAGTCTCTATCTTGAGTACTTGCCATAGTCGGATCCTCAAGAACATCTCCAATGTTCTGCTCAACATTTAAGGTAGTTTCTCCTACCGCGAGTTGCTTACCCTCACGTTGAACAAGTTCTTCTTCAGTGTTTGAGGGAGGCTGATCCCCCGTAGTTTTCTCCGGGATTTCCGGGATGACAGCTTGTTTTTCAGAAACGGCCTCTGTGGCTCTCTCCGGAATCGTCAAGACATCGGTCTGTTTTTTAGAAGAATCTTTATGTTCCTTGAGGGCACTCGAAGGCTTTTTACTACCACTACCACTGCCGGCTTGTGCACATTTTGTCAAGTATTTCTTAGTCGTTCTTTTCGCCGTTAGGGTACGGGATGTAGGAAGCAGCTTGTATTGTCGAAGGAACTCTTCGCAAATTAAAAACTGTCTACTTCTTTCAGTTTCGCTCACGGATAACAATGATTCCAGCAGAGGTTCATTAATGTTTGTGTCTTGATCAGAAGGAGTCTCTGTGAGAAAAAGTAAAATCAGTATATGATCATCGGAGGTAAAATAGAATTCCTATGAACATTTACCTCCTTCGGCCCATCGACCGAAAAAGTTGTCGGGACACCGCACATAGAAAAATTGGTCGGGAAATCCTTAGATACTCTCAAACAAGCCGGTTATAACCCTGGATTTCCTGCTTTCCATGAAGATAAAGGAGGGACGCTCCTTCTTTCGTCTCTTAAAAGAGTATAATGAGCATATATCCTTGAAGGTGGGCTCGCGCTTTAAAACTCTCATAAACAGCACATATAAGCATGTAACAATAAAGTAGCCATTGTGAGCCAGTTGATAAGGAGCGATAGCCAAATTTTTCAGAATCATTTCTAAGTAAGGATTGAAGGGAGGGATCGCTCCACTCTGTAACATCCCCTTACAAACTGTTACGTATCCAACGGGGGGGGCGATCAGATAAATCGTCTCTTTCTGGGAATTTAACTTCATCTTCGGAAAGGCTAAATTGTTTGCATATTCTATGATATACATCAACGTCAAGTTTTGACACACAACTATCAGCAGGTGTGTAAGAAAGACATCGAATGATTGGGGAGTTCTGATCAACATTAATCTCAGTGGTAGCAGCGGAAGAAGTTTCAATATTTTGATCAGAGGTCCCAGCTTCTCTAGTTGGAGAAGCTCCCTCAACAAAATGGCGAGATTTTCGTCTGGTCGTCATTTCTACACAAACAAGTATGTTGGAAAAACAAACTACAACAATATTCATAAAACTCAAAACTAGGTCGGTCCTGGATGGTTGAAAATCCAATCGTTCCAAATTAGGCAAAAGTCCTGGTCGCTCTAACCCAGCCGAGGCCCGGTCGCTCAAAACTGGAAAAGCACCTGGTCGCTCTAAAACAGCCAAGCCCCGGTCGCTCAAAACTGGCAAAGCGTCTGATCGCTCTAAGCCAGTCAAGCCCGGTCGCTCAAAGCTAATAGAGCACCTGGTCGCTCCAAGCCATTCAAGCCCCGGTCGCTCGAGACTGATAAAGCACCTCGTTGCTCTGAACCAGTCAAGCCCCGGTCGCACAAAATTGACAAAGCACTTGGTCGCTCTAAAATGGTAAGGACCCGATCGTGCCAGAAAAGGTAAAATTCTGATCGCTCTGAACTAGGAAAACTCGATCACATTGAAGATGTCAAATCCTGCTCGTTCTCAACACAGAAAATACTGGACGTTTAAAAATCAGTCAAAATTTAACCAGGTTCGGGTCGCTTAAAACTAGCTTCTATTGGATCAGTAAAAACATCCTAAGCCTGGTCGCCCTACGATTGGTCTGAAAACCATCATACCCTGGTCGGTCGGGATTCAAGTCCACCTGGGTCGTTCATATCAGGTAAAACTAAAGCTAGCCTGTTCTGGTCGGTCAAAAAGGATCAGCCCATCCAAAACCGGCCACACAACTGCTCTAAAATCGACCAAGCTAGTCGCACAACAGGAAGAGACCATGAACGTTTAAAACAAATGCATAATCAAAAACATCATGAAGTGGCGGATTGAACAGGAAGTCATACACGCATCTGTCATTCAGGCACATACACGAATACATAGTGATCGTCATTGCAACAAAGAAAAAACTACAAGGATTCCCGTTTCAAAATCACCATTCGCAAATCTAAATTGAATGCTACATTACTGTCGAGCATCCCAATGTACAAAGAGATTCAAATTTAATGATTCTATTACAAATTACAATTGTACATCTAATCCCGATCCAGTTACATCCTAAACCCGAAGACTCCAGTCGAACTCAAAAAACCAACGACGATCATTCTCGAATTAACAACGAGATAAAGACATATACCTGCAATTAGATCAATTAATTGAAGGAATTGGGATCGAACTTCCAGACTTTGAACGATCAAACTTCGAATAAGTGGCAGAGAATCGAGACAAGCGATTGTAGTCGAGATTGAATTGAATTCCTGAATTGAATCGGTAGAGCGAGACTGGGAGTGAAGAATTTCCTTCAGAGGTGTGCCGCCATTGAAATGCCAAAAATTCCTGGAGTAGAAAAAGTAAGGAACACGAAGGGTCCGAAGGGTTATATATAGGACGACCAAGTCATTTCGCAAAAACCGACCCCTCAAGCAAAAAACAAAACCGACCCCTGGGAATCGCATCCAAGACCGACCCTTAGTTTAATCAAACCGATCCTCAAATATTTCGAAGTCCATATTTTTCTCAAAAATTATGGAACTCCGAGGGGCAAAATGTTATCCACTAAAAACGGTCAATGGATTATGGACAGTTTAGTACGGGTCGGTCTCGTAGCACATGAGAAGTGGTCGGTTCTGCAATGATAAAGAAGTGGTCGGTTCGGTGACCCTCAAAAAGCGATCGGTTCTGCAATGCCTCGAGAATGGGTCGGTCCTGAAGATCTCAAAAAGTGGTCGGTTCTTTTTATCACCTTCATTGAGTTCACTAATCATGAGATATTGATCGCTCCATCCTAAATCTAAGCCATCTGGTCACTCCAAAGATAGAGGACGTCTGGTCGTTTTCCTCTAAACAAAAGGTTTCTGGTCGCACAAAAATACAGAAGGCGCCCGGCTGCTCCAAATGTACAAGGGCCCTGGTCGCTCTGAAGGCCAAAGGCTCCTGGTCGCTTCAAATGTCAAAGACCACTGGTCGTTCCAAAGGCGAGAAACTCCTGGTCGCTTCAAATGCCAATAATTCCTGGTCAATGATTCCTGATCGTCCCAAATACCAAAGAGAACTGGTCGCTCTCTTTTTGTACTAGCTGGTCGCTCCAAAAAAGCCAAAAGAAGTTGGTCGGTCCGAAGCTGGTCGCTCCAAAAGCCAAAGAAGGCTGATCGCTCCAGATATACGAAACATCTGGTCGCTCGCTAGCCTCTCGTTCGCTCCAACCAGCCTCAAAGCTTTTGGTCAGTCCGCTCTCTAGCAGAATTCCCTGGTCAGCCCGCCTGTCCCGAATAAAGCATCATCTCGTTCTCTTCTCATCTGGTCGGTCCGCATTTTCAAAAGGCAGCAACGTCCTATTCCTTCAGCTTCCTGGTCGGCCCGCTCTGCTTCCAAGCTTCATGGTCGCTCGCTAACCTCCTGGTCGTCTTTTCCTTCAATAAGAAACCTCTGGACGGTCGTAACTCCTAAATGGCTTTACAGCTGGCGACAACTGGCAGTGGCATTCTCGTAAATATCTGAAAAAACCGACCAGAACCCTGAATTGAAGATTTCAGCCACTCCATCATCTATAAATAGCACCCTACCTCCACCATTTGAGGGGGACTTTATGGATCAACGAGGAGGTGCTGTCTAATTGCTTTCGGGATTTCTCTAAGCATTCCTACATCTTTTCTCTATCATCGATCATAAGTCTATGGAACATTGGAGCATGTGGAGCATAGCTTTCATGGAGGAACAAGCATAAGCATTTCACGCACTTCTTCATTTCTTCTTGATCATTCACCCAAAGATCTAAGGAGCTTTCATCCATGGCTTTCATGGAGGGATTGGCATAAAATACTTCAAGCTTTCATCCATTCTTTCAATCGGTTGTAAGGACAAATGCATATCAAAGGAGCTTGTATGAATGTATAATGGAGCAAATGTTGTAGTCTTTTGGTTATTAATGAAATCCAATCTTCAAAGTGGACGTAGACTTGATTAAGAGTCGAACCACTATAAAATTCTTGTCTTCTTTCCTTAATTTGGTATTTTGATGCTTTTGAATGTTAGATATGGCCTCACATAACTCTAAAGGTTTTCTAACGCCCCGCCTCTGAAAAGGTGACGTGCTTTCTAAGCATCTCGCCTCTGATTAGGTAACGTGTTTAGAAATACAATTTTGGTTGTTATACCAATTTTCGGTATCAACACATATAGAACCGTCAATGGATACCCGAAAAATCCGAAATTCGTCCGCATCCGCATCCGAAAAGCGGATGAACATCCGATATCCGAAAAAGCGGATGTGGATGCGGATATAGGCATATCCGCATCCGAAAATTATCCGTTCGCTTTTTTCATAATTATAACTTAAATTATGTATATTTTAACATAATTAGGTATACTATTTTATTATTTTGCAAAATTGAAAGTCTACTAAACACATGCATACTGTTCAAAATTATATATTATCATCATATTTATTTATTTATAGCACTTTAGTAATCACTTGGGTTGAAAAAGATTAATACTAAGCTATAAAATTTCATTTATGTTCATTGATTTATTGTCCGCTGGCGGAGCGGTTAATTATCCGATAACCGTCCGTATCCGCGGATGCAGATATCCGAAAATGGTTTCGGATGCGGATAGGGCACTATCCGCATCCGAAAGTATCTGTTGACAGCCCTAGATACATAATATCTTAATGATTTTATATATATATATATATGTAGGGACAGGATCAGGGAGCACCCCTGAATTTCAGCCCTCCATTTGCATCAGAACAACAGCCACTCATTTATATTAAAGAATGTGAGCGGAAAGTGAGAGAATGAGTGGAAGGATAGAGGGTGTGGAATACTTGGTTGTGGTTGAGGGGATTTGGGGTGCTGCACTGTTTGGGGTGCTCTCGAACCTGCCCCATACACACACACTGTTAGCCTACTTTGTGAAATAGGCAACACAAAGTCGAGATGTCAAGCGTTGAAGAACGTTTCTTCTTAGAAAGCATCGGGTCGGATCGGAGAGCTACCACCAGTCGGATCGGAGAGCTACCACCAGTCGGATCAGAGAGCTACCACCAGTCAGATTGGAGGGCTACTACCAGTTCGGAACGGAGCATAGCAAAATGGATAAGGACTCAGTTTCAGTTCAGGTCGGGTCGGATCGGATGCCCCGATCCGAACCCCTTCTGCTTTCTCCTCCGAACCGAACCCTCATTCCATATCACTTCCCCCCACGATCGCCTGAATATTCAGAGCGGTTATGACCATTTCCTATCCACGATGACTACTACTCTGATGCGCTGTCAGCACTGGAATCCATCCGAGCCAGAGGACGATGGGATGGAAGACACGTGGCTCCGACCCGGATCGAATTTTGAGTAAATTTCCACCTATAAATACCCCGCCCAGAGACAATTAAAGGGATCTTCTTTTTGGCACTTTGAGAGTTCAAACCCTTTCAAAAAAACGAATTCTAGCATTCCCAGATAATCCAAATCAGCATTCAACATTTGTTTGGAGACAATTGAGTGAACGTACATGAGTTATGAGTGAAATTGAATGAGTTTATCATTGTAATTGCATCTATATCATCGAGAAAAGTGATTATAAAGTGGACGTAGGTTTTTCAACGCCGAACCACTATAAATTCTGTGTCTCCATTTTACTTTTGATCTTATTTTATTTCGATTTTAGTCAATTTGGGTGTTAGAACCACTTTTTGGTCTAACATTTTGGTGCTTTCATTGAGAACATTTGAATTCTCTGTTTTTTCGGATTATCGTTCTACTTTTTGGACCGTTGAGTTCAAAGAAGTTAATCCTCAAATTTCAACGCTCTTGAATACTTGTTGGTTGATTGTTGAAGAACTATGGCCAAAGGAAAAGGCAAGGAAGTTCAAACCAGTCGAGGGAACGGAGTTGGTGAAGATCAGCAAAATGCGGTTGTGACAAGGTCTCGTGGGCAGAGCTCGGGAGTGGATCGGACAGATACAGGAAATCCGAACCGCACTCAAGGAGAGAGCTCCGATCCGATCCGAGTAGGAGAATCTGAAGCAGTGCACTCCCCCAACCTGAACCGACCCGAACAAATCGCACTGCACCGATCCGAACAAGCTTCACAGCTCTGACCCGAACAAGTCTCCCAGCTTCGACCCGACCTGATTGCCCAGCTCCGATCCGATCCGTCGCTTGGTGATGTTGGAACCTCTACTCGAGCCCCTCCAAATGCTCCGACTCCAGCCACCAAAATCAATGATCAGGTCAATCCATCTGCACCTATTACTCAAGGTGATTTTTCGCGCCTACTTGACATGCTTGAGAGTACTAGGGAGGCTATGAAAATCCACGAGCGCACCAATCTCATGATGCAAGAAAACATGAGACTCATGATTAGGGAAATTAGCGAACTCCGTAGACAGAGAACCCCATCCCCGGTTCGTCACACACCAATGGATCAGTCTTCTTCTTCCGAGAAAGAACGGCCCCGTGAAAGAAGGCCGCTCGAACGACCTCAGAATTTGGAGCAGCTGACGTTCAGATCTTTGGGGTCCCGCGAGGACGCTGCACGGGTACTAGGACCTAATGATCCAAGCTTGAGAGAGCCTATGTTGTTACCGATGCAGGGATCCCATGTATTACCTAGAGACCCTAACCTTACCAATCCCACTCAGGGACAAATGCTCCAGCCCCTTCCTCCCGAGATCGACCGGGAGCGTAGGGAACAAAGCAGAGCAGAAGCGGCTCGAAGAAGGAGGACGTCCCCTGATCAGGAGCCCAGGGGAAACCCGAACATCAGAAGGAGGGCGTCTCCTGATCAAGAGCCCAGAGGGAACCCGGATACCAAAGCCAGGGAGCCTGAACGGCCCCTGACCAATGCTGACGTATGGGCTATGGTACGCCAGATCATGTCTGAAAGCCGGAACTACACCAATGAAGATTATGGCATTGAACGAAGCCATACTCCCTTCACTGACGACATCCTCAACTTTCAGTTTCCCCGACGTTTTAACCTGCCGCAGATGGACAAGTACAATGGGAGAACCGATCCGGGACAGCATTTGATGCGATACGCATGGCTCATGAATGTTGCTGCTGCCCCTGACGCAGTAAAGTGTAAAGCCTTCCCGATCTATTTAGAAGACGTGGCGCTGCTATGGTTTACCCGACTTCTCCCTCGGTCGATATCGAATTTTAGGGAATTGAGCGAACGTTTTATGAATCAGTTCCGACTCTATGCCCGAAAGTCTAAGAGCGTTATTGAATTATCAAGAATTAAGCAGGCGCCTGGAGAGTCTTTGAAGTCATATCTCGACCGTTTCAACTTAGTTGTGACAGAAGTCAGTGACCCGCACGAGCCCACCATCTTGATGGCTCTGATGGAAGGAGTCGATCCTGATTCCGAGTTTGGAGATTATCTTTCTGGGAAGCCACCTCCCACGAGAGAGTTATTCTATGAAAAGGCCGATATTCACTTTAGACGAGAGGAGGCAAGGGCAAACCGAAAGAGAAAGTCTGGAGCGGCTTCAAAAGAAAATGTTCAGAGTAATGTCGCCGTGAAGCAGTCTGGAGAAAGTTCCGGGAAAGTTGAGGTGAATGTGGGAAACAAGAGTGGAAACGACAATAATGGAAACGGGGGCAACAACAACAACCGTAACGCGAATGGTAACAGAAGAAATAGGAATAGAAGAAGTGATCCTAACAAAAGACCCCGGTTCCAGACTTATGAGAATTATACACCGTTGAACGACACTCTGGAGAACATTTACTTGGATACATACAATGTTTTGCAATATAAAAGACCGCCACCTCGAGACTCAACGGAGAAAGAAATCGCAACTGGAAAGTTTTGTCTGTTTCATGGAACTCATGGGCATTCAACAAATGAATGTCGACATTTGAGAGATTTGATTGAGAAGCTGCTGCGCGAAGGAAAATTGGATGAATATAAGGTTGCGCCAAGAGATAGGGAACAAGGAGAACAGGCTCCAAACCAGAATCAATCTGCTCCCAAGACTACATCGCAACAGAAAGGCAAGGGAATTGTTATTAACACCATAGTAGGTGAACCCCACCCAGCGATCCACAGTTTTAGAGCAATGGATCAATACGTTAATGCAGCTAAGCACGTAGATGTGGATGAATGTGATGATTTGGAAGATGTCGCCCCTGTGAAACAGCAGAGGACAATGTTAGATGACGTGGTATTCCGTAGCAGAGACAATACCGGAATCCAGTCACCCACCGACGATCCGTTGGTCATTACCACCACCATTGGACCGGCATTGGTTCATAAGGTGCTAGTAGACAACGGAAGCTCTGTTAATATTTTATTTAAAAAATCATTCGATCAGATGAAGCTTGAGTCCGTAGATTTGAAGCCATGCGAAGGTTGGATCCGAGGCTTCAACGGAGCATCGACATCTCCAATGGGGTATATAGAATTGCCCGTAACATTGGGGCAAGGGGAACGCCGAAGAATACGGATGCTTCAGTTCGTAGTGTTGGACGTAGATTCGCCTTACAACGCATTTTTGGGAAGGCCTGCCCTTGCAGAGTTCAGGGCTTGCATCGCCCCTTGGTGTTTATTGCTTAAGTTCCCAACTGAAGCTGGAACATGAGTAGTGAGAGGACATCAAGTCTCCGGACGGGCTTGCTATGTTGCCGAATTAAAGATGTTGATGAAGGGACTCAACATCGAGAGTAAAGGTGCCTCGCCTCCTCCAAAGGAGGGCTCGGTGTAGCAATTACAGGGATCGGCCTCGAAGGAGTTGCCAAAAGGAATGCCTGAAGACTAGGATCCCAGAAAAGATGAGGAACCAGAGGCTAGAAATGCGACTCCTAACGAAGCGACAGTGGACATACCCATTGACGAAGCTGATCCAACAAGAGTTTTGAAGATTGGATCCCAGTTGGATCCGCATCGAGCAAAAGAACTAACTGACTTCCTGAAGGCAAACCTGGACGTGTTTTCCTGGACCCACGCCGACATGTGTGGGATATCGCCATCTGTCATGAGCCATTCACTAAATATAAACCCGAAACACCCACCTGTAAAGCAAAAGAGATGTGTGCTGGGCCCAGAGAGGTCGGCAGCTCTGAAAGAAGAAGTGAAGAAGCTGAAACAGAACGGGTTTATTAGAGATTCGACATATCCCGACTGGATATCGAATCCCGTCTTAGTAAAGAAGCTGAACGGAAAGTGTCATACTTGCATTGATTTTTCAGATTTGAACAAAGCTTGCCCGAAAGATAGCTTCCCACTCCCCAGAATTGACCAGCTTGTAGATTCGACAGCGGGACACGAACTTCTTTCTTTCATGGATGCATATTCCGGGTACAACCAAATTCCTATGCACGTGCCAGATCAAGAACACACGAGCTTCATTACAAATTTGGGGTTATACTGTTATGTGGTCATGCCGTTCGGATTGAAAAAAGCTGGAGCCACTTATCAGCGCTTGGTGAACAGGATGTTTTATAACCAAATAGGGAAGACTATGGAAGTTTATGTGGATGATATGCTTGTCAAATCGAAACAGTCCTCCAGCCATACACAAGACTTGGCAGAAATGTTCGGTATCCTGCGAAAGTATCGGATGAAGTTGAATCCTTTGAAATGTTCGTTTGGAGTGGCATCGGGAAAGTTTCTAGGCTTCATTGTGAGCTCTTGAGGGATTGAAATCAATCCCAGCCAAATAGCAGCGATTAGAAACATTGAAGAACCAAGGAGAATCAAAGATGTCCAAAGTCTTACAGGGAAAGTAGCCGCGTTGAGTAGATTTATCTCCAAAGCAACGGACAAATGCGTCCCATTTTTTGACTTGATAAAAAGGGGAAAGAAGAACTTCGATGGACTCCGGACTGTGTTGAGGCCTTTCGAAATTTATTGGAATTGCTAGAAAAACCACCGATTTTGTCAAAGCCAGTGGATCATGAAGAGTTATTTGTTTACTTAGCGGTTTCGGCTCACGCTGTTAGCACAGCCTTGGTCTGAGAAGAAGACAAAGTGCAAAGGCCGGTATATTATGTAAGCAAGAAATTGGAAGCGGCAGAACGCAACTACCCAAGGATTGAGAAGCTCGCTTACAGCCTCCTAATCGCCTCCCGAAAACTTCGTCACTATTTCCAAGCTCACCCAATAACCATATACACTGACCAGCCTCTGAGGCAGGTGTTGCAGAGACCCGAAGCATCGGGGCGTTTGATCAAATGGAATATTGAATTAAGTCAGTTCGATTTAAATTTTCAGCCACGGAGGTCGATCAGGGGGCAAGCCCTGGCTGACTTTATAGCAGAATTCACAATCCCAGAGGAGGAAGTGATCGATGACAGAGTGGTCAAGTCAGAAGACAAGTTAAAATTAGATCCATGGAAGCTGTACACAGACGGAGCCAAGAACGACCGAAGGTCCGGAGCTGGAATCGTCTAAGTTACTCCTGAGGGACGGTCGTTATATTACGCTCTATGATTAGAATTTTCAGCGACTAATAATGACTCTGAATATGAAGCCCTGATTGCCGGGCTGAAGCTTGCTAAAGACCTCGGAGTAAAGACATTGGACATATTCTGCGACTCCAAAATAGTTGTTTGCCAAGTGCGAAAGGAGTTTGTGGCTCGGGGACCTCGACTTATCGCCTACCTCGGGAAAGTGGAAAAGCTGTTGAGCAACCTGGAGCGGTACAACATAACGCATATCCCAAGAGCCGAAAACCAGAAGGCAGACAGGCTAGCAAAGCTAGCTAGTTTCGACAACCCGGAAGAAACCGAAATAATTCCAATCGAAACATTGGAATCGCCAAGTTTTGAGTCGATGGAAATTGAATTCGCTCTCGAAGCAGAACCGGAAAAGGAATCGTGGATGACCCCAATTAAGAATTTCCTTAAGAATGGGATACTCCCATCAAAGAAGAGTGAGAGATGGGCTATAGTTCGCAAGGCCACCAGATACATCCTTCAAGATGATATTCTTTATAGACAAGGATTTTCTATGCCCCTGTTACGATGTATAGCACACAACGACATCAAACGTGTACTACGAGAAGTACATGAAGGTGAGTGTGGAGATCATACAGGAGGTCAGACATTAGCGAAAAGATATTGCGGTATGGGTACTTCTGGCCCACAATTAATAAAGATGCAGCTGATTATTCACGACGCTGCGACAGGTGCCAGAGATTCGCCACAATCCCCAGAGCACCGCCGACCCAACTCAAATCGATGGTGAGTCCTTGGCCTTTCGCCATGTGGGGAATTGATATCATCGGAGTTCTACCAATTGCTAAAGGAGGAGCGAAATATGCAATAGTCGTTGTGGACTATTTTACGAAGTGGGTGGAAGCTGAGCCCCTAACCAAAATCACGGCGAGAAAGGTGATAAGTTTCGTGGTTAGAAATATTATATGCCGGTTCGGGATCCCAAGGACCATTATAACTGATAACGGAACCCAGTTCGATGGTGCCGAATTCAGAAATTTCTGCCAGAAATATAAGATCGACAAACGGTACACTGCGGTTGCTTATTCGCAGTCGAATGGGCAAGTAGAAGCAATAAACAAAGTCATAAAATCCATCCTCAAGAAACGATTAGAACGCGCAAAGGCAAAATGGGTTGACGAATTGCCCTTAGCTTTGTGGGCATATCGGACAACGTTTAAGACAGCTACCGGTCATACCCCTTTCTCTCTCTCATTTGGTTCAGAAGCAGTAATTCCAGTAGAGCTTGAGGTTCCCTCCCACAGGGTGACATATTATGACCTGATGACGAATCGGACACTCTTACTCGAGTCTCTTGATGAAATCGAAGAAAAAAGGGACGAAGCAAATTTGTGCGCGTCAAGACATCGACGTCAGATGGCACGCTATTATGACAAAAAAGTTCGTCTTAGGACTTTTGAACCGGGAGATTTGGTGCTAAAGAGAGTCTTTCCATCCCTTCCTCACCTCGGTCCAAAGTGGGAAGGACCCTTTGTCATCCAACGGAAACTTGAAACAGGAACCTTCAAGTTAACGACCGTAGATGGCGAAGAGGTACCTAGGGCATGGAATGCCCAACACTTGATGCGATATTTGAATTAGAAATGTTGTACTCTTTGTTGTCTTTCTTATGAACTCTGTAAAAAGGCACGACTGGCCTTAGAAAAGTCTGATGATATGAACAAAGAACTATAAAGTGGATGTAGGCTACGACTTAGCCGAACCACTATAAAAATATCGTGTGTCATTTACTTTCCTGCATTATATATACCTTCACCTACTATTCTGTTGCGATTATGGAATATAAGATGATTTAAAACCTGAAAGGTTGAAAACAGTTTATACGCAGGAAAAAGCACAACCAATGTTTGTGCGATAAGACATAAAAGAATGGGAAGACGACATTCTTAACTCTAACTCTCGAGAATTGAGAGAGAGTATAAAGGACGGGAAGACGACGTCCTCTGAGGCGTAAAGGTGCACCCAGACAAGAGACCGCCTCAGTAAGAACTCTAACCTGAGTATAAGACAGGAGAGTATAAAAGATGCCAGAAAAAACGACAGGCATTAACGACACAGAGAATGTAACCCCATCGGAGAATCGGGGATACTCAGACTACTTGACTAAATCTTGAATAGTTTTTCAAGATTGACTGGGGGCATATATGTACACACATATTTCCCCCCACCATAACTTCATTACACACTTATAGTGGGACATGCATTCATACATAAGTGCAAAACTGATAACTAAAAGACATTGCAGAAAACGAATTATTTTTTATTCACAAATGAACGAATTTGTACAGGAAAACAGGCAAAAAGAAGGTGCATGGGCCACTCTTGCGACAACAATTATGGGTCAATCAAATGCTAAAATAACGCAAGACATTCCATTATTTAGACTTCGAAGGAGGCTTGGACTTCTTAGCAGCCTTCTCCGCATCCCTCGCCTCTTTTTCGGCCTCCGTCAAGATGCGCTTTGACTTTTTCTTCCCTGAAGCTGAAGTGCTGGAATCAGTTGACTTCTTCCCGGAAGGCGGAGCGCTGGAATCAAGAGAAGACTTTTTAGCAAGTTCCTCTGTAATGGATCTAGTCGAAAGCTTAACAACTAACCTTGATCTTGCATCCACTACTGCGAGGGGCTTAAGGCTTTCAGGGTCTAAGTCTTCAGATTTAAGCTGCAGGCGTTTATCTTGGTCAGTTTTCAGCACAGCTAAAGTGACATCATCGGTGCTTTTCGACTCCCCGACTATAGCCACCTCAGGGTCTTCCTCATGTCCCCCGTTTCCGCCATCATCCTTTAAGGCATCTATCATTTCGTCATCATGAGGAGTGTCAGCCTTGGACGGTTCAGTTCCTACCCCCGAATCTATGGGGGCAGCCTTGTCTTTTCCCCCTTTAGCCTTCTCCGTAGGCTCTGCTCCAGAGGCGGTTCCCTGGGACACATCTGTCTTTTCGGACGGTTCAATACCTACAGAGTGAGAAGCAACAGTTATCAACTTAGGAGAAAATAATGGGTTCTTCATCGATTGCTCGATCACGTGACGAAAGGTAGAAATAGCCTTGACGAATTGAGGTGAAAATGTAGAGATACCTTCCGAAGACTTCTCGGCTGGAGTGACTGCCGTCTCCGATGCCGTTTCGGGTATAGGGGATAAAAGAGATGTCCAAAGGATCCCCGGGTTTTCAGGATCATATCCCTCAACTTCAGAAGTTGCAGAGGCAGTAGAGGAAGAACCGCCTCAGGAATGTTCTTTTGCTTAGCCTTCCGCCTCTCGTCGTCCATAACAGCAGCAATGAGGCGGCGTCCTTCGGCTAGGCGTTCTGGTTCATCATCTCGTAAATATTTCTCCATCAGCTTGTCCTCGTCAATGGAATCAACCTTGAGCTCCTCTTTCTCCCATTCAACGATCTGACTCCATACTTGGACTAAGGTAGATGGATAATCTTCAATCCAAGAAATGTTCCGGCGGCGGATGATATGCGCAAAGAATTCAATCATTAATTCGCCGAAACCCTGCACCTCTCCCTCAGCCTCCGACAGTTGTTTGCGGGCTTCTTCAGCGGACTTGATATCACATTCGACGTTACCCTCCGCTAGGGCAGCCCTGTTCTCCGCCTCCGCTAACTTAGAAGCCAAGTCAGCGTTTCTCTTTTCCAATTCAGCATTCCTCCTCGCTAACTCGGCATTCTTCCGCTCAAGGTCAGCATAAGCAAGTCGCGTTTTGGCAGCATCTGACTTGGCATCTTCGGCTTGTTTCTTCAATTCCGAACGCTCTTGGGTATGGGACTCAAGCAAATCATGATAGCGTTTTTGCAGATCTTCAAATTGTTGTTTGAAGCTAGTAGCATCCCGTTGAGCAACAGCAAGCTGGGCCTGTGTATCCTCCAAGTCTTTTCCTAGATTTTTTAAGGCCTTTGCATCGTCTTCTGCGGTTTTTTGCATCGAGTCAGCATTCGTGATTAAAGTGCGGATGATTCTGGAAAGGCTGCGCGAATACTTGAACATTTCTGAATACTGTTTCTCGACCGCATCTGTCTTTGCTTTGGCCTCATCTGCCCACCTTGAAGAAATAGGCTCAAGAGCAGGTAAAAAAGTCAAGTTTTCAAAGTAATGTTCGGGAAATTGCTCCTCCAAATACGCCCGCTTAACTGCAGTTTCAGCATCTAGCGGTGGAGGGGCGGGGATTGTCAGCTCAGTATCCCTGTGCGTGGAGGGCTCAATGGCCTCTTTATCCGTTCTAGGCCGTTTAGCGGGAACCTTACGCTTGCTTCGTGATTCGGTATCTTTTGGCGGACTCCTCTCCCTACTGCGCTTTTCTTGAGAAGAGGTTGAGTCTTTCGATTGTGGCCTGTCCTCTTCCCGACGACCTTGGTAACCTTTATATCGCTCCGGGTCTGTCCGGACAGGAGAGCGAGAACGCGAGATTCGTGAACGATAAGGATCATAGGGCCTTCTATCCTCCCTACTGCGATCTTCGCGGCGATCATGCTCAGTATCATAGGGCGGATTAGACATGCTGCGGCGGAGTTTCCTGATGTCATAATAGGATCGGGACATCGTGCCTGCACAACAAGACAAATGAAATTCAGGATCAATATTTTCATAAAGAGAAAGATGCTATGAGTTGTGGTGCTATTGTGTTAAGTGCGTCCTAAGTGGTGTTTCCCCCCCCCCCCCCCGACAAACCCGAGTCCGAAGCTAGACTAGTGCGAGCGGGTTCTTTGGCCTTAGCAGGGGTGGTCTCTTCGGAAGAAGTGAAAACTAAAGGATTCTTCCCAAAATCCTCTGAAGTGTAAATATTTTCAGGTAAAGGGAGATCCCCCAAACCCTGGAATAGTGGGTCATCGGTACTAGGGACATCTCCCTCAGAAGCATCAATCGGCGACTCTTTGGAAGACGTTGACCTTTCCGGAGAAATGGCATCCTCGGGAACAGTATACCCTTCGCGATGCTTTTCGGCCATGTTAGCCAGTTCATCATCTTGAGTAGAAGATGGAGAGGGTGAAGCCTGAAGAGGCACTGTAGGAGCTCTCGAACCTTCGCCCGTTTCTGGGATTACGTCCACTGGAGGAATATATACATATGGACCCGTCCCGTGACCGATGCTACGGGTAATGGACAACAACCCATGAAGATGAAGATATTCATCCTTAAGGACTTCATCAATAGTTAAAAACTTCTGATCACCATTAAGGAGCTGGTGCATCTGATCAAAGAATACTTGGTCCGATATTTGTTTTGGGTTATCAACTGCAAACAAAAAGAAAAACAAATTAATGCGATAGCTTGAATGTACAGAGTCGAGATTTAGAAAACCAGTGCTTTACTTGATTTCGTCCACCTCCTAGCACACCCTGGCTGTTGCTTTACATAAAACCATTCCAGCCTGGAGTCCCCAACTTTACTACTGAATGGTGCTGGAATTATTTTCCTCTTAGGGACAGACTCAAAGTAACAGAAAGAAGGAGTCTCTCGAGTCCGATGCTTGAAGTTATAGAAGAAGTGAACGTCGTCAAAAGTGAGCTTTATGCCTAAGATCTCACGGTACGCTACATATAAGGTGTACAAGTAAGCATAGGAATTGGGGTGCAGCTGCATGGGGGCAATCCGCATTTGTCTTAGAAAATCGACGACGAAAGGAGAAAATGGAGGGATAGCCCCGACCATGCACATCAACCGAGTGATTGCCATATACCCCTCTGGAGGGTTGTGGGGACGGTCAGATTTGGATGGCAACAAGATATCCCCTTTGGGTATCCCGTACTTTAGTCATATTCGGATAAGTCTGTCATTGTCGATCGTCGATTCAACGGAATCTTGAGGTGATTCCAATATGACGGCAGACTCAAATTCATCAGGAGCTCGGTCATCGCCAATCCCTCCTTCCTCTTCATAACCTAGGGAAACTCCACCCTCCGAAGACACATTGTCGCTTTCGCGAGTTTCAACCTCGTAGTCTGAGCCCTCGTCATCCCATTCTGGATCCGAGGAAGAAGATATGTCCTCAAGAGTAATTTTGTTGGATGTCTCTGGGACCTCCTTCTTCTCTGCTAGTCTAGAGGAGCGTCTGGATGTCATGGTCACAAAACTATTGAAGAAGCAATAGCACAAGTTAGAGTAAATTAGCCCGTATCCCCCCGTGCATGTGTACAAACTAAAGTGTGAACAGTGTATGTAGAAAGTGTAAAGTTAACGTTTGAAAGTGCGACGCAAAATCTTAGCAAAGTAATAAGGATCAAGGCAGTTCTTGATGTCCATTTATGTTCGCAGGGCACTATCCTAACTGTCCATTAAGTTGAAGATTATGCCAAGAGTTGATTGGGCCAGTTAAACAAGTTTTTATGCATTAAGTTGGACTGCTCTTCGGTTCGGTTCGGGTGCATTCATTGGGATCGGATCGGGGGCGTAGCCCTGCCTTGGACTCGGACAAGCATTGAAGCCCAGGAATCAAAGTCGGATCGGTTCGGGAGTAGATTCCCCGAACAGTTCAGGTCGGATTAGGCAGTCATGCCTCTCTCCTCCTTCATTTTACAGTCCGACCCGATCCGGTTAGGTGAGCTCTATTTCCCTCTTCAACTGTTTGCCCCGACCCGATCCGGCCTTCTGGATCTCTCTTCCTTTTCTTTTCCTCCATTTTCCATACTTCTCCACCCGAACCGACCCCTTATGTTATGTATCTTCTTCTTCATCCTCAACAACAGTCGAACCCGATTTGATTTCCAAAACCCCATAGGGGAAATGAGCATACATCCGCTCCAACCTCCCAGCGCCTCGAGGTGGTGGCGGAGCTAGCAGCGACGACGACGAGGAAGGAGGAAACCACAGCATCGAAGCCATGACAATGAATATGCCCAATTTGCTGGAATTAACCATAAAATCTCGATTAAAGACAATAACAACGATACGATTCAGGGTTTCGAGACTACCTATGTGTTTGTTTCGAGAATCGAAGCAAGAATTTCGTGACTCTTTGAGGATTAGGGTTCGTGTCGAGAATTAGGAAACAAGAATAATGAAAGATGAAGAAGAAAGCAAACGAATGACAGATATATATATATATCAGCATTGACCCCTCGTATTCCTGCCCTATTTTTTCGCTCGGACCGGATCAAAAGCCCAGCAGCACAGCTTGGTCCACTAGCCCAATACGAAACAGAAAAAGAAGAGGAGCCGTTCGGGTCGGAACCCGAACCGAATAGAATTTCGTATGTCGACTTGGCCTTTGAATTAACCTAAAATTCGAAGAGAAAGATGAAAGCACAAGGAAAATCAAAAGGAAGATTGCCAGGAAGGCGCTGTGCAACGACAATCAAAGCATGCTCTGTTTCCAACAGAAGCATCCTTTGAGGGGGAAAAATGTTAGCCTACTTTGTGAAATAGGCAACACAAAGTCGAGATGTCAAGCGTTGAAGAACGTTTCTTCATAGAAAGCATCGGGTCGGATCGGAGAGCTACCACCAGTCGGATCGGAGAGCTACCACCAGTCGGATCGGAGGGCTACTACCAGTTCGGAACGAAGCAGAGCAAAATGGATAAGGACTCAGTTTCAGTTCAGGTCGGGTCGGATGCCCCGATCCGAACCCCTTCTGCTTTCTCCTCCGAACCGAACCCTCATTCCATATCACTTCCCCCCACGATCGCCTGAATATTCGGAGCGGTTATGACCATTTCCTATCCACGATGACTACTACTCTGATGCGCTGTCAGCACTGGAATCCATCCGAGCCCGAGGACGATGGGATGGAAGACACGTGGCTCCGACCCGGATCGAATTCTGAGTAAATTTCCACCTATAAATACCCCGCCCAGAGACAATTAAAGGGATCTTCTTTTTGGCACTTTGAGAGTTCAAACCCTTTCAAAAAAACGAATTCTAGCATTCCCAGATAATCCAAATCATCATTCAACATTTGTTTGGAGACAATTGAGTGAACGTACATGAGTTATGAGTGAAATTGAATGAGTTTATCATTGTAATTGCATCTATATCATCGAGAATAGTGATTATAAAGTGGACGTAGGCTTTTCAACGTCGAACCACTATAAATTCTGTGTCTCCATTTTACTTTTGATCTTATTTTATTTCGATTTTAGTCAATTTGGGTGTTAGAACCACTTTTTGGTCTAACACACACACACACACACACACACACATATATATATATATATATGAGAGTTCCGCTGCACCTTTTATATTGCACGTGAACTCTCCCTCTTAATCTCCACCACTCATTTCTCCACTCATTCTCTCTCTTACCATTTCAATATTATTTCTTAGTGGGAAGAGAGAGAATGAGTGGGGAAATGGATGGTGGAGATTAAGGGTGAGAGTTCACGTGCAATATAAGAGGTGTAGTGGAACCCTCCTATATATATGTAT
This sequence comes from Allium sativum, assembly GCA_030737875.1. NCBI lineage: Eukaryota > Viridiplantae > Streptophyta > Magnoliopsida > Asparagales > Amaryllidaceae > Allium > Allium sativum. The sequence continues at coordinate 787,484,167 of CM060919.1, read as the reverse complement.
ATATAAGAAAAATGTATGTAGATTGTGATTGCAATTCCTCACATAACCAAAATGCATAACTATGTTGAACACAGACTCGACAATTTGAAGATATCTATAAGAGGTGTAGCGGAACCCTCCTATATATATATATATATGTATACACACACACACACACACATATATATATATATATGTATATATATGTATACACACACATATACACACACACACATATATATATATATATATATATGTATGTATATATATATATATGTATGTATGTATGTAGATTGTGATTGCAGTTCCTCACAGAACCAAAATGCATAACTGTGTTGAACACATGCTCTACAATTTGAAGATAACTACAAGAGTGGATATGTTTAAGCATATATTCTTTACATTATCACTTCTATTGGGATACTACAAACATTTTATTACATATATAATGGTGTTGTGAAAATTACGACTTCCCAGAAATGTATATACCAAAATTTTAGTTATCAAAATCTCAAAGAGATACTTTGATAGAAAAACAAGACAGAAATTCAATCAGCACACAAGCACAACATATTCCACTCAACCATGCTCTTTGTTGATTCAGCAAAACTAAATTTTGTTTGCATTTATTGGAACAAATTAAAAATAAACAAATTATAATTGAATCAATAACCTAATTGAGAACACGAAAAGAATATTTAGATAACCAATATTGTTGGAGAAAAAGAACCATGAAAAACAATGACTAACCATGGAACAACTAATTAAGATTCTTAATTCCATCATTTGATTCCAATTCTAATAGCAGCTTATATAGAAGAATAAAAAACGTAGCCAAATACCCAAATTGTCCCCTCAAAATATGACGAATATATTCTAAAGAAGAACACAGTCAGAACATCTTCTGACTCAGACGTCAAACTCCAATTTCTAGACATCTAAATCCACATTCAGACGTATGGATTTGAAAACCAGACGTTTAGGATAGCTCTCGGGAAAGTTCTCTGAGAGCAAGATGTCTTGAATCCCAATCCAAACGTCAAGATTGAGTTGCTGCACATTGCAGCTCCGTCCTGCATCTTCCAGCTTTGTTTTGCGATATCTCGAGTTCCCGACCTCCAAATCTCACGTCGTTTCAACGTATGTGTGATTTAATATCACAAATCACAACATTGTACCTTAATATGAAATCACATCAACATTCCAACAATCATCAAATAAGTCTTCACCAGCTCTTTCACAAAACACTAAATCTCAATTAAGCTACATTACAAACATCACCTACCGCCTGCAAGTGATGCATTTCCCTCATGAGATGCACCAAACAAAATCAGTCAAAAAAAATGATTATGATACCACAAAGATCTCTATCTTGTATTTGTTGATTTTCCAACTAGATACCCGTCTATCACTTGACCTGAGCTTATAATTTAATCATCATGGATTTCTTGGGAATCATCGACATGAAGAACCCTGTATGAAACATGATTTCCAATGCTAGAACCATAAGCAACGACCACATTAATCTCTCTACCTTAATATTGACTAGGCTCTTCAACCGTCACTAGTGTTCACAGTCGACTACAGAAACAACCAATCTATAAAGGTTTCCATCTACTAAAACTTCTCTCATCATTGCATGATCGCCCTTCTTCACTCGCAAAACCCCACCATGAGTCCCATTTGTGTAACCACAGTAATCCAACTGATCGAGAGAATTAAGATTATGCAAATAAGTGGATACATGTCTAACTTTCGAAGACTTTCCTTACCATACCATCATGCATACGAAACCGGATAGATCCAGTACCAAAAACCGGTAGCTCTACTCCGTTGGTCGCCCTAATCGTGCTGACATTCTTCTCATAAAAGAAGAAACAATTCACATCTATACAATTGTGAAAACTAGCTCCTGAATTCATCTTCTAAGGCTTAGTTCACTAAAGAGGACCTCACAAGAAGCATCATTATTTGTACATTCAAAAAAATATTTATGTGCATCATCACTACTATCACTTTAAGTAGCCTTCTTCTAATCTGTACAATAATGAGAGATGATAACACCTTTACCATTAGCTTTCTTTTTCTTCCACATTGTATCTTTCCTCAAGTCCCTTGCCAACATAGAGCCACTTTGAACTGATTTTAAACCCGATCTTTTCTCCTAAACTCATCATTCAAAAGACCGCTTCGTATAGTTTCCAGAGAGATAACTTTATTAGCATTGGAATTATTCAATGAAACAACCAAAGTTTTCCAACTTTCTGAAAGCAAACTCATCAATAAAAGAGCATGTAACACATCACCAAAATTAACCTTTGAACTTTCTGAAACAAAAGTTATATTTTTACTTTTCATTGTTGCTGCTATATTTTATTCACATATATTAATGATTTGAAGTAATATTGTCTTTAATTGTAGTTGTTATGGTGGTTAAAACAACAGCTATTAATTCAAAGTTTCAAAAATTAATATAAAGGTTTGACACCATATAAAGGTTTAACACCGAAATTTTGATACAAACTTACTTTTAAGTGTATGACAATGTAATATCTATAAGCGTAATTTCACAAGTTCATTTTAACTGTTATAAACTTGCTTATTGCTTGGAACCAATAATATATTAAGGTGTATTCTTAAAAAAAATAGATTTCCACATGCTAATGAAATAATTGGTTTTTTCATGTGATTACTCAACAAGTGTTGAATTTCATGGTATGACGACATCTAATTGTTAATATGTTTTACACTACAACAAAAATACCCTATTACAATGTGCACTTTACAACGGGCATTTTTTGCCAATTACAACGGTCATTTAGGGACCTTCGTAATAGATATCATGTACGACGCCATTTTTACAACGGACATGTTTTGCCCCTTGTAATAGAGTGTTATTACAATGGCTATTTCAGGCCTGTTGTAATAGATGTCAATATGAAAATATTTATAAAATGCCTGTTTTAATAGGTTATGTTTTACAACGGTTTCAAAACGCCTGTTGTAGGAGTGTCAAAACGCATAATGTCCGTTGTAATAGGTGTCAATTTGACAATGATGATAAAATGTATGTTCTAACCAATGTAAATTTTACAATGGTCATAAAATGTCTATTGTAATAAATGTTACCAATTTTTGAAAATCAATAATTAATAATTATAATACTTTCTTAAAATTAATATTAATCATATTTTATTATTTAATGATTAATCATCAATAATATAATATTAATCATATGTTACTAATTATTAAATATAATATTATATTATTTATTAATATGTAACATTTATTATTAAATATAATATTATATTATTTATTAATATGTAACGTTTAATCATTAATAACATTATACTAATCATTTATAACATATAATAATTAATGAATATTAATGAATATTCACTAATTACTAATAATTATATATAATCAGTATTCCAACAGGCTTAATTTTACTTTCTAGTTATTAGTAAGTAATATCGAGCAATTAATATCAAATATATAATAATCTATAATTAATAATAAATATTAATACTTTATGATTAGAAATATTAATATTAAAAATTAATAGGCTTAGTTATAATAGACTTAGTTTTACTTTTAGAAGTAATAATAGTATAACTGATACTGGATGGTAGATTTCGATTTTGTATTTTTGAAATTTGGATGCAAAATCAAATATCTGCACATATCAGTAATTCAAATTTATAATTATAACTATATAAATAATTTGTAAATATAATTAAATTAAATAGTTTTTTAATTATTAGTTATATTTTCATAACTAGTTTTTAATTGTTAACGTTTAATAGTTAATACTTAGTTCATTTATATTCTGATAATTAATATTTAATAATTTACGATAGTTTAATATTTGGCGGTCAATAATTATTAAATATTGTTGATAACTAATAAATGAGAACAAGTAACAATTAATGTTGGAATTAATATACATTTATAATTAATGAGTAATCGATAAATTCTATTGATAACAAATAAGTAATAAATAACAAGTATATGATTACTATATATAACAATGCTAGCTTTAATGTTATATTCAAAAGCCTCCTCTAGCACAGGACTAGGATCAGAAACGAATTACGAATGTTTCATACATATGGCCCAAGCCCAGCCGATACAACTTCCATTCATTTGTCTTCTCTTCCCAGTTAGGTTTTCCATTTTTCTCCGCCTTCATACTATAGGCAAATTCTATTTCAACCCACGAAATCAGTTAGTAGCCCCCATTTTATCAAAAAAATACGATGACCAAACTGTCATTTTACTGTTATATTTTTTTTCCAGTTTTTTGAACACCTCGTAATTGCATTACGTGGTTTTTTGGTGTACCTCGTAGTATGTCTACGTGGTCCATGAATGAACCACGGAGATCATCTACGTGGTACTTTGATGAACCACGTAGGGCAACTACGAGGTACAGTGAAAAACCACGTAGTCCCCCTACGTGGAAGGGTATTTTTGGTTTTTTTTTAAAAGAACGGGGGGCTACTAACTAAATTTGTGAATTTACTGATTATTTCATGATTTGGGGGCTACTACCTAAAATGGTGGGTTGAAATAGAATTTGCCCATACTATAACCCTAATCTTCTTCCATATGGTTCATACCAACTAGATAACTCATAAATCGACAGGAGGCGAAGCACCTAGATAGCAGCTTGCAACCAAAGCTGCACGAAAGTCTGCTCGGCCTCCGCCTATGTGGAGAAGCCTCGTAGATTCAGCAGGTCTTGGAAAGTTTCTCTTCGTGATATTTGTAAATATCAGAAAAGTACTAATTTCACAATGCTTTCGAGACTTTGCTCGTTAATTTGTTCGAAGATACTAATTTCTGTGCTATTCATGATATAAAATTATGCAAGGAGATTCAGCTTGTTAGGAGAATTACGAGCGAGAGTAAGTTATTTACAAGTGAAATTTGTGAATTCTATTTCTCTAGTTTTAAATTTTGATGTTAGTGTGATGATTTTGTTAGGGTTACACAGGATAAAGGCCGCCATTTTAAGCTTCTTGCAGAGAGGCTCAAGAAACTCGGATCCTTTTATGCAGCTTTTCCTGCACATGACGGCCTTTGGGACTCTGCCATCCGGACTAAGGATGATCTTCTTGCTAGGCTTGCTATTGAGCATTGCATTCACGAAGCAAGAGGACTGGACGTTCTGCCCATATTGGGCTATTGAGCATTGCTATACCATGCATCTGCAGTTGTATTAGAAAGAGCATATTCAGTCAACAGTAATATTATCTAAACTCATATTTTAACAGTATAATTTGGTTTTGACTATTTTATAACTCGAGAATAAGATTTCATCTCAAATTGTACTATAAAATATTTTTGTCTATTGCACGTTCAGATGGTACTTCATGAATTCTATGGTTTTCACAATCCAAAGGGTATTATACCGACCGTAAACTTATTCATTATAGCCAAGCGAAATCAAGATTTGTATGAAGGGCAGAAGTGGGGGGTTGTAGGGTAAGGGCTAGGGGCAGTTGTTAACTTGTAGTTGTGAGCTCTGTGAACTTCATGTACTTGCTTGGGAGGTGTGTTTATATTCATTAATGTGTACTTGAATTTAGTTTAAAATAGAAAAAAAGGTAAAATAAAAAATGTTGAGGTAACATTATACCTATAACACGTTGAACTCATACTTGGTTTTTTGATTCACTGACTATACCATTATTTAGCATTTTGATTCATAATGTAGGTGAGTTGATGAAATTATCCCAAATGCTTCTTGTGCCCTTGCAGAAAAATTTGTCGATAAGCTTTATTAGCCAAAATATTACTACACATTTCACTGAAGACTTTCGCATTTCCAGGCTTTTCATGAAGGCTACGTTTAGGTAAGCACAAACTGATCATATTTATCAATGTACTTTCTAAATATTTTGTGTGGATCAACTCAGAGCTCAAGGTATGATACTGCCAAATTTAGCAAACCAAACATACATATATTAAAATAAGTGCTACATAAATTAAGATAAACTGATCATATTGAACAGTAATTCATCAGGAACTTGCCTTTTTAGCTGACCATGATCCGCCTATACATACAACTCTATTCTTCATGACAATTTTTTTTCTAGGTGTTTCTATTTATGGTGGGCCCAAAGCAAGTGTGTAGTTAGATGTTCCGCACGTTCTTTAGAGCAAGAATACAACTCAATGCTTGTGCACTAATCGTATAATATACATGCTGCAGTTGATCACATAACCATGGAAGACATGCATTTTACCTGTTGCATTCAGTTATACAAATTCAACATTTACCCAAAAAGTTAAGTAACGTGAGTTGAAGTTTTTAACGTATATTATTTTCTATCTCTAGCGCACATACCGATATCATAATCACCTATGACCAAAAAGTTGTGAAGATTTTCCGAAAAGATGCAGATAGGTATTGCAAGATTATGCGTTGCTTTATCTGTATTCTCATTTGATAATTAATGTTTGAGTAGGCATGGCACACATTCACACAAACGAGTTTGATCATCTTTATCTTCCTTTATAGTGCTGCTGTCTTTCATAACACAAGCACACGGTTCAGTGATGGAGCTCGATTTGGACTTGGTGCGCCAAAGATAAACCCATTTTCGGTTTCTTTGTTCTGCTGATAATATCGTTAATATTACAATCATTCATAGCTTATTGTGTGTGGTTTAGGTTGGCAACTTGGCATCAGCACAAGTAGAATACATGTACGCAGTCCTATTGGTGTCGAAGGGCTACTAACAACAAAATGGTATGTTCTGATTCCAGCGTGATATATTTCTCTTTTCTCATAATGGAGCAGTCAGACTTTTTTAATGATTACCTGCTCAAATCTATACAATACACTAATTTGATAGGGTAATCATTATCTTTTACGTCCAATGTAATTGTCAAGTATGTACAAGTTGTCTTCGGTATTCTTAATTTCTACCGGGTTTCTTTGTTTTCGAGCAAGTGTGCTGATAATTTAATAGTATAGCTACATGACATTTGCACAAATTAGGACCATGTCATGGTTGCTGATTTGAAATATTAACGGTTATCTTTTCAAAATTGTAGATCATAATATAAAGAGTGAAAACATTTGGAAAAAAGAGGAGGCCAAAATGCATCATTGATCAATAGATATTTGTTTATTTTAGACCTGATAATGCTGGTCTGCAGTAACCATTCAAGATTTTAGAAAAAACAAAGAAAGAAATAGAACAAAGCTTGAAAGTGTCCTGGGTGGATTTGATTGCGGTTGCTGGAGCTGAAGCGGTAGAATTGTGTGGAGGTCCAGCAATTCCAGTTCGATTGGTCGGATAGATGCAAGCACACAAGAACTGGTTGCATTATCTAGAGCACACATATTGGGAAGCAAAGGTTTTGGAAATTCCATTGCATTCGATAATACCCACTTCAAAATACTCATTGACAGACCATGTGTGTATATGAGTGAATAAGTATGGAGTGAGGAGTCAATATATGTAAGTAAAATGTTGTGAGGAAGTGTATGTACAAGTGATTGTGTAAATAGAGGGGAAACACTATGTGTACTATTTGAAAGTGTAATAAATATTTATTTTAATAAATGTTTAAAAATAATTTTTGAATTAAATATTCAATTCTTTTAAATATTATTAATATTATGTGTAATATTTAAATTCATTGCAACTTTCAGCATTTTGTAACAGGCATTAATTGTTGTTATAGAAGATATTACAACGGTCAATACCTGTTGCAAAAAATATTACAACGGGCTGCTATTCTATTGAAGGAACATATAACAACAACCAACATAAGACCCTGTGTGTGTGTATAACTACTTTAGCTGAAATATGCTTAATTCTGTATGTATGGTCAACTTGATCTTTTTCTCAAATGTGATATGATGTACAAAGCAACATATATATACCTCTTGCTTCAAGTTATGTATATTCAAATGCAGATCAATTTATATACTTTATGGTTAACAAATCAATAAATACTATATCTAAATAGATGAGCCATATTGATTTAATTAAAAAGAAATAAGATAAAGTAAATGAATTAGCGAAACCATGCCTGAATCCATAGTTGTTTATAGATAAAAGATTAATTTGCTAAAGATACGGTTTTGATCTTCAAAATTGATCTAAACTTTAGATTTGAATCGATAGTTGTTGCGTTATGAATTGATTAAGAGAAAAGACATCTAAAAGATAGGAGTTGGATACGATCTTCCAGATTGACATAAACTTAAATCTCAATTGTTTCCGTAGAAGAGATTGAGAATAAGTAGAGCTTATGAAATTTAGGGACTATTACCATAATGTATAACAGTGTGATATTTTCAATTTAGCCCTTCAACAAATTGAAAACACCCCGGACTCTACATATTCTTTCATGGAATTCAAAATGTATAACAGTGTAATATTTGATTCATGGAATTCCGTATTCTGTGTACATATACAAATAAGATGATTTCTAATAATATTCTTATAACTGAGTTTCTTCCTTGATTGTTTTCACCTTACTATGCTGAATTCTATTGGTTTGAATTATTTTTCCTAATTCTATCCAATGGTCATCTGTTACCCTCTTCTATTGTCATCCTGTGGTAACGTGCATCCAGTGGGTCCTATCTACTAGCAAAAAGACACATAAACTAGCGCATGTCATAGTAGTTCCTGATCAAAGTTTGCACACTCGGAAAACTCCAAATGCCTAATTAATCGAACACTCTTGACCTTCTATACTAGTATGCCACCTAAGCATGTCTGGTCTTCTCAACACCATCAGATCCCATTTAAAAGGGGAGGTAGCCGAACGGGTCTTAACAAACAAATAATGGTTTTGCATCTCAATCCAGTCTTATTCTTTTAACATCTTATTTACCTCGATTCTGCATGAACATGCCCGGTCTTCCTGATACCATCAGATTATGTATGAAAAGGTGTGCGGTGGTACAGGTCCTAACTGTTAATTTATGTCTTGCTTTCTTTTATTCTTAATCCAATCCTAGATCCGAGTCTTATTTATTGACCCAGTTCCTGACTGAATAATGGTATTACTAGCACCATGATATGTTTTGTTACGATCTTTATGTTCTTTTATTATCATAATATTCTGCTTACTCTTTCTATGTCTTACGGATTATAATGTTGGCCATAATTCATTGCAATTTCTGTAAATCTGCATAATTTTGCCTAGTTCCTTTTTATTGTAAATATGCAATTTCTAAATGTATTTACTGTAAAGTTAGTTGCTTCTTACTTAATCCATATTTATGAAGTTTTATGTCATTATTTTATTTTATGTGCAAAAAGAGGATTAAAAACTAGGGTCCGTTCGCGTCACGTCCTTATTATGTTTTGAAATTCAAATGGCATCTCTCCTATGTTTGAAATGTAAAGCGGGTCCCTAAAATGAGAGTTACATGTTTTCCACAAAAAAATATGCGCTGCCATGTAAAAAAAAAAAAAATTCTAAAATCTGCAAATATTCCCAAAAGACCACACCAAAAAAAAAGTTGCATACATCTGTGCAACTATTACCAATAGTACCATACATGTATTCATCCAGCGTTTTCTATTGAAAATCTAGACCAATATACGCATACATGTATGCGTATATTTGTAATAGTTGCATACATGTATGCATACAAAGTTGAACTGAGATGCATGTCTTACGAATAGTTGCATACATGAATGCAACTATTCTGTATATGTGCATATATGTATGCAACAAATTTAAAAGGGATGAAGGTTTCTGAATATGCGCGTGAGTGCATGCATATATTCTGTATAGGTGCATGAATGAATGCAACAATATCTAAAAAACCGTGAATGCTTGAAAAAACCGGCTAGATTTGAATATATGCATAAAAGGATGTGTGTATTGCAACTTAACTGCATACATGTATGCATTTATACTGCAGTTTGATGCAATGTTGAGATATAAACATGAATGTATGCAACTATTTATGAATAGGTGCATCTTTTGATGCATAAACCTATTGTTTCGTTGTTTGTTTTTTTGGGTTTTAATGTGGTTTTTGATTGTTTTAACACCTGAATTTTTTGGCGTGTACGTGTTTTATTTAATAATGAATTTACATGATTTTTATAAAATCTTTTTTATTTTTTTCATGAATTTCCCAAAAATAAGGACCTAATTTACAATAAGTTTAGGACCGGATGTGAGCCTAATTTGAAAATTATTAGGGACCTGTTCCTAATATTCACTAAAACTATCCCTGTAAACTAGCATTTACAGCTCAAAAAAATGTAAATAATTATAGAAAAACTGATATAATCGAGAGAAATGGATACTAAGGAAGAAGAATGGAAAAAGAAACTTACAGAACTAAAATAAAAAACAGTTAAAAACGGTAAACTACTTATCGAAAAAAACTACTAAAAACTACTTGAAAAATTGTAAGTAAAACTATAAATAAAACTATTAACAACCATAAACTTATAAACTACTTGTAATCTAAATAATTACTGTGCTCACCCGTGGTTGAAAGCTCTTTCTCTGTGGCTTCCACAGATCTTGCCTTCTAAGTGAATTATAAATATTTTATTTGATAAACCTTTTCCCCAGAAAAATTTAACTTCGGGTCCGACTCAGAAAAGAGAACCTAAGGGGGGAATTTTTTTTGTTGTGAGTGAATAATCAGGTCTGTACGCCTATTTATAATGCATCATAGGGAGGGAATTTTTGTTGTTGTGAGTGAATAATCAGGTCTATAGGCCTATTTATAATGTATCATAGGGATCTCAAACCGTTGGATTTCTAAATTCAATCCAAGTCAGCCACATCATTGATAGGATTAGGGCCATTGGATCATAAATCTAACGCACCAGCATAGGCCATGTCGGCCAAAAATCAAAATCCTCGAATTTGCTAAGTACCTAGGCGATTTTTCATCCAGGCACTTTGCTGGTTGACCCGATCCTATGGTGGTCGACATTTGGGTCGACCCATGCCTTATATATATATATATATGCATATACTTTTAAACTATGTTTATTTGATATCTTATTCGTTCTAAGCCCGATTCTTACAAATCGGTCAGAAAATCACCATTGATATGATGATGCCATTATCGTAGCTATATTATGATAGTTTCATAATCTTATTTTATTATTTAATTAATTCTTTAATTTATTATGGTGACATAAAATTTAGGTTGTTATATTCTCCCATCCTTAAAGGATTTCGTCTTCGAAATCTCCAAGTATAGAAGAATGAGAAAAGTATTTTCATCCAAATATGTACAACGATCTACTCAAACATCATCCATTAGCATACATAGTCCTTAAATTTTCTAATGCAATTAATGTAATCATGCTATAGTGTAGTGTGTATATCTCTAACTAATGCAAACGCTTAAGCGATCTACTAATTCAGTCGACCCACTTTTTATGCAAATATGCATGTGTCATGTATCCAAATGAATGTAAATTTCCTAATGATAACTGATAGTTATACATGGGTGCATTCATCCAATTTTACAACCATGGAATTAGAATAAAAATTCTCACACACCATTTGCTATATTCTTGTGTCCAATTTAGCCAATCTCTAATAGTGTCAAGTCTATGTAATCCATCCACTACATCTACTAGAAAACACTTGCAACTACTTCCATACGTCATACATAACATGTTCTATTAACGTGTTTGCAATCACTCCTACCATCCATAGGTTTTATCCTAAGTTTCACTAAGCATACAAAAGAATTATTCAAAGGAAATATATAGATAGAATGAGTAAAAGCTAACCATCGAAAAGAAATGATATGAGATGCACACTTTCTGTAATGGCCCGAATTTCCACACTCTTTGAGCCGACTAATAACACCACGTCCAACCCAAATTGCGCAAAAATACGAATCATTAGTAGAAAGAAGTTAGAGGATGAGAAACAGAAAGAAAGAGAAAATAGAAAAGAAGATAATGAAGAACAGAAAGCTCATAGAGGAACGAATAAAATATATTTGATAAACTTTGAAATACAATTCAGTAACTTTGTATACATACCATCATCAGAGTACAGCAACAATTTCTAGCACAGTTATAAACGCCTGTTTCCAGATATACACAGCGGAAAATATGATGGTCTATAGCTAACTGATGAAGCTTCCTGCTTCAAGCTCCTCCAAGTGAATTTGTAAAATCCTGACTATTTGACTGCCCGTACAAATTTGGGCACCCAAGAGTTTAGGGAAAACAAAACAAAATAAACTTTGGGTCAGTCATGGGACTGGTGTGAGTAAACTCCAACCATTTGTTTAACTTTCAAAACCATTTCGAAAGAAATGATAATCATAAGACCGATCCACACATGAACACGGATGGTTTTTACCTTACGATAACCAAAAATATTTTTGGTATCAAATCCGATGATATTATAATAGTGTCTACAACAAATAAACAGAATCTAGCGGAACGCTTGCATCTCACACTCCATATATAATATAAAATCGAAAACCGCAGGGCGCTTATTGGAGATTGGATTTCCAACATGACAAGGTATGGAACCACCTTCGGATAGTGTATCTCTAGAGGGGAATACACCGGGTTCAACAAGAACGTCTTGCAATCAAGCCCACACATGGCTGGCCACCCATTTAACTTGAGTGCATCGAGCATATTATCACCAACGGTTGTGATCAACAAACGTTACCGTTATTGAAAGCATACAACAACGAATAGAATAAGAAAAAAATGAAATTTCTCTAGATCAGGTGATAATACCCCTAAAAGGAATAACCTACATGGCCATGCTGCCTGCCCGATTTTTGTCATTTCCCGGGTGATAAGGCTTGAGGCAACGATTAGCTTTAGAACATCTTGCCACCATTCACTTTGAATATCACGTCGTCAGATAATCATCCATATACGTTGTCCTAGGACTGGACAAACCGAAGACACCATTCCATTAATCCATCTTGGGAAATTTTCACCTAGGATTGATAGAAGCAGCCTTGCACTTAACCCCGTCTTCATATATCTGTAGCATAAGTTGATTCGTAACGCTTATGCCAATACGGAGAGGTTTTCAGATATTAAACCTGATCCCGGTCTCTCCGTATTGACAACGGAGGTATAAAATAAGGAAAAACTTTGATACTTGATGATTTGACTATCAAAGAAACATCCATACAATCAACGGTCCTATTTCCAATTGGAAATTCTACCGATCAAACATCAAACAACACTGGCCCTTTTTCACATTAATTTCTTATTACACTATTGATTCCAAATTCCCTTTTTCCCACTTTCGTATCCTTTCAAGGCTTTATTTTCTCTCTTGATTCTTGGGAAAACATTTCTAATATCCTAATTTCTTTATTCGAGAAAGTATCTCTTATTCCAATTAGAAAACATTTCTAAATATTCACGAATCCTTCGTTTCTATATTCAGAAAATATACCTTATCAATATCGGAGAAATATTTCCATATTCCATTTCTAAATTCCTCGTTGACCCATTCATTTCATTTTCTACGCGTAGCTAGTATCTCTCATTTTATTTGGGGAAAACAATTCAAAATTTCTTTAAATTAACCCGATGTTAAAAAAACATCGTTATTATAACTCAAACCATTTATCATTTATTAACTCACCATATTGTTAACCAATCTTCATTATCGAACCTCAACCGTTCCTCCTTCAATCGAGAAGTCAATCAAGTTGGGGTATAATTACCTCTCAGACCTTAATAGAACAACATTCTCAACTTTGAAATAGTCAAAGCTCACAACTTCTAACAAAACATCGCTTATGCGATTCTCAGATTCAATCTAAGAATCCACTTCTTTTATGGAAAAACATTGATTATAACGGTAGCATCATAATCGCTGTTTCCATATATTTGATTTATAAACATTAGTTATAACGGTAGCGTTAAAACCGTTGTTTAAAACATATATTATAACGATAGCGTTAAAATCGCTGTTTAGATTTACATTTATTATACCGGTAGCGTTATAATCGCTATTTCCGAATATTTGGTATATAAAAATATAACTTTTACTTATTAATTTAAATAAATTAATTAATAAGTAAATAATTTGATTAAAAATGGAAAGTAAAAATAACCATTTCAATAAATTTGATATTATTGAATTCCAATAAATAATTTTCTCTCAAATAATCTATATTCGATCTATATTCCAAACTTCAGAATTTACCTACCATTTCAGATTAATTCAAATTCCAAATTCACTTTTGAATTTATCTTTTCCAAATCGTTACTAAAATCCTTTATAACCATTCCAGTCTACAAAACGTTATCACACTTTATTTTATTTTTCGAATTTTGAACTCATCGTTTTCTTTTAACACGATTACTCATTTCCCTTTTCATTAAATTTCCAATCTTGATTCGTATTTCAAACCTAGTTTCCCTTCTAGATATCTCATTTGCAAAATATTGCTTTGAACCATAATATACTTTAATCATGAACATATTTCTTTTATAATCAAATCAGTTTGATTTCGTACTTATAATTAATATCTAAAACCTAAATTCTATTTATAATTTCTATTCAGAATTTTCCATACAAATCTCATTTTTATTTCAAATCATATAAAATCTCATTTAAAATTTCCTTATAATTTGCTACGTTCAAATCTCATTTCAAATATTAGTTTCAAAATCGATTTCTACTTTTCCATATAAATTCAAACTTTGAATTTATATTTCAATTTATCCAATGATAAATAATTCACTTTATACTTTGATTTAAAAACAACTTCTTGATTTATCCATTTGAATAAGTTTGCATTTTCAACTCTACTAGAAATTTTATTTCTATTTTGGAAATAAACTCCATTTTTAAATCCCAAATTTTCTTTTTCACATTCGAAAATATTTTACGGTATCTAAAATACCAAGTTCCTAGGGCCAGGGTAAATCAAACACAACATAGGCAATTATGGATTATATAACACATCATATATCACAATCAAATAAAATAGTAATATAAATGTTGAGGAATTCAGTTGGATCCCTCCAACCTATTTCCCTGCATCCACAGATGTTAATTAACATAAATAAAGTCAGCCATAGTAATTTCACATCCCATATGAAATATCATGGTAAACAGAATTATTAAAGATCAGTGATATATCTATATCAATCAATTCAACCAATTTATCAACCATTCATCCAAACAACCATCACACAGTATAAAATACCGTAAATAAATTTAAAACTCGTTTACATAAAAATATAAATGAGTCAGAGTTAGTGAGTTTACTCACCTTGGTTCGCAGTTGATGATTCTACTTTTGTTTCATTTATAATCAAACAAGTGCTTGATTTTACCGCAAAATTCCTATAGCTCTATTCTTAGCCACGTCGGTTCCAGTGCATAGATTTCGTTGCTACGATTCTGATGGATCCAATCGCATTCAGTTCATAATTAGGGTTGGTTAACTTTCGGCTAATCACATTCAAAATCTTCCCTGCATCGAAATCTCCAGGCACCCAATAAAACGAAGTTTGACTTCGGCCTTACGATACTGTTCTTGTTCTTTGTTTCTTCATCAAGTCCATTTAATGATCTTCACCACCGAAAAAAACTCGAAACTTCCTACCAAGCTATCATCACATGATATCACTGTTAAGCCTTTGCTGTTAACATCCCCAGTAAAAATCAAACTGACTCCACGATCATTTCTTCAATCCTTCCAATTAAACCCGCACCCTATAATCACCCAACATCCCCTAATAACAGTACGCAACATCACCGTGAGTCCTTTGTCCACTTTCAACCCGCCTGTTAAATCTTCTTCCTTGTTCAGACAAAACTCGTCCCTGTAAACACCTAGTGCCGAACTTTTATGCTTCTCCCCTCAGACCATCATTTTAGATTTTGACGCTACCCCATCGTGAACCTAACGCCAGTATCGATCCCCCAAATCCGAACTCCCAAAATCACCGCACCCCCTTTCAGCTTCACAAAAAAAAATCACGAGTAAAACCCTAGCTTATAAGTGGTAAGAGCCTAGCTTCCAGAATCCCAGCACCACGCTCTAATCATGTCCAGACGCCATGAATTCAAGGAGAGTAGTAACCCTAGCCTCACGTTATCAAATGAACAGTGAACCAATTGTTTCGAGTCCAGAAACCGCATATGAGTTTGATGAGAAAACAAGGGGGAATTCAAATGTATACATGTTTCAATTTATAGAATTCTTATTTCATTTCTTGAAGTTGTGGATTTCGTTCTGAGTTCGAAAGAACGAAATGGAATTGAACACTTGAGTTTTATTTACTTACTTTGAGTAAGAGATGGAGATGTCCGGTTTTCCTTCTTTGTTTGATAGCTTGATTTCCACGGAAATGAAAACGTGGAGCACACGATATCTTGAGGCGTACAGCGAAAGATAGTACACTTTTTTTTCCTTTTTTTTACTCGTGAGAATGAATTAGCTGACTTTTGAATGAGGAAGGGGGCAAAGGAATTTGTATTTAGTGGTTGTAGGTTTGAATACCAAAACGATAGGAAGGCAATGATATATTATTATATAAGTTTGCTATCAGTTTTAGCGGAAAATTTGAACCCTAAGTTCTTATCCAGGATTTGTTTTTTATTTTTAAAAGTGATTAGTCACTTTCGCATATGCTGGAAAAAAAAAATCTTACATGCAAATTGTATGGATCTAGAAAAGGACTTTGCTAAGGTTTGGCCGATTTTTCCCAATATTTGCAGAGTTCTTGAAACCGATATGTTTAGATGTAGATCATCGGTACATGAGAATATTTTCCTAGAACAGATAAGATTTTGGTCAGAGAATTGTTTTTATCTGTAAATTTGACTTTGTGAAGGCTATGTAGATAGGATAGGATTAGTGACTGAAGAAATATTTTTTAAAATATTGTAATATTTGCATTGGATGTTTACAACTTATACGACCCAACTCCAAAATAGACATATTTAAATCAATAACTTGACATTTCAAATTAAAATGACATTCACATTATTTAAATCGATTTATTTATATAATAAATAGTTATAATTTACAAACGATTTCATAGCGACTATTTGAAAATTTGATTTAAACATAACTTACAATTTATAATGCGAAATCTCAAATTTTCACTTTCGTTAGAAAAATATAATCAAGTATATCCTGATGCTTCTTGTTTCATTGAATTCTGACTTACATTGGATTTTGTATATCCTGTTGAAGTTTAAATCGTAAATTACGAATTACCACGATTATTTCGAGCTCGTTTTAAATTCTATTATAAATTATACGTTTAAATATCGTTTTATTAAATAAATTACCACATATAATTCGAATAAACTATTTAAAACCAATTAAAATATTCAGAATCAAATGGCTAAAAATCCGGGTCATTACATTCCTTCCCCCTTAAAAAATTCCGTCCTCGAAACTGCTAAGCAGTAAAAATGGTATAACTCTACTTCCTCATAAACTACTTAATTAAAATCTTATATTCCTTATCTTCATAACCAATTTCTTAACCCACCTTCGAATTCTCATGCCAATACTCAACCATGCATAATTCTTTCCAAGTGATATGTCCACCATTTTTGGTCAATTCATCATCACATTCTTGTCTTCAATCCATATGCTCTTCTACATATCCACACCCATTCCAATTGATTTTAAATCCACTTATCAATTTTATTATTCCGCTCGAAATTTTGTTAACCAATTCTGGTTTTCTTATTTCAATTACATTTAACAACTTGATTTTAATTTATCAAAAATTTCTTGGAAATTTTCTAATTTTTTAAATTTTCAAAAAGTTTCGCCAACATCTCCTTTGCGCGATTCAATCGGTACAACCACAACACGCCTTTCAAGGCCTTCTCCAATGCAAAAGAAAATCAAAAAGCCAAGCGGCTTACCCCATAGGCTCATAAAACCATCAAACTCAAGTAATGTTGTAAACATGTACCTTTTTGTCGTGCATAATTCTATCTCATGCATTTGCTTCCATTCAATATCTGCTCAGCGTACATATATCCATTTCTAGTTGGTTTCAAATCAACCCAACTTCCAGTTTTTAACTCTCTAATCAACTTCTGATTAGTTCACTTCCATTATATTAACTCAAATCTTATTTTTATTTAAGTTAATCCACTTATTATACTTGAATCCAATTTTATCACAATTCAATTCCAATTAACAACATCCAACATATATTCAATTTGCTTATTCATAAGTCGAATTCATATTAATAATTCGAATCTCACCATTTCTCCTTATTTAATTTCATTCAGAATCATTTCTAATTCAATCCAATTTTGTTTAACTTAATTTAAACTCAATTCATTTGATACATTTTTACCATTTAATCTATTCAACTTATAGAAGTTAAATTTTAATTTCAGAACTCAAATTCCTGGGTTTTATTTTAAGAAATAAATATATATACATATATCCACAATCATTTGAAAATCCAAAACCCTTTGAAATTTTGGAATAACTTGTTTTTTTCAAATAAATTTTCGATCAACGAATTATTATGGTAGCAATCCGTCACTCAGAAACTTGAAAATGAATACCGATAATGTCGCGATCCATTATCAGAATTATTTTCTCGCCACTGAAGTGAGTTCTATGATTAATCATTTTCAAAATCCATTTAAAACCATTCTTATTCAAAAATATCTTCGAGTAATGTTATATTACTTTAAAATATTTCTAAACATCCGGGATTTAAATTCTAAATTCTGGTCTGATTCCAATTGTAATTCAACTTATTTGTATATTCCACTCTTATACAAATTTAATTTGGTTTTATATAATCATTTTAGTATATTGAAATCTCATTTGATTATAATAACAACCAACAGAGTCAATAATTTCAGAAAATTACTCCTTTTATATCAAAATAAATTTTTGGGGAAAATTATTTCATTTACCCTATTTTAAAAACAGTACTGTGTCGAATTGCTTTGTGCGAGAGTTTAGAAACACCTATCGATACAGTTGTACATTCTGTATTGACCAGAATTCATAAACCACTCAACAAATCAGTCAACACAATATAAAACAATTTCATATCAAATCTACAAATACACGCTTACATATATACACTCAAATTCAATCTAGGGTATTACTAACCACATCTCTATTGAAATACGCCACAGATCCAAGGTTACCACTCAACCTTCAGCTCTGATACCAAATGTAATGGCCCGAATTTCCGCACCCTTTGAGCCGACTAATAACACCACGTCCAACCCAAATTGCGCAGAAATATGAATCATTAGTAGAAAGAAGTTAAAGGATGAGAAGTTAGAATAGAAGAAAACAAATCTCACAGAGGAACGAATAAAATATATTACATAACATAAACTTTGACATACAATTCAGTAACTTTGTATACATACCATCATCAGAGTACAGCAACAATTTCTGGAACAGTTATAAACGTCTGTTTCTAGATATACACCACGGAAAATATGATGATCTATAGCTAACTGATGAAGCCTCCTGCTTCATGCTCCTCCAAGTGAATCTGTAAAATCCTGACTACTTGATTGCCCGTACAAATTTGGGCACCTAAGAGTTTAGGAAAAACAAAACAAAATAAACTCTGGGTCAGTCATGGGACTGGTGTGAGTAAACTCCAACCATTTGTTTAACTTTCAAAATCATTTCGAAAGAAATGATAATCGTAAGACCGATCCGCACATAAACATGGATGGTTTTTACCTTACGATAACCAAAAATATTTTTGATATCAAATCCGGTGAAATTATATAGTGTCTACAACAAATAAATAGAATCTAGCGGAACACTTGCATCTCACGCTCCATATATAATATAAAATCGAAAACCGCAGGGCGCTTATTGGAGATTGGATTTCCAACATGACGAGGTATGGAACCACCTTCCGATAGTGTATCTCTAGAGGAGAATACACTGGGTTCAACATGAACGTCTTGCAACCCGGCCCACACATGGCTGGCCACTCATTTAACTTGAGTGTACCGAGCATATTATCACTAACGGTTGTGATCAGCAACCGTTACCGAAAGCATACAACAACGAATAAAATAAGATGCAAATGAAATTTCTCTAGATCAGGTGATAATACCCCTAATGGGAATGACCCACATGGCCATGCTGCCTGCCCGGTTTATGTCATTTACCGGGTGATGAGGCTTGAGGCAACGATTAGCTTTACACCAACTTCCCACCATTCACTTTGAATATCACATCGTCAGACATTCGTCCATATACATTGTCCTGGGATAGGACAAACCGAAGACACCATTCTGTTAATCTATCTTGGGCAATTTTCACCCAGGATTGATAGAATAGCCCTTGCACTTAACTTCGTCTTCGTATATCTTCAGCATAAGTTGATTCGTAATGCTTATGCCAATATGGAGTGGTTTTCAGATATTAAACCTGATCTTGGTCTCTCCATATTGACAACGGAGGTATAAAATAAAGCAGAACTTTGATAGTTGGTGATTTGACTATAAAAGAAACATCCATACTATCAACGGTCCTATTTCCAATTGGAAACTCTACCGATCAAACATCAAACAACACTGGCCCTTTTTCATATTAATTTCTTATTATACTATCTGTAATGACCCGGGTTTTTGTCGACTTTGGTTATCGCCATAAACTCAGTGATGACTAACCAAACGTCGAAAAATACCGGATGATTAATGAAAGAAATTAGAGCGTGAGGAAACATAAGATAGAAACCTAGAATAGAAGAAGAAGAAGAACGCAACATCAGAGTAACACGAATCTCACAGCGGAACGAATAACATATAATATATGTAACATAACTTTGAAATATAATTCTGTACTTGAATATACATCATTATCAAAGTACAGCACTTACAACACAGCGGAAATAACTATAGCTATATGATCCTGAAGCCTCCTGCTCCAAGCTCTTCCAGTATATCTGTAAATCCCGACTACTTGACTGCCCGTACAAAATTGGGCACCCAAGAGTTTAGGGAAACAAACAAAATAAACTCCGGGTCAGTCATGGGACTGGTATGAGTAAAACAGTTTAAAACAGTGTGAACAAGTAAACGATATCTCATAAGACCACGCCGTATAACGGAACGACTTTTTCCCTTATGAGAATCCAAAATATCTTTATATCAAAAACCTTTTGATATTATAATAATGTCTATCAACCACAATATAATAATCATCTAGCAGAAACGCTTTCATCTCACGTTCTACATATATAGTACAATCAAAATCGCAAGCACGTATTGGGTAATGGATTTCCAACTATGACAAGGTATGGAACCACCTTACGCTAGTGTACCTCTAGAAAGGAATACACTGGGTTCAACAAGAACATCTTGCAACCCGACCATACATGACCGACCACTCATTTCTCTTGAGTGTACGAATGTATATCACCAACGGTTGGGATCAGCAACCGTTTCCCGAATGGGACAGCATCAACAATGGATTTTTAGAAGTAAATGAGACTCTAGATCAGGTGATTATACACCCTACTTCGGAGCGACCGACTTAGCCATGCTGCCTGCCCGATTTCTGTCATTTACCGGTTGATGAGGCTTGAGGTTACGCTTCATCATCACATCAGATTCACTTCGAATGCCACATTGTCAGATCCATCGAAAATCACTAATTGAAGTCTACAACAGTACATTACGTGTTAGCTAAAGAAGTTTCCTTCTCCGCTTCCACTCTTGGTATGGTTGAAGAAATCAATGTACGTGACCTTTCTGGAAATACTCTGTCAGACATTCATCCATACAAGTCATCCAGGAACAGGATGAACCGAAGGTACTATTCAGTATATCCATCTTAGGAACTGTTATCTAAGATTTATACAACAGCCCATTACTTTACTCTGTCATCAATTATCTTTGGCATATATGATTTGCAACGCTTATGCCAATACAGAGTGGTTCTTTGGATAATAATACAACCGATCTCTCCGTATTAACAACGTTAAAATGGTCAAAACTTCGATAGTCTGTGATTTAACTATCAAAGAAAAACAGGTGTGCAAACAACGATATTATTTCCAAATGGAAATTCTATCAGTCAATCATCAATCATATAATATATATATATATATATTTCCTTATTTATCTCTTAATTTCATAAATTTACTTATCTCCTGTTTTCATATATTCTAATTCTTATTTTCTCTTATCAGAAAACATTCCTGATTCTCGTTTGGAAAACATTTCCAAAACTTCTTAAATTGGGATTTAAACAGATGTTTAAAACTATATTGCGATGACGACTCAAACCACTATACTAAATTACTAAATCCACTTCACACTCGAACCGTAACCATTTCTTAATTAAAAACGTCATCAATCAAGTTGGGGTATAGCTACCTCTTAGACCTTAACTGAACAACCTTTCAAATCTCGAAATAGATAAGATTCACCTTTTTAACTCTTTAACACTTCCTTACGTAACTTTCGAATTCTATTTACGAATCCACTTCTTTATTGAAACATTGGTTATAACGATAACGTTATAACCCCTACTTTCGAAATATCTAACTTCAATTTATAACTTTTATTCTTTTAACTCTATTGGATTAACTCTTTTGGATTAACTCTAATTGATTAACCCTATTTGACTTAACTCCTTTAACTCTATTCGAATAACTATATTCGATTAACTCCTTCAATTCTATTCGAATAAACTATATTCGATTTAACTCCTTCACTTCTATTCGAATAAACTATATTCGATTTAACTCCTTTCGAATAACCAATATTTGATAACTCCTCTTAACTTGATTCGAATAACTAATATTCGATAACTCCTTTCTCGACCAACTCTAATCGATTTATTCTAATTCGATTAACTCTATTTAAATTCTCTATTGGTTAACTCTACGGTTTAACCTAACTGGTTAACTCTACGGTTTAACCTAACTGGTTTAATTCTACGGTTTAACCTAACTGGTTAACCCTAACTGATTAACTTTTTGCCCTTATTCAGTTTCAAACATCGATGTTGAAATCGATTCTTACTTCTTTATATAAGTCTTGACTTATATATTCTATTTATCCAAATGATAAATATTCAACTTAATTTATAAATATCCTTTATAAATCAATCTGCTCCTTTTATCTGTTTACTTCTTCATATATAAGTTCAGAATTATATATATATATATATATATTTATCCAAGGATAAATATTTTCTTTATAATCTATTTGTTTCCTAAACAAATATTTCCTTTTCGATTCTATTTATTTAACAACTAAATATCTCCTTTTATTATAACTTATCCTTCGATTTTATAATTATTTTCTTTTATAAAAATCCTTTTCCTTTTCTATATAAAATCCATCGATTTTATATAAATAATTCATTTTAAAAATACACTTTGAAAATCCCCTTTTCCACATCCAGTATTTCTTATGGTATTTAACATACCATATAACAACGATAAATATTGTCCAAACACACATAATCAACAACAGATTATATATCACATCATATATCACAATATATGAATCACAATAAAATAAATGTTGAGGAATCCAGTTGGATTCCTCCAACTTGTTTCCCTGCATCACAGATGTTAAAAAATATAGATAACATCACTTTCAGTTCCATATGATATATTCTGTTAAACAGAATCAATATAGAAATTCAACTAACTGACTAGCAGCTCAATCAAACAGTCAACACACAGTTAATCAGCCAATATTTAACAGTTCTAAAAATACAACATGAAATTATAAACTGTTCAGAGCTAGTGAGATTTACTCACATTACGCGTTAACCGTTAAATAACGATTTGCGTAGCCACCGTCCATACGATCCTAACGTGATTGACGGTTCGAATTTCTGATACAGTATGGCCAAGATACGATATTAACAAGTTATGCAATTATTTAAATGGGTTTTAACTAAAACTAAGCTAATTTTAATTGGGCCTCACACTTGTTTTCCTCAGCCCATTACCATACCCAAGCCCGCACTGTAACCCTTCTTCCCCAACAGACTAACGCGACCTGGTCCTCAAACATCCATTAGTCGACCTTTGCTTGCTCCAATCGCCTCATCCTTCAACTTAAAAATCGAACTAAAATTTCCATAAATATCCTCTTCTCGAACTCTCCTTCCCCGTACCCCTCATTTCCAGTTCGACGCACCATGGTGATTTCCGTCGCCAGGCCATTTCCACGCTGTCATGAAGACCCGCGACCTCCTCTTGCACTGAATCCCTCAAAACTACCACAAACCAACCCTCCTTCACATCCTAAACCCAAATTCAAACTTAGATTCGCCAACAAATGCTTTAATTTTACTCAAAGACGAACCCTAGGTTCGCTGAGCAACACTAAATACCCAAAACCGACGTCGAGTTCTTCAAAACAAATATGATGATGGAGAGAATCACTGAAGGAACACATGTATATTAGTATTATGATTTATAGGATTTTACACTCTTTGATTTTGATTTTTAGAAGAGGATAGTTCACGTTTTTGGTTTCCTGAAGTGTTCGGCGGCTTGTATTTTGCTTTTATAAGGAGGAGGAGATTGTTGTGTGGTTGTAAAGGAGGGATGTGGCTCTTTAACATTCACACACTTCATTTAGATATTTTATTTTTGTTTATTTTTGCTTTCTAAAAATTTGTGCGATCACACACGATACCCAAAAATCACGAAACTGGACATGTAGCTACACCTCGACATTACGGTCCCAATGAAACTGGGTTCGTCGAATTCCGACTCCGTATGCTCACACAGTGTATTTTTAACTATCAAAATACTGACTGTTTCTCACTCTAAAAATCTGTACGGCCACATAGTGACTCTAAAAATAACCAAACTTGGAATCTATCAAAAATTTGACATTGCGGATCCAACAAAATTAATTTCGTCGAATTCCGACTTCGCTTGCAAAAGTGGCTATTTTTAAAGCTCTAAATAGCCCATCTAAATATATAAATATATTTAAATATAATTAAATTTAATATTTAAAAATAAATATTATCGTCTATATTCATAGTGGAATACCATACAGCTCTAGAATATTCCTATATGAATTTGTAACTTGATATTTCAATCTGGGTCAACCTGATATTCGATTTATATTGAAATTCCTTTTTAAAATATAAATAATTCCTTTATAAATTATAAGGAATTCCACAACGACTTTTCTAAAATTTGATTTGGACATAAATCAAAATCTACACGACGAAATCCCGATTTTTCTCTTCCACTAGAAAGATATACTCCACCAGCTCCATACGTTTCTTGTTTCATAGAAATCCAGCTAAAAACGAATCCTGTACATTCAGTTGAAGTAGGAATCGCCCATTTACGAACTACAGCGCCATTTCGAGCTCGATTTTAATTATTATATAATTATACGTTCAAACTGTCGTTCAAATAATATATTCGTTATTCAAATTCAATTCTAAACTGAATTTAATATCACAAATGATCCAGTTCACACCATATCGCCATTTCAGCTAATTTTGATTATTTCAGAATTTAATATAATATTTAATTTATTATTTTAATTAAATATTCATCATTATTTAATTCCACGACCATTTAATTCATTATATCACTATTTATATAATTAAATAAATTAATTATAATACCTCTGCAAATGCGGGTCATTACATTCTTCCCCACTTAAAATAATTTCGTCCTCGAAATTGCTAAGGTAGAGAACGACCCTATCGACTGGTTAGAACATATTTGTTCACTTCTTAACTTCAGTTTTCAACTGAACAAATTTAATTTCAATTAAATATTAATTAATTCTTATCAACGAAAATTTTCAAAAATCCTGAAAATTTTCTAACGCCTAATTTTTTTTGAAAAATTTCGCCAGCACCTCCTTTGTACTGGTCAATAGTTCAAACTCCAACTCGCCTCCCTGGGCCATCTCCAACCCAAAAGAAAATCAAACAGCCAAGCGGCTTGCCAATTCGGCTCATAAATCTTATATCCAATAGAAATATAAACTTGTACCTTTTGTCGGCATATCATTATATCCTTTCCACCTGTTATCAATTCGGCAGATACAAGGGTCATTCCAATCAAATTCCAATCTGCTTTTATCCACAAATCCAACCATTTGCTTATATCCGAGCCAAATATCATTTTAACTCGAGTTTCTTCTCGATTCCCAACTCTTAACTTGATTGTCCCATTACACTTCAAAATTGAATCTCACAATCCAATTCGTCTTGATATCATTCTAATTCAAACTCAGTTACCACTTTACTGCCTTTACTTTAATTCAAATTTGCTTTCACAAATTTCTGTTAAATTTGTTTTTAATTCAAACAGTCTTTCCCTGGGAGTTTTCAAACAGTTTACTCTTTTCAAAAATCAAATTTTCCTTTTGAACATGTCACTGAGCCCTTAATTAATATTCCATTAGTTAAATCACTTCTCTATTTCTTTATCAATATTTGCTAACCAAATATTTTCAATAACCATATTGGCCTTTTATGTTATTTGGAAAACATTTCCGAATATCGCCTTCCTTTATTTTCTAAACTTTAGAAAATATATGCTATTTATAATTGGAAAATATTCCAATTACTTATCTCTTTTCCGATCTCATTTATTTCTATACTTAGGAAATATTTATTATTCTATTTCCAAGTTTACACTTATTTGGGTTAAAACGGATGTTGTGTAAAACATCGTTACGACAACCCAAATACTATATTCAACTGACTCCTATTCAACATTGATCTTCGAGGCTGAAATCTTACTATTTATTTGTTAATAATGAAATCAATCAAGTTGGGGTATAACTACCTCTCAGACCTTGACTGAATAACATTTATAACGTCAAAACAGATATGACTACTTACTCGAAAAATCAATACCATACAACTACTTATTCACTTTTAAAAAGTATACGCTTCCTCTTTCTATTCTTACTAGATTTTTTTCTTAGTCTTCCTTTTTGATTTTACTATTCTATTTCTAAGTTCGTTTCCTTATCGACTTATATATATATATATCGATACGTTGATTTCTAACTATCAAATTATCTTAAAAATATTCCAACTCCTTAAATTCCAGGAAAAATTCGCCATAACCTCCTTTGTACCAGGAGCATCGGGATATTTCAAATAGCCTCCCATGGCCCTCACCAATCCAAAAGAAAAAGAAAAAGCCAAGCGGTTAGCCGATACGGCGCATAAAATCTCATGTATGAATTAAATACATACCTTTTCATCGAGCATTCTATTTATATACCTTCATACCTTATCCATACCTATCTCATGTATATTTATACCTGCCCAATCTATTTTAACTATACCTGATCGTTTTAACTCAATTCGTTAATTAATTTGTTAATTAACTCTTTAGTCTATTTCACTTTTATATTTGAACATGACATGTTCAAATATATTTTAACTTGCTTATTAACAAATTTGAATCCAAATTTCAAATTTAAGTTCTATATTCGATTTCGACTATCCATTTACAAATCCAATTCTCCTTTCAAAGTTCAACTTCAAATTCAAAACTCGATTTACAAATTCCATTTGAATTCTATATTCAAATTCCATTTGAATTTCTATATTCAAATTCCATTTCACTTTCGATATACAAATCCTATATTTGAATTCCTTTATATTTTCTATATTCAAATTCTATTTCAAACTTTTTTTTATTCATTCTTTATTATAAATCCCATTTTGAAATTCAACACAACTTGTCTTTCCCAAAACAAATTCAAAACAGTATCTCTGGTAGTAATTCGTCTCTTACAACTCGAAAATGAATACTGATGATGCAGCTGTCATCATCAGAATCTATTTTCCAGCGATCGAAGTGAGTTCAATACTATAAAACCATTTCCAAACATTTCCACTTTGAAATTCATTTCAAAATATAATTCACACGACTTGTAAAACAATTTAAAATCTCCCATGATCTTAAATTTTCCTTATTTTTTTTATCCAAATCCATTTACAAACACTTATCCAATTCTCCAGAGTTTTAATTCAATTTCTGGTTTAAATTCAGATTCAACTCATCTGATCTCACGTATTTCACTTATATGAATTTTGATTGGTTATTTACATAACCATTTAATTTATAATCTTACTCGATTATAATAACAACCCATATATCCAATATATTATAATTTTGATATACATATCTTCTCTATATCAAGATATACCTTGGGTAAACTTAGTATCATTTACCCTCTTTCAAAACATATCGTGCCGACCCATCGTATTCGAGTGTTTAGTAACTCCTACCGATACAGTGGATCAAACTGATCGACCAGAACTCATAAACTACTCAACCAATAAATCTTCACAATATAAAATTATTTTTATATCAAATACAAATACGTTCACTCGTATATATACACTCAAACTCAATCTAGGGCATTACTAACCCTATCTCTACTGAGTCACGCCACAGAGCCAAGTTAATCAATTAACCTTCTGCTCTGATACCAACTGTAATGACCCGGGTTTTTGTCGAATTTGGTTATCGCCATAAACTTAATGATGACTAACCAAACGTCGAAAAATATCGGATGATTAATGAAAGAAATTAGAAGGTGAGGAAAGATAAGATAGAAACTTAGAATAGAAGAAGAAGAAAAACAAAACATCAGAGTAACATGAATCTCACAGCGGAACGAATAACATATAATATATGTAACATAACTTTGAAATATAATTATGTACTTGAATATACGTCATTATCAAAGTACAGCACTTACAACACAGCGGAAATAACTATAGCTATATGATCCTAAAGCCTCCTGCTCCAAGCTCTTCTAGTATATCTGTAAATCCCGACTACTTGACTGCCCGTACAAAATTGGGCACCCAAGAGTTTAGGGAAACAAACAAAATAAACTCCGGGTCAGTCATGGGACTGGTATGAGTAAAACAGTTTAGAACAGTTTGAACAAGTAAACGATATCTCATAAGACCACGCCATATAACGGAACGGCTTTTTCCCTTATGAGAATCCAAAATATCTTTATATCAAAAACCTTTTGATATTATAATAATGTCTATCAACCACAATATAATAATTATCTAGCAGAAACGCTTTCATCTCACGTTCTACATATATAGTACAATCAAAACCGCAAGCACGTATTGGGTAGTGGATTTCCAACTATGACAAGGTACGGAACCACCTTACGCTAGTGTACCTCTAGAAAGGAATACACTGGGCTCAACAAGAACATCTTGCAACCCGGCCACACATGACCGACTACTCATTTCGCTTGAGTATATCGAATGTATATCACCAACGGTTGGGATCAGCAACCGTTTCCCGAATGGGACAGCATCAGCAATAGATTTTTAGAAGTAAATGAAACTCTAGATCAGGTGATTATACACCCTACTTCGGAGCGACCGACTTAGCCATGCTGCCTGCCCGATTTCTGTCATTTACCGGTTGATGAGGCTTGAGGTTACGCTTCATCATCACATCAGATTCACTTCGAATGCCACATGGTCAGATCCATCGAAAATCACTAATTGACGTCTACAACAGTACATTACGTGTTAGCTAAAGAAATTTCCTTCTCCGCTTCCACACTTGGTACGGTTGAAGAAATCAATGTACGTGACCTTTCTGGAAATACTCTGTTAGACATTCATCCATACAAGTCATCCAGGAACAGGATGAACTGAAGGTACTATTCAGTATATCCATCTTAGGCACTGTTATCTAAGATTTATACAACAGCCCTTTCACTTTACTCTGTCTTCAATTATCTTTGGCATATATGATTCGCAACGCTTATGCCAATACAGAGCGGTTCTTTGGATAATAATCCAACCGGTCTCTCCATATTAACAACGTTAAAATGGTCAAAACTTCGATAGTCTGTGATTTAACTATCAAACAAAAACAGGTGTGCAAACAACGATATTATTTCCAAATGGAAATTCTATCAATCAATCATCAATCATATATATATATATATATATATATATATTTCCTTATTTATCTCTTTATTTCATAAATTTACTTATCTCCTGTTTCCATATATTCTAAATTCTTATTTTCTCTTATCAGAAAACATTTCTGATTCTCGTTTGGAAAACATTTCCAAAACTTCTTAAATTGGGATTTAAACAGGTGTTTAAAACTATATTGCGATGACGACACAAACCACTATACTAAATTACTAAATCCACTTAACCACTTCACACTCGAACCGTAACCATTTCTTAATTAAAAACGCAGTAAATCAAGTTGGGGTATAGCTACCTCTCAGACCTTAACTGAACAACCTTTCAAATCTCGAAATAGATAAGATTCACCTTTTTAACTCTTTAACATTCCTTACGTAACTTTCGGATTCTATTTACGAATCCACTTCTTTATTGAAACATTGGTTATAACGATAACGTTATAACCCCTACTTTCGAAATATCTAACTTCAATTTATAACTTTTATTCTTTTAACTCTATTGGATTAACTCTAATTGATTAACCCTATTTGACTTAACTCCTTTAACTCTATTCGAATAACTATATTCGATTAACTCCTTCAATTCTAATCGAATAAACTATATTCGATTTAACTCCTTCACTTCTATTCGAATAAACTATATTCGATTTAACTCCTTTCGAATAACCAATATTCGATAACTCCTCTTAACTCGATTCGAATAACTAATATTCGATAACTCCTTTCTCGACCAACTCTAATCGATTTATTCTAATTCGATTAACTCTATTTAAATTCTCTATTGGTTAATTCTAACTCTAACTGGTTAGCTCTACGATTTAACCTAACTGGTTTAAATCTACGGTTTAACCTAACTGGTTAACCCTAACTGATTAACTTTTTGCCCTTATTCAGTTTCAAACATCGATGTTGAAATCGATTCTTACTTCTTTATATAAGTCCTGACTTACATATTCTATTTATCCAAATGATAAATATTCAACTTAATTTATAAATGTCCTTTATAAATCAATCCGCTCCTTTTATCTGTTTACTTCTTCATATATAAGTTCAGACTTATATATATATATCTATTTATCCAAGGATAAATATTTTCTTTATAATCTATTTGTTTCCTGAACAAATATTTCCTTTTCGATTCTATTTATTTAACAAATAAATATCTCCTTTTATTATAACTTATCCTTCGATTTTATAATTATTTTCTTTTATAAAAATCCTTTTCCTTTTCTATATAAAATCCATCAATTTTATATAAATAATTCATTTTCAAGATACACTTTGAAAATCCCCTTTTCCACATCCAGTATTTCTTATGGTATTTAACATACCATATAACAACGATAAATATCGTCCAAACACACATAATCAACAACAGATTATATATCACATCATATATCATAATATATGAATCACAATAAAATAAATGTTGAGGAATCCAGTTGGATTCCTCCAACCTGATTCCCTGCATCACAGATGTTAAACATTATAGATTACATCACTTTCAGTTCCATATGATATATTCTGTTAAACGGAATCAATATAGAAATTCAACTAACTGACTAGCAGTTCAATCAAACAGTCAACACACAGTTAATCAGCCAATATTTAACAGTTCTAAAAATACAACATGAAATTATAAATTGTTCAGAGTTAGTGAGATTTACTCGCATTACGCGTTAACCGTTAAATAACGATTTGCGTTAGTCTATTCTGATCAGACAATTTATTTCGCCATAAATTGTAACGAGCTCGAATCAACTCTTAGTCAGTTCCAGTGCGTAGCCACCGTCCATACGATCCTAACGTGACTGACGGTTCGAATTCCTGATACAGTATGGCCAAGATATGATATTAACAAGTTATACAATTATTTAAATGGGTTTTAACTAAAACTAAGCTAATTTTAATTGGGCCTCACACTTGTTTTCCTTAGCCCATTACCATACCCAAGCCCGCACCATAACCCTTCTTCCCCAACAGACTAACGCGACCTGGTCCTCAAACATCCATTAGCCGACCTTTGCTTGCTCCAATCCCCTCATCCTTCAAGTTAAAAATCGAACTAAAATATCCATAAATCTCCTCTTCTCGAACTCTCCTTCCCCGTACCCCTCATTTCCAGTTCGACGCACCATGGTGATTTCCATCGCCATGCCATTTCCACGCTGTCATGAAGACCCGCGACCTCCTCTTGCACCGAATCCCTCAAAACTACCACAAACCAACCCTCCTTCACATCCTGAACCCAAATTCAAACTTAGATTCGCCAACAAATGCTTTAATTTTACTCAAAGACGAACCCTAGGTTCGCTGAGCAACACTAAATACCCAAAACCGACGTCGAGTTCTTCAAAACAAATATGATGATGGAGAGAATCACTAAAGGAACACATGTATGTTAATATTATAATTTATAGGATTTTATACTCTTTGATTTTGATTTTTAGAAGAGGATAGTTCACGTTTTTGGTTTCCTGAAGTGTTCGGCGGCTTGTATTTTGCTTTTATGAGGAGGAGGAGATTGTTTTGTGGTTGTAAAGGAGGGATGCGGCTCTTTAATATTCACACACATCATTTAGATATTTTATTTTTGTTTATTTTTGCTTTCTAAAAATTTGTGCGATCACACACGATACCCAAAAATCACGAAACTGGACATATAGCTACACCTCGACATTACGGTCCCAACGAAACTGGGTTCCTCGAATTCCGACTCCGTATGCTCACACAGCGTATTTTTAACTATCAAAATACTTGCTGTTTCTCACTCTAAAAATCTGTACGGCCACACAGTGACTCTAAAAATCACCAAACTTGGAATCTAACAAAAATTTGACATTGCGGATCCAACAAAATTAGTTTCATCCGAATTCCGACTTTGCTTGCAAAAGTGGCTATTTTTAAAGCTCTAAATAGCCCATTTAAATATATAAGTATAATTAAATATAATTAAATTTAATATTTAAAAATAAATATTATCGTCTATATTCACAGTGGAATACCATACAGCTCTAGAATATTCCTATATGAATTTCTAACTTGATATTCCAATCTGGGTCAACCCGATATTCGATTTATATTGAAATTCCTTTTTAAAATATAAATAATTCCTTTATAAATTATAAAGGAATTCCACAACGACTTTTCTAAAATTTGATTTGGACATAAATCAAAATCTACACGACGAAATCCCGATTTTTCTCTTCCACTAGAAAGATATACTCCACCAGCTCCACACATTTCTTGTTTCATAGAAATCCGGCTTAAAACGAATCCTGTACATTCAGTTGAAGTTCGAATCGCCAATTTACGAACTGCAGCACCATTTCGAGCTCGATTTTAATTATTATATAATTATACGTTCAAACTGTCATTCAAATAATATATTCGTTATTCAAATTCAATTCTAAACTGAATTTAATATCACAGATGATCCAGTTCACACCATATCGCCAATTCAGCTAATTCTGATTATTTCAGAATTTAATTTATTATTTTAATTAAATATTCATCATTGTTTAATTCCACGACCATTTAATTCATTATATCACTATTTATATAATTAAATAAATTAATTATAATACCTCTGCAAATGCGGGTCATTACACTATCGATTCCAAATTCCCTTTTTCCCACTTCCATATCCTTTCAAGGCTCTATTTTCTCTCTTGA
Source organism: Allium sativum (assembly GCA_030737875.1). Taxonomy (NCBI): domain Eukaryota; kingdom Viridiplantae; phylum Streptophyta; class Magnoliopsida; order Asparagales; family Amaryllidaceae; genus Allium; species Allium sativum. The sequence continues at coordinate 787,450,585 of CM060919.1, read as the reverse complement.
TTCTTGGGAAAACTTTCTAATAACCTAATTTCTTTATTCGAGAAATTATCTCTTATTCTAGTTAGAAAACATTTCTAAATATTTACGAATCCTTAGTTTCTATATTCAGAAAATATACCTTATTAATATTAGAGAAATATTTCCATATTCCATTTCTAAATTCCTCGTTGACCCATTCATTTCATTTTCTACGCGTGGCTAATGTCTCTCATTTTATTTGTGGAAAAGAATTCAAATTGTCTTTAAATTAACTCGGTGTTATAAAAACATCGTTATTATAACTCAAACCATTTATCATTTATTAACTCACCATATTGTTAACCAATCTTCACTATCGAACCTCAACCGTTCCTTCATCAACCATGAAGTCAATCAAATTGGGGTATAATTACCTCTCAGACCTTAATTGAACAACATTCTCAACTTTGAAATAGTCAAAGCTCACAACTTCTAACAAAACATCGCTTATGCGATTTTCAGATTCAATCCAAGAATCCACTTCTTTTACAGAAAAACATTGATTACAACGATAGCGTTATAATCTTGTTTCCATATATTTGATTTATAAACATTAGTTATAACGGTAGCGTTAAAACCGTTGTTTAGATTTATAAAACAATTATTATAACAATAGAGTTAAAATCGCTGTTCAGATTTACATTTATTATACCGGTAGCGTTATATTCGATGTTTCCAAATATTTGGTCTATAAAAATATAACTTTTACTTATTAATTTCAATAAATAAATTAATAAGTAAATAAATAAATAAATAATTGATTAAAAAGGGAAAGTAAAAATAATTACTTCCCCAAATTTTATGTAATTGAATTCAATAAATAACTTTTTCTCGAATAATCTATATTCGATCTATACTCCAAACTTCGGAATTTATCTACCATTTCAGGTTAATTCAAATTCCAAATTCACTTTTGAATTTATCTTTTCCAAATCATTACCAAATTCCTTTATAACCATTCCAGTCTACAAAACGTTATCACACTTTATTTTATTTTCCGAATTTTGAACTCATCGTTTTCTTTTAAAACGATTACTCATTTCCCTTTTCATTAAATTTCCAATCTTGATTCATATATCAAACCTAGTTTCCCTTCTAGATATCTCATTTGCAAAATATTGCTTTGAACCATTATTTACTTTAATCATGAACATATTTCTTTTATAATCAAATCAGTTTGATTTCATACTTATAATTAATATCTTAAACCTAAATTCTATTTATAATTTCTATTCAGAATTTTCCATACAAATCTCTTTTTTATTTCAAATCATATAAAATCTCGTTTAAAATTTCCTTATAATTAGCTACGTTCAAATCTCATTTCAAATATTAGTTTCAAAATCGATTTCCACTTCTCCATATAAATTCAAACTTTGAATTTATATTTCAATTTATCCAATGATAAATAATTCACTTTATACTTTCATTTAAAAACAACTTCTTGATTTATCCATTTGAATAGGTTTGCATTTTAACCTATATTCGAAAGTTTATTTCTAGTTTGGAAATAAACTCCATTTTTAAATCCTAATTTTTCTTTTCCACATTCGAAAATATTTTATGGTATATAAAATACCAAGTTCCTAGGGCCAGGGTAAATCAAACAGAACATAGGCAATTATAGATTATATAACACATCATATATCACAATCAAATAAAACAATAATATAAATGTTGAGGAATCCAATTGGATCCCTCCAACATATTTCCCTGCATCCACAGATGTTAATTAACATAAATAACATTAGCAATAGTAATTTCACATCACATATGAAATATCATGGTAAACAGAATTATTAAAGATCAGTGATATATCTATATCAATCAATTCAACCAATTTATCAACCATTCATCCAAACAACCATCACACAGTATAAAATACCGTAAATATATTTAAAACTCGTTTACATAAAAATATAAACGAGTCAGAGTTAGTGAGTTTACTCACATTGGTTCGCAGTTGATGATGCTACTTTTGTTTCGTTTATAATCAAATAAGCGCTTGATTTTTCCACAAAATTCCTTTAGCTCTATTCTTAGCCACGACAGTCCCAGTGCGTAGATTTCGTTGCTACGATTTCGATGGATCCAATCGCATTCAGTTCATAATTAGGGTTGGTTAACTTTCGGCTAATCACATTCAAAATCTTCCCTGCATCGAAATCTCCATGCACCCAAGAAAACAAAGTTTGACTTCGGCCTTACGATACTGTTCTTGTTCTTTGTTTCTTCATCAAGTCCATTCAATGATCTTCACCACTGAAGAAAACTCCAAACTTCCTACCAAGCTATCAACACATCCTATAACCGCTAAGCCTTTGCTGCTAACATCCCCAGTAAAAATCAAACTGGCTCCACAATCATTTCTTCAATCCTTCCACTTAAACCCGCACCCAGTAATCACCCAACATCCCCTAATAACAGTACGCAACATCGTCATGAGTCCTTTGTCCACTTTCAACCCGCCTGTTAAGTCTACTTCCTTGTTTAGACAAAACCCGTCCCTGTAAACACCCAGTGCCAAACTTTTATGCTTCTCCCCTCAGACCAACATTTCAGATTTCGATGCTACCCCATCGTGAACCCAATGCCAGTATCGAACCCCCAAATCCGAACTCCCAAAATCACCGCACCCCTTTTCAGCATCACAAAAAAAAAATCACGAGTAAAACCCTAGCCAAAATGTGGCGAGATCCTAGCTTCCAGAATCCCAGTACCACGCTCTAATCGTGTCCAGACACCATGAATTCGAGAAGAGTATTAACCATAGCCTCACGTTATCAAATGAACAGCGAACCAATTGGTTCGAGCCCAGAAACCGCACATGAGTTTGATGAGAAAACAAGGGGGAATTCGAATGTATACATGTTTCGATTTATAGAATTCTTATTTCATTTCTTGAAGTTGTGGCTTTCGTTTTGAGTTCAAAAGAACGAAATGGAATTGAACACCTGAGTTTTATTTATTTACTTTGAGTAAGAGATGGAGATGTCCGGTTTTCCTTCTTTGTTTTATAGGGGAAGATAGCTTGATTTCCACGGAAATGAAAACGTGGAGCGCACGATATCTTGAGGCATACAGCGAAAAATAGTATTTTTTTCCTTTTATTTCTCGTGAGAATGAATTAGCTGACTTTTGAATGAGGAAGGGAGCAAAGGAATTTGTATTTAGTAGTTGTAGGTTTGAATATCAAAACGATAGGAAGGCACTGATATATTATATTATATAAGTTTGCTATCATTTTTAGTGGAAAATTTGAACCCTAAGTTCTTATCTAGGATTTGGTTTTGATTTTTAAAAGTGATTAGTCACTTTCGCATATGCTGGAAAAACAAAATCTTGCGTACAAATTGTATGGATCTAGAAAAGGACTTTGCTAAGGTTTGGCCGATTTTTCCCAATATTTGCAGAGTTCTTGAAACCGATATGTTTAGATGTAGATCATCGGTACACGATATTATTTGCCCAGAACAGATAAGATTTTGGTCAGATAATTGTTTCTATCTGTAAATATTTTGGCCAACACATTTGACTTTGTGAAGGCTATGTAGATACGATAGGATTAATGGCTGAAGATATATTTTTTAAAATATTGTAATATTTGCATTGGATGTTTACAACTTATACGACCCAACTCCAAAAAAGACATATTTAAATCAATAACTCGACATTTCAAATTAAAATGACATTCAGATTATTTAAAATCGATTTATTTATATAATAAGTAGTTATAATTTATAAACGATTTCATAACGACTATTTGAAAATTTGATTTGGACATAACTTACAATCTGTAATGCGAAATCTCAAATTTTCACTTTCATTAGAAAAATATAATCAAGTTGATAATGATGCTTCTTGTTTCATTGGATTCTGACTTACATTGGATTTTGTATATTCTGTTGAAGTTTAAATCATAAATCACGAACTACCGTGACTATTTCGAGCTCGTTTTAAATTATATTATAAATTATACGTTTAAATATTGTTTTTTAAATAAATCCTTTATAAATTCCTATATAATTCGAATAAAATATTTAAAACCAATTTAAATATTCAGAATTAAATGGCTAAAAATCCGAGTCGTTACATTTTCTCTTCTGCCTCCCACGTAGCTTCATCCGCATTGTCTCCCCATTGAACCTTAACTGTAACACCCTATATTTTTTTGTACACAATAATTATATAAAGAAGATAATAAAATGAATGTTATATAATAACATATTTAGAATTGAGTAGAAATGAATTTATCGTTGCGTTCGTTACGAAATTCTGATTCAGATAAACTCTTGGTTTTCGTATATCGAACTAAGTATGAGAAAATTACGATCAAAAGAAATTTGAACTAAATTAAATAATTAATTAACTCAGAAATGCAACGGTAACAGGGTGACCCGACCCTACACGGGTCGACCCCTGTGTCGACCCAGGTAGTAGGTGGGTCGACCCACCTTCAACCTGGCAACGTGAATGAACCTGGACTGATTTTCTGGTTTTATTTTATGCTAACTTGGCGGTGATGTGTATTCTATGGTTTGATTTAAAACCCTAAGATCCTATGGTTTATATTATCCTAGCATATCTATAAATAGGCTAGCAACCCTTACTATGTTCTCACACAGATATTTCTTCATCTTCTTCCTCCTCTAAGTTATGTTCTCAAATAAAATTAAGAAAATGTCGGAGTGCTGTCAAAACATAGATTGAAAGGATAATTATTCTACAACTATTTTAAAGACCTTTTCTGGATCTAATACAAATCACTGTGAGTTTCACTTTATTTTTAGATCTGCAATTTAAAAATGATTTTGACAGTAAATATATATTGGATCTGAAAAGTAGTAGTGTTTATAAGTTTACTCTTATATTGTTCTTTTAACACTATCAATTGCCTGCTCATTTCCAGCTATTATTTATTTGTATGTACATCTTTCTTCATTATCCCTTTTTCTGTTACTGTTTATTTATAGTCTTATTATGCTTATTTTTGTTCATACATGAGTTTGGTTATATTCTCCTTTTTCTTTTATTTTGCTGAGCCTAGGCCAATGAGAGTCTAGGCCTTTTCCATTAGAATTATGTAAAATTTGGATTAATTGGAATAGTATGTAATGTCAATAAAAAGGAGATGTGGGCATGTTGGAATATGAGAATCATTGACTATATAATTTGAGATAATTATAAAGGAAGAATTGTAAACATGTTAATTTGAATAGGTTAGATTTAATTTTATATTAAGTAGAACATGTCATGAAAAGATATGTCAATCATACATAAGTTAAGTAAAACATGTTACTGTAATATGTAAACATGTCTGATTTGAGGAAGGGTTGTTACATTTAATAAGAAATGTCATTTACAACCATAGAATATAACGTAGGGTTATATTAAGCTTAGTAACGAACTTAAACTTGTTTGGTTAATAAGCATAAGAGGTCTATGTATGCTGTTATTATTTTTGGGGGGCTCTTAAAATCCTAGTTTATTTGGGGGCCAAGCCTAGGGATAGCTTGTGTCAATCTGCTGTTTGTTTGGAACCCATATCAATCAGTACCCTCATGTTATCAAACGAGTCTCGCACTAGGTAGAGGCTAAGGCACGCTTTACTTATGGATGATTGTAAGAGGTTCGATTTCTGGAGGTGGGTACGGGCGCGTTCCGACGGAGTCATGAGAGTGCATGGGTCCAATGGGGGAAGGTATAATGTTGTAACACCAATGGATAGGGCTGTGTCTTTTAAAGTTAATGGGTTTGGGACCAATATCCCCAACTACCATGGCTGGCAAGGTTATTCGCGTCTGTTAAGGAGCCGATCATTGTGTAGAAATTAAGGTAACACCTAATCATGATATTCTAATAGTTGATGTAGAAATTCTGTTCTGGGATATGAATGAGAAGCTTATTCGATACGCCAAGGGCTAATGGTAACCCCAGTTCTAGCAAACTCCATACGCCATCGTGACTCGTATCTAGACCCATCATGACTGCCCAGGGTACTCGACTAATCATCTAGTCTTTGGATGCCCTCATTATACCCCTGCTTTAAATCCGCTAAAACCTCCGACTAACGACGATCCCTTAGCTCTTCATCTCTAACCGTCATCATTGACGACTACATCCATAAGCTCAAGCGCCTTCTCGAGAAACCGTTATCCGTGAGCTCAAATCATCTTGAGTCGTCTTCACAACTTCTTTGCATCATCATACGATCAACGAACACTTAACCATGCTTCGAACAATCCATCTGAATTCACATCGAAGCTACGCTCATCATCGAACCAAAAATCAATATTATTTGGTCAATCATTGATGAATCATTCACTGATCCCAATCGATCCTTCATCCCACTTGAGGTCACAGGCCACTTCAACCAGCGACCCACAATCCATGCAATGGATCGCATCCTATCCATTTGCATTGCATGTTCCTAACGATCCAAATTCTCCGAAGTTTCTCATGCTCCGCTAACAACCCACGATCCTCGAACCAACGAACCAAGGCCCACCGATCTGATCCTTCGATTGCCTTGTGCATTCTTGACAAAAGTTACAGCCGACCCGATCCATTTGCACCCAATCCATCTCAAGCCGACCCAGTCCGAACATATGACCCATGCGATACAAGCACTCTCGATCCATGCAGTCCATCTTTGTTCCGACCCACTCTACCTAAGCAAGCCTACCAATCCATCATTCGTACCATCCACATGATCCATGATCCATCACTTCGTGCGATCCATCACCAAAACCTATCTTTGTCGAACTCACACACGTGCGACGCGATCCATCAATGGATTGTGACCAACGATCCATGCTTTGTCGAGCCGATCCAGCACTTCATCGAACCAATTCACCACGATTCATGCAATCTAAGAACTCTACAATGAACATCTATACATACAATTCATCCAAATCGACCAATTTCAACCAAACGATCAATAACACAACAAACAATCATCAAACAACATTAGCACAATTAATAATCATCATACAATCATATGAAATTCACCAAATCATGATAAAACAATAAATGAATCAACAAATAGATCTAAACTTGCATAAACATATGATTTAACCGTTATAACTTGCCAAATTAGATCCTATGGTGTGATTCGAATTAAAAATATACTTACCTTGATTAGATCTAGATGAAAACAACTTGTGTTGATGAAATTAAGATCAAACAAACCCATATACTCGATTGAATCCATGTGAGAGATGCTTATCACTCACCAAATCCACGAATTAGCTTCAAACAATGAATCCCAATCCGGACAGCGAAGAACGACCTTTGAATCAACTCAACTGATGCGATCTAACCTTCTTCGATGTGGATCTTTAATCGTAGTTTATAAATCTTTGAATTGAAATGAAGTGGAGGTGTATTTGGCTAAGCCAGAGAATCACAGACACCCAATCAAATGAGAAATGAAGAGACTGAACAATTCTCTTTACCCCTGCCCTCATATTTATAACCAACAACCCCTAGCCTTAATGGGCATCACTAATCAGTCCACTAATGACTAATTAGCCTATCCAGAAAACAACCGACACTAAAACATCGATTTCTCCCAAGCTCAGCCAAACCCTTAATGTGGCCACGCAACGGAATTGTTAACACCATTTCTGATCCAATGAAATCGATCCCAGCTCCTGATTCGGTTCCATTCAAAAGTTATGCCCTAAACAAAAATAACAAGGGCAAAATGGTCACAAACAAAATTGGTAAAAATCATGGACATGTTTCACATCCTCATGAACAACATATCAAAAGATGAGAATGATCCGACCCTTGGGGAATTAAATAAAAATATTTTACGATTCTCCGATACGTAAAATGCGGGTCGTTACAAGCATTGTCCTTATCGTACCAAAAAACAAAAATACATGCTAAGCCTTGCTTACGACAAGTTGTCCTCATATCCACTTGGCTGCGAACATAGGAGCACTCAACTGCTAAACACTTAAAAAACCCATGAATTCTCCATAGTCGAAAGTCATTTGTCATCCATACTTACCAAACCTTTCGCTTTCACTGTTAATTGGTCAATTAAATTAATTAATTTAACTAAATATACGATTATGATTATATAGACATGAGGCATTTGCGAACGAGGAATTCCAACTTCACTTGCCTAAAAGCAAGTATCAGGCAAAGTCCTTGGGATTGGAATGGGCTTCATCGGATAACAATAAACTTTACTTGCGGATTTGAACTCCTCTAAAAATAACTAATGTTTTATCCGTTCATTTATCCTTTTCTGGCTAAATATTGTTTGCCCCATTCAATCAGGCGGTTCCAACATCATCAACGATTTATATCTCATAGTTCAAAAGAGTGACAAATTTTCCTTCTTGTGTTTCAAAACACACAAAAATAAATAGATAAATAAAATTGTAAATATAAATAGAACAGTTTTAATCTTTGCGGTACATTGGTCATTTGTCAACAAGGCCAAACATGAAACATTTTGAAAAGTAGAGCATTTTAGTCTACTTAATCCAGGATGTTTTGATCTACAATATAAACCTGGAGTAAAATATAAGAAGGTGTTTGTTTTATATCAGGTAGTGTTTGGTTAATATTTGTGTTTTGTATTTTAAGTTTTTAAAATTAACTATAAGATATAAGAAGATTTGATGGATGATGGAAGGAATGGAAGAATACGATGGAGGGGGCGGAGGAACGACGAACGAATGAGTTGTCTTTCATTCTTCCATTATCTCCAAAACACGAAAAATAAATGAAAGTTGTTTCATGTTTTGTATGTTAATTTTATTTTTTTAAAATGATCCGTTTTCATAATATACATGTGTTATATGGTCGAAAATCAAAAACTAAAAACGTCAAACCAAATGCTATCTTATGTTTCGCATTTTAAATTTTCAAAATTAACTTCAAAACGAATGATGGAACGATGGAGAAAGTGCAGGAACGACGAAGATATGAGTTACCTTTACTTTCCATTATTTCCGAAAATATGAAAATTAAATAAAAGTTGTTTTCTCTTTTACGTGTTAACTCCGTTTTCCTGAAACAGACTTTTTTTTATTATATACATGCATCTTTCGCGTTTTCATATGGATGAAAATCCAAAACTAAAAACCTTTTCAGTATTCTTTTATAAAATATATCACATGGCTATGTTTACAAAATAGATAATTTAACAAAGCATTTGAGTAATTTTACTAACCTTAACACATAATTATTATTTCTAACAACTCATGACACCATGCAATATATGTCACGCAGTATGCATATAGACAAGTAGCTTTTAAAAATGTAAAACGAAAAAGATTGAATAAAACAATATAAAAGAAGAACATAAAAAATAGTTTTAAAAAGAGATGAAGGTAAAACGAACAAGTTCGTAGAGCAACGTGACCCTGATCCTAAGAAGTGTAAAACAGGTATTGCACACCTGCCATATTAGCTTCTAGATGAAAACCTATTCTCAAGTACCTCATCTAGTCTACTGATTCCAGTAAGTAAAAGGCATCTCATTTCCAATGGCTGGCATTATATCAAGTAAAAAGCATCACATTTTCAAATAAAAACCATGTTGCTGCTAACAATTCAAAGAAGATGCATATAAATAAACATACATTCAGAGACAAAATGCATATTTACAATCCCTCCGTTTGTACTCAGACGTTAGTGAATTCAACTACAATGTCATCAAGTTCCATATAGTCGGTACAGGGCATGCATCTCTGAGCAAAAAAGAGTAAAATCTTAAAGAAATTATCCAAATAGAAAAGAAAAGCTAATCAATGTAAACCATTCTTCCTCCATCCATCAAAAAGAAGACAAAAAAGCAAAGGAAAAAACCTACAACTTCAATGTAGATAGCGCACCAAAATATTTGTCAGCTCCATCACAGTAGGCAGATATGCCATCCAACTCCGTCATCCAAACACACCACCTCTCAATCATGCTACCTAAGTATACAGGATGATCAAACAAGACTCCCAACTGTTTCCCCCCCCCCCCCTTTTTGGATTTTTGTTTTCTGTTTTTCAGTTAAATTTAGTTTTTTTTTTTTTTTGGTTTTTTTTTTTTTTTTTTGGTTTTTTTTTTTGGTTTTTTTTTTTTTTTTCATTTTGTTCGAAAATAGCTAGCAATGGGAGAAATAATGACCCAGAAAGCGATAGAATTCCACGGGATTGCTAGCAGTCTGTGTTGCCAATTGACGGATGTCTAAGAGGTAAGCAGCTCATTGGATAGACGCCATCCACACCTATCCTCGTGTAAACCTCTAGCAGCATTAGTTTGCATCTCAGGTAAAGCAGTAGGGAGAATCCAAGTTTTCCAATCGCCACGCCTTCTTATCTTCTCACCCTGCAACATCATATATATACCCTTTGTTATTATAACAGGTAAATACCGATAACTAATAAATGTTAAACAAAAACAATCATGCAGTTACCTGCACTTCCACTTTCTCAGAATTTCGTAGCAGGTCCAGTATGAATTTTGTGCTGTTAGGAATATTTTGTGTCAACTTTTTCACCTGCAATACATGCAAATTTTAAGTGAAATGAGAAATAGCTAAGAACCGAACAAAAAGGCTTTTGTTGGAACTGCAATAATAACAACTCATATAAAATTCATTGGGATAGAGCCAGCCACATAGAAGAAACTATACTTTCATGGTTGGATCGGCTGAATTGCAAGAACAGTATAAACTTTTGAATTTAATATTTGAAGATTCAACAGCAAATTAGTGACACAAAATAAACTTGAAGATGCAATTCAATAGTCTAATGGCAACATCTCGAATACAAATTTTACATGCAAAGATCTACACTCCCCAATCTTTTCTCTCCATAGGATGGAAGGGTGCTTATGCACAAATCTAGTTGGTCATCACACCTCAAACTTTTATCAGTCTTTAGCTAGCTCAGATCCAATTATATTACAAATTCACTTACAATTTATACTACATTTCTTTTTAGTAATAATTAAAAACAAAAATAAAAGAAAAGAAACAAAAAACTTCCCCCAAAGTTTCAGAAAATAAAAAGGATACAGAAATAGCCTGAATTTTCCACATTCGTAAGGTATGGATTTTTCCTCAGACGAAAACAGAACTGATGACACTTATCTGATAATTAAATTTGCACCGCAACAAATCCAAATTAACTTCATCATTTTAGCAAATGTTTCAAAAATAGTTGGCTCAAAAGCGAACCAAACCAATAGCTATTTATATTAAATTGGAGAGAAGAAATAAATCTATACATCAAATAAGCGCGCACACACACAAATGTGATGTGTAGACACACACGTGTTTGTGCATGCTTACCCCACAAGATCAATACAAGAATAAAGCTCAATAAAAAAAAATCAATCCGGATGGTAGCAAGTTTTCTTTTTAGTTTCAAAACAAAACCTTTGGTAATATCCACCCACAAGGACAAGCTTTTCTATCACAAATCCACATTCATGCAAAACGTAACCACAAGGAAATGTGGCACAAGTGCTGGTAAATGACAGCTAATTGCGGAGACAGGCTGCATTAATGTTTGTTTTTTGTATTTGAAAACATAGGGATGGAATTAGTTATCGAGATGTTGGCGGTTGTACGACAATGATATGTGGAGGAGATGTGACACTAATGATGGTAGAGAAAGAAGGGACCACTAGTGGTGGAATATCGTTCAGGTGATGCTAATTATAACAAGCATTATTTGTACTATAACATTGAATCTGACACTTGATTTTTACTATGAATCTGACACTTGGTTTCATGCCTGGAAGGTCAACTACTGAGGCGATTTTCTTGATTAGGCAACTTATGTAGAGATACAAGGAGCAGAAGAAAGATCTTCACATGGTTTTTATCGATTTGGAGAAAGCTTATGACAGAGTACCGAGAAAGGTTATGTGGTGGGTGCTAGAAAGGAATAGGGTGCCATCAAAGTACATTACATTTATCAAGGATATGTACAAGGGGGTTGTGACTAGTGTCAAAGCATGCGATGGTGAGACCAATGACCTTCCCATTAACATAGGGTTACATCAAAGCTCGGCTTTGAGCCCCTATATTTTTGCTTTAGTGATGGATGAGATCACAAAAGGTATACAAGGAAAGATTCTTTGGTGTATGCTCATTGCTGATGATGTTGTGTTGATCGATGAAAGTAGAATAGGAGTTAATGGACAACTAGAGTTGTGGAGGGAGACCTTGGAGTCGAAGGATTTCAGGATTAGCAGAACTAAAATGGAGTACATGAAGTGTGAGTTCAGCGGTGTTAGGTCCGATGACGGAGATGTCACCCTGACCGGTCAAGTAATACCTAAGAAAGAATCCTTTCGATACTTAGGTTCTACGTTGTAGTTTGATGGGAAGATTGACAGGGATGTTAGTTTTAGAGTTCAAGCAGGATGGATGAAATGAAGACTTACATTTGGCACTCTCTGTGATAGGAAGATCCCTCAGAAGATTGAAAGAAAGTTCTATAGAACAACAATCAGGCCGGCGATGTTATATAGTGTAAAATGTTGGCCTACTAAAAGGCAACACGTCCAAAAGATAAGTGTAGCAGAGATGCGTATGCTGTGTTGGAGTTGTGGGCATACCAGACGAGATCGGATTAGGAATGATGATATTCGGACAAACTTGGAGTTGCACCTGTTGAAGAGAAGTTAGTCCAACACCGCTTGAGATGGTTTGGACATCTCTAACGAAGACCGCACGATGCACCAATGCACGTTGGAATTATAGACCGAACCGAAGGCTCAAGGAGATGTAGGGGCCGACCTAAAATGACATGGGAGGAGATAGTAAAAAGAGACTTAAGGATTTGGAATATATCTAAAGAGCTGGTTTCATATAGGAGTGCATGGAAGTTAGCAATCCATGTACCAGAACCTTAGACCTTTTTTTTCACTTTCACGAAAGTTTTTAATCTTCGTTTTTTTTTTCCACTCAAACCTTTGTTTTACTTTTACGAAAAAATTTAATCTTATTTTGGGGTTCCATATCTATCCAACCCCAACTTGTTTGGAATTTATGGCTTAGTTGTTGTTGTTGATGATGAAGATCAACAACTATATCTGGTAAAAAGAAAGTGTTGAATAGGAATGTTGTGAGGTGATGCAGCACGGTAGTGCAGTGAAATAGGAAGATGAGGTAGCGAGACTAGTGGAATATCATTCAGGTGATGCTAATTATAACCAGCATTATACGTACTATAACATTGAATGTGACACTTGATTTTTACTACAAATTGTGAAAACTAGTATAACATAATATGAATATACTACTGGTGTAAACTTGCATTATATAGTCATGTAATGCTATTTACCATAAACTAGCACTACATATGTATGACACTAGTTTGATCTAGCATTTTCAGTTTGTTGTTATAATTTATCTTAAACGATGATCAACAACTATGTCTGCTTAGGGTTGCACAAAGTATGGGTTGGGTCAAGTTAGACCTAATATTTCATCCGACCCGTATAATTATGGGTTTGAGGTAGTTCTACCCGTATCCGACCCCATATGAGGTTGAATATGGGTTGGGTTGAAGTATACGTTGAGTCGGGTTTAGTATGGTTGGGTTGGGTTGCTTGAATATAATAAAAAATGACAATTTGAGGAACTTTTAAAAAGAATACAAAAAAATATTCAATATAATATATCAAATTTTAGCTAGCATAACGTATTTAAAACAATTGATTCATTATAAGACATATTTTATCAAAATTTCATTGTAAAACGCATCATATGAAACTACAGTAGAACAAGTGTTTCGTTTTAAAATACATTAAAATACTCTTTAATATATATTTTCCAAATTCTATCTAGTTTGGATTGACTTGAAATATGTTTTTTTGTATATTTATTATAGAATACATAAACATTATTCTAGGATTATACTATTCTAATTTGAAGTGGACTGATATTAAATTAGTATTTTAATATAGGATTGGGTTAAAATAAGGTTGGGTCGAACAAAATATCAAACCCGACCCGTATATAGTATGGATTACAAATTGTAACCCATATCTAACCCGAATTAGGATGGGTTGGGTTAGATTTATGTAGGTTGGGTCGGATTGGTGGGTTGGACCGGATTTGATATGGGTTTTGTGCAGCCCTATGTCTGGTAATAAGAGAGTGTTGAAAAGGAATGTTGTGAGGTGATGCAGCACGGTAGACTGGTAGTTCAGTGAAATGGGAAGATGAGGTAGCGACAAGAATTTGAGCTTGAGGACAAGAATCTGAAAATGATGTTGAGTGGCAACAGCTAGCGTTTGGGTCTGTTTTGCTGATGAAGATGACGACGAGGAGGTGGCAACAAGGGATGTGGCAAGTGATGGCAATGTTGGTGAAAGAGAGTTTGCCGGTTGATGGTAAGAAAAATACAATCTAGAGAAATGGGGTTGTCCTTTTATACTAATTTTAAAAGTTGACCTCCAAACAAGAAACAAAAATTTGGCATAATTTGGCGGAAGTTGGTCCTCCTCCTTATTTTCACTCTCTCCAAAAATTGTGGTCTTTTTATTTCCTTTCTTTTTTACGTGAAGATATATATCTTTTAAATTATTTTCCTCTTGATAATACCAAATGTCTAAGTCAAAACTTAAACAGAATAAAAACAAAACTCTTGATATAAAATACAATTGGGCTCGATTACACACATGGACGTGAGGTTTGCATATTGCACTACACGGAAAAAGCACGGATATTGATTAATGTCTATTTTCCAGAAGATTTTTTTTTTCTCACGATCCAAAATGTGTAATATACACCCACATATACCTACATATTTGATAAGTTCCCTTCACTGTAAAACAAATACATGTAGTAATTGAAATAGGGGGAAAGGGGGGGGGGGGGGGACATTCATTTTATGCAGTACTTTCAAATCAAGATTACATACTTTGTTGTTTTATTTTTAAATAACGATCATATATGCACAAACTAATACTACCATTTTAGCATTATGATTCATATACACACACATTTATATGATAATGTAACAGAACTTCCTCGTTTCAGTACATTCTATTTGTATAAATGGATTGAGATGGTTCGGACATCTCCAACGAAGACTGCACGATGCACCAGTGCGCCTTGGAATTATAGGCCGCGCCGAAGGCCCAAGGAGAGGTAAGGGACGACCTAAAATGACATGCGATGAGATAGTAAAAAAAGACTTAAGAAATTGGAATATATCTGAAGAATTGGTTTCAGATAGGAGTGCATGAAAGTTAGCAATCTATGTACCAGAACCTTAGGGTTTTTTTTTTCAATCCATTATTTTACTTTTACGAAAGTTTTTAATCTTCGTTTTTGTCTTTTTCAAATCTTTATTTTACTTTTAAGAAAGATTTTAACCTCCATCTTCTTTTTTTTTGTTTCCATATCTAACCAACCCCAACTTGTTTAAGATTTATGGCTTAGTTGTTGTTGGATAGAAGACTTAAATTATGAACTTTCGTGGTTTAATAAGACTAAAACATACAAGTAACTTTTAGAAACTAATAAAACAAATAACAAAAATGTGGCACAAAATATAATATACATAAAAAAAGAACTATTAGCACTTGTACTTGCTCTGTTATTCTGCCCAAGCCCGGTTGAGGAAAAGTTACGGAGAGTAAAACACAAATATGCTAATTCAAGTATGGTTACTGTATGTAATTAAAAAGCCTTCACGATAAAATAAATAAAAACAAGGTTATTCCATTTCAAACAAAAAAGACACAAAAACAAAAAAATAAATGTATCAAAATGCTACCACACAAAGCAAACTATGATGATACCATATCTCGTCGTTCTCTTATCACCTAAAATATACAAATTAGCTTTAAGCCTATAACTAAAAATTTAGTTACTAAACTATAGTTATAAGCTTTTAACTTGACATGACTTCCAAAAAAATGATCCAGCATTCAACAATATAATATAATTGAATGATTGAACCTATCTTATTTTCAAAATAATATTGATAGATACATTTTGTTATGTGCAATGATCATTACTTTATAACTGAAGTGATTATCATTTGAGTAGAATTTATTACAGAACGACGAGAATAAAAAATAAAAAATATTCACTCTAATAATAAATTAACATATCATATTCTTTTGTATATCATATTTTGTCATCAAAAATAAAAAATAATAATAATAAACAACCATAGAACGAAGACGCTTTAGTTCCTAGCATGGTTTGAGATTTCGTCCTGCATGCCAGAATTCGAGCCAGTCCGATTCCGACAGTGACCAAAACGGAAATCAATAGAAATTCCAATTTTCTATATTTAGAACAAATAATGGGTAATGAAATGCAAAAAATGGGAGAGAAATTAACCGCAATCAGCAAAATGAAAAATCAAAATAAATAATCAGACATCAATGGCATAAACAAAAGAAAAATGCCTTCGTTTACCGAACTAACGAGACGCAAACGTCAAGCTAATAAATCGTTGAACAGGGAGTTGTCAAGCAACAGGAAATGAGATAGAAGCAGCATGCGACAGCCTTTTATGTTTTGTGGACATCAAGTGTTCATATTTTCCCCGACATGATTTGGCGTTAGCGAAGAGAGAGAAAAACGCGATTGAAGCTTATTTTCATGAGTTGGGCAAAAAACTGCTTAACTTAGCTTCTTCATTTCAGAAATTTCTTCGTAAGTGGGCTAAGCTCTTAGACTTGTTTTGAGTTGATGGTGACTTTTGTACAATAAACTGTAAAATTAATAACATGATCGAATAAATGCATTATGTAAAAGAATTTATATAAATGTTCTCCCATTTTTCACTAAATCATGTATCTTTAGTATATAATCTAAAGAATGTACTATAATCTATGTTAGTATTGGAAATTTATATGATAGTAAATTAGTGTATTTAGTTATTTATATGGGAATATTAACAAAATTTGCAACTGGAATCAAAACAGAATCCACGAAATTACCAGTGACCGGAACGGAAATGGAATGTGGAAAAACTCAAACCTTGTTTCTTGTTTACAAGTGATATTCTTTCTCATTCTGGATTTTCGGTTTTCCAAGTACTTAAAAGTTTTATGTTTTTAACACCATGTTTGATGATACTTTTGTAAGATGATAAAAACCTTTCTTTAATACTTCTAGTTAACACGTTAGTCTTGTTCAATTAATCATTACGTATAATAGATATATAATTTGTACAATACATGCATAATAATTCAAAAAGCATGTTGTGTACCAATTCTATGGTAGTTTTATGCATTTGTGCATCGTGAGAGCTAAATAACTAATACTGTTAACAGGTTAGTGTACTTGACATTCTTCATGCTAAGGATGATGTATAATATGTGAACAATATTGTTGGACATACTAGCATACCGTATACTCATAACTACTATGGCAGACAAACAACAAGAGATTATGTGTGTTAGTTAACTACAATTACAAGATTAACTCATTGAGATTCTTTCATAATGTAATAATATCAACCAAAAGCACACGTAGGTGTGAAGATCACACTTTGATATAGTTTTGTCCACGGCTACACTATGAGAGGTAGCATGATTGTTACACTAGAATACAATTTGAAGAGTATCAAGACATTATTAATGATATGATTTCGTTTCCCTAGGGAATGTGAGCTTCAGCGTAGTTAAGTTACAAACCAAGATCAAGTTTTTTGAATGAATATTAGGGACGGGTCCCTATAACGAAACTTTATTTAGCTTGCATCATCCTCGAACTTTCATTATAAAGCGGATCCATATTATTATAATGTATTTTTCCAAGAATTTTTGCATCACTACCTTAAAAAACATTCAGAAAATTATAAATATTAACAGAAGATTACAGTAAAAGAAAAAAATTGCTAAAATATGTGTACTTATTGTGAAAAAATGCAGACATATCAACAACTATTCCATAGTGCATTGCTGATACTGAAAAAGAAAAAGAAATTGTCAAAATGTCTGCACTTATTGTGAATAAGTGCAAACATATATGCACCAATTCCATAGTGTATTGCAGACATGTCTCTGTGTATCA
The DNA here is from genome assembly GCA_030737875.1 of Allium sativum. NCBI lineage: Eukaryota > Viridiplantae > Streptophyta > Magnoliopsida > Asparagales > Amaryllidaceae > Allium > Allium sativum. Next base: position 787,432,548 of record CM060919.1, on the reverse strand, counting down.
AAAACTGCAGACACGCCTGCAATTTTTCTACATTGTTGCTATTATTTCAGCAATTTTACTGAAAATGATACAATTTTTATTTGCATGCAATGTACATCATTTTCTGATGATTTTTATGCAATAATGTGATGTTTGAATAAGAATAGACATTGAATTTGAAAGTTTGGCGCAATCAGCAAAAACTGCATAAAAACATGCAATTTTTTATACAATTACGGTGATGTCTGCAACTTTTTAAAAAATTGCAGTTTTTCTTGCACTTTGGTAGAAGCATGATTTTTTTTAAAGCATTTTTTGTATATTTCTTACATGAATACGAAGATGATTATATATTGAATTAAATTTTGAAATTTGATAGTTTTCTACGTTGATTTTTGATGATTTTCAAAAAAACAATGACCTAATTTACAAATTTTAAGACAGAGAATTTGAGTATTTTGAAACTTAACAGAGACCTTAGTCAAGCTGTCCCTTTTTATCAGGGTGAATAAGGTTGGTTCGATTACCTTTTATCGATTAAATCATACGACTTTCTTTGTTGTTATTCGCATTTACGTACGAATATTGGTAGGATTTAACTAGTATCCATAATAAATGAACTTATCAAATAATGGACATGGTTAATTCACATGATCAATTTCTACATATCAACAAGAAACAAAATTAACGTTATTCGCAAGCGAAGAAACTAAGCTACAACTTATTCATGTGCTGAAATCGCACTGTGAACAAAGATATGAAAAATGATGCAGTCGACTAGTGATGTTTTGACTACGTAGGCAGTACTGACGTGAAAATCACATACGCAACAACTCGAAATATAAAAATTGAGTGCTCGAGACAGTTAACATGAGAGATCAAACACTGCTAATGTGAGACTTACAAAGCCTAATAACACACAAAGTCTCATGGATTAGGAAACATTGATGCGGGTGCGTGATACGGAGATACGTGAACTCGGCGAATTAAAATATATGAGGATTCGGATGTGGAGGGGTACGACAAATATTAAAATATTAAAAATATATTATATATAGGACAAATTTTTGAACTAAGCCTCTCAAAATAACTTGTTGTAAAGTTTCATAACTTATTATGAAACTAGACCTGTTTTAGCCAGTTCTGGGTTAGCCTTGCGCATTCTAAAAACGCGCATGAACAAATTTGTTCATGCGCGTTTTCAGAATGCATAACTTTTTTTTTTTGTTCATGAGCATTCTGAAAACGCGCATGAACAAATTTGTTCATGAGTGTTTTCAGAATGCGCATTAACAAATTTTTTTTATAAAAGATGTACGTTCTAAAAACGCGCATGAACATGTGCGTTTTCAGAACGCGCATGGTTATTATTCCTGAACAAAACAAGTCTAGTTTCATAATAAGTCATGAAAAAGACCTATTTTTACAATAAGTTACCTTGATGGACTTAGTTCAAAAATTTGTCCTTATATATATATATATATATATATATATATATATATATATGATCCAACATATGCATTTTAATTAAACAAAATAGTCAAATAAATAAGTTCAACATCCTAAGTAGTCAAATTGCATATAAATTTAGTATTTTCGCCTCTTTCTTTAGATCTTACAACTTTTGTAACATACTTCCATAAACTATATTCAACATCACTTTGTTGACTTAAAGAAGCTTCCACATTAGTAGTTGAATTGGTAGATGGAGTAGTTTCCATAACTAAAAAAGTTGTTTGAAAAAAAAAATGTTAGTGCCACAAAAAAAAGACTCAGCAATGCCTCAGAAAAAAATGGCTCAGCAATTTCAATGTCTGTCTTATATTTCGAAATGGCTCAGCAAAAAAATTAACATCGCCGAACCGAACTATTAGCCCAAAAAAAAATCGAAATCTCTTACATTTTAAAAGTCGATGCCTGCTGCCTTAAATATAAAAATCGATGCCTTAAAAAAAATTGCTTCAAATCTAAAACTACTTACCAACGACGAGGGGATGAGATCGAGGAGCGACGAGGGAGAAGAGGTCGAGGAGCGACGAGGTCGAGCAACGAACGACAGCGACGAAGAACAGCAACGAGCGGATAGAGTTAGGGCTTCAGGCTTCTTACTCAGTTTTACACTTCCTAATACCACTCATGGTATTAAGAAGAAGAAATTTGGGTGCTTTTAGCAACAAACTAAATTAAAGCACCGGTAAGTATCGATACTGTATGGAAAGTCATAAAAAATTACATTTTTGTCCTTCCCGCGCTCTATTTCAAACACTCAGCCGCACCCATTTCAAAAAATATGGGGACACGCCTCGTGGCGCACCCCATACGTATTTCGCCGCCCCCCCCCCCCCCCAAAAGCTCATGGAATATTAGGTCCAAACTGGATCATTTGACGTGAGAACAATGTATATGATATAGTGAACTAAATGTTTCATATATGTCATGGATTGAGCTACACATTTTGAGGTACAATGAGTTTTGGATATGAAATCATCCGGTGTGAAAGATATGGCACAAGAGTCAGTGTAGTCAATAGCGAATAGCGCAAAATAGCGCAAAGCTTGCGCTATGCGCTATTTTGCGCTACGCGCTATAATGTTTTTTTTTTTTCTTTTTTTGCGCTTACAAAAAAGAAGACCTTAAAAAAAAATATTAACACAGGAAAAAGGCACAAAAGAAAAAAAACTATATGTTTAAAATCTCCAAAAAGAAAAAAAAACGAAACTGCATGTTCAAAAAAAGAAAAAGCAAAATAGCGCGCTATTCATGGCTGCGCTATTTTGCGCTATGATAAAATAGCGCGCTATTTTTGCGCTACACGGGACCCCTGCGCTATAAGAACCAAAATAGCGCAACATGTGCGCTATGCGCTATTTTGCGCTATAGCGCGCTATAGCGCTCGCTATGACAACTATGACAAGAGTCATGATAAATAATCATGGTTGGGCACATAGTTATCAAGGCGAAAAAGCCCCAAAAAGCTCCAGGCTATCGCCTAGCATTTTTTTGCGCCTAGGGCTTTTTTTGGGCGCCTTGAATGACAAAAAAAATTCAATTTTCAACTAAAAAACTACATTTAAAAAATGCAATAAAACACAATTTTTGTTTCAAAAAGGGAATATAAAAGCAATATTAGAACAAAACATCATACAACTAACATAAATCATACTAAGAATGCACAATGTCATTCAAATTCAAGTCAACAAGCAACACAATACTTAAAATATGGAAATTAGAAACATTACATAAAGTCTTAAATAGAGTTTTAATCTTCCGTGAACTATTTTTTATTGGACAGTTCGATGAAAGAAATTTAGGAACTTTTTGCTTTTCGATCGATGAAAGAAAAGAAGTGTTTTTTATAGAATACGCTCTAAATCAACTGTCAACCGATCACAGTTTTCTTACCATATTGGATTTCAAACTCCTATTGGGCGGAATGCTGAAAATTTTAATTTCTACTCAAATGCTACAAAAGGCGCGCTTTTTTGGTGCTTCACAAGGCCAGCGCCATAGCGCCCTAAGGGCTTTTTTGGCGCTTCATGCATCGTAGGCGCCTTGGACGGTAAAAAAGCCCCAAGTTGGGGCCTAGGACTTTATGGAGCCTAGGCGCGCCTAGGCGAGGGCTTTAATAGCATAGGTTGGGAAAAAGTGCAAAAACGAGGAAATAAATGTATTGATGTCATTTATCATTGTTCCATGTGGTCCAATGTGGCTTATCACTAGTCTTGCATGGCATTTGACAAATGTTTCTACATGAGAAGTTCAAATTAGCTTTGCCCCAGGTGTACAACTAAGAGCTTATGTTTAAGGAACAAAAAGAGACTCACAAGCACATCAGTGACCAAGCAAAGACAAAAGCAGGGAAATTCAAAGAAAGATCAACGATTACGTGCTAAACATGATACTCTAGTGTTATAAATGTACATAAACCACATAAGAAAAAATATATAACTGCCATTGAAAAATGTTAAGGTTGTTGGTTGGGAATGAAAATTTAATAAGCACTAACCAATCCAATGAATTTTAAGGCAATCGACACACGATTGGAAAAAAAAATCCACAATACTTGGGAATAAGCGATAATCAAATGAAAGCCCATGGTGATAGAACACAACAACAACAACAACAAAGCCATATATCCCAAACAAGTTGGGGTTGGCTAGATATGGAATCCAAAATTAAAATAAAAGAAATAATAATGATAATATATATATAAAGGATTTACAATAACCAAACAGATAAAAAGTCATCTGATAAAGGTTTTTTAAATAATAAAAATACAAAAAAGGTTAAATAAAAGTGTAATAAAGTCTAAAATAGTAATAAAAAAGTAAAAAAGGTTCAATAAAAGAAATAAAGTCTAAAAAAAAACCTAAGGTTCTGGTACATGGATTGCCAACTTCCATGCACTCCTATCCGCTACCAGCTCTTCAGATATACTCCAATTACTTAAATCTCTCTTTATTTAAAAAATAAATCTCAATGATTGATCGGTTACTGAAAATTCTGCAAAATGAGTATTTAAAAAAATAAAAATTCAAGGCAACTATCCACGAAGTTTAGAAATGTGTAGTGATCACGAAAACAAGTTCAAAAAATAATTGTTTGAATTATGTAAACAATAAGAATAGGAAATTTCATATTTATCAACAGACATACTCATATAACTAAAAAGGATCAGGACTCCTGAGTAAGAATGAGATTATTTCAATAACAATCCAAACGTGATTTATTTATTTTCTTGTATATGTTTGCAAGTTATATTGGTCAAAACATGATACCGAAGATTTCACTTCTTTCCTTGATTTCAGAGTTGGTTGGCAATGCCAAGTGCTGAAACAGAGAAGATGAAGTTTGTCAATACCAAGTATTACAGGTCTTTAACCTTGGTGGCTACTACTAGTGTAGTGGGTGATCAAGAAGCTCAGGTTGCTAGTGCAAAAATGTGCAAGCAAGACGTTTGCAAGCAAGAATCTTAGGTCGATACTGCTTGATACCAAAGCATTCAAGAAACATGTATTCACAGTTATGTGATCCAAAAGGTTGGGTTGTAACAGTATATGTTAGACATTCAAGATTTCCAGCTAGTGTGGAAAGAAGCGAACAATCAAGGGGGTGCTTTGGGTACGGCAAACTACCAGGGTCCTAAGTCGCTCGAGATGAGTTCGAACAGCTTTGTGTGATCAGGAATTTGGGATCGTCGATACATGGTTCGGTCGATCAAGAGTAGAATTCTAGAACTGAAAAGGAGAAAAGTTTGTAGGTTGTCTATGATTGCAGAAAAGACCCTCCTGAAGACAAGTGGATAGAGATGAACTAGAGAAGTATGATAGATGGAACTCAAGTTGATTTCGGACCTTCATGCTTGCAAAGAATATGGTAAGTGAAACAGACATGACGCCTATAAGTACCAGGAAAGGAATCGACAAATGTTACTTGAATTGATTTATTTTATGACTTGGTTTATCCGAGATGATTTATTTTATGATTCGAAAATTAAAAACAAGGGTTTTTTTTTTAAGAAAAGAAAATTTTGTTTACGATGGTTTGGTTTATGAGATTTGGTAGAAATTTGGAGAACGATAAATCATTTTGTGACAATGATGCTGCTAGTAATGGTATTGACTAATGATTAACATATATATGATTTATGTAAGGTACTCAGAATGATAACGATGCTCGCATATTTAACAACGTAATATGGATCCGGGCTGAGATAATAATTATAAGTTTAGGCTGTCACGTCACATGGCATAAAGTAGTTCTGATAATGTGAACTCGATGCCTTAATATATTCAAAAGCTGGTTATATAACGTGCCGATTTGGTCACATATAAGAATTACACCATCTGGTATACAATTTCATGTGTTTTACTAATTTGGATAAATACTATTTTTGTTTCCTAATAGATGAGCAGAAAATTAAATGCTTACTTTAGTATTTGCTATGTGTCCGCGGTTCACTAGTATATATGAACAAGGTAAAAAAATTAAGATTAGTACCTGAGTACACATTTTATAACATACTATTTAAGACCACAATTTAGCTGGTGATTAATTTCTGCAAGCAATGCGATCTATGACGATCATATAGACTGTATGGTATATATTTTTGAGTAGTCGTATTCAAATAACAAAATTTTGCTCATTGATCTAAACCTGATTGCTTTGCAAGGATTTTCTATGTATTTGGTATTCACATGCAAATGCAATTATATATTTTGGTGAGAATGCTGTTCATAATTGTGGTTGCTTATACTTCTTAACAAAGGTTTGATTGCCAGTACCTCTTACTATTTAGAACACTTAATCTAGAGGCAAATCAAACATGAATAGTTTTATTTTTATGGGTAGTCAAACAACAACAGCAGCAGCAACAACAAGAATAACAATAACACTAACAATAACTAATAATAAGAATAAGAATAAGAATAAAGCACCACTGATATTTGTTATATTATGAGATAAATTATGTGTTCGAATGTCATATGGGCGTAATTAGCTTACTTTGAATTGATTTATGCAGCCATTGTCAAGGCACAGTTGAAATAAAATATAAGACCCCATTATAACATTTCTGTTATATTTTGTCATATAGTTACATAATACTCAGTTAGTTAATCTAATTAACTACAAAATTTGATACAAGTCTTTAGCTCCTAAAGACATCCATTAAGTGTGTTCCTATTTTAAAGCTTAAAGTTAAGATATACGTAAGTAAGACCCAAATGAAATTCTGGCACTTGTCGTTGATTTGGCTCAATGCATATTAATATACACGTTCACAATAAATATATGTGCATGCATTCGGAAAGCTAGTTTGAAGTTCAAAAAAATTATTTGGTGTCTCTATATATCTTAACCATAGACATAATACATTCTAAATGAGCTAACTAAAGCAATATATCACCAAAGCGACCTCTCTAGTTTTGATTGTTCATGAAGAATGTTTTATGCTTGTGTGTATTTATTTATGAGAATGTGTTAACTGGGCCAAAGGAAGGTTAATATTGAACGAATTTCTTACTCATGTGTGATGAAAAGTACGTAAAAATTATAAGATTTTATAAGTGCATAATTAATCGATCCAAAGAAAAAACTGTTATTTGATTTGAACTTATTGTTAGTGTTGGATCATCACTACAAGAATATCACTTATAACTTAATATTTCTATCTAAAACTTTGGTATCAATGTGATGCTAGATATATTAAGAAGAGACTTATCAATTAATTGAATTTACTAAGATTTATTTTTAGATATGAGCATATACAGTAAATCTTTATTTTTATTCTATTTTCAACTAATTTGAGTAAGGTGTGTCAAATTTAATTTTCCTATTTAGTTTGGGACCAGCTTTAGGAATTACTAAAAGAACACGTTGATTATTCTTGGCTGTATGAATCTTAATCTTACATTTAAAAAAAGAGATCATGCCAGCACTTAGCAACAGTTGAATGTTCTTATAATATTATGAAAAACACTGAGAGAAGGAGTAATCCAAACTGTACGAGTCAAAAGATCAAAAGCTTGAAAAGGTGTGATATCCGTAGGAATAATCAATTTTAAGTCAAAATTGATAAAGAGAATAAGCGTGTTTTATATTGTTTGATTCCATAAAGTTAATGTAAGGAAATCAATGAGCACTATATGAAAAAATACTGCTTCAACAGTTAAATGCACTCAAGGTATTGTTATTTTTTGATACTATCTTTATTCACAATATAATCACTTTAAGATTATAATTAATTAGATATTTTTTAAGAACAAAAGGACCTCTTATTGAACTAATTTAGCATTGTTGTAAGAAGAAGAGCGATTGAAGCTTGATAGAAAGTACTTATTTAACATACATTACAAATTAGATGTATGAATAAAGATAAAGAAGTCGCTAAGGAACTAGAATAAAAGAAATGATATACGCGATGTTTTAGGTCACTAACACCCAAACGGTTGACAGTGAATTCACAGTCGCAGATCACAGTAGAATAAGCATAAAGGTAACTTAACACGAGTTTTATAGTGATTCGTACATTCTCCGACCTACGTCCACTTGAAGTAATCTTTGATTACTTGTACAAGTACGATTCGTTTACTTATGAAAGTAGGGAGAAAAGATGTGCAGTTTCCAAGAGAACAAGTTTCATTTTTCAAATGCCTATGGTGATCTATGTATAAATGAAAAAGAAGCTCAGATCAGCCCAGAATTTCACAAGGGAGCCCCGAAAGGTGGAACGACCAAGGCTTGGAAGGGGTATCCGGATCTCCCCACCTTTTAGGGGATCGGTATCAATCCCTATGGAGGGATCGGTACCAATCCCCGAAGATTGCCCCAAATGAGGGGCAATCCCTAAGGTGGGGTCCCCTAAACCTCCCATTTCTCCTTTTGTGGTTAGCCCTCCAAGTTGTTCCCCGGCCTTCAAGTTGTGAACGTAGCTTCGTCAGAATTTGAAGTTTGAATCCCTACGCTCCAAGTCTGTACTGATCCCTGGCTTTCATATAGTCTTTCCTATCTTAGCCAATTTCATAGTGTTATCCGAGTAAATTCTGCTGTTCTGGTTCTAGTCCATACTCAATTCCCAAATGATCTGGCAATCTCTTTAGGTTGTCTATCTCAATAGTTGTGAAGTTCAAGTATTCGAGTCCATCATGTAACAACCTTGTAAAAAGGCGGATTAACAGATATATTTACAATTATATCTTGTAAGAAATCTATAGACATATAAAAGGAATTTTACTAGATACCACACATATCGTATTTAAAAAGATGCGCATGTTGTTTGTTTTTGTTTGATATTTTTGTTACACTATCACTAGACAGATTTCGATTTGTAATTTTGATATGAACAATTTGATTATTATTATTTCATAGTAACATTAATCTTATAACAAATTCATACATAATTGAAAATCGATATTTTGATATTCAAGATAAATATCTCTTATAATGAGGCCTAACTGAATTTGGATATGGTGGCTAATGTAATTATTTATTCAATTTTACTAAATAAATATAGATTGAAGCTCTAAAAATTGAAAATACTTTACTGATATTCTAAGCGATTTAAAGTTACAAATTTTACAAATTCATGCTATAAAGAAAAAATAAGATGGGAAATGCAATAATTTTTTAGATGTAGATTTTTGAAGGGAAAAACATATGGATCATTGTCTTTAAAAAGAATCACATCTTTGATTCAACTACGGTTGTCTCTTCAGATGATGTATAACATATGTTTTCTTTCATTGACAATAACTAAATAAGAAACCATAAAAGACAATATTGAACAAAAACCTCTTCAACTTAAGGTTAATGTGTGAAGAAAACAAACTCAACAACATCAATGTATAACGTCACAAGGACATCCACTTAAAAAGGAGGAAATACCATTCCAAATGACTGTGTAACATTTTTCCATAAAGACAAATATTGAACTGGCAAAGATGATGCTGTGAATTTACACCAATCCCTATAACATACTAATTTGAACAATGGAATTAAGATACGAATCATTGTTATCACGGCGAGCGACTAGTCGCGACTAGTCGACAAGTCGCTCTTGAGTCAGCGACTGGGACTCACGACTTGGATTTTGTCAACATGTCGGGCGACTGGAGCGACTAGTCAGGCGATTCGACTTAACCGACTGGTTTTAAATTGGGCCCAAAACCAAAGAAAAAAAAAACATTTCTTGTTAGCAGTTTGTTTGCATTGCTGTTTAATTAGCCGAAAGTTGTTTTTTATGCCTTGTTTTATTTTTCCGTTGCTTTTTTTTTTTAATCATGTTAGTTAGCTGCTGTTTAATTAGCTGCTGCTGTTTTTTTTTTAAAAAAAATTAAACTAGCTGCTATTGTTTTTTTTAGCTGCTGCTGTTTTTTTTAGTTAGCTACTGTTTTTTTAGCTGCTGTTTTTATAATTATAATTAATATTATAATTATATATATATCGACTAGTCCACTAATCGACTAGCTGGACCTCTATCGACTCGACTCGACTTACCGCCGTAATAACCATGATACGAATGTATAGAATAAATCTACATACAACAACAGTTTGACATATGAAATATCCCCCCCCCCCCCCCCAAAAAAAACCCAACATTAAAGTGACAAGGTCACTGGCTATGAATAACCATTCAAAACCAAAACAGATCAAGTGGGTAATGTGAAAAGGTATAAACTCGTTATAGAAAAATCTACACTAAACACTTACAGAGATTTTCACTTTGGTTCTTTAGAATTATTTTGGAATGTGTTGCAAAAATTAATTTTCAGCAATATCGAAATGATATTAAAGTCGTGTTTCTTAATGAAGACATGGATGAAACAACTTTAAAACTTAGATTAATCTTTTTCTATTAGAAATTCAAATACACCACTATTATTCATGGGATGATATTTGGATTATCACAAAAGAGACAGGCAAGATGCGTGCTTAGGAAGATTTGGTATGCAAATTGTGAATCTATTAATTCTCCTTTGCACCAACAAAAAATGTTGTCTTATATAGCGACGTAGAATACCCCTGAAGCTGAAGAAATGCAAAATAATACTCATGCATTTGCGTTATGAAATCTAATGCATGCTAACCACGGTTTGAGGTTTCGGCCGGAATCCTGAGATTCCAACCACCTCATTTCGGTTCCGGAGACTAGCGAGACGGGATTAGGTTAAAATCCCGTTTCGCTAGCCAACAATTGAAAAAAAACAACGAAGAAAGGCGAAGAAGAAGAAGCAGCGAAGAACCAAAAAAAATAATCAGTAAATTACTAACCTAGAAGAAGAAGAAGCAGCGATTGGGTTTGATGGACAGCGCGCTCAAGAAAAAAGCGTTGGAACAAAAAAAAGCCGCGCAAGCGACTGTAACCCTAGGTTATTTCAGGGCTAAACTGGATAATTGAAATGGATTGTTGGACTAGGCTACCCTTGGGTAGGCTTTTCTATTTAATTTGACTTAGATTTTTGCGGCTGCGGGTTTTTTGCCTGAAGACATGCTAATTAGGGTTGAATATAGGCATGGGCTTGAATTGAGTATGGGCTTTGGGTTGTTTTTAGTGCTGTTAAGAATTGATATGGACTTGGATATTAATACATATGCTAAAAGTTTGATTTTTGAACCGAAACAAAAACCGAAAGTGCCGAAATTGTCCGAAACTAGTAAATTTTCAAACGACCGAAACCGGGTTTTCAAACCTTGATGCTAACACACACACAAACACACACACACACACACACACACACACATATATATATATATATATGTGGATCACTAGTCAGTAACCAAAATGGTTACAAGATATCTCTAAAGAACAAAAACATTACATGCTCATAAATAACGTTTTGGTTGGAGATCATAAAGCATTACGATCCAAATATTTTGTATACCAAAAATACCAAAGATCAAATTCCGGTAATAATAATCTTTTTTTGGAGGGAGCTAATATCGACACTTTATAGACTTATCTATTGTGGAACTGACATTTATTTTCTGTTATGAGGAGTTAAATGAGGAAAAATAATATCAAATTTTGTCAGAAAGTCCTGCAATATTGAAGATGCTGAAAAACCATTAAAGTAATATTATGACAATAAACAACATGTTATTTTCTAATAATGGTAGAGCATATTGTGACAAACTTCATGCTTACAAAACGATCATCATCCAAGGTCTTTTACGAGATGTCTCGATTACTGTAACTTGTAAGAATATTTTGATTCAGGTGATGTTTTATTTGGCATAGCCATATGGCACACTGCTTTATATTTCAGTTATAGATATATTAAGTACTTTTTTAATCAAAAATAAAATAATGAAGTTTTCATTGTACTTCATGAAGTACAAATATTGATTGTTCTCTTTTTGTTAATCTCACTAAAGCAGAACCAGCTAAAAATAGGCACGTACATATCACAATCCAATTAATTTTCACGATGGGTTTAGTTATACTAAAGGCAATGGAAGCTGCTTTGATTTCGTCATGGTTAATGAACAGGATTGATTTGAAAACACTTCATGTTATAAAAAAGTAAAATTTGAAACTCATAAAGTTTTACACGTTTACAAGGATATTACATATGCGAACCCAGCGAAAATTGTTGAAATACTTTGATAGTTCGACCCACATGTAAAATAAAATGCGCAGTGCTATTTTGATGCGAAGCCTAAACAAAGTGATCAAATTTTGAACCAAAGTTAGAAGGCATGAAAATATAATTATCATGGTACTAATGTGAAGATATCGGGCCAATTCTAATTTTTGAATGGTCAAATTAAAAAATACCAGTACTATAATAAGGAGTTATGATCATCAAATTAGACAAGCTTTAGTTATTTTCCTAATCTCTTATATCGGAAAAAATTTGGATTTAAGGTTTGAGTCAATTTGAAAGACCAAATCAATTCTCTCTTTCAATCAGTAACTATGGATTCAAGTATGTCTTCCGCTAATTTATTTATCTTTCTCCGATTTCTTCTTAGTCAAATCAATATATATATATATATATATATATATCACATATTTAGATCTAGGGTTTCATGATCGACCAGTCCTAAAGTAAATTTGTAAGGGTTGGTCTACAGGTTTAGCCATGGTGGTATATGGTGAATGGAAGTTTTGCAAGGCCAGAGGTGTAGTTGATCATGTATAGAGGTGAGAATGGATTGCAGGAGTTTCTAGTGATCAGTGAATGGTTCAATGAGTTAGTAGGAGGATAAAAGGTCGTGAAACCGAAAAATAATTTGAAGAAGGTGAAAACAAAGAACAAGAGAAAAGGTGAATAAGCAGAGATGTACATTGTAAGAAAGAAGATACAATGATTTTCATTTATCCATTACTGCTTTTTATTTACAATCTCAACCCATATATATATATATATATATATATATATATATATATATATATATATATATATATATTACGGCATCCCAAACAAACCCATCAAATTCGAAAACAACTCATCCACAAGCTCAACCCAAACACACTTATCTCAGCCCAGTTATCAACAGGATATGAAGCCCTGCCTAACAGTGTCAACATGTGCACATGTGCACCATGCACATCCAGGTACAGGCCTTCCAGTTGAAATCTGGACATAACAAAATTGGAATCCTAACATAGTGCTACTCCTTATCATTACTTCTGCTTATGTATGAGGAATTATGTTATGTACCCATCAAATGCTATGATATGTCGGCATTTATCTATACTGTATCTTATATTGCATTTATCGAGCTTTTTTCTCAGGTTTATCATATATATTTTATCATTCCCATGATGAGTAATGTCTAGTTATATGATTATGATGAATACTTCTTGTTTTTACATCATGAACTCCACCATTTCTGTCATTTGTGATTTAATGTTAGCTTGGTTTGACATCGATTTCAAAGGTTAGGCACAATAGGGCGTCGTAATATATACGACGTATAGTTGTTCAAAAAATTACAATAATTATGTTTATGTGGCGCACTCAAACCATGTATACAAGTCCAGTTAAGTGTAACTTGACGGAAAAGTTTGAAAACCAAAAATAAATGTAAATAGAGATAGCTTTATAGTTTATACATCTTTTATCTGAAAATTGTTCACCGTCCCAAACATATTTAGTACCCACTTAGGATTGCCAAAAAGAATGAAAATTAGCTTCCATTAATGGCTTACAGCTACAACTTGAGTAAAAGATCAATGAAGCTTTTATAACATGAGCTTCTAACTCAAATAAACAAAGAAAAGGAAAATCCAAATGCACGTGTGACAAAAGAGATGCAATAAATAAAACGTGAAAGAACAGCACAAGCAAGAATGCTTACATATAACATTCATATGGACAAGTAAGATGTCATGAGTAGTAGCATGGCTAGAAGTCAAATGCTGATGGTACGCTGGGTCTATGAGATAGATGTAATGATAAGCCAAATTAAGTCTCATATTTTGCAAGCCAAAAGGATAGAATATATAAAATTCAAATCAAGTAAAATAAGGGTTGAATGAAGGAAGGAAAATCACGTTTTTGGATCAGTTTGACAAAAATATATGAGATTCAGGTGTCACATCAGCTTGCTTGAAAATGACTCATCACTTGCTTGGAGTCATTGGTATTGCATAATACTGGGCACATATCTTCTCTGCCATACCCCGTTTGCTAATAATGTTAAAGACTCTACGAAGTAAAAGGTAAACCAACCACGGAAAAGGTGGACTGTACGTAGAGACGAAAATCAGTTTTGAACCAAATAATTAGAATTATTGCCGTCAAAACACACATAAGGGACACGGTACCGTGTATTAAGAAAATAATATAATCAACTTTAAAACCACTTGCATAAGACCTAAGCATTGTGTATTAAAACGTCGTGTTCGAAACGCTTATACATCAATTGTCAATTCTTAAACGGAAAAAATGAATAGCTAATTACTGGGCAGAAAACTCACTCGGTTAAAGCCAGCAATCAAAGAAGCAGAAACCCAGCCTTCTGCATCCATATGCTTACGTAAATACTCATCTCGACACAAATTGTCATTGCTACAAAACCACAAATGCATAAGCAAGATGTAAAGAAACCAAATCAGCTAACAATATTACCCCGTTACCTAAAATAATACTCTATCTGCTTCAAAACTGCTGCACCCATGGCTCCTGGGGATGGAACTGAATGAGCAGCAACATGAGGAGGAGGTGGTGGTGGTCCCATTACATAGAAAAAAGGAGAAGTCGATCCTGTTAAGTGAAAGAGTAAACATATAAAATGCAAATTTATAGGGAATCGATAAATAATGTGAATGAATTTCCATCTTTGTGGAATCATAAAGCACAAGACAAACCTAAAGATCAACTATGACAGTAACGATTGACTGATTGAACACCCAAACATTGGTATAATATTCAAAATAAATGAAGTATGTTTAGTTAATCAAGCAAACACTCAGTTTAACTTCTTCTTCTTCTTTTTTTTTTTCTTTTTTTTTTGAGAATGATGATTCAAGACAGGAGAGAAACCATGTGCCCAGATGCAATTTTTGAACCACAGTTTAATCAAACTTGACTTATTTTAAGTATGCTTTAAAGTATTAATGGAAAATCATTATATCCAGCTCTAGTAACACACGGTCACGTCAGTGTCGTAAAATCTAACTCTGCTCGCAATATGAGACAAAAAGTTGAATAAAGTACTTTATTTAGTTACGGTTAATTAGCCAAAAACATGCTAAGCCATATATTTGACCAACTAAGGAGTCTCCCATATATCCTATAAAAAAAATCCAGCAAGCAGGCAGAAATGGACCCAGGCTTTCTACATGCATACGAGAGATGCGTAGCAAGATAGTCCCCTAAGTAGGTCCTGCAAGAACCCACAATATGTATACATTTAGAACCAAGGTCTGATATTTCAGTTTTGGTTTCAGTCTCAGTTTCCAAATTATGTAATTTTAGAATTTTCGATCTAATTCGTAAATTTTGGCTCCATTTTCGGATTCCATTATATATTGTTTAATACAACTACACACATATCTGATTAATTTATCAAAACAAAATGTACGATTAATCTTTAATTGAAAATTAAGATATAAACAAACAATAAGGGTTATTAATTATAGATATTTGCAACAACAGAAAATTGTTTATTCATTACTTCGTTTTTCAGCTTTTTTTTTTTTAGTTATGCCATTTCTATATTTCGTGATTCTTTATGTTTATTAAGTTGATATTTCAAATTTTGAATATTCATATAATTGAAACTTCTTGCTTTGAGTTTCTTCTGTAGAATTTGAAGTTCGGTAGCTTCTATTATTGTATTGGAGTTTCAGTTTGGTTTTGTTTTAGTTCCCACTAAAACCGAACCGGAACGACCGGAATATCAGTGTTTCGGTAACATCAAACCTTGATTTGAACCACCGTTGGTCATGTTTCTTTCTGTCTAGAAATTAAAACCATACAATAGTTTTGTTGCCCATATTAATTATCTATTACCTATCTCAACAAACAATTTGCCTAGACATGCATCCAGAAGAGGCTACAAATTTATTTCCATGAACTATTATGATATCTGGAATAGAGAAAGATGAACAAACAATTAATTCTTCAAGACACCTGATAAACAAATTATTCACAATCCTCACACCCTTAAACGCTGAGCAAAAACAGTTTGATTAGGCATGCATCCAGAAGAGGCTACAAATTTATTCCCATAAACTATTATGATATCTGGAATAGAGAAAGATAAACAATTAATACTTCAAGACACCTGATAAAACAGATTATTCACAATCCTTACACCCTTAAACGCTGAGCAAAAACAATTAGATTGAAATAAATATAATCAGCTTACTCGTAATGGCTTCAAACTAATGACTCACATAAGCATAATCATCACATGAATGTACCCCCCCCCCCCCCCCAAACAACAACAAAAAAAAAAAAAAAAAAAAAAAAAAAAAAAAACTTGACATTAGTTATACCCAACTGAGCCATTCATATACCTATGAACCCTACTGAAAAAAGTTAAGTAATACAAGAATTCTCATTCCAATATATTATGTGGATTTTAAGTTAATGGAAGTTTCTGCAGATTTACTGGTTAACCTTACATATAATACATCTAATATTATTATTTATATCACGTATTTAAGTACTAGACTAGAACAGAGGTGCTCGAAATGATGCCCAATCTAATATGTTTACAGCAAGCGAACTGTGCAAGACATGGGCACTACTGATCAGTATTACCAAAAAGGATAAAATCATACCAGGGAAGCAGAAAGGTGATGTCACAAATGGCCTAACAGGAGGAGGTGGTGGGGCAAATGGACCTGCACCAGCAGCAGGTGGAGGTGGTCCAACAAACAGACCTGCACCAGGAGGAGGTGGTCCAACAAACTGCACTGCACCAGCAGGTGGTAAACGAGTCGACATAATGAACTGCGGTTGATGCAGAAAGGGTAAAGGTGGAGATGGAGGCATGTTTGGCCTACCATTCGGAGGATCCCCGCCATTATGAAGCCTTCTACTAAAGGACTTGTGAGGACGCTGGTAATAATCAAACCCACCACGCGAACTTGGAGAAAACAAATTTCCAATTGGACCATCAATTTTTGTGCTTTTAGATGTAAATTCTTGGAATTTACTGACAGGTTTGTCTGAAATCGTTTGAGTACTTTCCACTGATGGCAGTGGCAACAATGTGGGACCACCAGGGAACGTTGGTTTTCCTCGCCCAGAGTCAGGGCTTGAAGAATTAACCTTCAGCTGATTATTCACTGGAACAGGAGCCTGTAGCATCCAAAAGAAAAGGGGATATGTAAGCTATTAATTATCAAAAGTCCGGATTCATCAATCTAATGAACAAGTTCAATTCAACTGTGCAAATACTCAGATGAAAACGATTATCAAATAACTCATGAGCACGTCTAAAAATAAGGGACTACTGTTTACAGAAACTTACACCCCCCCCCCCCCAAAACCCCCGGGGGATTGCCTGCCTATTCGTCGGTCAATACACTTTATAATGCCCCTACTGACCACTTTGAATTCTCAACTATGAACATATACGCATGCCTCCCAGTAGTCCAACATTACCTTATTTTTAGACAAAATATCGGAGAATAGGAATCTTCCCATAGCATTGCCATGCTATATGCTAATGAATAATAATGCATGCAGCATGTATGTGTGCATCTTAATGCATGTTGAGCACGTACTTTCTCTTGATTGTTTCTATCAGGTTTACGCCCAAAATGCACTTACATGCCACCTTACGACAATTTATTAAAAACTTTAACCAAAAAAAATAAGGAGAGATACAGTCAGTGATGGTTGACTGAGCTCTATCCATCAAATCATTCATTTTCAACACCAATTTATCGATCAGAGCCTTTGTAATAAATAATCTTAAGAACACAGATAATAAATATTTAAGTCTGAAATCATTTAAACTTAAATTCTAATAAGAACGTTTTCATAATTCAAACAACTAAGTTGTAAGTTCCTAGCAAATATAATTCATCAAACATGGATATGACTTCAAAAAATTCTAATTTATGGGAAAAGGGAAGTTGGAAAACCATAAGGCTTGAAAACCATCAATTGGTAAAAACATATCTATAAATTTTAGGTTCAAAAATGCTTTTGATCATAAAACATGAAATTTCCTAATGACTCGTTTTTATCATTGATTTCAACTCAAGCAACACTAATCCAGGAAGTATAATTACACCTTTTCCTTCCATTGGCAAATTTACAAAAGTAAACAGTGTTCAATCGCCTACATAATACCGCAGAACCCTTGATTATTACTCCATACAACGTCCTCTAGATCAGTCATCTTTTTCAAGTAAACCTCCTTCAGATATAAATCCTTCCTTATGCTCCTAAAAGATTAACCTTTTTTTAAGTTCTCAAAACAAACTTTTTCCCTTTTCTTTAGGTTATTCATGAGCTCACTATGTTTGTAGACCATTTTGTAGCATTACCCTCACACCATAAACAACTGCATAAATAAACATCAAGCATATCTTAAATTAAAACTGTTTCGGGGTATTAAGCTCGTCATTGGCATTAAGATAATGAGGCAGTGATTAGGAAGAATGCAAATGGAGCTTGGATGGTAAGAGGAATTTTATCATCCAACTTAGCCATGAATAAGAACATTCTATTATTACTCCATGTGAACTTTCTACTGTTCAGAGAATAATCAACAAGTCAGCAGAGCCACTAAAATCATTCACATCTCCTATATCACCTTTTCCCCTTCTATCACTAAAAACTTGTACCATTAATATCTATTCCAACACAAGGTGCATTCACGCTTTCAAAATACCAATACACTTCCATCGAACGTGGTTGACCTGCCATTGGGAATGCTGCCACACTATGAATTTCTTGCTATTGAAGTGCTCGGGGCATGAGCCCAAACTCAGATGAACCTGGAAATTTCTAGTTGAGACCATGGAATTCGCGGAGAACTTTGATTTTGGCTTGGCAAAACCCGGATCGATGCATTAGGTTCGACATGAATATCAATCCACGGTTCGGTATACCTCCTCAGATCCTCGTTTCGGCATGTGGCAACATCCCTGTCGGCATCAATTGTTTACTCCGGATCGGTGTAAACGCATGAAGGCGGAGTCAATGTGAAAGCTTGGGGATCGATATAACTTCGTAAAAAGCGTGAAGCGTAGCCTCTTGGCTTCAGGATATAAGGGATCTGCATCATGTTGGAATAACATTACTCATATTTGGATTATACAAGGCATTTGGACTTCCTGGAATTGCTCGTTTTCGGACCGGCCATCTTCGGTTCGGCTACCGAACCGGGATAGATATGCCGAACCGGAATCTCACTTCCTCCACTAGGAGATGTAGCCTGAACCACTACTTCCACTACTCCGGTTTTCCAGCCACTACACTATGTTGAACCTGATCGCTGCAGCACCTATAAATGGATCAAGACTTGGCCATTGAATTCTGGAATTTAGCACTCTTATGCTAGGACATCGCTGCTGTCCTTAAAACGCACTCTTATCTCTACTTTTTTTACAAGAAAATTGGATTGTATTTGTAATTGTATGCTATAAACAATAAGATTGCAACAAGTGGACATAGGCAGGATTTGCCGAACCACTATAAATATTGTGTTACTTTACTTTCTGCACGCTGTGTTTGAATTATTGTGGTTATTCTGTGATTATTGTTTGGATTTTGGAGTTGAACTTGAAAGAATCAACTTTCAAGTCAACATTTTGACGAGCTATATGGGACACGATAACTATCTTTCTAACTTCGAGGATTTGGACTGCTCAAAGGATTTGCAATGGTAAAAACAGAAAACAAATGCTAACGCACAAGCTGAAGGCGCAGAAATGGGGGGAAGTCAAATGGCAACCCCTCCATCTACCGAACTCGTGAGGAGATTGATGATGTACTCAAAGAACTCGAATCCCACGTGGTGCGCCAAGAAGGGGGCAGGACAACTATCTTTCTAACTTCAAGGATTTGGATTGCTCAAAGGATTAGCAACGGTAAAAAGGAGGAAAACAGATGCTAGCGCGTAAGCTGAAGGCACGAGAATGGAAGGAAGTCAAGAGGCTTTCTCTGTTGGCAACCCCTCCATCTACCTAACTCGGGAGGAGATGGATGGTGTACTCAAGGAACTGGAATCCAGCATGGCACGACAGAATGAACTCCTCAAACGATAGGAGGAGAAAATAACTACTTTCTTCTCGAAGATGAAAGAGCTTGGAAGGCCAAGAGGCCACGGAGTAGTCGCTGGAGCAACCTATGGAGGGAGACCCAACGCGCTGCAGCAGGCATAGGCTCGGGGTGGTTCTCCAAAACTTCCTCGGACCGATACCGAACCAGTTCGGCTCGGAGGCATCCTCCCCCAACAAATAGTCGTGGCGTGACTCGAGACTTGCTTCCCAGTCGTGATTTAAATATTGGTTTTGATGGTTTGGCTTGGATAATGCATGAGCGCGTACGGATTTGGATGGAACCGGAGCTGCTATAGCACAGGGACCTCGGTTCGATATTGAACCTACTCCTGGGGGCAGGGACAATCTAAACTTGAACACCGTGGAACAACATCTTCTGGATTGAACGCTGGAGGCACCAGTGTCGGCTTGGACGACTGACAACAACTTTGCGATGACAGAAATCGAATCGCGAACGTGATTCGATGGTTACTCGAGGCAAGACATCTCAACCTAACATGGACTGCGTTAACTGCAGCCTTCACTCGGGATATCAGGAACTTTCGGAATCCAATATACTTCAAGTTGTTGGTTCTGGCGGCGTACGATGGTAGGATGGATCCTGTTGTCCACTTGATGCGCTATATGCACCATATGGAAGTATTGTCGGCGTTCCGAACATACCATGACTCTTACATCAATCAAGCAAAGGACTGTAGAAACTCGGCACTTTTTTGGAAAGGTTTAATGCAACGGTGACATCGGTGGATCGACCGAAACCATCTATGGTACTTATGGTTGATGTCTGTGGAATCTTGGATAGAACAGACTTTAAAGTCTCATTACAGACGGAACCGCCGTGGGACCTTGACGAATTTTATTTCAAGCTAGACAGATTTCTGCAGGAGGAGGATACGAGAGTGGACAGATGAACTCTCGAGATAAATGTTATTAAGGACGCAGGATCGTCCGGATTCGAAAAAGAAAAGGATAAGGGCAAAGAAAAAGCATTCAATGGAAATGGTCAAAATGCTCAACCACAAAAAGAACCCAAATTCTCTTAGTATGCGGAACTCAACTCCTCTTTGGAGGACACTTACTTGGATATTCATGAGGTTACTCCCTTTAAAAAGCCTCCCAAGAGGGAGGCTACGCAGAAAGAGGGAGAGGCTGGTAAACACTGTTTGCTTCATAACCTGGATGGTCACACTACAAAATAGTGTAGACATCTGCGGAATATGGTTAAGGAGCGTGTCACTGTCAGACCCAAAAAGCTGACACAATACATTAGGAATCAGGTTGCATTGGCGGAACAGGTGCAGCCGCCTACTGTCCCCCGAAACAAAAGCAAGCCAGAACCTAGCTTGCGAAGTTTAATCACCAACTGATTTGGATCTCTCTAGATTCTGTGGATGTTTACATGGTGTTTGGTTTAAAATGAGTTTTGTGTTTTGAGTTTTTAATATTCATTACAAAATATGAAAAGTGCGGAGAGACGAATGGTAGGATTGAAGAAAAACGGAGGGGATCACGAAGTGAATAGAGCAATGATGGAAGGATGGATTACATTCCGTGCTCTTATTTCTCAAAATGTGAAAAGTAAATAAAAGTTGTTTTCTAAAATGGTTGTTTCTCGCAATATACGTGCATCGTACATTCTTTTGTATTAGCGAAAATCAAAAACTGAAAAGATTAAACCAAACACTTCGTTGGTTTCTTGGAATTTTGGCTTCTTGGATTATGATTTTGTGGATATTGACTTTGGATGGCTACGCTGGCACACCCATGTATGAGATTAGAACTTAATCTTAGGCATGTTATGTCGCGTGCCCGACGATAAACCATCCACCCTTTTAAATAATAAATTTGTAATTGAAAATCACTAAGTTGGCTAACCCGCATACGATGTTAGGATTAAACCCCTAGTCGGCCGAGATCTCATTTTCAAGGTTAAGCGATTCGAAACAAGAAAAATCGGATATATTTCGGTTTAACTAAATCTTGGGCGAGATATTCAAATCTCGGACGAAATCTCAACCGAGACCAATTTACGAGATCTCGGCCGAAATAATGTATTTTCTGAATTTTACATTTTTAAGTGGGTTGGGTTTGGAATATGTCTTGTTGTTTGGTAAGATTCATGTTTTATTTCAAATTTCAATAAACAAGTGGACTGCCAATTTAATTACCAACCATTTATTTCTACTCTCAAATCACGAATACATGTTTAGAATTTTTAGTTCTCATTTGGAACGTCGTTTTTTTCTTGAAATATAGATCTTTATTTTGTATTTTTTTGTAATTTCTATTTCTCAAATCACGAATACTGCCAATTTAATTTATTTGTATTTTTCTTTTCTTTTTGCAAAAGCTTTCTGAATTTAAATGTGTAGAAATATGTATTTGTATTTTAAAGAATGATACCAGTGATATTTGTCTGGTTAAAATTGTTTCCTTATTTATATATGCTCTATTAAAAGAAACTAAGCAATGAATTTAACATTTCATCTTTTTATATAAAGAGTATGTTTGCTTGCTTAACTGTAAATCAATATCAAGAATAAATAGCAGGTCATCGTTTTCTATATAACTAATATGTTGAACTTTCTGACCTGCTAGTTAACAATAAAAAGTTTGACTTGTTATTTATTAATAAAAATATGACTTGTTTATTAATACAAAGCCCAGGGCTTGTTGTCTACTGATATAAAGTTCAGACTTTCTATTTATTAACATTCTATATGAAGTCTAATTAGTGAAAGTTTAGAAAAAACATTTTCTATTATCGCTTAGTACTTATAGTCTGGATGGATTTTCAAGTTGTAAATAATTAACAGCCAGTGCGCTCTCGATGAATATCAAGCAAGTTAATTTATTTTTGTAGCTAGCATTTAAACCTTCAGCCCTTAAGTGTATACCAATATTAAAAGAATCTTGCAATCCGAGATCGTTCCAAGATGTATTTTAAGGTCCGAGACACAACTCCGAGATGAACATCGATATACGTTTATCTCGTCCGAGATCTCACCCGATACAAGACTAGGTCTCAAAAAATGTCTGAACGAAACGTGACCGAAATCCGAGATTTAAAACCTTGATATGATCCGAAGAGATCGTGCGATTCTATGGATTTCAAGTTTTGGTTTTTCTATTGATACGATCTGGTGCAATCGTAGTTTTCTGGATTTCTAATCTTCGTGTTATTGGATTTCTATTCGAGCTTCTATCGGATTATGGCCCTTGGATTCTGGATTACTCAAAACATGTCTTCCATTGAAAGACATGTTTTGGACGACAAGTTGTTGACCCCTTTTTTTGCAAAGCGGTCACACTTTAGATTTCTGGCTATCAAAGTCCTCGGGATGTGAGCGTAAACTCGGATGAACTTGGAAACTCCTGGTTGGGATCACGGAATTCACGAAGAACTTGGATTTTGGCTTGGAAAACCTGGATTGGTGAATTGGGTTCGGCATGAATACTGATCCACGGTTCGGTATACCTCCTCAGCAAGGTTGTCAATATGAGATTCAAATCACAAATTGTAAAATTCAAGCTTCAAATCGAATCGAGATTTAAATCGCAAATCGTGGATTTAGATAAACTTGTACTTTAAAGTCTACACACATTTTGAAATTGATTTTGATCTTTGAACTTCTACATCTAAACCTAAGACATCATTTTCTCTCTTGTTCCGATTTTATTTTATTTGAAATTTAATTAGAATTGAATTGTAGAACCAATTGAGTATATTAAATATATTAATTGGATTGAATGATTTTTCTAAAGTGTGGTAGAAGCTGATTTTGAATTAGAATATAAACTGAATTGTAAAGGAAGAGATTCGATTTGAAATGGGATTCAATTCGTAGGATTTTAAGATTTTTTAATAACAATGCTCCTCGGATCCCCAGTTTGACAAGTGGTAGCAATAGCATCTGAGTCAGCATGAATTGTTTACTCCGGATCGGTGTAAATACAGGAAGGTGGAGTCAATGTGAAGCTTGGGGATCGGTATAACTTCGTAAAAGCGTGAAGTGTAGCCTCTTGGCTTCAGCATACAACGAATCCGCAGCATATTGGAACAACATTACTCATATTTGGATTATATAAGGCATTTGGACTTCATGGAATTGCCCGTTTCTGAATCGGCCATCTCTAGTTCGGCTACTGAACAGAATCTGGTTCGATACCGATCTGGGATAAGTAGAATCTCCCCTACTTTCTTCACTTTGAGATGTGGCCAGCACCACGACTTCCACTACTCTGGTTTTTCAGCCACTACGCTATGTCGAACCGAATCACTATAGCATCTATAAATGACCCAGGACTTGGTTATTTCTAGGGATTAGATTATGGAATTTGAC
Source organism: Allium sativum (assembly GCA_030737875.1). NCBI lineage: Eukaryota > Viridiplantae > Streptophyta > Magnoliopsida > Asparagales > Amaryllidaceae > Allium > Allium sativum. The sequence continues at coordinate 787,408,023 of CM060919.1, read as the reverse complement.
ACTCTTATGCGAGGACATCACTAATGCCATTAAAACACTCTTATCTCTACTTTTTTTTAATAAGGAAATTGGACTGTACTTGTAATCGTATAGTATAATCAATAAGATTATAAGTGGACATAGGCAGGATTTGTCGAACCACTATAAATATCGTGTTATTTTACTTTTTGCATGATGTGTTTGGATTATTGTGGTTACTTTGGGATTATTGTTCGGATTTGGGTGTTGAACTTGAAAGAACCAAATTTCAAGTTAACACACATGTTCTCTTAACTGCAATTTAAGGATCATACAGATTTGAAATGAATACTGAACTATTATCAAAGGCACCTTAATATAAATTGAGAATGCTTCTATGCTTCATAAGAAAACCACCCACAAGAGCTACCAACCGATTCTAATATCACTCGGTAAACATGTTACCTCCCATGTAAATGAAATGGAAGTCACTTGGATTACAGACTTTATACTCCCAGAACATATCAATCTCTACCACAAAGAAAGGAATATTTTTTACACAAAAAGAAAAAGGATTGCCATTTAACATTCCGACTATCAATCTATACTTATGTATCATTATTTTGTTCGTGTGTTATCATTTAGTTTTAGCAATTAAAACGATCAACATTAGCTTTACCATTTTAAAAATCAATCCTACACTTCTAGTTGTATTATACAACTTATAATCCCTAAAATAGTGGACTCATGAGAACATTGCTTGTGAATGGATTTATGAAAGATTTACAGATGATGCTCATGCTCCAAAGATTTTGCACCAACCTTTTTGCCAATTCTACTAATAGTATCATCTCCCACCCCCCCCCCCCCAAAAAATATGGCATTTCTCTTCAAAATAGATAAACAAACACTTCCTTTTTCTATGGCTTCTTATTTCTTATTTCAAAGTTTTCATTACGAGCAACCTCTTCTCATTCCAAGTTTTTATATGTCATTTTTCCACACAAATTGCACATCAACTTTACGTAATTGATCACTTAGTATAATTTCAATCAAAGAAGATAAAGGAATAGCAGCATCCCTCTTATCGTCACATTAAAATAAGAATAATCAAACATGTCATTTTGCCTTATCAAAACTCAGACAAATAACCAGTTACAGAGAACAATTGAAAGAACATCAATATGCCAGCAAATCAAGCAAGTAGAGTTAATCTAATCTACGTTCTAGCATTAAAGTGACTATGACCCCTCCTTGGATTTTATAACATAAACTCACCTGATATATCATTAAGCTTAATAGCTTTCTTCATAACAATGTTAAGATCTAGGTTAAAATTTTGAAACATAACTTTGAATTCAAATCATACTTCCTGATTCACCATTTGTGATATCCAAAAACATGCGCAAATAACTTACATGACTCTTCAACCTTCAAAGATAATAGCATAGATATGAAAGGTGTGCCAAGCCGCATGTCATGGCGCATAGCGCAGCGAGGCACAACATTTACGCCTTTCTTCTTTGTGACGCAACGCATACGAAAAGGCGTGGCAAATGACGCACGACGCAAAAATGATGCGTATTTTCATTATATCATTGCTTTTGTTTCTTTTTTACTTGTTTTCAGTTTTTATAATCCAAAGGACACAAAAAATAGCATTACCCATATTATGGAGCATTAGAAAGTGGGCACAACATCTTTCACACCATTGATCTAATAACCTTGAAGGAACTGATGGTTATAATAAATGAATAACGAGGAATATGGATGACGCATCTAATGTTGAAGATGCGTTTGTATTTGATGATAATGATGGCCTTACTTGGGATGTCGCTACTAGAGCAATTTTCATCAATAAAGCTAGATATCGACTATGAGAATATACTCATCGAAAGGTCTTTTAGCACTACTTCAGCTCCCTTACATCTTCGTGAAGAAGAAACAAATCCAAATGAGATAGTTGAGGGAGATGTTGAAGCTTAAGGATTTGGTGATGCATACATTGAATTGGAAATCTAATTGCTTAATCATATTCAGATTTCAAGTTAACATTTATAATTATATTAGAATTTGATTCTAGAAAACTATTACGTTTATGATATTATATTTGATGATTTTTTTTTTTTTTTACAAAATGCTTAAAAAGAACCTTTGTTGCATTTGTTTAGCAAAAATAGTAAAAAAAAAATATTTATCGTTATATAAATTAAATTTTTAATAAAAAATAAACGTACGTATTATATTAAAAATGCATGTGTTACTTGCTCGCTTCGAAGGGGCTTTGTGCCTTATTGCGCCATGCACCATTGATAAGTATGAATAACTATGATAACCCATTTTCTACATTGTTGTACGGATCTGTGATTAAGTCAGAGCTATCAAGATTTACAACAATAGATCAACTCAACTCAACCTCAACGTCATTTTTTAACCCTTAAAGCTTGCTCGATCGTCCTTTGAGGCTTAGGACCGAATTTCGAACATTCATCTAACATTACCATTGTTTTAAAATGCAAAAGTGTACACGAGACATTTTCAAGTCCGTAAGATGAGATGTAAGCCTCAAAAATTGAGACATAAGTTTTTCAAATAAAACATACAACATATAATAAAAATTGACATTTTAAATTAACATATGTAAAAAATGAATAACAAATCATTCAGCCTTGAACAAGTATGCATGTTTTTCTAGACTAAAAATAAATTACTAAAATTCATATGATCTCAATTTCAATTAAGCAAAATTTACATGGAGAGTATCCACAAAATTCCAGTTCCCGTTACTCTTACCATTCATATCGATCCGCACATTTTACTTGGAGATTCGATAAAGTCTATCAAGAAGTTTTCTTCAAATTACAATGAGAAAACTCATAGCCATAGCTCTTGGTCGTTGCTTTATTTAATCCCATCAACATTGAAATTGAAAGGTTAAAAAAACTAACTTCCAATATTATCTAAATTTTATTTTATTTTATTTTCCTTAAAATATTTGAAGTTTAGCAACTTCTATTAGAGTCAAGTTTAGCAACATCTATTTGGGCGTCATGCAAAAAAAAAAGTGTCAATTTTCGCATCCAAAGATAAAAGATTCTTGAGTCTAATGCTTCAGCAGTTTGAAATGTGTAAGATGCACAGTTGTATGCTTCATATCCCCGAAGTTGGTTAGGCATAACGCTTTAGGGGTACAAAGCCTTTAGATGAAAGCATCAAGGCATTTCATCTCTCATTTACCCGAAGACGCTCATTGATACGAGTATCGAGGTGGGTTTTTAAAACAATGAACTAATAGTTCTGGTAGGTTCCGCTAAATCAAGATCATCTTCACTAGAAACTCATTTACCTTTCTTTCCCAAGATTCATTCTTCTGCTTCTATTATGACAATCTCCAAATCGATTTCCATACTTGTTGTGAAAAAGCATTTTATAACATTACGACAGCTTGTCATAAAGTGATTCGTCATGCAGTTATTTTAATTCTTGAGAGATTCATATTGGTGGCGGAAGAAACATTTTGCAACATTACAGCAGCTTCTCATAAAGTGATTGGTTGTACAGTTTTTTTCTTCTTGAGAGATTCAAGAATTCTAAAGATAGAGTTAGGCACTTGATTTCATGAATCAAATAATCTTTTGAGAGGGTATGTGCGCCTTAGTAAAACCCATCACACCTCTTAATGTAAGTGCATTCTACGTTTCCCTTGTATTTTAATATTTTGAAGTGGTACAAAATGCAAAGTTCTAGAAGTGTTTTTTAGTTTGGCTAAAATGGAAAAAAACAAAGAAATCAACCAAAACTAATCTACCTAGCTTAGTTCGAGTATCCATTTTTACGGTTGGTTTAGGCCGCTTTTGTTTTGTTTTCCCCCTTTGATTTAAGTTCTACAATATTATTTGAAACATCCATTGTTTGTTTTTGAAACCACTTATTATTTGAACTACTTATTCAAAAATAAGCGTTCAGCACTTTCTCATTGTTAATTGTTAGTTCTGAAAGTTGAATAATAATTTGTTCCATTTATACCCTCTTCAACGGTCGCAAATTACAATAAAATTAATTTTTAAATAAATTTAAGATTCCAAAATTAAGAAAACTTCGATCTATAAAATTCAAATTGTAGTAATCCAAGCGTATAAAAGTTTAAACTTTCGGAAATTTCACTTAAGAGTTCATGATCAATTTTTTATGATTTAACAATTTGAAAATTATTTTTTCGCTTAAAATCTAAATTTGGAAAATTATATTTTAAATCAAAATTTCTGAAAGTTTTGAAATTAAATTTTTCAAAAACTTATGAAAGTTACAATTTTGAACATTAAAAATTTCATAATTAACAATATCATAAGGGACAAATTTTAGTTTTAGGCCTCGGAAAAAGTTTATCTCAAGTTTAAGCCTCGTTGAAACTTATTATGAAAGTAAACATCTTTTTCATAATTCAATATTCTATACACTTGCATTCCAAAAATGAGCATTTACAAAATAAAATTTGTATTTGCATAGATTCCAAAGGTGCAAGTATATTTTAAAAAAAGTAGCCTCATTTATGGAATGCACATGTACAAAAATAACAAAATGTTAAAAAAGAACATATTTTCATAATAAGTTTCAAATCAGGTCTAAACTTGACACGAGCTTTTTCTAGAGGTTTAAAATGAAATTTTGTCCTTCCAAAATTTAATATTTCAAAATAAATGTTGTTTACCTATATTATTATTCAAATTTGATTTAATCAAAACCATTCATAATTTAAAACAATTCTCTTTGTGTTTAAGAAAAAATAATTAAATTTTAATATATCAACATAAAGCACGTACTTTTGTTAAAAAAAATTACTCATTAATTCTAATCAAGAAAAAAATGTAAACAAAAAGTAAACAATTAATTCAAGCATTCAGCCGTCAACATTCAAAATTCATCATTTTAAACAAACGCTGCTTTAAAATGATCTAATAGCTTATGTTGTAAAACAGATCGAATCAAATGCCAATTCCTAGTTTCATGGCATGGAATTTTTCCTCAACTGATATTTTCTTTAACTACATAACAATATTAATTCTTTCTATTGCTTTACTAATCTCTTCTCGTTTTATCCTGTGTTTTTTTTTTTTTCAATGGTGATACACAAGAAGACACGGTCGGTCATCAAAATCTAACCCTTGTTCATATTCTACATACACATGCATATTCAGTATCAAGTCTATTTACTTTGAATAATCTGAAATTTCTAAATAAAAAGGTAACACACATGTGAAAGCATCGCAAAGATAATTATAAAGAACGGTTAAAAAATAAGGGAGCTAAAACAAGAAGAAGAAAAACTCACAGGAATTGAAGCTGATCCATCGGATTTGACAGCAGATTCTCCCAAAGCAGGCCAAGAATCGGCACCCATAACGTGAGTAGAATCGTTCGCGATGGGATTAGCTTCGTTTCCGACCCGGCTCCAGACTGTCTTCTTGCTATCGGAGCTATCCGCGAAGACGGCGCTGCCAGAGGAGCCGGAGGTAGGAGGCGACATGCAGATCGGGGCTGTCTGAAAGCAGAGGGTTCTTTCCTTTCCTTCCCTTTTTTAGGGTTTTTTTTTTATGAGAAAATTGCAAAACTTGAGAAACAAGCTTTTAGGAATCCAACGAGGACGTTTGGTTTACTTTTTCCTTCGGTTTCGGTTGTTGCGGAAAGTTTCAATGTATGTGAATTTCCTGTTCAATCGCGACTCTTAAATTACATTTAAAACATGATAAATGACTGTTTCAGCCAATTTAAAATTACACAAATGTTAGCAGGTGTGGAGGAGTCGTACCTTGCACATACTTCTTGAAAGTTATAAATGTGATGACTTAAAGGGTTTTAATTATATTTGTCATGAATAAAGCTGAGTATCTCATAACGTATATTTACGAATAATATCAAATAGAGTGAGGTAAAAGGAAAAATTAGTAAATACCAAATACTATTTTGGGGTTTTAGCCTTAAGGACAAAATGAACAAAAAATTGTTCTATAAGGACAAGATGCTAAAATTTTATCCATAAGGACATATTTTAGTGTAAAGGGAGGAATTTAGGGACCCACTATAATTTCTCATTTTACACTAAAATTTGTTTTTAGCCCTATGTCTTTATGGAACAATTTTTTGTTCATTTTGTCCTTTATACTATTTTCCTGTACTTACTATTTTATCTTTTTGTGGATGTATTAATGAATATTAATTTTCCTAAAGAGAAATATGAAGAAAATATAAAAGGGCAAACTTAAGAATACTGAAATATAAACAAATTTAATTTTCATAAATAAATGAGTAGCATAATTAATGGGTCAAGTGTTCAAACCTCACACCACTAGGTAACTACTCATCATCGTTGTAATATTCACGTTTCAATTAAAGTTTCTATTTGGGAAAAAAAAACATGTTTAGTAAACAAGATTCTTTTGCAAAAGAAAAATAAGTCAGATGCAGTTGTTTACAACATGTCTTCAACGGGTCACAGACTCGTCGTAACACTTAAGAAATGTAATAATCAGGGTTTTTGAGTAATCGGGATAAACATATTTTAATGTGTTTTGTGGTTTTAAAACCACGAAGGATAAAACAGCAGTTTTGAAATAAATTAAATATATTTTGTATAATAAGAAGATTTATTCCAATGTGTGTTACAAATTATACTTTGATGATTCTAATGAACATTGAAAATATAAAATACTGGTTTGAAATCAATATTTAACAAGTAACAGATGGCGGCCGTAACTACATCTTCTCTCTCGCAGGAAAATTATCGTTCAAACTCCTTTCTTTCTCAATCTTTTCTGTGTAAATCAAATGTACTGGAAAAGGGGTATTCGGCGAACGATTTTGTTCGTTCGAATTGGTTTTCTAAGGGATCTCAATTCCGATCTGGTGGTTGTTTTCGATGCGGAAGTAGAAATCATTTGGTGAAGAGCTGCAAAAATCAAATCAGATGTTATTCTTGTGGTCAATTGGGGCACCGTAGCGTCAATTGTTCGGTTTCTTCAAGAGGGATTTTTTCTTCTGAATATCAGAGTGGATCCGCAAAAGATGATAGTAGCATTAAAATTCTGGGCCAAGGTATGATTTTATTGAAGAATTTCATCAGTCTTAATGATCAGATTCAGATCGTGAAGAAATGTCAAGAATTGGGATTGGGTGATGGTGGTTTTTATAGACCTAGCTATGAGAATGGTGCTTTGTTCAATCTTTTTATGATGTGTTTGGGCAAGAATTGGAGCCCACAATCCAGGCAGTATGAAGTTAGACGTAAATTTGATGGTGCAATTCATTCGCATATTCCTTTAGAATTTAGAAACATGGTTAACGAAACCATGTTATTTGCTCAAAATAAAATGGTGGAAAATGGTGGTAAAGTTGATGATATTCCAAGTATGACGCCGGATGTATGTTTTGTTAATTTCTATAATAATGATGGGAAACTGGGTATGCACCAAGATAAAGACGAAAGCAATGAAACTCTATTGATTGGTCTCCCTGTAGTCTCTGTTTCCATAGGGGATTCGGCTGATTTCGTATTCAGAGATGAGAATGGTTCGAACAGGAAAATCTTGCTCGAATCAGGGGATGTGCTTATTTTTGGAGGAAAATCTAGAGGGATTTTTCACGGCATTTCTGGCATCCATAAAGATACGATTCCGGCTTTGATTAGAGAGTTATCAAAAATGAATGGTGGAAGATTGAACTTGACTTTCAGGCAAAGTAATCTCCCAAATGAAGTTAGATTTCATAATACCTCTCATATAAATCAGTTTTCGTATGCTGGGGTTGTAAGGCATTCGTCGCCTAGGATGCCTAACTGGAATATGGGGCAGTACAATTCCAGAAGAAGTATTGGAAATAGACTTTGCTTTCATTGTGGCGATGCCCATCACCTAGCGAAGGATTGTAGGAATGGATTGCGGTGCTTTCATTGTGGTGGAACGGGACATCAAAAGAGTAGCTGTCCGGAGAGGTATACAGGTAAAACTGTTTGGGAACTATTGCATTTCAACTGTTTGAATATTTGCCTGAAAATGATGAAGCTCCTAGATGTATATAAGCTTGATTTCCCCAAAGGCGAGAATGAAGGGGCTTACTGTATTTTGATGCTGGGGTGGAACTTAGAAGGAATGGTAGATGGAATACTGTGGAGCAAGAGGGGTGATTTTGCTGTTGTTCATCCACCTTTGCCTCGGCCATTGTCGAGAAAAGACCACGCATTCTCTTTCAGCTTAAATCTCATCAAGTTGAGGATGTTCTATTCTGTTTCGAATGCTAGGAATATGAGGTTAGTGTTTCTCATGTTAGATGATATTCTCAAGCATTTCGATACCCTTAACACTGTCATTAACTGCGAGAAAAGAGTTATATATCCTCCATTTCAAACTGATAGTGTAGCGCACGGCAGTGATAATATCAACAACTCTGGGTTGGTAACTGATGGTGGGGTTTATCATGAAGGAGTGATGTGTGATTTTGATGTTTTTCATTGGTCTTTATTGGGTGATGCGATGTTATGCGACCCGTGTGTTCTGAACTGCATGGGACTACTGGATGAATCCATGATATTTGATGGGCTTAAAGGTGGTGAAAATAGAAAGAGTATGGAAATGATGACTGGGATAGATGAGGTGGACATGGACGGTTATATTCCTGAGGAGATCATTACGCAAGTTAATGTATCAGGGATTGTCAATGAGACGGACTGGTTTGTGGCGGAAGACGTGATCCTCTCGAATAGTTACAGTGTTTTGGGGGATCACGTGAATGGGATGGAGTCGAAGTCTGAGGAGGCGAGCGACTCAAATGGGATGGCGCCGGTCAGTGATGTTAGGGACTTGAAGACTGTTTCGAAGGTGGCTCCATTGAGGAGAAAGGGTTATAGGGTTGGAAGGATAAAGCGCAGTAGAGTGGTTCATATGAAGCTTTTGAATAGACTTAATATTGAGCGAGACAGCTTGGCGATGGACAGTCATTCGAGTTCAGATAGGGGAGATATTGGTAGCGGATTTGTTGTGACTAGTGATGTGGAAAGGGTAGTTAAGCCTACAGGGTATGATAACTTGTTGGTAGTGGATTCATGCGGTTTGGATGGACAGTGTGGTAGGATTGTGGGATTAAATTGCAAGGCTGACAGTGTGGTGGGACAATGTGACGCAAGTGGCTATGATTTTTCTGATGACAGTATAAGGTCGGTGGCTGATGTTTTATCGGTGTTGGATCCTTTGTTGGGGTCTATTTCGAATGGTTTTACGTTTCTTTGGGGTAGAGATGCTTGTTCCGTGGTGGTGAGTGAGAAGGTAGTGAAGCTACTTTCCTTATTTTTGAGACCGTGTACTCGTGTTCTTCGGGTGTGTGACTTACCATGTTCGGAGTACATCGTTGGAGAAGATTCTAGGCTTGTGAGTCAGAAAGGATTGGGGGTGATAAACGGGGAGGATCTTCAACATGGAGATATTCATTCACCTTCATCTTTGGCGTCACCTTCATCTTCGATTAGGAGGGGGAGGCGTAGGAGAGTAGTACCCAGTACGGGTTTGATTCGTCGCAGTGCTAGGATCGGGTCTAGTTCCTCTTCATTTCGAGGTAGGTCCCCATGTCCGGATGCTAATAGTAGTACTTCGGATTGGGGCTCAGGTATGACTCCTGTTTATGGTAGTGATTATTCTCTTTATGCATTGAGTAGCCTTTCGACTGGTCAGCTGATTCAGCTTGCCAATGATACAGCGTTTATTTTTTCTAATATTGAGTTAGATACTGATTTCGTTAGGAGTAGGGAATTAGAGAGAGTCTCTTCTTTGAGTAGATGAGGATTGTTAGTTGGAATATTAGGGGCTTAAATGAACCCAAAAAATGTGCTAAAGTTAGGACCTTCTTTGTAGATTATCATATTGACATCGCTTTGCTTCAAGAAACTAAAATTGAAAGTCCTGACTTTAGTTTTTACGCTAGATTAGGTGGGACCCATTTTCGTAATTGGGCCTGTCTACCGTCAAACGGCAGTGCAGGAGGGCTTATGATTGGGTGGAAAGACAACCGATATAGGCTTGTGCAGGAATTTTCTAAAGTACATTCTCTACACATTATATTAACTTCACTTAGCGATAACTCTTTACTGGGCATTACGAATGTATATGGCCCTCACACCAAGATTGAGAGGAGACGATTATGGGATGAATGTTTCGAATTCAGGAATCTTGCCCCAAATCTTTGGATAGTTGGGGGGATTTTAATGTAACTAAGTTCTTAGGGGAGAGATCTCCTAGGGAAGGCGATTTCTCTGATATGGAGGAATTTAATGATTTCATTCTAAATAATAGTTTGATTGAGATTCCGCTTAGCAATAGATCATTCACATGGTCTAACGATGGGGGTAGTCCGTCTTATGCCTTATTAGATAGGTTTTTTATAAGTGCGGAGGTGGACGATAAATTTCCAATTTGTAAAGTAAAGGGTTTACCTTTTCTATTTTCGGATCATTGTCCATTAATTCTCTCGTGTGATTCGAACATTTTAATAAGTAATAATTTTAAATTTGAAAAGATGTGGCTTTTGGATTCCAGTTTCATTAAGTTAGTAACTGTTAAATGGAATCCGTTATTTTATTTTAATAACTTGTACAAAGGAAATTCAGCAAAGATATTTGTCGCTAAACTTGGTAAATTAAGATTTTTTCTTAAGACGTGGAATAACTATATTTTTGGAAGTGTTCGTGTTAAGAAAGATAAGATTTTATGTGAGATGTTAGATTTAGATAAATTGGGTGAATCTAGAACGCTTAACCTAGTCGAGAGAGATAGACTTAATAATCTTAGGAATGACTTCAAGCTGTTATTAGAAAAGGAAGAAATAATGTGGAAGCAAAGATCACGTGTTCAATGGATTAAAGAAGGAGATAACAATACGAAATTTTTTCATAGTATGGCTAATAAGAGGAGACGAAATAATCTGATTCATTCTATTTTCTTAAATAATGAGGAATTGACAGTTCAGCGTGATTTAAATGAAGCTTTCACTAATTATTACAAACAAATTTTTGGGACTAGGATAAAGAGAAGAATTAACGTGAATTGGAAGGACATTTACCCTAATGATGTTAGGGGAGAGTTATTAGATTTAGATAATCCTTTTTCCGAGCAGGAGATTTGGAAGGCAATTTCTGACATGCCTAGTGACAAAGCTCCGAGGCCTGATGGTTTTTCTGTTCTGTTTTACAAACAGTTTTGGGAGGTCTTGAAATCCGACGTAGTGGATTTATTTAATGATTTTTATAGCAGGAACTTGTGCCTAGGTAACTTTAATTTTGCTAATGTTATACTTATTAAAAAGAGAGAGGGTGCAAAACTTTTAAAGGATTTTAGACCTATATCATTGATAAATGTGTCTGTTAAGATCATTTCTAAAGTTCTTGCAAATAGGTTAAGTAGGAAGATGAATGATCTCATAGATCATTCACAAAGTGCCTTTATTAAAGGTAGGCAAATAGTAGATGGAGTGGCAGCAGTACAGGAGTACATCAATGTGTGTGTTAAAAATAATTTTTCATGTGCTTTTTTGAAATTAGACTTTGAGAAAGCATTTGATTCTATTGACTGGGATTATATACGTGAAGTATGTCTAGCTAGAGGCTTTAGTGTTAGGTGGATTAACTGGGTTATGCTTTTACTTAGGTCTGGTAGTTCTAATATTGTAGTAAATGGGGTTGTGGGAAAGAAGATACAATCTAAGAGGGGTCTTAGACAGGGGGATCCCCTGTCACCCTTGCTATTTAATTTAGCGGTTGACGTTTTTTCTAGAATCATTAAACGAGCCGGAAGACTAGGTGTTTTGGGTTATGTTGGTAATGATGTATTTAACAATGAATTATCTATTCTTCAATTTGCGGATGATACTTTATTATTTTCTTCTCATATTCCTAAACACATTATTGCTCTTAAGTTTATACTTTACTGTTTTGAGATGTTATCAGGTCTTAGAATTAATTTTGATAAGAGTTCTGTTATGGTCATTAATGATTCTGATAATGTTGAGGGTTTAGTTGCTAATACCTTAAACTGTTCTGTCATGAAATTTCCTTTTGATTATCTAGGTTTTAAGATTAGGCCGTCAAAAGTAAAGAAGGAGGATTGGTTAGTCATAATTGATAAGATTAATAGTAGATTATCTAGTTGGAACAATAGATTCTTGTCTAGAGCAGGTAGATTAGTTTTGGTCAATTCAGTCCTATCGGATATTCCTACTTATTGGATGTCAGTACATAGATTTCCTCAATGGGTTATCGATAGGATTGATAGAATACGACGTAATTATCTATGGGGTGGGGGTAGCGATCCTATTTGTAGGGGTTTCAAATGTTTAGTAAATTGGGAGGTTTGTTGTAAGACTAAGAAAGATGGGGGTTTGGGGATAATTAACTTATCTAATTTTAATTCTTCCTTATTAGCCAAATGGTTGTGGAAATTTAGGTCTCCTGAAGTATCTACAATGTGGAAAGATATTATATCAAAATTTTATTATTCAGGAGGAGAGTTCATTGTTGGATCTAATGGTAGTTGGCACAATAGATTATCTTACTTTTGGAAGTCAGTATTAAGTTGCTTTGATTTTTTTAACTTAGGTTATAAGGTAATTGTCCATTCTGGTAATACGACTTACTTTTGGCATGATAGGTGGATTTCTCGTTTACCACTTAAAATTGAATTTAGGGAGCTCTTTAATAATTGTAATTTTAAAAATGCTTTGATAAAAGATATCTTTAGAAGAGATTTGGATCCCCCATGGGAGTTTTCTTTTGATAATATACTAGAAGGGGAAACGTTAAGACAATTAGCTCTACTTTATGCTAAGTTGTCATTATATCACATCGATGAGTGTAAGGACTTAATTAGTTGGGGTATGGATAAAAGTCAAGTTTATTCGGTTAAATCTATGTATAACCTTATAAATTTTTCGGGAATCTCATTCCGACCTTTTAAATATATTTGGAAATCTAATTCTCCTCCTAAAGCTAAATTTCTAATGTGATTAATCGTTCATAAGAAACTTAATACTGTGGAGTTACTTAAGAAGAAGAATATCTTTTTTGATGCTAAGTGTTATTTTTGTAATACTATGAATGAGGATGTTGATCATTTATTTTTCTCTTGTATTATCACAAACTATATACTTAGTATGGTATTAAGGTTATTTGTTTTTTATTATCATTATTCTCTCAATTGTTGTTCTAATTATTGGGATTCTTATAGATTTGTGTATAATACTAGTAAAAGATACATTTTAGATTCGTTAGTCACGATCGTATGTTGGTTCATTTGGTCTGAGAGAAATCAGAGAGCTTTCCACTCTACTTCCGTTTTTACGGATAATTTAATCATTAAAATAGTTTATTATTGCTTGAATTGGATGTCTAGTTCACATTATAAGCTTTTTGGGAAATCGGGCTTTGAGAATTTACTGATTAAGGTTAGACTGAATTTATATCTATTTATCAGCAGAATTAACAGTTTTTTTCGTAATAGATATCGCATTGGTTGTTAATTTCTTTTATTAGTTTTTCATTGTATTTTCTTTTACACATATATATATGGTAAATAAATATGTATGAATATATATATATATGCTTATAATATATATATATATATATATATATTTACACACATATATCTCCATATATATGTGTGTAACGAATTACTAATAGTTTGTTGAGCTTTTCGCAGATTCAGGTTGTTGATTTAGAAGAGGTGCTTAGTGGATAGCAGGATGGATCTATGAGGATTGCTGTTTGGATCGATGATTCATTTTTTTCATTTGGGCTTATTGTTAGAGAGTTTTTTGATGTTGTATCTCATTATCTTTGTTATTATATAGAGAGTATGGGTTATGTATGGGAGTAAATATACTTCAATATCGGGTGGTGGCTTTGCCGGAATTCGATATTGGAGTAGATGGGCGGTGGTTTATCCGGAGCTCATCTATCTACGATCCTTACATCCCTAGAGCATATCTTGTACTCCCATGTTCTATAGTCAGACGATGTATCATTGTTTTTTTTTTTATATATATATATATATATATATATATATATATGTGTGTGTGTGTGTGTGTGTGTGTGTGTGTGTGTGCTCTCTTCTCTTCAGAAGATCACACATTTTTGTTTTTAAGAAATCAATATTCAACAAGATTTATTTTTTCAAGGTGAAGTGATTGTTTAACAAAATAATTAATAAAGTGTGAATTTGAGTTTGGAAAGTAGGTTGTTGAGATTATAAAATAAATAGTAGTGTGTTCAGAAATAATGTTTGGAATGGTTAGTAGATTTACATGGTGATAATAGTGTGTTGAATCGTGTTGAGAATTTAATAATTGTGAAAAATAAATGACAATGAATTTTAATTATGTGATAAAGTAATTTAATGGTGTGAAAGCAATAATGTGTGTAAATTATTGTTAAACAACAGTATGGTTTGTGCAAATTTTAAAATGTAAAATGTGTGTTTTCTAAAACATGGTTTTTTTTATGTGTGTGACATTAAAGTGATGTTTAAATTGTCTTAAAAATTTACATTTAAATGGGGAGATGTTTCTATAAATTTGTTGGGCTTAAAAAAATGTAATTATAACAACGATTTATCAAGTTGTGTTAAACTTGTGTAAGTTGTTGCATAGCCTAAGTAAGATGATTCTGAAACACTTTATATTTTGTAACACTTTGTTGAAATGGCTTAACGGATTCTAAATCCAAAGCTCAAGAGAAAAGTCTAGAAACTAGTAAAATGAACGGTACGTACATTCTTCTACTTTTAGCTCGTCTTCCTTCTTCCGGTGAGAGAGAAAAATAAAGTAAAAGGAATGTCTTCCTTCTTCCTTAAATATTCCAAAAAGAAAACCATTCTTCCAAAAATCAGATATAAAAGAGTAGAGGGTGAGCTAATCCATCAGGAAACCAAATTATGCTTGCAATCTTTTCAACAAAGTTTCAGAATTTGGGGATGATAGATTACAATAGCATTCAAAGCCTGCATGTCTCTGTTGTATATTTCTAGGGACTTCAGAAGCTCAAATCGTCTTCTAAGCAAGCAAATTCGTTGTATTCTTGCTGGAAGTCAATCTCGGGTGAGTTTATAAAACTCACGTTTTGTGGTTTACAAAGTTTTGAATGTTTATCTCTATTAAATCCATAAGAATTTCGTTCGTTGTAACCAGAATATGAGAAGTCTTTAGTTACAACAAAAAGATTATTGAGTATGTCTATGTGAGTGTATAATCTAGGGTGTTATGGTTACGGCAACCGTCAATTTTACCACCAACTGTAACCGCAGTCATTATTGACAGTTAGCAAATCTTATAACCATCACTGTAACCGTCTAACCGTTGCCGCAACCATTACCGTAAAACTTACATTGTTATCCATAAATAATTAAATTTCTAACTTTTTTCATAAGAATTAGGTTGTTTATCTACGAAACAAACCATCTATGTGCATGTTGTCTATAAATAAAAACACATTTATACATATGTTATTTCTCTAGCTTAAGTTATTATAAAACATATTTTTTTTATAAAATACGACAAGATAATAATGTAAAATTGGTATATTTTACCGTGGTTATCAAACTCCACAACCGTTACCGTCACAAATTACCGTAGTAGACGATAACCGTGTAAACGGTTAGTATGGTTGAACGGTTCAACCGTAACAGCCCTAGAATAATCTCCTTGTTTTATACTGGAGTCTAGTAATTCTTTTCCGGATTTTTGCTTATATGTTGGTCTTTAAATCTGGAAAATCTAACACCATAATAATCTATTTTTGCTAGGCCAATCTATGGCCTGAAACCATGGTTGGAGGAGGTGGGAACTCCCTTGGAAAACGCATCCAAGGGGTCGACCGGTGGCGGTCGACCATCAGATGTGTTTCCAACGGGAGATCGAGCCTTATGTACTCTGTGTTATTTGCACCAGTGTCGCTCCACTTTCCCAACTTCGTGCATCTCTTTTGTGCTTGCCCTTGATTATGATATCCTTGATGTTTGATTGTGTTTTGCTTACTTGATGCATTTGTGAACCTGAACTTGATTATTTTCTTGAGTTGTGCAAGCCAAGCCTTGCACATGAACCGCCAGACCTAATCTGCCTTTGTTGCTTTCACCTGAACTTGGTCCCTATAGCACTTGTTGCTCTTCACTATGTACTTCAACACTTATCGTTTGCATCATTACTACTTCCCATGTTAGTCCTTGCACCTGTTACACTTATTAGGTTTTTGGGTAGATCACTACACCAAAAACGATGTTCTGCAACGGCACTAAGTCGTTGCGATGTCTGGAGTGGCTAAAATTTTGCAATGGCTTAGAGATGTTGCAATTTGTGTTTTTTGCAACGACCTTATCTCGTTGCTATTTTTTAATTTGCAATGGCTAAAGTACGTTGCTAATTGACATTATTAAAAAAAAACTGGTTTTCCCCCCTCCTTCGACAGTTCCTATTCAGTACAAACGTTTACAGGTTTGACATAATACCATAAATGAAATATCAATAAATTGAAAAGTTTCAATAGATTCAACATAAAGATCAAATTTAACAATAAACTTTTAAAGTTCAACAATATATTACAAGGTTAAAAGTTCTAACAGTTTGCAGCAGCAAAAACAATATTGTTGTGCACTCTAAAGTTCAATAGCGTTAGCAAAATAATCGTATAGTACATTTCAACTTCACCGCGATAATGTTACAATATTAATTGTTCATATATATCATACATTACGTAATAGTACCGTTGCTTAATTTCTTCTTGAGTAATCACCACTATCAGCGTCCGAAATCAGTAATGTAACATTGTTGAAAGGCAATTTTCCAGTAATCAGCAACAACCAACACATGTGTAACTTTACTGTTTCAGATTTATAAAGCTATATTCATATTAATACATGTGCTAAATTAATACATAGATAAGTGGGATTAATTAGTAAAGCTTACAAGAGCATCAGTCGCATCAATAGCTATTTGAATTCTAGTACTGCATGTCAACGGGGATTTGTCTACCGCTGCATAAGCCAAAGATTTATTAGCAAAGTATAACTTAGAATGTCCTAAAGACATAATATAAATTACCATGAAGATCGTCCTTAACGCTACCATTTTCTAGTTAAATAACAGGTCAAAAGATGGTGGACATCCATTACCAAGTATTATTGCTAATTATAAATATAACATCGAGGTAAATGCCCTTTGATCCTTTTACAACCATGACGCCACAGACACATTGGAAAATAGGAAACCTACTCTGAAATATATAGAAGTTGTTACTTTTATCGTTTTACAGCCATGACACCACAGCCATGACGTCACAACTTCAACAAATTCAACTAAATACAATACTTCAACCATCTAACGTAACCCACATAAGCTCGTTACAATATTTTCCCAGTAATGAACAAATAATATGTAGTCTGATCTCAATAATATAATCGCTCTTGGCATAACTCTCATATGTGAAATTTGTGCAACTGTGAGGTTTGATTTTCACTAAATTAAAAAACAACATCACATTAGGACCTATTACATATCGGGTTGTTTCCCTAGAAAAATGTGACTGTTTGGTTCCTTTCAGATGACTCAAACTAACGTTAGGCAAGCAATATCCAAGCATTTGCAATTGTATTTGAATTTATCTTCCATGTTATGTAATTGGAATATAACATAGTTAATTATATTTAACATGTCTGTCATTTCAACTTTATTCTACACCACTTTCGAATGTAAGCGTTAAGCTTGTGTTGAAAGAATTATTGGTCTTTGGTCTTGGGATGTAGGTTACATAATAAGCACATTGGATCAAATGGTGGACTTATTTGAATGAGTTTGTCTTTAGTTAGTAAAAGATTGGAGATGGCCCTGTATAAGCATTTGGTCATGTTGGACAGTGAATATTTTTCGATGTTATTTTTGACCATTCGATCCAGTCACACACTCGGGACAAAATTCATAAACTACAAACCTGCCACCTCTTCAACCACCGAACTTCACTGTCACTTTACTAACTTTCGCTACTTGCTTGCAACGAACTACTGCTTCCAAAGCCATCAAAACCAGCAATCTCGCTGCACCACAAACAAACACCACCAAACATCCACCAATCAGTCCAAACAATCACAACCATACAACCACCTCGTCATTCTCCTTGTACCAATACAAACATTTCCCTCTCCTGCAATCCAACTTCTAAACACCTCACTGCCTTAACCCGATTTTCACTCTCTGCTTTAACCCGCATCTTAGTCTCACATTTCCGGTTGTAATTCCATTAACAAATCTACAGGGCATTGGTGCTTTAATCCCCTATTATACGGCTATAGTATAATTACATGTTCAAAGGCATATTACCATAGCATAAGTTTATTAAACAATCTCATCGAATCTAACTCAAGGTGATAATTAATGCAGGGGACTTACTAGAAAACACAACTAATCTACTATCTCTTCTTCACTATATTCCTAAGTCTTCTTAAGCTCATCAAGTCGAAGAAGAGTCAAATGCTACAGACATTTATTTGCGACTTTTAAAAGACAGTATAAACAAAGCGAAGGATTAAATGACCATATATGCTTCTATGAAAAGATATGAAAGGGAATTCAAAGTAAGGAATTGGGGGTATACTTAATTGTGACATGGATAATAAATTGAGCAGTTGAAAGCAACATTTGGGTCAAATATAATTGTGAAATGGATAGTGAATTGAACATTAGGTACAATGTTTTGCAAATTAAATCTAAAAGATTATAACAGCTATAAGCTACAAACATCATTCGTAATTATCATAAGTGCATAAATCTATAATATGAAAATAAATCTAAAAGACTGTAATAGCTCATACCTGCTCCTCCGTCTAAAGATATCGAGTTGAACTCTTTGGATGATACACATAACCACCGACTCCAACATCACCAAAGGTTATAGCAAGAGGATGAATTTGTTTTGTTGTGGTTTCATCCGGTAACAATATACTTCCCACAATCACCTTCTCATATGTTGAAGGTGCGGGTTTTCCAAGTATGATGAATGCCATCGAATCTCTGCATATTAAACCTGTTGCGACAACCTCTAGATCAAAGTTTAACACTTCACATTTTTTATTTGCTAAAACATGCGAAATCAGCGGATTAGCAACAACGTCGTTGTTCGACGTTCTTCCAACACTTTCATGATGTGTCCCACCACTTTCTCCTTCGTTGGGATCAATGCCTGGTGTTTGGTTTTTTCGTTTCACATATCCTTTTAACATGCCGAAAATTGACTTCAACTTCCCTTCAACGTTCTCCAAATTTCCCTCCACCTTATCATTCCTTACTGCTAAATTATATGTGCCTACTTTACTCCTTTTGAGTTGTTTACGTAAAATAGTAGAAGCTTTAACTTGTGACTTTGATATCATAATTCCAACACTTCGAGTTCTGCCATTTTTATCCTTGCCAAACACTTGCGATAAAATATCTTCATCCTCTGTCAAATCTTCTTCCTCGTCATCATTGATTGTTTCCTTCACTTTTGCAATTTTATCCTAAAATATGGAAATACCTAATATATTACATGCATTGGTAAGTTACTAAACTAAACCAAGAGGCAGATAAACCATGTAAACATATATGTCATAATAAACATATATGCCATAATAATAGATCATTATTAACATATCATCTAAAATAATATATTGTGTAAGTACGAAGAATTTGAATCTGATATGGTGCCATCTTTTTTTTATTAGTTTTCTCCCATACTTGATGACATGTGATTTCTTTTTCTAGATTTTCACTTGTCTACAACCAAACATTTGAAAATAAATTAAAGAAAATTTTAGAAAGGAAAAAAATTCATGTCTCGATGAGTATATGGAACCTATAGCTATCATGCACTAAAATTATCTCACAAATCAAGAATTAGCAAGCACCAAAAAGGAGATTAAAAATCAAGTTCACACCTAGTTAAAAATCATGTGCGAGCTACATGCATGGTCATCCTATTTGTTTATAAATCTAACTCATGTGCGAGCTATATGCATGAACATAATCACACCATAGGATAAATCAGAGTATAAATTTCAACTCAAAAATTATCTTAATAGGGACAAGAATATACCATTTTATGTTTACCACGGCATGACTTGTACGACCACTGTGATGACAATAACTGTATAATGATCTATTTTTTGCGTATCTTTTTTTTTGCATGCACCGGGTTTTGCTTCGTTTTTCACACTACAACAAAATGACCATATTACAACAGTGGAAAACTGTTGTAATATACATTATACAACGGTGGGTTAACCGTTGTATATTAAGAAGTTGTAATAGACTAAAAAAAATTACAACTTTTTTGCACCGTTGCAACACCATTGTAATATGTATATTCACCGTTGTAATAAACTTTATTACAACAATTATGCACCATTGTAATAATATCTACTACAACTGTTATGCACGTTGTGATTGATAGTTGCATTTAAAAAAATAGACATTTTGCAACTGAAATGAACAGTACACTAAATGTATCAATACTCCATAAGTAAATCAGATATTACAATTATTTGGAAACTAGTTTATTAAAATATTGAAATTTTCAGTATTACAAACAACAAGTTTTAGAAAAAAAATTGCGCATTGTTACATACTTGACCGTTACAAAGCAACTTAGTACAAGCATAAGTTATCCACAAAAAAAAAATGCATATCCTACGGGAGTACACAAGTCGAAGACAACAAAATCTTCACGCCATTTATCTTTTTGCTGCAAGTTCAGTACAGTGATCTGAAACCTATTGCATAAAAAATTAATTTAATTTACGATTAGACGAAGCGATCATTTATTTTAAAAAAATATCACAAAATAAGCTAAATTCTATGGAATCCAAATACATAGTGTGGGAATTGCATAATCACACCAGAATTACAAGCATACGCTAAGATTAACAAAGATCACACTAAAGCAAATGATATAAGCACTGAATATTGAGCAAACCTTCCATTTAACGAGTAAGCAAAATAGTTATCAGCATATAATGTAAATATTATTTGGTACTTACCTCACACTGGTTTAAAGAAACCTGAAGCCTCCACTGATATTACACAAATTACAAATGATTTTGTGCAGTGTCATCCACCACAATTACCACAATTGTTTTATGCTCCACTAATATCACATTTGAAACACTCCACCTTCGTTAAGGTCACTCACTAAGGGAATGCCTTAACTTTGCTGGAGTATTATATGTAAAAGACACGGAAAATTTACAAGACAGAAATATAAGCAGCGGAAAACAAACATTTATTTCATACGTGGTTCAATACAAAAACCATTACAGTACATTGTCTCAAAATAATTTCCAAAACATTTCATCATAATCTCTATCTTGATTAAAACATAAAGAAGCATATAAATAAAACTACATAAATCCCCAGGTCTAGTGTGTCCAAAGTCATAGCCAAAGATAAGAGATTCCAAGTCGTACATCACAGAGTCTTCAAGCTTGGAAAGATGAACGGTCCAAATTAAGCTGAGTTATTCCCTCCTTGGCTACCGAGGGGGGGACGGAAGAACAGAAGACGAAAGAAAAATGGGTCAAACATAAGTCTACGTAAGTCTAGTGACTTTTCAGTGTGTGAATAAGGAAAAGTTCATGATAGGAATAAACTGAAAATAGGACAGTACCAGAACAACAAACTAACATAAAACTATATAAGGCAGGATAAACCGAATATACTATCGCACCCATGTCTAATTCTCTGCACCTATTTATACTTGTCCCAACTGGCACCCCATATACATGGTGAAACGATCCCCTTATATCGATCGGCTCCTACTCGCATGCATTTATCACGTGTGTCATTCAGGCCCCGCTTGACTGTAGATACCTGTGCTGGTCCCACCACGGGGTGTATCAAATCCTATGGTGGCAACCCGACACGATTCAAGATGCACAGTGTACGACTACTGATGCCCAGTGCCTGCTTTTTCCACTCCAGAGTACGTGCACGCCCGTACTCCGCCGGAACCTACACTGACGCACCACCCGCCGATGTTTTGACCGCTTACAATTCAGCTCAGTAATCGTGCCCCATCTTGCCTAGTTCAGGGTCCCATGATACATCTATGTGGGTTACTGCTGAAATGAGTCCCCGTTACTAGGGTTTTTCCAGCCAACATGTTAAATTGGTTAAGTGTCTTAACCCCACCCATCAGTTAGTTTAACATGTTGAATTGGTTAAGTGTTTCCTTAATTGACTTAACCCTACCAATCTTGAGTTAGCTTTTATTAAAGCACCAACCACTCACATTAGACAGGTATTGTTGTGGTCACTGGATGTGTCGGTCGGTTCCAGGCAGTTTTACATCACAACTCAGTCTAACCTCAGGTCCTTTTTGGGCTCAATGCACTAACCACCCACATTAGACAGGTATTGTTGTGGTCATTGGATGTGCCGGTCGGTTCCGGGCAGTTTTACACCACAACTCAGTCTAACCTCGGGTTAGGCATATTTCACGTGCGGTTTTGCTAATTGTATTTTTATGCAAGGAAATTTATTTCAAACTTGGTTAAAAACGAGTGATAAACGTACTACAAGAATCTTTGTTTGAGTAGAACACTATAGACGGTGGATGTCATGTAGAAGTAGAAGTAGTTTATCCATGATATGAAAAAAGAGGTAAAAAAACTAAATACGGTCCTATAATGAAAATAGTAGGTAGAAAAACACATAGAAATACCTAAAATAAGAAAGGAACAAAAGCTAGTTGTTGGGTATAACGCTCATCAACCAATGTAGGTTGGGTGGTTTATTGTTATGATCATAAGATCATGCATGGATCAAGAGTGCAAACAAGTATACGACTGTGCAAACATGATATACAAGAAGGATGGTATATATATATATAATTTTCAATATATATCTATATATATGATCCAGGCAAGAAAATGACCGAGTAAACAAGTAAATATCATCAAACAGTATATATTTGAAGCCAAATGGATAAAACATAACCACATGGTAGTCATTCTATTAGAGAGGTATAAAAAAATACTAGAAAATGAAAAAAAAATGTGGATGGACGGTGTTGACCTGCATTTTGGCAAGGCCGTCACAACTCGAATATTATTGGAAAAACTACTCAGGACTTGAGTATAAAATTGCATTGATCGACATTCACTTAGATGAAGTAATAAAGCATTGGAAAATTTGGTTTGTGCAGGCTTGAAGACACTGGGTCCGGTCAAGGCCACGGTCAGATCGAGTTAGAGCAACTCTACATCATCAACTTAGTATATGACCGGGTTAGACCTGTCGGGTCAAACTCAACCATGCATGCAATGAAAGAGCTTGGCGCTTTTGCATCTTCGGATTGGGTCGGGTAGCATCCGACCCACCTGAAGCAGTTACATGAGAACGTGGCCCTATTTGTGTGGCTAACCACTTGCTCCTCTCTCCTATTAACCCGGTTCGGGTTCCACCTGGCCACACATGCTCTGGAGAAACCATCTCCACCCACTCCACTTCGATCCCGCACTTCACTCGATGTAGCCACATGTCATTAGACTCGAAACCAACAGGAGCCAATAAATACATGTTTTCGAGCACATTTGAAGGGGAATTCCTCCTCCTCCATTTACATGGCTTCCTTCATTACTCAACGCGGGGACTCCGCACACTTCAAAATCGTATTCACCACAAAAGAACACGATCATTTCATATATAAAACTCTCCATTTCTCACTTCTCTTCATTGCAAACATGAGGATTTTGTGTATAATCTTTAGTGAATTGTACTTGTATGACGAGTTCTTACGGATTGTAAGGCTTGCTCCTATAACTTCTTAGGACTTAAGAAGCTATAAAGTGGACATAGGCAAGGATTTTGCCGAATCACTATAAAATTATTGTGTGTCCCTTTGTTATTTACTATTTTTTTGCATTCCGTGATCTGTGTTTGTGAGGATTTCACACCGCACTGGGTGTTTGTACCGTTTTTCGGTCTAACAGACGGTGGCATAAACATTGTAATAAATGCAAATATACTATTAGTTTGTTTAGTCAAACAACGACAATTCAGCTTTAATTTCCGATAGTTGAATTCCAGTGGATACTATAATTAGGTTTTAGGCATGATGAGAAAGAAGAAATCGGTTGCAATATAAAGTTGTGCAATCAATGGCGATTGTACCTGAAATAACAACGATAATTCTGAATTAAGTCGTTGTTTATACAAAATCCATTTATCACCGTAAATCAATCCTATAACTGATATGTACCTGTTATAGTGCATAAGAAAACAAATATACATTACAGATTAGGAACACACATTTATGAATATAATCCTATAACTTATGCAAGAATCTTTAGCAACCCATGGACACGAACTGATTTAGGCTGTTGCATGCATTTATTTATAGAAGTAATGAAGCAAACAACCAAATTTAAATATCAAACTAGTTTTGTACTAAATGAGTTGAGTATCCTCAAACTGGTAGTATATTGCTCGGTTTTAAGAAAAAGGATAAAAGAGAAGAAAGAACATACACAACAAACATTAAAACGAGGAAACTCATTTCAATTAAGAAACATACACAATGAATTTCACTAAGAATTTTAAATTCAACGAGGAAACTCGATTCAATTAAGAAACATATACAATAAACATCACAAACAAGTCCATACACGACAAACGTTACAAACGCCGATAATACTCATAGTCAAATTTTTTTAGCGACATTTGAAATTCAAATTAATTCAATTTAGAAATAC
Source organism: Allium sativum (assembly GCA_030737875.1). NCBI lineage: Eukaryota > Viridiplantae > Streptophyta > Magnoliopsida > Asparagales > Amaryllidaceae > Allium > Allium sativum. The sequence goes on along the minus strand of CM060919.1, from coordinate 787,383,265 downwards.
ATCTTATATTAACATATGCATTTGGTAAGATCTTCTAATTTTTGGCTATCTTCAAAGACTGTTTAATAAGCAGTAGGAAACTCAACATCTTTCATGGTTGTAGTCACTACTTAGGTGTGTGTAAAACCACAAACCATCCGCTATTTTTTAGATCTTGTGAGTAGAACACTTGACTCGCTTTGTGACACCCCACGTCCGTTATTGTCACTTATAATAGAATGCATTAAGTTCCGTGAAGTGCTATAAGTAATCATTATAGGATATTTCCAAGACAGATTAAATAAGCAGTGATAATCTTTTAAACTTTATTATAAAAGAAATAAAGCATAGTTTCGTAAATACATCGAACCCAGTTACAACTAGCAAACTGTTTTAAATCTATCTCACAAAACACCTCGTAAAATAATATATCAGAGTACATAAAATCATAGTCCTCGCTATAAGCCATACTAAAGTAGAGAGGAAGTCAAAAGATACATCTCAAGAAATCCAAGTCAAGTCCAAGCTGTAAGAGAAATCCTAACCACTGTTGAGTGCTTTCACTCTGAGGGTCCGGGGGGAAGGGAGAAAGAGGCGAAAGAAAAGGGGTCAGACATAAAGTCTGGCGAGTTCCAGTGATTTACAAATATGCATAAAATAGATATGCCAAGACAGGTAAATAGGACTAGATAAGAAAGGTACAGTATCATATAAGGCAATAGATAAACTAAATAGAATAACATGATGGACATGAATAACCGGAATAAACTATGATCGAGTAATGTTCCGCATTTATATCCTAAAACAGGTATGTCTGAACATTTATGCCTGCACCAATACTAGTATAACAGGTTCAACATGATTTGGTTCTTTGCCTAATTACATATCAACAGGATCAAAAGCAGAAATAAATAGTAGGTTTAAACAACAGGATTAGGTGTAATCTAATTACATGACAAGATTAGGTGTTAACCTAATTACATAATAGCAGGATTAGGTGTACCTTAATTACTACCCATGCAATCGACTCCCTACTACGTAAATACCCTGTGTCAACCCTAGCAGTAGGGTGTATCACTCCCTAACCCAACAACTATATGACACGGACCTATTTACTAGTGTTATAGCGTCTTATCTTCCCTAATTGGACCCATGCACGCTTATGACTCTGCCAGAATGGCCCCATAACCACCCCCATGTGAACCTCTTACTATCCAGTTCAGTGAAGCGCGCCCTGGCCCCTACCTAGTGCGGACACCCATTTACAAGATACCTATAGGGATACTGATTGACATGGGTTCCAAACAACATAATGGCACAAGACAAACCCCCTAAGCTTGTGTCCCTAAAAAAATTAGGGTTTAAGAGTCCCTAAAACCCGATACAACAGCAGACAAGGGATCTCTTGGCTTATTAATACTTGAGTTTAACCTAGCAGGTTTAGGTTTACTAATAAGCGTGGTTGTTTACATATCATTATGTGTGTACAACCCTATTCTTAACATGTCATTTACTTAATGTCCGTTTTAAGTCAAATTTAACATGTCTAATTCAAATGCATATTATACATCAACTACATTTCCAAGTTACAGGTTTATGCATAATCTTCATTTCTAGCAAGTATATACACATAACCCCTATTCTATCAGTTTACAACAAGCCTAAACATGTGTATATTTATCCTTTTTCCCAAATTATAGTCAATCCATCCACGTAAATAACATGCCTAAATTCTTCTTTTTTATACTATTTATTATTGCCCCAAGTGTATGCAAAATCTAATCGGGTATAGCCTAGGCTTCCAAAGGCCTAGGCTTGGCGTAAAAATAAAATGGGAAAACAGAGGAAGAAGAAAAGAATCAAATCACTTAGGCATATAGGCAAGACGGGAAATAAACATAAAACATAAAAAATGGGAAAAGGAAGATAGATACATATAACTTGTTAATTTTCCAACATCACAGGCATATGCATAACTGGTTAATTATCCAACATCATAGGCGTGTTTATAACTTGTTAATTATCCAACATCACATGCATGTGTATAACTGATCATAATGGCGTAGGTGATAAACAATGTAAATAGGTATAACATTTATTTTACTATCACTGTAGATCCTAACTAGTTTTATTTAACTGTCATGTTCAAGGCTTAAGAAACCAGATCTGTAAATAATGGAAACTCACAATAATTCTTGATGAAGATAATTATATAACACTATGCCGTAGGAAGTCCAAATCCAATCCAAGTCGTATATATGCAAGTTCTGATGTTGTCTCTGTTTGATCCAGTCTTTAGCAGCATTCCCTTATTATATGTTTATGATTTTCAGAATAACATCCGGGGGGGGGGGGAAGAAGATATGAAGAATTTGTGTGAATTGGGAATGAGGGAAGCCATCTATTTATAGAGTTACAGAGTCAACATCAACCCTTAGATTTTAGGTTCTAAATCCAAACCATATAGGTCATGCTGAGTCAGCAACGAACATACCCCAAAAATCGTCCAGGTTCGAAGTATGGATCCGCCCAGATCAGGGTTGGGTCGACCCACCTTCCACTTGGGTCGAACAGGCTAGTGTGGGTCGTTGCATAACGGGCCTGATTCCCGCTTTGGTTTCCTACTTCGTTCTTTTGAAATTTTTGGAATTTATTTTCATTTATATTTGTACATAAGCTCCTTATGCGTATACAAACTTCTAGAGCATATAACTTCTTCATACGTTGTCCATTTTACATAAACTTGGGGTCTATCTGAACCGGAATTCCGAGATGAACGCAATGATAATGTCGGTTTCACTTAATTCTGAATATTTAATTAAGTTATTTCAAATTTATTAACTTTTAACATGTTAGTGTATTATATTTTGAGGTGTTACATTCTCCCCTACTTAATGGATTTCGTCCCCAAAATTTCCAAGTCTAGAAGAATGTTACTATCCGAACATCCATCTACAACCATCTACCCATCCTTCATCCACAGGTGTCCATTGTCCCTAAGAGATTTCTAATGCTTGTATGAACACATGCAAAGTGTTGTGTGTATATGTCCTTACACTAATGCGAAAATTAGGTGGTTGACTGATTCAGTTGACCTCCTTAATGCAATATATGTTTGCGCCATGAATCCAAAATGTATGCAAATAGTCCTAGTATAACATATAAACTCTATATGTGTGCACAATCATCCGTCCAAATGCAACATCGATATGATACATCCATTTCCATTGATTGAAAAATCTAAAATGCACACACATCCATATGCAATATGTAAGTTGTTGAGCCGATCTAGTGCCTAGTGTGTGTATATGCATCCACGAGCAACCATTAGCAAACACTTGCATCCACTTGCAACCATCAATCATAACATGTATCAAACACATGTTCCCAACCATTGGATTCTACCTAAGGATCGAAAGATTCGAACGATGGGACAAATATTCGAACAGTAGAAGCAAATGCAAAGTAAAAGCTTAGAAAAGAAGTCAAGAACGTACTCTAAAAAATAAAAGGATAAGAAATGTGAATCCTATCTTCTGGTTCCCACGTCGCATCTTCGCAGTCTTCTCCTCGTTGTACTTTAATCGGTCTGATTTCCTTATTACGCAGCTTATTGATTGCTGATCCTAGGATATGAGTAGGAACTCGTCTTACTGATGCTTCCTTCTCAATTTCCATGCCCTCAAAAGTGCTCGGCTCTACTATCTCTACCATATCATGGAGACATTTCCTCAAATGGGAAACGTGAAATACGTCGCGTACTCTGGTTAGTCTATCTTGTATCTTAATCCTATAAACCATCTGTCCTATCCTCTCTATTATAGGAAATGGCCCTACAAATATAGGCGCCAATTTCTCTACCGAGCCAAAATGAACTACATTCCTTAGCGGTGATACTTTAATGAATACCATATCTCCCACTTCATATTCCAAGTCAGTCCTTTTATCGGCATAAGATTTTTGTCTGTCCTGAGCTACTTTCATTCTTTGATGGATGAGATCAATCTTTTCAAAAGTATCTCGAATCATATCTGGCCCAAGTAGAATTCTGTCCGTAGACTCCCACCAACAAGTCGGTGATCTATAAGGTCGCCCATATAATGCTTCGAAGGGTGCCATGCCTATGCTTGGTTGGTAACTGTTGTTGTAGGCGAAATCCATCAAAGGAAGATGCTCTTCCCAAGTCCCTCCAAAGTCTAGGATACACAGTCTTAGAACATCCCCAAGAACTCTATTCACTCTCTCAATCTGTCCATCTGTCTGTGGGTGATATGTTATGCTCAAACGTAGTTATGTACCTAACGCCTCTTGTAAGATATTCCAAAAATCATTAGTAAAGATGGGGTCGTGGTCGCTTACTATGTTGGAAGGTACCCCATGCAATTGAACTATCTCTCGGAGATAAACTGATGCCAGCCAAGATGTCGTCCTCTTGCTCTTCACAGGAATAAAATGAGCGCTCTTTGTATGTCTATCCACTATAACCTAAATGTTCGTATTGCCCTTCCTTAATCGTGGCAATCCATCGATGAAGTCCATGAGACGCTCTCCCACTTTCACTGTGCAACATGCAATGGATGAATCAATCCGCATGGTTTCTTTTGTTTGGCCTTTACTCTTTGTCAAGCCATGCGTCAAGCTACAAAATCCGCCACATCTTTCTTCATGCCAGTCCAAAAGAAAACCCTCTTCATGTCTCGATACATTTTGTTGGCGCCCGGATGGATAGTCATCCGAGAATGGTGAGCTTCCTTAAGCACTGCCTTAAGTAATTCCCCAACCTTAGGGATACGTAGCCTTCCATCATGCCTTAGCCACCCTTTTTCATCCACGATATATCTAGCTAGGTGAATAGAAGCCTCTCCTCTACCTGGCTTATCCAAGATGTCTGATATCCGCGGGTCTTCCTGTTGCATAGATCCAACTCACTCCAATAAAGTAGGTTGCTCCTCTAATGATGCTAACAATCCAATTGTGAAATCCGTAGAAGGCTTAAAGTTAAAGGTCTAGATGTATTACGAGCTCTGACTTTCTACAAATAGAGGACTCAAAGTCATCCTCTGCTTACTCAGTGCACCCGCCACTACATTACCCTCACCAGGGGTATAAGCTATCTCGAAGTCGTAAGACGCAAGGAACTCCATCCATCTTTGCTGCTTTAGATTGAGATCCATCTATGAGAACAAGTACTTGAGCGACTTATGATCCGTATATAGCTCAAACTTTTCTCCAAGTAGGTAGCATCGCCAAGACTTCAATGTGAACACTATAGCGTCCAACTTTAGATCACGGGTTGGGTAGTTCTTTTCGTGATCCCTCAACTGTATGCTTCCATAACACACTATCCTTCCTTTTTTCCTCAGAACGGCACCAAGCCATGTACCACAAGCATCGGTGTAAACCATAAACATCTTGCTTCCTCAGGGAGAGTCAGAACTGGGGATGTTGTCGGAGCCCTCTTCAATCTCTAAAAGGCACCTCACAGTCAATGCTCCATGAAAAGCCAAGTTCTTTTTCGTCAATCGGGTAAGCCGAGCCGATATCCTTGCAAATTTTTTGATGAACTTTCTATAGTAGCCCACCAACCCTAAGACACTTCTCACCTCTGTTTCACTCTTTAAAGCCCACCAATCTTGAACTACAATGACTTTCGCGGGGTCTACAGCTATCCCGTTTTTGAAGACCACATGCCCTAGGATTCTTACTTTCTTTTTCTAGAAGTGACACTTAGAAAACTTTGCTTTGAGTTGATGTGACATGAGGGTATGCAGAACCTCTCCTAAGTTTTGGGCATGTTCCTCCTCGTTCTTCGACAAGATCATAATGTCATCCACAAAGACCACCACGAACTTGTTCAGAAATTCCCTAAGCACCTTACTCATTAAGTCCACAAAATAGGCGGGTGCATTGGTTAGCCCAAAAGGCATAACCAACCATTTGAAGAAGCCATCTGGAGTTCTGAATGTTGTCATCTTCCACTCTTAACTGATGAAACCCTGTAGCCAGATCCATCTACAAGAAAACTGATGCACCCACAAGCTAGTCAAACAGGTCATCAATTCTCATTACCGGGTGCATATTCTTCTTAGTAAGCTTATTCATCTCCCTATAATTCACACATAAACGAAGTGAGCCGTTTACCTTAGCTGCAAAGACGAGTGGTGCCCCCTATTATGAAATGCTTCGCCTAATAAAAACATTCTTGAACAGCTCCCCTACTTGCTTATTGAGCTCCCACCTTTCCCTAGGAGCCATGTGGCGCACTGGTAGAGCAACTGGCTTCACATTCTCTATCAAGTAAATTCGGAAGTATATTTCACGCTTTGGAGGTAGTCCCTTTACCTCCTAAAAGACATCTAGGTAGTCTCTAACTATGGGCACAGGTCGCAAGTCATCTACAGAAGCATCCAGTGATTCTAGAAAACTGAGCATTACCAGCCTCCGTGGGTCGTAGGAAATCTTGAGAGTCCAAACATAACAGGAAAGAAGAGTAACCACTCCCTTTTCACAATCAAGGATGACACTATACATGGCTAGCCAATCCTTGCCTATAATCAAACCATAGCCCATAAAGCCCAGCATGTATGCGTCGCATTCAGACTCGACGCCTAAGATAGAAATTCTCAAACCCCTACACATCATGGATAAATGAGCCGATCCTCCTATGGGATTTGAGACCACTACAGGTTCAGAGACTATACTAGTATTAAGGTGCAAACTATCTATTAAAGAACTGGATATAAATGCGTGTGAAGTGCTAGAATCGAACAGGGTTCGAACATGATAGTCAAAAAGGAAATCAAACCTTCAACCGTGACTTTCCTACCTCGATCAGGTCCACTTTCTTCCAAAGCATGCACTTGTCCAGAAGTTCCTATCCATTGTCCTTGCTTGCTATCACATTTCTTAGTGAAGTGTCCCATCTATCCACATTTAAAGCGAGCTCCCTTTGTCTTTCTGCAGTCTTTTACAAAATGACCCATAACATCGCAACCATGACACTTTACCTCCTTTTTTATTTGAGCCTTGTCTGGCTTTCCACCTTTCTTTGTTGCTTTCCTTTCTTGGGCCATAATTTTTGTTTTTCGCCCTTAGCTTGAGTCTCCCAAGTCTTAGTTTCTTTCTTTTCTTCCTTGCCATCCTCGTGCATAAGCACCATATCAACTAGCCTTTCAAAAGTTGCTCCCATTAGTCTGTGCGACAAAGAAAGTCCTTAGATAGGTTGGCTCAACCCCCTCGCAAATCTAAGCACCTTCTTATGCGGCGTATTCACCAAGTCTAGCCTAAACCTTGCCAGTTGATTAAACTAATTTACATAGTCTTTTACAGTCATATCTCCTTGCTTTAAAGCCAAAAATCTATCCATTTGCAATCCCTCCTTCGCCTGAGATAGGAATTTCATCTCAACCTTCTTCCTGAAGTCATCCCAAGTCAACTGGTTGTCCAGCTTGCATTACTTCCCCCAGTAGGAAGCCTCATCCTTAACTTGCCATGCAACCAATTGTATCTTCCTTCGGTTGTCGATTTCAAAGAGTCCAAATATGTTCTCCGTCTCTCGTAGCCAATTCTGTGCTTAAATAACAAAGCTTTCGGTACCACGGAATGGTTTTCCTTGCATAGCGCAAAAGTCTTTGCATAACTTAGAGAAGTTATCTACTCGTGGAGGTGGAGCAACAGCGGTTGCAGCTGGAGAAGGAGCATCCCTTTGACCTCCGACATATATAGCCTCAAGATACCTACAGAACCATGTCGATATTGGAATGCTCTTAGGAAGATTAGGTGCCCCAGACATGCTGAAAAGAAAAGAAAAAGGATTCAACAAGAGATTGAGAGAATATTGTTGACTATGGCTTGAGGGGATTTTTTTTTCAAAACCAGGTTTTTACTTGAAAATACTTTGCTTTTAAAACCATTTTTTTTAAATCTCCTGTCTTGTAACCTTTAGCTCTGATACCATATGTAACACCCCACATCCGTTAATATCACTCATAAGAGGATGCATTAAGTTTCATGAAGCGCGATAGGTAATTATTACAGAATATTTCCAAGATAGGTGAAATAAGCAGCAATTTTTTTTTAAAACTTTACTATAAAAGAAATAAAGCATAGTTTCAGAAATACATCAAACCCAATTACAACTAGCAAACTGTTTCAAATCTGTCTCACAAAACACCTCATAAAATAATATATCATAGTACATAAAATTATATCCCTTGCCATATGCCATACTAAAGTAGAGATCAAGTCATAATGATACATCTCAAGAAATCCAAGTCAAGTCCAAGCTGTTAGAGAAATCCTAGTCACTGTTGAGTGCTTCTGCTTTGAGGACCTAAGGGGAGGGGGAAAGGAAGAAAGAGGCAAAAGAAAAAGGGTCAGACATAAAGTCTGGCAAGTTCCAGTGATTTACAAATATGCATAAAATAGAAATGCCAAGACAGGTAAATAAGACTGGATGAGAAAGGTACAGTGTCATATAAAGCAATAGATAAACTAAACAGAATAGCATGATGGACATGAATAACAGGAATAAACTATGATCGAGTGATGCTTCACATTTATATCCTAAAGCAGGTATATCTGAAAATATATGTCTGCACCAGTACTAGTATAACAGGTTTAACATGATTAGGTTCTTTGCCTGATTACATATCAGCAGGATTAACAAAAGAATTAACAGCAGAAATAAACAACAAATTTAAACAGCAGGATTAGGTATACCCTAATTACATAACAGGATTAGGTGTTAACATAATTACATAATAGCAGGATTAGGTGTACCCTAATTACTATCCATGCGATCGACTCCCTACTGCGTAAATACCCTGTGTCAGCCCTAGCAGTATGGTGTATCACTCCCTAACCCAACAACTATATGACACATACCTATTTACTAGTGTTATAGTGTCTTAACTTCCCTAGTCGGACCCATGCACTCTCATGACTCCGCCGGAACGCGCCCGTAACCACCCCTATGTGAACATCTTACTATCCATTCAGTAAAACGTGCCCTGGCCCCTACTTAGTGCGGGACCCCCATTAACAAGATACCTAGAGGGATACTGATTGATATGGGTTCCAAACACCAGATTGACACAAGCCAAACCCCCTAAGCTTGTGTCCCCAAATAACTAGGATTTAAGAGTCTCCAAAACCCGATACAACAGCAAACGAGGGACCTCTTAGCTTATTAATACTGAGTTTAACCTAGCAGGTTTAGGTTTGCTAATAAGCGTGGTTGTTTACATGTCATTATGTGTGAACAACCTTATTCTTAACATGTCATTTACTTAATGTCCATTTTAAGTCAAATTTAACATGTCTAATTCATATGCATATTATACATCAACTACATTCCTAAGTTACAGGTTTATGCATAATGTTCATTTCTAGCAAGTATGTGCACATTACCCCTTTTCTATCAATTTACAACAAGCCTAAAAATGTGTATATTTATCCTTTTTCCCAAATTATAGTCAATCTGTTCAAGTAAATAACATGCCTAAATTCCTCTTTTTATATTATTAATTATTGCTCCAATTGTACGCACAACCTAATCGGGTATAGTCTAGGCTTCCAAAGGCCTAGGATTGGCGTAAAAATAAAAAGGGGAAGCAGAGGAAGAAGAAAAGAATCAAATCACATTGGCATATAGGCGAGACCGGAAATAAACTTAAAACATAGAAATTGGGAAAGGGAAGATAGATACATATAACTTGTTAATTTTCAAACATTACATGCATATGTATAACTGGTCAATTATCCAACATCACAGACATGTTTATAACTTGTTAATTATCCAACATCACAGTCATGTGTATAACTGATCATAACAGTGTAGGTGATAAACAATGAAATTAGGTATAACATTTATTTTGCTGTCACTGTAGATTCTAACCAGTTTTATTTAACTGTCATGTTCAAGGCCTAAGAAATTAGATCTGTAAATAAAGGAAACTCACTGCGAGTCTTGGTGAAGATAATTGTATAAAACTATGTCATAGGAAGTCCAAATCCAATCCAAGTTGTATATATGCAAGTTCTGATGTTGTCTCTGTTGATCTAATCTTTAGTAGCATTCCCCCATTATATGTTTATAATTTTCATAATAATATCATGGAGGCAGAAGAAGATATGAAGAATTTGTGTGAATTAGGAATGACGGAAGCCATATGTTCATAGAGCTACAAAGCCAACATCAACCCTTAGATTTTAGGTTTTAAATCCGAACCATACAGATCATGCAGAGTCAGCAGCGAATATACACAGAAAATCATCCAGGTTTGAAGTATGAATCCGCTTAGATCAGGGTTGGGTCGACCCACCTACCCCTGGATCGACCCATCCCCCTTGGGTCGACCCAGGCCAGTGTAGGTTATCCCATAACGGACTTGGTTTCCGCTTTGGTTTCTCGCTTAGCTCGCTTGAAATTTCTGGAATTTATTATTTTATTTATATTCATACATAAGCTCCTTATGCGTATACAAACTTCTAGAGCCTATAACATCTTCATACATTGTCCGTTTTACGCAGACTTGGGGCCTATCTGAACCAGAATTCCAAATTTATTATCTTTTAGCATGGTCATAGTGTAATATATTTTGGGGTGTTATATGCTTCCAACGCTAAAATAAATGGCTCATTATTATCCTATCTTTGGTCTTTAATTTTTCTAAGTTAACTGTAATCAAGTTTGAAATAGAATCAATCTTGCAACCATTAACCTTATCTTCGATCTTCACCCAATCATAATAAAAACCCGTGTGTTTAAAATTTATCTAACCCAACTCAATTATCTCCTGAATAACTCTGTAATATATTGTTTTTACCTCTTTGAAATTTTTATCTTTCCCACTGGCTCTTAATATTGTAATTACTCTCATGCATACACCACTGTCTTGTGTTACCATTCCCTCTTCATAACTTTTCAGGGAAAATTTAAACCCTTTTACTTGGTACTCCATATAACTACATGCCTTGAACTTCGGCCCGTTTACAAGCCGCCAAAGAGTTGAATCAACATCGTTTATTTTCACCAACTAAAAAATAAAATATGTGAAAATTTGATTAATAAGGTGTACGATCCATTTAAGTATGCTCGAAATATTAAATAAGCTTTAATATACCTCGCCAGATAACCACAGAGTAAAACTTTGACATGCTTCCGTGGACGAAACCCCACTTCAAGGTTGAGATTTAATACTTTTCACATAAATGTTATACCTCCTTAAACGAACACATTTCAAAACATTTGTGTAAGCTGATTTACAATGGTGAAGATTCAGGAGTTACTCGTGAACTCACTTCTTACATTCATCCAATCCATCAAACTTATTGAGGACCCATCTACGAACTTGTTCAAACTGCACTAAGATTAAGATTATGTCTTTACCATTATTTAGAGGCATCTCATCAACAAATTTATCATCCTCATCTTAAAAAGCCTCATGAGTATGTTTATGCATGCCATCGCCTCCTTTTGGCATATACTCTATGCACTAAAGACCAACTTCATGTACGATATATCCTTCTACAATACATTCTTCAATATATCTTTAGTTGTGCATGTATCCTTTATATGTTTTCATTGACCTATGAATGTAAATCTATTTTAATTAAAAAGTACCCTTTTAAATCGAATGATGATGAACAAAACTAAATTTAGTAATTTACCTTTTGAAAGGATACATCCACCTATATCTAACAGGACCGCAAATCAATGCTTCATCGGCTAAATGAACCATAAGGTGGATGATAATGACAAAAAATGCAGGTGGAAAATATTTTTCAAACACACAAATTGCTTCTACCAAACTAGTCTTTGCTTTTAAAAAATGTTCTCTATCATTCACCTTTGAGCATAAAATGTTAGACAATAGACTTGTACGATGTACAACATTACGCAGATCCTTATGCTCTAGATAAGAATGCTGAAGCAATACTAGAAGTAATTGTTTCATTGTGACGTGGTGATTATCCGACTTCATACTTGTTATTTAGGAGGATTGATGCTCACATTGTTATTGAAATTGGAAGATAATTTACTAAGCATTTTCAGGTTTTTCAAAATGGTTCAATATCGTAATCTTTCCTCTTTGCTCAAGGCGAAAGCTGCTTCTTGCATGATTACTTTATTTGTTTCAGGATCTTCCATCATCCCCAATTTTTGTTTTCTTCCCATGGTTTTCAAATCCTTACGTGCGTTGATGTCGTCTTTTGACTTGTCTTTGTGATCCATGATTGTGCTGATGAGATGCTCAGTGGCATTCTTCTTCGTATGTATAACATCAATATTATACCGGATCAAATTTGCTTTCCAATATGGTAAATCAAAGTGAATGGACCTCCTATACTATGCGGAAATATTGTCAGCTTCTTCTTCATCGATTTCCCTTTTTCGTTTTCGATCGATTTTCGGTTTATTTTTACCAACTTTCATCTTGACAGCTACCTTTTCTTCAACTTGATAATCAGTCAATGATCATGGAGGACAACGATATTCTTGTTTGTTATTAAAGTTTGTTTTATCGTCTCGAAACTTGTGTTTGAAAGGAAGAAATCTTCGATGGCCCATGTAACACATCTTCTTACTTTCAAGAAGATAGTAAGAACAAGTGTCCTCCCCACATGTAGGACATGCAAAATAACCATGAGTTATGCATCCCTATAAAGTCCCAAGTGCAGGATAATCATGAATTGCCCACAATACATAGCTCTCTTTGTGAACTTAGATTTATTAAATGAGTCATACGCAACAACTCCTTCCCATAAATGTTGTAACTCGTCCATCAATGGTTGCAAATAAACATCAATATACTTCCCTGGTTGTTTTGGTCAAGAAATCAACAATATCAACATTGAAAACTCTCTTTTCATGCACATGGATGGAGGAAGATTATACGGTACTACAATTACTGACTAACAATTATAACGAGATGCAATTGGATTGAAACCATCCATTGTTAATCCAAGTATGACATTTCTTGATTCCACAACAAATGTTTTATCAAAAGAATATGCACCTTGCCATTGAGAAGTGTCACATGGGTGATGCATTACGTCTGAATTTAATTTGGCAGACCACACCAAGTCATAACATCTGCTATCCATGGTATAATATACAATCTCCTTGACCTAGGAATCAGAGGGAAATTTCTCAATGTCTTTTGAGGTATCTTGATAGCTCTTTTCTTTTCATTGAATATTGTTCTATACCTTGGACCTTTGCAAACTGGACAAAAAAATTTATTAGCATCATCTTTCCAAATATAAAATGTAGTCATTAATGCATGCATCATAAGTTTTGTAATCCATCCTAACTTGTTTAATCATCTTCTTAATGTCGGGATACTTTATTGGTATTGTGTTACCTTAAGGGAGTAATTCCTTTATAAATATGAGGAGTGCAGTCACACTATTGTCGAAAAAGCCATACTGGGTTTTCAGGTAATTCAGCTTGACAATAAAAATATAATTTTGTTATCCCTTCTGGACATGAAGGATATAATGACTCTTTTGCATTATCAAAAAGTGATTTACACTTCTTATTTTTATTGGTCCATCAATCAACATCAACTGTAGGTGATTCCCCACTATTATCTAGCAACAAACTTGTTGGTTGAAAATGATGAAACTTATCAGCATCATTGACTGGATCTTCCATCCTAAGAAGTTTAGACTCATACTTATGGCTTCACTAACGGGTTGTTTTTGCTTCCTCGCCGACTCTTCCCCATGGAAATGCTAAATGGTCTATGATTGGACAATTCCATATATAAGAAGATGATAATAATTTTCATCTAATTTCATCTTTATTTTCATATTGTTGCACCGTGTATAAAGACAAGAATAAATTTACTTATTACCACCGTTCTCTACAACAAAGTCAATAAACTTCTGCACTCCTTCCACATATCCACTCTTTTTCCATACTTGAAGACATATTGACCTGATATATATATGATATGTCTTCATTATTTTTCAATTAGCTTAATATATTACCTCATCGCGTACACAAACATGCAAGTGTCCCTTCTACGTGATATCCTAATATTATGCATTATTCTCCTATCAATAATAAAGTTGATTACCTAGTTAAACACACATGCTAAATAATATAGAAACATCTTCCTTGAAAATATAAGATAATTTCATAAATTTTTAAGATGGTTTTAGAAACATCTTCCTCGAATATATAAGATAATTTCATAATTTTTAAGCTGGTTTTTTAATTGAAACCCCAAACACTTCAATTTTATGACTTAAAAGCTTATTTTTGTATTTTTTTTTCAATTTTTGCTGTTAGAGAAAATATTCCTAAGCTAGTTAATCCATATCCAGCAAGTTAGAGAAAATGACCAATCAAAAAATTTAAAATAGAAAACACTAATCATGGTGTTATGATTTTTTTCCCTAAAACCTCCGTCGAGGTTGTATGGATAATAGGGGATTAAGGGACATGATTCAATTAATAGTGCACGTACAGCAAAGTGAAAAATATACATCCTTTAAATGTACACAACACGTAGTTCACCTCTAACATCTTTTAATCCATGGTATCAATTTTGAATTTTTTAGGTATACTTTTAAATCATCTGAACATTGCAAATGAAGATAGACATATCAGACTTTTGAACATTTATATAGTATATTGAAGATGGAAAACCTTCATCAGTAGTAAACATTTTCCAAAACTTCTATATTTGAACATACATGAATTAAACACCTGATATTATCCAATATTCAAACGTTAAGCAAAATTAAGTACTTCCAAATGCGCTTTAATTATGTGTCTACTGCTTTCTTTTTGTAATAGCAATCTGTTAGATCCATCAACCAATGGAAAAAAGTAGCAAAAAGCTATAGTAATTAAAACCTATAGTACGATCCTTATTTTACTTTAGTTTCTTATTCAAACAATAAGTTGATTATAGATTTTTGCGGTCGTAATGTATTAAAGTAAGTTGATTATTATATATTTAAACAATAAGTTGATTATTCAAACAATATAAACTATCTTAATGTTTTATGGTTAACTAACCACGCCTGATTGTGTTGTCATGTATACTTAGATGGCGCATTGTAGCACTATTTGATTTAAATTGGAATAAATTTTGTATATGCATCCCTGTATTTAGCATATGTGCAAGCTTTGTGTGTTGGTAAAATCTTTCAAGCATTAACATGGCTTGGACTCCATAAAGTTCGATTATTATGTATTTTAGTTATATGTTGCACTGCTCATTACAATCTTTGGTTCGTTAATAAAATAGTTGAATTTATTGAAAATACGGACATATAAATTTTGATAGCAGAAAATTAGTCTAGATCGCATAATCCCGTGCGGTTCTCCGTATGTGACGAAATGATGAGATTACAATAATGAATCAGATAATGAAAATGCTAAAATGACCGAAAAACTGTAAGTAAAAAAGTGCGGTGGATTGGAGATCCGTTGGATTCTTTCCTCCCCATATGCGTAAAATACCTGCAGCATATTTCAAAAAGCGATGAATTTCACCGTGAAATCTTCGGTCATTCTAGCATTGTCCATTAGAAAATTCTTTTGCTGAATCAGGTTAAAATTAATTAACGGCCTCATGGTCCTTTTCCAAAGAATGGTCAAAATTCATGTAAATAAGAGACATCATACTACAGATGAAATTTAGAGAATTCCTGGAATCTAATATTTTATAACCATATCTGTACACTTCCCTTATATATGGGCAACAAAATCTTCACTTTTCCTACAACCCTCCGAGGGCCTTCTCCTATATATCATCCACATCCTTTGGCAAAACCTATCAAACAATCACAACAATGGCTACAACAACAATAGCACTTGATTCAATCCTTCACAACTCCTAGGCACCGGAACCACCAATGGGAAGCCAACACCAACACAAAGCAACCTTATATTCACATTCGGGTCC
This sequence comes from Allium sativum, assembly GCA_030737875.1. Lineage (NCBI taxonomy): Eukaryota > Viridiplantae > Streptophyta > Magnoliopsida > Asparagales > Amaryllidaceae > Allium > Allium sativum. The sequence goes on along the minus strand of CM060919.1, from coordinate 787,367,354 downwards.
AAACCCAATATGATCTACTTTGGATTCGATTTCCCACCGTCAGCTCGCCGTCCTTTGCATACTATCCCGCCTCCAAAGGTTGAGTGGTCAGACTTCGACCTTACAACGACAAACAACACGTCGGAAGTGGATAATGCACGTAGATATAGAGGAGTCAGGTAGCGACCATGGGGTAAGTTCGTTATCGAGATCCATGACCCGACCCGCCGCGAGTCTTCGCACTTATGAAACAGCTACTAAAGCAGCGAGAGCATATGATAAGGCAACATTTTAGATAAGAGGAAGGAAGGACATTCTCAACTTCCCTGATGAGACAGCAAGATCCAAAAATAACTTGTCTTTTAATAAACAAGATTCAAGAACAATCCAGAATCAGAAGAGTACTAAATACTAATGTGGATGAAGTGATACAAATAGAAGAAAGGATAGCGGATAATTTTGCAATGATAACAAATAAGAGAAAAAGAGTAGATGTAAGTGATTATGAGATGAACAGAGAAATGAAAAATGAAAGAGTGGAGGAGGAAGAAAGTGCGAAGGGAAATTTCCCTTTAACGCCATCAACACTGTCTTCCTAGACGAGTATTTTGGAGGATGGAAATGGAATTTGTGGCATTCCCTTGTTATCGCCGTTGTCTCCACATCCTTGGGGGCTCCCTAGGACTATTATAATTTAGCATGCAGAAGATCATAGATTTTATTTATCATTTGATACCTTCTTGAAGTTATATAATGATGGAGTGGTTTGTGCCAGATGGTAGTATTTGTGCAAAAGCGATTGACTAAGGCATAAGTGGTGCATGGTTTTAGCTATGGTATAGCCAATCTGCTTTATAATTAATGATGTGCTACATGTTATTTGTTGACCTTTTTGTTAGCCATTAATATATATATTCTAGGGTAATCGATTTAGTTGATTTGATTTGTTTCTTAACAATCAAAGCCTGCACTCTTAGAGCATCTCCAACAGTGAGCTAAATCGTCTTACGAATCGTAATATTAATGTTTTTGCACACCAACGGATTTTGTAACAACCCGCATTCTACGTATCGGAGGATCGTAGAATATTTATTTCTTCCTTATATGAAGGCGTATGGTCATGTAACTTTAGGAAACGACTATTGGGGTCATTTCCCATAATCATGATTTTTACCGATTTTTAAATGACCGTTTTGCCCCTAGCTGGTATTGTTTTGGCCATAACTTTTGTTTGGAAAGGAATTTTGACCTGAAACCACTTCCATTAGATCCGTTTGATGGGTTACCTTTCCGTAGAGTGGTCATAATAGCCAAACGGACTTACCGTTTGGGAGATGTGGCTGAAATAAGGTTTGGAAGGCGAAAAACTGCTTAACCGAGCCAAATAGGGTGATTAGTGAATGGGCCCATAACCCATTTCGGGATTAGGGTTATGGGGAGGCTGAAAAGAGTTAGAGATTCATTCCGTTTCAGTTTTCTAGCCTCCACTTACCTCTTAGGAACCCTAAAAATGGCCTCCAACCTCTAAATCACCCCAAATCACTTTCTAATCAAGGATTAAGCTTAGCAACATCAAATCAAGGGAGATCTTCACCAAATCAAGATTAGAGTTGCTGATTTGCATCGTTATTCGCGCCCAAACAGAGATTTATTTCAGATCTAAGATTATTTGTGGCTAAGGTGAGTGATTTGCATAGTTCCTCACTAATGATGGTTAATTAAGGGTAATTAGTGCTAATTAGAGAATTTAAACATGATAAAATTTTGGAAAAATATTTGTAAATTCTTAAATGATGATTTAGACCTCTGATATGAACTTGGGTTAATTTGGTTAAGTTTTGCTAATCCTATCATTAATTATGCTTGAACATGTTTAAGGGAAAATATGGGGTTTTGGCTATGTTTGATCCATTTTAACCTATCATATTGTTGTTTTGGTGTTTGTGGTTGATTATACATGTTGCTATGACTGTATGATATACTTTTTGATTGATTAGAATAGTTGGAATGATCGAAAACACCGTCGAGTGGCGTAAACTGCTTGCTGGAAAAGTGCAGGAAATTGGCCGATCCGGATCGGAACGGAAAAAAGGACCCGATTCGAACCAACTCCCACGCGAGTTCAGAAGCTCCGATCCTCTACGTTAACATTGTAAGGCAACGCGACTTGGAGACTCCGATCCGACCCGGTGTGCTCTGAAGGAGGCTGATCCGATCCATCATTCTAAGAAGACTTCTGATACGACGTTGGGAGAAAAGGAGGAAGCCTGTGCCCCGACCCGAACCGATGGTACCTTCCGATCTGATCCGAAGAAGCTTGCCAGGGAGTGTAGACCTCGATCCGATCTGAAGTAAAGAGGAAGGTTTGTGTTGGAGATTCCGAACTGATCCGATTGTTTAGGGAGGAGCATTCCGATCCGAACCGACCCTTTGATGACCAATAACCCGAGATGCAAAGGTAGTCCAAATGGAAGTTAGAGCTCAGGATCCAGTTGGGAACCAATGAGTTCACTTCATGGTTGGGCTTTGCTGCGGGACGTGTGCTAAGGAGTTTTCGACATTCATAACTTCGATTCACAACTGAAAAGGAATGATGGGCTACGTATCAGTGCAGTAGAGTCATCATGACTCGAGGGGCAAAGTGATCGTAGCAGGACTACGTACCAGTGCAGTAGAGTCATCATGACTCGAGGGGCAAAGTGATCGTAGTAGGACTATGAGCCAGTGCAGTGGAGCCATTGTGACTCCATGGGGCAGAGTGGACAAAGTAAAGGATTAGTAAGGCTATGAGCCAGTGCAGTGGGGTGTGTACGACTCCATGGGGCAAAGTGGACATAGCGAAGGATTAGTGGCTATGGATCAGTGCAGTGAAGCCATTGTGACTTCATGGGGAGAAGTGATCATAGGAAGGTATTGGGTGATCGAAATGGTGTATATCGTATTCTTTACACACTGTGTGAGAGATGTGAGGATGGTTGCTATGTTTGATTGTTTGCCATCACTATGACATGCACACCCCCACCCCCGTTATCTTTACACCATTTGTTTAGTGGCACCTCAGAATGTTGTACAGTATATAGTGCTAACTCTTTGGTTGCAGGTCCAGGTTCAGGTATGGTTTAGTATACCTGTTATTGTTCTATTTAGCTGCTTATTGTTCGTACCAGACTTTTTGTCTGACCCAGAGTTTTATGTCTCTTCTTATTACTCTGGGTGCTCACACGAGCAGACTAGAGACAGGTTAGCTGGTGATGCATGAGTAGCAGATTCAGAGGCGAGCAAGAGGCTTCCACGTATGATATATAGATATTCTCCCTGTGTCGTTGCTGGTCACTACTTTGGGCATTAGTAGTGTACCTTTCTTGTTTAGCTTTTTGAGACAGTTTTTAAAAGTTGTAATAATGTTGGCTTTGGTTCATAAGCTGTACTTTGGATTTTTCCGCTGCTATGATAGTTTGTTTTCAGCTTATGCACTGTCTCACCTGTTTTATGTCAAGTATGTTGTTATTATATTTTGTTCTATGCGCTGTAAGACATTCTAAAGGTTCCTTGTTGATTCTTCGTCTTCTTTCTTTCCTTCTGACGACCGTCCCGTGCTAACTGGACATGTGTACAGCGCACTTGTGGAGTAAATGTCGGTTGGTGCGGGACGGGTTGTCACATTTGGTATCAGAGCTCTAGGTTGCGCAGTTAACCTAGGGAAAGATACTAGGGAGAGATAGTACGTATATGAGAGAGCGTATTTGTGATTACTTTGGTTTTCAAAGGCTATATATATATATATATTATTAGTATAGCTAAGGATGAAGTCGCACTGCACTAGCACCACTATGGAGATGGTTAATCGTTTTCTCTTTACAGATTGAACGATGAGCCGATACGCAAGAGGTGTTGGTAGAGGGGCCAATAATGAGAATGCTACTGACATGAGGGCGATGTTTACTAACCTCATAAGAGAAATGCTTAGGGATGTGCGGGGGCAGTTCCCAATCCCGGTAATGGTGGTGGTCCAATAGTGCAGGCGCCTAGGGTCGATTTTGCCAAGCTGTACAAGGATTACACTCACCTTGGTGGGAAGCCGTTCCACGGAACGGAGTCGGCCACAGATGTTCAGGATTGGTTGGATAGCTGTGATCGTATCTTCGATGACTTGGGTATCGAGGATGCGATGAAGGGAAGGCTAGCGTCTCGTCAATTGCAAGGGCGAGCGATGAATTGGTGGAATGCTATTAAGACAGCCACTCCAGAGGATCAGGTTACTTGGGATCAGTTTAAGGCTCGCTTTAGCGACAAGTTTATCCCAGCTGCTCAGAAGTCGGGATTGTTTAGGAAGTTCTTGGAGCTTAAACATAATGGTAGAGCAGTCTCGGACTATATTGCTGAGTTCGACACTTTGTCAAAATATGGACTATCCCTTATCGATCCTCCTGAGAAGAAGAATGAGAAATTCATTACTAGTTTGGATGGATACTTGGGGGAAAGGCTTATAAACCACATCGATGAGACTTTTGAATCGATTGTTGGGAAAGCTTTGAGATCAGAGAGTCTTTACCCCAAGCCAAAGACTGAGGTTGCATCTGCAGAAGGGCTGAAGCCGCAAGCAGGCGGTGGAGGCAAGAATAACACTCAGAACAAGAGGAAACAGAACCAAGCTAAGGATGGCCAGAAAAAGAGCAAGAAAGATGTTAAGTGCTTCAGCTGTGGTAAGAAGGGCCATTATGCTAAAGAATGTCGGGCCAAGCCAGCGGATAGGAAGTGCTACAACTGTGGCCAAGTGGGACATCATAAGGATAAATGTCCACAACCTCTTAAAGAGAAGCAGATTGTGAAAGCATATGCTATTAATGCTGTTCCTTCTTTGTCGAATGCCCCAACTGCGGCGGAGAAAGGAAAGAATGTCGTCCTTCAAGGTATGCTTTCTATTCATGATGTACCTGTTCGAGTTTTGTTTGATACTGGGGCTTCCCGTTCCTTCATATCTAGTGACCTGGTAGATAGGTTGGGACTGGAACCCGAGATAGTCGATAAACCATTGGTTGTGATGAACCCGATTGGTGGTTCGACTAACCTTAGCATGATTTGTCGAAATTTGCTCTTATCGAGTCATGGATGTATGTTTGTGATTGCTTTGTTTTGGGCTTTACTGGGTATGGCACTATATTAGGAGTCGATTGGCTCCAAAGATACGGGGTGGTGGTAGACTGTGAGGGCTTTTTGGTGACAGTTGGGGCGGATGATGGGCGGAGGATAGTGTTTGGTAGTCTACCTAGTGATGGGGTAATGGCTAGTTTTATAAATTCCCTCGACATCCCGCATGATGAGTTGTTAGATGTGCCCGTGGTTGGCCAGTATCCGGACGTCTTCGAGGAGGTGACCGGGCTTCCACCACACCGAGAGATTGAGTTCCGTATTGATTTAGTGAAAGATGCCAGACCTATAGTGATGCCACTTCGTCGTATGGCACCAAGGGAGCAGCGAGAGCTCGGGGTGCAAGTAAGTGATCTTTTGAAGAAGGGGTTTATTAGAAGAAGTGTCTCCGAGTGGGGATCACCAGTTGTGTTTGCTACTAAGGCAGATGGTTCCCTTCGTTTGTGTGTGGACTATCGCGAGTTGAATAAGGTGACGAGGAAGAATAAGTATCCTCTACCGTGGATAGATGATTTGTTTGATCAGCTGGAAGGAGCAAGAGTGTTCTCCCAGTTGGACCTCGCGACAGGATTTCATCAGCTTCGAGTAGCGGCTGAGAGTGTTTCGAAAACGGCATTTAGGACGCCGTCTGGATTCTATGAGTGGTTGGTCATGCCATTTGGGTTGATCAATGCACCAGCGTATTTCGTGGATCTTATGAATCGAGTATTCAGAGATCAGTTGAATAAGTTCGTTCTTGTGTTCGTAGATGACATCCTTGTTTACTCGAGGACAAAGGAAGAACACAAGGGGCAGTTGAGGATAGTGATGGAGGTGTTGAGAAAACACCAATTGAAAGCAAAATTCTCTAAGTGTCACTTCTAGAGGAGAGAAGTGAGATTCTTGGGCCATGTTGTTTCAGAGAATGGTATTGCCGTGGACCCTGCGAAGGTGGCTACGGTACAGGATCGGCCTATGCCCAAGAATGCAACAGACGTGAGAAGCTTCTTGGGTTAGCTGGATATTATCGTAAGTTCATCCAGGACTTCTCCAAGATAGCAGCACCGTTGACTCAGTTGACTAAGAAGAATCAAGCCTTCGTCTGGGACGGAGTATGTGAGAATGCATTCAAGAGTCTAAAGGAAAAGTTGACGCGTGCGCCAGTATTAGTCATTCCTAAAGGGAATGAAGAGATGACGGTATACACGGATGCTTGTGGTACCGGACTAGGTGCTGTATTGATGCAAGGAGGTAGGGTTGTAGCTTATGCTAGTCGGCAATTAAAGCCACATGCGAAAAAGTATCCTACCCATGATTTGGAACTGGCAGCGATCGTGTTCGCGTTGAAGATGTGGAGACATTATCTCTTGGGAGAAAGATTTGAGTTGTTTACCGATCATAAATCGTTAAAGTATCTCTTCTCTCAGAAGGATCTAAATCTCCGACAACAAAGATGGCTAGAGTTCTTGGCTTCGTATGATTTTGATATCGCATATACACCTGGGAAAGGCAATGCGGTAGCCGATGCCTTGAGTAAGAGACATGCCAGTTTAGGGGCTATGTTTCTTAAATGGAAGCAACTGGAGTATATCGCAGGGTTTGATTTCAGACCAAAGTGCGAATTGGATCCAGAGATATTAGCTAGTTTGACGATCAGACCCACCTTGATTGAGCAGATTGGTTCCAGTCAGAGGGACGATCCTAATCTATTGGAAATCATCTCCAAGTTAGAGATGAATATCGACGGTGAGGAGATGAGTTTGTATGGGCTTGATCGAGAAGGATGGCTTCGAAAGAATGGAAGACTAGTTGTACCCAACGTGAATGGTTTGAGAGATGAAGTGCTTAGAGAACGTCATCACTCAAAACTGACTATACACCCCGGTGGTGATAAGATGTATCGAGACATGAAACAGACTTACTACTGGGAAGGGATGAAAAGAGACGTTGGGAAGTTTATATCCAAATGCTTGAATTGCCAGCTAGTTAAAGCCGAGCAAAAGAAGCCTAGTGGTTTGTTGCAACCATTAGAAATTCCCGAATGGAAATGGGAGCAAGTCTCGATGGATTTCATTGATGGTTTACTAAGGACTAGATCGGGACATGATAGCGTTTGGGTAATTGTGGATTGATTGACTAAGAGTGCAAGGTTCATACCAGTCAAATCGACCAGAACGACAACTAAATTAGCAGAATTGTATATGAAGTGGGTAGTGAGATTTCATGGAATACCTAAAAGCATTTTGAGTGACCGAGACCCGTTGTTCACTAGTGGATTTTGGAAGAGCTTAAAAGAGGCTCTAGGGTCGGAACTATATCTCAGTACCGCGTATCATCCTCAAACTGATGGTCAGACAGAGAGGGTGAATCGTATATTGGAAGATCTCTTGAGAGCTTGTATATTGGATTTTGGTGGATCATGGGATGACCATTTGCATCTAGTAGAGTTTGCATATAATAATAGCTACCAATCCAGTATCGGTATGGCTCCATATGAAGCTTTGTACGGAAGACCGTGCAACTCACCATCATGTTGGATAGAGACTGGCGAGAAGTTTATGCTTGGACCAGATGTGGTGAGGGAAACTTCAGATAAGATTAAGATCATTCAACAACGGATGAAGGCTGCCCAGGATAGGCAGAAGATTTATGCTGACAAGAGGAGAAAAGACTTAAAATTCTCCATTGGTGACTTGGTGTTTGTCAAGGTTTCTCCGTTGAAGAGCGTGATACGATTTGGCAGGAGAGGCAAGTTGGAACCAAGATTTGTTGGCCCATTCCCAGTTCTCGAGCAAGTTGGGAATTTGGCATATAGAGTTGACTTACCCGAAAAGATGGCGGGAGTTCATAACATATTTCATGTGTCCCAGTTAAGGAAGTTTGTGCACGACCCAGATTTGACTATTTCACCTGATCAGTTAGAGGACTTCGAAGTGGAACCCGAAGCGGTTGGGAACCGCAAGCCGATTCGTATTGTCGAGCACGATACGAAGCGACTTCGAAGGAAGGCGGTGAAGCTAGTCAAGGTTCAGTGGGGCGAGAACGAGAATGACTGTACTTGGGAGACAGAGGAGAGCATTAGGAAGACGTATCCAGAACTCTTTGCCTGGTAAGATTTATTTTGCAATTTAGTTATTCCGCATGCTAGAATAGACTTGTTTTGCTTATTTTGTTTATTTGATGGTTGTTTTATGGCTGATAGGCATGCAGGACCCTTTGTGTGTTTTGGTTAGGGAATTTCGGGGACGAAATTTCTTAAGGGGGGAGAATGTAACAACCCGCATTCTACGTATCGGAGGATCGTAGAATATTTATTTCTTCCTTATATGAAGGCGTATGGTCATGTAACTTTAGGAAACGACTATTGGGGTCATTTCTCATAATCACGATTTTTGCCGATTTTTAAATGACCGTTTTGCCCCTAGCTGGTACTGTTTTGGCCATAACTTTTGACTGGAAAGGAATTTTGACCTGAAACCACTTCCATTAGATTCGTTTGATGGGTTACCTTTCCGTAGAGTGGTCATAATAGCCAAACGGACCGACCGTTTGGGAAATGTGGCTGAAATAAGGTTTGGAAGGTGAAAAACTGCTTAATCGGGCCAAATAGGGTGATTAGTGAATGGGCCCATAACCCATTTCGGGATTAGGGTTATGGGGAGGCTGAAAAGAGTTAGAGATTCATTCCATTTCAGTTTTCTAGCCTCCACTTACCTCTTAGGAACCCTAAAAATGGCCTCCAACCTCTAAATCACCCCAAATCACTTTCTAATCAAGGATTAAGCTTAACAACATCAAATCAAGGGAGATCTTCACCAAATCAAGATTAGAGCTGCTGATTTGCATCGTTATTCGTGCCCAAACAGAGATTTATTTCAGATCTAAGGTTATTTGTGGCTAAGGTGAGTGATTTGCATAGTTCCTCACTAATGATGATTAATTAAGGGTAATTAGTGTTAATTAGAGAATTTAAACATGATAAAATTTTGGGAAAATATTTATAAATTCTTAAATGATGTTTTAGACCTTTGATATGAACTTGAGTTAATTTGGTTAAGTTTTGCTAATCCTATCATTAATTATGCTTGAACATGTTTAAGGGAAAATATGGGGTTTTGGCTATGTTTGATCCATTTTAACCTATCATATTGTTGTTTTGGTGTTTGTGGTTGATTATACATGTTGCTATGACTGTATGGTATGCTTTGTGATTGATTAGAATAGTTGGAATGATCGAAAATGCCGTCGAGTGGCGTAAACTGCTTGCTGGAAAAGTGCAGGAAATTGGCCGATTCGGATCGGAACGGAGAAAAGGACCCGATTCGAACCAACTCCCACACGAGTTCAGAAGCTCTGATCCTCTCCGTTAACATTGTAGGGCAACGCGACTTGGAGACTCTGATCCGACCCGGTGTGCTCTGAAGGAGGTTGATCTGATACATCATTCTAAGAAGACTTCCGATCCGATGTTGGGAGAAAAGGAGGAAGCCTGTGTCCCGACCCGAACCGATGGTACCTTCCGATCCGATCCGAAGAAGCTTGCCAGGGAGTGTAGACCTCGATCCGATCCGGAGCAAAGAGGAAGGTTTGTGCTGGAGATTCCGAACCGATCCGATTGTTTAGGGAGGAGCATTCCGATCCGAACCGACCCGGTGATGACCAATAACCCGAGATGAAAAGGTAGTCCAAATGGAAGTTAGAGCTCAGGATCAAGTTGGGAACCAATGAGTTCACTTCATGGTTAGGCTTTGCTGCGGGACGTGTGCTAAGGAGTTGTCGACATTCATAACTTCGATTCACCACTGAAAAGGAATGATGGGCTACGTATCAGTGCAGTAGAGTCATCATGACTCGAGGGGCAAAGTGATCGTAGCAGGACTACGTACCAGTGCAGTAGAGTCATCATGACTCAAGGGGCAAAGTGATCGTAGTAGGACTATGAGCCAGTGCAGTGGAGCCATTGTGACTCCATGGGGCAGAGTGGACATAGTAAAGGATTAGTAAGGCTATGAGCCAGTGCAGTGGGGTGTGTACGACTCCATGGGGCAAAGTGGACATAGCGAAGGATTAGTGGCTATGGATCAGTGCAGTGAAGCCATTGTGAGTTCATGGGGCAGAGTGATCATAGCAAGGTATTGGGTGATCGAAGTGGTGGATATCATATGCTTTACGCACTGAGTGAGAGATGTGAGGATGGTTGCTATGTTTGATTGTTTGCCATCACTATGACATGCACACCCCCACCCCCGTTATCTTTACACCATTTGTTTAGTGGCACCTCTGAGTGTTGTACAGTATGTAGTGCTAACTCTTTGGTTGCAGGTCCAGGTTCAGGTATGGTTTAGTATACCTGTTATTGTTCTGTTTAGCTGCTTATCGCTCATACCAGACTTTTTGTCTGACCCAGAGTTTTATGTCTCTTCTTATTACTCTGGGTGCTCACACGAGCAGACTAGAGACAGGTTAGCTGGTGATGCGCAAGTAGCAGATTCGGAGGCGAGCAGGAGGCTTCCACGTATGATATATAGATATTCTCCCTGTGTCGTTGCTGGTCACTACTTTGGGCATTCGTAGTGTACCTTTCTTGTTTAGCTTTTTGAGACAGTTTTTAAAAGTTGTAATAATGTTGGCTTTGGTTCATAAGCTGTACTTTGGATTTTCCGCTGCTATGATAGTTTGTTTTCAGCTTATGCACTGTCTCACCTGTTTTATGTCAAGTATGTTGTTATTATATTTTGTTCTATGCGTTGTGAGACATTCTACAGGTTCCTTGTTGATTCTTCGTCTTCTTTCTTTCCTTTTGACGACCGTCCCGTGCTAACTGGACATGTGTACAGCGCACTTGTGGAGTAAATGTCGGTTGGTGCGGGTTGTCACAGATTTCTTTAATCGTAACATTCAGTAATATATTCAAGGGCAAATTCTGAAATTGGAATTGGCCTCAGATGTCGATTTTTTCAACGCCCAAAATAGGGCGCTAGAAAAATCGGTTTGCACTGAAAAGTTAAACGCGACAAACAAACTTCTCAACTTCCCCAGGCAAAGCATGACCCCACTACCCAATTAATTTGCAGCGCATGTTCCCACTACCCAATTAATTTTCTCCATGTTCCTATTCTAATATTCCCAGCAGCGCAAATATCTGCCGTGTCTCCATATTGTCAGGACCAAATTTCCCACCCAAATTGTATTTTAAGTACGAGCCTTGATTTTTCAGCACATTTACTATGCGTGCTGATTAAATTAGCGCACGTTGAAAAAATCAGCGAGCGCCACTTAAATCAACATGCACCCATTGCGACTTTTTAACAAATCTTCCTTGAATATTACAGAATGTAATATTACGTTCCGTAATACTGTTGGAGATGCTCTTAGGATTCACATAAATTTCTTTATAACACATTACTCAAAAAGTGCATATAACATTTCCGCTTAAGTCTTCGCTCATTCCCACGAGTGCATACTTGTTACTCTCATACCCACTGTTCAACTTGCCCTTTAATTCACTCTATAGTTAGTGTTCTGTTCACATGTACAATTGCAGTTGGTGGCATTTTCTAACTACTTTGATGCAAAATCACCTTGTATCCTCAGCGTCACTTTTAATTTCTCGAGATCAGTTTCCTTTCCATGTTCAATAATCAAAATTTCTTATAGCCATTATAAATTTGTTGACACACTTTTTGGTAAAATTTGTCACACATGGAATAACTGGATAATATCGCGCTCGAATACGGAGAACATCGTCAGAAGACAGGAAGCGATTTAGTTGAAGTCGCATCACAAACAAAGAATGGCCCAAAACTCCTATCGGACGACCTCTTTTGGGCCCAAAAACATCAATTATAGAGCTTTGCTCTGTAGCTCTTATAGCCCTCTGAATTAGCTTCAGGTGGAGCTTTCGTTTGAGCAAAACGGACTTATGGTTTGTAAGTTACGCCCGTTTCCGTAAACGCGCACAGAACTTGGATTTTGGACTTGGCAACATCCCTGGTCAGGTCGCCCCCCTCGGCTCGTGGGACCACTTTTGGCTCGTGGGACCCACCTTGGCTCGCCCCAGACTCCGCTCGCCCACGAACCGGTTTGCCCACATTGGCTCGCCCACGACCCACTCATGATGCACCCAGAGACCACGACCAGTAACACCCCAAATTTTCTGTGATCGTATAAGCAACAAATCAGAGAATAATTAAATTATAAAATAAGAATCAAGGGAAATGGGTTGCGCCATTGCATTTGTCTCGAAATTCTTCTTGGAAACGAGTCCGAGTTTTCAAGAAACAGAGTCCGTATGAGGGAGATATGGCCCTCTGAAGTTTCAGAGAATTTCAGAATCGAAAACAGCTCGAAATTCGAATTCGAAATTCGAATTCAAACCCAGAAGCGGGCCGGGCGGGAAATTTCCTGCCCAGGACCCAGGTCGACTGGGTAGTCGACCTTCCCAGGGCCAGGTCGACCATAGTGTCGACCTGGGGGGACCAGGTCGACCATAGTGTCGACCTGGGGGTCGACCTGCTCCCGAAACCCACTTTCTGAACCTGATGCATTCTGATGTTTTTGGCCGATTTTCTGACCAGATTCATGACTCTAAACCTATATAAACAGCCCCCTAGCCTCATTCTCTCCACACCGTTTCATTCTATCTATATTCTGCCTCTGTTCTAATAAAAATAAAAATGGCGTCGCTACTCCGCTGAAATCTGATCTGGAACTAGGACTAAAGCATCTTCTTCGAAACTGATTAAAATTAAAAGAGAACAACTGCAACTCTTCTTCTTCTTTAATCCAATCAAGGCAAGTACAATTATTTTCCTCTATAAACGTTAATTATGATTGTGACATGAACTGTAAATCTGAATTTGAGGTTATGACTGTTCTGTTCTGTTTAGATCTATCTTATTATGTTCTCTTTCTTCTTTCTATTCTATAGCCAGGCTACCACGAGCCTGCGCCAAATCTCATAAGAGATTAACGCACAAACGCTAAACTTTGGGACAAATAATGAGCGATGGCATAATTGGACATGGCTAATCTGTGACTAAAAGGACATATGTTGTAAACTAGATTTAGATCTATGCATATTCTATGAATCGGAAGAAGAGGAACCATTGTATGTTAACAAGTGACTTGAGATACTGGACATAACGCATATTTTGAATTAAGATCTGTTATAATCTAAAGTTCTAGATTGTTGGGCATATTGTTTAAATAACAATTCATGACTTGAGATAAAAAGAGGATATGACTTAGGTGTGAAGATCTATATTAAGATTTGATAACTACTAAATATGAATAACACCTAAGTGGGAGATTTTTTGAATATATGACATGTATTGAAATCGATGGCCATATTTGGCATAATTTATTTGTGAATCTTTTGTACTAGGCAAGTTTAACTAAATTTGGGGACATGTGTTATATGGTAAATTATGACCATAATCTGTGCCATGTAAATTCAATGCAAGCGTGGGGGTATATGAACATATTGTGAATCATGACAACTATTTAGGCATGCAAACTTAGAATTAGGCAAGATATGTCTATGAAACTTTAAGGAATGATTAAATTTGTTATATTGCCTAACCTGCTAGTTCTGTTATATTGCCTAATCTGCTGGTTCTGTTATATTGCCTAATCTGCTAGTTCTGTTGTATTGTCTAATCTGCTAAATCTGTTTTCTGCTAGATCTGTTAAACTGCCTAATCCGTTATCTGCTAAAACTGTTGAATTGCCTAAACTGCCAAATCTGTTATCTGCTAAATCGCTTAAACTGCTAGATCTGCTACATGTTGAATTGTCTGATCTGTTGAAACTAGATAATGGTAATCTGTGTAAGGAAATCCGTAGGCTCGACCTAAGATTTGGTAGAACATGGAAATTTGATTAATCTGTTATATCCTATGAAGAGGTTTAATCTGTTAAATAAACAGAATTAGTCTGACATCTGAAAAATCTGTATTGGAATGAATTGGCTACGGCACGAGGTTAGACTCTGTTTGCGGTGGAAGCCTGCCCGGAACCAACCGGCTTAACCAGCGACCGCAAACTGCCAGTCTAATGTGAGAGGTTGTAGGCATAACTACAATATGCTTAGACACGAGGTTAGGTCTGGCTTGTGGCAGAAGTCTGCCCGGAACCGCCCGACATATCCAGCGGCCACAAGCTACCGACCTAATGTGAGAGGTCTATGCATTAATATTTAATTAATGCAAATCTGGGATAAATATGATGTCTAAAACGTGTTGGGTGGATAGGGTTAAACCAATTGGACTAATGAATTTAACAAATCCGCTTTGTGAATCTGTAGGCCCAATTACAAAGTTAGACAAATCTATAAATCTGTTAAATCCATATATCTGATCCGTTAGTCTGAAAACTTGTCTGATCTGTGAACTAGTTGATCTGAACTCTGTATGTCTGAACTTGTAAACAAATTAATCTGAAATCTGTTAGTCTGGGGACACAAGGTTAGGAGGGGAATTACTTGTGTCATCTGTTGTTTGGGACCCATATTAGTCAGTAACCCTTTTCTGGTATCAAACTTTGACCCAACAGTAAGTAGGGCCCGGGCACGCTTACTGAACTAATTATAAGTGGTTCATTCTGATAATGGCGAGGGGTGTCGATGGTGCGTTCCAACCGGGTCATGTGCATGCATGGATCCCGGTCTGCCTCTGAGGATGTAAGACGCCGTGACATCTGTAAATAGGCCTGTGCCAATTGGTTGTCACTTTAGGGAGTGATACACCCTATTGTGGAGCCGACACAGGGTATTTATGTATTAGGGAGCCAATCGCTTGGGGTAGGGTTTTAGGGTACACTTAGTTCTGTCTGTTTCTATTGGTACCGTCTGTTTCTGTTGGGTGGCAACACCTGTCTGCGTGGTACCATCTGTTCGGGTGGTAAAGGCCCATTTACTAGTGTACACCTAATTCTACATTCTGTTTCCGTAGGGATTAATCTGTTTCTGTTTCTGTCTGTTTCTGTTTGGGTGGTAAAGGCCCATTATTAACATTCTGTTTCTGTCTGTTTCTATTCGGGTGGTAAAGGCCCATTATCCGCATTCTGCTTCTGTCTGTTTCTGTTCGGGTGGTAAAGGCCCATTATTAGCGTTCTGTTTCTGTGGAAATTATTCTGTTCCTGTTTCTGCTTCAGTTTAGACATTAGGGTGACACCTAATCCTGTCATACTAGTATTAGTGCAGAGAGATGAAAAGTAATATTATTCTGTTTCTTCTGTTTAACATAAGTACATCTGCTGCTCCTGTTGCTGTTATCTCTCATCCAGTTTTATTTGCATGCCATGATTATTATTATCTGTTCATATGCTGAAAGTCACTGGACTTGCCAGACTTTATGTCTGATCTTGCTTGTTTTCGCCCCTTTTCTTCCGTTTCCCCCCATGTTTTCCAAGGAGGGAATACTTTAGCTTGATTCGGATTTCTTCTGCTTGAAGTACTCAAAGTGCTTAAAGTATGGCTTGACTCTTTATGGCAGCTTCTGTGGGGATTATGACTTTAAAGTTTTGTACTCTGATGATTTTCTGAACAAGACTGATATTTATGTACTTGAGTTTTTGGTAAAGATGTAACCAAACTGATTTCTGTTTTCCACTGTAATAAAGTTATAATTTCTCAAGTATTGTTTATCTGTTCTGGCTACTAAAACGCTCCACCAAAGTTAAGGCATTCCCTTTGTGAGTGTCCTTAATGGAGGTGGGGTGTTACACTTGGTATCAGAGCTGATGGTTACCAGACTGGATAATGTTTTTGAAAACTATTTTCAAAAAGGTTTTAAAAGGAAGTATTTTCAAAAAGTAAAGTTTATTTTGAAAAACATAATCCCCAAAAAGCCATATATCTGTCTTTTCCGTTCTCCGTTTTAAATCTTTTTCTTTCATTCCAGCATGTCTGGGAATCTTAACTTTCTAGAGGGCGTGCCAATACCTGGCTGGTTCAGGAGGTACTTAGAGGCTAGGGCCAACGATGGAGGCCCAGCGGATATTCCTCCTCCAGCTGCAGAGATTCCTCCTCCTCCGCCCCCTCCTCGCGCAATTGCTTTTTCAAAGATCTGTAAAGATTTTAGGGCCATGGTGGAAAGGATTTCAAGGGAACTGAATCATTCGTAGAAGCGAGGAACTAGCTCAAGGAAACTGAAGATCTGTTCGTTATCTTCGAGGTGGACGATAGGCAGAAGGTACAATTGGCGGTATGGTTGCTCAAGGACGAAGCTTCCTACTGGTGGGAAATCACTAACGCCGAGAGGCCGGTTGAAACATGGATGGATTTCAGAACAAGGTTTGAGACAAAATTCCTCTCGCAAGCTGAACGAAGTCTACAACTGGAAAAGTTCTTATCTCTTAAGCAAGGAAGTATGACGTTCAAGGAATACGTCAACCAGTTTAACCAACTGGCTAGGTTCGGACTGGATTTAGTCAACACTCAGCATAAAAAGGCTCTCCGCTTTGTTAAAGGATTGAACGAGCCACTGCACAGTCTAGCCATGACCCATGTACCCATGGGAGCGACTTACGAGAGAATGGTGGATATGGCACTACTGCACGAGGAAGACAACAACAAGAAAGAAGAGGCAAAGAAGGAAGAACTACAGAACAAGAAAGCATGGCCCAAAAAGGAAACACAAAAGAAGGGTGAAAAGTCTAAAGATAAGAAGGAGAAAAAGTGCTTTACTTGTGGAAGCTCGACTCATCTGAACAAGGATTGTAGAAAAAGAAAGGGCACTTGCTTCAATTGTGGTGAGATGGGACACTTCACTAGGGACTGTCCGAAGAAACGAGGGCAAAGGCAGAGGGCAGGACCAACTTCTGGAAGGCAGGCGAACACTCTCGAGGCTACTGGATAGGATAGAAATAGGAAAACTTTCTGTAGGAGGTTTAGTTTCTTTATCTGATTTTTGGGTAAAACTCTTTTCTGATTCTGGCATTTCGATTCTGTAATCGATACTCTGCACTTGAATACTAGTATTGTTCTGATTCCGCTGTAGACTCAGACCCATAAGGGTTATGACTCATCTAAGCGTGGTAAGTTGGGTATCTGTGTTGAGCGTTAAGTTGACTATGACGCATACATTCCGGGTTTTTATCATGCTTAGTTTCCTAAGAATCATTTAGTAATCTGATCTGTACCGGTAATCTGTAAATATCTGAATATTTCTGATAAGGTTGAGATTTCCAGTTTTGACATTGTCTAAAGAGGGTAATCCTCTGGGTGTCAATCCGATGTTGATTTCGGTCTTCGGGGTTGATACTTAGGGGAGTTTGTCTCTCAACCAAGGTTTAATGGAAACCAAGTTTTTGTTTTATCTGTACTCGCTTCCATCATTCGACTGTATCCTATCGACCAAATCTTCGAACTTTAGGTAGAGACTAATGGGTGTAAACATGTGTTTGAGACATGTTATGTTTGATGGTTGCAAGTGGATGCAAGTGGTTGCTAGTGGTTGCTCGTGGATGCATATACACACACTAGGCACTAGATCGGCTCGAAAACACTCTCATACTGCATATGGATGTGTGAGCATTTTTCAATTTCTGTGGATGTAAAATGATTGACTCATCACATGGATGTTGCATATGAATAAATGATTGTCACTCATATAAGAATGATATGTATCAAATAGGAAAAATTGCATCCTGGTTGGACTCATGGCACTAACATAATTCGCATTAAGGAGGTCAACTGAATCAGTGGACCGCCTGATCTTTGCATTAGATAAGGAACATATACACACACTTTTGCATATGTTCATACAACATTAGATGTTTTCTAAGGATAATGGATGCTTGTGGATGATGGTTGAGTAGATGGATGACTGGATGGTAGGACACATTCTTCTCAACTTGAAGATTTCGGGGACGAAATCCTTTAAGGAGGGGAGAATGTAACACCCCGAATTTTCTGTGATCGTATAAGTAACAAATCAGAGAATAATTAAATTATAAAATAAGAATCAAGGGAAACAGGTTGCGCCATTGCATTCGTCTCGAAATTCTGATTGGTAACGAGTCCGAGTTTTCGAGAAATGGAGTCCGTATGAGGGAGATATGGCCCTCTGAAGTTTCAGAGAATTTCAGAATCGAAAACAGCTCGAAATTCGAATTCAAACCCAGAAGCGGGCTGGGCGGGGAATTTTCCGCCCAGGACCCAGGTCGACAGGGTGGTCGACCATAGTGTCGACCTGGGGGGACCAGGTCGACCATAGTGTCGACCTGGGGGTCGACCTGCTCCCGAAACCCACTTTCTGAACCTGTTGCATTCTGATGTTTTTGGCCGATTTTCTGACCAGATTCATGACTCTAAACCTATATAAACAGCCCCCTAGCCTCATTCTCTCCACACCGTTTCATTCTGTCTATATTCTGCCTCTGTTCTAATTAAAATAAAAATGGCGTCGCTACTCCGCTGAAATCTGAACTGGAACTAGGACTAAAGCATCTTCTTCCGAACTAATTAAAATTAAAAGAGAACAACTGCAACTCTTCTTCTTCTTTAATCCAATCAAGGCAAGTACAGTTATTTTCCGCTATAAACGTTAATTATGATTGTGACATGAACTGTAAATCTGAATTTGAGGTTATGGCTGTTCTGTTTAGATCTATCTTATTTTGTTCTCTTTCTTCTTTCTGTTCTATAGCCAGGCTACCACGAGCCTGCGCCAAATCTCATAAGAGATTAACGCACAAACGCTAAACTTTGGGACAAATAATGAGTGATGGCATAATTGGACATGGCTAATCTGTGACTAAAAGGACATATGTTGTAAACTAGATTTAGATCTATGCATATTATGTGAATCGGAAGAAGAGGAACCATTGTATGTTAACATGTGACTTGAGATACTGGACATAACACATATTTTGAATTAAGATCTGTTATAATCTAAAGTTCTAGATTGTTGGGCATATTGTTTAAATAACAATTCATGACTTGAGATAAAAAGAGGATATGACTTAGGTGTGAAGATCTATATTAAGATTTGATAACTACTAAATATGAATAACACCTAAGTGGGAGATTTTTTGAATATATGACATGTATTGAAATCGATGGCCATATTTGGTATAATTTATTTGTGAATCTTTTGTACTAGGCAAGTTTAACTAAATTTGGGGACATGTGTTATATTGTAAATTATGACCATAATCTGTGCCATGTAAATTCAATGCAAGCGTGGGGTATATGAACATATTGTGAATCATGACAACTATTTAGGCATGCAAACTTAGAATTAGGCAAGATATGTCTATGAAACTTTAAGGAATGATTAAATCTGTTATATTGCCTAATCTGCTGGTTCTGTTATATTGCCTAATCTGCTGGTTCTGTTATATTGCCTAATCCGTTATCTACTAAAACTGTTGAATTGCCTAAACTGCTAAATCTGTTATCTGCTAAATCTGTTAAATTGCCTAATCCGTTATCTACTAAAACTGTTGAATTGCCTAAACTGCTAAATCTGTTATCTGCTAAATCGCTTAAACTGCTAGATCTGCTACATGTTGAATTGTCTGATCTGTTGAAACTAGATAATGGTAATTTGAGTAAGGAAATCCATAGGCTCGACCTAAGATTTGGTAGAACATGGAAATTTGTTTAATCTGTTATATCCTATGAAGAGGTTTAATCTGTTAAATAAACAGAATTAGTCTGACATCTGAAAAATCTGTATTGGAATGAATTGGCTACGACACGAGGTTAGACTCTGTTTGCGGTGGAAGCCTGCCCGGAACCAACCGGCTTAACCAGCGACCGCAAACTGCCAGTCTAATGTGAGAGGTCGTAGGCATAACTACAATATGCTTAGACACGAGGTTAGGTCTGGCTTGTGGCAGAAGTCTGCCCGGAACCGCCCGGCATATCCAGCGGCCACAAGCTACCGACCTAATGTGAGAGGTCTATGCATTAATATTTAATTAATGCAAATCTGGGATAAATATGATGTCTAAAACGTGTTGGGTGGATAGGGTTAAACCAATTGGACTAATGAATTTAACAAACCCGCTTTGTGAATCTGTAGGCCCAATTACAAAGTTAGACAAATCTATAAATCTGTTAAATCCGTATATCTGATCCGTTAGTCTGAAAACTTGTCTGATCTGTGAACTAGTTGATCTGAACTCTGTATGTCTGAACTTGTAAACAAATTAATCTGAAATCTGTTAGTCTGGGGACACAAGGTTAGGAGGGGAATTACTTGTGTCATCTGTTGTTTTGGACCCATATTAGTCAGTAACCCTTTTCTGGTATCAAACTTTGACCCAACAGTAAGTAGTGTCCGGGCACGCTTACTGAACTAATTATAAGTGGTTCATTCTGATAATGGCGAGGGGTGTCGATGGTGCGTTCCAACCGGGTCATGTGCGTGTATGGATCCCGGTCTGCCTCTGAGGATGTAAGACGCCGTGACATCTGTAAATAGGCCTGTGCCAATTGGTTGTCACTTTAGGGAGTGATACACCCTATTGTGGAGCCGACACAGGGTATTTATGTATTAGGGAGCCGATCGCTTGGGGTAGGGTTTTAGGGTACACTTAGTTCTGTCTGTTTCTGTTGGTACCATCTGTTTCTGTTGGGTGGCAACACCTGTTAGCGTGGTACCGTTTGTTCGGGTGGTAAAGGCCCATTTACTAGTGTACACCTAATTCTACATTCTGTTTCCGTAGGGATTAATCTGTTTCTGTTTCTGTCTGTTTCTGTTCGGGTGGTAAAGGCCCATTATTAACATTCTGTTTCTGTCTGTTTCTATTCGGGTGGTAAAGGCCCATTATCCGCATTATGCTTGTGTCTGTTTCTGTTCGGGTGGTAAAGGTCCATTATTAGCGTTCTGTTTCTGTGGAAATTATTCTGTTCCTGTTTCTGCTTCAGTTTAGACATTAGGGTGACACCTAATCCTGTTATACTAGTATTAGTGCAGAGAGATGAAAAGTAATATTATTCTGTTTCTTCTGTTTAACCTAAGTACATCTGCTGCTCCTGTTGCTGTTATCTCTCATCCAGTTTTATTTGCATGCCATGATTATTATTATCTGTTCATATGCTGAAAGTCACTGGACTTGCCAGACTTTATGTCTGACCTTGCTTGTTTTCGCCCCTTTTCTTCCGTTTCCCCCCCAGGTTTTCCAAGGAGGGAATACTTTAGCTTGATCCGGATTTCTTCTGCTTGAAGTACTCAAAGTGCTTAAAGTATGGCTTGAGTCTTTATGGCAGCTTCTGTGGGGATTATGACTTTAAAGTTTTGTACTCTGATGATTTTCTGAACAAGACTGATATTTATGTACTTGAGTTTTTGGTAAAGATGTAACCAAACTGATTTCTGTTTTCCGCTGTAATAAAGTTACAATTTCTCAAGTATTGTTTATCTGTCTTGTAAATTTCTGTTCTGTCTACTAAAACGCTCCACCAAAGTTAAGGCATTCCCTTTGTGAGTGTCCTTAATGGAGGTGGGGTGTTACACGACCCGATCACCTCGCCAGCATCTCCACGACCCGCTCGTGGTGCACCTTCGGGCCACGACCCGCTCGTGACAGACCCCTAGATCACGAACCTCATATACCAGAATAGCAGCAACTCCTGGCTTTGACCTATTCTCAAGGCTATTTTCACTCCAAATCGCATGGATCTAATTACACATGGCATATAACGACTTGAATAGGATTTCTGGACGTTTTCTATCACATTTCAAGATTCTTGGGATGTGTGCCACATGTCCCACGAACAATTATCAGGAAATGGCTATAAATACACCATTTGAGGGCATTTTCTAGGATTCTCTCTTGGCTTTTTGGAACTAAAACCTCCGGACTCCATTGCCAAGTATGCAAGGACTTTGTGTACTCCTCAAATCAGTCTAACATGAGGATTTCATGTATAAAATCACTTCTCTTTTCTCTTCTTCTTCATGACAACACAAGGTTATTGTGCATAAACGGCTCTCACGGATTGTGAGATGTCATTGTAATTTCTCAAGATCTAAGAAAATATAAAGTGGACGTAGGCTTGGTTTGAGCCGAACCACTATAAAAACTTCGTGTGTTCCCCGTTTTTATTGCAATATGTGATATGAGATTTGTGATTATGAGGTCTTCACACCGTATTTAGGTGTTAGGCCCAGATTTTGGTCTAACAATATTATAATTTTCTTATAACTATATCATTATGTAACCACTCTATATATGATTTTCTATTTGCATTTTTTCATTAAATCTCAGCAAATGTACCTAACAGCAATCATTGAGCAAATGATTAGATTAAGAGTCCCAATTTATAGGCTACTAGGTGGTGATTATTTATGGTATTCCATATATGCTTACAGTAACTTTTTGTACACAATGCTAATGATTTTCCTAAGTGGAGTTGAAATTTCAACTAAAACAGATTGGATTATCATGCTCAATTGATTTAATACAGCAGCTGAATCCCAAATATCTTAACACTAACATGTCTGTAGAAATTCTAATCATGGTATATAGTTTTCATTAAATCAAATCATAAATTTACATTAAATCAGCAATATATCATAATCAAAAATATATTAGAAACCAAAACCACCCAATAATCATCCACTATGATAGTCAAATCAATGATTTCTATTTGTATGACACTAAATCAGCGATAAAACAACGAAAATCAATTTTTGCACACACAAAATCGACTGACTTCGATTCAGTTCTTGTGAGGTTTTTGATTTAGATCTTATGAGAATTTCGATCAGGTTAAAAGCATCTGGAGAGCATCGATCGAGATGTAATCAAACAAGCTTTAGAAAGTAGATTTCGATCGTGAACAAAATATCATGAAAAATAGTTTTCGAACAATAGTTTCGAATAGGGAAAGAGACCAGGAAAAATAGTTTTTTCGAATAGGGAAGAAATGAAAGAGTATTAGCAACAGAGGGTGTATGATAGAGCTTATGTCACTAGAGAATGACTTTGAGCCCTTGTAAAATGAAGGACGGTCGAGGAGGCTGTAGTACAAACTTCTACAATGATCTAAAACCATTTCTATTTAGCAATAGCCTACATCCATTGCAAATTTTCCGCATTTGGGCATTGCAAAATGACCTATAAGGTGTAGTGTGCGCTCTTTACTAGCATACTTCACTAACATGTTCATGATTTTGTTTGGTGTTCTGAACCTTGAGTTTGATATACTTTGATTGTTGTTCTCCTGCCTTGTGAATGAGTTAGAGCTATCGAAATTCTTGGTGTTTTGATGGATTTAGATGCAAATTTAGTGATAATTTTGACATGGCTTCAATTTGATAATGAAAGCCTACATTATAATCAAACATGTGCTTCAGATTCACTTCTTGGTGTTGGCTTTTGGACTATATTTCTATGTTGAATTTTTAGCGTATTGCGACACATGCATGTTTTATAAGTAAAATTTTTCTTATAGCTTTGATACATAAGGGATTTCACATTTTTGGTTTAAATCAAAATCGTTTCAAAGTAATATTAAATCTATATTTTCGAAATTATAAATATTTTAAAGAAATATAAATATTTTGAAATTTATTTATAAACTTGTTTCTCACAAAACAGTACTTTATATATAAAAACTACACATTTTGCACCATTCGAGAAGGCATGATGATGATTAAATGTGTAACACCACGAAATTTAGCGATAATTAAGTTAGTTATTTAGTTGTATTCTAAAAGTAATTTGGGCAAACGATGGTATTTGGCCATGAAATTTGCACTGTTGCATTCATAACGGAACTCTGGTCAACTTTCATGTTTGGAACTTCACGAACAAAGTCCGTATGAAAACGTTACAGATGAAATACGAAAATGGATGGAAAATAATTAAATCAGCAATATATATATATATACATTAACGGTAATAAAATCTTGCCTAAACCCCCTCCCCATTGTTGCTAGGTCGACCCAGGCTGTCAACCGGGTGTCGACCACTTGGTCGACCTCCTGGCTGATTTGAGTAGGTGGCGACTATGGTATTTATATTATAAAAGTCATATATACTGACGGATTTTTTTGGAAATAAATCTAATAGTTTAGGGTCATTTCTACACCTCTAAATTAAGGCTTAGACCCCTACCTTTTGCTTAGATTTCTTGACGTAGCAGCGAAGGTCTGCCATTTCCCTTTCTCCTATCTCTTCTAAAATTCTAAAATAAATGTATATTCAGATCAATAAACAAGAATATGAGAAATAGAATCTTGATTTGTGCAAAAGGGGTGTATCTACGTGTAGGTAATCTTTATTTGTAGTTTTCCATCTCTTTTCCAATTCTTTTCTAAGGTCTACAAAATTTAACATGTATATATATTTCCCCTTTATTATACATATTGTAGATCTATGGAATTTGGAATTATATGCCTAAAGGCTATATCCGGATTTGGATTTGGCATGGCTTTCATGTGAGTGAGAAATATATTCATTATTAAAAATATCATATATATTTCGTTTGTATCAAATCTAATTTTATATGCCTAAAAGTATAAGATTTATCTCGTTTGTGTTAATTTGAAATTGTATATATAGAAATCTGATATAGATTCATAGGCTTTTCAATTATTTATCTTTGCCTACAATTCATTTGGATAGTTTGTGGTTATTGTAAACACCTTGAATTTGGAAACCAATCCCTATATGTTATTAGATTTGCGACGTTATTATTCCAGACTTATATGATTTGGGTGTAAATATATAATTTGTGCAGTTTATTGCTTTAGAATTATAAACCTATTTATGTTTGGTATTGTTTAGGGTTTTACTTGATTTTTGTAAATTAGCTCATTTTACTCTTTTTAAATAAAAAGGCGTTATTTCAAATCTACGAGAACAATATAGGAAGAGATGTGTAAATTCACATATTTTGTGCGTAGTTTGCATAATCTATTCCAAATAAAATATTACCTATTTCTTGTGATTGAAATATGTCAATATTCACTCTTTTAAATAGTTTGGCAAAATTTACAATAATTACAGTAAATTATCCTATTCATGAGATTTTGGATCTCAACAAAATTAAACACAAAAAGGGTTGTTGCAGTCGTTAGTTTGGACTAGAATATATTTATAACAATAATAAAACATAATTAGCAATTGCATAAATATCATGTTAAAATGCACATATATATAATTATATTATAACCTTATCCATCCGAAATCTATGTAAACAACGTTATTATTAAATAAATGTATGTTGTGTGTTTGAATTTGAATGGTTCCCATTTTTGATGGGTATATAAATGATAATATTTCCCAAAATAATTGGAAATGAATGTTTGCAACTGTTATGTTGATAGCAATAAATATGGAGTTAATTGTTATAATTAAAAGGTTACAAATAAAGGAATAAATATTGTAACCATGAATGTTTTGGGAAATGGATGGATAGGAAATGAATGTCAAATGGTTACATTTAGATTGAATAGGAATAAATGTTATGACTCCACTTAGGGAAATCAATAAAATAAACTTAAATATATACTTATATAAGAATTAATAAATTTTAAATATCTATACTAATATTTAGAAGTTACAACAATTAAAGGGTAATTAAATGGGACTGATATAAATGACATTTAATAGGTTGTTTATTGCCTTAGTTAACATGACAATTAAAGTCATTAATTGCACAAGACAATTATGGAATTAAATTGATTGAGTATCCATTGCCTTAGGAAATATGTCTGTTATGGTCATTAATGACATGTGATTGTTATAATAATAAATTGGATCAAAAGGAATTTGATGGGAATTTGGAATTAATAACCGTAGTAAATGTTAAATCCAATAAGGAAATAAACAATATCCTAGAGAGTCATAGCAAATCATCCTTACGTTATTCTAGCTTAATTCTAGAAACAATATCCTTAATTAATAAATAAGGATTAAACTTAGTGGGTTTATGGTGCAAGATCAGTTGCCTTATTCGACAGAAGTCTCCACTTTCCAATATTCAGATATAGGTACAACTGATGTGAGATATCATTAACCATAGGAACTTGTGATGATAATTAATTGTGTTACATGAATTATCCTAAAGGTTTACTTCAGGCGTTGAGGTATTAAGTGGTCGTAAGGCTCACCTCCCTTCCGAAAGAAGAAATCAAAAGGGAAATAATTCATAGTGTGGCCTACTTTGGGATTAGAGTTTTAAAAAAGTAGGATCTGCCTTTTGGATATTAATTTATTGGATTCACCCTTCTCCATAAGGGTAGAGTCATATGGTCTGGCCTAAACAGGTATTAAATGATCGAATAACTCACCTCTCCAAGAAGTATCAAATGGCTAATTGGGTACGAGATCGGTAATCTCCATGATAGCCCCCTTCCTCTAGGTAGTAGGTGACTGGGTTAAAGTCCGCCTTGGGATAAGGTATTAATTGTCCATAGGACTGCCTATCCTGCGAGAAGTACTAAGTGTCTAGGGGATTATCCAATAAGGTTAGCTAGATAGTAACAAAGTAGTTCGCTGAGGAAAAGGTCATAAATGGCGATTAATCATCTTCATAGCTTGTAGGTAACAAGTGATTGCGTACTTTCTCTCGCATTATGCGGGGTTTAGAAATATGTGTGAATGGCGAAAGCCTTAAATTAGTAGGACTTGGTAGCCGGTGTCCTCTAATTTACATTAAATAGTAGTAAACCACCTAGTAAGGTATTAAGTGATCAATGGATCCGCCTTTAAGGTATATTATTAGTGAGACCATAAGTGGCTAGATAGATACGAGTCACTTCCTTTATTATTAAGGTATTAAGTAATTGGAGAGCCCACCTCTTAGTTTTGGTGATTGTTCGAATGGTGGTTTAAAGGCTTCATACTTATGCATAAAAGTTCTATCTCATCATATTGCGATAATGTTTTCTTTGAGATGTGTTATCTAGGGTATGGTAATTAATCGTTGTGCGTAATCTTCACAAGGTTAGATTAGAATTACTATCCTTGTCAAACATATGATTTAGGTGAGACCAAATGAGATGCATTTGTATATTGTAAATAGTGTTATACATTTTGTACTCACCAAGACTTGTTGTTCTGCCCCCTCCTCATAACAACTCTCGGGTTTATCTCAAGGAAGATAGGTCTTTGCAAGTATTCAGTTTGGTTTTTTGTTCTTGTTCTCTAATGCTCCGTCTTGATGTGACGATTTGCTTTTAAGGTAGTTGCCGTAGTCAATACTTGTTATCTTATCTTGTTTCCACTGTGAGTTAGTTTTATTGTACTCTAATTATGCTCGTGCTCATTATTTGCAGGTATTAGATTTATACTCTCTGTGCTTGGATGGGTTTGAGTTTCGATTTTTGTTGAAATTTGGGCTTAGAAAAGCATTAGTGTTACATTTGATATTAGATCCTAGGTTTAGACAATCAGAGATATTAATAAATCAGGATTAGTGAGAGAATGTATTCGAATTTCTTTTCTATTTTCTTTGGTCTTTAGCACTTGACACTAAATAATTTAGACGATGAGATAATCTTGAACCTATATATTAAAGATGAGTTTAGAATGACTAGGAGTTAGAAGTATTTTGGATTCGAGTTTCTAGCAAACCCGACTTGCCCCACGATGCGTTTGGTAATTTATCTTGAAAAGCA